>JAYKYS010000008.1:16765000-21765000 GCA_036924285.1 Asterella californica
TAGAAAAATCTAGATAAATATAACATCATATTCATTGTACTTAGTGAGATAAAAAATATATATCTTTGTATCTTAGAAGGGCAATGATTTGTGATTGATGAAAAAACATAGTAGAATAAAGTCATATTGATTTTATTCTAGATGGCTTTTTCATCATTGCATAAAATATAAGAACAACCACTGTACTTAGTGCGCGTCAAAATAATTTCTGAAATTCTTCACTCTTTCAAGGTCGTGAATACTTTTGAAACCATTTATTATTTTAATTTAATGATGACTTGAGTAGCATACAATATTTATCATAGTTATTTTAGAAAAATCTAGATAAATATAACATCATATTCATTGTAATCAGTGAGATAAAAGATATATACCTTTTTATCTTAGAAGGTACAATGATTTGTGACTGATGAAAAAACATAGTAGAATAAAGTCATATTGATTTTATTCTAGATGACTTTTCATCATTGCATAAAATATAATAACTACTAAGTGGAAGTAAAGATGTACATTTTATTTTTCTAGAAGTTATAGTGATATGTTGGAAGAACGTAGTGGAATAAATCATTCATTTTATTCTAGATGGCTCTTTTACTATACAATATGATATAATTATGATAATTATATTGGATGGAATAAAAAATATATTTTTTTATCCTTGAAAATTTCATAATTTATGACTTGCATGAAAATATAATAGAACAAAATTATATTAATTTATTCTATGTGACTCTTTTATAGTTTAAATGAACATAATATATAGAATATGAAGAAATATAATTATCAATTAATTTATTATATATTTATAATATTTTGTTTTTAATTCAAATGTATTTTATTATGTTGTGACATGTACACATTCTCGAAAAATGTCTAAACGTCAAACCGTGAGAACTAAAACTGATGGCTCTAGCAGCAAAAAAAGAAGGTTGACTGAAAGCAAAGTCTAGAAAGACACATTATGTTGCATTCGAAGAGTTTGGATCACGACTTTTCTTTCTCTTCATTTTGAAGTTCGTCATAATTGGGTGGTAGGAGAAAACATCGATGTGAAAAATTTTGTGAATGATTGAGTGTTATAGCGATGGAAGTGGTGTCCACTAGTTCATTTTCTTCACCATCTGAGAAGAAAATAATATCTAGTCATATAAAAACTATGACATCATGTATAAGTGGTCACTTTGTTGATCAATATGCATTAGTGTGTTCAAAGCACAATCGTGATTTTGATAGAGCAGAATCTGAACTCATAGCGGCAAAAACTATGGGTTCGGGTATGAAAGGACGTTATCACGGAAGAACGATTCAGACCGATGTCCTGTTGTGGGACCAGTTAGTATGTAAATTACCCGTGTAAGTGCGTTTTGCACACATTTGTGGAAGTTGTGGTGTAATGGGATCTAAAACATTGCTCTTATGAGCTTAGAATGCTCTATTATCTGCTGTAGGTCTCCATGGGGCAGAAAAGGACAAGGTTGAGTCCTTTTGCTTCTCATTGGTCCTCACAAAAGTGAAGATAACTTGTCTTCTACCTAAGTGTGCGCTCTGGAAGGATCGGGGCACTTTGACGAGGGATTTCGGAGATCGGAGGGCATGGGCGGAGAGCTCTCGACGGGAGGAGCAATCTGACCACAAATTTCACTCGATTTGGAGGTCCAGGGCATACGTTATGGCGATTTGAAGTTCATAGAGTGATGAGAGTACAAGAGTTTCTCTTCCGATTGTAAGATTAAGGGGTTTGAGTGATTGAACTGTCAGATTGAGACCAGATTTCATGAGCTTGTAGTCTGTCAGCTGCTGAAGCTCTGACCACAAATTTCACCACCGGATGTTCTGCGGATTGAGCGCAATGGCGATTTGAAGACGACGGGGTGCAGAAAGCTGTCAATCTGAAGCAGCGAGTTTGCAGATTTATGGAGGACGATCAGAACGGTCAAATCGGCTCAAATTTCCTGTGTAGTGAGTTTACCTTCTGAATTGATAGCACAGGAAGTTGGAGTGGAAGTGGACGGTTCATTTAGTCGAAGAAGCTTCTGTCCTGAATCTGAGATTGGAAGTGCGTGTTAGTTTCTGTGGATTTGTGTTAATTGTGGGAGGAGATCTAGCCGTCAGATCTTCCTGAAATTTGACCTGCAAGTAGAGATTTTAGTATCCTACCTACGTGGCAAGTTTGAGAGGAGACTGAGCTGTAGATCTGTACCTATCATGTGTGAAAGTTCGCTAGTTTTTCTGCCGAGTTGTATCGGCAACGATATCTACTCTAGGTCTTGAGTTGTTAGCGACAGCTGGCTGAAAAGTATCCAGTGCGACATTTGTATTGCTTTGGGGAGTATTCTAGGCGTAGATATGACTTTAGCGACCTACGTTGTATCCACGTCATGTGGTTGTTAGGTTCGCACTCAACGTGACAAAGTGCGATCCTTGACCTGTAGAGTCGACTACCTGTCTAGCCTAGTCTCCGGTTTTTGGGACACGTTACGGTGCATGCATTTGAACCTTTCACCCAGAAGACCCACACGTGGATGAGTATGACGGCACCAAACATGCGATGTGCATGTGTGCCACCTCATCGATCCGTGAGGCTTGGGTTGCTTGGTTAGGGAGCTTGCACCTATCCTTGTGTTGTGTTCGTAACTTTTAAGCAAAGGGGAGTGACCTGTGTGGGGGATTCGACCTGGGGAAAAATCCAAGAGATTGTTCGTGGAGAGATCGTGGTGATCCTATGAGATTGAATCAGAGTTTTATGGATCGATATACCTTTGTAGTTGGAGTGCACATGTTGTGAGAGATGGACGAAGGACTCTACTTACCGCCCAGATTCCCTTTTCGAAACCCTTTCTCGATTAAACTGATGTATATGGAACGAGTTCACTTTCAACAGTTTCTGATAGGATCCTTCGGGCATAACTTTACCGCGCAAGTCATGCTCTCGTCTGTCCCTGTGATCTTACCTGTTGTCACTTACGGCCAAGAATGGGATCTCACCGTCTTTATTCTCATCTAACGAAGGATGGATCTAAATCAGCTCCCTCCTGTAAACTTTAACACCCAGTGCGAGATAAGACACATCTGTCGACCCAAAGTCATGTACGAAGCCCTAGTAGTGAGAAACTTCGGAGAGGAATACTACCGAGAGATCATGTCATCACATATCCCGTTTGTCGTGCCCATGATCATCCAACGTTTTCGTGTAGTTATCTTGACCCTTTACTGAGAGAAAGAAAGTGCTTAGTTATCGAGGAAGTTAGAGAGAAATCTACGAGATACTAGTCGCTCTGCTGTGTATCGATCGCTAACCACAGCCAGAAGGTACGCCCTTGCTCAAAGGAAAGGCTCTCGCTATGACATATTTGGTGCTTCCACTGAGAGCACGCTTTGAGGTGGTTGAGTGAGTTGTTGCCGAGGAGCGTCAAGTATGAATCTTCCCGAAGCAATGGGGACGAGTGGAGGAGGAGCGGACGATCTGCTTCGAGCATTGACGATGTTGTTGAGACAACAACAAGGGGGCGATGTTGGGGAGCAGAAGTCTACAAGAGCTCTACAAGCGGTGGTGAAGAAGTTGGGGAGGTTCGATGGAAGGAACATTACGAAGTATGTTCGGGAGTATATTTGTGAGATGGAGGTAAATCGTGTACCTGAGACAGAGATGATTTCTAGTTTCGAGTTGGCTGTGATACTTGAGATCCGTAGTCAAGTGACAAAGCTGAAGGATGCACGTACGAGTTCTTGGGAGGAGTATGAGCAGAGGTTGAAGAGTGAATTTTTTGATGATGATGCGGATAGAGTCACCAAGAGAACGTTCTTGGAGTGGATAGAGCAGCGTCCGGGGAATGAGATGACACCAAATGAGTTGCTACGTGAGTTTGAGAAACGGTTCTGTCAATTGTCTCCATCTGAGAGGACGACGCTTGACTTAAGGAAGACAGAACTTTTTCTAGAAGCTGCTGATGAAAATCTAGAGGACAAGCTTTTCTTGATGCTAGCAGACAAGGGAGAAGAAGGAGAAGTGAGCACAGACTGGAGAAAGGTAGAGGAAGCTGTTACTATTCTCACGAAGCAAAAACGTGGAAGAGGTAGAGCTGCAACCTTGAGGTCTGATGTCTCTTTAGCTCCATTGCCCAAGCCTGCCAATAGCAAGATTGAAGATTCTGCAATCGATGAGTTGGTTAAGGGTCTGAGAGAGTTAAGGATAGAGATGGCAGAGCTAAAGCATAGTCGAAGTCCTGGTGATACCAATGCATTTTCAACTAGCAGAAATTTTGTTAGAAGATGTATTTGGTGTGACAGTACTGAACACCAACGACGAGATTGTAAGGAGTTTTCCGAAGCTCTCAGAACCGGAGTCGTGAATTTTAGAGATGGAAAGATTCATCTCGCCCAAACTGGTGCGCCGTTGAATACCAACTTTGGTAAGGGAGGAATGAAGAGTTTGGTGAGAGGTCAGGTTGGTATAGCTACGGCGATACGCACAATAGAGCCAGAAACATTTGCGATTGAAGTAGATGTACCGGTTGTAGCAGCTGTTAAGAGCGATGTAGTTGAAGTTCCACGAGAAGTAATGTTACGAGGTGCGGAGGCAATTCGCCGCATTACTGGATGGGATGATCCTGTAGAGGCAGGGTGTGTCAAGGCTTACTTGGTACAAGAGAAGCATGTAAGCTGGCAAGATGCGATTGTAGAAGAGAAAAGGAGACGTGATGATGATGTTGCTGATCCGGAGGAGGCTACAAGGAGAGCCAGAGCCACGAAGAGGAGAGGGCAACAAGAGACATCACCTTCTGATATCCCTTCGACGTCTCAAGGGGCATCTACATCTGAACCTATGGTTGATGTTCCTATTTATGACACGGAGATGAGAGAGAAAGGCAAAGGAGCTTCTTCAAAGGGCAAAGGTAAAGCACCGACCTACAGACTACAGTCTG
Organism: Asterella californica; assembly: GCA_036924285.1. Classification (NCBI taxonomy): domain Eukaryota; kingdom Viridiplantae; phylum Streptophyta; class Marchantiopsida; order Marchantiales; family Aytoniaceae; genus Asterella; species Asterella californica. Next base: position 16,769,923 of record JAYKYS010000008.1, read on the forward strand.
ATATCGAGACCAGCACCAACTTGAAGGAGATTCTTGAAGAGAGAATTTTGGATGCAAAAATAGAATTTTCCTTGCGAGAGGCCTTAGGGATAGCAAAACGTGACTTTCATGAGTTGATCATAGATGTGATCAAGAGAAAGAGGCAGATGACTGCAGATACAGTGATGGTAAAAGCATTGGATACTGACATCACTGGGGAAGAAGATGAAGAGTTAGGTCGTGTATTTGCCCAAAAGCATGTACTACAGGCGTCGAATGGAAGAGATGCAAGAGTTTCAGACTGTGCTGCAGAACATGGCGACGAGAAGCAGCTTGAGAGTCACTATTCTCGAGCATATTGGGCTCGTGCAACCACAGAGACAAGGGTTCGACTGGGTAACTTGTCAGAGGCTATAGTGGCGTTGGTGGATCACGGTTTGGAGATTAACATCATGTCCAAAAATGTTTACGAGAAGGGGAAGTGGCCAATCGACACAAGACATGGATGGGTTCTTCGTGCTGCTAACAACCAAAGAGGTGAACTTTTTGGTGCTTGTCCAGCTGTCAAGACTCGGATAGGAGATGTAGAGATAGAACAAAACTTTTTTGTTCAGAGTGGAGCTGCTTATCCTGTGATCCTAGATCAACCATATATTACTGCGTCTAGGATGGAGACGAAAGTAATGGACGATGGATCTCATTATGCTCGTATTAGAAGTCAAGATGGTACGAGGGCGGTTCAGTTTCTTACTGTACGTACGGGTCATGAAAGGAACAGAGAGAAGCTGAGGGACAGTCCCTTAAGGACTGACAAAGAGTTCTCGGATTTTTAGTTAGCACTCCTGTAGAGCGAGAGTATGGGAGTGTTGATAGGAGAAAGAGCCTTCCGCTAGTGCCAGAAGATGAAGAAGAGATGTTTAAAGGTGGGTTTGCTCAGTTTTCTGAAACATGTGTAAATAGATTTCGAGTGGTAGAAGAGATGGATAGTGTACAAAGACGATGTGTGAAGAAGCTGGAAGATCTCTTCAAAACTCAAGGAGTTTTGTTAGATCAGGAGTTCATTAACGGGGTGTATGAAGAAGAGGGCTTTGAAGATACTCTTGAGGAGGTTTTGTCGTTTATAAGCACCGATTCTTTGGTTAATAGATTTGTCGCGATCCGTTCACGTGAGTTACATGAGGAGATTACAAGATTCGTCGAGGATGGCTACAAGGTTCAGCTTCAGATGAAAGGAGATCATGAGTTGGAGTTAGAAAGGAGTAGAGCCATGAAACACCAAGAAGCACAGGTTCATACAAAATACAAGACTGTGGCGCGTAAAGTGAAGCCGGTGGCTACTCAACTACCTGAAGACTCTAACAAGCAAGTGGAACGAGCATCGACTGAACCAGTTCTGCGGGATTCACAAAGAGTAGGGCACAGGTTCACAGAAGAGACACTCAAACGACTACAGATTGGAGGGGGTGAGTTTCTCACTGAGGAAGAGAAAAAGCGTTTTCATGAGATGTTGAGAAGGCATGGAAAGGCTTTTGCTTTCAGTGCAGAAGAGATTGGATGTGTAGATACGAGTGTTGTAGCACCCATGGTGATCTTCACAGTACCACATGTGCCTTGGGACTTGAAGCCTATACCAGTACCACGAGCTATGTTGCCAAAGCTTATTGAGTTGTTGAAGGAGAAGATACGCATGGGTATTTTAGAGCCATCTATGGGACCTTACTCGAGTCGGTGGTTTACTGTACCCAAGAAGTCAGGGGCTCTTAGGTTCATCCAAGACATGCAACATGCTAACAAGGTGACTATTCGAAACATGGGAGCAGGACCCATAGTAGATGAAGTTGCAGAAGCTTTTGCTGGTCGTGCTATCTACTCGATTGGAGATTTATACTCTGGGTATGATCAGTTCCAGTTGGCAATGGAGAGCAGAGATCTCACCACCATGCGTACTCCGCTTGGGCTTGTAAGGATGTGTACATTACCGCAAGGAGCGACAAACTCTGTTGCGCATGTGCAAAATGCAATGAATAGGATTTTGAGAGAATTCATTCCGGAGAAGACCATACCTTTCATAGATGATATTCCTATGAAAGGGTGTGCGGTCGAAGACAAAGATGAGAAGCTGACTGAGGATGGATGTCGAAGGTTTGTGGTTGATCATATTCACGATGTGGAGATGATCTTAACAAGGCTTGAGGAGGTAAATCTCACTCTTTCAGCAGAGAAGTCGAGCTTTGGAGTACCAGAGATTGTTGTTGTTGGTCATCTTTGTGGAGCTTTTGGTCGACGTCCAAACCCATCAAAGGTTGATGTCATTGGGAGGATGAAAGATTGTGTCAACACCACAGAGGTCAGGAGATTCTTGGGAGCTTGTTTGTTCTATCGAGTGTGGATTCCTCATTTTGGTCACATGTCTGAACCGTTGTATGAGTTGCTGAGGAAGCGAAGGAGGTTCACTTGGGGTGAGGAGCAGAGGGTCGCTATGGTGCGACTAAAAGAAGCGTTGAAATCACCACCAGTTCTACGACAGTTGAGCTATGATTGTGGTAGACCCATAGTCGTTACTGTTGATACAAGTCCTATCGCTATAGGTTGGGCAATAGGGCAGGATGATGGTGAGGAAAAGAGGTTTGCAACAAGATTTGGTGCTCGCATACTTTCGGATCGACAAAGGAGATACCCTCAAGTCAAACGAGAGCTATGGGGCGTTGTAACTGCAATGAAAGCTGAGAAGGAGTATCTCATTGGAGCACATGTACTACTTGAAACTGATTGCTTACCTCTGTTGGGAATGATAGCAAACTGCACAACGTCTGATATTGCTATGTTACGTTGGATAGCTTACATTAGGTCGTTGAATCCAGAGTTGAGGCACATAGCAGGGAAGATGAACTCGATGGCAGACATGTTGTCTAGAGCTAGGTACTCTCAAGAAGAAGATATGGAGGCGGAAGATATGGATGAAGATGATGCAGAGGAGGGGCAAGTTCTACAACTATCAAGCGAGGACCGGAGTCGCTTGGATGGTGTTCTTCCTTTCAGGGAAGAACTCTACTGTGGGAGGCTCAAAGAAATCGGACGCTATCTAAGCACTCTTCAGAAGTATGAAGAATGGACGGAGAAAGTCTTCAAGGAGATACGACATCAGGCCTATGGCTATCTATTACGAGATGGATATCTGTGGAAGAGGCCAAAGAGGAGAGATGGAGTACCCTTGAGAGTAGTGGATGATGCAGAGACCAAGAAACAAGTACTCGAACAATTTCATGATACCTTATGGGCAGGTCATCGAGGTACATGGGCGACCTTTACCAAGATCAAGGAGAGGTATTGGTGGAAAGGATTGTATCGAGATGTAGAGAAGTTTGTTGGGTCATGCATTGAATGTCAATTCCAATCCAAGATTCGGTATAGGGATGGATTGAGACCCACATATCCCTTGTCCATTCATTTCCAATGGGTTTTGGATTTGGTTGCCATGCCACCAGGAATTTGGGGCATGCGTCATTTAGTTTTGGCTCGGGAAGAGCTATCTAACTTTGTAGAAGGGAGGGCTCTACGCACCAAAGCTAATGAACCTGTCTGTCGATTCATATTAGAAGATATAGTTTCTAGATATGGAAGCGTGGGGAGAATCCGTGCAGATAGAGGAGAGTTGAATGCAGATGAAGCACGTGAGTTCTTCAACAGATATGGAATACGATTGAAGTTGACCACTTCGATGAACCCGGAAGCGAATGGGAAAAGTGAACGAGGGCACCCACCAATCATCCAAGCATTGGTGAAAGCGTGCAGGGGGCGTCATGGGGACTGGCCTAGACTTCTTCCTTTTGCGTTGTGGGCTGATAGAACTACTCATAGTACTGTCACTGGTTACATGCCCACAGAATTGATGACCGGTCAAAAACCTATCATGCCAGCAGAAGGAGACGTTCCTACTTGGGTATGTCTACCTTGGGAGGATGGTTCTGATAGGGAAGGACTATTAGCACTACGAATTCAGCAGCTTGAGCGACGTGAGGAGGACCTCGAAGAAGCATTGGTCAAACTCAAGGAGGCGAGGTTGAAGAACAAGGAGCGGTTCGACAAGACACATCGACTGCGAAAGAAGCCGATCCGCGAAGGTGACTGGGTCATAGTATATGACAACAGTTTGGATAACCAACACAGCACTATCAAGAAGTTTGCACGACGTTGGTTTGGTCCTTATGTTGTTGTTGTCGTTCACGACAATGCCACATATGGTTTGCGAGAATTGGATGGTACACTCTTGAAGTTACCCATTGCTGGTAAAAGGGTCAAGGTCTTCCGAAGACGTGAAGGATTTCTTGATTTCGATGAACTTCTCGAGTCTGATTCTCATCTTTCCAGACCTTATGTGAGGGAAGATGATGATGAACCTGACAATTCGGAGCACGATGAGGGATACGATGATGACTATGGATAACAAGTTGGCACATACCGGAGGATGTGCAGGTTTGGAGGGGATGAATGTCCTGTTGTGGGACCAGTTAGTATGTAAATTACCCGTGTAAGTGCGTTTTGCACACATTTGTGGAAGTTGTGGTGTAATGGGATCTAAAACATTGCTCTTATGAGCTTAGAATGCTCTATTATCTGCTGGAGGTCTCCATGGGGCAGAAAAGGACAAGGTTGAGTCCTTTTGCTTCTCATTGGTCCTCACAAAAGTGAAGATAACTTGTCTTCTACCTAAGTGTGCGCTCTGGAAGGATCGGGGCACTTTGACGAGGGATTTTGGAGATCGGAGGACATGGGCGGAGAGCTCTCGACGGGAGGAGCAATCTGACCACAAATTTCACTCGATTTGGAGGTCCAAGGCATACGTTATGGCGATTTGAAGTTCATAGAGTGATGAGAGTACAAGAGTTTCTCTTCCGATTGTAAGATTAAGGGGTTTGAGTGATTGAACTGTCAGATTGAGACCAGATTTCATGAGCTTGTAGTCTGTCAGCTGCTGAAGCTCTGACCACAAATTTCACCACCGGATGTTCTGCGGATTGAGCGCAATGGCGATTTGAAGACGACGGGGTGCAGAAAGCTGTCAATCTGAAGCAGCGAGTTTGCAGATTTATGGAGGACGATCAGAACGGTCAAATCGGCTCAAATTTCCTGTGTAGTGAGTTTACCTTCTGAATTGATAGCACAGGAAGTTGGAGTGGAAGTGGACGGTTCATTTAGTCGAAGAAGCTTCTGTCCTGAATCTGAGATTGGAAGTGCGTGTTAGTTTCTGTGGATTTGTGTTAATTGTGGGAGGAGATCTAGCCGTCAGATCTTCCTGAAATTTGACCTGCAAGTAGAGATTTTAGTATCCTACCTACGTGGCAAGTTTGAGAGGAGACTGAGCTGTAGATCTGTACCTATCATGTGTGAAAGTTCGCTAGTTTTTCTGCCGAGTTGTATCGGCAACGATATCTACTCTAGGTCTTGAGTTGTTAGCGACAGCTGGCTGAAAAGTATCCAGTGCGACATTTGTATTGCTTTGGGGAGTATTCTAGGCGTAGATATGACTTTAGCGACCTACGTTGTATCCACGTCATGTGGTTGTTAGGTTCGCACTCAACGTGACAAAGTGCGATCCTTGACCTGTAGAGTCGACTACCTGTCTAGCCTAGTCTCCGGTTTTTGGGACACGTTACGGTGCATGCATTTGAACCTTTCACCCAGAAGACCCACACGTGGATGAGTATGACGGCACCAAACATGCGATGTGCATGTGTGCCACCTCATCGATCCGTGAGGCTTGGGTTGCTTGGTTAGGGAGCTTGCACCTATCCTTGTGTTGTGTTCGTAACTTTTAAGCAAAGGGGAGTGACCTGTGTGGGGGATTCGACCTGGGGAAAAATCCAAGAGATTGTTCGTGGAGAGATCGTGGTGATCCTATGAGATTGAATCAGAGTTTTATGGATCGATATACCTTTGTAGTTGGAGTGCACATGTTGTGAGAGATGGACGAAGGACTCTACTTACCGCCCAGATTCCCTTTTCGAAACCCTTTCTCGATTAAACTGATGTATATGGAACGAGTTCACTTTCAACAGTTTCTGATAGGATCCTTCGGGCATAACTTTACCGCGCAAGTCATGCTCTCGTCTGTCCCTGTGATCTTACCTGTTGTCACTTACGGCCAAGAATGGGATCTCACCGTCTTTATTCTCATCTAACGAAGGATGGATCTAAATCAGCTCCCTCCTGTAAACTTTAACACCCAGTGCGAGATAAGACACATCTGTCGACCCAAAGCCATGTACGAAGCCCTAGTAGTGAGAAACTTCGGAGAGGAATACTACCGAGAGATCATGTCATCACATATCCCGTTTGTCGTGCCCATGATCATCCAACGTTTTCGTGTAGTTATCTTGACCCTTTACTGAGAGAAAGAAAGTGCTTAGTTATCGAGGAAGTTAGAGAGAAATCTACGAGATACTAGTCGCTCTGCTGTGTATCGATCGCTAACCACAGCCAGAAGGTACGCCCTTGCTCAAAGGAAAGGCTCTTGCTACGACACCGAGTCATCATTTGGTTACGTAACAACAATGTCGAGGAAAGAAAGTACCTCAGAGGTGGAGTCAACGGAGAAGTCTATACTTGTTTGGTCCAAAATGTTCTTATTTTTGATGCTTCCATTCTTTATTGCGTCAAACAATACACATCAGAATATGATATCGAAGCGTTGGAGAAACGAGACATCTAAATATTAGCAGCAAGAGTCCGTCTTTTTGATGTGATTTGAGCGATTAGAGCTAGCATTGATAATCCTCTTATAACTCTTTCCCGTACTCAAATGGAGGAAGTTTTCATTCTTTTTCTCTTCTCGTGAAGAAACAAAAAGGTAGTGCTTCTATTTGTGCAGGTGAAGTGAAGAGACTAACAAACTTTAGAAAGAACTTTCATCTTGTTTGTTCAGCTTTTTTGAGTACTCTTGAAGCTATTCATGCTTCAAATATTCTACATTGTGATCTCCATTCAAGAAATATCTTCTTACATTTTGAAGATGATGAAAAAGTATTTGTTGACATATGAGACTGGAGAATGACGCAAACTGTGGAAGGAGCAGAAAGTGCATGTAGACATCGGTGGTCAGCTCAAATATCAAATCATTTTTGTCATGTGGTCCCAAAGCTAACACTAGTTTTGAAAGAATCGCAACCATATACGAGAGCCACATACGTTTATGCCATAGGATTCATCATTTGACATATGTTTATGGATGATCCGATGATAGCTATATATTTGCATCAAAATTTTCTACATGCAGTTCCTAATAGTTGGTTATTGAGTAGTAAGAAAGATCCACATGATAGAGTTATTGCTCTTCAATTAGCATCATATTTTCGTAATCTTGCATCAAATATAATAGTCAATCTTATGATATGCTTACAAAAGATCATCTAACATGAGACTAGACTACAGAAATTAGAATGGACATGACATATATATAATTTGAATTTAACTACTTGTCATTTTTATATGTCTGATTTTCTCTTTCACTTGATATGATTTCGCAAAATCATCACCTGTGTCCGAAGTGATTTAATCACTTTGGGACACCGATTTTGAATCTTGCAAGACGTCCTAGCTCAAAATCTGCTTTTTCAAAACATGTCTCTCCCACTCACGACACAACTGTCGTATAGCATCATACTCCTAATACTATGCACTCTCCTCAATCACATATCTCCATACATGTTTTTCAATCTCCTCCCGTGTCCTATCCATCTGTGTCACTCTCACTGTCTCTAAATGTAATGACTCATTTAATCCAAAAATGAAAAGAGCTTGATGCAAATGTTGCTACACTCCCATCTATTTCATCTGTTGAAATCGTTCTAACACCATTACTCATGGAAAAAAAACAAAAATATTTGTAGAGGTTCTCTTAGTAGCTTCTTCCTCAAATCAATATTCTGATGAAACTAAGATCCATGTTTCAATTGATGATCTCGAATATGCATCTAAGGATGATATATTCGAGGGAATGGTTCTCAATCACTACGGAAATGTCTTTGCTGTTGAAGAAGCAAAATGTTTTCTCCTATTTGATATGGCTGATCGCAACATGAATAAGACGGTAACTTGCAATGGACAAGGGAACATTGCAAGGATATGGTCTACAAAAATAACAAGAAATCGTTGCTACCATTTCAGCTTTTGGCTCATAGACCCATAACGGTTGAACGTCCAGTCAAAACCAAGAGTCACCGAGGAGATGTAAAGATTCAGTTACTTGCGGATGGACAAACTACCATCCAGAACATTCTCTCTTCTATTCGAGATTGCTCGATGTTATTGATAGGTCACTTTCATACCACAAATATCTTGGTGGTTGTTGTCTCAAACAAAGGATGCATCGATAATACTAAATTTGAGATATCCATCGCTGATGGTATAGCAGATGAAGACAAAACCACGATAAGGAAACATCATTTGAGATAAAAAGTATTTCTTTATCTTTATGATTTTTTTTGGTTAATTTTTCCATTCAATTTTTTCCATTTCTTTTTTTGCTGTAGTTGTTGATCGATAGAGAATTTTGGTCTGAGTATGACGAAGGTGACAACCAAGTGGCAAGAGGAAATGCAATGTTTTCTCATTTAAAAAATATTACTCGAGTAATTTACACTCGAGAACAAAATGCTATTCTGAAGTTACATACATACAATGCAACAATATGGACTACTTTCAAATAATATATAATTCTAAACATCAAATTAACTATTATCAAATTAATAGAATCAAATGAAACTACTATCGTACTATATGTCATTTTCGACTACCACAGTCTTTCTCATTCTCATTCTTGGTCAGCATTCTTCCTCTATCTCACTTTTGGACAATCATATTATTCTATACCACTTCTTGACTATTATAATTTTCTTATAGTGAAATCAAATGAAACTACTATCGTACTATATGATATTTTTTGACTATCACATTCTTTCTTTTCTTATATCTTCTTCTTTGACCATCACCAATCTTTCATTTCATATATCTAACATGCATTTCAAAATAATTATGGATGAAATAAAATAATTACCATATTATTTGTTTACTGCAATTTTAAAATAATTAATTTTTCCTATTGCATATGTCTAAAATTCAACACAAGATATATGTGTTGATTTAATCACATATCTATGTAAAAGTAAATACACTATTGCTGATCGTCGTACACACGCTAGAAATGAAGTTATGAAGATCTACATTAACGTCATGGAGACCAATGATGATCTAACATTATCCTACTTCTTAAAAGATGATTTGACATCATCTCATAATGTTCGATCAATAGAAGAGTACATAGAGAAAATTGGTATTTTGGTTGTGAACGGTGGTGTATGGAGAGATTCTTTATGCCTACTAGCCTTATCTAGAGTTTTACAAATAAAAATTGTATCTTCAGTTATACTTCCAAAATCATAATAATTTAATTTGACAATAGACTGGTAACATCAAATCAATATTAGGGATTGGAATTTCATTATACAAGAGAAACAAAAACTGCACTCTGAAGAAATAAATAAAACCATCCTTCACCAAGTACATACGTATTTACTTCGATATCCTCATTGTCTAAAGTCAGCCCAGCAAATTCAACAAAAGATATACAAAATGAGAACCATCGAACGAACAAATCATAGAAAACAACAAATGATACAAAACTATATGATATCTTAAGATCTGAATTCTTATGTATAAACAAAGAAAATCCAAACTTATCACTTTCTGCAATTGTGAAAATAATAATAAATAATAATAATAATAACTCTATCAATGAGGAACATTTCAAGCAATATATAGTTGATCACAAGAGATCATCCGTTGCTCATCACACTCGTTCATCATGAAAATCTTCTAATGTCAATCACTCAAATTCAAATGCAAATGAAACACATTGTTTAGAGACGCAAACAATACATCATACAATGTCAACTCCATGAAAAAAAGAAAAGAAAAACATATTTTCAAGAAAAAAATGATCATTATAAGCAATCTATAATTGATACTCTTAATGTGATATGTGCAACATGTCACATATATGATTTCTAAAAAATAAGAGTCTATTAAAAACACCAAGATTTAATATAATACTAGACCATTGTAAGATCAATGATATATCATATAATGATTCGAGTGAAACATCTGACGTTTGTTCTATGTCTGTTCGTCATATACATCTTCATACTTATCACTATTCTTTTTTTTATATCAATCTTATCAAAATACAAGGATCCCTTATATAGAATGTTTAAATGAAGTAGAAGAGCGAGTGATCGCTGTCGTAACGAGAGCCTTTTCTTTGAGCAAGGGCGTACCTTCTGGCTGTGACTAGTGATCGATGCACAGCAGAGCGACTAGTATTCTGTAGTTTCTCTCTGGCTTTCTCGATATCTAAGCACTTTCTTTCTCTCAATAAAGGGTCAAGATAACAACACGAAAACGTTGGATGATCATGGGCACGACAAACAGGATATGCTATGACATGATCTCTCGGTAGTATTCCTCTCCGAAGTTTCTCACTACTAGGACTTCATACATGACTTTGGGTCAACATATATGTCTTATCTCATACTCAGTGTTAAAGTTTACAGATTTGAGCTGATTTAGATCCATCCTTCATCAGGTGAAGATAAAGATGGTAAGATCCCATTCTTGGCCGTAAGTGACAACAGGTAAGATCACAGGAACACGTGAGAGCATGACTTGTGCGGTAAAGTTATGTCCGAAAGATCCTATCAGAAACTGTTGAAAATGGACTCGTTCCATGTACATCAGTTTAATCTGGAAAGGGTTTCGAAAAGGGAATCTGGGCGGTAAGTAGAGCCCTTCGTCCATCTCTCACAACATTGGCATTCCAACTACAAAGGTATATGGATCCACAGAACGTCGATACAGACTCATAAGACCACTACCATCTCTCTACGAGCAATCACTTGAATTTCCTTAAGGTCGAATGCCTCCACATAGGTCACTCTCCTTTGCTTTAAAGTTACGAACACAAAACAAAGATAGGTGCAAGCTCCCTAACCGATCAACCCAAGCTACGCAGACTGATGAGGTGACACACATGCACATCGCATGTGTGATGCCGTCATACTCATCCTCGTGTAGATCGTTTGGGTGGAAGGTTCTAATGCATGCACCGTAACATATCCTAATACTAGAGACTAGGCTAGACAGGTAGTCGACTTTACAAGTCAAGGATCGCACTTTGTCACGTTGAGTGCGAAATTGACAACCACATGACGTGGTCACAACGTAGGTTGCTATAGTCTTATCTACGTCTAGAATACTCCCCAAAGCAATACAAACGTCAGACTGGATGCTTTTCTGCCAGTTGCCGTTAACAAGACTCAAAATCTGGACTAGATATCGTTACCGATACAACTCGACAGAAAAACAGCGAACCTTCACACATGATAGGTACAGATCTATAGCTCAACCTCCTCTCAAACTTGCCACGTAGGTAGGATAATGAAGTCTCTACTTACGGGTCACATTTCAGGAAGATCTGGCGGCTAGATCTCCTCCCACAATTAACACAAATTCTCAGAAACTAACACGCACTTCCAATCTCAGATTCAAGATAGAAGCTTCTTCGTCTAAATGAACCGTCCACTTCCACTCAAACTTCCTGTGCTAGCAATTTAGAAGGTAAACTCACTAGCCAGGAAATTTCAGCCGATTTGACTGTTTGGATCATCCTCCATAAATCTGCAAACTTGCTGCTCTAGATTGAAAGCTTTCTGCACTCTGTTGTCTTCAAATCGCCATTGCACTCAATCCGCAGAACATCCGGTGATGAAATTTGGGGTCAGAGCTTCAACAATTGATAGACTACAAGCTCATGAAATCTGGTCTCAATCTGACGGCTCAATCACTCAAACTCCTCAATCATTCAATCGGAAGAGAGAGCTATGTACTTCCATCACTTTATGAACTTCAAATGACCATAACGTATGCCCTGGACCTCCAAATCGAGTGAAATTTGAGCTCAAGTTGCTCCTCTCGTCGAGAGCTCTCCGTCCATGTCCTCCGATCTCCAAAATCTCTCGTGAAAGTACTCCGTTCCTCCCAGAGCGCACACTTAGGTAGATGACAAGTTATCTTCACTTTTTGATGGATCAATAGGAAGTTAAAGGACCCCACCTTGTCATTTGGCACCCCAAGGAGCCCTCCAGCAGATAATAGAACATTCTAAGCTCATAAGAGCAAGGGTTTTCACCCCATCACTTCACACTTATGCAACTATCCGCAAAACGTAATTATAAGCATAATTTACATATTAATTGATTTCACAACAGGACATTGCTCCACGAGTTATCTTCAGAAATATTCATAACTATAGTGGTTTTGAACAATGACATATGTGTGATAGCATCATAAACGTTCTTTCAAATACATATGAAGTACAATCACATTTGTCTCGTATGACACACGATGAAGGAAGTATCATTGTTCAAATAAAACGTAAGATGAGTTTGAGATCTATATACAAGACCAGTTATGTAAGACCAAATACAACAATCCAAGCTCTAACATATTTTATTCATACTCTTTATGAAGTTACTTACTTCATACTCATAACTCTATATAAACTTCATAAGGTTACCATTAATTATAAATGGTTTGAAATTTTCGATAATACTAAACATTCACATTCACTTACAAACATTGTCGATTCAATACAACATAATGATCTTCTGAGTGAAACATCTCACAATGAATAAAGATGAACATACAACAAATACAAATATGAATTTTGTTGGAAATAACATAACTGCACACACGGACACATACATCACTAACTTTTTGATTCTGAAACTATTTACGCATATCATAAATATAAGCTCACTCTAGCTCATAGTGAAGGTTACAACCCTTGAAGTTGATTAAAAGATGAATATTGTGAAGAAACTAACTTCCCTAGTTTATTTTATGGTCACGGTGTCGTGTCGTGGACCGACTCCTACCTCAAATTCAAACTTCGATGCTTGTCGCTCCAAAGACACTCATGAGAAGACAAGCTAGGCCCCAGCTTACGGGTTTTTGGCACAATTTTGGATCTCCACTTTCATCGCATCAGTGGATACAGCTCCTTGTCAGCACTCCATAGGCACTTCGTCTACTTCATTTGGACGCCTAGTGGAGAAGTTACAAGACTCAAAAGATGGAGAAAGCAAGCTAAGCCCCAGCTTACGGGCTTTTGACACCATTTCGAATCTTCGCTTTTATCGCATCAGTGGATAGAGCTCCTCGTCAGCATTCCATAGGCACTTTGTCTACTTCGTTTGGACGTCTAGTGGAGAAGTTACAGGACTCGAAAAATGGAGAAAATAAGCTAGGCCCCAGCTTACGAGTTTTTGGCGCAACTTCGGATCTTCGCTTTTATCGCATCAGTGGATAGAGCTCCTTGTCAGCTTTCCATAGGCACTTCGTCTACTTCGTTTGGACACCTAGTGGAGAAGTTACATGATTCGAAAGATGGAGAAAACAAGCTAGGCCCCAGCTTACGAGCTTTTGGTGCAACTTCGAATCTTCACTTTCATCGCATAGATGGGTAGAGCTCATTGTCAGCTTTCCATGGGCATCTTGTTTACTCCGTTTGGACATCTAGTGGAGAAGTTATGCGACTCGAAAGAAAGCAAAATCAAGTTAGGTCATAGTTTACTTGCTGATTGGATATTTGAGGCTTCAGGCGTTATATCAAAGATGCAAGGGGCCTGCTTCATTAATTAATGAGAGAACTTCGTACGTACAGAGACTGTGACAAGGGGGCAGCTTAGAGGTTAGCTTGCGTCTGCGATCTGTCAACGGATGGTTCGGAAGATTTGGAGGTCCAATGCAAACGCGCAAGACGTCGTTGGGTTCAGATCTGTGCAGGCTACGCGTTGGTTCAAACGGTTTGAGAAGAGACGGATCGGGGAGTGCGTACTGAGTGAAATTGAGACGCATGAAGGAGGATTGGGAGTTTTCAGTTACATGTGAAGGAGAGTTGGACCGTTCAGGCTGTTCCGGAGTCCAAACTTGCTGTCCTTGGATCCATCGGGATCAGAACACCGAGTTCTACAGGAAATTGAAGACGATACCAAGTTTCATCGGACGGTTTGGGAGTTTTGAGTGAAATTGGCTCGCAAGGAAGCGCTTACATCAGATTTTTGTTCGCCTGCGACTTGAGATTGGGTTGTTCTTCGCGATCGGTGAGCCAAGCTCTTCGTTCTTGGTGCCTATGCGATCAGGGAGTCTTTATGTACGCATAGGAGAAGATTGTACGTGAATTGAATTGTTGGTTTGGGTGTGGTGAGCAAGTTTGAGCCGCATGGAGCTGATTTACGTTAGTTTTTTGCAACCTACGATCAAATTTCTTGCGTGGTTTTGCAAGAGGAACTCCAAACGACTTGTTTGGAGTCTCGTTGGGTTCATGATAGCTAGATCTATCTGCCAGAGAAGACGGATATCAGTTTAGACGATCCGTTTGTGCGGTGTGTGCGGTTTTAAGCCGCAGGGAGGAATTTTTGAAGGTTCGATCACTTGCAACCGAAAATCGGCGATATCTCGGCTGTTGGGAGTCAGATCTGAAGGTTTCTTGGGTTAACGGAGTCAGTGGAGTAGACCCTATCAACATCTGAAGACCGTTCAGCGAAAGGAGGAAGAAACCGAAGAAACCGAAAAAGTCTATCCGTGTCCACGGATAGACTTTTTCGGTTTCTTCGCTACGGGTTTTGCTCTTTGAGTTTGTTAGAGTTCTGGTTGGCTATATACAGTTTGTGGTAGCTAGCTTTAGCTAAGAACTTGTACATGGATGTGGTTTGGACTTGGGTTTGGATCGTGTGATACTGCTGTGGCTCTGCTTGTTAGCAAAGGGAGGTTTCTCTTGCTTTGAGCTACGCTTCGGTGTTTTTGGGTCAAGGTTGAGAATCAGGGGTTGTTTTTAAGGGCTTTGAAGCAGGTTATAGACCGTTCTGGTCTCTTTTTCAGTTCTGTGCTCTTAGGAGAAAAAACCGGTAGTGTACATACGTTTGGAGTTGATATATATCGCAGCATTCGTTTTCGTGGTTGTTTTTCTCTGTCTTATCTTTGTTTCAGCACACCGCATCTCCACAGCCAGGAACCTCGCGTTTTCCTGGACATCCTTCACGCAATATCCGACACGACAACGGTAGAAAAAAACAAATCTATCATATCAAACTATTGCTGCTTAAGAACTACTGAGTCCTAGACATGGATTTGTTGGACATCTGTCCAATATATTTTTCAAAATGTCCAAAATTTACGTAGAGAAAATCTTGAGTCTCTCTTGGATACAAATTTGAAAGAATAAACTACAAGGTCCTCCTCTGACCATCCAACAATTGAAAATAATGCATTCAAGGAACAATTACTTATCTCTGATCAAGCTTTTCCATGCTTACCTGAACTAAGGTTCACACCAGATTATTATCAAAATTTGAGAAGAAATCTTTTTGTGATGATTAGGCAATTAAGAAAATCTATTTTTCATCACCCTTACTTCGAATGAGAAAAATTGGAGACCATTTTTGCAAATTCTTCATCATCTAAACAAGAAAGATGATCTTATTCCTCTTCCTAAAAATCTAGAAGAACTAAAATTCATATAAAAAACAACAATTGGTTCGACAAGATTTCGCAACATGTGTTCGATATTATAATCATTTTAACCAATGTTTCAGAAAATTAATAAAACAAAATCATGATATATTTGATCATATTAATGATTATTTTTCATCACATAATTTCAAAGCAGAGGAAGTCCTCGTGATCATGTATTACTATGGCTCAAAGATGTGTCTGTTTTTAAGATCGATCTTAATAATGATATAATAAAATTTATCGATACTTTTATTTCTACCGATCATCGTCTGCTGTCTGAAGATATGATAAAAGATCAAACACATTGTCATACCATGATGTGTAAGAAGAAATATAAATCCATGGTATGTAGCTTTCACTTTCTTTGGTCACCTATGTCAACAACAATGATATAGTACCCTATACATATAACTGAATATGATACAAAAACTTTGAAACACATACAAAATATCAATACATAAATATACAATAAGCTTTCTTCTTTTAAGAATGATATAGATATGAATTACGATGAATTCCTCCAAATTATGAACCTCGACCATGAAACATACCTTCATGGTTTAAGATATAATACACACAAACTTTCTGTGTATCTAAAATCTGAACCTCGTGATATCTACATTAATCCTTTCTCAAAAGGAGGTGCTCATCTTTGGCAGACAAATAGTGATTGCCAATATGTTCTTGATCCACATGCTGCTGCACAATATTGTATGTCTTACTTGACAAAAAATAGATAATACCATAAATGAAGAGATGAAGAAAATCACTGATAGATGCATTGAAGAAAATATTGATGCTAGTGCAACAATTCAAACATTAGGCAATGCTTTTTTGAATTCTAGACAAGTCTCTTCTCATTTAGCTATTTATACTATTTTAAGCTTATCATTATATCATGCTTCTCGAAGTTTTCAATTTATTGATACAAGCAATCCATCAAATCAGACTTTTATTATTAAAAATGATCATCAATTATCTTTAGAGAAAGATGGGTCTTCTACATCCATAAGACTATCATCTATGGTCGATAATACGTCATTCGTCTCCAGAATCCAGAAAACAATACATTATCACTCATATAATTTATTGTTAATTATAATATTTATATTTATAAATAATTTGAGAAAATCAAAAATTATTCACTGAATATGCTTCAATCAATTTAAAGATCTTGAAGAATATTTTAGAGAGCAAGTATTATTATATGTATCCTTCATTGGTGACGAAAATTTAGTGAAAAATAAAAATGAATCATGGCAAGATGTATACATTAAACATAAATCACACAATTTTTTAATCACTTTTTATAGTTTTCAATATAAAATAAAAAAGTGAATAATCAATGGGACAGTTTTCCAGATCTAGTGATCAAACTAGAAAATGAAAATGCAGTTCTTATGAACCAATCGGAACATGAAAGCATCAATGATGATATACTTATGATAATATTGATCTAAGCACAACCAACGTCTCTCCTAAACAAAAAAGCAGCATGTGCATATATTTCAAACGAATTTCCTTGTAAAGATATATTTCTTCTTTTTCACACTTTATATGTGAACTAAGACAACTCAATAAACAACAAAAAGTGATATTCTATGATTGTATATAAAAGAAAAGACATTTTCTTGAACAACCATTGTTTTTATTTCTTGTAGGAGAAGCATGTATGAAAAAAACATTTACACTCTTAAAAAGTATTCAAGATTTTTCTTGGATATACGAAGATGATAAATCAAAATTCAATGATCCCGAAGCAATCAAGATAATGAAACTTGCATACACATGCAGAGCTGGTTACAACATTCAAGGAATGACTCTATCCATAGTGGTTTGTCCATACCTAAAGAGAAGTATGACATTCTAGTTTCTAAATTACATCATGACTCTCTTGATCGTTACATTAAGTTTTATAAAAATTTAAAATTAGTAGTCATAGATGAAATTTCTCTCATTGGAGCTAAGATGTTCTCTTATGTAAATCAACGATTACAACAAATAACACAAAACTTGACTCTCTCATTTGGTGACCCTGACGTAATTCAAGAGATTTTTTGTTTCAAGAGATTTTTATCAAGCGCAATCTGTAAAAGATACATGGATCTTTCAAACATCTGCTGCAACTCTTCAAATACTGCTACTAATATTTGGTCTTCTTATTTCAAATACTACAAATTATCTCAACCTATGCGACAAAATAATAATAATTTTACAGATATTTTAAATCGCATTTGTATCAATAGACAAACATCAATGGATCTTGAATATCTAAATCCAAATCTAATATCAATCTATCTTCATCTCTCATATATTTTATACAAAAATGATACAAAAATCACAATCATTATATCTTTTCTATTAGTGAAGGTCAACAATATTTATTTGAGTCTGTTGATTATATATCTTCTACTGTATCAACTCATTTCAAAATTTCGGACAATCTTAAAGATACTGACGGATACACAAACTTCTACATCTAAAAACAAAAATGTTAATTGAATTATGTCAAAACTATAATACTAAAGATGACCTCACAAACAGAAATGATGGTATTTTTATGTCAACGACAAATCATAAAAGTATAAAATCATACAGATTATGTTCATTGATAGTCATATATGAACACTAACTAGATAGAAACATCAAGCATTGTTAACAGATTGTATACATTCATCTTCGATATTTATATTTAAAAATTTTCAATAATATCTAGTCAAAGATATAAAAATTACAAGAACTCAATTTCCAATTCAACAAGCATCAGCAAGAACTATCCGTAGGTCACAAGGTTTAACAATGCATCAATTAGTTTTCTCTCCAGAACATATAAATCGACACGGATTAACATATATAATGTTATCTAGAATAAAAAATCCAGATAATCTATATTTACTAGAACCCATTCAACAACGTCAATATTGTCGATAAGAAAATACAACAAAAAACGCATCATTTAAACACAATCTCAAAATAAAATTTATCTATTTGTGATCTACAATTATTCACCTCACATCTTACATATACATTAGTTCAATACCTAAACATAAGATCTCTTCCAAAATATTATGAAGATATTAAAACAGATCATCAACTATAATTCTTAGATGTTCTATGTTTAAGCAAAACATTACTCAAAGATTCACACTTTGTTCAATATTTTATCTATAATAATAAATTCCAATATATTCATACTTATACTTGTAGAGACTTGTTATTATTATATCAATTGATAATGAAATTATCTTCTTCTATCATTTATGGATCAAATCTTCTATAAATTATTTCAGCAAATTTTGATGTCAAGACTCGTCTTACAATCAATATCACAACTCTTTATAAATCATCTCATATGCTTCTTACTGACTTTCTCAACCAGTTACATCAAACCTTAGTAAACAACTTTACTAACATCCCTCCAGTCCTCATAGTTGAGTTTGACATAATTATGTTAGAAATCACAATCATCAAACAAAACATTTGCTCTCCTTCATGAATGATCATAACTTCTTCCTTGCATTCTCCCAGTCAACAACTAAATATCATTCAAATTTAGATCATATATAAATAAATTTTTCACAATACAATAGTCTCGCTTCATCACTTCAAACCTATTGGTCAGATATGACCAAATCTTCATCCTATATAAAAAACCTTCTCATGTTTCTTCTCTCCTCTCAACACAAATGCATGGCCCCGCAATCCTATTGCAAGTGCAGCAACTTGTTGGTGATGCTTGAAGATCGAAGTTTTTGACTTGTACATTCCTCATTTTTCACAGTTTAACAAACGTCCCTATAATGATGTAATTTCCTCGGACAACCTTTCTCTAACAAGAGTAGAGTTAGCAAAATATTTCCATTAGTGATTTCATTGGAGATATATAGATCATCAGCAACAGATGGTTCTATGGTTATATTCAAGATTTTGCTAGAGTTTACCATTGTAAGTATTAGTGATACCATTTTCTTTTTCTTTCTATACTACATACTTTAGATAGTATGCTTTTTTGTTCTACCAAGAGTTCTAGCTTACGCGATCTATAAAAGAATAACTGTAATAAGTGATTTCACTTCTTGTACAACAAGTGTATGTAAAACTTTTGATTTATTTACGTTTAATATTTTAAAAACCATTGATCATTTTTGAACTAAGGAGTGCAAAGCTTAGCTCCACTTTCTTTTCATCCTCTGGGTGTTTGGTGCTTTGCTCTCTGGATCCCTTCTTCCAATTTTTTTAGCTTGATGTGTCTTCCCATCCGTTTGGTATTCACTGTGTCACTTTCAGTGAAACAGAAAAAGAAACTTTACTGTAAAAGCGTTTCATGTGCTATTTTAAACCGGTTGAGACTGGCCCGTTAACCTACAGCTTAACATTGCATAGTTTATAAAACCCATTAGACGTTTGACAGTAAACTGGATCACTTGGGGAGGTTGTCACTTCTGGAAAACGGGTATGTACAAGTAAAAAACCTCTTTCAGATCTTGCACGATAATACACCCAAGGGATTGTGTGTTTCCCATGTCCACGGTGGAACTTTTGACCGGTCACGGCTGTCTAACCACAGAAAAGTGCTTACTGAAACATTAGCGGTGATGAAAAAACTATTATACCGTCTTCTCCCCAACTAATCGTTTAAGTTTCATATTCTAATAGTAATCCTGGTGTGTTATATATTCGAATAAAGTACACTTAGGTTTTAATGTTCAAGTAAAAATTAGTGAACCTTTTTAGCAGCGGATGTCATTTTTGCTACTCTCGTCTTTTGGCAACACATGACAGTAATGCTATGCTTAAGCACACTAGTATAATGTGTTCTTATTGCTTATTTATAGTATGTATTATTTAATATTGAAGACAAAACAAGTCACTTTATATCATAAAAGATATATCGCATTCTTCAAACATAATGTATTGTGTAAAAGAATAAACATAACTTGAAACTTTTTTAGAAAAAATTGAGATATGATCTAAGACTTGTGTTATTTAAAATATGTGTTGATTAGTGGAAATAAAGATGATTGAGATAAATACATCGGCCCAACTCGAGTCCGGACAAACTATCAGTATAGGATATTATGGATAAATAGAGAATGGCTTCGTACAGGTGCCCTGTAATAATTAATTATAATATATTAAGTGGAAGTAAAATCAAATTTTCCCATGGCGTCTTATCTGCAACTCTTGTATTCAGTTTTATTATTAGTTTTCTAAACTTTCTTTTGGTGTTTCTTGCTCTATCATGGTTGAATGTGCGAGAACTATGATGACAACAGGATAATAATCTTTCCATTCTAATTGAGATTATGTGATTTCTATAAGAAGAAAAAGTTCACGCACATGAATTATTCTGAACACTAATCCAAACAACCGAACATTGAATAGTTAATACATATTTGGTACGATAGTTTTGTTGAACTATAATACGAGTGAGTAGCTCCAAAGGTGGACAGCTCCACAAGGTGTATAGACAATACACATGTGAGATCAACCCTTGGGGAATTTTTGTCCTCTTTTTGTTATTGTAAAATATATGTTTATTATATATAAATTCTTTACAAAATTATAAGGAAAAATTAAACTTACCTCTAAAATTAAGTGTTTATTAAATCATTACACCTAAAGTTGTGAGACGATCCAGATATAACCCATAAGGAGAACAGAGACAAGCCCACTTCCGAAACTAGATATCCGAGAGGTGACTAACAAACACACACAGATTAAATTTATTACCTAGCCCTTTCGTTGGAGATGGAGGAAGTGAATATAGACCACGAACACTCTTTTTAGGTAGGAATCGACAAAAATCTTTCTTACCAAGTAGAGCTTGAAAGCATCTTGAATTGGTTCACGTTCTCTTTTCTTTTGGTAGGTGGGTTCTGGCGGCATCTCTCTAGTTTTTCCAAAACAAAATATGAAAGGGGTATATTTTGTTTTGAATGGTTTGATTCTGGAATTCTATGTCATGTCAAGTATCAGTTTAACCTACCATGATCTCTTGATTAAACTTTCCTTAGGTTCATTTTGATATATAGTCGCTAATGGAAATTTTACTGGACGGATTAGCCAATCTATTTGTGAAGCTAGTCTTGCTTTATCAGCAAGATTCACGTTATACTCAAAGCTCTTATATGCTTCTCGTGTCAAATTATCCCATCGATGGCTTTTGTGTTTGCTAGATTCTGCCTTGTACTCCATAGATTTAAACCCAGGATCACCTGGACCTTCCCCGAGTCCAATAACCTTCTCCATCGAAGATTCAGGTCGTTGATACTCGTCTGAGAGTGGTTTCCATTCCCACCATTGAAACTTTTTCGGTAGTGCCAAGGATGAGTTTTTCTTCCTTGTCCTCACTCTTCGTAGTAGTCTCTTGTACTCGTCTGAGTCCTTCCAACGGTGGAATATCTGATGCTGAAGCTCTAGCAACTCACCTTTGTAGTCGACAGGATAAGGCTGAGAACCCCTTGTTTTCTCCAAGTGTATAATTCTTGCGATATTCCGCATGTACAATAGAGGGTCGATGGTGTTCTTCAGCTTCTCTTTTCCGTTTCTGTTCTGCTCATAGTTCAGTTTCCAACTAGCAAACGCTGCCTTCTGGAGCTCAAGGAGAGCCCCTTCGTACTTGTCTGCTGCCATCTCGTCCTTCTCTTGAGTTTACTGCTACTGCTCACATTCGGTGTTAGATTTCCACATGAGGTATGAATCTCTCCATGGATTGTGTGCTCAACTAGTTCTTTCCGGCTGAATGAACTTGCAAATACGGTTTTTCCAACCTCTATCTATGACTAGATGATTCGTATGTCCAAGTATATCACTTTCAAGCTCCAAGTGCACTTGAGAGTATTTGTTACTATAGATTTTTGAATCTCAAGTTCTGATAATATGTTTATATGCAGAGGAGAAAGAAATAATTGAAAGGTGTTGTGCCTAACTATGACTATGCATTTGGTAAAGTGAACATAGTGAGCAACAAAAGATACAGCTCAAATGTGTGTATCTTTTGTTGCTCAATATCAGTGTGTCTGTTCAAGAAAAGGAAAGATGTTTCACAATGATTGTTGCAGGTTGTTCCAGATATGTCGAGTAGGAAATGTTTTAAGAGCGGATCAAATATCTATGATAAGTATGTATGAAAACCTTTCAATATCTGAAATAGTTTTACAATGAATTGGGTTTTCAAAGGTGTTCCACATGTTTCAAAACTTTCAAAGCTGTCTCGTCATATCTCAACAGAGATACTATGTGCTATGCATGACATAAAAACCTGCAAAATACCATGATATTACAATCCATTCATAACTACATTAAAGAAAGAAAATAGTGATAATAGACGCAGAGATACAGATTTGGATGCCTTGGATCTTACCTGTAAATTGTGTAGCTTGGGTTTCATAAGATTCTGGAGCTTTATCAGGATGGTTAAGAGATGGTTCTGAACAGTTGAGTTCTAACTGTATTTAGTTGGTGAACCCTTTTATTGCAACGTCAAATGGCCATGTCGGTTGCCGAGAAAATCAAGTCCTTTTCCACTATTAAAATAGTTTATTAGAAAATATTTCTATAAACTATATAAAATTTTAAAAGAAGTTTACATATGTAGAGTTTTCAATCAAAATATCTTCAGTATATTACGACAGTTGGGATGTTTTTTCAAGTCGCGAGCTCACGTAGAAAGGGGTAAAAATTGCTTTAGAGAATCCATAAGCTATTGAGGTATAATTTTGTACTTGTGTTTTAGTAATTTAGTGAAATTAATGTATAATTTCAAACGGTAAACAAAGACTCTGCTTTGCATGAAGGAGAATCTTAACAAGAATTATATTGTCAAAAGACCAAGACCGAAGATAACTATATGAAAAAAGATGCCCATATTAATAATCGGATCAAAAGTAAAAGAATATTATAACAAGTGAATAATTAGGTGACAAAATAGTACTTTAGTCGTCAAGCTTACCGTATGTAAATTGCCCTTTTAACTGGATTGTCTAATTAATTTATAGTTAAATATGTCAAGTCAGTTTAGCACCTCGGTTAGGTTGACCGAGCGTGGAGTGACTAATCCCGGTAGGGCCATTAGTGCCATTAGGGTGAGTTCTTGAGATAGTCAATCCGCACTCAGCCAACCTAGCCGAGCTGCCAAACTGACGTGACAGCATTGTGGTACACTTGTGTATGTGTATGACATCGTCCATGTGTTATGTGTATGTGTAGTGTACCTTTGACAGCAATGTATGTTGTGTAGCGATGTATATGTGCACGACAAATATAACGAAGACAAAACACGAAGATATCTCGGAAGGTTCATTAATTAATTTTGTTAACTATATATGAAAGTAAAATAGGTTTAATTCAAATAATTTTTAAAAGCTTAAAAGGATTCTAAAGTGATATTTAACTTCAAAAGTATCTCTTCTTTTATACTTAACTGAAAAATAATATAAATATATATTTATATCTTGACTCCCAGGTGGTATCGACAAATATATCAAACTGGACCCTACGAGGGGGATATAAATAAACTTACCTTGGCAACTTAAGATGCATGGATTTTTATTTGTATGTGAATAATAATCTCTTTCTTAATTATATTTAATTACTTTAAAGAAAATTTAGGAATATGATACAGAAAACTACAAGCAAAAATATTTGAGAAAAAGAGTTGTATACATGCAAAAAGAGTTATATAGTTCTAATATCGATTGTACATGTTGTGATAGATTCTCGTCAATATGATATTCTAAATGTTTTCATGAGAAAAAGAAGAAATGGAAAATAAATTATATCTCCATGTTCCAATTCCGATCACTGATAGTATGATTAATATATGTTAAGTGTATCGTGAATATATATTATGCGTTGTTCTCAAATAGAGAGGACAATAGTTAAATAATAACACATCCCATATAAGACGCATTTTCCCACATAGAATTTCACATGCTACAAAGGCATCAAATACTAACGAAGAACCCAATAGAAAACTACGTATCATACCCGACAACTTGTTGAGAAAATTCACATTCTTGACATATTGACATGATTGTCAAAACATATAGTGGTTTGTAAAGTTAGGGAACGATACCTGTATGGAGAACAAGGTGGTGGTAGAGGTGGAAGAATTGTCCCTCCAACATCAAGACCATCTATTGCCAGAGATGTGTGTGCAAGAAAGCTTGTGGGCCTTACATGTAACTGGTGGACAAATCTACAATTGGAGGCAAGATGCAACGAGTTAGGTTAGGATTCTCTTAAGTACAATCCACTTCAGTACTTATGAACAAATGAGATTTACCTCGTCAGGTACGAAAGTGAATCTTTTAATTGTTAGTTTGGAGTTGAACTTTTTGGCTGGGAGAGGGTACATACATTAGAACAAGTTATAACCTTTCCACTTACCTTGCTCTAGTTTAGAAGTCCATATTTTCACACTCTTACTGATTACTTCCATCATCATAATCACTAAATAGTTTAATGTTGATTAACCTTGTGACTTATTCTAATCTTCACTTTGAGACTGACAATAACATTATTTGCTATTTGTTTAAGTTCATGTTCAGTGGACATGACTCTGATCACATTCTTTTGTCCAAATCTTTTATGTCTTTTTCACTTAGTTGAGTATCAACGAGATCTATCACTAAAAAAATGGTTCATGCCGAGCACTCCCAGCATCATTTTACTTTTGCATAATAATTATCTTCCGAATTCTCGGTCTCAATGAACTTGTTTGCTTTCATATGAATGGTTTTAAGTAAAAAATCGGAGTTCAATCCCAAAGTTCCAACCTCATTGTTTCATTTTCCTGCTGCGAATCAAATTTTACCTGATTATCCAATTTTAGCTTATCGTCTAAGCTTATTTTTCCTATGCCCTTTATCCTGAAAGACTTGCTCCAGTGAAAATAAATAAAACAAATAAATAAAGTAAAATAATAACTTGAGACTTTATCGTTGATAATATACAGCAAATGAGGTATTCCTGTGGTCGTTCTTCACCAAACAGGCTCTTGAAACGCGTTCCACGTTGAATGAGTACATTCGTACATTCGCATCTCGCACATTCTCTTGCAGTTCTTCCAGATTTGAGCGTGAGAATATAACAACTTTAGATCTGATGTGTCTATATGATTTGAATACCTTAATCTTCCAACAGAAGCAACCAACGGGTTCAAATTCAGCTCGGGTAGTGGAAGCTTTGTACGCTGGGTGCTACGGACAGGAATCTGAATTCCGCATAAAAACACTCTGGACTACGAGCATGAGAAGGAGACGAATCACTTATCCCGACGAAATCAAACGCGTTCCAGTCGACTGCAACGTCGATATAACCTTGGCTGTGGTCGAACACCAGACGACCCGTATGCATTAGGAGGGGAAGGGGGTAATTTAAGGTTAAAAGGAAAGCACTAACGAAGCAACAGTTCGTACGAAACCCCTCAGGAGCGGAAGCATGAGAAACTGATTCGAATCTGATGAATGTGTCCGAACTGCTGGCAGTATCAATGGCAGCAATAGATAGGGCAGGCAGGAAACGGATGAAGTAAGTAGGAGGCCAGGCTCGTAAAGACTGCCTTCACCCTTCATCTCCATGCTCAGAACACGTCAAGGAATCCTGTCATCCGTTGCGCTTCGCTCGCTGCGTCTTCGGTTTCACAATTCGCAACACTGTTCCTACCTTTCTCTGTTTCACGGAAAATTGTCAGCAAGCGAGGAAAGTCAGCGAGAACGAAGAGCACTTCTGCGCCGGTTCGAGATGCGTGCCGGTTCGATCTGCGTGGAACTGACTGACTAAAATTCCCAACGTGCTTTCCGGGTTTTATCGTCTAGGAATTCTGCAAAATCGACGGTTAGCTACGCAAATGCCTAGCAACAAAAATGAGACCACTGATTACACGGAAATTTTTTGTCTAGAAAGGTGATCTTCTATCGGACAATTGTGATATTCACAGCAAAGTTGATAATACACCTCCGAAAGTGTCCATGTGTATACTGAAACTGCAAGTCCTACTCTAAACGTAAATGTAAAAACACAGAGAGAAACCAAAACCCTGTAGGGATAGCCGTTTGGACCACGTATAAGCGCTACTAGCACTCCTTATACAGCGATAGAATTTCCTCAGGAGCCCCTGATTCTGAACCTTGCTGCACAAAACGTCTAACACCTGAATTAGCAACAGAGGAAGAAACCGGTTTCTGTACCGTCCGCGTTGCCAAGGAGCTGGCCCTGACTCGTCTAAGGTGACAAAGTTGCAGTTGGCAGGATAATGCTAGATTTTGTTTCTAAGCACTAGGAGTAAAACGGGGTGTACATGTGGCATACATACAGAACACGAAGTCCACGCTATTCCCATAATAGTACATACAGTAGGTAGGAAAAGGAGAACGCCTGATGAATGAGGAAGCAAGAACACTGCATAGCGTCTCCTGTCCCTTCTCGCTGAAGTATAACAGAAAGATGTCCATACAATTAAGAGTACGTACAGAAGACATCCGTACGCCCAGCTGCTACATGACGATTTCAACATCAAGAGGACTCAGCTCACGGAATCCAGGAACACGGTGGTTAGCCTGAAGTGACGGTAGCAGCAGAACTTAACTTCGGACTTGAGGGTGGTGCAAGGTGCCAGGAACATCTAGATAAACCATCTGCACAAATCAGAGAAGCCAAATAGGAGCACGATACAGTGCAGGGTTCAAACCAGTATTTGCAAAGGCTGATAAATTCTCATTAGAAACCGTATGGATTTAACAACTCTTGGACTCTGAGATACTTCTGCAGTTCTGTGGTCCACTGGCTGTCAGAGAGAAGTAACTGAACCTCACAGGCGGCAAGCTTCTGCAACGGAGCACAGTCATATTGCCTCGTGGGTATGTCAAAGGAAACCTGGTGCTCCTCGGGGTCTTCAGGTCCTGGTAACTCCAAACCTTTGTGATGGCTTCCTGGGAGCAACAGATTCGTGTTACCATTTCTCTACGACATTCCAGGCTTTTGCAAAGCCTGAAACGAAATCCTCCGGCATTCCAGATATGAATTTGACTGGGAGCTGAATATACGTATACTTGAACTAACTCTCTGAGCTTCAGTACAAGATCGTCTTGGATAAAGTTTCCAACTCTATAGTACAAAACTGAGAGAATGGCCCATCACACTGGAGATGACCTGATGCCATATCACAAGGCTCTGCACGACTGTTCGACTGAGACAGCAAGGTCACCCAATCGTGTGCGATAGACTGGCATCAGCCAACGAGGCAGGCCAGTATGGTCCTCTCAAGGCAAGGTATGGTACTGGTAGAGGTAGAAGCCTTCGACATCTACGGTACGTGGCTAGTAACCTCGTCGCTTCTTAGTAGGGTTGGGGACGGAAATGTGTGTGTGTGTGTGTGTGTGTACTCCTTCTATATATCTCCTCCCTTTCTTGCCCGTTTGGCTTTCCTCCTTATCGTCTGCTTACTCGATCCGCTTGCAATCCGTTTAGTCCTGTAGATAACAACAGTAGACAGAGTTCAGCTTACCGGGACTCACAAGTTCCAATACATAATTCTTAGGAATTCGTAACAAACTGACACCATGGGTGAAGAAAATTCTCTTCTGGCTCCTTTCCAAGAAAAACGCTGGATTACGTGAAGATGGACCCGCAGTCACTTTCTGGCACGAGTTTTGGTATACGCACCGAATCATAACCTCGTCATCACTGCTAATGTTGTCCATACGGGCTTCGTCTGTTCCTGGTCATTTTGGAAGACATGTGCAAGATGATACGAGCATCAGAGTACTAATGGCAGGAAGAGAGGCTAGGTTTCAAGACAAGAATTAGGCAGTGAACAAGCCCTTGAACGTTACAGTGAACTGATTAGCACTTAGTCAGAATAGAAAATTTCAACACCTTTCCCACAATAGAGGGAAATCGCAGCGCAACTGTACAATTGTATCTATCTGCTACTTGGCTACCTGAACTTCAGAAAATCGTTGCTCATGCTGTTGTGTTTTCCAACTCAAAACAAGCGAATTCAAAACTGTAAACTTACCGTCTGCCATTTCAGTATCGTCATCCGGTTCACCCCCATCTGTTTTTTCTACTCCATGTGGACCCCCAGGCTGTGACCATCTATCCTCACTTCCATTATCAAAGTCCCATCGATTACCAGCAGCAGGCACCCAAAAGTCCGAACTCTCTGAGGATCCAGCTTCTTCATCTTCTCCTTCTTCATCATGTAAAGACTTGGAGCCCAACTCAAACTCTTCACCATTCCTGCATTTACCAGATTTGCTTTCTTTGTTCTTGCCTCCCTTCTTTGAGCTCTTCTTTCCGGTGACATGATTCTCCATAAAGGCATCGTCTACGACTTTTCCCTTCTTCTTGGAGTTCTTCTTCTTGAGCTGTTCTTCGTCATTGTTCTCCGTCATTTCAACATCGCCTCCAGCTCTTTCTTTCTCTGCTTCTCTTTCCGCTGAAAATAAACGGAGAAATAAGGCGATCACCTTGCATGAGTTTAGGGTTTAGGGTTTATCATATTTTGGAGGTTAAATCCTCAAGGGAGCTGAGTTTGTCAAGAGGAATTCAATTAAGCGGAAGCAAATTTACTCTTCTAATCCTGGAAGTCCTTGTACGTACTTGACGTCAAAGATGTAGGATGAGATACCCACCTAGTTTAGCCTCGAACTTTTTCCCCAGCATATGCTTCCACACGGCATCTTCCTTCTTGTTCAGCACTACTCCGGTCAATTTGCAAATAATCTTGTCTCTGGAGACGCAGAGAAATGCACAACAGCTCCGATCAATATGATGTTGGGACCCCGATTGAATGCCCAAAATCTCCAGAGACAAACAGTTCTCTTCATGAAACAAACTGGAACACTTACTTTTCTTCTGATAATCTAAACAAAATTTGCCGCCTTGGTGGTGCTATTCATTCGACATGAGGCACAGCACCTCACGTGCAATTCACATTTTTCTCTCGAAGGAAAGGTCCAAAAATGTGCTGAAACCCAAGCCCACGCTTCAGGAAAGGGCCTTACGTATTATCGGGGCTTTGGTCGAAGAGATTGAGGGGAGCAGTTCGCTTCTTCAATGCAGCGTCGAAAAGAGCAGCACGACACTTCTTGGTCTGAGAATAAGTCGCCTGCACTTCCACGGTCATTTCATGGCCCGTCTCCACACAGCGGACTCGACCGCTTGGTAGAGTCTCCCACGTCGGCTCTCCCAGAAACAAAGGATCCGGCATCTTCATCACCGGCCTCCAAAACCATCGACTGAAAAACGAACAAACCTTAATTCACCAATTCTCCTCCAATCTGCAGTCTCAGAATCGATCTTCCCCTCTTCCGGCTTTTGCTTGAGCTTCGGTGCAGAGAAAGCGACTCTGTTCACCTCGTCGTGTGGACTTGCATCGCCCAATTGTGGGCCCGTTATGATATCGCGGGTACCTGCTACATTCACCTGGTCACCGGGAACTAAACCCATCAAGGTTTAGTTCCCGGTGTTCATAGCGGTTCTGATGAAAGTCCTTGACTCGTTGTCCAGTATCGACCGGTAACAACAAGTTGACCGGTGGATAAATGGTCCTGTAAAAGAGAAGCCCACCTTTCTCGATGCCTGCCCGGCATTTTGTCGAATGGACTGCGAGTGGGAGGGAGGGCTTTCGAAACTTTGGTCTGCCGTCTTAGTTGGTCGAGTTTATTCATGCGAGCGTTACTCCACTCAACTTGCTCTGACCAGCAGGAGGTGGTCATTTATTTCTGTTCGTCTAAACGCCAAGCTTTCAGCGTAAACGCGCTGCTTCCATTGCCTGCAGGGTGTCAAGACTTTCCCCAACAAATTTCTTCAGTCAGTCGCTGTTTCCAGTTCAGTTTTCTACTTGTTCAAGTTTACTGGCATTTGCGTTTCAAATTTGCGTTAAATTTGAGGACCGCGAAATCGAATCTTGTGAGAAGTAGAAAGAAATTAGCAGTTCTTCATCCCTCTGTGGGTTTCAAAGATTCCTTTCAATGGGAACTGAAGGGAACGAGAAGCCCAATCCGCTGTTGCCGTTACTGTCAGATTCTCGATTAATCAGATATATTTGAGCTGCTAAGATGTTTGAGTTCTAACTAATGAAACGCGAAGGCGTATTGCAGCGCACGGATGCCCCGCTTCCGCTTGGGGCTTTGTTCATGCCAGTGCGTTTCCGTGTCATGTTTGAGACACCTTTTAACGCTACACTACTGTAAAGCTGCAGCTTAGCTTGCCGCGCCAGCCAGAGAAGCGAAACTGTGAAAACTGTGGAGCAACTGGATCTGATCTGAATCTTGGTCCTTTTGAAGTCCAGTTGGGAATCTTGGGCTTTTCATCCATTACTCGGGTTCGTCCTTCCTTTCTTTGCGTCGTCCCTTGGGGTTTCCCTGATCCTAGGACGCTTGCCGTATACACGTGCACCACGAGCCGGTGGGTTTGCTATCTTTCCATTTTATATATGTCCATCTGCTGGTCCTTGTCGTGTATTCCACTGTCCATGGGACCGATGTTTCTGAAGAAAACCAAGGAAGTTGACAGCCAGAGGAAAGGATTTCTGTGAAGTTCCCTAGCACGAGGACCCAGGTCGGAACTCCAACGGATGAAGCATGGTGGTTGCGCGAAGCTTGTTGCTGGTGTTACGTTTGTGAATCTCGATTCTAGAACACGATAATGTGCGCCGGAGGACGTACATCAAAGGTAAACAAGAGTGTCTTCCAAAAATTCCTTAGATACCTTGACGGAGCAGTGAACTGTTGAACAGATGGCTGACTCGAAGTGACTGTAAGTCTTTCAAGTTCGTTTCAGGGAGAATTGGTTAATGTTGGCCACCTAAACAGGTGCCTGCGTGACACGCGAGTTTGTTTGTTGGAACACACGCGAACCAGAAGGGTTTCGCGAAGAAAGTGCATCCAGAAAACAAATGAAAATAAATGGGAATTGCTGTTATATAGAGGTTAGAAACTGAACAGTGTGTGGGTTCATCTGTTCCCCTTGAGCTCACTATGCGTGTTAGGCGTCTACCACTGAAGACAAATTTGTGTGGACGTTTTCACCACAAGAAGGTTGCAAGCTGGCATCTAGAATGTGAGCAGTGGATGATTCTCCAGTAATGATCCTTCAAGTTGGAACCTTTATGTTCTACCTCAAAACGAAGGAATCAAATAGATGATGCACCAGGTCCCCTTCCTCATTCTTGACTTGTAAAGCTCTGATATCTTTTATTGATTACGGTGGGTTGACGCTTTGCAGTAATTGATGCGAATTAGATTAGGTTGAGCATTCTTTTGCTTTTCGTCTTAGCGTGTTGCCCTCATCGAACTCTGTTTATCTTCGATGGCTGCGAGCTAGCTGAAGTTCCAGAGTTCGCATCTCCTCGTTCAATATTTCAGTGTTTGTAAAACGTGAGATGTGTTCATCTGTCTCACTGCAGTACTTTCTAGCTCACTGTTCATAAGGTATAGCTAACTGACTATAACACAACGAGTACGATAGTGCAGGTTCATCAATTTGATAGCTGCGAGCCGTCCTAGAAATTTTGTGTGTTAACAAAAGAATTATCACTGGACTAAACTAATTCCCATCCCATATTCTAGTCTTTACAAAAAGTAGTTTGCTCCTTAAACTCAAGAGAACTGTTTATAATGTACAGCTAATTGTCTACAACACAATAAAAGAAGTTTATCACTCCACTAAACTAATTCCACATCCCATATTTTACTTTTCTCCAAAGAAAGTTTAATTTGCTTTTCTACTCGAGAACGTGTCTAATGTACTGCAATGGACCTCAACACAATGAAGATAGTGGCGCAGCTGGTCATCGTTGTTGGTTCGATAGCTGGGGGCTAACCTAAGGTGGGGGAGTTTGGGTCTCCTCTCACTAAAAAGTAGGAGGAAGGTCCTCGCAGCAGGCGACCAAATTTTCTCGACTTCAGAAGCAGTGAGCGCCTGATAATAACTGAGGATGACTCCCATTGACACCGATTGAAAATCCGTTCTTCCAGTGTGAGTTGGATCCACTATGGTCAAATCTTTAGGGCTAGATTCAAGAGAGTGAGTCCGGAGTCATACCAGAGCCTCAGCCTTTGGGTCCATTTTTGGGCACGATTACGTTTTGATTTTTCAGGTACCTTACGTTGCAATCGCTTCTGATTAGAACTTCCACATATTCTGTATATGATCCATTCTTCATATCACAATGATCAGCTTTGAGTGGGTATCATATTGAATATAATTTTAATTATTGACGTTGACTGTGGATGGAGAAAATTGAGACCAAATTCCTCTCTCCTGTTGCATGTACCTCTATGAGAAGAAGACGGGCAAGAGGCTGGAGTGCTGCCTCACCTCCGAGACTGAAAATTCCCTTTAGGTTTATATAGGGTGAATAGTGGTTGTAGAAACTCCATCAGCTTTTTCGGTGAAGTCCAGATTTCAATCCAGTCTAAAGATGCTACTGGAGCATTAAACCCTCGCAGCTGAAGCTACAAATGATACTCGTACAGTATGGAACTTCAGTTTAATATATACTAAAGGAGGGATCCGGAGAGCTTGGAGGGAAACATGGACAGGTCTAAGTAGACAAAAAACCTATCGGGGTTACATGAATGCCATGAGATAGGGAAGAGAGTTGGGGATTATCGGAGTTGAGGTGACGTCGTGCTTCATGGATCCCGCTTAGTGTCACAGTTGTCCTACTGTAGATGTTCCTCACCCAAGTTTTATAGCCGAATGGCTACATGTGTCTCAATGGCTATAACCTGCAGCTGACGGTTGTTTCAAAGTACTGGAGACTGCTCTCCTGCTTTGGTTGGAGGACGATTGTTCTTGTGTGAGGCTAAATTAATCATTAGTCCAGAATCCAGAGGGATGCATTCTCTGGGGCTACCCTTCGATCTCCATGTTCACTGGGGCGAGACATGCAGATAGGAGTTCATCGCTGAAGGGTAGTATATATGGGCGCAAGCTCTTCCCATGCTTGACTCTTGGTCCTACCATTTAATATCCTTAATTATAGCGCAGGACTGCTGCTGGAATGTGTAGCAGCAGAAAACTGTTTGCCTCAATATCCACTCATCTTCATCCCTGAATTCTACTATGTGAGCGCCACCTTTTGGAGACCCATGTTCTGGCGGCACTTGTGAAGTATCTTTGATGTTGCTTCCAGGAATCGATGTTCTCTTCAAGGGACAACCGAGAACAAGATCACTTGAAGTAGCTTTGCATGACCGAGTAACTGAAAGATGGTCTGTAAAGTAGATTGGTTTCTGTAGATTTTGCCCTCTTCCGCTGTGGGTCCAGCGTGGTCGTCCCAATAGTTTATACTGTTCATTTGGGGAGTGCTGCACTACAATGGGAGCTCGAGGGTACCGTAGTTTGCACTGCAGCTTCCAGTCATGTGGGCCAGCCTTGCGCATGAGCGGCCGAGCCGTCTCTTGGAAGAGGCAATATTTGCCCATGGCTCTCGAGACCAAGAGCAGCCTTTTCCTATTCCCTTGATCATGGATGGGTTCTGATCACGTACCTGCTGACTGGAAGGAATATTTCTCTGAAGTTGTTACCAGACTAAGAAGCATACTTTCTGATCCTCCCGTGAGCTGCAAACAGCTCACAAGAGTGATATCTGTTTCCAATCATTCCTCGGTGCCCTGTCATTCGGTCTCGACTACCGGTAAAGGAGAGTTTTGAGCCGCTGCTACGGTACGTAGGCGTTGGTAGTCCTCCTCCTCGTGGGCTGCTGGATCTGCAAGCACTGTCTTTATGCGCTCAGTTTGCTGAGATTCAAGTACTCTGCATGCGGAGGTATTCTGCTGAATACGAAGCCAGGCATTATGAGTTCTTCTCCTCTCAATGTCAAAGCATTAATTCGTTCGTTGACAAGTCTTATCGTTCGCCTCCAGCATTATTGCCCACGAGAGTTTGTGCTCCTGCTTGACTAGTCACCTTGAGGATTTGGATCGATTTCGGATATCAGGTACTTTGTAAATGCTTCAATGCTTCTGATGGTCTAGCAAGTTGCTGAGGATTGATCATAGTCTTGTAAGCTGGACGGTCAGACATCATATTCGAGAGCAGTCCGTAGCTTGCTCTTCAGCTTGTGTGTCCCTTCCGAATAGTGGGTGAAGCAAAGGAGGCAGCTAGAGGAGGATGGGTAAGCCTTTGGCCTGGTTCAAATCCCTCAGAAAAGCGATCCAGAACCATTTGACTGAGGATATAGACTACGTAAGATATCAGCATCTGCCTCACAGGAAATCATCGAGCGAGCCGGTGCGACCTGGGAGCTCGTCGACCCAAACCCCACAGGCATTGGCTCTAGGGGACAGTACACGCAGCTCCACAAGTGACAGCAGCGCTGCAACTAAGGAGTTCTTCCCTGTGACAGAGACCTACTGCAAGCCCCCTCAGTTCCCTGCGAATCCACCAAAGAAATCACCACCATCTGCAATTGCTGTGGTAACAGGATATTCTCCACGAACCAGTGGCACTATCACAACCCAGGCCCCTGCGGATCTACTTCAGAAGGTGGTAGCCATTGCCGTTGCAGATGTGGGAGCCATCGTTAGAAACACCGGCGGTGCTGCTGCGGTGCGTCGAATGCTGGAAGAATGGGCAGCCATCACCATACAGACAGCTTTCAGAGGATTTTTGGCTCGTCAGGCTCTAGCCAGCCTCAAAGGTCTAGTGCGCCTGCAGGCCTTGGTGCGTGGACACTTGGTCAGGAGGAGGATGCGGACGATCGTCAAAATCCAAGCTCGTATGTCAAAGAGGCGGAGTCGGCAACCAGTTACCATGTCCGAGAAACTCGACAGCAATCCCATGAAGCCAAGATCGTATTCAGGTAAACTAGACCACCGGTCTGAGGATTGGGAATACAGCGCGCACAACATGCCGTTGGCCACGGTTAAGGCTAATTCGAACGAGAATTCGAAGCTAAGGAGGCAGCTAGAGGAGACGGCCAAGAGGGAGAGAGTGTTGGCGTACGCAGAAGAGCTGGCAGCTCAGGCGAAGGATAGGCGAGACGCCACATCGAAGCGGGAGAGAGCGTTGGCATACGCTCTGCTCCTGACACTGACCAAAGATGGCAACGAGTTAGATGCTGCCGAGTACGCCGAGGTAGAGTACGCTGTTGGAAGAGCGTATTGACTTCGATGGGCGATGAGAACTACTGTGCTTGCAGTCATGCACTGTCTTACCTCTGGAAGCTGAAGGCACGTTGGTGAGTTGGTTCGACTGTTTTGTTTCTTCAGTTCGAGTCGACACTACTCGGGCCGGCGGGGCCGCCGAATCTGTGAGACGTTGCTCAGCTTGAGCTGTTGGATGAGTTTGATGAATTCCACGGTGAAGAAGATGGGAGTGACGAGGCGAACGACTGGAGAACTGCACCGAACGGATGGTATAAAACGCAATGGCCGTGGCAAACGGTGACAACATTGACGTGATCTCCGGGTCTCCTCCAGGCTTTGAGAATGATAGAAATATTTCGGTTTCTCGACAGATGAGGTCGTCAGCTACTAGCACGAACATGTTGCCATGGTTTAGCACTCACGCTCCTCTAGGCCAGCACTGTCTCTTGATTTTAGCGAGTCTTATCAGAAAATTCACTGGGGACAGGTGATCAGTTCGAGACCAGCGACAGCTTG
This sequence comes from Asterella californica, assembly GCA_036924285.1. NCBI lineage: Eukaryota > Viridiplantae > Streptophyta > Marchantiopsida > Marchantiales > Aytoniaceae > Asterella > Asterella californica. The sequence goes on from JAYKYS010000008.1 coordinate 16,806,156, forward strand.
AGAGCACGGCTTAGACATTCTACCAACCACTTACTTCTCAGTTCTATCGGTTGGAATTAATCATGCAGAATGCGAGGGCCCTTCCGAAAGAAACTCTCGAGCTCGCGATCGCTTCCCTTCTTCTTCCTTCCAAGCCAGGAACAGCTCGCTAGCACAACTTATTCTAGAACGTGTACTCAGTTTTGTCCGTCCAAATCATGACAGCAGAGTCCTCCCGACAACAGCCTCTCGCTGAGGCTGGCGGATTATATGTATTCATCATCTACCAAGTTTGAGCCCTTGATCGCTGAGACAAGGACGATGACACCGAAGGCTATATCGTCTTTGTCTCCAGCTTTCAAGGGTTCAGAAGCCTTCGGTGTTATGTCTCCAACCTTAAAGTGGTATGAATTATGTTCTCCACACTGAATCTTTTCATTACTCTGAACCTCACGATAACATTTTTAGACTTTTGTTCATCAGTTGAATCTACTGATGCACAAAAGTAAGATGACGTCAGATACGTTAGCCCAAGACGTCAATTTGAAACATGAACACTCACATAACCTCATATCTCACATTCGTACCATCAGAAGAGCATCAGAAAAGTTAACTTCAGTGGATTCTTTTAGTAACTAGGGACTACAGCAGCCATGCAAATGTATTGTTCTCTGCTCAGTTGCCCAATGGGAAGATATCCGCTCGACCCAAATATGCCATGCATATTATGTTCTCCTCTCCGTTTTGAGATCAATGGAATTGCATTGCAGTTGGGAGTCGTCCTTGGGACGAGATTGTTAGAAAACTGTGCAGTATGAAACCCCTTCCAGTAACTGGTTCAGGTTATTAGGTGGTGATCTTTCATAAGGTCACCAAGGACAAGACCAAGACTATATTATCCAGGCCCAAGGCCATTGTACATTATTGAGTAATCTATTTACTTGGTTCTGCCTACATTCTCTTGAGGAGCTCTCTCACACTCTCATACTGTCCCTATGCCGTGACTTAGAGTTTTGCCTTAGCCTATTCTACTAATAGTTCATTTCCAACATGGTATAAGAGCTTTACTTTGTTGATGCACTAGCACAATAGCATAGGCACTAGGTAGGCCTTCGGCCCGTAGGTGAGTGCAGTTGGAGGACGCTTCAACTGCTGCGAGAAGGACGCTTCACGCATTGAGATTCTGTACTTTTGCTAACAGAACTTCATCGTTCCAGCGATCAATCTGATACAGAATGTCTGCCCCTTTGACATCAAAGGCTGGGTTAAGTTCGACGGCACATATTTCACGCTTTGGAAACACAAGACAACTTTACGACTCAAGACCCATGGTGTTCTTGATATCGTGAAAGAGAACGTGCAAAGACCACATGCCACGACACCCGGTGGTACTGCTATATATTGATACCCATCCCTCTCTCTGCTACTGGACCCGGCAGCATCGCGGATTGGGATCAGCGTGACGTTAATACGCTCGCAGCAATCAACGAATGCTGCGAGAACAGTGTGACAGGACATCTAATGTCTTGCACTACGTCAAACGATGCATGTCCACCTTGACCAGACATTTTGCTAGTCAAGACATGGTGACCAAGATGCATTTAAGAGAAAAGTTACGGATTTTAAAGATGAAACCCAACGAGACTGTCACCCAGCATGTGAACAACTTCAAGTCTCTCATCCAGCAGATAACCTCAGCTGGATTGATAATTATCAACGAGGAGCAAGTCCTCGCGTTGATGGGCAGCATGCCCAACAACTACCATTTATTCTTGCAGGCGATGAGAACAAACCCAAATCTCTCGCTACAGGATCTCATCACCTTCCTCATCCAAGAGGAAACGATTGGGTGCAAGTTATCGATAGAACCATCTATTGCTTTGTTTGCAGGACGCCAGCAAAGAGGACGCAACAGCAACAACCGGCGCAACAATGGCAACCGACAAGGTGGTAATCAACCACCGAAAAGAACACCAGATCCTAACGAGAAATGTTTCCGTGCAACAAGCCCGGACATCGCATCGCCGAGTGTCCGGACAAACCCAGCAGCAGCAACGACAACTCGAATGCTGATAACCAAAACAAGAACAGAAACAAAAATCGTCGTTCCCAGAACAACAATATCGTCGGTTCTGGTGGCATAATGTTCATCTGCAATCATGCAGACAGCTGACCCTAATTGGTATGTGGACACGGGTGTCACACACCACATGGCACATAATCGACGACAATTCGTCGAATACTCACCCGTCTCTATTGAGAATACCGAGAATGATGCGATTCTACTCGGCGACAACACCACCATCCAACAGCGAGCATGTGTACATACGTGACGTTCTTCATGTGCTTGTCTTGCAGAAGAATCTATTCTCAGCTCGGCAATTTGATGCCAATGACGGCTGGTGCTTAATTGGCAACGGACTATGTCACCTAGAAGACAGATTTGGACAAGTGCTAGCTCTCTGTCCCACCGTTGATAATCTCTACATGCTCAAGAATTCAATTTTGATCGCTGACCAAACCGCACTTGTTACTACAGCTGGTCGGACTCCAATAGTCCACACACTACCTCCTAGCCAGAGATCAGGACCGCGCCTGCGAGCTAGACCACAATCAAACCAGCGGACTAGCGTCTCTCTATTCAATCGCAATATGCGCAGGATCCGCTCCTCACGGTCCAGGCCCAGCCCCGCCTCACAGAATGTGCATACCCAAGAAGAAATGCACACAAGTGACTCATGGATTTTTCTCCTCTGATTTCGGAGCATACTGAAGTCTTCACTCCACAAATTCTAGAAATATCACACTTGGATAATGAGGGTCAAAATCTGTCGCAGGCGAGCTCTATCCCTCTCACCTCCACGCCCCTTGGCATTTTCCTCATGGGGACACCACCAGCTGACCTGCCTCCAACCCCACGCACGTCTACTGGAGTATCCTACGACAGCACACCTCATCTCCTCACACGGATCGAGTCTCTTCGAAATACAACGTTTGACTCTGTCCGCATGTCTCTTGAAGAGCCCGCGTCCATCATCGCACCCTCTGGGAGTCATCATGACCTCCCAAGGCCACAAGACGTCATGATGATGTCCGTAGACCAGGAGTCCCATGTCACTGGAGACTCTCACGCGGAGACTCCTTCGCACCCATTGGGCGTTGCACCCAATGAAGACAAGGAGTCCCCTGTCAGCGAAGACTCCCTTATCCGCAGGGATCTCCGATGAGGCGCGCCTCCCGCGGTCTCGTCGGACCACGCGCCCCCACACGGGCTGCTAGCCCCCGCACGCATTGGAGATGAGGATGGGGATAGCGATCCATCTGGATGAGGATCCCATCCTCATCCGTGCATGTCGCACAGACATTGCTACCCCGCAGCATGCGGGGATACTTAATGTATCCCCGCACGAGAGATAGTGCATCCCCATGCAACGGGGATATGCAGACGGCTTCCCATCGGAGATAACGCCCATACAGATGAGATGGTATCTCATCCCAATGCCCAAGGGGATGGGATGAGAGCCCATCCCCTGCACGGACTATCTTCGCACGGAGGTAGTCTCCTTCCCAGGCTGCGAGAGGTCGTCGCGACCTCCGTCGACCTGAGACACTGGACCGCTGACGCGGATCCTCCGGGATCCACGCCGGGCCTCGTCACTGCGGCCACCCGCCACCCCGTCATTGCGGCCGCACCATCCGTGCAGGGCCTTCTAGGCCCGCGGCTCGGCTTACAAGGTCCGACTCGACTTACCAGATCCGACCGCGACTCGACTTTTAACTAAGTTTCACCTTGGGTTTCTCCTGACCTGAGCTCCGCAAATTCCGAGTTCTCCATTTTATCTTCTCGATCGCGATCTCCTCCGTGTATGCTAGAAGACCTTCAGGGTTTTACATCTGGTAGTCGGACTCCTCCACCGACGTCACCTCGATCATGTGCCCTTGTTACTACAACGAGCGATCTCTCTACTTTGTGATATCAGCGACTCGGTCATATCAACCACCATCGAGTCCATGAGCTGAGCCATCGCAGGTATGTTATCGGTCTTCCTTCCTTTCCACTCTCTGAGGATATTTGTCCAGCTTGTGCACACGGCAAGCATGCACGCACTAAATTCCCCCGTGGCAGCTCCACTCGATCAACTCGTCCCTTGGCACTGATCCATTCTGATATTAGTGGTCGCATCTCCCCTTGCACTTTTTCTGGCTATGAATATTTCATCACCTTCATTGATGAGTACTCGCGCTACACTGTCACTCGTCTTCGCTACTATAAGAGTGAATGTTTTGCTACTTTTCGGGACTATCTCGCATTTGCTGAGTGCGCCACTGGTCAATCTCTTGTCATTTTACGATCTGACAATGACGGGGAATATTGTTCAGCTACTTTTGACGCTTTTTGTCGTGAGCGCGGCATCCAACGTCAATTCACAGTCCCTTACTCTTCTCAGCAGAATGGTGTTGCTGAGCGTAAGAACCGCAGCTTGCTTGATGCTGTCCGTTCTATGCTTTTCACTTCCAGTCATATCAAGCCTTTCGAGGGTGAAGCCATCACCTGCGCCACCTTCCTCCAGAACCGGTGTCCGTCTAAGGCCATCCCGTCTATGACCACACCTTATGAACTCTGGCACTCCTATGCCTCCACAACTCCTCGTTGATCCGATCTCTCTTTTCTACGCGTCTTTGGCTGTCGCGCTTTTTCCCAAGTCCTCGAGGTTGAGTTGTAACGACTTATGTTACACACAGGAAGTTTGTCTATTAGTAAGGTATTTAGTTATAACTAAGTGTTGAGAATGTTTATTTGCTGCCCAAGTACTTTAATGAGGTATCAAGTTAGTCATGACTAGCTAAAGTTAGTTATGGTTAAACTTAGCTGTACTTTTGGCATAATTCAGATATTTCCTAAAGATTGAGCACTACTATCTTGTCATCTTGTCTAAAAGGTAGAAAGGAGGTGGAAAGTATCTCTTATCTCCTTTTTGACTTGATATTAGTGGTTGGATTAAAGTTGTGGACTTTGTGGGCATTAAAAACAAGAAGAGATTCCACATGTTTCCTTTTTAGTGGGTCCTAGTGTAGAAGGGGGTGGAAATTCGAGATTCTTTGAGAAGATTCCAGAATCCTTCTAGAAGTTATTGACTTTGAAGGAATAAGCCCATGTGAAAAGGTAAAAAGCCCATGTGATTAATGCTTTTACCTTAAGTAATATCTTAGTAAAACCCGGTAAAAGTAGTTACGGCTGAGTTACCGGAGGGTACCAAAGTAAAAACCTAGAATGTATAAATAGAGGAGTAGAGAAGAGCTCTTCATCCTTGTTTCACATCGTCGTAATGACAACTTGAGTAATATAGAAAGTGTGGGATATTTTTAGCATGTGAGAACTTGAGAGACATCGTTAGAATGAAGGATTTTAGTTGATGAGTTTATGAAGATTTTTAGTTGATAAGGTTGTGGTGTATTAAGGAGTGAACTTAGCATTTTTCCCTTCAAGATTCATAGTGTTCTTCCATTAAAGCCATCAGAGGTGACCCCTGAGTGAGAGACAGACCTGACATTTGCAGATTCATCGATGACGATCGTGGAGATTGAGAGATCGAGGGGTAGTTGATCGATGGGATCGTGGAGGGTTTACATTTTTGATTCTGTTGCCGGGACCTCACTTGAAGGGATCATTGAAAATGTTTAGAGTTCAGTTCTATATTAGACAAAAAGAGATTATGAGAGAACACATGGAGAGAACGTTGAGAGGAGAGAGAGCTAACGCGATGTTAGCAACATTAGAACCTTTCGTGTATCTCGTAGTGATCTATGACGCATTCGAGGTTATTCTTTACATCTTGTTCACTTAGAAAGAGTTTGATGAGAGTTGAAAGAGGATGAAACAAGAATTGTAGAGAAAGGAGGAGAGAGAAGTTATTAGAGGAGAAAAATTTTCGAGTTTGAAGATTTCTACTCTCTGGAAAAAGTTTACAGTCATTGTCAGATTTTTTGTAAATTTTATTTTCCAGTGAAACTTTCCAGGACTGTAGCTTGGCTGATAACCTATCTACTACAAAAGAAATCATAGGAAAAAGTGGTCTAGAGAGGGAGCAATGAATTTTCAAAGTTGAGGGGGTCTATTCTTGAGAGTTGAGGAATTCTATTTTCTGGAAAAAGTTTACAGTCATTGTCAGATTTTCTGTGAATTTTATTTTCCTGAGAAACTTTTCAGTGTTTTAGATTGGCTGATAAGCTATCTAGGACAATAGAAATCAGGAGAAAAGGTGGTATGGAGAGAGCCATGAATTTTCAAAGTTGAGGGGGTTGAAAGTCATGAGAGAAGTGAAAATATACAAGTTTCAGTTCTCTGAAAATTTGTACAGTCAGCACCATCTCTTTTGATTAAAGAATTTTCTATTGAAACTTCATTAGTTAGTAGCTTGGAGGTTGAGCTACTGGAGATCACAAAAATCGCGGAGATATCTCTTACCGATTAAGAGATATACGGTTCGACATATAAGGAGGTCTTGACGATACGTCATGGGGAATCCAGTTCGAGTGCCGAGGTTGAAGAAGAGACGTTTGGGAGTTAGAACAGAGACGGAAAAGCCAAAGTTAAGTATAGAGGCGTTGCGATCAAGCATCTATTGCAGTTGGGGTGCCTTTTTTGCTCTATATCAAGAAGCTTCTGCGAGCATCGGCACAGATGCGAAGAAGATTGAGTTCAAAGTAACATTCACTGTGGAGGTCACGAATGTTCCTGGCGAAGTAGAGTGTGATCTTTACAAGAGTGACTTTAAGATGTCTGTTAGGATCAGTACAGACGATGGTCATGAGGATATTATCATGGACTCTTAATTTTAGATTGGATTTTATTTTGTGTATAGTATGTATAATACACGATTTTCAATATAAAGCTCGAAAGAGTTAAGAAAGTGATGTAGAGTTATTTTCCTCAAAGATATTTTGTCCACTTAATGGTTGAGAAGGTGCAACATGAGTGGAAGTTCGAAAGATTGGAAAGTTAGACTTAGAAACCTTCCTCAAGGTTTAGATGTCATAGTAAGCGTCGGAGAGAGCTCGAAAGAGGTTATCGTTGAGTTTGAGAACCCTAGTACAAAACCTCAAGTAGAATCTCCGAGGAAGAGAGTAGAAATCGACTTGTGGTGTTATTTCTATAGAGGGTTGGGACATAAAGTAGTGAATTGTCCAACTAGAATCAGAACCGAGAGAACTAAAGAGAAGCGGGAGTTTACTGATTTAAGTCTTAGAGTGGGTCCATCATCACCAGCGCCAATTCATCTTCTAGGAGAAGATCCTTGTCCAAGTTGTGGAGTGGATGATCTATCAAGAGGACACAAGTGCGTCGATGTGGCCGCCCTACTTACGTCAGTAGTCGAGAAGTTGGACGAACTCAAAGAGCTGAGACGGAGAAGTTGTCGACTTCAAAAGAGGACTCGGCTGAGTTGTGATGGAGATCGTCATTCGGATGATGGAGAAGATGGTAATGCGACTCAGGGTCATGATTACCTTGGGAGAAGAGATGACACAAGAGGTGTTGTTACAATCATTTTCTTTTATTTTACCTATGATAGATTATTCGCGAATGAAATTGATGATGTTCGTACTCTTTTAGCGAATAGTTATTGCACAAAAATTAGAAAGGTAGAAAGAATAGTTACAAGATGGAGAAGTTACCAATGTTTCAAGGGAAGGACAATGAAGATGTAGAACCATTTGTACGAGACTTCAAAAGGGGTTGCATCGGAAACAACGTGAGAAGGAAGGAAGAATGGGTGTTGTTACTGCTAGAGTTTTTAGAAGATTTTGCTCTTACGTGGTATGAAGACCGAGTGAAGAGCAAGACACCTGGTGCAGTTGAAGACACATGGGAGACGTTGAGTAATACACTCATCGAAGAATTTCTTCCAGAAGAGAGTTATGAGAAGCTCATGGTGGAGCTTACTCATTTGAGGCAACGAGACGACGAGAAAGTTCGGCAGTATGCCGAAAGGGTGGATAAGTTGAAGCAACGGTTTCGGACGATCTTACGGAAGAGTAGAGACAATGTGGAGCTAACGATGACGGGGATTGGAGCAGTGCTGACCAAGAACTTGGTGGGAGGGTTGAGAACTTCAATTCGAACCCAAGTGAGGTACGAGAAGTCAACAACCAAAGCGGGGGCCATCAAGATTGCGATAAATATGGAAGAGAGTTTGGATGAAGGAGATATCATCCAACCTCATCATGCTGCTGTGGTGTCGACTCTGACTCCTGGTGTAGCCACAACGATCGCACCTGCACCATCATAATTGGTGATTGCTTCAACGTCAGCTCCTACTCCAACGGTGGTGCCAAGACCGTTTGTCCCAACAACAATGTCTACTGCCACCTCTGATTTTCATGCCGAGCGGAAGAGCATCACCGATACTCTTGCGGATCTCAAGATAAACGTGGTGCAGTTACGAGAATGGAGGAACAAAGGTGGAGGAGGAGGTAAAAGAGGTTACGACAACAATCCCAACCGAGGAAATCAAGATAACTTTGGAGGCAACCAAGGTAACTTTGGAGGAATCACTTGTTGGACGTGTGGAGGTTCTCATTTTCAGCGAAATTGTGCTAACAACGGAGCAAGAGGTGCCGAAGCTATCAGAATGAATGTGGGTGGAGGAAATCCATCACAAAGACGAGACAAGGGGGTGGCTACTATCGATGTCGTGCGAGATCCCATCTACGAGAAAGGAGAGAGTTCAAACTCTTCTCATGCACCGGTGGAGCTTTTAGCTCAAGAAAGGAAAAGAACTCGATTTTCTGATGAACCGGTTTTCATGGAGGAGTCAGCAAGTAGAAGTACTCGTTCGAGTAATGTTTCGAATACACCAAGGGAGCCAAGAAGGAAGCTGGGGATGACGGATTTCGCCATTTCATCTTCCCAAGCGGGATATGATGTGGTTGAAGATGTGGGTGCTCAAAAAACCAACATCACTGTTGGACAACTGATCGCACTTAATCCCAGCTTACAAAGGGAACTCAGAGGAGGACTGAGTTCTAAGAGAAACAAGAAGAAGAAACCCAAGAGCAAGACATCAAAGTGGGAGGTTGTGTGGTGGATGTGCATGCTTCAGAGGTATGCACTAGGGCTTCAAAGATTGAAGTCCGGTTGAATGGTCACTACGTCTCTGACGTATTGATGGATGGAGGATCGGTTGTAAACGTCATATCGGAGAGGTTGATGAAAAAGTTGGGGATGGAACCAACTCGCCCGGCTAGCATTGTCGTGGAGATGGCTAACAAGCAACGGGTAAGACCTCTTGGTGTGTTAGAGAAGGTGGTCGTGTCTGTGATGGGAGTTCAAACATTGATGTCCTTTCAAGTGTTAAAGGACTCTAATTATGATTTGCTCCTAGGTAGTCCTTGGTTAAGAGCTGTGCGCACCACTGATAGGTGGCACAAGGGATACTTACGAATTGGGTCTAGAGATAATAGAGTGATAGTTCCTCTCTCGGGTGTTGGAGTTGTGACTTCTGACTCTGATAGACCCACTAGTGACTACTGGGAATCTGATACGGAGGATGATCAGAGTGTCTCAAAAGTAGATACCGGAGATTCTTACGATCAAGATCCTCGTCTGAGGACGAAGGATTTGGTCGAGATGAATCATTACATCAACTTAGTGTTATTGACTTGTTGCCTCGACCAGCAGTGGAGAAAGATCCTGACAAAGAAGAGTTGAGTGAGACAGAGATTGTGAGAAGACTCTCTACCTTGAAGTTTGATATTAATGTTACTCAAGAGGAGAAAAGTAGATTTCTAGATATATTTCGAAAATATATCCATGTGTTTGCTTTCAGCTACAAGGATTTGAAGGAGGTGACTCTCGAGACTCATCGAATCGAATTGGAGAAAAACGCAAGATCAGTTCGACAGAAGCAAAGAAGGGTCAATCCTACAACAGCAATGATGGTCAAGAAGGAGATAGACAAGTTGAAGGAGGCGAGTTTCATCTATGAGGTGAAGAACTCAGAATGGGTTTCACCCATTGTGATTGTCAAGAAGAAGAATGGTAAGCTGCGAGTGTGCATAGACTATAAGAAGTTGAATGCAGTTACCAAGAAGGATTATAATCCTCTACCATTTATAGATGAGATTTTGGAGGAAGTAGTTGATCATGAGTGGTACAGCTTTGGTGATGGTTATAGTGAGTATAACCAGATCAAGATAGCACAGGAGTACCAACAGTTGACTACTTTCACTACTCTTTGGGGAACATTTGCATTTCGGGTGATGCCATTCGGACTGTGTAATGCTCCGGCCACGTTTCAAAGGTTCATGAACAAGGTGTTTGAACCATTCATAGGGAAGTTTGTTCGGGATTTCATTGACGATTTTTGTGTGTACGGAAGAAAAGAGGACCACTTTGATCATGTGATCAAAGTTTTGCAGCGGGTGGAGCAAGCCAACGCTTCTCTAAATCCAGAGAAGTGCATCTTTGGCTACGAAGAAGGTCTACTGTTGGGATACATCATTTCCAAGAATGAAATTGCGATAGATCCTGAGAAGGTGAAGAAGATTGTGGATCTTCCATTTCCGATCAACTTGACAAAGTTGAGACAGTTTCTTGGCATGGTTGGATATTATCGTAGGTTTGTCTTTTCTTTCTCAAACAAAGCAATAGCTTTGACTATGTACATGAAGAAAGGAGTTGATTTTGACTTGATAGTGCATGATCAGAAGGCAAAGGAAGCATTTGAGGAGCTGAAAAAGGCATTGGTGACAGCTCCTATACTTGCTAAACCTAAGTGGATTAAAGCATTTATTCTGTTTACGGATGCCTCCAATGTAGCAATCGGATGTACATTAAGTCAGTTAGATGGAGACGGGCATGATCATCCTATAGCTTATGCTAGTAGGCAGATGGTTCCAGCGGAGAAGAATTACTCCGTGACTGAACGAGAAGGATTAGCCGTGATCTTTGGATTGAAGAAATTTCGACACTATTTGCTAGGAGGGAAATTTTTCATACTCACAGATCACAAGGCTTTAAAGTTTATCTTTAATAAACCTAATGCCGAAGGTCGTATTGCTCGTTGGAAGATCCTTCTAACAGAATACGATTACGTGATCGAAGATAGACTAGGGAAAAAGTATGCGAATGCTGATCTTTTGTCGAGGGCTTATGATGATGAGGGAGAAGAACCGTTTAATGATTCATTTCCAGACGAACATTTGATGACCATCACAAGCATTGAGGAGATACCGAACGAGTATAAGGAAATCTGGAATTTTCTTGCAGATGGCTCTTTTCGAGAAGGTATGCATACCCGAGAACGTAACGCGTTGATCAGGAGATGCAAACCTTACACCATGGTGGAGGGAATTCTATTTCATCAAGGAGCAGTTGGTCAGAAGGAGACATTCAAGCTATTGCACGAATTTCACGACAGAACTGTTTACGGAGGTCACTTTGCTGGTAAGATAACAACCTTCAAGATTTTGGATGCGGGTTATCACTGGTGAGGGATTTTCAAAGAGTGTTTAGACTATTGTAAAACTTGTGACGTATGTCAAGCATTTGCTCTAAAGTATACTAGAACACCTCCGTTAAGATCAATTCCAGTATTAGGACCGTTTGAGAAGTGAGGTATTGACTTTGTAGGTCCTCTTAATAAGACACCTCGAGGCAATAGATACATTGTAGTCGCCACTGACTATTGTACCAAGTGGGTAGAGGTTAGATCTTTGAGAGAGACCAATGAAACAGAAGTCGTTAGATTCCTATGGGAGAGGATCATCACAAGATTTGGATGTCCGTTAGAGTTGGTCTCGGATAGAGGAGGAGAGTTTGTAGGGAGCATGACTACTGCTATGCTACAACACTTTTCTATCAAGGCACGAGTCACGACCTCATACAAACCAAATGTTAATGGTCTTGCGGAGAACACCAATCTTACACTTTGTATGATGCTCGCCAAAGATGCTGGTGTTGAGACTGCGAAACATACTTGAGATAAGAGACTACATGCCATCTTATGGGAGTACGGAACGACAACAAAGACTTCTACTGAGTACTCTCTATTTCGACTGGTTTATGGAGTGGAGTCCAAGTTGCCGATCCAATTCGAATTGGATACTTTTCAAACTATTCAACAAAAGTTGAAAAGGTCGAGGAGAGAAGACGTGGTCAGATCAAGAAGAGAGCAACTCATGGAGCTGGAAGAGATCCGAGCCGTAGCAATGATCCGGATGGAACGAGCTCAGGCGTATCAAAAGAAGAGTTACGACAAACGGTTGGGCAAGAGGGAGGTAAAACCTTTTCAAGTCGGAGATTGGGTTATGTTATATGATGCTATCAGATTCAAGAGGGCTAGGAAGAAGTTTCTTTCGAGATATTTTGGTCCTGTTGTTGTAGATAAGGTGTGGAGCAACTTCACATATGACCTTCAGGAGCTGGGAGGAAAGAGGTTCGATCGGGTAAGTCATGACAAGTTGAAGTTGTTTCACCGACGAAAGTTCTCTCTTCACTCCGAGGACGGAGCGAACATTTAGTCCGGGGGTAAAATGTAACGACCTATGTTACACACAGGAAGTTTGTCTATTAGTAAGGTATTTAGTTATAACTAAGTGTTGAGAATGTTTATTTGCTGCCCAAGTACTTTAAGGAGGTGTCAAGTTAATCATGACTAGCTAAAGTTAGTTATGGTTAAACTTAGCTGTACTTTTGGCATAATTCAGATATTTCCTAAAGATTGAGCACTACTATCTTGTCATCTTGTCTAAAAGGTAGAAAGGAGGTGGAAAGTATCCCTTATCTCCTTTTTGACTTGATATTAGTGGTTGGATTAAAGTTGTGGACTTTGTGGGCATTAAAAACAAGAAGAGATTCCACATGTTTCCTTTTTAGTGGGTCCTAGTGTAGAAGGGGGTGGAAATTCGAGATTCCTTGAGAAGATTTCAGAATCCTTCTAGAAGTTGTTGACTTTGAAGGAATAAGCCCATGTGAAAAGATAAAAAGCCCATGTGATTAATGCTTTTACCTTAAGTAATATCTTAATAAAACTCGGTAAAAGTAGTTACGGCTGAGTTACCAGAGGGTACCAAAGTAAAAACCTATAATGTATAAATAGAGGAGTAGAGAAAAGCTCCTCATCCTTGTTTCACATCGTCGTAATGACAACTTGAGTAATATAGAGAGTGTGGGATATTTTTAGCATGTGAGAACTTGAGAGACATCGTTAGAATGGAGGATTTTAGTTGATGAGTTTATGGAGATTTTTAGTTGATAAGGTTGTGGGTGTATTAATGAGTGAACTTAGCATTTTTCTCTTCAAGATTCATGATGTGCTTCCATCAAAGCCATCAGAGGTGACCCCTAAGTGAGAGACAGGCTCGACATTTGCAGATTCATCGTGACGATCATGGAGATTGAGAGATCGAGGGGTAGTTGATCGATGGGATCGTGGAGGGTTTACAGAGCGCATAAAGCTCGATGATCGCTCCCACCAGTGTATCTTTTTTGGTTATAGCGATCAGAGTAAGGGCTACCGTCTCCAAAGAAAATCTGACGGTCATACCTTCACCTCTCGTGATGTTATATTCGATGAGTCTTCCTTGACTCTCTCTTCCACATCCGCCCTCTCCGCTGATCCCTCACTCACTCAAGAGTCTCTTGAGATCGGACTCGTTGTGGGTAGGATCAGAAATCTGTGGTGAGCATGGCGATGTGCGCCGAAGGTAGGGATGGCACGGGCTCAAGTTCTCTGCAGGAGGAGAGTGATTGTGCGTATGACTAGAGGAGTGAGAGCGTGGGAGACGACTACTCCCACTAGACTGTGTACTGCTGGTAGCTCCTCCGCCAAAGCCATAACTGCTAGAGACTCCTCCTCCAGATCCAAGACCAACGGAAGGGGTTGGAGCTGGACCGGCAGGAGATGGCAGAGGAACTCCCACTGAAGAAAAGCCGGGAAAGACGGACGGAATGTAAGCTGGGCCAGCAGAGGGAGCAGGCACAGTGTGATAAAAATAAACGTGCATTGATGATAACTCTCAAACCTGTTTCTTACACAGAAGCAGTATCTTCTCCTGATGCTGATCAGTGGAGAAGAGCAATAGAAGGAGGAGTTAGATTCTCACGAATCTAACGATACCTGAAAACTCACAGACTTGCCACAAAGACGCCGATAGATAACATGTACGTGGACTTTTAAGTTAAGACTTAATACCGATGGGTCCATTGCTCGTTACAAGAGGAGACTCGTGGCTCGTGGTTTCACTCAAATCTACGGGTTGGATTACACAGAGACTTTTTCCCCTGTAGTCCGTATTCAGTCAATACGGCTCATCCTTGTCATCTCAGCGCAATATAATCTACATGTACATCAAATGGATGTTAAAACTGTGTTTTTGAATGGAACACTTAACGAGGAAATATACATGTGTGTTTCGAAAAGAGTGACTACAGCAAGACGCAGTCAAGTATGCAGATTGCTTAAGACTCTCTACGGTCTTAAGCAGTCATCAAGAGAATGATACTTGATCATCGATAAATTCTTGCTTTCTCTTGGATTTGCTAAATCCGGTGCAGACGGAAACGTTTACTACTTGCACAAGAAACAACACTTCGCCATCCTTGCCCTCTACATGGACGACATTGTGATTGTCAGTAGCAGTGAGGTTCTACTATCCCATGTAAAAGAGAAATTGAGCTCACGGTTCAAAATGACTGACATCGGTCCAGATCATCGTTATCTTAGCATTGAGATTAACCGTGATCTATCTTCTGACACTATCAAACTTTGTCAAACTTTGTATTTGACACAGAAACTATTTCAGTTTGGCTTACAGGACTGCAAACCTGTAAGCACCCCTCTAGTTACAGGTGAGAAACTTTCCTCGGATGACTCTCCCGTCACTGAGGATGAAAAGAAGCTATGTAATAGTTATCTTTATCAGAGTGCAACTGGCTCTATTAATTGGACCGCAGTATGCACTCGTCTTGATTTGTCTTATCTCATCAGTGTACTCTCCCAGTTTATGAGTAGTCCTGGACCTAGACACATTGTCGCTATGAAGCGGATTTTTCGTTACATCAAGAGAACTTTGAATTTGTACCTTGAGTATGCTCAGTCATCCAGCCCTACTCCCTGTTCGATTACTCTGATGTTGATTGGGGAGGACATGCAGAGACAAGACGATACACATCAGGTCATTGCTTCATCTACTCCGGAGGAGCCATCAGCTGGTCCTCTAAGAGACAGAAGTCAGTAGCCCTGTCAAGTACAGAGGCAGAATATGTGGCTCTTAGCACGAGCTGTTCAGAGACAATCTGGTTACGTCAGCTCCTGACTGACGTCGGATTGCATGACAAAGAGCCCACTGTTAAATATTATGACAACCAAAGTACGATGGCTCTTGTCGACGCTAGCAAGTTCCACGACCGTACAAAGCACATCGACATTCGATATCACTTCATTAAAGATCACGTCGCTGAAAAAGTTATAGAAGTTAGATATTGTCTTACTGAGGACATGGTTGCAGATATTCTGACAAAGAGCTTACCAGCTCCCAAGTTGGATTATCTACTGCCAAAGCTAGGAATGTTTTCTGGCTAATAATGTTTTTATCTGAACTGTTATTGAGTGGGAGTGTTAGAATACTGTGCAGCATGAAACCTCTTCAGGTTATTAGGTGGTGACCTTCGTAAGGTCACCAAGGTCAAGACCAAGACTATATTATCCAGGCCCAAGACCATTGTACATTATTGAGTAATCTACTTACTTGGTTCTGCCTACACTCTCTTGAGGAGCTCTCTCACACTCTCATATTGTCCCTATGCCGTGACTTAGAGTTTTGTCTTAGCCTATTCTACCAGTAGTTCATTTCCAACAGAGATAGCTGCTGCAGAACAGTCATTCATCCACGAAGAATGCTCCAGAGAATCTTAATCTGACCATTAGATTCTACAGCACCCTCCACTAGACCTTTTAGACATTTCTCTGAAGAGACTGCATCTCAAAAGCTCTATTTCATGTGAAGGAGGAAATGCGCGCTCGAAGTTTGCCCAGCAGGTGGGCAACTACGTGAAACTACACTCCTTACGAGATTTAGTGTTATATATCAATTAGTGTTTCCAACACTAATTCGGATCATGTAAAACTATTTAATGTAAATCTTAACGGAACTGTATAAGAACCCTGTAATACATTTTGGTGTTTTTGAACCGTGCGAACGTTTTAAGCATGATGGGGTCTTTTTTTCAACTAAACGAACGCTCAGGAGAAGAGTGTTGTCTAGGATAAACGTGTTTTACTCTACTGCAAAAAGATGTTTCTTATTCTTTGAATAGCTCTCATATTGTTTTCAGTGTTTTATTTTTAAATTGGTTGAGCTCAAGGTAACATAATTCATGTTAGTAACTTTCAATTCATATGCATGTATATTACTATTAACAAAATTACCACTAATAACATATTTCTAACGGATGTAAATCTGATCGAGGATATTGAAATAGTGTTATCAGAGCTAAATGTAGTAAAGAGTGTAATATGATTAGTTCTTTTCCTTTTAATTTTACTCTTCCAGAGTTTAGATAATGTGTTATTTAATTCAGAACGATAAACTAGAATTAATATATATATATACATACGAGTTATAGATATGGTTGTCTAGTTTAATGTAAGTAATAATAAAATGTTAGGTGATTGGAAAATTCCGTGGAATGAAGAAGGTGCGAATCAACGAGTGGCGGGATTCGGAAAAGATGCATTATACGAGGATGGAATATATGAAGTATATTCCACGGAATTTGGGAATCATTTGAGTACGGCTCTAGCTTGTGCCACCTGGAGAGGAGAGGTGAAGTGGTGTGCATTTCCAGGACGTGCTTTCGGCCGCATGTAGAGTACAGAAACGAATCAATCTAGATGCAGTAACAACTTACTAACAATGAACGTCCGACAGGGAACTTGAGGAACGGAGGCGGGTACTAAAACGAATAAAAGAATATTCCCTTTTTACAATACTTAGAGAAGATATTGTTTGTTCTAACAATCAAACAAAATTTCGTCTCAATATTTCTCACAGCATACTCCATAATTAGTTTTGGAACGAGTACTTAAAAGATTGGTACTCGCAAGAAAATTCTTTCAACAAAAATATTTTGTATATAATGGTGAAATTTGTTTGTTCGCATATCGCTCATTCTCAAAATGGAGTTCTCCTGGTTACCGGGAATATTCATAAGGGCACCTGGATTTTAATCAAGTGAGTACTGTAGCTTATTCTCGCCCAGCAGATAGAAGGATATTTTAATAGATTCTTGTGTGCACCTTCAGACTATCGTACTGCTTTATATTATCACGCATAAAATAATCGTAGGTCAGAACAAAAAATATATTCATATTACAAAATCTTCTACGTGAATAACAAAAAGAATTTGAGATTTGTGCGATTATAAAACCTAGACTTTTTGTGACTGACATTGATCTCATCAGAGACTTGTAGTTTAAAATGAGCAAGTTAATTATTATATGTAAAAAATCATAAAAATTAGTTTACGGAAAGTCTTGAGATAATCCTTATCCCGTTACGCCAATGATACATTTTCTTATGATCTCAACGAAGAAAATGAACATTGTTGTTTCAGCGCATAGACGTATGGCAAGAGCAGAGTTTGTTCAAATGAGAGAGAACCAGCAGCCAGGAATAAGAGGGTCTCACCAAAAGGATCACATACTCATCATGCGTTTGATGGGGGGAGCCTCCACCTCCCAACGTGAAAGTGCAAGCTCGATCTCTCATATTTCTCTGGTCGATCTTTTGTATTTGTCTGGTCGATCTCTCGTATTTCTACGAGCGAGAGATGAGAGAAAGAACAACTTTAAAGTTGATCTCTCTTTTGTAAAATAAATAAAATTTCTCTTTTGTGTTGTTTTGTCTCAGTGACGAACATATGAAGGTTCATTTCATCAAAGATCAAATGATTTCAAAGATAATGGAAATACAATATTGTCCTATTAAGGACATGGCAGCTGTTATTGTGACCAAAAGTTTATTAGCTCCCATGTTATCATGTCTATTACTCAAATTATAACTATCAAACTAAGAGTCATGTTACACGGAGCTAGTCACTGAGTGTAAGTGTTGAATATTCCATCCTTCCATGTAATATATATTAAATGTGTTGAATATATATCCTTCCTGTTCAAACCTTTCGGTTGGTTAACCTTTCACGAGGACACACATACTCTTACTTAAAGAGTATAAATACTTTGACCTTTCTGACTCCTACCTTCATTATCAATAAAGTATCTCCTTGCAACACATTTTCATGTGCTTGGCTCTCATATATACAGAGACCGACACGGCCTGGTACAATTTCAAGTGTTCGACTATATTCGAAACTGACGCATTTTCTCGTCAGTCCAAGACGAGAAAATGGAGGATATTCAATGGAACTCAACTCCCGAGTGAAACAACTAGAAACAACGATCGGCCGATCTACCTATCTCGATAATGAGCGTGCTACTCTCCGGACGACGAGGACCTTGGAACTTGAGGAACTCCAAAGTCACTAAGCCATCAGGATCAAACCGACTACAGTAGAACCACCCTACCCTATCGGGCGCCACCCCCAGGGAGGAGGCCAATTTTTACACATACCCTTAGATAGATTCTACTGAATTCCCATTTTCCCTTAGGTAACTATCATTAGTAAACCATTCACAATAATTTGGACAATACTTCTACTAGTAAGGCCCATTGACAATCATTTGGCGGTTGGCAGGAATTTTCTACAAGCTAGTTAATGCTCTTCGCAGGCTCTATTCACATGAAGTCTCCTACCCTTTAGCAATAGTCGTATTCATTTTCCAAGCAGTTGGGAGAAAAGGTGGAGCAGTACAACAGCCGATAAGTGTTAGCGCAAAGTATACCTGAGATGACGCTGCACTCACACGCGTTCACCTTACCGGGATTCCTAACCTTCTCGGTTTTCCTTACGGACGAAAGATGTGGACTTCTGGGGATAGGAGTTTCGGCTTCTTGTCGTCAGAGAACCCCTCCTTAGATATTCAGAAGACGTAAGATGTCCGTAAAAGACGGTCGATGCGAACGTCTGAAGTTAT
Source organism: Asterella californica (assembly GCA_036924285.1). NCBI lineage: Eukaryota > Viridiplantae > Streptophyta > Marchantiopsida > Marchantiales > Aytoniaceae > Asterella > Asterella californica. The sequence continues at coordinate 16,825,232 of JAYKYS010000008.1, forward strand.
TTCATGGCTCCTTCTGAAGCCCACGATCCGTCCAACCACTCGTAAATCAACGGGTGCACCACGTCACACTTTTAGTACTGCCTTATGTTGGACGTAACTTCATCGTACTTAGAGTACCTTCGCTCCTTTGAAGGGTACTTTTGCTTCCTGGACGGCCGCTTGTCTACGAGTTTCAATAACTTCTTCAACAACTTTGATCAACAACTTCTCGCAGTATCTACAAATGTCCGAGTTTCTGACACACATTGCAAAACAGGACCATTAACCGGTCTTCACATAACTTAAAACTGATGTGTATGATAGCCTGCGTTGACCAAATAGTCATAGGAAACAGTCAATTTCGTGCTGTACGTACATGATGAAGTCTTCCCCTCTAGCCCCGTATATATATTAAGGTGCTTATAACTGACAAGATTTCAACCACCAATCAAACGACACGGAAATGCAAAAACTGAGTCAGTACATAGCTAGAAGCTTACATGTCAAACTCAAGCCCAGCGGGCTGATAAAGCTTGCCAATTTTTCTTCATCTCTGCCATCAGTTCGTGCATCTTTGTGTCATTCCTATTCCTTCGATTTACACCATGTCTACAAGCACCGGAACCAGAAACTTGAGCACAGCACTGGAATCTGTACATCAATAGCGTTCTCTTCATTACACTTTATACATCGCTTATGTACGCCTTTCATGTGGAAATATCGCAATTATGAGGTGCACCTATTTTCCTGTGTACATGATATATAAGTCTCTGCGTGTAGCAGCACAAATGCAATGCCTCTGTATACGATACACAAGTACTTGAAGGAGATTGAAACTTCAGAACCTGTCCTTAGCCGAACGCACAGCTGCAAAAGATTCCACATCACTAGCAGAGCTATTTAGATGCAGCGACTTCCTTAGTTCCTCACTAAAAGGTTTCAAGAAAGGATTAAACTTCTTCTCCTCTCCCAAAGAAGTAGGAATCTGCAACCATCAGGTACAGCACGAAATGCATAAGAAGTGAAGTCGCAACAACAAAGAAATCACACGGCAGGTCCGTTGGCTTCACAGAAGGGAAGAAAATAAGTAGCTAAATTTGAGGTTAACGTCTGAGAGGTGGTTTGCAGACGAGAAACATTACATACAACTCCAGAATCTACAATCATAGTACAATATTGACTAGATCCAAATGTGCACGACGGTAGTACCGTAGGTAAGCCCTTTCGGCGCAGCTCTCCGACTTTCTCGTAGCGAGACGACAGGGCTTCATTACTGGGTTCCAATGACATCGCAAATTTTGCGTTGGACTGAACACATACGTGCCGTTATTCATGAGTATAGCAGAGAGTATGAATATTTTCTGCAAAAAGACTGACTGAGGCAAAGAAAGAGAGCAGAAATATAGTAATATTAAATAGTAACGATTCCCACAGTACTGGAGCAAAACAGCTACACATTGTGCCTTGGCTAACGTTATATCTTACTGAAGGTTATCTAGACAAAGCAGTTATCCAGTTTTCAAATGTTTACTAGTGTACACTCACCAGTGTATACTCGTGTCCACAATAAATGAGAGTTTCGTCGGGGAGTTGACATATCTTCGAAAGGGAATTCCACATCTGTCATAGAGTCATACACCATCCAGTCAATATCCCCCTCTACAGAGGCTGCCCAAATTTCACGAACTTTCCGCACGAAATTAATTGACTTACGATAGCTCCATTCCACAACCAAAATTACTCCTTATGCGCGTTACAGCTAAATATATCAGTGATTCTTCTGATGCTCATTTTGAGGCCTTAAATGCGTTAACTTATCCGAAGTACTACATCTCAGAGTATGCTAACCTGCTCAGCCGTCCCTTCAAATAGACGACCGCATCCCATCGAGAAAAGAGTGTCTCCAGTGAAGACGGCTCCAGAGTCTGGAAAGTAAAATGTCACATGTCCTAGAGACAATCCAGTTAACCGTAAGTAACACAGGCGAAACATCTCTACCAAGGCGAGCTACGAATGAATGCATCACAGATATATACGCAAGTGTGTCCTTACAGATCCTTGCATCTTATCTAAGCAATATTTCAGTTCCGATCATGCCTTAAATCGATATCACTCACGCTCCGTTTTCGTCGGGATCAGGAAACTGAGCCGGGATCAGGGGCTTCACTAGACTTGCATGAAGATGGACTCTCAAAACAGTAATGAGTACTTCTAAACATCAGAACGGTCATGGCCAGCTTGTGATTGCGTGCAGCCGGTCTCGGCCAAATCCGTCTTAATCCACTTCACGTATACCCTTGCATATAGCCTGGAAACTGCATACTATCTAGATGTTACAAGCATCACATAGTCTTCTGTGAAAGGAACAAACCTCGAGTATGACCAGGTGTGTCCAGAACCTGCATTATATGCTCCCCTAATTTCCAAGTTTGACCATCGCGTAAGGAAATGTCAATCTCAGGTATGCGCTCTTCATCAGCACGAGGACCAACAACCTGCAATAATTCCGACAAATGATTAGCTCGTCACTGACAAACAAAGCATGAACAAGTTTAGAACACAAGGTACTGCAGCTGTCTCTTTGTCGAGAAGAGCTGCGCCCTTTGATCGTAAAGGGCGAAAGGTTTTCTCGAAGGAAATGACACGCGGACATATGATGATGGGATGGTCTTGACATTCTTTGTTATATCACACGAAGGACGGCCCCCCAACAGGTCGAACGTATGATCCAAAGCCAGTTTGCCTGACGATATCGTAAGCCTAATGAGCTCTCGTTGCTTTCGTAAGTCGCTATATCCCTACTCATCTTCCGTGGACACCCACCCAATTAAATGCCTTCAACTCGAAGGTATAGGAATATGTTCCACGGCGGTTTAGGATAAGAATACTCTACTCTTCTTTCCCTTAGCATATCCCCCCGAAGCAAGATTCTTCTCATGAACGATTTACAGGTAGGAGTTTGGACAAGCACTACCAAAACAAAGAGAACCAAGCTGACAAATATGACCCCAGATAGAATGCTCACTTTTGCATTGTACACTCGCTTCAACTCAGCATTTCCTCCTGTATGATCCCAATGATGATGGGTGTTGAGTATAAAGTCCAAAGAAAGACCCTTAGCGTTTAAAGCGCTGATGACGGGACCTGCTGCTGAAGGGTCTACTACCGCAGTTACTTTGCCATTCACGTCATGTAGGAGATATGCATAATTGTCCACCAGACATGGAACCTGATGCACACCCCACAGACCTCCAGCTGAAATTCTACATAGGAGATAATCAGCAAGTTAGTTTGAAAAACTAAAAGAAAAGACCTGAAGACAATTAAGGCAAAGTGCTGAAAGAAAGAGGAAGAAAGAGAGGATAGTTCGATTCGAGTCCAACATGCGCTTTCGTTGAGAAGTATGTATCCAGTGCTTGGTGCAAAAACCGTTTCCGTGCTCACAGCACCTCAATTGTCATGACATTTTCTACCATAACAGGTTCCCACACATCAGGAGTTCCGCTCAGAGGCTTACCAAGTCAATTTGCAATCTTGAAGTTACGACATTCGTACTGTAGATTCGCCCTTTTCTGTGCGGACCTCTCACGTTCCGGGAAGATGCATACTGTGAGTATAAGGACGGCATCTCTTCAACACCAACCTGTCGGAGCAATCGGTGTAAACCTACGGTTCGGTGAACACCAGAAAATCTGCAGGCTCTGTTCACCTGCTCCAACGGAAAGAAATTCAATGAGTCGACCAAGATCACTATTGTGAGGTGAACCTTATGAGTTCAGAACAGGTCTCTATAACGTCAGATCCGTGCGCAAAAAGTATACTTACAATCCGTACGAACCAAAGACTGAGTAAAACAGCATGCACAGAACTACAGATGTGCGTAAAGCGGAGATACTGAAATATGAAGTGTGCACAAACTGGGAACCATACTGGATACGCGGCACATATGCACACCAGATGCTAAACTGAAGGGAGATCTTTCAAAGCAACCCACTTTACACCCTAAAATTTCACCATTCCTCTATCAAGCTTCCCAGTTCTCAACCAAGTCACTGACTCAAAAACCTTCAACACCGGAATTTCACCAAACAATTACCTTACGGTCTAGAGAACACGCAACTCTCAAGCTTCCGATACTGCATTGGTGAAATGGACCTAGATTGAGTCATAGGGTTGTTGCTGGATATACGCAGGGAAGAGAAACCGAGAAAAAGACAGCGGCAGATTCATGGGTGTAGATTGAATCTTCCTTCGCTCACCAGATATTGCGGGACTGGCCTAAAGATCAGACTGAGACCGAAAACATCAACGGTCTTTGGTCCTGTGCGCTCTAACTGGCAAGAAGAACTGGACTAGAAGTAGAAGCTACTGACGTCAAACGCTTATATTCGGTAACTTCAATTTCAAAATTTGCCAATTGCTCGTAATTTTGCAGACCAAGCGGGATAACTTGCACCCAGAAGCGAAGCTATCACTTGGCTAGGAGGAGATTAGAAACTGCAGGACTCACTGGTGTAACTTACCGCCGAAACGCAACTGAGGGATGCCGATCCGCATCGCAAAGAAATCCGCGGAAGGACCGCCATCTTGTTCGTATTCTCAGTCCACTCCACTCCCCGTCCGATTCAGTGTAGTTCGACGTACTCCAGGGATAAAAAGTCGTAAACCCCTCGCCTGTTCCTGTTCTTCATCGTCCCAGCTTTTCTCATAAACCCTCAACCGCCGGTCTTCGACGAATTCTTCCCAGTGTAGGAGGATGATGCGTGTCTGGTGTACAGAAGGCGCCCTCCGAAAGCCACGTCACGCCGGCTCCACTTGTAACTGCATCTAGCCACGAATCCCTATCGCCTTCACTTCATCTGGGAAGCCAAAAAGGGCACTTTCCTTCCTTACCTTTCCCCTCTACGTTGTTATGGTGATATCAAAACCTGCTTGTAACTTCCTCGTTCACACAGACAAGACACACACCAGGCTTCCGTTATAAGTGGTGTGGAGTATTTGGACTACCATTTGAAATTTATTGTGGAGTTTACTCCTGTAAATCACACCTTCAGCAGGTTTGTTGTTGGGATTTATCACCCCTCTCTTGACGATGTATTGCTTTATCACACCTGTAATTAGTCATTTATTGTAAATCAATGACTTTACTATATCATTCATCATCTCATTACATTCAGTCGTGTCAAATAATCTATTCATATCACGTCAAACGATACGTGAATAGAACACATCCTGACATGACAAAGTGAAATATAAATAAATAAACAAATAAATAAAATTAATTACAAGTGTTATCAAGCAAATTTTTGAGGCTACTCCAGAAAATATAAAGTAAGAACGGTCACTCTATCATATTTGAAAATATAGAGATTTCACTCTTTCTTTTACTGTTATCTGTATTTTTCACTTGGTACAGGAAAAACTTATTGATTATATCTGTTAACTTATCTCGTATTGACGAGCTTGGAGAGTTCTTTCCATCGTGATAAAACTTATTCTAAATTTTACATGAAGTTATAGATCCATAGTTAATGTCTGATCTGAGCACAAAGAGAATCAAGGTATCATCTCACTTGATGAAATTATTTACACACATGACTCTTTATTACACAACTTTATATAAGATGAGGCTATCTACACCTACATTGTCTCTAAATCACATAAGCTCATTTTTGCACCTGCCAGAAATTTTGGTTATGAAATGTGTGGCCTTCAAAATTTGATACCGCACCTATGTAGATTTATGAGTTGAATGCTATAAAATACAAGTTTACGATACATTGTTTATGAGAATAAGATTTTTGATAAGGGTGCACAAACTTGTACAAAGACTGATCATTTATGATATGTCAAGTAGTCACTATATAATTACTCAAATGGTGAAGCTTAGCCAAAAAAATTGGAAGAGATGAATTATATAATATGTATAGTGCTCTGAATAGACTGCTGTTTACGCAAGTATTTCCTATGAGATGGCCAGATTATGCTTTAGAATCCGACTAAAGAGATTACGTCGCGTAATCTCGCTGGTGTAATCGTTCCAACTCAAAACCAAGCATAATCTGATGGCCTTTAAAGCCACTGAAAGTGAAATGAAAATGAAAATGCGAAATGAAAATGCAAATTTCCACGGAACGAATTCCATTTAATGAAAACAAAATCTTTTTCGTTTCCAAATTTACCACTGAAAATGTGGAAACTAGATAGTGATTTAGATGTTAAACGACATCATTAGACTCTATTCTATTCTCAATCTAAACTATCGAGATCGCTTTCACATCGCTCATTCCCTCTTCTCGTCTGCCTCTAGTATTTATGCCGTTTATGGTACAATGTTCCCTCACTTATAACTATGGAAGAGCACTTGTTATATAGATTATTTCCGGATCTGCTTGCAATTTCAGTTTGGTTATTATTTAATATTTGTAAATAATTTAAATGTTCATATTAGCTTAATCTAGAATACTAATTCTTATGTATTCAATAGTAAAAAACCAAAATCCTCCAAAGCTTAGCCTCTCGCACTTATAACTAATGGGACTCCAGATCCTGATTTAGACACCACAATAAACAAACTGACGAGAGGTGAACGCTGCCTGAGATGTAATGCGGTTCACACCAAATCTTACAATCTCCACTGCTGTCTCCTTTTTCGAGAAATAATTGCAGAAAAATACGCTAATGGATGATATATGTTAAACTCTCTTCTTCTCAAAACGGATGAAAATAACAATATTCACCGACAAAGCATGTAGAAAGCGAATGCGATGTCACTCAAAAGCCACAATATGTTGATATGTTAGTTCTAGCAAAATATAACCTAAATATGATAATATAGTTGTATAGTATCATATTTAACTCAACAGTTAAAAAGTTCACTGTCTAAAACTCAAACGATGTACAACTATCTGATCAACCATCAGATGAGAATTAACCAATAAGAAACTGTATACATATTTCATAAATACTATTCTGTACCTCTGTATGATGCATAGTGATATGACTTGCGATACATTTCTTTATTAGAAATGTTTACTTTTCAGTCTTTGATATTCTCTGTGAATAATTTTAAACTATTAATACAGAAATTATGTTTAAATAGATATATACACATACATAATGTGTATATCTATTCTTGTTCATCAAGAGAGTTTACACAGTTTACAAATTTTAAATCTTAAACTTTCCTTTTCTTTGGAAAAATTACTTGGCCAGCCACCTAAGTTTGAGATCTTGCTTGACCAGTCTTCTAGCTTGTACATTGACCTCTTGGTCTTGACATGGCAAGCATCCCCTGGTCTCCATCCACCGTGGCAACAAAGTTGAAATAGATGTGGAAATGATATGACATGACAGTGGCAGTATCAACGATAATCAACACAAGAAATAACGCGAACACACGAGAGAGCTCTCAAGTAGAATCGAGAACTGGTTCTCAGCTACAGTAATCGAGCATGTGCTACTGCACATGCTCGAATACTACCGTCCAGAACAGTAGCTATGAAAATCTGACATGGATATTTTTTGTATTTAGAATGACAAGCATCGATTGCTATATCTTGTTGACACAAAGATAATATATGTCTACAAACACAGGAAGAAATAAAAGCTCTACAGAAAATATCAGTGTTATCTCATGTACTCCACTCAACCACTACTTTTGGTCTAACTGTTCTATGCGAGCACCAAGAGACGGAATGAAGTAAAAAGATATGCTCTGTGAACCTTCTAGTCACTCTCTCTAGTCTCTTCAACCATATCTTTTTACTGGAATGTTCTGAGCGATCGTTACCTTGTTGTTCAAAACTGTCACTAAGCACTCCGATCTTGTAGCTATGCCAGAAAAACAAGACACGTGTGAACTAATTCACACACAATGATTTTTATCTCTCCATTGACTTCCCTAATCGAGCTCATACTCACCAAGGACACGAGTTCTATATTGAGCCATATTCACCCATGTACACTTAGATAGTGTACATAGGGTATAATTTAGAGCTAACCCTTTTCTAAGGAAGGGTTAGCTTTAAATTATAGCCTCAATGATCCACTGACTCACGACAGGAATTCACTTATACTCGGATAGTTCCAGGTGTGTTCACAGTGTGTATGGGTTTATGACTTTTCCAGAAGGCCATGTGTTTCTTTCTCCTGTGAGGTGTTAAAATTAGATTTTTTAAATATAGCATTTTAAATATAGTATTTTAAATTTAGATATTTGTCGTTTAAGTATTTGACGTCTTCAACCAGGCGCGTATTCATTCCTTCAGTTTTAATTTTACAGTGCACCCCCCCAAAAAGTACATCTCAAAATTAAACATCCTGGCTGGCGTGCAATCCCCTTTGAAACGGCAGGTCTTTTTACCATTCTTGTCTTTTTCCTTTTTTTTGTACAAGTCCGTGGGGCAGGATATTCACTATCACATGAGAATGTGCGAAACACAACACGACCTGCAGATAGATGTCTCAGTCTCTCACCGGCTCGCCCGTTTCGGTTCTGAAAATTATCGTTGTCCGTATTAACTCTCAACAGACAAACTACAGAACCATGTGTGGCATCACTCTGATCATGGTTTCTCTTAATTGATGTACGTCTCACGTTCTGTCATTGTGTAAAATGTTAAAAATTTTGAGGTTCTAGAAAGGACTCTCAAGATAAGTTTATGAAAAAAGCTATGTTAGTGAACTCTTCGCTTGTGTTGTCTTATATCGACATGCTTGAACTCTACAGTGCACTTCTGACTTATCACATTGAAAAAAGATCGTGTAGAAATGACCAGCATTCTATACTCCACACGAAATTCCTCAAAATCGTGAAATAAAGATCCAAGTTTCAGTGAGCGGTGATCTCCCGGATCTGTTCTAGAGTTCTATCTTGTAAATCATACTTGGCAGCAATACTCCCTTCCATCTCAACTCTCTGTCGATCAAATGCAGGCAAATTCCGTGTGTTCTTTCCATTCACGCGACGAGCATTCTGCATTGTACTCTTAAACTACAATTGACTTGGGACGATTTTAAGTTCGTCATCATTTTCCTCCAAAGCAATGCTTTTAAGATACTGCATGTCAAAAAAGTGCGAGTGTCTAAAAAACAAGATTATTCCACTGCTGTGTCACGTCAGTTTAGGCACCTCGGCTAGGTTGACCGAGTGCGGAGTGACGAATCTCGGTAAGGCCATTAGTGCCGTTAGGGCGAGTTGGTGAGAAAGCCCACTAGGGATATACTTCGCAGGTAGGGCTTGGAGACCTTAGTTCCTCAAGTTGAGCCTTCAAGCTCCTAGCTATGGTGGATAGTCTTTGTGAGCGCAATCTGGAGTCTCTGCGAGCACAGAGTGGATTTGACTCGACTTTAGTGATTGTTTAGTGCCCGTTGGCATGGTGGAGTGAGTACATACCGTTTATCACTTGAAGAAATCAGATTGTGAGGTCTGATTGAGAGGTTTCAGGTCGTAGATTTCAGCCGGTGATATCTCTGGAGTGGGCAGATCATTGATATCTTTGATTTGCGGATACGCGCGTACGCGGAGTGATTCTTTTTGGTTGGGTGATCGATCGCTGTGTAGATTACTGTCGTTTGAACTTGTTCTTGGTCGATTTGGTGGTGAGGTAGTGCGGAAGCGCTGCTGGAATTTCTTGTGATAGATTTTTATGATCAATTTGAGATCGACAGAAGTGCGTCGGTGGATGTCGGGTTAACGTGGGTTGATAATTTGTGGTGCTGAAGAGTGCAGTAGGTGCACGCTGGAAAGACAATTCCAACGCACCAAAAATCATTCGATTTGATGAAAGATCGAAGAAGTTACAAGGCGAAGAAGATCGCAGGTGGTCCAAAATCTGAGGTAAACCCGCCCGCGAGTGCCAATTTGGCAGATTTCGATCTTTTGGAGTGCAATTTCGACCTCTGAGTTGCTAATTTGGGTTTGTCTTTTTCATATGCGTCCTTCTTGTGATGTTTAGCTCGAGTTTCTTCTCCTACTCAAGCAGAGCGGAGAGTGTCGAGGTGTGGAGGCTTCGAGGAACAGAGATGCGTGAGTGCGAGAGTGCGGAGGCGGAGCGGAGCCGAGCCCGCCGCAAGCCAGCTTGCTGACGTGCGTGAGAGAGATGTGCAAGTTTCAGTTGTGTGAGAAGTGTAAAACCAGCTGGTCACCCATCCCAACACTATTCCTAGACTTGGACACTTAACTCTGTAGTCTTAGCTTTGGCTTTACCACTAGACCAATAGCTCTTGGTGTCTTCTAGGGATGCATGCAAGTACTTATGGACTTGTTTAAGGTAGTAGGAGACATTCTCGTACGTTCTTAGAGGGGTGGTAGGACGACCTCACAATATTAGAGGGAAGCTATAGTTGTGATAGTGTTTGTCTATATCGTAGAGATGCGTATGAGGCAATTGGTGACAGTTCTTGGGTGAGCTAGTAGAGCTACCACATAGATATTTTTGGAGCTACTAGAGGTGTGGACATCTAGTTAGTGACCTTAAGTATCAGTTATGATGGTTGGTGATCATATATTGTGTATGTGGTTACCAAAGAGGAGGCGTCAGTCCGGGTGAGGTTGGGTTTATCTTTATGTGAATGTTTGAGTGTGGAGGGTTATCGTTTGGACTTCTTGTAGTTGGAACCCCTCCATATTCAGCTTCCTGTTTGTGCGCCGCGTTTGCTTGTGTTGGCGCTTGATTTCCGAAGTGAGTTCACTTTAGTGTGCTGTCGGTAATGAGGCTGGAGTTGCAGACTAGTCAGACTATCTTTATTTCTCTCACGGTGCGGTTGGAGTGACGATCAACAGATTGTGAGAGTCTGCCTGTGGTGATGACAGATACAGGTTGCCCTTATCTTGACCGTCCTAGTAGGAGATAGGCGAGCTCAATAGGAGCGGTGACAAGTGGTGGTTACAATGGTGATAGAGATTTCGGCATTCTGGTTGGAGAGTGTGTTACCGAGATTCTCTCATCACAGAGTTCTCGGGAGATTCTGGTGGGGACTTCTCGGACAGTGGGTATACACAGAGTGGGGTGAGGTACCGACTACTTACACCATTGCCGTCAGTTGTTCCAGAGGACGAGTCAGACGCAAATAGCGCGTTTTCTGATTATGAGTCGAGTGTCACCACACCGTTGTTGTGGGACATGTACGAGATCTATGGGACCACGAAAGGGTCTCAACGTTACTCGGATACAGTGGGTACCATCGAGCTGGATGACTTCATCCAAGAGTTCGACAGGTGCGATCTGCAACAGATGCGGAACCCACAACTGTTTACACCCTTCATGGCATGGAAGGATTTGTTCCAACACTTGGAGGGACCGTCGATGGACGATTATCATGAGTTTTGGCAAGACTACAATGTGGAGATTGAGTCGTGGAGACAACATTGGTCTCCCAACTACGTTTCTATCACTACTGGCGCAGTTTCAGGAGGCATAGCACCTTCGAGTTCGGGTGCCAATAGCAGTGATACATCCACAAGTGACGGAGTACCTACTACCGGCGGTGCGTCCACTAGTAGTGGAGCAGGTGGTAGTGTGAGCGGGATACCACCAAGGTTTAACCCTGTGGTTCAGTTCTTCCATTGTTTGAGGAAGAACTATCAAGGTGTGCGAACCTACAAGTTGAGGAGTCTGCAAGAGCTCCAACGGAAGACTGAAGAGAGCCTACACGAGGCGTTTACTTGCATGAGGCAGTTGATCAGTGTTACCCAAGGGATGACGGAAGTACAAGCAGTCCAATTCTGGTATTGGATACTAGATCGGGAGTTGCGTAGGAGAGTTAGAGATGCCACTCTCCTTAGAGACACGGCTCCGACGTTAGCGGTTGTCTTTGGTTTGACTGAGCGGATTGAGCTCAACATGGTGGAGGAGATGGTGGTGGTTGTTGGGTTCAGCAAGGAGACACCACATGGGACGACCAGCTCTTCTCGAGGATCACAGGCTACGTAACAACGTGGTGGTGGTGGTAAGGATCGTGCGGAGGAGTCACGATCTCAAGGAGGTGTTGGAGGATCTGGTGGGCAGAAGCCCATGCCGTCCTTCTCTAGTCAGCAGCAAGCGGGTCCTTGCTGGACGTGTGATGGTCCTCATCTGCAGGAGGACTGTCCATAGAGAAGAGGTGGTTATGAGATGTCAGGGACGTCTCAAGCGATACCTAGGCAATGTGAGCATTGCGGACGACCTGGCCACAGTAGTGACTATTGTTTTGATCTCCATCCCGAGCTACGGCAAGGGAAGACTGATCGTGGACGAGGCGGAGGAGCTCAAGGAGGTCGTGGTGATCGAGCTGGAGGTAGAGGTCCAACACCTGGGAGAGGACCAGTCGGTCCATCGTCTGCTACGACATCAGAAGCAGGTATGGCTGCTCGGATTGAGCAGTTGGAATAGAGGATAGCTAGTATGGCTATGGCTCAGCGGAGATCTGGTGGAATAGATGCTTCCACATCTTATGAAGGAGAAGGAGGTGACTTCGACTTCATGGCTGGTATGGCGTAGATTGAGACATCTGCGGCAGTGACTCGAAGTTCAGTACGTGCCTCTGAGCCACGAGGTGCGTCAGTGGAGTTGGATCCAAAACGCGAGAAGACTGGTAGACAGGCCAGGCTTTCCCAGTCGTTCACGTGATCGGAGACTTTGAGTATCACATCTATGATTCAAAAACGACCTGCCGATGGTGCAATGGAGTTAGAGACATTGACATCCAAGAGTGGGGGTGATGTAAGTCAACCCTCGACGTCTGTGGATGCGATGTCGAACTCGATGTTGGGGGCGGCTACAATAGTTTTGTGAGCCTCACTATTTTCAGCCACGGATATGAGGACATTGGGAGTCAACTTGGCTCCAGTGTTCCAGTTGGCGGTCATGCTCAGTGAGAGCGAGATGTTGTTAATTCTAGAAGAGGCGGTAGATGTGTCCATGGAGTCGAGGATCAAGACAGCTAACTTGGCAAGCGGCGGTTGCCAAGTTAGATGAGTTACCAGCGAGGCCGACGATTGACCATGCTGGTTTGACATCAGGTGTGGTGTTGTTGACAACAGAAGTGATATCTTCTGTTGGGTGGCATCGTTGTCGTGTCGTGGACCGGCTCCTATCTAAAATTCAGACTTTGATGCTTGTCGCTCCAAAGACACTCATGAGAAAGACAAACTAGGCCCCTGCTTATGGACTTTTGACACCATTTCGGATCTTCACTTTCATCGCATCAGTGGATAGAGCTCCTTGTCAGCATTCCATAGGCACTTTGTCTATTTCGTTTGGACGCGTAGTGGAGAAGTTACAAGACTCGAAAGATGGAGAAAACAAGCTAGGCCTCAGCTTACGGGCTTTTGGCACAACTTCGGATCTCCATTTTCATCACATAGATGGGTAGAGCTCCTTGTCAGCTTTCCATAGACACTTCGTCTACTTCGTTTGGACGCCTAGTGGAGAAGTTACAAGACTCGAAAGACGGAGAAAACAAGCTAAGCCTCAGCTTACGGGTTTTTGGCACAACTTCGGATCTTCGCTTTTATCGCTGTCGTAGGACGTGAAATATGGTCTGGGAATACACGGGGTATCTGACTGTAGAGAGATACAACTGGATCTACGGCCTAACCGATGAAACTAATGCTCTCACTAACTAATCTATCAGTCTTTTTTGTAGGTTACTAGCGATCTAACTTGACCCAAGTGCAACACATGTGCATCGCACAAATGACTCGAAGCTCGATTCCACTCTAGATAAAGGCAAGGCTCATACACGGTACGTGTCTGCTTTAGATCCAAGCACTTTTCATACAATCTCTCATCAACATCCGCTTCACTACTTCTTCTCGACAAACTATCTAAATTGTAGACTCTGATGTTCTATTGTTCGCTGATACGATTTTGCTCAGGGAGATGTCCACAGCAAGGACCGCCTACTACACAAGCTTCCCAACGATGCAAGACATATCGGCAGCAAACAGCTAGAGACTCGGGGCGTGACACCGAGGATAACGGTACCTCAGCTTCAGCAAGACGTGGCACCTCCACTGAGCGTGATCGCCGTACCAATCTCACAGTACAGCCTCCTTGTCATCCACACGACACCTCCAAGAAGCACACCTCCCATCTTCAAGTCGTTTTTGGTTCAACTCCAACTATGAGATTTAAGTGAAATCTCTCTACGTCTTTCTCGCCCCGCTGCAAACTGAACTTTGACAATCTCGTGCCTTCACCTCGATTATCCAATCAGGCTCAAACTTCACAAGACATCCCCTCTGACCCTTCTCTACTACTGTATGAAATTTCAGTCTCAGATCTGAACCCAACTGTCCGCGATGAACCAAGCCACCCGCCTGTGCTAACTTATGAGCTTTACAGATCTCGATGACCAAAATCCTAGATCTCCACACATTCTCTTACCCAATTGAACTGAAATTTCACATGGGACTAGCTGATAGGGCACACTCTCATCCTGGAAATTTTCACTCAGAGATCCAATCCCATGTGCACGGAGCAACTCAAGCTTTGAATCCAAAGAAAGCGGTTTTACTCATACGTCTCAACTGTAACAGCCAACTTCAATCGATCATTTCAGGAGCAAATCCAACCCAAATGTAGGATTGTATTACATCAATACAACCAGCACGGAGTGAACTACTCGATCCCCTTGACAGCTCCTAAAGATCACGTCTCAAACTCCCGGATCACTCCAAAACGTGGCTCGGGGTACCGATTTGACCCCCCTGACTTTCAACGTCCATCACTCTCTCCTCAGATTTCCAAATCGCCTGATCTTTGTCTCCTGAGTGTAGCCCGTCTCGAGGGCTTTCCACCAAGACCACTCACTCCTCAAATGACCCCCGGGAAGACCTCCAAAATCCTAAAGCCGTCTGCAGATCTAGAATAGAGTTGATTGATCAAAAATAGACCAATAAGAAAACAGATCTGGAAACCTCTTTTGTCCTCTACTTGGTACCCTAGAACAACTATAACCTTACTATCCTCTCATGCCTTCAAGGCATCGGCCCCAACCTTAGGTTAATTACATTCGTCGAACTATAGAGATCGTACTTAACTTCAGTACAAGGTCAAGATGACGACCTGGAACCGATTTACGATGAAAGGTACTACAAAAGGAAATGGAGAAGCCATCACTTGATTACAGTACTCCTCCCCAAAGTTCCTTGCGATCCACTCACGATGATTGATCTTCCGCCGACAGTGACATCGAACATCCACCCAGACGTTGAAAGGGATGTTGGCTGGATAATTCAGGTCCATTGGCCCTCGTCAAAGTAAGATGTACACTGTCAAGTCCCAGTCCTCTCCATACGTGACGATTGGTAAGATCACCGGAGTAGGCGAGTCCATCATCCTCCCCATGAACTCTTCTCCAAAGTAGACGACGAACCACTGTCTAAAGTGATCGCGGTGGATCAAGTGAAGCTTGATATGAAACGGGTTCGGAAATGGCAGATTTGAAACTCAATTCAGTCCTCCATCCATGAATATAACTCTTGCCGCTCCTTCTTATCACGTAAGACACTAAGACACACTCATGAAAACTACCCCCAAAGAAGAATGCCTCCCAAACCCCCAACCCACTATCTTATACCTATGTTTGACAACAAGAGCCATTCACGCGAACGTTCACGGATCATTGAGTCGGCACATCTTGTTATCGTGCGATCTCACATCCAGATCTCTATGAACGTGACACCTAATACCCTCTCATACGAACTACACAAAAGGTTCACCGAACACAAAAGAAAACACAACACCCGTTCTACACTGAATTCACATGTGGGACGTCTCACAACACGACATCCACCCCCTCTAAACATGCGCATCCTCCGGCATGCGTCACAAACACTTACAAGTTGTGGACGGCATCACACAACGTCTTCGTCGTCTTGAATGATGTCATCGTTATCAGCATCCTCAAGAACCAAATCATCCTCGTCATCGTCCAAGAGATCAAACTCCGCTTCGACTTCTTCCACGCTTATCTCTTCATCTCGCTTCTTGAAGAGTTTCACACGCTTTCCTGCAATGGGAACTTTGAGCTTTGATCCATCAAGCTCCCGAAGTGAATATGTAGCATTGTCATGTACAACAAGAACCACATATGGTCCAAACCACCGCTTAAAGAATTTTCTAAGCGCACTGTGTTGGTTGTCCAAGCTACAATCATACACCAACACCCAATCGCCTTCCTTAATCTCCTTTGACCGCAACCGATGACGCTCATCAAACCTGCCCTTATTCTTCAACCGTGCCTCTCTCAACCTATCAACTGCAATCTCTATGTCCTCGGGTCTTCTTTCCAGTTGACGAATCCGAAGCGCAAGAAGATCCTCCTTAGACATATTATCCTCCCAAGGTAGAATGCTCCAAGTAGGAATGTGCTCCTCAATGGACATGATATGTTTTTGTCCTTGCATTAGCTCCGCTGGCATGTACCCAGTCACTGAACTATGTGTGCAGCGATCAGCCCATAAAGCAAAAGGTAAGAACCTTGGCCACTCCTTCACCCTTCCTCTACAAGCTTTCACAATGGCTTTAACAATAGGAGGATGACCTCGCTCACTCTTAGCATTCCCTTCTGGATTGTAGGCCGTAGTAAGAGCTAGTTTCACCCCGCATCTCTCAAAGAACTGCTTAGCTTCGAGAGGATTCAGCTCTCCACGATCTGCTGTAATCTTCCCAACACACCCGTACCTACAGATCACGTCCTCCAACAAGAATCTGCAAACTCCTTCAGTGGACTTTGTACGCAAAGCCCGTCCTTCTACTTGGTTGGACAGATCCTCTCGTGCAAGAGCCAAATATCGCATTTGCCATATCCCTACTGGCATGATAACCAGATCTACCACTCATTTATAATGGATTGCAAGCGGATACGTAGGATGCAAACCGTCTCGATGTCTGATCTCTGAGTACATCTGACAAGTCTGACACGATTCTACGAACCTCAGAACATCTCTATACATGTTACGCCACCAGTACCTCTCCTTGAGCTTTGTGAAGGTTGCGTAAATACCTCGATGTCCAGCCCATAAACTGTCATGGAACTCTCGAATAAGTTACGTCTGCATCTCTTTCTTACACACAACTCTTTGTGGTGGATCAACATCTCGCTTAGATCGCTTCCACAGATAACCACCTTGTAGTAGGTAGTTGTAAGCCTTCCTCCTGATCTGTTTGAAATATGTATCACTCCATTCAGGGTGCTTCAGCAACGTGCTAAGATAACGCCCAATATCTATCCATTCACCTTCGTACAACTCCTCTTCGAATGATTTTGGATACACTACTTCTCCCTTTTGCGCTCTAGAAAAAACGATAGTGTCAACATCCTCTGTGTCCTCGATCATATCTTCCTCTCCTTCATACCTTGCTCGAGACAACATGTCTGCTACTGGATTATCCTTACCGGCTATGTGCTTGAATTCAGGATTCAATGATTTGATGTATGCTATCCACCTTAGCATAGCAATATCAGGAGTGTTACAATTCGTAATCATTCCCAACAATGGCAAACAATCAGTCTCCACAACCACCGATGCTCCAATCAGGTAATCTTTCTCAGCCTTCATAGCTGTAACCACCCCCCATAGTTCTCGCTTCACCTGTGGGTACTTCCTTTGTCGCTCACTCAACACCTTTGCACCGAACCGCACAGCAAACCTGTTCCCTTCTTCATCATCTTGCCCCACAGCCCATCCAATTGCTATAGGGCTACTATCAACAGTCAGAACTACAGGTTTACCCCCTTCATAGCTGACTCTACGAAGTACAAGCGGGGAAGACAACAGTTCTTTTAGCCTTCGAACTGCCTCTGAGTGCTTCTCGTCCCACTTAAACTTCTTGCCTTTCCGAAGCAAGCCGTATAAAGGATCAGCAATATGTGCAAAGTGAGGAATCCAAACATGATAGAATACACAAGCCCCTAAGAACCTCCGTACTTCAGTTTGCGAACTACATGTATCCTTCATCCGTTGGATGACATCTACCTTACTTGGATCAGGCCTACGACCAAACCATCCACACAAATGTCCCACAATCACAACCTCTCGCACTCCAAACGAGGACTTAGCTCCTGATAACGTCAAGTGGACTTCCTCAAGACGTGACAATATCTTATCAACATCTGCAATGTGATCAGCAACAAACTTACGGCAACTCCTCTGATCCGTCGCTTCATCCTTCTCCTCCTCTGGACAACCTTTGATTGGAATGTCATCCAAAAACGGCATTGTCTTCTCCGGAATAAAATCTCGTAAGACTTTATTCATCCCATTCATCATGTGCGCCACTGAGTTAGTAGCCCCTTGTGGTAATGTGCACATCCTTACAAGTCCCAACGGAGTCCTCATAGTGGTGACATCCCTACTTCTTTCGGCAAGTTGAAATTGATCATATCCGGAGTAGAGATCTCCCACGGAATAGATCGCTCTTCCAGCAAATGCTTCAGCAAACTCTCCGGGGTCCTATCCCTGTATTCCTGATAGTCACTTGGTTTACTGGCTGCATATCTTGAATGAAGCGTAACGCTCCACTCTTTTCTGGAACTGTAAACCAATGACTGGAATACGGTGCAAATGAAGGTTCGAGAATCTTCATCTGCATTTTCTCCTTTAGAAGCTCCATAAGCTTAGGTAGATGAGCCCTAGGTACAGGGATTGGCCTCAAGTCCCAAGGTGCATGCGGCACTGTAAAGATAATCATTGGAGCTACTACGCTCGGATCCACGCATCCTATCTCCGAAGCTTCAAAAGAAAAAGCCTTCCCATGCTTACTCAACATCTCTTTGAACTCTCGCTCTTCAATAGGAAAGAGAAAATCTGCGGATCCTACCTTCAACTCCTTGAGCGTAGTTGCAGTAAACTTGTGACCCACTTGGCGAGGATCCCTTAAGCTCTTCTCCTTCGAAGCTTGCTGAACTTGGTGGTCGGAGTCATCGGGTAAAGGTTGAGCTACAGGCTTAACCTTTCTATCTACCGTTTTGTACTTGGTTTCAACCCTGACTTCTGGTTTCTGGAATGACTCTATGATCGAATAGAGCTCTCTAGAATTTATTTCCACCAGTTGATCTTCACTCCTTTTCTCAATCTTGGTAAGTTCCTCCAAAGGATCCTCTAATCCCATCTCCATGTAAACACCCGCTATTCTATCCTCCTCGTCAAGTACACACACTCTTTTTAGATCTTTCTCAACTCTTTCCACAGCCTTCCGCTCCCACTTCTGTAGATCAACAAGCTGCGTATATAAAGCAAATCCACCTTCAGAAAATCCCACAACCCCTGTACAAAAGGCACTTCCCTTCGCTGGCGAGAGTACCTCCTTCTGTGTATCGATATCACCATACCCTCGCTCTATGGTGACCCTATGCGAAAATCCTTAAACTCTTCAGTGACTTTAGGAAGAGAACCACTCCGCAAGTTCTCCCGATTGCGCTCATGGTTAGGAGGTACAGTTAGAAACTGCACTGCTCTCTTACCGTCTTGATTTCTAATCCTAGCATATGCAGACCCATCATCCAGCACCTTGGTTTCCATCCTTACAGCCGTAATGTATGGCTGTCCAAGAATTACCGGATACGAAGTAGTGTCTTGAACAAAAAAGTTTTGCTCTATGACTACATCTTCAATCTTCACCCTTACATCCGGACAAGCACCGTAGAGTTCTCCCCGTGTGTTGTTCGCTGCCCGGATCATCCAACCATGCTCTATGTCAATGGGTCACTTCCCTCGCTTATAGACATCTTTGGATACGATGTTAATCTCAGATCCATGGTCAATGAGAGCAACCACCGGATCTACCAAATCTCCTATCTTCACCAAGGTCTCCGTAGTACCTCTAGCCCAATGTCCCCTAGTATAATAACTGGGAACCCTATCATCTCCCTCATCTTCATCTACAGCAAATCGAACCTTATGATTGGTGCAATATTTAGCTAACTCTTGCTCCTCCTCCTTCGTTATTCTCGTATCTAGAGCGTTAGTCATAGCAGTCTCTCCTGTCAACTGCCTCTTCCTCTTGATGGTGTCAATAATGACATCATGGAACTCCTTCTTTGCTATTCCAAGGATCTCTCGTAAAGTAAACTCAATCTTCGCGTTGATCACTCTCTCTTCTAACACCCGCTTCAAATCTGTAGCAGCTTCGATATCTGACTGCAGCTTGTAGGTAGCAGGCTTATCTTTCTTACTCCTTTCTAACCTCTCTGTAGTAGATGGTGGAACTTCCTCCATAGTCTCTTCTCGCACCGGCGTTGTATCTAGCCGAGGTTTCTCACCTCGTAACTGCCTCTTAGGAGTACTTCTCTCCTCACTAGGACCAGCATCGTCTCTCCTACGCTTCTCCTCCATAAGAGCCTCATGTTGACTCTTAGCCAAGTAGGCGTGTACAGACATTGTATCTACCGGATCACTCCATCCATTAGCACCTCCGATTGTCGTGGCCACCTTGAGTAACTCACCCCTTGTTGCTTTTCCTTTCTCCATTGTGGTCACAACATGACTCCATATTTCACTTGCCTTTACTTCCTCTTCAGAAGTACTATCTCTATCTTTCACTACCTCAACTCCATAGGTAGCGGCTTTCATTGATACCTCAGCATGTTGTGAAAGATAATCCTCTAAAACTTGCCTCATCCCTCCTCTTCCAAAGTTAGTTTTGAAGATCTCACCTGTCTCCTTCAAGGCAACCTTCCCCTCCTTCCAGTAGATCACTCCTTGCCGTAGGATGTCAGCAAAGTCTCCGCACTCCTTCCGGTGATGTTCAGTGCTATCGCACCACATACATCTCTGCACGTACCCTTGCTTTGGAGCGGTTTTGCTCTCAAGTACTCCTCCTTTCTCCTCTAGCCTAATCTGCAAGTCTCTCATCCCTTTTACCAATTCCTCTATTGCATCTTTTTGAGGTGCAACCATAGAGATAGGAACAGCAGGAAATGAAATAGGAGGTACTTGTACATTAGGCATTGTTGGCTGCCTACGGGGTAGTACGATTGGCGGTGGTCTCACTACTTGCCTTACCACCACCTTCTCTCTCCGATACTCCCGCTTTGCAAGTACACCCACTGCTTCAGAAACCTTCCTCCAATCAGCCGTGAGCCCAGTATCTTCCATCCTGTCTTCCAGAAGTAGTTCCAACTCCCTCTGTAGCTCATTGTTAGCTGCTTGCAGAAACAGCTCCACTTTGTCGTTCTCCAGTGTGAGCTTCTCCATCCAAGACAACTGAAGGAATTGTTTCTCGAACTCCCTAAATAGCTCTGTAGCAACAAGCCCTTTATTGAGTTTGTTTACCCACTCCATGAATGACTTCTTAGTCACTCGATCTGCGTCTTCTAGAGAGTATTCTTCTTTTAATTGAAAAGTAAACTCCTCCCATGTAGCGCCATGAGGAATCCAAACATGATAGAATACAGAAGCCCCTAAGAACCTCCGTACTTCAGTTTGCGAACTACATGTATCCTTCATCCGTTGGATGGCATCTACCTTACTTGGATCAGGCCTACGACCAAACCATCCACACAAATGTCCCACAATCACAACCTCTCGCACTCCAAACGAGGACTTAGCTCCTGATAACGTCAAGTGGACTTCCTCAAGACGTGACAATATCTTATCAACATCTGCAATGTGATCAACAACAAACTTACGGCACCCCCTCTGATCTGTCGCTTCATCCTTCTCCTCCTCTGGACAACCCTTGATTGGAATGTCATCCAAAAACGGCATTGTCTTCTCCGGAATAAAATCTCGTAAGATTTTATTCATCCCATTCATCATGTGTGCCACTGAGTTAGTAGCCCCTTGTGGTAATGTGCACATCCTTACCAGTCCCAACGGAGTCCTCATAGTGATGACATCCCTACTTCTTTCGGCAAGATGAAATTGATCGTATCCGGAGTAGGGATCTCTCACAGAATAGATCGCTCTTCCAGCAAATGCTTCAGCAAACTCTCCTACAATCGGTCCTATCCCTGTATTCCTGATAGTCACTTGGTTTACTGACTGCATATCTTGAATGAAGCGTAACGCTCCACTCTTTTTCGGAACTGTAAACCAACGACTGGAATACGGTGCAAATGAAGGTTCGAGAATCTTCATCTGCATTTTCTCCTTTAGAAGCTCCATAAGCTTAGGTAGATGAGCCCTAGGTACAGGGATTGGCCTCAAGTCCCAAGGTGCATGCGGCACTGTAAAGATAATCATTGGAGCTACTACGCTCGGATCCACGCATCTTATCTCCGAAGCTTCAAAAGAAAAAGTCTTCCCATGCTTACTCAACATCTCTTTGAACTCTCGCTCTTCAATAGGAAAGAGAAAATCTGCGGATCCTACCTTCAACTCCTTGAGCGTAGCTGCAGTAAACTTGTGACCCACTTGGCGAGGATCCCTTCAGCTCTTCTCCTTCGAAGCTTGCTGAACTTGGTGGTTGGAGTCATCGGGTAAAGGTTGAGCTACAGGCTTAACCTTTCTATCTACCGTTTTGTACTTGGTTTCAACCCTGACTTCTGGTTTCTGGAATGACTCTATGATCGAATAGAGCTCTCTAGAATTTATTTCCACCAGTTGATCTTCACTTCTTTTCTCAATCTTGGTAAGTTCCTCCAAAGGATCCTCTAATCCCATCTCCATGTAAACACCGGCTATTCTATCCTCCTTGTCAAGCACACACACTCGTTTTAGATCTTTCTCAGCTCTTTCCACAGCCTTCTGCTCCCACTTCCGTAGATCAACAAGCTGCGTATATAAAGCAATTCCACTCTCAGAAAATCCCACAACTCCTGTACAAAAGGCACTTCCTTTCGCTGACGAGAGTACCTCCTTCTGTGTATCGATATCACCATACCCTCGCTCTATGGTGACCCTATGCGAAAATCCTTAAACTCTTCAGTGACTTTAGGAAGAGAACCACTCCGCAAGTTCTCCCGATTGCGCTCATGGTTAGGAGGTACAGTTAGAAACTGCACTGCTCTCTTACCGTCTTGATTTCTAATCCTAGCATATGCAGACCCATCATCCAGCACCTTGGTTTCCATCCTTACAGCCGTAATGTATGGCTGTCCAAGAATTATAGGATACGAAGTAGTGTCTTGAACAAAAAAGTTTTGCTCTATGACTACATCCCCAATCTTCACCCCTTACATCCGGACAAGCACTGTAGAGTTCTCCCCGTGTGTTGTTCGCTGCCCGGATCATCCAACCATGCTCTGTGTCAATGGGCCACTTCCCTCGCTTATAGACATCTTTGGATACGATGTTAATCTCAGATCCATGGTCAATGAGATCAACCACCGGATCTACCAAATCTCCTATCTTCACCAAGGTCTCCGTAGTACCTCTAGCCCAATGTCCCCTAGTATAATAACTGGGAACCCTATCATCTCTCTCATCTTCATCTACAGCAAATCGAACCTTATGATTGGTGCAATATTTAGCTAACTCTTGCTCCTCCTCCTCCGTTATTCTTGTATCTAGAGCATTAGTCATAGCAGTCTCTCTTGTCAATTGCCTCTTCCTCTTGATGGTGTCAATAATGACATCATGGAACTCCTTCTTTGCTATTCCAAGGATCTCTCGTAAAGTAAACTCAATCTTCGCGTTGAGCACTCTCTCCTCTAACACCCCCTTCAAATCTGTAACAGCTTCAATATCTGACTGCAGCTTGTAGGTAGCAGGCTTACCTTTCTTACTCCTTTCTAACCTCTCTGTAGTAGATGGTGGAACTTCCTCCATAGTCTCTTCTCGTACCGGCGTTGTATCTAGCCGAGGTTTCTCACCTCGTAACTGCCTCTTAGGAGTACTTCTCTCTTCACTGGGACCAGCATCGTCTCTCCTACGCTTCTCTTCCATAAGAGCCTCATGTTGACTCTTTGCCAAGTAGGCGTGTACAGACATTGTATCTACTGGATCACTCCATCCAGTAGCACCTCTGATTGTCGTGGTCACCTTGAGTAACTCACCCCTTGTTGCTTTTCCTTTCTCCATTGTGGTCACAACATGACTCCATATTTCACTCGCCTTTACTTCCTCTTCAGAAGTACTATCTCTATCTTCACTACCTCAACCCCATAGGTAGCGGCTTTTACTGATACCTCAGCATGTTGTGAAAGATAATCCTCTAAAACTTGTCTCATCCCTCCTCTTCCAAAGTTGGTTTTGAGGATCTCACCTGTCTCCTTCAAGGCAACCTTCCCCTCCTTCCAGTAGATCACTCCTTGCCGTAGGATGTCAGCAAAGTCTCCGCACTCCTTCCGGTGATGTTTAGTGCTATCGCACCACATACATCTCTGCACATACCCTTGCTTTGGAGCGGTTTTGCTCTCAAGTACTCCTCCTTTCTCCTCTAGCCTTGCTAGCTTAATCTGCAAGTCTCTCATCCCTTTTACCAATTCCTCTATTGCATCTTTTTGAGGTGCAACCATAGGGACAAGAACAGCAGGAAATGAAATAGGAGGTACTTGTATATTAGGCATTGTTGGCTGCCTACGGGGTCGTACGATTGGTGATGGTCTCACTTCTTGTCTTACCACCACCTTCCCTCTCCGATACTCTCGCTTCGCAAGTACACCCACTGCTTCACAAACCTTCCTCCAATTAGCCGTGAGCCCAATATCTTCCATCTTGTCTTCCAGAAGTAGTTCCAACTCCCTCTGTAGCTCATTGTTAGCTGCTTGCAAAAACAGCTCCACTTTGTTGTTCTCCAGTGTGAGCTTCTCCATCCGAGACAACTGAAGGAATTGTCTCTCGAACTCCCTAAATAGCTCTGTAGCAACAAGCCCTTTATTGGGTTTGTTTACCCACTCCATGAATGACTTCTTAGTCACTCGATCTGCGTCTTCTAGAGAGTATTCTTCTTTTAATTGAAAAGTAAACTCTTCCCATGTAGCGCCATGAGAGTGGATGATCTCCTTCACATGCTCTCGTACCTTTGGTACGACAGCAAGCTCAAATGTGTTGACCATCTCTCTCTCTGGAACTTTACTCAACTCCATCTCCCGAGAATAGTACTTAAGATACTTGGAGATGTTCTTTCCATCAAACTGATCCAACAAACCCACAACAGACTGCAAAGCTCTAGTAGCCATTGCCTCTTTTTGTTCAGCGGCTTGTTGTTGTTGCATGATCAATGCGAATGCCTCAAGCAATCGCATGTCAGATCTTTTCAGTGGGTTCACCCTCGGGACCTCTCCAGACGTAGAAGCCTCATCTATGAATTGAGATAGGCTCTCAGCGTCCATGATTGGAAAAAACGTATCTCTCAACCCCAGACGTTTCACGTCGAGTTCATCAACTGTCGTAGGGCGTGAAATATGGTCTGGGAATACACGGGGTATCTGGCTGTAGAGAGATACAACTGGATCTACGGCCTAACCGATGAAACTTATGCTCTCACTATCTAATCTATCAGTCTTTTTTGTAGGTTACTAGCGATCTAACTTGACCCAAGTGCAACACATGTGCATCGCACAAATGACTCGAAGCTCGATTCCACTCTAGATAAAGGCAAGGCTCATACACGGTACGTGTCTGCTTTAGATCCAAGCACTTTTCATACAATCTCTCATCAACATCCGCTTCACTACTTCTTCTCGACAAACTATCTAAATTGTAGACTCTGATGTTCTATTGTTCGCTGATACGATTTTGCTCAGGGAGATGTCCACAGCAAAGACCGCCTACTACACAAGCTTCCCAACGATGCAAGACATATCGGCAGCAAACAACTAGAGACTCGGGGCGTGACACCGAGGATAACGGTACCTCAGCTTCAACAAGACGTGGCACCTCCACTGAGCGTGATCGCCGTACCAATCTCACAGTACAGCCTCCTTGTCATCCACACGACACCTCCAAGAAGCACACCTCTCATCTTCAAGTCGTTTTTGGTTCAACTCCAACTATGAGATTTAAGTGAAATCTCTCTACGTCTTTCTCGCCTCGCTGCAAACTGAACTTTGACAATCTCGTGCCTTCACCTCGATTATCCAATCAGGCTCAAACTTCACAAGACATCCCCTCTGACCCTTCTCTACTATTGTATGAAATTTCAGTCTCAGATCTGAACCCAACTGTCCGCGATGAACCAAGCCACCCGCCTGTGCTAACTTATGAGCTTTACAGATCTCGATGGCCAAAATCCTAGATCTCCACACATTCTCTTACCCAATTGAACTGAAATTTCACATGGGACTAGCTGATAGGGCACACTCTCATCCTGGAAAGTTTCACTCAGAGATCCAATCCCATGTGCACGGAGCAACTCAAGCTTTGAATCCAAAGAAAGCGGTTTTACTCATACCTCTCAACTGTAACAGCCAACTTCAATCGATCATTTCAGGAGCAAATCCAACCCAAATGTAGGATTGTATTACATCAATACAACCAGCACGGAGTGAACTACTCGATCCCCTTGACAGCTCCTAAAGATCACCTCTCAAACTCCCGGATCACTCCAAAACGTGGCTCGGGGTACCGATTTGACCCCCTGACTTTCAACGTCCATCACTCTCTCCTCAGAATTCCAAATCGCATGATCTTTGTCTCCAGAGTGTAGCCCGTCTCGAGAGCTTTCCACCAAGACAACTCACTCATCAAATGACCCCCGAGAAGACCTCCAAAACCCTAAAGCCGTCTGCAGATCTGGAATAGAGTTGATTGGTCGAAAATAGCCAATAAGAAAACAGATCGGGAAACCTCTTTTGTCCTCAACTTGGTACCCTAGAACAACTATAACCTTACTATCCTCTCATGCCTTCAACGCATCGGCCCCAACCTTAGGTTAATTACATTCGTCGAACTATACAGATCATACTTAACACTTAAGATTCAGTACAAGGTCAAGATGACGACATGGAACCGATTTACGATGAAAGGTACTACAAAAGGAAATGGAGAAGCCATCACTTGATTACAGTACTCCTCCCCAAAGTTCCTTGCGATCCACGCACGATGATTGATCTTCCGCCGACAGTGACATCGAACATCCACCCAGACGTTGAAAGAGATGTTGGCTGAATAATTCAGGTCCATTGGCCCTCGTCAAAGTAAGATGTACATTGTCAAGTCCCAGTCCTCTCCATACGTGACGATTGGTAAGATCACTGGAGTAGGCGAGTCCATCATCCTCCCCATGAACTCTTCTCCAAAGTAGACGACGAACCATTGTCTAAAGTGATCGCGGTGGATCAAGTGAAGCTTGATATGAAATGGGTTCGGAAATGGCAGATTTGGAACTCGATTCAGTCCTCCATCCATGAATACAACTCTTGCCGCTCCTTCTTATCACGTAAGACACTAAGACACACTCATGAAAACTACTCCTAAAGAAGAATGCCTCCCAAACCCCCAACCCACTATCTTATACCTATGTTTGACAACAAGAGTCATTCACGCGAACGTTCACGGATCATTGAGTCGGCACATCTTGTTATCGTGCGATCTCACATCCAGATCTCTATGAACGTGACATCTAATACCCTCTCATGCGAACTACACAAAAGGTTCACCGAACACAAAAGAAAACACAACACCTGTTCTACATTGAATTCACATGCGGGACGTCTCACAACACGACATCGCATAAGTGGATAGAGCTCCTTGTCAGCTTTCCATAGGCACTTCGTCTACTTCGTTTGGACGCCTATTGGAGAAGTTACAAGACTCGAAAGATGGAGAAAACAAGCTAGGCCCCAGCTTATGGACTTTTGGCGCAACTTCAGATCTTCACTTTCATCACATAGATGGGTAGGGCTCGTTGTCAGCTTTCCATGGGCATCTTGTCTACTTCATTTGGACACCTACTGGAGAAGTTATACGATTCGAAAGAAGGGAAAATCAAGCTAGGCCCTAGTTTACTTCATGATTGGGTATTTGCAACTTCAGGCGTTATATCAACGATGCAAGGGACCTGCTTCATTATTATTCTGAGAGAACTTCGTGCGTACAGAGACTGTGACAAGGGGGCAGCTTAGGGGCTAGATTGCATCTACGACCTGTCAACGGACGGTTCGAGAGATTTGGAGGTCCAATGCAAGCGCTGTCGAGTTGAGAGTTTTCTTGAGAAGGGCGGAACCTTCTGGCTGTGATATGACCTTGAAGGCTATGTTCGGTCTACTCAGGGAAGCGTTGGGCTTCAAGCTGTGGTTGCTTACTATACAGAGGTAGGGTTCAGATCAAAAGGGACACTATAGACACTCACTCAGGTCGAATGGACCTTCCAGTATGTTCAGGAAGTAAAAATCAGGTCAGACTAGCAGTAATAAGGACAAACAACGAACTTTAACAGTCCAGATTCAGAAACATACGATGGTTCAGACTTCAGAACTCCTCCTACATGTAAATGAGGCCCTATTGACCATACACACGAAGTTTCAGCTTGAGATCAAATCAGAGTGTCGAGATATGGACAGAAACGTTCTGAGCAGAGAAATTATGGCAATTTTTGGTACCCAGACAGCTATTTCGACCTAGAACAGAGAATTGGCTCGATCACTTTCGAAGATTCTTACAGGATTTGCAGTAAACAGCTTGCTGAACACTCCTGTGAAGTTGGGCCTCCTGATTGTACACAGAACTCCAGATCTTGCTCTTTGAAGTTGATGCTCTAGATTGAGAGCTTTTCGGACCCCCTCTGCTTCAGCGATCGCCCCGAATTACTCACAATTTCAATTGACATGAAACTTTGGGAACAGTCGTAGCCCTGCTGCCAATGAACGAGACCTCGAAGGTTTGAAGCGATTTTCTCAAATCTACTGCGATTGACACCGAAAACCCCAAAATCAACAGAAGTGCTGCAATTCTAGCACAAATCGAACTTCAATCAGCCATAACTCCTTCTTTATTGCTCCAAATCGATCAAAAATTTCGCTGACAGTGCTTGGCACGACGAACCTTATCTCCCTGTGCTCTCAGATTTCGAAGATTTCTCTCCAAATGCTCGAACTCCTCTTAAGACCTCTACTACTAAGTTTAGCAGTAAGTAAAGACAAATTGGACCAATGGGAGTTCATAGCTTCACTCCCCTGTCCTTTTGTGTCCCAAACCACGTGGTGACTTAATTTTGCACATAGGCTACCACGTCAAGCCCCTAAAGTGCCAGCATAGACCCTCAACTACATGCGAAGACATGTAAAACGACACGTAATCCCGAAAGATAACCTAACCTCGCTAGGAAGCATGCATGGGCGACATGTAATTACAACCCATGAGCTTAACTCCATCTACATGATAATCAACCTACTAAGACTCAAAAATATATAACATCCTCCAGTATCGACTTCTCTGAGGTCCTAATTTCACTCAGAGAGACTAACGCTTGACAGAGAGGTGAATTATTTACACTGTAAAATGATTCACGTCACGACATCCACCCCCTCCAAACCTGCACATCCTCCGGCATGTGCCAACCTCTTCAGTCTTCTGTCTGCTCTTCATCATCATCGCTCTCGTCCGCCTCAACCTCTTCAGTAGTCGAGGCGTCTTCATCTCTTGTCACCCTCTGTTCAGACTCCAGAAAGTTGAACAAATCTACTGATTCTCCACGTTGTTTGAACAACTTCACTCGTTTGCCAGCCACAGATAGTTTCAAAGGAGTACCATCCAGCTCACGTAAACTATAAGTGGCATTGTCATAAACATCTAGCACAACATAAGGCCCGAACCATCTTCGCGAGAACTTACGAAGTGTAGAATGCTGATTCTCCAGCGTGCTATCATACACCAGAACCCAATCACCACCACGTATTGGCTTCGGTCGTAGTCGATGAGTCTTGTCGAAACGCTCTTTGTTTCTGACTCGAGTCACCTTCAGCTTCTCTTGCGCTTCAGCAAGATCCTCCTCTCTTCGCTCCAACTGCCTAGTTCGTAAAGCGAGGAGTGAAGTATGATCTATATCATCTTCCCACGGTAGCGTAGCCCACGTAGGAAAGTCCTCCTCAGCAGGCATGATCGGTTTCTGCCCCAACATAAGCTCAACCGGCATATAGTCAGTCGTGGTACAGTGTGTAGTTCTATTAGCCCATAAAGCGAATGGAAGTAGTCTCGGCCATTCTCTAGGCCTACCATCACATGCTTTCACTAAAGCGTGAACAATAGAAGGGTGTCCTCGTTCACTCTTACCAATCCCTTCCGGATTCATGGCAGTAGTAAGTCGAAACTTTACTCCATAACGAGCAAAGAACTCCTTCGCTTCTGCACCTCTCAGCTCGCCCTTATCTGCTCGTAGTCTTCCAACAGATCCATAACGACAGATAATATCTTCCAGCACGAATCTACATATGTTCTCTGTAGTCTTCGTTCGTAGTGCTCGTCCCTCCACATAGTTGGAGAGATCTTCCCGAGCTAACACCATGTAGCGCATCCCCCATAGTCCCGGCGGCATCATCACAAGATCAAGGACCCACGAAAAATGAATACTAGGTGGATAGATAGGTACAAGTCCATCTCTGTAACGGACTTTAGAGTAGAACTGGCAGTGCAGACGCGACCCAACAAAATCCACTACGTCTTGATACAAACCCTTCCACCAGTATCGCTCCTTCATCTTCGTGTATGTAGCCCAAACTCCACGGTGTCCAGCCCACAAGGTGTCATGAAACTCCTTCAGCAGATTCAGCTTCGTCGGTTGATCATCCACCACTCTAGCCAGCATCCCATCTCTTCTCTTCAGACGTTTCCACAAATAACCTTCACGTAGAAGGTAACCGTACGCCTTTCGTCTGATCTCCTTGAACTCTACATCACTCCATCCTTCTCTTCTGCATAATAAACTCAGATAGTATCCGATATCGCGGAACTTTTCCGTGTAGAACTCCTCGTAGAACGGCAGTGGTTCCAAGTCTGAAGTCTGCTGACCAACTTGGCACCAAACGTCTCTCTTCTCTTCATCTTCGACCTCTGTAATCATCTCTTCCTCATATGTATAACGAGCCCTAGATAACATGTCTGCAACAGGATTATCCTTTCCTGCTATATGCTTCAGCTCAGGGTTCATACTCCGGATATAAGCAATCCATCGTAGCATTGCTATGTCTGGAGTATTATAGTTTGCTATCATACCTAGCAAAGGCAAACAATCTGTTTCTAGTATCACACGTTGTCGGAGTGTAATCCGTCTACCTAGGAAAGCGCCGGGCTTCTGGCTGTGGTTGTTCACTCAAGAGGTTGGCTTTCAGGTCACAATAGGGCTATAAACACTCACACAGATGTGTAAGATCTAGTAATATACCCAGAAGGCGAAATTCAGGTCTAGTTGGCAGTAATAGGATTCGGCGGTGAACTTTGACACTCACGGAGAGGAAAACTATGAAGGTTTAGACCTCTAAACTTCCCCTACATGCAAATGAGGTACTACTGAACTCACAGACGAAATTTCAGCCTGAGATCAAATTCTGACACGGAGATATGAACAGAAAAGTTTTGAGCAAGAAAACTACGGCAATTTCTGATACCTAGCTGGCTATTTCAACTTATAACAGGAGTTTGGCTCGATCAATTTCGAAGTTTCTTACAGGATTTGCAGTCTACAGGGTGCTGAACATCCCTGTGAAGTTGGGACTCCTGAATGTACACAGAACTGTAGATCTCCTCCTCTGAAGTCGCTGCTCTAGATTAAGAGCTTTTCAGACCCCTTCAGCTTCAGCGGCCGCCCTGAATTACTCAGTTGCTCAATCGATATGAAACTTTTTGTGAAATCGTAGCCCTGCTGGCGGAGAACACAACCTCGAAGTTTTGAAGCAATTTCCTCAAATCTGCTGCGAGTGACACTGAAAACCCTAAATCCAACAAAAGTGATTCAATTCTAGCACAATCCGAACTTCAATTGCTCATAACTCCGTCTTTATTGACTCAAATCGATCGAAATTTTCACTGGAAGTGCTTGGCATGACGAGCCCTCTCTCCCTGTGCTCTCAGATTTCGAAGATCCCCCACCAAATTCTCGAACTCTCCTTTAGAGCTCTGCTTCTAAATTTAGAGTTAAACTAAAGACAAAATCAGACCAATGGGAGTTCATAGCTCCACTTGGTTGTCCTTTAGTACCCTAAACCACGTGGCAACTTAGTTTTACTCATAGGCTACCACGTCAAGCCCCCTAGAGTGCCAGCGTAAAACTTAAATTACTTAAAACGACACGCAACCCTGAAAAATAACTTAAATCAGCTAGAAAGCGTGCATGGGCGACACGCAAATACAACCCATGAGCTTAAGCCCTATTAACATGATAATCAACCTACTAAGACTCAAAATAGTGTTAACACCGTATGCAAAGGTGTCAAACATATACATAAACGACTAGAAGTAATAAGAGCTAACTTCTAGAACTACTAAACCCAAGCGCCGGAGTAGAAATATAACATGTAGCCGCCAAGTAGCGCGACATCCACCCCCTCTGAACCTGCACATCCTCCGGTATGTGCCATCCAGATCAAGACTCTTCAGCTTCGGCTTCAAACTCATCTTCAACCTGCATTGAGTCTTCAGCTTCATCCTCTGTAAACTCTGCAACGTTCTGATCCCCCCCTCTCCTTCTAAAGAGCTTGATTCTCTTTCCTGCGACTGGTATCTTGAGCACTGCACCATCTAACTCTCTCAAGGAGTATGTGGCATTATCATAAACTTCTAACACCACATAAGGTCCAAACCATCTCTTGGAGAACTTTCTGATAGTGCTATGCTGATTATCAAGACTACTATCATAGACTAACACCCAATCACCTTCCTTAACTGGTTTGGGTCGTAATCTATGCGTTCTATCAAATCTGCCTTTGTTTCTCTCTCTAGCAGTCTTCAACCTTTCCACAGCTTTGGCAACATCCTCAGGTCTCCGTTCTAACTGCTGGATCCTTAATGCAAGAAGATCCTCCGTACTTCTATCATCTTCCCATGGCAAAACATTCCAAGTAGGCACAACCTCCTCAATCGGCATCACAGGTTTTTGCCCTAATATCAACTCTGCTGGCATGTAACCTGTAACGGTACTATGAGTTGTACGATCTGCCCACAAAGCAAATGGTAGCAGTCTAGGCCATTCACGGATCTTACCCTTGCAAGCTTTTACCAAAGCTTTGATGATTGGCGGATGACCTCTTTCGCTCTTGCCATTCCCTTCAGGATTGTAAGCAGTGGTTAACGCCAACTTGATTCCCAATCGCTTGAAGAACTCAACTGCTTCTTGTGCATCCAGCTCACCCCTATCTGCAGTGATCTTTCCCACACACCCATACCTACAAATAACATCTTCAAGTAGAAAGCGGCAGACACTAGCAGTGGTCTTCGTCCTCAGGGCACGGCCTTCAACTTGGTTAGATAGATCTTCTCTAGCCAAGACTAGATACCTCATTTGTCCAAGCCCAAATGGCATAGTTACCAGATCCACTACCCATTTGTAATGAATGGCTAAAGGATAAGTAGGATGCAATCTATCACGATGACGTACGTTGGAATACATCTGGCAGGGTACACAGGATGAAACAAACTGTACTACATCCTTATACATACCCTTCCACCAATACTTCTCCTTCATCTTGGCAAATGTAGCCCAAACTCCTCTATGACCGGCCCATAAACTCTCATGGAACTCCTTGATCAGCTTCTGCTGCAATTCTAAGTCACATACCACTCGTTGCGGTATACCTCCTTGTAGCTTAGGGCGCTTCCATAGATGTCCTCCATGTAAAAAGTAACCATAAGCTATTCTATGGATCCTCTTGAAATCCGCATCAGACCAACCTTCTTGCCTTTCCAGTGAACTCAAATAGCGTCCAAGATCCAACCACTCGCCATCATACATAGTTTCCTCAAAAAACTCCAACGAGGCTGTAAAATAGCTTCTATCTCTTCTAGCAAGAGCACTAGAATAGAACTCTGTTCCCACATCCTCCTGATCATCTATCATTTCTTTCTCATCGTAATACCTAGCCCTTGATAACATATCTGCCACAGGATTGTCTTTTCCTGCAATATGTCTAAACTCTGGGTTCAAGGACTTGATATATGCTATCCACCTCAACATGACAATATCTGGAGTTGTACAGCTAATGATCATTCCTAAGAGAGGTAAACAATCTGTCTCCACAACCACAGGTGCTCCTATCAAGTATTCCTTATCACTCTTCATCGCAGTAACTACTCCCCATAGCTCTCTCTTGACCTGAGGGTAGTCTCTCTGCCGTGAACTTAATACCTTAGCACCAAAACGCATCACATATCTATTTCCTTCCTGATCATCTTGTCCTATAGCCCATCCAATGCCAATAGGACTAGTATCAACAGTAAGGATAACAGATCTGCCCAACTCATATGTTACCTTCCGTAGAGTTGGTGGTGAAGACAACAGATCCTTCAACTTCTTCATAGACTCGCTTTGCTCCTCTTGTCACTGAAATCTCTGCCCCTTCCTCAGCAACTTGTACAACGGATCTGCTACATGTGCAAAGTGTGGAATCCATATATGATAAAACACACATGCACCTAGAAACCTTCTCACCTCAGTAACTGATCCACATGTCTCCTTCATCCTTCGGATGACATCAACCTTGTTTGGACAAGGTTTCCGACCATAAGATCCACACAGATGTCCCACTATTAACACCTCTTGTTCTCCAAATACAGACTTTGCCCCTGATAAAGTCAAATGAACCTCCTCCAGTCGACTCAATATCTTATCACAGTCGGTTATGTGATCTGCAACAAACTTACGGCACCCCCTCTGATCCTTTACCTCATTCTTCTCCTCCTCAGCACACCCTTGATCGGCACATCATCAAGGAATGGCATAGTTTTTTCAGGAATGAAATCCCTCAAAACTTTATTCATGCCATTCATCATATGTGCTACAGAATTGGTAGCACCTTGTGGCAAGGTGCACATCCTTAGTAACCCCAAAGGTGTCCTCATTGTAGTCAAGTCTCTACTCTCAGAGGATAACTGAAACTGATCGTAACCTGAATATAAGTCTCCCATTGAATAGATAGCACGACCAGCAAAAGCCTCTGCAAACTCGTCTACAATAGGTCCTATACCCATATTCCTGATAGTCACCTTGTTAACTGGCTGCATATCTTGAATGAATCTCAAGGCTCCACTCTTCTTCGGAACAGTAAACCATCTGCTAGAGTAGGGAGCTATAGATGGTTCCAAGATACCCATCCTAATCCTCTCATTGAGCAAGTCTATCAACTTTGGTAGATGAGCTCTAGGTACAGGGATAGGACGTAGATTCCAAGGCACATGCGGTATAGTAAAGATTACCATAGGTGCAACTACACTTGGATCTACACATCCTACTTCATGTGACTCAAACGCAAACGCCTTACCATGCCTAGATAGCATCTCCCTGAAGCTCTTCTTCTCTTGCTCAGTAAGAAATCCATCACCTCCAATCCTCAGGTCCTTCAGTGTTGTTTCTGTAAACTGGTGCCCAATTCTTCTCGGTCCTCTAAGCGTCGGTTCTCGTGCAGCTTGCTCCATCTTCTGATTGTAATCGAGTGGTAAAGGCAAAGCCACTGGTTTGACTTTCTTTGCCACTGACTTGTACTTGGTCTCCACATACACCTCTTGCCGATCTATAAACTTATCAATTACATCATAAAGCTCCTTGGAGCTCACTCTCACCACTCTTTCTACATCATCTATAGAACTTTCTACTATCGATTTCAACTCCCCTATAGTATCTACCAAATACTGCTCTTCAAACACTCCAGATACGTATTCATCTCTTGCTAACTCTCCATTATCCCACAAAGACTGCTGTACATACTTCACATGTTGCCTCTCAAACCTCTTCAGATTCTCAACCTTCCTATAACATACTGATCCACATGACGTCAATCCCAAGAAGCTAGTGGATAAAGCTTCCTGCTTTACTGGATCAGGCGAGAATCCTATCTCTACTGTACCGTTGAAGTCTCGCTCTTCAATGGTACTCTGCCAAAACCTCTAGACTCTCTAAACTCTTGAGTAATCTTAGGTAGTGGACGGTCTCTCAAGCTATCACGATTCCTCTCATGTTCTGCAGCAACGGTCAAAAACTGAACAGCTCTTTTGCCGTCTCTACTACGTATCCTAGCATAGGCTGAACCATCATCCATAACTCGTGTCTCCATTCTAACAGCAGTAATGTAAGGCTGTCCTAGAATGATAGGATAGGTTGACATGTCTTGCACAAAGAAATTCTGAACATCACTGATATCACCCACAGTTACCTTGATGTTGGGACAAGCACCATAGAGTTCTCCCCTCTGGTTGTTGGCAGCGCGGATAAGCCATCCATGGTCGGTGTCTATGGGCCATCTCCCACGCTTGTACAGCTCCTTAGACATCAGATTAATCTCTGAGCCGTGATCAATCAATGCCACCACAGGTTCCTCTAGATCTCCCAGCTTCACTAAGGTCTCTGTGGTTGCTCTCGCCCAATGGTTGTGAGAATAATGGCTCTTCTGCGATGCTTCCACCTCATCTTCAAACCTCACGTGCTGAT
Organism: Asterella californica; assembly: GCA_036924285.1. NCBI lineage: Eukaryota > Viridiplantae > Streptophyta > Marchantiopsida > Marchantiales > Aytoniaceae > Asterella > Asterella californica. Next base: position 16,861,657 of record JAYKYS010000008.1, read on the forward strand.
CTGATCTTCCCTCTGATACTTGAGAGCAATAACCAGCAATCTCATCTTCCTCATCTTCCGACAGTTTGGTCCCTAGAGCGTTAAGCGTAGCTGCTTCATCCAAAATCTGACGTTTCCTCTTGATGATATCTATAATAACCTCATGGAACTCACGCTTTGCAATCCCAAGAATCTCACCCAAAGTAAACTCAACTTCCCATTCAAGATACGGTTCTCTAACACCTGCTTCAAGTCTGTAGCAATCTCAATGTCAGACTGAAGTTTGTATGCAGGCATCTTACCCTTCTCCTTACTTCTCTCCTTCTCCTTTGGTGTTGTAGGTGGTAGATCCTCCATAGTCTCCTCCCGAGTAGGTGTTGTCTCCTGCCTTGCATCTGGTCTAGCCCTTTCACTCCTTGTAGCAGGTCGTTTGGCTGTAGAAGCCTCACCTGCATCCTCCCTCCTGCGTTTTTCTTCTAGTAGAGCTTCATGCTGACTTCTTGCAACATAAGCATGCACTGACATAGTATCCACAGGGTCATTCCATCCTGTAGTTTCTCTAATTGAGTTGCCAACCCTTCGTAGCACATCCTTGTCTAGCTCTGTTCTAGCTACGGACCGCACTACATCTGACCACAACCCAGTAGTCCCTTTCTCTCTCTCCATTTCCACTTTCACTCCACAAGTAGCAGCATTCACAAGAGAAACAGCATGTGATGCTGATATATCATTCACAAGTCTCTTCATACCACCCTTGCCAAAGTTGGTTCCCAGCATCATCCCAGTCTCTCTCAAATGGATCTTACCATCTTTGAAGAAGATAAGATCCTTCCTCAATGCATCTGAAAACTCTCCACAATCTCTTCTTACATGGTCTAGGCTATCACACCATATACAACGATGAACAAAGCCTTCTCTCATCTGAGGTCTCTGCATAGCAGGCTGTACATTCTGCTCCTTCTCTTCTAACCTAGTGAGCTTAAGCTTAAGCTCCTTCATACCCTTAATCAACTCATCAAGCGGTGAGTCTTCCTCTCTAGCAATTACCAAAGCGGGCTTAGCAGGCAACTGCTTGACAGGAATTATCAGAGGTGCTGCTTCACTTACCACCACCTTGTCCCTTCTTCTCTGTCTCTTGGTCAGCAAAGAGACAGCCTCTTCAACCTCCTTCCAGTCAGTCTTCAATCCTCTCTCCTCACTCTTGTCTTCCAGCAACAGCTCAAGCTTCTCCTGAATAGTCACGTCCGCTGCTTGTAGGAAAAGCTCGGTCTTCTCCACCTCTAATGTAAGCTTTTCTGTCCTAGAAAGCTGAGCATACTGACGATCAAATTCCCTTAACAACTCATTTACAGACAAACCTTTGTTGGGCTTAACCACCCACTCCAAGAACGTTCTCTTGGTCACCCTCTCTGAATCTTCAGTGTAGTACTCCTCCTTCAAAGCTCGCATAAAGCTCTCCCAACTCTGTCCTTGCTGCTGCTTGAGCTCCTTCACACGCCCACGAATCTCAAGGACAACAGCAAGCTCAAAGTTCTCCACCATCTCCTTCTCAGGCACCTTGTTCACCTCCATCTCCCTAGCATAGTATCGCACATACTTGGAAATATCTGTACCCTTGAACTGGTCCATCTGATGCACCACAGATTGCAACGCCTTGGTTGCTAATACCTCCTTCCTCTCTGTGCTCTGCTGCTGCTGCATAAACATGGAAAAAGCTTGGAACATCTTCATCGTAGCAGCATCCAACTGAACAGGTTGCTGAGCAGCAGCAGCAGCTCCACTTGATGATCCTTGGTTGGCCATGATATCTGATCCTGTAACACTCTCAAGAAAACTCCCACCCTAGGTGTTTCACGTCGAGTTCACCAAAAAGAGAGTATGTCGGAGTGTAATCCGTCTACCTAGGAAAGCGTCAGGCTTCTGGCTGTGGTTGTTCACTCAAGAGGTTGGCTTTCAGGTCACAATAGGGCTATAAACACTCATACAGATGTGTAAGATCTAGTAATATACCCAGAAGGCGAAATTCAGGTCTAGCTGGCAGTAATAGGATTCGGCGGTGAACTTTGACACTCACGGAGAGGAAAACTATGAAGGTTTAGACCTCTAAACTTCCCCTACATGCAAATGAGGTACTACTGAACTCACAGACGAAATTTCAGCCTGAGATCAAATTCTGCCACGGAGATATGAACAGAAAAGTTTTGAGCAAGAAAACTACGGCAATTTCTGGTACCTAGCTGGCTATTTCAACTTATAACAGGAGTTTGGCTCGATCAATTTCGAAGTTTCTTACAGGATTTGCAGTCTACAGGGTGCTGAACATCCCTGTGAAGTTGGGACTCCTGAATGTACACAGAACTGTAGATCTCCTCCTCTGAAGTCGCTGCTCTAGATTAAGAGCTTTTCAGACCCCTTCAGCTTCAGCGGCCGCCCTGAATTACTCAGTTGCTCAATCGATATGAAACTTTTTGTGAAATCGTAGCCCTGCTGGCGGAGAACACAATCTCGAAGTTTTGAAGCAATTTCCTCAAATCTGCTGCGAGTGACACTGAAAACTCTAAATCCAACAAAAGTGATTCAATTCTAGCACAATCCGAACTTCAATTGCTCATAACTCCGTCTTTATTGACTCAAATCGATCGAAATTTTCACTGGAAGTGCTTGGCATGACGAGCCCTCTCTCCCTGTGCTCTCAGATTTCGAAGGTCCCCCACCAAATGCTCGAACTCTCCTTTAGAGCTATGCTTCTAAATTTAGAGTTAAACTAAAGACAAAATCAGACCAATGGGAGTTCATAGCTCCACTTGGTTGTCCTTTAGTACCCTAAACCACGTGGCAACTTAGTTTTACTCATAGGCTACCACGTCAAGCCCCCTAGAGTGCCAGCGTAAAACTTAAATTACTTAAAACGACACGCAGCCCTGAAAAATAACTTAAATCAGCTAGAAAGCGTGCATGGGCGACACGCAAATACAACCCATGAGCTTAAGCCCTATTAACATGATAATCAACCTACTAAGACTCAAAATAGTGTTAACTCCGTATGCAAAGGTGTCAAACATATACATAAACGACTAGAAGTAATAAGAGCTAACTTCTAGAACTACTAAACCCAAGCGCCGGAGTAGAAATATAACATGTAGCCGCCAAGTAGCGCGACAACGTGCACCTATCAAGAACTCTCGGTCTACCTTCATAGCAGTAACAGCTCCCCACAACTCACGCTTCACTTGAGGATAGTTACGTTGTCTATCTGTTAAGATCCGAGCTCCAAACCTTGAAACAAACCGCACACCATCTGCATCTTCTTGACCGACTGCCCATCCAATCGCTTTTGGACTCGTGTCAACAGTCAGTATGATAAATCTTCCGCTCTCGTAGTTAAGTCTCCTTAGTACAGGTGGAGACTTCAGTATCTCTTTCAGTTGCTCCATCGTCTCGTGATGTTCTCGCCGCCAAGTAAACCTCTTCCCCTTTCTCAGAAGTGCATACAGAGGCTCGGCAATGTGTGCATAATGAGGAATACTCACACGAAAGAACACACAAGCTCCTAAGAATCGTCGAACCTCAGTGATGTTGGTACAGTCTGCTATCCTTGCTATAGCATCTATCTTCTCCGGGTTTGGCCGTCTTCCAAAAGTACCGCACAAGTGACCCACCACCACGATCTCTGACATTCCAAAACGAGATTTGGTACCTGACAGAGTGAGGTGTACTTCTTCCAAGCGCATCAGAATCTTCTCCACATCTCGGATGTGGTCTGCAACGAACTTTCTGCAACCATCAGTAGTCATAATCTCGTCCTTGTCCTTCACCGGACAGCCTTTCATGGGGATATCATCAAGAAATGGGATAGTAACCTCAGGTACAAACTCTCGTAACATCTTATGCATCGCGTTTTGCATATGAGCTACTGAGTTTGTCGCACCCTGAGGAAGAGTACACATCCGCATCAATCCCAAAGGTGTACGCATGGTAGTCAAGTCTCTACTCTCCAAAGCAAGCTGAAACTGATCATAACCTGAAAACAGATCTCCAATAGAATAGATAGATCTTCCAGCAAATGCCTCGGCTACTTCATCAACCACAGGTCCTGTCCCCACGTTCCGAATCGTGATGTTGTTGGCAGGCTGCAAGTCTTGGATGAAGCGTAAGGCTCCTGTCTTCTTAGGTACTGTGAACCATCGGCTAGAGTACGGAGCCATAGATGGTTCAAGAATACCCATCCGCATCCTCTCCTTCAGTAACTCAATAACCCTCGGTAGCAAGGCACGAGGGACTGGAATCGGCTTCAAGTCCCAAGGAACGTGAGGAACAGTGAAGATAACCATCGGAGCTATCACACTAGGATCCACACAACCAATCTCTCCAGCTGAGAAAGAAAATGCCTTACCATGGCTAACTATCATCTGCTCAAAGGCTCGTTTCTCCACTTCAGTCAAGAAGCCACCCCCTCCTATCTGGAGTTGCTCGAGTGTCTCTTGAGTAAACTCGTGTCCTATCTGTTTAGGATCTCTCAGTACAGGCTCAGTGGCCGCTAACTCCATCTGTTGTTGTGAATCAATAGGTAATTGGGTCGCCACTGGTTTCACCTTCTTCGCTACAGTTTTGTATTTGGTGTGAACCTCTACTTCTTCACGAGAGCCACACCAGCAGATTGCATCCTTCCATCCACTCTCCAGTCTCGGATGAGGACGAGATTGCAAGCACGAGGCAATCTCCTCATAGACCTTACGAGAGTGGATAGGGATCACCACCCTTCCTCCCATCTGTTCCATCAACCTATCTACATCATCCAGCCAACGAACAAAAGACTGTACACCTACAAACTCCTCATAAACACCAGAAATCATCTCATCTTCCTTCAGAACTCCTGTACAACGCAGATTTGCTGCACATCTCTCCATCAGCCTTCTACTCTTCTCAGTCAAATCCTCTACCCGTGTGAACTCACTCCAATCATCAGAACTGAAAGTCATCAAACCAGATTTCCAACTATGTACAGTGTAGCAGTTTTCAGAATCTTGAGCAACCTCTTCGTCAATCTCATGTGATCCCACAGGCTGCTCAAGCGGGATCATAGTAGTAGCAGATCCATCACTCTTGGTATCCCGTCCTACAAGAGTGGTTTCTGAAAACCCTTGCTCCTGCAGATAGGAGAATCTCTCAAAGTCTGTCTATTTCGTTCGTGGTTCGTACGAACGGTCAAAAACTGAACAGAACGCTTATCATCCGGACTACGGATCCTAGCATAGTGAGATCCATCATCCATCACCTTCGTCTCCATTCTAACTGCGGTGATATAAGGCTGACCAAGAATCACAGGATAAGAAGCAGAAGACTGCACGAAGAAGTGCTGATCTACCTCCACATCACCCAGCTTCACTCTCAGGTTGGGACAAGCGCCGTATAACTCACCCTTCTGGTTGTTTGCAGCTCGTAGCACCCAACCATGGTTCAGTTCGATAGGCCACTGTCCTCTCTCGTACACTTCTCGTGACATGATGTTGATCTCTGAACCGTGATCAACCAAAGCAGCAACAGGTTCGCCAAGGCGAACTCGTGTAGCAGTCGTAGCACGAGCCCAGTGTCTCTTCCTGAAGTCACTATCAGTAGCTGGACTCTCGTCGCCAGCTTCATCATCATCAAACTCAGCAGTGTTGGTACCAGCAACCAATGCTTCTTGCTGGTACTCTGTATCATCAGCTTCTTGAAAATGCACCTTTCCGAATTCTGCATCATTAACAGAAGCTCCTACTACATCAATCATCTGACTTTCTACTTGCTCGGACATCACCTGCCTCTTCCGCTTAATGATGTCGATGATCAGTTCGTGAAACTCCCTCTTCGCAATACCAAGAACCTCCCGAAGAGAAAACTCGATTCGCGCGTCAAGTATTCTCTGCTCCAGGATGCTCTTGAGATCAGTTGAAGTCTCAATATCAGCTGCCAACTTGTAAGCCGGTCCCTTCCCTTTCTCTTGGGCAGTAAACCGTCTACCAGCAGTCGTTGGCTCCTGCTGGGATCTCTGCACGTCCTCCATCGGACCTGGTGCAGATGGAGGAGCTGTAGAAGTAGACGGGATGTTCTCAGGAAGAGCCGCTCGTCTCCTTGTGACCCTCTGTCTATCTCCAGTCTCCTCTGGAACTTCAGTATCAAGTTAGAGGCTTCTCGTCGTCTCTTCTCTTCCACAGAAGCATCCTGCCAGTGAACGTGTCTATCCACGTCCAAGAATGCTTTGATAGACGCAGCATCAACAGGATCTCCCCACCTTGTGACCCTACGGATAGTTTCTGCTCCTCTCTTCAGTACTTCAGAAGGAACAGGAGCAATACTCTTCTCAGCAGTCCTATCTAGTAACGTAGGACTAGAAGAAACCTCAATATGTCCGGCATATACATTAGGATTTACCGGTGGTGCCATCAATGCATATACAGTTGCAGCAGCTGTAATCTGAGGTAGACTCTTCATGCCTCCTCGTCCAAACTGCGTGCTTAGCGGCTCTCCAGTAGAAGAAAGGTGCAGCCTACCGTTCTGGTAGCGAACCACACCATCTCGCAGAGCAGCCGTGAGCTCTTGACAGTCCTCTCGGAAATGATCTTGATTGTCACACCAGATACATCTACGAACAGGAGCACCTCCTGGACGTGCAGCAGCAGGCGCCGGCGGCTGCTCTCTCTGCAATCCAGCTAGCTCCATCTTCAGTTCTCTCATCTGCCGAATCAGATCTTCGATCTGGTTCTGCTGTCCATGGTTCTCTGCAGGTCTCTGAACCGGTGCCCTTTGTGCAGGAACTGGCACCACTGGTATCAAAGGTACTGCAGCCGGTACAACAGGTCTGGGAGCAGGAGCCGGAGGTTGCTGTACTTGAGGAGCAGTGCGAGGTTGAGCGGTCACTTCTGCAAGCGGATGTCCTCCCACAGCCACTCTTCCACGCCTTTGTCTCGTCAATACAGCAACAGCATCCTCAACTCTCCCCCAATCAGTAGTAACTCCTCCTTCAGCCGATCGGTCAGCCAACATAAAGCATAACCGATCTGCCGTAGCATCATCGGTAGCTTGCAAGAAAAGCTCGGTTTTCTTAGCATCTAAGGTTATCCTCTCAAGAGTTGAGAGTTGTCGGTATCTCCGATCAAACTCTCTCAGCATCTCATTCAGGTTCATCATACGACCAGGTTGCTGCTCAACCCAGTCCAGAAACGTTCTTCTAGTGACTCTCTCTGAATCTTCTTCGAGAAACTCCTCTCGAAGAGAACGCTCAAAACTCATCCAGACACCTAGATTTCTTCTCTGTACATCCCTAACTTGGTCCCGCAACTCAGGAATGACAGCTAACTCAAAACTTCCTATCATCTCAGCATCCGTAACTCTAACCAGCTCCATCTCTCCTCTATATTCACGCAGATACCTAGAAATATCTCTACCTTCAAACCTTCCACATCTATTAACTATCGCTTGCAAAGCTTTGGTAGATTTCAACTCACCCCCTCCAATGATCAGATGTTGTTGGACCAGGGCCGCAAGCGTCTTCAAGATCTCAGTTGTATCGAGACCAGATGCAGATGTCGCAGCAGTCGCAGGTGCAACAGCAGGTGCTGCAGCAAACGTAGATGCAGCAGCCGTAGAAGTAGCAGCAGCAGCACTCTTGCGATCCATCTCTTCTCCTTGTAATGAACTCAACCTTCTCAATCAATCACCCCAAGATCTCTCAGTGGAAGCACCAGATGTCGAGTTGAGAGTTTTCCTGGGAAGGGCGGAACCTTCTGGCTGTGATATGACCTTAAAGGCTATGTTCGGTCTACTCAGGGAAGCGTTGGGCTTCAAGCTGTGGTTGCTTACTATACAGAGGTAGGGTTCAGATCAAAAGGGACACTATAGACACTCACTCAGGTCGAATGGACCTTCCAGTATGTTAGGAAGTAAAAATCAAGTCAGACTAGCAGTAATAAGGACAGACAGCGAACTTTAACAGTCCAGATTCAGAAACATACGATGGTTCAGACTTCAGAACTCCTCCTACATGTAAATGAGGCCCTACTAACCATACACACGAAGTTTCAGCTTGAGATCAAATCAGAGTGTCGAGATATGGCCAGAAACGTTCTGAGCAGAGAAACTATGGCAATTTTTGGTACCCAGACAGCTATTTCGACCTAGAACAGAGAATTGGCTCGATCACTTTCGAAGATTCTTACAGGATTTGCAGTAAACAGCTTGCTGAACACTCCTGTGAAGTTGGGCCTCCTGATTGTACACAGAACTCCAGATCTTGCTCTTTGAAGTTGATGCTCTAGATTGAGAGCTTTTCGGACCCCCTCTGCTTCAGCGGTCGCCCCGAATTACTCACAATTTCAATTGACATGAAAATTTGGGGACAGTCGTAGCCTGCTGCCAATGAACGAGACCTTGAAGGTTTGAAGCGATTTTCTCAAATCTACTGCGATTGACACCAAAAACTCCAAAATCAACAGAAGTGCTGCAATTCTGGCACAAATCGAACTTCAATCAGCCATAACTCCTTCTTTATTGCTCCAAATCGATCAAAAATTTTGCTGACAGTGCTTGGCACGACGAACCCTATCTCCCTGTGCTCTCAGACTTCGAAGATTTCTCTCCAAATGCTCGAACTCCTCTTAAGACCCCTACTACTAAGTTTAGCAGTAAGTAAAGACAAAATTGGACCAATGGGAGTTCATAGCTTCACTCCCCTGTCCTTTTGTGTCCCAAACCACGTGGTGACTTAATTTTGCACATAGGCTACCACGTCAAGCCCCTAAAGTGCCAGCATAGACCCTAAACTACATGCGAAGACATGTAAAACGACACGAAATCCCGAAAGATAACCTAACCTCGCTAGGAAGCATGCATGGGCGACATGTAATTACAACCCATGAGCTTAACTCCATCTACATGATAATCAACCTACTAAGACTCAAAAATATATAACATCCTCCAGTATCGACTTCTCTGAGGTCCTAATTTCACTCAGAGAGACTAACGCTTGACAGAGAGGTGAATTATTTACACTGTAAAATGATTCACATCACGACAGCGCGCAAGGCGTCCTTGGGTTCAGATCTGAGCAAGCTACGCACAGTTTAAGACGGTTTGGGAAGAGACGGATCGAGGGTTGTGTTCTGAGAGAAATTGAGACGCATGAAGCTGATTTGGAGTTTTCAGTTACATGTGAAGGAGAGTTGGACCGTTCGGACCATTCCGGAGTCCAAACTTGCTGTCCTTGGATCCATCGAGATCAGAACAACGAGTTCTTCAAGAAATTGAAGACGATACAAGTTTCATCGGACGGTTTGGGAGTTTTGAGTGAAATTGGCTCGTAGAGAAGCGCTTACATCAGATTTTCGTTGGTCTGCGACCTGAGATTGGGTTGTTCTTCGCGATCGGTGAGCCAAGCTCTTCGTTCTTGGTGCCTATGCGATCAGGGAGTCTATGCATAAGAGAATACTGTACGTGAATTGAATTGTTGGTTTGGGTGTGGTGAGCAAGTTTGAGCCGCAGGGAGTTGATTTACGTCAGTTTTTTGTAACCTGCGACCAAATTTCTTGCGTGGTTTTGCAAAGGGAACTCCAAACGGCTTGTTTGGAGTCTCGTTGGGTTCAGGGTAACTAGACCTACCTGCCAGAGAAGACGAATATCAGTTTGGACGATCCGTTTGTGCGGTGTGTGCGGTTTTAAGCCGCAGGGAGGAGTTTTTGCAGGTTCGATCACCTGTGACAAAAAATCGGCGATATCTCGGCTGTTGGGAGTCGGATCTGAAGGTTTCTTGGGTTAACGGTGTCGTGATGTGAATTATTTGACATAGTAAATGATTCATTGATCACTGTTGTCGCGTTACTTGGCGCATGTTACTTCTACTCCGACACTTGAAGTTTAGTAGCCTTAGAAGTTAGCTCTGTACTCTTCTTAGTCTTTTGCTTATGGTTGACACCTTTTGCATATGGTGTTAACTCTGTCATTTATTTTGGGTCCTAGTAGGTTGGTAGTATGTTATTTATCTTGTTCAAGCATTCGTACGCTTGTGCAAGTGAATTCATACTTATCTATGATATTCAATGTACATGACTTAGATTTGCCATGTAGATAGGATTTAAGCTCGTGGGTTGTACTTACGTGTTGCCCATGCACGCTTTTAGCTGATTTTAGCTTACTTTCAGGACTATGTGTCGTTTTAGGTAATTTAGGTTATACGCTGGCGCTTTAGGGGACTTGATGTGGTAGCCTATGAGTTGAATTAAGTTACCACATGGTTTAAAGCACAAAAGGACAACCAAATAGAGCTATGAACTCTCATTGGTTCATTTTTATCTTTTGTGTAACTCTAAACTTAGAAACAGAGCTCTAAAGAGGATTTCGGACAATTGGTAAGGGAACTGCAAAATCTGAGAGCACAAGGAGATAGAGCTCGTCGAGCCAAGCACTGTCAGTGAAATTCTTGATCGATTTGGATCAATAAACAAGGAGTTATGCCCAATTGAAGTTCGGATTGTGCCAAAACTGCTTCACTTTTGTTGATTTTGGGGTTTTGAGTGTCAATTGCAGTAGAATCAAGGAAATCGCTTCAAACCTTCGTGGTCACGTTCACTGTCAGCAGGGCTACGACTATCCAAAAAGTTTCAAGCGATTTGAGTTACTGAGTAATTCAGGCTGAGGGGGTCTGAAAAGCTCGCAATCTAGAGCAGCAACTTCAGAGAACGAGATCTGGAGTTCTGTGTACAATCAGGAGACCCAACTTCACAGGAGTGTTCAGCAAGCTGTGTACTGCAAATCCTATAAGAAACTTTGAAGTTGATCGAGCCAATTTCCTGTTATAGGTCGAAATAGCTATCTGGGTATCAGAAATTGCCGTAATTTCTCTGTTCAGAAAGTTTTTACCCATATCTTGGTGCTCTGAACTGATCTCAAGCTGAAACTTCATATGTGTATCCAGTAGGACCTCATTTACATGTAGGAGGAGTTTTGAAGCCTAAACCATCTTATGTTTCTGATTCTTGACTGTTAAAGTTCACTGTCAGACCTTATTACTGTTAGTCTGATCTGATTTTCACTTCTTGAACATACTGGAGGATCCGCTTGACATGTGTGAAGGTTTATAGTGCCCCTTATGACCTGAAGCCTATCTCTGTATAGTAAACAACCATAGCTTGAAGCCCAGCACTTCCTCAAGTAGTCTTCCCACAGCCTTCACGATCATACACAGCCAGAAGGTTCCGCCCTTCTCAAGAAAAACTCTCAACGCGACATCTGGTGATTCCATTGAGAGCTCTTGGGGTGATTGATTGAGGAGGTTGAGTTTACTACAAGGAGAGAAGATGGACCGCAAGAGCGCTGCTGCTGCTACTTCTGCGGTTGCTGCATCTACGTCTACTGCAGCACCTTCTGTAGCACTTGTGATTGCAACGACCTCTGTACCTAGTCTCGATACGGCTGAGATCCTGAAGACGCTTGCGGCCTTGGTCCAACAGCATCCGATCATTGGAGGGGGTGAGTTAAAATCCACCAAGGCTTTACAAGCGATAATGAATAGGTGTGGAAGGTTTGAAGGTAGAGATATTTCTAGATATCTGCGTGAGTATAGAGGAGAGATGGAGCTGGTTAGGGTTACTGATGCTGAGATGATAGCAAGTTTTGAGTTAGCTGTCATTCCTGAGTTGCGGGACCAAGTTAGGGATGTATAGAGAAGAAATCTTGGAAGCTGGATGAGTTTTGAGCGATCTCTTCGAGAGGAGTTTCTTGAGGAGGATTCAGAGAGAGTTACTAGGAGGACGTTCTTAGACTGGGTTGAGCAGCAACCTGGTCGTATGATGAGCCTGAGTGAGTTGCTGAGAGAGTTTGATCGGAGATACCGGCAACTTTCAACTCTAGAGCGAATAACCCTAGATGCTAGGAGAACAGAGCTTTTCTTGCAAGCTACCGATGATGCTACGGCAGATCGGTTATGTTTTATGTTGGCCGATCGATCTATTGAGGGAGGTGTTACTATGGATTGGGAGAGAGTTGAGGATATTGTGGCTGTACTGACAAGGCAGAGGAGGAAGAGTGGTTGTGAGAGGACATCCGCTTGCAGAAATGGTCACTCTACCTTATGCTGCTCCTCAAGTACAGCAGCCTTTGGCCCCTGCTCCCAGACTTGTTGTCCTAGCTGCAGTTCCTTTGATGTCAGTTGTGCCAGCTTCGGCACAAAGGGCACCTGTTCAGAGACATGTGGAGAACCATGGTCAACAGAATCAAATCAAAGACTTGATTCGGCAGATGCGAGAACTGAAGGTAGAGCTAGCTGGATTGCAGAGACAGCAGCCACTGACGCCTGCTGCTGCACGTACAGGAGGTGCTCCTGTTCGTAGATGTATCTGGTGTGACAGTCCTGATCACTTCCGAGGAGACTGTCAAGAGCTTACAACTGCTTTGCGAGATGGTGTAGTTCGCTACCAGAACGGTATGCTGCACCTTTCTTCTACTAGAGAGCCGTTGAGCACGCAGTTTAGACGAGGAGGTATGAGGAGTCTACCTCAGATTGCTGCAGTTGCAACGGCAACTGCGTTGATGGCACCGCTGGTAAATTCTGATGTGTATGTTGGGCATATTGAGGTCTCTTCTATTCCTACATTGCTAGATAGGACTGCTGAGAAGAGTGTGGCTCCGGTTCCTTCTGAGATACTGAAGAGAGGAGTCGAGTCTATTCGTAGGGTCACAAGATGAGGAGATCCTGTAGATGCTGCTTCTATCAGAGCATTCCTGGATGTAGATAGACACGTTCATTGACAGGATGCTTCTGTGGAAGAAAAGAGGCGACGAGAAGCCTCTGAACTTGATACTGGAGTTCTTGAGGAGATCGGAGATAGACGGAGAGTCACAAGGAGACGAGCGGCTCTTCTTGAGGACATCCCGTCTACTTCTGCAGCTCCTCCACCTGCACCAGGTCCTATGGAGGACGTGCAGAGATCTCAGCAGGAGCCAACACTGCTGGTAGGCGGTTTACTGCCCACGAGAAAGAGAAGGGACCGGCTTACAAGTTGGCAGCTGATATTGAAACTTCTACTGATCTGAAGAGCATCTTGGAGCAGAGGATACTAGATGCGCGAATCGAGTTTTCTCTTCGGGAAGTTCTTGGTATTGCAAAGAGGGAGTTTCACGAACTGATCATCAAAATCATCAAGCGCAAGAGACAGGTGATGTCTGAACAAGTGGAAAGCCAAATGATAGATGTGGTAGGAACTTCTCTGAATGATGCAGAGTTTGGAAAGGTGCATTTTCAGGAAGCTGATGACAAAGGATACTAGCAAGAAGCGTTGGTTGCTGGTACCAACACTATTGAGTTCGATGATGAGGAAGCTGGCGAGGAGAGTCCAGCTACTGATAGTGATTTCAGAAGGAGACATTGGGCTCGTGCTACAACTGCTACACGAGTTCGTCTTGGAAGTTTGGTTGAACCTGTTGCTGCTTTAGTTGATCACGGATCTGAGATCAACATCATGTCACGAGAGGTGTACGAGAGAGGTCAGTGGTCTATCGAGCTGAACCATGGTTGGGTGCTACGAGTTGCAAACAACCAGAAGGGTGAGTTATACGACGCTTGTCCTAACGTGAAGGTGAAGATAGGTGATGTGGATGTGGATCAACATTTCTTCGTACAATCTTCTGCTTCATATCATGTGATTCTTAGTCAGCCTTATATCACTGCAGTTCAAATGGAGACCAAGGTGATGGATGACGGATCTCATTACGCTAGGATCCGTAGTCCAGATGATAGACGTTCTGTGTAGTTTCTGACCGTTCGTACGAACCACGAACGAAACCGACAGACTTTGAGAGATTCTCCTATCTGTAGGGGTAAGGGTTTTCAGAAACCACTCTCGTAGGACGAGATAGCGAGAGTGATGAATCTACTGCTACTATGATCCCGCTTGAGCAGCCTGAGGAATCACAGGAGGCTGATGGGAAGGCTGCTCAAGATTCAAAAAGTAGTTGTAGTGTACATAGTTGGAAATCTGGTTTGATGGCTTTCAGTTCTGATGATTGGAGTGAGTTCACGCTGTCGGGTTGAGAGTCTTCCTGGGAAGGGCGAACCTTCTGGCTGTGATATGAGCTTGAAGGCTGTGTTCAATCTACTCGGAGAAGCGTTGGGCTCTTGGCTGTGGCTGGTTTACTCACAGGATAGGCTTCAGATCTCAAGGTGATACTGAAAAACACTCATATAAGTCTCTAGGCTCTTCTGATATGTTCACGAAGCAAGTTCAGGCTTAACTAGCAATGATAAGATCAGATGGCGAACTTTGACACTCAGGATTGAGAAATATGTGAAAGTTCAGACTTCAGAACTCCTCCTACATGTAAATGAGGTTCTACTGGATACACATACGAAATTTCAGCTTCAGATCAATTCAAAGCACTAAGATATGAGCAGATTGCCGTAACTTTCTGAGTAGAGAAATTACGGCAGTTTCTGGTACCCAGACAACTATTTCGACCTATAACAAGGAATTGGCTCGATCACTTTGGGAAATTCTTACAGGATTTGCAGTACACAGCTTGATGAACACTCCTGTGAAGTTGGGCCTCCTGATTCCACACAGAACTCCAGAGCTCGCTCTCTGAAGTTGCTGCTCCAGATTGAGAGCTTTTCGGACCCCCTCTACTTCAGCGGTCGCCCTGAATTACTCACTGACTCAATTGACATGAAAATTTGGAGACAGTCGTAGCCCTGCTGATAGTGAATACAGCCATGAAGTTTTGAAGCGATTTCCTTGATTCTGCTGCAAATGACACTCAAAACCCCAAATTCAACAGAAGTGCTGCAATTCTGACACAAATCGAACTTCAATCAGCCATAACTCCTTCTTTTTTGCTCCAAATCGATCAAACCTTTCGCTGACAGTGCTTGGCTTGACGAGCTCTATCTCCCTGTGCTCTCAGATTTCGCAATACCCTTACCAGTTGCTCGAAATCCCCTTTAGACCTCTGTTTCTAAATCTAGAATTACACAAAAGATAAAAATGAACCAATGAGAATTCATAGCTCCATTTGGTTGTCATTTTGTGCCTTAAATCATGTGGTAACTTATCTACACTCATAGGCTACCACGTCAAGCCCCCTAGAGTGCTAGCGTAAAACTTAAACTACCTAAAACGACACGCAGCCCCGAAAAATAACTTAAATCAGCTAGAAAGCGTGCATGGGCGACACGCAAATACAACCCATGAGCTTAAGCCCTATCAACATGGTAATCAACCTACTAAGACTCAAAATATATAACATCTTCCAAAAACGGACTTCTCTGAGGTCTTAACTTCACTCAGAGAGACTAATGCCTGACAGAGAAGTGAATCATTTATTATGTGAAATGATTCACATCACGACATCCACCCCCTCCAAACCTGCACATCCTCCGGCATGTGCCAACCTGCTCAGTCTTCTGCTTGTTCTTCATCATCATCGCTCTCCTCCGTCTCAATCTCATCAGACGTTGGGACGTCTCCGTCTCTTGTTGTCCTCAGCTCTGACTCCAGAAAATTGAATAACTCGACTGACCCTCCGCGTCTCTTGAACAGTTTCACACGTTTGCCAGCCACAGATAGCTTAAAAGGAGTACCATCCAACTCACGCAAACTATAAGTCGCATTCTCATACACATCTAGCACAACATAAGGCCCGAACCACCTTCGAGAGAACTTACGAAGTGTTGAATGCTGATTCTCCAACGTGCTATCATATACCAGAACCCAGTCACCAACATGTATTGGCTTCGGTCGTAGTCGGTGAGTCTTGTCAAAACGTTCCTTGTTTTTGACTCGAGCCACCTTCAGCTTCTCCTGCGCATCAGCAAGATCCTCCTCCCTTCGCTCCAACTGCCTAATACGTAAAGCAAGGAGTGAAGCACGATCTGTATCATCTTCCCACGGTAGCGTAGCCCATGTAAGAAAGTACTCCTCAGCAGGCATGATCGGTTTCTGCCCCAGCATAAGCTCAACTGGCATATAGCCAGTCGTAGTACAGTGTGTAGTTCTATCCGCCCACAAAGCAAATGGAAGTAATCTCGGCCATTCTCTAGGCCTACCATCACATGCTTTCACTAAAGCATGAACAATAGAAGGGTGTCCTCCTTCACTCTTACCAATGTCCTCTGGATTCATAGCAGTGGTAAGTCGAAGCTTTACTCCATAACGAGCAAAGAACTCCTTCACTTCAGCGCCTCTCAACTCACCTCTATCTGCACGTAATCTCCCAACCGATCTATAACGACAGATGATATCTTCTAGCACGAACCTGCAGATATTCTCTGTAGTCTTCCTCCGTAGTGCTCGTCCCTCCACATAGTTGGAAAGATCCTCTCGAGCCAACAACAAATAACGCATCTTCCATAACCCCGGTGGCATCATCACAAGATCAAGAACCCATTGAAAATGAATACTATGTGGATAAGTATGTACAAGTCCATCTCTGTAACGGACTTTAGAGTAGAACTGGCATTGCAGACACGACCCAACAAAGTCCACCACGTCTTGATACAAACCCTTCCACCAGTAACGCTCCTTCATCTTCGTGTAAGTAGCCCATACTCCACGATGTCCAACCCACAAGGTGTCATGAAACTCTTTCAACAGATTCAGCTTCGTCGGTTGATCATCCACCACCCTAGCAAGCATCCCGTCTCTTCTCTTCGGACGTTTCCACAGATAACCTTCACGTAGAAGGTAGTTGTACGCCTTCCATCTGATCTCCT
This sequence comes from Asterella californica, assembly GCA_036924285.1. Classification (NCBI taxonomy): domain Eukaryota; kingdom Viridiplantae; phylum Streptophyta; class Marchantiopsida; order Marchantiales; family Aytoniaceae; genus Asterella; species Asterella californica. Next base: position 16,878,371 of record JAYKYS010000008.1, read on the forward strand.
TGAACTCTGCATCACTCCATCCTTCTCTCCTGGATAACGAACTCAGATAAAATCCAATATCGCGGAACTTTTCTGAGTAGAACCCCTCATTGAACGGCAGTGGTTCCAAGTCTGAAGTCTGCTGACCAACTTGGCACCAAACGTCTCTCTTCTCTTCATTCTCCACCTCTGCAAACATCTCATCCTCATCTGTATAACGAGCCCTAGACAACATATCTGCAACTGGATTGTCTTTCCCTGCTATATGCTTTAGCTCAGGGTTTAGACTCCGGACATAAGCAATCCATCGTAGCATTGCTATGTCTGGTGTATTGCAGTTTGCTATCATACCCAGCCAAGCAATCTGTTTCTAGTATCACATGAGCTCCTATCAAGAACTCTCGATCTACCTTCATAGCAGTAACAACCCCCCACAACTCACGCTTCGCTTGAGGATAGTTACGCTGTCTATCTGTTAAGATCCGAGCTCCAAACCTTGAAACAAATCGCACACCTTCTGCATCTTCTTGGCCAACGGCCCATCCAATCGCCTTTGGACTCGTATCAACAGTCAGTACCACAGGTCTCCCGCTCTCGTAGCTAAGCCTCCTTAGTATAGGTGGAGACTTCAGAATCTCTTTCAGCTGCTCCATCGTCTCATGATGTTCTTGCCGCCAAGTAAACCTCCTTCCCTTTCTCAGAAGTGCATATAGAGGCTCGGCAATATGTGCATAATGAGGAATACTCACACGAAAGAACACACAAGCTCCTAAGAACCGTCGAACCTCAGTGATGTTGGTGCAGTCAGCTATCCTTGCTATAGCATCTACCTTCTCTGGGTTCGGACGCCTCCCAAAAGTACCACACAGATGACCTACTACCACAATCTCTGACATCCCAAAGCGAGATTTGGTACCTGATAGAGTGAGGTGTACCTCCTCCAAACGCATCAGAATCTTCTCCACATCTCGAATGTGGTCTGCAACGAACTTTCTGCAACCATCAGAAGTCACTACTTCGTCCTTGTCCTCCACCGGACAGCCTTTCATGAGAATATCATCCAGAAACGGGATAGTGACCTCAGGCACAAACTCTCGTAACACCTTATGCATCGCATTTTGCATATGGGCTACTGAGTTTGTCGCACCCTGAGGAAGAGTACACATCCGCATCAATCCCAAAGGTGTACGCATGGTAGTGAAGTCTCTACTTTCCAAAGCAAGCTAAAACTAATCATAACCTGAAAACAGATCTCCAATAGAATAGATTGACCTTCCAGCAAACGCCTCAGCTACTTCATCAACCACAGGTCCTCTTCCGACGTTTCGAATCGTGATGTTGTTGGCAGACTGCAAGTCTTGGATGAAGCGTAGAGCTCCTGTCTTCTTAGGTACTGTGAACCATCGGCTAGAGTACGGAGCCATAGATGGTTCAAGAACACCCAACTGCATCCTCTCCTTCAGTAACTCAATCACCTTCGGTAGCAAGGCACGAGGGACTGGAATTGGCTTCAAGTCCCAAGGTACGTGAGGAACAATGAAGATAACCATCGGAGCTATCACACTAGGATCCACACAACCTATCTCCTCAGCCGAGAAAGAAAATGCCTTACCATGGCTAACTATCATTTGTTCAAAAGCTCGTTTCTCCTCTTCAGTCAAGAAGCCACCCTCTCCTATCTGGAGCTACTCGAGTGTCTCCTGAGTAAACTTGTGTCCTACCTGTGTAGGATCTCTAAGCACAGGCTCAGCAGCCGCTAACTCCATCTGCTGCTGAGAATCAACAGGTAATTGGGTCGCCACAGGTCTCACCTTCCTCGCTACAGCTTTATACTTGGCGTGTACTTCCGCTTCCTGATGTAAGTCACACCAACAGACTGCATCCTTCCATCCATTCTCCAGTCTCGGACGAGGACGATATCGCAAGTACGAGATAATCTCCTCATAGACTTCACGAGAATGGATGGGGATCACCACCCTACCTCCCATCTGTTCCATCAACCTATCTACACCATCCAGCCAACGAACAAAAGACTGCACACCTACAAACTCCTCATAAACACCAGAAATCATCTCATCTTCCTTCAGAACTCCTGTACAACGTAGATTTGCTGCACATCTCTCCATCTGCCTTCTACTCTTCTCAGTCAAATCCTCCATCCGTGTGAACTCACTCCAATCATCAAAACTGAAAGCCATCAACCCAGATTTCCAACTATGTACAGTGCAACTACTTTCTGAATCTTGAGCAGCCTTTTCATCAACCTCCTGTGATCCCTCAGGCTGCTCAAGCGGGATCATAGTAGCAATAGATCCATCACTCTCGCTATCCCGTCCTATGAGAGTGGTTTCAGAAAACCCTTACCCCTACAGATAGGAGAATCCCTCAAAGTTTGACGGTTTCGTTCGTGGTTCGTACGAACGGTCAGAAACTGCATAGAACGTCTATCATCTGGACTACGGATCCTAGCGTAATGAGATCCATCATCCATCACCTTGGTCTTCATTCGAACCGTAGTGATATAAGGCTGACCAAGAATCACATGATATGAAGCAGAAGACTGCACGAAGAAATGTTGATCCACATCCACATCACCTATCTTCACCTTCACGTTAGGACAAGCGCCGTATAACTCACCCTTCTGGTTGTTTGCAGCTCGTAGCACCCAATCATGGTTTAGCTCAATAGGCCACTGACCTCTCTCGTACACCTCCCGTGACATGATGTTGATCTCAGATCCGTGATCAACTAAAGCAGCAACAGGTTCAGCCAAACTTCCAAGACGAACTCGTGTAGCAGTTGTAGCACGAGCCCAATGTCTCCTTCTGAAATCGCTATCAGTAGCTGGACTCTCCTCGCCAGCTTCCTCATCATCGAACTCAATAGTGTTGGTACCAGCAACCAACACTTCTTGCTGGTATCCCTTGTCATCAGCTTCCTGAAAATACACCTTTCCAAACCCTACATCATTCAGAGAAGCTCCTACTGCATCTATCATCTGACATCATCTACCAACCATGGTTTAGCTCAATAGGCCACTGACCTCTCTCGTACACCTCCCGTGACATGATGTTGATCTCAGATCCGTGATCAACTAAAGCAGCAACAGGTTCAGCCAAACTTCCAAGACGAACTCGTGTAGCAGTTGTAGCACGAGCCCAATGTCTCCTTCTGAAATCGCTATCAGTAGCTGGACTCTCCTCGCCAGCTTCCTCATCATCGAACTCAATAGTGTTGGTACCAGCAACCAACGCTTCTTGCTGGTATCCCTTGTCATCAGCTTCCTGAAAATACACCTTTCCAAACTCTACATCATTCAGAGAAGCTCCTACTACATCTATCATATGACTATCTACCTGCTCGGACATCACCTGTCTCTTGCGCTTGATGATGTCGATGATCAGTTCGTGAAACTCCCTCTTTGCAATACCAAGAACTTCCCGGAGAGAAAACTCGATTCGTGCATCCAGTATCCTCTGCTCCAAGATGCTCTTCAGATTAGTAGAAATTTCTATATCAGCTGCCAACTTGTAAGCCGGTCCCTACCCCTTCTCTTAGGCAGTAAACCGCCTACCAGCAGTCGTTGGCTCCTGTTGGGATCTCTGCACGTTCTCCATAGGACCTGGTGCAGGTGGAGGAGCTACAGAAGTAGACGGGATGTCCTCAGGAAGAGCCGCTCGTCTCCTTGTGACTCTCCGTCTATCCCCAGTCTCCTCAAGAACTCCAGTATCAAGTTCAGAGGCTTCTCGTCACCTCTTTTCCTCCACAGAAGCATCCTGCCAATGAACGTGTCTATCTACATCCAAGAATGCTCTGATAGAAGCAGCATCTACAGGATCTCCCCATCTTGTGACCCTACGAATAGACTCGGCTCCTCTCTTCAGTATCTCAGAAGGAACTGGAGCCACACTCTTCTCAGCAGTCTTATCTAGCAATGTAGGACTAGAAGAGACCTCAATATGCCCAGCATATACATCAAAATTTACCAGCGGTGCCATTAACGCATTTGCTGTTGCAACTGCAGCAATCTGAGATAGACTCCTCATGCCTCCTCGTCCAAACTGCGTGCTCAACGGCTCTCCAGTAGAAGAAAGGTGCAGCCTACCGTTCTGATAGCGAACCACACCATCTCGCAAAGCAGCTGTGAGCTCTTGACAATCTCCTCGGAAATGATCAGGACTGTCACACCAAATACATCTACGAACAGGAGCTCCTCCTGGACATGCAGCAGCAGGCGCCGGTGGCTGCTCTCTCTGCAATCCAGCTAGCTCTACCTTCAGCTCTCGCATCTGTCGAATCAGGTCTTCAATCTGGTTCCAAAGAAGAAAGGAAGGAAAGATCGCCTTGAAAGAGACCTTAGTTCTTCAAGTTGAGCCTTCAAGCTCCTAGCTATGGTGGATAGTCTTTGTGAGTGCAATCTGGAGTCTCTGCGAACACATAGTGGATTTGACTCGATGTTAGTGATTGTTTAGTGCCCATTGACATGATGGAGTGAGTACATACCGTTTATCATTGTGGTACACTTGTGGATGTGTACGAGATCGTCCGTGTTTTATATGTATGTGTGATGTATCTCTGACAGCGATGTATGTTGTGTAACGATGTGTATGCGCACGACAGCTGCTTCGTACTTCGTCAAGATCTACGTTTCGTTGGGTTTCCTCGTTAGAAACATAGTGAATCCCGTTCACGAGCTTGTAGGCAGATAGGTCAAGGGCACTACTGATATTCAGTCTAACATTACACTTGCCACATTACATGATCACTGGATGGTGATGGCAACATTGGGAAAAAGCCTCAATTGAGTCCAATAAGTCATGAGCTATGCCAAGTAGAATTTAATTCCATAATCAAGGTAATGGATGATGTTGCCGTTACCTTTAATCACATCAAATTAATATAACTTTCTAGATTTTGTAAAGACTCAAAATCTTAGTGAGCACAGCACGTTTACCGTTTACCAACTGTAAAAATATGTAAATTAAAAGGCGTATGAACTATTCATGAGACTATGACCATGGACAAGATTGTGACGTGGCTTTTATTCAATATGAGTAATCATCATGGAGTATGATATAAAGGCCTCTGCCCATTAGTAGCTTATGCCGCTTATTAGGTTGCGTCAGGCAGGTTTGATAATAAGCCTTCTCTTCCCATCATATTGATTCTACACCTGATCAACCATATTCGAAAGTATATGGCATCTCCATAGCGTCCCTCTCTAGATAGTTCGCTGACATAATCTGTGCTGATCATCAGACGAGCTACACGTGGAGGGTACAAGTGACCGGGCATGAAATCTATAAGCACGAACACTCCCCCTACTGGGGGGAGCTCTACGGTCCAAAGTGAGTTGCGTGGGGTTTAGCACCAGTCGTCCCGGAAAGTCCAATTTGGACATCAGTTTTTCTAAGTGAGTCCAACACGTTTGGGCTACGTCCTTAAACGAATCAAAGATACAAGTGGGCAAAGACCCTAACAGCAGTGATGGTGTATCAACGAATTGTCAAGATGACCTTGAGCAAAACAGAAATCTCAGCGGAGAGTTGCGTGTTTGAAATGCATTAGCGTACAGCTCCGTTGCGGAATGATTCGAACTCGACCATGAGTAAACTAGCAAGACGTTAACTTTACTCAGATTAATTGCCCTGTCGTGCATAGAAATAGTAACATATCGTTATTTCTCACTCTATCATTCTATCAGGATTCATGTAGACTCGCATGAGTACGCAATCAATTAAGATGGGTAGAGTTAACCCTGAGTGTAAACTGCAGTACACGACACCGTGTACTGCCTAGTGTCAGAGTGCCGTGTAAATCTGGAAAGAATTCAGTACGTTATCGGATATGCTGCTGGTTCCTGCCATCCTGAGTATTGACTACGTACAGGAGTAGATCCCCGAGAACTTGCAGTGAACGGCTCAGTTCTAGCGAGGTCTCTAAGGTAATCATCTCTTACAGCCTGTGACAGGACAAGAATGTTTTTCTCTGCTTGTCTAGGTTCAAACGATCGCAGTAGCCAATAAAGATGTCATCATGAAAGTCCGTTGAACCGTTCAACGTTCTGAGTGTGACGGACTACTCGATTCTCGAATGATCTGTAAGGGACTGCTGCGTGATCTGGTGACTACCATTCAGCTCCCCCGTTCTCCATTACTCGAATTAGTGTTCTTGTTTCGCTGGTCAGGCAGGGATCAACATCGCATATCGAGTGTGAGTACACTGAGTGCAGTACACTTAGCAGCACACGACTGATAGCAGCTGCTTTGGCCAGCGGAACGAACGTCGGATCATCATCAGACTCATTAACTGTACCTCGTCACTTCTCCGGGACTGTGACTGGTCTTTAGCTTCGATCGAAGAACAACTTAGCCACCCTGATTCAACCTTTATAAAACAGGTGGGTCGACTTTCAACACTTGAAATAAACTGACCGTGCCGAGAAAGAGAAATCACTGACAAGTCGAGCAGACACGGTACATGAGATGTCACTGAAACAATGTAAGATGATCGAAGGGACGAAAGTCCTTACGAAGAGATTTTCTGGTACCTACAGATAGAAAATACAACCGCCCTACCGACCTCTATTGTAGGCTATGAGCTCTTGCATCACAATATTATACAGGTAAAGAGAAAGTTTTCATACTGAGGGCAGGGGCAGGAATCGCTGGCCGACAAATTCATCTATCTTCACCTCCGGGCGTTCTCGAATTCCTGCGAAATCTATCACCTCAATTCATATGTACAGGCCAGCTGCTGCCACTGAGCATTATGAGGTGTTACCACTTCGTATAGCCGGATGCCGAACTCAAAGAGCCTTCTTTCAGCAAGTAATTAAGATATATCACAGAGGAAGTCTCGCCGGTGGTGGTCGCCTCAATCCTCTTGCTAGAACTCTTCGTCACAGCGCAAGTATAACTGCCATAGGCTAAGCGACTCGAATTCTTCTTCCCGGTCAAAGTCATGACCATACGCATGTACACATCCTTGAGCCTTTTGAAAAACCTTACCGGTGAAACCATGCAAATGCGCGACTTTGGTATCTTTATACCCCACGATCGCTTTCCCATTCTTGTGCTCTTGACGATTGCCATCCTTCTCCTTCGAGGATAGTAGCGTCTGTTCATCTGCTGATACGTGTCTCGAAATCGGTATTGCCTTATTCGTTTCCAAATGAAAGGAGCGAACCCCTGATAGCCGTCCATGGACCCACCCGATTGATGCGGCAAGCACTGTAGTGAATAAGTTTCTGTCTCTTTGCGGAAACCCCTGCTCTATTGATTCACCACAGTATACAGAGTCTGGAAGTGAACGTATGTCCTCAACGCTGGAGGCGTCCACACCTTAACACGACCATCATCGGGAAGCCAAAAGATAAAATGCTGACAGGCATTCCAAGATGCTGTGAACCACTCCAGTTCCTTGCTCTATCCTAATCAATGCCTGCACTTCCGGAATTGCTCGTATCACAGCAACCTTATAGATGAGAACATGACCGCCAAATTAACTACTTTACAATCCTCCTAAAGCGAAATCACCAGAGCATGTCGTCGAATATCACGGGAGAATACCTTCGAACGTCCCATCTATATATATTTGTTATCCCCAAGGAGCGAAGAAACTCAGAGTGACCAAGACGAAGAACGAAGACAAAGATTTACGAATGCCAGTTAGGAAGCGGGTTGGACTGAGCGCCGCACAAGCCTGTCGTTGAGAGCCCAGTCAAGACGAGGTGATAGTTCAGCTGAATATGAATGCCCTTACTTCCACAGATGAACTACATACTTGTAAACAGCTTTGCCGCCTCTGAGGGCCGTGGGAAAAGCAACCTAAGCAAACCAAACTGGGAGAACGTGGCTTTTACTCCCCTGTACGATCAACATTGCCATGGGCAAAGCAATCAACGAAACGTGGTCACACTCATCAGTGCATGCAGCTGCCGTCTAGATTCTGGAGGGACAAAGACATAGAACGCAAGACCTTGTCGGTTCTTCAGACCGCACTACAGCACAGTCTCTCACGGCATGCAAAGGGTTACCTAGGTTACTGTAGACGAGATCTGTGGAGACCCTCTGCTTAGATCTACAGCAGCCAGTACTTCTGACGGGCCGACTGGCTGCTGATTCTGTAGGCGATTGTGGTCTCACCTCACATAATGGCCGCTATCAGGACCAGCTTGCGGTGTGTGCTCAGTGCTGGTGATGGAGAGTTTACTAACCTCGTTCACAGACCCTCGCAGAACATAAAATGACTCCCACACTTAGCCTTTCATGATTCATCTGTTCCTTCGTGTTCCTGTACACGGGGGCCTGTGGGACCCCCTTCGAAGCCATTGTGAGTTAAGTTCGAGTTCTAGTGCATTCCGTGAAACACAAAGCTCTCAACTAGAACAAATCTTTCCCTGTCTGGGCCACACTCGAAGTCTCTCCGAATGGTCTCGTTCGCACCCGCCAGCCGATGGAAATATACTAGACTACAAAAAAGCTTGCTGCTAATCAACCATTCAAGATAACCTCAACCCAAGCGTAAACTTTAGTATATTCGACTCCGTTCACGTATGGAGCATACCTGTGAACTGTGCTCCAGCGCATTTCAGTCATTTCCCACGCTACTACCCAACATCTATGGCCATGTGATATTCAGGATGTTTGAAACGTAACTTTCCTGTAGTAGTAAGAAAAAGGGTTTTCCTTTCGTATGAGCCCCAACTATCATGCTTACATTGTCATACGTTTGTAGGTACATTCACGTAAAGTATCTCCAAGGTAGGTGGCGTCGATCGTTTTAAATTTTAGCGTTCTCATAGATTCTAGTGCTAAGTCCATTCGCGCTTTTCAGGATTGCGCACATCGATTCTCTTTCGCTTTTAACGATTTCGCTCATCGATTCAAAGGGGGATTTCGCTCGTATTTCTTGAAGAAAATTTCATTGCGGATGCTGCCTTTCTCCTATATGAGAACGCGAACTTGTCTGAACACTTTGACAAAAGAAATGTATAAGCTACAAACATAGTGACGAGACAACCTTTTATTGTCACGTGATCTTCTTAGATATATTCTTATCTTCCGAGATTTACTCTGAACGGAATTGAAAATAGTTGTCGCCCGAAGGGTGCGCGAATAGTTTTGGCACTACGATTCTGGATGCAGAATGTCTTTCTGCGTCGTCCTGAGACACTGAGTGGCAGTCAAGAGAGAGTCCTCTCGAGATACGTACAAGAAATATGTATGACCTAGACGAATGCTGCACATCATGCCGGGCACAACCGTAGGCACGCACTCGTGGAAAGTGGTGCATTTGATGCAGGTGTGTGGAAGGGAAGGAACCTTTACCGCGAGGTGGTCACACGAAATTCAACTTGAACGAACACGCTAAACTTTAGTGCTCCGTGATCCACGTTCGTTCCATTCAGGAGTGACTTCTCATTCACACTTTGGAAAGCGCCGAAAGCCATCTCTTGATTTGTCCTGAAATCTGTATCTACCGCCCTATCGCATACGGATCACCAATCGAGCCGCTACCTACGCACTACTATAGTATATCTTCAGGTAGACTCACTGCGAAAGATACTTTGTTCACTGTCGGAGTGCGGGTATCATACTCTGAACTTGAAACCAGTGTCCGGGAACGATTTTCCAGAAAACCGGACTAGAATCATCCGGTGATTTTCTAAGTGTTATCGGAAGTTATTTCACTTTTAGAGTAGTTGAGAGTACTATTTCCATCTCTTACTCGGTAGTTTTCCGGACTCTTTTCTCTAAACCCTCGAAAATTCACATTGTCAACCGAAACATCTCTGTGAGAATTCTCCGAACATTGTCTGAAACCCATTACCTAGTCTAATGTCTAGTTCCCCTCCAAAATCTCATTTGAGAGATCAGTGAGGAAGCTGTTCCTATGAGCTACCTACTATTCCTAAACCCAGATGGAAGACTTTGAGGGCACCAAGCACCATATGCCCGTAACCGCACATAGATTACCAATCTGGTTTATTCTAGTTTTCTTTGTGAAAAACCACCAGCCTCCGAACCCATGAAGTGGGTGCCTTCAGAGTAGATTTTCAATACCTTTACTACTTTCGCATCGCATCTTGTTCCGCAGATTTTATACAATTATGCGACTTCAGCGTCAGAACCTTCGACTTTTACAGGTGGACGTGCCACTGTGCAGGTCAGGTCAAGTCTTCAGTTCACGAACACCCTCGTCATGTAAGCTCATCTGTATGACTCGATTCACACAATTCTAATTACGGGAAGATAATGCAAATAATTATTTTCTAAATGACTGTAACTTTTCGCCCGATTTTCGTACAAGTATCGTCTTGTTGCACCAACGAAAGTTCTTACTCAGTAGGTCACAAACTCAAAATTCTGCAAATCACTATCACAAGTTAACGTCCATGCACACTTACATTAATCTCATTTGGTCCGGATCGGAGTCGGATTGTCTCCTTAACTCTCAAGCTCAACATTCCTTAAGTCTCAACCTAGATCCAGCTACTCGGCCCCAAAACATAAACGGAGACGGACTTCCGATATACAATCCAGGGTCCTGAATGATACCTCCAGCACATCTAGCGGTCAATCCGTCCATTATGTAGATTTAGGTCCAAGTTCGTGAATGATAGTCTAACCCGTCGTCTCGTTCCTTAGTCTTGCTTCAGCGCTTGAATCGATCTCAAGTCCAAACGTCCCAAGTCTGGATCAGAACGCGTCTTGATACTGATCCAGCCATCATATCATGTCTCAGAATCTGTCATCAAATCATGGGATCGGGTGACTCATCCTGATTCATCAGGCATCGAACTCCTCTATATATACTTTTGAGGATCAGCATCTCCGTCCTCCTCTTTGGTCTCTAAAAATTATACCATAATCTGATCATGATATCGATCATAATTCTCAACTCCGTTGTCAGTTCTAGGAGTTCTTGATACCATTAGAAAGCTCTTGCAGAGACCTTTGCAATGATATCTCATTAGTCTAGAGATCTTACTTGGAACTCCATCCAAGATCAAAAATGTTGTTGGAGCTCCAACTCTTAGTTTTTTTTTTTTGAGGAACCATGTTCTAGTGCCAAACTATGACCTTGTGATTCAAACCAACATTGGCCACCGTCCATCTGCGTCGAATCCACATCTTTGTCCGCTCATATCTACGTCTTGGATCCATGTTGTAGACCTACGTTTCGTACTTGCGTCTAAGTTCATTTCTAGATTTGTCCTCTTAGGTCAGCGTTCGTCTTGGATCTGCTTGGGATAAGTCCTTACATCCTAACCCAATGTTCCGACCTCAGTTCAAGGACCCACTTAGGGTTCATCTGTTCTCGACTTCTCAACCAAGACGTTAAGTCCTACTCGCAGCGTTCACAACTTAACGCAAGTCTGCTAGGATTCTGTTATTCGCGTTTATGTGTGATCTTGAGATCGAGAGTCGCGACACGATTCTGATATACAAGAGTCTCACGATCTGAATGAAATCTTCCATTTCTTTGAATATACAAGAGTCTCACGATCATCGAACTCTCACACATAAATAATCACGAATTCTTAAGCACGAGATAGCATGTTACGAGGGAAGAAGCATAATACATAATCAATAAAACCTGAAAGCACTATCACAAGATGAATTGGCAATATTTGCAGTTACGTACGTGAACAATATTGAACAAGATTGCAAATATAGAGAGCAATGCCGTTCGAAAGTCGTCATCAAAATCAACCCGGTTACAGTGAGGTGCAGAGACTTATTCTCCACGGTCGCACTATATTGAACAAGATTGCAAATACAGAGAGCAATGTTGTTCAAAAGTCATCATCGAAATCAACCCGGTTACAATGAGATGCAAAAACTTATTCCTGACGCTCGCACGCACTAAGTGAAAAATCCTGCTCACATAATTTATGTGCAATTACATCCTAAGCCGGCGGTAAATGCCTCGCAAAATAATCAAACTCTAGATCTTTTCTTCAGGATTCTGATTTCCTACTACTGAACTACAACGTTTTGATGTAGAGTACCCTTCACATACAATAATAAACACGTTGCTCTCTATCTCAACTTCCCTTGCACGATTCTCTCAACTGCTTGCTCGGTTTCACGTGCACGTCATTATTCTGAAATGTCTTAATTGTGATTTAGGAGGATACTTACACATTAGATTACCTATCACCTAAATTATTTTACGTCCTAAGGCCGTTATCATGTTCACGTTTAGCCCTGGAGATCTCTTGTAAAGTGAAATTAGACAAGAGCAACTCAACTCATAGCCAAAATCTTATGAAAAATTTCCGGATTCAAATGTACTTTTTTAGCATGCATATTTAGCCTAAGTTTTCATGTATATATATTCACCTCTTCTAAATTTCGGAAGAGAGGAATATGTATGGTTTTAATTTATGTCTTAAACTCTTCCAAGAGTAACAGTTAAGTCATAAATCAAAGTTTTAGATTAGAATTTATTGTCCGTAGGGTTATTGTTATGATGGAATGAGACCTCTTTATGATTTTTCTCATCCAAGTGTGCTTTCCGTATATTTTCCGTAGACTGTTTATGATGACATGAGACTCGTGTCACATGGAGCCTATATAATTTCCTCGTAAGCAAGATCCAAATGTGCTTTGCCAGAAAAGCACATTTGGGTCCTTTACCAGGAAAAGAAAGTTTGGACATTCCAGAAATCTTCTGCTAAAGTTAGAGGTATCTATCTGCTATATATAATTACTTTCTTTGAAACATGCAAACTACATATATTCAACTGAAATTCTCATTCTTTTTCCCCACAAGTTTCTCTCAAGTCCATTCTAAGCCTATCAACCAATAACATTTCATGATTTTTTTCATTAAACTTACGGTTGTCGTCTTTCTTCTCTGGACCAAGATGTCACTTTTGATGTATATTTAGCCTAAGTTTATGTAGTGACGACCTGAGTTGAATGTTCTATACAGAAATCCTAACTCATTCTTGACTGTAAACCCGCGAAAATGCTATGAGAACTGTAGAATATGCATTCCAAGTGCATCGTGGGGAAGAAGACAAGAGCTTGAATAAGGTGAAAATTCTTGGAGGCGGTCTACTGTATTTCTTGTGAAGTATCTTTGTAGAAGAAATTATTTATTCGTGAATCAACATAGAGGAATTCTTTTTCTACAAAAATATATAAAGAATTAGATATTAAATCATAATTTAAATCTAAATTTCTTTAAAATATTAGTAATAAACGAGAATCGTAACCAGATCCAAACATAAACCATGTGCACTAAGACACACTTTCGAAACTATAAGATCAATATCTTGCTATCAATAATCAATAATTTATATTTAATAAAATGATAAATTAATATGCAAGCGACACTCTCCGTTTGCAAGTGGAAAGGGTGAATATATACGTATATATTTCCATGATTTGAGAATGAGAACTGCTGAATCAGAGGTCATTTGCACCCTGGACAGCAGCTCGTTGGGGTGCCCTTCGCTAAGTAAGGCCGTTCTCCCGTCTTCGCGTTGTTGTTTTTTTTATACTTTTCTTAAACTGTCTTCGCGTTGTTGCAGTCACTGCTTCCGTGCGCAAGAAGAGGTATCTCAGGCGAGACGAATACCCTCCCGGCGGATGATGGTAACGGGGTCACGGCTACGGTAGGGTGTTTGGCACCGGACTGACTGAAAGTTCGGTTCGAGTCCGTACAACCAAAGCCATCACCTGTCAGGGAGACGTCAATCACACTGAGCTCGTTTGTTACGCTACTCGCGCTACTGCATAGCTATACGTGGATTGTGAAAACTGGAAAAGGAAGAGGAACTTTTTTTTGTCGTGTAGAGAAACGTACGGGTGGAGTCATGGTGAAAAGTGAAAAAAGTAGAGGTTTTTAGTTAAACAGCACCCGCAGACAAGAGTACAGCTTCAACGGCACCACAGTCTCATTATTTAGTTAAACAGCACCCGCAGGTTAACAAGTCGGGTCGAGTGACGGAGTGGAGCGGGCCGGGGTTGGCCCACTGAGCTCGGTCGGTTTTGTGTTGTGGGTGGGCTCCCCCGTGGGCGTTTTCTGCCGCGGGCCAGGGCCTCCATCATAGATAAACATTATTTCTCCCTCGAACTTTTACCTAAACCATGTTCATTCCTCAACAGCCAACTATTATAAACTTGGATACCACCATTTGAAGCGCGATGCGGTCATACCAGGGCCACGCCACCAGATCCCATCAGAACTCTGCAGTTAAATGCCCTTGGGCCGGAATAGTACTGGGATGGGTGACCTCCCGGGAAGTCCTGGTGCTGCATCCAATTCTTTTTTTCCTTTTCTTCCGAATTAATTCTTTGGCAATCGAACAAATATATTATGCTACCAGGCACTAAACTAATTAATTACTCGTATGTTCTTTTCCTTGTTGGACGTGAATTGATTCTTTGGCACCGAATAAATTAATTGCTCGTATGTATGTTGTCTGTTTCTCTTTCTTCCCCCATGAAATGACCTTGAATAGGGAACCCATTAGTTTATTATAATAAATCCAAATACCATAGTACTTCGTTTTCTTGACAAGGCAATAAAGCGCCTGGAGGTCGGTCTCCTTAACTCCTAAAAACAAAACACAAAAAACAAAACAAAAAGAAAAAGTAAAGTAAAATAAGGTCTCTAACGGATCAGCGGGTAGACCAAATCTGGAACCACGTAACTCACAACCCGCTCTCCGGGTGGGTGGGTTGGGGTAGTGGAGGGTGTAACGATGGTCTTCCTTACAAAGGGTGGGGTGTTGTTTAACTAAAAACCTCCAACCACAACCCATCCGACCGTGGTTACCTCTGTACGTACCAGGTTGCCAGCGGTACTAACTAGGTTGGAGCTCGCCTTCGTACGTGTGACGTGGCCCAATGAGAGAGAAGTTACGGTTATAATTTGAATTAATTGAGTAAACAGATAATTGGACAGAATTTTTTTTTAAGAATAATAGTATAAAAATTAAGTATAAATAAATAAAATAATATTATAATAAAGTAAAAATTGTAAACCTGATCAAATCCACAAAAATCACAGTGAACTACTGATTACCATGAAGGGCGATAAAGTGAGAATTATTCTAAAGTTATACTTCTACTTTATCTAAAATTATTTTTTAAATTTAAATAATTCTGTTTTGAACTTACTAACTTCATTATCGATGTTACACTTAATCGTTAATGACTAAAAAAACTGTAAGTGAAAGTACAGAACGGTCCTGATTTTACTATAAAAATAATATTTAAGATAAATTAATCCAAATATCTTTTAATTTATAATCTAATATTTGAAGAGAAAAGTTTAGTAATTAAATAATACCAAATAACTTTTAATTACTTTATTTTAATATTAAAAAGTGGACATATATCTCCTCCTTCTTAACATGGAAGAAGTGAATATACATGCTCCCAGAAAAGCAAAATGTAACCGTTTCTTAAGTAGAACAATGGTCTCCTTTTTCTTCTTTATTACTTTCACTAATAAACAATTCCGTTTCCTCCTTCCTGTCCTCACTTCAGTTTTTTGTATCGTTAAATTTTCTACATATTCATCTTCCGAAATGAAATCGTCCAATACTTCAAACAATATACATCCAAAGTACACTTTTGGCCAAACGGAGGAAAAATGAAAGTGAAAAATCTAAAATTTTCATTGGATCGGACACCACAGTGAGAGTACAACCGAGATGTTAACATGAATTTCATAAGAGTTAAAGAGAAAATATTCAGTAATTTCAACTTTAATCTAATATTTAATGTAATTTTAAAATTAAAGGTAATAAAAGCAAACATAAATTTTAAAATTTTAAAATTAAAGGTATTAAAGGTAAACATAAATTTTAACATAAATATAATAAACATAAAAGTGAAGCAAACGGTTTAATTTAATGTTATAAAAATAGCATAGAAAGAAATAAGCAATAGCAAAAATGTTCACTCTAAGTTGTAGCAATTAATTAATAAGGTTAGTTTAATTTATTCCTTCTAAAAATCACAGGGAAAAATCAAAATTAATTAATATCAGGATGAGGAGGAAACCATCACGAGAAATTAAAGATCTCTCAGTTCTTGGAGGTTGGACGCATTATTCTGATTCGAGTCTGTTTGGTGCTCGAAACGCATAGCGATGATATAGATCCATGCGGTTAAAGACCAAAAATGATATACCTCCAGCTTCGGATGTGAGCGCTGATTCAAGTTTTAATATGCCGAAAATAGTTCATATTTTTCGCGTATAATTTCAAACATTAGATACTCTATGACAAAATTCTTGATGAATCTTTAAGTATCTCAGATCGAGCTGAGCTTTTGTCAGTAAGATATATGTAGCATATACATCATATTGACCTAATTCCAGCTCGTTCTGAGATGATCGAAAAAACCACAAACGCTAAAGACAACCCATTTGGGTAACCTTTGAGAGCATTTTGTAAAAGAAGACGACTTCTCAAGTATCTCAGAACGACACGAAATTCTGTCAGCATGATATACATAGCATATAAATCATGTGCTCAAAATTTCAGCTCATTCTAACATGGTTGAAAAAACCACAAACGCTATAGACAACCTTTTTGGGATACCTTTGAGACCATTTTGTAAAAGAAGACGACTTCTCAAGTATCTCAAGACGACATGAAATTCTGTCAGTAAGATACACATAGCATAAACATCATATTATCAAAATTTCAACTCATTCTGATATGTTCGAAAAAACCAAAAACGCTAAAGACAACCCATTTGCGGTACCTTTCATGGTATTCTATAAAAGAAGATGACTTCTCAAGTATCTCAGTCTCACTTCTCAAGTTATCTTTAAATTTTAAATATTTCCTTTAACGAACTTCTCTGGTTTAAGCCGATCCCTTCTAATTCAAAATAATTTTCCATTGATTTCAACATAAATAATTATTTACTTTAGTGCCTTTAGGTTTTAATTTTACTCGACGGAACTATTCTGGTGGCCTAAAATCCTTATGGTTTTCCTCCTCCTTGTGATTTATTCATGTTGTTAAATACATAATTTAAACTAATAATCTTTTAGCGAATACAATTATGAATAAAAAATGATAGATAAAGTGAATATAAAGTGATAAATTAAAACTTCCAAAAACTGATTTTCTCACACGATATAGTCCTCTTTTTCTCTTCCTATTGTGCGTCGCAGTCCACATGCTTTATGGATTATTTCCAGAAGATTCGGCATGTACAAAACAACTAATTTATAATAATTACATTAAATATTAGATTAAAGTTGAAATTACTGAATATTTTCTCTTTTAACTCTTATGGAATTCATGTTAACATCTCGGTTGTACTCTCACTGTGGTTTCCGATCCAATGGAAGTTTTAGATTTTTCACTTTCATTTTTCCTCCGTTTGGCCAAAAGTGTACTTTGGATGTATATTGTTTGAAGTATTGGATGATTTCATTTTGGAAGATGAATCTGTAGAAAATTTAACGATACAAAAAACTGAAGTGAGGACAGGAAGGAGGAAATGGAGTTGTTTATTAGTGAAAGTAATAAAGAAGAAAAAGGAGACCATTGTTCTACTTAAGAAACGGTTACATTTTGCTTTTCTGGGAGCATGTATATTCACTTCTTCCATGTTAAGAAGGAGGAGATATATGTCCACTTTTTAATATTAAAATAAAGTTATTAAAAGTTATTTGGTATTATTTAATTACTAAACTTTTTCTCTTCGAATATTAGATTATAAATTAAAAAATATTTGGATTAATTTATCTTAAATATTATTTTTATAGTAAAATCAGGACCGTTCTGTACTTTCACTTACAGTTTTTTTTAGTCATTAACGATTAAGTGTAACATCGATAATGAAGTTAGTAAGTTCAAAACAGAATTATTTAAATTTAAAAAAATAATTTTAGATAAAGTAGAAGTATAACTTTAGAATAATTCTCACTTTATCGCCCTTCATGGTAATCAGTAGATCACGGTGATTTTTGTGGATTTGATCAGGTTTATAATTTTTACTTTATTATAATATTATTTTATTTATTTATACTATTATTCTTAAATTTTTTTTCTGTCCAATTATCTGTTTACTCAATTAATTCAAATTATAACCATAACTTCTCTCTCATTGGGCCACGTCACACGTACGAAAGCGAGCTCCAACCTAGTTAGTACCGCTGGCAACCTGGTACGTACAGAGGCAACCACGGTCGGATAGGTTGTGGTTGGAGGTTTTTAGTTAAACAGCACCCCCACCCTTTGTAAGGAAGACCATCGTTACACCCTCCACTACCCCAACCCACCCACCCGGAGAGCGGGTTGTGAGTTACGTGGTTCCAGATTTGGTCTACTCGCTTATCCATTAGAGACCTTACTTTACTTTACTTTTACTTTTTGTTTTGTTTTTTGTGTTTTTTTTTTAGGAGTTAAGGAGACCGAACTCCATGCGCTTTATTGCCTTGTCAAGAAAACGAAGTACTACGGTATTTGGATTTATTATAATAAACTAATGGGTTCCCTATTCAAGGTCATTTCATGGGGGAAGAAAGAGAAACAGACAACATACATACGAGCAATTAATTTATTCGGTGCCAAAGAATCAATTCACGTCCAACAAGGAAAAGAACATACGAGTAATTAATTAGTTTAGTGCTTGGTAGCATAATATATTTGTTCGATTGTCAAAGAATTAATTCGGAAGAAAAGGAAGAAAAGGATTGGATGCAGCACCGGGACTTCCCGGGAGGTCACCCATCCCAGTACTATTCCGGCCCAAGGGCATTTAACTGCAGAGTTCTGATGGGATCTGGTGGCGTGGCCCTGTTATGACCGCATCACGCTTCAAATGGTGGTATCCAAGTTTATAATAGTCGGCTGTTGAGGCATGAACATGGTTTAGGTAAAAGTTCGAGAGAAGAATAATGTTTATCGATGATGGAGGCCCTGGCCCGCGGCAGAAAACTTCCACGGGGGAGCCCACCCACAACACAAAACCGATCGAGCCCAGTGGGCCAACCCGACCCAGCGACCCGCCCCGGCCCGCTCCACTCCGTCACCCGACCCGACTTGTTAACCTGCGGGTGCTGTTTAACTAAATAATGAGACTGTGGTGCCGTTCAAGCTGTACTCTTGTATGCGGGTGCTGTTTAACTAAAAACCTCGAAAAAAGTATGAGAACGGACAAATGGAGTCTTGGGAAAATCGGGAAAAGAGAAAACGGGATAGATCCGGAAAATCGCTAATCATAACCATAGCGGAGCTACTTGTTTACGGTACTACCGTAGGCACTTTAACGAACAATACGAACCGGTGGTTAAATCTTACAGCACAACTGAAACTGATGGCAGCCTGAGCCGGAGCCACCCTTCAAGGTTTTCCGCTGGCACCCTTGTTGATCGTTGGAGGCGTGTACACCAACTAGACGGGGAAAGGTGAAGACAAGGTCCCTTCGGGCGCGTTGGCACCACAATGTTTGCTGAATTGCGCGCCGCGCTTTGGGGTACTGGGAGGACACGCGAAATTATGTACAGCGAACCATGTATCAAGTACAAACGCTGCTCCCAGTCACTGTCTCTCATGTTTTGGCGAACGATCAGGCGACATTAAGACGGATCCCACGACTTTCGCAGCAGGAAACGTCACTTTTTCGAGGTGAGCCTTTCTGGTTCGGCTTTAACTCTTTGTTTGGGTGCAAATGCTGCCCCTTTATTGAAGTTCTCATTCTCGTAGGGTTATTTTGTCAGAGCTTTCAACCTTGAATCGTACTTTTCCCCAAATGATCTCTGCTTCAAACATCTTGGAGTTCCCGTTCCAGAGCGCTACGTTATGGAGACGTTCCATGATGAAATTAAGTACTCGAGTTTGGACTCTGCAGGTGCCGGGATGTTCCCGGACATATGCACACGGTTAGTTATATCAGATTCAAACCACCAGCTGTACTATGAGAAGAATCCATCATTGCTTTGCCTTTTCACTCAGGTATGGTGGTTCTTCGAGAATTCATGATCCCCTTGCGAAATTAGTGATGCAAAAGTGTGAATCTCTTGCTCGTTAGATCATAGTTCATTAGTTTATCAGTACCTTGAACCCAGGCAACTAACTCTTAAATCACATCAAGGATCCTCACAGTTGCAAGCACCCTAAACAGCCTGCATATGCTGCCTGCAGCTGCATAGGATTAAAATATGTTTTAGAAGGTTCAAACTCCAGACCTGTCTTCTGTAAATCTCGACCTTTCACAACCACGGCATTCACTTATAAATCCTCGATAAATCTCCTGCCAAATATTGTAATATATACATCCTCTCATAAACACAGCTCCTTGCCCGACACTTCTGGATAGATCTTATACAAGCAAACAAAGTTTTACTGCCCGTTTCCAGGGAAAAATAAGATAAACTTTGGGACAAGTCGCAAGTGCTTTCACTTCTTAAATAGTGTCGGAGTGTTTTATTGCAAGTTGCATATGCAGTGATGCATTTTGTTATATAATCATTGTTGAAGATAATCATTCTACAACTATATGCACGATTTATTAGCTTATATGGTAAGAAGACATGCAAGCTAATAAGTTTAATATTAGAGGCAATTAATGAATACTGTTTTCCAGAACTCTACATCGTTAACAAATGGTTTAGTATCCGCAGTCAGTTAATACATCAGTTAACCACTAGTTTTGAAATAACTGCTTTTATATCTAACATTCTTTGTGTTTTCAGACGACAATCTTTGCTAATGTTTCCAACTTTCCATATATGAAGGTGTTTGATGATCTCTTTCCTAGTGATAGTTCTTTTGCTTTTAGGTGATCGTTGCATGTCCAAAATATGTAATCCATATCCCAGAGAAAAGTATATCTGGCATATTCAGCTTCTCCGCCAATAGACATTTTAACAATGCATAACCTTCTCATAATTTGTTAATCTCCGTGAGTGCAATATACCAAATATGCAATATGTGAAACTATAAGAAATATATTATGGATACTAAGTCTTTGCAGACGATGGTGAGACTCGTTCGGGAATTATATATATAACATACCAATTGACAGAACCTCTGAACGTTACGAAGTTAAAGTGTTTGGAATCTGAATCCAAGTGAATATACATTACTAGTGCACTGAGAGAATAAGGCGTACAAAAAGACGAAGAGGGTGAAAATTCTAGGAGGTGTTTGGTTAGGTTTCCTAGAAAAAAATATTTATCTATGAAAAGAAATCAGTATAGAAGAATTTCGGCTTTTCTGTTATCTAAAAAATATAAAAATTAACGTTACTTGAAATCGATTCGTTGAATTTAGAATGGAACCATCAATCCGTGATGATAAATACAGGAGCATGATTAAGTTCTTCCATGCAGTTCGGAACTGAACTGAACCACTAAAAATTATATCCGGACTGGAACCAAACCGTCCAAAATTGTTAAAAACAGTTTTCCAACCCTTAGAACTAGAACCGCACCTTGAAATTTAAAACAAAACCATTTGGAACTAAACTGGACAAGAAAGTACGATTAGAACGATTTATCCAAAACTGAAGAAAATTTAGATCTAAAATCATTTCCCTTATTTTTAGATAAAATAAAATAAAAATAAAAAGTATTACATTAAAAACAAGTGGCTGCGACTGCAATGGGATTGCAAGTGCTATGCATTTGCAGAGATAATAAAATTTTTATATAAAAAATTATTAACCTAAAAATATTCGTAGGTTATTTATGACTATATGCATTGACATATAGTTTATGTCAAATCAGTAATGCAGAGACAATAAATTCCTTAATTTCAGGAGTTATTAACCTATAAAAGAATATTTCTGTTACTTATGACTATATGTATTGACATATAATTTATGTCAAATCATACTGCATCATTGCAAAACACTTCTTCTGATATTAAATGCAAAAGATGAATATTTGAAGATGTAAATTATGCTCATATGCAAATCCTAAGACTCTGGGTGATATTTTCTTCGTGCAGGCTCCTGGAGTCCAAATGCTGACAGTAGGGATTTAAATGAAACTCGAGTTAAATTCAAACCGTAAAAAATCTCAGATTTGTCCGAACTCTAATTTTACCGAATATCCTTGTTCATGATTCAAAAATTAATTTAATAATTCTCTTGTATTAATCGTTAAATAAGGTTGATTCTAAAAAGATTCTATGGTTTAGTTCCTAAGGTTCGGTTAGGACTCGGCCCGGTTCAGTCTCGAACCGGACTGTACAAGACCGAACCGTTTTTGACGGTTCCGTTCAATTCAGGCTAGTTCAAAACTGGTTTGGTTCAGAGTTTTCCTAGATTTAAACAGTAAGGTATTTCATATGAATGGTTTTTTACCGGTTCGGTTCCAAAGTAGATGGCCCTTAAGTGGCTCGGTCCATAGTCTTCCAAAAGAATTTGACAATTTGACAATGAAATTTTTTTATTATAATAAACATGAATGATAGATTACTGTTTATAAATATTATAATATTATTTATGTTATAATCAAATAAAATTATATAATTTATTGATTAGAACTCAATGATAATGCATTTCAATATTTTTAAACGGTTCGGGTCGGCCCAATTCCACGCGTTAGAAAACACTTGGTTCTATATAGTTTCGGTTTAGTCCGATCTTTTAGTGGTTTGATTCAGTTCCAACCCCATGGAAAAAGATTACTTTAGTAATGTATTAATCGTCATGGATGGTAGGTTCTAAATCAACTCCATTGTTTGGTTCTAACTAGTTCGGTTCTAAATAACGTGGTTCGGTTTTGATTCGGTTCTAAGGTTAGAAGACAGATCGGTTCAAGTTCCAAATGGTTTGGTTTCAGTGTGGTTCAATTTTGGTGAATAGTGAATAGTAATATATGTATGCAAGATCAACTTATTCTTATCAGTAAAAGATATAAATGTTAAAGTAAAAAATCCATACCAAGTGAAAAAGAAAGATCAAAATATTTTCAGAATATTAAGTGTTAATAAGCCTGGAGATGAGAGAAGACCTAGACATCAACTAATATGCATGCCAAATGAACTCTGGAAACTTTTGCTGGTTCAATGTTATCGAGATATATATATATATATATATATGTTAATTAAAAAACATATACTAAGCAGATGTAAAACATTAAAAAATTTTATAAACATTATTTGTTAGCCCATGCCTCGAAACACGAGGAGAGCAGGAGAAAACCCATAAGTTTTGGCTCGGCTCTCGCGCTTCAGAAGGTACAAGACTGGGGAGCTGTACTCATGAATACATTACTTTACTGAGAAATTTAATTTAATACCTAATCTTTCTTTCGGGAAGGGTTAAGTACTAAATTAAACGATTATACATTTTCTCCTCTTCCGAACTCGGAAGAGGATGAATATGCATGCTTCTCAGTCAAGGGGAGTGCTGATAAACACGCTCCCAAAGTACATATGCAGGATGCTGATTACCACAAATACATTTGATCAAAACTTTAATTTATTAACTAACCCTTCTCAACTGAAAGGTTAGGTAAGAAATTAAACTTTGCATATTTTCTTTCTCCATTAGAAGAAAGTGGATATACATGTTCAATCGACTTATAATTTTAAAATAAAAATATATTTTTATATATATTATAATACTTGTCAGGACTTCCAGAGAAAACCTATTAGCCATATGTTGAAGCATGCTCCAAGAACCCTAAGATCGACTTCTTGTCATGTAAAAAGTTAAGTTTCTTATAAGTAAATTTATCTAACCCATTCCATCATAAGGGGTTAGGTGATGAATTAAACCGCTTTGCGTTATTCTTATCTACCGAAGAGGAAGAGAAGAATATGCATGAAGATCAACTTCGGATAGAACACTAAGTAAACCAAGCCAACCCACATTACGCACTAACGGTGGATAATCATATTTTTTAGAGGTACTAAATACAACTCCATAAATAAGCAAAATGATGGTTGCGTTAATGAGAAAGATCTCCGGGAAAAGCGTAAAAAATCATGCTCAAACATTTCTTCGACATTTCTTCTTTCTTTGTTTGCTTTCTGTTCTTTAAATATTATGTGAAAACTAAAAATTTTTTATTAATTATCTACATAAAAAATTAAAATTTACTTATAAATGTTAAATCATAACTGCATCTAAAGTTGTGTGAGTTCAAACATAATCTATAAACAAGTTGCTGCATTTGCAGGCTATATATTTGAGATTTATCCTAATCTAAACTCTTCCTCCCTTCCTCTAACCTTCATCTAGTAGGATAAATATACTCACAAAAAATCTTCATTTCTTATGAAATTCACAATAGAAAAATAATTATACATAATCTTTCCAAGGAAAAGCTCAAACTAGTCTAGGTTTACAACAAACTATACTAGATTAATTCATCGTTTAAGTGTAGATATGCTACACTAAACCGAGGTGTAGGTACAAAAGTGAAGGAAAATATACTTTTTTTCTCTTTGTATCGAAACGATAAAAAGATCTCACCTTCTCTTCCACCTTTTTATTTTCACAGAATAGACTGTTAGCATAGCAACCATACACATGCAGTATAAGTGAGGGAAGCTGCTAACAAATACAAATTAATTAATTTAAACCAGGTTTGCTTCGTCCATCAGGTGAACGAATTGAATATATTTATATTATAGATATTCGAGAACCATAGAGCTTTGGCCACAAGCGACCGCAGATCAAGAGCCGAAATGGACAATCGGTACACGATTTATTAAATTCACTATTTTTATAGATTGAAGTATTAATTTATAGTTTTTGTTTTTAGGAATTTGTTTTGTCGGATACTACCATATTCATATACTATCCGACAAAACAAAGAGCTAAAGTTCCTTTTTGCTTTGCGCCATTCCACTCCACACGCAGCCGGATCCAGCCGGATCAGCTAGAATGATATCAGTTGATTTTGTAGAGCTCCGTAAGCTTATGACAGCACCACTTATCGATTAACTTTAGTTATTGATCGAGAGTTAGGGATCGAGAGGCGAGAGACAGTTACGGGATCGAACGCAGCGAGAGCAAGGATGTGGTGCCCGGAGAGAGCGTCTAGGTTCAGGCTCAGACTCGCACTTGTTGATTCTGGCATGAGCCGCACAACCGGGAAGATTCACAATTAATCTCGCGTGAATCTCGATGCCAGATCTTCTCTGTTTCTTCTCTCTGTGTAGGTCAACTGCAGCGATCCTCTCACCTACCGGATTGCTAGACAACTTGTCTCGTTAAGCTGTTAATTGCACAGGCATTTCAAGTCTGATGCGTTTGGAGCCGCATTATCAAACAGATCACATTACGCAGGTGATAGATGCCCACAGCACCGTTCCGCGAATCTTGTGACAGTGATGTCTCGTGTGATTTTCGGTCCGCCTCTTTCTACGATCGAGTCGATTTGGAGAGTTCTAAGTGCTCGAATGCAGGTAATTCACTTTTGTGCGTGCTTGAGAATGAGACAGCCAGCGTCGCAAGCAACTATGTACTGAGAAGTCTGAAGCACAGGACAAGGGTTTCTATCCTCTGGAAACTCAACTCTCCGTGCAGAGTGACCTGATGCTTTTGGCATGACAGGTACAATTGCTTTCCTGTTGTCAGACTTTCCCGTCGTTGTTTTCGCATCTTGAATTCTTGACACTACCAACCCCTAAGGTTCCTTCAAGCTACTGCCAGCCTGAGCAGAGACCTCCTTCAAACTTTGCTCCGACTTGTGGCCAGTGAAAGTCAATTTTGGCATCAGTCTGCAACCTGGAGACTGCTCATTAACTTCAATAGAGGTCTCCATCATTCAGTAGAGGACGCCGACAGGTCAATAGTCGACGAACTAGATGCCTCCAGTCGTAGCTGCAAGTGTCCATTTTGCGGATGTTTCGGGACTCTGCAGGCCGTGAATCCCGCGGCAAATCATCTGGAGACATCCCTGATACCGTTTGGAGATATACTTATAGACGCGTGCCTTGTCTGGACAGTCTTCCCCTTTGGGGCCGTCGGGAATTTGGAGTTTTAATAAACGTGCACTAAGCTGGGAGTTAAGCTCCTCCCGCGTTGCCTGAACCTTCCCTGCAACCTTTCCTCAGGATAGAACTCGTAAACTTGTACCCAAGATGTTTTCTTCAACATCCCCAATACTTGCGACCTGCTCCGACACAGGTCTCTCTGAACATTCCACAAGATGATCGAAGTTCACCTTACCATCTACCGTATGGGCTTGGGTGACACGCGACGCAATAAATAGCCAACGGATGGGAAGACACAATCAAGCCGCGTAATGGAAGAGGGACCCGAAGGCCAACCAAGTTTGGGCAAGACTAGGCATCTTACTGACTGAAGGCTGTAAAGATTCGCTATTTGCTTGGCAAACGCGCTTCTCTTGGCGAAAACATCTTCGTCCTCAGTCGCGTGTTATTTGATATAGAGTCGAGCTTTCGGGTACTCAACCGAAATAATATTGCTGGACATTGTAGCGGCTCAAGCTCTGCATTGTCACTCAGCGAAATGACTTCTTTTTTTAGTCTGATGAGGCAACAGAGCAAGCCATTCATGTGATGAAGATCCATGAGAATGCCGAGCGTTTGTAGCATCCTTACTTGACTGGGGAGATCCTAGACTTTTATCCTGACCTGCTAATGATAAAACTTGTTCAGACTCCTTACTCCTGTTCCCACTCAAGCGTACAATGTCCTTAAATGAAGACTCTGATCCGTTTCTTAGCCCTCCTCTTTCATGATGTGAATGGCTGTAGATAAGTGAACGAATAGCATTGGCTCGCAATTTAGATTCCTCGACTTTCACGATGCGCTGGCCGTGATTATGAACAGATATGGTCATCTCTCGGCCCTTTCGGATTTCATTGGGAGTAAACTGTCTTGCAGACTTCAGCTGTAAAGCATCATCCCATCTCGACCCTTTAGAATGTCTTCCATCCGAATCAGGGATAAACCTGGTGTTCCTTGACGAAGTGTAGGGCCTAATTTCCTGTTGCATAATTTCATCTTGGTAAGGCCTCTTCCTGTGTTCGCTGTCACAATCCCTCTCCACTGCTCTGGCTTCCGCATGCCGGCTGCGAACGTCAGAATCATTCCTGACTCTCCGGCGTATACTGGAAACGTCAGACGACGTTGATGCATTGACTTCTGCACCACCGGATGAGCGCTCTTCTCTGGTGGACAGTTGCTCGCAAAGGTGTAGGGGATGCACGTTCTCGTTTGGGCATAAGACTGTCGCATTTGACTGGTCCCCCTCAAGAATCCAAGGATAAATAGAAAACCAGAGTGGAAGAAGCCTAGAAGGAAAGAAGCAACACATTCACGGACCCTCGCACTAGATGGAGGGTGGGTAAGGGAAGAATCCGACGGGTTCTAAGAGAGGAAAAAAGAACTATTAACGCAAAACTCCCCTCCTTGCTCGGAGCTAGAAGAAGAGCTCCAGAACCTTAGAGTTCTGGTAGGGCAAGACGGGTCGGAAGAAGCGAAAGTGAGGCTGCAAGAGGCTGGGGAAGACTAAGGAAATTATCCTTTGGAGAAAGAGAACCCAGATAAGATTCATCCAAGAGGGGTACTTTTTTGCACAACTCAAGGCCAAATATAACCGAGAGGCTATAAAGACAATAGGAGAGGAAGACGGGAAGGTAACAAAGGACCACTTCGAGATACTAGGACGGATCCATCGTTTCTAGGAGGAACTGTATAAGGAAGATGCAGAAGTGATGAGGGACAAGGATAAGCGCCGGGAGATTTTAAGACTCATTCAAACAATGTCACCTATGACGATAATACCCTGCTCTGTACCACCACCCCCACTGGAGGAAGAAATTGAAGCAATCATCTTGGCCTTTCACAAGGAAAAATTCCATGGAGCCAATGGAGTAACGTACGAGATGCTCAAACAATGCTGGCCGTTCATCCGAACGGACTGCACTGCAATGGTTCAGAAATTCTGGAAGAACGGTCAAATCGATACAAAGACAACGCAAGGAATTATCAAACTGATTCCCAAGGGTGCAGAAAGAATCGATCAAGGGACCTGGGACTAATCTCTCTTCTGACCGCTACTTACAAGATTCCAAGTAAAATACTAGAGGAGTAGTGATAGGGAGCGTGGTGGATGAGCAACAAATCGGCTTTATACAAGACAAAGACATTTTGATAACGTCATAAGCTTCAAGATGGAGCAGGAATGACAATGACGGAAGCAACTGACCAAGAGGACCCTGTTCTTAAAAGTAAACTTATGAAAGCCTACGTTCGGATTTCACATGAGTATTTACAAGATACTGTGACCTCCATGAACTTCGAAGACCACTTTCTCAAGTTAGTGATGGAGACTAGCGAAAGGGGGTCCTAGAAGGTCCATGTTAACGGAGCCTTCACTCGATGCTTCCAACAGGGAATATGTCGTGTCGTTCCTTATCTGTTATTCATTGTCACACAGCCCTTGACGAACATGATTACCAGGACCCAAACCTCCCACCTCGAGGAAGAATATTCTATCAAGAATTGATATCAGAAAATATCTCTTGATATCAGTAAAAATCAAAAGATAAATATCAAACTCGATAATTATATTTGAGATAGATTATAATTTGAATAGTTGTAGATGTTCAATAATTATAATTTGATTAGTTATAGAGATCGATAATTATAATTTGGATAATTATAGAGTTTGATATCTATCTCTTGATATCAGTTCCTGAATTTGATAGTGTTCTTATTCTTGATCTCTTTCATAGACTTAAGATGGGACAGAAAACAAAGTGTAACAAGTTGGAAATTCAGGCTATAGATGTGAAGGCTCTTTAATAGAGGGTTTTTTTTCCAATCACAAGTTCAGACAACTGAAAATCAACGACGAATTATGTCAGGGGTGTAAGAGGGAGGAAGAAAGTACAGAGTCCATGTTTTGATCTTGTCTCATTCTCTGACGACGATTGATAAATGATAAATGTTATTACATATCCCTTGAGATCTTTGCGGACCATAGGACTGTCCATGTGAGTCCATCACAGAGGGACTTGAACCAGAAGCTTCATTAACAGTTTGCAGCGAATGCACCTCCAATCGTTCAATCCTCCACAAGAGATTGAACCCACGACCTTTCTCTTAAAGGACTATAAGCTCAACCACTTGGGACACCGATTGCTATGACTAAAGATCCACGAGACTGATCTTACTCTACCTACTTGTTTGAACACACCCATGTGGTATAGAATGGAAGGACAAGCATCATTTTTGGTCCTCAACACCTTGATTGTCTTGTGGCTCGTATTTTGACGGAGGCAGCAAAAATCGCATGTGGCGTCTCTCACAAAAGATACCGATCAAGCTTGCGAGCAAACGTGGATGAAGACGAAGAAGACATTCAGAAAGGTGCAACAATCTTTGCAGAACCTCACGAGCAATCACTAGGATTGGTCCTAAAGACCACTAGCAGAATATGACGATTTAGGGCGCTGTCGTGATGAGAATCTTCTTGAGGAGGACGGATCTCTTGACTGTAATTGATTGTGAGATTGATCAAAACCCAAATACGATCTCTTGCACCCACCAAGATCAATCAAACATTCCAATTTGTACAAATAAGCTTCTCAAGGCTCAAGAAACTTTATTCTTCTCTCAATTCAACCGTCAATGTTTTCAGTAAGCAAAATCTTGTCCTCTCTCTCTCGCGCGCCTCTTCTTCTCTCAATTCAGTTCTCTGTAATGTCTCACGAACTGCCATCGGACTTCGATGTACCTAAAACTCAAGCACAAATAAGCTTCTCAAGGCTCAAGAAACTTTATTCTTCTCTAAATTCAACCGTCAATGTTTTCAGTAAGCAAAATCTTTTTCTCTCTCTCTCGCGTGCCTCTTCTTCTCTCAATTCAGTTCTCTGTAATGTCTCACGAACTGCCATCGGACTTCGATGTACCTAAAACTCAAGCCTCCTGCACCACCAAGATCAATCAAACATTCCAATTTGTACAAATAAGCTTCTCAAGGCTCAAGAAACTTTATTCTTCTCTCAATTTCATCATCAACACCTTCAGTAAGCAAAATCTTCTCTCTCTCTCTCTCTCTCTCTCTCTCTCTCTCTCTCTCTCTCTCTCTCTCTCTCTCTCGTGCGTCTCTTCCTCTCTCAATTCAGTTCTCTGTAATGTCATCCAAATTGCTGTTGCACGTCGATTTACTTAAAACTCAAGCCCCCTGCTAAGCAACCTTCTAGCTAAGCAGGGGTCTTTATGTCTTTATACGCACACTCACTTATCAAGCAGCCCCTAGCCAAGCTAGTCTCTTGTTAAATAAAAATTTTTCAACCCTCGGATGTTCTTGATGCAACCTAGATTATGAGCCAAATTACGATTTTAGAACCTAAGCCACAACTACAAGGCTTACAGCCCTCTGATAGATGTATCAAGTATCTCTCAACTCATAATCTCGGTTGCATGCGGAGACTTAGACCAAGACTTACATTTAAAAAGGATACCAGTCCCTCGCCTCTAGATGTGAAAGACGTAACCACACATCCAACATAGACTCCCATCCAAGAGACCAACACGCTGAGATAGGAAACATGAGCAAAGAGGATTTGATCCAATGACCTCTTCTTCTTAAGAGGGGGCCCTTTCACTGAGGTGGCTCCTGTTTCCGTTTAATATAGTAAAGAAACTTGTACACATACTTATAAAACTCGCTTTTATTTCATTTGCTAGCTTTTCAGGTGCTACTTTCATTATACACCTCTGTTTCTAGTGACGAAAGAACCAAAACTATACTACTCAAGAACGCCTACGTGATGATGTCATCAGATAATGAATCCGAGTCAAACAGAGAATGATAAAGTTTTCTTTTTTGTCACTTTTTAATCTAGAAATAACGTAAACATCTACGTATATCTTTATCTCGCATAAATGAAAACACGTGCCTACTCTAATCAAGAAGAGCTTCCATCTGTTACCTCCGTGACTTCTTAGTCATTTTTTGGAATATACGCTAGGAAGCAGCTTGTATAGCTTGGCTCTAGCTTAGCACCTGCCCAGCTTAACAAACTCATAGGCAACTTCTTTTACAACTACGTACCCAGTGGAAGAAAAATCTTTTTTGCTACCAACTTTCACTATACAGACTCTCATGCCCATGGCAGTGCACTACTAAAGCAATTCCTTGTGTCAAATATTGCAGAGGTACGAGAAGGTCATGCGGAGAATCTTTCATCTTCCATTAGTAGGTGGTTGGGATGACGGGGTGAGACCTCTGTGCGCTGCTAGTTGGACGGAGGGTCCGGTTTGGGGGCTCTCCTTGGTGTGTCTAATAAAGTTCCTTTGAGCGTACTACCGCTTTTTTAACTTTTTTTTTTTTAATAAATGAGAAAAGAGTTTATACCTCTTGAGTTGGCTGTTGTACCTCGTGTTACTCATCATTCTCAATGGTCTTTCATGGTCGGCGAACATTGTGTGAACTTTCTCGAGTGCATCGGATCAGCAATTAGTAGCAACTGGCTTGTAATTGCCCTTGTGAAAGGCGAGAGATTTACATACCCTCTTGATCTCAAATACAGAGCAAAGGGGGCTTATAGCTCGTGAAATGGTTTGACACTTCGAGAGAAGGGCATCAAAATGGGCTATGAGAAACTCCGAGATGGAGGCTTTGGTGTGGGAGGCGTACGAGCGAGCATGGAACGCCGTTGGCTCATCAACGCCAAAACCACCGTAATGCGCCAAAGGTCTGGCGTCTCATCCCTTCTATAACTTCTGGCATCGGATTGAACTTATTGTAGTACTGTACTATGTTCAAGTGGTGCATAATTGACCATTTTTGCATGTGGGTTTGTAACTTTCACATGTGCTTTCTCCATGCCTTGTCTCTTCTATGCAGAAAGTGGCAGGAAGTGAGAATGCAGAAGGAGCAAGAGGACGTGAAGAAGGTTGCAGAGATTCTCGAGAAGAGGAAACGAGAGCGTGCGAGGCTCGCTGCGTATATCCATATGCAACCAGCTAAGGGCACTGAAAGCACTTCCAAGTGCGCGAGAAATGGTAAGAAGCGATCCAACTGGAATACATGTTTGATGGAAGATCAAGAAATCATCATGAGACTCAGAGAGAAGTCTGCTGTTGCTCACAACAGTTACTATCAGAAGGCAAATATTGCAGCTGATACACTATGGCAAAAGAGCGAGGAAGTTCAGCAGTTTGGAGCTTACACCAACAGCTACAGGAAGGGCTATCATGCCCCAGATCAGAACTTCGTGACGGGTATCAGATACATGGAGGATACAACAAACGAAAGTTGCAGTAACCAGGAAAAATACGATCACGAACCGGATCAAATGTCTCAAGTTTCTGCAGCCAAATACTCTATCAGATCTGAGCCAATGAGACCCACGAGTTGGGCTCTGTGAGTTTCCACCCTCTGCCTTCCCTCTAGTTTAATTATGCTCTCTTCTGCCTTCAAATCTTTGGCCAGATAGTGCCTCTAGTTTAATCATGCTCTCTTCTGCCTTCAAATCTTTGGCCAGATAGTGAATTTTAACAAGTTCTGAAGTCAACTATTTTTCGCCAAACTCGCTGGTTTGAATTTTGTAAGGTCACCAGCACTAACTTCAGAAAATGGGTTTAATAAGCATTGAGCTTCCAGTTTCATGGTCTGGGGAGAAGTTGAGTAGGAAGTGCCACGAGAATCATGATATCATCTATGTCAAAGATGAATGGAGTTGTCTGTTGGTTCTAACATGATGGCTGTCAACAGGGACACTAGTACTTATGCGTCTCTGGCTGAAGAGACTCTACGACATCCTGTGGCCGAAAACAAGAGACCTAGTGCTAATAATGCGCATGAGAAACCACATGATCTTCTGAGTTCTACCGAGTGTGAGATTTCAGTTCAAGCTGTCCCGAAGAAGAGCAACCATCCAGTCATACCTAAGCTGGAGGAATCTTATGCAACTCCACGTTCGGCCGCACTTGGACAAGAGGAATCTACTTCAGAACCTAGTTGTGATCTGAGAAAAGAGATACTGAGAGCACGCCAAGCCAATGAAGTTGCGACAGCAAGACTCATAGCAGAAGTAAGTGCCATTGAATCTCGTCTGGAGGATTGTAGCTTGAGCCTAAAACCTCTGGACTTCAGGGAGGAAGAGCCTGAAGGAGTTACCGAGGAGCTGAACAGGTATACGAGTGATACGGATCGCCTCTCATGTGACAGCCTTGGTGAAACGTATAGCAATTTGTCATCATCTAGTGATGACGTAACATCCGGATTACAAGCAAAGAAAACCCTCAACAGTAATCACCACAATCAAGACAAACCTCAACACGACAGTTTTAAATCACCTAAGAAAGTGATCGAGGAGCCGGCAGTGGGTGCAACATCAGATCCAGATTCCGAGGACACTGAATGGCACATTGTGACTGTTGATTCTCTCCACACTTGCCCTGAAACTAAAGCGGCCAAAAGAGAGATCGAGTTGAAGACCCCTGAGAGTGCAGAACCGGGTGAGGATCAAACATGTCTGCGAACATTAAGGAAAAGAGCAGCTATTGCTAGTCCAGTTCGTAAACCTTCAAGTGAGGTCCAATGGAGCTTTGACACTGTTAGTTCCCCTGACACTCACACAAAGATTGAATCACCTGATTTCCAGGCTACCAAAGAGGCATATAACCACCACAAACCGGTGACAGCAGTCCGTGAAGCGCATTCTTCTGCAATCACTGAAGATACCTTGGCACCAAACTCGAGCACTAGAAAGGACAGGTCCTTAGTTTGGGACATAGATTGGGAGAGCCCAACAGAGCGATGGCTCCACAAGCGGCAGGATTGTAATCAACAAGTTAGACATTCCCATATGCTTGGACGAAGAGAGGGAAAAGTGCCAACCAAAGAAAATTCGATAGAGCAGCAACAAACTGAGGATGCTGGTAGTCTGAGAGATGAACGCCAAAAATTTGACAGTTGTCGTAGACGTCCTCCCACAGTACCTGAAGGTGGTGCAAGCATGTTCCATAAAAAGGTGGATATGCCTCCATTACCTTTCCATCATCTCAATCTTGGACTCACTCAGCCCATGCAGACGCAGTCCCTCCATCCACGCTATTCACACGAGGAGAACACGATCCATGAGGCACCAAGGAGACATGTGCGGACGATTGACCCTGCTGGAGACAAGGAGAACTATCGCAAGGTTCACAGTGGAGGTCTTACAGAGGAAGAAGAGAAGATCTTTGCTTCGTTGGAGAGGCTAGACTGGAAACTTGCAGCGTTACAGACGAGGTCAGTGAGCTCTGGAAGAGACTCGTTAGCATCTCAAGGCAATTTCTCGACCAAATCAGCTCCGGCTGTGATGGGACCACCCATCCACAAACTGGGATTTGTTGGTTTGAACTGTGCGAAGAAACCAGTACCTTATTCAATCGTGCCACCAAGGCCTCTGGTAAATTTTTAAAGCTTTCTTGCTTATCCCACGTTCTTACTAGAGACCATTGGATTTAGGTTCAAACAACTTCTACAACATGGATGTCGTTGGGTCTAGTTATCCGTCTCAACTTCGTCTCCGACTCTTTGGGCATTGTTTCTTCGTCTATTCTCTTTCTTCTCTTCAGTATATCATCTGCATTTGAAAGGGAAAGACAATGCACTATAAACACCTAATCGTAGGTTTCTTATTATCTTTCTTCTCTTCAGTATATCATCCGCATCTGAAAGGGAAAGACAATAATCCTAATCGTAGGTTCTTAAATGTTGTAAGATGACTACGAAGCCAACAGAATTACGTCACAGTTTTGATTGAAGAACTCACTCCTCAGAGTATATGGTGTGGCAAGAAATTCCTATTCAAATTCATTGCATCCGATCGTAAGGTGACTAAATTGTCCGACTCACTCCTACCTTCATTCACTCTTGAACTTCAGACACCACAATCTCATAGGTCACCAACAGGTTTGCGGAGACGGAGACAAGTTGGATTGACGAACAAGTGCTCAGGAAGAGCTTCTCATTCCTGTCCTAAATAGTGAGTTAGACCTTCAAGTTTTCTCCCACTTTGCCAGCATGAATTTCTTGTCTTGCACTGCTTTCCTGTTCCTTGCTCAAGAACCTTCTATGTAAACGCTTCTGGTAGCTTCTAACGCAACAGCAACATGGTCAGTCCCACAGGGGCACCGAAGGATAACGCTGGTCATTCTGATCTGGGATCTGAAAGGTGGTACTCAAGCGGGACAATCGTCTGCCATCAAAGTGCTTGCGAGCTTCTCGGTGCTGTAGCCGCTTGCTAACATTGATTGTCTTCTAAGAGCTATCAACCTCGTTTCTGTATCAGTTCCGGCTATTTTCCTTACTGCTCGTCAAATGTCAGATACCAGACTTTCAACGTCACAATAGACAGTTTTGATAATGCAGAGTCTCACCTTTGGAGGCACTTTAGGAGTATCTTAGGTGAGTCGAGTAGTTGGACAGCGGCATATTCCGTTACGCCTCGTAGTTGCACGATCCGCGTTGGGGATGCTTATTCCCCTTCATGGCAACCAGAAGTGCATATGATTGAGGTTCATTATGAACTAGAAATTTTGAGTCTAATTCCAAAGGCTCATCAAGCCCGCATTTCATGTCAGCGTATTTATCGTGATCATGTAATTTAAGACTCTGAAGTGACAATTTGACAACCCTACCACAAAGAGATGGATGGAAACTAGACATGAGATCCGTAGCAAATGAAAAATTTCCATCCACCAAATTTGTGCATCTCCTTCTTGGACCCCGGCACGCCTACAACAATAGACGGCATGGTTCCCAAAAATTGTCCTTGGCCGAATCAATTGTCCACTATACCGTAGAATTACAGTTTGTAGCGGCATTAGCTTCGGCTTTGCCAAGGACGAACTCTAATTTGTTGTTCAGAATAATATATTTATATATTTATGTACATCAAAAATAGTATAATATTATGAAAACAAATCTCATATACATATAACCTAAGCATGTAAAGTAAGGGAATAAGAACGCTATCAGTAATCAGCAAGAGATATCAGGAAATAGATATCGGTTTCAATAACTATCTCAAATATAGTTATAAAGTTTGATATCTATTTCCTTTCAAAGTTATCGAGCTCCATAACTATCTCAGTTATAGTTATCTATCTCATTAACTATCTGAAATATAGTTATTGAAAATCAATATCTATCCCTTATGCGATCTAGCTCGATATTAAGTTCTGATTCACTAACATAACAAAGTGACTAGTTTCGCAACCAATAACCAGACTGAGTCAGGGTATGATCGAACAATACAATCGTTAAGAGAGGTGTTATCAAATTCAACAAACTTATTGGGCGTGCGATGAAGCAAATTTCTGGATCATTGTGTTACTGATCACTTACCTCTTCCTTAACCTTCTTGTTATTGCAATATAGGTTATGCATATAACAACCCCTCTAGGGATATGATAACTCTCCTCATCCATGTACTAATGTCTCTTGAGTTGGAGATAGCATTCGCTCACTTTGGTTTTCAGACAGAAACTAGAAACTTGAAGAAATCTGAAGTGTCCTGTCCATGCAGTGACTCCTTTTCGCAGCGGGGCATGTACAGCAAGCCTGCTCTTAGCGCTACTAGAGAGGAAAAAAACTTCGATCAGAAGTATTGGATTCGATTCTCTCAGGTGTTGCGTGGAGAGGAAAGAAACTTTGATCAGAAGGATTGGATTCGATTCTCTCAGGTGTTACAGGTTGGCTGGGTCATGAATGTTCCGAATTTATTGTCGATGAGAATGAGAGTGAGACTGTTTGATTTTAAAAGCGGTTCCGTGTTTCCACTACTAGTGTGGTGAGGTAGAGCCATACAGAGAGTATTACAGTTCACACAGTATCCTCATAGTACATCAAGTTTCATGAGAAATAAGTCTCTCTGCTTCTGAAGTATGCTTGTTAAGTAGACAACGTGGGCATCCTTGACCTAAAACTTTGTGGTGTTTTCCCTGCTCGTAGTTACGGATGTCTTCCGGCTAGCACCTGATCTGGTGTTTCTTGGAGCATCGGAGTATCATTCAGCAACTATTTTGACAACTTTCATTTCATGTGAGACGCACTATTTCGCAAGTTGGAGGCAGTAGATATTGCCTGTTAATTTCGGTGCGTTTCCAATGTTGTCAAGGGGCTTGGTTACCGGAAGCCGGGCTGGAGGCTTCGCAGGTGTTTACGACCCCGGGACTACATATGGCAGACATACACTTTCTACACTTTCAGACACTTTCTAAATTTGTAAGTCTGTAGGAGGGAGGAACTACAGAAACATCTAAGGATGAGAAGAGAAGAGTGGAATCTTGGACGGAGCATGACGGTGATCCAATTAACCCTGTTGGCGGTAAGGGGAAGGTGGATAGCGGAGGATCATGCACGGGCCTTAAGGAAGCTAGCAAAAACACACAAGATCGAAAAGGCCAGCGACCTCAAACAGAGGTACAGCAATCAGGAAGACAAAAGATGAATAGTCAACAACATCGACAAGCAGGCAATCCTATGGCTCAACACTGTCGAAGAGACACAAGAGATGACCAGTCTGCAGGAACACAAAGGTTGGTGTTGGAAGATTGAAAAGAAGACAACAGAGAGGTGGGAACAGACCACGAACCAATGGAGAAGGGCGCTAATGATCGATAGAGACGTTCAATGCGATGTGGGGATGTGAAGGAATTGCTAAGGAATGGGGGAAGAGATGGATGAACATATGGAAATCCCGGTTGCCAACGAAGGAGAAAACAATGCTATAGAGAATCTGGCAGCAAGAGTTCCCCACCGCGAGTCGAATGGCTAAAATGCAAAAGGGCACGGGCAATTGCGACAGGTGCCAAGAGGGAAGAAAATCCTTCATACACCTTTTCTGGAATTGTGCAATGGCGAAGCTAAAATGGGAGCAATGGTTCCTGATATCGGAAGGGATTCAGAGAAGAAGGACAACATCAACGACGCTGCTTTCGACACTAGAGGAGGCGATGAAAGGGAACAGAATAGCAATACAAACTGGCACGATGGACGTACTAAACACAATCTGGAAGGAACGAAACGAGCGGACGTTCAACAACAAGGTACAAGACATTCCCCTGCAGGTGATGCTGATGAACGCGGAAACGAAGTCGCAGGCAGCAGAATGGAAAACCGGAAGTTCGGAACGTACCTCAAGACTCCAGGAAGAAGCAAAAAGAGACTTCAACACGATGCGGGAAAGAACAAACGCACCGCACTTCATAAGGGAAATCAGACGGATGCGAGAGGAGACCCGCAGACAAGCCGTGGGACAAAGCTGATCAAGCGAGGATCTCGCGAGTCGTCTATCGCACGCGACGGTCAGCGAAATCCCAACGATGGAAGTGGTACGCAGCAGAGAAGGAAGTGACTCGACCACGAACACGACGGCGAGGAACAAAGAAGCCAATGGAGATCGATGGCGAGAGCAGAGATTCACCGTCCAATCGGCCAACTGTAGAGAGACACACCATGGAAGTGCTCAAGACACAACAGGTTAGGATGCACCACAAAGTGATTAGATTGCGACAAAAATGAAAGACGATTACAACAGGAAGAAGGTGCACATGACGCGCCGGACGAAGTACTCGGATCAAGAGGAGAAGTGCAGAACGGAATGGAGCAAGAGAAAAGCTCAGGAGAATAGAAGCAACATCCATGTCACGAATGACAAGGAGGAGGGGTCGAGCGGGGTCGGCTTCACGTCCTGACAAGTAGACAGGCTTCTGCGCAGGGATCCCAGTCGGGACACGTATCGGCGTAGGAGACAGAAAAACGACGAGGTGATGAACGTGATCATCAGCTGGAACGAGTGGAATGACAAGAACGGGTCTAGGTCGAAGGCGAACAACCAGACCACCAAGAATCTGGCGGACATCCAAATGTGGAGAACAAAGTGTAACGAGCGCGGCAGCCAGGAGCAGGAACGTGCGTGTAGGAGGGCGTGGCCCCGCTTAGGTAGGAAAAAGACGAACTGTAACCAGTGGACGGTTATGTCCAGGCACGGGAGCGGCCAGGCGATCAACCTGGTTCATAACGGCGAATAAAGTTACTCCGGCACTGCCCGGTTTTGAAAAAAAAAAAAAAAAAAAAGTCTGTAGGATCTTCCCATCTCAAGTTTTGAAGGTGTTCACAAGTAGGAACTCAGAGGAAACTCTTGCCAGGTGTGTGGAAGTCCTTTTGCCTCGATAAGCTGAATCTCGCTTACGGATTCCAAGCAGTAGTACCACATGCCGTGCTTCTGATCACAACCATCACTTCATGGAAGCTAGTGCTTCTTCCAATATGGGGAACCAGGCTTGTCAGTAGTTACTAGGTCGGTCACTGGTCCAAGTTATGCAAATCCCTCGAAAATTTCATTTACAGTAGGTAAGTACGTCTAATCTTAAGTCCTGGTACGTATACTGTATGCTGCTGCAGCCGGTTTCTAGTGAAGAATGAACAGAGCACCGTACTTGAAGGTCAGTTGACCTGCTCGATTGCGTTCAGTTGAGGGCATGCGTATATGATGATGACCACGGTTTCCTGGCATGGTTCTGCCACGAGAAACCGTATATATGCTGCTGCCAAACCTGTGATTTGCATATCCTCATTCTCCTCGTGATCATATACATCAAAAGTTTTGCGTATAACTGGCCCGAATCTCAGCCTCTGTCGAATAAATGCTAGAAGTACGTCTAGATTGTGATGAAAAAGATCTGTTCCGAGGAATTCTGGTCAGAAAGGGCATTTCAATGCAAGCCATGAATTTCATGTTACTGTATGCGGATTCACAAACTCCCGGATTGAGGCCCATGGGAATCAGAAACTGTGCTTGACACTATTATTATTTCTGTGTTTGATCATTAAAAGACTATACTGTGTGTTGTTGTACTGTACCCTCGCTAGAATTCCACTTTCGTTTCGCACTGGTGCATTCGCTGGAGTACTGTGCCTTGTGTACGTACTCAGTGCCTCTTTATATGGATGAATAGCACCTTGCAAGCTGACATACAAGCTCATCATAGGTCACAGGAGGATGCTCTGAGAGGTCGAGGACCGCAGCTCCCGCCACACTCAAGACTCCATTTCGCGCTTACCTAGCTCGTGTGAACTTAATGGATAACATCATGAAAACTTCACGGACTGTGTCGCAGTCAAGGCTGACTCTAGCTCTGAGACATCTGTATCTATAGTTCTCAACGAGTATATTTGTTACTTGAACTTGGCACAAAAAGAAAAGGTAAAAAGTATATGAGGCAAGTGGCGAAACCTCCCACCGTCGCATACAAAGCGAGGACCACCAGACACCAGTTTAGCTAAATGCGCAACATCCTCAAGTAAGGAAGCCTAAAAACCTAGCAAAAGAAAAGGAAGAACGCAATGCTTCCTTCAGACCAACTTGATGAAGCTCGACTAATGCCAATCTCGCTCGGCATGCCACTCGCGATTTTCATCATCACTAGATATTGTGCTTCTTGCAAATTAACGAGATAACATTCTCTGTATTGGAGAAGAAGACAGATAATAAATATACAAGTGACAAAAGCTACCGCAGTGAAGACGGTTGGTCAACTACACTGCAAACTACATTTTAAATTAGTTTGCTAATTTGAATAGGGTTATTCCAGTATAGTGTTTATAACACTATTTGATTTGGTGTCAAAATTGAAGATTGTACTTGAGTTTAGATGAGTTGAAATCCTTCAGATGGCGGATATCGATGTAGGACCTCTAGGAATTGCGGTCTGAGAGGAGAGACGGCGAGGGGACAAGTTTAGGTCTGTACACGAGGAATGCTTCTCGGTGGGAAACTCAAAACTTTCGTGCGTAGTGACGCTACTCACGGTTCTTCGAAGTTTTGTGCACGTCTTTTGGCAAATGTTGTCTAAATTCAACGGAGACACTCAACTGATTGCATGCACTGCAAGCAGAGGCGCAGCTGTGCGACATGAACTTTGTATTGCGAGTTTAGCGAATGTGTAGCCATCGGTCAATAGGTGGGAACATCTCTGGGCCTCAGCTACCGCACTTGCACACTACAGTCTGAACTCTCTAAGTGTACTATCACTAAGTGCAGTCTCTGGACAAGTGCATACTCTCAAAAACATACACGGAGGAAGTGTAATATTGTCGATTTGGATTAGTGCAAGGCGACCTGAAACCACATCTGCTACAGACAAATCTGTTAATGCAAACCCCGGACTAATGCAAGATTGTTCAAATGTTTGTTCTTGTCCAATGAAAGGAGAGATAGAGCCATGGGTTCACATTTTCGTGTTTTCAGTGACAATGACAGTACTCAATATGAGATGAAACATCACCAAAAATCACAGTAGATATTTCTTTCTCTGCGATGGTGTTATACAGAACTCGAAAAGCTATCTTTGTATAAAAAAAACACTCTAGAGCCCGTTGTGACCTAAACCTCCATAAGAACTATTTTGCACTTATTGAACTACTTTACAATTGTAAAAAATGATAAAAATGCATAATCAAGGAATGCAAACCTCGATAAGAGTACTACCGGAGATTACTCCCAAAGCATTGCACTTATCCAGTTTCGAATGTACTACTCCTCGCGTATCCTTCTCTCGTTTGGTGAAATACAAATCGGTTGCAACCATTGGTTTACTATCACTCTTATGTGAGATTTTAGCACTGATAGCATGATTGCTCACTTGGACAACAATGGAAAGAAGCTAATCCAGCGAGACCTTTCTACAGAATCCAACCTCAAGAAGAGCTGCCTTCAGAAATCACTAACAGTTGACACGTTGTCGCGCTACTTGGCGGCTACATGCTTGACTTCTACTCCGACGCTTAGGTTTAGTAGTTCTAGAAGTTAGCTCATACTACTTCTAGTCCTTTATGTATATGTTTGACACCTTTGCATATGGTGTTAACACTATTTTGAGTCCTAGTAGGCTGATAGTATGTTAGTTATCTTGTTCAAGCATTTGTGCGCTTGTGCAAGTGACTTCTTACTTGTCTATGACGTTCAATGTACATAACTTAGGGTTTCCATGCTGATAGGGGTTTGAGCTCATGGGTTGTACTTACTTGTCGCCCATGCACGCTTTCTAGCTAATTTAAGTTATTTTTCAGGGCTATGTGTCATTTTAGGTAGTTTAAGTTATACGCTGGCACTCTAGGGGGCTTGACGTGGTAGCCTATGAGTGTAGAAAAGTTACCAGGTAGATTAAGGCACAAAAGGACAGTCAAGTGGAGCTATGAACTCCCATTGGTCCGTTTTTGTCTTTTGTGAAACTCTAAGTTTAGAAACAGAGCTCTAGAGGAGAGTTCGAGCAATTGGTGAGGTATCTTCGAAATCTGAGAACACAGGAAGAGAGAGCTCGTTGTGCCAAGCACTGTCAGTGAAATTTTTGCTCGATTTGGATCAATAAACAAGGAGTTATGCCCAATTGAAGTTCGGATTGTGCCAAAACTGCGTCACTTTTGTTGATTTTGGGGTTTTCGGTGCCAATTGCAGCAGAATTGAGGAAATCACTTCAAAACTTCGTGGTTGCGTTCACTGTCAAGAGGGCTACGACTGTCCAAAAAGTTTCGTATCATTTGAGTAATTGAGTAATTCAGGGCGGCCGCTGAAGCAGAGGGGGTCTGAAAAGCTCTTAATCTAGAGCAGCGACTTTAGAGAAGGAGATCTGGAGTTCTACAAACATTCAGGAGTCCCAACTTCACAGGGATGTTCAGCATCCTGTAGACTTCAAATACTGTGAGAAGATTTGAAATTCATCGAGCCAATTCTCTGTTCTATGTCTGAATAGCTGTCTAGGTACCAGAAATTGCCATAATTCTCTTATTCAGAACTTTTCTGTTCATATCTCCGTGTCAGAATTTGATCTCAGGTTGAAACTTCGTCTGTGAGTTCAGTAGTACCTCATTTGCATGTAGGGGAAGTTTAGAGGTCTAAACCTTCATAGTTTTCCTCTCTTTGAGTGTCAAAGTTCACCGCTTAAGCCTATTACTACCAGTGAGACCTAAATTTCGCTTTTTGAGCATATCAGAGGATCCTACACTCCTGTGTGAGTGTTTATAGCTCCTGTTGTGACCTGAAAGCCAACCTCTTGAGTAAACAACCACAGCCAGAAGCCCGGCGCTTTCCTAGGTAGACGGATCACACTCCGACATACTCTCTTTTTGGTGAACTCGACGTGAAACACCTAGGGTGGGAGTTTCTTGAGAGTGTTACAGGATCAGATATCATGGCCAACCAAGGATCATCAAGTGGAGCTGCTGCTGCTGCTCAGCAACCTGTTCAGTTGGATGCTGCTACGATGAAGATGTTCCAAGCTTTTTCCATGTTTATGCAGCAGCAGCAGAGCACAGAGAGGAAAGAGGTATTAGCAACCAAGGCGTTGCAATCTGTGGTGCATCAGATGGACCAGTTCAAG
Organism: Asterella californica; assembly: GCA_036924285.1. Lineage (NCBI taxonomy): Eukaryota > Viridiplantae > Streptophyta > Marchantiopsida > Marchantiales > Aytoniaceae > Asterella > Asterella californica. The sequence goes on from JAYKYS010000008.1 coordinate 16,921,671, forward strand.
GGTACAGATATTTCCAAGTATGTGCGATACTATGCTAGGGAGATGGAGGTGAACAAGGTACCTGAGAAGGAGATGGTGGAGAACTTTGAACTTGCTGTTGTCCCTGAGATTCGTGGGCGTGTGAAGGAGCTCAAGCAGCAGCAAGGACAGAGTTGGGAGAGCTTTATGCGAGCTTTGAAGGAGGAGTACTACACTGAAGATTCAGAGAGAGTGACAAAGAGAACGTTCTTGGAGTGGGTGGTGAAGCCTAACAAAGGTTTGTCTGTAAATGAGTTGTTAAGGGAGTTTGATCGTCAGTATGCTCAGCTTTCTAGGACAGAGAAGCTTACACTAGAGGTTGAGAAGACCGAGCTTTTCCTACAAGCAGCGGACGTAACTATTCAGGAGAAGCTTGAGCTGTTGCTGGAAGACAAGAGTGAGGAGAGAGGATTGAAGACTGACTGGAAGGAGGTTGAAGAGGCTGTTTCTTTGCTGGCCAAGAGACAGAGAAGAAGGGACAAGGTGGTGGTAAGTGAAGCAGCACCTCTGATAATTCTTGTCAAGCAGTTGCCTACTAAGCCTGCTTTGGTAATTGCTAGAGAGGAAGACTCACCGCTTGATGAGTTGATTAAGGGTATGAAGGAGCTTAAGCTTAAGCTCACTAGGTTAGAAGAGAAGGAGCAGAATGTACAGCCTGCTATGCAGAGACCTCAGATGAGAGAAGGCTTTGTTCATCGTTGTATATGGTGTGATAGCCTAGACCATGTAAGGAGAGATTGTGGGGAGTTTTCAGATGCATTGAGGAAGGATCTGATCTTCTTCAAAGATGGTAAGATCCATTTGAGAGAGACTGGGATGATGTTGGGAACCAACTTTGGCAAGGGTGGTATGAAGAGACTTGTGAATGAGATATCAGCATCACATGCTGTTTCTCTTGTGAATGCTGCTACCTGTGGAGTGAAAGTGGAGATGGAGAGAGAGAAAGGGACTACTGGGTTGTGGTCAGATGTAGTGCGGTCCGTAGCTAGAACAGAGCTAGACAAGGATGTGCTACGAAGGGTTGGCAACTCAATTAGAGAAACTACAGGATGGAATGACCCTGTGGATACTATGTCAGTGCATGCTTATGTTGCAAGAAGTCAGCATGAAGCTGTACTAGAAGAAAAACGCAGGAGGGAGGATGCAGGTGAGGCTTCTACAGCCAAACGACCTGCTACAAGGAGTGAAAGGGCTAGACCAGAGGCAAGACAGGAGACAACACCTACTCGGGAAGAGACTATGGAGGATCTACCACCTACAACACCAAAGGAGAAGGAGAGAAGCAAGGAGAAGGGTAAGATGCCTGCATACAAACTTCAGTCTGATATTGAGATTGCTACAGACCTGAAGCAGGTGTTAGAGAATCGTATCTTGAATGGGAAGGTTGAGTTTACCTTGGGTGAGATTCTTGGGATAGCAAAGCGTGAGTTCCATGAGGTTATCATAGATATCATCAAGAGGAAACGTCAGATCTTGGGTGAAGCAGCTACGCTTAACGCTCTAGGGACCAAACTGTCGGAGGATGAGGAGGATGAGATTGCTGGTTACTGCTCTCAAGTATCAGAGGGAAGATCAGATCAGCACGTGAGGTTTGAAGATGAGGTGGAAGCATCGCAGAAGAGCCATTATTCTCACAACCATTGGGCGAGAGCAACCACAGAGACCTTAGTGAAGCTGGGAGATCTGGAGGAACCTGTGGTGGCATTGATTGATCACGGCTCAGAGATTAATCTGATGTCTAAGGAGCTGTACAAGCGTGGAAGGTGGCCCATAGACACCGACCATGGATGGCTTATCCGTGCTGCCAACAACCAGAGGGGAGAACTCTATGGTGCTTGTCCCAACATCAAGGTAACTGTGGGTGACATCAGTGATGTTCAGAATTTCTTTGTGCAAGACATGTCAACCTATCCTATCATTCTAGGGCAGCCTTACATTACTGCTGTTAGAATGGAGACACGAGTTATGGATGATGGTTCAGCTTATGCTAGGATACGTAGTAGAGATGGCAAAAGAGCTGTTCAGTTTTTGACCGTTGCTGCAGAACATGAGAGGAATCGTGATAGCTTGAGAGACCGTCCACTACCTAAGATTACTCAGGAGTTTAGAGAGTCTAGGGGTTTTGGCAGAGTACCATTGAAGAGCGAGACTTCAACGGTACAGTAGAGATAGGATTCTCGCCTGATCCAGTAGAGCAGGAAGCTTTATCCACTAGCTTCTTAGGGTTGACATCATGTGGATCAATGTGTTATAGGAAGGTTGAGAATCTGAAGAGGTTTGAGAGGCAACATGTGAAGAGTGTACAACAATCTTTGTGGGATAGTGGAGAGTTAGCAGGAGATGAATACATATCTGGAGTGTTTGAAGAGCAGTATTTGGTAGATACTATAGGAGAGTTGAAATCTATATTAGAAAGCTCTACAGATGATGTAGATAGAGTGGTGAGAGTGAGCTCCAAGGAGCTTTATGATGTTATTGATAAGTTTATAGATCGACAAGAGGTGTATGTGGAGACCAAGTACAAGTCAGTGGCAAAGAAAGTCAAACCAGTGGCTTTGCCTTTGCCACTCGATTACAATCAGAAGATGGAGCAAGCTGCACGAGAGCCGACGCTCAGAGGACCGAGAAGAATTGGGCACCAGTTCACAGAAACAACACTGAAGGAGCTGAGGATTGGAGGTGATGGATTTCTTACTGAGCAAGAGAAGAAGAGCTTCAGGGAGATGCTATCTAAGCATGGTAAGGCGTTTGCGTTTGAGTCACATGAAGTAGGATGTGTAGATCCAAGTGTAGTTGCACCTATGGTAATCTTTACTATACCGCATGTGCCTTGGAATCTACGTCCTATCCCTGTGCCTAGAGCTCATCTACCAAAGCTGATAGACTTGCTCAATGAGAGGATTAGGATGGGTATCTTGGAACCATCTATAGCTCCCTACTCTAGCAGATGGTTTACTGTTCCGAAGAAGAGTGGAGCTTTGAGATTTATCCAAGATATGCAGCCAGTTAACAAGGTGACTATCAGGAATATGGGTATAGGACCTATTGTAGACGAGTTTGCAGAGGCTTTTGCTGGTCGTGCTATCTATTCCATGGGAGACTTATATTCAGGTTATGATCAGTTTCAGTTATCCTCTGAGAGTAGAGACTTGACTACAATGAGGACGCCTTTGGGGTTACTAAGGATGTGCACCTTGCCACAAGGTGCTACCAATTCTGTAGCACATATGATGAATGGCATGAACAAAGTTTTGAGGGACTTCATTCCTGAAAAAACTATGCCATTCCTTGATGATGTGCCGATCAAAGGGTGTGCTGAGGAGGAGAAGAATGAGGTAAAAGATCAGAGGGGGTGCCGTAAGTTTGTAGCAGATCACATAGCTGATTGTGATAAGATACTGAGTCGACTGGAGGAGGTTCATTTGACTTTATCAGGAGCCAAGTCTGTATTTGGAGTACAAGAGGTGTTAATAGTGGGACATCTGTGTGGATCTTATGGTCGGAAACCTTGTCCAAACAAGGTTGATGCCATCCGAAGGATGAAGGAGACATGTGGATCGGTTACTGAGGTGAGAAGGTTTCTAGGAGCATGTGTGTTTTATCATATATGGATTCCACACTTTGCACATGTAGCAGATCCGTTGTACAAGCTGCTGAGGAAGGGGCAAAGATTTCAGTGGCAAGAGGAGCAAAGCGAGTCTATGAGGAAGTTGAAGGATCTTTTAGCTTCACCACCAACTCTACGGAAGGTAACATATGAGTTGGGCAGATCTGTTATCCTTACTGTTGATACTAGTCCTATTGGCATTGGATGGGCTGTAGGGCAAGACGATGAGGATGGGAATAGATATGTGGTGCGTTTTGGTGCTAAGGTGTTAAGTTCACGGCAGAGAGACTACCCTCAGGTCAAGAGAGAGCTATGGGGAGTAGTTACTGCGATGAAGAGTGATAAGGAATACTTGATAGGAGCACCTGTGGTTGTGGAGACAGATTGTTTACCTCTCTTGGGAATGATCACTAGCTGTACAACTCCAGATATTGCTATGTTGAGGTGGATAGCATATATCAAGTCCTTGAACCCAGAGTTTAGACATATTGCAGGAAAAGACAATCTTGTGGCAGATATGTTATCAAGGGCTAGGTATTACGATGAGAAAGAAATGATAGATGATCAGGAGGATGTGAGAACTGATTTCTATTCTAGTGCTCTTGCTAGAAGAGATAGAAGCTGTTTTGTAGCTCCATTGGAGTTATTTGAGGAAACTATGTATGATGGCGAGTGGTTGGATCTTGGGCGTTATTTGAGTTCACTGGAAAGGCAAGAAGGCTGGTCTGATGCAGATTTCAAGAGGATCCGTAGAATAGCTTATGGTTACTTTTTACATGGAGGACATCTATGGAAGCGCCCTAAGCTACAAGGAGGTATACCGCAGCGAGTAGTATGTGACTTGGAATTGCAGCAGAAGCTGATCAAGGAGTTCCATGAGAGTTTATGGGCTGGTCATAGAGGAGTTTGGGCTACATTTGCCAAGATGAAGGAGAAGTATTGGTGGAAGGGTATGTATAAGGATGTAGTACAGTTTGTTTCATCCTGTATACCTTGCCAGATGTATTCCAACGTACGTCATCGTGATGGATTGCATCCTACTTATCCTTTAGCCATTCATTACAAATGGGTAGTTGATCTGGTAACTATGCCATTTGGACTTGGCCAAATGAGGTATCTAGTCTTGGCTAGAGAAGATCTATCTAACCAAGTCGAAGGCCGTGCTCTGAGGACGAAGACCACTGCTAGTGTCTGCCGCTTTCTACTTGAAGATGTTATTTGTAGATATGGGTGTGTGGGAAAGATCACTGCAGATAGGGGTGAGCTGGATTCACAAGAAGCAGTTGAGTTCTTCAATCGATTGGGAATCAAGTTGGCGTTAACCACTGCTTACAATCCTGAAGGGAATGGCAAGAGCGAAAGAGGTCATCCGCCAATCATCAAAGCTTTGGTAAAAGCTTGCAAGGGTAAGATCCGTGAATGGCCTAGACTGCTACCGTTTGCTTTGTGGGCAGATCGTACAACTCATAGTACCGTTACAGGTTACATGCCAGCAGAGTTGATACTAGGGCAAAAACCTGTGATGCCGATTGAGGAGGTTGTGCCTACTTGGAATGTTTTGCCATGGGAAGATGGTAGAAGTACGGAGGATCTTCTTGCATTAAGGATCCAGCAGTTAGAACGGAGACCTGAGGATGTTGCAAAAGCTGTGGAAAGGTTGAAGACTGCTAGAGAGAGAAATAAAGGCAGATTTGATAGAACGCATAGATTACGACCCAAACCAGTTAAAGAAGGTGATTGGGTGTTAGTCTATGATAGTAGTCTTGATAATCAGCATAGCACTATCAGAAAGTTCTCCAAGAGATGGTTTGGACCTTATGTGGTGTTAGAAGTTTATGATAATGCCACATACTCTTTGAGAAAGTTAGATGGTGCAGTGCTCAAGATACCAGTCGCAGGGAAGAGAATCAAGCTCTTTAGAAGGAGAGGGGACGATCAGAACATTGCAGAGCTTACTGAGGATGAAGCTGAAGACTCAATGGAGGTTGAAGATGAGTTTGAAGCTGAAGCTGAAGAGTCTTGATCTAGATCTGGCACATACCGGAGGATGTGCAGGTTCAGAGGGGGTGGATGTCGCGCTACTTGGCGGCTACATGCTTGACTTCTACTCCGACGCTTAGGTTTAGTAGTTCTAGAAGTTAGCTCATACTACTTCTAGTCCTTTATGTATATGTTTGACACCTTTGCATATGGTGTTAACACTATTTTGAGTCCTAGTAGGCTGATAGTATGTTAGTTATCTTGTTCAAGCATTTGTGCGCTTGTGCAAGTGACTTCTTACTTGTCTATGACGTTCAATGTACATAACTTAGGGTTTCCATGCTGATAGGGGTTTGAGCTCATGGGTTGTACTTACTTGTCGCCCATGCACGCTTTCTAGCTAATTTAAGTTATTTTTCAGGGCTATGTGTCATTTTAGGTAGTTTAAGTTATACGCTGGCACTCTAGGGGGCTTGACGTGGTAGCCTATGAGTGTAGAAAAGTTACCAGGTAGATTAAGGCACAAAAGGACAGTCAAGTGGAGCTATGAACTCCCATTGGTCCGTTTTTGTCTTTTGTGAAACTCTAAGTTTAGAAACAGAGCTCTAGAGGAGAGTTCGAGCAATTGGTGAGGTATCTTCGAAATCTGAGAACACAGGAAGAGAGAGCTCGTTGTGCCAAGCACTGTCAGTGAAATTTTTGCTCGATTTGGATCAATAAACAAGGAGTTATGCCCAATTGAAGTTCGGATTGTGCCAAAACTGCGTCACTTTTGTTGATTTTGGGGTTTTCGGTGCCAATTGCAGCAGAATTGAGGAAATCACTTCAAAACTTCGTGGTTGCGTTCACTGTCAAGAGGGCTACGACTGTCCAAAAAGTTTCGTATCATTTGAGTAATTGAGTAATTCAGGGCGGCCGCTGAAGCAGAGGGGGTCTGAAAAGCTCTTAATCTAGAGCAGCGACTTTAGAGAAGGAGATCTGGAGTTCTACAAACATTCAGGAGTCCCAACTTCACAGGGATGTTCAGCATCCTGTAGACTTCAAATACTGTGAGAAGATTTGAAATTCATCGAGCCAATTCTCTGTTCTATGTCTGAATAGCTGTCTAGGTACCAGAAATTGCCATAATTCTCTTATTCAGAACTTTTCTGTTCATATCTCCGTGTCAGAATTTGATCTCATGTTGAAACTTCGTCTGTGAGTTCAGTAGTACCTCATTTGCATGTAGGGGAAGTTTAGAGGTCTAAACCTTCATAGTTTTCCTCTCTTTGAGTGTCAAAGTTCACCGCTTAAGCCTATTACTACCAGTGAGACCTAAATTTCGCTTTTTGAGCATATCAGAGGATCCTACACTCCTGTGTGAGTGTTTATAGCTCCTGTTGTGACCTGAAAGCCAACCTCTTGAGTAAACAACCACAGCCAGAAGCCCGGCGCTTTCCTAGGTAGACGGATCACACTCCGACAACGTGTTGTGATTCGGTGGCCATCAATGTGGACCTCCCTGAGGAACTCAGAAAGCAGATACTCCATGACACTTAAGCTTGCAGGATAGTGATCAGTTTTAAAGACAAGTTGAGAGAATCAGCTATAAAACAATGGTTGGTCGGATACACATTGCAATCGGAGATGAACACTCAATACTTAAGGGCATTGCAAAAGGCCTTCCACTTGGTGCTTGTTGGAGGTGACGAACCCAAGAGGACTCACCACAAATTGCTAAAAGATGGGGTAACCCAATATAGTGACACATTTGCTGTGCTCAACGCATACTCTCCAAAGTCTGATGCTTGCAAGCCGGAAGACTTGAAGCAAATCATTACCATTCTTGTCTACAAGACTGATCAACTTGTACACAACATGACCCAGTATATTCTACAACATGTGGGGACAGTGCTACTCAAGACGTTGTTGAAAGAGGACTCGAGGTCTGATCTGAAAGTCAACATGCTCACAGACCGCACCTCTTTCAGTACTTTCTTGGTGGTCCCTCTAAGTGATGATCTGAAGCTCAAGCTCGGCCTGGAATACGTTAGACAATACCTATGGTAACATCTCCATGGCTCCTTTGATCATTAAGCTGAAGATTGTCAACTTGCGGTTACCACCATAGGTACATCCACTACGGGAGGTTCAAGTCACAACAATGCCAGGCTCTTTCCACCACCATCGTAGCCGCTCGTTGTTCCATTTCCTGCACAGAGAGCACAACAATCAACTAGGAGGTTTGCTGACCCATCAATACGTGACTTCCATTCGACCTCCTCATCAACCACCTCAGGTGCTGAGAGCTCTTCCAAGCACAAGAGACTCAAGTAGCACAATGCCATCCAACGTGAGGAAAACATGTTGTTCCTCACATGAGCTTCGTCGTCATCGCACCACTCCAAGCAACACAAGGAAGCAATTGACGACAAGAACAACAGACGTTCAGATACTCAACATTCCAACACAAGAGTTGTTTCATACAAAGCCACCTCCGATGCAACATTACCTTTTGCCTCCTCATTGTTCAGATTTTAAGTGTTGACAGAATGAGTAACTCTCTCAACCAACATTCTTTATCCTCAAATCACCCACAGACCAAGATTATCACGCACGCAAGAGTATTCACACCGGCACTCCATCCAAGAGACCATATTGCAGCTGGAACTTTATGCCCTCCTCGTCCGAGTTCAAACAACAACTTCATCAAACCAAGAATCCGAGGAACACGTTGTCGTATTGTGTGTTTTTTTGTCTAAGAATATTGGGTATATGACTGTGTAGAGATACATGGCTTGAACAGGTTGACTCTAAATCTTGATCTTTCAATCCAAATGTTTCTCTATCTAATATTCTAGAACAAGTGAATTTGTACTCTCTCTATTCAAGGTTAAAGCTTGATACGATCCAAAAGATATGTATAAGTCGTAGAAAACTGCTTTGCAAACAGATCCCTCAGTGCTCTGTCTGAAATATCATTTAACTGAAAGTAACTCTACATCACTGGAAGCACGACTTAATAGCTTTCCAATGATGCTAGCTATCCGTCAATCCAATCCTCACAACTCTATCTATTACATGCTTCATATCCATATTTGTAAACCAATCGAGTCCTAATATAACTTATTGCACACCTTGGTCTCCTAAGTATTCCAACAAAGTAAAGCATGCACGTCTCTATACAATACTCAGTTCACATCCTAACACCAACGATGACAATACTTGACAGTTCTAAAAATTCAAACTTACTCCTTCGCCACATAGGAGCTAAAATCAACCCCACACCTTCACAATGTCGACTTGTTTGTCGGCATGGAAGTTTCAGCAGCAAACTCTTGCCCAATTGCTCAAAAATAACCAAAAGCTGACAATAGATATAACTGAAAACACGAACCCGTTAACAGAAAATTTTTCAAACTTTGAGACCTCAGTTCTCTCAAATCAATTGACCAGTGGTGATCAAACAGCTCCTCACAATCCTTCACAAGTCTTTGAGAACAACCAAAATAATAGTGAGTATGGATTCACCTCCTCCACTTGATCGATCATAGCGCCATCAGTCCTTCATGAAATCCTCTGATTCTTCAACCCAGATTCTAGCCCTGATCGAGAGCTTTCCAGCTATATTCTTCTTCACTCGAATGGACATATAAAACCTCCCAAAACCATAGAAAACATAATGAGGAATAGCTAGAACATCATTGGTTTAAAAATAAATCAATAAGAGCAAAAAGAGCTCTAATTTTATCTTTTTCTCACTCAACACTTTCCACTAGAACGACTTGTAACACCCAAGGAAACACTATACACCAATAATGCTAAGAGAAATCAAAAAATCCTTGAGACATGTTGAAGGATTCTTTGCAGAACGTAAATACGTAGAAATGCTCAACTAGAATAGGACAATTGAGTTGTCAACTAATACAGAGTAAAAATGATCTAAAATGAAAAGTACGACAAAAGAAAATGATGAGGCTATCACTCGGTCTGCAATGACATCAAATATCGATCTGTCACACCACAAATATCTCATTATTTGTGTGTTTGTTTATATAAATTTCATTAGGTATGACTATCTTATAGATTACTCTAGTTCAAAGATCCAAATCTAGAGTGATCAAAACTAAACATAACTAGCTAAGATAGTTATAACTAAGTTGAGGAAACTATTAGAGGTTTCACTATGACACTATGTGATAAGTGCGGAGCTTTAAATATGCTTCTAAAAAGTATGTAACTTTGTTGATCATCGCTGATTGGATGCATGATGAAAAGTCATGCACAAATATCTAAAGATGCTCCTCAAAAGTCGTATTAGTTTGTTGTCGTCTTCCTATTGGAAAGTATGAAAAGTTAAACACTTTAGAAAAGCTAAAGTAGGAGAATCTGTTACTTTAGTAGTAGAACAAGTAATGTGTGTGCTATTCTTAAGTCTTAGTAGCCTTTAGAAGTTTTACTATTTTGGATTGTGTACTTACCATGAGATAACGAACTTAGTGAAAGTTATCACGGTAAGAAGTTGTAGAGTAAATAAGAGGGAGTTGAGAAGGTGGAAGGACTCTCATTTTTCTTGACTATGAATAAAGTAAGCATTGGAGACCTTGAGAGTCCCTGAGTATTATGCGATGCAATGTTGAGAGCGGGATTAAAACTTGTTTGCAGGAATACTATTAGGGGGAACGATGTGACCATACGGGTCAGAGAGTTGAGTGAAGTGAGCATGGATTTAACTAAATCTTTGTAATCATGGTGCATTAGTAATCTTAGTCATTTGAGTACCCTTGGGTGAGAGACATGCCGGCTTACATTTTGATTCTGTTGCTGAGACCTCGATACAAAGATTCGTATTTAGTCTTTAGTACAGTTCATGGTAGTTTTTAACATGAGTTCAAAACCTTTGTACATACACTATGTTATAGAGGGCAAGATAATATTTCCAACAAGCTTGGTATCTCCGAGAGATCATTTGTAAGGAGAGAGTTATGACGTTCAGAGGGAGGTTTTTGTGAGTTTTTTGGTACCAAATAGTGAGCTCTTTGGAAAGAGTTTACAGTTATTTTCATATTTTCAGTTTTTGGAGTTAAAACTTGAAATCTTTCATGTCCATAGCTTGCAAGATAAGCTATCTAGGTACCCAAATCATGCAATTTACGAGTAGAACTTGAGTTATTGCATTCGAAGCAAAAGAGAGTCAAATCTGTGATATCGCATACTGAAGTGAAAGAGTGAAGGAACTTCAGAATTCTTGAAGAGGATTCTGTTCAATATGTGAGACTCAGAGTTGACAAGTAAAGCTTCTACTTAGTAATGTGAGAAATTGCTAAGCGTGAGGATGGTCATGTGATCAAAAATGTCAAACAAGCTACATAGTGAGAGAGATCTATGAAGAATCATCGCCATCGAAGGTCAGCAAGAGTGAAAATTGAGGTTGAGCAAGATTCTTCAAGGTTATTCGGTGATAGTTACCGCTGATCTTGCGAAAGGAGAATTTTGATTGGAGTTTCAAGAAGAAGTAGAGAGTAGTCATAATAATCTAGAGAAGAACTAGAGGTGTTTTTTGTGTGGAGAAGGACATAAAGTGAGCAAGTGTCCTATGAAGAATAGACTTTTGCGCGAGCGACGAGGCTTGGTCAACTTGAGCTTGCATATAGGTCCTCTTCTCTTAGACAAAGCGTTATTGATCTTACAACCTTCTGTCCTAGATTTACAGTGGACGGGATTCCAATTGAGCATGAGTGTAGCACAGTGGTTGCTTAGTTGGAAATCATAGCTGAAGGTCTCGAGAGAAGGTTGAATGTAGAAACGAAACGAGTGAAGACATCTAGCGAGGACATCATCTTGTTCATGTTGTCTTAGAAGAGTCATTTGTTCTATCAGGAGAGAGCTCAACGGTGAAATTGTGGATTCCGGTGAAGTACTATCTTCACATCCACAACCAATACCTTGAGTAAGAAAAAGAAAAAAAAGGGAGAATGGGGAAACTTCTGGTGGTTTATGGAAACGATGGAGAAGACGTGAAAAGATTTGTGAGAAACTTCAAACGAGCATGCATTGACAATGGAGATCGAAAGAAGAGTGAGTGGGTAGGATTGATACTTGAATTTCTTGAGAATTCTGCCTTGACATGGTATGGGGATAGGAAGAAAGGAAGTGTAGTGAGGACTCCAGTCGATACTCGACAGGTATTGACGGAGATCTTAATTGAAAGTTTTCTTCCTGATGAGAGTTACGAGGGTCGAGGTAACTTACTTCAAACAAAGAGAGAAAGAGAAAGTAAGGACTTACGCAGAGAGAGGGTGGAGAAATTAGAGCAGAAGTTTTGGATGATTTTACGAAAGAGTGGAGATGTAGTAGAACCAATGATGGTGGGCACTAGAGCAATGCTCACAAAGAACTTTATTGGAGAGTTGAGACCGGAGATTCAAACATAAGTGCGGTATGAGAGACATACTTCAAAGGCTGATGCAGTGAAGATCACAACCCGGATGGAAGAGAGCCTGGATGGAGACTACTTGCAACTAATGACTGTTGGGACAATATCTGAAGATGTGCAAGTACCGAGCATGCCAACTTTGACATCTGCGATTGTTCCGACTGTACGGTTTCAGAATTTGACTCTGGTAGTTCCTACTAGCGCGGTTACATCCACTGTACCATCTAGATCTGCTACTCCTGACTTTCGTGATGAGTTGAAAAGTCTGACAGAGTCTTTGGTGGACTTGAAGATCAATATGGTGAATTTATTGCGACACCGTTATCCAAATGTTGGAGGGGGGTTCACGAGGTTACGACAACTATCAATCTAGAGGTGGACCACCACAAGGTTCACCAAGTAACTACACGAACCAAGGATGTTTTACGTGTAGAGGGTCTCATTTCTAACATAATTGTCCAAGTCGTAATGGTGGAATGACGAATGGAGCTTCAACTTCACAAAGCAAGGACAAGGGTGTAGCTTGCATTTATATCTTAGAGTCACGAGATGTACAAGAAGATTTTCAATCTGTAGAGCTGCTGGCTCAAGAGAGAAAGAGGATGAGGACGCATTTCGACGAAGAAGAACCTGTTGTGACAGAAGAGGCTCCAAGTCAAAATACCCAAAGTATCAAATCTTCTTCAAAGACCAAAGAGAGACAAAAGAAACTGAAAAATGTCAATTTCACAGTTTTGATAGAGCAATCAGAATACAATATGGTAGAAGACGTGGGCAAGTAACGAGCAAACATGACTGTGGGACAATTAATTGTTTTGAATCTTTCGGTGAGTAAAGAACTTCGTAGCGCTCTAAGCTCTCGATGAGGTCGGAAGAAGAAGGTAAATCTTTCTACTGTCGGTGTTAGTGCTTTAGATGATAGTGAAAGAGAGGTGTGCAATAAAGCATCAAAAGTAGAGGCTCGTATCAATGAGAGAGATGTCTCAGATGTTCTTGTCGATGGAGGATCGGCAGTAAATGTAATCTTGGAACGACTCATGAGGAAGTTGGATCTAGTACCAACTCGTCCTTCTAGTATCATTGTTGGCATGGCTAACAGACAGCGAGTTAGATCATTGGGAGTGCTGGAGAGAGTTTGTGTGTTAGTAATGGGAGTGCAGGTAAATATGACATTTCAAATCTTGAAAGAGTCAAGTTATGAAATGTTACTGGGAAGACCTTGGCTTCGAGCAGTACATGCAACAAATAACTGACACAAGGGTTATTTACGCATCAGACTGAATCACCACCAGATCAAAGTTCCTTTGCTCGGAGATAAAGAAGGAACGTTAGACCCACATTAAACTTGAGGAGATTGAGGATAGACGGAGAGTCACAAAGAGAAGAGAAGCTCCTCCAGAGGACATCTCCTCTACTTCTCAAGCTCCTCCACCTGCACCAGGTACGATGGAGGACTTGCAATGATCCCAGCAAGAGTCAACGACTGCTGGAAGGCGGTTTATTGTCCAAGAGAAAGAGAAGGGACCGGCCTACAAGTTGGCGGTTGATATTGAAACTTCTACTGATCTCAAGAGCATCTTGGAGCAGAGGATACTGGATGCGCGAATCAAGTTTTCTCTTCAGGAGGTTCTCGGTATTGCAAAGAGGGAGTTTCACGAACTGATCATCGACATCATCAAATGCAAGAGACAGGTGATGTCCGAACAAGTAGAAAGTCAAATGATAGATGTGGTAGGAGCTTCTGTGAATGATGCAAAATTCAGGAAGGTGCATTTTCAGGAGACTGATGACGAGGGATACCAGCAAGAAGCGTTAGTTGCTGATATGAATATCATTGAGTTTGACGATGAGGAAGTTGACGAGGAGAGTCTAGGTATTGATAGTGACTTCAGAAGAAGACATTGGGCTCGTGCTACTACTGCTACAAGTTCATCTTGAAAGTCTGTCTGAACTTGTTGCTGCTTTAGTTGATCACGGATCTGAGATTATCATCATATCACCGGAGTTGTACGAGAGAGGTCAGTGATCTATCGAACTGAACCATGGTTGGGTGTTACTTGCTGCAAACAACCTGAAGGGTGAGTTATACGGCGCTTGTCTTAACATGAAAGTGAAGATATGTGATGTGGATGTAGATCAGCACTTCTTCGTGCAGTCTTCTGCTTCATATCCTATGATTCTTGATCAGTCTTATATCACTGCAGTTCGAATGGAGACCAAGGAGATGGATGATGGATCTCATTATGCTAGGATCCATAGTCCAGATGATAGATGTTCTGTGCAATTTCTGACTTTCCGTATGAACCACGAACGAAATTCAGACATTGAGAGATTCTCCTATCTGTAGGAGTAAGGGTTTTCAGAAACCACTCTTGTAGGACGGGATAACAAAAGTGATGGATCTACTGCTACTATGATCCCACTTGAGCAGCCTGAGAGATCACAAGAGGCTGGTGAAGAGGTTGCTCAAGATTCAAAGAATAGCCATACTGTATATAGTTGGAAATCTGGTTTGATGACTTTCAGTTCACGCGAGTGGAGGATCTGGCTGAGAAGAATAGGAGGCAGATGGAGAAGTATGCAATAGGTATGTGCTGTACAGGAGTTCTGAAGGAAGATGAGATGATTTCTGGTGTTTATGAGGAGTTTGTAGGTGTACAATCTTTTGTTCGTTGGTTGGATGATGTAGATAGGTTGATGGACCAGATGGGAAAATTGTTGTTGATTTCCATCCACTCTCGTAAAGTCTATGAGGAGGTTGTCTCGTGCTTACAATCTTGTCCTCATCTGAGACTAGAGAATGGATGGAAGGAGAAGTGCACACAAAATACAAAACAATAACGAAGAAGATGAAACCAATGACGACCCAGTTACTTGTTGATCCACGACAGTAGATAGAGTTAGCGGCCACTGAGCTTGTGCTTAGAAATCCTACACAGATAGGACACCAATTTACTCAAGAGACACTCGAGCAGCTCCAAATAGGAGAGGGTGGCTTCTTGACTGAATTAGAAAAAGGAGCTTTCGAGAAGATGATACTTAGTCATGGTAAGACATTTTATTTCTCAGCTGGAGAGATTGGTTGTGTGGATCCTAGTGTGATAGCTCCGATGGTTATCTTCACTGTTCCTCACGTACCTTGGGACTTGAAGCCGATTCCAGTCTTTCATGCCTTGCTACTAAAGGTCACTAAGTTGCTGAAGGAGAAGATGCGGATGAATATTCTTGAACCATCTATGGCTCCGTACTCTAGTCGATGGTTCACAATATCTAAGAAGACAGGAGCTTTATGCTTCATCCAAGACTTACAGCATGTCAACAACATCACGATTCGAAACGTTGAGACAAGACATGTGGTTGATGAAGTAGCTGAGGCGTTTGCTAGAAGATCAATCTATTCGATTCGAGATCTATCTTCAGATTACGATAAGTTTCAGCTTGCTTTGGAGAGTAGAGACTTGACTACCATGCGTACATCTTTGGGATTGATGCGGATGTGTATTCTTCTTCAAGGCGCGATAAACTCAGTAGCCCATATGCAAAATGCGATATATAAGATGTTACGAGAGTTTGTATCCGAGGTCACTATCCTCTTTTTGGATGATATTCTCATGAAAAGTTGTCTGGTGGAGGACAAGGACGAAGCTATGACTTATGATGGTTGCAAAAAGTTCGTTGCAGACCACATTTGAGATATCGAAAAGATTCTGACGCTTTTGAAGGAGGTACACCTCACTCTGTCAGATATCAAATCTTGCTTTGGAATGTCAAAAATTGTGGTTGTGGGTCATTTGTGTGGTACTTTCGGGAGACGTCCGAACCTAGAGAATGTAGATGCTATAGCAAGGTAGCAGACTGTACCAACATCACTGAGGTTTGATAATTCTTAGGAGCTTGTGTCTCTTTCGTGTGAGTATTCGTCATTATGCACATATTGCCGAGTCTCTATATGCACTTCTGAGAAAAGGAAAGAGTTTTACTTGACGACAAGAACATCACGAGACGATGGAGCAACTGAAAGAGATTCTGAAGTCTCCATCTGTATTAAGGAGACTTAATTACGAGAGTGAGAGACCTGTGATACTAACTGTTGACACGAGTCCAAAGACGATTGGATGGGCAGTTGGTCAGGAAGATGCAGATGATGTATCATTTGTTTCTAGGTTTGGAGCTCGAATCTTAACATACTGACAATGTAACTATCCTCAAGTGAAGCGTGAGTTGTGGAGAGCAGTTACTGCAATGAAGGTAGATCAAAAGTTCTTGATTGGAGCTCGTGTGGTATTAGAAACAGATTGTTTATTTTTGCTAGGTATGATAGCAAACTGCAATACACAAGACATAACAATGTTACGATGGATTATATTTGGAGTCTAAACCTTGAGCTAAAGCATATAGCAGGGAAGGATAATCCAGTTGCATATATGTTATGTAGGGCTCGTTATACAAATGAGGAAGAGATATTTGTAGAAGTCGAGAATGAAGAGAAGAGAGACGTTTGGTGCCAAGTTGGTCAGCAGACTACAGACTTGGAACCACTGTCGTTCAACGAGGAGTTCTACACAGAAAAGTTCCATGATATTGGATTCTATCTTAGTTCATTATGCAGATGAGAAGGATGGAGTGATGTAGAGTTCAAGGAGATCAGATGGAAGCGTACAATTACCTTCTACGTGAAAGTTATCGATGAAAACGTCCGAAAAGAAGAGATGGAATGCTTGCTAGAGTGGTGGATGATCAATCGACAAAGCTGAATTTTCTTAAGGAGTTTCATGACACATTGTGGGCTGAACATCGTGGAGTCTGTGCTACTTACACGAAGATGAAAGAGCGATACCAGTAGAAGGGTTTGTATCAAGACGTGGTGGATTTTTGTTAGGTGGTGTCTACACTGCTAGTTCTACTCTAAGGTTCGTTACAGAGATGGGCTTGTACTTACCTATCCACCCAGTATCCATTTTCAATGGATCTTTGATCTTGTGATGATGTCGCCGAGACTATGAGGGATGCGCTACTTGATGTTGGCTCGAGAAGATCTCTCCAACTATATGGAGCGACGAGCACTATGAACGAATACTACAAAGAACATATGTAGGTTCGTGCTTGAAGATATCATCTGTCGTTATGGATCTGTTGAGAGATTATCAGCAAATAGGGACGAGCTGAGAGGTGTAGAAGCAAAAGAATTCTTTGCTCGTTATGGAGTAAAGCTTCGGCTTATTACTGTCATGAATCCAGAGGGCATTGGTAAGAGTGAACGAGGACACCTTTCTATTGTTCACGCTTTAGTGAAAGCATGTGATGGTAGACTTAGAGAATGACCGAGACTACTTCTATTTGTTTTATGGTACACAGTGTACCACGATTGGCTATATGCTGATTGAGCTTATGCTGGGGTAGAAACCAATCATGCCTGTTGAGGAGAACTTTCCCACGTGGGCTACGCTACCGTGGGAAGATGGTATAGATCGAACTTCACTCATTGCTTTACGAACCAGGCAGTTAGAGCGGAGAGAGGAGGATCTTGTTGAAGCGCAAGGGAAGCTGAAGGTGGCTCGAGTCAAAAACAACAAATATTTTGACAAGACTCACCGACTATGATCAAAACTAATGCGTGTTGGTGATTGGGTTCTGGTGTATGACAGCACATTCGAGGATCATCATTCTACACTTTGTAAGTTCTCTTGAAGATGATTCAGGTCTTATGTTGTGCTAGATGTTTATGAAAATTCCACTTATAGTTTATAAGAGCTAGATGGTACTCCTTTGAAGCTATCTGTGGCTGGCAAACTTGTGAAACTGTTCAAAAGACTCGGAGGATCAATATAGGAGGATGTGCAAGTTTAGAGGGGATGGATGTCGTGATGTGAATCATTTCACATAGTAAATAATTCACCTCTCTGTCAGGAGTTAGTCTCATCGCGTTGATATTGTTGTCGTGTTATTTGACAACTGCATGTTACACTTCTACTCCGATACTTGCATATGGTGTTAACACTATTATGTTTTATATTTTGAACCCTAGTAAGTTGATAGTATGTTATGTATCTTGTTCAAGCATTCGTACGCTTGTGCAAGTGACTTCATACTTATCTATGATGTTCAAAACTTAGGTTTACCATGTTGATAGAGTTTAAGCTCATGGGTTGTACTTACATGTCGCCCCTGCATTCTTTCTAGCTTGTTTAAATTATCTTTCAGGGTTACGTGTCATTTTACATGTCTTCGCAAGAAGTTTAAGATTTACGCTCGCACTTTAGAGGCTTGACATGGTAACCTATGTGTGAAATTAAGTTACCACGTGCATTGGGGCACAAAAGGACAGAGAACTACGAATTCCCATTGGTTCATTTTTATCTTTTGTGAAACTCTAAACTTAGAAGCAGAAGTCTTAAGGAGAGTTCAAGCTTTTGGTAGAGACATTGAAAAATCGGAGAACATAGGAAGATAGAGCTCGTCGTGCCAATCATTGTCAATGAAAGTTTCGATCGATTTGGAGCAATAAAGAAGGAGTTATGCTAATTTGAATTTCGGACTGAGATGGAATTGCATCACAATTGGTGATTTTGGGATTTTTGGTGTCAATTGCAGTAAAATTGAGAAAATCACTTCAAACCTTTGTGGTTGCGTTCAATGTCAGCAAGGCTAAGAATTTCCAAAATGTTTCATGTCATTTGAGTGAGTGAGTAATCTAGGGCGACCACTGAAGCAGAGGGGTCTGAAAAGCTCTCAATCTAGAGCAGCAACTTCACATCTCGGGATTTGGAAAACTGTGTACAACCAGCAGGGCAAATTTCACAGGACTGTACAGCGTGCTGTAGACTCCAAATCTTGTAAGAATCATCGAAAGTTATCGAACCAAAGTAGCTATCTGGGTATCAGAAATTGCCGTAATTTCTTTACTCAGAACGTTTTTTATCACATCTCAATGCTCAGATTTGATCTCAAGCTGAAAGTTTGTATGTGTGTTCAGTAGGGCCTCCTTTACATATAGGAGAAGTTTTGAAGTCTAAGCCATCATATGTTTCTTATTCTTGAGTGGTAAAGTTCACCGTCTGACCTTATTACTACTAGTCAATCTTGATTTTTGCTTTCTGAACATATAAGAGGACCCAAGAGACCTGTGTGAGTGTTTATAGTGCCACGTTACAACATGAAGCTTATCTCCTTAGTAAACAACCACAGCTAGAAGCCCATCGCCTTCCTAGGTAGACGTATCACAGTCTTCACAATCATATCACAGCTAGAAGGTTTCGCCCTTCTCATGAAACTCTCACCTCGACAATGTTGTATGATAACACATCGTTTATAATTTTAGGTCAAAACAAATATGTTTCAACATAGTGACGTAGTTAGATTTTGACCTAGATTTAGGTCAAAATCGTGCGAATCGATCTGTAGTGCACCTTTCATCGTAGGTCGAAACTAACCCATTCGACTTATGATTTTAAGTCGATACGTTCTTGTCGCTACCTACAGGTTGAAATGTTCTACTCTCGACTTGTAGGTGCAAACCAGTTGTTTTGACCTAAGATTAAGATTGCAACAACCTCGTCTCAACCTGTAGGTCAAAATGAGCAGTTTTGACCTAAGGTTTAGGCCGAAACGTTCTCCTCTCGACTTGTATGTTGAAACGTTCTCATTTCGACTTAGGGTTTAGGTCGAGACCTGAGGTTTTGACCTGAAATATGATACAGACTTGTTTTGTTTTGACCTTGGGTTAGTCTTTCAAACTCTGAGTTGTTTAGATCACATTTTTATACATATTTCATGCATTTCGTAGGACGAAGATGAGCGATACATGACAAAGATATTCACAAAGGCCTTTGGTTATTGAAGTTTATGATGATAAAGGATGTTATTTCAATGATACGATGGGGTTGGATCGACAAGGAATCTGTTATGGATGCCGTGAGCTATTTTGTATGTTTAAAGTATATTTTGTAAGTTCAAACTTTTAGGTTGGAACTTGTGTGTTGTGTTTGTATCTTTTAGGTTTTCGTTGTGTTGTTTTTGCATCTTTTAGGTTGTTGTTCAAAGCTCTGAATTTTGAATTTTGATTTTGGTTATGTAGATATTTGTTTGTAAAGCTTTTGTCAACAGTTTTGATGTAGATACGTGTACGGGCTCAGTCAATGGAGTACATATAGTGTTGGATGAAAGTCTTCTTAAAGAGGATTTTGTGCTTCCTTCCGATATCGTGTCGGATTTTACGTGAAGGATGTCCAGGAAAACACGAGGTTCCTGGCTGTGGAGATGTTGTGTGCTGAAACAGAGACAAAACAGAGAAAAACAACCACGAAAACGAATGCTGCGATATATACCAACTCCAAATGTATGTACACTGCCGGTTCTTTCTCCTAAGAGCACAGAATTGAGAAACAGACCAGAGCGGTCTGTAACCTGCTTCAAAAGCCTCTAAAAACAACCCCTGAATCACAACCCTGATCCAAAACACCGAAGCGTAGCTCAAAGCAAGAGAAACTTCTCTTTGCTAACAAACAGAGCCACAACAATATCACACGATCTAAACCTAAGTCCAAACCACACCCATGTACAAGCTCTTAGCCAAAACTAGCTACCACAAGCTGTATATAGCCAACCAGAACTCTAACGAACTCAAAAGAGCAAAACCCGTAGCGAAGAAACCGAAAAAGACCTATCTGAGAACTTCCTCCTTTCGCCAAACAGACTTCAGATGTCGATAGGGTCTCCTCCGCTGACTCCATTAACCCAAGAAACCTTCAGATCCGACTCCCAACAGTCGAGATATCGCCGATTTTCGGTCGTAGATGACCGAACTTTCAAAAACTCCTCCGTGCGACTTAAAACCGCACACACCGCACAAACGGATCGTCTAAACTGATATCCGTCTTCCGTGGCAGATGGTTCTAGCTATCACGAACCCAACAAGACTCCAAACAAGTCGTTTGGAGTTCTCCTTGCAAAACCACGCAAGAAATTTGATCGTAGGTTGTAAAAAACTGACGTAAATCGATTCCTTGCGGTTCAAAATCGCTCACCACACCCAAACTAACAATCCAATCCACACATGGTCTTCTCCTATGCGTAGATGAAGACTCCCTGATCGCATAGGCACCAAGAACGAAGAGCTTAGCTCACGATCGCGAAGAACAAACCAATCTCAGATCGCAAGCGAATGAAAATCTGACGTAAGCGCTTCCTTGCGAGCCAATTTCACTCAGAACTCCCAAACCGCCCAATGAAACTTCGTGTCATCTTCAATTTCCTGAAGAACCCGGCGTTCTGATCCCAATGGATCCGAGGGCAGCAAGTTTGGACTCCGAAACGGTCTTAACGGTCCAACTCTCCTTCACAAGTTACTGAAGCTCCCAAAATCTCCTCTCTGCGTCTCATTTCTCTCAAAACACATCTCCCGATCCATCTCTTCTAGAACCGTCTTAATCCACACGTAGCATGCACAGATCTGAACCCAACGACGCCTTGCGCGCTTGCATTGGATCTCCAGATCTCCCGAACCGTCCGCTTACAGATCGTAGGTGCAAGCTAACTCCTTAAGCAGCCCCCTTACATCAGTCTCTGTACGTACCAGTTTTCATCAATAATGAAGAAGCAGACCCCTTGCGTCTTTAATATAACGCTTGGGGTTGCAAATACCCAGCCAGCAAGTAAACTAGGGCTTAGCTTGATTTTCATTTCTTTCGAATCGCATAACTTCTCCAATAGGTGTCTAAATGAAGTAGACAAGATGCCCATGGAAAGCTCACAACAAGCTCTACCCATCGATGTAATGAAAATGAAGATCCGAAGTTGTGCCAAAAGTCCATAAGCTGAAGCTTAGCTTGTTTACCCATCTTTCGAGTCTTGTAACTTCTCCACTAGACATCCAAATGAAGTAGACAAAGTGCCTATGGAAAGCTGACAACAAGCTCTATCCATCGATGTAAAGAAAGTGAAGATCCGAAGTTGTCCCAAAAGCCCGTAAGCTGGGGCCTAGCTTGTTTTACCCTTGAGTGTCTTTGGAGCGATAATTGTTGAAATTTGATTTTCATGTAGGAGCCGGTCCACGACACGACATCCACCCTCTCCAAACTTGTGCATCCTCCGATATGCACCAGAGATACCACCAAGGAGTGGACCGACACGCACACTCGTTCCTATCTTGTCATCCTCTCTCCATCTCAGCCAACCTCATCCTCAAGATTACAACCTGATCGTCATCTTGAAATTGCTACCCTGCCATGATCTTCCCTAGATCCATGCTCATCTACTTTCTCTTCAACCTCCCATCCAATCACTCCCTCGAGATCTACACATCTTTCAATATGTGAAGACATAGAAAGAATAACCCATCATACCATAGAAATGTCTTCCATCCGTCTTGTAGAACCTCATCGTCGAGGTTTGTGATCCAAATGTCGTAGTAGACATCACCCATCCTCCCAATCATCATCGCATATCCTGACTGTAACTCTCAACCTCAAGTCTGTACATGTCATCGTATGTATCGAACTCTTCTTTTCTGTTTTCTGAAAAAAAGAACCACACTGCTGCAACCAAAATCCTCAACTACAATCATTATTATCTCGCTGTACATGGTATCCTCCTCAACCATCATCCTCCATGATCTCTTCTTTTGAAAACCCTTACTACCTCCCTAGCATCATTCTCTCAACCCAAATCACCTTCAGCAATGGCTTCTCCCCTGTAAGCCATACTTACTCATCATCCTATACCCGCAGCCTCGAGAGCATCCATCCACTCTCGTTCACCCTCAGCAAGTCATTCGTCCTTGATGATGTCGATGATAACATCATGGACTTCTCTTGTAGCTGCACCCAAGATCTCCCGTGATATGAATCCAACCTTCGCATCTTGATGCGTTCCTCTCAACCTCCCTTCACATCCATCACTGTATCTATATCTAGTTGTTGTATGTCTGCAATCAGATCAACCAAGTCCATTGTCTGCACCTCAACCATCTCCTCTGGTTGTGAAGGATCGTCCTTCATTGCCTGTTCAAGAATAATAGTTTCTTGTTGAACTCTATTCTCTCGAGCTTGCTTCTCTGAAAAAATCTCTTCCTGTCCCTTCTTCTCGTTCTGCATCGTGGATGCAGTATCCAACTTGAGCTCGCTTGGATCCATGTGCTCATCCAAATCATCCATATGGAGATCATGCTAAATCTCCTCCACCCTAGCACCATAACTTGTAGCTTCGATAGCTACAACTGCATGTGCCGCAAGATAATCATCCACAAACTTCTTCATCCCCCCTTTACCAACGTTGGTTGAAGGAGAGTACCCGTACTTGTGAATGTAACCTTTCCATCCTCCCAAGAAATAACCTCCCGTTGCAAAGACTCTACAAAGTCGATGCAATCATCTCGTTGATGATCAGTACCATCACACCACACGCACTGATGTACCTAAGCTAGTTTGGGTACAAGTTCCATCTCAATCGATGATCCTTTATTCTCCAACCTAGTAACCTTAGCTTGTAGATCTTGCATCTTTTGTCGTATGTCTTCGATGGTTGGATCCTTCTCCTCTACAATCATAATTGGAGGTTGAACCTCAAATACTACCTGAACTGATGTAGTCAGCGATGCAGGTGTCAACCTTGTAACCCTTATCCTTGTATGTCTCCAGACAAGAAGCTCAACCGCTTCATGGACAACCTCCCAATTCCTTGTCAACCCTTGTTCTCTCAATCCATCCTCCAAAAGTAGCTCGAACTGCTCTTGCCATGGTTCATCAACAGCTTGAAGAAACAACTCTGTCTTGTAGGTTTCCAAGGTTAGCTTGTCCACCCGAGATAGTTGAGAGAATTGTCTCTCGAACTCCTTTAACAGCTCTGTAGGCTGTAAACTCTTGTTGGGTCGATTGATCCATCCCAAAAATGATTCATTGGTTACTCGATCTGAGTTTCCCAAGAAATACTCCTCCATCAGTGCATGTGAAAATGTATCCCAGTTCCTCTCAAAACGCTTTGCTAGACCCTTCACATGCTCCCTTATCTAAAGCACCGTAGCAAGTCTGAATGTCTCGATCATGTCCTTCTCCGATTCCTGATCCAAATCCATCTCCGTCTTGTAACATCTCAAGTAGTTTGAGATGTCTTCCCCATCAAATAGATCGAGCTTGTCGATCACCCTCCGAAGCGTCTTCGTCTCCAAAGCCTCCTTTTGTTGGTTCCTTTGCTCTTGTCGCATAAACAAAGTGAAGGCTTAGAACAATCGTGCAGTTGCTGCATCCAACTACATCCCTGGTATACCCTCTGATCCATCCATTCCGTCCATAGTCATGGCTCGTCTCATCTTCACATCCTCCCTTGATCCCAAACCATCTACATATCCATCATCCCATGTCCGCAGCATCCTCACGAACAACCGTATCCATCTTCATCCTCGCTCATGATTGTTGATCTCTTCTTCCAAGTTCAAACACACAAATCTCCACCTCGGACCTTCACGTCAAGTTCACCATCGATATCGTGTCGGATTTTACGTGAAGGATGTCTAAGAAAACACGAGGTTCCTGGTTGTGGAGATGTTGTGTGCTGAAACAGAGATAAGACAGAGAAAAACAACCACGAAAAGGAATGATGCGATATATACCAACTCCAAATGTATGTACACTGCCGGTTCTTTCTCCTATAAGCACAGAACTGAAAAACAGACCAGAGCGGTCTGTAACCTGCTTCAAAAGCCCCTAAAAACAACCCCTGAATCACAACCCTGATCCAAAACCACCGAAGCGTAGCTCAAAGCAAGAGAAACTTCTCTTTGCTAACAAACAGAGCCATAGTAGTATCACACGATCCAAACCCAAGTCCAAACCACACGCATGTACAAGCTCTTAGTCAAAACTAGCTACCACAAGCTGTATATAGCCAACCAGAACTCTAACGAACTCAAAAGAGCAAAACCCGTAGCGAAGAAACCGAAAAAGGTCTATCTGAGAACTTCCTCTTTCACCGAACGGACTTTAGATGTCAATAGGGTCTCCTCCGCTGACTCCGGTTAACCCAAGAAACTTTCAGATCTGACTCCCAACAGCTGAGATATCACCGATTTTTGATCGTAGGTGATCGAACCTTCAAAAACTCCTCCTTGCGGCTTAAAACCGCACATACCGCACAAACGGATCGTCTAAACTGATATCCGTCTTCCTTGGCAGATAGATCTAGCTATCACGAACCCAACGAGACTCCAAACAAGTTGTTTGGAGTTCTCTTTGCAAAACCACGCAAGAAATTTGGTCGCAGGTTACAAAAAACTGACGTAAATCGACTCCTTGCGGCTCAAAATCGCTCACCACACCCAAACTAACAATCCAATCCACACATGGTCTTCTCCTATGCGTAGATGAAGACTCCTTGATCGCATAGGCACCAAGAACGAAGAGCTTGGCTCACCGATCGCGAAGCACAAACCAATCTCAGATCGCAGGCGAACGAAGATATGACGTAAGCGCTTCCCTGCTAGCCAATTTCACTCAGAACTCCCGAACCGCCCAATGAAACTTCGTGTCGTCTTTAATTTCCTGAAGAACTCGGCGTTCTGATCCCAATGGATCCAAGTACATCAAGTTTGGACTCTGGAATAGCCCGAACGGTCCAACTCTCCTTCACAGATTACTGAAGTCTCAAAATCTCCTCTTTGCGTCTCAATTTCTCTCAAACACATCTCCCGATCCGTCTCTTCCAGAACCGTCTTAACCCACACGTAGCCTGCACAGATCTGAACCCAACGACGCCTTGCGCGCTTGCATTGGATCTCCAAATCTCTCGAACCGTCCGCTTACAGGTCGCATGTGCATCTAACTCCTTAAGCAGCCCCCTTACATCAGTCTCTGTACGTACCAGTTTTCATCAATAATGAGGAAGCAGGCCCCTTGCGTCTTTAATATAACGCTTGGGGCTGCAAATACCCAGTCAGCAAGTAAACTAAAGCTTAGCTTGATTTTCCCTTCTTTCGAATCGCATAACTTCTCCAATAGGTGTCCAAATGAAGTAGACAAGATGCCCATGGAAAGCTGACAACAAGCTCTACCCATCGATGTAATGAAAATGAAGATCCGAAGTTGTGCCAAAAGTCCGTAAGGTGGAGTTTAGCTTGTTTTACCCATCTTTCGAGTCTCGTAACTTCTCCACTAGACATCCAACTGAAGTAGACAAAGTGCCTATGGAAAGCTGACAATGAGCTCTATCCATCGATGTAAAAAAAGTGAAGATCCGAAGTCGTCCCAAAAGCCCGTAAGCTGAGGCCTAGCTTGTTTTACCCTTGAGTGTCTTTGGAGCGATAACTGTTGAAATTTGATTTTCATGTAGGAGCCGGTCCACGACACGACACCGGTTCTACTGAACGGCATGAAAAGTGAGATGATGTCATATAAGAGACTGATTTCTCCCTTTCATGTAAAAGAGAAACGTTACTTTGCTCGAGATTGCATACGTGAGAAATGGAGGTCGGTCTTGCAACTCGTCAACTGTCTTGTTGGTGAGATGATGATCAAAGGTTGTTATTGGTCAATTTGTTCTAATGGTCAAATCTAAAGTGGACTAGAAGAAGATTGTGATTGGGATGTTTTCATGCGAGAGAACACCGTTCAAGAGATGATAGTCATTAAGAAGCATCCTCTAATCAGATCTTTGATTCTTTATCTTGAGACTTTTGTGGGAGTATTGTTTACTCACTTGTTTCTCCATGTTAGAATCTTTGAGAAACAAGACGTGGTTCATGAACACCTTGCACCCGTTCTAGATGTAGATCACTGTGCACCTTTGGACCTCAACCTCAATGCTCTTGAACCAGCTCTCAGTAGTGGAAAAATTACTTCTACTTTAAATCGTGAATATTCATTATATTTTTTCCAGTTTTGTGTTAGTTAGTTTTGTTTTGTCCTTGTGTTTTCCTCTCTAACTCTTATTCGTTGTGTAACAAACTTGGTGTACTCGCGTACTGATATTTCAGCTAAGAGGAGAGAGGAAGCTAGGCTGGAGGAGAGGATCTTTGAGGCCGTCATCAGACTGGAAGATCTGGAGTCGAGAGACGGATCTAACGAGATTGAGTTAGCTCATTTGCAAGACAAGGTAACTTCCGCTAAGACAGAGTTGGCAAAGATCCAATGCTCATCTCTCTTTCGATCAAAGATAATCCCTACTACAGAACGTCAAAGATTCTTAACCTAGATTTGAATGGATTGCTAGTGAGAACTGGTCGGAAACTTCAAGATGCATAAGAGAAAGGCTATCAGATCGAGAGGACTAAAAGTCCAGCCATTTGGTGTGTTCTGTAGTGACGCAGGATTACTCTTTTTGCCCATTTAGTATACAAGATATCGTTCCCACAGAGGATTTACGTGAGTAATCGCTGCTCTAAGTTCTCGGATCTGCTCAAACACACAAACACACGGGTTTTGTCTAGAAATCTCGTCTTCTCACAAAACCACACAAAACCACACGTCTTCCAGATACGCCAAATGGTGCTCTGGACCCAAACAAACAACTACCAACTAGAATATCACACAACTATTCACAGAGAAGCTCGGGAAGACGATCTTCCTGCTTCCAGGTTGCTTCTTCCGGTCTTCTCGATACCGTCTTCCCGAAGCGATTCTCGTCTTCTGGGGGTTTAGCTCGTCTTCTCACACCTCCAGAAGGCTGTCCGGCTTCGCAGAAGTCGACTAGTAACAGTCGTTACATCTTATTCTCACACTCACATTCCATCGGGTTGGATAAATCACAAGGTGTATGCCCCCTGTAGCCTTCCCAGGCTTCTGCCTACGGAAGTTGTCTTCCTGCAGCGCTACAACGACATTCACCTTCACGGAAGCTCAATAGAAGTATCGGAAGCTCACTAGAAGAAGATAAGAAGATGGGAAGATGAGGAAAGATGGGAAGAAGAAGAAATCCAAACAAGAGAAAACAGGATGAAAAAGGGCAATTAAGATTCCGACAGGCTTCTAGTCCGGATCCTGACTAACAAGCCATCCCTGCTTGTAATAGTTTGGGGAGGAAGACAACAAACGTGAGTACTGTAGCACCGTCTTCTACTCGAGGATGTCGTCTTCTGTTGCGAGAAGAAGTCTTCTTTCTTCTTCACTTCGCTGCTCTGACTGCTCTGTCTTCCGGGATCCCTTATCCAGAAGACCGTTCGTACGTAGATCCCAAGTGCTCTACTGAACGAGTCAAGCTACACTCCACAACTGTTGACATTCACCACCACTCAAGAAGAACACTTCCCATGCACAATTGGGAGCGAATTCAATACATTCCACCACCCAGAAGACATGGACGAAGCTGCTGCACTCAAATCCACAATCTATTCCCCGAGAAGAAGTCACAATGGCATTGGGAAGCTCACTCCCTCTACTTTCTGCGTCTTCCTCCTCGACACACCAGCCTAGCTAACAGGACTGCACGAGGATGCCGTTCCCTGTTCCTAGACTGTCCACTACTTCTATCTACATCTTCGAACCACTGCTGGTGCGAGTATGCAGACCCCTCCTGTATATTCCAAGACTATTCGTATGTTTCCAACAACGGGTGTAGTGCTCTAAGACTGTCTCTGCTCTAATGTGTCTCGCCTGCCTGCCTGTAGAATCGGTGTGTATGTTCAGTTACTGCCGAATTCTACAGAACCGGCAGAGCTCTCAGAGAGCTTTTCTCCTACCCTGCTATCCTACTTAACCATCTGCCTCGAGAGTCAGAGGAGGCGACCGCCAGGGAGAGAGAGAGGCACTGACAAGAGGTTGTCACCTCACATGCATGCGGTCCCTCTTCCCAATTAGCCCTCCACTGTGTTACTCCTACGCTACCTATGCTGCCACATGGGGTCCTAACTATTTTTACATGGAAAACTGCCACCCTTAAGATAGCATGTCCAATCCTACTAAATCTGGAAGTGTCGATTGAGTTTGCTAACTACTCTGATTGCTCGGTAGCAATCTCTATATGATCTGCTCCTACCGGAGCTACTACCTCGACTTCTGATGGGCTGGGAAGCCCTGCACTTACCTCGGGTACCACTGAGGTAGCTTCCCTCTCCTCGCTCTTCGCTGGCCCTGCTATTTCTGCGGCTGCGTCTTCCTCGGCTTCGACTTCGGAAGACGGAATGGTCTTCTGGGAAGACGAGTCGAATGGTACGTCTTCGGTCTTCTGAGACACAGATGCAGTACTCGGGACCATGGCGATCTCATAGGGGTCCGGGGAAGTCGCTTCCTCCACGCGGAATACCTGGGAAGACGGCTCGTCTTCCTGTCTTCCAGAAGACATCATGTCTTCCGGGGCGTCTTCTGGAGTCTTCTTGTCTTCCAACGCTGTCACAACCAAGTGTACAGCGAGATCGAACTCCTCCTTCTCCATTCCGGATCCAGTCGAGGGTGCAGGGGCTTGGGAAGATGCGGTTGCAGGTGTGGGAAGTGAGGGAAGACCATAAAGTGTCTTCACTCCTTCTATCTGTCTATCCAGGTACCTGAACATGCTATCTCTGCATTCCACCAACCTCGTCTTGGACCCGCTGTCCCATTCCCTAGCTAAGGTAAGTAACTTCTTACCCGCGGTGAAGTTGAACTTCTTCCGAAGCGCTTCTACCGACTGTGTCAACATCTTCTGCGCACGGGCCTCTGCTGCTTCCCTCTACGTCTTCTCCGTTGCAGCTCGCGCTTCGGCGGCTTCTCGCTGCATCTTCCGAGTGGTCTGCTCTTCTGCGAGGGCAGTGATCTTCTCCCGCACTCGGAGAACTTCCTGATCGCGCTGCTGTACTCGTGCTTGCAACTCCTGGTTGCTCTTCCGAAGCTGTACCAGCTCCTTGGCAGAAGCGGCTGCTTCCGCCTTGTACCTGGCTGCAAGCTTCTCCGTAGTGCGGAGACTAACTTCCAGAGACTTCGTCTTCTGCTGGCTGTCTTCCTGTCGCAGCAAGGTGCGCAGGCCGAATCCAGGCTGTAAGGGCTTCTCCTGTGCCCTCGCTCTCCTTTCCAGCAACTCCATAGCAGGCTAGATCTCCTTCTGGAAGTAGGCACTGAACTCCTCCAGTCGTCTTCCTGCAGAAGACAAGTTCATCCCCACCACTCGCTCGATGGTGTCGACTTCGTCTTCCAGAGGCAAGGGAGCCTCTTCCACCACTACGGCCTTCATCTTCTGCGCACGAGAAGAAGCTACTCTTCTCATCTTCCGGGGTGGAAGACTCCTCGTGGCAGGAGCGGCTCTCCTCTTTGCGCTTCCTCGCATCGCAGTAGGGGTACCCATCCATCCTTCGTCTTCTGGAGTCTTCGGAAGACTTCCAGGTGTTACAGAAGCTGTCTTCTGCTCCGATCGGATACTCAGCAAGTCTTCCTCCGAGTCCGACTCCGATCCTGAATGGATGAGGGAGATGGATGTCTTCGGTACACTTCTGTGACCCATCTTCCTCACTGGCGTGGCGTCTTCCGACCCACTAGACTCGTCTTCCCTCACCAGAAGCGTCTTCTGGTGAGAGCCGGGTCTCAACTGTGGCATCAAAGTGGGAGGGGGCGTTGCTGCTGCCTCTCGGTCATCGTCTTCCGAGGTCTCCTCCTTCACCTCCTGTCGCTCCATTGGTCCATACACTGCCAGCTGATCTTCCCTAAGATCCCCCATGGCTACATACAAGTAGCAGAAGAAGGGCGTCAGATGTCCTCCCGCCGGGGTACCCAAGTATGCTAGCTCCGTCTGTACATAGTTGTGGATGTACGCGCCCCAGTAGATTGGCACTCTGTCATCCCACACTGATTCCAGGAACTCCACGTCCTGATCTCCTAAGTACCTTGTCTTCTGCGCTTTTCCCTTGGGGAAAAGATGCAGAAACAACTTCGCCAGAAGTCTCTTCTTCGGCTCCCGGTAAGACTCTATCTTCCAACCGTTCCTCCCCTGCCTGTCTTCCACGAAAAGGCAGGTGGTACTCCCAGGCACATGCCATGAACTCACAATCCTAGGCAAGATCTTCTTCTCGTACCAATATCCTCGGTTCTCGGTCTCAGGCCTGTGAAACGCCTTACGCCACCAGTCTTCTGTCCAGGAAGATGGTCTTCCCCGAGCAACTCCTGCCTTTGCAGGTACACGGTTACGCGGTGGTAACGCGGCCCATACCTCCTCCAGAAGCCCTTGATCTGCGAGGTTCCAGTCCCACAGGAAGAAGTAGAGACCCAACTCCTTGAGGAA
Source organism: Asterella californica (assembly GCA_036924285.1). NCBI lineage: Eukaryota > Viridiplantae > Streptophyta > Marchantiopsida > Marchantiales > Aytoniaceae > Asterella > Asterella californica. The sequence goes on from JAYKYS010000008.1 coordinate 16,952,855, forward strand.
AGGAGTGGCCTCGGCCAATTCTGTCGCTGATAACACCAAGCCTCGCGGATGCATCGACATACCTGGAAGATCTGCTGCACTAAACCACAAGCACCTACTATGAGCTGAAGGCTCAGTTCTTCCCGAGTGCCCACAGTCTAGCTTCCACTCTCAGAAGACGAAACTAGTCTTCCAGAAGACAGTGTCGCGCCCCTCATTCTCAAGATCGGGCGCAGACGTGAACAACAGAACCCTAGCGGACTTGCGCTAGGTTGTGAACGCTGCGAGTAGGACTTAACGGCTTGGCCGGGAAGTCGGGATAAGAAGAACCCTAAGTGGTTCTCTGAACCAAGGTTAGAACCTTGGGTTATGACATAAGGGCCTACCCCAAGAGGGCCCCAGACGAACGCTGACCTAAGGGGGCGAGTCTGGGAACGGGCTGAAACATGAGTCTCAGACATAGGTCTGAGACGTGGGTCCGAGACGTGGGACCAAGACGTGGGTCCGAGACGCAGACGAACCACAGGGTTCGACCCTGGGTCTGGACCACAGGTTTTCGGAAAAACTGCTAAGTGTTGGAGCTCCAGGGACGTTTTAGGTCGTGGACGGAGCTCCACGTAAGATCTCGAGGCGAGTGAGGTATCATTGGAAAGGTCTCGTCGAGAGCTTTCCAGTGATATATAACACTCCTCGATCTGACCTCCGAGCTGGAAGTTATGGCCGAACCACAATCGGGTTGTGGTATAATTTTCAGGGACCAAAGAGGAGGGCGGGGCCGCCGATCCCCAGAAGTATATATGAGGGGGGCTCGATGCCTGGGTGGGCCAGGACGAGTCACCCGACCCCAGGGTTCGGCGGGCGGACTCTGGGGGCATGAGGTGATGGCTGGGCCAGTTCCAAGGCACGTTCCGATCTAGACTTGGACGGCTAGACTTAGGAACGATGTAAGGGCTGGGGCAAGACTAGGGAACGAGTCGGCGGGTTAGACCACCGTTCGGGAGCCTGGACCCAGACGGACATCACGGGCGGTTGGGCCGCTAGGTGTGCTGGAGGCACCGTTTAGGACCCTGGACTTTATGGGAAGTCCGTCCCAAGTCATATTGTGACTTGCTCATGTTTGGGACCGACTTAGGCGGATCTAAGTCGGGACTTAGGATTGCTGAGCTTGATGATTAGGGAGACGGTCCGGCTCCGGTCCGGACCAACCAGAACTAAGGTAAGTGGTGCATGGACGCTAACTTGTGATAGTGTTTGCAGGTTAGCGGTGTAAAATTTGCGACCTACTGAGTTAGAGCTTCCGCTGGCGCAACAAGGCGGTAGGTGCGCGAAAGACAGCTACTCCGTCTTCCGGGATTCTAACAGTGCTTCCTAGATAGCTCTCGTCTTCCGAGCTATATCTAAACAATCCTATCTAAGCAAGGCCTCGCATGGATTACCAAGAAGACAACCCACCTTGCATTACATCCTACTTCCTATCAGAAGATACAAGATATGCGAGAAGTAGAGTATGAGAAAGGTTCAGAAGATGGTTGCGGACTCCTGCGGTGACAGTGGCCTCTGGGAAGACACTTGGGACAGCTTCCGATTCAATGTCGTTCTCGGAAGACCTCCCGAAGTCAGACTTCCCTTCACTGGTCTCACCTGTCTTCTTCTTCCTACGCGCAATCTATCCTCACAACAGACTCAAAACATGTGCACTCTGTTCTTCTGACTTCTCACCTCTCATACGCACTCAGAAGAAGTTTGTTGCATGATGGGAAGACATGACCCTCGACCATTCTCTCCGGATTCTGCCAGCAATACTTCTCACAACTCTCTTCTTAAGTTCAGGAAGAAGAAGGAACGACTGCTATGGGTCAGACAGAAGAGACCCGAAATGGACCCTCACGTCTTCTCGCTCATTTTGCCAGCCTTTCAGTCTTCTAGTCTCTCTAGGAAGATGTGGAGTTGAGAAGCTTGGAAGACCGGGAGGCACAGGCCTAGTTCCCGAGTTCCAACTTCTCGAAATAACACAACAACTCACCACACCACTCAGGCTTCGTACCAAGTCGCTCTAAACACAAAAGCAAAGCAAATCCACTCTTGATACGAATTGTGTTCAGTCGACTTCCGAAGACAGTCTTCCGAAGACAGTCAAGTTCAAGAAGCGTCTTCCGAAGATGTTCCCATCTTCCGAATCGTCTTCTGTTCCAAGTTTCGGGAATAGAGAGGTAAGGGGGTAGGGAAATTGATAGTTGGGGTCTTCAATTTGAGGGCTAGGAGTAGGGAAGCTCGAATTGAGCTCGGGAAGAAGCAAGGAGATGTCTCGACAGAAATTGGGCAGCGCTTCCGCGCCCAATGTCCCAATAGGAAGAATGAGGGGTGGGGTAATCGATCAGGCTGCCTGCACACAATCAAAGAAGCGCGGGGAGTACCAAGAAAAGGCGAGAAGAAGTGGGAGGGGAAAAGAACAGGGGGAAGAACCTCTACAGTCTTCTTCGGTTCCCCGAGTTATCTTCGACCTCCGCGCGCTTTTGGCTCTTGTCCTAGCTTCCAATGCGACTCCACACGACTGCGCCTGCTGTCAATTTCGGTCCACACCTCGATTCCACCTCTGCTTCTACTCGCCACTCTTCACTGTCAGCTTCTCGGAAGCTCCACAGAAACGCCTTCGCTTTCTCTGCTGTTTGTGCTCCCGCAATTCGATCTCACCCTTCGACTAGCTGCCAACTTACTCTCTCCTACCTCGATGTCTTACTCGATTCCTCTCTCAATGCTAGCTCGAAGTTCACTCTCTCAATCGATCTTCTTCAGGCGCACTGTGCTGCGGGAAGTTGGAATGCGCTAATGCGCTTCCTTACGCATCTTCCCCGCAGATTAGGGGTTTCGACCCTAGGTGTCTTCTTCGACCTACCTACCACCTGGGTGCTTACTCAGTAGGTACACTTACTTGTTTACCCGAAAACTCGTGGTCAGGCCTTCGTGATCGCTGTCTTCCGGAAGACAGGTGTCTTCCGCCGTCTTCCCATCTTCCGCCGTCTTCTTGTCTTCTGAAGACGCAAGTGAGAAGACGGTCTTCCGAAGACGGTCGTCTTCCGAAGAAGTCAACTTCTTATTACAAACAGCTCTTAAGATCATCTTCCTGTTAAGGAAGACGTAACCTTAAGTAACAACGCTTCTTCAGTTATATAAACAAGTCATTATTCTTAAAAATTTCAAAAATTCGTGCATCCTGTATTTTGTGGGCACCACATGTTCTGAGGAATGAAGTAAGGCATTTCTTGGACAAATGCCTCAAAGAGTTCTATGTGGTTATTTGGACTTCGAGGACGATACAGAATTGCAGCATACTCCTGAGTGTTATGGAAAAAGGGTAATATGTATCCCATGGTGTGGCTAGTGGAAAGGTAAGTCTACTCTTCTTTTCCATGTCTTTACTCATGCATCTTAGCTTTTTAGTTAATGAAATGAGTTCAGAAGTTTTAAGTGGATGATTTTTTGTTGGTGGTCGATCATAGATGGATCCTTAAGATCCATTTTGTTCTAAACAGACTTGCATATTTCTACTTCTGGTGACACCTCTAGTTCTATCTTCTGCATCCATATCTCTTTTAATATTTTCTCTGTCTCTTTCTATATACAATTCTCCATCCTCCTCTGTCAAGTCATCACATATTTTCAAACAAAAGTTATGTAACATAACACAGCAAGTAATACATCTCAGTAGCAGCTTGTTGTCAGATTTTCTCTTGAGCTGCGTCCTTAACTACTTAAGCGAATGCCACCTGGATTTCAATAAGCCGGTGCAATGCTTGTTTGCAACTCTAGCATGTGCTACACAAGTGTTGAAATCCATTTTCTCTCTATCTCTAAATGCCATTCTGAAAGTAGGTACAAGATGGCGTATAGTAGAATACCCCGAGTCGCTTAACACTCTGGATATTCGTCCTTCTCGAAGCAAATGCTATCACTGTCCAAATGATATCACAAAAGAGATTTCTTGAGACATATTATGTCTTGAAAACTCACTGACATCCATGTAGACATAAACATGTTTTTTTCCAACGACAACAAACTATTTGTGCATTTACATAATAGTTATATTTTTTTATCATGATACTTGATCTAGAGAAGTTGACGTTGGATGCTAGAAAGATAGAGTTGTTCTTGGAGACTATGGATGAACTTGCACCAGGTAGACTCTATTTTATATTAGCTGATCGTGGAGTAGAGGAGGGAGTTACATCTGATTGGAGAAGAATGGAAGAAGCTATATCTATTCTTGCAAGACAACGTCGTGGCATGATGACAGTAGCTGGGCAACTAGATACAACGACTTTGTCAGAACAACGAGTGGTTCCTCAAATCTCAATAGTTCTTCCAGCGGTTCTTCAAGTACTTGTTGTGATTCCTCAAGCACTATTGTACCTATTCCAGCACAGAGAGGTCCTAGACAGTGACTTGTTGAGAATTAGAATCAACATCACATGATTGAAGAGCTTACTTAACAGTTGAGAGATTTAAGAGTTGAGATGGCATATCTGAAGAGAAATACGACCAGTAGCGTTAGGTGCTCGACCTGCAAAAGAACCTTTATCTGGAGATGTATATGGTGTGATAGTCTATATCATCTCAGAGAGGATTGCCAAGACTTAGCAATTGCTTTGCGATATGACGTGGTTAACTATCAAAACAACCGGTTGCAACTAACCGGCACTAAGTAATCTCTGAATACGCATTTTGCAAGAGGATGGATGAGGAGTTTACTTCTAGCACTTACTGGTGTGAACATCAGAGCAATGACTACAGGCTCTGTAGAAACTGATCTGTATATAGAAGCTGATGTTTATACAGAGACAGCTGAAGTGATGAAGAGAGGCACATAAAGTATTAACGAGGGCTACATGATGGAGAGACCTTGTAGATGCAACTTCTGTTCGAGCATTTTTGAAAGCAAGCAGTGAACAAGATGTGATTGTAGCAGACAAAAGACGACAAGATGCTTCTGATCCAGATGCAAGAGCACCTAATGAGGAGAAGAGCAGCGGAGTCATCACCATCTAGATTTATACTATTTGGTAGATCTCTTACTGCACAAGATATACCTTCTACCTCTATAGTTCCACCACCTCTTATAGAACCTATGAAATGTGTATAGGGTTTGCCGCATGAAGCTACTGCTACTGATAGAGTACTAGAAAAGAGATTTACAACACAAGAGAAGGAAAAAGCTCCAACCTACAAGTTGACTACTGACATTGAAACATCAACATACTTGCATACTATTCTGGCGCAACATATTGAAGATGTCATAGTTGAGTTTTCTCTTCGTGAGGTACTTCGTAACGCGAAAAGAGAGTTTCATGAGTTGACCACTAATATCATGAAAAGGAAGGGTAGGTGTTAGCAGAGCAAGTGACTAGTCAGATGATTGGAGTGATGGACGCTATTGATGTTAAGGGATTTAGAGATGTCGAGCATTAGGTATGGGTTGCTGGTCATGCTGTTGTTGAGATGAGGATGAGGAACTAGAGGAGGAAAAGTCAAGCATAGACAATGACTTCCGATAGAGGCATTGGACACGTGCAACAACGGAGGTGCATGTTTGTCTTGGAGCACTTTCTGAAACAATACTTGCACTTGTGGATCATGGGTCAAAAATCAACATAATTTCTAAGGAGGTGTATGAGAAGAGACAATAGCAATTGAAAGGAATCATGATTGGGTACTTCGTGTTGCAAACTATCAAAAGAGTGAGTTATATGAAGCCTATCTCAATGTGTGTGTAAGGATTGGAGATGTAGAGGTTGAACAACATTTCTTTGTACAAGTATCTGCTTCTTATTCTGTCGTACTGTCTTCGATCTTACATTACTGCTGTTCGAACGGAGACAAAGGTAATGAATGACGGATCTGATTATGCAAAAATTTGGAGTCCTGATGACAAGTATTAAGTACAACTTTTGACTGTTTGTTCAAGACATGAGCTGAACCGACAAACCCTTAGAGATTTTCAGTCAAAAAGATGTAAAGGTTTTCGTAATCCACTCTTTTAGAGCGGATGACAGAGGTGCAAAACCTACTGTTGAGATCCCGTCAGAGTTAGAGCAAAATGTGGAAGAGTTAGATGAGAAGCATGTACAAGAGTTCAAAGACATGTATAGTGTACATAGTTGACAATCTGCATTGTGGTGATGTTTGAAAGCAATGGGTGGAGTCAGTTTATATGAGTTGAGGATATGGAAGAAGATACAAAAATGGATGGTGAAACATGTGTCAGAGCTATGACATGCAGAGATTCTACATAAAAATGATGTAGTTTTTGACTTTTTGAAGATTTTGTGTCTGTACAATCGGTTGCTAGTTTGTTGGACAGTGTAACCAGATTGATAGAGGACAAAGATGGTGTAATGATGATCTATATCCACTCTCGACAAATGTATGAGGAGATTACTACATGTTTGCTGTTCGTTCAACATCTGATGCAAAAGAGTGAGAGAAGAGATGCAGTTTGTTAATATACACTTCCTCAGGAGGCAGAAGTCCATGCAAAGTACAAATCTGTACTAAAGAAGGTGAAGTCGGTAGTAACTCAACTACTTGCTAACTCGCAATAGCAAGTACAATTAGTAGGCACTGAGCCCATACTACATGATCATAGAAGAATAAGGCATCAATTTACTTAGAAGACGTTGAAGGAGCTTCAAATAGGAGAAGGTGATTTCTTGACTGACACTGAGAAGACAATGTTTTAGCAGATGATAGCGAGTCATGGTAGAGCATTTTCTTTTTCAGTAGAGGAGATAGACTGTGTGGATCTAAAGATAATAACACCTATAGTTATATTCACAATCATTCATGTGCCGTGAGATCTAAAACTGATTTTGATTCCTCATGTCTTGTTACCTAAGCTCATTGAGTTGCTAGAAGAGAATATACAGATGGGATACTTGAGCCGTCTATGAGGCCATATTCTAGTTATTGTTACCAAGAAGTCAAGAGCCTTGTGCTTCATTCAAGATCTACAACCTACAAACAACGTGATCATTCGTAACGTTGAAACAGGTCCTGTGATTGATGAGGTAGCCGAGACATTTGTAGAGAGAGCTATTTATTCGATTGGAGATCTATGTTCTCACTATGATCAATTTCAATTGGCTGGTGAGAGTAGAGATATGACCACCATGCGTACACCTTCGGGATTGATGCGGATGTGTATTCTTTCTCAAGAAGCGATGAACTCAATAATTCATATGCAAAACATGATGCATAAGATATTAGGAGAGTTTGTACTTAAGATTATCATCCTATTTCTAGATGATATTCCTATGAGAAGATTTCGCGGTGGTAGACAAGGATGATGCTGTGCTCACGAACGGTTGTAGGAGGTTTGTTGCAAATCATATCAGAGATGTAGAGCATATTTTGACACATCTAGAGGAGGTACATCTCACCTGTCAGGTGTTAAGTCCAAGTTTGATATGCCAAAGATTTTAGTGGTTGATCATTTATGTGGTGGTTTTGGGAGGCGACCAAATTCAGAGAAGGTTGATGCTATAGATAGGATGGCAGATTGTACAAATATCACAGAAGTTTGATGTTTTCTATGAGCTGGTGTATTTTACCGCTTATTCATTCCTCATTATGCTCATGTTGCAAAGCCTCTGAATGCATTATTGAGGAAGGATAAGAGGTTCGTATAGACCTCAGTCCATCATGAAGTTATGAACAAGTTGTAGGAGACTCTGGAGTCTCCACCTATGTTGAAAAGAGTAGACTATGGATGTGGAAGATATGTAATTTTCACAATGGATACTAGCCCAAGATGATTGATTGGACAATTGGTCAAGATGATGCAAGTGATGTACGACTTATCTCTAGGTCTGGTGCTAGAATGTTGTCAGATAAATAACGAGATTAGTCTCAAGTGAAGCGTGAGTTGTGGAGAGTGGAAGCTAGATCACGAGTTTCTGATTGGTGCTCATGTAATTTTGGAGAAAGATTGTCTATCTCTGCCAAGCATGATATCCAACTATAACACGCCAGACATAGAGATGTTGCGTTGGATTGCTTACATCAAGAGCTTGAATCGGGAGCTGAAGCATATAGCATATAGCATATATGAAGAATGTGATAGCAAATATGCTGTCAAGGGCTATTATATACTCGAGGATAATATGTTTACAGAAGTTGAGGAAGATGAAAAGAAAGATGTTTGATGTCAAGTTGGTCGACATGCTACAAGCTTGGAGCCGTTGTTGTTTTGAGATTTGCACAGGTGACATAAGGTATTACTTGAGTCCGTTCGAGAAACAAGAGAGGTGGAGTGAAGTAGAGTTCAGAGAGATAATAAAACAAGCGTACAACTATGACATCGAGGAATTTGGATTACTTATACAAAGCCGAAGGACAGATACTGATGAAAAGATCTGTACCGAGATGTGATGAACTTTGTCAGTTCGTTTCTACATTATCAGTTATACTTGAAGATGCAATATATGGATCATCTTATGAATAATTATCCACGTTGCAGTAGGTTCTTGACTTGATGATAATGCCTTTGAGGTTATAAGATAGTGATATTTGGTTTTGGCTCGTGAGGACCTCTCAACTTTGTTGAAGGGCTAGCATCAGAACAAATGCCACATAAGGTATATGTAGATTTGTACTTGAAGATATTGTTTGTAAATATGGGTCTATATGTAGACTACGAGCAGACAGAGGAGAATTAAGTGATTGCAAAAGTGAATGAGTTTTGTTGCTCGATATGGTGTGAAGCTCAAGCTTACTATTGCGATGAACCTAGAAGAAATTGGTAAGAGCGAACGTGGACATCCATTGATTGTTCAAGTTTTGATTAAGGTATGTGACGAGAGGTATAGAGAGTGGCTTAGGTCACTCCTCTTTGCTTTATGGATTGGCATGACTCATTGTACTGCTAGTAGATACATGCTTTGATGTTGGGTGAAAAGTTGATTATGTCAGCAGAAGAAGACTTCCCTACTTGGGTTACTTTGCCATGGGAGGATGATATGGATCATGTACAACTTATCTCACTTCGCATTAGACAATTAGAACGTAGAGAAGAGGATCTCGTAGAAGCACAACAAAAGTTGAAAGCGGCTCGACTTGAGAATAAGGAGAGGTTTGACAAGATCCACAAGCTTCAACCGAAACCAATACAAGTTGGGGACTGGATGTTGATATACAACAGTATATTAGCGAACCAACACTCTATAGTTTGAATTTTTCTAAGACATGGTTGTCCATTGTCTTGGATCAGATGTACATCAAAATGCTACTTATTCTTTGCAAGAGCTAGACGGTACACCTTTGAGACTTCTTGTTGTTGAGAAACAAGTCAAGTTTTTCAGAAAGAGAAGAGGAATAGTGAAGTTGATTGAGTTCGTAGGGTCAGAACAAATCACAAGTGCAGATGAGGGTTCTGTAGTATCGCAGGATTTCTCCTTTAGCCCATTTAGCATAAAAAAATTGTTCCCACAGATGATTTGCACAAGTATCGCTGCTCTAAGTTTTAAGATCTGTTCAAACACACAAACACACGAGTTTTACCTAGAAATCCCGTCTTCTCACAAAACCACACGGCTTCTAGACCTTTCAAAAGGTGCCTTGGACCCAAACAAACAACTACAACCTAAAATATAACACAGATATCTACAGGGAATCTCGAGAAGACGCTTTCTGCTTCCAGATCATGGCTTCTAGTCTTCCCACGACAGTCTTCCCGAATCAATTCTCAAGTTTTGGGAGTTCAACTCGGCTTCAGAAGACTGCTCCTGCTTTGTAGACATCAATTTATCACTGTCTATCACACATTGCTCTTCTAATTTCCAACGGGGTTAGATCAATCACAGGTGTATGTCCTCTGTAACCTTCCAGAAGCCTGGGAAGGTTACAGAGGGTTACCCCTACGAAAATAGTCTTCCTGCAGCACTACAACGACATTCACCTTCGCGGAAGCTCAATAGAAGTCTCGGAAGCTCACTAGAAGAAGATAGGAAGATGGGAAGATAAGAGAAGATGGGGAAGAAGAGAAAATCCAAACAAGAGAAAACAAGATGAAAATGAGAAATTAAGACTCCGACAGGCTTCTAGTCCGGATCTTGACTAACAAGCCATCTTTGCTTGTAATAATTTGAGGAAGAAGACAACAAATTGACTTACAGTTACATAGTCTTCTACTCGAGGATGTCATCTTCTGCTGTGAGAAGAATGCTTCTTTCTTCCACTGTCGTTGCTCCGACTACTCTGTCGTCTAGGATCGCTTATCCATAAGACTGTCCGTACGTGGATCCTAAGTGCTCCACTGGATGAGACAAGCTTCGACTCTGCACAGCTTCTAACAATCATCGCCACTCAAGAAGAAGGCTTCCCATGCACAATTGGGTGTGAATTCGAGGAAACTCACTACCCAGAAGACACAGACAAAGCTTCTGCACTCAAATATGAAATCAATTCCCCAAGAAGAAGGTACATTGGTTTCGGGAAGCTCACTCTCTCCATTTCCTCCTCCTACTCCTCGACACACCAGCTTAGAAACAGGACTGCACGATGATGCCGTTCCTTCTTCTAGGTTGTCCATTACCTCTATCTACATCTTCAATCCACTGCTGGAAGCGAGAATGCAGACCCCTCCGGTGTAATCCAAATCTATTTGTATATCTCTAGCATAGGGCGTAATGTGTGTACTGTATGAAGATGTGTGATCATCTGCACGGTAAAATGTGTCTCTCACATGTGTCTCTAAAATCCTACTCTGTGTCTTACTTTATACTTCTGTACTTGAATCGCATGAGAGAGTTCTTTTCTCATCCTCACTCGCAGCCAAGGGAAATGAGGCAGTGTCAGAAGCCACCACCTCACATGCAGTCGGCTCCTTCTCAGTTTGGAAACTTATTTTCTACTCATGTGCTGCCTACTCTACCACATGGACAGTCATCTAAAATTACAAGGGGAGTTGTCTCTCCCAAGATAGTAAACTTTGCTTCTTATCAAAATTAGTAAGTCAACTGTCTTCTTAACTTGCTACCTACTCTAATTCGTTGGGTGCGATCTCCTCCTGATCGATTCCTACCTGAACTCCTAAATCGACCTCTGATAAAGTGAAAAGCCCTGTACCCATCGTAGAATTGACAGAGATCAAATCCTTCATCAAGGAGTTGGGTCTCGACTTCTTCCTGTGGGACTAGAACCTCACGGATCAGGGTCTTCTAGAGGAGGTTTGGGCAGCACTACCTCCTCGCAACCTTGTACATGCAAAGGCAGGGGTCGCTCGTGGAAGATCATCTTCTTGGACGACGGAGTGGTGGCGTAGGGCTTTTCACAGACCAGAATCCGAGAACCGAGGGTACGAGCTCGAGAAGATGATCTCAGAGAAGTGGCATGTGTTTGGAAGCACGACTTGTCTCTTCTTGGAAGATAGACATGGAAGGAATGGGTGGAAGGTTGAAGCTTACCGGGAGCCGTAGAAGCGTCTTCTGGCGAAGCTATTTCTTCACCTCTTTCCCAAGAGGAAAGCACAAAAGACGAGATACCTTGGAGATCAGGACGTGGAGTTCTTGGAAGCCACCTGGGAAGGACTGTCTGTTAATTGAGGTGCCTTCTCACGCTTACGTTCAGGCAGAGTTGGTGTACTTGGGCATCCCAGCAGGAGGACACCTCACCCCGTTCTTCTGTTATTTGTACGTGTCCAAGAGAGACTTGACAGAAGACCAGTTGGCAAGGTATGGGTCAACAAGACAGTGCGAGGTGAAGGAAGAGACCTCAAGAGAGAAAGATCGAGCAGCAGCCGTAACTCTCCTCCCACTTTAGTGTCTCAGACGAGACCATGCACTCATCAGAAGACGCTTCTGGTGCGAGAAGACGACTCCAGCGATACAGAAGACGCGTCACCGCCGAGGAAGATGGAGCCTAGGAGTGTGCCTAGGAAGACCACCTCTTTCCCGATCATTCATTATCGGAGTCAGATTCTCAAGAGGAGACGCTGAGCACCAAAACCACGCAGAAGACAGTCTAGCTTCCACTCTTAGAAGGCGTATCTAGTCTTCTAGAAGACAGCTATTCTGTCTTTCGAGATTCTAATAGTGCTTCTTAAGTACCTCTCGTCTTCCGAGCTATATCTAAACAATCCTAACTAAGCAGGGCATCGTATGGATTCCCAAGAAGACAACCCACCTTGCATTTCATCCTATTTCTTAACAGAAGGTACAAGATATGTGAGAAGTAGAGTGTACAAAAAAGTTCAGAAGATGATCGCGGACTCTTGCGATGACAGTGACCTCCAGGAAGACTCTCGAGACAGCTTCCGATTAACTGACGTACTCGGAAGACTTCTCACAGCTAGGCTTCTCGTCACTGGTCTCACCTGTCTTCTGCTTCCTACACGCAATCTAACCTTACAACAGACACAGAACGTTCATATTCTGTTCTTCCGACTCCTCACCTCTCATACACGCTCAGAAGAAGCTTGCTGCACGACAAGAAGACATGACCCTCGACCAGTCTCTCCAGATTCTGCCAGCAAGGCTTCTCACAATTCTCTTCTAAGTTCGGGAAGAAGAAGGAATAGGCTGCTAGAGGTCGAACAGAAGAGACCCGTAAAGGACCCTCACATCTTCTCGCGCATTCTGCCAGCCTTTTCAATCTTCTAGTCTCTCTAGAAAGATGTGGATTTGAGAAGCTCAGAAGATCGAGAGGCGCATGCCTGGTTCCCAACTTCCAGCTTCTTGAAACAACAATCAACTCACCAAGTCACTCAGGATTCGTACCAAGTCTCTCTCAACACAAAACCCAATCCAATCCAATCTTGATACGAATTGAACACAGTCGTCTTCCGAAGACGTTCAGACATCCAGAAGCGTCTTCCGAAGATGTTCAGATCTTCAAAAGCGTCTTTTGTCCAAGGATTCAGGAACAGAGATGCGATAGGATAGAGAACTTGATAGTCAGATGATCGAATTTAAGTATGGGAGATGGGGAAGCTTGATTCCAACTTGAGAAGAAGCGGGAAGATGGCTTCTGTGCCCAATTTTCATAAAAAAAAGTTTAGGGTAGAGAAATCGATCGATGGGCTTCCTGCAAACGAGCGAGGAAGCGCAGGAGACATCAAATCAGAGACGGAAAATGATGGGAAAGAGAAAGAACACGAGAAGAACCTCAGTACTGCTTCTGACTGCTTCTGTTGCTCTTTCGGTCTTCTGTGTGCTTCCATTCGTCAATCCCATCTCCAATGTGATCTCACGAACCTGCTCCTGTCGTCAATCTTGAGCTGCGTCCCTCTGCTGCTACAATCGATTCTTACTCCTTCTTTGAAACCTCTCTAATCAACCCTCGATGTCTGCTTCTTGAAATCTGCAGGGATTCCTTCAGCTCGACCGTGCTTCTAGTTTAACAGAATCGACCTCGCTCTTTCTCTTGCCACAATTCGATCCTATGAGTTCCCAATTCCACTTTCCTTGCTTCCACGACTCAATTCGATATCCCGATTGCAATCGATCTCTCAAAGCGCAGTTGTCCTTCAGTGCAAGAAGCAGACGACTGATCTCTAATGTGCATCGCTCCGTATCTTTCCTGCGATTTAGGTTAATGCCTTTGGTTACCTCGAATTACCTACTACTGGGTATTACACCTACTCTTGGGTGATGTGACACGTGGTTGGTACCCCCTTTTGTCTTCCGTCTTCTTTCTTTTGTCTTCTGGAAGACATGATCGAGAAGACATCTTCCGGAAGATGTCTGTCTTCCGTCTTCCGAAGAAGTCGACTTCTCCTTACAAAAAGTCCTTAAGATCATCTTCTCTCTAAGCAAGGTGTAATCTTAAGTAATAAGGTTATTTCAATTACATAGACATGTCATTAACTTTAAAAATTTTTAAAAGTCGTAAATCCTGTAAATTGTAGGCACCACATGTCCTTTGTTTGAAGACGTGGAAGAGAGTGAAGATGACTTTCAGATTTATGAGGATTGGTACATATCGAAGGATGTGTAGGTTTGGAGGGAACGAATATCATGTTGTAGAATCTTTTGTATACTGAAATATGTTTAAAAAAGGGGTTATTTTCACGGTGTATGTATTTGTAAAAGAAGTTGTCCTAGAGCTTGTTAAGATAGGCAAGAGCCAAGCTATGACCAAGCTAAACAATTACCGCTAGCTTATATTCAGAAGAACTATTGAGAAGTTATGAAGGTATGAGGCGAAAGCTCTTCTTGAATAGAGTAGACATGTGTTTTCGTTTAGGTAAAATAAGATTATAGTAGATGTTTACATTATTTCTAGTATAAGAAAGTGATTAAAAAAGAAACTCTATCATTTTCTATTGGTGACTCGGATTCATTATCGATGAGATCATCATGTAAGTGTTCTCTATTAGTATAGTTTTGACTCTTTTGTTAAAAACAAAGATTTACACTAAAAGTAACACATAAAAAGCTAGCAAAGGAGATAAGAGGAGGTTCTGTCAACATATGTACATGTTTAATTACAGTATTAGACGCATGGAGGAGCCACCTCAGTGGAAACGGCATGCACTTAGGATCAAATCCTTTTGGCTCTTGGTTCCTATCTCAGCATATTGACCTCCCGGGATGGGAGTCTATGTTGGATGTGTGGTTACATCTTACACATCTAGAGGCGGAAGATCGGTATTCTTTTTAAACGTGGGCTTCTTGGTCTAAGCTTTCGCATGCAACTGAGATTATGAGATAGGAGCCTTCTCATAGCTATGACTTTAACGGTTAAATCATGACTCCGTTCAAAATTTGAGTTGCATCAAGATGGCATTGAGAGTTGAGAAATTTTAATTAAACAAGGGGTCAGTTTAACTATGTTGGGTGTGTGGTTACGTTCTTGCACATCTAGGAGCGAAGGACCGATATCCTCTTTAAATGTGGACTTCTTGATCTAAGCATCCGCATGCAATTGAGATTATAAGCTAAGAGCCCTCTCACAGTTGTGGTTTTGGTTGTTTAATCATGGCATAGTTCATAATCTGGGTTGCATCAAGATGACATCAAGAGTTGGAAAACTTTTATCAAGCAAGAGATCAGCTTAGTTAAGGGGTTGCTTGATAAGTAAATGTGCATATAACAACATATAAACCTCTGTTTAGTTAGAGGGCTGCTTAACAAAGAGCTTGTTTTTTAAATAATTCGACGTACGGGTCAAAATTCAAGAGGATATTGAAGAGAGTTCAAAAGACCATGTGCGCATGAGACACATGTGGAGAGTGTGATTCAGATTCGACGTACGAGTCAAGATTCAAAAATCATTAAAAATTTCTGAATCTTGAAAGACTTCTTTGCAAAGATTTGAGTGTTTAATTGACCTTGGTGACTACAAAAGACTATATTTGAGCTCTGAATACTATCAACAGTGGGTTTTTTTTTTTCACTCCCACCATCTATCACATACAAAAGATACTCCCTCCCTAGGGAAAACTCTCCTTGCGACAACGAGCATCGCAAAAATGTCCGTGTGTTGTTTAGATACCCGCAGCTAGTCCGACGCGGGCCCGTGACGCATCCACGGGCGAAAGAATAAACTCAGCAGGTGCTAAGTTTGACATATCCGTAACTAAGAACAATCCCAAATGCTGTATAGTTCCGTGTTTGTATTCTATCAATCACACCAATAGCACACTCGTATTCCGCTAGATGGTAGCACGACTGGTCAGATAGAGACTACAGTGTTACCTTATATCGGTAGACTTCCATAGTGCGGCACAAACAAACGCAACCGCTCCCGAGCTGGTCTGAAACTGCAACGCTAGCCACACTGGTCGCAAAGCCACGATGTGAACGCAGCTTTAGCTTTACCAGACCTTGAAGTAGCTAAAGGATGGATAAACATCGCAGGTTCCACGATGGTTTAACGGCTTTGGCCTCACTGAGTACTGCGCTGTCAACTCCTGAAGGCGTTTTGAGCTTCTGTGTGTTGTCATGTGCTATGGTCGGGCGTAACTGCAGGCGTCAGCGAATAAGGCAATCAATCTTGTCTACGTGGAGAGAGTCTCTTGACAGACGTCGATATAGAGTAGAAGCCAGATAGCAGCGGAAGGAGACTATGCTGAAGGCACCTCAGTTTCAGGTACCTCAGTTTCAGGTACAGCTAGAGAGTCTACACCTTCGCAGGGATTGGCATCGCGACATCTCACAGTTACGGTGGAAGGGACCATTATTCTTTGACTACAGCACGAAGCAAACTGTCAGTCACTGAGTTCTTGACAGTCCCCGACTATGAAACTCTAACCAAACGTATACAGTTGAGTTCGATTCTCGAATTTGGTCGCGCCTTCGTACAAAGGCAGGTAGCACCTGCCTTTGTACGAATGTTTCAGACTTGGGCTAATGAGAAAGTGGTCATCATAGTCTTCTTCGCGAAGTGTACCCGTTCGACAGTCCTAAACTGTCGAATCTACATCTGCAAGGAAAATGGTCGCTGAGTTACCCACGAGTACATCGTCCAGACGGTATCTATAAGATCCTAGTGCAGCAGCTACGATCTTTCGACTAGAGCCCAATCGTGTCCACACCCGAAATCTCTAGGCTTAGCTAGCTCTCTCATTCCTCCAAGGAATAACACAGTAGTTCACTTTACTCACGTAAGTTCACTCGTAGCCTTGGCCAGAGACCTGGAGCACTCAGTACACAAGAAGAATTGCTAGAAAGGTTATCTTCTAGATTTCTAGTCCACGTTATTTTAAAGTTCCAGTCGAGCTTGAGCTTCTGCATCTCCTAAATGTGATAATTCAATGGCTTTGCTATTTGCTGTACATTCATCCATGTGCGAGACGGTATGCACTCACCTAATGCTATTAAAGCTTACCTACATCCGAATTCCTAGCTGACAGATCGTTCTATTCTAACATGAGAGTAGCGAGTACTTCTCCAGTCTACCAGTCGCTAGAGCGCACAAGCGCTGGCTAGTTCGAATTCCATTCCAAGCTCACGGGTCCTACGGATTTGTAAGCGCCGACTATGTACAAGCACTTGAAACTGGGACGTTCCAGGTGGGAAAGGTGACTTCCGAGCGAGGTCGCTTGTGAACTCTTTTGATCATAACAGCCAGGGCATACTTCAAACAATCCAAAATGCATAAAAAAAAACTTGAAGCCGAATGTAACTTAGGCTATCAATTTCCATTCCATTTCATTCGTCTGTCCTGCCGTTCTCTCGTAAGTAAAGTTGTGAGCTCTCGCTTCGAGAAAAAATAAACTAGGTCATCAGTCCAATCCTGATTCTCGCAAGTACCATCAAAGGCCAGTAATGCCTGCATCCACAGCCCTCGAGCACAATTGTGGTGTCCAGATTCTTTTATCTACATGGAGACTGCTGGTATGAATCTAAGTTCTCATTTATTCTACATATCCAGACGGATTACGATGGATCTGCTGTACACTCGAATTGCTGTAGTCAGTGGATAAATGTCATAAGACTGAGCTGCTGAGCGCACGCTGTCGTACAGCAACAGAAAGCAGATGAAAGAAGCGAGGAAAGACTTCGTGTGCCTGCGTGCTGGTCACAACCAACCTCCTGTAGGAGACCTAGCTGGATACATGGTGTGAAATCCCATAACCAACCCGCCTCCCGTAACTAGCTGGTCCTGCACTTGAACCATCATCTGCACGTATGCATTTACAAACCTCTTTAACCAGAGCGTGGGAGAAAATTTGACTCGGATCCGGATTCTTGGAACGCGGACTCTGAAGGACCTTAATCTCCTTCTGAATTTCAAGCTCTTTCTTTTGCCCAGCTTCAGCGGTTTCTGTGAAGCGGTGGACTCCTCCCCGTTCTCGATCCCCTTAATCTTATCGTAAATCACTTTGTTGTTCCATCCTAAATTTGCGATGTGCGATCGCCAAGCCTTTGCGGCTATAAAACCGTTCTTGTATCTCGCCATAAACTTCTCGTCGAAATTCTTCCTCACTTCACTTATCAGATTAGTCAGAAAATCTTAGACTCGCTCAGACTGCATGCCTACAAAACCCCTAACACCTTTAACTCAAGTCCTCCCTCCTTCCATCAGTGTGATCATAAGCACGGAGGAAAACAGAACCGCCTGGTCAAGCCTTACGTACACACATACCCATGCCCTGGTCGGTCGAGTTCGTCTCAGACCCTCAGCATTTGTCTCCTCGCAGCCTTCAGTTCGGCTACTACTCAACTCGTGGCCAGTCCATGAGTAGGTGCTCAAAGGAACAAGAGAA
Organism: Asterella californica; assembly: GCA_036924285.1. Taxonomy (NCBI): domain Eukaryota; kingdom Viridiplantae; phylum Streptophyta; class Marchantiopsida; order Marchantiales; family Aytoniaceae; genus Asterella; species Asterella californica. The sequence goes on from JAYKYS010000008.1 coordinate 16,971,036, forward strand.
GGTCCGCTTCTGTTGCTTTTATCTACTACAAAGAACCTGTTACGCCTCGCCGGCCTCCAAATCGCTTGAACCCTGTAAAAATATCAGCATCAGTCACATCCTCCCAACCGACTGAACTCACAGTACGATCTTCGACAGAGAAACGAAACGCATTCTCACCCGCGCCTCCTGATGAACGGAAAGAGAATGCGAATTTAAACCAGTGCCAGCCCCAAGCCCCGCTGAGTTCAGATCAGCTCGAACCGAAAATCGCCAACCTCGCGTGTCTCTTTTTCTCGCTGCTGGCTGTGGAACCTACTGCCACTGCTGTTCGAGCATCTGCTCTCACTGCTGCAGCTTCTACTAATCCCCTCTCGTCCTCTCGCGGGGAAACTTCATGGCCTCCGTCTGGCGCACTGACACACCTTTCCTCCGTGTCTCACCTTCTTTTTATTGCTTGCTTCCCTATCGTAACATCTCCGCACCGTCAGATCGGCAATCCACGCCTAGCTCTGTCATGCCTCGTGCGTTTCGCTTTTCAGTGAGGGTTTTTATCTTACTCGAACAGTTCATTACCGTATTACTACGGTAACTCATTTCATTTCACTTAGCACTATTAATTAAATTTCACCTATTAAAGCAGTTAACTGTTCATTTGTTTATATTATTATTCTTTTGGTTTATTAGTCCTCAAGTTGTAGTGGATGGAAGAAGTCTGAAAATTGAGCCATGAAAATTAGAAGCAGTTACTCAACCAAGTTAGAATGATGCTATAAATTAAAAAATCTATTTCTATATGTGTTACGGGTACCAGACATATGCTGCATATGATTCTGACTAACATCATGTAAAAAGTTATATTAACTTTTTATATCTGTATTGAGGATAATAGGTATTAGGAAATAAAACTGAGTTTGATATTTTAAGTAATTCAGTACAATAACATTAAGGTAATTTTTGCACATGACGTTGGAGTTTATGATCTCCCCAGTAATCCATGAGTCCGGTTAAAATAACCTTCCTCACTAAATACTTCTACATTCAGTCTCTTCTTAAACATTAAAAGTTAATATTTGATCGGGAATCTTAATGTAGTCTTTATGTTCACACAATTTTTATATAGTGCGTGTAAACAGTAGATATCGTGTGATCTATCTATGAACACACAGAAAATGTATATTTATCTGACAGCATAACCAATATTTAATTCATATGTTATAACATATAAACAAGAAAATTTCATAATAAAATAACAACACAAGAACAAAATGAACCTACTGTATAGTACCATACGTGATAAGCATATGAATGAAAAGTTGTTATTGAGATGATGTTATAAAATTAAAAACTCAGTCCTTACATGATACAATATTAAGCTTCTCACTGAAAGAAGTTACTAAATTCATATCACTGTGAACAAGAGATAAGGAAATTAAATATAAGACTTCTTTTACATAAGTCTCATTTTTGTTATCAGATATTTTGTATCCTCAGTGGTCATCACAAAATCATCCACACACATCTGCCACTCCAGACCAAGCTCAATTCTTCCAAATGCTGAAGTACGTGATTTAACTCTCGTCCTTCATCTCAAGGTTAGATATTAGATATTTATGTGAAAGTAAAGAAATATACTGGCACCACTAATACTTACAAATAGTTGCTGCATATTCATGATCCATAGTTATTTATCAATATATACATAAATACATCTTCTAAAATAACACATATCCAGAGTAGGAACAGAATATTAACAAAAGAACAGAGTACCTCAACCATAACAGATAACAAAATAATAGGTCTACTAGTATTTGCTTTACAGAGTAGCAAAGTTCTAATAAGTATAAAATCATAACACTTAACCAGGTAACCTTTACCCAGAGCAGACTGTATTTAGATGCACAGTGTCACTAGATCGTCATACATATACATAGATTTACTTGACCACACCCTCATCCTTCTTAACTTTGTGTGACTCGATTACAACCTTACCGGCAATAGCAGGTTTACTGTTATGTACAAACACTACATTATGATCCATAAGAGATAATTTGAGTTGGTAATCTACTGTAAAAATATTTTAAATTAAACTTTTAGTGTAGATACATAGTTTATGGTTAACATGCAATTTCTCACATTCTGATGATATGACATTTTTACCTACTGAACCTGCTGTAACCAGTTAGAATGCAGTCAAATAATGCAAAGTTAAGAGATGTCTGTCAAGTCAGTCAAGTAATGCAAAGTTAAAAATTGTGGGTCAAGTCTGAAAAGTTAGGCTGCGGTCAAATAAATCTTCACATATATATGATATACATCAGCCGCTCGAATCAGCCTTAAACATTTGTTCCTTTTCTGTTCGACGGTACTAGAAACAGTTGCTGCAACAGAACAGAAATTCGAATCCTCCTAGACGTTCTGCGAGTCGAATTACTGTTTTGTGTTGACTCTATCTCTCGTTTCCATAGGGCCATCCACTTCCTATCTGGGAGAGTGGAGAAACGGATTCCGCTTCTTTATACCACGAAAGAAAGCATTTATGCGTATGTAGGTGCTATGAGACATCGTCTGAGACTCTGAGATATACGTACGTAGAGAGCTCTAGACTCTAGACTGTAGAGTCTGGTTTGTTTGTGTGGATCAGAAACGCGGCCGACAAGTTATTGTTGGACGATTTGCTGGGACCACCACATCCCCCTGCTTCCCCAGTGACCCGCGACGGGTCGAAATATGTTCCGACACCGTCACGGCGTCAGCATGAGTCTATGACTCTACTATGGTTTCCAAAATCATGTCTGGTACGCAACGTAACGTAAGTGGAGAGCATCAGTAAAACCAGAGGAAAAAGAAACGGAAAGAGATAATGTACCAAACGGAACGGCAAGGCAGACGACAGAAACGCAAAAGCAGAGGACGAATGTCGCCTCTGACATATGAAAAGCTTCCCTTGAAAATGATACGCGGCTCCAACTTATAAAGAAGCAGCAGGATTGTGTGTTAGAAGAACCGTACATTCATGCTTTACATGACGCGCATGCTCCTCGATACTGTACAACACGGAGGATGATGGCGCGTGGCAGAAGTTTCAGGTGGATTGTCAGGTTCCTTTTCCCGCATTTCCATGTTTTTGTCTTTCTGCATTATTGATTTCTTTTAGTTATATCGCGTCTTTGGGTTCCAAAGCATCGCTCAATCACAATGGCGGCGTATTCGCACTGCTCCCTCTATCCCCTTCCATTCTCCTTTGCGTCATTTTCCGTTGGGTCACGGTTTAACTTTTGACTGTGACTGTGACTGTGGTCCCACCAATACATTTCCTATAACGCACTGCTATGCTTTTTCTCTACTTCGGTAGCGAAAAGTAAGTGTGATAGATTGATATATTGGTAGTTTGTAATTGACGGTGTCAAGTTTCAGTTCTTATATATTTCTTTCAGGAAAACCTTTTGATTTTACTATTAATATGTTGAAAGTTATTTGATAGAGTCTTAAATATAAATATGATTGTAGTACACATTATTTAGGTACCTCAGATTCGGATATTTACATACTTTTTGTCATATAAAATTTGGAACATTAAAAAGAAATACTTAACAATCCTTTGAATCTTCTTACTTACTTACTTTTCATCGTCTTTTATTTTCCTTCATCATTCATCCAAATATATCAAGATTTTGCAATTCTGAATCTTTAAAGTTTCGGTGTTCTGTTCATATAAACTTTGGAAACTATATGACTAGTAAACATCTTTTCTATTTTGTGGTACATGTATATAATATATACTGTAGATCCTCGTAAAGTGATTCTACATATAATGATAACCTGTTCATAGTGATAGATTTTTTGTGGTCTCTATTTGGTTCAGAATCATATAAATGATAATCTCTCTGTTGTATAAAGTGATAAAATAAAATAAAATATTTTTTTGCTGGTGACTATGTATAATGAACCACTATTTATTCACCTTGAGGTTTTCTATTTATTGACCATAAGCAAGTTTCACGGAAAAAGACAAATATGCAACTGCAGTAATTTATTATTAAATTTTTTTCATGAAAAGATTAGTTATAAATTAAAATGCAAATAAATAAAATATTACTCATTCATTAATGAGTTTCTCTGTCTTGTGTTCAGATTTCGATGTTTGTTTCTACTTTCCATATTGTTGCTATGCATTTGCATAGCTAACAGTTGATTTTGTAAAGTTCAGAACAAGACATAGTCCGGACAGCAAAGTGGGTGTTAGTTATAGTATCTGTCGTCTTCGACTAACAAAAGTGGGTGATATAATCCCCACGCAAATACATAACTTAGCAATAGCAATGTTATTGCAAGCGTAGTTAAACTTGTTTAACTCTGATACTTACTCTCGCAGCAACACACGAACAGTACCAATACATACAGCAACATTAGATTACACTCTTGACTCATAGGTGTTCAGTTTCAGAACATCCGCTTCTAATGCTATCCATTAAAGTGTGTAGATCTCTTGTTTACAGCTCCAAGGAATACACTCTTCACTCATGGGTCTGGCAAGCCGCTCCTAACGTAGTTCATTAAACTTTCGGGATCTCCTGTTTATAAACGCTAAGATATGCTTAAACTAAATTAACCTGCGACAGAAAACAACCACTATCCAGTGTCCATCTCCCTACAAATGAAAAGGAACAAGTTTTTTCCATGAAATTCGGAGTCTTCTTGTTCTTCTACCGTACAAAGTCATCTGGGTCGTTTATTTATTCAGTGTGGAATGATTCCATTAATTACCAAATCTAAAATAGGTTTATTATTTGCAAAATTATGAAGGTTCTTATTTTTCAAAATCTTCATATGTCAACTCACTTTTCATTTTCCAACAGAACGGGTATATGTTTCCAGCTATATGTTTCGTCATATATCACAGGTAAAAAACTGAAGCCTTTGTTTAGTGATCACCACTATAGTGATAACGAGTGACCGGTCCCGACTCTATTCTTACAGCCAGTTTCTACTGCAGTAATCCCTCGAATGAAGATCCACGTTCACTATCTCGAATACAGAATTGTCAGTAGATATTTATGCAGCAAATTTGAATAGCAGTTTTATGCGCTGTCTTCTCGAGGGACTGTTCCCGTAAAACACATGTGTATAGACTTCTGTGCAGTGTCTTCTCGCGGGACTGTTCTCACAAGAGTACATTTGTATCGACTTCTGTGCAGTATCGACTTCCAGCGCAAGTTGGTGCTTGCAGTGTCAGTGAGCTGAAGGCTCATTCGACAGAAGTTCCGGAAACGAACGAAGAACAGAGCCTTCCCCGCCTGCTGTAAATCGAGAAGAGCTCTTGAGCGTAGCCCTGGATCCGGAACCTAGTTCATCGTGAAAGGGGCAGACTCCGAGGTAGACATGGATGGGCTCTAATTCATGTCGTGCACATCACGATTCGTAGTCCTCTGATGTTTGTCGTTTCTTCCGACTTTTCATCTTCTACGTCAGAACATGATAGTATGCAATTAAAGAGACGAACAAACAAAGCGAGAGGGAGAATCTCTACCTTTTCTGCCGATCTACTTCCTTGGTAGTCCTCAAGACAGAACAACATGTCAGTTCTTCCAGGGAGGTTGTCTAATTATCACGCCACAGATGGTGACAAGCACGCGAACATTTGTAATGCATAATGAGCAGATCGGAACGCGATCAAAGTTAACCGGTAGAGACAGAGTTGACGGTAAAGTTTTTTTCTTTTTTTTCTTTTTCTCGACAGAGTTGACGGTAAAGTTGAACCACATTTGAGCTGTTGTTTCCCAGAATAGAGCTGTGTTTGCATCGTGCAGTGTGCAGTGTCAAAGGAAGCTGGCTGAGTTCTGACCACTGAGTCACGAGAATCACGACTCGAATTATTGCTCAATGTGCATCGATGGCCCTAGACTAAGCCCCGACTCCCGAGTGGTCTATGCTTACTTGCATTTGGTGCCTCGAAGCCGGATACACTATGTACTGTTTTCCGGCTTTGAGGTATCCCAGATGAATATGAAGACCCATGATTGAGCAGGAAGAAAAGCACTTGCCGAAGTTCCCTCTTACATTTAGGAAGACCTCATGTTCTGTACAGACATATATGCAGTGCCCTCCTAGAAGTCATACAGTACCGTATGCTCGTAATCTTCTGGATGCAATAAATGCTTGCCTCCAAAACGTCTTGAACGCGATCCCTCTTCTAGGTGTCAGCTGAACGCAGTTTGGGCTCCTGCATCGTCCCTCAATCACAGTCAGATCAACATGTTAGGCGATACGGTACTTGTTGGGTGTATAGGGAAGATCAAATCATCCATCAAACCACCAGTTCACAAATACGATGCAGCATTGCAGATGGTACTGATGAAGTTCCCAATGTGGTGGCAGGTAACGTGAAATCCTATCTCCTATCAAGCTACATCAAATACAGTTGGCCTGCCAACAGTATTAGCAGCACGCTCGATGTGTGACGGAATACACCCAAAGTTTCAATCGAGGTGGTTCACTCTCACCTATAGGACCAAGTTCTTCGAACGACTCGAGATTCCTGTAGTCTGATTGAGTTGGAATAGCAGAGTGCAACAGACTAAGCCCTGTAGATCCACCTGGTCTAAGTTATGGTGCCGTCTCGACCTTGACAACCGTTCCCTTTAGTGCGGACTTTCCTGGCAGTTAATGCTTTTTCAGCTTTTTCAGCTCCAGCTTCCCGCTTCCAACACAAAGATGCTGGTTTCATGGGACGTCGACAATATCCCTGTAGGTGGATACCTGAAGTTCTGCACGGGTGCATCCAAAGACTTTTGGATTTCGAGAACACAGTTCTGCATTCTCGACTAGCTCTGATTGATAACAAATCCCTTACACATCTACTGGATTGACGGGTGCAAGACAACAAATGGATTAACAAGCTCATCTTCTGTCATTGCAAGACACGTCAGCCAACAGATGGACAAGCTCGGCTTCTGTCAAATAGACACGTCAAGAATTCGCTATTCCTGCATCAGAAGAAAGCACGGCTCGGCAGGGCAATGCCTCTTTGCTATCCTAGGCAGGTGTCTCCGCTTGTCTGAACTTTCTCCGCGGGGGGATGGAGTGCGAGACGTGGACCTCCCTTTCTTGCCTCGTAGAGTTATGTGGTCCAGTAGTCAACAAACTCTCTCGTAATATTGGCATCTACAGACATTACGAGCCAGATCCCTTCCAGTCTGAGGTCATCACTTATTTCCAGGGCCCTCCCTCCAGTGAAGAAGGCGGCTGAAGTCACCAGTAACAGCTACTGGAAGGGCAAAAGTTGCCAATTTTAACTGGATTCTTCAAACCCAAAACCCGGCGCAAGACACAGATCTTAGTTCGCTCACAAACTCACAATTCGGAGAGGAAGTTAAAACAAGCACTGCACTCGTAATCACTTGGTCACGACAAGTTGTACCTCCTCATAGTTGTTAACGCTAAGCAAGGAGTTGAATGCACACGGCCTTGAAAGTTGAAACGTAATTCGTGCCTCCAACCGTATGTCGATGAGCTACTGTCCTTCCTAAGTATGTAGGGCCACATGCACTAAACGTCCACACATAAAGACACAAGAAAGACCAAGAAATAAAGGTGAGTTCCCTGCCAGCAGCGGTGATGGTAAACTGGCAACGACGGCCCAGAGCCCAATCCTTGTGCGGATACACCATTACTGGTTTATCCGGGATCGTGACGGACAGAGTCGGCACAAGCTCTCGTCACGAGCGCTCACCTAGAAAGTGTTCCTGTAAGGAGAACTATTGACAGTATATACACTCGCTCCTTCCTCATCTACTTCGGATGGGCCCGGGTGAGCGGAACCCAGTTCCCAGCCTTATCTACGCATGTAGCCGACGAAAGAAAACTTGGTCGCCCGATGGACCTCCGTCTTCCTCAACTAGTGACTTTTCGGTGCACTTTTAGAAGTTGTCTTTGGCGGTGCGCATCGCTGCAAATACTTCAACGTTATCCGCCGTATCTGGCTTCTTCAGCCTGTAGCGGATTTCCTCAGCGAAAGGTCGCAGAAACGGGTTTATGCTCTTCTCCTGGCCTATAGTCGTCGGAATCTAATAAACAGAAAACAGCTGATTACTTACATCGTCATGACAGAAGAAGGCTTTGTAAAACAGAGACAAGATTATAAGATCATGCAAATGGATCCCGCAGACGGCATCTCACTGCCAGCAGTGAACTATCTCCAAAACATCCACTGTCCCAGAGAAGGTAAAGCATATGCATTTGCTCGGAAAAGCCCGGACAAACAACATCCAAAGTAACAGTAGAGTACACACTTAAACTATTTCCAACGTTTGTGATCACGGAATCAGCTGTTCTCCCGTACGGACTAACATACCGTGGGTTGACCCTCTCCACGGAGTTGCTGAACCAGCTTCTTATGAGAGAGCAACGCTTCATTGTGTGGTTCGACGGTCACAGCGAACATAATATTTGACTGATCACCATAACGACCAAACGGTAAGAGAGAGACAGATGCAATGCATTACAGTTCCCATGGGACCAGTCATGCACAATTCTGCTGTCTAGTCGCTCATTTATTTAAGATATCTTTGTCACATTTTTCAACTGTTTATGGTCACCATCAACGCACTACTCTCCTAAGCAGAGTCTCCATTCTCATCATTTCTACTCCAACAAAAAACAGGTATACGTCCCACAAAGCAATTATATCAAGACAGCGATGACCTTACCGCAGTATACTCATGACCAACGTAAGCTCTGGTATCCTCTGGCAGCGAGGACAAAGTCGCGAGAGAAGTCCACATCTGTTCACGCAGAGTATAATCAACAGCAATTAGCATTTGTTAACCCTAAGATGTGGCGAACCCGACGCGTTTCGACTTGTGAGTGCCAGTTCGGGTCCCCACTTCCGAGAGTGGCACCGTACCGAGTTTATACAGGCATCACGTACTGAACTATTATCGCAAGCACGTTCTGCACCGTCCTACTCCAACAAAGATTAGACCAATATTTACTATGATTATTGCATAGAATCTGCAATAATCGGGACTCGGGAACTGGTTCGCGGATGTATCTACAGAACGGAACTGTAACTAAATGGAAACTATCATTTCATTCATCTGCTTGGTGTCGCGCTGCACCACGAAACTCTAAACCTCAACTGCAGGATTCCACTAACTTTGCAAAATACTTATTGACAGAAAATATACCTGATCCATAGTTCCTTCAAATACTCTTCCGCATCCAACAGAGAATAACGTGTCACCAGTAAAGACAGCTTTTGCTTCTGGGAAGTAATAACAAACATGTCCTGCAACACAAATCTAGGTATAAAAACGCGCTGAAAAGAACGACGCAGTTACGACGTAATACTCTGCAAAATGAAGGATTCAAGTAGGGCACGAGCAAAATGAAGACACTTCTTTCATACGAGCCATGTTCCTAGTGGTGTTACCATAAAATGGCATATCTTCAGGAAGGGCTCGGGTACTTCTCACAGTTTAGAACATGGCTCCTCCTTGGATTAGTTGGAAACAGCAGTCTATGGACGTCTTTTCTGCTTTCTAATCCTCGAATCCAACAAAAGAACTGGCATAAGGTAACAAACAACTGGAGAGATTAAGGTCATACCCGAGGGACGCAGCAACCAGAGAACTGTGTGTATAGGCAAAGACATTAAGCCGGTCTATCTCGTGGAAAACTTTGCTACTTTCGTATAAGGGTCATGCTTCAGTACTCTAAACGCTGTCGTACAAGGAAGATGGTTGCAGGACTCAAATGGTCAAAGGAAACAGCAGAATATTTACAAATAAAACACCGGTTGTTTATAGAACTGCTGCAATGCAAACTGATTCTTCAAAGTTACAAGCTGCTTAGCAAACAATCATTTAGCTCTTGTCTCATATTTTTCCTCCCAGAATATAGTTAAAGAGAAGTAATATCCTTCATTCAAGTCCACAAAATTCTTAATTCCTGACCCTTGCTGTTGGACATTCAAACTCGACACCAGTGTGCTCCTGCAACACTCCACCAAGTTTGGAGCTACCTTCCACCTTTCCTACCCATCTCTTCTTCCAGTATATCCTGTCTCCTCCTTCAGTCACTAATCCTGTCCCTCTTCTCTGCCTCATTTCCTCCATTACCCTTTGATGCGACGACAAAATAGTAGACAAAACAAGTGAACACCATAAAAGATCAGGACAACTGCTGATTTTCAGCCTTCAGACTTCCCCCTAGCAGCAAATAAAAGCCTAACCTTCAACCATCTCTACTACAACGGAGACGTGTCAAGTTGCACTACTTACTGACGTTGAGATGCTTCGTTCAGTTACTCGGGAAGTGAATTAGTCAAACGCTTGTCGGATAATCAGTGCCAGTGCCATCTGCCATTACACGATGTCCATATTCGTAAGCAGTCAAAGAAAACTTACCTCGTGTATGACCCGGAGTGAATATGGCTTTCATCTCATGGTTCCCAAACTTCCAGCTCTCATCGCTGAGGGGAATATCAATCCCTGGAATTCGATCTTTATCAACACTTGGCCCCACGACCTATATAACACAAAAGCACACAAAAGGACACAAAAGCAACCCCACACACTTAATCTCCTCGAATCACCCCGGACGCGGAAAGAAACTGGATGGTCTGAACGAGCTTATAGAACAATCACGGAGCGATATTATTGAACAATATGGACCATATCTAGTTTGAAGTACCAATCCCTTCGATCGTTCTTCATTTATACCAAAGTTCTGTCCAGAAAGAAAACTGGAAAGCTGACGAGTATGCGGTAGGCATTCACACTTCTCGAAACAAAAACAAGACAGCGGGTAGGGACACCTTTGCGTTGTACTTCTTCTTGAGCCCCAAGTTCCCATCAGTGTGATCGCCATGATGATGGGTGTTGATAATGTAGTCCAGTTTATAACCCTTGCCTTCCAAAGCCTTCACTACAGGCGCAACTTCACCTGGGTCCACAATTCCCGTGATACCAGAACTCACATCATGAAGCAGGTATGCGTAATTGTCGCGAAGACAAGGAACCTGAAGAACATCACATATAGCGCAATTCAGACAACACACCACCCATCCGACAGGATCACATGACGTAAAACTTTGTTGCAGACGCAAGAAGATGTGAATTGTTCATATCTTCCTACAGAACTAACTGAGAAAACCAAATCTTACAAATGAAGGGCTCAAATCCTACTTCGACTTCACCATCAAAGAGTCCAAAATCTCCGGTGGCACAGAGAAGAAATTTCTCTCAGATGTAGATCTGAGAGAAATTTCTCCATGTGGAACACTCGACAAACAACTTAACGTGCATACTGCATAGAATCCAGAAGTACACATACACAAACACATACCAGTTCGATCTGCAGTGATGAATCCATGGTCCCACCTCCTCAAATTAAATCCAAAGTTTGATTTTGTTACATCCAACAAAAAGATCATCGATCCAGCCAATCTGTCTGTCTGCCCTGGCGCGCCATGAAAATTAGGGAGTCTCTCGGCGGGAGGTCTAATTGATCTGTTAAATCCCGACGGGAGAACAATATCTTACAGCGGCAACTGCGGAATGACAGAGCATCAGAGATTCCGAGATTAGGAAGGGCCATATCTTCTAGGAATGGCTCCCATTCGGACGCACAACCACGCCCGGTTAGTAGGGGGTGTCATTTCGGCATATTTTAGAAAGATGCTCGACCCGGACAATTCAAGTCCGAGTACGGGAGATTTTGTTCTTGGACTTCAGATGTACGTGCAAAAAGTCCTGTGGAAACGGCCGAACGTCGCCCGGTCACATATTTTTTACTTTTGTTGTAAGTCACTCGGGTGAATGTGAAATATCATGTCTTTTTTACGAAGCGTGATAACTATTAGACAGGTTCAAGATTACAAAACAAAACGCAGTTATGTGATTGGTATTCCAGAGCTATAATAATTTTTATTGCATTAATGATAAAACTCGATACACTATTTTACCTAGACATCGACGGAATAGTACGCATGGCAAATAAATACCAGACCCACGCAAATGAGCCCGGTAGACCCCACGGGCAAACCCGGGCTAGTCCGCAAGTACCTCCCAGTTTCGATGTGAGCCCGAGAGAGAATCTTTTTACATATAAATGACACCCCCTAGTGTTATCATGTCAGTAGCGGGTGTCAAAACTGGAGCTTTCGCGTGATTTTCGGTGATATTCGGTTTTCCGAAACTTGACTTCCGGGGTTCATCCGTCGAACTTCACGGGGTATCTAAAGAGGTACCGGTGCTGATGTGATGGATTTTGATCTAAACCTTTCGTTCTCCCGTCAAGACGTGTGTGTTATGATTTTGAACTTAAATTGAGAATATTGTTGCCTTTATGTACTCGAGTCGTGTGTCCATAACTGCAGTTGTGGGTTCCATTTAAACCTAAATGTCGATATTCGTTTATTCAGTCCATAACTCTGCCACGGAAATTGCGCTTATTCAATAAAAGAATATTCTATTCTAGATTTGACACCCACTAGTACCCCTTTCTTCCAGCACGGGACTTCTCGCTCGCTCTTTGTATCTTTGTACATTTATTCAACCGGACAAATGCAAATAAGATGTTTCACTTTTTTGCTATGCGTTTTTGCGTAGCTTAAAAACTTTTCGAAATTTGAAAAATAGAAGCTCTTTTTTTCTTTAGATTGAACTCATCGTAATGATGCATCGTAGTAGCGGTTCAGGTAGTTAAAAACTTCCTTCACTAACCAGCGAGAGATGCGAAAGGTTGAAACGTGTTCAGAAGATAAGTACGACGAAGGGATGAAGGAGCGAAGTGCGGAGATTGTCCACATTGTTGCAAGACACAAATTGTCCACATTGCGGCAGCGGAAGGCACTGCGGCAAGGAGAAAATGTCCACATTGTAGCAGAATTGCAGCTAGAGCGACCCTGGTTTGAATCTTGAATCTTGAGCGGTCGAGTTGTCCTCGATCAATGAGTCAAGCAATCATTCTGTTAACCAAGATTACAGGTTTCAAACTCTACTGCTTCTCCGCTGCTCTGCATTTCCATCTAATGATTTCTATGACAACGGTCGCAAGGAATAGTGTGGTGTTGGTTGTCGTCACTCTCTTAGTGGCAGCGACACATGTAATCATAGAGGCAGATACACCCGAAGTCATTCGCGGGTCTAGTGAGTGACAGGCTCTTGTTGCTGCCGTTAGTCATCACATCGGCCGTGGTGACAGTCTTCTCGTTTTTGGTTTTGGAATAGTGGATAGTGGAATCCATTGTATACGAAGGAAGAACAAGAATCATAAAAATTTTGAAGGGCATGACGAGAATTCCCCGTCCTACCGACGAGCGACGCAGAGTGACGGTATGCTCGTTGGTCGTACAAAGGTTGTTGTAGAAATTCTAAGGACGAGTGTTTCTGCTTCGAATATTTTCCTCAATTCGTAATCAAAAATTCAGGAGCACGACAATCGAAAGTGCTGGCTCAAAATTCTCGGAATTATTCTCATACGAACACGAACCTCTCCCTTGGTATGTATTTGCGTGCTTGTGATTTGTGGGTTAGGTCGAGTCGAGTGAATGAAACTGAACAAGGCAGTCGATTACTCTGAACTCTATGGCAAATTGCAGGACGGATGAAGCAAGTTGTGAAATATGCTTAAATGTATGTTATCAATAATATCACGCTGATGAACAGATGGATCATTGTCGAATTGTAATGGAGCTGCATGGGTCTCGGTTTTTGATTATTGTCATGCTATTGATTATTGATGGGTGTTGCGAACTAATCCGGACTGTAAAGCGATATGCGGTATATGACCTACCATGATTGCCGTTAAGTAAACCATGTTTTACTGTTGATTACGTGCACTGAAGTCAGAAATGTGAGAGATACATTCAGAACTTTGCCAAGTTGATTCGATAGCTAATTCGATGATTTTGTACTCAGATTATGAGCATTAGTAAGTGAATTTTTTGTTTTGTGTTAAAATATTACAACACTTGTTTCAAGGTTAGTTTTCTCTAATATCCTAAATGTTATGAAAGAAGAGAAAATGTCATAAATGTTAAGAAGCGTTTATACTTGGTGTAACTTCACTTCGTATTGTACAGATTTCTTTGCTGTAGACCCTGGAGTTATACAAGATATAAGTTGCGTGAAACTTCCTCGTTCCCACTTTTTGGTCCCAACATATTCAAACTTAGACACGACAGGACACTTACACCAAGCTACATCTCGGTTAGCTCCTTTTCTGTTCCGTTCTTTTGTCCGAAGGACGGCCTTTCATGACCGTCTCTGCTTTTTCTTGCAATTCCATCTCTTGCTATTCCAAAGACCTTGATATTTATTTTCAAGTAACCACTGTACTGTTACCTCTATATCAGATCGTTTAGTGTTCTAAATCGGTGTATCAGCTTAGCATTGTATGATTCGCTTTCACGTAATGACTCATCTCCTACCGTGACTTAGGTACTTGAGGGCATTTATTCGTTATCAACTGCGGTGTCATGAATTTTGAGTTGAAGACTGACCACTGGGGCATGGAACTTTACTGAATGCTTGCTATTTGTTCCATTGTTTACTGTTATAAGTAGGATTCACACCTTCTTCTCGTTGCTTAACTATTGTTGACGTTCTGCGTTTCATTAATTCATTATTCAGTTCACTTCATTCGCTCAATGAATGTTTTTTTTTCGCTGCACCTTCTCCATTGTAGTTTGCAGACGAATGAATATTATATATGATTGTGTTTGGAAAATCTGGATTTTTCTTGGCCGGGCTAGTTGCGGATTATCTCTATACTAGAGAGTGGTCCTTGATAAAATCTGCCATTCTCGACGTATGAATATATGTTTCTGGTTTGGTATATCTCAACGCTTAGAGGTTATGGAACTTGATGGACAGCATTTTGGAATTTTAACTGCATTCCTTTTGTTCGATCCCTTCCATTCTAAGCTCCTCCTAATAGATGATTCACATACTGTTGGTGGACGGTATTCTCACTTCTAGACCTCACATTGTCTGATACATCAAGAGGATCATACACGTAGAGTCAGTTTGCCACTCCATATAGGAAAGGTCATCTGTACTGCTCTTCATGTCAAGAGGTCCTTACCTTGCCATGGAAATTAATGAATTCTCTACTCAGTCCTTGTTCATAGCCTGGTTTATATCAGCTCTCGAGATATTCCGGATTGGATGCGGGGTATGGTAGAAGTATTTGCTACAATTAGTTAGTCACGTTGTGAAGAAAACTTAGACATTGCTCGCGGGACAATATTCTGACGAGTGGGCAGGGTCTCTTTCCAAGCATGTTTCACTTACACTACGAATAGGTTAAAATTCTCTTCACCACTCTTTGCTACTCATCATGTACTTACACGGGTTCACAATTATTTGGGGCTGCCGAGGAAGTCACTGTTTTCACTGAAAACTATTTTACCGGTGTGCCAATATATACATCTCTTCGCAAAAGTTATCCTAATGGTTTCTCGTACCTGGTGGTCCTGTTCCTGGAAACGTGCTGTCTGCTACATGTTCTCATTCTTTATCCCTGCTGAAAAGAACAATCGAATTATCGATGAAAATGGTCACAATTTTAGCGATAAAGCATCACCTCTTTCTTCGTACTATGCACCTTTTTGGGTTCCAAAATCTGGGTTACCTTAAATTGAGTGTGGTTAGTTTTGTGCTGCTAAGCACAGACCGACATATACTTTCTACTGGTCCGCTGGTGTTGCAGAGGATGTTTCCTTCGCCTACTTCCTTCCACTTGAGGTTTAGGTACTGGTCCTTGTTGCTCGTTTAGGCGCTGCAATGTCGGTCAGTTATTATGGTATAGTTTTTCTGCAGTTGGTTGCCAAGCTCACTGATCTACCACTACATAGAGACTGGGAGTTTGCCCTCAGATGTTCTGGAACTGAACAAAAACTCCTGGACCGAACAGGGTCTTGTAGTGTCGGGAAAGTGGTCAGTTTCGGTAGATCACTTTTCCTACTCATCTATAGCCTAACCCTCCTTGTTGGGTTGCTGATGAAGTCAAAGAGCAGGTTGAGGTGCATACGACGGGAGAGTGTTCGGTTGCATGCTCTGCGTGTATCTTGTGGGTAGTTAGGTTCTTGAGTGTACACCTACTTCTAACCTACAGCTTCGGCAGTGACCTTTGTGCATTAAACTATTCATATATTCTTCTGACGGACTGGTCTTCTTATTTCACTCTATCACTTCTGACTTCTGAACACTAATTTTCATCCTTGCAGTTTCTGTGATCCCATACTTGATCCGCCATTGAGGCTCGATACTGATTTCACTCTTACTGCTTTTTAGTTCAAGTTTTCCTATTTGCATTAGATTTTTGGATTTCTTTTCTATCAGCTTGCATTGCATATTGTACATGTCACTACTTTGCACTTCCATACCTAGGGGCACCATCTCACGTAATATGCGCTAGTCTTCACATTCCCATTGGTCAGTCCTCTCAGGTTACATAGTTATGCTAACTTGATGCTCCAAGGTAGCACACATGATACCTTTCTTTCTGGAGGTTTCTATGTCCTTCACTGGATTATTCCACTGAGGGTTACCTTTGTCATTGAGCGTGGTTCTTGCTCCTTAGCTGAGCTGTCATTCTCCGGGACGAATCATGTGTTAAGGAAGCTGGCTTGAAGCTAACCAGGAGTTGCACCCCATTGTACATTTTCTACTTGCTCTAAACCTAGGGTTATATTTACCTGGCAAACACATGCTACTCTTGTCCGCTTTCTGATCACTCAGTCCTCAATCTACAACTTGCTTGATGCCATGCCCTTTCACTTCCTGGTCCTTATGTCTTCAAACGGACTACTCACAATGATATTAGCAATGGTATTGTCAACGTGGGACCAAGCCGAACCGATTAGAGTCCCAAAAAGCACAAACGAACGATCTCCAGTCCACTTTCGGATTCCGAAAATCACAAGTCTGGTCTTGTGCTATATGCTTGTTCGGTCCTTCTTGGGTTCTCTAAAGTGTATGTGGTTAGTTGTGACATACGCCGTGAATGATTACACCCGTAGGTCTGTTAGGTTCCTTAGTTGTCGTTCTTCTTGCAGGTCCCTCTCTTGCTCTTCCAAACGTCGCATTTCCTTTTTCAGGTACCACTTAGCTCTTACCTTAGTATATTGTTATTTCACAGTTTACGTACTTGAAAGATCGGGTGTTGAAGCCTTTCTCTTGTTTGGTATGCTACAATTCGCAATTGAAGCCTTTTGCGTTGCCTCTGTATATTTTCTTGCATGTTGGAGATTCATAGCCTATGTCAAGTTCATTGGCCTACCACTACGTTAAGACAAGGATCCACACAGAGATGTTTCAGCTAGATAGTAACTTTCACCGGTAAAGAGTATGCTGAAACAGAGGGAATAAAGGTCGCACCATCCAGATCATTTGAACACATTATTAAAATGGGGAACTTTCACATCTATATCTGTCCACATAATGGATATAGTAAATTTTACAGACACTGCTTTTCATGGACATCGCAGTATGAGATTCGTTGCCTTGGCTCAGAAGAAGAAGTCAACTTTGCCTGCGTTGGAAGAACTATTGGAGTTAGTAATGCGTCTGAGCTTTGTGATTTATAGCTTGTGGGCTACAAGTGGGGGTTCTTAGTTCCGTTTTGTGTCTTTGATATGTGGCAGGGATGATGAGTCTGCTGGCATTGATCCTTTGGACTTCTCGGACGGAGAAGATGAAAACTCAAATGCAATGCATGAGTTCGAAGCATCTGAGCAGTTCATA
The DNA here is from genome assembly GCA_036924285.1 of Asterella californica. Lineage (NCBI taxonomy): Eukaryota > Viridiplantae > Streptophyta > Marchantiopsida > Marchantiales > Aytoniaceae > Asterella > Asterella californica. Next base: position 16,988,771 of record JAYKYS010000008.1, read on the forward strand.
GATGATCAGTTGTATCATCTTCAAAACTCTGTAACAGCGGCGAGGAATTTGTCTGAGGAGATTGGGTACTTCCCTCACATCATGTATCAATCTTTACCTGCTGTTTGTTCCCTGTCCACATTTCCTTCCGCATAGTTGGATAGTTAGTTGTAAAGAAATGTCGGCTGAGGAAAGTTTTAGGCGCTTGAAGTTTTAGGCTCCTTCCTTTTAAGCTTTACCACTGCTGTCCTCATGACTACTTCATGAGTAATGAGGACATCGGCTGCAGTCCCTTTGGCCACAGTCTACTGAAGTTTCCAAGCCTCACATGTTCCTTGTCTATTTATCTATATGCGTGCACGGGAGAACATCCGGAAAACACTTTGGGTGAAAAAACCGGGACAAGGGACACCACACCTTAGCAACTCGAATTTCCATTCAATTCCTCGACGCCAGCGACTTCTTATGCGAGTCTTACATTCGGTATTCTTTATCTGTAGTTTTGACAAGGTGCTATAGCTGGTGCTATTTACGTGGAGAATGTCGTGTCGTTGCTTGAGGCCTTAAAATCTCGAGGCTTCTGTACGCTCTTGAAGTTGTGTATCAACTTCAAGAGCAACTTCTGCTGATCTTCCTTGTCGCAAATCACTCGTAGTGGTATCTCACCTTTCTGCTTCGAAAGCTTTCAAAGAAACCCATCTTGCAACATGAAGTTGTAGGCTTTTTTTCGAATTTTTCGAAACCTCTCATCTGTCCAACCTGGTATCTTAACCATCGTACTAAAGTACCTCCCAATGTCAAACAACTCACCATCATATAACCTTCAACAAACAACTCATCTTCCCTTCCTGTCTGTGCAATCGAATAGAACTTTACACTCACGTCGTCTATATCTTCAACCATCTCATCCTCCTCATCATATCGAGCTCGAGATAACATATCTGCCATCGGATTATCCTTCTCTACGATATGTCTAAACTCGGTATTCAACGACTTGATATATGCGATTCATCGTAACATCGCAATATCAAGAGTCGTACAATTCATGATCATTTCTAACAACGGCAAACAATCAGTTTCAACCACCATTGCTGCTCTAATCAAATACTCTTTCTCAGTTTTCATAGCTGAAACAATACCTCATAGTTCTCTCTTCACTTGCGGGTATGTACGTTGACGAGCACTTAACGTCTTCGCTCCGAATCTCACAATTAATTTGTCTTCATCCTCATCTTGTCCTACTGCTCATCCGATTGCAACCGGACTTGTATCTACAATAAGAACCACCGGCCTGACACCCTTGTAACTTAACGTCTTCGCTCCGAATCTCACAGTTAATTTGTCTTCATCCTCATCTTGTCCTACTGCTCATCCGATTGCAACCGTACTTGTATCTACAGTAAGAACCACCGGCCTGACACCCTTGTAATCAATCCTTCCCAACACTGGAGGCGATGATAGTAAATACTTCAGCAAATACCATTCCTGGATCACCCTTTTCTTGTCCCGGAAGTCTACGAACTTTCATCCCGTGGATTTCCCACCGACTACATACTGATGGTCGCCGACCTTCCTAACGGATGAGACGAGGTTCATATCGTGCAGGTGCTTAAACCCTCAGCGTGACAGTGATAAAGAGCTCGATTCGTTCCGCGAGATTGAACAAAGCTCCACTTTGTTCTATCCGAGGAGTAGCTTTGGGACGTTCCAGTATTAGTGAATACGCGTGTTCTGATTCTTCTGATCAAAGCGTCGACAATTCTTGAGCTCGCTGGTTCGAAAATTGCTTCGGTGCCAACGGCGGGAAGGCAGGGAGGGAATGGAATTGGAAGCAGCCTGTTCTGTTGTGGACTTGAGAGGCTCTTAGGGTTGAAGATTGGAAGTGAAGGTTCTAGCTAGTGGAGCAATTTGCTTGTTGGAGGTTGTTTCATCTGTGGAGCGGCAGCTGTCTGGTTTGCCGAAAGAAGTTAAAATCAAAATGGGGAGCACGAAGGAGTATGGTTCTGAAACGGATGATCAAACATCATCAACATTTTCTCTGACTGAAGAAGACCATACTCTGGGCAACGCTCTGCGATTTGTCCTAAACAAAGAGTGAGTGACCAAGGTTTGTCTCGCGTTTTGTACTGTGTACACCCCTCCATTGTGCGGAATCCCCAGGATTGCGAGCTCGATTGGCGAGTAAACGCCAAAAGTTCATTCACATTCGTTAGTGGTTTGTGCACGGGATTTCAAGTAGTATGTTAGGGTTTAGACCAAGCTCAGGATTCTCTCTCAGGAACTTTGCGCAGCTACGGATTGGATTTCCGGCAACTTTCTGACTGCAACATTGGGTATGTGTGCAGCCCTCGGGTGTCATTTGTCGGTTACAGCATTCCTCATCCATCCGAAGAGCGTGTAAATTTGCGTCTGCAGACAACAGGTGATTGGTGAATCGCATTTTGTAACCTTGTCAAACATTTCACGGTGCCCGCTTATTGTGTGGAGTACTTTACTCGTACTTATTCAAGCTTGAATAAGTACGAGTAAGCTTACTTGCCTAGTAAGCTAGATTGCCCGTATCTTGTTGTTCTTTAGGATGCAGTTTTTGGCAAGGTTCATAGTCAGATCCTCCTGGACAATTTGGACCAAGTTATTTGGGCATTGGTAGCGCAGGACAGAACAATGTTGTCAGTTTAGAGGGACTAGTTTTCGTTCCGCTATCATCTTTAGGCCCCAAATAATGTCTGAGAATTTGCTTCTGTTGTCTTTCCACGGGAGCTACTGACGAATATGTAAGCAAGATCAAATGCTTGTTATGCCTACGTTGGAAGTTGATACCATCCCCGGGTTGAATCTGGAAATGACAGTCAGCATTTAACCTCAGTCTCACCTAGACATACATCTCAACTGTCTTACGATATGCTATCAAACGTTATACGGTTTGTGACAGTGGTGTGGCTCTGAGCAAATGAATTCCACGATTTGTGACAGCGAGTGTCGGCTCTTGAGCAGGTCTTCCCGCCAGAGATGTGCTAAAGGATGCCCTTCAGGACTTGATGGCACTTAATGATCATGTGCGAATTACGTTTGAGAAATCTGTGGACGAATACAAGGCCCTCCAAGGCATGAGGGAGATGAGCGTAGGAGCGAGTGGGAAGTCTGGAGCAAGCGGAAAGTCTGGCCTCACTCATCAATCCATGTCGACTGATACCGGATGAACGTCCCTTATGAGGGTCACGTGCAGTCGGCGAGATTTTCTTCGATGCCTTATTACCTTGAGGGTAGGTACGAACTGGGAGCTGTTTATAGAGATGTAATTTACGTAAGTGGTAGTGATTCTTGATGCAACTTAGCAGCACGATGTAGCAAAGTATCCTGCAAAATAGTTTAAGTTGCAGTCTAAGTCTGACTGATGACTAGTATAATTTGGAGTTGGTTAGCTTCAAACGAGTTATTTTAAGGTAGATGCGTTGGATTGCTTGTTCCTGTCATTATCTTTGACCATCCCAAGAATTAGATGCGGCAACTCGGCGTAGAAATTTAGAAGGTTCGGCATCAACGCAAGGAAGAGCCTGAGATCAAGTGCTTTAGTTACTATTGGTTAGAGATTCACAAATGTATTGTAGTCTGCATGATATGGATTGTGATCAGTAAAAAGGAACAGTTGTAAGAAGAGTTGGTTCCAGAGGGCGGAGATTCTCGTCCTATGTTACCTGTCTGTACATCTGTCTTGTTTGGAATTAGTAAATGTCCCCTACCTGCTACACTCACCAGTCTGTAACGAGACAACAGCATGATGGCACGTTATGTTAGGCCATTGTGAGGGTCCTTATCTCATTTATTTAAACTTTCTTCGTTGAAGATTGTTTGGAGTTTCCCTTCCTTTCCCAGTCTTGTCTGGAATTAGTGTATGTCCCCTACATGCTACACTCACCAGTCTGGAACCGAGACAACAGCATGATGGCACGTTATGTTAGGCCATTGTGAGGGTCCTTATCTCATTTATTTAAACTTTCTTCGTTGAAGATTGTTCGTTCCTTTCCTCAATCCATTACTTCCCGAGTCTGGTGTCGAAGGGTATGATGTAGGTTCGATTGTTGTCTAGAATCACTCTTAAGGTGCAACTTTTACATCATAAACAAAGTGTTACGCTTGCAGTGGGATTGCGGGGCTTTACCCGGATCTAAACTCCTCCCTCTCCTTTCTGGTTTCACTGCGGCTCTATCCGTCCTCCTCTTACAAGCGGAGAATACGACAAAATGTACAACACGATAAACTAAATTTTGATTAATTTATTATCTAACTATTATTTTATTGGATATCATTCTCTCAGAGGAAAAATCACTCTCTACTCAATAGATGACGTCACCCGGAGGTGGATGACCTCGCCCAAGGGGTCTCTCCTTAAAATATGAATTGGATCTTTCCGCAAAGAGAAACGTCATCCAGGGGATAAAACGCCACTCAAGAGAGAAAGAACATCACTCAGGGGTGACTCCATCCCGCGGTACTAGGGTGGCAGTAGTGATTAGACTCTCCTTAGGGGTTAGAGATGTCAAAACTCAAACGATGGTGTTTGAAATATCGCAGCTTAGATTCAAATGGGATGTTATAACTAACGCATAACGGGAAGATCATATACTACACGTTGAAGGGAGAACGTTCAACCTGTAGTGTATTTGAAAAAGAATCGAGGAAAAAAACAAGCGATAGATTGATAGATTGTAAATGCAAACGATGATATAAGACGGAGTAGAGAGTAGTGGGTGATGATAGACAATGGTAGGGTAGTTTCCTACGTTTGGACGTCAGTCTTAAGCTGCCTAAGGATAGATGTAATGGACATATGAACTTGTAATAACTCTCTGTTGGAACTTTGTCTGAGATCTTGTGTCATGTAAACATTTACGATCTTCTTATGAAGAATATTGAAGTTTGTGAACTGGATCATATACTTTTGTGGTATCTTCGAATGAATTCTTTGCATTGATGTATATAGTGAATCATATTGGCTTCTGGATGAAAAAGACAGAAGTCGCGGGATGGTGTGATTGCACTATGGGTTGTTCTTGTATAATATAATAGAGTTCTAAGAACCTTATGAGGTAAAAGTATTACAATCATGGAACCCATCAACATGAGCAACGTAATCTTTCTTCACCTCCTTGTACCTATAATCCGTCCAAAAAGAAACAACAATACTTTATTCTATGAACTGTATAATTGAGCCAGTACAACATAGAGGAAATCCACATTGCCATGTTCACTGATAGGCAGATTTTAACTCCTAGAGTAAAAGTGCAAACAGAAGATTCTATATGGATACAGTTGAACACCATCCACATGTGGACCAACAAGCTGCTCTCAATTTCGGTCTGAAATGACACATCATGACAAAATTGCACAGGAAAAACTTCCAGCTCATGCAGAAATGAACACCCATCTCCACAAAGATGCATAAATGTAAATTCCAAACTACAAAAGGAGTTCAAGATACAAAGTTGCAGTACAATAACACTCCATACATGACTGCACTATATGTCAAAAGGATACGAGATTGAGATCATAACTAGAATGATGAGCTCAGCATTCTAGAAATCTTGTCAAAAACACTGATCATTAAACTCAAGAGCTTGCAAATTTTCTCCGTTTTACGTTCTTGTGCATCTAGACATCTCTGTTCTTTATTTTTGGTTTGAACCAACCTTGCACTTTCCATTTCTCTAAAAGTGAATGTGAAATCCTAAATGTGAATTGGATATAATTGTTAGCACTGCTTTTGTATTCTCGTTTGGACCTTCCTTTCTCTTGCCACCAAACCGTTGTGGTTTCAGACTTGATTCTTCTGAATCATCAAGAGCGTCATTGTGGAAAAAATTCTCGGACATTGAAGATGAAGTTATGCATGGACGAGAACCCATGCAAATCTCCAGTATTTCTACATACTGACGATCGAACAATATCTAGAAATACTAGTACAATAGTCTCTTTTTATTTTTTTCCAGAAGACGAAAGAGAACTGAAGAGCTCCTTCCAACATGACATCCCAATCAAAGATTCTGTTGTATCTAGACATAATCGTGTCCCATTTGCTTTTACACTCTTTGGTGTCAACTCGTAAACCTTTAGCTCTCAACTTATCAGCAATTTGGTCCTATCTGAGGTTACCAATGAGTATATGCTCTCACAAGGATGAGCTCTCAAATTCATCCCACTCTTCTCACTTCGTCGCGATAAGCGCAAACACATGTCACACTTGCCATCGAAATCTATCACCGTCGATATCTACATTAGGACGGACATTATGCTGTAGAGGTATACTTGTCACGGTATCTAGACATGGACGTTGACAACTGCCGTTTGAAGACTGCATCAAGTCTGGTGCATTGTTACCAGTAGTCTAAGCTTCTTACACAACAGCATCTTGACTTTTAATCGAATCAAACACGAACGGGTTTCGTTCTGTATCCATACTCTTTTTTTCGTAGCACAACATTCTGTTACACATGACAACTCAAATCGTCTCATCAGCATCAACACTCAGTGTAATGAAATAACAATTTGAATAGTAAAGAAATTAAAAGAATCATGTACGACGTAATAGATATCTTAAAATAATGTTTTAAATAAATATTAATTAAAATTTATAATTTATTATAGGTCGTAAATAATAGTTATGAGTAAAATATATTGTTATATTAATTTTTTGATAATAAAATAATAAAAGATATTAGGAATTAGAAATGAGGAAGATCGAATTGTAATTATAATAAAGGGATGTTTGAATCGAGTTTCAAGATCGGAGGAACAAACGTATGCTTTTCAAAAACCTAAAGATTTAAATTTGAACTTCTACCTTATTCTCGCTATGTGTATTGAGTGAAAAAAGACTACTGCAGTGTGAAAGCGAGATCGTTCAAAAGAGAGAGTACAACATTTTTGATGTAGTTCAAATAATTCGAATTTGTGAGAGTATCTTAGTCGTGCAAATTCTTTCTTAATTGTGTGAGCTTTCTCAAGTCGATCTTAGTCGTCATTCGTCTTCGTAGAGTTTTACACTCCCGCTCTTAGTATCATGAAATTGTCACAACACTGTACTTTGAAGGACTTTTGTGTCGATCTTAGGCCAATCTTTTTCCATCTTAGAACTTCCATCAACTCCTGCTCGTAGGATTATGATAGACTCTCACAACATTGTACACTGAAGTTTTCTCGAGTCGATCTTAGGTCAAACTTTGCCCATCTTAGACCGAGACACTCTCGCTCGTAGTATTGTAACACAACTATCACAACACTGTACTCCGAAGGCTTTCAATTCGATCTTAGATCTAACTTCTTCCATCTTAGAGGTTTACACTCTTGCTCGTTGTCGAGGAGAGTTCTTCTCAGAAAGAGCGAGCTTTCTAACTGTGATTAATTACGAGATAGAGGTTTGCCTACAACAGCCAAAGTATCTCACAGATTTCAATTTTTGTCTATCAGTCGATCACAGATGTCCAACTCTTTCTAACAGTCGATCTCTACTCAATAAGATCAATTCTCATCCATCAGAAGATAGATTCACCTCCAAACACAACAATAGAAGAAATCCAACTCCCAATGCTTTATTTCTCTTCTCGTGACAGCTAGAAGTCCTCCACAGACGTCAATTCTTGTTTGATAGTCGATCCTCACTCAAAAAGATTATCTCCTGCTCACCAAAAAGAAGATTCTCTTCCAAACAGTCTAATTGATGAAATTCAAGCTCCTTAAACCTTATTCCTCTTTGTGCTGCAGTCTCACAACTGAAATCCTTCAGAAATTAGATCCTCTCAACCTTTGGCTTCCTCTCGTGCGTCTCAGATGCTCTCCTTGGAAAAAAAGTACAATCCCCCCTTTCACACGATGTCAGCCATTTTCAACCCTAACACTCCAGCTAAGCTAGGGCTATAAGTGAACTTGCATATCAACCAAGCAGGCTCCCTGCTAAGCTAAGCCTTTCCTTATTAAAAATTTCTCAACTCTTGTCATCTCGATGCCACTTTGGTTATACTACAAGTCATCCGATGTAGATCGAAGTTACACCTACGGAGTCACCTCACAAGGCTTACAATAGGCGCACCAAAGTAACTCCTGACGTATAATCAAAGTGGCATGCAGAGGCTTAAGCCATGATGCTACTTTGGTTATACAACAAGCCATACAATGTAGATCAAAGTTACACCTATGGAGCCACCCCACAGGGCTTACAACCCCTCATAGATGCACCAGATAACTCATGACGTATAACTGAAGTGGCATGCAGTGACTTAGGCCAAGAAGCTTATGATTAAGAGGGATACTAGTCCCTCGTCTCTAGATATGCAATAGTTGGCTGCATATCCAACATAAACTCCCATCCATGAGGTCAACATGCCGAAATAGAGAAGACATGCCAGGAGGATTTGATCCGGAGACCTCTTCTTCCTATATGAATGTCTCGACCACTGAGGATGGCCTCTGTTCCCGTTGAAAGGAGATTAAATTCACACATAAACCTAAAGGAAACTAGTTTTGTATTCTGTATTGATCTTTTCTACGTCAACTTTTTTGTACAGCTCTATATTTAATGAATGAAGAGTTAAAACTATAGTTTTCATTGATACCTACGCACTTGTACCTTCAGATCATGGATCTAATTCACGAGCCAGAATTGACCTCTTTCATCTTTTTCATAACTTATAAACTCAGTAACTATTGCATAAAATGCTATTTCTCACAATTGAAGGCATGAGGTCACTCTCCTCAACGAGCTCTGCATTCTGGTACTTTCATGCTTCTTCTAAGTGACAGGGGGTGGCTTGTTTAGCTCAGCTCTAGCTTAGCTCTTGCTCAACTTGGTAAGCTTGAGTGCAGCTTCTTGTGGAATTGTCATGGAGCATTTTTTGGAGACCCATTGCATCGTATGAGGCATCTTGTTGTTGATATAGTCCCAAGCTCTAGTAGATCGACGGCTACCATTAGCCGGAGTGGTTAGGGTTGTTAGAGTTAGTTAGAGGGCTAACCCACCATTAGGGTTTCCCTTGTACTCACCTCCACTATATATACAGAGAGAGGCAAAGCCTCTCTCATCTCATTCCTATTTTACTTCCTTGTCTACTCGCTCTCTCTCTTCTTGGAGTGTCCTCGAAGTATCGATCTTTCTACATGGTATCAGAGCTGGTGAGAGCGTGTGTCCCTTGCTGATGAGCAAGATGGAGATTGGAGTACAGGAGAGAGCAGCCGGAGTTGTGCCTGATGTCGAGCACTATCCTGCTGATGCGTTCGGGTGAGGCGAAACCGTTTTTTTCGTCACCAGAAACTTTGAACGCGATTTCGGAGGCCTAGACGATTTTTTCTCGCTGTTTTCTGTCGACCAGCCCTCCTAGGGCTGTCTTGCTCAGAAGGTGCGAATTGTGCACTGGGCCAAGGTTCAGTCGATTTGGAGATTTCCAGCGGCAGATTTTCAAACGGATCTTTTTCGACCAAAACGAAAGTTTTAGGACTTAAGTCCAAAACTAATCCTGTTTCCACCCCTAGCTATTTGAAAATTTCTGAAAATTTCAAGGGGTCGCACGCCCATTTTCGACCTCATTTGGTCCAGTTTCGACCTTTCTTGGTGTGTTCTTTCGACGTTTCCGTCGTGTTTTGTACACCTACAGTTCGCGCACAGGTTCTCTTTTCTCGTTGTCGCTGCAGGAGGAGTTCGTGGAGTCGCCTCGTCGTGACTTGTGACAACTCTTGATCGCGCGGTGGGGAGAGACGAGTTTTGTGCAGTTTCTGGGAGGTTTTCCGCGTACAGAACAGTGCAATTTCGACATTGCAGCTATGGCGGAGTCTGTGTCTTTGATCACTGGAGAGAAACTCGACAAGAACAACTACCAAGTGTGGAAGTTCCGGATGAAGACTTTCCTGCAGGGACAAGATCTATGGGATCTTATCCCTGAGGAGGAGAAAGCGTCTGAAGTGCCAATTTCTGATCCGAAATTCAAGGAGTGGAAGAAGCGCTCATATCAGGCTATTCACTACATCGCGCTGACAGTTTCAGCATCGATGATCGGTCACATCCAGGATTGTGATACGCCCAAGAAAGCTTGGGATGCACTCGCGCATCTGTTTCAATCCGGAACAGAGGCGCGGAAGCTGCAATTGCTGCAGCAGTTCAATACCGTGAAGAAGGGGTCGATGTGCATAAACGACTATGTGAACAGGGTCAAGCAGCTTGCGGATCAGCTATCTTCTGTCAAAGTCGAGATTGATCCCATTGTCTTGATCGGAGCCACATTGCAGGGACTGCCTGCAGAGTACAAACAGTTCATAACATCGATTTTGACCAGAGAACTTCTTCCGCGGTTTGATGAGCTTGTTCCTATGATGTTAGGAGAGGAGGTGCGCCTACTGGGGAGTTCTACTTCGACGGGTCAGCAAGAATCTGTCTATTTTGCAGGTTCTGGAGGATCTCGAGGTAGGGGTCGTGGCAAAGGTGCTGGACGTGGACGGGATCGCGGACAGCAACAGCAACAGCAATCGCAGAACCAGCAGAACCAGCAGAACCAGCAACAGTCTGGTGGTTCTAACAACAATCAGAGAAGGGCGCCTGGTTCCTGCAACTACTGCAAGAAACAAGGCCACAATGCGAATCAGTGCTACAAGAAGCAGAACGATCAGAGACAACACGACAACAACCCCCAACAAGGTAACAGCAACCAGCAAGGCTATGCAGTCACTGAGCATGTCTATTCGGAGCAATTGCTGATTACTACGCATCAGAGTTATGCGGCTTTCGAGCCACAGACTGACTGGGTGATCGACTCCGGCGCCACCAGTCACATGACTCCCCATCGGGAGTGGTTTAGTTCACTCGAGCCTGTGGAGACTCCACAGTTTATGGTGACGGAGATGACACCAAGCACAAGATCCAGCACAAGGATAACATTCCACTTGACATTCCTGCCTCAACGTTTACTGGTATACGGAATGTCTTACATGTACCTACATTGACTAGAAACCTGCTATTTGTAGGACAGTTGATAGAGCAGGGTCTGCAAGTGCGTTTCAATAAAGATGGATGCTTTATTGAAGATTCGAATGGCACTGTCATAGCTCGAGGTATCAAGAGTGGTAGGCTGTTTAAACTAGATGCATCTGCGCCTAAGTTACAGGCTGCCATGTATGGACAGAGTGGTCCAGTAGTGTCTGATATTGACATCTGGCACAAGCGAATTGGGCACATGAACTTTCAGAGGCTGAAAAGCCTTCCGAGTTCTGACCTGGTTACAGGTCTGCCCAAATTCGAATCCAGTGAGCCCACTGGAGTCTGTGCAGCATGTCAATTCGGCAAGCAAGCTAGACAGCCCTTTAAGGGATCAGGCAGTAGAGCGAACAAGCTTCTGGAGCTTGTTCACACTGATGTATGGACTGCTTCTCAGCCAAGTATGACCGGTTTTCAGTACTTCGTGTCGTTCATTGATGATCATTCGCGTTATACTTGGATCTATTTGTTGAGAAACAAGTCCTCTGCCGAAGTACTGTCAGCATTCCAGACTTTCCGCAAGTTGGTGGAAAAACAGTCTGGAGCATCTATCCTCTGTTTGAGATCTGATGGAGGAGGCGAGTTTCTTTCTGGAGAGTTCGATGCATATCTGCGCGAGCATGGTATCCGACGCCAGAAGACCTGCAGCTACAGTCCGCAGCAGAACGGGGTTGCGGAACGCAAGAATCGACACATAGCAGAAGCTGCTCGTGCGATGTTGAACGAGAAGACCATGCCTAGACCTTACTGGGCAGAAGCTGTTTCATGTGTGGTGTATCTGATGAACCGGACGCCTACAGCGGCAATCCACAGCAAGACACCGATGGAGGTCTTCACAGGCAGTAAGCCTGATTACTCTTTCCTTAAAGTTTTCGGATGTATCTGTTATGTGCACATACCTGATGAAAGACGTAAGAAACTAGATCCGAAAGCAGATAGATGTATCTTCCTTGGTTATGCTTCTGATACGAAAGGATATAGGTGCTACAATCCTTCGTCCAAGCAGTTCTATATCAGTAGAGATGTCGTGTTTGATGAGCTACAGTCTTGGTTTGCACCTGCACCTGTGATAGCCATCCCTGTACCTACTGTAGAACCAAGGAGTCAGTCCACTGTAGTACCTCAGAGTAGTACATTGAGTGGAGGATCTGGAGAAGTCACTGATTCCAGATCAGAATCTGTTGCACATAGAGCTGTTGTTAACGCTGGAGTCCACGTAACACAGCCTAGTGGAACTAGTGTAGTTTCTACACAGGATGAGCGCGTGCTATTGCAGCGTATGTTTGACTCATCCAGATATGTGGATCTTCCACATCCCCTGGATACTTTGTCCCAGACCTTGGCGTCTACGTCAGATCAGTTGCAAGGGGAGGTGACTAGTGCACCGATTACCTCTCGCAGATCTGAGCGGCCAAAACATCCAGTGAGTAGGTATATGCATGAAGGTTTTCTTGCTGCGCACCATGCATATATGGCCAATGTTCTTCAGGAACAGGAACCGAGTTCGCTTGAGGAGGCGATGCACAAGGCCCAATGGGTAAGTGCTATGGAAGCTGAACTTGCTGCGCTTCATCACCAACAGACTTGGGAGTTGGTAGACTTACCTCAGGGTAAGAAAGCGATTGGTTGCAGGTGGGTTTTCAAGGTCAAGCGCAACTCGGATGGTACCGTGTGTCGGTACAAGACCAGATTGGTAGCTAAGGGCTACGCACAGCAACATGGAGTGGATTTTGAGGAGACCTTTGCTCCTGTTGCGAAGATGGTGACTATTCGAACAGCAGTTGCAGTTGCAACTCAGAAAGGTTGGAAGATGCACCAGATGGACTTCAAGAACGCCTTCCTCAATGGCGATCTTGAGGAGGAGGTCTACATGCAGCAACCTCCTGGTTATGAGGATCCTAAGTTCCCTTCCCGTGTATGTAAGTTACGGAAGGCTCTCTATGGTCTGAAACAGGCACCAAGAGCATGGTATGCAAAGATCAATTCTTACTTGCAGTCTCTTGGTTTCCACCTGTGTAGTTCAGACTCTACCTTGTATTCATTGAGAATACGAGACCGGATTGTTGTGATCACCATCTATGTTGATGACTTGATCATTACCGGTAACTTTGAGGAGCTTATTTCCCAGATCAAGGATCACTTGAAATCCGAGTTCGAGATGATGGACTTAAGAGAACTCAAGTACTTCCTTGCCGTGGAGTTCATTAGAGATGGGAAGGATGTTTGGCTTGTACAGCGACAGTATGCTCTCAGTATGCTTGAGAGATTTGGTATGCTTGATTGCAAACCCATTGCTACACCATTAGAGCAAGGGGTAAAGCTAGGAGCAGAGGATGGTGAGTTGCTGGATGATCCACGCATGTACAGACAGATGGTTGGGAGTCTTATCTACTTGACCATCACCAGACCAGACTTGAGCTATGCTGTCGGTCTGATTAGTCAATTCATGCAGTCACCACGGAGACCACATTTTGAGGCTGTCAAGCGGATCCTCCGCTACGTGAAGTTCTCGATGCAGTACGGACTTCACTATCGATACGGTGGACCATTGTTGTTACATGGCTACACAGATGCTGATTGGGCAGGAAGTGCCGACAGGAGATCCACGTCAGGTTACGCTTTTGGACTTGGAAGCGCTGCTATAAGCTGGGCTTCTAAGAAGCAACCCACAGTTGCTTTGTCATCCACGGAAGCAGAGTATCGAGGAGCAACGAACGCAACATGCGAATCGATCTGGCTTCGATGTCTGCTATCTGATATTGGTGTGGAGTGTAGAGATCCTGTTGTTGTATATACAGACAACATTAGCAGCATGAAGTTAGCTAGTAATCCTGTTTTCCATGCTAGGACGAAGCACATTGAGATGCACTATCACTTTATTAGAGAGAAGGTCCTTGCAGGAGAGATTGAGCTTAGTTATGTGAGCACAGGAGATCAGGTTGCCGATATTTTCACTAAGGCGTTGCCTAGAGATAAGTTTGATGCTTTCAGACATTGTCTAGGAGTACAGGATGTAGAGATGAGCTTGAAGGGGAGTGTTGATATAGTCCCAAGCTCTAGTAGATCGACGGCTACCATTAGCCGGAGTGGTTAGGGTTGTTAGAGTTAGTTAGAGGGCTAACCCACCATTAGGGTTTCCCTTGTACTCACCTCCACTATATATACAGAGAGAGGCAAAGCCTCTCTCATCTCATTCCTATTTTACTTCCTTGTCTACTTGCTCTCTCTCTTCTTGGAGTGTCCTCGAAGTATCGATCTTTCTACACTTGTAGCACGACATCGTAGTGTCGCAACACGACTATCACAACACTGTACTTTGAAGGATCTCGAGTCGATCTTATATCGTTACTTTTCCTTCTTAGAGCTTGACAATCCCGCTCGTAGTATCAAGACACTATCAAATCATTGTATTGTGAAGTCGAATATTTTTCAAGAGAACGATAGATTATGTTTGAAGTGAGCGAGAGAAGTATTCTCACGAGGGAAAGTAAGCAGTAACATGCAGAGCATACGTAATAGTGAAAATCCCTCGTGCGACAATGATTGGTGAGATGACATTTCTGATTCAAGGTTAGTCTTTCGTACTCAAGGAGTATAGATATCTTTGCATCATCTCTAAATTTTTCTGTATGTATGAATTATTGGGCGCTCTTAAAAATCTTTTCATGGACTAGATATAGTTCGCATATAGACTATGAGAGGTCTATGTAGGTCAAGTGTCGTGTGTCTCATGTGTTCGAATATCACTTGGTTTCATCAGTGACGACAAGGTCCAAGTTTGAGATGTTTAAGATGGTTGCTGCTTGCATGTGTTTGGCGATGGAGATATCGGTGGTGGACATAATTTTCATATACGAGATGTGACATCAAGCACGAGTGGAGATATTGTTGTTAGTGCCTCAGGGGATCCAACTATCAAGATGTAAGATACAGACTACAGCGGTTCAACTATACGAGATTGTAGGATGAAGAAACAATTCATACGGATATGTGATTTTTTGATAATGTTTCTGATCGTAGTTCCTCACGACATGGATTTTTGCACTCTGTTTCTAGGTTTGAAATATCAAAGACTCAATCAATTCGGCATGTATGATGACTTTGTCAGGCCATGAAGGTGACATATATAGCACCAAGTTTCATCAATCAATCTGTTAGAAATTTTGTCAGAAGTTTAGCAAAAGAGTTTTTGTGTATGATTGGAGGTTCTAAATCTGTACGACAGGGCTCTAGAGTGAACTCAAACTCGAATGCCCTTGGAGGTACATTCTCATACTTTATATAGTGATAGGAGGGTACATGATATGGATTCAGGTCAATGCTGACTTCTCAAAGTGAGCACACGGATCGCTGACGTGGTTTACATGCAGCCTTAGATTCAAAATTCCGAAACAGCATCTAGAGGGCTCAGAATGAGCCAAATAAAGGCTCGTTGGGATGCTCTCGAAGAGTACGAACCGTGCAAATCTATGGCTCTATCTATTCATTTTTGAGCTGAAAACACATCGTTTGCACCCTCAAATTCCTTCTGAAAGTTTTTGACGGACTTTTGGCGCTCTCGTCTATTAGTAGAAGTACTCTTTTGCTGCATGTATTCTCAGGCCGACTTAGTCGTAACTGATTATTATACCAAAGATTTCTACCAAACCAATTTTCACCTCTAGTCGATAAATAGAGCTCTACTTATTACAAAACTCTATCGACTTTGGTGAGGTTTTGACTTTGGTGAGGCTTTGAGGTGATGAGACGTCTTTCGTGGTTGGTCGAATGTGGATCATCTTGCTAAGCTTATCGACGAAGACGACTATGGAGTCAAAACCGGAACTGATCATGAGTAGTTCACACACTAAGTCTATACTAACATGTTCTCAACGTTTGGAAGGAATCAGGAGGGGTTGAAGAAGACCGGAGGGTGCTTGATTTGTAACCTTATTTTGTTGACACATTGCACAAAATCCTAGCGACTTTGGTGAGGCTTTAAATTCTGGTGCTTGTAGCAATAGCGAGTTGTGAGTAGAAGAACTTGCAAACATGATAGTATTGTATCGTATTATGCATGAAGGCTATCCATGAAAACGTGAGGTTCTTGGCTGTGGAAATACCGTGTGCTAAATAGAGACAACCACAAGAACAAGCTTCGCAAGATATATCGACCTTCACTTTATATAAACTCTCATTTTCTTTTTCTCTATGAACACAAAATTGACAAATAGACCTGAGTGGTCTGTAATCTGCACCCAACCTCTTAAAACAGTCTATGAACCCCAACCTAGACCCAAACTATCGAAGCATAGCTCAAAGCAAAAAAAACACTCATTTGCTAACAAAAAGCTTTGCAACAGTATCACCACGATTCAAACTCTAATCCAACCAACATCCATGTACAAACCTTTAGCTAAAACTAGCTAACACAAGCCACACATAACGAACTAAAACTCCAACAGTCTAAAAGCACGAAAATTGTAGCGGAAGAATCGAAGAAGGTCTATCTAGAAAATTTCCTTCTTTTGTCAAATAGTCTTCAGAATATTGATAGGATCTTTCTTCCTGACTCCATTGGTTCAAGAACCCCTTTAGATCTGACTCCTGGTAGTCGAGGTATCTCTGATTTTTGGTTGCAATTACCAGTTGCCGAACCTCCAAAACTTCATCCTTATGGCTTAAAACCACGTACACCCACAAATAGACCGCTTGATCTGAGATCCTTCTTCTCTGATAGTTAGATTTGGCTATCTTGATCTTAACTACACACCTGCAGTTTGGAGTTCCTCTCGCGAAGAACAATGAGCAATTTGATCACAAGAAACAAAGAACTGATGTAAATCGTTCTCATACGATTCAAATTCACTCACCATGCACAACACAACAATCCGATCTACATATGATAGTTTCCTATGCACAGATAAGGACTCCTTGATCACAGAGATATCAAGAACGAAGAGCTTGGTCCCTCGATCGTGAAGAACAACCCAACCTCAGGTCGTAGGTGAACAAAAATTTGACTTAAATGTCTTCTTATGAGTCAATTTCTCTCACAACTTTCAAACCATATGATGAAACTTCAAATGATCTTCAGTTTCTTGTAGAACTCGATGTTCTCATCCCAATGGACCCAAGGACAACAAGTTTGGTCTCAATGGTCTGAACGGTCCAACTCTCATTCACAAATAACTGAAACACTTTAATTTTTCTTTTCTATGTCTTAGTTTTTCTCATAACACACAAACGATCCACCTCTTCACAAACCATCTTATCCTAAGCGTAGTCTACATAGATCTCAACCCATGACACCTTGTGTGCATGCATTAGACTCCTAATCTCTCAAACCATCCACCAACTAGTAACAAGCTAGTCTTTTAAGCTGCCTCTTTATGTCAGTTCACATTACGTGAGTTTTGCACGAATAATGACCAAGCAACCCCCTTGCACCTTAGTACAACATCAAGAACCGTAAATACCCAATCATCATCGACAAGCTACGGCTTAACTTGATTTTCTCTAAAAGTTCATTTTTAATCATACGAGTGTTTTTGGAGCGATAATACATAACATCAAATTTTGATTTTCAAGTAAGAGCAGGTCCACGACACCACGTCCACCTCTTCTAAACTTGTGCATACTCCGATATGCACCATAGATACCAACCAAAGAGTGGACCAACACTCACATAATTTCATCATCCTTCTTCCACGTTCATTGACTTCATCCTCAAGCTCTACAACATAATCCTCATCCTCGAACTGAAATGCTATCAAAATATCTACTAGATCGACCTCTTTATCTCTCCCCTTGAAAACCTTGACAAGTTTACCTGCCACCGGGTTCGTGTTGTGGTGCGGCTCTTGTGTGAAATCCTCAAAGAACTTAGGTCGTGTTTCTTTTTTTTATGTTTCATGAACCTTATTGCGTAATTGACCGAGCGGTATGATGAATGTCACAATCGTGATTATTTGTTGGAGTGATCGCACAATACTGAAATGTGCATGTGTGCGTCCACATTAGTGATCCTTGTGGTTGAATTCAAGTAAAAGAATGGTGGGTCGAGGATTCGTGAGACATTCTCTTCGTGGATGATTCGTGAGAGTTTCTCGATGATCTGCATGGAGGAGTGAAGAACTCTGGGAGTGATGATTATGGACGGAGGTTTGATACCAACTCCAGATCTTTCTTTCTCAAATCCATTTCACATCAAGTTGCATTGCATCCAGGGCGACCACTTTTGAATATGGTTAGTTTTGTATTTTGGTGATGAATTCATGTGGAGGGTGATGGACTTATCGCTTTCGAGATTCTTCCAATTACATATGAAGAGTACAAAATAAATTTTGTGACAGCATATAAAAGACTTGGGATCTACGGTGTACATCTTGCTGTGATGAAGAATCAACTATTCGACCAATGTTCTTTTCAACGACTGAGTCGATATTTGGTGTCTCTGCAGATCAAAGATCAATCATCGAGCGTGGATTATGAGAAACTTTGAGGAGGAGTATTTCAACCAAGTGATAGCTTCACTGTTTCTTTTTGTAGATCATTTTCAGATTGTAATATTGACTCTATACTAATCGGCGACGTAATTGCGTCATTCTGGTTGAACGTTCTGCGTATTTATATTTTTTTAGAGAATCCTTATCATGTCTCAAGGATTTTGTGATCGCTTCTAGTCTTATTGATGTCTAGTGTTTCCTTAGGTGTTAGAAGTCGTTCTAGTGGAAAGAGCAGAGTGAGGAAAAGATAAAATTAGAGCTCTTTTTGCTCTCAATGTATACTTTTGAACCAATGGTATTTTAGTTGTTCCTCATGATGTTTTCAGTGGTTTTTGGAGGTTTTTGGAGGCAACTTGAGGAAAGAATAATATGGTTGGAAAGCTCTTTACCATGGCTACAATCTGTGCTGAAAAATCAGACGATTTCATGGAGGATTGAGGATGATATGATCGATTGAGAGGAGAGGATGAAATTCATCCTCATTGCTACATTTTTGGCTATTTCTAGAGACTGATTAGGGGTTTCGAAGAGCTATGAGTTGGGTTGGAGAGCTGACGACAAGGTTTTGGGTTGTCAACTGATCGATTGAAGTTGAAGAATGTAGACGTGATCTGATGGATATTATGGATTGTGATAGTGATGAGATTTTGGCTATTTCTCGAGTTATAGATCAAATTTTTGAATGAAGATTCTAAGATTGAGGGTTGTCTTATCCGTAAGGAATCTGGAAAGTTTTATCTTGAGTGGTCAAATAGGTTGTTCAGGATCTTGATCAAACAAACTTGGATCTGTAAAGCTCTTAAAGCACAGATTAGGGTTTGATCCATATTAGAGAGTTGGATTGAGGTTTCGACTTGAAAATTATTCACCGTAGGAGTGAAGGATTCAATAAAGTTTTTTGTGAATTTTGATCATTATTGGTTTACCGATTTGAGAGAACTGAGGTCTCAAAGTTCAAAGAAGTTTCTGTTATTAACGAGTTCAGGTTTTCAATCTTATCTATGATCACCTTTTGGTTCTCTTCGAACAGCTAGAGAGGAGTTTGCTACTGAAACTGCCATGCAAGCATAGAAGATGACATTGTAAAAGTGTGGAGCTGATTTCATCTCAAGTGATAAGGAGCAAAGAGACACGATGAACCAAAAATTACTGTTTGGATTTTTGGAACTGTCTGGTACCACCATCATTGGTGCTATGTTGTGAATTGAGTATTGTCTTGAGGCGTGCATGCTATACTTTGTTGGAATGCTTAGGAGACCAGGGTGTACAACAAGTTGTATTGAGACTGAACTAGTTTACATATATGGATACGAAGTTTGGTTGAATTTTGAAAGTCACACATGTGAGAATGTCGCACTAGAGCATCTTTTGGTTATAAAAATAGAGTTGTGGTAATTGGATTGACGGGAAGTCAATAAATAGAGAAACATTTGGGTTGAAAGATTGAGATTCAGAGCCAATCTGTTCAAGTCACATACCTCTGCACAACCATATATCCAATGTATTATCAGATAAAAAAACACGTTATATCGTTCCGTCCAACTCTTATAAGTGTATGTTGTGTTGTTCTGAACCTTCTTCACCACATATGGATTGAACCACCGCTTGGAGATCTTCCGTAGTCCACTATGTTGATCTCAAAGTTGTCAATTGCACGGATCTAGTTGTTGTAGACTAACACCCAATCACCTTCCTTGATATTTCTTTAGGTTTTAAGATGATGTCGTCGATCAAATCTGACTTTGTTCTTCAATCATGCTTCTTGTAGTCTATCCAAAGCAACCTGGATGTCCTCAGATCTCCTCTCCAGCTATCTAATCCGAATAGCAAGAAGTTCTTCTTTCGTCAAATTTTCTTCCTCAAGTAGTACACTCCATGTCAGAACGTGCTCTTCAATGGACATGATAAGTTTCTGACATGTTGTGAGCTCCATTGACATGTAACCCTTTACCGAGCTATCTGTCCATAACACAAATAGTAAGAGTCGAGATCACTTGTGCATCTTTTCGTTGCAAGTCTTCATAATGAGTGGATGATCACGTTCACTCTTAACATTCTCTTTCGGATCGTAGGCAGTTGTCAATAACAACTTCATCCTCACACCTTGCAAAGAATTCA
The DNA here is from genome assembly GCA_036924285.1 of Asterella californica. Classification (NCBI taxonomy): domain Eukaryota; kingdom Viridiplantae; phylum Streptophyta; class Marchantiopsida; order Marchantiales; family Aytoniaceae; genus Asterella; species Asterella californica. The sequence goes on from JAYKYS010000008.1 coordinate 17,009,366, forward strand.
TGAGCCTCATGTGCATCTAGCTCTCCTCAATATCAGTAATCTTCTCCATACATCCATATCGACAAACAATCTCTTCCAAGAGAAATTTACATACCCCTTCAATTGTTTTTGTCGAAGCGTCTACTCTCAACTTGATTTGAAAGATCTTCTCGAGCAAATATCAAGTATCTCATGTGCCATAATCGAACCAGCATAATAACCAAGACTATGACCCACTTGACGTGCATTACTAACGGATAAGTTGGATGTAACTCATCTCGATGTCGGATGTTTGAGTACATCTAACATGTCAAATAAGATTCCTCTCTACGATCTAAATCTACGCACACAGTCCAAACGAATAGCATGATCTGTGATCCGTCTTTCTTGATATGTAGATCTAGCTACCTTGATCCCAATGAGACTCCAAACAAGCCGTTTGGAGTTCTCGTCGTAAAACCGCTCAAGAAATTTGATCCCAAGAAGCAAAAAATTGACGTAAATCAACTCCCTGCAGCTCAAACTCACTCACCACATCCAAACCAACAATCTAATCCACATACGGTCTTCTCCTATGCGTAAGTGAAGACTCACTGATCTTGTCGACATGAAGAACGAAGAGCTTGGTTCATCAATCGTCAAGAACGGTTCAACCTCAAGTCGTAGGTCAACAAAAAACTGATGTAAACGTTTCTTTACGAGCCAATTTCACCCAGAACCCCCAAATCGCTGATGAAACTTTGTATAGTCTTCAATTTCTTAAAGAACTCAACGTTCTGATCCCGATGGATCTAAGCACAAGTTTGGACTCTGGAACGGCTCGAATGGTCCAACTCTCCTTCACAGGTCACTGAAGCATTCTAAATCTCCTTCTCTTCGTCTTAATTTTTCCCAATATACACTCTACCATCCATCTCTTCACAAACCGTGCGTAGTCTGCACAGATCGGAACCCATTGATGTCTTGCACGTTTGCAAAAAGACCTCCAAATCTCCCAAATCATCTATCGACAAGTCACAGATACAAGCTAACCTCTTAAGCTACCCCTTATATCAGTTCAACGTATAATGACCAAGCAACCACCTTGCACCTTAGCATCAAGAACCGCAAATACCTAGTCAACATCAATAAGCTAGACCCTAGCTTGATTTTCTCATCTTTCAAAATCCATATTGTTATCATTAAGCGCTCAAATGAAACAATGAAGTGTCTTTAGGAACCTAACAACGAGAAACCTTGGGCAATGAAAGTAGAGATCTAAAATAGATAAAAAATTCGTTACTTCTCTCCATGAACGTCTTTGGAGCAAAAATATAGAACTCCAAAATATGATTTTTCAAGTAAGAGCCTCTCCATGATGCAATAATGACTGACAATCAGTTTCAATCACTATCGATGCTTTAATCAAATACTACTTCTCAGATTTCATGGCTGAAACAATATCTCATAGTTCTCTCTTCACTTGACACGTTGTCGTGTTGTGGTACGACTCTTGTGTGAAGTTCTCATAAAACTTAAGATGTATTTCTTTTCTATGTTTCGTGAACCTTATCGCGTAACCAGCTTGACAACGTATTAGGTGCCATGTTCACAATTATTTGGGATGTGAGATCGCATGATAATGAATGTGTCAGCTTAGTGATCCGTGGACATTCGTGTGAGTGGCTCTTGTTGTCAAATTTGGGTAGAAGATATAGGGTAGAGAGTTCATGGGGTATTTTTCTTTGCGTGATGTTTCGTGAGTATTTCTTAGTATCTTACATGGAGGATGAGGAGATGCGAAAGTTGTACTCATGGAGGGAGGATTGATTCGAGTTCCAGATCTTTCATTTCTGAATCCGAACATATCAAGCTTCATTACATCCATAATGATCTCTTTCGACAATGATTTGTTGCCTACTTTGGTGATGAGCTCATGGGAAAAGTGATGGACTTGCTTGCTACGGTGATCTTGTCGATCCTCACATATGGAGAGAACTAGGACCTAACTGTGTACATCTTATTTTGACGATGTCGTACTACTTGACGGCTACATGCTACACTTCTATTCCAACACTTGAGTTTAGTAGTTCTAGAAGTTAGCTAAATATTACTTCTAGTTTCTCATGCATATGTTTGACACGTTTGCGTATGATGTTAACATTGTTATGTTATATATTTTGAGTCCTAATAGGTTGATAGTATGTTATTTATCTTGTTCAAGCACTCGTACGCTTGTGCAAGTGATTTCATACTTATATATGTTGTTCAAAGTACATAACTTTAGGTTTATCACGTACATAGAGTTTAAGCTCATGGGTTGTGCTTATATGTCACCCATGCATGCTTTCTAGCTTAATTAAGCTATCTTTTAGAGTTATATGTCATTTTACGTGTCTTTGCAAGAAGTTTAAGGTGTACATTGACATTTTAGAGGCTTGACATGTAACCTACGTGTGAAGTTAAGTGACCACGTGGATTGGAGCACAAAAGGATAGGGAAGTGAAGCTATGAACTCCCATTGGTTCATTTTTGTCCTTTGTGAAACCTTAAACTTGGAAGCAGGGATCTTAGGAGCAGTTCGATTTTTTGGTAAGGTCATTCAAACATCTAAGGGCATAGGGTGAGAGAGCTCATCGTGCCAGTCACTGTCAATGTAAATTTCAAACGATTTGGAGCAATAAAGAGGGAGTTATGTCATTTGAAGTTTTGGATTGGGCTAAAATTGCATCACAATTGTTGATTTCGAGGTTTTTAGTGCAGCGAATAGAGATACCTTCAAATCTTCATGGTTACGGTCACTGTCAGCAGGGATACGACTATCAAAAAAACTTTCATGTCATTTGAGTGAGTGAATAATTCAAGATGATCGCTGAAATTGAAGAGGTCTGAAAAGCTCTCAATCTAGAGCAGCAACTTCCAAGCTCGAGATCTGGAGAACCGTGTACACCCAACAAGTCAAATTTCGCACGGTTGTTCAACATGCTGTAGCTACAAATCCTATAAGAATGAATGAAAGTTATTGAGTCAATTTTCTATTCTAGGTCGAAGTAGCCATCTGGGTGTCATAAATTGTCATAATTTTCTTAGTAAAAAGGTTTTTGTCCATATCTCATTGTTCAGATTTGATCTCAGGCTGAAATTTTGTATGTGTGTTCAGTAAGGTCTCCTTTACATGTAGGGGAAGTTTCAAAGTCTAAAACCTCATATGTTGCTTTTTCCTGAGTGTTAAAGTTCACCGTCAGATCTTATTACTACTTGATAGATCTGATTTTCGCTTCTTGAACATATTAGAGGACAAAAACAGACATGTGTTAGAGCTTATAGTGCCAAGTTGTAACATGAGCTTACCTCTTGAGTAAACAATCACAGCCAGAAGCCCAACGCTTTCCTAGGTAGACGTATCACACTCTGACACATTCTTGTTGGTGAACTTGACGTGAAAACCTAGGGCGGGAGTTATCTTGAGAGTGTTGCTAAATAAGAGATCATGGCCAACCAAGGTCATCAAGTGGAGGTGCTGTTGCTCCTCAGCAACCTATTCAGTTTGATGTTGCTACAATGTAGATGTTCTAAAATTTTCACATGTTTATACAGCAGCAGCTTAGCATAGAGAGGAAGGAGGTGTTAGCAACCAAGGCGTTGCAATTAGTGGTGCACAAGATGGACCAGTTCAAGAGAAGAGATATTTCTAAATACGTTGTCGTGGTGAGAATATTTCTTGGAGAGGGCGAACCTCCTGATTGTGATTGATCAGGAGAACGATAAAAAAACAGACTGCTGCAGACGATGAGAATTCAAAATTCTGTCTCTTGCGTCACAAATACAAATCAAGCACTCAGATACATAGATAGACCTTTCAAGACTCAAATAAACTTTATTTCAATGTCGACTCCACCATCAAAATCTTCAATCGTCAAAAATCTCTTCTCTCTCTCCTATGCGTGTCTCCTCTCTCTTCTGTCAATTCTCTGTAAAAATCTCCGTCGAAAACTGCCGCAGGTTGATTTACCTAAAAGATAAACCCCTAGCTAAGCTACCCTCTTTCTAAGCTAGGCCCCTGCTGTCCTCCTACGTACGATTATTTATCAAAGAAGCCCCTAGCTAAGCTGGACCTCTACTTAAATAAAAATGAAAGTTTCTCGACTCTCGATGCCATCTTGATGCCATCTTGAATATACCACAAGCCATCCAATGTAAGCCGAAGTCTCAACACTTATGGGGCCGTCCCACAGGACTTACAGCCCTCCCCATATGCGCACCAAGTATCTCCCATGGTATATTCAAGGTGGCATGCGGAGGCTTAGGTCAGGAAGCTCACGACTAAAGGAGATACTGGTCTCCCGCCTCTAGATATGCAGGACATGGCTGCATATCCAACATAGACTCCCTTCGAGGAGATCAACATGTCGGAATAGGAAACACAGACCAGGGAGAATTGATCTTGAGATCACTTTCCTCCTAGGAGAGCGCCTATCACTTGGATGGCCTGTGCTTCCATTCAAAAGAGAAATAAAGTTGGTACATATCCTCAAGAAAATTTTTCTGTATAATCTTTAATAGCTTTTCTTGCACTAACTTCTCTGTACAGCTCCATTTCTAGTGAATAAGGAGTCAAAACTATAGTACTCGTCAACACCTACGCACTCATATTTTCAGATTATGAACTCGAGTCACGAGCCAGAATCGACAGATTTCCCTCTCTCACATGTTTCATATCTTAAGACTTGTGCTAATTATTACTTAGAACGCTTTTTCTTGAAACTGAAATATAGAGTCGCTCTTCTCGACGAGCTCGGTTTTCTGGAACCTTTCGCCCCTCTTCCAAGGTGATGTCTCAACCCAAGCTAGGGGGCAGCTTGTCAAGCATAGTCCCAATTTAGCTCCTGCCCAGCTTGCCAAGCATCGCCCTAGCTTAGCTCCTGCCCAGCTTGCCAAGCTAGGGTGCAACTTCTTTTACAGCTATGTACATAATGGAGAAAAAAAACTCTCTACAACTAGTTTTCACTGTACAGGTCCACGGTCCACGTACAGCACGACAACATGCGGTACTATGCTAAGGAGATAGAGGTGAACAAGGTGTCTAAGAAGGAGATGGTGGAGAACTTTGAACTTGCTGTTGTCCCTGAGATTCGTGAGCATGTGAATGAGTTCAAGCAGCAAGGACAGAGTTGGGAGAGCTTTATGCACGCCTTGAAGGACTCAAAGAGGGTGACCAAGAGAACATTCTTGGAGTGGGTGGTTAAGCCTAACAAAAACTAGAGGTGGAGAAGACAAAGCTTTTCCTACAAGCAGCAGATGTGACTATTTAGGAGAAGCTTGAGTTGTTGTTGGAAGATAAGACTGAGGACAAAGGATTAAAGAATGATTGGAAGGAGGTTGAAGAAGTTGTCTCTTTGTTAACCAAGAGACAGAGAACAAAGGACAAAGTGGTGGTAAGTGAAGCAGTACCTTTGATAATTCGTGTCAAGCAACTGCCTACTAAGTCCGCCTTGGTAGTTGCTAGAGAGAAAGACTCACCATTAGATGAGTTGATCAAGGGTATGAAGGAGCTTAAGCTTAAGCTCACTAGGCTAGAAGAGAAAGAACAAAATGTACAGTTTGCTATGCAGAGACTTCAGATGAGAGAAGGTTTTGTTCATCATTGTATATGCTGCGATAGCCTAGACCATGTAAGAAGAGACTGTGGGGAGTCTACAGATGCACTAAGGAAGGATCTTATCTTCTTCAAAGATGGTAAGATTCATTTGAGATAGACTGGAATGATGTTGGGAACCAACTTTGGCAAAGGTGGTATGAAAATCACACTTCAACAATGAATGAATGGACTTGAAATTTCTAACCAACGTCCCTTTCAAGGTTTGATTTGACATCCGATGTTGTTGTCATTAGAAGATCAACCATCGTACGTGGATCGTGAGGAAATTTAGTGAGGAGAATTGTAATCAAGTGATGACTTCTTCATTTTCTTTTGTCTCCTTTCATCGTAGATCTATTCAAGATCATTCTCTTGACTTTGTATTGAATCTTGTGCATTTTCTTGTCATTGTTATGTTTATCGTCCGGAGAAAGTGATTATCCTTTGTTAAAGTTGAGGTTCGAAATATTTTGGTCCAAGCTTTGAAAGTGTGAGGGTGTTTTAGGTTTACAACTCGTTCTATAGTGCTAAGATGAAGTGTTCTCCAATCTCATTTCTTATTGGTTCTTTTTTAACCAATCAAGTTCGGTTTCGGAAGTTTTTTCAAGGATCATTCGTAGAGTGTAGTGTCTCGTTGGAAAGCTCTCAAATTAGACTACAATCTGGAGGGGATTCGGGATTAAGAGCGAGGTGTTATGATCATTCAAATTAAGAGGGGTCAAATTGATACCACGAGTCACGTTTCTGAGTGTCTCGAGATTTTGATAAATGATCTTTCAGTATCAGGGATTGGTTAGTTGACGCTGTGTCGGTTGCACTGATGTAAAATAGTCTTACATTTGGGTTAGATTTGATCTTGAATTGGTCGATTGAAGTTGGCTGTGATAGTTCAAAGACAGAAGTAAAACCGTTTTGCTTGGATTCAAGGATTGAGTTATTCCATGAGTATGGGATCGAATATTTGAGTGTAAATTTCCAGGATTGGAGTGTGTCGTATCAACTTACTACATGTGAAATTGTAGCTCATTTGGTTTAGAGAAGGTGTTGGGGTCATTTAGCCACTGAGATCTATAAAGCTCATAAGTTAGCACAAACAAAAGGTTTGGTCCATTTCGAGCAATTGGTTTGGGGTCTGAAGCTGAAATTTCAGAGTGTAGTAGTGAAGGGTGAGACGGAGAATCGAGTGAAGTTTGAGCTGACCTTGAACAAACGACTTGGAGTTCAAGACAGAACCTTCCTGAAGATACTCTTGTGAGCTAAAGCCTATCTTTATCATGTATAGATCTTTCTTATACTTAGAATAAGGTTGAACGCCCAATTGTGTTCTGTGATGCACATGTGCTACACTCGAGGTCAGGTTAGGTCTGTAGAAACCAAGACAAAGCCTGATAGATTGGGTATTGAAGGCATAAGTATTTCATCGAGTAGGTCTTAGGTCTTGCTATATCTCTGTACAGTCAGATACCTCGTGTATTCTCAGATCAAATTTCAAGCTCTACGACAACGTTGACGAGCACTTGAGATATTCGCTTTATACCTAACTGCAAACATGTTTCCATCCTCGTCATCTTGTCCCAATGCCCATTCAATTGTAACTGAACTTCTATCTACTATAAGAACCATCGGCTTGACACCCTTGTAATCAATCCTTCTCGAGACTGGAGGAGATGATAATAAGGACTTCAACTTCCGTATTGCTTCGATATGATCCTTGTGCAATAATCCATATAATGGATCCGTCACATGCGCATAATGAAGAATCCAAATGTGAATAGAATACATATGCATCCAAGAATCTTCTTACTTCTATCAAGGAGTTGCAAATCTCCATCGTCTTTCCAATCGCATCCACTTTACTTGGGTCTGGCTTCTAACCAAACGACCCACACAGATGATCAACGATCTTAACTGCTCTAATCCCAAATGTTGATTTTGCACCTGATAACGTGAGATGAATTTCTTCAAGTCGAGATAAGATCTTCTTACACGTGTGTGATTGATGACGTAACGCTGAGACCCTCTCTAATCGAATACCACATCTTTCTCATCCTCCTTGCATCCTTTGATATGAGTGTTATCTAAAAATGACATTGTCTTCTCAAGGATGAAATCTCTTAGAACTCTGTTCATCTCGTTCATCATGTGCACTACTGAGTTGGTAGCTATATGTAGTAAGGTACAAATTCTAACCAACCCCAAAGGTGTTCTCATCGTTGTCAAGTTTTTGCTCTCCTCTCAAGCATCAAAGACAAACACTTCCTCATATAGTGAATGCATCTCCTTGAAGCACTCCCTCTCTTCTGACAGAAGAGACTCGTCAGATCCCATCTTCAGTTCTTCAATAGTCTCGTCCGTGAACATATGCCTTATCATTGCAAGATCCCTCAAACTCTTCTCTCTTGAAGCTTTGTCCATTTGTTGGTTAGTGTCATCTGGTAAAGGACCAACAATCTGCTTTACCTTCTTATCTCCTAACACCATAGAATCCAAAGCATATGATAAAACAACCTCAGCCATAATCTATCGCTTGATGTCGATGATGTCATCATGAAACTCATGCTTAGCAGTGCTCAAAACTTCATATTTAGAATGCGATTTTCCAAGACTCCCTTCAAGTACGTTGTAGTCTCGATATCTGTATGAAACTTGTACGCAACGGACTTATCTTTCTCTTTTTATGGCTCCTTGCTCTTTTCTTCGATGGAGAAGGAGCATCATCCATCAGTAGATCTTGAGCTCTTGCATCCTAAAGCTCTTGATGAACTTTTTTCCCTCGAGTCTATCTCTTGGAAGAAGTTCTTTCTTTTGCATCTACTGAATCTCACCTTCTCTTCTCTCTCAACAATGCTTCATGTTGGTTCTTGGTAATGTAAGCATGTACTGATAGAGCTTCTATCGGATCCTCCCATTCAATATCCTTTCGGATCGTTGCAGCTATCCTCAACAATGTCTCACGTGCAATCTTTCTTTTTTGTTTCATGGAGATGACAAATGACACAATCTACTTGACTCAACATGCTCATCAAATCTTCTCTCATCTCGATCCTCAACCTTTGTACCATAAGTTCTAGCCTCCACTATTGCAACTGCTTGTGTCAGTAAGTGATCCTTAACCAACTTCTTCATCTCTTTTCTACCGAAGTTGGCCTGAAGAAGCGCACCCATATCTTTGAACGCTACCTTCCCATCTTCCAAAAGATCATTCCTTGTTAAAAATATCAATGAACTCTTTGTAATCTTTGCGTGGATGATCAGTACCATCACATCTTATATATCGCTAGATCCATCTTTGCTTCTAACGAGTTTTGCTTCACTTGTAGACCCTCGCTCCTCCAATCTTGTGAGCTTGATATGCAAATCTCGCATACCACATATGATCTCCTCAAGGCTTGAATCATCCTTCTCCGGAGATACTACGTGTGGTTGGAAAACTAGAATGAAAGGAGCAAATTAGTACCACTTGCTTAGTAACAAGAACCGCTGGTCGTACCACAAGAATATATGTTACAATAGTCGGTGTTGGTGTTGATCTTCTCATAAGAACATTCTCTCTTCTTCGCTCTATCTTGATAAGTAGACAGACCGCTGTCGTGTCGTGGACCGGCTCCTATATGAAATTCAGACTTCGATGTTTGTCGCTCCAAAGACACTCATGAGAAAGACAAGCTAGGCCCTAGCTTACGGGCTTTTGGCATCATTTCAGATCTCCATTTTCATCGCACAGATGGGTAGAGCTCCTTGTCAGCTTTCCATAGGCACTTCGTCTATTTCGTTTGGACGCCTAGTGGAGAAGTTGCAAGACTCGAGAGATAGAGAAAACAAGCTAGGCTCCAGCTTACGGACTTTTGGCACAATTTCGGATCTTCGCTTTCATCGCATCATTGGATAGAGCTCCTTGTCAGCACTCCATAAGCACTTCGTCTATTTCGTTTGGACGCCTAGTGGAGAAGTTACAAGACTCGAAAGATGGAGAAAACAAGCTAGACCTCAGCTTACGGGCATTTGGCACAACTTCGGATCTTCACTTTTATCGCATCGATGGGTAGAGTTCGTTGACAGCTTTCCATGGGCATCTTGTTTACTTCGTTTGGACATCTAGTGATGAAGTTATGTGATTCGAAAGAAGACAAAATCAAACTAGATCTTAGTTACTTGCTGACTGGGTATTTGAGGCTTAGGCGTTATATCAAAGACGCAAGGGGTCTGCTTCATTCATTATTGAGAGAACTTCGTACGTACAGAGACTGTGACAAGGGGGCAGCTTAGGGGCTAGCTTGCGCATGCGATCTGTCAACGGATCGTTCGGGAGATTTGGAGGTCCAATGCAAGCGCGCAAGTCGTCGTTGGGTTCAAATCTGTGCAAGCTACGCACAGGTTAAGACGGTTTGGGAAGAGACGGATCGGGAGATGTGTACTGAGAGAAATTGAGACAAAGGAAGGAGATTTGGAGATTTCAGTTACATGTGAAGGAGCGTTAGACCGTTCAGGCCGTTCCGGAGTCCAAACTTGCTGTCCTTGGATCCATCGGGATCAGAACACCGAGTTCTACAGGAAATTGAAGACGATACCAAGTTTCATTGGGCGGTTTAGGAGTTCTGAGTGAAATTGACTCGCAGGGAAGCACTTGCGTTAGGTTTTTCATCGTCTGCGAGTTAAAATTGAGTTGTTCTTCGCGATCGGTGTGTCAAGCTCTTCGTTCTTGGTGCCTACGCGATCAGGGAGTCTTCATCTACGCATAAGAGAAGACAATACGTGGATTGGATTGTTGGTTTGGGTGAGGTGAGCGAGTTTGAGCCGCAGGGAGTCCATTTACGTCAGTTTTTTGCTACTTGCGACCAAATTTCTTGCGTGGTTTTGCAAGGGGAACTCCAAACGACTTGTTTGGAGCCTCGTTGGGTTCATGATAGCTAGATCTATCTGCCAGGGAAGACAGATATCAGTTTAGACGATCCGTTTGTGCGGTGTGTGCGGTTTTAAGCCGCAAGGAGGAGTTTTTGGAGGTTCGGTCACCTGCGATCGAAAATCGGCGATATCTCAGCTGTTAGGAGTCGGATCTGAAGGTTTCTTGGGTTAATGGAGAGCGGAGGAGACCTTATCGACATCTGAAGTCCGTTCGGCGAAAGGTCCGTTTGGTTTCTTCGCTACGGGTTTTGCTCTTTTGAGTTTGTTAGAGTTCTGGTTGGCTATATACAGCTTGTGGTAGCTAGCCTTAGCTAAGAACTTGTACATGGATGTGGTTTGGACTTGGGTTTGGATTGCGTGATACTGTTGTGGCTCTGCTTGTTAGCAAAGGGAAGTTTCTCTTGCTTTGAGCTACGCTTGTGGTGTTTTTGGGTGAGGGTTGAGATTCAGGGGTTGTTTTTAAGGGCTTTGAAGTAGGTTACAGACCGCTCTGATCTGTTTTTCAGTTCTGTGCTCTTAGGAGAAAAAACCGGCAGTGTACATACATTTGGAGTTGGTATATATCGCAGCGTTCGTTTTCGTGGTTGTTTTTCTCTGTCTTGTCTCTGTTTCAGCACACAACATCTCCACAGCCAAGAACCTCGCGTTTTCCTGGACATCCTTCACGCAATATCCGACACGACACTGCTTTCTCAATTTTCTTCCAATTGCTGGTCAAGCTTGAGACTCCACTCTTTAGTATCAAATCTGAGAAAGAACAAAACAAAGGATTCTCTACCAACTTGGATTATTTCGCTCTCCAAACTGAACAGGAAGTCTTCATAATGAAGTTCCTTGCTCTAGATCTCATGTGCAGATATTGTGTTAACCCCAGAATGTTTTGCAGACGTATGTAAGTTGAGCCATGGGTCCTGCCATTTATTTTGCACGTATCACTCAAGAGCAGATGTTAATGCACTCCCGAAATAGTTTTGGAGGAGGTTGAGATATTTCTAGCATTACTATGTCAAATGAAAGCGTAAGGAGGTAAGGATATTGTATCCCTAGTGGGGTTGATTATAAATCGTTGTCCCAAGCATACAACTTTTACAGTCAATAAGTCCTCTCTGTTTTCTATTTTGTAAGATGATACACAATAGTAGATGCAACTTAGAGGGCAGTGCATCAAGTAAAATTTTTCAGCTCGAGCTTTTCATTTCGGTCTGCATTGCTTTTCCTACATATGCTCTTAGATCAAGAAGATTCATTTTTTGTTTGTTCGAGCTAACTGTGAATATCGACGAGCTTGGAAATTCAGTTACCATGTGAAAGGTCTCAGCTTCATGTTTTCCTTGAGGGTGCCCTTAGAACTTGTAAACATATATACTGTCTGCATGAACTGATGAAAACCGGGGTACCAGATCCTAGTGCAGTTGAGAGGCGGACTTGCTCTTGTGGAGCGAAATGGAAAACGACCGTTCAACTGGAATCGAAAGAGAAGAAAGAAGTCTAGAAGGGTCAATTTTGTCCATGATTAGGTAACCGATTGCAACGTGCGGTACATAGGTTACAACAAAGTTTGAAGTATTTTCAAACGATAAAGAGTGTATCTCGTATAACTGTAAAGATAGGGCTTCAACTTTCCCTCTCGTCTGGTTGAGCGAGTCGCAGAAGTTTGTGGAACTGAGCTTGAGGTAGACGACCTCCTGTAGAGTCAGCTGGTTTACACGTCGACAGCGGAAGCATAAGAATTCATTACATCCTATACCAGGGGCACCTTTTGGTTAAAAGAAATTGATTTAACTCCAAACGACCGCAAGATAGTACTCTACCATGAAGACAACTCTTGAAGAGCGGTACTTTTTGTAACACTGGAGAGAGAAGAACTGGAAACACTCCCTTAAGTTCTTCAGGAACTTGAATAACTCACTACTTCCGATTTACAATCGCAAAGCAGTAGTTTCTATTGCATCGCAAGCCGACTGAATAGACATATATTGTATACTCGCTTGTATATTAGCTTCTGCTAATCATTGAGGTTGATGGCTTTCGCCTTCGCCCTTTTTTTCGCCATCAACCGAGCAGGAGTGGCAGTTCGGGAGAAAGTATGGAGAATTACCGGATAAGTACTAGATGTACTCGGGATAGGGTTAGAATCTGGATTTTAATGTAGAAACTCTCTTTCTCAGACAAGGAAATCTTGGTAATTTTCAGTGAGTTTTAGAAATATCACGTTTGTATGGATTTTTTATGTAGGTAAAATTTGTGATGCATGGGTTTTTCTTGTTTACACATATCATCTAGGTGTCACCGTGTCATATCCTAGTAGTGACATACTCCAGAATCCACTTTCGATCGACCGATAGGGCACGAAGAAATCAGTACATATAAACTATAAACTTGACTACTGGACGCATCGCTGCATCTCTAAACCACATAACTCAGCGCCACAACGGGCAATACTCAAGAAATTAGTTAAGGGGCGTTAATTTTATGCGTTTAGTCAAGAGTTGCAATTGTAAGTTCTTCGAATTCCGCCGGTGCACATAGTGTGCAACGTCGGCTCCATTAATTTGTACCACAGACGTGTTGCCGTGCCTTAAAGAATGAATGTTTTGTACATCCTTTTGTAACCACCAAAAAATGGTCTTCAGCTTTACAACTGAGGCTGAAGATAGCTGGCGGATTAGATGAATGATAAGTACTAGTAAACCCCAATAGTCATCTACGTCACTACTGTGGAATGGAGTAACATAAATATTACTTTGATTTCTAAACTGCTGTCAAGCGCTTGACTATATCAGCCGTCACTCCGAACGATTTCTCCAGCACTTCGTCAGATATGCCGGATTTGAAGAGGTTTACAGGTAGTCTAATGAGTCCAGGATTGGAGCTGCTGAATCCTGCCACGGCTTTCACAGTCTGGTTCTGGTCCAAGTTGATCTGGAAGTGAGGTAAACCTTTGGGGAAAACAAACAGGTCACCTTGCTGCAGAGTCTGGGTGAAAAGCTTGTTGCTGGAGTCCACGAGGCCCACATCGAGAGTACCTTGAACGATGTACAGAAGCTCAGAGCCGCGAGGGTGAGTGTGAAGAGCGTTGAGAGTTTGCGGTGGGTATTGCAGCATGGCGAAGGAGACTCCGAGTCCTTCCAGAGCAGGAAACCCCTTGGAGTTCACGGGGGTGACCGTGGCTGCACTTCCTCCGGTACTGACATTCACTTGCCTGAGAAGCATGGAAGTGAAGAAACTCCCATCGAGAGAGGACGCATTCACACCAGCAGGAACCACGAAATCGGTGACTATATCCGGATCCACAGCACCGACTAGTACATGGAGAGTCGTAGCAATACAAACAAGTAGTGCACAGTTGACCGAGCTGACATATCTCACGGCCATTTCACTGTTCCGAGTTTTCGTTCACCAAAGTAAACACCAGGTTGAGAAATTAAAGAGACCGGTCGATGATGATCGTTAGTGCGAAACCTGAAGAGTGTAGGATCGCAACTGCTATAATGAGTCGTTCTCAGACGGTGCCAACCAATGCAAGCTAGCTGCAGCTTACAGTACTGAAAGTTATAATCTTACTGAATAAGATGAGAAGCTTCAACTCAGATGGTATGCTGAATCAGATGAGAAGCTTCGACTGAGAATGCTGTTATTAATACAATGACCGGAAGCATCTCATTGCAATGCGAATGCCATGGAAATGCTTCAGTGGATCGGCGATCGAGCCTGCCGTCCCCCCCGTGTACGAATGCTGAGACGTCGCAAATGGAAAAGCTGAAGAAGGAAAACAACTTCACGAGGGCCTCTCTTGTCTTCTCTCTGTTCTACAGTAGTTCGAATGTACGTACGTAGACTAGCTTTTGATTGTCTCTCCTGGAAACGATGGGAACAACAGGAGCCGACAAACATATAAGACAGAACCGGCTAGCCTAATAGGATAAAAATAAGTTTTCTAAAGTGTACTCGAGCTCATCCAAGCTTGGCCGAAACGCCGTATTACATCTACAAGCAAGCAAGGGGCATTCTAGATCAGACAGATCCAGTCATTCGGAATCCGGATCCGTTAGTTCGTCGTTCGAAGTAGCAGCATAAGAGCATCTCTATCCCGATAGCGATAAAGACCTCGTTATCGAGACAGATGTAGCTTACGCGCGCCACATATCTGGGGACAACACGCATGGGAGAATAGAAGTGTATTACACGTTTTGGAGATGTACATCAAGATCTGAGCGTGAGAACAGTCATGGATTTGTTCTGGCAAACAGAGTAGTCACTACTGGCAAATTTCTCAAACACCGGAAGGAGAAAGCATCTGTCGACGGAATTCTGTCAGTGGGAAGTTTCCAGATTATACTCTTAAAACTCATAAACCGTGAAGATTTTCACGGGAGTTTTAAACAAATGCTTGCTGTTGCGGACGGGAAAAGAACTGGTTATTCGAGAAAAATTCCCCAGACACAGCATTAGAGATCCATATCTACCCATCAGGAGTTAGCTTGATGGGGAGCGTTTGTTCATCATCTGTACCTCTCTGACGGATGTATGGAGCAGCCCTTTCCTTCCATCAGAAAGATATTCTTTCTTTCAGTGAGACGGAAGCGAGGGAGTCTTTTCATCCGGACAAGATTTCACCTGTGAATATATATATATATTCACCAGGATTAATGGCAAATATTCACAGGATTAATGTATTACCTAACTCTTCCGTTGGGAAGGGTTAGGTAATAAATTAAACTTTGGATTTTTCACCTAGTACTGGATATAAGTGACCCGCATATGTACCCTGGGGAGGACTTCTGTCCGCGTTCCCTTTATGTGACATACAGACACGCTCCCCTTATAGTTTATGTTTGCTTCTTCCTGCGTTTTCAGATTGTAAGATAACATTTATAGATTTCTAATGTTTTTTCTTGAGCTTAGTACAAGATTTTTGTTAATACTTATATATTTTCCCAATAACAACAAGCGAGCAAAAGTTCTCAGAAGTTAGTCTTGCATGCATATCCCTCTGGAAAAGATTTTAGTGCAGGGTAGCGTTCAGAACAAGAGGTGGGTTATCTTACACCCCTCACAGGTAAGTTACGGTGCTACCCTCAGGTTAACTTATGGAAAATAGTTATTTTATTTTAGTACAGTTATACGAATTGAGTGTGCAAGCACCGTAAGCGAGAGTAAAACGTCAAACTCTGAGACCTATCTGCTATAATCTAAATTCATTCGATCGAAAAAATCAAAAGAACTAATCATGTCATAATATGATTTGCTAGAGTATCGTCGTTAAATTACCCAAGGGAGGGTATTTTATCTTTACCCTTAGAAGGGCAATAATTCTCTGGATATGTAGAGTTCGATTTTCAATAAAATATACTCCATAACGAATAAATAGAGTCAGATAAGAAAATAATAGTAACAAATATAAAGAAAATAAAAGTCTAAACTTAAAAGGAGTTACGCTATGCGTTAAAGATTTATCCGGATCTAATTATAAACTCTTTCCTTTCTCCTCTCCAGGTTTCGGAACGACTCCCCCGTTACCGCAGAATACACCACGACAAAAGATTCCATCTCTTCCTTTCCGTCCTTCGGGATCGACGTAAACCAAAATCTAGATCCCTGTATGTCAAGCTAAGCAGCTGCCGCAACTGTACTTGCAATTGCTTCTCGTTCCTAAAAACGCGTATTCACTACTTCTGTCCTTACTCTAGCTATAGTAGACATTCCAACAACAGTCACTGTGGCTTACTATGTCAAGTCGCAATCGTTTACACAGTAACCACGGCAGTCAAACATGCATGGCCGGCTTTCTTCACCGGTGGGAAGAACGGTATGTACGTACCTCTTGCGATAACGGAGTTCGATTCCCTCACAATCACCATAAAAAGCGTAGTGCTCTGGAGCTTTTCCATCGGGTCTCTCGGAACCTACTCCATAGCGAGTTCATCTGATAAATACCGTTTAAATCATATAGACAAGAGGATGTGAACTCACCAGGACCGACAGTGCTCCTCTTTCTATACAACTATCTCGATAACTGCTTCTTCTCGACCCAGACGTCTGATAATGGCAATGGCCACGAGATCTCCCATGCCCACCATCTTCTGTATGGTTGCTCTATCTTTTCACAGTGTGTTAATTACGATCAGTGCTGCGGATCCGGATATAGTCACTGATTTCGTGGTTCCAGCTGGTGTGAATGCGTCCTCTCTCGATGGGAGTTTCTTCACTTCCCTGCTTCTCAGGCAAGTGAATGTCAGTACCGGAGGAAGCGCAGCCACGGTCACCCCCGTGAACTCCAAGGGTTTTCCTGCTCTGGAAGGACTCGGAGTCTCGTTCGCCATGCTGCAATACCCACCGCAAACTCTCAACGCTCTTCATACTCACCCTCGTGGCTCTGAGCTTCTGTACATCGTCCAAGGTACTCTCAATGTGGGCCTGGTGGACTCCAGCAACAAGCTTTTCATCCAGACTCTGCAGCAAGGAGACCTGTTTGTCTTCCCCAAAGGTTTACCTCACTTCCAGATCAACTTGGACCAGAACCAGACTGTTAAAGCCGTGGCAGGATTCAGCAGCTCCAATCCTGGACTCATTCGGCTGCCTGTGAACCTCTTCAAATCCGGCATATCTGACGAAGTGCTGGAGAAATCCTTCGGAGTGTCTGCTGACGTTGTCAAGAGCTTGAAGGATTCATAGAAACAAATGAAAGCATTGTTACTAAAAAGTCTTGAACTGATGAAACAGCACTCTCGAAAGCAGCTACCTCGCCATGCCATGCCAGGTATGAGCAAATTTTCAGAACAGAGGAATTTGCATCTTTAGTATTTTACGAATTTCAAGATAGACTTGTAGGAACTCCGCAGTTGGAGATGATTAACTTATTTGGCAACAGGGGAATAAAACTTCGAATTCCATGAGATCTGCACGACCACTCCAGAGGAGATTATAAGCATGCAAGAAAACGCTCTTAAGCCACCGTTTAAAACAATGGGAAGTTGGCATGACAGTAAGGAGAAATTGCGGTTCCGGTCACTTTCATTCCCGCATTATTGCAATTGCGTCCAGTAAAGTCTATGTTTCCCGCCCAAGTGCGCAGAAGGCAGGGTTACGTCGTATATATACAATTCTGCGTTTTCCGGAACTTTCCTGAGGTGTTGTATTGAGTTCCGGAGAAACTTTCCATCTAATCATTAATTAATTACTTTCTACGCAGTACAGTCGGTCTCGACTGCGACCCGCTACTTATAAGCCTGCAGCTGTATATATAGGAAGTGAATTAGAAAGTGAAAATAAAGTCTTTTATTTAGGCAAAATCCACGTATATCACATAATAGTGAGGATATAAGATCGAGCCTGTCGTCAATTCCGGATCCGGTGCGGAAAGTTTTTTCTTAGATTTCCTTCCGGGGACGAAAGTTGAGTTTGACGTTTCGTGGTGAGATTCCATGCAACGTTTCGAGTTCAGAAACCCGGCCCCTATAGCTAGACTGTGCAGGAGGCGTCCGCAACTGAAACGGAGAGGACGATCGATCCATATTGTGAACTCATGGTCCGTGGAATTGAACGGAGAAGACGATCGATTGATATTGTGAACGCATGGTCAGTGGAATGTTCAATTCGCGTGCTTTGACATGTAGAAGCTTGTTTATAAAGCTAATGTCACATGCATATGCAAGAATCCGAAGTTATTATCTCGGTAGCGGTAGCGTGCAAGAAAACTGAACCAAAGCCGCACTGAAGGGTCGCTTCGTGACACCAAGACCTAGCTAGCTTACCGCGCGCGAGAGCAGGCTGGGGAGGTGCGAATACAAGACGCGAATTTCCAGTTTTAAATCATCGATCGCCCAATTCTAGAGGATCGGTAGATCTTGAGATACATATGCATGTGGTGTAACACTAGATCATCGGGGCAAATCTCATTCACGATATGTAACTTGACTTTGTATCCAAATTCTTTGTTACACTAAATATCATTTTCCTCCAGCTGCAAAGGATGTCACGCACCGATATCGATGAAGCTTCAAATGAGTCACTATCAGATAAAGTAACTATGCAGTATTTATCTTCGGATACAGTGCAGAACCTCGATGGTACGTGTGTACAAGGAGGATGGTAATCAACAAGTTTCTCTTCAGGTGTTCATGTCTTTCGTAAATTATAGACTCACTTTGTTATGACGTTGTTCAACAGATCAATGAATGATCGATCGTCCAAGTAATTTCCTATATATGGACAATGAACGTATGACAAACTCTGTAGAATCAGTCTTTCTTCGGACCTTAGCTATATATGCATGCAACTTCAAACTCTTGACTACATCATGATAATTAATTAAGCGGACACCTGGAATCATTGCCGCAACGCTCTGCTAGCTAAACATTTCGAAGCCGTTGGGAGGCGGTCGAACGATAGCTGCCGTATGCTGCCACCGCTTCCACACTCTGTTTCAAATCTGTAGTGATCATGAATCAAAGCCTTGGAGAAAATGAAGAGGCCTAGGTCACGTGGTTGCGGGGTGTGGCTGAACAAGTTATAGCTGGAGTGCACGAGGCCGTGGACATCGAGGACGCCTCGAAAGACAGACAGAAGCTCAGAATCGCGAGGATGAATGTGAGGAGAGTTCATGGTCGGATTCTCGAGCAACGCGAACGAGACTCCGAGTCCTCGAGCTCCGATAGCAACTCCATTGTTTTCTTGCATGTGCACGCGCAGTCCTTCATGCATCTAGTCCTTGACTCATCATGCAGATATCATGAGAATTCGAAGTTTTATTTCTCTGTCGGTAAATAAATTTATAAGATCTCCCATTGCGGACTACCTACAAATTAGCGCTATCTAACATACTAAATATCTTCGTAAATGCCTATCGATCTAATTCTGAAACAATGACAGCACATTGTGCTGATGCCCGGCGTGCCGGCCTATGGACAGGAAGTGCTGTGTAATCGGTCCAAGAATACTAGTGCTGCGGCCGAGCTCGAGTATTTTAAGTTCGTTCTTGGAATCCTTCAAACTCTTGACAACAAAAGTTTGAAGGATTCGTTCTCCAAGAACTACTTGTACATGTATGAACCCACTGTTCAATATTTCTTACCTATACTGCCTTCAAACTCTCGATGACATCAGCAGTCACTCCGAACGATTTCTCCAGCACTGTGTCGGATATGCCGGATTTGAAGAGGTTCACAGGCAGCCGAATGAGTCCAGGATTGGAGCTGCTGAATCCTGCCACGGCTTTAACAGTCTGGTTCTGGTCCAAGTTGATCTGGAAGTGAGGTAAACCTTTGGGGAAAACAAACAGGTCACCTTGCTGCAGAGTCTGGGTGAAAAGCTTGTTGCTGGAGTCCACAAGGCCCACATTGAGAGTACCTTCAACGATGTACAGAAGCTCAGAGCCGCGAGGGTGAGTGTGAAGAGCGTTGAGAGTTTGGGGTGGGTACTGCAGCATGGCGAACGAGACTCCGAGTCCTTCCAGCGCAGGAAAACCCTTGGAGTTCACGGGGGTGACCGTGGCTGCGCTTCCTCCGGTACTCACATTCACTTGCCTGAGAAGCAGGGAAGTGAAGAAACTCCCATCGAGAGAGGACGCATTCACACCAGCAGGAACCACGAAATCAGTGACAATATCCGGGTCCGCGGCGTCGACTAGCACATTGTGTAAAGCCAGAGCAAGCAGAGCACAGTTGATGGCCATGGAGCTGACACATTTCACTGCCATTTCACCGTGAGTTCCGAGTACTAGCTAGTTGGATCACCAAATTTAACAGCAGTGTGGGAGTGAGGATCGCGAATTATGTCAAACTTGGGGAGTGTAGGAGATCTCGCAACTGCTGTAATGACTTTAAATGGCCTAGGCCTGTTTAGTTGCTCAAGGCAACTATAATGAAGCTTGCAATTGGTTATTATCGATCAGATGGTGAGAATCAGAGCTCTGCAGTGCAGTGCAATGCAAGGTAGCTGGTTACAGGACTGCGTGCGCAGCTGAATTTGTGTAAGAATGCTGATGACAAGACAATGATGTTATTAATAGTGACCGATATCAGACCGGAATCCAACGAAACCTTGTCTTTATCACGAGCCGGCCTAAAGCCTCCATATGCATCGTGCTCGTGTCCATGCTCTTCGATTCCATGCATGCATGTATAGCCGAACTGTGGGCCGGCGCAAAAGCTGAAGAAGGAGTACTTTACGATCGCGAGGGCCTGTCTCGTTTTCTTATTGTTCTACATTAACAGTCAAACTGAAGAATGTACGTGGACTGGGTTTCGGTTGTCTCTTCTGGAAACGAGTCGACAGGAGGACTCGACAAATACACAAAACAAAGATAATGCCTTCAGAACTGTAGTCGTAGTACAGACGACTTCGCTTTGACCATTTGCAAGGTTACATCAAGCTGATATGCTTAATTAATTTCTCTGTTCTGTTCGATCAACATAAACCAACGTACTTAAGCTGCATTCACGTCACCTATTTTGTTGTGCGCTCGCGTTTCTATCGACAGAAACATGATTCCGTTAGTAGTCTACCAATTTATGCGAATGACCCGATCGAAGAGCTCGAGTTACCTAATGTTTACAACTACAATGCAATAGTATTAAGTCTCTGCAGACACTCAAGAGTCTAACATGTAAGATCCAGTCATTTCCTTAGTTCAGTGTAGCAGAAACTTATAACCTAAAGGTAGGTAACTCGTGAGAATATACGTTCGATGTTTCTCGTTTATTTTTCCTTTTCCATCTATATATATATATATCAGGAAGGTTGGAAATATAATATCAAGTGTTAACCTCACCTTCAAGACGAGGTTACCTTAGCTTGCTGTCTTACTCAGGTCCTGCTTAAGTCATTCCAAAGTTAAGACTTGGCTAGGATAGTCATTCTTCAGACTCAGCTACTAGCCATACGCTACTTCCTCCTTGTCTTACTCTATTTTTGTGTTTGAAATTTGAAGAGGATATTGATGGTGAGTGGTGACGGTGTTACGTGGTGGACCGGCTCCTACTTGAAAATCAATTTTGGGATTCTACATTTTTGCTCCAAAGACGTTCATAGAGAGAATTAACTACTTTTTGATCTATTTCAATTCTCGACTTCCATTGCACGAAGTGATAGAGCTCGTTGTTAGGTTCTCAAAAGCACTTCATTTGTTTCATTTGGGCGTTTAATGGTGACAGTATGAGTTTCGAAAGATGAGAAAATCAAGCTAAATCTTAGCTTATCGATGCCGATTGGGGTTTTACGGTTCCACGTGCTATACTAAGGACGCAAGGAGGTTGTTTGGTCATTATTTGGACAAAACTCTCGTACTATGAACTGACGTAAGGGGGCAACTTAAGGGGTTAACTTGTATCTACGACTTGTCAACGGATGGTTTGGAGATTGGGAGGTCCAATGCAAGCACACAACGTGTCATTGGGTCTAGATCTGTGTAAGCTACGCATTGGTTAAGACGGTTTGTGAAGAGACAAATTGTAGTGTGTATTTTGGAGAAAATTGAGACGAAGAGAAGAGGATTTGGAATGCTTTAGTGACCTACGAAAGAGTGTTGGACTGTTCGGATCTTTCCGTATTTGTTGTCCTTGGATCCATCGAGATCACAATATAGAGTTCTTCAAGAAATTGAAGACAATTCAAAGTTTCATCAGGCGATTTCACAAGAAAGCGCTTCCATGAATTTTTTGTTCGCTTGCGACCTGAGGTTGGACTGTTCTTGGTGATCGGTGAGCCAAGCTCTTTGTTCTTGGTGTCGACATAATCACATAAGAGAAGACCGTATGTGGATTAGATTGCTGGTTTGGGTGTGGTGAGTGAGTTTGAACCGTAAGGAGTGATTTACGTCAATATTTTTTGCTTCTTGCGACTAAATGTCTTGTGTAGTTTTATAAGAGGAACTCCAAATGACTTGTTTGGAGTCTAGTTGGGATCAAGGTAGTCAAATCTATCTATCATGAGAGAAGGATCACAGATCAAGCTATGCGTTTGGATGATGTGCGTGGATTTATATCGCAAGGAGGAAGTTTTAAGATTTTGGTCACCTATGCTCGATAATTGTTCTTGGGTGTTGGGAGTCGGATCTGAAGGTTCTTGGAGCCAACAGAGTCGTGAAGGAAGATGCTATTGACATCTGAAGACTGTCTGATGAAAAAAGAAAGTTCTCATATAAGTCTTCTTCGATTGTTTTGTTACAACTTTTGTCTTTTTGGATTCATTAGAGTTCTAGTTGGTTATGTACGGCTTGTGGTAGCTGACTTTAGCTAAGGGCTTGTACATGGATGTTGCTTGGATCTGCGCTTGAATCGTGTGATACTGATGCAAATTTTTTTCTTTAGCAAAGATGTGTTTCTCTGCTCTGAGCTACGCTTCTGTAGTTTTGGATCTAGGTTGAGATTCAAAGACTTTTTTTAGGAGGTTGGGTGCATATTACAAAACACTCAGGTCTGTTTTTCAGTTTGATGTTCTTAGAGAGAAAGAAACGTGCGTGTATTTAAAGTGAGAGTTGGTATATCTTGCAAAGCTTGTTCTCGTGGTTGTTTCTTTCTTTCTTGTCTCTGTTCAGCACATTATATCTCCACAGCTGAAAATGTTTAATACCCTTCAATATTCCAAAAACTGTTGGGAAAGTTTCAAAAAATAACTTTAAAGTTTTCCAAAAACCATGTCAGGCCAGCAGACCACCATCTCAACTAAATTTGACCTCCTTGATCAAGACAACAAAAGTGGTTAGATGATTTTGGTCAGAAAAAATCATTTATTTTTTCAAATCACGTCCAAAGTTAAGGTAGACATCACTGAGATCACAATGAAAACATCTCAAACTCGATATCCTAGTGAATTTTGACCTCTGAGCAAGATGCCATAGATTGGTAGACGTGAAAACGTCAGAAAAAATAGTTTGAGCCCTCAAAATTACAATCTAAATTTTCTCCTTTTTTTCTCTTGTCAATTTTTCAGAACCAGGAACTCTCTCTTTGGAATCTATAGCTATTATACCATGATGAAGTGAGAGGACTGTGTAAGACAAAGGGATCATATTAACATCATATCCATAGTGAAAGGAAGAGCTTTATATATAAGTCGCTGGTGGTATAGGAAGTAGAGCCGTAGGAAGGAAGCAGAGTAGAAGGAGTCTCCACCCCGGACTTTCATGTCGAGTTCACCACTGTATCGGATCAGGTTTTGCATGAAGGTTATCCACAAAAATGCGAAGTTCTTCGCTGTGGAGATATTATCGTGTGCTTAATAGAGACAAGAAAGAGAAAAATAACCACGAGAACAAGCTCCGCAAGATATACCAAGTCTTATTTTATATACACTCTTGTTTTTTTTCTCTCTAAGAACATCAAACTAAGAAACAGGACATAAGTGATCTGTAATCTACAGCCAACCTCCTAAACAAGTCTCTGAATCTCAACCTAGAGCCAAAACTATTGAAGCGTAGCTCATAGTAAGAGAAACACCCCTTTGCTAACAAAACATTTTGCACCTATATCGCAGGATTCAAATCCATATTGAACAACACCCATGTACAAACCCTTAGCTAAAACTAGCTACCACAAGCTGTACATAACTAACTAGAACTCTAACGAATCCAAAAAGATGAAAATCGTAGCGAACCGAAGAAAGTCTATTTGAGAACTTTCTTCTTTCGCCAAACTGTCTTCAGATGTCGATAATATCTTCCTTCTTGACACTATTGGCTCCAAAAACTTCAGATCCGACACCTAACACCCAAGATATGAACAATTTTTGATCGTAGATGACGGAAATTCTAAACCCTCCTCCTTGCGATCTAAATCCACACACACCGTCCAAACGAATAGCCTGATCTGTGATCCGGCTTTCCTAATAAGAGATTTGGTTACTTTGATCCAAATAAGACTCCAAACAAGCCGTATGGAGTTCTCCTCATAAAACCACGCAAGAAATTTGATCGCAAGAAGCAAAAAATTGACGTAGATCATTCTCCAACGGTTCAACTTCACTCACCACGCACAACACAACAGTCTGATCTACGTACGATCTTCTCCTATGCATTGATAAGGACTCCCTTATCGCGTAGGCATCAAGAACGAAGAGCTTGGCTCACCGTCGCTAAGAACAATCCAACTTCAAGTCATAAGCGACCAAAAGTTTGACGTAAGTGTCTCTCTACGCGTCAATTTTTCTCACATCTCTCAAATTATCTGATGAAACTTCATATAGTCTTCAGTTTCTTGAAGAATTTGATGTTTTGATCTTGATGGATCCAAGGACAGCAAGTTTGTACTTTGGTACGAACCAAACAGTCCAACTCTCCTTCGGTGATCACTGAAGCACACTAAAGCCTCTTCTCTACGTCCTAATTTCTTCTTGAACACACATCATGATTTATCTCTTCACGAACCGTCTAAACTAACGCCTAGCATGCACAGATCTGATCTCAATGACACATTGTGAGTATGCATTGGACCTCCCAATCCTCTAAAACATTCGTCGATGTCACAGATACAAGCTAATCGTTTAAGCTACTCTCCTACTTCATTTTTCTAGATCATGACCAAATAGTCCTCTTACGTCTTAGTATAGCGTCAAGAATCACAAATACTCAATCAGCATCAGTAAGCTAAGATCTAGCTTGATTTTCTCATCTTTCAAATCTCATAAATGTGTCATTAAGCGTCAATTTGAAGTAAAGGGCCTATGAGAAGCTAACAATGAGCTCTACCACTTGGTGCAATAAAAGTGAGGATCCGAAAGTTGTGAAAAAACATTTTTCGTCCTATGAACATCTTTGGAGTGATAATGTAAAACATCGAATTTGGATTTTCAGATAAGAGTCGGTCCATGATACGACACCGTGTTCAATCATTATGGAGAGTTAGCGGTTGTCACTGACGATCCAACCTATTGACGATCATTCAGATTCGGATGTACAAGCTTAGCAATAAGGCGGCACTGTCTATCATCAAGATCACTATCAAAGACTGTGAAGTGCTTGACATTCTGTGGGCTGAAACTTCGAAGGAGACTTGGGAGATTTTTTGAGCAAACATACACGGAATGAAAGAGGAAGAAAGAAGTTGCTTCGAGAGCAACGTTATCATCGACAGATGAAACTAGAAACGAGCATGAACGACCACATCCATTTAACCAAGACTCTGATAAAAAAACTGATCACCTTGAAAGACAACCCAGATGAGGATGACATCTGCATGCTCTTCCTGAAAGTTTATCATTTACATATTCAAGTTTTGTGCAAGCAATAGATGTTCATACTACTAAGCCCACATTTGCCATGTTGTAGAGTCCTATTCTACAACAAGAAATCAACAAGTAAGAAGATGTAAAGTTGAATTCGACAGTGTGTTCTTTCATAAATACAGGAGGAATCAGTACAACAACAAGAACTCTAGAGACTCGATGGTTCCAATCATTACAAAAAGAAGTGGAACTTTAGATCTTTGCAACTATTGTGCAACGTCGAGTCTCTTTGCTCGAGAGTGCAAGAAGAGGTCATGGGATGAATAAGCATAAACATCCTCAACACCATCATAACTCTCGTAATGAAGCTACCGCATTCTTTGACTCCAAAGATGAACATTTATGTGTCACTATGGTACTAATGGCTGGAAATCACCAAGAAAGGTGGTGGTTGGATTCAGATGCATCTCAACACATAACATCTAAGAGAGATTGGTTTGATGTTACATTCCAGTCTATATCTGATGGTCCCAAAGTCGGAGTAGGTGATGACCAGACCTATGCAATAGGAGACATTCGAGTTCTCTTGTCATCAAGAGATTCAAAAATTCTACATCAAGTTTGGTATGTATTTGGTATTGTTTTTAATCTTCTAAGCATTGATAAGATGATTAAGACATGTCTGCATGTCATCTTTGACAGACAAGGTTGGGAGATACGTGAAGACAACAAGTTGATAGCCCAATGTGTCAAGAAGGGACAACTCTTTGAGCTACAAGGTGTCACTGTCTCACCAAGAGCTCTTATCATTTCACAAGACCAGAGAATCAACTGGCATCAAAGATATGGCCATCTCATTCATGGTAAGCTGAATCAACTATTTGGCTAAATCGGATCTCTGGACTATCTCCAATTTGACCCACTATCGTTACAAATATCTGTGAGGTATGTGCAAAAGATAAACAAATCAGAAAGCCAATTCCGAGAAATGGAGCTCACAGTTCTGATGCTATGTTATAACTGTTGCATGTTGATTTGGCTAGATCTATGGAAGTGACTTCCTTAGGGGGTTCTAAGTACCTCCTTTTGATAGTTGATGAATTCATTAGGAAAATGTGGATATTTCCTATAGCTAGTAAGTCACTTCCATAGATCAAGGCACCAAAAGCTCGAATTACAATATGATAACAAGTGAAATGCATCAAGACTGACAAAGGTGGTGAGTTCCTCTCTACAAGATCCAATAAATTCTACATGCAGAAAGACAATGGCATCCCTCACCTCAGCAACAGCTCCAACGAGGTCCTACACTTTTTGAGGAGACTATGATGGCAAGCTATCCTACCCAAGACTCCATTGATGTTGCTCAATATGAGAGTGAGTTTTTCATTGAGTTGAATGACTTTGCTGATGGCTCTAAACCAGATATGCAGGAAGCTCAACCAAATGCAAAACCAGGTACATGACCAAGAAGGTCAAAAGAGCTAAGAGATTACCAGATTGTCTCAGTGATTATATTTTACTGAATTAGACTGATCCAGCTGAACCTCAGAATTTAGAAGAAGCTCATGCCAAAGAAGAGCGGAGGAAGACCATGGAAGAAAATTTTCATGCTTTACAGAAGAACAGAACTTGATAGCTTGCAGTTCTGCCTCCACATAAACATTGCATATCTTGTAAGTAGGTATAAAGTAAAACTCGGATATGATGATTCAGTACAAGGATACAATGCCAAGCTAGTTGCCAAGGGTTATCTCCAGCGTAAGAGAGAAGATTTCGAGGAGATCTTTACTCTGCTGTTGCTAACTTCAACGGTTGGAAAGCGTAGCAGATGGAGGTCAAGAATGTTTTTTTCAATGGACATCTGCAAGAAGAGCTCTATTTAACACAACCACAGAGTTTTGAAGCTGCAGGTCAAGAACACTTAATCTGTAAACTCAAGAAGGTCATTTATGACCTTAGACAAGCTCCAAGAATGTAGCACATCAAGATAGAATTTTTTCTGAAGAGTCACTCTTTCAACCTCAGCAGAGAAGATCAAAATTTATATATACTTACCACCCCGGCTGGTAAAGTATTATTTCTGCTATATGTTGATGTCTTTGAGAGTTGCAGAGAGATGGTTTAAGGTGTTCACATATTTAACCACAGTGGCGCAATGTTCCTTGATCAAAGTCACTACACTGCTATCATTCTAAAAGACTTCAAGACGAGGAGTTGCAAAACAGTACCAACCCATGGAGTTCAGTAAGAAAAAGCTTGATGACACAACTGATTGACCAGTGGACCAGACTCGATTTCAAATTATTATTCTGAAAACTAATACATTTGGCCATTACAACCAGATTAATTATGCTGTAAGTAAAGTCAGTCAATTTATGCAAAGTCTTTGTAGTCTCATATGAAGGCAGCTAAGAGAATTCTCAAATATCTGAGAATCTTCTTAGCATTCCTGAGCATCAGTGTGGTTAAATATGTGAACAGCAAAAAAAATACTGCAACTTTGCCAAGTCTTTCATCTCAAACATTCTTCTAGTGGAGAATTTGACCTTAGCTACTGCATTGAAGTCACTTGCTGAGATTAATATATCATCAACATACGACAGAAGTAATCCTTTTACCAACATGGTGGTAAGTATATACAAATTCGGAGAGAAACGGATCTTCTGTGCTGGGAGAGAAACACCAGACTTGGTTTGAAATTTGATTATAATAGTAAAGTCAACTTTGTTAGTTGACTTTACTAATGCAAATGGGCTAGAGATCAGATATTGAGGTTTAAATGAGAGATGAAATATTGAATGAGGAGGTTAGTACCATATGGATACCAACTGAATATCAATTTGCAGACATATTCACTAAATCTTTGTCTTATGAAAGATTCCAAAAACTTAGAGGTGGACCTGGTGTCTACCAGTTACCCACTTAATATTAACTAAACACTGGAATACAATAATGAAGGGATGTTCTAGATTCTAATCATATGAATGTTCTAGATTCTGGTCATTCTAAATGAGAAGTTGGAAGAATAAACGAGTATGTCAAAACTATACATACTCGCATTTGTACATATCTATATCGCAAACAGTGAATATCAGAAGACTGAAACCTAACCAACATTTGGTTTGATACAAACTTTATTATCATAGTTCTCATATCATATATACATATATATATCAAATGTTTATCGATACTTTGCATTCGTGCTACAATTTATTGACACTTTTGCCATAGAACGACAACTCTATTATTACTATTAGAATATGCAATATGTTAGTCCACGTTCTATTAAGAAGGACCGAATCTAAATCTTAAGACTTCAAACTCTAACAGTCCGCATTCCTGCTGAAACACATCATACAAAACACTCTCCACTCGCATATGTACATCAAGAGTTACATTGTCTATTGAGCCACAGTCGACATCAATGATACTACTAACACGATGTTCTTGTTCAAGCTTCGATAGCACAATACAAGAGTAGAACCACTGTAATATAATAACTACAATATTGCACAAACCATTGAAAAATTATCGAAGCCCACAGGTTGAACATTCGTGTGAAAAGTTAAACGTCACAATACGACGCTGAAGGGAAAAGTGATGTAAACGCAACTCTCCGAAGTGCATTGGATTATCCAGGCATTCAACCGCACTCGAACAAAGGTCTTTGCATGGCTACGGTATTCCGCCAGGCTCGGAACATCATGAGCTCAATGACACCACCCTTGTCATCGGTCCGTGTAAAAAGACCAC
Source organism: Asterella californica (assembly GCA_036924285.1). Classification (NCBI taxonomy): domain Eukaryota; kingdom Viridiplantae; phylum Streptophyta; class Marchantiopsida; order Marchantiales; family Aytoniaceae; genus Asterella; species Asterella californica. The sequence goes on from JAYKYS010000008.1 coordinate 17,038,779, forward strand.
GTTCTCCATCATTCCGATTATACTCGATCGCTCAAGGTGGACTCTGGAGCGAATCGGTCATCGCCCTAGGGTAAGCTCTTACCTCGCTCACGTACATATTGTCTTGTTGACAGAACAGTCGTCTAGTTTTCGGATCAAGAAAATGCAGAAACAACTGAAGAGTGGACCGCGCAGACTGGAACTGGAAACAACTCTCATAACATGACAGTCCTCATGACGTTGACAAAACTGCAAACACGGTATTACGAATGTATGTACAACCCGAAGAAACAGTATATAGAGGTATATGGGAATGACAGATCGGACCATGCGCACACACCCGAAGAAACAGTATAGCCATAATCACCTACCCATTCCTTCAGTCTTGGTATATATCTCAACTCAGTTCCCACAAAATTCCACCTTGATACCGCCCTACAAGACTGAACTTCTCACATGCTTCTACCAGAAATTATTTTCAAGCCGAAATGGTTAAGCAAGCCAAGAGTAGTGGCAGCGTCCAGGGCAAGACAGAATGGTACATTCATTTTTGAAACTAGAAGTGGGAGCGAAGTCTACGAGTCGTGAAGAACCCAATAACCCAATTTTGTGGCTACAGCGAGAATGGCTCGGTTGATGTAGAAATAAAGTAGTAACACGCAACTTTGTTGCCCTCGAATGCGTCAGTGATGACATGACGTGAATAGATTCGCTACTCAAATGTACAAGTTGTTCACAGACAAAGGCTTCTTGCTGTAAAGCTTGACTGCTTCTAGAAACTTTACATTAGAACCCTCTGGAATCAACCTCAGCAAATTCGTAAGTGTTGCAGCCAGCATTTGCGCCATGCGGGAGTCCTCTGCTGGCCACGTAAGGAGTAGGCGTCCTCTCAAACCACGAACTTGACACTGTCCAATTACAGCAAAGAAACAATGATAACTGTAACGACACAAAACTCACGGGAGACTCACTATCCTTAATAGACAGAAACTTCTATGATACTAATATTCAAACCCTAAGGAGCCTGCTGCAGAAAGGAAGCAAGTAGAGGGACAACCCCGGTGATAGCAATTCGATGTCCGAAACAGGGCTGTGCGAGGTTGGATTAGGATCGAAACCCGGGACTGACACTTACATGGGTAAGGAGAGCTGCCGCTAGACCGTCCACCAGACTTCCGGACGGATAGTAAGGGACAACGGGCTTAACTCCCTCCGCTTCCTCCTCCCGCTGCGTTCAAAGATCAACTCCATCAGTAACAAACGAGAACAACGGGATTGTCACTGGCTCCACCTGATACAGTAAGTGAAATTTCCTCAAAGATAACAAATAGGCCACAACGAAATCAAGAAGCTGGATACCAAAATTACTCAAAGGCTCAAGTACGTGTATGTGGGTTATCAACACCGTGAAGAAAACTACCCATAAAGGTAAGCAATGTCATAAAATGGAGTGTAATCATGGAATCAGTAGAAGAGGGAATCATCCACAGGTAACGGATGAAAGCAAGAACACAACTTCATGTCGAGTACGCAGCCACGACGACTTCGACCGATTACCGACTAACGGATAAAAACTGACAAAAACACCAAGGAGTTAGACTCTGAAAGTACGGCAAGTCCAAGGATTGATTTGCTTACCTTTTGTTGGTCCGTTTCTAGCAAAAAGAACGAAGGCTCATCACTTGACAGCTTCCCTCTGAAGTGATAGATGGGTGTAAGACCCACTATGAGCACTCTGATGCAGCCAAAAGATTAACCCAGTGAAAAAAAATCTAGCAAAAGCTCTTGATGAGGTACTAAGAAAGTTAGCGCATAACGTGATACGGTGTTTGGAGCTCGGTCCAAGCTCCTGAAAATCACATACAGAGAGATGGAACTCAGACGCTCGACAGATGACCGATTGCAGGACTTCTGAAAGCACTATACAGTAAGCGTGGTAAAGATATGGAACTGATAAATAAGGGACATCACAACGGTCTTGCGAGAGCTACTAATGCCAACAGGCAACGCTGTAAGACTACGGTGCATCAAAGGAAAAGAGAATTCACGGATTTACAACCTCTCAGGCTGAACAGCCTGGAATAGAGTTTTGGTCCATAAGTATGCGCCCTCTTCAGACACGTTATACTGGACAGCAACAATTATTACTGATAGGCATGAAGTGCAAGTGTAGATGTTAGCAGTTTTGTCCAGTATACTTGGCTCGCCAGGCTTCGTCACCTGCACGTCATCAAAATGCACAAATGTATACAAATTTGATCCAAGAATCAAATGAAGTTTCAACTAATTCTTGCATTACAGCAATCAAATAACTCTTTCCATGCCGACTTACAAATTCAAGTGGATCAAGTTCATCATTCATCAAACATGGAAAACCAGTGATCAGATTGGTTGGGGACACATGCACTACTCAAGTTCAAGAGTTCTCTTAAGTACTGCTCACGTGAACACCAAAAAACTGCAAAACTGGAAACCACAACCTAACCTGGACTAACATAATTACAGAAAACACTGGGCTCGAGAACCGAGCGTTAACGAGAGCGATCCTCTTACCGAAGAATTTCCTGGCATTAGAATAGTCCCAAGAAGTTTTTTGTCGGGGAGATAATGTATGAGATTTGTGGAAACTTTAGAAAGAGCCAAGATGAGAAACTGGGGATGGAGTCTGCCAGACTGCAAAAGCGCATCAGCGGACGGTTCCCACTGCCATAAGTACACCACGTGGGTGAGTCAGCAACTTTGATTCCCTGCCCATCACATCAACCTGCGCAGACTACAACTTCAGAACCAAAAAGTAATCCAAGTATGTCAGTAACCCATGAACTATTCCTTCTTACTTGCAAACTAATCTTCAATAGAGAGAAATTCACTGATGCAGTTTTCTACGGAAAGCGTCCAACACCCCTCGCCGAGCACCAAAAGGATTCCTCAGACGTTATACTCTTTCACTGGACCCAATTACGTCAGCTCCATGATATTGCAGGCGATGAAGCACTTACAGAACCCAACCAAATCATGTACATTTATCCATCAATGCTCCATTTACAATGTACATCCGCTAAGCAACAAAAAAGCTGATCGAATAATCAATCAATCACCACATATAGCGACCGAAAGGACTCAACCCAATTCAATGTGGCAAACTGCAAAAATTGAATTCACACATTCTTCGGTGACAGGGCGATAGGGACGAGTACGAGAACGATGGAACAAATCATCAAAGAATTACTTCTATAGAAGGTGGCGTACGCGCGGCATCCGGAATCGGAGCAAAGATTTCAAGCTCCTCCGGATCGAATCGAGAGGGTGGTGGGTCTTCGACCAGAGGATCGCGCATGCCTGCCATTGCTTAGTCGCTCAAAGACTCGCACACACTCGAACTCTACACTAAACTCGATCAACCAACCAGCCAGCCAACCGATCGGACAGACACTCACTCCACGTCTTCCTCTTCGTCTCGGTCTAGTTCAGGAAGCGCTCTCGTCGTTCAGCATGCATTCAGAAAGAAAGCCAAGGAAAGGAGGATACTGAAGTGGCCGGAAACAGTACACAACCTCTCAGCTGAGAGACAGACAGACTCCAGACAGGCTGAAACAACTGAACAAAAGGGAAAAGCTGCTAGTTTTCGCTGACCACTTGACAGGAGCAACTCCACTGACGCTAAGTTTGGTGGACGGCTCTAATTAAGCATCGCCAGGAGGAAAAGTGGGACAGAAGCTAGGCGGGAAGCTAACGTTGGGGCTGGTGCATCATGCATGGCTAGAATAGAGAAACAATGCTTCTAGGGTTTACTGTATTAAGCAAGTGCGTTTGAAAGGAGAGCTCCGAAGGGAAGAGGCGGGAAGGGAAGGGAAGCGCTAAAAAGCCCAACGACGAATTTCTAGGGTTTGGTGACCAGTTTGTTCGTGATCGGCTGCTCTCGCGTGCTTGGAGATGGACGAGCGAGCTGAGCGAAAGGATAGCTGGGGAGACGGGCAGACGGTGGAACGAATGAACGACGGTCGACAAGACAGTCAGAGAGTCACAGATGATAACGACATGAAATTCGTTTCTGTTAGAAGTAATGAGAGAGTATCAATGGAGGAGCACAACCCGAACTTTGTGGGAGTTTTGGGTGTGGGTTGACGGGGCGCACAGTCGGAGCTGCTACAGCTGCTGTGGAAGAAAATCTTAATGCACATTCCGGAAGGAAATGCCGGTAGAATTTTGAGCGACGGGTGCTCATTATGGCTTGGTCTAGGAGTACACGTTTGCATAGGTAGCTGATTATTATTAGTAATAACAGGAGCTGTTTTTCATGGAGGTGGTTTTATCTTCAGGTGTCTTCAGGTATATGTACGTCATTTCTCGCTGAGTGAGGAACGTCGTATGCAGGATGGTGTTCGTGATACAGCGCAGATTGGAGCATTGCAGAACGAAGGTGGAAAGCAAGCACGGAGGAGCAGTAACATTAGGAAGTCACTTGTAATCGTGCGCTGGTGTGGTCTAGGGAAAGACGGAGTTGTTGGGGAGTTTTTCTTTTTCAGTAGTGGGAACTGATCGAGAAAATGAGGCGGGGAGACGATAAATTGGAGACGATGTAAAGGACGAAATATGACGAAAGTGGGGAGTTTTTGGTTGCGACATTTTGTTCTCTCTGTGGCAGTGTGATTCGCGAATGTGGAACTGAGCGCCTAAAGCCATGGAGGTAACCGTGGCGAGCAGTGATGCCACCGTTTGGACAGAGGTGGCTGTACCGACTACTGGTTCCAGTGCAGTTTGCGCGGCATTAAGTTATCTCCCTTCTGTGGGCTTAGGGGGAGTGGGTTCTAGACCGCCAACAACACATGTTTTGGGTACGAGTCCGTATCTAGTCTGGCGAATTTATGAAGAATCCCCGAAAACTCTTGAACTCATGGAGTTGTCGTGCGACAAGGCAGTTCGCAATACTGGTTTACGACTCACTTTTGAATCCCCGCTTTGCCCTTTTGCGAGTGTCACGTTATCATCCGTTCGCAGCAGCGAGTGGTACATCTACGAAGTTGTGGCACTTGCTGTTACTGGTGTTCTGTACACGATATTCTTGAAAGTAGCTAGGTCTGCTCACAGCAGGTTCGGTATGTCCCAACAGAGTGTTCTACAGAGAGATTTGTCTACGGAACTCTCTAGTTTGCGCAGGGTAACATCTTTTGCTGCCAGTTCAGATACCCTTTGCATTGGAGGTCAGAGCGGCTCAGTCATCTGTATGCACATCGGTACAAAAGCTGAACTTAACGATCACATTTTTGAGCTGAAAGAATCGGAAGGTGGGCTTAGTCGGTTGTGGGGAGGGCTTTCACTCAGGAGTAAAGGCGCTGCAGCAGTGAAGTGCCTCGCAATTCAGCAGGTTTCAGGAGCGAGTCTTCTCCTTGCCTTACATGAAGATGGTAGTTTGAGGATTTGGGACATGGTGCAGCATATTCGCCAGTTCCATCATCTGATTGCACCTCCTCCAGAACTAGCCACCTCGGCGCCTCAAATGATTTGGGTAGAAGACACTTACATCCTTGGACAAGGTCTTAAAATTGCTGTGCTTATAGGTGGAAGCTCCTCCGAAGTAGAAAAGCCCGCTGCCGTTCTTGTTTGTACATTGCACTTGGTTCACGCCGACGGCGGCATCAGGTTGACACAGTTCACCGTGCAGAATACGTTTTATATTGGGCAAGGAGCTGTTTTAAACTGCAAATTGCTCCACGGTGCCATTTGGGTCTTGCAGAGAAGCACCCGAGGCAAGTGTGAGCTCCTGACTGCTTCTTTGGATGAGGGCTTAACCTTGAAAAGCTGTCGCCTTGAAGATTCACTCGTAGAAGAACAGCTGTTTCAAGGGTACCCTGATGCCTGTGATAACCTCCTTTTTAGCCTCAACCATATAGGTTTGGATTCCTCCGAGATAGTGCAGGACATGGTTCCCAGCCTCTTTCTGAGAAGGCTGTTGCAGCCTGGAGTCCGCCAACATGCTGCACTGAAGGATGTTCTGCAAATGAGGAAGAGGCGTTTGAGTGATGTTGAAATCGGATCTCTGACCTTAGATGGATTGCGCAGGGAGGTCAAGGCATCCATCGACGCTGAGCCTCTGAACTGTAGGAGATACTTGCAGGAGTGGATCAACTTCAGTGGCAACTATGTGGAGTCTTGGCATCATAACAATGCTCCGTACGGGTTGTTCGTCGATGCTTCGACAGGATCGGTGGGGTTGATTCGGAAAAGTTCCGTTTCTGTAATCCGCTCTCTAACTCATCTGGAGCAGCTCGTTCTCAAGGGATCCTTTTTGGAAGTGGGGGAGCCCACCCTTTGTCTCCCGGGTGACTGGGAGGAGGTCCCTAGTGAACCCCTCGTGATCAGTGGTTTACTGCGATGCATGGAGAACATAACTAGGCATTTGGGTAATGTTGCTCTTGGAGTGTTCCACGAAGCTTTGATGAGGCCAAGTACTTACCCGTTGCATTCTCTGGTCCAAAGCTTCCTGCTCATACTGGAAGTAGGATACAGTTCACTGGACAGCGCACAGGAGAACCTCGAGTTTGGTGTTGATGAGATCCGGACAATAATACATTCGCACAACCAACAACAGAGGAAGTTCGCATTGCACATGTTACAGTCATTACGTAGTCTTCGGGCATCGGCTGGCAGTTGGCAGGCAGTACTGGATGTCGTTTGCAAGTATGCACAGTATTTGGTTTTTCCCGTTCAAACAGTAGTTCCAAGGGTCACGAACACAGCCGAAGTTCCATTAGGAAGTGTCCCTACCAAAATGCTGAGTCACGCGAGTTCTCAAATATCGTGGACTCATTTTGAAGCAGCACGTAATCTCCTGCTGTTAGTCTCCTACCTTGTGAAGGTTCAAGGTCAGGTTGGGCTGACATCAAGCGATATTACGCGGATTCAACTGCAGATATTACCTCAGGTGCAGGAAGGATTGGCAGTCAGCTTTTTAATGCATTGGCTGACGGTGAGTTTTGCAGAAGTTCCTCCGTCAGAAGATTGCAGCTTGCAGCTGTCCTCTCTGCGAATCGATGGCAACAGAGGAGAGAAGGTTCAGTCAGAAAGGATAGGAGCAGGTGAACTAGCTCTAGCGGAAATTTTGGCAGCAGCCTTCTTGGCGACCATCCAAGCTCAAGAAAAACTGAAGATTGATTTGTTGCCAGGCCCAGAAACGCTACAGAACCATATGCGGCGGTTCGTAGGCTGGCTCTTGGTTGGAGAAGGCTCTGACGCATATCCTGTTACTTTCTCAGGCCGAGCCATCACTCTCTCATCTATACTACTTCAGCATGGCCAGTATGGCAATTTGGAGAATTTTCTGCATGCTGTAGAGCACTTTTCTACGCAGCAGCGACTGTCAGAAGGTGTAGCAAGTCGGAATGGCGAGTGGAGTGCTCGGTTACATTTACTTGGCATTTGCAGTTTGGCACGGGCTCAGTCGCTTCTCGAGAAGAATACCAAGGACAAGCATGTAGGAGATTCCATTCAATGTTTCTTCAGAGCTGCATCGGGGCTAGGAGAAGCCAATAAGGTGTTACAGTCCCTCTTCTTTGTCACTGGAGCACAGCAGCAGTTGCCGGGGCGTGGAGCATCTGCAGCTTGGAGGCTACAGTATTTCGAATGGGTGATGCAGCTCTTTGACCAGTACAATCTCAGTGAAGGTGCCTGCCAATTCGCGCATGCTGCTCTTGAGCAAGTCGACGAAGCAGTTGGTGTTTCTGTGATTGAAAGTACAGAGAGCAGTCATAATTCAGTTGGAGCTGCCATAAAGGGCAGGCTTTGGGCGAACGTCTTCAAGTTTTCTTTGGACCTGGAACTCTACGGGAACGCTTACTGCGCAGTCATTTCCAATCCTGATGAGGAGAGCAAGGATATATGCCTTAGACGATTCATCATCGTTCTTTGTGACCAGAAAGCATCGAAAACACTGTGTAGCAACCAGCTGCCTTATGGTGGTCTTTTGAGTCGAGTGGAGGAGGAACTTGTTTTGAAGGCTCAGAATTCTGATCTGAGCGTCAAGGCGAATTTGTACAAGCTCTTGTATGCTCTGCACATTCATCACCACAACGTAGCCCGTGCCGCGGGATATATGTATCAGTACGCCCTCAGCATCAGGGAGCAGGGAATGCCCAAATCGCCGGCTCAAGCGCTCTCCCTCCTTCAAGAAGAGCTCGATGCACTAGCTGCCGCTATCAACGCTTTGCAGCTGGTTGAACCTTCCAACGGGTTTGCAGGCAGCGGGATTGAATGGCTATCACCCACTAAACGAAGGAGGGTGGCAACTGACACCCCCAAGAGCAAAGCACTTACTGGGAGAGGGAGCTCGGCAGTAGGAAGGAAGACTCTTGATTGTGACCAGCTCGTGAAGGAACATGCCTTTACTATGGCTAGAGTGCAGCTAATGCATTCTGAGGTGAAGCATACTTCCTTGGGGCCAAATATTCAAACATCTGATGTTGTGGTCTTGCTTCTTCAACATGGACTGCACGAAATGGCGTTCTCTTTGGTCTTTCTTTTCTGGAAAGAATCATCTCAAAAGAGGGAACTGGAGAAGGTATTTGAGGTAATGGCGAGGAAATGCTGTACGCTGCAAATGCAGCTGGGATCTGTCGGCCCCTTGAAGTTTTCGGAAGATTTTCCGCTGGCTTTGACTCTGCCTTCAGACGACTACCCCGAAGATGGTGAACAAGCAAATAATCTAAGCTTGGCCATCAGACAACACACAAGACTTCCGTTGAACGCTGCTGCAAAGAGCGCTTGGGACGCTTTGAAGTCTTCTTTGGAGAAGTACGGTGAGGTACACCCGAATCTCAAAACTGTTGTCGCGGAGACGATACTCTCTGTAGACAGGGACATGGAACTTCCTATCTGGCTAATCGGCTCTTTCAAGGATGTCAAAGACTCGAGAGGCATGAGTGCGGCGAATCGGGTGGCAGATCCAGCAGCACTCCTGCGAATATATCTCGACCACGGGCGATTTGTCGAAGCGACGTACTTGCTGCTGGAGTATTTACAGGCCTCCACGAGGCTCCGACCTGGTGATGTGTTCAAGCGAAAGCAGGCGTGTGGAGTTTGGTTTCCTTACACATTGGTAGACCGACTAATCCGTTGCCTCTCGGAGATTCACGGGTCTAGTACCGCAGCTGCCCAGAACGAGAAACTTCGTACTTCGCTGCAAAATGCCGTGCTTCATCACTTTGAGCGGATCAGGAGGGACTCCGATGATGTGAAGGTTCTTGCAGAGGGTTCTACCGCCAACGGATCCTGGAAAGGGTTCTCTGTATAACCCGGTCGGTCAGTGGCGTATTTACAAGTTCTTGGACTTCCCAAGACGTTGTAAGACTGTGATCACGGCTCAAAAGAACTCTCGGAGCATCCACTACCAAGGCATCCAACTCTCGGAGCATCCACCTGCTTCTTGCTAGAAGGAGTTGCTGCATGGGAGTTGGATCATTTCAGCCGTGACATCTGTTTAGCGGAAAAGGTTTGAAACTCTTATGGCCTTGTGTATCATTATATGAGTCCGTTGTATTTCTTAGGTTCGATGAACTAGAGTATTTCAAGATGTTCTATGAATACAGTTAGGGCTCTTGACTGTTATCGAATCGACCTGCCTAGAAACCAGATGGTCACGAAACTTACATGTGTAAATCGTTTTCAACAGAAGCGTGGCACTCAGCAAACCAGACGACATTATTTTTGGAAGCATGGTCGGTTTCGCTGCTCGTGAATTAAGTTTGACCGAGAGACCTGCTCCGCTGTTGCCCTCTGCTCTCAAACAGGTCAGCTGCCCCATCCGAGTCCAGTCCGTTGAAAGGCTGAAGCCTCGGGTACTGGAGGAGGTACCCGACAGTTTACAACAAAGTAGTTTCTCAGTAGGGGCATGTTATGCACGAAGCTTTGCAGTTTACCTCATTTGTACAGCAGGTCAACAACTGTAGATAGATGCTGAAAGCAAGGGGAGGTGTAGGAAGATGAAGTACTATATGGTCACAAGTATTTGGTAGTTTTGGACCTGACAAAGAGAATTTAGGGAGACCTGGTCAGAATCTCCTGAAGACTGTCGGTTAACCCAGCCCATCATCCGAGATCTGTGGCGGTAGCATGGCATCACGGGTCCGGGGAGCATTTTTCGGCGATAGAAAACTCAGGCTTGAAGAGCATGGCTGTAACAACCCCCATGGGGAAATGGCGCAAGATTTATAACGTTTCGAGAAATTCCTCTAAACTGCAGTTTGTAATTCGGTGTGTGATCGGGCCATGGAACGTTATTGCAAATTTCGTTAGACTACATTTTGTATGTAGTTTAATTGGGGCCGTTGGACTCGTTACCTAGATTGTTGTACGGAAAATTTCTCTTCTTTAAGCCACAAGTGCCGGTATAAGGGCTCGGGACACTCGGAGTCTCGCCTTTCTCCCGTTTACATTCATGGAGCAGAGTACCAACCGCCAACGTAAAAATGCTTTTGATCATAGAGTTCCCTGAGCTCTAGAAATCAGAAAAGGTAAAATTCACCTGGAAGCTACTCACGAGATTTACACTTAATTTGTTTCAAGTCAATCTAGTTGGTAATCATTAAGATCAATGATCGAAGAGTTGCAAACCTAATTTGAAGAAAAGGAGTATCTCCCCAGTGATAAGGACATCAAGGGAATACTCGTTTTATCCTTTAATACCCGGAGTTATGGTTAAATGTCTGAACTGGGGAGAACCTGTCAAATGTGATAACAGTTAAGGCCCTAAAGATGCCTTCACGAGCACTAGAGCTCACCTGTCTCGCAGAACATACGCTCTGAGTCACGAGAGTAACCACACAGTGATACCCGCTACAAGGCATGATGCAGAGAGGAGACACTGCAGCCTTCGGTTTTAGGTTTGGAAGTCTCCACTCGGTATATAGCGTCATCGCTGTTTGCACAATTCTCTTTTCCGAATCAACTGCCTTTGCTCATTATCTGTGAGACTGGAAGTTTGTTTGGTGATATCCCCTCACCAGTTTTATTGCCTCTTCCGACTATATGGTTTTTTCCTTATGACATGAACTCGTTAGGTATGGTAATGAGTTTTTCTTCGCACTGTCTAAATTTTGAATAAATTCATCTTAATGTTTGAAAAGTGTCATCCCCATTTTGGGCCAGAAGTTCCCCCTCCCTGACCTCTACGTATTTCTCGGGATTTGCTTTGCTGGGATCTTACACGTGTGTTAGCAGACAAGTCATCAAGTGGAGTCAAGACGATTTCACGTTCAAAAACTGGTTGGAAAACAAAAGCAGTCAGAAGACGATGTATTTCGACGAATGCTGAAACTATAGGGGTGCTCCGGAAGTTCTGTTTTTCGGGTGCAAATTGTCCCATTGTACCACGTGGCAAAAGTAAACTAACGTACGACTTGAGTCGATTTGGCTCCCGTGCTGGTTGGAGCAGTGACTAGGACAGACTGGCGAGCTCTTTGAGTTTGATTATCCTGCGGTGATCTATCCAAATCATCCTACAAGAAGAGCACGCAGAGTTTATATGCAGCAAGAATCGAGTGGACTGTCACACATTTTGACCCATTCGGAGTCTAACAGCTGAGGGTCCAGTAGAGACTTGGTACGTCTTCTAAAGAAAAAAGGGTTTAGGTGGAGATAGACGGTCGTGCATTCAGTTCGTGTGTTTGCTGCTGAGCATCACACATTCACTGCACCCTGTCTATATGGAGTGTTGATGCTCGGGATCGTCAGTCAGTTCTAGCCATATACGTAACGTAAGGCAGAAAACACTAAAGTTAGTCCTTATTGTTCTTAATACTTTATTTTTATTTTTCTATGTCTTTATATTTGATGATGGTATATTTTGAGGGTCCATCATTATAAATAAATTTTTTTTGAAATTTTTATTATCTCTTTAGTAATTAATAATAATCCAAATTTCAAACCAATTCAGTATTCATCCTTTAATATTCTAACAATTTGAAATGAATTGATCTAGAATTGTCTTAAAAATTGGGTGACAATTTTCCCTATAATTTTCCCTAATTTTCCCTATGTTGATATCACTTGCATAGAAAAGAGGAAAAATATGTATTTAAAATTATTGAGGCTTATTTATATGTCTTGACCCAAACAAATTATTGAGAAAAAATTCAGCTAGTAGTAAATAGTTCTAGTAACTATTGGTTAGTAGCTGGTAGGAACACTTGGAACGAGCGGAACGCAAATGGAACACTTGATCATTCAACAAACTTCCGGTTTCATGAAGTACTAACCTTTAAGCTTCCGTTAAGTGCATATAGTGACTTGGAAAACGACTTTTATTTGTACTTCCGAATGCGACTCGTGTTCTATCGATATCACGTCTTAGAAAGGCAAGCTCGATTGTCTTCGACTAGAAATCTCTCTACTGCTTGGTTAGTGTGTTTATAAGCTGCTTGAATTCTCTTCACATTACGTTCATTTGCTGTAAAATAGAAAATTGGATTTCTCTTTCTAGGGTTTTAAACGAAGCATGAAGGTAGAGCAGAACTCACGAGATGCAGTTCAATCATCGACAGAGAAGTTCGCAGGGAACGGTGCGGTGAAAGAGCTCAAACTATTACTGGAACTTTTGCACGATGTGTTGAGAAATGATGTATATTACTCGCCGATGTGAACTCGATACCATGCTGGGACAGAATGGTCGACCGTCTGGGAAATGCGTAATCAAGCTATGAGACCGAGACAGATGTTGGAACCACGAGCATATGATCGAGAGGAGGTTGAGGTGATAGAGCGGTTTGCGATGAAAAATTGTCAGAACGGAGTTGAAAGGATGTAGATGAGGACTATCCTTGTGCACTTCATAGCTCGATGTCAATAGTTTTTGTGAAAGCGATGACTTTCTTTCAAATTCTTTGTGCTCTGATGGAATTCTCTACCTTGAAGCCTCAGTTTTAGACTCGATGTAACTGTTCCCGTGTATTTAAGAATGTAGTGATGGCTTCTTATTAGTAGCTATTCGCAGATTGACAAGCTAGAAGGAGAGTATAGCTGTCGCTTGGAGCAGATGGAAAGATCTAAAGCTAAAGTTGTCAATCATATGAAGTATCTTGATGGGCAGATGAAGCTTGTTGTCGAATTGGATAAATTACGAAGAACATGGCTTTTATTGTTCCGCGAACTACTGTTAAATTCACTCAACCACAAACTAGCAAGTATTTTAAGAGAAAAAATCATGCTGCTTAGAGATGTGCATGAGGCATGCATGGTCCTAACTTCATTACACTCTTCTATTGAACTCCATTCGTTACTCTATCAGTCATTCGAACTGTTCGCTAAGAAAGTCAACTTACTTGAAAATTCGAGTGCAACTTCAGCGAGATTATTTCCGAGTGTGGAGAACAGACGAAAGAATGGAATGTGAAGCTCCAACACGTAACAGCCATGCATCAGTTCCAAATAAAGTCCATCCGTAGGTGAATTGTGACATGATAACTTTTCTACTAAACGGTTTGGAAGACACATTATTTGAGCTACTCTTATTAGATGTCAAGACATGTATTGTTTACCAGAAGTTCAATAACGAATGACGATACATAAATCCCAACTACACACGTGAAGATATTTTCTGCGGCTCGTGTTTCAGTCCTCTTAGTTCATCTTATTCTCTACTGAATTCAGATTAGCTTCCAGATTAGTTCTGTGTTTAATCCTAGTAAGTGTCTGTTCACACCTATTCAGGTATACAATCACATCAGCAAGAGATATTTAGGCTGTGGGTCAAGACTGTGGCATCAAAGATTGGTGGATCAAGATTTTCACATAGATGTCACAAGAAACATAGTGAACTCTCATTCTGAGACAGCAGTCCATGACATGGGTATCTGACCAAAACTTCCCCTTAGAGGTTGAATCAAGGCTAATTTACTTACAACTAAGAAACCCTAGTGACTGAAATTTCAAAGATATGCACTTTACAGGTTGATGGACTTCCTTGAGCTCAGAATTCTAGATCCAACGCCAGAGGCTAACGCACAGAGAGAGAGAGAGAGAGACGGAGCTGTCTCTTCTTCTCTTCGAGCTGTAGTTTATTTGGATGGTACGAGTGAGAAATGTTTAATGTGAAAAAGTATTTCCAGCAGGATTTGAACCTTATCACCTCTCTTCTAGAGGCTGGAAATCCCATACCTTCTGCAATATACACACTATGATTCTAGAAGGGCACTACATAGAACAAATGAGCAACTATGAAAGTTAAAAGAGCTATCTCTGAAGGTTTTCGAAACTAGCTTTAAACTCAAAGCCGAAAAGAACAGTTACATCACGATGCTGACATGAACTCGTCAACTTTCGATCGATCATAAGCGTCCAAAATCCAAATTGTCCTAAATCGAATCTCAATCTTCATAGTGAAACTAGTAATCATGACCTCGATATCTATCCATTGAATAAGTATGCTTACTTCTACAGCCAGAGAGAGGCTTGTATCAATTGCACATTACTTGACAAATACTACCTTCGACAGATTTCTCAGGCACCGGCCTGTCCAACAAGTCCACCTCTGTTCTAGAAGTTCCACAACGGCCATTGTACTCTTGTCTGATTGCTGAACTCGACCAACACAGAAATTTTTCATCTGCGAACTACCAGTAGCTTCTGAACACGAGTTGGCACATTTTTTTCTCCTCCTAGATTGTGTTAGCTAACTCGAAGGCTTTATAGTGTCAAAAATCACAACACATTCTTCCCTTACATCAAGAATACATGTCGCTTCACGTGTTGTCCTTGGTTTTGAGAAAGGGCCAGAATAGCACGTGGTTTGCTTGATGCGTGTGAGCATATCCTTTGATAGGTTACAATTTCCCACGAGCTGACTGATCAAAGTAGACTTATGGATGACATGACCATCAAAAGAAACTATAGGATCTACTTGAACACCACTTGTATCTCGATGAAATTGTTCATCAAAAAGCTCTAAGAACAACCTATCTAGTCTGAGCATCGATAACTGTCAGCTCATCCACATCATCATCCATAAGTTTCAGGATAGTAGAGGTACACTTTCCCAATGAATGATTTCATCATTCGCGAGAGGATCAGATCTAAAATGATCATCATCTTCCACAGAAGATTGCACAACAATATCTACTGATCATAAATCACGTTCGATAATCCATGGATATTTCCACCACATTTGGTCGACAATCTTATTGGAAGAGCCATATTCAATTGAACCAACCAGTTATGAGCTTGTGCCAGTCCAGCTTGCAGTGCTTCCACCACATCAACATTTGATTCCAACCCCCTAAAATCACTCAAGTTAACTGGAGATTCTCCAAGCGCTAGAGGATGTAGCTTACCTCATATTGTACACTATTTTGGGATATTTTTTAGAGAAGATTAACTCCATATCCCCATACTGCAAAGTAGCAAGCCTGTTAAGACCAGCTGAACAATCTACTAGATCCTCAAACGTAACTTTGTTCATATTCCTTCGTTCTACATTAGAGAAGAATAACTCACAACAGTCCTATCCAAAAAGATGTAAAAGAACAAAGAGTCTATGAAACTTTTCATGATACATAAACATTATCAACACAACAAACATTTGGACGTCATGATAGCACTCTATACTACACATATTTTCTCAATGCAAGGTTCAGTATTACTAGAGACAAAATGGTTATCTTTCTTCAACCAAAGTCGTCAGAGTCGAAGAAAGAAAGAGAATTCTCCACACAACACGATGCGTGCATGAAGACTCAAGGGGAATGAGTAGAATATGATGTAATCTGTTGTCGCATCGTGGACCAACCTGTGGTTGAAAGGGAGGATTGAGAGGAAAACTTCTTCAGCTTGCTAATAATGCACATTTGAGTGCATCATTGTGTAGAGATCATCAAATTGACCAACTTTAGTTCTTGGATTGTCACCAACGGATGTAAATTAAGGGAGTTACTGCAGGTTAAAGTTTTAGGGTTTTGACGAATTGCGATGCTGACGTGACAGTTTGAGGACAGTGCTGACATGACAGTGTGATCACGTGTCTATGCTGATTGGGAAAAAATTGATTATGTGGCAGTTATGACTTGATATTTTTGCAGATCAGTCAACATACTTGGTGATGTTGACTAGGATGGATTATGACATGGCAGTATGCTGATTTGGTAGTGAAGGTGATGTGGCGAATTAGTGACTAGGCAGAGAGGCTGACATGGTCAACTGCATGGGTGCCACTTGAGAACTTGCATTGGTATCACTTGGGAGGATACACGTGTGCCGTGTGGTGAGACCGCATGAAAGAAGTTTGGCTAGGTTTATGATCAACACGTGTACATGACCGGGTGCTCACGAGCAGTATATGAGGAACCTCCGAGGGCAAGGGGGGCATTTTTATTTTTTTCAAACGCTGTTAGACTGCCGATATTTCAGTCATTATTTTGATGTTTCTAGGATTACGGATGGATTTTAGGAGTTTTGGGTGGTTTTGGTCAAAAGACTAAGTGCGCATAGAAGCTTTTGGAGGGGGATTGGAGAAGGCACTTGGGAGGTACTTGGAAAATCCTCAACGCAGGAGGAGGCTTTTACACTTGAAGGGATGTCTAGAAACTTTGGAGAGAGAGATATAACGTCATGTAGGAATGTCAGATTGAAGTGAAAATGGTCTTGTTGGAAAGGTGAGCTCAAGGGGTTTCCAGTGATACCGAAACCATCTCGTTTGGAGTTGGTACGAGGAAATTACGAAAGTTTAAAGTTTACTGGGTGATTTTAAGATTTTTCGATAGTGAAGAAAAACCTATGTGCGCGTGGAAGCTCTTTGGTTGCAGAGTTGATATGGGATATCAGTTGAGAGTGAAAACGGTCTCATTGGAAAGTTTACTTTGCTAGCTTTCCAATGCCACCAGAAACACAAGATTGGAAGTACGAGGGCAGAAACTGTAGAGGTTTGAAGATGAAGAATGTTTCTAGAATTTTAGACAAAAAGTCTTCACGCACGGAAGCTTTTCGACTACAGCTTGAGAAGAGAATTTCAGCTAAGGGTGTTTGAGGTACAGTCGGACAGCTAACTTTGATGACTTTCTGGTGCCACAAGTTTCACGGGATTTGGAGCTACAACGGAAGAACTACAGTGGTTCAAATTTGACGATTATTTTTAGGACTTTCTTACACGAGTGTTTGGGAGGTAGATTTCGACAAGGCATAGCTTCATCTGGGGAGCCCGGTTTGGATCAGATTGGATATCGTTAGAAAGCATCTTTCAAACGTTTTCTGATGGTGTTGGTAGTTTTTGGGTCTGAAGGATAAGATATTTTGAGTCTGTTTGTACGTACATGAGAAATATAATGTGTAAATAAAAAGATTTTAGTTTTGGGAAGGATGTTCTACTAGGGTTATCTCCTCACTCGTACATTTTTTGATGACTACTCACTTCTTCTTCTACTAGCGAGAGATCTCTACAGCCAAGAACCTCGTGTTTTTCCGAATAACTTTCACGTATAAACATTTGTGCGATACGATATCACAACTATCTCTAGATAAATTCTTGTGTCATGGTGATTGTCAGATTGTCACTCGAGTCTCCAGATCCATAAGACAATGTTGTACACGTCTACTACAAAGACGTTGTGGTTCGGTCTTGTTCTGACGACCGGTTTGACATCTTATTCCTGAAGTCCATGCTCATCCACAATGTAGTGCGCATGAACAAGAAACAAGTGTCCTATTCCTGCTCTATATTCTCCTCGAATCACTTGTGCTCTACTTCTTTCTAGAGGATTTAAGAGCTTTTATCGTTGTGTATTGGATCTTGATCGCCCAACCCATACACATCTCTATTAGGAAGAAGTGTTGTTGTCAGTCACCATCCTTCCCAACCCAAGATAAACTTGTTCCGGTTAAACTATTATAATCATGTAGCATAAGTTTACACTAGCATGTCCAACAATAAGGCCTACTTGATGCCGGCAAGTTTGATCCCACAGTCTTTCATCTTCGTCCAGTGTTCTCTCACTCAGTCTGCAGTAAATTTGTTATTTGTTCATAGAAGCACATATGACAAGCTTGAGTAACTTATTGTGTAACGGGTTGACTACCACAATCCTAGTGTGAGATCTCATCACAAAATTCTCAAAAGTGTCAACTATTCAAGCAGACTCATACTCACCATTCCCAATGCGAACTTCCATTCCCAAGCTACAAACATGATTATTCTTCGAGCCACAAAACCCAGACGATGAATCGCATCTGATCTCTCATATGCACAACATCCAGCAGACATGTATCGTAGACCATGACTTTTTCCGATATTACATTGATATCGAAATACTCTGCATAAATGTAGAGGAAAACAACAAAGATGGGAAGTTGAAATACCTATATCTGGGTTTAATTCGAGTTTACACTAGCATGTCCAACAATAAGGTCTACTTTGTAGAAAGATCGATACTTCGAGGACACTCCAAGAAGAGAGAGAGCGAGTAGACAAGGAAGTAAAATAGGAATGAGATGAGAGAGGCTTTGTCTCTCTCTGTATATATAGTGGAGGTGAGTACAAGGGAAATCCTAATGGTGGGTTAGCCCTCTAACTAACTCTAACAACTCTAACCACTCCGGCTAATGATAGCCGTTGATCTACTAGAGCTTGGGACTATATCAACACTCCCCTTCAAGCTATCTCTACATCCTGTACTCTTAGACAATGTCTGAAAGCATCAAACTTATCTCTAAGCAATGCCTTAGGGAAGATATCGGCAACCTGATCTCATGTGCTCACATAACTGAGCTCAATCTCTCTTGCAAGGACCTTCTCTCTAATAAAGTGATAGTGCACCTCAATGTGCTTCGTCCTAGCATGGAAAATAGGATTACTAGCTAACTTCATGCTGCTAATGTTGTCTGTATATACAACAACAGGATCTGTACACTCCACACCAATATCAGATAGCAGGCATCGAAGCCAAATCGATTCGCATGTTGGGTTTGTTGCTCCTCGGTACTCTGCTTCCGTGGACGACAAAGCAACTGTGGGTTGCTTCTTAGAAGCCCAGCTTATAGCAACGCTTCCAAGTCCAAAAGCGTAACCTGACGTGGATCTCCTGTCGGCACTTCCTGCCCAATCAGCATCTGTGTAGCCATGTAACAACAATGGTCCACCGTATCGATAGTGAAGTCCGTACTGCGTCGAGAACTTCACGTAGCGGAGGATCCGCTTGACAGCCTCAAAATGTGGTCTCCGTGGTGACTGCATGAATTGACTAATCAGACCGACAGCATAACTCAAGTCTGGTCTGGTGATAGTCAAGTAGATAAGACTCCCAACCATCTGTC
The DNA here is from genome assembly GCA_036924285.1 of Asterella californica. Classification (NCBI taxonomy): domain Eukaryota; kingdom Viridiplantae; phylum Streptophyta; class Marchantiopsida; order Marchantiales; family Aytoniaceae; genus Asterella; species Asterella californica. The sequence continues at coordinate 17,058,042 of JAYKYS010000008.1, forward strand.
TGTACATGTGTGGATCATCCAGCAATTCACCATCCTCTGCTCCTATGGTGTAGCAATGGGTGTAGCAATCCTTGCTCCTTGCTCTAATGGTGTAGCAATGGGTTTGCAATCAAGCATACCAAATCTCTCAAGCATACTGCATACTGTCGCTGTACAAGCCAAACATCCTTCCCATCTCTAATGAACTCCACAGAAAAGAAGTACTTGAGTTCTCCTAAGTCCATCATCTCGAACTCGGATTTCAAGTGATCCTTGATCTGGGAAATAAGCTCCTCAAAGTTACCGGTAATGATCAAGTCATCAACATAGATGGTGATCACAACAATCCGGTCTTGTATTCGCAACGAATACAAGGTAGAGTCTGAACTACACAGGTGGAAACCAAGAGACTGCAAGTAAGAATTGATCTTTGCATACCATGCTCTTGGTGCCTGTTTCAGATCATAGAGAGCCTTCCGTAACTTACATACACGGGAAGGGAACTTAGGATCCTCATAACCAGGAGGTTGCTGCATGTAGACCTCCTCCTCAAGATCACCGTTGAGGAAGGCGTTCTTGAAGTCCATCTGGTGCATCTTCCAACCTTTTTGAGTTGCAACTGCAACTGCTGTTCGAATAGTCACCATCTTCGCAACAGGAGCAAAGGTCTCCTCAAAATCCACTCCATATTGCTGTGCGTAGCCCTTAGCTACCAATCTGGCCTTGTACCGACACACGGTACCATCCGAGTTGCGCTTGACCTTGAAGACCCACCTGCAACCAATCGCTTTCTTACCCTGAGGTAAGTCTACCAACTCCCAAGTCTGTTGGTGATGAAGCGCAGCAAGTTCAGCTTCCATAGCACTCACCCATTGGACCTTGTGCATCGCCTCCTCAAGCGTACTCGGTTCCTGTTCCTTTAGAACATTGGCCATATATGCATGGTGCGCAGCAAGAAAACCTTCATGCATATACCTACTCACTGGATGTTTTGCCCGCTCAGATCTGCGAGAGATAATCGGTGCACTAGTCATCTCCTCTTGCAACTGATCTGACGTAGACGCCAAGGTCTAGGACAAAGTATCCAGTGGATGTGGAAGATCCACATATCTGGATGAGTCAAACATACGCTGCATTAGCACGCGCTCATCCTGTGTAGAAACTATACTAGTTCCACTAGGCTGTGTTACGTGGACTCCAGCGTTAACAACAGCTCTATGTGCAACAGATTCTGATCTGGAATCAGTAACTTCTCTAGATCCTCCACTCAACGTATTACTCTGAGGTACTACAGTGGACTGACTCCTTGGTTCTACAGTAGGTACAGGGATGGCTACGACAGGTGCAGGTGCAAACCAAGACTGTAGCTCATAAAAAACGACATCTCTACTGATATAGAACTGCTTGGACGAAGGATTGTAGCACCTATATCTTTTCGTATCAGAAGCATAACCAAGGAAGATACATCTATCTGCTTTCGGAACTAGTTTCTTACGTCTTTCATCAGGTATGTGCACATAACAGATACATCCGAAAACTTTAAGAAAAGAGTAATCAGGCTTATTGCCTGTGAAGACCTCCATCGGTGTCTTGCTGTGGACTGTCACTGTAGGCGTCCGATTCATCAGATACACCGCACATGAAACAGCTTCTGCCCAGTAAGGTCTAGGCATGGTCTTCTCATTCAACATCGCACGAGCAGCTTCTGCTATGTGTCGATTCTTGCGCTCCGCAACCCCGTTTTGCTGCGGACTGTAACTGCAGGTCTTCTGGCGTCGAATACCATGCTCACGTAGATATGCATCGAACTCTCCAGAAAGGAACTCGCCTCCTCCATCAGATCTCGAACAGAGGATAGATGCTCCAGACTGTTTCTCCACCAACTTGCGAGAAGTCTGGAATGCTGACAGTACTTCGGCAGAGGACTTGTTTCTCAACAAATAGATCCAAGTATAACGCGAATGATCATCAATGAACGACACGAAGTACTGAAAACCGGTCATACTTGGCTGAGAAGCAGTCCATACATCAGTGTGAACAAGCTCCAAAAGCTTGTTCGCTCTACTACCTGATCCCTTAAAGGGCTGTCTAGCTTGCTTGCCGAATTGACATGCTGCACAGACTCCAGTGGGCTCACTGGATTCGAATTTGGACAGACTTGTAACCAAGTCAGAACTCGAAAGACTTTTCAGCCTCTGAAAGTTCATGTGCCCAATTCGCTTGTGCCAGATGTCAATGTCGGACACTACTGGACCACTCTGTCCATACATGGCAGCCTGTAACTTAGGTGCAGATGCATCTAGTTTCAACAGCCTACCACTCTTGATACCTCGAGCTATGACAGTGCTCGAATCTTCAATAAAGCATCCATCTTTATTGAAGCGCACTTGCAGATCCTGCTCTATCAACTGTCCTACAGATAGCAGGTTTCTAGTCAACGTGGGTACATGTAAGACATTCCGTATACTAGTAAACGTTGAAGCAGGAATGTCAAGTGGAATGTTACCCTTGTGCTGGATCTTGTGCTTGGTGTCATCTCCTGTCACCATAAACTGTGACGTCTCCACAGGCTCGAGCGAAGTAAACCACTCCCGATGAGGAGTCATGTGACTAGTGACGCCGGAGTCGATCACCCAGTCAGTCTGTGGCTCGAAAGCCGCATAACTCTGATGCGTAGTAATCAGCAACTGCTCCGAATAGACATGCTCTGTGACTGCATAGCCTTGCTAGTTGCTGTTACCTTGTTGGGGGTTGTCGTGTTGCTGTTTTTGATCGTTCTACTTCTTGTAGCACTGATTCGCATTGTGGCCTAGCTTCTTGCAGTAGTTGTAGGAACCAGGCGCTCTTCTCTGATTGTTGTTGGAACCAGACTGTTGCTGGTTCTGCTGGTTCTGCTGCGATTGCTGTTGCTGTCCGCGACCCCGTCCACGTCCAGCACCTTTGCCACGACCCCTACCTCGAGATCCTCCCGAACCTGCAAAATAGACAGATTCTTGCTGACCCGTCGAAGTAGAACTCCCCAGTAGGCGCACCTCCTCTCCTAACATCATAGGAACAAGCTCATCAAACCGCGGAAGAGGTTCTCTGGTCGAAATCGATGTTATGAACTGTTTGTACTCTGCAGGCAGTCCCTACAATGTGGCTCCGATCAAGACAATGGGATCAATCTCGACTTTGACAGAAGATAACTGATCCACGAGCTGCTTGACGTGGTTCACATAGTCGTTTATGCACATCGACCCCTTCTTCACGGTGTTGAACTGCTGCAGCAATTGCAGCTTCCGCGCCTCTGTTCCGGATTGAAACAGACGCGCGAGTGCATCCCAATCTTTCTTGGGCGTATCGCAATCCTGAATGTGACCGATCATCGATGCTGAGACTGTCAGTGCGATGTAGTGAATAGCCTGGTATGAGCGCTTCTTCCACTCCTTGAATTTTGGATCAGAAATTGACACTTCAGACGCTATCTCCTCCTCAGTGATAAGATCCCATAGATCTTGTCCCTGCAGGAAAGTCTTCATCCGAAACTTCCACACTTGGTAGTTGTTCTTGTCGAGTTTCTCTCCAGTGATCAAAGACACAGACTCCGCCATAGCTTCAATGTCGAAATTGCTCTGTTCTGTACGTGGAAAAACCTCCCAGAACCTTCACGAAACTCGTCTCTCCCCACCGCGCGATCAAGAGTTGTCACAAGTCACAACGAGGCGACTCCGCGAACTCCTCCTGCAGCGATAACGAGAAAAGAACCTATGTGCGAATTGTAGGTGTACAAAACATGACGGAAACGTCGAAAGAACACACCAAGAAAGGTCGAAACTAGACCAGACGAGGTCAGAAATGGGTGTGCGACCCCTCAAAATTTTCCAAATTTTCCCAATTTTCCCACCCATATTCGGAACAGAATTTGTTTTAGACTCAAGTCCTGAAACTTTCGTCTTGGTCGAAAAAGATCCAATTGAAAAACCGCCGCTGGAAATCTCCAAATCGACTGAAACTTGGCCGAGTACACAATTTGCACTTTCTGAACAAGACAGCTTTAAAAGGACTGGTCGACAGATTTCAACGAGAAAAAATCGTCTAGGTCTCCGAAATCGCGTTCAAAGTTTCTGGTGGTGAAAGAAACGGTTTCGTCTCATCCGAACGCATCAGCAGGATAGTGCTCGACATCAGGCACAACTCCGGCTGCTCTCTCCTGTACTCCAATCTCCATCTTGCTCATCAGCAAGGGACACACGCTCTCACCAACTCTGATATCATGTAGAAAGATCGATACTTCGAGGACACTCCAAGAAGAGAGAGAGCAAGTAGACAAGGAAGTAAAATAGGAATGAGATACAGTGGAGGTGAGTACAAGAGAAACCCTAATGGTGGGTTAGCCCTCTAACTAACTCTAACAACCCTAACCACTCCGGCTAATGGTAGCCGTCGATCTACTAGAGCTTGGGACTATATCAACATACTTGATGCTTGCAAGTTTGATCCCACAGTCTTTCGTCTTCATCCAGTGTTCTCTCACCAATCTGCAGTAAATTTGTTATTTGTCATAGAAGCACATGTGACAAGCTTGAGTAACTTATCGTGTAACGGGTTGACTACCACAATCGTAGCGTGAGATCTCATCACAAAATTCTCAAAAGTGTCAACTATTCAAGCAGACTCATACTCATCATTCCCAATGCGAACTTCCATTCCCAAGCTACAAACATGATTATTCTTCGAGCCACAAAACCCATACGATGAATCGCGTCTGATCTCTCATATGCACAACATCCAGCAGACATGTATCGTAGACCATGACTTTTTCAGATATTACATTGGTATCGAAATACTCTGCATAAATGTAGAGGAAAACAGCAAAGATGGGAAGTTGAAATACCTATATCTGGGTTTAATTCGAGTCTCATCTTCAGCCAATATGACAGGAACATCACATGTTATGCCATGTCTCTCCTTTGCATTAACCAATATGTGAACTATTTCATCGAATACACTGTGTTGTACTCTTGATCGAAAAGGAAAAATAGAAGATCGATCTCTTTTCACTGTTCATAAACTTAGAACCATCAAGTTCACAAAAATACAATTTATCATATGCAGTCCCCCAAATTGTAAAAAATGTTGACTAATAGCTTTGTGCCTTTTTGAGTATCTCATGTCTTATATCTTTCGGTTCAAGTTTTGACCTATATCGAGGGTTTCTTTTCTCCCGAAAACTCCTAATCTGTGCGCCTGACAAATATTGCGGAGGAATAACTTCAAGTCTTTTCTATTGCTTGCTTCTCCCAACATCTTGTTTAATCTACACTTTTGACCATGAGGATGCAAAATTCATCGATGTAATGTGAAAATTAAAATCTTTAATCTACGATGTGCCTGTGTATTATGGAACTGAGTATCTTCATAATCCCATCATCGGTGGAGGACATCCCTTTGAACTAGCTGCTGATGGGTTTCTTCCTTTAGTATCCCTCCTATCTTGCTTTTTTGGTCTTTTCTTTGTACTCGAACAAATGGCTGCTGAACTTGTTGGCTTTTGGTCAAGCAAAACATTATCTGAATGTCCATTAGAGGACACATGCTCGTGCAAGTTGTGTTCCGAGTTGTGATATTTGGGCACTAGTTCAAACTTAGTTTCATAATAGACACATGTCACTTTCTTTCTAAATTAGATTGTGATAATTTCATTTGGAGTTCTTGGAACCAACCACACAGTCCTTGCACGCCACATGCTCATCATGCTATTACGATAAAAATGACACCGACACAACATTTCAGAAATACTAATATAATCAAAAAGGTTGCATCTCTTTTCGTGCTTGTCTACAAGTTTGAAGCCCACATGGCTATGTGCACTCCTCACAGTCTCTCTGCAAATATTTGTATCTTATAAGAATAGGTAGATCTTTCTGGTATTTTAAATGCATTGTAATAAATAGATTTCAACAAATAATGTTTTGACAGCTCTTGGGCTATGGTTGTGTCATCTGTCATCGTTTCTTTATATATTTTTGGCTTAAATTTAAAAACACATATGAGACTATATAGGTCAAAAAGGGGATTATCTGTTATTTTAAGTGCATTATGTTATATATAATAAATAAACGTTTGACACTTGCTATGTTGTGATTGGATCATCTGTCATCGTTTTCCCGTGTATCCTTCTCGTTTAAATTTGGAAACACATATGAAACTATATAGGTGTATAAGGGACTGATCTAGTATTTATATCCTTCTGGTTTAAATTTTAGAAACACATATGAACCTATATAGGTGTATAAAGGGATTTATCTAGTATTTCACTTCCATTATAGTATACTTGAACGAATGAAATTTGGACACTTGGTGGGTTATAGTTGCGCCATCTCTACTAGTTTGTTTAGAAACACGTATTAACCTATATAGGTGTATAGAAAAAATTATCCAGTATTTAACGTGCATTATAATACACTTCAGTAAATAATTCTTAACACTTGTTCGAATGTGATTGCACCAACTGTTGTCGTCTATTTATACATTTCTGGGTTAAATTTTAAACACACATGAACGTATATAGGTATGCAACACGTTAACTCTACTCATATTAATTACACTGTCGTGCAGTGTAATAGTGATATGTCGTGATTTACCACTTCATCGGACGATCAAGATTCATGCAGAGTCGCACGACGTCAATTAAGAGGAGTAGAGTTAACTCTAAGTATAAGTATACGCAGGAAATAATTAAACTTGAGATGGTTCAGAATCATAAACAAATTTCAACCCAAATTAATCTGCTGTTAAATATGTCAACTCGATTTTTGAATTGTTCATCTGACATAATGATTGCGGCATATTGCCAACAAGCATTAGCTTGTTGGCTACCCCATCCGCCTGTAGCCCGGGCGTCGTGAGGTCGAGTCCTCCTTGCGGGGGGCTCATGCTGTGCAAGGGCAGCAGCACACAGCTGCAGAAGGCCCCACAGCGAAAAGAGACCTAAAAACAAAACCAAACAAAAATGTTTATATGAAATAAAATAAAAATGTTTAATGTGTGTTATATGTGTTTTATTTCATATAAAACACATATGAGGAAATCTTTTTAAAATGTAGGAAAATATTGTTGTATACTTAAAATAATATCCACATATAAAAAGAAATTTATTATTTCCCTGATTGAAAAGTTTTCCACTGATTCTTTCCCTTGATGGCCAACTTCCTTATATTGGTGTAAAAGATATGGGGAAATTGAAGGAAATCCCCATATTTTCCCATGAACAAAGTTTGTAGTGCATGTCCTAGTGCTCGGATAGATCTAGCATCTCCAGTAAGCTCAATCAGCAAGAATTCGAAATTTACGTTGGTCAAACAAGGTCTGTCAATCGGACTCGCATCCAGATAGAATTTGGACAGATGCATGACAAGCTAGTTAGCTAGTGTGAGGTCTAAAGGGTTTTCGAATACATTAACGAATCGTATCACCACGCAACAATATCAAGAATCTGCGCTATATAATCGATTCAAATATAAGAGAGAATGGTTCCCTCCTCCGTCAAATTGTTGAACGGAAAAGAAAACAGTGCACTACGAGCATCCCCACGGACTGCCAAATGCCTTACTATTCCGAATCTGATGTTTCCTCACCATGTTATTAGTGGGTGTCAAAGTTGAGAGGTAAAGGTTCTTCAACGGAAAACAGAAAAAGATTCGTAATTTCACAAGAGTTAACTTTGTATGAAAGCGTGACTGAGTCTGGATTGCGTTTGTGACTCAGACATCATAATTTTTCAATTAAATCTTTTTCGTTTTAACATTCACGATAATTACTTAATGTAACGTATATTTCATTGTAAAAATAAACAAGTAAAATAAATTAATAATTGTTAAAAAATATACCCATAAGCGTTTTTCTGCAGATACCTCCGGAGGTGTCCGCACTAAACACTTGCCAAGGTTTGATCGAAATGTAACTCCTTCCCACGGTGTAGAATTTGTCTGAAAGGTTCCTAACTTTGACACCCTCTATTATACCAGATGGCAATTTTCTCAGGCTTCTAAGCGACACTCCAAAGTAGCGATCGCAGCGATAGACACTTGTCAAATGTTGAACACTGGTCATCTGGGAGTGGACTCTTGCATCGTCTGCCATAGTTGGTCCGGTTTCACTTGTCTCTGCGTTTCCCTCTTCCTTCTGCCCGTAAGTCTCACCGCGCAACGAGAATCTGTCGGCTGACCGATGAATCGAATGTGATGAGACGTCATTTGTACTATGTGAACGGTTGTCCTCTTGTGTAATGAAATTTACCTCGCGTCCTTCGATGCCTGCAGCCATGTCACAGAAACACAAAGTAATTTTGCCTCATACGTGCGGGGGTTAATGCAGATTAGTAGTGTTGTTAGGTGACCTTCCCAGTCGTGGTGACCGTTTTTTCATGATCAACTGCGAACGTAAATCTTGGACCGCAGTCTACAAGTTTCGCACAGTAGGTCGCGGTGCTAGAGATTTTGCCGCAAACAGAGAGCCGCGAGAGTAAGCCGCGAGAGCCGTGAGATTCCAACTCCATTCTGTAGGAATTCAAACTCCCTTCGTGCGAGTGTGTGGACCTGACCTGTGACCATCGAGGCGGAGCTGAGAGCAAGTACATCGGGGCGGAGGAGGGTCGTGAGCAAGCGAGTGAACAAGGAGCTTCCTTCTGAGCGAATGAATGAGGAGGATCGTTAAGAGATTCAGACTCCATTCAAGCTGTGACATGGCTGCAGGCATCGAGGCGGAGAACGAGCGACTCCCTTCGTGCGAGAGAGAGGATGAGCATCGAGGCGGAGCTGAGAGATAGAACATCGAGGCGAAGCTGAGAGGATGAGCATTCAGAGGAGGAGGGTTCATTTGATTTTCACTCCGCTGGGTAGCGAGTAGCACTTCCGAGTCGGCATCGGATCTGGTGAAAACTTGACGGCAGAAAGGAAGCCTCGTCTCTTAGAGAGCTGCCCTGTAAGCTGGAAAATCTCTGAAGGAGGCATCCGGAATCAAAATATCCTTAAATTTTTCCAGAGTAGCTTCTGAGCAAGTGAACGAGGAGGACCCAGAACGATCGGATTGTTAGGAGATTCAAACTCCATTCAAGCTGTGACATGGCTGCAGGCATCGAGGCGGAGAACGAGCTAGTGAAGGAAGAGCTTCCGAGAGAGTGAACGAGGAGGAGCATGAATCACACTGCACAGTCTCAACCACATGAAAATCTTCAGTCTGTGATGGATTGACTCGAGAGCAGAAGAAGTAGCAAAGCTTTCAGAATGAAAGTCCGAGTTGTGACGTTTGATACCGTCGGATTCCGAACTTACGATGGATGTGGCGCCTGCGGAAGAAAGCTTGCTGCAGCACGAGAGTATTGTTCCAAGTGCAAACGGATTTGCACTTACAGTAGACGATGCTTTAGACTGCAATTGCTGCTTGCCGATGAGTTCTCTGAGACTTGGGCAGTGACGTGTGTTGCAGAGAGAGATTTAGTCGGTATGTCTGCTACAGAATTTCATGTATTAGAGGTTAAGCGCGAGGATTCTGTTGTCCTAGATAGAATAGTTGGACATTATTTTCAAGTGAAACTGACGGCGGTGAACAAAAAAACGCCTGAGGTACGCTACATTCGTATTGATAGTGTTGATCTTTGTGCAAAACGAGTTCAGAACTCTCTCGAAAGCTCCAGCACAGTCCCGTGTAGCAGTGCAGACGATTCGCACAGTGATCACCTCTACGCTTCCGGAGAAGTATGTGAGAGCAGAGTTGTTCAGATGACAACCAAATCTCGTAACTCAAATGATTTTTATTACGATTATAGGGTCGGTGAGTGTCGTGGTTGCTAGTCACGATCTTTATTTATTGCTGAGGCTCATGTATGTAATAAATTTTATAATTCCTCACTATTCGCATGAAGGGGTTGATTCGTTTGATGTCGATTCGTTTTATGTGAGTCCGGTACGAAAATCAGGCTCAAAGAGCCTAAATCGCTTGTCTTTATCGTTGCTGTGAGGATAGTAGATGCATTTTGTCGAATGCTGAGAAATGAGTCTATTGCAAGCAGTCGAATGCTGAGGAATGAGCTTATTAGTTGCACTTAACCTCCGAGGTAAATTACCTTCAAGGTAATTTACCAGACAGATCTGCTGGTGAATTGGGAAGTGAAGCGGGAGGAGAAGATTGCCTCTACACCATTTTTTCTCAAGGGTCTCCATGGAGACGTCAGTGCTAACAGCGTCTCCTTGTAAATTCTTCATCTGGTGATCTAACTAGAGTCTCCATAGAGGTCATGGACGGAGGCTTGGACGAGTATGACTAGCTTCTCGATCCGAGTACTCATCTGACTCTCATTTCACGAGGAGAAGTGCACTCAACTCAGTCTTACAACGGCTTGCATGATTCTTATTTCACCGGAAAGAGGAACAAGAGTGACATGTTTCAACAAGAGTGACTTGCTTCCTCCTTGAAGGGTGGAGTGGGTATAGAGTATATGCTTCTAAGCAATAAAACTAGGTAAGCTATAAACAAAACAGGAAGCGTGCACACTGTGAGCTCCCTCCTCAGATTTGACCGATTCGTTGTCACTTCAATGGATCTCTTTCACGTACTCTCTGCCATGTATCTATTCTACATGAAGCCTGATCCGGAAATCCTTGCCAACGCAAGAAGAGCTAATCTCAATAACGCCACCCGCAGGAGGACTACAAGACCTATGGTAAGTTTGCTCATCTCCGTATATACTCAGGATTGCAGACCAAATCGAACAACCACGTCCAGAATGGCCTTCTTGACCTCTTCGGTCTTCATCATCTCCCAGTCTTTGATCTGAACAACGCACACACAGAATCATCACAAGAGTAAGCAAATATTTGGGTTTTACATCTTTCCAGAGCGGCTGGGTCCAAAAATCCAGACTCTGGACTTAGTATATCATTGACGTTGAGAGCAGCAAGTGGTCTTCCACGTTTCTTTGGAAAGGGTGAAGCTGAGGCAGAAGGCGTAGGAATAAGCTTCAGAGCATCAGCTACAGATTGAAGATATTCCTCTTTACAAATAATATGAAATCGAAATGAATCGAGAGTATCCATGGAACACTACAAGGAGACTGAATCTGAACTACTGGTAATATATTCCTCGGTCAGAATGTCTATTCCTGTTGAATTTTCTTCCGGATTATGGACGTCAAAGAGTCCTATGTGGATAGAACTACTATCCACTTCTGAAAGATCTGAATATCTTGTGTAAGATATGAATATCTTGTGTAACTGGTTTATACAGAGCCAAATGAACAATGAAACGAAGGTGGTAAGACCGGTCTCGGTTTTTGACACCTCCTCTTCTGTCGTACAGCAAAGTCCAGCTTTTGATTACTCTTTCTATCAAGTTTACAAGTACACCAGAATAGCTCCCAGTCAACTTGAGACCGTTCTGCAAAACACAAACAATATTCTCTAAGTAGGTTATCCAGATTGGCAAGCTCTTGATCACCCAAAAGATTCAGTGCTATGTAATCTAAAAAACATGAAATCCGATGACTACTGGTACATTCTTGCGTGAGGTCATCTGAGTAGCAAAACGTTATAACAACCAGACTTAGAGATCCAAACTGTAAAGTTTAATCGGCGCTTGTGAAACCTCCAGAAAAATTTACTTTTGGATTGCGGCTTGAGGGTTTAATGCACCGCCGGTGACGTGATAAACCAAACGTTTCTATGGCAGTGTGAATCAAAGCTCAAAGCGTGTAGGGTTATTCAGGTTCAGATATATTACGTAAGCTGCCATAAATATTCATAGCCTGTGGAAAACCTCACCGAAAATCTGGATAAAGGCCGATGAAGAAGGGTATCACCATCAGGAAAACTTATAGAAGACTCTTCAGTGACCACCAAGCGGAATGCCAAGTAACTCTCTGATCATCTGTTATTTCAGGTACGCACAGTTGTGAGGTACAGAATAAAGAAAAATAGCTAGGCCTCGGTGAAGGAAATTATAATATCCAGAAAAAAACCGCTAAACCCTGATAACTTCCCTTTACAAAACGAATAAACGATCAGAGTAATCCTCACGAGACGACTTCAGCCAGATGAAAATACATACTACTGGAATATTAAAGAAACTATACAAGAAAGCAACCTCTTTTTCCTATTCTATGTAGCAAAGAAAATGCTGTCTCTGAACATTTTTCATTCACCATTTTTCAACGCATGTATAGTGACGGGCCGGTAGAGGTCCAAGTTTGTTGTTGTCTTCGTGCACGAAGACGTCGGATGCAATTTTTCATCTTGCGCTCGAATACAAAGAATGCCATGTCAAGCTCTTTCATGAATAAAACGTCATCATCCTCAACCTCCAACAGGTCCTTAACATGACCAGTCGTGACAAAGAAGCGATGTTCAAAAGCTTCTCTAGAAAGAGCACCAACAGGAGGTAAATGATCTGGCTCATCAAAGCCATGCTCTCCCGGTGCAGGATCTTGAAGATCATCATGCGGAATATCGTCTGCACCATGTTCTACATTAGACTCTGCGTGATACTGTGACCACGGGTTGTCAGCATAAGGGATCACTTCCCGTTCAAAAAAGTCACTGTCGTTGTTGCCGGATATGTACAGAGGATGTGTGCATCGTCTGTAAGTCAACTCATAGCGAGGTTGGGATGCAAACCTAGTTCTATAAGCCTTTATGAGATGTTTGCACAATAAATAGAGATAATTCAAGAATGCAGGACATGAGCAGGTCCATTTCCCACAGTCAGTATGATGAGTACAGTCTGTCGAAGCTGATAAGGCACCAAGCTTACGCCATGTCACTCGAAAGGTCTCCCACCAAGACGGGTGCACACGCCCATTCAGCACCTGTTGCAACACTGTTAATCAAGATAACTGGGGAGAACCTATCTGCGATAACCAAAGTTAATCTGTCCAGTCTTGGTCTTTTTAACGCGTATTTGTAGTCGTGCTTTAACTTTCTCCAGTGACTTTCTACTATGTTAGTAGTCTGAGATAAACTCAACAAGGGTTTAGATGCTCGACTAAATATTTTAAATTTTGCAGGACTATACCACTCCTTCCAAAGATACCCCCACAAATAAGGTAGATTTTGTGCTCGACAATCATCATACATCTCACGAACTGCAAAACTGTGAAGAACTTCAGGAATCAACGTATTCAGATTATAGTGTCGTGTTAGTAAGCTCATGAGAGCTTTTCTCTGTTGAATCGATTGTGTACTTGTAGCACATTGCTCAGACATAGGCTCCCATTGTGGATGGATAAAAGTAAAGAGGTCTGAACCTTCCGTTCCCGTGTAAGAACTCCCAACCCTCCCTACAGACATGCATTTTATCTCGACAGCAGCTTGTGCATGTTTCATGCACAATTGGATATACATCGGAATGAATACTGCACGAAATGCTGAGATTTGTCCACTGTCCTTGTCTGTGAGACCAAACACACGATGTAGACCTCTATCTCGTAGTGCAGTAAACCAAGCTATCAACACCCCTTTGCGGTGTTGCTCTGTTTCAGGTCTTGTAACGTTCTTACCATCACCAACTTTGAGATAGAAAAGATACACTAAGGTACACCAAAACCTCCTAGATTTGCTGTCACCACAAAAAGTTCGAAACGCATGGAATTTGTTTTAAACGTAGAGTCCACCATGATCTCTCGTACAGACCTTACATGACAAAAAACGGAGTGCAGAATCCAAAAGTCATGTAATTGTCAGTATGATCATACAACACTTGCTCGAACTTCTTAGCAGCAAATGTACTACTCTTGATCAATAATGAAGCAGATTTGACTTGGTCATCTATGTCTCGTAAGTATTGTCTAGACTGAATCTCGCTTATCCAGAAGTTTACCTGAGCCCTTGTTATGTTCAAAGGGTTGATGTACCCTCGATCGCATAACATTCTGTACACCTTTGGCTTCCGGATGTTCATATTCGTGACACTTTCCAAGAAGGTTATAGCCTGAGGAGGAAAGACCTTCATTCTATATATCGGCTTACTATGCACAAGCAAATGCTGACAAGTAAGAAACATTATCTTCTCAATGTGTCAATGGTGATGCGAACAGTGCCTCCACATTCAAACCTCTCAATTTTCTGGTTTTCCTCTTGAGATCTACTTGAACTAGCTATTCGCGGTCACGATAAGTTATCCGATCACAACGTGATGCACACCATATCGTTGTTTTGAACAACGTCGTGGTCTTCTTGCTGACACGCGGGTTTCGGATGTCTCAGTAATATCCACTAGCGACTTCCAAGTCAGGGATCACATTCTGCTTCAACCAGAATGGTAACACAAAATTGGCACTCGTTGTGTTCCAACTTGCAAACTCACTCGTCATTGTCTCGTCTGTTAGACGAACTGTCAAGCAAAAAATCACGTCTCGACCAATTCACCTAGAAATAACTCTTTCAAAATGTCAACTAGTTCATCGCTGTTACACTCAACAGTTTCTTAAAAACTCACGTCTTCTTCATCTTCGAGATCCACAGGATTTTCACCCGGACCAACTGTTCTGCTATCACAATCATTGCATTGTTTAAAAACACACAAGTCTAAAGGATTGTGTCCTTTACGTACACGGGTGAACGCACGCAAAGGCAGATCTTTGTTACAACGCTTGCAATGCTGACAATCCATTCGATCAGAGTCAAAAATCATGGACTACACAGTCATACTTATGCTCTCGAGAGGCTAACAATAATGGAATGATATGTAGTGAGAGACCGTATGATGTGGCTGGCTCTCAAGTGATTCGTGTCGAGATTTTTCTTCAATTGACTCATCGTATTAATTCAGATATGAATGTATCTCAGTTCTCAGAATCACAAATGCTATGTGTGTAAGGCTTCCCTATTATACTTCCTGAACTGGGACAGCCGACCCGCAATTGCAGTCCGCGGGAAGTATACCGCGTAGTTCTCTAACAACTGTATGATGTGGCTGGCTTTCAAGTGATTCAAATTCTCTATGTGTAAGGCTATTATTATACTTCCTGAACTGGGACAGTCGACCCGCAACTGCAATCCGCGGGAAGTATACCGCGTAGTTCTCTAACAACCGTATGATGTGGTTGGCTTTCAAGTGATTCATGTCGAGATTTTCTTCAGTCGACTCACCGTATTAATTCAGATATGAATGTATCTCAGTTCTCAAAATCGCAAATTCTCAAAGGATTCAAAGGCTATTATTATACTTCCTGAATTGGGACAGCCGACCCGCAACTGGAGATTAAAAGGAAGTATACCGCGTAGTTTTCTAACAACCTTACACAACAAAATTCACAATTGACCAGCCACAATACGACTATAGACAACCAATTACATGTTCTACACATTCATACTCATTCTATCACAATGTCGAAGTGAAAACCTGAATAGTATGTTGCCAATATGTCCATCAGATCGTTGTGTAGCTCTCGGTAAAGGTTCGCGTCTCAAAGTGCACTCAGATCCGCCTTCTGCTGTCTTCGTGACTTCACTTCGCTGCTGACCGCACAGTGTCACAATAAACTCGATTGCCGCACGGTTCATCTCCGAACATGAACATTTACAAGAGCGGTACACACTCACTCATTTACAGACATTCACGCATTCACGCATTCACACGACCTTTGCATTCACGCATTCATGCGGTCTTCATGTCTCAAGTCAGGCGGCGAGTAATTCTACAACACTAAGATCGCGAGGTCGCGAGGTTCACGACTACAGCGAAGTATTCTACAAGCACTGGAGGCTGTCACGAGTCACGCAGCCTCATACTTCACGAGAGCACAGCGACAGTCATTCTACAAGCAATGGAGGCGATCACGAGTCACGTGGTGCAGATTCACGAGAGGATTCACGAGAAAGATTCACAAGGATTCACGACAACAGGCTACGATGGAAGTCTCTGACGAGAGCAAGACAAAGACGATAGCTCACGAAAAGGAAAATCGAGGTGTCCTCACATTCGCTTCCTTCACTGTGTCCAGTGAACGGCTCTCGCGACTTACTCTCGCGGTTTAGTTTCACGAACGACTCTCTGTTTGCGATGAAATCTCCAGCACCGCGGCCTACTGTGCGGAACTTGTAGACTGCGGTCCAAGGTTTACGTTCGCAGTTGACCATGACAAAACGGTCACCACGACTGGAAAGATCACCTAACAACAAAGCTATTTGGAAAAATAAAGCTAAGAAAAGCGCTATACTACTAATCTGCATTAACCCCCTCACGTATGAGGCAAAATTACTTTGTGTTTCTGTGACATGGCTGCAGGCTTCCGTCCTTCTCGTGTCGTAGAAAAAAAACCAAAACAGCGATCGCTAATATTTGATGCTGTCATCATTTAGCTATTTGAACTGAAGTTTAGATTCGGACTTGACGGTCATCCTTCTGTTTATTCTCTCACGCAGCTTTTAAGGTGCGCCGCAAATACTCCAAGTGGCAAACCTGTCAAAACCGTCTTTTCGCCGGACTACTATCGTCACCTGACAATATCGAAATATGCTCCAAAATACTGGTGAGCCTAGTAGGGATGATCTAATAGGAATGTATGTATATTAGAAAAATAAATATTTAAATAAGTTTTTGCTCATTGTATACCTTCCTGAAGACTCGTCGGCTGTTGACCCACGTGCCCACGCGGATCATGTCCGGACGTTAGCTCAGGGATGACGGTACTAATGATTGCGCTATCCTCTGGGGATAACAAGTTACTCAATAGGGTATCATTTCTTCGTTTTGAACAGATAAATTAACCTGTGGTTTTGGGTTTCTTACTTTCTATTTTCTTTTGACGGGTTATCTCGACGACTATAGTCCCCACGATATTAGCATGCATATTCATCTCCACCATATTAAGTTAAAATGTACTAGAATTGAATTTACTACTGGTCCAGAGAACAATCTTTATGGTGAAATGAGAATCACTCCATGCACCTGACTTATAGCTTTTCTCTTGTTGTTAACATCCATTTGTAGGACTGGAAAGTTTAACGTAGATCGTCATTTCAAAGCAAAATCTTTTTAGAAAATCAAATTTATAAGTTTAGATTTCAGTTAAATCTAAAAATTTAATTTTAGAATTTTTTCTTCTCGGTAACCTATGTTTCTCCTTTTATGCTAAATCAGTCTCTCACATATCCACCTAATGTATTTCATATTATGAAAGCCAGTTGCAAGCCAAACGTTTTTAATAATTTTTGTGGCTACATCAGCGATTGTACCCTTCCTTCGCTCCTGCGAAAGTTCATGTTGTATGCAGTATTATCGTACCATACTTAGTCTAATATTTAATATTTAATATTTTGGAATCGCTAACTTGGTTTTATGACGTCCGAGGCTACTAAATATTAAGTGGAATACCACAAAATGCCAGAAAAAATGTTCCTCCTCGAACAATAATAAATATTATGATACTATTCTATATCTAATAAAAACTTAAACCAAGAGAATCTATTCGACAAAGTGAAATACAAATAGAAAATTATATCAATAGACGAACGCAAAAATAAAAAATTGTGAAAACTGATTTCAGACACCTCAAAATCATTCCGCGAATACCAATAACGAACAGACTTAGTTTTCGGTACCCGAGTATAACGATTTTGGATAGCAATCCGGTATCATAGTTCCCGGTTCTGGTAAACTTTAACGAGCTTCCCGCTCTCACTTAGAGATCATTTTAATTTGAATAAAATATATAATAAAGATAAGGAAACATTTGGCATTTCGCGACCTCAAAACAGTAATTTGTTACGTAGCCTTCAGTTCTACTAGGACATACTTGCAACGATCTAACCAGAGCTCTTTCGTCATAACATATTTTTAATTCGTCAAAAAGAAAGATCTCATGACCAGGAAAAGTTTCTCTGGTACCGTATGTTTTCAGATTCTCAAAAGAAGAAAAGAAAATTTATTATAATAATAAAAAGCTACATTTGCAGGAAATTACGAGACTATGTGTTAATGATTTATCCGGATCTATTCACTTTTCTTTACGAGGTTTCGCAGCTTCTCGTCTGTATATTTTTCTTTTTAACCGTCTGCTTATATGACAAAATCCCTTTTTGGTTGTCACAATCAACGAATAATTATGCTACCCCAAAGTATAATTAATAATTAATTTCACCTCATCTTACCGATTCTGAATTTTCTTTCGCCTTCTATCTCTTTCTTTTTCCCAATTTTCGCTGTGAGATGTTTTCGCTCTGCGATCGCATAGCTATACGTCATGTAGCGAAACGTAAACAAAAAGAAAGAGTTTTGGTGAAAAGTGGAAAAGGGAAAGTATAGATAAGGATAAATCGCTAACGCATAGCCACGAGGAGGTGCTACGGAGGTACTTGTTTGCGTTAATGTTATTCATATCTACTTGAAGTTACACTCCTTTCATTTTACACTAGCATTTCTCTGTTCTAGCCTTGTTTCCATATTTTAACGGTCTTATCGTTATCATGACCGCCGGAAGCGATACTACCGTCATGAGGGTGACAGGAAACGGCTATGACGACGTCTTTATGTCCTTCCAGCTTCTGAAGGATGTTCGTTTTCATAATATCCCACACATAAACACAGTGATCCTCGGACCCACTAACGAGGTAATTCTTCCCTGACTCTTGCGCCAAGAGGCAGAAGTAGTTGTTCCTATGCCCAGTGTATGTCTTCAGCACCGTCCCGTCCTTGACAAGCCACACTTTCAAAGTATGGTCGACAGAGGCAGTCAGAATGAGCTTGCCGCCTTGGATGAATTTGGCGAAGCGAACAGGCTCAGGTTGATCGATTAAGGTTTTCAAGCACACGCCCTTGTTCTCATCCCAAATTCTACACAGCCCATCGCAGCCACTGGAGACGATCAGGGTGCCATCAGGGTTGTAGTTTACTGCCGTGACAGGGCCGAAGTGTGCCTTGATTTTCATCACTTGCCTGCCTGTGGTCACTTCCCAGATGCGTACAGTCTCGTCGGCTGAACCGGAGACGACACGATTAGAATCGGGTCGGAAATCGACGCACGAGACGAAACTGTCGTGTCCCTTTAGGGTTCGGATGCATTCGAACGTCTGTGTGTTCCAGAGGCGGAGAGTGCAGTCATCAGAGGCGGTGCAAAGAAACTGCATGTTCTTGGACCACGCTAAGTCCGAAATTCCATCTTTGTGGCCCTCCAACCTCGCTTTGAATCTGCCTGATGTAGCACGCCAGATGATCACTGTTTTGTCCGCAGAGGCGCTGCCTAACCATGTTCCGTCTGGAGAGAACTTGACGCTCGAAATTGCCTTCCGGTGGCCTGTAAGCGTGTGCTGGACGGTGAACGGTTTGTAATTATGCGCTTGTGTTCCTGTTTCTCCTTCAGCTTCTCTCGTGAAAGCGATCGGCGGTCCCAGACCCTGTCCATGCCCTAGACTTCCAGCCATTTCGGGTGTGAAGAAAATACCGCAAATACCTTGCCGTTCTTTTAAACCCTATCGTATTGCCCTCGAAAGATGGTTTCAGACAGTAATAATTCGCAGATGAGTACTGGTACTACCTCCTGCGATCGCGCAGCGCATCTCTGTCGTGCCAAACTTATTACCAGTTACAGACTAAAGGAATTCTTGCTGATAAGGCTCCTGGAATTCTCAAGTATAATCACTTTAGCAGCAATTTTATCACACGCGTTGAGGGTTGAAGATTCCGATTGTGTTTGGTCCGGAAAGGCGAGTTCACAAAGATCTGCGATCAGGTCATGATTTACCTTCTTGTTTCCTCTGACGCGGATGGGCCGGACAAGTTGCTTATTTTATTGTCAAACGAAGGAATGAAGCCTGCTGATATGATACAAGTCTGGTCCGTACTTTAGTCTTGCTCTACCATGCAGTTATGCCCACGATTTAGTCAAATTCTGGCGTGCAGATTGATTTCTTTGAATCCTACTGACTTGAATCTGGTACAGTGAAGCATGTTGAAGATATCTTTGTTGCGAGAGCTCGTAAAGGTAGCTCAACATTACAAAGTCGATTTCAGGTACTGTTTGATCGCAGAAGACGGTCTAGTTCCGAGGAGAAAGCGATGACGATGATGTGAATAGCGCCGAAACTATAAGAGAATGAAATACGATTGTGTCAGTATGGAAATAGGGTTTCTTATTCATATTAAATTTCCAGGTGAAGACAGTCGGAATGCCTAGAGGTCTCTTCATCTCGGAACACTGCTGCCAAAAAGGAAGTGAGGTGATCTGCCTTGTCGTTCATCATGTCTGGACGTGAAGATCTACCCCGAGAATTCCCGATTGAAACAAGGTCACGACATTGTAATAGGAAAGTTGCTGAAGCGACACCTTTCGAGTTGAAGAGTGAGTGGTGGCGAAAGGATACATCGTTTCACTATCTACTCTCTTGATGTTTGGCTTCCACTCTGTGACATGAGTATGTAAAGTAACTCCTGCGTTATTTGACACACAGTTTTGGTTCCGAGCAGAATCTTCCGTCATCATCCATTACTACTAGGAACAGCAAAACGCAGATCGGGGAATGAACGGATCGAAAGACGATCGACTTAAGAAGAGTGTAAAACGTTTCTCTTCAAAAATGCTGAAAGAAGTCGAGTATCATATAGTATACGACCTGTTAAGTTAACTCTCAAGTAAAATCTCGAACATCTTAATGAACCTAATAGAACCGTCAAAACTGAGCTTGACATGCGAGGTTAATCGAGACGCACTTAACCGAACGAAACCGAAGTATTCACCGAGAATCCTAGAACTCTCGTGCTCTAGATCTCTCATTGCTTCGCGTCCCAAGGGAAGCAAAATGAGCCCAAGGGAATCATGAGCTGGGTCCAGCAAAAGGACTCGGTGGCTTGAAACCGTTCCTCCTTATCGGTGATTTTAACAGGTTCACACACATGACAACGAGAAACATTCTACTCAATTCAGAAAGAGGTAAAGAATGTACTTCACGTTCTCTAATCTCTCGGTTCCATCTGTTGTACACGCAGAAATTTGCTTGATCACACCCCTCATAACGATGTATTGCTTTATCACACCCCTGACTGGCTACAAAGAGTCAAACCAGTCATCTTTCCATGTCTTTCATCTATTCACTATCTTCTAATGTGATTAAACACCTCGGTCATTAAAATTATTTCAGCAATAAAATACTGTCATACGGTACATGCTACGGAAATTGATGTGTGAGTCCAAAATGTCACTAACATGACTATAGTCCATCAAGGGTGTGATCAAAGAATACATTCAATACATTATTAAAAAATTTATGATAAAACGCAACAAACTTATTGGGGGTGTGATCAAGTAAATTTCTGGTAGTACATGGGAGTGCTCACATTTTGGTACACTGGCTCAAACTGCAAATTTGAGGAGGGATTGACCAAATTTCTTATAAGAGCTTTGCAAGAGTTCTCTGAAATGTTATTAAACCTTCCTCTCCTACGGTACTACTGTAGTCCCAAGAGTCTCGGTCAAGATTACCATAGTGAAGCGCATTCCAGTTCGCATAGAGAAATGTGCGAAAAATAATTTTACTATTCCTTATTATCTGATTCTATAAAAGTAACTCATAGTCAGTCCATAGTCCAAGAGAGAGATTATGGATAATGTATGTAATCTTCAAACAAGATTAAATATCTGAGCAAAATCTTGAGATGAATTGTAACTTCCCACAGCGGACAAAATCATTATGTGGAATTAAATTAACATCAAGTATAGAAAGTAGAAAAAGAATGTTGGAACCATATCATGTGAGAGTACCATATTAGAACTATGGAGAAGAAATTAGCAACAACATACTTTTAAAGTATACCTTCAGCGTAGCTTCATGCAATACTCATCAAGGATAGAGTGTCTAGGATGCGAATGGAGATATGGAGTTCAATTTTATTATTTGGTTTGTTTTTAAGCGTCTTTGGTTGTGAGGATTACTGCAACCATGCGTTTGTTTCCCTTGCACAAAATTAGAGCCTCAGCAGGAAGATTTGACCTCACTTCGTCTCAATTACGGACGGATGAGGTTGCCAACAAGCCATATGACGGACGGCGCATTTAGCTCTAGCTTGGCAAGTCTAGGTCGATGATTCAATTTCGACCGGTGGTTAGGGATGGCTTGTGGGATCTAATGTATTGAGTGAACCTCGACCTCTTGGTTCTCATGGATGACATGGGTACTCGCGAGCAAGATACTATGGAGAGTGGTGTAATCTGTGTAAGAAAATGTCGTCACCCTCAATCTCAAGATCGGGCGCAGACGCGAACAACAGAACCCTAGCGGACTTGCGCTAGGTTGTGAACGCTGCGAGTAGGACTTAACGGCTTGGCCGGGAAGTCGAGATCAGATGAACCCTAAGTGGTTCTCTGAACCAAGGTTGGAACCTTGGGTTGAGACATAAGGGCCTACCCCAAGAGGACCCCAGACGAACGCTGACCTAAGGAGGCGAGTTTGGGAACGGACCGAAACATAGGTATGAGACATAAGTATGAGACGTGAGTCCGAGACGCGAGACCGAGACGTGGATCCGAGACGCAGACGGACCGTGGTTCGGACGCTGGTCGAACCACAGGATTCGAGTCTGGGTCTGGACCACAGGTTTCCGAAAAATGACTAAGTGTTGGAGCTCCAAGGACGTTTTAGGTCGTGGACGGAACTCCACGTAAGATCTCGAGGCGAGTGAGGTATCATTGGAAAGGTCTCGGCGAGAGCTTTCCAGTGATATATAGCAATCCTCGAACTGACCTCCGAGCTGAGAATTATGGACGAACCACAAGTCGAGTTGTGGTATAATTTTCAGAGACCAAAAAGGAGAGCGGGACCGCCAATCCCCAGAAGTATATATGAGGGGGGCTCGATGCCTGGGGTGGGCTAGGACGAGTCACCCGACCCCAGGGTTCGGCGGACGGACTCTGGGGCCATGAGGTGATGGCTGGGTCGGTTCCAAGGCACGTTTCGATCCAGACTTGGACGTCTGGACTTAGGAACGATGTAAGGACTGGAGTAAGACTATGGAACGAGTCGGCGGGTTAGCCATCGTTCGGGAGCCTAGACCCAGACGGACATCACTGACGGTTGGGCCGCTAGGTGTGCTGGAGGCATCGTTTAGGACCTTGGACTTTATGAGAAGTCTGCCCCAAGTCATATTGTGACTTGCTCATGTTTGACACCGACCTAGGCGGGTTTAGGTCGAGACTTGGGATTGCTGAGCTTGATGATCAGGGAGACGGTCCGGCTCCAGTCCGGACCAAGCAGAACTAAGATAAATGGTGCATGAACGCTAAATTGTGATTGTGGTTTGCAGGTTAGCGGTGTAAATTTTGTGACCTACTGAGCAAGAGCTTCCGCAGGCGCAACAATGCGGTAGGTGCGCGAAAAGGAAAAGCTTCATGGTGAAAATAGCTCTTAAAAACAAATCAAAATTCCACAAAAAAGCAGTACGACAAAGATGGAGTTTAGTAGAAACACATCAAGTGTAAGACGAAGCTCAAGAGTGAACTCAAACTCTAATGTCCTTGGAGGTGCATTCTCATACTTTATATAGTGAGAGAAGGAGTACAAGATAAAGTTCAGCCCATTGCTGACCACCCAAAGTGAGTACATGGATCGCTGACGTGATTTACATGCAGCTTTAGATCCGAAACTCCAAAATAACATCTAGGGGTTTCAAAATGAGACAAACAAGGACTCGTTGGAAAGCTCTCGACAAGTACAAACCAAGGCATTTAAAGCATACATTAAATGTCTTAAATGCCATGGGTTATACTCTCAAAGAGCAGATCTTTTTTTCTTTAAGGTATGAACTGCCCCTAGTACACAGTTTTCAGATTAAAAAATCATCATTTCGACCTTCAAAAAATTTCGGTGATCTTTCGACATTCTCGTCTATTAGTAGAAGTACTCTTGTGCTGCATCTTTTCTCAAGCCAACTTAGATGTAACTTACGATTATACCAAAGAGCTTTACCAAATCAATTTTAATCTCTAATCGATAAGTAGAACTCTATTTATTACAAACCTCCTCTCTTTTAAGAAGCAACGTCCCTGTTGCTCAAGTGTTGTTCGAAGACTTTCACTAAGAGTGGTGCATTTGCAAGATTTATTAGGAGTTCTCATGTTGTCTCATGTAATGGATAGGTTTTTCATTTCGTTAACTAATCTACTCGTTGATGACGAGTCTCTCGAACGCATTTCTTCAATAAGCGTTCTACTTCAAACTCTTCATAATCATCAATGATTTGAGGAAGAGGTCGAGATTCTTGCAAAGTTCCAAATTTCTGGGATCATGGTGCATATCGTTGTAATAAAGATACATGAAAAATGGATGTCGTGTTGTGACACGGCTCACATGTGAATTTAGCGTAGAACTTGTATTGTGTTGTTCTTTTATGATTCACGAATCTTTTCATGTTGTGACACGACTGACAGTGTATTAGGTGCCAGATCGCATGATAATGAGACGTGCCACTCAATGATGCGTGGACATTCGCATGAGTGGCTCTTGTTGTCAAATTTATGTATATGATAGAGGGTTGAGGGTCGTGGAGGTATTTTTCTTTGCATGGTATTTCGTGACTATTTCTTAGTGTCTTACATGGAGGACGAGGAGCTGCAAGAGTTGTACTCATGGAGGGAGGATTGATCCGAGTTTCAGATCTTTCATATTCGAATCCGTTCCATATCAAACTTCACTACATCCAATCGCAATCACTTTCGATAGTGATTCGTTGTCTATTTTGATGATGAGTTCATGCAGAAGGTGATGGAATTGCCTACTCTGATGATCTTGCCGATCGTCACATACGGAGAGAACAAGGACCTGATTGTGTACATCTTACTTTGATGGGTGAATGGACCTGAACTTTCCAACCAACGTCCCTTTCAATGTCTGGGTTGATATCCGATATCACTCATGGTGGAAGATCAGTCATCGCGCGTGGATCGTGGAGAACTTTGGTGAGGAGTATTGTAAGTGATGATTTCTTCATTTCTTTTATCGTATCTTTCATTATAGATCAATTCAAGGTCATCATCTTGACTTTGTATTGAATTTTGTGTCATTGTTGTCTCTATCGAGGATGATATCCTATGTTAATGTTAGGGTCTGAAGTATTTTAGTTCAAGCTTTGAAGGTGTGAAGGTGTTTTAGAGTTACAACTCGTTCTATGGTGCCAAGCAGGAGATATAGCGATCTCCAGTCTTCTTTCTCATTGGTCCATTTTTATCAATCAAGTTCATCCAAGTTCCAAGAACAATTTTGGATTTCGAAGGTCTTCTCGGAGGTTATACGCAAAGTGTGAGATCTCTTTGGAAAGCTCTTGAGCTGGGCTACAATCTGGAGTGAGAGATTGATCGATTTGGGGCTCTGATCGAGATGTTATGATCGTTCAAAGTCGAGGATTGAATCGATATTCTGAGTCATGTTTTCAAATGTCTCGAGAGTTTGAGAGACGATCTTCAGTATTGTCAAGGGGATTAGGTAGTTGACGCCGTGCTGGTTGCACTGATGTAAAAAGTCTTACGTTTGGGTTGGATTTGATCTCGAAATGATCGATTGAAAGTGACAGTTGAGAGATAGAAGAAAACTATTTTTCTTGGATTCAAGGATTGAGTTACTCCATGAGCATGGAATCTACTCACTAAGTGAAAATTTCCAAGATTCAAGTGTGTCCTACTAGCTTACTTCATGTGAAAATTCAGCTCATTTGGTTAAGAGTTTCGTGCACTTACCACCTTGTTGTGTCAGTGGAAGCTTTTGCTCAGTAGGTCACGAAACTCACAACGTTAAACTGCAAATCACAATGATATGTTAGCGTTCATGCACCACTTATCTTTAGTCTGTTTGGTCCATATTGGAACCGCATCGTCTCCTTAACTCTCAAGCTCACCATTCCCTAAGTCTCGGTCTAGACCCGGCTAGGTCGATCCCAAAACATGAGCAACTCACAACATATCTTGAGACGGACTTCCCGTAAAGTCCAAGGTCCTAAGCAGTGTCTCTAGCACACCTAGCGGTCCAACCGTCCGTGATGTCCATCTGGGTCTAGGTCCTCGAACGGTGGTCTAATCTTTCGTCTCGTTCCTTAGTCATGCCCCAACCCTTGGGTTGTTCTTGAGTCCAGACGTCCAAGTCTGGACCGAAGCGCGCCTTGGTGCTGACCTAGCCATCACGTCACGCTCCAGAGTCTGTCCGTTGAACTTTGAGTTCGGGTGACTCGTCCTGACCCACCCAAGCATCGAGCCCCCCTCATATATACTTTTGGGGATCTGCGGCCCCGTCTTCCTCTTTGATCCTTGAAAACTATACCACAAACTGATCGCGAGATCGACTATAATTCTCGGCTCCGATGTCAGTTTGAGGAGTTCTTGATATCACTAGAAAGTACTCACCGGGACCTTTTCAATGATATCTTATTCACCTCGAGATCTTACGTGGAGCTCCATCCACGACCCAAAACGTTGCTGGAACTCCAACACTTAAGATTTTCCCGAGGAACAGTGGTCCAGCGCCAGACTTGGACCCTGTGGTTCAGCTTCAGACTTGGACCCAGCATCCGACCAGGATCCGTCTGCACAGGACCCACGTCTCGGTCTCACGTTTCGGACCTCATGTCTTGGAACACACTTCTCAAACTTATGTTTCGGTCCTACATTTCGGTCTGTTTCTGGACTTGCCCCCTTAGGTCAGTATTCATCTGAGGTCTTCTTGGGATAGGCCTCTACATCTTAACCTAACGTTCCAACCTTGGTTCATAGGACTACTTAGGGTTCTTCTGTTCTCGACTTGTTAAGTCCTACTCGTAGCCTTCACAACCTAGCACAAGTCCACTAGAGTTCTGTTGTTTGCGTTTACGTCTGATCTTGAGATTGAGGGTCGCGACAAGAGAAGGTGGCGCCATGTACACCCCTCATCTACAGTTCAGATAATATGAAACATAATAATATTCTAATATATTATGCATCATATGCTTACTATCTATTTTTTATTATTTATCTTGTACGTTTAGCATCGTATGACATACGGTGCTAAATGTAACATGAGGAGAGCATCATTAATATGTGAACGCGGTAACTTGTATTTTAGCGTAAACATCCATCTTTTGCAGTAGTGAGGTGAGTGCTAAGGAACACCCAAAATATAACAAAGGAGATCAGAGAGTAATTATCTCTCAGGAGTGAAGGGCATTATCAGAACTAGCACGAAGAGTGACTAGTCACTATATAGTTACATAAGAAAGCAAGACAGAACAAGATAGACTCCAGGAAAGGCGCCAAGGGACTACAGGAGTGACATTATTGCCAGCAAGTCAACATGCATGAAGGGACAGGTAGCACCAGAAGCTAGATATCTACTCGTAAGAGTACTGTTACGAGTCATCTTGCGGGGTTCAACACTCTCCCAGCAAGTCAAAGGAGATGCCAGCGTTAGTAATGTATGGGGTTTCGGAATCTGAAGTATTTGGAGTTGATTCGTCGTTCTAGCTTTAACTGAGGAAGGGAACATATAATATAGTAACAAGCGGGGAAAGCCCCGTCATGGAGTACCAGCAACTCAAGTGTTAAATTGTTATTGATGGTCGACAAGTCTGTAGATGTACCGTGAATACTCTTATCTCGACTCTTGGTCTTCATATTCTCCATAAAATCTGCTGTGATCGGATTAGCGAAGCTTTTCAAGGTGATCCTCGTTATAGCTTTGACTTGTCGACTTGACTTTGACTTCTGAAACTTGTCTTGCTCTCTTATCTTCCAGCAGGAAGTTTTCCATTGCTGCACTGCGCTCTTAAGCTCTTCGTTAGCTCTACTACCCGAATGGCTGAAGGTAAGACGGGACAATACAATCCTGGAACAGAAAGTTAGAAAGTCATCAATCTCGGCACTGGTTGCTACCAGGTAACATAATTCAGTGTAATTTCAAACTATCTTCCAGTGACAGTGACAAGTACTTTGTTCGCTGTTATTTCATTTGAACATATATAACCGTGTATTTAAAACAGTGATAGCTTATGGGGATTAATAGGCCGGTGTTTTGTTTAGACCTCCTTCGCTGTGGGTTTTCTGCATCAGATCAATGCAAGTTGTCATCCTCCTTTCACCGGGCAAGGCAGGCAGACTGCCTGTAGTCCGGGAAACATCCACTCAAATAGTACGGTTGGAGCATCCTCGATTACTGCACCTGGACTTCCACTTTATATGCTGGAACGTGTATGCTTCTCTCGAGTGGAGGGCACTTTCAGCTCGCTACAAGTGGTTTCCGATCGAATTTCTTAACCTTCCTTACCTTGTCGAGGAACCGGTAGTCTCTACTCGTCCGTCTGGTATATGCTTGCTGGCCTTTCCGGCGCGAGGTAGGAGGAATGGTAAGTAAGTTCATGATCACCCAATTTGGGCGAGGTAATGTCCTCGAACGGAAATCTCTGTCCTGGGCTTCAAGGTTCCTTCCAAGGTGAATTTTGGCATGGGTTCACAGGCATGAGATGAGGTAAGGGGACTTCCCAAACAAACCTTACCTTAATTTCTCTCCGGTACTCTGTTTGCCTTTGGGCCCTGTACGTGTTGCCTTTTGGGCAGTGATAATAAAACTGATCTCCTTATGGCCCAGAGAGAGAAGAATGGACTAAAGTCGGTTGACAAGATCAAAGACAGTGCTGTTCTCTTTCTTCGGCATTATAGAACATACGGCTCATCATCTAATGAAAGGTTCAGCATGCCGAGCACTTAGTCGAACCGGAGAACATTCAGACCGGCAAAAGACCAGTTACAGATTCTAACGGTCACTGGCCACTTCTTTCCTAGCTAGGGTGAAAAACAAGTCCTTGGTATGTCTGTGTTGCTGGTTGCCCAATACGAAGATCAAGAGAGTCGTAAGTGCTATCCCTTCCTCAGTTATAACTTTCAAGCTTGCTTTTACGTACTTTCTCGATACATAGTCATTTCTTGACTTGTCTTCTGATTACCATTTACATCGTCCTCAGCTTGCCCACGTAATTGATAAAGCTGTTACAGTAGAAGTTTCTAATGGAGACAATCTCTAACAGAAGCTGTCGGATGTGTTAATAAACTCACCTTCTCT
Organism: Asterella californica; assembly: GCA_036924285.1. NCBI lineage: Eukaryota > Viridiplantae > Streptophyta > Marchantiopsida > Marchantiales > Aytoniaceae > Asterella > Asterella californica. The sequence goes on from JAYKYS010000008.1 coordinate 17,087,054, forward strand.
GCTTGCTACAACTCCACTCGGCTGTCAAGAGAATGGTGGGTAAGCCTTTCCATCAACTGGTTTATGGCTTCGGTCCTGCTAACTCAAATACCAGAATTCAATGTCAGACAAGGGGGATGCATGAGATCTAAATAGTTTGTCAAGAATATCAAACAAGTCTTGGTGGACCTCGGGAGTTGCAAGAGACTTACACTGGGGTGCAATTATCACCATCCAACGAGAGTGTTCTGCGGATTAGGCGCCCTAGACTGATCCTCCTAGCAGTGAAGACTTGAGAAGACTCGGATGTGACAGCTTGTGATGAGTCTATCCGTATAAGACAGAAGATAGTGAGATATCAGTTTTGTCTGTCTGAGAAAGCTTCCTATAGATATTTTCCTACGTACGTATTACCTTATTACAACTGGCAGATCTAGAATAAACTCTACAATCTTATGATACTCTTATACTGAGACATACAACTCCCAACCGATAATGTGAGAGCTGCTTAGCAGTGGTAAGGAATTCATAAACTGGTACATGCACAGTACATACTGACCGAGGATTCATATGGAATTATCGATATATGTACATTTGATATTAGTGAGAGCTCCAGCTTTACCTCCGGCCTCTTGTTCCTAATGTTGCAAATGTGCATATTGCCCATGCAATGTGGAGAAAAACGAACGACCGGACAACTTACCGTAGCTTAAGCCTGAAAGTAGAGTTGAACGACATGCACGAGCGCCAAGCAACCTTTCCCCCAAAGGTTGAGTTGTGAGAAAGTTAATAGGGGTCATGAGCTTTGTTACTGGAATCGCAGAAGGACCTTCGCCTGAACTATGAGTTTCATATGGACGAAAATCACTTGCTCCAGAAGATAGAGAAGATTGAAGGTTGTTGTTGCACCTTCCATTTTTCTCTACACGTAAGATGAGAACTCAGCCGTGAGTTGCGAGAAGTCATTGCATTATATGTAAAGTTAACCAAAAGGAGCTACAGACTAACGTCAACTTCAAATATACTTCCAACTATTTCATCGAATCTTTATAGTTGGTACTATAGGTAACACAGTAAAGCACATTGTAATAATTCAGCTTAACGCGGTAGATCTCAAACATTGGCCATGGCCTTTAAGAGTGCAGTATATTCACAAGTATTTTGAACGTAATAATATACCAATATGTTAGACAAGGTATAACTAAGTGACCGGGCTGGCTGGATGTCTACCGCTTAGCTCTAAGCCAAACTAAAGATGAAGTCCATGAATATACCAGGCACTGCACTCGAAATGATCATCGATGACTTTCTTCCTTTCGCTTTTCTTTTGCCCTGCTTTCTGTAAACAGAGGAAATTAAGGTTCGTCACTTGGTCCTTTTCGAGCTTCTACAATTAGAGCGAAGTGGTATGTTTCAGAAGTTAAGTTGCAGTAAGTTCCAAGCAACTTCTAGTTCACGCGTGTCATATGATGAGAAGGATAATTTGATCATGACGTGTCTTCTTGTAGTTTGTGAAGTGATCCATTGGCATAGACCAGTTTACATTAAACATACGAAGATCATAGGCTTTTGAATGAAGTGAAGCTACAATACTGGATCGGTCACAATACGTCTCGGATGTCTGGATGCACCGGAGGATAATATCAATGTGTATCAAGGGCAAACGTGGATCGAAGGTAGCCGCTATTCACCTGTAGAGGCTGTGTTCTGATTGCCATCTGGTCGATGTATCGCATAACTTGCTTATAGTACGAACAATGGAACTCGAGCTCCTTATCTGAATGTAAGAGATGATAAATGATTTTATAATCTTAATTCATGCCCTTAGTGATGATTGGGATAGGCTTATTGCAGAGTCTACAAATGATGTTACGGCTAACTGCTTGTTAATTAGAATCAACAATATAGAATGCCAACTAAACTCATTGAAGAGGTTACCATAACGTTTCAGTTAATGTGGACTTAAAAGGCACCTGCATTTCCCTAACTTGGTTACAGGAGCCTACCGCAACCATTCTGGTTGTTTTGCGTTTTCTTCCAATAGGATTCAACCCGCTCTTATCCATGTTCTGGCTCGGCTCTGCCATCTCTGTTTTCGTCCACATTACAACAAAGTTAATAATACTTTTTGGTCAATATGTGCAATTGAATCTGTTTGTATTTGTAAGCATTTCTTTGGTTACAGAAAGCTTTATAAAGCATGCTGATACAAGCGGATACTGATGTTTTCATTTTCTTTTTTGCGCTTCATCACCGAACGTTGAGTACCATGATCCTTCATCGCTGTCGGCAGCAACTAACACTGATCGAAACCTCAAATGCTTTCTTCAACTGAAATTCAGTCCATTCAGAATTGTACCTTCCGTTGAGATACGAACATACTTGAAACAGTGCAGAACGTCGCCTCCATCCATCAGCTTGACGTGTCGAGAACTAAAAGCGCATGACCGTCAGCCCGCCTTTGAAACCTCAGTTCACATACTGTATAGGTAACATCGTTTGCTCACACAGTCGACTACAAATACTCCAGTGTCGAAGTAGTCTCCTCTGCGCTCCCGCCAGTTTTCTTGGATCACGAAGTAAAGCACAACGCTCCCAAAAGTTCTAAGTACATATCAAACCCTGGAAGTCAAAACGTTTTTGTCACAGTGAAACTTCTCCTAACTTAAAGAATCATTCCACATAATTACCGGTCGATGGGTGCAAGAGAAGATTCATACGTTTTCATCAAGCTCTTGTGATTGTGGAAGTGGACTCGCAGAGGGTGCTCTCGCCTGGCAACTGGAACTCCTGCAAGAACTGAAGTCTACCACAGAGACGGGGCTGATTAAACACTGAGCGCCAGTGAACCATCGATACGAACCACTGGAAGTTCAAGATTTTGACGCTCGCTCTCCGGTAGTTCAAACAATGAGCCTCTGAGAGGACGGACGCGCAAGTAACGTCTGCGAGATGGTGGAGAACCAAGGATATTGTGGACTCTTCCAGAGCTCGTAGAGAACTCGAGCATCGATGGCCAGCTTCTCGGTATTTGTGCATAGAGGAAATATATTTTACCTTCTAAACCAGTGTCCAGATTTCATGTTCATTTTGTATAATGCTCTTGAGCAAAACGTAAATACGTGAATAGTGTGCAATACTGTAATAATTTTCAGGAAATGCCAGCTGATTTCCAGCTAATGCCAAAAGATTAGTTTGTTGGAAACCCCATCCGTTCGGAGCGGAAGCACCGAATCTCACTCAGTGCAAAGGCAGCAGCGTTTGGTTGCAGGAAGCCCCACTGAGAAAAAAAAGACCGAAACAATGGTGTCGCAGAACCCGCTTCATACCTGGAAAAAAAGTTTCCCAGGAATAACAGTTTTACATCCATAATATTCCCAATATTTCCATTTCCAGTACGACAACTTTCCTGCTTAACTTTAACTTTTCCTTTTCAACGTGCTCCCCATAGTGTGAGTTTTCTTGTTATTGTTTTAATATTTTCATGTTTCACTTACAAGAACTACAATACTAGATGGGAGTATAAGTATCTAGAAGCATAGCAAATCCTAAATATCCTGTACCGGAACAAAGGGAAATGATCCAAAAAGTCTGAAATATAGATGTAGATAAGAAACTATATTTTAATGTAAAACATATGCTACTATTTAACGTAACAGTACAAGAGGGGATCTTACAGCCCTTTTAAGGTCACTTTTGGAATGTTAGTACTCAAATACTAATTTTTGAGGATATTGTTGCAGACGTGGAAGAGATTTTTACGAACTCGTCATAAATCTTCGCCATAAATCTTCTGACAGAGATTTCAAACTTACTACAGATTCTTCCGAAACTAGTAGAGACTCAAATATCGGCAGGGTAAATCGGAAAGTGACTTCTTTCGGAGATCCCACAGAACTAAATATTGATGGATGTCTTGCCAACCACCTAATGGACGAAGTAGGTATCTAGAGTTTACCAATTGAAGTTGGAGGAGTAGTACTTGGTAACCTAGTAACTTTCACTTTCAGTACCACTCATTTCTCCATGGCACGATTCCTTCTCGTGAGCTGCGAAGAGGTTTTATGGGAATGATGTAGAAGAGGAAACAGGTACATCTCACGTGTCCATTTGCGAGAGTTCCTTATTTCAGTAAGTCAAAACTTTAGCCAAATTTGGGATGCTATATCTCACATGATATTAGAAAATTTCGGACATATGATTCAAAACGAGTTCAAACTTCACTGTAGGTCCTGTGGGAACTTCTTATCAGTATGAAACTTATCTCACAAGAACGCGAACTTCAATAACTCCATTTCATTGACGTTCCTGTAGCGAAGCTATGGTGTTCCTGTCTAAACTTCATTAGAGTTTGACCGCTAGATTAATCTTGGGAGCGTGAAAAAATGGGATTCCTAATATATTAATTTGTGGGTTACTTCCGGATATTTACAGGTAGATGCATTCAGTAAAGGAGGTGAATCGACAAAGCTATCTAATGTTATTAAAAAAGAAAACATGGTCATTCAGGCAGCAAACTGAAGCTCTAGTTTTACATAAATCATTTTCCCTCTTTTTGCATTTCTCTTTGTTTTTTCCTTGGTTTATTTCTGATAACCATCGGTATTTTCTGGTACCCCATCGTCTAGGTCCGAAAAGGTGAACATCACCTACCATTTTAATATTAAGTAGGTTAATATGGAAATCATTTTGAAACATAGAAAAGAGGTTCATGATAATAACTGCTACTTGAATTTTGTCATGACCCGACGTCAAGTTATTTCCATCATGCAACTAGTGGATCTAACACAAGCTAGAAGACTTGGAAGTTGAAAGTAATACAAAATATATGTCAAGAATCTAGCAACAACCCATCACAATCCACCATAACCAAGTCGGCCAGATATATACAGTATACGTTGTCGTTATATATCCTATGGATCAAATTCTTTGTGCTCTTTCCTGTCTTTATCGTTTAACTTGCTTAAGCTTACCAGTTCACCAAAATGACTTTGTTGATTGCCTAGCCTCTCATCCACGAAAAGATCCTGGTGGACTCTTTCTCATGGACAGAAATCTATGATTAATGATTATGCGTTAGCTAAGAATGATCTATATGTCGATTTGTTCCACCATTATTGCTTCTCTGCAACGATGCAATGTTTAAAGAACTTCAGCCAAATTTGAAATCATGAGGGCATGCGCTGTGCGCGTCTGCGCTGTATCCGCGCTACGCTGCAAATGACTGTTTTTCGTTGCATGGCATGCTTGCTTTCTGCTATGATTAGCTTCTGCTTACGACTTCATTGAACTCTTTGAGTCCATGGGTTCTCCATAAAAGACTCCAATGCATCAGAGCCTGAGCCAGTTACCAAACAATCGTTCGATTCGAAGTAGTTAACCGCTCTTTTGTTGCGCGAAGAAATCCAAGATTGAAGATCTTGACAGTTGCCATGCACGGTAGATAGAGCGGATTCGTCAGTGGAGCAAAACAAGTCGTTGTTATCAGGTTTGCGAGCACTTCCTATTATCTCAAACGTAGGCAGACGAACGTCTAATCCTTGTTGCAATGAACTCGTACTAGTTTGTTTCACGAATGTTCTTCTTTGAAGATTTGAGATTTCTTTTTCATTGTCCAAGTTCCATGGGTACCTTCCCACTGCACTTAAAAACGTTCAAGATTCAATATGAAGATGAACTTCCAACGTTCAACTCCATGATGGTAGGTTCACGTTTCTGACATGTTTTATGCACTTTTGTCGTTCTGCTTCTCGTAATACACTTTCTGTAACGTTCTTAAGTGCTCTGAGATGTGATGTTCCGTTGTTATCCGTATTCCGGATCCATTTTATAGTGATGGAGCCTAACCTTTATATGCTCTCATGTCAGGTGAGCATGAATTTCATCCTAGTCAGATTTGAGATAATACGTACGCTGATGGAATAAATCAGAACATCGACTCCATCATGTCTTTTAGAAAGGACAAATCCGCTGAGAAACTGATATCTTTCTGACAGATTTCATTTACTAGTCACAAGCAGAGGTACTCTGTCTAGTTTTGTTTCTCGACAAGAAGTCTCCTCATACTGAACTTGATTTTGAGGAATTTGACAAGGATTTCTAGTTTTTCTCCAAGTATGATTTGCGAGCTACGTAACTCGTGCATATTGTCATGTGTTTGTGATGCCAAAATGGTCATGCAACGGCTAACAACAAAAGGGTGTTAAGCTGGTCGGTGCAACCTACGAAAGATGCAGTTTAGGTTTTCTCCATATTATTGAGTAGTCTAAGAAACTTCCATCCTAAGTAACTTTTACGATGAGAACTCTTCTACGTCAGTTTCACAGAAGCTGATCATAAATACCGTAGAATGAAGATTCTCATATTCTATGGTTCTCCTACATCTGTAGATAACCTTTCGGGTGAATTGATGTGTGTTGATATAGCCATCTAGGAATCTCTTACTATGAAGGCTTAGCACGGTTTTTATACTAGTCATAATATGTGAAAGGTAACCGATAGTACATATATTATGTCTCATTTTCTAAACATGATTCAGTTTTATCCTATAGCTAAAGATACCATATGAGAATGATGATTACATGTTGAAGCACAGGACAGGAACTTCAAACTGCACTTCAGTCATGGCCGGATCTAGTACACATGTATCCACTGTGGTAAAACATCCAACCGGCAATATTGTTATAAGGCATCCAACAACGCGGACATGCTTCGAGGATCTCAGCAATATGCTGGAGGCTGGACACTCTTTTAACCCTCCAATTCTTAATATGGACAGGTGAGCGCATGTACTTAAAGGACCTATGGCCGATTCTTGTAAAGTTTTGCTATGATGTTTTTGACACCCCCCTCAGCTTCCCTCATCACCTTCGGACTGGAGGCACTCAGGACTTTCATGGATAAGCCCAAGTGAAGTCGATATTAAGTTCATATCTCATTTCCAACTAATATGGCCAATCCGTGTGGAACGTGACAGGCTGCAGCCCTATGGGAATACACCGCGCAGACATCTCTCAACTTGGACACAACAAGAGGTGACTATATTCATTGTTCTACATAATATGTTTTGAAAAGTAGAATAAGAAATTCTCGTTTTGTATTGACTGGATATAGTTGGCGTTTACCTGAGAATGTATTGCTAGAGTATCTTACGTTCCGAAACTGCAAAATCTGAAAATATGTGTCATAGCAGCATTTAAGATTTGTTGATTACGTCAGCTAATATTATATGGACTCCAAAGGATTGACAAATTGAATCTACCTTTGGGACTTTAAATTCATACCGTAAATTAAAATGACCAAAGTATTAATATGGACTATTATGTGAAGTTTAGCATTGATTGGTATCCCTACTCAATATTCATGGTGCAATTTGGTTAACAGATTCTGATTGTAGGGCATGCATTGCTCCCTTCTGGACTCCATAGGAGATGACTAACTGAACATGTGCAGTATACTGTAACATATACATATTACTCAAAATTTCTGAGAGAGAACTAACTGTTCCGTATGTGGACATTGGCAATATTTGTAGCATCAAGTGATTCTAGAAGCGAAGCTGAATCTCAAACCTCCTACATGTTTCAACAGGATGATCTCTTGCGACAAGCCGTAGCCCAGCACAAAGCCCGAAACTGGAAGCAGATTGGTGAGTGTGTAATTATGAGGAATCACGAAAGCATCTATCCATCGGTACATTTAATTTGCAAGATAGTGAGTTCCTCTTTACTGTTAACTATCTAAGGAAAATTGATACTATGTGCAGCGGAGGCTTTGCCCAATAGAACTGATGTTCAATGCCTGCACCGATGGCAGAAAGTGTTGAATCCGGTTCTCGTTAAAGGATATTGGACAAAGGAGGTCAGTACATGAAACCAACAAACCTTTTATCTTTACGCAACTGAACATGTTGAAGTACTATATGAAACTGAACTCCGGTCAGCGTACAGGAGGACGAGAGAATGATCGAGTTGGTCAACATGTTCGGTACCAAACGATGGGCCGCCATTGCACGATCTCTCCCCGGGAGGAACGGGAAACAGTGTCGGGAAAGGTATGTACCTGCAGCATCGTTTGATGCTATGTACGGTAGACAGCCCTGTTCGGCCAAAGAACTCGCAGCATGAGAGATGGTAAATCATAGGCCTAAGTTCGGTATTAGCCTGCGGTTTCGTGGTGCATGTGCATGCATATGCGTTCTAGACTATAATTCGGGAAAGCTTCTCATAAGCCTCATAAAGCGTAATGTAAAATCCGCTTATTAAATTTTAGCTTGGAGTCCACTTCAAGTTTTTCCGTCTCTTCCTTTTTCCCATGTAGTTTATGCACTGCCGACGCAGTGAAATCCTTTCTATTCTTGCTGTCAGTCCGCATTTGCCAGTAACATGCCTGCACTTCGACCATATTCTTTGCTGAGACTTGCTCGCTCACTCTAAGTATGATACAGAAACAGAAAAGGAACACAACTGCAACAGGAACTGATGCATGTGAGATAGCTAGCATGCACCATTCAGTTTATCATTCTTCTCAGACTCCAGTCATTACATATTTAGCATCAAAGTACTTTGGCTGGCAACAAGCTGTTTGTGCTACTTGTGTACTAAAATCGCTGGACTGCTTACAGGTGGTGCAACCACCTCGACCCGAACATCAGGAAAGACCCCTGGACTGAGGTGGAAGATATGATGCTTTTTCTGGCTCATGAAAAGTTTGGTAACAAGTGGGCCGAAATCTCAAAGCTTCTACCAGGACGGTACGATATTCTACTATTCCAGATCATCGAGTGCATGAATCTGATTCGTTGTTTTTAAATATCATGAAGGCACTCTGTAGTTTGACGTTACCATTCGTTTATGGCTATATGTACGTACTATAATAATATGGGATCTGAACAACGTTGCAGGTCCGACAATGGAATCAAAAACCGATGGAACACAGCGGTGAAAAAGAAGGCTAAAATTCTTCAACATTACAGCACCCTATGGAGTTTGCAGAACTCATCACACGTACCAGTCGGAGGTCTTCCTCCGGTGATCAACCAGATCAAACCAGGGGATCTCTCTCCGATGATTAACCCGACCAAACTTGGGGGCCTCTCTCCGATGATCAACCCGACCAAACTTGGGGGCCTCTCTCCGATGATCAACCAAACCAAATCTGGGTGTCTCTCTCCAGTGATCAACCAGAAGAAACCAGGAAGTCTCTCTCCGATGATCAATCAGATGAAAGAAGAAGTGATGTACGCAGACGAGTACTACGCAGACGAGAACCTTGAGAATTCTGAATTCAACCTGCATGATACTTCAATCTTCAATCTTTTTGAGCTTAACTTTTGCGAATGAAGTCCTAAGGCCAGCCCTCCGAGCTCAACATATCTTAATGAGGTAGACATGTACAGAAATTATGTTTAATTTTTTTTACGTCTAGCCAAGCATTTCCTGTTGTTTTATGAGCACTAATTTATCTGTGAACATGGATACTTGTGGACGTCAACCATGCACCTTTCTGTTTGCTATTTTATTCTTTTCTTAATCTTCGACATTGGATACTTCGGGACCATCTGGACACTGTGATCATATATATAATACAATGTCGTAATATAACTTCAGATCTCCTCCTGTAGGCATTCAAATTGACTGTGGTTACTTAGTCTAATAGACTGGTCATGAATGTTGCTTCATTTATATTCACATTTCATGACAATTGTACATGCTATTCGAAGAATGTTTTCCGAGCATTATCATGAACAGCTAAAGTTGTTCGTTTCTATTTGGAAAAATATCTCCTTGACTCCATGCCAAGTTACTACTACTACTGGGACTCCGTTGATAAAGAGGTGATACTAGGTTCCGGTTAACGTTATTCGATGCCCTCAGAGTCTGGTAAACTGTCTTATCACAGTGGCTCCTGGTCTTGAACAAGAATTCATAGTCATAGGTATCTTCAGTTCTTTCAGTTACTTCCTTCTTGAGGCCGGGGATACGAAACCTTTGGATGGTCCAGAATGGTTTGTACAAGTAGGTGAGAGAAACTTAAAGAGGCAAGTTAAACTTCGAGTTCTCGCCCGCGCGAACTCAAACTTAGGCATCAACTTCCACCTCTGGATCCGAAGGGGCCAAAGCCGCACTTTCTTTTCCTGACAGGGCCCCGGACAAAGAAGGAGAAAATACTGAAAAGGTCCCAGAGAAACTCTCGAAGAAAAAAAGAGATAACACTCCTAGCTATAGGAAAAGACTAACAAGAAACTCAAGGAAAAAAGGAAAACTAGTCACCACTCCTTCCATGATATTCTCGATTGATGGACAAGCCGGTGCAACTCTTGTATACGAGCGATCCTGCTGATTGATTGAGTGCAAGTTGAGATTTCACTGCCACCAAATCCTACCATGCATGCTCTTTCGGCTCCTTGTTCTGCGGTAGTTTTCAAGCTTCATACCGCGTACCGCGTACCAGGATACCTGCACGGTACTCTGGTTAGTTTAGGTCACTTTACCGTGTAAGAGGTGCAGGTGGTTTACCGAGCTAGGTCAGTTCACATGCAGAGATGAGGTTAGCGGGACAGTCAAACTTGAACATATACTCCAGAGGTGTAATGAGCTTTAGGGAAATAAAGGAGAACAGTATATTATTCACGTACGCAGTGATGTCGGATCACTCATAGGCAACGAGATAGCCTCCGAGGAAAACCGAGTATGTTACTTTTGGAGGAGCAAGGGCGAGAACACGTAGGTCTCTAACTCAGAACGAGGAGCGTGCACAGGCGCAAGGAATTCATTTCTAAAATTACAGGTCAGAATCCTTTGTGAGTCGTGACACGCGCGGTTTGCACTTCTCTCGGACGAGTTGGCCGTGCGGAGCAACGGAATGATACTCTTCATGCGCCCTTTCGATGCAGAGCTTGAACAACACGATGGATGCTAAGCAACAATTTGAAGCAACAATTGCAAGAGGACTGAACATGAAACGTTTCGGCACGAGACGTCACAGAAGCAACTCGGAATCAGAAATTGCACGCATGGGAACGTTCCACATGCAACAGATATGAAAATGAACCGGTTAACTCGATGTAAGAAAAGGATCCAAGGGAGACAACCTGACGATTCGAGGAACGAAGAGGTCGTCGAGCGCACCGGGGAACACGACGAGCACGGATTGCGGGACGATCCCCGAGGTGGACATAGCGATCTAACACTTCAACTGCGATGAAGGCCGCCGTTGAAGTTTCATCTCGTTTCTGCTGCTTCTGCAATCATGATAGGCACGTACAACTGTAGTTGGACGATCTGGATCGATGACGGACTCATAAGCGAAGCTGCGAGACTGCTGCCCCGCTCCTCCTCGAAGCAAAGTCCCGATCGTTTGGTGAGCTCTGCAAGAAACGCCTGATAATGCATCCTCGCAATAGAACTCCGAGAGAATGCCCGACTTGCCACGAGTCTGTACATGTGGGCTGCAGTCAATCTAAGCTCATCACATCCACCAAGCGAAGGAAACACATCCCCCAGTTGGACGATTGTCAGGATGGTGCAAAGCGTCTGAGGACTGTGAAGACCAAGATCAACCAACTCAAGAAAGAGATGAAAGAGGCGAACTTCAAGAAGGAGATCGATGCTTTGCGGATCAAGAACAAATTTCTGATCATGAGCAGCTTTGATCCGAGCCCAAACGACGCAAGTTTCAGAGGAGATGTCTCGTGCGTCATAAACTCGGACGATGATAAGGCCACAAACCATGTCCTTCACGCACACAAATTTATTCTGGTAAGTTTTATGCTGCTTATCTTTAAGCCCTTTCATCTCCAAGTCCTGTACGAATTAGCCAACAAGTAAAAGGAAAACTTCACTACTTCAGAAAGAATTATCAGTAGCAAACCAAGGTCTGCGAGTGGCAAGCAAGTTCCCTGCATGTAGTACATGATGACGATAGGTACGCGACAGAAGGTGCAAGTACAATACTAGTTCCAGTATTAGGGCGGAAGTTGCATGTTCTGCCGCGTTGAGAGGTTATACTGATTCTTCCACGATATCTGCGATTTCTCTCTCGGAACACAGCTGAGAGACGAACTTATCGCAAAACTACGAATCTTCGTGTGATGTTTGGAGCGTATGATAACGGCGCACAATACTGGCTCCATCGCCGGAGATTGAGATCAATATCCATCTCGGTAGATAAACGCCCGCAAAAGGAATGATGATGATGATATCTCCATGTCTTGAAGGACAGCATTCTTTCACTCAGAGACTGATACGACGGACTTTCGAACACATGTGATCTAGAAGAGCTCTTGTTCGTAAACGCAGCAAGCACTTGATTACTGATGCAATGCTGTCTCAGTGATGATGTCGACTCCGTACAAACCCTGCTCAGCTGCTCATTTCATTTGTGTTGTGGGCGACCGATGAGGCTGGAAAATCAGCCGTCTTTGGAATTCGTGGCATGTTCGACGCTGGAACGCTTCCTAAACCCTAGCAACACGCAAAACTGAGGTCAACGATGTAAGCTTTGCAGTACTGCAGGCAGTCGAATATTTCTGCTACACTGCAGAAATCACGTCTTCGGACGATCTGTAAGCTGAAGACGTGTTAAAGTTGCTCATAAATACGACATTGGTCCTCACAAAGCCCTGTGTATAATGCGGAGGTTTGCAAGGAAATTAACGCTCGCACTCGCTGTTAAGAGTTGCCCGAAAGCTCGACGCCAAGAAGTTGTAAGCCCAGGCTGTCAAGGAGCACATTGACGCCGTTCAGAACAATATTCTGGAAAGCATTCTTGCAGGACTTCCGTACCAGCAGCAGAGATTGTTCTGTTCGTCTCTAGGTCAAAGCAGTATTAGCCCTTCCGATCTTCCCCAATGTTCTGTTCCACCAAATTGTTTGTCGTGAAATGTGCGTAAGTTACTTGCGTAGTACAGATACATGCCGCTATGGATGATGCATTCTCCTTACTCGGACAACATGTTAGGTCACAGCGAGTGGGCGTCAACGTTTTTTTGAACTCTTACTCTAGATCTTAAGCCATCCACGCCTATTGAAGGCCTTTCTCGGTAGTCATGAGTATTTTGTCCTCTTAAGCTTTTAGAGTTCCCCAAAATTGTGTGGACGATTGATTGAGACTGAAACTCCGATTTTTGCTCCCGGACTCCAGTAAGTGACCGATGTCTGTAGAGTTACAGGCCTGTTTCGGAAACGTCTCACGCTCCTCTGATGCTGCTTAGCAGTTTCATCCCAGATACGATAGTAACATTCTTCAGATGCTTCATTATGGTGGTGCTTGCACGACAATTACCTTAGCCTCAAGTCATGGAGCTGGGAGTTGAGAAGGTTGAAGTTCTCTGCACATGTACGATATTTGCCATGAGAACCTCGATCACAGTCCGAACCTTCCATTCTCACGGCAGGGGATCTCAGGAAAGCGCACTCATAGCAGCTCTACAGCACAGGTATTCTTTCCAGTTATTAGGACCTTTAAGCAGTCCTTTGCATTAAACATGTAAGCTAGAATGCCAAGAAGAAAACTGATAATTGCTTGTCTGACACGGGACAGGATTCATCTCGTGTAGAGCTGAAAGGATAAACGTAGGAATCTACGAGGGGGCTTAACTGTGCAAACAAACAGTAGAGACCAACACTCAAGTTGGCTGCACCTCCACGGCATTTATTGCTCATTTGCCAACTTAGAGATGGACGGGGAAGGCTGATCTTGGTGCGAATGTTTCTCTCTACCTCAAGGTCCACTAATAACAACCACCAGCCTTATTGCTCGCAACGCACCACTTGTACCAACCAAAATCGTCTCCATCGCTTCAGTCAAAAACTGATCATCGAAATGTCGAGTATCTCTTCTATAAACGTGCAACAATCTCCTCTAGGAGATTGTTGCAAGAGAGAGAAAGAACCTACAATAACTGCTCTGAGAGTTGAAATCAGGAGGTATGAGCACAGTATGAGGATATTTTGTCACTTGTAATAGTGTAGTTCCTGGCAGAAATGTCCCGCTGATAGCATCCATCTGTTCCATCGTAGGAGTAACTCTGTTTAGTTCCTGCGATTCCGCTGAGGGTACTGTTGGTATCGATGTAAAGGAAGCCATCCGAGCTCTGATAATTTGTCAGAAAGCTGAAAGAGGTGGAACTACCAGCGATAGCTTGCTTCTCTGTCTTCAGTGAGTGCGTCAGAGTGGAGAAGAGGTCGTAGGAGCCATCGCTGTTTTCCACTTGAGAATAGTACAAGTACAGGGGGTAAGAAGCCGCATCGTGGTACATTGCAATCTCCTTCGCAGGACTTTTGATCATAACTGTGGTCTCGGTTTCTGTGTACTGGTCCACAGTTTGAACATTGGAAGAGTTGGCAAGACCAATGCTATTGTAGAACTTCAACCCATACGAGACTGTAGTAGTCAAGTTCCCGAATGACGACCTTACATGACCCACATAAGAGAGCGAGCGGGTGGCAGTCGTGTTGAATGTGCCATCTAAACCTTTGAACTCACTATCCACCTGCTTAGTGACGGGAGGGGCAGCAGAAGATTCGAGCCATCCAGATGTCACTCGTCTCGAAGGATCTGTCCATATGTGTAGGTTTCCCTGTAGAAGCCACATGTCGAGGTTATCTGTGACACTAAGGCTGAAAAGATGATCTTCTCCATCCAGAAGAGTGCCCACAAACGGAGTGATGTCAACATCATAACTTGGAAGGTTGAAGGCTCCAATGGCTGCCAGGGGACGCCAGAAAAGAGGGTCTACTCCGCCTGTGTACAGAACTGCAAAGGGCCACACCGCTCCCACCACCTGGCCATCAACTGAAACTTGGACCTCTCTAAAAGCTCCGTTTCCAGGTACATCTGTCAGATTGTTCGCTTTGAGGAAGTCATTGGGAAGATTTGTGTACCAGAATTCATCCCTCTGATGAGGGGAGACGCACACTTCCAGGACAGCTCGGTAAGTGTTTTTAGGGATTCTGAGACTGGAATTCTTCGATTCTCCCTCACCCAGGAGCTGAAACCAGTATCCACCGTCTTTGTAAGAAGACTCCGCAATGGGAAGAATAACCTGAGCTGGCGCTGCCAAGCGCTCTACTAATTTCCTGGAGTGCCAATCTGCAACGTGGGGTTTTTCATTCGACACTCGATCAGCATCAGCATCAGCATCGTCATTGCCTCCTCTTCTCTCTCTGTAAAACTCAACGGAAACGGTGACGTTGAATATGCCCGTGTAAACATCAGTGATGACATTCCCCATGGAAACCACGAGTTCCTGTGGCTTCTTCCAGAGAGAAGCATACCGAGTGACATCCTTCTCTACTTCCCAAATTATTCCTCGTTGTGTGGGTTCCGCTGTACAAGTGCGCAGAATTTCAACTCCTCCCAACCAAACCCCAGCAATTCGGTCGAACTGCCGGCCTCTGCAGACTGCCTTCCATTTGAGCACCACTTTGTCCCACCTCCCACATCTCCGGCTGGGGTAGTAGTGTACGGCAGGGGGATCTACTCCGTACGTGGCTGCGAACTCGTGGTAAAGCAGCTCCATCGTGCATTTTGCTCCATGTCTAGACTTGCTGATGGGCCTTGTAACCTCCAAAAATCGCTCCAACTCACTTCCTTTCTTGTGGGAATTCTTGTGCTCTAGCTGCTCCGATTTAAAAGCCTGTGCTAGCTTCTGGTGTCCAAAGGATCTCACACCCGTCACTTGCACAGGTGCTGCTGCTGCTGCTGACAGGCTCGCGCAGAATAGTAGAACTAGAAAGCACAACGCTCCCACAGATCCGGATTCGAAGTGGAAAATTCCTGAGCCTGAGAACGGAGCGAGGAACCAAAAATAGTAAGCCATGAGCAACCACAATTTCGTCAACCGGCCAGTCCCCGAACCATAACGGAACAATCCAACTCCCAGGAATACATTATTCACACCATTTTACTCCTGACAGACTCTAGTCCTCTGAGTGTCCTTCCAGAAGAAACAACTTCTGTCACGTTTCATTCGAGCAAATCTTCAAATCATGGAAAATTGCATTATGGAGGATGGAATACATAAGATTCGACTCTGACACTCCGCAAAAGCGCATTCCGCGGAATTGTAGAGGTCATATGAATGACTCCTCAGACGAGCAGACTCGACAGTTATGCCTGAAGATTGGGGTCCACCGTCTTATGATAGCATTAAAACTGAGAACATCGCTCCGACCTTTGGAATGCCGAGAGTGGAATTTTTTCATACCTTCCTTCCCAACCGATAACAAATTCCTCGACAGCACTGAGTTGTGTAAATCAGTTCATCCAACTTACAGAACCACCAAATCCTGCAACATGATTTTTCCTAACTCTGGCTCTAACGCACACGCAGAAGTGAAAGCTTGTTCACATACCTCCAGAGAACCGGAGTCCAACTCTCGGGGACGCCATACTGAGCAGGATGATCGAGTCCGAGCAGAAAATGTCTGCCTCCTGCGGGTTCTTGATGTCGGCCAAGTACTAAAACTCATGTCTTCCTTTTGCACACATCTTGTTAGCAGCTAGCTTGACAACCGCCAAAGGACCGCCCGCAACACTAAACATCGAGAATTCGCATCCTCCAGCTGCTATCATCCTGCAATTACACCCTCTCGCTCCTTCTTCCCAAGCCCAATTAAAAACGAGACACCGACTGCTCCGCCCATTGCCAATCTCCAATCCAACGGAATCCCTCAGTCTACGGACGAAATGAAGACAATCGAAGCCACTCAAAGCCGAGTCTAGACTCCACACCAACATACACGGCCCTCGGTCATTGCCACGCTCGCACCAGCAACGTGCAACGGAATCAGAGAGCCCGTGAGAGACGAGCTGCTGCTGCTTCTTATTACACGACGATGATGGATAATAATAATCACAAGGAGCACGGCAGAATGTGGAAGGAGGGAAGAGTCATACGGAAGGAACTCTGTCGGTCGGTCCATACTCCAGTCAGTCCACTCCAGCGAAGGTGAAGGTGAAGGAGAAAAGGCCGTTCTTCTTTCGTGCTCCCTGTTCACTCACTCGCTCCCCTCCATCCATCCTTCCTCACAGGCTCTCACTGTTCGGTTTGTTTCTGGAGCGAGGAGGAACTTTATGTTTTGTCGTCGTACACCCACCGGCTGGCCTGGCGGGCCATCATAAGCCATCCGTGCTCCTTGTCTGGGCCAAGTTTTGTAAGAAGGAGGAAATCATTGTCTCCACCAATAATCTCGACTTGGCGACAAGCTGTTCGTGACCAGGTGCCTGGTTCCTGCCTCCCGCTTGGCAGGAGACATGACATGTAACATGGTCATCGGTTACATGTACCGCACATAGATTTTCGCGAAGTAGCCTAACCTGACCATGTAATCCTAAGTGTGCGCGACAAAAGGAAACAAGTTTTCTGGACAAACCACGCGGGGTTTGAAGCTTGTTGGGATTATGCGGATGGGGTAATGCACTGCCTGCAGTGGTCTGGCGAGTTGGCTAGTGTAAGAACCCTGCACGAGTGCATGGGGGACGCTGCCTGTAAGTACACGTAGGGCAGTGCATTAGCTTGTGTGTAGGAGAAACTTTTGTCCTGCCCGTGATTTTATCTTGTCTACACGTGACGTTACGTTGTCCGACAGAAAGTTTTCTATTGGTTTACGCACATCTTATGGTTCGTTTGCAAATGAGACACTTAGGAATCGACGCTCGTCTAGTCCGAATAGATGATGGTGGTCCAAATTGGTGGTTCCTTAATATATATGATTCAAAAAATAGTTCATGTATAATCATAGGTGGTTCTGGTAATTGATTTGTTCCTATTCTTATAGAATTCTGGACCTTTTCATGTATAATCATATATATTAAAGAATAGATTCAAATTCAAATATAGATTCAAATTTCTGTAAATGCCTCGATTTTAAAGTAGTTACTTTTTCATAAGGATGGGTTTTAAACAATCGCAAAGTTCGAAAAATAATTTATGTTTAAAGGGTTTGGTTTCATCGTTGATTTAAAAAACTTTATTACAGTTAATGATAATTAGATTTTTATCATAATGAATTTTAAAGTTTAAGTTGAATATTATAATATCGATTTTTATATAATAATATAATAAATTCAACATTTATTAATAAAAATGTACTGATAATACAATTCAAGACCTTTCTAAACGACTAAATTTAATTCAAACTTTAGAAATGATTCTGTTCAAAAATATCTCAGAACAATTTAGTTTATAAATAATTTAACTTAAAATTTAAATAAAATTCCTTAGTTCCTGTAAAATATTTTGGTTTGAGACCGGATAGAACCGGGACGGCGGCTAGACACCCTGTTTTTTTACCATAGTGAGAATTAAAGAAAATATCAAATATCGGACATCCTTTTAGTGCAAATGGAGTTTGCAGTACGACAGTTCAAGTTGCAGAATCAGTGACCTGTTCTAGTAAGTTAATTTAGGTAGACACCCTGCGACGCAATGAATAGCCAACGGATGGAAAGACCCCATCATTTAAGCCCTCCTCGTCTTTCTTTAGACACCCTGCTCGGGATTGCCTCCGAATGGCTCTCGTGGACAGCAAAGAAAAGCTTAACGGACAATCACACTGTTCTCGGTCTTGCCGGCAGGATGATGAACACGGCGGCCCGTTATGCGACCTCATTCCAGTTCCTTGGGATGAAATTCTGTTCGTTACGCTGTAAATAAACAGGTTGTAGTCGACGTGCTGCATGTGTGGAATCTACGTGACACTTGCGAATCACGCTGATAATAACTGAAAAGGAGGTCACTTTTGCATGTACGATAATGCCACCCATTTTGTTCCAGAAATGGCACCCACTTTTGTCATTAGAATCGAATTTCATAAAACCTGTCAGAAAGTATCTCTCCGTCTCGAGAGGTCCCTCTTTACCTTGTAAGGATTGATGGGGTCTTTCCGTCCGTTGGCTATTCATTGCGTCGCGTGTTTCTCTCGAGAGGAATATTGTTTCATGTCTTACAAATATAGCATCCGAGTGATGTGAGACATTTCCTTATACCCAGCGTGCCCCATTTACGTACTCTTGGTCACCAGGAGGACTTCATACTGCGAGTTCCCAGTCGGGGAGCAAAGAAATGTAACCGGTAAACCTAAAATAATTTTGTTAATATACTTTCTTTAGATGATAGAATCTGTCAAGCAAGGATTTAAATCAAACATTCTGTAATAATTTTACAATCTCAAAGTAAAATGTTCAATATCGATTGAAAATTATTCAGACAAAACTTCTGTGGTTTCTTGCAACAAAATAAAATCTTCTCTTTTCATTTTACATCGCATTGGGGGTTTAACATCTCAGGATGATTATATTATACTTTTATCTTTGTTCATGAACCAAGATCAGCATAGTTAGGTACCCAACGTTGGAAAGGTCACACTTTGCTAGACCTCCGCTTCTTGGAAGTCAAATCTACATGTTGGAATGAAGTTGATTTTTTCCTATGGAGCGGGTTACTAAACACACTATCCAATGAAATTATCACCAGAAAGACTATCATAGGACATATCTATGTGGACCAGACCAGAAAAGTACATGGACCAGATATAGAATCTGGTTGTGTGAAATATTTGTAATTGCATGATTATAAAAAGATACCATATCATATGTGAAATATTAGTGTTCGCATTAGTGTAAGAACATCAGACCAGTTTCACCCGTGTTGGATAAAAGTGTGATTAAGGAAAAGATCTACAACATATCATTCTATCTAGTATAAAGTTCGATCTACAGGATAAGAATGAGAAAATAATTCACACATTTGTATATTTTTGCACTGAAGATAAATTATACATACAAAGTGTTCATCTCGAGAATGATCTTTCGAGTAGAGCATTCCATATGTGTCTATAACTTGTCATATCTTCAATGCACTGTCATGTAGTGAACTTGCTTCGACATGAAACACAAATTTAAAGATTTCATATTATGTGTCACGTCAATTTAGCACCTCGGCTAGGTTGAGCGAGTGCGTAGTGGCTAGTCTTGGTAGGGCCGCTAGTGCTGTTAGGACGGGTTCTTGGGTTAACCCCACTAGGGATATACTTCGCATATAAGGCTTGTAGACTTCAATTCTTTGAGTTGAGCCTTCAAGCTCTTCAGGTTATGGTAGATAGTCTTGGTGAGCACAACCTAGATTCTCTGGTGCGTAGAGTAGGTGTGGCTCTACTTTAGTGTTTGTGTATTGTCGGTTGACATGATGGAGTGAGAAGCAATTCTTATTATTCAAAGAACTGAAGTCTCGAGGTCTGATCGAGTGCTCTTTGTTCATAGATTTCTATCGGTGGTATCTCTGAAGTGTGCATATCATTGATATCTTTGATTTGTGCGTACGTCGAGTGATTCTTTTTTATCGTGTGCTTGATCTCTTTTAAGATTAGTAGTGTGTGGATTTATTCTTGGTCAGATTTGTAGTAGGGTAGTGCGGAAACGCTATCAAAATTTTAGGTGATAAGTTTTTGGATCATTTAGGGGTCAGCAAATACGTGTTGATAGATGTCGATAGGCGATGGTCGACAGTTGCTGATGATGATGATTGTAGTAGGTGGCATTGAGAAGATGATTTCAATGCATCAAAAATTATTCGATTTGGTAAAGGATCGAGTGAGTTAACAGGGAAAGAAGATCGTAGGTTGTCAAAAACCTGACGTAAACTGCTTGTATGTGTATTTTTGACAGATTTCTGCCTTGTTGGGTCGTTCAAAGTTGCTATTTTTGTGGTTTTTGCCCACACATTACAAACTAGGAGGAAGTTGTAGATGTGGAAGCGTTTGCTTATGCCGTAAAGATGTGCATGGAAGACGTTGATGACAGTTGACTTGGGTGAGATAGTGGAGCTACCACATAGAGACTTTTGGAGCTACTAGAGGTTTGGACATCTAGTTAGTGATCTTAGGTATAGTTTATAAAAGTTGATGGTCATATATTGTGCATGTGATCACCAAAGAGAATGCGGCAATCCGAGAGAGGTTGGGTTTATCTTTTGTGCATGTTTGAGTATGGAGGATTATCATTTGGACTTCTTGTGGTTGGAACTCTCAATAATCTACTTCCTAATTGTGCATCGTGTTTGCTTGTGTTGGCACTTAATCTTTAGAGTGAGTTTACTCTAGTATGCTGTCCGTAGTGAGGTTGGAGTTGCGGACTAGTCAGACTATCTCTATTTCTCTCACTGTGAGGTTGGACTTGCAGACCAGCAGACCGTTGTCGAATGTAGTGCTTTCTTATCTAAGAATACAACGAGTATCTGACTATGGAGAGTACGTGTCGCACTTTGTGACTCAGAACCAACGACCACCCAAACCTCTCTCTAACCCCCAAGTACACTCTGAACTTATCTTGCTGCGATATCCTCAAGTTCTCTCGACAAATCTCAACTAGAGATAGAACCAAGATAACGAACACGAGCAACATGTTCCTGCCATCACCGCAAGCACTCTTGGGTCTACTAGTCATCACTCTAGTCTCATCACAAGAGAAATATCAGCACTCCTAACGGAAAAGAAAACTAAGCGCAACACTCGCACACAAATTAATCCAAACCCACTGGATATACAAACAAGCATGCGAGTATGAAGAGGATCCAAAAACAGGCAATAATAACGACAACTCTCCATACTCATGATTGAATGCATTGAAGCACTAAGCAAAACCTCCAAGTCGATCTGTTCTCCAAAGAACTTTAAATCTTACGTCTTTCGAGATAAGAATCTCTCAAATTTGTCTCACTATCATTCCTCAACCATATCTCTGGATGAGATGAAACCAAGGCAAGTAGGTAGCATGTAGAAGAAGCTCTATATTAAGATATTACATGCAGAGAGTTCATCTCTGAGTTGGCAATTATGCCCTACCAAAGTTCATTGTTTCTATAGTATTCACAAATCTACACTATGTTATTTTCGCAGCTCCCGATTTTTGTACTAGTCAACTGATAACAACCTTTACATCTTTAGAAACTTCATTTCCTCATCTCTCCAATAAGGTATGGCATGCACAAATCCAAGCAGTATTGAGCTCACAACATGACACCAAAGATAGTGATATCTGATGGTATCATGCTATAACTCCTTCCTTCTTGATGCTCTGAAGTTGAACTTCGACCTCCATCTTCTTCAATGTCTCCTTAACAACTCCAGAAAGTTTCAGATCCAAGTCGAACTTAAATTCTTGCAACCAACTCAGATATGACATTCACTCAATCCTCCTCTCAATCTCTCATGATACACTTTTGACAGAACTTTGTTGTCAAATACTTCACAAACCACTCGACCAAAAGGTCTCAAACTTCTCAAAAATTCGAAGTGCATCTTCACTACCACTCTGTAAAATTTCAGAACAAGACCCTCAACCAAACTTTCGGAATGATCCGAACCCTAACTGTCAGTAACACAAGATGATATGGAGATCTTTGCACATAAAAATAGCAATATCCTTCAACCGAATAACCCAAATGGTTTGAAATTTCACACGTACATAGTTGACTGTATCCTCTCAGACCTTGGGAAGTTTCATAGCCAAAATGGATCCCAATCTCTCAGTATCACTCTCAATGTCCTCTGGTAACAATCGCACTCTCATAACCTCCGATTTGAGATACTCAACTTCAATCAGTCATAACTCTGTCACTCCAACTTGAAATCGAACGATCTCGATGCCCATCAACAAGCCCATCTCGAGAGCTTCCCAACAATAGTCATGTCCTCTCCAACAACCTTATAGAACTCTCAAAAAGTGCAGAAAAACCTCACGGATATAAAATTAGTTACGAATTTGACCCCCTCGTCTTCAATCGATCAAAACCTCATCATGCAAGCTCTGTATTGAGTAGTCGTTGAATCCATGAACATCTTCGTCTTCCAAGCTTTCCAACCATATTCAACACTTGTCGAATGGTCCATAAGAAGTGTCTCTAAACTTTCAAAAATGTGAAGAGAACTTGGTGAAAGATGATTGGTCAAACTTTAGCCCAATAAGAAATAAGTTGACAAAAGATTTTGTCTTCACTCACATGACCAACACCCAAGGAGTGAATTTTTATCATGAGTACCATTTGGGCACTCAAAGCTTTTATTAAACACACTCCAAACACGTGCTCTCGATGACGTCTCTGCTCAAGAAGCACATAGACATGATAACACAAACGACAAAACTACACTTAGTATAGGGTCAGAACGACGACTCTAAAACGGTTGACAATAAACGAAACTACAAACAGAACAACGAGACTATTATCTGATTGTAATAATCTTCTCTGAAATTTCTCATAATTAACTCTCGATGCGTCAGTTGTAGTCAACTATAACAACATATCTCGATCCAAGTGTTGAATGGAACTCTCACTAGAAAGTTCAGATCCAATCAAAGATCCGTACTACATCAGAGTAAGATTTAGACCGAAGATCCCAAACAACGTCGTAAGTGACTATCAGAAGAAGGATAAGATCGAGAGTAGTCATTATTATAGTCATAAACGACTCTCAACAATGAGTCAGCATAAATACTCAAAAGTGATCACGCGGCAGAAAATGGAGCTTAATGATGAACGGTGTCGTGATTTGAATCATTTCACATAGTAAATGATTCACCTCTCTGCCGAGAGTTAGTCTTTCTGAGCGAAGTTATGACCTCAGAGAAGTTGATTCTGGAAGGTGTTATGTATTTTGAGTCCTAGTAGATTGTTTATCATGTTCATAGAGTTTTAAACTCATGGGTTGTACTTACTTGTCCCATGCACGCTTTCTAGCTGGTTTAAGTTATCTTGCAGGGTTACGTGTCATTTTAGGTAGTTTTAGATTTTCGTTGATACTTTAGGAGGCTGACGTGGTAGCCTATGAGTGAAGTTAAGTTACCACGTAGATTAAGGCACTAAAGGAAAACCAAGTGGAGCTATGAACTCCCATTGGTCTATTTTTGTCTTTTGTAAAACTCTAACTTTAGAAGCAGAAGTTTAAAAGAGAGTTCGAGCATTTGGTGAGGACACTATGAAATCTGAAAGCACAGGAAGATAGAGCTCATCGTGCCAGTCACTATCAGTGAAATTCTTGATCGATTTGGAGCAGTAAAGAAGGAGTTATGCCAAATTGAAGTTCAGATTGAGTTGAAATTACATCACTTTTGTTGATTTTAGGGTTTTGAGTGTCAATTCCAGCAGAAAAGAGATAATCGCTTCAAACCTACGTGGATGCATTCACTGTCAGCAGGACTACGACTTTCCAAAAAGTTTCATGTCATTTGAGTGACTGAGTAATTCAAGGCGACCGCTGAAGCAGAGGGGTTCTGAAAAGCTCTCAATCTAGAGCAGCAACTTCAGAGAACGAGATCTGGAGAACCGTGTACAACCACCAGGCCCAACTTCACAGGGGTGTTTAGCAAGCTGTGAACTCCAAGTTCTGTAAGAATCTTCGAAAGTGATAGAGCCAATTTCCTGTTCTAGGTCGAAATTGTCATCTAGGTGTCAGAAATTGCTGTAATTTCTCTACTCTGGATGTTTCTGTCCATATCTCGGTGTTGGAATTTGATCTCAGGCTGAAACTTGGTGTGTGTGCTCAGTAGGGCCTCTTTTACATATAGGAGAAATTTAGAAGTCTGAACCATCATAGTTTTCCTCTCTTTGAGCGTTAAAGTTCACCGGCTGATCCTATTACTACTAATAAAACTTGAACTTTGCTTCTTGAACATAATAGAGGTTCTTACAGACCTGTATGAGTGCCTACAGTGCCCTGTTGTAACCTGAAAAGCTTATCCTTTGAGTAAAATAGCCACAGCTAGAAGCCCAGCGCTTCCCTGAGTAGGAGTATTCTGGACTGGGCTAAGCAGCAACTTGGTCGGATGATGAGCCTGAACGAGTTATTGAGAGAGTTTGTTAGGAGATCCGACAACTCTCAATGCTTGAGCGTATAACCTTAGATGCTAGGAGAACAGAGCTTTTCCTACAAGCTACCGACGATGTTACGGTAGATCGATTATGCTTCATGTTAGCAGATCGATCGGTTGAAGGAGGTGTTACTATGGACTGGAGGAGAGTTGAGGACGCCCTGGCCGTTCTAATAAGAAAGAGACGAGGAAGAGTAGGAGGATGACCGCTTGCGGAAGTGATCCTTCAACCTTATGCTGCTCCTCAAGTGCAGTAACCTCCGACTCCTACTCCCAGACCTGTTGTCTCGGCTGCAGTTCCTTTGATGCCAGTTGTGTCAGTTCTTGCACAAAGGGCACCTGTTCAGAGACCTGCGGAGAACTATGGTCAACAGAATCAGATTGAAAATCTTATCCGGCAGATGCGAGAACCGAAGGTGGAGCTAGCTGGATTGCAGAGAGAGCAGTCGCCGGCGTCTGCTGCTGCACGTCCAAGAGGTGCTCCTGTTCGTAGATGTATCTGGTGTGACAATCCATATCATTTTCGAGGAGACTGTCAAGAGCTCACAGCTGCCTTGCGAGATAGTGTGGTTCGCTACCAGAACGGTAGGCTGCACTTTTCTTCTACTGGAGAGTCGTTGAGCACGCAGTTTGGACGAAGAGGCATGAGGAGTCTACCTCAGATTGCTGCAGCTGCAACGGCAACTGCGTTGATGACATCGCTGGTAAATTCTGATGTATATGCCGGGCATATCGAAGTCTCTTCTAGTCTTACATTGCTAGATAGGACTGCTGAAAAGAGTGTGATTCCAGTTCCTTCTGAGATACTGAAGAGAGGAGCAGAGTCTATTCGTAGGGTCACAGGGTGGAGAGATCCTGTAGACGCTGCTTCTATTAGAGCATTTTTGGATGTAGATAGACACGTTCACTGGTAGGATGCTTCTGTGGAGGAAAAGAGACGACGAGAAGCATTTGAACTTGATACTGGAGTTCATGAGGAAACTAGAGATAGACAGAGAGTCACCAGGAGGCGAGCAGCTCCTCTAGAGGACATCCTCTCTACTTCTCAAGCTCCTCCACCTGCACCAGGTCCGATAGAGGATGTGCAGAGGTCTCAGCAAGAGCCAACGGCGGCTGGAAGGAGGTTTACTTCCCAAGAGAAGGAGAAGGGACCGGCCTACAAGTTGACGGCTGATATTGAAACTTCTATTGATCTGAAGAGCATCTTGGAGCAGAGGATACTGGATGCGCGAATCAAGTTTTCTCTTCGGGAAGTTCTTGGTATTGCAAAGAGAGATTTTCACGAACTGGTCATCGACATCATCAAGCACAAGAGACAGGTGGTGTTTGAACAAGTAGAAAGTCAAATGATAGATGTGGTAGGAGCTTTTGTGAATGATGCAGAATTCAAGAAGGTGCATTTTCAGGAGATTGATGACGAGGGCTACCAGCAAGAAGCATTAGTTGCTGGTACCAATACAATTGAGTTTGACGATGAGGAAGCTGGCGAGGACAGTGCAGCTACTGATAGTGACTTCAGAAAGAGACATTGGGCTCGTGCTACGACTGCTACACGAGTTCGTCTTGGAAGTTTGCTTGAACTTATTGCTACTTTAGTTGATCACGGATTTGAGATAAGCATCATATCACGGGAGGTGTACGAGAGAGGTCAGTGATCTATCGAGTTGAACCATGGTTGGGTGTTACGTGCTGCAAACAACGGCAGAAAGGTGAGCTATACGGCGCTTGTCCTAACGTGACGGTGAAGATAAGTGATGTGGATGTAGATCAGCACTTCTTCGTGCAATCTTCTGCTTCATATTATGTGATTCTTGGTCAACCTTATATCACTGCGGTTCGAATGGATACCAAGGTGATGGATGACGGATCTCATTATGCTAAGATCCGTAGTCCAGATGATAGACCTTCTGTACAGTTTCTGACCGTTCGTATGGATCATGAACGAAATCGATAGATTTTGAGAGGTTCTCTTATCTGTAGGAGTAAGGGTTTTCTAAAACCACTCTTGTAGGATGGGATAGCAAGAGTGAAAGATCTACTGCTACTATGATCTCGCTTGAGCAACCTGAGGGATCACATGAGGCTGGTGGAGACGTTGCTCAAGATTCAGAGAATAGCTGTATTGTACATAGTTGGAAATCTAGTTTGATGACTTTCAGTTTTGATGATTAGAGTGAGTTCACGCGAGTAGATGATCTGACTGAGAAAAGTAGAAGGCAGATGGAGAAGTATGCAGCAGATCTGCGCTGTCCAGAAATTCTGAAGGAAGAAGAGACGATTTTTGATGTTTATGAGGAGTTTGTAGGTGTACAGTCTTTTGTTCGTTGGTTGGATGATGTAGATAGATTGATGGAACAGATGAGAGATAGGGTGGTGATCTCCATCCATTCTCATGAAATCTATGAGGAGATTGTCTCGTACTTGCGATATCGTCCTCATCCGAGACTGGAGAATGGATGGAAAGATGTAGTCTGTTGGTGTGGCTCTCATCAGGAAGCGGAAGTACACGCCAAGTATAAAGCTGTAACGAGGAAGGTGAAGCCTGTGGTGACCCAATTACTTGTTGATTCTTAGCAGCAGATGGAGTTAGCGGCTACTGAGCTTGTGCTTAGAGATCCTACACAGATAGGACACAAGTTTACTCAAGAGACACTCGAGCTACTTCAGATAGGAGGAGGTGGCTTCTTGGCTAAAGTGGAAAAATGAGCTTTCGAGAAGATGATAGTTAGTCATGATAAGACATTTTCTTTCTTCTCAGGAGATTGGTTGCGTGGATCCTAGTGTGAGAGCTCCGATGGTTATCTTCACTGTTCCTCACGTATCTTGGGACTTGAAGCCGATTCTAGTCTCTCGTGCCTTACTATCGAAGGTCACTGAGTTGCTGAAGGAGAAGATACGAATGGGTATTCTTGAACCATCTATGACTCCGTACTTTAGCCGATGGTTCACAATACCTAAGAAGACAAGAGCTCTACGCTTCATCCAAGACTTGCAGCTTGCTAATAACATCACGATTCGAAACATCGAGACAGGACCTGTGGTTGATGAAGTAGCTGAGACGTTTGCTGGAAGGTCAATATATTCTATTGGAAATCTATTTTCAGGTTATGATCAGTTTCAGCTTGCTTTGGAGAGTAGAGACTTGACTACCATGCGTACACCTTTGGGTTTGATGCAGATGTGTACTCTTTCTCAGGGTGCGACAAACTCAGTAGCCCATATGCAGAATGTGATGCATAAGGTGTTACGAGAGTTTGTACCTAAGGTCACTATCTCGATTTTGGACGATATTCTCATGAAAGGTTGTCTGGTGGAGGACAAGGACGAAGTAGTGAATTCTGATGGTTGCAGAAAGTTCGTTGCAGACCACATTCGAGATGTGGAAAAGATTCTGATGCGTTTGGAGGAGGTACACCTAACTCTGTCAGGTACCAACTCTCGCTTTGGAATGTTAGAGATTGTGGTGGTGGGTTATCTGTATGGTACTTTTGGAAGACGTTGTCGGAGTGTGATCCGTCTACCTAGGAAAGCTCCGGGCTTCTGGCTGTGGTTGTTTACTCAAGAGGTTGGCTTTCAGGTCACAACAGGGGCCATAAACACTCACACAGTTGTGTAGGGTCCTCTAAAATGCTCAAAAAGCGAAATTTATGTTTAACTAGTAGTAATAGGTTTAAGCGGTGAACTTTGACACTCAAAGAGAGGAAAACTATGAAGGTTTAGACTTCTAAACTTCCCCTACATGTAAATGAGGCACTACTGAACACACACACGAAGTTTCAGCCTGAGATTGAATTCTAGCACCGAGATGTTGACAGAAAAGTTCTGAATAAGAGAATTATGGCAATTTCCGGTACCTAGACAGCTATTCAGACATAGAACAGAGAATTGGCTCGATGAATTTCAAATCTTCTCACAGTATTTGAAGTCTACAGGATGCTGAACATCCCTGTGAAGTTGGGACTCCTGAACGTACACAGAACTCCAGATCTCTTCCTCTGAAGTCGCTGCTCTAGATTAAGAGCTTTTCAGACCCCCTCTGCTTCAGCGGCCGCCCTGAATTACTCAGTTACTCAAATGATTCAAAACTTTTTGGACAGTCGTAGCCCTCAGTGCTTGGCACGACGAGCTCTCTCTTCCTGAGTTCTCCGATTTCGAAGATACCTCACCAATTGCTCGAACTCCACTCTAGAGCTCTGTTTCTAAACTTAGAGTTTTACAAAAGACAAAAATGGACCAATGGGAGTTCATAGCTCCACTTGACTGTCCTTTTGTGTCTTAAACTACCTGGTAACTTATCTACACTCATAGGCTACCACGTCAAGCCCTCTAGAGTGCCAGCGTAGAACTTAAACTACCTAAAACGACACGTAGCCCCGAAAATTAACTTAAATCAGCTAGAAAGCGTGCATGGGCGACAAGTAAGTACAACCCATGAGCTCAAATCCCTATCAGCATGGAAACCCTAAGTTATGTACATTGAACGTCATAGACAAGTAAGAAGTCACTTGCACAAGCGCACAAATGCTTGAACAAGATAACTAACATACTATCAGCCTACTAGGACTCAAAATAGTGTTAATACCATATGCAAAGGTGTCAAACATATACATAAAGGACTAGAAGTAATATGAGCTAACTTCTAGAACTACTAAACCTAAGCGTCGGAGTAGAAGTCAAGCATGTAGCCGCCAAGTAGCGCGACATCCACCCCCTCTGAACCTGCACATCCTCCGGTATGTGTCAGATCCAGATCAAGACTCTTCAGCTTCAGCTTCAAATTCATCTTCAACCTCCATTGAGTCTTCAACTTCATCTTCAGTAAGCTCTGCAATGTTCTGGTCCTCTCCTCTCCTTCTAAAGAGCTTGATTCTCTTCCCTGCGACTGGTATCTTGAGCACTGCACCATCTAACTCTCTCAAAGAGTATGTGATATTATCATAAACTTCTAACACCACATAAGGTCCGAACCATCTCTTGGAAAACTTTCTGATAGTGCTATGCTGATTATCAAGACTACTATCATAGACTAACACCCAATCACCTTCCTTAATTGGTTTGGGTCGTAATCTATGTGTTCTATCAAATCTGCCTTTGTTTCTCTCTCTAGCAGTCTTTAACCTTTCCACAGCTTTGGCAACATCCTCAGATCTTCGTTCTAACTGCTGGATCCTTAATGCAAGAAGATCCTCCGTACTTCTAACATCTTCCCATGACAAAACATTCCAAGTAGGCACAACCTCCTCAATCAGCATCACAGGTTTTTGCCCTAGTATCAACTCTGCTGGCATGTAACTTGTAACGGTACTATGAGTTGTACGATCTGCCCACAAAGCAAATGGTAGCAGTCTAGGCCATTCACGGATCTTACCCTTGCAAGCTTTTACCAAAGCTTTGATGATTGACGGATGACCTCTTTCGCTCTTGCCATTCCCTTCAGGATTGTAAGCAGTGGTTAACGCCAACTTGATTCTCAATCGCTTGAAGAACTCAACTGCTTCTTGTGAATCCAGCTCACCCCTATCTGCAGTGATCTTTCTCACACACCCATACCTACAAATAACATCTTCAAGTAGAAAGCGGCAGACACTAGCAGTGGTCTTCGTCCTCAGAGCACGGCCTTCGACTTGGTTAGATAGATCTTCTCTAGCCAAGACTAGATACCTCATTTGTCCAAGTCCAAATGGCATAGTTACCAGATCAACTACCCATTTATAATGAATGGCTAAAGGATAAGTAGGATGCAATCCATCACGTTGACGTACATTGGAGTACATCTGACAGGGTACACAGGATGAAACAAACTGTACTACATCCTTATACATACCCTTCCACCAATACTTTTCCTTCATCTTGGCAAATGTAGCCCAAAGTCCTCTATGACCAGCCCATAAACTCTCATGGAACTCCTTGATCAGCTTCTGCTGCAATTCCAAGTCACATACTACCCGCTGCGGTATACCTCCTTGTAGCTTAGGGCGCTTCCATAGATGTCCTCCATGTAAAAAGTAACCATAAGCTGTTCTACGGATCCTCTTGAAATCTGCATCAGACCAGCCTTCTTGCCTTTCCAGTGAACTCAAATAGCGCCCAAGATCCAACCACTCGCCATCATACACAGTTTCCTCAAAAAACTCCAACGGGGCTGCAAAATAGCTTCTATCTCTTCTAGCAAGAGCACTAGAATAGAACTCTGTTCCCACATCCTCCTGGTCATCTATCATTTCCTTCTCATCGCAATACCTAGCCCTTGATAACATATCTGCCACAGGATTGTCCTTCCCTGCAATATGTCTAAACTCTGGGTTCAAGGACTTGATATATGCTATCCACCTCAACATAGCAATATCTGGAGTTGTACAGCTAGTGATCATTCCCAAGAGAGGTAAACAATCTGTCTCCACAACCACATGTGCTCCTATCAAGTATTCCTTATCACTCTTCATCGCAGTAACTACTCCCCATAGCTCTCTCTTGACCTGAGGGTAGTCTCTCTGCCGTGAACTTAACACCTTAGCTCCAAAACGCACCACATATCTATTTCCATCCTCATCATCTTGTCCTATAGCCCATCCAATCCCAATAGGACTAGTATCAACAGTAATGATAACAGATCTGCCCAACTCATATGTTACCTTCCGTAGAGTTGGTGGTGAAGACAAAAGATCCTTCAACTTCCTCATAGACTCGCTTTGCTCCTCTTGCCACTGAAATCTTTGCTCCTTCCTCAGCAACTTGTACAACGGATCTGCTACATGTGCAAAGTGTGGAATCCATATATGGTAAAACACACATGCACCTAGAAACCTTCTCACCTCGGTAACTGACCCACATGTCTCCTTCATCCTTCGA
This sequence comes from Asterella californica, assembly GCA_036924285.1. NCBI lineage: Eukaryota > Viridiplantae > Streptophyta > Marchantiopsida > Marchantiales > Aytoniaceae > Asterella > Asterella californica. Next base: position 17,118,749 of record JAYKYS010000008.1, read on the forward strand.
ATGGCATCAACCTTGTTTGGACAAGGTTTTTGACCATAAGATCCACATAGGTGCCCCACAATCAACACCTCCTGTTCTCCAAATACAGACTTTGCTCCTGATAAAGTCAAATGAACCTCCTCCAGTCGACTCAATATCTTATCGCAGTCAACTATATGATCTGCAACAAACTTACGGCACCCCCTCTGATCCATTACCTCATTCTTCTCCTCCTCAACACACCCTTTGATCGGCACATCATCAAGGAATGGCATAGTTTTTTCAAGAATAAAGTCCCTCAAAACTTTGTTCATGCCATTCATCATATGTGCTACAGAATTGGTAGCACCTTGCGGTAAGGTGCACATCCTTAGTAACCCCAAAGGTGTCCTCATTGTAGTCAAGTCTCTACTTTCAGAGGATAACTGAAACTGATCATATCCTGAATATAAGTCTCCCATTGAATAGATAGCACGACCAGCAAAAGCCTCTGCAAACTCGTCTACAATAGGTCCTATACCCATATTCCTGATAGTCACCTTGTTAACTGGCTGCATATCTTGAATGAATCTCAAAGCTCCACTCTTCTTCGGAACAGTAAACCATCTGCTAGAGTAGGGAGCTATAGATGGTTCTGTGGTGCCCACAAATTACAGGATGCACGAATTTTTGAAATTTTTAAGAATAATAACTTGTTTGTATAACTGAAGAAGCGTTGTTACTTAAGGTTACGACTTCCTTAACAGGAAGATGATCTTAAGAGCTGTTTGTAATAAGAAGTTGACTTCTTCGGAAGACGGCCGTCTTCAGAAGAGCGTCTTCTCAGTTGCGTCTTCAGAAGACGGGAAGACGGCGGAAGATGAGAAGACGGCGGAAGACACCTGTCTTCCAGAAGACAGCGATCGCGAAGGATCAACCACGAGTTTTCGGGTAAGACAGTAGGTGTACCTACTAGGGCGTACCGAATAGGAAGGTAGGTCAAAAAGACACCCAAGGTCGAGAACCCCTAATCTGCGGGGAAGATGCGTGAGGAAGCACATTAGGCGCATTCCAACTTCCCGCAGCACAGCACGCTTGAGAAGATCGATTGAGAGAGTGAGCTTCGCGAGCTAGCATTGAGAGAGGAATCGAGTGAGGACATCGAGGTAGGAGAGAACAAGTTGGCAGCTAGGCGAAGGGTGAGATCGAATTGTTGGAGCACAAACAGCAGAGAGAGCGAAGGCGTTTCTGTGGAGCTTCCGAGAAGCTGACAGTGGAGAGTGGCGAGTAGAAGCGAAGGTGGAATCGAGGTGTGGACCGAAATTGACAGCAGGCGCAGTCGAGAGGAGTCGCATTGGAAGCTAGGACAAGAGCCAGAAGCGCGCGGAGGTCGAAGGCAACTCGGGGAGCCGAAGAAGACTGTAGAGGTTCTTTCCCCTGTTCTTTCTCCTTCCCACTTTTTCTCGTCATTGTCTGGTACTCCCCGCGCTTCCTTGATTGTGTGCAGGCAGCCTGATCGATTACCCCCACCCCCCATTCTTTCTATTTGAGACATTGGGCACGGAAGCGCTGCCCAATTTCTGTCAAGACATCTCCTTGCTTCTTCCCGAGCTCAATTCGAGCTTCCCTACTCCTAGTCCTCAAATTGGAGACCCCAACTATCAATTTCCCTACCCTACTATCTCTCTACCCCCGAAACTTGGAACAGAAGACGATTCGGAAGATGGGAACATCTTCGGAAGACGCTTCTTAAACTTGACTGTCTTCGGAAGATCGTCTTCGGAAGACTGTCTTCGGAAGTCGACTGAACACAATTTGTATCAAGAGTGGATTTGCTTTGCTTTTGTGTTTAGAGAGACTTGGTACGAATCCTGAGAGGTGTGGTGAGTTGTTTTGTTATTTCGAGAAGTTGGAAGTCGGGAACTAGGCCTGTGCCTCTCGGTCTTCCAAGCTTCTCAACTCCCCATCTTCCTAGAGAGACTAGAAGACTGGAAGGCTGGCAAAATGAGCGAGAAGACGCGAGGGTCCATTCGGGTCTCTTCTGTCCGATCCATAGCAGCCGTTCCTTCTTCTTCCCGAACTTAGAAGAGAGTTGTGAGAAGTCTTGCTGGCAGAATCTGGAGGGAATGGTCGAGGGTCTTGTCTTCCCATCATGCAGCAAGCTTCTTCTGAGTGCGTATGAGAGGTGAGAAGTCAGAAGAACAGAGTGCAGTTGTCTTGAGTCTGTTGTGAGGATAGATTGCGCGTAGGAAGAAGAAGACAGGTGAGACCAGTGAAGGGAAGTCTGACTTCGGGAAGTCTTCCGAGAAAGACATTGAATCGGAAGCTGTCCCAGTGTCTTCCCAGAGGCCACTGTCACCGTAGGAGCCCGCAACCATCTTCTGAACCTTTCTTATACTCTACTTCTCGCATATCTTGTATCTTCTGATAGGAAGTAGGATGTAATGCAAGGTGGGTTGTCTTCTTGGTAATCCATGCGAGGCCTTGCTTATATAGGATTGTTTAGATATAGCTCGGAAGACGAGAGCTATCTAGGAAGTACTGTTAGAATCCCAGAAGACGGAGTAGCTGTCTTCTGGAAGACTAGTTTCGTCTTCTGAGAAGTAGAAGCTAGACTGTGGGCATTCGGGAAGGACTGAGCCTTCGGCTCATAGTAGGTCCTTGTGGTTTAGTGCAACAGATCTTCCAGGTATGTCGATGCATCCGCGGGGCTTGGTGTTACCAGCGGCAGAATTGGCCGAGGCCACTCCTTTCCTCAAGGAGTTGGGTCTCGACTTCTTCCTGTGGGATTGGAACCTCGCAGATCAAGGGCTTCTGGAGGAGGTGTGGGCAGCGTTACCACCGCGTAACCGTGTACCTGCGAAGGCAGGAGTAGCTCGGGGAAGACCGTCTTCCTGGACTGAAGACTGGTGGCGTAAGGCGTTTCACAGGCCTGAGTCCGAGAACCGAGGATATTGGTACGAGAAGAAGATCCTGCCTAGGATTGTGAGTTCGTGGCATGTGCCTGGGAGCACCACCTGCCTTTTCGTGGAAGACAGGCAGGGGAGGAACGGTTGGAAGATAGAATCTTACCGAGAGCCGAAGAAGCACCTCCTGGCGAAGTTATTTCTGCATCTCTTTCCCAAGGGGAAAGCGCAGAAGACAAGGTACTTAGGCGATCAGGACGTGGAGTTCCTGAAATCAGTGTGGCATGACAGAGTGCCCATCTACTGGGGCGCGTACATCCACAACTACGTACAGACCGAGCTAGCATACTTGGGTACCCCGACGGGAGGACACCTGACGCCCTTCCTCTGCTACTTGTATGTAGCCATGAGGGATCTTAGGGAAGATCAGCTGGCAGTGTATGGGCCAACGGAGCGACAAGAGGTGAAGGAGGAGACCTCGAAAGACGACGACCGAGAGGCAGCAGCAACGCCCCCTCCCACTCTGATGCCACAGCTGAGGCTCGGCTCTCACTAGAAGACGCTTCTGGTGAGGGAAGATGAGTCTAGTGGGTCGGAAGACGCCACGCCACTGAGGAAGATGGGTCCCAGAAGTGTACCGAGGACACCCATCTCCCTCATTCACTCAAGATCGGAGTCCGACTCGGAAGAAGACCTACTGAGTACCCGATCGGAGCAAAAGACTGCTTCTGCAACGCCTGGGAGTCTTCCGAAGACTCCAGAAGACGAAGGATGGATAAACGCTCCTGCTGCGATGCGAGGAAGCGCAAAGAAGAGAGCCGCTCCTGCCATGAGGAGTCTTCCATCCCGGAAGATGAGAAGAGTATCTTCTTCTCGTGCGCAGAAGATGAAGGCCGTAGTAGTGGAAGAGGCTTCCTTACCTCTGGAAGACGAAGTCGACACCATGGAGCGAGTGGTGGAGATGAACTTGTCTTCCGCAGGAAGACGACTGGAGGAGTTCAGTGCCTACTTCCAGAAGGAGATCCAGCCAGCTATGGAGTTGCTGGAGAGGAGAGCGAGGGCAGAGGAGAAGCCCTTACCACCTGGATTCGGCCTGCGCACCTTGCTGCGACAGGAGGAAGACCAGAAGAAGACGGAGTCGCTGGAAGCTAGCCTCCGCACTACGGAGAAGCTTGCGGCCAGGTACAAGGCGGAAGCAGCCGCTTCTGCCAAGGAGCTGGTACAGCTTCGGAAGAGCAACCAGGAGTTGCAGGCGCGGGTACAGCAGTGCAATCAGGAAGTCACCCGAGTTCGGGAGAAGATCACCGCCCTCGCAGAAGAGCAGACCATATGGAAGACGCAGCGAGAAGCCGCGGAAGCGCGAGCTGCAGCTGAGAAGACGCAGAGGGAAGCAGCAGAGGCCCGTGCGCAGAAGATGTTGGCACAGTCGGTGGAAGCGCTTCGAAAGAAGTTCAACTACACCGCGGGTAGGAAGTTACTTACCTTAACTAGAGGATGGGACAGCGAGTCCAAAGCGATGTTGGTGGAATGTCGGGAGAGCATGTTCAGGTACTTGGATAGACAGATAGAAGGAGTGAAGACACTTTATGGTGTTCCCTCGCTTCCGACACCTGCAACCGCATCCTCCCACGCTCCAGCACCATCGACTGGATCCGGAATGGAGAAGGAGGAGTTCGATCTCGCTGTGCACTTGGTGGTGACAGCGTTGGAAGACGAGAAGACTCCAGAAGACGCCCCGGAAGACAAGATGTCTTCTGGAAGACAGGAAGACAAGCCGTCTTCCCAAGTATTCCGCGTGGAGGAAGCGACTTCTCCGGATCTCCATGAGGTCCCCATGGTCCCTAGTCCCGCACCCGTGCCTCAGAAGACGGAAGAAGCACCGGTCGACTCCGCTTCCCAGAAGACGCTTCTGTCTTCCGAAGCAGAAGCCGAAGCCGAGGAAGACGCAGCAGTAGCGACAGCAGAGCCAGCAAGAGACGAAGAAGAGGAAGCCACCTCAGTGACACCCGAGGTAACTGCAGGGCTTTCTAGCTTATCAGAAGTCGCATTAGGAGCTCCGATAGGAGCAGATCAGGTAGAGATTGCCTCCGTGCAATCTGAGTAGTTAGTAACTCCATTTCCAAATATAGTAGAATCGAACATGCTATCTTAAGGATGGCAGTTTTCCCATGTAATATTAGTTAGGACACCATGTGGCAGCATAGGTAGTGTAGGAAGGACAAGGTGGATGACCAATTCGGGCAGGGGAACCGCTTGCATGTGAGGTGACAACCTCCTGTCAGCGCCTCTCTCTCCCTGGTGGTCGTCTCCCCTGGTTCTCACGGCGGCAGCATAAGTAGGATAGCAGAGTAGGAGATAGGGCTCTGCCAGTTCTGCCCGTTCTGTAGAATTCTGTAGTAACTGAACATACACACCGATTCTACAGGCAGGCAGGCGAGACACATTAGAGCAGAGACAGTCTTAGCGCACTACACCTGTCGTTGGAAACATACAAATAATCTTGGAATATACCGGAGGGGTCGGCATACTCGCACCAGCAGTGGGTCGACGATGTAGATAGAAGTAGTGGACAGTCTAGGAACAGGGAACAGCATCCTCGTGCAGTCTTGTTAGCTAGGTTGGTGTGTCGAGGAGTAGACGCAGGAAGTAGAGGGAGTGAGCTTCCCAATGCCATTGTGACTTCTTCTCGGGGAATAGATTGTGGATTTGAGTGCAGAAGCTTTGTCCATGTCTTCTGGATGGTGGGTTCATTGAATTCACTCCCAATTGTGCATGGGAAGTGTTCTTCTTGAGTGGCGGTGACTGTCAGCAGTTGTGGAAGTGTAGCTTGACTCGTTCAGTAGAGCACTTGGGATCTATGTACGAACGGTCTTCTGGGTAAGGGATCCCATAAGACAGAGCAGTCAGAGCAGCGAAGTGAAGAAGAAAGAAGCTTTCTTCCCGCAACAGAAGACGACATCCTCGAGTAGAAGACGGTGCAACAGTACTCACGTTTGTTGTCTTCCTCCCCAAACTATTACAAGCAGGGATGGCTTGTTAGTCAGGATCCGGACTAGAAGCCTGTCGGAATCTTAATTTACTCTTTTCATCTTGTTTTCTCTTGATTGGTTTTTCTCATCTTCCTCATCTTCTCCCATCTTCTCCCCAGCTTGCTCCATCTTCTGATTGTAATCGAGTGGTAAAGGCAAACCCACTGGTTTGACTTTCTTTGCCACTGACTTGTACTTGGTCTCCACATACACCTCTTGTCGATCTATAAACTTATCAATTACATCATAAAGCTCCTTGGAGCTCACTCTCACCACTCTATCTACATCATCTATAGAACTTTCTACTATAGATTTCAACTCCCCTATAGTATCTACCAAATACTGCTCTTCAAACACTCCAGATATGTATTCATCTCCGGCTAACTCTCCACTATCCCACAAAGACTGCTGTACATACTTCACATGTTGCCTCTCAAACCTCTTCAGATTCTCAACCTTCCTATAACACGTTGATCCACATGATGTCAATCCTAAGAAGCTAGTGGATAAAGCTTCCTGCCCTACTGGATCAGACGAAATCCTATCTCTACTGTATCGTTGAAGTCTCGCTCTTCAATGGTACTCTGCCAAAACCCCTAGACTCTCTAAACTCCTGAGTAATCTTAGGTAGTGGACGGTCTCTCAAGCTATCACGATTCCTCTCATGTTCTGCAGCAACGGTCAAAAACTGAACAGCTCTTTTGCCGTCTCTACTACGTATCCTAGCATAGGCTGAACCATCATCCATAACTCGTGTCTCCATTCTAACAGCAGTAATGTAAGGCTGCCCTAGAATGATAGGATAGGTTGACATGTCTTGCACAAAGAAATTCTGAACATCACTGATGTCACCCACAGTTACCTTGATGTTGGGACAAGCACCATAGAGTTCTCCCCTCTGGTTGTTGACAGCACGGATAAGCCATCCATGGTCGGTGTCTACGGGCCACCTTTCACGCTTGTACAGTTCCTTAGACATCAGATTAATCTCTGAGCCGTGATCAATCAATGCCACCACAGGTTCCTCTAGATCTCCCAGCTTCACTAAGGTCTCTGTGGTTGCTCTCGCCCAATGGTTGTGAGAATAATGGCTCTTCTGCGATGCTTCCACCTCATCTTCAAACCTCACGTGCTGATCTGATCTTCCCTCTGATACTTGAGAGCAGTAACCAGCAATCTCATCCTCCTCATCCTCCGACAGTTTGGTCCCTAGAGCGTTAAGCGTAGCTGCTTCACCCAAAATCTGACGCTTCCTCTTGATGATATCTATGATAACCTCATGGAACTCACGCTTTGCAATCCCAAGAATCTCACCCAAAGTAAACTCAACCTTCCCATTCAAGATACGATTCTCTAACACCTGCTTCAAGTCTGTAGCAATCTCAATGTCAGACTGAAGTTTGTATGCAGACATCTTACCCTTCTCCTTACTTCTCTCCTTCTCCTTTGGTGTTGTAGATGGTAGATCCTCCATAGTTTCCTCTCGAGTAGGTGTTGTCTCCTGCCTTGCCTCTGGTCTAGCCCTTTCACTCTTTGTAGCAGGTTGTTTGGCTGTAGAAGCCTCACCTGCATCCTCCCTCCTGCGTTTTTCTTCTAGTACAACTTCATGCTGACTTCTTGCAACATAAGCATGCACTGACATAGTATCCACAGGATCATTCCATCCTGTAGCTTCTCGAATTGAGTTGCCAATCCTTCGTAGCACATCCTTGTCTAGCTCTGTTCTAGCTACGGACCGCACTACATCAGACCACAACCCAGTAGTCCCTTTCTCTCTCTCCATCTCCACTTTCACTCCACATGTAGCAGCATTCACAAGAGAAACAGCATGTGATGCTGATATCTCATTCACAAGTCTCTTCATACCACCCTTGCCAAAGTTGGTTCCCAACATCATCCCAGTCTCTCTCATATAGATCTTACCATCTTTGAAGAAGATCAGATCCTTCCTCAATGCATCTAAAAACTCCCCACAATCTCTTCTTACATGGTCTAGGCTATCACACCATATACAACGATGAACAAAGCCTTCTCTCATCTGAGGTCTCTGCATAGCAGGCTGTACATTTTGCTCCTTCTCTTCTAACCTAATGAGCTTAAGCTTAAGCTCCTTCATACCCTTAATCAACTCATCAAGCGGTGAGTCTTCCTCTCTAGCAATTACCAAAGCGGTCTTAGTAGGCAACTGCTTGACAGGAATTATCAGAGGTGCTGCTTCACTTACCACCACCTTGTCCCTTCTTCTCTGTCTCTTGGTCAGCAAAGAGACAGCCTCTTCAACCTCCTTCCAATCAGTCTTCAATCCTCTCTCCTCACTCTTGTCTTCCAGCAACAGCTCAAGCTTCTCCTGAATAGTCACGTCCGCTGCTTGTAGGAAAAGCTCGGTCTTCTCCACCTCTAATGTAAGCTTCTCTGTCCTAGAAAGCTGAGCATACTGACGATCAAACTCCCTTAACAACTCATTTACAGACAAACCTTTGTTAGGCTTAACCACCCACTCCAAGAACGTTCTCTTGGTCACCCTCTCTGAATCTTCAGTGTAGTACTCCTCCTTCAAGGCGCGCATAAAGCTCTCCCAACTCTGTCCTTGCTGCTGCTTGAGCTCCTTCACACGCCCACGAATCTCAGGGACAACAGCAAGCTCAAAGTTCTCCACCATCTCCTTCTCAGGTACCTTGTTCACCTCCATCTCCCTAGCATAGTATCTCACGTACTTGGAAATATCTGTCCTGTAACGACCTATGTTACACACAGGAAGTTTGTCTATTAGTAAGGTATTTAGTTATAACTAAGTGTTGAGAATGTTTATTGGCTGCCAAAGTACTTTAAGGATGTATCAAGTTAGTCATGACTAGCTAAAAGTTAGTTATGGTTAAACTTAGCTGTACTTTTGACAGAATTCAGATATTTGCTAAAGAGTGAGCACTACTATCTTGTCATCTTGTCTAAAAGGTAGAAAGGAGGTGGAAAGTATCCCTTATCTCCTTTTTGACTTGATATTAGTGGTTGGATTAAAGTTGTGGACTTTGTGGGCATTAAAAACAAGAAGAGATTCCACATGTTTCCTTTTTAGTGGGTCCTAGTGTAGAGGGGGGGTGGAAATTCTAGATTCCTTGAGAATATTTCAGAATCCTTCTAGAAGTTGTTGACTTTGAAGGAATAAGCCCATGTGAAAAGATAAAAAGCCCATGTGATCAATGCTTTTACCTTAAGTAATATCTTAGTAAAACCCGGTAAAAGTAGTTACGGCTGAGTTACCGGAGGGTATCAAAGTAAAAACCTAGAATGTATAAATAGAGGAGTAGAGAAGAGCTCCTCATCCTTGTTTTCACATTGTCGTAATGACAACTTGAGTAATATAGAGAGAGATTATCGTCGAGTTTGAAAACCCTAGTACTAAACCTCAAGTAGAATCTCCGAGGAGAAGAGCAGAAACCGACTTGTGGTGTTATTTCTGTAGAGGGTTGGGACACAAAGTAGTGAATTGTCCAACTAGAATCAGAACCGAGAGAGCTAAAGGGAAGCGGGAGTTTACTGATTTAAGTCTTCGAGTGGGTCCATCGTCACCAGCGCCAATTCATCTTCTAGGCGAAGATCCTTGTCCAAGTTGTGGAGTGGGTGATCTATCCAGAGGACACAAGTGCGTCGATGTGGCCGCCCTACTTACGTCAGTAGTCGATAAGTTGGACGAGACTCAAAGAGCTGAGACGGAGAAGTTGTCAACTTCAAAAGAGAACTCGGCTGAGTTGTGATGGAGATCGTCATTCGGATGGTGGAGAAGGCGGTGATGCGACTCAGGCTCATGATTACCTTGGGAGAAGAGATGGCACAAGAGGTGTTGTTACAACCGTTTTCTTTTATTTTACCTATGGTAGATTATTCGCGAATGGAATTGGTGATGTTCGTGCTCTTTTAGCGAGTAGTTATTGCACGAAAATTGGAAGTGTAGAAGAGTAGTTACAAGATGGGGAAGTTACCAGTGTTTCATGGGAAGGACAATGAATATGTAGAACCATTTGTACGAGATTTCAAAAGGGTTTGCATCGGAAACAACGTGAGAAGGAAGGAAGAATGGGTGTTGTTACTGCCAGAGTTTTTAGAAGATTTTGCTCTTACGTGGTATGAAGACCGAGTGAAGAGCAAGACACCTGGTGCAGTTGAGGACACATGGGAGACGTTGAGTAATGCACTCATCGAAGAATTTCTTCTAGAAGAGAGTTATGAGAAGCTCATGGTGGAGCTTACTCATTTGAAGCAACGAGACGACGAGAAAGTTCGGCAATATGCCGAAAGGGTGGATAAGTTGGAGCAACGGTTTCGGACGGTCCTACGGAAGAGTGGAGACAATGTGGAGCTAACGATGGCGAGGATTGGAGCAGTGTTGACCAAGAACTTGGTGGGAGGGTTGAGGTCTTCAATTCGAACCCAAGTGAGATACGAGAAGCCAGCAACCAAAGCGGAGGCCATCAAGATTGCGACAAACATGGAAGAGAGTTTGGATGAAGGAGATATCATCCAACCTCATCATGCTGCTCTGGTGTCGACTCCGACTCCTGGTGTAGTCACAACGATCGCACCTGCACCATCACAATTGGTGATTGCTTCAACGTCAACTCCTACTCCAACGGTGGTGCCAAGACCGTTTGTCCCAACAACGATGTCTACTGCCACCTCTGATTTCCATGCTGAGTTGAAGAGCATCACCGATACTCTTGCGGATCTCAAGATAAACGTGGTGCAGTTACGCGAATGGAGGAACAAAGGTGGAGGAGGAGGTCAAAGAGGTTACGACAACAATCCTAACCGAGGAAATCAAGGTAACTTTGGAGGCAACCAAGGTAACTTTGGAGGAATCACTTGTTGGACGTGTGGAGGTTCTCATTTCTAGCGAAATTGTCCTAACAACGGAGCAAGAGGTGCTGAAGCTGTTAGAATGAATGTGGGTGGAGGAAATCCATCACAAGGACGAGACAAGGGGGTGGCTACTATCGATGTCGTGCGAGATCCCATCTACGAGAAAGGAGAGAGTTCAAACTCTTCTCATGCACCGGTGGAGCTTTTAGCTCAAGAAAGGAAAAAAACTCGATTTTCTGATGAACCGGTTTTCATGGAGGAATCAGCTAGTAGAAGCACTCGTTCGAGTAATGTTTCGAGTACACCAAGGGAGCCAAGAAGGAAGCTGGGGATGGCGGATTTCATCATTTCATCTTCCCAAGCGGGATATGATGTGGTTGAAGATGTGGGTGCTCAGAAAGCCAACATCACTGTTGGACAACTGATCGCACTTAATCCCAGCTTACGAAGAGAACTCAGAGGAGGATTGAGTTCTAAGAGAAGCAAGAAGAAGAAACCCAAGAGCAAGACATCAAAGTCTGTGGGAGTTGGTGTGGTGGATGTGCATGCTTCAAAGGTATGCACTAGGGCTTCAAAGATTGAAGTCCGGTTGAATGGTCACTACGTCTCTGACGTATTGGTGGATGGAGGGTCGGTTGTAAACGCCATATCGGAGAGGTTGATGAAGAAGTTGGGGATGGAACCAACTCGCCCGGCTAGCATTGTCGTGGGGATGGGTAACAAGCAACGGGTAAGACCTCTTGGTGTGTTAGAGAAGGTGGTCGTGTCTGTGATGGGAGTTCAAATATTGATATCCTTTCAAGTGTTAAAGGACTCTAGTTATGATTTGCTCCTAGGTAGGCCTTGGTTGAGAGCTGTGCGCACCACGGATAAGTGGCACAAGGGATACTTACGGATTGGGCCTAGAGATCATAGAGTGATAGTTCCTCTCTCGGGTGTTGGAGTTGTGACTTCTGACTCTGATAGACCCACTAGTGACTATTGGGAATCTGATACGGAGGATGATCAGAGTGTATCAGAAGTAGATACTGGAGATTCTTACGATCAAGAATCCTCGTCTGAGGATGAAGGATTTGGTCGAGATGAATCATTACATCAGCTTAGTGCTATTGACTTGTTGCCTCGACTAGCAGTGGAGAAAGATCCTGACAAAGAAGAGTTGAGTGAGGCAGAGATTGTGAGAAGACTCTCTACCTTGAAGTTTGGTATCAATGTCACTCAAGAAGAGAAAAGTAGATTCCTAGATATATTTCGAAAATATATCCATGTGTTTGCTTTCAGCTACAAGGATTTGAAGGAGGTGACTCTCGAGACTCATCGAATCGAATTGGAGGAGCACGCAAGATCAGTTCGACAGAAGTAGAGAAGGGTCAATCCCACAACGGCAATGATGGTCAAGGAGGAGATAGACAAGTTGAAGGAGGCGAGTTTCATCTATGAGGTGGAGAACTCAGAATGGGTTTCACCCATTGTGATTGTCAAGAAGAAGAATGGTAAGCTGCGAGTGTGCATAGACTATAAGAAGCTGAATGCAGTTACCAAGAAGGATTATTATCCTCTACCATTTATAGATGAGATTTTGGAAGAAGTTGCTGGTCATGAGTGGTACAGCTTTGGTGATGGTTATAGTGGGTATAACCAGATCAAGATAGCACATGAGTACCAACAGTTGACTACTTTCACTACTCCTTGGGGAACATTTGCATTTCGGGTGATGCCATTCGGATTGTGTAATGCTCCGGCCACGTTTCAAAGGTTCATGAACAAGGTGTTTGAACCATTCATAGGGAAGTTTGTTCGGGATTTCATTGACGATTTCTGTGTGTACGGACGAAAGGAGGACCACTTTGATCATGTGATCAAAGTTTTGCAGCGGTTGGAGCAAGCCAACGCTTCTCTAAATCCAGAGAAGTGCATCTTTGGCTGCGAAGAAGGTCTGCTGTTAGGGCACATCATTTCCAAGAATGGAATTGCGGTAGATCCTGAGAAGGTGAAGAAGATTGTGGATCTTCCATTTCCGATCAACTTGACAAAGTTGAGGCAGTTTCTTGGCATGGTTGGATATTATCGTAGGTTTGTCTTTTCCTTCTCAAACAAAGCAATAGCTTTGACTATGTACATGAAGAAGGGAGTTGATTTCGACTTAATAGTGCATGATCAGAAGGCAAAAGAAGCATTTGAGGAGCTGAAAAAGGCATTAGTGACAGCTCCTATACTTGCTAAACCTGAGTGGAGTAAAGCATTTATTCTGTATACGGATGCCTCCAATGTAGCAATCGGATGTACATTAAGTCAGCTAGATGGAGATGGGCATGATCATCCTATAGCTTATGCTAGTAGGCAGATGGTTCCAACGGAGAAGAATTACTCCGTGACTGAACGAGAAGGATTAGCGGTGATCTTTGGATTGAAGAAATTTCGACACTACTTGCTAGGAGGGAAATTTTCCATAGTCACAGATCACAAGGCTTTAAAGTATATCTTTAATAAGCCTAATGCCGAAGGTCGTATTGCTCGTTGGAAGATCCTTCTAACATAATACGATTATGTGATCGAAGATAGACCAGGGAAAAAGCATGCGAATGCTGATCTTTTGTCGAGGGCTTATGATGATGAGGGAGAAGAACCGTTTGATGATTCATTTCCAGACGAGCATCTGATGACCATCACAAGCATCAAGGAGATACCGGACGAGTACAAGGAAATCTGGAGTTTCCTTGTAGATGGCTCTTTTCCAGAAGGTATGCATACCCGAGAACGTAACGCGTTGATCAAGAGATGCAAACCTTACACCATGGTGGAGGGAATTCTGTTTCATCAAGGAGCAGATGGGTTACTAAGGAGAGCAGTTGGTCAGAAGGAGGCATTCAAGCTAATGCACGAGTTTCACAACGGAACTGTTTGCGGAGGTCACTTTGCTGGTAAGATAACAGCCTTCAAGATTTTGGATGCGGGTTATCACTGGAGAGGGATTTTCAAAGAGTGTTTAGACTATTGCAAAACTTGTGACGTATGTCAAGCATTTGCTCTAAAGTCTACTAGAACACCTCCGTTAAGATCAATTCCAGTATTAGGGCCGTTTGAGAAGTGGGGTATTGACTTTGTAGGTCCTCTTAATAAGACACCTCGAGGCAATAGATACATTGTAGTCGCCACTGACTATTGTACCAAGTGGGTAGAGGCTAGACCTTTGAGAGAAACCAATGAAACAGAAGTCGGTAGATTCCTATGGGAGAGGATCATCACGAGATTTGGATGTCCGTTAGAGTTGGTCTCAGATAGAGGAGGAGAGTTTGTAGGGAGCATGACTACTGCTATGCTACAACACTTTTCTATCAAGCCACGAGTAACGATCTCATACAAACCAAATGCTAATGGTCTTGCGGAGAAGACCAATCTTACACTTTGTATGATGCTCGCCAAAGATGCTGGTGTTGAAACTGCGAAACATACTTGGGATAAGAGGCTACATGCCATCTTATGGGAGTACCGAACGACAACAAAGACTTCTACTGGATACTCCCCATTTCGATTGGTTTATGGAGTGGAGTCCAAGTTGCCGATCCAATTCGAATTGGATACTTTTCAAACTATTCAACGAAAGTTGAAGAGGTCGAGAGGAGAAGACGTGGTCAGATCAAGAAGGGAGCAACTCATGGAGTTGGAAGAGACCCGAGCGGTAGCAATGATCCGGATGGAACGAGCTCAAGCGTATCAAAAGAAGAGTTACGACAAACGGTTGGGCAAGAGGGAGGTAAAACCTTTTCAAGTCGGAGATTGGGTTATGTTGTATGATGCTATCAGATTCAAGAGGGCTAGGAAGAAGTTTCTTCCGAGATATTTTGGTCCTTTTGTTGTAGATAAGGTGTGGAGCAACTTCACATATGACCTTCAGGAGCTGGGAGGAAGGAGATTTGATCGAGTAAATCATGACAAGTTGAAGTTGTTTCATCGACGAAAGTTCTCTCTTCACTCCGAGGACGGAGTGAAAATTTAGTCCGGGGATAAAATGTAACGACCTATGTTACACACAGGAAGTTTGTCTATTAGTAAGGTATTTAGTTATAACTAAGTGTTGAGAATGTTTATTGGCTGCCAAAGTACTTTAAGGATGTATCAAGTTAGTCATGACTAGCTAAAAGTTAGTTATGGTTAAACTTAGATGTACTTTTGACAGAATTCAGATATTTGCTAAAGAGTGAGCACTACTATCTTGTCATCTTGTCTAAAAGGTAGAAAGGAGGTGGAAAGTATCCCTTATCTCCTTTTTGACTTGATATTAGTGGTTGGATTAAAGTTGTGGACTTTGTGGGCATTAAAAACAAGAAGAGATTCCACATGTTTCCTTTTTAGTGGGTCCTAGTGTAGAGGGGGGGTGGAAATTCTAGATTCCTTGAGAATATTTCAGAATCCTTCTAGAAGTTGTTGACTTTGAAGGATAAGCCCATGTGAAAAGATAAAAAGCCCATGTGATCAATGCTTTTACCTTAAGTAATATCTTAGTAAAACCCGGTAAAAGTAGTTACGGCTGAGTTACCGGAGGGTATCAAAGTAAAAACCTAGAATGTATAAATAGAGGAGTAGAGAAGAGCTCCTCATCCTTGTTTTCACATTGTCGTAATGACAACTTGAGTAATATAGAGAGTATGGGATATTTTTAGCATGTGAGAACTTGAGAGACGTCGTTAGAATGGAGGATTTTAGTTGATGTGTTTAAGGAGATTTTTAGTTGATAAGTTTGTGAGTGTATGAATGAGTGAACTCAGCATTTTCCCTTCAAGTTCATGGTGTGCTTCCATCAAAGCCATCAGAGGTGACCCCTGAGTGAGAGACATGCCCGACATGTTGCAGATTCGTGGATGACGATCGTGGAGGTTGAGAGATCGGGGGGGGTAGTTGATCGATAGGACCGCGGAGGGTTTACAGTCCCCTTGAACTAGTCCATCTGATGCACCACAGATTGCAACGCCTTGGTTGCTAATACCTCCTTCCTCTCTGTGCTCTGCTGCTGCTGCATAAACATGGAAAAAGCTTAGAACATCTTCATCGTAGCAGCATCCAACTGAACAGGTTGCTGAGCAGCAGCAGCACCTCCACTTGATGATCCTTGGTTGGTCATGATATCTGATCCTGTAACACTCTCAAGAAAACTCTCACCCTAGGTGTTTCACGTCAAGTTCACCAAAAAGAGAGTATGTCGGAGTGTGATCCGTCTACCTAAGAAAGCGCCGGGCTTCTGGCTGTGGTTGTTTACTCAAGAGGTTGGCTTTCAGGTCACAACAGGGGCCATAAACACTCACACAGTTGTGTAGGGTCCTCTAAAATGCTCAAAAAGTGAAATTTAGGTTTAACTAGTAGTAATAGGTTTAAGCGGTGAACTTTGACACTTAAAGAGAGGAAAACTATGAAGGTTTAGACTTCTAAACTTCCCCTACATGTAAATGAGGCACTACTGAACACACACACGAAGTTTCAGCCTGAAATTGAATTCTAGCACCGAGATGTTGACAGAAAAGTTCTGAATAAGAGAATTATGGCAATTTCTGGTACCTAGACAGCTATTCAGACATAGAACAGAGAATTGGCTCGATGAATTTCAAATCTTCTCACAGTATCTGTAGTCTACAGGATGCTGAACATCCCTGTGAAGTTGGGACTCCTGAATGTACACAGAACTCCAGATCTCTTCCTCTGAAGTCGCTGCTCTAGATTAAGAGCTTTTCAGACCCCCTCTGCTTCAGCGGCTGCCCTGAATTACTCAGTTACTCAAATGATTCGAAACTTTTTGGACAGTCGTAGCCCTCAGTGCTTGGCACGACGAGCTCTCTCTTCCTGAGTTCTCCGATTTCGAAGATACCTCACCAATTGCTCGAACTCCACTCTAGAGCTCTGTTTCTAAACTTAGAGTTTTACAAAAGACGAAAATAGACCAATGGGAGTTCATAGCTCCACTTGACTGTCCTTTTGTGTCTTAAACTACCTGGTAACTTATCTACACTCATAGGCTACCACGTCAAGCCCCCTAGAGTGCCAGCGTAGAACTTAAACTACCTAAAACGACACGTAGCCCCGAAAATTAACTTAAATCAGCTAGAAAGCGTGCATGGGCGACAAGTAAGTACAACCCATGAGCTCAAACCCCTATCAGCATGGAAACCCTAAGTTATGTACATTGAACGTCATAGACAAGTAAGAAGTCACTTGCACAAGCGCACAAATGCTTGAACAAGATAACTAACATACTATTAGCCTACTAGGACTCAAAATAGTGTTAACACCATATTCAAAAGTGTCAAACATATACATAAAGGACTAGAAGTAATATGAGCTAACTTCTAGAACTACTAAACCTAAGCGTCGGAGTAGAAGTCAAGCATGTAGCCGCCAAGTAGCGCGACAACGTCCGAACCCAGAGAAGGTAGATGTTATAACAAGAATAGCTGACTGTACCAACATCATTGAGGTTCGACGGTTCTTGGGAGCTTGTGTGTTCTTTCGTGTGAGTATTCTTCATTATGCACACATTGCCGAGCCTTTGTATGCACTTCTGAGAAAGAGGAGGAGGTTTACTTGACGGCAAGAACATCACGAGGCAATGGAGCAACTGAAGGAGATTCTGAAGTCTCCACTTGTACTAAGGAGGCTTAACTACGAGAGCGGGAGATTTGTGATACTGACTGTTGATACAAGTCCAAAGGCGATTGTATGGACAGTTAGTCAAGAAGATGCAGAAGGTTTTGCGGTTTGTTTCAAGGTTTGGAGCTCAGATCTTAACAGATAGATAACGTAACTATCCTCAGGTGAAGCGTGAGTTGTGGAGAGTTGTTACTGCTATGAAGGTAGATCGAGAGTTCTTGATAGGAGCCCGTGTAATATTAGAAACAGATTGTTTGCCTTAGTTGGGTATGATAACAAACTGCAATACTCCAGACATAGCAATGCTGCGATGGATTGCTTATGTCCGGAGTCTGGGAAGGACAATCTAGTTACAGATATGTTGTCTAGGGCTCGTTATACAAAGAAGATGAGATGTTTGCAGAGGTGGAGAATGAAAAGAAGAAAGACGTTTGGTGCCAAGTTGATCAGCAGACTTCAAACTTAGAACCACTGCCGTTCAACAAGGCCGAGGAGTTCTACTCAGACTCCTCGGAGTTGTTTAACGGCAGATTGTCTGCCGCGAGAAGATCTCTCCAACTATGTAGAGGGACGAGCATTACGAACGAAGACTACAGAGAATATTTGTAAGTTTGTGCTTGAAGATATCATCTGCCGTTATGGATCTGTTGGGAGATTACGGACAGATAGGGGCGAGTTGAGAGGTGTAGAAGTGAGAGAGTTCTTTCCTCATTATGGAGTAAAGCTTCGACTTACTACTGCCATGAACCCAGAAGGTATTGGTAAGAGTGATCGAGGACACCCTTCTAATGTTCAAGCTTTAGTGAAAGCATGTGATGGTAAGCCTAGAGAATGACCGAGACTTCTTCCATTTGCTTTATGGGCTGATAGAACTACACATTATACCACAACTGGCTATATGCCGATTGAGCTTATGTTAGGGTAGAAACCAATCATGTCTGCTGAAGAAGACTTTCCTACATGGGTTACGTTACCATGGGAAGATGGTTTAGATCGCGCTTCACTTATTGCTTTACGTACCAGGCAGTTAGAGCGGAGAGAGGAGGATCTTGTTGAAGCGCAAGAGAAGCTGAAGGTGGCTCGAGTCAAAAACAAAGAACGTTTTGACAAGACTCACCGACTACGACCAAAGCCAATACGTGTTGGTGATTGGGTTCTGCTGTATGACAGCACGTTGGAGAATCAACATTCTACACTTCGTAAGTTCTCTCGAAGATGGTTTGGACCTTGTGTTGTGCTAGATGTTTATGAAAATGCCACTTATAGTTTACGAGAGCTAGATGATACTCCTTTGAAGCTATCTGTGGCAGGCAAACATGTGAAACTATTCAAAAGACGTGGAGGATCAATAGAGTTATTCAACTTTCTAGAGTCAGAGCAGAGGACAACAAGAGGTGAAGACATCTCGACAACCGAAGAGACTAAGACGGAGGAGAGTGACGATGATGAAGAACAGACAGAAGAATGAAGAAGTTGGCACATGTCGGAGGATGTGCAGGTTTGGAGAGGGTGGATGTCGTGATGTGAATCATTTCACATAGTAAATGAT
Organism: Asterella californica; assembly: GCA_036924285.1. Classification (NCBI taxonomy): domain Eukaryota; kingdom Viridiplantae; phylum Streptophyta; class Marchantiopsida; order Marchantiales; family Aytoniaceae; genus Asterella; species Asterella californica. The sequence continues at coordinate 17,137,681 of JAYKYS010000008.1, forward strand.
TCATCTCTTTGTCAGGAGTTAGTCTCTCTGAGCGAAGTTAGGACCTCAGAGAAGTTGATACTCGAAGATGTTATGTATTTAGAGTCCTAGTAGATTGTTTACCATGTTCATAGAGTTTTAAACTCATGGGTTGTACTTACTTGTCTCCCATGCACTCTTTCTAGCTAGTTTAAGTTATCTTTCAAAGTTACGTGTCATTTTAGGTAGTTTTAGATTTTCGTTGGCACTTTAGGCGGCTGACGTGGTAACCTTTGAGTGAAGTTAAGTTACCACATAGATTAAGGCACTAAAGGACAACCAAGTGGAGCTATGAACTCCCATTGGTCCATTTTTGTCTTTTGTAAAATTCTAACTTTAGAAGTAGAAGTCTAAAGGAGAGTTCGAGCATTTGGTAAGGACATTGCAAAATCTGAGAGCACAGGAAGATAGAGCTCGTCGTGCCAGTCACTATCAGTGAAATTCTTGATTGATTTGGAGCAATAAAGAAGTTTTGAGTTATGTCAAATTGAAGTTCAGATTGAGTTGAAACTTCATCACTTTTGTTGATTTTGGGGTTTTGAGTATCAATTCCAGCAGAAAAAAGATAATCGCTTCAAACCTACGTGGCTGCATTCACTGTCAGCAGGGCTACGACTGTCCAAAAAGTTTCATGTCATTTGAGTGACTAAGTAATTCAGGGCGACCGCTGAAGCAGAGGGGGTCTGAAAAGCTCTCAATCTAGAGCAGCAGCTTCAGAGAACGAGATCTGGAGAACCGTGTACAACCACCAGGCCCACTTCACAAGGGTGTTCAGCAAGCTATGAACTCCAAGTTTTGTAAGAATCTTCGAAAGTGATCGAGCCAATTTCCTGTTCTAGGTCGAAATTGCCATCTGGGTGCCAGAAATTACTATAATTTCTCTACTCAGGATGTTTCTGTCCATATCTCGGTGATAGAATTTGATCTCAGGCTGAAACTTCGTATGTGTGCTCAGTAGGGCCTCTTTTACATGTAGGAGAAATTTAGAAGTCTGAACCATCATAGTTTTTCTCTCTTTGAGCGTTAAAGTTCACCGTCTGATCCTATTACTACTAATAAAACTTGAACTTTGCTTCATGAACATAATAGAGGTTCCTACAGACCTGTATGAGTGCCTATAGCGCCCTGTTGTAACCTGAAAAGCCTATCCTTTGAGTAAAATAGCCATAGCCAGAAGCCGAGCGCTTCTCTAAGTAGGAGTATCAGAGTCTTCCGATCACATCACATCCAGAAGGTTCCGCCCTTCTCAAGAAAACTCTCACCTTGACAACAGGTTCGCAAGTGGAAGATCATGAGCAAAAAGAACTCTCCATTCATGCATGCCACTCTTACTGCCTCTCAAGATCACCGTCGAGGAAGGCGTTCTTGAAGTCCATCTAGTACATCTTCCAACCTTTCTGAATTACAACTGCAACTGCGGTTCAAATAGTCACCATTTTTGCAATTGGAGCAAAGGTCTCCTCAAAATCCACTCCATGTTGTTGTGCGTAGTCCTTGGTACCAATCTGATCTTGAACCGACACACGGTACCATCCGAGTTGCGCTTGACCTTGAAGACCCACTTGCAACCAATGGCTTTCTTACCCTCATGTAAGTCCATCAACTTCCAAGTGCAACAAGTTCAACTTCCATAACACTTATCCATTGGACTTTGTGCAAGTGAAGTCGGTTCTTGTTCTTGAAGGAAATTGGTCATATATGTACAGTGTGCGGCACGAAAACTTTCATGCATATATTTACTTATTGGATGTTTTGTCTGTTCAGATCTGCGAGAGGTAATCGGTGCACTAGCCACCTCTCCTTGCAACTGATCTGACGTAGATGCCAAGGTTTGGGATAAAGTATCCAATTGATGTGAGAGATCCACATATTTGGATGAGTCAAACATACGCTGCAATAGCACTCGTTCATCTTGTGTAGAAACTACACTAGTTCCACTAGGTTGTATCACATGGACTTCAGTGTTAATAATAGCTCTGTGCAATTGATTCTGATCTGGAATCAATGACTTCTCCAGATCCTCTACTCAACGTAGTACTCTGAGGTACTACAGTGGACTGATTCCTTGGTTCTACAATAGATATAGGGATGGCTACGACAGATGCAAGAGCAAACCAAGATTGTAGCTCATAAAAAACAACATCTCTACTGATATAGAACTGCTTGGACAAAGGATTGTAACATCTATATCCTTTCATATCAGAAGCATATCCAAGGAAAATACATCTAGTTTCTTTCGTCTCTCATTTGGTATGTCACGTCACAAAAACATCCAAAAACTTTAAGGAAAGAGTAATCTGACTTATTGTTTGTGAAAATCTCCATCGGTGGTCTGGTTGTGGATTGCCGCTGTAGGTGTCCGGTTGATCAGATACATCACACATGAAGTAGCTTCTGCCCAGTAAGGTCTAGGCATGGTTTTCTCATTCAACATCGCACGAGAAGCTTCTACTTTGTGTCGATCTTGCGTTCCGCAACCTCGTTCTGCTGTAGACTGTAACTGCAAGTCTTCTGATGTCAGATGTCATGCTCACGTAGATATGCATCGAACTCTCTAGAAAGAAACTCACCTCCTCCATCAGATCTCAAACAAAGAATAGATTCTCCAAATTGTTTCTCCACCAACTTGTAGAAAGTCTGGAATGTTGACAGTATTTCGGCAGAGGACTTGTTTCTCAGCAAATAGATCTAAGTATAACGTGAATGATCATCCATGAACGACCCAAAATACTAGAAACTGATCATACTTGGCTGAGAAACAATCCATACATAAGTGTGAACAAGCTCCAGAAGGTTGTTCGCTCTGCTACCTGATCCCTTAAAGGGTTGTCTAGCTTGTTTGCCGAACTGACATGCTGCACAGACTCCAGTGGGCTCACTAGATTCGAATTTGGGCAGAAGGGGATCAGATCAGAACTCGGAAGCTCATGTGCCCAATCTGCTTGTGTCAGATGTCAATATCAGACACTATTGGACCACTCTGTCTATACATGATAGCCTGTAACTTAGACATAGAGGCATCTAGTTTAAACAGCCTATCACTCTTGCTACCTCGAGCTATGACAGTGCTATTATAATCTTCAATAAGGTCCATGTTTATGAAAACGCACTTGCAAACCTTGCTTTATCAAATGTCCTACAATTAGTAGGTTTCTAGTCAATGTGGGTACATGCAAGACATTCTGTATACCAGTAAACATTGAAGCAAGAATGTCAAGCAGAATGTTATCATTGTGCTGGATCTGGTGCTTGGTGTCATCGCATGTCATCATAAGTTGAGGAGTCTCTACAAGCTTGGGTGAACTGAATCACTCTTCATGGATGTCATGTGATTGGTGACGTTGGAGTCGATAACCTAGTCAATCTGTGGCTCGAAAGTCGCATAACTCTGATGCATTGTAATCATCAACAGCTATGAATAGACTTGCTCAGTTACTACATAGCCTTGCTGGTTGCTGTTATCTTGTTGGGAGTTGTTGGCATATTGTCTTTGATTGTTTTGTCGCTTGTAGCATTGATTTGCATTGTGACCTTGCTTCTTGTAGTAGTTGCAAGAACCATACGCACGTCGCTGCTACTATGACTGTTTTCCGTGATCTCGTCCACGACCTCTACCTCGAAATTCTCCAGAACTTGCAAAATAAACAGATTCTTGCTGATCCGTTGAAGTAGTACTCCCCAATAGACTCACCTCCTCTCCTAATATCATAAGAACAAGTTCATCAAATCGCAGAAGGGGTTCTCTGATCAAAATTGAGACAATGAACTGCTTGTACTCAGCAAGCAGTCCCTGCAATGTAGCCGCGATCAAGATAGTGGGTTCAATCCCAACTTTGACTGAAGATAACTGATCTACGAGCTGCTTGACATGATTCACATAGTTATTGATGCACATCTATTTCTTCTTCATAGTGTTGAACTACTGCAGCAATTGCAGCTTCTACTTCTCTATTCCTAATTGAAATAGACGCGCGAGTGCATCCTAAGCTTTCTTGGACATATCACAATCTTGGATGTGATCAATCATCGATGTTGAGACTGTCAACGCGATGTAGTGAATCGTTTGATACGATCGCTTCTTCCACTCCTTGAATTTCACGTCAAAAACAGATACATCAGACATTTTCTCCTCCTCAGTGATAAGATCTCATAGATCTTGTCTCTACATGAAGGTCATCATCTAGAACTTCCACACTGGGTAGTTGTTCTTGTCGAGATTCTCTCAAGTGATCAAAGACACGGACTCCACCATAGCTGCAATAGAGAAATTGCATTGTTTTATACGCGAAAAATCTCACATAACCTTCATGAAACTCGTCCGCCCACACCTCGCATGAAGAGTTGTCACAAATCACAACAAGGCAACTCCACGAACTCCTCCTGCAGCGAGAATGAAGAAAGAATCTGTCTGCGAATTGTAGGTGTACAAAACCCGGCGAAAACATCAAAAGAACTGACCAAGAAAGATCAAAAACTAGACCAAATGAGGTAAAAAATGAGCACGCAATATCTTGAAATTTTGTAAATTTTTCAAAGGTATTTTACCCATCCTAATTGGACCAGTATTTCTTTTGGACTCAAGTCCTAAAACTTTCATTTTGGTCGAAAAAGATCCGATTAAAAATCTATCACTGGAAACCTCCAAATCTGCTGAAACTTGACCGAGTACACAATTCGCACTTTCTGAACAATATAGTCTTTATGGGACTGGTCGACAGATACCAACGAGAAAAAATTATCTTGGCGTTCAAAGTTTCTGGTGACAAAAAGAAAAAGTCGTCTCACCGGAACGCATCAGCAGGATAGTGCTCGACATCAGGCACAACTCCACCTGTCACTCATGTACTTCTCCATGCACAAACTCCATCTTGCTCATCAGCGAGGGACACACGCTCTCTACTACTCTGATATTATGTAGAAAGATCGATACTTCTAGGAAGATACTCCAAGAAAAGAGAGCGAGTAGACAAGGAAGTAAAATAGGAACAAGATAAGAGAGGCTTCGCCTCTCCATGTATATATAGTGGAGGTGAGTACAAGAGAAATCTTAATGGTGGGTTAGCCTTCTAACTAACTGTATGTAACTACTCTAACCACTCCGGCTTATAGTAGTCGTTGATCTATTAGAGCTTGGAACTATATCAATAAGAAGCCCATGCCGTCTCTTCTCATCTATGCTTAGTAGAAGATCATCCATGGATTGGATTATTCTGTTGTATGTGTCAAGCAAAGATGAGTTGCAATAGATTGATTTATGTTAATTCTGTGCTTCTTGCACAAAATTGAATACCTTGAATTTCTCATCCTTCTTTGCAGAGAGAACTCCAAACTGCTTATTTTCAAACTATATGTAAAAGAAGATGGCTTTCAGATCATGCGGTCTATTTTATCAATGTGCGGCTTTAAGTCGTAGAGATAAGTTTTAATAATTCGATCATCTATGATAAAAAATTAAAAATATATCGGTTATCAAACTTATCGAAAGTCATATTTGAAGATTCTTGGAGCCAAGAAAGTCAAGAAAGAAATTACTAGATAGGTTTTTTTCTTTTGCTATAAATTTAGATATCTCTCTCGTTTGGAGTCTAGTTGGTTATGTGGAATTGTTTGAAGATTGTTTATATTATAAGCATTTGCATAGGTTGGATCCGAATAATGTTTTGGTACAGGAGACACTGCTGTGCAATTTTTTGCTAGCAAAAAGATGTTTCTCTTACTTCAAATTGCATTTCAACAATTCTAGGTTTAAATTTGGATGTCATAGACTATTTAAGTCTCTGACTCAAGTGCAGACTATAGACTAGAATGATGTGATTTTAAATTTTGTGCTTCTTGAAAACACAAAAGTGTACATAAATTGAAGTTTGAAGAGTAGTTCGTTCTCTTGGTTGTTTCTTTACCTAGTAGTTGTTTCGCACATGTTATATCCACACTTGTGAACCTCGTGTATTTCTAGACAACTTAAACGTAAAATACAGAAAATAAGAAAAAGACTAGCAAAGAATAAATATGAAATAAGAGATGGAAATCCAATTATGTTATTGGTTGCAGCCTCCAAAATGTGCGTCAAGAAAAGAACTTTCAATCTATTAAAGAATTCTTTTCGCAAAGTACTTTTAAATGAAGATAGTTTCATTTAAACACACTATCATTATTCAAAAGAGATTTCTTTTGGCAAGGAGATCTCATCGAGTGCGAGCTATCAAAACTTGGCGATACTGATAAGTGTAGAAAAGAGTTTCTGATATCAGATGAAACTTCAACAGATATCAGTAAAATTTTCTGTTTATCTGATCTCGCTCCCACACTCGCTATGAGGTACTTAACTAGCTCCGGGATAGATATCGATGGCATGTCATGAATCGACCTCGTAACAAAATATGAAAAAGATAAATACAAATTTATGTAAACTTCTCCTAAAGGTGATTCTGAGATCATCATTATGCAGAGCTCGACTAGATCAAATTGTTGTTGCGTCATGAACTAAGCTATAGGAAAAGAGATTGAAAGAGTTATGGAGTGTGAAAGATTTTGATTTTTGATATTCAAGAATGTTGATGTGGTAGTAGGCAGATGACACAGTCATCTGAGGACATTGACATGTGGTACTTTATCATTGAGGTGGCAACTTATGGTGACATTATCATATAGCTATTTGCGTGAAATGTGTATGGGTAAACACTAGGTATCTGGCTGTGAAAGATGTTGTACGGCCAGAATGATCGTAGTGAATACCAAAGTCTTTTCTCAACCAAAATAAATTTGTATACAAATTTTATCTTTCTTCTACAAATTAACTGATAGCAACTTACAATTGTCGGAGTATGTGGTTCCAAAGTTCCCGCCCTAACGTAAATCTATCAATCTCTATAGAACTAAAGCACTAAAAATCTCTTCACGACGGTACCAAACTTACCCCCGTAGACTTGCTTACAACAAGATATGTTATGTGCAAAGAAGATATGGTAGTTCCTATGGTAGTTCCTACAACCGCTACAAAATAAAGTAATGAGAAAAATCACCTCTCACTTATCACTTCAGAATCTAAATCCAGATATTTTCATGTCACCAGAAAGCTCTCCATGTCAGCTTTCCGGTGGTAACAAGTTTCCTCCAACCAAGCACTACAATCTGAACTAAATTCAATCAGAGATAAAAAGCTTGTAAAGATGGAAAAATACAAGAGCGATTTGGAGAAGTGATCTATATATCACTTGTTAAATACAATATTGATTTTGTCAAAGATCTAGAAGTGACTCATGGATCACTTCTTTTGGTGGTTAAACTCAGAAATCAACCAGAAGTGACACCTCTATCATTTCTATGATCCACAAATCTTCTAAACACGTGCCGGAAATGATCGAACGATCATTTCTCGATGTTGACCTCCTCCTCTCTAAGAGTATCAAACTTTTATTTCTTTATCAAACCTAGAAGTGGTCGGTGGATCTGTTCTCGGTCTTCTTCACCTCCATGTTATAGAATTTCTCCACTAAGATCCCTAAGAAAATTCAGAAGTGATGGGTGGATCACTTCTCAATCTCCTCGATCTTATGTCTTCTCTATCTTCTTTTTTCTAGTTTATCATATCCCAAAATCCAAAAATGATTGATCAATCATTTCTCCAAACATACTGCCAAGTCATCTCTCTCATCTGTTCCAATTACACAACAAAGGAAGGCTGATTTTTGTTAACCTCCCTCTACTACCTACATGCAACTACAATACCATCGTTGCTGCTCCAGCAAACAATACAGCATCTGGGCACTCGCGAAACCGTTTACATTGTGCGAGTATCTCATGGACAAAAGAAAATACATCTAGTTATAGCAAGCTTTGACGACTAGGTCTTCTCATGTGATACAAACGCAAAAAGCAAAGCAAGCGTGAATGGCCACTAAGATGGAGCTTGAACTTCATGTCATGTTTCTTTGTAGTTCATTCGAAACGCACAAAAACAATCAGTGGGTAATGCCGAGGGGTGATGAGAGTTCATGCGTTCTTCGTGTTTGCTTGTTGTGTCTCATCTTCTTGAACCATATCTCCATGCTCCCTTCTCGCTCATCATCCTCTCTTGCAATTGCGGTAGATACTTCAGAAGCTAAAGCCCAAGAGCTTCTGAAGTTGGTGATCGTCCAAAACTTTCTAACGACAAAAGAACTACCGAATTTCGACACATGGAAGTTTATTTTAACTTTCTAATCGTGATTCCGTTGGGAATTGGACAGATTAATATATCTTAGAAGAACGAACCTTATCTACTAGTTTTAACGTGTCGAGTCAGTATTACCTTTCGGCAGCCTTACTCCTGGAGAAAGGAAGTAGCAGCTTTCCTAAGCCCTCGCAAGTCCTCGAGTTCAGATGTTTCGAACCGGAAAACTGACCAAAGTTCAGCCGGACACTTTTGGGAGAAATTTCGGACATCTGAACGTTCGGTTCAGATGGAGGAATATTGGATCGAATAGTCTAAATCTTTGAGTTTTACCACTTATCCCGAAACTTCGAAGGAGACTTCTTTGGCTAAGGTTTACAAGGTACGTAAGGAGACTCTCGTTTCCGGCCTCCGCGCTGCCTTTCCTTCGTTCAGTGGCCGGTGCCGCTTTCCACCTATCAGGTTGAAGGCAACTTGTATGAGATTTATATAGGCCATACGGATCGATCGTTCTTGCAATGATAAAAGCCTAAACGACAAGTTTGTGAAATCGTCTCTTATCTGGACATCGGCCGAGACCTCGTGAAATCTGATTCAGACATTCTTTGTGGACATCCTCATCTAGATACAAAGGTGGCATTGGTCGTTTAGTGCAAGGCATGAGAGATTTGGAAATACGGTCTTCAAATCCTTCATGATCTCGGCTGCGAACTTCGTCCTTACTTCTTTTCTTGCTGGCGGATTTCCGAATGCTTGTGACTGCGCTCAAATCAACTGTCCATCTGAATACTTGCGATCTCGCTTAATTCCATTGTTAGTCTTCCTTACGATTTCTCTGAACGTAGTTACGGAAGATACTTATGATGCACTACTCGTCCTCTTTGCGATATCTCCGAGTGGATACCATCTTCCTCACTGCAGTTCACGACCCACACGATCGTCTCTACAGTGACATGATTATTACGGGTATATACGACAAGAGAAGAACCACTCGAGAATTTGGGGTTTGGATTGAACCGAAGGTGAGGGGGGGGACCTATCCACGTTTCCTGAGTTTTATCTTCTAGTGAAGTCCCCAAACCGCATAGCAGTATAGAGCCTTCGATAGCATCCACGATTCATTCTCGCACAGCTTACCGTGTGTGTTGGTAGCCGGAACCTGCAAGCTGCCTGAAACATATTGCTGAAGTGCGCTTCCTCTTGCTGCAGTTTCGACTCGGATATTCTTTCTAATCGATCAAAACAAAACGGAGCGTTGGAACGTCACTGCCACTAATTTCGTTCAAGCTAATGTTGCATGCAAAGGGCCCGTAAACCGCCACAGTATCGGAGGATGAAGGCTGATCGAAAATGCATGATTCTGCACTTTCTAGCATTGCATTTTAGATGGCCTGCGAGGAACTTTGCAAGTTGTGAATTTCCGATTTACCTTCAGTCATATGCCTGAAACGAGTTCTGGTAGCTTGTTAAGATCAGCTAATCCCTGTCGCAGCAAACCAAAACAATTAAACCCTTAATATGCATGTTCTCGTATGCGGTGTAACGGAATCTGGCAGATAAAAAGTTCATTTAGATCACCTGAAACTTCTAGAAACCCTGGTTCTTAAGTAGGCGACAAATTTGGCAACTTTGTGAGAAGTGCAACGAAGTGGGAGTCAGACAACACAAGATAGGCTTTAACTGTCATCAAAACGAGACCAAACCACAACCCACTTGAACTTCGCCTACCACCTGATGATTCCTACATTATGATATTGCTGAAAGGCGCATAAGATTAAAAGGACCAATTACGGATCTTCAGATCAGTATACCTCCATTTCGGTAAGTGGCTTTAAGACTGTCAAGAAAACACGAAATTCTGTATAAGAAGTGCATTGCGAGCAAGTGACAAGCAATGAGATGCACACACATTGACATTAAGAAGAATGCTTAATTTCACCTGTAGAACGATCTGATTAATGGTCAAAGAGATCTACCGTATATCTCTACCTTTAGGAGCTATAGAATCTAAAATGGAGGTTCCCAGCACTTCGAAACAGTTATTACTCTCAAGTATCTAAGCGCAAACGGATTAAAGACAGTACTCATAAGAGTAGGCTTCACAAGTGCACGGGGTATGAGATTAAGCAGATACAGGACATATAAGATAACCAACTCCCCCATGTCTTTTTGCACGGGAGAAAAGACATGAACACGACGAATTACAGAAGCGACAAATCCCTAGTTGGCGACGGGGACCAGGAAAGAATTGGGATTGTTCACAAAGCTTTCAAGGAAGCCATGGCTAGGAGTTGCTGCATGCCCAGCACGTAGATCTCAACAAGGATCTGCAAATTCACTTCCAGAACTCATCCCGCTCCTTCTAGTCCACTCAACAACCGAACAGAAATGCACCTACCAAAATCGTACTGGATTAGAAAAATGAGAAACAAATTAAGATTCCCTACAACTCAAAGTTTGAAGGAAACTGCTCTTCTCTTGTCATCCGTGTATTCTCGCTCCCGGTACAATCGAACCAACATATCGCACGCATCAACCAGAACAAAGTAGGCGCAAAACGTGCGGAAAACTAAAACAACCTAGAGCGAGCGCACGGTTCGCACGAAACTATACTCTCATTATCAGACCCATTTTTGTCTTATTGTACTTCAGTGCGAAGGTGAGAAGAGATTTGACTGAAAGACCGAAACCAAACACGAAAACACTGCACACAAGGGTTGCGCGCAATACCTTGGTTACTATAATCCATGGTGTCCTCAAAAGCGGGCAGCGATAGATACGTCCCGCTCTAGTTAATCAAAACCAAGGCAAAACCAAATATGAATACACTGATATCACCACGCGCAATTTCTAGCTCGGTCTTTGTAATTTGTCAGCAAGCATAGACACTCAAGAACGTGCTTGAGTAAATGTCACTGTTGTTCAGTCTTGGGATGATATACTGTACTGAACCTGCTTCTAATTCCCCAAGTGCATGTTCCGTAAGGTTTCCGCGCTCCAGCATGTGGCCTCCTGGGCAGAATACCAGCTTTATAAGTACAAGGAGAGCTTGAGTACTACAGAGAAGCCCTCGAAATAAAAAGAGCTCCCCTCTGAAGGCACAGTCTGGAGATTTCAATTTCAAACGCAGCAACAATGCAGAATACAGCACAGAATGTTATGGCCCCTCAAGCGGGCGCTCAAAGCTAGGTGGACAGGCCTGCAACTTACTGCGTATATATGCTTTATATCCAAGTAACTGGTGATTTGCAATCATGTGCCTTCATTTCAAATTGACATCAGCAAATTGGACTCTGAAGGAGACCCACTCCAACATGTTTTCCAGGTTCCTACAGGTTTCTACGAGTAACAGTGGACATACAAGTTGTAGGCTCGATGAACTGTTATGCTTTGTTAGGCAGTAAGCTTCTTGGTAACTCGAGCTGAGCATGGTTGCACGCAGGCTTTTACAAAACCTACATGTGAGCTTTGTTTACCTCAATAACTTGTTGGATTCAGTTAATTAATCACTTCTCTTTTAAGCCCTTCACCATGGGTGAGTTTCGTCAGGCTCTAATTGACTCGCAGGCTGTCTTCTACATCAACTTAAAACAAAGCAAATACCCATCCGCCGTGACGGCATCCTTATGTAAACCTCTGAAAGGGCTCTCCATTCTACTGGCAACTAGCAAAAGACTGGGCCGTGTTAAACCAATGATAAAAAACCGGGTTAGCTGCAGCTACCCACACTCCAGTTGTACTAAAACTGATGGGAAAAGTCCCACAAACAACAGGACGAAAGACAGACGGGCGTAGAAGAAATAATATGCTAGGAGCAGCCACGCGCAACAACCAGAAGGGAGACTGCACTGAACTCAGGCTGAACTGAAAACTGCAGGTAAACTTTCAGAATCTCACCTAGACATTTCAGAGAGGAGTCACTGTTTTACCTCACCCTTTAAACCACAGTTCCTGGTATTTAAAGGGTGGGATATCCCACTTCCTTCATTGCAGAACTAGGTTACGGGTGCTCTGTCTTTGATTAGAATCATAACCGTTATAACCTAAATTATATTTGTTTATTCCTCTTACATGCTGTGGTAAAATTTATTAAATAATGCCTTGAATCAAAGCTCTCTCATCAATCTACAATATGTACTTTACTTCATAGTTTGAAGGAAACTGCTCTTGTCAGAATTTTCTCTCTACAATAAAGTCTCAAGTCCGAACGTGGGCAGAATTTAGTCCAAAACATACTACATCTTGCTGACTTTCTCTACCCACATTCCCACATACCATCTCCGACGTAAACACGGATGGAAGTCAACGCGGATACTAGTACACACCTTTCTAGACTCGGATACCGATGTACAGATTGAAGACAAATGCACATTCAGTATCTTCAGTCTCCCTGTAGTTTGATGCCGAATTCTTGTTGTCTATGTATCCATAGCAGTTTCTCCATAGTGGAAGAATGACTTCATGCAGTCTTTAGCACACCACAACTTTGAAACCACTGCACACACATGGTAATCTACAATACTATCTTCAGTATAGAGCCGGATCTATCCCAACCAGACACGGGAAATGAAGCATTAGCCTTAGAGAACTACTCACTAATATTGGTCATTCCCAGGTCCGGACAGCGGTAACAGCACAGATCACAAGAAAGACATTCATCCATCCATACCGAGAACAGAATACATGTACTTCACAAAACTCTTGCGGCAAATGAACGCAGGGGCTTCCCAGCATAACCGACTGGACCAACGTCCATATCACGAAAAAGTACATGAATTTGTGGAGGACACAAGTACATATTTTCCAACCATGGAAAAGTACATGAAAAAATGTGGAGGAGACAGACTATACATTGTACATAAATACATTGGGAGACCGCGGCATCAACCTTGTGATACTCCCTTTCACTAAAGGTAAACTCTACTTTTCTCCGGACAGTCAAGTACTAAGGGTGCTCCTTCAAACACATTACTTCGCCTAATGGCAGTGCCCACTCCTAAAAGAGGTTCATAACTAAAACAAATCCTCGATAGGATAAGAAGGTGTTCTTCCTTCCTCACTGACTGTGCTTACTGTTTCAAGCTCTACAAGAAGTCTGCACAGCGAAGAACTGTTGTAACTGAATTTGCTTCACCCAGAACTAAGACTGTCCTTCATTCCCGCCTACATTCCGATCTCTAGTAAATCCAATTGACTAGAAAACTAAAAAGAAACGCAAAAAGGCCTCATAAGACTCTCATCGATATCTCCCCCTTGATAAAATATTCCCTGGTGGTAGTAAAAACAGATATCAATACTAGCTCTGAGCTCCACGGTGCGATTTGTCTCCCTCTGTCAATTGATGGGTACTGTATGCATACTGGCGGGCATACTACTTTGTAAGTCCAATAGACATGTAATCCCCCGCATCTAAGTAAAAGTGAACAGAGGTTTCACAAATGACTTCTCCGTTCAATTAATTATGAGCAACGAGAGCTGAAGCTAAAACAGGTTCCTCCTAAAAGACCGAGTGGTTGCTTGGTAAGTGCGAACAAGTAAACCGACCCCGATACCCACCCCCAAGCACATTCCTAAACCAATGCCGACTCCAACCCTAACACCCGCATTAAACCAAGAAAGCTCCCCTTCATCACTTTCACCATATCCAGTTCCGTCTGAGCCATAAATGGTTCCAAGTCTAGCCAACGCCTTATCTGTCAAATCTGCATAGCTTCCCTCCGCTCTTGGAACCTGTCCAGAAAGTAAGACCAATGATCAGAAAATGGAACTCTGTGTCAAGTACGCTCAGTTCGGAGCAGGGCAAAATAAGGCATATCAACAAGAATACAGCAAGGAAAGGATCCACAATAAATCATGGATAAGGGTCACAATAAATCAAGGATAAGGGTCAAAGGGGCATAAACAGGCAAGCCGTATCTCGTGAACTATGAAAAATATCAAAGGAGCCACATAGAATACAGCCAGCGCTTCTCATCACTTACACAGTTCCAAGTAAATTAGACATTCTGCATTAGGCTACCTAACACCCATCCCCACATCAACTTGTAATCCTCCAACTTCCGCCATGAAAGGATTCATAAAGATATCTGGATCGACCCCTTCAAAACTGAAAGGGACAATATATGTGGATAAAACACTGACGATAATATGTTCAGCCCATTCAGACTCTTGCAGTTGAATATTTGCAAGTTGATCCACAACCAAAGCTGATCAGAACTTCTTTTACCCCGGCTGCGCAAGGGAAGGGTGGTTCCTAGCAGCGAAAATTTAGATCTGCTGCACTCCGCCTCCAGCTAGGACACTTGCAGTCTTACTTTTCCAGGTTAACGGTGGTACGAGATTTCGGCGGTTAGGTCTTACCGGTTCAGGTTGGCCAGCCAAGAGAAGATCACTCGGTACTCTTTCGCCTTCTTCTCCTTCGACGATGGCATCCAACGTATTCCGGCGAGCAACTTTTCTCCGTACAGTCAACTGAACAACCTCCGTTAAAATAACTGGTACACCAGAATAACGACCAACTATGCACACTTCCATCGTAGGGGGGCTCAAAACAGCCGTTGAAAACTCCTGTCTCCCTCTTAAAAACGCGCAACCTAGAGAAGTAACTGCGCAAGTTAGATCCATCTTCCAACCGAGTTTTATGCTCTTCGAGAGCGTGCTCACGGACCTATCCCGGTCCACAGCTTCCGCGTCATCCATGGGGTCTGATCGTTCTAAGTTGCCGTAAAGAAGCTGCTGGTCTTTGTCATACACCTCAAACGACACACTGCCGCTGGCTCTAAGGTTATCCGTGCTAACATAAGTTGCTTCTGATGACTCCGTGTCCACTCGATCTCTGCGCAAAGTAAGTTTCAACTCTTCGGAAGGGGAGATCCTTCCTCCATTAGCCTCGAGCGCAGTGGAGATGGCTCTAGGTGGATACCGCATGGTCAAAACCTCTGGAGCACCATCCAAGGGGCAAGACGTTACCCTCACATAAAAAACTCTCACATCGAACCAAGCAGGAACCTGCGTTGACCCCCGGGGCCCATTTCTGCTCTGCCCCGTGGGCTTTTCTGCCCCAAACCGCGGGCTACTTAGTGCCTCATTCATTGCTTTTCCCTAGCAACGAGGACGTAGGAACGTACTCGTCCACAGCTACCACCAGCAATGTCTCGGATGGGAAAACTTCACCGAGAATAAACTCTGCCCGTGATTCAACTCCTCCTTGACTGCTATTCCGAAAACTGCTGCATTCCAACCCCCTTCGTTCGAAGAAAAGTTACGCTGCTCCCTCGTTAAACTCCTTGCAGGAAATGCTGTTATCAACCTCTCATCCACCCCATCCTCCCTCATTCTTTTCTCCAAATCGTCCGCCACGCTTTGGCCGAATTCAGGACAGAGAGAGGGAGAGCGAATGGAAATCTCCAGGACAAAGAACCTGGTTTCAGTGACACGAAGACGTGCAGAAGAGCTTCGTTTGCGCTGCAGGACGAAGAGGAGAAGGAAGTCGCAGCAGACCTCTTCTCCCTGTATCGTTTCTATCCCTGCGAAATCAATATACAAAAACCAAATCGGACTAGGGAAAAGCCTTCAAGATCTCACCGATGGAGCACTCCAAAACCTGCAGAACTCAAACCAATTGCAAATCCAGGATGAGCGGTAGACCGTCGGGTTCCCAAGATCAACAAAATCTCCTCAAGGAGAGCTGTAAAGCGCGATAAGAACGTAAAAGAACAGGAAGGAATGCTTCAACTCACGGATCCCGAGATCTGCCGACTAAACTAGCGACTGATAGATGATACAAAATCTTGATGCGCGAGACAACTTGTAAACGGCCATTGCCCTCCCCCTTCTCTCTGCTCTCTCGATACAAAGAGAAGACGAGCCCAAGAGCCCGCAATGTGTACCGGCCAGAGGAGATCGCAGATTACGGCACAAATTACCCAGGCTGGAGACTGGAGTTCGGCCGCTTTCGGGGGCATACGCTGTCGTCGACGTATCACTTTCCGGACTTTCACCCTCCCGCCGTTGATAAATCGACGGAGCAGTAACTCTCGGAAAACTTGTTTTCATTCTGTATTATCCTACCCGGCTTTTCACACGTGTTATATCTAGTGTAAGTAAGCGACGCTGTAAAACCATTTTATAATCACCCCCAACATAATCATAGACCTCTGAGTTAGTGATGAAAGAACTCTTGTCTGACATATTGAAAATTTTGCATGTAAGGACAAAGTAGAAAACGAAAAATTATCTTTATCTTTTTTTTCTTTTTGAGTCTTTTCAAATAGTCGGTTAGTTGTGAAAAAATTATGCAATGTAGTATCGACTTCTGGGAACTTTTGCTCGTTTGCTGTATAGAGAAAACGTGGGAAGATACAGAAAGAAACCATAAGGAGAGCATAATAGACCCGCTATCCAAATAGATATCCGAGTTGCTCATTTTCACCCAAACACATTTAGTGAAATATTTAATTCATAACAAAAAATTAAATAATATTCATCTCTTTTTGATGGAAAAAGTGAATGTGTAAAAAATCTAGACTTTTAACAGTGAATATGCATGCAACGTGCACTTCTGGTCGAGAAAAGAAAAAAACTCTTATATAGTACAGAAAATTATTAAAAATGGTTTATTAGAAATTGACTTTTACAGAAGTCATTTTATTTTTTGAAAAATAATAATTAGAAGAAAAAAATATGAAACATTACATCAAACGTAAAAAAAATAATTTTAGAATAAATATGTAATTTTATATTTTCAAATTTAACTAAAATCTAAACTTCTAAATTAACACCTATTTGTGAACATCCACTTGTTACAGAAAACAAAAATGCCATAACTGCAGTACCAAGAAATACTCCCATGTTACCATAAACACTTTGTTCACAATACTACAGTTGTTACGTAAAACAGAAACGCAATAAGTGCAGTACGTAGAGAGACTCTCATGTTACCATTAACGCTCTCCTCAGCGAATAACTTAATTCGTTCTAAAATTTAAATATATAACCTAACTCTTTCTTTTGGAAGAATTACGACATCAATCAAAAAGGCTTGTATTACTCCTTTTTCCGAACTTGGAAGAGAATAAATATGCATGCTCTTTACACATAGCGACTACGCAAGTTCCAGAGTCACACCATAAACGCAAAATTTTATCGATATTCTTCTCTACTCCATATGAAGATTATTAAGACGCAGAGAGCAAACTGTTATAGACACTGTTTAACTAATTACCTACAAGTTAAAAGTAAATTATTTAATTTACTCATACCAGTATTATGTTCCAGCCGGCCAGCCCCATATGCACGGGTGCTCACTGCAGCCAAGTGGAATTATGGAGACTTCCGGATGGAAAGTCTCCATAAGCCCTATATGCTAAAGAGATTGCGGTTTGCCGCTCATCGAACCGCAATCTCTTTTCCAACGGTAACCATTTCCTTTTCTTGTCTGCTGCATATTTGTTGTTAATTTCATATTTGGAATATTTAAAGCATTTAAAGCATTTAAATCAGTCCTCGGGAGCTTCCGGCGTTTAGAGTAAAAACTTTCCGTATTTTTGCTCGAATTCTAAACTTCGCAGTCTGGGTTCGAAGATGTTTTCATAAAACTTCTTTACATCTCTTTTGTTTTTTCTTTTGTTTAAAGCTATTTCCGAGAGCGAACAAAAGAAGGTGAAAACTTGAAAATGGAGCACTGATTTAAACTCCAGTGCAAGTACAAAAGCAGAAGAAAAAGAACATGACAATTCCCGTTTATACAAACCTATTCTTGAGTGGTTAGTTTATTATGAATTAGAGACTTTAGTTTCAAAATAAAGTATACTGTACTTTTCCAATGACGAAGAGTGAAATTTTGAATGCATGTTTCTCTCTCAATTTTTAGCAGAAGCGACTGATGTTCAATGCATTGGAGAGAGCTCATTCTCTTACACATATTCTAGATTGTATAGAAACTATGGTTATCAAATACCATTGTTTGTTGTATATACATTTTTCGTCTTAGAGTTTCATACTCCTCTAACTCAAAGTTCGTGGCTGGAATGAGTAACTGAGGGTTGTTTGGAGCTAATATCCTCACCCACAACCTTGTACAGTGAATTTCATTTTTTATTATCAGAATATGTGTAAATGTTATAAAAATTTATTTTTATAAGTTATTATAAAAATCAGAGTATAATAACTTATACTCTGATTTTTAACAAGTCCGAGAGTAACCAACTCATCCGAAGAGAACTCATAAGTGACGAGCAGACTGATGCGTCTCTGGGTATAAGTCCGGAGCACTAAATGTCAAAACGTGCCAGTTCTCGAGGACATTAATTAATGTTCTAATCTTTCTTGCTAAAAAAGTTAGAAAGTTAATTAACATACACCCATGTACACTCAGTGTA
The DNA here is from genome assembly GCA_036924285.1 of Asterella californica. Lineage (NCBI taxonomy): Eukaryota > Viridiplantae > Streptophyta > Marchantiopsida > Marchantiales > Aytoniaceae > Asterella > Asterella californica. The sequence continues at coordinate 17,156,230 of JAYKYS010000008.1, forward strand.
CATACGGTGAATATGCATGTTGGATGAACTTCAGGGAACTTTTGCTCGCTTGCTATTATCGAGAAAATTTATGAGTGTTAAATAAAAATCATCTATTAAATAAATATAAATAACCAAAACTTTTATAAATATTAATTGTTAACACATATCTAGAAACAGGAGAAAACCATGAATAAAACCATAAGGCTTGAATATACTGCAGCACTTCTAAAGTCCTGAACTTGTTACTATTAATATATTAATTTAATAATTATTTAATATATTACCTAACTCTTCCGACAGAAGGTGAATACGCACCTGCCCTAAATATGAAGTGCAAAGGAAGTTGGATTTTTAGACTGAAAGTAGTCTTTGGAGGAAGTGCATGCAACGTTAACATGGAGTTGGCGCCAAAAAGAAAGGAGAGGACAAGGTCCGGGGTTGTTATCAGATTTATCCATACTGATCAATGTTAAATAAAGTCTCGTCCATGAATTATTAAAATTATTTTATAAATATTAAATCAAAATTATAGCTTAACCTCATGAGAGAAATATAGTTTATTTACAAGTATTAAATAAATACTAAACCCATATATGAAGTGAAAGAGTAAACTAATAAATAACGCACGTGAAATCGCTCCACGTAAGATAAGACTTGAAAGAGTAACCTATAAAAATAACACACGTGAAAACTCGCTCCTAGAAAAATAAGACTTGCATACTACCAATAAGAGAAACTATATTTATCAGAGAATAATTTATCATCTAACACTAAGGAAGGTTTGAAAATTAGGAGATAAATTAAACCACTTTACATTTTATATTTTTCATCTGAAAATGATGAAAAAATGAATACTCAAGTTCTGGTTTAAATCCTTGATGTGGATATTCATTACTACTATAAAACATGGTGTCCGGATGACACATTAATTTATACCTTAACTCTTCCGGCGGGAGAAGTTAGAGAATAATTATAGCATAAATTAATGTGAAATGAAATGAGACTTGTTTTTTAACAAGGTCCCGGAATTATACTCCTGGGAAAGTGAGATAAAGTTTCACTTATAGGTTATGTCTAGCTCGGTTAGCAACTCCGGGGCTGTTTAACACTGAAGAGTTGTAGATAAATTCAATCTTTTAGAACCATTTAATTCAACATTTCTAGATAGCACCTACGTGTTTTCTGATAACAAGAAATATAGTTGGACGTAAAAGGCAGTGGGGAAAGATACGAAAGGTGGTAAAGCATGCATAATTTCTTCTTTCATGTTTCATCTATGACCAAACACTTCTTTTTAGACAGAGTTTGGTCATACATGTAGTTTATAATATTTTATATACTTCTAGTCGTTGAAAGGAACATATTTTATATGAAGGAGGGTGTCATTCCATGTACCTCACTTATGGATTTTAGATCTCAACGACCATGTGTAACCAATATCACTAATTATAGTATTTCAAATATAGATATTTAAATTTAATAAATTAATTTAGAAAAATATCTCATCTACGTCTCGTCTTTTCTTCTCTAATATGACCCTCTTCCGACCCTTAATTTACGTTTTGTATTATTTTTGTCAAGCCACTCAACCCAAGGACAACGCTACAATCCAACAAAAGTCAATCTCTTTTGTCAATTTGGTCCTTGTTAGTACGCTTATCCTCTTCTCGAAGGGGAATTCGAGTTGGAGCATTTCAAGAGTTTTCTAACTTTCGTTTTATTTAGTTTTCAACAGAAAACGATAATCTAATCGGAAAGAAACTATGTTTGAATCTTTTGAACCTTGATACAGTCTCATGTATATATATTCACCCATGTACACTCCTGATGGAGATTTCTTTGCATATTCATCTCCTCCATCTTCACCTCCTCCATCAGAAAAATTAGGAATTAAATTAAACTCAGTGTACATTAGTGATTTAATGAGTATGGATTCTTGGACTTGAAACTTGGACTTCTTGGACTGTACGTTTTGAAACGCGCCACTCGGGTCAAGCTTTTTGGGTTATCTTTTACTCTCCTCGTGTTTCCAGGCATGTGCTAACAGATAAAATATTTTAATTATTTATATTTACTTATTATATATATATTCTTGATAACATTAAACGAGCCAAAGTGCCCGGAGTTAATCCAACATTCAAAGTCTTCTTCCAACGCCACCGCGTCTTTCCCGCTTGTCTTTTTCCTCCTCTCCGGTGGCAGTTCACTTTGGATGCATATTCACCCATGTACACTGAAATGTATATGGGTGTACATTAATTAACGTTCTAACTCTTCCTGCAGGAAGGGTTAGAACGTTAATTAATATCCTCGGGAAATAATGCGTTTTGACATTTAGTGCTCCGGACTTATACCCCAGGGATGCATCAGCCTGCTCTTCATTTATAAGTTCTCTCAGATGAGTTGGCTACTCCGGGACTGGTTAACATATAATATTTATGAAATAATTTATTTTTTTATAATAACTTATAAGAATAAATTTTTATAACACTTACACGTATTCTGATAAGAGAAAACAAAATTCAATGTACAAGGCAGTGGGGGAGGATGTTCATGGGTGGTCTGACTACTAAGCTCTGATAGATAGAAAAAGACCATACGGTTGTACCTTTTCTAACATTATCAGACCCAAGAAAAATTCATGTTCCGATGAAAGACTATTGTGCACAGAAGCTCTTGTAGCAGCACTAAGGGTTTAAAGAGAATAAGTGAAAGTTGCTTCCTCAATTCCAGATAAAACCAAAGCTTTTGTACTTTCCAGATTGTGTATAGGATTCCTAAATTCCTGTTATAATAGGATAATGCATTTGCTCTATGGTGTATCTTTATATACCTCAGATTCTACAATATTGGGATTTGTCAAATATTTAAATTTCTTTTCCATATTTCTTTCTAGACATAGTTTTGTAAGTGAAACATTTTCTACCTGACAGCAGCAGCACCCTTTCTCTATAAAGTTTTGCAGGAATAAAGAGAGTATAAATAAAAATATAGAAAAGAAGTCAAACGAAGGAATCGTCATCGGCGGTCACTCGTCTCCCTCCTCGTGACTGAGCTCACGGGAACATCGAAAGAAAGAAGCTGATAAGGTCCTCACTTGACTGACTCAGTTGTCCAAGCGACACATTGAGTCGAGTCGACTCATTCTCCTTTGTAAAGGCCATGTAAAGCCAACACATGTACAGCCGTCATGAAAGTCTCGTGCTACGTAATCCAACATTTCTCAAAAGTCTCCTAAGAGAAGAATTCCAAGTGTCCGCCGAGACATGTGAGATGACAACTACCAGCTATAGCCACCAACAGAAGATTTACAAGCGGGCGCAAATAAACACCTCCACTCTCTAGAGACTTTCAGACAGAAAACGGATAACGTCTAGCAAACCGTTACCGAGACGTTCTATGGTCCCCCTACTCGGCGGTTCTGTTATACTGTCGGCACTTCCGACTCGTTCCAAGTAACGAATCTTGATTACGGTAGCTTTGCGTTGAGTTCAGGCACTTGATCAATCAGCATGTTACTCCCAAGTACTTTGAGTGGTGAGTGAAAGGTACCTTTATCCGCGCAATCCTTTGTGTCATGTTAGCAATTAATTAATAACGGGATTGATGAGATATCTTTGCATTTTCTCCACATGTGCTGTGATAGATTGGTCCACGTGTGAGCAAGTAACTGCAGGGAACTGTGATGGCAAGTATGTGTCATACTCCGGATTATTTCCTATTATTTTAAACATGTCATCATGATAAAGGAGGCAAGCATACCAGATGAGAAACCCAGGGATCAAGAATATTGGAATGCAATGTAGGGCAAGATACTTCCCCTCAGTCGCCACGCGGCAGCTGCAAGCAGTTAAAATTTTCTCTGTGTATTTTGGTCACGAGACGCAGTGAATAGCAAATGGTTGGAAAGACCCCATCATTCTCTTTGTATTTGATTGCTTATTTATTTACCTCTTCAATGTGAAGATGGAAGAGTGTAGCAAGCTTTGGATTAAATTAATCTGTTTTGTTAGCATGCTCTTGTATTTATAGTTTCAGCAGCGTGTGAAGCACTGTTATGGTTATGCACTATGTATGGTGTCTTTGGACGTCCTTGGATGTCTTATTTTGGAATCTGAGATAAAAGTTGTAACAGTACGTTGATGAACTGGAACTTAGAACGAAATTTTTGTATCACCAGTAGTGGAATTGAGTGATGTTCTTATTACTAAATTGTGATGTTATCATCTTTGGTATATAGTGGTACGCAGATGGTATGAAAACATCTAGAACAAGGTGTACGTTTGCTTGATCTATTCGGTTGAAAGTTCACAAGTCTAAAACTGAATTAGCTGAAGTTGGATGGGTGGATAAAAATGAACGTGTAGAAGAACGTGTAGAGAGGACAGGATGCGCCAGAATCCTGGTAATATGGTTCGTCAGGCCAAGCGAGTTTAGCGCGAGGTCACTTGCCGAAATATGGAAGCCGTCGTACACGTTGAATTTCAGGTGCAAGTTGGCTCTTCAACTCGTCACTAACATTGGCAGACGCTCGCTCTTGTCAAATTTGGGAAAGGACATGAGTCTCAATGTACCCGCACATGAACGTAATCTCCTTCTCCAGGAATCCTCCAGGAGGGATACTGATGTTTCCAGAGAAGACGCGGCGTGCGCAGAGTAACCCCTGTAGAACCACGCTCCATATTCGCAATCCACAGAAATTTACTTTACGTTACATTTTTTATTGAAGATGCTAGTCCTGTTTTTGCCATTTTCTTTTTCTACTGAAGATGCTAATGAGAAAATGTAAGTTGATCTTAAAGGTACTGAAGACCAGATTTGTAATCCGCCTGTAGTATCTTGTTTCTTCCAAAGATAAGGTGGTGAAAAACACCATAAAACATTGATGAAATTTTTGTTAGGCAAGAGACGAGAAGTCACATGCAGGGTAGATTTTCTCCATGAGTTTTATCTTAGTTAATAAGACGTGTCAAATCTAAAATGAAAAGTTTTCTAACGTCTGTAATTTATCCAAGGACAGCTTTGTCTAGAGTCGTGTACGCTCAAGGAATATTTTTGTTTTATTATATAAAGATTTTTATTTTTTATTTTTTATTTTTTAATAATTCTAAAATTTTTTCTAAGTTCTATTTACTTACAGCTGAAACTCAAGTACGATTTGGAAAAAGAACAAGTTAAAGACAGCCGCGACGTTTTACTGTGAGTGACTCCGGAAGTAATCATAGAAAACGTCCACGCGGCCTCTTACCATAACCGTAACACTCTCTCGCGGGAGATGAATCTTTACCAAAGGTTACAGCTTTGACACGCGCTAATGCAATACCGGCAGTGTGCTTACGCTCGTAAGCACAATGCGAGGAGAGCATTATCCTTTACAAAAAAATTGCCGAAATTCTTAACTGAGCTTTACGCAACCGAGCGCTACTTCCTTTCATAGGATGCGGCTCCCGGCAGGAGCAGTGGACACCCACGCCGCCTCGGCTGCGGGCGGATGGGGCTGCCAACAAGCATAATTTAGATATGAAAAGGGACAACTTTTGAAATGTTTGAAATGTCACCCTAGAAGCTTGTCTTGTTCACGTAGAGCTTTGTGTCCACCTTACTGCTCGGTTCCTGCAGTCTACTTGGAGGCTATGTAGAACTTTTGAGTCGCATCTTCATTAGCTCTTGGAGACTATGTAGAATAGCCTTAGTAGTAACTGTATACCAGGAGAAAACTCTCTACTTTGTGGCCTTGCGTGGTTTGCAACCCTTCTTGCGTAGATGCTGCACGTGTCATTTTGGGAACTGTTTCATGCTTGCTGTCTCATCTGTTCTCCACGCTTAGCGGCTCACATATAACGCAGGGTCCACATTTTCCTAGGCCTTGAGTTTGAATTTCTGCCATGTGTCGCCGATAAGCGCTGCCATTCTACTCCTTTTACATGAAAACCTTTCTCGTCAAAAGTAATTTCCCATGCTTCGAAGCACCAGGCTGAATGGAGAGACACGTGTAAAAGAGGCACTGCACAACCAGAACTCTTTCGGTGGGCAACAGGAACATTTTACGCTGGTGGTTCATCGCTATCCGTCCTGTTGACCAACTGAGTAAGCAGTACAGTATGGGCTGCTCATGCGGTACGTCTGACTCCGTGGGAGTGAGAGGTGGAGGGTTGCCAGAGCGAGTCACCGAGTCACGCAGTGGAGTGGCGCACCGAACTACTGTAGGAGGGATTCACCGTGTCGAAACTGAGGGTGGTAGTTGTCACTGTCTGTCCGCCACGAGGTGAGAGGGTGGGGTCATGGAAACGAAGAGGTGTGATCGTTGAGCACTGCAGCCCCACTGGAACCGATTTCGATGATTGTGAGTCAGAAGCTTCTGATCTGCTGATCCTCCTGGCATATCTTTCCGTCTTGTTTCTGTGACTCCCGCCAGGTGGATAGGATCTGCATGATACTCACCTGGACGTTTCTCGAGATTGGATTCCAGTCCCCGCACACCATCGGTTCTGTCAGTGTCTCTCCATAGGTTTGTGTGCTTCTCCTCGTCGTGTTTCGAAAGTTTCCTCCTGTCAAGGTCATGGGTTTGTCCACTGCTTGCCAATAGGTCAAGTGCGAGAGCGACATTCCCCGGAGGTGAGCTCGAGTGAACTTTATCTCTGCGGCAGCAGATGACAATATTTTTGTTAATATTTGGTGGTGAACACTGAGGTGCAGGGCCAATTACGGGGAAGCTGGGGCTCCGCATGTGTTAACATCCAACAGGAAGAGGACTTGTTTATCAAGAAATGGTCGTTATCCTAAGATCATGCGCGCTTTCTTCCGGTTAATCAGGATCTCATGGCTTAGGGATTAGGTTTCTCCATTCAGCTTGTGTCCACACGAAATTGAGTCTTTCTTGCGCGTTTACTTGCCACTGGAAGAAAGTGTACATCATAACAGAAAGCCATGGATGATTACAAACTGGTTCGTAAGGATGCTCTTCATGCAGGCAGCACTTTGAAGCTAATCCTCGAATGGAGGAATGAGCGTGAATGCCGTTTCTACGTTTGAAACTGAGCTGATACATCAGCAATCCTTGCCATGATATAAATAAGGCTTCACATAAGAAGGTCGTCTGTTTCTACTTATGTAGGTTGAAACGAGTTGAGTTTTTTCTAGTCTTTATACTTTCTCCACCAGGTCTTGTTCACTGCCTTCTGTGGCACTCTTGGAAGCTCTTCCATTTCCTTCTGTTTATAGTTTGATAGTGGCTCTTAGAAACATCCAAGGGCAACATGTCGAAGTCTTAGGAACAAGCCAAGCACAAACGTGTTCCGTACATCATCACAGTAGAGGAAAACTCTGAGTTGTGGTCGATTAGGATGAACCATATCCGAGAGTGAAAAATGAGCACCGAGTGTTGTGGTTACATACACGATGGTCGATAAAATGTTGCTTACTAAATCTCGGAGAATGAAAAAGATGCACCGAGGTGGTTATGTACACAATGGTCTATAAGATGTTAACTATATCTTTAGAAGGGAGTTGCTTTCACGTGGGGATCCCAGATATAGAACCTGCAACTGCGCACCGCTCTTTCCCTATTTAATCACTATTAATATAGGGTGGTTGTTAGAAAAATATTCTCTGTCTTCTTACAACACTATCCGGAGCATGCTTATCATTCTGGTTTCAGGTGATTACATGCACAATGACATTCTGAAGATAAGATGCGCAATCTTATCTTCATCTTGTAGCAAGTGTATTGAACTGTCCTATTTAACCTGTAGTGTTGACTAACAGCCTTTTGTGGGGAGATGTAAATTTAGAGGCACTCAGGGTAAAACTTCAAATGCAGGGTAAACACGAGTGTCGAAAACACTTTTCGGATTTGTAACAGAGCTTGGATTCTCATGTTGATGATATGTGCTACCGAACAAGATGTTGGTAAAAGAGGATAATACTAGAACTACCAAGCTGAAAAGAACACAGTTGGTTTGATGTGACATACTACAGCTCTTTAACATATCAGAGAATATGCTCCCTATGAGATTCATTTGTCAAGCTTTCCAAAGAAACGAGTTTGTTGAAAAGTTGTGGCGTATTCAGAATTGAAGTTTTATTATTCTTGTTGCAGTGCGGTGCTTGATGAAGTGCGAGGACTGTATAAGCAAAAGAGATCAGATTAACATCATGTCCATAGTGAAGGAAAGAGTTTATATATAAATCACTGGTGCTATAGGAAGTAGAGTCGCAGGCGAGAAGTAGAGCCGAAGGAGGGAAGTAGAGTAAGACAATAAGGCACTAGAGTCTGGTTAGGGGCTTAGCAGACTCAGCCGTTAAGGATGACTGAAGAAGGACCTGAGTAGGACAGCAAGCTAAGGTTAGGTAACCTCCTCCTGAAGGTGAGGTTAACACTTGATATTATATTTCTAACACCTCTTCTGATATCAAGTGGATAATTGATAAACACCAAATGCTCTTTTAAGTTTGATCTGTCATAAGACAAAGATTTAGTGAATATGTCTGCAACCTGATCCTCTGTTGGTACTCAGATGATACTAACCTCTCCACTCAGTATTTTATCTCTGATGAAATGAATCTGAACTTCAGTATGTTCGGTTCTAGTATGGAATATAGAGGTTTTAGCCAATGCAGTAGCACTCGTAGAGTTAGTATATAGATAGTAAGTGGTAACTTCTCTTTACATCCTGTGATGTCCTCTACCATCCATCTCAGCCAAATTGCTTCCATAGTTGAGTTGCATAAGCCCCTGTACTCAACTTCAGCAGATGATAGTGCAATTGTGAGTTGCTTCTTACTGGACCAAGTCATCAATGCTCCTCCCAACTGAAAAGAGAAACATGAAGTTGACTTTCTATCCTTCTGATCTCCAATCCAATCTGCATCAGTAAAGTCAACTAACAAAGATTTTTGGTTAAAATCAAATTTCAAACCAAAGTTTGTAGTACCTCTCAGATATCTAAGAATCCTCTTAGCTGCCTTCATATGTCACAAGGACTCTGGATAAATTGACTAACCTTACTTACAGCATAATTGATATCTGGTCTGGTTGTGATGGTCAGATGTATCAGTTTTCTTATCAATTTTTGAAATTCAGTCTGATCCACTGGTAAGTCAGTTGTGTCATCAAGCTTCTTCTTGCTGACCTCCATGGGGGTTGGTATTGCTTTGCAACTCCTCATCTTGAAGTCCTTAAGAATCATAGTAGTGTACTGCTTTTGATCAAGGAACACTGCACCATCATGGTTAAATATGTGAACAACATGAAAATACTGCAACTCTCTCAAATCTTTCATCTCAAACATTCTGCTAAGGCCGAATTTGATCTTAGCTATAACATTAAAGTCACTTCCCGCGATTATTATATCATCAACATACAGCAGAAGCAATACTTTATCAGTCATGGTGGTAAGTATATACAAATTCGGATTTCTTCTGCTGGGGTTGAAAGATTGACTCTTCAGAAAAGAGTCTATCTTGCTATGCCACATTCTTAGAGCTTGTCTAAGGTCATAAACGGCCTGCTTGAGTTCACAGACCAAGTGTTCTTGACCTGCAGCTTCAGAATCCTATGGTTGTCTCATATAGAGCTCTCCCTGCAGATCTCCATTGAGACAAGCATTCTTAGCAACAGCAATAAGAAGTCTGATAGAAACCATCTTGACAACAAGAGTAAAGGTCTCTTCGAAATCTTTTCTTTTATGCTGGAGATAGCCCTAAGCAACTAGCATGACCTTGCATCTCTAGACTGAACACTCAGATTCTTGTTTTATCTTATATACCTACTTACAAGATATGCAATGTTTTTGTGGAGGCAGAACTGCAAGCTCCCAAGTTTTGTTCTTCGTAAAGTCTGAAATTCTTCTTCTATGGCCTTCCTCCACTTTTCATTGGCATGAACTTCCTCGCAATTGTGAGATTCAGCTGGATCAATCTGATGCAGTAAAATATAAACAGTGAGATGATCTTATAATCTCTTAGCTCCTTTTTACCTTCTTGGTCCTGTACTTGGTTTTGTACATGGTAAAGCTTCCTGCATATCTCGTTCAGAGCCATTAGCAAAGTCATTCAACTCAACTGAAAAATCATCTTCAGATTGAGTAGCATCAGTGGAGTTCTAGATAAGTTTGTCATCATAGTATCCTCAGTAACTGTAGGACCTGGCTGATGATGAGGTGGGTGGATGCATTCCACACTGGAATAAGAACATCCTCATGAGTTGAGAAAGTCAAAAGTCTTTCTTGCTCATGTGCTGAATGTAACTTTTGAAGTTGTGTCTGAGCAGACAAGAAGACACTCGAATTTCATCAAATATCACATTTCTGCTGCGAATCAACTTCTTCGCTATATTTAACAACCTGTAAGCTTTTTCTCTCTCAAAATATTCAATGAATGTATAGACTTGACTCTTATTGCATCCAAATATTTTAAAATGACTAACCTCAGGTTTGTTACTTGAATATGCTTCCTCATGTGTAGTTCCCATAAGGATAGAAGTTGGACTTATGTTGAGAATGTACACTGCAGTTTTTACTGCTTTAGCCTAGAAGGTAGTAGACAATCCCTTGTCTTTGAGCATACACCTTGTCATTTCAACAACTCCTCTATTTTTCCTCTCCACCACACCATTCTGTTCAGGTGTGTTGATGTGGTTAGTTGTCTTTGTAATCTTTTCTGCATGTAGAAATTTTTGGGATTTGGTAGACGTGAACTCACCACCTATGTCTGTCCTGATGCATTTCACTTTGTTATCAGATTGTAATTCGAGCGGTTGGATCAAAGCCATGATATGTGAAAATGCATACGAGCTATAGAAAATATCCACAGTTTCCTACTGAAGTCATCAACTATCAAAAGGAAGTACTTAGAACCTTCTATATGTCTAGTCAAATCAACATGCAATAGTTGTAATATAGTATCAGATATGTGAGCTCCATTTTTTGGAAATGACTTTCTAGTTTGCTTTTGCACATATCTCACATATATTTGTAGGAATAGTGGGTCGAATTGGAGATAATCCAGAGATCAGATCTGAGCCAAAGAGTTGATTCAACTTATCATGACCGAGATGACCAAACCTTTGATGTCAGTTGATTCTCTGATCTTGTGAAGTGATCATAGCTCTTGGTGAGACAGTGACAGCTTGTAGCTCAAAGACTTGTTCCTTCTTGACACCATTGACTATCAGCTTGTTGTCTTCACGTATCTTGTAGCTTGTCTGTCAAAGATGACATGCAGACCTGTCTCAATCATCTTACCAATGGTTAGAAGATTAAAAATAATACCAAGTACATATCAAACCAGATGTAGAACTTTTGAACCTCTTGATGGTAGAGAAACCGAATGTCTCTTATGCTTTAAAGTGCATAGGTCTGACCATCACCTACTCCGACTTTGGGATCATCAGTTATGGACTGGAATATCTCGAATCAATCTCTCCTAGAGGTTATGTGTTGAGATGCACTTGAATCCAACCACCACCCTTCTTGGTGATTTTCAGTCATTAGTATCATAAGGACAAACAAATATTCATCTTTGGAGTCAAAGTATGTGGTAGCTACATTACCGGAGTTGTGATGGTCCTGAGGGCTTATCATCTCATGACCCGGCTTCTTACAATAATAAGACGAGTTATTCAAATAAGACTTTGGTTTTTCAGTGGACTGAGTGGAGTCAGAGTTCCGCTTTCTTTTGTAATGATTGGAACCACTCGAGTCTCTAGAGTTCTTGTTGTTGTACTGATTCTTTCTATCCTACGAAAATACACTATCAAGAGCAGTCGAATTCAACTTTGCATCTTCTTGCTTGTTGATTTCTTGTTGTAGAACAAGACTATACAACTCAAGAAATGTGGGCTCAGTAGTATGAACATCCATTGCTTGCACAAAACTTGAGTATGAAGATGATAAACTTTCAAGAAATAGCATGTAGATGTCATCCTCATTTGGTTTGGTCTTCAAGGTGGTCAGTTCTTCGACCAAAGTCTTGGTCAAATGGATGTGGTCCTTCATGCTCGTTTCTGATTTCAGCCGAAGATGATAAAGTTACTTTCAAAAAACTTCTTTCTTCTCTCTTTAGTTCGTGCATGTTTTGTGGTGAAAATCTCTCAGATCTCTTTCGAAGTTTCAACCCATAGAATGACGAGCACGTCAAAGTCTTTGACGATAATCTTGATGATGGACAATGCCGCCCTATCTATGTAATACCAAGTTTATACATCTGGATCTGAATCATCGCCAGTAGGTTGCACCTCCTCGCCAATGATAATCCTCTATAGTTGCTAACTCTCCAGAATGACTTCAACACAAAAATTCACATGGGGTAGTTCTCTTCATCTAACTTGTTTGTCTCTAAGCACGCTATGCTCAATATTCAATGATGTAATCATGATGTAAAGCACCAAAACTCATAGTGTCAGAATCTAGTGTGCTTTACACCGATGGATAGTCGAAGAAAATCATAAGTGAAGGTTAAGTTATATTCTCAGTCGTTGGGTACTCCTCAAAATGCCAAAAAACTGCTGAGAAGGTCTCCAAAAACAACTTAAATTTCTTTTTAAAATTGTGCCAAGTCAGCAGACCACCATCCCAACTAAATTCGACCTCCTTGATCAAGACAACATATTTGATTTGGCAGATTTTGGCAGAAAAAAATTGTTTACCTCTTCAAAATCATGTCCAAAATTAGGATCAACACCGTTGAAACCTCAATGAAAATATCTCAAACTTGATACCTTAGTAATTTGACTTCTCTGAGCAAGACGTAACATTATTGGTCGATTGACGTGAAAATGTCAGAAAAAATTGTTTGAGCTCTCAAAATTGCAATCTAAACTTTTTGTTCATTTTTCTTCTCAATTTCTCAAAATCAAAAATCTCCCTTTGGAACCTATAGCTCTGATACCATGATGAAGTGAGAGAATCCAAAGGATCAGATTAACATAATGTTCACAGTGAAAGGAGGAGGTTTATATATAAGTCACTGGTGCTTAAGAAGTAGAGGCGAAGGAGGGAAGTAAAGTAAGACAAGAAGGAAGTAGAGTCTAGCTAGGAGCTGAGCAGACTCAACCATGAAGAATGACTGAAGAGGGACCTGAGTAGGACAGCAAGCTAATGTTAACTAACCTCCTCCTGAATGTGAGGTTAACACTTGATATTATATTTCCAACAGTGCTTGCATCAGTCTTGAGACAGTGGAGTTCGAGCTCAGATTGACGAAATATTTACTATTCAGAGTAAATCAGAGTCCTGCTCAAAAGTTCAAAAAGTATGGGAATGACCAAGCAGCATATGGAGAGAAATGAAAGTTACGAGGAAATAATTTGTAACATTTACATGAGAAGATAGAATTTTTTGTGAATCCATTAGACATCTAGGGAGATGATTCTACCAAGATTCACTCGTGAAAGGTCCCTGTAGTTTACTAGCTACACCATCAAAAGTATGTTCTGCAAGTTTGGACAATTACCAAATACCTTCTATCCGGAAGCGTATATTTACTTGATCAGACCCCAATGGCATAACGAACACTTATCAAATCTTTCTTTATAAGTTTTTACTTGATTAGACTTGGAGTTGCCAGTCTTAGATATATGTATTTTTTGGTTAATCACATCAACAACTGAGACTTGGCAAGCTTTCTGGCAAGAGTAGTGACGTAATCTTGAAAGACCTGGCAAAATTAATTTTAGATCGCTGATTGACTTCTATCTATGTTTGCATACCTTTTTTGCCAACACACTTACTAGGCAAAATGACTTCTATGACTGCCAAACACCAGGTGAGAGGTATGATTAAGTAAGAAAGTATAGTATAAGTATAAGAGGGGTCCGATCAATTCAGAGATTCCTTTTAAGGATCTGATAAAGTAGTTATTTGATCGCACCTCTGACTGGCAACTGCATGTTTAACATGTTTAGCGTTATATAAAGATATTGCGTTAAGATAAATAAGAGATAGTTTGGGTTGATAATCTGTTATAAATATATTTTAAATCAAAATTTATGTATAGATACATGGCTTACAGCTAACATGCACTTCTCGTATTCTGATGATGTGGTATTTTTTACTTACTGAACCTGTTGTAATCAGTCAAGGGTATGGTCAAATAATGCAAAATTAAGAGGAGTGAGGTGAAACCTGACAAACATATTAAGGGTGGAGTCAAGTAAATTACTGTAGAAAATAGAGAGAGGGAGAGCTAGGTTCATACATGTCTATAGCAATGCACTACATGTGTTAGCCCATTGACATAGACCTGCGTCACTGGCGGGTGCTAGAAACCGGGATGAGTTGAGGAGAAAAAAACATATAATGAATAACAGAAGAGACGGCCAAATATTGAGAAGGGAATAACTTACCCAAGTAGAAAGAAGACTTTACCGTGAAAACATAGGTTTTTACTTTCCAAAGTTCAGCAGAAATTTACTTGACTGCATCCCTATTATGTTTGTCGGACTTGACCTTGCATCTCTTAAGTTTAGATTATTCGACCGCACCCTTGACTGGCTACAAAAAGTTCAGTAAATCAAAATGTCATGTCATCACAATGCGATAAGTGCATGTTATCCATCAGTTGTGTATTTACATGGGAAATTTAAAATATCTTTAAGACCGATTATCAATCCAGATTATTTCTTACTTGTCTTAGTGCATTATCTTTATGTAGCGGTAAACATACTGAAACAGTTGTTGTCAGTCAGGTACGGTCAAGTAATGTAAAGTTAAGAGGGGTGAGGTAAAGTCCGACAAATATATTTAAGATGTGATAAAGTAAATCTCAATACAAATAATTTTGGCACCCAAGCGCCAAACGAATTTGATAACAATGCAACAGCTTTGGGTTCCACTCGAGTCAACTTAATCTTAGATGAATCTCTTTGTCAGTAAAAGGATTGTAGATGATGCACAATACTGTTTATCTCCATCCTAGCATAGAGTGCACACTTTCGCCTGATTGGTTCATGTTATTCTTCTTGGCATTCAAGCGATATAAAGTACCTGTTCGGTTTACATTCGTGTCCTGTCTTGTCCTGTCTACATCTTTACGATCTCCTGTTGGGAGCGGAGGTGCTGACCTACTCTATGTAACTAAACTCTGTGCGCATAGTGTATGTGTGTATGTATGTCCACATGTATGTGTGAAATTCTACATTGACCTCAGTTCTATACAAATTGCCTTGAATCGCAGGAGGGAGATCCCTTCCAATCGCAACTCACAGCCTAGAGGAAAATGAAGCACTGTCAGAAGATCACCACCTCATGGGTTTCGGTTCCTCCTCAGTTTGGAAAGTACTTTCTACTCCTACCGTTGCTTTTCTTGTCACATGGACAGTCACTTAAAAATAAAGAGGAGAGTTGTCCATCTTAAAATAGCAGACTCCGATTTCTTACAAAATAGTCATGTAATAGTAGCTAACTATCTTTACTACATATTCTTGGTCGTCAGGTGTGATCTCCATGGGATCTTCACCTGTCTGATCTTCTAATTTGGCTTCTGGCATCGTGGGTGGCCCTGCTGATATCTCTGGTGCGGCTGAGGTGGCAACCTCCTCAGTGCTGATCATGTGCGCTTCCACCATGACTTCGGAAGTCAAAAGAGGTCCTGAGGAAGCCAAATCCACATGCGCTTCCTGACTCTTCTGTGCAGCCTGCTCACGCTAGGAGCTGGGGTGATCTCACAAGGGTCAGAGGCAGTCACCTCCTCCACTCTAAACACCTGGGAAGCCATCTCCTCTTCCTGACTTCTGAGGCTTCTTCGCTCTTCTTCTCGGCTTCCAACGCTCTCATCATCAAGTGGACAGCGAGGTTGAACTCCTCCTTGTCGAGGTCCTCCATAATTACTAGTTCCGGTGCACTAGAAGACGTAGCTACAGAATGAAAAATCGAGAGAAGACCGTAAAGAGTCTTCATACCCTCGACCTACTGATCTAGGTAGCGGAACATGCTCTCCTTGCAGTCCACCAACATCTCCCTGGAAGCTTCATTCCATGTACGAGCTAGGGTCAGAAGCTTCCTTTCCGCGGTGAAGTTGAACTTCTTCCGACGCGCTTCTCTCATCTGTGTCATAATCTCCTCGGCTCATGTTTCTGCTTCTACTCGCTGCTTCTTCTCCTCTACGGCTTGGCCTTCCACGACTTCCCGCAGTGCACTCCAAGTCATCTTTTCCTCTACGAGATCAGTCAACTTTCTCCTGATCCGTAGAACTTTTTGCTCGCGCTGCTGAAGTCGCATCTGCAACTCCTGGTTGCTCTTTCGCAGCTGTGTCAACTCCTTGACAGAAGCAGAAGCTTCCGTCTTATACTTTGTTGCAATCTTCTCCGTGGTGTGGAGGTTGGCTTCTAGAGCTTCCAGCTTCTGCTTCTGGGCTTCCTCATGCTCGATCAAGGTCCGAAGACCGAATTCAGGCTGCAGTGGCTTCTCTTGAGCCATCGCGTGCTTCTCCACCAACTCCATCGCTGGTTGGATCTCTGAACTGAAAAAAGTGCTGAACTCCTTCAATCGTCTTCTCGTAGAAGACAAGTTCATGCCCACAAATTGATCTGGGGCAGCTTTCCTGTCTTCCAGAGACGTGGATATCTCTTCCACCACAATGATCTTATCCTTCGGTGTTGAGAATATGCTACCCTCAATGTCTTCTGGGGTGGAAGATCTCTTCCCACCGCATGAGCAGTCTTCTTCTCTGCGCTTTCTCTGATCGCAGTCGGAACATCAACTCAAGTCTTGGCTTCTGGAGTCTTCGGAAGACTCCCTGTGGTCATAGAAGCTGTCTTCCTGACGATCCTAGTGCTGGAGGTATCTTTCCGCGAATCCGACTCGGATCGGGAGTGAATGGTAGAGAAAGAGATACTCTTCTTAGGAACGCTTCTAGGTCTCATCCTTCTAGGTGACGACGCGTCTTCTGTGTCGCTGGAGTCATCTTTCCGTACCTTAATCATCTTCTGATAAGTGTTTGGTCCCGCCTGAGATACTAGAGTGGGAGGAGAAGACATGATAGCTGCTCGGTCTTCTTCCTCCGGGGTCTCTTCCTTCACCTCTCGCTGTCCCGCTGGTCCAAACTTGACCAACTGGTCCTCCTTCAGATCTCTCTTGGACACGTACAGATAGCAGAAGAAGGGAGTAAGATGCCCTCCTACTGGAGTGCCCAAGTACATCAATTCGGCGTGGACGTAGATTGGAAGAAGACACCTCAGTTGACGACCTCTCCTGTCCACACTGCTCCAGAAACTCTACATCCTGGATATCTGACCTTCTGGACCTTTCCCTTGGGAAAAAGATGAAGGTACAACTTCTCCCAGAAGACTCTCTTCGGCTCTCGGTAAGCTTCCACCTTCCAGATGTTCCTCCCTTGTCTGTCTTCCAAGAAGAGACATGTAGTACTTCCAAGTACATGCCATTTCTCTGAGATCATCGTGAGAATCTTCTCTTTCTCGAGCTCATACTCGCGGTTCTCTACTTCAGGCCGGTGAAAAGCTCTACGTCATCACTCCGCCGTCTACAAGAATGATCTTCCTCGAGCGACCCTTGCCTTGACAAATACATGGTTGTGAGGAGGCAATGCTGCCCAAACCTCTTCTAAAATACCCTGGTCCGCGAGATTCTAGTCCTAGGTGAAGAAGTCGAGGTCCAACTCCTTGACAAAAGATTTGGTTCGATCAATTCCGCTTGTGGTAACCAACCCTCGAGGATGCATCGACATTTCGAGCTTCTGTTACACTAGACCACACATACTTGTTGTGAGCCTAAGGCTCAGTCCTTACCAAGCCCTCACAGTCCAACTTCCATTCTCAAAAAATGAATATAGTCTTCTTGAAGATAATTATTTTGTCTTTCAGAATTCTAACAGTGCTTCCTAGGTACATCACGTCTTCCGAGCTATATCTAAACAATCTTAACTAAGCAAGGCATCGCATGGATTCCTAAGAAGACAATCCATCTTGCAATTTATCCTGCTTCCTAACAGAAGATCAGAAGATACGTGAGGAGTGAAGTCTACGAATGGATCAGAGGTAAGCTGAGGACTCTTGCGATGACAGTGGTCTCCAAGAAGACTCTCGGGACAACTTTTGGATAACAGACGTCTTCAGAAGACTTCAGTTATCCCGCAGTTAGATTTTTCATCTCTGGTCTCATCTGTCTTCGGCTTCCTACACACAACCTAACCTCGCAACAGACACAGAATATTTGCACTCTATCTTTCGACTCCTTATCTCTCATACACTCTCAGAAGAAGCTTGTTGCATAATGGGAAGACACGACCCTCGACCATTCTCTCCAGATTCTGCCAGCAAGGCTTCTCACAGCTCTCTTCTAAAGTTCGGGAAGAAGAAGGAACAGGCTGCTATGGGCCAGACAGAAGAGACCCGTAAAGGACCCTCACGTCTTCTCGTGCATTCTGCCAGCCTTTCCAATCTTCTAGCTCTCTAGGAAGATGTGGAATCGAGAAGCCAAGAAGCTTAGGAGACACAGATTTAATCCCAATTTCCTGCTTCTCGAAACAACAATCAATTCTCAAGTTCACTCTAGATTCACATCAAGCTTCTCACATTTCTAATTTCAATCCAATCAACTACTTGATGTGAATTGCAAACATTCGGCTTCTGGAAATGTCCAGACATTCAAACAAGTCTTCTGTCCACGGATACTGAGAAGCGCAATAGGATAAGAAAATTGATAGTCAGACCATCGAATTTGGAGAGGGGAAGAGAGGAAGCTCAATTTTGATCCGGGAAGAGATGAGGAAGATGGCTGATGAAAATTGGACAGCGCTTCAAGACTTAGATTCCATCTCCAGTGTCTTCGTCTTGTCATGATCCTGCCTCCGTCTTCAATCCTCAAGCTGCTGCAACGCTGCTTCCACGATCGAACTCGATCTAATGCACCCGAAGCTTCTATTCTCGATTTCTTTCTCTAATCTTCTAGTCTTGTGGGAATTTCTAACTCTTCTACCTTGAGTGCGCTTCCTGCTGGAAGATGTCCTCTCTTACTTGCTCACTGTGATTTTGTTTCTGCGCGCTTCCAGTGTCCTCTCCAATTCCAATCTCGAGAAGCAACAAAGAGAGCTATGGTGCGGATGCGCCTCTGCTTCCTTGTCTTCTCTTCACGATTAGGTAATGGTTCGACTATCCTAGACCTACCTAATACGCTGGTGACTGTATGTTAGGTATACCTACACTTATCTAGTCGATGCGAGGTTGGTATCTCCCGTGGTTGTAGTCACTGTCTTCCTGGAAGTGTCCTCTGTCTTCCGACTTCCGACTTCCGACTTCCAGAAGACATTTTCGAGAAGACGTCCGTCTTCCGACTTCGAAAGAAGTCGACTTCTTCCCACGAATTCTCTTAAGACCATCTTCTCGCTAAGCATGGTGTAATCTTAAGTAATAAGGTTACCACAATTATATAGACACGTCATTAACTTGAAATTTTCAAAAAAATCTCCAATCTTGCAAATTGTGGGCACCACAAGTAGCTTGTGTTTTGTGATGGTGTGGTAGCTATGGTTATGCCTAAGTGATCTAAGATTTGTTCAGCACGATAAGATGAATGTTACAGTAGAGATAATGAGAAGGATATTGATGAATAAACAACCTCTATTATCCTAAATAATAATACCGAAGAAATTTAAAGAATCTCTCGTACTTAATGAACTATAAAATTCATCGTGTACCAAGCAACATGCTGCTTGTAGATTATCAAGTCAAAAGTGAATCACTTGGACTAATCTAACTTTACAATGCAAGTTGAATTGAACTGGTACATCATATCTTGACGACTGTTAGATGTAACAAGAGTAGATGATCATTCTCTAGCAGTTACAACTGTATGCTCTTCCACAACTCTCCTTAACGCTTTCTCTGATCATATAACAACACTCTCATTGACATCTCTGAGAACTAATTGTGAAGGTTCATCAGACAAATTGAGCAAATACAGTGACAATTGCGGCTTATATACGTGTAGCAAAAGGAGCTTTGCTGTCTCAAAAGCAACTTGAATGCAATGTAGATTTTTCTGCCAATCCAAGTACCTTCCTTCTTTCCACGATGACTTGACCATTTCTGATTTCACGAAGTTCCATGCATTCACCTACTACAAATTATACACGCAAGGACAGAAGCAAAACGTTAACTGAATCCAGAAGTAAGAATAGCATAGAATACGTGACAGTGAATACAAACGGTTGTCATCTTTTAAAGAGGAGTTGATACAATCAGTGTCTAAACCTTACATTGCAAACATAGCTCATGAACTCCCACATCAATTAAAATATGAGCTTAGGATTACTGTGATGCAATATAAACACATTGAGGAATACGAATACATTTATTATTTTAATAAAGAGAAACAGTGTTCTAAGTATCGGTTGAAATGCTAACGCATTGAATGTCTTACCACTTTTGTTCTTCTAACTGATATTTTTTTCTTGCTCGAAGGAGGAGAAGTTGCTCTCAATTCTGCACTTTCCATCTTGATCAAGAGAATGTACATTCTCATGATCACTGAAATCTTCAGAAGAGCAGTCTACTCCTCATTTTGCTGTGATCTCGAAAGCTTTCTCCCTAGAATTCTTAGACGGTTGTGATCCACATAACTTTTCAGCATCCGAAGGAGCTTTGCTGGATATAGGAATGTCAGGACATACCGTTCGCAAATTGAGAGCAGATACATGAAGAGGTGTTGGCATCAGTGCTGATAGCATAGTCATAAGAGCATCCGTTTTCTACCCTGAACATGATCGTTATAAGAAACAAGGTTATGAATATGTACTACAGTTTAAAGTCAAGAACCAAGTAGAAAGATTGAGTGCAAACTTCAATGATATGCAGCATGGGAACTAAAAGATACCTAGTTGCTTGGGGTCATATTTCATCTCAATTTGCTCCCCTTCGATGACAGCTATAGTATTTTGATAGCTTCGTTTGATCATACTGAATTGCTCCAACTTTGGATGTAATTCTGAACTCTGTTGATCCCGTTGTCATACCACTTGGATTTCTAGAGGGAATCTCATGTGAAATTTTATCTCATTCTTGGTTCATAGAAGATGGAATCTCTTGTGTAGGTAAGAACGGCTGCACAAAGCAGTCATGTGTATGTAAGAACGGCTGCGTGAATCCAGTCGATGATGTTAGAAGTTAAAACATCCTCAGAAAAAACATTATTTGCGAAGTAACAACATGTTTGTATTATACTTGTAAGATTTTGTCTTCTTGGAGGAAAGAAGATGAATTGCTGCCAACATCCAACTCTCTTCATTTGTTTTTCCTTCCGGTTTTGCAGTTCGAGTTGCACTTCATTGAAAAGAGACGTGGATCCTCTTTTCTTTTTCTATGGTAAACAAAACATTTAAATCGCTATCAAGTTTACTAACTGGACGTAAATAATCACTAACAAAAAAACCAAACAACTAAAGAAGAAGTTCATCAGGCAAGATACATTCATTGGATCTAACCTCCACAAGAAAGACACTGAGCACAAGAGATGTACAAATGAAGCATTAAATAATTGAGGAAGACCAGTAGTCAATTAGCACGAACCATGTTTGGGCTCGACATTGGAAGGACACCTAGCATGACGTTGTTGTCCTCTCCTCAAATTCTGTGACCCATTCGTTGTGCAAATCGCTTCTTCTCCTTCTTAACATCTTTTCAACTATTTTCTGAAACCATTCAATGTTCACAAGATGATCAATGTATCCATTGACATTGTATATTATATTTGACATTGTATATTAAAAGTTATATACTTAGTCTAGTTATATATTTATTATGAGTTAGATACAGATAGTTCGATATTTAAATGAATATTATAGAGTCCAAGCCCATTCACTTTTTATCACTTTAAATAATTATTATATATTGTGTTAAATATATGATTAATATATTAAATTCGAAATATGCACTATAGATGTTTTTATGATGTAACAAGAAGAAGCTACTAGTAATAAAATACATGCGTTGCATTTTACTAGTAGTTTCTTCTTATTCACTTTACTAGATTAATATATTATCCATTAGTAGGAGTAACAAAATGAGTGATATAATTCTATTATTAAGTTTAGAAGGCAATCATGCTTGTTTATGACAGTATATATAATTAATAATAATAAACATTGTTAGATAGTTAAAACATTATTAGAGTTTATTCATTATTTATAGATTAATTTAGTTAGATAATTGTATATGTCAAATATATAAGTAATATATTCAATTCAAAATGTTTATAGAAATAATTCACTTTTTTATTTTTTGGTTATTCATTTTAGTATATCCTATAGTATGAATATTATTTTATTTATATCGAGAATTTACAATGTCAACTTAAAAGTCTAGAGTTTAGTACGCAATTGTTTAAGTTAGCAAACTCAATGTTCTAGAACTTAACTACCAAAAGTCCAAATCTGATATTCAAATTTTCCATTTTTCAAGTTTGAATTGTCCAAACTTCAACCCCAACAAATCTAGGGCTGTGAGACTGGTATAGTTTTAGTGAATACATTTATCAGTATTCTCTGTAGACTAGAGGTATGTAACAAGTTTATGCTCCAATGGGGGTAAATGTTCAAAGTCGAATGATAGTCTTGTCGACTCGAGTACCGTTTAGGGCTTGGAAGCAACCTCTTATACGAATGGGCTGATCAGAAGTATGGACGGACAAATATACCATATTTCCTTCCTGGATGTCCAAATTTAGTACGGTCTGTACAGCAAGGAATCTGGTCATCTTGAATATGAAAGTTCTGAAAGTTACGCGCAAAGGAAGGAATAGAAGAGTGTTTGAGGTACATAGTACTGTGAGGTTCCTCGAGAGAATTCTGACTGAGGTCGGCAGAATCTGTCTCATAAATCGCCCTAATCTATCCCAGAAGAAGCATAGTTACGTAATTCGTCTCGATCTCGAGACATTTTGAAGTTAACACGCTACTCTGGAAGAGAGATATTATAGCTACACTGTGAATCTCTATACAAATCAACGAGCCGTCAAGGAGCCTTCGGTTGGGACTCCATTCATGTCCATCTGTCTATTCAGTAGTGGAAGTAAAGGTTTGTGTTCACTACAATTTCCCCTCCGCCTTAGTTTTTCTTTGTCGTTCAAGTTCAAAGTAAAAGCCAGGAATCTTACTTGAAACATGCGAGAATCTAGTATCAGTTTTGGAGTTCCACTAATATGACCTTCCAGTTAATCTTCCAGTTCATGATCTGATATTTCATGGTTTCTTGCTCAGATCACCGTAGATCAGAGTCTGCGAGAGACGCATTCATGTGACCGTGGAGATCCATGGCTGAATTATTTGAACTCCATTGGGGAAACGGATCTCCCATCTCCAATTTAGGGTGAAATCTGAAATTGTTTTCGACTTTGTTGTTCTATCAAAAAGATGGACCTACAGGACAACAAACACTTATAATTACTGCCAGAGATACGACATCCATGTTGCTCATGCACACTAACCACTATATACAGTCGTCATTCTAGTTCCAAACTGAATGAAACGTAAAGGGTGTATCACAGGGCGGAGAACTGATGTCAAGCAAGAAGGCGTTACAGGAAGAGGACTTAACGAGAAGTTGGGTCGAACTCCGAATGCTTGTCATTCGTGATTGTCATTGTCCACAGTAATTCGTGCGAGTCTACTGTCTGACAGTTTTCTGAAGCTTGCTACAGAAGCCAATGCATCATGGTCTTCTTCGCAGGTCGAACGTTAACGTTTCGGTTGTACATGTGAGTGAGTAGCCGTGCTCCCTGGTGTGGTGAAACGTCATCACTGTAGATTGGGACCCTGTCTGGTTAGTTTAACCCAGAATAACGTTCGAAAAGTTTCAACTATGACAACAAGATACTTTGAAGCGACTCTAGCATCCAGAAGTGAAAAATACGTTTATTCTCCTATCCTCGATATTCTTCTCATTCTTGTATTCTTGCACAGTTTGAGTATCTATTCTATATTCATTCTACACACATCTGCATCCGCATGATGAGTCAGTGAAACATAAAATGATAGATCTACATTAAAGAAATAGCAGGCAGTGGCTTGATTCGAAGTATGAAGATTTAATTTCAAGAGATAAGTTTGATTTGATATTGTAGAAGCAGTATCCTCAATCTTGGAAGAGGAGATACTGCTTAAAAGAAGAATTGGATCATGATGAATTATCAATCTTATCGTAGAGGAGGGTCTATAAGGCCAAACGTGTACGAGAGGGACGGAAGCTTAAGGTTCCTGCTCCTCATCACAAGACTGTGTTTCATAACTGATGCACCTGTGAGTTATCAGTGAAAGTATTTTCATCGAACTAGTAACGTTCTAATCTAACCTTGGGTTAAGATCTAACCAGACAGGGTGCCAATCTACAATCTTCCCGACGAGGCGTAACGAGAAGTGCCGTACTGGATCCAACAAACATACGTGTAGCTACAAGAGGACTAGCTTGATGCATGCACGATAACGCTAGACGAGCATCATCAGTCTGATCGAATGTGAGGGCGAAGAAGAACAACGCCAACATGAAGCATTATGCTCATGATCATGTCCGTAGGGAATATTTGTCTCACAGTGCAAGAGAACTGCATTTGTATCATACAGGCCTTCATAGTATCTGATCGTGAATGGCATTTGAGAAGGAACTCTGAATTCGTAGCTTGTGAAATTTCTCTATGACTGCTCTCTGAGCAAGATGTGGCTGCCTTGATCCATCGAACGTACTCCCATCTGCTTCATGGATGGGATGCCTCCAGCATATCCTTCAAGAATCAGGATAATATCTCGTGTGTCAAACTGCCTACATGTACAGTCAGTTCCGTCCCTTGCAGACCCTCGAAAAACAACTTATTAAAGTGGACGATCGATCTCTGTCATATGCATGCACGAGCCGAGGCATTTTGTTCCCGTACGATGTGAGTCTTCATGATTGATCACGAGCCTCCCAGGAGCTTGAGATAATAACCATACATGAAGGTTTTAAGATTCCCAGGCCAGCTGAATCTGCTCATGATGGTCACTCTGTTTCGTCAGCCCTAAGGCTTGCAACCTGCACCGAGTTCTCTCGGGTTCTGGATGGGGAATACTAGTCACTGTGTTCTGTCAAGCTTCCATGCCTGGCCATGATTGCAACATCCTCCCACGATCGGGAAACCTCGAGCATGATCTCTCATAGAAGATGCCTACAGTAAGTTAAAGTTTACTGTTTCCGTTTATAGTCGACAATGTAATCGGTCTTCAGACCATTTTTAGCTGTATGTCTATCCCGCACTAGTTTAGTTGATCATGCTCGGGAGGACGTCTAGCTAGGCCTCAGGATGCAATGAGGTGATTATGCATAGATCTAGAACGCTTCAAGTATAGGAGATTTAACTGAACCATTAGGGGTTGGTTGCAGTTGGCATTGGGAACAGGCTGCACAGTTCTCTTGTACTTTCAAGCTGTACCAAAGGTTTTGCGAATCTGTTATCTGAAGCTTGAGCATATACTTAATGCTACCTCCATGATCACACAACAGTTTATCTTCTGCCCAGTTGCTCGGTTTCCTTTCGACCTCCAAGAAGGGCTATGACCTCCTCGTACATTATGACGCACCTGCGAAATTTTGTGTGGATGCAACTGATATTACTCACCATTTTGCAAGTTAGTTCGATAATCAGTTCACCCCCGGATGAATGCTAAATTAATAAAACTAAGAACTAACATTCAAACATCAGATCGAACAACCAATCCGAACAAGGAATAAGGTAAGAGGAGTCACCAGCATTTGCATCCTTTTCTCCAAACTTTCGCTTACCAACAGCAGAGAGGACAGAGGGCGAGAAATCCTTGGCTTGTGTGATGACTTCCGGGAGCTCTGCATCTCGGTGATACGAAAGAAAGGGGAAACTACGATGGGACAATTACAAGAAGGTCAGAGGTTCAAAAAGGTAAAGTTACAATAGCAGCGCAGCGTCTAACATTGTTGCCTTAATTGGTAGTTGCAATCCATCGATGAGATACTTAGAGAGTAGACAGTTGAAGCAGAGAGTCAATTTGGCTGTTGCGAAAGACAGTCATGGTGGAAGCTGGCACATGAACTCCTCTGCGGATGAGTGGGGGAACAATAGAGATCCAGAGGCACAGCAGGAAAGAAATTTCGAATGCCACGGTAACACCACAGGCTGGACCGAGAGCGCGGTCCGAACATACGTTACAGAGGCCGAACAACGAGAACCCTCCTAGTGAGTTCCAAGTCAGCCAGCTGGGAGGTAGATGGTACAAGTTGCGTAGGGCTGCTAAGAACTTAAAACTAAGAACCAGGCAGGGGTTGTGATTAAGTTGAAAGCACGTTGAAACCACTGAGAAAGTGAGAAACTACCATTGGGTGCGCAGTCACTGTGACGGATGAATGAATCTTTTATTCGAGAAGAAGCTGCTTATACAGAAATGTGTACATGTAAAACTGCTCGGCGCCCTAGCAATTGAAGAGTGAGGGCTTCGGAACTAGGCCTTGTCGTTCTGAATTATGTTCGTACTAATTAAGTCTCTGAAGTTACTGACACGAATAAACTGGTACTAATCTCCGAAGGAATGAACTGACATTGTCAAGCTGAACTATGGACAAGCTGAACTACAAAACTAATTGACACAAGCTAAGTGAAGTTGGATCCCGTTATCTTCGATGTGGACTCTTAGTATGCGGTTGTCGAGAATATTGTTGATCCGGAGAGGCGTTCACTGACATGGGATTCGACGACATATTCTGCCGTCTCTGCTGGCTAATCATGAGTCTTTCCAGGGTCGACTGATGCTGGCTTGCAGCCGAGGATGGAGGGGTCCCTGCCAGTGAGTCCTCAGTCGACATTTGACTATGAGTTGATCTCGATCTGGGAACCGAGACAATCGGAAAATGGTCCATACTTAAACTATGATGGTGTTGCAAAAGCTGTGAAAGGTCCTCAGTATCCAACTGGTTATGAGCAGAGCGTGATCTGGGCACCGTAATGATCGAAGGAGTCGGATATGAGAACATGGACGAGTGCGTCGAGTCCAATCCGTGGCTGCTGTCTCTGGATATGGGAGGAGTAGGAGTTCTCCGAGGTGGTTGTGCTCGTACTGATGGAGTAGTATTACTGTGCTGGGATCCGAAAGCACATTCTGTATCATTATAGTCACCAAAATCCGGTGGTGAAGTCGTTGTTCGACTAGGAGCTTCATAAGTTTCGTGGTTTCTCCATTGAGTGCCGACAGCAGGCGGAGCTGGAGGTGGAGTTGACGTCCTGCTTGGAGCTTCAACATGATCATGGCTTCGCTGGTTCGTACAAGCATCATACTCCTCGATGTACTTATTCCCGTTCCGATCGCTAGGAATGTTATTCCAAGCCTCGGGCTCGGCAAGATGTTGTTCCGAAGTGACGAACCGGTGGCTAGTGAACGTTTCCTGAACTGTCTTGATGGTGGAGTTGAACGAGTGAGGTGTGCTCACTGCAGCAGCAGGCATGTTCGAATTCATGGGAAGATTACTGCTGCCTTCGAAGGAAATTCGCGGGGAGGCCAAGCCCGGGGGAAGATTGCGACCCTCGCGGTCGACCTGCATGCCGCTGTTGTGTCTCGAATTCTCCCGCGAATTTCCGCCCAAAGGAGTGGCAGATCTAGAACTTCCTCGAGCTCCTCCCCTGAGCAGCTCCTCGGAGTCCACCAGCAGCATCCCGCTGTTGTTTCTCGAGTTGTTCCTCGAGGAGTTGCTGTTTTTATTGTGGTTAGTGAGTCCGTAAAGCTCCTGGCGGTCGACTAGCATCGGGCCGCTGTTATGTCTGGACCCATCCCACGACATGATGGAAGGATTCTCCTCCTGGTCGCTCTGGAATCCGCTGTTGTGCCTCGACGTCAGCCCGCTGTGTGGCTCCAGGTCCGCGAGCAGCCCGCTGTTGTGTCTGGAGCTCGCTCTCGACCCGTCTGTCACCATGCTCACCGCCTCGCTCGCGCTCGACGACCCATGCGCATGCCCCCCTCCTACTGATCCACCTCCGCTCACCACTCTCGCCGCGTGCTCGCCAGGGAAATATCGCCCCTCTGGATCTCCAGGATGCCGGGGCATCTCCCCTCTGAAAGATTCATCGACAAGCAGTTCAAGCATCTCAATCGATATAAGATTCAGAAAATTTATGAACTAGCTAGAAGTTTTCCTGAACATTGCGAACTATCTCGCTGATGAGGGTTCGATGAGAGAAGCTGATGATGAGCCTGACCTGCGATGTGCGGTCTGCTGGGCCCGGACGCTGGCAACGCTAGCGGAAGTTACACCTGGGGGAGCGTAGTCGGCATACGGAATCCATTCCTTGGCAGCTGCATCTTCAGCAGCGTTGCTGACCTCCGTTGTGGAACTAGTTCGACTAGCGAGATCATTATCGTAGTAGCTCTTGTTTATAGATCCTCGCTGCCTCAAAACCAGGTTCTGATCCCCCAGCCAAGCACAAGTTGGTTACATGTATATCACAGATCGATGGCACTACGTGGTTGTGTCGAAGCAAAGTTTCTCGAGTTGAGAGATTCTTATAAGTAGAAGCATATGAACGTACAGAGCGCAAATGGAATTTGTACAGCAGTGTCGATTATTGTTTCGTGATAAGTACTTTGACGACTGAAGTGAGTACCTCAAGCCTTAGTCGCTCGATTTCCTGCTCCATGTACTCCAGTCTCTCAGCGGATCCAGAGTTCGACTCTTTCTGTGCTCCCGGCACCAGAGAGTCGTCATCCACGTGACCACAGCCGAGATCGTAATCTTCTCCGAGATCCTGCACGGCTGATCGATTCATTTTGTGGACTTCGTGTTCGTGATAACTGGTATTACGGTAGAATGACGAGGAGTCATACTCGGAGTCGGTACTGACAGACGAATCGGCGTCGTCGAAGGAACCGAAGCTCGACCGGTTATCGTTCGATACCAACGAAGACCTTGAGGAAAAGTGCGAAGCGTTTCCGCGGCCCCCCTTCTTCAATCCCGGTGGAAGTCTCCCGCTTTTATCCGCCAGCCTATCGATACTGCTACTGATAACTGCAGCTCAAAAGGATTCCTGAGGTCATTCCTGGATCAACTCTGTTCTTCAGGATCGTTTCAGTCCTCAATTACAGCTTATCGATAGCCTTTAGTCTGTTTGGATTGACAGTCCAGGACAGTCCAGTCCTGAACAGTGAGCAATGCATGAAACAGAAAACTTCTCATGAAATTCTGATGCATTTTGTTCTTCTTTAGCACATTTGCACATGTTGGAAAGCCGGACGGAAGGTACCATTAATGGAACTGTCAGACTGTCCCCTTGCAACCTCTCCGCTGAGGTTTTTGGGCGTTGGAGGGCGGTTTTTGACATTTTTCTGGCCCTGTTGTGCATATACCTGGCCATACGCCTGTGCTCGCTCTTGTGCGTCCTGCAACTCTTGCAGCCGCTGTTGCTGTCAACAGTAGTGTGTGTCAGAGTATGTCACACAGAGTGTCAGTGTATTCATGAGAGTGACCAGATTCATCCATGATCAAACAATTGCACATGTACATGTCTCTCACCAGTTTAGCCCAGCCCCAGCCCCAGCATGAAAATGTGTATAAGGGACGGCAAGTCATGATCAGTCAGAGCTGGAGTTATGTCTTATGTCAACCAAGCAAACTAGAGTTGAGGAAATCTCTCATAACCTCCAACTGCAGCACACAGATCTACTTCCTAGCTACGATCTTTAATTTACCTCTTTAGCTCGAGCAGCTGCTGCAGCAGCTGATGCTTGTGACTTGGCCGATGTATAAGTCGGCGGAGAGTTATCGAATAGGGTTCGTAAGACACGAACTCCAAGGCTAGGCTTGCTCACCTGGACGACCACGTTGACATCGAGCGGCGTCAGAACTTCTAATCAGCTGTACAATAAAAACTCGCAACTGCGAACATTGCCAAGATAGATCTACGAGCATTCTTTCGGGACAAGTTGCTTACTTTAATCTTGCTTACGTACCTTGGGATTCGTCGGAACGCCTAGGTCCATTAGGAGCTGCTTCACTTTTGGATAGACCGCCGCGGTCTTGCTGCGGTCTGGAAGAGGAGAAGTGCCGTCTTTAACAGGAGACGGAGCTCGAGGAGGGCTCGTAAGTTCGGGTCGACAAGTCGGATCAGCCGGATCTGTCTGACAGATGCTTACTTTCACTCTCCACGCCTTAAATGACTGCACGCAAGAGACCCCACGACCGACAGGACTGGCGTCAGCTCGATATTAACGATCACATTAATACTCGAGAGCGAACCTCTGCACTGCCAACTAACTCACAGGCGAATTCATTGACTGTCAAAGCTCTTTAGTTTGGACAGCTAATGCTATATACACTTCGACTTCCGATCCATAGCTTTCATGAGAATATCGCTCGCCCTGGTAGGACTCGATCTGTTGAAAGTCAAGGGGACTGAGTTCCTACAACTATTACATGAACAATGTGCAGCATCTGCTGCTTCTTGGGACCATCATCTCTAAGTCTTCCTGATGCATAAATTTCAAGTGTCGAGGACACGATCGATATCCCATTGGGTCTTTTCCTTACCATTTGATGTTAAGGGAACTGCTGTTGGATCACTAAATTTAATACTGTAAAAGAATGACAAGAGAAGGTCAAAACTGCGTATCGACGCTGTATCGATCAAGTGACGACACTGAGAGGATATATATCTAAATCCACATACAAACTTCCCCTGATTAGCAAGATGAGAATGTCGGTTCCGGTGTGAAAGAATTCTTTCACTCGGAACTACTAACTAGTCTTAAGCTTCGCCGGACCGAAACGAACGCCACGGCAAAGCGATGAAGTGAACCTTGGTTCTGAAGTACAGGACCTTATAAATGAAGTAAACTGAGAAACAGGGAGCTGGAACTGGATCGACCTGACCTGACAGATCGGAGCGAAGGGCCAGCAAGTTCCCCAGAGAAGTTCAACGTTTCCCCGCGACTCTGGAGAATGTCCTGAATTAAGCAATCGTCGAATGCTCCCAAGAGCCAGAGTGTCGAAACGCTTTATGGCATGCCCACCTGAAAACTCAGAGCTGGAAATGACGGTATCAGCACAGCATAATCCAAATCCGTCCCGATTTGCAGGTCGACAGCCTGGACGCCCATCTCGCGATTGTCGAGTGGGACCTGATCGACCGCAACAGCGAAATCATCATCTGATATGTAGACCGAACTCGGCATCCATTTCGAACAGTAGTTGTCTCTTGCAGTATAATAGCTTGTTACCGCGGGGTAGACCATTTATGCACCCACCACTGAAAGTCTAGCTTCCATTCTCAGACTGTTGTGCAGGCGAGAGCTAGTCCACCATGTCTACGCATGCACGAACCCATCGTGCAAGGATGGAATCGGGCTCTAACAGCAGCAGCACGGTCCTCGGTGATCCTGCCACTGTAATTACTGAATTTGCAAAAGGAGAATTTGTCACGCACTATAAGTTTCCCAAGTCCCTCCAGGCCAGAACCATGAGAATTCGCAGTTCACGAAGTATCTTTCTTGCTTGTACCGGCCAAGGCTTCAGAAACGATAAAACGAGTTTACAGATCTCTAGCTAATTAATCGTGTTCTGTCCGAGCGAATCTTATGGGCTGTTGTCTCAATGACAACGTAAGTATGGTACGAAGTCTAAACTGGGATATGGACATTGTTTTGACCCAGGCGAGGATATTAATCTTTTGCTCATCATCAGTAGTCCTTATTCTTCTTAAGCTTTGGTGGAACAGAGTTCTATATATCCGATCAAGTGCAGAGGTTTGTCTTCCAGGCCTGGGGGAAAGCGTTACGAGTACTTATAATCTAGCTTGATTGCAACTTCCGCAGGGTAGAAGAACGATCTTTCTATCTCATTTAGTGAGTGAGTGAGATCCAGAGTTGCAAAAGAACCTTAAGCGAATGGCCTCATGCCCTAGCCTTTCATGTTGCTGTACATGTACACGCAAAATTATCTAGAGGTAAGGCCCTTTGTGATGTGTTCTGCAATATCTTCAAACTTACAGTTCTTTCTTTTCTTTTCTTGCAGGAAATGCTTCAGGATCTGACAAAAGCATCCGAACAACCACGTGCACTGTGGCTTTTATTCTTTTTAATTCAATTCACATAATGTCTTCATGGGGTTCTTTCCACTGATCGTCTATACCCAGTGGTCAACTTCTGCAGAACGATAACGGTACATAACTGTAGAACTGTCCCCACTCATGCGCTGGCGAACATCTCAGATTAGATGCGGAGTACGTAGTCCATTATACAGCCTCGCTAATGTAACTCTTGTTATAATCAGGAAAGTTTATAACATAGCAGCTACCATACCTAAATTAAGTTACAAATAGAAGAGAGAAAATATTCACAGTTGCTTCTTTTTAAAGAAGCAACGGAGAGTTATCAGTCTTCCTTGTATATATAGAGAAGGTACAAAGATAGTTGGGTCCCCTTGACCTAAATTATATCCTCGGCTGAATATAGATTTAACTATAGAAGTTACAACTTAACTAACTAGAGCTTGCACAAGTATTAACACATTTTCTCGAGCTCAAATTAATATTTTTAACATCTAGATTCAATTTAAAAATATCATATTTATTTTTAAGTAAAGTTTTAGTGAAAATATCAGCTATTTACTCATTTGTATCAATAAATCTGAAATCTATTTTTCCAGCTAATATTTTTTCTCTGATGAAGTGAGAAAATATTAGCTGGAGAAATAGATCTCAGATTTATTTCTCCAGCTAATAAATCTGAGATCTATATTATACAACATCCATTTCGTCCAAAAGGATGTGGAGTCAAACAGCTTTCACATGTAGCATTGGTGGCACCTCTATACTCAGCTCCAGTAGACGATAGTGCAACAGTGGGTTGTTTTTTCAACTGCTGAGTTCTCAAGGTGGAACACGAAACCTGACGTAGATCTTTTATACTGGACACTTCCTGCCCAATCTGCATCAGTAAATCCTTGCAAAGAAAATAACTACCAGCAGCATACTGAAGATAGAACTGAATGGTAAACTTCAAGTAACGTAGAATCCTTCTTGTTGCATCAAGATGAGTTTCCGAGGTGCTTGCATAAACTGAATTATGCTATGAGCTTGATACCAAGCTCATAGCATAGCTTAGATCAGGGTCTGATAATAGTCAAGTATATCAGGCTTCCAACAATCTGCTTGTAGATAAGCAGATCTGCAAGTAACTCATGATCATCAGCACTAAGCTTCACAGCAGCTACGAGAAGAGTAGAGATGGGTTTACAACCACTCATCCCAAACTTCTCCAACATATATATAGCATACTGACGCTACAGAAGCCAAGTGTCACCTCCATTCTTGATGAACTCAATAGCTAAGAAGTATTTGAGCTCCTCAAGATCTTTCATGTCAAACTTTTCTTTCAGATGATTCCTCGATTTTCTGAATAGACAAACCCTTGATAACCAAGTCATCAACATAGATGATCAAGAGGACAATATTATCACCCATCTGCAAGGAATACATTGAAGAGTCTCAAGTACACACCACAAAACCAAGCAATTGCAGAAATGAGTTGATCTTGGCATTTCAAGCTCATGGAGCTTGCTTAAGTCCATGAGAGACTTCTGAAGTCTTCACACGCAATCTGGATATAGCTGATCCTCATACCCAAGAGGTTGTGACATGTAGACTTCTTCTTCAAGATCTCCATTCAGAAATGAGTTGTTGAAGTCCATCTGATGAAGCTTCCACCCTCTGCTAGTAGCAAGTGCTACTAAGATACGTATAGAAGTCATCTTGGCTAACGGACTGAAGGTCTCAACAAAATCAAGACCATACTGCTGTGCATAATCTTTAGCTACAAGTCGAGCCTTGAACTTGCTAAAAGAGTCATCCAATTTGTCTTGATCTTATAGATCCATCTGCAACCAATTGCTTTCTTACTTGTAGAACTAAAAACGCTTCATATGATGCTTAACCCTTACAGATCTTGAATATCGGACTGACCTGAAGGTCAAAGTTCAATTCTTGAAACACGTTGAGAGCTGCTCACATCATCGAGCAAGGTGTCATGTAAAGAAACTTCGAGAGGAGGTAGACTCTGTATGTTGCGCTCGGAGTTTACCATCTGCTGTAACTTCCGTTGAGAATCAGCTGAGGTAGATGATAGAACAGGAGCAGTAGTAGTACGAATAGGCTGAAAACATGACATAACTCGACCAAACCATGGTGCTCCAAAGATGGAGGATGAACAACAACACTACCACTTGAAATAGATGAAGAAGAGAATAGTATGCGAACTTGAGAACGTTGGACAAGAGAAGCAGCAGACGGAATGACAAGTAGAGAACCAGATGTAGGTTGAAACCAAAATTTCTGCTCATCAAAACCACATCTCGACTAATATAGAGCTTTTGAGAAGTGAGACTATAACATCAATACCCTTTTCTCTTAGAAGCATAGCCAAGAAAAATACACTTCATAGTCTTGGGATTCAACTTTGTATGTTTCTCCTCATGAACATGGACGAAGCAATCATAACCAAAGACCTTAAGAGCAGAAAGATCCGGTTTTACACCTACCAGAACTTCAAAAGGTGTTCTTTGATGTACAGCAACCGCTGATGCACGTTCACAGGTACACAACAACTCCAACAGCTTCGACCTAGTAACACTTGGGCATGGACATCTTGTTCAACATTGCCTTGCTGATTCTGCAATGCAACTTCATTCTGTTGAGGGGTGTAGCCGTACGTAACTTCACACTTGATGTCTTGTTCTTGTAAAAATGCATCAAACAAGTTGGAGCTGAACTCACCTCCTCCATCCGAATGTAGTCTAAGAATACGCTGATTGTATTGCTTTTCAAACAAGGTCTTGACGGTCTCACTACTTTAACAATATGTCAGATTTAGCCTTCAATGAATGATACAAAATACTTGGAATCGTTGAGGCTTGATTGACTTACAGTCTAAACATCTGAGTGAATCACCTCCAACACCTAGGAGACTCTAGTGCCCTTATGGCAAAAAGGTTGCATAGATGACTTGCCAAACTGACAAGCTTCACTTATATCATATGGAATAGCTATTGAGAACTTCGGAAGTCTAGTGACAAGCTCTAATGTAGGCAAGGCTTTCAATCTCTGCTAATTCATGTGGTCAACACGTTTGTGTCACATGTTCAAATCCGAAACCTGTGATAAGTGTGTAAACATAGCATTTTGGGACTTGGGCAGCAAAGCATCAAGCTTAAACAATCTGCCAATTGGAGTACCTTTCGCTACTACACCATGGGGGTTCACTCTCCTGATCTTTGAGAACACTTGAGTCTAAAATAGAGACATCTTTTAATTTAAGCAAAATTTTTAAAGTAAAGAGATTCTAAAAAATGCTAATTTTTTTTTTAATCTATACTTTTTATCGAAAGTTTCATTCTTTTATATCAATTGGATTTTCGAATTTTTTATTACTTTTAAAAAAAATGAGATTTTATATTATGCAAATGAATTTTACTTCTTAAAATAAGATATTATTTATCCAATTTTTTGAAAAATAAAACTGTTCTAAATATAAATCTTCAAAACAACTATTTTTATTAATCATCGAACGCACATGGTTTTGGACTTCTACACTAAGTGATCTTTCATGTACTACACATAGCTCATGTAAGTACTAAATTGTACAATCATCCTTCTTGAATCGAACACGATATCCTTGTTTTATCATTTGACCAACAGAAACCAAGTATCTAGTAATGATAGGAACATAAAGCACATCTCCTAAAGCTTAAATCTTCAAAGATGCAACAGAAAAGGGTACAGTACCAATATGAGTGCTCTTGTGATGTGTATCATCAACAATGTTGAGTCTTGACAAGTTCCTTATGACTAAACCACTCTTCATGAGCCATAGTGTGGTTGGATGCTCTTGAATCGATGTACCAATCATCTGCTAGTGTAGACGTAGCATTCACCTCATGGACCATGATAAAAGGACTATGTCCGTCATCTGTTCCATAGCAGCAAATTTCTGTTGTGGAAGTTTCTCACTTCTGATATCAGCTTGCTTCTTGCAACAAGTATTGATAAGGTGACCTTTCTTCTTACAGTAATGGCAGAAACGATCCTCTCCACCTTGAGGTTGCTTGTTATGTTGAGCTTGTTGTTGTTGCGGCTGTTGTTGATCCCTACCACCGAAGTTATCTCCACCTCTGTTATTTCTTCAACGATCTCTATCTCGACTTTTTCTTCGATCATCAATAAAGAGCGCTTGTTTGTTGACAAAAGTGGACCAACTGCAGACAAGACGCATTTCTTCGTATACCAACATAATTATCTACTCATCAAACTTGGAAAAGGTATCCTGCACAGCAATGGAGGTTTCAAACGACTTGTACTCCTTACCAAGACCTTGAATGGTATGAAAGATGATGTCATTTTCCTCTACCTTCACTCCAATTGCTGCTAAGTTGATCAACTAGACCTTTGATCTTCTAGACATACTATGTAATGTTAAGTGACATTTTCTCACTTCCAACAGCTGCTGTTTGAGTTTTAGTGCCTTCGTAGACGTCTAGAAATATTCACTAATGCATATGACACCTTCTTGGATGTGTCCACGGCATGAATGTAATCAAACATCATTGGTGAAACACACAAAGAAAGAATGTGCACCACCTGGAATGCATGTTCATTTCACGTCTGTATCAGTATCTGATCCGAGCAGTTTGGTATCAGTATCTATTACAAACCCAAACAACCCTTGACCTTTGAGCAATGCAGATATTCGATACTTCTATATCGAATAGTTATGTTTATCCAAAGGCTCCTTGGTGATGATAAATAAGACTTCAAGTTTACCAGCCATAGCGAAAGATGTTAGAATAAGACGAGAACAAAGAATCAACTGAAACTTGGCAGGAAGATTCTCACAACAAACGTAGATCCGTATAATTCTACCATCCTTGATAGGTCTGCACTGTAAAAATCATCAGAATTATCCGAAAATGTCATTACGCTCTCCGAATATGCAATCAAAGTTTCTTAGACAATACATACAAAACTCATCTTGCTCGAAATTAAAATTATTTTATAAATATTAAATATTACAAAAATCACTAGCTGCGTATGGGTTCGGACAGAACTCATAAGTAAGCATTATAGCAGTCGCTTCTGAAACAATAATACAGGAGCTCTGCTCTCAAACAAGTATTAATTTATGAACAAAAGAACTATATAATAAATTAGGATGGATTGGGTGAATATGCATGCTTCTAAACTCAAATTCAAAAGACTTCAGAGACTTGATGATGTTTCTGTTGCAAAAAAGAAATATAGAAAGATTACTTTCTTTGTCATGATCCAGTGTTTACAAACTGCATCTTTGACAATTCATTATCATATTCATCAAGGCATGCATAAATCACCTAGATGAAGTTGGATGTCAGTTTATCATAAAATTTAACCGTCAAATGTATTTTTTTTATAACCGACCAATATGAGACATCATTTGGGTCTCTCTGCATCTTCATGAAGACAGGCATAAATCACCTAGATGAAGTTGGATGTCAGTTTATCATAAAATTTAACACTCCAATGTAATTTTTTATAACCGACCAATATGAGACATCAATTGGGTCTCTCTGCACCTGCTCTCCCTTTCTTCTCACTCATCTAATCACTCGCTCGCAATACAATAATCTTCGACATGCAGCTAGTGCCAAGAAGGTTATTATTTTGGAACATTACCTTCTTCTTCTTGCGTTACACTTACAAACCTATTGCAGTTGGGGAAGATTCATTTCCAAGTGTCACATCTTATCTCGTACTACAAGAAGAAAATTAAGATGGTTTTTGTTATAACGGTGAGTAGAATGATTATTTTTACTTCTTCTAGTTCTTTTTCTTGAAAAAACAAAACGAAGTATAATCTAGATAGACTTTATTACATCATGCTTTTCGTACAATTACTTAAAGCCCAATTGCACATAGTTTTTGACTACTAGTTTATCATTAGTTTTTTAGTTTTTTCTCTGAACCCGAAGCAGATTTGCAGACATGGAATACAATGATTTTTCACTCCACAAACTTAGGGTAGACGTTGTGACCGGAACCATGGTCTAGGTTTTATGTAACTGAATAAAAATTTATTACTATTTTACTTTTATTGTCACAGAAGTAAGCAGTAATATGACATGTTTCAACATAGAAAACAAACTGCTTTCCAAAATAAGTAACTTTATGTATTTAACTTATCATTAAACATTTCAATAGATAATGCAACACGTGTCAGTATAAAAACAAAACAACTTCTACAAAACTCTAAGAGGGTACCCAGCGGACAATTTAAGAATCAGCTAATTTTTAGAATATTCTGTATTCCAGTTTAATCGGAACTTAATAACTGATATGTGCGATTGTTTATCTTATTACCTAAACTAGGTTTGGGTAATAATTAGTGTGAAAAGAACATGTGCAGCTGAGCCCTTACTAGATACTATTTCTTGAGATCAAACTATTGTCTGAGACAGGATATTCACCCATGTATACTTAGATAGTGTACATGATGTGTAATTTACGAGTTAATCCTTCTCGTAAGAAGGGTTAGCTGTAAATTAATATCTCAGAATTTATCTTTATTCGTGAGAGTTCAGTTATAGTAGGATAAGTAACTTATAACTCACTTCGATTATAGATTTTTTTGTTTCGAAAGTCCATGTGTTTCGCTCTGGTAATAAGTGTTTAAATTTAGTT
Source organism: Asterella californica (assembly GCA_036924285.1). Taxonomy (NCBI): domain Eukaryota; kingdom Viridiplantae; phylum Streptophyta; class Marchantiopsida; order Marchantiales; family Aytoniaceae; genus Asterella; species Asterella californica. The sequence goes on from JAYKYS010000008.1 coordinate 17,194,905, forward strand.
TTTAAATATAGTAGTGTAAATTTAATAATTTAATTTAGGTATTTAAATTTATAGAAAGATTTGTCTTTGATTTGTCTTTGACTCTTAATGTACAAAATCTGTCGTTGATAAATTCACACTTGAGGATCACTTTAATTTACACTTGGATTTAATGATGCTCACGCATGTTATTTCTTAATGTACTAAGCCGGCAAATGATTCAGCTATTTATTCCGCTTCCTTCACTGTACAAGGCCGCTGGGGAGGATGTTCGCCCCATATTATTGGCTGTATATTCACCCCATGTACACTTAGATAGTGTACATGAGGTATAATTTAGAGCTAACCCTTTTCTTAGGAAAGGTTAGCTCTAAATTATAGCTTCAATCTATAATTTAGATCTACTCGATTCATGTCTTATACTCGGATAGTTCCAGGTGTGATGACAGTGTTATGGTTTATGTTGGTTTACAGAACGTCATGTGTTTCCTTCTCCTATGATTCAAATTAGACTTTTTAAATATAGCATTTTAAATATAGGACTTTAAATTTAGATATTTATCATTTAAATTTGACGTCTTCAGAACCAGGCGCGTCTTAAGTATTTTCACTGCACCCCATGCTTTAGTTTCCTTCACTGTACAATGTTAAGAGTGATTTAAATTTTAGTGCACCCCCCAAAAAGTGCATCCCGAAATCAAACGTCCTAGCTGACGTGCAATCTCTTTTGAAACGACGAATATTTATATCATTCTTGTCTTTTTCCTTTTTATTGTACAAGTCCGTGGGGCAAGATATTCGCAAGTAACACATCAGAACATTTTCCCAGACTTTCAGTTTGTCAGTTTCCACTTCTTACTTCTTGAGATCGCTACTTTCAGTTTGTCAATTTCCACTTCCTACTTCTTGAGATCGCTTTGGATGGATATTCACGTAATACGGGAGCGTGCATATATTCACCTCTTCGTTGGAAAGGAGTAGGTAATAAATTAAATTTTCAATTTATTTTTATAATTGTGGTGACCAGCAGTTCGAATATGTACATAAGGGGGCGTGTTTGTCAGCGCTCCCCTTATTGTTTATGTCTGGGTCTTCTCGTTTGCAGGTTTGAGATAATAGTTCATATTTAAAATTAATTTAATTGTTTTTATTAATTTGATATGAAATCTTTCCTTAACACATATATTTTCTTGGTAACATCATACACAGTTGAAAGGACTAAATATGCATGCAACATGCAATTCTGGCTGAGGAGAAGAAGAAGACGGAAAATTATCATATACTACCTGGATTCATAAATGTTTTGTGAAATAATATTAGATAACATAGAATATGACGTAGACTTTTAGAACAAACATGTCCACTGAAAACAGAACTAAAAGCAGAGTTTAGAACAAAATATCTAAAATGCAAAAAAATACTTATTACGGAAAAGAGAAAACCCCATAAGTGAAGTACTCTCATGAACTCTCACGTTACCAATACTTTTTTAATTGATGAATAATAAATCAATTTAAAAGTTTTAATTTATAACCTAATCCTTTCAAAAAATATATTAAAATATAAATTAAAAGGAATGCATATTCCTCTTCTTCCTAACTTGGAAGAGGGTGAAATATGAATGCTTTTACGTAAAGAACTGAGATCTGCAAAATGCAAAAAAATAACCATGAGAATCTGCCTTTAGCTGTGTTCAGAGCGTGAGATTTTGTATCCGTAGTTCCTTCAGGTTTTAGACTTTAATTTTCACGGTTAATTCTATGGGCGATGAAGAGCACCGATGGTGACCGAATCTAAATTAAAACCGATGCAAAATCTCTGCTCACGAGCTTTTGTAACTTTTTATAGCCAGTTATAATACCGGTCGACTGGCACGCACTGTTGAGTCGTCTTAGGTGCGACACAAAATTGCACCTGCACCAAAAGCGACTCTGAAAACTGCGACGGCAGCTGCCGTCAACGGAGCTTACTCGCACATGAGAACGCAGCTTCATCTACGCGGAGTGCTCATGGAATCCGATTTGCACGTGAATATTGATGTGGGTCAAGTCCAGACTCCAGGAACCACGAGAAGCTTATACCTAGGATATCCGGTTTCGTAACAGGCACAGGAGCAAGTGTGAAGGCACGTACGCTCCACTACTATATGCAGTAGTGGACCGTGTCTTGGCCAAAGGACCGGATCGTCTGCGTTAGACGGTTAGACGATGCTGATAGCGAATCTCAACGTTGACCACAGCATCAAGTTGGGTACAGGCCCATCCCAGGTTTTTCCTGTTTCTTGTAATTTGCCGGCGATTTTTGACAACTGACGGACTACTGTGTTAATTCACCGATGATTTTTAGTAAATTTTGAATATTTTTTCACTTTTTTGGTTGATTTAAGACGGAAATTATCCGACGCATTCTCTACTTCTCCTGCACTTTTTGAAAAGTTACCGGGATGCCGGATGTAGGCTGGCGCTGGTTGAGTACCCGTGCCATGCAAAGGCAGTGAATATTTGAGAGAAATATGTCAAATCAGAGAGATATAGAAATAGGTGAAATAGGGAGAAGGAAGTCAACCTGCCAGCAATGCCTATTTCAGTTTCCAATCGACCTGCTTTCAGGGAACAGTATATGTGATAATATTACCTCGAAGAGATCTGTAGACGAGTTCGTGCAGTAGCTCATCTGGTCAGAACTGGTATGAAGGAAGTAAACTGTATATTATGAAAGAAGTTGGACTTGACTGCATCGAGAGGTTGGCTGTTGAACTGGCGGTTAAAAGGTGAGGATGAGCTTTTCTATTTGAAAACTGGACTGTTCTGTTTTATCGATTATAACTTAGCTAGAAAAATTGCCTCTAGCTTTCATCTACTCCGACATAATAACGTTACAAGGTGTGTATGTACCAGTACCGGCAGTAATTATTATACGTCCAAAGCGTACACTCAGCCGGGGGACGGAAAACGCCAACCGGCCGACACGAAGAGAAAAATACAAGAAGAAGATTGGTTCAGGCAGACATTGTGTAGAGGTATTAAAATATCAGTTCTCTAATTCTGGTATAGTTCTCTAATTCTGGTATTAAAATATATCAGTTCTCTAATTCTGAGATGAAAAGTTGAGGCACCGACGCACTGTCTCTGATACAAAATATATAATGAAAACTTTTAGAAACGGTGAATAGCGCAGTATGAACGGGCTGTGCCTAGGGACCTAGTAGTCTCCGTTTGAATCTCCTTGTAGGGGAACTCATGAAGAGGAGATACTTAGAGGGACGCTTAATCTGATTTGATTTAAATTTTTCGATGGGTGTGCTCAAATTTGATCTGATTTGATTAAACTAAACTGTGTAGAGGGGTGTATTTAAGAAATCATTCTTTACTAAACTTTCCATTAGGTCTGATGATTGGTTCTTTCTGAAAATAATCTTAGAAAAAAAAACATAGACATTAGTCAATGCGTCAGTCAATAATATGCATGCTCATTCCACTTTTGGAAAACACAAGGAAAAGGACAAGCGGACAAGTAATCAAAAAATTCTATAATTTGGTTGGTCAGAGACGAGTGAGAGATGACTATCTCGGAACATACTTAAATAAAATATTTACGTACGTATTGATACCAGGAGATGGTAATAGATGTAACAGGATAGAAAACGAAAGGAAACATGTCAGATCTGAGAACAAACTAAATATGCAAGTAATCTAAAAAACAGTTCAGAACAGACTGAGAATAAAGTTAAAAAATGAAATGTCTAAATTTATAAAATATCTAAAAACTAAGTGTCTAAAAACAATTCTCTGTTACTAAAAGCATTACACATGTTACGGAAGAGAGAAAGAAACCATAAGTACAGGATCTACAAACAGTCTCATCTTACCATAAAGAGTTCAGTCAACTAAACTATTTTCATTTAAACATTTTTAATTTATTACCTAACCCCTCCACGAGGAAAGGTTAGGACATAAATTAAAGGGTATGTATATTCCCCCTCGTCCGAACTTGGACGAGGGTGAATAATATACATGCTTAAAAATATGAGGGCGGGCTTAGTCAATGCGGCAGTAAAACTCTCATCAGCTGTTGCTTTCTCCGATCATATCCTGATCGTAAGAACTTGCCCACGAGAAGTCTCAAAGTAAGAGCTTCGAGCCTCAAAAGTCTCGTGCTTACATGATTCAGCATGATGTCGACGATTTATACATAAGCAAAAGGAAATAGCTGGATCAGCCCTGATTTAAAGTGAACTGTGGACCTCGACCAGAGAAGGTCGACTAGAAGAAGCACTGAGCAGTTGAGTCAACTCAGAGAATTCGATAACCGGCCATATTTACTTACAAGCATATAAATTACCAACTTGTTCAAGTACCCGGGTCAACGTGTTGCTGGTTTGTGAAACTGTAAGCTGTACATTTGCAGACTTCAAGATGTTTCCAGAGGGAATCTGTTCTCTAGCCTGTAGATGGAATCTTCTGCGTACTGTTTACTAACAGGTGGTCGGAGTTGTTAATACTTGTGCAAGCTCTAGTTAGTTATTTAAGCAATCTACAGTAGGTACTCTATATTTAATCGAAGATATAGTTTAGGTCAAGGGAACCAACCCTTTTTGTACCCTCTCTCTGTATATACAGGAGGGACTGATGACACTCAGCTATTTTTTTTGGTGAATATTTTTTCTCTCTTACTTGGTAAATTTTTTTAGGTGTGGTAGTTCTTATCTTGGAGGCTGTCATGATTCATCAGGACAGCCTCCATGCAAGTGAAGAGAAGTGCTATATTTTTTGCTGTATTTTGCCATCTTCGAGGAGTAAAGATCTTGGAAGCATTTTTTGAAGAAGAAATGATTTTTTCTGACGTTTTGAGCATTAGGAACCATAAGTGTCTTGTTCAGCCACCCTGAATTAAGTAACCCTGTAATTTTCAGCTCATTTAAACCAAGTTATTTTTAGGTCAACGAAGTTTTGACTACGTTTCTATTCACTTTTAACCCAAAAAAAGAAAATTTGCAGAGTCAAATTTTTATAAAATATATTATTTCTTTTTTATAATCAAAACACAAACATCAAAACACACCTTAAAAAAATATCTCTAAAATTCTCCTTGAGTCTATCTCATCCGAGAGTAAATCTACTTTCTGTATTTTCTCCCTCATACCCCGCTTGTAATCTTCTCCAGCCACTTTCGACTAGACGATCGGGAAGTATATTATTAGCTAAAAAGAATATTTAAATAAAATTTCATAATGTCTTTCTTCCCATAGATGGATCTTACATAAACTGTTTACTTTGAATTTATAACAACAAACTTGGACTTACATCGTGCGTCGATGCTTTTCGTCGAATCTAAAACAACTAAGAGCTGCTCTGCACCTACAGTTTCAGACCCATTTCCTCTCGCAGTTTTTGATATTTACGGCGCAGTTTGGTTTCGCCGATCCTCCGCATTTTCATCAGGGAGGACGCAGTTTCGACATTTGTCTCCGCACTGTAGTCTGCAGTTTAATGCAATAAATTCAAATGATGGTACAAACGAACGCGCCAAAGTGGCTAAAGTGTGCCACGTGTAGAGACGACGTGTATAAGAGAACTTGTTCGCGGTAAAATATGTTTTAGGTGACTCCTTAACGATTTCTGATAGCGAGCTCCTTACTGCTAGGCCGATAGCGAGCTCCTTACCGCTTTCCGAGTGCGAGCTTTTTACTGCTAGGCCGATAGCGAGCTCCTTACCGGTTTCCGAGACTCGAATTCCTTACTGCTAGGCCGATAGCGAGCTCCTTACCGCTTTCCGAGTGCGAGCTCCTTACTGCTAGGCCGATAGCGAGCTCCTTACCGGTTTTCGAGACTCGAATTCCTTACTGCTAGGCCGATAACGAGCTCTTTACCGCTTTCCGAGACTCGAATTCCGAACTGTTAGGCCGATAGCGAGCTCCTTACCGCTCTCCGAGACTCGAATTCCTTACTGCTAGGCCAATAGCGAGCTCCTTACCGGTTTCCGAGTGCGAGCTCCTTCCCGCTTTCCGAGTGCGAGCTCCTTACCTTCGCCCTCCATACTCCTCAAGGAAACTTCGCAAGGTGAAAAATTTGTTTACCGATGTGATTGATAGAGTTTGATGAAGTGAAATTTTCTTCCGAGACTCGAATTCACATCCTCCTTAAAGGTGACTTCGCAAGGAAAAAACAAAGTGATCCGAAAACCTCTGATATGAAAAGTGAGGTGAACTTTTATTCTGAAACGTGAATTCAGAGGTCGAACGAAAACAGATGCTTTATTTCAGTTCAGGCCGATAATCCCTTACAGCCACGCCATATATAGTCGTCGTGGCTGCGAAGTTCTAACGAAAGCTTATACACTCCTCGTGGCTGCTTTGTTACAGCGAAACTCGTTAGACTCCTCGTTTATACACTCCTCGTGGCTGCGATATTACAGCGAAACTCTGTACACTCCTCGTGGTTGCGATGTTTCGAAACTATATACAGTACACTTCGATGCTATGCACAGGTATTGCAAGAGGGTAGACACGGGAATTCACAGTGTAGAGCCTCAATTAGCTCTTCATCCACAAGCTGCAGCGATGGGACTCCAAACAGATACAATAACTGCTGCTTTACAGCTTCTCGCTTCATTCGATGGTCAAGATTCCCAAAGCTAGCTACAATCGTCATAAACAAGTCCTCAACGGTGTCATAAGGGACTTCCTCATGAACTCGGTCTACTTCAGAGTGCCAGTCAAGGCAAGTTTGGTACCAGGTGGAGAATTCCTCCCGAATCTGCGCTACACAGTACCGCCTGACGTCTTGGATTCGGCCTCGATGAAAAGTCCAACGCTCATACTCCGAGTCCGCACCACTGGTAATGACTTCGAAAATAACACACGAAGGTGCAGCAAGCACCATTTCCAGGTCCACTGCAGCCTCAGCCGACGTCTCCTCAGCTGAGTCCATCGCCTCGCTGACCACGAAGGGCAGCCCTGCAAGCAAGTCGCAGCAATTTATGTTAGAAAGCTTAGCAAATTGAGCCGATAGTAAATATGAGCCGAAAACAAAGCGGAAAGCGAGCCGATAGTCAAATTGAGCCGAAAGCAAAGCGGAAAGCGAGCCGAGTGTAATATTGAGCCGAAAGCAAAGTGGAAAGCGAGCCGATAGTAAAATGGAGATAAGCAGAAAGCGAGACGACGATCGATAGCTGAAACTGCGAGCATCGATTCCAAGCTCTCACTTTGTTCCGACGCCTTGCGACCCTGCGACTACAACCAGGAGACTACGACGATGACAAGCCGATAAACAAATCAGGGAAATCTTATCGAACGGATCCATGAGCCCACAATATTCCACGATAACAGCAGCGATCCGACGATAACAGCAGCGGCGAAGTCCAGGCGATATGTTTTGCCAAGCACAAGGTGAAGCAGAGAGGCTGGGAGGGGAGGACTCGCACCAAGTAGAGTGATTCCAAAGACTCCAAGCAATCTGGTTTAGCTCGCAGCGAAAATACACTCTGGAAACAATAGGCTGGGAGGGAGACTCGCTCCCATGATCGCACTAAGGCTTCCACGCAGCCTTAGTGCAAATGCTATAAATTGCAAAGTTGCGAAGGCCCAACACGCAGCCATACAGAAAGATTATGATGTTAGCATTCAAACCGCAGCGAACTTCACAAAAAGATTACGGTGTAAGCATTCAAACCGCAGCAAACTTCACAGAAAGATTACGATGTAAGCATTCAAACCGCAGCGAACTTGATTTGTTACCATTCATACCGCATTGCCACTCGAAACAACAAGCAGATGGTGACTATGTTATCATTCAGGCCGATAAGTGGAGAAACAAGCAGCAGAAGCGTACGATTTTATTGTATGTAACGCTCTGAAATTTCAAAACTAGCGGAAGGCTACGCAGCAGGAAATACAGGAAACACACTTCACCTTGATGTACTGTACATGTCACCGATAGCTAGAAAGTCCCCTAAGGCTTCCTGAACTGCATTGCTTGAATCTCGAGCCCTGCTCATATTCACCCCTTCGCTGACAAGTTCCGAATCGTGCTGGCTGGGAGGTTCCGAAATAGCTCTATCCATCTGCACCATGTGCTCAACCAAGAAGTTATGAAGAGCACAACAAGCTTTCACCACTTCTGCTGCCTAGAGAACGCTGCTAGTTATGCCTGCTTGTAATATCTGCCATCTTCCTTTGAGAACGTCGAAGGCCTGCTCAATGTAAATTCGTCCCCGAATTTACCTTTCAGTGAATAACCTCTGTCGAGATGTACTTCTAGGCCCCAAGCTGTAGGGAGTCATTAGCCACCGCTCCAGTGTATAGCCGAAATCGCCCAGCATGTAAAGTCGGAGCTGAAACCCGTTAGGCAAGGTAAGAATCGGCTCGTTTAGTACTTTGCCGTCTCGAATGTTAGTATACAAGGCAGAGTTGCGAAGAACTCTAGAGTCGTGGCAAGACCCTGTCCTCCCACAACTTACGTCAAGGAACCGACCATCACTATCACACACACATTGCAAGACGATAGAGTGATACTGTTTCCTGTTGTAATATTCGACAGGTACAAAGACGAAGGAGGAGCTCTTATCTTTATATGTGAACCATCAATGGCTCCATGACAATTAGGAAGCCCAGCTTTTCTTGCGAACCCAGCGGATACCCTCTCCATTTCTGAGGCAGTGGGCCATCGAATATACTTGGGTGCCATGACAGCATTGATAGCAATGATAACTTCTTGGAAAACTTCGGCAGAAGTTGACTCACCTATGCCGAAACGCTCACCTACATGGAAATGATTCATTCCAGTCGAAAGCCTGAGAAGGACTACATCGACCCTGACCTCCACCGGGACGGCTTTTCTGTAACGAGTGTCTTGTTTTTTAATATGTGGACTCAGCATATCCACTATGGTTAGGAACAGGTGCTTAGGCATGCGTAGAGTTTTTATCCAACGATTGTCATCATAGCTACACCACAAGTAATAGTCGAACCATATTAGGGATCTTGGCTTTACCCACCATTTGCAGCTGTCGACTTCCACCTGATGTGCAGCCACCAATTGATTAGCCATCGACACAATTCGCATTAATGAGTCGGACAGCATCGGAGGCAAGCATCACTTGCTCGTCTTCTCCATCTTCATCCATTGTACACAAGAATAAGACAACCATCTTTACAGCCACAAGAACAGCACTGATAACAGCTTTCATGATGTGATCGATATCTGCACAGATAAACCACCCCACAACTCGATGTGAACCCAAGGAAGAGCTTTACACAGTGCAAAAAATAAGTAGATTTGTATTATAAAAGACATAAACTTAACATCGACGCCTCGAATTCAGACGAAACCTGTTACATCCGACATCCTTCAAGCTGAGCTCCTACAAGTGAACAGCAAATGTCTTTCCGCAAGAAGCTTAGCTCATAAAACTGAAGGGCAACACTCTGGATGGGTCGAAGCTGAGCGCCCACAACTGTACTGCAAAACTGTGGACTGGTCAGACTGAAGAAACTACCGTCTCTGGCTGTTCAAAGCAGACCCAATGTCCATCAGAGCTGAAGCCATCTTATCTAACACTGAGACTATTTTATCTGAACGAACGTTCGGACTCTCTGCCCTAGACTTCTCTGCTTCTCTAGCAAATTCTAATTTTTGTTTCTCAACAAACACAATTTCGGTAGAGAAGGAGCTAAGAGTATCATTCAGTGCTGAACCGGCTCGATTCTGCGACCTCTTCCTTTTTCCAGAGTTATGTCGACTAGCCGCCTCGGTTTTGGGTGATGTTTCATTTCGAACTTCCGACTCCTGTTGAGCAACAGGATGAGGGCCGGGTACAAGAGGAGCGTGTACCTAGTGTTAGAGCTAGGTGCCATTGACTCTGCCATGCAAGGCGGAGTCATCGAGGTCGCTGACGATACCAGGACTCGATCAGAGGTATGTGATGGAGAGGAAAATCAATAGGAAGTTTCTTCTCCTTTCTTTCGAAATGATCCATTGCAGCATAAGGGGCGCTCCCAGACAGCTTGTCATTGTCTCGAACTTTCTTGAAGTTCGAAATATGATTCTCCCACTTTGTTTTTATCTGGCTCGTAGTGACATCTATGTCTCTTGCACGCAAAAACTGCTGTATCGTGCGCAGTTTCAACTCAGCGTTCTGCATATTCTCCCGACTGTTATTAACAGAAGCTTCTTCCCACTCTAATTTCTTCGCTTCGATCAACACTAAGGTCTGCCAATCCTGCCATGTAAACCTACCTCTATGAGAGTTACCTGCGGCAGGAAAAAAAGGTTGAGATTCAGCTTCTGGAGTCTCAGTTCGTGGGAGAGACATCGATCTGCGCCTGAGGATGGATGACCGTTCACGCATTAACACTTCAAATGTGCCTTCGTCTATCGGCACAGCATTCTCCAACGAAGAACCCATCACCTCTCGTGGATTACTGGCATCAAGAGTCTCTATTCCAGGAACAGAAGAGGATTGTCTAGGGATGGGTGGGCGATCTCGCATTACAGCCTCAAATGTCTGCTCGTCCATCGGCACAGCATTATCCAGGCAAGATCCCATCACCTCTCGCAGATTCGGGTACTCTCGACCTGTCTCCTGGGCTGGGACTTGGCTATCTGGGCTCACCGAGTCATGATTCAACTTAGCCACAATCTCGCTATCAATAGGAGTGTCTGCATTTGCAAAGATTTCCACGACGGATCGTCGAAGTGCCATTGCACCCTGTCTTTCAAAGAATCACAGAAACAGCCACCCACACCACAACAACAGAGCGAAAGCGACTATACAAATCGGGATCATGTACTGTATCACCTCGCGGAAAAAAGCAAGAAAACGTGTATACAAACTCGGGATCATGCACTCTATCACCTCGTCTCGGAAAACAAGAAATCGATTACACAACTCGAGATGCACCCTGTCATCTCGCGAAGCCTCTCTCACCTCCCGCCTTCTCTCTTCCTCACTGTCCTCGACCCTCACCTCTCTTGCCTACAGGTTCTCACGACGCGAAGTTCTGTACACCCAAAATCTCCCGCTCTCCCGCGCTTCCACTGACTGAGCTGGATGGGATGCATATCCACGTGGCAATACTCGCCCGTGTGACGCCTGAAACTGCAAAGAGTTCCGCGAAAAGGACCTGTTTTGAAACCTTCTCCCAAAATGCGGGCCGCTGTACGATTTCGCTCCAACCCTATTCATGAAACTGAAAATGCGCCCAGTATGGACCCTACGTTTATTACCAACCCTAACTCGCATGCGTGAACAGCCTCTCCGCAGTTCTGAAACTGTAGGTGAAGAGCAGCTCTAAGAGATGTCGGTTACCACGGTAGTGTGTCCGATGAAAAGTGTAACCAACCTCAAGCCGTGGAAAGCCGCATGATGCGTACGCAAGAAAAAATCAGGGGAGTCGTCCGTATGCGGCGCGACAGCTGTAACCACACTACTGTACGTGGTATTAAGAATACGTGGTGGATCGCAACTCTGCTTGACTACCAAGTTGGACCGTATTACGCAGTGAGCTCGCCAAAAACTGAAGGTCTACCACCGATGGAAGTGGCCTACAGAGAGAGCGTACTCTGCAATCAGTCGAACGGATGGATCGGGTGTTACGTACAGGTTTGTTTCTTGGTTTATTTGTTTTTTGTCACACGGGAGCTGGATGTAGATGCTTTTGCATTTACCGACTCTCGGGATGAGTTCTCGGTTTCATTTAGGACATGATGGTGTAGATTGGAGTACCAGTGTAGGTTTGGTTTCTATAGTTGTTTGTCCTTTCTCGATGAGTTCTGCGGGAGAAATTTATTCAGCTAGACGCGGATTATATCCTTCTTCCTCCTTTCCCTAAACCCTTTCCTGTCGGTCGTTTGTTTTGATCTGCTGCGATCGGGATATTCGTGTTTGATAGCAGAATTTGGTCACAGACAACAGACGTATATGGTTACGGCGGCAGAGTGGACTATATCGTTGTGTGCTGGAGTGTGCTCGTGAAGAGTTGGACCGCGGGAACTATGATGGAAACGATGCCTAGGCAGTGCAGAAGCTTGGCCTCATCGTGCCTTGCGAAGTTGCAAGCTTGTTCCTCTTTCCGACAGGTTCTTGCTCAACCTTTGTTCAGATCTTTCTCGTTTGCTCTTGTTCATTGCGAGTTCACTGAGTTGGTAAGTTAATGGGTGCGTTTGGAAAATGCTTGTATGGAGCTGAGCCTCATCTGCGACCCGATTATTGGCGGAATGTTCACAGAGTAGCATTTTCTGGTGTTCCGATGCACGCACAATTGCTAGCGTTCCACGCGCACGACCGGGGGAGGCAGGCAGAATCCCTATGGGCAGGCTTGCTGTTCCAGGTGTTGAAAGTATCATCGCTGTGGCGTCTGGAAAGGGCGGAGTGGGGAAGTCAACCACTGCTGGTATTGTCTTTATTCATATCCGTGTTCTCTTCTTGCTTCTTTGTCTGTGTGTTTCTTTTTACGTTGCCATATTGTTTGTCATTAAGTTCAGCTCATGAATGTCTCGCGCATTATCCAAGTAACGGTGTATGATTCTGACTCTTCATAATTGTTGCTGGCCCCTGTCGTCCGAGATTTGTTATCATCTCGCTTTTTAATGCTCTCAGAATGTCGTGAGAAGAGACTCTGTATGCTGCTTTCCCGTCTCAAGATTTTCACTGCAATGTTTACCGACTTTCAAAGCTGTCAATTTGGCAGTAAATTTGGCTGTAGCGTTGGCATTAGAGTGCAAGCTCAGGGTGGGGTTGTTGGATGCTGATGTGTACGGGCCTTCAGTCCCAACGCTAATGAAGATACAGGGCCGTCCTCAGCTGGATAAAGGTATCTCATCTCAGTGGAACTTAGTCAGCAGATGTCTGGGAATGCTAGCAATGAAGAACTTTGGGAAGGAACATTAATCTGCACAAAAGGGAAGTGGTAGTCATTCTGATTGGTGCATACTGGATGAGCTGTCGTGCTGCTCTCTTGCGCTGCTTCCTAGTCAGTACGCTAAAGACGCGGGGCTTTTAGTGCATTGACATATGTATACATGTCCAATGACAGACTCAAAAATGCTACCGTTGGAGAATTTTGGGGTTAGGTGTATGTCAATGGGATTTCTCATGGACAAGGACGCCCCAGCTGTGTGGAGAGGACCTATGGTAGGAGAATTTACTGGCTGCTGGCTTTGCTGCATGCCATTGATGTTTTCCATTTGTGCTGTTTGAGCTTACACCGCTTTATTCTGCCAAGACTTTTGTGTGACATCAGTTTCCTGAAACGTGTGTGTCCTTTGGCTTATCATTACGAGCCAAAACTTATGTACTAGCGGGTGTCACGCGTAAGCGGCTAGTTATTTTGAAGTACAACTTCTTTGTGATGAGCTCTTGTTTCAGTGGCAAAGTGGCATTTCAGGTGATGAGTGCGTTGGAGAAATTGACGAGAGGAACAGCTTGGGGTAAAATAGACGTTATGGTTGTGGACATGCCTCCTGGCACTGGTGATGCTCAAATTTCAGTATCACAGCGTCTTCCATTAGCAGGTTCGTTCTTCATCAGCTGTTTCCTTTGTGCAAAGTTGTTCAAGTTCGCCGTTGTGTCTTGAAGCAAATACTACAGTCCGTTTTACAAGATCTGTTCTACAAATGGATATCAGATCCTGTCAGTTATGTAGGGTTATTTTACGATACATAAATCATGCAGGACATGGATCGTATCCTTAAATGCACGGTTTTGTGTATCATGCGTAAGCATGCTTCATCAGATGCTTAGGATGATGTTGCTTATGCAGGAGCTGTTATTGTGTCAACACCTCAAGACCTTGCTCTCGTAGATGCACGCAGGGGTGTGACCATGTTCCAGAAAGTGGACATACCTGTAAGAATTTCACTTAAATGTATTCGTGCCACTTGGGTTACCAGATCTGCATGTACTGTAATACCTTCTGGAGCTTTGAAAGTTCTTTTATCTGTTTCGAGTGCAGTCGAGCTCCTGGTTGTACATTCGTCGACCTTATACAGCCATCCGGTCTGATGGTGAGCGAATTGTGGACGCAGATTATAGGGCTCATTGAGAACATGAGTTATTTCAGGTGTCCTAAATGTGGGGAGAGATCAGATGTCTTTGGTCATGGAGGTGCTCACTCGACAGCAAAGGAAATGGGCATGGAGTTTCTTGGAGAGGTATTGCTACGTCGTCTCTGATGCAGCCGGAATATTAGAGTGTCCAGTGGCGTTGAACCCCCGGGTCGAACTGATTGTCCTTTACCGCCCTGTGCAGATCCCGTTGAATATGGCTATAAGAGAAACGTCCGATGAAGGTGCTCCGATTGTTGCATCTTCACCGAGCAGTGAGATATCCAGTCTGTACAGGACCATGGCAAGGCGTATCGAATGTAAACTGGAAGAGTGGGCATCGTCTGATGGCTCAGCAGGACCGAACATAGTTATAAAGTAAAGCGTAGCTTTATGGAGATCGTTCCCGGTTACTAGCCGGAGAAACCGCATAATGTCCAGCACCGCACAGGTGGTAAAGCTTGGGTTGCAAGGCCTGATATTGTGTATGCTTTTCCTGTCGTTCCTACTGGAACAGCCTCGTGGATTGTACCGGTAACGTCTTAGGAGATTCGACCATTCTTAGGGATATGAAAGTTTTTTAACACCTTCACCGGAACTTCCTCATCGACACCAAAATGTTATGCAGGCAAAGGAGAACACCCTCGGGAGGTTTTCACGAGTACTTCCGGAGGTGTTCGCAAGAAACCCCCTGTCGCCCGAAATTAGAGTCCGCGGGAATACGTTATTGCTGATCTGTTTGGCCCAAGCAACAAAATATCAATACACAAGTTAACACTAGATTTCAGAAAAGATGTAATTAGTGATCGATTCTCTAACTGGTCAAAGAATTTTCACGAAGAATTTTAACAGTTCATGCCGATATATTGATATGGGACAGTTAGTTTCTGAAAATTCAATAAAAACCGACCATAAAACTGAGAACGATACCTTACGCAGGAAAAGGTAAAACAAGTTTCTATAGCTGCTTGATCTTCTCGAAATATGCATGTAACATGAACTTCTGGGGAACTCTTGCCCTTTTGTTGTTCTCGGAAAATAAATAAATGTTGACGAGAAATTTTATAGTAATCAAATAAAAATGTTAAAAAACATCTGTACATGTTAAATGATAGAGGACTCAGGGCATGTGGGAAGATTTTCAGTGAAGGGAAGGCGGATACGCTATAACAGCGGGAGGCTACAACGCCAAAATCAGGCAGTTAACAGAGTGTTTGATTTATTATTCAGCTCTTCTCAACGGGAAATGTTAGGTGATAAATTAAACCTTTGCATATGAACCGTTGGGAAACTTTTGTTTGCTATTATCAAAAATAATTAAAAATTCTATTAACTAAATGAAAATATCAAAACATCTATATATATATATTAGAAGACCCATGAGAGTGGAAAGATCTTCACATAATCCGTAACTGAAAGGAAGTCGGACGCGCTGCTGAAATGTGATTCTCTGAATTATCCAGAGCGATTTGTGACATTATTCATCCGGTTTCTAAATCTGATGGGAAAGGTAGCGCTAGGAAGCATTACCGTTTTGTAAAGATGAAAAGGATTTGATTTTCAGAAATCAATAACCTAAGATTTAATTTTGAAAAGACTCTTTCTCTAAGAGGAGTTCTGAATTCAAATAAAAATCCAGAAAGAATATTCTCATTGAGGCCCTTTATATCAGGAAGAGGGGTTTTTCGGAAAGTGATATACTTTGAGACATATTCCCTTGTTCTCTTTTGGATGAAAATGTCAATATGTAGAGAGTTTAATTAATGATTGATCGTATTTTAACCGCATTGTAGATAAATTGTACATTGAATCACGAACCATTATTTGCTGGAATCTGAGCATTTCCTTACACTAGTAAGCTCCATGCCGAGAGAAAAAGGAGTGCCCTTGGAGAGAAGTTACTTGTACGGACTCCGGTTTAGAAGACTTGTAAGTTAAACTTCTTCTCGTTTAATTTATTGTATCACTAGATAAAGTTAACGTGTGAGAATAAATAAATCCTTTTCAGCCTAAATATTTAGATCATTTTCAGAAATAAATAATAATTTATACTTAACACATCTAACCGCAAATGAAAAGATGATTTTTCTCACTCTTTGTGTGCTTCTCGTGTTCTCACTCTTTTGCAACAAAAACGCGAAATAATAGAAAAGAAAAACACAAGAAGTAACTTTGTTTCGCATGTAATCTCTATCTACGGTCGTTTTAGGAGATAAAATTTGGTATATAATTTCAACTTGTCTCTCTTATCCAGAATTCAGAATTCGGTGGTCGTCACTGAAACAATGGAGGACTCAAGACTAGAATAATATCTGTAAATAGCTTTTAATAAGATGGGTTAATTGTTGCATGATGTTTTTCTAAGATCACTTACGACTGGGTAGAGAATAGTAAAGAATGAATTAAACACAAATTTCGGTATAAAAAGAGAAATTAAATATTCCTCTCTTTCTCCCTTTTCACTTTAGATAACAAGGAATATTCTCCTTTTGCCCAAAAAAGACTATGCAACTTCTAACTCTATATATCTCAATCGCTGTTAATTGGATTGACTTATTAACTATATTGTGCAAAACAAATCATAAAATATAAAGCTGGTGAGTAACTTTCATAACTTGAATATTTACTCTTATAATTCCATGAGTAAATGAGTATGAACAAAAGCATTTTACTTTGATGGTTCTTTTCTTGTGCTCTATGATTCTAAACTAGAGAAATGAGAGATTTAGGTGTCTCAAACCCATTATATGAAGACTTGTGTGTTGATATCAATGATAGAAATAGAAGCACTCTGGTTGTCAAAACCTGAGGTATGGAGGTAACCTCAGGTTATTAGATCCCTTCAATATGAAAATGTTACAAATCTACTTACGTGTGAAAGTAGTTCACCACAACCATTTCTTGAAATTACCCAAATACAAATCTGAGAACATAGGATGAAAGTCTCCATTATGATGTTTCCAATATGACAAAATCATCCAAAAAGAACACTTCTAGCCCCTATTATGACCTTCAGAAGTCATTCGACTCTTCTCATTCACCAACCTTATCCTAAAATCTTACGAGAGATTATTGTCAACTTCTCTTCATAAGAGTTAAACTGACCCGACCTCATCAAAATAAAAAGAACTGACAAAATTTTTGATAGTCTTATGTTATCAAATCTCAAATCTTCATTGATTTTTCTTCAAACTCCTCGACGTTTGAAGTTTCTGAAAAACTACCACATTTTTGTAACTTGTCATTGTGGATCAACTATTGCATGAAACCAAGATCTTGAGGTATAATTTTGTCAACTTGTTCCAAACACATTTACGAAAACAACATTAGGAAGATCTTGTCAAAATTGATATTTTTATTATCCACAATGGAACAAAGACAAAAGTTTAAATACAAAGAGTTTTGGACGTCGTGACATTGATGAGGCACCCGTGACCTTGACGGATAGAGTATTGACATGACAAGTGCTAATTGGGTTGAAGTGATGACAAGACATTAGGGATGAGGTGGTAGACTTGGATGAGGCATACGTGACATTCGACAGTTTGTCATACTGCCACTTGACAATCTTGCATGTATGACACATTATGCGTAATGATGGTGACACGTGGACTTAGATCTCCTACTTCCTAACAGTATAAAAGCTAAGGCTTTTAAGATTCATACTACAAATTTTAAGTTAGGTATCAAGAAGATGTCTAATTTCTCATCTGGAAAATTGGGACTTAATACGGTTTGGGTTTTGGATCAAGTTGGATCAAAACAACAAATATGTGAGAGCTCTCATGCAAATTTACTAAAGTGAAGGAGTCGATAATCTTGTAATTGCCGTAGTTTCTTGTATGTTATTCAATTTGAGAGATGTATGGTATCATAAAAAGAGGAAGACGAGAACTTTTCAACACCAAAACAACTACAACATTAGAGTAGTGGTTATGAAATTGTGAGGTTTATACATTAATGTGTATTTGAGATAATGTGTCAAAATTGTATGAGACCTCTCGTAGATTCAGTGAGAGCATTGTCGTGCGCATACACATCGCTACACAACATACATCGCTGTCAGAAGTACACCACACATACACATAACACATGAACGATGTCATACACATACACAAGTGTATCACAATGATAAACGATATGTACTCACTCCATCATGCCAACGGACACTAAACAATCACTAAAGTCGAGCCAAATCCACTCTGTGCTCGCAGAGAATCCCGATTGCACTCACCAAGACTATCTACCATAGCCAGGAGCTTGAAGGCTCAACTCGAAGAACTAAGGCCTCCAAGCTCTACCTGCGAAGTATATCCCTAATGGGCTCTCCCACCAACTCGTCCTAACGACACTAACGGCCTCACCGAGATTCGTCACTTCACACTCGGTCAACCTAGCCGGGGTGCCAAACTGACGTGACAGCTGTCGTGCGCATACACATCGTTTCACAACATACATCGCTGTCAAAGATACACCACACATACACATAACACATGGACGATGTCATACACATACACAAGTGTATCACAATCGTCCCCCTAACTGACGGTTAGGTCCCTCTAACTCCAAATAGCTCCATATCCCAACTACGTGATATACACCTTCATGGGTGCAAGGATCATGAGACCGGGTGATACATCACCCCATTGTTAGTTGCCTGTCTGCAATCCATACCACGCAAAGATCTAATCGGCTATCCTTGCTATATACATCGAGGACAAACCCACCGTCCAGTAGGAACGACACTGGGAGGCGGTGTCAAACATGACATGTGTCAACCTCTCGAACAACCATCAGACACCAACATACGGGCTGCTCCACCAGCAGACCCACACAACATACACCTCAAGCCCGCACGTACAACTGCCAAGCTTGGGTCAACGGTACCATCGATGTTGGGAAGATGACATGACGCGCAATTACGCACATGGTCCTTCCAAACAACATCATCACGGTCCTCTAATATGAGTACTCCAGAAGGTAACACCTCACGCACTCGTAAAATAGTGCGTCCTGCGGTCACATCCAACGTCGTCGATGCGGTCTACTGTAGATAGATATAATCGTCATGATGAAACCTGCGAATCGACGACCGATAACCTCCTCCTCGGGTAGTTGCATATCACAACGTGTCTCTCTGCTGAGCAATCGCTAGGTTCTCAAAAGCCATGGGCATAACTCTCCGAAATGTCTCTGCTCGTTGAGAACATGCGTTCACTCACATATCCGGATCAGCACCTCAACAGAATCACGACGAATGACCGAAGGTAGATCTGGACCTCAGCCATACAATAGAAAATACGGTGAGAAAGAAGCCAAAGACGTTTGTCGGCTAAAACTGTAATCCGTAGTCAACCATAGTAACTGCACATCCCAGTCTCCCAAATGATCCTTTTGCAAGCCATACTTGCGCAATCCTCTCTTCACCGTCTGAACGACCCTCTTTGCCAAACCACCCGTCTCAGGATGATCTCGAGATGTAGTCCGATGATTAATTAGCACCTGATCACACAAGGTCTGAAACTCACCAAGGAACTCTGTACCTTGATCTGTCAGCACTTCAACTGGTGGTCCAAAACGACTCAGCACTCGATCTAAGAACGCATATGTCGTCTCTTCACTTGTCTTGTCCGATAATACCACCAACTCAATCCACTTGGAGAAGTGCTCCATCATCACCAACACATACCGGAGGTGACGTACGGTCAACGATAAAGATCTCGTAAAATCTAAACTCCAACGGTAACCCAACCCCATAATCGATAAGGGGTGTAACTGTGAAGTAGGAGCATTAAATGATGCTCGTACTTGATCATAAATCACACATCGTGCGACAAATTGTTGCACATCGACGTGCATACCACGCCACCAATACGCTCCTTGGAGTAAGCTATGCGTACGCTTCACTCAAAAATGTCGCAACTCCTCATGAGCATGTCGTACTAACTGTGCCCTCTCGGATGGATGTGGCACTATCCGTACTCTTTCATCACCTCACACTCGAAGTACATGTTGTCTTTCTCGTCGAAATCTCTTCGTTCGTTGAAGGACACGATCTCGCTCCTTAGCACTTACTGTGCCTACCACCATACCAGTACGTAGATACTCCATCACGGTCACATCGGCATGGATATCTCGCTGGTCTAGAACACCATCTCCACCCTCGGGATCTGGAGACTCATCATCTACTCTCCGACCATAGAAAGATACGACTTGGCCCTCCATACTAGAGTTCATGGCCAACACACAAAGAAAGGCAGATGCATGCCATCCTGGCACTATCTCCTCATCAACCTCGTCATGGCATTGAACCTCCGTCTGATCCTGCTGACTCGTGCATGGGTTATGACTCAACCCATCGGCATCTAGGTTTGCAACTCCATGTCTATGTACTACCTGGAAGTCATACTCTTGTAAGATCAGAGCCCATCGTGCAAGCTTCCCTGTAAGCTTGTCGGACTCCATCAACCACTTGAGCGGCTGGTGATCATTGATGAGAGTAAAGGGGTTCTCAAACAAATAACATCGAAAGTGTGCAACAGCCCACACTGCCGTCAAACACTCTCTCTCATACGAACTATACCTCGTCTCCGCTGAAATTGTTGGAGCGACTGGCATATGCCACCACGAACTCTTTTTTCTCATCATCATGCTGAGTCAGCACTGCTCCAAGTCCCAACATACTCCAAACGGTGTGCAGTTGGAAAGGACGCCCCCTAACGGGTCTCCTCAAGATGAGAGCAGATGTCAACCTATCCTTGAGCTCTACGAAAGCTCGCTCCTGCTCATCTCTCCAATGCCACTCCTGGTCCACCTTCATCAACTTGGTCAACGGCTTTGCAATTGCACTAAACCTCTTCACGTATCGACGATAGAAGTTCGCCAAACCAACAAATGCTCAAACTCGATTCACATCTGTGGGGCGTGGGATACGTGCAATAGCCTCAACCTTTGTCTGTTGAACATCCAACCCACCTGGATAGATGGTGTGGTCCAGATACTCTACCAACTCGTGGAAGAACTTACACTTCCTAGGGTGTAACTTCAACCCATGAGCTCTCAACCGCTCGAACACATCCCGTAATTGTCTCTCGTGCTCCTCCATTGTAGCACTATAGACTAAGATGTCGTCAATATAACATCTGACAAAATCCAATCCTGCTAGGATTCTGTCCATCACCCTTTGAAACTCAGCAGGGGCGTTCTTCAACCCAAATGATAAGAACCACCATTGATACAAACAATCCTTATCGTGAGAGTCAATTCTCCAGAATACTGTCTTGGACTTATCTTCTCTCACCGGCAACTGATGATACCTGCTCGAAGATCCAAAGTACTGAAGACCTTCACATGCCCCAATGCATCAAAGATCTCCTCAGGTGTCGGCATGGCATACTTATCGGACTTCGTCTGCCGATTGATAGGACGATAGTCTTCACACATCCGTCTATCCGTGTAGTTGCCATACATATCTTTCTTTGCTGGCATAATTGTGGCAGACGCATACTCTCCATGCGACATCTCCATCAACCCAGCCTCCAACAAGTCTTGAGTCATACTCTAGATCAAGGCTCTCTCCATGTCACTGTACTTGTAAGGACGTCGAAAGATTGACATGTCATTAGCCAAGTCGATCCGTATACCTGGTCCCTTCAAGGTACCCAAATCCTTCATATTAAAGGCAAAACAATTCCTGTAGCTCTTCAGGAATCTCTGAACTCTTCGTCTCTCCTCTCTTATAAGCTTGGGTCCAATCTCCGACTCCCAAGTATCCTCTGTCACCATGCTAGAGGTAGAAGACGAAGTCGTTGACTGCTATCTTGCAGCCTCTGGAGTAGTTTCCTTCTGCTCACCACCAACAACCTCCACCGCTACTGTGCAAAAAACTTCTACAGTTCTAGCTGCAAGCTCCACACTCTTTCCTACGACATCCCATGATGTCCAAGGATGACGAACTCCACGTGCCTCACCCCCAGCCTTTGTCTCCACCGACCCGGTTGGCAAAGAGCTCAAGAGTGTCCGAGCAGTAACACTCGTCGATCGCATCCGACGCTGCTCAGCCAATCCAAGGCTAACAATCCATGTCAAGCAGTTCAAGTCCATTGCTTGACCCAACACCTGACGACGTGAAGCCTCTGACATCGAAGCTACTGCCGTCGTACCCGTAAGGAAATCCATCGCTCGCTCTCGCTCATGGGCATTGGACTCCACCAACTGTTGTAACCAAGCATCCTACACAAGTCCAGGTCCTCCATCTCTGTAAGCATGTGACGCTGGAAAGCTCACCAACGTGGGTAACGCTGTCATGGACCGTCCCACTAGGTTCACCACTGTCATGAGTGACCTATCGATGACTCTCACTACTTGAGATCGTCGTCTTGCATCCAAAATGCCATCAACTGTGAGGTGCGCTGATCGTCTCACTGCATCGTGTGCGCGCTTGAACACCTCCCTCGGTAACAAGTTCGTCCACCACAATCGTTGACGATGTGCACGAGATCTCACTCTCGCTGGATCTAACAACACTGCCGGTCCGACTCAGGACCGCACCTGGTGCACACTTGTCATCATCTGTGCACGAGCATCACCCAACAAAGGAACGTTCTCCAAGATGTACGCTGGAGAATCCACCTGATGCATCTGGAGATATCGTAAGATCCGTAACATCTCCCAAAACATCCTAGATCGCGGGTCATGTAATCCCTGGCCTCTCCTCGCATGCGTGTGACCTTGACATGA
The DNA here is from genome assembly GCA_036924285.1 of Asterella californica. NCBI lineage: Eukaryota > Viridiplantae > Streptophyta > Marchantiopsida > Marchantiales > Aytoniaceae > Asterella > Asterella californica. Next base: position 17,217,665 of record JAYKYS010000008.1, read on the forward strand.
TCATCCCGCTATCACCAAGTGAATGGTGTCAACAAACGTGAGATCCTGCGCTCCCAACAGCGAAATATCTGACAGTAATGCTTGCTGGTATCCTCTAACAGTGGATATGGATAACAACTCAGGATATCTCTGCACCAAACGTGCCACATGACGCAATGAGATGCGTCTCGCAACCTCATCTCTCTCCACGTACAAGTATCGCCGTACTTGTATGCCTGCCTGCAATACCGCAACCAAATCTGTGCTGATCTCTCCAAATAGCTCTAGCACACACACACCCTCCTCTGGATCCTGCCATACAATGGAAGTCGTATCCAACGGTGATAAGGTCACATGGTCAGTAGCAGGAACAACCCTTTGTTCCTCTACTGGTGGTACAAACGCTTCACTCCAAGCTTGCTGTACCAACCGATCAGCATATTGCTGCAACTCCTCACTCGAACTCCAGAGTGGAACATCCAAGGCAGATGGTATTAACGTGTGCTAGGCATGTCCTCCACCTCCTCAAAGACCGGAGTGTCCTCCGCATGGACATTGCCTTCTAACAACTCACCCGGCCAAGTGATGACCGAACTGAACCTTGCAACGGATGCCATCGTCCCTGATGTAGGCTCCGTCGTCCCAACTCTAGAACTGAACCGCACTGGTAAGCGGCTCATTTATCCCTCACCGGACTGTCAACCTGGTCTGTAAGATGCTGTCTCCGTCCAATAGTCGATCACGAACCCCATAAGATATAATACAACACCTCCAACCAATACATCATAAGACTCTGCGGCTGTAACAATGGCCTTGGTCCTCATCATGGAGTCATCCGTGGGATGATCTGATCGAACGCTCACCGTCAACATCTCGTGTGTCATGTGTAGAGTTGTATCCCTTGATCCTCCTAGAGATGTCTACAACTGGAATGGACATCTCTCCACCTCGGACTTCTTCAGATCTAAACCAATACACGTCGTCTTCTCCAACATCAACGATGGGTTCTAAAGTCTAAACGACCTTCTGTGGTCGATACACCTTCCCTGAAGCTGCCACCAAACAGAAGATACCACTTTTGTTGTCCAACAACACCACACATGGTGTCAAACCAGCACGGTCAATCGCCAGTCTCGCTGGTAACTCATCTAACCTAGCAGTCGCTGCTTGCCAAGTACCACTGGTAGCTGTCCTGATCCTCGACTCCATGGACACGTCTACCGCCTCTCGCTGAACCACTTTAGCACTAGAGATAACTACATCCTCGCTCTCACTAAGCGTGATCGCCAACTGGAACAGTGGAGCCGAGTTGACTCCCAATGCTTTCATATCCGTGGCTGAGAATAATAGGGCTCGCAAAACTGCAGTAGTCACTCTCAATATCAAGTTCGACGTCGCATCTACAGACGTCGAGGGTTGACTCGCATCACCTCCACTCCTGGATGTCGATGTCTCCAACTCCACTGCATCATCGATAGACCGTTTAGAAATCATAGACGTGGTCCTCAATGCCTCCGATAACGTGAATGACTGAGGAAGTCTGACCTGTCTACCAGCCTCCTCGCGTTGTAGATCGAACTCCACTGATGCACCTCGTGACTCAGAGGCACGTACTGCACCTCGAGTCACCGCCGCAGATGTCTCAATCTGCGCCACACCTGCCAAGAAGTCGAAGTCTCCTCCGTCTCCTCCATAAGACGTGGAAGCTTCTGTTCCGTTAGATCTCCGCTGAGCCATAGCCATACTAGCTATCCTCTGCTCCAACTGCTCAATCCGAGCAGCCATAACTGCTTCTTATGTCATAGCAGACGATGGTCCGACTGGTCCTCTCTCAGGTGTTGGATCTCTATCTCCAGCTCGACCACCATGGCCTCCTTGAGCTCCTCCACCTCGTCCACGATCAGCCTTCCCTTGCCGGGATGGAGATCAAAACAACGGTCACTATTGTGATCTGGTCGCCTGCAATGCTCACACTGTCTAGGCACCGTTTGAGACGTCCCAGACGTCTCATAAGTATCTCTCCTCTATGGACAGTCCTTCTGCTGATGAGGACCATCACACGTCCAGCAAGGACCCGCTTGCTGTTGACTAGAGAAGGACGGCATGGGCTTCTGCCCACCAGATCTTCCAACACCTCCCTGAGATCGTGACTGCTCCGCACGATCCTTACCACCACCATCACCACGCTGTTGCGTAGCCTGTGATCCTCGAGAAGAGGTGATCGTTCCATGTGGTGTCTCTTTGTTGAACCCAGCAACCACCACCTTCTCCTTCACCATGTTGAGCTCAATCCGCTCAGCCAGACCAAACACAACCGCCAACGTCGAAGCGGTATCTCTAAGGAGAGTGACATCTCTAACTCTCCTACGCAGCTCTCTGTCTAGTATCCCGTACCAGAACTGGACTGCTTGTGCTTCCGTCACCTCTTGGGTAACAATGATCAATCGTCTCATGCGAGTAAACGTCTCACGTAGCTCTCTCCAATCTTGCGCTGGAACTCCTGCAGACTCCTTAACTTGTCGATCAGCACACCCTAATAGTTCTTCCTCAAACAGTGGAAGAACTGAACCACAAGGTTAAACCCTGGTGGTATCTCGCTCACACTACCACCTGCTCCACTACTTGTGGACGCACCGCTGGTAGTAAGTACTCTGCCATCTATGGATGTACCATTGTTATTGGCACCCGAACTCATAGATGTTACGCCTCTTGAAACTGCGCCAGTAGTGATAGAAACGTAGTTGAGAGACCAATGTTGTCTCCACAACTCGATCTCAACATTGTAATCTCGCCTAAACTCATGATAATTGTCCTTCGGCGGTCCCTCCAAGTGTTGAAACAAACTCTTCCACGTCATGAAGGGTGTAAACAATTGTGGGTTCCGCATCTGCTGCAGATCGCACCAATTGTCAAACTCCTGGATGAAATCATCCAGCTCAATGATACCAACTGTACCCGAGGAACGTCGAGGTCCCTTCGTGGTCCTATAGATCTCGTCCATGTCTTACAATAACGGTGTGATGACAGTAGACTCACCGTCAAAAACGCGTTATCTACGTCTAACTCGTCCTCTGGAACAACCGACGGCAATGGTGTAGGTAGTCGGTACCTCATCCCACTCCGCGTATATCCACTGTCCGAGAAGTCTCCACCAGAACCTCCCGAGAACTCCATGATGAGAGAATCTCGATAACACACTCTCCAACCAGAATGTCGAAATTTCCGTCACCACCGTCACCACCACTTGCCTAACCCCGCTCCTACTGAACTCACCTATCCCCTACTAGGACGGTCAAGGTAAGGGCAACTTGTACCTACCATCACCACAGGCAGCCTCTCACGGTTAGTTGGTCGTCACTCCAACCACACCGTGAGAGAAACAAAGATAGTCTGACTGGTCCGCAACTCCAGTCTCACTACCGACAGCACACTGGAGTGAACTCACTCCAGAAATCAAGCGCCAACACAAGCAAACGCGGTGCACAAACAGGAAGCAGAATATGGAGGGGTTCCAACCACAAGAAATCCAAATGATAACCCACCACACTCAAAGACTGACGTCTCCTCTTCGGTTATCACATGCACAATATATGATCACCAACCGTCGTACCTGATACTTAAGGTCACTAACTAGATGTCCACACCTCTAGTAGTTCCAAAAATATCTACATGGTAGCTCTACTAGCTCACCCAAGACAACTGCCACCAACTGTCTCCATACGCGTCTCTACGGTATAAGCAAACACTACCACAACTATACCTTCCCCCTAATACTGTGGGGTTGCCCTACTACCCCTCTAGGAACGTGCGAGAAGGTCTCCTACTACCTTAAACAAATCCATAAGTACTTGCACGCATCCTTAGAAGACACCAAGAGCTATTGGTCTAGTGGTAAAGCCAAAGCTAAGACTACAGAGTTAAGTGTCCAAGTCCAGAAATAGTGTTGGGATGGGTGACCAACTGGTATTACACTTCCCACACAATTGAAACTTGCATACCTCTCTCACGCACGCCAGCAAGCTAACTTGCGACGAACGTGGGCTCGGGCTCGGGCTCGGGCTCCGCTCCGCCTCCGCACTCTCGCACTCCGGTCTCATGCCTCCGCACTCACGCACCTCTATTCCTCCTCTGCTACACTCCAAAAGGTCGAAATCTGCCAAATTGACATTCGCAGGCGAGTTTACCTCAGATTTCGGACCTCTCGGCGCGCACCTACTGCACTCTTCAGCACCAGAAATTATCCACCCACGACAACTCCAAATCCGCCGACGTATTTTTGCCGACTTCAAACTAACACAAATTGATCACTAAAACCTGTCACAAGAAATTCCAGCAGCGCTTCTGCACTACCTCACCACCAAATCGACCAAGAACAAGTTCAAACGACAACAATCTTCACAGCGATCGATCACCCAATCAAAAAGAACCACTCCGCGCACGCGCACACCCGCAAATCGAAGCTACCAACGATCTGCCCACTCCGGAGATACCACCGGCTGAAATCCGCGATCTGAAAGCTCTCAATCAGACCTCGCAATCTGAGTTCTTCGAGTGATAAACGATATGTACTCACTCCATCATGCCAACGGGCACTAAACAATCACTAAAGTCGAACCAAATCCACTATGTGCTCGCAGAGAATCCATATTGCACTCACCAAGACTATCTATCATAGCCAGGAGCTTGAAGGCTCAACTCGAAGACCTAAGGCCTCCAAGCCCTACCTGCGAAGTATACCCCCCACTTCGCACTCGGTCAACCTAGCCGAGGTGCCAAATTGACGTGACAATATGCATTTTAGATCCAGAGGTCACATATTTCCTCAAAGAAGGTAGTCAAAGTATTTTGACCAGTTGTAACTTGAGTTCCAGATGTCAATTGAGAGAGAAATTGACACCATTGGAAAGAACACACGGGAAGCTTTCCCAAGAAATCAAGAACAGCCGATTTTGGATCAATTTGAAGGAAGTTACATTTGAAGTTGGGAGTGAGATTCAAGCTAAAGTTAACAAATCTGAGTTTTCTTGTTGAGGAAGGATTTTCGATTGGAAACATTTGGAGTTGCTTAAATTTTCGCTGGAGAGTCTATTGAGGCACGTAAGGTATCATTGAAACAATTTTTTCAAACCTGGTTCTTCAGTTTTGGATTTTGATAAGTACGGTGAAGTTTTTATGAGAATGAATGAGGTTAGTAGAAGTGACATAATATCTTCCACAAAAGTTTGTACGAGACATATTAGGTACCATTGAACTGGATTTTTCTAGTACTCCACAACTAAAGTGTTAGTTTAGGATTTCAAACACTTTTGTAAATTCCACAGATCATTGAATCTGTTTGTAAATTTTATGAATAATTGACAAAAATAAAGATTAGCACATTTAAGATTTTTTAATCATAGCTTGTGCTCTAACGTTGTTGTTCGTGTTTCTCAATTCTACACACTTTCCACAACCATATACATGGACATCAAGTTTTTAGAGATTTTTGGAGAATAGAATCTCATAATTTTAAAAAGAGAAATTTCTTCTCCTTTCTAACTCTTCTAACGTTTGAGAGCATTGCTCTCTCCGTACAAGTCAAATTTTATTGATTTCAAGTGTTGTGGATAACTTATTCACAACCTAGTTGATCTTTGAAACTTCAAAGAATTCTGATAAAACCACATGGATTGATATGCAATACTATCTTGTGGATTTGTTGAAAGATAAGAAATGATCCTTTGCTAGCTTTGAGAGCCATTGAGTCATCATTCAACATTCGTCTTGGATCATTATTGTTCTGGCAAGTAGTCTTGATCGTGGTCTACCCGCTCATCAAATTTCAACTTATTTGGTTTAGACCACTCTGAGTGGTGATGGTTGAGGAATATTTATGTTATTAAACATGATCATTTTATTTATACATCCATTCTCGATCAAGAATTGACGTACTTGAATTTGTACATGGATTACTATGAGATTAGAATGACTATATTAGCTTATACTTAAGATATTTGAGGGATACTAAAGAAGCAAACGAAGCACATATATACAATGAATGCTTATTTAGTTTACACTATAAATTCATACTTATATCATGCTGAGATAACTTGTCCATAATGCTCTTGGAATTTATCATTTGAACCGAACAATGGATAACGCAAACAACAAAGCACTAATAGACACCTTTGGTGTCCTTCTTCTCTTGACAAAGCAAAGCATAGATTAGCTATCCATTAACTTGTACTCTCGTCTTTCGCATCAAGTTGAATAAAGTCCTATCCAAATCCTTAAATGAATAACAACTGCTCTAAATATCGATGTGAAAAATTAGTAGTAAGCTTTATTGAAATCAAGCATGAAAAAAGTCTTAATCCGTCACTCACGATTAAGAAAATCATGAGCGAAAAGAAAGTTAAAAATACAAGTGAATACTAACCTCTTGTTGATGATCCCTTGTTGCTGATGTGGCACAGTTGTCGATAGGTTTGATAATAAATTAAAATCATTACATGTTTATCTCTTCAATCCTAAGTTGACATAGGTGAATATGATATGCATGTCTCTACTAATATCTTCAAGTAAAATTTTTCATACTATAGATGAGAACTCCTACCATGTATACATATTAACACTAATCAAGTGAATCAATGATTTTATTGTTCTAAGTATCCATGTTAAGATAATGATGCAGCTCCTACTAGTAGAAGGACCAGCATTTACTAATAAAATGGATGATAACACCTTAAGAGTAACCTCATGTGTTTTTCAGTATTCATGCAAAACCCTTCAGTGTTGACAAACTAATTCTTAGTCTTTCATGCAGGTTAATTAACTTAAATACAACTAATCGTGTGAGAGAAGACGGGCCAGTGAATAAACATCCCCTACGGCCTTGTACAGTGAATTTTGTTTTCTCTTATCAGAAAACGTGTAAGTGTTATAAAAAATATATTGTAATAAGCTATAATAAAAAATCAAAATTATTTATAAATATTATATGTTAACTTCTCCGAGAGTATTGACCCAGACAGAACCCATAAGTGAAGAGCGGGCTGAGGCCTTCCTAGAGGTATAAGTCCAAGAGGTGGAATTGTCAATATGTGTCGTTTAACAGAGGTTTCAATATATGTTCTAACCCTTCCCGCCGGACGGGTTAGACATAGAAATAAACCCCATGCACACTCCGAAGTGTACATGGGTGAATAAGCAGCCTAGGGTGAATAATATGCAAGCAAGTGAATACCAACCTCTTGTTGATGATCCCTTGTTGCTGATGTGGTATAATTGTCGATAGTAACAATCCCAACCGAAGAGCAAAGAATTTGGCTACACTTTTTAATGAGTGAACAAAAGTTTAAAGGGTCACCCTTGTAAAATACAAGGAGCAAGAATCTTAAAAACAAGCTGAATTTTCCTTCTCACTCAGGTGGTTCCCCTCGTGAAATGGAACAAAAAATAGTTTCCTCGGTCGCAGAAATACACATTTCATTTCATTTCACTATAGAGCTGATTTCTAGCATGATTTTATGGAATATCATATCCACTTTGACGGAGATGAGAAATGAACTTCCAAACCACGATGAGAAGATAAGAAGATAAGAAGACACTTTTGTGTACTGGTTAGCGATAGTACAATATGTCGTCCATCTGTTACCATTTTTCGCCCGACTTCTATCTTTCAGGAATTGGACCCTCTTTCTGAGTCCTTCTGCAGACCGGCACCGACCGGCCAACTCGGTAGAATGTAAGGGATCATTTTAAAATTACAGTCTTGCAGCAACAACAGGCAATGCTCATTATCATCTCTGTAACTGTGTACAGGTACAGCCTGAATCCCAGCCGAGTTCTGTGTCTCGGACACCTCATGTACACTACAGTTGAGCATAGCTGTCACTGCTTGCCCAAGAGCTTGAATTGTCGGAGAGCAGTGTAAAGCGGAGTTGCAAGAATTCGACTGGGACCTGCCTCCGGCGACGATCTTGAATGATTTTCGTGTAAGGAGAAAGGGTTTTATGGAGGTTTAAGAAGAGTTGAGAAGTCTCAAATCACCAGTAAGCAGGAGGGGTCTCAAATTGTGTCAAATACGGAGAATGAGATTTATCTTGTTGGTTTGATTCATTGATCGGTGGTTGTGTTGGAGATAGTGAGCTGGTGGAAGACATCTGGTTGCTGCACGTGGTAGCTGGCTGAACATTGGTTGATGATCGCGAAAGATCTGAGCCCGGATGTCGACTCTGGTGAATGCCAAGGATTGGACGGAGGAAGTCCGCCGTTAAGAGGACGATTTTAGGCACAGAAAATCCTCGGTCGAAACCGAGCGTTGAGGATGGAGAATACGGGAATTACCGAGGCTGGTCAGTTGGTTTGGTTGACCAACGTATTGAAAGCGACTCTTGATACCAACCCTGGGATTCGACTCGCCGCTGAGAATGCGCTGAAAGATGTATCAGTCCATCCAGGTGCTCCCACTTGCTGTTCAATGACACAATTTAATGTTTCCAAATTCAAGTTTTACAATGCTTGCATGCACAGTCTGAGGTTTAGGGTTGAGCAAGGAAGATTTTAGCTGTGGCACTGGAAAATCAACGAGAAAGATGATCATTTCAGACGAGGAATTTATAAGCCGGAGATACATTGAAGGTTCTCAGCTGAACGCATGAAATTCTGCATCTATGGTTGGTGCTTACATAGTCTCATCCTCCTCCAGGTTATGGTGTGGCACTCGCGAAGGTTACAGTTGATAAGGAGGTCCCAATTGGCCTGCGTCAGATATCCTCATTTGTTAGCGCACTTGAAATTCCGCTCTCAGGGGAGGGTTTAGGGTTTGGAAAGTCTAGTTTGTCTGCACATCGCAGAGGTGGTCATGAACTATTATTGAAACTTGAAGAATATTCCGGAGGATCCAGTCATATTGCTACTTGGAGCTCCGTACAATCATATAGACACTTCCAAAAGGAAATGAGTACTTAGGGGTTCGAAAGTGAGATTATTTACACACAAAATCGGAAGTGGAACCCATTTCATAGTAGCTTGCTCCGTGGAATGAAGCGAAGTACCTCATGAATTTGTCTTACGGATGTGCTCTATTGGTATCGTTTTCGAGATGTTGTTACACTTAATTCTCTCGCACTTAGCGGCTGTTCTACTGAAGCAGTATGTGAAAGTTCATTGGCAAGAGGGTGAGAAAGACTTTAGAGCACCCGAAGTTTCTGCTCAAGACAAGGTTTGTTCACCATTCTGGTCTTGTTTGTAGATTTTAATGTAGCTGCAATTGAGCAGTCCAGTTCATAAGCAGTTTATACGACTCAGAATGACTTCTTGCTCTTCTGTTGATCAGCTTTGAACAACATTGCGGCTGAAAAGCTCTGTTGCATATGGATGATCTTTCTGACCTGCTTATGATAAGAAACAACTAGTTTAGGCGAAAGACTTTGTCTTACTTGTTCAGGTTATGTGTGCAGGCTTTAATTCGTGGCCTTCTTCCTCAAGCTTTAGAGGACCCACATGGCAAAATAAGGACAGCGGTAGGAATGGCTATTGCTACTATTGCAAATTCGGATTGGCCCGAGGAGTGGCCGGATTTGATGAATTATCTACTTGGATATATAAGCGATCGTAGTGATATGAATAGAGGTGAGGTCGCTATTCTGTCATACGTGTTAGTGTCTTTGCAGGAGTGATAACCATTCGACGTTTAGAATCCCAACCGACGTTGTGGAAAACGACCCTCTAAGAAAGATGGTACACGTTTGTTCGATGTACAGTCAGATACTTGCTATTCCGTTCATCCATATGTTACGTTTATGTCGGTGCTTACCTATGAAATGGAGTCTGAAGTAAGATCTGTTCCTTGTAGAGTTTCCTATGCAGTAGACGTATAAAAGAGCCTCTTCTAGGATTGCAGTACGTGTTGAATATTTGCATAAGCAAGTTTCTTCCGGTCTTAATTAGTTGATACGTTTGCAGTGCATGGGGCTTTAAGGTGTTTGGCACTGTTTGCCGGTGATTTAGACGACACTTTACTACCACCTCTCGTACCTGTCCTGTTTCCTGCACTTCATCAGATAGTTTCGGCTTCAACGGTAAGTTGCCAGTTAACAGCTTGTACTCGGAGTTCTGTATGACAAGGGTTCAGGCTGTCTTGACTAACGACTTTCCTTTCGCAATTAGATGTATGATCCTTCGCTGCGGCGTCGTGCACTCATCATCCTTCACAGCTGCATATCCACCCTCGGTGTTATGAGTGGTGCCTATAAGGTGAATAAGATTCTGATTTCTTCTAGATCTTGACTTCAACTCCACGTATCTGGTCTTAAGTCTTACGGTTTTCATTTGTTCAATATCAGAAGGTATTGAAATTTCAGCGGAATTAATTACTTGGATATGTTTTCTGATAATCACAATCTACTTGCAGCCTTGTGTATTGGGTTCAGCATTATAATCGATTTGCCATTGTATCGATCGCTGGTTGCTGGTGCAGACGGAAACTAGAGCATTGATGGCACCCATGCTGAAGTCCTGGTTAGAACAGTTTGCTCTGATACTGTCACCGCCTGTTCCAAGTGAAGATCCTGACGACTGGAGTTTGAGGATGGAGGTTAGTTCCATGCAGCCCGGAGTGCGGGTGGTAAAGCATTGTGTTTCTACTATCACTGTTTAGTCTATGCATATGAAAGTATTGCAGTGTTTAAAATACTAAAAGTTTATGCTTTTATTTGACAAGGTTCTCAAGTCACTCCAACAGATTGTCTACAACTTTGCGAAACTCGCTGCGACAGAGTTTCCAGGTGATTTTCTGTTTTGGCCTTGAGTTTTTGTATGTGAAGGCTATCAGCCAATTGTAAAGTGGAGTTTCTAATTCTCCACTTGTTCAGTGGTACTTGGTCCTCTTTGGCAGAGTTTTGTTTCTGGATATAAGGTGTATGACTCGGCGTGTATAAATGCTGAGGAAGAGTCTTTTGGCGGTCTTGCCGACTCTGATGGCACTGATCAAAGCTTAGAGGCATTCACAACCCAGGTAAAAACGATTATAGCAAGATTAAGAAAATGTCTCTGTCGATAACAAAAGAAATAAGTATCACGGCACATATTCAGTTTGTTTTGCAGGATAGTTTTGTTTTCCAAAAAAGCCATTGACATGGGACGTTACTTTGTTTGGTTTACTCTCAACAGCTTTTCGAGTTTTTGCTGACAGCAGTGGCCAACCCCCGCTTCAAAAAGGTATGTCACATCAACATGATAAGAAAACGGCACATGTACCCCGGACCACCCTACTTACTGTTTGGTGGTAGCCGTTCGTACTGGAACAGCCTCGTGTACCTAGCCTCGAACACCATATGTATCCAGGACCACACTGCTTGTTATTACTTCCGGAGCATGAATTACCGTTGATCCTGCTTACGTCACCACTGTGTGTGTATATTAAGTGCATCAGTCGTACTCGGATGGATGTTTGTGGGAGTGTAATACGCTTCAGTATTTCCTACACGTCGACGTCATCCATTAATTTGTGCTAAATTCCTTCTGTAGGTTATTCTAATACTCGAGTGGTTTGGGGACTGGTGCTTATTGATCTACTCCCGTGTATGTTTCGGTAATACAGATAGTACAGAACATGGAAGAGCTCGTCTATTACACTATTGGTTACATGCAGATGACACAGGAACAGGTTGATTCTCAACTCAAAGTGTCACACGAATTATGTCTGTCGTGGGATGTTAAGTTTGTCTCACTGCGTGCACTTACATGCTCCCTGTGCTCATACTTTAGATGATGATTTGTTCTTCTTGACTGTTTTGATCTAATGCTAAACAGTTTCCAGTTGCTATCCGATAATATTCATCTTCAGTAGCGGATAAGTTACGAAAAAGGTTGCGTTTCTGAAAAGCCTGTGAATATGTGGGCCAGCGGCCCAGGGTATACTACGTTCGAGTACAAACTGTCTTTCGAATAAAAAAGGTCCAACTCAACACCACCTCTTATCTTAGACGTGTGAATGTAAGAAGGCCGCTCTTCTTGCTGGCGGCATATAGTCACGATCGACGGGTCGTCGTTACCAGACTGAGGTTACACCCTCCAGTTAACTTGAAAACGAATCCATAGCATCTAATAGCTCGGGGCAAAAAAAAAGGTTTTTTCGGTTTTGCTCTCCTTTTCCCAGCATGCTACAATACCCCTTGGGATTTCCCCTAAAGGAAGGCCCTTTTAATAATGAGTTTGAGTTCATATTTATTGAGTACTTCTCCCATCCTTTTCATCTTCCCATTTTCTCCCGAGGAAATAAGCATCATCTTTAGTTTCGTCAGACGATGGTGTTCAAACATCTTCTTGTGTCTTTGATTTGTCTTTTATTGAAGAGTTATTCATAGATCTGGAGGTGGTAGTTTTTCTTTATCCTTGGGCTATGAGTTTTTATAATTTTGGTATATCATCTTTATTGAAGCTTTAATCTTTATTTTGATCTTGATTATCGGTTTAGTATATGTATGGCGAAAAGGAGCATTAGAATGGTCTTAAATTTCAAATTTTTTACTTGTGAAAATACTTCAGAAATAAATCTACTAATATGTGCTTGAAAAGTTTGGTATATGAGCTGTCTAACTAAAGTCAAATAAGAATCTTTATAAAATTATATTAAAATTATAAATTTAACATAAATTGAAAATTGCTATGCTTAGTGTGTGACTTGTTCATATTTACTCTTTTATATGTCGACTCCTGAATGATTTTCTCTACTATCTTCGATAGACTACTTGTTACTACTCATAGGTGGACCTTTTAGTTCTGAAGTAATCATCATAAGTGATCAGTGATGGATATTGTACCGTACCTCTACTATGAGTTTGTCAATAACAATATAGAGAAAGTAGTTTTTGAGAGTTGTTGTTTTACCCTTTTCTGCTTTTTGGACTTGTACTGATCCTCGCAGTAAATTTCCTTCGTGTAGGAGCAAACATGGTCCGCAGATCCGAACCAGTATGTTGCGGATGAGGATGATGTAACATTTAGCTGCCGAGTATCAGGTTCTCAGATCTTTCTTTCATCACATCAATATCAAGTACTTTCTTTATAGAATCTGATAGTGATGAGGCCTCCTACTTGTTTGGAGATAACATTTTTATCCATATTTGTGTGGGAGAGATTCCGAGCTTGTGAAAGGAATATGACCCTCAGTCTAGAACTACAGGTTGCTGGTGCGTGTAACATCGGTTACTTTTATTGTTGAGGCACTCCCAGAGTTCCAGCCTTTCGTCGCTTATTAACTTGTATGTTTGAAGCTGTCATTGTTTTCCAGGTATTCTACTGTTAGAAGAGCTGGTAGAAAATTTTGAAGATAAAGCGTTGCAGGCGATCGTAGATGCTGTTCAAAAACGGATAGTAGAAGCCGCTCAAGCAAAAGCGGCCGGTAGAAAGAATTGGTGGAAGGCAAGTTGAAGTTAACCTTCTACTTGAAGGATGAAGACATGGCTGAACCTTGAGGGTCTTTACTTGTATCTCAAAAGGAGTTATACGTAGGCCTTCTCATACTGAACCCTACATTCTTTGCCAACTTGCTGTGGACATTTACACTACTTGGACTTAGTCACCACATGGTGATTCACCTCGCTTTTTCGTCTGACTTGACAGCCTTATAATATCTAACATGACCGGTCTCATGCAGTTACGAGAAGCTGCAATTTTAGCCGTGGGTTCCGTTGCTGGAAGTCTATTTGAAGCTCAGGTGGTCCTCCGGTTCTTATTCTTTTCCTTGTGTATCACCATTATGAATCTCATGGAACTCTTTTGAGACCCTATTACCTCTTTAGATGCCGAAGGTTCTCTTGTATACGGATATTTCGTCATGTTTATATCTTTGGTGTCAAAGTGCTTAGACGCATTTTGCCCTTTGTATTCTGGAAGAGAATGTTAACATCAGGTAGAAACTTGGAAATACATTCTCTACTGTAGAGAGTAGATCCCTAGAACTAACTCTTGTTGGTCGTAAAATATAGGCTGGAGGTTCGATGAGCTTCAGGTTGGAGCCATTTCTTGACAACATAAGGGCTGAGGACCTAGGACAAGGTTTAGCGTTTCCCCATAACCAGCACCTGTATACCTAGTTTACACTTCTCTGCAGATTGAGAATTAGAGCGGACACTGCGCCCAGATATGATGGTGACGCATCGGTCTGACTTTTCGTCTCTGCAGGTGCCGATGAGTGCTCATTTCTTCGTGGCCGTGCTCTGTGGGCTGCAGCCAAATTTGCCCCAGCCGTAAGTGCTCACCGTCAGTTATCAGTTACCACTTTTAACTCCCTAGAAAATGTTGTGAGTCACTACGTTCGCATCTGCATATTGAGTTATGATACGAGCTTTCAAGAATATCCAGTTTGTGAAGAACTTCTCAGCTACTTTCTGGTACGTTACATGTGTTGCCCGTAAATTTGCCATATTTTTGGAGCATATTTAGGGTAAATCAACGAGATCATGGAGAAGAGATAGATATGGACTGTTAACGATATACCTCTGTCGTCAACGCAGATGAACAAGGCGAGGTCGGAGCAGTTTTTCTACGCTGCTGTCATGGGTTTGGCTTCAGACGTGTAAGTATATAGCTGAGTTGTTTAGATCTTGGTGGCTTAAGAACTGAATTTTTTCTGTTTGCTTCATGTGTCCTGGCGTCCCCAAGTAGAATACTCAGGCTGGTGTTTCTTGTGTGATCGCAGTCCTCCCCCGGTGAAAATTGGTGCATGCCGAGCGCTAGCTGAACTCTTTCCCAACGTTGACTCTTCCGTTCTGCAACCGCATTTAGGAATTGTGTTCGCATCTTTGGGAGCGTTATTGCAAGAGGTGTGTCTGTTTATTGCCTGGGTCGTTGAAAAGTATGTGCCTTCACGCGCTATACAAAGACATTATGTCAAGTACTTCTCTTTGTCATTCTAGAGTTAATAGCTTCGAAATTTACCTCGAGTGCCTCACTCGCATGATGTATGCAGGCTTCGGATGAAACACTGCATCTGATCTTGGAGACATTGCAAGCTGCGGTGAAAGCAGGTCTGTACAGTTTTGTGAGTAGCACTTGGTATTCACTATAAGATATGGTTTTTGGGGATTACCTTAAGTGTGTAAGCATAGTTCTTGCTTCGAACTGCTATACTCATGTACCAAATGCGAGTCATATACGATCACTTTTTTTTGAAGTTCTCGTGTTGCCAAATCGTGGTAGATTACTCGGGAATATTCCCCGCATGTGTCTTAATTAATTATTCGCCATATTTGTAGCATTGACCTCCAATTGCCATTTGCCATTACTGTCGAAGCTCCGTGTACTACGTTTGAGTCCGTTCGTTGTACAGATAACCAAGCATCAGCAGCAGCCGAGTCTTCAGTTTCTCCGTTGGTGCTGCATGTCTGGGCCAAGAATGTCGCTGATCCATTCATCAGTATTGATGCTCTGGAGATACTAGAGGTATCTTCGTTATTTGTCACATGGCATCTGTAAACGAACCAGTTTTAGACCAGTTGGGTGCATCTATCAGGTGTGAATTGTTGCAAGGCTTCAGCGTGGGTGTGTTTCTAGCAAGCTTAACTGTCAGTTACAACTAGATAATTTCACCTCCGGCTCTATGGAGGTGAAATTATCCGAGCTGTTCAGTGGATGAAAAGTGTGTCTTGTCTACAAATCGGATCCATTTTGTGCCTGCTGACTGGATTCAGACGTCTCACCCGTGTATCTTTCTGTTAAGCTGATAGATACGTTCATTTTTCAGGCATTCAAGGAGGTTCCAGGGTGCTTGGAGCCGTTGGCAGCTCGTGTGCTGCCTGTTTTGGCAACTATTTTTTCTAACGTATGACTATCACTCTCCTGTATTTCCCTTTCAGTAGATGCTGAGTCACGTCGAGTTGCTCTAGGGTGTCCAGTATTCTAGAGACCAACGGAGTCACTATCTCTCCGTGTCGTGGTGAGTGTAAGTTCTCTGGAACCAGCTATTCATATAGATGTACATATCCAACAGATGTGATGGTCCCTAGATGCGGCTATAATGCACGTATCAAGATGTGTAAATTAAAGTTCATGTTAGCACATCAAACCCCGTGAAACTGTGCTACATGGAGCAAACTTTATCGAGTTAGAATCTGACGGGCCTAATCTTCCCTGATTGCAGACACATCAACAGTCGACAGGAATGATTGCTGGTGCGTTGGATCTCCTGACAATGCTTTTGAAGGTTAGTAATCCGAAGGGTGGTAAAATACGAAGAATGTCGTCACTGCACACCATGCTGTGGCTTCACCGTTTCCAGCTATTACCCATGAAACAACTTTGCAAGACTTGCAGCGCGTAGTCAGTTGACACCATAAACAGTTTTAGCTACTAAGTGGAAAACAGAAACATCGTGTTGATGTGGCGTACATATAACTTTGATGACTGATGATCGCGAATTTAACTCGTTGGCGTCTTTAGTAATTTGAATAACGGCGCGGTCTGAGCGTGACAACTTCCTCTGAACTCGTAATTTTGACCTGACTTTCGACTTGTTTTCATCCTCCAGAAACACCTTTAGATAGATGTAACAACGGAGACAGATATCAGTACGAAAAGGATTGAGATAGTTAGGAAGGACTGGAACAAACGTCATAATCACATTCCCGAGAGACTGTGGAACCTTACAACTGCTGTTACCCTCGACTTGCCCAGGCATTAGACTGTGTTCAAGCATCTGAAACAGTCTTGGACATATGAGAAATATCTGGGGATAAATGCGAATTTGCGAGTGAAAATTATCTCGGGAGGAAAATAAAAATTATCCATAGACAAGATCCAAACAGTGGAGCACTAAAACGTCCCGAATTTGTAACACCGTCAAGGGTTGGATCCATTTCCTCGCTATGCTAAGAAAAATTTACTCTTTGTTTTTGTGTGGTATATGCAGTGTCAGTGAAAACCTTGCGTCGCTGTATTCAGCTAATCTCTGTGGATTAGAACTCCAGTAAACACTACTTTTATCTAAAGTGTCTTCACGCCACTTAATTTTCTGCTTTGTGCAGAAAGCACCTAAGGAGCTTGTTCGTCGCGCACACGACATCACTTTTGTTCCCATTCTGAACATAGTTCTCCGGAGTGATGATAACAGTGAATTACAGGTGAGTTTCACCCCGGCACAAATGAACTGAAGGTATCCTTTCCCAGAGTCAAACATACTAAAGTGATCTCTCAAGACGGAACCTACGCGTGTCAATTCCACAAAGCGTAACTTGTTGATCTTCAATTGCCAGATTTTGCTCTGAGTTCCACGTGTCTGTGCAGAATGCTACGGAGTCTTTGTCTGCCTTTGTTCGCGAAGGAGGCGAAGAATTATTAACTTGGGGCGGTGACGCAAATCGTAGTCTTCATATGCTTTTGGATGCGGCTGGCAGGTAAGGATCTTTGTTCTAAGACTGATTATGTTTTTTCACGAGGTATGGCATGCGTAGGTTTGAGTGTTAAAGTAATTTATTCGTTCCTCAACTTCCTCAACCTCGATCCCGTTGCAGCAATCATCTGCGACGCCCTGCCATCTGAGGCTAAGCTGGGCTTGGGGCTTTAAAGTGGGTAAAGCTTTGAATATGTTCCCTACTAAAAGAGTAAAGTTTCCCTGGTCATTGCCGCAGGCTGTTGAATCCAGAAGTCGAAAGTTCTTCAGCACTTTTTGTCGGTGGTTTCGTCACAGCGTTGATACTCCATATGCCATCAAATATGGCACCCCATTTCAGCCAACTCATCATAGCCCTGCTCGCCCGTATGCGCGGGAGTGAAATGATAGCCTTGAAGACATCAATTATAATAGTCATTGCTCGACTTGTAATTCTCTGTCCTCTCAAGTCTTTACTCGAGACATTTTATTCATTTTATGTCTTTGGACTCTATACTTCATATTTATCTGTTCATTATTGTTTTGTGGTATACCCTCCAGGTCCACATGAGCGCACCGAATGTTGGCCAGTTTGTCGATATGGTGGCCAGTTTGCCCGTTGATTATGACGCTCTAGAATACATGATGTCAGAATGGACAAAACTCCAAGGTGAGAGGCTCGTTGCGGAAGATAAAGTGACCGTCTTCCGTGTTCTCTATACTATCTATGATGCATAGATTCAGATGTCCCGGAACTGAACAGAAACTCCTGGACCGACAAGGCCCGGGTGAGTCGGAAAAGTCTTCAACTTCGGTCGATCACTTCCCCTACTCATCTTCAGCCTAACCCTCTCTGTTGGGTGCTGATGAGGTCAGAGAGCTGGTTGAGGTGCATGTGACGGGAGGGTGTTCCGCTGCATGCTCTGAGTGTATCTATGTGGTAATTGGGTTTCTGAGCGTACACCTACTCAGTACCTATATGCATCAGTGACCCTGTGGCAAATATTCTACCTCTATTCTCTTCTCTTTCTTTGCTTTCTATCTTCGGCCTGCCTGATAGCTCATATTTGATAAATCTTTGGTCTTCAAATTAAAGCTCTTCGTTGGATTCTTGGCTATCTCATTCTTGCTTGCCATCGACGATCTTCATTTAATACACTAAAGTTCTGTTTAACTCCTGCTTCAGTTCATTTCCAGCTCTTTCGGTTATGCATTTGATGTTGTTAGCATCAGTCACCTCCGTTACTTGTAAATGCTGGTTCGATTATTCCCGGATGCTTCACGGTTGATTCTCCAGACGATGCATATTGTGTTTCTGTACGTTTATGTTTGTCATTATCTCTCTCGCTCAGATCGCTAGGCATCGCATTTTGTACTTGTCATCTCTCCTGCACTTCCCTACCTAGGAGTACCATCTTGGAAATGTGCTTTCGCTACACATTTCTCCTTGGTCGGACCTCGGTTATACACATTCGCGGACTACTCAAACCAAGTTAGATACATGTCACCACTCTTTGTTACTCACTTTGTACTTGCATGGGTTCAAAACTATTTTGGGGGTTACCTTAGTGTGCGGGGGAAGTTACTGTTGCTTTACCCGTGGACCATGATATACTCGATATATATTGTTGTTCTTTGTTGAGTGCAGTTGCTTAGCTGTCGCGTGCAAGTGGCCGTCGTCGTTCATGAACCTTTTAAGTGACACTTGCAGGTTGAAACCTGTCGTGATGATTGCAGGAGATATTCAAGGGTCATATCAGTTGAAAGTGAGCACGACTGCTTTGGCTTTGTTGCTAGACTGCGGACACCCGCAACTCGCTCGCATCAACGTCCAAGGACATTTACTAGTAATATCAGAACCATGGACTTCACGAGCATTTCCTATTTCTGAACTGTGTCATCTGTCTTACATATGTTCAAGCTTGAAGCTTGTGATGAATTTCCTGTGAATAGGTTGCTTATTTCTGATATCACGGTTTCGAGCCGCTGAATGATATGCTGAATCCTTAAGCTTTAAGGTTTTTCTGCTAATCATATTCGAACGTATTAATGTGCCGCAGACCAATACAAGTGGAATTGTGACACGATCTCGTTCTAAAGTTGCTCCCGTCCAGTACACGTCAATGGCTCTTCCTGCGAAGGTGCCTAACCTAGACTTAGGGTGTTACTGGTGAGATGTCAGTGAGGTTGGGTTTTAAGGCCTTTGACGTCGGTGTTCAGTCTCTGTTTTTACGAAGTGGCCAAGATAATGTTGTCGTACATAAATGCGATTTGAACTTTATACTGAAAAAAATTTTTGGAGCAGTTTTTGTCGTTGCTTGCAGATACCCTCTTAGAAATTAAAGATCAACAAACAGCCGCTCCCGATGAGGTGAAATCCGACCCCCGTCTTTGGAGTCCCCGTTATGTTATGGGAATTTTCTTTCGAATGGAAAGGATTGGATTTCATTTGGTAGTAAAGGTAATTGCAGTTGAAGGTTAAAGTTACTGATACTGATCTCTTGATACTACTTCTCTACCTGTCAGGACGATGATTGGGATGAGATTGACGAGGATGAAGACGAATCAAGACCGTCTCCAGTATCAGCAGTCCCAGGATCTGAGAAATCAGTGTTTAAAGCCCTCGATGATGTGCAACATCTGTTGGAAGAGGATGTACGAAAAGACCATCGATTCTGTGACTTATTATTTTTGTTTGACTTCAAATGACAGTCCTTGTATCCTGTCCTTCCGAACGGAAGTCCGTCTTCAGAGAATCCATTTCATGTGTTATATATGTTTGAGCTGCAAAACGAACGATGTACAAAGTGTGCCTAAGTCACGTGAGCTCAGAACATGGCACTGACTTTATCATCTTTGACAATTCCCTTACGCATCAGATTGAAGATGGAGACTATCAAGAAGATCCCATTGCGGCAGCAGATCCGCTGAATCAGGTATCAGTCTACACGAACGACCTTGTTCATTCATGTACCCTGACGCCATTTACGGTGTTTCTTTTAAGTCCCCTTAACACTGGATTTTCCCTCTTGGGACCTTTCACCTTATTTCGGTGCGGTTCGTTCGTTTGCAGAGCCTTTTGATGGTCAACCTTATGCGTGTCTACATAGTTCTTGCTACGATCTACCTAGGATTCCAGACAGAGACTCAACTTAGCCTACATACCACCCTCGAAATAGTTCGTCTTACAGATGGGTAGCTATTACTAAAGCCCGCTTCATGATCTACACCATTGAGCACTTATCCGCCGTAAGCTATAAATAATACTCATTGTACAGACTCATTCGTTTCCAGAACTGACGCGTCATAAGCCAATTGTAATGTTTGAGGGACTAAACAGGACCTACCTATACCCTTACCTTCACACTCTGCCTCTGCAAGCCATACCATTACCTTACTCCGTTTTCTTGGAACGTTTCTCTAGTCAGCGCTTCACGACCTACGTTATGCCGTTGTTCTGTTTCCTCGGATGATCCTCTGTTCTAGCTACTTCCTTTCAGCTTCCATTCAGGCATTGCCTTTAGTTACCCCATATTCAGTTGCTATGTTTGGATCTTGTTCTTGTCCTGCTTTTCAGACTTGCATACATTGCACATCCTCTACACGAATTTAACTGCTACTTTAGTGGTCCTGGGGTTTTCAAACCTAATGTTGGAAAGGAAACATACCTGGACCTACAGTGTAGTAATCTTTTGCGTTCAATAGAGAGTAGTTTGACGTTCAGGCACTAATGCATCCTCTAAACCCTACGGTCGACAAGGGCCTAACTCTTGATATATAAGCGAGAGTTTATATTAGCCAGATATCTTCTCAGCCTAAAGTTTGTGCCGTCTGACGCACTGCTTCAAACGCATACGGCGGAGCATTCTCGGACCCCATATAGGGCTCACACTGTTTACAGCTCTAACACTCTCCCCTGCACACAGGGGAGGGTGTCCCGGAACTGTACAGAAACTCCTGGACCGACAAGACCCTGATGAGTTGGAAAACTCCTCAGCATCGTTTGATCACTTCTCCTACTCATCTGTAGCCAAACCCTCTCTGTGGGTCCTGATGAAGTCAGAGAGCAGGTTGGGGTGCATGCGTTTGGAGAGTGTTCTGCAGCATGTTCCGAGTGTATCTTCTGGTAGTCAGGTTCTGGAGTGTACACCTACTCATTGCCTACATGCATCAGTGCCTTGTGCAAACATCATTTATATACTCTTTGCTTTACCTGTGCACCACTATATATACTCCTTTGCCTGGCTCATCGCTGATATCACTCGCCACTTCCGGCTGCTTTTGCTGATTGTTCTTGAACTCATGTACACAAACTCCACTATTTGCGGTCTCGTATTCCCATTCGTTATTCGCCATCGAGGCTCTTCACTTATTCAACTTCGCTGATCTACCACTACACAAAGAACGGGACTTTGCCCTGAGATGTCCCGGAACTGAAGAGAAGGCAAAGTTCCGGAACCGAATAGAAACTCCTGGACCGACGAGGCCCTGCGGAGTTGGAGTCCTCAGTTTCGATTGATCACTTTTCCTACTGATCTATAGCCTAACATCCCTGCTGGATGCTGATGAAATCAGAGAACAGGTTGAGGTACATGCAGCGGCAAGTGTGTTTTACCTGTATGCTCTGAGTGTCATCGGTGGTAGTCATCAGTTAGGTTTTTTGAGCTTACACTTACTCATTACCTGCAGCTGCGTCAGTGACCTTTGTTCAGAGAATTGCTTCAAACTTCCTACATCGTTCACCACGTGGCTGCTCGATTGCTTCTTTTATCACTTCCGGGTGCTTACTGATTCGGTCTTCAAATGATGCATAGTGCTTAATCCTTTCACTTCTCGTCATTTCCTTGATAACTCGCTCTTGATGCACTGTACACATTGTTCTTCTGTTCTGCATTAGAGTCGACATATACCTAGATTCTAGCTGCACTGCCTATTGTACATCCCATCCTTTCTGGGCTTCCATACCTGGGGAACAATCTCTGGAAATGTGCTTCGTCCTACACATTCGTATCCATCTGACCCTAGGTTATAACTTCTAACTGCTCAGTTCAAGTTAGCGTACACCTACGCCTAAGTGTGTGGACGAGAAGTCACTGTTTTTACGGGAACTACCGAGATATATATTCTAGGTTCATTTACGTTTTGTCGTTGGTGTCCATACTAAATGTTCACGGAATTGAACGTTTTTAACCTGTCCTGTTTCTTATACATCTAAATAACTTGCCCTCTCTCAAGGTGCTGATCACCATCTGAAACCTGTGAACTGTTTCCAGATCAATCTTTCAGTGCACCTGAGAAACTTTATGAAGCAGTTTTTGGCTCAAGACCCAGCAAACTCTGAACGGCTGTTCCAGGTAGAGTTCGGTTTATTCCGCTGGATATACTCTCACTAGTAATCAGGCAACGGGGAACTTCCTTTAAGTTTCAGATCTTCTTTCTGAATTCCAAGTGGGTCTAACTCTGGTTCTCCTGTGGTTTCCGCATTCTGGTCTAACTCTGGTTCTCCCGTGGTTTCCGCAGGAATTGAACCCTCGTCAGAAATCTGCTGTGCAAGCTGCGGTTGTGTGAATTCACGCAGGGGGCAGTCCTTACAATCCGTTGGTCCACCTGATGGCGAGAAGACGTTGCTCTGCGGGTGCTTAGATGAGATGCTGTGATGCTACCACAGTTATAGGGGCTGTAGCATCCAGGAAGCACACTGTTATTACGGTTGCCAGGTTTTACCCTAGCAGAGTTAGATTGATGCAGCTACCGGGTGCTTCCGATCAGTATAATGTGGGTAAGTTTATTTAGATACCCGCGTCTGGAAGGCAAGGTCTTCGATTTTGTGGTGTTCCTCTTGGATGTTCCCCTCGGATGAACCGAGTTGGTAACTAAGTTTTGGCAGCTGATGGCCAGAACTTAGCAATAAATTCCACGAGTGTATGTATGGCACATGATACCTTTCGTTCCGAACAAGAGTCGGGCAGGACAGCATGAGAAGATAACGACTAAGGAAGACAAATGAAGTGTACTTCTAATGCTCTTGAGGAAAGTTGGGTTATTGGTGGTTTCAGTTCCCTACACGTAGCAAGGAGCCAGCTATAACTCATCATGGTGAGGACAGACTCCCCTGTTCGCTGGAAGATACAAAAGGCGAGTGTTAAAAGGAATTCTTCCAAGAAATACGAATTGTTTTTGTTACTTGACCAACCTTCAGGAGAAGAAGTTCATGGCACAGTTGTACTTTTGTTAATCGAACGCGGGTTAAACCGAAACCCTTTGGTTCCGAACAAATCCGATGAAATTAATGAATGTCGTGTGCCAAATGAGTTTGAATGAGTTTGAATTCGACTAGAAGAGGATTATTTATTCATTAATTTGATATGCACTCTCCATGCACATTATTTATTCACCTCTTCCAAGTTCGGAAGATGGGAAAAATATGGACTCTTTCTAATTTATGTCTTAACGTTTCTTCTTGGAGAAGTTAGACTATAAAGGGTTTTGATATTGCAGCGGCCATGTGTTATGAAGTGAATTGCTTTGAATTTAGAAATTTAAATTATTTATATAGATTTAATATATTAAATTTAGACAAAATTTGTTCCTAACGAATTTCTCTTCCTCGAGCATCAGCCATTGCATTCTGGGCGTTTTTATTTTGATGAGGCATCGTATGACATACTACCTCAAGCGTTAGTATAATGTATTTTTCACTTGCAAACAAACCGGTTGATGATAAATTTTTGAACTGAGCCAACGCTTGTCTATTTTTTTCTACTCAGCCAGAATTGCATCTTACCTACATATTTATTCATTCGTTTTAGCACTCGTGTTCACTAGCGCTCATTTTACCCATTCATTGAACTTAGGGCCTATGCTGACAGCAACTATTACCTGTATGTATATTTAGACTGAGTTTGAGATTTTGTGCAGATGTAGAGTCTAAAGATATAGTGCAGCAGTAATTGTATTCGAGTTTCAGTATACACGCAAGTAATAATTACTTCGAGCATAAGTGCATGCAGCCGTAACTATATTCTAAAAAGGATAATGACAAGACATGACGATTGGTTTACTCCAACTGCGGATGGGACTTTTATTTCAATTTATTTCTGTTTGCATGCACACTAACTTTTACCCGAAGAGATTTTAAGATCTCCTAAATGTCTCGATGTACGCATCAAGGCACTGTCTAATTGTTCGGAGAAAAAAGAGGAGCAACTGTAAACGCCAGGGCATTGTATATTTGTTAGGAGGCGGGTGAAAGTGGTAAAGAGTTTTCTTTGGAAGTCCAGAATTGGTTCGCTTTATTGCTCCTCAAGAGGAAAGGAGAGCGAACAGTTTTGAGTGAGGCACCCGTGCGTATATTCACGGAGTAGGTAAAAAAATAAACTCACAATAAATGAATATATAAATATATTCAGGTTCCCGGACCTGTACCGTTAGTAGCCAAACATTTTATTCATGCCTCTTGGTTTATATCCTGGTCTTCCTGCGTTTTCAGGTATGGATTAATAATAAATATTTAATTATTTTTATTTACTTGGTATATGATTTCCATTAACACTTATACATCCCCCTCCGCCAGCGAGCGAAAGTTCCCCAGAAGTTCATCGAGCATGCATATCATATTCAAGCAGTTTTAGTTTTGTTGCAGTTGTTACCAGTGAATGGTCCTTTTCAATTTTTGAAATGGGAGGTCTCAGTGGCCAACAAGGCCGGCATAGAAATTCAAACTTGGTGGTCATATATTCACATTCTGGATGCTGGAGAACATGTTGGTGCCACTGACATAAACATATGCTCATCAACAGAACTATGTGAACGTTATCCTCTTGAAGCTTTCTGAACAGTGAGTGAGTAAACTCTCTCTTTCTTACTCGTCACATGATTATCAAGGCTTGTCAATTTAGCAGCGAACTTCCGTTGCTTGTCATTTCCGAGTAGTCCTGTGAACATATGTTCGCCGAAACTGGATGATCTGCGAGGGCTCTTACGGTATCTCTTGCCACGGCGCTTTATCCGATAACTGGAACACAGGTATTGAACCCTCGGGACATATGCAGCTTACGCGCGCCACATATCTCGTGGTAACGTTATAAAACATAATGACCAGCAATATGCTTTATGTGTGTATCCTTTAAAAACACGTGCAACCTCCCTAAATTTTCATAGAGCAAATAGCTGGTCATTTTCGCACCAGAGGAATGAAAACTGATAGATCTGGATATTTTCGACGTCGTGGACAAAGTCATCCTAAAGCATGTTTAATAATGCAATAAGAATGACACGATGATCACATGTTTTGAATACTGACGGTGCGTCGAACAGTATAAAATTTATTTATGTTCTCCCAAATTTGTTTTTGTTTCACTTTGATCTTTCTTGGCCAAAAAACTTTACACTTGAAAGAGAAAGGAAAAAAATAAACCTGTAAGTAAACGAAACTTGAACTTAAATTCTCTGTGGAAAATAAACAGATTTAAACAGATGAAACAGAAACAATTCTCTGTACTTTTATTTTCTTCGAGAACCTGTAAGAAAACATACTTAAGCTTCGCTGTTTGCTGCCTGACACCAGCAGCTACATGCATGGCCTCCCTTAGCAGATCAGTGCTCAAGAGCTTCAGAATCTCTTTCAGTGTGCACAGTACTGTACATGTCAGCCTCAGGCATATGCCATTTAGCAGATTATCACGATCAGCTTGGTTAATTAGCTCGCCGGTCGACACGACCAGCTGAAGTTGAAAACGTGAACAAAAGATCCGGAAGATCAGGACTGCTGAGGGCTGTCTTCATTCAGACCAGGTGAAGGACAATTCTATCTCAACGTGGAAGGTCGGCACTTTTGGCCGAAGCTTTCTTGGTTTTGACGGGAAAAATGGACGAGAATCTATCGACTTCAACAACAGAGAAAGCCTGCAGCAGCAGGAAGCTTGCTAGCTGCTGCTCTCCGTTATTGTGGGGTCGAAGCGACCTTCTTATGAGCGTTTGTTTGTGCATGTACACAAAAGCAGGTCTTAAAACACTGATGCAATTAATGCGCTCAGGGAGCTTCAAGCTCGATCGTGGGAGTAGCTAACTAGTGCAGTAATCATAATACAGCGACGGTTGAACACGAGGTCCTCAGTCCGAGCTATTGGGCTTGAACAACTTCAGCCCTTCATCATAAAATTTATTACTTCAAAACATGATAACCAGAAACTTAAGATTAATCTAAACTAGTTCTGTCTATGAAAAATGATATCTTCAAAAAAATATGTAATAATTTCTTTATAAAACTAATTAATTAAAAATTAATATTCTGAAATTTATAGAAAAAAATACCATAAATTTTAATGTCAATTTTTTAGAAAATAAGAGGTGTTTAATATTACAACTCTTGGAAGTGTTACTTGATTTTTATTAAGAATCTCCTCCAATTTCAATTCTTAACATTTCTCTATCGATACTAAATAGTCTACTTTGAGACTAATCATAACTCGTAAGCTAGTGAATAGCTTACCAGTTATGATTAAGAATTTGATTTGATTCTTTATTTCATAGATTGCAAAAGGAGATAAAGAACTAATCACAATAATCAGATTTTCTATAACGTTAAATTTCTCAAATCTGTGAAGGCAAACTTGCAGAATAAGGTATTCTGGATACCCGGAGCACTTGTAGTCATACTTTGGGTTTAAGAGTACAATTGAAGAGGATACTTTCTGGTTTTTTTGGTATTCTCGACGTGATTATTATCATTTATCATCTACCAAAGAAGTAGGTAGATATCAATTTTGTCAAGAGATGTTATCCATGTTAGGATTATTATATTTTGTGTAAAATGGACGAAGTTCAAAGACATATTAACTTTTAAACTTTTTATAAGTGCCTTTGGTAGACGATACATGCACAAACTAAAGGTGAACTCACATGGTTCATTTGGAGCCATTTTGGGATGTAAGACGACACTTTCTGTTAGAGCCTCTTTAAACATATGACCTGGTCTGTCTCAACACGGAAATTGAAATTCAGAAAATGAAATTGTCCAAAAAACAGAGAAATAAGAAACCTTTTAGTTTTGGTTCAAAAATATAAACTGAAAATACAATAATTTTTATTTCAAAAAGTATTGTATTTTCTTGAACTGTTACATTAATGTTACTAGCATTCTATCTTCTTGAACTCTTTTAGCTGCTTTTCAGCAATTCTTTGTCACAAAACGTGATGAGCTTGTTGATTTCATAAGTGTTGTCGTGTTGTACGTGGACCTGTACAGTGAAAACTAGTTGTAGAGAGATTTTTTTCTCTATTGTGTACGTAATTGTAGAAGAAGTTGCACCCTAGTTTGGCAAGCTGGGCAGGAGCTAAGCTGGGATGATGCTTGACAAGCTGCCCCCTAGCTTGGGATGAAATACCACCCTGAAGGAGGCAAAAAGTTCCAGAATGCAGAGCTCGTCGAGAAGAGCGACTTCATACTTTCGGTTTCGAGAAAAAGCGTTATAGACGATAGTTAGTACAGTCTTAAGTTGTAAAAAGTGCGAAAGAGAGAAATCTGTCAATTCTAGCTCGTGACTAGAATCCATGATCTGGCAGCATGAGTGTGTAGGTGTTCGTGAGTACTATAGTTTTGACTTCTCATTCACTAGAAACGGAGTTGTACAGAGAAGTTAGTGTAGGAAAAGCTAGTAAAGAATGTATAGAAAATTTTCCTTAAAGATATGTACAAACTTTGTTTATCTTTTTAACCGAAGCACAGGCCATCCTAGTGATAGGGCGCCTGCCTAGGAGAAAAGTGATCTCAGGATCAGTTCCCCCTGGCCTGTGTTTCCTATTCTGACATGTTGGCCTCCTGGAAAGAAGTCTATGTTGGATATGTAGCCACGTCATGCATATCTAAAGACGAGAGACCAGTAGATCTCTTTTAATCGTGAGCTTCTTGGCCTAAGCCTCCGCATGCCACCTTGAATATACCATGGGAGATATCTGGTGCGCATATGGGGGGGTTGTAAGCCTTGTGGAGCAGCCCCATAAGTGTAAGGGCTTCGGCCTACATTGGATGACTTGTGGTATATTCAAGATGGCATCAAGAGCACGGGAAACTTTGATTAATTAAGGGGTCAGTTTAGCTAAGGGGCTGCTTTGATAAGTAGTTGCACGTATAAGGACGGTAAGAGGCCCGCTTAGCTAGGGGCTTATCTTTTAGGTAAATCAACTTGCGGCGGTTTCCGAAGGGGATTTTTTATCGAGAACTGATAGAGGAGAGAGGAGACGCGTGTAGGAGAGAGAAGAGAGATTTTTGACAATTGAAGACTTTGATGATGGAATCGACACTGAAATAAAGATTATTGAGTCTTGAAAGGCCTATGTGTGTATTTGAGTGTTTGATTTGCAGTTGGTGGACGCAAGAGACATAATTTTGAGTTCTCATCCCTTGTCACAATCTGTCTTCTTTTTTATCGTTCTCCTGATCAATCGTAGTCAGGAGGTCCGTCCTCCCCAAGAAAGACTCTCGTCACGACATCTGGTGGTTCCACTGAGAGCTATTAGGGTGATTGATTTGGAGGATTGATTAGATTGAGTGAGAAAATGGTCACAATGCTGTCGTACAGGGTGTGCTCTTGTTCAGGGGAGTCTTTGTCAAGATGGGATTAGCTCTCAAGGAGGACCTACGGTAGTTCCAACAGCAACAGCACAGCCTGCTATAGACACATCTCAGATTCTTCAAGTGTTGGCTGCTCTGATTCAGCAGCAACCTGCAATTGGAGGAGCTCGAGCAGAAATCCACAAAGACGTTACAAGCAATTGTTGGTCGATGTGGACGATTTGATAGAAGAGACGTTACTCAGGTATCTGTGGGAGTATGTGGGTGAGATGGAGCTGGTCAGAGCAACTGAAGTTGAGGTAATTTTGAGTTTTGAGTTGACTGTTGTCTTTGAACTGAAAGAGAAGGTGAGAATTCTACAGAGGAGACATGTAGGTGATGGACTCTGTTTGAACGTGCACTGAGAGAAGAGTTTCTAGAAGAGGATTTTGAAAGAGTCACCAAAAGAACCCTCATGGACTGGATAGAACATCAGCCTGGACGTTCCATGGGATTGAATGAGGTGATTCGTGAATTTGAGAAGAGGTATTCTTAACTTCTGCTCTAGAGAGGTTGATGTTAGATGCTAGGAAGACGGAGTTGTTCTTAGGTGCTCTGGATGAGTTCACAGCAGACAGACTTTGTTTCATGTTAGCTGATCGTGGAGCTGAAGTGGGAGTTACATCTGATTGGAAGAGAGTGGAGGAAGCAATATCTACTCTTGCTAGACAACGTCGTGGTAGGATGACAGTGCAGCTAGAAACCTTATCAGAACAGAGAGTAGCTCCTCATCTCCTGATAGTTCCTCCTATAATACCTCAGATAATACCTCAAGCACCTATAGTGATTCCTCAAGCACCTGTAGTGGTTCCTTAAGCGCTTGTAGTGCCTATCTCAGCACAGAGAGGACCTAGACAACATCAACGACCTGTTGAGAACCAAAATCAGAATACCTGATTGAAGAGCTCACTCAACAGTTGAGAGATTGGAGAGTTGAGATGGCTGATTTGAGGAGAGACCAATGACCAATCGCACCAGGTGCTCGACCTGTAGGAGGAATCTTTACCAGGAGATGTATTTCGTGCGATAGCCCAGATCATCTCAGAGGAGACTGTCAAGACTTAGTGTTGCCTTGCGAGAGAGCATAGTCAATTATCAGAACAACAGGTTGTATCTAACCGCCACTGGCAACCCTAAACACATATTTTGGAAGAGGAGGAATGAGGGGTTCGCTTCCTGCACTTCCTGGTGCGAACACTACAGCGATGACTATGAGTTCTGCAGAAGTTGATATATATACTAGGAGAGTTGAGGTGCGCTCTAATACACTATGGTTGAGCAAGCTGTTGAGGTCTTAGTTGAAATGATGAAAAGCGGTGCAGAAAGCATTAGGAGGGCTACTGGAGGAGAGATCCAATAGATGCAACTTCTATTCGAGCATTTTTAGAAGTGAGTAGTGAACAAGATGCCATGGTGGAAGAAAAAAGATGACGGGATGTTTCCGACCTAGATGCAGAGATACCAGATGACAGTGACTGTCAGAGGATTACGAGGAGGAGAGCAGCAAAACCATCACCATCTGTACCAGCTGGTAGGTTTCCAGCTGCAGAGAAAAGAAGAAGAGATGTACCCTCTACTTCTACAGCTCCACCATCTACAATAGATCCTATGAAAGGTGTACAGGATTTGCCACGGGAGGCTACTACTACAGATAGAGTACGGGGTAAGAGATTTACAGCACAGGAAAAGGAAAAAGCTCCAGCCTACAAGTTAGCTGCAGACATCAAAACAGCAAACAGACTTACGTGCTGTTCTGGAGCAACACATTTTAGATGCTAGAGTTGAGTTTACTCTTTGTGAGGTCATGGGTATCGCAAAGAGAGAGTTTCATGAGTTGATACTTGACATCATGAAGAGAAAGAGGCAGGTGTTGGCTGAACAAGTAGGTAGTCAGATGGTTGGAGCAGTAGATGCTATTGGTATTGATGAGTTAAGAGAAGATAAGTATGAAGCATGGGTTGCTGATCCTACTGTTATTGAGAATGAAGATGAAGAGTTTGAGGAGGATAGGTCAAGCACAGACAGCGATTTCAAACAGAAGCATTGGGCACGAGCGACAACAGAGACGCAAGTTTGACTTGGAGGATTTTCTGAACCGGTATCTGCACTTGTGGATCACGGGTCAAAAACAACATCATTTCCAAGAGGTGTATGAGAAGGGGCAATGACTAATCGAGAGGAACCATGGTTGGATACTCCATGCTGCTAACCATCAAAAGGGTGAGTTGTACGGAGCTTGTCCAAATATATGTGTAAAGATTGGAGATGTAGAGGTTGATCAGTATTTCTTTGTATAGTCCTCTGCCTCCTATCTTGTCATACTAGACCATTCATACATCATCGTTGTTCGAATGGAGACAAAGGTGATGAACGATGAGTCTCATTATGCCAGAGCTCGGAGTCTTGATGACAAGTACTCAGTACAGTTTTTGACTGTTCGTTCAAGACATGAGCGGAATCAACAAACCCTTAGAGATTCTTAGACGAAGAGATGTAAGGGTTTTCGCAGTCCACTCCTGTAGAGCTGGAGACAGTGGTGTAGAACCTACTGCTGAGATCACGTTAGAGTTGATACACAAGGTAGAACGATCGAAAGCGAGACATGTACAGGGGCTCGGAGACATGTGCAATGTACAAAGTTGGCAGTCTGGATTGTTGATGTTTGAGGACGATGGATGAAGTCGGTTTACAAAAGTTGAAGACATGGGAGAAAATACAAAAAGATGGATGGTGAACTAGGTATCAGAGTTGTGGCGTGCAGGGGTTCTACTTGCAGACGATGTGATTTCTGGCTTGTTTGAAGAGTTTGTGTTTGTACAATCAGTTGTTAGTTGGTTGGACAATGTAAGCATATTGATGGAAGGGAAAGATAGTATGATGGTGATCTCTATCCACTCTCGATACATATATGAGGAGATTGTTACGTATGTGCGGTTCTTTCTTCATCCGATGTAGAATAGTGAGAGAAGAGCAGTAGTTTGTTGGTATGCACTCCCTCAGAAAGCAGACGTCCATACGAAGTACAAATCTGTACTGAAAAAGATGAGACCGGTAGCAGTCCAACTACCTGCTAACTCCCAACAGCAAGTATAATTAGTGAGGACTGAGCCTATATTGCGTGATCATAGACAAGTAGGACATCAGTTTATCGAGGAGATGTTGAAGGAGTTCCAGATAGGAGGAGGTGATTTTCTGACAGAGGTTGAGAAGACAATTTTTGAGCAAGTGATAGTAGATCATGGTAAAGCCTTTTCCTTTTCAGCAGGGGAGATAGGTTGTGTGGATCCAAAGATGATAGCGCCTATGGTTATATTCACAATCCCTCATGTGCCTTGGGATCTGAAACTGATTCCGGTTCCTCGTGCCTTGTTGTCTAAAATTATTGAGTTGCTGAAAGAGAAAGTACGGATGGGCATACTTGAGCCGTCTATGGGACCGTACTCTAGCAGATGGTTCACTGTATCTAAGAAGTCAAGAGCCTTGCGTTTCATTCAAGACCTACAACCTGTGAATAATGTGACCATTCGTAATATTGGGACGGGTCATGTGGATGAAGTAGCAGAGGCATTTGCAGGGAGAGCTATCTACTCCATTGGAGATTTATATTCTGGTTATGATCAGTTCCAGCTAGCTGTAGAAAGTAGAGATCTGACTACTATGCGTACGCCTTTGAGATTGATGCGGATGTGTAGTCTTCCTCAAGGAGCGACGAACTCGATGGCTCATATGCAGAATGCGATGCACAAGGTACTACGAGAATTTGTACATGATGTTATCATTCCATTTCTAGATGATATTCCTATAAAAGGTTACGCGGTTGAAGACAAGGATGAAGCTGTACTTGCTAATGGATGTAGGAGGTTTGTTGCAGACCATATCAAGGATGTAGAACATATCTAGACTCGCCTGGAGGAGGTACATCTCACCCTATCAAGAGTTAAGTCCAAGTTTGGTGTATCTGAGATTTTAGTGGTTGGTCATCTGTGTGGTGCTTTTGGAAGACGACCAAATCCAGAGAAGGTTGACGCTATAGCTAGGATGGCGGACTGTAAAAATATCACAGAAGTTCGACGCTTTCTAGGAGCTTGTGTATTTTACAGTCTATCCGTTCCTCACTATGCTCATGTTGCAGAGCCTTTGTATGCATTACTGAGAAAAGGTAAGGGGTTTGTGTGGACTTTAATCCATCGAGAAGCTATGAATAGACTGAAGGAGGCTCTGAAGTCTCCACATGTGTTGAGAAGAGTAGACTACGAATGTGGAAGACCTATCATTGTCACAGTAGATACTAACCCAATGGCGCTGGGCTATTGGTCAAGATGATGCGAGTGGTATGCGGCTCACCTCTAAGTTTGGAGCTAGGATCTTGACAAACAGGCAACGACATTATCCTCAGGTGAAGCGTGAGTTGTGGAGAGTGGTCACAGCGATGAAGACGGACCGTGAGTTTCTGATTGGTGCTCATGTAGACTTAGAGACAGGTTGTCTACCTCTACTAGGCATGATATCCAACTGTAACACGTCAGACATAGCGATGTTGCATTGGATTGCATATATTAGAAGCTTGAATCCAGAGCTAAAACATATAAAAGAGAAGAAGAATGTTGGTTGCAGATATGTTGTCAAGGGCTCGTTTTGTAGACGAGGATATCATGTTTTTAGAAGCTGAGGAAGAAGAGAGAAAGGATGCTCGGTGTCAGGTTGATCGACGGGTTACAGACTTGGAGCCGTTGATGTTTAGAGAGGAGCTTTACACAGATAGACTTCGTAGCGTAGGACGTTATCTGGGTATGTTGGAAAGACAAGAGGGTTGGAGCGAAGTAGAGTTAAGGGAGATAAGGAAACAAGCGTACAACTAACGGTGGTACCTCCGGGGCTATGGGGTATGCGATATTTGATTTTGGCTCGTGAGGATCTCTCCAACTTTGTAGAAGGACGAGCTCTGAGGACGAAGACCATAGAGAGAGTATGTAGATTTGTTCTTGAAGATATTATTTGTAGATATGGGTCCGTAGGAGGGCTACGGGCAGATAGAGGAGAACTACGAAGTACAGAAGCGAAAGAGTTTTTTGCTCGATATGGTGTGAAGCTCAAGCTTACTACTGCGATGAATCCAGAGAGGATTGGCAAGAATGAACGAGGACATCCATCAATAGTTCAGGCTTTGGTGAAGGCATGTGATGATAGGTATAGAGAGTGGTCTAGGTTACTCCTTTTTGCTTTATGGGCTGATAGAACAACTCATTGTTCTACTACAGGGTACATGCTTGTTGAATTAATGTTAGAGCAGAAGCCGATGATGCCAGCAGAAGAAGATTTTCCTACCTGGGCTACCTTACCATGAGAAGATAATATGGATCGTGTACAACTTCTCTCACCACGAATCAGACAGCTAGAATATAGAGAAGAGGCTCTTGCAGAAGCGCAATGAATGTTGAAGACGACTCGACTTAGGAACAAGGAAAGATTTGATAAGACCCATAGGCTTCGACCAAAGCCGATACAAGTTGGGGATTGGGTGTTGGTATACGACAGCACATTGAAGAACCAACACTCTACAGTCTGAAAGTTTTCGAGGAGGTGGTTTGGCCCATACCTTGTCTTAGATGTGCATCAGAATGCTACCTAGTCCTTGCGAGAGTTAGATGATACGTGTTTAAGACTTCCTGTCGCAGGGAAACGAGTGAAGTTGTTCAAAAAGAGAGGGAGGCAGTAGAGCTAGCTGAGTTCTTAAGATCAGAAAGTACAAATGAAGATCTTTTTAAGACGATTGAGGAGAGCGAAGACGACTTTGAGAACCACGAGGATCAGTGATGGATTGACACATACCAGAGGATGTGCAGGTTTGGAAGGGGTGAATGTGTTGTTGTACGTGGAGCTATACAGTGAAAACTAGTTGTAGAGAGATTTTTTTCTCTATTGTGTACGTAGTTGTAGAAGAAGCTGCACCCTAGCTTGGCAAGCTGTGCAAGAGCTAAGCTGGGGTGATGCTTGACAAGCTGCCCCATAGCTTGGGATGAAATACCACCTTGAAGGAGACGAAAAGTTCCAGAATGCAGAGCTCATCGAGAAGAGCGACTTCATACTTTCAGTTTTGAGAAAAAGCGTTATAGGCGATAGTTAGTACAAGTCTTAAGCTGTAAAAAGTACGAAAGAGAGAAATCTGTCGATTCTAGCTCATGACTAGAATCCATGATCTGACAGCATGAGTGCGTAGGTGTTCGTGGATAATATAGTTTTGACTCCTCATTCACTAGAAACGGAGTTGTACAAAGAAGTTAGTGTAAGAAAAGCTAGTAAAAAATATATAGAAAATTTTCCTTAAGGATATGTACAAACTTTGTTTATCTTTTTAACGGAAGCACAGGCCATCCCAGTGATAGGGCGCCTGCCTAGGAGGAAAGTGGTCTCAGGATCAATTCTCCTTGGCTTGTGTTTTCTATTCCGGCATGTTGGTCTCCTGGAAAGGAGTCTATGTTGGATATGCAGCCACGTCCTGCATATCTAGGGACCGGGAGACCAGTATCTCCTTTAATCGTGGGCTTCCTTGCCTAAGCCTCCGCATGCCACCTTGAATATACCATGAGAGATACCTGATGCACATATGGGGACTGTAAGCCCTGTGGGACAACTCCATAAGTGTAGAAGCTTCGACCTACATTGGATGACTTGTGGTATATTCAGCGTGGCATCAAGATGACATCAAGAGCACAAGAAACTTTTATTAATTAAGAGGTCAGCTTAGCTAAGGGGCTGCTTTGATAAATAGTTGTACGTATAAGGACAGTAAGGAGTCAGCTTAGCTAGGGGCTTATCTTTTAGATAAATCCACCTGTGGTGGTTTTCGACGGGGACTTTTTACAAAGAATTGATAGAGGAGAGAGGAGACGCACGCAAGAGAGAGAGGAGAGATTTTTGATAATTGAAGACTTTGATGGTGGAATCGACACTAAAATAAAGATTATTGAGTCTTGAAAGACCTGTGTATTTATTGGGGGACTCAAGTCTAACTAGGATAAGGCTCTCTTTCGGATGCCGGAGCTATCTGAGACGTGTGCCGAACTTTTGCAGCTAGCGGAGCGGATCGGAGTGATGGGGTCTAACAACAAAAACCCTTTGAACCACGAAGTATGAAAAAGGTTCACAAGATAAACAAGGGCTTCAAGCGACAATGGGATGGAGATGAGAAGTAACGGAAAGACTCTTCTGCTCCGGCAGCAAAGCGACAGCAAACAAGGTCGAAACCTTGTTTGCTGTGAGTCCTTGTTTGACCTCAAGGACTATCAGATCCGACTCCCAACAGCCGAGATATCGTCAATTTTTTAACGCAAGTGGCAGAACTTGTAAAAACTTCTCTCTATGGCTTAAAACCGCGCACACTGTCCAAACGGATCGCTTGATCTGATATCCGTCTTCTTTGATAGTTAGATCTAGCTATCCTGAACCCAACGAGATTCCAAACAAGCCGTTTGGAGTTCCTTTTACAAAACCACGCAAGAAATTTGGTTGCAGATTACAAAAAATTGACGTAAATTGACTCCATGCGGCTCAAACTCGCTCACCACACCCAAACCAACAATCCAATCCACATACAGTCTTCTCTTATGTGTAGATGAAGACGCCGTGATCGCATAGACACCAAGAACGAAGAGCTTGCCTCCCGATCTAAGGGACAAACACCTCAGAAAGACAATGATGCTAAGTTTACTTGCTACAACTGTGACGAGACGGGTCATATTCTAAAGGGTGCACGAAACTTAATGTTAGTAACTGTAGCATGAATGCGTTTGTTGCAAAAAACTTGTTGGAGGACCAGATGACTGTGACCTTGAGAACCACGAAGAAGACTCCGGGACTGATGTTTCTACAAGTCAATATTGCTAACCGTGATGTTACTTTTCTTGTGGACACAAGAGCGACCCACTCCTTCATAAGTCTGAAGTTGGGTTTGTCTATCTCCAAGGCAGACAAGTCTATTCAAGTGCGCTTTGCCAAGGACAAGACGTACCAAACTTCTGAAGTGGTCATGGACGTATCATTTGAGTGTCAAAAGTTGGAGTTCATAGAGAACTTCACGATGTGCGAGATGGATGATATCCATGCGGTTTTGAGAAACACTTTCTTGGATAGGTTCAAAGTGGAACTTAGACGAAAACCTTTGAGGTTGAACATCAAAGTTAAAAGCCGGAAGCTGGGAGTAAGGTTGATACGAAAGACGCAGAAAATTGATGAATTTGTGATGAATTTGATCAAATGCAAACAGATTGACTTCAACGACAGAGTCATGTGTTAGACGCAGGTTGCAGAACTGATGGCAGGTGACGGACAAAAAAAAACATCATGAGATGCGACTAAACTTCTGAAGATGCTTCGCAAAGTGATTAAGGAGTTTGAGGATGTCTTGACGGATGTCTTGACGGATGAGCTACTTGCTGAATTACCTCTAAAGCGGGTGGTGGACCACAAGATTGAGGTCTTGCCAAGGTCAGAACCACCTTCCAAAGCTCCTTATCGACTCAATCAGGTAGAACTCCTCGAGTTGAAAAGACAACTCGGTGAGCTATTAGCGCAAGGATATGTTCGGACCAGCAAGTCAAGTTACGGAGCCCCATATCTTTTTGTAAAGAAGAAGGATGAGAAGTTACGACTCTACGTAGATTGTCGCACGCTTAATAAGATGACGGTGAAGAATAATTATCCCTTGCCAAGGATAGATGACATGTTTGATAGGTTAGCGAACGCAAAGTACTTCAGCATGATAGACTTGAAGTCATGATATTATCAGATCCCGATGGCTGACCCAGATGTTGAGAAGACCTCTTATCGAATCAGATACGAATGATTTGAGTTCATGGTGATGTCATTTGGACTCTGCAACGCTTCTTCGACGTTCACTACATTGATGAACACAATTTTTCGCAAGGAGATAGAGGAGTTTGTCATTGTTTACATCGATGACATCTTGATCTACTCCAAAACCTTAGAGTTGCACGTGAAGTAGCTAAGGGTGGTGTTGACGAAGCTGCGAGAGCATAAGCTGTTTGCCAACGTTGACAAGCAATTAATCCACAAAGCAAGAAAGGACAATGTGATTCTGAACACCTTGAGTCGCAAAGAGGAATATCTTTCATCGTCGACATATATTTTATGAGCTATTTATCCTAAGGAGTCAGACTTGGAGAGACAAATACGTGAAGTTACATGGACGATGACCAAGCAAAGGAGTACCTGGAAGCGAGAAGTGAAGTTGCAGAACATACAGTTGAGACATGGCTTATTCATGTTCAAGCAAAGTCATGTTTATGTGAGACAAGGAAAACTTAGGACTAAGTTATTCGAAGAGTGTCATGAGTGTCAAGACTCAAAGAGTGTTAGAGAGTGTTAGTGTATAGCTTTGACTTGTATTTTGTTGAAAATAAAGAATTCGTTTCTTGAAAATTGTCTAAGTGTATTGGTAGTGCATGGCTATGACTAGTTCTGATCAGATGCCTAGGATGTTGTCAAGAGGAAGAACGAAGCACACTCGAAGGAAACGAGATGGTTTGGATAAGCATCTAAGTCAAGACTTAGGTTTGCCTTAGCGTTGGCAAAGCAAGTATGAATTTTTATACTTGTCTTGGGGCTTGGGGTGATCTTGCATTATAGTTTACCAACTACAAGATAAACTTAGTCGTGCATCTAAGTCAAATCATGTTGCGACCAGAAAGTGAGCTTTGGAAGATTCTGTAAGTAGGTGTGAATACTTATAAGTTAGCAAGTTAGAGTCTTAAGTAGAATGTGTAGTTTTGTTTAAGGATGGCAAAAAAGATTAGGCTTTCTCGAGACTAGTTGGAATTTTCTAAGTGCTCTAGCGACAACTTAAGACTCAAGCCAAGAAGAGAATTGTGGTTAGTTACCAGAACACAATTCTGGTGTCAAGGGGTTGGCTACCCATTTTGAACTTGGCGTTAACTTAAGGATTATTGTTGATGAGGGCATCAACCTCCAAAGTGAGATGAATGTCGCGACCCTCAATCTCAAGGTCGGACGCAGATGCGAACAACAAAACCATAGTGGACTTGTGTTAGGTTGTGAATGCTACGAGTATGACTTAACGGCTTGGTCGAGAAATCAGGAACAGATTGACCCTAAGTGGTTCTCTGAAATTGGGTTAGGAATAAGGACCTACTCCAAGACAATCCCAGACTAACGTTGACCTAAGGGGACAAGTTTAGAAACGGATCAAAATATAGGTCTAAGACATAAGTCTGAGACGTGGGTATGAGATGCGAGACGAGACGTGAGTCCGGCGCATATGGATCGTGGTCCTAGACCACAAGTTTTCATAAAAACTGCTAAGTGTTGGAGCTCCAGCAACGTTTTGGATCGTGAACGGAGCTCTATATTTGATCTTGGGGCGAGTAAGGTATCATTGGAAAGACCTCGGTGAGAGCTTTCCAATGATATGTAGAACTCCTCGAACTGACCTCGGAGTTGAGAATTATGATAGATCTCGTGATCCGGTTGTGATATAATTTTTAAAGGTCAAAGAGGAGGGCGGTGTCGCCGATCCCCAGGAGTATATATGAGGGAGACTCGATGCATGGGTGGACCAAGACGAGTCACTCGACCCCAAGGTTTGGCAGGCGGACTATGGGGGCATGAGGTGATGGCTGGGCCAGTACCAAAACGCATTCCGATCCAAACTTAGACGTCTAGACTTAGGAACAATCCAAGGGCTGGGCAAGACTAGAGAATGAGATGACGAGTTAGACCACCATTCGAGAACTTGGACCCAGACGGACATCACGAGTGTTTGGACCGCTAGGTCTGCTGGATGCATTGTTTATGACTTTGGACTTTATGAGAAGTCCGTCCCAAGTCATGTTGTGACTTGCTCATGTTTTCGGACCAACCTAGCTAGGTCTAGGTAGGGACTTAGGGAAAGATGAGCTTGAGAGTTAAGGAGACGGTCCGGAGCAAACAAGACAAAGATAAGTGGACATGGACAATAACTTAAGAATTGTGGTTCGTAGGTTAGCGTTGTGAGATTCACGACCTACTAAGCAAGAGCTTCCGCTGGTGCAACAAGGCAGTAGGTGCACGAAACCCACATAATGAAATTGACGGAAAGTAGAGAGAGACATCCATGAAGTTCATGGATGTCTTCGCTCCATTTGAATCAACATGTGCCGACAAACGAAACAAGATGTGGAGTCTAAAGATCAAATCTGATTTAGAAAATATACTGTTCATATTAACCTAGAACTCTTTATTGTTTATAACAGAAGCACCAAGATGTGATCCCAAACCCTCTTTGTTTTGTGGAGATATCGATAAGTTATGAAGATATTTGAACCATATCTTGTTTTTCATCTTCTTTACTAATCATACTGTTAGACGAAGTCGTCCTTGCTTTTACAGATGACCAAAGATAATTAAGAGAGTATATTTTCATATGATGTTGTTGCAGATCAAGCACATTCTCTATTTCATCAACATCTGGAGAAAAAAGTAAATAACGAGAAAAATATGTGTGATTGTAATCTTTGATTGCATTTTGGAAGTCAAAACAAATTTTTATCCTCAAATTTGAGGATTTTTATCTATTAGGACCCTCTTCAGTATTCGACACAAAGAGGCATTAATGGAGCATGTCCAACTCTAACATGACTGTGCACTATTGCTGCTTGCGTTTCTAACTCCAACATCTAAACGGAGAAGGGAAGAGATTTTCTAGAGACCAAGGACTCTAATGAATAGACTCAACGAACACCGTAAGCAAACGACATGCAGCCACACAAGAGAAATAAAAAATTGAACTCGAGACTTCTCGGTTCTAAACTGTGATGTTACACGGCACGTTACATCACACCAATGTCAATGCTGCTGCAAAATGTTACTATGAACCTAATCTGACATAAATATCTGTCCGGCATGTCTGCTCAACTTCGAACACGGACGTCTTAAGTGTAGGTTATTGGCTGATTAACTTCTAAGATTAGAACATAGTTTGCTTATTTATTCACCTCTTCCAATTGAAGAATGCAGTATCTTCATTAATTTATTATTAATATTTCTATAAGAGAGGTTAGTTAATAAATTAACCGTCAAAATTAATGATCACAAAGTTCTCTCATTTGTAATTTCAGAAACTAATTCAAAAGCTATGGGCTAATTTCGGATCTGGTTGTAAATCTCTGTTCAGTCTATCCTGTAACATTTATTAAATCTTTATATTGGTTTAGTGTAGAACTTTTACATAACGTATACGTTTTTCTTGATAACAAAGAACGACCAAATGTTTCCATGGCATACATGTCGTCTCTCCAAATAGACACAAACACATGACATACGAAGACAAAATATGCAAATGACAACTCTCAAGAATTTTCACCTTATTCCGATGCATGTACTCTTCTACACTTTCTTCCCAAAATGCTTCTACATGTAGAATTATTCAGCTGTTTCATTTGAGAATGAATAAAAACTATTTTTTATTATTTTATTATCTTATATAATAAATAGAAAATTGATTAATGTGTTCTCGTTAACAATTTCGAGAGCACAAATCCACGCAGTTATGTCGAAACATATATGCTTGCAACACCAGATTATCATTTACCCGTTATAGATAAATCTATAAATTAACTTTTTCATAATAGTTTTTTATAAAAAATTTAAGAATATTTTCATCTTTTCTTATAGCAAAAAACGATCAAAAGTTCCCCAAAGACTATTGAGAAGTTCTTTTTGCCAGAATTAAATATTCCAGAAACTACAAATTTGCATGTAACCTTTTAAACCCCCGGTATGAATACAAGTGCTCCTGGTAACGCAATAAATCGCATTTTGCAAGTTTACTTTCAAAACCTGAAAACTTTAATCGTTATGTAGAAAACGATTATTGTGATATTATTTTATCATCCTAATATAGAATCAAAAAAAAATTTAAAGTTATTTCTTAACCTTACAAGACTTAAAACAAACAATGTAGTACTGACTGAGAAAAGTTATTATGAGAATTTCAGAGTCTCTTGGAGCTGAAACGAATCTTTTCTCCAGACACAAAGTATGAAGGGGAATATTCTTTTTCATGCTTTTATACCGGGAGGTTTAACATCTTTATACAGGTATACAATCTACCTCCGACCGAAACAACTGGTCAACTTAGGCAATTGACAAATCGGTAATAACTCTGTGGGGGCGCATAGAAGCTGAATCCTCCATCTTTCGGGAACCCTTCTGATGGTTGTCAAGGATTTGGGGAGTTGCTCCCACACACATGACAGATGACCCCACATGTACAAACACAAAAGTGAAGTTCTGAGTATCACTGAAATTCTTGTAACTTGCTGATTCAGAAGATTGTTCAAGGAGAGGAACAACAGACTGAGTGGATCTTAAAAACAAACCGCTTGCTAATGCGAGTTAGTGCTATCGGCAGCATCATGACATGTAAGCGCTACGGCCTCGACTAGTTCACTGACGTTGCAGGATAAGCCGATTCGCTTGGTGAAGGCAACGTGTGACACTGTCAGAACCTGGTAGAGAATTTAACCCAGACATGCTGTCCTCGATCGAAGAAGGCTTACGGTTGTTCGATCACGAGGAGACTAGTTCGGAGCTATATGAGCTATATATATCCGACTGTGATAATTTTCTTCATTCCTCAGACATCTGTCACACAGCTCGCCTTGCCCACTGCTATACTAGTACTACTAAGATGGATATAACGTAAAAAGTAATATGTATTCAGCAGTGAACTGTGCAGTCAAGCGTATAATCCAGACTCGACCACATAGGCAGCAAGTCCCTGGAATGCGGGCTCTGTTCCCTGCGTCGCTAGCTTCACCGATGCTTCGACCAAAGGACCTGCGCCTTCAACGTCGAAGGTGACCGACATCTTGGTTCTGTCTCCTACGGGAGTGAGCTTAAATTTGCTGCTCCACTTGGTGAATCCTATTCCAAGATGGCCTCCTTCGATCTCCTCAGAAACCACAGCCTTCGCGTCGTGATCTATGGACACCAGCTTCTCCTTCACGGATGCTCCACCAGGAACAGCTGTAGATATAAGCCACATCCACTTATAATCAGAACACAGCCATCAGTGCAATGTCAACTGTATTGTATGAAGCGGGAGATTTAGAAGATATCTTATCTTAGAAGCGACGACAGAGATTTTTGCAGTAGAGGACTTGAAAACCTCATAGATGGAATTTCTCATCCGGAGTTCCTACTAACATTACCTGGTCCGAACTTGATGAGGCGAACTGCACCTGGCTCTCCATCAACACCGTCGATATGCTCGATGCTACCGAACATCTCCGGTTGAATCTTGGGGAGAATCTTGCTTGAGTCTTTCAAAGCTGCCCATAAGCGTTCTGCAGGCAGATCAAGTACGAATTCAACATCGAAGGAAGGCATTGTCACTAATTTTGAACCTTGATAGGAGGAGGATCGATCAACCGCTCAGCTAGAAGGTTGTGAACCGATTTCTCTCTAACGCGAGATGATGTGATGAGTGTATCCCAGACGTTTCCTCGTTTTAAAGATCAATGGAGTCGGGCTCACTGAGCTCTTCGGGTCACGAGAGTAGGTTCAGTCCTGTCAAACAGTGATCGAACCCGGTCCTGTTTGTCGTTAGTTTGACATGATGCTACATGCATATGCACAGTTTGGGTAGCTTTACCTTTAGCCCCCTCCCGCTCCTCATTTGACCATTAGGGTTTAAAGAATCATATGTACTGTAGTTACTACAGTACTTACGATTCTGAGTCTGTGCTCGGGGCTAACCGGAGTTACTTGGAAGATCAAACCGGAGGTTTTCTGGAGAAAACGGGTTGAAATTGTGCTCAGCCGGAGTTTTACCGGCAAAAACTAACAAATACGGACAAATTACTTTAGCTTTGAGACCAAAATCCGTATGCCGATCGACACAACCGGTTATTACTTTTTCCTGTGGAAAGTTTTCCGGTAACCCAAGAAATTCTTCCCCTAGCACTGCAGTGTAGAGGGTTTACAGGAGGACAAGACAAGACCAGAGACTTTATAGGTAGAGTTTAGAGCAGAAGAAAGATAAGGTGTTTTAGAATTTAGAGTGAAATTATTAGGGTTAAAATGCGAGTAAATTTGTGTATTTTCTGGCACTGACGATCAGTCGGAAGCAACAACCAAGCATACATAGATAATAATGTCTCAACAAAAAGAATAAAAAAAGAATATTACCAGTTTCCTTCCACCTTAAACAATTAAATATACTTTAAAACGAATAGTCTAGTCTCGTTCGTCCGACTTGAGCTGCACTCACATAGACTAATTCTAAACTCTGCGGAATCAGGAGGATTGCGGAGTAATTTCTCATTTTTTATTTTCTAGTAGATTTGCAATGTCTGTGGGTTTTTCTTGCAGATTATTTAGTTTCCCTCCTGGAATAACCGGAACAGTCACAGCCTAAGTCCACACTAACAAACAGAAGGCGTCAATATACTCCGGTCTCCCTGGACAAGCTTTTTTAGTACAAAGGTTTTCATTAAAAAACGAAATTACATTTTAGATCATTCATTGACACTGTCCGCGTCCTGCCTTCACGGCAAACGCTAGACCTAACCCACAAGTTTAACCCGTGAGCTTGGTCCGACGTGATCTGCAAGTATCAACCGTGATGAAAGAAGGTACGCTTGAATTGCCTCTAGCGAAGAAATGACACCTCTAGAGACCTTCTTCTTGTTCATCCTCTAATATCGAGCTACCTATATTATATAACTGTTGGATCTAGAGGTACGCTATCGTAGGGCAAGGGAGAGGAGGGCCAGACTCTGAGCAGATTAGGATATTAATCTTTGTCACAAAGAATTTTCACGTTGCATCTCTAATATCGAGCTACCTGTATTATACAACCGTTGGATATAGAGGTACGCTATCAGCGTAGGGTAAGGG
Organism: Asterella californica; assembly: GCA_036924285.1. Classification (NCBI taxonomy): domain Eukaryota; kingdom Viridiplantae; phylum Streptophyta; class Marchantiopsida; order Marchantiales; family Aytoniaceae; genus Asterella; species Asterella californica. Next base: position 17,262,526 of record JAYKYS010000008.1, read on the forward strand.
AGAGTCCGGCAGAGGGGAGAGCCAGACTCAGATTAGGATATTAGGATATTAATGTTTGTCACAGAGAATATGCATCCCCGATGAACTCCGGGAACTTTTGCTCGTTTAATGATATCTGGAATATATATAGATGTTAAGTAAAAAAATATATACTAATTAGATATAAAAAGTTAAAATATTTTATAAATATTATCTGTTACCCATGCCTGGAAACACGAGAAGAGTAGAGGATAACCCATAAGTATAGTCCTCAGTGCCGCGCTTCAGAAGATACATGTCCGGGAGTCCACAATCATTAATACGTTAATATACTATGATGTTAATTTAATATCTAACCCTTCCTGCCGGAGGGGTTAGGTATTAAATTAACCACCTGTATATTTGTCTCCTCCATCGGAAGATGGAGGAGGTGAATATGCAGGTGCTCAATACAGAATATTCAAGACAACGTGTGAATATTCAAGACAACGCTTAACGATTAGGTTCCAGATTGGGAAGAAGAGGTATCGGGTTCATTTTTCTAGAAGTAAAACTTTTACCTCTTTGCGGCTCCAGGCCGCTTGCTTAGGACGCTTGGCACCTCTACGGAACAACCTGCGGCCACCGACTTAGGGTGCTTGGAAAGTTCCAGATTCATTAAATTAATCTGGATTAGGAAATAGCGGGCAACAGTCGCAGGCAGGAGAATCACACGAATTGTTTGTATGATTCTCCTGTCTGCTATACACACGAATTTTTGCTGCCCATGCACGAGGGTCACACGAATTTGATTATGAACTAAGTGTAGCTCGTCCTCCAAAACCAGTCCGTGGCTAAAACATTGTCCAGATTAATACTGTATTAGGAAGATAAATAGACATGAGAGTTCGAAGAACTGTGTGCGGATTCCGAGAAACTTTCAGGAATGTGAATTTAGACAAAATATTAATACATCTTATCGAATCACTCTACGGTTAGTTTGATCAATTATATCAAGCCTCGATTAACACAAAAACGATATATCAATGGTTAGATCGGTATGATCCATGAGTTACGAGGTTCCAATAGATTTTTGTTTCACGTGTTTTAGAGTTATGTATTTCTTAGTTACCTGTAGGTCTTTCCTGATTCCAGTTCAGTTTAGAAAGATAGTAAGATATATATATTAATGCATCATCACTAACCTAGTATTAAGAGTCATCGTAACTATTTTTACCTGAGTATAACAGTTCATTTTCTTTAAGGGTGTCTATAATGAATACCGTCAGACCTCTAGATCCTAGAGAGCTTTCACATTGTTACATCTAGAGATAATCTATGTATTCTCTGCATGTCGATGGATCTAGAGAATTTCGTCTCTTAATTCTTAGATGTTGCACTGACAGAAGATGTTTTGCATATGGAGGACCTCTTTAGGTTAGAGGACCCAAAGATAACCTTGGGGTCCATAGCACGTCGTTTATTCTGTAAAGTACCTTCATATCTTATCTTCATCTTGCGTCTTAGAGAGTTTGATAAGAGGATCATAGAATCTTTGACGACATCTTATGACCAGGTATCTTTGAGTGTGTGACAGGACTTCTCACACATAGACATACATTATTGTCGCTATCATGTGGTGGGGTGGGCTTGCTATAGAAGAGATTGTTCTGATGACTTTTTTGAGTAGTTGGACCGTGTCACCACCTTGGCTCTGTTGTCATTTTCTTGTGTGAGATAAGACTTATTCTAGAGAGTTTTGTGACTAAGATGGAAGATGATTCTTTCCAATTACAGATGTGTCTCTCTGACACAATAGACAGCTTGACTCATGAGATACGTGAGACACATTTTTGATTCGATACCTTAGCTTTCGATGGTTCTAGTGAACTGCAGTCTTCTCTGATGGAGGCAACACTTCCAGCAGGCTCTTCATGCATGCTTAGTTGATCTGTCCATCTCACAAGATACTAGAACTCGACTTCGCTCTTGTTCGAACAAAGACGCATGCTCATAACTCATAGCTCGATCTTACATTACAGCGTTTTGACTCGCATCGACTATTTTCTCTACAACGATGAGATTCCACCTAGGCTTGGTCCAACTTGTTGCTTTGACATTGTCCACATGCGAGTGTGATGTCTCGCTCGATACCTCGAGTAGACACTTAGTCCGCTGTCCTCATGGTGGAGAACGGCTAGCCACTCATCATGTCATAATGGACGTTGTGTTTGCTATAGCACGGAAAAATGATTACATGACGTGGAAAGAGTGATGATATCTCGGTCGGGGAGGATCAATGAGAACTGACCTGTACATGATGAAGGAGGATCAAATCTTTTGGTTTGTCACGGTCCGACACGAGATTCGGTGACGATACAAGTGATCATCCATCTTTGCGAATGGGCTGCGACAGCAAAGATGACCAAGTATGCAAGGGTATGCAAGAGAGACGTCGCTTCATCCCTTAGCTTTGGAAATATATGGAGTGTCAGTCTCGGAGTTCGATGTTCTTATTTGAGATTGTGCTAGAGCCTACCATGATAAACGTGAGGGTACTATTTTCTATATTTTTTTTTGCACTACGTTCTTTGGATAGCGTATTTTCATTGCTCTACAGAGAGCTTTAGCTGACGCGTTCCACAAGAGAGCAATTGCAGTAAATGATACTACTTCTTGTACACATGTTGTATGCAAGAATTTTTGATTTACCGGCATGTGATATTATAAGAGAGATCTGAGACTTCGGTTTTAGAAATAGTTATTTTAAATTATTTCCAGATTCCGGAGAAACGAGTCCGAATTCCGGAGAAAGGAATCCATGTCAATGCCGCTTCAGAGTCCAGACTACTCAGGATATGGTCAATTCCGCTGTATTGGAAACAATCTCACTCGTAGTCAAGTAACTGTGTCCGCTTCCCAACTTCTGCTGCATGTTAGTTTTGAAGTGAATATTCCAGTGTCCACATCCGGCAGAAGGCTGCAGTAGGGAGTGTTTGTTTGTCTTATGAGGTACTTCTTCCAAGATGAGTTCAAGATAAGACTCTAAATTCATGCTTTTGCCGCCCCAATCGAGAATGCTTGAGAAGCTTTCTTGTGTTTCATATAATTCATGATCACGATCAAGGGAGGACAAGAAAGGAGAAGAATGAACAGATATCTAGCTAGAAATACAAGCGTGGGTCTAGATCCCCACAACGAACATGTTTCATGTGGATTGAATTCCTGAAGCCTCATGAGGGAACAAAGAGGAAGAAAAGGAAATTGTAGCTAATATCTGAGAATTTAATTCATTGCTGGAGTTCGAAGAGTCATGTGCAACCCCCAGAAGCTACTCAACCCCGTAGGCTAGTCGACTGTTCCAGAGAGGGTCTTGCGGCATTATAATTAGAGTTTTGGTGGGCCACAGTTATATATCCCGGCTATCGCAGGCCGCTTTCTATACTGAAGATGAAGATGAAGATCACCAATGAAAGTAAATACCGTAACTGATTTATTGGTGCGCAGCTGAATCCACTTCACTTGGGCCTGCAACGGCGCTTCAGTACCTGTCACCGTTTCAGAAATTCTATCAGTGCATGGAGACCACCATATATAAGAAAAATTTAAGCGAGTAAGTTGGATGATGGTCTGGTTTTCATGTGACTTCCGGATCCCACCCCAAGCCTGCCAAGTCGCGAACACATCTGAAGCTGCTGCAGAATCATGAGTTGCCTGCCTCCCTGCTCGAGATCTTTAATTCGGACCTTCTGCTGCAGATCAGTCACTGCGCCGCAACGCACTCAACTGCACGTCGTAGCAGTTGAAGGCCAACGTAGAAAGTGCCATCAGTGTCTTGAACACCACCCAAGATAAAGGTTAATGACGCCTAAGCTGGCTTCAGTTCTAATAGTGTTACGGTCACTGTTGAAACTGTCTCAGGCAGGCAGGCTAGCAGATCAGCGAACCACAAGGTCAGGAAGTTACTGAAGTGTTCTTCTTTGTGGTGCGTCGATATGCATACAAGACTACATATGCATATTATGCTTACAGATCGAATAAGTTCGAGTTCGAAGGAAGAAATAAGATTCCGTCGCAGGCAGTTCACTCAGTCAACGAACATGGCATAAGGCAAGCTCATGGTCACCTTTGAGATGCTACCATAGTCTTCTGAGCCCAAGCTCTCCGGCACATGGACCAGTAGCCAATTGTAATCGTAGCTACTGGCTAACATGCTTCCCTTTACTTTATTCGGAAAGTTTGGTCGGCCAAGCTGGTGAACAGACAAGAGGGAGGTGGCGATGAGTAAAGATCTGTGTGTAAATCCACTAGCATCGCCAATGATGGAGGAACAGTCGGGGATTGATCAAACAGTGATGTGACAGTGTTGGTTCTGAGATATCACCTGGGCAAAAATGGACCTCGAAAATGACCCGAGGTAAAAAGTGACCCGGGTGAATGCACATTCCTGTGAGCATATTCTGAGAAAAACCATGACCTATAGTTCTGGAGTTCTCGAAGTTCTGCAAAGATTGCCACGAATATTTACCGTCTGGGTATAGATCTGGGTTTCTTGATCCATCTCGTACGACTGTCCTCCAGATCGCACTCCTTTAAGAAGGAGCCGGTGCTTTACTTGTGCAATCCCTTCGATTGAACTTTCAAACCAGTCCGCCGTTTTACGAGTCGCATTAGGTAAGTACATCTGCATCCGGATCGATAGCAGTATTCTCGAGCTGTTTCCATCTATCTACAACTTCTTCGAACCGCTTGGAATTTGCAAAGGAGATCCTCCTAGATCGAGTCAAGATGCCGTCCTTCGAGACAGATCTCGAGATGGCTGTGCCAGCTGCTCGTCTCTGGAACACTCTGGTCAATGCCAACACCATGTTGCCGAAGATAGCTCCTCTGTTCATTGCTAGCATCGACGTCATTGCAGGCACAGCCGGTCAGGTCGGTGAAGTCACTCTCGTCAAGCTGGGACCAAGTAAGTTCGTCGGACACCCCTCTTCTTGGTCTTGTCTATGCGATCTCTTACTAGTTAGAAAGAGCAGTAGAGGATCAGCAGCGGAGGATGAAGGTTTAGCCCCGGGCTGGAATAGGTTTCGAGGATCGATCTATAGCTTCTCGTCAGTATAAACGAGTAATTGGCACTGTGGAGTTGTAATGAACGTAGACCCGATATGAACCATCCTCAGTGAATGAGTAAACGAAGATAGGTTCATAGAAAAATTACCTGGTCCGACCATTCGATCGTTGGCGTCGGATGCGTCCAACGAGAATCTTGTGGTTTGGAGTTTTAGGTTCATGTATATGCGTGTGATGCTGGTGTGCGTGCAGTTGCCCCAGACGGAGCGTATGTGAAGGAGAAGAGGATAGACATCAACCACGAGACTCAGACCATTGCTTCAGAAGAGTTGGAGGGAGGACATCTTGCCGTGGGCTTCAGCAAGTGGATTGGCAGGATGACGCTGGTACCGATCGGCGAAGACAAGGTCAAGGTCATCTCCACGGTAGATTACGAAACCGAGGAGAATTCGGATGTGAGTCTTGCAATCACACAAGCCAAGGAAGGGCTGCCTATGCTCTTCTACTCCGTGGAGCAATACCTTGTCAGCACTCCGGACCCTTGAAAAAAGAAGCTTGGCGTTCTGAATTCAGTCAGTATCAAGCATGTTTATCTCGCCTGCCTGTCTGCCTGCACTTGAGAATTCGAACGCACGACCGAATCGCCCGAGTTTACAAGAATGAAAAACAGTCAATCATGATCATGATTAGTCACTTCGTTCACGGCACGGCGTGCCAGATCCAGAGGATGCCTTGAGTGGGGCTTGATCGAGCTCAACAGTCGGAACCTTCTATGCAAGCCTTTTCTTTAAGTTCAATATAGCAAAGGGATATAGGCCTGGGCGTCTAAGCCTTTCGATCCAGTTCTGGACCATAAGCTTTCAAATCTTTTGTACATAACCAATTTTTTACAGCAGTGCGTGTGAAAAGAAAATTCAGATTTCATGGACTTACGATAGTTCCATGGCGACAATAGTTCGAAATCGTCGACCAGTACCGAATCGATCGAAGGCCCGGTCTATTTTCAAACTCTTGTATTTGACTTCTCCAAGTTTGGAAAAGCCATCAGTCGCAGTTATACTTTCTTCTTCGGGTCCGTCCACTTGCTCTTCATGTAGATCCATATTCACTGTTAGCAATAAACCTTGCTCTTTCTTAGTAATGCTGTGATCTCTGCAACAGTCGATTGCTTCTTTCGTTGATTACAGTCGGTTCGTTCTCAAAAGTTCTATCTCCACGCAAGGTTAACGCAACAGCTTCGGATTCCAGTCTTGCTCTGCACGGAAGAAAACAATGGTCGTAGTTTGGTAAGTGTCCAAAGCAGATAGCAATCGTCGCTGTGCGGCTAAAGAATGGTACTGATGAGGGAAGAGGAATGGTACGTGACACGATCTTGGTTGTTTTGCTGTTGGATGCTGAACGCTTCAAGATGATGCCGGATACGGTAAGGTCTAAAGCTGCATGTAGATTGTGAGATTTCGCGTCGGCGCGCGGCTCTGTCTGGTTCTAGACTTGATGCTGATCGTCCTTTCAAATTTATCGCTTCTAATTCCACTGCCGTTTAATATTGGGGTGCGGCACAAAATTGCGACCACACCAAAAGTGGCTCTGAAAACTGCAACCGCGGCTGCCGGAGCCAAGCCGCATTTAGGAAAACTGGTCGCAAAGTCACGATACGAACGCAGCGGGAATGAAATTTGAACAAGAAGATATATTTGAAGGGAATTGCAAGACTAACTCTCATTGGATACAGACTACGGTCGTCTGAATGGGGATTTTCAGGACACTAGACAGCATATATTCTCCGTGTCAGAATTCGGCTAGGGTAGTAGTTTGTTATTCTTTATTTTCATTTTCTAGGAAGGGCGGGAGTATATATACACCCATGAAAACTTCATTCGGTTTGGTTTGTCTTTTGCATCAGTTTTTGCAATACGTTATACAGGTGATCTTGTCTAGTCAGCTATGGATATTGCTTATTCAAGCTTATCTGCAAGTTTAGTTTATTATTTAACTTTTTGATGAGAAAGGTTAGGTGATAAATCAATGTATTTATTAAAATAAATTTTTTTTTCAATAAGCTCTCTTTGGAAGTTCATCGTCCTGCACTCCACTTGTAAATTTTTTATTGAGTTTATCGTTATTCTTAGAACATTAATATTAATTATTAGTTTTTATTTTTATTAGAACTTGGTATAGAATTTCTATTTAACACTTCTAACATTCTTGATAACATAAAGAAAAAAATTCCCGAAATTGATAGAGAATGTTTATATAATCAGCTATGGATGTTGGTAAAAAGAGCTCCACAAACGTGGAGCGAATTAGTTTGCTAATTTTAATCATGGATTGCGTTTGGAGAGGTACCGTCTAAATACAAAGGATTAGAATGAATATCTAGACGTTAGTGTTTTATGGTATAGTATTTACTCACGATAGATTAGTATCCAACCAGCTCATACCCGGTTGATAGCACAATAAAATTAGTAGTTTTATTTTGGTTCTTTATTTATAAACTTACTTGTTTTATACTTTTATAAATAATGGTATTTATCGTCAGTTGAAGTCTAACTTCTTTCAAGAATTCGTCAATGTAAAACTTTCATTAGATTCATCCTCCAGAGAACTGCGGTTCTCGCGGAATCTCGCCGGAAGCTGACCTTGAGATGCATCTTCATTGGCCGTGACTGGACTTTACACACCTGATATCCGCCAATTGAAGGTCTTTGGGGTACGGAAGGTCATAGGAGAATCACGTGCAGGGCATTCGGGTTTGCTGAAGTGAGCCGTCTTTATCACAGATTCATCTTGTTGTACGTGGTTAACATGATACTTTCCTTTGAACTGGAGAAACTGAATCACGTGGCAGGATGGTGGTTTTAAGCTTTACGTTTCCGGCTGATATCATCGTCGAAATAATTTTATGATTTCCTATTTTCATTTTGTCTTTCTAATTCTGAAACGAACTACATCTTGGTTGATATTAGAACTCAGTTGCAGAATAGACATAACCACGTCAATTGCAACTGCGTTTTCCTCCTCTACCGATCATGGTGTCTGGTAGGGACTCCACTTCAGAAGAGTTCTCATCCAGAAAGATTTTTCTATAAACTATTCTGGTTGAGGATAAAATTCTGAATTAATGCGAGAAGGTCCTGGATATTATAAAGTGAAAATACAGCTGGAATACTAATCATTTTCTAACGTTTATTGTTGTCATGTTGTAAATGATTTTGTAGTGTGAAAAGATAATGTACGATGACGTGGAATAAACTAGCATTTTGCTTGGTAAACTGCATCTCCGCTTAACCACATGCCTAGATTACATTAGGAACAGTTTTCCAAGCAAGGTGGTAGCTTGCTGCATCTCCCCGCAAGTTAACTTTTCACATTATAGAATCATCCATAACATGACACACCGATAACTTTACTCGACCTAACGAGCGATTGACAAGACAAAGACACCCTCGAACCAAAAAGAATATTCACAAAAAGAAAATAAACAAGTTCAACACCTGGAGAAATCATGTGTTTCCCTACTCGGCTCCATTAATTCTTCAGAATTCCTCTGACGTGATCAAATCTATCATAATATCACTTGGTTACTGAATTTGAATGATAATACAAACACTCAAGTGGATGACGGCCAAGCACCTTATAGAATTTAGTGTGTATATTTAATTAATGCTTTCGCATAAAGTGTGTATCACACTAATTCTAATGTGATTTCAATATTTCTAATTTTAAGCTATTCAAGTGTAAACTATAAAACGTAATCATAACATTTATGCAAAACTACGAGACAATAACAATAGATTTCTGAGACGTTCTTCAGAGTGTCAAACTAATCACAGTAATTTCTATTTAAACTTCTGAAGCAAATGTTAACCTTCTTTGAATATTATAAGGTAGTGAATTCCATTTCTAAGAGAACTGACGCAAGAATTCAACTAGGAGATTAAACACGGATTGAAACGGGAGAATGGAAGTCTTGTTAACAACAGCAAATATGATGTTATATTTGATAGTTTTAAACATTTTCGTCTCACATTAGTGTAATCAAAACTAATGTATATGATATTAATTACGCTCTACGTGCCAAATGACTATCACTCGCACTAATACTGTGAGGTGCTCCAAATCTACCTTTCCAATTAATGTGAGTGACACTAAATACGGAAGAGTGTAGTTACTAAGTTGCTCCGAGCTATCAACAGAAGAAGAAAAACCATCAACTTCAATATAACTCCTCCAGAGGTGTGTTATTGCGGAAGGATAATCTCGTTGCATATGGAGGGAGAAGGTCCATTTGTGGTAAAGGGACAGCAAAGGTCTTACCTGAACTGCTTTGTTCCAACTGTGGCATAATCCGGATCAACATGGTTCTGAAGTGCAAGAGAGAGAAACACGAGAATAAGAGAAGGCGGACTGGAAAGGACATAAACCTGTTATCGCGAGGCATCAGGAGAGGCTAATAACAATACAAGTCTGTATAAAAGAACTCTGTCAAAGTTATAACCTAGACAGAATTATTGCTGTGTCTGTCACAAAGCTTATTGCAAGTTTAAGGCAATAAGTTTGACGACCCCTCAATTCCGTAAAACAGTACTTTGTATTTCAGTATCTAAAATGAGGGTTTATGAACTAAGTGTCCCTGGCGGAGAGAAGTCAAGAGTTTAAAATCTCGGTTGTCAGCCATGGACGATGGCACCCGGTCAGGATGCGTGTTTAGAACTTTAGGTCACTTTCAACCAGGGTTCCGTCCCACTTACGTAGGAGTGTACTGTATTCTGCACGAGTCCGCAACGTCTCACAGATAAGATCAACCTGCACCACTTTCGTGTCCTCTGAGAATACTCCGACCGCCTCTTTCACCATGATGAAGAAATTTCCAAGTCCAGGAGTGGCTTAGTTACACGTTTCTGAACAGATCTACCAAATTAAGGTGTGGGAGATTTGCCATTTCACACACAACTCTGGTGACGCGAACCGATGATACAAACTGCGTGACCTGAACGACAATAGCGAATACTCCAACCTGCCGGACGTAGCCATTCGACTAGGTCCATGGAGAGATGGAACTGCAACACGCGAGAGCTAATCTACAGCACGTCGTCTCCTCGCCACGGCAGGCATCTAGGAAGAAACGGTTCGTTAATGCTGTTCTGAACCTGTTGCCTGATACAATTTCACTGCAAAATAACCAGCAAGAATGAAATGTGGAGCGTCTGCACAAATCCGATGAATAGCCCGGAGCTCCTAAACTTCGAACGAACCTTTCTTTTTCCGGGTATATATGTATATATTTCAAGGTGAAGAAAAACCGATGTAAAACACAACTTCGGACATGCAGTGACCCCTCCATAACGAGTGGTACTAATAAATGAAATTCACAGCAGCTTAATGTGAATGCTAGCTGTGACTAGTTAGTCATTAGTTGACCTAGGTCTCTAAATGTGCAATTAGTGATTTTCTCCAACTGCTATTCCTTCCCTCACAATTGCAGAACAAATGGATTGCGAATCGCCAGCAGGAACCTAAAACGCTGCCCAGCTAGAACTCGGACTCCCAGAACTAGCTCGTGTTGATGATGGTAAATTCGCCTGCTCCTTCAGCAAAATCATATCAGCAGCTGAATTTCCCAAATGAAGAGAAAAAAGAACAATACACTGTGTATGTATAAACAAAGTACGAACGAAGGAAGAAAGAGGACAACAAAAATGTTGAGTCTTACTATTTCTGAACACTTTAAATCGACTGCCTCATACTACAATGAATAGCTAAGTATGGATATTAAATTTCAGTTCTGCGCAGATCGAGGACTAGTGCCAACTGACTGCTTTGCTTAACAATGCAGTGGGAGTGGATCGAAGCGAACTGTCCAATTGTTCAGAATGGAGATGACGGGCTGACCTTGAGGGAAGACACATCTGACAAAGAATCACCGCCAGCCAATGGTCGATCTGGTTTCTTGTCTTGTGCATGAGATTTCGATGCCGTAGTCGTTACATAAGCTTGATGTGGACTTCTTATTGGTCTGGTATCATTTGGTGGAGGAGGAAGAGGAGATCGAATTCTTCCACCACCCGGCGGAGGTGCTAGAGCACCTTTCATCGCCTTTGGAACCGTGGTTTGTTGTCCTGAGCTCGACAGCATCCCTGATCCTGAAGCAGGCTGCTTCATAGTTTTGACATTTATCCGTATGGTCTCTCCTTCCTTCAAGACAGAAATTCCGAAAGATCAGTTCCACTAGCACGACCCTCACATATACTACTAAAGCTTAAACATCTTAGTGAACAGTTGGTCACCAGTAAGATTCTTCCATTACTGGCAAGACTTCTTCAGGTATTGTGAGCTTGTCTTCATCTCTCGAGGAAGTAACGAGTTTCCCGGAATGGTTCACATTATCTACAAAGCATGACGGTCAAATCTACTTAAAGATCAGAGTCCATATTTCAACGTTTCTAAGAAATTACTGTCCCTGTGAAAAAGACTCCAAACACAGAAACTAACTTACATTCACCATTTGGACTGAACCTTACACCAGATTCAAAGGTGAAAATTTCCATGTGGAAACTCGTTTTCGCAACTCCACCTCATATTCTTGGTTGGAGAGGAAGGAAGGCCAATCTTCAAAATGGTGAGGGTGTATACCTTCAGTCGTAGATCTAGGGCTGGAGCTGAGGGGTCTCGATTGTCACTGTAGAGAGATCCTTCGTCCTTCTCTAGCTCCCTTTTGGCATACTTCTCATGATCTGACAAAGCAACGTTGAAATCGAAAGCTTCGTTTCTTTCCGCAAATCCAAGACCGATGAAAGCATGTTTCCCTCTTCCATCATCAATTCTGAGAACAAAGTAACGGGAGGAATCTGTTACATTCTCAACAGTGGCGTCCCGTTTCCCAGGAAGAACAGGGCAGGCCGCAAATAGCTCTCCCGTATTTGAATCCTCCAGTCTAACCTCACATTTGTCCTTTAGAGATAAGACCTTCAATCTGCCAGTCCATATTTTATCTGATTGCAGCCATTCTCCACATTTGTATCCCCCGCTCGAGCTTCTAGGCGGGATCTTGTATACAGACACTTCTCTTACTATGAGAAGTGTGTGCTCAAAAGAATCATCATCCTCGTATGACATCCCGAATGAAACGGCAAGAGTATCCAACAGAGACTTCAAAGCTCCAGCTGAGGAAATGATGACTCACTGAAACAGGCCAAAGATTCGAGTTAGAGAAATAAATCACAGGTATGCGGAAGGCAAAATGTTAATGCGGAGCTACCCTATGGAGGAACGGAGTCGGGAGTGACGTAAGCGTCGTTGGTGATCGTAGACGAAGCAAGAGCGAAGTACTAGAGACAACCATCTTGGATGCAATTTAGTAGCAGGTTAAACATTTGCAACCATTATATTCGAGTGTGTCGTACTAGAAGGACATCCTCTGCACCAAGAGATCCACAAACCCCACCCAACTGCGATTAAATATTCCAAAGTCACTAACAAGCCCATCATATCCCAGGCAAATGTACCTTCCGGTAGTAAAGTTTCCTGTAAGAAAAACTAGGGGAATGTCCTTAGTGATCGCAGATCTGGTACCCACGAGAACTCTCAAAACCGAATCCAAGCTGTTGACTGAACGCACCTGACTAGCTCGCCAATGCGCCAACCTTGCAGCCACCTTCTTATGCGTTGGCAGAGAAGCGCCTTACGTTCCAGACCCGAACAACGTCGATCTACTACTGAGCCATACGAACCTTCAGGCCTCCCGGCGAACTCCTCACTACTTGCTCGGTGCTACCGCGTAGAAATCCTGCTTTCCACTGCCATACCCTCCTTTCATGCACCACCTCCTCACAGTCCTGCAATCTCCTCCATCACCGCGAAACCCGATCTTTCACTTCGGTTCCATACTGATCGCTTAATCAGCCTCCTCCGCGCTCGTCCGCGCTTCTCCTCCTGCTGAAGGAGGAAGGAGGAAGAGTCTGCTCCCGCCTGTCAATCTCCCTTTTCCTCCCCTCCTGAACAGCAAAATTCCACTCCCACTGAAATGTGACACGTTCCCTTCTTGGCTGAACGAAGCAAATTCTGCAGATCTGGCAAGATGCGCTTTTGCAGCACAGGCACACTTTTGCACACAGTCTCGCTAGTCGCTCATCTCGCAGTTCCAAGATCACGACCTCCTCCTGTGCAGTGCAAGCCAACAGCAGATTAATAATGCAGGGGGGCAGTGTGCGAGTGGATTTGATGGTGTTTCCTCTCTCCTCTCGGTCTCTCTCTATGTCTGTCTGTCTTGAGGAGCGTCGGGCGAGGGACGACGGCTTACTGTAAGCTGCTCCAAGTTTAGACTCTAGAGCTCTGTCCCTCAGGTCTGACTCGGGTTTGGACTCTACAGTACGACGTTGGTCTGACCTGACCGACTTTCGCCTTCTACTGGCTGGGACGCCCTCCCGACTCGCGACCTGAAACTCGATTGTTAGTGCGTGCCTTGTGCTGCGACGGGCCGGAAGGGAAGGAGGGAATATTATTCAGTTTATTTGGGTTATATTTCGATATTTTATGTACTTTTCCCTTCTTTTCCTCTTTCCTGCTCGTCTTTAATTACGTGGGTGGTCGTGGGTACGAATTTTCTTGATTCTTATCCATGTGTAATTATTTGGATTGTGTCTGACTTACATTTCGGATTCTCAGAATTGACCGCATCAACAGTACTCAAGGTCAAAATACATTCTGTCATTCGTTTAATAGTTTGTGAAGTTGGTGGGAGTTTACTTACTCTTCCTCTGTAACATTCAGAAATTTACTTTATTGCACCCTTAATATGTTTGTTGGACTTTACTGTATCTTTCTCAAGATGTTTTTACTAATGTATTTTTATATAATAATAACACATTCAGTGAGTTAAAATGCCATGTCATTTGAATGTAAGACATTTATATCAATAATCGGTCACGTAGTTGTAACGAAAGTTCAGTTTATGTATGTGCAACAGATTATCAACCTGAACGATCTCTTATTTATTTTGTGTAGTGTTTTCATATGACGATGAACCTGCTGTTTCTAATCAAATAAGATAATCTTAAAAGTAAATGTGCGCAAGTCTGAAAATAGTATTAGGGGTGCGATCAAGTAAATTGCTGTTCTCATTGGGCTTATATACATAAGTTAATCAACAAAGAATAAGATATTATGATAAGGCGAAATTTTAACTAAATGCCTCTTGACGCGAATCTTCTTTCCTTTAAGGTTTTTCTCGGACCCCTGGGTCAACCATATGGGACTCCATACCGTCGATTCGGGAATACATAACATTATTCTTCACACCCATCCACTCACTTTCAGAAATACTTTTCTCCCTTTTCGCCTCGGACAACGAGGATGATGACATGAATCACTATGAGAATAAGTGAAATAGCAAAAAGCACGGAAGGTAGAGGAGAAGGAACCCCAGAGAAGAACCGCATATACTTGCCAAAGTTACCATTATTCGTAAATTTTAGCAAAACATTACCCCATGTTAACACATTATGACCAATCATAACACAATAACCTTAATAAACAAAATTTTAACTTCTGTAAAGAGACCCTAAGCTTTATATTCAGTCGTTCAACTTTTGCACTTAGGAGACATACAAGTCAGTGGTCAAATCAACATCATAGAATTCCTTTGAGACCACTTTTGATACAATCAGATATCAATTAAGGGTTATTGGAATCGATGTAAGTAACTACTTCAAGTAAACACAGTTCAAGATTAACTATCGTTACTGTTACAGTTATGGTATATTCAGGGCTTGCATCATCCTTGGCCGAAACTTATAATCAAGGTTCAGCACCAGTTCTTAATTAATTTTAACCCTTAAAGTTTCGTTAAAATCTTTAGGTTTATTGATGAATATTTTTCCGTAAATACAGTGCAGCTGGTCGTTTTCCGACATGCTGGTCTTACGGTTTTCGTAAGACAAGGGCTGGGTTTACGGTTCTCGTAACCCCCAACATCTCACTCCCAAACTACCTTCACGGCGCGGAAGGCTCCATGACCGGTCCTTTCCTCGGCAATGTGGTTTCTCCTCATCTCACGCCGCGGAGCGTCCCCTCGGCTACCGCCTGGCGAGAGACACGTCCTTATTCCCGGGAAGGGACTCTCCCCAGAGCCTTCCGCTATACTTTAACCGTGGAAGCACTAAATTTTCATAACTGCATCAGTACAGTGCGATGCTTACACCTTTCTTGGTGGCACTGCTGGAGTTTTTATTTAGTTCGGAAGCAGGGAATAATGCAAAGAAAGTTAATTTATCTCCTAACCTTTCCTCTTGGAAGGGTTAGGCTATAAATTAAAAGCTGTAAAACTGAATATCTAGGTAGTCGGGTATTCTTCTGCTTTAGTATCGAACAAAGGTTCAGCCTCAGCGTCTCACTTATGGGTTTTCAGAGTACAGTGACACTTGTTATCATTTCATATAAAATCTAAATTTAGTCAAGTAAATTTAACCTGCTTTGACTCTCTCTTCATGTGTTCTCTCCGAACTCAGAAATACGATCGATGTTTTCTTTGCTATACTTTACGTGCAGGTACTATTGATGGTTTTTTTTAATATATATTATAATCAGTTTCCAACCAATCCAGTGTGAAAATATTCTACTTTATTTAGATATTTATCATTTTCCCTCTTTTTGCCGGAAGTGCAACTTCTATGCATATTTTTCAACCAAACTGATTCATGATTGTATACTTTACCATCACCGCTATGTTCCAGTCATCTGGCAGTACAGTGTATGCGCGATAAGTGCGCTGTCGTAAAAGTTTTGGATCTGCCAGAGTTTTCTTTTCCCTGCTTTTCAGTGCCCCAACCGGATGTTGCAAACAAGTCACCGGTTACTGTTTCATCGATTTCCTAAACAAAGTGACAAAATAAACTTGTCAGGTAATTTATGAACCGGTAGCCTGCCACCTCGTTTTGCAATTTCAGAAAGTGATGTTGAAATACTTCCGGTTGATGTTCGAAATAGTTATCCCCGAGCATTGGATAGATCAAGATTCGATTGACATTTCTCCGGTAGTCTCACGTTGATGGAGGAGGTCAAAGTTATGCATTCAAGACCTTATGGAGGACAAACTCCTAGTTCAAACAGCACACGACAAATATGATGTCACGACTATAACACCTGTAATGATGAAACGCCTCTATCTGTAACATAAACAATATATATGTAAAACTTCGAGAACCCATCATGTTAATACACTAAATATATAACATTAGATCATTAGCTACTAATGTCTCATACTCGACAACAGAGATGAAGAATTTACAACTTTTTCTTGACAATTTTATCTTCAAAACTATCACTACTAAAGCAGAAAATAATATTTCATTAAAATATTCCAAAATTACCACCTCCAGTCCAAAATGCATTAGTTTAGTTTTATGTTTACGATGTTTCCAAAACATTACCTGCACGCGGGCATTATTTCCCCCTCCGCCTTCGGATGAAAGAGGGGAAAATATGCAGCAGCCTCACTTTAAAACAGATCTAAAAGTACAAATTTAATTCATTTATCTGTATTGGTTTTACCCTAGGTGATCCTTTCAAAGTTACCTTCTCTATGAATTTTCAATGGGTTTTTACTGTTTCCATGACGACAATGGACCAATTTAGTGAGCGCTTCCGACCTTTTCCGTCATCAAAGCTAAAGGAAACTTAACGCTTTGACGGGAACTCCATAGCATGTCCCCACCATATCAGACAACCATCTCAGACAAGGTATCAATTATAAAATACTCACACCTGATAAGCTACTATCCAACTCAATAGACATGGTTCATGTTACATTCCACATATCTAACTCACGGAAACCGAGTAGGAAAGATAAACGTCACATGCAAGGGACTACTCGAAACGTTTCTGTTTCTCCATGACTCAAAAATTCGTCACATCTCAACAGGTTGTTGATGTTTGTCCAACTCTAAGTATTCACGGTTTATGGTGTTGTTCCCCATCTCTATCGTCCTCTGAAGGTTAAGAGACTTAAATACTTCCTCCCAGTGAGCAGGTCGCGCAGCCTCATTTCAGCTTTGAAGGTGAACTCACTCTTCTTCTAAGTTCCACCGCAACAACGTGGGCACAGTGCTGATCGTCCACTTCTACTTCTCTCTAGGTCCTAGAAACACCTCACTGTTCTGTACTGGATCTACTCGTTTAATCTACCAACTGTTGTGGAGGCGTGAAGTATAACTGTAAGGATATCCCGCAAATAAAAATTCCAATAAACAGCTGCATGAGACAAAAACTGGAAATGTAAGAACACGTGATCTCTCAGAACTCTATGCCCATTCCAGACTTGCCTGTTTGACTATTCCACTGCACACCTCCACAAGTGCGGGACTCGAGAAACAAACAAACAGGAAAAGACTGAAAGTGAAACAAGAAACCTACGAAACTGTTTCAAAAGCTAGTACTTATCACAAAAATTAGCTCTGCAAGATGTTGATTTTACCTGAAGAGTTGGTACAAAACTGAACAGATAGATCGACAACACCATCGTCAGAAGCATTGCCATCGACGTGGAATACACCTGTGGACGACACGATTTCGGTTGAGGACATTATACAACACCGTTGTTCCATACACACATCTTGATGGTCATGGTACTGAACTACAATTTACAAAGTTAGAGAACGAAACATTTTTCTATGACATGTTTTGCGTTACACTATGCTTTATACCTCCCAGGAGAATTTGAATTCAACATTACACACTGCCAAGACCACAAATTGATTCCAATGACAACAAGAACAAAACGTCACCAAGTTCTCCTGTTATCTGCCCTCTCTAGTCCTACTGTTACCATCCAGATACACTCACCTTGACGATGTTGTCAGCGAACTTCATGATCCATGACACCAGCAGACCAGTGCACCCCAGATTGACCACTACAAGCAATGTTATAAAACTATATCCGGAGAAAAGACGAGTAAACCATACTCCTTTGCTAAACCCTTGGTTGAAATCATCTGCACTAAGTCGTAGGCCATTAAAAAGCACTCCGAACCTGCGCAGACCAGACCTGCTGATTGAGTTACTGCTCATCTGGATCTCCTCTTGACCAACAGAACGTCCAAATTATTTTTCTTCCCAAGCACTAACATATAGATACGAAAGCATGTGCAGCTCTACATTGGGCACAAATCGCTGAAACACATACGCGTAGAGCTGCACGTTTTGCCAGTGTAAAGTGTCATCATTTTTCTTCATCAAATATTCTGTGTAAACACCTGCAAGAGCAGAGAGACAAGCGGATAGGACGGCCAGAAGGTATCCTTGAATCGGAGCTACAAGAAGTCCTTCACAGCTTGCTGCTCCGCAACCTTTCAACTGTTGACAAGACAGTGATACGTACGGTTCAGTTGGTTTCTAAAAGTAGTCATGTCACAGTCCAGCAAGAAATCTGATACATCCAGTATAAAGGAACACCGAGACCAGGGGATGAGGTGATACACTCTGTAAGATCACAACAATAAGCGAAACGTAACAAGGAACTAATAATCGTACATTATGTCCATAAGATGCCAATATAAAACTTTACCTGACTGGTGGTGGTTCCTAACGTAAGAAGTACGATTGCGATCCACTGCAATCTCGACAACCTTTTCTTGAGGAAAGCCCTGCTCAGGAAAGCAACATTATCCATGAAAACGCGAGGTCCCGACCGACACAGGAGAAAATAAATACGGGTGGAACCATGATAGGTTTGACAAACGATTCAATCGTGCTGCATAAATCTAGCACTTTGGATGGGAGTGCTTCAGAGAGCTCACCTGAAGAGGATGGCAGTTGTAACAATTTTCAGATTACCCAGTATCTGGTATGTGGAGGTGTCAACATAAGTGAGAGTTGCAAACTGAATGTTGTTATGAACAACATAGATGATAGAAGGGATCGGAAACAAACGAATACTCTTCCAGTCTTTGGTCATTTTCAGTGGCCCGCCTCCTTTTGCTTCCCTCCATAGCAGAAAAGCACTGACACCAAGCTACAAATCGAAACACCAAATTTCAGAAAATAAACCCATCTGTGGGGTAGCTCAACTTTAACACTGAGACACCGACACTCAATATGAGCCTGAGATTCGACTGCGGAGAAGATGTACTCATAGAGAATTGCATGCCGTAGCCTTTCGACCATAGACCCCGCGCCATGGGTGGAGGTGCTAGAAACAAGGAGGGTTGAGAAGCTGAAGACAAAGCAGAAGAGACAGCTACCTGAAGAAGAGGGAGACTTACCAAAGTAGTAAAACGACTTACCATAGAGGACATTCGTCCTCACCTTCCAACTTTCAGCGAGCAAGGATTTAACTAGAACATCAACAGGAGAGACTTTGTTGGCTGACCTCTAAAAGAGCTGGACAACAACGCAGCTGCTTTGGGTTTCGACTCCTGGCGACTGAATCTTGTGAACAGGCCCGATGGTATCAGCTTTTTGATATCACTAAACCGATTTGTGCTGCGTGCGCTAAAATTTACAGCCTACCAAGTAATGCACAGTATCTTTCGTCCGCATCATGACAGACATTAGTCTCCTAGATCAGCTTTATTAATCTGGTATACAACAGGATGCTGCCTCTGCTCGATACCTAAACCTAGTACCTAAGGTAGGGGTTCTTCAAAGGTAGGTCTTAACCAGGTTCATCCGGGTACACTCGTCAAGAGAAGGATGGCTCTTGTGATGCTTCCATCCTGCCTTATGTCCGGAAAGCCTGCCCATTGCCTCTTTCGCGGTCTTATTTATTTCGGTTCAGGTATGTTTCAGAGCTTCGATCATAGATATGCTACTCTCCGAATTTCTGCCATGTTCTTTGTCCAAGTCTTGAATTGTTTAACTCGCCAATCCTGCACGTAATGGTGTTAAATACCCTTCTTTGGATATCTACTGTATTCTAGTTGCTCCAGTTGCAATCGCCACTTGAGCTTCGGTATGTCCCTTCACTCCTCCAGTGGTTCTACAGCAGATTCCTCCCGCACCGCTACTCGTGCTGTAGTAGAAGCGGTACCGATCATAAGCCGAATGGCTTTCAACTGGATAAACTCCAGCCGAGGTCTTTTCTTGGTAACAGCATCCGAAACAGCAGCTCCATATTCGAGAATAGGGCGTGTGGTGTGTAGGAATACAGTTCGTTTGGCTATGGATATCTGCAGACAGCTGCTCAACCCATTTACCCTACGATGCCCTTCCCGACAGTACGGGAGATATGTCTGTCCCAATCCTCCGAGAATTCCACGCCTTGGTAAGTGTAAGATTTCAATCTCGGAATGCCGTCTGCGTTCCAGTTCCAGTGGGGGTCTACTTTCTCCATTGATCCACCCAAAACCATTACTCCACATTCAGAAAATCTCGCCGACAACCCTCACATACCACAGCATATCATGCACACATTAATCATCTTCTGGAGATTCTCCGCAGATTCTTCGAGACCAGCAAAGTCTTCTGGGAACATCCATGCTGTCATCCGAATGGCTCCGGTCGATGAATTACCGGTACACCCATCGACTGTTCTCTGTCCAACTTTCCAACAAATCGTTTTACTCGCCACATCTTCCCTTTTATGCCGCATTCCCACATACGGTATGACTACCCGTTTCGCCATACGGTATCGTAAGAAACAGAAAATGGGCATTCTTACTGCCTTGGATAATCTGACTAAGTGTGTAGAGGTAGTAAACACACCCCCGTTGTCTTCCGAACCCTGCCTGTCCTTCGTTCATTACGCCTTTCTGTTCTGGAAAGGTAGTAACGCGATTATTCAAGTCACGACGGAACAGCTTAACAACCACACTTAGCAAGGTGATCCCTCTGTAGCTGCCCGGATCTTCCCCTTTTTAAGACGTAGGCGATGGTACCCACCTTCCACTTTGTTGGTATGAGTTTCGTGGTCCAAAGGAAAATGACCAAAGTCGTGAAAGCCAGTATCATAGGGTCGCAACCAAACTTTTAAGAGCTCATGAACTATGTTATCACATCCGCAGTCTTAAAATTAACTAGCTCAGGTACTCCTTGCGCAGTTTCCTCCACAATGAACCAACCGTTTAGTGGATGTGGAAGCTCTTCAACCCCATCCACAGATTGTTCTGTGTTTCTGACCCGCACTTGATACTGTTCCATCATCACATTACGGATCAGCGAAGGGTTGGTCACCAACACTCCTGTCTAGTTCCGTAACGTCCCGACTTCACAAGGGTTCGAGCCCAAGTGAGCTTTTGCTATTCTAGCCAGAACTTCTGATTCTAGAAACCGTTGTCGTTGATAGGGGAGTACAGTTCCAAGTTCAGCTCTCGCTTTCGATCTCGAACCATCTGGTTCACCTTGGTCGTATTCGTGACGGCGAACAGGACCTTCCCAGCTTTCACATAATCCTTGTACAGTTCCCTACTACGCTGGACAGCTTCCTTCAGCTCCCTAGACCACCATTTGACAGCTCTCCCATAAATACTCAGCTTCTGGCTATAAGGCGATTTCGGCGGCTGCCTTCACTTTACCTTCCCTCCAAGACAAGACGATGTTCACTGTCGTATGACAGTGAAGATGGTGGCGCTGAACGGTGGTGGAGATAAAGGTGTTGAGACCCCCAGATTCAGTCAATGTATTCACATACATATCTTTGCTGCTCTGGTCTTGAATTCCTCCTTACGCAATTTCCTAATTATTCGCTTAGCAACCTTAGGGTTCCTAAGAACCCTCTTGCCTAGCTCAGTCCAAATAGAAAGTGGTCGGATCTCCTAATGTCAGTCCTGTCAATGCGCGGACATAACTGCTCCTCTACCAGAATGCAATCTACGATCGAGTATTCCTGATCCTTAAGGTTTCACCTAGTCCAACCAGGTTCTCCAGTATCAGACGGATCGTTCAAGGCTTTCAGCTGTAAGTCCCGCAACAACGAAGCAAACGTTTGCCAGCCGATCTCGAGTCTCATACATCCCGATAATATTTGTCACATTGGCACCTCTCCCTACCCAACATTGAAGTCACCCAGTCATATCATGTTCCCGTTCCCTTTGTACTGGAATTTCGATCTTAACACTATCAACGGCTAGTTCCGATAGCGGCAGAGTTGGTAGGCATATACACACAACCGATATACAGGTTTCTAGGTCCGCAGGCTTCAGGCATATCCAAAGGCTATGTTCATAACTGAGATCAACCTTTAGTACTTCACACTGATCCGTAAGAAAATCAAGAAAATCACATACAAAGAAACATACCCCTTTCATCCCCAGATGGTTATCAACTTGTGTTCTAAACATGGACCCATACCATGTATAGTGTGGCAGCTTGGGAAATTAGCATGTCTGGGTTCTCCCGCTTTTCCTGCACCGCACAGATGTGCAGGTGATTCTTCTTGAGGAGCTTAGCCACCTCGATCTTTTCCGTGGGTTCGTCAACCCGCAGAGGTTGAAGGATCCCGCCTACCCTTCACGAGGAGAGCCGAATTTTTCGACTTAGAGGCTTTGACTGGCTTCTTCTGGTGAAGGTTCTCAGCAGTCTCCGACAGAGTAGGTTCAGGGAGGTCGCTAAGCAGTTGATTTCTGCTACAAACGTGGAGGACTATCTCTAAGGTGGGTTTTGATTGGAAAGGTACAATAGGCTTGCCCCACATGTCAACAACCCTCCAATTACAGTTCTCGTGAGTCTAAGCAGTTCTCTAGAGCGCTGAATCAGAGGGAGAGTGAATTTTGGCGACCAGCATTTAGAAAATACACTGCCTCCCATTCATCATTCGTTGCTCACAGTGTCAGCCAGAAAATCGAAACCCAAAGAGACCTTGAAGCCAATGTAATCAACCAGTGGACTGACGCCGAAGACCAACAATTCTACTGAAGTCGGCGTGAATAGACATATCGAAACTCTTCGGTATTATTACTTGTTTGACACGTCGGTATTAAAAGTAGCCGTAAGTATGCTTCTGAGAACTTAGATGCTGTAGTTTGGACTGATAGGTTCGACAAACATTTGACTTTGAGACCTGGGTAGAATGTTTAAACTGCCGGTCCGAGTGTCCAGACAGGAACACGGTACTATTTGTGCGGGGGCTGTCCCCAAGCGGTTGAGAACCTAAAGAGGTACGCTTGTTACCCACCCGGGATCATCACCGCTTGCCGAATGGACAGCTCTAGCATTAGGCTGCAGAGGTAAGTACGTGCTACCAGTTTCTAAAGTGGCAAATGTCTCTCCGTCTCACACTAATTCCACTGGTAAGCTTACTAGTGAAACCGTGTCCACCAGTCCAAGAGACAGAACACGAACACAACCAGTCCAGCCAGGGTGCAGACTGTTGTTTTCGTGAGATCTATTAGGTTTCCTATTATCTGACACCGAAGGCTACAGAAAATGAACACTAAGCGACGACTGGGGAGAAGAATCTTGGCAGTGTAATAAACGTACAGAAAACACTTCCCCTTTCGACTAAGCAGGACGCAAGTGGACAACAAATCTCGCGGTGCCGTCTGAAGAGACGAAACTTCCATACAGGAAAAAACATCATCCGTGCTTCCAAACTATTCATGACGGCGGTATTATCATGATACTTTTACTGAGTAAAACTGCAAGCTCCAAACACTATATTTTGCCACACATAGCCAGTTTCAAATGACGTTGAATAACTATAAAAGAAGAATGTACCTTTAACATTTCGGCGAGGAAAGGGACGGTGCCATAATCATAGGTGTAACCTCCATCAGTCTGAGATAATGTTGTTAAAACGCCCTGCAGAACAAATTGGACTGCTATAGTTAAACTTCCCGAATACGACTGGTTCATCAGGAGATTCAACCTTTCCCATCGCAACTTCAGTTTTAAATTCACATCCCGCCTCCTTATCACCAATATTCATGATACCGATTGCGAAAAGGTGATAACTGATAGGTGGATGATTCCCTTGGAACGTCATGACATTGCAATCGAACTAAAATTGAGAAACAAAACATGTTATAAGCAGGGCGACTTTAATCCTGTGAGACAGCTTCGTTGGATACCAAATCCGTCCGAGCAACCGTATTATTTGTGTGCCAAACCAGGAGTCGACAATTACATCAATCGCTTCAATAGGACCTCACTCGCACCTACACATGAAGTATGCGGAATGATGCGATCCAGTTTGAGGATCCAGCAACTTTAACGTACAACCGAATCAAACATGAAAGGAGCTAGAGGCGCAGGGTAATTACCTGCGAGCTGGTGAATAGAGTAAGGACAGAGGCGACGAGAACAGCAGGAATTCGAACAGGGACTTTGAAGCTAGAGCCTCTGCTAAGTTTTGACTTTCCGGACTTTTCGTCCTTTTCTAAATCTACATCTCTTTCCTGATCGTGAATGCCTCCCACAACACTCCTCATACTCTCTACTCACCACTAACCTCCCGTCCCGCCCCGTCCCTCGCTCTGCCTACTCAATCACGGTCCTGGTGCAGTCAGCAGCTGACTGGAACTGCAAGCTCCGTTGCTTTCTTCCTTGAAAATCAATCTCAGCTCCGCTACGTTGCTTCATCGACAGCAAGCTTCCGTTCCTTCTCAGTCTCAAGTTCATCCTTCTTCTGGCGAGATCACAGTGATTCCAACGTGCACGCTTTGCCGCCTGGTCGGCCTGCCTGCGTGCTTTCCTTTTCTTGCTCACACTTGTTCTTATTTTCCTCAACGCTTCATGAAGCCTGCGTTTCCAATGTCTGTCATCCACCTCGCACTCGACAGTAAGCCAAGGAATATATGATTGCATATGAGAACAAGCGGCCGCGCGGTTCTGTGAGCGGCAAGCGCTTCCCGTTTTCTGTACTACCTATCACGGTAGTAAGAGAGGTGGTTACATGATTACTTCCATGATGAGATATCTGAGTTCTTTTGAGTGGTAGGGGTCGGGTGATAAACGAGCATTTCAAAAAGGCTTCTTCCTTGCATATTTTTCACCACCTCTACGCAAATATGCAAGGGTTTAATAAATTAATTGCCGAGTCGAATTAACGTTTCTTTGTTAGTAGCTCTCGCAGTTATACTCTTGGAAACATATCTCTCTTCGCTTTCTTATGGATTATGTTTGGATTATTTTGCAACTCTAGGTGTGATTAATCTTTAATATTTATAAGTAATTATAAATTTATAATAAATTTATTAAATAATTTTCATTAAATAATTATATTTTTCTGACAACAAAATCTAGACAAAAGTTCCCAGAAATTCATGTTGTATGTATTTATTTAGGCATGCATATTCACCACTCTTCAAGTTATGAAGAGAAGAAAATATGCATACCCTTTAATTTAAGTCCTAACCATTTTTGTAAGAAAGATTAACTATAATTAAAATACTTGAATTGAAAATGTTCTTAACATCTTGCTAACTCGTGTATGAATTTCGACTCAAACCATCTACATCACGGATCACCACCTCAAGTCTATGTACAACTTTAAAATCATACTCTTGTAAAATAAGAGCCTATTGTGCAAGCTTCCTTGTAAGTTTGTCAGACTCCATTAAACACCCGCTCTTGATATTTAAGGTCTGGGTTATCCAAACTCCTCATTTTTTGACGTGCGCGGACGTGAAAGATGGACCTCTGGGTTACCTAGAGCAAACTGCACCTTTTCATAATGTTTAAGTTTGACCTCCGTTGTTGAAGTGGTAGGTAACGTTGAAAAACGACTAAAAAGCGCTACACTTTTGCAAAAAATAAATTTGATTTTCATCTAAGCATTATCATAACCCAGTTTGTTAAATTCTAAGCTTTTATGTGTTCTAGATTTCAGAGAGAGATTTTGAATTAAAAAAAATCTAAGAGGAATATTCTATCTAGGATCCTTTTATATCCTCAATGGGGGTTTAACCATTTGAGCGGCTGATGATCAGTGATGAGAATAAAAAAATTCTCAAAGAGATAACATCTGAAGTATGCCACAGCTCACACTGCAAACCAAACACTCCCTCTCATACGAACTATATGTAGCCTCCACTGAATCGTTGGAGCGACTAGCATATGTCATCACGAACTCCTTTTCCTCATCATTCTTTTGTGTCAACATTGCACTAAGTCCCAACATACTTCAATCAGTGTGCAGTTAGAACAAACACTCTCTAACGAGTCTCTTGAAGATGGAGTAGATGCCAATCTATCCTTGAGCTCTACAAGAGCCCATTGTTGCTCATTTCTCTACTGCTACTCTTGGTCCATCTCTGTCAACTTGGTTAGAGCTTTCGTAATTCCACTAAACTCTTTGACATACTATCGATAGAAATTGTCGATCCAAAGAATGCATAGATTCGAGTAACAATGTGTAGAACATGGAATGCGTGAAATCACCTCCACCTTTGTATGATGTACTCCAAGATCCCTTGGATAGATGGTGTGACCATGATACTCCACTTGTTCTTAGAAGAACCTACATTTCTCAAGATGCAACTTCATGAGCCCTCAACCGCTCAAATATCTCTTATAAATGTCTTTCATGCTCCTCCATTGTAGTTCTATAGAGTAAGATGTCATCAATGTAATATTGGACAAAATCCAATCCTACAAAGATCTTGTCCATAACTCTTTGGAACTCAGCTGGAGCATTCTTCAACCCAAACGGTAAGAATCACCATTGATACAAACAATCCTCCCGTGAGGATTGACCCACTAGAACGATGTCTTGGTCTTGTCTTCTTCTATAATAAACAACTAATGATACTCTATTCCAAGATCCAATGAACTAAAGATCTTTGCTTGCCCAATTGTATCAAAGATATCTTCAGACGTAGGCATGGCATACTTATCGAACTTCGTCTGTTGATTGAATAGTCTCCACACAAGCGCTTATTCGTTATTGTATCATCATGAATTTTACACATGAAAGTTGTACAGAAATAGGCGGAGTATCTGGTTGTGGAGATATTGTTGTGGTGCCCACAAATTACAGTATTCACGAATTTTTGAAATTTTTGAGATTAATGACTTGTTTATATAACTGAAGAAGCGTTGTTACTTAAGGTTACGTCTTCCTTAACAGGAAGATGATCTTAAGAGCTGTTTGTAATAAGAAGTTGACTTCTTCAGAAGACGACCGTCTTCGGAAGACCGTCTTCTCAGTTGCGTCTTCAGAAGATAGGAAGACGGCGGAAGATGGGAAGACGGCGGAAGACACCTGTCTTCCGGAAGACAGCGATCACGAAGGCCTGACCACGAGTTTTTCAGGTAAACAAGTAGGTGTACCTACTGGAGCGCACCGAATAGGTAGGTAGGTCAGGAAAACACCAAGGACGAGAACCCCTAATCTGCGGGGAAGATGCGTGAGGAAGCACATTAGCCACCTTCCAACTTCCCGCAGCACAGTGCGCTTGAAGAAGATCGATTGAGAGAGTGAACTTCGAGCTAGCATTGAGAGAGGAATCGAGTAAGACATCGAGGTAGTAGAGAGTACGTTGGCAGCTAGGCGAAGGGTGAAATCGAATTGCGGGAGCACAAACAGCAGAAAGAGCGAAGGCATTTCTGTGGAGCTTCCGAGAAGTTGACAGTGGAGAGGGGCGAGTAGAAGCGAAAGAAGAATCGAGGTGTGGACCGAAATTGACAGCAGGCGCATTCGAGAGGAGTCGCATTGGAAGCTAGGACAAGAGCCAGAAGCGTGCGGAGGTCGAAGGCAACTCGGGAGCCGAAGAAGACTGTAGAGGTTCTTTCCCCTGTTCTTTCCCCTTCCCACTTCTTCTCGCCATTGTCTGGTACTCCCCGCGCTTCCTTGATTGTGTGCAGGCAGCCTGATCGATTACCCCACCCCCCATCTTTCCTATTGAGACATTGGGCGCGGAAGCGCTGCCCAATTTCTGTCAAGATATCTCCTTGCTTCTTCTCGAGCTCAATTCGAGCTTCCCTACCCCTAGTCTTCAAATTGGCGAACCCAACTATCAATTTCTCTACCCTACTACCTCTCTACCCCTGAAACTTGAAATAGAAGACGATTCGGAAGATGGGAACATCCTCGGAAGACGCTTCTTGAACTTGACTATCTTCGGAAGACATCTTCGGAAGACTATCTTCGGAAGTCGACTGAACACAATTCGTATCAAGAGTGGATTTGCTTTGCTTTTGTGTTTAGAGAGACTTGATACGAAGCCTGAGTGGTGTGGTGAGTTGGTGTGTTATCTCGAGAAGTTGGAACTCGGGAACTAGGCCTGTGCCTCCCGGTCTTCCAAGCTTCTCAACTCCACATCTTCCTAGAGAGACTAGAAGACTGAAAGGCTGGCAAAATGAGCGAGAAGACGTGAGGGTCCATTTCGGGTCTCTTCTGTCCGACCCATAGCAGCCGTTCCTTCTTCTTCCCGAACTTAGAAGAGAGTTGTGAGAAGTATTGCTGGCAGAATCCGGAGAGAATGGTCGAGGGTCATGTCTTCCCATCATGCAGCAAACTTCTTCTGAGTGCGTATGAGAGGTGAGAAGTCAGAAGAACAGAGTGCACATGTTTTGAGTCTGTTGTGAGGATAGATTGCGCGTAAGAAGAAGAAGATAGGTGAGACCAATGAAGGGAAGTCTGACTTCGAGAAGTCTGACTTCGGGAAGTCTTCCGAGAAAGACATTGAATCGGAAGCTGTCCCAAGTGTCTTCCCAGAGGCCACTGTCACCGCAGGAGCCCGCAACCATCTTCTGAACCTTTCTCATACTCTACTTCTCGTATATCTTGTATCTTCTGATAGGAAGTAGGATGTAATGCAAGGTGGGTTGTCTTCTTGGTAATCCATGCGAGGCCTTGCTTAGATAGGATTGTTTAGATATAGCTCGGAAGACGAGAGCTATTTAGGAAGCACTGTTAGAATCCCGGAAGACGGAGTAGCTGTCTTCTGGAAGATTAGTTTCGTCTTCTGAGAGTGGAAGCTAGACTGTGGGCACTCGGGAAGAACTGAGCCTTCAGCTCATAGTAGGTGCTTGTGGTTTAGTGCAGCAGATCTTCCAGGTATGTCGATGCATCCGCGAGGCCTGGTGTTACCAGCGACAGAATTGGCCGAGGCCACTCTTTTCCTCAAGGAGTTGGGTCTCGACTTCTTCCTGTGGGACTGGAACCTCGCAGATCAAGGGCTTCTGGAGGAGGTATGGGCCGCGTTACCACCGCGTAACCGTGTACCTGCGAAGGCAGGAGTTGCTCGGGGAAGACCATCTTCCTGGACAGAAGACTGGTGGCGTAAGGCGTTTCACAGGCCTGAGACCGAGAACCGAGGATATTGGTACGAGAAGAAGATCTTGCCTAGGATTGTGAGTTCATGGCATGTATCTGGGAGTACCACCTGCCTTTTCGTGGAAGACATGCAGGGGAGGAACGGTTGGAAGATAGAGTCTTACCGGGAGCCGAAGAAGCGACTTCTGGCGAAGTTGTTTCTGCATCTTTTCCCCAAGGGAAAAGCGCAGAAGACGAGGTACTTAGGAGATCAGGACGTGGAGTTCCTGGAATCAGTGTGGGATGACAGAGTGCCAATCTACGGGGGCGCGTACATCCACAACTATGTACAGACGGAGCTAGCATACTTGGGTACCCCGGCGGGAGGACATCTGACGCCCTTCTTCTGCTACTTGTATGTAGCCATGGGGGATCTTAGGGAAGATCAGCTGGCAGTGTATGGGCCAACGGAGCGACATGAGGTGAAGGAGGAGACCTTGGAAGACGATGACCGAGAGGCAGCAGCAACGCCTCCTCCCACTCTGATGCCACAGCTGAGGCCCGGCTCTCACCAGAAGACGCTTCTGGTGAGGAAGACGAGTCTAGTGGGTCGGAAGACGCCACGCCAGTGAGGAAGATGAGCCACAGAAGTGTACCGAGGACACCCATCTCCCTCATCCATTCAGGATCGGAGTCGGACTCGGAGGAAGACTTGCTGAGTACCCGATCGGAGCAGAAGACAGCTTCTGTAACACCTGGGAGTCTTCCGAAGACTCCAGAAGACGAAGGATGGATGGGCACTCCTACTGCGATGCGAGGAAGCGCAAAGAGGAGAGCCGCTCCTGCCACGAGGAGTCTTCCACCCCGGAAGATGAGAAGAGTAGCTTCTTCTCGTGCGCAGAAGATGAAGGCCGTAGTGGTGGAAGAGGCTCCCTTGCCTCTAGAAGACGAAGTCGACACCATCGAGCGAGTGGTGGGGATGAACTTGTCTTCTGCAGGAAGACGACTGGAGGAGTTCAGTGCCTACTTCCAGAAGGAGATCCAGCCCGCTATGGAGTTGTTGGAAAGGAGAGCGAGGGCACAGGAGAAGCCCTTACAGCCTGGATTCGGCCTGCGCACCTTGCTGCGACAGGAAGACAGCCAGCAGAAGACGGAGTCTCTGGAAGCTAGTCTCCGCACTACGGAGAAGCTTGCAGCCAGGTACAAGGCGGAAGCAGCCGCTTCTGCCAAGGAGTCGATACAACTTCGGAAGAGCAACCAGGAGTTGCAGACGCGAGTACAGCAGCGTGATCAGGAAGTTCTCCGAGTACGTGAGAAGATCACTACCCTCGCAGAAGAGCAGACCACTTGGAAGATGCAGCGAGAAGCCGCAGAAGCGCGAGCTGCAACAGAGAAGAGCGAGGAGAGGGAAGCTACCTCAGTGGTACCCGAGGTAAGTGCAGGGCTTCCCAGCCCATCAGAAGTCGAGGTAGTAGCTCCGGTAGGAGCAGATCATGTAGAGATTGTCACCGAGCAATCAGAGTAGTTAGCAAACTCAATCGACACTTCCAGATTTAGTAGGATTGGACATGCTATCTTAAGGGTGGCAGTTTTCCATGTAAAAATAGTTAGGACCCCATGTGGCAGCATAGGTAGCGTAGGAGTAATACAGTGGAGGGCTAATTGGGAAGAGGGACCGCATGCATGTGAGGTGACAACCTCTTGTCAGCGCCTCTCTCTCTCTCCCTGGTGGTCGCCTCCCAAGGCAGATGGTTAAGTAGGATAGCATGGTAGGAGAAAAGCTCTCTGAGAGCTCTGTCAGTTCTGTAGAATTCGGCAGTAACTGAACATACACACCGATTCTACAGGCAGGCAGGAGAGACACATTAGAGCAGGGACAGTCTAGGAACAGGGAACGGCATCCTCGTGCAGTCCTGTTAGCTAGACTGGTGTGTCGAGGAGTAGACGCAGGAAGTAGAGGGAGTGAGCTTCCCAATGCCATTGTGACTTCTTCTCGGGGAAAAGATTGTTGATTTGAGTGCAGACGCTTTGTCCATGTCTTCTGGGTGGTGGAATGTATTGAATTCGCTCTCAATTGTGCATGGGAAGTGTTCTTCTTGAGTGGCGGTGAATGTCAACAGTTGTGGAGTGTAGCTTGACTCGTTCAGTAGAGCACTTGGGATCTACGTACGAACGGTCTTCTGGGTAAGTGATCCCAGAAGTCAGAGCAGCGAAGTGAAGAAGAAAGAAGCCTTCTTCCCGCAACAGAAGACGACATCCTCGAGTGGAAGACGGTGCTACAGTACTCACGTTTGTTGTCTTCCTCCCCAAACTATTACAAGCAGGGATGGCTTGTTAGTCAGGATCCGGACTAGAAGCCTGTCGAAATCTTAATTGCCCTTTTTCATCCTATTTTCTCTTGTTTGGATTTCTTCTTCTTCCCATCTTCCCTCATCTTCCCCATCTTCTTATCTTCTTCTAGTGAGCTTCCGATACTTCTATTGAGCTTCCGTGAAGGTGAATGTCGTTGTAGTGCTGCAGGAAGACAACTTCCGTAGGCAGAAGCCTGGGAAGGCTACAGGGGGCATACACCCTGTGATTGATCCACCCCGTTGGAATGTGAGTGTGAGAATAAGATGTAACGACTGTTACTAGTCGACTTCTGCGAAGCCGGACAGCCTTCTGGAGGTGTGAGAAGACGAGCTAAACCCCCAGAAGACGAGAATCGCTTCGGGAAGACGGTATCGAGAAGACCGGAAGAAGCAACCTGGAAGCAGGAAGTTCGTCTTCCCGAGCTTCTCTGTGAATAGTTGTGTGATATTGTAATTGGTAGTTGTTTGGTTGGGTCCAGAGCACCATTTGGCGTATCTGGAAGACGTGTGGTTTTGTGTGGTTTTGTGAGAAGACGGGATTTCTAGACAAAACCCGTGTGTTTGTGTGTTTGAGCAGATCTTAGAACTTAGAGCAGCGTTACTTGTGCAAATCCTCTGTGGGAACGATATCTTGTATACTAAATGGGCAAAAGGAGAAATCCTTCGTCACTACAATTGTGTATAAGAACACGACAAGAAAGAGACACACAACCACAAGAACGAGCCTTTCAAATAACCAAACCTCAATTTATGTATACTTTTGCAGTATAGTACAAAATTGAAATATAGACATAAGTCGTCTGTAAACTATAGCTCAAATCCTTAATCAACATTCGGATCCAAACCTAAGACAATAACCTCAGAAGCGTCACGACAACCTCCTACCATCCTAAACTCCCAAATACTTTATGTATCAACAACAACTGCAATATCATTGTCGTATCAATGTTATCATTTGATACGACAATGATCAACACCACAATCGCACCACCATCGTGAAGACCACAGTGACTTCAACTATAATTTTGTCCATGACACTAGCAAAAATGCTCAGATCGGCTTGATCCAGAAAAAGACCAATGCGCAGATCATGCAACTAGCACCGTAGAACACCCAACTCGTAGCAAAGACGCTAAAAGAAACATCAATCTGAGGACTTCTTCCTTCCTCCAACTGATCTTCAGATAGGAATAAGGTCTATTCTCTTGACTCCAATGGTCCAAAGAACACCAAATCTGATCTCCAACAGTCGAGATAACTCCAACTTTCGGATGCATGTGATTGAACATCCACAACCTCCTCCATGTGAACTAAAATCGCTCACACCGTTCAAACAGATCGCCTAATCAAAGATCAATCTCCTCCCATAAGTAGATTCGACTACCTTGAACTCAACGAGATCCCAACAAGCAGTTTGGAGGTCCTATTATTTCTGATCAAAAATTTGGTTGTAGAAAGTAAAAATCTGACGTAAATTGATTGCATGTGACTCAATCTCTCTCACCACATCCAACACAATAATCCAGTCCACATACTATCTCCTCTTATGCGTAGATGAAGACTCCTTGATTGCATAAGCACAAAGAACAAAGAGCTTGGTCCACTGATCGCGGAGAACAACCCAACCTCAAGTTGCAGGTAAACAAAACCCGATGAAAATCTTCTCCTTACGAGCCAATCTCCCTCACATCTCCCAGTTCCCTCGATGAAACTTCATAAAGTCTTCAATTTTTTGAAGAACTCGATGTTATGATCCCAATGGATCCAAAGACATAAAGTTTGGACTCCAGAATGGTCTGAACGGTCCAACTCTCCTTCGCAAGCACTAAAGCACTCCAATCTTCCCTCCCAACGTCTCAATTTCAACTAGAACACACCTCTTCTGCACGAACCGTCTTATTCTCGAAATAATTAGCACAGATTTGAATGCAAAGACACCTTGTGCGCATGCATTTGACCTCTCAATCTCCCAAAATGTCCACCGGCAAGCTCCTTAAGCTCTCCTCTTACGTCAATCAAAGTCCGTGAGAAAAAACTTCCAGAAGACTCCCCAAAGGCTTTTTGGCTTGGGGCGCTCGTTGTTTTTCGGGAGCTCGTCGCTTCACCCCCATGTCGCTCCAACCTAGAGCATTTGATAAATAACAACAGTTGTTATTTATCTTGTTCAGATCGCCCTTCATAAGTTGTCTTATCTTGGTCGCCCCACCTTGGAGCGCTCGGTCGTCCTTGGATCGCTCTAGCTTGAGGTGCCCGGTCGTCCTTGGATCACTCTTGTTTGAGACGTCTGGTCGCCTTTGGATCTCTCCAACTAAGGGTGCTCGTCTTGAGCACTCAATAAATAACAACAAGTTGTTATTTATCATGATCCCTTGGATCACTTGTCATGTGGCACCGCTCGCTTCATCCCCACACCGCTCCTCCTTGGGCGTCAGATAAATAATAATATATTGTTATTTATTGGAGTCGATCGTCTTACCCCGGTCCTTCAACCCTGAGGTGTCGGTCGTCCTGGGGTCGCTCTAGCTTGGGACACCTTGATAATAACAACTATTTGTTGTTATCGTCTTAAAACCCATAAATATAAAAATTTGTCGTAATTTCTTCGTCTTTTCTCCGTATACGGCAACTTTTAAATCAATTTTGATCACCTCGAAAAAGCGTATGAGTCACAAACACATTTGTAACAACTTGATAAGATTTTATCTTATGACCTTAGTAGAACACTATAGCTGATCCACAATACGACATCCACTCCTTCTGAACCTACGCATCCTCCGACATGCACCAAGAAAATACAAGCAAGGAGTGGACCAGCACCTCACATGATCTTGTCACCCTCCTTTGTGTATCTCGTTCTCATCTACTATATCTTCGAACCTAAACTCAGAAGTGAGATCTTCAAGATTCATCTATTTGTCTCGTCTCTTGAAGATCTTCCCCCCCTTAATCGCAATCGTGATCTTAATCTTGGTTTTTCGAGCTTGTAATCCATATGTAGCATTGTCGTACACATTCTTTACCACATTCGGTCAAACAAACGCTTCGAGAATTTCCTTTAAGCATTATGTGGTTGTCTAGACTGTTGTCATATACAAGGACCCAATCACCTTCCTCTATCGTCTTAAGTCTTAGTCAATATCTTTCATCAAACCTAGTCTTGTTCCTCAACCGTGCTTCCTTTAACTGTCAAGAGCAACATCGACGTCATCTGATCTTCGCTCCAGTTGCCGAATACAAATTGTCAAAAGCTCTATTTCATCAGATCGTCCTCCCAAGATAACACACTCCATGTCAGAACGTGTTCCTCAACTAACATGACAAGTTTCTGACCTATCTTGAGTTCCACGAGCATGTAGCATGTCACTAAGTTGTACGTCAAGCTATCAGCCCATAAGTAAGAGTAGAGATCACTCACGTGCTCTTCTTTTGCAAGTCTTCACCAACGCTTTCATGATGAGTGGATGATCGCATTTCCTTCGGGATGATAAGCAGTTGTAAGTGACAACTTCATCCCACACCTCGCAGAGTATTCACAAGCCTCGTGCACATCTAGCTCTCCTCGATCTGCAGTAATCTTCCCTACGCACTTGTATCGGCAAACAACTTCTTCCTATAGAAATCAGTAAACTCCTTCAGCTGTCCGGAGTGCTCTTCCTTCAACTTGGTTTAACAAATCTTCTCGAAGAAGCACCAAGTACCTCATTTGTCATATCTTGACTGTCATAATAACCAAATCTACTACTCATTTGGAGTGAATCGATCAACAAATAAGTTGGATGTCAGATGTTCGAGTATATTTGACACGTTAAGCAAGATTTCACGAAAGTTATGACATCCTTGTAAACGTTCTTCCACTAGTACCGCTCCTTCAGCTTAGTGAAAGTGACTCAAATACCTCGATGTCTTACCCATAAACTATTATGATATTCTCTGAAGAGTATTCGTTGATCTTCCTTGTCACAAACCATCCGTAACAGCATTCCACCTTTCTGCTTAGGTTGCTTTCAAAGAAATCCGCCTGGCAACATGAAGTTGTAGGCTTTTCCTCGAACCCTCAAAACTGCTCGTTAGTCCAACCAACTTGCTTGGTTAGAGTATTGAGACATCGTCTAATAAGAGCAATTCATCTTCATACAAAATCCTTCAATGAACAATTCGTCCTCCCTCCCTCTGTGTGCAACAGTGTAGAACTTTACACATACGTAGTCAACATCATCAATCATGTCTTTTCTCCTCATCGTATCGTGCGTTTGATAACATATTTGTCATCTGATTATTCTTTCTCGTGATAAGCTCAAACTCCAGATTCAATGATTTGATATACTCAATCCATCGTAACATCGTGATATCTAGAGTTGTACAGTTTGATATCATCCTTAGCAGCGATATACGATCCAACTCGACCACCACTGATGCTCTAATCAGATACTCCTTCTCGGCTTTTATAGTCAAAACAATACCCCACGGTTCTCTCTTCACCTACGGATAACCTCGTTGACGTTGTCGAGGCGAGAGTTTCCTAGGAAAGGCGAAATTTCTAGCTGTGATACGATCGTGAAGAGGAGGGCGAAAATCACACACGAAATATGGATCGCAAGAAAACACACCACCACGATTTCGATCCGATCAAGACAAAAAACACGGCGTGCAAGTAGATCTTCAACTCCAGAACATGCAGATTGAAAAGCTCACGCTCAAGGACTCAGAATATCAGAAAACTGCTCCTGTGAAGCACCAGCGCGTTCACCTAGAAGCTTCCCATTTTCTCTTCAGAAAAGTATGCGTACAAGTTGTAGATCTCCTCTCTACTCGATTCTGTCTACTAAGCTCAATCTCTCGATGTTAAAACTCTGATCAGTCAGGAAAACCTCTTCAGATGTAACCTCTGTGTAAAACTTCTCTCTTAGCTCTTCGATTCTCTCTACTCGATAGTCTCCGCACGGTAAACTCTACACTGCTCGATGATCGACAAACTGCGATAATGCGATAATTCCATGAGAATTCTCTCTCTCCGGAGTACACCCCTCTGGGTTTTCCTCCACCCTACGCATCCTTCACTGTCACCTGGCAGAGGTAAAAGATACCCTAAACAGATGGCAGCAGAAAATTAAATCACTGATAAAAAATCTACACGTAAGAAGACTAGTTCACTAAGTAATATACTAAGCCTTTGCAGGTTCATCTGTACGGACGGCCACAGTCTCGGATATACAGTCAGCATTTGACACCTCCACTCGAAGTAACTCCACCACGGCTACCTCTGGCCACCGGAATCACCTCGTTCTGACACGTGGAGCCCGAGTTATCACCATTGTCGTTTTCTGGCCCCTTAAACTTCGAAATGCCGTAAGTATTGCCTCAGGTATCAGTTTCACTTGATTTTTCGACCCAAGTGAATAATATTTCGAACTCTACATTTTTTCTTTTGTAAACTTCGAAATGCCGTAAGTATTGCCTCAGGTATCAGTTTCACTTGATTTTTCGACCCAAGTGAATAATATTTCTAACTCTACATTTTTATACAAAAGAATTAGTACCTACTTGGAGTATCTTTGATGCCATCTCGCTACCCTAGGACTTAGAGGGCCGCAACCGAATTCGTACTATTTACCCCGACAACCCGAAGGTGAGAGGTCCATTTCGAAACCCGGTGGTAATCTCTCTCTAGCACTAGTGCAGGGGTAGACGGAGGCGTCCCGCATTCACGGTACGTTTAAGAGACATCTAGTGTCCCGCCCCTATGCAACTTGGTGCCCCTCATATTCTCCCGAAGGGGCCAGCCTACTCCAAGCCGGTTGTGAGTCTGAAGGGATTTGATCCGGAGACCTCCTCCCAACAAGTTTCTCAGCTACACCACGAAAGCTGATCTCACAACTGGTTTTGAAGACCAGTTTCTAAGCTAATATGCTAGAAAGCTGCGATATTTCTTCTTTCCTTTGCTAAGACGAAGTGCCATAACTTTCTCTAGACATGCTCTTTTTGTACATTTCGAATTTTAAACAAATACAACATACTACAATCTACATGAGAAAAATCTAAAAAGTATTTTTCGACTCACTCAGATTTATGGTAAATTTCCCGGTATCAGAAATCTTGTAGAAGAACTCCAAGTAACTTTTTGCCTGCAACTCCGTTTGTAATTTTTGAACATACCACGGTGATCAGCGCAACAAGACCTACGCCGTGGTGTTTTCAGAATTTCGAATGCTCACTTCCTCCAGAATCGACTTCTCTGAGGTCTTAACTTCACTTAGAGAGAGACTAACTTCTAACTGAGAGATGGATTATTCACTATGTGAAATAATTCACATCACGACAACGTGCGCTTAATATCTTTGTTCCGAACCTAACCGTAAACATGTCTCCATTTGCATCATCATGTCCAATAGCCCAACCTATCGAGATCGGACTAGTATCCACCGTAAGAACCACTGATCTACCATTGTAGTGCTGCAGGATTTCTCCTTTTGTCCATTTAGCATAAAAGATGTCGTTCTCACAGAGGATTTGCACAAGTATCGCTGCTCTAAGTTCTAAGATCTGTTCAAACACACAAACACACGGGCTTTACCTAGAAATCTCGTCTTCTCACAAAACCACACGGCTTCTAGACCCTTTAGAAGGTGCCCTGGACCTAAACAAACAACTACAGCTTAAAATATCACATAGATATCTACAATGAATCTCGAGAAGACGCTTTCTGCTTCCAGATCACGGCTTCTTGTCTTCTCACGACAGTCTTCCCGAAGCAATTCTCGGCTTTTGAAGGTTCAACTCGACTTCTCGCACCTCCAGAAGACTGCTCTTGCTTCGTAGACGTCAAATTACCACTGTCTATCACACATTGCTCTTCCAGTTTCCAACGGGGTTAGATCAATCACAAGTTGTATGCCCCTTGTAGCCTTCCCAGGCTTCTGTCTATGAAAACGGTCTTCTTGCAGCACTACAAGACATTCGCCTTCACGGAAGCTCAATAGAAGTCTCGGAACCTCACTAGAAGAAGATAGAAGATGGGAAGATGAGAGAAGATGGGGAGGAAGAGAAAATCCAAACAAGAGGAAACAAGATGAAAATGAGAAATTAAGACTCCGACAGGTTTCTAGTCCGGATCTTGACTAACAAGTCATCCCTGCTTGTAGTAATTTGGGAAGAAGATCACAAATTTGCTTACAGTTACACAGTCTTCTACTCGATGATGTCGTCTTCTACTGTGAGAAGAAGACTTCTTTTTTCTTCTGTCGTTGCTCCCTACTCTATCGTCTGAGATCGCTTATCCATAGGACATGGATCCTAAGTGCTCCACTGGATGAGATAAGATTCGACTCTGCACAGCTTCTAACAATCACCGCCACTCAAGAAGAAGACTTCTCATGTACAATTGGGTGTGAATTCAAAGAAACCCACTGCCCAGAAGACACAGACAAAGCTTCTGCACTCAAATCTGAAATCAATTCTCCGAGAAGAAGATATGTATCTTATTCTCTGGTTTCGGGAAGCTCACTCCCTCCACTTCCTGCTCCTACTCCTTGACACACCAACTTAGAAACATGACTGCACGATGATGCCGTTCCCTGCTCTAGGCTGTCCATTATCTCTATCTACATCTTCGATCCACTGCTGGAAGCGAGAATGCATACCCCTCCTGTGTAATCCAATTCTATTCGTATGTATCTACCAACGGGCGTAATGTGTGTATAATGTGTCTCTCACATGTGTGTCTCAAATCCTACTCTGTATCCTACTTTATACTTATGTACTTAAGTCGCAAGAGAGAGTTCCCCTCCAATCCTCACTCGCAGCCAAGAGAAATGAGACGCTGTCAGAACGCCACCACCTCACATGCAGTCGACTCCCTTCTCAGTTTAGAAACTTACTTTCTACTCTTGTGCTGCCTACTCTACGACATGGACAGTCATCTAAATTACAAAGGGAGTAGTCTCTCCCAAGATAGTAAAATCCGCTTCTTATCAAATTAGTAAGTCAATTGTCTTTTTAACTTGCTGCCTACTCTAATTCGTTGGGTGTGATCTCCTCCTGATCGGTTCCTACCTGAACTCCTAAATCAACCTCTGATAAAGTGGGAAGCTCTGCTGGTACCTCGGGTGTGACTAAGGTTGCTTCCTCCTCGATGTTCATGGCTTGCTCTTCTGAGACGTCTTTGAAAGACGGAAACGTCTTCTGGAAGCTGAGTCCACCTGCGCTTCCTCGCTCTTCTGGGGCACTGGTTCGACACTGGGAGCTAGGTGGCTTCACAGTGGTCAGAGGAAGTCACCTCCTCCACTCGAAACACCTGGGAAGACAACTCTACTTCTTGTCTTCTAGGGCTTCTTCTAGGATCTTCTCGGCTTCCAGCGCTGTCACTATCAAGTGGACAGCGAGGTCGAACTCCTCCTTCTCCAATCTGTCCCGATTGTTGGTCCTAGAGCCTGGGAAGATGTAGCTGATGACCGTGAGATCGAGGGAAGACCGTAAAGCGTCTTCAAGCTCTCAATCTGCCGATCCAGGTAGCGGAACATGTTGTTCTTGCACTCCACTAACATCACCCTGGAATCGTTATCCCACTCCCTAGCTAGGGTGAGAAGCTTCCTACCCGCGGTGAAGTTGAACTTCTTACGAAGTGCTTCCACCATCTGCGTCATAACTCCATTCGCTCGGGCTTCTGCTTCTTCTCGCTACTTCTTCTCTACTGCGGCTTGTGCTTCTGCGGCTTCCGGTAGTGCCCTCCATGTCGTCTTCTCTTCTGCGAGAGAGGTGATCTTACCTTTGACCCGCAGAACCTCTTGATCACGTTGCTATAGACGTGCCTGCAACTTCTGGTTGCTCTTCCTCAACTACGCTGACTCCTTGGGAGAAGCGGCTGCTGCCGTCTTGTACCTTGCTTCAAGCTTCTCCGTGGTGCGGAGATTGGCTTCCAGCGCGTCCATCTTCTTCTGAACATCTTCTTGCTGCATCAGGGTGCGCGGACCGAATCCAAGCCGCAGTGGCTTCTCTTGAGTCATCGTGCGCTTCTCCATCAACTCCATGGCTGACTGGATCTCTGAATAGAAGAAGGCGCTGAATTCCTCCAACATTCTTCTCGTAGAAGACAGGTTCATCTCCACAATCCGATCGGAGGTGTCTTCTCTGTCTTCTAGAGGCAAGGATACCTCTTCCACCATTGTGGTCTTCTGCTTCTGCACGCGGAAAGAAGCTACTCTTCTTATCTTCCAGGGTGGAAGATCTCTTTCCACTACAGGAGCGGTTCTGTTCGCGGTGCTTCCTCGAGTCGTAGTCGGAATGTCAATCCATACTTCGGCTTCTGGAGTCTTCGAAAGACTCCCTGTAGTTGCAGGTGTCTTCATTCTAACAGCAGTAATGTAAGGCTGTCCTAGAATGATAGGATAGGTTGACATATCTTGTACAAAGAAATTCTGAACATCACTGATGTCACCCACAGTTACCTTGATGTTGGGACAAGCACCATAGAGTTCTCCTCTCTGGTTGTTGGCAGCACGGATGAGCCATCCATGGTCGGTGTCTATGGGCCACCTCCCACGCTTGTACAGCTCCTTAGACATCAGAATAATCTCTGAGCCGTGATCAATCAATGCCACCACAGGTTCCTCCAGATCTCTCAACTTCACCAAGGTCTCTGTGGTTGCTCTTGCCCAATGGTTGTGAGAGTAATGGCTCTTCTGCGATGCTTCCACCTCATCTTCAAACCTCACGTGCTGATACAAACTCCCCTCTGATACTTGAGAGCCGTAACCAGCAATCCTCATCCTCCGACAGTTTGGTCCCTAGAGCGTTAAGCGTAGCTGCTTCACCCAAAATCTGACGTTTCCTCTTGATGATATCTATGATAACCTCATGGAACTCACGCTTTGCAATCCCAAGAATCTCACCCAAAGTAAACTCAACCTTCCCATTCAAGATACGATTCTCTAACACCTGCTTCAAGTCTGTAGCAATCTCAATGTCAGAATGAAGTTTGTATACAGGCATCTTACCTTTCTCTTTGCTTCTCTCCTTCTCCTTTGGTGTTGTAGATGATAGATCCTCCATAGTTTCCTCTCGAGTAGGTGTTGTCTCCTGCCTTGTCTCTGATCTAGCCCTTTCACTCCTTGTAGCAGGTCGTTTGGCTGTAGAAGCCTCACCTGCATCCTCCCTTCTGCGTTTTTCTTCTAGTACAGCTTCATGTTGACTTCTTGCAACATAAACATGCACAGACATAGTATCCACAGGGTATGTAGTTTCTCGAATTGAGTTGCCAACCCTTCGTAGCACATCCTTGTCTAGCTCTGTTCTAGCTACGGACCTCACTACATCAGACCACAACCCAGTAGTCCCTTTCTCTCTCTCCATCTCCACTTTCACTCCACAGATAGCAACATTCACAAGAGAAACAGCATGTGATGCTGATATCTCATTCACAAGTCTCTTCATACCACCCTTGCCAAAGTTGGTTCCCAACATCATCCCAGTCTCTCTCAGATGGATCTTACCATCTTTGAAGAAGATCAGATCCTTCCTCAATGCATCTGAAAACTCCCCACAATCTCTTCTTACATGGTCTAGGCTATCACACCATATACAACGATGAACAAAACCTTCTCTCATCTGAGGTCTCTGCATAGCAGGCTGTACATTCTGCTCCTTCTCTTCTAACCTAGTGAGCTTAAGCTTAAGCTCCTTCATACCCTTAATCAACTCATCAAGCGGTGAGTCTTCCTCTCTAGCAATTACCAAAGTGGGCTTAGTAGACAACTGCTTGACAGGAATTATCAGAGGTGCTGCTTCACTTATCATCACCTTGTCCATTCTTCTCTGTCTCTTGGTCAGCAAAGAGACAGCCTCTTCAACCTCCTTCCAGTCAGTCTTCAATCCTCTCTCCTCACTCTTGTCTTCTAGCAACAGTTCAAGCTTCTCCTGAATAGTCACGTCTGCTGCTTGTAAGAAAAGCTCGGTCTTCTTCATCTCCAGTGTAAGCTTCTTTGTCCTAGAAAGCTGAGCATACTGACGATCAAACTCCCTTAACAACTCATTTACAAACAAACCTTTGTTAGGCTTAACCATCCACTCCAAGAACGTTGTCGTGGCGAGAGTCTTTCTTGAGGAGGACGGACCTCCTGACTGTGATCGATCAAAGAAAATGACCAAGAAGGAAAACAGGTTGCTGCAGACGATGAAATCTCAAAACACAGCCTCTTGTGCCCACCAATTGCAAATAAACACTCAAGCACGCACTCAGGTACACAAATATATCTCTCCGGAGTAGAAATGGCTTTATTTCAGTGTCAACTGCTTCACTGTTAAGAAATATCTCTCTCCTCCTCTCCTAAGTCCTTCTCAGCTGAAAATTCCAAGGAATTTGATCTTACGACAACCAAAGCCTTGTCAAAAACGATCTCCTTCAAATAAACCACCTCTGTCCGTTCAATTCTATTGCCTCCAAACCCCAACTGTATATCAGATGAAGCTCCAACCTCCAAACGTTTGTCTGTCCCTCTGTCACGATCTCCCCGTCCACCTTCTCTATTCTGTCCAAAAAATTTCCTCTCTCCCTGTCTCCCCGCTTCTCATGCGCTTCCTTGATCCTAAATCCCTAATTCCCTTCCTTCTGCTTCAGCTCCCAACTCTCAATCCAAAAATCGCTTGAAAAGTCCCCCCGATCTTCAGCCGCCGCAGTATTTAACCTAAAGTTTTAAGGCCCCAGCTTAAGCTGCCCCCCTGCTGTCCTTATAAGTGCAGTCACTTATCAGAAGCAGGGCCCTAGCTTAAGCTGCCCCCCTGCTGTCCTTATGCGTACAGAGCTTTATTTACAAAGTTGG
This sequence comes from Asterella californica, assembly GCA_036924285.1. NCBI lineage: Eukaryota > Viridiplantae > Streptophyta > Marchantiopsida > Marchantiales > Aytoniaceae > Asterella > Asterella californica. Next base: position 17,305,839 of record JAYKYS010000008.1, read on the forward strand.
CCCCTTTTTAATACAAGTTTCACAGTTGCCTCCACAAACTCTACCCCTTCACTAATAAAGGTTCACATAACCTCATTCTCCATCGCAAGCCTACTCGATGATTATTTAACTAATTAGCAAAAGTTTCCTGTGCTCTTGATGCCATCCTGAATATACTACAAGCCATCCAATGTAGACCGAAGCCCCAACACTTATGAGGCTGCCCCACAGGGCTTACAGCCCCCCCATATGCGCACCAGGTATCTCCCATAGTATATTCAGGATGGCATGCGAATGCTTAGGTCAGGAAGCCCACGATTAAAGAAGATATCGGTCTCCCGCCCCCAGGTATACAAGACATGACTGCATAGCCAACATAGACTCCCATCCGGGAGGCCAACATGTCAGAATAGGAACCAGAGGCCAAGAGGGATTGATCCTGAGAGCACTTCTCTCCTAGGCAGGCGCCCTATGACTGGGATGGCCTTTGGTTCCGTTCTAAAAGCATTTAAAACCAGTACATATGCTTTTACTGTAGAAATTTTCCTGCAAAGTCTTTACTAGCCTTTTCTGCGCTAACTTCTCTATACAACTCCATTTTTAATGAATAAGGAGTCAAAACTATAGTATTCATGAATACCTACACACCCACGCTAGAGGGTGTGTAGGTATTCATGAGAGATCGAGTCACGAGCCAGAATCGACGGATTTCCCTCTTTCACATATTTCACAGCCTAAAACTCGTACTAACTATTGCTTAGAACACTTTCTGTCAAACTAGAAGTATGAGGTCGCTCTCCTCGTCGAGCTTCACATTCTGGTGTCTTTCGATTCCCTTAGGGGTGATATTCCAACCCAAGCTAGGGGGCAGCTTGTCAAGCATGGCCCCAGCTTAGCTCCTACCTAGCTTGTTAAGCTGCAGGGCAGCTTCCTTTACACAGTATAGAAAAAAATCTCTTTGCATTACTTTTCACTATACAGACCTATGTACAACACGACATTCACCCCCTCCAAACCTGCACATCCTCTGGTATGTGTCAATTCGTCACCGATCCTCGTGGTCCTCCAAATCGTCTTCGCTCTCCTCGACCGCCTCAGAAAGGTCTTCATTTGCTCCTATCTGCTCTGAACCTAAGAACTCAGCTAGCTCCACAGTCTCTCCTCTCTTCTTGAATAACTTCACTCGTTTTCCAGCAATTGGAAGTTTTAAAGGCGTGCCATCTAGCTCTTGCAAGGAATAAGTAGCATTCTGATGTACATCAGAGACAAGATACGGGCCAAACCATCTTCTCAAAAACTTTCGGATTGTGGAGTGTTGGTTCTCCAATGTGCTGTCGTATACCAACATCCAGTCTCCAACTTGTATCAGTTTTGAGTCTTATCAAACCTCTCCTTGTTCCCAATTCGAGCCGCCTTCAGCCGTCGCTGCGCTTCAGCGAGATCCTCCTCTCTACATTCTAGCTGTCTGATTCATAGTGAGAGAAGCTGCACACGGTCCACATTGTCCTCCCATGACAAGGTAGCCCAGGTAGGAAAGTCTTCTTCTGCTGGCATCATTGGTTTCTGTCCTAACATTAACTCAACAGGCATGTACCCTGTAGTAGAACAATGTGTTGTTCTATCCGTCCATAAAGCAAAAGGGAGTAACCTAAGCCACTCTCTATGCTTACCATCACATGCCTTCATCAAAGCCTGAACTATCGATGGATGTCCTCGCTCGCTCTTGCCAATCCCCTCTAGATTCATCGCAGTAGTAAGCTTGAGCTTCACATCATATCGAGCAAAAAACTCTTTCGCTTCCGTACCCCGTAGTTCTCCCATATCTGCTCGTAGCCTTCCTACAGATCCATACCTACAGATAATATCTTCAAGAACAAACTTACATATCCCCTCTGTGGTCTTGGTCCTCAAAGCTCGCCCTTCTACAAAGTTGGAGAGATCCTCACGAGCCAGAACCAAATATCGCATGCCCCATAACCCCAGAGGCATCACCACTAAGTCGAGAACCCACTGAAAGTGAATGCAAGGCAGATAAGTTGGCACAAGACCATCCCTATACCGCATCTTTGAATAGAACTAGCAATGCAAGCAGGAGCTGACGTAGTTCACCACATCATGATACAGACCTTTCCATCAGTACCTCTCTTTCAACTTGGTGTAGGTAGCCCAAATCCCTCGATGTCCGACCCATAAGGTATCATGGAACTCCTTCATTAGTTGCTGCTTAGTCTCTTGATCGTCCACTATCCGTATGAACATCCCATCTCTCCTCTGTGGTCGTCTCCAAAGATACCCATCATGCAGAAGATAGTTGTCAGCTTGTTTCCTTATCTCTATGAACTCAACCTTGCTCCACCTCTCTTGCCTCTCCAACAAGCTCAGATAATATCCTATGTCACGAAGTCTACCTGTGTAAAGCTCTTCTCTAAACATCAAAGGCCCCAAGTTTGTAGCTCGTCGATTAACCTGACACTGAGCATCCTTTCTCTCTTCTTCCTCAGCTTCTGAAAATCATGACATCGTCATCTACAAATCGAGCCCTCGACAACATATCTGCGACCATATTCTCCTTTCTTTTTATATGCTTCAGCTCTGGATTCAAGCTTCTAATATAGGCAATCCAACGTAACATCGCTATGTCTGGCGTGTTACAGTTGGATATCATGCCTAGTAGAGGTAGACAATCCGTCTCTAGGACTACATGAGCACCAATCAGAAACTCACGGTCTGTCTTCATCGCTGTCACCGCTCCTCATAATTCACGCTTAACCTGAGGATAATCTCGTTACCTGTCTGTCAAGATCCTAGCTCCAAACCTAGAGGTAAACCGCATACCATCCGCATCATCTTGACCTATTGTCCAGCCAATCGCCTTTGGACTAGTATCTACTGTAACAATGACAGGTCTTCCACACCCGTAGTCTACTTTTCTCAGAACAGGTGGAGACTGTAGAGCCTCCTTCAACCTATTCATAGCTTCTCGATGGACTGATGCCCATACAAACCTCTTACCCTTCCTCAATAATGCATACAAAGGCTCAGCAACATGAGCATAATGAGGAATGGATAAGCGATAAAATACACAAGCACCTAGAAAGCGTCGAACCTCCGTGATGTTCTTACAGTCTGCCATCCTAGCTATAGCTTCAACCTTCTCGGGGTTTGATCGCCTTCCAAAAGCGTCACACAGATGTCCAACCACTAAAATCTCAGACACACCAAACTTGGACTTAGCTCCTGACAGGGTGAGATGTACCTCCTCCAGGCGAGTCAAGATACGTTCTACATCCCTGATATGGTCTGCAACAAACCTTCTGCATCCATTCGCAAGTACTGCTTCATCCTTGTCTTCAACCGCGCAACCCTTTATGGGAATATCGTCTAGAAATGGAATGGTAACATCAGACACAAACTCCTTTAGTACCTTATGCATCGCGTTGTGCATATGAGCCACCGAGTTCGTTGCTCCTTGTGGAAGAGCACACATCCGCATCAATCCTAGGGGCGTACGCATAGTAGTTAAATCTCTACTCTCCACAGCCAGTTGGAACTGATCATAACCAGAATATAGATTTCCTATCGAATAGATAGCTCTCCCTGCAAATACCTCTGCTACCTCTTCAATCACAGGACCCGTCCCAACGTTACGAATGGTTACGTTATTCGCAGGCTATAGGTCTTGAATAAAACGCAAAGCTCCTGACTTCTTGGGTACAGTGAACCATCTGCTAGAATATGGCCCCACGGACGGCTCAAGTATCCCCATCTGTACCTTCTCCTTCAACAACTCGATGAGTTTAGGCAACAAAGCACGAGGAACTGGGATCGGTTTCAGATCCCAAGGCACATGAGGGATTGTGAATATAACCATAGGCGCTATAACCTTTGGGTCCACACAACCTATCTCCTCTGGTGAAAAAGAGAATGCTTTACCGTGCTTCACTATCATATGTTCAAACACTGTCTTCTCGACCTCAATCAAGAAATCACCCCCTCCTATCTGGAGCTCCTTCAATGTCTCTTCAGTAAACTGGTGCCCTACTCGTCTATGATCACGCAATATAGGTTCAGTCCCCACTAACTGTACTTGCTGCTGAGAGTTAGCAGGTAGTTGAGCTGCTACCGGTCTTACTTTTCTCAGTACAGATTACTTCGCATGGAGTTTAGGGTCTGCTTCCTGAGGGAGTGCACACCAACAACTTGCTTCTCTCCCTTCATTATTCTGCATCGGATGAGGAAAGAACTGCAGGTATGTAGCAATCTCCTTATATATGCATCGAGAGTGGATAGGGATCACCACCACACTATTTTTCCCCTCCATCAATCTACTCACATTGTCTAACCAACCAACAGCTGACTGTACAGACATAAACTCTTCAAACAAACCAGAAACCACTTCGTCTTCATATAGAACTCCTACACGCCACAACCCTGATACCTGTTTCACCATCCATCTTTTTGTATTTTCCTCCATATCTGTGGTGCCCACAAATTACAGGATTCATGAATTTTTTAAATTTTTAAGATTAATAACTTGTTTGTATAACTGAAGAAGCGTTGTTACTTAAGATTACTGCTTCCTTAGAGGGAAGATGATCTTATGAACTTTTTAATAAGAAGTTGACTTCTTCGGAAGACGACCGTCTTCCGGAAAGCGTCTTCTCAGTTGCGTCTTCGGAAGACGGGAAGACGGCGGAAGATGACAAGACGGCGGAAGACAGCGACCGCGAAGGGCTAACCACGAGTTTTCAGGTAAAACAGTAGGTGTACCTACTGGGTAACACACATGTGGTAGGTAGGTTAGGAAAGACACCTAGGGTCGAAACCCCTAATCTGCATGAGCATCGAGTGAGCATTGAGTGAGCATCGAGAGAGAAATCGAGTGAGGAGAGGATCAGTTGGCAGCTAGGCGAAGGGCGAGACTGAATTGCTGAAGCACGGAAGGCAGAGAGCGAAGGCGTTTCTGTGAGCTCTCGAGAAGCTGATATTGGAGAATCGCTGAGTAGAATCGAAGGTGGAATTGGAGCGTGGTCAAAAATTGACAGCGGAAGCAGTCGTGTGAAGTCGCATTGGAGCTAGGACCAGAGCCAAAAGCGTGCGGGAGGTCGAAGGCAACTCGGGAAGCAGAAGAAGATTGTAGAGGTTCTTCCCCACGTTCTTTCTCCTTCCCACTTCTTCTCGTCTTTGTCTGATGTTCCCCGCGCTTCCCTGGTTGTGTGCAGGCAGCCTGATCGAATACCCCCATCCCTCATTTTTCCTATTATGACATTGGGTGCGGAAGCGCTGCCCAATTTCTGTCAGACATCTTCTTACTTCTTCCTAAGTTCAATTCGAGCTTCCCTACATCTCGTCCTCAAATTGACGATCTCAGCTACCAATTTCCCTACCCTACTACCCCTCTACACCCGAAACCTCGAACAGAAGACGCTTCGGAAGATGGGAACATCTTCAAAAGACGCTTCTTAAACTTGACTGTCTTCGGAAGTCGACTATAACCAATTCGTATCAAGAGTGGATTTGTGTTGCTTTTGTGTTAAGAGAGGCTTGGTACGAATCTTGAGTGGTGTGGTGAGTTGTTTTGTTATTTCAAGAAGTTGGAAGTCGGGAACTAGGCCTGTGCCTCCCGGTCTTCCAAGCTTCTCAACTCCACATCTTCCTAGAGAGACTAGAAGACTGAAAGGCTGGCAAAATGAGCGAGAAGACGAGAGGGTCCATTTCGGGTCTCTTCTGTCTGACCCATAGCAGCCATTCCTTCTTCTTCCCAAACTTAGAAGAGAGTCGTGAGAAGACTTGCTGGCAGAATCCGGAGAGAATGGTCGAGGGTCATGTCTTCCCACCGAGCAGCAAGCTTCTTCAGAGTGCGTATGAGAGGTGAGAAGTCAGAAGAACAGAGTGCAATTGTCTTGAGTCTGTTGTGAGGATAGATTGCGCGTAAGAAGACGAAGACATGTGAGACCAGTGAAAGGAAGTCTGACTTTGGGAGGTCTTCCGAAGAAGACATTGAATCGGAAGCTGTCCCGAGTGTCTTCCCAGAGGCCACTGTCATCGCAGGAGCCCGCAACCATCTTCCGAACCTGTTATGCACTTGATGTTTCGCGAATCTTGTATCTTCTGATAAGAAGTAGGATGTAATGCAAGGTGGATTGTCTTCCGGGCAATCCATGCGAGGCCTTGCTTAGATAGGATTGTTTAGATATAGCTCGGAAGACGAGAGCTATCTAGGAAGTATTGTTAGAATCCCGGAAGACGGAGTAGTTGTCTTCTGGAAGACTAGTTTCGTCTTCTGAGAAGTAGAAGCTAGACTGTGGGCACTTGGGAAGGACTGAGCCTTCAGCTCATAGTAGGTGCTTGTGGCTTAGTGCAACAGATCTTCCAGTATGTCGATGCATCCTCGAGGATTGGTGTTACCAGCAGCAGAGTTGGCAGAGGCCACGCCTTTCCTCAAGGAGTTAGGTCTCGATTTCTTCTTGTGAGATTGGAACCTCGCCGATCAGGGACTTCTGGAGGAGGTGTGGGCAGCGTTGCCACCTCGTAATCGTGTACCTGCGAAGGCAGGAGTAGCTCGAGGAAGGTCATCTTCCTGGACTGAAGATTGGTGGCGCAGGGCTTTTCACAGGCCAGAGTTCGAAAACCGAGGATATTGATACGAGAAGAAGATCTTGCCCATGATCGTGAGTTCGTGGCATGTGCCGGGGAGCACCACCTGCCTTTTCGTGGAAGACAGGCAGGGGAGGAACGGTTGGAAGATAGAATCTTACCGGGAGCCGAAGAAGCGACTTCTGGCGAAGTTGTTTCTGCATCTCTTTCCCAAGGGGAAAGCGCAGAAGACAAAGTACTTAGGAGATCAGGACGTGGAGTTCCTGGAATCAGTGTGGGATGACAGAGTGCCCATCTACTAGGGCGCGTACATCCACAACTATGTACAGACGGAGCTAGCGTACTTGGATACCCCGGCGGGAGGACACTTGACACTCTTCCTCTGCTACTTGTATGTAGCCTTGGGGGATCTTAGGGAAAATCAGCTGGCAGAGTATGGACCAACGGAGAGACATGAGGTGAAGGAGGAGACCTCGGAAGACGATGATCGAGCAGCAGCCGCAACGTCCCCTCCCACGCTGATGCCACAGCTGAGGCTCGGCTCTCACCAGAAGACGCTTCTGGTAAGGGAAGATGAGTCTAGTGGGTCGGAAGACGCCATGCCACCGAGGAAGATGGGTCCCAAAAGTGTACAGAGGACACCCATCTCCCTCATTCATTCAGGGTCGGAGTCCGACTCGGAGGAAGAACTGCTGAGTATCCGATCGGAGTAGAAGACCGCTTCTGCAACACCTGGGAGTCTTCCGAAGACTCCAGAAGACAAGAGAAGAAGGGATACTCCTACTGCGATGCGAGGAAGCGCAGTGAAGAGACCCGCTCCTGCCATGAGGGATCTTCCACCCCGGAAGATGAGAAGGGTAGCTTCTTCTTGTGCGCAGAAGATGAAGGTCATTGTGGTAGAAGAGGCTTCCTTGCCTCAGGAAGACGAAGTCGACACCGCGGAGCGAATGGTGGAGATGAACTTGTCTTCCGCAGGAAGACGACTGGAGGAATTCAGCGCCTACTTCCAGAAGGAGATCCAGCCAGCTATGGAGTTGCTGGAGAAGAGAGCGAAGGCTCAGGAGAGGCCCTTGCAACCTGGATTCGGCCTGCGCACCTTGCTGCGACAGGGAGAAGACCAGAAGAAGACGGAGTCGCTGGAAGCTAGTCTCCGAACCACGGAGAAGCTCGCAGCCAGGTACAAGACGGAAGTAGCCGCTTCTGCCAAGGAGCTGGTGCAGCTTCGGAAGAGCAACCAGGAGTTGCAGGCGCGTGAACAGCAGCGCGATCATGAAGTTCTCCGAGTGCGGGAGAAGATCACCACCCTCGTAGAGGAGCAGACCACTTGGAAGACGCAGCGAGAAGCCGCAGAAGTGCGAGTTGCAGTTGAGAAGACGCATCGGGAAGCAGCGGAGGCTCTTGCACAAGAGATGCTAGCACAATCGGTGGAGGTGCTTCGGAAGAAGTTCAACTTCACCGCGGGTAGGAAGTTACTTACCTTGGCTAGAGGATGGGATAGCGAGTCCAAGGCAATGTTGGTGGAATGCAGGGAGAGCATGTTCAGGTACTTAGATCGGCAGATAGAGAGAGTGAAGACACTTTATGGTCTTCCCTCGCTTCCGATACCTACAACCGCATCTTCTCACGCTCCAGCACCATCGCCTGGATCCGCACTGGAGAAGGAGGAGTTCGACCTCGCTGTACACTTGGTTGTGACAGCGTTGGAAGCCGGGAAGACATCGGAAGACGCCCCGGAAGACAAGATGTCTTCTGGAAGACATGAAGACGAGCCGTCTTCCAAGGTATTCCGAGTGGAGGAAGCGACTTCTCCGGACCCCTATGAGGTCGCCATGGTCCCTAGTCCCGCACCAGTGGCTCGGAAGACGGAAGAAGCACCGGTCGATTCCGCTTCTCAGAAGACGCTTCTGTCTTCCGAAGCAGAAGCCGAAGTCGAGGAAGACGCAACAGCAGCGACAGCAGAGCCAGCCAAGGACGATGAGGAGGAAGCCACCTCAGTGACACCCGAGGTAACTGCAGGGCTTTCTAGCTTATCAGAAGCCGCGTTAAGAGCTCCGATAGGAGCAGATCAGGTAGAGATTGCCACCGAGCAATCAGAGTAGTTAGTAACTCCATTGACTATTCCAAATTTAGTAGGACCAAAACATGCTATCTTAAGAGTGGCAGTTTTCAATATAAAATTAGTTAGGATACCATGTGGCAGCATAGGTAGCATAGGAACAACAAGGTGGATGGCTAATTAGGAAGGGGAACCGCTTGCATGTGGGGTGACAACCTCCTGTCAGCGCCTCTCTCTCCCTGGTGGTCGTCTCCCCTGGTTCTCATGGCAGCGACATAAGTAGGATCGAAGAGTAGGAGACAGAGTTCTAGAGTTCGATAGTTCTGTAGTTCTGCACGCACATATCAATCTTACGGTGCAGGAGACAGATTAGACACTAGACGTACACAGCGTACACTACACCCGTTGTTGGAAACATACGAATAGTCTGGGAATACATAGAAGGGGTCTGCATGCTCGTACCAGCAGTGGTTCGGAGATGTAGATGAGTAGTGGACAGTCTAGAGTAGGGAACGGCATCCTCGTGCAGTCTTGTTGGTTAGACTGATGTGTCGAGGAGTAGACGCAAGAAGTAGAGGGAGTGAGCTTCCCAATGCCATTGTGACTTCTTCTCGGGGAATAGATTGTGGATTTGAGTGCAGAAGCTTCGTTCATGTCTTCTGGGTGGTGGGTTTCTTTGGATTCGCTCTCAATTGTGCATTGGAAGTATTCTTCTGGAGTGGCGGTGAATGTCAACAGTTGTGGAAGTGTAGCTTGACTCATTCAGTAGAGCACTTGGGATCTGCGTACGAATGGTCTTATGGTTAAGGGATCCCAGAAGACAGAGTAGTCAGAGCAGCGAAGTGAAGAAGAAAGAAGCATTCTTCCCGCAACAGAAGACGACATCCTCGAGTAGAAGACGGTGCAACAGTACTCAAGTTTGTTGTCTTCCTCCCCAAACTATTACAAGCAGGGATGGCTTGTTAGTCAGGATCCGGACTAGAAGCCTGTCGGAATCTTAATTGTCTATTTTCATCTTGTTTTCTCTTGTTTGGATTTTCTTATCTTCCCCATCTTCTCCCATCCTTCCCATCTTCTTACCTTCTTCTAGTGAGCTTCCGAGACTTCTATTGAGCTTTCGTGAAGGTGAATGTCGTTGTAGTGCTGCAGGAAGACCACTTACGTAGGCAGAAGCCTGGGAAGGCTACAGGGGGCATACACCCTGTGATTAATCTAACCCGTTGGAATGTGAGTGTGAGAATAAGGTGTAACGACCGTTGCTAGTCGACTTCTGCGAAGCAGGACAGCCTTCTGGAGGTGTGAGAAGACAAGCTGAACCCCCAGAAGACGAGAATCGCTTCGAGAAGACGGTATCGAGAAGACCGGAAGAAGCAACCTGGAAGTAGGAAGATCGTCTTCCTGAGCTTCTCTGTGAATGGGTGTGTGATATTTTAGTTGGTAGTTGTTTGTTTAGTTCCAGAGCACCATTTGGCGTGTCTGGAAAAAGTGTGGTTTTGTGTGGTTTTGTGAGAAGACGGGATTTCTAAGCAAAACCCGTGTGTTTGTGTGTTTGAACAGATCTTAGAACTTAGAGCAGCGTTACTTGCGTAAATCCTCTGTGGGAATGATATCTTGTATACTAAATGGGCAAAAGGAGTAATCCTGCGTCACTACATATAGTGAGCACCATTTTTGGCGCCGCTGCCGAGGATTTCAACTTAGTAACTTCTGTTCTAAGCTTCTTGGATCTGTGTGCCAGTAGTTAGTTTCATTTCGAACTAACTTCGATTGTAGTTGAATGGGTTGTGGGAATCTATCTTGCTAGAAGACAGGAACCGCAACCAGAAGTTGACAAGATACATCAGGGAGAGTTGGAAGAAGCCGCTTCCCTGCTTCCAAGAGCTTCTTGGAAGACTCGATCTTGGAAGACTGCAGTAAGTGCAACAGAAAGCAGGAGAAGAAGACGTTCTGAACTTGTGATCGGTTGTTCAGTCATTTGGTCTCCCGGATGTAGTGGTAGAAGAAGAGAGACATCTCTTCTCAGTACTCTGGTGGATGCCTCCGACCAGAGGTAGAAGCAGAAGACGCACGGGTAAAGATCCTGAGTGGGTAAATTCACCCCAGCGAACCGCTTCTAGAGAGCAGCGGATATCCCTGAGACACCAAAGGAAAGAAGAAGAGCTCAGGAAGATCCGATCAGTAGAGTTGGAAGAGCCTTCCATCTCGAGCATAATCTTTGGCGAAGACAGAAACCAACCGGGTGATCACGTGTATAAAGTAGATTTTGGTACTGGTTACTCGGAAGACGTCTTCCCAAGTGCGGGAGAAGCTTCTCAAGGAGAAGGAAGAGTGGAGGAGATTGTTCCAGACGTCTCGGAAGATAGCAGTGACAGTAGTTCTGACTCAGAAGACGACTTTCGTGATTCAGACAGACCTGGACCTTCGAGAAGACCATCTTCACCACCTGGACCTGAGGAAGAAAGAAGTTGGCAGTCGCACCAGCCGGCAGTCGACATGACTTCCCACACTCGGTAGATGTACCATCCGTACGACGATGATGCTGACGCGGATGACTTCATCACGATGTTCGAGACCATCTCTCGATCCAACAAGGAAGACGCTGATGTTGACAAACTCCGGGTATTTCTTAGTTTGATCGTAGGGAAGGGAAGGAAGTGGATGAGTAAGATGTTGGATGATGGTGTAGTAATGGCCGCTTGGGCCACTCTGAAGGCAGCTTTTCTGAAGAGGTTTAGAGGAGTGGGATATGATCGGATGACCCTCATAGAACTTCAGAGACTCGAACGGAAGAAGAAAGAGACACTGCGGGATTACACCGAGAGGTTTGAAGATCTCATGGATCACATCCCTCAGAACCAAGGAAGACCCGGCTATTGTGCTCAGCAAGCTGTGGACTGGTACTTGGGAGGATTGTCTCAGGATATGGAATTGTATTGCAGAAGAGGAGGAGGTGATGATTTAGTCGAAGTATAGAAGCATGCCAAGCAGTATGAAACTTCGAGCATCATTCGGATATGACGAAAGACAGAGGGAAGACCTCGAAGAAGTCCAAGAAGTCGAAGAAGTCTTCTCGGAAGTCCAAGAGGAAGTCCAAGTCCACTGAAACTGATAACAGCGAGTCGGAAGTATCTTCTGCTTTTGAAGAGTCTACGGTCGAAAGTTCAGAATCCGAATCTGAACAAGAGAAAAAGACGCGGAAGAAGAAGAAGGAGAAGACGCGAGCAAGGGAGGAAGTTGTGCAGAAGATGCCTCAGACTCAGATCATACAGTCTGCACTTGATCCCCGCATCGATGAAGTTCTGAAGCAGTTTGCCGATATGAAAGTTCATCTTCTGAACCAGAACGACAAGCGGAAGCAGCCTACGGCTTCCCGGCCAAACCTTTGGTGCAATCTTTGTAACTCTTCCGGACACACCAGAGATCAGTGTACGCAGGACCAAGCTGTCAACTGGGCAGGATGGGAAGAAGACGATGAGGGATATCTACACGATCCAAGTGGGGAAACTTGCTATAGGATCGAGACGATACAACTCTTCACTCCTACGCCTCCCGCCCAATATAATCGTTATGTACCTAGGGATAGGGCTAGCAATGTACAGACCAGGACGCCCTGGCAACCTTCTTCATCACAACGACCTCTTAACCCTCTTCCTGGAACATGCAATAATTGTGGAGAGACATGACATTGGTGGTCCACCTTTCCTCATCCGAGAAGACAGATTGGGCAAGTGCCCTTGTGTGGGAACTGTAAGGAAGCCGGTCATTTCACACGAAATTGTCCTCAGACCTTACGACCACGGCAAATGGTTAGATTTGCAGATACCACGCCTCCTGCAGAAGCCACATCAACTTCTAAACTCGAGTTAGTAGTGGTACAGCACATCACGGTAGAAGAAGAAGATCCTGGGGATTGTACGAATTGTCTCCATATCGAGGAAGACGAACCGGACCCCGGGAAGTGCGAAGGAAAGGAACCTCAGCTGCAGAAGACAACTGCAGCTCAGAAGACGAAGTTACTTGAGGCAGCTTCTTCTTTCACTTTGGCGGATGGCACTGTTTGGAGCCCTAGTCCGGATTCAGACAGTTGGACTCCCGAAGAAGTCTTGGATGAAGCGGTGTTCAAGATAAGTACCATAAGCAAAGAGAAGTCAGAATCTCGTCAGAAGGAGATCAAGAAGAAGAAGCAGCGAAAGGAGAGGTCATCTTCTCCTGAGCGGCCGTCTTCTCCTACTTACGACCGAGAAGATCCGAAGTACTTTGCTCCTAACATTAGACAAGAGGTTGAAGCGATCATGCAAGAAGAGCTGGAGAAGAGACGGAAGATAGTACAGCAGCTTCCTACACCGACTACGACAACACATGTCTCACGGGAACAGCCTCCAGTCGAGAGAAGACACTCATCTGGTCTTCCACCCAAGGAAGCAGCCACTACATCTTCTCTGTTGGAAACACCAGTCACTCTTCTGAAAAGATCTCCGTACGACTTCTTGCGAGACTTGTGGAATCAGAAGGCGGATGTAACCTTCCAACAGCTGTTGGATGACAATGCTGGTTACAGGAAGTTGTTACAATCTGTGCTTCGAGGATCGAGGAAGAGGAGGACAGCTAGATTTCCCAAGAGCACCTCGATCTTAAGGGTAGAGCATGAGGACTTGGGAGCCCTAGAACTTGATATGGAGATCCATGGCTGTCTTCTGAAGAAGGTACCCATTGATTCCGGCTCCGAAGTTAACATCATGACTGAAGAAATGGCGCATACCCTAGGCTTCACTGAGTTCCAGCCTACTCCGAGGATCCTCAGAAAGGCGGACCAGACCAGAAGACGACCTTTGGGGCAACTGAAAGATGTCTTGACAGTAATTGGTGGTGTATCTTTTTACCTCACTTACATCATTTTGCGACCTGTAGCTAAGGTTGGATATCAGGTGTTGATAGGAAGACCATGGCTGTATACTGCAAATGTAAATACCGACTGGAGAAGGCATCGTTTGAGATTTCCCAATCCTACACCCAAGCCAGGTGAGAAGACTAAGGTCTCGCTTCCTTGGAAGAAGATTGGACATCAAGGTGAAACTCCGTCTACGACAGAGGGGTACACTTCACAAGACTCAGTTGCGTCTTCTGACAGTGATGAACGGTATAATGAGTTTGTGGTGAATAACTTGTGTACTACAGAAGTAGCAGAAATAGCAGAAGACGTGATCTGTGGATACATTGAGTGCTACGAGATTGCGGAGTAAGAGCTTCCAGAAGACGAAAGTATCGTCTTCCCTTCGGAAGATCCGATAGTTGGTCTTCCAGAAGACGAATCCGAACCAGAAGAAGCTCCCAAACCGGAATACTTTGGTGCCAGTGAGTACAGTCACACTGAAGGAATGATAAACCCGGATGATCTTCAAGAGATGGAGGTTGCTCCTGGGAAGAAGCTGAAGCTTTCCAAGGTGATCAAGGGCCAACAGTTGGAAGACTTTCGAGAACTTCTGACGGAGTTCCAGGATGTCTTCGCATGGACCATAGAAGACATGAAGGGCATACCTCGAGAGCTGGGAGAACATCGGATTGACTTGCTGGAGGGCGTTGTTCCTGCACGGCAGAGGCAGTATCGGCTCAACCCCAAGTACTCGCTTCTAGTGAAGGATCAGATCGACCAATATCTGAAGGCAGGAGTCATCTTCCCAGTACTTAGCAATGAGTGGGTAGCTCTTATCGTCATCGTGCCGAAGAAGCAGACAAGGAAGATCCGAGTATGTCAGGACTTCCGGAAGCTGAACTTGGCCACGAAGAAGGATCATCACCCTTTACCATTCGCCGACTCCGTGTTAGACCAAGTAGCAGGACATGAGTTCTACAACTTCCTGGATGGGTATTCTGGGTACAACCAAGTTTCAATCAGAGAAGAAGACAAGTCAAAAACCACTTTCACTACTGATTGAGGCACGTACACGTACAATCAAATGCCGTTTGGTTTATGCAACGCACCCGCCACATTCCAGAGATTGATGATTACAATCTTCAAGGAGTATCTTCGCACTTTCATGGAGATCTTCTTGGATGATTTTTGCGTGTTTGGATCGAAAGAAGATCACTTGATATTTCTAAGGAAGTGTTTTCTGAAGTGTAGAGAACATCGTTTGGCTCTTCACCCTAAGAAGTGCTTCTTTGGTATGTCAGAGGGAATCTTGCTAGGACATAGAATTTCCGGAAGAGGTATAGAAGTCGACTGTGCTAAGGTGGAAGTTATCATGAAACTTCACCCACCTGCTAACCTGACTCCGTTGAGAAGCTTCCTTGGCAACGTAGGATACTATAGGAGGTTTATTGACAGGTACGTAGAGGTAGCAAGAAGACTCACTAAGTTGCTGAAGAAGGACGAACCATATATTTGGTCTTCTGAGCAGCAAGAAGCATTCGAAGAAATGAAGAGACTTCTATCGGAATCCCCTGTCCTAAGGCCACCTGATTGGGAAAGAGTCTTCCATATCTATGTGGATGTTTCTGCTTTCGCCATAGGGGTGGTGTTGAGTCAGAAAGATGAGAAGAAGAAGGATTATCCCATCTACTATGCGGGAAGACAACTCAGTGATGCAGAGAAGAAATACTCGACAACTGAAAAGGAGTGTCTTGGTATGATTTACTCCTGTAGGAAGTTTAGACACTATCTTCTAGCAAACCCGTTTGTCTTCTATGTGGATCATTTTTCTTTGAAACATCTTGTAAAGAAAGCAGATTTGTCTGGGAGGATAGCTAGGTGGATTCTCCTACTCCAAGAATTTACTTACACAGTTGAGTACAGACCTGGAAGACATCATGTTAATGCTGACTACCTATCCAGATTAGAGACAGAACGACGAGAAGATGAAGTGGAAGACGAGTTTCCTGATGAGAAGTTGTTTTCAGTTTTCGTAGAGACACTTTCATCTGAGGGGGGGCGTACCGCCTGCTTCCCAGAAGACGAGACTAGATCTTCTGATCCAGTCTTTGCGACTTCCACAGAAGAGTCGATCTTCAAGGACTTGAGGAAGTTCTTGGAAGACCAACAGTACCCCGAGGGATTGGATGCGGAGCAGAAGGCTGTCTTCTTACACAAGGCAGGTCCTTATGCCATCTTCCAGGGTATCCTGTTTCGGAAGGGACATGACGAGAAGCTAAGGAGATGCCTTGAGCCTTCAGAGATTAAACCAGTGATCACAGGTCTTCACTACGAAGATGCTGGGGGTCACTACGGGCTGAAAACCACAGTGAAGAAGATGTTAGACGCCGGATACTGATGGCCGACCATGTACCGAGACACTTTTCAGGAGATCAGGAAGTGCGATGCGTGTCAGAGGGTGGGAAGACCGACAGCTACGACAAGGTGGCCTCTTACTCCTATTCTTCTGCTTGCTCCGTTCGAAAAGTGAGGAATCGACTTTGTGAGTCCTATCGCCCCGGTGGCAAGAAGAACACGAGCACGGTACATCTTAATAGCTACCGACTATGCTACCAAGATGATGGAAGGCGAAGCCACAAGGAAGAACGATGCCGCAATAGTAGCCAGGTTCCTTTGGCACAACATCATCACTAGGTACGGATGTCCGCTGGAATTGGTGTCAGATAGGGGTACTCATTTCTTAAATGAGACTATCTCTCTCCTTGTAGTGACGAAGGATTTCTCCTTTTGCCCATTTAGTATACAAGATATCGTTCCCACAGAGGATTTGCACAAGTAACGCTGCTCTAAGTTCTAAGATCTGCTCAAACACACAAACACACTGGTTTTGCCTAGAAATCCCGTCTTCTCACAAAAAACCACACAAAACCACACGTCTTCCAGTTACGCCAAATGGTGCTCTGGACCCAAACAAACAACTACCAATTACAATATCACACAACTATTCACAAAGAAGCTCGGGAAGACGAACTTCCTGCTTCCAGGTTGCTTCTTCCGGTCTTCTCGATACCGTCTTCCCGAAGCGATTCTCGTCTTTTGGGGGTTTAGCTCGTCTTCTCACACCTCCAGAAGGCTGTCTGGCTTCGCAGAAGTCGACTAGTAACAGTCGTTACACCTTATTCTCACACTCACATTCCAACGGGGTGGATCGATCACATGGTGTATGCCCCCTGTAGCCTTCCCAGGCTTCTGCCTATGGAAGTTGTCTTCCTGCAGCACTACAACGACATTCACCTTCACGGAAGCTCAATAAAAGTATCGGAAGCTCACTAGAAGAAGATAAGAAGATGGAGAAGATGAGGGAAGATGGGAAGAAGAAGAAATCCAAACAAGAGAAAACAAGATGAAAAAGGGCAATTAAGATTCCGACAGGCTTCTAGTCCGGATCCTGACTAACAAGCCATCCCTGCTTGTAATAGTTTGGGGAGGAAGACAACAAACGTGAGTACTGTAGCACCGTCTTCTACTCGAGGATGTCGTCTTCTGTTGCGGGAAGAAGTCTTCTTTCTTCTTCACTTCGCTGCTCTGACTGCTCTGTCTTCTGTGATCACTTACCCAGAAGACCGTTCGTACGTAGATCCCAAGTGCTCTACTGAACGAGTCAAGCTACACTCCACAACTGTTGACATTCACCGTCACTCAAGAAGAACACTTCTCATGCACAATTGGGAGCGAATTCAATACATTCCACCACCCAGAAGACATGAGCGAAGCTGCTGCACTCAAATCCACAATCTATTCTCCGAGAAGAAGTCACAATGGTATTGGGAAGCTCACTCCCTCTACTTCCTGCGTCTACTCCTCGACATACCAGTCTAACTAACAGGACTGCACGAGGATGCCGTTCCCTGTACCTAGACTGTCCCTGCTCTAATGTGTCTCTCCTGCCTGCATGTAGAATCGGTGTGTATGTTCAGTTACTGCCGAATTCTACAGAACTGGCAGAGCTCTTAGAGAGCTTTTCTCCTACCATGCTATCCTACTTAACCATCTGCCTTGGGAGGCGACCACCAGGGAGAGAGAGAGAGGCGCTGACAAGAGGTGGTCACCTCACATGCATGCGGTCCCTCTTCCCAATTAGCCCTCCACTGTATTACTCCTACGCTACCTATGCTGCCACATGGAGTCCTAACTATTTTTACATGGAAAACTGCCACCCTTAAGATAGCATGTCCAATCCTACTAAATCTGGAAGTGTCGATTGAGTTTGCTAACTACTCTGATTGCTCGGTGACAATCTCTACATGATCTGCTCCTACCGGAGCTACTACCTCGACTTCTGATGGGCTGGGAAGCCCTGCACTTACCTCGGGTACCACTGAGGTAGCTTCCCTCTCCTCGCTCTTCGCTGGCCTTGCTATTTCTGCGGCTGCGTCTTCCTCGGCTTCGACTTCGGAAGACGGAATGGTCTTTTGGGAAGACGAGTCGAATGGTGCGTCTTCGGTCTTCTGAGGCACAGATGCAGTACTAGGGACCATGGCGATCTCATAGGGGTCCGGGGAAGTCGCTTCCTCCACGCGGAATACCTGGGAAGACGGCTCGTCTTCCTGTCTTCCAGAAGACATCATGTCTTCCGGGGCGTCTTCTGGAGTCTTCTCGTCTTCCAACGCTGTCACCACCAAGTGTACAGCGAGATCGAACTCCTCCTTCTCCATTCCGGATCCAGTCGAGGGTGCTGGGGCTTGGGAAGATGCGGTTGCAGGTGTCGGAAGTGAGGGAAGACCATAAAGTGTCTTCACTCCTTCTATCTGTCTATCCAGGTACCTGAACATGCTATCTCTGCATTCCACCAACCTCGTCTTGGACTCGCTGTCCCATTCCCTAGCTAAGGTAAGTAACTTCTTACCCGCGGTGAAGTTGAACTTCTTCCGAAGCGCTTCTACCGACTGAGCTAGCATCTTCTGTGCACGGGCCTCTGCTGCTTCCTTCTGCGTCTTCTTTGTTGCAGCTCGCGCTTCTGCGGCTTCTCGCTGCATCTTCCAAGTGGTCTGCTCTTCTGCGAGGCTAGTGATCTTCTCCCGTACTCGGAGAACTTCCTGATCACGCTGCTGTACTCGCGTCTGCAACTCCTGGTTGCTCTTCCAAAGTTGTATCGACTCCTTGGCAGAAGCGGCTGCTTCCGCCTTGTACCTGGCTGCAAGCTTCTCCGTAGTGCGGAGACTAGCTTCCAAAGACTCCGTCTTCTGCTGGCTGTCTTCCTGTCGTAGCAAGGTGCGCAGGCCGAATCCAGGCTGTAAGGGCTTCTCCTGTGCCCTCGCTCTCCTTTCCAACAACTCCATAGCGGGCTGGATCTCCTTCTGGAAGTAGGCACTGAACTCCTTCAGTCGTCTTCCTGCAGAAGACAAGTTCATCCCCACCACTCGCTCGATGTTGTCGACTTCGTCTTCTAGAGGCAAGGGAGCTCTTCCACCACTACGGCCTTCATCTTCTGCGCACGAGAAGAAGCTACTCTTCTCATCTTCCGGGGTGGAAGACTCCTCGTGGCAAGAGCGGCTCTCCTCTTTGCGCTTCCTCGCATCGCAGTAGGAGTGCCCATCCATCCTTCGTCTTCTGGAGTCTTCGGAAGACTCCCAGGTGTTACAGAAGTTGTCTTCTGCTCCGATCGGGTACTCAGTAAGTCTTCCTCCGAGTCCAACTCCGATCCTGAATGGATGAGGGAGATGGGTGTCCTCGGTACACTTCTTTGGTCCATCTTCCTCACTGGCGTGGCGTCTTTCGACCCACTAGACTCGTCTTCCCTCACCAGAAGCGTCTTGTGGTGAGAGCCGGGCCTCAGCTGTGGCATCAGAGTGGGAGAGGGCGTTGCTGCTGCCTCTCGGTCATCGTCTTCCGAGGTCTCCTCCTTCACCTCCTGTCGCTCCGTTGGCCCATACACTGCCGGCTGATCTTCCCTAAGATCCCTCATGGCTACATACAAGTAGCAGAAGAAGGGCGTCAAATGTCCTCCCGTCGGGGTACCCAAGTATGCTAGCTCCGTCTGTACATAGTTGTGGATGTACGCTGTCGTGTCGTGGACCGGCTCCTACTTGAAATTCAAACTTCGATACTTGTTGCTCCAAAGACACTCATGAGAAGACAAGCTAGGCCCCAGCTTACGGGCTTTTGGCACAATCTCAGATCTCCATTTTCATCACATAGATGGGTAGAGCTCCTTGTCAGCTTTCCAAAGGCACTTTGTCTACTTCGTTTGGACGCCTAGTGGAGAAGTTACAGGACTCGAAAGATGGAGAAAATAAGCTAGGCCCCAGCTTACGGGTTTTTGGCACCACTTCGGATCTTCGTTCTTATCGCACCAGTGGATAGAGCTCCTTGTCAGCATTCCATAGGCACTTTGTCTACTTCGTTTGGACGCATAGTGAAGAAGTTACAGGACTCGAAAGATGGAGAAAACAAGCTAGGCCCCAGCTTACGAGCTTTTGGCGCAACTTCGGATCTTTACTTTTATCGCATAGATGGATAGAGCTCGTTGTCAGCTTTCCATGGGCATCTTGTTTATTTCGTTTGGACATCCAGAGAAGAAGTTATGCGATTCGGAAAAAGGTAAAATCAAGCTAGGCCCCTAGTTACTTGCTGACTGGGTATTTAGGGCTTCAGGCGTTATATCAAACACGCAAGGGGCCTGCTTCTTATTATTGAGAGTTGAACTTCGTACGTACAGACTGTTGCAAGGGGGCTGCTTAAGGGGCTTGCTTGTTCCTGCGACCTGTCGGTGGATGTTTTGGAGAATTGGGAAGTCCAATACACGCGCGCAAGGTGTCATCGGGTTCAGATCTGTGCAGGCTACGCACAGGTTAAGACGGTTCTTGAAGAGACGGATCGGGGGTTGTGTTCTGGGAGAAATTGAGACGCAGGGAGCAGAATTGGGGTTTTCAGTTACCTGTGAAGGAGAGTTGGACCGTTCGGGCCGTTCCGGAGTCCAAACTTGCTGTCCTTGGATCCATCGGGATCAGAACAACGAGTTCTTCAGGAAATTGAAGACGATACAAAGTTTTATCGGGCGGTTTGAGAGTTGTGAGAGAAATTGGCTCGCAGGGAAGCGCTTGCGTCAGGTTTTCATCGCCTGCGACCTGAGATTGGATTGTTCTTCGCGATCGGTGAGCCAAGCTCTTCGTTCTTGGTGCCTACGCGATCAGGGAGTCCTCATGTACGCATAGGAGAAGACTGTAAGTGAATTGGATTGTTGGTTTGGGTGTGGTGAGCAAATTTGAGCCGCAGGGAGCCGATTTACGTCAGTTTTTTGTAGCCTGCGACCAAATTTCTCGAGTAGTTTTGCAAGGGGAACTCCAAACGGCTTGTTTGGAGTCTTGTTGGGTTCAGAGTAGCCAGATCTACCTACCAGCGAAGACGGATATCAGTTTAGACGATCCGTTTGTGCGGTGTGAGCGGTTTTAAGCCGCAGGGAGGAGTTTTTGAAGGTTCGGTCACCTGCGACCGAAAATTAGCGATATCTCAACTATCGGGAGCCGGATCTGAAGGTTTCTTGGGCCAACGGAGTCAGGGAAGGAGACCCTATCAACATTTGAAGATCGTTTGGCGAAAGGAGAAAGTTCCCAGATAGGTCTTTTTCGGTTCCTTCGCTACAGGTTTCGTCCTTTTGAGTTCGTTAAGGACTTAGTTGGTTGTGTATGGCTTGTGGTAGCTAGCTTTAGCCAAGAGCTAGTGTGTGGATGTGGTTTGGACTTGGGTTTGGATCGCATGATACTGTTGTGGCTCTGGTTGTTAGCAAAGAGAAGTTCCTCTTGCTTTGAGCTACGTTTTGGCGATTTCAGACTAGGGTTACGTTTCAGGGGTTTGTTTTAAGGCTTCTGAAGTAGGTTACAGACCGCTCTGGTCTTTTCCTCAGTTTTGTGCTGTTTGGAGAAAGAATCGACAGTGTACATACTTTCAGAGTGGTATATATCGCAGCATTCCTTTTTCGTGGTTGTTCTTCTCTGTCTTGTCTCTGTTTGGCACACAGCATCTCCACAGCCAGGAACCTCGCGTTTTCCTGGACATCCTTCACGCACAAAATATCCGACACGATATGGTGGTGAACTCGACGTGAAGGTCTGGGGTGGAGATTTCTTCTGTGTGTGAACTTTGAAGAAGGGATTGGCAGTCATGAGTGGGGATGGGAAAGGTGATGGAGATGGAGCTAGTGGTTCAAGTGGGTTGCCGAAGGTGCAGTTGGATCCAGCGACTGCATCGATGTTCCAAGCTTTCACTATGTTCTTACGGCAGCAACAATCTGATGAGCGGAAGGAAGCTTTGGCAACAAAGGCGCTACAAGCGGTGGTCAGCAGGATTGACCAGTTTGATGGAAGAGATGTCTCAAGGTATCTGAGACATTATGTGAAGGAGATGGAGCTGAACCGGGTCTCAGAAGATGAGATGATTGAGACGTTTGAGTTGGCAGCAGCTCCAGAGATTAGGGATCATGTTAAAATGCTAACGAAGCATTTTAACAAGGATTGGGAGACTTTTGCTCGTGCCTTGATGGATGAGTACTTCTTGGAGGACTCTGATCGAGTCACCAAGAAGTCATTCTTGGAGTGGGTTGAGCAACCAAGGAAGGGTTTACAAGCTACTGAGTTGCTCAGAGAGTTTGAGAAGCAGTTTTCATGGCTGACCAGGATGGAGAAGTTGACGTTGCAGTCCAACAAGACAGAGCTATTTCTTCGGGCTGCAGATGAGAAGTTGCAGGAGAAGCTAGAGGTACTTCTGGAAGACCGGGAGGAGGACGATGGATTGACCAGCAGCTGGAAGAAGGTTGAGGAAGCTGTTGGTCTGCTTACCAAGAGGGAGCGGAGACGAGAGAAAGTTCATGTTAGGAGACTGGCGCCAACACATACAGCTGTAACACCTGTTCCTGTAGTCCGATCAGTTCCTGTTGCTAGACAAGTAGTATCTGTTGCTCCAGCTGTTCCTGTTGTTCCGGTTGTTCCAGTTGTTCAGGCACCCATGGTATCTCCGAAGAAGGATGACTCAAACCTTGAGGAGATATTGCGTGGAATGAGAGATCTGCAGATCAAGCTCACCAGATTGGAAGAGAAGGGATCTACAAGTGGAGTAAGACCGGTTGAGAAGCAAGGCTGGATCCAGCGGTGTATCTGGTGCGATGGTACTGATCATCCGCGCAGAGATTGCAAGGAGTTCACAGATATTCTGCAGCAAGGAGTGATCTTCTGGAAGGATGGGAAGGTAGCGTTGAGGGATACTGGTGCACTTCTTCAGACCAACTTTGGTAGGGGAGGGATGAAGAAGTTGGTTGAGGACCACCTATCAGCGCAAGCAGTTGCAATGGTGGAAGCTGGAACTTATGGCACAAGGGTTGAGGATCAGGCTGAGAGGAGTTTCAACAAGCAAGTTGAGCCAAGTGAGTTGTGGTCATCTGCCATCTCCATGAAACAGAAAGGGAAGATGGCACGTGAGACGTTGCAGAGGACAGCTGCAACAATCAGAAGGGATACTGGATGGGAGGATCCGATAGAAGCTCTATCGGTGCATGCGTACATCGCCAAGAACCAACACGAAGCGTTGTTGGAAGAGAAGAGAAGGCGAGATTCAGAGGATTCAGGAGAAGGGACTTCTTCAAAGAGACAGACTCGAGGGGAGAAGGTTCGCCAAGAGCTTCGGGATGCAGGAGCTCAAGACCTACCGATGGACGATGCTCCTTCTCCATCGAAGGAGAAATCTCAGAAGGAGAAGGGTAAGCCGGCTGCGTACAAGCTACAGTCGGATATCGAAGCTTCAACAAACTTGAAGGGAGTCTTGGAAGATCGCATTCTGAATGCGAAGGTGGAGTTTACTTTGAGAGAAGTGTTAGGCATCGCCAAGCGTGAGTTTCATGATGTCATCATCGATGTCATCAAACGGAAACGACAAATTACGGGTGAGACTGGTTTATCACATGCTTTGGATACTAGGATGTCAGTGGATGAGGAGAGAGAGCTTGCAAGGTGCAGTGTCTATTCTCCAGAGGAAGAAAGAGATCGAAGGCGCAAGGTGCATTTCGAGGATGAAGAGGAGGATGGGAAGCGGAGCTCAAGTCATTACAGCCACAGTCACTGGGCTCGAGCTACGACGGAGACGTTGGTGAGGATCGAGGACTTGGATGAGCCGGTGGTTGCTCTGATCGATCATGGATCAGAAATCAACATCATGTCGAAGGAGCTGTACAAGAGGAAGAAGTGGCCGATCGACACAGAGCATGGATGGGTCATAAGAGCAGCCAACAACACGAGAGGAGACTTGTATGGAGCTTGTCCAGACATCAGAGTGCGCGTAGGTGATGTTGCTATTGAGCAAAACTTCTTTGTTCAGGAAGCAACATCATACCCACTCATTCTGGGTCAACCTTTCATCATAGCAACCCGGATGGAGACAAAGGTACTGGACGACGGATCTGCGTATGCTAGGATCCGAAGTCAAGATGGGAAGAGAGCGGTACAGTTCTTGACTGTACCGTCCAACCACGAGCGCAACCGAGATCGTTTGAGGGAGAAGCCGCTTCCAAGGATGAGTGAAGAGTTCAAGGATTTTCGTTGAGTACCACTATAGAGCGGGATTGTGGTGGTGCGCAAGAGAAGGTACTCTCGCTTGATGGAGATAGTGCCTTTTGTACAGGGTTTATTGGATTTTCAGAGTGTGGGATTGCTGTCTACAAGAAGATAGAAGAGCTGAGAAAAAAAGAACAAAAACATTTGCGTGGTGTTGAGTTGATGTTGAAAGAGTTGGGTGAGCTAGAAAGG
Organism: Asterella californica; assembly: GCA_036924285.1. NCBI lineage: Eukaryota > Viridiplantae > Streptophyta > Marchantiopsida > Marchantiales > Aytoniaceae > Asterella > Asterella californica. The sequence goes on from JAYKYS010000008.1 coordinate 17,330,131, forward strand.
GATGAATGGATTTCTGGTGTTTATGAAGAGGATGGGTTGGAAGATCCCTTGCGAGAGATCATGTCTATTGGATGGGAGGATATGGATAAGGTCGTGCAGATTCATTCAAGGGAGGTCTATTCGGTGATCGAATCATTCCGTGCGCCGGAGGTTCGAGTTGAGACAAGGTACAAGACAATGGATAGGAAAGTAAAGCCAGTTGTTGGTCCTTTGCCGGAAGACACCAACCAACGATGGATCGAGCTTCAAAGGAGAAGAGTTTGAGAGATCCTGCAATGATAGGACACAAGTTCACGGAGAAGACCCTTGAAGAGCTGAAGATTGGATCTGATGGGTCTCTTCTACCAGAAGAGAGGATGTGCTTCAAGGAGATGCTTTCAAGACATGGGAAAGCATTTGCTTTTGAGCCACTTGAGATTGGATGTGTAGATCCGTACGTTGTTACCCCGATGGTTATCTTCACGGTACCGCATGTGCCATGGAACTTGAGACCAATTCCAGTACCGCGGACTCACTTGCCCAAACTAGTGGAGTTGCTGAAGGAGAAGATGCGGATGAAGATCTTGGAGCCGTCGTTTGCACCATATTCAAGCAGATGGTTTACAGTACCAAAGAAGAATGGGTCGCTGCGGTTCATCCAAGACATGCAGCCAGTGAACGCAGTAACAATCAGAAATGCTGGGGTGGGACCGATTGTGGATGAGTTTGCAGAAGCGTTTGCAAGAAGAGCGATTTACTCAATGGGAGATCTTTACTCGGGGTATGATCAGTTTCAACTAGCGGAGGAGAGCAGAAGCTTCACGACAATGAGGACACCTTTGGGGTTTGTTAGGATGTGTACCTTACCGCAGGGAGCTACCAACTCGGTAGCACACATGATGAACGGGATGAATCGAGTTCTAAGGGACTTCATCCCCGAAAAGACGATGCCATTCTTGGATGACATCCCCATCAAAGGATGTGTGGAAGATGAGAAGGATGAAGCATTAGATCAGAGGGGGTGTCGGCGATACGTCACTGATCACATCGCAGACTGTGAGAAGATCTTATCTCGACTTGAGGAAGTTCATCTTACGCTGTCAGGTGCGAAGTCTACATTTGGAGTTAGAGAGGTTTTGATCGTTGGTCATTTGTGTGGATCGTTTGGTCGGAAGCCAGATCCGAACAAGGTGGATGCGATTGGAAGGATGAAGGAGGTTTGCAACTCGCTGACAGAAGTAAGAAGATTTTTGGGTGCTTGTGTATTCTACCACATTTGGATTCCTCATTATGCACATGTGGCGGATCCGTTGTATGGATTGTTGCGTAAGGGTCATAAATTCAGATGGGAGGAAGAGCATACTGATGCGGTAAGGAAGCTGAAGTCTTTACTATCATCTCCTCCAGTTCTGGGAAGGATTGATTACAAGGGTGCTAGGCCGGTGGTTCTTACTGTGGATACAAGTCCAGTTGCAATTGGATGGGCAGTCGGACAGGATGATGAGGATGGAGACAAGTTTGCGGTTAGGTTCGGAACGAAGGTGTTAAGTGCTCGACAACGTGCTTACCCACAAGTGAAGAGAGAATTGTGGGGTATTGTTTCAGCTATGAAAACTGAGAAAGAGTATTTGATTGGAGCAGTAGTGGTGGTTGAAACTGATTGCTTGCCGTTGTTAGGGATGATCATGAATTGTTCAACTCCTGATATTGCGATGTTACGATGGATCGCATATATCAAGTCGTTGAACCCGGAGTTTAGACATATCGCAGGGAAGGATAATCTGATGGCGGATATGTTGTCTCGGGCTCGATATGATGGGGAAGATGAGATGGTAGAAGACATTGACGACGTGGGTACAGAGTTCTATTCGATTGCACAGACAGGAAGAGAAGATGAGTTGTTTGTTGAAGGGTTGTATGATGGTGATTTGCTTGATATCGGGAGGTACCTTAGTACGATGGTTAAGCAGACAGGTTGGACAGATGAGAGGTTTCGGAGAGTTAGAAGGAAGACCTACAACTTCATGTTGCAGGATGGGTTTCTTTGGAAGCGATCGAAGCAAAAAGGTGGAGTACCGCTACGGGTGATTTGCAACAAGGAAGATCAGCAGAAGTTGCTCAAGGCGTTCCATGAGAGTCTTTGGGCTGGACATCGAGGGATTTGGGCCACTTTTACAAAGATGAAAGAGCGGTATTGGTGGAAAAACATGTACAAGGATGTTGTATCTTTTGTAGAGTCTTGTTTGACATGTCAGATGTATTCGAATATCCGACATCGTGACGGATTACATCCGACTTATCCGTTGGCAATCCACTTCAAGTGGGTGGTAGACTTGATGATTATGCCGGTTGGATTATAGCAGATGAGATACTTGGTACTTGCTAGAGAGGATCTTTCAAATCAAGTCGAGGGTAGGGCGCTTCGGACGAAGACAACTGAAGGGGTATGTAGATTTCTCTTGGAAGAGGTTGTTTGTCGGTATGGATGTGTGGGGAAGATCACTGCAGATCGGGAAGAACTAGATGCACATGAGGCTCGTGAATTCTTTGCAAGGTGTGGGGTGAAGTTGTCACTGACAACTGCTTATAACCCCGAAGGGAATGCCAAGAGTGAACGTGGTCATCCACCCATTGTGAAGGCTTTGGTGAAGGCTTGCAACGGAAGGGTGCGCGAGTGGCCTCGACTCTTACCATTTGCGTTATGGGCAGATAGAACGACGCACAGCTCGGTGACAGGTTACATGCCGGTGGAACTCATCACAGGTCAGAAGCCTATCATGCCGATTGAAGAACATGTTCTGACATGGAGTGTGTTACCTTGGGAGGACAATTTGACTAGAGAAGAGCTTCTTGCTATTCGAATTAGGCAGTTAGAGAGAAGACCAGAGGATATCCAAACTGCTTTGGATAGGCTGAGAGAAGCACGGTTGAAGAACAAGGTCAGATTTGATCAGCGACATCGTTTGAGACCTAGGGATATCAAGGAAGGTGATTGGGTGTTAGTCTATGACAACAGTCTAGACAACCAGCATAGTGCACTCCGGAAGTTTTCCAGAAGATGGTTTGGTCCGTATGTGGTGAAGAAGGTTCATGACAACGCAACTTACGCCCTGCAAGAGTTGGATGGAACAAGCTTGAAGGTACCAGTGGCAGGTAAACGCGTCAAGATTTTCAAAAAGAGAGATGAGGAGGTCGATTTAGCAGATATCTTGACGGAGTTTCAGTTTGAGGATGAGGATTATGCAGAAGATCTTGAAGGTGAGGTTGGTTACGATGGGAACTAGGACGATAAGCCGGTCCACTCCTTGGTTGGTATCTCTGGTGCATACCGGAGGATGCACAGGTTCAGAGGGGGTGGATGTCGTGTCGTGGACCGGCTCCTACTTGAAATTCAAACTTCGATACTTGTTGCTCCAAAGACACTCATGAGAAGACAAGCTAGGCCCCAGCTTACGGGCTTTTGGCACAATCTCAGATCTCCATTTTCATCACATAGATGGGTAGAGCTCCTTGTCAGCTTTCCAAAGGCACTTTGTCTACTTCGTTTGGACGCCTAGTGGAGAAGTTACAGGACTCGAAAGATGGAGAAAATAAGCTAGGCCCCAGCTTACGGGTTTTTGGCACCACTTCGGATCTTCGTTCTTATCGCACCAGTGGATAGAGCTCCTTGTCAGCATTCCATAGGCACTTTGTCTACTTCGTTTGGACGCATAGTGAAGAAGTTACAGGACTCGAAAGATGGAGAAAACAAGCTAGGCCCCAGCTTACGAGCTTTTGGCGCAACTTCGGATCTTTACTTTTATCGCATAGATGGATAGAGCTCGTTGTCAGCTTTCCATGGGCATCTTGTTTATTTCGTTTGGACATCCAGAGAAGAAGTTATGCGATTCGGAAAAAGGTAAAATCAAGCTAGGCCCCTAGTTACTTGCTGACTGGGTATTTAGGGCTTCAGGCGTTATATCAAACACGCAAGGGGCCTGCTTCTTATTATTGAGAGTTGAACTTCGTACGTACAGACTGTTGCAAGGGGGCTGCTTAAGGGGCTTGCTTGTTCCTACGACCTGTCGGTGGATGTTTTGGAGAATTGGGAAGTCCAATACACGCGCGCAAGGTGTCATCGGGTTCAGATCTGTGCAGGCTACGCACAGGTTAAGACGGTTCTTGAAGAGACGGATCGGGGGTTGTGTTCTGGGAGAAATTGAGACGCAGGGAGCAGAATTGGGGTTTTCAGTTACCTGTGAAGGAGAGTTGGACCGTTCGGGCCGTTCCGGAGTCCAAACTTGCTGTCCTTGGATCCATCGGGATCAGAACAACGAGTTCTTCAGGAAATTGAAGACGATACAAAGTTTTATCGGGCGGTTTGAGAGTTGTGAGAGAAATTGGCTCGCAGATAAGCGCTTGCGTCAGGTTTTCATCGCCTGCGACCTGAGATTGGATTGTTCTTCGTGATCGGTGAGCCAAGCTCTTCGTTCTTGGTGCCTACGCGATCAGGGAGTCCTCATGTATGCATAGGAGAAGACTGTAAGTGAATTGGATTGTTGGTTTGGGTGTGGTGAGCAAATTTGAGCCGCAGGGAGCCGATTTACGTCAGTTTTTTGTAGCCTGCGACCAAATTTCTCGAGTAGTTTTGCAAGGGGAACTCCAAACGGCTTGTTTGGAGTCTTGTTGGGTTCAGAGTAGCCAGATCTACCTACCAGCGAAGACGGATATCAGTTTAGACGATCCGTTTGTGCGGTGTGAGCGGTTTTAAGCCGCAGGGAGGAGTTTTTGAAGGTTCGGTCACCTGCGACCGAAAATTAGCGATATCTCAACTATCGGGAGCCGGATCTGAAGGTTTCTTGGGCCAACGGAGTCAGGGAAGGAGACCCTATCAACATTTGAAGATCGTTTGGCGAAAGGAGAAAGTTCCCAGATAGGTCTTTTTCGGTTCCTTCGCTACAGGTTTCGTCCTTTTGAGTTCGTTAAGGACTTAGTTGGTTGTGTATGGCTTGTGGTAGCTAGCTTTAGCCAAGAGCTAGTGTGTGGATGTGGTTTGGACTTGGGTTTGGATCGCATGATACTGTTGTGGCTCTGGTTGTTAGCAAAGAGAAGTTCCTCTTGCTTTGAGCTACGTTTTGGCGATTTCAGACTAGGGTTACGTTTCAGGGGTTTGTTTTAAGGCTTCTGAAGTAGGTTACAGACCGCTCTGGTCTTTTCCTCAGTTTTGTGCTGTTTGGAGAAAGAATCGACAGTGTACATACTTTCAGAGTGGTATATATCGCAGCATTCCTTTTTCGTGGTTGTTCTTCTCTATCTTGTCTCTGTTTGGCACACAGCATCTCCACAGCCAGGAACCTCGCGTTTTCCTGGACATCCTTCACGCACAAAATATCCGACACGATAACGCGTCCCAGTAGATTGGCACTCTGTCATCCCACACTGATTCCAGGAACTCCACGTCCTGATCTCCTAAGTACCTCGTCTTCTGCGCTTTTCCCTTGGGGAAAAGATGCAGAAACAACTTCGCCAGAAGTCGCTTCTTCGACTCCCGGTAAGACTCTATCTTCCAACCGTTCCTCCCCTGCCTGTCTTCCACGAAAAGGCAGGTGGTACTCCCAGGTACATGCCATGAACTCACAATCCTAGGCAAGATCTTCTTCTCGTACCAATATCCTCGGTTCTCGGTCTCAGGCCTGTGAAACGCCTTACGCCACCAGTCTTCTGTCTAGGAAGATGGTCTTCCCTGAGCAACTCCTGCCTTCGCAGGTACACGGTTACGCGGTGGTAACGCGGCCCATACCTCTTCCAGAAGCCCTTGATCTGCGAGGTTCCAGTCCCACAGGAAGAAGTCGAGACCCAACTCCTTGAGGAAAGGAGTGGCCTCGGCCAATTCTGTCGCTGGTAACACCACGCCTCGCGGATGCATCGACATACCTGGAAGATCTGCTGCACTAAACCACAAGCACCTACTATGAGCTGAAGGCTCAGTTCTTCCCGAGTGCCCACAGTCTAGCTTCCACTCTCAGAAGACGAAACTAGTCTTCCAGAAGACAGCTACTCCGTCTTCCGGGATTCTAACAGTGCTTCCTAAATAGCTCTTGTCTTCCGAGCTATATCTAAACAATCCTATCTAAGCAAGGCCTCGCATGGATTACCAAGAAGACAACCCACCTTGCATTACATCCTACTTCCTATCAGAAGATACAAGATATGCGAGAAGTAGAGTATGAGAAAGGTTCACAAGATGGTTGCGGGCTCCTGCGATGACAATGGCCTCTGGGAAGACACTTGGGACAGCTTCCGATTCAATGTCTTTCTCGGAAGACTTCCCGAAGTCAGACTTCCCTTCACTGGTCTCACCTGTCTTCGTCTTCCTACACGCAATCTATCCTCACAACAGACTCAAGACATTTGCACTCTGTTCTTCTGACTTCTCACCTCTCATACGCACTCAGAAGAAGTTTGCTGCATGATGGGAAGACATGACCCTCGACCATTCTCTCCGGATTCTGCCAGCAATACTTCTCACAACTCTCTTCTAAGTTCGGGAAGAAGAAGGAACGGCTGCTATGGGTCGGACAGAAGAGACCCGAAATGGACCCTCACGTCTTCTCGCTCATTTTGCCAGCCTTTCAGTCTTCTAGTCTCTCTAGGAAGATGTGGAGTTGAGAAGCTTGGAAGACCGAGAGGCACAGGCCTAGTTCCCGAGTTCCAACTTCTCGAAATAACACAACAACTCACCACACCACTCAGGCTTCGTATCAAGTCTCTCTAAACACAAAAGCAAAGCAAATCCACTCTTGATACGAATTGTGTTCAGTCGACTTCCGAAGACAGTCTTCCGAAGATGTCTTCCGAAGACAGTCAAGTTCAAGAAGCGTCTTCCGAGGATGTTCCCATCTTCCGAATCGTCTTCTATTTCAAGTTTCGGGGGTAGAGAGGTAGTAGGGTAGAGAAATTGATAGTTGGGTTCGCCAATTTGAAGACTAGGGGTAGGGAAGCTCGAATTGAGCTCGGGAAGAAACAAGGAGATATCTTGACAGAAATTGGGCAGCGCTTCCGCGCCCAATGTCTCAATAGGAAAGATGGGGGGTGGGGTAATCGATCAGGCTGCCTGCACACAATCAAGGAAGCGCGGGGAGTACCAGACAATGACGAGAAGAAGTGGGAAGAGGAAAGAACAGGAGAAAGAACCTCTACAGTCTTCTTCGGCTCCCGAGTTGCCTTCGACCTCCGCGCGCTTCTGGCTCTTGTCCTAGCTTCCAATGCGACTCCTCTCGAATGCGCCTGCTGTCAATTTTGGTCCACACCTCGATTCTTCTTTCGCTTCTACTCGCCACTCTCCACTGTCAACTTCTCGGAAGCTCCACAGAAATACCTTCGCTCTTTCTGCTGTTTGTGCTCCCGCAATCCGATTTCACCCTTCGCCTAGTTGCCAACGTACTCTCTACTACCTCGATGTCTTACTCGATTCCTCTCTCAATGCTAGCTCGAAGTTCACTCTCTCAATCGATCTTCTTCAGGCGCACAGTGCTGCGGGAAGTTGGAAGGTGGCTAATGTGCTTCCTCACGCATCTTCCCCGCAGATTAGGGGTTCTTGTCCTTGGTGTCTTCCTGACCTACCTACCTATTCGGTGCGCTCCAGTAGGTACACCTACTTGTTTACCCGAAAACTCGTGGTCAGGCCTTCGTGATCGCTGTCTTCCGGAAGACAGGTGTCTTCCGCCGTCTTCCCATCTTCCGCCGTCTTCCTATCTTCTGAAGACGCAACTGAGAAGACGGTCTTCCGAAGACGGTCGTCTTCTGAAGAAGTCAACTTCTTATTACAAACAGCTCTTAAGATCATCTTCCTGTTAAGGAAGACGTAACCTTAAGTAACAACGCTTCTTCAGTTATATAAACAAGTCATTAATCTCAAAAATTTCAAAATTTCGTGAATACTGTAATTTGTGGGCACCACATACGCCCACCCTCACATGTTTGCGTCCCCGCAAACATCAGTGGTTCCTGCACTTTTGTTTACGTCCAGTACTTCTTGACGCGCCACCCATTAACACGAGTGGTCATCAGTGTACCGTCCAACTCTTCCAACTGCAAAGAGCCATTGTTGAAGACCTCTAAGACACGGTAAGGTCCCATCCAGCGAAGATGAAGTTTCCCGGAGAACTTAATATGACGGTTGTCGTAGAGGAGTACCAAGTCCTCGTCCACAACAGTCACCTTCCTCAACTTGCTATCGTAGTTTACCTTACGTTGCGCTTGCACCTCGTATGTCTTCTCCAAAGCTGCATTCCTGTCTTCTTCAAACTCTACGAAGTTCAGAAGACGCTGCTCGTGGCTCTCTTCTTCTCCCATGCGTTCGGATACGGCTAACCGGTATGTTGGGATCTCTAACTCAATGGGCACAATGGGCGTCATGCCGTAAGTTAGGTAGAAAGGCGTCTTCTGGGTAGTGACTTTAGGTGAAATTCTGAAAGCCCACAACACAGATGGCAATTTCGTGTCCCAGTCATACGCATGGTTAACAGTTACCTTGTTCAGGATGTTACACAGAAGACCGTTCGACTTCTCCGTCAGCCCATTAGCTTTCGGGTTGTATGGCGTCGTCTTCCGATGCTTAATCCTGAAGTATTGGGTCAGGAGGGAGATAGTCTCATTTAAGAAATGAGTGCCCCTATCTGACACCAATTCCAGCGGACATCCATACCTAGTGATGATGTTATGCCATAGGAACCTTGCTACTACTGCGGCATCGTTCTTTCTCGTGGCCTCGCCTTCCACCATCTTGGTGGCATAGTCGGTAGCTATTAAGATGTACCTTGCTCGTGTTCTTCTCGCCACCGGGGCGATAGGTCCTACAAAGTCGATTCCCCACTTTTCGAACGGGGCAAGCGGAAGAATGGGAGTAAGAGGCCACCTTGTTGTAGCGGTCGGTCTTCCCACCCTCTGGCATGCATCGCACTTCCTGATCTCCTGGAAAGTGTCTCGGTACATAGTTGGCCACCAGTATCCGGCGTCTAGCATCTTCTTCACTGTGGTCGTCAATCCGTAGTGACCCCCAACATCTTCGTAGTGAAGACCTGTGATCACTGCTTTTATCTCTGACGGCTCGAGACATCTTCTCAGCTTCTCGTCATGTCCCTTTCGAAACAGGATACCCTGGAAGATAGCATATGGACCTACCTTGTGTAAGAAGACGGCCTTCTGCTCCGCATCCATTCCCTCGGGGTACTGTTGGTCTTCCAAGAACCTTCTCAAGTCCTTGAAGATCGACTCTTCTGTGGAAGTCGCAAAGACTGGATCAGAAGATCTAGTCTCGTCTTCTGGGAAGCAGGCGGTACGCCCCCCCTCAGATGAAAGTGTCTCTGCGAAAACTGAAAACAACTTCTCGTCAAGAAACTCGTCTTCCACTTCATCTTCTCGTCGTTCTGTCTCTAACCTGGATAGGTAGTCAGCATTAACATGCTGTCTTCCGGGCCTGTACTCAACTGTGTAAGTAAATTCCTGGAGTAAGAGAATCCACCTAGCTATCCTGCCAGACAAATCTGCTTTCTTTACAAGATGTTTCAAAGAGAAGTGATCTACATAGAAGACAAACGGGTTTGCCAGAAGATAGTGTCTAAACTTCCTACAGGAGTAAATCATGCCAAGACACTCCCTTTCGGTTGTCGAGTACTTCTTCTCTGCATCACTGAGTTGTCTTCCCGCGTAGTAGATGGGGTAATCCTTCTTCTTCTCATCTTTCTGACTCAACACCACCCCGATGGCAAAAGCAGAAACATCCACATAAATGTGGAAGACCCTTTCCCAATCAGGCGGCCGTAGGACAGGGGATTCCGACAGAAGCCTCTTCATTTCTTCGAATGCTTCTTGCTGCTCAGAAGACCAAATGTATGGTTCGTCTTTCTTCAGCAACTTAGTGAGTCTTCCTGCTACCTCTGCGTACCTGTCAATAAACCTCCTGTAGTATCCTACGTTGCCAAGGAAGCTTCTCAACTGTGTCAGGTTAGCAGGTGGGTGGAGTTTCATGATGACTTCCACCTTAGCACAGTCGACTTCTATACCTCTTCCGGAAATCCTATGTCCTAGCAAGATCCCCTCTGACATACCAAAGAAGCATTTCTCAGGGTGAAGTGCCAAACGATGTTCTCTACACTTCAGAAAACACTTCCTCAGAAATATCAAATGGTCTTCTCTCGATCCAAACACACAGAAATCATCCAAGAAAATCTCCATAAAGGTGTGAAGATACTCCTTGAAGATTGTAATCATCAACCTCTGGAACGTGGCTGGTGCGTTGCATAAACCAAACGGCATTTGATTATACGCGTACGTGCCCCAATCAGTAGTGAAAGTGGTTTTCGACTTGTCTTCTTCTCTGATTGAAACTTGGTTGTACCCAGAATACCCATCTAGGAAGCTGTAGAACTCATGTCCTGCTACCTGGTCTAACACAGAGTCGGTGAATGGTAAAGGGTGATGATCCTTTTTCGTGGCCAAGTTCAGCTTCTGGAAGTCCTGACACACTCGGATCTTCCCTGTCTACTTCTTCGGCACGATGACAATGCTCCCATTCACTGCTAAGTATTGGGAAGATGACTCCTGCCTTCAGGTATTGGTCAATCTGGTCCTTCACCAGAAGCGAGTACTTGGGGTTGAGCCGGTACTGCCTCTGCCGTGCAGGAACAACGCCTTCTAGCAAGTCGATGCGATGCTCTCCCAATTCTCGAGGTATGTCCTTCATGTCTTCTATGGTCCACGCGAAGACATCCTGGAACTCTGTCAGAAGTTCTCGAAAGTCTTCCAACTGCTGGCCCTCGATCACCTTGGAAAGCTTCAGCTTCTTCCCAGGAGCAACCTCCATCTCTTGGAGATCATCCGGGTTCACCATTCCTTCAGTGTGACTGTACTCACTAGCACCGAAGTATTCCAGTTTGGAAGCTTCTTCTAGTTCGGATTCGTCTTCTGGAAGACCAACTGTCGGGTCTTCCGAAGGGAAGACGGTATTCTCGTCTTCTGGAAGACCAACTATCGGATCTTCCGAAGGGAAGACGGTATTCTCGTCTTCTGGAAGCTCTTCTTCCGCAATCTCGTAGCACTCAATGTACCCACAGACCACATCGTCCACTTTCTCTGCTACTTCTGTAGCACACACGTTATTCACCATAAAGTCATTATACCGTTCATCATTGTCAGAAGACGCAGCCGAGTCTTCTGAAGTGTACCCCTCTGTTGTAGACGGAGTTTCACCTTGGTGTCCAATCTTGATCCAAGGAAGCGAGACTTTACTCTTCTCACCAGACTTGGGTGTAGGATTGGGAAATCTCAAACGATGCCTTCTCTAGTCGGTATTCACATTTGCAGCATACAGCCATGGTCTTCCTATCAACACCTGATATCCAACCTTAGCTACAGGTCGCAAAATGATGTAAGTGAGGTAAAAAGATACTCCACCAATTACCGTCAAGACATCTTTCAGTTGTCCCAAAGGTCGTCTTCTGGTCTGGTCCGCCATTCTGAGAATTCTCGGAGTAGGCTGGAACTCAGTGAAGCCTAGGGCATGCGCCGTTTCTTCCGTCATGATATTAACTCCGGAGCCGGAATCAATGGGTACCTTCTTCAGAAGACAGCCATGGATCTCCATATCAAGTTCGGGGGCTCCCAAGTCCTCATGCTCTATTCTTAGGATCGGGGTGCTCGTGGGAAGTTTAGCTGCCCTCCTCTTCCTCGATCCTCGAAGCACAGATTGTAACAACTTCCTGTAACCAGCGTTGTCATCCAACAGCTGTTGGAAGGTCACATCCGCCTTCTGATTCCACAAGTCTCGCAAGAAGTCGTACGGAGATCTTTTCAGAAGAGTGACTGGTGTTTCCAACAGAGAAGATGTAGTAGCTGCTTCCTTGGGTGGAAGACCAGAAGAGTGTCTTCCCTCGACTGGAGGCTGTTCCCGTGAGACAGGTGCTGCCGTAGTCGGTGTAGGAAGCTGCTGTACTATCTTCCGTCTCTTCTCCAGCTCTTCTTGCATGATCGCTTCAACCTCTTGTCTTATGTCAGGAGCAAAGTACTTCGGATCTTCTCGGTCGTAAGTAGGAGAAGACGGCCGCTCGGGAGAAGATGACCTCTCCTTACGCTGCTTCTTCTTCTTGACGTCCTTCTGACGAGATTCTAACTTCCCTTTGCTTCTGGTACTCACCTTGAACACAGCTTCATCCAAAACTTCCTCCGGAGGCCAACTATTTGAATTCGGGTCAGGATTCCAAACAGTACCATCCGTCAAAGTGAGAGATGACGCTTCTTCAAGTGTCTTCATCTTTTGAGCTGCAGTCGTCTTCTGCAACTGAGGTTCCTTTCCTTCGCGCTTCTCGGGGTCTGGTTCGTCTTCCTCGATATGGAGACAATCCGTACAATCCCCAGGATCTTCTTCTTCTACCGTGATGTGCTGTACCACTGCTAACTCGAGCTTAGAAGATGATGTAGCTTCTGCAGGAGGTGTGATATCTGCAAATCTCACCATTTGTCGTGGTCGTAAGGTCTGAGGACAATTCCCTGTGAAATGACCGGCTTCCTTACAGTTCCCACACAAGGGCACTTGCCCAATCTGTCTTCTCGGGTGAGGACAGATGGACCACCAGTGTCCTGTCTCTCCACAATTATTGCACGCTCCAGGAAGAGGGTTGAGAGGTCGTTGTGATGAAGAAGGTTGCCAGGGTGTCCTGGTCTGTACATTGCTAGCTCTATCCCTCGGTACATAACGATTATATTGGGCGGGAGGCGTAGGAGTGAAGGGTTGGATCGTCTCGATCCTATAGCAGGTTTCCCCACTGGGATCGTGTAGATATCCCTCATCATCTTCTTCCCATCCTGTCCAGTTGACAGCTTGGTCCTGCGTACACTGATCTCTGGTGTGTCCAGAAGAGTTACAAAGGTTGCACCAAAGGTTTGGCCGGGAAGCCGTAGGCTGCTTCCGCTTATCCTTCTGGTTCAGAAGATGAACTTTCAGGTCGGCAAACTGCTTCAGAACCTCATCGATGCGGGGATCAGGTGCAGACTGAATGATCTGAGTTTGAGACATCTTCTGCACAACTTCCTCCCTTGCTCGCGTCTTCTCCTTCTTCTTCTTCCGCGTCTTCTTCTCTTGTTCAGATTCGGATTCTGAACTTTCAACAGTAGACTCTTCAGAAGTAGAGGCTGCTTCCGAATCACTGTTATCAGTTTCAGTGGACTTGGACTTCTTCTTGGACTTCCGGGAAGACTTCTTCGACTTCTTGGACTTCTTCGAGGTCTTCTCTTTGTCTTTCGTCATATTCCGAGTGATGCTCGAGGTTTCATACTGCTCGGCATGCTTCTGTACTTCTGCTAAATCATCACCTCCTCCTCTTCTGCAGTACAATTCAATATCCTGAGACAATCCTCCCAAGTACCAGTCCACAGCTTGCTGAGCACAGTAGCCGGGTCTTCCTTGGTTCTGAGGGATGTGATCCAGGAGGTCTTCAAACCTCTCGGTGTAATCCCGCAGTGTCTCTTTCTTCTTTCGTTCGAGTCTCTGAAGCTCTATGAGGGTCATACGATCGTAGCCCACTCCTCTGAATCTCTTCAGAAAAGCTGCCTTCAGAGTAGCCCAAGCGGCCATTACTACAACATCATCCAACGTTTTACTCATCCACTTCCTTCCTTTCCCTTTGATCAAACTGGGAAATACACGGAGTCTGTCAACATCAGCGTCTTCCTTGTTGGATCTAGAGATGGTCTCGAACATCGTGATGAAGTCGTCCGCATCATCATCATCGTCGTACGGATGGTACTTCTGCCGAGTGTGGGAAGCCATGTTGACTGCCGGCTGGTGCGACTGCCAACTTCTTTCTTCCTCAGGTCCAGGTGGTGGAGATGGTCTTCTCGAAGGTCCAGGCCTGTCTGAGTCACGAAGGCCGTCTTCTGAGTCAGAACTACTGTCACTGCTACCTCCCGAGACGTCTGGAACAATCTCCTCCAGTCTTCCCTCACCTTGAGAAGCTTCTCCCGCACTTGGGAAGACGTCTTCCGAGTAACCAGTACCGAAATCTACTTTATACACGTGATCACCCGGTTGGCTTCTGTCTTCGTCAAAGATTATGCTCGAGATGGAAGGTTCTTCCAACTCTACCGATCGGATCTTCCTGAGCTCTTCTTCTTTCCTTTGGTGTCTCAGGGATATCCGCTGCTCTCTAGAAGCGGTTCGCTGGGGTGAGTTTACCCACTCAGGATCTTTACCCGTGCGTCTTCTGCTTCTTCCTCCGGTCGGAGGCATCCACTAGAGTACCGAGAACAGATGTCTCTATCCTTCTACCACTAGATCTGGTAGACCAAATGACTGAACAACCGATCACAAGTTCAGAACGTCTTCTTCTCCTGCTTCTGGTTGCACTCACTGCAATCTTCCAAGATCGAGTCTTCCAAGGAGTTCTTGGAAGCAGGGAAGCGGCTTCTTCCAACTCTCCCTGATGTATCTTACCAACTTCTGGTTGCGATTCCTGTCTTCTAGCAAGATAGAGTCCCACAACACATTCAACTACAATCGAAGTTAGTTCGAAACGAATCCTAACTAATGGCACGCAGATCCAGGAAGCTTAGAACAGAAGTTACTAAGATGAAATCCCCGCCAGCGGCGCCAAAAATGGTTCCTCACTATATGTAGTGACGAAGGATTTCTCCTTTTGCCCATTTAGTATACAAGATATTGTTCCCACAGAGGATTTGCACAAGTAACGCTGCTCTAAGTTCTAAGATCTGCTCAAACACACAAACACACTGGTTTTGCCTAGAAATCCCGTCTTCTCACAAAAAACCACACAAAACCACTCGTCTTCCAGTTACGCCAAATGGTGCTCTGGACCCAAACAAACAACTATCAATTACAATATCACACAACTATTCACAGAGAAGCTCGGGAAGATGAACTTCCTGCTTCCAGGTTGCTTCTTCCGGTCTTCTCGATACCGTCTTCCTGAAGCGATTCTCGTCTTCTGGGGGTTTAGCTCGTCTTCTCACACCTCCAGAAGGCTGTCCGGCTTCGCAGAAGTCGACTAGTAACAGTCGTTACACCTTATTCTCGCACTCACATTCCAACGGGATGGATCGATCACAGGGTGTATGCCCCCTGTAGCCTTCCCAGGCTTCTGCCTACGGAAGTTGTCTTCCTGCAGCACTACAACGACATTCACCTTCATGGAAGCTCAATAGAAGTATCGGAAGCTCACTAGAAGAAGATAAGAAGATGGAGAAGATGAGGGAAGATGGGAAGAAGAAGATATCCAAACAAGAGAAAACAGGATGAAAAAGGGCAATTAAGATTCCGACAGGCTTCTAGTCCGGATCCTGACTAACAAGCCATCCCTGCTTGTAATAGTTTGGGGAGGAAGACAACAAACGTGAGTACTGTAGCACCGTCTTCTACTCGAGGATGTCGTCTTCTGTTGCGGGAAGAAGTCTTCTTTCTTCTTCACTTCGCTGCTCTGACTGCTCTGTCTTCTGTGATCACTTACCCAGAAGACCGTTCGTACGTAGATCTCAAGTGCTCTACTGAACGAGTCAAGCTACACTCCACAACTGTTGACATTCACCGCCACTCAAGAAGAACACTTCCCATGCACAATTGGGAGCGAATACAATACATTCCACCACCCAGAAGACATGAGCGAAGCTGCTGCACTCAAATCCACAATCTATTCCCCGAGAAGAAGTCACAATGGTATTGGGAAGCTCACTCCCTCTACTTCCTGCGTCTACTCCTCGACATACCAGTCTAGCTAACAGGACTGCACAAGGATGCCGTTCCCTGTTCCTAGACTGTCCTTGCTCTAATGTGTCTCTCCTGCCTGCCTGTAGAATCGGTGTGTATGTTCAGTTACTGCCGAATTCTACAGAACTGGCAGAGCTCTCAGAGAGATTTTCTCCTACCATGCTATCCTACTTAACCATCTGCCTTGGGAGGCGACCACCAGGGAGAGAGAGAGAGGCGCTGACAAGAGGTGGTCACCTCACATGCATGCGGTCCCTCTTCCCAATTAGCCCTCCACTGTATGACTCCTACGCTACCTATGCTGCCACATGGAGTCCTAACTATTTTTACATGGAAAACTGCCACCCTTAAGATAGCATGTCCAATCCTACTAAATCTGGAAGTGTCGATTGAGTTTGCTAACTACTCTGATTGCTCGGTGACAATCTCTACATGATCTGCTCCTACCGGAGCTACTACCTCGACTTCTGATGGGCTGGGAAGCCCTGCACTTACCTCGGGTACCACTGAGGTAGCTTCCCTCTCCTCGCTCTTCGCTGGCCCTGCTATTTCTGCGGCTGCGTCTTCCTCGGCTTCGACTTCGGAAGACGGAATGGTCTTTTGGGAAGACGAGTCGAATGGTGCGTCTTCGGTCTTCTGAGGCACAGATGCAGTACTAGGGACCATGGCGATCTCGTAGGGGTCCGGGGAAGTCGCTTCCTCCACGCGGAATACCTGGGAAGACGGCTCGTCTTCTTGTCTTCCAGAAGACATCATGTCTTCCGAGGCGTCTTCTGGAGTTTTCTCGTCTTCCAACGCTGTCACCACCAAGTGTACAGCGAGATCGAACTCCTCCTTCTCCATTCCGGATCCAGTCGAGGGTGCTGGGGCTTGGGAAGATGCGGTTGCAGGTGTCGGAAGTGAGGGAAGACCATAAAGTGTCTTCACTCCTTCTATCTGTCTATCCAGGTACCTGAACATGCTATCTCTGCATTCCACCAACCTCGTCTTGGACTCGCTGTCCCATTCCCTAGCTAAGGTAAGTAACTTCTTACCCGCGGTGAAGTTGAACTTCTTCCGAAGCGCTTCTACCGACTGAGCTAGCATCTTCTGTGCACGGGCCTCTACTGCTTCCCTCTGCGTCTTCTCTGTTGCAGCTCGCGCTTCTGCGGCTTCTCGCTGCATCTTCCAAGTGGTCTGCTCTTCTGCGAGGGTAGTGATCTTCTCCCGTACTCGGAGAACTTCCTGATCACGCTGCTGTACTCGCGTCTGCAACTCCTGGTTGCTCTTCCAAAGTTGTATCGACTCCTTGGCAGAAGCGGCTGCTTCCGTCTTGTACCTGGCTGCAAGCTTCTCCGTAGTGCGGAGACTAGCTTCCAAAGACTCCGTCTTCTGCTGGCTGTCTTCCTGTCGTAGCAAGGTGCGCAGGCCGAATCCAGGCTGTAAGGGCTTCTCCTGTGCCCTCGCTCTCCTTTCCAACAACTCCATAGCGGGCTGGATCTCCTTCTGGAAGTAGGCACTGAACTCCTCCAATCGTCTTCCTGCAGAAGACAAGTTCATCCCCACCACTCGCTCGATGGTGTCGACTTCGTCTTCTAGAGGCAAGGGAGCCTCTTCCACCACTACAGCCTTCATCTTCTGCGCACGAGAAGAAGCTACTCTTCTCATCTTCCGGGGTGGAAGACTCCTCGTGGCAAGAGCGGCTCTCCTCTTTGCGCTTCCTCGCATCGCAGTAGGAGTGCCCATCCATCCTTCGTCTTCTGGAGTCTTCGGAAGACTCCCAGGTGTTACAGAAGCTGTCTTCTGCTCCGATCGGGTACTCAGTAAGTCTTCCTCCGAGTCCGACTCCGATCCTGAATGGATGAGGGAGATGAGTGTCCTCGGTACACTTCTGTGGCCCATCTTCCTCACTGGCGTGGCGTCTTTCGACCCACTAGACTCGTCTTCCCTCACCAGAAGCGTCTTCTGGTGAGAGCCGGGCCTCAGCTGTGGCATCAGAGTGGGAGGGGGCGTTGCTGCTGCCTCTCGGTCATCGTCTTCCGAGGTCTCCTCCTTCACCTCCTGTCGCTCCGTTGGCCCATACACTGCCAGCTGATCTTCCCTAAGATCCCCCATGGCTACATACAAGTAGCAGAAGAAGGGCGTCAGATGTCCTCCCGCCGGGGTACCCAAGTATGCTAGCTCCGTCTGTACATAGTTGTGGATGTACGCGTCCCAGTAGATTGGCACTCTGTCATCCCACACTGATTCCAGGAACTCCACGTCCTGATCTCCTAAGTACCTCATCTCCTGCGCTTTTCCCTTGGAGAAAAGATGCAGAAACAACTTCGCCAGAAGTCGCTTCTTCGACTCCCGGTAAGACTCTATCTTCCAACCGTTCCTCCCATGCCTGTCTTCCACGAGAAGGCAGGTGGTACTCCCAGGTACATGCCATGAACTCACAATCCTAGGCAAGATCTTCTTCTCGTACCAATATCCTCCGTTCTCGATCTCAAGCCTGTGAAACGCCTTACGCCACCAGTCTTCTGTCCAGGAAGATGGTCTTCCCCGAGCAACTCCTGCCTTCGCAGGTACACGGTTACGCGGTGGTAACGCGGCCCATACCTCCTCCAGAAGCCCTTGATCTGCGAGGTTCCAGTCCCACAGGAAGAAGTCGAGACCCAACTCCTTGAGGAAAGGAGTGGCCTCGGCCAATTCTGTCGCTGGTAACACCACGCCTCGCGGATGCATCGACATACCTGGAAGATCTGCTGCACTAAACCACAAGCACCTACTATGAGCTGAAGGCTCAGTTCTTCCCGAGTGCCCACAGTCTAGCTTCCACTCTCAGAAGACGAAACTAGTCTTCCAGAAGACAGCTACTCCGTCTTCCGGGATTCTAACAGTGCTTCCTAAATAGCTCTCGTCTTCCGAGCTATATCTAAACAATCCTATCTAAGCAAGGCCTCGCATGGATTACCAAGAAGACAACCCACCTTGCATTACATCCTACTTCCTATCAGAAGATACAAGATATGCGAGAAGTAGAGTATGAGAAAGGTTCAGAAGATGGTTGCGGGCTCCTGCGGTGACAGTGGCCTCTGGGAAGACACTTGGGACAGCTTCCGATTCAATGTCTTTCTCGGAAGACTTCCCGAAGTCAGACTTCCCTTCACTGGTCTCACCTGTCTTCGTCTTCCTACACGCAATCTATCCTCACAACAGACTCAAGACATTTGCACTCTGTTCTTCTGACTTCTCACCTCTCATACGCACTCAGAAGAAGTTTGCTGCATGATGGGAAGACATGACCCTCGACCATTCTCTCCGGATTCTGCCAGCAATACTTCTCACAACTCTCTTCTAAGTTCGGGAAGAAGAAGGAACGGCTGCTATGGGTCGGACAGAAGAGACCCGAAATGGACCCTCACGTCTTCTCGCTCATTTTGCCAGCCTTTCAGTCTTCTAGTCTCTCTAGGAAGATGTGGAGTTGAGAAGCTTGGAAGACCGGGAGGCATAGGCCTAGTTCCCGAGTTCCAACTTCTCGAAATAACACAACAACTCGCCACACCACTCAGGCTTCGTATCAAGTCTCTCTAAACACAAAAGCAAAGCAAATCCACTCTTGATACGAATTGTGTTCAGTCGACTTCCGAAGACAGTCAAGTTCAAGAAGCGTTTTCCGAGGATGTTCCCATCTTCCGAATCGTCTTCTATTTCAAGTTTCGGGGGTAGAGAGGTAGTAGGGTAGAGAAATTGATAGTTGGGTTCGCCAATTTGAAGACTAGGGGTAGGGAAGCTCGAATTGAGCTCGGGAAGAAACAAGGAGATATCTTGACAGAAATTGGGCAGCGCTTCCGCGCCCAATGTCTCAATAGGAAAGATGGGGGGTGGGGTAATCGATCAGGCTGCCTGCACACAATCAAGGAAGCGCGGGGAGTACCAGACAATGACGAGAAGAAGTGGGAAAGGGAAAGAACAGGAGAAAGAACCTCTACAGTCTTCTTCGGCTCCCGAGTTGCCTTCGACCTCCGCGCGCTTCTGGCTCTTGTCTTAGCTTCCAATGCGACTCCTCTCGAATGCGCCTGCTGTCAATTTTGGTCCACACCTCGATTCTTCTTTCGCTTCTACTCGCCTCTCTCCACTGTCAACTTCTCGGAAGCTCCACAGAAATACCTTCGCTCTTTCTGCTGTTTGTGCTCCCGCAATCCGATTTCACCCTTCGCCTAGTTGCCAACGTACTCTCTACTACCTCGATGTCTTACTCGATTCCTCTCTCAATGCTAGCTCGAAGTTCACTCTCTCAATCGATCTTCTTCAGGCGCACAGTGCTGCGGGAAGTTGGAAGGTGGCTAATGTGCTTCCTCACGCATCTTCCCCGCAGATTAGGGGTTCTCGTCCTTGGTGTCTTCCTGACCTACCTACCTATTCGGTGCGCTCCAGTAGGTACACCTACTTGTTTACCCGAAAACTCGTGGTCAGGTCTTCGTGATCGCTGTCTTCCGGAAGACAAGTGTCTTCCGCCGTCTTCCCATCTTCCGCCGTCTTCCTATCTTTTGAAGACGCAACTTCGAAGACGGTCTTCCGAAGACGGTCGTCTTCTGAAGAAGTCAACTTCTTATTACAAACAGCTCTTAAGATCATCTTCCTGTTAAGGAAGACGTAACCTTAAGTAACAACGCTTCTCCAGTTATATAAACAAGTCATTAATCTCAAAAATTTCAAAATTTCGTGAATACTGTAATTTGTGGGCACCACACTCCTGACCCAATACTTCAGGATTAAGCATCGGAAGACGACGCCATACAACCCGAAAGCGAATGGACTGACGGAGAAGTCGAACGGTCTTCTGTGTAACATCCTGAATAAGGTAACTGTTAACCATGCGTATGACTGGGACACAAAATTGCCATCTGTGTTATGGGCTTTCAGGATTTCACCTAAAGTCACAACCCAGAAGACGCCTTTCTACCTAACTTATGGCATGACACCTATTGTGCCCATTGAGTTAGAGGTCCCAACATACCGGTTAGCCGTATCCGAACGCATGGGAGAAGAAGAAAGCCAGGAGCAGCATCTTCTGAATTTTGTAGAGTTTGAAGAAGACAAGAATGCAACTTTGGAGAAGAAGTACGAGGTACAAGCGCAACGTAAGGTGAACTACGATAGTAAGCTGAGGAAGGTGACCGTCATAAATGGGGACTTAGTTCTTCTCTATGACAACCGACACCTTAAGTTCCCTGGGAAACTTCATCTTCGCTGGATGGGTCCTTACCGCGTCTTGGAGGTCTTCGACAATGACTCCTTGCAGTTGGAAGAGTTGGACGGTACATTGATGACCACTCGTGTTAATGGATGGCGCGTCAAGAAGTACTGGACGTGAACACAAGTGCCGAGAACACTGATGTTTGCGGGGACGCAAACATGTGAGGGTGGGCGTATGTGGTGTCCACAAATTACAGGATTCATGAATTTTTAAAATTTTTAAGATTAATAACTTGTTTGTATAACTGAAGAAGCGTTGTTACTTAAGATTACTGCTTCCTTAGAGGGAAGATGATCTTATGAACTTTTTAATAAGAAGTTGACTTCTTCGGAAGACGACCGTCTTCCGGGAAGCGTCTTCTCAGTTGCGTCTTCGGAAGACAGGAAGACGGCGGAAGATGAGAAGACGGCGGAAGACACTTGTCTTCCGGAAGACAGCGACCGCGAAGACCTAACCACGAGTTTTCAGGTAAAACAGTAGGTGTACCTACTAGGTAACACACATGTGGTAGGTAGGTCAGGAAAGACACCTAGGGTCGAAACCCCTAATCTGCGGGGAAGATGCGCAGGAAGCGCATTAGCGCATTCCAACTTCCTGCAGCATAGCGCGCTTGAGAAGATCGATTTACGAGAGTAGGCTTCGCGAGTGAGCATCGAGAGAGGAATCGAGTGAGGAGAGGACCAGTTGGCAGCTAGGCGAAGGGCGAGACTGAATTGCTGAAGCACGGAAGGCAGAGAGCGAAGGCGTTTCTGTGAGCTCCCGAGAAGCTGACATTGGAGAATCGCTGAGTAGAATCGAAGGTGGAATTGGAGCGTGGTCAAAAATTGACAGCGGAAGCAGTCGTGTGAAGTCGCATTGGAGCTAGGACTAGAGCCAGAAGCGTGCGGGAGGTCGAAGGCAACTCGGGAAGCAGAAGAAGACTGTAGAGGTTATTCCCCACGTTCTTTTCCCTTCCCACTTCTTCTCATCTTTGTCTGGTGTTCCCCGCGCTTCCCTGGTTGTGTGCAGGCAGCCTGATCGATTACCCCCACCCCCATTTTTCCTATTGTGACATTGGGTGCGGAAGCGTTGCCCAATTTCTATCAGACATCTTCCTACTTCTTCCTAAGTTCAATTCGAGCTTCCCTACATCTCGTCCTCAAATTGACGATCTCAGCTACCAATTTCCCTATCCTACTATCCCTCTACACCAGAAACCTCGAACAGAAGACGCTTCGGAAGATGGGAACATCTTCGGAAGACGCTTCTTAAACTTGACTGTCTTCGGAAGACTGTCTTCGGAAGTCGACTATAACCAATTCGTATCAAGAGTGGATTTGTGTTGCTTTTGTGTTAAGAGAGGCTTGGTACGAATCTTGAGTGGTGTGGTGAGTTGTTTTGTTATTTCAAGAAGTTGGAAGTCGGGAACTAGGCCTGTGCCTCCCGGTCTTCCAAGCTTCTCAACTCCACATCTTCCTAGAGAGACTAGAAGACTGAAAGGCTGGCAAAATGAGCGAGAAGACGAGAGGGTCCATTTCGGGTCTCTTCTGTCCGACCCATAGCAGCCATTCCTTCTTCTTCCCAAACTTAGAAGAGAGTCGTGAGAAGACTTGCTGGCAGAATCCGGAGAGAATGGTCGAGGGTCATGTCTTCCCACCGAGCAGCAAGCTTCTTCAGAGTGCGTATGAGAGGTGAGAAGTCAGAAGAACAGAGTGCAATTGTCTTGAGTCTGTCGTGAGGATAGATTGCGCGTAAGAAGACGAAGACATGTGAGACCAGTGAAAGGAAGTCTGACTTTGGGAGGTCTTCCGAAGAAGACATTGAATCGGAAGCTGTCCCGAGTGTCTTCCCAGAGGCCACTGTCATCGCAGGAGCCCGCAACCATCTTCTGAACCTGTTATGCACTTGATGTTTCGTGAATCTTGTATCTTTTGATAGGAAGTAGGATGTAATGCAAGGTGGGTTGTCTTCTGGGCAATCCATGCGAGGCCTTGCTTAGATAGGATTGTTTAGATATAGCTCGGAAGACGAGAGCTATCTAGGAAGTACTGTTAGAATCCCGGAAGACGGAGTAGTTGTCTTCTGGAAGACTAGTTTCGTCTTCTGAGAAGTAGAAGCTAGACTGTGGGCACTTGGGAAGGACTGAGCCTTCAGCTCATAGTAGGTGCTTGTGGCTTAGTGCAACAGATCTTCCAGTATGTCGATGCATCCTCGAGGATTGGTGTTACCAGCAGCAGAGTTGGCAGAGGCCACGCCTTTCCTCAAGGAGTTGGGTCTCGATTTCTTCTTGTGAGATTGGAACCTCGCCGATCAGGGACTTCTGGAGGAGGTGTGGGCAGCGTTGCCACCTCGTAACCGTGTACCTGCGAAGGCAGGAGTAGCTCGAGGAAGGTCATCTTCCTGGACTGAAGATTGGTGGCGCAGGGCTTTTCACAGACCAGAGTCCGAGAACCAAGGATATTGGTACGAGAAGAAATCTTGCCCAGGATCGTGAGTTCGTGGCATGTGCCTGGGAGCACCACCTGCCTTTTCGTGGAAGACAGGCAGGGGAGGAACGGTTGGAAGATAGAATCTTACCGGGAGTC
The DNA here is from genome assembly GCA_036924285.1 of Asterella californica. Lineage (NCBI taxonomy): Eukaryota > Viridiplantae > Streptophyta > Marchantiopsida > Marchantiales > Aytoniaceae > Asterella > Asterella californica. The sequence continues at coordinate 17,353,652 of JAYKYS010000008.1, forward strand.
GAAGAAGCGACTTCTGGCGAAGTTGTTTCTGCATCTCTTTCCCAAGGGGAAAGCGCAGAAGACAAGGTACTTAGGAGATCAGGACGTGGAGTTCCTTGAATCAGTGTGGGATGACAGAGTGCCCATCTACTAGGGCGCGTACATCCACAACTATTTACGAACGGAGCTAGCGTACTTGGGTACCCCGGCGGGAGGACACTTGACACCCTTCCTCTGCTACTTGTATGTAGCCATGGGGGATCTTAGGGAAGATCAGCTGGCAGAGTATGGGCCAACGGAGAGACAGCAGGTGAAGGAGGAGACCTCGGAAGACGATGACCGAGCGGCAGCCGCAACGCCCCCTCCCACTCTGATGTCACAGCTGAGGCCCGGCTCTCACCAGAAGACGCTTCTGGTGAGGGAAGATGAGTCTAGTGGGTCGGAAGACGCCACGCCACCGAGGAAGATGGGTCCCAGAAGTGTATCGAGGACACCCATCTCCCTCATTCATTCAGGATCGGAGTCCGACTTGGAGGAAGAACTGCTGAGTATCCGATCAGAGCAGAAGACCGCTTCTGCAACACCTGGGAGTCTTCCGAAGACTCCAGAAGACAAGAGAAGAAGGGATACTCTTACTGCGATGCGAGGAAGCGCAGTGAAGAGACCCGCTCCTGCCATAAGGAATCTTCCACCCCGGAAGATGAGAAGGGTAGCTTCTTCTTGTGCGCAGAAGATGAAGGTCATTGTGGTCGAAGAGGCTTCCTTGCCTCTGGAAGACGAAGTCGACACCGCGGAGCGAGTGGTGGAGATGAACTTGTCTTCCACAGGAAGACGACTGGAGGAATTCAGCGCCTACTTCCAGAAGGAGATCCAGCCAGCTATGGAGTTGCTGGAGAAGAGAGCGAAGGCTCAGGAGAGGCCCTTGCAACCTGGATTCGGCCTGCGCACCTTGCTGCGACAGGGAGAAGACCAGAAGAAGACGGAGTCGCTGGAAGCTAGTCTCCAAACCACAGAGAAGCTCGCAGCCATGTACAAGACGGAAGCAGCCGCTTCTGCCAAGGAGCTGGTGCAGCTTCCGAAGAGCAACCAGGAGTTGCATGCGCATGTACAACAGCACGATCAGGAAGTTCTCCGAGTGCAGGAGAAGATCACCACCCTCGCAGAGGAGCAGACCACTTGGAAGACGCAGCGAGAAGCCGCAGAAGCGCGAGTTGCAGTTGAGAAGACGCAGCGGGAAGCAGCGGAGGCTCGTGCACAAGAGATGCTAACACAGTCGGTGGAGGCGCTTCGGAAGAAGTTCAACTTCACCGCGGGTAGGAAGTTACTTACCTTGGCTAGAGGATGGGACAGCGAGTCCAAGACAATGTTGGTGGAATGCCGGGAGAGCATGTTTAGGTACTTAGATCGGCAGATAGAGGGAATGAAGACACTTTATGGTCTTTCTTCGTTTCCGATACCTACAACCGCATCTTCTCACGCTCCAGCACCATCGACTGGATCCGGAATGGAGAAGGAGGAGTTTGACCTCGCTGTACACTTGGTAGTGACAACGTTGGAAGCCGAGAAGACACCGGAGGACGCCCCGGAAGACAAGATGTCTTCTGGAAGACAAGAAGACGAGCCGTCTTCCCAAGTATTCCGAGTGGAGGAAGCGACTTCTCCTGACCCCCATGAGGTCGTCATGGTCCCTAGTCCCGCACCAGTGGCTCAGAAGACGGAAGAAGCACCGGTCGATTCCACTTCCCAGAAGATGCTTCTGTCTTCCGAAGCAGAAGCCGAAGTCGAGGAAGACGCAACAGCAGCGACAGCAGAGCCAGCCAAGGACGATGAGGAGGAAGTCACCTCAGTGACACCCGAGGTAACTGCAGGGCTTTCTAGCTTATCAGAAGCCGCGTTAAGAGCTCCGATAGGAGCAGATCAGGTAGAGATTGCCACCGAGCAATCAGAGTAGTTAGTAACTCCATTGACTATTCCAAATTTAGTAGGACCAAAACATGCTATCTTAAGGGTGGCAGTTTTCAGTGTAAAATTAGTTAGGATACCATGTGGCAGCATAGGTAGCGTAGGAACAACAAGGTGGATGGCTAATTAGGAAGGGGAACTGTAAACCCTCCGCGGTCCTAACGATCAACTACCCCCCGATCTCTCAACCTCCACGATCGTCATCCACGAATCTGCAACTGTCGGACCTGTCTCTCACTCAGGGGTCACCTCTGATGGCTTTGATGGAAGCACACCATGAATCTTGAAGGGAAAAATGCTAAGTTCACTCTCATTCATACACCCACAAACTTATCAACTAAAATCTCCATAATCTCATCCACTAAAATCCTCCATTCTAACGACGTCTCTCAAGTTCTCACATGCTAAAAATGTCCCACACTCTCTATATTACTCAAGTTGTCATTACGACAATGTGAAAACAAGGATGAGGAGCTCTTCTCTACTCCTCTATTTATACATTCTAGGTTTTTACTTTGGTACCCTCCGGTAACTCAGCCGTAACTACTTTTACCGGGTTTTACTAAGATATTACTTAAGGTAAAAGCATTGATCACATGGGCTTTTTACCTTTTCACATGGGCTTATTCCTTCAAAGTCAACAACTTCTAGAAGGATTCTGGAATATTCTCAAGGAATCTCGAATTTCCACCCCCCTCTACACTAGGACCCACTAAAAAGGAAACATGTGGAATCTCTTCTTGTTTTTAATGCTCACAAAGTACACAACTTTAAACCAACCACTAATATCAAGTCAAAAAGGAGATAAGGGATACTTTCCACCCCCTTTCTACCTTTTAGACAAGATGACAAGATAGTAGTGCTCACTCTTTAGCAAATATCTGAATTCTGCCAAAAGTACAGCTAAGTTTAACCATAACTAACTTTTAGCTAGTCATGACTAACTTGATATCTCCTAAAAGTACTTTGGCAGCAAATAAACATTCTCAACACTTAGTTAGAACTAAACACCTTACTAATAGACAAACTTCCTATGTGTAACATAGGTCGTTACATTTTACCCCCGGACTAAATTTTCGCTCCGTCCTCGGAGTGAAGAGAGAACTTCCGTCGATGAAACAACTTCAACTTGTCATGGTTGACCCGATCGAATCTCCTTCCTCCCAGCTCCTGAAGGTCATATGTGAAGTTGCTCCACACCTTATCTACAACAAAAGGACCAAAATATCTCGGAAGAAACTTCTTCCTAGCCCTCTTGAATCTGATAGCATCATACAACATAACCCAATCTCCGACTTGAAAAGGTTTTACCTCCCTCTTGCCCAACCGTTTGTCGTAACTCTTCTTTTGATACGCCTGAGCTCGTTCCATCCGGATCATTGCTACCGCTCGGGTCTCTTCCAACTCCATGAGTTGCTCCCTTCTTGATCTGACCACGTCTTCTCCTCTCGACCTCTTCAACTTTCGTTGAATAGTTTGAAAAGTATCCAATTCGAATTGGATCGGCAACTTGGACTCCACTCCATAAACCAGTCGAAATGGGGAGTACCCAGTAGAAGTCTTTGTTGTCGTTCGATACTCCCATAAGATGGCATGTAGCCTCTTATCCCAAGTATGTTTCGCAGTCTCAACACCAGCATCTTTGGCGAGCATCATACAAAGTGTAAGATTGGTCTTCTCCGCAAGACCATTAGCATTTGGTTTGTATGAGGTCGTTACTCGTGGCTTGATAGAAAAGTGTTGTAGCATAGCAGTAGTCATGCTCCCTACAAACTCTCCTCCTCTATCTGAGACCAACTCTAACGGACATCCAAATCTCGTGATGATCCTCTCCCATAGGAATCTACCGACTTCTGTTTCATTGGTCTCTCTCAAAGGTCTAGCCTCTACCCACTTGGTACAATAGTCAGTGGCGACTACAATGTATCTATTGCCTCGAGGTGTCTTATTAAGAGGACCTACAAAGTCAATACCCCACTTCTCAAATGGTCCTAACACGGGAATTGATCTTAACGGAGGTGTTCTAGTAGACTTCAGAGCAAATGCTTGACATACGTCGCAAGTTTTGCAATAGTCTAAACACTCTTTGAAAATCCCTCTCCAGTGGTAACCCGCATCCAAAATCTTGAAGGCTGTTATCTTACCAGCAAAGTGACCTCCGCAAACAGTTCCGTCGTGAAACTCGTGCATTAGCTTGAATGCCTCCTTCTGACCAACTGCTCTCCTTAGTAACCCATCTGCTCCTTGATGAAACAGAATTCCCTCCACCATGGTGTAAGGTTTGCATCTCTTGATCAACGCGTTACGTTCTCGGGTATGCATACCTTCTGGAAAAGAGCCATCTACAAGAAAACTCCAGATTTCCTTGTACTCGTTCGGTATCTCCTCGATGCTTGTGATGGTCATCAGATGCTCGTCTGGAAATGAATCATCAAACGGTTCTTCTCCCTCATCATCATAAGCCCTTGACAAAAGATCAGCATTCGCATGCTTCTTCCCTGGTCTATCTTCGATCACATAATCGTATTCTGTTAGAAGGATCTTCCAACGAGCAATACGACCTTCGGCATTAGGCTTATTAAATATATACTTTAAAGCCTTGTGATCTGTGACTATGGAAAATTTCCCTCCTAGCAAGTAGTGTCGAAATTTCTTCAATCCAAAGATCACCGCTAATCCTTCTCGTTCAGTCACGGAGTAATTCTTCTCCGCTGGAACCATCTGCCTACTAGCATAAGCTATAGGATGATCATGCCCATCTCCATCTAGCTGACTTAATGTACATCCGATTGCTACATTGGAGGCATCCGTATACAGAATAAATGCTTTACTCCACTCAGGTTTAGCAAGTATAGGAGCTGTCACTAATGCCTTTTTCAGCTCTTCAAATGCTTCTTTTGCCTTCTGATCATGCACTATCAAGTCAAAATCAACTCCCTTCTTCATGTACATAGTCAAAGCTATTGCTTTGTTTGAGAAGGAAAAGACAAACCTACGATAATATCCAACCATGCCAAGAAACTGCCTCAACTTTGTCAAGTTGATCGGAAATGGAAGATCCACAATCTTCTTCACCTTCTCAGGATCTACCGCAATCCCATTCTTGGAAATGATGTGCCCTAACAGCAGACCTTCTTCGCAGCCAAAGATGCACTTCTCTGGATTTAGAGAAGCGTTGGCTTGCTCCAACCGCTGCAAAACTTTGATCACATGATCAAAGTGGTCCTCCTTTCGTCCGTACACACAGAAATCGTCAATGAAATCCCGAACAAACTTCCCTATGAATGGTTCAAACACCTTGTTCATGAACCTCTGAAACGTGGCCGGAGCATTACACAGTCCGAATGGCATCACTCGAAATGCAAATGTTCCCCAAGGAGTAGTGAAAGTAGTCAACTGCTGGTACTCCTGTGCTATCTTGATCTGGTTGTATCCACTATAACCATCACCAAAGCTGTACCACTCATGACCGGCAACTTCCTCCAAAATCTCATCTATAAATGGTAGAGGATAATAGTCCTTCTTGGTAACTGCATTCAGCTTCTTATAGTCTATGCACACTCGCAGCTTACCATTCTTCTTCTTGACAATCACAATGGGTGAAACCCATTCTGAGTTCTCCACCTCATAGATGAAACTCGCCTCCTTCAACTTGTCTATCTCCTCCTTGACCATCATTGCCGTTGTAGGATTGACCCTTCTCTGCTTCTGTCGAACTGGTCTTGCGTTCTCCTCCAATTCGATTCGATGAGTCTCGAGGGTCACCTCCTTCAAATCCTTGTAGCTGAAAGCAAACACATGGATATATTTTCGAAATATATCTAGGAATCTACTTTTCTCTTCTTGAGTGACATTGATACCAAACTTCAGGGTAGAGAGTCTTCTCACAATCTCTGCCTCACTCAACTCTTCTTTGTCAGGATCTTTCTCCACTGCTGGTCGAGGCAACAAGTCAATAGCACTAAGCTGATGTACTGATTCGTCTCGACCAAATCCTTCATCCTCAGACGAGGATTCTTGGTCGTAAGAATCCCCAGTATCTACTTCCGAGACACTTTGATCATCCTCCGTATCAGATTCCCAGTAGTCACTAGTGGGTCTATCAGAGTCAGAAGTCACAACTCCAACACCCGAGAGAGGAACTATCACTCTATGATCTCTAGGCCCAATTCGTAAGTATCCCTTGTGCCACCTATCCGTGGTGCGCACAGCTCTCAACCAAGGCCTACCTAGGAGCAAATCATAACTAGAGTCCTTTAACACTTGAAAGGACATCAATGTTTGAACTCCCATCACAGACACGACCACCTTCTCTAACACACCAAGAGGTCTTACCCGTTGCTTGTTAGCCATCCCCACGACAATGCTAGCCGGGCGAGTTGGTTCCATTCCCAACTTCTTCATCAACCTCTCCGATATGGCGTTTACAGCCGACCCTCCATCCACCAATACGTCAGAGACGTAGTGACCATTCAATCGGACTTCAATCTTTGAAGCCCTAGTGCATACCTCTGAAGCATGCACATCCACCACACCAACTCCCACTGACTTTGATGTCTTGCTCTTGGGTTTCTTCTTCTTGCTTCTCTTAGAACTCAGTCCTCCTCTGAGTTCTCTTCGTAAGCTGGGATTAAGTGCGATCAGTTGTCCAACAGTGATGTTGGCTTTCTGAGCACCCACATCTTCAACCACATCATATCCCGCTTGGGAAGATGAAATGGTGAAATCCGCCATCCCCAGCTTCCTTCTTGGCTCCCTTGGTGTACTCGAAACATTACTCGAACGAGTACTTCTACTTGCTGACTCCTCCATGAAAACCGGTTCATCAGAAAATCGAGTTCTTTTTCTTTCTTGAGCTAAAAGCTCCACCGGTGCATGAGAAGAGTTTGAACTCTCTCCTTTCTCGTAGATGGGATCTCGCACGACATCGATAGTAGCCACCCCTTTGTCTCGTCCTTGTGATGGATTTCCTCCACCCACATTCATTCTGACAGCTTCGGCACCTCTTGCTCCGTTGTTAGGACAATTTCGCTGGAAATGAGAACCTCCACACGTCCAACAAGTGATTCCTCCAAAGTTACCTTGGTTGCCTCCAAAGTTACCTTGATTTCCTCGGTTGGGATTGTTGTCGTAACCTCTTTGACCTCCTCCTCCACCTTTGTTCCTCCATTCTCGTAACTGTACCACGTTTATCTTGAGATCCGCAAGAGTGTCAGTGATGCTCTTCAGCTCGGCATGAAAATCAGAGGTGGCAGTAGACATCGTTGTTGGGACAAACGGTCTTGGCACCACCGTTGGAGTAGGAGCTGACGTTGAAGCAATCACCAATTGTGATGGTGCAGGTGCGATCGTTGTGGCTACACCAGGAGTCGGAGTTGACACCAGAGCAGCATGATGAGGTTGGATGATATCTCCTTCATCCAAACTCTCTTCCATATTTGTCGCTATCTTGATGGCCTCCGCTTTGGTTGCTGGCTTCTCGTACCTCACTTGGGTTCGAATTGAAGGTCTCAACCCTCCCACCAAGTTCTTGGTCAGCACTGCTCCAATCCCCGCCATCGTTAGTTCCACATTGTCTCCACTCTTCCGTAGGACCGTCCGAAACCGTTGCTCCAACTTATCCACCCTTTCGGCATATTGTCGAACTTTCTCGTCGTCACGTTGCTTCAAATGAGTAAGCTCCACCATGAGCTTCTCATAACTCTCTTCTGGAAGAAATTCTTCGATGAGTGCATTACTCAACGTCTCCCATGTGTCCTCAACTGCACCAGGTGTCTGGCTCTTCACTCGGTCTTCATACCACGTAAGAGCAAAATCTTCTAAAAACTCTGGCAGTAACAACACCCATTCTTCCTTCCTTCTCACGTTGTTTCCGATGCAACCCCTTTTGAAGTCTCGAACAAACGGTTCTACATCTTCATTGTCCTTCCCATGAAACACGGGTAGCTTTCCCATCTTGTAACTACTCTTTCTACTCTTCTAATCGTCGTGCAATAACTACTCGCTAAAAGAGTACGAACATCACCAATTCCATTCGCGAATAATCTACCATAGGTAAAATGAAAGGAAATGGTTGTAACAACACCTCTTGTGCCATCTCTTCCCCCAAGGTAATCATGAGTTTGAGTCGCATCACCGCCTTCTCCAACATCCGAATGACGATCTCCATCACAACTCAGCCGAGTCCTCCTTTGAAGTCGACAACTTCTCCGTCTCAGCTCTTTGAGTCTCGTCCAACTTCTCGACTACGGACGTAAGTAGGGCGGCCACATCGACGCACTTGTGTCCTCTTGATAGATCACCCACTCCACAACTTGGACAAGGATCTTCGCCTAGAAGATGAATTGGCGCTGGTGACGATGGACCCACTCGAAGACTCAAATCAGTAAACTCCCGCTTCCCTTTAGCTCTCTCGGTTCTGATTCTAGTTGGACAATTCACTACTTTGTGTCCCAACCCTCTACAGAAATAACACCACAAGTCGGTTTCTACTCTTCTCCTCGGCGATTCTACTTGAGGTTTAGTACTAGGGTTTTCAAACTCGACGATAATCTCTCTCGAACTTTCTCCGACACTTACTATGACATCTAAACCTTGAGGAAGGTTTCTAAGTCTAACCTTCCAATCTTTTGAATTTCCACTCATGTTGCACCTTCTCAACCATTAAGTGGACAAAATATCATAGAGGAAAATAATTCTACATTACTTTCTTAACTCTTCCGAGCTTTATATTAGAAATCGTGCATTATACATGCGATACACGAAATAAAATCTAATCTAATATTAACTATCAAAGATATGATCCTCCTCACCCTCGTTTGTACTCATCACAACAGACATCTTGAACTCGCTCTTGTAAGGATCCAACTCTATTTCACCAGGAGCATTCGTGGCCTCCATAGTGAATGATGCTTTAAACTCGACTTTCTTCAAATCTGTGCCAATTGTCGCGGAAGCTTCTTCGTATAGAGTAAAGAGGGCACCCCAAGTGCTATAGATGCGTGTTCGTAACTCATCTATACTTAACTTGGGCTTCTCCGTCTCTGTTCGAACTCCTAAACGTCTCTTCTTCCACCTCGTCATTCGAACTGGATTCCCCATGACGTATCTTCAAGACCTCCTTGTATGCCGAAACGTATCTCTCTTAGTTGGTAAGAGATCTCTCCAAGATTTTTGTGGTCTCCAGTAGCTCAACCTCCAAGCTACTAAATCATGAAGTTTCAACAGAAACTTCTCTAATCAGAAGAGATGGTGATGACTGTACAAATTTTCAGAGAACTGAAATTTGTATATTTTCACTTCCCTCATGGTTGTCAACCCCCTCCACTTTGAAAAATCCTTTCTCCCTCTTCAGACCTCATCTTCTCATGATTTCTTTTGTCCTGGATAGCTTATCAGCCACTCTAAAACACTGGAAAGTTTCTCAGGAAAATAAAATTCACAGAAAATCTGACACTGACTGTAAACTTTTTCCAGAGAACAGAATTCCTCAACTCTCACGAATAGACCCCCTCAACTTTGAAAAATCATTGCTCCCTCTCTAGACCACCTTTTCCTATGATTCCTTTTGTCTTAGATAGGTTATCAGCCAATCTAAAACACTGGAAAGTTTCTCAGGAAAATAAAATTCACAGAAAAGTTGACAGCGACTGTACAAATTTTCCAGAGAGCAGAATTTCTAAACTCACAAATTTCTCTCCTCTAATAACTTTTCTCTCCTCCTTCTCTACAACTCTTGTTGCACCTCCTTTCAACTCTCCTCAACCCTTTCTAAGTGAACAAGATGTAAAGAATGACTTCGAACGCGTCATATATCACTACGGGATACACGAAAGGTTCTAACGTTGCTAACATCGCGTTAGCTCTCTCTCCTCCCAACGTTCTCTCCATGTGCTCTCTCATAATCTCCTTTTGTCGAATATAGAACTGAACTCTAAACATCGTTCAACGATCCCTTCAAGTGAGGTCCCGGCAACGGAACCAAAAATGTAAACCCTCCGCGGTCCTAACGATCAACTACCCCCCGATCTCTCAACCTCCACGATCGTCATCCACGAATCTGCAACTGTCGGGCCTGTCTCTCACTCAGGGGTCACCTCTGATGGCTTTGATGGAAGCACACCATGAATCTTGAAGGGAAAAATGCTAAGTTCACTCTCATTCATACACCCACAAACTTATCAACTAAAATCTCCATAATCTCATCCACTAAAATCCTCCATTCTAACGACGTCTCTCAAGTTCTCACATGCTAAAAATGTCCCACACTCTCTATATTACTCAAGTTGTCATTACGACAATGTGAAAACAAGGATGAGGAGCTCTTCTCTACTCCTCTATTTATACATTCTAGGTTTTTACTTTGGTACCCTCCGGTAACTCAGCCGTAACTACTTTTACCGGGTTTTACTAAGATATTACTTAAGGTAAAAGCATTGATCACATGGGCTTTTTACCTTTTCACATGGGCTTATTCCTTCAAAGTCAACAACTTCTAGAAGGATTCTGGAATATTCTCAAGGAATCTCGAATTTCCACCCCCCTCTACACTAGGACCCACTAAAAAGGAAACATGTGGAATCTCTTCTTGTTTTTAATGCTCACAAAGTCCACAACTTTAAACCAACCACTAATATCAAGTCAAAAAGGAGATAAGGGATACTTTCCACCCCCTTTCTACCTTTTAGACAAGATGACAAGATAGTAGTGCTCACTCTTTAGCAAATATCTGAATTCTGCCAAAAGTACAGCTAAGTTTAACCATAACTAACTTTTAGCTAGTCATGACTAACTTGATATCTCCTAAAAGTACTTTGGCAGCAAATAAACATTCTCAACACTTAGTTAGAACTAAACACCTTACTAATAGACAAACTTCCTATGTGTAACATAGGTCGTTACAGAACCGCTTGCATGTGGGGTGACAACCTCCTGTCAGCGCCTCTCTCTCCCTGGTGGTCGTCTCCCCTGGTTCTCATGGCAGCGACATAAGTAGGATCAAAGAGTAGGAGACAGAGTTCTAGAGTTTGATAGTTCTGTAGTTCTGCACGCACATACCAATCTTACGGTGCAGGAGACAGATTAGACACTAGACGTACACAGTGTACACTACACCCGTTGTTGGAAACATACGAATAGTCTGGGAATACACAGAAGGGGTTTGCATGCTCTTACCAGCAGTGGTTCGGAGATGTAGATGAGTAGTGGACAGTCTAGAGTAGGGAACGGCATCCTCGTGCAGTCCTGCTGGTTAGACTGATGTGTCGAGGAGTAGACGCAAGAAGTAGAGGGAGTGAGCTTCCCAATGCCATTGTGACTTCTTCTCGAGAAATAGATTGTGGATTTGAGCGCAGAAGCTTCGTTCATGTCTTCTGGGTGGTGGGTTTCTTTGGATTCGCTCCCAATTGTGCATTGGAAGTATTGTTCTGGAGTGGCGGTGAATGTCAACAGTTGTGGAAGTGTAGCTTGACTCGTTCAGTAGAGCACTTGGGATATGCGTACGAACGGTCTTAGGGATAAGGGATCCCAGAAGACAGAGTAGTCAGAGCAGCGAAGTGAAGAAGAAAAAAGCCTTCTTCCCGCAACAGAAGACGACATCCTCGAGTAGAAGACGGTGCAACAGTACTCACGTTTGTTGTCTTCCTCCCCAAACTATTACAAGCAGGGATGGCTTGTTAGTCAGGATCCGGACTAGAAGCTTGTCGGAATCTTAATTGCCTATTTTCATCTTGTTTTCTCTTGTTTGGATTTTCTTATCTTCTCCATCTTCTCCCATCCTTCCCATCTTCTTACCTTCTTCTAGTGAGCTTCCGAGACTTCTATTGAGCTTCCGTGAAGGTGAATGTCGTTGTAGTGCTGCAGGAAGACCAATTCCGTAGGCAAAAGCCTGGGAAGGCTTAAGGGGGCATACACCCTGTGATTAATCTAACCCGTTGGAATGTGAGTGTGAGAATAAGGTGTAACGACCGTTGCTAGTCGACTTCTGCGAAGCAGGACAGCCTTCTGGAGGTGTGAGAAGACGAGCTGAACCCTCAGAAGACGAGAATCGCTTCGAGAAGACGGTATCGAGAAGACCGGAAGAAGCAACCTGGAAGCAGGAAGATCATCTTCCTGAGCTTCTCTGTGAATGGGTGTGTGATATTTTAGTTGGTAGTTGTTTGTTTAGTTCCAGAGCACCATTTGGCGTGTTTGGAAGACGTGTGGTTTTATGTGGTTTTGTGAGAAGACGGGATTTCTAGGCAAAACCCGTGTGTTTGTGTGTTTGAACAGATCTTAGAACTTAGAGCAGCGTTACTTGCGTAAATCCTCTGTGGGAACGATATCTTGTATACTAAATGGGTAAAAGGAGTAATCCTGCGTCACTACAATATCTTCAACTCTTGTAAATCGGCTCCACCCATCTGCCTCAAACATCAGCAATCCAGACTACCAACTCTGTACACCACACATGTATCCAGACCTTTGTACATGTCTCGCTTCCAACTCTGACGGGACCTCAACAATAGGTTCTACACCCCTGTCTTCTCGCTCTACAGGAGTGGATTGCGAAAAACCTTACATCTCTTCGTCTGAGAATCTCTAAGGGTTTGTCTGTTCCGCTCATGTCTTGAACGAACCGTCAAAAACTGTACTGAGTACTTGTCATCAGGACTCCGAACTCTAGCATAATGAGACCCATCGTTCATCACCTTTGTCTCCATCCGAACAACGGTGATGTATGGTTGGCCCAATATGACAGGATAGGAGGCAGATGACTGTACAAAGAAATGTTGATCAACCTCTACATCTCCAATCCTTACATGCATATTGGGACAAGCTCCGTACAACTCACCCTTTTGATTATTTGCTGCACGAAGTACCCAACCATGATTCCTTTCGATTGACCACTGCCCCTTTTCATACACCTCCTTGGAAATGATGTTGATCTCCGACCCGTGATCCACAAGTGCAGGTACTGGTTCAGAAAGTCCTCCAAGCCGAACCTACGTCTCTGTTGTTGCTCTTACCCAGTGCTTCTCTTTGAAATCGCCGTCTGCGCTTGACCTATCCTCTTCAAACTCTTCGTCTTCATTCTCAATAACAGCTGGACCAGCAACCCATGCCTCATACTTATCATCTCCGAACTGATCAACACCAATAGCATCTACTGCTCCAACCATCTGACTACTTACTTGTTCAGTCAATACCTGTCTCTTTCTCTTCATGATGTCTATTATCAGCTCATGAAACTCCCTCTTTGAGATACCAAGCACTTCACGAAGTGTAAACTCAACTCTAGCATCCAAAATGCGTTGCTCTAGAATAGCACGCAAGTCTGTTGTTGTTTCGATGTCTGCCGCTAACTTGTAAGCTGGAGCTTTCCCTTTCTCTTGTGCTGTAAACCTCTTTCCTTGTACTCTATCTGTAGCAGTAGTCTCTTGTGGCAAATCCTGCACACCTTCTATAGGATCTATTGCAGGTGGTGGAGCTGTAGAGGTAGAAGGTATATCCTCTGCAGCAGGAAATCTTCCAGCTGGTACAGATGGTGATGGTTTAGCTGCTCTCCTCCTTGTAACCCTCCGACGGTCATTATCTTCTGGTACTCCTGCATCTAAGTCAGAAGCGTCCCGTCTTCTTTTGTCTTCGATCATGGCATCTTGTTCACCACTCGTCTCTAAAAACGCTCGAATAGAAGTTGCATCTACTGGGTCTCTCCATCCAGTAGCTCTCCTAATGCTTTCAGCACCTCTCTTCATCATTTCGACCGGAACCTCAACAGCCTGCTCAACGATAGTTGGATTAGAGCGCACCTCAACTCTCCTAGTATATACATCAGCCTCCGTAGAACCCGCAGTCATCGCTGTAGTATTCGCACCAGTAAGTGCTGGAAGAGAACTCCTCATTCCTCCTCTTCCAAAATATGTGTTCAGAGGCTGCCCAGTGGCGGTTAGATACAACCTGTTGTTCTGATAGTTGACTACGCCCTCTCGCAAGGCAACCGCCAAGTCTTGATAGTCTCTTCTGAGATGATCTGGACTATCGCACCAAATACATCTCCTGGTGAAGGTTCCTCCTACAGGTCGAGCACCTGGTGCAACAGGTCGTTGATCTCTCCTCAAGTCTGCCATCTCAACCCTCAAATCTCTCAACTGTTGAGTAAGTTCTTCTATCAAGTTATGTTGATTTCGGTTCTCAACAGGTCGCTGCTGCTGTCTAGGTCCTCTCTGTGCTGGGATAGGTACTGCAGGCGCTTGAGGAACCACTATAGGTGCTTGAGGAATCACAATAGGTGCTTGAGGTATTGCATGAGGAGCTACATGAACATGATGAGCTACTCTCTGTTCTGGCAAGGTCTCTGACTGCAGTACCATCCTACCACGACGTTGTCTAGCAAGGGTGGATACTGCTTCTTCTACTCTCCTCCAATCAGATGTAACTCCCCCTTCAGCCCCTCGATCAGCCAACATGAAACAAAGCCTATCTGCTGTGAACTCATCCAGAGCCCCTAAGAACAACTTTGTCTTCCTAGCATCCAACGTCAACCTCTCTAGACCAGAAAGCTGAGAGTACCTCTTCTCCAATTCACGGATCACTTCATTCAATCCCATGGAACGTCCAGGTTGACGCTCTATCCAATCCATGAGAGTTCTTCTGGTGACTCTTTCAGAGTCCTCTTCTAGAAATTCTTCTCTCAGTGCACGTTCAAACAGAGTCCACCCACCTAAATGTCTTCTCTGTAAATTTCTAACCTTCTCTCTCAATTCATGGACAACAGTCAACTCAAAGCTTAGAATTACCTCAACTTCAGGTGCCTTGACCAACTCCATTTCACCTACATACTCCCGCAAGTACCTAGTAACATCTCTTCCATCAAATCGCCCACATCGACCAACAATTGCTTGTAACGCCTTCGTGGATTTCTGCTCAGCTCCTCCAATTGCAGGCTGCTGTTGAATCAAGGCAGCCAACGCCTGAAGAATCTGAGACGTGTCTATGGCAGGCTGTGCTGCTGCTGTTAGAACCGCCGTAGGTCCTCCTTGAGAGCCAATTCCATCCTGACCAGGAGTCTCTTGGACAGGAGCACCCTGAGCAGCAGCCGCACCCTGTACAGCAGCACTGTGATCCATTTTCCACCCAATCTAACCAATTCTCCAAATCGATCACCCCAATTGCTCTCAGTGGAAGCACTAGATGTCGTGACGAGAGTCTTTCTTGGGGAGGACGGACCTCCTGACTGTGATCGATCAAAGAAAATGACCAAGAAGGAAAACAGGTTGCTGCAGACGATGAAATCTCAAAACACATCCTCTTGTGCCCACCAATTGCAAACAAACACTCAAGCACGCACTCAGGTACACAAATATATCTCTCCGGAGTAAAAATGGCTTTATTTCAGTGTCAACCGCTTCACTGTTAAGAAAATATCTCTCTCCTCCTCTCCTAAGTCCTTCTCAGCTGAAAATTCCAAGGAATTTGATCTTACGACAACCAAAGCCTTGTCAAAAACGATCTCCTTCAAATAAACCACCTCTGTCTGTTCAATTCTACTGCCTCCAAACCACAACTGTATATCAGATGAAGCTCCAACCTCCAAACGTTTGTCTGTCCCTCTGTCACGATCTCCTCGTCCACCTTCTCTATTCTGTCCAGAAAATTTCCTCTCTCCCTGTCTCCCCGCTTCTCATGCGCTTCCCTGATCCTAAATCCCTAATTCCCTTCCTTCTGCTTCAGCTCCCAGCTCTCAGTCCAAAAATCGCTTGAAAAGTCCCCCCCCCCCCCCCGATCTTCAGCCGTCGCAGTATTTAACCTAAAGTTTTAAGGCCCCAGCTTAAGCTGCCCCTGCTGTCCTTATAAGTGCAGTCACTTATCAGAAGCAGGGCCCTAGCTTAAGCTGCCCCCCTGCTGTCCTTATGCGTACAGAGCTTTATTTACAAAGTTGGCCCCTTTTTAATACAAGTTTCACAGTTGCCTCCACAAACTCTACCCCTTCACTAATAAAGGTTCACATAACCTCATTCCCCATCGCAAGCCTACTCGATGATTATTTAACTAATTAGCAAAAGTTTCCTGTGCTCTTGATGCCATCCTGAATATACTACAAGCCATCCAATGTAGACCGAAGCCCCAACACTTATGAGGCTGCCCCACAGGGCTTACAGCCCCTCCATATGCGCACCAAGTATCTCCTCTAGTATATTCAGGATGGCATGCGGAGGCTTAGGTCAGGAAGCCCACGATTAAGGGAGATACCGGTCTCCCGCCCCTAGGTATACAGGACATGGCTGCATACCTAACATAGACTCCCATCCGGGAGGCCAACATTCCAGAATAGGAACCAGAGACCAGGAGGGATTGATCCTGAGAGCACTTCCCTCTTAGGCAGGCGCCCTATCACTGGGATGGCCTTTGGTTCCGTTCTAAAAGCATTTAAAACCTGTACATATGCTTTTACTGTAGAAATTTTCCTACAAAGTCTTTACTAGCCTTTTTTGTGCTAACTTCTCTATACAACTCCGTTTTTAATGAATAAGGAGTCAAAACTATAGTATTCATGAACACCTACACACCCACGCTATCAGATTCTGAGATCGAGTCACGAGCCAGAATCGACAGATTTCTCTTTTTCACATATTTCACAGCCTAAAACTCGTACTAACTATTGCTCAAAACACTTTCTGTCAAAACTAGAAGTATGAGGTCGCTCTCCTCGTCGAGCTTCACATTCTGGTGTCTTTCGATTCCCTTAGGGGTGATATTCCAACCAAGCTAGGGGGCAGCTTGTCAAGCATGGTCCCAGCTTAGCTCCTGCCTAGCTTGTTAAGCTGCAGGGCAGCTTCCTTTACACAGTATAGAAAAAAATCTCTTTGCATTACTTTTCACTATAAAGACCTATGTACAATACGACAACGTTCTCTTGGTTCATCAAGGAGTTAGATTCGACTTCTTCCTGTGGGACTGGAACCTCGCGGACCAGGGTCTTCTGGAGGAGGTTTGGGTAGCACTGCCTCCTCGCAACCTTGTACTTGCGAAGGCAGGGGTCGCTCGGGAAAGACCATCTTCCTGGATGACGGAGTGGTGGCTCAGGGCCTTTCACAGACCAGAATCTGAGAACAGATGGTACAAGCTCGAGAAGAAGATCTTATCTATGATCTCAAGGAAGTGGCATGTGCCTGGAAGATGGACAGAGGAGGAATGGATAGAAGGTAGAAGCTTACTGGGAGCCGCAACTATTTCTTCACCTCTTTCTCAAGGAGAAAACACAAAAGATGAGATACCTTGGAGATCAAGACGTGGAGTTCCTGGAAGCCGTCTGGGAGGGACTGCTCATCAATTGTGGTGCCTTCTTCCACGCTTACGTTCAAGCAGAGTTGGTGTACTTGGTCATCCCAGCAGGAGGGCACCTCACCTCGTTGTCGCGCTACTTGGCGGCTACATGCTTGACTTCTACTCCGACGCTTGAGTTTAGTAGTTCTAGAAGTTAGCTCATACTACTTCTAGTCCTTTATGTATATGTTTGACATCTTTGCATACGGTGTTAACACTATTTTGAGTCTTAGTAGGTTGATTACCATGTTGATAGGGCTTAAGCTCATGGGTTGTATTTGCGTGTCGTCCATGCATGCTTTCTAGCTGATTTAAGTTATTTTTGGGGGCTGCGTGTCATTTTAGGTATTGTTGCTTGAGCTCCTTCACACGCCCACGAATCTCAGGGACAACAGCAAGTTCAAAGTTCTCCACCATCTCCTTTTCAAGTACCTTGTTCACCTCCATCTCCCTAGCATAGTATCGCACGTACTTGGAAATATCTGTACCCTTGAACTGGTCCATCTGATGCACCACAGATTGCAACACCTTGGTTGCTAATACCTCCTTCCTCTCTGTGCTCTGCTGCTGCTGCATAAACATATGAAAAGCTTGGAACATCTTCATCGTAGCAGCATCCAACTGAGCAGGTTGCTGAGCAGCAGCACTTCCACTTGATGATCCTTGGTTGGCCATGATATCTGATCCTGTAACACTCTCAAGAAAACTCCCACCCTAGGTGTTTCACGTCGAGTTCACCAAAAAAAGAGTATGTCGGAGTGTGATCCGTCTACCTAGGAAAGCGCCGGGCTTCTGGCTGTGGATGTTTACTCAAGAGGTTGGCTTTTAGGTTACAACACGGGCTATAAACACTCACACAGGTGTGTAAGATCCTGTAATATGCTCAAAAAGCGAAATTTAAGTCTAACTAGTAGTAATAGGTTTAGGCGGTGAACTTTGACACTCAAGGAGAGGAAAACTATGAAGGTTTAGACTTCTAAACTTCCCCTACATGTAAATAAGGTACTACTGGACACACACACGAAGTTTCAGCCAGAGATCAAAGTCTAGCACCGATATGTTGACAGAAAAGTTCTGAGTAAGAAAATTACTGCAATTTCTGGTACCCAGATGCCTATTTCAACCTAGAACAGAAGATTAGCTTGATGAATTTCAAATATTCTCACAGTATTTGAAGTCTACAGGATGCTGAACATCAATGTGAAGTTGAGACTCTTGATTGTTTATAGAACTCCAGATCTCCTTCTCTGAAGTCGCTGCTCTAGATTAAGAGCTTTTCAGACCCCCTCTGCTTCAGCGGCCGCCCTGAATTACTCAGTCACTCAATCGATATGAAACTTTTTGGGAAATCGTAGCCCTGTTGGCAGAGAACACAACCTCGAAGTTTTGAAGCAATTTCCTCAAATCTGCTGCAAGTGACAATGAAAACCCTAAATCCAACAAAAGTGATTCAATTCTAGCACAATTCGAACTTCAATCGGTCATAACTTCGTCTTTATTGCCTCAAATTGATCAAAAATTTCACTTGAAGTGCTTGGCATGACGAGCTCTCTCTCCCTGTGCTCTCAGATTTCGAAGATCCCTCACCAATTGCTCGAAATCCACTCTAGAGCTCTGTTTCTAAACTTAGAGTTTTACAAAAGACAAAAATGGACCAATGGGAGTTCATAGCTCCACTTGACTGTCCTTTTGTGCCTTAAACTACCTGGTAACTTATCTACACTCATAGGCTACCATGTCAAGCCCCTTAGAGTGCCAGCGTAAAACTTGACCTCTGTCAATTCTACGACCAGCAACACCAACCCTCAAGGATGCATCGACATGCTTCGAGCCTTTGTTACACTAAGCCACACGTACTTGTTGTGAGCCGAAGACTCAGTCCTTCTCAAGTCCTCACAGTCTGACTTCCATTCTCAGAAGACGAATCTAGTCTTTCAGAAAACAGCTATTCCGTCTTCCGGGATTCTAATAGTGCTTCCTAAGTACCCCTCGTCTTTCGAGCTATATCTAAACAATCTTAACTAAGCAAGGCATCGCATGGATTCCCAAGAAGACAACCCACCTTGCATTTCATCCTACTTCCTAACAGAAGATACAAGATATGTGAGAAGCAAAGTGTACGAAAAAAGTTCAGAAGATGGTCGCGGACTCCTGCGGTCACCGTGACCTCCAGGAAGACTCCCGAGACAGCTTCCAATTAACTGATGTACTCGGAAGACCTCTCGCAGCCAGGCTTCTCATCACTGATCTCACTTGTCTTCGACTTCCGACACGCAATCTAGCCTCACAACAGACATGGAACATTCATACTTTGTTCTTCCGACTCTTTACTTCTCATACACGCTCAGAAGAAGCTTGCTGCATGACGGGAAGACATGACCCTCGACCATTCTCTCCAGATTCTGTCAGCAAGGCTTCTCACAAATCTCTTCTAAATTCGGGACGAAGAAGGCGACACAGAAGAGACCCGTAAAGGACTCTCACGTCTTCTCACGCATTGTGCCAACCTTTCCAACCTTATAGTCTCTCTAAGAAGATATGGAATTGAGAAGCTCGAAAGATCGAGAGACACAGATCTGGTTCTCAACTTCCAGCTTCTCTAAATAACAATCAACTCACCAAGTCACTCAGGATTCATACCAAGCCTCTCTCAACACAAAACCCAATCCAATCCAATCTTGATACGAATTGAACACAGTCGTCTTTCGAAGACATTCAAACATTCGGAAGCGTCTTCCGAAGATGTTCAGATCTTTAGAAGCGTCTTTTGTCCATGGGTTCGGGAACAAAGATGCGCTAGGATAGGAAAATTGATAGTCAGGTGATCGAATTTAAGAATGAGAGGTGGGGAAGATGGCTGTCGAAAATTGGACAGTGCTTTCGCGCCCAATTTTCGTAGAAGAAAATTCAGGGTAGGAAAATCGATCGATGGGCTTCTTGCAAACGAGCGAGGAAGCGCGAGGGACATCAAATCAGAGGCGTGAAGCGGTGGGAAGGGGAAAGAACATGGGAAGAACCTCAGTACTGCTTTCGGCTGCTTTTGTTGCACCTTCAGTCTTTTGTGCGCTTCCGGTCGTCAATCCCAATTCTAATGTGACACCACGAACCTGCTACTGTCGTCAAGCTTGAGCTGCGCCCCTCTGCTGCTACAATTGATTCTTGCTCCACCTTCGAAACCTCTCTAATCAACCCTCGATGTCTGCTTCCTGAAATCCATAGGGATTCCTTCAACTCGACTGTGCTCCTAGCTTAACAGAATCGACCTCGCTCTTTCTTGTCTCTGTTCGATCCTATGAGTTCTCAATTCCAGCTTCTTGCTTCCACGACTCACTTTGCTACCCTGATTACAATCCACCTTCAAAGCCCAGTTGTCCTTCGGTGCGGGAAGCAGTCGACTGATTTCGTACTAATGTGTCTCGTCTCCGTATCTTCCGTGCGTGATTAGAGGTTCGACTACCTTGACCTATCTACCACTATGGTGGCTACTTGGTAGGAACACATATCCCTCGCCTAGGTGGCGCATGGTTGGTGCCTATGCAGTCGCAGTCGCTGTCTTCTAGAAGACACCTGTCTTCCGTCTTCTGTCTTCTATCTTCTGGAAGACACAACCGAGAAGACGTCTCCCCGGAAGATGTCTGTCTTTCATCTTCCGAAAAAATAGACTTTTTCTTACAAAAAGACCTTAAGATCATCTTTTCTCTAAGCAAGGTGTAATCTTAAGTGATAAGGTTATTTCAATTACACAGACATGTTATTAACTTCAAAAATTTCAAAAAATTGTAAGTCTTGTAAATTGTGGGCACCACAACCATCCTTGTAGTCGATTCTTTCCAAAACTAGAGGAGATGACAGTAACTTTTGTATGCTCCTCCTCCCATGTGAATCGATGTCCTTTGCATAATAACCCGTACAATGGATCTGCCACATGTGCATAGTGAGAAATCCAAATGTGGTAAAATACGCATGCACCTAAGAACCTCCGAGTCTCGTCTTCACTTTTGATCAATGAGAACATTGTGTTGATGCTTTGTAATGTAGGCATGCATAGACAAGCTCTCAACATGATCCTCCCATCTCGTCACTCCTTGGATGGTAACGAAAATTCTCAATAATACCTCACGTGGCATCTTCTCCTTCTCTTGTGTAGAAATGACTTACGTCCATAACTCGCTCGACTCACATGTTCTTGAAAATCATCATCCTATCGATTCTCGACCCTAGCACCATATGTCGCAGCCTTGACTACTACAACATCATGTGTCGTCTGATGCTCCTCTATCAACTTTCACATTCCTCCAAAAGATAATGCCCTACTGTATGTAGCAAAGTCCTTGTAGTCCTTCCTTTGATGGTCCGCATCATTGCACCAAATGCATCAATGAACCTACGTCTGCTTTGACATAGGTCGAGCTTCCGATATCAAGCCCTTTTCTTCCAACCTTGTCAGCTTGATCTACATATCTCGCATCCTTCGCATTATATCTTCAAGCCCAAAGTCGTCCTTCTTCGATACTACGATCGGGATTTGCACAATTGGAGGTTGCGCAACTGAAACAACAAGAACAACATGAATCATCGGCCGAACGATTGGTGTTGGAGCAATTGGTACGATTGTGACTACAATACAAGCTCGATGAAAAGTTTGTTTCTGAGGTCAACAAGAGAGCACACATTCATAACAAGCTTGAAATTCCAATGGAGTGGATACAGAATGCATAGCAGGTGTGGACAATGAGTAAATGAATCAATTATGCTTCGAGGTGCAACGAAAAATTGTGGAACCATCGCCTTAGTTGGATCAATAAGGTCGTAGCCTAATGACAAGAAGGAAGAGAGATTGCAAATAGCTTGATCGCGATGGTGATATTGAATGAGGAAGACGGACGGAATGTCGACTAGACACTATACGTGACAAAAGTGTAGAATGTGTGAGACTACATGAGATAAAGATAGTGAAGGTAACACCTTCATACGCGGGTCCACATTTCACATAGATAAAAGAAGATAGTTTTTCATTATGAGCAGTATCGAAATGAACAATGCAAGGTGAAGATATTCCTGAAGAGAGTGATCGACAAAGAAGAGAGAAAGAGAAGATGACAAGCTCAGAGGAGAAGAGTGTGAATACTATGAAATCAACTAGGAGTCGAGGAACTATCCTATTCGGGATATCAACTACGGAGTCATCGAGAGGATAAAATGTAGATAGTGCACGAAAGAGAACTCGAAGTACACTATCAGAGACGATTGTACAAATGACTTGTATACTATTTATCTGGTACGAAGTAGTTAGATAGTTAGCGGTTTTTACCTAACCGTTTGTAGTCGACGAGTTATCATTGATGACTATCCTTTTAGGGAGGTCATTGTCTCGAGGATCTTCATTGATCAATCACAAGTGTATAAGAAAATTTTTCAATTTCAATGTATAAAAGTGATTTGTAGTTTTGGGAGACGTCTGTCACACTTGACTTGTACATGAATGTCTCTTGAAATCGCAGATGTAAAAAGGGGTGATAAGAGTTATTTTATACGGAGTTCTTGTATTTTGTGAAGCACTAGAAGCCCGGTAGATGTATCTGACATCTTCAATGAGCACAAATTCAAAGAACAAGTCACTAACTATATATCCTACTAACTAGTAGCTTCCACCTACATCCATCCTGATGCACCTAGTATTCACACCATCAAACATCTTCTTAAATGTACTACACATCCATCTAACACGCAGAAAATGCTATCGCAATGCTAACTCTCTCTATTAGGATGAAGGTCACCACACCACTCCTCTTCGAATGTCCAACATGTGCTTTTAAAGACTTTTAGAAGTGTTTAAATACCTATATGTTTCTCTATATAGCACCAAGAGCAAGTGATTTACTGATAATTATTTTTCACCACAGCAAACGTACAATGGTTTGTCTTTACCGTGATAAACAAGTACACCATCTTTAAAGAAAGAAAAAACATTAACATATTCCATTCCATTCCATTCCATTCCATATTAGCCATCATTAAGGAGGTACATGCATGCATTAGTAGTAGCGATTTTATCCAAGTTCACTAGGACACTGGAACACTAGGTTTATTGTTTATTCTTCTTGTGATTTTTATTCTTATTCCTCGTTTATTTTTACCTCTCGCTGAGGAGTTCAGCTTTGATGCATATTTACACCTCTTCCAAGTCCGGAAGAGGAGATTATGCAAAGACATTTAATTTAGGTACTAACTCTTCCTTCTGGAAGGGTTAGGTTATAAATTAAAGCTCACCAATTAAAAATACTTTACTCATATGAGACAGTTCTTTATACAAAGAAAGTTTCTGTTTTCGCGAATCACTTATGAGTTTTGAAGTGAAGTGATCATGTGTAATGAAGACATCAAATGGGATCTAAATTTAGTACTAAAAAATTAATGAAGTTAATTTATAAAAGTGACACAAAACTCTGTCTACTCTGTATTTTACTCGCGACTGTGCGATTCAGTATATTGTATTTTTCATCAAATTATTTAGGAATGCTGTTGTCATCCAAATACATATGATTGTTTTGGTGGTCTGTTAAACATTTGTCTTTTTCCTCCTTCTTCTCAGAAGTGCAATTTAGATGCATATTTATACACTCTATTATACTGAAGTAGGGTCGCGTCCGGAATTCACTTTATGGTTCTATTTCTCCCTCGTGCAGTTCGGAAGAAATGTAGGGACATTTTCGGTTTGTAAGACACTCAAGTAAGTAGGAGTAGTTTGAACGAGATGCAGGGACAACCCGTCCTCAAATCGACATAATTTACATAATTTACATCGTATACATAATTAATATAATACTATATGTTTAACTGATCATCCATAACCTAATTTGTCACAAGGGCCTAGTCGCAATCAATAGTTTATCAATTCTTTCTCTGAATCAGAAGCATATAGCCTGCTTGGTAAATATAGGTTTTTCACTTCACAAACATGACATAATTGTTAGTGCTTGAACATGATTTCAGTTGTTTGTTGAAACAGAAGAAAAAATTATTACATTTTACAGTTAAAGTTTATAGGTAATAAAAAACATATATAAATAAACGCAAGTGATGATGTGTGCTTCCATATAAGAACATTTGCGTCTACTTGAGCAAATTAAATTGTCACTTGTTGATATCTAGAGTCTGCGTTCAAAATTAACCAGGAGATGGTATCTAAGAGGACTCTCAAGTAATAAGCTAATTTTAAAAATATTCTCTGTTCCAGTTTAAAATGGACAACAATAAACTGAGATGTTCAATGATACGTCTTATTACCGAACCTCGCTTCAATAACTTGACGTGGTAGCCACTCATAGGCTACCACGTCAAGTTCCCTAAAGTGCAGACGTAAATCTTAAACTACCTAAAATGACACACAGTCTTGAAAGTGAACTTAAACCAGCTACAAAGCGTGCATGGGCAACACGTAAGTACAACCCATGAGCTTAAACCTTATCAACATGATAAACTTAAGTTATGTACATTGAACATCATAGACAAGTAAGAAGTCACTTGCACAAGCGCACAAATGCTTGAACAAGATAACTAGCATACTATCAGTCTACTAGGACTTAAAACGTATAACACAACGATTAATATATGCATGAAGGACTAGGAGTAACATCAAGCTAACTTCAACCGCTACTAATTCCCAAGCGTCGGAGTAGAAGCGTAACATGTAGCCTCCAATGTTCACAGCCTCCAGAATCGACTTCTCTGATGTCTTAACTTCACTCAGAGAGACTAACTCCTAGCAGAGAGGTGAATCATTCACTATGTGAAATGATTCACATCACGACAACGTCAGAGCGGTATCTCTAAGGAGAGTAGCATCTCTAACTCTCCTACGCAGCTCCTTGTCTAGTATCCCGTACAAGAACTGGACTGCATGTGCTTCCATCACCCCTTGGGTAACGCTGATCAATCACCTCATGCGAGTAAACGCCTCGCGTATGCTCTCTCCAATCTTGCGCTGGAACTCCTGTAGACTCCTCAACTTGTCGGTCCGCACACCCTGATAGTTCTTCCTCAAACAGTGGAAGAACTGAACCACAGGGTTAAACCCTGGTGGTATCCCGCTCACACTACCACTTGCTCCACTACTTGTGGACGCACCGCTAGTAGTAGATACTCCGTCATCTGTGGATGTACCATTGCTACTAGCACCCGACATCGTAGGTGCTACGCCTCCCGAAATTGCACCAATAGTGATAGAAACGTAGTTGAGAGACCAATGTTGTCTCCACAACTCGATCTCAACATTGTAATCTTGCCTGAACTCATGATAATCGTCCATCGGCGGTCCCTCCAAGTGTTGGAACAAAACCTTCCACACCATGAAGAGTGTAAACAGCTATGGGTTCTGCATCTGCTGAAGATCGCACCAACTGTCAAACTCCTGGATGAAGTCATCAAGCTCAATGGTACCAACTGTACTCGAGTAACGACGAGGCCCCCTTCGTGGCTTTATAGATCTCGTCCATGTCTCACAACAACGGTGTGGCGACACTAGACTCACCACCAGAACGCGACGGCACTCGCATGCCGGTTTACGTCGGATTTTGAACCATCCGTGACTTTCTTCTGCTTGTAACTTCTTCGATCTTTCACCAAATTGAACGATTTTTTGTGCGTTGGAATCGTCTTCCCAGCGCGCACCTACTGCAGTCTTCAGCACCACAAATTGCCGACCCACGCCAACCCGATGTCCGCCGATACGCTGTCGTGATGTGAATCATTTTACATTATAAATAATTCATCTCTCTGTCAAGCGTTAGTCTCTCTGAGTGAAATTAGGACCTCAGAGAAGTCGACACGGGAGAATGTTACATATTTTGAGTCTTAGTAGGTTGATTACCATGTAGATGGAGTTAAGCTCATGGGTTGTAATTACATGTCGCCCATGCATGCTTCCTAGCGAGATTAGGTTATCTTTCGGAATTACGTGTCGTTTTACATGTCTTCGCATGTAGTTTAGGGTCTATGTTGGCACTTTAGGGGCTTGACGTGGTAGCCTATAAGCAAATTCAAGTCACCACGTGGTTTGGGACGCAAAAGGACAGGGGAGTGGAGCTATGAACTCCCATTGGTCCAATTTTGTCTTTATGTACTGCTAAACTTAGTAGTAGGGGTCTTAAGAGGAGTTCCAGCATTTGGTGAGGAAACTTCGAAATCTGAGAGCACAGGGAGATAGGGTTCGTCGTGCCAAGCACTGTCAGCAAAATTTTTGATCGATTTGGAGCAATAAAGAAGGAGTTATGGCTGATTGAAGTTCGATTTGTGTCAGAATTGCAGCACTTTTGTTGATTTTGGGGTTTTCGGTGTCAATCGCAGTAGATTTGAGAAAATCGCTTCAAACCTTCGAGGTCTCGTTCATTGGCAGCAGGGCTACGACTGTCCCCAAATTTTCATGTCAATTGAAATTGTGAGTAATTCAGGGCGACCGCTGAAGCAGAGGGGGTCCGAAAAGCTCTCAATCTAGAGCATCAACTTCAGAGAGTGAGATCTGGAGTTCTGTGTACAATCAGGAGGCCCAACTTCACAGGAGTGTTCAGCAAGCTGTGTACTGCAAATCCTGTAAGAATCTTCGAAAGTGATCGAGCCAATTCTCTGTTCTAGGTCGAAATAGCTGTCTGGGTACCAGAAATTGCCGTAATTTCTCTGCTCAGAACATTTCTGTCCATATCTCGACACTCTGATTTGATCTCAAGCTGAAACTTCGTGTGTATGGTCAATAGGGCCTCATTTACATGTAGGAGGAGTTCTGAAGTCTGAACCATCGTATGTTTCTGATTTTGGACCGTTAAAGTTTGCTGTCTGACCTTATTACTGCTAATCTGATCTGATCTTCACTTCCTGAACATACTGGAGGGTCCATTCGACCTAAGTGAGTGTTTATACTGTTCTCTTTTGATCTGAAGCCTATCTCTGTAATAAGCAACCATTGCCTGAAGCCCAACGCTTCCATGAGTAGACTGAACGCAGCCTTCAAGATCATATCATAGCCAGAAGGTTCCGCCCTTCCCAGGAAAACTCTCAACTCGACAACACTTCCGTTGACACACCTCAAATTGACCACCAAAATCTGTGACAGGAAAATCAAGTAGTGCTTCCGCACTACTTCACTCCAAATTCGACCAAGAACAGATCCAACTACTACTAATCCACACAGCGATCGATCACACAACCAAAAAGAACCACTCCGCGCACTCGCACACCCACAAATCGAAGATATCAACGATATGTCCACTCTGGAGATACCACCGGCTGAAATCC
This sequence comes from Asterella californica, assembly GCA_036924285.1. NCBI lineage: Eukaryota > Viridiplantae > Streptophyta > Marchantiopsida > Marchantiales > Aytoniaceae > Asterella > Asterella californica. Next base: position 17,381,183 of record JAYKYS010000008.1, read on the forward strand.
ACGACCTGAAAGCTCTCAATCAAACCTCGCAATCTGAGTTCTTCAAGTGATAAACATGATGTACTCACTCCACCATGCCAACGGGCACTAAGCAATCACTAAAGTCGAGCCAAATCCACTCTGTGCTCGTAGAGACTCCAGATTGCACTCACAAAGACTATCCATCATAGCTAGGAGCTTGAAGGCTCAACTCGAAGAACTAAGGCCTCCAAGCCCTACCTGTGAAGTATACCCCTAGTGGACTCTCCCACCAACTCGTCCTAACAGTACTAACGGCCTTATCGGGATTCATCACTTCGCACTCGGTCAACCTAACCGAGGTGCCAAACTGACGTGACAAGTTGATAGATGGGACTCTATTGTCTTTATCGCATGGACCTCGTGTCGATGGTGAAACTTATTATGATAAAAGAAATGCAATTATTCAGTGAATGCACAGGTGGTATGTTATCATCGAAAGAGAATAATCTTTCTCTTCACAAGTATGCCCGGGAGTTGTCAAGATATCACCTGCTTGAGGAAATCTGTCTTATGAAAACACATTGACAGTGAGTCTTCTTTGTTTGAGGCAGATCAGTATTTACTTGGTGATTCTAGATATTCACCTATGCGACATCTTGTTTCATCATTTAGGATGGCTACATGAGACAAAAAAAACAAGATTTCAATACTTGTTTAGTGCATGCTAGGGTGGCTAACGAACATTGTATAAATATTTTGAAGTCTCGTTGGCATTCATTAAAGCAAGTTAGAACTCAATTGAAAGAAAAATCAGAGAACTAGTTCTTAGTTAAATGGGTAGGCTGTTGCACGATGCTCCATAACTTTTTACTCGGAAATGAAGATGAATGAACCGAGGAAGATGGAGAGAGTTAATTCTAGAATCTGAAAGAGATCCCGAAACAATGACGAGAGAAACTTTCTCACCTCATGCCACTGGGATATATCAGAGGAATAGAATTCTTAGAATTTGTCTTGAGCATAATAGGAGGACCGGTGGATTTTTATTCAAACCTTGATGTTTTTGTGAGTTTTTACATAAAGTTTATAGCATTGCGTACAATCGTCTCTGTCTTCTCGAGTGTTTATGTTCTGAGATGGTGTGAACATCGCACTGAGATAAACAATCACTACAACGAGTCTCATATCGCACATATTAGAGTTTAGGTCAGTGCGACGGATCTCATATCGCACAAATTACTATCGTGAATTTGTGCGACGGTGCGAAGATCGCACTGAGAGTTTCACCTGGTGGGACGCAAGGCGGATCGCACTGAGTACAGTTTTGATCTTCATAACTCACCAGTGCGATTGGTGCGCAAATCATATTGAGTATAACACCAGTGCGATTGCGCACCGTCGCACTGAGTACAACACCAGTGCGAGTGAGTGCACGATCGCACTGAGGATAACACCAGTGCGACTAATGCACAAATCGTACTGAGTATAACACCAGTGCAATTGCGCACCGTCGCACTGAGGATAACACCAGTGCGACGATGCGCGGAGCGCATTGCGTTTAGTTGTAAAGTGAAATGAGTGAAGAACTCACCCAATGCGACGGTGCGTATTTTACACTGAGTATAACACGAATGCGACGATGCATGGATCACACTACATTTAGTTGTAAAGTGATGTGAAGAACTCACTTGGTGCAACAATGCGTATTTCACACTGAGTATAAGTATAGAATCAGTTGCAAAGTGGACGCATCGCACTCAGTGCCAGTGCGACGATGAGCGGATCGCACTGGTGTTTAATTGAAAAGTGAAGAACTCACCAAGGAAGTTAGCTTTTTCGGTGCGAGTGTTATGTGTTAGGTGAATAGTATTGAGGTTTTCTTTAGGACATCACTTTATTGCATAATCAAAATTGTCTTTCAACATGATTTGAGTTTTAACATAAACTTAGTTCGTTGTGCACTCGTGCAAGAACGCCACATCAACTCTTCGTCCTCTTGAGACAAAGTGTCCCATTTAATTTCTCCTCCAATGTCAACCCAGTCAACATTTCATCCTTAGTGAACCCTTCACCTGTGCTATCTTCGATTTCTTTCATGTTCTTGTACATATCCATGTATCTCTCGAACCGTTTCTTCAATTCAGCACCAGTCACTACTTGGGAAGCCGTTCTTTCTTGAAAGTTGAGCGGCCATAATACCAAAAGCTGTGGCTTTGCTAAGACACTTCCCCGCACCAACTTTCATCTTCCGTCCTACACCATGTAATGCGGCAAAGTTCTTCTCGTCTTCAATGTATGCAATAATTTTCTCATAATCGTCTGAATTTAAACGAATTATAGTTTTCCTCGAAGTTTCTTGATTTTTGCTAATGAAACTCTATCGATGATGACTACGTTATTGTCAATCTTCTCCAATCTATCTCCATCTGACTTAATCTCTTCAGTGATCTCAAAACTGCAAACAACAACCTTAATCTTTTCACAAACGGAGGACATTTTTTCTCACTCTCGTTTTCAAGTTCTTTCAGCAACTCCTGCACTACTTCACACAAACTGAATGTTATTTTTCAAGAAGTGAGTGCTTTCTCTACTCGCATGCTCATCATCATCCCAACTTATACATTATCTAAGAATAAGAAGTACTAAATAATCCACGTCTATGTTTGAGACCCTCTTCAAATACCCATGGATGTAGAATGTAGTTCCATCACAAAGTTGGACGTAGTAAATTGCACACAGTACCCACAGATGAGTTACGGTAAAGATTCTTTCGTCAGTGAAAAAAGATTCTGCTTAACTTTGACACCCCTATTGTCTCCTTGACGACACATATCTTAGTTTAGATTTTGCTTAGTTCTTTTGACTTAACTGCCTAACTCCGTAATCATGTCTCCACCATATCAGACAAAGCTTAACAAACCGTGAAACATGAAACCAATATCGCTGAGAACATTAGCTGCTTCCAACTCTATGTCTTTCTAGAATAGATGAATATACTTCCAAAACGGAAATTCGATGGCATTTTACAACTTGTCAATAACATGTAGTATTTATATTAAGCTAGCTCATAGGATTTTTGATTTTGGGATAATATCAGTAATAAGTCATTTATATTCCCAAAATGGACGAGAAGTCTACGGAGAACCGATCACCTTCGTATTTTTTTGCATCGATTGTACCTTTTGTCCTTTCCTTTTCTCTGGCAAGAACTCCGGGCTGCATGCATATTATTAACTAGATATTATACCGTCTAAGCTGGTTATGCATTCGGTATTTAAACATTGTGAGAGACATGGGAGTACATATACTCAAAATGCCTGCGAATTCAAAGCAGAAAACATAACTTAATTCTATTTTCTTTATATTTAAACCATCTAAATCTAAACCCTAAACTCGTCGTGCAAAATCCACGAGTAGATATGCATGCGCAAAATGCATAGCAAAAACATTTACAGTACATCTAGGAGAAGGTAAAGCAGAAATTGGCTTGATCATACCCCTCTTAACGTTGAGTTGTTTGATCATACCCCTGACGGGTTATTGACAGTAAAACCAGTTATTTTATTTTTTGGTTCATCATTTTAGTGCTTTCAGCCTTGACTAAATATCACTGTAAGTCAAAATATTTTACATTAAAGACACGTTAGATTATCTATATTTTCATTCCTTTAATATGTGCAGCCTCACATGGGAGTAAAGTCACAAAGTGACTGGTTTTACAAGCAATAGCCAGTCAGGGGTGTGATCAAACCATACATATGATCAAGCTCACGAAACCTACTGGGGGTGTGATCAAGCCAATTTCTGGAAGGTAAAGTAAAAACATGTGAGAAGTTCTTTTACCGACGTACTGTAATGAGTGTCAAAGAAATTATGCTCTTTTCTTAGTGAACGGCGACGGTACGCCCGGTACTTCATTAATGAGGAAAGCGAGTACAGAGCGCTGAAGCAAGCCGCCAAGGGGACAAGTAGGGCAAGTGAAGCATAGCCTAGCACCCTAGAAGTAACAACGGGGAAAGGAGTCATAGAAGGTTCCTACTCACATTCATTCTCATTTATTTACTGTCATGTCTCAAACTGTGTTCCATTCTCTGCTGTACCAAATGCATAGCATCGCTATTCAATTGCACGCGAAGCAACTTGTTGTTTCTTTGGAATACTTTTTCTTCATAGAAAACTGCTCCAATCTGAACGAGGTAGAACTCTTTCTTTTCAGAAAATTATGCTTTCTGGTCATAAAATCTTCATCCCAGAATGGAATATGTGAAATGAGGAATTAAACTGAAGCTGTTCACTAGCTTGACAAGTTGTGATTCACTTCAAAACAAACTAAACTTCTGGATTCCGGAGGAACGAGTCGGAATTCGGGAAAAAGAGCCCATGTGACTGCAGCCTATGCAGCTTCAATCAGTCATAGCAGGCCTGCACCAGAGCAAAGAGCGCAATGATCAGAATGGAGAGGAAGAGATGGGGACAAGGCAGGAGAGTGCGGGACGGGGAGGGAACTGTATTATTGTTTGATTTGTTTTTAGCCATCTTTCGCTTTGGGGCTTTCTGCAGCCGTCGCTGCTGCCCTTGCACAGACCCCCAGCAGGCAGAAGGATTCGACCCCACCCCAAGCCAGAGGATCTGTACAGAAGGAAGGAGTGGTACAATGATACGCGATGTGCAAATAAAACACAGCAGACGTGGAGCTCGGAGAGAGGTGGAGCTGATGCTGTAAAATATGGGATGTCCTGGTTCCGCTTGGACCAAAGAAACAAGACTCGACTGTGCGTTGACACTGTTCGTTGTTTTGTTCCTGAGCATTTACTGCTAGCACGGCCAGTCTACGGAGAGAGAAACTGTGAGAAACAGAGAGAGAGAGAGAAATCGCCAGAGTCTTGTTGGAGTGGAAGATGGTGGGAATGGTAAGCTAGCTGCATAGAATGGCATGAAGTGACGGTAATGGAAGGGGGGAGAGAAAGAAAGGGTCCCGCTATACAGCAGCAGGAGACGGAGGAGCGTTGTTGGAGGTGCATTGTAGTGGTAAGGTAGTCAAGGAGACAGTCGGACGCAGCGTCGCAAGGAGGAGACGAGAGCAGATAAGAGATTCATGTCTCGCTGATCTGAGTTCTCTCCCATTTCGACAGCGTTATGGTGAGAGTCTTCCGCATATATTTGAAGTCAGATCCAGATTTGCCTTCCCGCCTATGATTAAGCTGTCGTCAGTTCGATTCACAAGAACACGAAGGGGGATGATGAGATCGCGTGCACCTGAATTTGAGTTTCTTGAGAAGTTGTGGATGTTGAAACTGATGAAAGATGCCGAAAATGTGTCATCGTCGGACTTTATATAATATGGTGAAAACTCTCCGGAAGAGTCCTATAGAGCTAAGCGCATTTCACTTTGCATTGAGAGGAAAATCGTAAAGATCCATTGCAGTCTGAAGAGCATTGCATAAAGTTGACGCCACTAGAAGAATATGTACAGGCTGTGAATTCGAGTCGTATAGAGTACCCTCATTTGGACATCAGATCGAGTATGGTGAGCACAGATCAAGAAGTACTGGTCATTCTAGTACAATTTAGATGTTGGATTGATTCAAAAGCTGCCACTGATTGACGCACAAAAGCACTCGTAGACCTGGAATTTTGTTCGTAACGACCATATTCAGCCCATTAAGGAGTGTAGTGATTGATAGACACATTGCAAACTCCCTACCATAATCCAGGGAAATGTTCTGATTGTCGGAAGGACTTGGCCTTCCGACAATCAGAACCCTTCCCTTCCGTCTTCTCGGAGTCTAAGTCGTGTCACCTTCAGACGAGCTTAGCTTCAGGTTGTGTCGTAGTTTCTGTAGATCAGTTGCTGCAGCATGAACATCTATTCGTTCTTTCTCTGCCTCTCTCTGTCCTTCTAACAGTTCCGTCTGATTTCGAGTTCGTTCCTCCCATATGTTTAAGAACAGCTGAAATCTCAGAACTTTTTCGAACTCTATGTCCCTCTGGATTATACTGAGAAAACCTGTTGCAATTCATTTATCGCCGAACCAGGTAGACTACGTCAGTGCATTCTACACAAATGTATAGGAATGATAGAAAGCTTTCATCCCGCTTTGCCTGGAAGCAACCCTTGGAACATAGAGGTAAATCGAGTTAGACCGTCGGCTTGTAGTTCCTCCTCCTTTGAGATGTTAACCTTACCACCCGTATGCTTTTTAACAGGGAAAGGAGACTGCACAGCTTCCTGAACGGGAAAAGGAAGAGCAAAGACCGAAGCATGTGTTGGTTACGGTATGTTCGGGACTATCTACGTTTGACATGATAGCCTTGAAGTCTATGAGTCGATGAGTCTGAGAGCCATGTAATATACGGTTTCCTGTCAAGTTTACATCAAATGTGGCAGAGTTTGAGGTTTGGAAAATGCGTGAAGAGGAAAATAATTCCGGTTGAAGAGAGTTGTTCAATGCTTCGCCTGTGTGTGGGTCCGTTACAAAGTCAAGAGCACTTTGGAAGGTTCATGTCGTGCCCGTCACTGCTATCTGTTGATGAAATGAGACGTAGCCGTTGTGCCACTTGTGTACATGACGACGAGTTCAAAGGCGAAGCCGTTTAAGTACACTTACTTTTTTACTTTTAACGTTTAGCATACTTCAGGAAACTTGAAGATTTCAAAACTTTTCACAGGCAAGATTCCGGGTGGACTTTCTAAGTGCTTATTACTTGCTTGGTGTACTAGGGGGGAGCAGGTTATATTGGCTCACATGCTGCCCTTCGTCTTCTCGAGGATGGTCTCACCGTGACAGTCTTGGTAACCCATCAGTAGTCACAGATACGCAGTGTTCTTTGATTTCTCTTCGTTTCTGCCGTTAGCTATGCATGCTTTCTTCGAAATAGTGTGTTGCCATCGATACAGTTCCGTTTACCTCGTTCCTTGGAAGGGGAGTGATATGACATATGTCACACGAAAGTCCTTATCTTCCAGTATTTTTCACGCGCAGGATGATTTATCAAGAGGCAACCTAGGTGCCATCAAGGTACTGGAAGAGATCGCAACGCCGGGTCAATTCCAGTTTATAAAAGCTGACTTGACTGATTTGGAAGAAGTATCCTCAGCATACTACTTTGGAAGCTCATTTTAGGACATCCTTCCTTCGACAGCTTCTTCCTTCCTGTATATTACTGATAAGCAGAAACTAGTTTAGAGTCACAGCTATTTGAAGTTTCTGGAGCATTGATATGAGATGCTATTCAATGTATCCATGCTTTGTCAAGTCTGTTATACATATAGAAGTTGTCGTAGAAAGATAATGTCCAGTCGAGGATTAGCCGGTGCTGTTAGAATTGCAGGCCTGATTGAAGGCTTGCTTTCGACGAAAAGCCGCTCTGTGGTTTTGTCTTTGTGAAGTGTGTGTCTTGTTTTGATACTGTAACGTTCACTTAACCGATTTCAAAGCTGCATGGGATATTTGCCATCAACGACTTTGATGTGGTTATGCACTTTGCTGCACTTACATACGTTGGAGAGAGCATGACTAAGCCGCTGTTGTAAGTATGTTGGCTTTAATATTACTTTCGCAGAAGAGCATAATTAAGTTGAAATATACGTAGGCTTCCCTGCTATCAGTTCTTCTGCATTTTTCTGCACCGAAATTTTGCATTTACGACAAGTTTACTTTTAAGGATTCTTTCTAACCCTTAAAGCTTTTAGTTTACCTACTGACACTATTGTTTATTATAAGAGAATAATAAGATGAGGTGGTGATCATATTGCTAGGTACTACCAAATAAACACCGGGAACATTGTGAATGTCCTTGATGCAATGCGCGTCCACAATGTCACTAAGTTTATCTACAGCAGCACTTGTGCAACGTATGGTGATCCCAAACAAGTGCCCATTAACGAAGATACTCCTCAGGTAAGGAATGCACATGAGGAATGTCACTCATGTGCAACCTTGAAAGCACTCCTACTGCACTTGTGGAATGTCACTCATGTGCTTTGCGTAGTATTCTACTCGTGATTCCATAGTTTTACAATTTCGTTGCCACAAAAACGGTGGTGTATGATCGGGACCGCAGTTTTTACAACATAAGTTGGTTCTTCTTAGGTTCCTGTAGATCCTTACGGACTGTCCAAAAAAATGGCAGAGGAAGTTATCAAGGATTACTCAAACTCCAACAAGAACTTCGCTGCAGCAATTTTGAGGTAAGAATCTAACCGTTTGTTTCAGAAAATTGTAAAATTGATGTCGAACGATTGTTGAGTTTATAACACTGTCAGTCTCGTGTAGTCACAGATACGCAGTCGTATATCACAGCAGATTTATTGTTAGACAGTCTGCTTGTTACTGAACTTTATCGTTACAGATATTTCAATGTCGTGGGAGCAGATCCCAGTTGTCGTCTCGGAGAAGCACCGTCACCAGGACTGAAGATGTATTCTCGACTAACTACAGCTTGCGTGGATGCCACTTTTGGGCGTCTTCCTTCCGTAAAGGTCCGTATAAAGAGGTTGTCCTAATGCCGTCAAGGAGCGTTGCTGGTGCAAAAGAAGTAGTTGCAGCTGTATCAGACGTTCAATGTTGCTTTCGGGCTGCTTCTTACCTATACATGAGATTACTATCAGAGTATCTCTCTCTAGTCCGTATCAGTCTCCTGCCGAGGAGTAGTATCTTGCGGAAGGCACTGATACATTTTAGACTTGTGTGATGAAGTGCAGATCTTCGGGACAAACCATCCCACAGAGGATGGTACCTGCGTACGGGATTATATTCATGTCTCCGACCTCGTCAACGCACATGTAGCCGCTATGGATCGTCTAAGCTATGGTCAAGTTCATATCTTCAATGTTGGAGGCTCTGGCAAAGGTGGGCATATCACACTCCTTCAAAATGTAAGCTCAGTTATGTGGGCCATACTACAGTGGTTATTTCAGTAAGTTAAGACTCTGATTGACGGTTAATTCCTAGCATAGCAGCACATTTATTTTTGACAGACGCTTTTGGTTTGAATCTGATATTTTTCTTCATGGGTTTTTGGACTTCTCTATTTTTCTCTCTTTTGGACTTCTCTATTTTTACTCTATCATTTTGCTCGTCTTATCTTACTTCAGTTTCTTTGCTCTTCGCTTCTTCTTCTTCTTTCTGTTCGCATGTCTTGTTGGATGCAAGATGTTCTTGGATGTTTTTGGTCTAGGTGTCCACAACAGGTCTTTTCTGCGATATAAATGTACTACGTAATCTCGAGGTTAAGGAGCTTGTGCTGTCACAGCATCAACATCCACTCAGTTTCAGTGTTCCGTGATTAGTCTGTTATGCCGAGGATCACAAGAGTTAAACAGCGTGAAGTTTGGTGCTCAGGATATTCAGTTCGAGAGTTTATTGCCGCGTGGAAGAAGGTGACAGGCAAGTCTATCAATGTGAGTAGAGCGAGTTATCGTAAAGCAGGTCTTGCTCCTATGCTTTCCTTCTTTCTCTCTTATATAGCCTCAAACAGCAAGCGGCTGACCAAGTGCACTGCAAAAGTTTCTTCGTACAGCTGTGATGAATAGAAGGACTGATGTTCCCTTTCCGTTTCGGTCCCAGTAGTATTGTTTAACCATATCAGTGTTGATTGTATATTACTGCTCGTGTTATACTTGCAGATTGAGGAGGTTGAAGAAATGCGACCGGGGGATCCATCAAAGATGTACTGTGATCCATCTAAGCTGGTAAATGAACTTGGTTGGAAACCAGAGTATGCTGATCTGGAATCCGCTTTGGCAACGGCTTGGAGTTGGCACCAGGCCAACCCCGACGGGTTTTCTTCTTCTTCTTGATCCATCTTCATGTAGATAGACAGGTCCCCATAAATACCCCTGCAAGCTTCAGATGGGAAGAAAAGTGGTTGTTAGCCGTAGCAAAACCTCAAACGGTGAAGTTTGGACGACCTCCAGTGGCGATCATGCACTCGCCAGGGGAAATTCTAGGCACAAGGTGGATACCTCTGCCAGCTTTCTTTAGTTATGTCTACCTCACCTAAGCACGAGTTGTACTCATTCTTCCAACACAATCATTCATTCCTCTAGAGCGCCACTAGTGTTGTGCTCCAAAGTTGCAGATAAAATAAGGTAACTAACCTCATACACCTAACTGGTGCTTGGTGCCTAGCAACCTAAAGAAGTGTATGAACCGCAGTATAGTCATTGTGGGGTAGTAAATTTTCTGGTATTAGTGCTCCCAGTATTGTCCTATGGCTGTCAAATTTGGTGGCCGGAGTTTGATGCCTTTCCGAGAATGTCACAATAATATTTTGGACTGACAAATTTTTGGTGCAAAGACTTTTGCTCACTGGTGGGAGAGAAGCTGTGAACTTTGAAATTACTTTGCCTGGCTCTGTGGAGCCTATCGAATTTCACAAATCGCGATGTAGGAGCTCTCAGTAACACCGGTTCATTGAGAAGTTGCAAAAGTCCCTATTGCAAATCACAGTACAGTAGAAACTTAAAACGTGCACTTCGTCTGGTATGCAGTGAATGACTTGATACAAATTACGCCTGCAAGAATGATGAGAAATTTTGTCTTCCGGTTGATGAGCACCGTTTGACAGCTCCAATCCCCTAAATAGGTTACGAAGTGGGGTGCAAACTTAACAAGTGGATCGTCGCATTCAATGGAAAGCGGTATAGTTTTGAACAAATAGTTGAATTTAATCCAAGTATTGTCAAACCAATTATTCAAGGTGTTTTTTTGTCATGCGAAGAAAGTTCCATTTCCGAAGGAAAAGGAATCTGAAGAGAATATCCTTGTCAAGCCCTTTCTAAACCAAGAGGAGATTCAAAGAAATGCACCGAGCAAAGCTGGACAATTACACGATTGGGAAGCAATGCAGATGAAGAGACCACTCAATGGTTCCGAGACTAGGTACTTACAGAAGTGCGAATTCAACAGAAGATTCAACTTCTACAAGATCAGCCAAAGAATATTGCAATTTTCATCCAATTCTTCCAATTCATCCAATTCAACCGGTGTGATGGCATGGTGTTATCTCAAAATTGGAAACGAACAATCCATTAGTAGAGTGGAAACTGAGAGTGCAAATAACAACGTAAGGGAAATAAATATCTTTATTATATCATGTAACAAGTAAAGACTCGAATTTCAAATCTATTCCCGTTGAGCTTTTGGTTGGGGTCACGTTACCTTTTGCAGGAAGAGTAAGAGCTCATCTGCACCAGCAATTTGAAAACTGCATTTAGTGCAGTTTCTATCATTTTAAGTAAAGTTGTGGTATCTTCGAGCTTTTCGCAGTTTATACAATATCAAACATTTTCGAAAGTACTCCTCACATTATCTCAGTTTTGAGTTCTTGCTGAGGTGGAAACAGGTAAAGGTACAGGAGACACATCCGAATACTTTCTTCATCCAAAACTGCACATATGAAACTGAAAATGATCCTGCTAAAATCTCTCTCTGAAACTGCGAAAAATTATACATCGCTCCTCCAACTCTATTCGTGAAACTGAAACTGTATGCAGTATGAGTATCTACTTATTATATACTGATTAAAATGCAACGGGGTGTCCACTATAAATCTGAATAATTCAAAATCGTTGAAAAATTTCAAAGAAAATTGTTATTTTGAAGATTTATAAACTTTTTCATCTGATTTACTATCCGTATTTTACATCATCTTCATAATCAATAACTTAAATTTATCTTAAATGCGAAAATAAAGGGTCTTGGTCTATGTAACCCATACCTATAGCTATATACCGCTAGTAGGGTTTGAGTAGAACAAAAAGGAGACGAAAAAATATGTAAATGTTTTTTTTAATAAACAACTTTTGATGGAGGATTTATCTTGTAAAGTGATATTAAATCTATTTGAAATACATATTTTAAAATATTCAGAATGATGGAAAGTTGATTGAAGTAAGTCTAAAATTTATTTATCAGATAAATATTTATAATTGATAACAAAATAAAAAGTAAATCTTATTTCTATGTTAATTTATGAAATATTCAGAAAGTGATCAAATTAAATTAGATAAATAATAATAATAATACTTTATATTGAAAATTAAAATTACCATATAATTTCAAACGAAACAAACTATTGAGTACTGCCAGAGAAAAGTTAAAATGAAGATTCGAGGTTTCTTGGAAAACAAAGAAATCTTTTTCTCAAACTCAAAATACACTATGAAGAAGAAAAGAATATTAGTCACGTTTTTATACTCAAACTGGGGGCTTAAAGTGTTAGTATAACATATTATCAGCCTTTGCAATCTTTAGTTTCTCTTGTGTAATGTTTGCACATGGCGGTGAACCTACTTTTGCCAATCAAAGGTGCGATCAAATCAGGTAATATTAAGGAGAAGTGTGAAGTAAAGTTCAACCAATATGATGAGGTTACAATCAAGTAAATTTCTGCATCGTTCATCTGTCTTTCGGCTCCTTGTAGTGGGATGAATGAGAAGAACACATCTTGCTGTCACTATATTTGTCGAACATGGGTTCGTTGATGGATCCTTCTCTACAACAAGCAGATCATCGATGGTGAAAATACCCTATCAAAGATCTAGACTCGTTTGAGTTAATAAATTAAATTAGGATGCGACAAGCAGTTCATTACGAGTGAGAGTACAATAATATGATAATAAAGAGCGGTATCGTGTCGGATATTGCGTGATGGATGTCCGAGAAAACGTGAGGTTTCTGACTGTGGGGATGCTGTGTGCTGAACAGAGACAAAACAAAGAAAAATAATCACGAAAACGAATGCTACAATATATATCAACTCCAAATGTATGTACACTGTCGGTTCTTTCTTCCTAAGAACACAAAACTGAGAAACACACCAGAGCGGTCTGTAATCTCTACATGTGCTTGAACAATTGGAACAATTGGAACAGCTGGAGCAACTGGTACTACCTGTCTAGCAACAAGAATCACTGGTCGAGGAACATGTGCTACAACAGTTGGTGCTGGTGTAAGTCTCCTAACGGGAACTTTCTCTCGTCGTCACTCTCTCTTGGTAAGTAGACCAACAGCTTCTTCAACCTTCTTCCAACTATTGGTCAAGTCATCGTCTTCCTCCCGATCCTCCAGAAGTACCTCTAGCTTCTCTTGCAACTTCTCATCTGCAGCCCAAAGAAATAACTCTGTCTTGTTGGACTGCAGCGTCAACTTCTCTAGCCTAGTCAGTCGTGAAAACTGCTTCTCAAACTCCATGAGCAACTCTGTAGCTTGTAAACCTTTCCTTGGTTGCTCAACCCACTCCAAGAATGACTTCTTGGTGACTCGATCAGAATCCTCCAAGAAGTACTCATCCATCAAAACACGAGCAAACGTCTCTTAATCCTTGTTAAAATGCTTCGTTAGCATTTTAACATGATCTCTAATCTCTAGAGCTACTGCTAACTCAAACGTCTCAATCATCTCATCTTTTGAGACACGGTTCAGCTCCATCTCTTTCACATAATGTCTCAAAAATCTTGAGATCTCTCCCATCGAACTGATCAATCTTGCTAATACAGTAATATGATAATAAAGAGCGGTATCATGCCGGATATTGCGTGAAAGATGTCTAGGAAAACACGAGGTTCCTAGCTGTGGAGATGCTGTGTGTTGAACAGAGACAAGACAGAGAAAAACAACCACGCAAATGAATGCTGCAATATATACCAACTCCAAATGTATGTACAATGCCAGTTCTTTCTTCTTAAGAACACAAAATTGAGGAACAGACCAGAGCGATCTGTAATCTGCTTCAAAGCCCCTAAAACGAACCCCTGAATCTCAATCTTGACCTAAAACCACCGATGCGTAGCTTAAAGCAAGAGAAACTTCTCTTTGCTAACAAAGAGCTGCACCAGCATCACATGATTCAAACCCAAGACCAAACAACATCCATGTACAAGCTCTTAGCTAAAGCTAGCTATCACAAGCTGTACATAACCAACCAGAACTCTAACCGACTCAAAAGAGCAAAACCTGTAGCGAAGAAATTGAAAAATATCTATATGAGAACTTCCTCCTTTCGTCAAACAGTCTTTAGATGTCGATAGGGTCTCCTTCTCTGACTCAGTTGACCCAAGAAACCTTCAGATCCAACTCTCGACAGCCGAAATATCGTCGATTTTCGATCACAGGTGACCGATCCTTCCAAAACTCCTCCTTACGGCTTAAAACCGCACATATCGCTCAAACAGATCGCTTGATCTGATATTTGTCTTCTCTAGCAGGTAGATCTAGCTATCATGAACCCAACGAGACTCCAAACAAGCCGTTTGGAGTTCCCCTCGCAAAACCACGCAAGAAATTTGATCACAGAACACAAAAAATTGACGTAATTCGACTCCCTACGGCTCAAACTTGCTCACCACACACAAACCAACAACCCAATCCACGTAAGGTCTTCTTTTATGCGTAGATGAAGACTCCTTGATCGCGCAGGCACCAAGAACCAAGAGCTTGGCTCACTGATCACGAAGAACAACCCAATCTCAAGTCGTAGGCGATGAAAAACTTGACGCAAGCGCTTTCCTGTGAGCCAATTTCACTCAAAACTCTCAAACCGCATGACGAAACTTGATATCGTCTTCAATTTCCTGAAGAACTCGTTGTTTTGATCCCGATGGATCCAAGGACAGCAAGTTTGGACTCCGGAACGATCCGAACGGTCCAACTCTCCTTCATAGGTCATTGAAGCTCCCCAAAATCCTCTCCCTGCGTCTCAATTTCTCCTAGAACACAACCCCCGATCCGTCTCTTCACGAACCGTCTTAACCCACACGTAGCCTGCACAGATCTGAACCCAATGACACCTTGGGCACATGCATTGGACTTCTCGATTCTCCAAAACGTCCACCGACAAGTCGTAGAAACAAGCTGACCTCTTAAGCTGCCCCTTACGTCAGTCTCAATACGTACAAGTTCTCTTCAATAATGAGGAAGCATGTCCCTTGCATCCTTCGTATAGCGCCAGGAGCTGCAAATACCCAGTCAGCAAGTAAACTAGGGCTCAGCTTGATTTTCTCATCTTCCGAATCACGTAACTTCTCTACTAAGCGTCCAACTGAAGTAGACGAAGTGCTTATGGAGAGCTAACAATGAGCTCTACCCATTGATGCGATGAAAGTGAAGATCCGAAGTTGTGCCAAAAGTCCGTAAGTTGAGGCCTAGCTTATTTTACCTCTCTTTCGAGTCCCGTAACTTCTCCACTAGACGTCTAGATGAAGTAGACAAAGTCTCCATGGGAAGCTGACAAGGAGCTCTACCCATCGATGTAATGAAAGTGAAGATCCAAAGTCGTGCCAAAAGCCCACAAGCTGGGGCCTAGCTTGTTTTATCCATCTTTCGAGTCTTGTAACTTCTCCACTAGGCGTCCAAACGAAGTAGACAAAGTGCCTATGGAGTGATGACAAAGAGCTTTATCCATTGATGCGATGAAAGTGGAGATCCGAAATTGTGCCAAAAGCTCATAAGCTAGGACCTAGCTTGCTTTTCTCATGAGTGTCTTTGGAGCGACAAGCATCGAATTCTGAATTTCAAGTAGGAGCCGGTCCACGACACGACAGCGGTTTGAGAATTCACACAAAAATGATGATTAGTAATATGTTGTAGTATATACTCATATGAGACTGTGAAACGGAGGTGATCTACACTCCTATTGTTGCATGACTATGACTAAGGCTCTCTTCCAGATGATCGGTTATTTCAACTCGATCTTTTCTATGTATATTCACCGCAACTCAGTTTGTTCTATGTATTGAGGTCTGAATGATTATCATGATAAATTATTTTCATACTGTAACAAATCATGTAGTCTCCTCGTAAGGTCTAGTCAGAACCAAATCATAAACACACCCCTCTAAACTTAAGTCATAAACACATCTTATAAACTTAATCATTTAGGCTTAATCTAAGTCCTTTTGAGGAGAGATTGAAATGGAGCATTTGATGTTTCTTTAGATGGAAATGTAGTCCAATCGGAAGCTTATCATTCTTCAGTCACGGGTTTCTTCAGTCTGAGTGAGGATCGAACTCAAGTAGTTGAGTCTTGACACTCTGACTCGTACCAATGCACTAGATGTCTTCTGTATATAGAAAAGAGCAGTCCATTATAGACAACATAGTGTTGCCGCTTAATTCAGTTAACATCTACAATTTTATCTTAAATCTTAACGCTGCATCCATCATGGTCTGCCGTAACCACGCAGAAATATTAATGACAAATATGTCATGGAGAACCGGAAGTAACAACAAATAGACAAAAAATATTCTGTCATAACGATATTCTGTCATTCTCCAATCCTCGTTGATAATTTAAGTTATATGCCCAGCGCTTGTCCTTTTCCGTGCCTTGGGGGAAATTATGCACTTTGGATGTTAGTATGGACCTGAAAACCGAAGAGAGTCGTGTGCGACCATAAACATAAGTGTTTTCTTAGAAAGAAAAAAGAAGGACCCGAAGGGCAAAACAATTAACGTCGAAAGGAAGAACACCGGTGGAGGAAGAAATGCATGTAAGTGGAGGTTTGCTTCGCATTAAGAAGTTTTTCATTCTGGTGTATTTTGCAAAAAAGATGTTTACGTGAAAACCATGACATGGCCAAATATTGCAGGATTAAATTTCGAACACTGAAAACCGTTTACAATGCGGGATTCTCCTCTGCCCATGCCTCCGAGCTTCCATGTGAAAGTCTTGCAGACGTATGGTTACAAAAAGCTTGGATACCCATAGAGGAACCTTTATCCCAAAACGGTGGAGATCCGTTTATTCGAAAAAGATGCTAAAAATGTGGTACATTCATTGTGCGAAGCTGAAGCTTATTAAGACGTGTGAAAGGGGGTCTGTTTAGGCATCTAGCATGGACCCGTAGGAGTGTAGAACAGTGAACGGGCGATAAGTGAGCGAGGTACCTATTGAGGTACCCTGTTCTCTTTGTCCGGATTTTCTAGTTCTTTCTGTTCTCAATCGGACATTCAATGTCTTTGCTTCAATGATTAATGTTTTAATTGTAATATGACGAGAAGTCTCTTCATTTGAATCGCTTTGGACGTATAAACGAGAAAGAAAGAAGAAAAACGAGATGTTTCGACACGTCATGTCAAAGTAACCTAAATCTGTTATTCGTCTATCCGGATTCTGACAAAGCAGTCCACTTTTTTCATAAATAATCAACGGTAAGGTTATCCTGACTCGAAGTCTAATCTCTCTTTCAGAATTATGATCAATGCTTTGACACACCCTATTATCGACCTAAGTTTGACATGCACGAGGAAGTCGAATGACGGAAATAAGCGCATAGTGCAAAAATTTACTTCCTCAATCCCCCGTACAAACATTTGATTCTCCTCAGTCCCTCGAAGTTGAAACTTTCTTCCTCTGACCCCATAACGACTATCGACCGTTTAGAGACCTGATATTTTCGATGAGTAAAGATTCATAATATGTAGGCGACTACGATGACACGGACACGCGTTGAAAGACAATGCAGTTTTTTGTAGCTGGCTTTATTGTATTTTGTACTTACTGATAGAACAGTCGTGTACTCACTCGCTTCCCCAGGTTTTTGTACGAACTATTATCAATTCTACCTTCGCGCCTGTCTTCCCTTCGGACCGCAAAGACTTCCTTCAGACGAGTTGAATATCAGTTGCGGATGATGTTACCAGTCTCGATGTGTGCCACGGTGACATGGTGGTGTATCGTCCTTAATTCGTTCTTCTTTCGTCCTTACTTAGAAGGGACGTCGTTTTCTTACACGGAACCAACGCGGGTAAACTATCAAGAATTCTGCATGGCGATCGTTCTTCTCACTACTGTCTTTGGCTGGAGCTTAGCGGCACCTGACGCGCTGAACCTAGGAAAAATGGAGTTGTCTACTAAACTCACAATCAAGAAAAGCAGAGCAGCGGAGTCTTGGGAACCGGTCACAAGACCACCTTTAGGTCCTCTCGATAATGTAGTTCAAGGAGAGCATTGCACATTGGCTGGATGGATGAAGGACTGGAAAGGAAGTGTCGAATACTTCATCGAATTTACAAGTAAAACCTTTCTTTGCAACCATCGCCTAAAACACCGTAATCAGATCTAATTGCAATAGTGAGATTAGTTACCGTTCACGTGATTTTGTGTTTATCACATTGGACACTTGTACCCCAGCCGGTTGGGGTCCGAGGAAGAAAGCTTCAACTTGGAGGGAATGAGGAGGAACCAATGTTCGTACGGGGGACTGAGGAAGTAAATTTCTGGCGCATAGTGGGAAGAGGCACTAACTTGACAGCCAACTGTCGAAGCCGCACCAACCTTTAGGTATCATTTTCGGGCAATAAGTGGGACTGCGCAACGAGTTCAGTCACCTGCCAAGAGCAGCTGCTAAAAGCTGCAAGTGGCGCTGGATGGGGTTTGGGGATGTCGGGCCTGGGCCTTGCACTGGTATTCCTGCAGCAGCTCTCTGAGCCCGCTCATGAAGAGCGAGGGAGTGATCGGAGGGAAGAGGTGGCAGAGGCAGCCGCAACGGCTCAGCAGGGCGGATAGAAGAAGAGGTTCTGGGAATCAAGAAAGTGGATCATAGGCAGCATTTACAGTACGTGTTTCCGTGGCTCTGCTGGGGTGGCCTGCGCTTCTGTTCGACAGATTGGACAGATCAGAATGTCTCATTTGGCGCTACTGGTCTGCTTGCGCTTGACCAGGATGCATACAGAGGAGTTCCAAGACTCAGGATGTCTTTTCAGCCGATTTCTCGCTCTCTTCTATTTAGGATTCTGCAGCAGTCTTCCCGGTGCGAACTTCATTTAATTCTCGTCCGTTTCGTTGGTTCTTCTCGCAACCTGCGAGAAGATCGGGTTGCCTGCTAGTTCACGGCTCCTGTACTTTCCTTTCCTCCTTAGATTTGATATTGTTTAGAAACGCGCTGCCCGGCTATCGGGTCACCCTTCCCGACTTGACGGACGCATACGTTTTGTCCTACGTCTTTCCGCTGCCCACACTTCGTGTGCTGGGTTCCTTTACCACCCACCGAGCTTTCGCATTATCAGCGGCCGAGCCGTCCTCCTGCTGCTCGACTTCTTGTCTATTGTCTGTACGAATTTATAATATACCGATTTGAAACTCTGATGCAAGTGCTGGGTGATACAAAACGAAACTTGCGCGCATTCTCTTCCGTGCCGTGTGGACGTTCTGAGTTCTCTCACAGTCGTGTTCGTCGAATTGAGTACGGAACGACGGATAGTGATACGTTGAGGATCATGGGCCGTAACGGCAATTCATGCAAGACTTTTATCCTCTAGTCTATGGGATGTTACGGGGGCCACGCGGCGAGCGGCCGTGGTAGTTCCTGTAGCGTAAGAAGGAGAAAAACGAGGAGGGAGGTGACGGTGCAAATCAACAACTAGCAAGCTTGTCAGCCAATCGCTGCTGTGTTCTGATTATCTTGTATTTGGGCTCGAGTATGAATGTGACTCGGAATTCTAGGAGGTTTTCTGAAGACGATAGTAGTAGAATAGAGGTACACTACTTGCGGGGAAGATTAGACGTACGCCTATGGCTGGAATGGAAGGAGAAGCAGCCGGAGAACATGCTCGTCAGGAATTTGAACTGGAGCCTAAGGACTTCGGTGGACATAAATCACCCGACTTGCAGCAGCTCGATGGGCTCGAAATGGCGCAACCGACGCAGGGCATGGGAGGAATGGAAAGAAGCTATACCTACGCAGGTCCTATGACCTTCAGAGATAGATTCAATAAACTCATCTGGCACGGAGGTTCCGTTTACGACGCTTGGCTGAACGCCTCATCAGCTCAAGTAAATGATTCAATTTCAAACGCCGGCTATTTTTCACGTTCTCTCTCTCTCTCTCTCTCTCTCTCTCTCTCTCTCTCTCTCTCTCTCTCTCTCTCTCTCTCTCTCTCTCTCTCTCTCTCTCTCTCTCTCTCTTAGCTTACGTTTCTTGCTCTGGCTTGCAGGTTGGGCAAGTGATTCTGTCCATGCCAACTTCATACGCTCAAATGGGGATGGCATTGGCAATAGTCTTTCATTTGTTTTACGTAGTCGCGGGAATTTGGACGTGTTATCTTCTAGCGCGACTCTACATTGAGTACAGGCATCGTAAGGAGATAGAAGGAGCTGACTTCAAGAGACACGTGATTCAAGTAAGCAAGGATTTTCCGAACTCGAGGCTAGCAGGGGGAGTGCATCATTTGACGGGGCGTGATGATTGATTGGGAAATCCGACATGTGTCTCACTGATCGACTAGCCGGATGATTGTGTTGCAGTACCACGAGGTCCTGGGCTATCTTGTAGGCCCTTGGGCTCAGCGTTCCGTTCTCTTCTTCAACGTCATGTCCATGGGAGCAATATGTACCGTTCAGATCATCGCTTGCGCCAGGTCGGTCGCTCCCATCCATCCACTAGATTCCCGCTGCACTTCTGCTGTCCGCGCTTGACTTGCAGTCCGCTGCTCGGCTCGACTGTATGGTGTGCGAAAGTACTGCGTAAGTTATGTCATATCTCACAGCGCCTCCCACCATCTGAACATGCACCGCACAGATGGGAAGTCGGCCATTCACATCTGAATGCTGTATTGGAAATAGTCGACTTCGAATTTGACTAGAGTGCTGATCAATCTCGCAAGTCTGTTCCATCCGAGTTACTATCCGGCAAAACGTCATGTTCCGATGCAAAGCGATAACCGCAGGTCGGCCATTCACATAGCTACCTCCTTGATAGGAGCAATCCTCCTATCATGGAACAAGTACTGACGGATGTGCATACGGTTGTAGTCTTTAGAGGGCCAGATGAGCTGATTTAGTTCGTTTTCTACTCGTCCATCAGCAACGCGTACTATCTGAGCAATCGACTGGACAAACAACAATGGACGTTGATGTTTGGAGGATTATCGATGTTCGTAACTCTTATACCAACACTCCACAATTTCAGACTTCTCTCGTTCATAGGGATTTTGACGACGTCGTATACAGCCTGGTACATGTTCATCACTTCTTTGCGACATGGTCAGGTGAGAACTACAAAAGTCAAAAGTCGAGTGCAAAAATAGTCGGGTCTTCTTCAGAGACATCGTAATCCAGTTTAACTATTTTATGCATTCGAGGTCTATAATGGACAAAGGCGGCAGGACCCCTCCATGCGCAAGTGTTTTACGTTACTTAAAACTGAGTGGCCTTGACATATCTTCAAAATTATGATGCTCATATTTTTGCACGGGTGTCTCATGCAGGCTGCAGATGTAGAGCACTCTGGTCCGAAGGGTATCACGCTGTTTTTCACCGGAACTACGAATATTTTATTTGCTACTGGTGGTCATGCTATCACAGTGTACGTATAACTTAAGTCCTCAAACCCACCCCATAGTTGTAATCAAGTAGAGCGCTGAAGCAGATCAACAGTAATTGGTTGAATGTTATTCGGAGTTAATGTAAATGTTGCATGTTTCTAGAGCAGTTTGTTCCATCTTTTATAGTACATCACTAGTTTGCCGCAGCTCATTTTTCTGCTGTTCGATCGTTAAAGTTATCACTCAGTAGTGATTCGTAAGTAAGGGATGGAATTTGAGGTGCACAACTGACGTGACTTGATTACTCTCTAAACGTGGTTTCCAATGTGGGGTTGATGATATAAACAGCGAAATCATGCACGCCATGTGGCAACCTCGGAAGTACAAATACGTATATTTTTGGACCTGCACGTACGTTCTGAGCATCACCATGCCCCACTGTATCGCTATCTACTGGGCGTTTGGTGATGTGCTTCTGACCCACAGCAATGCTTTTTCCGTCTTGCCTCCATCTCAGGCCCGCAGTACCGGCCTCGTCTTCATGATCATCCATCAGGTATACTTTCTGTTCCAGGAACGCAGTACACGGACGATCCGAACCCTGCTTATTGTAACCGGATTATCCGCATGATTGTTGCTGTGCGTTAGCATAGCGATCCGTCGATTGTGAAGAACGGAAAGGAAGGTGGGGGGGACTGTTTTGTCGTGTATCCTTAAGTGGGAGGAGGACGGGTAAGTGACAGAGGAAGCGGACGGAGCCGCTGTGAAAATCGAAAAAGAATTGGGTTAGACTCGGATTAATCGCTACGCATAGCCCCACAGTTACAACCGTAGCTCCTTGTTTCATACTTTTCAACTTCCTTGGTCCTTCGCTTTGTGACCGTGCAATCACATCTCATCTTCAGACGAGAGAGCGGAGCAATTGCCCTGCCCGTCCAAGTTGGTAAAGGATGCAATTACTGAAAATAACAAACCGGGGGAAACAAGAATAATTGACTTGGTGGGTGAGTGATCGTCCGAAATCGCAAGCGTTGTAAAGACTCCAAGAGTCCAGGTAATCGTCCCTAAGTAGTTGACTGGAGTCAGCAAGAGTAGTTTCAGTTTGTCGTCAGTTCAGACCCATTGACAACCTTAAATGCGCAGATTGCTGCCTGCAACCTTCACTATGAAAAAACGTCTTGATCACCTGATTCTGTTCCATGGCCGCGTTTCGCCCACCGAACTAAGTTGGACTTCGAATTTGTACAGTTCTACGAACGTGACGATCGATCCTTCTAGACCTCTGCACGGATATCGAAGGCACCGCTGCGCAGGTGTTGACTCAGTGTGCTTCACAGGACACGGCGAACTGTTAGAAGGTAGTGGTTGCAGTGGCTGTGTTGGTAACGAGGGGAGAAATCGTGTCGTACGTATTCTGTGCAGGCTGTTGCCTTCGGAATGTACATTATGCCGCTGTTCTTCATGTGGGAGAAGCTTTTTGGGATTCACACAGCTTGGTTTCCCCTTCGAGTCGTCATGCGCCTGCCTGTGGCTGCATTCATCTGGTTCCTGGCTCTGGCGGTTCCCTTCTTCGGTCCTCTAAACAGCATAATCGGCGCGATGTTCAACAGCTTCGGCACTTTCATCATCCCTTGCGTCGCCTACATCGTCGTCTTCTGGACTCCCCAAGCCCGCCAGGTACGTCCTCACTACTTCCCACCATGCACTACAAATCAGCTGCAGCCGAGCTTCTTCCGCAGCTGCACTGCTGCAGAAGGTGCATGCAGTTGCGGCGGCTGTCACGCTTCGCTACCGTACACCGTAAACTATAAAGGATCGGTTCTCATTGTAGAGAGACTGGACCCTACTTCAGTAGGGATAATGACTGTTGTGAACAATCGTATCTGGTCGAACTAATTGCCGGCTGACCAATCGCCAAGCAGCCCCCTTTCCCGTCGGTTAATACGGTAGGTCCTTTACCTGGCAAGTTTGATTTGTTTTATGCCTCATTGTGCAGCCGTGCGCTCCTGCCCTCCCACACCATGAGAACCCACGGCGATGGGACTCGACCAATTGCGGCCGAGGCCACGCCAACCCGGCTACGGGCGGATGGGGCTTCAAGCTACTGCTTGTTGGCCTTTACCTGGCAAGTGGGTATGTCTCGTACGGTATCTCTCGCCCTCTCTCCCTCTCTCGGTAGCGAGCACCCATCGTTCGGTCTTAGCCCGCCAACTCATCCTTCGATTCTCGTCTGACGGTAAGAGCTTTACTCCTCCACGACGACACCGAACAGGTAACGGGCTAGTACGACATGGAAGTGGGGTCTACTTCTGATTACTGACTGCAGAGCCGGAGAGGTCTGTCCTGAATTTGGGTTTTGCGTTGGTCGTCACGGTCCCAACTCAAAAGCGGACGTTTCTCAAGTGAAAGGATTAGGTCGCCCGTGTCAAGGATACTCTCTTCTGCATGTCAGCCGGGAAGTTGCATGACTTACTGGTCCGATC
Source organism: Asterella californica (assembly GCA_036924285.1). Taxonomy (NCBI): domain Eukaryota; kingdom Viridiplantae; phylum Streptophyta; class Marchantiopsida; order Marchantiales; family Aytoniaceae; genus Asterella; species Asterella californica. The sequence continues at coordinate 17,404,896 of JAYKYS010000008.1, forward strand.
ATCTGAGGGATAACATAGTCTGAGGCTGTGCGGCGCGGTTGTTCGAGGTTTGGCTTCCAGTGTCATTACATCAGATTTGTAATAATGTGTTCTAGAACTTGACCTAACTTAGATTAGGACTCATATAATACGAGAGGAATGGAACGCGGTGCAGTGACAACATCGAAGCAAGCAAGTAGGTGACAGTCGGTCACGATGTAGCTTCGAGTAGGAAGAAACCAGTCAGCTTATTCGAATCCTGCTCCTGTACGCTACTGTGGGCGGGAGTTGGCGGTTTTATTAGGGCGTCTCTAAGTACAAAGAAATGGGAATACCATAGACCGCCACAGCAACTCCAGAAGAATAGGCTCCTTGAATTTCCCCTCTCTTTCCCGTGAGATATTCGGGTACCAAGTTACCGGAGTATCGACATAAACTCGTTTTAACTTTACTGAAATTTACTTGCTCTATGTCTGGCATAACTTTGGAACGGGACTTCGAGAGTTCTTGGCATGTTGGAAGTAGGTACGTCTGGAGGTACTCCGTTTCCTCCGCCATCATAGCATTCCCGTAAACTGCGTTTCTGGACCCTCTGGGAAGGAATCAGGAATGCCTTAGGAACAAATATTCTGAACTTGACACGCCCTAATTATGGGCCTAATAGCGTCGGTAAGATGAAGTCTCACGGAGTTAGCTAAGGAGAATCTGTAGTTCCCTGCAGATGCGTACGAGGTGGAACCCTGGCCGCAAAGGTTGGCAAATGTCTCCTTCTATGCAACTCCCACAGGAATATTTTGCCTCGTCTGAGGGATGCCCGGAAACCGAAGATACATCGAAGAGAGAGGGATGTACGAGTTCGAACCTTACGTCTCGTTCCCCGCAGACTGCAGTTTATCCGAAACTCCAAATTTTGTTCTCGCGTATTCAGTGGAAAGCCTGTTATTTCTTGGATTCTTCGATGACTAACCTACTAGACAAAGTTGATAACCAAAGTTGTGGAGAGAAAAGAGAAAGGGAGATCAACCAGTATCTCGGGGATCGTCGCATTCGAGTGTACGGACGGTTTTTGACATTAAAGAGATCACCTCTAATCCCAGGTCTTACGCAGCAGAAATCCTTAATCATGCTCACCCTACGAGCTTGGGATCTTCTCCGTATACCTTCCGCATCCCGTAGAACCTTGATACTGGATCATCCAGAGATTGGGCTACTTATTATCTTTTATGTTTGTTGGGCTTTAACCTGTGTGCTGAAGTTACTGGGCTACTTGCAGAGTTCTCCCCCACACTTCACAGATGTCTCACATGGAACTTTCTATTTTTCTCTTTTCTTCAGATTCTCATAAAACTAGAATCCTGGTAGACACCGACCTCCAGCCTCCGTGCCGTAGATTCTCATAAAACAAGACAGGAGCTCAATTCCTCGAGTACCACCCGCGGAGATCCCAGCTCTGACTGATGTGGGGTCAATTTTCAGTGCAATTCCGTTTTCCAAAAACTGGGAGTCACTGGACGATACTGAGAACCATTGTGCTGGCATGTGGGAGGATTCAGAAAGAAAGAAGAATAACATGTGAAAGCCCTATCAGAAAGCATTCTGAGAGCTGGCATGGAATACGCGTCCCCACTCTAAGACCCAGAATGCTGCATTAGTACGCACTTCCTTCACTCACACTACGTCCCGCAACCATGCGGAGTGTGAAGAACCCCCGAAGGATAGCGCACTCGTCTGTACCCTGGTCTCAATGGAGTGAGGTCTAGGGCTCAACCTTGGGTACTTGGGTTACCCGTCAACGATTATAAGGAACTCAGCAAAAGTCATGCCTGCTGTACGCTCCATATAGACAGACATGGGACACACTCATGATTCCAGTTCGCGTGAATGTGTGTAGGGTCCAATTTCTGTAAAGAGGGTAGTACGGGCGGGCCAACAACATTGCTAAGAAGAAATGTTCCCGCGAGAAGTTATACCGACTGTTTGTTTGATTGATACTATTTCGATTTGGTTTCGGTGTTATTTTCATCGTTGTTGGATTAGAGTCAGATGGGAGGAAAGAAAACGGACTTGTCACGACTCCAGCGTACCTGTGAACCATGCAGGAAGCGTTATACTTCTGCCAGTTCTGTCATCCTTTCTCCCCACAACCACTTGCCTGCCTTGAGAGTCGGCGGTCTTCCTGGAAATCAGCAAGCACTCTTGACAAATATTCCCTCCGTCCTGGCTGCTGGCTGATAATAATGGCTATCTGGCCGCCTTATTTGTCGACGAGGATACCAATACAGCTGGGAGCTGCCTTCCTGCCATTGTCAGAAAACTTCTACTGTGACTTGCCAACCGAGCACCCCGAGGAAAGTAATGTGGCTCGGCGAAATTTTGGTTTGTACTTTTAAGGTAGTTTTGTGCATTGTCTGTCTGGCTTGTAGCTACAAACCGTTAGGGACCCAGGTCGGAGATGTTGACAGAGGTATGTGGTCCTACTGATAGCCTACTGACGATTTACTGGCAGTTCTCATGTACTCTCTTTCTCGATCCTTCGTCGTTGCCTGGGAGGGAGGAAGGTGTGTTCACTGTTTGGTATATAAACAGACTAGTGGTGACTCAAGATAAGATCATTCGCTGCATCTGCAGTCGTGTCTCTGTGTCTTATATGTGCTGAAGGTAGCTGAGTCTAAGCTGACCAGTCTCTCTGAACTGACTGATTGCCTGCTAATATGTCGGGAACTTCAGAGGGTTGACTCTGAAGTTCCCAAGGAAGAAAATCTGTTCTCTTAAAGGAGCCTACTGTTTTAAAGTCTTTTAATCGATTAGTCGATTGGTCATTTCTTCTTGTTGATGTATGCAGAGCGCGGCCGAGAAATTTTCGCGATATATGCCAGGATGGAAAGGTATGGTGGTGATCAATGCGGGACTGGCTCTCTTGGTTGGTGTACTAGGGTCAGCAATGGGAAGCTACGCCAGTGTTGCCAATATCGTCAAACAAGTGAACAGCTTTGGGCTTTTCGACAAATGCTTTCAGTGTGGCAATTAAACTCAACCTTAGTTCGATTCGTCTGTGAACAACCACTAAGAAAGAGAAGCTAGTTGCAAACTTGAAATGAAGCTTGGAACTGTACACTGTGTACTATAACGACATGGAAGGTTTCTGATAAACTTCCACGTCGAAGGAATGCCTTCACAACAATCTCTCAGCTCAGGTTGGTGCACAGTAGGTAGACACACACAGTTAAATGATTCTGAAGAGTAAATAGAGGGAAGAAAAGCTGGTGTTCTCCAGTGTCTTGTGCACATTAGAATGAGAGCTATAACTCCACCAAAACTGTAGAGTAATAGCTCTAAAGGAAGAGCCATGATTAGAGACTGGAGGAGATATATGTGTACTTTTAAATGGCTAATGAACTTGACGGTTACAAGCTCGAATACAAGGGGGTTTAGAAAAGTTGCAGGGTTCAGAACTTTCTAACCTCTTAGTTGAGAGCGGAGATGGATAACTCAGTTGATGAACAAATGTATAGTGCAAGACGAAGTGCGGGTGAAAGACAGAAGGGCACTAACTCGCCTTCTGATTACGAAAATCATAGCGAGTTCGGGCCGGAGAAGGTCTGATGACAAGGTTGTCGAGGGGTTGGTCGGCCCGATTACCGTTCGACCCCCAGACTACGTTGTAAACTTAACCGTGCAGTCTCAATACATTTTGTCGCGGGCTTTACCGCTTCCTTCTTGGTAAGAAAAAGAAGAGAAAAAGAAAAAGTTTTCAACTCTCTTTTGTCTTATTTCACATGAACACTGAATTCAATCTTCAAAGGATGAGTGCATCTAATTAACACTACCAATTTTTTGTAAAGGTAATAATTTTCTTATTTTCAAAAGACTACCTTTATTGTCATTTCGTCACCTGGATTGTACATTAATAAAGGACAGTGAACTGGAGGCATTCAGAGCCAAGAATTACTTCACCAAATATTATTTCACGACATGACAATCATGTCGTAGTTTCACCGATACAAAACAGAAAACACGCCTCAAAGATATAACATTTGGGCAAAAAAGAACTGGACCCCACCAAATCTTGAAAATATGCCAGTAAAGTTTAGATAAATGTCAAGTAGAGTAAGAAATATGCCAGCTAAGAATTCTAAATCTCAGGTTAAATTTGGTTCGACAAATTTTTGTAAACTCAGCATCAGTCTGGATAAATATCAATACACTTGGAATATGCAAGCTAAGGACTCGAAATCTCACTTGAAATATGCAAGCTAAGGACTCCAAATCTCAGGTAAATTTTGGTTCGATAATTTTTTGTGAACTCATCATTTCGAATCATGTCGTAACATCCTCACAAACGGTCAAGATGGTAAAGGGGTACGTTGGCTGGTTGATGGATCTCAGCCTCAACTTGTAAACCCCTTTAAACTGAAACAGTGGGGCTCCATTTGGAAGCTTGAGAATAGATCTCAAACTATTTTTCCTTGGGAAGAGTAAGCATATTTCAGAATATTTTCTTACTCAGATTGTGGAAAATCATTGCTTTGTATGTAACTTTTTTCTCTTCATCATCATGAGAGATTTCACTGTCTTACATATGTGCTGCTACTTCTGCTCCGGTCTGCGTGAACTCTAGAGCTTTGGCAGTTTTCTGCTTCTTGTGTTTTTCTCGGTTTGTCAATGCTCGTGTTGGTTTCTATTGGTTGTGAGCAGCAATGACTTGTGAGTTTATTCCTTTCTACAAACATGATCTATCGATATTATATATCATCATGAAGTGATGAACGTTGTGTAATCAACTCCTGTGTTGAACCTTGAGTTTCCAATCAATGTGAAAGCAAGTTCCGACCTTCTTTCCATGATAGAGATTTACACATGTTCTGACATATAGAACATCAGTTTCATCAATGTTTTGAAAATCAAATCCTACTTTAAGTTTATTATGTGTCATTGTGCATTCTATTTATTGTGTGGGTTGGCTTTGTTGTGTTTGTTGCATCCTTCCACTTTTCACTTCTTGTGTGCTCATTTCTCTTATCCCTCCTCTCAGAATCTCTCTCAATCTCGATTATCTTGAGAAAACAAACGAGGACAAATATAATAGCTCTGTGAAAGAAAAATCTAGAACTCAGTGATGGTTTGTAAGATGGTGGGTGATCTCATTCTATGTTACTTTATTCTGTTATCAAATTTTGCACTAGATCGAGCGGATGTTGAGAATTTTCTTTGTGGAAAGATGTGGAGCACTACTCCACCTCCACTTAAGTACTTAACTTGCTTAAACAGCATCTCATTTGCTAACATAAAGTGTCTTAACTTCCACTTGATTACTTTTATCGTTTTAACTCGTAATGATAGTACTTATTGTCACCTTCCAGTTGGGATCTCAATATACACATTATGGATTCCTAGCTGATTGCTATCAATTTTATTAAACATAACCTAAATGAAGGTGTTTTAGATATTTTCACATCTCACAACGGCCAACCTAAAGTGCTCTTTAACGCAACATTATCATATTTCATAGCTCTCATTTTCCCTTTAGTAACCTATGGTCATGCTTGCTCAAGGATCTAGCTTCAGCTAGGGCACTGCTTCTCTAAGACCTAACTTATTTAGTAACAGTACCACAATGGATTTTCTGTTTTATTAAAAAAAATCATCTCTAAAGAAGAATAAAATAACTATGTGTGTGAATATTACTAGTAGAACGTCTCGCCGTTGTAAATCCGTTGTGAGATTGACTCGTCATATTGTTTTTCTTCTTGTCATGGACAGAAGTTTAAATCGTTCAAAAAGGATCAACATTCGCTACTCTCCCTATAATACATGTGAGGACTAACGTTCATATAACTATAGTGACTTGTCAGAAAATACTTCTTTGATATAATTCAAATATTATTAGAGAAAAGACAACTCTCACTTAAATTTCTTCTTCGTTTACATCCCGGCCGGACACATCCGGACACATCCGCTCTCGTATCAATTCTCCGGATCACATTTCTGGGGTCTTCCTTTAAAAAATCTTCTACTAATGATCTTCTCGTCATTCCGTACACTCATACAATATATTCACCTAAGGAAGTTAGGGAGCGGCCAAAGGGTTTATTTAACGAAACTCTAAAATTATTTTTCTCCCTTGGCCAGTCGTCTGGCGTTTTTAGCCCCTTCTGGCGGCACCGGGCGTGAGGGAATTCCGTCCTGCACCCCTCTTGTCACTTGGTTTTTCTTAATATTCATTTCGGCTGCAGTCCTCCTTTCCGATCTCTGTGATTATTTTCTTCGCTGTCACTCCTTGGATCATCGCATATAAGAGTAATACTCTTCACTCAGCAAAATGAACCAAGTCTTTTATTCCGTGAAGAACAGGTGTTCGGTACATAGCAGCTGGAGGAAGCATGCCTCGTTTCTGTACAAGGGTAGACAGCTACAACAGAAATAGCGATAGAACGAGTGAAACAGTACACCGTGCTGCCTGAAAAACTCAAGCGATAAAACTGAAGGCCGAGAAGACCACGGTGCCTCAAACAAAAACAAGAAACCGTCTGAATGCTGCTGCTAACAGAGGGGGCCACTGTGCTGCCTGCCAGGCTATCGATAGCAGGAACAGTACAAAGTACGACCAGTGCTGACCCCACAGTAGTAGAAGCCACAGTGTGAAGACAAAAACTAACTATACAGCCATAAGGACTGCAAAGACTGCTAATTGACATCGATAGGATGGCGATGATCGTATCCCGTAGTCCTGAGGAGGACCTCTGCCAAGGGGATGAACTCAGGCAGCTGGCGCTCCTGCTCAGCTTCCACTCCAGCGGCCCGCTCCTGTACCGGGTCCTCCACTTCCGTTCTTCGTTGCTCCTGTCCGTCCTCCTCCTCTTCCTCTGCAAGACCTGCATTACTTTCAAAATATCTACGATTGCAGTGAGGGCAGCGTCTATTATCAACGTGGAAGAAGATATTATTGACATCCTCGGGGGTTACTTCTGCGGGTCTGATAAAAGCATTCCACAAGGAGTCTGATCGCCTTTTTTGGATTCCTGCTTGCATAATCCATCTGGGGGAAGCCGAGTACTTCCCTGACAGCAACATCTGGCGGAGGCAGCGAGACAAACTATTTGACAGCGGGTGGGAGCTCTTGTACCTGTTGAATTGAAGGGCTCTCGGAAGGATGTTCATATAAGTCAACTCTACACGGTTCTTGCTCTCTGCAGCCCCCAACAACATGAACAACTCCTTACCGTCCGTTACCATGCTCTCAGTGATGTTTTTCATCACGCAGTGATGATGTTCAAGTTTCTCGTCCTTTAAGCAATACCCCACCATCCCAACAAACGTGTGCAGGCCCCTGTTAGACAACTGTTTTACGCAGACCTCTGCGCCTATTGGTCGCTGCTGATCCCAGCCAAGTGCCAAAAAGATCTTCTTCTTCACCTCTAGGCACGACTTCCCGTAGATAGAAATTACACCCTGGAAGTGCAAGTGTAAAAGGCTACCACCACGCTCCACAGAGAAGATTCCTGAGAGACATTGTTTATGCAGAAAAGTAGACAGTAGCGAAAATAGAGACGCGTCAAGATCACTACCCGTCCGACAAACTGTCACTGACAGTTCCAGACTGGGTCTCTTGGCTCTCGCTTGCCTCCGCAGAGACATATTCGCGATTCAGATTCGGATGGTGCCGACAAACAAATCTGTGGACAGAAGGATCTAGCTGGGTGCAAAGACAAGGCAAAGCATAACTTCTGTAAATGGAATGCACAGTGGAACGTCTCAGACCTGGTCCGCGTGTAAAGAAAGCAGGATAAGTAAACATACGGAATCGTCTATCCTGCAGGTACAAGCCGAGGTTGTCCTTGGAATAGGAAAAAAATTGATATGGCCCATGCAAACTAAGGATCGGCGTACTGTGAAGGATGCAAGGATGACAGGTCTTCCCGATCTTGATGAAATCAAACTTCAGCAGAAAGTTCCCGGGCTCGGAATTCTGTAGCTCTAGGTACATATAAGATCGTGTTAACTGCAAGGAATTATCATAGAAGCTAATCATTGGTTTCTTGCTAGAGTAAAAAGGGTATTTAGGAGCAGCCTCTGGAATAAGCAGTGTTTCTAACTCGCTATCGCGGACCGAGGGACTTCCAGTTTCAGATTCCGATCTGTTGTCACCCTCAACCTCTCTTCTGCTATGTGCTTCTGCCTGGCTCTCTTCCTCTTCTATCTCAGCAACGAGGAGGAGGAGGTCGGGATCTACCGACATCTTTCGGAACATACCATCTCATCATCGAGCAGAACGGTGCGGTATAGACAGACATATAACAGAGACACCACCCACACCGAAGTCTACGTGGAAATCCAATTGAAGTGGCAGCAAGCATGTAGAGAGAAGTACCTGGCCTCGTTGCCATACTGGCTGAAACGGCAAGGAGGCAGTGTCCGCAACCACAACAAGCCGTCCGAAGCGAGCCAAAGTAGGCAGCTTCCAAAACTGTCACTGGAACAGAAGAAAAAAAAAGAAACCGCAATGTGCACCGAAAGTAAAACAACACATATCTTCTTTCCGGCAGCACGATAGTGCCCAAACACGCTGCCAAAGCATCGCCTCCGCCTCGGCCAACCCCAATCCGTGTACCAGCAGCCCGAACAAAACAGTGGCAGGAAGACGGCAGAAGAAGAGAAACCGCAATGTGCACTGAAACAAAAACAACACATACCTCCTTTCCGGCAGCATGATAATGCCCATACACGCTGCCAAACAGGAACCACCGCCTCCACCAACCCCAATCCGTGTACCAGCAGCCCGAAGAAGACAGTGGCAGGAAGACGGCAGAAGAAGAAAAAGAATACATACCTTGTTTCCGGCAGCACGATAGTGCTCAAACAAGAAGTATAGGCTCCACCAACCCCAATCGGTGTACCAGCAGCGCGAAAAAAACAGTGGTAGGCCAAAGCAGTTCCAGCAGCCGCAAGAAAAGACTGCCGGAGCAAACCGGAAACCGATGAGAACCAAACACGCACCCACCTCGTTCCCGTGCGATACTGAACAAAAAACGACAACACGAGCGCTGCCCCGCAGCTAGGCACACACGACGAAAACCTCCTTCCATTCCGCCAGCCACCATCCTGCCCGCAACCAGTAGAGAAACCGCTAAACTAAATCCACGTTGTCGTCTTGGAAAGGGGGTGGATCAAATCGACAGCACACATCATCGACCAAAAGCAACCACACGCCATATCCACGCCCACTGAACGCACATAACCTCGAAGTGAGAAAATGATGATACGATTTCGTGAGATCATCCAAAGAACCAGCACAACGAATAATAAGCGTGAGAAAATAAGAACGAGAAGAAGAGACCCGTCGATGAATTCATTTCGAAACCAGCGAAACAACGCAAACCTCTGTCCACGCCAGCCCTCACCACTTTAACACACCGCGGGACCAAACCTCTGTCTACGCCAGCCCCCGCCACTTTAACACCCCGCTCCCGCGTCCCCCGCTTGTCGTTATCCTCCTCTTCGCCGTCCGCGCACTTGCCACGCATATTCACCTCTTCTGTCGACAGAGTAAAAACTGGTATTAGTTTTTTCGCTACGAGGTGAAGTGCAGGTTTTCTGCATTATTAATTTGGTCTTTTTTGTAATTTTCTGGAGCTCGCATATCTTTAAACTATTCTCCTTTGTCTTTCTTGTATGCTGCTGTATTTTTGGCATTTCTGAAGTGGTGGACAGCGAGAAACAAAGGTTTTGTCGGTGTCTGTGACACTCTCTTCAGATCATTCATTGAAATAGTCAGCATTCATAGAAACTGTACATTTATTTCTTGTTCAGAAAATGTACACTCCCAGAGTAATTGGAGAATAAACGTGGAGAATGAGAATTATACACTATTAGTAGAAGCGGAAGCCAGTTGGAGAAAGCCGAAAGTGGAACACAGTTGGAGAAAGCCGTGGCAAAGATGACAAGAGAACAGCATGTACTATACTGATCGGTCTTCATGTAGATATATAGGTCCATGTATGGCTCTGTGTCGTCTCGGCAATAAAGTACTGATGTTCAAGGTCTCTGTTTGCTTGTCATGTCTGCGTGGAAGCGGACATGACAAGCAACAGCAGTGGGTTGAGGTTCTTGTATACTACCTTCTATGGCTCGTGTGGCGGTTGTGTCTCGAAATAAAGCGCTACACTGCGTTATGAATTTAGAGAAAAGCTCATACAGTTTTGAACAGCAGAGCATTGTCGTCCATCCTTGGAGAAGGCAAACTAAGCAATCGTTCTTCATCCTTTGGAGTTACACCGCTGAAATATTGTCTTCGATCTTGATAGTTGGAAAAGAAGATAATATCTATATCCCTATGGTAATAATCTCCGGATGGATGATGGACTTCCAAAGTGCTTCACTTCTCGCTCGTTGTTTTCTGTTACCCATCAACCACTTGCAAGAATGGGCATACTTACCAGATCGAACCATGGACCTTAGAGAAGTTCGCAGCGTACTGTCAAACGGATGTTGACTCTTATACTTGTTGAACTATAATGCTCGTCGTAGTATGTTGTTGGAGTTGAGTTCAGTCCTGTTTTTGTGTCTACGGCACCGAATAGAGTAAAAAGCTCTTGTCCATTTGCAAGCATGACATCAATGATATTTTTCATGTAAGAATGGTGGTGTATCTCATATTGATCATTCATGCAGTAGTCAATAATACCGACGAAAGTATGAAAGTCTCTGTTGTTCAGCTTCTTCACGCAGACTTCCCCTCCCAGTGGTCTATTATTCCCTTTCTAGCCTAAGATAAGAATCAACCGATTCTTCACATCTATAGGGCTTGTCGCTTGCAAACAAAGAACTCTTTGAACATGAATAGAGACGAAGCAAAAATGCGGTAATCGCAAGTCTTCTGATCCCAGCCGCAGCACTCCATCAATTCTCGCCACCGACACTCCAATCTCTTCTATCTCCAATTGCTCTTCGTCACTTCTCTTCTCACGTCTCGCAACGAGCAAGGGTAACGGCAGACGAACCAACAGACGCAGACACAAGATCATAACGCGTTTAACTTAAGAAGAAAGAAAGAAAGAGCTGAAGTAAACAATGCTAATAGCACATCGTCGAACAATGTTTCTCGCTCGATCACTTTCTCGTCAATTCTCCTCTCGTCTCCCGCACAGACCTTTGCAGTCGTAGCGCACCGAAGAGCAGAAAAAACGAGACCATGCTGTCGTGTCGTGGACCGGCTCCTACATGAAATTCAGACTTCAATGCTTGTCACTCCAAAGACACTCATGAGAAGACAAGCTAGGCCCCAGCTTACGAGCTTTTGACACAACTTCGGATCTTCACTTTCATCACATAGATGGGTAGAGCTCGTTGTCAGCTTTCCATGGGCATCTTGTCTACTTCATTTGGACACCTATCGGAGAAGTTATGCGACTCGAAAGAAGAGAAAATCAAGTTAGGCCCTAGTTTACTTGTTGACTGAGTATTTGCAGCCCCGGGCGTTATATTAAAGACGCAAGGGGCATGCTTCCTCATTATTGAAGAAACCTTGTACGTACATAGATTGACGTAAGGGGGCTGCTTAAGAGGCTAGCTTGCGCTTGCGACCTGTTAACAGACGGTTCAGGAGATTTGGAGGTCCAATGCAAACGCACAAGGCGTCGTTGGGTTCAGATCTGTGCAAGCTACGTGTGGGTTAAGACGGTTCTTGAAGAGAGAGATCGAGGGTTGTGTTTTGAGAGAAATTGAAATGCAACAAGCAGATTTGGAGGATTTTAGTTACATGTGAAGGAGAGTTGGACCGTTGTCGTGTTGAGAGTTTTCTTTGAGAAGGGCGAACCTTCTGGCTGTGATATGAGCTTGAAGGCTGTGTTCAGTCTACTTAAGGAAGTAATAGGCTCCTGACTGTGGTTGGTTTGCTCAAAGGATAGGCTTCAGGTTACAAGGTGATACTGAAAATTGCTCATACAAGTCTCTTGGCTCTTCTGATATGTTCAGGAAGCAAAGTTCAGACTTAACTAGCAACGATAAGATCTGACGGTGAACTTTGGCACTCAGGATTGAGAAATATGTGAAGGTTTAGACTTCAGAACTTCTCCTACATGTCAATGAGGTCCTACTGGATACACATACAAAGTTTCAGCTTGAGATCAGTTCAGAGCACCAAGATATGAGTAGAAACTTTCTGAACAGAGAAATTATGACAATTTCTGGTACCCAACCAGCTATTTCGACCTATAACAAGAGATTAGCTCAATCAATTTCGAAGTTTCTTACAAGATTTGCAGTACACAGCTTGCTGAACACTCCTGTGAAGTTGGACCTCCTGATTGTACAAAGAACTCCAGATTTTGTTCTCTGAAGTTGTTGTTCTAGATTACGAGCTTTACAGACCCCCTCTGCTTCAGCGGCCGCCCTGAATTATTCAGTAACTGAAATCACTTGAAACTTTTGTGACAGTCGTAGCCCGGCTGACAATGAACGCAACCACGAAAGTTTGAAGCGATTTCCTCAATTCTGCTGCAATTGACACTCAAAACTCCAAATTCAACAGAAGTGCTACAATTCTGACACAAATCGAACTTCAATCAGCCATAACTTCTTCTTTATTGCTCCATATCGATCAAACTTTTCGCTGACAGTGCTTGGCACGACGAGCTCTATCTCCCTGTGCTCTCGGATTTCGCAATCTCCTTACCAATTGCTCAAAATTCTCTCTAGAGCTATGTTTCTAAACTTAGAGTTTTACAAAAGATAAAAATGGACCAATGGGAGTTCATAGCTGCACTTGACTGTCCTTTTGTGCCTTAAACTACCTGGTAACTTATCTACAATCATAGGCTACCACGTCAAGCCCCCTAGAGTGTCAGCGTAAAACTTAAACTACCTAAAACGACACGCAACCCCGAAAAATAACTTAAATCAGCTAGAAAGTGTGCATGGGTGACACGCAAATACAACCCATGAGCTTAAACCCTATCAATATGGTAATCAACCTACTAAGACTCAAAATATATAACATCTTCTAAAAATAGACTTTTCTGAGGTCTTAACTTCACTCAGAGAGACTAACGCCTGACAGAGAAGTGAATCATTTACTATGTGAAATGATTCACATCACGACATCCACCCCCTCCAAACCTGCACATCCTCCGGTATGTGCCAATCTCCTCAGTCTTTCGTTTGATCTTCATCATCATCGCTCTCCTCCGCCTCAGCCTCATCAGACACTAGGACGTCTCCGTCTCTTTTTGTCCTTAGCTCTGATTCCATAAAGTTGAATAACTCAACTGACCCTCCGCATCTCTTGAACAGTTTCACACGTTTGCCAGCCACAGATAGCTTCAAAGGAGTACCATCCAACTCACGCAAACTATAAGTGGCATTCTCATACACATCTAGCACAACATAAGTCCCGAACCATCTTCGAGAGAACTTACGAAGTGTAGAATGCTGATTCTCCAACGTGCTATCATATACCAGAACCCAATCATCAACATGTATTGGCTTCGGTCGTAGTCGGTGAGCTTTGTCAAAACGTTTCTTGTTTCTAACTCGAGCCACCTTCAGCCTCTCCTGCGCATCAGCAAGATCCTCCTCCCTTCGCTCCAACTGCCTAATACGTAAATTTAGGAGTGAAGCACGATCTATACCATCTTCCCACGGTAGCGTAGCCCACGTAGGAAAGCACTCCTCAGCAGGCATGATCGATTTCTGGCCCAACATAAGCTCAACTGGCATATAACCAGTCGTGGTACCGTGTGTAGTTCTATCAGCCCACAAAGCAAATGGAAGTAGTCTTGGCCATTCTCTGGGCTTACCATCACATGCTTTCACTAAAGCGTGAACAATAGAAGGGTGTCCTCGTTCACTCTTACCGATGCCCTCTGGATTCATAGCAATAGTAAGTCGAAGCTTTACTCCATAACGAGCAAAATACTCCTTCACTTCAGCGCCTCTCAACTCGTCTCTATCTACACGTAATCTCCCAACCGATCCATAACGACAGATGATATCTTCAAGCACGAACCTGCAGATATTCTCTGTAGTCTTCGTCCGTAGTGCTCGTCCTTCCACATAGTTGGAGAGATCCTCTCGAGCCAACACCAAGTAACGCATCCCCCATAACTCCGATGGCATCATCACAAGATCAAGAACCCACTGAAAATGAATACTAGGTGGATAAGTAGGTACAAGCCCATCTCTGTAACGGACTTTAGAGTAGAACTGGCAGTGCAGACACGATCCAACAAAGTCCACCACGTCTTGATACAAACCCTTCCACCAGTAACGCTCCTTCATCTTCGTGTAAGTAGCCCATACTCCACAATGTCCAACCCACAAGGTGCCATGAAACTCTTTCAGCAGATTCAGCTTCGTCGGTTGATCATCCACCACTCTAGCAAGCATTCCATCTCTTCCTTCCGGACGTTTCCACAAATAACCTTCACGTAGAAGGTAATTGTACGCCTTTCGTCTGATCTCCTTGAACTCTGCATCACTCCATCCTTCTCTTCTGCATAACGAACTCAGATAAAATCCAATATCATGGAACTTTTCTGAGTAGAACTCCTCACTGAACGGCAGTGGTTCCAAGTCTGAAATCTGCTGACCAACTTGGCACCAAACGTCTCTCCTCTCTTCATTCTCTACCTCTGCAAACATCTCATCCTCATCTGTATAATGGGCCCTAGACAAAATATCTGCAACTGGATTGTCCTTCCCTGCTATATGTTTTAGCTCAGGGTTCTGACTCCGGACATAAGCAATCCGTTGCAACATTGCTATGTCTAGTGTATTGCAGTTTGCTATCATACCCAACAAAGGCAAACAATCTGTTTCTAATATCACGCGAGCTCCTATCAAGAACTCCCGATCTACCTTCATAGCAGTAACAGCTCTCCACAACTCACGCTTCACTTGAGGATAGTTACGCTATCTATCTGTTAAGATCCGAGCTCCAAACCTTGAAACAAACCGCACACCTTCTGCATCTTCTTGGTCAACTGCCCATCCAATCGCCTTTGGACTCGTATCAACAGTCAATAACACAGGTCTCCCGCTCTCGTAGCTAAGCCTCCTTAGTAATGGTGGAGACTTCAGAATCTCTTTCAGCTGCTCCATCGTCTCATGATGTTCTTGCCGCCAAGTAAACCTCCTTCCCTTTCTCAGAAGTGCATACAGAGGCTCGGCAATGTGTGCATAATGAGGAATACTCACACGAAAGAACACACAAGCTCCCAAGAACCGTCGAACCTCAGTGATGTTGGTGCAGTCAGCTATCCTTGCTATAGCATCTACCTTCTCTGGGTTCGGACGCCTCTCAAAGTACCACACAAATGACCTACCACCACAATCTCTGACATACCAAAACGAGATTTGGTACCTGATAGAGTGAGGTGTACCTCCTCCAAACGCATCAGAATCTTCTTCATATCTCGAATGTGGTCTGCAACGAACTTTCTGCATCCATCAGAAGTCACAACTTCGTCTTTGTCTTCCATCGGACAGCCTTTCATGGGAATATCATCCAAAAACGGGATAGTGATCTCAGGTACAAACTCTCGTAACACCTTATGCATCGCATTCTGCATATGGGCTACTAAGTTTGTTGCACCCTGAGGAAGAGTACACATCCGCAACAATCCCAAAGGTGTACGCATGGTAGTCAAGTCTCTACTCTCCAAAGCAAGCTAAAACTGATCATAACTTGAAAACAGATCTCCAATAGAATAGATTGACCTTCCAGCAAACGCCTCAGCTACTTCATCAACCACAAGTCTTGTCTCGACGTTTCGAATCGTGATGTTGTTGGCAGGCTGCAAGTCTTGGATAAGCGCAGAGCTCCTGTCTTCTTAGGTACTGTGAACCATCGGCTAGAGTACGGAGCCATAGATGGTTCAAGAATACCCATCTGCATCCTCTCCTTCAGTAACTCAATCACCTTCGGTAGCAAGGCACGAGGGACTGGAATCGGCTTCAAGTCCCAAGGTACGTGAGGAACAGTGAAGATAACCATCGAAGCTATCACATTAGGATCCACACAACCAATCTCCTCAGCCGAGAAAGAAAATGCCTTACCATAACTAACTATCATCTGTTCAAAAGCTTGTTTCTCCACTTTAGTCAAGAAGCCACCCCCTCCTATTTGGAGCTGCTCGAGTGTCTCTTGAGTAAACTTGTGTCCTACCTGTGTAGGATCTCTAAGCACATGCTCAGTAGCCGCTAATTCCATCTGCTGCTGAGAATCAACAGGTAATTGAGTCGCCACATGTCTCACCTTCCTCGCTACAGCTTTATACTTGGCGTGTACTTCCGCTTCCTGATGTAAGCCACACCAACAGACTGCATCATTCCATCCATTCTCCAGTCTCGGATGAGGAGGATATCGCAAGTAGGAGATAATCTCCTCATAGACTTCACGAGAATGGATGAGGATCACCACCCTACCTCCCATCTGTTCCATCAACCTATCTACATCATCCAGCCAACGAACAAAATATTGTACACCTACAAAATCCTCATAAACACCAGAAATCATCTCATCTTCCTTCAGAACTCCTGTACAACGCAGATTTGCTGCACACCCCTCCATCTGTCTTCTACTCTTCTCAGTCAAATACTCTATCCACGTGAACTCACTCCAATCATCAGAACTGAAAGCCATCAAACCAGATTTCCAACTATGTTCAGTGCAGCTACTTTCTGAATCTTGAGCAGTCTCTCCATCAGCCTCCTGTGATCCCTCAGGCTGCTCAAGCGGGATCATAGTAGCAGTAGATCCATCACTCTCGCTATCCCGTCCTACGAGAGTGATATCTTTACTCCTACAGATAGGAGAATCTCTCAAGGTCTGCCGGTTTCGTTCGTGATTCGTACGAACAGTCAGAAACTACACAGAACGTCTATCATCTAGACTACGGATCCTAGCGTAATGAGATCCGTCATCCATTACCTTGGTCTCCATTCGAACTGCAGTGATATAAGGCTGACCAAGAATAACAGAATATGAAGCAGAAGACTGCACTAAGAAATGTTGATTCACATCCACATCACCTATCTTCACCTTCATGTTAGGACAAGCGCCGTATAACTCACCCTTCTGGTTGTTTGCAGCTCGTAGCACCCAACCATGGTTCAGCTCGATAGGCCACTGACCTCTCTCGTACACCTCCCGTGACATGATGTTGATCTCAGATCCGTGATCAATCTAAAGCAGCAACAGGTTCAGCCAAACTTCCAAGACGAACTCGTGTAGCAATTGTAGTACGAGCCCAATGTCTCCTTCTGAAATCACTATCAGTAGCTGAACTCTCCTCGCCAGCTTCCTCATCATCGAACTCAATAGTGTTGGTATCAGCAACCAACGCTTCTTGCTGGTATCCCTTGTCATCAGCTTCCTGAAAATGCACCTTTCCAAACTCTGCATCATTCACAGAAGCTCCTACCACATCTATCATTTGGCTTTCTACCTGCTCGGACATCACCTATCTCTTGCGCTTGATGATGTCGATGATCAGTTCGTGAAACTCACTCTTTGCAATACCAAGAACTTCTCGAAGAGAAAACTCGATTCACGCGTCTAGTATCCTCTGCTCCAAGATGCTCTTCAGATCAGTAGAAGTTTCAATATCAGCTGCCAACTTGTAAGCCGGTCCCTTCTCCTTCTCTTGAGCAGTAAACCGCCTACCAGCAGTCGTTGGCTCATGTTGGGATCTCTGCACGTCCTCCATAGGACCTGGTGTAGGTGGAGGAGCTGTAGAAGTAGACGAGATGTCCTCAGGAAGAGCCGCTCGTCTCCTTGTGACTCTTCGTCTATCCCCAGTTACCTCAAGAACTCCAGTATCAAGTTCAAAGGCTTCTCGTCGTCTCTTTTCCTCCACAGAAGCATCTTGCCAATGAACGTGTCTATCTACATCCAAGAATGCTCTGATAGAAACAGCATCTACAGGATCTCCCCATCCTGTGACCCTACGAATAGACTCGGCTCCTCTCTTCAGTATCTCAGAAGGAACTGGAGCCACACTCTTCTCAGCAGTCTTATCTAGCAATGTAGGACTAGAAGAGACCTCAATATGCTCAACATATACATCAGAATTTACCAGCGGTGCCATCAACGCAGTTGCTGCTGCAGCCGCAGCAATATGAGGTAGACTTCTCATGCCTCCTCGTCCAAACTGCGTGCTCAATGACTCTCCAGTAGAAGAAAGGTGCAGCCTACCGTTCTGATAGCGAACCACACCATCTCGCAAAGCAGCTGGGAGCTCTTGACAGTCTCCTCGAAAATGATCAGGACTGTCACACCAAATACATCTATGAATCGGAGCTCCTCTTGGACGTGCAGCAGCAGGCGCCGGTGACTGCTCTCTCTGCAATCCAGCTAGCTCTACCTTCAGCTCTCGCATCTGCCGAATCAGGTCTTCGATCTGGTTCTGTTGACCATGGTTCTCCGCAGGTCTCTGAACAGGTGTCCTTTGTGCCGAAGTTGGCACAACTGGCATCAAAGGAACTGCAGCTGGGACAACAGGTCTGGGAGTAGGGACCAAAGGCTGCTGTACTTGAGGAGCAGCATAAGGTGGAGTGATCACTTTTGCAAGCGGACGTCCTCCCACAACCACTCTTCCCCTCCTCTGCCTTGTCAGTACAGCCACAACATCCTCAACTCTCCCCCAATCCATAGTAACACCTCCCTCAACAGATCGATCGGCCAACATAAAACATAACTAATCTGCCGTAGCATCATCGGTAGCTTGTAAGAAAAGCTCTGTTCTCCTAGCATCTAAGGTTATCCGCTCTAGAGTTGAAAGTTGCCGGTATCTCCGATCAAACTCTCTCAACAACTCACTCATGCTCATCATACGACCGAGTTGTTGCTCAACCCAATCTTGAAATGTCCTTCTAGTAACTCTCTCTGAGTCCTCCTCAAGAAACTTCTCTCGAAGAGATCGCTCAAAACTCATCCAGATTCTAAGATTTCTTCTCTGTACATCCCTAACTTGGTCCTGCAACTCAGGAATGACAGCTAACTCAAAACTTGTTATCATCTCAGCATCAGTAACCCTAACCAGCTCCATCTCTCCTCTATACTCACGTAGATATCTAGAAATATCTCTACCTTCAAACCTTCCACACCTATTCACTATCGCTTGCAAAGCCTTGGTGGATTTTAACTCACCCCCTCCAACAATCGGATGTTGTTGGATCAGAGCCGCAAGCGTCTTCAAGATCTCAGCCGTGTGCAGACCAGGTACAGAGGTCGCTGCAGTCACAGGTGCTACAGAAGGTGCTGTAGTAGACGTAGATGCAGTAGCCGCAGAAGTAGCAGCAGCAGCGCTCTTGCGATCCATCTTCTCTTCTTGTAGTAAACTCAACCTCCTCAATCAATCACCCCAAGAGCTCTCAGTGGAAGCACCAGATGTCGTGTTGAGAGTTTTCTTTGAGAAGGGCGAACCTTCTGGTTATGATATGAGCTTGAAGGCTGTGTTCAGTCTACTTAGGGAAGCACTAAGCTCCTGACTGTGGCTGGTTTGCTCAAAGGATAGGCTTCAGGTTACAAGGTGATACTGAAAATTGCTCATTCAAGTCTCTTGGCTCTTCTGATATGTTCAGGAAGCAAAGTTCAGGCTTAACTAGCAACGATAAGATATGACGGCGAACTTTGGCACTCAAGATTGAGAAATATGTGAAGGTTTAGACTTCAGAACTTCTACTACATGTCAATGAGGTCCTACTGGATACACATACGAAGTTTCAGCTTGAGATCAATTCAGAGCACCAAGATATGAGTAGAAACTTTCTGAACAGAGAAATTATGACAATTTCTGGTACCCAGCCAGCTATTTCGACAAGAGATTGGCTCAATCAATTTCGAAGTTTCTTACAGGATTTGCAGAACACAGCTTGCTGAACACTCCTGTGAAGTTGGACCTCCTGATTGTACACGGAACTCCAGATTTCGTTCCCTGAAGTTGTTGCTCTAGATTGCGAGCTTTACAGACCCCCTCTGCTTCAGCGGCCGCCCTGAATTACTCAGTAACTGAAATCACTTGAAACTTTTGTGACAGTCGTAGCCCGGCTGACAATGAACGTAACCACGAAGGTTTGAAGCGATTTCCTCAATTCTGCTGCAATTGACACTAAAAACTCCAAATTCAACAGAAGTGCTGCAATTCTGACACAAATCGAACTTCAATCAGCCATAACTTCTTCTTTATTGCTCCATATCGATCAAACTTTTCGCTGACAGTGCTTGGCACGACGAGCTCTATCTCCCTGTGCTCTCGGATTTCGCAATCTCCTTACCAATTGCTCAAAATTCTCTCTAGAGCTATGTTTCTAAACTTAGAGTTTTATAAAAGATAAAAATGGACCAATGGGAGTTCATAGCTGCACTTGACTGTCCTTTTGTGCCTTAAACTACCTGGTAACTTATCTACACTCATAGGCTACCACGTCAAGCCCCCTAGAGTGCCAGCGTAAAACTTAAACTACCTAAAACGACACGCAACCCCAAAAAATAACTTAAATCAGCTAGAAAGCGTGCATGGGCGACACGCAAATACAACCCATGAGCTTAAACCCTATCAATATGGTAATCAACCTACTAAGACTCAAAATATATAACATCTTCTAAAAATGGACTTCTCTGAGGTCTTAACTTCACTCAGAGAGACTAACGCCTGACAGAGAAGTGAATCATTTACTATGTGAAATGATTCACATCACGACACCGTTCGAGCCGTTCCGGAGTCCAAACTTGCTGTCCTTGGATCCATCGGGATCAGAACACCGAGTTCTACATGAAATTGAAGACAAAATAAAGTTTCATCGGGACGGTTTGGGAATTTTGAGTGAAATTGGCTCGCGTGGAAGCGCTTGCGTCAAGTTTTTCATCGCATGCGATCTAAAATTGGATTGTTCTTCGCGATCTGTGTGCCAAGCTCTTCGTCTTGGTGCTTATGCGACCAAGGAGTCTTCATCTACGCATAGGTGAAGACAATACGTGGATTGGATTGTGGGTTTGGATGAGATGAGTGAGTTTGAGTCGCAGGGAGTCCATTTACGTCAGTTTTTTTCAACCTGCAACCAAATTTCTTGCGTGGTTTTGCAAAGGGAACTCCAAACGGCTTGTTTGGAGTCTCGTTGGGTTCATGATAGCTAGATCTACCTGCCAGGGAAGAAAGATATCAGATAGCGATCCGTTTGTTAGCAAAAGAAAGTTTCTCTTACTTTGAGCTACGCTTCGGTGATTTTGGATCAGGGTTGAGATTCAAGGGTTCGTTTTAGAGGCTTTGAAGTAGATTACAGATCTCTCTGGTCTGTTTCACAGTTTTGAGTTCTTAGGAAGAAAGAACTGATAGTGTACATACATTATGAGTTGGTATATATATTGCAGCGACGTTCGTTTTCGTGCGTGTTTGTCTCTTTCCAACACATAGCATCTCCACAGTCAGGAACCTCACGTTTTCCTGGACATCCTTCATGCAAAATCTGACGTGATATCGGTGGTGAAGGTCCGAGATGGAGATTTCTGTGTTTGAACTTGGAAGAGGAAATCAACAATCATGGACGAGGATGAGGATGGATACGGTTGTTCGCGAGGGTGCTGCGGACCAGAGCTGATGGATATGTAGATGCTTTGGGATCATGAGAGGATGGGAGGATGGGACGAGCCATGACTGTAGACGAGATGGACGGATCAGAGGGGATACTAGGGGTGCAGTTGGATGCAGCAACTGCTCGTTTGTTTCAAGCCTTCACTTTGTTTTTGCGACAAGAGGCTTTGGGGACGAAGGTGCTTCGAAGGATGATCGACAAGCTCGATCTATTTGATGGGGAAGACATCTCAAAGTACTTGAGATGTTATAGGACTGAGATGGATTTGGATCAGATATTGGAGAAGGAGATGATCGAGACATTCGAACTCGCTGCGATGCTTGAGATAATGGAGCATGTGAAGGGTCTAACAAAGCATTTTGGGAGGAACTGGGATACATTTTCACATGCGCTGATGGAGGAGTATTTCTTGGAAAACTCAGATCGAGTAACCAAGAAATCGTTTTTGGAATGGATCAACCGACAAAACAAGAGTTTACAGCCTTCAGAGCTGTTAGAGAAGTTTGAGAGACAATTCTCTCAACTACCTCAGGTGGACAAGCTAACCTTGGAGACCTGCAAGACAGAGTTGTTTCTTCAAGCTGCTGATGAACCATGACAAGAGCGATTGGAGCTACTTCTGGAGGATGGAGAGGAAGAAGAAGGGTTGACAAGAAATTAGGAGGTTGTGCATGAAGTGGTTGAGCTTCTTGTATGGAGACATGCAAGAGAAAGGGTTACAAAGTCGACACTTGTATCCTTGAGTACCACACCAGTTCGGGTAGTATCTGCGGTTCAACCTCCAGTTGTGATTGTAGAGGAGAAAGATCTAATCATCAAGGACCTACGGCAAAAGATGCAAGATCTACAAGCTAAGGTTATTATGTTGGAAGATAAAGGATCATCGACTGAGATGAAACTTGTACCCAAACCAGCTTGGGTAAATCAGTGCGTGTAGTGTGATGATACTGATCATCAGTGGGACGATTGCATAGACTTTGCAGAGTCTTTGCAACGAGAGGTTATTTCTTGGGAGGATGGAAGGGCTACATTCAGAAGTACGAGTACTCTCTTTCAAGCCAACGTTGGTAAAGGAGGGATGAAGAAGTTTGTGGATGATTACTCTGCGGCACATGTAGTTGTAGCTATCGAAGTTACAAGTTATGGTGCTAGGGTGGAGGAGATTGAGCATGATCTCCATACGGATGATTTGGATGAGCACGTGGATCCAAGCGACCTCAAGTTGGATACTACATCCACGATGCAGAGCGAGAAGAAGAGACAAGAAGAGACTTCTTCAGGGAAGCAAGCTGAGGAGGATAAGGTTCAACAGGAAACTATACTTCTTGAACTGGCAATGGAGGACGATCCTTCACAACCGGAGGAGATGGTTGGGGTGCAGACAATTGACATGGTTGATCTGGTTGCAGACATATAACAACCAGATATTGCTACAGTGATGGATGTGAAGGGAGGTTGGGAGGAGTGCATTCGAGATGCAAAGATTGGATTCATTTCACGGGAGGTCTTGGGTGCAACTACAAGAGAAGTCCATGATGCCTACATTGGCATCATCAAGGACGGACATGCTGAGGGTGAAAGAGAGTGGATGGATGCTCTGGAGGCTACAGGTATAGGATGATGGATAAGGATGGTTTACAGGGGAGAAGTCATTGCTGAAGGTGAATTGGGTTGAGAGAGTGATGCTTGGGAGGTTGTGAGGACTTTCAGAAGAAGAGATCAGGGAGGATGATGTTTGAGGAGGATATCATTGTACAGCGAGATAATGATGGTTGCGGTTGAGGATTTTACTTGCAGGAGTGTGGTTCTTTTTTTTCAGAAAAACAAAAAAAGGTTGATATATGATGATGATTGGGTTCATGGATGATGTCTACTACGACACTTGCGTCACAAACCTCGACGATGAGGTTCTACATGATGGATGGAAGACATTTCTATGGTATGATGGGTTATTCTTTCTATGTCCTCGCATATTGAAACATGTGTAGATTTAGAGGGGGTGATTGGATGGGAGGTTCGAGGAGAAAGTCGATGAGATGGATCTAGGGAAGATCATGACAGAGTTGCAACTTCAAGATGGTGATCAGGTTGCAACCTTGAGGATGAGGTTGACTGAGATGAGAAGGAGGATGACAAAATGAGAATGAGTGTGCGTGTCGGTCCACTCCTTGGTTGGTATCTCTGGTGCATATCGGAGGATGCACATGTTTGGAGGGGGTGGATGTCGTGTCATGGATCGACTCCTACATGAAATTCAGACTTCGATGCTTGTCACTCCAAAGACACTCATGAGAAAACAAGTTAGGCCTCAGCTTACGAGCTTTTGACACAACTTCGGATCTTCACTTTCATCACATAGATGGGTAGAGCTCGTTGTCAGCTTTCCATGGGCATCTTGTCTACTTCATTTGGACACCTACTGGAGAAGTTATGCGACTCGAAAGAAGAGAAAATCAAGCTAAGCTCTAGTTTACTTGCTGACTGGGTATTTGTAGCCACAGGCGTTATATTAAACACGCAAGGGGTCTGCTTCCTCATTATTGAAGAAACCTTGTACGTACAGAGACTGACATAAGGGGGCTGCTTAAGGGGCTAGCTTGCGTCTACGACCTGTTAACGAACGGTTCGGGAGATTTGGAGGTCCAATGCAAACGCGCAAGGCGTCGTTGGGTTCAGATCTGTGCAAGCTACGTGTGGGTTAAGACGGTTCTGAGAGAAATTGAGACGCATAAAGCAGATTTGGAGGATTTCAGTTACCTGTGAAGGAGAGTTGGACCGTTCGGACCGTTTCGGAGTCCAAACTTGTTGTCCTTGGATCCATCGGGATCAGAACACCGAGTTCTAGAGGAAATTGAAGACAAAACGAAGTTTCATCGAGCGGTTTGGGAGTTCTGAGTGAAATTGACTCGCAGGGAAACGCTTGCGTCAAGTTTTTCATCGCATGCGATCTAAAATTAAGTTGTTCTTCGCGATCGGTGTGCCAAGCTCTTCGTTCTTGGTGCCTACGCGACCAAGGAGTCTTCATCTACGCATAAGAGAAGACAATACGTGGATTGGATTGTTGGTTTGGATGAGGTGAGCGAGTTTGAGCCGCAAGGAGTTCATTTACGTCAGTTTTTTACAACCTGCGATCAAATTTCTTGCGTGATTTTGCAAAGAGAACTACAAACGGCTTGTTTGGAGTCTCGTTGGGTTCGTGATAGCTAGATCTACCTGCCAGGGAAGACAGATATCAGATCAAACGATCCGTTTGAGCGGTGTGTGCGGTTTTAAGCCGCAAGGAGCAGTTTTTGAAAGTTCGGTCACCTGCGATCAAAAATCGGCGATATCTCGGCTGTCGGGAGTCGGATCTGAAGGTTTCTTGGGTTAACGGAGTCAGCGGAGGAGACCTTATCGAAATCTGAAGTCCGTTTGGCGAAAGGAGGAAGTTCTCAGGTAGGTCTTTTTCGGTTTCTTCGCTACGGGTTTTGCTCTTTTGAGTTCGTTAGAGTTCTGGTTGGTTATATACAGCTTGTGGTAGCCAGCTTTGGCTAAGAGCTTGTACATGGATGTGATTTGGATTTGGGTTTCAATCGTGTGATATTGGAGCAGCTCTGTTTCTTAGCAAAGGAAAGTTTCTCTTACTTTGAGCTACGCTTCGATGATTTTGGGTTAGGGTTGAGATTCAGGGGTTCATTTTAGGGGCTTTGAAGCAGATTACAGATCTCTCTGATCTGTTTCACAGTTTTGAGTTCTTAGGAAGAAAGAACCGGCAGTGTACATACATTGTGAGTTGATATACATTGCAGCGACGTTCGTTTTCGTGCGTGTTTGTCTCTTTCTTGTCTCTGTTGAGCACACAGCATCTCCACAGCCAGGAACCTCGCATTTTCTTGGACATCCTTCACGTAAAATCTGACGCGATAACGCAGTGATGTGAAATCCTAGAGCCGCGGCCCCGCCTCGTGAAAAAGATGACAAGTAATACCACGCAAAAATGGTGGCAGCAAACAGGACCTTGATAGCAAGAAGAAGTATGCTTCGTCTACGAAGCTCTGAGCCAACAACGAAAACAGTTGTCCTTTCTCTTCGTCGACGCAGAAAGAAAACGTTTGGAATATGTTGGGGATACTTATACAATACTCAAGAATCATTCATACACATACAACGAGGTAAGGTTTCCTCCAAAACTTTTCATCCTTTGTTACTGCAAAGAAAAATGTCTTTCAGATCTCAAGCATGGCATGCATGTACAACATGGTCGTTCAAACCGCTTGTTAAGAAAAAATTACAATAGTTAACAAATTCCTAATATGGACATGGTCCTAATTGAACAACTTCCTACAAGTTAACTCAACTCTTTGTAATAATATTCAAGGTTGATAATTGTTCAATATAACCCTTACTCGGATCTCGACATTCAAATTTAACTTTGCGTTTACCAATTACAACTGAGAATGACTCTTTCTAGATCCAGAATTAATTATATGGACTTTTTCTATATAATTCTTAGAACATATGTAAAACCTCTCTGGATATACTTCCTTAGTCGTAACTGTTAGTACTTATATACTTACGCTCAATGTCTTTTAACTCTTGCCTCTACTTAGTATGAAGTCAAGGAATCTGAAGTGAAGGAGAAGTTTATAAGAATAACAACCAATTAAGATCCGATAAGGAGACAAAACTACAGACTTTCTGATTTTTCTCTCTCCATTCCACTCTTGTTCTTGCAAATACCCCTGCATACACTTATATGGTAACCATCATAGATTCTACTCCACATATTTATCTCTCCTGTCAACTTTCTAGTTCATTTGGATGAAGTTGGTAAGCTTCAGTACTTAATCATCCTTCAATGGTATCACTCCTCAACAAGCAATAATCAAGGAGTGACTTCAGTAGACATTGTACATAAATCCTCTTCGTATGTTGTATGTGTATTCTTACCGTGAATTTCCTTTATCCCCTATTCGATCTTTTGCTCGCATGCTCGCACTGCCAATTTGTTGAGAGCCTCCATGCCCGTTTACTAGGAGGTGTGGATAAATCTAAGTGCTAAACCTCTATAAGTAATCTTTTCACAAAAAAAATTTCCAAGGATCCTAAACAACAACACAAAGAAAAAAGATGTAGTAAACACTTAAACCCTCGTCACCTTCCCAAAGAGAAACTCCCACTACTACACGATCATAGCTCTTTGACCTAAGAGCATCCGGTATCTCTCATGAAGCCTCATTCTCCATGTCATGCACTTTTGTCAAGCATGCATATTATTCACCCTCTTCCAAGTTCGGAAGAGGGGAAATGCATGTGCGTTTAAATTAATACCTAATCTTTTCGACCGGAAGGGTTAGATATTAAATTAAATATCTCATTAAGTATGATATTGTATATTCACCCATGCTTGCACTGAGGCGAGTTTGACTGTTTTGTGCTGGTATTATCCCTCTGGCCTTGGGTTCGATCATTAGAAATCTTAAATATTTTTTCTCGGTTCGTTTTAGACTATGCTACTGTTCGATTTTCATCTTCAAACCTGCCTTGCCCGCAAATTACTGAAGTCCTGATCGACCGCTTTTATGGGCCCTGACCTGCTTGGGCTCTAGGCTCGAACTCTGGACGTACAACCTGTTAATCAGCACGAATCTCTCTGTGTTAACTCAAACGTTTGTAAAAGTAGTGACTTTTTTAATTGATAAGGTCACGCATGTGCTGTTCAAAATTAAGCCCAAGACGGCGGCCCTGCATGCACCGTCGGCCGTCCGTCCTTCGACGGGTGTCAAAGTAAAAACGGTGATAATTCGACCCCGGTTGATCATCGCGAAGCTGCTCGTTGCCAACGCTCCTCGCTTTATCAAATGGCTCCCCGTGAAAAAAGACGGTTTGTACGTGCCGACAGTACAGGCGGCACAATAACCAGAAGAAAAGTTTTAGTTGTAACCCCCGATGAGCCAACCGTCGATCAAGAAAAAAGAAGATAACGCCGTCGAAACTCCGAAACCGCTTGGGGATGCTTATTAAGTTATGTATTTACGAGTACACGACCCCGGACTTGTACCTCCTGAAGCACGACAATCCAATCAACACTTATGGGTTTTTTTCTGCTCTCTCTTTTTTCCAGACATGAGCTAACAAATAATATCTATAGAATATTTTAATTATTTATATCTATTTAATATTTATATAATTCTCTACTAACAAAAGGAAAACAAAAGTTCCCAGAAAGTTCATGTTGCATGCATATTTGTCCTGCTACTCCCCAAACGCATGCTAACAAAGAAACTTGATTCATGAGAATAGTGCATTCACTAGGCTGGGAGGAGGAGTATTATCTAGCATTGAATCAAGTTCACATATATGATGGACACGCTAATGGACAACAACAGTTGTATATCGTAACATGATATGATATAACCGTTTCATAATAAGAAAAGCAACAAAGAATATATCAAACACATAAATCATACATAAAGGTATAAATTAAAATATATATTAAGATATATGCTTCTTTCCTTCAAGCAGAAATTTACTTTATTTCACCTCTAATACGGTTATCTATCATCCCACTTCTCTTAACTGTAAGTTACTTGATCGCACCTCTGACTAGCAACAGTAGGTTTATTATTATGTAAAGACATTAAGACACATATAAAATAATTAAGTTTATAATATATTATGAAGATATTTTAAATTAAAATTTTTGTGTAAATACATGGATGATGACTAACATTTACTTCTCGCATTCTGATGAAATGACATTTTGACCTACTGAACATGCTATAGCAAGTAAAAGGTTTGGGTAAGTAAAGTAAAAGCCGGTGGGGTCAAGTAAATTTCTGTTACTTCAAGTATACCATGCGTTGGCAAATTTTCTAACTTACAAACCTTTACTTCAGTATGAAACATTGCATTACCTTTTGATAACAATAAGAGGGATGATTGGGCACGCCTAACCACGTAAGCATAGTACAAATAAGTGCGTAGAATAAAATATCACTGTGATATTGTTAAGATTATCCGAGTTATTTCTTTTAACCATTTGTTCATGGATTTATAGTTAGAAGCTGGCAATTACGGAGAGTACGGAAAGACAAGTCGTCGATTTTATCAAACCAAATGCGATGATTTATCATGGTTCATCTATGCAAAACTTCAACATCCACATCCACATGAAATTAATCATTTCAGTTTGCGACATATTGTCGATGAAATGATCCATGTTTTACAAAAGTATGCGATCTGAATTCGTGAGGGTTGAATTCTCCGATCAGCTCAATACGAACTCATATGTACCAAAAGTAATGCCGAGCTTACTGAACGGAGTCCTTTCTATAACTCCTGCTGGAGTGAAAGATCTTTCACGTTCAACTTGAGCTTGAAGAAAGGTGCAGAAACAAAAGGCGAAAGATTCATGCAGTTGAGTCACGTGAGCGGGAGCGCACACGCGGAGCTCCAGCTGCGAATCATGTGGATGGAAACACGGAGGAGAAAAAATCGGGTAGAGGACGAATGAAGGTAAGGCGATAGGGCGATGCGCTGAAAGCGGACTTGAACAGACGAGAAAGGAGAAAACGATAGGAGAGAAGAGAAGAGAAGCAAGTGTCATCAGACGACACTCGGAAGGAGCAGAGCTAGGCTTGAGGAGCTGCGCACATTCGACGAGAAGCGACGAGAGGAGAGGAGACGAGACGAGACGAAATCGTGGAGGTTTTGACGAGAAAAGAGCGTTGAGGGTTGGTTATGGGCTGCTGGCCATGGCCACTGCCACTGTCACCAGTTTCTCCTCGCTGATCCCATCGTCATCGCCTTCCGCGTTGGGACTCACCAGATACTGCTGGTCGTCGTCATCTCTTTCGTGTTTCGTCTCAGCTTCCCTCGTTTCCTCATCCTCGAACGCCCTCCAAAGCCGAACTGCCCCCTCGTGTTCTAGTTCGCCTCGAATTTTGCAAGGTAAGCAGATTATCGTCCGTTTACATGGGCAGCGCGGCAAGGCTGCCTGTCTTAGAAGAAGAGTCAATTCGTCGAAATCAGCTCTCGACGCAAGGAGTCGCTCTTCATTATGCTCTGCCAAATTAGTCGGAGACATTTCTGGTGGAAATGATGCGAGCGCATTTGAGTCCAGAAAGGCTCCTGGCCTAGGCGGAGGAGGCTTGGAGCGGGCGCAGGAGCAGGAGCAGGAGCAGTCAGGGAGATGGCAGTTACGGAAATCGGGTCTTGAATCAATTAGAGAGCAGACCGAGCACGCCGATCACGTTGGAGAAGTAGTGAAAGCTAGGCCGTGGTGGGATGAGCTTCGCGCGGATTTAAACGGGAACGCAGATGTAGGAGCGACCGGGTTGAAGGAGTGGAGATGGCTTTCACAGAAATTGGCTGCCAGCGGGGTGCTGGTGGCTGCCATTCCTGGTATCTCCGGAGCTGCCTGGAATCTGGAAGGTCCTCAGTCTGTGCTGCAAGCGTTGGGAATTTTAGCCGCTATCATCACGGTCCACGAAACAGGGCACTTTCTGGCCGCTCGTCTTCAAGGTATCATCGTGACGAAGTTTGCCGTTGGATTTGGTCCGACTCTCGCGAAATTCGATAGAGATGGGGTGGAATACTCTCTTAGAACCTTCCCATTCGGAGGTTTTGTAGCCTTTCCTGATGACGATCCAAACAACGAATTCGATCCAGAGGACCCGAATCTCTTGAAAAATAGGCCCATCAAGGACCGCGCCATTGTAATATCTGCAGGGGTCATAGCAAACCTAATCTTCGCCTACTCTGTTCTTTTCACGCAGACTCTGAGCGTGGGTCTCTTGGAACAGGAGATGTTTCCTGGGGTTATGGTACCTGAAGTGTTGAGCAAATCTGCAGCTTCGATGGCAGGGATGCAGTCAGGGGATGTAGTGCTGGGGGTAGATGGGTACAAGTTTTCTGCCAAGGAGGCTGCAGTGTTCGAGCTCGTCGATACCATTAAGAAGAGTGGTGGCAAGAAGCTGTCTCTTAATATCCAGAGGGGCCCTGAACTCGTGGATGTGGATGTTACTCCGGACAAAAATCTCGACGGATCAGGAAGAATTGGGGTCCAGCTCTCGCCCAACGCCAAGCCCCACAGAGTTAAGGCTAAAAGTTTTCCTGAAGCTTTGATTGTGTCTAGCAGGGAGTTTGGCAGGCTTACTGGAACAGTCGTAGACGGTCTGAAGCAGATCATTTTCAACTTCGAGAAAACAGTGGACAATGTCTCGGGGCCTGTGGCAATAGTGGCTGTAGGGGCGGAGGTGGCAAGGAACGATGTCGCCGGTCTGTTCCAGTTTGCTGCAATCGTGAACATCAATTTAGCTATCGTGAATCTTCTACCACTTCCTGCCTTGGACGGTGGGTACTTGGCATTTGTAGCCTTGGAAGCCATTAGAGGTGGTAAAAAGCTTCCTGATGGGGTGGAGCAGGGAATAATGTCATCAGGAGTTTTACTTCTGCTGATGTTGGGAGTTGTTTTGATGGTGCGGGATACCCTCAACCTCGGCTTTGTGCAGCAAATGATGTAGCATATTGACGATCCAACCTTCGTTTTGCACGTCTTTTACGTTCACCACCCCATTATTTCTTGGAGATTAGTGAAGCTGGGTATATTTGTAATTCGTTAGATTGATTTCTGATCACTGTAAAGGTTCCTCATGACTCTTCTTCTGTCATGAGGACAAGTTGTTACATTACTGGTTACTGGAGACGTATATGATAACATTAAATTCACATCAAAGATCATTGTCCTCGGCACGTGAATCTGACGCTCTTTGATCTGATAATTCGCAGAATTCACTCCTGTTGGCTTCACATTTTTTCGGCATTCTGAATGTTCTACTGTACGTCACAGTCAAACATCTCAGTATATTAATGAACTCTCTAGTTCAGGTGACTCTCGTTGTTACTGTATATTCTTATTATCTGAAAAGTTCTTTGTTCAGGTGTAATATACCTCTTCCCCCGAAGAAATAAAGAAGGAAGCGGATGTCGAGGAGGTATGGAGAAGTAAACTGTTCTTACTGGTGCTTGGTACCAGAAGACCAATTACGTCAGAAGTGGAGCGATACGTGCTGTGATTCATCCGTGCAGCAATGAACTTGCATAAAGATTTCTGAAGACTGGATATTGTTAAACAAAAAACAGATATTGATCTACTGCAGGTCTGAAAAACCTCTCAGCTTTTATCGAAGAGCAGACAAATCTTGAAGGTGATTTGTCAAGAGCACCTTCAAGATTTGTACAAGGGTACACTGCTCAAGAATAATACTAGAGAAGAGACGATTCTTGCATAAAAATTGCATCTCAGTAGTCACACATCCCGCACTAGTCATGTTCAACGTAACTTTGAGAATACACTCGCAGCTGACACACTATCGAGAGCGCAAAACAAAAAGAGGTGAAATGCATAAAAGAATCTCTACGTGGGACATACTGTGACATTGTCAACCTAAAGAGGCTTACACATGCCGCTCAGTGAAGAGATCTATTCAGAAGAGAGAACCCTCTTTTACTCTACTTGTGACTGACTTTTCCTTCACTTCCGAGCCCCTCTTTTGAGGAAAGTATCCACCAACCTCGATTTACCTTAAGATGGAAAAAAATGGTAACGTACCATAACATGTTTAATGTGTAGTGTAGAGACTACCGTAATGCAATTCCATTACACACACGGTTATGAACATTTCATTAATATCTAGAGATGTGACAAAAACGTTCATTACGTTATCGTATCTGACGTTACATGAAGTGTATCTAGGACGACCTTTGGTTGTGAAAAACTCGCACCTAGAGAGAAATGTGGAGCTGAAGATAAAATCATCTGTTTTCAAAATACAACAGCATTTATTTACACTTTCTTCTTCATCCAAGATGTACTAGTGAACCTCTGGGGTGATTTTCATGACTTTTTGTACTACAACTCACCTCAAAGTTTTTATTTCTACTAGACAGGTCAGGAAAGAACTATTTAATGATCAGATTCCACATGAGACACTCGAGTCGCTCCAAGTGGAACGCCCCTAGTGGAATACTCCATGAGGAGAAGTGGGATGGTCTACTCTCTCCTCCTTCCTCTCCTCTTTACTTCTCGTCTCCTCTCTTCCCCTACTTCTTCATTATCCTTTCTCACTTTCAGAATTTTCTTACTTCTTTTTCTCTCTTCATCTTCCATTTCTCAGTTTTCTCATTTTGTTTGTCTCTAGTTTTGTGAACTGCACTCTCGGTCCTTGTTTGGACTAGGTTGATTTGATCACTCGAGCTAGTAGACTATTTATTTAGTCGGTTCATATTTTATTTTATTCGGTCTGGTTTTTATCTAGCTCAGTGGACCGCACTCACAGTCCTCATTTGGACTAGGGTGATTTGATCAGATCCGAGTTAGTGATCCAGTTCAGCAGTTGCATGCAGGAGAAGACTCAATGTTGTCTTAACTTGCACTCACGGTCTATGATCTATTTGGTGATTGAATCATTCGTACAAAGAATTCTTAGTCGTGAGAGCCACATGACATCTTCTGGACAGAAAGAGAGACAAAATAAGAATGTTGATGATCCATTGGAGGATGTTAAATCCACCAAACAAGGAATGGAAGAGGATGAACTATCAGAGAAACATTATACCAATAGGCGTAAAGCTTCATCTTCTGGTCATGTTTCGAAGAAGACAAAGATGAGTTTTAGACTAGCATGAGCAGAGACAAATACACGAAGTGGAGAGAACTCACTTTTTGATATGTATGGATGACATGATTTTGCCAATCAGTAGAAAAATCACATTGTCGGCGATATTTTTATACACCCGAGACCTTGGATGACTTCGTCCAATTTAACTTTTAAGCACCTCCTGATTACGAAAGCACTCTAGGCATTCACGACACTAGCGTCTAACCCAAATGCGTCACTTTTGTAACATCTTTTTGACAAGATGGAGGTTCAATTGGTAAATATGATTCCATACAAATGGGTTGAGCAATACGATTTATAGATAAACAGTTGAGAATTCTGAGCGTGGACAGTAGAGACTTCTGAATTGCCATGGGCGTTGAGCTCAACCTTTGCGAACAATGAAGTGCAGTCCAAATTCTGAGGAAGAACGCAGTATTGGGAAAGTTTGTTCACTAGCACTAAACCGCATGATATCAAAAACCTCAATTGCTATAGTGTCAAAATGAAGCAATGTGAGCCAATCTAAGATAATCAGATTGATTGGTTGCCGTCCATTCATACAATCACTAGACTCGATGTCACTACACGACTTGGAGGTAGAACTTACGAAGATGTGTACAAGATTAGCATCCGCGATGCAGTCTTAGCGACACAACTTGATCCGTCATCAGTGAAGCAATATGTTGACAAGAAGTTGAAAAACTTTGAACAAACATAAAGTAATAGACGAGTTGATCAAGGCGATGACTGCGTTCATCATGAGTCATACAAGGATTGTGCGATCTGTTGTTGCGATGTATGATGAAGAGAATCATATTCTTGTGTTTTCACATTGAAATTGACTACACATGGAGAAGTGGTTGCAAGATGAACAGATGACGTGAGATAATTATTTTTATCAATTATTTTTATTAGATAAATTAAAGATTAACATGCATTAGTTCAAAAAATAAACGATGAGAAAACAAACCTTTCACTTCAATTGTTATATTTGTATTCCTCTTTCATATCCAAAGTCAGGACTAGAGAAAGTCATTTCACCAACACCAATGTTATAATAGTTATATGCAACCACGGATGATAATCTTCCAAACTATCCATATGATATATGAATATCTTCTTCGAATCTCTTGAAACTCTTAACAACACCAAACTCCCATGAAGATCATTCGCATTTCTGTGCATTGGTTGAGCATATAACTCAAATCATGTGAATTCTGCAAACGTGGAGCTATCTCTGACTGCATGCGTATTTTCTTTACCTCCATCTTTGTATCTACAATAGATAACATTCCATGAGTTTCTCGTACCAAAATGTGTTGTAAAAATACTATCCATCTTGTCATAGACTAAGTAGGTATTCTCATAGATTGTGGAGATGAACAAATTGATGATGTCACTCATGATCATCTTTCCGGGTTGAATAGATTCACGTATGAGTGGAGATAAATCTTCCAATCTGTCCAAGATTTGTGTATTTTAGAAACTGATCTCGTATAGATTTCTGAACATCACATGGTGGTGAAGAAAAGATTAATTATGAACTTGTGATGTAAAAGACTTGAAAGACTAATTAATTATCCAATGTAACTCCATGTCAACTGTTCATGAATCACAATGAAAGTCTTAGAGTTAATCTTCATTTCTATCCTAGGTCACAATCTCTTCTAAGTTACGATATCTTTGATGTTTATCACGGTATTTTGATTGCGTGTAGATCGAGTTGTTACACCACTTCTCATATGTGTTTTCATCAGAGCTTTTTGCAGTTTGCGCGTTCACTCTCAAGAAGATCATCATCTCAATTCGAACATTGAGTCAGATCCTCCAAGTTCTTGATTGGATAAACAATATCAAGCATCTTCTCATCCAATCCACTGATTAGAGGTCAAACATTTGGATCGTCATCTGCATTGACATATGAATCCAACACCTCCACCGTCTTTTGGATCTCCTCTTTGGTGAATTTAAGAGATTCTCAATCAGCCGAAACCTCTCTTATGGCAAGCAACTTTCTTTGCTAGCATGGGAGATTTCATGTATCCTTTGATAAACTCCTGTCCACCAAATGCATACTTCTACTCGCGAAGTAAATTATGCACCTCTTGTCTCAAAGTCTTGTGAAAACGAGACTTATACATCATTTTTGTGACATTCCTTTTCCTACCAAGGTCATCATCATCTATGTCCAACATGGATCATCGTCATCATGTTTGATCATCATGGTGACAATGATCCAACACTGTTGATGTAGGTGTTGGATTAACGCCGATGATGTGACGACTTATGTTTGGATCTATCATGATGTCATCCTATCATTATCACCTTGGTCTACTCTCTTCTTCCGTTTCGAAAGACTCATGTGAATCTCGTTAGACTCACATTTTCTTTTGGAAGGAGTGTCACTCATTGGTTGTATCGGTTCACAACATGCCTCTCAACATCACGTTGCACCGAAATAATTCACATTTCATTTGAAACCTCTCCTCAGTTTGTGTCTTGTTGACAAGTGATTTTATTTGTTTGTGCAAATCCACGATGGACTAATCAATTTGGATTCCTCTCGTTCCAACCATCAAAGAACAATAAGTTCTTCCTCACCTCGTACCTTTCTCTCCTTTATGAATCTTTTATCGCTTCATTCTTGCATCCTTCTCATCCTCTTTGAAGGATTTCACACGTGCATTACTTCTTGATGTTGAATTTTCCTGCTTTCCATTACTGGTTATCATAATGAGGAAACAATTCCCTCACGTCATCGATCCTGAAGTCAAAGACAAATGCAATCCATGCTGGAACCACCATTGTGTGAGAGAGGTGTCATTTTCTTATACTTCATTACATGTTTTTCTTGTTTTTTGTCGTGAACTCCTCCGAGTCCTCCCATACCACTCTGGTGCATATCAGATTGGCTATCCTCGTTTGTAGACTTCAGGACAACATCAACTTCAACGTTGTTGTCTTCGACATTATGCAGAATAGTTGCAACTTCATCATTTCTTTCAGCCGTAGAAGTTGAAACACCTAACAGCTTATAGTCTGATATTCGTCCAATGAGAACTGTCGATGAAAAAATCATCTCTCATCACTGGTTGTGAATCGTCCACCTAAGAAAACTCATGGTTATTCTTGAGCAATTGATACCTCGTCCACTTCCAGGAATAATATTCTTTGACAAGCGCATCTCCTTTCTTGACAACATAAGAATTAGTTCATTAAACCGTAGAAGATATTCTTTGGTCAAAATCAAAATGATAATTTGTTTATACTCAACAAAAAATTCCATGCAATGTGATCTCGATCAAGACAAAGAGATCAATCTCGATCTTGGCAAAAGATAACTGATTTACGAGTTGTTTGATTTATGTTGACAACCAGAATCATTCTTCAAGTTACTGAACCGTTGCAACAATTACAACTTTCGCATCTCTGTTTTGATTAAGACAGACACGAGAATACATCTCAAATTTATTTGGACGTATCATAATCTTGTATGTGATTGATCATAGATGCTAAAACTATCAGTGTGATGTAATGAATTACTTAGTGTGGTTACTTTTTCTACTCTTTGAATTTTACATCGGAAAGAAATACATCATGTATTTTCTCCTCCTAAGTGATAAGAATCATAGATATTATTCTCACAAGAAAGTCATCATCCAAAACTTTCGTATTGATAGTTGTTCTTGTAGAGCTTTTCTCCAGTACAAAATAACTTTTTCGACTACAACCTTGTTGTTTTTCGACTATGGTCTTGTTGATCCAACTAAAAAGATCCACAATTTGTCGTTGCACCTCGAAGCATAGAAGATTTTTTTATTCGCCGTCCACTCTGATGTCGTGCTACGAGATGCCTCATATGATGAAACGAGTCCCCAGAAAACAATCCAAGGCAATTCCACAAGAAGTTGCACCCAAGCTTGTCAAGCTGGGCAAGAGCTAAGCTAGGGCTGAGCTAGTCAAGCTGGCCCTAGCTTGAGTTAAAGTATCACTTAGAAAAAAAATGAAAGTACTAGAATGCAAAGCTCATTGAGGAGAGTGACCTCGTGCCTTCAATTGTGAGAAATAGCATACTGTGTAATAGTTATGCAGTTTATAAGTTGTGAAAAATATGAAAGAGAGATATCTGTCGATTCTGGCTCGTGACTTGGATCCATGATCTGAAGGTACGAGTACGTAGGTGTCAATGAGTAGTATAGTTTTGACTCTTCATTCATTAAAATGGAGCTATACAGAAAAGTTGGTGTAGAAAAGATCAGCAAAGAACACAGAAGTAGTTTCTTTTAGGTTTATGTATGAATTCAATCTCTTTTTCTAACGGGAACAGAGGCCATCCTCGGTGGTAGAAGCGTCCACATGGGAAGAAGAGGTCTCTAGATCAAATCCTCTTGACATGTGTTCTCTATGTCCGTTTCTAGACTTGCCCCCTTAGGTCAGCGTTCTTCTAAGGTCCTCTTGAGATAGGCCCTTTTTGTCCTAACCCAATTCCAACCTTGGTTTAGAGAACCACTTAGGGTTCACTTGTTCTTGACTTCCCGACCAAGCTGTTAAGTCCTACTCGCAATGTTCACAACTTAGCACAAGTCCACTAAGATTCTATTGTGCCCATCTGCGTCCGTTGGGACATATGAGCATCCACCGATTGTTCAAGTCTTGGTGAAGACATGTGACGGTAAGTGTAGTGCGCATACACATCGCTACACAACATACATCGCTGTCAGAGGAACACCACACATACACATAACACATGGACGATGTCATACACATACACAAGTGTACCACAATTAATCTGCATAGAGACATTGCCATCTCCAACACTACAACACTGATTACTCACAAATGGTCAAGCCACACCCACTCTAAACGCGAAGAGAATCCGGGCTACACTCAACTAGACTGTCCACCATAGCCTGGAGCTTGAAGGCTCAACTCAAAGAACTAAGGCCTCCAAGCCCTACCTGGGAAGTTTACCCCTAGTGGGCTCTCTCACCAACTCGCCCTAACGACACTAACGGCCTTACCGGGATGCGCCACTTCGCACTCGGTCAACCTAGCCAAGGTGCCCAAACTGACGTGACAGCTGTCGTGCGCATACACATCGCTACACAACATACATCGCTGTCAGAGGAACACCACACATACACATAACACATGGACGATGTCATACACATACACAAGTGTACCACAATCGCCCCCCTAACTGGCGGTTAGGTCCCTCTAACTCCAGATAGCTCCATATCCCAACTACGTGATACACACCTTCATGGGTGCAAGGATCAGGAGGCCGGGTGCTACATCGTCCCATCGTTAGTCGCCTGTCTGCAATCCATACCACGCAAAGATCTAATCGACTATCTCCGCTATATACATCGAGGACAAACCTACCGTCCAGTAAGAACTACACTGAGAGGTGGAGTCAAACATGACATGTGCCAACCTCTCGAACAACCATCACACATCAACATACGGGCTGCTCCACCAGCAGACCCACACAACATACACCTCAAGCCCGCGCGTACAACTGCTAAGCTTGGGTCAACGGTACCATCAATGTTGGGAAGATGACATGGCGCGCAATTACGCACATGGTCCTTCCACACAACACCATCACGGCCCTCTAACATGAGTACTCCAGAAGGTAACACCTCCCGCACTCGTAAAATAGTGCGCCTTGCGGTCACATCCAACGTCGTCGGTGCAGTCTGCTGTAGATAGATATAATCGCCAGGATGAAACCTGCGAATCGACGGCCGATAACCTCCTCCTCGGATAGTCGCATAACGCAGCGTGTCTCTATGCTGAGCAATCGCTAGGTTCTCAAAAGCCATAGGCATAACTCTCCGAAATGTCTCTGCTCGTTGAGAACATGCTCTCACCCACATATCCGGGTCATCAAGGTTCAGCACCTCAGCAGAATCACGACGAATGACCGAAGGTAGATCTGGATCTCGGCCATACAATAGAAAATACGGTGAGAAGGAAGCCAAAGACGCTTGTCGGCTGAAACGATAACCCATAGCCAACCATAGTAACTGCACATCCCAATCTCCCAAGTGGCCCTTCTGCAAGCCATACTTGCGCAATCCTCTCTTCACCGTCTGAACTACCCTCTCCGCCAAGCCATCCGCCTCAGGATGATCTCGAGATGTAGTCCGATGATCAATCAGCGCCTGATCACACAAGGCCTGAAACTCACCAAGGAACTCTGTACCTTGGTCTGTCAGCACTTCAGCTGGTGCTCCAAAACGACTCAGCACTCGATCTAAGAACGCATACGCTGTCCCTTCACTCGCCTTGTCTGGTAATGCCACCAACTCAATCCACTTGGAGAAGTGCTCCACCATCACCAACACATACCGGTAGTGACGTACGGTCAACGGTAAGGGTCCCGTAAAATCTAAACTCCAACGGTAACCCAACCCCATAATCGATAAGGGGTGTAACTGTGGAGTAGGAGCATTAAACGATGCTCTTACTCGATCACAAACCACACATCTTGCGACAAACTGTTGCACATCGATGTGCATACCACGCCACCAATACTGTCCTTGAAGTAAGCTATGTGTACGCTTCACTCCAAAATGTCCCAACTTCTCATGGGCATGTCGTACTAACTGTGCCCTCTGGGATGGATGTGGCACTATCCGTACCCTCCCATCACCCCACACTCGAAGTACATGTCGTCCTTCTCGTCGAAATCTCTTCGCTCGTTGAAGGACACGATCTCGCTCCTTGGCACTTAGTGTGCTTACTACCACACCAGTACGTAGATACTCCATCACAATCACATCATCATGGATATCTCGCTGATCTGGAACACCATCTCCACCCTCAGGATCTGGAGACTCATCATCTACTCTCTGACCAGAGAAAGATACAACTTGGCCCTCCATACTAGAGTTCATGGCCAACACACAAAGAAAGGCAGATGCATGCCACCCTGGCACTATCTCCTCATCAACCTCGTCATGCCATCGAGCCCCAGTCTGATCCTGCTGACTCGTGCACGGGTTGCGACTCAACCCATCGGCATCTAGGTTTGCAACTCCAGGTCTATGTACTACCTGGAAGTCATACTCCTGTAAGATCAGAGCCCATCGTGCAAGCTTCCATGTAAGCTTGTCGGACTCCATCAACCACTGAGCGGCTGGTGATCAGTGATGAGAGTAAAGGGGTTCCCAAACAGATAACATCGAAAGTGTGCAACAGCCCACACTGCCGCCAAACACTCTCCCTCATACGAACTATACCTCGCCTCCGCTGAATTATTGGAGCGACTGGCATATGCCACCACGAACTCCTTTTTCTCATCATCATGCTGAGTTAGCACTGCTCCAAGTCCCAAC
Organism: Asterella californica; assembly: GCA_036924285.1. Lineage (NCBI taxonomy): Eukaryota > Viridiplantae > Streptophyta > Marchantiopsida > Marchantiales > Aytoniaceae > Asterella > Asterella californica. The sequence goes on from JAYKYS010000008.1 coordinate 17,445,454, forward strand.
ATACTCCAATCTGTGTGCAGTTGGAAAGGACGCCCCCTAACGGGTCTTCTCAAGATGGGAGCAGATGTCAACCTATCCTTGAGCTCTACAAAAGCTCGCTCTTGCTCATCTCCCCACTGCCACTCCTGGTCCACCTTCATCAGCTTGGTCAACGGCTTCGCAATTGCACTAAACCCTTTCACGTACCGACGATAAAAATTCGCCAAATCAACAAATGTCCGAACTCGACTCACATCTGTGGGGCGCGGGATACGTGCAATAGCCTCAACCTTCGTCTGTTGAACACCCAATCCACCTGGATAGATGGTGTGGTCCAGATACTCTACCAACTCCTGGAAGAACTTACACTTCCCAAGGTGTAACTTCAACCCATGAGCTCTCAACCGCTCAAACACATCCCGTAAGTGTCTCTCGTGCTCCTCCACTGTAGCACTATAGACTAAGATGTTGTCAATATAACATCTGACAAAATCCAATCCTGCTAGGATTCTGTCCATCACCCTTTGGAACTCAGCAGGGGCGTTCTTCAACCCAAATGGTAAGAACCGCCACTGATACAAACAATCCTTGCCGTGAGAGTCAATTCCCCAGAATGCTGTCTTGGACTTATCTTCTTCTCTCACTGGCAACTGATGATACCCTGCTCGAAGATCCAAAGTACTGAAGACCTTCACATGCCCCACTGCATCAAAGATCTCCTCAGGTGTCGGCATGGCATACTTATCGGACTTCGTCTGCCGATTGATAAGACGATAGTCCTCACACATCCGTCTATCTGTGTAGTTGCCATATATATCTTTCTTGGCTGGCATAACTGTGGCAGATGCATACTCTCCATGCGACATCTCCACCAACCCAGCCTCCAACAAGTCTTGAGTCCCACTCTGGATCAAGGCTCTCTCCATGTCACTGTACCTGTAAGGACGTCGAAAGATTGGCGTGTCATTAGCCAAGTCGATCCGTATACCAGGTCCTTTCAAGGTACCCAAATCCTTCATACTGAAGGCAAAACAATTCCTGTAGCTCTTCAGGAATCTTTGGACTCTTCGTCTCTCCTCTCTTATAAGCTTGGGTCCAATCTCTGACTCCCAAGTATCCTCTGTCACCATGCTAGAGGTAGAAGACGAAGTCGTTGACTGCTATCTTGCAGCCTCTGGAGCAGTTTCCTTCTGCTCACCACCAACAACCTCCATCGCTACTGTGCATAAAACTTCTGCAGTTCTAGCTGCAAGCTCCACACTTTCTCCTATGACATCCCATGATGTCCAAGGATGACGAACTCCACTTGCCTCGCCCCCAACCTTTACCTCCACCGACCCGATAGGCAAAGAGCTCAAGAGTGTGCGAGCAGTAACACCCGTCGATCGCATCCGACGCTGCTCAGCCAATCCAAGGCTAACAATCCATGTCAAGCAATTCAAGTCCATTGCTTGACCCAATACTTGACGACGTGAAGCCTCTGACACCGAAGCTACTGCCGTCGTATCCGTAGCGAAACCCATCGCTCGCTCTCTCTCATCGGCATTGGGCTCCACCAACTGCCGTAATTGAGCATCCCACACAAGCCCAGGTCCTCCATCTCTGTAAGCATGTGACGCTGGAAAGCTTACCAAAGTGGATAACGCTACCATGGACCGTCCCACTAGGTTCACCACTGCCATGGGTGACCTATCGACGACTCTCACTACTTGAGATCGTCGTCCTGCATCCAAGATGCTATCAACGGTGAGATGTGCTGGTCGTCTCACTCCATCCTGTGCACGCTTAAGCACCTCTCTCGGTAACAAGTTCGTCCACCACAACCGTGGACGATGTGCACGAGATCTTACTCTCGCTGCATCCAACAACACTGCTGGTCCAATCCAAGACCGCACTTGGTGCACACTCGTCATCATCTGTGTACGAGCATCACCCAACAAAGGAACGTTCTCCAAGATGTACGCTGGAGAATCCATCTGATGCATCTGGAGATGTCGTAAGATCCGTAACATCTCCCAGAACATCTTAGATCGCGGGTCATGTAAATCTTGACCTCTCCCAGCACGTGTGTGACCTTGGCATGGCCATCCGGCTATCACCAAGTGAACAGTACCCACCAACGTAAGATCCTGCGCCCCCAGCAGCGAAATATCCGACGGTAATGCTTGCTGGTATCCTCTAACAGCTGATATGTGCAACAACTCAGGATATCTCTGCACCAAACGTGCCACATGTCGCAATGAGATGCGTCTTGCAATCTCATCTCTCTCCACATACAAGTATCGTTGTACTTGTATACCTGCTTGCAATACCGCAGCCAAACCTGTGCTGATCCCTCCAAACAACTCCAGCACACATACACCCTCCTCTGGATACTGCCACACAATGGGAGTCGTATCCAACGGTGATAAGGTCACAGGGCCAGTAGCAGGAACAACCCTTTGTTCCTCTACTGGTGGTACAAAAGCTTCACTCCAAGCCTGCTGCACCAACTGATCAGCATACTGCTGCAACTCTCCACTCGAACTCCAGAGTGGAACATCCAAGGCAGATGGTACTAACGTAGACATGCTAGGCATGTCCTCCACCTCCTCAAAGACCGGAGTATCCTCCGCATGGGCATTGCCTTCCAACAACTCGCCCGGCCAAGTGATGACCGAACTGAACCCTGCAACGGATGCCATCGTCCCTGGTGTAGGCTGCGTCGTCCCAACTCTAGCACTGAACCGCACTGGTAAGCGGCTCACTCGTCCCTCACCGGAATGCCAACTTGGTCTGTAAGAAGCTGTCTCCGTCCAATAGTCGATCACAAACTCCATAGGGTACAACACAGCACCTCCCACCAATACATCATAAGACTCTGCGGCTGTAACGATGGCCTTGGCCCTCACCATAGAGCCATCCGTGGGGTGATCTGGTCGAACTCTCATCGTCAACATCTCACGTGTCATATGTAGAGCCGTACCTCCGGATCCCTTTAGAGATGTTTGCAGCTGGAATGGACATCTCTCTATCTCGGACTTCTTCAGACCCAAACCAATACACGCCGCCTTTCCCAACATTAACGGTTGGGCTCCAGAGTCTAACAAGACCTTCTGGGGTCGATACACTTTCCCTGAAGGTGCCACCAAACAGAAGATACCACTTCTGTTGTCCAACAACACCACACCTGGTGCCAAACCAGCACGGTCAATCGCCGGCCTAGCTGGTAACTCATCTAACCTAGTAGCCGCCGCTTGCCAAGTACCACTGGTAGCTGTCCTGATCCTCGACTCCATGGACACGTCTACCGCCTCTCGCTGAACTACTTCAGCACTAGAGGTAACTACATCCTCGCTCTCACTGAGCGTGGCCGCCAACTGGAACACTGGAGCCAAGTTGACTCCCAGTGCTCTCATATCCGTGGCTGAGAATAGTGGGGCTCGCAAAACTGCTGTAGCCGCCCCCAACATCGGGTTCGACGTCGCATCCACAGACGTCGAAGGTGGACTCACATCACACCCACTCCTGGATGTCGATGCCTCCAACTCTACTACACCATCGGTAGGCCGTTTAGGAACCATAGATGTGGTCCTCAACGCCTCTAATAACGTGAATGACTGAGGAAGCCTGGCCTGTCTACCAGCCTCCCCGCGTTGTGGATCCAACTCCACTGACGCACCTCGTGGCTCGGAGGCACGTACTGCACCTCTAGTCACTGCCGCAGATGCCTCAATCTGCGCCACACCAGCCATGAAGTCGAAGTCACCTCCTTCTCCTCCATAAGACGTGGAAGCCTCTGTTCCACCTGATCTCCGCTGAGCCATAGCCATACTAGCTATCCTCTGCTCCAACTGCTCAATCCGAGCAGCCATACCTGCTTCAGACGTCATAGCAGGCAGTGGACCGACCGATCCTCTCCCAGGTGCTGGACCTCTACCTCCAGCTCGACCACCAAGGCCTCCCTGAGCTCCTCCGCCTCGTCCACGATCAGCCTTCTCTTGCCGCAACTCGGGATGGAGATCAAAACAACGGTCACTACTGTGACCAGGTCGTCCGCAATGCTCACATTGCCTAGGTGCTGCTTGAGACGTTCCTGACGTCTCATAACCACCTCTCCTCTATGGACAGTCCTTTTGCTGATGAGGACCATCACACGTCCAGCAAGGACCCGCTTGCTGCTGACTAGAGAAGAACGGCATGTACTTCTGCCCACCAGATCCTCCAACACCTCCCTGAGATCGTGACTGCTCCGCACGATCCTTACCACCACCACCACCACGCTGTTGCGTAGCCTGTGATCCTCGAGAAGAGGTGGTCGCTCCATGTGGTGTCTCCTTGCTGAACCCAGCAACCACCACCTTCTCCTCCACCATGTTGAGCTCAATTCCCTCAGCCAGACTAAAGACAACCGCCAACGTCAGAGCGGTATCTCTAAGGAGAGTAGCATCTCTAACTCTCCTACGCAGCTCCCGGTCTAGTATGCCATACCAGAACTGGACTGCTTGTGCTTCCGTCACCCCTTGGGTAACGCTGATCAACCGCCTCATGCGAGTAAACGCCTCGCGTAGGCTCTCTCCAGTCTTCCGCTGGAACTCTTGCAGACTCCTCAACTTGCCGGTCCGCACACCCTGATAGTTCTTCCTCAAACATTGGAAGAACTGAACCACAGGGTTAAACCCTGGTGGTATCTCACTCACACTACCACCTGCTCCACTATCTGTGGACGCACCGCTGGTAGTAGGTACTCCGCCACCTGCGACTGTACCACTGCTACTGGCACCCGAACTCGCAGGTGCTACGCCTCCGGAAACTGCGTCAGTAGTAATAGAAACGTAGTTGGGAGACCAATGTTGTCTCCACAACTCGATCTCAACACTGTAATCTCGCCTGAACTCATGATAATCGTCCATCGGCGGTCCCTCCAAGTGCTGGAACAAACCCTTCCACGCCATGAAGGGTGGAAACAGCTGTGGGTTCCGCATCTGCTGCAGATCGCACCAACTGTCGAACTCCTGGATGAAGTCATCCAGCTCAATGGTACCAACTGTACCCGAGTAACGTCGAGGCCCCTTCGTGGCCCCATAGATCTCATCCATGTCTCACAACAACGGTGTGGCGACACTAGACTCACCACCAGAAAACGCGCTGTCTGCGTCTGACTCGTCCTCTGGAACAACCGACGGCAATGGTGTAGGTAGTCGGTACCTCACCCCACTCCGTGTATACCCACTGTCTGAGAAGTCCCCACCAGAACCTCCCGAGAACTCCGTGATGAGAGAATCCCGCTAACACACTCCCCAACTGGAATGTCGTAATCTCCGTCACCACCGTAACCACCACTTGCCTAACCCCGCTCCTATTGAGCTCACCTATCCTTTACTAGGACGGTCAAGGTAAGGGCAACCTGTACCTGCCATCACCACAGGCAGCCTCTCACAGTCTGTTGGTCGTCACTCCAACCGCATCGTGAGAGAGACAAAGATAGTCTGACTGGTCCGCAACTCCAGCCTCACTACCGACAGCACACTGGAGTGAACTCACTTCGGAAATCAAGCGCCAACACAAGCAAACGCGGCGCACAAACAGGAAGCAGAGTATGGAGGGGTTCCAACCACAAGAAGTCCAAACGATAACCCTCCACACTCAAACATTCACATAAAGAGAAACCCAGCCCCACCCGGACTGACGACTCCTTGTCGGTGACCACATGCACAATATATGGTCACCAACAGTCGTAACTGACACTGGAGGTCACTAACTAGATGTCCACACCTCTAGTAGCTCCAAAAACATCCACGTGGTAGCTCTACTAGCTCACCCAAGACAACTGCCACCAATTGCCTCCATACGCGCCTCTACGGTGTAGACAAACACTACCACAACTATAGCTTCCCCTTAATACTGTGGGGTCGTCCTACCACTCCTCTAGGGACGTGCGAGAAGGTCTCCTACTACCTTATACAAGTCCATAAGTACTTGCACGCATCCCTGTAGGACACCAAGAGCTATTGGTCTAGTGGTAAAGCCAAAGCTAAGACTACAGAGTCAGGAGTCCAGGTCCAGGAATAGTGTTGGGATGGATGACCAGCTGGTTTTACCCTTCTCACACACCTGAAGCTTGGATACCTCTCTCACGCACGCCAGCAAGCTGGCTTGCGGCGGGCGCGGGCTCGGGCTCAGGCTCAGCTCCGCTCCGCCTCCGCACTCTCGCACTCCGCTTTCACGCCTCCACACTCACGCACCTCTGCTCCTCGAAGCCTCGAAACTTAGTGCGCTAGAATCGTCTCTCCAATGCGCTTCCAAAGAGCCCACTCCGGCCCGACATTGACAAGTATTTCAGCTGTCACGCCCAAACGCGTAATCCGGCTCCAACAACACACTTCAAGAACATTCCGCAAAATTTTTGCAGCGCTTCCGCATGACAGAAATCTCCACTCGACCCCAACAACAGCAAATCGATCTGCGACCAGCAATGTAGCATGCGCCCACACACCTCGATCACAACTCCAACAATCAAGCACGAACGACAACGCCCGAAGATACCAGCGGACGATTTCAGATCAGCGGGTTCCTACTGAACTCCATCTCGACCTGCACTCAGTTCTTTGAGTAATCTGCATAGAGACATTACCATCTCCAACACTACAACACTGATTACTCACAAATGATCAAGCCACACCCACTCTAAACGCGAAGAGAATCCGGGCTACACTCAACTAGACTGTCCACCATAGCCTGGAGCTTGAAGGCTCAACTCAAAGAACTAAGGCCTCCAAGCCCTACCTGCGAAGTTTACCTAGTGGGCTCTCTCACCAACTCGTCCTAACGGCACTAACGGCCTTACCGGGATGCGCCACTTCGCACTCGGTCAACCTAGCCAAGGTGCCCAAACTGACGTGACATAAGCATAGAGAGTGGCCTAGGTTGTTCTCCTTGCTCTATGGACTAACAAGACGACTCATTGCACTACTACTGGGTACATGCTTATTGAACTGATGCCGGTCAAAAGCTGATTATGCTAGCAGAGGAGGACTTCCTTACATAGGCAACTTTATCATCGAAAGACGGAATGGATCATGTACAGCTTCTTGCACTTCGAATCAGGCAGTTAGAACATAAGAAGGAGGATCTTATAGAGACACAACAGAAGCTGAAAGAGGCTCGTCTCATGAATAAAGACAAGTTTGACAAGACCTACAAGCTCTGATCGAAACCTATATACGTTGGAAACTGAATTTTGGTGTATGACAGTACTCTAGAGAACCAGCACTCCACGGTTCAGAATTTTTCTAGGAAATGGTTTGGTCCGTATGTTGTCTTAGAAGTGCATCAGAATGCTGCTTATTCTTTGCAGGAGCTTGATGATACACCTTTAAGGTTTCTTGTCGCCGGTAAGCGTATCAAGTTGTTCAGTAGGAGAGAAGAACATGTTGAGCTAGCTAAATTTTTGGAGTCAAACCAGATCATGGATGTTGATCCATATCTTCTACTTGATGAAGACGTTGAAGACGTAGAAGAGAACGATGACAGTTTAGAGAACCCTGAGGACTAGTGGAAGAGTTGATACATATCGGAGGATGTGCAAGTTTGGAGAGGATATAATGTCGTGCTACGAGACGCCTCATACGATGAAACGAGTCTCCAGAAAATGCTCCAGTGACAATTTCACAAGAAGTTGCACCCGAGCTTGCCAAGCTGAGCTAGTCAAGTTGCCCCCTAGCTTCAGTTAAAGTATCATCCTTAGAAAAAGAATGAAAGTATTAGAATGCAGAACTGGTTGAGGAGAGTGACCTCGTGCCTTCAATTGTGAGAAAGAACATTATGTGCAATAGTTAATGCAATTTATAAGTTGTGAAAAATATGAAAGAGAGAAATTTGTCGATTTTGGCTCGTGACTTGGATCCATGATCTGAAGATACGAGTGCATAGGTGTCAACGAGTAGTATAATTTTGACTCTTCATTCATTAAAAATGGAGCTGTACAAAAAAGTTGGCATAGAAATGATTAGCAAAGAATGCAAAAGTAGTTTCTTTTAGGTTAATGTATGAATTTAATCTCTCTTTCTAACGGGAACAGAGGTCATCTTCAATGATAGAGGCGCACACTTAGGAAGAAGAAGTCTCCGGATCAAATCCTCCTGGTTTATGTTCTCTATTTCGGCATGTTGACATCTTGGATGAGAGTCTATGTTGGATATGCAGCCACGTCCTGCATATCTTGAGAGACCGATATCCCTCTTAATCATGGACTTCATGGCCTAGGTCTTTGCATACCACTTCGGTTATATGTCAAGAGTTACCTGTGTGCTTATGGGAGGCTGTAAGCCTTGTGGGGTGGCTCCATAGGTGTAACTTCGATCTACATTGGATGGTACGTAGTAGTATCAAGAGTCATGAAATTTTTAATAAACAAGGGCCTAGCTTAGCAGGGGACCTGCTTGGTTGATACATAGGTTTGCTTATAAGGATCCTAGCTTAGCTGTGGGGTGGCTCCATAGATGTAACTTCGGTCTACATCGGTTGACCTGTAGTATAACCAAAGTCTGGGAAATTTTTAATAAGCAAGGGTTTAGCTTAGCAGAGGGCATGCTTGATTGTTATGAAAATAATAATAAGGGTCTAGCTTAACATGAGGCCTGCTTGGTTGGTACATAGGTCTGCTTATAAAGACCTAGCTTCATTGGAGTGTTCGGGTTTTTAAAGACTCTAGCTTAGCTGGGGTGTTAGGGTTTAGGGAAAAAATCGGCATCGTGTGAAGGAGGAGGTATTCTACATCTTTTTTCAAAGAAAGTCGTCAAGGCATATGAAGAGGAAGATAGAGGACTGAATCGAACTTCTGAAGGATTTCAGTTGGGAGACTATCGTAGAGAGAGGAATAATGATGTAAGGACTTGAATTTCAGCTATTAACTGTTTTGGAGATCAATCTGCTTTCAAGTGGACGGGAGAAGACCTTATTGAGTGAGAATCAACTATTTTGGAGACCAATATGCTTTTTGGTGGATGGGAGATGACTTTATTGAGTGAGAATCAACTGTTTTGGAGACCAATCTACTTTGTGGTGAACAAGGAGAAGATCTATTTGAGTGGAGATTGATTGCTTGGAAGTGAATCTGTCTTTTGATAAACGAGAGACGACCTTGGAGTAAGGATCGACTGTCAAACAAGAATTGACGTCTAGAGTACTTTTGACTGTCACATATAAAACATTAAGAGATCTAATTTCTTCTATTGATCTCTATCTCTATCCTGCAATTAATCACAGTCAGAAGGCTCGTCCTTCTTGAGAAGGACTCTCTGATATATCTTCTATAGCAACTCTATCAAAATTTCGAGCTTGTATGAATTTGCATTCCTTTGTTGGTTATACTAAAAGTCTCAGAAACAAATTTTTTCCTCGAGTTTGTATTGTCTCTGTTCACCACGAACATGTGAAATGTCAGATGATATGAATTTATTATCGCTAATTTCTACTCTGCATCAAAATCTTGAATATGAAGGTCTTCGAATCTCTCGAACTACTCTAACCACTTTCTCGTATCTTTCTTCTCAAGGTCATACACCCAAGTACTTCTTCATTTGCTCTGGTGCATCTCTTGCAATCTATCTAATAGGAGCCATCAATCCGTATGCTATTTTTTTTCTTACTCTCATTTTGATTTTGTCATAATGCTAAAACTGAATGATCATTTTTCATTTTCTCGTTCCTCTTTTTCGGATGTTGTGAAATAGGTTTCGTTACTTGGAATCTCTAGTTTAATTTTAAACTCATCAAAATTTGAAATTCTCTTGGCTCTTGGTAGCGCTATAGTTGAGGACATTCTTTTGTTGTACTCGTCCAACCGTCAATCGTCTTCCGCATGTGATTTTGATCCATATGTGTAACGTCTCGTTGAACTACCAACGTCTATTAGAGCTTTGGATTATATCAACATGTGTCCACAATGTGTTTTGATAAACAAGATGTTCATAGACGAAAAGATTAAAAGATTCTAGTTTTGATATCCGGTGCAAGATTTTAAATATCTTGTTGTTGAGAGTCTTGTTCATTTTTCAAACAATGCATGGATAATATTCATAACTTGATGTCAAAAAGAGCGAAGAGATATTTAAAAAATATATATATATGGACAGAAATCAGATCAAATTTAGAGAATTCGATTTACATGCCTTCTAATCAATATCCATCAAATTTTAATGAGGTAAGATAAGAACAAATATCAACTCGGGTCTTTTGGTGTGAAAAATATATGGTTTGTTGAGCTAAAAATGTTTTTTAACATATGTATACGTTTTTACTTATAAGTTACTAATGAATAAATTTTTGACAGCTAGATAAATTAAAATCGTTGGAATGAGTTAGAAATGAATCTGTAGTGATAACCAAAGCGATGGAGTTATACGAGATATGAAAAGAGTCTCAGAAAGCTAGTGATAGCTAGTGGTATTCAAATAAAACTTGCACAAAATATTATTTATTACTAGATGGAGAAACTTAAGTTTCAATAGAAGACAAAAAAATGAATATAAAATCAAAAGTAATTCATCATACGTTGTGCTATCGTTTACCACCTATTATTTTTGGAGATAAAGATACAAGTGACAAGACTATCAATTATAGATTTGATCATGATATCATTAGTTTCACAAGAATGAAATCATATCATTACGAATGAAACTTTACGAATATCAAAAGACAAAAGATAAAGAATAAGACAAAAAGACAAGACAAAAAGACAAAAAATACAAATTCTTGATTTTCCATTGATAAATTACTTTAAGCTAAAAGTTCAAAATATTTCATAAGGTTCAAATCGACCTAGCGGTTGTACAAAATTGATCTATAAGAGATTAGTGTATCGTCCAAAAATAATTTTTGCAAGTTTGTGCATGAAATCCAAGATCTACCAATTTGAGATCAAGATGACGCAGATATGTCTTTTTAAAATTAGAGAAATAAATTTCTGAATGTACATGTTCAAACAATCATAGAAATCATTGTGGATTAGATACAAGCGAGTTTGAAGTGAAGTTGAAAAGCTCTCTATTAGCTAACAATAGACTCAACAATCATTCTATTCGAGTTAAAGGTGAATTATATATTATATTATCAGTTATTATGAAGTCCAAACTCTGGATATTCAATACAAATATCGTTGCTCTGAAAATAATTGCTTAGTTCATCTACAAGGGATCAAGACAAGGTTGTAGAAATCAGAATAAGTTGGTGACGATGAACTCAATTTCAATCGATTGAGACTTTCTCGACTTGAGAAAGTCTAGATATAACAAATTAAAGTTTATGATATACAAATTGCGATTTAAGAATGTGTCCTCATTGACGACACATTTGAGAATGATGGAGTATTTTTTTCGTGGATCAATTTAATGTCAATCTCGTGTAGTCAGTTAATATTTTCTACTATGGGTGCAAAATTCACGTTGATCTAAACATCAAAGATGAAAATAGAGTCGATTGAAGTTCATAAAGAGTTGAAACGTAAATGTTTCACGATAGGCTTGCACATAGCTTGCAGTTTGTAACTTATTTACAAGAGAACAAGTTCATATTTTGCAGAGGATGACATCCTCTAAAATTTTAAGAGAATGAAGAACAAAAACTACATTTACTGAATGTCAAAATTCATCATAAAAGTTGATAAGTGCATCCCAAATGATATTAGCCATAACAACTTTTCTGAGTCAGAAAATTTAGTCCTTTCTCAAGAACTGTCCTCTTCTTACGACACGTAGAGATAAGCATATGTGTGTTTATCTTCGTGTCCAGACTCTCTTACGCCTCGATCAATGATATCATATTTTGATAAGGTTATCACGTTCACTAAGATATGTTTTTACACTCGAGCAGAAAAGAGAACTCTTTGTCAATCAATAAGTTTATCACGAAAATGATTGATTTTGTTCAAAAGCTAGTCTTGCGAAATGCACAATGGATTAAAATGAAAATATACTCTAAGACTCTATAACATTTTTCAACATTGACCTCGATATATTACAATGTATCATAAGATGGAAAAGTTTCATGCGTTGTTGCTTCAATGTACTACAACATGAAAAACGAAATTGACAGAACGATTGTTAGATTAACGTAACTTTCCATGAGTTCTCAATAGATTTACGATAAAAAACATTGAATTCATTGCTGTGTCTTTACAATACAAAATTAAATTAAAGTTACTGACGAGATTTACACTTTATGAGTAATTTTAATTGGATTTAATTATAAAAGTAGAATCATTATAATCTTCTTTTGCATGAATGTTAAATTTTCAGTTCTCTGAAAGAAAACTTGCAAAATAAGATATTCTGGGTTACCCGGAGCACCCGTATTCGTACCCCCGTAAGATCTTGTAACAGAATCCTTGAGGTTGCTGCACGCAGAGGAGGAAAGGACTGTCTCTGTATTTGTCCGAGTTTATTTACTGCTGTGCCGACACGTGTCTAATTTGTCACGAAAGCTGCGCGCAAGGGATCTGGACACTCGTTGCACTGTGTGCAAGGTTGACTTGAGGAGTACGAACAATGACCTTACCATGCCTAGCCAGCCAGGCAGCACCTAACCATTGGTCCTCAAAGGTGTGTTCCCATTTGAATCGGAAGTTTTGAAGTGAACACCCTGCCCGCTGCTGCATATGCTGGGTCGGCGGCATGCATCTGTCTTTCACGGGCTTCTAGAACGATCAACGGTTCAGTAGTGAATGACTGTTTCTGTACATAGTTCTGGATCAGGTGACGAGTCCGCGCCAGGGACGATGGCCGCTTACAGGCCAACTACACATGCGGAGTCAAGAAGAGAAAAATCAGCCATCGTCCGAGTGGAGAACAGTCTCGAACACATCCTCATTACTTGACGCTAGGACGAAAGCAGAGTTGGCATGTGAGCGAGATGAAGTCCAAGAACGAACGATTGATTGGACTTGTGGTAGGCATCGGACGAAAGGAGGAGGAGACTATCCGGACAAGAGTATACACGTGAGCGAGAGACGCGAGGACGAGACCGAAGATATAATCCGATGGAATGACTGATCGATAGATTGATTGATTTGGAAGGCGCGAATACAGATGAGGAAGAGGACGAGAGGAGAGTTTAAGGAGCTAGAAAGCTCTAAGAATAAAAAATTACCTTAAGAATACCTTAAGCTCGGTGTATACACATACGAAAGCTCTCAATACTATACACTGATGGGTCTTCTTCTATGATTACAAGTGAATGGGAAGCCTGTAAATGTAAAATCCAATTGGGGGCTGGTGGTGACAGGGCGAATGCAGTCTGCAGACGCGCCTTTCATCGGAGGTCCCCCATCGCCACAATTTTGCATCATACATGGGTGTTGCTGGATAACCACGTGTGATCCATCCATCCGTTTTTGCAATTCTTGATCTTCCTCGAGGAGGCAACAAAATTTGCGCTAGCGTCCTGCAGTCTTTGTACCAACCGAACAGCACCGGAACTTCAAAGGGGTGGGGAAACGAAGACCCGGGCGAAGGTGGTCGCAACCGACCGACTGTGTGTTGGAGCAATAGGTGAGAGATAAAACATAGCGGCTCTCATCCCTCTTCCACTTATCATCTGGCGTTGAGAAACTCTAGCACTCTTTTGTGGTGGAAGTCCCATATCAATCGTCCTATTTTGGTTCGTCTATTTCTCTGCTTCTAGCTAGAAAAGCTTTCATCTTCATCTTCTTCTGAGGCATGGTCCCGAGTAGTTGGTCAAGGATGAGCAGTCCTCTCACCATCATCTCAAATTAGCCACACGGAGCTCGTACGCACCGTGTGCGAAGTGGCACCTATCTGCGAAAGTACATGTTCCTTGAACGAAGTTCTTGCAGAGCTTCGTCTTGAAGCTGCGGGAGCCGAGAGCAGCTGCCCTAGACGACAGCAGCTCTTTGTTCTGCATGTACTGTCTCACCATTTCGCTAGCCTGCTCTATTTGCTCCAACGAGCCCTCCATCTCCACGTTCCTCATGTTCGGATCGGTCCCGTGCTCGCGGATTGACACTTTCGCTCCAGTCAGCCGGTTGATTTGCTTCACGTTTGCGCCTGCTTTTCCTATGATTGCTCCAGCAAAAGCTGCTCCTATGCTGATCTTCTTCGACGTGGACGACGCTCCAAATCCATATCCCGGGGCGGAAGCTGGTGAGTTCGGTTCCGTGTGGTAACTGCCATTATTCGACACGTTGGAAGGATACATAATACTCATGCTGTCAACACTCCTCGCCATGGATGACTGCCTCGAATACTCTCCTCCCGTTGATGATCGACTGTCAACTGAACTTCCAAGAGAGCGCACCGACGGAGCCGGCATCGGGCGGAGGTCGCTCTTCCCATGAGCGAAGCGGCACTTATCTCCATAGCGACAACCTTCTGGCGTACTAAATCGAAGGCATAGACGGGTTTTGTACACTCCCAAATCAACATCATTATTCTCCGCACTAGCAGGTTGAGAGCTAGTGGTGTTGCTGCCTCCCTTTGGAGCGCTATTGCTTCTCAATACGCCTGCAGAATTGATTCAGGCTGTGTCAAATCAACATGCGGTTGCACGATTCAAGTAGGTACAACATGGCACACTTTCAAACCTCAGAACCATCCCTCCAGTTTATACCCACTCTCGTTCCGTTTCTTGCTTACCCACCTTACTCACTTCTTCGCAGTCAAAAGGAGGAGCAGGAGGACGCGACAATTGGACATCTTGGTCCCGCCGGACCCAAGTCGCCTAGGATGTGGAGCATTCACGACCACGGTTGGTGTATTCTAGGCTAGAAATTCAACAGCCGTACATTCTAATCTTGCATTTCGTCAGTGTTTGTCCGTCCCGACCTTTACCATCCAGAGGGTTTTGCTTTCTCACACGTTCGTGTTGGTCGAAGGTACCCAAGGCCGGGGATTCTAAACTGGACGGGCCGTACTTTGCCATAACGTTATGTCTCCGTTCTGATTTTCTCTCTAACAGCTCGTCTTTCCCACAGATCAATGCTGTAAAACCACTGACCTTGGTTTATGATGGTCAGCTAGGCTCGAAGGGAAGGGGTGGATTACTAAGATGTCATAGCCAGGAAACGTAGTCGGTGGATTGTTCTGAGTACGAACAAACGTACAGGTTAACCAAGCTTCATGATAGGGCCAGTCTCAAGGTTGCACAAGACGATACACCCCGTATGATGTCTGTTACTTTTGCTGCGTACGGGATGAAGAATGTCTAGACAGTCGAGCTCGTTGTGTTTGAACTCTGAGCTCTGAGCCGTTGGAAGAAATATGGAAGGGTGGGTCGGTTGGTTGCTAGCAGACGTGCGAGGGAGGGAGGGAGGCTGGCTGGCGTGGCGAAAAGGGAAACTACAGGCAGGGATATACGGGAATAACCCGTGGTGATGGGGAGTGGGAGTGGGGGAACCTTCAAAAGAAGAAAGAATAGAGAGAATGCCTGGCCAGAAAAGGAGACGTGAGGACTAAACTAACCTGTTTGTTGATGGTTGCTGGTCGCGCTTTTGAATGAGTACGAGCGGGTAGCCATAGCATAGGTCTTGTCCGCATTCAACTTTTGTGCAGCTAACATAGCGGCGGTGAAAGAGTTCCCTGAATGTTGTTTGAAGCCTGGCACCAGAAAGCGCCTGCAAAAAGAAAAGCCAAACAAACCACCAAAATAGTGGCTTTTATTACGAGGGTCTATAAAAGTCGTGTGCTATACGTCACTCTGCATGACCTACAAATTCTACTTGGAGAGGAGAAGAGCATCCAAGTTGTTTCGATGCTCGACTCAAGGGTTGGAGGATTGAGGGCTGCTGGGGTAAATGAAATCTGTAAAGATTATCATTTTCCCTCGGGCTAAAAGGTAGCTAGCGAAGGCGACTTTAAGTTCATTTTATGGATCGTTTCAAGTTTGACGTGATGACCACTCCACCAGAAAGCGGGGTTAAATTCCTTTTACTTGCTACATTTATCTCAAAAGGGTTTTACCTGTGCCTTCCGTATACTTTACCGTGAATCACAGTACGCCACGTGTATCATCCGTATTGCTCTGTCCGTCCGCTTCAACAATATCACAATAGAATCCATCCTCCTTAAGATCGCGTTCTAACGTTCCACCGAGTAATGTCTGTACTCTAACACAAGCCATCTTGGACTTATTGAAAATAGATATTTCACACTCATATACCTGTTCTATTTGCTGCCAATTCCCCAATTCGTGTGAAAGTCTTCTCTGCAAGCATCAACTTCCTATTTACACCTAGTTCTATGAAGAGAGGAAACAGTTTCTCATAAAAGTCTTCATGAAAGCAACCTTTATCTTACGGCAAAACTCCTTCACAACAAGCATTCATGTCCACCGTCCGGTGACAACCACGACAGTACATCCTATTAAGACCAGGTGTCAGATTCAAACCAGGAACTCGCACGCTACCTAAATCATCGCCCCATGACGACAGCAAGCAAATGGTACACAACTCTCACCGTGAGCCCGTAAATTTTACGCACTTCCGTGGCACGCACGATCAAGTACTCATCTTCCCATCACGCAATATATGCAACGAATCACCTAACGAATACCTTACAGCAGGCGAAGCAAATGTAGCAATTAATTGCATCATTCCTCCGTCGAGCATGCATCTTCCGCCCATACAAGACATGCATGATCAATAGTATCACTGAAATGAAGCAATTGTCTCGCATTATTCCCTGGTCAACATGCTAAACGTCAACAGCTTCAGCACACTCGTCTGGAAAGTCGATCTCAAGTTGCTGTCCTCCTCGCTTAACGGATCGTGCAACAGCAGAGATCAAACAAACATGCACATCCCATTCAGATGGCACGTGGAAAACCATCCCAAGTTGTGTGACCCCGGAAAGATAACGCTAAGGACCACACCAGAACCACGCCTAGCGCACTGGGGCACGTATCACACTATTCCCCCTGAACCAAGAAGTCCATCAACGACCTCTTCCCAAGCACAAAGCCAGAGAACTGGAAAACCACCAGTATGTGAAGAACCTGTATCTTGTCACAAGCTTGACGCAAAAGCAGAGCATAAAACGCCGACACACGAACATGCACACGGAATAGAGCTGTACAAATAACAAATCTTTCGATTATATCCTTTGAACCGTCTAAAGAATCACAATTATGTATAAGAGTGGTAGCTACATCAGGTCGTAAAGTAAACTACACTTTGCTTCTGGTTGTTGACAGGATTCCATGACGTTGTTTGCAAATGATGTATTCGGGAGTGGAGTCAAGTGGGTGGAGTTACAAGTGGACAACCCGGTCCTCGCAAGAATAATCATCACCAGCACATAATTTTCTCTAGAAAGTACCAAACAAGTATGGCACTTATAATTATACCCTTAAAGCATACACTTACTCATGCTGTGGTTGCAAAAAATTGAAGGCGGCGTTGTCACGAAGCAGTGGGGGAGCATCCACATCAGACAAATCTATGTCTGTCATTGACTTCGAGATATCATCTACAGTGAAAGGAATGCTGCAGCGAACCAGATTGGCAGTGTTAGACAACAATCAAAGGAAACATTAGTCATAATCTTTCAAACGCGGTCTCACTTCTATCGAGACCCCACGAACGACGAGCTCAACCAGTGAACACAAAGCTTGGGAGTACGTAAATACACACGATAATACCTTGAGTCGTCGTCCAGTAAGAACGAGTTGCTGACTGTACTATTTGAATCCTCGGTCATCAAAACTCGCATACTCGAAATAACCTGTACATATGATGGTAGTTACTCAGCAAGTAATCTATCGACAAAAAGAGCAACGTGGAGAGGATTTCTGTAAGCCAAGAAAACGGTCGAGAGAAATTCAGAAGGCAGTCCTGCCGTACTTCAGGTGCAACGCTGTGGGTGCCATATTTGTCGTCCCAATACATGGTACTGATACGGTAGAGTTGTTGTACGCTCAGGACCTGAAACACAGTTATCAGGTAACTCTCAGAGACAAAAGGATGATGGAACTCACAGGCAAATTTACACTATTACGTCAATTGACAACACACGCTGTCTGCACGATACAGCTGAACTTTAAAGAGGGTTGCTACGTACTGGGCACAAATCATGAGTGATTTCATCGAGAGATTTCTTCGGCTTTTGATGAATCACCTGTCAATACAAAAAGGAAAGAAGTTAGAAACAAACCTGCAGAAGCAAGAAAAGCATACAAGAAATGACCAAGAAAGCGACAAAAACAATTTTGGAGATGAGCTAGCCACGTAACTGAATGTAAGCTCAATCTGCCACGAATGCCTCGTATAGCGAAACAAAGCAGATAAACAACGTATCCAAATTCGTACGAGTCCATACAACACCAACTTACCAAAAATCCGACGGCTTGTCTTATATACTTCAGCTCATCCCAGGATGAACCTGCATACTGCATGAGAAAATACTCGTCGACTTAGTCCGACTGGTAAGAACAGCCAAACTGCAAAACCAAATCAATACGCCTTCCCAACAACATCTGTGTTACCGAGGTTCAGACATCTCTCCGCATTCCTACCTCCTCTGTTGCGTCGTATATCCAGTGCTCAAGCTCCGCTAGTCCAGCCTTGACATACTCTCCGTTGCTGAATGAGCAGCACTCACGCCTCAAAAGCAAGCTGCGGAAACGCCGTAAGCCATGGTTGCGTAACGTTAGTAACTTTTTAACGAAAGCGGAACTCCTGACCTAAATCATTCAGGATGACAAAGAACCAATGGTAGTCTACCTACGAAGACTCTGATGAATAGGTCTTCACGTCAAGAAACATGTGACAGTGATACTTGGTCTGTGACAAGGACCACCCGAAAAATGATGAAGAAAAACCGGGAATATACCCGTTTCATAAAACTGGAAAGGATGAGAAATGATAGCAACAGTGATATGGGTTGCTCGACTAAGCAGTTCCCACAGAGTCAGACAGGCAGTGTTCAAACCTGTTGAAGAGTTGTACGTTGATGAATGAAAATATCTGCGTAAACAGCTTCCTAACCAAAAACGGTGGCACCTGAGGGAGAACAAAGCGTTAGAGGTAAAAAGTAGGAAGCATCGACAACAATCCTGCCCAAGCACAAGGTTCTCCCGAAAACAATAAAAAACACACGACTTACATGATTAGCACGCAAAGTGCTCAGTAGTGAGCTCAAACTGCTGATTATACTGTGCCAGTGACTGCTCAAGACTTGCTGTGTTGACATGTTGGCAATCGGTGATTGCCTAGACGCCATTTTAGTGAACGTTCTAGATGACCTTGGAGCCTGCGATAAGTGGAATGGAATCAATAATGACCGTAGCGAAGTATGACGCTCGTCGTGGACCACTAACTGGACAGGGAAGCGCACAGTTACTTATGTACATCGCTTGGAGATATAGCGTTGTCAACCGTTCAGTAAACCGTCTCATGTACCTGGATACAGAGGCTCAGTAGTGGTGAAATCTCTTTCTTGAGATTGTCACGGATCATTCCATAGATCTTTTCCACGTAAGCAGTGAGCTGCTGCTTGAAGAGCAAAGCTGGGTACTTCGCTTCCACCTGCCGTAGCACCTCCAGACCACCCATAATTCCACCGTTACCAAAGGACACTCCTCCAGAGGGAGACGATCTGAATCCCTGGGAGATCACGAAACACATGTTTCAGCGAATAACAAAGAATAAATGTCTAGAAGGAACGGCCAGAAGATTTCTGGATGACCTCAGTAGACGGTACAAGTCATACTAGCCGTCGTCTATTATAGTCAGACCTCCACGTGAAGCTCATGATGCTAAACTGGGAAAACAGGAACTATCACCATCCAAACAATTAATCCAAACACTCTATGAACGAAACCAAAGGTCTTACTTGTGTCATGCGCCCGAAAAGAGTCACAGAACTGGGTCTCCGGCGCTGCGGGGTAGCTCCAGCTGCCCCACTAGCTTTCAATGTCCGTTGAAGAAGGAAGAGGAGCGTTGAAGTATTCGACAGCCAATAAGCTAGAACATCGTTATTCTCCTGACTCTGTTGAATCGACAACATGTGTAAGTTCTCTTGCAAAGAAAATTTAGAGCCCTAGTCCCCTTCTGTGAGCATGAGGGTAACACCAGACAAGCTGGCAGTTTACACAGATAAGGTGTTCCCTCTACTGATCGGCGTAAATAAAAGAGTCCAAGGACCTTCTCCCTTACCTCTATGGCCGTTCCAATAGTTTGAATGATGCGATCAAATACATTGGTTCTCTCAGCTTCGAAAGAGCGCCACTGAAGAAGAGACTTGTAAATGATACATGCTGCAACCGGCCTATCATGGCTGAAACCCACATCTTGCATGACACACTGCAGAAGGGCATCTTGATTCTCCTGCGGAGAAAGACAACAAGTGATAAGCATCTGGCGAAATTTTGGCCCAAGGTCATCGTCCTACGTCTTTCAGCCTAACGCCTAACATGGTTTTGGAGACCATTGTTCTAGTACAAGGAGCTGATATGCCTACCAAGCTCACGGACCAAGGACAATTCTTGACGGAAGAAATCACCAAGACGAAAAGCAGTTGCTGCCATTAACGCAAAACACAAATCAGTAACAGTTTCTATACCTGTTGTCTGTCGATGAGTAGCTTCTGACGCCTCTGTTCAGCCTCTGTGTGCTCTCTCTCAATTTGAGCACTGGAAGGTGTCTCCAGCTGCACAATTCATGTACAGGCACGATATAAATAATATCCCAAGATGGGCACGTACATTCTCCGCGACTGACAGTACAAGCAAGAAGTTGCATGACTCGACAGAAACCGCAAGACCGAAACTTACAGCAGCCAGGCGATGTTCACCGTTGGCAAGATATCCGTCTGTCCGTATGTCTGGACTTCTCTGCAATCAGGAGATCATACACACAATATTCGCCATGACGTGTCAGAGAGGCAGTCACACTAAAGTCCTCTAACGTGTGGTAAATATTATGCCCGTTGTCCGGTGAGAATATAGAGTCTACACCAAGGACCTTCTGCTCTCTCAGGGCGTCCTCGCGGTGGCAGCCCAGCCGTTCCCTGATTGACCTTACTTTGAAAGCAATCAAATAATTGACTTATATCAACGGTCTCGGCATACCCCTCGTGTGAAGTTCGGCCACACACGTCGTTCAGTGAAAGCCAGTGGGGGGCCTGCGCTCAACTCGAACTACAGAAAAGACTTGATAGCAAACATTCTTGACAGGTAAACATGTATGACAAACACGAGATAAAACAACGAAGCAAGACAAATTTATGGCTCTTTCATCGGTAGTACCGAGGCCTAACCAATCACATTACCTGAAAAACAGTAGTTTTGAATCGACTTCCAAGACCCTTGGTGGGCGACATGACAAGCGTTTGCTGGCGAAGAACTTGATTCTCTGACTCCATGTTTGAGAGCTTCTCTTCCAATCTACTCACCAAAAGGAACGAAATGGTCAGTATCAAAGCAAAGAAAGCAAGCTAGTGTACTTTCAGCTTGAAGTTGAGGGGTAGTGAATGGAATCAGAAATCCAACCATGAGCCACATCTGTAAAATAAAATGGATTACACACATTGCCTAAAAAATACGATTAGAAAGGACGGGACAGGACAGCCAGGACTAGCAGCCAATACAAACTTTGAACATCTACAGAAGAGACGCCGACAGATGAAACTGGCAGAGATATATCTACAGAAGGCTCACCGTAACTATATCTTTATTTCAGAAACGGAATACAGGAACAGTATCCGAAAGAGTATATTCTTGAACATCTGCTTAAGTTTCATGTGTCACCTCTGTGCTTAAAGTAAGTCCTCTCCGGCATTGAACGACGAAAGTAAATCTTGAGACAACTAACAAACAATACCGATGCAACCTTACGGAAAGCTGCGGTTCGTCACCCCGTAACAAGTACAGCTGTAAGATTCTTTGTGAGAAGATTCCTTTACTATTATCTCGAAGACCGTTTGAACAGGCTTACAACTACGAAAGAGATGAAATAGCAACAGAAGTTTGGTACAAGGAGCCCACCATCAGAGAGATTGTGATAGCAGCTCAGCTGATATAACCTCATACAATAGTTCTCACCACAGAAGGCTTTGAAAGCCTGCTAAGTGACAGTTCTTGTCACCAGACGTCAGGCGCTTCCTTTGCAAGCTGGGATCTCACTAGCGCCCTGAAAGATCCCAGCCTATACGAGTGCTTTAGTTAAAGTACTGGAAGTAAATCCCCGAAACTACTACCGGAAGCATCCAATGCAGCCTTTAGAGGGATATTGTTGGTTCAAACAGTGAAAGAAGTTCGCAGCTGCTCATGGAGCCACTTTAGCTCCGGCGAACAGCTGGAGAGATAAAATATCTCCCTTTCAAGTTTTTGGGAGGTGAAGGGCGACGTGACGACAACAAGGTAGAATTTCGTCTTGAAGAGGCCGATGAAGAAGGCTTTTGGATAGTCAATGGTGGCAGTGGAGAAATGAACCTAGGAGATGAATATGGAGAAGACTCTGGAGAGGATGACGGGGACAGAGAAGGATTGACTATAGGTGCAGCATGAAAAGGCTTTCGGGGGAATGATGGGAGCTGAGTAACACTGAATCTTGGTGATGGAGATGGAGATGGAGGCTTTCGAGCACGCGCTGCCGAAGGAGTGGAACTGGACCCTAGAATTTGAGAAGAAGACGGTGGCTTTCTAGCTGCTACAGAAGGGGAAGAAGTCCTCCTCGGTGTCGCCGACGGAGAGGGTGGCTTTCTAGCTGCTACAGAAGGGGAAGAAGTCCTCCTCGGTGTTGCTGAGGGAGAGGGTGGCTTTCTAGCTGCTACAGAAGGGGAAGGAGTCGTTCTCGGTGTCGCTGAGGGCGAAGGGGGCCGTACATATGAAGAAACTCGACTTGAGGGAGTTTCCGGCCTAGTGATCGAAGGTCCTTGCGACGCTAGATTACTACGCATTCCACCTTTCAACAAGTACGGATAAGGAGCAGGCGGGGTAACAGGCACAACTGCCTCAACAGAAGACGCTTCGCTAGCTGTGTCAAAACCATTTCGACTGTCTTTACTAGACTTGCTTGACTGGACTATACCGCCAGCTCGCGTAGGCTCTCGGACTTTCAAGCGTAATTTCAAGGTACCGGCTTCTGTTGCTGTAAGAACCTTCGTTACTGGTTTTGCACGTGGAGAGTGCGAACCTTGCCCTCGCAAACGCGGTAATTTAGCCAAAGCCTGTGAGAGGGAGGATTCAATGTCTTGTCGGGTAGGCGCATCCAGGGATCCAGATCTCAGAGCTGGTTGTACCCCATCACCACAGTGAGAACAGGTCGATTTCCCTGGACCAGGAAGGGACTTGCGTCCTCTGGGTAGAGATCCTTCGGGCAGTAAACTCAGCAAATGGCTTGAAAGAGGTACGAGCCAGTCCTCGGAAGTCTCACAAGTCTCCAACAGATGGAGTTGGCTTCTGAGACTTGAACTATCAACCGGAACGCTGAACCCAGACTGTTTCGTGGTATAGACATCACGTGTGGGGGGGGAACGTGAACCCTCCAAATTATCAGAACACGGCACTGAATCTCGCGCACTGGGCACGAGTCCATCACGCCGGCTAGCGAGCCCCCACACGGGTCTCCGTAAGCTGACGGCGAGCCTGTCAACAAGCATTACCTTGTTAAGGTTAGAAGCTGTTCCCTATCTACTTGTAAGTGTGAGTCCCGTTAGACATTCTGAGACATTCCGACAACGCGCTTGCGCGTGATCCTGGGAACGCTTCACCTATTATATATTTGAATTAGGTTTATTCTCGCTTATATCACACACAGGTACCAGCCATACACTTGAAAGTGGAAGGTGAATATTGCATCCCACCTATGCACAGCTTCCTGCATTTGCTCAATTTGCTTCTCTGCCTCCTCTGCTCTAAGTAATCTGTCTTCACTTTCCTTTTTGGCTGCAGCAAGTTTCTTCTCCGCCTCCGCAGCCTCCGCGGCTTTTGCCTCAAGAGTCTCGACCAAAGCCTAAACCAATTCAACGCAAAACTCTGAATGCTTGGACCAAATGACAGCGATACTAGTCCTCTCGAGAAACCTTTCTCGAGAAACCTTCAATTCAAGATGTATCAGAGGTGAAAGAGCGAAAAGTGAAGCATTTCTATCATCTTGCAATTATCCTCCTTTTGGGTAATCCCTTGGAAACCCACTGGAAAGGAGAAAGATCGAAGAGAACGACAACCCAAGAGGTTAATGAAAGGGACGAGTTACCTTAAGTCTGTCACATTCCGCGACCAACTTCTCCACCTTCGCGTCAGTAACTTCGGCAGAAGGAATCCTTTCGGCAGCAAGCGCAGCCTGGACTTGCACCAACTTGCTGTTCTCTCTTTCCTGGATAAGGGTCTCGGTGGCAGCTTGGACTTGAAGCTGCATCTCCTGCAACGCTGCTTGAAGCTTAGCGACCTCCTGCGCTTTGGCATCTTCCAAGTCCGTCTACAATCAACCGACGAGGTCAAACGGCAGACCGAATATTAGTCCGTCTCATTCCCTACCCTTATCCTTGGCCACAAAACCCTGACGGTGGTTAAAACATATTCACGTTGGTGACCAGAAAGTACAAACTCCTACACAAGACACTGAACAAGGTACGTTATACCCGGTTAACAGAGCGAAGGCACAGCAAGAGACGAAAGTGCAAGAACAGAAAGAGTAAAATCATCCCTCATGAACGCCCATTTAAGTTTATGGATTGTCTAAATTGGCATACTGGAGGGAAACCCATTACCCGCATGCGTTTCTCGAGTTGTAGACGCCAAGTAAGCTCGTCACATCTCTTCTCAAGCAATGTCTTAGCTGCCTGTAGCGCCCCGGTTTCCTTTGCAGCCTGAGAAAGAAACAAAGCAACATCACCAGTGGAAAGTGAGCTTAGAATCGTATGACTATGTTCATGACAGTGATTTCACTTAAAACAAACAGCAGTTAATGACAACAGCTCACCATTTTGAGCTTTTTGAGTGCCTGTCTGGCAACCCTTCCTCTCCAGTGACACTGGAAGATAACAGCTGTCTTCTGTAACTTCCTGTAGTCAGAGCGAGCCTTGTACCCACGGTACCGTGTCTGTAAGAAAAAAAAAAATGTTAGACACTTCCGTAGCAGATACAATGAGGTAAATATTCTCAGTTCCTTCACCTCAGGTCGTCAGTTGCTCTTCAACTCCCCTGTTCACTATAACACATGACATGGTCAGAGAACATAAAGGAGATCAGGCAACGCAGCCCATGACAGGGTCTCGCGACACTGGTAATGAAGAGAAAAATGGAAGAAAGAACTATCTTACCTGTATGATGACTGCAGCTTTAGTTTGCCTTCTGCGTCTGTATTCCTTCCGAGCGATCATACCACGGACACCTGCTTGCACATAAACAGCAGACTTTCGCGTTCTGGAATAAGACCTTTGAACCAACCACCTCCGGACATGCTTCTGTATGCACACAGCAGCAGCTTCCTTTCGAAGATTTTCGAACTCCTTCCGTGCCATTCGTCCTAGAGCACCCAACAAGCAGAAGTCAACACAGCACTACCAACAGAAAGCATTCAAATCTGCTGTAACATCTGAGTAGGACATCGACTGTATGCATAAAGAACATCAACACAGGAACTTGATCACCGAATGACGCCGTACCTCGCCAGCAAGCCTGGATTTTGATGGCAGCCTTCCGCTTCCTGAGGAATTCTTTCCTGGCCAGATATGTACGAACTTGCCGCTGTATGGTTCTTGCAGCGTTACTGAGAAGTTCTGCCCTCTTACCATCAAGTGTAGCCATCTGGCCGGCTCTCAGAAACACCTTTGTTTGACCCACCTGATAGAGTGGACTAGCAGTGCATAAGCCCCCATAGTAACTATAGTTCTACTGGAGAATTTAAAGTATAGCAATGGTAAAATCTGCGGATGGGATCTCTGTGAAGCCAGGTGTGCCCTTTCCAGAATAGACGTCATCAGTAATTCACCCTTCCACACTCTTCAAGGAGAACAAATAGAGGACAACTCAGGAGAGCGACGAGCAACAGCGAGTTCACATCACAGCACCTGATAGTTGTTGAGACCCATTTTCTGCAAAAGCTTCTCAGTGACAGTCTTCTCATCATAGCTGAAAGGCAAGAGCAGGAGTATCACGGCCATGAGTTTCAAAGCAACTTAAAATATTTTTCGGTCTAGCCACGCAATGCAAGAACTATCCACATACAGTTCACGGTATCCCGTGAAAATACAGCCTAGAGAAGATGTACTCATCAAGAATGTCGTAGCCTTTCGACCGTAGACCCCACGCCCTGGATGGCCAGTACTAAGACAGCCCATAGAAGTATATAACCAGGAAAAGGAAGGAATTAATCTACGCTAAAACTGCAGACTTCCGGTGGAAAAATGTATAACCAGGGGACAGACCGCTGAAAATGTGTAGCAAACAGCACATGTCCTCCGGTACGGAAGAACAAGATATATGATCTGTACTGGATGTAGTGCAAGCTGTTCTCTGCGTATGATTTTTAAAGCAACTTATAATATCCAATAAACGCAGAATCGCTAGGGTATTTATACAGTTGAATTCTATGACTTACGTCCCGTTAAGGAGCTCAGGGGCCAAAAGGCCAAATCTGTCAATAAACTCATCGAAGGTCCGCCGGGTTGGATATCCAGCACAACTGATTCTCACAGCTTCCAGAACACCCTGCACGTGCAAAGGAACGAGGTACGCAAACACTCGTATCACTGTAAATATTGTGGACAATAATCCATCAGAAACTGCAGACCATGGCATACGCAATGAGGAAGTCATTCGTTAGCCAGACAGTAAATTAGGGGTAATTTCATGAAGGAACTCTCATGATCTCATTCTCGCAACAACCAAAGAACTCATGCAGTCAAAGACTTACGAGCGAAGCACTAACCAAGTGGAGTTCAATTCAATTCGGAGTAAGTAAGCAGAAAAAGTACTTACACCACATCGAAGTTGCTGGAGCACATTCAAGTTCTCAAACCGACCAGGTTTGTTGACCATGTTTGGTTTCACACAACGAATGTAGTGCGGTTCAGTTTGATTTAAGGTCTCCATGAGTGCCTGCAGTTGTTGCTGAAAGAAGTGTACAGGAAACAGAAATGATAAGAATCTATTCAGACCAATAATAGCCCGCTATGACTGCAACTAAGGGTAATCAGACATATAAGACGCAAAGGTCAAGAAACATAGCACATTCGACCGGTCACGTAGTCCTTCAGTGTCACCAAAGTTACAAAACTTAAACGGATCGCAACCAGACTAACTTCACTCTGTACAACTACTCCCCTATTTCTAGTGGAGACTGACGAATGAGCATATGCACCTTAAAACGTGTTCCAATGGATGAGAATTTGTATGACGACTTCCCAGCATCGTCCGAGGGAGGGGGAAAGAGGCCAGCCACAAATGGACACGAAGATGATCCCAACAACGCTTGATGCTCGGCAACCACATAGTCCTTGTTCTTATCCAGGAAAAGGTCAGTCTGATATGTCACCTGCAAGAAGCCAGAGAGAAGGAAAGAGAGAACTCAATTCAAAATTCGCTATAGAAAAGAGAGTCAAGGAAATCGCACAACATCAACATCAACAGCATACCCTGCCACAAGTGCTCTGATACGATGCTTACATCACCAGCATAATGACAGATTGTGAAATCAGTTCGCGAGAGCTTGGGCTTGCTGAACCGCTTGTTCCGGTTAAAACTTTGAAAAAGTTTCGTAGCGAACGTTTCATTCGTTGACTTGGGAAACATACTGCGACAGGAACAAACGACATTATGACAAAGTATAATGAATTCGACATCACGTCATACTACTCACAAAATCTTAGTGGTGCGAAGACGCATGACTATCAGGGAACATGCCCTAAATACACTCATAACTAGGTCCGATAGGGTAACTAGAGAAAAGCTACAAAAACGTGTGAAAGAAGTCAACCATAGAAAAGGGACAAGTACCAGGCTTCGTCGAGAAGAGCGATGATACCGACAGGCCTCTGCAAGAACAAGCAAAGACAAGCAGCATATATTGGTATATAGGAATGGCAGTTCGGGCCACGTCCACAGCATATGTAACTAAACGGAATTGTCGTTCCAAACCTCGAAAGAACTGAACCACGGCACCCGTACACTATAGTCTCTACCTATTATGGACATAAGCAGGCTCAACACCGATATCAGTAACTCCACTCACAGGGCAACACCCTGACACCTCCAGTTTGAGAAAAGCTCAATCAACAGTAAAGGATGAGGGAGACGACCTTCTCAATGAGATCAAGAACATCTTGATTGTCGACAAACTCAATGTAGCTCCAATTGATGGCCTCCTTCGTGTACTCCTCCTGCTCCATCTTGAACACGTGCTGCACAAAGAATAAAACAAGTTAAATAAACCACGTTGGAGATCTTAAAGCACGTGCACTGTCGACACTGGATGGATAACCCTACATACAAGACCGAGGTGGAACAAAATGATAAATAACGATCAACCTGGACGCCAACAATGACACACCTGATTGAAATGTTGCTGCAGCTTCTCGTTGGCGAGATTTATACAAAACTGCTCGAAACTGCAAGTGCATGCAGGAGAGAAGCATAAGCACCTAGTCCTTAGCACAACCGTTAACTTTGTAAAGACAACCTGTGTTCGCTTCATCAGAGGACAGATGCACTGGCGTAACATGAACCTTTTATCGCAGCCATACCTGTTCACCTTGAAGCTCTCAAAACCATAAATATCGAGGACTCCAACCAAAGTGGTGGAGTCAGGATCTTGACCAATAGATTTGTTCACCTTGTCCACCAGCCTGCAATCACAGATATCATAAGCTTGCTCTCACCACCTACTGGTTGTCGCGGTAAGATACTCGCTGAAAGTACAGGAGCGTAAATATGAAAGGAAAAAGCGATACCGACCACTGTGAGCGTTTGTTATCGTACCAGTCAAACAAGCGCGAATACATCGTCTTCGCCAAAGTGTCTCGGTTGGTAGTAGCAGAGTAAACATCTAGAGTTTTCGTGATATTTTCATCACGTGTAACGATGATGCGCTCGCACAATGAGTCAAGCAAGCTCTTGCTATTGCACCTTCAATCCTCGAAACATCACACCTGAATGTCAGTAAGAACGTAGAACGACAGAAACAATAAAAGAACAAAGATGGATGCACTACCCTTGAACTATCTTACCGAAAAGATTCTAGATCCTCATCCAAATCACAACTGGCCGCATAGACTATCCGACGCTACAACGGACACATACCTCAAAAGCTCTGCAACAACACTGAGATGAAATTTGGACTTCTCATCCTTTGGTACTGACGAATCTGGCTCCTTCCCAGGAACGAATTCCACGTTTCCCAGATGCAATATAGCAGCCACCACTCGAAATATTGCTTCCTGTACGCAGGTTACAAAGGCAAGGATAAGCCGAAAACTGAATGTTTAACCGACTAGCCTGGCCGTTTCAAGACAAAAAGCTCCCATGGCAGTAGTATTTTCTACCGAGATTAACCACCGGCTTCATGGGTCAAACTGACTCCCTTGTAGCGATTTCCACCGACCTATAACACGGGAAGTCTGTACAGGCAGGACAAACTGTCGATTTTGCAAAGATACAGCTTGATATTGAGGTTCAGCTGCACAGTGAGAAAATGAAGGTACCTGTTCCTCCGGGCTGATGCCGACTATGTCCATGGCCCTCCTGGTTTTGATGTATTCTCGCCCATTGTTCACGTTGTTCAACTCAAATACTGGACTCTGATTTAGATAGTGGAAACTCCTCGGATCACCAAGCCTGTACTTCTCAGAGTCCTAGACAGATCAAGACGGATAAGAGCAGCTAAGTTAAGAAACTCAAGCAGATTGCCTTTTAAACTGCAAGTACTATTTACACTATAAAGGACGTAGGGACTCGAGTCTCTTACCTCAGGTGACGCGCAAAGCTGATAGAAACAATGGTAATTGCGCTCTGGGTCCGCAATTTGAACAACACGAGATCTTTCAAGAAGATACGTTCTAACAGCAGCTCCTGATATCCTCCCATTACGATCAAACTGTATCTCCACAAACTTTCCAAAGCGACTGCACAACTACCACGAGCCACGTCAGAACTAGCCACTGTAAAACCTGGAAGCAGTAACCCGGTTGGCGTTTACAATCTCTCTACTTTCAGCTTCCTCTCAGCTTGAATAAGTAGGCAAGTACAGCTCCAGATACAGTCGATCGTCTCAGCAGTGACATCCAACGGTGAGGTCCCTCACCTAGAATTGTCATTGCGAGAAGTCTTTGCGTTACCAAATGCTTCAAGAAGAGGATTCGACTGCCATCACAACACGAGCCATGTCAGCTGAAAATCATTGCACTTAATTTCACATCTGAATGGTCCGATCGACGGAATCTTACATCCTCAGCTTGGCAAGATGCCGAAAGGCACCATGTCTGCTCTAGCGAACTGTCAGGATCCTTACCTCCAAAACTTGTTGCTCCACCGTCCTTCCATCGGTATTTGCTCTCCCACCCATGTAGGCTAGATATTGCATGATAAGCTTTGTTGTTTCAGTCTTCCCAGCTCCACTTTCTCCACTAACCAAGATAGACTGACTCCTTTTATCATTGATCATTGCCCTGGGTGAAATACCAGACCGACAAAAGTGTGTCAGGCAAACTCATTGCACATACAATTATAAATAAAGGAAAAAGACAACACCGGATGATTATCTTGTCACAACCGAGGAACAGAGGTGAAAGAGGGCAACCCGTTGACCTTCAGGTAGGTAACACTACGTACGACAGCTAGCTGAGAAAACGATTTTCGTTCAAACGCCCTTACCCTCTTGTACCATCGCAGAGGATTACCTGTAAGCACTGTCGGCAACTGCAAATACATGTGGGCTAAGCTCGCCCAGTGGAGCTCCACGATATTGTTCCATCATGTGGTTGTCATAAAGATGGGGAAGCTTCGCGAAAGGATTTACAGCTATCAAAATATTGCCTGTATATGTCTGTATATGTAAAATTACAAGAGATGTTAGACTGTACTCAACGGAGAGCTCTACCAACACCGCAACACATGAACACACAGACTGGGCGAGAGGAAGAGAAGGGCTTCCACAAGCTCTCCGATGAAACCTGTCGAAGCTTTCCCTAATCAACAGACAAAGGAGTACTTCTCCCCGAACTGCATGCATGCATTAAGCATTGGCGAATGCAAATCTCCACACTAAATTATTGTCTTTGCTATCTGCATCCCAACTAAAGGCCTTCCGGCCAGTCGAATTCAAGCAAAATAAAGTAAAATAAAAGAAGTACTTACGAATTTACCTACAGTACTTTCGCAGCCCATAGTCTCAAACACTTACAAAGAATACACAAACTGGAAAATCCTCCTCAAGCAACATGGGCAGCCTGCTAGACTCACATAAATTTCGTCAAGCTCATATCTACTTGCAAGATTGTACAAAACGCCTGGTTCATGCAAGTAAGCTAATTTGGTCATATCATCCACTCCTCCTGGCTGAGAGTCGGAATCTTTGGCATGTACACTGGAGACCGCGGCCACGACCTGCAGAGAGCCAAATCATGAAACCTCGTAAGACTGCTTTCCAAGCTTAGAGGAAAAGCCTAGACAACACACAACTTTGTTGTGAATGATTACTCCGACTCTGGTCCTCTTAGATCTGATCTCAGCTTCGCCCAAGGTCAGGGCTGCATAACAACCATCCGGCGAAGAGCAAATAAAGGACTCCACGTTATTGTGAAGAAGAGCGCGACTCCGTCTTTATTCCCACGACCGTTCTCTTCGGTTTTCGCATGACAATAGTCAAGAGCACCTGGAAGACCAACGGCCGGAATTCTTACCGTATTCCCATGGATGGTCTTCGCTTTGACTTGCTTGCCATCGTAATCCAATACCTCAGCCTCCACCCAGGCGAAGTTGGCATCTTCTACCCATACTTGCGATCCGATTGAAATGTTAGCAGACGCCTGCAATACAACGAGCGGAAGGCAACGAGGGTTAAAATGAACTAGCAGTACTTATCGCATTGACCATTCACATCCCCAGATACCTCCACCACAGATCAAACGTTTGCATCAACAATTCAAGTTTCAGATATGCAGACAAGCTAAAGTTTTGATCTCCACAACGGAGATCTACCATGCACGAGATCTCGTAAAGCCGTATCAGGCATTATCGAGCTGTTAAAATGGAAAGGACCCTATGAGGAAAACACTGGTCCGTACGATATAGGTGTGCTAGACAGAGACGAGAGGACAAGGTACATTATGAACAGGATCTTTTCTGAGGATTTCTAGAGCTGTTGTACTTCACTAGGCCGCCATGTCAAAGTTACCAACATTACCCATTTCACATAAACCATGGGAAAAGACACCCCGGTGAACTTCTCTACCTGAGAGGCTTAATACCAACCCCCTGGGTTAGGAAAATCAGGACAGTGTATAAGACTATCTGTTCCCCAAGAACTGCCTGTAAGTCAGGTAACGCTCGACTGCATCTGGAAACCAGTCCGAAAGTGGATGTCCCGACTTCTTAGTCCTCAACGAAGACTCGGCTCATTGTTAACACGATTCATGGCTATTATGAACTTAACGGTAACCAAGATTCTAATCATCGGTAACCAAGATTCTAATCCATAGCGGTTCTAGCACGCTCCCAGTGAAAGAAAAGAAGAGAACATACGAGTATTCTCGAATGTGATGTCAATGAAAGGGACGTAAATCGTAGGTAAATATCAAGTCCAGCAACGTGCCAATGTTGTGGACTGGTGACGTATCCAAAGGATAATGTCTCCCACCACCAAGTCTCAAATGCAAGCTCCCGACTTGCAGTAGGCATCACTGGATGTAACGCACCACGACGAGTCCGCGGATGCACCAATGCACCTATAACTCAGAGGAGGTGCAATAACCTTATCCAAAGAATCTAACGAATTGCAATCCCCAATCTAAAGGAGGAAAGGAGCGGTCCCGTGATTGCATGAGATCAACTGCATGAGGATCCCCGATCAAGCAACAAAATCACGCGTAGAACCCATGTTCCATCCGTCCCGATGGAGATACAAAAGCAACGACTGCCAGCTACAGAAAATGGTAATGTCAAAGAAGATAGTAAGAATCTTCGACTTAGAACCTAACATCTGTCGTTTACTTCATCCTTGCAGCTCAACATGGATTACTGATCTCCTGTCTAGTATCACCCGGGGCCAGAAACAATCATCGAAGGCAGAAATTTCACTTATACCACTGTGAATTGTACGATGCCACCTCGGATCGCTCAGTACAGATCTCCAGTAAACCACAATTATATCGAGAAACAGCGAGATAGACTTAAAATGAGAGGCAAGTACAACTAACCATAGTTGATCTACAGAAGGTGCCTGCTGATGAGGATTCAAATCAGATTTGCCTCAGCATCAGGGATGTAATACATCAACCAACAGGATGCAGGTCGCCACGGTCCCTGCTCGGAGAAAAACACGGCCTCGTGCTCGCGGGATGTACCGGAACTCTCTCACCCTCCTCGAAGGCCAATAAATGTACCGATGTCACAGCAACCCTCTTTAATTGCCCGATGTCTATGACAGTCCACCCCGCCCGAGCAACGCTCCTATCCTGGGCCCAAAAGGGCGCTTCAAGAAATCGAATCACGACGGATCGAAGCGCGTTCTCCACTCTGGACAAGTTGGAACCTAATCCGATCCAGCTTCTCCGATATCCTCTGAAACCTGGCACTCGGAGTGTCACCAATGCAATCCCAAGCGACAACTTTGCCATTTTCTTTGCAGCTCCATCAGCCTGTATTGCTTAAGAAATACAAAACTCACTCATCCACCTGCGTTTCGTCTATCTATACAGCAAATTCGAGAAGCCTTACAGCACAAACACTCACACTGCCGCACTGTCACACTGCCGTTCAAGCGACTCTTTCCGACCTGCTCCACTGGCATGCTTTTAATTCCATGCCGATCTTAAGATGGGCTGTCTGTGCCTCTCTATCTCTTTTTTCCTCTCGTAGGAGTTTCTCTCCACTCTTCTTCTTTCTCTTCTTCTTCCGCGGCGTCTCACTCCCTTTCTTCGGTGCAATGTTTCCTTCCTTCGTTCGATGAGATGACTCCCTCAGCGAGACTCCACTCTCTAGACTCCTGTTGTCGCATCAGGGTCTCTGGATCTCTCCCTCTCTCCTCTCCTCTCTCTCCCTGGGAGTTCTGAGATCGATCTCAGAGCTGCGAGTGTTGTCGTGGTAAAAGCAACTGGCCCAGAGGGCAGACGGGAGAGTGCAGCGAGGCCAGTTCCGCTCTTCCCGTTTCGAAAATTAAATCGTTTTTAAGAGTGGTCTGAAATCATTGACTCTTGACACACTCTTCTCTCTCTGCTCACAGCAGGAGCAACTTCTCCTGCCTCCTTCCTTCCTTCTCCTCCTCTGCTTCTTCTGCCTCGCCGCCCTCTACAGCCTCAAATCCTCACCCAAAAGACGCCTCCCCACTACAGTCTATCAGTCGTCGTCGTCGCGCTTCTACTTCGGCTGGCCGCTCCGGCGAGTGTCTACCACGTCCTCCTCCGCGCCGCAGTAGATCTACCTAGTACGCCGCCGCCTGCCCTCTTCTGAAGAGAACGACCACGCACGCCCAACCTCGAACCTCAGATCCCGACGACGATACCGTACTCTACTACGTACTACGAAGACGACCACCACACGACCACGCCGACGACGACGACCGACCAACCAACTGAACTGACCTGACCCGACTTGAGCTTGATGAGAATCCTGTCACTCACAACTTGTTCGCCACCTTCCCCACTTTTCCCTCCGTCTTGCCGCACGCCTCCCCTCCTCCTGCTGCTACTTCCACGTTCCCTCCAGAACATACATAGACCACCACCCCACAACCAATACCATTATGGGCTCGGCACACAAAGTGTCTCATCTCTCGCTTCCCCCGGTCTCCTTTAACCCCGGGCTTAACTCTCGTTTACTCCCCGGCCCGACTTCACCCCCGTCACTTGCGCCATCTTCACATGCCGGCTTCTGCCATTTCCACTTCTGCGGCACTCGCCAGCCTCCATGTGGCACGGTCCAATCGTCCGGCACTAGGGTTTCCACTCTCTTACGCGCATTGCCAGCGCCAGCGCCCGCTTCATCGACCATACATGGATGCCATCTAGCGGCCGGCCTTCTTTCCCATCTTCTTGCTGGCCAAAGATAATGTGTGTAACATGGAATGTCAAGGCCTCGCACCTACCCTTAGCCAGTGATCACCATCCGCCATAACCCTTTTGTTTCTGCTATATATTGCGCCTTTTTCTCTGTATTCCTTCTTTCCGACTGAAGTTGATGATGTGAGTGAGACGGATATTGTATCTCCGGTGGCTGTATCTTATCTTTCGGTCCGAAAAGACATGGAGATTATGGAGTTTCTGGCCTATCGCTGCTAAGATTTTATAACCAGGACAAAAGGATGAAATCGTTTTCTTCCCCCGATTGGTGAAAAGCACATTTCAACCATCTCTCACGCCACATCAGCCAGGGGCAAAACGGGCTGCACTACTGCTCCTACCACAGTTGTAGGAGCAGGATCCTCCAATCACTAGTATGATTCGGACCATCTGGCACGTGATTTGTCCACATCTCACAAGGACTCGTACCGTCTCCTAAAGACTGTCGTATGTCAGATGATTTTGCCTTGGGGTAACCCCATGAAAAAAAGTTCCACCAAAACAGGAAACAGAAAGTAATCATTTCTAGTCTGTTTCGGAATGCTTGAAGCAAAACTGGTAAAGGGAGTATTAGATTTGTAGACATTTTCCATTCGAAGTACAATATACACTTGCTTTTACTAAGAATGTTTAATAAAGGATTGAACTTTAGCTTTGTTTCTATCCAAATAGTAGAGCTTACGCTTCTGCTTGAGGTGTGGACGTAACCATTTGAGTAGAACCCCATTGAAATATGTTACATGTTTCAACTCCTCCTTTTATCCCACAATCCCAACATCCCCTTTCACCAACCTGAACAGTAAGATTTTCTACCCTGAAGGAAAAACACACTTACCAACAAGCTATGATGTAAAGG
The DNA here is from genome assembly GCA_036924285.1 of Asterella californica. Lineage (NCBI taxonomy): Eukaryota > Viridiplantae > Streptophyta > Marchantiopsida > Marchantiales > Aytoniaceae > Asterella > Asterella californica. Next base: position 17,481,493 of record JAYKYS010000008.1, read on the forward strand.
TTTACTCAAGCAAACAAGCTCTACCTCATGAGTTTGTTTGCCTTGAGTAAGGGTAATAATCACAAATGGACTTAGAGATCGTCCTCTCTCAGTTCCTAGATCTCATGTTAGTCTCTGCCTCCATCGTGGTTACAGGAAATGTGGAAGACTCTTGGGTAGTCAAATCACGTGAGGAGCACATATTCTCACTTCTCATAACTCTGCACACACCATCAAGAGAATATACAACGCTGGAAGCAACTGTGCGTTTCACCACACTGAAAGCCACCACTGACAGTATAGTTTTTGTTCGACTGAAACTTCCACCCTTGTGATACCTGACTTTCAGCATTCAACTGTATGGATCCACTATTATGCTTGGGAGTACTCACTTAGACGACATGTGATCACTTAACTCAACATGGTTTTAACGATGGAATCTTCGAGAACAGAACAGTTGTAGCAAAAGAAAACTCTACTGTGAGATCAACACTTTGGACAAACTCACTTACAAAGCTGTGAACTGTGAAGTCATCTTGGATTAACTTCCAAGTACCGCATGTGCTTGGGGAGCATCACATCATCTCCTCGATCGTCGTAGGTGTTACAGAAAAGCCATAATTTGGTTATATTTCCTTTCCAGGTTCATTATCCTTTCTGTTAGAAGTGAAAATGCAGAAAATGTTCACACTTACTTGCCATTATCTTCCAGGATTCGCTATACAGACTGTTCCTTGCTTGTTTTCTTTTTCAGTAAAGAACTTTCATAATGCCATAAGTCGAAACTAACAGAATCGCCTACACAAACCCATGACTTAACCATTACTATTCTGATGTTCACATTCAGTTGAAAGGTCCATCAGTACAGCTTACTGTTTACTTATAGCACGCTTACTTTACTGCTTACTTATAGCACAAACCTGGCAACAGTCGTTGGGGGGGAGAGCTCTTAACCGCGAGAGTGTGGACAGTTTAGTCCCATGGACATGTTCCGGCCGGCAACAAATATTCGGTAGATGGAGAGCCTTGGTGCTAAATAAGGGACGGATGGCCTTCTGTTACCGGACAATTAACGGTAATTCTGTTGGCCGTCGTGGAGATGACCTCATACTAACCCGGGTAGCATTGCTGGACCCGCTTGGGAGCACTAGGAAGTATGACCACTGTGTCTGCCTACAAAAAGATGCTCCAAAGTGTGCTCACTACTGTAAGCTCTTTGTCGTCTTGCGCTCTTTCCCTCACGTTTGCAGGACTGTGTATGAGGTTAGAGAGGCTTCTTCGCGTTACAAGAGCAGACCATCTGCTGTCATGGTCACTCGGTACTCAAAGTTCTCTGTGGGACGCTATGGTGTTCCTCAAGCTACGCGTGACTGGTTCAGTCAGAGTTAACTACGGCTGTTGAGTCACGCTTGGAGCAAACCAGGTTTCCCACTGAACAGGACTGCGTTCGAGCTACTGACGCGGTTCAGGCTTGACTGACTAACTCAGCTGGGGCTTGTTGGGTCCATCTACAGAGAGGAGAAAATTACCGCAACATAATCATTATTTAATCTAGGCGAGACCAAAGTACATTTACTATGGAGTGAAATACCGGATGCTTATGGACCAAGATGATGTAGCATTTCCTGATGCTCTCGGCGGACCTTCAGATCTGTTCACACGTTACATTAATTATACTTTAAGATTTAAGTGTCTTTGTCATACAAGTTATTTTAGGATGACTTTGCATAAACAGCTTACACAAGAGGAATAAAGGGTTTAAAGTGGGGTCATCTAGGAAACATATATGTTCACACATTTTAGATCGATAAGATTCCTGATTCTCATGACACATGCATTACACACCGTCGTGATTGCTGCAAGTTGAACCATTAATTAAACAGTTTTCAACTCATGATTCATTCTCGAAGGTCATTATAGTCACCAGTAAGAATGCCATATAAGGAATGGATTGTGCCAGATTATTTGCATGCTTTGCTTCCTGGCCCATGCATGGGTTGGCCAAATAAACAAAATGGAAAAGCATGTTGGCCCCAAAACTTTCTGCCAAAGCAATTGATTGACAGTGGACCTAAACAAAGACAATCAGCTCAGCTGGAGTAGAGTTGAACAAACATTCTCGTTACACTAGCAACATCATGATTTGTACAAACTCCTCATACTTTACGGAAAACTGAACTGAATGGATCAAACTGAACTTACATGTCAAAGATAAATATACAAAAAGTAAAACGCTTTTGTCAGCATTTCTGCTTTTGCCATTTGTGGGAACGTCTCTACATACCAAAACGAAAGCATACTTTCTGGAATACCACTCTTACAGTACCACAGTGAAGTGAGTAGTAGTCTAGCATTCCAGCTATGTTGCAAAGTACTAAACCGGTCTATCAGTTTGTTCTTTTTCTACAGACAAATTAGTATAGAACAACTATGTAATTTCGCGACGACCAGCTCGGAGGGATCATATCTTCTGCAACCTGCAGTTAGTGATCCGTCTTTCGTGTCATCCACCACAGTAGACTATACATACAACAGATTAGCAACCACAGTAACTTAGTTCATCTACGATAGTCGACTCCTTTGGAACTAGCCACTGTAACTTGAACAACTCCTGACTATTTGCTTGTCGCGATGTAGTACGGTATGTGAGATGAGCGATGTTGGATCCACCCAGGGGAGAACGGTTCTCGTTCTCCTAGTTAAGTTACAGTAGCTTGAATGTAAAGCTTAATCAGAGTCACAGTAACACAACCGTTTTAGTAAACGAAACATGAAATCCTTCTAGAGAAATGACATGAAGCTCTAAAAATTGGGACAAACATCACTTAGCCTCCACTCCTGTCTACAATAACTGGCCTGAGCACTGTTTTGAGCTACATGTACTTTGTCATCAACTGTAGAGTACGTGTTCTACAGTTACTATATCTCCATTTTTCTACGCCAGATTGGATTATGTATGATCGTGCATTTCCCACTTCCAGTATTTAGGCCTTTCTTAGAGTTGAGAAACTCCTTCTGATTTGGATATTTTTCTTGAAACTGTTTCTTTTATCTTGTAGATAAACGAACACGTGGATCACAGAACTACAAGAATACACGTCAGAACTTGGATAACTAAGTAGAAAAGAAAATTTACAATGCTTCTAGCAGGTCAACCATGTATGAATCACTAAATCGGTTACACTGGATTACTCCACAAGGTTAGTCAAGAGCTAAACAAACACAACATTTGTGAACCTCTGGTGCGAGTATATAATGTGCTAGGGGTCCAACTGAAATGGCATTCAACCCAGCGAGAAGAAAGAAGCTACAAATTTCTTAAAAGTTTAGGTATTGCTGTGTTTTAAAACTTTAAGTTTTTCTCCGCCTGGACTTGTGTTCACATATGGTTGATGTGAAAATGAGATCACTGCAAAACGTTTTTTTTATTCCAAAATTATGAACAAAATGATCACTGAAGTACAAGTGATACTAAGAAAGTAGTCTTCCTTGCTTACCGTAGATCGGTGTCCCAAGTGGTTTAACCTACAGTCCTCTAAGAAAAAGATAGTGAGTCCAATCTCTTGCAGGCACTGTTGGAGGTGCATGCTGCTGCAAACTGTTAATGAAGCTTCTGGTCCGAGTCTCGCTGTGGTAGACTCACATGGACAGTCTCATGGTCATCGAAGACCCCAAGGGACAAGTAATATAATTTATCATTTACTATTTTACTATTTTATTCATCTCCTCCATCTTCTGATGGAAATGGCAAATATACAAGGGTTGAATTTATTACCGAGCCTTTCTACCAGGAAGAGTTAGATAATAAATTAATGCATCAAGTATTCAACCAAAGAACTGACTTTTCGTCATAGAGACCTGAAATTTCCCCACAAGCATTAATGTTTTCCAAATACTGAATTGATCGTTTTATATTGACATGGTTGAGGCATGCATATAATCATTTGACCGTAGTTGAATGTCAGTTTAACATTAAAATGAAATCATCAAAAGTATGTTTCTCTTATAATCGATCAATAAGAAACATCACTATACTCTCTTTATGATGGTCTTCCATTTCTTCCTACTCTTTTAACCACCTTCGAGGGTTAAACTAAAAGAAAGAAAGTTAAGGCAGTTTATTTTTGGGATTATTTGTGTTTAGAATGGTTAATTTTTTAGTTCTTTTAGTTTTTTTTTTCTTGAAACAATGAGAAGAAGAGTAATCTATGTAGACTTTCTCAGCTAAGATACTTTTATAAGAAATCTTCACAATACATATTTTTCCAGGACCTCTGGTTTTCGATTTTAAAGAATATATTGATCCCACTCATGAGCCTCTCCACGAAAGAAAAAGTGAAAGAAAAAGAAACAGCCAGACTGATACGACCATCGGCAGAAAAAAGCCGTGAAAAAAACCAAATAATGAGATAATAGCTAACCAATGATATGTGAGAATTTCCCGAACGTGTTTTTCGCTTGTCCTATTATGTTTCTTCTTTCCGACCCATAACGTTATATAAATCTAAAAAATCTAACTTCCTTGCGCATTTACCTCTCCCATCTTTCGAAATAGAGGAATATTGTAAAATTATTTAATTTGTCATTTAACCTTTCCGACAAAATTTAAGTGATAAATTAAATCTATAAAAACTATGTTTTATAGGAAAAGAGGTAGGTCGTATAGTTCCTAGAACACGTTTTTCGCTAACTGCTTGTAGATTTTATTTGGCAGTTCTGGCTTACATGTTTTATATAACATTTTGGATTTACCTTCGAAATATATTTTTATTTCACAAGATATGATTTATTTTATAAATTGTTTAGATTCATGTATAAATACCCTAAATTTTTAAATTTTTAAATAAATTAATCTAAACTTAATTAATATAACCCAGAAGTTGGATAAGATACCACTCCCCTGTCCCGTCTAATAATTCTACTAGCTTTTGCTCTTTCTTCCACACTTGTCTTCTTCCTTCTCTCTTGCGTATGTTCACTTTGCATGCATATTAACATTTGTGAGGGGAAGAGATAGGCATTTTTTTTCTAATCTCACAAGCTAACTCAAAAGGTAAACACTCCAGAAACACTGTAACTCTTGCCTGAAGAAAAGGAATTAAACACCCTGTAAATGCTAACTTTGACGCCCCTATAGAGAAAAAGCAAAGACTGATAACTTGTTAGCATATAAACCTTTTATTAAACGTTAACTACTGTGGTAGCCGGAGTTACAGTGACGTGGAAGCAACAGTTTTTATACAGAGTGAAGAAATAAGAAAGCAACATGAATGGTTCTCCAGTACGGAATCGTATGTAAGCCCACCCGGAAAGGAGTCGTAAAAAGTACTGTATAGACTTTGTCCGCAAGTAACGCGAGACGTTTTGACGTGTGTCATCCACTTCTCTTCCTCACTTACGGGAACTTTGGGAAGTGCGTGGAATGCAACTCCGTACCGATCACGGATGTCGTTTTCCCGTTTCCATCTCTATGACCTTGTATGGTATGGTATGAACTTCCAACATACGGATATGTCAAAGTAGCCACACTGACCGGAAGTTCCAAACACGGGACAGAAAACCGGGGAATATTTGTCAAATTTGAAATTTGAATAGACAGAAAGCATCCAATAGACAGATTTAAACAAGACTGTCTTTTTCTTTTCCTAAGATGGAGAAGATCTTCCCCTATTTGCTTCACTCCGTCCCGTAGACCCAACCTTCCTGCTTAGAGTTGGGACCAGACTCCCGTAAAAGCGGTGACAAGCACCAAGACCAGGTTCGAGGAACGCTCTTGATAAAGTCTCGAACGAAAATGACCGGCTACGTAATCCAGGGTAATTTACTTAACCACTAACAAGTTAGATAGATGCCGGATTATATCCCTACAAACGGAGAGGTCTTTTATAAGGTGCGAATCTGAACAACGATTTTCTCTAGCGCACGTTGAGGGAAACCTCCAGAAATGGAGTGCATATATATTTGGAGTTTGAGACCCAGTGGAGACACGAAGGATTAGAAAGGAAAAGGGGGAAAAAGTACCACAATGCACGAGAGGGGGCCAAAAATAACTTCCTTCCAAGCCTCGGAAGATGTTACAACAACATGCGCATATTTATATCGACCATTGACTCTCAATCATTCTTTTCTTTTCTGTACAAGCTTGAAGTATGTTTGACTAGACATGAAAAACCACTGAAAGGAAGAATCCACCAGCATAAGAGAGCATTCAGTAACGACAAGAAGACAAAAAAGGGCAAAAGAGGGTGGACAAAAGCCCCTCTCTATTTGCAACATGGGATACACGACATATCAATATGGGGGGTGTGACTGAGTATTTGTAGACTCCCACATCAATTGGTCGAGAAGCATTATCCGACTTAAACTAACTTTAGATGGATGTCAGTCATCACGAGGAATCGGTGTGACCCTATACTGTATCCAACTCATGCAGGTCATCCCAACCTGCTGAATTAAGTAAGTAAGTTAAACAACTGACCGTAAGCATACTGCTCTCCCACACGGAAGACCAGGATGGTGATCTAACTGCACAAACTGGCTCGTATTATTGCTAATTAATCATGCTGGAGGTTCAGTAAACAGACACTCGAACCGCCAGATCTCAGGCGGGCTTTCCGGTATCGTGGTTAGTCCTACAGGCAGAAACCAGCAAGTTTCTACTTTTTGTTCTATGGGTTCCAATGGAATTATCATAAACTTTTCTCTTTCCTTGGGAATATTGTGGACTTCTCAGCCTAATAACTATTCAATGAAGATTTCACACATTTCATTACAAGATGATTATTTTCGAGAAATAATGAATTTGTTAGATAGACTCGACTCTCAAATCCTGGAGCACTCGATCACCAAACAAGTTATCTTTACATTAGAGTGTATTGGCACTCTAATGTAAGATTCAGTTGTGTTCGACAGTTGGTGCGATCTGCAGCAGATGTGAAACGCACAGCTGTTTACACCTTTCATGACGTGGGAAGTTTTGTTTCAACACTTGGAGGGATCGTCGATAGACGATTATCATAAGTTCATGCGAGACTACAACGTGGAGATTGAGTTGTGGAGATAACATTGGTCTCTCAACTACATTTTTATCACTACTGATGCAGTTTCAGGAGGCGTAGCACTTGCGAGTTCGTGTGCCAGTAGCAGTGATACATCCACAGATGACGGAGTACGTACTACCAGTGGTGCGTCCACTAGTAGTGGAGAAGGTGGTAGTATGAGCAAAATACCACCATGGTTTAACCATGTGGTTCAGTTCTTCCGGTGTTTGAAGAAAAACTATCAAGGTGTGCGGATCGACAAGTTGAAGAGTCTGCAGGAGTTCCAGCGGAAGATTGGAGAGAGCCTACGCGAGGCGTTTACTCGCATGAGACGATTGATCAACGTTACCCAAGGGGTGATGGAAGCACAAGCAGTCTAGTTCTAGTATGAGATACTAGACCGAGAGCTACATAAGAGAGTCAAAGATGTCACTCTTCTTAGAGACACCGCTCTGTCGTTGACGATTGTCTTTAGTTTTTGGCTGAGCGGATTGAGTTCAACATGATGGAAGAGAATGTGGTGACTGCTGGGTTGAGCAGGGAGGCATCACATGGGACGAGCATCTCTTCTCGAGGATCACAGGCTATGATGCGGTGGTGGTGGTGATAAAGATTGTGTTGAACAATCACGATCCCAGAGAGGTGTTGGATGACTCGGTGGGCAGAAGCCCATGCCGTTCTTCTCTAGTCAACAGCAAGCAGGTCCTTGCTGGACGTGTGATGGTCTTCATCAGCAGAAAGACTGCTCGTAGAGGAGAGGTGGTTATGAGACGTCTCGAACGTCTCAAGTGGTGTCTAGACAGTGTGAGCATTGCGGATGATCAAGTCGCAATAGTGATTGTTGTTTTGATCTCCACCCGAGCTACGGCAAGAGAAGGTTGATCGGGGACGAGGCGGAGGAGCTCAAGGAGGCCATGGTGGTCGAGCTGGAGGTAGAGAGAGGATCACTCGGTCCACCGTCTGCTACGACGTCAGATGCGAGTATGACTGCCCGGATTGAGCAGTTAGAGCAAAGGATAGCTAGTATGGCTATGGCTTAGTGGAGATCTGGTTCAAGAGCAGAGGCTTCCACGTCTTATGAAGGAGAAAGAGTTGACTTCGACTTCATGATTGGTGTGACTCAGATTGAGACATATGCACCAGTGATTCGGGATGCAGTACGTGTCTCTGAACCACGAGGTGCGTCGGTGGAGTTGAATCTACAACGCGAGGAGGCTGACAGACAGACAGGCTTTCTCATTTGTTCATGCTATCGGAGGCGTTGAGAACCACGTCTGTGGTTTCTAAATGACCTATCGATGATGCAGCGAAGTTGGAGACATCGACATCCAAGAGTGGGGGTGATGCGAGTCAACTTTTGATATTGAGGGCGGCTATAGCAGTTCTCCGAGTCCCACTATTTTCAGCCACAAATATGAGGACATTAGGAGTAAGCTTGGCTCTAGTGTTCCCGTTGGCAACCACGCTCAGTGAGAGCGAGGATGTAGTTATCTCTAGTGCTGAGGTGGTTCAGCGAGAGACGGTAGATGTGTCTATGGAGTCGAGGATCAGGACATCTATCAGTGGTACTTGACAAGCGGCGACTGCCAAGTTAGATGAGTTACCAGCTAGGTCGGCGATTGACTGTGCTGGTTTAGCACCAAGTGTGGTGTTGTTGGACAACAGAAATGATATCTTTTGTTTGGTGGCACCTACAAGGAAGGTGTATCGAGAAAGTCTGGTTATACTTTGGAGTCCAGCTTGATGTTGGAGAAGATGACTGTTGAGAGTTTGACCAAATCATCTCACAAATGACTCTATGGCGAAGACAAAGGCAATCGTTACGGTCGTGGAGTCATATGATGTGTTGGTGGGAGATAATGTGTTATACCCTCTGAGGTTCATGATCGACTACTGGACGAAGACAACATCTTATAGACCAGGTTGGCAGTCTGGTGAAAGAGGAGTGAGTCGCTTACCAGTGCGGTCCAGTGCTAGAGTTGGTACAACGGAGCCTACACCTGGGACGATGACATCCGTTGCAGAGTTTTGTTCCGTCATCACTTGGTCGAGAGAGTTGTTAGAAGAGAATGTCCATGAGGAAGATATTTCGGTCTTTGAGGCGGTGGAGGATACGCCTAGTATGACTACGGTAGCATCATCTGCCTTGGATGTTCCACTCTAGAGTTCGAGTGGAGAGTTACAGCTGTATGCTGATCGGTTGGTGCAGTAGGTTTGGAGTGAAGTCTTTGTAGCGCTAGTACAGGAACAACGAGTTGTTCTTGCTATTGACTCTATGATCTTATCACCGTTGGATACGACTCTCATTGTATGGCAGTATCCAGAAGAGGGTATGTACGTGTGTTGGAGCTGTTCGGAAGGATAAGCATAAGTTTGACTGCGGTATTGCATGCAAGCATATGAGTACAACGATACTTGTATATGGAGAGAGATGAGATTGCGAGATGCATCTCATTGCGTCATGTGGCACGCTTGGTGCAGAGATATCATGAGTTGTTGTCCATATCAGCTGTCAGTGGATATCAGTAAACATTATCGTCGGATATTTTGCTGCTGAGAGTGCATGATCTCACGTTTGTTGACATCATTCATTTGATGATAGCCAGGTGGCCATGCCAAGATCACATGTGTGTTGAGAGAAGTCATGGTTTACATGACCTGCGATCTAGTACGTTTTGAAAGATGTTACATATCTTACAACATCTCCAGATGCATCAGGTGGATTCTCCAGCGTATATCTTTGAGAAAATGTACGCTGGAGAATTCTCATATAGAAGATGGGTCTCATTGGTTTCTATGAAAGACTGGAGGTTTAGTGCTTATAAAGATTTTTGTTGGAAATGGAATCAAAATTGGATTTTACTCACGCCCATCAGGAGGCTCTCAAGTCAAAAGGAGATGGCAAACATTATCAAAAGAGAGAACCGTCTCTAAAATAGTGCGACAGTCCAAAACTAACTAGTCAAAACTACCATTACTCTCAAACTGCTTTATTTCTCGAGTAAAGTTTTATGTTTCATAATGATATTCTCATCAAGAGATCAAATAAGTTCCAAGTTGAGATGGATCAGAATGAAGAGCTCGTTTAATGTCTTACCACTATTGTCAAATCTATCTCTAATATGTCGAAAGTTTTCACATTGTAAGAAAACTTGCTCTTCATCTTTGGTCTGACTAGTTTGATAGCATACATAGAGTCCACACTCTTGAGTTATGTTGTTCTGCCAATCAGTCTCAATAGCTAATATATGCGAGCTAAATATGACCTTCGAAATGGTTTGTCTTTTCTTACTACCGATGTTGGACATCATGTAAGTGACCTAGGCATAAATAATCATCTTCGATCTTCTATCTGTCCATAGCTGCTTCAGAACTTTCTCGATCACTAATGCTCTTGTGTTGATGGTAGAATCATGCCAATCTTCGCTGCTAATCCTCTAGAAAATCAGCCAAAGTAGTACATGATGGGACCATCATCATTCTGTTGAATGAGTAGCTATGTACGGTTGTTTGGTTGGTGCCTTGTTGATTATTGTCAAGCAAAAGTCCTAAGCCTCTAACGATAACCTGGATATTCTTGCTAACATCACAACGTAAGAGGTATGTGTCTTCACATCCAGCTTTTCCAAGAGAAAATGTTTTTAACCCGTTTTATGACAATGTTGTTGACAATGATGTTATATGTATCACAAGATTAATGTTTTTAGTGCTGATTGATCTCCCTCTCACTACGTGCCTTCTGTAAAGCTTTAAATAAAGCTCATGGTCTTCAACTTCGTGTTGTCGAACTCTCACGAAATGCTTTTTGTGCAGTCTAGACGTATGTAATTAATACCAAGAGTTTCTGTTTAGCAATCAGTACTCTAGTACGTTTTGTCTTGGTTTGATCTGGCCTCTTTAACTTTTCGTCGTATGATCGAACTCCTGATTGACCAAGGACTGTCGCTCTAGCCATATCAGTTGACATGTCAGATTGTCCAGGTCTCTTGAGGATTACTCAACATTTTGGAATGTATGTCTCGTGTTTCTCTCCATCAGTTTACGTGTTGAAACTGAATCGAAGTGTAGAGTTTAAGTATGACGAGGATGTCTTGACAAACTATTGATAGACTTCAAATAACAGAGACATACCTCGTAAGTTAGCACACTATAACGATCCGAAGAATCTCTCACTTCATCCATGACGGTTTGACCTTGCTTAGGCCACTCAAATATGCTTCATGGTAGAACTCAAGAACGACACACTTTGAGAGTCGTCTTCTTTTACACTCTCTTTCGTTCGAAAGATTCATTCTATGCATGGAAGCACATGCGCGTAGACAACTTGCTTTTCTTCTTCACGCTTGGCGCTAAGATTCTTATGTCCTTGTATATGTCCAAAATGTAAATATCACAAGAACTGCCATGACTCGACTACTAAAATGACAATCTATAATCAAGGGACAAAAGGTTATAGAGGTCTTACCAAACCCGAAGGACGAATATATTGTGAACTGATCAAGCAAATTCTTGCTTCCGTGTCATATCATATCTACCAATGATGGATGATCTATAAGAAAAAATGTCAAATACAAGAGCTCTACAAGAAGATCATTTTCGTCCTATCCTCATCCCCATATTTCATACTGGTGTAGACTCTACTACAAAAGAAAGGAAATAAATCTCCCTTGTAGTTTTCTTTTTGTAGATCTTTTCTCTTTGAATGATATGATAGAGCTGGTGATTATGATTCCATTTTAGTATGGTTTTAGCCTCCTGGGTCACATACACAAAGTCGTCAAAGCTAGTATCTAGAGACTAAACCTAAACATCGCACTAACTAAGTGAATGTCAAAGTACATCAGTGCATCTTTATTAAGGAGTAATTACATGAAGTTGTGCCTAATACGATCTCAGAAAGATACCCTCTAGTGCAACCGAGACTTCGAATCAATTATACTTGATAAAGAGTTTTTAGTCCAAAAACTCCTTCCTCTTCCCATCCGAGTCTTAAATGTGTGTTGATGTAGAGAAAAACGCGACCCAATGAATAGCAAAACGGATGGGAAGACCTCATCAAGCCTCACAAGGGAAGAAGGATCCGAAGGGCCAAGCAACAACCACATCGGGACTAAACCCCGCTATCAGTAGCTCTAAAATCGTCAGTCGCACCTATAATGTCGGAGACCAAAAAGTCAATATCCCTACAAACAACTGGCGCACCTGAAGAAGCATCACCTACTGCGATTGCTCTCCTGTTGATGTAGATGACTCCATAGTTCTTTTCAGAAGAACATCTCTTCGTTAGGATCATGTCATGGGTTAAATAAGTATGGGACCCATGAAATTACATCTCGGTTTTCATTACAAGAAACAGTGATCTAGAATATAAACGCTAATTTAAGAAGAGAAACTAATTCAAACATACAATATAGAACAAGTGATCTTACTTTGCTTTACAAGAAAAGGATTCTACTTTGCCAACATGGCAATTTTCCAATAAAATCATTGTCTACACAAAACAATTTACTCTTGACTCAACATTCAAGTCCGTTCTTGCGTGGAGTCGGTCTGGTACTGGCCTCATATTACTACCTCTAAGTTGCGACGAGTTTCATCTCTAAACTTTACAAGTGTGAACTCCTTTTCTCCTCCATCATTATCTGATAGTCTTTCTACACCGACCGCCTCACCGTCATCATACCCTGACATCCAGTAAGGTGTGTTTTTATTAGCCTTTCGACTGTAGTCGGTGTATCATATAATTGGTTACTCGTCGTAACGTTGTAGCTGAATTAGGTCAAGCAATTTTGTGGACTATGATCACATGGATGTCATTTTGGAGAGGGCAGGTCGCGCATCGAATTACTCGTGCACCCCGCTGCGAGTAAAGAAGCCAGAAAAGAAATATTCTTTTTCTCCACATATTTACCCTCTCTGGTTCCCAGAAACCCTATGTTTAGATCCTCCATCCACTAAACCCCATGTTTACATATTTCATCAATTGTAACCAGTTTGCTCTGAGGTGAGAATTACAAAGCATAAAGGTCGTTAAGGGGCTTCATTTAAGTCGTTCTTCCAAAGTCCTCATTTCGTATGGAAGATCCATCATGAAAAGGACTTTGCTCTCTTGACGCTGAAATTCTTAGGTTACCAGGGGTAGTTATTGGGACACGCGTTTTCTTTAAAACCTAGTCGAACTATGTGGACGATTCGACCAGCTCTAAAACTCCGCGACGTCGAACGTCTCGGCCGGAAGAGACGACGTCACGCCAGTTGGCAGCAGGGAGATATAAGACAATCACGGAGTTCCCGCACACTCCAATCGAGGACAAGCTACGGAGTTCCTGCACACTCCCGTTCGAGCTCGCGAGGCCGCTGTGGGTCCGCTGGTTACCGCTAGCCAGCTAACAGAATCGAGCTCTAGGCACCGCAATCCCCTGTAGTTGTACATTCATCTGTCAGGTGGGCAGCGGGGACAGGAAATGCCGCAATGACAATCAACTGTTATTTTACAAACTCAAATTTCGATTTGGCAGGAGCCGACCAATGAGCACTAGACTACATGAGATCAACCCCCCACAGGGAGCAGGCCAACAAGCTGGCATATGTGATCGACATATGACTAAAAACGGAAGGTACAAGTTCGAGACACAAGACACACAAGAGAACAAGAGTTTGATTGCTGGTGGCCCCCAAAGCTACAATGAAGCCTACCCTCAACCTAGAAAGTCATCCAAACTAACTAACGGCTACCTACAGTAGGCACGCGGCCATGGACGACAACGGTGTAGGTGGGCTGCTTGCCTTTCCTGTGGCATCCAACTCATGGACATGACGCCTATGCCATCTGGGCCGCGTCTTTTGTATCTGGACGCCTCTGTGAGTCTAGTGCCACAAGCCTCCCAATCCCCGGCCCCTTCGTCAACGGTATAGAAATTTACAAGGATACTTCTACTGCTATAATGAACGCAGGGCGCAGTCTTGGACATAAGGAAAGAACGTGTTAAGTGCAGACGAACCAAGAACGTGTAAGCGCAGAAACAAGCGCCCAAGGCTTCTAGTGCCACTTACGCAGAGGACAGAATCCGACGTCTTGCTATGCAGGTGAAAGAAAGTTGTCGCCTAGACTCGAAGGGTAGCTAGGCGGCTGCGTGTGACGCTCAGTGATGTGTTAACTAGACCGTAAGAAAGCAGCCTATAGGGTCCTGTAGGAGCACCTTTGCACATGGCGACGTGCCAATGTGCATACCATACAGGGAAGTCATCAGCAATGGGTGAAGCTGGCGAGTGTCCACAGTCAGACTTAAGAAATGGTATGTACTGTATGTACACTAGTAACAAAAGTCATTTGGCGCCACCCTTTCGTCTATAACGTATCGAAACAGTCCTCGAGACGCAGCAAATGTTTACATCTGCGCCATGCAGGAAGAATTCCGTACAGCTAACAGGTCAGGTTCGCTTACGTCTCAAAATGCCGTAGTGATCAAACAAGAATGAAGGAACCAGCGCGAAATGCATACCTTGCTGTCCTAAACGGTGGAACTCAGTTGACTGGTACTCTTTGGGGTATATCTGCGCGAACAATGTACAAGTACAAATGGGCATGGACGGATGGGGCAAACAATCCGTCAAATTCGGTGGTTCCTTCCTTCCTGTTGGCTTCGCTCAAACTAAAGTAACACTAACAGGCAGTAGGTGTCCTATTAGCTCGGACCAAAAATCCTCTGACCGACAATGGGATTCAGACTTGCCTACGGTGGTCCGCACTGAGAGAGAAATAATGTTACAATTTACGAACAGTTAAGAGGCAAACAAAACCATCACTCCCCCTCCATTCACCAGGCGTCATGTGGAACTATGATACAAAGGACACAACACAAGTAATGTCGTCCATTTTGCCACCAGAGTACGAGTAGCCCACTAACTGTGCTTCTTTCGCAAAGGGACTCATTCCTTCCTGGGTCGCTCCCACCTTGTGAGCAGCGGTGGCCAGCTCACCAGCCACAGTCTGAGGTTCGACAAGAGGAGAAAGTGTCAGAACTGAAATTAGAGCATCAAGAACCGAAACCGTACATCAAACGTCTATAAGTTGATTTTAAAGTCTCACACTTTGCTGCCCTGGACATGCAAGACATCGCAGAGAGCTTCAAACTTAAAACTCACTTCAGGTTCAGATCGTGACTGGACGAGCTTGCTCACAATCTTTACAATCTCACTCTCGAAGAGATTGTCAAACAGGCCATCAGAACCCAGTATGACAACGTCTCCTTGCTCGACAGGCACACGGTACACCTGCAGCAAAATGGGTTAAATACAGCGAACTACATACGGCTTCATGCAAAGGTATGTCTGTATGGAAAATAGCACATGGAATGAAACCCCACTTCTACGCCTAAATTCCATCTTTAGCCGTATTGCCAGATCATCCATACGACAGTATCAAATTCATGGTTATTCTATTCCCCAGCAGAGAGCAGCCCTACCTCTGCTAGGAAAGGATCGTCACCCACACTCCCAATTTGATAAGGGAAGTTGAATCCCCGTTGCATTGGTGTCGACCGTGCTACTGCTGCGCCATCTCGTACTACCAAAAATCCAGTATCGCCCATATTCACGACACTCAGAGTCTGTAGACAGCGAATCGCAACTGTCGCAGGACATTTAGACAAAGAACTTTTGAAACATTTGGTCGCTTACTTGCCATCATTAACAAGCGTGTACCCCTCGGAGCCCAATAGTTAAATGTAGGCCGCAGAAAAAACGACACGCAGTAGGAACGGAGTGCATACTTGAAAGGCTTCTGTTTTGAACCGTGTAGACCAAAGGGGAAACATCAGAAAGAGGTATTAACTCCCCTTAGCACCTACCTACGTAACGGACACCCCCAATGTACCGCACTAACGCCCTAGCTTAAACGTTTCTCATGAAGACATTTGGAAATAAATCGCGAGATTATTCAGTCACAGCTTCCAGGAGGTGACCATGAGGCAAATATTTGGACAAACAAAAATCTTCCATACTCATAAAAGAGAAAAGTGAACTAACGGGCAGAGACCAAGAAGCCAAGAGAACACCTAACGCTGCATTCCCAAACATGACATGCTACTTGTATTTTCATTTGCATAACACGGGGTTGAGATAAAATGAAACATTAACTCCATAAACTGCTTAAACATTCGTCTACTTATTCAAAAGTTAAACACCTGAACTCTCAAAACCATAATTCATGCAATCTAACGTGTTCTCCAGGAATAAAGGAAAAATGTTGAATATAGGGAGTGACTGAAGTTACTCCCAAAACAGAGGATCCCAACGCTTAAGGAGACTGGGATTAGATTATAATATATTAGTCCAAAGTTTAGTGCTGGACTATATCTGTTCTCTATAAGAGCACAACAACTGCTGGGATGTAGAAAATAACCACTTACAATTCAAAACCCTCAACTGATCTCAGCGACTTTAGACAGACATGGCACCGAGGGCACCGTCAGCAAGGAGACATCAACAACAAGAGGACAAAGAAGGCTAAGATCCCTATCGGGATTGCAGGTATGAGAAACAGACCTCCCCACTGATAGAAGCCAACACAGCGGTTGTCGATCCCACAGCCTTCGTTCTCGAGAAGCTTCTCACAAGCAAAGTTTTGGGATCAGAATCCTTATCACTTCGACGAGCGAGCTCTGCACAGTGCCACATGAGCTCCCGTGCATAATGCCCTGCATTTATTCCTGTAAAGACACCACATAAATCGTCAGAGGCTCTAGAGCATTTACTTGAACCGATACCTGATTCACAAAAGTAAACAGCCACGGAACTTCTTCTTCCTCGCTGTGGAGGACACAGCCAGATGACATCCCAAACTCACAATCGGATGATTAGTGGATCATCCGATTGTAAAAGTCAATCATGGAGGCACATGTTAAGAGTCTTGGTTGAACGCCACAAAGCACACTGGTCTTTGCGTTGTTCCAACCTAGACAACATGTCTCTTGACAGAACACAACAACTGCCAGTAACCAGGAAAAAGTGTGCTGATTCGTTAAAAAATGTAGCTCAGTTGGTCAGTGTTAGTAGTTTGGTTCCTAACGCTTGCTCTTTGTTTCCTTCCGCCCTATGTAGGGGTGGTATTCCAGCGGTGGGGATCTTACCCACCTTCCCGTTCTCTGTATGGTGATCACTTGATCAGCACGTAGACGTCCAAGCCTCCTAAACGCAGATAGGAAAGGAGAACCACTGATCATGCTGCAACTTGCTGACAATACCGATCCATTGAGGTACCCCGAAAGTATGGAAGCCAGGTATATAGTATGTAGCATAGATGGATGAAACTGTATGCTAACTTGAAGCAACTCGCTGATTACAGAAGATAAGCTCAGTTTGCGTAACTAATGGAAGGCGGACGATTAGGTCCAACGATTTATATACTTTCCAACGTGAAATCCTGAATATTTTCAAGTCGGGAGGTAAGGCTCTACAAACGGAGTGGTGCAGAACAGACGACCTACCATAAGTTTCTGTACGGGTTACTTAAGAAAACCTCGCTTCCCAGAGTGCAGTTTCTTTTGGCAAGAAGCGAAGGTACTGACGTTTTTTAACAGAGCATGGACAGTGTTGGGAATTTGTCAATCGTAACGACGGTGCAGATGCTTGAGGACAGTTACAGTAGCAGCGAATTGGTGGGGAAGATACTGCCGAGAAAGCTATCTATTATTCTGCTAAGTTTCCTTGACTCTTGATTCCTTGGCTGTAACTCCCAGTGAATTCGCATTGTCGGTTAGCTTTATCTAGGAACTATATACCGACGCAATGGTGAGTAGCTTTCCTATATAATACAAACTTCTTCTAGACATCTTCAATCACTGGACACTGCCACTTTGGTATAAACCTCTTAAGCAAAATAACTAATACACACATACTCGTGTACATAAACAAATTCAAATATCTAAGAGATGTCCACGCGTAACCCTTGCGTTACAAGTGGACAGTTACAGTCAAACTGAGGGAGGAGAGAGCACAATCCACACCCTTCCGGAGTCAACCAAGGGAACAGATTACCTTCAAGGGCCCAACCACCAACCCCATCTGCAACTCCTATCCATTGACTTCCTTCTATAAAGTAGGCATCTTCACCACCACGGGCAGCCTGGAAGTAAATAAACAAGGAGTCAGAATAAAACACAAGTACCAAGGAGTTGACAATCTATGATGGTTTCTTTCCACTCGTGTTAAGAAATTGAGCGTGCAACAACTAGATCAGCAAGCAGCATCTATCTGTCCTGACCCTGCAGAGAGAGTATTTCAAGCATTTCTTTATCTGCCGCTGTCGTTTCAGTAAATTCCACCGCTTTACATGCTTCTACGGGATACAAAGGCCTTACCTTCTCAGGATGTGGAATCATAGCAGCTCCTGAGTTGAAGTGACAATTTGTTGCATCTTTGGATTCGTCACTCGGAACTGGAGCAGGTTCTTCTCTGAGGAAAAAGAATAGTTTTACAAATGCGAAAGATATGTCAGGGACATCTATCACTGAAAGAGACTCTAGTACAAGGTCGGGGGATGGATATAATCTGAAACCTGGAAATAAATAACAGCAGTTTGGCCCACAGGAAAGAAGTGGAGGCCGATAAATATAGTAAGAAGAAAAAACTTTGGTTCCCAACCTGGTTGTTTCGGTACTCCTAGCTGTGTAATGGTCATTTACTGGGACCTGCATCAAACGCCAATCACTACAGGTAGTCAATATTTACTGAACGTTAGACGCCCGAGCAGCGTACACGATACTGGCCCACCTACAGGAACATCTTCTCTAGACGACATTGTCGAGAAGAATTCACTGTCTCAGAACGATTTCCGGCGGGGAAGATATTAATGAACAAAGGGCTTGTCGATTATTAACTTCTCCATAAATTATTCGCCAAATGAGCCTTCAACCAGAAGCAACTCTCAATTCGAACAACCTCTTCGACATTCAAGTGTCCGGCAGTCAAGGGAGGTGAAGAACGGTACCTCTTTACGACCAGACCCATTTTCTGTGGCTGGATCCACTTTGTCGTCTCCCAGGTCGAGGTCAACAAGCTTTTCGGCACTTTTAATAGATTCGACTTCCGAGTAAGATGATTCCTTCTCTGCAACAGCATGAGACTCCGACCCTGACCCTGATATTTCCGCATCACTAGCTTCGCGGTCCTCGGGTGCAGCTTGCTGCTGCTCCAAGTCTACGGAAGAAGATTCAACCGACTTTTCTTTGACCAGTTTTTCACTTTCTTCAACATCTTTCGGGCTCAGTTGCTCGTCCGCGGTGCTTATAGCCTCTTTCTGTTCAGGACTACCAAACTTGTACATGATGCTTCCATCTGCGCACTCTAAAGTACGACGGTGCAGAACTGAGAGGTTAGGAGACTTGAACGAGGTAAGCCTTCTCCTCACTTTTCAAGAAGCTCAGGTTATCTGCCACAACTGTTAGTTAACATATATTGTATACCGCCCGTAGTTAAACCCCAAGCATATTATTCAAGCTTCTCACTGATAGAGCGACACAAGTTAAAAATAGCTGTTTTAACCGAGATTAATTCACGAGTGTTACATGCCTAAAGCAGTTATTCGGAAAAAACAAGTAACTTCTCCCGCACACTTAGGTAACCCCCGAATAGTTTTGAACCCATGCATGTACAAAGTGAGTAACAAAGATTCGTGTACATGTACGCTAACTTGGTTCAGATGTTAGCGAATGTACATAACCGAGGTATGACCAAGGGGAAATGTGAAAGAAAGCACAATTCCAAGATGGCAACCCCAGGTTAATTCAGGAGTATAAAAAGTTCTTCCATCTCTACGCGGGTGTGAATTGAGCATTATGAGTAGGTTTCTCCAGTCCATTTTCATTCGACACAAGTGCGGGAACTTGGCTTAAAGTGAAGCCGGGAACACCTCTAGTTTCCAGGAGTACCGAACTGGCAGCCCCCCACGAAGGTTCTGCCGTTGCACATTGCCGCATGAGGAGCAAGCTCGGACAATTTCCTCTCGAAGTCCGGCCGGGCACCACCTGCTGGTTGAGGGGCAAGTGCAATGCAGGACGAACTGGCTGCAGGGCCGAGAAAATCAACGCAGTGCTCGCCATTTTAACACAAACTTCTCGATGCCACTGCTTTACCAAGCCCCTTCCCAGAGCTCTTGCTCCGACTTGTGACATCTTTCCCGCTCTCCAACCCACAACACAATTGTTGATCACCTGCATCTCTTCGAAGACCAGTTCACTTATATCGATAACAGATACACCATTTCTTCCGATCCCGCTCCTACAACCCTTCACCTAACTTACGAACTCCGAAAATGTACTATGCTGAGCTTCAACACTTCTAAAACCCTTACGCAAGGCTCCTTACTTCAGAATTCCTCCCTGAAACAGAAATATGCAAATTTATTAAGTGGGCAATAAAATCCGCAGAATGCGTGAACAACATCCACTCCGAAGAACTAGGTTGAAGTCAGAATTCAAATTTCGTTGATGTCAACATTGAGAAGAAAAGAACAAAAGATAAGATAAGAAAAGAATCGAGCTCATGCCGCTGTACTGACTTCGAGTCAAGACGCATGAAACACCACACGACGAGTCATGAAATCTATTCAGGCTCAAGGGCAGTTCTAACACTCCTTCGAATAATAAATTCCGTAACAGAGGGGTATCCACCATTGGAGAGGATGGCAAAAAGGTGGACGAAATAGCTTTTCCTGCAGATAAGTCAGATTTTTCAAGAACATCGATCTTGCTGGCTCCCGGTGAGATTATAAATGCTTGGCATTCGGAAAACTAACTCCGCACTATCTCACGTGAGACTGAACTCTCTATACACTATAACACATCTATTTAAACATCCAAACCATGCAGGAATTCGGGCATTCACAACCTCGCTCGCAACCGACAGTCCTCGAGCAACTCTTACCGAGCACGGGCGCCTCTAAACTCAATCGCAAGCAGTCGATGACAATTGGGCCCGCGTGGAGAAATCTCGTGTCACGTCCACCTGTTGTTCTTGGGCGCGTTTTCTCGACTGAATCTGATTGTCGAGTTTGAGCGTGGGCCCATATCCCGGTGCCACGATCGATTCGGTGGATTCTGGTATCCTTGTTTAACTTTTTCCTTTTCCTACTTCTATTTTCTCATTTATCTCCGTATATGCGCTTGAAATTTGGGCTAAAAGGAGGTGATAGGCAGGATGCCCTATCGTAGTAAAAGGCTGTTATTAAACTGCATGACCTCGTGGAGCAAGTTGGCAAGACGAATTCTATCGAGAAGAGAACTCACATGAACACAGTTGTCAAGCAGGAAGGGAGTCGAGTGGTGAGTGAGATATCCACTTTATGTCATCTAGCGACCGTGTGAAGCCAATGCCGTATATGCTTACTTATGGGTTTACTAAACAGAAATTTGCTTGAACAAGGGAGGAAGAGACACGATGAACAGCCCCTTGCCCATGTGACGTCCGCCCTCTGCCGACGTGGAAGATAAATCGGAAAGTGTCACGTCTGAGAGAGCGGGAGACTAACTTTGGGTTATACTGATATGTCTATGTGTAGGTGGACGATGCCGCTTTCCGATCTGTTTTCCTTGTCAGCAGACTGCGGACGTGGATATCCACTCACGTGGAGGGACGGGTAACCGGGCAAGGTCCTGTCCAAGTAATGTGAACAAGTCGAGGGTCCGTTCTAGTGATGCTGAAGGGGTTCCTGGGCAGCTCGTGATCAATATGAGTCTGTTGGAAGTAATGTGAACAAGTTGAGGGTCCGTTCTAGTACCTTCGAAACAGAAGGTGCATGCTGAAGAAGTTCCTGGGCAGCTCGTGATCAATATATCAATATGAGTCTGGTGAAGTCTATATGCAAGAACCTCCTTGAATATAACTTATTACCTAACTCTTCCCAACGGAAGGGTTGGGTAATAAATTAAAGCTTTCAGAAAATGTCACTGATTTGACGATCAGTAGCACGGGTGTCTAATTTGGAGAGTGTGTTAGTCAATGTGTGTGGTTTCAAATATGATTTATGTATTCTCTGTTGCACCAAATGCATCACAATTAACTATACTTTTACAAAAATATAGTTGTGTTTTTGGATCTAATGGATACCGTAACGAGAACCATACGAAAACAAAGTCTAGTTGGAACGACAGTCACAATTTCAGTTACTTTTTCAAGCTCTAGTAAGAAAAGAAAGAATAATAATAAAATAATAATAAATGTCTCGTTTTTCAGTTATTCGATAATACGATATCGTATGTGAAGATGCTGATATTAAATAGAACGACGACGCGATCTACTCTTCTGAGGAAGAATTTCCTCAAGAGGAATACAGTGGTAAAATATGCATGCTCGATCAAATTAGAGGAAACTTTGTTGTTTTTATGATATCAGAAAGGATACTTGTGTTAGATGGTAATTGTATTTTAAGTTGGTAAAATAATTTGAAATTTCTAATTATTATATATTAGTTGGATCTACAATTGTGGAAGAGCCAGATTTAATTCATAAGTGGAAGGAGTCTCGATGCGACTTTGAGACTATAAGTGAGACAACGTGCTGAACTCATTTGATCATTGGATTTAATTTATTACCTAACCCTTCCAAACAAAAAGATTAGATGATGATAAATTAAACCACATATGCATATTGTTTTTTTCCGAACTCAGAAGAAGTATGCATATTCACTTCTTCTGAACTCAGAAGAAGTGAATATGCATACTGCTCTAAATATGACAAATATGACTATCAACCTGAAAACATCATGATTACAGTATCACCAAACAGCCCACATAAACAAATTCTCAATCATCACTCCCAAGTTCTCCCAACCATCACTTTGGATGATTCTATTAATTCTCATCCACAAATTCCTGAATTCATTTGTGCAATTTTTTAGTGACGAGCGTTGTATTGCACTCGTTAAATATGCAACTCAACCGCCAAGTAGAATGTGGCCCATGAAGAAGACAAGCGGGATATGAGGGAAAAGTACAGAAAATGGATTTGCTCTCAAGGTGAGATTGATGCCTTAGGTCTTAGTTTACCATATCACAAAAGAAACGAGGCTTCTTTTTACCCGTTCATTATTGTATCATCGCTCGATGACACCTGAATTGTGGGGCGGGTGTAAAGCATGAGGACGACAAAGACCATTGTAGGAAGATCCTCTGATTTTTTTCTTCACGGTGTCTTCTGATGTTTCTATTTATGTTATAAAATGTGTGTATATTTTATGTATAGAATTTAGAATACGGTGTTTCTTAAATGTTACGGAAACCATGAGCTGAAAAAGTAAACCCTTTTCAACTGAAGGGTTTGGTAATAAATTAAGCATGCCACCATATGCATGCTCTTTGATGACGAAAGACGTTGAACATCTCACATTGTTTATCATTTGTGTTTCAAGAAATTTTGAATGGTTCTTCAATCTTTTGTCTAGTCCTACAATTATATTTGATGATCAAATTATACAAAGTTTTAGTTAAATACTAAAAATATACAATCTCATTAATAAATAAAAATATAGATTAAAGTAACATATCCTTTTCACGATATGGTTTAGAATCCCTCAACGTTTAAGGTTTAGAGATCTTAAGTAGGATTAAGAGAACAAAAATGTAAGGTTTATATTAAAAGACTATGATTATGATGTAATTTTGAAGTTTAAGATGTGGCTTGCAACACAATTATCGCACAAGATGATATCGAGAAGATAGATGTTTGACAATGATGTACAAAGCTATACCATTGCTTTGTTTTCAGTTCAATTTATAAAATCTTAACATTATGATCGCACTAGCTTCTAGACTGATGTCTTTGATCATATTGAATGAATTATAACTAGGTGGTTCTGCCTCGACATCTTCAAGTAATCACATCATTGATAGAGTGAGAAGGCTTGAGTTGGTGTGTATGCATTTTTTATATGTGTGATGTGAAATTTATTGTTTATATACTAGTTCATATTGCTGTGAACTGGGGAATTGAACCTAAAAAATGTTCCAACTTGATCTCTTACGAACACATTATTTAAAAAAAACATTGATCACAATACTTTGAATGACGTATATGTAAATGAATGAAATCAACCTGAAAAGAATAAATATCCAGCAAATGTACTTTGTACCTCCTCACCCAAATCTCCAAGACGTAAATTCTACTATATATCGATATTGATGGTGTGCATAATTATTATAAATATCGATCTCTGGTGTCACAAATTTGTTAACAAATATCTTCTGGAAAACACATATCTTGTGTATCAAATGCATTGCTCGTTGGATAGAAGATGGAATTCTGATGCTCAAAATAGAAAAATGAGCTTTCAGCGTAACAAAAGCTTATTCAAAGTAAAGTCGATCGTGAATATTGTGTTAATGAATAGTCCACGAAGCTCATTGTTCTCATGTCAAACATTATATGGGATGAGTAGTATGAAAACAAAGTGTAATCACTATCTCTAATATGGATAGCTTGAGCTGAAAGTCAATATTTACAACAATTTCTTGCTTGAATGACTTCGCCAGACTTAGCAGTTGCAAAGATCTTTTGTCTTTGAAGAACACATATGTTGTTCATGTTACAAAGCATACTCTTGCTTCTATCAAGAAAAACTCCGTCTGAATCCACTATCCTTGAAGCACAAGAGAGTGATATCACATACAGTTATAATAGTCACTTATTGTAGAAGTATCGATTGGAGTTTGGATATGAGTGTAGATGTCATCGATGATATATTGATTGTTTGATAGTCCAAATTTGCAAAATAAACACTTTGAGACACCTTCGTCATTCATCACCTTGCAGTCAAACAATATACACAAGACCTAAGAGTTCGACAATGACCACCCCATTCATGAGCTTTTGAAAATACTATTCCTCGTGTTAAATCGATATTCCACATGAAAGTAACTCGTACTTGTGCTCATTCTGAACAATATTGCACCAACGCGAATCTCAACTGGAATAACTTTTCTCCAATGTGTATCTTAGCACTTTATACGAGGATCCAACTAATCGCAAATCCAACTAAAGATATATTTTGGCATTCTAAGACATTTCACTCAACACGACATCTCATAGAATTGCCGATGTAATATTCAAATCAGATTAAAGACCGCTCTTTTATCCACCTTTCATCACATGCTGTTCGGATGTGGCAAATAAGGGTCGAGCAGCAATAATGACCCTTGTCCATGACCTTACCATCTATTATGTTCCATGTCGCATTCGAATTCACGAGTTTGCACGAGTCTACCACCATATTATGACCGAAAAATCATGTCCATGGTTATTATATAGTATCATCATCATCTACATGCTGATTGGTTTGGTATGCAAAACAAAATGAAGTTAACTCACATCATTATTAAGTTAAGTGGCTCTAGCTTTAGTGTATAATTGCTATTATAATCCAAAAAGACATCTTAAGCATGATTATAAGACAACACTGATGTATAATACAAGTTAACGACGTCCTCATCCGAGACTAGAGAATGGATGGAAAGATGCAGTCTGTTGGTGTGGCTCTCATCAGGAAGCGGAAGTACACGCCAAGTATAAAGTTGTAGCGAGGAAGGTGAAGCTTGTGACGACACAATTACTTGTTGATTCTCAGCAGCAGATGGAGTTAGCGGCTGTTGAGTCTGTGCTTAGAGATCATACACAGATAGGACACAAGTTTACTCAAAAGACACTAGAGCAGCTCCAGATAGGAGGAGGTGGCTTCTTGACTGAAATGGAAAAACAAGCTTTCGAGAAGATGATAGTTAGCCATGATAAGGCATTTTCTTTCTCAACTAAGGAGATTGGTTGTGTGGATCCTAGTGTGATAGCTCCGATGATTATCTTCACTATTCTTTATGTATCTTGGGACTTGAAGTCGATTCTAATCTTTCGTGTCTTACTACCGAAGGTCATTGAATTGCTGAAGGAGAGGATACGAATGGGTATTCTTGAACCATCTATGGCTCTGTACTCTAGCCGATGGTTCACAGTACCCAAGAAGACAGGAGCTCTACGCTTCATCCAAGACTTGGAACTTGAAAACAACATCACGATTCGAAACATCGGAACAGGACCTGTGATTGATGAAGTAGCTGAGGCGTTTGCTGGGAGGTCAATCTATTATATTGGAGATCTGTTTTCAGATTATGATCAGTTTCAGCTTGCCTTGGAGAGTAGAGACTTGACTACCATGCGTACATCTTTGGAGTTGATACATATGTGTATTCTTTCTCATGGTGCTACAAACTCAATAGCCCATATGCAGAATGCGATGCATAAGATGTTACGAGAGTTTTTACATGAGGTCATTATTTCGTTTCTGGATGATATTCTTATGAAAGGTTGTCCGGTGGAGGACAAGGACGAAGTTGTGACTTCTGATGTGGCAGAAAGTTCGTTGCAGATCACATTCGAGATGTGGAAAAGATTCTGATGCGTTTGGAGGAGGTACACCTCACTCTGTCAGGTATCAAATCTCGCTTTGGAATGTCAGAGATTGTGGTGGTGGATCATCTGTGTGGTACTTTTGGGAGACGACCGAACCCAAAGAAGGTAGATGCTATAGCAAGGATAGCATACTGTACCAATATTTCTGAGGTTCGACGATTCTTAGGAAGCTTGTGTGTTCTTTTGCGTGAGTTTCCTCATTATGCACATATTGCCGAGCCTCTTTATGCACTTCTGAGAAAGAGGAGGAGGTTTATTTGACGGCAAGAACATCACGAGACGATGAAGCAACTGAAGAAGATTCTGAAGTCTCCACCTACTGAGGAGGTTTAACTACGAGAGCGGGAGACCTGTGGTACTGACTATTGATACGAGTTCAAAGGCAATTGGACGGGTAGTTGACCAAGAAGATGCAGAAGGTGTGCGGTTTGTTTCAAGGTTTGGAGCTCGGATCTTAACAGATAGACAACGTAACTATCCTCAAGTGAAGCATGAGTTGTGGGGAGCTGTAACTGTTATGAAGATAGATCGAGAGTTCTTGATAGGAGCCCGTGTGATATTAGAAACAAATTGTTTGTCTTTGTTGGATATGATAGCAAATTGCAATACACCAGACATAGTAATGTTGCGATGGATTGCTTATGTCTGGAGTCTGAACCCTGAGCTAAAGCATATAGCAGGGAAGGATAATCCAGTTGCATATATGTTGTCTAGGACTCGTGATACAGATGAGGATGAGCTGTTTGCATAGGTCGAGAATGAAGAGACGAGTGACGTTTGATGTCAAGTTGGTCAGCAGACTTCAGACTTGGAACCACTACCGTTCAACGAGGAGTTCTACACAAAAAAGTTCCATGATATTGGATTCTATCTGAGTTCATTTTGCAGACGAGAGGAATGGAGTGATGTACAGTTCAAGGAGATCAAGCGGAAGACGTACAGTTATCTTCTACGTGAAGATTATCTGTGAAAACGTCCGAAGAGAAGAGACGAAATGCTTGCTAGAATGGTGGATGATCAACCAACGAAGCTGAATATGCTTAAGGAGTTTCATGACACCTTGTGGGCTGGACATCGTGGAGTCTGGGCTACTAACACGAAGATGAAGGAGCGATACTGATGGAAGGGTTTGTATCAAGACATGGTGGACTTTGTTGTGTCGTGTCTGCACTGCCAGTTCTATTCTAAGGTCCGTTACAGATATGAGTCTGTACCTACCTATCCACCTAGTATCCATTTTTAGTGGGTTCTTGATCTTGTGATGATGCCACCGGGGCTATGAGGGATGCGTTATTTGATGTTGACTCGAAAAGATCTTTCCAACTATGTGGAAGGACGAGCACTACGGACAAAGACTACAGAAAATATATGTAGATTCGTGCTCGAAGATATCATCTGTCGTTATGGATCTGTTGGGAGATTATGAGCAGATAGGGGCGAGTTGGAAGAGACGTTGAAGCGAAAGAGTTCTTTGCTCGTTATGGAGTAAAGCTTCAACTTACTACTGCCATGAATCCAGAAGACATTGGTAAGAGTGAACGAGGACACTCTTCTATTGTTCACGCTTTAGTGAAAGCATGTGATGGTAGACCTAGAGAATGACCGAGACTACTTTCATTTGCTTATGGATTGATAGAACTACACACTGTACCACGACTGACTATATGCCAGTTGAGCTTATGTTGAGACAGAAACCAATCATGTCTGCTGAGGAGGACTTTCTTACATTGGCTACGCTACCGTGGGAAGATATTTTAGATCGCACTTCACTTATTGCTTTACGTACCATGTAGTTAGAGCGGATGGAAGAGGATCTTGCTCAAGCACATGAGAGGCTGAAGGTGGTCGAGTCAAAAACAAGGAACGTTTTGACAAGACTCACCGACTACGGCCAAAGCCGATACGTGTTGGTGATTGGATTTTGGTGTATGACAGCACGTTGGAGAATCAGCATTCTACACTTAGTAAATTCTCTCGAAGATGGTTCGGGCCTTATGTTGTGCTAGATGTTTATGAAAATGCCACCTATAGTTTATGGGAGCTAGATGCTACCCCTTTGAAGCTATCGGTGGCCGGTAAACTTGTGAAACTGTTCAAAAGACGTGAAGGATCAGTAGAGTTATTCAACTTTTTTGAGTCAGAGCAGAGGACAACAAGAGACGAATACGCCTCGGTTGCTGAAGAGGTTGAGGCAGAGGAGAGCGAAGATGATGGAGAACAGATAGAAGAATGAAGAGGTTGGCACATGCCGGAGGATGTGCAGGTTTGGAGGAGGTGGATGTCGTGATGTGAATCATTTCACATAGTGAATAATTCACATCTCTGTCAGGAGTTAGTCTCTCTGAGTGAAGTTAGCTTAATATTGCTCCTAGTCCTTTATGCATATGTTAACACCGTTGTGTTATATATTTTGAGTCCTAGTAGATTGATAGTATGCTATTTATCTTGTTCAAGCATTCGCACGCTTGTGCAAATGAATTCATACTTATCTTTGATGTTCAATGTACATAACTTAGGTTTACCATGTTGATAGAGTTTAAGCTCATGGGTTGTACTTACTTATCACCCAAGCACGCTTTCTAGCTGGTTTAAGTTATCTTTCAGGGTTGCGTGTCATTTTTGGTAGTTTAAGATTTACGTTGGTACTTTAAGGGGCTTACGTGGTAGCCTATGAGTGAAGTTAAGTTACCACGTGGATTAAGACACTAAAGGACAGCCAAGTGGAGCTATGAACTCCCATTGGTCCATTTTTGTTTTTTGTAAAACTCTAAACTTAAGAGCAGGGGTCTAAAGAGGAGTTCGAGCATTTGATGAGGACACTGCAAAATCTGAGAGCACACGAGGATAGAGCTCGTTGTGCCAGCTACTGTCAGTGAAATTCTTGATCGATTTGGAGTAATAAAGAAGGAGTTATGCCAAATTGATGTTCGGATTATGTCAAAATTGCATCACTTTTGTTGATTTTGGGGTTTCAGTGTCAATTGCAGCAGAATTGAGGAAATTGCTTCAAACCTTCGTGGTTGCGTTCACTATCAATAGGTCTACGACAATCCAAAAAGTTTCAAGTCATTGGAGTGAGCAGGCGACCGATGAAGCAGAAGGCGTCTGAAAAGCTCTCAATCTAGAGCAACAACTTCAGAGTTCGAGATCTGAAGAACAATGTACAACCACCAGGTCCAACTTCACAGGGATGTTCAGCATGCTGTGAACTCCAAGTCTTGTAAGAATGAGCAAAAGTGATCAAGCCAATTCTCTATTCTAGGTCGAAGTAGCTATCTGGGTATAAGAAATTGTCGTAATTTTCTTACTCCGAACGTTTTTGTCCACATCTCGGTGCTAGAATTTGATCTCAAGATGAAACTTCGTGTGTGTGTCCAGTGGGGCCTCTTTTACATGTAGGAGAAGTTTAGAAGTCTAAACCTTCACATATTTCCTATTCTGAGTGTCAGAGTTCACCGTCTGACTTTATCATTCCTAGTTCAACTTGATTTTTCATTTCCTGAACATATTAGAGGAGCCAAGGGACCTGTATGAGTGTTTTACAATGCCAACTTGTAACTTGAAGCCTACCCCTTTGAGTTAGCAACCACATCTAGAAGCCCAACGCTTCCTTGAGTAGACATATACAGTCTTAACGGTCATACCACAGCTAGAAGATTCCGTCCTTCGCAAGAAACTCTCATATCTACACCGTGCTTGTTCGGACAAGGGCGCATGTTCTTGTCTCATAGCTCGATCTTACATTAGAGCGTTCGGATTCACACCAACTATCTTCTCTATAGCAATGAAGTTCCGCCTAGGCTTGGTCCAACCTGTTGCTTCGACACTGTCCACTTGCGAGTGCGGTGTCTCGCTCGACACCTCGAGTCGACATCTTGCTCGCTGTCCTCACGGTGGAGAGCGGACAGTTATCCAAGATGTCGTCAGAGACGTCATGTTTGTCTTAGCACGAGAGAGCGGTTATCTGACGTGAAGAGAGCTTTGGCATGTCTTTCAAAGAGAAGGATCAGTGAGCTTACATATATATGACGAGAGAGGTCAGGTCTGAATGATAAATGCCGTCACAGTACTCAGTGATGGCACAAGTGATCACTCATCCTCCAGAATGGGCTGCAGGTGTGGCAAGAGCGAAGATGACCAAGTATAGGAGTATGCAAGTGAGACATTGTTTCATCCTCATAGTCATGGAGATATACGGTTGGACAGCTTCAGAGTTCGACGATTTTATTCGAGATTGTGCTAGAGTCTACCGTGAGAGACACCAATACTATGACTTTTTTTTCTTTTTACACTACATTTTTTAGACAGCGAGTTTCTATTGCTCTACCTGCATGAGGTCAAATTTAAGTCAAGATCATGGAGGGTCAGAAAGAGTGGGCAGTGAGGCTTAAGAACCTTCTTCATAATCTTGACGTCATAGTGGTGTGGACGAACGTTCTAGAGAGATAAAGATCAAATTTGAAGAGATAACAAATAGAAACAAGCAAGACTTTTCCAAGAGGAAATTGAGAATAGAACCGTGATACTACTTTTATAGAGAGTTTGAGCGCTATGCTACAAGTTGTCTAGTGAGTTCAAGAGAGAGAATACTCATGAGAGAAGGAGTTCTAGCGATCTAGATCTATGTGTTGGTCCATCTTCCCCTGCATGTGTTACTTTTAGAGACAAGAACATCTGCTCGAATTGTAGAGTTGAAGGTTTGTCAAAGAAGCACGAGTGTGGAGACGTGATCGCACAATTGGCATCTACGTCTGGAAGATTAAAAGAGGAACAAGGAGTCAAAATAGAAAAGCTTTCATCTTCAGACGAAAATTCAACTAACAAGTGATGGAGATGATAATTGATATGCTGGAGAAGGTGACAATGATGATGCAACTCATTCACATGTTTAGTGAGGAGATAGCGCATGCGATTATTATGGAACCATTTCCTTTTTTGTTGCTGATGGTTGATTATGCTCGAATGGAGTTAATGATGATCATCTTATATTAGAGTGCGAAGAGAGATATTGGGTTGAGGTTGGCATGATTTTGATGCAGACTTTCTAAATTATCCACAATGCGTAGATGTTCATGACTATAAATTGGCTATGTAACGAAATTCTGCCTCTGCAAAGTGCTTGAACTTGTAAAATGTCTAGTTGTGTCGAGAGAGAGTTTCACCTCAAGTCACGTCAAAAGATTCAAAGTACACACGTGTTAAAAAGTTTCAAAATACATACATGTTAAGAACACGGCATTGGACTAGATTCTCCATCTCTCGAGAGGTAAACATGGGTAGCTCTAGAGATACCCCTTGAGTAGATCATCCGAAATCCGAATTCTCTCTCGTGGAAAAACGAATCTCTCTCATAAGTACCAGATTTGACACCCCTAATAGAAGAAAATGTGATGCGGGAAGTGAATATTTTAGTTGGAACAGAGACCAAAATTTGCATTTTGGAATCGTATCGTTTCCAGTTAAATTCTTAACACATCGGAAATTATTCAAGAATTTGACTTCTTTTCTTAGCAGCTCTTTTACTTTCCGTTTTCCTTGGATAAGTTTTCAGTGTAATCTATTGGCGTAACTGTAAGAAGCTTTCACTGGTAACCCTTCAAGAGTTGAGCTGAAGGAGCTCTGAGTTAGATTTCATGGGCAGAACCTAAAATGTCTCTCCAGTTGAGGAGGATAGGTAGTGAAACAAACAAACGCGTCTAAGCTGAGACAAGGAGATAAAAGTTCCAAAAGAAATCTAGTGAAATTTGATACACAAGAAGCAGTGAAACGGTTGCAATAGCTAGCACGCAACAGAAACAAACGTAGTATAAACGGAAATAGAAGTTGATGAATGTTGACACATCGAAGAAAGATGAGGAAAGGACAGGACGAGGAGGAAACATCGAGAGGAAAAAACATCGAGAACTGAAGATGAGAAAGCTTCCAGTTTTCCATGGAAATGGTGATGAGGATGTAGAAATCTTTGTGCAGACTTCAAAAGAGCATGCATTGGAAACCATGAGAGAAAGAAGGCAGAGTGGGCATCGCTGTTACTTGATTTTCTGGAGAATACCGTATTGACTTGGTATGAGAAATATAGAAAAAAGAAGTCTGATGTTGATACATGAGAAAGTTTGACGGAGGCTCTAATGGAGAACTTTCTGCTTGATGAAAGTTATGAGAAGCTCATGACCAAGGTGACAAGGAGATGTTGAGAAGGTGAAGGTGTATGTAGAAAGGGTCGAGAAGTTGGAGGTTCGTTTCAAGACTATATTGAAGAAGAGCCGCTATAATATGGTTGCTACAATGGTGAGAATTATGGCCATGCTTACCAAGAACTTTCTGGTAGGTCTGAAGTCTCAAATCAGAACTCAAGTGAAGTACGAGAAGCCCACCACTAAGACAAAGACAATTGAAATTGCAATTTGAATGAAAGAGAATCTGGACGATGATGACGTTCTTCTAGGAGAAGCAAAGAAGATGAGTGTTGAAGGATTACACTCAATTAGAGCTACTTCAAGATTCAGACACTTGCTATGGTTAACACACATGTTGTGATTACTATTAACCCTCCGGTGCCTGATCTCCAAGACGAATTGAGACAGACAACAGAAACATTGTCAAATATGAAGATCAATGTGGTGCAATTGAAAGAGCAGAGAAACCAAGGAGGAGGAGGAGATCAAATATTATAGGGGAAGCTTCAATCATGGACCTCAAAATGACTTCGGTGGTATTTCATGCTATGGATGTGGTGGTCCTCATTTCCAAAAAAATTGTCCACACTCCATCTAAAATGGAAGACGGAACAATGAAGATATAAGAGGAAATCTTGGAGGAGTAGTTCTGCCACAAAACAAAGACAAAGAAATTGCCACAATCGATATGATGAAGATGCCAAATGTTTATGAGAGAGGAGTATGCTCTTACTCTTCTCAAGTGGAGCTCTTAGCTCACGAGAGGAAGAGGACTAGGTTTTTGGATGAACCTTATGATTATTGAGGATTCTCCAAGTATGAGCATGTGTTCCAACACTATGTCTTCTTCTCAAAAGGATCCTAGGAAGAAGCTAGGGAATGGAGGATTTCACCATTTTAGCTGCTCAACCTAGATATGACGTAGTTGAGGACGGCAGCACTCAAAAAGTCAACATAATGATTGGTCAATTGATTGCACTCAACCCAAGCTTGAGGAGAGAGCTTCAATGAAGATTGAGCTCGAGAAGGACCAGTAAGAAGAAGTCTAAGGGCTAGACCAACGTCTCAAGTGTGGCAGTTGGTGTAGTGGATGCTCAGACCTCTGAGGTATGCACAAAAGCATCCAAGATCGAGGTTTGATTGAATGGATACTTTGTACTTGATGTGTTGTTGAACGAAGGTTCTACTGTGAATGCAATATATGAACGTTTGATGAAGCGCTTGGAGATGAAGTCCACGAGATCGATGAGTATCATTGTTGGTATAAACACTTACTAAGGTGAACACTACATCAATGACTGCGGATTTCTAGAAGATGATGTATATATAAGAAGAGTTGAAGTGCGCTCTAATCCAACTAAGGTTGAGCAAGCTGTTGAAGTGATAAAGAGAGGCATAGAAAGCATTAAGAGAGCTATAGGATGGAGGGACCTTGTAGTTGTAATTTCTGTTCGAGCATTTTTGGAACCAACCAGTGAACAAGATGGGGTTGTAAAAGATAAAAGACGACATGATGCTCTTGCTAGATGCAGAGCACTTGATGATGGTGATCGTCGAAGAGTTACGAGGAGAAGAGCAGTGGAGTCATCACTATCTAGATCTATACCAATTGAAGGTCTCATATTGTAGAAGATATACCTTCTACATCTAGTTTCACCACCTGCTGTAGAACATATGGAGGTGTACATGGTTCGTCACATGAGGCTACTGCTACTGACAGAATACTGAGAAAGATGTTTACAACACGAGAGAAAGAGAAGGCTCCCGCCTACAAGTTGGATGTTGACATCGAAACAACAACAGACTTACGTACTATTCTAGAGCAGCACATTGTAGATCCCAGAGTTGAGTTATCTCTTCGTGATTTACTTGGTATTGCAAAAAGAGAGTTTCATGAGTTAATTGATATCATGAAGGGAGAGATGTTGATAGAGCAAGTGACTAGTCAGATGGTTGGAGTGGTGGATGCTATTGATGTTGAGGAATTCATAGATGTTGAACGTGAAGCATGGGTTGTTGGTCCTGCTGTTGTTGAAAATGAAGATGAGGAATTCGAGGAGGAAAAGTCAAGCACAGACAATGACTTCAGATAGAGACATTGAGCATGTGCAACAACAAAGGTATCAGTTTTTGACTCAGTACCAGCACTTGTGGATCATGGATAAAAAATCAACATAATCTCAAAGGAGGTGTGTGAGAAGGGACAATGGTCAATCAAAAAGAACTATGGTTGGATACTTCTTGCTGCAAACAATCAAAAGGGTGAGTTATATGGAGTCTATCCAAATGTGCACGTAAGGATTTGGAGATGTAGAGCTTGAACAACATTTCTTTGTACAGTCATCTGTTTCTTATCTTGTCATATGAGTCATCTTACATTATCGCTATTCGAATGGAGACAAATATAATGAAGGATGGATCTCATTATGCCAGTATTCGATAAAGTGTTTGACTGTTCATTCAAGAAATGAGTGAAATCGACAAACCCTTAGAGATTCTCAAACAAAAGATGTAAGGATTTTTGCAGTCCACTCTTATAAAGCCGGATTGACAGAGGTGTAAAACATACTATTGAGATCCCGTTAGAGTTAGTCTAAAATGTGTAAGAGTTATAAGAAACATGTATAAGAGTTCAAAGACATGTATAGTGTACATAGCTGACAGTCTAGGTTGTTGATGTTTGAGAGCGATGGATGGAGTCAGTTTATGCGAGCTGAGGATATGGAAGAAAATACACAAAAATGGATGATGAAATCGGTGTTAGAGATGTGACGTGCATGGATTTTACATGAAAATGATGTAGTTTTTTGCTTGTTAGAAGAGTTTGTGTCTGTACAGTCGGAAACTGGTTGGTTGGACGATGTGAGCAGATCGATGAATGACAAAGATGA
The DNA here is from genome assembly GCA_036924285.1 of Asterella californica. Lineage (NCBI taxonomy): Eukaryota > Viridiplantae > Streptophyta > Marchantiopsida > Marchantiales > Aytoniaceae > Asterella > Asterella californica. The sequence continues at coordinate 17,517,031 of JAYKYS010000008.1, forward strand.
TATGAAGATGATCTTTATCCACTCTCGACAAATGTATGAGGAGATTAATGTATGTTTGTGGTTCTTTCTCAATCCGATGCAGAAGAGTGAAAAAAAGGATGCAGTTTGTTGGTGTACGCTTCCTCAAGAGATAGAGATCATGTAAAGTATAAATCTGTACTGAAGAAGGTGAAGCCGGTAGCAACTCAACTACATGTTAACTTTCAACAGCAAGTACAGTTAGTAGACACTAAGCCTATATTGGATGATCATAGACGAGCAAGCCATCAATTTACTAAAAAGACGTGGAAGAAGCTCCATATAGGAGGAGATGATTTCCTGACTGAGATTGAGAAAACAACGAGTCATGGTAGAGCATTTTTTTAGTTGAAGAGATATATTATGTGGATCTAAAATAGTAACACTTATGGTTATATTCACAATCTCTCATGTGCCTTGGGATCTAAAACCAATTCTAGTTCCTCGTGCCCATAAGCTTATTGAGTTGTTGAAAGAGAGATCACAGATAGAGATACTTGAGCCGTCTATTGGGTCATATTCTAGCAGGTGGTTCACTATATCCAAGAAGTCATGAGCCTTGTGTTTCATTCAAGATCTACAACTTGCGAATAACATGATCATTTGTAACTTTGAGACAGGTCTTGTGATTGATGAGATAGCCGATATATTTGCAGAGAGTGCTATTTATCCAAATAAAACACTAGTAGTTTCTCAATCTTGTAACTACTCTTTCTTTTCTTCTAATCTGCGTAGTAACGATTCTCTAAAAGAAGACAAGCATCATCAATTTCATTCGAGAATAATCTATCATAGATAAAATGAAAAGAAATGGTTGCAACAACACCTCTTGTGTCATTTCTTCTCCCAATGTAATCATGAGTCCGAATCTCATTACCACTTTCTCCACCATCCAAATGATTATCTCCATCACAACTCGACCGAGTCCTCTTTTGAAGTCGACAATTTCTCCATCTCAGTTCTTTGAATCTCGTCCAACTTCTTGACTACTAACATAAGTAGAGTGACCACAACTACGCACTTGTGTCTTCTTGATAGATCACCCACTCTACAACTTGAACAAGGATTATTTTTTACAAGATGAATTGACATTGGTGAAGATCAATCCACTCGAAAACTCTCATCAGTAAACTCTCACTTTCTTTTGACTCTCTCTGCTCTGATCTTATTTGGAATCATTTGTTTGAGACTTCAAGAAGGGTTGCATAAGAAACAACATGAGGAGGTAGGAAGAGTGGGTGTTGTTACTGCTAGAGTTTTTAGAAGATTTTGCTCTTACGTGATATGAAGATCGAGTGAAGAGAAAGATACATGATGCAGCTGAAGACACATGAAAGGTTGAGTAACGCACTCATCGAATACCTTCTTCCAAAAGAGAGTTATGAGAAGCTCATGATGGAACTCAAACGTTTGAAGCAATTAGACGAGGAGAAAGTTTGATAGTATACCGAAAGTATAGATAAGTTGGAGCAACGGTTATAAATGGTGTTATGAAAAAATGGAGACAATGTGAAACTAACGATGATAAGGATTGGAGCAATGCTGACCAAGAACTTGGTGAGAGCGTTAAGGTCTTAAATTTGAACACAAGTGAGATACGAGAAGTCAACAACCAAAGTGGAGGCTATCAAGATTATGACAAATATGGAGGAGAGTTTGGATGAAAGAGATCTCATCCAATTTCATCATGCCGCTCTAGTGTGGACTCATACTCTTGGTGTAATCACAACGGTAGCATCTACACCATCAAAATTGATGATTGATCAACGTCAGCTCCTATTCCAATAGTGGTGCCAAAACTGGTTGTCCTACAATGATGTCTATTGCCACCTCAGATTTTCATACCGAGTTGAAGAACATCTCCGATATTCTTGTTGATCTCAAGATAAACTGGTGCAACTACAAGAATGGAGGAGGAGGTCAAAGAGGTTATGACAATAATCTCAATCGAGAAAATCAATGTATCTTTCTAGCAATTAAGGTAACTTTGGAGGAATCACTTGTTGGACTTATGGAAGTTCTCATTCCAATGGAATTGTCTTAACAAGAGCAAGAGGTGCCGAAACTATCAGAATGAATGTAGTGGAGGAAATATATCACAAGTACGAGACAAGAGAGTGATTACTATAGATGTAGTGCGAGATCTCATATATGAAGAGAGAAAGAGCTCGAACCCTTCTCATGCACCGTTGGAGCTTTTAGCTCAAAAAAAGAAATGAACTCAGTTTTCTAATGAACCTGCTTTCATGGAGGAGTCACGAAGTAGAAGTACTCGCTCGAGTTATATTTCGAGTACACAAAGAAAACCAAGAAGGAAGTTGGGGATGACAGATTTCACTCTTTCATCTTCTCAAGCGAGATACGATGTGGTTGCAGTTGTGGGTGCTCATAAAGCCAACATCACGATTGAGCAATTGCACTTGCACTCAATTCTTGTTTACAAAGAGAACTAGGAGGATTGAGTTCGAAGAGAAACAAGAAGAACAAACTCATGAATAAGACATCAAAATTTGTGGGAGTTGGTGTGGTGGATGTGCATGCTTCAAAGATATATACTATGACTTCAAAGATTGAAGTCAGATTGAATGGTCACTATGTTTTTGATGTGTTAGTTGATGAAGGATCAACCGTAAATATCATATCGAAGAGGTTGATGAAGAAGTTGTGGATGGAACCAACTCGTACGACTAGCAATGTTGTGAGGATGGCTAACAAGTAACTGGTAAAACCTCTTGGTGTGTTAGAGAAAGTGGTTGTGTTTATAATGAGAGTTCAAGCATTGATGTCCTTTCAAGTGCTAAAGGACTCTAGTTATGATTTGTTATTAGGTAGGTCTTGGTTGAGAGCTATGCGCACCACAAATAGATTACACAGACGATATTTACAGATTAGACTTAGAGATCACAGAGTGATGGTACCTCTCTCTCGAGTGTTGGAGTTGTGACTTCTGACTCCGATAGACCCACTAGTGACTATTGAGAATTTGAGATAGAGGACGATCAAAGTGTCTTAGTGATAGATACGAGAGATTCTTACGATCAAGAATGCTCGTCTGGTGATGAAGAATTTGATCAAGATGAATCATTACATCAGCTTAGTGCTATTGACTTGTTGCCTCGACCAGTGAGGAAAAAGACCTTGACAAAGAAGAGTTGAGTAGACGAAGATTGTGTGAAGACTCTCTACCCTGAAGTTTAGTTTCAATGTCACTCTAGATGAGAAAAATAGATTCTTAGTTATATTTCAAAAATATATCCATGTGTTTGCTTTCAATTATAAGATTTAAATGAGGTGACTCTAGAGACTCATCGAATATAATTGGAGGAGAACACAAGACAAGTTCTACAAAAGCAAAAAATTATCAATCCTCCAACAACAATGATAATCAAGGAGGAAACAAACAAGTTGAAGAAAGTGAGTTTCATCTATGAGATGGAGAATTCAAAACGGGTTTCATCTTTTGTGATTGTCAAGAAGAAGAATGATAAGTTGCGAGTGTGCATAGATCATAAGAAGCTAGATGTAGTTACCAAGAAAAATTATTATCTTCTACTATTTATAGATAAGAGTTTGGAGAAAGTTGTTGATCATGAGTGGTATAGCTTTGATGATGATTATAATGAGTATAACGAGATCAAGATAGCACATGAATACTAGCTGTTGACTACATTCACTCCGTAGTCAATAGTTAAAGTCAAACTATCTCTTGTCTCACGGAGATACATCTGTACTGAGTACAAATCATCATCCATCTCTTTCACTTAGCTCTCCAGAATAAATCAATCTTACAAGAGGAGACTACAAGGCGGTGAGAGGTGAGAGCGAAGGTGTTGAGAGAACTCAACTACCCAAAAAAGCTTCCAGCGCAGTCTCTTCCATGGATAAATATCCACCCCACAACGCTAAGGTGGTAAGAGTTATTAACCACAAATGTAACCCGCTCAGTCACATCCTTTGGCGAAAAGAAAAGTCACTATCCTTTGGCGAGAACATTCTACCCAAAGTCCCATAGTGGACAGATCTAGAAGATGAAGAAAGCGAACATACCATAGAGTCCAAGATCATTGTGCTTTCGCTTGTTCATAGAAGTGAGGTTTAAGCCACTTCGAGAAAGGGCGTAGAATTACGCATTCACATGTGCCGAAATCTGTTCGCAGCAAAGCTACTCGAACGAACTTCTGTTGTCGTTGTACTCTCTCGTTGATCTTTCAACGCTCCTGAATGCCTTAGGGTTTCTGTCTCTTAGCAGTAAAACCCTTTCGTCCTGCTTGTGCTAAGGAGGGAGGTTTATGTTTCCAAGAAGAAAAGAGGGCAGAAGTTTGCTGTCTATCGCTTAAAGTTTCGGTGCCTCAACCTCAGACACATGAAGGAAGGGGGGCAGAGTGCAGTTATACGAGGCTGCGTAATAACTGCACTCGGGACTCACATGCACACTTGGAGCCTGGTAGATTTCACGACTCGTCATGTGGTGTTTCATGCATCTCATGAAGTCAGTAGAGCGGCATGAACTCGATTCTCTTTTCTTCTATTCTCTTTTGTTCTTTTTCCTCAGTGTTGACATCAACGAAATTTGGATTCTGACTTCAACCTAGTTCTTCGGAGTGGATGCTTGTCAGGCATTCTACGGATTTTATGGCCCACTTGATAAATTTGCATATTTCTGTTTCAGGGAGGAATCTGAAGTAAAGTTGCCTTCTGTAAGGGTTTTAAAAGTGTTGAAGCTTACCACAGTACATTCTCGGAGTTCGTAAGTTAGGTGAAGGGTGGCAGGATCGGGATCGGGATCAGAAAAATGGTGTATCTGTTATCGATTTAAGTGAACTGGTCTTAGAAGAGATCCAGGTGATCAACAATTGTGCGGTGGGTTGGGGAGCGGGAAAGATGTCAGAAGTCGGAGCAAGAGCTCTGGGAAGGGGCTTGGTAAAGCAGTGGCATCGAGAAGTTGGTGTGAAAATGGCGAGCATTGCGTTGATTTCGCTTACGGATCGGAAGGTGTAGTGACACATGTTGTGCTTCTGATCACAAGGATCATTGCACGCGGGAATCAAGGGAGCTAAGGCTTCTTCAGTATGGAAAACCAAGCTTGCGAGTGGTTACTTACTGTATATTGTGCATATCCATCAAAAATTTCACTGAGGTACGTCACTTGTCCAAGTTATGCAGATCCTAGTAAAATACATTACGGTATGTAGGTACGTACGTATGATATGCACCTTTGATCTCATGGCAGGGCTATGTAAATAGGTACCGGAAGGAGTCGAGAGAACGTTTTGGCAGAATGCCGTGTCCAGGATACTGCTGAACTCTCTACCCGGCCATCATGAACAAGGAACTCAACATTCGCCGTAGAATCGCCAACATGTGAGTTTGGAAAATCCCATGTTTCCTTTTCTCCTGTAGAAGGTCGTGCGTATGAAGGTAGGAAATTACAGTTTTATGTCATCAGGGATTGCGGTTTTGGCCCTGCTTAAGTTAGTAGTGTCGTTGCAGGATATCACTGCTCACTGACGCACTACCTGCGGTCTAGGCATTCCGTGGATCACATTTCGGTTCCGGTTGTCTTATCAGTCTACATACAGTTGGATGCAATTACCTGTCCGCACAACACTTAATCTACCAAACACGTGTCTGGGATGCAACGCTGTAGGTTTACGGACTGCTGCTACTGTTTTCGATTTTCGCTGATTGGTGATAAGAGTGGAAGCTACATGAGTTATTAGCTCGCGTGTCTGCGGTAATATGTGGGAGTGAACTTGTTTGAGGCAGACACGATGCACCTGTATTTTTCCGATAAGTGAGGAGGTCCAGTAGCCTCTTCATCCACTATTGATCCAGTGAACCATTATCGATATACCTGGGAACCCTGTGAGGCGTTTGTGATTTGGTATGCGTGCGACTTGTTTTCGTTGTTAAGTGGAAGCGGCATTTGAGTTCGCCTAATACCTGCTTCTTGATGGAGACCAGGATAAATGCGTGTCGGTCGTTGTGACTATGTACAGGTCTTGGTAAGCAGCTGAATGCCCAAGCTGCACGTGGTCTAAACGTTGTTGTTTGTTTTTCACCTAGATATAACAAAGGAGACGATGATTTTCCGACCCTCCGAGAGTACAATGACTATCTGGAGGAGACCGAGGATATAGGTATGGTTGAAGTGCTGTTTTCTGGTATCATGGGAACTTTGCGGTGTTCATATAAGTTCATTCCTTTGCAAACCCACAAGTTGTTTCTACCTGCGAATGTCTGCTGTTTTATACCCTGTTGATCTTCCTCGCGTGTTTCTGATTTCAGTGTTCAACCTAGTAGAAGGAATCGACGTACAAGCAACGGAAGCGAGAGTAGCCGCGTACCAGGAGGAGAATGCTGAGCAAATTATTTCGTCTCGCGCGAAGAAGGTCTTTTACATCGATATGAATAGAAGATACATCTGCATTTGGGACCGACTTGAAGCCACAAAAATATATAGTTTGATGCCTTTATTCTTCAAGTTAGCGTACGGTGGCAATCTCTTGTTCTTATGTTATCATGACTGATGGATCTTTTCGGATGCCTTATGTGGGAGCGTGAACATGTCCTCCCGTGTTTCTCACGTTCGAGCTTATAATGCTGAATGGCAGGCTGAAAGAGTAGCAGCATCTTTCAGGGCGGCAGCTGCGAAGAGAAATGCAGACAAAGAAGCAGATGTGGAACAGGTATTAACCACAGTTGGCCACCTTTTGAGCTTATACTAGCGTATATGGTGTTTACTCATTGTTAGCCACTGCGAAGTGAACACCAGTTAGGTGGCTGTTTGCAAGTCAGCTGAAATGTATACTTGTTTTGAATGAAGGCCAAAGAAGCAGCTGGATCCACCGGCATTCAGGCTGGGGCGACAGGACAGTATGCTCCTTCTATGGTAGCGGGAAGTATGTTTATGCAACCCAGGCCCGTTGGACCTGGTGGGCAGCCTGCTCCATTGGGGCATTCCACTTATAATGGAGAGGGTACTGAGGAGCCAGCAGCGCAGAAGATTCGTGAAGAAAGGGGTGCACGAGCTGGAGGATGGACGCCAGAGCTGGGCCGAAGGAGGGCTTTTGAAGAGGCATTCAGCAGTTTATGGGTGAACTAATATGCTACCAAACTGACTTTTCAGAGCCTGGTAAACCAAGGGTTCTTGGCTAGTCGATCATGCGATACAAATCTGGCTGAGGAGAATCTTCTTCAGGTGCCCATAGGGGGTGGAAATAGCAACCCTTTATTTCTAATTATACTACTTCTTCCAAAGTTACTGTTTTCTCCAAAAGCTGCTTTACCCGTGTACCAATATATACCACTTCGTCCAAAGAAATGGAGCAGCATCCCCGCCAAACTTGGGGCGATGACATATACAGTGGACAAGTCGTTGTTTTAGTAGTGATATCGACAGCGAGTATTTGAGGAAGATGACTTTCTTCTTACCAGTTAAGGGTTCGTGGAATGAGCTCACTACTTCAATTGGATAAGCCTGAACCAGCGCAGTATCCACAAACAGGCGGAGCGGGACGGTCAGATGAATCATAACGTGGTGGGAGGATGTTACAGCGGTTCCATTTCTCTTGTACACTGTCAGGGCAGGGCAGGCGCATGACTCCTCTTGGTACTTAAAACGTTAAAGTATATACAGTAGACAAGTTCGTTCTTACAGTAGGGATATCGACAGAGAGTCTTCGAGGACGATAACTTTCTTCTTACCATTTCTTCTTCGTCTTGTGGACTGAGCTCACTACTTGGATAAGCCTGAACCAGCGCAGTATCCACAGACAGGCGGAGCGGGACAACCAGATGAAATCATAACGTTGTGTGAAGGATGTTACAGCGTTTTCATTTCTTTTGTACACGGTCAGGGGCAGGGTACGGCGCACGACTCTTCTTCTGGTACTTAAAATTTAAAAATCTCTTCGATTTGTACAGGATATAATGAGCAGAGCTCCAGGTGACGAAGATTTGTGTCTAGATATGACTTGCTTGTCGTTGTAAGTGGCGGGCACGAAGTGACGCTTGCTTTGAGTGAATTCCTCTTTCCTTGGATTGGTAACCACGCTTGATTAGTTGATATTCTGTTGATTTACGGGGCGACGGGCAGAAGCTTGCAGGTTACAGCCCATTTTCATCTGTAGATTTTACACGTGATTTCGGTGTCCTCTGGTAGTGATCGGTAATCTACGACCATGTCTGAGGTGTTATCTTTGTGAATATTTGTATTCACATAGTCTCTACTTGAGCACGGAACAGGTTCTAATTCGTTGTTCAGATCCGCTTACTCTTTCTCGATAGATGACGAAATGTTGTGCATCGCAAGTACATGGTGAGGCAAGGACGTACAGGGGATGAAGCTAAGGAGATCCGACGCTAGAAGGTTCTTAGACAATGACGGGGAAAGTCCTTGCCCAGCTATAAGCTTTTGCAGCGCATATCTTCCTTCTCAAACCGTAGAAGTGGTGACTGGATTAGTAAAGTTTTATGGGGAGTGATACAACAGGTGGGAAGGAAACCGCTTTTCAGTCCGCCAGTATACCAATCAGTTTCAGGCTTACGCTGGATGGGGCAGAAAAATAAGAAAGAAATAACCTTCAAGGTTCAGTTATTTTCCTAAATTTTTTATAAGACTAGGTCAAAACTGAAGATAGATCTGTCATAATGGGCTGCTTCGTAATTGTATGGCTGTTTTGTCTTAGTATTTCACCCCCACTTTTAGCAAATAACTGATTGGCGATGTTTCATGTTCAAAGAGTCGGTAGTATCTGTAAAAGTTTTCCTCGACACCTGATTAGAGGCTACGCGCTGTTGTTCCCTCGGCGGTTGGTTTATTGAGCAAAGATTGCCACGTTTCTGTAAACTGCACTGAGATCTAAATGTGTCTTTTATTAGTTTCATTGCAAATGTAAGGTAGCATTCTGCATCGTTCGATGAGCAAACCAGGACACAAGGTTTAGGCAGAAGTCTGTCAACATTCCTCAAGAAAGAAACCTGTACACACGCTGATTCCAGATCTTCTCACTTCTGAAATTGGTCAGACTCTGGTCCCTTTCAAGAAGGTGAATCCTTGACTCATGGAGGTCGAGTATGGGCTATATACACTATCGATCGAAAATGGATGCTCGCTTTATGTAGAAACAATTTAAGTAACGGATGTGTTTTGGTTAAATGGAGAAAGTATATCGACACGTATGTAGATACGATGATGTTCTAACAGTTACAATTATACAAATGTTAAGAGTGCAATATTCGATTATATCATACAACCGAATTTAGTATACTTTTCACTACTGGTGTAACAAGAGCAAAGCTTAACTCCGTCATAAATGTAATCGACTGCGATATGAATATCTCTTTTATCTTTTTATTTCTCTTATTTCCATGAAGAGCTACAAAGTTCTTAGTGCAAGGATTTCTTGAATTTTTGCACATCATGCAAAAATGCATGCAACATGAACTATAACTGTCAAGTGAAAAGCCCGTACCAAACTGGAAAGAAACATTAAATTACTTTAACTATTAAATGAAAATAGAGGGTACTTTTGTTCGTTTATTGTTATTGAAAAAATATAAGTGTTAAGTGAGAATTTAAACTTGAACTTAAAATAAAAGTTAAATGATAGCAAGACCTAGAGATACGAGAAAACCAAGACATAACCGACAAGGAGAACGTTGACAGAATTACATCTCGAAATTACGTATCCAAAAAGTTGATTATGGGACATATCACAATTTCCTTGCACTTCAAGTTTATTACCTAACTTTTTTGTTGAGAAAGTAATGTAGTAATTTAACCATGGGTGAATAATATGCAAGGAAGGTAGACTTTTAGAATATAGCACATCTAGAATCCTGTAGAGTTCCCATACTATATACAAGTACTAAACCAATTCTTCTTCTCATTAGGAATGAGGATATTCACCTCTACACTTAGAAGTGTATTGAGATGTACATTAATTTATGTTTTAATTTTTTTGACGAAAAGGGTATAAATTAATATCTTCACAAAATGATACTTTTTGAAGATCATTTTCCAGTATTTATATCTCTAGCAACGCATCAGCCCGAACTTCACTTATGATTTATATTTAGATCAACTGAAAACTCCGAGACAGGTTAACATCTATTAATTATGAATTATTTAATTTTTCATTATAACTTATTATACTATTTTTATAATATTTACATATTTTTTGATAAGGGAAAACGAAATTCAATGTACAAGGCCGCAGGGAAGGATATTAGCTAGGGATTTGATCGGAGCATAAAGAAGATGGGGCACATTATATGGGAAACAAAAATCATGAATTCGGTGTGAAATTAACTACAGTAGTATGGAGTTCTAGCGAACCTTACTACTGTAGCTCCTCAGGTTAGAAATTAACTTTCAGTACCTGGTATGTAATATATGTAGAGTATCTTTGCACCCTTTCTATACTAACCAGTTGTTGCTATGCATTTGCGTAGCTAATCGTCGATTCAGTTTTTAAGTGTGAAGATGACAAAAATCGAAAGAGAAAGTGAGATAGTTTTGTTTTTTCTAAACACACATCCTTTCAATATGAAACCCAGCTGCTATATATATATATATATATATATACCTTGTAAACATGAATATTTCATTCTGTCTGAGGAAAAAAAGCTGAACAGTTATACTTCAATTTATTTTCGCTGTTTCCTTAGCAAGTTTGTTGAATTTAAAATTAAATTAAAGCTCTCCCATAGCTTTACTCTATATGATTAATTTATATTTTATTATTCAATATATATTGAAAATATTTAATTATTTCTTAAAATAAAAGTTATATTCTCTCTAACAAAACATAAACAGAGAAAGAAGAATATATTTTCTTCATTTTTATACCCGTACCTAAGGTTTAATGTAACATAGTTTTACATTTAAACTATCATTCATCTGGTATAGTCAGTTGTACATTAAAATTAGTTCGAACTTTTCCTTTTGGCAGATCATGCATTACTATCCTTCAATAGATTATAATGTAGATAAATAAAAGATATTACATGTAGATAAATAAATATCTATTTAGATGTAGATAAATTTCAAATGCATAACCGTAAGCAAAACACCTTGTTTTTCGAGGTACGAGGATGGTTTCCATGCACCGAACTAAACCATGGTACAATTTATACCCTTGGTGCGAGTATAAAAGGCAAGAGGGAATCACTTTCCTGGTTCTCTTAGTTCAAAGAGTGTCCGGCCTTCACTTTGAGTTTGGACCAATTTTTATGTAGCTTATTTGTATTAAAGAAATGTATTAAATAAAAAAATAAATCCTATAAATATTTATTTTTATTTTTATTTTCTTTGTTGAACTCTACTAAGCTTGGAAAAAAACAAATAACTACGCTTGCAGTGGAATTGCAAAGCTAAGTATTGATAGATCGCTAACGCATGATCTATCAAGATCTCTTGGTGCAAACGAGAAAGAATCGTCGTCAGAGCACACGAGCTCATATACTATGCTCGCTTATACTACCGTCTTCCACCGACAATAACTCCTACTCGTTATAAGTTAATAATAATATATCTATAAGTGTATTGTTCGAGTATAGCACACTAAGTATTGTATTATTTAAAGAGATTTTTATAAATTTTAGTTTCATATATTAAAGTTTTATACTATCTAATTTATTAAATTCATAACTGTAACCAGCAGAGAACTTGTGTATAGGTATAAATTCAAGATGTTACTTCAATCCTCGATTCTTTATTGTGAAACAATCTACAACACTTGAAATTTAGGGTTTAGAAGATAAGGTTCAAAGGAAATATCATTCTTCAAAGTTAACAACATAATGCCAAGGAGTTCTATTTGAATATAGAACAAATTTCATTCTTTCTAAAATGATGTAATATTCCTTTTGAAACGCCTAAGGGTTACATTCGGGGAAAGATGATAGGGGTACAAAAGTACAAAGTGTCATAAGGCAATATCTAGCAAAGGTATTCCAACTCACTCCAAGAAAAGGAAAATAAAAGGACTTGGTGATTGTCTTGACCTGATATTATCAATTTGAAGAATATAAAAGATGAAAAGAATGATTTCTAATTCAAGAATATTGCAAACAGCTCTGCGCTTAGACTGCAAACAACGTATAGAATAACTTTAAGTCTTAATTAGCGGATAGCCAATGTATTACATGTGAGTTCAGTTACTAAACCTTATTATACGGTGCATGGGAATCCATCCTTAGTTAGCTTTCAGTTTTTCTTTCACACACAACGAAACCTCAACACTTCTAGTATATAAGTTGAAAATATTTTTAACTTACTTTTCTTTTAACAGACAGACATCGAATATTCTTATGATAATTGTGCGAATAGTTACAAAAATTCTACGTTTTGTAAACACTTCTATACTGGACTTAGAAATTGGCTTGATCATCATTAAGTTTGTTGTTCTTAATCACACCTCACTTAATGATGTATTGCTTGATAATATTTTTGACCGGTTATATATAATAAAACCAGTCATTTTGCCGTGTCGGTCATCATTTCACTATCATTCAACCGTGACTAATTACTTATCTCATTCAAATGTTTGAAAAGTAAAGTACACATAAGATGATATGAGCTCAGAAAGCTGATGTGTGCAGTCAGACATGTCATTGACATGGAAAAGTAATTAATTTCACAAGAGATAACCAGTCAAGGATGTGATCAAGCAAATTTAGGATACTTTATCTTTAACAAGAACAAATGGATACATACCACTTAAAGTCTCCAGCAAACTGAAGCTGTCAAGAACTAGAACACTAAGCCAATCATGATGCTACAAGTAACGACGTAAATAAAACAGTGATTATTAAACAAAGAGGCAAATGGTGATCTTCTGATAATTCACATGTGCCACAATCTTACCTGCCAGAATAAACATTAAACAACGCTCATGTAGCTCCTTACTTTCCTCAAAACTTGCAGGGCATCTGAATGCTGCAGCAGCAGCAGCATCCAGACTCCTCTTCAAAGCAACGACTCGATCATTCGGAATCGATGGGTTTCATAATCTGCAGGACCGGCATATGGATAATATGCATTCTCTGTTATCATTGCTATTGGGTTGTGTACATGCATGGCTATCTATCTATGTGTGAGTACTTCACCAACAGTTCAATAGATTCCATGAATCGATTCACTCGCAGTTGACAAAATTTGCAGAAGGGATTCGAATCTTCCACCTCAAACATTCATGATAGAGATGGTCGGATAAAAATCTCCAGAGAAAGCGAATGCGCAACCGTACGCTGAAAATAGAGTCAGGAACACATTTTCCAGCACGTTCGTTTTTACTGTTCTGATCGGTAGATCTCATCTCATATCTCTCTTGAGTATTGTCTACACCTTCAAATCTTGGATCTCTCTGACCCCTATCAGCTCATGATCTCGTTCGGGATTCATCTTTGCTGAAAGAACGTCTTCATCAGCTTGCCTTCTTGCTATACACATATGCTATATATCCATCCATGTGGATTTGCAGCCTCGAGCATTAGACTGTCGAGTGACTGAGACGGGAAACAAAAGCATTCCTCCTGATTTTCTGATAATTCTCTCAGTAGTAAGTTTGAAATGAAATGCTCGTCTACGATGCACGAAGAAGAGAACCACGAAAGCGTTCGGACCATGTGAATCTATCTGCCCATACTGGCCATGGACGAGTCGATACTTAAGCCAACTTTTGACTGCTGTCTCTCCAATTTAGAGTCTGAGTGGAGAAATAACCAAATTACTGAATGGATAAGAAATGGATATGTTGATATATCACTATATATTGAAACTGATATGCCTGTTGTTGTTTACATACTAATTTCTTTTTCATTTGGTATGGATGACTCATGATAAGCTTTTTCTTTTATTATCAAAGCAAAGCAGAGAAGAAAGAAAGATGAGTGACATGCAAGGAAAGCTTACCAGACTAATAGGCCAGATGGGCATGCTTTTACAAGTCCCAACTGAAAATGTTCAACTATTATAAATATAAAGAGTTATTAAGTTATTAATGTACTCGAGAGCGGATAATACCCTTATAATACCTGGTGTTGAAATCTACTATGATCTACATATCAATCAGGTAGATTCCAGAACTAGGCAGATTTGATATATAAATATAGTTTAAAACAAAAAAACTAATTTAAATATTTTTTGATAATGGACGATTATCTCACGATGATGAATGATCTGTTTAATAAGGTATTTTAAGCTGTACTTGAGCATCGAGTATGTTATATTATCTATTATATATATATATATATATACTATTTCCACTTCCAAAATATAACCGAACAAAAAATCACATAATATGAAAAAAATCATACTTTATATCAAAAAGGGAAGAAAGGGAATGTTTTGGATGCAACTGTAACCACATGGACGGAAACTCATGCAAGACTGTCAGGAAATTTGCTCACAGTTTGTGAGAAGATTCACACACTTCCATTCATTTATGAAACAATAAAGATGAAAAAACTTGAAAATGTATGTAGAGAGAAAGCTTGCAACTCGAAATAGCCAAGATAAAAGATGGAAGGAGAGGGAAAGATGTACAGAAATACATGACCATTGCATCACCAGTCAAAGACAGCAAATCATCCAAACTTATACTAGGTATGAAGAAAGTGCTTGCTTGAAGTTGCCTTTTCCTGGGCCCCGTTTCTGCTACTGATTTCTAAGATCCAGAAGAGGAAGAAAACGTCTCGTGTCAACAAAAGTGCTAAAATGATTAAAGACGCTAGAATGCTTTGAACATTAACCTCTTTTTGGAATAGGAAAAGAGTTCTATTTTAGCCAGTGATGGAAACTCTTGCTGGACTTACATCGCAACTTCACATACACGGAGTTCTAAATGAGTATGAGAGTTTAGCTCGAGAGAAATGGTGAAGCTCTTGGCTGTAATCAACAACAAGAGATGTTTTGCTATCTGGTCTAAACATTTCTTAACTGTCCATAAGTTTCAGAATTCATCCATGCGGTATCTTCAAAAATACTTCACTGTTTTGATTTCTCGTGTACATTCTATATATATCTAATAACCAGGTGAACTTCATTTTGCGGGTATGCTGTCTACGAACAAAGAAATTTAACCGTTAAACCCGAAATACTTTTGCTGATAGAACTCCCTTGCAAGAACAGAATTTGTTAAGTATAGATTTAAATAAAAGCTCTCGCAAAGCTAATTTACACTATGTGATATAGTTCACAACTCATTATTGAGTATCTTTTGAGAGTATCTTTTCTCTAACATAAGTGCACGGGGAGGAAAAAGAGAATATCCCTTTTTAGGCTTTTATACCCGCACCTGGGGTTTAACACAGGGACCTGGACATTCAATCATGGTTTGGTCAAACGTTACCTAGGGTTTGAAACTTGAACTTGCATCCAGTAATACATTGAACTAGGTATCTTGTTAGTTTCTTGAGTAAGGTCTAAACCTCACCAACAATCTGTTAATGTTAGTGAGGGTAAACCCATTCCTTATTTTACAAAGAAAGATTAAACGTAACTCACATTTAAGGAGTATAAAAGTCACTTCTGTAATTCAATTTGGATGATAAATTATTTCTGTTCTTGAGTTCCTTCAGCAGAATAATGAACCACATGCAAGCAGAACACACATATGGAGGGACCAGTAGCATCCTCCAATTTTCACACCTATTTGTTGGTGATTTGGGATGCATATTATTCATTATTATTGTCCAAAGATGATTGAAGGGAGGTGAATATTGGCGAAATGGGAAAAAATATTTATTATGGTTATCTTGCCTAAACCGACCTTTACCACAAGGGAGAGAAATGTAATAAGATGTTTACTATAATACTCAAATATATTAATCAAAGAACAGTATTATTACTTGTTAATTTAATTCATTACTCTTCCATGATCCGTTTTGCATTTCTCATCTCGGATGTTACCATATGGAATGTGGACAGTGATTACATCGAGAGTGAATTATAAAGGAATGTGAAAATGTGACTGTGACGAGTGATGACAAATCTGTTGCATTTACTTAAGACTTCATTTCTGCAAAGCTTGAATTCTTGTCTTACTTGTACTGTCGAAAGAAAAACAGCTTAAGTAAGAAGTATTAATACCTTCATTATTTCTATTCAGATATAATAATTTATAATTTATAATATTCATTATGGTTTTTAAAATCATATTCTTTGATACTTTCATTAAATTGTACATGAAATTGTCATATAACATGAGGGACTATTTCTTTCTGTAATATAACAAAAAGAAAGTGCACATATCCCTCGAGAGTGCTTAGAGTGACATGCAACGTGTGGCTGCGAAGACTATTAGGCATTTGCTTCGCTTGCATACGAATAGATAAATTCGAATAATTAAATCAACAGGCCTATGTAAATACAGCAAGGAAGTTCGAGTTAATTATTTATTTATTTATTTATTTTCCTATTCACACTCGTTTTTTCTTCAGTATGGAAGTTGCATTATAATATTAAGTTTCATGCAAAACGGAGGGGCCAAAACTTAAAAGGTAGCCCCTTTCTCTCCTTTCCTGCTTGTATTTATTTATTTTATTTATTTTATTTCTTGAGCCACTAGAGAGGCGGCTTTTTGAAATGGGGACTTGACGGCATGACAGGGACGACGATCATAAGCATGGTCATGACTCATGGCCCATCGGGGCTCTGACCGGGGGAAAAGAAAGAAAAGAAAAGCCATCGTGAAGTAAGCACTAGAGAAAGATGATGAAGGTGATGATGGGAGGTCGCGCGCACACGAACAAACCGCAAAAGAAGGAATAGCAAAAAGCGGAAGTGAAAAGTAAAGAGGAAGGCGACAACAGTGAAGAAACCGAGACGGGGCACAAAGAAAGATGGAAGTGCTTACAAGAAAGAAAATGGAAGAAGGACAGTGAAAGAAGTACTGTACTCGAAAGAAAGAGAGTGATGATGAATGACATCAGAAACTAATGTAGTCGCGAGTCGAGACAATAATAACCTTTCAAGGTATGCCCATGTGGAAGACATACATACATGAATACATATACGCCATGTACGATAAATAATATTCATGCAAACAGACAAAGAAAAATCCATTCAAACCCTTGAATGGATTTTCCTTTGTCTGTTTGGATGAATATTATGAATGTTTTCCCTTTGTCTGTTTGCATGAATATTATGAATGTTTTCTTTATCCACGTATAGTTTATGTCAAATACAGTCTGATGATACATTTTCTATGTCTTTTTCCACCAATTGTGTCAAGTGAAATATATGTAAGTTAAGAAGCATATGCACTTCCATTAATTAAAACCAAAAAGAAAAAGAATAAAGAACAAAACCTCTCTCTCTCTATCTCACTCTTTTAGATAAATCTCCAGAGGTGAGCACATATTTCTAAATGCTTAGGAAAGGGGTACTAAGATGAGGAAGCATAATTACAAAACGGAAGGAGGAAACGTTCTCTGCGCTGCCTCTGATGGAACCGGATAAATGAATTAACAAAAACGAAGAAAAAAGGAAAAAATTGGAAAAATGGAAATCGGAATCCTCGTTTACGAAAGCCGCCTGCATGCAGAAGAAATAAAGGAGGACTGAGAAAGAAAAAAGAAAGAAAAAGGAAAAAGAATTGAAACAAATCCAAGGATAATGGGCTTGCAATGCAAAGAAGGGGCGCGGGGGTCTCTTTGATGACGGATGAGCGTTTCGTAAATGCCCCTGAAGGCGACTGTGCTTTGTAACGGATCGAGTCAAGGATCTTTATTACTCCTCTTATATAAATATAAATAATAAATGTAAATGTTATATGTGATAACCATACGAGTGAATTATAAGTTCAAAGGCTCTTATAGAAAACCCCAACCTTGATATTAGAGACTGTTTCCGTCGAGAACCAAGCCACTTGAACTGTTTAGGCCATTGTCCCCTATGTGTGTATTTACTACTGTACTACGATGTTCTTGTAGCACATTCTTTTGGGGTTCCGTTAAAGTTATCATTAACTTATATACCGAAACTAGAGAGGGAGAAGAGGAGGAGGAGGAGGAGGAGGAGGTCACTCCTCTGCTCGTCTTCCTCCGCCTCATCTTATCTTTTCCTTACCTTCATCTTTGTCCCCGCGGGATGATAGCTCTTTTGTCTTTTCCCTTCTTTTGTTTTGTTTTGTTTTCCGTTTCCCCACTAAGGCGAAACGGCTTCCATGGCCCGCGGGAGAATATGATAAACGTGTTTTTATTTCCTTTTTCCTTTCGCTAAAACAATGCAATTAAAGTGCAGGTAAAGATGACGGACGCTTTCTGTTTCTCCCTCCTTCCCTCTCACTTCCTCCGTCTGTCCTCTCCAGACATGCAAGGATGGTCACGCAGACGTGGCATGTGTATTTTTATTTCTGGTTATCTGATTATATATCTGTTGTATTATTTTCTATATCTCGGAACATTCTTCCTTTCCAACCTTTCGATACGTCTCTAGTCATCGTGGGGTCTTTTTATGTATATAATGTTTTTCCTCGCACCTCATGCTTATGAGTGGATACGGTATGAACTAAGAAGTGCGTCAGTGGAGTTCAACGAAGAGTATGCTCGAGTACAAAAGCTTTTGAAAATGTTGGGTCATGCCATTTGTTTCTCCTTTCTAAGTACAACGAGTTTGAAGCTTTTCTTCTCTTCTCTTTGTGTGGCGTAGTTTCTTGTACGAGCTTGTTATATATCGATCTAGGCGAGTGGTTTACTTTTAAGTTGATGAAGTTGGAGTGACTGAAGAGCCAAAACAAAATACAAACAAGGCCAAACTGTGGCGAGGACTAATGAAGGAGGAAGCTAGAAATATCGTAGAATCTATGTAGCCAAACGGAACGAGAGAGAGAGAGAGAGAGAGAGAGAGAGAGAGAGAGAGAGAGAGAGAGAGAAGCATGCAGCTTTCGTAAGGTGGTTCTAATAGCTCAGTCTGGAAGGGAAATGACGTAATTATTGCATGTAGGTTTTCTGTGGTACAGCTATGGGCACATCGATCAACTCCTCAGCACAGAGCTGGTAAAAGTTTGGAGCTGGGGAAATTGGTCTAGTTTTCGGCAATTATCAGATTCAACAATGATCTGAATCAGGCCCAGTGAAACCGTGCATACCATAATCATTATGCTCATGACAGAGATGTACCTTTGTTGCTTGCTTATAATGTACAGTAGTGTATATAACACATTTTTGCTGTCTCCTGGAGAGACGAGAAGTGACGAGGATAGTTATTCTTCCAGGTGGGATCAGATGATTACAGGTATGTCTACTAACCTGTAAGACGAAGAATCCCTGATCACCGTGACGTAAGTTCCAACAAACGAAGAGAGAAAAGAAAAAGGTTAGAAGGGTTTGATCTTATTGTGTGAAGATAAAACTTAGAAGATATTAATGATACAAGCGGCTCAACTCAGTGCTACTTCATACATGACTGACATGAATCAACTACAGTACTGTACTTTAACCATTTTCCATCCTCGAAAGAGTTATCGACCGTGCCGAACAAAAGCCTCAGAAAAATCTGTTTGGGTGGACCAGAATTCTTGTACACTGCAAGAAATATCTCTGCAACTAGTAGTTTCAAGCATTCTGTTGTACACTGTTGGTCTGAAGCTCACAGTAGCGTAGGTCAGTTCAAGCGGAACAGGTTTGCAATGACTACCCTGATGTAGGAAACGAAGAACCGACTGAGATCAAGAGGACATGTCGGCCATGTATCTCTTGACTACGAGCAAGCTTCTAGCAAAGGAGATTGTGGAGAAGAGTGTCACGATTGTCTTCAAGTTGATGGAGAACGAGGAAACACTCACAGGCTTCTGACAAGAGAGAAGGAACTGACAAGAGAAAGCACTCTTGTGGGCTTTGACTACTCGGAGGTGTGTTTTGACCTTCGTTTAGAAAGCATGCTCGTTTATGACAGAAGAATCGAACGAACTTACTTGAATCTGATCAGCTGAAGATCGATGATGATCGTGAGCATGAGTCAAAACGATCCCTTTGTTTGGACTCAAGATTCCAAGTTTTGAAGCTCCACAATTAGAAAAGATTCCTGATCTCAAGGTGTACTGGAACACTCCACACTGAGTCCACAACGCCACTTTATTTAGACAGATGGAAATTGAACCCACAAAAGTGCCAAACAGCACAAGAGAACCAAGCAAGAACTGACGATCATGATCGTGATATATACAGCCCTTGGTAAAAACATGTTTGGAGACGCGTGTCTTTCTTTGGAGAATGTGTCTAACTTTAGATGCCCCATTAGCTGAGCAGGCAAGATCAGAAAATCCAAGTTCTTCAGCTGCTGGTGCAGAACTCAATGAAACCCACGATGACTCGGTTTGGCCAGGTCCCAGGAAATCTCCTACTGTTACTTCTTGGGGGACTGCTCGTTCGTTTGCACACTTTGGGTTTGTATGTGTACTTTTCCTTTGTTAAATATGTCTCTCCTCTGCCTGCAAGGTTGTAAAATCCGTGATGCTCAATTAAGGATTATCTATGTCTTCAGACTTGTGTGTTCTCATCGACATCTTCTATCATTCGGTTCTATCAAGTCTTGTATTCATTTTTTAATTACAATAAAATTTTAAGAAAAGAGACCGAAAAAACATTCTTACATGATAAAGTTATCTCAACTGTGTTAGAAGAGATTATGGCACGGGGTTCACTTCTATCCTTTTTGTCCATATCTTTTTCTCAAATCAAGTCATAAATGAAATATTTTATTATATTTTTAATCAAACATATAACTGAAATATTTTCGAAATAAAAATATCCTTTTGATATTTCAGGACCTTTTTTATTTTAATACTTACAAAGTACTATATTGTTACACAAACAAAATTAAAAAGATCTTTTTCAGAATACTCTATTTTACTAACAACTATGTTAAACGAAGTTATCTAGTGACCCTATGAGGATTATGGAAATCATTTAATTTCACCTCTCCGTCTCTACACATCGCAAGTTCAGTTCTCAGCGTGTGACCGTACATTATTCTGCTATATTTCACTATTTGATAGAAGATTTATTTACTAATCACGATAACTTTTGTGATATTATGATGAAAGAACACTCGATTGCTAGTTTGATTAGAAAAGTAAATCTGATTGTAGTGAACACAATATAACTAGAATAAAGTTGTTGAAGATCTCACATGAATTGTACTATTTTTTTATGCCGCTAAACCACGTATTTATGCAATTCTGTCATATGATTCCATAGCTAGTCTATGTAAAGTTACGGCGAAAACATCCGTTAAGAAGGTTCACGAATGGTTTAAACTTTAATAATAATAATCTATCCAATAGAACCCTATACTGAGAGGTTAATACACATAACTGCTTCTTTAATTTGTAACTATTCATGGGTAAATTAGTGTGTGTCAAATCTAAGAGAGAAGATTTTCTTACGTTTAGAAGGAAAACAGTTGTAGTTTATTGAATGATAGTTTTTTTATTTTTATATATTAGTTTAATTCATTTAACTTTAAATATATATTTTAAATTAATGATTTGAGTCTTAGACTACTTACTCCCAACACTTAGGCCGGATCCGGAAAACAAAAAAAAAATTATAAACGCGTAACGAAGAATATTTATTGAATATGTATTATCCAAAGTGCACTTTTGGCTAGGCGGAGGAAAAAGACAAACCTAAAGAGAAGTGGAAAATCCAAAAGCTTCACTCGACTGGATAAGCGACTTCTTTATAAGCCTAGACCTAGCCTCTAAGTTCACTGCAGGCAGGGCTCTCCGTGAATTTTAATTATTCTTCTAAACTAAATTACTAACTAAATTATCCTGAACAATTTCTGACCAAAAAAGATAAGAATTTACAGGAGGAAAAAAGAAGGTCTCTATGTCCAAAGCCTCTGTGCGCATCACGTTTATAAAAAATTTGTTGTAATTTCTAAACAGCTACATCCAAATGTGATAGAGCTAGCAAAATAGAGTCTTAGATATTTACATTTAGAAGTAATTAGTTATACTACAAATATCCTTAGCAAATAGTTTATCAACCATTCCTCATAAAGTTACTGCAAGTGGGAAAGACCTGCACGTGTTTGCTGCATATCAAACCTTTCTGAACGGAACTGATAAGATTAGCCTATACGGGAAAACGCTAATCCCATTCACTAATTACGAGAAAAACATCTCGACATGTTCTACTACTCCTTTCACGTAAGCTTTGACTCGACATGTCCCAACAGAGTCATTCAATTCTTTTCCTGTAACAAAAATTACAAAATTTAGATGAGAAAACATTAAAAGAATTAAAAAAAATGTCTACGTCTTCTCATATACTGAATACTCCCGATGGATGTAAATTCTGAGATGATACGTCAAATTTACGTCAGAAACCTATCAAAAGTTACGGGAATCCTTTACAGTCAATACAGTAGTAGTGAGAATACAGTACCATTATGGAGGATAAAATTCCAGTGGTGGTGAATTGTTTTAGAGCATCCGTTCTCATCTGCACTAGTACATCTTCTGCTCTTGAACGATAAATAGTGTGAAAGAACTAGATATATTGTTTAATACGTACCTATAATTTATCAAAGTGGTTAAATATATAATAGTCTTATCTCATTCTCAACTTCTTGATTGCAGCCTATGAACAGATTAAGTCCGGTCACTGTGATTTAAATTGTGTAAAGATTGTATCGCGTAAGCATGTTCGATAAACTTTCCTTAACTTTTACTTTTTTCTGTTATAAAAAAGATACAAATGTTATGAATAAATTTATGTAAATTTTATATCAAAATTTACCTTTATGTATGATTGTTAAGTGATAGAAAGACCTAGAGTTGAAGAAGATGCAAACATAACCCATAAAGGAAGCATAGTTCACTCGCTACAAAAACAAAAACTAATAATCGCTAGTACAAATGGTAACTATGGTAACTAAAAAACTATTTGGAGATTCTGAAATCTTAATTTTGAAAAATTAACCAAAATGTTATATTTTGTATTTTGTTCGACCAAAAAGTAAAGAAATTATTATGCGAATCATAACTAAATTTGGTTCACTAACTTTGAAAATTACATTGAATTTATGGTTTTTGCAAATATGTGGTTTTCACAAGATTTAAGAGAAATCACTGGAAATGAAAAAGAACATGTGAAAGATATAGATCAACGAAGAATTGTTAATTAGTGTCATCATAACCAATTATTTATCAAGCCCATCCATATCCTTGTACAAAATATATCTTTCTAGTTAAATCAAAGATTGAATTTATTAAATATTTTTTATAACAAGTTCGATCTTGATTTTGAAGCATTTGAGAGTATGAAAAACTTTGTATAATATCACGTTATTGTATTGTTTTATCACATGGAGTAAATATTTTGTGATTGTCAATCATGCAATACATGAACGCTCTCACTCGTTACTAGCAAGAGTTTATCTTAGTTGTAGAACACAATCCAAATACTTGATGAAATATGCATAAAAAGATTTCGTAATTCTCTCACTTCATCATCGTCATTCCCATCACTTATGTCCATTGTTTATCATTTTCTTACCCATAATATCCATCTCGCACATGTCATCCTCCATGCAATACATGTATGATTACCTTCAAACTTTGTACCTCTCCTCTACATCACTAAGTGGCTCGTGGTAATCCATGCAATGCATGGACGACATACTCTCAAAAGTTCAATCCGCTCCATCATTTTCCTTCTCGGCATGTCAACGTCTATGCAATGCATAGATGCTAACCTCTCAACCACTCCACATGTTTTACGCTTTTTGCTCGTCATCATCCATGCAACATATGGATATTTATCTCAAAAGTTCTCCACCCATTATATCCCTACACTACTTGAACAGTTTGTGTCTATGCATTGGATGGATGCTAATCGCTAAACTTGTCCATCTTTTCTACCTCTTTCTTGTCTGATCTATGTGGATGTCCGTGCAATGCATGGAGACTCTACCCAAACCCTCATCCATTCTATCTCTTTCTGACCCCCAAAAACCTCCAACCCATTCTATATCTTGCCCACTCAATCTATTATCGTCCATGCTCTGTGGCCAACCCCCTTGAACCCTCATCCGTCTTGTCCAATCCTCACCTGATACTTTTTTCCTTGTCTAGTATCGCTACGTCAACCCATCTCGTCCTTCTTTCAACCACCACGTGAGCATCCATACATTAGTATTCTATTGCATGCACATGATTAATTAAGATGCTGGTTAAATTTTTCTTCTCCTTCATCATCATCATTTAAATATTAAACATCATACATATAATATAATTAGATTTAAATGAGAATTAATCTTAAATAAAAGCAAAAGAGAACCTTCAAATCAAGAGAAAATCAAGAGAAGGACAATGAGGAAAGTGTGATACATATTGAGGTGTTCTTGAGATCGAGTACAAAATATCTCAGACAACAAAGGAAAGTTTGTGTATGGCTGCAATGTTTAATCATATTTTTGGAGATCAAAAATATTTTTAAGCTCTAATAGTTCCTCTTATCCTTACGGGGATCTCTTGAGTAGAATATTGAAATAAAATATCATGGTGATTTTTAGCACTTTTTTAGCACTTTCTAAATAGTTCGGAGGGTGTCGTGTTAAATGCTCTAAAAGACATCAGAATTAGTTAGAATCACTCCTTAAGTCAACTCAAATATTATGCACAAGATACTCACAAAAAGATATTATTGACAGATTTGAGCTTGGAAAAGTTTTGTTGATACCACACATGCATAGGATATTTTTCATGATGATCATCTACATACTAATTCTTGTACTAACAACCGATGACATTAATATAAGCATCAAAGACATCTAAAAGCTATGTTTTAGAACATCAAACATCTTCTATCTCAATATAGTTTTACTTATATGTGATCATTATTCTTATGTCTCACAAATCATTCCTTTCAAGTGTGCGGAGCTCTATCAAAACTTTTAAAACTCCACCTTAAAATCATAGTGATTTCTTCTTACGTCCGTAAGAACACAAAGTTTCTCAAGAAGTAAGATTTGAAGTTGAATGAGTTTGCGATTATGTTATCCATGACAGAGATAACATTGAGTTTATGCATTTGAACGAGAAATGAACAAAAATTCTATATGAAGTTTGAACAAGATACTTGAAGATTTTGTAACGATAATGTGTTGATCAAGAAAAGCTTGAAGGATAAAGCAAGACAGAGATGAGTTTTAACCGTTTCTTTGATATTATTTCATTGATTGTCTACATTGCTTCACTATGTAGTGCTTATGCTTTGTCCATCCATGAATCTCATGGATGATCATATGCTCAAAGACCGAACAAGCTAGTGATATCCATGTAGTCCATGGATGTCTTCGAACCATATGATCTTTCTATCTCATTTCAAGTCTCTTCGCTGCTCTCTTCTTATGAACATCCATGCAGTCCATATATGTCATCCCTTAAATGTTTGTAAGAAATAATATTTTTGAATTTTTACCATGTTAGCATAACCAAATATCATTCATCGAGAGGATTGAATTAACCGTTTCTACATTGTAATTGATAAGTTATCATACCAAGTAACCAATTGACTTATATTACTTGATCTTCACTTACGACTAACCATTTCGAACTCAAAACCAACTCTTAGTCACAAGATCTTAAGCTCCTAACTCCATCCACTTATGGTCTTATTTACTTGCATTATTACCTACAAACTACTCTTGAATTCTCTCTAAAATCTAGAAAATCCCACGAATGGCACTTCTTCTTGGCTAGATGACATGTCACATAAGTTTCTCTTGGGAGGTCTATTTGGGATAAGACTGGGACCATAAGATAACTCTTCTCAAACGTTGTCGTATCAAATCTTGCAAAGCTTCGTCTGGGAAAGCATCTGGCTCTTGGCTGCAGAAGATGACATAGCAGTGTGCGCACAAGATAACAACCTCAAGTGTGGCTCTTAGACCTTCGACCTTGATTTTTTTACGTCTTTAAATTACAATCGACCTTCGAATGCTCGTAGTATCTTCAGCTTTGCTCCAAATCCGATGATTCTCATTTCATTGGAAAGCCCTTCTAATAATTTTTTAATGATATCCATATTACTCAAAACTGATATTTCTAGTCAACATTACAAGCGATTAAAGTTTCTGCCTTGATGAGGTTGATAACCTCGATTTCAAAATCGAGGATTGCATCTTACCCTTTAGCCTACAAACCTCGATTTCAAAATTGAGTTTGGGACCTCAACTCTCAAACTCACTCTCGGAAGTTAAATTTATCACAAATAATCTTCAAGTTGACACCTCTCTTTTATTTTTTGACCTCTTTTTTTGGTTATGATTCCATCAGAACCTCATCCAAATGCACTCAAAAATCTTATTTTCATAGTCAAGATTGCATTGAACCCTGCAAAAGTAGATTCACCCAAAGTCGTCCTCCAATCTCTATTTCAGAAGCGAATTTGGACTCGAAACTAGTCTCTCCGTAGTGTGAACTTCAAAAACCTATCACTCTCTAGTTACATCTCCTATTGTGAACAAAGAGGTGGTGTTGGAAAATTGGAAAACTCTTTAAGTTGATATCCAGATCTCTCTCCAAATATAGACCCATAGAAGAAGTTAGAGGGATTGAAAGCTCAACTTTTCTCAACTTGTGGTAGAATCTTGATTTCAGAATCGAGGTTGAAGACCTCCCAAACTATTTTTCCAAATACCAGACACCATCAACCTCTATTTCAGAATCAAAGTTCAACTCCTTAAAGCCAAATATCCAACTCGAAAAGTATTTTTGCACTCAAAGTTTCTTAAACATGATTTATTTGAATAAAAAACTATACATTATTTTTGAATATACACAACTTTCTGAATATAGCACCAAAAATAATGATTTTCCCACTGTTGAAAAGCCCTCCGTGAGTTTGTTTCAGTGACATAGAAAACTTAAAAACTGACACCTCAGTAAAAAACTATGGCCGTTTGAAGTTACGACTTTTACTCAATCTTAGGATAACTTCGATTTCAAAATCAAAGTTTCAAATCATTTTCTCCTCAACTTCAATTTCAGAATAAAGGTGTGACTCCCAAGTTCTAAACTCTCATATTTTATACCCATCGAACCGTATGTTTGTCATCCATCTATCATGACAAAAATAACATGTGTTTGTCATGCAGCTTGTCAATCGGTAACCATATATGTTGTCAAATCATCTTCAACTAACCATGTCATCAAGATGTCATCATGTCAGCACCCTAAATCCACCTGATGATTTGCCATGTAAGCAAATTTTCCACGTCAGCTTTTTGACACGTCGGGTTTAAGTGCCACATCTTCACATGCTACTTCATCACTCGAATGCCATGTGTATAGTATGACAAAAATCTTTGAGGTTGAGTTGTAGAGCAGAAATCATGAATCTCATAGGCTCCTTTGTACATTTAGGTGAAATAGAAAGTTTGTAGATAAGTTGGTTCTGATTTGGAAACAAATCAGAACCAACTTACTTACAAACTAGGTTTTCTAGAAAAACACAAGGTTCCTAGATGTAGAGATATCGTGTATGTTTGAAAATGATGATGAGAGAGAGATGCATACAATCACTCGAACGATATCCAAACCTCACTTTATATACAGTTTTACTATGTATCACAAAAATGAGGTGAGTAAACTAGAACAATCTCTAGTCTTGACCCAAGTCCTTAACCTAGTCACAAAATCCAATCTCGAGACAAGAACTATCAAAACGTAACTCGAAGCAATGAAAACACCCTTTTGCTAACAGTAAGCTTCACAACAACATCCCACTACCCAAACCGCATTTGTAACAACACCATTACATCATCACCACTTAATATAATGACTAAGTAAAATGATCATGTCACTCTAATCCAAAAGAGAGTCTAGAGTATAGCCCATGTAATCAACAATACACGAAGCGTAACTCGTATCCAAACCCAAACTTGCAGCGCCTCCACTTGTCACTATAACATTATTCTAAATGATTCATTCTAACATAAATGAGGTCAAGAACGCAGCTCACATAACTAGAGATATAGAGAGAATTGTCTGGAACGTCACAATAGACATCCAACATGTAGTAAAGAAGTCAAAGAATGCTGATCCAAAGTCTTTATCTTTTCGTCAAATGATTTTCAAAAACCGATAAGGTTCTTCCTCCTGACTTTAAGGCTCAAAGATCTCTAAGATCCAACACCCAACAACCAAGATATGTACAATTTTTGGTTGCAAGTGATCAAAACTCTAAAACCTCCTCCATGTGATCTAAATCCACGCACACTGCTCAAATGAATCAACTGATCTGATATCCGGCCTCCCTGGTAGGTACACCTTACTACTTGTAAACTAGATACATATGAATGATTGCAAATTTTTGCATATGTTGAAATACGTATTTGTACACAATTAATATAAATATCACCGATGATTGAATTGTGCAAATGTCTTCCAAAACCTTCAATTTATGTTAAAATCATCTCATTAGGAGATCGGTAAGATTTGAATGATGTCACTCGAAGGCTTCCGCTGTGTTATGCACCCAAGGGATGATGTCACTCATGAGCTCTTGCTGAGTTTCAGAGGCTCCCTGCTGAGTTATACAATCAAGGGATGAAGTCACTCGTGGGCTTCTGCTGAGTTATGCTCTCTTCACACTGACAAGATAATATCACTGAGGGGCCCCCGGTTGAGTTATACACTCAGGGACGAAGTCATTCCAGGATCTTTTACTGAGTGATCTCCTCATGGATGAAATCATTCAAGGTCACCTTGACCAAGTCGGCCACTCCATAGATGATGTCACCAAAGAGAGCATTCAAAAATCATTTCATGAATTGTTGAATGTGATACCCACATACTGTCAATTTTTCATTTTTTTCATTTTTATTTACTCTGATTTATATTTCACTGTAAATAGAGATGCTTTGGAGTGAAGGAGCAGAGAAAATATGTTTTTCTAAGAAATACTTGGAAGATGTTAATTTCTGAAAAGAATGGATTTTCTTTTTGAAGATTGTGAAGCTATTAGAAGGTTTGGAAGGTCAGCATCCTAAAGTTGTGAGGGAGGTCGACATCCAAAAGCATGCTACAACAACTAGAAGTTGGGCATTTAAGAAGAGTTATATTAATAAACAAAATAGTTCAATCAGGAGTGCAGAATCAAATCAGTGATCATGTGAGCATTGAGAAAAAGACCGAGGGCAGAATCTTCAGTGCAGATGACTCTATTTCAAGAATCGAAAGTCAACTTATTCTATTCAGGAACAGAGGTACATGGTCTATTCATCCTTGATTACTTAAAGCGGGAAAGACTTACATAAAATTCGAGGTCAACCTATTTTATTCAAAGACAAAAGTACAAGACCCACCCATCCTTGGTTATTTACAGAAGGAGGGAGCTCATGACTACAAGTTGACTATGTTTTTTAGCATAGACAATAATAGGTAGAGAAAATAACCTTATCTGAATTCCAAGAAGTCTTATATAAGTACATGGGGTGGTCATCTTACCACATGGCAAGCAGAAATTCATTGTAACAAAACGAAATGTTGTAAAACCCAATGCTACAGGGTCCAAAACATATGACTATCAGTGGGTGTTTCTTAGATGAATATAATTGTGGTGATATTTCGAGTTGTATCAAGTAGCATTGTTAAAGATAACTTCTTCTGATCCGTTTCTAATCAACAATATATCAGATATGGATATGGATATAATGAAGCACCACTTGGAAGTGTAGGAAGGGAGATTCAAGATTTCAGTTGTTTTAGTGATGACAGCACATTGGCAATGCCACCCCCTGACCTTTGATGTTAAGAGTAGTGTCCCTAGTGTAGGTTTGGGTAGGTTTGGAGGGTTTGTGGTTTTTGCACATCTCTAGGTCCTCTTGGCCGTAATGGCTCTGAGCCAAACGACAGCAGCAGTTGCAACGACGTCCTTCACGGCACCGGCTCCGAAACTTCACTTTGTGGTCCCGAAGGAGGAGGGGATCAAGCACCTCAAATCACTACGTAAACTGACAACGATCACATACTTTTACACAAGGGCCCCATCTCTGGACTCATTCAAGGAGTGGTGCGGTGCCAATTGGGAAACGGCACATCAACTGAGAATCGAACATTCATGTTTTTTGGGCAGGAGCTCATTCCTAACCATTTTCAAGGATCAGGCAAACAGGGACAAAGCAGAAAGATACCCACCTATCGTACGTGGAGCCTGGGGTATAACTCTCCCGTGGACGCCTGAAGTCGAGCATCCGTCCTTCCGCCCAAATCTCCTCCCCGTCTGGATCGACCTCTCGGATTTTCAAGAGTGGTGCCAGCCGTGACTACGAGGCATTCTAGAGCTTCTAGGGCCCGTGGCTAGGCTCCCTCCATCCATGAAAACTCTATCGTACAACAACGTTAAGACGGTCATCTTGTGAAATCCAAGTATTACACCGTCCGATCACATCGAAATCGAGCTCGATTCAGTCGTCATCAACAGAACGTTACTTTCGCACGTATTGGGGAGACAAGCATCCCCGGGAGCGGTCAGATTGTTACATCTGACATGAAACCGAAGGATCCCAACCTCTCGGAGTCGGGTGAAATTCAGCACGTAATCTCGGTAGCAACGGAGGAGAGCTCCAATCCACTGAACAGCCGCACGAAAGAACCTGTGCACGCGAAGGGGGGCACCACAGCAATCAAGCAAGCATATTGAGGTTATCGGACCTTCTATGGGAGACCCAAGCCTCATCCTATCCACGGAGGGGGAAAAAACTCCCAGGAAATTCCGCTCTAAGGATTCTGCAACCACATCATTGGCCAGATCTGCTTCTCCAAAAACAGATCGAGGAAATTTTGCAGTTGCACGACCTCTGGCTAATTCAGATTCAAACCCAACCATCTCCCAGATGGTCAATCGAATTATAGACCAATCAAGTGGAGAGGATTCCTCCAAGAGGCGGTTGTACGTCCCGAAGTCTAGCACAGCTCCGGCAGTCCTCCCGAAACTGAAAAAGAGGGCGGCAGAGAGAGAGTCACTCATCAAGAAGCAGGAAACAAGGGAGCGAACAGATGTCAGCCAACGGGATCCTGCCACGAGGCAGGATGAGGGATAGGAATTCCCTAAAATCTAGGGAGCCGCTCATCACGACTTCCTGGAACATGGGGGGACAAGGCCAACCCACACGTAAGTACCAAATAAGGAATTTCATGCAGAAAATAAAACCTCATATATACTGCCAACATGTCAGCTTGGGATGATTTTGAGAGATGTACGCATAGTGGCTGACAATGCTAAGGCGTTAGCTTGAGCTTGCGAGCTAACGATGGACGTTTTGGAAGACCGATGAATCCAACGCAAGCACACAAGACGTCATTGTGTAGGCTAGGAATAGGATTAGATGTTTTGTGCAGAGACATATCGAGGATTAAGATTTGGGAGGAATTGAGACGTGAGGAAAGAGGATTGGACGCTTCAGTTACATATGAAGGAGAGTTGGACCATTTCCACCATTCTAAAGTCCAAACTTGTTGTCATTGAATCCATCAAGATCAGAACACTGAGTTCTACAAGAAATTGAAATCGAACGGTATGAGAATTATAGGTGGAATTTACATGTAGGAAAATACTAATGTCAAATTTTCATTCGTTTACAGTTTGAGGTTGGATTGTTCTTCGCGATCGGTGGACCAAGCTCTTCATTTCTGGTATTGATGCGATTGGGGAGTCTACGCAAAAGAGAAGACCCTACTTTGATCGGATTGTTGGTTTGAGTTTGGTGAGAAAATTTGAGCCGTAAGGGATCGGTTTGCATCAGCTTTTTGCTTCTTGTGACCAAATTTCTCGTGTGGTTTTGCGAAAGGTGCTCGAAATGATTTGTTTGGAATCTCATTGGGTTCAAGGTGGTGTAACAATTTTGTTCTATAAGGTCCTTATGATCCTTAGATTCTTACACAAGATTGGTCCCACAGTGGATTCATATGTCAATTCATCTCTGTTTGTTATACAAAAGTCAGTACGAGTCATTATTCATACATAAACAATGATTTTGATTCACAACAATTAGACAACCATGTCTTTTAACCTAATCACATCATGTGAGCATTCTCCATTCAGATTATCTTTCTCCAAAGTCACAAATATAATCGATTGAACTTCCAATCTAGGGCTATCTTCTACAATCCATCCACATATATTTGTCTAATTAGTCACTTCAAGGCTATGACTGACGTTCAAGCGCAAGAGACTAATGTGACCAGTCCCATCTTTAACTTCATATTCTCCTACTTCCATAACCTTATTTTCTTTGTTCAACTTGCTCTGTTAACTAAGTAAAATAATCGATCTCATTGTCTCGTTGATCATATGATCTGTTTTACTGCAAGTTACAACGGTTTGACTCCAATTCTCATGAGGACGATATCTTTTGTACTACTAATGATATAAAAGGGTAAACCTTGTGTTTTACACTGAAACATAAATATACACTGGGAATGTCGAAAAGTCAATCTGAGAATAACATATTAGTAGCAAAATCAAGGTTACCAGGTCGAAGACTAGAGGTCTTTTGAAAAGAGAGATCGGCGTCTTTAAAGATAATTCTCCTCTTCCTCTCGTTAAATCTCTTAACGTGTAGATCTCTCCGAGATCTAAAAGACATGTTGAGTCTTTGACTGCAATGTCTTGTTTGAATACCTAGTCTCTTTTCAAAAGATCTATGGTCTTCGATCTGATAACATTCTCAGGGTGACGTTTCGACATTCCTGGTGTATATTTATGTTTCAGTGAACGCATAAGATTTATTTTTTTACACCATTAGTAGTACAAAAAATATCCTTTTTTCAACACAACCAAAACCTATGAAAATTGTAGAGCAAGCAACTTCTTGTCACAAAGCCCTCCTAAACTAATCATTAACTTGATATGTCACTTTGAAAATCTACTCGGAATTCCTCCAACAAAATGTAGATGTTGACCTCCAATATGCTCGTGTTTGAAGCATTAACCTCCAGTTGTTGATCTACTAGCGTTGATCTCCACTCCCATTGTGAGATCAACGTCAGTATATACACTATATACATGAACTCAATTGGTGTCATGAGCACCTTCCTCACCAAGAAAAATATGTCAATAGTCCATGCTAGATATAGAGTTGGATATTTTTAGGACGTGTGTCCCCTACCACTGGGTCCTAGAGTGACATATGAAGGCACGTACTGCAATTGGTATTCCTCAAGAACTTCTCACTATCACTTGTCTCTCTTATACTACTTACTACCTCTCTGTGCACATCAGAATGATAGACTTCTAGAATGATGAGACAGTAGACTCTTCTGCTGACATCCTGTGACTCTTTTGTATGTTGATTAATAGTTCACTCTCCCTGCTGATTGGACGGATAGATCAAGGCTCTGAATGTATGCTAGTCTCTCGGACATATGCATTTCCTCCTGTAAGTATTCATTGTATCGGATCAATCGTCCGAAAGTGAAGATTTTTTATCTCAAGTCAGAAGCATGAAAGGAGTTACTTGACAATTTTTGTTCTAGTTGTCTGTTATTATTAGTTCGACTTTGTGATTGAAGTTTTGATTCAGGTTTACATTAATGTGCAGATTTACACTATTATTTCATTATAGTTTCTCGAGTATAGTTTACATTACATAACACTAAAAGATCCTAGAGTTTCAATTCATGTTTCGGCTCAAGTTTACACATCAAGAGATCCTAAAAGTTTGAAAGTGTTCTTATTCTTGTTTACATGAGATAGTTTGCAATAGATTTTGGTTCATGTTTTTGTTTTCGTTCGTTAGCTACTCGTTCATATACTTATTCTTTACCAAATCGATGGTCCTATGGAGTTACGTGATATGTTGATCAAAAGCTCATTTTTATAACACACTGAGCTTGATAGTCTTGTTTTCCCATAATTATACACAGTCGGTCACAGTAATGAATACACTTGGAGTTGATTTTCAACTCATCATCGTTAATGAGTCTCCAAAGATCATAGTTATGAAGAAGTAGTTTGACTCCAAAACTCCAAGTAATATAGTTAGATGATCTAACTTAGGAATATCATCTGTGTGTTCTGAAACTATTCGCATATAAAGCAAATGTACTAGCTCAAATCAAAAAGTTCACAACTCTTTATCAATGTGAGATCTTTTACAACTTGCACTCTCCAACCACTCTCGATGATCCGAGAGTCTTTTGTTGTTATTAATGTAATAATAATAACAAATTATCTATGATCAATAACTAAATTCTACTCACAAATATCCAAGAAACTTAACTTGTGGAACTTGTCATCATTCTTCACTTGCCAAGTACGTTCGATGAAAATAAAAAACTTGATAAATTTTCTCTTTCAACCTTTCGACAAAACATGAAGCTACAGTTATGATATCATGTTGAGAAAATGAAGGGAGATCAGCTGTACATCATCTTCCAGAAAATGATCACATATAGTGATCGAGTAGTAGTACTCGCATAAAGAAATGAAAATGCTACAAAAACAATTAACTACATGGACATGACAGAAGCGTCTCCAAAAGACTAAGATGACTTAAGACTAGTGACTTAAGACATGACTGTTATCACCATTAAGAGATACTACTTCATTATGAAGCGCTAAGCTGAACTATGCATCCTTAACAAAACTCGACCTTCTCCTTTGAAAGTAAAAATCATCAGAAGCTCAAAGTTTATTGGTCTCTTGATGCACTAGATTAGAAACTATGAGGAGCATGACACATAAACTATAGATTGTTTACTCAAGCAACTAGTGGCTGACTTGCCACGTCTCAAATATATTATAAAGAACCAAAATCATTTCATCCATATATGCTCTCAGTCCTTCCTTTCACGTCCTTGATAAGATCTCTAACTTGGTGGATTTTTCCAAGAGCATTTCGGCTTTGATGATCATTGTTGCAAGTCATCGATGTTAAGACTTGCATACTCAATCTCTCAGTCCTAAACAATAAACTCCACACCAACTCGCTAGATGTCATATGAGTTAAGAGTTCGCACTTGTGCAACAAAAATAATTCACTCAGGTCCTTTCAGACTGAGTTCTGTTTGGATCTTTGAAAATGCTCAAATTTCTTTTAGTCTGGATCAGTTCTTTTTTATCTATTTCGACCTGAGCACAAAACTCCTTTATGCTCATGCACAATAGCACATCTCCAATTTCCACACACTAAAATTGCTACAATCTTTAGCTTTCTAGTGGTCCATCAGAGATATCTCAATTGTCATGATCAGAATGACAAGAACATGTGTGCAACAAATGTTGAGAGAGTTTTTCTTGGAGAGAACAAATCAATTTGTCTAGAGAGTCCTCTTTTGACACTTTTCAAACACCTCATGAATGTCTTGTAAATCATGGACAGGATAAGACTGTGCATAGTCTTCATGATTGCGCATCAAATCCATCATGATTTCACCCCGCTACCTATCGACTCAACTACATCATAAAATAATAAAAGTGAATTTATGTGGACCGTCATCAAAGATAACAAACTATGAAAGTTTCAACTTCAATTACGAACACTATAAACGAGACTAAAAATTGTGAAAACTTATGTGCTCCTTCTTCTCACGCTTGGGGAGTATTGAGATAAGAGATCAACTTGTGAAAACCTAACATGTAGTCAAATTAAGCATATGACATGACAAAGTAACCTAAGACGATCGGTTACAAATGGTGGCAGGACTAGATCAAGCAACGATAAAGAAGACTTGGGATCAAGTTTATCAATCGTTGTGAGAGTGAAGTAAATCAATAAATAACAGCTTTTTCAACAAAATAGTCCATAAGATATTACTTACTCACAGAACTACATGGCATTGAAGACTGATGGAACTATCATTTCACAGACAAGTATACAAGCTAACTTCCAAAGAAGATCAATGAACCCATCATTTGCATGATAAATATAACCTTGAAGAAAAATAGTATCAAATAAACTCTTCATGCTGAACCACAAAACTAAGTTGTAGACTGACGAATCCATCGTTGGCAAGGTAAGATATCTGGAGAAGTTGTGATATAAAATCCAGACTTCAAACTGATATCAGTTCGAGTAATAAAAAGAGTGTATGAATATACTTACCAAGTTTCACAACAAATCTCATCTGGATAAATCTTCCTTGCCCTGCAAGATTCATGATTTTATCATGATCTCATTAACCATAACCATAAGCTATTTTAAGTAGATTCACCTTTGTAAATACCAGTTTCCACAGTTTTCCTTTTCACCAAGAGATCATATCTTTCAGTTCTAGATTTTATGTATGTCTCTTACTCGCTAAAGAAAGAGTAACCTCTTTCATGTACTCTTTCTTTTCTTCTCTTTCATTTGACTCCTCATGGGCTTCTTTTGTAATGATTTTCTCCTCCTTTTATATGATAAGAAACTGGAAATGTGAACCACACTATACCCTGCACCTGGAGAGCATGCAAAGTGAAAGGGTGAAACATGCTAGTTGGAAAAACCACTTTTAAGTAAATTACGCTGGTTTATCTTTAGATTACACCTGGTGAGAAGTTATAAGTCCAATCCGCCCAGTTGGAAAAGAAATGAGAAAGTCTCCCCAGGTCGAGTATTAAAATAATAAATGATGAAATATGGAACTGCCAACGTGAAGCTTCCGTCAGCACAGCAGCAAACAAGAAGCATTGACAATCACATCTCCCCTGCAACTAATTCGTGCTAAGCACTGTTTACTCCATAAGACGGTCAAATGTGGATAAACTTAACCACAGTTATTTTTAGTAAAGAGGAGCAGCACAAGGGACAAGAGCAAGTTGATGATGACACACTGCTTGGAATACAATCAGCAGTAACTTGAGCAGGTATTCACTTGGCAGGACAAGTTCAATAGCACTATTGACTTGCTTGCCTATTAAAATAGCCGGTAAACAAGACCACCACAGACAAAACCAGCGCTCGACCGACGCTAAACTAGGGCCTTCTTTTCCTTCTAAGCGAGGGGAGATGGCGCAATAGTACCCCCGAGGACTCAAAACTCAAGCCGCTTGTTCTTGAGCTGACAAGCGACAACAGCAACAGAAGCTCGACCAAAGCTAAACTTGGCCTTGATTAACTCTCGCGCTAGACGTGGACACTCCACACTGGCGTAACTAAATAGTCGGGTCTTCTGTAGAGCCAGGTTTACTGTTCTCTAACTTGTCTGGCGTAGAGCACCACAGACAACAACAACTTGGCCTCGGCTATAGTTGGATATAACCAATGACAGGTGTTTGCAAAAAGATGGGAAGGGTCGGGAGAATAGTGAGGAGTGGACGTTTAGGACATGGGAAATAATAAATAGAACATGACACTTGTGTATGCACATTATGGGGCATGGAGCTGTTTAGGACATGACATTTACTATTATTAATAGATACATAAATAAATTAGATATAAAAGAGTCGACAGGAGATGGTGCGGTTTAGGACATGGAAAGGTGGTGGTCCGTGTTACCATATCAGTAATTAACTGGGGAAGGACGAAGGAATGGAGGTGTCAGGTAAGGTCAGGTCAGGGACGGGCAGGGACGGGCAGTGCGTGTACCACTTCAGCGGGAAAGGCTAATCGCCGATTTTTCTCCCCCGAGCTAGAAAATGTCAGACTCGCAGCTCAAAAGCCTGAAGGGGAGTGCGACTGGACAGATTGTTGCTCATTCCGTCCATCCATTCCGTCCGTCCTTGCTCTATCTTTCCGATTCGACCCACACCTCACCTGTAGAGGACTTAAATGATCCATGTCTCCGGGGCCACGTAGCGGGTGTATTATAGAATATCGGTCGGATGCACATATACATACTGTAGGGGTAACTGGATCGGGCGCCGAGTACACATAGGAGAAGTCTGTCAGTCCCATGATGTTGGTGATCACTGTAGAAAAAAATGTATTTGCTCTCTGATACGATGCTATGTGATGTAATGCTGTATGTCCGAGGATGTCATACGATGATGAGGTGAAAGGAGAAAGCTTCTTCTGTTCTCATCATCTTTTCAGATTAGAAGTCCCTGCCTGCCTGCTGACCGATCTGATCCTATCGGCTCCTCTCCGCTCTGTTCTGATCGCCAGCCGCTGCTACTTTTACTTGTTACTATCACCTGCGTGGGCTAGGCGTGATGTAGTAGTGCCCGGCAGAGGTACAGAACAGAACGGTCCTTAGGGAAGGAAAATAAGGAGAGCAGTAGGAGTAGGAGGAAGCGGAGAAGGGGGGCATGAAAATTGAATTTCAACTTTCAAGTTGAGGACGAATGGGACTGGAGGGGGGACCCGGAGTGATTGGACGGAGGGCGAGCGCTGCTGGGTGCTACAGAGTGAGGGAATTTTGTCTTTTTCCTTTGTTTGGGATGAGGCTGGAAGGAAGGAGCCGATCGCTGACCTGACAAGCTGAGCCGGAAGAGGCGAGGTGAGGCTATGGGATGGGATGGAATGGGTCCGGTCCGATGGGATGACATGGGATGTGAGGAGTAGTGGGTTAGGTGAACTGGGTGAGACCTAAACGAAAGCAGAAGAGACTATGGCGCTACAGTGCGGCAGAGTGGAACTCGCCCTTACCGCCTCCCGCGGGTGGGCGGGGCTGGGCTGGCTCTCTTGTTCAAAATCCTCTTTCTAGGTTCACTCACTTCTCCTTCTTCTTTCTACTACTTGCTACAGGCACCTGTAGTTTGTTTGATTGACAGGGGCCCGATGAAGCGGGGAGGCGATAGTAGGAGTCAGCGAGTT
This sequence comes from Asterella californica, assembly GCA_036924285.1. Lineage (NCBI taxonomy): Eukaryota > Viridiplantae > Streptophyta > Marchantiopsida > Marchantiales > Aytoniaceae > Asterella > Asterella californica. Next base: position 17,555,759 of record JAYKYS010000008.1, read on the forward strand.
CAGTTATGTAGATTGAGTTGAGGGGAGGGGAGGGGAGGGGAGAGAGAGAGAGAGAGAGAGAGAGAGAGAGAGAGAGAAAAGGGAGAAGAAGGGGGCGAAACGTACGGAGGCGAGGGAGGGAGGGCCCAGAGGGGGGTCGGAGGTGGTGGGCTCCGCAGCTGGAGCGAAACGGGGACGGCAAGGAGATAGGAACGGAGGAGGGGACAAAGAACAACAGAGGTAGAGAGAAAGGGAGAGGAGCGGGTGAACATGACAGAGAGGGGTGGATGTCGTAGTGGACAGTGGCGCTGCTGCTGCTGCCGCTTTGTTGCTTAGCTTTGACATGGAAGTGAAAGGGCAGTCTGTAATGTAGCACGGAAGCAGCAGAGGGATGAGAGCTCTGGCGAGTAGGGACAGCAGTGAGCGAGTGTGCGAGAACAGAACAGGGAACTCTGATCTTCAGGGTGGTGGGCAGGGAGGCAGGGCAGCCTGGGACGGGACGGGACGGGAAGGGAAAAGAATGGGAGGGAGGGATGAGGGAATTGAGGGGAAAGGAAGAAATGAAGAGGGCGGGGATGAATAGGGAGCCCAAGTATGTGACGAGGATGCTATGCAGCAGCTCCGTCTGACACTAACAAGACAAACGGCTCGCCACTGGCTGTTGCACTGTTGTCGCTGCACTCCCCTGAGTTTTTGCAGACAGGCCTTCCTGACGAGGAGGAGGAAGAAAGAGAAAAAGAGAGAGCCAGCGAGCGTTTCTTTCTGCGTGGGCGTTTGTGTGATTGTTGTTGGTGTGTAGTAGTATAGCGCTCTGTTCCGAAGGAGTAAGTACGGGAGCGTACTCCGAAAAGGCTGTAGTAGATAGAAGAAGAAGAATCCAACCGGCGCAGCGGGGGAAGAGTTGAAGCTTTCAGAATTCCGGGTTTCGGAAGAAGGAGGAGGAGAAGGAATATGTTTGGTTGCCTTCTCTCATCAGAGTTCTCTCTGTTCCCTCGAGCTTATCCCGTCGGTCAATCCTAGGTCTTTCGTTCGCATCCCTTGAGATGCTTCCCTTCAAAGTGAGATTGTAACTGGAGGCTTTGCTGATGTACAGAAGTAGAACGAGGCTGCATCGTTACGGTTTTCTGTGTTGAACATATCTCGCACTCTTTTCTTTAGTTGTAGCAGTCAGACCTCAATCTTATCCGCCCCTGCTTCCAGTCTTCCATCTCCCTCTTTTCGCTCCGCACATCATCACTTTTCCCCTTTACCTGTTCGACATCCTGACATTAGTTCAGCGCTAGCAACACCCTCTTGCTTTTGCAGTGGCTTTGGTCGTCTAGCACCGTCTCTCTCTCTCTCTCTCTCTCTCTCTCTCTCTCTCTCTCTTCAGGTTTTGGTAATTGTATCTGTCTCGTCGTCTCTCGCAATCGTTTCCTTAGCGCCTCCGAGCGCCCACCCATAGACGGCTCGTGGCGCATTCGGTACACATACTCTGTCGGGCATCGGTTTCAATCCATCGCCACGGTCTCGTCAGGCCCGTTCATCGTCTGGTCTCATCGAGGTCGCTTTTGCGCTCAGTCAATCTTCGAGCGCATACCGTCATCGGCGAAGGAGAGGCGAGCTCATGGTCCTCTATAGGGTTGTCCAGATTGGCAGGACTGGGGAAGATACTGATTAAGTTGGTTCCTGGAGGCGTGGGGTTTCCAGACAGCGGAGCTGCTGGCAAGTTGTTACGGAAAGGATTCAGCAGGCATCGAGTAAAGGTTAGGGAGAGGGACAAGGCGGTCAGTTGTAGAAAGGTAGGAGTTTTAAGCTAAAGAGTGTGAGGCAACAATAGCGAGGAAGGTTACAGCCGAGGCATGGCTATGGTCGAACCGGAGTTATCATCGATATTCAGTCATCATACGCAACAGCATCAGAGCAGCGGACAGCATCACATGATGGACTGGTCCTCTCCTGGCTCTGGAGGGATGAGCCGCGGGGGAAGTTTGCATCAAAATGAGGAAGTTCCTTCTTACGTTCCGCAAGGAGGAGACATGTATCATCATCCATACTCCCTTTCTCCCCAGTCTCCGTTCGACGTGAGTGATTATCACCACCACCACCACCACCACCACCACCAGCAGGTTGAGAAGACGGAGCCTCCTTCCCGCAGCAATTCTTCAGCTGACTACGAGTATATGAGTGTCAACACACTTTCGCAGGTGGGCTCAGACCTAGGAGGGTCTCATCACCAGGGCTTCCTGACACCTGCCACGAGCTTCATGTCTTCGCAGTCCTCGACATCCAGCTTCAGTAATCCACCCGCTGGTGCTCCTGGAGGTGTGTTGGAAGAGATAGATGGTATCCTCAGAAATTTCGATATGCCCCAGCAGCAGCATCATCATCATCATAATCATCATCACAGTTTAGAGATGGATCCATTGTTTGGTGAACTGATGTCACTTCCGCAGCAACAAGGTCTCTACAATGGAGGACACACCGGCCTCGGACCCGTAGCGCAAGACCCTTTCCCCCTACACATGGTATCTATGGATGGTATGCAAGACACGCAGGCAGTAGATAACCTTGCGAAGGCTTTGCATGTAGAGATCATGTCCGAGAATTCTCATGTCGGTTCAACCATGGATACGTGCAGCATGAGCTCGGAGAACACCCCTTACATTTACGGGAGTGCCTCGCAGGCAGCTATGCACAGTGGGTATTTGGATGCGGCCACCCGAGGAGCGTCTACAGGGGGGTGGCAGCAGCTGCAGCATCAGCCTCAGCAGAAACTGCAACAAAGTGTACAAAGTGGAGGCCATATGCTCGTGAAGAGCTCCAGTCAACAGCCGCAGACGAGCGCTATGAGCACAACTGGACCGGGAGGGAGCTATTACAGCATGGAGGCACCGGCATTCAACTTTTCACGTCCTGCTCCTTACGGGCCGAACCAATCCTCATCACCGCACAGCCTACCGACTAGCGTAGAGCAGCAGCAGCACCCTGACATGGGCCGATTGCACTTGAACGGATACCATGGTCTGAATAACCCATCACCATCCCCAGGTTCCGTGGTGCCAGCCACTGGATTGCAGCTTGTGCATTTGCTCTTAGCGTGCGCCGAAGCCGTGGCAGAGGACAAGTTGGAGTATGCCGAAATGATATTGGAGCGTCTCAGAGGGCATGTCCTTCCGGGTGGAAATCCCATGCAGCGATTGGCTGCATATTTCGAGGTGGCGCTCCGAGCACGGCTTACAAAAGAAAATACCTCGGCCATTTTCAAGGGCCTTACGGGAGACAAAAGCATCCCTCAGGCCGAGATTCTTGAGGCTTTCAGCGTATTCTATGATTGTATTCCCATCGGCAAATTTGGGCATCTCACTTGCAATCAGATACTGCTGGATGCGGTCGAGAGGGAGAGAGTGGTTCATGTGTTAGATCTCCAAATTTGGCATGGAATGCAGTGGCCTGCTTTCTTGCAGGCTTTAGCTTTGCGCCCGGGCGGTCCTCCCAAGCTCCGAATGACTGCCTTGGGCGTTAACCTCAAGGACCTCGAAGAAACCGGGGAGAAGCTCATGGAGTGCGCTAGGAACTTGAATGTCCCATTTGAGTTCTGCCCTCTGTTGACGGAGCTTGTGAAGTTCGAGCCCAGTATGCTAGACCTCCGGCGGGGCGAAGTCTTGGTCGTTAATAGCTTCGTGCAGTTCCATTGTTTGTTGAACAAGGGACCCGATGTCTTGTCTAAAATCCTACGGGGACTGCGGCTATTGAATCCACGGGTGGTAGCGTTTGCTGAAAATGATGGCAATCACAATTCTCCATCGTTTCTCACCCGCTTTGTTGAGTGTTTAAGATATTACTCTGCAGTGTTCGATGCATTCGATGCGTCGCTGCCACCGGATTCACCGGCTAGGATGAAGATGGAGCAGATCTTCGCAGCGCAAAAGATCAGGAATATCATTGCCTGCGATGGACCCGCTCGAGTTGATGGGCATGAGACCATGAGATACTGGCACAAACGGATGGAGGCTTCCAATTTCAGGAACATTTCGCTCAGCTCACGGGCGGTGTCCCAGGCTAATTTGCTGCTTAATCTTTACTACTCGAACGGCTACACGCTGAGCACGAGCGAGTGTGGATATCTTGCGTTGGGATGGCACGGCATGCCGCTGATGGGGGTCTCCGCTTGGCATTGATCGCTTGGCATTCGTCACACTATGCCTCATGGTCCATTTTATCTCCTCAGAGGCCACAACAGGCCATATGAAATTCGTCACTCTTTGATATCACAGATGATACACATGGGCTATGCTTTTCGCCGAGCTATCCCCTTGTACAACAAACAGATCATGGGAAGAATTTTTGGGACGCACTGTCACTTTAAGCCAGTCAGTCATGATGATGCAAGATTTTAGAGACGGGGATGCGAGTGGGCTAGCTAGCTTGCTCGCTCGCTCGCTCGCTGGGTCAATAATGTTAAGTTTAAGCTGATCGATCGATCACAGGTAGTAGACTGGGGTGGTGCTCATCAGCGATATTCTGTCATGATGGCTACCGGTTGCAGTTGTTGTTGTTGTTGTAGTGTTGTAATCGAGCACACCCTTACCAGTTAGTGGCACCAGCTTGTAAAATATACGATTGGAATGCGGGACGTCGGTGCAATAATTGATGTCCATATTTCTTCTACTTTTAAGAAATCCTTCTGTCTCAGTTGGGCTTCACGGAATCCAGTTTGCGTTCTCTTTGCAGGAGGGGAGAGGATGATGATGATGATGATGATCTTCGGCAGAGCTACACAGGGTCCGGCGAGCCCTCGAGCTTCTTGGCACCTTTCAGGAGGGGCAGCTTAGGCACCTCTATAGCCTCGTGCTCCTAGGAGTGTCAGGTGTTGTCGTTGGCTTTGAATGAATCACCGTAAGAATTGGGCTCTACAGTTTTTCCTAAGCGATTCTGCCTGGATGCTGAAGATGTTATAGAAGAAGAAACCAATAAAACGTTGTTGTTAGAAGGGTAGAAGAGGTTAATGAACTCTTGGTCTTCGAGTATTCGGTTATTTTGTGACTGAGCTGCATGATAGTGTTCCTCCGATGTAGATTAGTTTGATTGGAAGACTCTTGTGACGGCTCCAGTGAGTGATTCAGGATTTTCAATGAAGTTTTCCTTTGTGGAGTACTCTCTGTATGATCTGAAACTCATCGTTCAAAGTTCCCATGGATATATGGAGGATCTCTTGTGTGTATGTGTGTGTGTGATGTGATGATTATGATGATTGATGGCTTGAATATGACCCTCGATAGCTCTTCGTCCTCTAGTAGAGGGCGGGTCCCTTCTGGAGTTGTTGTTGTTTCTCTCATGGAACGTTTTCCCGGACGACAATCCTCCTTCCGAGCCGTATTGTGGTCGTGCGATCGCTTCACGTACGTCACGTTGTGTGGTGGCCCATGTTTCTTTGCGTGCAGCTATCGACCGTACTTGTCACTAGTAGCCCTGATGTGGTGGGACAAATCTTTTCCGGCTTGCATGGCATGGCCTAGCCTGGACGCCGGACGGGTCAGGTCGGTCAGTTCAGTTCAGTTCAGTTCGGTCTCCTTTCCCCACCAAGTAGTATCAAGACGAGGACTTCTCTGACCAACAATTCCCCCATTCAACTCCTATCAAGATCAATCCCCAGGAGAAGACGCCGGTCAAAACTCTCCGATCTCTGCGGTCAAGTCATCTGACATCTCGCTGGCTGTAGCCTGTAGTAGTAAACCTGTAAGCATGTCATTCTCACGACCTGCCGTACTATTCACTCATATCCGCCGGGTCCAGCAAACCAGCCAGCAGGCGGCGTGGCCCTGCCCTCGAGGGGCCCCGCCCTCCCTCCCTCCCTCGTCGCCTTCTTGCGGCACCACCTGAACGAAGATAATCCCGTAATTTTTGAAAATTCACAGAGTACGTGTAGCTAGGCTCCCGTAGGTATTGCGCCGGCCGGAGGAACCGACGCAGAAAGAGTCAAAACGGCCCGGAAAGTGGTGAAGGAAAGGAGGTCTGCCAGTAGTTATCCTAATTCTGATATGAAAACTCCGGGAAAGCAGCAGCAGCAGCAACCCCAAAAGCGAGAGGTCGACGGGAAAGGAAAGGAGAGGAGGAAGAAGAGTCGAAAGCCGCTTTTCATCGTTTCTTTTCAGTCTTGGGGCCCGTCCCGTCCCGTCCCGTCCCGTCCATAGCCGATCTCGCCTTCACCGAGACAGGCCCGATGGTCGTCAGCCTATCGACCTGAAAAGAAAAGCAGGGCCGGGATAGGTAGAGCCTGCCCGATAACAACATGCGACTTGTGACTGTTGGCAGACGCAAGACCGCCCACCAATCCGTGCCATGGGACTCGTCGTTGCTCCACCCAATTCTGATCTCACCCTGTCGCCAGCCGAGCCAAGCCCAGTATGGTACGTTGACGGAAAAGTTGTTCCGGGACTCTTATGTGTCCGAAGGCCAGCATCTCTTCTCCCCTTTTCAACCCCCTTCACCAGTTTCAGGTAACGTGTACCGTATCTCCCTGCAGTGTGGGGGCGGTTCGGATCGGACCCGGGATTTCTGACGGTCTTGACGTGAGAAAAGGCTTTTAGACAACTCCACTTTGTACCCGAAAGTTTGGGGAGCAGTAAGTTAACGTCTTTTCTCGACCCCTCCATCGATCTTGCTTACGGCATCGGACGGCCGAGCGAGATCCAAGAGACGGGTACAAGGCAGGGATGACACTCTGGATGAAGTCAAGTGGCGGAGAAGGCAGACGGAGGGCAGATTAGGAGCCATTTGGCTACAGCATAGGCCTGAGAAGGGTTTAGTTGTAAAGGGCAAAAGATCGTGACTGCTAGCTACAGAGACAGCTTGGCGAGAGGAGGAGCAGGGAGGGACAGGATTGATAATAAGACAAATGAGAAGGCTCAAGTTTTACTAGTGCTAGACCTTTCCTTGAGGACGACTATAAGGGACTCGAGAGAGCGGTCGAGCGAGCGGGCGGATGGATGGATGAATGCACCCTTTCCGAGACTCTCCAAGTTCGACGCTAACGTCTGTCTCTTTGTCTCCTCCAAGTCTTGTGCCGTAAATTTGATTACAGTGAGACACCCCGTCATAGTCACACAAGTGGTGACCCTGATATTTTGTCACTACACCGCGTCGTGACTCGACATTTATCGTCACATTCTGGAAACGAAATCTTCAGAAAGTGATACACTGTATGATTATAGTCACGTTAATGAAAGAAACTCTTGGGAATTGTTGGGGTTCAACTTTAACTAGGGGTTAAAGTTGAACCCCTAGTACCTATCCAGCACCCGTGCATATGCCTCTTCCATTTTCTTATGGAAATATGCAATGGTTTAATTCATTATTTAATTTTAAATGAGTTAGTAAATAAAATAATATGTTGATTAAACATATTTTTCCTGTGATCGCACTTGTAGTCTCTGAACCGGGTTCGTTTTCGCTGTTTTGGTGAGTTATGTCCGGACTGCCGCGTAACTTTAGGTTGGTTAATAGTTTTTCTTGTTTTACTTAGTACAGAGTTTCTACTTAACATTTTTTCTTTTCTAATAACAACAAGTGGACAAAAGTTCTCCAGAAGTTAATGTTCTATGCATTTGAACTCGTGTAGATAAAAATTGATCATATTTTTATAAAATATTTTAATGAAATTACACAAAGAAACGCATATCATGTTAGAAACATTATTCTTACTTGAGTATTTCTGAAAATCTAAAGAGATATTAAAGCCATCTAACATTTCCTCGTGACTATCTCTTTCCTGGAACGAGAAAGATATAAAATCTTTTTTGCGTAAATTTAATCAAGACCACTGAACAAAATGATCAATACTCCCGATATTGATCATTCATAATGTTGATCGCTTTTCGTGCTTTTCGTCTTCCTTTTTGGGACTATAACTGCACTTTCGATGCATAATGAACAAAAAAAGCAGAGATGTAAAATAATTATTTTATTTAAATATCCAAATAAACAATAATGTTATTTTGTTACATAATTGTATTTTTATATAACCTGTGAAACTATAATGTTAAAAGCTTAAAAGGAAGTGATTATAATGCGCTTATGACTATATTGGGTGTGACTATAACGAGGTTTCTGACGTACATTCTTGGTTTGACGTACCGATATGATGATCCGTCAATCCAACAACATCCAGAAACTTCGGCGAAGAATCCGTCTACAATCCGAAATACGAATTGTAGAAAGGGCTGAGATACGGAGCTGTCCGTTGAGCGTCTTTTCTGTCTCCGCCTTCCCGTATCCGAGGGGACGAATCCAGACGTCTCTAATCCTCCAGCAACCGCGCCTTTAGACTAGGTTTAGAGAGACTCCAAACCTAGCTAGCTAGCTGGCTGGCCGGCCGGCAAACGCATCCTTCTCTTTGAATCCGGTCCAGGGCCCGCTTTAGGCTCGTTTTTCTGTTTCGGACCTTATCTGATCTGAATAAGTGGAAGTGGGGAGGAACAAGGCTGACACCTGTCTCCGCTGGATGCATACGGTGAGTTCGACATCTCCATCATAAAGAGCTCTCTATCCCAACGTCTTGAAATACCCACAGTCTCCGAGTCTTCCCCCCGCCCCCCAACTCTCTCTCTCTCTCTCTCTCGAGAAAGAGAGATAGTGGGCACTTCGCTCCTGGTTCTGCTCATCAATGATTGTCATCATTCTCTGGTTTCCTTCTAGTGAGCTACTGCTACGGACTCTGTAGCAGCAACTTTCTGATTCCAAATATCATGCCGCTCTGGACTGTGGGCTCTGGACCCTGGACTTGCATTTGTTTACTCACAGTATTCCCTCAGGCTCATCGGACAATCATTCCCTTTCCTTCTCTCTACGTGTAAATGGACTACACGATTCTGGAAATCACGTCCGAGTGAAATTCCAAACCGTTCTCCGGCTTGATTCCTTTGCAAGCAAACAGAACAGACTGCAAGGAGCAGGCAGGTACGTGAAGAATTCTTCAGTCAGCCAGTATAGAAACTATAGAATTCAATCCTTCATCTTATATATAAACCCTCCTCCACATTCTCAGAGAGGTTCATGTATATTCAAGCTCTAACTTGTTTGTACCAACCCTTTGAAGTCGAGGAAAATCATGGAGCTCCATAACGAATATATTTTAAAGTTATGTTCAGTTTTGAGATTCATTAGTCCTCTGTCGTAATTGCTACCGAAGTTTGGTCTGAAATCTCCACGATATGTAGGTTACGATACTGGAGACTGCCGGTAGCAATTCTTGCCGACTGCTCGGCTCAGGTTGAGGTTGGCCCTGCCCGGAAAGGTGACGCGTCCAAGCGAGAAACGGGAAAGGGCGACGTGACGTGAATGAAGGTCAGCACTCACGCTCGTTCCTCAAAATAAATGGTGGAGGGGACCGGTGCAGAAATGGGGAGAGTACGATTTTGATCGGCGGGAGACTCCCTCGGAGTCTCTCACGTACAGGTCTTTACTGTACTTTCCACGTAACAGGTCGTTCCTACTGCGCAGTTTCTCCGGAACGTGGTAATATGTTTATGTACCACGTTCATACAACTCTCCCTCTGATAATCGGAGTCTAGTTTCATCGCAACTTTCACTGTTGTGTTCTACCGCGGTCACCTGTTTCTGTTTAGGCGATAATAATAATATAATAATACATTATATCGCCTCTCGCTTAGATTAAAATAAAATAAATTTTCACCCGCAAGGCTCCTAATGGATAATGGATCTGATATTTTTCGTAATAATAATAAAATTCAACGGAAGTATTTCGGAAATATATAAGTAAATTATTATAACCATAGTCCGATTTATGCGTTTACGGAATTATTCAATAACCGCAGTAAGAGAGTGGGATATACAGCGACTGTGCCTCTATTTTGCAGTTCTCACTACCGTAGTCAGTACAGAGTGACTGCACTTTCATGAAGACAAAGGATTTACGTCCGCATTGCAGCTACTGCGTATGGATACAGTGCTATGTGAAAGGCGTCCATATTTGCTGAGTCAAGCCACGTAAGAGGATCAGTGAAGGGTAGGGTAGGACAGGGCAGGCAGGTCTGGGCATGGGGCAGGACTCCGACCATTCCCGGGACCAGGGACGTTTCATGCCGCGCTCAGTCCCAGGTTTCGTTATAGGCAAGACTGCCCGGTTTCGTCTGAAAACCGCCTACAGAGACGGTTGTTCTTCTGACACCGTTCTCACATTCACCGGGTCTGGTCTGGACTCTGGATCGTGAACAAGCAGCCGAATCTGCCCAGGTTTTGTCTCACATGTGTGTATCCGTCCGTCTTCAAGACTTCGTTTCATTACACCATCAGTCTTACGGACTCTTACCTCAGCCTTACCTCGCCACAATTATTACGGCCTATGAAAATATACTTCAGCGGCGTGTGAGACATCAACGCTTCAGATACGAACCGCGCCTGAAGTTAACTGCAGTTCAACTTTCTGACCATGAGTCTTGCTTGCTACTTTTCAAAAGGCTTCTATGCTAGAAGAGATTAATAATCAGATATACGGCCCTGACACTCGACATGGCTCTCCATGATGCCAAACTGTAACACCTGGGAGAGAGAAAATCAAGTCAGAGATATCTTCAGTTTTTGTCCTTTCCCAGAAAATTCCCTTCCTTAAACTTTCACGGAACTCAAGTTAAAGTCATGATTAGAGAGGATATGTTCTTCAATTCATTTCATTTCACTACATTCATGCTTCATCTCGATTCATGGTTCCTCATCTAGGGCGCCGTGTAATCTATACCCAAGTAAACGCTACAACTCCTACTGAGGAAAGGCTTTTATATAAAATGCCCTATAAATCAAGTATGTTTAATTGATTTTGAAATACGGCCACTCGAACCTTCTCTTATTTCTTGTAAAAAGTTCTACAGGCTTCAGTTGTAAATTTTACTTACCATTTCTAGATATGGTACATAATTTTTACAATCATTAGACACTTGTAATATGTAGTCATCAACTTGATCTGCCGGAAACCGTTGAAATTTTTCCAAAATGACATCTATAGAGGTTTTGCTGCTCCTGACACAGCTTGACTTACATCATTTCATCTTGATCTTGTAATTCTCGTTACAGGATTCTCTAATTCTCTTATCTCTTGAGAATATCTCCGTAGCCGTAAAGCAAAGCTGGGCTCCCCGATTTGGCATATACTCTACAGGGAATAACTAATTTATTAGTTAATGAATTAGTAATTGTTGTTGAAAGGAGGTAACAATTGTGAGGGTGAAAGATAATAATAACAACAAAACGAAATGAGAATGTCATTGAGGTGAATGTAAAAATTGTAAGATTCGTCCGTCGCTTGCTTCTTCTTGAAAGATGCACGTTTTCTTTATGCTGGAGTCTGGACTGCAGATCAGATTTGCATAACGGTCCAGTGAGGAACGAGTCCTTTCCTTGATCCGTCCCTAGGGAGATTTACATACATGCTGTTCGTTATGGAGAGGCCACCTTCTTGTAGGTCCACAAATTTGTCTCATCTGGTAATTCTCGCTCTTTTCAAAACACGCAGTCTCAGCAAGTTTTCTACCCAATCCAGTCCAATCCACTCACCTCTATAAGCGAGCGGATCACAGCGTAGCAACGGATATTTTTCCCTCGGTAACTGAGTTCCATCTAGCCAGTGACCACTCTCTCCTCGTCCTCCTCCTTGAGAAGAAGTTGCCGGTGCGCCTCCCACAAGTCGGCCCTGATTAACCGGTCGTTTACAGAACTTTGCCGGGAACGTGAACACGAGCAGGTACAGACAGAGTTGAGATCGAGTCATTTGAGCATTGATCAGTTTCCTCCAGTACTCATCGATCTTGTACATATACCAGCGGCTGTCAGCTTGTTGGCCGGCGGCAGGTAGAACAGGCTTGGCCGGCAGGTCGTCTACAGGACGTCGTGTAATGTTGTTCATATTTATCCATCGCCGGTAACCCTGACACGTATTTAATTAGACGGAGTGCCGGCGGCTAGAGCAAAATAGTGTTTCTGGAAGCGTCATCACTGACCAAGAGCGGTGTATCCAAGAGATTTACTTACTTACCCAGTTATCTGCGAACGTGGTTTCGGCAATGCTAAGTTTGGCTTGTAGACGACCACGTGTGAGGTTCAACAGTGCCATCGCCAGGTTTCTGACCACTCCTATTGTTTCCGTACCTTTTACCCTACTTTAACCTTACCTGGTTAAAACCAAGCCCCGAGTTTGTGTGCGCGCGAGTTAATGGTGGCAGGGCAAAAGGCATCGGTTGCCAGATATTTCATTCCTATGTCCGCGACCGGTATCAGATGGCAGGCATAACCTCCTGCTGTGCTCTGGGGCCTAGCCACATACCGTCTCCTACCCGTAAGCTCTCGGCTGGCAGGCGATCCTGTACTCCCTCTCTTGATAGGATGACTCCTTTCACAGCTGCTACGGCCGTGAAAGGACGACAGTCGCTGTCGCCCTGGAGCTTATCGGCAAAACCTAATGGTTATCTGGCCGGCGTGTGGCCCTGGCGATCGCCGTCGTCCGATCTAGATCGTTACGGATTCTGACCAACATGAATTCACCACCGTGCCTGTGGAATTGCTCGTTTAACTCCATTCAGCTCTTACACTGTGACTACCGGTACTACCTACTGTAAGAACCAACATGATTACTGACCGCATCTTCGAGTCATTCATTCTCTGGACGATCCTTTCTTTCCCGAATCCGGTTGCAGTTCCCATTTGGCGACAGTAAGTAACTTCGTCACCAGGTTACTCCGTTCGGTGTCACAGTTACTAGGTCAGCTCAGGGACGCGTTCCTTAACCATGGTACGTGTATCCGTTGTTGATATAGTCCCAAGCTCTAGTAGATCGACGGCTACCATTAGCCGGAGTGGTTAGGGTTGTTAGAGTTAGTTAGAGGGCTAACCCACCATTAGGGTTTCCCTTGTACTCACCTCCACTATATATACAGAGAGAGGCAAAGCCTCTCTCATCTCATTCCTATTTTACTTCCTTGTCTACTCGCTCTCTCTCTTCTTGGAGTGTCCTCGAAGTATCGATCTTTCTACATGGTATCAGAGCTGGTGAGAGCGTGTGTCCCTTGCTGATGAGCAAGATGGAGATTGGAGTACAGGAGAGAGCAGCCGGAGTTGTGCCTGATGTCGAGCACTATCCTGCTGATGCGTTCGGGTGAGGCGAAACCGTTTCTTTCGCCACCAGAAACTTTGAACGCGATTTCGGAGACCTAGACAATTTTTTCTCGCTGTTTTCTGTCGACCAACCCTTCTTGGGCTGTCTTGCTCAGAAGGTGCGAATTGTGTACTGGGCCAAGTTTCAGTCGATTTGGAGATTTCCAGCGGCAGATTTTCAAACGGATCTTTTTCGACCAAAACGAAAGTTTTAGGACTTGAGTCCAAAACGAAAGTTTTAGGACTTGAGTCCAAAACTAATCCTGTTTCGAATAAGGGTGGAAACGGTGGGCCCACCCTAGCTATTTGGTGGGCCCACCCCTAGCTATCATGGTGGGCCCACCCCTAGCTATTTGAAAATTTCTGAAAATTTCAAGGGGTCGCACGCCCATTTTCGACCTCATTTGGTCTAGTTTCGACCTTTCTTGGTGTGTTCTTTCGACGTTTCCGTCATGTTTTGTACACCTACAGTTCGCGCACAGGTTCTTTTCTCGTTGTCGCTGCAGGAGGAGTTCGTGGAGTCGCCTCGTTGTGACTTGTGACAACTCTTGATCACGCGGTGGGGAGAGACGAGTTTCGTGCAGTTTCTGGGAGGTTTTCCGCGTACAGAACAGTGCAATTTCGACATTGCAGCTATGGCGGAGTCTGTGTCTTTGATCACTGGAGAGAAACTCGACAAGAACAACTACCAAGTGTGGAAGTTCCGGATGAAGACTTTCCTGCAGGGACAAGATCTATGGGATCTTATCACTGAGGAGGAGAAAGCGCCTGAAGTGCCAATTTCTGATCCGAAATTCAAGGAGTGGAAGAAGCGCTCATATCAGGCTATTCACTACATCGCGCTGACAGTTTCAGCATCGATGATCGGTCACATCCAGGATTGTGATACGCCCAAGAAAGCTTGGGATGCACTCGCGCATCTGTTTCAATCCGGAACAGAGGCGCGGAAGCTGCAATTGCTGCAGCAGTTCAATACCGTGAAGAAGGGGTCGATGTGTATAAACGACTATGTGAACGGGGTCAAGCAGCTTGCGGATCAGCTATCTTCTGTCAAAGTCGAGATTGATCATACTGTCTTGATCGGAGCCACATTGCAGGGACTGCCTGCAGAGTACAAACAGTTCATAACATCGATTTCGACCAGAGAACCTCTTCCGCGGTTTGATGAGCTTGTTCCTATGATGTTAGGAGAGGAGGTGCGCCTACTGGGGAGTTCTACTTCGACGGGTCAGCAAGAATCTGTCTATTTTGCAGGTTCTGGAGGATCTCGAGGTAGGGGTCGTGGCAAAGGTGCTGGACGTGGACGGGGTCGCGGACAGCAACAGCAATCGCAGCAGAACCAGCAAAACCAGCAACAGTCTGGTGGTTCCAACAACAATCAGAGAAAAGCGCCTGGTTCCTGCAACTACTGCAAGAAACAAGGCCACAATGCGAATCAGTGCTACAAGAAGCAGAACGATCAGAGACAACACGACAACAACCCCCAACAAGGTAACAGCAACCAGCAAGGCTATGCAGTCACTGAGCATGTCTATTCGGAGCAGTTGCTGATTACTACGCATCAGAGTTATGCGGCTTTCGAGCCGCAGACTGACTGGGTGATCGACTCCGGCGCCACCAGTCACATGACTCCCCATCGGGAGTGGTTTACTTCACTCGAGCCTGTGGAGACTCCACAGTTTATGGTCACAGGAAATGACACCAAGCACAAGATCCAGCACAAGGGTAACATTCCACTTGACATTCCTGCCTCAACGTTTACTGGTATACGGAATGTCTTACATGTACCTACATTGACTAGAAACCTGCTATCTGTAGGACAGTTGATAGAGCAGGGTCTGCAAGTGCGCTTCAATAAAGATGGATGCTTTATTGAAGATTCGAATGGCACTGTCATAGCTCGAGGTATCAAGAGTGGTAGGCTGTTTAAACTAGATGCATCTGCGCCTAAGTTACAGGCTGCCATGTATGGACAGAGTGGTCCAGTAGTGTCTGACATTGACATCTGGCACAAGCGAATTGGGCACATGAACTTTCAGAGGCTGAAAAGCCTTCCGAGTTCTGACCTGGTTACAGGTCTGCCCAAATTCGAATCCAGTGAGCCCACTGGAGTCTGTGCAGCATGTCAATTTGGCAAGCAAGCTAGACAGCCCTTTAAGGGATCAGGTAGTAGAGCGAACAAGCTTCTGGAGCTTGTTCACACTGATGTATGGACTGCTTCTCAGCCAAGTATGACCGGTTTCCAGTACTTCGTGTCGTTCATTGATGATCATTCGCGTTATACTTGGATCTATTTATTGAGAAACAAGTCCTCTGCCGAAGTACTGTCAGCATTTCAGACTTTCCGCAAGTTGGTGGAGAAACAGTCTGGAGCATCTATCCTCTGTCTAAGATCTGATGGAGGAGGCGAGTTTCTTTCTGGAGAGTTCGATGCATATCTGCGTGAGCATGGCATTCGACGCCAGAAGACCTGCAGTTACAGTCCGCAGCAGAACGGGGTTGCGGAGCGCAAGAATCGACACATAGCAGAAGCTGCTCGTGCGATGTTGAACGAGAAGACCATGCCTAGACCTTACTGGGCAGAAGCTGTTTCATGTGCGGTGTATCTGATGAACCGGACGCCTACAGCGGCAGTCCACAGCAAGACACCGATGGAGGTCTTCACAGGCAGTAAGCCTGATTACTCTTTCCTTAAAGTTTTCGGATGTATCTGTTATGTGCACATACCTGATGAAAGACGTAAGAAACTAGATCCGAAAGCAGATAGATGTATCTTCCTTGGTTATGCTTCTGATACGAAAGGATATAGGTGCTACAATCCTTCGTCCAAGCAGTTCTACATCAGTAGAGATGTCGTTTTTGATGAGCTACAGTCTTGGTTTGCACCTGCACCTGTGATAGCCATCCCTGTACCTACTGTAGAACCAAGGAGTCAGTCCACTGTAGTACCTCAGAGTAGTACGTTGAGTGGAGGATCTGGAGAAGTCACTGATTCCATATCAGAATCGGTTGCACATAGAGCTGATGTTAACGCTGGAGTCCACTTAACACAGCCTAGTGGAACTAGTGTAGTTTCTACACAGGATGAGCGCGTGCTATTGCAGCGTATGTTTGACTCATCCAGATATGTGGATCTTCCACATCCACTGGATACTTTGTCCCAGACCTTGGCGTCTACGTCAGATCAGTTGCAAGGGGAGGTGACTAGTGCACCAATTACCTCTCGTAGATCTGAGCGGCCAAAACATCCAGTGAGTAGGTATATGCATGAAGGTTTTCTTGCTGCGCACCATGCATATATGGCCAATGTTCTTCAGGAACAGGAACCGAGTTCGCTTGAGGAGGCGATGCACAAGGCCCAATGGGTAAGTGCTATGGAAGCTGAACTTGCTGCGCTTCATCACCAACAGACTTGGGAGTTGGTAGACTTACCTCAGGGTAAGAAAGCGATTGGTTGCAGGTGGGTTTTCAAGGTCAAGCGCAACTCGGATGGTACCGTGTGTCGGTACAAGGCCAGATTGGTAGCTAAGGGCTACGCACAGCAACATGGAGTGGATTTTGAGGAGACCTTTGCTCCTGTTGCGAAGATGGTGACTATTCGGACAGCAGTTGCAGTTGCAACTCAGAAAGGTTGGAAGATGCACCAGATGGACTTCAAGAACGCTTTCCTCAACGGCGATCTTGAGGAGGAGGTCTACATGCAGCAACCTCCTGGTTATGAGGATCCTATGTTCCCTTCCCGTGTATGTAAGTTACGGAAGGCTCTCTATGGTCTGAAACAAGCACCAAGAGCATGGTATGCAAAGATCAATTCTTATTTGCAGTCTCTTGGGTTCCAGCTTTGTAGTTCAGACTCTACCTTGTATTCATTGAGAATACGAGACCGGATTGTTGTGATCACCATCTATGTTGATGACTTGATCATTACCGGTAACTTTGAGGAGCTTATTTCCCAGATCAAGGATCACTTGAAATCCGAGTTCGAGATGATGGACTTAGGAGAACTCAAGTACTTCCTTGCTGTGGAGTTCATTAGAGATGGGAAGGATGTTTGGCTTGTACAGCGACAGTATGCTCTCAGTATGCTTGAGAGATTTGGTATGCTTGATTGCAAACCCATTGCTACACCATTAGAGCAAGGGGTAAAGCTAGGAGCAGAGGATGGTGAGTTGTTGGATGATCCACGCATGTACAGACAGATGGTTGGAAGTCTTATCTACCTGACCATCACCAGACCAGACTTGAGTTATGCTGTCGGTCTGATTAGTCAGTTCATGCAGTCACCACGGAGACCACACTTTGAGGCTGTCAAGCGGATCCTCCGCTACGTGAAGTTCTCGATGCAGTACGGACTTCACTATCGATACGGTGGACCATTGTTGTTACATGGCTACACAGATGCTGATTGGGCAGGAAGTGCCGACAGGAGATCCACGTCAGGTTACGCTTTTGGACTTGGAAGCGCTGCTATAAGCTGGGCTTCTAAGAAGCAACCCACTGTTGCTTTGTCGTCCACGGAAGCAGAGTATCGAGGAGCAACGAACGCAACATGCGAATCAATTTGGCTTCGGTGTCTGCTATCTGATATTGGTGTGGAGTGTACAGATCCTGTTGTTGTATATACAGACAACATTAGCAGCATAAAGTTAGCTAGTAATCCTGTTTTCCATGCTAGGACGAAGCACATTGAGGTGCACTATCACTTTATTAGAGAGAAGGTCCTTGCAGGAGAGATTGAGCTCAGTTACGTGAGCACAGGAGATCAGGTTGCCGATATCTTCACTAAGGCGTTGCCTAGAGATAAGTTTGATGCTTTCAGACATTGTCTAGGAGTACAGGATGTAGAGATGAGCTTGAAGGGGAGTGTTGATATAGTCCCAAGCTCTAGTAGATCGACGGCTACCATTAGCCGGAGTGGTTAGGGTTGTTAGAGTTAGTTAGAGGGCTAACCCACCATTAGGGTTTCCCTTGTACTCACCTCCACTATATATACAGAGAGAGGCAAAGCCTCTCTCATCTCATTCCTATTTTACTTCCTTGTCTACTCGCTCTCTCTCTTCTTGGAGTGTCCTCGAAGTATCGATCTTTCTACATCCGTGAGTATATTTGTAGGTACCAAAGGATGGCGATTGTTAAATCAGATTATCTTAGACAAGTACTTTTGTATAGTCACGAGTAGTATATATACTCATGCATACTTGAGGATCATATGCATTCCAATCCCTGGGGTAGAGAGAAGGAAAAAGAGATACATCAATCGAGAACTACACCTTTATCAAGACATAATCCATAATCAGAGTACACTAGCACACAGTCCAGAATAGAAATTTACTTGCTCCACTCTCTAGAAGGAAGGATGAACTCGATCCATCCTCTCTTAGAGAATAGCTACTTGATCAACCCCAGAACTGGTAGCAAACCGTCCTCCAGGTTACCATGACTTGTCACATGTAAATTTCAGATTTAGTACCAAGATGTTTAGTGAAGGATAAGCGGACGAGTTCACAAGGTGCACTCATTGTTAGTCGAGAGCTGTGCATGTCGATGGAGCTGCAGTGGAGATTAGCTTTCTTGTGCTAACAGCGCTCCGAGAACACACCACTTGCTGAAATTAAAGTTAGATGGGTGGAAAACACACTAACAGATTTAGTCATTTGGATTTTTCTTTCAAATCATCAGGCACTGTAACAAGTCAGTAATCTTCCTGACTTAAAGGTGACCTGTACATTTGACACGATGAGTAAATCGAGTCCATCATTCCTTCTGGGAGGTGGAGCAAGTATAAAACCGCATTCCAAAGAGTATAAGATCGAGCTCTAGGTATCAAAGAGACATTACTTTATGTTGAACATTCATTTATTACCTAACTTTTTTCACAAAAAAAGTAAATAATAAATTAATACGCATGTCATGCAAATCCTTAATGGTAGATTTAGCACCAGAGTAAATTTTGTTCTTATATGTAGGGAGACCTTGTTGTAGTCATATTTTTCATGGAGAAAGATTGTTTCGTTGTAAATGTCTCTCATTATAGTCACTAGCACACTATATAAACCGCAAGTTGGAAAAATAGAGTATAAAAGAATATGATTATATGAAGGTGAGAATTTCCAAGCAAAATAGATATTATGTCATAACTTCTGAATCTATTATACCTTCTGGTGACGGTATAGCACCCTCCAGGGAAATTGGCTTGATCATACCCCCAGTAGGTTTCGTGAGCTTGATCATACCCCTCTTAACGTTTGGTTGCTTGATCATACCCCTGACGGATTATTGACAGTCGAACCAGTCACTTTATCTTTTGGTTCATCATTTTAGTACTTTCAACCTCGACTAAATATCACTGTTCTTCAAAATATTTGGCATTAAAGACGCGTTAGACTATCTATATTCTCAGTTCTTTAATATGTGCAGTTTCAAATCTGAATAACATCACAAAGTGACTGGTTTTACAGGCAATAGCCGGTCAGGGGTGGGATCAAGCCAGACATCGTTAAGAGGGGTATGATCAAGCTCACGAAACCTACTGGGGGTATGATCAAGCCAATTTCCCCACCCTCCATCGCTCGAAACAGCTCTACCGCTGCCGCAGCGGCTGTAGTTGCTGCTGTCGCTGCACTCTCGATTTCTTTCTAATCGCTGCTTCTCTTCTTGCTTCTCTGGTTTTTCTTTCTAATCTTTCTAATTGTCTTCAGGGCTATGTCTATGGACTACTGAAAGTATTATACACCATCTTTTGCTGTACATAGATTTTATTCTGTAGCTAATATGTTATGCAGAAGAAACAGCAGGGCGCATGGACAAAACTTCGAAGCCTGCAGCTTGAGCATGCAGCGGATCATCACGGCGAGCTTTATGTAGAGGTGTATGAATATTTTGTAAATGTTGACAATATCTTCATTGTTATGAACACAGTGGACGCTATCAATTGACTTCAAACTCTCTACATAAATTTCTTGCTGGATTTTCTCAGTATCTCTCACGAAAATAAATATCTCTCAGTTCTCACAGTCACAGCGCCGTATGTATGTGACTTCTGCAGCTGACAATAAAAGAAAATTTTTGTTATTTACTTGCTCGTCTCTTTCATACCTGTTTCATACACACGTGAAGGTACGTCCTCCATCTGCAGATTTATGAGTGCCAAGCACGTCCTAGATGAGGATCCGTAATATTGACGAGTAGTGACAGCTAAGAACGCGACCCAATGAATGTTTAGAATTCAGCTATTACTTGTTGCAAAAGAGTAGTGTAAGATTCAAATAATTTGAATTATAATATTTATTTACAAATATAGTGAAAAGAAGATTCACAACTACTTACAAACCTGCCTTTGAAGAAATTACATCTATTCTGCTTGTGGACTTTAGGAAGTCTTCTCTCTTAGCTTTGACACTCTTGTTAAACCACCAGTGCCTCTATAAAAGATGCATACTGGCATCCTGCTTACGTGGCATTATGCCGCGTACAGCCAAGCTGCACCGAACAGTGACCAAAGGTCTTCTACGGGAATTTGTTTTCAGGCCTGAGCGCATCACAAGGACAGAAGGGTCTCATCTTTCAAAGCTGTGCTGCTAGGGTTAGTAGACTTTTCTCAAAATTGATAATAAATAAAAACATGACAGCTGTATGTAATCTCCTGGGTAAACCCACCTCCGTCTATTTTTCGTGATCGTGACTAAACTGTTTAGCGGTGGATTAACCCACCGCTAATATAGGGCCTATATGGTTTAATACATGAAAATGAAGGAGTTTTAGGACGCTAGTTCCCTTTTGACTTGTTTTGTTTGCATGCGAGTGGTGGAGATAAGATAAATAATAAGATCTATAGAGATGATGGGGAGATGAGAGACTGCTGGAGCATAAAATCATAGTTACAAAAGTAAAAGTTTCACTGAAATAATCATTCTGGTTTATGATCAATCTTTCCCCGAAAAAACAATAGGTTTTAAATAAAATCATAAATATAAATAGGCATGTATATATATATATATATATATATTCACCCTCTCCATTTTCCGAAGGGGTTTCATGCTCCATTAATTTATTACCTAGCTCTTCTTGACAAAAGGGTTAGGTAATAAATTAACAGTTATCATAAATTAATGATTTTATTCTTTTGCCCCCCCTCGGAAATGCGTGCTCACGTGCTTCACTTATGAGTTCTATTTGGATGTTGCCATGACTCTTCATCCTTCTAACACTTAACATTATAAACAAATCTATATTTAATATTTAATATTTAAATAAAATAAATAACAAAGAAAGAGGTAGAAAATCAGAAAACACTCTCCGATCTGACTCTACGTCTCCAAAAGTATTTACCGATTCTACTACGGAAAGCCATCTGTTTTCTCTATTTTATTCTTGTTACCCCGATTATCCTTTTCTCTTCTTTCTCTCTTTCTTTTTCTTTTTTTTTTTTTTTTTTTTTTTTTTTTTTTTTTTTTCCTCAGCCGAAACGTCGTTTTGGATGTAGACTTGACCCAGTCCATCTAGATTCAGATGGAGTGAGGTGAATAGTAGTAATAAGCATCATTTCCACTTGGCGCACTGCGCTCGTCGATCTGCGGTCGTAGGCGCAATGATCCACTTGTTGGTGTCTGAGTCCACTGGATATAACAAATATCCACAGTGATCGTTTGAATCTCCAACGATCACCTTTTTCTTGCTTGCTTCGTGTGTTTGACCGGGAGCTGCTTACAGTTTTGGTGTTCGATCTGGTCTCCCCCCGTTGATGATATTTCTGCTATCGTGGTCCCGGTGATCGGACTCAACTTGACTGTATATGTACGTATCTCCTCGTGGGGACCAAATGGTTGGAGTAGAGCCACAAGAGAGACAAAGGCAATGATTTCCTCCATACCTATGCTGACTTCACGAACTGGTCAACCCTCCAGCGTGCCTTTGCAAGCAAACGGACGGAGTTGAAGGGCCTAGGGAAACTCCTAAGACGTAGAGGTGGACTTCTGTGCAGGACCCACTAGGAATTTACCCGTAAGAGTCCTGTAGAGTCTAAAAGGAGCCATTAGAATAATAGGGGTGTCAAAGTTAAGAAGAATAACTTTTAACAGCAGAGAGAAAAAATTCATAGTTTCATTATGAGTAATTTTGTATAGAACTGTGGTTTATTTTGTGATTGGACGCTATGATCTTTGTATTATTTTTTCATTTCTCACACTGAGAATAAGTACTTAGTGCAGTAGATTCGTTACTGCAAAAAAAAAAGCCAGACGAAAAGAGTGGAAATCTATTAAGAAAACAGTCAATCGTTAATAGTTTGCAGCGCATGCACCTCCAACCGTACCCGTAAAAGATTAAACCTACGACTTTTTTCTATCATGAATTGATGACAAATTATCTTCACGTACATCAGTAAAAAAGTTATACTCAATCTCCAGATACTCTATTCGATTCTCTCTCTCCACTGCTCAAGTTCACGCGTGTGATTTGCTAAAATGTAACACCATTACTCGGTCCAAAACATACTGGACTAATTTAAAATCTAGTGTGTGGTCCGCATAGACCTGGAGGTCTAAAAGTAAGTTCGGTATTCGGATACAATTGCCCCTTTTGAAATACAAGAGGATTAGAGTGGTATTTTAGTTTTTCATTTAAAATGACAAGTATGCAAAAATGGAAATTTTCTTAACCAGTTACATTTCTAATGGGGTGTAAACGTTTTGCACTGAACATCCAGTACAATTATTTCGCTCACGGTGTCAAAATCTTAAAGAAAATTTTGGATAAATGCAAGAGTCTCACCCTTAAGTACAATTTTCTCATAAGTGCAATTTGCATCTATAGAAGTTTACATAGATTTACTTAATCACACCTCTAATATGTTTGTTGGACTTGACCTCATCTCTCTTAACATTGCAGTACTTGACTGCACTTTTGACTGGTAACAGTAGGTTTATCATCACGTGAAGACGTTGCACAAGACAAGTAAAAAATCACGGGTTGATAATATGTGATAAACAGTTTTTAAATGAAATTTTCATGCATTACATTACTGACAACATGCACGTCTCTCATTCAGATGACATGGCATTTTGACCTGCTGAACCTGTTATTGCTAGTAATCAGTACGATCATGTAATGCGATGTTAAGAGGAACAGAGTCAAGTCCAAAAAATGCATCAATGGTACAATCAAGTAAATTTTTTTTATATTTTATCGCTAGCAAAGAAAAGCAAGAAAGATGTAGATATAGACCTCAACTTGGATATTTTACAACTTTATATTTGTGCCAACTAGTCTCAAATGATAGATAATTCAAATTCAAACTGGTGAAGTCTCAAGAGCAAACAAGCGTATAAAAAGTTCACAAATTTATCTAGAAAACTGGCAAGTTTCTCTGGCTGCATGATAACTCGTTTCAGTTTTCCATCTAGAGTCCATCTGGAATTGTTGTAATAGAAAAGAATTATCTACCGGGAACTTGAACTAGGCTTAGCTTGCTGACAGCATGTTTTTCTGGTCCAACGGAGGCGAGCGTTCGAATCTCGACACCTCGGGAAATTAATATCCTATAGAAATCCAGATATTAGAATTCCAATAGGTGGAATATACTAAGAGTTAACTAAGATTAATTTATTATCTAACTTTTCTTGAAAGGATCAGATTAAGATTTAGTGTAAATTTTCAACATATTATCACATTTACAATTGCAACATCCCGTGAGTCCGTGTTTAGTTTATGGGTGATGTTTAGATCGGTTAGTAATACCAGAATTAGTTACCATTTAATAATTATCAATTTAACGTTGAGTTTATATCTTTCCTGATAAAAATGGAAGAGAACAAAAGTTCTCCGAAGGCTATTTGGGATGCTTATTCATCCATCTCCCCCACGTGTGCAGCTGTTTGCTCAGGATGAGGATCACGAAAAGACCCATAAGGTTTGTCTGAAACCTGTTGAAGTTCTTTTCTTTGTTATTTAAGCTGTCGAGCTTTCTTCTTGGTATCTAAAGACGGGTAGTAGGCTTCGGACAAGGAGAGCTTTTCTTTTTCACTTTTATATTCTTCTGGCACAAGCAGAACACGCGCCCCTTTCTTGCTCATCCGTACACTGCGGACAAGCGAGTCTTGATATGCACAAGCATCACCCACACGTGTCACTGGCTAACTTCTTCCCCGGCGGTAAGCTCACCGAATCCGTTGTACTCTTGTTCTTATTACCGTACCACGTAGGGTGAAGATGACCATGAGCGGACAACGGAAGTCAGTACTTTTGACTCCAGTTCCCACAAGGGTGAGGTTCTTTCCATGGAGTATATTTACCCACCCCACGGACAAGTCGCTTAAAATAAGAAGATAGCATAACAGTGACAATCCCACCGTGACATACAAGGCGAAGATAACTAGACACAAGACCGAGAAAGAAAAACTCGAAATACTAGTTATGTCTAGTTAATTCATATCCTCTTCAAGTAAAGAGATTAATGTACCATTTCTCCTAACAGACGAAGAAAACGTCTCCATCTTTTTCTATAAAGCCTCCGTTAATGTCCTGCAATGCTATACTGTTCTGCTGTTGCATATAAGCGACATATCATCATAAAGGTAAGATAGTCTCCTTGGAGTTCTTCATCTGGATGCTTGCTAACAAACTCAACATGTCAGTAATCTTCGGATGAAGACATATGAAGATTTCAATTGCAAGGAGAGAGAAATTCACAGAAGCATCCTTATCTGAGTAGTCTCGGTTCTTCCGCTCAATCATCAAAGAAGCTGTATGTTCTGAAGTAAGTGTCGTCTGACGAACATAAGAGTCAGTCATCAGATCCACATTAACCACATCCGTTACATACGCCACCTCCTCATGGCTGAAATATAAATCTATTCGTTGTTGAGAAAGATCCATGGAGAAAGAGTCTAGTCGCACCATCTTTGACATTACATTTCTACGTACATCATCTCACTATTGCGAGAGTTTGTTCTGCATATAGGAGACGAGTGTTCCCACCTACAAGTAGCTCTACGTCAGTGTAGAGATGATTTATCTACTCCGACTCAGTCTCTCTTATCTCTTTTTTATACAATTGCTAGAGATGGGATGCCTTCACTCAGAGAAGTCTCAGTCATAGCTTTTATTCGCATCTTGTCATTGCTCGTCTCAAGTCAGATTGACTTTCAGATCACATTATATCTCATCTTCATTCTTGCACGAGTCCGAGTGCGGATGCTTGACTTTCTGTCAAGTCTTCTTCTCTTCGACTATGCGTCGCACCTTCATAATAGCGACGCATCTTCAATTAGGTCTCTCTCAACCTCTGATTGCAGGTATCTCGAGGTGTAATTGTGATCAAGTTATTTCTGTTACAAGAGGGCATCTTTTCTGATGTACACATGGAGGTGAAATCATTACTGAGCATGTCATCATTAGAGACACTGTAATTTCTCTCATGAGAGAGACGTACTTTCATGTGAAAAAAAGAAGTTAAAGGTCTCCCCTAACCTCTTTTCTCACCACCTGAAAATAATAGACGTAACCTGAAAGGGATGCAACCTGAAAATACACATGTAAAAGAAAAGTCTTGTATCATCAGATGGATGATTAAATCAAGATCTCTGAATTATAACTCAATCTTTTACAAGTGAAAATGGGAGGTGAACCAGTCTTCTAGAATATATCTCACCCACCATGTTGATAACTCTCTAGGCATAAATATGTACCACCAACTATATAATCGATATACTTCAATCATAATATTAAAAAATATTTACATATAAGTATCCTTCCATCATCCAAGACATACTTATCGTGTCACTTTCCAGAATTTCAACCCACTAGTCTCAAAATAAAAGAAATAAATAATAAAAGTAAAAACAAATGTCAAAGTAAAAGATGATTACCGTTACGATTGACTGGAATAATAATATTTTGACAGCTTGCATGCTTACTTATCTAATCTACAATCTTCTAGGATATCATCCCAAGATATATAGCAAGCACTCATCTGTCCAATGAGCACCTATTTGCTTTGTATTATCTTTTCTGTTACACATAAGATCCAAACTTATCCCTTCTCTTTCTCTTTAGGCATATCCGTAAAGGATAGCCTCTATAGAGTTCTTCTTCTTTATGATAGATAATAATAAGAAAATGGCCTCAATAGAGTTATACTTTTCAGCTAGAATATGTAAACTATGGAGCTAAAGTTAAGAAAGGGTAACGAAATGATCAGAGTCACTACAGTACTCCATTTTGGTTGGCTACATTTGGTGAGTTAATCAGAAGTGAATGATGATGCTGATGATGACAATACAGTCAAAAAGGACTATCCACTCTTTGGGGACACCAGCAGCAGCTAGCACTCATTAGAATGGTATTGATAATTAGATTCATTCATTGATACCCCTTGGAGAAACTGGCTATGAAAATAGCAGAAAATAGAGCATTCTATCTCGTCTTCTTTGCATGTCTTATCTGATATCATGATCATGAAAAGTGAGAATTCCTCTTCTTACTTGAAGTTTCTTTTCTCTCTCTCTCTTTACTTGATGAGATCAGTGCTACTCCCTTCAATGACCTACCCCAAAACCAAAACTGATCTTCTCATCGTCGTCCTCCTCCTGGGAAGAAGAAAGAACAGAGTGAGAAAGTGGCAAGTGGCAAGCAGTTGGGCACGTGAGGGTAGATTTCATGGAATGGAATTGAATTGAGGGAATTGGTCTGTTTGATGGTGTACACTTTTCTTTGCTTTTCTTTCTTTCTCACGCTTTTGCACTAAAAATTATTGATTTTGTCTAGTGGGAAGTTGTCGTTCTCCTTCCCTTTCTTCTAAGTATGTCTAGCAAAGTACTTCTTTTATGATTATTGCTATTGTAGTTATTATTATTGTTATTATTACTAGTTAGTGTTTGTTTTGTACAAAGGAGACAAGTGGAAGATTAGGCACGCCATCGCCATTTCTCTTGTCGATTATCTCATCATTCTCATCACCACCATCATCATCATATACCACTCGGGGGTTACATACATAGTACTTCCTTCCATCCATTCATCTACCTACCCATACAATGTGTACCCGATCTTACTCCCCATGGGCCATGGGCCCAGCCATGGAAGGGAGGGGCGGCCGTTGCAAGTACCGTACACAGTCCCCCCTCCTTTCCTTTCCTCACCTTTCTTCCTTTTCCCTTGCATTCCTATTAGTTTGACTTGTACCGTTTTCAACCTCTCTCGTCTCTTGCCTTTCCTTCCCCTTGGAAAGGGTTGTCCTTTTGCCGTTCCTTTCCCTTCCTTTTTTCCCTCCTCTTCTCTTCTCTCCTTCCCTTGCCTTTTCTTTTTCCATTCTCCGCCCGTGCATTTCTCTCTCGGTCCCTCCACAGCAATCATTCACTCATTCGCTTGTCCTCTTCGGGACTTGTCTCTCTTTTTCATGCACCCTTTCCTTTCTCAGTTGGAGAGAGGAGAGTTTGAGCTGCATGCTAGGGTTAGGTTTAGCTCCATGACATCATCCACCATAGCCAACGGAAAATCACAATGCAGAAGGTGGCGATGGCATACTGTCCGTACGATGAATAGAGACAAGAAGTTCGATTTATGACCTTTATAATGTTCAGGGAAAAGAAAAGAAACAAGGAGCTCCGCTTTACTGGAAATTGCGGGGTTATACGTTAGCGATTTACAGAATTTATTTATTTATTTTTTATTTTCCGGTGTTATTACAACCACTCTATCCGTCCGTTTTTTATACTCTTTTACATCCGTACGTTGCATTATACAACAAAAAATACACTTTTTTTCAATTTTTATAATACATATATACCGTAAACAAGGAGCTCTGCTTGCAATAAAACTACGAGGCTATGCATTAACGATTTTCTGATTTTCTGACTTTGTATCTTTTTTTTTTTTTCTGGTTTTCTGGTTTGTTCTTGCTGCTTCTTTTTTTTCTCGGCTTTCATCACGATTCTATCCGTCTATTTCGTTACACGGTCAATAAAATTCTCTATCTTCATTTCTAGTTTTCACAATTTACGTATAGCTATGCTATCACATCGCAAAAACAGAGAAAAAAAGAAAAGTTCCATATGAAAAAAAAAAGAGTATGGTACCAGGTCTAAAAACTAAGACGAGAAGAAGATCTTGCAGTAAGATATTAAGGAGAAAAAACCAAACAGCAAAGGGAGCTAGGCCGTCCAATCTAATGGTCGCTCCGTCTAATCTAATGGGAGCTCCGTCTGTGTACTTCTTGGGAAGGACGACGGCGAGTTGGCACAGTACTGGAGTCCTTAGTCCTAAGAACGAACGTTCCGAGAGGGTTAAAGAGAGACGGTAGAGTCTTCTCTTCTAGCTTCACTCCAGATTGTATCCTTTCTTCATCTCTAGCTAAATGAATGACTCATCCACATTAGAGCAACTCCAACCCTTTCAAATAACAAAACTTACAGGATTCAGATGAAAAGAAGTAAGTGTAAAATGTCACAATGTGTCAAGGATTGCATAACGTATGTAATTATCTGATTCATTTATTTTCAACGATGTTCAAGACAACATTTCTGGAGATACATCAAGAGATGTCACTTTTGCATATCACTTCTGGAAATGATACGTAAAATCTATAAAAGAAGTCTGGAAGATTGGTTTGAACGAGCTCATGCGCACAAAGAAGGACTGGAACTGACCATGATCAAACTTGTGTGTCTTAACATAGAAAATAGACATTGAAAAAGAAGAATGTGAGTTTAGAGGATGACGCTGAATGTTATGTTAAAGTTGTTAACTTGTCCGCTTTATCCCTTCAAGGGGCATCGGACTGTCCTTTGTGGGTAATCACAGCGTACCCGGACCAGATTGCACATACAGCGCATACAGCGACTTCTTGCACCTCCAACCGGGAGCAGGCGGGTTTGAACCCCAGACCTTTCGCTTAGAGGTCTGAGACCCAACCAACTCAGTGAGTGATGCCGATATGTCACGTTCACATATAACACTAATCTAACATGACGAGTAACATCTGATTAGGGTCTGTCTTGAACGGAAAAGTATTAGGGCTCCTCAAACCAATGTTATACCCTCTGACTCATCTCAGGATTTTCATGGAGGTGTACAATTAGTATCGGCATGTGCTCCAGTTTATCATCACCTTTGGCTTTACTTTCTTTAAAACTTCATTTCTTAAAGAAAAAATTTAAGTAATATCTACTATTTTGTAAATTTCACAGAAATGAGTGAAAAATCAAGCAATTTGTCTAGATAATTGAAGACGTGACATGAAAAGAATGTCATGATTGCTTGCTGAAGTAGTGTAGTGCAATGTCTGGTCTTATTGTTAAGGATTTTACGCCTTGATTCAACTGACATTTTGCTCCCTTTTTCCATAAGAGTAATCTAGCGCGTGAATGCTGGACTTGTTAAATATATTACGAATAATCTACATAATTACAGATAAATTTCCGAAAAGTGAATTTCAGATTTGACGTTAAATAATGTTTCTTGACCAAGAATCAGACAGAAATCTGAATTACTGTTATATTAGTAAACACTATTTTCAGACATAACATGCAATGTAGTAAAGAGTTTACTTTTTTTCAGTTAGTAACTTGAATATCCAATATCATCTGACTCGTCTACTTGGAGATATATTTATGATTCATGATCGATGGACACTCTAAGTAAATGCAAACAACTCACCTTTTCGAACTTCGAAACATATATCATAGCGAAACGGTGAATAATATACATCCAAAGTGCACTTTTGGCCAGTCGGAGGAAAAAGATAAACTTAGAGAAAAATCAAAAATCGAAATATGTCATCGGACTGGACACTACAGTGGAGTGTCATAGAGATGTTAATGAGAATTATATAAGTATTGAAGAGAAAATATTCAATACTTTTAGATTTATTCATTTATTATATGTTAACTGCAAAGTACATACCAGATCTTCCAGAGAAAACCCATAAGGTTGCAGCACACAACAAGAACCATAAGACCGAGCTGTTGTCCTGCCAGAAAATCGTTTTTTTACTAAGTTCAAATTAATCATCTAATAAAAGAAAAATTTAATTCACAATATAAAGTGATGAATTAAACACCTTTACATATTCTACTCGTTAGAAGATGAAAGAGGTGAATATGCAAGGAATTACACCCTTTAAAGAACAGTGAATAAGATTGAGTACTGTAGTGCTAGAAATATTCACGCACTCTTCGAGGAAAACTATTTCCCAAAATGTTCAAAGTAAAATCTCGCAAGATCAAGAATAGATCTGACAAAGTAAAACTTGACTCTATTGTATTGGCAGTTTATGCATTTCCTTTGTTCAAACTAACCCAACAAGTTCACAACTATTCCACCGGTATATGGAGCTTCCCTTGCTTATGGAATGTTTGCAAGTTATCCCAACTTTCAAACTTTTTGAATGACAGTAGTTTTATTTCGCAATTCAGCCCCTCTGAATGAGTGTATGCAATTGTTATAATTGTTGTATGAGATGATTTAGGTAATATCTAAGTAATATAGCAGGTTTTTACCTCGTTTCACTATCTGTTTAGTCATCTATCAATCAAGATATACTGTTAATTTTATGCAGTCCAGTCTTAGATCAATTCGTTCTTTTTGATTTTAGTAGAAGTGTTCCTCCATGTAGCAAAAAGATAATTGTCGGTCTGAATAGATAAAGCTTGTTTATGCTATCATAACTAGTACTAGCCTCTAGTTGAGTTCAAAGGGATCGATATGTGAATATTATATTCAAGACTTACAACGAGTGTTATAACAAAGCAGCTGGAGGGAGAGATTTACTTGATTGCAACTCTTACACGTTGTCGTACTTGACTACTCTCATCTTAACTTTGCATTACTTGACTACACTTTTGATTGACAATAGCAAGTTCAGCAGGTTTACCGCTATGTAAAGACATCACACTAAGATAAATAAGAGATCATCTAGACGCGATAATCTATTGTACATATATTTTAAATTGAACTTTTCGTGTAGATTCATGACGCGATTATCATACATTTTTCTCTCGCTGATGATGTGGCATTTTGACCTACTGAATCTGTTATAGCCAGTCAAGGGTGTGGTCAAGTAACATAAAGCTAAGAGGGGCGGATTCAAGTCCGACAAACGAATTAGAGGTGCGGTCAAGTAAATCTCTGCAGCTTGCGAGATGATAATATTGTACATCTTGATAAAGAAGAAGATGTAAAGTATTTAGTCAATGATACACAGTTGCAACTTTTACAAAGAAATGGACACCATTACTTGCCCTCTTCACCAAATCATAGAAAAGGTTAAGGAGGAAGATGAATCTCCTCAATTCTCCTCAAACTCCATATCTTGTGTAAGAAAACAAAAAACCCCTTTAGAGAAGAACCAGAACTTCAACCTAAGCATATTGATGAATTGATGTCAAAAATCAAGCATATCACCTCCTCCTCTCGTTAGGGAAGAATAATAAGTGCAAGGGGGTCAGACGTGCCTTGGAGGATATAAGTGTGAGTCTGCTCAGCTCAAATAATAAAATAATTAACATATTAATATAGTGTCTAATCTTTCCGGACGAAAGGGTTAGATAGTAAATTCAATCGCATGTGCATATTCCTTTCTTCCAAACTTTGGAAGAGGTGAATATGCACAAGTGCTCACCTGTAGGTGCATATGCCTGTTGCAAGAGAATGTATATATTCATCTTTTCCAAGATGGAAGAGTCCAATATGCTCATTCATTTAAACCTCAAATATGACTACAAGTGCTCTTGGTGACAACAAAATTAATTTTTTCGAGGTTACTTTCAGAGAAGTGAGAAATTTAACTGTTATGCAGAAAATGCTTTTGATGATTACGTCTTCATCTCAACATGGAATGGGTGAAATAAAGAATCAATCTAAAGCTATTCACTAGCTTTACAAACTTCTGGAAACAAACTTTTTAGTATTGATAGAGAAATGTTAAAATGAAGATTTCATGGTTTCTTGGAACAAAAAAGAATATTTTCTTCAGATTCAAAGAACACTATGAAAGAATTTTTTTGAATTTTTTTGTTTTGAATTTTATACTCATACTCGAGGTTTAATGTTTGTTTGATTATACGGTCAAGACTTATACGGGAAGGGCATTTTAGCTCACTAGCTTTATGGATTATGTCAGGAGAATCTGCAACTGTGTCTTTTGTTAACACTTAACAGTTATTATAAATATTCAATTTTCACATAGATTTATATAGAATTCACATTTAATATTTAAATATTTTCTGATGACATATTCTGAAAAGAAATTGTCTAACTCTTCTCACTGTGACCAGCACCAATCCCTATCTTCAAATTCTTTCTTGTATTTCATTGTACTCTTCCTCCCCTCCTGCCAGAAGCTCATGTTGCATGCATATGAAGGGCTGCTTTAGATGAATTGTACCTGTATGTGAGTGAGTTGACATGAGCGTGAGATGAAAGGTAAAAACAAACGAAATGAAACAAGCAAAGCACAAGAGCCGGACTCTCTAGAGAGAACAAAAACTGCTGCAGGTCGATGATGAGGTCGATGAGAGTAAAAAGCCCAAGAGCGAAGGGATGGAATACAAGGTACGTACTTGAACACACCCTCAAGCTCTTCACATGCAGTGACATTCACGATGACGAACGGACAAACTTCTTTCGAACGTATTCGAACGACATCGTTCGTCATCGACCTTTTAGAACGTCGATGGGGCTAGCGTAGCTACCATATCTACCCGTCAAAGTAACGCCACGCTAAAGGCCAAAGTCCCACCATGAAAGACGAAAGCCACACAAAGTCACTCATTCTTAGGGTTGAAGGAACGGACGCGTTGAATAGGAGCAGCGGAACGAGATGAGCTTGTTTGTCGAGCTACCAACTCTGAAAGCTGAAAGCTGAAAGCGATTGTCGTAGCATAGCGTAGCGCTAAGCGTCAAGAGGCTTCCCAGAAGCTTTTAAAGTTTTGGAATGAAGTTGCTCTTCTCGTCTTCATGTTATTTCCAGGTTTCGTTGAAAGTTTCTTAGGAGTAAAACTATCTTTCTGTCTTGCCTTTTACTTCTTTCCTTTCCTTCTTTCTGTTCGTGATATGCGGTGATAAACCTGAGGCTCGGATCTCCCTGCTGACATCGAGTGATTACCGGCTGTTCTGTTCGGTAGAGACGGGAAGAAGTTGTTTTCTCGACAAACGAGATGGACAGTTGTTGTTGATATCGGTTCAGTTGGCGGTGCCATTGCAGCCGATCGGAGCTCGTGGATTCTTTCCAATGCTGCTGGTTCCGTGATTTCCTCCGCAATCGAACCTCATGTTGTGAGTCTCGGGAGCTTCTGAGCACAAACTCCTGCGGTAGGAAGCTGGAAGACTATTCATGTCCCCTTCTAGTGCTGGAAGGACTTCTTCATTCCCTGGGATGAAACCCTAATTTCGTTCCAGGGCTCAAGACCTTTCCCCCCGATGTTGGAAGAAGTGGTCAACTGTTGATCCCACTACTATAGGACGTCCATCCGTTGGTGGATCGTGCTCACTCTCGTATGAATTAGGAGTTGGACGAGTCTTTGGAGCCTTTTACGGGTTTTAAAAGCTGTTTTGAGTGAGCGACAAGTTCGTTGCCCATCTCTTTATTTGGGATGAGTTACTAGCAATAACATAGAAGAAACTTTTCCCGCGGAAATTGGTAGTCTGTTGAGGGAACCTCTGAGAGTCGTATTACAATAATCATCTCGATTGCGGTCGTTTCACTTAGCTCATGCTGTATCCCCTGGGGGTTGCTACTCATGGCGGTGTCTCGACCGGCATAAATGAAAACGGTTTCTGACCGTCTCCGTGAACACTGGTGATCGTAGTACTACATCCCTTTATTTGGAATGCAACCTTTACTTCGTTCCAGGGTACCACGCCGTCCACTCTGTGAAACTCTGTTGACCTTTAATGTCACCAGATTCTAGGCATGAATCCCGTATGCTCCACTGCAAACCACAGTAGAAACCCTGGGACTCTTGTCCACACCTCGTTCCTGCAGATTCGCTTGGTGAATTTTGAATGTGTACCATCTGGCGTTATTCTCCGTTTGATCATGGAGATTTCTTGAACACGTAGGACTCCTCAGATCTGTTTACGGACTTACGGAATGCTATATCTGTTGTATTAGATCTTAGTAACAGGATGTAAAAGAGGTTTTTGTCTATCAAGGTTCGAGTACTTCCTTCAATTCGTTTCTCAATATGATACACTTGAGATTCAGACTCCCGGTAGATCTATGGACACTCTTAAACGTAATGCCATACGACACCTCTGGTCCCACCGGATTACAGACCCTCTTAGATCCGCATGCAGAAAGATCTTCAGGAGTTGCACAAAGTATAAACACAGTGAATTTCTCTTAGTTGCTACGGACCTGTATGGTCTCGACAACACCTTCCGAGAGCCAATATCTCAGACGGAGACACTGGAAGAATTGGTGCAATTAAACTCCATTATTCTCTAAACAAATAAAAAGGAATTTCAAGTTTTATATATCTATAACCAAATCCAGCTTAGCGTACATGCTCACACCGGTTTTTACTTCCAGCACCATGCACCTGTGACATATCTCTAAAAAGTAGATACAACTTATGATCATCTCTGGGTACAATGTAAGTAAACGAGCTCAGCTTTTTGCCAAGCAAAGTAGGTGAGTTTCCAGTACTCAACTGATTAGCAACCTTACGGTTGTAATCACCTCAACCACGGTTCCATCAAAAATGTCTATGCCCGTCATGTACAACACAAGCGCTCTCTTTGTATCGAGGCCAGTAGGAGCCTCACTTCTCCTCATTTCATTTTCACTCCTGCACTATCTCCTACTACCTCACTTCCTGCTCGGGGTTCTAGTTTCACCTCACTGAGGTGAAAGACTAACAGCTGCAGCGAGAAACACTGCAAATCATCTACAACTTGAGGGTACGCTTAGCTGAATCTAGAGTATTCTGCAAGAGCATAGCGATGGTCATGGGCCCTACTCCTCCCGGGACTGGAGTTATCTTCGAAGCTACTTTCGCAGCCTCTTGGTAGCAAACATCTCCTACTAATCGATAGCCTTTCTTCTTTGTGGGATCCTGCGAAGAATCGACATAAGTCTTAGAAGCGAGCGTAACCAGAGCAGGTTTACAACCGTAGTTTGTTGCATCCTGAAGGTCATGGGAGAGTGCGGTCACATGCATCCATCGAGGAAATTCACCAAAGGTTTCAATATCTTTTGGTTGAAAAGTAAATGCATCCATGACGACCTCGACGAGGCTAAACACAGTAAGAAAGTTAGGATGCACTTAAAAGGAGGTCCTTAAGCTACATGCAATGCAGAATGAGGAAAATTGATAATGAGTTTGCTGTTATGACACAACGGGCTTAAGAAGGAAAGAAAAATATGCTCAATGAGGGAACTTAAACAAAATGAAGCGCTACGTGAAGTCCTAAAAGGTAACTCGGTACAAGTATAACCACTGAACAAAATTCTGGGGGTCAGCTCTTGAGACAGGGTTTCAAAATGCACTAGCAGGACAAGAGAACCAGACCTTCAAATTTGTTAACTGGAGGGAACCTGGGAACCAAATGCTTGCTTACCTCGAGAGAGTTCATTCCTACATCAATAACTACAGCACCAGGCTTGATCCAATCGCCACGAACAAGCTGCGCAACACCCACCGCTACTATGACAATGTCTGCTGTTCTGGTGATCTCAGCCGGATTCGGTGTACGGGAGTGCACAACAGTCACGGTCGCGTTGTGTGCCTGTCAAGACGTACAGAAGGTTTTAATGAACCATAGCTCTGGTGAATAAAAAGTAGCAGAGTGTAGACTATCTGATGCAATAGGATCTGACAGGCTAAAACAGTCCGGTGTCAGTGTCTGAGCAAAGAGAACTTCCATATGAACCACCGGCTTATCGCGCTTTACTGGAAACTGGTAGTACGTGAATCCTCTGGACAACAAGCTGGTTAGAAAGAACGTGAAGCAAAATCAGCTACCGATCCACGATGGATAGTCTACTTGAGAGCGATGCGCAGAAGGCACATGCCAAGAGCACAGACCTGAAGTAAAATCGCTGCAGGCATTCCCACAACATTGCTGCGTCCGATAACTACGGCATGCTTGCCCGCAATTTGGATTCGAGAGCGAAGCAAAAGCTCAATACAGCCTTTAGGAGTACAGGACACAAAGAGGGGTGTCCTCCCTTGCAATACCAATCTGCCCACATTCAGCGGATGAAATCCATCCACATCCTTTTCAACGCTGATGGCCCCAATCACCTTCTCTTCATTCATATGCTGCAGATCAGAAGTAAAACTTCAGCATTCTTTGGGATTTGATGCTACAGCTACGTACTGAACGAATGACCGATTTTTGTCTCACTGTTACGAGCTTAACAATGGGCAACAACAGCAACGAAGGTATCAGTTAACCGATGATCCCAACATATGAAGCTCGAGTTATAAGCCCCACAGCGTACCACGGACTAACAATGCTCGGAGCCTC
Organism: Asterella californica; assembly: GCA_036924285.1. Taxonomy (NCBI): domain Eukaryota; kingdom Viridiplantae; phylum Streptophyta; class Marchantiopsida; order Marchantiales; family Aytoniaceae; genus Asterella; species Asterella californica. Next base: position 17,592,347 of record JAYKYS010000008.1, read on the forward strand.
GTGGTATTACGTTTGGTGCCGCTGCTGGCAACAGTTTTCTTGTACAGCTATGATGATTCAGTGAACCTACAGTACCAGCCACCTGCTTTGCTATTAAGATAATTAGAGCAGTTATGGTTGGTTGTCTGTTATGAGGTAGACCTTTCCAGACAACATCACGAAGTATTCAAGAAAACTAATTACCTTAGGAAGAGGAAGTTGCACGAGTATACCATGAACCTCTGGATCATCGTTGTATTTGCTGACCCAACTGAGAACCTCATCTTCAGTCGCATCTTCAGGCAAATCCACACCATACGAAGCAATTCCGACTTCTGCACATGCTTTCTTTTTACTACGGACGTACGTAGCAGAGTCTACGCGGTTTCCAACCAGGACAACTGCGAGACCAGGAACTTGCCCCACAGCCTCCTTCATACTCCACACTTCTTGGCCAATCTCGCGTCGAATATCCCCAGCAATCTTCTTCCCATCAATCACCTCCGCAGTTGCTTCCGTAGCAGTAACTGCAATAATGCGTACACACGTATAAAACTCCGCGAGGCTTCTGGAGCTCAGTGCAGAAAAATTCGAAGGAAGAAACAACACACTACCCGAATAAAAGATCAAAATGCTCCCTTTAGATTCACAAAGTTGAGGCTGGTACATTTTCTGCTATGCTTCTCTTGACAGTATTCATAAAGGGCATAAAACGACCGGGAATGCGTCAAACTTCCAGACCATCATCCCGAAGAACTGCTCGGCAAGGTTGAAGATCGTGTCTGGAGCCCCACTGATCGACAACATTCAACCCGTATATAGAATTGCCAAGCAAAGTGTTTTCAGACTTTCTGGCCCTCTCCACTTCTTTATCGAAGCCCCGATAGCTATGATGAATCGATGCCACCTGCAAGCAACAACTGGGAGGAAACCTGACGGGAATCCTGGAGCGCCATGAAGAGGAATTCAGCGCCTTGGTGACGCGCTCTGCGCATGGTGCCATAACTATGGTCGACTGATGATTTTTGACCACCACTCCTCTCACACACGCTCCCATCATGCCCAGTCGTTTCAAACTCCTGTTACCCAGATTTCTATTCTCAGGTCGAATCGATGCACACCACCAAATCCTCCGCGATGCCAATAGTCAGCTGCACAGTAAGTGCACACAAAACTCTCATTCCTCCTCGTCGCGCCTCATCAGAACACTTCGAAGGTGACGTCTTTCAACACACCTTCACTCGACGTTCCATTATTCTTCCTCTCAAAGGAAGGCGCTGCTGCTGCTGCTGCTGGGTGTACAAACTTCTCCTGTATCAAATGAAAAGACGTTCTCCTCTTTCACCGAGCGTGAGTGAAATAGATCTAAACCCTAGACCCTCGACACTAAACAGAAAAGGTACACGTTTTGCGACACCAATTGCATGTCCTTGTTGACGATGTTGACGACATCTGACTGCCAGTGGCTGTAACAAACTCCCTCTCCTGCACAGTGACAGGAAGCCAAGGTTTTGGACGAATGTCTGAAGGCGTTTACGTGGAAGTAAAAGAGCTCAAAGCAGAACCGGGAAGGACTGGCGAGCTCAGTGTAGCTTTAGCTCCAGCTCCATACTGCTGCAGCTACCTTACCAGTTTCGCCAGTTTTCTCTGTCTACATTAAGTACAACTTAGTGGATCTCGGGTGATAGAAGTACTTTGTTTTGTTTATGCAACACTCCTAAACTTTGTAATGCGCAGCACACGGCTTCATTCCTTCAGTAAGTCATTACTAAATTTTGTTTGTTTCCGACTGCATGAGGGTCTAGTACAAGGCGTGACTTCTTCCAACTCAAATCAATTCCGACCTGAGAGAGGTACTGGAGCCACAGGGAGAATGGATGTGTTTTCTTCCATTCATGTCAGATCTCCTTTCATTCCATCCTTGTAGTGAGTGGCTGGTGAGTGAGTGGGAAAACGAACCTCATGCCGCGTGTCTGCTCGCTGTCTGTTGAGGCCTTACTCCCTCCGTCTTCTCTCTTCTTAACCGGCTCCAATCCGACAAATTACACTACACGACAACAAATTCCCTCTTCCTCTTCGGTTTTCACAATCAAAGTATAACACATAGGAACAATGGAGAACCACCAGGGTCGGTTGATTATTTGTGACTGGTGATGAGATCTTGGAGTAATACTGGACGAAGAGATCGAAGCTTATTTGGTACAGTCATGCCTTCCGTAAAGGCATTCCTTGTTAAGATCGAGACATCGGCAAAAGACGAGCGATCATCAAGCAACACAGGGAACGCCTTGACGATGTTCCGAGCCTCCTTGGAGGATCAGTCTCCTCGTCGGTCGAAGGCCGTTGCTGTTCTCCCTGCACCGCCACTGAATGAAGAGTGCGTGGTGCACAAGGGCAATGCATAAAACGTGGTCTCCGGAGCGCCAACTATGGTACAAATAGTGTCAAATGAGCCTTATCGCGAAATACCTTCGTTCAACGACACATCCCCACGTAAATCGAGCTGAGAACCCGTCCGCACTCAAACGAAGCACCGATCACAACCAGAGCTGCATTGCGCTCGCGATTTTCAGACTGGAAGTTGCACTATGGATTTGCTAATGAATAACAGAATAAGTCGTCATCTCCTAACGTGACAGTCACAGACCGATGAACGTCACAGTACGTTATCCAGTCATGCAGCAACAAGCACTACTGTGACATACACAAGCAAACAGATTAGGTGTTATAAACCTTACTCGAGGCAAGTATCAACTTCCTCTGCGAAAAGTTTACCTCTATCTGTTTCTCGAAAGGCTGCGCAGACGACTTCGCGAGAAATTGTCGCTTGACCTTACCGCGGGTGCGAAGAACGGACTGCTCGGAAACGGAGGACACACGGAATCATTCAGACTAGAATTCAAACTGAGACTAGTTGAGAACGGACTGCTCCGCAACGGAGGACACCCGGAATCATTCAGACTAGAATTCAAACTGGACTAGTTGAGAACGAGGTATTATACTGCGGGAACCATATGACATTTCTTGTCCGCAACCATTCACTGCGGTAAAGGACAAACAAGAACTTTCAAGTTACATCGTTCGTGTAGAGGCTATTCATGGTGCGAAATAATGGACTTTGCCGTCCCTGTACATATTCGACCTAGTTGAAGAGCGAAAGAAGATTTTTGTACATTTAAGAAATACTGGAGCATGATCGCTAAGGCACTCGTTCAGAATGATTTGACCAAGTCCCTACCCCTCTTGCGTCTCCAGATACTCCATGAAGGACAACATTCGCTCTGCTGCTAGTTCAGGTCGATCATCATGAGGACAGTGACCAACATCAGGAAGAGTTTCCACAAAAACATTTCCTCTTTCCTCTTTCAATTTCCGGAAGTAGTTCGCAACCTTCAGGATTCAACAACGACAGATTTAGACAGAGTCCTTAGGCGAGAGAAGGCGGACTGACACCTGAAAGCCAACACCTCTTGACATGTGTAAGTTGAACGATGATTCTCGGTTGATTGACAAGCAGTAAAGGGTAACCCGCATAACTCGAATTGTCACTTACAGGCCCATTGGCTGGCGTCCAGCGATCTTTATCCCCCCATAAAAGCAACAACGGAACATTTATCTTGGACATCAAAGCTTCAGGACGAGGGCCTGCAATTTTGACAGTTTGAGTAAGCACAAGTTAATAGTGAAGCAGCAGCTGTGGTTGACGCTTTGAAACAACCCGCGCATGACAGACATCTTTGAGAACGCTTGTGCGTTGAAAGCCTGGCATCTATGTGAGTGATGCATGAAGAGTCCTCGTGGAACAAGTTATAATTGCGGAAGAGAGTAGAAATATCTGTTTCCTCGTTCCAGTCCTCAATCACAAGGCAACTGATGTTGACATGCTCTGGCGAAATCCGAATGCCTTACCTGGTTCTCCTGTAAACACTTTGACAAAAACTTGCAAGGCTCCTGGGTCCGTAGAGGGGTGATGAAGAATGTCAACCTGGATACCATCATAACCATTTTACTAAACTTTACTTTTTTTGGGTGAAGGCTCAAGTAACATTACAGGAGTACAACAGAAGGCACAAGAATATCACCAGTTGGTCTGTAACAGCTTCCGTGTTGCGATATGCTTGATCCGTCAAAATCTTTTTCACGTTTTCTTTGCTCCTGAACCTGCAGATCGTAACCATGAAACTATCAGATTGGCTTACTTTGCTAACTGACCATGAACCCGACACGCAAGAGCGAACGGAGAAGTAGAAATATGCACTTCAACCACCTCTACAACGAGTAGTGAAGGATTTGACATCAAAAGGATCACCTGTTGAATAGAAACTCAGCAACGTTCGGCCTTTTGAGCAGGTTTTCTACAGCAATGAAAACAGGCGAAAGGAGGCGTAGTAAAATTCCATCTTGGGTAAGCCCCTTCCTATTCATCGCTCCAGCACAATTGAGAAGAACCAGTCCTCTGCATCCACGATAGACAATGCCCACAATTCCATAAGAACTAACTCCAAGAAAATAAGGAAAGCAAAAAACGTAAGCCACACAAGCGCACCTCACGTTCATCCCGTGCCATAAAACTCGCGGGCTACAGGCTAGTTAGACCTCCATCGGAGTTCAACTCCAGACCGGTTTCTCAGGAGTTCTCTTTGCTGTTCGATCTGAGTTAAGCAATTAAGTTGTTCTAGCCAACAAGGCGTCCGGAAATACCTGACAGCTTCGTCTCCCAAACGTGCTGCTGCAGCCAGGACCGTGAGAGAACCAATGGAGTTCCCAACAAGGACAGAACCTTCCCCAGCGAACTCTTGAGCGAAATCTGAAAACGTGATCATGTAACACCGTCGAGAAAACAAGTTACATTACTTCTATCTTTAACCAGTACAACACGTTACATCCAATGTCTGAGCTCACAGAGTCTAAAGCCAGTTCGATAACCATAAAGTCGAAAACGCGTTGAAACCAATTTAAATTTGAGAAGCGTTACCTTGAATTTGCTCCCCCCACAAATCAGGCCCATAATTAGCATCAATAGGTTTTTCCGAGGCTCCAAAACCGAGAAGGTCCACCGCATAAACCCTATGCTCTTCTGCCAGATATGCTGCAAGCCTGGCAAAATGTCCTACATTGCCTCCTGCGAGTAGCAACCAACCAGCAGCTGAGTTCTCCAGAAGATCGGCTTACTGTGGCCTCGCAAGCGACAAAGTAAAGCCTACACGTCCCAGAGTCTTCCTTCTTTACTGCTTGGTAATGCCACACCAGGACGTCAACAAGTAAATTCAGCACACAGCTTACCAAAACCATGCACCAAGATGATAGGCTTGCCACAGCCTGCAACTGCATAATTAATCTTGTAGCCCCTGCACACGAGTGCCATTTTTCTGTGAGCCAGAGACACCATCTCACACAAGGAAGAAAGATGTCTCAATGCTTGTTACCAGCAATACCTGAGGTCCATGACCTCGTTGTCACAAGAAGTTACAGGTGGTGGGAAAGTCATAGAAAGAAATACAGACCTCCACAACCAGGTGTTGCTCTTGAAAGGCAAGACCAGTAGGCTGCTGTCTAGATCCTCTATCTTCTGTGTAATCTGTCTCAATGTAACCCTACTTTCAATCTCCATCTGTACCGAAACTGAACCTCCTCTCAGTCCACCAGTTTTCAACGGCCCGACCCAATAGTTTACAAGTCCATTTACGTCCTTCAGTTGTGACTGGAGTCTGCATAAAAAATAACATGTTCTTTATAAGTTACGTCTTTACCTGGTCGTTTCCTTCATAAGCTGCGGAAGAAAACGATGTCCGCTTAGGCTTGGTGAACATGTTTATAATCTCCAGAAACACAAAGAACGGCATAATACTCCTACCAGCAAGCGCGAATGAATCAAGATGACACTGACCAAAGTCAATAAGGTTATCAGACCTTGATGAACCATATACACAACTACTTTAGAGAAGAAAACTACTGTCGAACTCTAAAAGTTTCTCAGCACCTCTGTTCAGAATGTTTCAAATAAATCAACATCGCGATTTCAGGCCAAGAGCGAATGAATCAAGATGACACTGACCAAAGTCAATACGGTGATCAGACCTTGATGAACCATATACACAACTACTTTAGAGAAGAAAACTACTGTCGAACTCTACAAGTTTCTCACCACCTCTCTTTAGAATGTTCAAATAAATCAACATCGGGATTTCAGGCCAAGAAAACTCTTGGTTATTTAGAACCAAGAGTTCGACATGCGAAAGTTACTCCTTAACCCCGAAAGACAACCGAAATGGTACGCCTACGGTCGGCATCTCTCTATCTTTACCACTCCCCGAGAGTGCACACCACGAAACCCTCAAAAGATTAATTTGGTTCCTTTCAACCCATTGCTGCAAATGAAAGAGAAACCATGGAAGAATCTATAGTGCGCCTCGTACCTTCTACTGTCATTTTCAGTGGTTATCCCATGAACTCTGTATGGTCGACAGGAGCAAGAAAATTACGTTAGAAAGCTTCAAGCTTCTGAATCCTCGCTTACAACCGGAAAGTTACAGCAGGATGCGGACCCAAAGTTTGAAAATAACAGCAGGATTCTACTACAAGTAATACATAACATCTAATATATTATCGCATTACAACCAATCCTTCATACTGCTAAGATCAGTGTCCAACATCTCCATTACAACTAGATTCACACACGAGTGTTAAGTCTGAAGGGAGGAAAAAAAAGGCCTATACGTTATAGTAAAGAGTCGAGTGTCAGAGGATAACACCAAACTGCTTGGAGGGGTCAGCATTTCGTCCAAAGAAAGACCAGAATCTGCCGCCTTCGACTCATCTGCGGTACTCGCTTCTCTATCTCTACCAGCACCTGCATACACACCCATCCAATGAGACCGATCTGATAAGAAACTTACACGCAGTGACAGGATGTGCATAGTTGAAATGTGCAGAACTAACTAGACAATCTTCAATGATCTTACATCATATCCACATCAAGGCGCGGTGAAGGAGACATTCAAAGACAGGTAACTCGACAGGAAGGCTAGACTATGTGCGATCCATAAACTAAGAAACAACCCATTTCCAGAGTGATGTCTACAGAGAAACAAAACTTCCACAGAAATTCAGCACGCTCATTGTGAAGTACCTCAAACATTACCTCTAATAGTGGCGTTGGGACGGCTTCGTGTTGACGGAATGTAACCATCAATAGATGCCAAGCAGCGTCGTCTTGATAATCTTTTACTAAACTGGTTCTCACAGTTCAGGGCCCTGCTAACTGCAACACGAGAGCTTGGACTTCTTGTGCTATACTTTGATTTCTGTAGAGGGAGAAGGTTCTATGGTCAATGCGTGCCCAGCAGGTGCACCTTCACGGCTAGACATACGACGAGCGACGAGAGCTACGTTTTAACTTCAACAAAAGTTGGACACACAGCGACTAGGAGTATGTCCAGAAAAAACCATCTTAGTTGACCCCCAAGAAAGCAGAAAGCTAGGAAATGCGCGGAAATAAGCAGTGCTGAGTAACGAGGGGAGCGGAAGGTGTACCGAATCAACCGACAAATTCACTCTCCCAACTTTTAAACCACGGATGCGCTTCCCAGCAGTAAGTCCCCGAGAGTCTCCAGCAACACTATGTTCTGCAAAAGCGGCTTGTACCAACCCTCCTGAAAAGTCGTGGAGAGATAGAGGAGACGCTAAAGACAGTAAGGCCATTGCGTTTAGTCTATGGTTTTCAAATCTTTGAAGCTTTGCCTGTTCACCCTGCACGCAAAGAAGCCAGAGCAGCTCAATCAGATTCGCTAGACACGGAAACAAATGAGTGCACATCTCGCTTCGCTTGATTCTTCACTCACGAAAGGAAAATTCTGGCACTAAGAGCAGATGATCTAATATGAGATGAGAAGATCTTGACAGCGCTCCTGCCTACACTTAACGAAACATTAATCTGGGTTGCACAGCTTTCCCAGCTCGGTCATCTAGCAGTACAGAACCCCTAACTACCTGCCTCATCATGTCTATATACACACCCGAGTCAGTTTACGGAAACTGCGGTGAGCAAAACTGAGACATTAAGCACGGCAACTCCTGCCCCACGTACACTCAGGTAAACAGGCTAGAGCCACGGAGAGGGAAGCAGCGTTCCTATCTTGGAGCAATCATGAAATCTTGTCTCTTATCACACAACTCTACCATCATGCAGGTGGATGCTTCGCGCTTATCAATCACGTAACTTCGGTCTGAGATGAAAATTGACAGAGCAGGATGAACTCCCGTACCTGCGTCTATAGTAAGAAAATGGACAAGACAATTAATTTTGAATTAAACCCTGCGCAAGGATGAAGAGCAATTGCCTCCTGGCAGACGATATCTGGCTTCAAAAGGAGTGTTTTGTAAATTCTGAAGACAGGTCCTCAGAATTCTTCGTACTCTCTGTGAGCAAGATAGGCTGGACGTGGCTAGCAGGATACTCACGGGACTGCAACTTAGTCCCAAACATAGATTTCTCTCAGTTCGGCAAGGGTGATTTATCGTCGGATTTATCTTAGGGCGATGAAGTTCGATTCACAAGCACGATCACGCACTCTTCGGACGAAAAACAACGCAAGAGAAGGTGCGGAAAAATTACAACTTACAGATAGAAGAGTTCGTGTACAATATCTCCTTGCGCATATGACTAAGCGAAGTAGTCGATCGGGTTTCTCCTTTCCGCACAGCGATGCACCAGCTGGAGCAAGGGCAAGTTTTCCCGATCAATCAAGCATTGCAAGACTGTGGCGATGACATGACATGCTGTAGACTAAAGTACATCGTCAATGAGACGCACGAGCTGCAGACTTCGAATTTAATCTCCAACAAGTATCCAAATGATCCTCGGGCAAAAAGATACAAAAAGCGTAAATATAGGAGCCTAACAATCTGACACGTAGAGCTCGGAACTGTCCCCAATGTCTGCGCCCTGAATGAAACCTTCAACAACAAACTTACCGAATTAACGTTGGTCAGAAGTCTGACGCATAACGTCGTCCACGAAGACACAAGAAGAATCAGCTTTCCACATGGACCAACATACAGCGATCAAACACAACCAAAGGTTGCGTGTGTGTGTTCATATGTTTCTAGTAGACACTATGAAACCACTCCTCTTTCCCTTGTAAGGCTTGATGGGGTCTTTCCATCCGTTGGCTATTCAATGCGTCGCGTGTTTCCCTTCAACACCGACCTCAGTAAGAGCTATCAGTGAAAAGCAGAAATTACAAGATTTACAATCAAGCGCCAGGAGTAATTTGAATTCTCTCACTACATTCGACATGGGCAACCTTTACACATACAAAGAAAGGAGACTAACGAGTTTATCAACAATAACACTATAAGATGAGCCTTTCAGTAACAATCAAACACTATTAATCACTAATTAACGACATAACAGGAATTAGAGAGAACTGCACAGCGGCTAAGCTCTCCAACAAGCCGAAGAAAGCAAGCAAAGTGACAGTAATTCATATACTCACACTCAAGTCGCAGAAATTTTACGGGACGACTAACATCAACTAGACGCAAATCCTGGCCTGTTAGCGGAAGTCAAAAGGGATTGTAATATCATTACAGTGCCAGCACGCAACGTGTCGGACGAATCCAGCTCGCCTACAGGCACCTCTATGAATATAGAGGCATGAGTAAGAAACAAACAAGCTACGTACACGGTCCGATCTTCTTCCCATCGTGGATTGCAATTCCAACACTACTTCCCAAGTACTACGGTTCCCGTTACGCTCGACACTTTAACTCTCCTACCGATCGCAGTAAACTTCCATGGGATCAAGCTCTTCCAGGACGAATCACAAACGACAATCTTGTTTGCGTCCTGACCAGGTCCGATGACGTCCACTTTCTTGACTTCATTTTGTTTGGACATGAAAAGGCGAAGGAATCGAAGGCGCCGAAGGATATGATCGTGCGTATTCTTGCCCTAATATCGGAATCCTCCGACGCTTATGCTGAACCATGAAATCAATTTTTTCAACACAAAACGAGTCTTTGCTGACTCAGAACGGAGACCCGGAAGTTATTTAGAAACGCTGTTGTACTCAGCAAGAGCACCATGCATATTTAGTTGAGTCCATGTATATTATACATTCACCCTCTTCCGAGTTCGGAAGAGGGGGAATATACATCTAATTTAATACCTAACCCTTCCTGCCTCATTCTTTATTAAATTCTGACTACAACTGTCCGCTCTTGTACATTCTGAAGCGCGAGAGCAGACGCACCACTTATGGGTTTTCTCAGGCTCTCCCCGTGTTTCCAGACATGAGGTAACAAATAATTTTTATGAAATTTTTTAATTTTATATATTTTTCATTTAATATTTATATATTTTTTGCATAACCATAAACGAGCAAAAGTTCCCACAGTTCGTCGGGGATGTATATTTGACTCTCTTTCTCATGGTCTCTTACTTCTGTAACCATAAATGAATGGATGAAGTGTTCCCTTTACTTCTCTTTTTGGTACGTACTCGATTTGTGTAACCGATTCAGAAGAAAAGTGTGATCGCGGTAGCTCAAGACTCCGAGTCGGACAATCAATTTATCTCATTATAGGGGCTGATGGCGATGAATCGACCACAGTGCTAAAAACAGGGCAGCTGGGAAGGTTCAGTCAGTAGCTCCCCGCTGCAAAAAGCCCCACAGCGAAAGCATCCTAAATGGTGTCGCGCGCCTAACCCGCTTCTCTCGGAGTGCTAATAACAAAGCTAGCTGACGTAGTTGACAAGATATTTTATACGTGGAGGAATATACGGTCAGTGGTAGTATCTGGTTATTAGGAACAAACGTGATACGTTATGATATGATACGTTAGATGGGGAAATTATTGTTCCTTATTTTTCTTTTTGTTTTTTTTTTACCCTTTGTGATATATCCCCACCTGTGGAAAAACTGGTAACTCTGGGTTACGAATACTACATACGTATTAGACCATACTTCGGAACTCCTAAGAGTACTAATTTGAGTCAAATGACAAAACATCTAAACTTAATATATACCTTGCAAATATGTGAGATGAAGTGACATATTCCATATGAATAGCATCCCCAACGACCTTGTACAGTGAATTTCATTTTCTCTTATCAGAAAACGTATAAGTGTTATAAAAATATATTGTAATAAGTTATAATAAAAATTTAAAATCATTTATAAATATTATATAGTAACTTCTCCGGGAGTAGCAAATTGATCCAGACAGAACCCATAAGTGAAGAGCTAGCTGAGGCCTTGTTGGAAATATAAGTCCGGGAGTGAAATTGTCAATTAGCGTCATTCACAGAGGCATTAATATATGTTTCTAACCCTTCCGGTCCCAACGACCTTGTACAGTGAATTTCGTTTTCTCTTGTCAGAAAACGTATAAGTGTTATAAAAATATATTGTAATAAATTATAATAAAAATTTAATATCATTTATAAATGTTATATGTTAACTTCTCCAGGAGTAGCAAATTGACCCAGACAGAACCTATAAGTGAAGAGCTAGCTGAGGCCTTGCTGGAGGTATAAGTCCGGGAGTGAAATTCTCAATTAGCGTCATTTCACAGAGGCATTAATATATGTTTCTAACCCTTCTCGCCGGAAGGGTTAGAAACATATATTAAACACCCATGTACACTCAAGTGTACATGGGTGAATAAACAGCCTTCATAAGATTGCATGCTGGATGAACTTATGGAAACTTTTGCTTGCGTGCTGTTATCGGGGAAACTTTTATGTGTTAAATGATTATTCTTTACCAAGTAAATATAAATAATCAAAATTTTTACAAATATTAACTGTTACTGTATGTCTAGAAACACAAGAATACCAAAAGTAAAACTATAAGGCTTGAGTATGCTCTCGTGCTTTTCAACGTACAAGTCTGAGCTTTATTGATATTAATACATTAATTTAATAATAGTTTAATTTATTACTAATTTTTTTAACAAAAAAAATTATATAATAAATTAGACGCTTGCATATTTACCTCTTCCATCAAAACATGGAGACAGTAGGCTTTTCATTCCTCCATCCGCGTTATGTAATCTGATTCAGAATTAATTTTGTAAATTGACGACATATACACCTGTGTGTATGACAATATCTGTGTATACAGAATAACTCAGATATTTTTTAGATGCATTTGTGTGTAAGAACTTTTCATGTCCTAAGACATGTAGAAGGTTGGCTCCTCATTATGTGAAGAGGAGATAAGTAGTTATATTGTACTCCAATTATACAGATACTGGAGTTAGCACAGTGATATATGTGCTCGTTAAGATTTCAGACGTCAGGAATCGAGAAATCAATGTTTCTTTGAAGGGAACTGAAGTAAAATAATCAAAATATGATATAATTTCTCTCTCTTTACAAAGACACTAATATATCATAATTACTTTCAAGACTTAGAGGAGTTTCTTGAGTATTAAATTGTACGTAAATCATTCTAAGATGACATTTGATTCCTCTTAAGGTAAAAGTATTTCATTTCAGAAATAAAAGAATACTCCAATACATGAAGTGAACCGAGCACAATTGAAATGCATGAATGTGCACTTCTGGCAGGGGGACGAAGAAGATAAACACATTTTATTTAGCAAAGAAAATAATCAGAAACGGTTGACTCGTAACTGTTTTCTAGAAAGTTTTTACTCGTTTCTGGTAAATACATTAGGTAGAATCCAGATCATTGAGCTAAACATAGAAAATTTGACTTTAGAACAAACATACAAACTTACATATTTGAATTGAATTAAAATCTAAATTATTTTAAATTTCTAAATTGAACAGTTATCGATGAACTTAAGAGTTATGTTTCATGCATTACTACACTTGTTGCAGATAACAAGAGAAACCATAAGTGCAGTAAGTGGAGCGGACCTCAAATTGTCATAAAGCCTATGCTTCACGAGTAATTACATTTACTTCAAAATTTATAAATTTATAACCTAACCCAAAAAGAAAAAAAGTTAGAAAATAACTTATATGCTCCTCCATGGAGTGATATGCACGCCTATAATAAGTTAATAAACAACTCCAAAGTTAAGAAAAACTTCCTTACCAGTAGTTTCTCGGAAGTCTAAGACAGAAGCCGTTAATTCTCTCAACGATCTTTCAGAGGCAAGAGAAACAGAGATGTAAAGGATTCCTGAGTAGTATAGGAGTGCATGTGCATGTTCAACTGAAAGTTGTATGCAACGAGAACTTCACCATTTGACTTATCAGCAATGACCTGTCATGACTCCACATGTCCTTGCTTGTAACAACCAAACGTCATCTGACACGAGAGATGGAACCGAGAAGTTCATTTGCTGAGGACTCTAACCGCGACTACCTTTCCGAGTGGTGCCGCCTAGAGTCACTTTACATTTCGGCTTGGCAGGGTGGAATCTGACCATGATTCTCTCGAATCTTCCATGGGACAAATGAGAACTCCATGCACACATGGCGCATGGAAAGACTAACTTTCGGTTCCGATTTCGCTACGGAACAAACGCGTTTCACACCTGACAATGACGTTGCCGCAGGAGGTGTCCTGACAAACGTCACATTCACTCCCATACTGTACTTCAGTTTCCATACAATTTCACAACGACGGGTCAAGTCACATACTTGATTATCGCGATAGAGACATTTACGCTAGCAGGTGCGCTGAGTCATTTATGCGAGTCGATAAAAACAGGTCGAATTTATGAGAAGAAGGTAAAGAAACTCCAGTCATCAAGGAAAAGATGAGAAGCACATTTGCAAGAGCAATGTGAAAGTCGTTTTCGAGTGGTTTTATTGAAATGTTTTCTTGTCCTCTTGCGGGTCGAATCGGAACAGAGTGGACTTATGAAGAAAAGAAGGTCTCCAGCATAGGGCGAAGACGTACACGTCAGGGTTATCGGCTCAGAGTCACCGGCAGATGGACGTAGACACGGCCGGTCAAGCCTATCGCCGCCGGCCGGGGTAGACAGCCGGTGGGGCTATAAAAGTACACTCCATAAAAACATTCGCTCGAAAGCTCGTTGTAACTACTCCACACAGAGCTATTTAGCGCAGCTCGAGTTCATGTCGTTTGACGTTTGAATCAACTCCTGAATCAGGTCAACAGAATCGAATTTGAATATATGACTTGAATTAGCATGTTATACAATAACGTCAACGTGCTGTTCACGTTGCAGAATGCTTGGTCACCGTGACTGATGATGGAATACAGGCCACCGTCGAGACCTCCGTCCATGATAGTCGTTCGTTCTAATTACTGTACTTAATTATTATCTAATTTCGTCTCTCGGGTTCTAATCATTCATGGCCTGGGCGGCCATGCTACTTAGAGCGCGATTGTCGGGCGTAGAAATCGTTTCTTTATAATGCTGGAGCGCCGGGGATTTATAACAGCGGAGATGGAAGTTGAAATGAGGCGTTTATATCCAAGTGGGGGTGAAGTGAGGAAGAAGATTCAAATGGTACTACTCGACGAGGGAGAAGGAGGAGGAGGAGAGCAGTGTATGGAAGGGGGATGGCATCATGAATAGATGAATCACTGACTGAAGGGTGGGGCCTCAGGAGGGGTCTGCGAACAGAGACGGGAGAGGAGGAGAGGGAGGGGCGAGAGCAGAGGGGATAATGGACCCGTGAAGAGGAGGAGGATGAGGCAAGGAGTTAGAGACAGCTGCCGCTACCCTTTCTTTCCTTCGTTCTTTCCGCTTCCATGAATGAGCAAAGGAGTCACAAGAGATTGATGGGGATCTTGTAGAGTTTTTCTCGCAGAATGAAAGGCACGCAGGCGAGCAGACATGTTTTGTTGAGGGTGGGTTGGTCTATCTCATGAGACTTACTACTACTTCTACTAGTATTACAATACTAGCAATACTGCTCCTCTCATTGGTTTGCGTGTCTCGCTAGCGTCCGTGGGATCTGACCTGGTTTGGGCTCGGTTTGGGGTGCCTCTTTTTGTGCCCTTCTGCAGGCTAGTTGCGGTAGTCGATTCGCCTCTAGGAAATCTTCATATTATGGGTGCTTGTCTAGTGGGTTCTGTCATAGCGGCTTGTCTCTGCCGCTTTTGTAACGTGTGATTGTGTTGGATCCTGGCGAGGAATTCGGGGGGCTCATCTGTTGTGTATGTGACGAAGTTCAGAGCGGAAGGAATTGTATCGGTCGGTGAATTCAATCAGCAGCGCGCGAAGAGACGAAGGATTTGGATCGCTGACAGTTGTATTTGATGGCAAAAAAGAGGAAATCCGAGAATGCGGGGCTGGATGAAGTGGAAAGAACCCTGTACACTACTTTCTGCACGGCCGCCAATTCCATTTCTCAACTCTACACTCAAGCGCAGAATCAGCAGAAGATTGCGTTCCAAGCAGGAGAGCGGCACGCTGTGGTAAGATAGCACGATATGTGAAGTGGAATTTTTAGGACGTCAACTGTTGTTTCGAGTTCTTGTCGCTCAAAAGTAGCAGAGGCTCACAACGCCTGTATTGGCTTATAAGAGTTGATTATTGATATTTGTGCTTTGCCTCCAGGCGTCTGCACCCAGTGATTAAGTTGGAATCGCGCGGGGAAGTCAGGGAACTAAGAATATCTGCCTTATCTTTGTCGTTACATATGAGAAGTGTGTGAGCAAGTAATTCTTAGTTTTCAGTTGGTCGGTGGCAGCGGAGTAGAAGGTTGGTTAAGTTAGTGCTTTCAGAAACATTGAAAGCAGACCATTAGAATCTCAGTATACAATACCTACCGCATTTGAGTTAGGGCACAATTACCGGATCTAGTTGGGGTTCGATATGCAGCTTCTGACATGAATCCGCCGTTGATAGAAGGTATTGCTGTCCACCTTGGTGTCGCGTGTCCAGTACAAGGCGTAGGTTTTGACGATTATTCCGTAGAAGGTCTTCTCTTGGTTGCATTGGGGCATTCGGTCATAGTTGTATGTAAAGTAACATTCGTTGCCTGACCCTGCACATGCGTCGCTCGATGTCTAGCCCGCGCTTCCATTTAGCTCTTCCATCTCCTCCGTCACCTTTGGGAATGCTGCTGCTGCTCTTATGCTGATTGTTGTACTTGCCACACACGGATTTGATTTCAAGTAAATTGAGTCGAACCCTAGCTCTTGACGTTAGTCTGTTGCGGCTGGGCGATTAAGGTCCAGACGAGCAGGGTGACTCGTCTTTTATATTGAATTCCATTCGACCCATCCGAATTTTCGTTCTGAAGCTCATCATCATTACAAGTAACTACACATTCATGCCCCAACTTGCGTTCAGCTGCAAGGTTTGAAACCCCCGTGCTATCTTCGCCGTAGACACCGCAGTACTTAGCGTGTGGCTCATTGAGGCAGTTTCAGATGGAACGCCGCATGAGAATGGATAACCTCTTGTAAGAATCAAGGTTTATCATTCTAGGTTAAGCAATTGTGCAAATCGATCGTGCTCCCGTTGATCAGTCTGGATTCTCGGAGTGTACGATTGTTATTAGCGAACTCAATGTAGGACTTGTGAGAATGGTAAGCATCATGTTCGAGTTCGTGGATGAAAAGCTTGCTGTATTTGATGGGGTTTTCAGATAGCCATTTGTGTGGTTGGTTGCCCAACACGTGTTCACGAGCATTGTAGCCGGAACACCATCTCGATGATCGGGGATGGACAAGTCTCATCCCTGTAGACTTGTACAAAGATATTTCCTTGACTAAGTCTCGGGTTTTGGTTTGAAAAATGAGTGGCACTGTTCGGTACAATCCGTCCAGTAGGACACCCCTGTAGTCAGGGTTTAGATCTCACTAATCCCGCAAAATATACACTTTAAATGGTCCCAAGACAGTTGTAAATTGGATCGAGTATGACGTTTAGTAAGGATTTCCGGCAACGAGCACGAATGCATGATTTTCTTATTCATAGGATGTGAAACAGGAGCAAAGACTCGAAGTCTTAACTTATTGTTCATCGCTGGCTTCATTGTGAAACTTCACAGAATTGTTGTCCAAAGCCTCTGTGTCCTTTACCTTGTAGATGAGCGGAAGTTCCAAGTTGTTGCTTGGGATAAATCCTTACGACTGAAGACACGGGCCAAGAAAGTGTACGAGAACATAATTTTGTTTCATGTCGTATTTAAAGTTCATGGTCCATTCTCACTGTTGGCTATGATCGTGTTCCTCGACAGGAAAAACTGTACACATGGCTGCACAGAGAGCATCACGCAGGTTCCAACATTTCCAGTGCAGAGATTTTGAACTACTTGCAGGTTTCTTACCTATGACAGCCTGCTTGCTGACAGCAATCGATTGTAGCCCTGTTGGTATCTTGATTATCGTATCAAACCTTCTTTCGGTACTCTTGTTCGTTCTCGATAGTGGTTTCGTTCAACAACATAGCTTACAACCAGCTTCTCTTCATCTTTTTGGTTGGGCTGCCACCCCAAAGAGCTCATGGTTGGGCTGGTGCATTGGCAGAACGAACTGGATGGAGAGGAAATGACAATGTCACCTGGACCCCAGTTTCAGAATCAACTTGCTCATCAGCAACAACATCAACAACAACAACAGCTACAGCAGCAACAACAACAGCTTCTTGTGTCTAGTCAGCAGGCCCCAGCGAGTGCTGTTGGATTCTCCGGTCTTGGGCATTTGGGGCGGATGGGAACGAGTGTAGATCAGAGCAAGATTTCTGTATTTACCGGTGCCCTTTCGAGCCCCAATCGAAGGTGTCTTCCGCCGTTTGGCATCACCCAAGGCGGATATGGATCTGTGAATAATGCTCCAGCCGCGCAGGCAAGAAGGCCCAATGGAGGAATGGAGCAGCAAAGTGAAGCAGCGGCCGAAGAACAAGAGTCTCCGACTCCCGCTCAGAGTCAGCCGTTTAACGCCCCGTCCGACCAACTTCACAATCAATCCGTAAGTTCTGTCTATGAATACAACCAAGCTCCTCCCGGCCAACACAGGGAATCTCACTCGTTTGGAGAGAACGATTCGAGCATGGATATGCATGCTGATGGTATTTATCAAGATGAGTTTTACCAATAAGGAAGCAAGTCCATTGAAGACGAATCCTTTCCCAGATCTTCGTCACGGAAGGAGGTTTGTTCCGATACCAAGCAGGTGAAATGTGCCCGGGATAATCGGACTACAGATTTCTGTACCTTCCTTAGACATGTCCGCGAAGCGGTGTAAGTGCATGCCCCGGTATCAGCTTTGTGTATTTCGCAGAATGATGCAGCACCAATGTTGGCCTAGACGTGAATCTGGGTGTGCAGCTGCGTGTGTGTAGGAGGAGCCTGCGACGGCTTTGATGTTTTGGGTTATCACGGCCCTTTTATGGTCAAGGTGTGAACAGGAGTTTCAGTTATTTTTGTGAGCGGCTGTGAGATGTTAATTGTAGTAGTAGTTGGCCGTCCCGAATTTTCAAAGGTATCTCCCGGAAAGAACCGTCGGAACCTGTATGCCGGGGTCGGGCCTTCTTGTTACCATGGGCGAAGGGCCACCATGACGGGGCATCTAGTACAATAATTTAGTTGAGCTTCGAGGAAGGTAAATGCCTAGGATTGTGATTACTCGTCCCTAAAAGGCTATGTAATAAATAGGTAAGATTTCCCCCTAGGTGCCTTCTTTCTTACTGTCGGTAGTGTCTGACAGCCCACAGCATGTACTTGTAATTTCGTGTTACAGCATAGCTTCACTATCGCTCCCTTTCGAGAACTGCTAGGCCTTAGGTCAGATCTTCGGTTCTTCCTTGTGTAAGGTTTCATCGGTTCTCTGGTACTGCAACTCTGTTATGACTAGTGCTAGGGTACTGCAACATACATGTGTCAAGAGGTAGAAAAACCTCTGGTCATGTTCAGTGGATCGTTCATGATGCGAAGTAAAAGCCGAGAAACACAAGCCAAAGCAGAGTCACGGGAGAGGAGAGCTCTTGTGCATGATAAAGGCGTTCTATCCGGCTGTGCCTAGAGCTACTCAGATATACGGCTTCTCTTCGGTAGTGAAGTGCATGAATGTGCAAGGTCACAGCGCTTCTGCTTTGCCTAGTATTGTGGATGGTCAACAGTTAACCTTCGCGTGTGGAATTCAACTCTACATTCATGCTATGGATTGTATAGCAGTGTAGTTTGGAGCGAAGAATTCTTGTCCGGATGCAGCGTAGCAGCAGTCTTTGCGGTGTTGATCCAGTGTATATTTACCGTCAAATCTTCGTAACAGTCCTTGAATTTTTATTTGCAGAACTGCACTAAGGGTCTCTTCCGACTAGTTCCTTAGTGTGATAAGAATTGTCTTTCGACTGTAATTTCACAAGTGCCTTCAATAGTATATTCGTCAGCATATAGCTCTTCAAGGTAGCATTTTCGTGTATTTCGCTTACACACATTCTCTCCAGAGGACGCGTGAATATTCAAGTGGAACTGATGTGAATCTGACTGTTTCAGCATGTGAGATTACCCTATTCTTCTAAAAGCATCTTCAGCATGTGAGATTACCCTCTTTTTCTAAAAGCACGAAGGTAAATTATATATGATGGGAAGACATTCACTATCGCGACTGCAGTAAGATTTGCAGCTGTACCCTTCAAGTCTGGCGGGATTCATTAGGTGCGTTAAAGGGTGTAGTCGGTTTGCCGTTCTAAACATATGGTATGTAGAGATTTGTTGCGTATTCAACGTTCGAAGTCTTATTATGAGCCCTGACGCAAACACTACCTACGAGCAACTTTCACTTTCCATCGCAACTGCAAGGGTGAGCTGATACTGGTCCCTAGAGAACTTAATTTTAAACGGTTGTAGAAAGCGAGCTTCACAAAGGGCCGTCTGACACCATGATAAATTAGACAAACTTTTAAGGTGATCTCACCCTGTGAAATGAGCTCACCTCAAGTGAACGGGATTAGGGTCTAAACGCAGAAGCGTGGAGCTTGCATAGACTGCACGAACGTCCGAATGAAAATTTCAAACTCTTATATTCATATTGCAGAAATTTACTTGTTGGAGTTGGACGCACCCTCGAATTAAAATCAATCGACATCTGGCATTCCATATCAGCATGACTCTCGTCTTCGGCTGTCGTGTAAGGAATTTGAAACACTTGTGATATTTCCATAATTATACTTGGTGCAGTGTGCTACATGTAGACATCAGAGCGAGCCAGGTTAGGACAAGCGCGAATCGCGATTAAACTACTGGCTGAAATGAGATTCCATTACTTTCCTCTCGCACAGTGTGGGTACCATAAGTGGAGCTGTTTCTCTTTTTCTGGACCATGTCATTTACATGCTCCCTATCAACTATTTTCTCTAAAATGTAACACTCGGTCAATAGGTAACCCAAACGGCGGTTGGCCGTTTCGAAAATATATTCAAAGCGGGGGGAGGAAAACGTAACGTCTATACTGCTAAACGTCTGTGTAATTAACGTCAAATTTATTTTTTGCCCTCTATATTTGTCAAGCCCCGCTTCCACCGCGCCCTTCTCGAAGCCATTTTTCTCGCCGGCGCCGATGTATTTCTCATTTCTTCTGGAGCGTTTGCTGCTGGGGGGCGCTTTCGACCTCTGCGTTTTGGCAGAGAAACTGTTTTCCTGGGGGTCATTTCTTGCAGAGGTCGCAGTTTTTCGGGTGCCTTCGTTGCACGGAAATGTTCCAACTCGCTGCTGCCGTCTCTACTCTGTTGTCATGGACGGTTTCGCTGCTGCCGTGACCTAGTCTCTTCACTTGCCGCTTCCTACCGTCTGCTGCCATCATCACGGTGTTTTGCTTTGATTTTTCTTCCTTTGCTGCTGCTTATCGTCTCCAACTTGTCGTCTTGGTCTCTGGTGGGGTGCGTTTTGGCGGAGAAACTGTTTTCGTGGAGGCCGTTCTCTTCTGTTCGGCGGTGGGGGGGGGGGGCGCTTTCGAGCTCTGCGTTTTGGCAGAGAAACTATTTTCGTGGGGGCCATTTCTTGCGGAGGTCGCAGTTTTAGCGCTGCCTTCGTTGCATGGAACTGCTCGCTGCTGCCGTCTCTACTCTATTCCGGGGACCGTCTGCTGCCATCATCACGATCTTTTGCTTCAATTTTTTGTTCCTCTGCTGCTGCTGATCGTCTCCAACTTGTCGTCTTGCTCTCTTGCTGGCGGATTCTCATCTTGCTTCGTTTCACCCTGTCATTTTGACGAACCGGCTGTGCCATATTCAAGTCCTTTCTTTGCAGGATTACTAACCGACTGCCGTCTGGACTGCCGTCGCTACAATGGGGACCCTACTTCATTGTTGGACGGGGGCGTTGCCTTTCTTTCTGGCTGGACTTTTCTTCTCTTCACCTTCGCCTTGTTTTCGTTGCGGTTGCTGGAGACGTCATTTTTTCACTGTTGTCTGCACTGCATCGGTATCGACGGTAATGTCAGTAGGGGGACAATGCTTTCTTGCTGGCCTGACTGCTCTGGTCTTTACATCGTTGTCTCGTCCTCGGGACCGCTGCTATTTCTGCGTTTACGACTTACGGCATACGGCATACGGACGGGATTGCTTTCTTGCTCCTTTGGTAATATTTGTTTTTGCTTCCGCTTCTTTCTTGCGCTTACTGGCTGCAGCCGTTTTCTGTTTAACTATCTGCTTCCATCTACAGGTGCATTGTTCTGCTTTTTTTGCAGGCCTCTTCGACGACCGGTCACAGCAAGTCCTTCTGTGTCCACGACTCCCTGCTGCTGTCTCAGCAGATGCTTCACCGGACGGTGCGCTGACGGATCAGGTATGGGATTGAGGACGGGAGAGGTTTTCTGCCTTCGTGCGACATGGGCAGACATGGAGATGTCTGCTTCTACAGCCAGATGTCTACTGTTTGCATCGTTTCATGCATGCTTCTCCCCTTTATTTCACTTCTGCCCGCATCTACTTTGAGGTATTTTTCTCGTCCTCTATCCGTGATGTCCACTGAATGTCAAGTTGCTGCTCTGAATGTTGTTACTCTCTCCGATGATGACGAATCTGACAGCCTTGATGCTGTCTCCTCTTCTCCTCCGCGTAGTCCTCTGTTTGTACCAGCTAGCCCTCCACTGCAGTCCCCTCGTGTAACCCCTTCTGTTCATATCTCTCCTTCGTCTCCTGACAGGCCTCCACCGCAGTCCTCTCCTCCGGCCTCCCCTTCGCTCCAAGCCATTGTCTCCCCGTCCTTACAGTCTTTCCAACCCTGTTGCCTTCACGGTATCGACACCTACAAGTGTCCACTCTTGCAATTTGCTCCTCCGATAACTTCTCCTTCACATTCCTTGCTGCCGCCGCGATACCTTTCTTTCCCCGAGACTCAACTTTACTTGAGCAGAAGCTACGTATACATAGATTTCCGTTTCTACAGAAAACCCCCGGAATTCCTTCTTCCGGGTTTAGATTACGTCAAAGTTTCCTATGCATTTTCCGGAGCTACGCGCTGCTATCAGTGCATAATCGGACCTTTTTTCTATGTAGAATCCGAAGACTTCTGGCTGGTGCTCAAGGACAGTAAATGTAATATTTTCTCCTATCCCAAGTACCTTAGAGACGAGGACGACCACAGCTTGCTGAAACCTACGGTTACTTCTGTGTACAGGCTAAACTGTTTTAGTTGTGTCTGTAAGACTGTGAACAGTAGAATTTATAGGCTTGGCTGTAAGCACTTCCGCTTCCCGTCTGATGCAAATGAGACAAGAAGCTCGCACGAGACGTGCGAGCAATCCGCCGGTTCCTCGCAGCAGAAGACCGCTGGCTCTGAAGGCTCTTGAGGTTTCAGTGACGATTGCTCGAACCGGTGCTGATCTAGACCTTTCTTGTTGGGGATGTTTGTGTGAATTTTTACACAAACACTGCGATAGCGGTATCATATCGGTTGAAAGAGGGGGGGCCCTATTTCATCTACACGTTCAGGGAGTATTCTGTTTACAGGCTACGAGTCCAGTTGATGTAAAAAACAGGTTGGTTGCCGTCTTGAGGTGGAAGGGGGCTAGTAGACCGCTTGGAGGTGAAGTGTGCGTCAAGAGGCTTAACAACAGGGGCCTTCATACTTTTGTAGGTATGATAGGCTACTGTATGAAAGATAAATCTGAGGTGCACCACAAATGTTGCATGAAAAATATTTCTGATGGCATGCTTGCTGACGGGGATGAGCTGTTTAGTCTTTTAGGGGCCGCTGACACGAAGAACAGGGTTGATTTGAACTCAAATAATATTCTGCAGCGGGCTTTACAATTTAACAAGTATAGATGTCGTCATCCTCTCGGCAGTACCCTGCGGACTTGTTTACGATCCATGGTGCGTTCTGGTAAGTATGCCCCTTCTTGTCGATGGCTGATGGGTAACGGCATACATCGCGCGAGGAGTGAGGCACTTTGGAAATCAATTGTCCACCCACAGACTGTTACCATGAAAGATATTGACACTATTTTCTTCTCGAAGCGTGAAGATCGACGCCGATATTTCACTACTCTTACTCCTGATGAGGAAGAGCAGTCACTAGACTTACCTTCTCCGCCTGCAAATCCTTGCCCACTGTTTGAGACGGTTGAAGTGTTTCCTGACTACATACCGCTTTGCAGCGCTTTGCTCCGAGATACAACGGCCGCACGAGCTATGGAAGGTAATCTACAGTGTTCTGTGTTGCGTTAACTTCTTCCCTCTGCTTGCTACCTAACTATGTTAAATTTTCTGTCTGTACAGCGTAAAGCACAGTCGGCCGAGCTGCGACCAGTTCTCTTTCCACGGCAATAGGAGCAGTTGCTTGGGTTCGTAGCCGAACGTTTTCCTCCAGCCTCTGTGCGCACATTCTCGACAGTGATTGCCAGCAGTCGTCTTCGTCTTCGATACGGACCATGATATGATATGCAAATATGTTTCAGTTGTTACTATCGGTTTTGCCCAGCAGGCTTACCTAGTTCAAACGATGTAAAAGCGCGATATAATTATCTGTTATCTTTTCTTTTAAGCGGGGAGTTCTGTGTACTACCGCTATAGTCTTTCTGAGGCCAAGACAGTACTCTCAAGTATAGAGTTTTTTCTAAAACAGACAGTCGTTTGTATTTATCTCGTCAAACGGGGAGTTCTGTGTACTATCGCTATAGTCTTTCTGAGGCGAAAACAATAGTCTCGACTATAGAGGTCGTTAAAAAACAGTCAGTCCCCTGTATTTATCTCGTCCAGGCGGGAGTTCAGTGTAGTAGCGCTATATATTTTCAGAGGCTAAAACAATAGTCCACATAGTTTGTTCTCGACTCGTCTGTACTCTGTATTCAGCTTATCTGTAAACACAACCAGAGATTGCTGTTTTATCAATATACATGGAATAAACCTCTGCCGTTTCACTTGCAGCGATGTGAACTGTCTACTCGGCATGTATGGTATATATCTGCGTTGTCCCCTTTTTCCAAAACAGTACTACATCGGAGTACCCTTTTTCCAAAACGATACTACATCGGAGTAGAAAAACCAATGGCAAACTTTTGTTGAAATATTATATATGCACCAAAAACGCGAGAGGCGAAACCCACTGTGAGAAAACGGCGGTCGCCAAACTTCCCTTTTACTCGGGGCAAAAGCGGTGCACTGTACAACACAAGGCGAAGTGAAGGCAATGAAAACGAATTGAAGCAAATATTTCACGGCAAAAGTTTTGAAACCTAGCCTGAGGACATTATTTAACGTCACCGTTTCGGATTCCGAACTTGAATGTAGCTAGGTGAATACGCACCTGCTCAGTGAACATTCCCGGCAAATTATAATAAAATCTTTCTGCTGCATGTTGAGCTGTTTTATACTTAGCTTCGTTATTTCTTTTTCACATTGTTTCTGGAGCTTATAATGCGCACTGCTAAGCTTTCTTGACTGTTTTCATAATGCATGTATAATGTACCTACTCTATCTGTGGTCGAGGCAAGAAGCTCGCATGTGCTTCGTTTAGCTTTATATTTCACACCAATGATTCACATAAATGAGGACAACACACAATGATAAAAACAAAAATTTTATTGTTCATTTGGTTCAATCAAATAATATATAGAATAAGTCGAGCTTCTACGGCAGTCTCCAAAGAATCAACCACAAGATTCAAATCGTCTATTGTCTCATCTAAGTCTTCACGAAGTATTTCTGTCTTTGCTTTGACATCCACGAGATGTCAAATTTCTGCAAGAGCATCAGCGGCAATATCCAGAATGAGTCGAGAATGAGTTCTTCGGCTTTGTCATGTTCATATGCTTCATTTCTCAGACAATGAACTCGACTCCAAGCCTCTCGGTCTCATTTTTTGTTCAAGGTGTCGACTCTGATCGTTGTGCAGTCAAGATAATCCTCTCTCGTCCTTTCCTGGTTAAGCCCACTTGCAGATCCTAGAAACCATGAGGATGATAGCATGAATCAAATCGATCTGCTCTTCTACACTCTTTGTGCAAAACTGAACAATGTTTAAGTCGATAAGCGCTTCTGCAGATTGTCACACAGTGAAACGACTGCTATTCTTCAATTTCTAGTCTTTCGTGGATTGATCTTCCACTGTTACTTGGAATCGCCAAGCGCGTGTGGGAACACTTACTTGGCAACAATTTCTGGGGGAGCTAGCAGTTTGCGGAGAACTGAAATCAATAGCACGAGACGTTCCGTCAACCGCTTTGAAACATTGAGGACAACATTGATATGTGGGACAACCTGCCGAATTATGCATGATCTTGAATATTGCACATCTCACTCATATTGGGCTCCTCCTTATAGACTCCATAGCTTCATAAAACTCCGCAAGTAAGATAATCTCTATCGCTCAAGTCATCACTTACTAACCAAGAGGAACCAGTGGTAGTGGAATTATCGAGCTCAATATGATCAGTGTTCTCGCACGCTTGCGACTACACTATTCTCGTGCACTCCTCATCGACTATCTCAAATTCTTGACACGACATACAAAGACGAGAGTCGACGCTAACATGGAAGGTCAGATGTCGACTGACCTGTAATTCGACCTGCACGACAGTCTGCAGCTAGCGAGAGTGCAGTCAAGAAGATAAGACTTAAGAGGGGTGCGTCCAAGTCCAACAAACTCCACAAGGATGCGGTCAAGTAAATTTCTGTCCATATTGTGGATGTATTTATTACAGAGTACTTAAAGAAGTACCTTGATTTATTTACGTCCAAAACTACATCAAATTCTCAACGGAAACGACTATTTCTTTTTGTCAAGTAAGAGCGGGTTGGACCGACAGCTGAACGCTGCTGCCCTTGCACGCACTAGGTCCTCCCGGCAAGAGGATTCGACCTCACAATCGCCTCGGCTAGGGGAGCGACTGTAACGTGTTGCAGGGTGAGGTGCTCGTATAGATAATTTCATCCCGCAGAAATCATGAATGGTCTAACCTCTGCTTCTATAGGTTCAATCATAAACGTTTTATGAATTAATGAATAGGATTTAAACCCCGACTGGAGTATAAAAGATGCGGAAGGAATCATTCTCTCCGCGCGTCAAAATAGCTTGGCATAGCTGTGTATTATGAGGCTTGTTCCGAGTTCTATAAAGCCAATCAAGAGTTCAGTTCTCCCAGCGACCTTATCCAACTATGGGACGCGCTTGTGCTTCTTTCACAGAGGTGAAGAACGCAAGGAAGTGATTTCATGTATACAGAGCTTTGACACTTTGGTTTGGATACAACGATAGAACTCAACTCCCAGACGTTCTTTAGCGCGCTATAAAGTTAACTTGGTCTTCACACGGAGAGTCATTTGTTGGTTTCAAGAACGATTGAGTTTCACTTCTTATCTGCACTGTGTTGTAGTTTTTATATGCATTATGTGTAGTTGCATAGTCTAGGTCTTTAGAAGCATGTGCATCCTGTCTAGCAGGTCCATGAGCTTTTTGTAATGCTCCTGTGAAATCTCAACCCAGATGGGGGTTTAGTGGGTTCAATCCCCACTGAGATTACAATACATTTTCCTGCTTGTCTCATGTACTCCTGCTTGACTCCAACTGTAAAACTTGTGTGCAGTTAGAAGGTTTCTATTCATTGATTCAAATGTGACTTCATGGCAGTAGTATACTAACTTCGAGAACCTATTGTAGTGCACACTTTGATAATATATTGCTATACCACTGTCACAAATATACAGCTTTCATCCCCATCGATGGAAAAGGAATGAATGAATGAAAGTCTGTACAAAATGAAAGATACAGAAATATCTGAGAACTGAATGAAAGTCTGTAAAAAATGAAAGCTACGGAAATATCTGAAAACTGCCAAAGCCGATGAGCAAGTTTTGACTATGAATGAAAGTCTGTAAAAAACTTATGAACTTATTGTCTACAATAAACTCTCTCATCCAAAGCAGATAATTTGTTGCTGAAAATAACGTGTACTTAGACTGATTGCACACACTAAGTTTTGCTGAATAACTGTAAATATATATCGAGAGCTTGAGGTACACCGCACGATGATCTGCAAATAATCATAACGTACATGACAATAAAGATTATAACCATTATAAAATTATAACTATTCTAAAACTATACGATTTTTTACATTAGCTGAACATAAGAACATGCATAATATGAAAATACTTGAGTATAGAGGATACATGTTAAAACTCAATATCCAAATATGTGCTTCTTCAGTTCATCTTTCCATATGGACGTTCGACGCACTAGAACTCTATTCATCTGTGGTTGTCTACGAACACTAGAGTCATTTTGTCGACGTGGATACACCGCTACCACTTCTCGAATCAATCATGATCCCATGGATACACCGCTACCACTTTCGTTCCAATCAAGAGCAGCACATGTTAGGCGAGCCTCGTGTGAACGTTCCCAATGAATCCTCTTTGTCGCAAACTTGTTGATGACGGAGTGAAATGTCTCGCTCATGTAGTTCTCCCGCGCTTGCGTGTAGAATCGCATCTTTGCTGCTGTGATATGTTTCATCAGAAATGATTGCACAGCCCGATGTGTCCAACCGTCGTATGGATACTTTGCACCATCTCTGGAGCTCAACTACAGCAACATCTTGCAACGTGCCTTGCAATTTAATAAATATTGCAGCAGACATCCATTGGGTATGACTCTTCAAACATGTCTCAGATCTATGGTACGCTCTGGTAAGTACACACCGTCTTGCAGCTGGCTCATGACTTGCTGTATACAAAAGACGCGTAGCGACTCTCTATGAAAGCTATCATTCGACTTGAATCTGTTATAATTGCAGATATATATAATGTTTTTTGGCTCAGACACGTGCACGCTATTTCACTATCGAGCAAGCAGACGATGATATTAACGATGAGGAGGAATACATACTTGTGACCTCTCCAACACTTCAGTGCAACAGAACTGTGTCTAATTTTCAAGAACTGTGCACTTCCGGACTATATGTCTATATGTATTGCCTTAGACATAACTTGGCAGCAAACAGAGCTTTTCCAGATGAAATCTTAATTTCTATCTGTGCGTTATTTTCTTTCTCTTCTTCCCAAATCTTTCCCAGCTGAAGTCGTTTTTCCTGTCTGTGCGTTATTTTCTGTCTGCACATTATTTGCTGTCTGTAGGTGGCACGGCAGACGAACAACATAACAATGACCACACAGCCAGTCCAAGCAGTACAGCGATTCTGACTATCGCGTAGAAACAAGTTCGTCTTGTCTAATTTTCTTCTCTATGTTTTCGACTTCTATTTTATTTTTGACAAATAGCGTGCATAGCGAGAGGCAATACGCTGGTTCGTAAAACTACCATCTCAGCTGTGACGAACAACCACATGTTATTAAATGCCAACAACAATAAAGTTATTGCCGGTTCCGTGTAGCCTTTCATCTACAAGATCTGCCGCAATCACTTTATACACAATGTTTTATCTCAACACAAAAATGCAAGTTCCTAACGAAGCAGCCGCAGCCAAATATTTCTGCAAACCCACCGCAGCGAACTAACTGTACAACAGGTGAATATGCATCTATAATAGAGTGTGATAATAGAGTAAGTGATCAGTTATCATCTAACTAAGGTTAAGAAGGACGGTTACTTCTGTTTGTTATAAAAATATTTTTCCAGTTCCAAGTGCTCACGCTATAATTACACTATTATTAATAATAAAAGTAATGCACAAAGAAACGAGTTCATAAGTATAATAGAGTGCAAAAAAGCCACAATATTTCTTCGTCTAGTACGTAATATAGAGTAACCAAGTAATTTTCTGAAAGTACATTTGAAACATGCAAGCAGAAGCTCTCGTGTCTTTTCCACTATATCTTCTTCCATGGACTACGTAGTGTAGAGTAACCACGTCACCAGGAATTACCTAGAAATTTCATAGAAAGACACATATCCGCGGTAAGACGTTGGTTAGCAACCGGAGAGTAATATTTTTGCTATACGATAGCACAATTATAAGTCGATTGTGCAAACCATCTTTTGTCATGCAACGAATCAGACGTATGGAGTCGTGATGCAAATCAGAAAGTGAAACAAAATAACAAGAAAAGACGGATGGAGTCGTTGTGAAACTGGAAAAAAAATAGATCCAAAAATAACTAATGCATTGAACTGCAATTCCATTGCAAGTGTAGCTCCTTGTTAAATTAACTTAGATTTAAGTATTTTTTCCATTTTAACGTTTATTAAAATTCGTCATATTCGAGCTTTTCATGTTAAATCCTTGATGCTCCTAGAAATAGTCCTTGGTAACCAATAAGATCTTATTTTGGGGGTTGGTGGTCTGGGAGAAGAAAAGTTTTAAACCGAAAATGCTTTTGCTGATAAAAGTTTCTTGTGATATTGTTGAGATATGTGAGGAAAAGATTTAAATCAAAACTCTCTAACAAATCCACGATACATTTCAAAACAAACGATTGAAAGTGGTTTCTTAAAAGTAAAGAGAATATTCTCTCTTCCTTGTAGTAGAGAGGAAGAAAAGAATCATCCTATTCCTTGCTTTTATACCAGCAGTGGAACGTTAATGTTGTGTATAATATAATAGCACACATTTCTTGGAAGCGTTTCACAACTTGGTTTTCAAAAAGTACATTGCAAAGCTATACACGTATAGTGCGCAAGAGGTCTTCTTCATTCATTCACTTGTGTTCAGTTGCGTGAGTACATCCGACTTATGTCGACGAGATGCTTATTCACCTGAGGAGATGTTAGTCGTGGAGTCGCTTTATTTTTTACCATTCTCCCCCTCCGAGCCTTGTTCCTAGCGTGCTTTCGGTTTTTTCTATTTTTTCTTTTCATTTTATCCTATGCTTCAGTTCATTTTGAATTACGGGCTTTGTCTACCCGGCAAATTTCTATAGTCCTACTTGTCCGAGCGTGGCGGGGTTTTTTCCACTTCCTTCTCTTCGTGACAGAAGAAAACACCATCGGTTCGACAGTAATTAGCGGGACGGTCGGACACAAAAGTGTACGAAAAAAGACCACGGCGGGCCAGTGTAACTTTATTTTGTTAAATTCAATAACACAGACGGGATGGCCCTCATAAGTCGAGTCATCCCGACAAGACTCCAATCGCTACCTACGTATCAGCCCTATGTATATACAGTTCCAAACCCATATATGTGAACACACAAACATGTACTCTACCTAACAACTAATAACGTATCCAACTCCTCCGGATGGAAGCTAGGTGACAGGGTTAAAGTCCCCTCGCTGAGACTTCTCGTTGTGCAGTCGGCTCCCTACTCCGTCCTCGATGGTCCGTCCTCGCTAGTCTCGCCTGCAGGAACTAGCACATGTCAGCAAAGACATAAACAGAGAGGGAAAGCAGAGAAGCGAAAAGTAGACAACATGCTTACATTGTGCTCATCTCGAACTGCAGTTAATGGATTTGTCATAGCAGCACGAAGAAATCGACAACAACGACAAGAGCCGTGGATCTGCAAGACATCCGATCCGTCCACGAACAAAGCAGCAGCATGGAAGGCCTATATCGCACCAGCAGACGTTTGTCGGCCGTGAACGAACAAGACAGCCCCCATCCACTTCACGTCGACGGAAGGCGGTGAAAAAGATGAAAAACCAGGCTGTCAAGAGACAGGAAACCTGAGCAAGCGGAAAATAAATCTCGATTGCTCAGTTTTCCTCGAAAGGAGAACCAAGCAAACGAGGTGTAATTATGATCCCTCTGAAGACTCATCGAACGAATGCAATGGACAGCCTCCACCATGACGGCCCAGAAGCATAGCAATCCTTGAGCACCAGAGCAGAAACAACGAAGACGAGAAAAGAGCCTCAAACAAGAATCCCCGAGCAAGAAGAACACAAATGCGCAATCGGCGAGCACGACAACACGAGCGCGAATGAAAGCAATGACGATGAATTCTCGAGCAGCAATCGCGACAAGTCTTCGAAAGTAATCCCTGAGCAGCACAGCAGAAAGACGAGGAATAGGCACAAATCGTCGACCACGACAAGAGCAGCGCAGCGAGAAGTGAAAGCAGTCGCGATGATTTTCCAAGGAGCCATCTCAGCAGCCTACATGAACAGCCCCGCGCCCGCGTGTCTGTCGTTCGGCGGCTGGTGTTCAAAATGAAGATAAACACGCGACCCTGCATGCACCATCGCTCGTCCGTCGTTTGACGCCTACGAGAAAGAAAAAAGACGAACTTCCACATAACGGTGTCGTAATACGTGAAAGCCGCTTATGGTCTCGCTTACCGCCAACCTTATCCTCACCAACGCTCGTCCCGCTTTATGAACCACCTCCTCGTGAAAAAAGACGATAAGTACGTGCCAGAATTGACCCGATCAATAAAATAGCACATAACGCCGTCGAAACTCCAAACGCGCTTTGGAATGCTTATCCGGTGATAGCATAGATTTCTGTGAGATAAAAAGTGTTCCTCGCTGATCCGATGAAAACTTCCAAAAAGATGTGAGATTTATGAAAGAAAATGCACGATAGCTAAAGAACGTGAAACAAAGTGATAATATCCTTCCCCACGGCCTTGTACAGTGAAAGAAGGGGAGGGGAGGTTGCAGTGTAAATTTAATTTTAATCCGCGTCTGGTTTCGTGAATACGTAAAAGTGAAACGACAATTTAAATTTAAATATTTAAATTTAAAATACTAATTTAAACTTGTCTTAGGTGAACAAATACATGGCTTCTGAAAACCACAAAAACCCATAAACGCAGTTATTATCCTGTAATCTATCAAAGTATAAGTCAAATCTTATTTACAAATGAAGTCAATAATTGAGACATTAATTTAGAGTTTACTCTTCTTAAAAAAAAAGTTAGCTCATAAATTATGCCTATATACACTTCTAAGTGTACATGGGTGAATATACAGTCTCAACAGTAATTATCGACGTGGTCGAGTTTCAACATCATACGAAAATCTGATCTTAATCAATCTTCATAACCTAACGATGATTTGTATAGTATCTTTCACTAAAGCATTTACATATATTAAGCTTCTTTGTGTCCACTGATATAAATTTTATCAAGTTATTACAGATCCAATATCTCACACCTAGCTCCGGTGAATAAATAAGCATTCTCAGCCATCTCTGGATAACTTTTGCTCGTTTTCTTTTATCGGAAAAGGAATAAATATTAGGTAGAAATTATATGATAATTCAAATCAATTTTTTATTATGAAATGATAGCTAGACTTGGAGGTACAGAAATGTCCGGATATAACACATAACTGGAGAGCAAATAGGCGCACTTCCAATAGTACAATTGCGTAAGCTTGTTAGGAAATAACATTAACTCAATTGATACATTTAATCTATTACCTAATCTAAGAGTGTGAATAATTATTAAGCAAGTTTTGCCGGGTAAAGTCGCGTACAATTACTCTACAAACGGACGAGACTTTATTCGTAAGAGAAAGCTCACTACAGTTACTTTTCATTACCGTCACGGAAAGTCCTAGTAATTTAAAAACTTCCATCCATGCTTACGATTAGATCACTACATTCTTTAGTGAGGATTTCTGAACTTGTGGTTAGTCAGAAACGGATCGTAAATTTCGTTCCTACGGAGGAATAGAAATGAAAGGACGGAACGTTTACAAGTCCAAGGGCAAAGGACCGATGGAAACTGAAGGTAAGGTAAGTCGCACACCAAATGCACCGTGACGTTGGGGACGCTGTGAAAGGAGCACGCCGTTGATCACCTGATGTCCTTGGAAGGAAAGTTGGACTGTTCTGAAATGTACTGTAGGTAGTCTCTTTGCCATCGAAAGCCTTCTTCTACAAGGCGCGTAGATTCCAGCCCCATCCTTTTGGAAGGTGATTCTGATCGTCACACACATACACTGGGCGAGGAAGGCGCACCACAGGATATGGTGGAGTGAGAACCCAACCCTCGACGTGACGTGCACTGAGAGTAAACTGAAACTACCAGAGCGCGAGCGCAATTTCATTCGACCAGACCACAAGAAAGTGGCCTGCCGATGGCCCTTCTGCCCATGCTCGACTTGAAGGTACGTACTGACCGACCGACCTAACCGAAGCGTCTCAGAACTTGGTTTTTCACCTAATGCCGCAGCTGTTGTTTAAGATTGTTGAAGGGGCTTGTCATGGTACTGTAAATTTGAAAATCGAGGGCAGAAAATATAGGCTGGAGGTTCTCTGCAGTTACAGGCATCAAAAGATTTTGATCTAGTTGTGTTTGGGAATATGTTTACGTTGCTGGTACATGTTTTGCTTGTTTTCATGTAAATGCGGTAACATGGAACATGGAACATGGGTTATAGTCTCTTGTTTACTCCAACTAGGCTTGTAGAGGAAATGAGCTGCGATTTCAGTCCGTAGGTTCTTAGAGGTTGTCTGGTTGGCCGAAGTGCAGCAAGTGAGGTGGTGGTGTGCGTCGATACATAGTGTTTTCATGCACGATATGTTCATCCTGCCTGCAGCAAGGAGAAGGCGGAGCTACTGGAGAAGAACTGCAAGATGTGCCAGATGAGGACACAAGAATCAGGAGTGAAGCTGGTGCGGTTATGCTGGAAGGAGAGTCGGGACTTCGTATTGCAGGATGGACAATACGAACCCAAAAGTGTACAATTCTGAAAATGGATGAAGTTGAACGGTGTGTTCCGTGGCGATTTTGAAGAACCTTACATGTACTGTCCTCAGTTTACTGCGATGTTGTACCATAGAGTCCTCACGATTGAGATGTTGAAGACAAGGACCTTTGTTTTCTCCCATCGCCTGTGTTTAATCAGAGTCCTCGTCAGTTCTCTCATTACAGTTACTCATCCATTCAGGTGGGAGCGACTGTTGAACACAACTCATTTGCCAGAGATGCTCTTCGGAGATAGTTCACTTGAACTCACACACGAGCCAACCGGAATCAAAATTCACTTCAATGCACTGGATGCTCTACGAGGTTGGAAAAAGGAGGGTTTGCCTCCCGTTGAGGTTCCAGCTGCAGCCAAGTGGAAGTTCGCCAGGTGTCTATTAAGTTAGATGTAACTTCTCTGTTCTTCTCCTTGTAGGTGCTCAAATGTCAAATGTCATTTGCATTTTTGCTGTAGGTAAACACTCTTTTCATTCTGAAAAATGAGTTGTACTTGTCTGAAAAATGTTTGGTGCGCGCGCAGCAAGCCAAGTCAACAAGTTATACTTGATTATGACTATACATTTACTACTCCCTACTGTGGCAGTGAAAGCTTGGAACGACCTGCCCAGGTCTGGCCGTTATTTTGTCTTTGCAGTGTGATTATCCTTAAAATTCTGCTTATGGGCGATTGTGGTGCTCACTCTGGTATCCTTCTCCACTTTAGTGAGTTGCAGATTGCTGGTTTGTTAGTGAAGTCACAGCAAATAGAGCACCCTCGATGCGTATTTCGGTTTGTGTGCTCGCAGGTAAGACTATGCTGGGGCCAATGACTGTATACTCTGGTGCTTGCAGACCTCTGTTTCGTTTGCAAGAGATGAAACTGCGGTTGAATCTGATACAGAAGGGGACGGTTTGCCAACTTTAGAGTGGATAGAATGTGAAGAGCAGATTGATCTTTTGACTTTGCAACAAAGGGATCCAATCTTGTTCTTTGACGAGGTAATCACAGTGCTAGTCATTATCATGCTTGCTTTGATCCACTCGGAGTTTGCTAACAGCAGTGAGTGACATGTTCGCTGTGGATCTTAAAGGTTGTCAAACGTACAACTCTACAGTTATTTGGGAGCATCTACAGTTAATCCATTCCTCTAAAGTCTCAAATTGGTCCTGGTTCTTTCGAGACTGAGTTTATGTCATTATGCCCTTGAAACAACATCTAGAGCCTAATCTGGCCGTATGATTAGGCTCTAGATGTTTTGGCATAATGACTTGGCGAGGATCAGAATTGCGATGTGCATAATGCAGGAGATGGGAGTTGCTCGCAACTATGGAGGTAACGTAACGTCATCGCTGTCCTAATGTGCAGGTGGTCTTGTTTGAGGACGAATTGGCCGATAATGGGATATCGCTCCTGACGGTGAAATTGGTACAGAGTGTCACCCTTCTGGCGTGATTTTTATCTCACCATTTAAGTTGTTAAAGTTCGGGATGCGAATTCTCTCGCTCTGTGGCTCACTGGATAGGCTGGTGCGAGTGGAGTTGTGCTACTAGAACGATTTAGGATTTAATCAATTAAGGAAGAAGACCTGTAAAACCCTTCTTCTCTAACTTACTGTTTACCTCCTCGTGTGCAGAGAGTGATGCCAAAATGCTGGTTCCTGTTGCTCAGATATTGGGTACGTAGCTGCTAATTTGCTAACATTTCAGTTAACTAACCATTTCCGTTCAGGCATAAGCATGCCCAAAATTGCAGTTTTTTCTCCTCAAAACCGCCGCATAGAAGACGCTCGTCCGAGAGAGTAGGGTGCGCAAAGTAAATCGCTTGTATATCTTACGGATAGTAGAGGTGTAAAGCTGTGTTTTGTGATGATATGTGAGCCGCAGCCTGTCAATGACGAAATGATTGTCCTGTCTTCACAGCTGCGAGTAGATGGTGTGCTCATGAGATTGAGGGATACACGAGTGTTCTCGAGATTTGGGGCTGACCCAAATGAAGTACCGGTTATTCTGAGAGAACGTTGTGTGAAGGAGGAGACATTCCAATCTTTAGCGTCAAAAGGTTGTCCCAAAGATGCAGGTTCTTATGCAGATCCAAGTTTGGCAGGGAACCGGCTGCAGACGAAGCTACAGAAATCAGAAAAATTGGTTCTTCGTAGATAAAGGGAACGCCTTACCGCTATCAAATTCTTATTACGTTACAATCCATTCCGTCAGAGCTGCAGCAAAGAATGTTAAGACTGTCTACGCAGCCTTACTGTATCATTCTGAGTTATATATCCATCTCGGGATGCATGCATGATCTCAGTTCAGTGAGGGTTCCGAGCAATTCTGATGTTGCTTCTGTTCCAAAGTTCTTGAGATCTTTCTTATAACTTTCAAGGAAATTCTTATGGAAATGATGTTGTACAAGAAACATTGTTCGGTGGAAACAGGCATCGAAGCAGGCAAGGTGAATAGGCAGGATATGCCTGCATAGGCATATCCTGCTTCGATGCCTGTTTCCACTCCGGATTGTACTTAAATATCTAGAATAGTTCCTTCGGATAGTCTACGAGAACTGCGGATTCGGGGCGTTCGCCCACGTGTTTAATCTTCTCGGTTTTACTCTCTTCGTTTCGTTCGCGCGTTTTTATTGTTAATGTGCTAAGGCTCTGATTTTTTGGCATCATTTCCGTTCAAGGTTGCATTCTTACAATACCTTTGATTCTAATGGAGATAATATTTATGTGATGGAAATCAAGTTTCCAGAACGTTGCTTAGAATCAGTTCAAGATTTCATAATGAAAGGGCAGTTGACTTTATTCGTTACGTATGTAATTTACAATCAGATTTGGTCTCCACAGCCAGTACTGGTCTATGCGTAAAGAGAGTATACTGTAGTTACTGCTCTCTGAGTGTAGCGTATGAATATAAAACTCTACAGTATGAATGAAAGGTCTACTTGTAAATGAAACTGCTGACACAGCAGGCTCGTAGGGACCAGCTGTGTTCATGCCTTTATACGGTGAATACTGCAGCGACTGTTCCCAACTAACTTCCGGAGTTCGACTGTTCCTTTCAGTATACATGGCAGATGGGCTCATTCCTACTCTTGTGTGTGGATCTGGAAGATTGGAAGTTCCTGTAACAGAGAAGCCGAAAATTGGTCAGAAATGTATTAGAAAGAAATGAAGTGCGGCTTAAGGTAGTCTTTGTATACCCGGGTGTTCTGAAACTGATGTATCATGCGTCTATGTTCCAAGACAGCGTTCCAGTGCATTGCAAATCGAGATGTACTCGGCTAAAACCGTGTACTGTGTGAAACTCAAGACATTGATTTTCCACTTAAAGGGGCACTAAAACGCCGACTGTAAAATTCAGGACATTTTCCACTACAGGTGGCACATATAGTTCGATCATTGTCCTCGACAGGTTCTTCAGTATTCTGAACTTGAACTAACGTCTTCATCCATGAGGTTAGAAGAAAAACAATTATCGATATCTTTTTCAGGTCGTACAATAGCTTTTCACAATGAATCTGAGAGCAAATGTTTGAATACCAGAATCATTAGCCACTTACAAGAGAGAGTGCACTTCTTTGAATTTATCATGGACTGTATGTAAGTTCTCAATGTTGCATCGAAGGATGACGGCTCATGTACTTGTTGTATTATAAAGCACGCTGTAGAACATTATTAGCATTCGGTTCTATCTTATTCTTAGTATCCGCAGCTCCAAATAGAGTAAACAGCTCTTCGTCATCTCGAAGCATGTCATCTGTTATATTTTTCATACAGCTTTAATGATGAATCTCGTTATCTTTCATGCGATAGACAAGCATTTCCACGAACGTATTTAGACCTCTGTTATTCAAGTTCTTGACGCAAACTTCCACTCCTAATGATCTAGCTGTACCTTTCCAACCTAAAACTGTCGTCAGACGTTTCTTAACTTCCATAGAACTACTAGCTTGCAGACGTAGTACACCTTGAATATGTAAATGAAGTAATGTACCACCTCTTTCCACTTACAGCAATCCAATTGTAAGAACATGCAAAGTACAGGCCAACATGCAAGGTCCAAGTCTGCTCCCGTAAGTGCGTAGTTATGGAAACTTCAAACGCTTTTGAACGGACTTCTTTGAGCTTGAATTCTTTTCCAAGTTTCCTCATATCGATCTCGTTGCTTTTCTCATCAACATTGGAGGGAGTTTTTACTCACAATACGGTTTTACAGCCTAAAGCATGTGAGAGTGATGTTTGTGATTCTGAGAAGTGCATCTAGGATTGAAGTGTATCTTACATCGTGGCAGTTGACTCCATCACCTCATTGTAGATGGTTCGCGACTCATCCTCAATGATGAAAAGAGCGGACCACTGCGGTCCTTGTCTTGGAAATGACTTGGGTCAAACACCGTCCGGAACAACCATTTCAAAGTTAATTGGATGTCTGGAAGGACAACCCCTATGTGTAGATTGCGTGCAACAACAAGACCTCTACCGTTCCCTCTCAGTGGAGGAGCCTGAAATCCACTATCGTATCGGATTTTGCATGAAGGTTGTCCAAGAAAACATAGCGTTCGTGGCGGTATCGCGTCAGATTTTGCGTGAAGGATGTCCAGGAAAATGCGAGGTTCCTGGCTGTGGAGATGCTGTGTGCTGAACAGAGACAAGATAGAGAAAAACAATCACGAAAACGAATGCTGTAATATATACCAACTCCAATTGTATGTACACTGCCGATTCTTTCTTCTTAAGAACACAAAACTGAGAAATAGACCAGAGCGGTCTGTAATCTGCTTCAAAGCCCTTAAAACGAACCTCTGAATCTCAATCTTGATCCAAAACCATCGGGGCGTAGCTCAAAGCAAGAGAAACTTCCCTTTGCTAACATATAGAGCTGCACCAGTATCACACGATTGAAACCTAAGTCCAAACCACATCCATGTACAAGCTCTTAGCCAAAGCTAGCTGCCACAAGCTGTATATAGTCAACTAGATCTCTAACGAACTCCAAAGGATGAAAACCGTAGCGAAAGAACCGAAAAAGATCTATCTGAGAACTTTCTCCTTTCGTCAAACGGTTTTCAGCTGTCGACAAGGTCTTCTTCCCTGACTCTGTTGGCCCAAAAAACCTTCAAATCCGACTCCTCACAGTCGAGATATCTCCGATTTTTGGTCGCAGATGACCGAACCTTCCATAACTCCTCCCTGCGACTTAAAATCAGACACACCGTTCAAACAGATCGTCTGATCCGATATCCATCTTTTCTGGTAGGTAGATCTAGCTACCTTGAACCCAACGAGACTCCAAACAAGTCGCTTGGAGTTCCCTTTGCAAAACCGCACAAGAAATTGGTCGCAAGTTGCAAAAAAATGACGTACATCGACTCCCTGCGGCTCAAAATCGCTCATCACACACAAACCAACAATCCAATCCACACATGATCTTCTCTTGTGCGTAGATGAAGACACCTTGATCATATAGGCACCAAGAAAGAAGAGCTTGGCTCACCGATCGCAAAGAACAACTCAATCTCAGGTCGCAGACGAATGAAAATTTGACGTAAGCACTTCCTTGCGAATCAATTTCACTCAGAACTCCTGAACCGCCCGACGAAAATCCGTATCATCTTCAATTTCCTGTAGAACTCGATGTTCTGATCCCGATGAATCCAAATACAGCAAGTTTGGACTCCGGAACGGTCCGAACAGTCCAACTCTCCTTCACAATTAACTGAAATCTCCTAAATCTCTCTCTGCGTCTCAATTTCCCTCAGAACACACTCCCCGATCCGTCTCTTCACAACCCGTCTTATCTAGTGCGTAGCCTGCACTCTGAACCCAACGACGCCTTGAGCACTTGTATTGGACCTCCAAATCTCCAAGAGCGTCCGCTGACATGTCGCAGGTGCAAGCTAACCCCTAAGCTGCCCCCTTACATCAGTCTCTGTACGTACAAGGTTTCTGTGATCATAAGGAAGCAGGCCCCTTGCATCTTTAATATAACGTCTAGGGCTGCAAATACCCAATCAGCAAGTAAACTAAGGCCTAGCTTGATTTTCCCTTCTTCCGAGTCGCATAACTTCTCCACTAGGCGTCCAAACGAAGTAGACAAGATGCCCATGGAAAGCTGACAATGAGCTCTATCTATCGGTGCGATGAAAACAAAGATCTGAAATTGTGCCAAAAGCTCGTAAGCTGGGTCTAGCTTGTTTTACTCATCTTTCGAGTCTTGTAACTTCTCCACTAGGCGTCCAGCTGAAGTAGACGAAGTACCTATGGAAAGCTGACAACAAGCTGTACCCATCGATGTAATGAAAATGAAGATCCGAAGTTGTGCCAAAAGTCCGTAAGCTGGGGCTTAGCTTGTTTTACCCATCTTTCGAGTCTCGTAACTTCTCCACTAGGTGTCCAAATGAAGTAGACAAAGTGCAGATGGAAAGCTGACAACGAGCTCTACCCATCGATGTAAAGAAAGTGAAGATCCGAAGTCGTCCCAAAAGTCCGTAAGCTGAGGCCTAGCTTGCTTTTCCCATAAGTGTCTTTGGAGCGACAAGCATTGAAGTCTAGATTTCATTTAAGAGCCGATCCACGACACGACATCCACCCCCTCTAAACCTGTGCATCCTTCGGTATGAACCAGAGATATCAATCAAGGAGTGGACCGACACGCACACTCGTTCCTCATCTAGTCAACCTCATCCTCAAAGTTGCAACATGGTCGTCATCTTGAAGTTGCTACCCTGTCATGATCTTCCCTAGATCCATGCTCATCGACTTTCTTTTCAACCTCCCATCCAATCACCCCTTCTACATCTACACATCTTTCAATATGCGAAGACATAGAAGGAATAACCCATCATACCATAGAAATGTCTTCCATCCGTCTTGTAGAACCTCATCGTCAAGGTTTGTGATCCAAATGTCGTAGTAGACATCACCTATCCTCCCAATCATCACCGCCTATCCTGACTGTAACCCTCTACCTCAAGTCTCTAAGTATCAATCTCTTTTTTTTGTTTTCTGAAAAAAACCACGCTGCTACAACCAAAATCCTCAACCGCAACCATCATTGTCTCGATGTACAATGGTATCTTCCTCAATCATCATCCTCCCTGATCTCTTCTTCTGAAAACCTTTACAACCTCCCAAGCCTCATCCTCCCGACCCTAATCACATGTGATTAAGGTCGGGAGGATGAGGTCGGTATTTTGCGTGAAGGATGTCCAGGAAAATGCGAGGTTCCTGGCTGTGGAGATGCTGTGTGCTAAACAGAGACAAGATAGAGAAAACAACCACGAAAATGAATGTTGCAATATATACCAACTCCAAATATATGTACACTGTCGGTTCTTTCTTCCTAAGAACACAAAACTGAGAAACAGATCAGAGCGGTCTGTAATATGCTTTAAAGCCCCTGAAACGAACCCCTGAATCTCAGTCTTGATCCAAAATCACCGAAGCGTAGCTCAAAGCAAGAGAAATTTCCCTTTGCTAACAAACAGAGCTGCACCAGCATCACACGATTGAAACCCAAGTCCAAACCACATCCATGTACAAGCTCTTAGCCAAAGCTAGCTACCACAAGCTGTATATAGTCAACTAGATCTCTAACGAACACCAAAGGATGAAAACCGTATCGAAGGAACCGAAAAAGGCCTATCTGAGAAATTTCTTCTTTCGTCAAACGGTCTTCAGATGTCGATAGGGTCTTCTCCCTGACTCCGTTGGTCCAGAAAACCTTCAGATCCGACTCCCAACAGCCGAGATATCTCCGATTTTCGGTCGCAGATGATCGAACCTTCTAAAACTCCTCCTTGCGGCTTAAAACTACACACACCGCTCAAACGGATCACCTGATCTGATATCCTTCTTCTCTGGTAGGTAGATCTAGT
Organism: Asterella californica; assembly: GCA_036924285.1. Lineage (NCBI taxonomy): Eukaryota > Viridiplantae > Streptophyta > Marchantiopsida > Marchantiales > Aytoniaceae > Asterella > Asterella californica. Next base: position 17,634,153 of record JAYKYS010000008.1, read on the forward strand.
TATCCTGAATCCAACGAGATTTCAAACAAGTCGTTTGGAATTCTCTTTGCAAAACCACGCAAGAAATTTGGTCGCAGGTTGCAAAAATTGACGTAAATCGACTCCCTACGGCTCAAAATCGCTCAAACCAACAATCCAATCCACACATGGTCTTCTCTTATGCGTAGATGAAGACTCCCTGATCGCGTAAGCACCAAGAACGAAGAGCTTGGCTCACCGATCGCAAAAAACAACTCAATCTCATGTTGCATGTGAACGAAAATCTGACGTAAGCGCTTTCCTGCGAGTCAATTTCACTCAGAACTCCTGAACCGCTCGATGAAAATCCGTATCGTCTTCAATTTTCTGTAGAACTCGATGTTCTGATCCCGATGGATCCAAAGACAGCAAGTTTGGACTCCGGAACGGCTTGAACGGTCCAACTTTTCTTCACAAGTAACTGAAATCTTTCAAATCTCTCCCTATGAACCCAATGACGCCTTGCGCGCTTGCATTGGACCTCCAAATCTCCCGGACCGTCCGTTGGCAGGTCGCAGGTGCAAGCTAACCCCTAAGCTGTCCCTTACATCAGTCTCTGTACGTACAAGGTACATCTGTATAGACAATATGCCCATGGAAAGCTGACAACGAGCTCTATCCATCGGTGCGATGAAAGCAAAGATCTGAAATTGTCCCAAAAGTCCGTAAGCTAGGACCTAGCTTGTTTTACCCATCTTTCGAGTCTTGTAACTTCTCCACTAGGCGTCCAGCTGAAGTAGACGAAGTGCCCATGGAAAGCTGACAATGAGCTCTACCCATCGATATAATGAAAATGAAGATCCGAAGTTGTGCCAAAAGTCCGTAAGCTGATGCCTAGCTTGTTTTATCCATCTTTCGTGTCTTGTAACTTCTCCACTAGGCGTCCAGTTGAAGTAGACAAAGTGTCTATGGAAAGCTGACAACGAGCTCTACCCATCGATGTAAAGAAAGTGAAGATCCAAAGTCGTCCCAAAAGCTCGTAAGCTGAGGCCTAGCTTGCTTTTCCCATGAGTGTCTTTGGAGCGACAAGCATCGAAGTCTGAATTTCAGATAAGAGCCGGTCCACGACACGACAGCGGTAGATATCGTGTGTTGAACATAGACAAGAAAGAGAAACAACCACGAGAACAAGTTTCGCAAGATATACCAACTCTTACTTTATATACACTCCCGTTTCTTTCTCTCTAAGAACACCAAACTGAGAAACAAACATGATTGGTATGTAATCTACACCCAACCTCCTAAAACAAGTCTCTGAATCTCAACCTAGACCCAAAACTACCGAAGTGTAGCTCAAAGTAAAATAAACATCCCTTTGCTAACAAAAAGCTTTGCATCAATATCACACGATTCAAACCCCGATCAAAACGACATTCATGTACAAGCCCTTAGCTAAAGCTAGCTACCACAAGCCATACATAACCAACTAGAACTCAAATGAATCTAAAGGGACGAAAATCACAGCGAAGGAATCCAAGAAGACCTATCTGAGAACTTTCTTCTTTCTCCAAACCTTCTTGACTCCGTTGGTTCCAAAAACTTTCAGATCTGACTTCCAACAGCCGAGATATCTCCAATTTTTGACCGTAGGTGATCGAATCTCAAAAAACTCCTCTCTGCGGCTTAAAACCACGTACATCCACGAAACGGATTGCTTGATCTAAGATCCGTCTTCTTCGGTAGATAGATTTGGTTACTTTGAATCCCACGAGACTCCAAACAAGCCGTTTGGAGTTTCTTCCGTAAAATCACGCAAGAAATTTGATCGCAAGAAAAAATTAATTGACTTAAATCGACTCCTTGCGGCTCAAACTCACTCACCACACCCAAACCAACAATCTAATCCACATACGGTCTTCTCGATCTTCTCTTATACGTAGATGAAGACTCCGTGATCGTGTCGACATCAAGAACAAAGAGCTTGGTCATCGATCGTCAAGAACAGTCCAACCTCAAGTCACACGCAAACGAAAAAGTAACATAAGCGTTTCCTTGCGAGCCAATTTCACCTAGAACTCTCAATTCGCCCAATGAAATTTCGTATCGTCTTCAATTTCCTGAAGAACTCGATGTTTTGATGCGAATGGATCCAAGGACAGCAAGTTTAGACTCCGAATGACTTGAACGTTCCAACTCTCTTTCGCATGTCACTAAAACACTACAAATCTCTTTCTCTACGTCTCAATTTTTCCTAGAACACACACTACAATCTGTCTCTTCACGAATCGTCTTAACTAGTGCGTAGTCTGCACATATCGAAATCCAATGACGTCTTGCACGCTTGCATTAGACCTCTCAATCTCCCGAATCGTCTATCGACATGTCGTAGATACAAACTAGTTCCTTAAGCTACCCCCTATGTCAGTTCACCATACGTGAGTTTTGTCCAGATTATGACCAAGCAGTCTCTTTGCACCATTAGTATAGCGTCAAGAATCGCAAATATCCAATCAACATCGTTAAGCTAAAATTAGCTTGATTTTCTCATCTTTCAAACATCATAACATCACTATTAAGCGCCCAATGAAACAGATGAAGTGTCTTTGGGAACCTAACAACGAGCTCTACCACTTGGTGCAATGAAAGTCGAGATCCAAAATAGATCAAAAAGTTTTGTCCAGAAAGTCCACTTCTACAACCAAGATAGTTAGTGCTACTGTAATCAAAGTTATAGTTATAGCCGCTCCAGTTGTGGTGGCTTTAACTAACAGATCAGAACAAACCATGGTTTGAGAAGGCCAGAACTGTTGCAAGACCAGAGAAATTTCTGATAGGAAAAAACCGTCGACCTTGAATCTTTAAGAACGACCCAATGACCAATTGTCTCAATTGTCTCAATATAATGAAAAGGACCAAAAGACACTATAGACAGAAAATCGCACCGATAAATGAACGGACTAAGAGAACATAATCTAAAGCTAGAATGAGAAACTTTGGAGGATCTTCAGTATGATCAAAATCTATGTAGGTGTAAGCTCTATCTACATCGTCGTCTCGTGAAGATATGGATTGGTCGGGGTAGCACTCTCTACCCTCCATGATCATGAAAATGTCTTTGGCGGTCTAGTTAGACTACGTCTATCTTCATTATCAAGAGGTGGATTCTCCCATATTGATGTGACAAGGTAGATAATTTTAGAATCATTCCCTTCAGGTTTGAAATGTTGGACTCATTAGCTCCAAGTCTTGATACATTACAAGTAGTGTCTTATTTTTCCTCTTTAGTTCATGATCTCCGGTGATCGATCGATCTTAAATAGATAGTCTTGGAGTTGGTGATTCGATACTTGAATTCCAGATTATAACGATGAGACTTAGTCGTTTCTAAATCCTAACCGAGAGTCTAGGATCTTGGAAAAGAGATATTTTCAGTACAAGATTTCTAAATCTTGAAAAATGAATCTTTTCATCCAGGATTTCTAAATCTTGACCACGAGTCTCAGAGAGTTCACTAGTTAATTTTGTTAAACATAGGTGAGAATAAATAAAGTATCTTTAATTCAAAAAAGGAAAATTTGTAAAGTTTTTTTAAAAAATAGAGTATTTTATATTCTTTTTTAAGTTTTAAAATAAAAGAAGATTTCAGAAAATTCAAAAGTGCTATTTTTACTTAAAATATTTTTTGTTTTATACTTAAATAGAAAAATAAAATATGATATTTGATTTATGGCTTGAATCACATGTGGTATAGAAAACTAGGTCTAAGTGAATCTCTCGAATCACGAGTCCAAGATTTCTAAATCTTGACCGAGTCACATATTAACCATTCATGTTTCTGTTCAGGATTTCTAATTCCTAGCAAAGGTTCCATGAATTATAATCTTCCCATGATGATTAGAAAATCATCATGTCTTGAGTTGATTGAATTTGATCTTTATATTAAGATCACTAGTTCATAGTTTTAGAAGGAGGTCTTAATCCTACTAACATAGCCCTGGAAGAAAACTTGAGCGTGGCGAAATAACCTACTTGTCCTTATTTAAATGTAAGGGGACGTAGCTATGAAATATATGCCATGACGAGAGCTAGTATACCAATCATCATAACAATCAAGAGAAGCGATTAAGAAACTGTTATTGATCATATGCTCTAAGTTGAAGCGAATGTGTGGGTTTGCCTGAAGTGAGCCAAAAAAGAATGTTAGTGTGGTGTTTGTTGATGATAACATTTGGATCCACCACTACATATCGAGATCGATCAAGTGTTTGATCAACAAAGACATTGCGAATCTTGCAATAGAAAACCGTAGGAAATATCACCAAATAGACAGATGTGCTAGCTAGCAAAGGCGTCCATCGTGATGCACTACTTGGAATTGTGGAAGCAATCGACAATGAATGAAAATAGGCGACCAATAGGATGGTTATTAGAACACTAAGTAAACCAAGCCAACCCACATTACGCCCTAACGGTGGATAATCATATTTTTTATGAGAAAAGAGCATGTCCATAATCATCATATAGAATTGCATAATGACACTTTAGAGGATTAAACGTCAAAATATTTGTGATCCAAGCAAGAATGACGTCTAAAGGTACCTCCCAAGTAGTAATTACAAACAAAGTCTTGTTGTGATGTCTGGACCGCTATACCATAAGATCGACCTAGTGAAAGCCAACAGATCATAAGACTAGAATGTCCTCAAATTGCTCAAATTTATTGCGATTTATGTCAATGAAGCTCACCACCATCTTTATACATTGGAATACTTCTGAATATATGTAGCAACAGTCCGTCTCTTCTTCCTCTAGCTCGTTGAGACATATTTTTCTCATGTAGTTACTCATTTCCTCTCACTATCACAATTGTTTGCATGGATTTGGAAAGCCAAAGAATATTAGCTTGTTGGCAGTCCCATCCGCTCGTTGCCATAGCAGCATGGGATCAAGTCCTCCTGTTGGGAGGATTCACTCCATGCAAGTGCAGCCGCATTTTGTGACAAAAAGCACCATGGCAAAAAAGAGGCTTAAATATTGATATTGTGGGTCCTCAATATTGCTTTCGACACAAAAAAGAAGAAGAAACTACAACAATTTTTTGCATTTGGAATTGTAAACATATGTTGTTCTAGTTTGCTCTATTGTGAAATTTCTTCAGTGTCTTAGTTTGTCCAAATGATGACAATATAGTGACTTTTGAAATGTAAAAAGACAACTCCAATCCAAGGTGTCAATTGATCTTGTTATTGGATCCTCACATGATCATCATATCTACACCAACAAGATAATGTCTTCTTTTGATGTCTTATGATATGCAACTTTCTTCATGTCTACATGTACAAATCAACTTATGATGATGTTGATTTTGTGATTTTCATCAAACCACATGACAAGATATTATCTACATCATTTAACTAATTGCAGTGCATAACAGCTTTAGGTAGTTTTTCCTTTCACCCTCTATATCAAGTTAGTGTATCCTCCCCTCCACTCGTCTGTTCTCATTACTCATTGCTCACAGCCTTTCCTCGCTTTTTTCCATTCCTTGTTACATTTATAAGATACTTGGTGCTTCCGTTGTCTACATATATTTTAATATATCACCTTCCTTAACTGGTTTGGGTCGTAATCTATGTGTTCTATCAAATCTATCTTTGTTTCTCTCTCTAGCAATCTTTAACCTTTCCACAGCTTTAGCAACATCCTCAAGTCTTCGTTCTAACTGCTGGATCCTTAATGCAAGCAGATCCTCCGTACTTCTACCATCTTCCCATGGCAAAACATTCCAAGTGAGCACAATCTCCTCAATCGGCATCACAGGTTTTTGCCTTAGTATCAACTCTGTTGGTATGTAACATGTAACGATACTATGAGTTGTACGATCTGCCCACAAAGCAAATGGTAGCAGTCTAGGTCATTCACGGATCTTACCCTTGCAAGCTTTTACCAAAGCTTTGATGATTGGCGGATGACCTCGTTCGCTCTTGTCATTCCCTTCAGGATTGTAAGCAGTGGTTAACGTCAACTTGATTCCCAATCGCTTGAAGAACTCAACTGCTTCTTGTGAATCCAGCTCACCCCTATCTGCAGTGATCTTTCCCACACACCCATACCTACAAATAACATCTTCAAGTAGAAAGCGGCAGACACTAGCAGTGGTCTTTGTCCTCAGGGCACGGCCTTTGACTTGGTTAGATAGATCTTTTCTAGCCAAGACTAGATACCTCATTTGTCAAAGTCCAAATGACATAGTTACCAGATCAACTACCTATTTGTAATGAATGGCTAAAGGATAAGTAGGATGCAATCCATCACGATGACATACGTTGGAATACATCTTGCAAGGTATACAGGATGAAACAAACTGTACTACATCCTTATACATACCCTTCCACCAATACTTTTCCTTCATCTTGGTAAATGTAGCCCAAACTCCTCTATGACCGGCCCATAAACTCTCATGGAACTCCTTGATCAGCTTTTGCTGCAATTCCAAGTCACATACCACCCGCTGCGGTATACCTCCTTGTAGCTTAGGGCGCTTCCATAGATGTCCTCCATATAAAAAGTACCCATAAGCTGTTCTACGGATCCTCTTGAAATCTGCATCAGACCAGCCTTCTTGTCTTTCCAATGAACTCAAATAGCACCCAAGATCCAACCACTCGCCATCATACATAGTTTCCTCAAATAACTCCAATGGAGCTGCAAAACAGCTTCTGTCCTTTCTAGCAAGAACACTAGAATAGAACTCTGTTCCCACATCCTCCTGATCATCTATCATTTCCTTCTCATCGTAATACTTAGCCCTTGATAACATATCTGCCACATGATTGTCTTTTCCTGCAATATGTCTAAACTCTGGGTTCAAGGACTTGATATATGCTATCCACCTCAACATAGCAATATCTGGAGTTGTACAGCTAGTGATCATTCCCAAGAGAGGTAAACAATCCGTCTCCACAACCACAGGTGCTCCTATCAAGTATTCTTTGTCACTTTTCATTGCAGTAACTACTCCCCATAGCTCTCTCTTGACCTGAGGGTAGTCTCTCTGACGTGAACTTAACACCTTAGCTCCAAAACGCACCACATATCTATTTCCATCCTCATCATCCTGTCCTATAGCCCATCTAATACCAATAGGACTAGTATCAACAGTAATGATAACAGATCTGCTCAACTCATATGTTACCTTCCGTAGAGTTGGTGGTGAAGACAACAGATCTTTCAACTTCTTTATAGACTCGCTTTGCTCCTCTTGCCATTGAAATCTTTGCCCCTTCCTCAACAACTTGTACAACGGTTCTGCTACATGTGCAAAGTGTGGAATCCATATATGGTAAAACACACATGCACCTAGAAACCTTCTCACCTCGGTAACTGACCCACATGTCTCCTTCATCCTTCGAATGACATCAACCTTGTTTGGACAAGGTTTCCGACCATAAGATCCACATAGGTGCCCCACAATCAACACCTCTTGTTCTCCAAATATAGACTTTACTCCTGATAAAGTCAAATGAACCTCCTCCAGTCGACTCAATATCTTATCGCAGTCAACTATATGATCTGCAACAAACTTACGGCACCTCTTCTGATCCATTACCTCATTCTTCTCCTCCTCAGCACATCCTTTGATCGGCACACATCAACCAATGGCATAGTTTTTTCAAGAATGAAGTCCCTCAAAACTTTGTTCATGCCATTCATCATATGTGCTACAGAATTGGTAGCACCTTGTGGCAAGGTGCACATCCTTAGTAACCCCAAAGGTGTCCTCATTGTAGTCAAGTCTCTACTTTCAGAGGATAACTGAAACTGATCATAACCTGAATATAAGTCTCTCATTGAATAGATAGCACGACCAGCAAAAGCCTCTGCAAACTCGTCTACAATAGGTCTTATACCCATATTCCTGATAGTCACATTGTTGACTGGCTGCATATCTTGAATGAATCTCAAAGCTCCACTCTTCTTCGGAACAGTAAACCATCTGCTAGAATAGGGAGCTATAGATGGTTCCAAGATACCCATCCTAATCTTCTCATTGAGCAAGTCTATTAGCTTTGGCAGATGAGCTCTAGGCACATGAATAGGACGTAGATTCCAAGGCACATGCGGTACAGTAAAGATTACCATAGGTGCAACTACACTTGGATCTACATATCCTACTTCATGTGACTCAAACGCAAACGCCTTACCATGCCTAGATAGCATCTCCCTAAAGCTCTTCTTCTCTTGCTCAGTAAGAAATCCATCACCTCCAATCCTCAGCTCCTTCAGTGTTGTTTCTGTGAACTGGTGCCCAATTCTTCTCGGTCCTCTGAGCGTCTGTTCTCGTGCAGCTTGCTCCATCTTCTGATTGTAATCGAGTGGTAAAGACAAAGCCTTTGGTTTGACTTTCTTCGCCACTGACTTGTACTTGGTCTCCACATACACCTCTTGTAGATCTATAAACTTATCAATTACATCATAAAGCTCATTGGAGCTCACTCTCACCACTCTATCTACACCATCTATAGAACTTTCTACTATAGATTTCAACTCCCCTATAGTATCTACCAAATACTGCTCTTCAAACACTCCAGATATGTATTCATCTCCTGCTAACTCTCCATTGTCCCACAAAGACTGATGTACACACTTCACATGTTACCTCTCAAACCTCTTCAGATTCTCAACCTTCCTATAACACATTGATCCACATGATGTCAATCCTAAGAAGCTAGAGGATAAAGCTTCATGTTCTACTGGATCAGGCAAGAATCTTATCTCTACTGTACCGTTGAAGTCTCGCTCTTCAATGGTACTCTGCCAAAACCCCTAGACTCTCTAAACTCCTGAGTAATCTTAGGCAGTGGACGGTCTCTCAAGCTATCACGATTCCTCTCATGTTCTGCAGCAACGGTCAAAAACTGAACAGCTCTTCTGTCATCTCTACTACGTATCTTAGCATAGGCTGAACCATCATCCATAACTCGTGTCTCCATTCTAACAGCAGTAATGTAAGGCTGCCCTAGAATGATAAGATAGGTTGACATGTCTTGTACAAAGAAATTCTGAACATCACCGATGTCACCCACAGTTACCTTGATGTTGGGACAAGCACCATACAGTTCTCCTCTATGGTTGTTGGCAGCACGGATAAGCTATCCATGGTCGGTGTCTATGGGCCACCTCCCACGCTTGTACAGCTCCTTAGACATCAGATTAATCTCTGAGCCGTGATCAATCAATGCCACCACAGGTTCTTCCAGATCTCCCAACTTCACCAAGGTCTCTGTGGTTGCTCTTGCCCAATGGTTGTGAAAGTAATGGCTCTTCTGCGATGCTTCCACCTCATCTTCAAACCTCACGTGCTGATAGGATCTCCCCTCTGATACTTGAGGGCAGTAACCAGCAATCTCATCGTCCTCATCATCCGACAGTTTGATCCCTAGAGCGTTAAGCGTAGCTGCTTCACCCAAAATCTGACGTTTCCTCTTGATGATATCTATGATAACCTCATGGAACTCACGCTTTGCAATCCCAAGAATCTCACCCAATGTACACTCAACCTTCCCATTCAAGATACGATTCTCTAACACCTGCTTCAAGTCTGTAGCAATCTCAATGTCAGACTGAAGTTTGTATGCAGGCATCTTACCCTTCTCCTTGCTTCTCTCCTTCTCCTTTGGTGTTGTAGATGATAGATCCTCCATAGTTTCCTCCCGAGTAGGTGTTGTCTCATGCCTTGCCTCTGGTCTAGCCCTTTCACTCCTTGTAGCAGGTCGTTTGGTTGTAGAAGCCTCACCTGCATCCTCCCTCCTGCGTTTTTCTTCTAGTACAGCTTCATGCTGACTTCTTGCAACATAAGCATGCACTGACATAGTATCCACAGGATCATTTCATCCTGTAGCTTCTCGAATTGAGTTGCCAACCCTTCGTAGCACATCCTTGTCTAGCTCTGTTCTAGCTACGGACCGCACTACATCAGACCACAACCCAGTAGTCCCTTTTTCTCTCTCCATCTCCACTTTCATTCCACAGGTAGCAGCATTCACAAGAGACAGCATGTGATGCTGATATCTCATTCACAAGCCTCTTCATACCACCCTTGCCAAAGTTGGTTCCCAACATCCCAGTCTCTCTCAGATGGATCTTACCATCTTTAAAGAAGATCAGATCCTTCCTCAATGCATCTGAAAACTCTCCACAATCTCTTCTTACATGGTCTAGGCTATCACACCATATACAACGATGAACAAAGCCTTCTCTCATCTGAGGTCTCTGCATAACAAGCTGTACATTCTGCTCCTTCTCTTCTAACCTAGTGAGCTTAAGCTTAAGCTCCTTCATACCCTTAATCAGTTCATCAAGCGATGAGTGTTCCTCTCTAGCAATTACCAAAGTGGGCTTAGTAAGCAACTGCTTGACAGGAATTATCAGAGGTGCTGCTTCACTTACCACCACCTTGTCCCTTCTTCTCTGTCTCTTGGTCAGCAAAGAGACAGCCTCTTCAACCTCCTTCCAGTCAGTCTTCAATCCTCTCTTCTCACTCTTGTCTTCCAGCAATAGCTCAAGCTTCTCCTGAATAGTCACGTCCGCTGCTTGTAGGAAAAGCTCGGTCTTCTCAACCTCTAGTGTAAGCTTCTCTGTCCTAGAAAGCTGAGCATGTTGACGATCAAACTCCCTTAACAACTCATTTACAGACAAACCTTTGTTAGGCTTCACCACCCACTCCAAGAACGTTCTCTTGGTCACCCTCTCTGAATCTTCAGTGTAGTACTCCTCCTTCAAAGCTCGCATAAAGCTCTCCCAACTCTGTCCTTGCTGCTGCTTGAGCTCCTTCACACGCCCACGAATCTCAGGGACAACAGCAAGTTCAAAGTTCTCCACCATCTCCTTGTCAGGTACCTTGTTCACCTCCATCTCCCTAGCATAGTATCGAACGTACTTGGAAATATCTGTCCCCTTGAACTGGTCCATCTGGTGCACCACAAATTGCAACGCCTTGGTTGCTAATACCTCCTTCCTCTTTGTGCTCTGCTGCTACTGCATAAACATATGAAAAGCTTGGAACATCTTCATCGTAGCAGCATCCAACTGAACAGGTTGCTGAGCAGCAGCAGCACCTCCACTTGATGATCCTTGGTTGGCCATGATATCTGATCATGTAACACTCTCAAGAAAACTCCCACCCTAGGTGTTTCACGTCGAGTTCACCAAAAAGAAGTATGTTGGAGTGTGATTCGTCTATCTAGGAAAGCGCCGGGCTTCTGGCTGTGGTTGTTTACTCAAGAGGTTGGCTTTCAGGTCACAACAGGGGCTATAAACACTCACAGAGGTGTGTAGGATCCTCTGATATACTCAAAAAGCAAAATTTAGGTCTAACTAGTAGTAATAGGTTTAAGCGGTGAACTTTGACACACCAAGAGAGGAAAACTATGAAGGTGTAGACTTCAGAACTTCTCCTACATGTAAATGAGGTCCTACTGGATACACATATGAAGTTTCAGCTTGAGATCAGTTCAGAGCACCGAGATATGAGTAGAAACTTTCTGAACAGAGAAATTACGGCAATTTCTGGTACCCAGATAGCTATTTCGATCTATAACAGGAAATTGGCTCGATCAACTTCAAAGTTTCTTACAGGATTTGCAGTTCACAGCTTGCTGAACACTCCTGTGAAATTGGGACTCCTGATTGTTTGTAGAACTCCAGATCTCCTTCTCTAAAGTTGCTGCTCTAGATTAAGAGCTTTTCAGACCCCCTCTGCTTCAGAGGCCACCCTGAATTACTCAATCACTCAATGATTCGAAACTTTTTGGACAGTCGTAGCCCTCCTGACAGTGAACGCAACCACGAAGTTTTGAAGTGATTTCCTCAATTCTGCTGCAATTGACACCGAAAACCCCAAAATCAACAAAAGTGACGCAGTTTTGGCACAATCCGAACTTCAATTGAGCATAACTCCTTGTTTATTGTTCCAAATCGAGCAAAACTTTCACTTACAGTGCTTGGCACAACGAGCTCTCTCTTCCTGTGTTCTCAGATTTCGAAGATCCCTCACCAATTGCTCGAAATCCACTCTAGAGCTCTGTTTCTAAACTTAGAGTTTTACAAAAGACAAAAATGGACCTGTAAGCCGGCCTGTCTCTCACCCAGGGGTACCTCAGATGACTAGGATTACTAGTGCACCTTAATTACAAATATTCTATCATACCCATGCTCACTTCACTCAACACTCTGACCCGTATGGTCACATCGGTCCCTCTAATAGCGTTCCTGCAAACAAGTTCTAACCCCGCCTTCCACATTGCATCACATAGTATTCAAGGACTCCCAAGGTCTCCAATGCTCACTTTACTTATAGATAGGAAAATGAGAGTGTCTTCCACCTTCTCAACTCCTCCTTATATACTCTACAACTTCTTACCGTGGTAACTTTCACTAAGTTACGTTACCTCATGGTAAGTACGCAATCCAAAATAGTAAAACTTCTAAAGGCTACTAAGCTTTTAAGAATAGCACACACATTACTTGTTCTACTTTACAAAAGTAAGAGATTCTCCTACTTTAGCTTTTGTAAAGTGTTAACTTTCCACCCTATCCAATCGAAAGACGACAACACACTAATACGTCTTTTGAGGAGCATCTTTAGATCTTTGTGCATGACTTTTCATCATGCATCCAATCAGCGATGGTCAACAAAGTCACATACTTTTGGAAAGCATATTTAGAGCTCCGCACTTGTCCTATAGTGCCATAGTGGAACCTCTAATAGTTTCCTCAACTTAGTTATAACTATCTCAGCTAGTTATGACTACTTTTGATCACTCTAAATTTAGATCTTCAAACTAGAGTAACCTTTAAGATAGTCATACCTAATGAAATGTATATAAGCATACACACAAATAATGGGATACTTGTGGTGTGACATTTACCCCCAGACTTAATTTTCACTCCGTCCTCGGAGTGAAGTATCACGTTGATGGAACTTCTTTAGCTTGTCGTGGTTCACTCGGTCGAAGAATGTACCACTCCTTTCTTGAAGATCGTAGGTGCCATTACTCCACACCTTGGAGATGATGAAAGGTCCAAAATATCGACGTAAGAATTTCTTTTGAACTCGCTTGTGCCTAATAGCATCCCATAACATCACCCACTCACCCTCTTGAAATGGCTGTAACTTCGTTTTGTTCTTCGCCAAGCGCTTGTCATAGCTCTTCTTCTGTTGTAGCTGAGCCATCTCAATTCGTTGAGCTGCGTCGTCTCTATTCTCCTCCAGCTCCAACAAGGTTTCTCCCCTCTCTTTCTCAGCTATTGGACCACCCTTTCTCTTCAGTCCAGCTTGCAAGGTCTCAAAGGTGGTTAGGTCGAACTGGATTGGTAATCTTGATTCCAACCCATACACCATCTTGAAAGGTGAATATCCCGTAGACGTCTTCACTGTTGTACGATACTCCCATAGAACCGCATGAAGACGCTTATCCCAGTTGTGTTTGGCCCCTTCCATGTCAGCATCCTTTGCTAACATTTGACACAAGGTAAAGTTTGTCCTCTCTACCAAACCGTTTGAACTAGGTTTATATGAAGTAGTAACCCTCTGAGAAATGGAGAAGTGGGTGCACATAGCAGTAGTCATACCACTCACAAATTCTCGACCCCTATCAGAAACTAACTCCAGAGGACATCCAAACCTAGTAATGATCCGTTCGTACAGAAATCTACCCACCTCAACTTCTCCAATAGTTACAAGAGGTCTAGCTTCTACCCACTTCGTAAGATAATCTGTGGCTACAACAATATACTTATTGTTGCAAGGGGTGCGATTCAAAGACCCAACAAAATCTATTCCCCATTTCTCGAAAGGTCCAAGAACCGGAATAGATCTAAGAGGAGTGGAAACACTAGATTTGATAGCGAAAGCTTGACAAACATCACAGGTTTTACAATACGTCAAGCAATCTCTAAACATCCCCCTCCAGTGATATCCCGCGTCGAGTATCTTATGAGCCGTCAACTTGCCTGCGAAATGTCCTCCACATACTGGACCGTCATGGAATTCTTCCATGAGTCGTAGAGACTCCTCCTTGCTCGCAGCTCTTCTCAGGACCCCATCAACTCCTTCACGGAATAACACACCTTCCACCACCGAGTAAGGTTGACTTCGTTTCACCAATGCCTTCTTCTCTCTGGTCCGCATCCCATCTGGATAGACACCTTCCGTAACAAAATCCCAAATTTCTTGATATTCTATTGGGATAATAGAGTTGCTCAAGACCATCAAATCTTCGTCAGGAAAGGTGTCATCCACCGGCTCCTCTCCATCGCCATCGTAAGCTCTAGATATCAAATCTGCATTCGCGTGTTTCTTCCCTGGTCGATCGCAGATCTCATAGTCGTACTCTGACAATAAGAGCTTCCACCTTGCTAATCGTCCTTCGACCATAGGTTTATTGAAGATGTACTTCAATGCCTTATGATCTGTAACGATAGTGAACTTGCCTCCTATGAGATAATGTCGAAATTTTCTCAAAGCATAGATCACTGCTAATCCTTCTCTCTCTGTCACAGAATAATTTCTCTCTGCCTTGATCATTTGCCGACTAGCATATGCGATAGGATGATCTCTATCTTCAACATCATACTGACTTAAAGTACATCCTACTGCTATATTTGAAGCATCCGTATATAGAATAAACTGTTTATTCCAATCGGGCTTAACCAAGATCGGAGCTGAAGTAAGAGCTTTCTTCAGTTCCTCAAAGGCGGCTAGAGCTTCTTCATCTCCTAAAATCAACACGTAATCTACTCCCTTCTTCAGATATGCTGTCAAAGCATATGCTTTATGTGAGAACGAGAGTATAAACCTTCGATAATACCCCACCATACCTAAAAATTGTCGTAGCTTAGTGAGAGTACTAGGAAAAGGGAGCTCTAAGATCTTCTGCACCTTCTCTGGATCAACGGCAATGCCGTCCTTGGATATGATATGACCCAAGAGTAACCCTTCCTCACACCCAAAAATACATTTCTCCGGATTGAGAGATGCATTTGCTACATCTAAACATTCTAAGACCTTCACAAGGTGCTCAAAATGCTTCTCCTTACTCCCGTAAACACAAAAGTCATCTATAAAATCTCTCACAAACTTTCCTAAGAAAGGTTCGAACACTTTGTTCATAAACCTTTGGAACGTCGCAGGAGCATTACACAGACCAAATGGCATGACTCGAAATGCAAACGTACCCCACGGAGTAGTGAAAGTGGTCAGGTGTTGATGTTCTGGTGCAATTTTGATCTGGTTATATCCGCTATAACCATCTCCAAAGCTGTACCATTCGTTTCCCACCACTTCTTCCAAGATCTCGTCAATGAAAGGTAGAGGATAATAATCCTTCTTTGTGACCGCATTGAGCTTCTTGTAATCAACACACACCCTCAATTTGCCATTTTTCTTCTTTACGATCACAATGGGTGATACCCATTCAGAATGCTCCACCTCGTAAATGAACCCGGCAGTGTGCAGCTTCTCGATCTCTTCTTTCACCAGATCCGCAATTGGAGGACTCACTCTTCGTTGCTTCTGTCGCACCGGTTTGACTTCCTTCTCTAACTCGATACGATGTTGCTCCAGTGTGACCTCCCTCAGATCCTTGTAACTAAATGCAAATACATGAATGTATTTGCGAAAGATCTCTTCGAAACAACTCTTCTCCTCTTTAGTAACCTTCGATCCATAACGTAAGGTGGCAATTCTTCTCTCCACCTCCTCGGGAGTCAACGGTTCTTTGTCTCGATCTCTTTGCACTTCCGGAGAAGGAAAAAGATCCACTACGTTCACACCCACATTTCGTTCTTCTCTCTCCTCTTCTGACGATGTATTTTCAGATTTTGAATCTGAAGAATTGGTACCTACATCAGAAGTAGTATCGACAACTTCTGACTCCCAGTAGTCTGATGTGGGTCGATCCGATTCCGACGTCCCAACTTGATCTCCGAGCAATGGAACTTTGATTCGGTGGTGATTCGGTCCGATGCGTAAATAACCTTTGTGTCAGTTATCCGTTGCATGTACTGCTCGAAGTCAAGGTCTTCCGAGTAACATTTCATAACTTGACTCTTTCAAGATTTGAAATGTCATGTTTACTTGCACTCCCATTACTGACACACAAACTCTTTCCAGCACTCCCAATGGTCTAACTCGCTGTCTGTTAGCCATGCCCACCGTGATACTAGAAGGACGAGTTGGTACTAGATCCAACTTCCTCATGAGTCGTTCTGAGATGGCATTTATTGCCGATCCTCCATCGACAAGAACATCCGAGACATCTCTCCCATTGATACGAGCCTCTACTTTTGATGCCTTGTTGCACACCTCTCCTTCACTAGCATCTAAAGCACTCACACCGACAGTAGATAGATTTACCTTCTTCTTCCGACCTCGTCGGGAGCTTAGACCGCTACGAAGTTCTTTCCTCACCGAAGGATTCAGAGCAATCAACTGTCCCACAGTAATGTTTGCTCGTTGCTTACCCACGTCTTCCACCACATTGTATTTTGATTGCTCCATCGAAATTGTGAAATCAGTATTTCCCAATTTCTTCCGCCGTTCTTTGGTTTTTGAAGAAGATTTGCTACTCCGAGTATTTTGACTTGGAGAATCATCCATCACGACGGGTTCTCCCTCGTCGAAATGCGTCCTCATCTTCTTCCTCTCTTGAGCCAACAGCTCTACAGATTGAAAACCTTCTCGTACATCTCGTGGCTCCAAGATGTCAATGCATGCTACACCCTTGTCCTTGCTTTGTGAAGTTGAAGCTCCATCCGCCGTTCCACCATTACGACTTGGACAATTACGTTGGAAATGTGATCCTCCGCACGTAAAACATCCTTGGTTCGTGTAGTTACTTGGTGATCCTTGCGGTGGTCCACCTCTAGACTGATAGTTCCCATAACCTCGTGAGCCTCCTCCAGCATTTGGACTGCGGTGTTGCAACAAATTCACCATATTGATCTTCAAATCTGCCAGAGACTCTGTCAAACTTTTCAACTCATCACGAAAGTCGGGAGTAACAGATCTAGATGGTACAGTGACTGTAACCGCACTAGTAGGAGCTACCGGAGTCAGATTCTGAAATCGAACAGTCGGAACACTCGCAGGTGTCAGAGTTGGCATGATCGACCCTTGCACATCTCCACATGCTGCCCCAACAGTCATTGGTTGCAAGTCGTCTCCATCTAGACTCTCTTCCATCCTGGTTGCGATCTTCACTGCATCAGCCTTCGAAGTTGGTCTCTCATACCGCACTTGTGTTCGAATCTCCGGCCTCAATCCCCCAATAAAATTCTTTGTGAGCATTGCTCCAATGCCCACCATCGTTGGTTCTACTACATCTCCACTCTTTCGTAAAACCACCCGAAACTTTTGTTCTAATTTCTCCACCCTCTCGGCGTAAGTCCTTACTTTCTCTTTCTCTCCTTGTTTGAGGTAAGTTACCTCTACCATTAACTTCTCGTAACTTTCATCGGGAAGAAAAGTTTCAATTAAGGCCTCCGTCAATACTTTCCAAGTATCAACTGGAGTCCCCACTACGCTTCTCTTCTTCCTATCCTCATACCATGTCAATGCAGAATTCTCAAGAAATTCAGGTATCAACCCTACCCACTCGCTCTTCTTTCGATCTCCATTGCCAATGCATGCTCTTTTGAAGTCTCTCACAAATCCTTCCACGTCTTCTCCATCCTTTCCGTAAAACACCGGAAGTTTCCCCATTCTTCTCTTCTTTTCTTCTTCTTACTCAAGGAACTGCTTGCGGATGTGAAGATCGCACTTCACCGCAATCCACAATTTTCCCGTTGAGCTCTCTCCTCTCCAAAGGTTGGAATAAGTTTGACCCTCATGGTCATCTTATCTCTCGTGTGACAGACTATCTCCATCCTCGCTAGAGGTCTTCACTCGTTCCGTTTCTACTCTCAACCTTCTCTCGAGACCTTCGGCTACAGTTTCTAGCAAAGCAACCACTGCGCTACACTCGTGCTCAACTGGAATCCCGTCCACTCCACATCTAGGACAAAAGGTTGTAGGATCAATGACGTCTTGTCTAGGGGAAGAAGGACCTATGTGTAAGCTTAAGTCGACCAACCCTCTTCGCTCACGGAAAAGTCTATTCTTCGTAGGACACTTGCTCACTTTATGTCCTTCTTCTCCACACAAAAAGCACCTCGAGTTCTTCTCCTGGTTCTTACGACTACTCTCTGCTTCTTCCTCAAATTCTAGTCGAAATTCTCCTTTCGCCAGATCAGCGGTAACTATCACCGCATAGCCTTGAGGGATCTTGCTCAACCTCAATTTCCACTCTTGCTGTCCTTCCATGACGATGATCCGTCATACATCTCTCTCGCTATATAGCTTGTTTGACAGTTTTGATCACTCGACTATCTTCTCACTTAGCAATCTCTCACATTACTAAGTAGAAGCTTAACTTGTCAACCTTGAGCCTTAGAGATCGAACATAACCCTCTCAAGAATTCTGAAATTCTTTCACTCTTTTACTTCAGCAAGCGATATAACAGATTTGACCCCCCTTCACTTCGAATGCCATAACTCCAGTTCTACTCGATCAATTCACGCATGATTTGGGTGCCTAGATAGCTTATCTTCCAAGCTATCAGCATGGAAGATTTCAAGGTCTAACTCTAAAAACTGAAAATATGAAACTGACTGTAAACTCTTTCCCGAGAGCTCACTATTTGATACCGAAAAACCTCCTTAACTTCCGAAAGACATAACTCTCTCCTCACAATTGATCTCTCGGAGATATCAAGCTTATTGGAAAGCTTATCTTGCCCTCTATAACATGGTGTATGTACAAAGGTCTGAACTCATGCTCAAAAACAGACATGAACTGTACTAACGACTAAATACGAATCTTTGTATCGAGGTCCCGGCAACGGAACCAAAAAATGTAAGCCGGCCTGTCTCTCACCCAGGGGTACCTCAGATGACTAGGATTACTAGTGCACCTTAATTACAAAGATTCTATCATACCCATGCTCACTTCACTCAACACTCTGACCCGTATGGTCACATCGGTCCCTCTAATAGCGTTCCTGCAAACAAGTTCTAACCCCGCCTTCCACATTGCATCACATAGTATTCAAGGACTCCCAAGGTCTCCAATGCTCACTTTACCTATAGATAGGAAAATGAGAGTGTCTTCCACCTTCTCAACTCCTCCTTATATACTCTACAACTTCTTACCGTGGTAACTTTCACTAAGTTACGTTACCTCATGGTAAGTACGCAATCCAAAATAGTAAAACTTCTAAAGGCTACTAAGCTTTTAAGAATAGCACACACATTACTTGTTCTACTTTACAAAAGTAAGAGATTCTCCTACTTTAGCTTTTGTAAAGTGTTAACTTTCCACCCTATCCAATCGAAAGACGACAACACACTAATACGTCTTTTGAGGAGCATCTTTAGATCTTTGTGCATGACTTTTCATCATGCATCCAATCAGCGATGGTCAACAAAGTCACATACTTTTGGAAAGCATATTTAGAGCTCCGCACTTGTCCTATAGTGCCATAGTGGAACCTCTAATAGTTTCCTCAACTTAGTTATAACTATCTCAGCTAGTTATGACTACTTTTGATCACTCTAAATTTAGATCTTCAAACTAGAGTAACCTTTAAGATAGTCATACCTAATGAAATGTATATAAGCATACACACAAATAATGGGATACTTGTGGTGTGACAGACCAATGGGAGTTCATAGCTCCACTTGACTGTCCTTTTGTGCCTTAAACTACCTGGTCACTTATCTACACTCATAGACTACCACGTCAAGCCCCCTAGAGTGCCAATGTAAAACTTAAACTACCTAAAACGACACGCAGCCCCGAAAAATAACTTAAATCAGCTAGAAAGCGTGCATGGATGACACGCAAATACAACCCATGAGCTTAAGCCCTATCAACATGGTAATCAACCTACTAAGACTCAAAATAGTGTTAACACCGTATGCAAAGGTGTCAAACATATACATAAAGGACTAGAAGTAATATGAGCTAACTTCTAGAACTACTGAACTCAAGTGTCGGAGTAGAAATGTAACATGTAGCCGCCAAGTAGCGTGACAACGTGCGATGAAAGTTCAAGAGACATTACAGAGAACTGAGCTGAGAGAGGAAAGATGTGCACGAGAGAGAGGAGAAGATTTTGCTTACTGAAGACGTTGACGATAAAATTGAGAAAAGAATAAAGTTTCTTGAGTCTTGAGAAACTTATTTGTACAAATTGGAATATTTGATTGATCTTGGTGGGTGCAAGAGATTGTATTTGAGTTCTGATCGTTGGCAGCAATCTGTTTTTCTCTTTTGATTGATCTCACAATCAATCACAGTCAAGAAGTCCATCCTCTCCAAGAAAGACTCTCACCATGACAACGTGCAATCTTTCCTTTTTGTTTCATAGAGATGGCAGATGAAAACAATCCACTTGGCTCAACATGCTCGCCAAACTTCTCTCATCTTGATCCTCAACCCTTATATCGTAGGTCCCAACCTCCACTATTGCAACTGCTTGTGTCAATAAGTGATCCTCAACCAACTTCTTCTGAGATCCATATACTCTGATAGATAGATTTGACTACCTTTAACCCAACGAGACTTCAACAAGCCTTTTGGAGTTCCCTTCGCAAAACCACGCAATAAATTTGGTCGTAAATAGTGGAAAATTTGACTTAAATCGTTCCTCTGCAGCTCAACTTCACTCACCATACACAACACAACAATCTGGTCTACGTACAATCTTCTCTTATGCGTAGATAAGGACTCCTTGGTAGCATATGCATCAAAAACGAAGAGCTTGGTTCACCGATCGTGAAGAACAACCCAACTTCAAGTCGTACACGAACGTTGACATAAACGTTCCTTGCAAACCAATTTCTCTCACATCTTTCAAATCATCCGATGAAACTTTATATCGTCTTCAATTTTCTGAAGAACTCAGTGTTCTGATCTCGATAGATCCAAGGACATCAAATTTGAACTCCGGAATGGCTTGAATGATCCAACTCTCTTTCGCATGTCACTAAAATATTCCAAATCTCTTTCTCTACGTCTCTGTTTCTTCCAAAACACACCTCTCGATCTGCCTCTTCACGAACTGATCTTAACCAACGCCTAGATCTGAACTCATAACATCTTGTGTGCATGTCCTCCTAATCCTCTAAAAAGTCCTCCCATAGATCGCAGATACAAGCTAACCCCTTAAGCTGCCCCCTTACGTCCATTCACAATACGTGAGGTTTTTCCAAATGATGACCAATCAACTCCTTTGCATCTTTAGTATAGCGTCAAGAACCACAAATACCTAGTCAGCATCGATAAGCTAGAGCTTAGCTTGATTTCTCCATCTTTTGAACCTAATAGCTTTGCAATTAAGTGTTAATTTAAAAGAAATGAAGTGCTCATAGGAAGCTAACATTGAGCTCTATCACTTGGTGCAATGAAACTGAAGATCCAAAAGTTGTGTAAAAAGCGTATTTTTAGTCAAATGAACGTGTTTGGAGCAAAAATGCAAAACCTCAAATTTGGATTTCAGGTAGGAGCCGGTCCATGATATGACATCGTGTCACTCATTTTTCAACTACTCTCCAATGAGTAAAGAAAAACTATCCAACCCATATATCTATGCGGCATCCTGAAAGAATTATCTAGAGCTTCCAAATAACTGAAGATCTTATCATAATATAAGACATTCAAATGAATTCTTCTTCTGTTTGACTGTTCAACTTGTTTGGGAGCCTATCTACTTGCATGTTTCTCTCCGGTTGAAAAACATAACACGGATGACACTCTCAATTTGATGAATAGTGAATCAACTCGATCACTCTCAACAATGATATCTCTTTCCGAACTACAAGTTGTGAATATGGACGTCATATTTGTAACCTAGAACAAGCGCAAGTTTCACTTCTCTCCAAGTTCAAAATTGCTCCACTACGATGATACTTCAGTGTGACTCACAAAATTATGGATGAGCATTCATATCATGGACGAATATATTATCTTTAATAATAAATATAATTCAAAAATCTCACAACTAACTTTGTAACCCCCTCGGAAAAACTACGACCATATGATCATGTATGTGTACAAAACTAGCCATATCACTTCTCTGAACTAATAGTAACAAAGTTATGGTTAAGATTCCTTCGGCAGTAAGGGAATATTTATTTTGAGCTTTGACACGCCTGTTCTTCCTTTCACATGGAGAGAGAGTAAAATTGATGCGGCTAAAACTTTTCAGCCTGTGTTCCTTAATACCGAGATGCGTCCTTTATTATCGTCGTTTACTATCGTTTATTTGTAGCCACCTTCCATCAGTCAGCGCAAGTTGTTGACAGATGGGGGTGACATCTGGCAGCTCGGTACAGTTGGCCGTCGCCCCCGGATCTATGACTGAAGATATCCTCACGGTCGGAGAGGATGGAAAAATAACAAACCATGCGGTCTGAGTCATATCCAGCAAAGAAATCCACGTCGACATTCTCCGGTTTCGCCATAAAAGGTACGAAGGAAATAGGTCATCCAGCTCTTCTCTCCAGGTATGATACGTACGGGAAGGATAAAGTTGAAGATTTGTACCTTACATCCCACAAATTCGGAATACCACCTTTACTAACCAAGAGTTGCAGCTGCGTACTGTAATTGTTTAGGACCGGTTGTTGACCCTGGTTTTGCATTTTGCAAGGACTTCTGATACCCCTGGGCCCTAGCTGACGTGACTTTCTAGAACCTTCTTTCCTTCAACGGAAGGCAATAGAAACGGACCACGGGAAACCAGAATCGAACACCTGAGACATCCCGGCTCATTATACAAAAGCTTTAGCTCGCGTATCGAAAGCTTTTGCCTCACTCGGCTAAAGATTTTGTTACGTGAATAACAGGTCGGTTGATGGATCCATTTCTTACCACTCTTCGTCGCTTGCGTGTATATTTCTTTCGCAGGGGATCTGATGAATGTGTCTGCAGAGAAATTTCCATGTGCGTAACAACAAGATAAACCCGATAGTACTGTAAGTTCACGACTGTGTGTCACGTTGTGTGCACATGAGCACGGACTGCTCGTCTGCGGAGTAAGGATATGTAACAAAAAGTTTAATATGTTTGTGGAGATATTTTCTGTGCAAACCTTTTCACAAGGTTCGTACGGGCACTAGTTAAAGTTTTCCCTTTTCCGGCCTTTCCACCCAGCCAAGATTGTGCTCATTGCCAAATGTGGGTCTATATCCTCGGGCTCTTGTCCACTTTCACAGAAATGTGAACGGCGTCAGAAGGACTCAAGTACCTACGGTGGAGAAACTGAATGGCTGTGGATCAGAGCCCTGCCGACTCTACCTGCGGTCTAACGCGCGTAACTCACCGCCCCCCAGTATCCGGGCATTCCGGGCTCAGAGAGTACGGCGGGCCATTGCACTTCTTCCAGGTTGGTGTGAACAGAATATTACTGCATGCTCCCACGGAATCCCACCTATCTGCCATGTTTGTAAGGTAATGGTGAAACACCCAAACCCCCAAATGTACGTGGCATATTCTCCGACGAGAGTTAGCAACGGGCTCAGCTACAGCTCAGTACGAAGGTGGCATGCGTCATGATGATAGATTCATGCTCCTCTTGCACACTAGGTTAAAACAAGCAGGCGTTTCGGGGGATATTCTGTGGCGAAGTGCACATGCACTGCGCACTTCCGACCCCACAGAAAGAAAAAAGACAAGCTCCTCAGAAGTATGCCTGATTCCACATCTTCCAGGCCTGCGTATACTTTTCCACACATATCTTCGATTCGTAGAGGGAATCAATTAAACCCTCACTTATGCAAGCCCTGACGGTAATCAAAATCGCCATCTACAAAGACGACTAATTTACCCGTTCTCTCGCAGAAAATATAACACGTTTGAAGTATATTCGTCTTTCAACCAACCTCGGTGTTAGTCATGAAGCTGATGTACTGACAGGAATCACCATTCTCATACCATGAACGAGCACGCTCGTAACCCGAACATCACATTTCATTCACAGTACGAAACCAGAACAGGTCGGAGAACAGAAGCCGAATTATTATCTCCCAAAAGAGAAGAAACATCAAGATCTCTCGCTCTATACCGAGGGCTCACCTACTGGGCTACCAAAAACAACATCCTGCTCCTGTACACTGAACGTTATAGCAAGATGAAAAAACCTGTAAGGTCAGGCTCCTCTGCTGAGAGGATTGACAAGATTCTAGAGCGGGGATCAATCTGCTTCTAGGGGTGGAAGGGAACCACCTGCATCACTGAGGTTCTATCAAAGGTTCTATCGAGTGTAACGTATTATCTGGTTCTCCTGCAATTCGATCGTGCCTCCATAATTCTTAACGTGAGAATCAAAGGCGAACGTTCTAAACCTTAATGTCTTGTGGACTCATGCTGAGGCCCCCGTTACGGACGCAGCTGTACAGGCCAGAATCTTTAGGAGCAAACCCAAAATCAATATGGGCAAAAATTAACCGGTAACCGCAGACGGCGTTTCGTATCAGAGATATGGAACCAGGACGCAGACTTCAACGCGAGCGAACCTCACTGTGGGAGAGACGACGAGGCCAGTATCTTTGAACGCTCACTCAACGAGTTTCATTTGGGTGAATAGCCAAGCCTCTTTCTCAGTACAACAGGACGAGCAACTCTTCGGGTTCCTGTACTCCGAGCTATAGTTTCTCCAATAGCTCGGATCTCAGTTCTGCCGCTTGAATTTCCATACGGCCATCGGCGTAAGCAGGTGATGCGGGGATCCCAAGTTGTCTTCGAGCGCATCCGTCAGTCCAATCAGGACAGTGCCAACACGACCGACTCCGGATGCTTTGGATGATGGTTTGAACAAATCCATGTACAAACTGGATACTGGCGCAGTTATATCTTCTAATTTATACTTCTAACAATCTCCGTCTCTTCGCCAACGGTGGTGAGGCTGGAGCGGAGTGCAGGCCAAGGTCGGGGACGACAAAAGCATCGTCATAATCGGGTACAAGACAATCCTGTTTGGCTTTCCCTTTCATAGCTCCAGTGACTCTACCAGAGCGGCACATTCCTGATGTAGTAGGAGGACAGAACATCTGTGGAACCTCGTGGAATGACTCCGCGTAGACTTGTTCGTCAAAAAGACTCAAATCGGCAGTCCAGTCGTAATCTCCGAGGTTTGCCTGGTCGGCCTGGAGAACAAAAGCGTTACAAATAATATTAGAAGGAGAACTTAAACTTCACATCGTGCAACAGGAGAATCGCGAGGCGCCTACAATACGGTGAAGACCAGGATCAAACCATACCTTCGAGGACGCTATGTCACCAAGGCTGTATCCTTCTCCCAACTCAGGAATATTGAGTAGCTCATCCACTCTCCAGTTAGGAATGGCGTCGGACAGAAACTCAGTGATGCTCGTTCGTTTCGTTTGGAGAGTGCTGGACACGCTGTGATGACTTGCCGAGGTATTACTGATCCCCATGGATTTATTGCTAGCGGTCAGAACCGAAGGTTTGGCAGTAGATGCGGATGAGAACGAAGGAGTCGGTGCATATGATTGTTTGTAAGACTGGACAGATGATGGAGACTTTGAGGCGTTGGTGATGCTACTGTTGATTATAGACGAAACCGGATGCCGTGTCAGCTCCTCGGAGGTAGCCGTCTCCTGAGCAGCAGGGCTTGAGTTGCTGAGTGCCTCCAAAGCCACTCTCGTACCGGGCACCAGGAACCTCTGGTGAGCGGAAGAAAGAGCGGTCGTGGAATGGATAGATACGTCGCAGTCTCGACACAGAAGGGCCCGATCTTCCAGGCAGAAAAAGAACGCAGACTTCTCCTGCAAGACCGACAAGGAAAGTGAGCCGAACTCATACCAAAGGCCAAGGACGCCTCCACTCCTCACAGACGCGCGTCGCTGTATGTTTGTCTGTGAGGAACAAGTGTCTCCTCGGCCACTAAACAGACCAAAGGAAGGAGAAGACCTACATAGAAGTAAACAATAAGCTAATTTCATGGCGTCACAGACTGCCAAGTTCAGACTTGAAACAGCTGATTTACCGACCAAGCCATATTGGTTCAAACAACACTCCACTTCAATACACCGCGATACACCCATACAGGGTCACGATTCGGCGAAGTACCTGGCAGATATCGCAACGAGGAGACTCAGCTGGTCCGATTAAAGAAACCCGCTGGTGTTTGTTTGCCAACTTATTGGCCGCATGAATGCGTGTGTCGCACTCATTACACAAAGCAGCTTCATCCGCGCAACACATAACCGAAGCCAAAGCCCTCTCACATCCATCACACTGAATCCTCATCTTGGGCAATGTGGTTCCTCCTTATTCCCAACTATCTACAATCTATCGGCAGGAGCTTTCCCGATCTTTCGTCCGTCGTCGTCGTCGTCCTGCCTGCTCCTCCTCGCTGTGAACCTACCCTCAGTATCCGCTTCGACCTACTTCTCCCTACCGTTCTCACGCTGGTTCTCTTCTCTACGTCCACAGACAAACAATCACTCAACAGCACTGACAATCCACAACTCCTCCTCTTCTTCTCGTGGCCTGCTCTCTCTCTCTTGCTGCTTCGTGAAGAACTTCCCGCTCTACGATTCTCGCCTTATTTGCGCCCGCAGCTGCACTTCTGTCACCATAAAACAACAGGGAACCAGAAGCTTCTGCCCCCGCCTTATTGAACCGGGTCAGCTCGCTTCGCACGCTGGCTCGCATAAAAATCGAATCTGGTACCGCGATCTTCAAAAAGTTCCTCTCCGGGCTCTCCATGTGGTTGATCAGCTGGAAGCCGCGGCCCACCCTCCTCCTACAAGCACCCTATCATAGTAAAAAAGAGAACACCCCATCATAGTAACCACAGCGCCCGATGATTCCGATGAAACAGGAGGTGACAGCTCCGCTACCCCTACAGTCAAACCTGGATAACTGATACCTGTTTAATGGTTACTGTTTTATTATTGTTACGAAAGTTTTACTCTGCAGTGAAGAGAAAAGTAACTTGTTAGACGTTAAGATCAACGGATAAATATATATATGTAAGAACAGAATACATTTTAAAATCTAGAATATCATCATATTCATAACTTCGTGGATTTTAAACCCCTCCTGGTATAAAAGGGTCTCAGATGAAATATTTTTCTTAGATTTTTTTTGGAATTCAAAATCTCTCTCTGAAATCTGGAACACAGAAAAGTTTTGAGTTTAATAAACTAGATTTTGATAATATTTGGATGAAAATTAAATTATTCTTTTGTAAAATGTAACACTTTTCAGTCGCTTTCCAACGCTACCTACCACGTCAACAACGGATGTCAAATTCAAACATTCTGAAAAGATGCAGCTTGCTCTGGATAATCCCGAGGTCCATTTTTTACGTCCGTACACGTCAAAAAATGAGGAGTCTGGATAACCCATACCCTAAATATCAGGAGTGTGGGTTTAACAACACTTGGAACAAACTCTTGATATAAATATGATCTGATAAATATAATAAATATATAAATCATAGATATAAATAATAGATTCATCTTCACTAAAATGTATTGAGAGAATTCTATAGAAAATGCATGCGTGACTTGTGGTAAAGCTAGATCAAGTGATGTTTCTGGTTGAAAATTTAATTTGAATACAAATATTCTTCTTGAGATCGATCATACAGTCAGATCTAAAAGACTCATATGTAGGTAAGTTCACAAGCTAAAAGAGTATTTCAATTCTTTCCGTGTCTATATAATTGTTACCTTGTTAACAATAAAATGATTTATTGTTATAAAGTTATATCTTTTTTATGGTTTCAAAAACTCTACTCTAGAATCCTAACAGTAAACCAAGTTCGACTGTATATGCTATGCTGCCCTGATCCTTCTTCCTTTGCCCTGCCCTGCCCTTCCCTTTGCTGCGTGACCCGTTCGAGCCCTCAAGGCCAGCCGCATCTGGCTCTCTTCTGCGGGCCGCGTGAAAGCTCATTGGTGGAAACTCGAAACTCATTCGCAAGTGCTCTTTTCTTTGCGGCGGCGAGCTTGGAGCAGGCATGTACAGATGTATTATTGTTTTATGCTTCCTTTGAGTACCTTTGGGTTTTCAATATCTTGGTATGTATCTTAGGGGAGTATTTATTTGAGTGATAATAATGCATCCAACTGTGATAGAGAATAGCAGAGAGAATGAAGTCATGGAGGTGGTATACTGTATTCCTACTTGGTCCCATTTTTCATGATAATTGTCTCGCATCTTGTTGTTGGTGTTGACTGACCGTTTATTATTTATTCGCACATCGTCTTGTCTAACTTCCGCGGTGTATAACAAAAATATGCATGCTCGATCTACTTGGGAGAATTTTTGCTACTTTCATGATGTCAGAAAAATATGTATTAGATGGTTATTATAATTTAGATTTTAATTTATTATTATTATATATTAACTAGACTACAATTGCGAGAGGAGCCAGACTTAAACCCATAAGGAAAGGATATTCCTTGTGAAAATGAAGAAGAATGCCTTTAAGGTTTTGTGAGATATGGTTGTTCCTTGCATGTCACCAGTTGGTACCAAATAAAGGAGTCTTCCTTGCAAATAAATAAGCATGCTCAATCAACTTGGGTAACTTTTACTCTTTTTATCAGAAAAGGGGTAATTATTATATAGAAATTCTAGACTAAACTATGATCAAAAATTTAATATATTTAGAAATGTTAAATGATGGTTGAACCTAATATCGCTAGAGCGAGCTTAGAATAAGCGTTCCAAAAGACGGAACGTCGGACAGGATGCTTTTTTTTTGTAAATTGTTGTCTCATCTTAGCCGAAATGTGAACTAAAATATATATGTTGTACATGCCATCTATATCACGCTTTTGAACTTGTCTTATTTTTCGGAGGCGGGTCCTCTGTTACGCGTGGTAACGCCACTAACGCGCGGTGACGGCAGTCGCCGTCCTTCATGTCTCGACGTGGGCAGACGGCAGTAACAGTAGCCGATGCCTAATCGATTGCACTCATCTTCTCTTGCAATTGCTCCTCTCGATGTCGATAGACGGCAGTAATCCTAGCCAATATCCGATCGATTGCGATCTTCTTCTCGTGCGATTGCTCCTATCTTGCTCCTCGGACGATCGCTTGTCGTCATTTTTTCGTCTCGTCTCTCGTTGGACTTGCTGCTCGTGGGCCTGTTGCGTTCTAGATTTCATCATTGCTGCTGGTGCGGGTGAGAAGGTCACACGCGGCCGGACGTGCTGCTGTTGACATGTTTTGCACCGGGTTAGCCGTCCGGATGGGACTGTCTTTGCTCGCTTTGGCGTCGATTGTTTTCAGTTGCTCGCTTCGGCATCGGTTGCACCATCTCTCGTCGGATGGAGTGCTCGAGTTAGCTGTGTTTTTCCTTTCCTCGTTGCTGCTGCTGTAGGTCCCGATTTGGTTTGTTCACTCGTTTTTCTTTTCCTCCTTGCTGCTGCTGCAGGTCACGTTTTCAGTTTGCTCGCTTCACCATCGGTTGCACGATCTCTCTCACCGACTTCTGTCTCTTGGATGGGACGGTCTCGTTAGGTGCATTATTCCTTTCCTCGTTGCTGCTGCTGCAGCTCACGATTTTTGTTGTCGTCTTTTGCAGCCGCCTCGTTAGCGGACTGTCTTTGTTCTATGGACCCGGTCTCGTTAGGTGCGTTATTCTTTTCCTCATTGCTGGTGCTGCAGGTCACGGTTTTCATTTACGTTTTCTGCAGGCACCTCATTAGCGGACTGCCTTTGTTCTCGTCTGGATGGAACTGTTTTTGGTTGCTTGCTTGATCGCTTGCATGATCGAGACGGCTCCGATGGCAGATTTCCTCTTTTCCTCCGGATGGGACTGTCGCTCGTTTCTTTTTTTTCCATCATGGCTTGCACGATCAAACCGGCTCCAAATGCTCCTTGTGACACTGCGTTGTGGTTCCCAGATGGCTCGTCTGCTGCATTGCCGGCATCTGTCGTCGTTTCTGGTGTGTATTGCACCCATCGAGACGGGTCGGCAAGTGGCCGAGCTAAGCTTCTAGATTACCTCGGACGTGCTTTAGCTGCCGCCATGGGAAGAGATGGAACCGTCTTCTTCCACGGCTGCTATATGTCCACGCCCTGTCTACTTGGGTGCATGGTACATTCTTTTCATTTTTGCACCCTACCTGCAGTTCAGATACTCTGCCTCCACTCTACACGCAATGTCCGATGATGAGAATGTTATTACTATGTTGGATGATGAGAATGTTATTACAGTCTCTGTTTATGAGGAGTCTTCCAGTCAACTTTCGTCTTCTCGTCCTTTGCTTGTATCTTCGACTTTCTCTGTATCAGTCGTCTGATGTTTCTGCTCCACTATCTCTCTCGATACTACCTCTGTCTTTATATTCTATCGACCCAGTTTGCCTCCAAGGAATAGAAAGGTACAAATGTCAAGGGCTCAAATTTGCTGACCGACGACTATTCCCTCTCATCCTTTGCTCCCTTCAGGCTACCTTTCATTTTCTGAAACTCAACTGTACCTCAGCAGAAGCTACGTCTATATAGACTTCCGTTTTTGTTTAAAGCCATCCGAATTTCTTCTTCCTAGTTTGGATTATGTAAAACGTCTTATGCTTTCTCTGGGGCTACTGACTGCTTCCAGTGCATCATCGGACTTTTTCTGTATATTAAATCGGAAGAGTTATGGCTCATCCTCAAGGACAGCAGATCTACTTTCTTTTCTTATTCGAAATTTCTCCGACACGAGGATGACGAGAAGCTTCTGAAACCTGTAGTTTCTTCTGTGTATTGACTTAAGTGTTTAACTTGTGTGTGCAAAGCAGTGAATAAGAGTTTATAGGATAGGTTGTAAACATTTTCTCTTTCTCTTTGATGCAAATGCGACAAGCCGCTCGCGCGACTCGTGTGAGAAATCCACCTCTTCCTTGATCCAGAAGAACTATCTTCCTCAAGAGTCTTGAAGTGTCCATGACGATCGGCCAAACTGGTGGGGATCTGGACCTGTCTTGTTGGGGGTCGCTGTGTGCTTTTGTTCAACGAGAGTGTGATAGTGAGCTCATCTCGGTCGAACGAGGAGGAGCTTTGTTACATCTGCACATTCAAGGTGTTTTATGTTTGCAGGTCATCAGCCCGATCTACGTTAAAAGCAGATTAGTCACTGTCCTTGGTTGGGAGGGGAGTGGTAGACCACTGGGGGGTGAAGTGTGCGTTAAAACTGAATAAAAGAGGTCTTCGTACTTTTGTATGTATAATTGGCTACTGTATGAAGGATAAATCTGAGATACATCACTGATGTTGTATGAAAAATATTAGTGATTCTATGCTTGCAGATGAGGATGAGTTGTTCACACCTTTGGGTGTTGTAGACACCAAGAACAGGGTTGGACTGAACTCTAACAATATTCTCCAACGCGCTCTACAGTTCAACAAGTACAGGTGTCAGCATCCTCTATGCAATATCCTCCACACATGTTTTCGATCGATGATTCGTTGTGGCAAATATTCTCCATCCTATAAATGGTTGATGGATAATGATATACAGCGGGTCAGGAGTGAGACTCTCTGGAAATCCATCGAACACCTGCAGATTGTCACGATGACCGACATCGATACTATATTTTTCCAAGCGCGAGGATCGCAGACGTTACTTCACTAGTCTAACTCCTGAAGGGAGCAGCGGTCACTGGATCTGCCTTCTCCAGCAATGAATGTATGTCCATTTTTTGAAGCTGTGCAAGCTTCTCTTGAGTACATTCTCATTTGCAGTGCTCTACTTCGAGACAAGACAGCACAGCGAGCCACATAAGGTAAGTTTACTTCTTGTTTTTACCTGCGTGTCGTGGCAAGAGTCTTTCTTGAGGAGGGCGGACCTCCTGATTGTGATTGATCAGAGGAACGATCAAGAAGAAAACATACTGCTGCAGATGATGATAACTCAAAATTCTGTCTCTTACGTCCACCAAATATAAATCAAACACTTAGATACACAGATAGGTCTTTCAAGACTCAAATAAACTTTATTTCAATGTCGACTCCATCATCAAATCTTCAATCATAAAAGATCTCTCCTCTCTCTCCTGCGCGCGTCTCCTCTCTCTTCTGTCAGTTCTCTATGAAAGTCCCCGTCGAAAAACTACCGCATGTTGATTTACCTAAAAGATAAGCCCTTTGCTAAGCTGCCCCCTTGCTAAGTTAGGCCCCTGCTGTCCTTATACGACTACTTATCAAAGCAGCCCTCTAGCTAAGCTGGACCCCTACTTAAATTAAAATGAAAGTTTCCTGACCCTCGATGTCATCTTGATGTCATCCTTAATATACCACAAGCCATCCAATGTAGACCGAAGCCCCTACACTTATGGGGCTGTCCCACAAGGCTTACAGCCCCCCATATGCGCACCAGGTATCTCTCATGGTATATTCAAGATAGCATGCGGAGGCTTAGGCCAAGAAGCTTACGATTAAGAGAGATACTAGTCTCCCGCCCCTAGATATGCAGGATGTGGCTGCATCTCCAACATAGACTCCTCGGGAGGTCAACATGCCGAAATAAAAAACACAAGATACCTCCCATGGTATATTCAAGGTGGCATGCGGAGCTTAGGCCAAGAAGCCCACGATTAAGAGAGATACTAGTCTCCCGCCCCAAGATATGCAAGACTGGCTGCATATCCAACATAGACTCCTTTCCAAGAGGTCAACATGTCAAAATAAGAAACACATGCCAGAGGAGAATTGATCCTGAGACCACTTTCCTCCTAGGCAGGCGTCATATCACAGGGATGGCATGTGCTTCCGTTAAAAAATAAACAAAGTTTGTACATATTCTTATTTCTGAAGAAAATTTTCGGTAAAGTCTTTACTAGCTTTTCCTACACTAACTTCTTTGTACAACTTCGTTTTTAGCGAATGAGGAGTCAAAACTATAGTACTCGTGAACACCTACACACTCACGCTGTTAGATCATGAGCCCGAGTCACGAGCTAGAATCGACGGATTTCTCTCTTTCGTATTTTTCATGACTTAAGACTTGTACTAACTATTGCCTAGGACGTTTTTTCTCACAACCGAAAACACGAAGTCGCTCCTCTCGACGAGCTCTGCATTCTGGAACTTTTCGCCTCCTTCAAGGTAATATTTTATCCCAAGCTAGGTGGCAGCTTGTCAAGCATCGCACCAGCTTAGCTCCTGCCCAGCTTGCCAAGGCTAGGGTGTAGCTTCTTCTACAACTTCGTACACAATAGAGATAAAATCTCTCTACAACTAGTTTGCACTGTATAGGTCAACGTACAACACGACAGCGCGTTCCAAGTTTTTTCTTTGCTACCTGACCTCGTCTTTGCATGCAGACTGTGATGTGGCAACAACGACTGATATTGCTGAGGAGACAGTTGTAGCAAGAAGCGGATTTCAGACAGCGCTGTAGCGGGATGGTTGATTGAACCGGAGTCATCTGTATCGAGAGCAGGCCATTTTCGGAGAAGGGCAATAAAATAGTTGGCATATTACAGTGGAAGAAGCGTTATGTACAGTCGCGTCTATAGTTATGTCAACTGCAACCTTGAGCACTTTCCGCCTACCTTACTCACAATCCATTGCAACCACTGTTTGAGGAGCAGCCACTATCAGTTCGAGGTTTTCTGTTTTGTACAAGGGTCAACTTCTGTATTCAACTACACTACGGTGACAGAACACTGGACACAACTATTGTCGAGGCGAATGGAATGTTTTTTCGTTTACTTTTTGGGCTTCAAAGCCTTCTGTTATGTACAGTAGGGATGTAGTGTCGTAGGATTACTCCTTTTGCCCATTTAGCATACAAGATATCGTTCCCACAGAGAATTTGCACAAGTAACGTTGCTCTAAGTTCTAAGATCTGTTCAAACACACAAACACACAGGTTTTGCCTAGAAATCCCATCTTCTCACAAAACCACGCGTCTTCCAGACTCACCAAAAGGTGCTCTGGATCTAAACAAACAACTACTAACTAAAATATCACACAACTATTCATAGAGAAGCTCGGGAAGACGCTTCCTGCTTCCAGGTTACTTCTTCCGGTCTTCTCAGTACCGTCTTCCCAAAGCAATTCTCGGCTTTTGGAGGTTCAACTCGGCTTCTCGCACCTCCATAAGACTGTTGCTGCTTCGCAGAAGTCGACTAGCAACGGCTGTTACACCTTGCTCTCCCACTCACATTCCAACGGTTTAGATTAATCACATGGTGTATGCCCCCTGTAGCCTTCCCAAGCTTCTGTCTACGGAAGTGGTCTTCCTGCAGCACTACAACGACATTCACCTTCACGAAAGCTCAATAGAAGTCTCGGAAGCTCATTAGAAGAAGATAAAAAGATGGGAGAAGATGGGGAAGAAGGGAAAATCCAAACAAGAGAAAACAAGATGAAAAGGAGAAATTAAGATTCCGACAGGCTTCTAGTCCGGATCCTGACTAACAAGCCATCCCTGCTTGTAATAGTTCGGGGAGGAAGACAACAAACGTGCGTACAGTTGCACCGTCTTCTACTTGAGGATGTCATCTTCTGCTGTGAGAAGAAGGCTTCTTTCTTCTTCTCTCGCTGCTCTGACTACTCTGTCTTCTGGGATCTTTTATCCATAAGACCGTCCGTACGTAGATCCGAAGTGCTCTACTGGACGAACCAAGCTGCAATTCCACAACTGCTGACAGTCACCGTCACTCAAGAAGAACGCTTCTCATGCACAATCGAGAGTGAATCCAAGAAAACCCACCATCCAGAAGACATGGACAAAGCTTTTGCACTCAAATCAGCAATCCATTCTCTGAGAAGAAGTCACATTGGCATTGGGAAGCTCACTCCCTCTACTTCCTGCTCCTACTCCTCGACACACCAGTCTAGCCAACAGGACTGCACGAGGATGCCGTTCTCTGTTCCTAAACTGTCCACTATCTCTATCTACATCTTCGAACCACTGCTGGTAACGAGCATGCAGACCCCTCCGGTATAATCCCAGTCTATTTGTATGTCTCTAACATCGGGTGTAGTGTGCACTGTGCGTAATGTATATCATGTGTCTCAAAATCCTACTCTTCGATCTTACTTATGTCTTCTACCACGAGAAAATAGAGGAGACGACCACGAGGGAGAGATGGGCGCTGTCAGAAGGCTACCACCCCACATGCAAGCCGTTTCCCTTTTCCTGTTTAGCCCTCTATCTTGTTGTCCTTACGCTACTTATGCTGCCACATGGTATCCTAACTAATTTTACACTGAAAATTGCCACCCTTAAGATAGCATGTTCGGTCCTATTAAGTTTGGAAATGTCAACGTCGGTTGTGGTTACTATCTACTCTGATTGCTCGGAGGCAATCTCTACCGGAGCTCCTAACGCGGCTTCTGATAAGCTAGGAAGCCCTGCGAACACCTCGGGTAACACTGAGGTGGCTTCCTCCTCATCGTTCTTCGCTGGCCCTACTGTCGCTGCTGCTGCTTCTTCATCGGTTTCTGCTTCTGCTTCTGCTTCTGCTTCGGAAGACGGAAGCGTCTTCTGGGAAGCGGAGTCGACTGGTGCTTCCTCGCTCTTCTAGAGCATTAGTTTGGTACTAGGGACCATGACGACCTCATAGGGGTCCGAGGAAGTCGCTTCCTCCACGCAGAATACCTGGGAAGACGGTTCTTCTTCCTGTCTTCCAGAAGACATCTTGTCTTCCGGGGCTTCTTCCGGAGTCTTCTTGGCTTCCAACGCTGTCACTACCAAGTGCACAGCGAGGTCGAACTCTTTCTTCTCCATGTCGGCACCGATCGATGATACTAGGGCTTGGGAAGATGTAGTTACCGGTGACGGAGTCGAGGGAAGTCCATAGAGTGTCTTCAACCCCTCTAGGGTAAGCAACTTCCTACCCGCGGTGAAGTTGAACTTCTTCCAAAGCGCTTCCACCGACTGTGCTAGTATCTCCTGCGCACGAGCTTCCGCTGCTTCTCGCTGCATCTTCTCGGCTGCAACTCGCGCTTCTGCGGCTTCCCGCTGCGTCTTCCATCTTGTCTTCTCCTCTGCGAGGACGATGATCTTCCCCCGCACTCGGAGAATCTCTTGATCGCGCTGCTGTAAACGCACCTGCAACTCCTGGTTGCTCTTCCTCAGTTGGGCAGCTCCTTGGCAGAAGCGGCTGCTTCTGCCTTGTACCTCGCTGCGAGCTTCTCCGTGGTGCGGAGACTAGCTTCCAGCGCTTCTGCCTTCTTCTGGTCTTCTTCTTGACGTATCAAGGTGCGCAGACCGAATCCAGGCTGTAAAGGCTTCTCCTGAACCTTCGCTCTCTTCTACAGCAACTCCATAGCTGGCTGGATCTCTGAGTGGAAGAAGGCACTGAACTCTTCCAATCTTCTTCCTGCGGAAGACAGGTTCATCTCCACAATCCTATCAGAGGTGTCGACCTTGTCTTCTAGAGGCAAGGATGCCTCTTCCACCACTATGGTCTTCAGCTTCTGCATACGGGAAGAAGCTACTCTTCTCATCTTCCGAGGTGGAAGATCTCTCCCCATGGTAGAAGCGGTCTTCTTTACTGCGCTTCCTCGCATCGCAGTAGGAGTATCCATCCATCCTTCGTCTTCTGAAGTCTTCGGAAGACTCCCTGGTGTGGTAGAAGCGGTCTTCTACTCCGGTTGAGTACTCAACGGCTCTTCCTGCGAGTCAGACTCCGATCTCGAATGAATGAGGGAGATGGTCTTCCTAGGTACACTTCTAGGACACATCTTCCTCGGAGGCGTGGCATCTTCCGACCCACTTGAGTCGTCTTTTCTCATCAGAAGCGTCTTTTGATGAATGCCGGACCTCAGCTGTGGCATCAGAGTGGGAGGAGGAGTTACGACTGTTGCTCGGTCGTCTTCTTCCGAGGTCTCCTCCTTCGCCTCATGCTGCCCTGTTGGTCCATACTTCCCAACTGATCTTCCGTGAGATCCCCCATGGCTACGTACAGATAACAAAGAAAAGGTGTCAAGTGTCCTCCTGCCGAGGTACCTAAGTACGCTAGCTCCGCCTGTACATATACGTGGAGGAACGATCCTCAGTTGACGTTCTCTCTGGCACACACTGCTTCCAAGAACTCCACATCCGGATCTCCAAGATACCTCGTCTTCTACGCTTTCTCCTTGGGAAAGAGATGCAGAAACAGCTTCGCCAGAAGTCGCTTCTTCGGCTCCCGGTAAGATTCTACCTTCCATCCGTTCCTTCCTTGTCTGTCCTCCATGAAGAGGCAAGTTGTGCTTCCAGGCACATGCCACTCACTCACGATCTTGGGTAAGATCTTCTTTTCGAGCCAATAACCTCAGTCCTCGGATTTTGACCTGTGGAAGGTCTTGCGCCACCAATCTTCAGTCCAGGAAGATGGTCTTCCTCGAGCTACTCCTGCCTGTGCAGGTACACGGTTGCGAGGCGATAAGGCTGCCCAAACTTCCTCCAGAAGACCCTGGTCGGTGAGGTTCCAATCCCACAGGAAGAAGTCGAGACCCAACTCCTTGAGGAAGGGTTTGGCCTCGGCCAACTCTGCTGCGGGTAACACCAACCCTCGAGGATGCATCGACATACTTGGAAATCTGTTGCACTAAGCCACACGCACTTACTGTGAGCTGAAGGCTCAGTCCTTCCCAAGTGCCCACAGTCTAGCTTCTACTTCTCAGAAGACGAAACTAGTCTTCCAGAAGACAGCTACTCCGTCTTCCGAGATTCTAACAGTGCTTCCTAGATAGCTCTCGTCTTCCGAGCTATATCTAAACAATCCTAACTAAGCAAGGCCTCGCATGGATTCCTCAGAAGACAACCCACCTTGCATTACATCCTACTTCCTATCAGAAGATGGAAAATGTGCGAGAAGCAAAGCGTATGAACAAGTTCCAGAAGATGGTCGCGGCTCCTACGGTGACAGTGACCTCTGGGAAGACCCCCGGGACAACTTCCGATTCAATGTCTTTCTCGGAAGACCTCCCGAAGTCAGGCTTCCCTTCACTGGTCTCACCTGTCTTCTGCTTCCTACGCGCATCTATCCTCACAATAGACACGAAACCTTCATACTCTGTTCTTTCGACCCCTGCCTCTCATACACACTCAGAAAAAGCTTGCTGCATGATGGGAAGACATGACCCTCGACCATTCTCTCCAGATTCTGCCAGCAAGACTTCTCATGACTCTCTCCTAAGTTCGGGAAGAAGAAGGAATGGGCTGCTATGGGTCGGACAGAAGAGACCCGAAATGGACCCTCACGTCTTCTCGAGCATTTTGCCAGCCCTTCCAGTCTTCTAGTCTCTCTAGGAAGATGTGGATTTGAGAAGCTTGGAAGACCGGGAGGCACATGCCTAGTTCCCGACTTCCAACTTCTCGAAATAACAAAACAACTCACCAAGCCACTCGGAATCCGTATTAAGCCTCTCTTAACACCAAAGCAAAGCAAATCCACTCTCGATACGAATTGTACACAGTCGACTTCTGAAGACAGTCAGGCTTCCGAAGCGTCTTCCGAAGATGTTCCAATCTTCTGAAGCGTCTTCTGTTCAAGGTTTCGGGAGTAGAGAGATGACAGGGTAGGGAAATTGATAGCTGGGATCTCCAATTTGAAGGCTAGGGGTAGGGAACCTCGAATTGAACTCGGGAAGAAGCAAGAAGATGTCTGACAGAAATTGGGCAGCGCTTCCGCGCCCAATGTCACAATAGGAAAATAGGGATAGGGGATTGATCGATCAGGTTGCCTGCAAACAACCGAGGAAGCGCGAGGGATACCAAACAAAGGCGAGAAGCAGTGGGGAAGGAAAAAGAACATGGGAAGAACCTCTACTATCTTCTGTCTGCTTCCCGAGCTGTCTTCGATCTTCCACGCGCTTCCGGCTCTGGTTCCAGCTCCAATGCGACCCCACAAAGCTGCTTCCGCCGTCAGCTCCTTACTACGCCTCAATCGATCAAGCCGTCCACCTTCGATTCTACTCAGCCGTCCTCCAATGTCAACTTCCGGGAGTTCACAGAAAAATTCCTTTAGCTCGATATGCTTCTACTCTCAGTATTTCGACCTCGCCTTCCTTCTAGCTTCGAATCAATCTTGACCTCACTCAATTTCACCTCGCTGCTTCCTCACTCGAATCAATCACTCTTGAATCGATCTTCTCAACCAAGAAGCGTTCTTGCTGCGGGAAGCTGAAATGTGCTAATGCGCTTCCTGCGCATCTTCCCTGCAGTTTAGGGGTTTCGACCCTCCCGACCTACCTAACCTATTCGGTGCTACCTGGTAGGTGCACCTATTTCTTACGTGGTGAAGCTTCCGCGGTTGCCGTCTTCCGGAAGATACGTGTCTTTCGCCGTCTTCCGTCTTCCGAAGACATAACCGAGAAGACGCTTCCCGGAAGACGGTCGTCTTCCGAAGAAGTCAACTTTTTATTACAAAAAGCTCATTTTGGAGATTTAGTTTATCTATACGTAGTTTATATATTCTAGTTTGAATAGTGTTTAAGTCATTCTCATAAGTATGATTTGTATTTATAAATTTACGTATTAATTGTACAATTGGTACATTTAGATGAATTAATCGTAAATCTTGCAGTTGTTTCACTATATACTCCCATTTGTCAGTAAGAAATTCATCATGAATTAATACAATTGGTTTGTAATGACCAAAACTACCTTCATTATCATCATATAGAAGATTGAAAGTAACATGATAAGAGTTGTTGTTTGGAAATTGAATTATATTCTTTCCAGAAGTAAAACTGTAGATGTGTATATTTTTTTGTAATATGGAAGATAAAGCTAAGAGACATAAAGAATCACCCCACACACCACCTTCTTTTGTCATTTTACCAACTTTGGTTATATATTCATCTACAGATTCGACACGATGCGACACTCTCAATTCATCTTCCATGAAATAAGATAATATCAATGGAGGTAACAACGCTTCTTCAGTTATACAAACAAGTTATTATGCTTACAAATTTCAAAAATTCGTGAATCCTGTAATTTGTGGGCACCACAGCTGAGGAGACAGTTGTAGCAGGAAGCGGATTTCAGACAGCGCTATAGCGGGATGGTTGATTGAACCAGAGTCATCTGTATCGAGAGCAGGTCATTTTTCGGAGAAGGGCAATAAAATAGTTGACATATTACAATGGAAGAAGAGTTATGTACAGTCGCGTCTATAGTTATGTCAACTGCCGCCTTGAGCACTTTCCGTCTACCTTACTCACAATCCATTGCAGCCACTGTTCGAGGAGCAGCCACTATCAGTTTGAGGTTTTCTGTTTTGTACAATGGTCAACTTCTGTATTCAACTACACTACGGTGACAGAACACTGGACACAACTATTGTCGAGGCGAATGGAATATTTTTTCGTTTATTTTTTGGGCTTCAAAGCCTTCTGTTATGTACAGTAGGGATGAATAGAATGTATGATAAAAATGTATTCATCTTTATATGTAAATGAACGGATGTGTAGTGGATACGTTCGAGACGTATACTCTGCATATATTATTTCGGCACTACAACTTTCGTCTCGTCCTTTTGTGTGCGCGTTAGACACTGTGCGCGCTAGACTCAATGCGCGTTCTGTCAACTGTTACTTTACAGAACTGAAATAAAACTACACTGGACATTTTTTGTAACCAATACTTGTGTTGTTTCATTGCTCAAGAATCCGATGTACGAGTAAACTCCCTCGTGTCACGTGCAAGTAGAAACTTGTGAAAGCAAACAATTCATATTAAAATGACTCCAAACATTTTGTCGGTGAATATTTCAGAGGAGAAAGCGTCTGTCCCGAATGAAAAAGGTCCCGCAGACTTGTTGAGGAGCGAAATAAGAAGAAGAACAAAAATTGCGCCCGAGAAAGAGAAAAACTCGGCGGTGTAAAAGGTCATTTTTTGAGGGAGAGAGGTAGAGAAAAAAGTACCCACGATTTGCCGCTGTGCCTAAAAAATATCATGCAGTCAAATCAAGTTCACTCTAATGCTAACGGATGCAAAAATACCCGATGAGCCGAAAAGGGTTGAATATAACTTTCAGTTGACTGCGATGAATATGCAAGATAGATATAACCGATAAGATTGATGCAGAGAAGTGTGTCTTCGAGGATACCAATGTAAAAACCTACTAAAAAAGTTTATTTTAATGAATATATTAATTTATCACCTAACCTTTTCGGACAGAAGGGGTAGGTGATAAGTTAAGCTTGCTCTCCTCTTCCACCATCATATGGAAGAGGTGAATAAGCAAGCTTCTTCTTCCATGCAAAGGTTTAATAAACAAGAAACAACGCTTGCAATGTAACTGCAATACTATGTGCTAACAATTAATCCTGATCTAATCCAATTCCTTTGCAGGTTTTATAGCTACTCCGTACTCTCTTTAACAGTATGTTAATACATGAAATATATTACACAATAAACGTATTACTATGCTAACACTTAGCAACAGAGGGACTGAAAATTGCAATTAAGGATGATGTGTTTGTCAAGCAGCCTACCAAATACATAATTTCTTAAGAGGGCGTATGTTTGCACTCTCCTTATCAGTTCTGTCTGGATATTTCTGCATCTCCAGGTCTAGTTATCACTTAATATTTAGAGATAAATTTTGTCTTTCTTGTCAGTTTGGTATAAACTCATACATAATATTTATATTATTTTCTATACCAACAAGCGAACAAAAGTTCCCTGAAGTTGATCTTGTATGCATATATCTGCTTGGAGACTGGCTATACATATCGGCAGACTAATCGATATTATGAAAAGAGCAAGAAGATAAATACTTTAAAAAACTCTCTTAACGTTGATATAATATAAAAACAGTTGAAGACTTTATAACTTAGGATATTGAGATTTAATCCTGATTTTCTCTTCACCTTGTGGGTGTTACTTGTTTGACCTTCTGCTCCCTCTTTCCCCTTGTTCAGCTTGATGGGGTCTTCCCGTCCATTTGTTATCCATTGCGTAAAGTTTATAATTTAAAAAACACTCCCCAGTTTGTCCTTTATAAGTAGCAGGGAGCTTGGAAGCTATCAGGTCTCTCCTAGCATATAGCTGAAAAAAATGTTTTCATTCGTTCAGTTCCCCTTTAAACGACACAGGTACCAATGTACCAAAATATGCAGCCATCACGCACTGAAGTAGATAAAAAGAAAAAGAAACAAGACAGTAAATAATGCTCACGAATCACAAAAACAAAGAGGTGAATGTTTATACAAAAAGCTCATACACGAAAGTAAGAATAAACTAAAAAGCAAATAGGACGTAGTGGCAGCTGCATCATACCTCATGAAGGCTAGAAGAAGAGAAGGACTCTTAAAGGTCTCCCATTTTGTCTTTCCATAGTCACTGGAGCTTGAAAGCTATAAAAAGAATCCCTTGAGCTTGAAAGCTATAAAAAGAATTAAATTAATGAATTATAATATATTTATCTAAGAAGATGATATATATAGTGGTGTGTGTAATGTTTCTCAACGTCTTACTTACAAGTTCTTTTTACATATATCCAACAGTTGTCTGAAGCAACATGTCTGGTGAATTCCATTTAATCTTATCAGTCGATCTATATAGCATGTTCACAGATCGACTTGAAAGTAGAGATAACTTCTAACCTATCATTATAAATATTAAATATAGTACATATCATTAAATAAAATAATAGTATTTTTTTATACATTTGCACCTTCTCGTAGGAGTAAGGATTTACACAAACATTATTCTTTCCGAGTCAATCCAAGTTGTTATATCCAAGCAAGAGTTACAGAAAGAAGTAAGTCTCAGAAGTAAATCTGTTTGTAAATGCTCTCTAACAACTACATGAGTGAGAGCATGATGAGTTATGTGAACAGATTTTGATAGAAAGTTTTATTTATTCCCTAATCCTCTCGTAAAGAATGGTTAGGTGATAAATTAAACACTTTTAGTTCTTTAGCAATGCTACGTGATTAACAATGGTCATGAATATGCATACCAGATCAGTTTCTGAGAACTTTTGTTTGCTTGCTGTTATCAGAAAAGTATACAGGAGTCATGTGAATAATAAGTGAATAAAAATATTTACATTTATCTCTAAATATTAAGTGATAGTTGGACCTGGAGATGCAAGAGGATCTCGATATAACCTATAAGAATAGCGTGAAAAGATGCACTTCCAAACCTATAGATAGAGGGGCTTCTTACAAACACATCACATTCAATATTATTTTTGATTTATTATCTAATTCTTTTAATTTTTTTCTCAACAGAAGAGTTAAATAATAAATTGAACCTTTGCATTTTTGCCTCCTCTAGAAGTTAGACTTGTAAAAAGTAAGTATGCATGCTAGCTGGAGCAACCACAACAAACAGCACAGAACAATAAATGGCGAAAAACCCCACCATAAATAAGAAAAAAGTCACACAAGGGGCGAGGTCACGTACGAGAAGCAGAGACCCCTAAATAACTTCCTAATTAGCTCATATGAAGAAACATTGAAGAGACATCATTTTCTGCTTGTAGTCCAGCCAAATCCAGCAAACATAACTAAAATCTCCGACAAGGGAGTTTCGCAAGATGGACGACCCCGTAAAAACAGAACTAAATCTGGCTGGATAGCTAAAACCTCCGACAGCACAGCCCTGGCAAGGCTTGATTTTGACTACGG
Organism: Asterella californica; assembly: GCA_036924285.1. Lineage (NCBI taxonomy): Eukaryota > Viridiplantae > Streptophyta > Marchantiopsida > Marchantiales > Aytoniaceae > Asterella > Asterella californica. The sequence goes on from JAYKYS010000008.1 coordinate 17,677,778, forward strand.
TAGTATTTTGACTAGTGATTGACCACAGCTATCCACACGTTCTTCTGAGTGGGTGGGTCCAGAAGACAGGTCGTCGGAGTTGACGACCTAAAAGAGAGAACCACCATCGAAGTTCGAACCCACATGGAATGCAGGTAAAATATATTTACTTAATTATGCTGAAGGAGAAACACAGACCAAGTGATAGAAGAGCAGTATTTATGTCTAGCAGAAGTCTCCTCATCTCCAAAAGCTCATATATATTAGTTTACTGAAGTGGCACGGACAGAAAGGAGGAGGATTCAAAAGATATACAAACACGAAATATGAAGATATCATAAACATACCAAGCTAAACAAACCAAAAGTGAAACCTTTAGAGCCATCCTGAAGTCATGTCAGAATCAGCACTCATCGAGTTCTGAACCACTTTTCCATATGGTTACTGTCTAGACTCCAACGTCACTTCTTAGAGTTCCAAACGAGAGAAGTGGTACCTGCACTTGGGAAAAGAGATGAAGTTTACTTCACAAACTTCTAAGTGCCCCTTACCGGATGTCATATATACCTTTCAACAAAAGACATATAACATTATTAATGAGTTATTGTTCTAAGGTTTATATCCAAAAAAGCAACACCAGAATGAAAAGTATTCTCTTCAAACTGGGTAGTTTATGGAGGAATATGTAACACAAGCCTATAGAATACCTTCAACTTCCAGATGTAGTGTTGTAAAGATAAGCAGAAGTCGTCACAGAATCTTCATCCTCGTAGAGACAAGATGTCATCCCACAAACAAAGGTTTTGTTATTTCCCTTGGAAGAACTTTTTCATTTGCAAACGTCACGACAAAAGGATTTGTCTCAGATTTGCAACGAGAGGGTGTAGGAACTCACTCTCATATCATCCTTTATAATCCTACGTTAGTAAGAAAATAAAACTATACCTACAACTCAATCACCCAAAGTGTTAGTATTCTAACCTACTCGAGTTTGTACATTTGTATGTTCTCCTTTCCTTCATTACTAATTTCCGCTCCAAATAAGATTAGTGTTGCTCCAATATATACTTACTTTCTCAAACTTTCAGAAGGAATAAATATGTAGGAGTTATTTCATGGATAGCATATCAAAAGCTTTGATTGCAAACCTTTGAGGATTATCATACTTAGAGAAAAAGAAGTCTTGGTAATGATAAACAAGATGTTGTTCCATCGAATTGGAATCAAGGTTATGCATTTGGTAAAGTGTACAATGGAAAATATTAAAATATATAGTGTAAAATGATAATATATTCTATATTTTTTCCCTCCGCCAAATGATGATTAGGAATGTAAATGCATAGCAACAGATTCATGCAAGATGAACTTTTGGGAACTTTTGCTCGCTTGCTGTTACAAGGAAAATGTATAAGTGTTAAGCAAAAATTGTAAATCAAGTTCATAAGAAAATTTACAAAATTATGTAAATATTAACTGTTATTCCAACTTGGAAACGCGAGAGGAGTCGGACATAAACCATAAAGAGAACGGGGACAGATGTGCTCCACATAGTACATATGCATACCACCGATCGCAACTAACAAGTGATAAATCTAAAGTTCAATTAATTACCTGACCCTTTCGATGGAAGAGGTAAATATGCACGGGTGCTCACTTAGAAAGCAAACATACATACAGAATAAAACATTCAACTGAAGTTAATATCATTGTCCTTTTAGCACAAAATGCTTTTAATTGGTCATGAAGTACAGATTACAAGAGTCAAAGACACCAAAGTTTTCTCTAAAGTCAGAGAGGATGAAAAACCCACTTACATAAAAAACTTCATGACGATCCAAGGATAATATAAGTAATCAATACTGGGACATGATCATAGTAAACCAGGTAGAAACTAGTTATGATAATGACAATGGAAGCCCATTGGCGTGTAATGACAACACATCATAGAGAGTGAAAATACGAGTCTATGCAATACTCTCATCATTGCCATGGATCGACTAGGAAATGAAAGAAAGATTAGAGGATAAATTCTCCCAAAGTTGTCCAAGATGTAAATATGAAACCACCTTGAGTAATTCCAGATTAGGTTTTAATTCTCGCAAATGAGTTTATATTGAGAGAGCTATGTGAGTCAGAAGTTTTAGGAGCTTTATATGCTACGAATGCTGACATGGCATGTTGACGTGATAGATGTTTACATGTCATAAAAAATCTGATGTGAGAACATTTCTAACTTGGCATTGTTGCTGATTGAAAAAAATTCTAAAGTGATCTATAAATGTTAACATGACAGGCCATGCTAACAAGACATAAACCTGAATAGGACATGACATTTTGGTAGGTGATAGGTGGACGACAAGCAAGCGGCTCTTTAGAGTATAAAAGCTAGATCTTCAACTTCAAGAATTTCATTCTTCGAGTCAAAGACTGTTGGATCTCAAACCTCAACTCTGAATTTGAATATTTCTGAAACTTTGATTTCAAAACCAAAATTAAACTAAGATACATAATTAGTCTTAGTATTGGATGTTTTGGATATTCTTGGAATGATTTAGGCAAAGGTTTTCCATCTTTGTATATATCACTATTGTTGGATATATATTAAGAACTTATGAAATTTCAAAATCTTGTGCATATTTTTTACTAAAACAGATCATCTTTTGGAACATCTTTTAATGCAAAATAAATATTCTTGAGTTGGATATTGACTTTTAGAGTCTGAACATTGACTATGAAATTTACGTTGAGGTGTATGGTCTTACAAGTGACACTAGGAGGATCCTGAACCTCAAATTTGAAACCAATGTTCTATAATAGATTTTGAGAGGAGCAGGAATTTTGATTGTTTGTAGCTTGTGCTCCGCATATTTGTTTAGAGATGTCTAGATATTAACAAAGAGGAGTTTTTGAGGACTTTATCACCATCAAGTCCTCAAAAACTCACGTTTTGAGTTGTAACTAAAGAGTTAACCAGATTTAGGAGTTCAACACATGAAAAGATAAAATTTTGAGATTCTAACAACCTTGCTGCTCCTTGCTGCTACTTGGGTGTCAACTACATCTACAAGGTTCAAAAATTAAACGTCAAGTATGGAACTGAGGTTGGGGATGAAGTTTAGATGGAGTTTGAATGAGAAAAAGGAGTCAAAGATATGAGAGAGATTTTAGTCAAAATAATATTTTAAACATTTTTACTTTTGGAAGACAGGTTGTTCTTTTGGAGCTCGTCGAGGTTTGAGGCGGCTGAAAGGTCAAGTCTAAACTTGTTTTCAAAATAGTGATTGCAGATTTACTTGGAGAGAAGATAGAAACATTGATAGGGTGTAAGTTTGGATAGGAGATTTGATTTTATAAATATAGATATTATTTTTAAACAAATTGTGATGAAACAATAGTCATGAGATTTGAAGCTAAGCTAAGCAAAGGGAGCATTTCAACTTCGGATAAATTTTGTAAGCAAAAGAAAATTTGAAGCAAATTTGAGATACACTTGAGGTTGTTAGGTTCCCAAAACTTTCATCGCACAATAGTATGTTATTTTTCTCGATGCTTTCCTAGACACGACTTCGTGAAATCTGATACAACACTTCGTGAATCTAATACTAAAATTTTGTTTTGTAATGGTGAACGTAAACTGGATGACCTATAGGAGAAGCACAAGAAAGAAACTTGATGTTGGGTGTTAGTCTATGATAGTAGTATTGATAATCAGCATAGCGCTATCAGAAAGTTTTCCAAGAGATGGTTTGGACCTTATGTGGTGTTAGAAGTTTATGATAATGTCACATATTCTTTGAGAGAGTTAGATGGTGCAGTGCTCAAGGTACCAATCGCAGGGAAGAGAATCAAGCTCTTTAGAAGAAGAGGAGAGGACCAGAACATTGCAGAACTTATTGAGGATGAAGCTGAAGACTCAACGGAGGTTGAAGATGAATTTGAAGCTGAAGCTGAAGAGTCTTGACCTGGATTTGGCACATACCGGAGGATGTGCAGGTTCAGAGGGGGTGGATGTCATGCTACTTGGCGGCTACATGTTACATTTCTACTCCGACGCTTGAGTTCAGTAGTTCTAGAAGTTAGCTCATATTACTTCTAGTCCTTTATGTATATGTTTGACACCTTTGCATACGGTGTTAACACTATTTTGAGTCTTAGTAGGTTGATTACCATGTTGATAGAGCTTAAGCTCATGGGTTGTATTTGCGTGTCGCCCATGCACACTTTCTAGCTTATTTAAGTTATTTTCGGGGCTGCGTGTCATTTTAGGTAGTTTAAGTTTTACGCTGACACTCTAGGGGGCTTGACGTGGTAGCCTATGAGTGTAGATAAGTTACCAGGTAGTTTAAGGCACAAAAGGACAGTCAAGTGAAGCTATGAACTTCCATTGGTCCATTTTTGTCTTTTGTAAAACTCTAAGTTTAGAAACAGAGCTCTAGAGTGGATTTCGAGCAATTGGTGAGCGATCTTCGAAATCTGAGAACATAGGAAGAGAGAGCTCGTCGTGCCAAGCACTGTCAGTGAAATTTTTGCTCGATTTGGATCAATAAACAAGGAGTTATGCTCAATTGAAGTTCGGATTGTGCCAAAATTACGTCACTTTTGTTGATTTTGAGGTTTTTGGTGCCAATTGCAGCAGAATTGAGAAATCACTTCAAAACTTCGTGGTTGCATTCACTGTCAGGAGGGCTGTCAGGAGGGCTACGAATGTCTAAAAAGTTTCGAATCATTTGAGTGATTGAGTAATTCAGGGCGGCCGCTGAAAGCTCTTAATCTAGAGCAGCAACTTTAGAGAAGGAGATCTGGAGTTCTACAAACAATCAGGAGTCCCAATTTCACACGAGTGTTCAGCAAGCTGTGAACTGCAAATCCTGTAAGAAACTTCGAAGTTGATCGAGCCAATTTCCTGTTATAGATCGAAATAGCTATCTGGGTACCAGAAATTGCTGTAATTTCTCTGTTCAGAAAGTTTCTACCCATATCTCGGTGCTCTGAACTGATCTCAAGCTGAAACTTCATATGTGTATCCAGTAGGACCTCATTTACATGTAGGAGAAGTTCTGAAGTCTACACCTTCATAGTTTCCCTCTCTTTGTGTGTCAAAGTTCACCGCTTAAACCTATTACTACTAGTTAGACCTAAATTTCACTTTTTGAGCATATCAGAGGATCCTACACACCTCTGTGAGTGTTTATAGTCCATGTTGTGACCTGAAAGCCAACCTCTTGAGTAAACAACCACAGCGAGAAGCCCGACGCTTTCATAGGTAGACGGATCACACTCCGACAACGTCGATCTACCTAAAATTCAAGCCCTTTGCTAAGCAGCCTCTTAGCTAAGCTGGGGTCTTTATGTCCTTATACACACATTCACTTATAAAGCAGCCCCCTAGCCAAGCTAACCCTTTGTTAAATAAAAATTTCTCAATCCTCAATGCCATCTTGATGCAACCCAGATTATGAGTCAAGCCATCATTTTAAAGTCTAGGTCACATCTACAAGACCACCCCACAGGGCTTACAACCCTCTCATAGTTGTATCAGTTATTTCGCAACTCATAATCTCGGTTGCATGCAGAGGCTTAAGCTAGGAAGTCCACGTTTAAAGAAGATACCAGTCCCCAGCCCCTTGATGTGTAAGACGTAGTCACATACCCAACATAGACGTCCATCCAGGAGGTCAACATGCTGAGTTAGGAACATTTATGAGCCAAGAGGATTTGATCCAAGGAATTCTTCTTCCTAGGTGAGCGCCCCTTTCATTGAGATGGCTCTTGTTTTCATTTAATACAGTAAAGAGACTTGTACACATACTTACAAAATTCTCTTTTATCTTCTTTGCTAGCTTTCTGGGTGCTACTTCCAATATACATCTCTATTTCTAGTGACGAAAGAACCAAAACTATACTACTCAAGAACACGTATCCTTGATGTCATCATATAATGAATTCGAGTCACCAACAAAAAATGATAGAGTTTTTTTCTCTTGTCACTTTCTTAAACTAGAAATGACGTTAACACTTACGTGTAACCTTATCTCGCGTGAGTGAAGACATGTGCCTGCTCTAATCAAGAAGAGCTTCTATCTGGTACCTTCGTAACTTCTTAGTCATTCTTTGGAATATAAGCTAAGAGGCAGCTTGTCTAGCTTGGCCATAGCTTAGCACTTGCTCAGCTTAACAAGCTTCTGGGTAGCTTTTTTTACAACTACGTACCCAGTGGAACAAAACTCCTTTTTGCTACCAACTTTCACTATATAGACCCTCATGCAACAGGACAACGTGAGATATTATTGAGCACAGCTGCTACGATCTAAAAGGATATTGGATGAGAGGATCCGATAGAAACTCTATCGGTACATGCTTACATCACCAAGCACCAACACGAAGTGTTGTTGAAAGAGGAGCGAAGACGAGATTTAGAGGATGCAAAGGAAGGAACTTCTTCCAAGAAACAGACATGAGAGGAGAAAGTTTGTCTAGAGCTTCAAGATGCGAGAGCTCAAGATCTATCGATGGATGATGCTCTTTCTCCATCGAAAGAGAGAGCAAAAGAGTTGCAGAACGAGAAAGGTAAGCCGACTGCATACATACTGCAATCAGACATCAAGGCTGCAACAAACTTGAAAGGAGTCTTGCAAGATCGTATTCTAAACGCGAAGGTGGAGTTTATCTTAAGGGAGATTTTAGAGATTGCTAACCGTGAGTTTCATGGGATCATCATCGAATCATCAAACGAAAGCAAAAAATTACAGATGAACAATTTGATCACATGCTTTGGATACTAGGGTGTTAGTGGATAAGGAGGAAGAGTTTGCAAAATGCAATGTACATATTTCAGAAGAAGAAAGAGATCGAAGACGTTTGGTACATTTTGAGGAGAAAAGGAGGATGGGAAGTAAATCTCAAGTCATTAGAAGAAGAAAGAGATCGAAGACGTTGGGTACATTTTGAGGAGAAAAGGAGGATGGGAAGCAAAGCTCAAGTCATTACAATCACAGTCATTGAGCTTGAGCTATGACAGAGACACAAGTGAAGATTGGAGATTTGGATGAGCCGATGGGTGCTCTAATTGATCATGGATCAGAAATCAACATCATGTCAAAGAAGTTGTATAAGAAGAAGAAGTGACCTATCAACACAAACATGGGTGGATCATAAAGACAACCAACACCACAAGAGGAGATCTCTATAGAGCTTGTCCAAATGTTAAAGTGCGAATAGGTGATGTTGGTATCGAGCAAAACTTCTTTGTTTGAGAAGCAATACCCGCTCATCCTTCGATAACTTTTTAACACAACAACTCAGATAGAGACGAGGGTGTTAGGATATGAAGATAGCGATAAAATTCTTGACTGTACCATCAAATCACGAGCACAATCGAGATCGTCTAAGATAAAATTTACTTCCAAGGGTGAGTGAAGAGTTCGTTAAGTAATATTATAGAGCGGAATTGAAGTGATGCATAGGAGAATGTACTCTCGCTTGAAGGAGAAAGTACCATTTGTATAAAGTTTGTTGGATTTTCAGAGTGTGGAATTGTTGTTTACATGAAGGTTGAAGAATTGAGAAGAAAAGAACAAAAACATTTGCGTGAGGTTAAGTTGACGTTGAGAGAGTTGGGTTCGCTAGAAGGAGATGAATGGATTTTTGGTGTTTACGAGGAGGATGGATTGGAGAATCTTTTGCTAGAGATCACGTCTATTGGATGGGAGGATATGGATAAAGTTGTGCAGATTCATTCAAGAGAGGTCTATTCATTGATCGAATCATTCTGAGCACTTAAGATTCGAGTTGAGACAAATTACAAGATAATGAATAAGAAGGTATTGGTCAGTTGTTGGTCCTTTGCGAGATGACACCAAACAACATATGGATCGAGCTTCAAGAGAGAAGAGTTTGAGAGAACTTGCAATGATAAGACATAAGTTCACGAATGAGACCCTTGAAGAACTGAAGATTGGATAAGATGGCTCTCTTCTGTCAAAAAAAAAGTAGTGCTTCATTGAGATGCTTTCACGACATGAGAAATCATTTGTCTTTGAACCACATGAGATTAAGTGTGTAGACCCATACATATTAACCCGATCGTTATTTTCACAATATCGTTTGTGTTGTGGATGAGACCAATTCCAGTACCATGGGCTCACTTGTCTAAACTAGTGGAGTTGCTAAAGGAGAAGATGCGGATGAAGATCTTGGAGCTGTCGTTTGCACTATATTTAAGCACATGGTTTACGATGCTAAAGAAGAATGAGTTGCTACGAATCATCCAAGACATGCAACCGATGAATATAGTAATAATCAGAATGCTGAGAGGGGACTGATTGTGGATGAGTTTGTCGAAGCGTTTGCATGAAGAGCGATTTATTCAATGAGAGATCTTTATTCAGGATATGATCAGCTTCAACTAGGAGAGGAGAGTAGAAACGTAACGAAGATGATGACACCTTTGGGATTGGTTATGATGTGTATCTTATCACAGGGAGCTATCAACTCGGTATCACACATGATGAATGAGATGAATAGAGTTCTAAGAGACTTCATCCCTGAGAAGATGATGTCTTTCTTGGATGACATTCCCATCAAAAGATGTATGGAGGATGAGAAGAATGAAGCATTACATCAAAGGAGATATCGAGGATACGTCATTGATCACATCACAGATTGTGAGAAGATCTTATCTTGACTTGAGGAAGTTCATCTCACGCTGTCATGTGCAAAATCTATATTTGGGATAAGAGAAGTTTTGACCGTGATCATTTCTGTGGATCTTTTGGTCGGAAGTCAAACTTAAGCAAAGTGGATGCGATTCAGAGTATGAAGGAGGTTTGCAAATCCTTGGTAGAAGTAAGAAGATTCTTGGATGCATGTATATTCTATCACATTTGGATTCCTCATTATGCACATATGGCAGATCTTTTATATAGGTGTTGCGCAAGAGTCACAAGTTCAAATGGGTAAATGACAAAGCTATGAGGTTCGAAAGATGCAAAGCCTTAACTTATCGATATTGTTTGGGTATTTGCGGTTCTTAATGCTATACTAAGGTTGCAAGGGGGTTGCTTGGTCATTATCCGGAAAAACTTCACGTACTATGAACTGATGTAAAAGGGGAGCTTAAGAGGTTATTTGCGATCTGTCCGTGGACGATTTAAAGGATTGAGAGGTCCAATGTATGGTGTATAAAGAGTAATTAAGTTCAGTTCTGTGCAAGCTGTGTGTTGATTGAGATGGTTCATAAAGAGGCGGATCAGAGGTGTCATCTGGAAGAAATTGAGATGTAGAGAAGAGGATTTGGAGTGCTTAGATGACTTGTGAAAAAGAGTTGGAACGGTTGGACCGTTTCGGAGTCCAAATTTGTTGTCTTTAGATCAATCGAGATCAAAACATCAAGTCTTTCAAGAAATTGAGGACGATACAAAGTTTCATCAGACGACTTGGGAGATGTGAGAGAAATTGACTCGCAAAGAGAAGCTTATTTCACATTTTTGTTTGGTTACGACTTGAAGTTGGGTTATTCTTCGTGATCGGTGAGCCAAACTCTTCGTTCTTGGTGCTTATGCGATCAGGGAGTCCTTATCTACGCATATGAGAAGATTATACGTAGATCAGATTGTTGTGTTGTATGTGGTGAGTGAAGTTGAGCCGCAAGGGAATGATTTACGTTAAGTTTTTACTTCTTACGACCAAATTTCTTGCATGGTTTTGCGAGAGGAACTCCAAATGGTTGTTTTGAATCTCGTTGAAAATCTATCTACTAGAGAAGATGGATCTCAGATCAGACGATCCGTTTGAGGGGTGTGTGTGGTTTTAAGCCGCATGGAGGAGTTTTGGAAGGTTCGGTCACCTACGATCGAAAATCAGAGATATCTCGGCTGTTGAGAGACGGATCTAAAGGTTTTTTAGACCAACGGAGTCAGAGAAGAAGACCCTATCGACATCTGAAGACCGTTTGGCGAAAGAAGAAAGTTTTCAGATAGAATTTTTTCGGTTCCTTCGCTACGGATTTTGTCCTTTTGAGTTCGTTAGGGACCTAGTTGGCTATATACAGCTTGTGGTAGTTAGCTTTAGCTTGAGAGCTTGTACATGGATGTGGTTTGGACTTGGGTTTCAATCGTGTGATGTTGGTGTAGCTCTTTTTGTTAGCAAAGAGAAGTTTCTCTTGCTTTGAGCTACGCTTTGGTGGTTTTGGGCCAGGGTTGAGATTCAGGGGTTCATTTCAGGGGCTTTGAAGTAGATTACAGACCGCTCTGTTCTGTTTTTCAGTTTTATGTTCTTAGGAAGAAAAAACCGGCTGTGTATGTACATTGAGAGTTGGTATATATTGTGACATTTGTTTTCATACATGTTTGTCTCTTTCTTATCTCTGTTCAGCACACTACATCTCCACAGCCAAGAACCTCGCATTTTCCTGGACATCCTTCACGTAAAATCCGACATGACAATGATGGTGAACTCGACGTGAAGGTCCAGGGTGGAGATTGTGTGTTAGAACTTGGAAGAAGAGACAACAATCAAGAACGAGGATGAAGAGAGATACGACTGTTTTGGAGGATGCTGCGGACTTGGGATGATGGATATATAGATGGTTTGGGATCATGAGAGGATGGGATGATGGAACGAGCTATGACTATGGATGGGATGAACGGATCAGAGGAGATACCAGGGGTGCAATTGGATGCAGCAACTGCACGTTTGTTTCAAGCCTTCACTTTTGCGACAAGAGCAAGGGAACCAGCAAAAAGAGGCTTTGGAGACGAAGACGCTTCGGAGGATGATCGACAAGCTCAATCTATTTGATGATCATGACCAATGGACTCAAGGTGAAATACTCTATCGATATATGAAGACTGTTTGGCAATAAGAGAAAGTTCTCAAATACGCCTTCTTTGGTTTCTCCGTTATTTTCTTCATCTTTTTTTGGATTCGTTACAGTTCTAGTTGGTTATGTACAGCTTGTGGTAGCTTGTTTTAGCTAAAAGCTTGTACATGGGTTATGGTTTGAATCGTGCAGTACTGATGCAAAGCTTTTTTTTAGCAAAGAGATGTTTTCTTTACTTTGTTCTACGCTCCGGTAGTTTTGGATCTAGGTTGAGATTGAGAGATTTGTTTTAGGAGGTTGGGTGCAGATTACAGACCACTCAAGTCTATTTTCTCGATTTTATGTTTTTAGAGGAAAAGAAGCATGAGTGTATACAAAGTAGGAGCTGGTATATCTTGCGGAGCTTGTTCTCGTGTTGTTCTCTATTTCTTGTCTCTGTTCAGCACACGATATCTCCACAGCTAGGAACCTCATATTTTCTTGGTCAACTTTCACGTAAAATCTGATATGCTAAAGTTGTCATCACTTGTTTGGTATAGTTTATCATACAGTCATGACATATTTCTCATAAAAAGAGATCGATCCAAACAAACTCATTTTCTTATGACCAAAATGATCGAGGACCACTGCAAGTTGTAATTCCACCGGAGCTTGAACAATCTGGACTTATTCACGAATACTGGATGATCTTGTATAAGAAACAATAACGCTTGAAAATAAATTTTATCCATTCGAGTAAGCTAACGGAAGGAACCTTCTGGAGTTTAGAGAAAAAATTCTTCACAAAATCTTTGCTTTTAGAGAAAGAAATAGATCGATCTAAATATCTTGTACTTTGCAGTGCTAAATATAAATCGAATACTTCATACAAACTTGATTCATCGGTTGAATCGGTAGCTTCAATTGAATGTATAGAATCGTCGTCAGAGCTTGCAATAGTTTTCATTTTGAAAAGAAGCTCTATTTTTGGTAACATTTCTTTGTGTTCGGATAAACAAAATATATTCATAAAAAATGATGGAAAATTGAGAATTCAATATCACACATCGAACACACGCAGAGTGCAACTGCTCGCGAAAAAGATATCTCATCAGATCACAAATCAGAGTGCAGTTACTTGTAAAAGAGATATCCTACTAGAAGACGTGAGACAAACTTTTTGTCCTCTAATGACATTATGATTATTTCAAAAAGAAAAGTTCCTAAATTCAAATTTACTACCACTGAGTATTTCGGTCAAAGAAGAGATCACCGCGGCAAGATCTTGCAGCTGCCTCATGAGACCGCCGTAGAACATTCAGCCATGACTTCAACTGTTGTCTGCAATAATAGAATATTTTCAAACGATTCTATCTTTGACACTCACTAATAGAGGGTGTCAAAGTTAAAAATTTTTCATAAAGATTTTACACTTGCGGGAAGGAGTTATGACTTCGGCTAAACCTTAGCAGGTGTTTCGTGTGGACACTTCCGGACGTACCTGCAAGAATACGCTTGCGGGTATTTTCTTACCGATCATTCATTCGTTATGTCTGTTTATTTTGTAATGAAATATCTACCACATTAAATAATTATATTGAATATCAAAATAAAAAATAATAATTTGAAAAAATTATGATATTTGAGTAACAAACGAGACCCAGACTCAGTCGCGCTTTCATACAAAGTTACCTCCTGCAAAATGACTGCTCTTTCTCTGTTCGCTGTTAAAGAATCTTTACCTCTCTAATAGGACGCACCAAATTTTACTCTCTCCGCCTTGTGAAAGGACAGGAAGGGTGGTCCTCTCGGAGTAGACTCACCTCAATCACTCTCCTTGTCGTTTTAGTTCTCCAGTGCGCTTTCACGCTGGAGACGTCCCCGATGGGGCCTCCCAAGAAAAGGCATGTGGTGGGGCTCTACCGCTTACTCGTCCCTACCATTGATATTTTCATTGGTGTACAAGAATATCTGGCCCCACCAGGAGTCCGAACATTATAAAGTCTCGGATGCTTTCATTTGAAGACCGAGGGCCCGAATTAGGTTTGACTCCATGAGAACTGAGAAGCAGAACGGCGAAGCGGACGGCGCCATTGCATGCCGGAGTTGAAAGAGAAGAAGGAGACTCGTAACTGGTTCCCCCTTTTCGGCGTAAAAGTTGCCGCACCTGACTTCCATACGAAACGTCCACCTTATCCTTTGCGCCACAAGACATGGTTCGCTGTCAACTAAGGCAGGAATGGACTATAATATTTGGACATGTTTTCTGTTGCCGCGGGATCGAGTTATCAAATAACATTACATGTTGAAAGTGCATTGTCATTCTCATGACACAGCATCCAACCCTTGATTCTCTTTCTTCTTTCGTGACATGCACTTTTACTAGTCTGTTAGCATGCTGAAGCAGCTGTTGGTATGCTTTCTTCTCATCTGGGTTCCTTTCTTTCCACGCGTCGAAGATGACTCCACCTGGCTTCTAGATTATTCAAGTCGAGTTCAGGGGACATGTGCATAACCGTTACCATCTATTCTCCAGCCTAGATGCTCGTCAACTAAATAGGCCGGCTGCGCTCGAGATATTTGCTCTGCCGCTTGTGAGAGACTATTGCGCAACTTGTCCTCATCATAGCGCTACTGACTGTTTGACAGTACTTTAGGCTTGGCAAAAGAACTGAATCTTTACCGACCTGGTCGGTAGCACAACGAGAGGATTAGTACAAAAATGGCTGAGATATAAACTTCTCAGAGGGGAAAACATCGGATTAGATCACTGAGGTTCGAGGACTAATAAGAAGAAACTACTGCTAATTGCTAAAATGTACTCAGAATGCCAGAAAGATATTGTAGTCAAAGTTTGTCAAACAGGTTCGAACGAGGACAAGAAAAACCAAAAGGAACAGTTACATGAAAAGAAACTATAAACTATAATTGTTAATGTGATCAGAAAGCCAGAAAGCGTTTTAGTCGTATAGGTTGAACGAGGGCCGAAAAAAGCCAACAGCAAAATTTCCATGCAAGAGAACTGTAGAGAACAAACTTTTGCTGATGTACTCAGAATGCCAGACAGGGTTTAGTCAAGTCGGTTTTAGCCAGGGCCACATGAGCCACAAGGTCACTATGTCTTTCTGCTTGAGGAGTTTGGGATAAGAATGTCATGAGACAAGTCCCTTCTGCGTCAGAACCATTGCGCCTCAGCACCGGACGGTGTCCGACGGTCTGCCTTTTCAACGCGCAATAACTTCCGTAGTAAACCGTTGCCCCCACCCACTTGACAGACTCGTGAGCTTTTGACAGTAGTCCAAGAACAAGGCCTCTGCTGGTACCGTAAAAGCATCATGAGTGCAGCAGTACCTGCTCCTGTTTGAAACACGAAGAAAAATAGCTACAAACGCATGTATAAAAACAATCTGATGATACCGTACTAGCAAGCAACGAGTTGAAGCACGACTACTTAATATAAGTTCGTTCTCATCTATTCGCGCACGGTAGGGCTTGTGTAGACTTGGAGAATATCTGTTTTATTATCAGTGTCCAACGAATTTCATCTGTTCAGACCTAAAGCGAGAGCGGATTTAGTAGTACGGTACTTCTTGATCGCCATGTCCAGAATGTGCTTGGCAGACCATATGTACATACCTTCTCTCCTTTTGTCTATTCAGTGCACTATTTCACGTCCATGTCCATGAACTGGATATACCCTCCGCTCCCGCACTGTCTTGAATGCCCTCCGGATACGATTTGCATGCACCGAGATATAGGCCTTCATGATCTTAATTATTCCGGTGTTCCACGAAGAATAGGTCAAATCTGATGATTTTCTCCCTAGCGCTTCATGAACTGTGCGAATGCCAAGCACGCAGCCTGATTCACAGCAACGCCAGAACGCTCCCATTCGTTCATCTCGCATTCCTTCCATAGCGGACTCCAGAGCCTCTCATCTAATCTAATCTCAGTGGATTCTGATCTTCATCAACAGCCGGCTGCGGGCCTGTGCTTCCCTCTAGCAGCTTGTGTGCGTGTCAGTCTGCGGCGCTGTGCAGCCTGTGAGCAAGTGGCAGATGCAAGATCTGTTCACATGTTCCAGCTGAGCAACTATCGTGAAAAGGTGTAATTTGTCGTACACTCCATTGGAGTACTGTAGTTCCTCTATACAAGTAACAGGCGTCTGTTCTGTAGTGATTGATTTTCTGTTGTTTTATTTGTTTTTGGTGTGATTACGTTGGTTAGGTTCACGACTCCATAATTTACTTTTTCTCGTCTTGAAGCTTTTTGAAATCGAATGCGGCTTCCCTTGCAGGTGGATGAACCCTCCATAACATGAAGATTCGACCCCACGCGGCGCCGGCTACGAGCGGATGTGGCTGTCAACAAGCCAATGTTCGTTCGTTAACCAAATTTATCTTGTATAATTTGATTATTTACCTTTTTACTTATTGTTATCTTTTATCTCGTGTTTACCATAACAACGCACGAGATAAATTTGGTCCGATAAGTTGGACCGCTGTGCTGTGGTTGGGAAACATACACAATTTGAATTTTGAACGCTGCTGCGAGTTCCGGAAAATATTATTTTGTTTTCTTTGCGCGTTACGTAAATGGACTGTTTGTTTGAAGCGCGTTCCGTAAGACCTATAGAATAGGTAAGTACGTAACGCACGTTTGTTTGTTTGACCAAGAAAGAGATTGAAGAGATACCCGTACGAGGACTATTGCCGATAGATCATAACCTGTGAAAAGAAAATTTCTTGACAGATTCCAGACCTATATATATACTTTAGTAAAAGGCAGAATTTGTATTATACGGCTCCTCGAGGGGTGATGTTCGAAGGGCGTGCAGAGTAATTTATAAATAGCTAGTTTATCCATATACTGTACTCTAAGGACACCACTGTAAAAACCTCACCCCGTAAAAGGAGAAAACGGGATGAGACTCCCGAACCCGTAGGCCTCGAGTGTCAGAGCGGGAAATTCAGACCGAACGTGAAGAGAGAAAACTTACGGGAAGAGAGCGAGTACGAGAATTTCTGTAAGGACTTACAGGCTACCTCCCGAGGAGTCCAGTTCGTTTTACTGGAAACGCCTATAAAGGGTTCTTTATAAGAATTTTACAGGAATGCTTAACGCGAGGGCTTGAGTGTCTCTATGTATAAGCTTATACAAAACAATGAGCTAAGCTTGCAATGGAATTGCGGGGCTATGGAATTCGGTTTTTAGAACGATTCTTTCCGTTCTTGCTAAATTTTTTCTTTTGCTGGTTTTCAAAGCGATTCCATCCGTTACACTACACGATAAAAAATATTTTTATTTTCTTTTCTAGTTTTCACGATCTACATATAACTATTCTAACGCATAGCAACAAGTCGACGTAAAACTGGGGAAAGCAGGGAGACCTGAAGGTGATGACCTGAAGTTCGAAACTGAGATGTCGAAGATGAAGACACTCTTTCTCAACTAAAGTCCATGACCAAAACTTATGCCATTCAGGTCGTGTAAAATAAGGAAGGATGAAGTACATAAAAGAGTGAAGAGCACCATAAGCATAAAGGTGCAAGAAGCACCAAGATAAGCATAAAAGGGATTATTTCAGATTTTACAACCTTAGTTCCTAAACAAGTATATTAGTTAACTTCTTTGTATATTTGCCTCCTCCCGGATGTGTATTTTGGGTGTGCGTCTGTCAGCGCTCCTTTAGGTCTCACATCTCCAGGTCTGGTTATTATTTAATATTTATATATAATTTTGTTTTTTCTTGTTAATTTATATAAACTTTTCCTTTTATATATATTTTTTTGATAATATCCAACTAGAAAAGTTCTCTAGAAGTTCATTTTGTATGCATATACTCTTGCAATGGAATTGTGAAGTTATGTTAGCGATTTATACAGATCTACTCTCTCTTTTTAACCATCTTTTAATATGAGAAAATACACTACACCTTTCACTTTCTTAGCTTAGACGTATAGCTATGTTAACGCATAATAGTAATTGCATCCGTGCTAACAAGAGCTTCGTTGTAAATCTTGGAGTGGAACTACGCGATAGAGAGGCCACTATCATCTGATAATAAAAGACCAGAGTGAGAGAAATGAGAAACAAAAAATGTTAAGTGATGAATTAGCTGGTCACTGGAAACTCATCTGGAAAAGCACTAGCCGAACTTACATTCCGTTGAGGCCGTGTATAAAGAGGTAATCCCGTTACACATAATACATCCCTGGCACTGACAATCATTGGCGAAAGGAAAATGTGAATGTGTGAAGTCAAAACAGTTGATTCCCACTTGACAATTAATGTGTAAGTATCTGGAACTTTTGAAAAAGCAGGTAAAAACTGTAAGGGAAAGAGTCAGTGAAAAGTAAAAGTAGAAGACAATGTCCAGCCGTCCAAGCCTTTATCTCAAATGAAACTCAAGTGGGAACAAGTGGCCACGCGTGCATTGATATTCCGGGACTATACATTCTTCCGCAACCTAGATAATTGTCGTATAAAACCGAGAGCGACACTAAGAGTTTTCTATTAAACCCCGAATACGAGTATAAAAGCATAATAGAGAATATTCTGTTTTGTTCAAAAGATTTTTTGGTTTCTAAGACACGTAAAAATTTTAGCTTAACATTTCTTGGTAGTTAGTTTTGAGATAAATCATAGTGAAGAGCTTTAATTTGATTCTTTACTTCACATATTCTAAGTTGGGGAGAAAACAAATCACTAGAAACATTTTCAGCATTACGGTTGAATTCTTAATTCTGTGAAAACAAACCTACAAAATAATGTCTTTTGGGTTATCAAGAACACTTGTAGTCTTTTCATAACGTCTGAGTTTAACTTCTATATTTTACGTGGTAGGCAGCACTGGAAAGCGGCTGGAAATCGTTACATTTGTGTAAAAAACAGTTTTTGGTTTTCATCTAAGAAATATCAAAAACTAACTTGTTAAATTTCAATCTTTTCTGTATTCTAGATTCCAGCGATGCATTTTGAATTCAAATAAATAATCTAAGAAGAATATTCGCAGCAATACCTTTTTATACCAGGAGGGGGGTTTAAGCATTAGTGAGGTGATTAAAGCATGCAAAGCCGGGGAGGCCCGTGAGAGTCAAGCAATGATGCAAGACGTGCAAATTTGAATGTATTTCTCAACGGGATTGACATTGGGATGTATTGTGTATTGCTGAGAGATCCAGTGTAAGCATAACATGTCTGGAGTTCGATTCTTGGTTATTTCTCTATTACTACTGTATGCGGTTGAGATCGCCATCATATGACACTCAGCGAGATAATTTGTGAGTGACACCTACACAATATGCATGGAACATGAACTTCTGGGGAATGGTTGTCCCCTTGTTGTTATCGGACAACACTTGAATATTAAATGAATATTTTATACTAAGCTAAATAATATACTGGAATATTTATAAGTGTTAAATATTTGGTCAACTTGGATGCAGGACACAACTGATAAGGAGAGGAAACTAGAATGCGCTTCCAACCGTATATATCCAGGAGACTGGAAGCAAAAGCAAGAAGAGGTTTAATTTACTATCTAACCTTCTTGCTGGTTTAATTTATTACCTAATCCTTTTGCTGGGAATAGTTAAGTAATAAATTAAATCACATGCATATTCCCCCTACGCATGCCTAACATGTAATGAATTAAAAACCAGGCATATTCCTCTTATGCATGCCTAATATGTAATAAATTAAACCACATGCATATCCCCTCTATACATGCTTAATATTGTTATTCATCATGAACTCTTAGCCTTAATTACATCTAAATCCTAGAGGGAAGATGTGTCTTGAAAAAATCCTAAAAAAATCCTAAATCCCTATGCATGCCTAATATGTAATAAATTAAACCACATGCATATTCCCCCTGTGCATGCCTAATATTGTTATTCGTTATGAACTCCAGCCTTAATTACATCCTAAATCCATAGAGGGGAGATGTACCTACTATTGAGATCCTGTCAAAGTTGATACACAAGGTAGTAAAGTCAGAAGCGAGACATGTATATGGACCCGGAGACATGTGTAGTGTACAGAGTTGGTAGTTTGGATTGCTGATGTTTGAGGACGATGGATGGAGTCAGTTTTCAAAAGTTGAAGACATGGAAGAAAATACAAAAAAATGGATGGCAAAACAAGTATCAAAGTTGTGCGTGCAAAAGTTCTACATGAAAATGAGGTAGTTTTTGGTTTGTTTGAAGAGTTTGTTCTGTATAGTCAGTTGCTAGTTGGTTGGACACAATAAGCAGATTGATGGAGGAGAGAGATGATATGATGGTCGTCCTTATCCACTCTCGACAAATATATGAGGAGATTGCTGCATATTTGTGATTTTTCTCTCATCCGATGCAAAATAGTGAGAGAAGAGAAGCAGTTTGTTGGTGTGCACTCCCTCATGAAGCAGACGTCCATGCGAAAGTAAGATAGGTTGTGTGGATCCAAAGGTGATAGCGCCTATGGTTATATTCACAATCTCTCATGTGCCCTGGGATCTGAAACTGATTCCGGTTCCTCGTGCCTTGTTGCCTAAACTTATTGAGTTGCTCAAAGAGAAAGTACGGATGGGGATACTTGAGTCGTCTATGAGACCGTACTCTAGCAGATGGTTCACTGTACCCAAGAAGTCAGGAGCCTTGCGTTTCATTCAAGACCTACAATCTGCGAACAATGTGATCATTCGTAATGTTGGGATGAGTCCTGTGATTGATGAAGTAGCAGATGCATTTGCAAGGAGAGCTATCTACTCCATTGGAGATTTATATTCTGGTGATGATCAGTTTCAGCTGGCTGTAGAAAGTAGAGATCTGATTACTATACGTACGTCTATATGATTGATGCAAATGTGTACTCTTCCTCAAGGAGCGATGAACTCGGTGGCTCATATGCATAATGCGATGCATAAGTACTACAGGAATTTATGTATGATGTTATCATTCTATTCTTAGATGATATTTCTATAAAAGGTTGCGCGATTGGAGACAAGGATGAAGCAATACTTGCGAATGGATGTAGGAGGTTTGTTGCAGATCATATCAAGGATGTAGAACGTATCTTGACTCGCCTGGAGGAGGTACATCTCACCATGTCAAGAACTAAGTCCAAGTTTGATGTATCTGAGATTTTAGTGATTGATCATCTGTGTGGTGCTTTTGGAAGACGACTAAATTCGGAGAAAGTTGACGTTATAGCTAAGAGGACGGACTATAAAAATATCACAAAGGTTCGACGTTTTATAGGAGCTTGTGTATTTTATCGTCTATCCATTCCTCACTATGCTCATGTTACAAAGCCTTTGTATGCATTACTGAGGAAGGATAAGAGGTTTGTATGGACCCCAGTTCATCGAGAAGCTATGAGTAGACTGAAGGAGGCTCTGAAGTCTCCACCTGTGTTGAAAAGAATAGACTATGGGCGTGAAAGACATGTCATTGTCACAGTAGATACTAGCTCAAAGGCGATTGGCTGGACGATAGGTCAAGATGATGCAGGTGGTATGCGGTTTACGTCAAGATTTGGGGCTAGAATCTTGACAGACAAGCAACGAGATTATCGTCAAGTGAAGCGTGAGTTGTGGGGAGTGATCACAACGATGAAGATAGACCGTGAGTTTCTGATTGGTGCTTATGTAGTCTTAGAGACAGATTCTCTACCTCTACTAGGCATGATATCCAACTGTAGCACGCCTGACATAGCAATGTTGCGTTGGATTGCTACATGAGGAGCTTGAATCCAGAGCTGAAGCATACAAAATTTTGATAAGGAGAATGTGGTAGTAGATATGTTGTCAAGGGCTCGGTATATAGACGAGGAGGATATGTTTTCAGAAGTTGAGGAAGAAGAAAGAAATGATGTTCGGTGTCAAGTTTGTCGACGAGTTACATCTTGGAGCCGTTGTGTTTATAGAAGAGCTTTACACAGATAGACTCGTGACATAAGATATTATCTGAGTTCGTTGGAGAGACAAGAGAGGTGGAGCAAAATAGGGTTTAGAAACAAGCATACAACTATCTTCTACACGATGGTTATCTTTGGAGACGGTCGCAAAGGAGAGATGGGATGTTCATACGAGTAGTGGACGATCTGCAGAGTAAGCAGCAACTAATGAAGGAGTTTCATGATACCTTGTGGGCTGGACATCGAGGGATTTGGGCTACTAATGTCAAGTTGAAGGAAAGATATTGGTGGAAAGGTCTGTATCGAGATGTGGTGACGTCAATTCCTGCTTGCATTGTCAGTTTTACTCAAAGATACGATATAAGGACGGTTGTGCCAACTTATCCGTCTGGCATTCACTTCCAGTGGGTTCTCGACTTGGTGGTAATGCCTCCGGGGCTATGGGATATGCGATATTTAGTTTTGGCTCGTGAGGATCTCTCCAACTTTGTGGAAAGACGAGCTAAAAATAATGCACCTTGTGATCACATCCAACGTCATCGGTGTAGTCTGCTGCAGAGAATTGGGCACCAGTTCACAGAAACAACACTGAAGGAGCTGAGGATTGGAGGTGATGGATTTCTTACTGAGCAAGAGAAGAAGAGCTTCAGGGAGATGTCATCTAGGCATGATAAGGCGTTTGCATTTGAGTCACATGAAGTAGGATGTGTAGATCCAAGTGTAGTTGCACCTATGGTAATCTTTACTATATCGCATGTGTCTTGGAATCTACGTCCTATCCCTGTGCTTAGAGCTCATCTGTCAAAGCTGATAGACTTGCTCAATGAGAGGATTAGGATGGGTATCTTGGAACCATCTATAGCTCCCTACTCTAGCAGATGGTTCCAGGATAATTGCCAGGATGGAACCTGCGAATCAATGATCGATAACCTCCTCCGCGAATAGTCGCATATCACAACGTGTCTCTATGCTGAATAATCGCTAGGTTCTCAAAAGTCGTAAGCATAAATCTCCGAAATGTCTCTGCTCGTTGGGAGCATGCTCTCACCCACATATCCTGGTCATCAAGGTTCAGCACTTCAGCAGAATCACGACGAATGGCCGAAGGTAGATCTGGATAAAGTAATGTGAGAAGAAAGCCAAAGCTAACCATGGTAACTGCACATCCTAATCTCTCATGTGGTCCTTCTACAAGCCATACTTGCGCAATCCTCTCTTCACCGTTGTCGTGTTGTGGACCGGCTCCTACATGAAATTCAAACTTCGATGCTTGTCGCTCCAAAGACACTCATGCGAAGACAAGCTAGGCCCCAGCTTAAGTGTTTTTGGCTTCGTTCGGATCTCCATTTTCATCGCATAGATGGGTAGAGCTCCTTGTCAGCTTTTCATAGGCACTTTGTCTACTTCGTTTGGACGCCTAGTGGAGAAGTTACAAGACTCGAAAGATGGAGAAAATAAGCTAGGCCCCAACTTACGGGTTTTTGGCACCACTTCGGATCTTCGTTTTTATCGCACCAGTGGATAGAGGCGATCAAAAGCAACTAGACCGACCTTACTAAATCAAGGTAGGAATCGAAGAACAAACATTCTTGAAAATCACCTCCTTGTCAGCTTTCCATAGGCACTTCATCTACTTCGTTTGGACGCCTAGTGGAAAAGTTACAAGACTCGAAAGATGGAGAAAACAAGCTAGGCCCCAGCTTACGGGCTTTTGGCGCAACTTCGGATCTTCACTTTTATCACATGGATGGGTAGAGCTCATTGTCAGCTTTCCATGGGCATCTTGTTTACTTCGTTTGGACATCCAGAGAAGAAGTTATGCGATTCGAAAGAAGGCAAAATCAAGCTAAGCCTCTAGTTACTTGCTGACTGGGTATTTAGGGCTTCAGGCGTTATATCAAAGACTCAAGGGGCCTGCTTCTTATAATTCAAGAGAGAACTGTACGTACAGAGACTGTTGCAAGGGGGTGGTTAAGGGGCTAGCTTGCGCCTGCGACCTGTCAACGGACGGTTCGGGAGATTTAGGAGTCCAATGTAAGCGCGCAAGGCGTCGTTGGGTTCAGATCTGTGCAGGCTACGCACTGGTTCAAACGGTTTGGGAAGAGACGGATCGGGGAGTGTGTACTGAGGGAAATTGAGACGCAGGAAGCAGATTTGAGGTTTTCAGTTACATGTGAAGGAGAGTTGGATCGTTCGGACCGTTCCGGAGTCCAAATTTGCTGTCCTTGGATCCAACGGGATCAGAACACCGAGTTCTACATGAAATTGAAGACGATACCAGTTTTCATCGGGCGGTTTGGAAGTTCCGAGTGAAATTGGCTCGCAGGGAAGCGCTTACATCAGATTTTCGTTCACCTGCGACATGAGGTTGGGCTGTTCTTCGCGATCGGTGAGCCAAGCTCTTCGTTCTTGGTGCCTACGCGATCAGGGAGTCTTCATCTACTCATAGGAGAAGACCGTGTGTGAATTGGATTGTTGGTTTGAGTGTGGTGAGCAAGTTGAGCCGCAGGGAGCTGATTTACGTCAGTTTTTTGCAACCTGCGGCCAAATTTCTCGAGTGGTTTTGCAAGGGGAACTCCAAACGACTTGTTTGGAGTCTCGTTGGGTTCAGGGTAGCTAGATCTATCTGCCAGCGAAGACGGATATCAGTTTGGACAATCCGTTTGTGCGGTGTGAGCGGTTTTAAGCCGCAGGGAGGAGTTTTTGAAGGTTCGGTCACTTGCGACCGAAAATCGGCGATATCTCGACTATCGGGAGTCGGATCTGAAGGTTTCTTGGGTTAACGGAGTCAGCGGAGGAGACCCTATCGACATCTGAAGTCCGTTCAGCGAAAAGAGGAAGTCCACAGATAGGCCTTTTTCGGTTTCTTCGCTACGGATTTTGCTCTTTTGAGTTCGTTAGAATTCTGGTTGGTTGTATACAGCTTGTGGTAGCTAGCTTTAGCTAAGAGCTTATACATGGATGTGGTTTGGACTTGGGTTTGGATCTTGTGATACTGCTGTGGCTCTGGTTGTTAGCAAAGAGAAGTTTCTCTTGCTTTGAGCTACGCTTCGGTGGTTTTGGGTCAGGGTTGTGATTCAAGGGGTGTTTTTAAGGGCTTTTGAAGCAGGTTACAGACCGCTCTGGTCTGTTTCTCAGTTCTGTGCTCTTAGGAGAAAGAACTGACAGTGTACATACATTCAGAGTTGGTATATATCGCAGCATTCGTTTTCGTGGTTGTTTTTCTCTATCTTGTCTCTATTTCAACACACAATATCTCCACAGCCATGAACCTCGTGTTTTCCTGGACATCCTTCACGCAAAACGTCCGACGCGACACCGTCTAAACTATCCTCTCCGCCAAACCATCCGCCTCAAGATGATCTCGAGACGTAGTCCTCTAAAAAATACAAAGAAAACTGTCACTTCCCAAGATAGCAGACTTCTCTTCCTACCAAAATTAGCAAGTCAATTGTTTTCCAAATTTACTACCTACTCTAATTCACTGGGTGCGATCTCCTCCTAATCGATTCCTACTTGAACTCCTAAATCGTCCTTTGATAAAGTGGGAAGCCCTACTGGTAGATCGGGTGGGACTGAGGTGGCTTCCTCCTCAATGTGCATGGCTTGCTCTTCTGGGACGACTTCGGAAGACGGAAGCGTCTTCTGGGAAGCTGAGTCCACCTGCGCTTCTTTGCTCTTCTACGGCACTGATTCGACGCTTGGAGCTAGGATGACTTCACAGTGGTCAGAGGAAGTCACCTCTTCCACTCGAAACACCTAGAAAGACAACTCTGCTTCTTGTCTTCCGTGGCTTCTTCTGGGATCTTCTCGGCTTCCAGCGCTGTCACTACCAAGTGGACTACGAGGTCGAACTCCTCATTCTCCAAATCTTCCTCGATCGCTGGTCCTAGAGCATGGGAAGATGTAGATGCTGACTGTGGAATCGAGAGAAGACCGTAAAGCGTCTTCAAGCCCTCAATCTGTCGATCCAGGTAACAGAACATGATGTCCTTGCACTCCACTAACATCGTCCTAGAATCGTCATCCCACTCCTTAGCTAGGGTGAGAAGCTTCATACCCGCAGTGAAGTTGAACTTCTTGCGAAGTGCTTTCACCATCTGCGTCATAACTTCATTCGCTCGAGCTTTTGCTTCTTCCCGTTGCTTCTTCTCAGCTGCGGCCTGTGCTTCCGCGGCTTCTCGCAATGCCTTCCATATCATCTTTTCTTCTGCGAGAGATGTGATCTTACCCTTGACCCGCAGAACATTATGTCCTTGCACTCCACTAACATCGTCGTAGAATCGTCATCCCACTCCTTAGCTAGGGTGAGAAGCTTCCTACCCGCAGTGAAATTGAACTTCTTGCAAAGTGCTTTCATCATCTACGTCATAACTCCATTCGCTTGAGCTTCTGCTTCTTCTCGCTGCTTCTTTTCTGCTGCGACCTGTGCTTCCGCGGCTTCCCGCAATGCTTTCCATATCGTCTTTTCTTTTGTGAGAGATGTGATCTTATCCTTGACCCGCAGAACCTCCTGGTCACGCTGCTGTAGACGTGCCTGCAACTCCTGGTTGCTCTTCCTTAACTACGCTGACTCCTTGGCAGAAGCGGTTGCTTCCGTCTTGTACTTTGCTGCAAGCTTCTCCGTGGTGCGGAGGTTGGCTTCCAGCATGTCTACCTTCTTCTGGATCTCTTCCTGCTGCATCAGTGTGCGCAGATCGAATCCCGGTCGTAGTGGCTTCTCTTGAGTCATCGCACGCTTCTCCATCAACTCCATGGCTGGCTGGATCTCCGAATGAAAGAAGGCGCTGAATTCCTCCAACCTTCTTCTCCTGTCTATCTTCCAGAAAGAGGCAAGTTGTGCTTCTAAGCACATCCACTTCCCAGAGATCATGGGTAAGATCTTCTTCTCGAGCTCGTACCTTCGGTTCTCGGATTTTGATCTGTGAAAAGTCTTGCGTCACCACTCCATTGTCCAGGAAGACGGTCTTCCACGAGCGACCCCTGCCTTCACAAATACAAGGTTGTGCGGAGGCAATGCTACCCAAACTTCCTCCAGAAGATCCTGATCCGCAAAAAGAATTAGAGACCCAATTCCTTGATGAATGGTTTGACCTCTGCTTTGCGATGGATAACACCAACCCTCGAGGATGCATCGATATGCTTCGAGCCTCTATAACACTAAGCCATACGTACTTGCTGTGAGTCGAAAGCTCAGTCCTTCCCACGTCTTCATAGTCTAGCTTCCACTCTCAGAAGACGAATCTAGTCTTCTAGAAGACAACTATTCTGCCTTCCGAGATTCTAACAATGCTTCCTAAGTAGCTCTCGTCTTCCGAGCTATATCTAAACAATCCTAACTAAGCAAGGCATCGCATGGATTCCGAAGAAGACAACCACCTTGCATTTCATCCTACTTCGTAACAGAAGATACAAGATATGTGAGAAGCATAGTATACGAAAAGTTCAGAAGAGGGTTGCGGACTCTTGCGGTGATAGTGACCTCCAAGAAGACTCCCGGGACAGCTTCTGATTAACTGACGTACTCAGAAGACTTCCTCATCACGCATCACTGATATCATTTGGAGGAAGAGTCAAAGGAGTCTTCAGACTCCTTATCTCTCATACACGCTCAGAAGAAGCTTGCTGCATGACGGAAAAACATGACCCTCGACCATTCTCTCCAGATTCTGCCAGCAAGGCTTCTCATAACTCTCTTCTAAGTTCGGGAAGAAGAAGGAATAGGCTGCTAGGGGTCGGACAGAAGAGACCCGTAAAAGATCCTCACGTCTTCTCGTGCATTCTGCAAGCCGTTCTAACCTTCTAGTCTCTCTAGAAGACATCTTCTCAGAAGATGTCCGTCTTCCGTCATTCGAAGAAGTCGACTTCTCCTTACAAAAAGTCCTTAAGATCATCTTCCCTCTAAGCAAGGTGTAATCTTAAATAATAAGATTATTTCAGTTACATAGATATGTCATTAACTTTAAAAATTTCAAAAAATCTCCAATCCTGTAAACTGTGAGCACCACAGCATTGGGAGTAAGCTTGGCTCTAGTGTTCCAGTTGGCGGTCATGCTCAATGAGAGCGAGGATGTAGTTATCTCTAGTGCTGAAGTGGTTCAACGAGAGACGGTAGATGTATCCATGGAGTCGAGGATCAGGATAGCTACCAGTGGTACTTGACAAGCGGCGACTGCCAGGTTAGATGAGTTACCAGCTAGGCCGACGATTGACCGTGCTGGTTTGGTACCAGATGTGATGTTGTTAGACAATAGAAGTGGTATCTTTTGTTTGGTGGCACCTTCAAGGAAGGTGTATCGATCGCAGAAAATCTTGTTAGACTCTAGAGCCCAGCTATTGATGTTGAGGAAGACGGCGTGTATTGGTTTGGGTTTGAGGAAGTCCGAGATGGAGAGATGTCCATTCCAACTACAGACATCTATAAGAGGATCAGGAAGTACAGCTCTACACACGACATGCGAGATGCTGACCGACCCAAAGGTTGAAAGGAACATTCGATGGATAGTTGAGATCTATCGAACGAAATCTATGACCTGAAAGCTCTCAATGAGACCTCGCAATTCGAGTTCTTCGAGTGATAAAAAGTATGTACTCACTCCATCATGCCAACCGGCACTAAACAACCACTAAAGTTGAACTAAATCCACTCTGTGCTCGCAGAGAATCCAGATTACATTCACCAAGATTATCCATCATAGCTAGGAGCTTGAAGACTCAACTCGAAGAACTAAGGCCTCCAAGCCCTACCTGCAAAGTATTCCCCTAGTGGACTATCTCAAGAACTCGCCCTAACGACACTAACGGCCCTACCGAGATTAGCCACTCCGCACTCAGTCAACCTAGCTCGGGTGCTAAATTGACGTGACACTGCATGTGGTCACATGTCACTATCATAGAGTCCTTAGTGCGACTTAGATCTAGCCAAGACACAAGGTCTCTTCTGCCGATCTCTTCTGCCGATCAGCATAGAGTTTTGGGCGAGCAACAATAGTAGACAGACGTCAATCATCATATTTTGTCGCACGTGAGACATCAGAAATGATTAATGAAAGAGACTTATAGCTGAGGATTTTATTGGTGATGCTTGGTGAACCTGTTGAGTCACACTACTATTTTTCATTTCACATAATATAGAGATGACATTCAGATGTATAACAATATTGTCGCGATGTGTTGTACCATATGAAAATTTCATTGACAATAGTTAAGATAAGGAGCTATTTCGTGTACCTTGATAAGAATTATGGAAGAGAGAAGTATGCAGCAAATAGTTGTGAGTATAGAGTGGAGTTTTAGAAAATCCATGTGTAGCTTATTGTATGTAATACACGTTATAGACCTTAGTTCCATGTAATCATGTATGGAGACAACTATACATGACCATTACTATCAAATATTTCAGTAAAATGAGATGAAATAGCACACTTGATTGAGTTATAAGCCTCAGAACTATCCTTCATAAATAATTGTGAGATTGATTGTCGTGGGCAGCTAAGCAAATGAGAAGTATTGATCTCAATCCCTTTTAGACTTAGAAACTACTTTGGTACAATAGGTTGACTCATTCAAGGGATTACGTGAGGCACCAAGTTGCAAAGATGCAAAACACTAGTTGTACTATGAATGCGAGACACTGTCATGTCATGGACCGGCTAGTAAGCAAAAGGAAGTTTGAAAAATAATTTTTTTCAAACATGTCCAGAATGTGAATATGAGAGCATCATTGTGAAGAGCTCAACGAGTAGAGCAAGATTGAATTTTTATTGTCATAAACGTGCTATATTAACAGGTTATCACGTTTCTACTTCGTGAGAATGGTAACAGCTTCCTCCACCTTTCTCCAAACTGTGCTCGCTCCTCCTTCTTCTCCTTTGTATGCTAGCATCAAGAAAAGCTTGTCCTCTAGATTTTCATCAGCAATTTCTAAAAAACGTTTTGTCTTTCTTAAGTCAAGTGTTGTCTTATCATACGAGGACAGTTGACAAAACCGTTTCTCAAATTCACGTAGCAACTCATATGATGTCATCTGATTCCTCAGACGTTGCTCTATCCACTATAAGAATGTTATTTTAGTAACTCTATCTGCATCATCATCCAAAAACTCACTCTTCAATCTCTGTTCATATTCCTCCCTAGAATCTGTATGTGCATCCTTCAACTTTGTCACTTGCCTACGGATCTGAGATATCACAACCAACTCGAAACTGGAGATCATCTCTCTCTCAAGCACACGATTTACCTCCATCTCACAAATTTACTTCCGAACATACTTCGTGATGTTCTTTTCATCGAATCTCTCAATTTCTTCACCATCACTTGTAGAGCTCTTGTATACTTCTGCTCTCCAACATCACCTCCTTGTTGTCGCAACAACATCGTCAATGCTCGAAGTAGATCGTCTGCTTCTCCTCCACTCGTCCACATCGCTTCGAGAGGATTCATACCTGACGCTCTTCGGCAACAACTCACTCCACCACCTCAAAGCGTGCTCTCAGTGGAAGCACCAAATATGTCATAGCGAGAGAAAAGATGAACATTCTAGCTGTGATTAACGGTTGATGCACATCGAACGACTAGTATTTTACAATTCCTCTCGAATTTCTCGTTAATCTAAACACTCCATTTTTCTCAATAAAGGGTCAAGATAACCACACATAAATGTTGAATGATCATGAGTACGACAAACGGAATGGATGATGACACAGTCTCTCGATAGTATTCCTCTCTGAAGTTCCTCACTAGGATTTGGTACATGGCTTTGGATCGACAAATGTGTCTTATCTCGCACTCAATGTTAAAGTTTATCAGCGGGAGCTAATTTAAATCCATCTCTTGTTAAATGAGGAAAAAATAGTTACATTTTATTCTTGACCGTAAGTGACAACAGATGATCACAAGGATAGGTGAGAGCATAACTTGCACGATAAAGCTATGCCCAAATAATCCTATCAAAATTTGTTGGAATTCGACCTTAAAAGATTCAAGTTATTACTCGTATATATAGATCGTAAAGATCTTATGTGTGAATATGTCTTAGTATCGATACTTTATGGATCTCTTTATTGTGTAGAATGAGTAAGGATGTTGTGAGAGATGGGCGAAGAGCTATACCTACCGCCAAGATTTTCATTCTGAAATTTCTATCAAATCAAACTGATGTACCGTGATCAAGCTCATTTCTTCACATTTCACTCTCCTTTGCTTTAAGTCTCATAACACAAAACAAAGATAGGTGCAAGTTCACCAACCACTCATCCAGAGACACGCGGATTGATGAGATGACACACTTGCACATCGCATGTTTGATGTCGTCTTAATCATACACGTGTAGATTGCATAGATGGACGGTTCTAGCACATACACCGTAACACATCTTATAACTAGTCACTATGCTAGACATAGTAGTTGTTTTTAACAGTCAAGAATCTATATTGAGTGCAAAATTCGACAATCAAAGACGAGGTGATCATAACACATATCGATATAGTCTTTTCTACACCTAGTATACCTCTCAAAACGATATTGACTTTCACACCGAATACTTTTCTGCTAGCTATCACTAACAAGATTAGAGACCTATACTATATATTATCTTTGAATACAACTCAAAAAAACAGCGAAGTTAACACATTGTAGGTTCATATCTAAATTTCAGCCTTCTCTCAAACTTGCCACGTATATATAATCTTACTACTTACATGTCAAATTTCAAAAAGATCTGACGACTAGATCTCCTCTCACAATTAATACAGTATCATAGAAATTTACACGTACTTCTAATCTCATATTCGAAACGGAAGCTTCATCGCTTAATGAATCATCTA
Source organism: Asterella californica (assembly GCA_036924285.1). NCBI lineage: Eukaryota > Viridiplantae > Streptophyta > Marchantiopsida > Marchantiales > Aytoniaceae > Asterella > Asterella californica. Next base: position 17,708,282 of record JAYKYS010000008.1, read on the forward strand.
CTTCCATTCAAACTTGTTGTGTCAAAAAATCACAGATAAACTCACTGCTCAGGAAATTTCAGCAGATATGACCGTGCATATCACTCTCCATAAATCGTCAAACTTGTTGCTCTAGATTGGAAGCTTTTTGCACCCCTTCGTCTTAATTCGTCATAATATTTGATCCGCAAAATATCCGGTGATGAAATTTGAGGTCGGAGCTTCAACAACTGACAAGCTACGAGCTCATTATACTATGTGTATTATCGGATACACTTTTCATATCTTGTGATACGACAATGTTGGTTAGATAGTCTTGAGTAAAAGAACCACACACTCTCGAGTTAGTTATTTGTGGCATCTTTTGGTCCAAGTGTATATGTCTACCTTGTGTCCATATTTATGTATAACCCATCACCTTTTTATTTGGATCTCATATTAGACGAACATGATCGGTGACCTTAGAGACCTCACTCTTATTAACAAATCAATAACACTTAAATCAATACATGTTATAGTGTCTTGTAAACATCTTTATTTTTTAAAAGTTTTGATATTTAAAAATAAAAATTATTATCTTTTTAAATTCATAATACTAATTAAATGGTTTTTATTTTATAATTTCTTTTATTTTTTATAACAATAATTTGTTTATAAATTTGTTTTTCTTTTTCCTAGACAAAACTAGTATAGCTTAGTTATCATGTTTGGAAGTATTAAGTCTTACCATCAAGAGGTATAATACATTAAACCATACATTATTATAATATGGAAGTGTAGACAACTACAAGTGGATTGGAAATTAACACATGTGCAATCTCTTAAGTCCATTCTTTAAACTAAAAAGATATATTACTTCATAGTATCCCTCCAATTTCTTTCTCTCTATAAATATATAAGACGTCTATACATAGAGTTGCTTATAGATTTATTACTCTGTAATCCAAGATGGCTTGAGTGTTTGAAGAGCAAATTTGAGGTTTTTCTTATTGCAGAACCAGTCAGTTTGATATTTTATAATAAAGTTATGGATAGAACTGCCATACAACAACTTATATGTTTCTCCAGAAAAAGAAGAATATCCTTTTTAATATTTATTAAAAAGGAGATTTTTGGTTGGTTTAAATGTTGGTTTAAACCAATATTTTTAAAAATTTTAGCTAATATCTTTTTTCTAAAAACTGTGATCTCTATCATACATAAAGCTCTCCTCCAGTTTACAAGATTTCTGTTTTAAAATGGTTAACGTTTGTATTTTTTTCCAGAAAATGGATTAGTATCAATTTTCTAAAAATAATAGAAATATAACAGATGGAAAATTACCAATAATTAGTAATATATATAGCTCTTTGTGTATATAATAAAATAAATAGAGGGATTTATTATATTTCAATCAAAGAATAAAATAATAAGTCACTTGTTTTTAAAATGATTTAAATATTAGTACAAATTAGATTTTAATTGGGTTCATTTGTTCTATCATGTTCGTAAGTTTCCACACAAGTTCCCTCTTGGGACACTGATGAGAGGATACTATTGACATCATCATGAGCCACACATAAAGAGTTTATCTTATTCACATGAATTTTTTGATCCAGAGAAATGATTTCCGAGCGAGAATTTGTAACAAATATTCAGAATATACAAATATAACATAAGTCAAATTATCACATAACAACTTTTATATAGTTTTATAGAGGATGGTTATTAACGTGACTCGTGTTGGCTGTCCCTCTTTCCTTCTCATAGTATGAAACCTACTCCTGCATGTCAGCGCTATTATGATTATGAAGTTATGAACTTGTTCAAGTCCAATAAACGTTAAGACTTGTCCGCTACTAACTCGAAGAAGGACTTCTTCAGTTACCTTCTCTTTCTATTTCTCTTCAAATAGAAGAGAAGAACGAGAATCATACTATTCTAATATCTTAGAACATAATGACATGACATAAATGTGCAAATATTTTCCACAATGCACCTTTTCGGTCAAGCTCTTTGACTCAAGAACTTGATATATTCTCCAACCATACATCCATTTACAATGCACGGTTCACAAGTGGTTATCTCGTGTATTAAAAGGACAAGCAAATGGATCTGAATATCAAAGTCGAAAGTGAAAATAATTGTTAGAACTTGTAAAGAGTTTGAGTAGCAAATATCTCCATATGATGCTGTATTGAAACTATTGAGAGTATTCCTTTAAGCTCTAGAAAAACTCGACATGGAAGATGTATAGTTCAAAAGGATCATCATGGAGACTCCATGATGATCTATTTTAAACGTACATATCTTATATAAACAAATTAAACTAAAAATAACAACAATGTTAATACAATTATCATATGATAAAGTCATAACCATCATAGGAACTTGTGGATTAATGAATAAATACTAGAATAACTTGAAAAGATCATGTATCACATCTTGAAGTTTTAGACTCTATAAGTTGTGCAAGCATGAAGGAAGCACATGTTATAACAACTTATGATAATCATGTGTCTTCAATCCACTTTGTATCGATAAGGTGTCACTCAAAAATACTTATCGTACGCATGCATCATATCATGTAGAGAACCACGTAATACTTATCCTCTCCTTGAAAAATCTGAGTTGATCTCTAGTCAAAATCCAAGATGCATGTGTTATAGTCTCGTCACATAGGCTTGTAACGAATGTCCGTACCCATGCATGTTCATGCTGTCACATGCACTTCTTAGAGCAAACCTATAATGTTCTCCAAATAACGTTTGATGATTCCTTGCATTCTCTTCGATGTGCATAATACATAATAAATATCAAATGAGAATATCAGCTGAAATAATACGTGTCAACACATATACATCAAAGCAAAAATAAATAAATTCAAAGATGATATTGAAAACTTATACTTGTGCTTATTTTCCAGTAAGGTGAACGATATAGTATAGACAACCTAGACATATTTGTTGATCTAGTGTACATCTCTCCAAGTTTGACTACTTCCCATGTCGACAATCAGTGATGTGCATCATATGATAGAGGAATGGATCGCATGTCCTGATCATCATAACGTTCTCATGGAGTCATAAAGAAGAAAGTACTTGATCTCAAATAGATTATTTCCTTCAAGTGACTATAATGCATTGCACCTAAATTATGATCACAAGTGAGATATATGTCATATCTCTTGGTTTGTAAACCAGAAACATATCCCAAACTCTGGTAATCACGAATGGTCCACATGGTAATAGTCTTCACGATAAACTGTTGGATCCGACCAAGGTGACAAGTATGTATCTGATAACTTGACTGGCTTCGGAACGTGAAATAACATGAAGACAAAGTTGAACATAATTAATAATTCAGATCCTAAATCCTTCTTAATAGAAAGTGACAAAATATTCAACAAGAAGTTATACCATCCGTACCAAATATTCTCATTTGGAATTACCAATGACTAAACAAATAACATTTTTTGGTGACCAACCATGGAAGAAGATTATAGTTCTTCAACATCACTGACCATGTTAAATAGTTTATCCTCATTGTCTTGTGTTACGATACTCCGTCTAAAGTCAATCTAAGACGTAAAGGACATCGATCATGCTTTAACTCTCACCACATGGTCTCCACATGCTCATGAACATGTGAGTCTACCACAAGTCTCGTAACAGTGTGATCAGTTCTATCATGGACGATGTGCATGCAATGTGATCAGTTCTATCATGGACTTACATCGATACAAGTGCAAGACACATGTCATTGGGATGATTGAGAACCAAAATAATAATTATCATGTAGTGAGACACCATATTATATAAGTATACTAGTTCACACGGAATGTGATGAATATATGGAGATATTATATTATATGGAGAGCTCGGATCTTCGGCTCGGAGCGTTGTTCCAAACTTTTATATCCATTTGTCATGCTAAATTTTACATGGTTCAGTCATCCCACCTTCAAACCTGTATGAGGAGAGAAAGGAAATGCAATCATTAAGCATTACGCTGGGAATCAACTTCGTATGGGAACTTAGTGCCAATTAGCGATGAGGAGCCGAGTTAGAGGCAGAAGAGAAAACGTAGCATTGTCAAACCCCATGCGAATTTGATAATGAGAAATAGTCAGCATCTTTACTGAATTATTATCATTTGCAGATATGGCCTTGGCTTACTTTCACTCCAGTGAAAGGAGCCTCCTCTCTTTATTTATTACATCTGTGGAAGGTATTACAACCTCGTAAATGTGGCATGGTTACTTGTGAGAAGAACATGTTAACATGTTTGGAAGTAAGAATGTAATCTGTCGGCAAGATAATTGATTACAATCAAAAAAGGCTGTATAGTTACATCTTTCATCAAGTCGTTGTAGTATAGTGGTAAGTATTCCCGCCTGTCACGCGGGTGACCCGGGTTCGATCCCCGGCAGCGGCGTTTTCTTTCTTGTTTCCGCTTGTCACGAATATTACTGATCCGAGTGCTATCCCTTCCTTTTATGTAGGCCTGCAAGCGTGTCACTTGAATCCACGATCTCCATGTTTCTTCACTTTTGTTTTTTGGATTAAAGTGACGCACCCTTTTTATAATACCGCAGGTTTAATCCACAATAATATTTTCTTTTGTTTTTAGTTTAATCCACAATCTCCTCTTTCTTCTCTTTTGCTTCTAGAATTAAAATAACAAACTTTTTATAATACCGACAGCCTTAGGCTTTAGAGATCATACCGTAGGATCTAGGGGTGTAGAGTAGGGTTTAGAGATCATATATACGTAGGATCTAGGGGTGCTAAGTAGGGTTTAGAGAAGATAATAAGTAGAGTTCAAAGTAAAGATAAAGTTTAAGGTGTAATTTAGAGTTTTAAAAAGAAATTTAAAAGTAATCTACAATCAATTCAGAATCAAAGATATTCGATACTGATAGCATAGACAGGGTACTGTAACCAATGAGTTTAGGGTGGGGTTGGCAAGAGAACCCTTTATTGCATAACCTTTCAAGCATCGTCCAGGATATTGGCCCGGGTTAATTCACTCCGGCTAAACCCGAATAGAATAACTAATTCCAATAAAGGTTTCGCCTCGTCAGTTTGAGATACAATAAACCTTCACTTCTCTTCAAATATTTGTTGTTGTACATTTCTGCGGTTCAAAAACCAAAAAATTATATTTTTAGCAATTTAACAGTGAGTGTACTAACGTCTAAGTAGTATTTAAACTCAACGAAAGTTGATTTAGTGAACTTTTCTCCCCGCTCAACTTTTAGCGTGCAAGCATGATTCTTATCCATTCGTTATAATATATATAATTTTCCTTCTAAGCTATTCATCACTTTGAGTTAATTCATTTATGAATATCATGTGCAATAGTTATTTTAGTAGTAATTTCCATCCTCGTTTTCTCATAAATTTTCCGATTTTTCTCATTATTCCTAATATTATAGTTTTAATGACTTTCAAAGGTCTTCATTTATTATATTCAATTTAAGTTAACAAATTTCAGATTGAAATTTGAATTTAATCAAATCAATATTTCAGTGTGCAACTTGATTATTATGTCTCAGGTTGTAAAATAATAAAATGTTTTATATGTTTTGTATATGTAAGTTATTCGGAATATTGTACAGTTAGATATATATCTTCATTGTCAGATACTGAGGTATTTATGATCATTTTGTTCAAGTTTTGATAGTAAATTAGTAAGACAAGAAATAACATCAATCATCAACCATTGTATGCAGATATCAGGATAATTTTTTTTGATATCAACAGGATATTTTCTTTATATTAATAGACTATTTAAAAGGAATTAGTGGAAAGTTACTATAAGCATATACTAATAGAAGTCGATTAATATCTATTAATATCAGTTCATTAGTTGGATTCTAGATAAATTGAGCTGATATATTTACTTAGTTTATAAAAAGTATGATTATATATTTACAGTTGAGATGACAATCATATCTATAATCTATTAAAAGTCTTTTACTTTCAAAAAGAATAATATTTATAAATAAACATGATATATATACTTTTACCATCTATCATTTATGATTTGAGGTATAAATTTAAATCTCTTCATTCAGTATATCACACGTTAAACAAAGTAAAGACTACCCAGGGCATGGTTTGCGTTTACCGTAAGCACACTCCAGGCAGTGCATTAGCTTACGTAAACCTTGAACCAAAACTTTGTATCGTACTCGTGACTTCACGCTGTTCGACGAAAATTGCCCAAGTACTTTATGTAAAGGAATTCATTGGCTTACATAAAACACGTTGAGAAATATTTTGTAAGTGCCAGTGATTTTACATAGCCTTCTCGTGACATTATGTTACCCGACGATAATTTCCCCAGTGCTTTACGGAGAGTATTTTATTTATCGGATGCAAACAGTCATTATAAAGTAGTTGAATGATTTACAAAACCTTTACGCATCCAGTGCTTGAGATCAGACCCATAAAAGCTAGTACTTGTGAATATGCATGCTGGATGAATTCGGGGAACTTTTGCTGGCTTATTGTTATCAGGAATATTTATATATGTGTTAAATACTATATATATATATTAAATAGATGTAAAGGATTAAAATATTTTATAAAAGTTAACTGTTATCCATGTCTGGAAACACGGGGAGAGTAAGAGATAATCCATAAGTCTTGACCTGAGTGCCGTGCTTCAGAACGTACAAGTATGATAATCCATATTCATTAATGTACTCAAATACACTGAGGTTAATTTAATTCCTAACCCTCCCTATGGAAAGGTTAGGTATTAAATTAAACTTCTGTATATTTGCCTCCTGTAAGATGGATGAGGTGAATATATGCAGGTGCTCCAACTCCGAATAGGTGAAAATGAACCCCATTAACTGTATATGGGACTGTAACTGGACAGTGTAGAATCAAAGAGGACGAACATATACGAAGATATGGGATTTGTAACTGAATATGATACAACGAACACACCATGCAAGGAAGGAATGCAACTCTTCTGTTTACGTTCGTTTTAGTGATTTCATTCGGAAAAGATCAAATCGTTATCGGTATAAGCATAGTTTACCGTAGTGTTATTTCGGTTTCCCTGAACCTGAAGTGAATAATTAATTTCGAATAAAATTAAGATTCTTTCTTCAGCTTGAAAATAAAGTGGAGATATAATGAAGTTTCACTTCTCTTCACATATTTATTATTACGTTTCGCCTGTTTGAAAACAAGATTTTTCAAATTCTCTCGCATATAACTAACTGAAAAGTTTTAATGCCTCAACAATTTTACTTAGTAAAAGTTAAAATTTTATCTTTTCGTTTCATACCCTGTATAATTTTCTCACTGATCGTCGCGTGTAGAAAACATTACGCAAACTGATCGCCTATCCGTTGAATTATTTATTGGTTTGGAAGGCCGGAATAGCACTAGTTTAATATAACTCCCCTCCCTTGTTCCACACACTCTTGTAAATTAATCTAGAGGGTGTGATGCTGTCCATGTAGGTTATTGAATGGATGACCTCATCCAATTTGGATATTTCTTCTCTAACCACATGACCATGGTTCATCCTACATGATCAATAGGGAAATCAACTAATCAATATTACTGAGGACTAACTTGGCCAAGAATATTCTTGATCATGTAGACTATTGCCTTGAATATACACACAAAATACTCTACATGATCAAGGGAAAAGTGTGTGACTTCAAGCTAAGCTAACTAGAGTAGCAACTTTTCCCAGAAGTTCGTTTGCTGGATGATGTTATACCGAGAATGGACTGAACATACAGTCCGTCGATAGGACGGGGGATCTGGTAGGAAGGCGCGCATCGAGAGGGCTCGCGCTGTCGTCGATAAGCTAATACCTTATCCAATCACGCTTTCCGGTTGCCAATGGGGGCCGACCTTCAATCCCGCTTTCATATCTTGAACTTAATCGAATCTTCAAACAAGAGGGCTGTCTACTCACGCCGATCCGGGGCCAGTCTATCCACACTCCAATTTCAAATCTGAAAGCTACGAAGGTATCATCATCGATCTGCTAGTGAGTCCGATTCCCAATCTTTTCTACATCTGCTGAGCCGAGCGTTTCTCTTCATGTGGGTATTGGTGTTTACGCTGTCAGTCATAATTTCTCATCTCATCTCATCTCAGCTCTGTGATCTGATCTGCTCTGGTAGTAGAGTCTTTCTGCATTGTAATGTTTCCTCCTTCGTCCTGCATTCGTGATAGATTGTATGGGTCTCTTGATGTTTCCTGTATTGCCGTCAGCTTAATGTGTTTCTGATATCCGATCGTTTTCGAGCAGCTCCGGTTACAGAAGTCATGGCAGCCATGGCAACTCTCGCAGTCTCCGGACCCGTTGCTGGATTAGGAGGCGCCCCGCTTCTGTCGAGGACTACTCGCTCCAAGTTGCAGCTCACCTCTGGTACTCTTTCACTTTGCGTATGCAAGTAGTTCCTGTCACAATCTCGCTGTCAAACCTGCTCGGCAAGCACTTGTTCACCAGTTTGTGTTTGTTTCACTTGAAGTTCGATTCGCATTGGGCTCCCTGCCGTGGATGTTCCGATGTAGGTATAATATTTTGGACAGGTGGGATAGATGATCATGAGAGTGTTTTCTTGACCACGAACTCAAAGTCGACATGTGATTGTTCCGCAGCTTTCGTTCAGAGGACTTCCTTGGTCGCGGTCGCCAAGAGCGATCTCTGCATGTCTCGTGTTACATGGTAATCATGTCGTTCCAGCCTTAATAGTTAGTTGAATTACGCAGGGGGGCGATCTTAAGTCTGAAGTTAAGTTATCAGTAATAGTTCTTACTTAGGAGTCCACGTCGCCCAAGTGTCTTCTCTCTCTCTCAAGCGGGACAACGTGTCTATTCCCCTGTGCGTATCTCTAGACAGCGTAGCCTGTGAACCGCTTGCATGTCCTGGGTTAAAAAGGTGCAGGTGATTTGTCCAGAACAAGGTGCATATGTCTTTTAGATGTATCAAGTATGTGGTATGACTAGTCCCGCCGAAAGTTGGAAGCCGAAAGCAGGTGTGTCATGCGCAGGAAGTAATGTTGATATTGAGTGAATGGTGAGGAGCACTTGGCAGTTTTTGTACACGTGGGGACCTAACTGTATTCTACCGCGCAGCTTCGAGAGAGACTGGTTGAGAAAGGATCTCTCAGTCATCGGGTTTGGTCTCATTGGTTGGATTGCTCCCTCAAGCATTCCAGTCATCAACGGAAATAGCTTGACCGGATTGTTTCTCGGGAGCATCGGTCCCGAGCTCGCCCACTGGCCCACTGGACCCGCCCTCACCTCCCCTTTCTGGTATGTCTGCTCTCTACGCCCTAGAACCTTCAAAGCAGATCAGCCTGGGCTGTGGTAATTTCGTATGCTGTTTCCTGCAGAAAGAGCTCCTGACTTTTTGGCAGCTCCTCTTTCCTCTTTATGCGGGAGGCAGTCCCCCTGCCTGTTTGAGCACCTTGCACTTATGTGGGAGCTGGAACTGAATTGTGTCTCTGTTCGCAGGTTGTGGATGATCACATGGCACTTGGGTCTGTTTATCTGCCTCACATTCGGTCAAATCGGATTCAAGGGCAGGAAGGACGGATACTTCAACAAGGACTAGACTGGATTGGCTACGCACTCAAATCTGTCGATATGAATTTATCAATCGAATTTTCAGTTTGCTACGGATGTACACTTTTGTAATATGTATTTAGAATTGTAATCTAGTGAACATCATGGTTGCGAAGCGGTTATGTTTCTTTGTACCATGAGTTTTTGTGTCTGGCTCCGAGGTATGTGAATTTGATTCTTCTGGGTTTGAATGTTCTTGTGTAACTTCCTCTCATGAGGCAGCTCTTTTGCATGAATGAGAATGCTCGTGAACTGAAAATTGCGCGGAAGTATAGCACTGTATATAGAAGCAACCAAAGGCGAACGTAAAAGGGATTCTGTGCGGAAAAACTCAGAACCAAAGAGACAAAATTGTACATTTGACGCATATGAAACATTCTATGACGATATGAATTCGCATATGCCAAATTCGCTCCCCAATGTGAGGATGGAATGCGGCCGATGTTGTCAAAAGGATTGATAGACATGAAAAAGCTCAAAGATTTGGTGAAAGGAAACTTGTTTCTGCAGAGGGGTGAACGGAGGAGACTAACTGGAGTGAACTGATTTGGCGGATTGCTCGGAGAGGCACTAGCTCGAACTTTGAACTTTTCTTCTGATAGGTAGGGTGAAAGTTGATATTACTTCAAATTTGTTTGTGGAAAACAAGACGTGTAGTATTATAGTAAAATATCTGCCGACATGTTCTACGGTATTGTACCAAATAATGCATACACGAAGCAGAAAACACAAGACCAAAGTTGGTAGGTGAGAAATTTAAATTCCAGTCTCAGTTACCACCAATAGCTTGTCTTAATCTTCAGAAACATTAAAAGTAGCATGGACTTGGAACAGTACGAGGCGCATTCCCACAAGTGATATGAATAGGAAATTGCATTATCCTAGTTGGTTTCAGTCTGTTGTCTTCAGTGAGACCATCTCATCTATTGGCTTTGAAGACACCGACTCATTCTGGAACCTCTGCATTCCAGACTGTCCCGGAAAAGAAACTTGTAAAACAGTTCTTAACCCAACTGGCGAGAATGAGAAAAAAATGCGCCATAGGTACCTCTGTTTGTGCCTGGAACGTTTACGCGTGGCAGAATCGACTAGCGAGAGGCTCCTCTTGAAGGCTTGAGAATAGCTTCGTTTTGTTATCATATCGTGAGTGTAACAGAGCAGTATGTGAAAGCAATTACATCCTGAATTATAACATGGTATCTTAATCTGTGCGCTCGTGTCAGTACTTCAAGTCATTGTTAATAAAATGTCGAGGTTTCGGTAACCCCGACCACAGAGTGGCACTACAGTGTGTATCTACTGATATATAGTGGCACTACCCTGTGAATCCTATTGATTTGGTATAATTGGCTATTCAGGATCATAGTCCATGCGATCAACATTGATCATGAATTGACTCTTCCAGTATCGAGGACTTAGAACTAACAGCATTCACCTCTCTCGCAATCAGATTCACTTTACAATACCCGAAGCGAGCCACAAACAAGTAAATTTGAAGCGATAACAGGAGATGCGAGTTCCCACTCAATGCGAGTTTGCACTTGTTCTTGGAACTCCATTTCTCCTCGCTCCTTGCCTACGTCCCCTTCCATCACCCCCAGCTGGCATCATTCCTCGTCATCGTACCTAGCTGTCATCGCTTACTGATCCCTTCTCTCACCTACTGAATTACTCTAGCAATGGACTGTGCTCTGAACCTCAAAACCCTGAAGCGATGGTGCTCAAATGTGAAGAACCTCAGAGCGACGCGCAAGTCCTCTTCTCTCAAACCTTGAAAAGCTTTAGTCTTCTTCTCTCCCTAAAGCGAATGGAGTTGGACTTTGAAGCAAAGTGAAACGACTTGAGTTCTGTCTTTCTACACTTAAAAACCCTGCACCTCCTCTTAAACCTTGCATCGAAGTGGAGCGAAGAGAGAGTTCTGTATGGGAGTTCTACTCTATACAGAACTCTTACTCCTGAATCTTGCAGCAAACAATCACTCTGGACCAGGTCTGATTTTGAAGCTTGAATCTTGGATCCCTTTTCTTTGTTCTCAACTGCTAAGTGTTTCGCTAATTAACTGTCATCCATAAACGAAGATAAATGGAAACATTCAAGGCAGAGAGCGACAACATGTAAATCCAGATGATAATAAAATCTAATACAGTACATAAATGGTTTACATATTAAACCAATTGGCAATTTAATACAGTACATAAATTGTATTCTCCCTAGACTCCTCTGATCCTTGAGATCGATGTGCGCATAGATCTTTCGGTTCAACACATCTGTTGTGTTTAGGACTAAATCTTGAATTTCAGATTACTTTCAAAGTAATTATCGTTGTCTTTTGTGTTACGAGTAGTGGATCATCTAATTGAAAGAAATGCTAGTCCAGATTTATTCAAGATTGATTAGCTTCAACCTATGCAGCTAACAAGGAATTTCGCTCTCGTTTTAGCGGCACTTTTTAGATACCGCTACTTACCAGATAATATAACCAATATTTTGATTATGGGAGAAACGTTCACTAATTTATAGAACTTAAGTAAATTACACCACTACCAATAGAAAGTTCAGCTATATATTCAGCTATGGTTGATCATTCAGAAAAATAAATATTTACTGAATTTATAAACTTTGAGGAGAAGTTCCTCAAAAGTTGTAGGGCTAAGCTGGCTGTATGTGATTGATTTATTAGGGCAGGGAATGGTTTGCATGTATGCATTGATGACATGCGAAAACAGCTAAGGTATGGAGTGTCAGTCGTACAGTAACTCTATAAGATGAACAGAAGTGATCGATCCGACGATTTCTATCAACTTCTTGTTCATGGATTCGGACCATGAGGCTTCATCCTCCATGCCATCGATGACTCCTTTAAAACGCTCCAGCCGCGGCTGGCTCATGAAGAAGTTCATTTGACGGCAGAAACGCAAGCTCCGGTTCTCTGGACATGTTCCTCGGTGATTCAGGCCAACGCAGTAAGCATCCTCATTCTTCTTCTCAATCAGTAAGCATCCTCTTTCTTGTCATTGTGAACTACTGCGTCAGCTTCCTTCATAGCAGTCGGTCATGACTCTATGATCGTTTTTGAATTTGAACCACTGACGGCGTTCACAGTGGTAGATTTCAGGAACTTGGTAAAGCCTTGCGCCAAATGCCCTCCTTCCACATCTGCTAGCGCTTTCATGAGAGTGCGCGCCTTCTCATGGATCGTAACGATCTCGTCTTTCACGTACGCTACCCCCGGAGCAACTGCAAGCAGGAACCAACCCATCATTTAAGCATTTCCAACTTAGACACTGAAACCTTGTTCCAGTGAGGTGATACTACCAGCCAAGTGAGAGAACGATTCAGTCCGAGTCGGTGAAACCGCCAACGGGAAGCACTGTTCTGAAACTCTATAATCTGACATTTGTTCGTTGATCGCACTAATCTCTAGATCAATTCACGCGAGAATCTGACTGAGTGGCTACTCCGACTTCAGTACAGGAGGATGTGAATGTTATTTTCGTCAAAGATCCGATCTTACCACGATGATACGGATGCGTCCGAGCTTCTTGCAGGACCTACAGAAGAAGATGCATGGCAAGAAGTTCGTAATTGCTGTCTATTCACGCGTAGAATGGCTTCACACGGAACGTGCAGTGCAGTGGTTGTAGATTGTCAGATTCTTAAGAAAATCAAACAAGCATGTGTGTCTCTAGTGTCTGAAGTGGCTTCTCTTTTCTCCCATCTTTGTCGAAGAGTTGGATAATACACAGATAATATAAGAAACGTGAAGCTTGAAGTCGTTCATCAAAGTAAACACTCCTCCGGTAGAGGTTTTTACGGTGGAATACACAAAACTATCTGGAGGAATGAGATGATTGACAAACGGTGAGCAGCAGAGTCTCTTATACCAGCCAAGCGCCGGTCATTCATAGCGGCAAAGAGGTACAGAGAGAAGGGCGTACTGGATCCGTCCTTCAGAATTCGTGTGACGCCGCGCTTTCCTGACTCCAATTCACCGTCCACATGTTCTTCGACGCTGGTGATAAACTGAGGAGTGACCCCGGCGATATAGCTGTTCCAGAGGCTGTCCACGGGCAGAGCCACTACCATCTCAAACTTGTAGGTCGGTATCTTCCAGGGAACGGGTCGGACCACTTGAGTGGATGCCATGGCGGATACCTTGTACGTCAAAGGTTGATGTTACGAAGTCGATTGGAATGTTGCACATCTCGAAGTTCATGAGATCTAGAGGGAAAGAAAGCTATGAGTGAGTGAGCTCTGTCCAGTCCAGTTTTATATATAATCCGTCCTCGTGGATCTGCATTGGTATCCTCGGAAAGATCTTGACTAACGGAGAGGAAAATCTCATTCACGACGACGTTAGGTCAAGGGTGTTAGACTTGCATGATTACTGCAGCTCCAAACTCTTACGTTCTTACCGTACTGGTAGACGAATAGTCTTCTCACCTACATCAATAATGATAAGGGCGCTCGGTAGAATGTCGAGTATTTTTGTTTGGTCCACTGTCCATGTTTCGCCATTTCTGTTCGCGGAGTTTGGTTTGGCGAAATGCTCTTACTGATCAAGGATCCTTGACAGTTTTCTAACTGCAAAAGGTGACTCTGATAATTGTCATTGCATTAAAATTGCACGCAAAGGGGCTCTGTACGTTCACAGCTTTTGCTATCCCTGTTTGTGTACCTTTGCCGTAGTTCCCCTGTCGGTGGTCACCTAACACCATATGTTGTTCTTTTGCAGTATAACGTATAGGCGAACGATGACACGTTTATCTGCCACAACCCTCATATTTTCTTTCTCGTGGAAGGCTGCTGATGAATTATTATTATCAGGATACTGAAACAGGGTCAAACGAGCACGTTTCTTCATTCTGAAATTGGTATTATAGTTCAGGACTGACCGACTGTTTGTTCACGGCCCTATTTCTTTTGCATTCTTATCTACCCAATCTGTCGGAAACATGGCATGTAGCTCGGTACAACCTTGTCAAAGGACCGAAGAATCGACATAAGACCATAGGTGCAGCGGAAGAAGTTCTGAGGATGGGGCAGAAAGTAGAGACTAGGAACTGAAACGTACTGGAATGTTCTACTCTGGAGAAAAGGAAAGAGGAACTTTAGTAGACATGGTGGTTTAGGAACCCATTCATCGCCTCATTCAGTGTATATATATATGACAACGCTCAAAGACAGAGGTAACACCCAGTCATTCAGTGTATATTTATGACAACTCTCAGAAGACAGAGGTAACACCCAGCCACTCAGTGTTGATATATGTTTCTGTTGGAAGAGAACCGAACACGAGATCCACCTATCAAGAAGACTTACACATTCAGTTAGCCTCTCAGAACCACACGCTCGTGTTAGTTTATGTGTAAGAGTATTGCACTCTTCAAGTTGCTGCGAGTTTAATATGTGTTTAACGGCTAGGAATGCAGTTTACACGTACTCACACATGTTAACAAAGAGAGCTTGGATGCGTTCCTTGTAATATTTCTGTGTTTTTGTTGTCCTTGTGCATCATTGGAAACATCCATCACTATAAACTTTCATTCACTAGTGTAACTACATCAGAAAACTGATGAGCTGTATGCGCTTTGAAGATTTCTACTATTTCCCCTAGTTTTCAACACAACTTGCTTTGGAAAGGATACACGCGAAAAGAACCTATATTGTTCTATTCTCCCATACGTGTTCTCCCCAGATATGTAGCGCGCGTAAACTGCATATTTCCGTGTTTAACTTACTGTTATGTTACAGGTCGAAAATGATATCTCATGATCATGCACATACGAACCCGGACTGCAGGTACATATCCAATATCTCAGGTAGGCTAGCTATGACCAGGTACAAAATTTTCCAAGAAAGATGTCAATCCACATTATAGAGTCCGAATGATTGAGCTTCCTTGAATTTCCATGCAATCGGTCAGAGGTTTTCCAGCTGCAAAATTATCAAGGAGTTAAAGACTTGGCGTCTTCCAACCTCATTGCTACGATTCTCAAAATCTTGAAAGTTCTCGAACAAGTCAACCGTCATGTAAGCTTTAGAACTAGAATGCCATAGAATGCCATAGAACACCAAGATTGTTGAAACTACTGATGTTTCTATGAGTAAAAGCGTGAGGTACTCTAGACTTGTGAATAACAAACGAAGGCAATTTTCTTTCCAAGTACTTGTCATGTTCGCAGTGAGTCGACACTAAGATATTTTTTCTTTCCACTCATAGATTCGGTGGCAAGTGTCTGATTCGGATCTAGTTTATAGAACAAGCCGTCTCATCCATGTTGAATATGTCTTCGAGCTCATAGTTAGAAATCAAAGCTTTCAATCTTATCCCTAATCTCGTCAATAATTTTGACTGAAGCTGCTTCACCGTGATGAGCATACTCTACGATTCCATATCACTTCTTGATACCTTGCAACCATCTGTGTGAGAATTTTATCTCTGTTCCTTCTGCGCTTTCACGAGGAAAGATGTTTTGAAACATTTTCTCTTGAGTGCATAAGATCTCGTCGAGCATCGTCACACCTTGTCCGCACCTTGCTCTTCCATAGCCGATCGATAACCAAGAAAATAAGATCTTCTCCAACCTTGACAAATCCACTGCAAGAAATCTTCATCTCCAACCTTGACAAATTCAATGCAAGAAATTCTTCCTTGCGCTTCAGAACTGGCTCACGTTCATCTCATTGATGGGCTCGAGAAATTTCTGTGTTGCCCAATGATTCAGAGATTTGTTGGACAACAAATTATTCTTCATGGTACTTGTAGATATCTCGTCTCTCGGCCATGATTACTTGTGTATGACACATCTCACATCGATACTAAATATGCATATGTATCCAAAGGTTTTCTAACGGACACATTGTTTTGCTCGTAAACCTATCTCTAATCGTCATTCTAACCATTACCCAGGAAACTTTACTAGAGAACAGATCCAAGAACATAACAATTTACAAGATAACATTAACTGCTATCTAATGTGTACTTGATGAAACAAATACTAAAAAGTATTGCTTATCCATGTAATATAGAGCAAAATACACTATATGTCATATTCATTACTTTCAGTATTTCCCATCCTTTCATCATTGGACGTCACTTCTCTCGTGTGAACACTAACAGCTGAATATGCATCCAAGATGAACTTCAGGGAACTTTTGCCTAATTTCTGTAGCAGAAAAGATATAAGTGTTATTCGGTAATACTGCAATAAACTGTAAAGAAAATCTAATTTAGTTGTAAGTACTAAATATTAATAGCATCTAAAGTTGCGAAGCGGTCTAAACATAACCCATAAAGAGAACTTCTTGGAGAGTAGAAAGTGTTGGAAGCTGCTGACAAACATATTTAATTTAAACCATACGCGAATTTATTATCTAACCCGTCTCAACGGAAGGAAGACTTCTAGAAGCTACTATTCTATTCAATAGCGAAGATTGAGTTTATGGATGGAAGACATTTGCTATTGGAATCGATGATTGGATCTTTGCCGTTTCATTAGTTTGCTCATGTGGAAAAACTAAAATATATACCACTGCGGGTCTATATACCATATACTTATGTATATATATATATATATTAAGAGACTCTCTTTTCACCCCTCGAAGCAGTGCAGTATTCACCTATTAAAGCCTTTTCTCTTGAGCTCTCTACGAGTCTCTATCACTCTGTTTTCCTTGCGCATATAATACGAGAATTACGAGAGAATACAAATGACTTAATAGTTTTCATAATTCTCACGGTTCGTGCGTTCTTGAGCAGAAGTTACAAGAATTACGAGAAAATGCAAATTTCATAAAACATCAATTGTAATAATTTTCACAGTTCTCAAGGTGCCTTCCAAATGCCTCTATGCGTGACGCGCATAGAGTGATAAATAAATATAGCTTTTTTTCCACTCTCACCTTTCGTCGGGTCATTCCAGGGACTAATTCACCTATCATATAGGTGAATTACTGAGCATCCTTGCATATATATGTATTATTCTCTCTTCCAAAGTCCGGAAGAGAGAAATATGCAGAGGCGGTTTAATTCATTATCAAAAGGTTTGGTATAAATCAGTATGTTGATTAACTGAGCTGAGCAGACTGCTTCACTTATATCCTCCAAGGCAGGTATAGACTCCTTGCACTTATGGGTTAAGTCTAGCTCTTTCTGCACCTGCTGGACTAATTAACATATTATAATTAAAGAATAGTCTAATTATTTTACTTACTTATGATAGGATTATTATCTAACATATATGTTTTTTCTTATATCATGAAAGGAGCAAAAGTTCCCCAAAAGTTAATATCGAGCACGCACATTCACCTATCAATTCTACACATCATCGTGATCAGATCCAAACAAATGATAATGCTTTCTTCTGTTCTATTTTAGCTTAGAGCAAGGCCGCATCTGCATGATCAGTTTAGATTAGCATAGATCAATGGAAAAAACTATCAGTCTTCAACCCTGCAAAACTGTAGCTGCTATTCATAGAGTTTTGATTCCAAATCTGTGTTTGCACCGGAACCGTGAAACTACAGTTTCGTACACGTGCGAAATTGGGAAGATGTGAGTGCAAGTTTGAAGATCTGCTGCGAATCTGTGGTCGCAGACTGCTGTTTCTATTCGTGCTCGAAGTAAATTCACTGGATGTTCAATCTGCATGTCATCGTGAATATCGTCTACTTACGCTGATCGAATTCTCGTGTGTGATTCTCAAAAATGTTGAGCTCACTGTGAAACCATGCTCTCCAAGGACCCATATCGTGAAACGGTAGAATATGTATTGCAGATGATCCAGGGTTTTCGAAACTGAAACCATGTTCTAGTTCGGGGTATTCATTTATTAACAATCCTCTTCTACACGTTTGGAAACTGAAAATGTTATCCTGAAACTGCAGGTACAGCTACACTCTTAGAGTGGTAGCTTTAAACCACAAGTATCGATATAAGGACTCTGGATCACCTTAACTCTCTTTTCCACTAGTTTGCGTTTGCGGAGCACAGGAAAGTTTTTCTCATAAATTACTTTTTATCAGTAATGTCTGAGATATATGGAGTTAGAAACGCTAGATGGTCCAATAGTTAATTTCGTTAAACATAAATGAGAGTAAAATAGAGTGTTTTTATTCAGAAAAATAAATTTTTTGGAGTTCATTTTTATAAAAATATAGTACTTTATATCTTTTTTTGAAGTTTTATAGTAAAATAAGATTTTGAAAAATTCAAAATTGATATTTAATTTAATTTAATATATTAATTTAATATAAAAATAAAATAAAATATTAGATTTATGACTTGACTCTCAAGTGATATGAAAAAATAAATCTAAGTAAATCCTTGAGTAAAAATGATAAGGTTTATTGGAGAAAGAAGAACATTTACTACCATTCTTTCCCTACTAATATTCTCTTTCGAAATACGATGTACATACGATTAATCTATTATCTAACCCATTTGAGAGGAAGGGTTAATGAGTACATTCAAAATTGTTTTCTATTCGTTCCGTAAAGAGGATTTTATGTCGATCTTGGATCACGCTTCGTCAATTCGTTCATATATTTAACAGCTCTTTCGTATCCACGAAATTTGGTTTTCATATTCATGATTCTCTGATTAACTTTTAGTTAGTCGAGGGTCGAAAATAAACTCACATTTCTATGACGTATGCTTTTCAGAAACAAGAAATATGATAGAGAATGCTTTTTAATTTAATCATTTCAAGAAAAAATAAACCTAATTATGGGGAATATTCATTTTTGGGAGAACAAAAGAACGTGGAACATCAATAGGAATCCGGAATCTCTATCCTACCTTCGTGCTTATCGTGGTTTCCGTTAAGAACAATTTCTAAAAGAATAATAGAATTACCGACCTCCAGTATTCCCACGAGAAAAGCTACGGCAGCTTCTGTCGGAGCTGCCGAACCGACATCAGTATGGAATGGACTCAGGGTTGGTGACTTGACCGGTCACAAGGGCCACGTGTAGCCGGTTCCAGTGGTGTAGCCGACTCGCCGACCGGCTGACTCTAGCATGTATGGTAGATGGACAATCGTGAAGCTAAAAGCAGACCATTTACTGTTTGTTATCTAATTTGGACTAGAAACCAAGATTTCTTTGAATTCCAATAAACATTGTCAAGCATTATCATCTTTTGCCTGACATGTGAAGACACAAGGTCCCATTGACTCCATGATTAGTCAACCATAGTCAGTGTGTAATTCAATGCATTCTGTGAGAGGTAAGTACGAGCATGACTTTCTTTCATGCAATGATGCACCACAAATCTTCTAATGCCTCGTGAGTTTTGGCACTCTTCATAAGAGTCAATAATATACATGTGTGCAACATGAATTTCTTGGGAACTTTTGCTCACCTTTTGTTATCATAAAATATAATAATAAATATAATTTTCTGCAGAAATTTTATGATAAGTTGATAAGAAAATTCAAATTTAACTATAAATGTTAAATAGTATCGGCACTTAGAGTTGTAACTAGATATAATCCATAAAGAAAACATAGACAGACGCACTATCGATAGACTATTAACAAAAAATATCATTTTAACTATTAATCAAATAATTAATATATTATATAACCCTTTGTAAAGAAACGATTAAATAATAAAATAAACCTTTGCATCTTCCATCAGAAGGAGATGAATAATATGCAAGTAACACGTCTTCATAAATGTCAAATGATCAGATCATAGATCTTCGAATGCTATTGTGGTCCAATTAAGTCATTTTTGAATGCTTATGATCAAGAGTTAAATTTCTCTTTCTTTAAACTGCAGAACTCTGTCCTCGTTGATTTGGTAAAGTTGATATCTTTCTTAAACCCTCGCTCCCCATATAAAAAGAGGTCTGAAGATTTTTCCGGGCTGACCATTTGTCACAGAGGTCGCGGGCAGATGACCGCTCTGGCTCTCGCAGGCTCTGGCAGCTCAGGCAAGTTGCGCGAGCCTTCTCCCGCCTCCCGTCTCCTTGCAGCCGTTCGTCGTTGTCCTCCGCTCAACCTTCGTTCCTGCAGTTCCTACTTCGCTTCTTGCAAGTCCGCCTATCGCATGCAATTCTTCACCGCTCGCCTCCTCGTTCGCTGCTCGCTTGCAGTTCCTCGCTCGCTCCTGTGTTCTATGTTTGTTGCAAGGTGCTCCTAGCCCGTCGTTGCTCGCTTGCAGTTCCTCGCTCCGCTCGCTCCTGCTGCGATCGTTTTCTTCTCTGGTGTTCTTCTCTGATCCTTTTCTTCTACTGATCTCTGATTGTTTTCTTCTTTTCTCTGACCGTGTTCTTCTCTGGTCATTTTCTTCTACAGTGTTCTGCGTCTGTTCTTAGCATTGCCATTTGTAACTCGAGCAAGATATGCACAGAAAGACCCGCGATCGACAACTATTTTTGAACTTCTGCAAGTTCTTAAGAGGTTCTTGATTGGTCTTTCTTGATAGCTCGCTTTCTTGATAGCTGGTTTGTCTTTCTTGACAGTCTTTGAAGTTCTCATTCTCTTGGTTTGTTTTTCTTGATACTCATTACTGTTTAGTGAAGGTTTCTTGGTTTTCATAGCGTTTTGAACTCGAAACTGCCCTCGTGGGTTCATATTTGAGGGATGTAGGACTGCACAGCAATATGCCTCACAATGAGAAGGAGAGCAGAGTCACATTCGACGAGATTGAGGAGTACTGGGTTGTCACTCGTGGGAAATTTGTGTCAGTGAGGAAGAGCTCAGGGAGTGGTTACCTCGTTATGCTAAGGCTGCAGCTGAAATTGCAGCGATGAATAATCTTATAGTAGATTTAGAGGGGGACCATGAGCTTCTGGGTGCACTTGCTGCTGCTTTCTTAGAGGATGTACCTAAGCGTCAAAGGTATCAGGTTTACAAAGCCATAGCTGGAGTGTTAGGACATAAGGATCGTACAGAACTCTCCGCTTGTTTGGAGCAGGCAGTGAATAATGAGCTCTCTGAGAAGAACGAGGCATTTATTGGTTTCATTGCCTAAGATTTTAGGTTGATAGTGTAGTTGTAAGTCATTCAAGTAGCAGTGGAAAGGTAATATATTGTTACTGAACATTCTTCACTGTTTTTTGATATGGATTTATTGCAGCTTGTACTGCATGCTCCTCTGAATTTCGCATGATGTTTTGTTGTGTGGTGATTTTGTGTTTTCTTCTAGGCATGCATTATGCACCTAGATTAGCCAGTCTGGGAGTTGATTGCAGCTCCCTGGAAATGTCATCCCAGTCGAGGGCTCAGTGGATTCAACCCCAGTTACATTGCAAAAAAATGAAAGTTACTAAAAGCTCTCAAAAATAAACTCCATTCGATTGTGGTCTGTTATTTTACAAATCGATATCAAAGTACCTAAGAGTTCAGAATAATTACCTGGTAAAATAAATGCGAAACTTTCTCTTGAGACTCTTACAGTTTCTCAGAAAATAACTACGGAGGAACTCGATTGGACTGTCAGGAATCAAAAGAGATAATTAAAAAATGAGTGATGCCCTATGAGACCCTTAGTAAAGATGAGGAAAAGTTCCAGAAATGTTCTGCTGTCTTACCTCCAACACCAGTCTGCGGAAGAGCTATCATGCAAGCAAGGAACAAGAGGATGCTATCTTACGTCCCACTGAACTATACAAGAGTGTCTAAAAGCTGGGGAGGATCATGTTCGCCTAAATGAGCATTCAGAATCATTGTTTGTCTACAACTAAACTTACAAGCTATTTTCTGTTGTAGGAGGAGAAGAAGTTGTGTATAACCTCTACTTGAAAATATTGACTTGAAAATATTCAAAACGGCAGATTTGCAAATATTTCAAAACGGTCCTATCAGGTACTTCACGTAATAACAAAAATTCAACAAAATCACAGTATCAAGAGTCATCCGAAGTAATATATATCCTCAATATAGATATCAAAACGATAACTCTATATGTAAAATGACAACTTGCAGTAGAGAACCATCTGCAAATGCACATAAGTTGGAATTAGAATCACCAATAAATAAACATATGCAGGTGTAATCAACTTCCATTATGAAAATTGCAAAAGTCAAAGATGAATAAACCTGAAAGTTGTGTGATTGGTGAGATATCAGCGTCCAAATATATGTATTCGCAACTCGTCCTTCCACATTGTAGTGCGCGGGGCTAACACTCGATTAGTGACCGGCCGTCTACGAACTGACGAATCGTTTTGACGTCGTGTACGTCTCGATATAACCTCACGCCAAATGTTCTCATTCCAGTCCATAGCAGCGCAATCTAGTCGAGCCTCGTGCGATCACTCTCAGTGGATCCTCTTCGTAGCAAACTTGTTGATAACAAAGTGGAAAGTCTCACTCATGAAGTTCTCTCTCGCACGAGTGTAATGACATGAAGTGCTTCTGCATAAAGATCATCACCGCAAGGTGCGTACGTAACATGCATCCTCTCCGAACTGTGTCGTGATTGACACACTCTCTCTCTAAGAAGTATCCGACAATCAGAGTGATCACCCGTCCAGTGCGAGACAACAGTCATGATGTTCCAGATCTATAATGGTGTTCACGCTATGATTATCATCGTGGATAATCTTTGAGATAACCAAGCCTCTATCCATGAGCATGACAATCCCTTTCTCCACGGCAGACGTCTCTATCCTCCACGAGCTCTCGCACTCCACGTGAGTCATGGTGACCATCTCAGTAACCCAATTGTCCTTGACATTGATGAATGAGACAATCATATGGTATCATTACGAGACAAATCCCATTGACAATCCACGTATAATATCAGTGGCTTTGTACATCATCCACGCATCACACTCAAGATAAAATAAACAAAAATGACAACTCCAGACCCTAAATGAATCCTTGGATGAGCATCTCATCTGTGGACAATGATAAGTCAAGTAACAAAGCATCTTTATGCTCACTCCAAAACCCTTTGGCTGCCTCAACCCTACCTATAGGTCGTCTTGAGCCACTTTGAAAGTCGTACCAATGCTTCTCTGGGGTATGTTAGTCGCATCGCCGTCAACATGCTTGACGTCACGGTGTAAATGAGTCCGGCACATAAAGCGGCATGATACATCTGACCAACAATGCCAAGTGATCCATGATCGAACTCCATCTCTCCAGTAACATAAATCGTCTTGTGTTGATCGTCACAAGTAAACTTCATCCTTGTTGTGGATAGGTCACACGAAACACCTCGAAGAACTCCAAAATCTTCCCTCGACCCCATAGACCATACTCAGCAGGGGGGTGTTCTATGGGTGCATCCTCCACATCTACAAGAGGCTCATCCTCCAACTTATCTACCACTGCCTCAGAGGATTCATGATCGATCTGACTATCAAGGACCGTGTCTTGACTATCCTCAGCTATAGCATCTTGAATATTCTCACTAGGGACGTTCTGGCCGATATTGCGCTCAGCACGTGTCCTCTCTAGACCCTCTATACGATCGGCTGCGCCATCCAACAGCCATCTCAAACAAGCAGCATGTGTAGCACGAGGTCCCAACGCATGACGCAAACAATTATAAGAGTCTAAGAGATCCTCGGGGATCCTTGTAACCTTTACAGTATCCGATCAGAAGCAAACTGCCCTCAACGTCTCTCAGCCATGAGATCCACTGTAAACAAATATAATTTCAATCATCAATCCAGCATCTACCACTATATTCTGTAAACTGTTTGCTCTTTGAAGAATATCATAAAGCACCCACTAGTATATCTTTTCTATTATATTTCTAAGTAAACTAAGCACACTACAATATACTGCATACAACAAACTGAAATATTTATAACTCATGCAAAAATACCTGAAAAGAGCATGACTTGTGATATATCTTACTCCTTCTCCCTTCCTAGACAATGGTTCACGACTCTTTCACCTCTGCAATTTCCTCTGTCAGCAAGAAGAAAATAACTGCAGAACTAAAAAATCCTAAAAATGTACAAATTTGAAAGTTAGCTATTTGGACTAAAAATCATATTTGTTGCTTTCTGTAAGTGTAAAAAAACCAATGCTAGAAAGTATAAGCAGGAAAAAAAAACAAAGACAGAAAAGAAGACAACTTTAGAGCAAGGAGTAAGAAAGGAACCTGGAGAGAGGAGGAAGAGAGAAAGCTCATTGTGCACATAGCACAATGAGCAAGAAAGGGCGATGGGAAAGAGATTATTCCTCAATCGGCAGCTTTGGGTCCTCTTCACATGCTTGGACTGGCCCAAGTGTATAATGGCAACTTCCTGATATGTCATGGAGGACAGGGCACACAGGCGCAGGCTGCCATGACAGCTGACTCAGGGCAGTTTCTGGTTATTGGGCAGCTGTCCAAAAATTTTACAAGTTTGAATTTCAAAAAGTTACTGCTCTATTCTTGTGATTGGTCGAGATATTTTTCTTTTTGTGGTATTTTATACTGTATTATACAGATTTTGACCAATACGTAGTACATTCAGAAAGCTCTGTATCGTGATCATATACTCCCTCTCTCGTTTCCGGACGGTGACAGAATCTCAAGGTGCATTTTCTCCGGATAACCCAGAATTGTAAAACTGTTAATAGCATTTACGAAAAGTGACTTCTCTGGGTAACCCAGAGGCTTTGTATGGGGAGCGGGGGTTTAAGTTTCATGAAGACTTCACATACTTATGCTCTAATCATGTCTGTGTATAGCTTCATTTTAATCTTTTCCTTCATTTATATTCCTATAACACATGAAAAACAACTTACAAGCATTGGTTTTAATTAATCCACTTGAGGATTTTAAGTATCCAGATTTGCCTTGACAATATCATCTTGTGTTCCATGATATGTAATTACTGTTTTAATTTTCACCCTGATCTAGTTTTAGATCAAATAAATCACCAAATAAATCATAACATAAATAAAATTATTTTCATTTATTACAAGAAACCGGACAGTGTCGGCAAATCTCTTTTTCAGGATTTCAACAAGAAGGATCATCTTAATAGCCTTACATCTGCAGCTGATCCACATGGAATCTGCTTAACTTGAGGGTTATATATCTTCTAAAAAGAAATTTCTACTCCAAGTAAGACACGACAAAATCGAATGATACAAGGGTTATACTTACACCAACCATCACAATTAGTCTCATATCCGAAATAGTCTTGGTAAGATTAATGAGTTAGTGACAATACGAACATTAAATCTTAGATGATTAAAAGATATCCTACAAAATATGCACCTAATAATTGTGAATAGACACACCTCATTCTAGAAATCCATCACGTAAATGCACAGATATGTCTATAGAAAAAGTAGTGAGTACATAGTTAGAAATATTTACAGTACCTCGCATTTAGTCTAATATCGCAAAATACTCTTGGTAAGAACATCTTGCAAGAGATAACTAAAAATCTATTACAAAATCAGTAAATAAAGAATTATTATACAATTAGTATATCTTTTTATTTCTTTTTACAAAACTGATACCTAAATGTGATGATCGATGTAAAAAGGGAGCGATAAGCGACCTTAAAACTATTGAGTGACGTTTAGTTCGTTCTTCTATCCTTCTGGGCGTTGGTTGCTTTGCCCTTCGTGTCCTTCTTCCCCTTGTATGGCTTGATGGGGTCTTTCCATCCTCTGGCTATTCATTGCGTCGCGTGTTTTCTTGAAGAGCCGCTGAACCTCTGCCACTTTGACCACCACCACTTGGATACTTAATCCACTTATGTTTCTCATGTGTTCATACATTAGAGAGACTGTCAAACTAGAGGGAAGACAATCCAACAACAAGCAAGATGGACGTTCGGCTAGTTTGAGAAAGTGGCTCGACTGGTCACTGGTATCCATCTATCCATGTAACGGTGCTTCGTGCCACCTAAAAGATTCTTTTCACACATGTCACCTGTTTGGACAATAATATCTTTTATAGGGGATTCAGGGAATCTCCACCGGAGAGACTCTCACGCTATTATAGTGTAAAAGAACCGTCAGATACCTCACCAGAGATGTTAACTCGCTTTTATTTTAGTGCCAAACATGTGGGACTTACCTTTAAACTCTAAATTAGAATTAATATTATCGTTGCAGTATAAAATATGCGTTGAGACATTGCTCAGTATAGCCGTTGTGCAGTTTGTCCTGAAACTTTTTGAGGCTAAATTTTTTGATTTGAAATACAGTATGCTGCTTGTGTTAAAATAAAACCAATTGCTGAGTTGAAAATAAAGATGAATTTTCTTTAGCGGTGGGGAACCTTGATGATGGTTCTTTTCTTGGTTAGAGTAATCCAGACCTCTTATGGTATAACGTTAACACTAAATATGCCATTAACCCTCCAGTTAGCGCCTTTACGGTGGAGATGCCCTCAGTGAGAAGTCTAGGGTTTACACTAATACGCTAGATACATTAATCTAACAGATATTTAAGATAAATGAGATTCATGATATGTATCTAATTACAATGACAACGACTCAACACACATTTAAGATAAACGAGATTCATGCATAGGTATTTAATTACAATGACAACGACTCATATCAAACCGTTTTTCACCACTCAGCGAAAGTCGAGTTGTTCTTGAGATATCCACTTAGCAAAACTGACCCTGCAAGATGAAGTTTTATGGTGGATCCACTCTTTAGTTTGACATGTAAGATCATTGTACTCTTATTACTAGAAACCTCTCTTCATCTTGAAGTTCAACTTCAAGGTGTGTTTATTAGAACTGACCAACAGATAAGAACGGATTATTAGTTTACTATGCTTTACAGAACTTGATCATGAGAAGCATTTGTTCTTGTGCTTCTACTTACGCTTATGTGAATTGCTGTTCACGTCAAAAGAAAAATTCCATATTGAATTGGTACAATTGAAACTTATCATAAACTTATTATATTGATCATACTAGTACTTATGTTTACTTATGATTGCTGGTCTTGTGGCATGGCATGGAAGCAAGCTCTTGAATATTCTACCAATTTTCATGAAGAAATAATACAAACCTCTACAATGCTCCCAATTTGAATGGTACTGTTTTAGCACACACGATAGAGTAGACTGATTTGTTTTGTCCTCTGATATGAACTTCTGCTACCTTTTCACTTAGGCATGGATATCTTTGTCTAGATTAAAACGTATTATGGATAGGTTGAGCTCCAATCTAGATAGTTTTTGCTGTGGTGAACATATAGGGGCTAAGTCGTGTAAAGGCACCCTCCCAAAGACTTAACATGAAGTTTTAATGAATATTACTCTAAGACTTGCTTTTTCTTTGAGAAGTTTGATAACTTTATCCAAGTCTTTCTGTTTCATTAAGATGAGTTCATTATTGTTACATCAGTCGTCTGTCAATTATCTGTTTTTTCTATTATACCTTATTTATCGAACTTAGAAATATTGGTATAGAGATAATTCATAAAGTGTAAACTTCCAAATTCCAGTGATAATATTTACAACAATCGAATATCGATGACTTCTTTGATCTATCTAAAGAATTTCTTAATATGATCAATTAATCTTAATATCTTATAAAATTATTTAGAAATCTGATGGTGAATTCTTAATAATTTACCATCAAATTTCTAAATATGATTTCCTCTCTCTTCTAAGAAATCGTCCAACTTTAAGTAGTACTCTTATATGCTTACATACGTATATTAGTATAACCAGCTCCCGTCCATTGAAACACTAGATAGTTTTAACAATCCTACATCCAGAGGCAGACTAGGCAGGTAGTACATCAGATTTCTTGTTGCTGCAAGAAGACTTTTAAATCTCTTGATTTCTTCAAGAACTGTTTAACCACTGACATGAAATTGCTTTCATATGAAGTTTGTATTCATTGAGTCTGCAGATGGAGAATATAAATTTTTTTTTATAACGTCATAATTCGGTTCATTTATTATCAACTTTAGAGAAACGAAATTAATATATTAAGATGGTAGAGTTCATTAAAACCTTATCGAGAAGATGGCGATGATATGTTTCCTGTAGAGCGAGAATCATTCAATAGGATTTTTCTTAGAGCTCATGTTCATTTCCATGAAGATGTCTTCTGTTACCCTCACACGCAGAAAATTAGAAATAGACATAGCTGAACAAATGACTACAAGATAGTGATAATTAATTATATTTCCAAGAGAGTAGTGATCACTACTTGACAGCTAGAATTTGCAAGCCATAGCTGTTTAACCAATTATGGCTTGTTTAACCATGATGTAGTTCTTTCACTAGCCAATAAGCAATACTAGTTTGCTTATTTATTCACCTTTTCCACCAGAAGATGGAAGCTGGATAGAAGAGGGGGTGTAAGTTAAACTTATTACTGGTTTTTTGAAAATTAGATAATGAATTAATATATCAATTAAAACAATTCTCTTCTTTAACAAATTACCCCACTTGTAATATCAAAAAGGCACTAGTCCTATTAATTACACTTATAGATTTATGTTGGACCGTCGTGTAGCTCTAGCTAATCATTTAACACATAATTAAATTTCTTTTTCTTCTAGAATACAACTTACTATACGATTTCCATCTAACACTTCAATCTTTTCCGACAAAAAAACCGAAGCAAGAGTTCTCCAAATTTGGTTAGCCATGGTGGAAAGTATTCACACTTGCTGGTGTCATTACTTCCGTTTGATCTTAGATAAACCACGAGTCAAGTAAAATGAGGCCAAGGTTATAGCAGTATGATGCATTTGAGAGACAATCTGAATTCAATATAGTAACTAGTTGAACAATAAATCTAACTAGGATCTGGGAATTCAGCAGTGTGAATTTAGGGTGCTTTTCATTCAGCAAAGCAGGCAAGGATTTGCAACACTTGAGCATCTATCTAGGAGGATTTATGAATTTGGGGCACTTTGTCATCTAGCAAAACTGATCGAGAAATGAAACTGAAAAGCTGTTGAGATTATCATTCTTGAGTGAGACTGTTACCCAACTGTTAAATTCCATCTTGGGAAAAACATGTCAACATTTCAGAGGGTGCTAAATTTATAAGTTGGAGTTGATCAAGGAAGCTCGAAGTTGTCGATTCTACCTAATAAGCTTATTCTCTGGAAAAGTCTTTTTGTTACTCTCTTGTCCGCCACAAACAAGAGGATAATACACACTTCGAGAGTGGCTCTCGTACTTTGATAGTGGCAAAGTGTCGAAATTGTTGATATATAAGAACCAGTTCAAGAACAAAAACAGTCCGAATGCCAAGCTCTGTTTGGTTTTACTTTCTCATGCTAACCTCAAGGAAGCGTTTAGAAGGAACATCGACACTTTTAACACTATCGAACTTACCGTAATCACTCTTTGCTAACCAAATCAGTAGTTCCCTCATTCTTATCAAGTCAGTTGGGCCTTCACTGAAATTTCTTCCCGTTTCCTTCGAAGTAAATAGCGATCAAATGCCGAATTTGGGCAACGTACACAGCACTTTCGTGTATGTACGTTGCAGAATAGCCTCCGAGGAAGAGGTTACTGATCTTGCGTGCCAAAAGAGAAGAAAAGAAAACCTTACAGAGAAGTTAAACCCAGAGAAAAGATCTCTCCTCTTTTATAACAACTCAACCATTGGCTAAGAATAGTCCCATGCGGCGGTGAAAAGATTTCTGCGTTCAGAATCAGTGAAACGAAACGCATGAACAGAGCAGGAAATAGGCTTTAGAAATCCAAGTGCTGTAATGCGTCGTATGCAGAAGAGAGAGGGAGGGAGAGCGGGCTGGTTGCCTGGCTGCCTGCAATACTCGAATTCCTATGCTCGTCGTCGAGTATCAAAGACCGGACCGGACGACACAGAGAGAGGAGATACGATCGATCACGGATATTCTCCGCTGCCCAAAATGTGTTCCTCCAATTTCTTGTACAGCAGAATAATTCCATCCTTCGTTTGGTCGATTATTGCTTCGGTAGCGTCTTCACCTCCTTCGTACGAAACTGTCCACTCCGCTATGACCTGATCTCCCTGAGGACTGAGCGTCATCGTAGGCCACCACTTGCGAAAGCCCTGCGCAAGATGACCTCCTTCGATTTCAGCGATATTCATCGTCCACGTGCTCTCGTCGATGCTCACCACCTTCTCCTTGACGTACGTGCCCTTGGGCGAAACTGCACGGATACGGATACTTACAGAATGTTAGAGAGAGATTGCCCGGAACATTGTCAGGACTAGATCTGAATTCAACGGCAGTCATTCTATTCTGTTCTAGAGGACTGTGTTCCAGGATCCACTGAAGAGCGATATTTCGTTAAGTTCGAAGTGAATCTAACGAGCTAAGGATCATGACAGTCTTCGTGTGGGAGTCCTTTGAAGTTTCTGGCCACTCTGGAGAGGACTGGGGGCATTTGTTAGGAAGGATTAACTTCAGTTACTCTCCTGAGCGTCCGATCGATCGGAATTCTGCCGAAACCCTGAAACGGATCACCGGAAGTACTGCAGGTGGTATGGAATCCGATGAATCGGTTCGTCAGATGCTAAAAGCCTAAAACCTTGCGTACGAATATTCTGCTCAGAGCGAGGTCGAGAGACCATCGAACGACACGACGAACCACGAGATTTCCTTCCCAGTCTTACGTCAAGAGAAACCCTGCGATACTTCTGCGGAAAAATCAACTTAAGCAGTTGCATAACAAATTGCACATTACCGGGTCCAAACTTGATAAGCCTCACGGCACCGGCTTGACCTTCAGTTCCAGCCACATGGTCGACACTCGCGATGAACGCAGGGGCAATCTGAGGAACCAGTCTGTTGAAGTCCTTCAAGGCTGCCCACAGACGCCTGGCAGAAACATTCAACTCTTGTTCTAACTCGAATTTTGGCATTCTCGACAGGTATAGCTCTGGCGTGCAGTATAGGTATGATTCAGGTGCAGTGCTGCACTCAGTCGGTAGAGATCGATAGAGACTGACCAATTTAGATCTAAATGGCAGACAGTGCGAAACGTAATCTACTGGGATGAAGGTTTTGGCAGTGCAGTGCGTTCGAGCTTCCTCGAAGGCTTATGTATTCTACCGGCAGCAGCACAGTGATTAGCTGGAGCTGACATTTCGGAGCTGATGACTCGTGGACGAACAGCCCAATTCTACTCATATAGAAGCCATGATCTTCTCTGTTGCCACTAACTAGCAGTCCGAGGTTCTTTAGTAAGAAGTTTTGCCGGCATGGATACTGCAAATGGGTCCCCATCCTTGTTCTCCGATAAACTCCGAGACAGTCCGAAGATTATGGTGTGGGATAAGCTATTTTTAATCTTTAAACAGTTCAGAAGCAAGATCCCTACTCTTGAGCTTATCAACTGAAGGAATTCAGGGTGAAGTGATCCCCAGCAAATATAGCTTTATTTCTGAGAATATTTTGCAGTGCAGGAAGTTTATTCTCAGAAAACTGTCAAGTCCATGGATAGCATCCTGTCCTTGTTCCTTGTTTACTTCACTGCAGAGCACGTGAAGCCCGTCAATGACTGCACTCATTTGCTAGTTTTGCATATAGACTACTGAACTTTACACTTCAGAAATTCCCCCCACGAATTGCAGCAGCAATTTGCTTGATCACACCCGCAGTAGGTTCCTTGAGCTTGATCATACCCCTCTTAGGTTCCTTAAGCTTGATCATACCCCTGACGGGTTATTGACAGTAGAACCAGTCATTTTATCATTTGGTTCATCATTTTAGTACTTCCAACCTTGACTAAATATCGTTGTAATTCAAAATATTTAAAATTATTCAAAATAATTAGACTATACATGCCCGGAAATTTAATATCTGCAGTCTCACATGTGAGTAACATCACAAAGTGACTGGTTTTACAGGCAACAGCAAGTCAAGGGTGTGATCAAGCAATACATCGTAAGAGGGGTGTGATCAAGCTCAAGGAACCTACTGGGGGTGTGATCAAGCAAATTGCTGCGAATTGCAGTGACGAACACTGCAATTCGTGATCAACTCGTGTAGGTTCTCAACTGTGTTCGGACAGAATAAGCTGTGGAGTGGATCGGACGTCATGATCATTAGCAACGACAGGATCCAGTGGTCATGGCCTGACGCTAGGAGCTGAAGCCAGAAGAACGAATCAAACAGCCCTCAGACTGGGACTTATCAGTACGATCGAGCACGTTTCCATGCTACCAAAGCGGATGTGTAGTATCAAACTACAGGGTCCAGAAGTTGATAGTCAGAAATAAATTATGGCTATTGTAGTGAATCGCCTACTATTCAGCCGGGCCTCAAGTTTCAGATCGCAGGCGGAACAAGAGCCCGAGCTCTTGAGGGTTTTGAGGGCTCACCCTTCATCTTAGAGCAATGCACTGCAGCTGCGGGTGGGACCCCACCAGCCAGCCAGCCATGGGAAACCCACAGGAGATATAAAGAAAATGCAAGCTCTGTTTGATCAAAATGTTTGCACGCTCCAGTTGGATCGGCTTTTCCATCTGCGCTAACGAATGGCACTCCATACGGCGCCGGCCTGTCTTCCTTGTCGACAAAGCACGCTCTCGAAATATAAAGACACAAGAGCGAGGTTTGCACAGTGCTGCTGTTGCTCCTTGTTTAGGATGATTTCGTTCCTTCCTTCCTTAGAATAGTGTACAATGATAAGTAGAAAGTGCGTCGATCCACTCTCCTTGTCAGGCGAAGAATCAGAAGTGGTGGAGAGTTTCAAGCTTCCTTCACAAGGAAATTGTCTCTGTCCCCATCTGCTAGTTACAACCCGTATTTCGTTTGGTGCTTGTTTCTTCTTTAACAACAATCCGAGTTTTCAAGCCCCTCGATTCTTTTCAGTTCAATCAAAGTTAAGAGTACCAGTTCAGTCATTCATCTCGTTACTGAACAGTACAGTGCAGTTAGTTGCATAATCTTCCATATGTTTGGCTTAGTGGGTTCGATGCCGTTTTCTGCATTCAGTTTAGTGCAGTACAATGCCATCCCTGAGGATGGAAACAGGTTGACTCGTTCAGGACTACTGTACTGTCCGTAGATACAGCTCAATGGACTTAGGCCTCCCAGATTCGGATCTGCAATCTACTGAGTAAAGCACCTGCTTCTTAACTTCTGCAGATGAAGAGGCGTGAGCATGAGCTCTCGAGAACACATCATGATTATGTACAAACGACAGAGGAAACGGGAAAGCAGTAGTATAGACTCTGTATCTTTGCAGTAGATACTCTGTACTCTCGGTGGATTCAGTCACATGTCAAGGGTTGCTGATCAGTCTCCAGCTGAAAGAGAAGTGACTACTCTCGCAGCGTATGATATTTCGTGATTCAGGTGGTCTTGATATGAACGTCAGCACCCAGTGTAGGACAGGGTACTCATCCATGTGCTCTGTGGAGACAGTCCTTCATTCGACTATGATGGCAGAGTGCACGGGTAATCAATCATGGACACGGCTGATTGTGGGTGATAGTTTCACGACATACAAGAGAACCTGAACCATTTGTTAGTTCTTAACGAGAGATGCTCCCCAAACATCCCAACTTCCTGTTGCGTTTTCCGCTTCAACAGAGACTAACCTCATTCGCTTAGAACTCCACATGAGCTACTACTCTCCAGGGCAATGGACTATGAAAGATTGTCCAGAAGTATTTAGCAGAATGAAGTAGCTTGTAACTCATGCCGAAGGACCGTAGAATTATCATTCCTTGCAGCATGAGGATCATAACCACGGAGAGGATGACTACAGAAACGAGGTCCAATATTTCAGTGTTCCAGTTGAGCTCGACCACATCAAGGAACTACCGAGAACGGCATTTAACCAGCATTTGCAAATGCTCTACTTCATAAACTCGCGCCGTCGGTAGTGATGTAATCACTTGTCCGTGAGAATCTAAGTTATACTTGCGCACGACAGTCATCATCAATGTGGGCTGCTTTTCATTATCATACTCATTACAATGATAATGCGTACTCGAATTAACCCTCTAGACTTGAAGTCTACAGGCGCATGGGGAGACTACCTACCGATCATCATGTCATGATCAAGCTACACTGAATGTTCAGCGTTGGAGAAAAAACCTATCGACGAGTAACGAACAGGATCAACAAAACAGAAACCTTGGAACCCCTCCAGCACAAACTCGGACAACTTACCTACCTGGGTGGTTGCATATGAAAGCTGAGGTTAGATGGATGAGTTACCTAGTCTGCACTCAGGTCCCACTCTGATCGATTGATTCTAAATGTTAGATGGAGTTTCGCCGAACAAGAAAGAAGAACCGTTCCTCATGCTACAACTGAAAGTTCGAAGCTGTGCGATGGTCAGCCGCGGGGATAGTGCAGAAACCTCAGCCGAGTTAGTCAACTGAAACTGAAACCAAGAATCCCAAGCTGAAGAATAATGGTACAAGTGGAAGGAACTCCTTGCTCTTGGAAGGTGTTTCGACTTAACACTAGACAAGTGACTGAGAGCCTTGATCAGTTCATGTACGTTCCGCTGTTGCTGATGTACCGTTCCATTCCCTTGAGAAGACTTCTCACCTCTTCTTGAGTTCTGGAAATACTTGTCTTAGGGTCATATATAGCCTCCGTCATACTCCACAGAGATCGAGACACAGCAACTTTCTTCGTCTACTGAGTCAGTCCTGATGGTCACAGTCCACTCCGTGAAACCCTCTAACAGGTGTCCTCCTTCTCCTTCGGTGGTAGTTGCCTCCATTTCAGCCGAATCAACATCAACCAGTTTCTCTTTAATGTAAGTGCCCTCGGGATAATCTGTCCAATCACAGTCGGAAGTTGTAGTAGGTGAAACAGGGCACAATGCAGGAAGAAACATAACATCGTCTCAACCGTTCTCGATCTTAAATGTTACGGAAGAGTGGACATTGTGCTGATGGGAGCTTAGATCGGAAAGTGATGACACAGAAACCCAGTGTCATAGTTTGAAACCTACTTCTAGATAGCCAAATTCAGAATCTAAATCTTCAACTACGAGACAGTTATTAAGGGCATACTTGATCCGAACTTGATGTGACGAATCGAGTCGACTTCTGCCTCCTCCCCCTCGATGACTTCAATACCAGACATGATTTGAGGTGCAAGTATAGGAAAAAGTTCCGTTGTATCTGCCATGGCCACCCACAGGCTGTGGGAAGGCACTGATAACTGAACCTGGAGCTCGAACGTCGGCATGTTCACACTTGCCTTTCCAACAATACGTCCAAGGAGGAACAAAGTGGAGCCTCGAAGATGGACGAGATTGTGCGCTTCCTATATGAGTTCATGAAGATGAAGTGGCACCCAAAAACCAAAGCTTCAAATAATCTGGACAAAGGTGCAAAAGTCTAAGCCAGAACAGTTTTAGTTTCGTCACTGAAAAGAAATAACCTTTTGTTCTGAGCATTGTGGAAGGTGACAAACAAACTTTCTAATAAGAGTCAATTCCATGAGCAATCCCACCTCCAGTAGCTCCTGTGGGTCCAAGCTCTGCTCTCTTGTATATGACACGAGAAAAGGTATATACAGGTACACACTACAGGTATGAACAGAAAACAACTGTATTTCGTGAGAGCTCGACATGTGCTAAACTGTTTGGTCCTGGAACGTATTTTGGTACTACGTATACGGGTCCTCTTTCTGTCAGTGGAGAGACAAGATTGCAAGAGTGGATGGGGCCAGTGCTTGCAACTGGATCAACACAGAGCGTTTTTACTTACGGAGACTCAATGTCGTACCTGAAAAAACTCCTGAATCACTCGTGTATCCTTGAAGAATAAACTACAACCTTCTTCTTGAGGGTCTATGTAAGATCAATCTGTTCCGACGATCTCAGGCAGCAATTTCAACTCCTGTTGTTGTCAGTGGAGTACAGGGGTGCCTACGGACAGCAACTCTGCTTATTCACGGCCGGTCCTTACCACCAGATTTCTCCAACTGTGTTTCTCTGACACTAAAACGTGGGCGGGGTTCGAATAAGCAACCTTACGGGGCTCACGTTGGTTAAGTAGTTCGAAGGAGCCTCCACATGCCTTGAATTAGATCATCTCCGAAATATTTCTACTGGTCTTTTCTCCTTCTCGCTTAACAGTAGCAACGAAAGTCCCTTGGGATTACATCCAAATGAGAAACCAGGACTTCGAAATGCAACAAACATCATACCAGCAAGCCTGTCCAGTGCTCGACAATTTCTCGTTTCTTGAACTGACTCTGGGTATGTCAAGCAGGACTATTTTCAAGCGGAGGCTAGATAATTTTCTGCAGTTCATTTGGGCATCCAAATCCTTGCATGATCAACCATTCTAGAGATTAGCAGTTCGCTCCCGTACAATTGCAATGCAAAGTTGACAAGAAGCTGCTCTTAGCTGCTCGGGATGTGAAAAGCTAGGGTTGATTACGTACATTGTAGTAACAGCGGGAGGAGCACGATTCAACTACATCTCTGTCCCTTGCAGATACTTTTCCAAATGGTGAAACATCAAAGGCGTTCCTTCCATATGCAGTGCAATGGCGATGGTCGCATCCAAATCACCGTCATACTCGATCGTCGACGTCACTCTGACTCTGTCGGGACCGAGCGGGACGAGCTTCATCGTTGGCTGCCATTTGGTGAACCCCACTGCGATGTGTCCCCCTTCAAGTTCATCGACTTGCAGCGTCATATTTTCGTCATCGATACTCAAGAATTTTTCTTTCATCCACGCGTCGTCCTCCCCACCTGGAGCCCCTGTCAGTCCAGAAAACAAACCCTAGTGCTCAGGTCGTAAAACTGACTGTCTTTCTTAAGAATTTGCTGCCAGAAGCAGTCATTGCAGACCCGACTCACTCTGAACACCTCACGCGTAGATTTGAACTTGAATAAAGGGATCAAAAGCATAGATCCATTTCAGGTCCGGTAATGATGTCCAATGAATGAGATCTTTGATGCGGTTGAAGATTGGGAGGTTCCTTCTCACTCGAAAACTAGACAGCACGGACACAACAAAGTCAGGACGATGTGGACGTGACCGTACGTACTTGGCCCAAGTTTCACAAGGATTACTGAGCCGGCTTCCCCGAATTCCCCTTCGACTGCTTTGATGCTGGAGATCAGTTCAGGGGCAATCTTTGGAAAGAGGTTGTTGCCATCTCGTATCGCTGCCCACAGGCGAGGAGCACTCACTCCCAATTCCACTTGGGTACTGCAGGTTGGCATACTAGCAGAAATTCCTTTCAATCTCTGGATTAGAACAGCCCAGCGACTGATCAGGTCTGTGGTGTAATTCTGTCCAGACTCGTTTGGGGTTCTTCAGTATGACTTCAGATGGAAGTTTGACGACACCCCCAACTGACAATCTCGTGTTCTCTTATAATCTCTGTGAAACCTTTCCATCTTGGACACAACTACGCATGTCTTCACTAAATAGTTTTTTAAATGATGGCATTTTAGAGATCATCTTATCGTGGAACCATTCCCTTATCGATACGAAAGAAGGACCTGAAGGGCACGAGACTACAGCTCCAGCCGTCCCGGTTTTAATGCTACGGTAGCATAACCTCCACAACAGTCATCGACCGTAATACAGGGTGAGCATCTGGTGTTTCAACGATAGAGAAGCAACCACCAACGAAACAGTTTCACTCGGAAGGTCAGCATGCAATGAATATAGGCTTCTGAAACTGGTCCTGAGAACACAGTCGAGGTGTATTCTTGGTCGCATTACACGAGTTCTATTTTGATACACACAATGTGTCAAACTTTTTGTTATCTCGAAATTCGTGTCTCCGTAATCAATTTCAAGGCCACTGTGGGACTGCGTAGACAACAACATCCGTGAGTAACAATGAGGATAATGCTCAGCCTTTTTCGCATGTTAACAACAAGCTGACGAAGATGAGACCTTCACATCTGCAGTGGATCGCTGTTTCCTCAGAATCAGAAATCAGCCAGCTGCGGCTGTCTGCTCGGAGGTGGATGGTGGAGCTCAAAAGGCACTTGTAGTTACACGGCCTGGACTGTTAATCTACGCACAACATTCTAAACAGTTCAATCTCTTGTGTCAGCCACGATGCCGGCCATGTCACATGTTACTGAAACTCTGCAGCATCTCTCCCTTCAGATCCTCTTAGTCATCAGGTGATTGTTGAACGCGTGGACTTTAGTTACTACAGTACTGAATTCTAGCATGGTGAGTGATCTCCTCTACTCGGGACACCGAATAGAGGAGATCATTCAGACTTCGTTGCATTATATTATTATAGTCTCGCGGGACTTGGTGCGATTAATTGACTGTTCTCCTTTTTTTGCGTGCGTATTATTTTCCCCAACTGGCCACTGAGGTGCCGTTGCGCAGGCCATGAGTGCGGGCGGATACTCCAGGGGGTCCGTTAGTCCTTAGGGGGGCGAGTTTTAAGTTCGAAGGTGAAAGGGGTACGGTGACTCACGGCGCTTTATTTATAGATAACCTAAGTACAAAGCTTTCTGCTGTTCGGATAAGGTCTTCTGTACTGCAAAATCCGACCATTACAAAATCTCTATACACACTTCACTGCCTGCTCTATGCTGTGCTTACATGGTTAGCTATATCTCTTTCGTGCTCTGTGCTGCGAGTCATGGTATCCTTCAAGGGGATGTATTTGAGTAGTAGCTCTGCTGTAGTAATCATATCGTCCGTTCTCTCAAGAGGATTGTCAGGGTCGGTGCCGAGATCTTCGTGCTCAGGCACCGGCGGAAGCTCCACTCCCGCCTCAAGCTGTTCGTCGATGGCTGTGCCCTTCAAGCTGTAGTACCTGCGTGAGCAATTAAGAGAACGACCACTCTCTCTGAAAAAAAAAATGTTATCAATATCGTCTACTGTAATGTCTTCAGACTTGATGAACGAATTTCATAAGGAATCGGATCGGCTCTTGTGGATACTTGCCTGTGTAAGCCAACGGAGAGATGTTGTGTACTTGCCAGACGTCAGCATCACTCGTAAACAGCGAGGAAAGGTAGTCGAAAGGGGACTGGGGCTTTTATATCTGTTGTACTGCAGAGCCCGTGGTAGAATGTTCAAGTAGGTTAACTCCATCCGATTTTTCGACTCGGCGGTCTCCATCAGCATTAAGAGCTCCCTGCCGTCGTCAACCATACTGTCAGTTATGTTCTTGCTCACAACCTGATGATGCTGCTGGTTCTCATCCTTGAGACAATAGCCAACCATGCCAACAAGATATGGATACTTTTGTTGGAAAGCTACTTTACACAAATTTCTGCTCCGAGTGGTCCCTCCCTGTCCCAACCCAAGGCCTGCGATATGCGCTTCTTCACCTGCACGGAAGATTTCTCATATATGCAGATAACGCCATGGAAGTGGAGATGAAGAAGCGAACCGTCCCTCTCAACCGAAAGTAAACCGGAGACACATTGTTTTTTTTAGAAACTCGCAAATAAGAGGAAAATATGTAACATCCAGTGGTACAGATTGTCACAAAAAGTTCTAGATTGAGACGCCTAGCCCTGACTTCCCGACAAAGAGACATGACTCGATCGGAGAAAAGTGAGGGTAAAGCACAACACTCTCTTCAAGATCAACCTGAGTACATACACAAGGATGAGAATGAAATCGATAAACTGCATGCACGATAGATCTCAAAGAACCGTCAGCACGACTAAATAAGCAGGATAAGAAAACATCCGATATCGCTTGTCCTGCAAATACAAATAGAAGTTATCGAAGGAATACGAGAAAAACCAAAACAGCCCAGCTAACGTCTGCAATGAAACAAGATGCAACACGCAAGGATGACACGTTCTGTCTATGAGAACATAATCAAACTTTATCAAAAATTCTGGAGGGTGCTGCGAAAACCCCAGCTGCAAATAGATGTAAGTGCGGGTCAGTTCCAAGAAGCGCTGTTCGAACGAAACCATAGGTGCCCCAGACGACAATGGAGGAAAACACGGGGTACCACCACTCAGATCCAAGAACTCAATGTCTGAACTCGCATCGACATGCTGCTGGACAATGCTCACTTCCTCGCCACTATCAACCGTATCACCAACTTTCTCAATGTCAACGACAGTCTTGCAGCGCTCGCTATCCTCAGACATTGAAAATCACTAGACACACATAAGAAAACACTACGACGAAAGCAAAGAAAAAAGGCTTCATGAGATTACCTCGTCAAGAATCGTCCGCACCACCATCGCCAAGACACAAAGCGAAAGTAATTGATGCATACCTGCTAGCACGGCAGCAGGTTTGCCGCACCCTGCATTCGCCCTCATTGGATGCAATCGTGAAGACTCCTGACATCGATAGACAGGAACCACGGACTACCGTCCACGAAACCATGAAGCCATTACCGCTCCTCAAAGTCAGTCCACAGTCCACCCGCATAACGAAGCCAGCAGCAGCCCCAAAAGAAAACCACTTAACTCTCGACAAACCGCCCATCACAACGAAGACTCCTCGCTGCACATGCTAAAAAACGGAACCGCTTAACCCCTGCAGAGACCGCCCACCATAGCGAGCAATGCCGAAAGCGGTGAAATACTACACGACAGACGGACGACATGCACTCAACGAAACAAAAAGCACAAAATATGTGAAATATCGCACAACCGAACGACGATTTCAATCGAAACCATCTCCAGCAAGCAATCAAACAGTTTACAGCCAAGAACTAGCCCCAACAGCCCCCAACGCAAACCGCCCATCATAGAACTGCGACAAACACGAATGAACCAAGCGCGATGAGCGACCAAAACCATGTCCAAGAACGAACGATCTGCAGATACCAACGCGGAAATGATGTCTAGACAGTATCCATGTCCAACAACAGCAACGAAATTAGGTCCAATAGCCTCCACCATAGTACTGCGATCACGAATGGACCAAGCGCGCCGAAAACAATAGCAAGGTGTTAGGTCGAAGGACAAAAATCACAACGCCCTTTTTGAAAAACCAACCTAACGCATCGGTAGCCGTGCCCTACACCAACCAAAAAATAGCCGCTCCTCCCGCTTGGCATTATCTGACCTCCGGCCGGATGTATGCTTTGGATGCTTATATTCGATGTCGGAAGGGGTTTAACTCGAATTACTCTAAGAGAAAGGTCGTGGGTTCAATGATTTGCGGTCACGATTAAGGTGAATGCCTTTATTAATTAAACTTTTGGGTCGAGTCTCGCTGTGATGTACTCATATAGATGATTTCATGGTGAATCCGGTTGGAGTTAGAGTCATATGGACAGTTTCATGGTGAATGCGGGCAAGGTTGGAGGTGAATGTGTTTATTAATGAAACTTTTGGTCCAAGTCTTGCTGTGATGTACTCATATGGACATTCTCATGATGAATGTGAGTACAGTTGGAGGTGAATGCGTCTATTAATGTACCTTGGTCCGTCAATACTTCAGCTAGTGCTCCAAATGACCCAACACTTGATCCAAGAACGTATACGCTGTCCCTTTACTCGCCTTGTCAGGTAATGCCATCAACTCAATCCACTTGGAGAAGTGCTCCATCATCACCAACACATACTAGTGGTGACGTACAATCAACGATAAGAGTCCCGCAAAATCCAAGCTCCAATGATAATGCAACCCCATAATCGATAAGGAGTGTAACTGTGGAGTAGGAGCATTAAACGATGCTCGTACTTAATCACACAAACTACACATTGTGCGACAAATTGCTGCACATCGATGTGTATACCACTCCAACAATACTGTCCTTGGAGTAAGCTATGCGTACGCTGTCGCGATGTGAACCATTTCACATAATAAATAATTCACCTCTCTGTCAGGAGTTAGTCTCATCGCGCTGATCACTGTTACACATTACTTGGCGGTTACATGTACACTTCTACTCCGACACTTGAGTTTAGTAGTCCTAGAAGTTAGCTCAATATTATTTCTAGTCCTTTAAGCATATGTTTGACACCTTTGCATATGATGTTAACACTATTATAATATATATTTTGAGTCATAGTAGGTTGATAGTATGTTATTTATCTTGTTCAAGCATTTGTACGCTTGTGCAAGTGATTTCATACTATATGATGTTCAAAGTACATAACTTAGGTTTACCATGTTGATAGAGTTTAAGCTCATGGGTCGTACTTACATGTTGCACATGCATGCTTTCTAGCTTGTTTAAGTTATCTTTCAGGATTACGTGTCATTTAAAGTGTATGCTGGCACTTTAGAGGCTTGACGTAGTAATCTATGTGTGAAATTAAGTTACCACGTGGATTGGGGGCACAAAAGAACAGACGAGTGAAGCTATGAATCTCCATTGGTCCATTTTTGTTCTTTGTAAAACTCTAAATTTAGAAGCAAGAGTCTTAAGAGGAGTTCGAGCTTTTGATGGAGACATTGAGAAATTTGAGAACACAGGGTGATAACGCTCGTGGTGTCAGTTATTGTCAGTGAAAGCTTTGATCGATTTGGAGCACTAAAGAAGGAGTTATGCCAAAGTGAATTTCGGATTGGGTCGAAATTGTAACACAACTAGTGATTTTGGAGTTTTTGGTGTCAATTGAGATAATTGCTTCAAACCTTCATGGTTGCGTTCACTAGTAGGGCTATGACTGTCAAAAAAGTTTCATGTCATTTGAGTGAGTAATCCAAGGCGACCGCTGAAGCAAAGAGGGTCTGAAAAGCTCTCAATCTAGAGCAGCAACTTCAGAGCTCGAGATCTGGAGAACTGTGTACAACCAGCAGGTCAAATTTCATAGGGATGTTCAGCGTGCTGTAGACTCCAAATCCTATAAGAATCATCAAAAGTTATTGAACCACTTCTCTGTTCTAGGTCAAAATAGCTATTTGGGTGCGAGAAATTAGCATAATTTCCTTACTCAAAACGTTTTTGTCCACATCTCAATGCTCAAACTTGATCTCAGGCTGAAAGTTCGTATGTGTGTTCAGTAGGACCTCATTTACATGTAAGAGAAGTTGTGAAGTCTAAGCCATCATATATTTCCTATTCCTGAGTGGTAAAGTTCACTGTCTCACCTTATTAGTACTAGTCAGTCCTGATTTTTGCTTTTTGAACATATAAAAAGACCCAACAAACATGTGTGAGTGTTTATAGTGCCACGTTACAACTTGAAGCCTATCTCTTGAGTAAACAACCACAGCTAGAAGCCCAACGCCTTCCTATGTAGACGTATCACAGTCTTCACGATCCTATCACAACTGGAAGGTTTTGTCCTTCCCAAGAAACACTCACCACGACATCTGGTGCTTCCACTGAGAGATCTTGGGATGATTGATCGCAGAGGTTGAGATTCTTATACAAAAAAGAGATGGATTGCAAGAGCGGAAGTTCTTCTACTGCCTCTACGGTTGGAGCATCAACATCTACTGCTGCACCTTCAATTGTACCTACGTCTTCTGCAGGAGCTGCGGCATCGGGTTTGGATACTGCTCAGATATTGAAGACGCTTGCTGCCTTGGTCATCAACATCCGATCATCGGAGGGGATGAGTTAAAATCTACGAAGGCTTTGTAGGCGATTGTGAATAGGTGTGCAAGATTTGAAGGTAGAGATGTCTCCAAGTATCTTCGTGAGTACAGAGGAGAGATAGAGCTTGTGAGAGTGACGGATGCGGAGATGATTAACAGTTTTGAGTTGGTTGTGATTCTAGAGAGATCAAGTCAAAGATGTACAGAGAAGATATCTTGGTGTTTGGTCGAGTTTTGAGCGACCTCTCCGAGAGAAATTTCTTGAAGAGGATTTTGGAAGAGTTACCAGGAGGACGTTTTTGGATTAGATTGAGCAACAACCTGGTCGTAGGATGGGATTGAATGAGCTGTTGAGAGAATTCGATCGGAGATACCGATAGCTTTCAACGCTATCGTGTCAGATATTGCGTGAAAGATGTCCAGGAAAACACGAGGTTCTTGGCTGTGGAGATGTAGTGTGTTGAACAGAGACAAGAAAGAGACAAACACGCACGAAAACGAACGTCGTAATATATACTAACTCTCAATGTATATACACTGTCGGTTCTTTAACCCTAAGAATACAGAACTGAGAAACAGACCAAGCGGTCTGCAATGTGCTTCAAAACCCCTAAAACGAGCCCCTGAATCACAACCTAGACGCAAAATCACCGATGCGTAGTTCAAAGTAAGAGAAACTTCCCTTTGTTAACAAAAAGAGTTGCACCAGCATCACACGATTCAAACCCAAGTCCAAACAGCATCCATGTACAAGCTCTTAGCTAAAGCTAGCTACCACAAGCTGTACATAACCAACCAGAACTCTAACGAACTCAAAAGGACAAAACTCGTACCAAAAAATTTGAAAAAGACCTATTTGAGAACTTTCTTCTTTCTCCTAACGGTCTTCAGATGTCGATAGGGTCTTTTTCCCTGACTCCGTTGGTCCAGAAAACCTTCAGATCCGACTCTCAACAGCCGAGATATCTCCGACTTTGGGTCGCTGGTGACCGAACCTTGCAAAACTCCTCCTTGCGGCTTAAAACCGCACACATCGCTCAAACGGATTGCCTGATCTGATATCCATCTTCTGTGATATG
Organism: Asterella californica; assembly: GCA_036924285.1. Taxonomy (NCBI): domain Eukaryota; kingdom Viridiplantae; phylum Streptophyta; class Marchantiopsida; order Marchantiales; family Aytoniaceae; genus Asterella; species Asterella californica. The sequence continues at coordinate 17,753,241 of JAYKYS010000008.1, forward strand.
TAGATCTAGCTACCCTAAACCCAACGAGACTCCAAACAAGTCGTTTGGAGTTCCCTTTGCAAAACCGCGCAAGAAATTTGGCCGTAGGTTGCAAAAACTGATGTAAATCGACTCTCTGCGGCTCAAAATCGCTCACCACACCCAAACCAACAATCCAATCCACACATGGTCTTCTCTTATGCATAGATGAAGACTCCCTGATCGCGTAGGCATCAAGAACAAAGAGCTTGGTTCACCGATCGCGAAGAACAAACCAATCTCAGATCGTAGACGAACAAAAATCTGACGTAAGCGCTTCCCTACGAGCCAATTTCACTCAGAACTCCCAAACCCCCCAAATGAAACTTCGTATCGTCTTCAATTTCCTGAAAAACTCGTTGTTTTTATCCTAATTGATCTAAGGACAGCAAGTTTAGACTCCGGAACGGTTTGAACGGTCCAACTCTCCTTCATAGATCACTGAAGCTCTCCAAATCTTTTTCTCACGTCTTAATTTCTCTCAAAACACATCTCTCGATTCGTCTCTTCACGAACCGTCTTAACCCACACGTAGCCTGCACAGATCTGAACCCAATGACACCTTGCGCGCATGCATTTGACTTCTCAATTCTCCAAAACGTCTACCACGATCCGTCTCTTCACAAACCGTCTTAACTCACACGTGTAGCCTGCACAGATCCGAATCCAATGACTCCTTGTGCGCATGCATTGGACTTCCTAGTTCTCCAAAACGTCCACCAACAAGTCGTAAAACCAAGCTAGTCCCTTAAGTAGCCCCTTTATGGCAGTCACAGTACATACAAGTTTTCTCCAATAATGAGGAAGTAGGTCCCTTGCGTCCTTAGTATAGCGCTTGAAGCCACAAATACCCAGTCAGCAGAGTAAACTAGGGCTTTAGCTTGATTTTCCTTTCTTTCGCGTCGTGTAACTTCTCCACTAGGCGTCCAAATGAAGTAGACAAGATGCCCATGGAAAGCTGACAATGAGCTCTACCCGTCGATGCGATGAAAGTGAAGATCCGAAGTCGTGCCAAAAGTCCGTAAGCTGAGGCCTAGCTTGTTTTATCCATCTTTCGAGTCTTGTAACTTCTCCACTAGGCGTCCAAAGGAAGTAGACGAAGTGCCTATGGAGTGTTGACAAAGAGCTCTATCCACTGATGCGATGAAAGTGGAGATCTGAAATTGTGCCAAAAGCTCGTAAGCTGGGGTCTAGCTTGTCTTCTCTATCTTTCGAGTCTTGTAATTTCTCCACTATGCGTCCAAACGAAGTAAACGAAATGCTTATGGAGTGCTGACAAAGAGCTCTATCCACTGATGCGGTGAAAGTGGAGATCCGAAATTGTGCCAAAAGCCTGTAAGCTGAGGTCTAGCTTGCTTTTCCCATGAGTGTCTTTGGAGCTACAAGCATCGAAGTCTAAATTTTAGGTAGGAGCCGGTCCACGACACGACATCGCTCAAATGCATAACCTTAGATGCAAGAAGGACAGAGCTTTTTTTGCAAGCCATCGATGAGACTACAACAGATCGATTATGCTTCATGTTAGCAGATCGATCGGCTGAAAGAGATGTTACTATGGATTGAGAGAGACTTGAGGACGCCGTGGCTGTTCTAACAAGACAGAGACGAGGGAGAGTGGCTGTAGGAGGACGACAGCTTGCAGAAGTGATCACTCAACTTTATGCTGCTCTCGGTTGTTATCTCGACCGCAGTCTCTCTAATGCCAGTTCTATGATTAAATACCATTCTCTAGAAGATTACTTCAATCCTCAAAGTGTATGAAGTAGCCTGCACACTTTACCAGTTCCTAGGGCGTTGCCAACCATGTAGATCTCTTTGTTCAACGTCCCGTTCAAAAATGTTGTCTTCACATCCATCTGATGAACGTAGAGGTTGTGTTGAGCTGCGATTGCTAGTATCAATCGCACTGATTGCACATGGACCATCCGAGAGAAGGTGTTAGTATAGTCGAGCCCATACACTTGAGTGAATCCTGGGGCTACCAACCGTGTCTTGTATTGGATGATAGACCCATCTGAATTCAGCTTCAACTTGAAGGTCCACTTGTTGGTTATGGACCTTCGTCCGTGTGGTAAGTCTGTGAATGTCCACATACCGTTCTCCTCGTGGGACTTGAGCTCTTCGGTGATGATCACGGACCATCGAGCAGCGTTAGAGATGATAGAGCATCTTGGTAGGAGTTGAGCTCCATCGGGACTGATCTCAAAGTCATCCTCAAGGCACACTTCTTATTTGTTCGTGCCTTCGAGATCAAAGTCCTAGCGTCATAAACTTCAGCTGGATTGCAGTTAAGAGGTTGGGACTGAGTGTTGATCATTGAAGTGGTGGTGGTGCTTGGATCTCAGTGGGAAGAGATGATGCAATCTCAATCTCACTTGAGTGCGGTGGTGGAGAGTGCGGTGGTGAACAATGTAGGTATGAGTATAGCGTGCTCATATTTTCTACATCAGTACTATGTATGGCTCGGACGGAGAAGATAAATTCATAGTAAAATAAGTTGAAAAGAGATATCGGCTGTGCGATTGTGGACTGCTGGTAGATGAGCTAGCCACATATTGAGTTGGTGTGTGATATGTGTCTCCGTCAACTCCTCCTCCTTCATATCTCACCGAGAGGAGAGGAGGAACAGGACCCGGAGCAAGACTACTGTTTGAAGGATGACCGGAGCCGAGGTCAATGAAAGGACCGAAGACGAGAGGTGGAACAAAAGGAGGTAGAACAGACGAACTCAGAGGAGGAAGAGTAGCACCCACTGAAGGGATAGGGGCTGGATCTGAAGGAGGAGGATGGTGATGAAAGAAGTGCACATCATTCTGAATTGCATCCTCGCTGATAGCAGCGAGAGCAGGGTTGGGAAGGGATAATGTCGATTCAACACTTGGCACCTCGCTCTGTGCATGCCATGCATCTGATTCAGACTCATTGTCCACTCTCGTCAGTCCTGCAACAATATCCTACATAGACGACAAGTCCATCACACCTATCTCTATCTACTACCTATCTCTATCTCTACCTACTCTCTATAAGTCCATCACTCGTCCGTGCTTCGCTTATCTCACATTTGTCACCCCCACTGTCGACCTCTGGCACAGACGGCTCGACTATATCAGTCTTTCTCTACTTGATTAACTTCGCGCCATCAGTTTATTCTTGGCTTAATTTTGCCCACCATTCACGATTGCACTTGCATCTTGTGTTTGCATGACAAGCAAGCTCGCACAAAATTTCCACGTGCTGTCACTAGCCGCGCTACTGAAATTCTTGAAATCGTCCATTCTGACATCAGTGGTCACATTTTCCCTTGCATCTTTTCCGGCTATGAGTACTTCATGACCATGACACATGACTACTTTGTCTATATAGTTGTCTGTCTGCTACACTACAAGAGCGACTGCTTCACAATCTTCAAGGAGTTTCACACATTGCCGAGTGTCAGACTGGCAAGAAACTCAAGATCTACGCTCCGACAACGGTGGTGAGTTTCGATCTACTCTCTTTGATGCATATTGTCAAGAACATGACATCCAATACCAGATGACCGTCCTTGACACTCAGCAGAACGAGATAGTTGAACGTAAAAACCGCACCCTCATGAACTCTATCCGAGCTATGATGTTTTCAGCAGGATTAGACAAACAGTTTTGAGGTGAGACTATTACCTGCATCACTTATATTTTGAATCCTTGTCTCACCAAGGCCATCGATCCTGCCACTACTCCTTTTGAGCTATGGCATGGTCGCAAGCCTCCCATTTCACATCTTCGAGTCTTTGGTTGCACAATTTTTGCTAACATTCATGAGACTCACTGCTCTAAGTAGATAGTCACTCTGAGTGCATCCTTCTTTACTACAGTCATCAAAGCAAGGCATATCGTCTCCAGTGCAAATCTGACAGTCATACTTTTATTTCTCGTGACGTTATCTTTGATGAGGAAGAGAAAAATCTCGTGAAAAATCTCTACACAAAGGACATGCAAAAGAAGAATCGGTTGGAGAGAGAAGTCCTTCGAAAGAAGGACTTATATGAAAAAGTACTTCTTTCGAGCAGTACTCCGGACATAGGGGAGGAGGCCGCTACCACCCTCTTTTCGGAAGAGATAGGAGGGGGCGGAACTCGAGGACAGCGCCCTTCCAGGATTGGAGGCAGTGCTTCTATTCGGGAGTCTCCTAAGGAGACGAGAGGCGTGACCTCCAAGGCGAGGTCCATCTCTTCCATGAAGTGAGGAGGGGTTGGACGCCTCTTCGTCCCACGAGGTGGGAGTGTCGACTCTCTCATTGAGAGACGCACCGGTTGGATGACGGTCCTAGATTGAAGAGCATCCCAAGCTTGGGGGGCACAAATCGTCCTTGTGATGATCCGTCCCTTCCTTGAAGTCCAGCTGCTGCTCGACAGCAGCCGCGATTGGAGAAGGACACGCCGCATGAGACGACGTGCCGCGAGATACACCCATGGAACAGTGTCCTTCTTGGAGAAGGATTGGTCATTGTGATCAATCATCATGAGAGTCATGGATCGTCATGTGTTGATCCGTGCCTACGGGTAATGAGAGACTTTGGATTGTGTTCGACTGCGTGGAGGGGTGCAAAGACAGTATGAGCTATGGTCGACCACCACGGCCACCTCCTGAACCCCCCGATCTTTTTCGAGAGTGAGTTTCAGGGGGCATTGTTGGAAGCAAGGATTGAGAGTGCTTTGCCTGCAGTTGTGCATGGTGTGCTTGCGGGAGGTGTGAGGTGTGCGCAAGAATGATGGACGAGTCCAGTAAATAGAGATCGTTGCTTAGTGGACATGAGGCAATTGGATGTCTGTTTTTGTTCTCTAAATAGCAAGCACCATTACCAATTATGCACCATCTACCCTTGGAGTCAAACATTCGAACTGAAAACAAATTCTTTCGTAGTGCAAGGTGTGCAAGACATCCTTAATTAAGACGTTTTCACTGTTGAGGAGTTTAACTTCAACTCACCGTGACCTTCAATTTGAACTATAATGTCGTCACCTAAGACAATATGATCTTGAAGAGCATTTTGTTCAGTGTACTAACAGAATTGATAGCGATCGAATGTTATGTGATGGATGACGCCGGTGTCAACATATTAGTGATGATCCACAACTCGAGGTGCAAATTCGTTGTCGAGCTGGGTCATCAGTACTCGCCTAGTGTTGTTGTTGTTGTTGTTGTTGCACTGACGGTTTTTCTGATTGCGAGATCGCTGATTTTGATTATGATTCCCGTCTTGTTGTTGAGGTTGACTGGGCGGAGCGCTACTGCTTGAGGTTTGGTTTGGGCAATTATGGACACGATGTCCAATTAAATTGCACCCAAAACATTGAATGTTGGAATCTGGTGGTCGCTTCTTAGGCTGATTTCATCCGGAACGGTTGACGTTCTTGCCTTGCTTTGTCGATTGTCTGTTTCCTGCAAACAATGCGGTCAAAGGTTCGTGTTGCATTCTTCGACGAAAGGTTTCTTCGGTGAAGAAACAAGATGAGATCTTGTGACATCAAGTTGGTGTTGCATCTCATCAAATCCATCACGTCGAGCAGTTGTTCACACTCATGAAGAGCAACTGCTCATCATGAGTGTGAGCAATTGCTCTTGTGCGCCTACTTGTACACCTGCAGACGCCAACTGCTCGACGATGCATTTGAAAGTGTTTACATGCGATGTGACTGTATTGTTCGTCCTCATCTTGAGGATTCGCAGCTTTTCTTTCAAAAATGCATCTGGGTCATTGTGTCTTGCGTGACAAAGTTAGAAGTCAATGTGTTTCATGCATTGGTAGCCGAACGGCAAGAAATAATGTGACTGATAACAATGTTCTCGCAACACTAGTTTATCATCATGAGAGCATTCTTGCTATGACGATCCTACTCCGCAAAGCTACATGCTCCGGTCGCAGGTAGAGGATTACCGGGAGTGACAAGTGATCGAGGTACACTATCATCGACAATTCCAAAGACGTCTTTCGCGTCTAACTGGAGCTTCATCTTGGATTTCCAATATGTGAAGTACGTCCCATCGAACTTCGTCCAACCTTTCGCGTTGAACGTGTTCGACATCGCAGATGTGTCGCTGAACTACTAAGATTCTATTGAGCGCTGCGATCGTCTGAGCGAGGAGCGTCCTCCACGCTTAGCAATCAAGGTGTCCCTTGATTGCTCTTTCATCTATGCCTAGGGTCTACATGAAACCTACGTTATTGTGCTGGGAAAATAACAACCCGAACCTCTGATACCATATAGAAACAAGTCGCTACGCATGCAATGGAATTGCAAGGGCTATGCGTTTGCAAGACCTCACAATCCTAGAAGGTGAAATCTGTGAAGGTGAATGTTAAAAATGAAATCCATCTCATCTTAGAGTCGTAGAAAGTGATATATGTGAAAGTATAATTCTAGAGATGTGGATGAATGTTAAAAAAATGATGAAAATTAATATAGTCTTTGAAAGCCATGATAAAATTATCTTCAGATACTGAAAAAAGTAGTTTATAATTTTATGTGAGTCAAAATGGGCATCTTTCAACATGTCTTCATAAACTGGTAGTAACCTATCTGCATCTTTTATGCAAATATGTACTTGTGAATCTTCGGATCATTTTGAAGTGATCTTAAGACTGTCTTTGGATGTATGATAATATAGAAGTTGATGAGTGTTTGGACCGATTCAGAGGTAGTGATTTGTTGCAACTGCAGAGAAAAACATTTAGAAATATTGTGGAGGTTAGGAAAGATAATTTCAGACTGTGTCATTACATACATTTCAAAATTTATAGAAGTTAAGAAAAGATACATAAATGACATTGTACTAGTTTTGATTTTGTGTATGATGCAATTATTGTTAGGAAATTATGAAGGACTATATGATGTCAGAATTGTTGAAATTAGCTTTAATTTGATGCATATGAATTTATATTAAATGGTTCGATGAGCGTATGAAGAAAATAAATAGACTAATTTGTTTAGCTACATGAGAATATATTAACATATGATGATAGTTGAAATGAAAAAGTATACAATGGAGAATTTGAGAGATGTTGTGAAGATTATGTACATTGGAATATCAATAATATATAAGATATGCAAGAAATGTATAGAATGATTTGAATGTTGAGGTCGTCTTGAGAACAATGATGAATCGTAACTGCGAAATAAAACATTTGGAATATTATGGATGTTAGAATGAACATGTTTATATTATATTCAACAATTATGAATGCACACATTTAGGAATTTTGTAAAGTCAATAGCTCATGACATGATGATGATTTACAATTTATATAAAAAATAATTGTTTTCAAGAAATGTAAAAGAGAATACCTTGTTTCGCAAGTGTTGAAAATCTCTTGAATCTGAAATATATGGTCATGAACATCACTCGTATAGCTCGATTGATGAGTACACGAAGAAAAGAAGATTGGATTTGTTTTTTCACGTAAATGAGAACATATTAACATGTGATGGCTTTTTATAGAGAATAAAAATAGGATCATGATCTGTCTAATAAGCATGTGATGATGAAGAGAGATTTTTGTATTGAGGAATGTTAGTCCATATTTGATCTAGATTTGAACCGTATTTTGTGGTTGATTTTGTAAAAGTTGGAAAAAAGTTGAATGAATTCATGAAAGATGCGAAAGATGTAGTTTTATGATCATCAATTTTGAGCAGATCAATATTGAAATCTCCTATGATTATCGTGGGATAATCCTTAGGTATGTTTTGAATAATGGTAGTAAAATTGATCAAAAATTCATCGACATGCATACGAGGAGATTTGTATACAACTATGATATGAATTGCATGACGAGTTAGAATGTTGAAATCTGCAGAAATTATTTCCATGTTATGAGTTCCAAAAATATTATGCCCCGAGAGTTGCATTGTGTTTCGATATGTTAGTAGCAAACCTCGACTTGTGTGCGTATGTATATATTGAAAGCGTTCGATGTCTATGAAATACGGAACAGAAGTAAGATTTTGTGTAAGTGTCTCACTGAAGCACAAAATATCAGATAGTTGTAAATTATGATCTGCTCGAACATCAAGGTGATGTTTTATTAATGATCTTGTATTTAGAAATTGTATGAGCATGTAAATGGAAGATGAGATATTCATTTGAAGATCATGGATGTGGAATTGCCACGATGATTTAAGTTTCAACCATTCCATTTCGAGAGTGACTCTGCTGTCTACAACTATATGACGATGCTCGATCGATTGTAATATACGTAAGTGCTTAGGATTTTTCACTTTGGATAATGCAGTGTATGTCAATCCGTGTCAATTTATTTGCTTAGGACTGAAAGCTACTTGATGCATGGTCAATCCTTGCGATCTGTGGATAGTTCGTGCAGATGCTTGTTGAACAGAGAGTTGTGTTCTAGTGATCTTATGTTCTTTGGTATATTTATTGATTGGAAATTGTTGTGAAATTCTCATAATGGGCGTCCAAGATGGATTAATGTTAATGGAATAAAAATGTTTTTGTTTGTTCCTCGTTTGTGTTTCAATCTTTGGATCAAAAAATTGGATCCAAATGATTTGATCATCGTTATATGTTGTTGTGGACATGAAAATCCCATCGCTTCCATTGGTGAGTCCATCTCGTGTGTTATAATTATAACATAGTTCTACTAACATGGTAACTTTTAGAGATAAAATACTGTGTAATCCAGCTGTATCTTTTGGATTTATTGATATCTTAAATCTTTTCGATATAACAGAAGAAAAATGATCTTTTGAATGGAATAAATATTCATTCCCATCAGTTGTACTAAATACATGTTGATTATGAGGTTTCGTATCTTTGTTAGTGTAAAATAAATGAGGTATATCGTTTGGTTTAGAATACATTTTTTGATAAGTTGAATTTAAATAATGTAGATCAGAAGATGTTTGTTGGTTGATGCGAATACGATTCAAAATTTGTATAAAACCTGTATTGTTCTGATGCATAGGTTGAGTCAGTTCATAGTGTTTGAAAAATGAAGACCATATGTTAGTGGTAATATTTTGAGAATAAATATTAGAAGACTGAAAAATGCATGTATCTTGAACAGGTTGTACTTGATAAAAATCACCGCAAACAATTATATCTATGCCACCGAATGGAAGGTTGAAATTCTGAGTTATTTGTTGTAGTCTTTGGTTTATGTAAGAGAACATTCTTACGCCCACCAGAGAGATTTCGTCTATCACTAATAATCTTAATTGACTATAATATTTGATGTATTTATCCAATCGATCTGGACTTAATTTTGACACGTTCATATCGTAAGAGTCTTTAGGGATCGCTAAGGCACTATGAATAGTCATTCCTTGTATGTTATATGCAGCTCGTCCTGTGTATGTTATCTTCAAAACTTTTATTTGTTCGGGATCATTAAACCTGGATTTATCATCTTCGTATATCCATGACAATCCTTGTATAATTTTTAATAAGGTGAATGTTTTACCGGTTCCTGCTTCTCCCGTAAGAAATAAATGGATTGGTTCATGTGGAAAGTGTTTTTTTTATACATACAATCATTGAAGATTAGCTTTTGTTGTTTGTTCAATTGACGTAACTCAACACAAAATGATTCTATTGGTATTAGAGGATCTTTGATCGGGAAGGTTTCTTCACGATTCGTAGTCTTAGAAGTACATTTAAGAGTAGTTCGTTGCATTAAGTCGACATTGTCCAAATCCAAATTGCTCGAATCCTGTTCCGATTCGCTTTGTTCGTTATGATATTCTCTTATTTCTTCAAGTTCTACCACCTCATCCTCAAATTTCTTCCAATCCTCGTTTACTTCGACCGTATTGTACTTAAAAGTATATAAATTTTGTAACAATAGAATATGTGATTTATGTCTATTATATGTATTTTCCCATGTTTCAATTGAATCTTTAATGTTGTTCTCGTCGTAAAGAAAAGGGACATATAACATCACTTGCTCTCTGAAATAGTCTTCCGGTTGTTTATATTGGTCGAAATATATCCATCGAACGATTTTAGATTTTCTCAATCTTCTATTTTGTGAAGTATTAAACTTGGCTACGAATTCTATCAAAGCCATTGAATTTGTTTGCAGATGTTGTGGACGTCGTGCATACTTATCTATGATGGATGATAATCCTATGTTTGTTGAAGAATCATCTTCAGAAGATAGTTGTTTGGAACTTTTGAGGAGGAAGGTTCGATCGGATGGACTACTAGTGTCTATGAATTGAAAAGAACGAGAAGCATGATACAAAGGTAATTTTAAGATTGTATAGATGGCTAATTGAGCCGAAACTTGTCTGGAATTCAAGAATGCATTGCCTAACTTTTTTATCCGTGTGGTTACTTCTTGATTTTCCTCGGTACATTTCTTGTTAATTTTCTTCATCTCATTCGTTATTGTATTGTCTACTTTTGTTAGATACGAGGTACAATATTGTGCCGCAGCATGTGGATCCAACACGTATTGACAATCTATGTTGGCTTGTCAAATGGAAGCAGCATTTTTTGAAAAAGAATTAATGTAAATATCTATTGGATGATGTTTGAGATATATAGAAGGTTTTGATAAAGAATATCTTAAAGCGAATAAGTAAGTTTCATATGTAAGTTCTAAATGTTGAAGATACTGATCGAAGTTCATATCCAATCCAGTTTTGAAAGAAGAAATGATGTTTGAAATTCTAATAGATTTAAGCTTTATATCTCTCGTCGTTTCATCATCAAGTTCATCGTTAGTTAAAGGATATAATATTGTTGTTTTCGACATGGGATGCCATGGAAATTGAAATTGACAAGAAGATGAAGATCTTTTCTTATAGCAAGTATTTGTGTGATGATGAGTTTGACATTTGATCATCTCTTCGCTCAATAAGTGATGATCAGTAGAAATGTATTCGTCTATGAAAGTTGTTATTGATTCATCAAGATCTATCTTGAAAACAGGAGCATTTTTTATCCACAGTAGTCCATGATCATGTGGACTGCTTCTGCTTTGAAATTCAGTTACAAAAAAGAAATCGGATACATTTCCCAAAATTAATTGGTTATGTTGAATAAGCTTACGGAAACATTGTGATCTATGTTCGTAATATCGTGCACATGTGACAGGATCTTGTCTAAGAAGTTGTTGTTTTTGTGAAGAACTTAAGGTTTCTTCATCGTCCGGCAATGGTATATGGTTATCCATTTTGTTCAATTTGAATAAGGTGTTCATCAACGGTTTCCAGTTTTTTTCGTTCGCAATTAAAGTAATGAAAAATGTAGGTTTTCCTAATTGTCGGATCATCGCGAAAAGATTTCGCTTAACGACTTGGTAATAGTCTGGAGTGAATCGTAATTGGGACAAACAAGGAAAAGCTTGATCTGATTGAAGTTGTCATCCTTGACTTGTTTCGCTGTCAAAGGAGAGCCTTGTAGTTTACTTTTCCTTACTCGAATCCAAGAAATGCTTAGAATTTTCTCGATGCAGATTTTGGACATCTTGAAAAAGATGTTTGGTAAATGTCTAGCAAATTTATGAGTTTTGTATAATAATTCTCATGAAGCTAGTTTGTGATATGACATCTTCGAAACGATTTGTTTGTTTCTTCCGTGGCCAAAAAACAAACTAAGAAAATTAGTCTCTTCACAAAATTCATCTTTGAATAAACTCAAAGGGTGATATCCCTCGCTAGGAGCCACAGTAAGTTTATACTTTTCATTGGCGTAAATCATTTCAGGATCTAAAAAGTTTGCAATAAAGGTATCAGTGTTTGTGTTCGGTTCGTGATTATTTTCATCGAACTCGTTATTTGTTTCGATGGTTTCTACTTCATCGAATCGGAGTTGTTCTTTGGAATTACGAAGAATTACGAACAAATCACGTCAGTTGAGGTCGAGCCTCCTACCGGGTGGGCGCAGCCAGTGTGTAAGAGCCCTTGCTCGAGCGGACAAAGCTCCACTACGAAAACATTCCCTAAGAAGAAATAGACAAAAAGAGTGAACTCAAAAAACTGCCACTGTGGTGTATGAGCCGAAGTATCATTTGTATCAGCAGCAGCCGAGACTGAACGAGTAGAATAACTGATCAGGAACAATTTGTGCAAGACCTGGTGCGAAAGAAACGTGTTTTTGGGAACAGACAGACATTCGTTCAACTGTCATTTTCACGGACGCAAGACCGAGAGCCCAAGAACAAATAGACAATGAAGCGTTGGAAAATGATCCGAATCACAGCTGGCTTCAGGGTCACGTGGACAATTGACCTATTGCGACGTCGAGGCTAGCAGACGCTGATAGTTCTTCACCTTATCGAGAGCGTTTCGACCGAGAGCCCAAGAACAAATAGACAATGAAGCGTTGCAAAATGACCCGAATCACAGCTGGCTTCAGGGTCGCGTGGGCAATGGACCTACTGCGACGTCGAGGCTAGCAGACGCTGATAGTTCTTCACCTTATCGAGAGCGTGCTATGAAAGTGCGTACCCTGTTCACAATCGCTGACCTCAAGAAGTAAGAAACCAGGTCGAGAACCAGAGGGTGGGAATAGTACTAAGAACTAGATTTCCAAGTCTTGGGACGGACATTCAATCACCAAGAGACAACACAGAGGGAGGAAGGAAGCTTTTACGCACCTAACTGGAATGTAATTGATCTTCTTGAAACTTCTAACCGATGTGATTCACGATGTAGAAAATTTCTTTGCAACCACGCGAACTGGTAGCACCGACCACCACCGAGAGATTAGATTGCAGATACACCTTTCGATACCCCTCTCGCGTTTCAGATTCTCGACTCACACATCGCTCATTACATTCACGTGGGTAACGGTTTCCTGAACTACTTTCTCACATCCGCGACTCACCAACATCCGCGTCTGAGAACTACCTTGACTATAGTCGACTACACAACTGTTCACGAACGGACACCTTGTTCTACGCACGATGATCTTTAATCTAACGGGGGAAAAAAGTACCTATATTTCAGGATTTCAAAGAATCCGAGAAACTGATAGTAAGCTATGCGACAACGCATAGCAAAAAAAGAGAGAACTGATGCAAGAGAGACCAAGTATTGTAAGCTTGTTTACTGAATGATAATTATGAGATATGAGGTCCATAGACCAGGTGTTTATACTTTGATACATGAAAGGGCATGAGTCCCAAATTACCTGAACTAGTTGCTGTAATTATATATTCATACTATACTATCTAATTCCAACAACGAGTGGGTCGCAACTCCTTCTCCACTAGCCAACAAGCATCCGCCTGTAACCGCGGTTGGTTAGGGATTCAACAAGATCCGGAATCGTGGTTTAAAACGGTTTAGGTGCGATCAACTTTGGTTTCTTTCAAGTTTATGGTTCGGTTTATAAACGGTTTTGGTTTAAACCGGTCGGTTCAGCATTCATCGAAACGGTTCATTTTGATTCCGATGATTCGAATTGCGGTTTAAATAATTTGTAGGACGAGAATATGTATTATATGCAAATCTGAACTCGAGATCTTTTGTATTACAAATAATGAGTTAATTTTTAACCGGTTTAAACCCATGGTTTATACTGTTTAGTTCAATGTGGTTCAGTTCAGAATTTTTTAAATGGTTACTGGTTCTAGTGATCCGGTTTAAATGGTTTGGTTTATTCAGTTTCTGGTTTAAATGGTTCGGTTTGCTTCCGTTTCATGTTCAGATTTTATTTAACCCGTTAGATCCGTAACGATTCTTTCCAAACTTTCTCAAACCTGTGGGACCCGAACCGAAGCCTACTGGACACCACGGACTCGGAAGACCGTTACATCGCCAGTTGATGCTCCCCTGAACTCCCGATCCTGGCTCAAGTGAACCTGACTTTATCCAATGAAACCATATTATGGTGTACTTGGACTTTGAACCATTAAAAGTCCTTAACATGCATGCGCATGAGGCCAATCGCAAGAAAATTCAAGAGCAGCTCGCCTCGATCTAGCTTAAAGCTTAAGCAGTGTGCATGGAACCTGCAGCAACTGGAACAGGTTCCATGGATATGAGAGCCCCAGCAACCAAGGAACGTGGAATGTCCACCAGCAGCCAATCTCAACCAGCAAGTATTTCTGATCCTGTAATCGACTGAAAGGATTCACTTCGTACAACTTCTCTTGTCGACTAATATCATGGTTTTCCTGGTTTGTTGTCTTGCAATTGGGGCCAAGCAGAGATTGACATGTCTGAGACACATTAATGACTAACTAAAATGCTAACTTGGTTGACTGCAGGTTCTGGTACCGGTAATAGTGCGGGAGACGTTAAGAGGGCAACTGGGAGGTTTGGCGTGTCAGCTGAATGTCGTCATGCACATGGGTTTAGACGAAGATATTGACGAAGATAGCGATACACGTAGCGCTAGCAGGAGTTTCTGGGATGCTTACAAGCTGCTCAGAGGCCGTGTGGGGGGAAATGTGATTATACCCTCACTCGATTCAGAGATTTTATATATTCTAGATGGCAGTGTTGATATGTGTTGGAAGGACCATCGCACCCCGTACACTCAGTATATGCATTACCACCTTATTCTCGCTTCTGCCACCGGAGCTAGGTGATATTTCGGACCTACCTGGACCTTGCAACCTGGACCATTTGAAATTCATGCAAAGATATGTCTATAGGAGTTGTTTATTCTGTGGCGCAGAAACGCTATTACCGCGTACACCATGCATCTTTGTCGTGTGCATTCTCAAGGACGATAGGATACAACACACAAGGCTGATCATGACAGTAGTAGTGGGGGGCGAAAATAGTAATTCTCTAGTTTACAAGTTCCGATATAGATCCCAGTCGTTTCATTCTGCATTGTAGATATCATGATCACCCGTGATCAAGTAACTATGCGTTTGGTCGCTAACAGTTGATTGATCATGAACCAGATATGTTTTGAATGGGAAGAAAGAGATGCGTCCATTTCTGGGCGGTGTGTTTGGTTGGGAGGAGTCGAGGACATTGTTCGTAAAGTTTCAACAAATTGCTCCGGCATATACGTATACAGCTGCAGGAAAGCGTACCTGCGCGGTTGAGACTTTTGATGACAATCAGCTGCAGCCAAGTGGTTATCCATTGTTCGAAGGAGTCCTCAAAGTGAGCTTGTTTGAGCTTCTCAAATCGATCATCACGCTCCAAGGACCTAAGAGGTTCACCTTTGTTAAGCACCTGCTGCAATCTCTGATCCGCACTTACATCTTGAAGAATCTTCTGGTGGTCAGCCAGCCTAAACAAACAATGGCCCCGCAAAAAGTAATTCGAGCTTTGTCTCGTACAGAGATGTGCCCTGGTCATATCCTCCATGAAATCACAACAGGTCAGCTTATATATTTCAAGTTCAAATTCTAAGTCAAGTTTCAAGTTTTGTATGATGTTCGTTTTCTTGAACATCTTACAAAACTTGACAACAGGTCATATATATGATTGATCGTTATAAGGATATTGAAGCATATAATGGTTAACTTTGGTTCGAATTCCTGGACGTATATATATGCACTGTTAGAAGAATCGGTCATGATGTCATTTGATTGGTTAAACAGGCGATGGGGTGAAGATCAGTACAAGGCAATGGACAAACCACGACCAAAATGAAAAACCCACGTCCTCGAACGTGGTGCTATTGCTGAATGGCCATTCTACAGAAAGCTTCTGGCTACCCACAGAGCCCGTGGATCTTGTGCGCAGCCTTGTGCAGAGTGGGTATGAGCCATGGCTGCTAAACACAAGACTTTCTTCTTTCCACATACCTGCATCTGACAAACAGTTCAACCTGGATGACCTTGCAAAGTATGATATTCCTGCTGGTACGGTGTGTCAATCTCCCTTTGGTTGAACCAGATTTCTCATTTTCTTACCCGAAATTGATTAAGATAGACAATGCCAAGAGAGCGCTTTATTCCAACCTTGCCCATTCATTGAGTAACTTTCTACTTTGGCTGGGATACACACATGCAACAAAAGGTTGAAGCTTTTTGCAAAAAGCTTCACATATGTTGGAAGCTTACATGGTTCGAGTTCTTGTCCTACAGTGTTCAGCAAAATTGAAGAAGTGCGAGGAGATAAGTTGCCAATTCACGTTGTAGCTCACTGTGTTGGAGGACTGCACATCCACATGGCTATTTTAGGTGGTTATGTTCACAATTCAAGGATGGCATCCCTGCTCTGTACCAACTCTTCGATGTTCTTCAGTGTCACCAAGCTCGCCATGGCGAAACTGATTCCACCACTCATGCCAGTAAGAAAGCCCAGTCCCTTCTCAATGTTTGCCTTTCTCGCCCTTCGCTTACAGCGTGATCTGCAGATTCTGAAGCAACTTAATCCTAACTATACTGAAAGTAGACGACCGTATGCTTCAGATAAGCATTCGGTCTTTGAATCAACTATCTCTTCATGAAGCCCTGCATATAATTTAGCTGTATTTTGGCACTGCTTTAACTGGACAGTACTGAATCGCATGCTAGGGCTTTTTTGCAGATTTCCATGGCCATACTGGGAAAGGACACAGCTTTTCACCCTCGCCCCACCTCAGAGGGCGGTCCAAGACATCAGCTGATTCGATTTATAGCTCAACAAATTCCTCGAGTGGAATGTTGCAGTGACAGTGCTTGCAACACTTTCTCCGGCATATTTGGCAACACGTTCTGGCATGCCAATATCTCTCCGTCAGTGCATGCAAACTATGTTACACCAAACATCTTCCCTATGTGCGCTATGCTCCACTTACGTCAGATTCTTTTGAAAGGACATCTGATCGATGCTGCCGGTCGAGATATCTATATGACGCACCCTGAAAGGTTGGCGGTCCCTACTACCTACATAAATGGAAGAAAGGAGATATTGGTGACCCAGACGACAGGAAAATTAGCCAATGAGTTCATGCAAAAACATCACCCTCAATTTGGTCACGCTCACCGTATTGTAACTGACTATGGACACTCGGATCTTCTCATCGGCGAGACCTCCTACAGGGATGTATTCCCTCTTATTCTCGGCCATCTTCGTCGCGTACGGGAAGGACAGCACTACAATAAGAAGAGAAAACTGCAGGAGTGGGAACCTGAGCTTTCCAGCAAAAGCTCTTATTCTGACTACTACCTTCTGTTCGGGGTTGTCTTTGTCTTGATCCAAACATTTCTTCTCTGCAACATGCTGTTATAAGAAGAGGTGCGATTAACGTTGACTTGAGGGAATCCGACTCCTGTATCAGTTCATCTCTTGAACGCAAAGCTCAAGCGTCAATCCTTGACCTACTTTCGTGTTTTAAGAACTTTATTAATCAACCTGGTGACCTCATTGCAGCGAATTACACCGCAATCATCAAAACCGAAGACACTGCAGTGCATGCAACGATAGCTGGAGCGGTACTTCGAGCGAAGGTGCAATGTACACTCTCGCCACACTAGAGAAGAATTTGAGTCTTGAGATCATCCCTAGAGGAATACGAGGATCGATGAGGAGGTGTCACTGAGAAGAAAGACAGCGATGAGGGGAATATCGTTCGCGTCCGTGTATACTTGCTCTGTCTTCTTCTGCCCTCCGACATCGTATGGAAGTGAGAGAGCCATTCTCTTTTTATAGATTTTGCATAACTTACCGTCGATTTCAAAAGTACAAGACGAGGACCTCGAAAGTAGAAAGAAACCCTTTGTCGTTCATTTCCCTCACATATTGAATACGCGTGGACACAGTCGATCCGAGTGAATGTAATATTACATCAAGAATGATGTGGTGAACTTATGCACTTTGCATCTCTGGAAAGAAGGCTTGTTTATATTTTATGACTTCAAAACTATAGTTAGCAATGTTTGAGGAGTAAGCTTTTGAACTTCTCTAGTCAGTTGCAATCGAAGCAAGTGCATAACCTCGCGAAAGCATGCTTAGCCTCTTGTTATGACAAAGACAATAGTACTTCTGATAACAACATTACTACTATAAGCTTGTGGTGCCTTATCCCTATCTATCCAGTGGAAGAAGGACCTTTTCTTTGCTAGGACACGCAGCGAGACAAGAAGGCAGGAAAACCTACCACGCGAGTGAGGCTAAAGAGGGGAAGTCCAGACGAACAGGGTATACACGCGGCAACACATAGCAAACTATATCTGGTAGGTGCTTCCTGAATCTGGCCAGCTCGTTAGTGGAGTGACACAGCATGACGTGAGCTTCTCGAGCATGGTCTCTTGCACCTTCTGTATGCCGCGCTTGTATCTCCATACAATACTGGTGTTACAGTGCTCTACCCGCCATCTTTCAGTAGCAGATCCCAGGTGCGGGTACAGACCGATTGAAAGAATATTTGTTCATGTACAGTCTGCCCTGGATAAACGTTACTTGGTTAAGTGTTATAATTTTATAATTGTTACAATTTGATTAATTTGTATAGCAGATACTCGCAAAGCTGTTATTTTGTTAACTGTTATGGTTTAGATATTTTGTTTTTTTGTTAATACATCTGGATATGTGTTATTTTAGAGGATGGATTTATAATTGATTAATACTATCGATCACGAATCTACAGCAATTATTTGTAAATATTAGAAATACAGTAAGTTGGTGCCAGTGAACTGAATTAACGTTTACATTTAAGTATCCTTCACTTAAGTATGTAACTTTCAGATGAATGACGAGAATAAAATCAAGTACTTCAGCATATGGAAGAATTGAGCTTGGATTCTAGAGTGACAGATGTATGTGGACTTGATTGATTTTCTGGTGACCATTGAGGATACAAAAGATTTGATAACAAAATCCTACTTATGAGAAAAAGTATACTATTATTTTCCTTGTTTCAAAGTGATATGAATTCAAAAGATTTGATAACAAACCTGTATTAAAAAAAAACGTCTAATATTATTTTAGTAATATCTTTCATTCAAAACCTTGATATTGTATCATGTACAACTGACTTTTCAGTTTAGAACATCTTTTCAACAACAGCTTTTCACTCATATATATGTTTATAGTGTATTGTACTGTAAAATAAGTTTTTTGTTCCTTGTGTGTTGTTATTTTATCAATATTTTTATTTATATGTTATAACATATGAATTAAGTACTAGTTATCTGTTATAATATTTAGACGGTTACGATATTATAATGTAAAATTTGCATAAATATTAGAATTTCGCTACTCTAGAGCGATAACTTTTATCCAGGTTCCACTGTATTTCATTTAGAAAGAAAATATTCGTTGAAATTATATCACAAGACTTTCGTTTCAAGATTGTTTAATATATATTCTACGATTACTTTTGATGTAAACACTTAGTACAATTAGTTTTGATATGAATCATTTATTGTAAAGTGTTGGACTAGCTTTGATTGAAGTCTTTACTTAACCAATATGTACAGGTGTGCATGCACTTCTGGGCGGGCACAAGCTAGGTACATAGAAAATGGATTAACTGTCGGGTTACATGGAGTCAAAGATCATTATATACCATTCTCGTTGGTTTTTTTCTTTCACTATGTTTTGATGTTTTATTTAGGTTATAGAAATTGTATATGTTAGATAAGAAATTTATAACAAATTAAAACTTGAATTAAATTTATTTTACATACATTAAATGTTAGGAGAACAATGAGCACAAGAGATCATTGAGAACCCATAAGCACAACACGCGCTTCTGAAAGGATAAGACGGGGTCTTGTCCTCTCTTGTCTTTTCCTTGTCTTGTATGAAGAAAATAATAATTTATCATGACGTTTACATTTGTTACTTAACCCTTTCCAACGGGATGGTTAATTAATTAATTATGCCACCCTGATGGAGAAGGTGAATAATATGTAAGCTCAGAGATTACATTATTGCAAGAAAATTATGTGAAGAGAAGTATTTTGGTTACATCGATAATTGTGTTTGTCTGCAGTCAGCAGAACTCTAGAATGAAGTATGATTGGTTACCAGGAATATTTCTCAAAAATTTACTTCATCTCACTTTTAATATGTTTGTCGGACTTAATCTTGTTTCTCTTAACTTTACGTTACTTGATCACACCCTTGACTGGCAACAACAGATTTATCATTATGTAAAGACATTGGACTAAGATAAATATGAAATAATCTGAGTTGATGATATGTTATAAAAACATTTTGAATTGAATTTTTTGTGTAGATACATGTTGACGGTGTCGGAGTGTAATCCGTCTACCTAGGAAAGCGCCGGGCTTCTGGCTGTGGTTGTTCACTCAAGAGGTTGGCTTTCAGGTTACAACAGGGGCTATAAACACTCACACAGATGTGTAAGATCTAGTAATATACCCAGAAGGCAAAATTTCAGGTCTAGCTGGCAGTAATAGGATTCGGCGGTGAACTTTGACACTCACGGAGAGGAAAAATATGAAGGTTTAGACCTCTAAACTTCCCCTACATGCAAATGAAGTACTACTGAACTCACAGACGAAATTTCAGCCTGAGATCAAATTCTGACACGGAGATATGAACAGAAAAGTTTTGAGCAAGAAAACTACGGCAATTTCTGGTACCTAGCTGGCTATTTCAACCTATAACAGGAGTTTGGCTCGATCAATTTCGAAGTTTCTTACAGGATTTGCAGTCTACAGGGTGCTGAACATCCCTGTGAAGTTGGGACTCCTGAATGTACACAGAACTGTAGATCTCCTCCTCTGAAGTCGCTGCTCTAGATTAAGAGCTTTTCAGAACCCCTCAGCTTCAGCGGCCGCCCTGAATTACTCTGTTGCTCAATCGATATGAAACTTTTTGTGAAATCGTAGCCCTGCTGGCAGAGAACACAACCTCGAAGTTTTGAAGCAATTTCCTCAAATCTGCTGCGAGTGACACTGAAAACCCTAAATCCAACCAAAATGATTCAATTCTAGCACAATCCGAACTTCAATTGCTCATAACTCCGTCTTTATTGACTCAAATCGATCGAAATTTTCACTGGAAGTGCTTGGCATGACGAGACCTCTCTCCCTGTGCCCCCAGATTTCGAAGATCCCTCACCAAATGCTCGAACTCCACTCTAGAGCTCTGTTTCTAAATTTAGAGTTTAACAAAAGACAAAAATGGACCAATGGGAGTTCATAGCTCCACTTGGTTGTCCTTTAGTACCCTAAACCACGTGGCAACTTAGTTTTACTCATAGGCTACCACGTCAAGCCTCCTAGAGTGCCAGCGTAAAACTTAAATTACTTAAAACGACACGTAGCCCCGAAAAATAACTTAAATCAGCTAGAAAGCGTGTCGCCCGTAGCCCCGAAAAATAACTTAAATCAGCTAGAAAGCGTGCATGGGCGACACGCAAATACAACCCATGAGCTTAAGCCCTATCAACATGGTAATCAACCTACTAAGACTCAAAATAGTGTTAACACCGTATGCAAAGGTGTCAAACATATACATAAACGACTAGAAGTAATATAAGCTAACTTCTAGAACTACTAAACTCAAGCGTCGGAGTAGAAATATAACATGTAGCCGCCAAGTAGCGCGACAACGGATAACATGCACTTTTTTCATCCCATTGACATGACATTTTGACCTCTGAACCTTGTAAGTTGATCAAATATAACATATTAAGGGGCAGAAGACTGTACAAAGAAGGGTTTGTCAACCTCCACACCTCCAATCTTGTCACGTGAATTCAAAGAAACACCATATAACTCACCCTTCTGATTCTTGACAACACAAAAAACCTAAACATGATTTAGTTCAGTCGACCACTCCTTCTCGTGCATTTCTTTTGATAAGCTTAATGTTGATCTCCGAGCCATGGTCAACCAGCTCCAGAGTTGCAATTTGCTCAATGAGACCTCCATGCCGCACTTGTGTTTTCCTTGTAGCATAAGCTCAATGTCTTTGTTTGAAGTCACTATCAATTAGTCACTTCAACTCTTTAGCATACTCATCCTCAATCCCAAAAGTAGTAGAACTAACAATTAACACTTGATGTCCAATATCCTCAACCTCTTCGACAAACACATTATCAAGATTTTCATCCTCTACATCAACGTCGATCAGTTGACTTGCAGCATGTTGAAACATTATGTATCTCTTTCTCTTCATGATGTGGATGATCAGCTCATGAAAGCAACAGCTACTTCGTGAAGGTAAACCACTTCCAAGATGTAAACCATTATCTTTAAGTCATACCTTTTCTTAACTTTGTCAAAAAGAAAAAGGAACCTAAAATAATTGTATGTATGACTTCTTAACTTTGAGTTACTTATCACACCCTTGACACTACAGTCAGGATGGAGACAAAAGTAATGAATGATCGATCTCATTAGGGCAATTTCACTTTGGGATGGATCACTTTTAGCTAAAAATCATGAAAAGTTGTGACCTAGGTGGACTCAAAGATTTTTAGAGAGTTGAGATTTTATTCATTTGTGACAAGTTTGGTATTGTTAGAGAGCTAAACATAAATGATACACTTATAAACTCTTTTTCTGTTTTATTATTTAAAAGTTATATAAAAGTTACTTTAGAATATAAGAAGTCAATGAACTTCTAGTTATATGAAAGCCTGATGTACTTCTTTCTTCAAACAGACATGTGGAAATGTGAGTTTATTATAGAACTTCGAGAGTGATTTCTTGATCCTCCTACGGACCCTTTCAAGAAATTTCAGATAATTCTTATTTGTAGATTGTATTTTATACGACTTCAGAGATGAGGTGGCAATGATTCATAAGTACTCACACGGTGCCAAAGATTTGGCGGGAAGAATATGATCAAGTTCAAGAACCGAAAGACTACCATTGATGTGCACAATGCTATGTAAACAACCATTCGATCTGGTGTTAAAACAGAGAGCGAATGAGAAGATTAGAGTTGGATTAAGTCCACACATGATTGACAATTTCTGGAGTTCATAGTATTTCAAGCTGACTGAGAGCTGCAATGTCTTCTTTTCACGTTTGTTTGATTGACTCCAGACATCGAGTAGCTTTGAGTCTTACATTTCAGTGAGTTCTCACTGGATCGTGTTGAGAGTTGAATGAGGAAATCAGCACGCCCTCTCTTTTCTGACATTTTATGATTTTGCTGTGTTTTCTCGAGTTCAGCAAGGTGACAACTTTGGACAACTCATTGTGATCTATCGTTTTTTGCTCGGAAAGGAATGTCTAGCTTAGCTCGCTCGTTTGAGGTCATTAAGACATATTGTAGATGGACAATTTCATTTATTTTGCCGTCATTGAATAGGAGTCATGCTTTCTATCACATATGCGGTTGTGCATATGTGATAGAAAGCAAGATGGTCAGTTTGGAGAACATATCTGAAAATCCATTGCTACAAATGTAGAACATCTTGCACTGAGAAGAAAGAAATATGTAGAGAAGAGAAATGCTTTGAAGACGAATCAGCATACTGAATACAAAGGATCATGTTCGAACCACAATATTCGTTCAATGGTGAAGAAAACTATGACACATGTGAAAAACATGAGTTAATGAGGAAGTCAAATCTTTGATTGTGGCACGTCTTTTGGACCATCCAGACCTTTCTACAGCTCATCGATTATCGAACGTCTTTTCTAACAAGGAACAATAGTGTGCTAAAGTGCTGCTTGAGAATCTGACAGTCGGTTTAGATTATGTGAAGAGAACTAACACACGTGATTATGCTATAAGGAAGAAATATGCGTCGAGAATTTGCGCCTCTAGAAGAACACTTGATGCTCGATTAGATAGAGCCACCTCTAGAATTTTGAGACTTCATCTCATAAAGATTCACATTCATGCCGCTGGCAGAGATGAAGTCTTACAGGAGGATGACAAACTAGAAAGTGGGCTGACGATAAACCAGACTGGAAGCAAATATCTGATGTTTTCTTGTCAAAACTGGAAGAAATGGTTTTGAATTGGTGGACTGGCATGACATGAATTTCTCCTATCACGAAGCATGTTCTGAAGCAAGAAAATAATTATCTTGTGCATACATTGAATATAAGTAAGATCCAAGTTTCTAACTCTGTTTGATGTTGGTGCTTGTGCATGGACTATGTTAAGAGATATGTGTGTTTGTACAATCATCTTTTGATGATGAGTATAATTCTTTAATTGCATTATTTTCGACTGCATCCTGTGTATGTGTGCATGATTAGAAGATGAGAATTGCAGTACCTTTCTGAGTCTGTATCAATGTTGAAGAGAATAAACTCGTTGCTGATGTAAAGTGTTTAGATGTCGACTGTGAAAGGAATGTGTTGGTAACTCTGAACTCTACAGTGTTATGAGTGCAGTAGAGTTGGATTATATACATAGGTCCGGAAGAATAATTGATCTTTTCCTCCCAAGTGATGTCGTTTATCTCCTAGATGGAGGTGTGGACCTTTGTAGATAAGGTCGGGACCTTCTCAAATAAGGTCTAGACCTTGCTGAAAAGCTCCACACCTACATCACTGAAGTCTGTACCATATGTTGGATAGCTCAAGACTTTCATAAGTGGTTTATTTGGAGGTTTTTACTCTCATGTACAAGGTGTACACCTTCTATTATTAAGCTCCACACCCTTCTTTTTTAGATCTGTACCTTGTTTCAAGTGATTACTCCAGACGTTTATAAGTGATTTTTTAGGAAGATTATAAATATTGTTCAAGGTGCACACTTTCTATATTAAGCTCCAGATCTTGCTTATGGAGTTCTATAACTTGTCTTGATTGCTTTGAATCTTGAACTAGTGATTGTTGGTCCGTACTGTCAAGTTACCTGTTTGGATTAATCTCCACACCTTCCTTATCCAGGTCTATACATCTTCTTGATGCCTCCAGATCTTAATTGGTGGTTTATTAGAGAATGTGCACTCATCTTTCCAAGGTGTATACCTTCTATGATTAAGCTCCATATCGTCCTTATCTAGATCTGAACCTTTTCTTAACGTCTCTAGACTTTCATAAGTGGCTTATTAGAGGATCCGTACGCTTCTGTTAAAGGTCTACACCTTCTATGATCAAGGTCTCCACCTTCTTATCTAAGTCTACATCTCTTCTTGATTGGTCCGCACTTTCATCAATGGTTCATTAGAGAGTCGTCACTCTCAAATCCAAGGTGTACACCTTATATGATCAAGTTCCACACCTTCCTTATCTAGATCTACACCTTTTCTTGATGCCTTCGGACCTTCATTGGTGGTTTATTAGAAAGTGTACACCTTTTATGATTAAGCTCCACATCGTCCTTATCCAGCTCTGAACATTTTCTTTATGTCTCCGTATCTTCATAAGTGGTTTAGTAGAGGGTTCGTACGCTTCTGTCAAAGGTCTACACCTTCTAGGATCAAGCTCCACACCTTCCTATCTAGGTCTACACCTTTCGTGATTGATCCACACCTTCATCAATGATTCATTAGAGAGTCGCCACTCTCAAGTCCAAGGTGTACACCTTCTATGATCAAGCTCCACACCTTCTTATCTAGGTCTACATCTTTCCTTCATTGATCCCGACCTTCATAAATGATTTATATTAGAGAATCTGTACTCTCAAGTCCAAGGTGTCCATCTTCTATGCTCTTGCTCCACACCTCCTTGTTTCGATCTATTTGTGGGGAAGCTCTATTCCTACTCATTGAGTTATATGCGAGTCCTCATCCTCTCCTGGGATTGCCATGTACTTCTTTTCTAGGTAAGCTCTAGACTATTGTCATTGATTGGTGAGGGGTTCATATCTCAAATTAGTAAGGTATAACATCGTTCCAAGGAAGCATAGTCAGGGTCCTCATCGTAGGAATATTCTATTGTTGTAGACTTAGTAATTCTCTCTATTGTTCATGTTAACATTGCAGACAGAGTTCTATTTGGATTTTCTTTGTGTCAATCCGATAATCACCATAAATGGAGAGGAAATGGAGGTTCATATCAGTTAGACCATGTTCATCAAGCTGAAACAGAAGTGGATGGAGAAGGAGATTGATCGCAATATTTGTTGTTACAAATATCATGTAGAGTTGATGTTTCTGAAGGACCAGCAGAATGTTCGTCAAAACCATCACGAAACTGCACATGGTAGAACATGGTGCAAGTGTTATGCTAAAGATTGCGAAGTTTGTCATGCAAACTGGAGGAATTGTACTGACGGAGCAGTCAAAGAATGTTGTCTTCTATCAGTTTACAATGAGAATGATAATCGTTGCATATGTTCGCAAAACACCTTTTGTAGCTTGTGATAGCTTGTGAACAATATTGTGTGTTGGCTTGTATATGTCTCCTCACATGGAAATGAGCCAGAGTACTGGTATAAATATGTATGCATCATGCAGACTTGTGAACATTGTGGTGTAAGAAAGTTTGAGAAATCCTTGTGTCCTACATATAAGTCAATTGTAGTTGACAATGTCGACAAAGAAGGGTTGCAGTGGAAGCAGTACGAGTATGTTCATCAAGGAGTGAAAGATCAAAACGAGCACAAGAAGAAGAAAACTGAACTCGTTCATGTCAAGACTAGCCCATCCGTATTCATGAATTACATGAAGAAGAAGCTCGAGCCTTTCGTAAAGCACGATTTCACATAAAAATGACAACGCAAATAATACGTACAATGTGTGAAGTCTTTCCTCATAAGAGCAGTGGTGTCTGTGATGGACTTTGCAGAGAACTACACATTTATGCCACGAGATGAGATTCAATCAGAGTACTGGACCAAGTAATTTGTGACTATATTAGTCCACATTTTCTATTATCAATCAAAATTCTCAAGCGAAGATGATCGAGACGTGAAGAAAGTAGTTCACATTTATATTTCGGATGTCAAGAAGCATGACAATCATTTCATCCAACATGCTTTCAAACTGAAGAAAGATTGGACTAATGCTAAGAATATCGAGTACAATGCGCATTGGATGTGGTCAGATGGTGCACCAACTAAGTTCAAGAACATATCTAATTTCTACTTCATCTCCAAGTATCCAAGTCAGAGCAATGAGAGGACATTGATGTGAAACTTCTTTTGTTCAGGTCACAGAAAAGGAGAACACGATGATCAAGAGGTTATAAATAAAAGTGATCTTCGTCGGCATTCAGATGACAAGCACGAAAGGTCGATTTGACTATGAGAAGATGTAGTATGTTACTGCAATGTGCTCTTCTAGGTTTGTAAAGCGCGAGAAGGAGAAAGTTCATCGAGTGTTATGCAAAATCTAGGAGGAAGATGTGGATAGATCTTCGTATCTCTACGTCAACACTGTATTGGGTTGCAAAAAGTTACATTGCTTTTTTGGACAAAGTAAGACCGATCTATGTTTGCTAAGCACTCGTGATTTTACTTGTATGTGTGAACATTGCATGAGGGGCTTGGAAGAGAGATGTGAGTGGCAAGATTGGATAACTGAGTGGTTCTTTCAGAGTCTAATCTTGGAGAGGAACAACCGTATAGTAGCTGGAGAAGATATTCAATCAGATGAATTTCTAACGGGTGATGATCATGAGTGTTTATCCAATGCATTATTATTAAGAGAAGTGTTTGCAATCAAGGCTGATGATGACCACCAAGAGTATTATCTATTGCATTGCACGAGGGCAAAGCAGAAGATTCTTGAGCAAGAAGTGACTTGCAAATGAAACAAGGATGATGTGTTTGCTCGCAATGAGGTTGTAGTGCTTAGCACTTATTTTACTTTTCAGAAGCAACTCAAAGATAAGATAGTGTATATTGAAGATCCTTACCGAGACGATGCCATACTCTATTCACATCTTTTGAGAGCAGTGAGTGAATGTTTGAACCTTATGCTGATCAACGGGAAAGTCAAGTAGAAATCCACACCACGTTTCTCTATGAACTTTGAAACTCACGGTGCGATCTTGATACTAATGTCCGAATGTGATCCACCAGATATGTAACAGTGACAAAATCTACAACTTAATCGCTCACTCAATGACACTTAATCACACTGCACCTTGATCCATTTGTTTTGATATGATGCGTTGTACATTCGATGCTCCTCTTTCCTCGTACAATTATGGAGCTTCAAACCCCAATATCTATGCTCCAGACCTATCTATAAGATAAGGAGGACCATGTCTGCATTTCAGTAAGGTTTGTATCATGGCTTGAGGAGGTTTTCACCTTGCGTATTTTTGAATGTTTATCAACTAATTAACTTTGTCCGATTTTCAAGATGTTGTGTAGCTTCGATGCTCAAGTTTTGAAGGACCATGGCTGCATTCAGACAAGGTTTGTATCATGCATGGGAGGTTTATCCTTGCATATACATGCTTATTAACTCTATCGACCTTGTATCGTATTTTGTATCAGATCTGGATCCAAGGAGTTGAGGAGTTACAAGACTATGATATGTATACCATCTTATATTGACTGAACTGAGAATCTGAGTGGTGATTAAGTGGTACAATCAAGTTGGATGAATTTGATATTTCACTACTTCGTCATCATTGAGATTCTGACATCAGTCATCTTAAAAACTCATATATTTCAGATTGTTATTAGATTGAGAATTACATACTTACACGGAGTAGTTTTCTTTCAATCATTTTCATGACTTTTGTTATGGTGTCCTACTTAAAAATCATATTTTGAGATTCTATATTTTCACTCGAAAGACGTTCATGGAGAGAAATAATGACTTTTTGATCTATTTCGGATCTCTATTTTCATTGCACCAAGTGGTAGAGCTCGCTGTTAGGTTCCCAAATGCACTTCATTTGTTTCATTTGGGTGCTTAATGGTGACGGTATGGATTTTGAAAGATGGGAAAATCAAGCTAGATCCTAGCTTACTGATGATAACTAGGTATTTGCGGTTCCTAGCACTATACTAAGAGCACAAGGGGGCTGCTTGGTCATTATTTGTGCAAACATGCAAGGCGTCATTCGGTTCACATCTGTGCAAGCTACGCACTGGTTAAGACGGTTCATGAAGAGACGGATCGTGGTGTGTGTTTTGGAGAAAATTGAAACACAGAGAAAGGGATTTGGAGTGCTTCAATGACATGCGAAGGAGAGTTGGACCGTCCAAGCCGTTCGGTCGTTTCAGAATCCAAACCCTTGTCTTTGGATCCATCTGGATAAGAGCAATGAGTTCTTCAGGAAATTGAAGATGATACGAAGTTTCATCGAGCGATTTGAGAGTTCTAGGTGAAATTGACTCGCAGGGAAGCGCTTACGTCAATTTTTTGTTCGTATGTGACTTGAGGTTGGACTGTTCTTTGCGATTGGTGAGCCAAGCTCTTCGTTCTTGGTGTGAATAGGATTAGGGGGTCTTCATCTACGCTTAGAAGAATACCGTATGTGGATTAGATTGTTGATTTTGATCTGGTGAGCGAGTTTAAGCCGTAAGGAGTCAATTTATGTACGTTTTTTTACTTCTTGCGTCTAATTCTTTTGCGTGGTTTTGTGAGGAGAACTCCAAACGGCTTGTTTGGAGTCTTGTTGGGATCAGCCAGATTTATCTATTCGAAAAGACGGATCACAGATCAGACTATTCGTTTGGGCAGTGTGCGTGGATTTAGGTCGTAGAGATGAGGTTTTAGGATTTCGGTTATTGCGACCAAAAATTGCTCATATCTTGGGTATTGGGTGTCGGATCTGAAGGTTCTTGGAGCCAACAGAGTCAAGAAGGAAGACCATATGGACATCTCAAGATTGTTTGGCGAAAGAAGAAAGTTTCGAGATAAGTCTTCTTTGGTTCTTTCGCTACGATTTTTGTTCTTTTGAATCCGTTAGAGTTCTAGTTGGTTATGTACGCTTGTGGTAGCTAGTTTTAGCTATGGGTTTGTACATAGGTGTAGTTTGGATCTAGGTTTGAATCGTATGATACTGGTGCGAAGGTTTGTGTTAGCAAAGAGATGTTTCTCTTGCTTTGAGCTACGCTTTGATAGTTTTGGGTCTAGATGAGATTCTGAGACTTGTTTTAGGAGGTTAGGTGCAGATTATACCACTTAGGTCTGTTTTTCAGTTTGGTGTTCTTAGAGAAAAAGAAACGGGAGTATATAAAGTGAGAGCTAGTATATCTTGTGGAGCTTGTTCTCGTGGTTGTTTCTCTCTTTCTTGACTCTATTCAGCACACGATATCTCCACAGCCAAGAACCTCACATATCCGGGACAACCTTCACGTAAAATCCAATACGATACAATATGATATCTAAGGTGTTTGCTGACCCTTTTGACTATGTTTCTCGTAGTGCTGTTTCTCTTGTAAGTTGGATGATATATACACTAATCTTTGTTTTCATTGATGAATCTGGATTGTTCTATAACTTCATAATTTCTTTGTGGAGTTTATCAATAAGCTAACATGCAAAATTTGCTTGTTGATCACACTCTTTTTCATAGTGAGAGATGCAAATTTGAAGGAAAGATGCAGTGATCTGATTAGTTGTACCTCACAGACACAAAACTTCAAAAGCTACAACAATGAAGGCGTAGAATTGAAGATTAATGTGTTGTTCGAACTTGTGTTGTAATCGTCTCATAGCTTCATCATCTGATCAAAGTAATTCGATAGGAGTCGAGAGAGATCAAATTGTATTTTTCTCATCAT
Source organism: Asterella californica (assembly GCA_036924285.1). NCBI lineage: Eukaryota > Viridiplantae > Streptophyta > Marchantiopsida > Marchantiales > Aytoniaceae > Asterella > Asterella californica. The sequence continues at coordinate 17,783,695 of JAYKYS010000008.1, forward strand.
AATGTTGACCAGCTGATATTCCATAAACATTTGTCATCATCTCAAACCGGAGCAATACTTTGAGATCATTGACTATGGCTTCTTTATAGTTGACCTCCGTGACGACAACCCCCGTGTCAATCGTGAACACTAAGCTCTAACTAGAGCGTCGAAACCTCATCACCACACTTGACGTCAACCTGCCTAACCCCGCTCTTACTAAGCTCACCTATTCTCTACTAAGACGATCAAGATAAAGACAACATGTATCAGTTGTCATCACAAGCAGCCTCTCACAGTCTCTTGGTCTTAAGTCCAACCTCACCGTGAGAGAAACAGAGATAGTATGACTAGTCCGGAACTCTAGTCTCACTACCGACAACACACTGAAGTGAACTCACTCCAAAAATCAAGTGCCGATACAAGCAAACATGATGCACAAACAAGAAGTAGAATATGAAAGGGTTCCAACCACAAGAAGTCCAAACGATAATCCTCCACACTCAAACATACACAAAAAATAAACCCAGTTTCACCCGGACTGACCCTCTTCTTCGATGACCACATGCACAATATATGACCACCAGCTGTCATAACATGTACCTAAGGTCACTAACTAGATGTACACACCTCTAGTAGCTCCAAAAGTCTCTACGTGGTAGCTCTACTAGCTCACCCAAGACAACTGTCATCAACTGTCTCCACATGCGTCTTTACGCTATAGGCAACACTACCACAACGACAACTTCCCCTTAGTACTATGAGGTCGCACTACCACTCCTTTAGGAACGTGCGAAAAGATCTCCTACTACCTTAAACAACTCCATAGATACTTGCACGTATCTCTAGAAGACATAAAGAGCTACTGGTCTAGTGGTAAAGCCAAAGCTAAGAGCTAGTAGTTAATCACATTCTTCAGAAATAGTGTTGGGATGGTGATCTGATTTTACTCACTCCCACACCACTAAAATTGTGCTTAGTTGACGCACGCCAGCAAGCTAACTTGTTTGCTCGGACTCGGGCTCCGGTCCCGCACACTCGCATTCTACTTTCACACACCTCTGCTCTTCAAAGTCTCTAAACGTCTCCTAACACGCGCACTCTACACTGCAACACTCCCGCTCACTCTCCGCTTGCAGTAGAGTAGAAACTCGAGTCAAACTACAAAAGAAGGAAGCACAAGAAGGAAACACCCCAAACAGCAACTTCGCACCACTCCAAAAGGTCAAAATCTGCCAAATGTGCATTTCACAGGCGGGTTTATCTCAGATTTTCTAATCATCTGTGACCTTCTTTTTCTTATAACTCACTCGATCCTTCATCAAATCGGATGATTTTTGGCACGTTAGATCACGTGCACTTACTGAACTCATCACCATAAGAAATTGCTGACCAACGCCTACTCAACGTCCACCGACGTATCTTTGCCGACCTCAAATTGATCTCAAAACATGTCATGGGAAATTTTAGTAGCACTACCTAATCACAAATTTGACCAAGAATAGGTCCAAATACTACTAATCCGCACAGCAATCGACCACACGAGAAAAAAGAACCACTCTACGCACACGCGTATCCACAAATTGAAGATACTACCGATCTGCAAACTCCGGAGATACCACCGGTAGAAATCTACGACCTGAAAACTCTCAATCAGACCTTGCAAATCCAGTTTTTCGAATAATAAACGATCTGTACTCACTCCATCATGCCAACCGGCACTAAATAAACACTAAAGTTGAGCCAAAATCCACTCTGTGCATAAAGGAATCCAGATTGCGCTCATCAAGACTACCCATCATAACTAGGAGCTTGAAGGCTCAACTCGAAGAACTAAAGGCTACAAGCCCTACCTACGAAGTATATCCCTAGTGAGGTGTAGTGTCTCAGGATTTTTCCTTTAGCCCATTTAGCATAAAAGATATCGTTCTCACAGAGGATTTATACAAGTATCGATGCTCTAAGTTCTAAGATCTGTTCAAACACACAAACACACAGGTCTTACTTAGAAATCTTGTCTTCTCACAAAACCACACGGCTTCCAGACCTTTCAGAAGGTGCCTTGGACCTAAACAAACAACTACAACCTAAAATATCACACAGATATCTACAGGAAATCTTGAGAAGACACTTTCTGCTTCCAGATCACGACTTTCAGTCTTCTCATGACAGTCTTTTCGAAGCAATTCTCGGCTTCTGAGAGTTCAACTCGACTTCTCGCACCTCCAGAAGACTGCTCCTACTTAGTAGACGTCAAATTACCACTGTCTATCACACATTGCTCTTCCAATTTCCAACGGGGTTAGATCAATCACAAGGTGTATGCCCCCATGTAGCCTTCCCAGGCTTCTGTCTACGGAAACGGTCTTCCTGCAGCACTACAACGACATTCACCTTCACGGAAGCTCAATAAAAATCTCGGAAGCTTACTAGAAGAAGAATTTCCTATCTTCTTCTAGTCCTAATCCTGATGGGGAAGAAAAGAAAATCCAAACAAGAGAAAACAAGATGAAAATGAGAAATTAAGACTCCGACAAGCTTCTAGTCCTAATCCTGACTAACAAGCCATCCATGCTTGTAGTAATTTGGGAAAGAAGATCACAAATTGGCTTACAATTACACAGTCTTCTACCGAGGATGTCGTCTTCTACTGTGAGAAAAAGACTTCTTTTTTCTTCTGTCGTTGCTCCGACTACTCTGTCGTCTGAGATCGCTTACTCATAAGACTGTCCGTACGGTGGATCCTAAGTGCTCCACTGGATGGGACAAGAGTGTGAATTTGAGGAAATCCACTGCCCAGAAGACACAGACAAAGCTTCTGCACTCAAATCTGAAATCAATTCTCTGAGAAGAAGGTACATTGATTTTGGGAAGCTCACTCCTTCCACTTCTTGCTCCTACTCCTCGACACACCATCTTAGAAATAGGATTGCACCATGATGCCGTTCTCTGCTCTAGGCTGTCCATTATCTCTATCTACATCTTCGATCCACTGCCGGAAGCAAGAATGCAGACCCCTCCTGTGTAATCCAATTCTATTCGTATGTCTCTAGCAACGGACGTAATGTGTGTATAATGTGTCTCTCACATGTGGGTCTATATCCTACTTTGTATCCTACTTTATATTTCTGTACTTGAGTCGCAAGAGAGGATTCCTCTCCAATCCTCACTCGCAGACAAAGGAAATGAGACGCTGTCAGAAGGCCACCACCTCATATGCAGTCGGCTCCCTTCTTAGTTTGGGAACTTATTTTCTACTCCTGTGTTGCCTACTATGTCACATGGACAGTCATCTAAAATTACAAAGGGAGTTGTCCCTCCCAAGATAGTAAACTTTGTTTCCTACCAAAATTAGCAAGTCAACTGTCCTCTTAACTTGCTGCATACTCTAATTCGCTGGGTGTGATCTCTTCCTGATCGGTTCCTACCTGAACTCCTAAATCGACCTCTGATAAAGTGGGAAGCCCTGCTGGTACCTCGGGTTTGACTGAGGTGGCTTCCTCCTCGATGTTCATGGCTTGCTCTTCTGGGACGGCTTCGGAAGACGGAAGCGTCTTCTAGGAAGCTGAGTCCACCTGCGCTTTTTCGCTCTTCTGTGGCACTGGTTCGATGCTGGGAGCTGGGGTGACTTCATAGTGGTCAGAGGAAGTCACCTCTTCCACTCGAAACACTTGGGAAGACAACTCTACTTTCCGTCTTCCAGAAGACACCTTGTCTTTTGGAGCTTCTTTTGTGATCTTCTCGGCTTCCAGCGTTGTCACTACCAAGTGGCCAGCGAGGTCGAACTCCTCCTCTCCAAATCTGTCCTGATCGCTGGTCCTGGAGCATGAGAAGATGCAGCTGCTGGCTATGAGATCGAAAGAAGATCGTAAAGTGTCTTCAAGTCCTCAATCTGTCGATCCAGGTAGCGGAACATGCTGTTCTTGCACTCCACTAACATCGCCCTAGAATAGTCATCCCACTCCTTAGCTAAGGTGAGAAGCTTCCACCGTCTGCGTCATAAGTCCATTCACTCGGGCTTCTGCTTCTTCTCGCTGCGTCTTCTCTGCTGCAACTTGTGCTTCTACGGCTTCTCGCAATGTCCTCCATGTCATCTTCTCTTTAACGAGAGAGGTGATCTTACCTCTGACCCGCAGGACCTCCTGGTCACACTGCTGTAGACGTGCCTGCAACTCTTGGTTGCTCTTCCTCAACTGTGCTGACTCCTTGGCAGAAGTGACTGCTTCCGTCTTGTTGCTGCAAGCTTCTCCGTGGTGCGGAGGTTGGTTTCTAGCGCGTCCACCTTCTTTTGGACATCTTCCTGCTACATCAGTGTGCGCAGACCGAATCCAGGCCGCAATGGCTTCTCCTGAGCCATCGCGCGCTTCTCCATCAACTCCATGGCTAGCTGGATCTCTGAATGAAAGAAAGCGCTGAATTCATCCAACCTTCTTCTCGCAGAAGACAGGTTCATCTCCACAATCTGATCGGAGGTGTCTTCCTTGTCTTCCAAAGGTAAGGATGCCTCTTCCACCACTATGGTCTTCTGCTTCTGCACGCGAGAAGACGCTACTCTTTTTATCTTCCGAGGTGGAAGATCTCTTCCCACTGCAGGAGCGATTCTCTTCGCTGCACTTCCTCGAGTCGCAGTCGAAATGTCAACGCATACTTCGGCTTCTGGAGTCTTCCGAAGACTCCTTGTAGTTGCAGAAATTGTCTTCTGCGCGGTTCTAGTGCTCAGAGTCTCCTCCTGAGAATTCGACTCCGATCCAGAATGAATGATCGGGAAAGAGGCGGTCTTCCTAGGTACACTCCTAGGCCTCATCTTCCTCGGCGGTGAAGCGTATTCCGTATCGTTGGAGTCGTCTTCTCGCACCAGAAATGTCTTTTGATGAGTGTCCGGTCTCGTCTGAGATACTAAAGTGAGAGAGGGAGTTACGGTTGCTATCTGATCTTCTTCTCTCGAGGTTTCTTCCTTCACCTCGCACTGTCATGTTGGTCCATACCTTGCCAACTGGTCTTCTGTCAAGTCTTCCTTGGACATGTACAGATAACAGAAGAACGGGGTGAGGTGCCCTCCTGCTGGGTGCCCAAGTACACCAACTTCGCTTGAACGTAAGCGTGAAAGAAGGCGCTCTAATTGATGGGCAGTCCCTCCCAGCGCGAGGTACATCAAATCAGAGGCGAGAAGCGGTGGGAAAGAGAAAGAACACGAGAGGAATCTCAATACTGCTTCCGGCTGATTTTGTTGCACCGTCAGTCTTCTGCGTGCTTCTGCTCGTCAATCTCAGCTCCAATGTGTCCCACGAACCTGCTACTGTCGTCAATCTTGAGTTGCACCCCTCTGCTGCTACAATCGATTCTTACTCCTCCTTCGAAATCTCTCTAATCAACCCTCGATGTTTACGTCTTGAAATCTGCAGGGGTTCCTTCAGCTCGACTGTGCTTCCAATTCAACAGAATCGACCTCGCTCTCTCTCTTGTCTCAATTCGATCCTACGAGTTCCCAATTCCACTTTCCTTGCTTCCACAACTCAATTCGATATCTCGATTGCAATCGACCTCTCAAAGCGCAATTGTCCTTCAGTGCGGGAAGCATGCGACTGATCTCATGCTAATGTGTCTCGTCTCGTATCTTCTCTGTGATTTAAGTTAATGCCTTCGATTACCCCGAATTATCTACTACTGGGTGGTACACCTACTCTTGGGTGATGCGACACGTGGTTGATATCCTCGAAGACACAATCACCGTCTTCTGTCTTCTGTTTTGCGTCTTCCGGAAGAAGTCGACTTCTTCTTACAAAAAGACCTTAAGATCATCTTTCCTCTAAGCAAGGTGTAATCTTAAGTAACAAGGTTATTTCAATTACATAGACATGTCATTAACTCGAAAAATTTCAAAAAATCGTAAATCCTGTAAATTGTGGACACCACATGGGGCTAGCTCAAAAATGCACCCTAACAGTGTCGCGCTACTTGGCGGCTACATGTTATATTTCCACTCCAACGCTTGAGTTTAGTAGTTCTAGAAGTTAGCTCCTATTACTTCTAGTCGTTTATGTATATGTTTGACACCTTTGCATACGGTGTTAACACTATTTTGAGTCTTAGTAGGTTGATTACCATGTTGATAGGGCTTAAGCTCATGGGTTGTATTTGCCCGTCGCCCATGCACGCTTTCTAGCTGATTTAAGTTATTTTTCGGGGCTGCTTGTTGTTTTAGATAGTTTAAGTTTTACGCTGGCACTCTAAGGGGCTTGACGTGGTAGCCTATGAGTGTAGATAAGTTACCAGGTAGTTTAGGGTACTAAAGGACAACCAAGTGGAGCTATGAACTCCCATTGGTCTGTTTTTGTCTTTAGTTTAACTCTAAATTTAGAAACAGAGCTCTAGAGTGGAGTTCGAGCATTTGGTGAGGGATCTTCGAAATCTGAGAACACAGGAAGAGAGAGATCGTCGTGCCAAGCACTGTCAGTGAAATTTTTGCTCGATTTGGATCAATAAACAAGGAGTTATGCCCAATTGAAGTTCGGATTGTGCCAAAACTGCGTCATTTTTGTTGATTTTGGGGTTTTCGGTGCCAATTGCAGCAGAATTGAGGAAATTACTTCAAAACTTCGTGGTTGCTTTCACTGTCAGGAGGGCTACGACTGTCCAAAAAGTTTCGAATCATTTGAGTGATTGAGTAATTCAGGGCGGCCGCTGAAGCAGAGAGGGTCTGAAAAGCTCTTAATCTAGAGCAGCGACTTTAGAGAAGGAGATCTGGAGTTCTACAAACAATCAGGAGTCCCAATTTCACAGGAGTGTTCAGCAAGCTGTGAACTGCAAATCCTGTAAGAAACTTTGAAATTCATCGAGCCAAACTTCTGTTCTAGGTTGAAATAGCCATCTGGGTACCAAAAATTGCTGCAATTTTCTTACTCAGAACTTTTCTGTCCACATCTCAGTGCTGGGATTTGATCTCAGGCTGAAACTTCGTGTGTGTGTCCAGTAGTACCTCATTTACATGTATGGGGAAGTTTAGAAGTCTAAACCTTCATAGTTTTCCTCTCTTTGTGTGTCAAAGTTCACCGCCTAAACCTATTATTGCTAGTTAGACCTAAATTTTACCTTTTGAGCATATTAGAGGATCCTACACAACTGTGTGAGTGTTTATGGCCCATGTTGTGACCTGAAAGCCAACCTCTTGAGTAAACAACCACAGCCAGAAGCCCGGCGCTTTCCTAGGTAGACGGATCACACTCCGACAACGGCACTAACGGTCCTACCGGGACTAACCACTACGCACTCAGTCAATCTAACTGAGGTGCTAAACTGACGTAACAAAGACCTCAAGGGACAAGTATACCATTTATCATATAGAATGAAGCATGGTCCGAGTCTTGCTGTGGTGTATTCATATGGACCCCAAGGAACAAGTAATACCATTTATCATATGGAATGAAATTTTTGATTCGAGTCTCGTTGTGATAAACTTATATGGACAGTCTCATGGTCCACGAAAATCTCAAGAGACAAATAATATCATTTATCATATAGAATGAAGCTTCTAATCTAAGTCCCATTGTGATGGATTCATATGGATAGTCTCATGATTCACGAAGACCCCAAGAGATAGATAATATCCAGAGCGGGATCAGATAGACAGTCTCATGATCCACGAAGATCCCAAAGAACAATAATACCATGTACCATATGGATAAGCTGTGCGCGAGTCTTGCTGTGATGGACTCATAAGGAGAGGCTCATGGTCTGCGAAGACTCTAAGGGACAAGTAATACCATTTATCATATCCGTGCACGAGATAAAAAAATAATGTTCTTGAAATTCTAAGCTTGACTACTTGACTGGTACTTTCTTGACCAACCAAGAAAGCATATTGACACAATTGACAAGCGACAAAGACAAAACTATGAGAAGAGACAATATTGTAAATCACTCAAGTCAAATATGAATGAGCGAAAAGTTTTAAACTGTGTACATCTTGACGAGCACGCCTACGGTAGCGTGTTGGTTTGGTCCTCGAGCTTAATTAAACTCCTGCTGCTGACTATGTGACGGTCACATCAAGTTGGGTAGGTTCTTCATTGGTGACTTGGAAACGACAAGGGTGGTGTAGAGCTACTCAAAAAACAAGGTGCTATGCTTGCATTAACATTGCAAAGTTATGCATTTTCTTGAGAATGTATCACTTAAATGTGTCGTCAACAGTCAAAGAGAAAATTGTTAATCATGCAACATGAACTTCTTGTTGAGACAAGGAAAATGAAAAGTAACTATGTGGTAAAAGAATTCTCAAAAACTCTTGGTGGAGTTTGTCATGCTGAGTGGTTTTGAAAGATACTTGAAAGAAATATTTACATAAGGATTGATTTAGTAAACATGAGAGAAGTATGTTACACTAATGTTCTCGTAGGAGAGAAGCATCCAAAATATTCACTAAATTTAGCTTGTTAAATTTAAATTATTAAATTAACTTTTCAACTAAAAATTTATAAATAAGATTATTTTCGCTACACTTGACTCCGAGATCATAAAACTTATACGTGAAAGATGTGAATTGCTCACCTTGTTTATACAAAAATAATAACCATATGCGAATAAAAATATTAATATTTTTACTTGTTAATTTGTGATCTAATTCTTTCAAGAAGAAATCGAATTGATCATGTATTAAAACCTCCTCTATCTTAACAAGAAGAAAGTGATAATAATGCATGCTTAATCCATACAATACATTCCAAACAAAAAACATTATTTTTGCAAAAAATGATAAGTAAACTTCACCTACTTTTAAATGTTTGTCTTGTTCAAAATTCTATAAGTCCATAAGATATAGATAAATAATATATATTATTAATTATATAAAAATAATCAAAAATTTTAAATAATAATGATATTATTTTATTGACTTTAAATATGAGATGAAATCAAAAAAACAAAATTTGATTTAGATTGATGAATAAGTCAAAATGATCCCCGATGGATGAATAACTCTTTAGAACTCGATGTTTAAAACCCGAACGATGGAATTCCTTTGCGTCACTTTCTCCTGAAGGCGTCAGGTTCACGAATTTCTTAGCGCTTAGTCATCTGTCAATAGATCTGCTAGAAGGCGAAGATCATTGTACTGAGAATACTATACTTATCACATATTAGGTCTGGGAATGTGGAAACTGACTTGAGAATGAAATCAAAGTTGTTTCATACTTCTGGATAGGTGCCCTTCGATTCCTAAAATGTTTCGAAGTGTGATCGGAGTTACTGAAGATTTTGAGTGAATTTCATGACGAGTTACAGTGAATCCTACAATGAGTGCTACAATCCTACGTGTGTTTCAAGTTTAAGTGCTGCTGCCGCCTGTCCGAAGGTAATTTTCTGAAACTTACATCATCTACTGTTGAAATCTATCTCAAATTGTACCGTCCATAGCTAGTTTGAAGGTGTCTGATCAAAGCGGTTGAATTATACGTAGGCCTGTTGATTCATTATTTCAGCAACAGTCCGAATAGATATATCTATTGGTTCTTCTCTTTTGTCCGTGTCCTACAACCTGTTACTCTATATGCAGTGAGCCTTTTCAGTTGTTCAGAGCATCACTTTTAGCTTCCCATCACTGTGACCTACTAGTACTTTTTCAATAGGTCTTGAATACGGAGAAGTCATGATCAAAACTCCCTTCAGAATCGTTGTTCTTTCATCAGGTTGCGTTCGCTAGGAGTCGTTCTTCATCCGACCTCTTCATACGCATGTTTCTTGTCCTGGACCTTTTTTCCAACGTACATGGAATATGCAACCTGTTCTTGTAGATTTGTCGCCCTGGACCTTTCTTCCAACGTACATGGGATATGCAACTTGTTCCTGTAGATTTGTCGCCCTTCTCGCAGCTTGCAGAGTGGATACCTGTAGGATTCTCTCATTCTGATGTGTATATTCCGTCTATGTTTCGTGCAGAGAGTATGATTTGAATCGTCTGGAGCCAAATGAATCACTTGGAGCTGGCGTTGGTGAAGACCAAGAGGCTGCTGTAAACCGATCTGTTCGTTACGTAAATGATAACTTAAGAGATCTGCGGTAAGAAGTTTGTTGCTTCTCGTCTCGTTATGTGCTGCAGGCTTGAAAGACCTCGCTCCTTCCTTCTATAACTAATCGCAAAGTCAAAATTATGCGTCCTAGAATTGCACCATTCAGGTTCCTCTTCAAACTGGTCATTGCCGCCGAACTCAGGTTGAAGTATACATGCAGTTTATAACTTACTTCCTGTATTTAGCTAGCAAGTAAGCAGAGAATTCAAAGAATCTTGCCACGTTGGATTAGGGCATCAGAATTGTATTCTGAGGAAAAGAGTCGATTGTGATGCTAATTATCTTGAGTGAAACGTCAGAAGTTCATTACTGAGCCAACGATTCAGATGAAGAAGGCAGCACAGACCCTTCGTCGTAGAGAAGAACTAACTAAGCCTCGTCTGCATGGTTGATTTCTTTAAACAACGGATGGATTCTCAGTGACTATCTCGACCTCTGCAGGATGCAGGTGGTTACCGGGATTCATAATTCTTCACCTATGATTTGCAATTGGCGCTTGTGACCAGAGGGGAATTACTTCCAGTCCAGAAACGGTTCACCCGAAGTCGTTTGCAGAATGATCGTATCAGAGGTTTCTATTGTACTGCAGTGCCTGGTTTACATTATCTGGGCGTACATGTCTACGAAGGGTCCGGATGAAGGATATGTCAGGTACCAAACTTTCAAAGAGGCTTAAGAAGGTACAAGAAGGACCTAGCTAAACCCTGAACCAACTTGGAACCAGGGTCATGAAGCTTTACTAGTTTGAACTTGATAAACTTGACGCGCTCGGTAGTCCGGTCCGTGTAGAATAGGGAAGGAAAAGAAATGTAGGCAGGGAGGAAGACGTCTTCTGTCCCTAGAGTCGTCGTTGGAAGTGCTTACGTGCAAAGTCTTACAAAGTCCTGCTAAGTTTAGGTTGCCCGAACTGAGTCTGGACGTAGAATTTCGTAGGGTTCCTGCTTCTCGATCTTGTCCTCGGTCGGAACGGTATCCTTTCTTCCTCGATAGTTTCTTCCTCGATAGATACCCGATGAAAATCGTCGAAGGTTAGTGCTGTGCTGTCCGCTAACTACTGTCTGCAACTGATAATTTCCAGTCAAACTGATCATTGTCCTGCAATCGAACGAAGCTCACGTGGATGGAGAGTGTTAGTTCAGTACGTTCCTGATAGAGTTGAGTTTTGTTCAAAATCCCATTGAGGTTTGATTCTGTTCAAGCAGTGGCATGCAGCTCTTGAAGTTTCGGAGTTGGTGAGTCAGGAATTTTCCTTCAAGTTCGTGCACCATCATGATCCAGCACTATTGTGTACTTATATCTAACCTGCTTTCTCTAAATCTGTCCCTTACCCAGCAGCCTGTGCCGAGGAGCAGCGGTAAACGGGATCCTTGTGATCCCTGATCACTTTTGTTCACAAATACATATTCGACTCAGTCGAGGAAAGGACATTCTGCCGTGGACTTCCACGACAGAATGTCCTCCCTCGACTCAAGACTCAGCTACCATTGTACAGGACAACGGAAGCACATCCTGCAACATCTTGCGTGCAAGCTCGGTGCTTGGAACAGATCACTCTCACGGTGTTAGGGTATGACCTCCAGCTCGTCAACAGAATTCCCACTGCTGTCTGCGGATATTTTGATATCTTGTAAATACAGGTGATAGACGGAGAAGGATCGATTCGAGTTGAACGATGGCCGGAAGGTGGATTCAAGGAGACCAAGCTGGACAGTTTTGCTTGATGGTAGAGGAAGTAGAATAGTTGGATTGGATTTCTCAACCTTCTCGGACACCTTCAGATGGTTATTGTGCAGGGAAGTGATCACTTGCACATACTCCGTGCATCTGCAGAATTGGACGCAGAACTGTGACCATCAAGATCCAAGAGACCAAGTGTAGATCTGCAGACTTCCGCAAGGCAGTGCACGTGGAGTGACGTGACTTCGGATCATCTGAAATGATCTGCTTTCTGGGGGGTTTTCAAAGTTCGAAATTGAGTGTGAAATATTATTCCGGGGTTGCCTTCGCTCCTGATAGAGGAATTTTTGTTATAGAAAAGCTTCTGATGTTCAAAATACAGTTTTTAACTTTCAAGAAGTTATTCACTCACCGGCTACTTCTCGTTTGTCTGTTCATATTGGAAGTAATGCTTACTCACAATTCTCTCTTTCGCTCTAAGATTGCTCCTCCTTCCATTCTGTCCTATACTCTACCGCTTATTTGCGGTCTCACTGCCAACCTCACTAATCTACCTCTGCACAAACACTGGGAGTTTGCCCTCAGATGTCCCGCAACTGAACAGAAACTCAAACTCCTGGGCCGACAAGGCCCTGACGAGTCGATTAAGTCTTCATCTGAATGACCACTTTTCCTACTCATCTACAGCCGATGATTGCCCTCAGATGTCCCGCAACTGAACAGAAACTCTTGGACCGACAAGGCCCTGATGAGTCGATTAAGTCTTCATCTGAATGACCACTTTTCCTACTCATCTACAGCCGATGATTGCACTCAGATGTCCCGCAACTGAACAGAAACTCCTGGACCGACAAGGACCTGACGAGTCGATTAAGTCTTCATCTGAATGACCACTTTTCCTACTCATCTACAGCCGATGAAATCATGGAGCAAATTGAGGTGCATGCCGACGGGAGTTTGTTCTGCTGCATGCTCCGAGTGTATATTGTGAGACGGGAGGTTGTTCTGCTGCATGTTCCGAGTGTATATTGTTCTTCATCTGAATGACCACTTTTCCTACTCATCTACAGCCGATGAAATCATAGAGCAAATTGAGGTGCATGCGACGGGAGTTTGTTCTGCTGCATGCTCCGAGTGTATATTGTGAGACGGGAGGTTGTTCTGCTGCATGTTCCGAGTGTATATTGTGAGAATTAGGTTCTTGAGTGTACACCTACTCAGTACACGAATGCATGAGGCACGGACTGGAATAAATATTTTCGTCTTTCTTATCTTTCTACCTCCGTCTGTCTTCTCCTGTACTCACCTCGTTAAATCGGTGTTACTCATCTAACTTCAACTAACTTTCTCCTGCGGGGCCCCTAACTGATTCTCACTGTGTACTTGGCTGGACTAATTGCGTGATACCCCTATACTAGAGAGTGGTCTTTGAGCATCTCGATGTATGAAGATAACTTTCTCCTGCGCGGGGTCTTTTGGCTATCTGTATGTTTGCCTTTATAGTATGTATGTTTGCCTTCTAGTTTGTCTTCATTTCTGCATTGGTGTTTAAATTAGCTTTTCATTAGAAGGGATCAGATTGCATCAATACATACTGCATTTGTTCTCTTGTTTGTCTTCATTTTTGCATTGGTGTTTAAATTAGCTTTTCATTAGAAGCGATCAGATTGCATCAATACATACTGCATTTGTTCTCTTGTCAGTGCTCAGTCGAATTCGACTTTATAACAAGGGGAACCTTTTTTGGAAATGTGCTTCTCACTACACATTCCCAGTTACAAAATAATTGGCTAACTCAATGTTAGTGCACATTCTACCACTAATCGCTCCTTTTTATGTACTTGGACGGGCTAATTGGTTGTTACCTCTATACTAGAGTGTGGCCCATGAGGACATCTGCCATTCTCGACGTATGAATATAACTTTCGAGAAGCAGTTTCACTCGAGCAGAAATATAGTACAAAGATGATTTTAAAGTGGTTCTCATTCCTGTGAATGAGAAGTTCCCATTTCTGTTATGATCCATTAATCGTTCAAGACCATCCCTGGAGAAACACTTCATCACAGAATTATCTGGTAAAACAGTATGGACTTGATCAAGCACTCGATCTGAAGAAGGTAAGCCTATTGTTACGTCACATTTTTGGGCAGCACAGCAGGGATCATAACTAGTGTACTACATGATCAGGTGATCAGACCATCCCTGAACCAGCCAACCTGAAGCTTATAAGCAGGTTGTCCACCCTAATGCGGAGAAGTCCCACTCCGCCTTTCAGACAATGCAATCATCTGCTTTTGTTAAGTGTTCCGTATCCTTCGCTTGAAATTAATGTGTCCAGCCTGGTCATACAATAGAGGATTTGTCAGCTCAATCATAGTCATCTTGCTGTAAAAAGACTGAGTAAGATGCGAAGCCGAGGAGTTGTGATATGAGGTCGCCTTCGCAGTTAGTCAAAATGAATAAATTGGCTCAAGCATTGCAGAATTTCGAGCCAAGTTTAGCTACCATAACCAAGGTGTTATTGGCATCATAGCAGAGACTCCGCGGACAGAATCAATAAAATCACCTCTGCACGTGAAAACAACCGATCTGCATAAGCATTCTCAATATCTAGATCGATACAAGTCGGCGCAGTAAGCCTCGATCAAACAACAAGTAAGTTGGTCCACGTTCATTGCGAATTCTTTCTCTGAGCAGACTTCAACTTGCAGTGTTTCTTATCAAGGCTTCAGAAGTCGTCTCTCTTTACCTAAAACAAGTATGGAATGATCTGATGAGAATACACAGTAAAATCCTCTGCAGAGCATGACAATATCGAATATACTCCAGCGAGAAAGAAAATTACATGGTTGCCTCATCCGATAACAATAATGCATATCATGCATGCAAATGAAGAAACAAAGGAGAAACAAAACACCAAAACTATCTACCAAGAAAACAGAAGTTTGCTTCCTGATAACCAAAACGAACATAATAACTCTGTCATAACCTAGCTTGAGAACAGAAGTTACATCCTCGTACTCCTATTCACAACGACCTCCCAAGGGAGTCTAAGGCACTATGAGATATTCTCGAAACACAGAGTACATAGTAACACATGAAGCTGAAAGAACAGAGTGAATCAAAGAAGAAAGTGTTGTCTGCAGTCGTATCCTGATGCACGCAATGACCGGTCGAATCTGACAACACCAACTGAGGATCGAAACAGGCTGCGTCTATTCAAGAGATCTAAGGGACAAGAACGATGTTATAAGAGGATACTGTCCAAATCGCTGCAACACACATTTCATTTCCTTAGACCTAACATTCCTCTTTCTAATTTATATCCAAGGATTTTTCCACTTGTCGCTATGGATGTTCTTGTGTTCCAGAACATCGTCTGCGGAGGTGAATAGGAGCGGGTCCGCCTCTTGTTCAAATTCCGGAAGGGAGCGCTCCTTATTCAAAACTTAAATTTGAACCTGATTAGGAGGTGAACAGGAGCGGGTCCGCCTCTTGTTCAAATTCCAGGTGGGCGCACTCTTATTCAAAACTTAAATTTGAACCTGATTAGCCGCGTAACACAGAGGAGTCGGAGAATGCACCTCCAGTATTCATGACGAATTCGCGTTGCTTCTAAACTAAACTCTCGACGAACGCAAACCTGATCATCCAGTACAAAGCGACGTGCTCCCCTCGCTTTCTCCTCACGATCAACACTTATCTCGTTCACCTTGTCTTCCTTCTCATTCGAAGCTATTACGCTTCCTTTCCTCCTTCGAAGTTAACTACATGCTCCCCTCCTTCTTAGAAGTTTAACTCGCTCACATAAACTGCATTTTGCGTTCTATCCATTCCATCACGCTCCTTGAAAAGTTTTTACGCTTCCATCGCTTTCTCTGTGAGGTCAACACGGTCTCTATCATTCGTCCTCTTTCCTCAGTTCCTCACGGTGATGCAATTCGCTGAAAACAATCGGTTTTAAGTATACACTCTTACTTAAAACCGATTAGACCCATTAGACCCAATGCCGCCGAACGAATGAAGTGCCAAAGCATGCCGGACAGGAAGACACAAACTGTGCTCGAAACGGCCCAGACGATCCACAGGATTCTTACCAACGTTGGGATTTGTTAGTCAAATCTAGAAAGGACCCATCCATGTCATGACTCAAACTGTCATGCTCCTGGGAGTTCCCGGTTAGTACACTAACATGAATACAAAAGTGTTAAACTTCCGCTCCCCCGGTTCATGTTATGTCGAGATGCCTCTGTTACCTCTACAAATATTCTCAGTTGGGATCGCCTAACGATAGAGCTTGATCATCTTGTGCCTCGAAGTTCTTGCTCTGCGTGTTCGCCATCCAATCATCGATCTGATGACTGGATGCTAGTAAACTCCTGCTCTGGGAAAAGATGAAAAGAAAGCGCTTCCTTCCCGTCTACAGAAGTCTGTTCTGAGTTTGAGAGCATAGAACATAGTTGTGCAGTGCAAGACAATCACAAAGAGCGCTTAAATGTGATACAGCATCACCCTTAGACAGTTCATACTCTGATAAAGATGAAAGACTCTGGGTTTCATGAGCGCTGGCAGCTGTGTCAATGACACCAAAACAGAGCAAAGACCGTTTTGTACATTTAGCAGTATCACAAATTTGTGTATACTTGAGGGCGTTACACTCTAGACCCCGGAGATCCGGTTATACTCATGAATTGTTCTTTACTGGTTGAATCGAGATAGAGGGAAAAAATGAACGTGGCATGGTCCACCGGGCATAATACAACTGCAAGAGATTAGATAGAATTACCCCTGATCAGCTGACCACGGGCAATATCCCAGTGCAGAGTTGCTACAGTCGGTAAGGTAGTCAGAGTTCAATATGACGTGCATACTTGCTATCAGTCGTTAACGTAGTCAGAGTTGAGCTGAAGAAATGACATAGAGTTGAAGAAATGACATACTTCTCATCTAAATGAATGCGTCCGAATACTGGAGGCGGAATTCTCATGCTTTGGAAAGAGCAGAGCCAGATCAGTCTAGTGCTGCCTTGCTTCGACGAACGGCAACTGGAAACCCTTCCAGCACACTAGATATGACCCCACCTTGAGTGATGTCACTGGGCTCAAGGTGAAAAGAGCAGAAGAATCTCCTTTGAAAGACCTCCTATCACACTAGATATGACCCCACCTTGAGTGATGTCACTGGGCTCAAGGTGAAAAGAGCAGAAGAATCTCCTTTGAAAGACCTCCTATCGTCCTGTAGAGATGGAACACTTGTAGATCGTCTTATTTTAGATATTAGACATATTAATAAGATATATTTGCTTGGTCGGCCCCCTGCGCCGAAGTCGATCCTTGACAGGGCCCCGGCGCCAAAATCGATCCTTGGTCAGGCCCATGACTGGCTATTGTATGTAGATAGCTTACTAGACGGTTTATCGATCCAACGTGGATGATGATTGTATCGTCCACGGTGGCAATGGTTCCACGGTGGCAGTTGACGACTGATGGAGTCGACGACTGACACTTTTAGAATTCGCAGTTCGAATGAGAGAGGGCAATGAAGTGGCTTGCACGCGTCGATTGTAGATAGTGGCTTGCGCGTGCGTCGACTAGCATGCTCTGAATTCGGAGAGCCGAATGAGAGAAGTGTGCAGTGTGTGGTGAAGAGAAGGTCGGGAGTGGCATTCGCTTGGCACAGTCGTGAGAATCAGAAGATGGAATCGGTGCAGCAAGAGTGAGATTTCGATGCACTGCATTTTCCTACGGAGGACATAAGTTTTGAGTTACCATGGGGTCGTGGAGTTAGAGAACAGGGAGAAGACAATGCCTTCCATCGGTGGAGGCAAGAGTTCAGCAACCAAACGGCACAACCTGTAATGGACATGCGAGGTCGTTCTTGGGAGGAAGTGTGGAAGGCGGCAGCCAGAATTCGAATAGACGAGGTGTTCTCAACTTTTGATGAATTTGAATATTCTTTGTCATGTCTGAACGTGGTTTTAGGTCGGGCTTGTCATAAGATGAAATCGAAGGCGGATTGCAGAGTGCGTCTATGTCGGTATGGAGCTCCGGTCCGAGTTCACAAAATGCCAGTCTCTACTCAGACCGACGAGAACGTAGATCCTCGGCAAACGTATAGTGAGACGCGTACATTTCACGATTTCACACAACGTCGTACCCGAAGAAGAGTTCTTCAGACGAGCACTGCTACACCGAGTGAGTCGGATCACATCAGTGGTCAATCAGGAGGTCGGTCATGAGGTAGAGGAGGGAAAAAATTGGAGAAATGGGAGCTTGCGGAGAGCACGCACGTTATGTAAGTGGTGGTCGTCGAACATATCGTGCAAATGGAGTGCCATCAGAAGAAGACGATGGATTAGCAACGTGTCCCTTCAGGATTAAGCACAGAAGAGTAGGTTGAGTGGAGTCATAAAGATTACTGTTTGTAATGCAACACATTCCTGTCCATCTATCGTGCATGGTTGGCGTGGTCCTGCTAAGACCACACGATGGCTAAAATTGATCCTTGGCAATCGTGTTATAGTAAATCAGAACGTTCCTGTGAGAGATTTGACCGAGGAATTCAGAAATGCATATAGTAGGAAAACCAAATGTATCACCAAATGTGACGAATGCGCGAACTTGCACGCGATTGTTTACATGGTAATCATTGTATGTCATTCCACTTCCTTCCAGGTCTGTGTAGAACCTTTCTTGGCTCTTGTTTACGCTCGAAACATCGAACAGTTAGTTAAGCAGAGATGTTTGTACTATTTTTGGGAGTTAAGAAGAAGCAGTTTTTACAACAGTTGTTTTGCAGAAGATTAAAACCATTATTGAGTATTACAGTAATTTTTTTGGACATTGTTTGTGACAGTTTCGAGAAGCTGATGAAGCGAATAAAGGACCAAGGAGAGAAAGGTCTAGCTCTAGCAACGTATTTGAAGATCATTCGGCCGGAACGGTACAGTCGAGCATGGTTTCCATTACCTCGATATGATAAGGTTACATCCAATCTGGTGGAATCATTGAATAACGCTTTGAGGCCCATACGTTTAAATGCTCCGTTTCGAATTCTGCTGGACTTGTGGTTCTATACTATGGAGAAATTCTCGAAACGGAGGGTTGCCGTAGATCTTCACAGGGGGGCTTTTACTCCATATGCCACATCTCGCTTGGTAGAGAATGAAACAGCATCGGAGCAACTCATGTGTTCCATATCATCCACATCTCAAGCTAGCATTCGAGCAATGGACGGTAAAAATTTTGTTGTTAAACGTAGGGAGGATCACCGTCGTGGCGAATGCTCATGTTTTGAATTTCAGGATATGAGATGGCCATGTATGCATGCTATATGTTGGGACCGTGAGGTAGGAGCAGACTCTAGCTATTACTTTGACCCAATATGACACTCGGAATCACTGTTTAACATTTATGGTCAGCACGCCCTTCCAGCATTTACAGTGCAGGATCTAGATCCAGTGTTTGGATGCAAAGCACCTCCAGTTACTGTGAAAAAAGGACGACACCGCATTGTTCGACTTGTATCTGGACAAGGTCAAGGTCGAGAAGCTGTCTACCTTGATGGAGATTCATCAATGGTGGACGAGAATCCTTCATCTGACCCCACAGATATGACGGTGCAGTTTCCAATATCAGAGAGGGACACACAGTTCTGTCCTATGCCACGGGAAGCAGAGAATGGCGAGTTGTTCAGTCAAGAACAGATGGGAGCACCACGTAATCGTAAGCCAAAAGATCCAACCATTCGTGCACGAGGACAACGGTCTTATGCAATACGGTGCTCAGTTTGTCGACAACCAGGTCACAACAAACGCAGATGCAGAGCTTCGCAGACAGAGGAGGTGAGAGTAACAGAAAGTACTGCACCGAATGCAGAGGTTCCTAATCTGGATGAAGTTCGTCCGTCAGAAACTCTTAACAACATACCCGTACCCATGACACATACCATACCCGTACCCATGATTCCTTCAGAACCTGATTGTCATAGATCATTTTTGGATATATTTGGTTCTGGAGAGCTGGTGTATTCGACTTCTGATGAAGACTCTGAATCCGATGGCAATCTATCAGAAGATATGTAGGAGGCGAAACCTATGAGCATGATAACTTTCAGAAATGGCTGTTTCAGTTGCAGAGTGTAATGAAGATCTGCGTTATAGTGCCATGCGAACTCGGTACTTGTTTTTCTCGCACTATTATGTTGTTATAAATCTACCTCGATTGGGAAGTATGGGCAGACCTTTAGCTGTAAACGTCTGTTTTCTAAAAGTATAGTTCAGTGTAGACCGTTTTGTTTGTCTTTGATTTATAGAACAGATGTTTTTCACTCTGGAGCTTCCATGTATGTACTCATAGTCACATCTCGCTTGGTTGAGAATGTGTTTTTATCTTAGTTCATTATTATGTCCTTTGCTGTAACTGACAGAAGCTACAGATATCTTGGCTCGACTTCTTCCTTTTTGATAATGTGGTAACTGCTGATCCACGGCCAGGCTGCCTACACTCGCTATACCATGACCAGCCCACAATGTTGTTACATAACTTATGCTTCTTTTTGAAGTTAGCTATCCGGTAAGGTTCAGTTAATCTTGAACCTGCTTCGGAGATTTGCTTTCTGCATAGGATCAGCCGTGCCTGAACCTGCTTCGGAGAGAAGCAATCTGCATAGGTGAAGTGGTTGTTAAACCTGCTTCTTGATTAAGTTATCTATCGAGGATAACTCGTTCTTAAACTTACGTCCGAATTTAGTTCAGTAACCTGCTTCATGATTAAGCTATCTGCCGATGATCACTCGTTCTGTAACCTGCTATATTTCAGTTCTTACACCTGCTTCTTGATAAAGCAATCTGCAGAGGTTCACTCGTTCTTATACCTGCTATCGATTTTGATTTATAATACTCGCAGTCAGTGCCGTCGACTTCGGAGTGTGTGCCATATGACAGAGTTGCCCTCGTTCTAGAACACACCGGTATGTTGCTTGAAGTCCAGAAACTCGCATAGCAATGCATGCTCGAGTTTATGCATATTTTCAGTATTAGTCGTACTTGCTTAATACTGTAGATATCCTGTAATCCATAGTAGAACTTCACGAGCTTGTTTCTTTCGTTTCATCGGCTGTAAACTCGTTAACTTGCGAGTTTGTGTCTTCTATTCGGATCTGCAGAGACCACAGAAGACCTTCTTGACTCTGCTCGCTATCGTCCGGCCATACTCTGTTGTTTCCATACTTAGTCAACCTTCTTCGTGTGCTTAATTTAAATTGAGTAGTTCGTAGCAGAGAACCCTGTAGTTTAGGTTGTAGGGAAAATTATCGTCACTTCTATACTCGCTAAAGCTATCGACGACGCTGCCAACTATACAGGACCTACGAAGGGGACTACTCACTTTCCAGCTGAAAGATGGGTGCGTATACATATAACACGTTTTTTTCACAAGAGTTGGCAATTTCGAGTTTAGTAGTTTTCATATTGCATGTTGTTCGCACGTTGTCACGTAGGTCGACCGATGTGGCCAACGGACTCAGAGTCTGAGTCGTCAGGTCGATTGTCTATTCGACAATCAGTAAGATACAAGCGGCTCTTGGAATCAGAAGACTGGCAAGTTTCAGACGAGATCCTCTCAGCACCGAAGCGAATTTCACCGACGGACTTGGAGGCGCAGTTCCCTTAGTGGCATCGTGTTTGCATGCAGTGGCGAGTCGATGCAGAACTTGCAGATGACGATGTGCCTTGCTCCTCGATTTATTCGCTGTCGATGTGCATCATTGGGTCTTTTATTTGCTGTGGAAGGACATATCGAGCAGAGGCTCGTTGTTAAAGATTTGCTTATGCAACTATTTGCTGTGAGAGAACTTGAGAAGGTCGATTTCCGCCTCTGCGAAGCTGTCAATTCTGAATTTTCATGCCCTGGTGACTGCGAGGACTGTGGGGTACCTCGCTTTACAGTGCAGCCTTGATATGTTCCATCGAATGTATAAATGCTAAGTTCTCTCCGATTTCTCTTCATACCGAGTAATAAATAAAGCATTCGCACCATCCTTCCGGAAGGCTACGACATCAAACTGTAACTGTAATGCGTATAGCTTCTTACCATTATATCCTTCGTAGTTTGTTGAGGAGGTAACTGTTGCATGCATCTGTCGATGCAATGCAAATTGAATTTCCAGCTCGAACTGTTTAATGCAGTCGCTATATTACATTCGGGTACGTGTAGGTAGATTTGCATATCTACTTATGTCTATAGAAGCGAACATGTTTCCGAATGCCGAGAACAGACAGCTACGAGAACAGATGATGGAATTTTTTTAATCGTAGTAGAGTAGAGATTTAAAGTCGATTATTCTGTGCAGAACACGGTGTCAACAGACCATACTAGACATTTTAGCGTAGTAGAATAGAGAATATGAGTTGATAATTCTGTTTTGACAGGTGACGATCCGGTGACGACCCGGTACTTATAGGGGTATACAAAATTTGTAACATACTGGTTTTTTTTAATACTTACAGTTTTCAACTTGCAGTTTTGAACTTGTTCAATACCGTCTTACTTCTTCGATGTAAATCACCGTTCACTTCGGTGCAGGAGTGCTACATTATTATAATACTTTTTTGGAACTGCTCGTTGTAGCATACCCACATTGTCTTATTGCCCCATTGGAGTAAACTGTCCATGTATACATTTATATCGGCTGTCGACGATGACAACGGTGAGCTTATTCTCAACGTTTATCTTTCGATTCTTTTCACTAAGTACTTGTGGTTCTTTGTTCCACTCTCTATTCCACTGTTAAACTCTGTTCCAAGGCAGATACTATGAAGCACCCAACAATCTTCCCAATTATTAGCAAGAACAATTGTTCGTCCTCCCTCGATAGCCTTGACTGCTACCTCAGAGGCTTAGCACAGCAGACTAGTGAATCACCACCAATTCCCCATCGGTAGTCAGAAGGCAAAATGAATGAAAAGGAGAGCTCAAACGTTAGCTTCCACTAACCGGAGTTAGCTTCAGGTGCTCCATCTATCCGGCATTATCTAACTGCAGAGTGCTTGCCCTGAAAGGAAAGATACTCTTACTCACTCCAGTTTTCGAGTTTTCTTAAACCCTTCCATCCAAGTGATCACTTGAAGGGTCTACCTCGACAGCTAGCTCGATGTCTAAGAATAAGAGTGTTGTATAACAACCTTCAAAAAGTTTTCTGCATCTTCATAGGTCTCAATAAACAAGTCTCCAAGCAAGTAAAGCGAGTCTCCAAGAATAAACTCTTTATTCAAAAATGTTCCAAACAACCGATACAACTACACTCTGCTATACCACAGCATCGTTGGCTATTACTTCGACGCGTTCGAATGTTCTTCTCCAAGTGTCTTCCGTATCTCACTCAACTCGTTCACCGTAAGTTTCACTTCTGCCAAGGTTCGACATAAATCCTCGAACTCTTCTATCGAAATCTTCTTCTCACATCCAGATGAATTTGACGGTCTTGCCTGTGAAACTGCACTAGACTCGCTGATGAAAGTGCCAGTCTGGGGTGATCGTGGAATATAGTCTACCATCCGAAGTTGAAAAACAGTCAACTTGCTGCCATTGGCTCTAATCCATAAACGCACACAAGGAAAGCTCAAAATTTGGTCCGTCACGATCGTCACATGACGACTCTCAAGCATGACTTGAAAATCAGTCGCTGTCATCCCCAACATTTCTTGCGCCTCGTCAAAAACAGTCAGCTGCAATGGTAGGCCGCCCAAAGATCCATCACTGACAAATATCTCAAACCTGTAAACGGTTACAGAAGACGATGCGATGACACTTATCGACTTCCGTCTACTAACCAAGCAACGCCTTCCACTGGAGAAGCGAAAAGAACATCCTTCATACACATATCTCCAAGGAAACGCTTCTTTCGCTAAGTGATTCACTACATAACATGTAATCGGTCCAAAGGTTCCACTTCTCCTTTCACACAAGGCTGCATTGGGTGATTGCAAACAATCAGTCGACATTCTACAATCGAAGATAAACTACCTTCCTGTCTCTACTGTACTGACTGCAGCCGAGCAATCACAGAAAGCACTGACTCTATCGTTGATTCTGCAATGCAGAAATTCTCCAACGCACCATCCACGGCTCGCTTCGCCACACTCTGCGTCCTGTAAACGGTGATTGTCGAGCAACGGCCTTATTCCAGAGACCTCCTGGAACCTATTATGAGATGAGAATGGCTCATCTTCCGACTGGTAGTCGCTGTCCGATTTGTAGACGGCCATCTCCATCCCTTCTTCACTATGTCGTGTCGTTGGCGTTGAGAGACCATAGTAGCCTCTTAACAGACCCATCGCGGAAGTTACAGGTCTTTTATAGTGAACCCTTTCGTTGCTAAAATCCGTCAATCTTTGTGCCCCGCGCGGACTATGTTGCTTGTCAGGTCGTGGCTTTGACTGCTTGCTCGAGAACTTGACAGCAGAAGCGGACAAAGTCGAGTCGAAATCAGAACATGCTCTGGAACTTTGTCACGTTAGTTTGGGCACCTCGGCTAGGTTGGCCGAGTGCGGAGTGACGAATCTTGATAAGACCGTTAGTGCCGTTAAGACGAGTCCACTAGAGATATATTTCGCAGGTAGGGTTTGGAAGCCTTAGTTCTTCAAGTTGAGCCTTCAAGCTTTTAGCTATGGTGGATAGTCTTTGTGAGTGTAATCTGGAGTCTTTGCGAGCACAGAGTGAATTTGGCTCAACTTTAGTGATTATTTAGTGCCCGTTGGCATGGTGGAGTGAGTACATACCACTTATCATTTGAAGAACTCAGATTGCGAGGTCTTATTGAGAGACTTTAGGTCACAGATTTCAGCCGGTGGTATCTCCGGAGTGGGCAGATCGTTAGTATCTTTGATTTGCAGGTACGCGCGTACACGGAGTGGTTCTTTTTGGTTGGGTGATCGATCACTGTGTGGATTACTGTCGTTTGAATCTGTTCTTGACCGATTTGGTGGTGAGATAGTGCGGAAATGCTGCTGGAATTTCTTGTGACGGGTTTTTGTGATCAATTTGAGATCGACAGAAGTGCGTCGGCGGACGTCGAGTTGATGTGGGTCAACAATTTGTGGTGCTGAAGAGTGCAATAGGTGCGCACTGGGAAGACGATTTCAACGCATAAAAAATCATTCGATTTGGTGAAGGATCGAAGAAGTTACAAGAGGAAGAAGATCGCAGGTGGTCCAAAATTTGACGTAAACTCGCTTGCGAGTGTCAATTTGACAGATTTCGACTTTTTGGTGTGCAATTTTGATCTCTGAGTTGTTGTTTTGAGTGTCTTCTGCATACGCGCCTTTCTTGTGGTGTTTAGTTCGAGTTTCTTCTCCTATCCAAGCGGAGCGGAACGAGAGTGTCGAGTGCGTGTTAGGAACAAGCTTCGAGGAGCAGAGGTGCGTGAGTGCGGTGTCGTGTCGTGGACCGGCTCCTACCTGAAAATCAAATTTCAACAGTTATCGCTCCAAAGACACTCATGGGAAAGACAAGCTAGGCCCCCAGCTTACGGACTTTTGGCACAACTTAGAATCTTCATTTTCATCGCATCAATGGATAGAGCTCTTTGATAGCACTCCATAAGCACTTCGTCTACTTTGTTTGGACGCTTAGTGGAGAAGTTACAAGACTCGAAAGATGAGTAAAACAAGCTAAGCTCCAGCTTACAGGCTTTTGGTACAACTTCCGATCTTCATTTTCATCGCATCAGTGGATAGAGCTCTTTGTCAGCACTCCATATGCACTTCGTCTACTTCGTTTGGACCCCTAGTGGAGAAGTTACAAGACTCGAAAGATAGGTAAAACAAGCTAAGCCTAAGCTTACGGTGGCACAACTTCGGATCTTCATTTTCATTACATCGATGGGTAGAGCTCGTTGTCAACTTTTCATTGGCACTTCGTCTACTTCATTTGGACGCTTAGTGGAGAAGTTACGTGATTCGAAAGATGAGAAATATCAAGCTAAGCTTTAGTTTACTTGCTGATTAGGTATTAGCAGCTCCAGGTGCTATACTTTGGATGCAAGGGGCTTGCTTCCTCATAATTGAAGAGAACTTGTACATACAGAGACTGATGTAAGGGGGCTGCTTAAGGGGCTAGCTTGCGCCTGCGATCTGTTAACGAACAGTTCGGGAGATTTGGAGGTCCAATGCAAACACACAAGGCGTCGTTAGGTTCAGATATGTGCATGCTACGCGTTGGTTAAGACGATTCATGAAGAGACGGATCGGGGGTTGTGTTCTGGGAGAAATTGAGACGCAGGAAGAGGATTTGAAGAGCTTCAATGACCTGTGAAAGAGAGTTGGACCGTTCGGACCGTTTTGGAGTCCAAACTTGCTGTCCTTGGATCGATCGGGATCAAAACAACGAGTTCTTCAGGAAACTGAAGACGATACGAAGTTTCATCGGACGGTTTGGGAGTTCTAAGTGAAATTGGCTCGCAGGGAAGCACTTACATCAGATTTTTGTTCGTCTACGATCTGAGATTTGTTTGTTCTTTGCGATCGATGAGCCAAGCTCTTCGTTCTTGGTGTCTATGCGATCAAGGAGTCTTTATATACGCATAGGAGAAGACCATGTGTGGATTGGATTGTTGGTTTGGGTGTGGTGAGCAAGTTTGAGCCGTAAGGAGCTGATTTACGTCAGTTTTTTGCAACTTACGACCAAATTTCTTGCGTGGTTTTGCGAGGGGAACTCCAAACGACTTGTTGGAGTCTCGTTGGGTTCAAGATAACTAGATCTATTTGTCGGGGAGACGGATATCAGTTCAGACGATCTGTTTGTGCGGTGTGTGCGTTTTAAGTCGCAGGGAGGAGTTTTTAAAGGTTCGGTCATCTACGATTAGAAATTAGCGATATCTCGGCTGTCGAGAGTTGGATCTGAAGGTTTCTTGGGTCAACGGAGTCAGGGAAGGAGACCCTATCAACATCTGAAGATCATTTGACGAAAGGAGAAAGTTCTCAAATAGGTCTTTTTCGATTCTTTCACTACGGGTTTCGTCCTTTTGGGTTCGTTAGAGATCTAGTTGGTTATGTGCAGCTTGTGGTAGCTAGCTTTAGCTAAGAGCTTATACGTGGATGTGGTTTGGATTTGGGTTTCAATCGTGTGATACAGGTGCAGCTCTTTTTGTTAACAAAGAGAAGTTTCTCTTGCCTTGAGTTACGCTTCGGTGGTTTTGGGTCAAGGTTGTGATTCGGAGGTTTGTTTTAGGGGCTTTGAAGTAGGTTACAAACCGCTCTGGTCTGTTTCTCAGTTTTGTGCTCTTAGAAGAAAGATCCGCCAGTGTACATACATTTGGAGTTGGTATATATTGCAGCATTTATTTTCGTGGTTGTTTTTCTCTGTCTTGTCTCTGTTCAGCACACAACATCTCCACAGCTCGGAACCTCGCGTTTTCTTGGACATTCTTCACGCAATATCTGACATGATAGCGGAGGCGTGAGAGTGGAGTGCGAGCTCGAGCCCGAGTCCGCGTCCATCGCAAGCCAGCTTGCTGACGTGCGTGAGAGAGGTATGCAAGTTTCAATTGTGTGGGAGTGTAAAACCAGCTGGTCACCCATCCCAACACTATTCTTGGACTTGGACACTTAACTCTGTAGTCTTAGCTTTGGCTTTACCACTAGACCAATAGCTCGTGGTGTCTTCTAGGGGTGCGTGCAAGTACTTATTGACTTGTTGCTTATAGTAGGAGACCTTCTCGCACGTTCCTAGAGGGGTGGTAGGGCGACCCCACAATATTAAAGGAAAGCTATAGTTGTGGTAGTGTTTATCTATACCGTAGAGATGCGTATTGAGACAGTTGGTGACAGTTGTCTTGGGTGAGCTAGTAGAGCTACCACGTAGATATTTTTGGAGCTACTAGAGATGTGGACATCTAGTTAGTGACCTTAAGTATCAGTTATGACGGTTGGTGATCATATATTGTGCACGTGATACGCCAAAGAGGAGAGGTCAGTCCGGGTGGGGCTGGGTTTCTCTTTATGTGAATGTTTGAGTGTAGAGGGTTATCGTTTGGACTTTTTGTGGTTGAAATCCCTCCATATTCTACTTCCTGTTTGTGCGCCGCGTTTGCTTGTGTTGACGCTTGATTTCCAGAGTGAATTCACTCCAGTGTGCTGTCGATAGTGAGGCTGGAGTTGCGGACCAGTCAGACTATCTTTGTTTCTCTCACGAGGCGGTTGGAGTGACGACCAACAGACCATGAGAGGCTGCCTGTGATGATGACAGGTACATGTTATCTTTACCTTGATCATCTTAGTAGGGGATAGGTGAGCTCAGTAGGAGCGGGGTTAAGCAAGTGATGATTACAGTGGTGACAAGGATTTCAGCATTCTGGTTGGAGAGTGTGTTACCGAGATTCTCTCATCATGGAGTTTTCGGAGGTTCTGGTGGAGACTTCTCGGACAGTGGGTATACGCGGAGTGGGATGAGGTACCGACTACCTCACCATTGCCGTTGGTTGTTCCAGAGGACGAGTCAGACGTAGATAGCGCATTTTCTAATGGTGAGTCGAATGTCACCACACCGTTGTTGTGAGACATGAACGAGATCTATGGAGCCACGAAGGGACCTCGATGTTACTTGGGTACAGTGGGTACCATCGAGTTGGATGACTTCATCTAGGAGTTCGAAAGTTGGTGCGATCTGCAGCAGATGCGGAACCCACAGCTGTTTACACTCCTTATGGCGTGGAAGAGTTTGTTCCAACACTTGGAGGGACCGCTAATGGACGATTATCATGAGTTTCGACAAGACAACAGTGTGGAGATTGAGTTGTGGAGACAACATTGGTCTCTCAACTACGTTTCTATCACTACTGACGCAGTTTCAGAAAACGTAGCACCCACGAGTTCAGGTGCCAAGTACATCCACAAGTGGCACGGTACCTACTACTAACGGTGCGTCCACTAGTAGTGAAGTAGGAGGTTTAGGTAGTGTGAGCGAGATACCACCAGGGTTTAACCTTGTGGTTCAGTTCTTTCAGTGTTTGAGGAAGAACTATCAAAGTGTGCGGAGCGACAAGTTGAGGAGTCTGTAGGAGTTCTAACGGAAGATTGGAGAGAGCCTATGCGAGACGTTTACTCGCATGAGGTGGTTGATCAACGTTACCCAAGGAATGACGGAAGCACATGCAGTCCAGTTCTAGTATGGGATACTAGATCGAGAGCTGCGTAAGAGAGTCAAAGATGTCACTCTTCTTAGAGACACTGCTCCGACATTAGCGGTTGTTTTTGGTTTGGCTGAGCGGATTGAGCTCAACATGGTGGAGAAGAGGGTGATGGTTGCTGGATTCAGCAAGGAGACACCACATGGGATGACCACCTCTTCTCGAGGATCACAGGCTACGCAACAGCGTGGTGGTGGTTGTGGTGATAAAGATCGTGCGGAGCAGTCACGATCTCAAGGAGGTGTTGGAGGATCAGGTGAGCAGAAGCTCATGTCGTCCTTCTCTAGTCAGCAGCAAGCGGGTCCTTGCTGGACGTGTGATGATCCTCATTAGCAGAAGGACTGTCCTCATAGGAGAGGTGGTTATGACGTCAGGGACGTCTCAAGCGATACCTAGGCAATGTGAACATTGCGGACGACCTGGTCACAGTAGTAACCGTTGTTTTGATCTCCATCCCGAGCTACGGCAAGGGAAGGCTGATCGTGGACGAGGCGGAGGAGCCCAAGGAGACCGTGGTGGTCGAGCTGGAGGTAGAGGTCCACTCCTTGCTACGACATCAAAAGCAGGTATGGCTGTTCGAATTGAACAGTTGGAGCATAGGATAGCTAGTATGGCTATGGCTCAACAGAGATTTGGTGGAACAGATGCTTCCACGTCTTATGGAGGAGAAGGAGGTGACTTCGACTTCATGGCTCGTGTGACGTAGATTGAGGCATCTGCGGCAGCACGTCCCTCCGAGCCACGAGGTACGTCGGTGGAGTTGGATCCACAACGCAGAGAGGCTGATAGACAAGTCAGGCTTCCTCAATCCTTCAAGTTATCGGAGGCATTGAGGACCACGTCTATGGTTCTTAAACGGCCTACCGATGGTGCAGTGGAGTTGGAGACATTGACATCCAAGAGTGGGAGTGATGTAAGTCAACCCTTGACGTCTGTGGATGCGATGTCGAACTCGATGTTGGGGGCGGCTAGAGCAATTTTGTGAGTCCCACTATTTTCAGCCATGGATATGAAGACATTGGGAGTTAACTTGGCTCAAGTGTTCCAATTGGCGGTCACGCTCCGTAGAGCGAGGATGTTGTTACCTCTAGTGCTGAGGTGGTTCAGCGAGAGGCGGTAGATGTGTCCATGGAGTCGAGGATCAAGACAACTACCAGTGGTACTTGGCAAGCGGCGACTGCCAAGTTAGATGAGTTACCAGCTAGGCCGACGATCGACCGTGTTGGTTTGGCACCAAGTGTGATGTTGTTGGACAACAGAAGTGGTATCTTTTGTTTGGTGACATTGTCAAAGAAGGTGTATCGACCGTAAAAAGTCTTGTTAGACTGTGGAGCTCAACCGTTGATGTTGGGGAAGGCGGCGTGTATTGGTTTGGGTCTGAGGAAGTCGGAAGTGGAGAGATGTCCATTTCAGCTACAGACATCTCTAGAGGGATCAGGAGGTACATCTCTACACATGACACGTGAGATGTTGACGGTGAGAGTTTGATTAGTTCATCCCACGGATGGCTCCATGGTGAGAGCCAAGGTCATCATTATGACTGCGGAGTCTTATGATGTATTGGTTGGAGGTGTTGTGTTATATCCTATGAGGTTCGTGATCGACTATTGGGCAGAGACAGCATCTTACAGACCAGGTTGACAGTCCAGTGAGGGACGAGCGAGCCGCTTACTAGTGCGGTTAGTGCTAGAGTTGAGACAAAGGAGCCTACACCAGGGACAATGGCATCTGTTGCAAAGTTCAGTTCGGTCATCACTTGGTAGGACGAGTTGTTGGAGGATAATGCCCATGCGGAGGATACTCTGGTCTTTGAGGAGGTGGGAGATATGCCTAGCATGTCTACTTAGTACCATCTGCCTTAGATGTTCCACTCTGGAGTTAGAGTGGAGAGTTGCAGCAGTATGCTAATCGGTTGGTGCAACAGGTGGAGTGAAGCCTTTGTATCACCAGTAGAGGAACCAAAAGTTGTTCCTGCTACTGGTCTTGTGACCTTATCACCGTTGGATACGACTCTCATTGTGTGACAATATTCAGAAGAAGGTATATGTGTGCTGGAGTTGTTTGGAGAGATCAGCACAGGTTGGCTACGGTATTGCAAGCATGCATACAAGTACAGCGATACTTGTATGTGGAGAGAGATGAGGTTACGAGACACATCTCATTGAGTCATGTGACACGAGAAGCTATGAATAGACTGAAGGAGGTTCTACAGTCTCCACTTGTTCTGAGAAGAGTAGACTACGAGTGTGGGAAACCTGTCATTGTCACAATAGATACTAGTCCAAAGGCGATTGGTTGGGCGATAGATCAAGATGATGCGGATGGTATGCGACTTACCTCTAGGTTTGGAGCTAGGATCTTGACGGACAGGCAGCGAGATTATCCCCAGGTGAAGCGTGAGTTGTGGAGAGCGGTGACAGCGATGAAGACGGACTGTGAGTTTCTGATTGGTGCTCATGTAGTCCTAGAAACGGATTGTCTACCTCTACTAGGCATGATATCCAACTGTAACACGCCAGACATAGCGATGTTACGTTGGATTGCTTATATTATAAGCTTGAATCCAGAGCTGAAACATATAAAAAGAAAGGAGAATGTGGTCGCAGAAATGTTGTCAAGGGCTCGATTTGTAGATGAGGATGTCATGTTTTCAGAAGCTGAGGAAGAAGAGAGAAAGGATGCTCAATGTCAGGTTAATCGACGAGCTACAGACTTGGAGCCGCTGCCGTTCAAAGAGGAGTTCTACACAGGAAGATTACGTGACATTGGATTCTTTCTGAGTTCTTTAAACAGGCGAGAAGGTTTGAGTGATGCAGAGTTTAGAGAGGTAAGGAGGAAGGCATATGACTACTTATTGCGAGATGGATATCTTTGGAAACGTCCAAAGAGAGGAGACGGAGCACTTTTACGAGTTATAGATGATCTGCAGACCAAGCAACGGTTGATGAAGGAGTTTCATGACACCTTGTGGGCCGGACATCGAGGAGCTTGGGCTACCTACACAAAGTTGAAAGAGAGATACTAGTGGAGAGGACTTTATCAAGATGTGGTGAACTTTGTAAGTTCATGCTTGCACTGTCAATTTTATTCAAAGGTACGTTACAAAGATGGTCTGGTGCCAATCTATCCGTCTAGTATCCATATTCAATGGGTTCTTGATTTGGTAGCAATGCCTCCTGGGTTATGAGGTATGAGGTACTTGGTGTTGGCTCGAGAAGACCTCTCCAACTTTGTGGAAGGATGAGCTCTGAGGACGAAGACCACAGAAGGGATATGCAGGTTTGTTCTTGAAGATATTATCTGTAGGTACGGATCTAGAGAGAGATTGCGTGCAAACAGAGAAGAGTTGCGTGGTGCGGAAGCGAAGGAGTTCTTCGCCCAACACGGAGTGAAACTCAAACTCACTACTGCTATGAATCCAGAAGGGATTGGTAAGAGCGAGAGAGGACATCTGTCAATTGTTCAAGCTCTGGTAAAGGCATGCGATGGTAGGCATAGACATTGGCCTAAGTTGCTCCCTTTTGCTCTATGGGCTGACAGATCGACTCACTGCACTACTACTGGTTACATGTCCATTGAACTAATGCTGGGTCAGAAACCAATCATGCCGGCAGAGGAGGACTTTCCTACATGGGCTACTTTACCGTGGGAGGACGAAATGGATCATGTACAACTTCTTGCACTTCGAATAGACAGTTGGAACATAGAGAGGAGGATCTTATAGAAGCTCAACAGAAACTGAAAGAGGCCCGTCTCAAGAACAAGGACAGATTTGAGAAGACCCACAGGCTCCGATCGAAGCCCATACATGCTGGAGACTGGATTTTGGTGTATGACAGTACATTAGAGAATCAACACTCTACGGTTCAGAAATTTTCTAGGAGGTGGTTTGGCCCGTATGTTGTCTTAGAAGTGCATCAAAATGCTACTTACTCTTTACGGAAGCTTGATGATACACCTCTAAGACTTCCTGTTGCTGGTAAGCGTATCAAGTTGTTTAGAAGAAGAGGAGAATCCATTGAGCTAGATGAATTTTTGGAGTCATATTAGATGATGAATGCAGATGCAGATCTGGTATCAGAAGGAGACGTAAAGGACGGTGAGGAGGACGATGATAATTTAGAGAACCATGGGGACTAGTGAAAAAGTTGACACATACCAGAGGATGTGCAGGTTTGGAGGGGGTGAATGTCGTAGTGCGTGACATTCCACATGATGAAACGGAACTTCAGAAGACACTCAACCAGCTTTTGTTCGGGAAGCTGCGCCCTAGCTTATCAAGCTGGGCAGGAGCTAAGCTGGGGCCATGCTTGACAAGTTGACCCCTAGCTTAGACTGAAATATCACCTTGAAAGAGGTCGAAGGGCATCCAGAGCTTGACGAGGAGAGCGACCTCTTGCTTCCAATTTTGATAGAAAGTGTTTTAAGCAATAGTTAGTACGGGTTTTAAATTGAGAATATGCGGAAGAGGGAAATCCGTCGATTCCGGCTCTTGATTCGAACTCAAAATCTGATAGTGTGAGTGTGTAGGTGTTAACCAATACTATAAGTTTGACTCCTTGTTCATTAAAAATGGAGTTGTATAGAGAAGTTAGCGCAGGAAAGGCTAGTAAAGACATTTTACAAGAAAATTTCCTCAGGGAAACATATGTACAGAATTTTTTCTCTTCTTGAACGGAACCAAAGGCCATCCCAGTGATAAGGCGCCTGCTTAGGAGGGAAGTGGTCTCAGGATCAATCCCTCCTGGCCTCTGGTTCCTATTTCGACATGTTGGCCTCCTGGAAGGGAGTCTATGTTGGATATGCAGCCACGTCTTGCATATCTAGGGGCGGGAGACCGGTATCTCCTTTAATCGTGAGCTTCCTAACCTAAGCCTCCGCATGCCATCCTGAATATACTATGAGAGATATCTGGTGCGCATATGGGGGGCTGTAAGCCCTATGGGGTAGCCTCATAAGTGTTGGGACTTCAGTCTACATTGGATGGCTTGTAGTATATTCAAGATAGCATCAAGATGGCATCAAGAGCACGGGAAACTTTTGTTAATTAGTTAAATAACCATCGAGTCAGCTTGCGATGAGGAATGAGGCTATGAGAACCTTTATTAGTGGAGAGGTAGAGTTTGTGGAGACAACTGTGAAACTTGTATTAAAAAGGGGCCAACTTTGTAAATAGAGCTATGTACGCATAAGGACAGCAGGGAGCAGCTTAAGCTAGGGTCCTGCTTCTGATAAGTGAGTGCGCTTATAAGGACAGCAGGGGGCAGCTTAGGTTGGGGCCTTAACTTTTAGATTAAATACCTGCGGCAGATTGGGATCGGGGACACTTTTCAAGAGATTTTTGGATTGAGAGCTGAGAGCTGAAGCGGAAAGAAGAGAATTAGGGATTTAGGATCAGGGAAGTGCAGGAGAAGCTTGGAGGCTGAGAGAGATCATTTTTTCTGACAGAACTGAGGCGGACAAGTGTTTGGGAGCGGGAACTTTATCTATTATACAATTTGGAGGTAGAACTTCTTCTGAACGGACAGGAGGTTGTTTTATTGAGGGAGATCGTTTGATAATCTGCAGAGAACTTTTGATCGATGTGGGGTGTAACACACAAGAAAACCAAAAGATGCTCGAAAGTAGTAATTTAAGGATCGAACCCACAGAGATGCAAGTAAAGATTATCCAAAAGTAGTAAACACGTGACAAAGGTGATTCTTTATAGTTGTCTTTTATTCTCACGGGCAGAAATCAGTCCCGGTAGAGATCAAACTCAGGTCTATCCAACAAGACAGAGTTGATAATCCTGACAAATAAACATAACAGGTACTGAACAGGTCAGGGACCTCAAGAAACAGGTGAACAACAGAGAAACAGAGCCACGGACGGAAATGTCACACGAGGAAGTACTGCTGAAGTACTACTATGTAGCCTCTAACACCATAAACGCTAAGTATCTTCACACTAAGTTACTTTCACTACTACTGCTCTCGGAAAACTCTGGCGAAGAAGACTCTTCTTCCGCCGAAGTACCAGACTGAACTCCTTCCTAAGTGTTCCACCAAAGAACAACTTCCTCCGAAGTCAGCTTCGCCCAAAAACGTCTTCGCAGGAAACTAACTCCGCAGATGCTGGTCTATTCTCAGTCCTCGCCGTAAACGTTCTACTCTGATTTCAAATGTCGATAGCAAATCCTTCGGCACCCAGACTAATTCCTACCACAGCAAACTACGATACTTCGTAGATAAATCCTCGAAGAAGACAAAACACTCAATGGCTCCGCAAACTCAGGAAATAGAAAACTCAAAAATGATAAAACACATAGAGGTCCTGAATATG
Source organism: Asterella californica (assembly GCA_036924285.1). Lineage (NCBI taxonomy): Eukaryota > Viridiplantae > Streptophyta > Marchantiopsida > Marchantiales > Aytoniaceae > Asterella > Asterella californica. The sequence goes on from JAYKYS010000008.1 coordinate 17,818,924, forward strand.
AACAACACAACGCTTATATACAGATTTTCCTGAAGATGACGGATCTTCTTCCTAAGAAGTCGGGAGCACTTCTGGTCCGTTGGATGAAGGTCCTATGTCCGAAACGACACCAGGAACAACACCGCTTTCTAACGCTAGCTCTCTACCTATCTCGCAAATTGAGAACTCTACGGTTGCTCTAACCTCCCTAAGCTCCCTAATTACTCGCTGGCCTAGCCTAGCTACCCGGTTCCTAGCTGAAGTACCCTCGGCATCCATCTCAACGGCAAAGTAGTTCTTTAGTACTGGCTCGATCCTACTCCGAAGTTGAGCGCTTAGTTCCTCGGCCGAAGTCAGTCGACGCCTCGAGTCTTCAACTTCCTTAGTCATCTCCGCGACTACATCCTGAGCTCGATCCCTCTGAGTGCGCATCTCGTCCAGTTGCTTCTTCATTAGAGAAAGTACTTTCTCATGATCCTTCTCCTGATCCAACTTCTGCCTAAGAAGAACCTCTTTCTCCGATGTCGCGCTCTTCAACTCCTCGACCTTCGCTTGGGTCTCCTTCTGTGCCATGAGGAGAGCTGTGCGTAAGTTTTCTTTCTCCTCCTTCCAGTTACCTCGGCCGAAATGCATCGTCTGCACCAACTCCGCTAGGTTCAGCTTCCGACCGACCACTTCCTCGTATGTCCCGCGGTTTCCTTCTAAGTTGTACAGCAGTGGTGCGACTACCTCCTGAATGTACTTCGCCGAAGAAGTAAGCTGCTCTATCTCTCCTATCGTCGATAGAGAAAGAGTAGTCTTCGGTGTAGTATCCACGCTCTTCTCTGTTCGAGGAGTGTCTCTTTCATCAGCTTCCTCAGTCGCTTCTTCGTCAGCTGGTCCATCGTCGACGCAGACTGTCTTCGTCATCTTCATCTTCTTTCTCGACTTCTGCACAGACCTCGGCGTCTCTTCCAACGGTTTCTTCTTTCCACTTCTGCAGATCGGAGGAGATACTTCGGTCACATCTTCGTCTTCGGCCGGAGTTACCTCTTCGGTCGTCTTCTCTGGAGCTGGTGTTGAAGTCGATGCCTCCTGCTTCTTCGCTGTCTCCACTGCTACTTCGGTTGCTGCTCCTTCGGCCTCGACTTCGTCGAAGAACTTCTCGAGTTGTACGTCTCGTGCTGGAGTCTGTACCACCTGAAATTCATCTTCCTCGGCAGCTGCGGTAAAGCCTAACTTCCTCTGCGCTTCGTCCGACAACAGTCCCATCCCCATGTAGAACACCGAGACAAACGGTCCTATGTACACCAAGTCGTTCTCGTTCCAAAGCTTCAGCACATGACGATGAAAGATCCTCGCCCAATGTGCTCTTCTTCCGGCGAAGAGCTGCTCGATGAAATTGATTTGCCAATTCGACATGTATGTCGTTCTTCTTGGCCTGAAGATCGTCATAATCGCATCGGCTACTTCTCTCTTCTTCGGATCGCAGTAATCGCTCGTTCGGTAGCCGTTCCTCCCTAGAGGTAATTCCTTGAAAAGAGTTGGGAAGTTCTTCACTGCTTCGGGCGAAGCAGCGGCAGATGTGGTATCAAAAAGAAGATCACCTTCTCGACCTGCATCGTCAGTTCTCAAGACACCGGACCAGTGAGCTTCGGTCCAGTTACAAGGTCGCCCATAGTGATCATCGGCCGGATGCTGCTTGCAGACCTTCAACTCATGCACCAATTTGGAGGAGACCATCCCCCACCAAGGAAGTAAGAGGAACGATAATCTCATTTCCTCGAGCTCTTTGTCATAGCAGCGAAGAGCCGCTTGATTAACTTCAAAGGATCGGAGCCTCGGCGCCTTAGCCGTCTGCATCCCTCGCATCCCTAGGATCACTACAACGATCTTCGCCACAAACGGATTCTTTATCGCAATCTCTTCCTCGTCTGTAATCAAATTCTTCCTCTCAAATTGGCTTCCTCGCCAGTCACTGATGTACTTCGGCGCTCGAAAAATGCGGCTCGCTGCGCCCTGCTATCGCTCACTCTGGGAATAGTAAAACAGGAAAGTAAATGACTTGTTACCTGGCTTATATCCCGCGATAGGTTTTTCTGCACGTGCCGAAGTTAGGGGTTTCCTCTTGACGACTGACATTCTTCAGTCTGCTGTAACTTTGTCATTCGGTCTCCGATTGCCTCGCACAACATATCGTTAGAAAGCTCTTCGCCCGAGGAATTCATCTATGAGGAAATCATCTTTCAGTGTCTCCATAGATTCGATAAATTCCTCCAGAACTGAGATTCTTCACTAAACTTCTAATTAACACTATTCTACTCATATCGTTTATCTTCTATCATCTATCCTTCTTATTTACTTTACAACTAATCAATTAATTAACAAAATGAAAAACCAAGGCTTCACATGGGGTTAAATTCCTGATAGTTTCAGTTGGGAGATTGACGCAGAGGGAGGATTAAGAGTTGGAAGAGCTTGAATTTACCTACTAGGTTGTTTGAGGTGAATCACCAGGAGCATCTATCTGAGCGGATGAGAAGATAGGGACTGAGAAGATCAGGTTCTTCTGAGAAATTTCAGTGCTGAAGCTGTTGTAAGAAGGGATACAAGGCGTTGGGGTTTCAGATCTTCATAGGGTTGTGGGTTTTGGAGAGAAATCTGCTGGAGAGAAGACTAGTTGAGTGAGAATTGGTTGTTTGGCATCTGCGGTGATCAACGTAAGACGCTGAGTAGAGATAGGTTGTAAATTGATGTATGTGGAAGACTATTGAGTGTGTTTGGAAGAAATAAAGCACCGTGAGTTCAGGTTTCTCTTATCTGATGTGTCTGAAGGTGGATCTGTCTCCTGAGACTTGATCAGAAAAACAGCAAGTGACCTATGGTCAGAGAGTAGTCTATGTGAGTGACTTCAGCCGTTGTGTACTACCAGCCTTGGCTCTTGTCTTGGTATTTGATTTCTACTCCTACCTCACGAATTATCACAGCCAGAAGGCTCACCTTTCCTGAGAAGTACTCTCCTCGACAGCACGCACACGATGAAGTGAGACGACCAGTGCATCTCACAGTTGATGGCATCTTGGATGCAAGGCAACGATCTCAAGTAGTGAGAGTCGTCAACAAGTCACCCATGGTAGTGGTGAACCTAGTGAGACGGCCCATGGTAGCGTTACTCACTTTGGTGAGCTTTCCCACGTCACATGCTTACAGAGATGGAGGACTTGGGCTTATGTGGGATGCTCAAGTTACCACAATTGGTGGAGCCTAATGTCGATGAGAAAGAGCAAGCGATGAGTTTCGTTACAGGTACGACGGCAGTAGCTTCGGTGTCGGAAGCTTCACGTCGTCAAGTATTGGATCAAGCAATAGACTTGAATTGCTTGACATGGATTGTTAGCCTTGGATTGGCTTAGCAGCGTCGCATGCGATCGACGAGTGTTATTATTCAGACACTTCTGAGCTCTTTGCCTATCGAGTCGGTGGAGATAAAGGCTGGAGGCGAGGCGTGTGGAGTTCGTCATCCTTGGACATCATGGGATGTCATAAGAGAGAGTGTAGAGCTTGCAGCTAGGACTGTAGGAGTTTTTTGCACAATGGCGGTGGAGGTTGTTGGTGGTAAGCAGAAGGAAACTACTCCAGAGGTTGCAAGATAACAGTCAATGACTTCGTCTTCTATCTCTAGCTATGGTGACTGAGGATACTTGGAGCCAGAGATTGGACCCAAGCTTATAAGAGAAGAGAGACAAAGAGTTCAGAGATTCCTGAAGAGCTATAGGAATTGTTTATCTTTAGTATGAAGGATTTGGGTACCTTGAAGAGACCAGGTATACGGATCGACTTGGCTAATCTTTCGACGTCCTTACAGATACAGTGACATGGAGAGAGTCTTGATCCAGAGCAAGACTCAAGACTTGTTGGAGGTTGGGTTGGTGGAGATGTCGCATGGAGAGTATGCATCTGTCACAGTTATGTCAGCAAAGAAAGATATGTATGGCAACTACACGGATAGACGGATGTGTGGAGACTATCATCTTATCAATCGACAGATGAAGTCTGATAAGTATGTCATGCCGACACTTGAGGAGATCTTTGATGCAATGGGGCATGTGAAGATCTTCAGTACTTTGGATCTTCGAGCAGGGTATCATCAGTTGCCAGTGAGAGAAGAAGATAAGTCCAAGATCAGCATTCTGGAGAATTGACTCTCACGACAAGGATTGTTTGTATCAGTGGCGGTTCTTACCATTTGGGTTGAAGAACGCCCCTGCTGAGTTCCAGAGGATGATGGACAAGATCCTAGCAAGATCGGATTTTGTCAGATGTTATATTGATGACATCTTAGTCTATAGTGCTACTGTGGAAGAGCACGAGAGACACTTACGAGATGTGTTCGAGCGGTTGAGAGCTCATGGGTTGAAGTTACACCTTGAGAAGTGTAAGTTCTTCTAGGAGTTGGTAAGTATCTGGGTCACACCATCTACCCAGGTGGGTTGGGTGTTCAACAGACGAAGGTTGAGACTATTGTACGTATCTCACGCCTCACATATGTGAGTCGAGTTCGAGCATTTGTTGGTTTGACGAATTTCTATCGTCGGTACGTGAAAAGATTTAGTGCAATTGCGAAGCCATTGACCAAGCTGATGAAGGTGAACTAGGAGTGGTAGTGGGAAGATGAGCAGGAGCGAGCTTTTGTAGAGCTCAAGGATAAGTTGACATCTGCTCCCATCTTGAGGAGATCCGTTAGGGAGTCTCCTTTCCAACTACACATTGATTGGAGTATGTTGGGACTTGGAGTAGTGTTGACTCAGCATGTATGATGAGAAAAAGAAGTTTGTGGTGACGTATGTCAGTCGCTCCAACAATTCGGTGGAGACGAGGTACAGTTCGTATGAGGGGGAGTGTTTAGCTGCAGTGTGGGCTATTGTACACTTCCGATGTTATTTGTTTGAGAACCCTTTTACTCTCATCACTGATCACGAGCCGCTCAAGTGGTTGATGGAGTCTGAAAAGTTTACAAGGAAGCTTGCACGATGGACTGTTATCGTACAGAGTACGACTTCCAGGTAGTACATAGACCTGGAGTTGCAAACTTAGACGACGATGGGTTGAGTCGTAACTCATGCACGAGTCAGCAAGATCAGACTGAGGCTCGATGGCATGACGAGGTTGATGAGGAGATAGTGTCATGGTGGCATGCATCTGTCTTTCTTTATGTGTGGACCATGAACTCTAGTATGGAGGACCAAGTCGTATCTTTCTCTGGTCAAGAGTAGATGATGAGTCTCCATATCTTGAGGGTGGAGTACCATACCAGCGAGATATTCATGACGATGTGACTGTAATGAAGTATCTACGTACTGACATGGTGGTAGACACAATAAGTATCAAAGAGCGAGATCGTGTCTTTCAACGAGCAAAGAGATTTCGACGAGAAGGACGACATGTACTTCGAGTGTGAGATGATGAGAGAGTACGAATAGTGCCACATCCATCTCAGAAGACACAATTAGTATGACATGCCCATGAGGAGTTGAGACATTTTGGAGTGAAACATACGCATAGCTTATTCCAATGACAGTATTGGTGGCGTGGTATGTACGTCGATGTGTAGCAGTTTTTCGCACGATGTGTGGTTTGTGATCGAGTATGAGCATCGTTTAATGCTCATATTCCACAGTTACATCCCTTACCGATTATGAGGTTGGGTTACCGTTGGAGTTTAGATTATGCGAGACCTTTATCGTTGACCGAACGTCACCACCGGTATGTGTTGGTGATGGTGGAGCACTTCTCCAAGTGGATTGAGTTGGTGGCATTACCGGACAAGACGAGTGAAGAGACGGCGTATGCGTTCTTAGATCAAGTGCTGAGTCGTTTTGGAGCACCAGCTGAAGTGCTGACAGACCAAGGTACAAAGTTCCTTGGTGAGTTTCAGACTTTGTGTGATCAAGCGTTGATTGATCATCGGACTACATCTCGAGATCATCCTGAGGCGGATGGTTTCGTCGAGAGGGTAGTTCAGGCGGTTCAGAGGATTGTGCAAGTATGGCTTGCAGCAGGACCACTTGGGAGACTATGATGTGCAATTATCATGGTTGGCTATGGGCTATCGTTTTAGCCGACAAGCGTCTTTGCCTTCCTTCTCACCGTATTTTCTATTGTATGGCCGAGATCCAGATCTAGCTTCGGCCATTCATCGTGATTCTATTGAGGTGCTGAACCTTGATGACCCGGATATGTGGGTGAACGCATGTCTCAACGAGCAGAGATATTTCAGAGAGTTATGCCTATGGCTTTTGAGAATCTAGCGATTGCGCAACACAAAGACACGTTGCGATATGCGACTATTCGAGGAGGAGATTATCGGTCATCGATTTGCAGGTTTCATCCTGACGATTATATCTATCTATAGCATATTGCATCGACGACATTAGACGTGATCGCAAGACGTATTATTTTACGAGTGCGTGAGGTGTTACCTTCTAGAGTACTCATGTTAGAGAGCCGTGATGGTGTTGTTTGGAAGGACCATGTACGTAATTGCACGTCATGTCATCTTTCCAACATCGATGGTACAGTTGACCAACCTTACCAGTTGTACGATGTCGCGCTACTTGGCGGCTACATGCTTGACTTCTACTCCGACGCTTGAGTTTAGTAGTTCTAGAAGTTAGCTCATATTACTTCTAGTCCTTTATGTATATGTTTGACACCTTTGCATACGGTGTTAATACTATTTTGAGTCCTAGTAGGTTGATAGTATGCTAGTTATCTTGTTCAAGCATTTGTGCGCTTGTGCAAGTGACTTCTTACTTGTCTATGATGTTCAATGTACATAACTTGGATTTACCATGTTGATAGGGTTTAAGCTCATGGGTTGTACTTACGTGTTGCCCATGCACGCTTTTTAGCTGGTTTAAGTTTACTTTCAGGGCTGTGTGTCGTTTTAGGTAGTTTAAGATTTACGTTGGCACTTTAGGGAACTTGACGTGGTAGTCTATGAGTGGAATTAAGTGACCACATGGTTTAAGGCACAAAAGGACAACCAAGTGGAGCTATGAACTCTTATTGGTCCATTTTTGTCTTTTATAAAACTCTAAATTTCGAAACAGAGGTCTAAAGGAGAGTTCGAGCATTTGGTGAGGAGACTGTGAAATCTGAGAACATAGGAAGATAGAGCTCGTCGTCCCAAGCACTGTCAGTGAAATTTTTGATCGATTTGGAGCAATAAAGAAGGAGTTATGCCCAATTGAAGTTCGGATTGAGTTGAAACGGCATCACTTTTGTTGGATTTGGGGTTTTCAGTGTCATTTGCAGCAAAATTGAGGAAATCGCTTCAAACCTTCGTGGTTGCGTTCACTGTCAGGAGGGCTATGACTGTCCAAGTTTCAAGTCATTTGAGTGATTGAGTAATTCAAGGCGACCGCTGAAGCAGAGGGGGTCTGAAAAGCTCTCAATCTAGAGTAGCAACTTCAGAGAACGATATCTGGAGAACTGTGTACAATCGGGAGACCCAACTTCACAGGGGTGTTCAGCATCCTATAGACTCCAAATCCTGTAAGAATCTTTGAAAGTGATCGAGCCTATTTTCTGTTCTAGGTCGAAATAGTCATCTGGGTGCCAGATTTTGTTGTAATTTTCTCACTCAAGATGTTTCTATCCATATCTCAGTGCTAGAATTCGATCTCAGGCTGAAACTTCGTGTGTGTGCTCAGTAGGGCCTCTCTTACATGTAAGAGAATTTTAGAAGTCAGAACCATCATAGTTTTCCTCTCCTTGAGTGTTAAAGTTCACCGCATGATCTTATTACTACTAGTTAGACCTGAATTTCGCTTTCTGAACATATTGGAGGATCCTAAACACATGTGTGAGTGCTCATAGCGCCTTGTTGTAACCTGAAAGGCCTACCTCTTGAGTAAACAACCACAGCCAGAAGCCCGGCGCTTTCTTAAGTAGACGGATCACACTCCGACATACTCTCTTTTTTGTGAACTCGACGTGAAAACCTAGGGCTGGAGTTTTCTTGAGAGTGTTACAAGATCATATATCATGACCAACCAAGGATCATCAAGTGGAGGTGCTGTTGCTGCTTAGCAACTTGTTCAGTTTGATGCTGCTACGATGAAGATGTTTCAAGCTTTTCACATGTTTATGCAGTAGCAGCAGAGCACAGAGAGGAAGGAGGTATTAGCAACCAAGACGTTGGAATCAGTGGTGCACAAGATGGACTTGTTCAAGGGGACAGATATTTCCAAGTACATGCGATACTATGCTAGGGAGATGGAGGTGAACAAGGTGTTTGAGAAGGAGATGGTGGAGAACTTTGAACTTGCTGTTGTTCCTGAGATTCGTGGGCGTGTGAAGGAGCTCAAGCAGCAGCAAGGACAGAGTTGGGAGAGCTTTATGCGCGTTTTGAAGGAGGAGTACTACACTGAAGATTGAGAGAGGGTGACCAAGAGAACGTTCTTGGAGTGGGTGGTTAAGCCTAATAAAGGTTTGTCTGTAAATGAGTTGTTAAGGGAGTTTGATCGTCAGTATGCTCAGCTTTCTAGGACAGAGAAGCTTACACTAGAGGTGGAGAAGACAGAGCTTTTCTTACAAGCAGCGGACGTGACCATTCAGGAGAAGCTTGAGTTGTTGTTGGAAGACAAGTGAGGAGAGAGGATTGAAGACTGATTGGAAGGAGGTTGAAGAGGCTGTCTCTTTGCTGACCAAGAGACAGAGAAGAAGGGACAAGGTGGTGATAAGTGAAGCAACACCTTTGATAATTCCTGTCAAGCAGTTGCCTACCAAGCACGCTTTGGTAATTGGTAGAGAGGAAGACTCACCGCTTGATGAATTGATTAAGGGTATGAAGGAGCTTAAGCTTAAGCTCACTAGGTTAGAAGAGAAGGAGCAGAATGTACAGCCTGCTATGCAGAGACCTCAGATGAGGGAAGGCTTTGTTCATCGTTGTATATGGTGCGATAGCCTAGACCATGTAAGAAGAGATTGCAAAGAGTTTTCAGATGCATTGAGGGTAGTATGAAGAGACTTGTGAATGAGATATCAGCATCACATGCTGTTTCTCTTGTGAATGCTGCTACGTGTGGAGTGAAGGTAGAAATGGAGAGAGAGAAAGGGACTACTGGATGTGGTCTGATGTAGTGCAGTCCGTAGTTAGAACAGAGCTAAACAAGGATGTGCTACGGAGGGTTGGCAACTCAATTCGAGAAGCTACAGGATGGAATGACCTTGTGGAAACTATGTTAGTGCATGCTTATGTTGCAAGAAGTCAGCATGAAGCTGTACTAGAAGAAAAATGCAGGAGGGAAGATGCAGGTGAGGCTTCTACAGCCAAACGGCCTGCTACAAGGAGTGAAAGGACTAGACCAGAGACAAGGCAGAAAACAACATCTATTCGGGAGGAGACTATGGAGGATCTACCACCTACAACACCCAAGGAGAAGGAGAGAAGCAAGGAGAAGGGTAAGATGCCTGCATACAAACTTCAGTCTGACATTGAGATTGCTACAAACCTGAAGCAAGTGTTAGAGAATCGTATCTTGAATGGGAAGGTGGAGTTTACTTTGGGTGAGATTCTTGGGATTGCAAAGCGTGAGTTCCATGAGATTATCATCGATATCATCAAGAGGAAACGTCAGATTTTGGGTGAAGCAGCTACGCTTAACGCTCTAGGGACCAAACTATCAGAAGATGAGGAAGATGAGATTGCTGGTTACTGCTCTCAAGTATCAAAGGGAAGATCGTATCAACACGTGAGGTTTGAAGATGAAGTGGAAACATCGCTGAAGAGCCATTATTCTCACAACCATTGGGCAAGAGCAACCACAAAGACCTTAGTGAAGCTGAGAGATCTAGAGGAACCTGTGGTGGCATTGATTGATCACGGCTTAGAGATTAATCTGATGTCTAAGGAGATGTACAAGCGTGGAAGGTGGCCCATAGATACCGACCATGGATGGCTTATCCGTGCTGCCAACAACCAGAGAGGAGAACTCTATGCTGCTTGTCCCAACATCAAGGTAACGGTGGGTGACATCAGTGATGTTCAGAATTTCTTTGTACAAGACATGTCAACCTATCCTATCATTCTAGGGCAGCCTTACAAAACTGCTGTTAGAGTAGAGACACGAGTTATGGATGATGGTTCAGCCTATGCTAGGATACGTAGTAGAGATGACAGAAGAGCTGTTTAGTTTTGACCGTTGCTGTAGAACATGAGAGAAATCGCGATAGCTTGAGGGACCGTCCACTACCTAAGATTATTCAGGAGTTTAGAGAGTCTAGAGGTTTTGGCAGAGGACCATTGAAGAGCGAGACTTCAACGGTATAGTAGAGATAGGATTCTCGTCTGATCCAGTAGAGCAGGAAGCTTTATCCACTAGCTTCTTAAGACTGACGTCATATGGATCAGTGTGTTATAGGAAGGTTGAGAATCTGAAGAGGTTTGAGAGGCAACATGTGAAGTATGTACAGCAGTCTTTGTGAGATAGTGGAGAGTTAGCCGGAGATGAATACATATCTATAATGTTTGAAGAACAATATTTGGTAGACACTATAGGGGAGCTGAAATCTATGGTAGAAAGTTCTATAGACGATGTAGATAGAGTGATGAGAGTGAGCTCCAAGGAGCTTTATGATGTAATTGATACATTCATAGACCGACAAGAAGTGTATGTGGAGACCAAGTACAAGTCAGTGGTGAAGAAAGTCAAACCAATGACTTTGTCTTTATCACTCGACTATGATCAAAAGATGGAGCAAGCTGCACGAGAACCGACGCTCAGAGGATCGAGAAGAATTGGGCACCAGTTCACAGAAACAACACTGAAGGAGCTGAGGATTGGAGGTGATGGATTTCTTACTGAGCAAGAGAAGAAGAGCTTCAAGGAGATGCTATCTAGGCATGGTAAGGCGTTTGCGTTTAAGTCACATGAAGTAGGATGTGTAGATCCAAGTGTAGTTACACCTATGGTAATCTTTACTATATCGCATGTGGCTTGGAATCTATGTCTTATCCCTGTACCTAGAGCTCATCTATCAAAACTGATAGACTTGCTCAATGAGAGGATTAGGATGGGTATCTTGGAACCATCTATAACTCCCTACTCTAGCAGATGGTTTACTGTTCCGAAGAAGAGTGGAGCTTTGAGATTCATTCAAGATATGCAGCCAGTTAACAAGGTGACTATCAAGAATATGAGTATATGACCTATTGTAGACGAGTTTGCAGAGGTTTTTGCTGGTCGTGCTATCTATTCAATGGGAGACTTATATTCAGGGTATGATAAGTTTCAGTTATCCTCTGAGAGTAGAGACTTGACTACAATGAGGACACCTTTGGGGTTACTAAGGATGTGCACCTTGCCACAAGGTGCTACCAATTCTGTAGCACATATGATGAATGGCATGAACAAAGTTTTGAGGGATTCATTCCTGAAAAAACTATGTCATTCCTTGATGACGTGCCGGTCAAAGGGTGTGCTGAGGAGGAGAAGAATGAGGTAAAGGATTAGAGGGGGTCGTAAGTTTGTTGCAGACCATATAGTTGATTGCGATAAGATATTGAGTCGACTGGAGGAGGTTCATTTGACTTTATCAGGAGCAAAGTCTGTATTTGGAGAACAAGAGGTGTTAATTGTGAGGCATCTATGTGGATCTTATGGTCGGAAACCTTGTCCAAACCAGGTTGATGCCATTCGAAGGATGAAGGAGACATGTGGGTCAGTTACTGAAGTGAGAAGGTTTCTAGGTGCATGTGTGTTTTATCATATATGGATTTCACACTTTGCCCATGTAGCAGATCCGTTGTACAAGTTGCTGAGGAAAGGGCAAAGATTTCAGTGGCAAGAGGAGCAAAGCGAGTCTATGAGGAAGTTGAAGGATCTTTTGGCTTCACCACTAACTCTACAGAAGGTAACATATGAGTTGGGCAGATCTGTTATCCTTACTGTTGATACTAGTCCTATTGGCATTGGCTGGGCTGTAGGACAAGACGATGAGGATGGAAATAGATATGTGGTGCGTTTTGGTGCTAAGGTATTAAGTTCGCGTCAGAGAGACTACCCTCAGGTCAAGCGAGAGCTATGAGGAGTAGTTACTGCGATGAAGAGTGACAAGGAATACTTGATAGGAGCACATGTGGTTGTGAAGACAGATTGTTTACCTCTCTTGGGAATGATCACTAGTTGTACAACTCCAGATATTGCTATGTTGAGGTGGATAGTATATATCAAGTCCTTGAACCCAGAATTTAGACATATTGCAGGAAAAGACAATCATGTGACAGATATGTTATCAAGGGCTAGGTATTACGGTGAGAAAGAAATGATAGATGGCCAGGAGGATGTGAGAACAGAGTTCTATTCTAGTGTTCTTGCTAGAAAAGATAGAAGCTGTTTTGCAGCTCCATTGGAATTATTTGAAGAAACTATGTATGATGGCGAGTGGTTGGATCTTGGACGCTATTTGAGTTCATTGGAAAGACAAGAAGGCTGGTCTGATGCAAATTTCAAGAGGATCCGTAGAATAGCTTATGGTTACTTTTTATATGGAAGACATCTGTGGAAGCGCCCTAAGCTACAAGGAGGTGTACCACAGCGGGTTGTATGTGACCTGGAATTGCAACAGCAGCTGATCAAGGAGTTCCATGAGAGTCTATGGGCCGGTCATAGAGGAGTTTGGGCTACATTTGTCAAGATGAAGGAGAAGTATTGGTGGAAGGGTATGTATAAGGATGTAGTACATTTTGTTTCATCATGTATATCTTGCCAGATGTATTCCAATATATGTCATCGTGATGGATTGCATCCTACTTATCCTTTAGCCATTCATTACAAATGGGTAGTGGATCTGATAACCATTTGGGCTTGGACAAATGAGGTATCTATTCTTGGCTAGAGAAGATCTATCTAACCAAGTCGAAGGCCGCGCCCTGAGGACGAAGACCACTACTAGTGTCTGCCGCTTTCTACTTGAAGATGTTATTTGTAGGTATGGATGTGTGGGAAAGATCACTGCAGATAGGGGTGAGCTGGATTCACAAGAAGCAGTTGAGTTCTTCAAGCGATTGGGAATCAAGTTGGCGTTAACCACTGCTTACAACCCTGAAGGGAATTGCAAGAGCGAACGAGATCATCCGCCAATCATCAAAGCTTTGGTAAAAGCTTGCAAGGGTAAGATCCGTGAATGGCCTAGACTGCTACCGTTTGCTTTATGGGCAGATCGTACAACTCATAGTACCGTTACAGGTTACATGCCAGCAGAGTTGATACTAGGACAAAAACATGTGATGCCGATTGAGGAGATTGTGCCTACTTGGAATGTTTTGCCATGAGAAGATGGTAGAAGTACGGAGGATCTTCTTGCATCAAGGATCCAGCAGTTAGAACGAAGACCTGAGGATGTTGCTAAAGCTGTGGAAAGATTAAAGACGGCTAGAGAGAGAAACAAAGGCAGATTTGATAGAACGCATAGATTACGACCCAAACCAGTTAAGGAAGGTGATTGGGTGTTAGTCTATGATAGTAGTCTTGATCATCAGCATAGCGCTATCAGAAAGTTTTCCAAGAGATGGTTCGGACCTTATGTGGTGTTAGAAGTTTATGATAATGCCACATAATCTTTGAGAGAGTTAAATGGTGCAGTGCTCAAGATACCAGTCGCAGAGAAGAGAATCAAGCTCTTTAGAATGAGAAGGGAGGACCAGAACATTGCAGAGCTTACTGAGGATGAAGTTGAAGACTCAATGGAGGTTGAAGATGAATTTGAAGCTGAAGCTGAAGAGTCTTGATCTGGATCTGGCACATACCGGAGGTTGTGCAGGTTCAGAGGGGGTGGATGTCGTGCTACTTGGCGGCTACATGCTTGACTTCTAATCTGACGCTTGAGTTTAGTAGTTCTAGAAGTTAGTTCATATTACTTCTAGTCCTTTATGTATATGTTTGACACCTTTGCATACAGTGTTAACACTATTTTGAGTCCTAGTAGGTTGATAGTATGCTAGTTATCTTGTTCAAGCATTTGTGCGCTTGTGCAAGTGACTTCTTACTTGTCTATGATGTTCAATGTACATAACTTGGATTTATCATGTTGATAGGGTTTAAGCTCATGGGTTGTACTTACGTGTTGCCCATGCACTCTTTTTAGCTGGTTTAAGTTTATTTTCAGGGATGCGTGTCGTTTTAGGTAGTTTAAGATTTACGTTGGCACTTTAGGGAACTTGACGTGGTAGCCTATGAGTGGAATTAAGTGACCACATGGTTTAAGGCACAAAAGGACAACCAAGTGGAGCTATGAACTCCTATTGGTCCGTTTTTGTCTTTTGTAAAACTCTAAATTTAGAAACAGAGGTCTAAATAGAGTTCGAGCATTTGGTGAGGAGACTGTGAAATCTGAGAACATAGGAAGATAGATCTCGTCGTGCCAAGCACTATCAGTGAAATTTTTGATCGAATTGGAGCAATAAAGAAGGAGTTATGCCCAATTGAAGTTCGGATTGAGTTGAAACTGCATCACTTTTGTTGAGTTTGGGGTTTTCAGTGTCATTTGCAGCAGAATTGAGGAAATCGCTTCAAACCTTCGTGGTTGCGCTCACTGTCAGGAGTGCTACCACTATCCAAAAATTTTCAAGTCATTTGAGTGAGTGAGTAATTCAGGGCGACCGCTGAAGCAGAGGGGGTCTGAAAAGCTCTCAATCTAGAGTAACAACTTCAGAGAACGATATCTGAAGAACTGTGTACAATCAGGAGATCCAACTTCACAGGGGTGTTCAGCATCCTGTAGACTCCAAATCCTGTAAGAATCTTCGAAAGTGATCGAGCCTATTTTCTGTTCTAGGTCGAAATAACCATCTGGGTGCTAGAAATTGTTGTAATTTACTCACTCAAGATGTTTTTGTCCATATCTCAGTGCTAGAATTCGATCTCAGGCTGAAACTTCGTGTGTGTGCTCAGTAGGGCCTCTCTTACATGTAAGAGAATTTTAGAACCATCATAGTTTTCCTCTCCTTGAGTGTTAAAGTTCACCGTCTGATCCTATTACTACTAGTTAGACCTGAATTTCACTTTCTGAACATATTGAAGGATCCTAAACACATGTGTGAGTGCTCATAGCGTCCTGTTGTAACATGAAAGGCCTACCTCTTTAGTAAACAACCACAGCCAGAAGCCCGACGCTTTCCTAGGTAGACGGATCACACTCCGACAACGGGCGGGCTTGAGGTGTATGTTATGTGGGTCTGCTGGTGGAGCAGCCCGTATGTTGGTGTGTGATAGTTGTTCTAGAGGTTGGCACATGTCATGTTTGACTCCACCTCTCAGTGTTGTTCCTACTGGACGATGGATTTGTTCTCGATGTATATAGCAAGGATAGCCGATTAGATCTTTGCGTGGTATGGATTGCAGACATGCGATTAACGATGCGACGATGTAGCACTCGACCTCTTGATCCTTGCACCCATGAAGGTGTATATCACGTAGTTGGGATATGGAGCTATCTGGAGTTAGAGAGACCTAACCGCAGTTAGGGGGACGATTGTGGTACACTTGTGTATGTGTATGACATCGTCCATGTGTTATGTGTATATGTGATGTATCTCTGACAGCGATGTATGTTGTGTAGTGATGTGTATGCGCACGACAACTGTCACGTCAGTTTGAGCACCTCGGCTAGGTTGACCGAGTGCGGAGTAACGAATCTCAGTAAGGCCGTTAGTGCCGTTAGGGTGAGTTGGTGGGAGAGCCCACTAGAGATATACGTCGCAAGTAGGGCTTGGAGGCCTTAGTTCTTCAAGTTGAACCTTCAAGCTCATAGCTATGGTGGATAGTCTTTGTGAGTGTAATCTGGAGTCTCTGCGAGCACAGAGTGGATTTGACTCTACTTTAGTGATTGTTTAGTGCCCGTTAGCATGGTGGAGTGAGTACATACAGTTTATCATTATGGTACACTTGTGTATGTGTATGACATCGTCCATGTGTTATGTGTATGTGTGGTGTACCTCTAACAGCGATGTATGTTGTGTAACAATGTGTACCTTGCGAAGCTTGGCACTTTTATTTCGGGTATGCGCACGACAACTTACTATTCTATCAAGAACAGATCATTTTCAGTAACATGAGCCATTTGTCTCCCTATGGGTCATACAAACCTCCGTGCATCTCTGCAAGATGAGCACATTTAGTTCATTGACTATATTTCTTTCAGGTTGACACATTAAGTACCAAACCTCCACCCATCCAGCTCCTCTATCAATGCAACCTGTAGGATGAAAAACATACATCTGTTGTGACATGATGACCTGTTAGAAAATATACCCAAACTCGTATTTATCACCAATTTCATTTATCCTATCTTTATCCGATCTTAGGCATATCACTGAGAAGATGATAGAGAATTAAATTAAAGACTTATGAGTTCTCTTTCCTTGAGAATAATTACGATATACAATTAATAGATCTTATGATGATATAATATCTTACTTATTCGTCATTACTCTGTAGACATAGCTGTAAGAAAATATGTATGAAAAGAATTATCAAAATATATTTCTTACTAAATGAATAAGATATGTTTATAAAAGATAAAATAAAAATAAAAATACTCATTAGATTATCTCTTTATTATGCACGCAGCATAGTTATACTCATATTTACCACTAAATGAATGGTTTTGATATTTATTGTACATTTCACCACATATATAGGTATATTATTGATAAAATCATAGAGAATATAAATGCAGATAAACAAATTTATAAGTTCTTCACCTCGACAATAATTATGGTTCGAAATATAAAATCACATCATTTTTGGTGATATAATATATTTCTTAACCCATCGTTTTATAATTTTTCCAAGATTTTCTATCTAATTATCAGTTGAAATTATATTCGGCTGATTAAACCTTCCCCATTTGACCTGGAAATTTCCCCCCGGGTAGCGGGAGAGTACTTACACCTAAAATTTAGTTGAGCCAATTTCATCGAGCCACCTTCGAGATCTGGAAGATCCGTACCCACGTGTAAGTAGCGGAGACAGTTTTAGTGGATCTGGGTCACTTATTCGTGAGCTTCGTGAACATACATAAGCCAATGACCCTAAAATTCACCATGCACGGGCCCCAAGAGGAAACAGTCCTTGTGGGAAAAGAATTAATGCATTTTGAATCTAAATGGCCGAGTTATCGCATTTTTGATGCCGCACCCTTGAGGACTTAGCCGCTGGATTGAATCGGGTTGTGGTATAATTTTGGCGGACCAAAGAGGAGGGTGAGGCCGCCGTTCTTCAAAAGTTGTCATAAGAATTCTCTCTCATCCGTCCGGGACCTAAAGATGAAGTAAGTCTATTTGCACTAATTTTTATTCGTCTTCTTATATTTTTGTATACTAAGTCGATTGTGCTTCAACGGTTGAAAATCACGAGATATTCTCATGAGTACTCAGTCCCGGGTCACGACATAAAAATTAGCTAACGAGTGTTTAATGTATGAGCGGAGAGCTTAGGTTAAGGCTATTTTGGAGCCACGGGCAATTTTGCACCATTGGCTACCCCTGGCCACCTCGCAGTCCCCTCCGAGGTGACGCGTGGCCGTAGAGTCGGAGGGGAGAGCCCCACATTGATGAACTCAGTTCAGCAGGTCATGGATCTCCTTCTCCTGAGCACGCTGGTTGATTGACAGTTTCCTCCGGTTGTCCTTGTCGCATAGCTCTGATACAGCTCCAGCGGGTGACACGGCACTCACTCCAGCTTGAATGAAGGAATTTGGACTTCGAGATCATTTCTAGATGATGCATGTCGATCGATCGGGTGGAAAAAGAGAAAGAAGGTGGAAGAACCGAAGTGTTGGATTGCGGTGTTGTTGTCTTTGAAGGCCACTGCCGAGTGGCGACCACATCCAATGGCGATAGACCTGCGGCTGACGCGATTAGACCGAGTCTACCGTCCTCCTGTGAGTGGACTGCTTTACCCTTCTGAAGTAAGGGAGGTCTGAGGGTTGGACGGGAAGTTGTTTGTTTGTCTTATGGCGAATCTGTAATGGATGTTGTGAGTCTTTTATTCGTGAAACTTTCAGGGTGAAATGTAAGCGGCTTTTTGGCAGGATATTTTGGACGGTACTGTGGTTATCACGACGCCAAGTACTCTTTCTCATCAAGGAATTCGAGTCACCGCTGTTGGGACGATTATGCTCCAGGTCGGTTACTGCGCTTGAAAGTTTGGATGCGTTTTGTATGTTGTGTGACCAAGCTCAATTAGTCCTGAAGTCTTTCCACCTCTGTAAAGTGTCCAGCAGAATTTCCTTGAAGCACATTACCTACTTACGGAAGGAGCCCCACAGAGCTCTCCAACGTCATTTATTTATTTTGTTTCGGTTGCTCCGAAATTTCCTGGTCTACCTTTTTGCTGCAAAAGCAGCTGTTTCGAATGGTACTTCTGGCGGTGACGATGTCGCCCTGATCATATGCATATAAACCAAACTGGCTTTAGCTTGTATTTCCACGCTCTTAGGTCTATCAGTCTTCTGGGGTCACTTCAGATTCCTGGTTGCAGGCCTACTAAACTAACAGTTTAAAGGTATATGTGAACTCTTGATTCTGCACTTTTCCAGTTAAGTGCGAGATCAGTTGGAGTTTTTGAAGCTCTCTACAACTCGGTTAAACCAATTCAGCTCCTGTGAGTTTTCTTGTCTCTCAATCATAGGTGGATTACTTTTGTACGAAACGAGGAGGATGTGTTCGTTCATGTACTCTGTTCAAACGTCTGAACATCTGAGGAATAGAAGTTAATAAGAACAGGTGAGTCAGAGGACCGAGGAGATTCTGAAGGCTGCTACTCTTTTTACAGAAGAAAGTATTTTCCTTAATCCTTGTGTGCCCCTCATGTTTGTCAGATGTGTGCTTACTTGACGAAGATTTACTTTCCAAACCCAGGAGCAAGACTGTGGACATCAGCCCAGCGGGAAAACTTCTTCCAGGTGTTTTAGAGGTGAGCAGTCTCTTCACTGTATATCAGCTGATAAACCCTGTGCTAATTCCAGCTACGTGGTAGTTGGGTGAGTTCAACGTTGAGTAGGGAAGGATGCTGATGGGAATGATGTTTTTGGGGTGTGTGGGACCTGAGACCTGAGACCTGGTTGATTCACTTGCTGCGGGATTTACAGCTCAGAGCCTTGAAAGATCGAACTGATACTGGAGAATCTGGTTGGACTTGGTTAAACCGTAGGGATCAGGAATACTCCATCGTAGTTTACATTCTCGTGGACGAGGTGTTGTTTCTCGTATGAGGGGAGTAAGCATCGACAGGACTGACTTTAGCAGCTCCGACCATTTTCTATTATGGGCCGAGCTAGGCATGAGGATTCAGGGTAATCCTAGGCCTTCTAAGCGAGTAATTAGGAAAGCGGGTGGAGGGATTCCAAGACATAGCAACAAAGATGTGTATGGGAATGCATTTTTGTCTAAAATCTGGAGGGTCTCAACACCTTTATCTCCTACACCGTTCAGCGCTTTGGGCACTGTCATACGACAGTGAACATGGTCTTGTCTTTGGTGGAAGATAGAGTGAAGGCAGCCGCCGAAATAGCCGTAGGCCAGAAGCTGATTATTTGTGGGAGAGCTGTCAGATGGTGGTCTAGGGAGCTGAAGGAGGCTATCCCCAGCGTCGTACATAAATTAAAATTTATGCAGCAGCTTCAAAATCTGCATTTGTTTATGCTTTTTGTTTGTTTTGTTTTTTACCATTCAAAATAATGACAGGAGATTCAAAATATTTAGATTATTTCTTTTTGGAAGGGAACTGTACAAGGCTTATGTAGAAGCTCGGAAGGTTCTGTTCCGTCAGGAATACTAACAGATGCCTGCTGAGGTGAACCAAATGGTTTGAGACCGAAAGCGAAAGCTGAACTTGGAACTGTACTCCTCTATCCAACAACAGCTATCTGAAAATCAGAAGAAGTTGGGGCTAGAACCGAGAAAAGCTCTCTAGGGCTCGGGACCTTTGCGAAATCAAGGCGTTACAGAGCAAGACTGGAGTGTTGGTTACCAATCCCTCTTTGATCCCTAGTGTCATGATAAAACACAATAAAGGGCTGGGTCAGAAACCACCTCGTCTGAATCCCGCGGAACAGATATTTGGTCGTCAAGTGGAGGACTTTGTAGAAACACCAAACAATCGGTGGGTGGGGTGATGAGCTACAACATCCACTGAATGGAGGTTCAGTGTAGAGGAAATTGCGCAAGGAGTATCTGAGCTAGTAAAATTGAAGGCCGGAGTTGTGATAATAGTCAATGATCTCCTAAAAATTTTGGTAGCGACCCCATGTTACTGTCTTTGACGACTTTGTTCAACCTCCTTTGGACCACGGAACTTATACCAAAGAACTCATACCAAAGAAGGTGGAGGGTGGGTACCATCATTAACCTCTTCAAAAATGTGGAACGGGAAGATCCGGGCAACTATAGAGGATCACCTTGCTGGGTGTTGTTGGTAAGCTGTTCTGTCGTATCCTGAATAATCGCATAACCATCTTTCTGTAACAGAAAGGTGTGATTAATGAGGGCCAGGCAGGGTTCAGAAGACAAGAACCCGAGGGTGTGTTGGAACATCTTTACACACTTAGCCAGATCGTCCAAAGCCGTAAGAAAGAAGGAAAGCCCACTTGCTGTTTCTTCCTCGACGTGAAAGAGGCTTACGACAGCGTATGCGTGATGGGCTGTCATCGTAATTTGAAAATACGGTATAAAAAGGCAGAATGCTGCGAATAGTTGGAAAACTCTACCACCAAACCAAGAGTGCGGTACTGATGATTAAACGTCGGATAGATCAAGGGGTGGTTCCAGGCTGCCTCTCTCTCTCCAACCCTTTTCAACATTTTCGATCTATTGGAACAGTCGATGGGTGTACCGGTTAACTCATCGGCCGGAGCACCATATTCGAATATCGCCTGGAGGCCATCCAGTTGAAAGCCCTTCGGCTTATGGTCGATACCGCTTCTACTACTGCACGAGTGGCGGTGTGGACTCTGGGGGTAGGTCCACTGGAAGAGCGAAGGGATATAGCGAAGCTCAAGTGGCGATGGTTACTGGTGCAACCAGAATCCAGCAGATACCCAAAGAAGGTGTTTTGACACCAGTTGGGTGTCGGGTCGGCCAGTCAAACAAGCCAAGGCTTGGACAAAGAAGATCCAATTGGAGGAACAAATATGAGAGCAGCAGATCTATCGGAGAATCTCTGGAGCATGTCTGAAGTCGAAATGGATAAGACCGTGAAAGATGGGCAATCGGCGGGCTGTCCCGACATACGACAGAGATGGGGGGCATCACAAAAGCCATGCTTCTCTTTGACGAGGGTTTACCTGGAAGAACCTGGCTTCAAGGTTACCTTAAGAGGAACCCCTATACTAGGTTGAAGTTCAAGTTTCGAGCAGGTAGCTCTCGTTGGAGACCAGGATGAATAAGATAAACCAGGAGTAAGGTCTGTTCTCTCTGTCAAGATGGGGACGAAGACTCTGCATTATTTGGTAGACCGTTTAACATTTGATGCTCCTCGAAGAAATCTATTTAGTGATCTCAGAAAGCTGGTAGCATCGGACTTGTTCGCAAGATTCAGTCGCGTGGAGTAGAAACCCAAAGGAGCTGCCTTTTTTCCAACTCTTTTTGGGGCCAGCCTGACAACGTCTCTTCGGTTGATGACTTAGTTAAATCCTTCCTGGCTGAACTTGGAAGGTAAGGACGAATGTGCTTTACGGTAAGTCTTCTTACTACTTGGGTAAGTCTCCCGTTCCTCAGGTAGCCGTCTCTTCTGCTTTGTGTTCATCTTCTCAACCCATCCTTGTTTCTAGCACCGTCCAGCCAGGGCGCGGGGTCTCTTAATGCTACGGCATTCAAGTCTTAATGAGTACATCTTCTCTGTATATCAACAAGTTCTCAAGTACGATTAGTTTTTAGTAAAGCAGATTGTTCTCTTCCTGAAAGAGTGAAAGTGTCAGTTCTCTTTGTCGATCATATCTTGTATTACCTAAAAGTACTCGTTTACTCCTGCAGCTTCCTTTCCACCTGTCTGTGGATGCACCGAACGGAAGTGCTGTGTTGCCGGATGGGACTGCTATGGAAACCTTGTTTGAGACCTATCACGGTGCTTATGTCAACATACAGGTAGTGCAGAATCTAATTGCATATTTGCTTAAGATGTCGCGTCTTTTCCATATATCTCCCTAGATTTTGATTCGAAAGTGGTGCATTCAAGCTCCTCTGTATGGCTATAACATGCAGTATCTACTGACGGTGGAGGTCATCCGTGGTTACCTCCAAAAGTCCTTATCAGCCACAACTGAATTTATCGTCGAGTGCCGACCAGGTGGATAACCTTACATTCTTCCTTCTTTATGTTGTCGCTACTACTAATCTTTCCGAGGACAACGTATATTGAGGTACCATGGAGAAGGACACCCGTCATGAGAAAGTTCTCACTGTATTTCAAGAGTGAAACTGTGTATTCGTAGACTCCATGGTTAACGGTATCGGTCGTGAATTCTGTAAATTCTAAGGTGACCACGGATACGTTGTATTTGCAGGAAGATTTCAGAGATCTCTTGTAGCCCCAGAATCTGTAAATTTCTACATTACGCAGGACACACAAAAGCACGCTCTTTATCCTAGCATTCGTGCAGGTCAGTTTTGTATCTGTCCTAGAAATTTTCAGCTCTTTTATTGTCGGCACAGACCAGCTTTGTATCGCAGTGGTTTGTCAAACAGCGGAGGAGCTTTACTGTCTGCATGTTGTGTAGTGGTCGTTCTTCGTTGTACTCATTCTGTTCGAGGTATGGTCTTGCTAGGTGGATTTCGTGTGACTGGTCGGATTGCAACACAATGTTCACTTACCGAACCTCTGATGGGAGAGCTTGTCGTGGAGAAGTCAGCTGTGGCAATACATTCCATTGATCTTCAGTTATTTCGGGTGGAGTCAGTGGCGGCTGGTGAAAGGATGGCTACTGAGAGCAGTGAAATTCAAACAACGCAGGTGAGCGCCTATCTTTGAGGAAGGACGGGACGGGCCAGCTTGATTTGTAGAATGGTTCGTAAATATGGAACTTCACATCTAACTTTCCCTTGTCCGCTCTGGCCAGATAGCTGATGGTGATGTATGTAGAGGAACGAAGTTGCCCATATACATCGTACTACCCCGATTGAGCACCTGCCCCACTCTTTCAGCCGGGTAGGGTCTCTAGCTCCTGATATCACGCCTGAAAGGGGGAAAGCACACGGATGATATTCTATATAGTCGTATAGGATGTTCTGGAAGCAGCCGAAATAAGTCTTGCCAAACTTCTAGACGTTTGGTTAGATGGATTTGCAAACTTCTTTTTCTAGTAATGAACAATAAGGAATTTTCTCCCTAACTGTTCGCCTCATATTGAAACTTTTCGACTGTCATTCTGGGGACTTCCGTTGGGTACAGATAAGTCGAGAGCAGGGAATCTCAAGTTCTGAACATGCAGAACCTTGTTTCCACTCTAAAATGTATACAGTTGTCTACTCTCTTCATGCTGAAGGCTGTAATTTGATATCTGTGGTTGAACTTCTGGTTGGGACAGGGCCTTCTCGTTGGAGTTTGAACTTTCTGTAGTGATAACGTTTGATGCTGGGTTGTCCAGACAATATTCTCACCTCGAGCCTGCTGCTTCCAAACAACTGGTATGTTTCCTAGAATTTCACTTGGCCTCCTTGGGTCTTCGACTTGATGTTATGACTTCGTTTCTGTGCGCAAGCGCGTTGCTTCTACACTCCTTGAAACTTAGGTTGGAGTACCAGTCAGGTTGAGAGTAAAATTAGTATGGCGTCTTACTTAGGTACGCCTCTGAGTAAGTTCAAGTACTCCAGTCTTCATATTGATAACCTGAACCGTCGGTCACTATTCAGATGGCGTTGGAGTCCATACCACTGAGGTTGGTCAGAGCTTGATCATCGTGCAGAGCGACTTTGCTGGAATTGGGGCGACACTTTCTGCTTTCTCGCAGGACGGAATCAAGAACCGCATTAGTTACTTTGAGCTTGCGTGCATGAGAATGGAAAACTTTTGTTACTAGATTTCCCGAAACCAAGGAGGAACATATCTCTGTCGAGAATAACGAAGGGTTGAGCTTTCAGATTGCAAGGGGTCCCTTACTTGCGTATTCTCCACTTTGATGCCACATGCATGGGAAAGGTCGCTTGACGTGAGTATACCCGTCAAAAGTTCAGGTAGTGTTCCCCGACCGGCGAGATATATGCTACTACAGAAATCATGTCGAGAGTGCAAAAGGTACCCACTTACACTCCAGGTAATAAATCAAGTGGAAAAGCCACGGAAGGACGTTACTCGGAAGAGACTAACCAACGGTTACATATACAAGTGGAAAATTGTTCGGCTGGTTCCTAGTTCTAGTTTTCACCTCCTCGCCCCCTACGCTTCGGACCGCTGATGTAAGTGGAGAATTACTTTTATTCCAGGTCACTGTTACGCCAGAATTTGGTGCTTTTCTTCTTGCTTCTGCAAACTTGCTCTAAGAATACGTTTGTAACCTGTTACAAACGTATCGGTGTTGGAAAATCACAGTTTTTACTTATGGTAAAGGATGTAGTGCATCCGAAGCTTTAAGTTTTATCAAGGAATTGACACAGTTGGGTAACTGGGAAAACTATCCAGTTTGGACCTCCAACTTAGTTATATACTGTATGATCCATACTATCGTCTATACTGTATCGACTAGATAGTTACATACTATGGCAAGACATCTCAGGTTGTCCTGTTCTTTAGTCCCGTCTATACTGTATCAACTGGATAGTTGCATACTAGGGGCAAGACTTCTCACGTTGTTCTGTTCTTTACGGTAGTTGTTTTCCAGGCGTTTTTGGTTCAATGTAGTTTCGCACAATGGTAGAGAGGCGATGGTGCCTTCGAGTCTGTGCCGGAAGAAGATGGACTGTGTACAGTACAGGTTGAGATTCACTACCCATAGTGATAGCAGAGCCCTTTTGGTGAATTCTTGCTTGAATATCTAACTTGGTGAAGAAATGTAATTACTCGTTTAAATCCTCCATCTCAAACATGAGAACAAAGAATTAATGATACCTTGTTTCAATCAGTAATGGTTCAACAGTAACACACCTTGCAAAACATTACAACGGATCGTATACTACTTACTTATGATATGAGTGTTTTTGGTTGTACGGTGTCAAAGAGCATGTGAAAGATGCCTGCCATCCATGATCCATCCTACCATTGTTTTGGACCATTATCTTCTCACATGGTAAAGTGTACCTTTTCATCATGAAGGTAGTAATTTACCATGTTAGTGACGTGTGGTAATGACGAGTGGAGTATGCGGTTAGTAACCTTCATAAAGTAAGCACTTTCATTTAGAGTCTACAAGAGATAAAGATTTATTCCAACTCAAAGCATAGGATCTTGTATCGCACTGCTGGCTGTTCTCAAGGAGAAGCTCACTAGAAGTATTATATTTCGAAAGTATAAATGTAGTAATACAATATCGCTTAACTGAGCCATGGCAGTAATACAATAAGTTTCTATCAATTCAAGTAAAAGATCTACCCTGTTTCTCACATGTATTATTAATTGATTCATGTTATACATCGAACAGAATTATTAAATACTATATAGCATGACGTAATGATAGTCTCATGTCAACTATTGCATATGCAATCGTTAAACAGGACTATTAATGACTATTATCATGCAACACATTATATTGTTTTCATGGTCTTGTTTTCTGTTCTTCAAATGAGTATCAAAGAATAAGTATCGGATCTACATGGTGGACCTAAGAAAGTCCAAGAAATTCTCCCATATACACTCTTCATCCTAAAAATAGTTAATCGTGTATATTGTATTTTTATTATCTTCATCTGAATAATAATCTTACTGACTCTTTTTTTCTGAAGAACTAGACTTTTGTTCAAGTTCATTACCTCGACTAGAACTCATAGTTTTGTATTTAACTTCATGCAGAGATAATAATAATTTTTTCTCTACATTTTTATTAACATTTTTATTGTCAAGTTTTTGTGTCATGCAATATTCAAGAATGATGTTTCTATTCTGAATATTCCCTTTCACAAAATAACGTTTATGTTTGATATATTTCTAAATTTGAATAAGACTTTGAATTTTAAGTAGTACTTTGGTTATAACAATATAATGTTGTTGGACCAAGTTCTAGGATGATCCAACTGATATTGTTTTTATCTTCAACTTTCATATTCGACATTGCAACTACAGTTGTTTCTTCTTTGTCTCTAAAACAAAACAAAAGCAATAACCAGATGTAAACTTTTACTCTAGTGGATCATGGAGTTCTATAGTAGTTCATAACGCGGATAAGATGTTGAAGCTCAGATAGAGAGGAAGTAGTTCTGAGCATAACATTTCAGGTTGCACGTACATATGGAAACTGGATATCTCAACTGAACTGAAGATATGTACATGGGAGGCTCCATTCATCCGAATGGTGTGCTGTGCTGTTTCTTCTCTTCTATGTTCATTTGATGAATTTATCACATTCCGAGCTGGCTAGCTAGCTAACACCCTTTGCCATATGCACAACTACAGCAAGTTTCTGTCCAAAAGTGTAATTTCTGTGATCCTACAAGCAGAGAAAACGCCAGCTTATATCGTCACTGTTGTCATTTTATCTTCTAGGCGAGATGTGTTAACAATCAAGAATAAATTTCCACAATTGATCTTCTCCTACTGAGCAAGTAATACATGATGGGGCATCCGAGACACTTCCCACCGAATCCTGAATCTACAGGACCACAGATTCAAGGTTCACGACTCTCCCTATAACGAGAGATGTCTGATGTTCCTATTGCAGTGCCAGATGTCCTCCATAGAGATCACCAACAACGGCCTGCAGGTAGCAGCAGAGTGGTTAGGTGTGTTCAAGAGCCTAACGTAGATAACAAACAAGAGAAGCTGAGCCATCTGCTCACCTTAAATGCAGGTCTTGCTAGTTCTTCCACAGCTCTCCACAGCTTGCACTTGCCCCCAAGCCTGAATCTCATCACACGAAAACTTGAGTTAGCACATGGGATCCTCACCGCACCTCAGATATACGAACCACTGGAAAGACGGAGGAACGGTAGTTTTAGCAAGGTGCTTGAAGAGCACAACTGATATTAGACTTAGCAGAAAAGGACATAATATGCATTAGGACTGAACATTACCGCTTCATGTAGAGAAGAACAAGGTGTACTTCTTCCAAATCTCGGGACGCTGTACCTTTGATGTATTGGGTTAAAACCGTCACACACTGCTGAATAAGCTTCTCTAAACCTGTGGTTTCTCCGGTACCAGTCACGGGTAAGTAGCAGGCCGACGAAAGCAGATGAGATGAAAGCCTTCCCGTAGGATTCTTTATGCTTACCCACTCTAGGATTTGATGCAGAAAACTATGATCCACCAGTTCTAACTTCTTTACAGGTTGTCCAGACGCCGAGCAATAAGCCAGCTGTGCGTCAAGCACTACTTCTGGCTCTGGTTTCACTGAACTTCCGTGTGTGTATCTACTGTTGTTGGCCATTGTTTGCTTGGATTCTGATCCCTGCTCGGCTACCACAAAGGATACCTTTCGAGCAGCTTTGGACTGCTGCGGAATTCGAGGTACTGGGTGTAAATCAAGGAAACTGCTCAAAGGAGAAAGTTTCGATTTAACAGGAACGTTTTTGCCTTTTACTTTTCTTGTTAGTGGACTACTGACTGGTCTCTGGCCCTTGGGAGGTGTTCGTAGCTTGATAAAATTGTTTCCTGTCCCATGAAGCACCTGCTGTACTCTTCGCTTCTCTGCAGAGAAAAGCACTTCAACTGAATTAAATGTTGATCCACTAACGCCCCTTAGCTGCAGCAGGAACCACCGTGAAACAAACTGAAATTGGATTGTGCTCAACCTTATAGGATGTGTACTAGTCTTCGAACAAACATGAGCAATACTGACTGGTTCAAGGAAGACTACACGTCTGCAGTTAAGATAAATTGCGGAAGTTTCAGAAACGAGCCATATCATTGGAAAGATAAAACTGCTCATTCACAGGCCAAGGAGATGTATAACTGCAACGCTATGAATGCTCTCGGAAAGGGTACGTGCTACTATTCACAAGCAATCTGTTCAGAACAAGGTCTACATCCACCCGGACAACCAGGAAAACTCAGAACGTCGGGACTTTTCATCAGATTTGTCAACGTGTATTCCCAATATATTATTCAGTAGAGAAACCTCTGGATTATATTGCAACAGCGGCGATGTACCTTCTGAAGGGGGAGACGGTGCGGCGGGATTTGAAATGCGCCTTTGCCCGAACCCATTTTTCCTGCTTCCGCTACTTTCTTCATCTTTTAACTCATCCGTTTCAGGACGCACAGAAATCGGGTTCAACGCTAGATGGGATGCTTGCTCTGGCAGTTGCATGCCTGAAAATAAAAGAAGGAAAGGTAAAAGACAGAAAGGGTAAATCCACTCTGAAACTGAATATGCTTAGCTTCCAGTTGCAATCGTCTATATATTTTCTCTATCCCCGAAGATGAGCTGAAAGTTCGAAACATGATAAACTCAATTCACCTCGAAGAAAAACCCGCATACCTTTTTCTGAAGGCTTTGAACCTCTGGGAAGAGTGACTGAGGTTTCTTCCAGTTTGTCTAGAGCACGAATGCTGCTGTTGTCCTGGTTTATTATCTCCTTCTCGTGATGAAGCCTACTGAGTGGTGCTAACCACAAGTCTAAAGCCTGATGTTTTTTCCGACTGCCTGCACCAGACAGTGAGAGAAAGGTCGTGTTATGATGTTTGATATGTGAAACTGCTGTCTGAAGTTCCAAGTTCCAGGTTCCTTCTTGAGCGTCTTCACATGAAGAGTTTACAGAGTGGGACAACTTAAAGCTTCATATGAGGTGATAGTAGGCTGCTCCAAACACAAAGAGATTCACAATATGCAACATGGCACCAAGAAGAAGGAGAAAGACATCAACAGCAGACAGCACGACAAGCATACGAATCGGAACATCTACGAATAACTCTGTTAATCAGGGAAATTAGGTTGTAACATGCCTGCACTGGTTGACTCAAGCCTCGATACTTGAAGGCCCATTCCTCGAACATCTTCAGGCTCTACAACACATAAAATGAGGGAATTTAGCCCCTTGTACTTGGCGAAATTTTCAAGGCAGATAAGAATCGGTGCCCATTTCAACTTGTTCCATATAACTGAGAGTTGCTCCGTAAGAATATATATTTACCAAATAGTTTCATACGAACTGACCACTTGGTGTCTGACATCATGTGAGTAAAAAGAAAGCCGTACCTATATGCAGAGAAGCATAAAGTTGTCGGCCAATCCTCAGCAAAACATCCGCACTATTGGTAGAATATCCAAGCTGAATTTCATAACCAGGTTGCAGAGAGTCAGGTTTACTAGCACTCTTGAGAGCGATTAAAACAGAGAACGGAAAATTTTACCTTGAGATGAGAAAGGAAACACATACCGTCTCACTGCGACTGAGGCTGTCACAAATTCCATGCCCAAGGTACTTGGCGGGTTCTCCAGCTCCCTCTTTTCTTTTCTTGATCTATAATGTAGAAAGACGCTGTAGAGTGAAAACAACGGATTTTCGGGCGAGCCAAGCGTAATAGTAAAAGCATTTAACGTATCCCTCAAGAAGACAAGAGCTAGTCAAATATGGAATATCAGACAGCTAGCATTAGCAGCAGCAACTAATCGTAACCATCCTCATACGATAGAGACCATATGTTCTTAGTAACAACAGAGTGATTACGTCACCTTGAGAGTTACTGTCCGTCCGCTTGTACCCGCACTCTGCAATCGGTTAGCGACCTCATCGCTCAAACTGATCAGAAACTTTTGAGCCTGTCATGCGGAAATGCAGACTCTGATTCATTCCCTGGAATTACCTTCCAAATGAAGACTTCGTGCCCTGAACGGGCGGTGCAAGAACAAGACAGATGCGACCAGCTCAACATAAACCGGAAGAATTTCCTACGTCAGAAAGGTGTATTACTCGTTAATAGAGGTTAGAACTTTAGAAAAAATGATCTAGCAATATTCTTACATCGTCCATGGATTCGAAGCGAACACCCCAATTCACTTCAGCTCCGATTGACTTTCGCTCCTGGAGTGAACATTTCAATGCAACTAGAAAAGTGAAACCCGACTTTCTTTGGCCAAAGACTGCTTCATCTTTCCTGTGCAGACCTGAGGATTACGGAAGCAAGCCTATTCTGATCATGTACAAGATGTTGCAAGAAAGTTCAACAAAGATATGCACCAAAAGATGTGACTAAAAGATATTTATAACTCATTTTCATATCGGGTCAGATATTTTCATATCTGACCGTAACGGTCAGAGATTTATGCAGTGCTTCATTAGCCTCTACTAGATACTGACGCCCTAAAGTTTATACTACAGCACTTGAACCAGCTGTAGGATAACGCTGTGGGATAACTACAAACAGTAAAGGCAGGAGAATTCATACAGACAGGAACCTACTTGAGCAGGCTGGACCTCCCGGTTATCGATACCTTGAGCAGAGGACCAAAGCATGTTCCCTGTCTTTATTCCAAACTGCTTTTGTAGATTATCCTGCTCAACAAGGAGTTAAAACCATAAGATCATGGACGCTTCGCAACATCCCAAAATCTTACAAGCTGAGCGCAGTGGATCATTACCTTCGATATAGAAAGCAGGTCAGCACACGTGTACACTTTGAGACTGTTGAGCTTTTCTCGGAGTGCCCAACCAACACCTTGAAGGTCCTCGACAGGAAGAGCAGCCATAAAATTCCGCACCTGAATACTCTTAAAAGTTTATCAGGAGGGATTTGACATGGAGTATTTAACCGCAGGTAGATGAATAGAAACCACTTACTTTTGAAAGAAAGAAACCACTTACTTTTGATACGTAATTCCTTAGTCAATTCAGCAGTACGAATCCGTGACACAAGAGTAATAAACATGTGTGTTTCCCCTATACGTAGCCAAACTAGTGACAGCTGCCTTGAACTAAATCTCAACAATCCACTTTAAAGGTGAAAATAAGAAGTCAAACCTCCTCAGATTTGATTGAGTACTGCCCATCTGGTTTAGCCCTCTTCGTCGCTAGTCGAGCAAGGAGAAGATTTTCAGCAATGCCAGCACTCGCAGAGCATCGTGTTGCTGAATATATCTCCGCTCTAATTCTCGAAGCTAGATCAACCGGATCTGGATGGCCGGTTACATCCAAATATGCTTCGTCGCAGCTGACCGCCTGCACGATATCTTACTATATTATACCTCAACAGGTTCAACTTACAGCTCAATTTGAACTACAAACTTTACGGCTTTGAGGAAGTAAATTTTACGAGGTTTACTTACTTCCACCTTCGTGCAATGATGATGTAATATGTTATACAACTTATCCGCGACCTGTTTATGAAGACAGAATTGAGTAGGCGATGAAGTTAGGAGCTGCACTGCGGACACCGGAATGCTCTTATATTCTATATTGATCTCGGTATCAAACTTTAACTCCCTCTAATTATCATACTCCTTCCTACAATAACATCTGAGCAGAATGTAGCAATGAAACCACGATTTTGACCATCGTACATGCCTATCTTTGTACGAGGAATAGCTGGCTCTGTACTTCCTAAGAAAGAAATACGCAAGATGAGGAGCATGGCTCTTCTCAAGTTCAGGCAGAACGCAGAATCTGAGATATTATAAGAAAGGTACTGGGATGGATATAGAGTAGAACCACCTCTTCATATCCCGCAAAGTCATATGAAACAATTTTCAAGTCAGGACAAAGGGCCTTCGCACTTCGTACGTACATACCTGCTTTAATTCCTGATCACAGAACTGAAAAAAGAGGATAAGATATACCCATCGAGACAGAAACATCACTAAAATACCACAGAACAGTATGAAGTACTATCCTGAGATACGAGGAAGTCCTTGGAAATGGCTTACCGAACGATCTTGCAGGATAATTTGCTGAGGAAATTTCTGCTGTGCCTTTGTCACTGTCAGAGTGGCAAACAGCAACTGGCTTACCAACTAAATCTGGGCGGTTCCGTACTACCACTGATACGAAGAAGCAATCCTGTCATAAAAGACCCAATTTGTTCAAGTAGAACATTAACTTTGACAAGGAGGATAAAAACTTACTGAAGATCCTGATATTCTCTAACTTATCGTCAAAAGGGGACTGCCAGGATAGAAGATACAAATGAATGTCCCGCTCCAGAACCTTAGATCCTAAACACCATGAGTTCTTGCCAACTAATAGGTGGCTTTCTTCTCCAGCTAGTGTTACTGGGACCAGTGCTCGAAGCGAAAGACAACTTTGAGATCGTAAGGTAAGATGTAAACCATGTCTAGATGAATAATCATGGGTTTCCCGTCAGAGTTAGCCTCCATCAATTCACGATCTTTACTCTTCAATCCTCCATCCTTCCCGAAGCTGCCTGCTAGAGACTGATATCGAGTTCGCCAGGTTCCTATGAAGTGAAGTCTGGAATTCTGTACCAGAGTATATGTTTGTCAGCAAAGGTGCTGCGGAAAGTTCAGGGCTACTTTCAGACGGACATCCGTCAAAAGGAGAGACCATCATAAAACTGTGGATCTAAAACTCTTAAAAGGTCTACTCTACGTCCACAGATAAATGTAAGGCGAAGTAGCTATAGCTTGCCTTGAAGAAGTTCTTCACAAAATCTGTATCGTTCATCGAGGAACGAAAGGGTCGAATGACGAATTCTCCTGAAACAGCCTTCGGTTCTAGAGTCTTGGCCGTATGAACTGTTTGTACACCATGACTATCATGAGAAGCTTCCCCAGCAGTGTGATCCGTTTTAGACTCCCTTACAACCTTTTCCTGGACATTATCTGGGTCCAGGAAAGGCACTCGGTCAAAGCACACAGATGGTTCGGATTTTTCCAACACTAGGTGAGACTTTCCCTCAGCTCCTTCAAGCAACAAGCTATCTTGTCCGTTAATTGCACCCAAAGATTCTACTTGGACAAGCCCGCCATCTGAACGTACTGAACTATCCTTAATACCAACTTGGATGCCATTTTCTGAATCCTCAGCAATAACCGCCTTTGTGGACTGAGAACCATCTTTCAAAGCAGCAAATCTGGCAGCAATTGTTTGTTGACCCGGATGAGCATATGCAAGGCGTTCAAGTTGGTAATTTTCCCCTACATTCCAATTTGTGTATAAAATCAGCACCGACGAGCCATACTATCACATCCGTGCAGTTCCCATGTTGTAAATCTAGTGCAAAGGAGAGCTACAAGGCAGACACAACCTTTTTACACCAGTCAGGCCCTACAAAGAAGACCAGTCGTATCGGGATTACTTGACCTAGAAAAGTCGGATGAATTACTGGGTGATAAGACGTAAGCTATACTTACAAGGCAGTAGCTTCTCTGCTTTCATGCTCTCCACGATCCATTCCGGCTTCACAATTGGCAATCCTCTGCTCAGCATCCTACAACCATAAAAAGTAGCGGATATAGCAGATTCTGTTACTGCTTACCGTATAGATTCTTGGTAGCGAGAAGTAAATACCTTGGATTCATGATTTTGTTGTCCGGAAGAGTGCTACATATGATGTGAGTAACTCGTTGCCTTGAGAAGTAGTTCTCAAAGACTCCTCCATTATTCATCATGATAAATCGCAGTTCCTACAAAACCCTTCAATGTCAGTGTAATAAATCTCAGGGCCTTCGCAGTGTGAAGAACTGGAGACGTGCAGGCCGTGGGATAAGGCTCATAATACAAGATTACAACATGTGCTGCAGTTGTACCTGATGACTGGGAATAGTGAACCCATCCACAAAGATAGACACTCCTTGAAATATGAGCGTGTTTGACCTCCCTGTCGGCGTCTCAGAGGTAGCGTCATCTTTAGATATACTGTGCTGAGCAGCAGCAGCAGCAGCTGCATCTCTGCAAGGTTTTGAACACCCATAGGCAGCACGCCAGTGAGAGTGAGCAGAAATCTTGTACTTTAAGCGTACTTGGTGCATCTCCACACTTCGAGCTAATTCATATCCAGAATTGCCCTTCAGTTACTGTCTTCACATACCTGAGAGCTGTACCGGATGAATCTTGACGATACTGCTCCCTCAACTTGCGTTGCTTTTCGGCGAAGTATCTGTAATAGCGCGCATTGACAACGACCAAAGCGGAAAAACTTAGTTCTTTCTGGTGATGACATAACCTCCTGCATTACAGCTGAAAACCAAGTATTCGAACATGCTTAAAACTCGCAACAACACCCAGGCGGCAAAGAAAGGCACTTACCAGATTTCCTAACACAGAGACTCAAACTCTTAAAATAGGTGTTTGAACATATTTCTAAGAGCTCCACTCCCTACTGCATAATTTAGTGTCTCGTTCCAACTTATATTCATCGTCATTAAGATAATTACCATTCAAACCCAACCCAGCTTCTTGTGTTATCGGAACTTTTAGTCTTCTATCAATCATCCAAGTAGCAATTCTCGTCTGCAAAAGGTGATGGAAACGTCTTCAAGGATAGCAATTCCTTTGACATCACTTACCTGCCAAAATCATCATATCCAGGGTCATTCCCCGTGTCTCTGAACAGCTGGATCTTAGCAGCGGAATATGAATTGGATCCCCAGGCTGTCCCCGTTGCAGCATCTAACAGCTTCCTCTTCCGCGAGCGATCGTCCTTCTTCTCAGCAAGGACAACTGCTCCATCGGTCTTCTC
This sequence comes from Asterella californica, assembly GCA_036924285.1. Classification (NCBI taxonomy): domain Eukaryota; kingdom Viridiplantae; phylum Streptophyta; class Marchantiopsida; order Marchantiales; family Aytoniaceae; genus Asterella; species Asterella californica. The sequence continues at coordinate 17,853,666 of JAYKYS010000008.1, forward strand.
CTTGTCCTTGTCCATCGCACGATCATCTAACTAGCATCTCATTATACAACTACTTAAGAAAACTGATTCAGCGTCGACTGGTTGACGGTAGAAAGGACAGCAGCCAGTCAATCAGGAAGTCACAGTAGGAAGAGGGTCATGTAAAACCCTACACCTCCAAAAAGAAGAACAACTCCCCGACTCACAAAGAGGAGTCCGGAGTCCCACTTGAAGCAAATGCGCCAACTGTCTCGTCCAAACCACTATATCCATTCAGCTCATAATAGTTTCTGAGTCGCATTGTGCCTGTTCGCTGACTCATCGGATGCCATCCAGGTTCGTGCCACACTTCCTCGTAAACGTAGTGGTGACAGCTTCGGTTGCCTTTGACCGAGCCATAAACTCGTGTCTTGAAAGGAGGACTCACGCTGCTCACTGGATGCGACCCTGATCTCCAGTGAATCTTCACTTGCGCTGAAAGAAGAAAGATGATAGCATGAGTCTCGTATCACCTTCTGCAGTAAAGGCGGCCACATTTGCATTCCAGTGCATCGCATCGGCCGTCGAGGGAAGATAAGTTGTCAGCAAAGCATATGTGTTTCCGCCAACTGGAGATATAAATTACAACTCTGAAACCGTCTACAGTAGCTTCGTAGCGAGCGTTCAGCTTGTCCCGGACGCTTCAGTGTGGGTCGCGGCTTAAGATTAGTTTCTTATGTAGGCAGCGATATATGACTGTAGGTGTTATCGTTCTCTACGTGAAAGTATACAGCGCTGTTGCGCGGGTTTTCGAAATGTGATGTGAGTTCACGTGTAAGTAACACCTGTCAAAGGATGCCCCGGCGCTAAGCTTCCCTGCCTATGCTTTCGTGTAGGAAGGCATGAATTATATGGTTGCTGTGATTTGAGGATAGGGTTCAAATGTTTGCGGCAGCAGCTCTCCTTGTAGCGCTATCATGGCAAATTTTGCGGTTGAATCACTGGCACATCGTTTCTGTCTGGGCTCTGGCGGCCCCGGGTCACGACCCAAGATATCATCACCATCAAGACGAGTAGCGGCACCTCTTTCCCAAATTCCTTCGAACTTAGTCATCCGGGGCCCTTGTGATTATTTCTTGGTACATTTAGCTACCGGACGACTAGCCAGATCGAGGATTAAAGCAGGAAACTGTGATAAGAATTTCAGAGGCCGAATAAACTTGCGGGATCGAACCGAAGACACGTGCTGTCTGACGGCAGCAGCGGCTGGAAATGCAGATGCTGCGGAAACAGGAAAAATTGACGGAGAACTGGAGGAGGAAGCTCGCGTAGCCGTCGTGAAGGTGCTGCTGAAAGCTGGGCTCCCAAAAGATGAGGCCTCCAGTGTAGTGTCAAAGGCACCGGGATTCTTGGCAGACCTTGTCCGAAGGTATATGGAGTTGGAGGAGGAACTGGTGCTGCTAGACCAACTGCAGCTTGCAGCCAGGAGGAAAGCTGACGATCCACTGGTCAGTCAACCCTTAGATGATGATTCGAAGTCCCGTTTGCAGCAGCTGGCTTGTAAATCGAACGGATTGGCTCCATATCTTGAAAGCTTAGGTGTGAATCTGCACAGCATAGCAAGGATTTCGCATACGCTGTCTTCCCAACGGCTTCCTGATCTTTCGCGCAAGGTTTTTCTCTCCTGTCTGTGGCTTCTGCGCACACCAACCTCTTGTAGAAGCTCCTTATGAGTCCAGCTCGTCGTTTTCTTTTCTTTCTCTGTCACCATCACATGTGAAAGAACTGAAGCTTGGTACAATATACCTTGACGTTGAAATCTGGACGTTCCATATTGCGTGAGAGTTAATTATCTTAATGCTGATTCATGTGAACTGTATTCGAGCGGTTTACTAAAGATGGTGGTAGAGCAGTCCGACCGTAATTCTGTTTTCAACCGCTGATGATTCCCCGTTCATGATTGAGCAGATTGAGTACATCAGAGAAATACTTACAGCAACCCTGCACGAAGGCAGACCAGTGGATAACCTTATGCGGCATATGATGAAAAGATTGTCTTTGAGTCCAGATGAAGATCTTCAACGAACCCTTTCTTTCTATCAAAAGGTGACTTAATTTCTTCGTGGTGTTCGAACTCCTACCGTTCCCCTCTGCGTCTTCATTTGCACTCGTTCAAACGCGGGCAGTTCTCTTCATTGTGTTGTGGACACTTGTGTGTTACTTCACCGGTGGGTTGGTGCTGACTCCCTCGTTCTTCTGTGGTTGTTGCAATAGCTAGAAGCTCGGCGAGGGCTTGGTGCCTTGAAGGAAACCCCTTATGCCCTAGTACAGCTTATTGATTCATTCCCCCAGATCTTCCTTCGAGACCTCGAGAATGAGATCAAACCTACCGTGCAGCTTATGGAAGAGTATGGAGTACCAAGAGAAAAACTCGGGCGCGTAGTATTGTGCTTCCCTCCATTGCTGTTAAAAGACGTAACAGCTGAGCTGCGACCCAGAACGAGAGAACTGAAAAAGGTGCATGTACTGGCCCTCCTGGAATTCAGATTTCATTCAGATATCATGTCTGTCATATGATACTTTTCGGAAGAGGGGGAACTGAGTCCGTCTTTCTCACGGCAGGTTGGTGTGGCTGCACGAGATTACGGACGAATGATCGTGAAGTACCCTTGGGTCTTGAGCCAGTGTGTAGCTGATAACGTTGAAGAAACTTTTAGATTCTTAGAATCAAGCAAGGTATAGCGAAGACACTTACCATCTGCCTTTAATATCTGCAAATAGTTTTTCATCCTCGGTCAGTCTTTTAACATATTTCAAATTGAAGATTGTGTGGAAATGCTCGGACGTAACAGTCTGTTTAATGATTCAAGGGGCTTCGCGGTGTTTCTGAATCTATAGCTCTTTTCTGATTCACGCTGAGCATCAAGAATCAAGGAATAAAGCAACCACCTTCCTGTACCAGGAAAAATAGCTTGTTAGAAGGTCACCAGTTACAGTCCCTTTGTTGGATCGAGCGATCAATCTTGCTTTAATCACTAACGTCACATGCGTTTGATCAGGTACTTAAATCTAAGATTGACGGAATCATTACTAGGTACCCGCAGCTCTTGGGTTTCTCCTCAACGGCTGCCCTTTTACCAATGATAGAACACCTTAAGACATATGGAGTGAAAAGTAAGCGTCTGGGCAGGGTTATAGCTTTGGCCCCGCAGATTCTGACCATTGCACCTCAAGATTTCGATGAGGTAAAATCTTCTGCAGCGATTTGCAGAACTTTGTTCGATATAGGAGGTTTCAGGTTTTCATGCTTGACTATGCAATGAGGCCGTCTTAAATATGTTAGTCAGTTCATGAATGAGTATTAAGTTCCGATACATACTTCACGTTAGACTTGTGCACTTGGTGCTACGACTCGTTGCAGCTTCATTAGGTATCCAATATGCCATCTTTCGATCTCAGAGATGCCGACACGGTTTGGATCTTACAGCTCAATCCGAGTGCTTCGTTGCATGCCTGCAGGTGGTGGTGTTTCTGAACGGTTATGGCTATGACTCCAAGGATATAGACAAACTTCTGAGAAGGGCACCTGAAATTTTTGCAGCAAGTATTCATGGCACCCTGCAGCGGAAAGTAGATTTTTTATTGGAGCTCGGAATCAAGCATACAAAGCTCCCTCGAATCATAAAATTTTATCCCGAGATCTTATCAATGAGTGTGGATGATGCTTTGAGACCCAGGTAAGGCTAGCCACCAAGTTCATGCCCTTTCATGCCGTTCGGACAATTTGGATCTGTATGCTCTGCGTTATTATGGTGAGGGAGATTCTAACATTGTCCTGGATCAAGAGTTACCAAAGGTAATCAAATTTCTGGTTGCTTGTTTGCTTGTGCAGAGTAAAGTATCTGCGTAGCAAGGGATTCGCCAAGAATGAAATATCTCGCATGATTTTTAAATTTCCTCCAATATTAGGTTATAATGCAGAAACTGTTCTGAGTCCGAAACTAGAATTTTTGACAGACACTATGAAGCGGCCAATGAAAGATGTGGTGAGTTATCCGAAATATTTTAGTTTCTCTTTGGAGAAGAAGATACAGCCTAGAGCTAGAGTGCTTGCAAACAGGCGAATAGAGTGCGATCTGCAGACCATGCTAGGGAAAAATGATGATCAGTTTGCAGCAGAGTTTTTAGGTTTTGAGACCATGTACCTTCCGCCCCTCTAAGTGAACAGGGGACATCAACCCCGCCCGCACTCCAAACGCTTAACGCTTAACGCGGTGGCGTTAAGCCATCAGATTAAGCCGTGATGACACCTTCGGAAGATAGAATGCAGTGCTGCCCTTCTGCAACTGTTCGTCCAGTTTCTAAGTGCTCTTTTTTGGGGTTACAGTTGAGCAACTGAGTGCCGTATTCTGGTCGGCGATACGCAGAAAGGGTGAAGAAACAACGAAACGGCAAAGCTGCTACAGAAATAACGCCGGTCCCAATTCTCTTTGTAAGAACAAGGACTCATCCGCCTCGCGGATGAATGAAGCCCTAGGAGCATCGTATGTTGCACAATGACTTTTTAGAGACTCACGACGACATCCAGTGCCCACGTTATAAACTGGTAACGACGAGTCATAGAGTAACTGGCGCCAAGCTTCCCAGACTAGCGATTAGTCTGGCACGAATCAGGGAAAATGTCTTCTCCTTTGAGGAGGAGATGAGCTTGGGAGCGTGTTAGCATTCGAGGATATTGAACTCACAGGAATTAGGCGAGCTTCTCAAATTCCAAGTGCGAAAGGAGAAGCGTAGGGAGCGTCTGCAGCGTGTTTGCTGTTAGAACAGGGAGGGAGGGAGGGAGGGAAAGATCACTTTCAAGGTGGATGAGCGAGTTAGACTTCAAAGGGAAGAGAGAGAGTGTCTCTAGATCTTGAAAGAGCGAGCGATGAAATGCTTTGCTGATGAAACCTTTTCGCCAAAGTGGGATTAAAGCCCAAGTGCCCCTATATATATATGCTTGGTAACCAAGACGACTTCATTTTGTGGGTTATTGTTTGAGAATAAAAAAATTGAACCATTATACCTCGAAATATTTTTGCTGATAGAATTCGCTTGTGTTCACAAAATCCCAGAATTTTACACTATGTGATTCATTTTATAACTAATTATTGAGTACGTAGTTAGAAATATTGAAAGGAGGGTCATTTGGTTTTTCGAATAAAATAGGATATTCTCACGGGGACTAAAAAATTAATATTCTTTTCTTGGACTTAAGTCAAAACTCTAACAAGCTCTCTAAGAACTTTCCCATCTATAATTCTTTAAAAAAGAAATTGTTGAATATGATGAGAGATATCTTTTTGTCTTTTAGAGTTATTTTCGTCGTGAAGTTTTTTGTTCTTATATGAATTAGACCAACCCGCTCTCGAGTACCCGGGTCGCCCATGACAACCAAGAGCTCGAGATTTTACAAGCGAACCCTAACCAACGACCTGCTGTGGCTGGGGTTGGTGACCTGGTGACCTGACCTCGACCGAGAAATGTTGAGACGAAGGTTTAGTGGTTTCTTGGGACAAAACAAGTTATTCTCTAACCCTTAAAGTACACAGGCGGGGAAAATTGGATAAAAATGGATTCTTTTCTATGGTTTTTTAGGGATGGAGCAATTTAACTGAGGAAGATCGTGAATCACTAGGGAATCCAAACATCTGCATGAAAGTTTGAAGGGACGGAGAGAAAGGATCATAACCTTTTAACTACGAGGATGGTGCATGTTTTACTTGGAGGGGGGAGTGTAAGAATGGAGTTCACGTGTACCTAAGCTCAACTATATAACAAGGGAACTCAGAAGAGTGTCGTAATTTCTCGAGGGAGGGAAGTAGTTTAATATTTAACCAAGACTCTGTAGCATGGTAACCTTTAAACCACAGGTGCGAGTACATGTACTCCACTTCCACTGTAACAAGACAATAGGCATGTAGACAAATAAGCATGATCAACCACTTTTGGGGAACTTTTGTTCGGTATCTGTTATACAAAAGCTTTGTATTAAGTTTTATTGAAAATCAAATATAATCTGTTACTATTAAATTTTAAACGTACAGAGAATTACGAAAGCATCCCAGAAAACCCATACGTGAAGTCCATAACAATGCTCCTCTAAATGTATAAATCTGGCATGTTGTCGAGTATCATAGAGTATTCAATAAAAACTTTAGCTTATTACCTAACCCTTCTCGTCAGGAAAGTTAGGTAATAAGCTTGCAGTCCTCTTCCATCGAAAGAGGGACAAAATGAATAAACATAACAGACAATAGTCCGATCAATCAATTAACTACAATAACTTTTGGAAATGCATCATAAATCAAATTATAGATAAATAATTATAGAAAATTTAAATTTTTAATAATATTACATAAATTTTTAATAATTTTTAATTGTTAACAGAGGACATGTATGGATTCTTCGGAACATAACCCATAAGGCTAGGGTGCAAAAATGTGCTTCTGAAACTACTAGACCGGGATCTTATCACCAAGTACATTAAACAATTCAAAACATTAATTGAATTGTTTTAATGTTTTGAACATAGCATTAATTTATTGAATAATAAATTAATGCTACATGATCACCTCTTCGTCTTGGAAAAGGTGAATATGCATGCTGGATGAACTTTTGGGAATTTTTGTTCGCTTGTTGTTATCAAGGATATTTATAAGTATTAAATAAAAATCATTTATCAAGTAAATATAAATAATCAAAATTTTCATAAATATTAATTGTTAGCACATGTCTAGAAACACAAGAAGATCAGAAGTAAAACCATAAGGCCTAATATACTGCCGTGCTTATAAACGTACAAGTCTGAGAACTTATTGCTATTAATTATTAATTTAATGATAATTTAATTTTTTAAGTAATAAATTAAACTCCTGCAGATTTGCCTCCTCCATCAAAACATGGAGGAGGTGAGTATATACACACCTTCTCTGAATAATAAATATGAATATATAAAAAGGTGAATCTGCATGATTCGAGAAGAAGTATAGATATTGAAAAGGATTCCCCTTTCATAGACTAGAAGCTGCTCTCTACTCTTAGGTGTTTTTCACTTAGTTACTATATCTTATATTCTCACAGGACTAGAATATGCGCATGAAGTAGTGACTATAAAAATTGCAGATGCTGTGGACTGTGAAACTTTATTTCTGGCTGTGGATTTCTTTATTGCACAGCAGTTTTATTTTTATATATATTCTTGAGCAGTTGTATTTGTGGTTACTTTGAATGTAGTGCATAGATATCTGGAATATTCTAGTTGAGAAAGCTCATCTTGCAAAGCAAAATCTATCTGGTGAAATTTTTTTACTCACCGAGTTATAATATTCAAAACTCCGTCCTTACAAACAGTAATGCATTTCTTGGTGTTCTTAACTTGACTTTATGGCTAGTTTTTCAATGTTTTATAAGCTTCTTAGTTTCTGATGTATAATAGTTTAAATCACAAAACTTTTGTAATTATTGATTGTAATTCTATATCATTGTATTATATGTATACACTTTCCTTTACGTTATAAAGGTGATGAGCAGTTCTACTCGGATATGTCTTTAATATTAAGAAAAGATATCCCATATATAATGGTGCAATATTATAGAGCCAGAAACTTTTATAGGTTTTTCCATTTATAATACATAGTTGGAAACATGGAAAACAAATTGGGAGTGATTTTTGTGTTCGAAATGATTATGTTTCTGTTATTTTCTGGACTGTTTTAAGGTAAGAACTTTGTCATATCGTTTAGTGTTTGGCTTAGGTTTTAGTTATTAACCTTGCTTATGGTTATTCACCTCTCTTCCATCTTCAGATGGAAGAGAGGTGAAAGCTTAATTTATTACCTAACCCGTCTGACGGGAAGAGTTAAATAATAATTTAACGTATTTATGAATGTATTGTTTTGGTGTAGTAGGATCGCTCACTTGTACTCTCTAAAGCGCATATTCCTACAATTCACTTATGCGTTTTCTTACAACGTTTCCAACGTTCTTGAAACAACTAATATTTAATATTTAAATTATTATTTTGATCTAGAATATTTATAAAATACTTATAATATTTTTGATATCATAAAGAGAGCAAAAAGTCCAGAAATTGATGAGCATGGTTATTAACCTCATTTGACTAAGTAAACTGTGTTTTGGTTTGTTTTGGTTGTTTATTGGCTGAACGACGTTAGAGACATGTACATCTCTCCTCTGATCGGTCAACCAGAATGTTAGGAGACGTCCATATTGTGTTCAAGTTATTCGGATCGCAGAGGATCTCTTAAACTTTTATAAGCAGTTCTGCTGTGTGTAAAGGATTCTTGAAATATAAAGTCTTTTCTCCTTTGGAGAGAGTTTATATACGCTATAGCATCTTTTAACTTGATAAACTATGATTTGTATATATTATTTTTATAAACTATAATCTTTAAATATTATAGTTAGATAGTTAAATCAAGTGAGAAATTTTTTAAATCTTTATATTTCTATGTTGCTTTACGCTGTCAAAACCACGAGGGTGGTCGGCTTCTCAGTCCTCTGCTCTCGGTTCCACTTGAGGAATGGTTAAGACTGAGAAGCCACTCCCTCCCGGGGCTCGTGCTATACATTAGGACTAGGAACATAGCATGCTATGTTGTTGAGGTGGTTGTTAGACGGTTCTACTAGAAGTATAGAGACATAGTGGGATCGCATAGAGTGCATAGCATCTCTCGATCTTGCAGCGATGAGGTTACTGTTGAGCAGGAGATTTCCAACTTTACAAGAGATACTCAAATAGTTGTTGATGACAATAGTGTTAGTATGGATATTTCTCGATCGTGTCTAATTAAGCTGCCCATTATTTCTTAAGTATGTGAGAATGTAAGAGAGCTGTCCATTATTTCCTAAATCCAGAAGGAGAGTTTTATTTTCTAAGGCATTAGAAATTAAACAAGTACCTTAACCTGCGGTCGAGGGCCGTATCGTCAAAATGAATATCCATTAACCGAGATCTCTCACTCCTATTCTCAAATTCTCATCATCTATGCCTCCAAGAGATGATGACAGATTGATCTCCCTTACAATAATAAACAGCTCCGGCTCTACCTCTACATCTCCTGTCCGAGTTTCCTTGCCACTTATCTCTCTCTCGATTCGTGCGTGTCATTGTACTTCGACAATTAACCTGGCATGAAAAGCGCTGCATTAGTTTGCTAATCCATGCCAATACTTTAAGCTTCTACAATTAGAGAGAGTCTCTACATTTATAGTGATGCTATTGTGCATGATCAAGAAGAAGAGCAATCTTTTGAGATTGTTGCTGGGTCACGTACACATGTGCTGGCTGAGTGTGGATTTTGGGGTTGAGGAAAGATTTTCGGAGTTTAGCAAAGTTTACGATTCACGAAGTCTGCGCGTGAATCTATTATCATGTCCGTGATCCAGAGTTGCAATGTTTTCTCCCATGTACCATAGGTCCAAAAAAATATTGTTTCTTACGTCCTTGCACATAGAACTGCGTTTTCTGTTATCGTAAAACACATAAGCACTATGTAAAAATGTTGTATTAAGCAGTTTTGAAAGATTAAATTTATCTATAACTGTTAAGTGTTAAACAGCACTAGAGTTACGAACAGATCCGAACATAACCTGTAAGTGAAACACTGATTCTCGTGCTGTTAGGAGTATAAGTCCGCAAACTAGTTAAACATATAGCGTAATCTCCTTAATACATTAATTTATAAGCTAACCCTTCCGTTGAAAAGTTAAGAAATAAATTAATAAAAGTTTTCTAAGGTATACATGAGGTGAATATTCTCTATATATAGAGAAAATATGTTGTTCCAGTAACCACCAAAGCTTCTTTTCAGTATTCTTCAACAATTAGTTGTGAAATGAATCACATAGTGTAAAGTTACGGGGTAGCTTTGATTTAATTCATTACCTAACGGATTCTGTTCTCGCAGGTAAATTCTATCAGCAAAATATTTTCTGTATAATAGTTAAATGTTCTTTTTCGCAGATAACGCACTCTCAGAATGAAGTCGTCCTGGTTACCAGACATCTTTCTAGGCGTTAACTTTACTTATATTAATTGTCTTGTATGAAAATGATAAGATATCGTTATTTCCCACTTCATCGTACGATGAGGATTCGTGCAGACTCGACACGACACCAATTAAGATGAGTAGAGTTAACTCAGAATTCTTTATAAGGGGCCCTTGGGATTTAACATAAAGTTCATTTGGTTTTTAATCTCTAAAATAGAGAGGTAAGGAGGTGGAGAACCACTGGCGATGTTCTTAAGTCCCCTAAGGGGCCTTCTGCACTTAAGTTTCAAAACTGCACAAGCATAGTTCACGCGTGTATGTTAGGGGTGGTAATAAAAGGGTGCTTCAGACTGTGCGCAGTTTCACTTTGGCGAATAAGGTTGGTACAAAAATGTACAGGTTCTCGCATTTGGGAGAAGAGTTGTGCCCGGATGTTTTTGAGTTTGAAGCTTACAGTTTTGATCCAGACACGCGTGAGAGTTATCCCTGCTGGTAGGTTTACCGTAAATCTTTCCAGTAAACTTCCACGTGGCATCTTAGCGTGTACAACACATGTCCAGCACACGCCCTACAGGGTACTTCACTCAAAACTGCAGAAGCAATGCGGAGAAGAAGGTGAGTAAAAATGAAACTGTGAAAAATTCTCTTTGGTTCGGGAGGTATCTCGCAATGACGAAAATGTAGGAAACTGCAAGATATGCAATTTTGAAACTGTAAGTGCAGAAGGCCTCTTAGGAGGCTTAAAATCCGTTTCTACTACAACTAACGAGTTACAATAGGTTAGTCAAGACGGTACAGCAGTTCAGTACTTTGGTTTCCTCGAACTACAACTTGCTTGTTTGACCAACAACATGTCAACATGAGGAGAGACAAATCTTTGCAGTCATTGAGACATTCGAGAGTTCACACAACCCCCCTTGTTCGCGGGGAGGGGAAAATCTCATCATGGGAAATTCGGTCATGATGAACGAATGTTGGGCCTTGGAAACCAAAATAAGGAGTTTACCCGTGACACATCCAGCGGACTGGAGTTTTGAGCCCAACTCAACATGTTTGTCCTTCTGGTCTCGCACTGACTTGCTATACGTATTCGACTGAATGGAATGTAACTGTAGACGAGAACTCGGACACAGAGGGATGAACACGATACAGGTTGAACTCGCAGCTTCTAAGACTGTGTCACTGAAATACTTAAAGGACTCAATTGATTGGCTCAACGCTATTGATTCGCCTGTCTCTCTCGCAAAATAAAATAAAGAAAAATTATGATTTCACTTGCCTGTACTTAGTTTTGGATATGTGCATTTCGTAACCTGAAAAGTTTGTTGACGCCGATGTCTCTGCAACTCATGAGTCACGGGCCTCCCTCGATTTATTAAGATTCGATCAGGCGAAAATGGAATCCGCAGTACAAACTCTGGAACCTGTTTGGTCTGGTGGATCTGTGAACGGACAGAACGATCAGTTACTGATTTCCTTCTTAAATTCAAGTCCTTGTCCCCGCTGCCTTGAACATGTCACCAACACAACAGACCAAACAATATAATGGTGAAGGAAGGGTGTGTCTACTGTCCTTGCCAGTGAGAAACAAGGAACATGATGATAAGGGCAGGACTGGTATAGATGTACACGGAAAACGAACATGGAAGTTGTTTGGTCTCTAGGAAGGAGGCTCAGGCATCATTGGCATGGTCCACAGTCATCATAGAAACCTACATTTTGCTTGTAGACGACTCTAAGACGAGCACAGTAGTAGTAGCGTTCGATCATTCCCGTGAGGTGAGAATAACTGTAGAGGGCAAGAGAAGTTTCACATTTCCCCAGCGATATGTTCCCACTTTTGGCTGATGCCGCTGATCCCACACACATACATACGAGCAAACCAACTGACTGAAAGAGAATTTATCCAACCTTCGGTTGCTGCGGACGCCATTGACTGCATTTATGTTTCACAACACTTCATCGGTTTGCTTCCAGAGGTGGAGTACAGTACATGCAGACAGACCTTACTTCTTTCTTCAGTTCCTCTTGTTCGTTCCGGACTCCGTCCGTGCAGCACTTCCCTGCACTTTCACGTGTGACGACGTATATTGTACTCTTCTTGCCCCATTCATGTCTGCATTGACTTCAATCTCTTCTACTCTACTTGGGCGCTCTCTCTCTCGCTTTCTCTCGCTCCATGGAGTTTGTTCTGTCAGAAACAGAAAAAGAGAGGGAAATTATTTTTGTTAGTGGCAAAGAATGAGAATTATATCTTCCACAGGCTATTTTCGTGTATACCTTCTCGATGTAGTGTGCAAGGCCTGTGATTCTGAAAGCTTCATATTGCAACATACGAACGAACGAACTATTCTTGCTCCGTCTGGCCGGCAGGCGTCGTACTGCTACTGGCTCAAAGTACTCTCGTTGTTTTCAGTTGGTAATCAATCCTCGGGTTCCTGCTCGGAACTGTCTATTCATGGCGCGAATGGGGCCGCGGTGCAAAGGCTACCCCGTCCACAGTGACAATGTAAAAGTGCCTCCTTACTACTAGTCTCGCATAAGTTTCGATTGGAATGCTATACTAGTCAATATAACTGTTTCTTCATCTTCATCCGCATCAGATCGCGGGATTCCCATGACATCTCCGTCCGTGATACGGATCAGCACTCGTTGTCCTTCGATGAGGCTCGAACGAAATGGAAGTACGTTAAGAGAACTCAAACGCTAGAACGAAGTCGTGGGATAAACAAGGCGCACGCCCATGCATGTCTACGTTGCATTTAGCAAGCTTGGAAGCGAGCTTACGGCCTAAAAGACTAGATGGGTAGACCTCTGGAAGCTTTACCGTTTGGCCGTGTGCTGAAATGATGGAATGTTGTTGTAGCGGCGATGTAGCCGGCTTTGAAACTTGAACGTTCACACAACTAGAAGCCCAAGGCCAGTTTCACGGCACTCTCCACTCTTGCTCTGATAATGTTTTGCAAATGACTGCATTCCTGCTGGCAGGCTGTATTAGTTCCTGCCTAAGTTGTGCTGGCCGGTCTGCTCATTAGGAGTAATCACATCACGTTAAGGGTAGGAGTTAACTCCACCCGACTGTGTACCGCGGTGAGGCAAGTTCAAGAAAGTCGTGAGATTGGTATACAGATAAATCTGCAAATGTATCATCCCGTCATGCGTCCGGCTTGGAGTTGTGTTACGAATGCTAAGCGAATTGCTTCCTCCAATCGGTCCCAAATTGACTTGTTATTGAAAAAAGAAAAAGAGGAACGGGAATATGTGCCAATGCTAAAACTAGTCAGGCCAAGGTCGAGCACGATATTCGTCGCAGATGAATGCGGACATGCTCCTTGGTGCACCCTCCGAACGGTGGCCGCCTACTTTGCTCACCGGCCTTTCCTGGCCGCTAATTCCATCTTCCTTTCCTGAGACTCCCTCCGTATCTCAACTTTGAGACGAAGGAGAAAAACTATCAAAACTCGGAGGAGTAACCACGGAACGTACAACAGCTAGGAAGAAACAAGTGAAGGAAAATGCCGAAAAAACGGCTGGTGGGAACGGATTGGGTTAGTCGATCAGCGCTGTAATTATTACAGACTTCCGTCACTTCAGACCACACCTCCTCCGGTTCCTCATCTTTGACTCAATCGTCGTTCTTCTTCCGTTCTTTTAGCCATCATCGATCAGAAATTACTCCCTCGCGTCTGAGAACGTTTACTACTCGTTTCGGTAGCCGCTACAGTACAGCATGAAGTTACTACTGCTTCCTAGGGTTCAAAGCTCAAAAAGCTCCAAGTTCATTAAAGATCCTGGACTTCATCACATCACGGACCCGTTTCCAGTATCCAGACCACCCTCGAGCGAAGGAAGGCAAGTGAAGGGAATGGATGGGTCCGGATCCGGATAGAGCAACACCTGTAAATGATGTGACGAGATATGGTCTGGCCACCGTGTACCTCGAGAATCAAGGCGAGTTGGTGGTTGTTCGCATGCTGATTCCTGAGATGGCGGATCAGCTTGAGCTGCTCGAGCGAGCCAGAGCTGCCTGACAATCCAAGCGGCGAGTGATTTCTAGTAGCAGACCTTCTAGAATGCCGGTCCCATTGCTGCCGCAACGGGAAGGGGCAGATTAGAGAGAGAGCAATGCTCAAGTTGGCGAGATCGATGCCGCGCATCGTGACGTCAACCCGGAGGGCGGAGGTGCGGCGTGGATCGGGTTCGTTCTACCTCCGTGATGGCGGCCACGCCGGTCATGATGTGTCAACTCAGCGGAGTAAGAACCGGTCGAACGAAACCCGATCACAAATTTCGAGCATGAGTAATACCGGATCGGATCGGGACCGAAAGACCGGATCGAGACGCCGGTAACTAGTAATTTAGCATTCCCAAGGGATAAGACTCGGAGTGGTAGTAGAATGTCAAAGGCGGAGCCGTGTTGACACATTGACTGTCCTGCAAACGAGCATTTCCGTCAAGCGCTCTCGTGGTGTTTGCAACACGAGGATCGGCGTTCGGTTGCCGGGAGGAGGAGTTCTGGGCCTGGGATGAGCAAATCGGTGGATATGACAATATGTACCAATACATGACAGGAGAAAGGCGCTGGATCCAACATCGTCCAGGGTGACCGAGAACTTGCCATAGCAAGAGTACGTATCTCCGGGTATCCCGGCAGGTGACAATTACTGGCGCCATAATGACTGGATCGCCATCCCTTATCTCAAGAGCAGCCGGATGTTTGTCGCTTGCAGCCACGAGAGCCTCCTGTTCGGGTTCCCGACTCCTGGTTTAGCAAGACCATCTTATTAATTTCCCTGTCGTGCATGGGAATAGTAACATATCGTTATTTTTTCACTTCATCGGACGATCAGGATTCGTGCAGACTCACACGACACCAATTAACTCTGAGTCTGGTTTAGGTTGTGAGTCAACACGATTGAAGGCGGTCTTCATGACTTGGCGGATGATCTTCATGACTCAACATCCGTCCTTATCCGTTGCCTGGCTCTAGCAGAGGAAGGACGTACTCGGATTGGGGGACCATGATTCCATCTCGGGCTCTTCTCCTAGCAGTCTAAGCAGAAAGAAATCCACATCAATGGCGACTTCGCGCATTTATCAATATTCCATATTTCCTCACCATCAGGGATCAGGTAAGGATCTTTATCTCTTATGTTCGCACTGTCTCTAAAAGCGCTCTGGAGTCGCGTAGGCCGTCGTGGTATCTCGGTTTCTCGCCCATTTACTTTTGAGTCCCAGGCACATGATATGGGAGTCAAGAGTCAAAAGGTAACCTGTCCACTCTGAGCCTGGGACGATAGTTCGCATGGTATGAAATGGCATGACATGCCCTTGCCCTTGCCCATGCCATGCCATGCCATGGAACTTTGTATAACTCCAGCCAACCTTGTCACGCGGCGCTGAACATTCAAATGGGAAAGATGATAAATGGCAGCGCCTTTTCACGTTTGTCTGACAGACAAACATTCAGCAAGTTCAGCTCGTTCTACCCGTATGCATCATACACTCAGTACGTGCAGGAGGTCATGACCTTCCCCCTCCATGCCCTAAAACCTCGTGCTGCATCTCAATCCCCTTCAGACTCCAGACTAGCAATAGCTGCTGGATGGAGCTCTACGCCGATCGATCTCTACCCTGTCGTGTAGTCAATTTTGTTTCTGGCCAGAAGCTACACAGACGACTGGAGGGACCTACTAGCGCCGAATCTCGCAGTACAGCTGCACCCCGCGTGATTTGGACCGAGAAGTGGACCGTCTCATGAGTCACGACTCGACTGTACTCGTCCTCGTGATCTTCTGCTCTCTTCGCAGGAAGTGTTCTCTCACGCGTAAATACGTCCCGTCAGGAAACTTCATAATCTGGCACGTGATTCATGACAGGACACCATGCCCAAGACCTGGTCTACGATTTTTTCAAAAGCTCCGACTTTCCGAAGTTGCAATTCTGAGTCTGCCTTACGTATTCACAGAACCGACTAACGCTCACGACTCCTTACTTTGACAGGAATCGATGGCCGATGGTGTCAAACTTAACCGGTTCTTTAACGATGTACGACAGGACCGGTTAGTCTCCACTCACGACCATGACCACGGAATGCTAAGGGCGGCGGCGTTCAAGGATATACAAGTTGCACTTGCAACGATGCAGCAAGACACGATCGACGAAAACCTTATGCCCACAAAGGCGTCGTAACAGGAAAGCCTAAAGAAATAATTTGGAGGAGTTACGAAATCGTATCAAGGGAAGCGACAGCAGCACGGGTACAACTTCAACACAACTCAATGCCACACAGGATGATGTTGAAAGAGAAAACAAAACACCCACACCACACCACACGGAGCGTACACGAATGTGTGATGCTTTATGGCAATGGTTGTGATAATGACATTTGACATGGATCTCGCCCAGATCCAAGGGATTGAAACAGCCTACAGATCTACAGAACCAACTATTTGGCCTAATGATCCTGAATAAACCGGACGATGGAACAGCACAGAATCGACTTGTCCAGGCTATAATGTCCTACACTGCATATCTACCTTAATCAACTAAAAAGTTCAGCTTCAGTAATGAATTGCCCAGCCCAAGCCCCACGCCAAACCCGCCCTTTCGATAAATATACCCCACCGTCCATCCCCGCTACGTCCCGTCCCGTCCCTTTCCTCCGACCGACCACCTCTGCGACTTCCTACGCTCGACCTCACAACTCTCCTTCACGTGTGGAAAAAGTAATAAGTAAATTAAACAAAAGAGAAAAATCAATTTGAGAGAGAGCAAGGAGATAGAACAATGACTTACCCTTCCCTGATCTAAGCTACACCTAATGCCACATTGCCTGACTGTTAAAGTTGAAGAGCCCCAATCGGTTTCCTTGGAACTGTGCGACTGTGTCTTGATCGTCATGCACAACACCTTCCTAGACTCGGAAACTGTTCTGGTCGATTTTCCAGGTATCGATTTCATACTCTTTAACAATGGTAATCAAGAAGAAGACACTGATGATCAATGGAATGACTTTCTTTGAGTTTTTTGTGGAAGAAGGTAAGAGAGTACAATGTGCCTGCAAAGAGTGATCGAAAGAACCATGATAAGCCAGAGTTGCATCCCCCAACAAATAGATAATGACCTCGAGTGAGTGGACAACGGGGCTAATATGCAATGTTCATCGAGTGTATCTGATTCCCAGCAGCTGAATAAGTTGGACGTACTGGGCCCGCAGACTACATCATGGGCAGAACGAAACGCTCGCTCTCTTGTAATTGACAGCACTACCTCTTTTCGAAGAAGAGACGATTGGGAAGTCATGCGGCAGAGGCATGTTATTGATAGGTTCATGATAGGTTCGGTACAATAACCATGACTGGAAATAAAGAATTGAGACCCCTCCCTTTCCCCCTCCCTTCCCCCCTCTTTTTGTGTTGACAGAGACCAAAATTTACTACACCTCAACAGACGAGTGTATGTATGGCCAATCATACACCCCCCACCAAGGTGGAGGTGTGTGTACATCGTCCTGTTTCTTTGCAACGACGACAACCTGCCCTGAACTTCTTTCTTTCTTCCATTGTTTCACCACCGCCCTCATCCCACCGCTCGCTCCTGCTTTGCTTTGCTTTGCTTGGCAATCAATGCTTGCTTCAGCAGCACACACGTAATCGCTCCTCTGGGCAGGAATTCCAAAGGCTCAGCAACCTCCGTTCCGTCCTCAACCTGACGGCTGCTCCGGAACGCCGCCCGTTGAGAATTGTTGCTGAGTTGGTGTAGCCACGGCGAATTGTTGAGTGGGAGGTCCTCCGACTCCCGCCGTGGCGATGGTTGGTGCTACTCCTGTACTTCACCACATGACATGTCCCACCCTCCATTATTAATTCTCAGTCATCATCTCATCCGAAGACATTCTTTCTTCCAGATGAGACCTATAGAAGCTTCCCTCATTTATCACACAGCAAACAATTCTCCACTGGCTGATCGGCCGGGGGTTTAGCAGATAATCAGTCTTCGCAGGACCAAATATTACTTGCACGATAAATGAAGGAGACAAGACTTACCGGGGGAAGGAGATGCTGCGGGGATGGGTATAGCTCCAGGGTACTGTTGAGCCATGCTGGTTATGGGCGTCACACCAGCGGGACTTCCATATTGCATCAGAGGTGGGCCCTGGACACCCGTGTATTGTGGAGATGCATAGCCGGGTCCCCCCTGAAGTGGTTGGGTGAATCCCGAGTAAGGATAGAGTCCCGTGGCGGGATTTGCAATCGATCCAGGCCCATATGCTTGCACCGGAAACTGCGGACCGCCATAGGGGCTATACAGATTCTGCAAGCAAGAAATTTTACCAACCAACAAAGGAAACTTGTTAGCACAACCAATCGCTCAGTCGATCATGCCCTACATCTTTTGAAGACTAACACGCCCTACCGAAAGTCCAATCAAAACTTCACTTCACTGCGCTGGTAATGCAAAAACGGAAGCACTGGATCATCTGCCCGACTGCTCCCCAACTCCGTCCTCCACTTCACACCACACGCTTAAACGCAAACACGAGCTTGAAATACCACGCAATTCAGCACCAATTCAGCACGCAACGTAAGCTTCCAGTCAACCCTTGAAATGCGAAAGCTTAAGCCACTTCCCAGCGCCAGAATTCGTCGAAGGACGGCAGGAAAGGAAAGGAAGGGACACTCAAATTTTCACTGAAGTATCTACCTGAGGGTAACCAGTGTAATCCGGGGGATACTGCGGGTAGCTGCCAACAGGACACCCGGGAGTCCCACGTCAGTACGATTATGGACCTAATCATCCAGATTGCGACGCCAACACGCGACTACTTCCTAAGTTGCAGAAACGATCGAACCGCTAGGCGTAACGAACAACGAACGACTGGAAACCTGAATCAAGGGCGAACTACGACGAAACGAAACGAAACGAAACAAACGATTCTAGAGAGTGAGGACTCGATCATATAGAGAAGAACAAGAGAGTGACTGACCCGGCGTACTGCGGGTACGTTGTGAAACCTTGCTGCGGATAAGCCGTGAAAGGGGCACCCGCTTGAGGGAAACTCGGAGCGCCGGTGTACCCAGGCCCTCCCGCCTGAGGGCCTGCAGGAAAAGGAGTCATTGGCCGAAACCGGTTGCCTGAGCGCATTAGATAATTGGAAAAGAGAAACGTGCATCTTCATCAGTCCACAGCAATGCCTTCTCCCAATCCCCCGTCCCGTCCCGTCCCGTCCCAGGTTTTCCCATGGCAGAAGTTCTTTCCTTAGTAGAAGATGATGATGGTACTGTAGTGACTGATTGTAGTATCTCCAGCTGGTGGCTGAGTTGAGTTGAGTGAGCTCATGTTAACCATGTCATGTGACTTTCTTTGCAACCTCCCGTCTCGGGCTTGGTGCTCGGTCTCTCTGGCTCCCGGAGTCTAGAACGTACGTACGTACATCTCATCTCATCTCATCTTTTGCACATCACATCAACTATGATACGATGGATGGAGGCGGCGCTTGCAGGCAGGCAGACTGGCTGGCTGGCTGGCTGTACTGTACCATGAGCTAACGATACATCAGACCTAGGACTAGGAATCCGCTTCCTTGGTCATGATCATAGATCGAACAAAGCTCTGATCACCTCTGAATATAAAGGAAAACCCTCGTCTAGCGCTGCTGCTTTCTACAAGTCTGTCTGTAGCTAGATTAGATAGATCTACTATCTAAGGTGTATCAGCTCAAAAATCAACCCAAACCATCTACATGCTGGATGCCCAACTTTTATCCTAACATCTATGACGCTGTACGGCGACGACAGCAGCAGCACCGAAGGACTTAGAACCACATCGGCTGACTAGAGTACCAATCTAACGGGCGTCCAAAAACTACTCAAACCGGCAGGCAGAGAGCGTGACCCGACAACGATCGTTCATCGGAAGGTCCCTCATTAGTCTTTAACCATCATCCAACACACTCTAATCTGATCTAATTAATCTAATCCAATCCAATCCGTCACTTGGGGCTTACTATATAACTTCTCCACTACCTAAAACACAAACACTGGATAACACGGCAGGAGAACGCTCACGGGAGGAAAACCAACATTGGACAAGACAGGTTAGGTTTAAGCGGCAGCTTCAAAGGAGAACACGTCCGAGGGGTGCAGAGGTCACCCCAGCCAACCCTGACCACGATGCAGCCCAACCAAGTCCCAGTTTGATTTTCCCACATCCCTTGCGTGCTTGAATTCAGAGCGTGCAGCAGCCAGAAGATGATGACGATGATGTTCCATGTCCATGAGCGCCAAACGAGATCATGGATTCGGGGTAGGGTTGGGAACGGAACGGGAGGCAGGGAGGGAGCTAGGGAAGGAACGGGGAAAGGAAAGGGAAAGGGAAGGAAATGGGAGTACTCTTCTTGAGTATGCACCTAAACAGAAAATATATCGGGGTGTAATATAATCGTGAGAGTGATAGGGAAATATGGGAGAGCAAAAACAGAGTGCAGAGACAGACCGTGCTGACCATGTGGGCGGTTGCGATTGCCGAGCGACGCCAGATTGCAATTAGCGCGCCTTCCATCGATGATTGGCGTCGCATCTGCGCAAGCTCTACGCGCTGCCTCCGCGTCTCTGAATGTCACCTGCAACCGTAATAATTCTTTCAATCTCACAACCACTACTACTGTACTGTGCCCGTTAACACTCTTGCCTTCCCACCTTCTCAAGTGCTCTTGGCACGTACTACTCACATCTAGGAATCTGACAAGCGCGACGTAAGATCGATTCTCCATTACTCATCAATATATACGTATAACGACCCAGTACTCTCTTCTGACACCGACTGGGTCCAGTCCGATTTTGCCTCTGAATCATAACGCAACCACCGGAACCTCGGAAACCGATCCACCTATCCCGATTACTGTGCACGAAAGGCTGGAACTCGGGGACGGGACGGGACCGGACTGTGACGCAGGAATCCAGTCTGAGCGCTGGGGAACTACGAGGTTACGAGTAATACAATCTGAGGCATTCCATGGTCACGGTTGGATACGGCGGGATTGATCCCAAGTCCACATGATCGAGCAAGAGCAGGCCCATCTCAGATTGAGTGTAAGGTGAGCTGACAGGGTGTGCAGATCTTCGAGTGAGGATCCCTCGCAAGAACCAGGATCTAGTAGCAAATCCATCGGAACCATCTACTCGAGAGCTAGGATAGAGCTCAAAATCGAGATCACTTGCTTTATCTGTCAGAAAGTGCGAGACTCGTGCATTGGACACGAACGACTCTCGAGAGAGCGTCGTTCATCGACGAGGAAGGTCAAAAGCTGCAAGTCTTCAGCTGAGTCTGCCCCGTCTCCCTCGACGGAAAGGGGCGTGGTGGCATGAATAATATCCAGCGAGGGATTCCAGTATACCGAGTACACCACACATCCAGTAAGCCCATCACGGCTTCGATACATTAGAACTGTCTGCTAATGACAAGGGCATCAGTGGCGAGAGAAACGAATCCTCTCATCTTTACCGTAAGTTCATCATCCAACACCATCCAGTCATCCATCCATCCATCCATTTTCATAAGAAGAGCAGCGAACTGTGAAGCGATTGATCATGAGCGATTGACGTGAATGCTGAAAATGAGGGAAGGTGGGGGAGCGCACAAAGCCATAGCCCTTGGAGCGCCCGGTGTTCTTGTCAGTGATGACGACTGCCTCGAGGATATCTCCAAATTGTTCGAAGTGCCGACGCATCGTGTCACGTTGGGTCTCCCATGCTAGTCCTCCTACGAAGACTTTGGTGTAGGTGGTGTCACCATACCCCCCTTGGCCTCCACCTCCACCACCACCGCCCCCAGCTCCTCCTCCAGCTCCGCCCGCTGCCATCTCAAGCCTCCAAAATCCGACCTCAATCCACTAACCCTCTTCTCCTAAACCTGAGAACAACGAGCTTCCTCTTCTATTGCCGGAATTCAACGCCACTTCTAATCCTCCATGGCACCTGCTTCGCATACCGGTTCAAAGCAACTCAAACTCTACTCAACGCTGCTATCTACTACTGTCGATGATGCTAAAGGAGGCAGCCCACCTGTTCCGGCCATAATCTTAGGATACTCTCGCTCGCACGCTCTCACTCTGCCTGTCTGTCTCTCTCTCTCTCTCGAGGCGAGCTGTTGTTGGATTCTCTCGACGCTTTGTCTGTGTGCCGAAGCGTACTTCCACTTCAATCCGGTTAACAACAATCAATCGCACATTCCAAACTTCTGGCTGCCTGCTTACGTGTTTTGCCGCATCCACAAGGATCAAGCCTGAAAGCAACACAATTTGGTCGTAAAGCAACGCACAAACAAACCACACACTGGGCGAGAGAGAGAAAAAGAAAAAGAAAAACCACGCACACAGACAGCAAGCAGCCGCAGCGGCAGCTCTACACTGCTCTGCTCTCCGGTCCACCGGCTGGCTACACTTTCTTCCGATGGCACAGAGAAGAGTGCCAGTCGATACGAGAAGTAATAGTCTAAAAGAGGAAGAGTCGAGACGCGGAGGAGAGGGGAAACTAGACGAGACGAAGGAGGGGGGAGAGAGTGAGTCGAGTGTGAGGAAGGAAGGAAGGAAGGAAGTAGCAGCTAGCCAACCCAGACCACAGTGAGTGACAGACAGACAGGAACGAAGCACACCGGACGGAAGCTCCCTCCCTTCAACTTCTACTAATCTGCTCTCCGATAGAAACAACACGGCAAACCAAAGCTCCTAGTGATTGATCGCGAGACGACACGCGGCTCGCTCAACAAGAGCACCCCACTCCACTCCCTGTCTAATGAAATACAACTCTCGTTATGCTACGCTACGGAGGTAAGTAGTGGGTAAGAAGTAGTAAAGAGGGGGGCGGGGAGGGAAGCAAGATGACAGGAGCCTCGCCGGGTACAAACCGAATTCAGGAGGACGACTCGTACGTACCTCACCTCAGTCCGTCCCGTTCCTTCCCTTAGACGCCGGGCGCCCGTAAAACCAACTCCTCTCTCCCTCTTTCTCGCTCTCACATCTGCACTCACTCTGGAGTCTGAACACAAACCCACCAGAATCGCAATCGATAGAGGATCTAGCTGACGAATTTGTCTTGTCTCTTTTAGGCGGAGCAGCAGGAGAACTCTGGAGTAGTAGTAGTAGAGGAGGGGTGGGGTGCGGTGGGGGTGCTCCGGCTGCTTCTGGTGGGCTGGTAGTCAGTCAGTCAAGGCAGTAATCCAGGCCAGGAGGTAAGGCATTAGTACCGGTAGTAGTGCAGTGGAGACTTAACTGGACAATGGAGTGGGGATGGAAAAGGGCGCAGGGTAAGGAGGAGAGACGGGACGTCCAGCCGTCCAGCCAGCCAAGCAAACGCAGAGAGGGTCCAGAGACGAGCAGTGCCCCCAACCAACAAGTCCAGAGTCCAGCCAGCCAAGCAAGCGCGGCTGCAGCACTACGTTTCTACTGCTGCCTTCTGTCTCTTGTGCCGATGCTCTCTGCTCCTTCTGTTACACTCCCATTCTTCTGCATGGGAGCCAGGCAGGGCAGGCTCTTTCCCGAGCGCCCTGAAAGTCTTCTTCCCAAATTGCACTGCGCTGCCCGGGAGAAAAGCTCCCGTCGCCGGTTTTGCCCTTCGGCTGATTCGAAAGCCTACCCTTTAAACCACTGCCTCTCCCTGGCCTCTCTACAACTCGGCTCGGCTGCCGGGCCGGCGCTCAAATGGATTCTTGCACCCGCGACAGTCGGTCCCTCAACTCCCCGTCGTCACTTGTCTGCTTATATTACTGTACAAAAGCGGTGGGCCAATGCCGAACGGGATAAGGCACGCAGGCAGGCGACCTTGCTTTCCCCGATCTATTCCATCCCCATTGCCTTCTCCATCCATCCATTCCCCTTGTACCATTGTACCATCATCTCATCCATCTGTGCACACATGAATTCCTCTGTTGTCATGTATGTGATACGTAGTTATTGTATGTGCATAGAGTGCCAGTTGTTGATCCCTGCCTCCCGCCTCCCCTCCCGCTTCCCCACAAGACCCTACTTCTAACTCTTGTCGTTTGCCCCCGCCCACTCCACACCCGGCCCCCTCTCCTCCCCGCTGATACCAACCGCCTCTATCCGAGTTTACCATTGTTGATAACTACGGTAGGGTGGCGCTTGGCGTAGATGCTTTTTGATTTCCGTTTTCGAATTTGCGCTGTGTTCCGCGCCCGTCTTACAACTCGGTCGGATAAGAAAAATTATGCACCTCTATTCTCACCCGGGCAATTGGCCAAGCTCCACCGTTTCTCCCCAGATGAGAAATCTTACTCAGCATTAATCTCTTCGGTAAAAGTTTTATGAAGAAGGAGCGTACGTGCCGACTGCGCATTGACAGATCCACGTGGTGGCCAAGTTATCCAACTCGGATTGACGTGCACAAGTTACCTCCTCTGTGCCGAGTACTTGCGTTGACACGTGCCCGATCGCTTGATGCTCAACTTATCAGACTGATCAAAAACCCTTCATCATTTTGTTTATTCTCCGGTTACAGCTCGCGTTTTACTGGCACGTACCGGACATCCTTGACTGAACCTTGGACCATCCTTGAGTGGAAGTTGAACTAGGTCAATGTCTAGCCATGGTGCCAGCACTCACTCAGCACAGCTCGCCACGCACTGGCTCCTGCAAAGTACTCTTCCATTTGTCCACGTGTCGTAGATAGCAAGATTTCAACTAATTAATCTAACGCGACATAGATACATACAGAGGGTTCATGCGGGTTAACTGGTAAGGTGTGTCACTGCTGGCATCTGGGCTTATGTTTAACTGTAGTAAGAAAAGATTTGACATGGCACACATGGGCACGCTGCAGTCCCGCCCATCAAGGGGGGATATAGGACGGTTAAGTGCCTCAGTAAGCCAAGACTGCTTTACTACCCTTACTGTTCTATGCTTGTACTTTCCATCGTTACTCCTTACTCAGCTGGCCTTTCCTTCTTCCTTCTCCAAGCAGCAGCATCAGTGAGAAGTTGAGAACCTTCATCGTCAACTTTCTGATATTGCACATAAGATGGTGAAATCGTGCGGCAATACGAGTGCGAGAGTATGCGTGCACGTAACTCGTTGAGCACAATACAATAGTTTATTGATCTTTTCGGTTATTCTTCCATATTGTCACGCACTCAAATAGTGAAAGTATTTGATGCACATACCAAATCGCTTCTCTGTGTAGAGAGTTACAGCCACTTAAGGTACCAGTACTGTAAGTACACGTCATATACAGTATCTGGTTTGTCTAGAGACGCACAGTTGGCAGTCAAATGAGGGAGAGGAGAAAGAGAGTTTGCTCAATCATCAGACGAGATGGGTGTTTATGAACAATAATACAAGTTTCAATTTCTCATTGACAGCATCCGAGAAAACTATCATAAATGAACATACATGATTGTTTTGTGGAATAAACCATGCTTTTTGATATAAAGGCGGAGAGTATCTCCAAAGTAGCAGTACAACTGAGTCCTCTGGAGAATAATTCTTATGAGACGATCAATTATGTTTGTTTTTTGACAAAGAAACTTCAGTAATGATGTCAAATTAAGCGTGTTTAAAATAACTTGATGCTACCACTAGTTTGTAAGGATTTCTTTTCCTCTGTATTTCTATTACTAAGTAATACAGTCAACATCCAAATGAGAAACTTGAGGCTTGATTCAACCCCTCTAACTCATGATTTCTTGTTCTTTTTGCCTTTGATCATGATAAAATCTTTTCAGATTTTCCACAGAAGGACACCTCTAACTCAAAATCTCTCATATGCTATGCAGATTTTGGAATATGTCATCATGTAGTGTACAGTTGAGCATGTACGTATTCAGACAACATCAACACCATGTTACCGAAATGGAATCATCTTGGTCAAAACTTGGGAGATCATCATAGTAAACATGATGGGGTATATGAGTTGTAGTACGTGAAAAACAGGTCTTCATAAGAACCCATATATAGTCTAGTTCAGCTGCAACTTGAGGTATGCTGTTCCTCACATGTACCCATTATTAGATGCTGAGTTTGAAGATTCTCCCTTTCATTGTCGTGCTTTTTACTCTTTAACCGGAATCTCTGCGTACTTCTCATCACTGTACTACTCTTCAGTATCTTCGAAGACAGACATTGCTGCTTCTACCTTCTACCAAGTTACTTCGAAGCCATCCACAACTTCCTTTCACGAGGCAACTGCGTAATAGAAGTTGTAAAAGTTTTGACGAAATATTCTTACACTGCGGAAGGGAGAAAGGAAGGAACTTTCCAGCTCTTAGTTTTGTATTGAACTGCGGTCCATTTTAGGTCGACTTTATGAACTGAGAGTATAACATTTACTAATTAATTTTAATTATTATCACTTAAAATTATTATTTTAAATAGTAGATTTTTCTACTGAGAGAAAAAACAGACAAAAGGAATGAGAACTCGATAAAAAACATCCGCAAAAACCAGACGGAAGTCGTAACTCTATCCCAGGAGTCAAAAATCTTTCAAAAGAAGTTCCAACTTTCACACCCTTAAATGTTCCTGACTTCATCCTTTCATTTCTAACTGAGGTTCAGCACCCGAATCTGCAAGCCAAGCTCCAAATATGTGTTTAACGGAAAAGACCTCTTTTCTAGACTATTTACTGGAGCTCATCCGGTTTCCTCATAGAATTTAACCGGATCCTAAACCGCTATCAAGGCTGGACTTACTTTGGAATAATTCTTTAAGATAATCGATGAAGTCCTCACTTCTTTAGCAGTAAAACATTCGTTCTTGTAGGAAGGAGGAAAGATGAAACAAGTGAAATATGTCGGAATTCTGGTGACCGGAAGGTTACAGTAACACACACATCTTGGCTAGAGGAGGAGAGAGGAGAGGTCATGGCATGTGATGGCCTGACAACAAGTCAGCGACGTTCTGAAGAAGTGGAAGTGCGCAAGAATGTGGTAGGATGTGCTGGATTTCCACCCCATGAAGAAGGAGGAGGAGAAGATCAGGAGCAAGCATATGATAGGAGGAATGATATCGTCAGGCGCTACGGTTTTGACGATGGTTAGTAGTAGTACTAGTCTATGTTTGATGAGCTGGAGAGAAGGACTTGATGCATCCTCCTCGTCGCTATTCTGCTGGGGAAAGAATAAGGAGAGCATTTGTAAGCAGGGATGGGGACAAATTCTTGCTTACAATCTTAGCTGGTATGGATCAGATAGTGTGAGGGCATAGCATTAAGATGGATAGAGTGGGGGTGACGGTTTCTCCAACGGGGATAAGCAGAAATGTTTGTTGTTTGTTTGTCTAAGAATACTGAGGCTAGTGACCCCCCACCCCATCAATCAATCACATCACTGTAATCACCTTTTCTGGATATGTTTAAATCTTGGCTAATCTTCCAAGATTACGTTTCTCCAACCTCGAAAAGCTTCATCACTAGTCGACTACTGTCTTGCTTCTCTGAAGGAATGGAGCAAATATATATAAAATTGTCCACTACTTTTGACATAAGCGTTTACGACACGGTGTTCCACTTTGCCAGCAAGGATTCTAAAGCATCCAATCCCATGCAAACTCTTATCCACTGTTTTCACTTACTAGACTATAGCTCTTCTTTTATCATATCCATGTGAGAGTGCTCTTTTCTCAATGTACAATTCAAACACACGAGAATATTTTTCTCTTTTAAAATCCATTGGCTCAGTAAGCCTACCTTCCCTACTGTGAGTAGGTACATGTATGGTGGAATTCAAATTTTATCTTTTTGTGGTCCAGCTTCACTCATAGTCATTAAGGATGCTTCCCTCTAGATCAGTCTTATTCTTATTTCTTCTCCAGAAACTGCATGATCAGAAATGACTATAAGTCTTTCAGTCTCAGCAGAAGAGAAAAGGTTTGCTCTTAAAGTGGAAGAGAAAGAGACACCTTGCAGTACCCTAGATATTCGAAATACGTATGTTATATGCATGTTACCGATGATTTTACACGAGATTCCTGTTTGAGCATCAAAGTCTTAGTAATTGCTTTTCTCAAAAGCTGAGCTCAAATAGTAAAAGACCAGTGAAACCTTTCGCCTCTTGAGTAGTCACAGGAAGAGAAACACCCAGCCATAGCTGTTAAAAGAGAAAGCTAAAACCTGAACCTAACTGCATCTAGCTTTAGTCAGCAACAGTCCTTGCTTCATGGAACTCCTCAGTATCGAAGAAAGCACAAGGTGGTATCATGTTGTTGTTCTCGGATACGGTCAACTGAACTGAAACCGTGTCTCTCCTCATCTCTCCTTGGCAGTAGCCAAGTATGGAGATCCATCTTCCAAGTACAATGGAAACTTCTTAGACTAAGTCTAGTTTGTTGGTTCTTCACTTTCTGTGACGTGGTAACCCTTAGTTGTTTCTGAGCTCTCAACTTGTCAGGTATTGAACTAAATGAAGAAATTCGTAAGAAAGTGGCAAGATTTTATACGGAGCTTCTCATGAATAGCATACCAGAGAGTCTCCACTTCCCAACGTGGAGATGAAGGTTAGATGTCTGCACCTTTCCCACTGAGGGATGAAGAAACCTTAGCTAGTGGTTCCGGTTCAGTTCATCAGCAACAGAATGAGAATAAAATTTCTCCTTAGTACTGAGTATGATGGTTTGTCTGGTTACAAACACACCTGAAAACAATACAAAAATGCAGACTAGGACTCAGTTGTCGGAATAATCTTTTCAAGAGTTCTAAGACATTCTCGGAAGTGGATAGATATACAGAGCATGTATACACACTGGTATGATATTTCTCACGTACAGTTCTTATGAAGGTATGTTGATGTTTTTAGTTAGCTTCTATATGCCTCTACCGACTTTGCCTTCGAGTCGTGGTTCAGAACAGAGATAGATTAATGATTTAATTTGATATTATATGGAAATATCAGGATATTACTTCTGGCTTTTGTGGTACATTGGTACTCCATTGCCACAACCAGCTATGTGATTTCATAATCATTAATTAGTAAAAGAATATTACTTTATAAATGTGTTCTAACTGAATCATGTATGTTCATTCCAGATGATTCTCTTACCTTTAGTCTGAAAATAGTGTTTTCGATCTGTCTTAAATATTAATGGTTATGGTGCCGCTTTGTCTATAAGTTTTTGCTCGTTTCACTATAAGTTGAAAGGTTTGTAGCAGAAGTCCATCATATTCCTAGCAATGATATTCTAAAACGAGATGATTTTGCTTTGGAGTAACTTGTAAAAATAAATGATAAATGTTATTACATGTCTTTTAAAGTTTTCATAGACCATTAGACTATCCATGTGAATCCACTACAGCGAGACTCGTAACAGAAACTTCGTTAACAGTGCATACATCTCCATTTCTTAGGGGACTGTAAGCTAAACCACATTGGGACACACATCTTCAGATAGACTGGGTTGTTTGTTACTTTGTTTAACCTCGTATCTTCACAGAGACGGGAACAGAAACGGAAAGTCCTCTTGAAGATACTTCCCGTTTCTGTGTCCATGCTTCAAACCTTGATTTTTAAAGTGCACGATTCTCACTTTTCGTGGGATCAATCTCGACACTAATTCTGCCTTAAATTGAGTTAATTTTTTGGTTGGTCTTTTCCTTTGAAAGTCTTCTACTCAACTTCTCGAACATTATTAGGGCTTCACCGGCAAGAAGATTACCGGATACCGGATCGAGAGAGTATACGAGCAGGACCTGGAAAAATGTAGAGCTCGTATTAGCTATTATAGTCCGGATGATTGTGAAGAGAACTATAAAGGTTAAGGGACAGCAACTTCATTCTTTGATCAATGAATCAATTATATAGAAACTCTTATAGTCTAAAGTGAGATTCATAGTTTTGGGAGACAAACTGGAGTGCTGGTGATGAATGATTTTTATATGTACTTGTATGGATATTTCTATCCTTCCTACATGGAATATTGGACATGATCTATCGTTCATCACCAAAATCAGATCGACTCAACAATCCAAAACCCCTTTGTTCCTTGAGTTGAGAACTTAATAATCACCTTTTATACGAGCTTGTTGAGCGAAGGAAAACTTCCAAAACAGTTGGTAAACAAACTTTCAAGAGAGAGAATCGAAGAGTTATTCATGACAATGGGGATGATATTCTTCATACAATTTTAATCCAACATACGTTTGCAATGGAGTTGTGCATGGTGCGTATATTATCAAAATAAGGCTACCTGTCTATTTTAGTTTCTTCCAGAGGTGAATATTTTCATAAATATATACACCGTACAAATCCAAATTACAGGTTTATATACATTTTCTACTTTTCTTTCTTTTTCCTGGTACTGCAGTTTGTTTTATTAAAGATAAAAATTTCGATTAGATTAAGTTGTTGTACGTAGAAACTTCCATGAGTAAAAGGGTGAAACAATAAATCACGACAGCCGCCAATATTTGATTCTAGACAATATATATTATAATACTAACACAACGTGCAACTGATATATATGTTATTGCATGTATGTGCTTAGCGATTGACATAACAAGAAGGAAGAGAAAGATGTATTATTAGTTGACTGGACTGATATATATATATATGCATTTCACGTAGTTATCTTTTTTTATTTTATGTTTTTGCTTTTGACGTGTAGATTCCACTCAATTCCTCTTGAGAATTAGGCGTGGACCGCACCACCGTTTTGCGTGTGACAGTGTTAGCGAAAAAGTCGGGACACGTAGGATCGGCAACTCTTAAACCTAATGTCTACGACCGCACTTCAACGTTTTCGTTCGCGTCTTGGGTTTCAGCGGCACTTTTCGGGGTCTGACAACGATTTCGAAGACGTGACTTGTTTAGTGCTATTTCGTCTTGTTCTGTCAGTGCTTGCTTGGAACATGGGCGGGAAGCTCTCCCGATGCTCGATGGAGATTGCAGGTTTGACGATAGGGTCTGCTGTCGTTTGTGTGGCGATGGCGGGAAGGCTGAGGACTATGAAGCACATTTGAATGTGCAAGCGAATTGTACAGCGGCTATGAAGCTCGATATCAAGGAAAGTGTCTCCCACGTCTATCTAGTCTTGCATTGCTCATCGATACATGTTGTCTGCACGATTTTGAAGTGGTCGTTTCTTTGTGCATCAATCTGTGTCGTACTTGAGTGGAGACGTTTTCAGCGGGGCGTGGGGATGGAGGCTCGATCGAATTCTTATCAATTTCTTGGGGGGCAAGGGCAGATCGCGGACGAGGGTGATGTAGGTCAAGGATGTCCATATCCCGAATCGATCCCGTCAAGTCAACCAGTGACTCCGCCGGTTTCTGGTTTCTCTTCTGGATTTTATCCATTACCACCCGATGACAGCTTCGATACAACTATCGTGCACCCTGCGGTGCATCAGGGACAAACATCTCACGTTCCTGTGAATGCAGCGAGTAGACCACCTCGGGAAACGGCAGGTAC
Organism: Asterella californica; assembly: GCA_036924285.1. Classification (NCBI taxonomy): domain Eukaryota; kingdom Viridiplantae; phylum Streptophyta; class Marchantiopsida; order Marchantiales; family Aytoniaceae; genus Asterella; species Asterella californica. The sequence goes on from JAYKYS010000008.1 coordinate 17,885,093, forward strand.
TGCTCGATCCATCCCTAGAAAAGCTTGGGAGAACTGGGAAGTCCTCGCTCTCTTGGAATGCAAGAAAGTCGAGGCGGAGGAGTTTGAATCTTTAGTTGGCCGAGAGTGCATCGTCTCGTCTGAAGCTAAGTGGAGGAAAATTCAGTTCCGGATGGCGGAGAAGGGTAGTACGCGTGATTTGCATCAGGTTAGGGGCAAATGGGAGTCAGTTTTGCGATGTTACAAGAAAGTAAAAGATTGGAACAATAGATCTGGTGTAGAACCTTATTCCAGCTTATCCCGTGCCGAGCGTAAGGCGAATGGAGTACCGCTCGATTTTCCTGAAACTTGGAGTGATTTCTTGGAGTCATTCTATGGCGGACGGCCGAGCGTTAATCCACCGTGCATGGCCGAATCCATGCCGACTGGCACAACCGATGGTCCTGAAAATCCAGCACCTACACAGCCACAAGAAGAGGACCGTGCGACCGAAGATGCCAGCGATTTCACTATGAGATCGAATTCGGGCGTGAAGAGGAAGAAAGACTGTAGTAGGAGTGCATCGGCTTTAGTGGATGCCATGGACAGATTCACAACAACGATGTCCGATACCGAATTGAAGAGAGATTGTAGAGAACAATGTAGAGATGACCGAGAAGAACGTCGAATAGCATGGCTTCAAGAAACTGAAGCCCAGAGAGCTCTCTCCTTACGAGAGCAACATAAGGAGATGGTAGATGTATTCAAGACTATGGCCAGTGCCTTCGTTATGATAGCCAGAAACAGAGAAATGGGATCCAGTGGAGAATAGCTTGTCCTCGGTTGGTCCTCATTTTTATATGTAGCGTGTATACTCGTAGTCTCTTGTTTTCTGAGTTATGTATACTCGTAGTGTATTGTTTTGTGGTAAACTTTGCTGCGTTGCTCACTTTTAGTCGTTTGCAAGGAAACGGAGCAGCAGCTTTTGGCGATTATACACTTTTGACGTACTGTGCTATTTCTCGTACACTCTTTCGTTTGTCTGGTTTCAAGCGTGCTATTCTTCGGTTTGGTGTTGACTACTTGTATGTTGTATAGTGGCTGTAAATTCAACTTCCTATCTTCTTTTAACCTCGTATATTCATTTTTGCAGACACTCGACTGAGCATGTTGATGATGATGGCAACAGTCATAGTAACGATGGATGTCTTTGTCCGGTCGTGGTATGCCGATCGACTAGTACAGATCAGCGATTTCGATTCAGAATCTAACACTCATGATGGTGTAAGGACCTGGAGCGAGGTTGTTACTATTGCTCACTCCTTCCTTGCCACTTCTGAATCGAGACGAGGACTATGGTGGGTCAAGGAGAGATCTTTGATCTGGTTCGACTACTACCTTTGGCAGTCTTTCGAGACGTCACGATGGCTAAAGTGTCTCCGAATGCCAAAAGAGCTCTTCTGTTGGATTTGTGAACAGCTGGCTCATCATATACGACGTTCTAATACACGGTTTCGAAATGCAGTTCCAGTGGAGGTCCGTGTTGGTGCAGTATTGTTCCGACTGAGCACAGGTATGAGCTACTTTCATGTGGCTGATCGGTTTGGCATCGGGGAGAGTACTGTTCAAGAGCTTTATGGATGAAGTCATATCTGCCATTGTGGAAGTGTTGGGCCCTTCGTACCTTGCTTGGCCTCGTGGTGAAGAAATGATGAAAGTATCGGAGGGTTTCCTTCGGAAATCGGGTTTGCCGAATTGCCAAGGTGCCATTGATGGCACCCACATTCGGATCAAAACTCCTATAGGTGCTTCTACAGCAGTTGACTATTACAACCGTAAGGGGTACCACTCTCTTGTGCTTCAGGGGATAGTGGATTCGGATGGAGTCTTCCTCGATATAAGTGTGGGCATGCCTGGCAACACGAACGACAGAAGAGTTCTTCAAAGGTCCAAATTTTTCCCTGCTGCTCAAGCCGGCGAAGTTCTTCAGGAGCCAGAGATTATCATAAACTCTGGCTTTCGTCTCAAGCCTTACATACTGGGTGATAGCGGGTACACTATGTTCCCTTGGCTACTAATTCCATATAATGTCCGGCACGGGAATGGTGAGCTTCAAGAATTGTTCACTACGCATCATATCCGTGGTCGACTTTGTGTGGAGCAGGCTTTTGGCATCCTCAAAGCTCGGTTTCCAATTCTTAGCATCGGTATTTCATCTTCTGTTCAATGGGCAGCTCGTCTTGTACACGCTACTTGTATCCTTCATAACATACTTGTGAAGAAACGAGTGGTACTCATGGATCGATCGTTGGAATCATTCTGCACACCGCCTGGGACTATACATAGTGGAGTGAACGCTTTACGTCCTGGAGATTCAGGTGAGGAAGTGCGACGGGCCTTGGCAGAATTTCTAGTGTTCTCACAGTGATTTTTGTTTGTCCATGTACTCATTTCACTGGCATTTTCTGTCGCCGGATGATTATACTGAAAATTATGTTCGCAGATGGTCAAGTTGGAACTTGTATGGGGTTCAATTCCCCATTTGACCAGTGTGTAGGCAGCATTTCGGTGCAATTCACGTCTTTTAACTCACTTGCTTCTTAAGCTTGGTTCAGACTTCTGCACTTGTAGTTGTTCGGACTTCTGTCATATGGGTCTTTGAAAGCTCTAAGCGATTGCAGGATCCAGGATGGACAGAAGTCAGTGATGTCTCTTATTTTACTGATTGATTGTAATTTTCGTGTGATGGAGTGTTTCAGCTACGGACTCTTCCGTATGTTCGATGACGTGATGCTGTTGACAAATGATGGGTTCACAGTTTACTTAGGGCCAGTGGATGAGATTGAAAAGTATGAGTGATGCATTTTGTTGTTGTTGCAGCTTTACTGGTTATGATTGCTTCATTGAGAACGTTCACGCGGTCCACGTTGAACTTCTGGATGAATACTGCTTCGGGTATCAGGCGGGTTTCATACTTCTTAGCCAAAGATTCAGTGGACCACTTCAACACCGTCGTCAAGCCTTTAGTTTATCTCTCCATGTTCTATTTTTTCAACAGATCCCGATCCACTTTCGTCTCCAACTACATCATTACCCTGGCCCTCGTCTGCTGCGTGACAGGGATAGCCTACATTCCAAGCTTCAAGCTGGTATAGAAGGCGGACTGTCTGTATCCTTCTTTACTTGCTGTATGTTTCAAGAAGCTACACGATCAAAACTTGTAAACTCTAAAGTTGGGTGTATCTTGCATTGTGTTTCTTCATGGCTGTGCTGTGTATTTGTACCCGTCGTTGCCATTTTGCTCGTCACGGACTCAAGAAAGAAAGGGAAAACTGGATGGTAATTGAGTTTCAGTAACCTGCTGTACAAATATGGATTGTGACTCTACGAGTTACATCGTGTGAAGCTTTTTATGTGCTAATGAAGCTCGAATACTTACAGTTCAAAACAGAGATCAGAGCATAAGTATTAGCATATACTCCCCATCAATCAAAGTAGACAAGTAAACTGCTAAGTGTCTGGATGCCGAGACAGAATAGTTGATCATTCGCAAGTTCCAAGCTGAAGAGGAGAAACCGTTTTGTTCATTTGGAGACTGGGCAGCACGTTGGAAGAGTAGCTGGAAGCGAACAGCGAATACGCAGTAGTAACAAAGTAGACAAGAAAATTGCCAAGTGTCTGGATGCCGAGACAAAAAACTCCTAAGTACTCAAAATGCCGGGAATGGATCACAACACACGAACGCTTGCCACGTCAAAACGCTTGCCACGCTTGAAAACGTCTTGGGTTCCACTACACGTTAATTCCGAATCAATGCAATACCGCGAAGATCCTGGTCGAAGACAATGGTGCGGTGATACGAGTTAGATTTCTGAAAATCAACTCGCACAGTGCCTGCCTCGTACATTTCTGTCAGACCCGCGATCCACGGAAACACCAGCAATGAAAACGGTGGTGCGGTCCACGCCTTAGTGGGAGGCAATAAATATATCAAAGTCAATAACTGTTTGTAAAATCACCAATAAACTATACAAATCCATAGCAACAGCAATAACTTTATGCAAGAGATTATTTGGACATGTATAACGGAAGGGTAACTCTCTCTATATCAGCCTGGGGAGAGTGAGAACATTTGATACAATAAACAGATGTTCTTATCCATCTCGTGGAAACTGAATATGTTTGTAATTTCCATTACAATTAAATCCGGTATTTTTCCTCCTGTTTCTACACTTGTGTACCTTTATAGTTTGTTACCTTATGCAATTCTGTGTATCACTACGGTAATCTTAAAGCAAAACTGAATAGAATGATTTATGACCAAGTAAGACAATTACATCAGAAAGATTTAATATCAAGTACGAATAGAGTATAACAAAAGAGTAAAGATCATGTTAAAAACTTATAGAGGTAAGTTAATCATTTGTCAAAAAGTTCTCCAAAGGCAGGTTGGAGATGCTTATTTTTATTTAAAATTTATATAAGACTTCGAGGCAATTTACATTTAGAATTTTGTAACTATAGAAAATCCTCGCACATGTGAACCAGAGATAGTAATAAGTGTGAATTCCAGACTATGTGCAGTTTTAGTTCATCATACAGTCTAACACATTTTCGAAGAGAAGTTTTGACTGGATCATTTTGAGTTTCATGTTTGCAGTTTTAGACACGAAATACGCCAAGAGATCTTTGTTGGATATTTGCTCGCATCATGAAATTACAAACACAATGAGAAGAGAACTCTTGAAATTATCCCATATTGCAAAAGCTGCACCAAGCTCCAGAGTCCACAAACTGGAGCAAAAATAAAATAACTGCACACAAAACTATATTGGAACTGTAAGTGCGAATTAGCTACTAGGTGGCAGGAAAAATTCACTTCTCATGTGACAAGTTGAGGAACCATCATTGGTGAGTTGATTAAGTTAAGCAACCAAGTCTGAACTAAACATCTTTAACAAAAGATCTACTGAGAAAAGCAAATGCTTTCTAAGATGGAGGAAAAAGATGAGTCACTCTGAAGAAAATCTATCCAAGCTCATCAGTCATGAGTACATCTCCCGTGGATGTTCCTCTAAACAATGATTAACGTTAATCTACATACTTATCGTCTAAATCTGTAGTTAAGTATCCCTTGATACAGAAACTTGGAATGGCAATGTCTTCGTTGCCAAGACATGGTGATAATATATAAGTATTGAGGCATGATGATAAAGGAACTTGGCCAGTCACTGCTTATGGTATAGAGATAATTAAATTATCTATGTATTTTTAATTTAGTGTAATATATCACTAAGGCATCAGCTGAGTCAGTCACTTATCCTTAACAACTTATTTGCTTAGTACTACTTACCTAATCGTATCGATAGTTTGGTGGGGGGAGAAAAGTTTGCATCGACACAAGCTTATTTTGTTTTGACACGTCACGAGTTGAAAAATTACCAGGAAGACCACTTTTACAAGGTTTCACCGTGCTGAAATTTTCAGCTGGTCACTCATTAATGAGTATTTATAGCATCTCCATTCATGCAGATAAAGACCTCTTTATCTGTATTAGAGATTAAAAATAAAAATATTTAACTTTATTTTCCCACTACAGTCTTTAAATAGGTCTTTAAAGAGCATAAACTTGATACACATAGAAACTCAGACCTGTATAAAGTACTACAAACTGTATAAGTGTGTGTTAAGAGTCTTTATAGAAATCTTTATGTAAGAGAAGCACAATAGCTTTTAAGGAATGCGTTAAATTAGAGTGCTATAAAGATTAGTAGGGGGATTAGTGGGGGGATTCTTCTTTAACTTGTTAAGTGACCTTTTAGAGACCTGCTGTGGAGATGTTCTTAACAGGTAAATCGTGAATGAATCACTTAATCTATTACCTTTCGTAAACTGTTAGGAATTGTTAACCAAACAATGGTGGATGAATCACTAAATCTTATTATCCTTTGCAAAGATCTCCAAGCAAGAATTCCACAAACAATATATTATCACTTTGATGTTTCTAGGCAATGATACAAGCTTAGATCCTCTCTTTCAAAGATAAGATGTAACATGCTAGAATCTGATGACTTGAATCGGATTTCTCTTACTCATACAGAACCCAAATAACATTAGTTTATATTATGCTCAATTCAATAATAATAAAAATCTATTTGATCAAACCTTTTTTATAATTTGTGAAGAATCACAAATTATTGATTCTTCACTTAGAGCAGCTACCATAGATAACTACACGAACCTGGAAAAAAAATTCTGATTTTATGATCGTGCAAATAATCTTGAAATTTGATCATGTTTGACATTTTAACTTCTAAATAATTTAGAAGTTAAAATATATCAAGCATATTGTATGACATGCACAGTCCCCAGCTTTACATGTCTTATATGACCGTCTGCTGCAGGTGAGGCGTCTGATAAAAGTTGGATAAGTCCGAAATTCGTTATAGAAGTCTGGAAAATGGAGAAATGGAACTTTGAAGAAAACCTCAAAGCAAAGAGCCCCTTGGGATATTGCCTGTAACCAACGGACAATCATACAGCATATAGCAAATCAATCAGTGCATGAAGTTCCATCCCTAATAACGGAAAGACGTCACTGGTAAAAGGATACCGTACCTATCTTTCCATCTCCTAACATTAATAGAAAAGGCCATCCATGTCTGCTGGTAAGAAGATCAAGCTAAGCAAGCATCTTCTTATTCTGGCTTCTTCTCCCGTGAAGTCATTCTAATCATTATGTTCATCATCGTCGACATGTTTGACAATTTCTATGCCATGGCAGCCATGCTTCGTAGTAGTAGTAGTACATCATAGGTAACTAACTACGATTAGCAGTGGGTCACGTTCATGAGTCACAAGCTGAAACCGCCAGCCCTCATATACCCACCTCTGATGTAAGATCCAGATCACTTCACTATCTTGCTTGGACGGCTGAACCCTAACTTATCGTATTTTCTACAGTTTAGGTTTACTAATTTACCTCCACCATCATTCCCGCACGTTCATGGTCTAAAAATAGACGCCGATCGTGATCTCCTCCCGGAAAGACTTTCCCCAAACGTGAACAAGACATTCCTTCAACAGGAGTAAAGTTCCGTCCAAGATAAACCAAAACTGACCGACATTTTGAACCGATGGAAAGAGCATCAGCAGGTCGCAGCAATATCGCTATGAGGTACGGTTTGGAAAAGAAAAAGAACAAATTAATAATAAAGAAATATTCAAGACGTCAGGAAAAGGGAACCACAGGTAGTTCCCAGTCCAGCCCAGTCCAGTCCAGTCTAGTCCACTACGCACCAAGTCAGTCCCAACTGGACTGTAAAGCGTACGTAGTCAGTGCGTAAGGATAAGGCAAAGCATAGTTCCATGTTCCTGAAAAGAAAAGAAAAGCCCCGCCCGGCCGCCCGGCCGACCTAACAGAACAGAACAGATCGTCTTTTCTGAACGCTTATCATCATCTCCCGGAAAGCTTGCATAGAATATCCCCTACCACCACGAGCAGTTAACTAATCATCTTTTCATATTCCATGCAGTGGTTATATATAGTGGAGTTGTGGCCCCTTTTCTCCTCCTCCTCCTCGAGCATATCCAGAGTCCAGTTTTTTCTCAGAGGGAAGAAGACGGATTTCGGGTGAACGCACTTCCGTCAACAGTGGACGTTTTGTTTGGGACTGCGACGTACGACAGCTTTCACCACCCTACTACTCTGATTCGACTATGGTCATCAAGCATGAGCTTTGGCTTCAGACTTCCTCGCGTCTAACGGAGGAGGAAAATATGCAAGAGTTTAATTTATTAATTAATACTTTAATTGAAAAGTTAAATTATAAATTATAATTTAGTGTGAAATCGGAAATATGAGTGGGTGAATAGCCTCCGAATAAATAATTTTGAAAATAAATATTTTTATGCTCTCTTTATGGGTTATATTTTGAACTTTTATTATTTCTAAGTTTAATTATTAATATTTATAGATATATTTAATTGCTTTTTAACTTGATATAGAATTTTTCAAAATATTTATAGTTTTTCAATAACAACAAACGAGTAAAAATTCTCCTAAATTGATCTTGCATGCATATTGTTCACCTCCCCGCCAAACAAAGACAGTAGCAAGTTTAATTTATTATGTACCCTTTTGTTCTACGGGTTAGGTAACAAATTAAAGTCTGGATTTCCTTACTCTGTGTTTGTTAGTAGTCTCTCTCATTTGTAATTTCTAAATTGTGTCCACGTTCATTTAATGGGTTATGCAACTCTAGTTGCGGTTATCACTTAACGATTATATCGAATTTAAATCTAATATATAACTTCTACTTTTCTATATAAAGCTTACATATTTTCTGATAACAAAAAGCGAATAAGAATTCCCCGATGTTTATCTTGCATGCATCTTATTCGCTTGACTCGGGTCTAGAAACCACACACTCTTGCATTCCATACCAGACAGTTTGCCCAGCACCATAGTTAGTTAACTCTAAGTTGGCCGAAGCCAGCCAGCACAAAGTAAAGGAAAATCCTTTCCGGCGTGATTACTAGGAGACACGACAGAGGAGAGCTTCGAGTGTTCGATGTAGAGTCAGCCCGTAAAGACGTGGTGGTCGTCCTTAGCAAGGACCGGACCTGGATGGATAGAGCAGCCAAATTCAGTAGCAGCAGAAAAAGGGTTAAAGTCCCGAAAAATCTGAGGATACCCTCACTGGACGGAAAGTCTCAGAGTACGACAAGAACAGGTCCTCCAGGACGGACGAGGTAGGCCCCCACGAAAGGCGAGGGCCCACTACTGCCCACTCTCTGGTTTACTTCCCTAGTCGGCACGGTCGATGGCGACGGGCAGCGTGTAGATCCACAAATAGGCTCTAACAGTAACCAGTTGGGATGAATCCGCCAGCTGGCAGGTGGGGAGGCCATCAGATTAGATAGAGAAGAGAACTTGGACGGCTAAGTTTGACTCCGTATCCCAGACGATGTACCACAACAGAAGGATGTACACATCAAAAGCCATCCACCATTACCGACGTCTGTCTACAGTAGCTCGGGACTCTGGTATGGACAGAGCGATGTCTCCACTTGTTCCGTACTCTCAACTGCGTAACTGTTTACGTGGTTAAAATCTTTATTTTCTTCTAAAGAAGATTGATGTCTCAAGTGATTTAGCCTACACTCCTCTAAGAAAAAGATTATGAGTTAAATATCTTACGTGTAAACTGTTAACGAAACTTCTGATATGAATCCCGTTGTGGTGTACTCATATGGACAATCCATGGTCCCTTAAGACCTCAAGGTACAGGTAATGCCATTTATCAAATCCTGGTTTGGTCTTCATTTATTTCTTGTCCTTTGGATATTAGTTTAGCTTGGATGTTGTTGTTTGCTTGCCTGGCTAGATAACATCTTCACAAATTCCAGCGACCTGCCGGAACTCCATATGGAACATGCATATTATTATTCACTCTCACCATCGTTGGATGGAAAAGATTGAGTAAAAAATAAATATTTCTTTAATACCAAGTGCACGGGTTTATATAATGAGTGCTACTGTGCTATGCTTATGGGTTATATCTGGATCAGAAGATAAATTTTAGTTTTCTTATCATTTAATATTTATATGAAAAGATAAACTTAAAAATTAACTTAGTATATAACTTTATAAAATATATACACACATATACATATATTTCTATTTATACAATAAAAAGAGAACAAAATACATCCAAACTGAAATCATGGTCTAAGCAGAAATCCAAAGCTTCCGAAAATACTCTCCAAACTCACCCATTAGAGCACCAATACACTTTTTCAATTTTCTCTTTGTTACATAAATTTATTTGATAACACCTTCGGTAGATTCATTGAGCTTTATAACACCCCGCTTAACAATGTATTGCTTGATCACACCTTTGACTGGCTATGGATTGTAAAACCAGTCACTTTGTTATGCGAGTGACATCATGGACTGCACACATCACTTTTTCGAGCATGTATCATCTGATGTGTACTTAATTGTGAAATGATTTGAATGAAAGATCCATTGAGCTTGATAACACCTCTCTGAACATGTATTGCTTGATCACACTTCTAACTGGCTATCAAATAAGAAACCAATCACTTTGTTATGTTAGTGACATGACAAATTACACGCATCACTTTTTGAGCATATAGCGTCTAATGAATTATAAAAATATTTAGTCATAATAAAAAATAATAAAATATTAAACATCAAAACAAAGTGACTAGTTTTATTATCAATAACCAATCAAAGATATGATCAAACAATACATAATCCAGAAGAATACGATTAAACTAAATTTTCTTTTAATTTCACTTACAAAATTCAAGTAGCCATTTTCCTTTCTTGCAAAATTCAAGAGTTTACCGGCCGGATATACTCTTCTTGCCAAATAAATACATGTACAAAGTGTCGTGGCTAACAAGTGCGATAACAAAGGGAAGGAATTTTCTTGATCATACCCTTAGTAAGGACATCGGTAAATAAAAATACGCGAGGGACTCACCGGCGCCCTGAAAGAGTTGCTGACTAATGCCGGTTTTCTTCAAAGAAGTTCTGGGATGCTGCTTTCGAGAGTCCCGGATGAGCATCACAGTTAGTGAGCATGGGAGGATGAATGTTATGCTAGCCTACGTGGTTGGTAAATGGGCACACCACGGACAAAGAAGGGGTTGGGGGATTTTCTTCATTTCTCACATGAATCATTATTCTAGACCTTTACAGCGTCTTCTCACATGCATTCTTGGAGTATCTTTCCTGAGTTTAGGGTTTAGGGTTTAAACCCCTAAACCCTAAATCTTTTCTGACATTCTTGGCAGTTTTTCATATGACCAAAATTCTGCTTTATAATCGTATTCTGATTTTCATAATTTCCAGAGTTTGTTCTTGGAGTAGGTACTTGGTTTTTATAAACGGTTGCTCAAAGATTATGTGTCAAGATTAAGATTCTTTTATGACACTCAACATGGTAAGTAAAGAAAAATGCTACATTTGTTTTCTTTAATATTTAGAGATCAGTTGTGCCACGAAGGATAATTGGATTTAAACATGGAAACCACATATGACCCAATAAAGAGTTATATATTTATATTACAAATCAAGATATTTACTTCCCAAATATGCTTTAATTTATCATTCATTTTATTATTTAAAATAGTTCATCATTATCGAGCATGGACATATGTCACTCTTTATGGTTGTACAACTCCATTGATCACTAATCCATATCAGAATTTAAACTAAACTTCAAGTTATCTATACATCAAGTTAAACGGAAGGTATTTAAACAAGAGATCTGGATATGTAAGATTATGATTAGTTATTTAAACTTATCTTTATTACTTCTTAAATTCTGTATCTAGATATAAAATAGGAGAGTTTACTTCTAACTTTTTTTACTTTAAATATACAAAAATTGTATTCTTATTCATCTTGTGAAACTTTAAATAACATTTTATTCCCAAAAATCTAATAATAGTATTATAAAAGAGACTGGACGAACTGATCACAATTGCACTACCTAAGTTTAATGAAGAAATGCCTTAGAGAATTATGCAACCTTTATTGACTACGGTACTCTTCATAATCTTTTTTCTTGATGTGCTATCAGTTTTCTTCTCCTCTGCCAGAAGTTAATCTAGCATGCATATTTGTTCTATGTGATGAAAAGTTCACTGTGTTCATCTTCGAGCGAGGAGTAGGGTTTGTAGAGGCCCTTTCTAGACAAGCTAGATCCTAAGAAAATTAAGCATTTGGTCAAGTAGAGCTGTAGCTTAGAAGAGAAAAAATGACAATTCTGAAAATTAAAAATGCCATATTGTAGATCTTGTCGAGTCTATCATTGTGGGATGTCAATACACGTGAAACAAAATTGCATGGGAAACACTATTTAGTTGCGCTTTGGTAAGAATTATGAAAGTGAGAAATGTGTAGAAAACTCCTGTGGGTCTAAAATCATGGTAGTTTTATGATGGCAACGTGTAGATTCTTATGTGTAATATACCTTAAATGTAGTGTAGAATTAAGGTCAAGATTTGACATTGATAATATACGTGAAACCCTAGATGAGGTATGAATGCGAAAGCATCAACTATCTTTGACAATCGACATCAAGGAGAGTACATAGCGAGAGAGCTCTTCTCGAGAGAAAGCGAAAGAGATTAGGTTGAGGTTACTATCTTATTCTAAAACAAATCTGGCGATAAAACGATATAGTGATTTCTCTTCAGTTTAAGAATTTTGAGATGTGTGAAACTGAAGAAGGAGAAAAGTTGAGTGTGCATAGGGAATAATAATATGCATATTCCTTGTATATTCACATCTTTCAAGTTCGGAAGAAGAGAAATATACAAACGTGTTAATTTATGCACTAACCCTTCCTCTTGGAAGAGTTAGTGCATAAATTATCAAAGAAAAAACATATCAATTCTTGCTTCTCGTCTTCATTTGAATTAAAAAATGCGAGCTGCAGCCAGTCATGAGCCTGACCAAGTTACATCTTTGACGCAGGGGTCTAGTCAAGTTAGAAGTTAGGCGCATGGGCTGACCAAGCAAATAACTGATGGATTTGTCACTTGACTTTTCTTGTTCACGCGAATTTATGACATAGTCATTTGTAATGCTTGATGTGGTCTATTCATTCGTTGGCTATTCATTGCGTCTCGTGTTTCAATGTACCCTCCACTTTGTGGAGTGTGCTTGGTGGTGTACACAGAAATTGTCAATAAACTATCTGGAGAGAGACGTCTTAAACCACAAGTGTCACTACTTAAGAGATGGGATATCCCATTGCTAATTAGTTTCAGTTCAAAATTTTGGAGATTATCTTCGGCGTGTTAGCCCACCAAAATTGCACCTATTTGTCTTGTTCTTATTTGTTGTCTATAGTTGGTGATCTAGAGCTCAAAATGACGAGAATCTTGAGACCTACAAAATGAGTCGTACATGCTTTCAAATCGAGATCTGACGACTGAGAAATAAATCAAAAAAGAAAGCTGAGATGTGAATCACAAATAAAGAATATTTTTTTTTGAATTTTAAAAAGTTCTCTTATCGAAATGGACTCTTGTTACAGTGAGCAAAAATAGTTGTTACAGTGACCGACTCGTCTGAAATGAAAATTATTTTCCTAGAATTTAATTTTCTGGGAAATTTTACCAGAAATTATAATCAAAATCAAATTTTTCGATAAAATTTTAATTTTATCCACGATTCGAACCTGAGACCTCTAGCTCTCCATGTTCAAAACCTCAACCATTTGAGGTACGAGACTTTTGATACAAGGCAGGGTTGCTACTTTTATACCCCACCTGTGGTTTAAGGTATCCATTTCCAAAACCATGGAGATGCCATATCTCTTCAAATGTTCGATCGAGTGTAAAATCAATGTGATGAGAAGAGTGCGCTTATTACCGAGCCTACCTGACGCCACCTGATGAGCGGAATAAGCTCCTAGTGGACAGAGGTCCTCAATATAGACCGGATCTGGATAGCAAGTCAGGAAATAGAATCAAATGAGAAGTGGAAAGAAATGGAACAGATGGAAAAGGGAAGGGAAGAAAACAAGAGACTATGCTTGCAATGTAATAGCGGGGTTATGCTTTAGCGATCAACCCAAGTCTTTTTTGGGTTTCCAGTCGCTCCGTCCGTCCCCTCTGTCACTTAACCGACTGATAATAAGACAGAATCAACTAGATGACAAAACATTTTTTTCTTCGTTTCTTGTTTTTACAACCGACTTATAACTATGGTAACTCATAGCAACACATTGCTACTTGCAATAGCATTGCAAAACTATGTACTTGATTCCCTACTTGCAATAGCATTGCAAAACTATTTATTTGAGTCAGAACCATGTTATAATAAACAACTCTCATTAGCGAAATATGCTCTCACTGTGCTTCTCAATCTTTGTCTTATTCTGAACTGTGCTAAATCGATGGTTAGCTATGCAAATGCCTAACAACATAAGCAAAGGAAAAGGAGATGAAGCGAAGCAAGTATATAAACCGAGCTTAGACAAATAGAGTGAGGAACAGTTTGTTGATAAACTAATAAAATTTACCACCTCTTTGATCTTAGAGCCTAAAAATATGATGATTACATTCCGATAACTATGTTCCAGGCATGTGATAAATAGAGATTTGAGTTAAATCTCACCACATATCCTATTTAGATATCTGGTGCATTCGCACTAGTGTCGATAAGACCAAGCCGATGCTCGTAGGAATCTTATGCTTGTCCTTCGACTGTTGCCAACTCATCATCTTAGTCATGTTGTCCTGCCAGGTAGGACTTGCTATCTTAAAATGGTCAACCACCTGTTCTCCAGTCATTCCATAGGGACGGAGAAGAGCATCTCCAATGCAGCGCTTGTGTACCTTTCTGCGCACGTTCGGGAGTTTTCCGGATGTTCCACCAAAATACGTCCGTAACATTTCCTGCTCGGGATTCATTTCTTCCCCGCGTTTCCGACTCTTTGTGATCCAAACCGGCTATATGACGGAGCATGCATTTGGAAAATGATGGGAACTCTTTGATTCTTTCTGATTTCCAAGCTGAACAGGGGGTTACAATTTGCGTCACCCACCACAGTCTGGTTCTAACTATGGAGATCAATGGTTACATCGTTCCAGGATCTTTCGTATTTTATCACCGTACATTTTGCTGATTTTCAAATGGCAAAATTAATGTTCGGAAACGGTAGATTTCACCGGAAACGAAAGAAAACTACAACAAAGAATGATGTAAAAATTATCCAAGAGAGACTTCATCTATTCGGTAAATCTCATTATCGAACGTCAGGAAATGAAAAATGAAAAATGAAAAATGAAAAATGAAAAATAAATTCTGCAGATAGTATTCACAGGCAGAGCAGTAGATGTTCAAGAAAATTTCTCCAACCTTTCGGAAGAATAATACAATATAATATATATAAATTCCAAACGAGGTGGAGAAATTCTCTTACTTCATTAATCTTTGTACTAGATAAGTTACGGGACGGAAAAAGAAATAATCTTTGCCGGAGGCAGTCTGAGAGGCCTAATGTATTTCTCAGGAGCTTTTGTTTATTTTTTACTGATAAATTATAAATTTTATGTATAAATTTTATATTAAGTAATGTAAACATATGAAATTTTATAAATACTGAATAAATAAATAAATATATATATCCTAAAAATATCCAAAGATAACCCATATACCAATAGCGCACACAGTTCTCCGCAAGTGCGAGAACTTGATACCATAAAAATTATTACTTTTATAGACATCGAGTTATTACCTAACCCTTGTTGACGGAAAGTTTAGGTAATTTATTTTCAATCATGTGAGAGAGTGTACTTTAATGGAACTCATCCATCATTTGTATCTAAGAATGGCATTCTTGGAAGTAAACATGTATTGAAAGTACAAATTGATTAGTTTACTTAAAAAGTAAACTTTAATGTTTTAGAATGACATAATTCACTTACCTGGGCAGGGCTTATCGTTGATCCAGAAGTGAGATGAACTATGAAGAGCATCTCCATTACACTTCGATGTGACAAGTTGTAGCATTTTCCAAGGGACACAAAAGTGCGTGTCAAAGTTAAGAGATAAGATTTTCTAACGTCCAGAAGCGAAACCGCTGTAATTTATTGAAGGGAAGCTTTGTCTAAAGCAGTGTTCCGCTTAGGGTGGTGTTTCTGAATCACTATAAGTATTTTGAATTTTGAATTTTTGAAAATTTATTAATTCTCTTCATAATAAACTTATTTACTGCTGAAACTCACGTACAATTTGAATATAACTTCCATGGATATTTGCTGCAGCACCTCCGGAACTGATCGCAAACATCCGTGACGTCTTGGTTACAGCCATAACACTCGCTCACGAACGACGAATCTTTTCTAAAGATTCTAGTTTTAACACGTCATTGTTTATGACTGCGGCGTGCTTATAGTTAAATAATATAATAATCAATTATTATTATTATTAATTAATTAATGTTGATTGAATTTAAATTAATTTAATTCAATCAACAATAATAGATGACACTAATTATTCTTTACTTTAAATAGTGTGAATGTAAAGTTACTATCATTGACACTAATACGGGTGATAGTGCTCATTTACCTTGCCGAATTACTGTGAGTGACACTACATACGGTAGAGAGTGTAGATGGATGCAGCAGCGACGGAGCTCGAACAGAACACATCAAACGGAAACTAAGAAAATAGCCAGCCGCTTAGAAACATGGATGGAAGCCACTGCAGTTGAAGAACGAGGTTGAATTGTCGAGTAAATGGCTGCAGGTTCGTCCAAAACTACAGTAGATGCATCAGTAGATGGGTGTCCCTCCGTCCGTCGGGGTTTTCCCTCCTTTGTGCTAATTTTGTTCTTACGTCGAACCACGATCTAGTAACGATGACACACGAACCGAGCGGCGGCTCCACGAGTACGTGTATTGTTGCGTACGAAACAACTATTGTTCTAGAGACAAAACTCAGCTGACTACAGTACCATGGGCATGGTGTGTCTACTACAGTACAGTTGCAACAAGCTTCTATCTTTGCCGACTTCGTCATGCGAGGTAGGGATTCCGTAGGAGGGCTACAGTATACGTTCTGCCCAGATGTGGGGAACGTGGAGATGTGAGGGATGACAGACTCCTCGTTACTACCGTAGTAACTTACTACTAAGGGCCTCTTCACACTTGCTTGATATTTCATTTCCTTTTTACCCAATATTGTCTCAGTTAGGTTCGGGAATAAATATTATCTTCATACTATGCAGTTTTTAACTAAGTAGATTTTTAGAGCTCTCACACGAGTGCTCCAAGGTGTATGGGAGAAGGTACTCCTTGGGTACCTCTCCACATTTCTTGGGAAGCTTGCAACAAAAAGCAGCCACGTCTTTGTATTTATTGCGTAGGTATGTACAATATGGCACATATGTTTCTTCCGGAACATAAAACGAAAAAATCCATTGACAAGTCTGAAGGAGAAGTTCTACTGCACAGAAAGTAAAACAAACAAAAGTAAAACTCTTGCACGATGGATCTTCTAGGTTCGGAGAATGTAAAATATCATGCAAGTGTGAAGAGGCACTAAGAAGAGCATATCGTAGTGGTTGATGGAAGTTCTCAACTCCGTCCACTTGGGACTGAGCAAAGACCGTTCCAGAACCGGGAGAAATTTGGGTACGTGCATGGATGGATGGAAGGTGACGTGCGGAATCTTGAACGTGTGTCTCCGGATCCCGGAAGGAGGAGGAGGTGGTGGTATAACTAGCGGTTTATGGTTTTGTCATTTGGCATAACTGCCTGCCACTGCTGATACCCGAAGTCAGTACTAACGCGTCTCACAACTCACGTACAGAGAGAACGAGAGGGACGGAGAGAAAAGTTTACGGAAGACGGACGGAAGTGTGAGTGGAGACTGTCGTCAAGCGTGAAACATGGCGGGGCGCTAACTGGACTCTGGAGTGATGCGGCAGCGAGGACATGTGAAGAAGAGCGGGGCGTGCGAAGGGAGAGAGCATGCGGCGGTGGGCGAGCGAGTGACTGTTTCCCATGTTTTTGTTTCTTCTACAAGAACCACGTCAGTGCGTCGCACCGAACGAAAGAAAGAAAAGAAGGGAGTCAGTCAGTTCAGTACGCACACACCACTACGGTGACTACGCCCGCATATTCCGTCGTGAGGATGGGCGCACGATTGCGCGCGTGATCCATCATCCATCCATGGTGCCGCCTCTTTCTGAGGTGTCTTCCCTCCTGCTGCGCCTTGACTTCCACCCGTTAGTCAAAGCAAAAAGCTCACACTCACTCGCTGCCTCCTCTGTGTAACGTTATCTATTGGCAGCTTGAAACCGAAATCTTTTGTACCTACTTGAGTGTTTGTTTTATCGGAACTTGAACATGCACTCAAGTGCGTATAGACCCGCCCGGCTGTCTGTCTCTCTGTCTCTACCTTGAAGCCTTGAAGGCAGGCAGGCTAACCATGGTCTCCTTCTAATCAGACCTGAATCACTGGAATCATCAAGCTCTGGATGAGCCTGGATTCTGGAAGCGTGCATACATATATGAATTATTATAATGTTTTTTCAGAAAAATTCTTTAGTCTTGGATTAAGTTAAAATTAAAAGTAAATTTCATTTTGTCCGCAACCAAGTATTTATATTTCAAAGCCTTTTTCGATAAATATAATGATGGCATGGTCGTCAAGATGGTTAGTGTGCCCTCAGTTTTGCCATCTTTCAAATAACTTTGCAGTTCATCTTTCAAATGTGTTCTTGTTTTCCATTATGGATAGTTCAGAGCATATTCAATGAAATGAATATGAGATCGAATGATATCACAGAAACATTGATTTGGGTAATGTCAAATTCTTGAATCCAACTCTACTTGTTTTAAAATCTAGTTCTAAGCTAAGCGAGTCCAAACTTTTGAAACATAAACAAACTGGATATCAGTTTTAATGATACCATGTATAAGGATATCTCCTAATTGTCAAACTTGATCGCTGTGTCTGGAAAGTCCTAGAGAAACTAGAGCTTCAAATGTCCATAGCGATACATTCTTTAACTATAATCTTGATCTATATGCTAGTCCTTGTCGTGACATGAAAACGTTATTAGATTCAGTTGAAGAATTTCAGTTACTAATCCTCTAACTTCTAGTACTTGATAGTATGATCTTTACAAAATATGAGAACTTAAATAGATTTAATAATATTATAGAGAATAATGATATATATATATATATATATATATATTATCTCAAAGTATTTACTTAACAAATACGACTGAGACTACTCGCGTCAAGAGAGTAATTTAAGAACGTGTTTTACATAAGAAGTATGTTTTAAAGATGTCATATATTACATAAAGATGGATAATTTAAAATTTTACTTATTTGTAAAATATTTAGTATATGTCACCTTATCTTGTCATAATTATCTTTAGAACCTATTTTAATCTTGTCTTAAGCTTTCACTATATTCAAGAAAATGAACCTTTCATCTGGTCACACGTAAATAGGAGGATCCAATCTTCACAACTATAATATTAGTACTTGAGTTCCTTAAGTCCTATTGGTATAATGTGAATAACACTTGTATGTCTTAACTAATATAAGTGTGTATTATACATGATAAATAACCTAATAATTATATCAAGCTTAGAATAATATTTCTTAAAATAACAGAACTTGGAATTCTCAAGAATTTAATTTTGACATATGCATCAGGTTTTGGGAGAGTACAACTATCAGAAATATAGTAGTTCTAAGTTTCCATTCTGTATGACATTTATCATATCTTGGATCTTCGTAATGGATGGCAAGCAAGGTAGATGCTAGTTATGATAGTTATGAGACAATGGTTTAAAAAAGACATGAATGTCAATTTTTATCAAGTCCAAAGATATACCATTCAAAGAGATAAGTGAAAGTATGTAATAACTCATGGAATGAAACGAATGAAGAACTTTATCACAAAATTTAGAAGGAGAAGTAGTCAAAACTATTATGCAGACGGTTAAATCAAAAGAGTTCAATATAAACAATTTACCACATAAAAGAGATCAGCTAGACTGTTCTCTTTTCTGAATAGTAATCTCCATAATGTATCATCTTTTGAATTAATAATATTTAAGGTTCACATTCTACGATCAGTTTTATATTCAAGTTATCACATAATGAAATTTTAATAGAACTATAAAGCTGTGTTCCATAATAATATTTGAAGCTGAATAAATCATGGTTGAGAAGATCAATCGAGATTTTTTCAACTATCACTTATCTATTATCATGATTTTTTCTAAATTTGTAAGTTATATTTCATACTAATTATACTATATGGTATTAACTTGTTATGTTATAGTTATGACTGATGTGATAAGAATATTATGTTATTAATCTTGATAATAAATTTTTTACTTTTTTTATATATGATCTTTTCTATGATAGAGGTCTTGTTAAACCGATCATGTTGTCATGAATAATTATCTTATTCCTTGTTCCTTATATCTAGTATTTCTTTGTCCTCGCGTGTCGAGTCATGGTACAAAATGTTGAATTTAGTAAATATTCTTGCATTTATTTATTATGCTCAAACCTTATTCTACTCATACTGTTAAATAATGACATACTTCCGATTTTTTTCCTTGTGTTATTATGTATATGGCTAAATTATAATACTTTTCTAAATAGAAAGTTTTTTATTATAATTTTGACATTTAATTGTCGCAAACCTGTGAGATCAATCATGTCAAAACTGACGATGAGTGTCTTGCTGAGAAAGGTAGAACCATCTGTATATGATATTATCTTCAAGAGCAAGAATATATCAGAAGAACTCTTCAAATTCTCTCAATCTCAATATGCATCCAAAGTGTACATGCGATCAGGGAAAAGAAAAAGAAAGGCGATAACTGATTTAGAGATGGTTAGAGATGACAAGCTTCCGTTTAAAAATAATAATCAAATATACAGTGGAATCTAAACCGACTGTAAAATCAGGACCGGTCTCTGAGCTTTATAAACGGACCAAATCTGCTACAGTCTCAGATATTGCCTCTGGGGGGCCAGTGGAGAGATGCGAAGTGGAACTAAAGTGTTAGGTAAATTTAGTATACTAAATCTTATTGAATGATTAAAGTTAAATAAAACAGATTTCATATTATACACATGGTTACTTTGATTTGAAAACCCATAAGTAGAGGATGGACAAGTATCTCCTTCTACTTATAAAACCGCTGGCCCTAAAAGATAAAAACATTCTTTTTGTTAATGTCAATCATAGAAACAGGACAGGTATATCAGCTATCTACCGACTCCAGCCAGTCATAGGTCTGACCAAGTCATACTTTTGGCTCAGTTAGAAGTTAGGAGCATGGCCTGACCAAGTAAATAACTGCAAATCCACGCACACTGGAAAGCTCTCTCGTATTTCACACACATCGAGAATAAACAATAGTTTTTCTGAGTAGGTCCAGCACATTCAGCCTAAGTCCCTAAGCGACTTAAGGATACAAGTGGGCAGAGGCCCTAAGACACTAAGAGGTGTTAAACTAGACAAAAATGTTAAAAAGAGTATCTAATAGATGATTCCATCTTGGCAGGGTCCGTTTTGCCAAGCGGTTAACTCCACTTTGCTTAGTGGGAAGTATGATTTGAAATGGATCACTGTGATCGTAACTAAAAATTAAAATGTGTGCGGATAAAAGTTTTTTTTATCAAAATTAAATTTTAGATTTTCTGTTAAATATTTTAATAACAATTATTGTTTACATCATTTGACACGCGTATAAAATTTCTCAACATGTGTAAAATGACACGAACCACAACTAGATGGATATCAACATGTGTAAAATGACACGAACCACAACTAGATGGATATCAAAACTGGCAGCTGCTCTCCCAAACTAATTGAACGTCCATCTTGCTCGTCAAGATAACCACTTCGTATGGTTGACACCCACTAGTGTATGTGCTTCGTCTCCTTGCTTCTTTGCTTATAGTTTTTTTCGCTTCCAGTCTCCTGTCCATTCCATTTCCTCTAGTCCGTCTTCCTCGGTGCGTTCCGTCAATCAGTTTTTGCTATGCGTTAGCACATTTGCTACTTACTGTGTACTTGGCTCTGTATTTACCTCAGTACTAGGATAAATACTTGGCCAAATACGTATTTTCTCTCATTGGCGGACCATCCGCACATCATGGATAGAATTTACCGCAAACGAGCAGTAGCTTGTTGGAATCCCCATCCTCTCATAGCCAGTGCGTGGGGTCGAGTCTTCTTGCCGAGAGGGCTCAGTACTTTCAACTTTGGTAGCAAAAGCCTAGGGCGAAAAAGAGACAAAAAATAATAGAGTCGTGTATCTAACCAACGTTTCATCATAAAAAAAATATTCGAAAAAGAGATAAAAAGTAATGGAGTCGTGGAACTAACCAACATTTCATCATAAAAAAATATTCGAAAAAGAAACAAAAATAATGAAATCATGGAACTACCCAACGTTTCATCGTAAAAAAAGTATAATTTATCGAGACACTAATTATCATACAGTTTAAAAGTAGTAAAGATATAAAGATTGTCTCTACCTCGGAGAGTACATTGCTGACATTACAAAACAGCCCTGGAATGAAATTAACCAGAAAACACGGTAAATACAGTGGCGAGATAAACAGCCAGAGTACAAAGTAACAGGAATGAGGAAGATACTACAGTACGTAATCAAATTAGACCTAGAAAGGGGAAATGATTTCCAAGGAGCATCTTCGCTGGCAAGTCCGGTATGAAACCCTTTCGAAGAGGCTAAAAACAACATGTTCGACATTGTGACACAGAAATATGTTCAAGTGGTTTGACAGATGCCATTACAATGTTCAACTAAAGAACATCCGAATAGTTAACAGTAATAGCTACTATGTTGCAAATCTTGAACTGTGTCCATAGTCGCAGGAACTCGGGGAATATTCTGCATTCGAGTATACTTCTAGTGACATGATTAGACTAGTAAGTTCAGGGATTAGTCCAATCTCTCCACAAGAGCGCACAATCTCTTTCTGAGTAGAAACTTACGGAGCACTTCCCAAGGAGGAGAAAGTGGAACGAACTCTTGCAGATACGGAGAAGAACTGTAGTTTCCGTGATGTTTGACGAGCAAGATACGGATGGAAATGGAGAATCCCAAAGAGGTTCGGATTCTGGACTCTGGACTGAAGATGGCGCGTTGGGTTTCTACACCAAACTCAGGAGACTAATAAATTATTCTGTTTAGAATTCCGGGACGACTCTATCTTCTCGACTTCATTTCCAAGGTGCCTCCATAAATCACTAGGCACTCTGAAACAAAAGGTCCAAAATCATGAAAGAAGACGAACAAGGCCAAGCTTAGAAACCTCATTAGAAGACCAATAAATTGTTCATCGTGATAAACTGAGATCTTCACAGTACAATTTGTCTTGCATTAGATCGAATCCCGTCATTTTAGGGTTACATACTTTTGTCTCCGCACCTTAAAATCCATAAGAACTTCCATATTATACGCATTTAGAGTCATAAGAGTACGGAACACGGATGAAGTTGGCTCATACACCGATCATGGTCACAAAGATCGAGCTCGAGCAAGAAGGGAAAAGGTCAGACTCTCGACTGTTGCTATCTGTGTGCGTGCAATCCTAAGTCTTACTCTACTCTCGAACTTTGCATAAACTATTGAGCTCACAGTTAAATCTGTTGCTGCGCTTCGGGTTCGCCCCGCTGTAAAATTGTACTGCTTGCGGATATCGGAAGCGTCGGGTTGCCTCAGATAGAAAATTCCTACAGCATCAGCGCTGGAAGTATTTTGACACACAATTGCTATTAAAAGAGAGGGGAACCGCATTTTGGGATCTTGCTTGCACTTGCACCTCGTTTGATTCTTTTGCAGATGAGTTCAGTTCCGCACTACTCCGGCGTACTCGATGATGATGGAGCGAGAACGAGCGATGCGCATAATGGCATTGATTCTAGCCCACTATTTTCACTGTACCGGTTCTTGAGATTCAGAAAGCACGCCACCCCATTGTAAGTAGGGGAACTTCCTCTCTCTGCACTTCACTCCACCGCTACTTCTGCAACGGTGGTTCCATTAGCTGGAACTTATTAGCGTCACTGATTAGGTCAGCCTTTCACCCATCCGGCGATCATTGGAGGACTCCTGGAGATGCGAGCAGGTGCTGCTCCTCAGGCTTGCAGGGGGACTCTCTTTCCTTCCAAGTTTGTGCCTCATCATCCCCATCATCCGCCACGTTTCTCTCCACTGGGATGATAGGGAAAGTGCTTCCCTCTTGGAAAATAGCAATTCCACTTTACAACCTGACCCGACTGGCTGACCGACCGACTTACCTGACTTACCAGCAGTAGCAATGGAGGCAAGCTAATAGCAAGTAGGGGCTAGAACGAAACCTTTTGTCCTCACTAGCGACTAATCTTCAACTTCTTGCTCACATCGCTTGCCTGGCCTACACGAGACTGATTTAGGATTTTGAATGCCGAGAGAGTTCCTTTTCTTCTCCCCTCTCAATCTCAACATGACCATTACTCGATCTTCGACTGGTTACACTGTCACTGCAGTGGTGTACTGTACTTGTTGTTCTTCATCAGTTGCTGCTGTTGCCGCCTGCAGAAGGGCAAGTAGCAGCAGAAGGATCTCCATTCCACCGCCAGTTAAAAGCTTGTTCAAGCACAACGATGGAGTTGTACAGCGGGTGCCGTATGGCCTCCATCTTGCCTGCGTTTGCCCTTTTCACAAAACATGGCAATGTTCCCAAGAGAGGCACAATTCTCAATGTGGGGGTGCTGGTGACATGACAGATCTGGTCTGGCCTGAGAGTTCAGAGTGACTGCTAACATGGGAGGGCGGGCTTAGAAATCGGAATCAGAGGTCTGACGGAAGTGAGAAAGGGAGTTCATCAGTGGACTGAGATGTGGCTGCCAGTTGCAAGAAACAAAGAGGAGCATATATGAATTCAGAACTTGCTCCTCCTGCTTCATGACCCTAACTATTATTACAGTAGTAAAACATTCATTGATAGGGGGTCATCACTCTATCTACCGTCCGCGTGGGGCCAGAAGATAACACTAGCCTCTCTCTACTTCCATATCAACAAGATACCCTCTTGCACGCGGACAAAGAAACTTCAAGTAATCTTGAAACTCCATTTACATAGAGGCACCCAAAAGCGAAAGCTAAGATTATGCTACAACTGGGTCTGTTATACTGAACCTCGTGAAACATGTACTGAGATACATCTCGGCACACCCTGGGGCATGCTGGTATTACGAACTAGGGCTTGAAAGTCGAATCGTACGGCAGCGAATGGGTCTCCGAACATTCAGCTCAGACAAGATCTCCGACATATAATCATAGACCTAAAACGTATTATGAGTCAATGTCGAACCACCTGGAAAACGGGGATGAGTATTTTCCTTCGGGGACACTTTAGTCAACTTACTACTCACTCTAAGCTTCGTTGTAGACTTCTCAAGTTTTTGAAATGTTGCAGGATATTTACAGCCTTAGGAGCCTTCGTCTCGGTACATTTCGTTGTACTGCGCTCTGATCTTTCCCTTTCCTCAGTTTCGGCTCAGTGCTCATATTTATTTCCCGTAGCTTCTTGTTTGTTGCATTCATATAACTCTGAGCCTTTACATATCTCGGTTCGTCAAGACTGCATCGCCTCTTTGATTGACACACACACAAACAGCCTACTGCAAGGCAGAGAGAACTTAAACCTTCGGAACTGTTATTCCTCATTCCTGGAACTGAATGCATGGCGCTCGAACACCGTTCTCCTCGCGTTTCGAGCCCATGAGGCAACGATTTCACCTGATTCGCACTCGGTCGGTTCGCTCGAAATTCCTTTCCTTTCGTAACGTCCCTACCTTCTCCTTCGTGCTCGCTATGCAAATTGACAATGAATGAGGGTAGATCCTCACCAGAATAGAATGGCTAAGTATCCCCCCCAAATGGTGTCTCGCTTCTAGACCAAGACATCATTGTACAATGGATGCGGTACTTTACTGAAGATCATACTGAAGATCAGGTCTAACTTAGTCTGTCTTCGGCTGCGTCGTTTCAACTGAAAGGAGCTACCCATGTTGGCGGGACCGCAGGCCTCGGTCTGGCTGGGCCTCAGTCTACTTTTCTGTGCGGAGCCCCTCACAGACCAAACATACGAATGAGCGGGATGTGGACGGACCTCTCTCTCTCTCCCTTGTGTTCCCGGTTGATTCCATTTGGGTCTAAAGTTACGAGAAATGTGGAGCCCGTTTAACAGAGGAAAAGGCGGCTTAAACACACGTCAAGACAATCCCAGCCGAGGCTAAGAACGTTGGTCTCTTGATTCAGTCATACACTGACCACTTTTTGAGCGTGGGTCCAGGTATGTTACAATAGGGAACCGAAGGAAGAGGCTGTGTACTCCTCACTAGTAGCTCATCGATGGTCCCATGAATCGGAGAAACGATGTAATATGGTTTAAGGGCAGCAGGACTCTGAGCTATGAAAAGTGCAAAGGACGACCGCCAGTGGCTGATTCTATCTCTTGTGAGCTGAGGTGGGTGGGCGGGCGGGCGGGCGGGCAGTTCGTGAGTGGGATGGGCAGAGATGGAATGAGATCTTGTGCCTGGCAGGATAGATTCAGATCCTCGCCAGCGCCCGCCCCCTCACAGTTTTATCGTACTCTGCTGCTGCTGCACCGCAGCAGTTCTGTCTCTCTCTCTTTTCTGCACCCTGACAGGGACACGACTCGATGGATCCCCATCGACGTCCCGTTGTGAATGCTCACGGGTTCCTCGTCCGTGATGGTCTGTCTGTCCCGCTGCTTTCATCCAGTTCCAACACATCCCATTTCTCTTCATCACCAACTCACTCCTTTTACAACTCATCCACATCCACTTCGTTTCGTTTCAGTTTTCCTCTGTGTGGTCTGTCCACTTATTGTACTTATCATTTTCCTTGGCTTTCGGCTTCTGCACCCTTCTGGCCTGCCTCTGTACTTGACTCATGTGATGCCGATGCTACCGTAGTCTCTTTCCAAATCTCATTTTTACCAGCCCACTGAAACTGCACATAGCTGCTATGCTATGCTAGAATGGTCTACGGCCTATCTATGAGCGTGGAGACGATGAAAAGGCAAAGTCGTACCGTATTCGTGAATCAGGGTTTCTGGCCTGGCGTGCTTGCTTACCTGCCAGCTGATGTAAGCCAGCCAGTCCGAGCCGTCCTCGTCTCCATCTCCTCTCCGACCCTACAGATGATGTTGCAGAGATCTCAAAGTCAGTCCCTCAGAGGACTCATGAAGACTACGCACATCACCGCAAGCCAGAGAGCATAGTTTTTGCATTTCTACGCTGGCTCTTCATGCCATCCGAATATGGACGCCTATGAAGACCCCATGATTCGTCACCTGCGAGATCTATGCTGGTGTGTATGTACACCCAAACGTCTATATAAGTAGTAAGTAGATGCACAATACTCGAAACCAGGCGGGTAGTGCGGGCCCCTTGAGGATTTAGTATTCGAGCACCCTTTCCTTCTTACACACTGTCTCTCTGCAGAGAACTATTTGGATTTGGGTCAGTGCATGGCATTCTTGCAAGACCCATGCTAGAGCCACGAAAGTATTCCGGAAAGGCCAAAACGCCAAAGTCACTACCTTAATGCGCTGCTTTGCTGCCTTGGAAGATCTGGAAACGTCAGTCATTCTCATGGGTAAGTAGCTCACTCGTTGTTCTGCTGGTCATACTAGGGGGTGTCAAACCAGGAAGTAGACAATTCTAACCACCACGAGGTGTGTTCGGACAGTTCGAGAGTTTGGTTCAGCCAGTCATTCATTCCATTGTGATGGTGTCAAGACTACAACAGTTAAAGTGATCTGGACAGTAGTGTGTTTCATAAGGTATTTAATAGAAATTCTAGTGTTTACGTTATTCAAGACACATTTAAGATAATATGAAGTTCATGCATAGATCCTTAATTAAAGTGATCAGGCCAATTTTGAACCGGATTTCATCTTTCCCCACTCAGACCAACAAGAGATCCTCCTCTCTTGGCAAAGCAGACCTTGCCAGATAAAGATAAAGCTATCTGGAGTGGAGTGATCACTTTTCTACAGATGAATCAGTGACACCCCATCCTTGTGCACAACAAACCACTACTGCCCGCCAGACCGGACCTCGTACCACCGTAGCACTGCCTGCCCTCTCATCACCTTAGAGGTGTAGCACCCTCCACCTTTTCTTTTCCACCACGTTAAGTGGGTCCTGGAGGACCCGACTGACATTCAGCATCCAGCTAAACATTCACAATCTGATTGAACGTCCCGCCAAGCTTCCTCCAAACGTTAGAAAGTCACTATGACAGTATCAGGTAAGGCCCGCAAGTAAGCTGAGCTGAGCTGAGCTTGTTCCATCAAGGTGGGCTACTCGGAGAGGCGAGGAGACGGCAGAAGAAGTCCTTTGCAGAAGTAAACGGATCATATAATCAAACATCGTGAACTTTTGTCACTGTTGGCATTTTGACCGCATTCCCAACTCCTCTCTCGTGAAAAGTTGCGTATTAAATATTCTAGTGAAAATCCGAGGCCCAGAGCCTTTGCCCAGTTCCACATCCTCGAAACATCCAGTTGTTGACCTTGACTTTCGCCTTCACTCACATGGCTCATCATTTATTAGCATCTTGCAACCTCGCCACATGTCAGAGATTGAGGTCCATCTTTCGGCAGAATCTTGGCCCAAATTCTTGGCCAGAATCATTTGCGGGTAGGCGAGTATACAGACTCACATTTCCGTGTAGCCGAAATTCTCCTTGCTGCGACACGATCGAGAAACTTAGTGCAGATCCAGATGCGACAGTCGTCCCTTTACTTCATATTCCCGGTTTTGTTCTGTGCTAAGTGGGTCATACACTCATACATTACGTACACTTGCCGCAAAACTGCTAAGGGCCTCTCCCCACTTTACTTGTTATTTCATGACCGATCCTGTCGATCCAGCTGTCAATGTCCAGAAACTTACAGTATTTTACTTAGGTCAATAAATTTATCAGCATGTTCTGATTGCATAAGCTTTTATTCCTTCAGATTTATCCACGTCGGAACTATTGGTCATGTTTTGGATGAGGTAATTTTACGTGTCATCATCATATCTATCTGATCTCTGTAAAACCCCTAACGATAGGAAATGAGGTACTCTTGCCCCAAACCTTCAAAAGTGTATTTATTGACTAGGAGAAGAAAAGTATTCTCTAAACAAGGTAGAAAGAAAATCAGTTATTACAGAACCTGCTATCAACGTGTCTTAGCGAAATAAATGGCGCTGTGGGAAGGGACCCTCAGTGGTAAAATCACTCTCTCATGGCTAGGAGAAGTTTGGACGACTGGTTGATGGTCGTGTAATCGACTAGTCCTTAAAGTGACAACCATTTTCTTCTCGTACCTTCCCAAAGCGCCTTGCATAGAAAAGGTACGAGAAGAAAATAGAGCAAGCACAGAACTTCACATCCGTTATGGAGGATATTCACCCATGTACACTGAAGTGTACATGGGGTTACATTAATTAACGTTCTAACTTTTCCGGCGGGAAGGGTTAGAACGTTAATTAATGTCTTCGAGAAATTTCACGTTTTGACATTTAGTGCTCCGGTCTTATATCCCCAGAGACGCATCAGCTTGCTTTTCACTTAAGGGTTCTCTCAGGATGAGTTGGCTACTCCGAAATCGGTTAACGTATAACATTATGAAATAATTTAATTTTTTATAGTAACTTATAAGAATACATTTTTATAACACTTACACCTATTTTGATAGGAGAAAACGAGATTCACCGTACAAGGCCGTGGGGGAAGATATGGGCTTTTGTTGCGCTTGTGAAAACCGGCAAGAGAGAGAAAAGATTAGATCCGGATAAATCCTTAACACACGGACTTGCAATTCTATTGTAAGCGTAGCTACTTGTTTTATTGGTGTATTCTTTTTTCTCCAAACTCAACTTGGCTGAGAGAGGAAGTCGTGAAACATATTTTCTTTTGGAGAGTGTGCGACATGTAAGGAAAATAATATATCTGAACCTCTACGTGATAGTAAGGAACTCCAAACTAATATATATTAATCCAAAATGAACATTTTATGGCTTATATAGCAGATTGTTACATTGGTAACATGCTGCGTTTCGTGAGCTCAACTCTCACTGTGAAAAAAACTCTTTGAGAGAATATGCAGGCTCGATGAACTTCTTGCTGAGGAGAAGAAGATAAACGTTTACACAGCTCAGAAAATTATCATGAACAATCGGTTGGCAACTTGCTGCAGAAAGTTTAGTGAAAAATAACATAGAATTTTTTTCTCGGTATTAAAGACTTACCGAGAAAAATACAGGATTATGCTATATTGGCTTTGAAAACACATTTAGAGAGTTTTCTAACTAAATTTTAATTATTAAAATTGAAAAAGTATAACTGACTTAACTAACTTGATTACACATGGCCGCTGCAGTCACAAAACCCACAAGCAACTTACATAACTAATCATTCTTTTCATTAAAGACCTCTGTCCACGATGCTTTCAATTTTAATCACTTCAATTTATAACCTAATCTTTCCAAGAAGAAGAGTTAGGATATGGATTAAAGGTCATGCATATCTCTCCTCTTCCGAACTTGAAAGAGGGTGAATATGCATGCAAGATGAACTTCTGGAAAAATATGCATCAAATCCACGAGAAGGAAGAAAGTGACAAGGAAAGTAAATCTTCGACGAGGACTGGAAAATGAAATCTTTGTCCTCGTGGCAGAGTATTATCTTTATTATGTGTGACCGCTTCTGATAGTTTCAATCGAAAATGACTTTTGTTTTCTCCTCTTGAAAGAACATTATTTTCAATATTATATGACTGTTTCCAGTAGCCCAGGATGGATGTAGTGCTAATATTAAAATTAGCATTGTATATTAATCTCAAATTCGGAGCAGCATTAGCATAACTTGAATTAAACAGTTCTTTCCATATACAGAGGACGACTAGTGCAGCGCTAACAGAATGGGTGTGGAGACTGATCTGCCCGAGCTCTAATCTAACTGAGAGTGAACAAACTCCTGAAAGGGTGATTATAATTCTTTCTAACAAAATATCCAACTTCTCATCCTACGCTTCACCAGTCTATCTTTGTGTCAAAAAATGACTCAGGTTTGCACATTTGTAAAGACTACAAAACGCTGAATACAATAATGGTTAAGCATAAATACATGTTACGTCTTACGGAAGAGACTTCAGATATATCAACGACTTGCCGATTCTTTACGAAGTTAGACCTTCGATCGAGTTATCATCAAATTCAGCTCGCTCTTGGAGATGAGAAGAAAACAACTGTAAGCACCAAGTATAGTTTGTTCGAGTACACTACATTGTCGTTTGATTTGTTAAACGCACCCGCTATCTCAGGATGAGTGTTGTAGTATACCTAGATGATATCATTATCTTCTCCTCTACTTGAGAGTAACATCTGATAGAAAAACCACATATGATAGGTGAAGAAAGAACATTCTAGAAACTGGAAGTTGAGAATCAATTTATCAAGAGATCCAAGTGCTCTTTTGGTCAGTGTTGTTTTCTTTTAGGCGAGACGAGGAGAAAATCCTTTGAGGAAACTAAATTCTAAAAGGACCAAGTTCTTTTTCTGTTGGGCTCGTCATCAAATATGACTGTTTGTAGCAAAGTTATCACGCGACGTTTCTTTCTAAGCAGTTGTATAGAGTACATACCTCTGATAGCTAACTTCTACTCTCAAGGGTGAATTCTGAACTCAGTCGAGTAATTCACTTCTCGTTTTTCCTTTATTTGTCCCAAGTTTCCTTTTCACCGTTCAAAGAAGATGGCCTTCTCCTGATCCACAGGGAGCTAAAATACCCACGCTAGGGGTTTAACCCCCTAAACCCTAAACCACTCTCCTTCCACTGGACCCTAGCGAAACGCCCTTCATCCATTTGCATACCGGCCATTGACCGTGACCTTAAATCAAGCTCTGTCTTAATGCCTGCCCAGTTATCCTCCAGTTCTCCGCCGGACCATAGCTTCCGCACACTTCGCTCCAGACCCTCCCATTTCCTCAAGCCAAGCATACATACGGGACTCAATTTCGAAACTGACTGAAGTCTCGACAGTAGCCACTAAACGCCATTAGGGAAGTACTGAAATAAGCAAGTGCATAATTCTGCATTTAACGCAATGTCATCAGCGCGGTTCTGACAAAAGTTTGAACAACTTCAGAGGTGACGCCCATTTGACTGAACCAACCTGACAGGGAGGGTTCTGAAGAGGCCCCAGTTCCAGATTTCGTAGGTGATTCCGTCACAAGGTAACACGGCTTTTAATTCTGAACCATCTCCAGGGCACGATATTCAGCAGTCTCCTCGACATCACAATATTCTTTCCGAGAACAAAAGTGTTCACCTGCTTAGTACGTTCGACCACGTTCGACAAATTTCAAGTGCGCAAACGACTTTCAAATGACAGTTCTCGACTTATTCACTTCCCAGACAGACTCTAAGTAGGCCGCCGATGACCTACTGCTGGGCGGCGCATCTGTAACGATGAGCGTTCGTAGCCGAGGACTTCCTGGACCAAACAATATTCGTGGACCCTGCGGCGTACAAATCTCCAAATTTTATGCCTCCAAAACCATGGCAAATCACAAATACTTGTGAGGATGTCGCAACCTCTTCGTACTTTCCATCTGACACAGCAAGCCAACTTGCCCGATAGCTTGGATTCGAACTTGCCCCGAGTGAGATCCAGACACGGAGGAATTCGCGTCAAGCTTAACCGTCCTGGGTGGCCACGTTGAAGGAAATGAACAAGCTAACAAATTTCCAGATACGGCGCTCGAGGCACAGCTGTCCCTCTATGCTGCATGGCCCCACCAGTTTTCTTACACTTCCATGGAATTTGCCTCAACTTTGAGAACAGACAAATAGATTCCAATACTGCTGAACGATGAGAGGGAGTGATCCACCCAAGAGAGCCGAAATGAGTAACCCAAATGGGTCACCGTAGGTGAATTTTATTTCCAGACTCAGAGGGTGTAGGCAACAAGCTACGATTTGAATCTTATGAATCTGTTCTATAAGTCTGTGAAAGACTCACAGAAACTTCTATATCGCGTTCTTCTGTTTCTACCTTACAAATACAAGCATAAAGCTACTTCCCACAGCGTCTTACCTGCTTTACCACTATTAACAGGAAGGGACATGAAGGTGCCTGGCCTTGTCTTCTCAAGACCTTGATTCACTCCAATGACCCCAATCGCTCCATGTATCATGCTTGTCGTCTTCAACATCGAGAACGCTTTCTCCAGAGAGGCTAAGTGTTCGGCTGAGCTCGAGTCGGTACTCCAAACCTCTCATGTAGTACCCCAGCAAAGTGCACCTGCTCAAATCGAGATGGACGGATAGTTGAGACTTTACCAGAGAGGTCCATAAGCCCCATGGCCGTTCACTCGCACTCAAAGAACCTTCCGAAAGAAAGAGAGTAAAGTATACTGGTAGCAGGACCACCACCTCCGTATCCATCTATCGACGAGGTAAAGCCTTACCAGTTGAAAAAAGACGGAACCACGGCAAACTCGATCTTCGAGGCCAGAGATGACAACCTGCAAAGCCCTTAGTCACAATAACTAGCAACACTGTGAAGGTCAGGGTTAGCTTACCCGACCCTTGTTAGTTAGGGATAGATTCAAATACGCACCAGAAGAGCAGGCGAGCCAAATAATCTCGGGACGACGTCACTGTTGAATGGCACTGCAAAGGGATATTCTCAATCACTTCTGAGGGTCCACATTCCTCCCAAGGACTTGACACTGAACTCGTCCCAAATGGGGGTATCGGAGAAGGCTTCGGCTTTGAAACCATGGTTCCTAACAGTCCTGCCACAACCTGATCAACTGCTTCCTGTACTTCTTTGGACGGCTGTGAAAGTTCTGCTACCTGTAAAAAGGAGGACCGATACAACATAAAGCTTTCGAAAACAGAACTAAGAGAGACTCGCAAACATATTGTCCTTAGACTCCGAACGCTGATGTCAACTGGATAGATTTTCCCGCCACTTACATCCACTCCAAAAAGCTGATCGTTCAGAAACAGATGTATGGCAAACAAACCTTCTCTGGTTCCAAAGATCGCAAGTAGTCAAGTAAATCGTTCTTCGTCGCTAGCCCCGTTTCTAGCTTTATCTCCGAGGACGATACAGCATTTTTTATGTTCAATCTGCATGCTTCAAGTTCCTGATTAAAATATCAACCCAATACACCGGGAATTATTTATCAAATACACAGGGAACTAACACTAACAACGTATACGTCTAAAACTGTTGGAACCACCGCAAAGACTTAATAATCCACAAAGCTTTGAAAAAGCAGAACGAACCACCTACACTTCAGACAACCACAGATGCAGATACCGACTGACGTGTAGAAAAACAAAGTACAGTAAGTGTTTCATCAAGGTAGCTTGTATACAATATGGTCCTGGGCATTCAACATTGGGTAAGTTACGCTTTTGCAAAGTTTCACCTTAGAAGTGGCAGATAACTTTTCCCGCAAATGCTGAATATAACTGGCGACCCCTGAGGACAAGGCACCAAGTTCTTTAGGGACATTTATCTGCTCGGTGTTTCTATACACGTCGGAAACTCCGGCATCGTCTCCGGGGTGATCGCAGCTATGCAACTGAAACCCACTGGAATCTCTACTTTCTTGTTCTTGTTTCCTGTGATGATCTTGATAACTGACATCTTCAAGGGAGAGTTCCAAGGTGCGCTGTAAGGAAAGTCGGTACTCCGCGTTGCGTAAAGTATACCTGCAAACAAGCATGTAATGACCTCTTGTGTAAGCACATTCGAACTGATCTGAAAAGTCGACATACAAAGTCTTGCTTCCAGTAAATAATGAAGGTCGATTTGGTAAACACATCAAAGTGAGAACCCAAGGTGTACAAAGCTACTAACTTTTCATCCGAGGTTGCCACCTAAGGTCACTCCCTAAAGTGAGGAATAATTAGGGGTTGCCGGCAATCACATCTTGTCTGATTCAGGTCCCAAGACATAATGTGAAATCAGTGATATCAGTGCACTTAAGTGTGCACTGATATCAAAGGCATATCTAGAAACAAGAAATAATGCAAGGAAGAAGGTACCCGTGAGAGACTGATGACAGAGGTCAGAAACTAAGAGAAACGATCCATACAAACACAGGAACGATGTATAAATATCATGTACCAATGGTGTTAGTAAAAGAAAGGGTAACTCTGAACACTTATGCTTTAAGCACACTCTTGATGGCTACTAATGCTGAGACATTGGTCAACATGTCTCAGGTCGGACAAGCTCTGGGTGGACGAAGAATTGTATTGATATTAAGGAACAGCACACACGCAAAAACACAATTTACAGGAACTAATACACATTAACTAAGCTGGAAACAGTTTATAGCATCTTTTGTAAATTGATGCTACTGCAAAGTATAACAATCGACAGTAAAGAAAGGTTCCTGGAAAAGTACACTCGTGAGAAAGATCCATTCGCCACACTCAAAACAGTGATAACTGGTGTAAATACGTCTGCTTCTCGCTAGAACTTCGCTACAAAAACTAGATCTTCCGCAAGCAGCTCTGCATAGTCTTCACGTACCCAGTCATCATCGAGGAGACCAACAAGCGTGCAAGATGATCGCGTGAGGTCTCGATCGTCACATGAAACTGATCAGATGGAAGAAGCCCCAACATCCCGGATATTGTTCTTTTCATCGCACCTGTGCTGTCGGAAGATGCATCTTTGCTTATGATACTTACATCCAGAGGCTCAATTGCTTGAACCATGTTCAAAAGCAGAGACTCCGACTGCACGACGCAAAACGAACACAGTGAGAGACAGAATCTGCAGCCGCAAGAAGGGAACCAAAAAGAAAAACATCAGAAAAAGGTACTATCGAACGGAACTGGGGAATGGATAGACTGTTGCACTGACTTCCTTTCCGTTAAATTTAAAGAACCGATGAGCTAATGCCCTCGACCTAGACAAGC
Organism: Asterella californica; assembly: GCA_036924285.1. Taxonomy (NCBI): domain Eukaryota; kingdom Viridiplantae; phylum Streptophyta; class Marchantiopsida; order Marchantiales; family Aytoniaceae; genus Asterella; species Asterella californica. The sequence continues at coordinate 17,920,654 of JAYKYS010000008.1, forward strand.
TGGCAAAAGCACGGATATAGACAAGTCCCGGGATTAAACGTCACGTATGTCGGTAGCCTAAGCCTAGGCCACCTGCTACGTCGAGCGAATTACGTGTCAGCTTTTGTAATTTCGAGGTTACCATGTCTTATTGTATCTGAGTATATATATATATACATTATATCTTATACAAATCTATATGGATTGTTCTTGTATTGTGCTGCTATCCACATGACCGACATATATTCCATATTATTTCTTACATATGTGTATACCATCACTCACGCTTGGAGTAAACATTTAAACGAATTTTGTGATTGTGCGATGTGAAGAAGCCCTAACTAATTACACTTGGTGATATCCAATCCCCTAGCTGATCTAGCACTGTAGCAGCAGCAAACTGTTTGAGCTCATGGTATATGACGTGAACCCTGCGCAGGAATACAACACTAATTAGTCATTCTACGGCAAGTGTTGACTGTGTCAAGTCTGGGTCAAGTTCGAGTCATTCCACTGTTGTGCTCAGTGTCAATCCAGAGTCTCTTGAGCTCCTCAGAGGTGTACGAGTATGGCTGAGTCTACCAGCAGTTCAACTTCTAGTGTTTCCAACAGAAAACACTATACCATACGGGCCATAATTCAAAAGTTTCTAGTATGAAGGTTGAAGTTTATACAAGTAAGAGATCTGATTACATAGTCCTTGCATGCTATTCAATACTGTTCATAACAAGTGCCTCAGACTAAACGTGGCTACTTATGTTCAAGAAACTGCAGTAGGAAAGAAGATGATAAGAGCTTCCGGAACAACTCAGAATGAAGTAAACGAAATAATCATAGGGAGAGTTTCGCAACCGAAGCTGGCTGAACCATTTGTAGCATGATAGAAGAGACGGAGTTGTCTCACAAACCTGACAGGCCAACGCTTATTTGGGAAGTCTTTCTAAACAAATAAGACACAACGAAGAATCATACTCACGACAATAACTGAGTTGAAAGTTTCACATGCAGAGCAGACGTGAGATCAAGAACCAAGAGAAATACTGGGAAGAACTGCAACCACGACATTCATCCCCATAAACTGTCATTCACAACCTCAGAGGTGTTGAACGGAAGGGTGAAAACATACCGTCAGCTTCACACCTTCTTTATCTTCAGGAGGGAAGCAAAAATCGGCAGCACTCTCACTATCAGCCCCTTCCCAAAACGCGCCATTAACGCCGGGAATTACAGATGCTCGACTCCTGGAATTATTATTTCTAGAATTCGAAAAAGTGGCATACTCGCCGGGCCCAAATGCGAGACCTTGCCAGATCCCGAATGATCTTGTTGGACGCGAATTCAAAATTGCCCTAGCACGCACGGAGTATGTCATGCACTCTAATCCTACATATCCACATGATCTCACGGCAGGTTCGTCAAGGCCATCACGAAGGCTGCAATACCGGCGGCGCAATTTATCCAAGCCCAAAGCACTAGAATTACAGACAACTGTGGTGGAACCTTCCCCGATTCCAGTCCCAAATCCCTGCAGTGGCGCACATCCTCGAGAAAATGATGCGTTCGCAGAACTCGCTAAAGCCGCAGCCCGCGCCATGACCTCCTGCTATTTCTGCAGCCCTAATGATTCAAACCCATGCATTCACACCACTTTCGGCCTTCGACTCGTCACTGATCACGCATCGCTGCTACAATTCTCCAGTCCGAAATCAAGAATGTCATCATTTCAGTCCTCCTGTACCAGAAAATATCGAGAAAACTCGAAGATTGTGATACAGGCTCGTCGGAACTGGATACTCTCCAGTCTCTCCACGTCCTCTCCCCCCGTTCCAAGCCACGCACGACACACCATACCGACGACGACGACGAGACACACAAACGCCGGGCACGCGACGGACCGGACGCTCTTCCCGGCGCCGAGTTCCTCCGTCGTTGTCCTCCAACATCTCGTATTTACTCTGTGCGTTCTACATTACCCAATGGGGCATTTAGTCCGGAGTCGGGAAAAAGCAATTCGTGCCAAAATGCCCCGGCGGTGCGAGACGGCTTCCTGAAAATTTATCCAATAATTTAATTTCTCTAATTTGTTATCTGATTTGTTATCTGATCTGGGTTATTTAATTTGTTTTATGTTCATTATTTATTTAGCTATGGGCTATTTAATTAGTTAGTGTAGGGCTATTTAGTGGCAACCTTCAATCACAAAAACACCCCTTTTATGCTCTTCTGTTTGTCCGTCGCAATTAGGACTATCACCAAGGAGTGACGCCTCTTTCCGTTAAATTAGTTGCTTATCAAATCGTAATGGATCTAAAAATATAAAGTCGTTCCTTCTTTGTATTTTGGAGCGGTTTTGTGTTGATACATCATACTCCGTAGTGGATTATCACGCAAGACATTTAATACATCGCGACTGGTTGATAGATCATAATTTTTATATGTTATTTGATAAGCTAAACATAATTTGATAGTTATATCTCTTTGTATTATTATTATTATTATTGTTATTGTTATTATTATTTTCGCTGCAAAAACCAAGAGCGTAATCATGACTTCTCCATCATAAACATTCCAGTCTCTTTGGTTCCACCTCAAAGAGTGGTTTTGTACTGAAAAACCACCCTCTCCCGTGGCTTATGCTATATGAGCCCCCAACCGTATAGTCTTCAAAATAACGCAATAATTTGTCTTGAGATGGGCCCCCGGATCCAGTTAGTTAAATATGGAGCTTGGTCTCACCTTACCAATTTTCCTCTTCCTTTGGACCTCCTCGCTTGAATCTTATCAAAGGAAGCCTCGTCCTGCAAGGACAATGTGATATGTCTTTGTATTCCCTTATTGGAAATCAAAACCATGCTAGTAGGAAATAGCGAATGGGAGCATGTATCACTTTTTATTAAACGTCAGAGATATCAACATTTTAACAGAGTTCTCAATAACTTGCGTAACCAATTCATACAGAAGGTTATATATGATTAGTTTGAGAGGATCATTATGAAGATATGATTATTCAAACAAATATTGAATATTGCATCCAAACTGTAGTTCTATGAAAACTGAGGAAAAAGATAAACGTTAAAAGAGGTCATCAAAATAATCATGAGCAATTGGCTGACAATAGCATTGGGAAAAATCTAGTGAAAACTATAGTTTACTAAAGCGTAGAGCCACGCGGAAGAATGGTGCTGGAGTGGATTTGCAAATTACGACTTCTGAAAATATTCTCTAAACTTGCTTCACTAAATTTAAAGAGGAATAGAGTTTACTAAAGCGCAAATTACTGGTCGACTGGGTTTGCAAATTTTGACTGGTGATAAATTCTAAATTTATTTCACTACATTTTGATAATTTGGTAATGTGATCACACATTGTCACTTGAGTACATAAAACCCATTAGTTACTCACTTGAACAGAACTTCTCTCCGATATAAAGACCTATGAATCGCACGAGTAAAAAAGAATTTAATTTATAACCTAACCTTTCTAAGAAAAAAATTAGGATATAAATTAAAACTCTTTGCGAAAATAGGACTCTGGTCGAACTCTGGTCATAATATGCATGGCCGATCGATATGAATCGATCATGCTGAATCTACTATGAAGGTTCAGTTTACTGGAAACTCCATGCTAGTTTTTCTACTATGAGGCCGTCGCAGTATAGACTCTCGTTGGGGACGGAACTGAAATACGTACGCATGAAAGGAGACTTTAAGTAAAATCATGGCAAGATAGTTCTGGTTTTCTTCGGGATGATGTAGGAGTTTTTTCTCAATGCCTTTTTTCATCCCTAATTATTTCACTCTTGTTTACTTAGTATCAAACAAGAATTCCAGCTCTGCGGTTTCTATCATATGAGAAGTTGTAACCGATGTTACAGTTGTAAGATGGATGAATTATATATATCCATGCAACATGAACTTCTGGATAACTTTGCCCGCTTGTTGCTATTGGAAGAGACATAAGTGTTCAGCAGAAAATATATACTAAGTTGAGAGGAAAACATTAATTTAGCTGTAACTGCTAATCGCACCTTGCAAGGAAGTCCAGACATAACCCATAAAGACAGCACTAACATCCTGCTTCAGAGATTAAAGTGCGGCCACTTGCTGATGAAGAGAATATATTTAATGAACACATTTACTGTTTAATTTAATATTTACTAAAAAGATTAGATAATAAATTAAACTCTTGCATTCTGAAGAGGAGATAATACAAAGAATACGCCTTGGATAAATATGCTATCATCATATATGTTTGGGGAACTATCTTTCTTTATTCCTAACCATATGCGAATTAACCAAGAGGTTCAGAGGATATAATATGCTCTAACCCTTATGCTGGAAATATTTCTCTGGTAGTACGTCTAGAAATTTTATTGCACACTTAGTTCTTTTTGTACTTGTCTTATGGTACCCTTAGCAAAACTTGCATTCCCAGTCCTGATGATTAGATTCTATTAAGTTGTGCAGAATCCGTCCCCCAAGCGATTTCCACTTAACAAATTTATAGCGCAGTGTAGTATTCTAACCAAATGTTCCTCTATTAATCACAAATATAATTCTCATCAATCTAAATATAAAGGTAAAAAGTAAAGTTATTAACTTGTCCGCTTAATCCCTTCGAGGGCATGGGACTGTCCTTTGTGGGTAACCACAGCGTACCCGGACCAGATTGCACACATAGCACACACAGCGACTTCTTGCAACTCCAACCGGGAACAGGCGGGCTCGAACCTCAGACCTTTCGCTTAGAGATCTGAGGCCCAACCAACTCAGCCACCGATCTTCGGTTATACATACAACATGAACTTCTAGGGAACTTTTACTCTCTTGGTGTTATTGGAGAAGACGTGTTAAGTAGAAATTCGATAATAAACTGACAAGAATCTATTTAAATATTAGCTGACATAACCTCTAAAAGAAATGTAGACTCACGGGATCTAAACTGTATAAGTGCGAATATCTACAAATAAAAAGGATATATTTAATAAATTAAATCTTTTTATATTTGACTCCTCCATTTATGATGGAGGAGGTGAAATATGCAAGGAAGATAGACATTATGTATATAATGTAAGCTCAACTCTTACTCCCTTTCACAAGAGCATATATATATTAGTACAATTTGAGCACAGATGTTTTAGACAACCGTGGTTCGTAGTAACCACGATTAGATGATTACGTAAGCGTCACCATGCCGTTGTTGTACTACAACCTCTCCCCGGTGGAACCCCACAGATCACTGCAAGCATATCTACTGAGTACCTCTATATCCTCTTACGGACATTCTCTTGAGGCTTTTTTCTGGACTTGTATATAAACGGCAGATAAAGAAGAAACGAATATAATTTCCTCGTCTCCCTAGGTACTACAGGAACCGTACTTTTCTTTTCTCCCTGTATTGCGGAGGCATATTTCAAAACATTTCCATTACAGGCTTTCCGTAGATATGAACAGATGATGAGGAGGAGGACGCTTTCCCTCTAGATGAATGGTAAAGAAGATGGAAGAGAAATGTTAGACGAGATGATAAAAGTGGAAAGGTCTTCCAAGGCGGCCGTCTTTACTTGTACAAACTGGGAAGCGGTTCGCATGACTCGAGACTCGAGTTCAAACAAAAGGTCAGATATCAGTACTGTAGATCTATCTGTGTTTGGCGGAGGCCGTGACTGGGCCTGAATTTGGGCCCAGGGCATATATTGGACCGGGATCCTGCAGAAGGCGGGCGAAGGGTTCATAAGGTTGTATGACAGTGATGAACGGTTCGGATAGACGCTAAGGCGGTGAGCCGATCGTCGTGGAGCACGGGGCACAACGAGGAGCATCGGAGGGGAAGCATTGTAGGAGAGAGAGCGAACAGCGAACAGCAGCATCCGGCAGTACCCGGCAGAGTACCAGGCAGACAGGCAGCGAGCGACGACAATTTGACTATTCTGATCAACCATTGACTGGTGGCTTCGCTTGATTACGAAAACACCAAAAGGCAAGCAAAGCTTATGAGTGTAGTTGTTTCGGTGGAGACGGGCGCCATGCATGATTTTCTCACAGGGCAGACACAGAAGGCAGGCAGGAACATAGACAGAGGGAGAGACGGATTGGATTGAAGTTTGAGAGTCGCATTTTATTCTCTGCTCTTCCGTTATATCCAATCCGAGTCTTCCGTAAACAGAAAATAGTAAGAGTGGCGTCGTGGCAGTGTTTTTATATTTGAAACTGTGAGGACGAGCGAAGAAGAGCGCGCTCTGGTTTACTGCTTTTCCTCCCTCAACAGCTTCGATCAGACTTTCAAATTGTGCAATTTTCTTCTCTGGCTCACTTCATTGAGGGCCAACATGCCGCGTCTCGTTCCATTCCTTTCTCCTTTCTTTCCTGCCCTTCGTACCACAACACCACCTTCTCTGGGCAAACTTGGTATGAAACCTCATGCTTGACGAGCGAATGTTTTGCCTTTCACAGTAGTTAAGTCACCCACGCATGTCGTGTAGGTGTGGTATTGCAACTCTCCGAATGAAGCTCACAGATGAGATTATAATGGTTTTGACATGCACCTTCTTGGTCTTGCCAGGTTAAATTGATGGCAGAGGTTTCTAGTCCAGGGAGTCAGGATAACTCCCACTCGGACGAATATGGCAACGCTGGCGGTGGAGACCGTGACAACTCCAACGTGAGAGAGCAGGACCGGTTTCTGCCGATAGCGAACATCAGCAGAATTATGAAAAAGGCGTTACCTGCCAATGCCAAGATTGCTAAGGACGCTAAAGAAACTGTTCAGGAATGCGTTTCCGAGTTTATAAGCTTTATCACGAGCGAGTACGTGAAAAATTTTCATATAGACATTTTTATTCTCGGCACAATCCACAGTTGTTCTTTTGTTGTTTAGGCAGGACTGACTTCTCATATGGTGATTAGTGTAGCTCCTCAAAGGTTAAGCTTCGGTAACTGATTGTCAGGTCGTTGCACACGTTTGTTTTTGGTTTTTTGTCTCGCTCCCTCGCGTTCCTGGCCTTTTGTTTAATAATTTCTTTCGCCCGCGTACACAGAGCTAGTGACAAATGTCAGCGCGAGAAGAGGAAAACAATAAACGGAGACGATCTTCTGTGGGCCATGAGCACTTTAGGGTTCGAGGATTATGTCGAGCCACTGAAAGTTTATCTCCATAAGTACAGAGAAGTATGTTACTGCAATCATCGTTAGGGTTTCAATCCTATTCTTTATTTGCTTCGTGCATGCATAGTATTCTGAGCCGTGCAGACACATGCTCATGACTTTCAACTCATGATTTGATCCGTTTAGCATGCTCATCTCCCGAACTACACAATACAGCCTCAAATGGGCTTCTGGAGTGGATTTCTGTAATTGTCGTTCAGAGCAGAAGTTCCACTGGTTGTTTAGCTGACAGCCAACTTTTTCTGTGTTCGGCTCTTGAATCCTCGATTTTTGCGATTCTCCTTCGAAGACTGAGGTGAGGATACGTAACCATAAATCCTCTTTCTGCAGAATGCAGCGAACTTGAGTGCTAAATTGTGGTTCTTCTTTTGTATTCCGCTCTAGCAGCTAGCGTTTCATGTTTGGAGCTAGAGGTCATTGACATCGATGTTAATTTCCAGGGCGACAAGGGATCGTCCATGAATAAAACCGGAGAGTCGAACCCTGGAAAGAGAGATGGAACAGGTCACCCCGTTGTTCAGCAGGTAACTTGATAACGAACCTTGATATCTTGATGTAGGAGGCTGGTTATTTCCACTGGCTGATTCTGGTTTGTCTGATGCTGGATATACTGGCTGATATAGGAGGCTCCCTTCCAATACAGGAAGGGACAATACAATCTGGGTGTGTATTAACAGAGTAAAGTTTATGAACCCTTCAAATGCCTTAGTTAAGTATGCACCTAGTTGTGTCGAAGAAAAGATGAATTGTTATGACATCGGGGTGAATGTTTCCTGAATTTGGAACTCTTCTGGTTCCTTGTCTTGATTTTTTCTTTATCAGCATCTGAAGTAGTCAGTTGAAAACATCAACTCCACTATGCCTATCTGACCGTAGTCCCCTGAGCTGATAACTTTCCGCAAAGAAAATGGGATTGCGTACCTGTAATTTGGAAGGAAGCGAATAACATGAGCTGTAGAACGAGCCCAGGAAGTGTCTAAGTGCATCTCTCCATGTTACATTCTGTAAATGAAATCCCTTACTGTATGTCATAGAACTTGTCTTTGTAAACTAATACGAATAACTGACGGGCTGAAGTTCAAATTCAGAAACTTGGGAATGAGTTTCTAGTACATCAGCAACTGAAAGTGTCAAGCGTTGAGATTAAATATGAAGATAGTTAGGCATGGCTGACTGCAGCTGCCCAGGGCAACGATCAGTGATATCAGTGGAAATTCGGATGTCCTCGTGTCCTCCATAAAGTTAGTCCCGTCAATGTGGTATGTAACTGGTCTAAGCAAAATTTCTCCAATTACGCAGATGAACGCTGGTGTGCAAGCCTACGGTGTGGCTTATAACATGCCGAATCAGGTACGATACCCAGTGTTGAGTCAGTACCTCTTGAAATGAGCTCGATACTCGATTGATCTCCTTGTCAGTCGCATCTTTGCAAGGTTATTCTGTAACTTCGCTAACAAAAGTATGTTCCTTGCAGATGATGGGTACATCTCCTAACTATCAGGTAAAATACACTAGCAATTTATGCAGTTTTTCCTTCTTTCCTGTCAAAACGTCGAACTACTATCTTGGTTGCTTCATTATATTAGAACTTACGACTGACGTTGATTTTTGTTGCCTGAAGCTTCAGATGCCACAGATGCTAGCCGCTCCGGGCGGTCAACAACATTGATTATCTGTTGATAGAATAGAGATAGGTCCTTGGATAGGCCTGCGCGGAAATTGTAGACAACCATTCCCCTTATCCGCCAAAGCAAATGGAAATTACTATCACTCCAAGTTGGGGACCTTGGAATTTGGCTAGGTTGTGCCATCCTCTGAGTGGCTCAAGAGTCTTGGTCATATCGTTCTAGTGTTACATTTGGTGACAACGTCGAGCCTTGGGAATCTGGACATCAATCAGATTCAATACTAGGTTCTCCCATCCACCCAGAATGGGAAAGCAGGTCTTTCCTTTCCTGCTGTCGTAGATCCCTGCGTAGATCTTTCTTTTTGCAGGCGTTCTCTCTTTCTTCTAGAACTTTCATATGCGAAGGTCTGAGTGTTTGTTTATCTGGACTATGTATATAGAGGTTTTGCATCCGGCTTGAGGGGTAAAGAGTAATAGTAATATGGTCATACCCTGATTGTGTAACTCGAAGGTTAGTAACTTATGAGGTTTATACACGAGGAACCTTTCCCTTTTGTCGCCGCATGATACGCGACTTCATCATGCGGGATGATTTAAAAGACTTTACTGTTCTTCAGTCTTGTCGAGGAATGAACTTGTGTTTATATGTTCGAGGTCGAGGTCATCTAGTCACCTACATTACTCAATAGCTCTTCCAGCTCGTAAGGTGGACGTTGTGTATGTAGCTGCTCTCTGTGTGTCGGATGTTTGCAAACAGCTCTTTCCGCCTAGACTAACGTTCCACTCTACTGTCATGTCGAATGTACAACCCTTCTCCACGAAATGATGATTTAGATGTAAAAACTGCGTTCAAGTGCGGTGACATAATGGAGGATCTCCTGTGGATAGCAGTGGATCGAATATTGGCCTGTCTGAACCAAGCAAAGCCCTCGTTACTCCTGATATTAGGTTAGCCCAAGAATCTCCTAGTCTCCGTCTTCTGCGGCGTGCACTGTATTGTTTGTCCACCGTCGTATCTTGCCTTACTATGGCCCCTCGGCTGAGGTGGTTACGATTGCCCGCAGTCTTTCTCTCCCCTGTTCTTCTTTGTTTGGTGAATTTGGTTGCATGATGAGCTCCGCTTCCTTCCGCTTCCTTCCGCTTCGATTCTTAAATTGTGAGTGGTTGGCTCGTTTGGGTCTCAGTTGCTGGTAAGTTTCAGGCTTTATTTACTTACGTAATTATGTTATTAGAGCATCTCCACCCGTACATCCTTAAAGATCTTATATCGATGGTATCTCTATTTTACAGAGTAAGAGTGAAGGATCTTTATCTTTAAGGGAGAAGTTTTCCTACCGCAAGCTTAAATGGCTTTCTAAAGAGAATCAGAAACTCAAACCTGTCCAGCAGTGCCCACAATTGTTCCTCAAAACGGTTTGATTTTGATTTGGGGTTAAGAGTCTTTATCGGAATGTGTAAATGAGGGTAAAAGAGTCTTTGTGTGAACTTTTAGGTGAAGAATCTTTATTGGAGTCTTCAAGTTAGGTTTAAGAATCTCTTAAGTTAGAGAAGCCTGGTAGCTTGTAGGGAATGTTGTAAATTACAGATTAGTATAAAGGTAAGCGGTGGGAAGACTGGTTAAGAGGGCCTTTGACGACCTGCGGTGTAGATGCTCTTACGAGGGCATCTCTATCGGATTTTGCGTTTTTGCAGTATTATGGTTTCATCCTGTTGGTCATTCCCTCTGATGGTCGTTGTATGTTCGCACCTCTCCTCCGTTGACTGACATTGACTACATGCAAGTCCAGTGGCTCTCATTTCTGGCCTGCAGGTCAAATGCATCCGCCATAAAAAAGGACAAAAGTAGGTTCGGGTGGTGACATCCGCATGGTCGCGTTTTGTTAACTGCCGGTGTCGAACATGTGCACACATGTCACGTTTGCATGTGCTTTTCTCGTACTCCGTGGGTCTGTAGAATGTCAGAAAAAATGGCTACCGTAGTGATAGCCTTTTACCGCAGTAAATATCTTTTTTTCACCGTGGCGCGAACCAAACAAGATTTTTTGCTGCAATCGTGAAACTTATATATAACTTTCAGAGCGATATTGAGCGAAAACTCAAACTGACTTAATAGTGAAAACGGAAATTTGTGGAAGAAAGTTTTCGGCGCGAAAACCTGAAGTGAGCGTTTTTGCTCGAAAACTCGTAATGGAATTGGGATTTTCTGCGAAAATTCGTTTTAAACGATTAGAAGTAATGACCTCTTGAATTTGCACGAAAACATTTGAACTCGTTTTGGTATTGAGATAAAGAGATTCCGTTTTCACTACACTGTCACGAGGCTTGAGTCTCAAAACTCTTTTCAATTTGAACACTGGAAATTGAATTTGAAACTATCTAAACTCGTTATTTTTATAAGAAATGTCTTTTAGTCTATACTGAAAGTTATAGTGCACAAAGTGGAAATTTTAAACTTGACAACTCAAAATGAAAATTCAATTTAATGCTACTTTCCAACAGATTTCCAGTTCGAAATCAGAGACAGCATCAGATTGCATCAACAATAATTTAATAGTGCGTGAGAAAGCTAAAACAAAAAATTCCACGCTGTTTTGCACAGTGTGTCAAAGAATTTCCAATCATTGTTTCATTAAACAGAGTTGTAATTACAGTTTCAGATGGTCAGAACTGAACTTTCGGATACCAGAGAAATCTACTGAAGGATATTCTAATTATCAAATGTCAAGTGAAAATTGATTCAACAAACAGATAAAAGACGCTTCGGTACAAACATCCGAATTAAACTAAACCGCAATGACAGTTCCAGAACCTAAGTACTACCAGCTAGTACTTGTTGGAAATGAGAAAACTAAGTAGAGGATGTCAAACAAGAGAGATCACTAAGGTACTTAGTAAATCTCACTCGCTTTCCTTATGACTTGTAATAAAATTCACCAAAGTGGGGACCAGCTTCAGTAACCCCTTCATAAGGGCTAGAGATCTACAATCTCAAGTAACAACTCGATATTGAAGTATTCAGCAACTTTACAATCACTCAGCCAGTTTTCAAGCAGATCAAAAGCTTGTTCCTTCTTCACTTCAGGTGTAGAACTTGCTGCAAACAAGGTACTAGTCATATTTTGATCGACTGCTTCACTCCGGCCTCCGTCTCTCAAGCAGCCAGGCAGTCAAGATTTCAATCTTTGACTAGTCACTGTGGATCATGAGGTTGCATTTGGACAGCTCAAGTGAGCTTTCAGTAACCACTCACACACTTTCTTATATAAGATGATTGCAAAGAGATAGCATCAGATAGCACTCCTTCTCTAATTTTCTGCGAAATCCAACTCACAACATACTCTTGATAGGCACTGTGGATAACACACTTGAATGATCTTCGCAAGACATGGCTGCAACTTCGAAGTACATCATGCAGGAATGAACAACCAGTAAATGTTCGGATGTTCAACTTTCAGCCAAGTCATGAAACTCTCAGCTCTGTGAATAGAGTAACAATCAAGAAGAAGAACACACTTCTGCTTAATTGGATCCAGTCCATCCAATGCAGACACAAAAGATATCCAAGGTAGCAAGATCTGAGTCACGTATTGTTTCATTGTGGTTACAATAGACCAATGAGTCTCAGAGTTCGTGAGATGCCATCCAAGATGGCACAGCAATGTACTGTTTTATCCTCAAAAATTCACTATTGTCATAGTTTTATCCTCAAAAATTCTTTGACCATGAAGGAAGTCATCAACTTAGTAACAAGGAGATATGCCTCTTATCCTCACGACCTGCAATCAGTACGTCTTGTGCTCCCTTGACAGTGTAACTTTTCTCATTACCAACACGCATTAGTTGGAGACTAGTTTGATCTGCATTCACTACCAACTCTGACCGAATGTGATAAGCCACTACCAGAATGCAATATGTAAAATCATGGTCTCCCCAAGCTCCTTCCAGTTTGCTAGAAGTTTGCTTGCCTCTCCAGTGGTCTTCTTAAAAGACCACTTCAGTTTCGATCGCACCCAACCTCCTACGTAACTCATGGAGACAATATGTGTATCATCTTTCTCCTTCAAAACCTCAAGACAATTACAGTTAAAAAAAGCTTGCAACTGAAATTGTATAAGCAATGAGTTCAGAGGAGCATTACCGATACTTAAACGCTCCAAATGATCAATGAACTGTTGTTCCACCTCTAGCTTAAAACTCCACAAACTCCCTCTCTTGTCATTGAGCATTAGGTCTGTCATGTCCACTCCAAGGCAGCTATCACTCGTCTCGCCTTCTGGATGTATCCGTGATTAAATGGTCCTCCCAACCAAGTCTGAACAGTTCATTCTTTTAAACTTGCAAATCGTTTTGGTCCTCCAACAATAATGTATTTCTTCCTTAAGTAATGAACATTTTCTAACTCAAGAAGAAACTATTTCAAGGCACAATCTATGATAGTCCAGTCCTCAACTGTAAACCAATTGTGATACTTTGACTTTGGTTTTCCTCGGTTGCTTATTGTCAGAGTCACTAATGACATGGATCAGAAGTCTGTAATACCTATAGGTTTTTGTGGACGTCCCATAGTTTTTTTTGGGGTGTTGTGTCTTGGGTTTATCTCTTAGATATCTTGGAAATATTCCTCGTGGCTTATGGTCTAGAATCTGAAGTTGTTTAAAGATTCTATTGCTACAGCTCCAAACGTAGGTAGCTATCAAGAAAAACCTCGATAACAATATCCTCAGATGTACCCTCAGATGTAGTTATCTCCACAGAACTTGAATTTGAGGTTGTGACATCCTCCTCTGGTGTATGTACATCAAAAAATCCAAGCACTACTATGTTACTATCAATCGAGCCTTAGTCTTGTGAGAGTTTTTCAGGTCTCAAGTAGGTCTCGGATGCACATCAAGCCAATTTCCCTAAAGCTGGTATGTGACTCTTACAACATAACTACTTGGATCTAACAGCAAAATCTAACCCCAGAAAATCCTTGCAAATTAAACGGCAAGTGCACAAAGAAGTAACCCACTCATGTTTCCATCGATCTTCCACACAATAAGTACATAAACAACTCTCGAGGATCAACTCTAGTACTCCAATAGACTCTATTTTTCCAACTGCGAAAAAAGTCTTGGCAACAGGTTCCACTGAAAAGAACTGTACTCAAGCAACTTGATGCGCTTCATGACTAGATGCAAGTGCTTGAAATGAGTCTCGCAGCAAGTTCTACAGAAGCAACTGTACGCATATGACTTGAATAGGCTTCACAACTAGATGAGTTGTGAAGCCTATCCAACTCACTTGAAAATGAATCTCGGCAAGTGAGTTTTGACAACTGTACTCAAAAAACTTCAAATTTGCTTCACAACTGGAGTCACAGCCAACTGAACGAGAACTTCATGAAGTACTTGCCTTAATTGAGGTATAAGCACCTAGTGATGACAACTTGATCTTCAAGAGATGTACGTGCTATGTTGTCGTCTCTTCTTCCGTGAGTCGTCATAGCCTCTCACAACAAGACAAATCAAAGTAATTAACCCCTCACAACAAGATGCAGCAATAGGCAAACCGAAATAATCAGCCACTTTCCCGTCGCATCTTTTAAGTTTGAACCATAAATACATCAACCTAAACTACATTGTCGCTGCACAGAACCAAGAAACGGTGTCCGATTCACGCTAATGTATTAGTTCAAGGTCCCTAAATCACGAAGCTAATTCGTGATCTGCTAGTGCGATCTGTATGAAGCGAAAGCTCATACCAACGAGACGGCGTTGACTTCCGACGGTGGCTTCTCTTCGTGAATAATTGTATAACTCAAGTGGCCCGCGTGTAAACTTAAAAAACTCATGCTCGCGTGGTGCGAAAACCTGAAATGCAAGAAACAGCACTGGGCTAAAGTATGAAAGGATTGATTCATCCATTCACGCAACGTCCTTGTGCGTAAAGGGCTGTCACTATGATAGTCGCAAGCCGACAGTCTCACCTGCAATAGGAAGAGTGCGTTTGCATAGGGGGAGTGCGTTGTCACCTCGAGTCGAAGACGAGGCATAGTAGAAAGATAACCTTCAAACACTAAACGACGAGCATGAAATGCTCCACGAGGATAAAACTTTCTCTCGTTTTTCTCTCACTACCTCAAGAACGATAGTGGTTGAAATAGTGCCACTCGGACCTTGGAAGTAAAATATTCCTGTAATTCTCATAAAAGTTTTTTAAATTTTGCCACAAATTGTAAGTATCACTTCAAAAAGTGTAGCTTTTAGAAACCGTTGAACAGTTCTCAAATAGAAGTTTAGAGAGCTTATTTCTTTTTTGTAACTTTTACAGTCATTAGATATTTACAGTCTATAGTCGTAAAATTGATTTCTTAGAAACCGTTGAACATTTCTCAAATGGAAGTCTACAGAGCTTCTTCTGTCTATATAGCCTAACATTTCAAACTTACGTCTTTTCATTTAAACTCTATAAATATTGTTACGGGAAGAGGTTTGTGTGGCCCTAATAACTCGGTAGTGGTTTAAATGACCAAATGTTATTTAACGGAATTCTTCGGTTACCGTCACAAAATATAAAGAAAGGGGGTGAAAAACCCTCAAAAGTACGAAGAAAGTGACATAGATAAACCTCAAACGTACAAAGAAGGTGATCTGAAAAAACCTTTGAATGTTTTATGTTAGCATAAGCTTTTCGTGTCTTAAACCACTCCTCAAGAGGAGTAGAATGTTTAGGGACGAGAAGTCATCACCACGATCGTGGGTTTTATCATAGAAGATAAAGAAAAGTATAAAAACTATATTTTTAAGAATCAAGACTTATCAAATCAACATCTGAAGATCATGGTTTATGAAATGTTATGCCTGATAATCGATGCGGCGGATGAGCTTTCGTATATAAAGCCTTTCCAAAATACAAAAACAAGAGATTCTATATTTCCAGAATTCTTTACTTATAGGAGAGTGTGTTCTCCTTATTAAACCTCAGATATGAGTATAAAAGTATGAAACAAAATATTCGTTTTTCCTTGAAAAAAGAATTTCTTTCTATTTCCAAGAACTTTGAAATTTTCATATTAACATTTCTCAATCAATACTAAGTTGTTTGTTTTGAGATGAATCACAACTTGCAAAACTAGTGAATAGCTTTAATTGGTTACTTATTGCATAAATTCTTTGTTGAGATGAAAAACATTTTCCGCATAAAAGTTAAATTTATCAGTTATTTCAATGAGATATTATTGGTTACCAGGAGTACTTGTAGTGATACCGGAGGTTTAAGATCAGGAGACGAATTGAAACTACGTGGAAATGAGTATTATTATGTCTCGAAGTAGAGAGGGTGTCAAAAGGCGGGAAGGAATATTCACTTCTGGAGAGCATCGGAAACAGCCGGATAACTGTAACTGTGCACATCGTAGTTGGTACAAAGGAATGATACGTTAACTTGGTAGGAAAAGAGAAACTAGGTTACGCAGATGTTACTGCGTTTAACACTTTTGATGTCTACGTTCGATACTATTGATCGACGTATGAAAGAAAGAAGAAGAGATATTATAGAAGATCAAACCGGATGGATTGTCAAAACATGTCGTGTCAACTCTCGTGGAAATCATTAAATCATGTATCAGCGAAAAATTAAAACAATACGGAGAGTTGCGAACTCAAAAGTTCATCAAGAATAATTATCTAATATCGTTCATATGAAGAGAATGTAGAGAAACATAGAGCTCCATGTTTATAATGATATACAGGAACAATTGAATCGTTTCAGAAGTGACATTATGTACCAGAATATGATCTTTTGTGTAACACTAAAGTGAGGTACTGACATGAATATTTTTAGTCTAATCATATTCATAAATTAATTGTTATTTGATTGATTTTTGTATTGATTTTAATTATCAGTTGCATTTAATCACTTATTCAGACCTTGACTCTTCCGCTAGAAGGGTTAGGTAACATAATTAATGATTGGTTCAAATTAATATGTGTTTGTTACCATTACGTATTTTCTAATAACAAAAAGTGAACAAAATATCCCAAAGTTGATCCAGCATGCATATTGACTTCCTTGCATATTCCTCTCTTCCATGTTCGGAAGAGAAGAATATGCAGATATATTTAATTTATCACACTCTCCGACGAGAAGGGTTAGGTGATAAATTAAACCTAATAGAAGAACAATTTCTTGAAATTGCCTCAACTCTGTTTTATGGTTCATGTTGCAACTTGCATGTAACCTTATGGGTTTTCTCCTAAAGATCCAAAATTTTATATATAGTAACATATAAAATTTAATGTATATATGTTTAATTTAAAGTATTGAATATTTTTCTTTAATACTTGTAGAATTTTCACTAATTCTTCGATCGCTCCCACTGTAGTGTCCGGTCCAATGATGTTTTTAGATTTTTCACTTCTCTCTACATTTGTCTATTTTCTCCACCCAACCAAAAGTACACTTGGGTTGCATATCGAATGTACATTTTATATACTAGGGGGAGAATAATTCCATTTACGGCCATGATCTAGTTAAGAGTGTGGTCTCTTCTCTTGATAGATATGCACTCTTATGCCACTACAAGATAATGGTATCGTTTGGAGAAATCTATTGATTAATGTGTCGCACTAAGTTTAGATCTAACTCCAAAACTAATCCAGTAAGTTGATTGAAACTACTATAGTGAATCATAGCTTACCTTCCATTGAATCATGTTTTAGGGTTTAGGTTTTAGAGTTATCATAATCTTATTTGAAACACCATCTATCACTCTCATGTATGTCTAATTCTTCTGCTTTCCTTGCAGTGTTGTTATTTTTCAACTTTGTGTAAGAACTTGTACTTACTAAGACATTACCAAATTTAATTATATATTTTTTCAGACTATAGTACTTTTGTTGCTGAAAAAATAGAAATAATGAGTACCAATAAAGAGCTGGCTTCTAGATAACCTAAACAAAACAAGTTTGTTAATAATTTGTAGCGAAATGAAATGACTAGCATGAATTATCCATACCCTATATACTAGAAGTAGAGTTTAACTTCATGTATGGAATGTTGTAAGAGTTGGATGATGAAAGAGAACTTCATCCTCTTTGTCCAATTTGCTTGTTACTTTGCCGTTCTCCTTTTAGATAGTGGTACATTCTTACCTCATTTGCAAGTTCACTAATTCTTTCGTCTCAAATCTTTGTCTTTTTCTTCGCACTTTTTTCTTGTGTGATGTGAATCTTAGGAGTTAATTAAATTAGTCAAATTCAAACATATATAATTGTCCAAGTTATATATACTTGCATGAGTTATATAGTACTTATGCACGATAGTTACAACTTACAATGCTCGGAGGGGATGAATTCCGAACATTAAGCAGTTGGTAAGGTCCTACAAAGTAAGACCTTACCAACTTAAACAAGGGGTGTTATTCCGGATGAGAATTGACATGAAATTACACAAATGTTTGGAACTTTATCAAGTACCTAATGTAGCGATAATCATATAGTATGAAGCAGTAGACGGGTACTTGCAATGCGTAACACTTTGGAGCTAATTTTAGCAGCAGGTTAATGGTGGTCTGTCATGTATGCGGATATGCACAAGTACATCCAACATTGTCATGCATGTCAGTTTATGGTTAAGCTTACCCAACTACACAATTATCATTACATCTCATCTTACCTTTAGTCCCATTCAAGAAACGAGAAACTGATTCGTGGGACCAATCTAACTAGTAGCACGACTCACTCAAAGATGGTATATCTTCATTGCAATGGACTATGCCACCAAAATGATGGAAGCAAAAGCTACAAGAAGGGATGATGCAGCTGCGGTAGCAAATTTTATTTCACACACATTACACTAGATATGGATGTCTCCTAGATCTTGTCAGTGATAGAGACACAAATTTTGTAAATCAAACAGTAGTCGCACTTACACAATACTTTCAGATTAAACATCGTAAGACTACCTCTTATAATCCAAAGACGAATAGATTGACAAAGAAGTCAAATAGGATCTTGTGTGAGATCTTAAACAAATTTACTGTAAATTACTCCTATGACTAGGATACAAAGTTACCAGCAGCACTTTGGACATTTTGTACAATTGAGAAAATCACTACTAAGCAAACCTCGTATTTTCTCATTTACGGAAAGCAACCCAATTTACTTGTAGAATTTGAAGTACTTACTTATTACATACTTGTGGAAGATAGATTGTCCCTAGAAGAAAGTCAAGAATGACGACTAAGGGACTTGATGCGACTTGAAGAAGATCATGACAAGGTAGAATACTTGATCAAGTCCATTCAACAACAAAGAAGAAAACACCAAGACGATAAGATTAAACGGGGTCAATTTGAAAAAATACGACATGGTCTTATTGTACGACAGTAGACATCAAAGGTTTCTATGTAAGTTGCACTTACGTTGGATGAGACTAAAAGTTACCCAAATTTGTAAGAATAGATCCATTAAGGATGAAGAATACTATAGTTAGTTTGTTCGTAGGGATGCTCACAAATGAGAAGGGGGCATGTGAAGACTAGGAGTTAGTAAAATTAGTAAAATTCAAATCTATTTTGTTATACTTGTCCAAATTAGATATACTTGCATGAGTTATGGAGTACTTATGCAAGATAGTAGTACTTGGAGGAATTAATTTAGGACTTAGGCAATTCTCAAACTCGAGTGTATGAGGACTAGGTACTGAAGGTTTTGAAGCTAGAGACGGTGTCACGCGTACGATATATGAATCTGACCAAGTGATCTCACAAGACTCATCGAGTATGACGAAGGTATGACAAGTGTCCAGACGGACGATAGAGTGATAACGAACAAAAGACGACTCGAACGAGTAGCCCCAAACCTCAATTTATCGATGAAATTGAATACACATTACAGATTTGAGAGTGAGACAAGAGAGTGCATATTGAGGAGACATGCGAGGACGTCGTAGATCAAGATCACCTAAGGAAGACAGAGCGATCGCATTATCATGGTCAGACTTGTTTGCACACCAAGTAGTTATTGAAGTCAGTGGATTGTATTTCCTTCTGTGAAAGTGGATTATGTTCATGGGTTCTTGATTGTAGGTTGCGTGTAGGGAAGAGAGATGATGGCAATCAAATTCGTGGATGTGCACACAACTAGACTCGAGCAATATGGATTCAGGTTCTAGGATTGGAAGCTAACGATGAAGGTGCATAAGTATTTGAAAACTTGTGCAAGGCTACGCAGAAGGAATAGTTAGCGCCTAAGAAGTTGTTATCAAAACCCAAGTATGGAAATAATGGCTTCAAGATCTCTACATGGACCCGATTTGAAAGATAATTGCTAAGTCATTAATCTCCTTATTCAACTTATGGAGACGAAGTTATATCATGGGTTGAGAGATTATTTTCATTGAACAATTTACCAAAAGTGCACCAATAAACTAAGCGATCATCTTTCACAATATCTCGCAGCTGATTGTGAGATTGTTAGACATAGATCGGACTATGTATATGTACTTGATTGGATTCGTAGTGCAATTGTACAAAACCTTAGACTTGTTGACACCATTGGGAATACATGTCTTGTCCAAGTACTGGTGTACAATGTAGACTCCGGAGATCTTATCTCAACTAGTGGATGAATCGGATGAAGTTGATCAAGACGAAATGGAGAGTGACGTACATGCGCAAGATAAAAGAGAACAGTAAGATGAGATGTCTGAACAATTAGCTTTGTATGAGACACAAATGCTTCATCCTGTTACAACGACTGCAAGAGAAGTCATGCACAAGGTACTTGGAAGGGGGGATCCTAATGAGATAACACCTGCGATCTCTGTTCTAGGAAGAGAAGTTGTTGTACTTTATCGAATTACACGAGATGAGCCAGACGAGGACATGCCACTCTTGGAACTGACGTCGATGAAGGAAGATCGTGATCAAGTCAACAAGAAACCGGATGTAGGTAAGTGTGTGATGAAGGGACTTACTAGTGAGACATTGGTAAGACTTGTGCAAGATTTGTTAGTAGATAAAGTGGAAGAAGTACCAAGAGAGGAGCTCAAACAAAGTGATGTGTATGAGATACGATGATAACATGTGCAAGAACCGATACAACCTCTTGAATCTACACAAGATTTAAGAATACCTTAGAGCATCTCGAGACTTTTGCAAGTGCAGACGCAAGATATAAGAGAATGCGTCATAATGATGCACTTAAACAACATAAGAAGCGAAAGATAAATAGATCAAGAGTTGAAGGGGATGGTAGAGCTATATTGGTCGAGCTGAACGAAGAAGATGTATCGCATGAGGGTGAACCAAGAATCGAGGTACCTCATCAAGATAGCCATATTACTTGGATGGAGAAAGATGTTGTCGGAATGTGGTACGTTTACCTAGGAAAGCACTGGGCTCTAGTTGTGGTTGTTTACTCAAGAGATAAGCTTCAAGTTATAACATGACATATAAGCACTTACACATGTCTGTTGGGTCCTCTAATGTGTTTAGAAAACAAAAATCAAGTCTAACAAGGTCAAACTGTGGACTTTAACACTCAAGAATAAGAAACATATGATGGTTTAGACTTCGAAACATCTCCTACATGTAAAGGAGAATTTACTGAACACATACAAAATTTCAGCCTGAGATCAATTTTGAGCACTAAGATATGAGAAAAAAATGTTTTTATTAAAAAAATTATAATAATTTCTAGTACTCAGATGGCTACTTCCACCTAGAATATAAAACTGTATCTTTAACTTTTGTTAAGTCTTACAGGATTTGTAGTCTACAATATGTTGAACAACCTTGTGAAATTTGACTTGCTGGTTGTACATGGATCTTCATATCTCGAGCTCAGAAGTTGCTGCTCTAGATTGAGAGCTTTTTAGACCCCCTCTACTTCAACTATTACTCCCATTTATTCCTCCACTCAAATGAGATAAAATTGTTTCAACAATCATAGCCTACTAACAAGTACCATGAAGGTTTGAAACGATTATCTCTATTCTGCTACAATTGACACCCATAACCCCAAAATCAGCAACTGTGATGCAATTCTGGTTCAATCCGAACTTTAGATTGACATAACTCTTTCTTTATTGCTCCAAATCGATCGGAAGTTGAACTGACAATGACTGACACGACAAGCTCTCTCACCCTGTGCTCTTTGATCTCCAAATTTCCTTACCAAAAGCTCATCCTCGGTACCTCCACGAGTTGTTTAGTAACTTGAACAAGTCGTGCCTTCAT
The DNA here is from genome assembly GCA_036924285.1 of Asterella californica. Classification (NCBI taxonomy): domain Eukaryota; kingdom Viridiplantae; phylum Streptophyta; class Marchantiopsida; order Marchantiales; family Aytoniaceae; genus Asterella; species Asterella californica. Next base: position 17,942,648 of record JAYKYS010000008.1, read on the forward strand.
CTCATCTCGTTTCTTTTCACTGACACGTTGGAATTCACGGAATTCTTTTGCCTTGGTTCTTTGTTCTTGTTGTAAGACCTCCAATTGTTCGTCTGACTGGGGTATTTGATCATGAACTTGATGAAGTTCTCATGATTACTCTACCATCCGACTTTCCAACACATCAAATCTATTCCTCTATCGAGTCTTTCTTGTCTTCAGTCGCTCGACATGAGTCTATGCAAGTAGCATAGACTCATGTGAATTGGACTCTCGTCCCACTACTTCAAGTCTCACATCTTTATCGTAAAGATATGCATCATTCTCACTAAATCCAAATAACATCATGTATGTCCTCAATCTACATTATACACAGGATGAATAGTTTCACAATAATTTAACAGTGATAATACGTTGTCGCACTACTTGACGACTACATGCTACACTTCTATTCCAACACTTGAGCTTACTAGTTCTAGATGTCATGTGCATACACATCATTATACAACATACAGCGCTGTCAGAGATAACACATGGATGATGTCATACACATCCATAAGTGCATTACAATAATAAACGATATGTACTCACTCCACCATACCAATCGGCACTAAACAACCACTAAAGTCAAACCAAATCTACTATGTGCATAAGATAATCCAGATTGTGCTCACCAAGACTATAGCCAAGAGCTTGAAGGTTCAACTCGATGAACTAAAGCCTACAAGCCTACCTACGAAGTACTAGTTGGGCTAGCCCAAGAACCCACCCTAACGACACTAACGGCCCTACCGAGACTAACCACTACGCACTCGGTCAACCTAGCTGAGAGGCTAAACTGACGTGATATAGAAGTTAGCTAAATATTATTTTTATTCTTTTATGCATATGTTTGATATCTTTGCGTATGATGTTAACACTATTATGTTATTTTCAGTCATAATAAGTTGTTAGTATGTTATTTATCTTGTTCAAGCACTCGTTGAGATTCATGGATTTAAGTCGACATGTGGAGCATAGCTTGACTGCATAACTAACTCACGAGATGGAGAAAGAAGAGAAGAATCTACTGATCGAGCTATAGAAGGATTTTATAGCGGAGATTAAAGACACCGAACCGAAACCTGCACCTTTCTTGGAGCTGAAGGATTCGATTATCACGGACTTAAGGAAGATCATAATGATTTAATAGAATCCATCGAAGTGTTAATAGAGTTAGTGAGAGATAGGGAAGGAGATGGAGTTATAACTGTAGCAGAGAAGATATATGTAGTTATAGACTTTGTCAAGATAGTAGGAGTCACACTTGTTACAGTAGTTCTGCATAATGTACTTGATGAGATTCAAAAGAGTATACCTTTGGATGCATCGGCATGACAATGAGGGGTGTTCGTTGGTAGTGAGTTTCTCTCACTATATATGTGGAGTGCAAGCTCATTTTGTGTGTCAATCCATGCTGAATAAAGCAAAGATGTAAGACTCGTAGTTTTTCAAACATTCTATTGTTGTGGTGATTGTGTGTAAGAGTATTCTAAGTCGTGAGTGTGATTCTTGTTGCGAGTGTAACTTGACGGGGTACTATCTCTGTGTAGTGATAACTCAACGAGATATCGGTGTAACGTAGTGAAGTTCATTGACACTCGACGAACACGAGAAATAATCGCTTGGAGACAAGTCTCAATGAGTTTCCTAGACCCTTGTTGCTCTTGCATATCAATTACTATGTGAATGAGTTGATGGTAGTGTAGATTCACTCTTGAACATTAAGTTAAGTTTGTGTACTTGTGGAAGTTAATTCGAACAAGTCAGTTGTTAGATCATTATTTGTGCTTTACAATTTTATCTTGTGTTTATCACGATGATATCTTCATCCTAGGAGATGTTTCACCCAAGAGGTTTAAAAGAAATAATAGAAAATTCGTGTATCGTGGTATTTCACTCTGTTTACCTATGTTTCGATTAGTATGATTATATTAATTAGTAAACAGGAATAATCATATACTATTTTATTATTTATTACAATTTGATTTTCTTTTGAATATAAGAAGATAGTGTTTCAAACAATATTATATTATATTATATAACTAATCACATTACAATATTGTAAAAATTCAAATACCTTGACTCATTTGTGATGGTTTTAGTAATCTTTATTTCTATTTCTTATGAGGAATTTTGTTGATTTATTTATGTTCAGAAATTATTAGGACTTTATCATCTTAAGAGTATCTTATCTTCATTTGATTATATTTCTTTTCCGAGTAACGTGCACAAAATGAAATATTGAAAATTAATATGAAGATCTAGTGGATTTCCATGATAGTTCTTCCATACACATATGATGTATAGTGGTATTTATAGTTCTGTATGCATAGTATTAATGAGTTTTGTCCGCGTGAAGAATGTCATATCAGAGAGAAATCGAGAAAACTCATGTGAACGTTTTGCCTACTCGGATGCAGCAACAATATCGACACAAATTTATACCTTATGTGTAGTGAATAATACATTTCATGAATATCTTACTGTGCTTCTGTTCCCTTATGGTAACTCTCATTCTACTTCCTTGCATATCATATTCACCTCTTCCATGTTCGGAAGAGGGGATTATGGGATCCTTGCATTATCACCTCCTAGCAGTTTGTTTCATGTATTAGACTGTTTCTTTATTATTGAGAATGATTTATTTTTTATCAGATGTTGTCGTCATATAGTTTTGACAGTACTTAATAATACAGATACCCTCTAAACTTTTAAGTTATTATGTCACGTTGTCCTCGTATTAATAAAAGCAGTAACATATTACAAAAATCTTGTCAGTTCTCAGGCTCGTTTGAGATATTGGGCACGCAGTTATCACCGTGATAACTTCAGGTAGTGGTTAGATTATAGTACTCTAAGTATAGTATCTGTTATCATTTTCGGATAAGTGATTTCCCCTCCTTATCTACGTACACATCCACTTCATTTTCAGTCAACGAAGGACTCTATTCATTTCTTATAAACTCGATCGTCTTTTCCTCCACCAGGTTGGTGTACGCTTTGGATGTATATTCACCTCTTTCATGTTCAGAAGAGGGGATTATGATCGTCTTTTCCTCCACCAGGTTGGTGTACGCTTTGGATGTATATTCACCTCTTTCATGTTCAGAAGAGGGGATTATGCAAGACGTTTGATTTATCAACTGATTTTCCTGGTGGAAAGGATTAAGTGATAAATTAAACCTTCTAAAAGTTTCATTTTTTGACAGCATTACGGTCCGACTCTTAAGCTTATTGTTTTGTTGTGTGCCGCATCTCACTTTCTTTATGGGGTTTTTTTGGAATATCCAGCATGACTATGTAGTTAATATATAATAGTTATGTTAAATATATAATTTCATTTAAGAGTGCTGAATACTTTCTAAAATCTCATTAACACCTCGACGGAACCTCACTGTGATGCTCGGTCCAGTGGCGGTTTCAGATTTTATACTTTTCATGACGTTTGTCTTTTTCCTTCGTTTGGCCAAAGTGCATCTTGGATGCATATTTATCCTTTATTGTAATTCATACAAATAATATAAAAAAAGTCACTAAAGGTGACAAGCTTCATCTTTCTAAATAAACGACGGTACATCCGAAGAGCTGAAATTCTGAAGTGAATGTTATGTAATGGATAATATACTTCTCTCAAATAAGCTCACTGCCCAATTGCGTTGATTCCGCTCTCTGTAAACTCACGCCAAGCAGTCCTTAGGGCATGTCAAAGTTAAAGCAAAAGAGTCTCTAACGCCCAGAAAGAAAAAGGCCATAGTTTGTCCAATGAGAGCTTCGTCTAGAGTTGTATGCCGTTTAGTGCGTTATCTTTGTATCGCTGTAAGTGTTTACTTTTTTGAATTTTGAACTTTTAAAAATTATTATATTTTGAACTGCTCTATTCACGTCGTAATCAATTATTTGTTATCTTTGACAGTTAGAGTACATATGATTAGTGTCCACAGAAATCGTCTGTCAGTGTCTAGCCGAAGCCGTAACTCCATCTGTGGAGGAAAAATATACAGAGAAGTTTCCAACTTTGACTCCCCCTATTACAGCAAGAGTCGGTTATGGTAATGGACGCAGTTATTTACAAACCATTTCCATAGGTGGTCTATAAATTTACGGCCTTTCAGCCATAAAAGGTTATATGGCCATGGCTGTAACTGTTTAAGATCGATGTTTGAGACCCCCTATTAGTAACATTCAAAGCTTGGTTGGAAAATATTCTTGTAAATTTTTTATTAGGTTTTTGTTGTAAATTTTGCAATTCATTTTTGGTTTTTTAAGATGATACATAAAATTTACGATCACTGGACGTATTCAGTGTATGCCCATAGATGAGATCTCTTGAACACCGTTAGATCCAACGGTGTTCAAGAGATTTGATCATAGACATTTTGTGATCTTTAGCAAAGTTTGACATTTAGGAATTACGTATTCTCATTTAAATCTTGTAACTTTTTTTTACGAGAAAAAGTTTGAATAGCCTTATTATCCTACATATAGTTAATAACAATATGTTGTTGCTTGCTTGTAAATCACGTGTCATGCCTTTAACGTTAGTTGTCCGACAAAAATCTCGCTAATTACTTTTGCTGATTAGACAATACGCAAGAAAAGAGAAAAGAGATGACAGGTGGAAATTCTTTTTATCGGTTTTATAGTTCTCGTTATGCATAAAATACAGTGTGATGCTACGGCCGTAGAGTCTCCTTATGATTACAAATAGACCAGGTTTGCAACTGTGCATGTTAGATGAGACCAATTTCTTTGATTAGGACATGTTCCGCAGGGGAGGACCGGTTCAGCCCTCCGGTAAGAAAGTCCGACCCCAGGAGTGAGGAGTCGTGACCATCTATCTGCCTGGGACGGTGAGGGACCCTGACTAGGAGTCACTACTACTACGCGCAACAACCGCTCCAGCAGCAAGGTACCACAGCCGGCTGCCGGCTACCATGAAGAAGACGTAGTCCAACAAGTGGCTGCGTGCTGACCGACCACCCCGTACTTGTGAAGCTGGTGGATTTAAATATTTATTATACACATGACCTGCACACAACTAGAGGACAAAAAGTAAAATGATTCATGATTAGTTCATTCCGTTAGAGAAAGGAAAAGCAAAAGCGTGAGACTCATGCGAGCGTGTGTACGACTGCATCCACCACAAGGAACCACGTGCTCGCGAGAGGACTGCGCATGGTAAACTAATAAGTTCTACCTCCTTCCTTCGTCCCGTCTCTCGACTGTGCTACCTTCTGCTGAACTCGTGGTCGTTACTTTGGAGCTCCTCTAATGAGGAGACAGCAAATAAGTGAAGTCTGGAGCTCCTTGTGAGCGTGATCTCCAGGCTGTGGTAAGTCTGGGGTTCATGTATACATATATTTTCGTGTTGTTGCTTATTCACCTCTTCAATTTAATTTCAGTATGCTGCATATATATCCATTCATCTCTTTAAAGTTCAGAAGAGGAGAATATACAAAGAGTTTTAATTTATGTCTTAATTTTTTCTCTTGGAAGATAAGTTATAAATTAAATATAATTAATATTTCTATTTGTGAGATGCAGATATCTTTATACCAGAAAAGAAGTACTTTGATGTTTAAAACAGAGAGGAAAAACCAGAGGAATACAATTCAAGAAGAACAAGATTAAATCTGATTTGCACTTTGAATGGGTTAAACAGAATAAAGTAAATACATAAACTGAATCTAATATTGATTTTTTGAAATTAACATCTGGATAAAAATAGTAATGACATGTGATAAATAACTATTATTACTAACAAGATGAGAATATTCTCTACATGACGTTTGGATCTTATGAAGCCTAATAAATTATCCACTTACTGAAGTTAGATGGTAATTAGCATCAAATATTAAACACTCAGGTAATCATTATTTATGGCATGGACAATGAATGTCATATTTATGGCTTACTGTCGCCATTCTTTTCCTTCGGTCCATTAATCATTCTGGAAATTATTTCCAGAAAATGAAGTAAAACAAAGACATTGTGCAACAAAACCAAGAATATTCACCTAATCGGCGTTTGGGTTTTACAAAGCTTAGGAAATTAGCTTTGGACAACTACAACATCTGACATCTTGTGGATTTAGAAATGACCTCCACAAAGATCAACACGCATCACCTGAATTATATATTGCATAAGCCAGTGCAATGAAATGAAATATTTACTTGATGCTAGCATACCCTTTCAAGCATGCAGTGAAAGTGCAAGAAAGTAGAGAGAACAAAAGAAGCTGCACTTAAAGGAATCTAACACATCACACACATATGGAAGATAACGAATCATGTAGACTACGCGTACAATTGATGCAAGTAGTTGACTGGTAGTTTGTATATAATACCATGGGTATGTGAACATTCAAGTTGTTTTGTCTTATATTACTATATAGTACACATCATCAATAGTTTTGAAGTATATGTGTGGATTGGATAGAGCTTGAGAAACTGGTGTCGCTTTTATAAAATTGGTATCGAGTAAGAACTGATGATGTCTCTTGGAGAAGTCAAGATCTCTCTCTCTCTCTTCATCCTCATTTCAATCTCGTCCAAAAAGCTAAGTATGTGTTGTTTGAAGTTCACAGTAAGATAGATCTTAAATCGAAAGAAATGGTTGAGGAAAATTGTTCAAAGTGTACAAAGGCTTGGTGTGGAAGGATTTGATGGACCTACTAGTACTTACTGGTTGGGAAAAAATTGACATTGCAAGTTCAAAGTATGAAGTTATATATGTTTCAAGACCAATTGGTAAAGTATGAGGAATGAGCGATGAATGCATGAGAGATGAAATATGAGTTGAGTTTGGAGGCTCTGATTCATCATCCATACTAGAGGTTGTGTTGTGCTTGTGGTGTGTGTTATGGGAGATAAGATGAAGAAGAATGAGAACTCACACTGTTGTTACATAGTCGATCAAGATTGAGAGGTAAAGGCATGCAGAGGATATGAGATCTAAAGTAAGTAGTGTATTTCACAAAATAGCCATAGTTATCCTCAACAGCCCATCTAGGTTTTTTCATTAGATATTGGTTTGGGCTGTTGCCAGCAGACAAGCTAGATTTTTTTCACATCTTTCTTTTCATCATTTTGGAGACAAGAAAATGTTATGTTCATTCATAATACAAGTCGAGTTTCACAATGCTTTTAGTTAAAAGTATTCGAATAATATGCATTCCAACTCCCTTTCACAACAAGGAGAAGAAGAGGAAAAGTAAAGAAATAGGTGCAGAGATGGCAATAATCATTTTAGTTCTAGATATATTAGAATACAATTGTCGAAAGAGACTTCAATTGATACATCCTAGTGTCTTATGCTAAATTAGAGATATTTATTCTTAGTATGATGCTTCTTGCATTTTAGTAAAGTCTATGTTTATATGTGTCATAGTTTCCTCACATAGACATACACACATTCATCTTTTCTAAATGTGGATTGTATCTCTTCCAACTATCACTTTCGTCATGTTTTTATTTTCTTCTATCCAGAATTCATTCATTGACTTCATTTCATTTCTCTTCCGATATCACTTTCAAGTCTTTATGTGTAACACTTATTATGAATGAAATAGGAGAAACAATATGAGCCTTGTGAATATTGCGGCTCCACTCTGTTGTAAAGAAAAACCAATGGAACGTTCATTTTTAATTGAGGTCTAGTTTATATAACCAAACTTTTTCGTGAGAAAAATGTCACATCAATTTAGCACCTCGCCTAGGTTGATAGAGTGCGGAGTGGTTAATCTCGATAGGGCCGTTAGTGTCATTAAGACGGGTTCTTGGGCTAGTCCCAATAGGGGTATATTCACAAATAAGGCTTGGAGGCTTTAGTTCTTCGAGTTGAACCTTAAAGCTCCTGGCTATGATGGATAGTATTGGTGAGCGCAATCTGGATTCTCTGATGCACTGAGTGAATTTGGCTCGACTTTACTGTTTATTTAGTGCTAGTTGGCACGATGGAGTGAGCACAGATCATTTCAATCGCGAGGTCTGATTGAGAGCTTTCAAGTCACGGATTTATATCGGTGGTATTTCCAGAGTGTGCAGATCGTTGATATCTTCGATTTGCGAGTGCGTGTGTATGCGGAGTGATTCTTTTTGATCGTGTGGTTGATTGCTGTGCGGATTAGGAGTATTTGGACCTGTTCTTGGTCGAATTTGTGGTGAGGTAGTGCGAAAGCGCTGCTGAAATTTCTCATGACAGGTTTTTTTATCACTTTGAGACTGACAGATGTGCGTCAGGAGACGCCGAGTAAGCATGGATCAGCAATTTTTGGCTGTGAGGAGTGCAGTAGGTGTTTGCTGAGAAGACGATTCAAACGCACAAAAAATCATCCAATTTGGTGAAGGATCGAAGGAGTTACAAAGAAAAGAAGATAACGGGTGGTCAAAAATCTGACATAAATCCGCATGCGCACGCACTTTCTGACCTCCGAAGTTGCTATTTGTGTGTGTTTTTTTCCGATGCGCGTTTGATCCGAGTTTCTACTCTACTCCAAACAGAGCAAAGCGGAGAGTGAGCGGGACTGTTGCGGTGTTATGAAGCTTCGAGGAGTAGAAGTGCATGAGTGCGGAGGCGTAAGAGCGGAGAGTGCGGAGCCCGAGCTCAAACCAGCAAGTCAGCTTGCTGGCGTGCGTGAGCTAAGCCTAATTTCAGTGATGGAGGAGTGAGTAAAACTAAGTCATCCATCTTAACACTATTCTTGAAGAATGTGCTTAACTACTAGCTCTTAGCTTTGGCTTTACCACTAGACCATTAGCTCTTGGTGTCTTCTAGTCATGCGTGCAAGTATTTATGGACTTGTTTAAGATAGTAAGAGACCTTTTTGTATGTTTCTAGAGGAGTGGTAAGGCGACCTCATAGTACTAGGAGGAAGCTGTCGTTTTGGTAACGTTTGTCTATACCTTAGAAGCGCATATGGAGACAATTGGTGACAATTGTCTTGGGTGAGCTAGTAGAGCTACCACGTAGATACTTTTAGAGCTACTAGAGGTGTCGACGAGATCTATGAGATCACGAAGGGGTCTCAACGAAACTCAAGTACGGTGGGTATCATTGAGTTGGATGACTTCATCCAGGAGTTGACAGTTGGTGCGATCTACAGCAGATGCAGAATCCACAGCTGTTCACACCTTTCATGACGTGGAAAGTTTGTTCCAACACTCGGAGGGACCGCCTATGGACGATTACCATGAGTTCAGGCGGAACTACAACATGGAGATTGAGTTGTGGAGACAACATTGATCTCTCAACTATGTTTTTGTCACTACTAGCGCAGTTTCAAAAGACGTAGCACCTACGAGTTCGGGTGTCAGTAGCAGTGGTACATCCATGAATGACAGAGTATCTACTACCAGCGGTGCGTCTACTAGTAGTGGAGCAGGCGGTAGTATGAACATGATGCCATCAGGGTTTAACCATGTGGTTCATTTCTTCTAGTGTTTGAGGAAAAACTATCAAGGTTTGCGGACCGACAAGTTGAGGAGTTTGCAAGAGTTCCAGCGGAAGACTGGAGAGAGTCTACGCGAGGTGTTTATTCCCATGAGACGGTTGATCAGCGTTATCCAAGGGGTGATGGAGACACATGCAGTCCAGTTCTAGTATGAGATACTGGACCGAGAGCTACTTAGGAGAGTTAGAGATGCGACTCTTCTTAGAGACATCGCTCCAATGTTGACGGTTGTCATTAGTCTGCCTGAGCGGATTGAGCTCAACATGGTGAAGGAAAGGGTGGTGATTGCTGGGTTCAGCAGGGAGGCATCACATGAGACGACCACCTCTTCTCGAGGATCACAGACTACGCAACAGCGTGGTGGTGGTGGTGGTAGAGATCGTGCTGAACAATCACGATCCCAAAGAGGTGTTGGAGGATCTAGTGGACAGAAGCTCATGCCGTCCTTCTCTAATCAGTAGCAAATGGATCTTTGCTGCACGTGCGATGGTCCTCATCAGTAGAAGAACTACCCATAGAGGAAAAGTGGTTATGAAACGTTTAAGACGTCTCAAGCGGTGCCTAGGCAGTGTGAGCATTGCGTGCTACTAGGTCACAATAGTGATCTTGTTTTGATCTCCATCTCGAGCTACGGCAAGAGAAGGCTGATCGTGGACGAGGCGGAGGAGCTCAAGGAGGCCATGGTGGTCGATTTGGAGATAGAGGTCTAGCACCCAAGAGAAGATCAGTCGGTCCACCGTCTACTATGATGTCAAATGCGGGTATGACTGCTCAGATTGAGCAGTTGGAGCAAAGGATAGCTAGTATAGCTATGGCTCAACGGAGATCTAGTTCAAACACAAAGACTTTTACGTCTTATGAAGAAGGAGATGAATTCGACTTCATGATTGGTGTGGCGTAGATTGAGACATATGCGGCAATGACTCAAGGTGCAGTATGTGTCTCTCAGCCACGAGGTGCATCAATGGAATTGGATCCATAACGCGGAGAGGTTGGTAGACAGGTCAGACTTCCTCAATCATTCACGCTATCGGAGACGTTGAAGACCACGTCTATGGTTTCTAAACGACCTACCGATGATGCAATGGAGTTGGGGACATCGACATCCAGGAGTGGGATTGAGATGCGAGTCAACCCTCGACATCTATGGGTCGACGTCAAATCCAATGTTGAGAGCGGCTACAATAGTTCTACGAGCCTCACTATTTTCAGCCACGGATATGAAGACATTGGGAGTAAGCTTGGCTCTAGTGTTCCAGTTGGTAGCCACTCTCAATGAGAGCGAGGATGTAGTTATCTCTAGTGTTGAGGTGGTTCAGCGAGAGATGGTAGATGTGTCTATGGAGTCGAGGATCAAGACAACTACAAGTGGTACTTGACAAGCGGTGACTGCCAAGTTAGATGAGTTACTAGCTAGGCCGACGATTGACCGTGCTGGTTTGGCACCAAGTGTGGTGTTGTGGGACAACAGAAGTGATATCTTCTGTTTGGTGACACCTTCAAGGAAGGTGTATCGATCGCAGAAAGTCTTGTTAGACTCTGGAGCTCAACCGATGTTGGAGAAAAACGGTGTGCATTGGTTTGCGTCTGAAGAAGTCCGAGGTGGAGAGATGTCCATTCCAGCTGCAGACATCTCTAAGAGGATCAAGGGATACAAATCTACACATGACACGCGAGATATGATGATGAGATCTCGATCAGATCATCTTATAGATGGCTCTTTGATGAATCGTTACGACCACGGAGTCTTATGAAGTATTGGTTTGAGGTGTTGTATTATACCTTATGGTGTTCGTGATCGACCATTGGACGAAGACAACATCTTATAAACCAAGTTGGCAGTCTGTTGAAGGACGAGTGAGTTGCTTATCAGTGCAGTTCAGTGCTAGAGTTGAGACAACAGAGTCTACACCAAGGACGACGACATTCGTTGTAGGGTTCAGTTTGGTCATCACTTGGTCGGACGAGTTGTTAGAGGACAATGCCCATGCGGAGGATACTCCGGTCTTTGAAGAGATGGAGACATACCTAGCATGACTACGGTAGTACCATCTGCATTGGATGTTCCACTCCGGAGTTTGAGCTGAGAGTTGCAGCAATATGTTGATTGGTTGGTGCAGTAGGCTTGGAGTGAAGTCTTGTACCGTCAGTAGAGAAATAAAAGATTGTTCCTACTATTGATCTTGTGACCTTATCACCGTTGGATACGACTTCTATGATGACAGTATCCAAAGGAAGGTGTGTGTGTTGGAGATGTTCGGAGAGATCAACACAGGTTTGGCTGCGATATTGCAAGTAAGTATACGAGTACAACAATATTTATATGTGAAGAGAGATGAGACTGCGAGACGCATCTCATTGCATCATGTGGCTTATGCAAAGATATCTTGAGTTGTTGTCCATATCAATCGTCAGAAGATACCAGCAAGCATTATAGTCTGATATTTCACTGCTGAGAGCGAAGGATCTCACGTTTGTTGTAACCATTCATTTGGTGATAGCCGAATGACCATGTCAAGATCACACGCGTGTTGAGAGAGGTTAGGGTTTACATGACCCACTGTCTAGTATGTTTTGAGAGATGTTACGGATCTCTCCAGATGCATCAAGTTGATTCTCCAGCGTACATTTTGGAAAATATTTCTTTGTTGGTTGATGCTCGTACACAAGTGATGACGAGTGTGCATCAGGTGTGGTCTTGGATGGGACCGGCAGTGTTGTTGGATGCAGCGAGAATGCGATCTTGTGCACATCGTCCACGGTTGTGGTGGACAAACTTGTTACCAAGAGAAGTGCTTAAGCACGCACACGATGGAGTGAGACGACCAACGCATCTCACAGTTGATGACATCTTGGATGCAAGATGACGATCTCAAGTAGTGAGAGTCGTGGATAGATCACCCATGACAGTGGTGAACGTAGTGAGGTGACTCATGGCAGTGTTGCCTACTTTGGTGAGCTTTCCAGTGTCACATGCTTACAAAGATGGAGGACATGGACTTGCATGAGATGCCCAGTTACAACACTTGGTGGAGTCCAATGCTGATGAGAGAACGAGTCAGAGGTTTCTCTATAAGTACGACGGTAGTAGCATCGGTGTTGGAGATTTCACGTCGTCAGTTGTTGGATCAAGCAATGGACTTGAATTGCTTGAGGTGGATTATTAGCCTTGGATTGTAGCGTCGGATGTGATCGACGAGTGTTACTGCTCAGACACTTTTGAGCTCTTTGTCTACAAAGACGGTGGAGACAAAGGCTGGGGGTGAGATGTATGGAGTTCTTTATCCTTGATGGATAGTGTGGAGCTTGCAGCTAGGACTGCAGGAGTTTTTCACACAGTGGAGGTTGTTGGTGGTGAACAGAAAAAAACTGCTCTAGAGGCTGCAAGATAGCAGTCAACGACTTCATCTTCTACCTCTAGCGTGGTTACAGAGGATACTTGGGAGAAGGAGATTGGACCTTAGCTTATAAGAGAAGAGAGACGAAAAGTCTAGAGATTCTTGAAGAGCTACAAGAATTGTTTTGCCTTCTGTATGAAGGATTTGGTACCTTGAAAGGACCAGGTATATGGATCTACTTGGCTAGTGACACGTCAATCTTTTGACGTCCTTACAAGTAGAGTGACATGGAGAGAGCCTTGATCTAGAGTAGGACTCAAGACTTGTTGGAGGTTGGGTTGGTGAAGATGTCGCATGCAGAGTATGCATCTGTCATAGTGATGTCAACAAAGAAAGATATGTATGACAACTACACGGATAAACGGATATGTGGAGACTATCCTCTTATCAATCAGCAGACGAAGTCTGATAAGTATGCCATGCTGACACCTGAGGAGATCTTTGATGCGATGGACATATGAAGATCATCATTTGGACCTTCGAGCAAGATATCATCAGTTGCCGGTAAGAGAAGAAGATAAGTCCAAGAAAACATTGTAGAGAATTGACTCTCACGGCAAAGATTGTTAGTATCAGCCGCGGTTCTTATCATTTGGGTTGAAGAACGTCCTTGCTCAAGTTCTAAAGGGTGATGGACAGGATCTTAACAAGACTGGATTTTGTTCCATGTTATATTGATGACATCTTAGTCTATAATGCTATAATGGAGGAGCACAAGAGACACTTACGAGATGTGTTCGAGCGGTTGAGAGCTCATGGGTTGAAGTTATACCCTAAGAAGTGCAAGTTCTTCCAGGAGTTGGTAGAGTATATGGACAACATCATCTACCCAGGTGGGTTGGGTGTTCAACAGACGAAGGTTGAGGCTATTGCACATATCTCACGTTGTCGCGCCATTTGGCGGCTACATGCTTGACTTCTACTCCGACGCTTAGGTTTGGTAGTTCTAGAAGTTAGCTCACATTACTTCTAGTCTTTTATATATATGTTTGACATCTTTGCATACGGTGTTAATACTATTTTGAGTCCTAGTAGGCTGATAGTATGTTAGTTATCTTGTTCAAGCATTTGTGCGCTTGTGCAAGTGACTTCTTACTTGTCTATGACGTTCAATGTACATAACATAGGGTTTCCATGCTGATAGGGGTTTGAGCTCATGGGTTGTACTTACTTGTCGCCCATGCACGCTTTCTAGCTGATTTAAGTTAATTTTTGGGGCTACGTGTTGTTTTAGGTAGTTTAAGTTAAACGATGGCACTCTAGGGGGCTTGACGTGGTAGCCTATGAGTGTAGATACATTACCAAGTAGTTTAAGGCACAAAAGGACAGTCAAGTGGAGCTATGAACTCCCATTGGTCCATTTTTGTCTTTTGTAAAACTCTAAGTTTAGAAACAGAGCTCTAGAGTGGAGTTCGAGCATTTGGTGAAGTATCTTCGAAATCTGAGAACACAGGAAGAGAGAGCTCGTCGTGCCAAGCACTGTCAGTGAAATTTTTGCTTGATTTGGATCAATAAACAAGAAGTTATGCCCAATTGAAGTTCGGATTGTGCCAAAACTGCATCACTTTTGTTGATTTTGGGGTTTTCGGTGCCAATTGCAGCAGAATTGAGGAAATCACTTCAAAACTTCGTGGTTGCGTTCACTGTCAGGAGGGCTACGACTGTCCAAAAAGTTTCGAATCATTTGAGTGATTGAGTAATTCAGGGCGGCCGCTGAAGCAGAAGGGGTCTAAAAAGCTCTTAATCTAGAGCAGCGACTTTAGAGAAGGAGATCTGGAGTTCTACAAACAATCAGGAGTCCCAACTTCACAGGGATGTTCAGCATCCTGTAGACTTCAAATACTGTGAGAAGATTTGAAATTCATCGAGCCAATTCTCTGTTCTATGTCTGAATAGCTGTCTAGGTACCAGAAATTACCATAATTCTCTTATTCAGAACTTTTCTGTCAACATCTCGGTGCTAGAATTCAATCTCAGGCTGAAACTTCGTGTGTGTGTTCAGTAGTGCCTCATTTACATGTAGGGGAAGTTTAGAAGTCTAAACCTTCATAGTTTTCCTCTCTTTGAGTGTCAAAGTTCACCGCTTAAGTCTATTACTACCAGTGAGACCTAAATTTCGCTTTTTGAGCATATCAGAGGATCCTACACTCCTGTGTGAGTGTTTATAGCTCCTGTTGTGACCTGAAAGCCAACCTCTTGAGTAAACAACCACAGCTAGAAGCCCGGCGCTTTCCTAGATAGACGGATCACACTCCGACATACTCTCTTTTTTGGTGAACTCGACGTGAAACACCTAGGGTGGGAGTTTTCTTGAGAATGTTACAGGATCAGATATCATGGCCACCCAAGGATCATCAAGTGGAGCTGCTGCTGCTGCTCAGCAACCTGCTCAGTTGGATGCTGCTACGATGAAGATGTTCCAAGCTTTTTCCATGTTTATGCAGCAGCAGCAGAGCACAGAGAGGAAGGAGGTATTAGCAACCAAGGCGTTGCAATCTGTGGTGCATCAGATGGACCAGTTCAAGGGGACAGATATTTCCAAGTATGTGCGATACTATGCTAGGGAGATGGAGGTGAACAAGGTACCTGAGAAGGAGATGGTGGAGAACTTTGAGCTTGCTGTTGTCCCTGAGATTCGTGGACGTGTGAAGGAGCTCAAGCAGCAGCAAGGACAGAGTTGGGAGAGCTTTATGCGAGCTTTGAAGGAGGAGTACTACACTGAAGATTCAGAGAGGGTGACCAAGAGAACGTTCTTGGAGTGGGTGGTTAAGCCTAACAAAGGTTTGTCTGTAAATGAGTTGTTAAGAGAGTTTGATCGTCAATATGCTCAGCTTTCTATGACAGAGAAGCTTACACTAGAGGTGGAGAAGACAGAGCTTTTCCTACAAGCAGCGGACGTGACTATTCAGGAGAAGCTTGAGTTGTTGCTGGAAGACAAGAGTGAGGAGAGAGAGGATTGAAGACTGATTGGAAGGAGGTTGAAGAGGCTGTTTCTTTGTTGACCAAGAGACAGAGAAGAAGGGACAAGGTGGTGGTAAGTGAAGCAGCACCTCTGATAATTCCTGTCAAGCAGTTGCCTACTAAGCCCGCTTTGGTAATTGCTAGAGAGGAAGACTCACCGCTTGATGAGTTGATTAAGGGTATGAAGGAGCTTAAGCTTAAGCTCACTAGGTTAGAAGAGAAAGAGCAGAATGTACAACCTGCTATGCATAGACCTCAGATGAGAGAAGGTTTTGTTCATCGTTGTATATGGTGTGATAGCCTAGACCATGTAAGAAGAGATTGTGGGGAGTTTTCAGATGCATTGAGGAAGGATCTGATCTTCTTCAAAGATGGTAAGATCCATCTGAGAGAGACTGGGATGATGTTGGGAACCAACTTTGGCAAGGGTGGTATGAAGAGACTTGTGAATGATATATCAGCATCACATGCTGTTTCTCTTGTGAATGCTGCTACGTGTGGAGTGAAAGTGGAAATGGAGAGAGAGAAAGGGACTATTGGGTTGTGGTCAGATGTAGTGCGGTCCGTAGCTAGAACAGAGCTAGACAAGGATGTGCTACGAAGGGTTGGCAACTCAATTCGAGAAGCTACAAGATGGAATGATCCTGTGGATACTATGTCAGTGCATGCTTATGTTGCAAGAAGTCAGCATGAAGCTGTACTAGAAGAAAAACGCAGAAGGGAGGATGCAGGTGAGGCTTCTACAGCCAAACGACCTGCTACAAGGAGTGAAAGGGCTAGACCAGAGGCAAGGCAGGAGACAACATCTACTCGGGAGGAAACTATGGAGGATCTACCACCTACAACACCAAAGGAGAAGGAGAGAAGCAAGGAGAAGGGTAAGATGCCTGCATATAAACTTCAGTCTGACATTGAGATTGCTACAGACTTGAAGCAGGTGTTAGAGAACCGTATCTTGAATGGGAAGGTTGAGTTTACCTTGGGTGAGATTCTTGGGATTGCAAAGCGTGAGTTCCATGAGGTTATCATAGATATCATCAAGAGAAAACGTCAGATTTTGGGTGAAGCAGCTATGCTTAACGCTCTAGGGACCAAACTGTCGGAGGATGAGGAGGATGAGATTGCTGGTTACTGCTCTCAAGTATCAGAGGGGAGTTCGTATCAGCACGTGAGGTTTGAAGATGAGGTGGAAGCATCGCAGAAGAGCCATTATTCTCACAACCATTGGGCAAGAGCAACCACAAAGACCTTGGTGAAGTTGGGAGATCTGGAGAAACCTGTGGTGGCATTGATTGATCATGGCTCAAAGAATAATCTGATGTCTAAGGAGCTGTACAAGCGTGGAAGGTGGCCCATAGACACCGACCATGGATGGCTTATCCGTGCTGCCAACAACCAAAGGGGAGAACTCTATGGTGTTTGTCCCAACATCAAGGTAACTGTGGGTGACATCAGTGATGTTCAGAATTTCTTTGTGCAAGACATGTCAACCTATCCTATCATTCTAGGGCAGCCTTACATTACTGCTGTTAGAATGGAGACACGAGTTATGGATGATGGTTAAGCTTATGCTAGGATACGTAGTAGAGATGGCAAAAGAGCTGTTCACTTTTTGACCGTTGTTGCAGAACATGAGAGGAATCGTGATAGCTTGAGAGACCGTCCACTACCTAAGATTACTCAGGAGTTTAGAGAGTCTAGGGGTTTTGGCAGAGTACCATTGAAGAGCGAGACTTCAACGGTACAGTAGAGCTAGGATTCTCGCCTGATCCAGTAGAGCAGGAAGCTTTATCCACTGGCTTCTTAGGACTGACATCATGTGGATCAGTGTGTTATAGGAAGGTTGAGAATCTGAAGAGGTTTGAGAGACAACATGTGAAGTATGTACAGCAGTCTTTGTGGGATAGTGGAGAGCTAGCAGGAGATGAATACATATCTGGAGTGTTTGAAGAGCAGTATTTGGTAGATACTATAGGGGAGTTGAAATCTATAGTAGAAAGTTCTATAGATGATGTAGATAGAGTGGTGAGAGTGAGCTCCAAGGAGCTTTATGATGTAATTGATAAGTTTATAGATCGACAAGAGGTGTATGTGGAGACCAAGTATAAGTCAGTGGCAAAGAAAGTCAAACCAGTGGCTTTGCCTTTACCACTCGATTACAATCAGAAGATGGAGCAAGCTGCACGAGAGCCGACGCTCAGAGGACCGAGAAGAATTGGGCACCAGTTCACAGAAACAACACTGAAGGAGCTGAGGATTGGAGGTGATGGATTTCTTACTGAGCAAGAGAAGAAGAGCTTCAGGGAGATGCTATCTAAGCATGGTAAGGCGTTTGCATTTGAGTCACATGAAGTAGGATGTGTAGATCCAAGTGTGGTTGCACCTATGGTAATCTTTACTATACCGCATCTGCCTTGGAATCTACGTCCTATCCCTGTGCCTAGAGCTCATCTGCCAAAGCTGATAGACTTGCTCAATGAGAGGATTAGGATGGGTATCTTGGAACCATCTATAGCTCCCTATTCTAGCAGATGGTTTACTGTTCCGAAGAAGAGTGGAGCTTTGAGGTTTATCCAAGATATGCAGCCAGTTAACAAGGTGACTATCAGGAATATGGGTATATGACCTATTGTAGACGAGTTTGCAGAGGCTTTTGCTGGTCGTGCTATCTATTCCATGGGAGACTTATATTCAAGTTATGATCAGTTTCAGTTATCCTCTGAAAGTAGAGACTTGACTACAATGAGGACACCTTTGGGGTTACTAAGGATGTGCACCTTGCCACAAGGTGCTACCAATTCTGTAGCACATATGATGAATGGCATGAACAAAGTTTTGAGGGATTTCATTCCTGAAAAAACTATGCCATTCCTTGATGATGTGCCGATCAAAGGGTGTGCTGAGGAGGAGAAGAATGAGGTAAAAGATCAGAGGGGGTGCCGTAAGTTTGTAACAGATCACATAGCTGATTGTGATAAGATACTGAGTCGACTGGAGGAGGTTCATTTGACTTTATCAGGAGCCAAGTCTGTGTTTGGAGTACAAGAGGTGTTAATAGTGGGACATCTGTGTGGATCTTATGGTCGGAAACCTTGTCCAAACAAGGTTGATGCCATCCGAAGGATGAAGGAGACATGTGGATCGGTTACTGAGGTGAGAAGGTTTCTAGGAGCATGTGTGTTTTATCATATATGGATTCCACACTTTGCACATGTAGCAGATCCGTTGTACAAGTTGCTGAGGAAGGGGCAAAGATTTCAATGGCAAGAGGAGCAAAGCGAGTCTATGAGGAAGTTGAAGGATCTTTTGGCTTCACCACCAACTCTACGGAAGGTAACATATGAGTTGGGCAGATCTGTTATCCTTACTGTTGATACTAGTCCTATTGGCATTGGATGGGCTGTAGGGCAAGACGATGAGGATGGAAATAGATATGTGGTGCGTTTTGGTGCTAAGGTATTAAGTTCACGGCAGAGAGACTATCCTCAGGTCAAGAGAGAGCTATGGGGAGTAGTTACTGCAATGAAAAGTGACAAAGAATACTTGATAGGAGCACCTGTGGTTGTGGAGACAGATTGTTTACCTCTCTTGGGAATGATCACTAGCTGTACAACTCCAGATATTGCTATGTTGAGGTGGATAGCATATATCAAGTCCTTGAACCCATAGTTTAGACATATTGCAGGGAAGGACAATCCTGTGGCAGATATGTTATCAAGGGCTAGGTATTACGATGAGAAAGAAATGATAGATGATCAGGAGGATGTGGGAACTGAGTTCTATTCTAGTGCTCTTGCTAGAAGAGATAGAAGCTATTTTGCAGCCCCGTTAGAGTTTTTTGAGGAAACTGTGTATGATGACGAGTGGTTGGATCTTGGGCGTTATTTGAGTTCACTGGAAAGGCAAGAAGGCTGGTCTGATGCAGATTTCAAGAGGATCCGTAGAATAGCTTATGGTTACTTTTTGCATGGAGGACATCTATGGAAGCGCCCTAAGCTACAAGGAGGTATACCGCAGCGGGTAGTATGTGACCTGGAATTGCAGCAGAAGCTGATCAAGGAGTTCCATGAGAGTCTATGGGCCGGTCATAGAGGAGTTTGGGCTACATTTGCCAAGATGAAGGAGAAGTATTGGTGGAAGGGTATGTATAAGGATGTAGTACAGTTTGTTTCATCCTGTATACCTTGCCAGATGTATTCCAACGTACGTCATCGTGATGGATTGCATCCTACTTATCCTTTAGCCATTCATTACAAATGGGTAGTTGACCTGATAACTATGCCGTTTGGGCTTGGACAAATGAGGTATCTAGTCTTGGCTAGAGAAGATCTATCTAACCAAGTTGAAGGTCGTGCCCTGAGGACGAAGACCACTGCTAGTGTCTGCCGCTTTCTACTTGAAGATGTTATTTGTAGGTATGGGTGTGTGGGAAAGATCACTGCAGATAGGGGTGAGCTGGATGCACAAGAAGCAGTTGAGTTCTTCAAGCGATTGGGAATCAAGTTGGCGTTAACCACTGCTTACAATCCTGAAGGGAATGGCAAGAGCGAACGAGGTCATCCGCCAATCATCAAAGCTTTGGTAAAAGCTTGCAAGGGTAAGATCCGTGAATGGCCTAGACTGCTACCATTTGCTTTGTGGGCAGATCGTACAACTCATAGTACCATTACAGGTTACATGCCAGCAGAGTTGATACTAGGGCAAAAACCTGTGATGCCGATTGAGGAGGTTGTGCCTACTTGGAATGTTTTGCCATGGGAAGATGGTAGAAGTATGGAGGATCTTCTTGCATTAAGGATCCAGCAGTTAGAACGAAGACCTGAGGATGTTGCCAAAGCTGTGGAAAGGTTGAAGACTGCTAGAGAGAGAAACAAAGGCAGATTTGATAGAACGCATAGATTACGACCCAAACCAGTTAAGGAAGGTGATTGGGTGTTAGTCTATGATAGTAGTCTTGATAATCAGCATAGCGCTATCAGAAAGTTTTCCAAGAGATGGTTCGGACCTTATGTGGTGTTAGAAGTTTATGATAATGTCACATATTCTTTGAGAGAGTTAGACGGTGCAGTGCTCAAGATACCAGTCGCAGGGAAGAGAATCAAGCTCTTTAGAAGGAGAGGGGAGGACCAGAACATTGCAGAGCTTACTGAGGATGGAGCTGAAGACTCAATGGAGGTTGAAGATGAATTTGAAGCTGAAGCTGAAGAGTCTTGATCTCGATCTGGCACATACCGGAGGATGTGCAAGTTCAGAGGGGGTGGATGTCACGCCATTTGACGGCTACATGCTTGACTTCTACTCCGACGCTTAGGTTTGGTAGTTCTAGAAGTTAGCTCACATTACTTCTAGTCTTTTATATATATGTTTGACATCTTTGCATACGGTGTTAATACTATTTTGAGTCCTAGTAGGCTGATAGTATGTTAGTTATCTTGTTCAAGCATTTGTGCGCTTGTGCAAGTGACTTCTTACTTGTCTATGACGTTCAATGTACATAACATAGGGTTTCCATGCTGATAGGGGTTTGAGCTCATGGGTTGTACTTACTTGTCGCCCATGCACGCTTTCTAGCTGATTTAAGTTAATTTTTGGGGCTACGTGTTGTTTTAGGTAGTTTAAGTTAAACGCTGGCACTCTAGGGGGCTTGACGTGGTAGCCTATGAGTGTAGATACATTACCAAGTAGTTTAAGGCACAAAAGGACAGTCAAGTGGAGCTATGAACTCCCATTGGTCCATTTTTGTCTTTTGTAAAACTCTAAGTTTAGAAACAGAGCTCTAGAGTGGAGTTCGAGCATTTGGTGAAGTATCTTCGAAATCTGAGAACACAGGAAGAGAGAGCTCGTCGTGCCAAGCACTGTCAGTGAAATTTTTGCTTGATTTGGATCAATAAACAAGAAGTTATGCCCAATTGAAGTTCGGATTGTGCCAAAACTGCATCACTTTTGTTGATTTTGGGGTTTTCGGTGCCAATTGCAGCAGAATTGAGGAAATCACTTCAAAACTTCGTGGTTGCGTTCACTGTCAGGAGGGCTACGACTGTCCAAAAAGTTTCGAATCATTTGAGTGATTGAGTAATTCAGGGCGGCCGCTGAAGCAGAAGGGGTCTAAAAAGCTCTTAATCTAGAGCAGCGACTTTAGAGAAGGAGATCTGGAGTTCTACAAACAATCAGGAGTCCCAACTTCACAGGGATGTTCAGCATCCTGTAGACTTCAAATACTGTGAGAAGATTTGAAATTCATCGAGCCAATTCTCTGTTCTATGTCTGAATAGCTGTCTAGGTACCAGAAATTACCATAATTCTCTTATTCAGAACTTTTCTGTCAACATCTCGGTGCTAGAATTCAATCTCAGGCTGAAACTTCGTGTGTCTGTTCAGTAGTGCCTCATTTACATGTAGGGGAAGTTTAGAAGTCTAAACCTTCATAGTTTTCCTCTCTTTGAGTGTCAAAGTTCACCGCTTAAGTCTATTACTACCAGTGAGACCTAAATTTCGCTTTTTGAGCATATCAGAGGATCCTACACTCCTGTGTGAGTGTTTATAGCTCCTGTTGTGACCTGAAAGCCAACCTCTTGAGTAAACAACCACAGCTAGAAGCCCGGCGCTTTCCTAGGTAGACGGATCACACTCCGACAACGTCTTACAAATGTGAGTCGAGTGGGAACATTTGTTGGTTTGGTGAACTTCTATCTTTGATACGTGAAAGGGTTTAGTGAAATTGCGAAGTCATTGACCAAGCTGATGAAGATGAGCCAGGAGTGACAGTGGGGAGATGAGCAAGAGTGAGCTTTTGTAGAGCTCAAGGATAAGTTGACATCTGCTCCTATCTTGAGGAGACACGTTAGGAGGCGTCCCTTCTATTGCACATTGATTGGAGTATGTTATGACTTGGAGCAGTGCTGACTCAGCATGATGATGAGGAAAAGGAGTTTGTGATGACGTATGTCGGTCGCTCCAACAATTCGGCAGAGATGAGATATAGTTCATACGAGAGAGAGTGTTTGACGATAGTGTGAGCTGTTGTACACTTTCGATGTTACTTGTTTGAGAACCTTTTTACTCTCATCACTGATCATCAGCCGCTCAAGTGGTTGATGGAGTCCGACAAGCTTATAGGGAAGCTTGCATGATGGGCTCTGATCTTACAAGAGTATGACTACCAAGTATTACATAGACATGGAGTTTCAAACTTAGATGCCGATGGATTGAGTCGTAACTCATGCACGAGTCAGCAAGATAGACTGGAGCTCGATGGCATGACGAGATTGATGAGCAGATGGTGCTAAGGTGGCATGCATCTGCCTTTCTTAGTGTGTTGACTATGAACTCTAGTATGGAGGACTAGGTCGTATCTTTCTCAGGTTGGAGAATAGATGGTGAGTCTTTGGATCCTGATGATGGAGATGATGTTTCAGACCAACGAGACATCTATGATGATGTGACAGTAATGGAATATCTACGTACTCGCATGGTGGTAGACACAATGAGTGCCAAGGAGCGAGATCGCGTCCTCCAACGAACGAAGAGATTTCAAAGAAAAAGACGACATGTACTTCGAGTGTGAGATGATGAGAGAGTACGAATAGTGTCACATCTATCCCAATGGCACAGTTAATAAGACACGCCCACGAGGGTTGAGACATTTTGAGGTGAAACGTACGCATAGCTTACTCCAAGAATAGTATTAGTGGCGTGGTATGCATATCGATGTGCAGCAGTTTGTCGCACGATGTGTGATTTGTGATCGAGTACGAACATCGTTTAATGCTCATACTCCACAATTACACCCCTTATGGATTATGAGGTTGAGTTATCATTAGAGCTTAGATTTTGCGGGACTCGTATCGTTGATTATACGTCACCCCCGATATGTGTTGGTGATGATGGAGCACTTCTCCAAGTGGATTGAGTTGGTGGCATTACTGGACAAGACGAGTGAAGATATATCTTATGCGTTCTTAGATCGAGTGCTAAGTCGTTTTGGAGCACCAGCTAAAGTGTTGATGGACCAAGGTACGAGTTCCTTGGTGTGCAAGTATGCGTTACAGAAGGACCACTTAGGAGACTGTGATGTGCATTTACTATGGTTGACTATGGATTATCGGTTTAGCCGACAAGCATCTTTGGCTTTCTTCTCATCGTATTTTATATATTACCGAGATCCAGATCTACTTTCGGCCATTCATCGTGATTCTGCTGAGATGCTGAACCTTGATGACCTAGATATGTGGGTGAGAGCATGTTCCCAACGAGCTGAGATATTTCCGAGAGTTGTATCGATGACTTTTGAGAACCTAGCAATTGCTCAGCATAGAGATACCTTACGATATGTGACTATCCGAGGAGGAGGTTATCAACCATCGATTCGTAAGTTTCATCCTGACGATTATATCTATCTGCAGCAGACTGCACCGACGACGTTGGATGTGACCGCAAGACGTATTATTTTACGAGTGCGTGAGGTGTTATGTTCTAGAGTACTCATGTTAGAAGACCGTGATGGTGTTGTTTGGAAAGACAATGTGCGTAATTGCACACCATGTCATCTTCCAAACATCGATGATATCATTGATCCGAAATTCAAACTTCGATGCTTGTCATTCCAAAGACACTCATGAGAAGACAAGCTAGGCCCATGCTTACGGACTTTTGGCGCCGTTTCGGATCTCCACTTTCATCGCATCAATGGATTGAGCTCCTTGTCAGCACTCCATAGGCACTTTGTCTACTTCGTTTGGACGCCTAGTGGAGAAGTTACATGACGTGAAAGATGGAGAAAACAAGCTAGGCCTTAGCTTACGGGCTTTTGACACAACTTCGAATCTTCACTTTTATCGCATCAGTGGATAGAGCTCCTTGTCAGCATTCCATAGACACTTTGTCTACTTCGTTTGGACGCCTAGTGGAGAAGTTACAAAACTCGAAAGATGGAGAAAATAAGCTAGGTCCTAGCTTACGGACTTTTGGCACAACTTCGGATCTTCACTTTTATCGCATAAATGGGTAGAGCTCGTTGTCAGCTTTCCATGGGCATCTTGTTTACTTTGTTTGGACATCTAGTGATGAAGTTATGCGATTCGAAAAAAGGCAAAATCAAGCTAGGCCCTAGTTACTTGCTGACTGGGTATTTGAGACTTCATGCGTTATATCAAAGACGCAAGGGGCCTGTTTCATTATTAATGAGAGAACTTCGTACGTACAGAGACTGTGACAAGGGGGCAGCTTAGGGGCTAGCTTGTGCTTGCGACCTGTCAACGGACGGTTCGGGAGATTTGGAGGTCCAATGCAAACGCGCAAGGCGTCGTTGGGTTCAGATCTATGCAGGCTACGCACTGGTTAAGACGGTTTGGGAAGAGACGGATCGGGGATTATGTTTTAAGTGAAATTGAGACGCAGGAGAGAGATTTGGGATTTTCAGTTATTTGTGAAGGAGAGTTGGACCGTTCGGACCGTTTCGGAGTCCAAACTTGTTGTCCTTGGATCCATCGGGATCAGAACAACGAGTTCTTCAGGAAATTGAAGACGATACGAAGTTTCATCCAACGGTTTGGGAGTTTTGAGTGAAATTGACTCGCAGGGAAGCGCTTACATCAGATTTTTGTTCGCCTGCGACCTGAGATTGAGTTGTTCTTCGCGATCGGTGAGCCAAGCTCTTCGTTCTTGGTGCCTACGCGATCAGGGAGTCTTCATCTACTCATAAGAGAAGATTGTACGTGAATTGGATTGTTGGGTTGAGTGTGGTGAGCAAGTTGAGCCGCAGGGAGCTGATTTACGTCAGTTTTTTCCTGTGACTAAATTTCTTGCGTTGTCGTAGGGCGTGAAATATGGTCTGGGAATACACGGGGTATCTGGCTGTAGAGAGATACAACTGGATCTACGACCTAACCGATGAAAACGTATGCTCTCAATATCTAATCTATCAGTGTTTTTGTAGGTTACTAGCGAGCTAACTTGACCCAAGTGTAGCACATGTGCATCACACAAATGACTCGGAGCTCGATTCCACTCTAGATAAAGGCAAAGCTCATACACGGTACGTGTCTGCTTTAGATCCCAAGCACTCTTCATACAATCTCTCATCCACATCCACTTCACTACTTCTTCTCGACAAACTACCTAATTGTAGCCTCTGACCTTCTGCTGATACGAGTTTGCTCAGGAAGATGTCCACAGCAAGGACCGCCTACTACACAAGCTTCCCAACGATACAAGACATATCGGCAGCAAAACAGCTAGAAACTCGGGGTGTGATACCGAGGATAACGGTACCTCAGCTTCAGCAAGACGTGACACCTCCACTGAGCGTGATCGCCGTGCCAATCTCACAATATAGCCTCCTTGTCATCCACACGACACCTCCAAGAAGCACACCTCCCATCTTCAAGTCGTTTTTGTTCAACTCCAACCAAGAGATTTCAGCAAAATCTCTCTACGTCTTTCTCGCCTCGCTGCAAACTGAACTTTGACACTCTCGTGCCTTCACCTCGATTATCCAATCAGGCTCAAATTCCACAGGACATCCCCTCTGATCCTTCTCTACTACTGTATGAAATTTCAGTCTCAGATCTGACCCCCAACTGTCCGCGATGAATCAAGCCACCCGCCTGTGCTAACTTCTGAGCTTTACAGATCTCGATGGCCAAAATCCTAGATCTCCACACATTCTCTTACCCAATTGAACTGAAATTTCACATGTGACTAGCTGATAGGGCACACTCTCATCCTGGAAAGTTTCACTCAGAGATCCAATCCCATGTGCACGGAGCAACTCAAGCTTTGAATCCAAAGAAAGCGGGTTTTCTCATACCTCTCAACTGTAACAGCCAACTTCAATTAATCATTTCAGGAGCAAATCCAACCCAAATGTAGGATTGTTTTACATCAATACAACCAGCACGGAGTGAACTACTCGATCCCCTTGACAGCTCCTAAAGATCACCTCTCAAACTCCCGGATCACTCCAAAACGTAGCTCGGGGTACCGATTTGACCCCCCTGACTTTCAACGTCCATCACTCTCTCCTCAGAATTCCAAATCGCCTGATCTTTGTCTCTAGAGTGTAGCCCGTCTCGAGAGCTTTCCAACAAGACCATTCACTCCTCAAATGACCTTCGGGAAGACCTCCAAAACCCTAAAGCCGTCTGCAGATCTGGAATGGCGTTGATTGGTCGAAAATGGACCAATAAGAAAACAGATCTGAAAACCTCTTTTGTCCTCTACTTGGTACCCTAGAACAACTATAACCTTACTATCCTCTCATGCCCTCAAGGCATCGGCCCCAACCTTAGGTTAATTACATTCGTCGAACTATAGAGATCGTACTCAATACTTAAGATTCAGTACAAGGTCAAGATGACGACCTGGAACCGATTTACGATGAAAGGTACTACAAAAGGAAATGGAGAAGCCATCACTTGATTACAGTACTCCTCCCCAAAGTTTCTTGCGATCCACGCACGATGATTGATCTTCCGCCGACAGTGACACCGAACATCCACCCAGACGTTGAAAGGGATGTTGGCTGGATAATTCAAGTCCATTGGCCCTCCTCAAAGTAAGATGTACACTGTCAAGTCCCAGTCCTCTCCATACGTGACGATTGGTAAGATCATCGGAGTAGGCGAGTCCATCATCCTCCCCATGAACTCTTCTCCAAAGTAAGCGACGAACCACTGTCGAAAGTGATCGCGGTGGATCAAGTGAAGCTTGATATGAAATGGGTTCGGAAATGGCAGATTTGGAACTCGATTCAGTCCTCCATCCATGAATACAACTCCTGCCGCTCCTTCTTATCACGTAAGACACTAAGACACACTCATGAAAACTACCCCTCCAGAAGAATATCTCACAAACCCCCAACCCACTATCTTATACCTATGTTTGACAACAAGAGCCATTCACGCGAACGTTCACGGATCATTGAGTCGGCACATCTTGTTATCGTGCGATCTCACATCCAGATCTCTGTGAACGTGACATCTAATACCCTCTCATGCAAACTACACAAAAGGTTCACCGAACACAAAAGAAAACACAACACCCGTTCTACACTGAATTCACATGTGGGACGTCTCACAACACGACATCCACCCCCTCTAAACCTGCGCATCCTCCGGCATGCACCACAAACACTTACAAGTTGTGGACGGCATCACACAACGTCTTCGTCGTCTTGATTGATGTCATCGTTATCAGCATCCTCAAGAACCAAATCATCCTCGTCGTCGTCCAAGAGATCAAACTCCGCTTCGACTTCTTCCACGCTTATCTCTTCATCTCGCTTCTTGAAGAGTTTCACACGCTTTCCTGCAATGGGAACTTTGAGCTTTGATCCATCAAGCTCCCGAAGTGAATATGTAGCATTGTCATGTACAACAAGAACCACATATGGTCCAAACCACCGCTTAGAGAATTTTCTAAGCGCACTGTGTTGGTTGTCCAAGCTACAATCATACACCAACACCCAATCGCCTTCCTTAATCTCCTTTGGCCGCAACCGATGACGCTCATCAAACCTACCCTTATTCTTCAACCGTGCCTTTCTCAACCTATCAACTGCAATCTCTATGTCCTCGGGTCTTCTTTCCAGTTGACGAATCCGAAGTGCAAGAAGATCCTCCTTAGACATATTATCCTCCCAAGGTAGAACGCTCCAAGTAGGAATGTGCTCTTCGATGGGCATGATAGGTTTTTGCCCTTGCATTAGCTCCGCTGGCATGTACCCAGTCACTGAACTATGTGTGCAGCGATCAGCCCATAAAGCAAAAGGTAAGAACCTTGGCCACTCCTTCACCCTTCCTCTACAAGCTTTCACAATGGCTTTAACAATAGGAGGATGACCTCGCTCACTCTTAGCATTCCCTTCTGGATTGTAGGCCGTAGTAAGAGCTAGTTTCACCCCGCATCTTTCAAAGAACTGCTTAGCTTCGAGAGTATTCAGCTCTCCACGATTTGCTGTAATCTTTCCAACACACCCGTACCTACAGATCACGTCCTCTAACAAGAATCTGCAAACTCCTTCAGTGGACTTTGTACGCAAAGCCCGTCCTTCTACTTGGTTGGACAGATCCTCTCGTGCAAGAGCCAAATATCGCATTTGCCATATCCCTACTGGCATGATAACCAGATCTACTACCCATTTATAATGGATTGCAAGCGGATACGTAGGATGCAAACCGTCTCGATGTCTGATCTCTGAGTACATCTGACAAGTCTGACACGATTCTACGAACCCCACAACATCTCTATACATGTTATGCCACCAGTACCTCTCCTTGAGCTTTGTGAAGGTTGCATAAATACCTCGATGTCCAGCCCATAAACTGTCATGGAACTCTCGAATAAGTTGCATCTGCATCTCTTTCTTGCACACAACTCTTTGTGGTGAATCAACATCTCGCTTAGATCGCTTCCACAGATAACCACCTTGTAATAGGTAGTTGTATGCCTTCTTCCTGACCTGTTTGAAGTGTATATCACTCCACTCATGGTGCTTCAGCAACGTGCTAAGATAACGCCCAATATCTATCCATTCACCCTCGTACAACTCCTCTTCGAATGGTTTTGGATAAACTGCTTCTCCCTTTTGCGCTCTAGAAAAGACGGTAGTGCCAACATCCTCTGTGTCCTCGATCATATCTTCCTCTCCTTCATACCTTGCTCGAGACAACATATCTGCTATTGGGTTATCCTTACCAGCTATGTGCTTGAATTCAGGATTTAATGATTTGATGTACGCTATCCACCTTAGCATAGCAATATCAGGAGTGTTACAATTCGTAATCATTCCCAACAATGGCAAACAATCAGTCTCCACAACCACCGATGCTCCAATCAGGTAATCTTTCTCAGCCTTCATAGCTGTAACCACCCCCCATAGTTCTCGCTTCACCTGTGGGTACTTCCTTTGTCGCTCACTCAACACCTTTGCGCCGAACCGCACAGCAAACCTGTTCCCTTCTTCATCATCTTGCCCCACAGCCCATCCAATTGCTATAGGACTACTATCAACAGTCAGAACTACAGGTTTACCCCCTTCATAGCTGACTCTACGAAGTACAAGCGAGGAAGACAACAGTTCTTTTAGCCTTCGAACTGCCTCTGAGTGCTTCTCGTCCCACTTAAACTTCTTGCCTTTCCGAAGCAAGCCGTATAAAGGATCAGCAACATGTGCAAAGTGAGGAATCCAAACATGATAGAATACACAAGCCCCTAAGAACCTCCGTACTTCAGTTTGCGAACTACATGTATCCTTCATCCGTTGGATGGCATCTACCTTACTTGGATCAGGCCTACGACCAAACCATCCACACAAATGTCCCACAATCACAACCTCTCGCACTCCAAACGAGGACTTAGCTCCTGATAACGTCAAGTGGACTTCCTCAAGACGTGACAATATCTTATCAACATCTGCAATGTGATCAATAACAAACTTACGGCACCCCCTCTGATCTGTCGCTTCATCCTTCTCTTCTTCTGGACAACCCTTGATTGGGATGTCATCCAAGAACGGCATTGTCTTCTCCGGAATAAAATCTCGTAAGATTTTATTCATCCCATTCATCATGTGCGCCATTGAGTTAGTAGCCCCTTGTGGTAATGTGCACATCCTTACCAGTCCCAACGGAGTCCTCATAGTGGTGACATCCCTACTTCTTTCGGCAAGTTGAAATTGATCGTATCCGGAGTAGAGATCTCCCACAGAATAGATCGCTCTTCCAGCAAATGCTTCAGCAAACTCTCCTACAATCGGTCCTATCCCTGTATTCCTGATAGTCACTTGGTTTACTGGCTGCATATCTTGAATGAAGCGTAACGCTCCACTCTTTTTCGGAACTGTAAACCAACGAGTGGAATACGGTGCAAATGAAGGTTCGAGAATCTTCATCTGCATTTTCTCCTTTAGAAGCTCCATAAGCTTAGGTAGATGAGCCCTAGGTACAGGGATTGGCCTCAAGTCCCAAGGTGCATGCGGCACTGTAAAGATAATCATTGGAGCTACTACGCTCGGATCCACGCATCCTATCTCCGAAGCTTCAAAAGAAAAAGCCTTCCCATGCTTACTCAACATCTCTTTGAACTCTCGCTCTTCAATAGGAAAGAGAAAATCTGCGGATCCTACCTTCAACTCCTTGAGCGTAGCTGCAGTAAACTTGTGACCCACTTGGCGAGGATCCCTTAAGCTCTTCTCCTTCGAAGCTTGCTGAACTTGGTTGTTGGAGTCATCAGGTAAAGGTTGAGCTACAGGCTTAACCTTTCTATCCACCGTTTTGTACTTGGTTTCAATCCTGACTTCTGGTTTCTGGAATGACTCTATGATCGAGTAGAGCTCTCTAGAATTTATTTCCACCAGTTGATCTTCACTCTTTTTCTCAATCTTCTTAAGCTCCTCCAAAGGATCCTCTAATCCCATCTCCATGTAAACACCGGCTATTCTATCCTCCTTGTCAAGTACACACACTCTTTTTAGATCTTTCTCAACTCTTTCCACAGCCTTCCGCTCCCACTTCTGTAGATCAACAAGCTGCGTATATAAAGCAAATCCACCCTCAGAAAATCCCACAACTCCTGTACAAAAGACACTTCCCTTCGCTGGCGAGAGTACCTCCTTCTGTGTATCGGTATCACCATACCCTCGCTCTATGGTGACCCTATGCGAAAATCTTTAAACTCTTCAGTGACTTTAGGAAGAGAACCACTCCGCAAGTTCTCCCGATTGCGCTCATGGTTAGGCGGTACAGTTAGAAACTGCACTGCTCTCTTACCGTCTTGATTTCTGATCCTAGCATATGCAGACCCATCATCCAGCACCTTGGTCTCCATCCTTACAGCCGTAATGTATGGCTGTCCAAGAATTACCGGATACGAAGTAGTGTCTTGAACAAAAAAGTTTTGCTCTATGACTACATCTCCAATCTTTACCCTTACATCCGGACAAGCACCGTAGAGTTCTCCCCGTGTGTTGTTTGCTGCCCGGATCATCCAACCATGCTCTGTGTCAATGGGCCACTTCCCTCGCTTATAGACATCTTTGGATACGATGTTAATCTCAGATCCATGGTCAATGAGAGCAACCACCGGATCTACCAAATCTCCTATCTTCACCAAGGTCTCCGTAGTACCTCTAGCCCAATGTCCCCTAGTATAATAACTGGGAATCCTATCATCTCCCTCATCTTCATCGACAGCAAATCGAACCTTATGTCGCGCCCCTCATTCTCAAGATCGGGCGCAGATGCGAACAACAGAACCCTAGCGGACTTGCGCTAGGTTGTGAACGCTGCGAGTAGGACTTAACGGCTTGACCGGCAAGTCGGGATCAGATGAACCCTAAGTGGTTCTCTGAACCAAGGTTGGAACCTTGGGTTAGGACATAAGGGCCTATCCCAAGAGGGCCCCAGACGAACGCTGACCTAAGGGGGCGAGTCTGAGAACGGACTGAAACATGAGTCTCAGACATAGGTCTGAGACGTGGGTCCGAGACGCAGACGAACCACAGGGTTCGACCCTGGGTCTGGACCACAGGTTTTCGGAAAAACTGCTAAGTGTTGGAGCTCCAGAGACGTTTTAGGTCGTGGACGGAGCTCCACGTAAGATCTCGAGGCGAGTGAGGTATCATTGGAAAGGTCTCGTCGAGAGCTTTCCAGTGATATATAACACTCCTCGATCTGACCTCTGAGCTGGAAGTTATGGCCGAACCACAATCGGGTTGTGGTATAATTTTCAGGGACCAAAGAGGAGGGCGGGGCCGCCGATCCCCAGAAGTATATATGAGGGGGGCTCGATGCCTGGGTGGGCCAGGACGAGTCACCCGACCCCAGGGTTCGGCGGGCGGACTCTGGGGGCATGAGGTGATGGCTGGGCCTGTTCCAAGGCACGTTCCGATCTAGACTTGGACGGCTAGACTTAGGAACGATGTAAGGGCTGGGGCAAGACTAGGGAACGAGTCGGCGGGTTAGACCACCGTTCGGGAGCCTGGACCCAGACGGACATCACGGGCGGTTGGGCCGCTAGGTGTGCTGGAGGCACCGTTTAGGACCCTGGACTTTATGGGAAGTCCGCCCCAAGTCATATTGTGACTTGCTCATGTTGGGACCGACTTAGGTGGATCTAAGTCGGGATTTAGGATTGCTGAGCTTGATGATTAGAGAGACGGTCCGGCTCCGGTCCGGACCAAACAGAACTAAGGTAAGTGGTGCATGGATGCTAACTTGTGATTGTGTTTGCAGGTTAGCGGTGTAAAGTTTGCGACCTATTGAGCTAGAGCTTCCGCTGGCGCAACAAGGCGGTAGGTGCGCGAAAAGTGGTATCAGAGCGGACGCTTCGGTGAGCGAGAACTTGAGGTAGCGGTTGAAGGCTGGACGCTTGAGGAGGGACGCGAGACACGAAGCGGATCAGCGTTTCTAGGTGAACACTTGGAGCGATGACCGAGGTCGGACAGAGTTCCAGGAGGAAGACCAAGAAACGTGGAGCGGCTGACACCGGGAACAGATCGACTCGAGCTAGCTCCGAGGCACAGTCAGGGGACGACAACCGACAACCTTCGCCCCAACGTCAAGGGAGCCCTGTACCAGCTGCAGTATCGGTGCAGCAAGATGGAGTCTTGCCAGCGGTACCCAACGATTCAGGCACGGACAGTCAAGGAGCCTTGTATGCGGAACTCATCAAGATGATGAAGACCATGCAGGAAGGCATGGCCTCCAGGGATAAACGTATCGCCGAGCTTGAGGCAGGCCAAGGAAGTTCCTCGTCTACCAGGAAGCTTTGTAAGACGAATTTGCCGACCCCGTTTTCAGGTATAGGACGGGCTCGCAAGGTTAAGGATTTCTTAACTGAGTTGGATCTATACTTTGAGGCGCAACAGGCTAAGGAATCTGACAAGGTGAGAGCGGCGGTTACGTTCCTGAAGGACCATGCGCTTCTCTGGTGGACTGCATACCGGGATGAGCATGCCTTGACTGTCTCGGCGCTTAGTTGGAAGGAGTTCAAGGAGTTGCTTGCAGGACGATTCACTCCGGAGTATCAAAGGATTCGGGACGGTGTTGAGTTGGTGAGACTGAAGCAGACGGGGACCTTAAGCGCTTACGTGCGCGAGTTCAGTGCCAAGCTGGATTCGTTCTCCAAGTGGACTGAGGAGGAAGATATGTATATTCATTGGGGGACTCAAGTCTAGCTCGGAGAAGGCTCTCTTTCGGATGCCAAAGCTACCAGAGACAAGTGCCGAACTTTTGAAGCTAGCGGAGCGAATTGGGGACGACGAAGTCCAGCAGCAGAAACCCTTTGAACCACGCAGCACGGACAAGTTCCAAAAGAAGAACAAGGGCTTCAAGCGATAGTGGGATGGAGGTGAGAAGGATCGGAAGGATACTTCTGCCCCGGCAGCAAAGCGGCAGCAAACAGGAGTAAAACCTAAGGGGCAGACACCTCAGAAGGGCAATGGCGCTAAGTTTACTTGCTACAACTGTGGCGAGGCGGGCCATATTGCTAAGGGGTGTACGAAACCTAAGGTTAGTAACTGTAGCATGAGTGCATTTGTTGCAAAGGACTTGTTGGAGGGCCAGATGACTGTGACCTTGAGAACCACGAAGAAGACGCCGGGATTGATGTTTCTACAAGCCAAGGTTGCTAACCGTGATGTTACTTTTCTTGTGGACACAGGAGCGACTCACTCCTTCATAAGTCCGAAGTTGGTGAAGAAGTTGGGCTTGTCTACCTCCAAGGCAGACAAGCCTATTCAAGTGCGCTTTGCCAAGGGCAAGACGTACCAAACTTCTGAAGTAGCCTTGGACGCACGATTTGTGTGTGAGAAGTTGGAGTTCACAGAGAACTTCACGGTGTGCGAGATGGATGATATCCATGCGGTTTTGGGGAACACTTTCTTAGATAGGTTCGACGTGGAACTTAGACGGAGACCTTTGAGGTTGAATGTCAGAGTTAAAGGGCGGAAGCTGGGAGTGAGGCTGATCCGGAAGGCGCAGAAGATTGATGACTTTGCGGTGAATTTGATCAAAGGCAAACAGATGGACTTCAACGACGGAGTCATGTGTTTGATGCGGGTTGCAGATTTGATGGCGGGTGACAGACAAGAGGAAACATCAGGAGACGCGACTAAACTTCCGGAGGTGCTTCGCGAAGTGATTAAGGAGTTTGAGGATGTCTTGACGGACGAGTTACCTGCTGAGTTACCTCCAAGGCGGGTGGTGGATCACAAGATCGAGGTCTTGCCAGGATCAGAACCACCTTCCAAAGCCCCTTATCGACTCAATCAGGTGGAACTCCTTGAGTTGAAAAGACAACTCGGCGAGCTATTAGCACGGGGATATATTCGAACCAGCAAGTCACCTTATGGAGCCCCAGTTCTTTTTGCAAAGAAGAAGGATGGGAAGTTACGACTCTGCGTAGATTATCGTGCACTCAATAAGGTGACGGTGAAGAATAACTATCCCTTGCTAAGGATAGATGACCTCTTTGATAGGTTAGCGGGTGCGAAGTACTTCAGCAGGATAGACTTGAAGTCAGGATATTACCAGATCCGGATAGCTGACCCAGATGTTGAGAAGACCGCTTGTCGAACCAGATACGGATCGTTTGAATTCGTGGTGATGCCATTTGGACTCTGCAACGCCCCTTCGACATTCACTACATTGATGAACACAATTTTTCGCGAGGAGATGGATGAGTTTGTCATCGTTTACATCGACGACATCTTGATCTACTCCAAAACCTTGGAGTCGCACGCGGAGCAGCTACGGGTGGTGTTGACGAAGCTGCGGGAGCATAAGCTGTTTGCCAACATTGACAAGAGTGAGTTTGGTTTGGAGCGCATTAACTTCTTGGGACATGTAATTAGTGCAGAAGGAGTCGGCCCGGATATGCAGAAGGTGGATGCGATTGTGACTTGGGAGCCTCCGACTACAGTGAAGGGGATGCGGCGATTCTTAGGATTGGCGCAGTTCTACCGCAAGTATGTGAAGGGGTTTTCAAAGATCGCGAAGCCGCTGACGGACTGGACGGGCAAAGACGCACAGGTAAGTTGGACCAAGGAGGTGGATGATGCGTTTCAGACGATCAAAGCTATTTTCTCAAAGGCGCCAGTATTGAAACTGCCGGAGTTCGACAAACCATTCGAGGTGCACACGGACGCGAGCGACTATGCGATTGGCGGAGTGTTGGTGCAGGATGGAAAACCTGTAGCGTACGAAAGCAAAAAGCTATCTGGGACAGAGAGTCGATGGCCGACTCACGAGAAGGAACTGTTTGCGGTGGTTCATTGCTTGAGGAAATGGCGGCATTACTTGGGACTTCACAAGACCCAAGTGTATACTGATAACATCTCGCTCAAGTACTTTGAAACACAAGATCGGGTGACGCCGAAGCAACTACGGTGGCATGATACCCTGGCGCTCATGAATGTGGAATTAATCCACAAAGCGGGAAAGGACAATGTGGTTCCTGACGCCTTGAGTCGCAAGGAGGAATATCTTCCATCGTCAACACAGATTTTGCGAGCTATGTATCCTAAGGAGTCAGATTTGAAGAGGCGAATACGTGAAGGTTACATGGGTGATGACCAAGCGAAGGAGTACCTGGAACAACTCAAGCGAGGGGTGAAGTTGCAGAACATGCAGCTAAGATATGGTTTACTCATGTTCAAACAAAGTCGGGTTTATGTGGGACAAGGAAAACTTAGGACCAAGTTGTTAAAAGAAACTCACGATGTGCCCTTATCAGGCCATAAAGGAGAAAAGTCCACTTTAGCAGTAATCGCTAAAAAGTTTTATTGGCCCCACATGAAAGACGATGTTTCCCACTTTGTGAAAACATGCGTAACCTGTCAAGCGAATCGCGTTTCTTATGAGAAGAAACAAGGATTGCTTCATCCTTTACCGATTCCAGCCAGACCTTGGGAAAGCATTAGCATGGACTTCATTACCTCTCTGCCTGACTCAAATGGATACAACGCAATTTTTGTGATAGTTGATCGGTTTAGCAAACTAGCGAAGTTTGCTCCGACCTTAGACACTGCAACAGCGTTCACGGCTTCTCGGTTGTCCCTAGATACTTGATGGCGTTCACATGGATTACCTCGGAGTATTATTTCCGATAGAGACTCTAAGTTCACAAGTGCCTTTTGGAAACACTTGTTCCAAAAATTGGGGACTAAATTAAAATTTAGTACCGCCTTTCATCCGGAAACAGATGGGCAAACGGAACGAGTTAACTCGGTTCTAAATCAATACTTGAGGAATTATGTGAGCGCAGACCAAAGTGATTGGGCGGAGTGGCTCAGTCTTGCGGAGTATTGCTACAATTCCACGAAGCATTCGGCAACCGGTGAATCGCCCTTCTTGCTGTCTTACGGACGTGAGCCAGAAGGGCCTCTTGACTTGACTCTTGCAGGGAGTTCTACATCGGCACGACCAAGAACACGGCAAACATCAGCTGAAGAGTTGGTGGCGGCAATGCAGCGGCGCGAGGAGCAAGTTAAAAAGAACCTCGAGAAGGCGCAGCAACGGTACACGAAGCAGGTAAACAAACATCGGCGGCAAGTGAAGTTTCAAGTGGGCGAAGAAGTATGGTTAAGTGCGAAAAACTTCACACTTCCGAAGGATATATCGGCGAAGTTCTCATCAAAGTTCACGGGACCTTTTGTCATTGTCAAGAATCCGCACGAAGACGTCTATACCTTAGACCTTCCTCGCGAGTGGCAGTTGCATCCGACTTTCCATGTTTCTTTACTAAAGAAACACTTCAAGGATGATTTGCGACCGGAGCGCAAACAGGTTCTTAGGCCTCAACCTGATGTCGTGCAAGGCGACGCAGAATATGAGGTGGAGTCCATTTTGCGATCTCGGCGCAAATCAAACCGGATGGAGTACTTGGTCAAATGGCGTGGTTACCATTTGAAGGAAGCAACTTGGGTGCCAGAGGAAGATCTCGCACATGCGAGCGAAGTATTGGACCTGTTCAAACGGAGACAAGGACAACAAGGGCGTTAGCAAGATGAGGACATCTCCTTCCAGCGAGGGGTGAAGAAACGACGGACCATACGAGTAGCAACTTGAGGCGATTTGGGCCGATGGACTTTGTACTTTACTTGTGTTTGGAAATAAAGATTTTGTTTCTTGAAAAATTGTCTAAGTGTATTGGTAGTGCATGGCTATGACTAGTTCTGATCAGATGCCTAGGATGTTGTCAAGAGGAGGAACGAAGCACACTCAAAGGAAGCGAGCTGGTTTGGATAAGCATCTAAATCAAGACTAAGTCTTGATGTCAAGACTTAGGTTTGCCGTAGCGTTGGCAAAGCAAGTATGAACTTTCATACTTGTCTTGGGGCTTGGGGTGATCTTGCTTTGTGGTTTTCTACAAAGTAAACTTAGTCTCGCGTCTAAGTCAAATCAGATTGCGACCGGAAAGTGAGTTTCGGGGGACCTTGTAAGTAGGTGTGAATACTTATAGTTAGCAAGTTAGAGTCTTAAGTAGAATGTTTAGAAGTTGCCAACTAGTTTTGTTTAGGGTAAGCCAAAAAGGTAAGGCTTTTCCCGAGACTAGTTGGAATTTTCTAAGTGTTCTAGCGACAACTTAAGACTCAAGCCAAGAAGAGAATTGCGGGTTAGCTACCAGAACGCAATTCTGATGCCAAGGGGTTGGCTACCCATTTTGAACTTGGTGTTAACTTATAGGATCATTGTTGATGAGGGCATCAACCTCCAAAGTGGGGGTGAGTGTCGCGCCCCTCATTCTCAAGATCGGGCGCAGACGCGAACAACAGAACCCTAGCGGACTTGCGCTAGGTTGTGAACGCTGCGAGTAGGACTTAACGGCTTGACCGGCAAGTCGGGATCAGATGAACCCTAAGTGGTTCTCTGAACCAAGGTTGGAACCTTGGGTTAGGACATAAGGGCCTATCCCAAGAGGGCCCCAGACGAACGCTGGCCTAAGGGGGCGAGTCTGAGAACGGACTGAAACATGAGTCTCAGACATAGGTCTGAGACGTGGGTCCGAGACATGGGATCGAGACGTGGGTCCGAGACGCAGACGAACCACAGGGTTCGACCCTGGGTCTGGACCACAGGTTTTCGGAAAAACTGCTAAGTGTTGGAGCTCCAGAGACGTTTTAGGTCGTGGACGGAGCTCCACGTAAGATCTCGAGGCGAGTGAGGTATCATTGGAAAGGTCTCGTCGAGAGCTTTCCAGTGATATATAACACTCCTCGATCTGACCTCTGAGCTGGAAGTTATGGCCGAACCACAATCGGGTTGTGGTATAATTTTCAGGGACCAAAGAGGAGGGCGGGGCCGCCGATCCCCAGAAGTATATATGAGGGGGGCTCGATGCCTGGGTGGGCCAGGACGAGTCACCCGACCCCAGGGTTCGGCGGGCGGACTCTGGGGGCATGAGGTGATGGCTGGGCCTGTTCCAAGGCACGTTCCGATCTAGACTTGGACGGCTAGACTTAGGAACGATGTAAGGGCTGGGGCAAGACTAGGGAACGAGTCGGCGGGTTAGACCACCGTTCGGGAGCCTGGACCCAGACGGACATCACGGGCGGTTGGGCCGCTAGGTGTGCTGGAGGCACCGTTTAGGACCCTGGACTTTATGGGAAGTCCGCCCCAAGTCATATTGTGACTTGCTCATGTTGGGACCGACTTAGGTGGATCTAAGTCGGGATTTAGGATTGCTGAGCTTGATGATTAGAGAGACGGTCCGGCTCCGGTCCGGACCAAACAGAACTAAGGTAAGTGGTGCATGGATGCTAACTTGTGATTGTGTTTGCAGGTTAGCGGTGTAAAGTTTGCGACCTATTGAGCTAGAGCTTCCGCTGGCGCAACAAGGCGGTAGGTGCGCGAAACTTATGACTGGTGCAATATTTAGCTAACTCTTGCTCCTCCTCCTTCGTTATTCTCGTATCTAGAGCGTTTGTCATAGCAGTCTCTCCTGTCAACTGCCTCTTCCTCTTGATGGTGTCAATAATGACATCATGGAACTCCTTCTTTGCTATTCCAATGATCTCTCGTAAAGTAAACTCAATCTTTGCGTTGAGCACTCTCTCTTCTAACACCCCCTTCAAATCTGTAGCAGCTTCAATATCCGACTGCAGCTTGTAGGTAGCAGGCTTACCTTTCTTACTCCTTTCTAACCTCTCTGTAGTAGATGGTGGAACTTCCTCCATAGTCTCTTCTCGCACCGGCGTTGTATCTAGCCGAGGTTTCTCACCTCGTAACTGCCTCTTAGGAGTACTTCTCTCCTCACTAGGACCAGCATCATCCCTCCTACGCTTCTCCTCCATGAGAGCCTCATGTTGACTCTTTGCCAAGTAGGCGTGTACAGACATTGTATCTACTGGATCACTCCATCCAGTAGCACCTCTGATTGTCGTGGCCACCTTGAGTAACTCACCCCTTGTTGCTTTTCCTTTCTCCATTGTGGTCACAGCATGACTCCATATTTCACTCGCCTTTACTTCCTCTTCAGAAGTACTATCTCTATCTTTCACTACCTCAACCCCATAGGTAGCGGCTTTTACTGATACCTCAACATGTTGTGAAAGATAATCCTCTAAAACTTGTCTCATCCCTCCTCTTCCAAAGTTGGTTTTGAGGGTCTCATCTGTCTCCTTCAAGGCAACCTTCCCCTCTTTCCAGTAGATCACTCCTTGCCGTAGGATGTCAGCAAAGTCTCCGCACTCTTTCCGGTGATGTTCAGTGCTATCGCACCACATACATCTCTGCACATACCCTTGCTTTGGAGCGGTTTTGCTCTCAAGTACTCCTCCTTTCTCCTCTAGCCTTGCTAGCTTAATCTGCAAGTCTCTCATCCCTTTTACCAATTCCTCTATTGCATCTTTTTGAGGTGCAACCATAGGGACAGGAACAGCAGGAAATGAAATAGGAGGTACTTGTACCGTAGGTGCTTGTACATTAGGCATTGTTGGCTGCCTACGGGGTAGTACGATCGGCGGTGGTCTCACTTCTTGTCTTACCACCACCTTCCCTCTCCGATACTCCCGCTTCGCAAGTACACCCACTGCTTCAGAAACCTTCCTCCAATCAGCCGTGAGCCCAGTATCTTCCATCCTGTCTTCCAG
The DNA here is from genome assembly GCA_036924285.1 of Asterella californica. NCBI lineage: Eukaryota > Viridiplantae > Streptophyta > Marchantiopsida > Marchantiales > Aytoniaceae > Asterella > Asterella californica. The sequence goes on from JAYKYS010000008.1 coordinate 17,983,569, forward strand.
AAGTAGTTCCAACTCCATCTGTAGCTCATTGTTAGCTGCTTGCAGAAACAGCTCCACTTTGTCGTTCTCCAATGTGAGCTTCTCCATCCGAGACAACTGAAGGAACTGTCTCTCGAACTCCCTAAATAGCTCTGTAGCAACAAACCCTTTATTGGGTTTGTTTACCCACTCCATGAATGACTTCTTAGTCACTCGATCTGCATCTTCTAGAGAATATTCTTCTTTTAATTGAAAAGTAAACTCTTCCCATGTAGCGCCATGAGAGTGAATGATCTCCTTCACATGCTCTCGTATCTCTGGTACGACAGCAAGCTCAAATGTGTTCACCATCTCTCTCTCCGGCACTTTACTCAACTCCATCTCCCTAGAATAGTACTTAAGGTACTTGGAGATGTTTTTTCCATCAAACTGATCCAACAAACCCACAACAGACTGCAAAGCTCTAGTAGCCATTGCCTCTTTTCGTTCAGCGGCTTGTTGTTGTTGCATGATCAATGCGAATGCCTCAAGCAATCGCATGTCAGATCTTTTCAGTGGGTTCACCCTCGGGATCTCTCCAGACGTAGAAGCCTCATCTATGAATTGAGATAGGCTCTCATCGTCCATGATTGGAAAAAACGTATCTCTCAACCCCAGACGTTTCACGTCGAGTTCACCAACTGTCGTAGGGCGTGAAATATGGTCTGGGAATACACGGGGTATCTGGCTGTAGAGAGATACAACTGGATCTACGACCTAACCGATGAAAACGTATGCTCTCAATATCTAATCTATCAGTGTTTTTGTAGGTTACTAGCGAGCTAACTTGACCCAAGTGTAGCACATGTGCATCACACAAATGACTCGGAGCTCGATTCCACTCTAGATAAAGGCAAAGCTCATACACGGTACGTGTCTGCTTTAGATCCCAAGCACTCTTCATACAATCTCTCATCCACATCCACTTCACTACTTCTTCTCGACAAACTACCTAATTGTAGCCTCTGACCTTCTGCTGATACGAGTTTGCTCAGGAAGATGTCCACAGCAAGGACCGCCTACTACACAAGCTTCCCAACGATACAAGACATATCGACAGCAAAACAGCTAGAAACTCGAGGCGTGATACCGAGGATAACGGTACCTCAGCTTCAGCAAGACGTGACACCTCCACTGAGCGTGATCGCCGTGCCAATCTCACAATATAGCCTCCTTGTCATCCACACGACACCTCCAAGAAGCACACCTCCCATCTTCAAGTCGTTTTTGTTCAACTCCAACCAAGAGATTTCAGCAAAATCTCTCTACGTCTTTCTCGCCTCGTTGCAAACTGAACTTTGACACTCTCGTGCCTTCACCTCCATTATCCAATCAGGCTCAAATTCCACAGGACATCCCCTCTGATCCTTCTCTACTACTGTATGAAATTTCAGTCTCAGATCTGACCCCCAACTGTCCGCGATGAATCAAGCCACCCGCCTGTGCTAACTTCTGAGCTTTACAGATCTCGATGGCCAAAATCCTAGATCTCCACACATTCTCTTACCCAATTGAACTGAAATTTCACATGTGACTAGCTGATAGGGCACACTCTCATCCTGGAAAGTTTCACTCAGAGATCCAATCCCATGTGCACGGAGCAACTCAAGCTTTGAATCCAAAGAAAGCGGGTTTTCTCATACCTCTCAACTGTAACAGCCAACTTCAATTGATCATTTCAGGAGCAAATCCAACCCAAATGTAGGATTGTTTTACATCAATACAACCAGCACGGAGTGAACTACTCGATCCCCTTGACAGCTCCTAAAGATCACCTCTCAAACTCCCGGATCACTCCAAAACGTAGCTCGGGGTACCGATTTGACCCCCCTGACTTTCAACGTCCATCACTCTCTCCTCAGAATTCCAAATCGCCTGATCTTTGTCTCTAGAGTGTAGCCCGTCTCGAGAGCTTTCCAACAAGACCATTCACTCCTCAAATGACCTTCGGGAAGACCTCCAAAACCCTAAAGCCGTCTGCAGATCTGGAATGGCGTTGATTGGTCGAAAATGGACCAATAAGAAAACAGATCTGAAAACCTCTTTTGTCCTCTACTTGGTACCCTAGAACAACTATAACCTTACTATCCTCTCATGCCCTCAAGGCATCGGCCCCAACCTTAGGTTAATTACATTCGTCGAACTATAGAGATCGTACTCAATACTTAAGATTCAGTACAAGGTCAAGATGACGACCTGGAACCGATTTACGATGAAAGGTACTACAAAAGGAAATGGAGAAGCCATCACTTGATTACAGTACTCCTCCCCAAAGTTTCTTGCGATCCACGCACGATGATTGATCTTCCGCCGACAGTGACACCGAACATCCACCCAGACGTTGAAAGGGATGTTGGCTGGATAATTCAAGTCCATTGGCCCTCCTCAAAGTAAGATGTACACTGTCAAGTCCTAGTCCTCTCCATACGTGACGATTGGTAAGATCACCGGAGTAGGCGAGTCCATCATCCTCCCCATGAACTCTTCTCCAAAGTAAGCGACGAACCACTGTCGAAAGTGATCGCGGTGGATCAAGTGAAGCTTGATATGAAATGGGTTCGGAAATGGCAGATTTGGAACTCGATTCAGTCCTCCATCCATGAATACAACTCCTGCCGCTCCTTCTTATCACGTAAGACACTAAGACGCACTCATGAAAACTACCCCTCTAGAAGAATATCTCACAAACCCCCAACCCACTATCTTATACCTATGTTTGACAACAAGAGCCATTCACGCGAACGTTCACGGATCATTGAGTCGGCACATCTTGTTATCGTGCGATCTCACATCCAGATCTCTGTGAACGTGACATCTAATACCCTCTCATGCAAACTACACAAAAGGTTCACCGAACACAAAAGAAAACACAACACCCGTTCTACACTGAATTCACATGTGGGACGTCTCACAACACGACAGCGTGGTTTGAAAGGGTAACTCCAAACGGCTTGTTTGGAGTCTCATTGGGTTCAGAGTAGCTAGATCTACCTACCAGAGAAGACGGATATCAGTTTGGAAGATCCGTTTGTGCGGTGTGTGCGGTTTTAAGCCGCAGGGAGGAGTTTTTGAAAGTTCGGTCACTTACGACCGAAAATCGGCGATATCTCGGCTGTTGGGAGTCGGATCTGAAGGTTTCTTGGGTTAACGGAGTCAGCAGAGGAGACCCTATCGACATCTGAAGTCCGTTCGGCGAAAGGAGGAAGTTCTCAGATAGACCTTTTTTGGTTTTTTCGATACGGGTTTTGCTCTTTTGAGTTCATTAGAGTTCTGGTTGGCTATATACAGCTTGTGGTAGCTAGCTTTAGCTAAGAACTTGTACATGGATGTGGTTTGGGCTGGGGTTTGGATCGCGTGATACTGCTGTGGCTCTATTTGTTAGCAAAGGGAAGTTTCTCTTCCCTTGAGCTACGCTTAGGTGGTTTTGGGTCAGGGTTGTGATTCAGGGGTTGTTTTTAGGGGCTTTTGAAGCAGGTTACAGACCGCTCTGGTCTATTTTTCAGTTCAGGGCTCTTAGGAGAAAGAACCGACAGTGTACATACATTTGGAGTTGGTATATATCGCAGCGTTCGTTTTCGTGGTTGTTTCTCTCTGTCTTGTCTCTGTTTCAGCACACAACATCTCCACAGCCAGGAACCTCGCGTTTTCATGGACATCCTTCACGTAATATCCGACACGATATCGTATGTTGGTGTGTGATGGTTGTTCGAGAGATTGACACATGTCGTGTTTGGCTCCACCTCTAAGTGTCGTTCTTACTGGATGATGGGTTTGTCCTCGATGTATATAGTAGAGATAGCTGATTAGATCTTTGCGTGGTATGGATTGCAGACATGCCACTAACGATGAGAGTGATGTAGCACCCGACCTCTTGATCCTTACACCCACGAATGTGTATCACGTAGTTGAGATATAGGACTATCTGGAGTTAGAGGGACCTATTCGTTAGTTAGGGGGACGATTGTGATACACTTGTGTATGTGTATGACATTGTCCATGTGTTATGTGTATGTGTGATGTATCTCTCACAACCGATGTATGTTAGATAACGATGTGTATACGCACGACAGTTGTCATGTCAGTTTTGCACCTCGGCTTGGTTGGTCGAGTACGGAGTGGCTAATCTCGGTACGGCCGTTAGTGCTAGGGCAAGTTCTTGTGCTAGCCTCACTAGGGGTATACTTCGCAGGTAGGACTTGGATGATTTAGTCATTCGAGTTGAACCTTCAAGCTCTTGGTTATGGTGGATAGTTTTGGTGAGTGCAATCTGGATTATCTGATGCATAGAGTGGATTTGGCTCGACTTTAGTGTTTGTCTAGTGCCGGTTGACATGGTGGAGTGAGTATAGATCATTTATTATTGTGATACATTTGTGTATGTGTATGAAATTTTCCATGTGTTATGTGTATGTGTGATGTATCTCTGACAGCGATGTATGTTGATAGTGATGTGTATGCGCATGACAGTTGTCATGTCAGTTTAGCACCTCAGTTAGGTTGACCACGTGCGGAGTGGCTAATCCTGGTACGGCCGTTAGTGCCGTTAGGACAGGTTCTTGTGCTAGCCCCACTAGGGTTATATTTCGTAGGTAGAGCTTGGAGGATTTAGTTCTTCGAGTTGAGCCTTCAAGCTCTTGGCTATGGTGGATAGTCTTGGTGAGTGTAATCTGGATTCTCTGATGCACAGAGTGGATTTGGTTCAACTTTAGTGTGGCACAGTTCCGCTAATTACATCTCGGTTTATACGTGCGAATTGATTAATGATGGACCTTAGATTCGTGATCAGGTGAAAAGTCTGTAACCGAGTTCGCTCATTACCGCAGTCACCGAACCTCAAACTACAATCGTGGTCTGAACTGCAGTCAGTGTCACAGTTTTGAACTGCAATCACAATCAAGGTGAAAGCCACAGCCGTTCCGTGAACTGCAGTGACAATGAGGTGAAAGCCGTTCCGTCCGTTGGTTGTAAGTCCGTTGTCGGAGATTCGTGAATCCATAATTATACCGGGACGGCGGCATTGAAGACTCCAGGCGTCCTCACTACTGAATTGTGCGGCGTCTTCACTACTGAATTGTGCAGAAATTTCCTCAATACTGAATCGAATTTCGCTTGGTGATAGAATTTCTGAGAGAGCTGAGTCTTCGTTGTGCTTGTACTGGTGTCTGCTTTTGGGTGCTTATCATGGAGATGGTTTACTGCAATCGATGCAATTGAACATTGTCAATCAGCGCATTCACGTGTGCTCGCAAAGGACATAATCCTCTTGATTTAGCTGTGTTCAAACAATGTAACCAGTGTTACAACAAAGCTAACCTCGGTACTACTACATGCGAAGCGGGCTTGGAGAATGAGATTGATGATGATAACGCTTTCATAGTGACCGTGGGGTGTGATCATTCAGAAATGATTGATGTTGTGAAAGAGTGCTTCGGAGATGAGGATGGCAAAGACGGGTTTGTGTTTTCCGACTGAAAGTTCATCTTTCAGACGAGAGTTGCATGCATGAGTTGCAGACTTTAAACTCCGGTAACTTGTCAGTGTCTTTGACGTCTTGGTTGAAGACAAGCATCATTCCGAATATGGAGGTAGCCTCTGGATACTATTGAGAAGTACGTAACCCGCGTGTTTCTGTGAAAGACTGTTCGATCTTAAGGACGACATTATGATATACCTCACGATCTGACAAGACAAAATTCAGAGATAAAGGTGAAGGATCCACATCGCAGGTAAGACAACCAGAAAAGAAACGGAAGATAGATAGATTTGAGTGCAATGGAACTTTACGAGTAACAGTGGACGTACAGCAGAAATTAATATATTTAACTTGTCAACATTTGCTGTCACATGAGAAGCCAACGCATAAGTTGCATTGTTTTCCTGCTGATGCTATCACGTTTTTGGAGTCGATATCTTGATTAAATCTCTGGAAGCCTGAGGTGTACCGTATATTATGTGAAAAATAGATCATTAGTCCTTTGAGTATAACTCGGGCGTAGGTAAATTTTATGATTGCTGAAGTTCAGTCTAGACAATATCTGCGTGATATAGATGATCAAGTGAAGTCTGCATCTTTGTTGATACGCAGTGAAGCTTTAGTTGAGAAAGGTTTTGTTGAGGTGTTGTATGAACAGACTGACGAATACATTGCTTTTGCAATATGCACCCTTTTTTGAGCATATAGGTAGTGTCAGAGAAATTATTATCGACAGTACTTTTAAAACTAACTCTATGCGTTTTGAGCTGTTTGTTATTGCTGTAAACTTTGGAGGTTTTGGTATGCCTCTATCGTACATGTTCTATTTGAGACAGGGTGATGCAAAGAAGAGTTCTAGATCAGCCACGGAACAATATAGAAAGAAGGTTCTTATGATGTGGTTCGAGAAGTTAAGAGAGAGGACTACGTCTTGTGTTCGCACTCACCGACAAAGACATTGGTCAGATATCGGCATTACGATCTGTCTTTACTGCTATGTATATTCAGCTTTGTTTGAAGCATGCTCAATCAGCGGTTGAAGTTCGATGTATGTGCACTGGACGAGCCACTGGATCCTACAACAGTGTGGAGGTAAGTAAATTTGTCTCTTTTATTGATGTAAATTGGTTTTCAGAGAGCGTGGAAGTTGTTGATCAATTGTGTAATGCTGAACAACGAAAGGTTGTTGTTGAAATGATTACTAGACATTTTAACTTGCATTCACTTATACCATCAACAGAAGGGAAATTTTTTACTCCTGATGTATTATATTGTACGGCTGTTCGTGAGATTTATGAATTCTGTAAAAATTCGAATCTTGTATCTTTGTGGATATATCTCTGGCGAGAGTGGTACAGTCCAGAGAAATGAGAAATTTTCAGCAGAGCATCAAAGCCTCTCTTTTGTTTGTCGCGCACTACAAATATTGTAGAGAGTCACTGGAGAAAATTGAAGCACGATTACAAATATACCCTTAATCGTACTCGTTTAGATAAGTTGACGCTAATCATTTGTGAAAGTCTTGTGGCAGATATGCAAGTGTCGCTACACCAAATCATTCACGGATGTTTATTTCCCAGTTGGTGGGAATAGTTTCGTGTCACTTGGCGTAAATATCTGAGTAAATGAAGATATGCTGTCAAGATTTTAAAGTGCTCATATAGACATCCAAAACTCTTAACAACTACAACGCCATCCTTCGATCCATGGAGACCAAAAAGTACTTGCCTACAAGGATCGCTTCGGACCAGGTAACTGCAAACAAACTCATTGCTATTAAAATTATTGTAGATGTTCTCCGTTTTCACTTTGTTTGTATTTACTTGCATTAATCGTACTATACAGATCTTCACTTTGTTTCGATCTTCACTTTATTTTTATTTACCTTGTTGCATTATTGTACTATGCAGATCTGTAGAATCTTCGGACAACCCATGTGTACTCGTTTCAAGACTACAAGAGAAGCTGCCAGTGGTAATTACTTGTATCTGAAGGATTTTTCTCGACTGTTCGTGTTTAACTTGTGTACAGGAGATGTGTTGTTGATCGATGATTCTCTCGAGAAGAATAATACTAATCATCCATACAACGCAATCCATCCCCCTTCTTTCATATCTGAGTCAAGTGACATGGACAGAGATGATTATCTCATGAATGTACTCCTACCATGGTTGAAATCATGGGCGAGCAGCACCCAAGATACCCCAGGTTATGTGGTTGCCAAGTATAGACAGGCTTTTGGAAGAGATCCTTATCCTGCTCTTAAGAACTACTTGGGCACTATGTCAGAGGAGGAAATCAACTTGATTTGGCGTTCTTGCACTATCGTTCAAGCGACCGAATTTATGGAGAAACTGAAATCAAGTTAATAAAGTGTGTTGTTTTATGATTTGGTTAATCTATGTATGGAGAAACTGAAATAAGTTAATAAAGTGTGTTGTTTTCTCATTTGATTAATCTATGTTTTTACTGTTAAACTCTTCTCCCAACCCCAACAGCTCAAAGTACCCTTACGCAGTTAACCTTGCACGCTCAATGCGATCGGTCCAGGATCACACTGAGTGCGAATCTCTGACCGGTCGCACTTAGCCTACAATCCAACAACTCAAAGTACCCTTACGCAATTAACCTTGTGCGCTCAGTGCGACCGGTCCAAGATCGCACTGAGTACAAATCTCTGACCGGTCGCATGCGACACTGCGATCAGATCTAGGTCGCACTGACCTTAGGTAAAAGCAGTCGCACTGCGCTCAGTGCGACCGACAATATATCGCACTGAACGCGCGGTTCTTGATGCGGTCGCACTGAGCGCGCGACTGGATGCGCTCAGTGCGACCGATCATTTGGCGCACTGAGCGCGCTGCTCCAAGCTCTCTCTCTCGCGTTTTAGGTTCATTTCTAGAGTTTCGGTAAACACTAGAGGGAGATAACATGACGCAGAATATACACAATAGATGAAGAATATACACAATACGCGAAGACTGCCATCTATTCATTCAAAATGTTCAAAATGTAACTATACATTTTGACTGTATGCGTAACGCATATTACAATCCATCACGACGGTCACCGCCACCACTTCAATATAGCAAAAGCAAACATAAACATCGATAATAACACGGCCATAGATCCCACTGAAAACCCCACAAAAAAGCCACTCTTATAATCATGAGAATTCGCTACTTTATCTCTCCGTCTCTCTTCTGCAGGTATTTGATGTGTCTCGTCTCCATGAAAGTTGATGTCCGGCTCCGGTGTGGTGCTTGTGCTTGTGCTCGACCCGGATATAACACACTGGGTAAGAATGACAATTCGAGTAGTAGACATGCGCCTTTCTGAATCTGGAAGAGACGAAGAGACACAGAATAACTGTCGTTTTCCACAGGGTTGTGCTTGGTCGATCTGAATATATTTTCCTCCAACAACTTTACTTGTCACAATGGGTAAAATGACAGTACCAATACTGACCAATCCTGTCCATCAAAACATTGTCATCTCTGCGTAATTCCAGTAGACTATAAGCCGAGGCACTTATGCCTAGAAAATCTCTCTCAGCTTTCGATGCTATGGTCCACGCGTTGGCACTTTCATCCGCTACCAGAAGCTGCAATCTGAAACATTTTATCGACGACAGGCGCTCACTTTTACATCTCGAACAAAACAACCCACATAACTTTTTGTTGCATCTGTCGCATCCGTCATATGTCATGAATCCACTTTCTGCATACGCTAAGACCGAAACCTTCAGTAACAGATGAGAGCAACACATATTAGTTTCCAAGCAGTCCACCAAGTACTGCAAATTATGTCTCCCGTAGCTGCTCACTATAGCAGAAGAACAAAACATCACTGAAGATCAGACTGCAAAACTGAAGATCAGACTGCAAAATGCAATATCAAGCGACCCGACGCAATATCAAGCTGTACTAGCGAAAGCTCGAGGTTAACGAACAGTACGAGTGTGTTGTGAAATCTCACATTTCGCGCATTGTGAGACTATTGACCACCACGTTTCTGAGCACATCTGAGAAAACTGACAGTTTCTTGTTAAACTGTGCCTAATTCAAAATGAACGGAGAACAGACCAATTTCTTGTTAAACTGTGCCTAATTCAAAATGAATAAAAAATAGACGGAGAACGCCATTACTGTGCTTTGAGCTCGGTGACTGCAATCGTGACCGTGCAGTTGAGACCGTGACCGTGATTGCAGTTGATATCGTAACCATGACCACGATTGCAGTTCGAGGCTCGGCTACTGCGGTAATGAGCGGGAATCCGGTTACAAGCTTTTCGTCCGACCACGAATCTGGGGTCCATCATTAATCAATTCGGACGTATAAATCGAGACGTAATTAGCGGAACTGTGCCACAGCTGTGGGTTTGTTTGTCTAGTACCAGTTGGCATGATGGAGTGAGTATAGATCGTTTATTATTGTGATACACTTGTGTATGTGTTTGACATTGTCCATATGTTATGTGTATGTGTAATGTATCTCTGACAGCGATGCTTGGACGTCCCTTCGTCTCACGGGGTGGGAGTGTCTGCTCCCTCATTGAGAGACGCACCAGTTGGATGACGGTCCCAGATTAAAAAGCATCCCAAGCTTGGGAGCACAAATCATCCTCGTGACGATCTGTCCCTTCCTTGAAGTCCAGCTGCTGCTCGACAGCAGCTGCGATTGGAGAAGGACACGCCGCATGAGACGACGTGCCGCGAGATACACCTATGGAATGATGTCCTTCTTGGAGAAAGATTGGTCATTGTGGTCAATCATCATGAGAGTCATGGATCCCACGTTCTTGGAGAAAGATTGGTCATTGTGGTCAATCATCATGAGAGTCATGGATCCCACGATGTATATGCGCATGATAAGATGTTGATTATAAATAAACACTTTTTTCACTCAAAAATAAAATAACAGTAGAATTTTTATTTATAATATTTTGCTATCCGACTGTATCATACAACAGTTTGCATTTCCATGTCAGTATTTGGACACAGTTAGCTTGAGTAGACTCTTCCGAGTTACAGAAATAATATAGGAGCGCTGTGTAAGCAATATGAAAAATATAAATTCGGTGCTTTATAAGGTTTGTATCTTGTATTTAGTTTCTGTCGAATACGACCCCTAAGTACAGTAATTATCAAATTGCAGTAGAACTGTACATAGAAAAGGTAGAAACCGGATCAGAAGTCTCCCGCTTGTTGTTGTTCGCGCCTAAAGAGAAGACGACGCTTGGGAATATATTCCTACAGTTCAGATTGATGCCTAAGAATGAAACTGGAGATACTCCAAACGTGCGCCAGCAAGGACGGGAGAGAGAGGCCAAGCAGATGATGAGTTCCACGTTTGACCATCTCCCCATGTGAGCTAACTCAACCGCAGAAGATTTCTAGAAGATGTTCGAGTGTTTCGCGACTCGGTCCGACTGATTTGGAAACACTACTGCACAGGAAGTCCGTCAGACCATGACCTGGTCCAAACCTCACCAAAGTCGCGCTCTAACGAGAAGAAGGATTGCATCCATCCGGTGTGCTTCATGCACTTGCATAGCAAGTCGTTTGTGTGTCGGAAACAGTAAAGGTAGGCGGACGTGCAACGACTGGGCGGTTGTTGGAGGAAACGGGATCAGTGTCGGGGAACCCTTTTGCGAAAATCTGTTATTATCTAGAATCGCCATTGACGACGCCAACCGGGACAAAAGTATTAACTTCCGGGACTTTAAATACAACGTTTGTTCTTGCCGGTATTTGTCTTGTCATGTCTTTCGTATGAGAACTTGCATTATCATCTCCCCCTGTTCAGATGGGGGAGGTTTATTATTTAACTTTTCCTTTTAGAAGGGTTAGATTACAAATCAAATTTAGTTAGAGTGAATTTTATAATTTATAAAAGGAAGTAGTCTTTTGGTAATCTGAAAGCCGCACAGCGCACTTTATTCATTGTTTTATTCGTTTTGTCAACGTCCAAGTGTAGTACTGCATGGAAACTTCAAAGTAAATTTACTTAGTTTTAGAAATTTAAACATGGACATTCACGCCATTTGTTACCACATCACTGGAAACTTCGTGGTAGTTTTATTTTATTTTATTTTATGAAGTTTAATTATAAGTAAAAGATGGATACAAGAGTTAACAACAGAAACAGAAATTCCAGCTAAAACAGCACCACCAGGAGAAGGTTTTTTGTTTTATATTTTTCATAGCTTTATAAAGATTCACATTTAGTCAAAAATCGAAGTTTTCCTTTAGTACAAACGATATGTATGGTGCGGAATCACGTCTCAAGAAGACATAAAAATTTAAAAATATTTATAAGATTAGAAATCTAATCTTTATTTAGCATCACGATCTACTATCTTGAGATCAGAGAGACACACGTATATAACGGAAGTTAAGAAACACAGCCATACCCAAGATGTGTATACGCTTGAAATATAACAAAAAATAATATAAAATTTCTCCTCATCCAGCTTGAATAGAGTAGAACAATATACTCAACCTCCAAGCATGAGTTAGAGACATAGAAACCCCTTGGAAAGAAGACAAGAGTCGAATCTTGTTCAACAAGTTGAGAAACATTATCCCCAAGCACGGGATCAAGAAGTAGAAACCCCTGGAATGAAAAAAACAAGAATAAAACTATTTCGTGCAATCTCCCCTTCACTCGTCCTGCAATAAGAACAAAATATGTTTAATTTAACACTCAATCATTCAACCGCTATGTACTGAAATCCAGCAATATGTGTGGAGCAATCCAAATTTTTTCCTGATAAGACTACAATAAAGTTCAATGAGGGTACTGTAACTCTTTCAAAAAAGAACATAGTTTATTCTTCATATAACTAATCACAATAGAACCTGAGACCCCGGTATCGAGACTCGACCTCACGTCGGCCCGGTTACGGGCGGATGTGGCTGCAAACAAGATTTTTACTTTCTTGAAGAGGAGAATTGCATAATTCACACCACTTTTTGATGATTTAGTATCCCACTCAAGAAGTAGAAGAATATATAGAGGTGGGATAGATAAGACGGTAACTCTACTCATGTTAATTGCCCTTCCGTGTATGTAAATAGTAACATATCGTCATTTCTCATTTTCTCGGAAGATCAGGATCCACGCAGACTCGCACGACCTCAATTTTGATGAGTAGAGTTAACTCTGAGCGTGGATAGTGGCCATTGGATGCACTTCTCTTTACTTTGTCCTTTTCCTACTTCTTTGAATTCCACGGATGCTGGTTTAGGGTATTTGTTGCATGCTGGACTCTACTCTAGCTGCTCTTGAAATACCATAACCTCCAAACCTACCTGATCGACATCCAGAAAAGCGATGTTATATAGGCACGAGGATACTTTCCCCGCGCAACTGTCAATACCCGGTACCGGTTCCGAAGTTCCGGTCTACAGTCCAGTTACACGACAAGGACGAGTTGAGGAAAGTCAGCCGTACTGGACCCGTACATTTCCGCTTGCTAAGACTTTCTGTCTTACGGATTTCTTCCTTCAACTGCCGGTAAAGTGGAGAAAAAGCCCGACAGGTCGATACTATTTGCCGGACTGTTCCCGGAAGTTGGACGGATTGAGGATCCGCTGCAGCAGCTCGTAGGTACGAATTTGACAGGAGTGAGGGTTGAGCTGGACAGAAGAAGGTGTGACAGATCACGACGTCCTTGCGCTCCTTGGCAAGTTTGGTTCAGGGAGGCACGCGCACGAGTGTGGAAGAAGGCGCGGAGCACAGACAGACAGACGAGAGTCGAGCGACGAGTTGAATGGCAGGAGGTAGGGCGACGACGAGGGCAAGAAGGTGCTTTTCTTTTCCTGCTTGCTGTTCTGAGTCTCTCAATTCTCATCAATTTATCGGTTTCTTTGTTCGTGTATCTCGTGGTCATGCGAACGCGTACCGAACGTGTGATTTTCTGATACCGGCGCATGCATTTCCAGATCACTGGGCGCTTTTATGCGCTGGAGGGCTTTGGCTAACATCATTCTAGCCCACTCTGGACGCATGCCCGGCCACCAGTGGAGACATAAATTGTTCTGGTGCAGGATTGTTCTTTACGGAGGGGGCAAATTTTGGAGCTCTCAGCTCTCCTGTGTCTCTTCTTGTCTCGCCCATCTAGCCGATAGCCCACTGATTCGGACCTACTTGCCAGGGCCAACAACTAGACGAACAGCCATTCAGGTTGGTTGTTTTTCTGACAGAGAGAGAGAGGGAGGTATGCATATTCAAGTGCAGACGGGGCAGTCTCAGTTCAGTTTTCGTTAGGTCCTGCCGAGCTCGTTGATTGCTTTCTGAAATGAGCCTCCGTACTCCGTGCATCAGTTGTTGAAATTCGCGGTGTATGGTGAAAGCGGTGGTGTCTTCGGTGATGCTCATTGGGAAAATGCCGTATACAGTAGAGCTTATCATAGCAGTTATTACTGCTTTTTGGAAGTCGAATTATCCGGGAGCGGCATCTAGTAACCTGCCTGACTCTCTGTTGTAGAATATCCATGGCAGAGACTATGTCTAGAACCAACATTCAAGTACCTTGGATTATAGTCGAGCCGCTGGCAGTAGGACAGAAGTGTGGACACGAATGAAGTAGAACGTGAGACTTCACGTGCACAGGCACGTGAGGAACTGAAGATTGATTTACAGACTTGAGACACATTTGGATGTGAAGGGACGTGACGATAAACAGAGAAAAGTCTACACCCGCTCGTAGGTTATGTATATTACATGCCTTCAGTAACGAGCTACTTAGACGGACTGACCCCTGGACTCTGCATCCATATGGAATGCGGATAAGCAATTTTAGGCTGCTGGTTCTACGCGAGGAGGAAGGGGTTCCTTCAAGCCTGTAGCATGTTGAGCACTAGCAGATGTAGCTTACTGGAATAGTAGAATGTTGTAAGTCCTGACCCAGCTTTTCTCTTTGCAGCATGGATAGCAAAAGGAAGTTGTTGGTATTATACGCGACTGAGACAGGAAACGCACAGGATGTAGCAGAGCGCATCGCGCGCGAAGCTGAGCGGCGTCATTATGCACCTGTTTTACACTCTACTTCGTCGTATGAACCCGTAAGCAGTTTGGAAGAATCCTCTCTTCGCACCTCTTTTGTGATTTCTCGGACGTTTTTATGTTCTACATATAGTTTGGCAGGTGAACTGGAGTGGTATTACTGCTAGAGAATAGTTACGTACGATCAACAGTCCAGCCTGTCCAGGTTTTGGTAATTAGCCCATTACGAAGCAGGTGTTGAGTCTGTTAGTCAAATTCCGATATCAGATTTCATGAATATATCACGAGATTTCTGATATCGGAAAGTGTTTACAGTAGTGTTAGTTTCACCTTGCACGCAACTGCAAATTGCTTACCTTAGGTACCACTTATCATTCGCAGAGTGCACTCCGAGCGGAAGATAACGTCATTTTTGTTGCTTCAACATGTGGTCAAGGAGATCCTCCAGCGATGATGAAGGTACAAACTTGTGAGATTGTAGCCCAGTTTCCATTCTAGGCTCGCTTCAGCTTAAAGGGCCTCAATTACGTCACGGTTATTTATATTATATACGGGACTCGCAGAATTTCTGGAGGTACTTGTTGCGCAAGAGCCTAGGTGAAAACTGGCTTGACGGGGTGCACTATGCTGTTTTTGGACTTGGAGATTCAGGCTATCAAAAGTACAATGTAAGTAGCACCTAGAAACACCCAAGCCCAGTCACAGTCTGTAATCTGGCCACCTGGCGATTATCGATGAAGACTGCTGGAGGAGGCGAATGAATCGTTTGTGTTTCCTTAACCACATATTTGGTCATTATTTAGGGAGTAAAAGGGAATAGCTCGACTTGCAAAGACAAACGTCAGTTCTCTGGATTGGTTAGTCGCGTTTGTAGCAGATTGCGAACCTGCGAGCAGACTGCATCTTTCGGGGTATAGGATTTCACTACATGAAAATATGATGGGGAAAGGCTGTCAGGAACGTTGTTCTATAGGTACATCAAAGCTCAAAAAATATAGGAAATCGGCTAGAAGTGTGCTTCTGTATAACAGGAGTGTTGTTTTTTCACCTTGCAGTTGGTTGCGAAGAAATTAGACCGTAGACTAGCTGATCTCGGCGCGAAACCAATCATTTCCAGGGGCCTCGGTGATGACCAACATCGTTCAGGGTATGCTCATCCTTTGCCCAGATGTCACTGGGGAGAACAGTTGTAGTCACTGTTGGATTTTGTCCATATACCTGTGACTTCTAAGTCAAACAGGATTGATTGTCAGTTGCTTTGCTTTTTCTTTTCCTTCTGATGAGAGTTGCAAAGCTGCAACCACTGTGAAGTTGACGGTCTTACTTATGACTTCTTACTTTTTACGTTCTTATTCAGGTATGAAGCTGCACTAGATCCTTGGCTGTTCAGTCTTTGGACAACACTAAGAGAAAGGATTCCCCTCCCTTCTGGGCTGGTAGATCCTGATAAAGACGATCTGAGCAGTACTCAGTTGGACTGTCCTAAGTTCAGCGTAACGTACCACAATTCACCACCAGTAACAGAGTTTCAATCTTTGACGATTTCTGACGATGATGGTAAGCATGAATGTTAAGAGGTTAACCAAGTAGGACGCGCATAATGTGTTAATGGTATGAAGCATGCCGCCTCTGTGTATCACTTGCTCTCGATTGCTAGCTTCAGGTTTATCATTATTCGTTCTCATGTATTTTCTTACGCTAGAACTTTTCATTTGTGGATAATTTTGTTGGTTTGAGACAAGAGTTGTAGAATGTTTTTCCTTCTGATCACAGGTTGGATCGTAGTTTCAAGTCACAATGCATTTTCCTTCACATGTCAACGTTGTTCGGGCATTGATAGCGGTGATGTGTCTTATTACCAGAACTACGATCTGTGCAAGAGAAGTGGATTGGACATCATAGAGCGCGAGTTATGTTGGAAACTGCCGCGGGAGAAACACCCACTTCGATAGAGCCTGAGGGTTCCGGTCATAGCCCCGATCGGCCAGTGTTTGCCAGAATGGTGCGTGTCGCGGTCCTGTCTTAGAGATTGGCAGCACACGCGAGGCATTTCTGTACTTGCTGCTTTGGTTCCAGTCAAGGTTCTCTAGTACTTGAGTACTAGCTAACTGATTTCCTTGTGCTGAGATGCAGACGCTAAATAGGAGGCTGACAGCGGAGGATCACAGCCAAAATGTTCGGCATGTAGAGTTTGACCTGGGCCCCAATGTAAGCAAGAGTCTAACTGATTCCAGATTTTAGTGTTGTGGATGTACCTCCAGTTTACTGCTTCCTTTCACTGAGATGTTCGCTTCCCAACCTTGCTTCTGATATCGAGTATCTGTTCGCAGGGTGTGCAGTACCATCCAGGGGATATCCTAACGCTTGTCCCACGTCAAAACTCCAAAGATGTAGATGCGTTTCTTCGGCGATTGTCTCTTGATGGAGATGCTTATGTAACAGTGAGTTTCCTTCTGCAATATGGTTTATCCTAGTGAGCTTAGAAAGACCGGAAGCTGCGAAGTCGTTAACTTGTGAGAGAATCATAGTATTTAGTCTTTTTCTGGAAGGGGTAATGGAATGTGGTTTCAGTCTATCGTGTGAGATTCCGTTGGGTTTTGACAGTCGTCTCAACCTTAACCTGTAGGTGGAGGCAGCGCAGTTGGAACGTCTCTGTAGCTGGAATGATCCTCAACTACTACAATTGGGACCTGTGAAACTTAGAGCCCTTGTGGAGGGTGTGTTGGATGTCTCTTCAGCTTATCCACGTCGGTACTTCTTTGAGGTGATCACTTGGAATATTTAATTTACATTTTTTCTTCTATTGTCCCTGTCGGTAAGAGATGCAATATTTAGAATTCATGCAGAGCTGATCCAATACTCTCGTGCCCCAAAAGCTCATTCTTGTTTGTTGGTGTGTCTTGTACCGGCAGGTGATGAGTCACTTTGCTGCGGCGGAACATGAAAGAGAAAGACTGCAGTACTTTGCAACTTCAGACGGGAGGGAGGATCTTTATCAGTACAATCAAAGAGAACGTCGCTCTGTCCTTGAGGTATGTGTATATTGACTTACTGCGGAGCTGGGAACGCTGGAATATATTGCAGGAGAGTATCGTATTTATCTCGACTTGAGTTGGTTTCTGAAACTGGTATCTACGTCTGCCATGATATTTTATTACTATTCAACACCATCGGTGTATACTTTACAACATTCATCAGACGTGGATGTTTTCTGCAGGTTCTCCTTGATTTTCCTTCAGTACAGCTGCCGTTTGAGTGGGTTCTTCAGCTCGTACCTAGACTGAAGCCCAGATCGTTTTCTATATCATCGTCACAGCAAGCTCATCCAAATCAGGCACATCTCACCGTGGCTGTTGTGGAGTGGACGACTCCATTTAAGCGCAAAAGACAGGGTTTATGCTCGACCTGGTTGTCGAAATTAGATCCATCGCAGGGTGAGGCCTTCTTCTTCTTGGAGCTGTTGCCGGCAGTTTCGGAAGCAATTCAGCCTATAGACCATCTCATATTGTTCATGATAAAGGGTTGCTGATAACAAATGTTGTTGTGGACACTTTTCCCGAAGCGGAGTCTGTGATTCTTGATGCTTCTTAGGATTTTCCTTCTCTTGCTGCACCGGAAGTTGCTTGCCCTCATGAGATTGTGTTCATATAAAAGCAACGATACGAACAGCATCAAGTACCACTTAGTTGTAACCAGGTTGAACCTCGTTATGCAGGTAAGGTGTACGTTCCAGTTTGGATCACTAAGGGTGCACTGAAACTGCCCCCTCCGTCAGTACCCCTTATATTAGTAGGACCAGGAACAGGTTGTGCTCCTTTCCGATCTTTCGTGGAAGATAGGGTTGTCGTGTCGGAAAGTGAACGAGTTGCACCCATACTGTTCTTCTTCGGTTGCCGAAGAGAGGAAAAAGATTTTCTGTACAAGGAGTTTTGGCAATCTTGTACTGAGGATCACAGTGTGATGTCTCCCGAAAGCGGAGGTGGCCTGTTTGTAGCCTTCTCCAGAGATCAGGGTCAAAAGGTTTATGTTCAGCACAAAATCAGAGAGAACTGCAAGTTGGTATGGAGGCTAATACAGTCTGGAGCAGCGATCTTCATCTCTGGGTCAGCAAACAAGATGCCAGCCCAGGTAACATCGGCTTTTGAGGAAATAATAGCAAATGAAGCTGGTATTTCCCGAGAAGCAGCAATACGATGGGTGAAGCAGATGGAGTTGAAGGGTAGGTTCAGCGTGGAGGCATGGTCATAATCAAACACCCTGGTATAAATTTTTTAAGCCTGTTAAGAGGCTTTTCATTCTTTCGTGGATCCTCCATAGGCATTTTTGTTTGTACTGTAGGAAATTTTGAAATAGAACCATAAACGAATCTGATCCCAGAGATGTCATAGGTTGGTGATATATTCCAGTGCATTCTGATAATTTGACAACCCTCCTGTCACCTGTAGCGACACAATTTAAGGAGTCCATGATCTCACAAGGATACCTCATTTTCTTGGGCTTCCGTTCACCCTCGATTATACATTTGATCATTTGACAGTGTTGATCTTTGTTTACTAGACGTTTCGAACAGCTATTCGTGACTGGTAGGCTCTTTTTCTGCAATCTGGACAGGTTAGCACGAAGAAAATCTTTCGGTACCACTGTACTGCGATGTATATTGTTTTCACGGAATAGCAGTAAACTGTAGAGGCTGGCTTGGCTGCCTCAGGCACTTGTGCACTTATGCTCGCATGTGAGCTGAACGTTTCACCATGAGCAGTTTCTTAACAGTTAGGTAACGGCGTTTCCCTTTGGATGCACTTGCTGGTCTCCCCACTCCTTGCTTTGTATCGTTTCTCCTTTTTCAAATAGGCTCTGTATAGCTGTGTAATCTAATGGGTGTTGTTTCAAGGTGTATTTTATGCGCGACTGTTGTATGACGCATTTTGTGCTTTGCTCTGGTGATTTCAGTGGTCTACTAAGCAGAGGCCCTGTAGGGAGGAGCTCCATAGGGACGTTACGAGGTAACTCCCGTGGTAAGCCGGGCTCACCTGCAGGGCCTCCAATAGCGTGTTACAGAACAAATCTAACGAATGACTCCATAGGTTATTCGTAAGTGCGTCATTCGGAAGCATCCTCCACCGTGTGTGATTGCAGGTTTTAACTGTGCTTTTCCAGTAAGCATCCTCCGGCCTGCCTCTTAATGGTTTTAAGATACAACTGTTTACACGTAGGAAATTCGCAGTCCATTAAGTTCTCAGATGGTACATTACCAATGGCACATTTACCGTTGGTTGCACAGCATCCGTATCTGGTGTTGCTTGCAGATAGCATACGAAGTGATCCTGTTCCACCAACATTCAAGCGCTGATCGGAACACAGTCGAAACTTTGGTGGTCTATTTCTCTAAGCATAAAAACCCACAGGCTTATCGTTGGCGACCAACCCCTCATCAGAGGGTCTTTTGACCTCCTATGGTCTCGTGTCCGTCGCATAACTTTAGTGCTAGTAGCTACTGATCACTCCATGGAGTTCGTACGTCACGTAGCATGCATACCTCTTTTTTTTAAAGGGTACGACGATTTGTCCGCCTCCGCTACCAGCAGAAGCAGCAATACGATATCGGACACAACCGTAAGTCTTATGACCATAGTCTGCTCGAAGTTTCGGGTTCAATGAAAACTATCGAGGTAGAGAGTACCTGTGAATTGAAACCCAGAGAGTTCAAGGACCGAATGTTCGCCTCAAGGATGTCAAATACTGCATCTAGAGGTAACAGACCGACTAACAACGTAATTTAAGCAAGGCGAACCGATTCCGCGAAGATGTGATCTAGTCGAGTGGATGTACGACGTGGGAGAGATTTGTGCAAAGCTTTATAACATAATGCTTTGAGACGGACGTGCTTTAAGACAAAAGTGTTCCTCACTGCAAAAGGTTCTCTCACAAGAACAAGTTTGTGACTCGGAGGACTCAAATTATACAACGAACACTACCTAACTCCTTTTGGTTTGAGTCATTTACAATCTTCCTCCATACCATATGGTTCACGAGGCTATGCCTACAAAGTGTGAACTGAATATCAAAATTTTGGACTACGCTGCGAAACGAAGGGTTTGAAACCGTTACAGGAAGGTGAATCCCTCTCAAGTCGAGCTCCTCTCTATTCCTAGAAACTACCCAGTAGAGCGCAGTTGACGTAGAGGACGAATTGCTACTCCTTTTCTATCCATAAGTTTGTGACTCCATCACAAGAACTGTTCTCTTAGAAGTCTAAGCACGTTATGACATTTATGCTTAAGGCTGAAAAAGCTGCCCTTCTTCTGCTCTCTGGATACAAATCTCGCTCTAACTGGTAAGATACACAACGCTCAAGAAAACCAAAGCATGACACTGCTCTTGGCTAGTTCCGAGGGAAACTGTTACGCCAGCAGAGAGATACGTCACTTCTTGTTCAACATCTTTCTGAATTCGTCATTGGATTTTGGAGTTTCATCCCCGGTGGATGCTTGCCCAGCACCCCAACCAAGTGGTCGGGCTATAGCTCTTGGTACTGCAAAGGTATTGTTGCCTGTTAAGCCTACTTTACCCCCACGACGATGACCGAGACCAAGACCAGGACGCCCACCTCGCCCGCCGCGGACACCACTTCCGTTTTCATCACCTTGCTCACCTCGTCCGCCACCACCACCACCACCACCACGTCGACCTCCACGGTGACTTGGGCTACCTGCAGAGCACAGAGGACAACGAAATGCTCGTAACTTTTCTTCTCTATGGGAGGAGCAAAAGGTTCGTCCGACAAGACAGGGAACAGCATCATCATGAGACATTTGATCTTGAGACGATCTATATACTCTGATGCTGAGAATCGAGGCTGGAAGGTGACTGAGACGGCGAGAAGTACCTCGTCCACCTCGTCCACCAAAACCACCACGAGCGCCTTTCGTAGGGGCAGATCGGGCAATCCTTATACTTCTTCCACCAATCTGCTGGCCATCCTTGGCGACTGCTGCCGCTAACGACTCCTCATCTTCAAACTCAACATATGCAAGTCCCTGGAATGTAACTACAGGTTCAGAATGAAAGCTTGCATTTGCTGCTGATGATCAGAATCAGTTTCTTCTGAGCTGAATCTTTCTTGTAGATTACTAAAGGACAATGAAGAGTTGGAACAAATGCACACATGTAAAATTTTGAGGTACACAGTGACAAGACTGACTGACTAGAATCGGAGAACAACTAACTTCTAGGTACCGTATCAAGATGCATAGGCGGAACTTCACGAGGATCGGTGAAAGAAATAACTTCTACTTCAGAACTTATGCAAGATACATATATAGACGTTGACGTTCAGAGCTAGGTCATGGCACACACCCGAGGCTGACCGGTTACTTTATCTCGCAATAGCCGCACTTCCTTCACTCCTGAGCCGGAGGAGAAGAACTCTCGTAGCTCATCTTCAGTAATCTGAGTATATATTGATACACGGTTAAAGCAATTTCCAGTGAAAACAGTGACTTCCCCCGCACATTTAAGGTAACCCCCAATGATTATGAACCCGTGTAAGTACAAGGTGAGTAGCAAAGTGTAGTGAACGTGTATGCTAACATCAGTAATCTGAGTATGTGAAAGTTACATAACTGTTATAAATATGAAACACCTTCGTTATATTCTAAAAGAAACTAAGGTCCGACCTGGCAAATGAAATTTACATATGCTTCTGTACCGACCCAACAACTGACTCAATGAATGAATGACTTTCCATCAAAACTTGCTAATCAACCGAGCGCGCACCTCGAAAGATAGGTTCTTGAGAAAAGCTGTGCATTCGTCAGTATACAGCTTGGGTGTTTCTTTGAGTGCTCCTTCGGGTGCCCTCGTGGAGTCATGGGCAATGACTGCATCCTCTTTTGAACTGCTTGCTGAAGTCTCAAGTGCATTCGTCAACTTTCCCTTCTGCTTAACCATCTTCGGAGGGTCATCTTCTTCAGCAGCTTTGGGTCTTTTCAAAACAGGCTTCGGTTCCTTGAATCCACTGTCATCGCCACGCTTTCTCTTGCCTGCTCCTGAATCAGTCAGGGTATGATTACTGTTACCAACCTTAGGTTTCATTACCTTACCAACCGGCTCCTTACTCTTGTTTACTTGTGCGGAATGCTGCGTTGTAGTAGTTTCCTGCTGAACTTGCATCATCTGGACCTCAGCGAGGCGCGGACCGACCTATATCAGAACACGTTAATAGTTCAGAAATCAATCATCCAACAAGGTCATTTTTAAACATAAGATAAGATCGCTCAGGTGACAAGTTGAAGTTCAAGGCATGGTTAGCACAATCTACCTTAGTCGATGCTCTGTCATAGTCTTCAAGTGTACCATACTCACGTTCAAAACGCAACCATGCGTAGCACATTATCTGCAAGCCACATCAAGAATTGTCCCAATACTCGGATCTTGAGTACTTTGAGCCTGATACTTCGGAGCCACCATTCTGATATACAATACCCAGGAAGACAGTCATTGCTTGCTGTGTCAGGAGCAGCGTCTGTCCCATGCCTGATAATTGACTACACGCTAAAGCTGAAAGCACTTTTCGGATACAAGTACAGGTTACCTGAGTTCCGTTCCCCTCGAGCCTTCTGCTGTAGCAATTTCTGTATATCGACCGAGCCTCCTTTACATTTTGCAGCGACAGCTCCATCGAGATGTAGCCTTGCCACACCTCGGTCATCCATCCACTACAAACCATGTTCGTGCAGATAAGCACCCAGAAACAGTACAAGTGAAGCGGATATGTGTAACTAATCAAAAGCAGCAGTGATTACAGTCCGAACCTTGGACGTCATTTACTACTGGCTCACAACACAAGCTATGCTCAGACTAAACCAACCACAGATGCAGGCAAATGTATGCGTACCTTGATTTGACAAGGTTCTCCCAAACACCACGAGCTGCGGCTAGATCTTTAGCTAGATAAGCCTCTGTATGAGCCCAGTATGCATGGAGTTGTAATGACCGATCCACGTAATCTGGAAATACTGTACTCATAAACTGAGACGCCTCCTGTGACAATGAATTGACGGAAATTTCAGTAAGGTTGGTACTTCCGGGCACAACTGCTGCAAGGACAACTTAGATGTGTTGAATACAACCAGCCGGAATCCTTATAGGTGGTTGTACTGCGTCTCTCTGGGATACCACACCTCGAACTTCTCCACATGACTATGAGGGAGAAAAAGACAGGAAGTCGGAACGGATTTGCTGTTTCACGTGAAAATTTAGACGAATGGAAAGGAAATGACGTCTTACATCAAATCTATCATGCAACAGCGAGAGAAAGCGTTGTTTCTCGGAGCTGTCATCCATCGTCATGATCCGCCGTCGTAGCCCGTCAGCCCGAGTAAGATGTAAATCCAGATACTGCATTTACAACATAACGAGATTCGCAATATTAGAAAGCAGATAAACCAATTCTATGTTCTTCTTTTCTACCCCGAAAAACTATTGTACAAGTCAACAAGAGCTTTCTAAGGATATCATCGTTACTACACCTAAGCAGTTACAAGAAAATCTCATTGATCGTAACTTCTACAAATGTATATACCTCCTCCGCGGTTTGATATCCTCCTGAAAGACTCTGGTCAAAAACCTGTTATTGTCAAGCCCGGATCAGAATGGTTAGTGTCTCCTCTAACCCTTCAAGGAAAAGACCTGGTTGACAGGTCTTTCCGACAGATACTTCAAATAGAAGCGTCCTAACGTGAAAGAACCTGAGAACTCTCACAGCTTGTCAGAAGCTGGTGTTACTGCTCTCGAAGTAAGCATGTCAAATGTGGTACAGAAACTTAGGTTTCACCCAAATAGCATCAGAAGTTTGAAAGGTGAAACGCTGTGGTCACCAAGTCCCAGCGGGTAGAACTTACAGCAGCAATCTCGCTTTCTGGGGCGTGGGACCTCTCCAGTGTTAACAGATAATTTTTCCAGAGAACCTCTACCCATGGGCAGTTTCGAACCGCCCGGGCATAGACACTCCTGAGCACAGAAGCAACCTGCCGACAAATGTTTGATCAATGTATTGCAAGCATTTGACTCGCCCGTTGCATATAGAGGCCTCATTTTCCGAAAGAACTTCACACAGGTAGTGGAGACGAGGTTCTGCAACAAAACAAATATACCTGTACATGACCTGGAGATTTGCACATTCGCACTACTATGGGAGCTCAGATCCCAACTGTTCATAACCGTTTACGCAGAATTACCTTCAAGTTTTTCTCCAAGTATTCGGTGTATCGTAGCCAAACATCGTGATTTACAGGGAATGCTGTGATCGTACGTTCATAGGTGACTTGAGTGCGAGCGGGCTCTCCTGTGGCTTCTTCCATTGTGATGTAATCCTATTTTCAAGCACCACTTACATGATTCATTATCGTACGAGATGAAGGTAATACTGGAGACGGTTTACAACGAAATGCAAGAAAAGCGTCTTAACTTCCCTGAAAACTTGCCATATAGTGCTGAAGTTGCTCGTCGCTTCCAGCTTGGTCCTTTGCAATCTTATCTTCAAGCGGTTCGCGGCTAGCGGACATTTGCAAAGCTTTCTTGTATGCTGAAGACACATGCATCGGAGCTCCGGCCAGTTCATCGCTTTCATCAGCAATATGAACTCCCTGCTCCTCTTCCCACTCTTTGTATTCGTTTAATGTTCCAGCTAGATCCGCAGAGGGTATAGTAAGTTGCCGGTGAAACACACTTCTAACATTCTCCACCTGCTTAGTTTTGTTCTGGAAAATTGAAAGCAAACTGTCAACTTGTATCGCGAAACAAGCGTGAGACAGTATTTTCCACAGAAGAATAAGATTCGAAATGGAAGAAGTAAATTCGACATGTCGTACCTCGAATCCTTCCAATTTTAGCAGCAAACTCCTTTCCATCTCACGAAAAGCTTTCCAGATTTTTCCACCTTCCGCATAGTGAAGTCCGACAGCAGCGAGGGCTCGTTCGAGGAGTCGCCTCTTCCTTGCTTGCTTTTCGACTGAGGCTTGTGCAGAATCCTCGTCATATTTCGCCATAAATTCGATGTAGTCCAGCCATAGCATCACCGACTGCATATAGAATGAGAAACTATGAATTAATTCACAACGTACCAGTTACGATCAGAAAAGTTCCTTAGCCCTGCAATTTCATCTCCCAGACACTCCAGTTAGTATGAAACAGATCAAATCCGCATGCCCGGTCATTCACAAGTTAGTAAAGTACTCGGAAATTCGACACGAGCGTGATGTTTCACCTGGTATTCTTGGACGCCTCTCTCATACAGTGCTTGCACGGCCTGTACGTCTTCTTGCCTGGATCAGCCACAAATTAATGGCTAAGCAGCAGGACTGCAGATTAAGACTCACCACCGAAAAAATGAACCATTAAGTGGAAACCACGTCCATACGGATCCAACCGAACCAGTGGAGCCGAACAGACACAGCTCCCGATAAAACCCTGCGCATGATGCCAATAAAGATCCAAAACTGCTACACCGATTAACATGGATCTATGAAACAAAGGAGCGAACCAAGAACCAAGAAATCCTTTCATGATCAGGGTGGGGCTTATCTACAGAGTCGTTGAGGGTTTACCCTGCAACTAGTCGAGCTTCATCTTGCGTCCATTCTCTCCACATGGTAGGAGTGAGAGGGTAATGAACATTCATAGCCTCTCTCGTAGTCCGGAGCTTCTCCAACAGACCGCATTTCCGCAAAGTTGAAATCAGCTGCTCAAATACCCAAATATTAATTTAAAACTTACGCAGAATAATAATGCTAGAATCGTCAATTTTCTTCTGTACATTATTTTCTCCTTACTTAAATCGGCCATCCCCTAGATGTCCAGTTATTTAAAAGTATCTCTCCTCTCGAGATGCAGAACCTCGTGATTGAGCAACTGAAAGTGAATTATCGGTAAGTATAAGCAAAAGAACGGGAACGATCTTCAACTGCTGAACCAATACGGTCAACTAGCAGTCGACATTCTTCCTAGTGTGTTCTGTTGCCTGCAGTGGGTGTTGTGCGACCTGTACGTAGTATAATGTGCTGCTTACAGTTCTTACTATGAGGTAAAATGGACTTATATCTTTGCTGTCGCTACTGGAGGACGTCTGTACCCTCCGTTGGCGAAGAAAACAGCAAAGGGAGAGCATCTGATGGAGGAAAAAGGAACGCACCGTAACATAGGCTTCGTAATTGTACTTATTTGCGGCGATATCCTTTTCCAGCTGCTTGATAAGTTCAGAACTTTCCTCTTCCCCATCATCGGAATCAGAATCAGATGACTTACTGTCATCCTCATTCTTGTCATCATCCGCCACTTTCCCACCTTCCTCGTCCTCGTCGTCCTCTTCTTCCTCTTCTTCGCCCTCATTCATAGTCACTTCTTGGACGTCCTCCTCCGCAGCCATTTCTCTCCAGAATCAGCAAAGCACGAGCAGAGAGGAAGATGTGGGCAAGGCAACCTCAGAGCAAGAAGGAAGCCCACCGGACCTGGAACACAAACAAAGGAAGTAGTGGAAGGGGGAACAGGAGGAGACAAACAGCCATCAGAGGAGCACGGGAAGGACCGGGAGGAGCCAGAGCTCCGGAAGGATACTCAAGAACCTTGTGGGGTGCCTCGCCTCGCCGCTGCAGAACATGGAAAGAGAAGCCTTACGAGAATTAGATAAACGAAAAAACATGCGACGCAATGAATAGCAAACTGATGGAAAGACCCATCAAGCCTTACAAGGGAAAGAAGGACCCGAATGGCCAAGCAACAACAACCCCCGAAGGGCAGAACAACGGCGCTAAGCCACGATATCAGGAGCTCTAAAATCTCCTATCGCAACTAGAATGTCATACATCGGAACGTAAGTACTCTTGCAAACAAATGCACATGAAGTAGCATCGCCTACTGCGATTGTCCTCCGTGGACCAGGCCTGCTAAAGCTCTCTGTATATCAATAGAAACTAGTTGTCTAAAAAACATAATGTAGAAAGACGGAGAAAGTGGTACCTCTGACTCCTCTCATGATAAGCTCTAACACAATCTCTAAAAAAGACTCCGAACTTCAAAGTTGTCGATCTGTATATCTCCAAGACTAAGAGAACGAAGCGATGTCTCACCTGCATACCTTTATACTTTGTCTCACCTGCATACCTTTATACTTGGTTACCTTCGCTGCTGCCGTCACGCTTGCAGCCCATCCTGAGAGATGAGTGATCACTTGTGCCGTCACTAAGTCCCGTGTCGGATTCGTGACAACCACATTTGTCACTGAGATCTGATCCTCTCTCATCATGTACAGATCAGCTCTCACTGATCCTCTCGTTTGAAAGACATACCAAAGCTCTCTCCACGTCTTACGACCGCTCTCCCGTGCTAAGACAAACACGACGTCCTTGATGGCATCGTGGGTAGCTATCCGCTCTCCACTGTGCGGACAGCGAGCAAGGTGACGACCCGAGGTGTCGAGCGAGACATCGTATTCATAAGTGGACAGTGCCGAAGCAACAGGTTGGACTAAGTCTAGGCAGAATCTCATCGTTATAGAGAAGATAGTCGGTGTGAGTCGGGATGCTCTAATGCAAGGTCGAGCTATGAACCAACAGCCTGCGCCCTTGCTCGAACAAGAGCTGAGTCGAGCTCCAGTATCACGTGAGATGGAAGGATCCACTAGGAACGCATGGAGAACCTGATAGAAGTGGTGTTCCATCAGAGAGGAGTGTAGTCCGTGAGATCCATCGGTAACTAAAATATCGAATCGAAAATGTGTCACACAATCAAAAGTACTCGGTCTTACGATGTCATCAAACACCCCCATGATCCTCCTATCAAACTCTCTAAGACGCGAGATGAAAAAAGGAGATGGAGGTACTGCGCGGAGTAAGTAACTAGGACGACGTGCAATGAAAAAGGAAAAGATATCAAAGACAACATGTGAGTCCTCTAACATAAGGAGATCCTCGATATGCAAAATGTCTTTCGCAAAGACAACATCTAAGAACCGAGAGACAAAGTCCTCTATACCTACCGGTACTCCGAGGATGCGTAAACCATCTCGATGTGTAACAAATCTCTCCGGGAGTTGGA
This sequence comes from Asterella californica, assembly GCA_036924285.1. Taxonomy (NCBI): domain Eukaryota; kingdom Viridiplantae; phylum Streptophyta; class Marchantiopsida; order Marchantiales; family Aytoniaceae; genus Asterella; species Asterella californica. Next base: position 18,012,163 of record JAYKYS010000008.1, read on the forward strand.
GATCCGACGGTATATCTATGAGAGACCAAGCCTTACACTTTGACACCTTCACTCTCAGTCTTACCAAGGTCAATTGAGAGACAAGGTGATCAAAGACAACACCGACTTGGTTCGTCGGACCTACGATGTGCGTATCATCAACTAGAGATGGAAAAACACAACATGGAGCAGCCAAGGCGGTGACCAAGAGAGCTCTACAATGAGCTAAAGCAAAGAGAGGTCCACTCAAAAGATCTCCCTGACAAGTACTTGCAACGGAGCTGATGATTGTAATCCCCTCTATCACAGGACCGTGCTAGTAATAAATAAGGGAGGAAGAACCATAGAACGATCGCTTGAAGGGAACGAGACCCGCCAGAGATCCACCGCCATCCATGAGCTCCCTAAAGATGGAAGCGCGAGAAATACTATTAATAGTATTTTCTACGTCCATTAAGACAACTCAATCGAGATGGATGTCCAAGGAGCCCTAATGCCGAAAGACACAGACCCACAACCTCTAAGTATTGCAATTCCAAACTGATGTGGACAAAGGTGATCCTGAACAGTATCTCGAAGTTGAAGGACAATGATACTAAGAGAATCTCGCCGATGGCTATCGATCGAATCTTTCCACCATCCTTCGTCATGACCAAAAGTCTAGCTGTCCCCAGTATCGGAGCTATAGACTGAGGAATATGTCTTTGAGCTACTACTGTCGCTATCTGAAAAATCCATGAAATCACTATAGGAGTCGTCTGTCTGAAAACAACCCCGTAGATGCTCGTATATCATCCCAGACAGACCTCCAAAAAATAGACGTGGAGATGTACACAAGGCCTAGATAAACAAAGATCTATCGAGACATAATGACTCCTCAAGCTGATAGTCCTGAACCTCAGGTGGTGAGAGATCATCCGATGAGGAGTGAAGGAAATGCAATGCATCGATCGTTTCTTATGTAAGACATGTCATTGACAAAAGATGTAATGCTCTAGCAGCTCTACTATACTCTCCAACGTGACCTAACATCGTACAACTTCGTATGCGGACGGAAGATGAGACATCACGTGTAGAGACAGACTCGCTCCTACCTCGTATTGCACATACTGATTCCTCATGTAAGGCCGCCCAATCACCTACACAGAATCTTCGAAGACGGGTTGTCACCTCTCGATGTCCTCCTCTGCCACCTCAATTATAACAAAGGCACCAACGAGGAAGTAAGAGGAAAAGTAACCACGCCGTCTCATCCCTGGTATTCCGTGTCAACATGTCGAGGGGTAGAAGGAATGCTTGCCTCACCTCGTCATGAAGAGCACGAGGTAATCGATGAAACAAACGTGGACAAGAGAAACTCATCTCGAACTTAGAATAGTGACAGAATGGACTCTCAACCACTCCTACTACTCAAGAAGAACTCCAGGAAGAATGACTAACGATGTCGTAATGACTGCCCGTGTAGACCTCCGCTCTCGGCTAACCTGGGCATCCCATGTGGTCGTATCATAGCTCTTGTGCATCTTTCTCACATGAGATTTTATTCTTACGAGATAAATAACTGATTGCATATCGGACATGGTATGTCTTGAATCAATCTCGATCTCATGGGAGAGAGAGTACCTATAGCTAGAAAAAAGATGACATTCGATCAAACGATACTTGTAATAAAAACATCTCAAAAAATCCACTAAAGATGAAAGAAAAACTAACTAAATGTAGCAAGAAGTCACTCAAAAATCTCTCAAAAACTTTAAACAGAAGACTATGTAACCTTAAAACCCCTAAAAATCTAAAACTATTTAATACTCACTCATTTCTCCACAAGATGTAAAAATTCTAATACAAAAAAAACAAAAAACAAATATAAATATATAAAAACCCCTAAAGTATCCCACCCCATCACCCTCCCCTCTCTCAAAATCACTTTCTGTGCGCTATCCCCTCCCCTCCCGTACTCCTTCTCCTCCGAATTAGATAAACAGGAGGAGGGCGCAGAGAAAGGAGCCATTACCGAGTACCGTAGTGATAAGCTAATTCGTGCAAACAAAGAAAACATGTTTGGTTCGCGCTTTCACGCACACTTGCTAAATACGATATCTCTTTTCATGCAAGGGTCGAAATAATAAATTCTTTATTTCATGGGGTTACCTCCTTGTCTATACTTCGCGTAGTACAACTTCTAAAGATCCTCTCATGATGTTTTCAGAGGAAAATACCTGTCGTACTTTCACGTCCAAAGCTCATATGATGTTTTTGGTTAACGGTATATTTCTATTTTGAAAACTGGCAGTTATGGAGTAGCAAAGAATCTTTAGAACTCTTCATTATTTAGATGACTTTCCAGAGTCCAGTCTCATATCTTTACTTCTAGTTCTGAAACAAAAAGTGCAATGAGAACTTTACAAGAATTTGGTGTTTCGTCCATTTCTCGAGAAGAGTACGAGAGACAACTTCAGAAAGATAGAGTTGAGATGTTCTCAGCAGCTCATGATGATTGTGAAGTGATTAGTGGGAGTCTTTTGAGAGAAAAGAGAGTCTTTGATTCTCAGCAGACAGAATCAGATTCATGCAAACGAGGCAGACCAACGGTACATGTTTCAGCCTTCGAGATGCTAAAGCAAGGGAGCAAAATGAATGAGGAGAAGTCAACAGGAGCTTCCCGACCCACGAAATATTGCAACTGGTTCACACATGAGACTTGGATGCAGATCGAAGTCGCTCTTAAGCAACACTATTTTTGTGTGAGAGAATCTGTCTGATATTTGAAGACCAAATACAAGAACATTGTTTCATCTGACAGTAAATTCGACCGTCTCAATGATTCAACAGTTCGTCATTGGTTTTCTAACGACGGGAGAACACTAAAGAGAAGTGTACAAGCGGTGGTTGGTGGGCTTAAGGAACGGGCTTCTTTGTCAAAAGATGTAGTATCCTTAGATGTTGTGACTTCTCTGTCTTTGCCACTCAAACGAGGTAACAGTCGACACTTTTGGGAAGGCCATTCGGACCTGGAGAGTGCTTTTGTGAAATTGGGTTGGGTTCGTTCTTGGGTTAACAAACGATTGGGATGGTCTTTTCGGCAGTCAACAACAACAGCATCAAGTTTGCCACCGGACTTTGCTACAAAAGGAAACTTTCTGACACTCCATTTGTCTTACCTTCTGCACGTTCATTCGATTTCACCTGACCTTGTACTCAACATGGATCAAACGGGCATCCGTTTGCTACACGTGGGCACAGAGCGCACCTACGTCACAAGAGGGATTCGTGAAGTGGCGGTGAGCGGTAAAGATGATAAGAGACAGATTACTTGTTGTGTAGCATCATCGACAGCTGGGTAAAAGTAAAACTCGACAATGTGTTCCCATCACCCCGACTGCAATATTGTTATAGCACAATGGTTGGCACCTTACATGTACTGGAAATCATTGGTCTAACTTATAATCAATGAAAGCATGGGTGGAACACATCCTTGTGCCTTACTATGCTCAAGCTTGCACAAATTGTGAAAGGGTATTTGGACAACCAAAGATCATCCTCTTGCTAGACTGTTGGGCATTACACAGAAGTAAAGAGTTTAGGATGTTCTTAGAGAAAAATCATCCGTATGTAATCTTTCTTTTTGTACCTGCTGGTTGCAGTAGGGAAAGGGGTCCTAATGAAATATAACAAACGTTACTAGATGGTATACAACCTAAAGATTCCCTCCTGGAATATTAGGGGACCCGCATCAAGTCATCTTACGGAGATGGATGGGGAGAGCGCGGCAACAGGCTCACATCATAGCTCTATCTTTTGTTCTTCTTGAGTAAAGACTCGTAACAAGTTCTCCATTGTTCGATTTGCTCTTTCAATCTCTTCATCGTTCAATAGATGATAGATAGTGACATGGCAAGTTTGGTCTTGAATAGATCAAATAGGATTCTCCAAAATAGACTAGTAAATTGAATACCTCTATTTGTTATGATCACTCGGGATAGATCATGTTTACCAAAAATGATGTTCAAGTATAATTGGGCAAGTTGAGGAGTTGAGACGTCTTTCGTGGTTGATCGAATGTGGATCATTTTGCTAAGCTAATCTACAAAGATGACTATGGAGTCAAAACCAGATCTGATCAAGGGTAGTTCACACACTAAGTCCATACTAACATGTTCTTAATGTTTGGGAGGAATAGGAAGAGATTGAAGAAGACCGGAAGGTGCTTGATTTGTAGTCTTATTTTGTTGACACATTGCACAACTCATAGTGTATACTGCAACATCCTCCGTCATCTTGGGTCAATAGAAAACTCGTTGGACTACTTCCAGTGTCTTTTATGCTCCCATGTGTCTTGCAATTGCTGAATCGTGACATTATGATGGTACATAGTTTTGGATCATCTAGGATCCATAATTTTTCTTCATGGAATATCAATCTGATTGATATTCCATGAAGTTTTGGTTGCTACAATCTATGCATCAAACTTTGTGCCCTCGATCAATTTTATCTAGAAAAAAATTCACCTTGACTTCATAGATTATGTTATGCACGATAAGCATGCGATTTAATGCATCAGCATGATGTCATGTTGAATCGCTACATCCATTCTGTCAAACGGATTTATCTCTTTGAGAGATCATTTTACATCTCCAAATAGACTAAATGTTTGTGGTCATGTCTCGACCACAAAAGTCTTTTCTCCTTGTGGTGCCCATAATTTACAGGATGTACAAATTTTTGAAATTTTTGAAGTTAATCACATGTCCGGGTAATTGAAATAACCTTGTTGCTTAAGAATACATCTTGCTTAGAAGGAAGATAGCCTTAAGAACTTTTTGTAAGAGAAGTCGACTCCTTCCGAAGACGGAGAAGGACATCTTCCGAGAAAACGTCTTCCCGACCAGGTCTTCGGAAGACGGAAGACGCGTGTCTTCCAGAAGACAGTGACAGTGACTGCGACTGCGACTACATGGGCCTAACCACGCACCGTCTAGTAGGAGGGTAGGTGTACCTACCAGGTAGCCCAAGATAGTAGATAGGTCAGGTAGGTCGAAGAACCCCTAACTGTGCGAGAAGATACGAGTTTAGGACAGAGTCATCACCTGCTTCTCGCATTGAAGGCATTAACACAAAAGATCGAGTTAGGAGGTGCCGCATTCAATCAGGTGGTGCTGAAATTGAGTGAGGAGGATCAACAGAGTGAAATCGAAGATAACAAGGATCGATTCGCAGCTAGAGAGAAAGAGAGGACGAATTTCTGAGAATAGGAAGCACCATCGAGCTGAAGGAGTCTTCTGTAGATTCCCGGAAGCAGACATTGAACGGCGATTGAAGAAGAATCTGAGGTGGAGCCCTGATCGATTGAGAAGCAACAGAGCATCGCACAAGATTGACGATAGAAGTAGCTCTATGGGGTCACGTTGGAGCCGAGGTGGAGTCGGAAGCGTACAGAAGACTGAAGGCACTACGGGAAGCAGCAGAAGACTGTTTGAGGTTCTTCTCATGTTCTCTTCTCTTCCCACTGCTTCTCGCCTCTTGTTTAGTATCCCCCGCGCTTCCCCGGTTGTTTGCAAAAAATCCATCGATCGTTTTTCCCATCCCGCATTTTCCTTCTGTGAAATTGGGCGTGGAAGCGCTGCCCAATTTTTGGCAGTCATCTTCTAGCTTCTTCCCGAACTATAATCGAGCTTCCTTGTCCGTCGTTCTCAAATTCGATCCCGCATCTATCAATTTCCCTACCCTATCGCTCCTCTACTCTCTGAACAAAAGACGCTTCGGAAGATCTGAACATCTTCGAAAGACGCTTCTGGATGTCTGAAATCTTCGGAAGACGACTGTGTGCAATTCGTATCGAGAGTGGATTGGATTTGCTTTTGTGTTAAGAGAAGCTTGGTACGAATCCCGAGTGACTTGATGAGTTGTTTGTTGTTTCGATAAGTTGGAAGTTGGGAACCAGACCTGTGCCTCCCGATCTTCCGAGCTTCTCAAATCCACATCTTCCTAAAGAGACTAGAAGACTAGAAGGCAGAATGTGCGAGAAGACGTGAGGGTCCGTTACGGATCTCTTCTGTCCGACCCATAGCAGCCTATTCTTTCTTCTTCCCGAACTTAGAAGAGAGTTGTGAGAAGTCTTCCTGGCAGAATATGAAGAGAATGGTCGAGGGTCATGTCTTCCCATCGTGCAGCAAGCTTCTTCTGAGTGTGTATGAGAGGTGAGAGTCAGAAGAACAGAGTATGAATGTCTTGTGTCCGTTGTGAGGTTAGATTGCGTGTCGGAAGCAGAAGACATGTGAGACCAGTGAAGGGAAGCCTAGTTTCAGGAAGTCTCCCGAGAACGTTATTGAATCGGAAGCTGTCCCGGAAGTCTTCCCAGAGGCCACTGTCATCGCAGGAGCCCGTGACCATCTTCTGAACTTTTCATACACTCTACTTCTCGCATATCTTGTATATTCTGTTAAGAAGTAGGATGAAATGCAAGGTGGGTTGTCTTCTTAAGAATCCATGCGATGCCTTACTTAGTTAGGATTGGTTAGATATAGCTCGGAAGACGGGAGGAACTTAGGAAGCACTGTTAGAATCCTGGAAGACGGAGTAGCTGTCTTTTGGAAGACTAGATTCGTCTTCTGAGAGTGGAAGCTAGACTGTGAGAACTTGGGAAGGACTGAGCCTTTGGCTCACAGTAGGTACGTGTGGCTTAGTGCAACAGAGCTTCAAGTATGTCGATGCATCCTCGAGGGTTGGTGTTACCGGTAGCAGAGTTGGCCGAGGCCAAACCCTTCATCAAGGAGTTGGGTCTCGACTTCTTCTTGTGGGATTGGAACCTCGCCGACCAGGGTATTCTGGAGGAAGTTTGGGCAGCATTACCTCCCCGCAACCGTGTACCTCCGAAGGCAGGAGTAGCTCGTGGAAGACCATCTTCCTGGACAGAGGAGTGGTGGCGCATGGTCTTTCACATGTCAGAATCTGAGAACCGAGGTTATTGGCTCAAGAAGAAGATCTTATCCATGATCTCGAGGAAGTGGCATGTGCCTAGGAGCACATCTTGTCTCTTCCTGGAGGACAGGTAGAGAAGAAACGGATGGAAGGTTGAATCTTACCGAGAGCCGTAGAAACGTCTTCTAGCGAAGCTGTTCCTTCACCTCTTTCCCAAAAGGAAAGCGCAGAAGACGAGATACCTTGGAGATCAGGACGTGGAGTTCCTAGAAGCAGTGTGTGTCGGAGAGAAAGTCAACTGGGACGCGTTCTTCCACGCATATGTGTAGGCAGAGCTGGTGTACTTAGGCACCTCGGCAGGAGGACATCTTACTCCGTTCTTCTGTTACCTGTACGTGGCCAAGGGGGACCTAACGGAAGATCAGTTGGCGAGATACGAGCCCACAGGGCAGCACGAAACAAAGGAGGAGACATCGGGAGAAGACGACCGAGCAGCAGCAATGACTCTCCCTCCCACTCTGATGTCGCAGATGAGACCAGGTACTCATCAGAATACGCTTTTGATGAGAGAAGACGGCTCCAGTGGCTCGGAAGACGCGATACCACCAAAGAAGATGGGTCTTAAGAGCGTGCCTAGGAAGACCACCTCTTTCCTGATCATTCACTCTGGATCAGAGTTCGACTCTCAGGAGGAGCCACTGAGTACCCGAGCTGCGCAGAAGACCGCTTCTGCAACACCAGGGAGTCTTCTGAAGACGTCAGAAGACGAAGGTTGGATGGATACTCCTACTGCGATGCGAGGAAGCGTAGTAAAGTGGACCGTCTTTGTCATGGAGAGGGATCTTCCACCTTGGAAGATGAGAAGAGTAGCTTCTTCCCGTGGGCAGAAGCAGAAGGTCACAGCAGTAGAAGAGGCATCCTTGCCTCTGGAAGACACCTCCGGATCGTGGGGATGAGTCTGTCTTCCGCGGGAAGAAGACTGGAGGAATTCAGTGTCTTCTTCCACTCGAAGATCCAGCCAGCTATGGAGTTGGTGGAGAAGAGAGCGATGGCTCAGGAGAAGCCACTTCAGCTTGGATTCAATTTGCGCACCCTGATGCGGCAGGAAGAAGACCAGAAGAAGGTAGAAGCGCTGGAAGCCAACCTCCGCACCACGGAGAAGCTCGCAGCGTAGTACAAGGTGGAAGCAGCCACTTCTGTCAAGGATTAGCGCAGCTGATGAAGAGCAACCAGGAGTTGCAAGCGCGTTTACAGCAGCGTGACCAGGAGGTTCTGCGAGTCCGAGGTAAGATCACCGCCCTCGCAGAGAAGAAGTCAACGTGGAAGACACTACAGGAAGCCGCAGAAGCACAGATGGCAGCCGAGGAGACGCAGCGAGAAGTAGCGGAAGCTCGTGTGGGATTGCTAGCTCAGACGATGGAAGCGCTTCGGAAGAAGTTCAACTTCACCGCGGTAGGAAGCTTCTTACCTTAGCTAGGGAGTGGGACGACGAGTCCAGAGCAAGGTTAGTGGAGTGCAAGGAGAGCATGTTGCGTTACTTGGATCGGCAGATAGAGGGAGTGAAGACGCTTTACGGTCTTCTCTCGATTCTGCCACCAAAAACTGCATCTTCCCAAGCCTCAGGACCATCGATCGAACCAGACTTGGAGAAGGAGGAGTTTGACCTCGCTGTCCACTTGGTAGTGACAGCGTTGGAAGCCGAGAAGACCACGAAAGAAGCCTCGGAAGACATGAAGAAGAGCTGTCTTCCCAGGTGTTTCGAGTGGAAGAAGCGACTTCCTCGGACCCTTATGAGGTCACCATGGCCCTCAGCGTCGAACCAGTATCTCAGAAGAGCGAGAAAGCGTAGGTCGACCCAGCTTCCCAGAAGACGCTTCCGTCTTTCGAAGCAGCACCAGGCGAGCCAACTACGAATGTTGAGGAGGAAGTCACCTCAGTGACATCCGAGGTATTCACATGGCTTCCCAGCTTATCAGAAGCCGACTTAGGAGTTCAGGTAAGAGCAGATCAGATGGAGATTGCATCAGAGCAATTAGAGTAGGCAGCAAAGCGCAGAAGACAAGTTGACTTGTCTAAACTTAGTAGGAACCGAACATGCTATCTTAGGAGGTGACAGTTTCAGTGTAATATTAAATAGGTGACCATGTGGCAGAGTAGGCAGCGCAGGAGTAGCAAGGTAGATGGCTAAACAGGAAGGGAACCGCTTGCATGTGGGGTGACCTTCTAACAGCGCCCATCTCTCCTTGGTTGTAGTCGAGGATTGGAAGAGAACTCCCCCCTGTGCCTCAAGGTAGATGCTTAAGTAAGATCGAAGGGTAGATTTTCAAGCACACATACGCATTACTGTGAGGACACCTTACACACTAGAGACGCATACGCACAGTACACACTACATCCGATGTGAGAGACATAGGAATAGACTGGGATTAAACCAAAAGGGTCTGCATTCTCTCGTTGTCAACAGTGGTTCGAAGATGTAGATGGAGGTAGTGAGCAGTTTAGGAGCAAGGAACGACATCCTCGTGTAGTCCTGCTGGCTAAACTGGTGTGTCGAGGAATAGAAGCAAAAAGTAGAGGGAGTGAGCTTCCCAACACCGATGTACCTTTTTCTCGGAAAATGATTTGCTGATTTGAGTGCAGAAGCTTTGTCTATGTCTTCTGGGCAGTGGGTTTCCTCGAATTCACATCCAATTGTGCATGGGAAGCCTTCTCTTTGAGTGGCGGTGATTGTTAGAAGCTGTGCAGAGTCGAAGCTTGTCTCATCCAATGGAGCACTTAGGATCCACGTACGGACGGTCTTATGGGTAAGCGATCCCAGAAGACGGAGTAGTCGAAGCAACGACCGAAGAAGAAAGAAGCCTTTTTTTCACAACAATAGACGACATCCTCAAGTAGAAGACTGTGTAGATGTAAGCGAATTTGTTGTCTTCCTCCCCAAATTACTACAAGCAAGGATCGCTTGTTAGTCAGGATCCGGACTAGAAGCCTGTCGGAATCTTAATTTCTTATTCTTTTTTGTTTTTCTCTCGTTTGGATTTTCCCTTCTTCCTCATCTTCCTCATCTTCCTACCTTCTTCTAGTGAGCTTCCGAGACTTCTATTGAGCTTCCGTGAAGATGAATGTCGTTGTAGTGCTGCAGGAAGATCGTTTCTGTAGGCAGAAGCCTGGGAAGGCTACAGGGGGCATACACCATGTGATTGATCTAACCGTTGAGAATTGGAAGAGCAATGTGCGACAGACGTTGCTAGTCGACTTGTAACACACAAGAAAACCAAAAGATGCTCGAAAGTAGTAATTTAAGGATCGAGCCCACAGAGATGCAAGTAAAGATCATCCAAAAGTAGTAAACATTTGACAAAGGTGATTCTTTATAGTTGTCTTTTATTCTCACGGGCAGAAATCAGTCCCGGTAGAGATCAAACTCAGGTCTATCCAACAAGACAGAGTTGATAATCCTGACAATTAACAGAACAGATACAAAACAGGTCAGGGACCTCAAGAAACAAATGAACAACAGAGAAACAGAGCACGGACGGAATGTCACACGAGGAAGTACTGTTGAAGTGCTACTAGGTAGCCTCTAACACCATAAACGCTAAGTATCTTCACACTAAGTTATTTTCACTACTACTGCTCTCGAAAAACTCTGGCGAAGAAGACTCTTCTTCCGCCGAAGTACCAGATTGAACTTCTTCCAAAATGCTCTCACCAAAGAACAACTTCCTTCGAAGTCAACTTCGCCCAAAAACGTCTTCGTAGCAAACTAACCCCGCAGATGCTGGTCTATTCTCAGTCCTCGTCGTAAACGTTCTACTCTGATTTCAAATGTCGACAGCAAATCCTTCGGCACCCAGACTAATTCCTACTACAGCAAACTACGATACTTCGTAGGTAAATCCCCGAAGTAGACAAAACACTCAATGGCTCCGTAAACTCAGGAAATAGAAAACTCAAAAATGATAAAACACAAAGAGGTCCTGAGCACGAACAACACAATGCTTATATACAGATTTTCCCGAAGATGACGGATCTTCTTCCTAAGAAGTCGGGAGCACTTCTGGACCGTCGGATGAAGGTCTTGTGCATGAAACGACACCAGGAACAACACCGCTTCCTATCGCTAACTCTCTACCTATCTCGCAACTGAGAACTCTACGGTTGCTCTAACCTCCCTAAGCTCCCTAACTACCCGCTGGCCTAGCCTAGCTACCCGGTTCTTAGCTGAAGTACCCTCCGCATCTGCAGCTACAAACTCCTCTCTAATCTGACAAAGAAATCCCAGTTCCTCGGTATCCAATTCGACGGCGAAGTAGTTCTTTAGTATCGGCTCGATCCTACTCCGAAGTTGAGCGCTTAGCTCCTCGGCCGAAGTTAGTCGACGCTTCGAGTCATCGATCTCCTTAGTCATTTCTGCGACCACATCTTGAGCTCGATCTCTCTGAGTGCGCATCTCGTCCTGTTGCTTCTTCATCAGAGAAAGTACTTTCTCATGATCTAACTTATGTCGAAGAAGAACCTCTTTCTCCGATGTCTCGTTCTTCAACTCCTCGACCTTCGCTTGGGTCTCCTTTTGTGCCATGAGGAGAGCTGTGCGTAAGTTCTCTTTCTCCTTCCTCCAGTTACCTCGGCCAAAGTGCATCGTCTGCACTAACTCCGCTAGGTTCAGCTTCCGATCGACAACCTCCTCGTATGTCCTGCGGTTTCCTTCCAATGAATGCAGCAGCGGCACGACTATCTCTTGAATATACTTTGCCGAAGAAGTAAGCTGCTCTATCTCTCATATCGTCGATAGAGAAAGAGTAGTCTTCTGTGTAGTGTCAGCGCTCTTCTCCGTCCGAAGAGTGTCCCCTTCATCGGCTTCCTCAGTCGCTTCTTCGTCAGCTGCTTCATCATCGGCACGGACTGTCTTCGTCATCTTCATCTTCTTTCTCGACTTCTGTACAGACCTTGATGTCTCTTCCAACGGTTTCTTCCTTCCACTTCTGCAGACCGGAGGAGATACCTCGACCACATCTTCGTCTTCGGCCGGATTCAACTTCTTCGGTTACCTTCTCTGGAGCTGGTGCTGAAGTCGATGCCTCCTACCTTTGCACTGTCTCCACTGCTACTTCGGTTACTGCTTCCTCGGTGATGACTTCGTCGAAGAACTTCTCGAGTTGTGCATCTCTGGCTGGAGTCTGTACCACATGAAATTCGTCTTCTTCGGCAACTACGGTAAAGCCTAACTTCTTCTGCTGTTCGGTCGATAGTAGTCTCATCTTCATGTAGAACACCGAGACAAATGGTCCTATGTACACTATGTCATCCTCGTTCCAAAGCTTCAGCACATGACGATGAAAGATCCTCGCCCAATGCGCTCTTTTTCCGGCGAAGAGCTGCTCGATGAAATTGATCTACCAATTCGACATGTAAGTCGTTCTTCGTGGTCAGAAGATCGCCATGATCGCATCAGCAACTTCCCTCTTCTTCGGATCGCAGTAGTCGCTCGTTCTGTAACCATTCCTCCCTTGAGATAATTCTCTGAAAAGATTGGGAAGTTCTTCACTGCTTCGGGCGAAGCAGCGGCAGAGACGCTGTCAAAAAGAAGGTCACCTTCCCTACCTGCATCGTCAGTTCCCAAGACACCGGACCAGTGATCTTCGGTCCAGTTACAAGGTCACCCATAGTTGTCATCGGCCGGATGCTGCTTACAGACCTTCAACTCATGTACTAACTTCGAGGAGACCATCCCCCACCAAGGAAGTAAGAGGAATGCTAATCCCATCTCCTCGAGCTCCTTCTCATAGCGGCGAAGAGCTGCTCGATTAACTTCCAATGCTCGGAGCCTTGGTGCCTTAGCTGTCTGCATTCCTCGCATCCCTAGGATCTCTGCAACAAGCTTCGCCGTAAACAGATTCTTTGTCGCAATCCCTTCTTCGTCCGTAATCGAGTTCTTTTTCTCAAATTGGCTTCCTCGCCAGTCACTGACTTCAGCGAAGTAGATGTACTTCGGCGATCGGAAAATGCGGCGTGCTGCGCTCTTGCTATCGCTCTGGGAATAGCAAAACAGTAAAGTAAATGACTTTGTTACCTGGCTTATACCCCGCGATAGGCTTTCCCACACGTGCCGAAGTTAGGGTTTTCCTCTTCACGACTATCGTTCTTCTGTCTGCTGTAACTTCGTCATTCGGTCTCTGATTGCCTCGCATAACATATCGTTAGAAAGCTCTTCGTCCGAGGAATTCATCTATGAGGAAGTCATCTCTCCAATGTCTCCATAGATTCGATAAATTCCTCCAGAACTGAGATTCTTCACTAAACTTCTAATTAACACTATTCTACTCATATCGTTTATCTTCTATCATCTATTCTTCTTATTTACTTTACAACTAATCAATTAATTAACAAAACGAAAAACCAAGGCTTCACACGACTTCTACGAAGCAGGAGCAGTCTTCTGGAGGTGTGAGAAGCCGAGTTGAACCCCCAGAATCCGAGGATTGCTTCAGGAAGACTGTGTTGAGAAGACCGGAAGAAGTGACCTAGAAGTAGGAAGCGTCTTTCCGAGCTTCTCTGTAGATAATTGTGTGATATTTTAGATGGTAGTTGGTTGTTTGGGTCCAGAGCACCTTCTGAAGGGTCTGGAAGCCGTGTGGTTTTGTGAGAAGACGGGATTTCTAGGTAAAATTCGAGTGTTTGTGTGTTTGAACAGATCTTAGAACTTAGAACAGCGATACTTGTGCAAATCCTCTGTGGGAATGATATCTTGTATTCTAAATGGGCAAAAGGTTGCGTCACTACACTCCTAATTAGTGCTTCCAATGCTTTGCGAGGACAATGGTAAACTTTTCTCTTTCTATAGTGTGGTAGTTTCATTTTGTTGGTAGTAACTTCCGTGAGAAGTATGCAATTGGATGCAAACCATCCTTCCATTCTAGCGGTAGGACAGCCCCCACTGCCGTGCATGATGCATCCGTTGCCAACTTCATAGGTCTCTCCGAGTCTTTTCACTTGAGGATCGAAACATGTAGTAGTTGTAGAAAGATTGATACTTCTAGAAAGCCACTCCAAGGAAAAAGAGGGAGTAGACAAGGAAGTAAAATAGGAATGGATAAGAGAGGCTTTGCCTCTCCATGTGTATATAGTGAGGGTGAGTACAAGAGAAACCATAATGGTGGGTTAGCCCTCTAACTAACTATACATAATAATCCTAACTACTCCTATTTATATTAGCCCTCGATCTACTAAAGCTTATGACTATATCAGCACTCCTCTCATGTGCTCAAATAATTGAGCTCAATCTCTCATGCAAGGAGCTTCTCTCTAATGAAATGATAGTGCGTATCAATGTGTTTCGTCTTAGCATGAAAAATAGGATTACTAGCTAATTCATGCTGCTAATGTTGTTAGTATATACAACAACAAGGTATGTACACTCCACACCAATATCAGATAGCAGACATCGAAGTCAAATTTATTTGCATATTACGTTCATTGCTCCTCGGTACTCTACTTCTGTGGATGACAAAACAATCATCAAGTTGCTTCTTAGAAGCTTAGCTTATAGCAGCGCTTCTAAGTCCAAAGTGTAACCTGACGTGGATCTCTTGTCGACACTCCATGTCTAATCAGATCAGTGTAGCCATGTAACAATAATGATCCACCGTATCGATAGTGAAGTTCGTACTGCATGGAGAACTTCATGTAGCAAAGGGTCCGCTTGACAGCCTCCAAATGTGATCTCTATGGTGATTGCATAAATTGACTGATCAGACCGATGACGTAGCTCAAGTCTGATCTGGTGATAGTCAGGTAGATAAGACTCCCAACCATTTGTCTGTACATGCAAGGATTATCAAGTAACTCATCATCCTCTACTCCTAGCTTTATCCTTAGCTCTAATGACGTAGCAATGGATTTGCAGTCAAGCACACCAAATCTCTCAAGCATATTGAGCATGATGTGCAACAAGAAAACCTTCATGCATATACCTACTCACTGGATGTTTTGTCCGTTCAGATCTACGAGAGGTAATCGGTGCACTAGTCATCTCCCTTTGCAACTGATCTGACATGACACCAAGGTATGAGATTAAAGTATCCAAGAGATGTGAAAGATCCACATATCTAGATGATTCAAACATACATTATAATAGCACTCGTTTGTCTTGTGTAGAAACTACACTAGTTCTACTAGGTTATGCTATGTGGACTCCAGCGTTAACAACAATTATATGTGACTCTAATTATGATATGGAATCAATGACTTATCCAAATCCTCCACTCAGAGTACTACTCTGAGGTACTACAATGGACTGACTCCTTGGTTCTACAATAGTGTGTCGGTTCTTGCGCTCTTCAACCTCGTCTGCTGCGGACAGTAACTGCAGGTCTTCTGACGTCGGATGCTGTACTCACACAGATATGCATCAAACTCTTTAGAAAGAAACTCATCTCCTCTATCAGATCTCAGACAGAGGATAGATTCTCTAGATTGTTTCTCCATCAAATTGCAAAAAGTCTGGAATGTTAATATTACTTGATTTTGACGATAGTACTTTGGCAGAGGACTTGTTTCTCAACAAATAGATCCAAGTATACGCAAATGATCATCAATGAACAACACAAAGTACTGAAAAAATCAGTCATACTTGACTGAGAAACAGTCCATACATCAATATGAACTCCAAGAGCTTGTTTGTTCTACTACTTGATCCTTTAAAGGACTGTCTAGCTTGCTTGCCAAATTGACATGATGCACAGACTCCAATGGGTTCACTGAATTCGAATGAGCAAACTTGTAACCAGGTCTTAACTCGGAAGGCTTTTCAATCTCTGAAAGTTCATGTGCCTAATTTGCTTGTGCCAAATGTCAATATCAAACACTATTGGATCACTCTGTCCATTCATGGCAGCTTGTGACTTAGACGTAGAGACATCTAGTTTGAACAGCTTATCACTCTTGCTACCTCGAGCTATGATAGTGCTATAAGAGTCTTCAATGAAGCACTCATCTTTATTGAATCGCACTTGCAGATCTTGCTCTATCAACTGTCCTACGAATAGCAGGTTTCTAGTCAATGTAGATACGCAATACATTCCTTATATCAGTAAACATTAAAGCAAGAATGTCTAGCGAAATGTTATCTTTGTGCTAGATCTGGTGCTTGATATCGCCTGTCACCATAGACTGAGGAATCTCCACCGACTCGAGTGAATTGAACCACTCTCGATGGATGTCTGTGACAGGTGGCACCGGAGTCAATCACCTAATCAATCTATGGTTCAAAAGCCGCATGACCCTGATGCGTTGTGATCAACAACTCTTCTAAATATACTTACTCAGTTGCTGCATAGCCTTGATGGTTGTTACTTCCTTGCTTGTTGTTGTCGTGTTGCCTTTGGTTGTTCTATCGCTTGTAGCATTGATTTGCATTTGGCTTTGCTTCTTGCAGTAGTTGCAAGAACCATATGCACGTCTCTAACTGTTGGAAGAACCAACATGTTGCTAGTTCTGCTGCTGTTGCGATTGGTATTGCTGTTGTTGTCCGCGACCTCGTCCACGTCCAACATCTTTTCCACAACCTTTACCTCGAGATCCTCCATAACTTGCAAAATAGACAGATTCTTATTGACCAATTGTTACACTACTTGGCGGCTACATGCTACACTTCTACTCCAACAAGTACTTGAGTTTACTAGTTCTAGAAAGTTAGCTAAATATTACTTCTTAATTTCTTATGCATATGTTTGACACCTTTGCGTATGATGTTAACACTATTATGCTATATATTTTGAGTCTCAATAAGTTGATAGTATGTTATTTATTTTGTTCAAGCACTCATACGCTTGTGCAAGTGATTTCATACTTATCTATGTTGTTTAAAGTACATTACTTTAAGTTTATCATGTGGATAGAGTTTAAGCTTATGGGTTGCGCTTACATATCACCCATGCATGTTTTCTATCTTGTTTTAGTTATCTTTTAGAGTTACATTTCACTTTACATACCTTCGTAAGAAGTTTAAGGTTTACATTAGCACTTTAGAGGCTTGACATGTAACCTATATGTGAAGTTAGGTTGCCAAGTGGATTGGGGCACAAAATGACAGAGAAGTGAAGTTATGAACTCCCATTGATCCATTTTTTATCTTTTGTAAAACCTTAAACTTGGAAGCATGGATCTGAAGGGTAGTTTGAGCTTTTGGTAAGAGCATTCAAAGATTTGAGAGCATAGGGTGAGAGTGCTCGTCGTGCCAGTCATTGTCAGTTCAAATTTTGATCGATTTAGAGCAATAAAGAGGGAGTTATGCTAGTTTGAAGTTCGAATTGGGCTAGAATTACATCACAATTGTTGATTTTGATGTTTTGGATGTCATTTGCAACATAATAGAGATAATCGCTTCAAACCTTCGTGGTTGCCTTCATTGTCAGTAGGGCTATGATTGAAACCGAGAGGGTCTAAAAAGCTTTCAATCTAGAGCAGCAACTTCCAAGCTTGAGATCTGGAGAACCGTGTACAACTAGCAAGTCAAATTTCACAAGGTTGTTCAGCATACTATAGACTACAAATTTTGTATGATTGAGCAAAAGTTATCGACTCAATTTTCTGTTCTAGGTCGAAGTAGTCATCTGGGTGTCAGAAATTACTATAATTTTCTTAGTAAGAACGTTGTTGCTCATATCTCAGTGCGCAGAGTCGATCTCAGACTGAAATTTTGTATGTGTATCCAGTAAAGCCTCCTTTACATGTAGGAGAAGTTTTGAAGTCAAAACAATCCTATGTTTCATATTCTTGAGTGTTAATGTTCACAGTCTGATCTTATTTCTACTTGTTAGACCTGATTTTTGCTTTTTGCCTACCTCTTCAGTAAACAACCACAACCAAAAACCTAATGCTTTCCTAGATAGAGGTATCACACTCGGACACCATTGAAGTAGTACATCTCAGTAGACGCATCTCCTCTCTCAACATCATAGAAACTAGTTCATCAAATCGTGAAAAGGGTTCTCTGATCGAAATTGAAGTAATGAACTGCTTGTACTCAACATGCAATCCTTGCAATGTGACCTCGAACAAGACAATGAGATCAATCACGACTTTGATATAAGATAATTGATCTACGAGTTGTTTGACATGGTTCACATAGTTGTTGATGCAATTGACCCCTTCTTCATAATGTTGAACTACTGCAAAAAGCTTCCGCGTCTTTGTTCTTGATTGGAACAAACGTGCGAGTGCATCCTAAGCTTTGTTGGATGTATCACAATCCTGGATATGACCGATCATCGATGTTGAAACTCTCAACCTGATGTAGTGAATCGTCTGGTATGGTCGCTTCTTTCACTCTTTAAATTTCACGTTGAAAATGATACATCAAGTGCTTTCTCATCCTCAATGATAAGATCTCATAGATCTTGTCCTTGCAGGAAAGTCATCATCCGAAACTTCCACACTTGGTAGTTGTTCTTGTCGAGTTTCTCTCTAGTGATCAGAGACACAGACTCCGTCATAGCTGCACTTGAGAAATTGTACTATTTTGTACGCGGAAAACTGCATAGAACCTCCACGAAACTCGTGCATCGGTGCACATCTTATGATCAAGAGTTTGTCACACTACTATAACTCAACGTACTCTTGTCGAGCGAGAATGAAGAAAGAACTTGCCCAAGAACTGTAGATGTACAAAATAAGATGAAAATATCAAAAAACTAACCAAGAAAGATCAAAACTAGACCGAATGAGGTCAAACATTAGACACCCAATATCTTCACTTTTTCCAAATTTTTCAATCGGACTAGTATTTATTTTGGACTCAAGTCCTAAAACTTTCATTTTGGTCAAAAAAGATCTGTTTGAAAATCTATCGCTAGAATGCTCCAAATCGGCTAAAACTAAACCAAGTACACAATTCGCACCTTTTGAACAAGACAACCTTAATAGGATTGGTCGATGGATTTTAACAAGAAAAAGTTGTCTAGGTCTCCAAAATAGCGTTCAAAGCTTCTGATGGTGAAAAAATGATTTCGTCTCATCCGAACGCATCAACAAGATGGTGCTCAACATCAAGCCCAACTCTACTACTTTTGTACTTCTCCATGCACAAACTCCATCTTGCTCATCGACAAGGAACATATGCTCTACAACTCTTATATCATGTAGAAAGATCGATATTTCTAAGAAGACACTCAAAGAAGAGAGAACGAATAGACAAAGAAGTAAAATAAGAATGAGATGAGAGAGGCTTTGTCTCTCCACGTATATATAGTGGGGGTGAGTACACGAGAAATCCTAATGGTGGGTTAGCCCTCTAACTAACTATACGTAACAACTCTAACTACTCCTGCTTATATTAGCTATCTATCTACTAGAGCTTGGGACTATATAAACAGTATGCGGTCTTCAGTGCTTGAAAATATATTTCTTCTGGTGTTCTCACATCCATTTTTTCTTTTGCTTAACAGAACGGTTAGTGGTTGTGCAATCTTGACAAAATTCTTAACAAATCTATGATAAAATCGTGTCAATCCCAATAAAATCTTTAGATGAGTCTGATCTTTAGAAGTCTTCCATTGTTGAATGATTGCTATTTTATCTATCATTGCTTGTATGTCTTTTGTACTAATTTTAATAATCCACCTCTGTCTTGTCAAATTCACACTTTGAAATTTTGACGAACAATTTATTGTTGTGGAGTACTTGGAGGACCTCTCGCAAATGATGCAACTATCCTCATCTCTCAACCTCCACGACAGTTATCGATGAATCTACAACATGTCGAGCATGTCTCTCACTCATGGGTCACCTCTGATGGTTTTGATGGAAGCACACCATGAACTTGAAGGAGAAAATGCTAAGTTCAATCATTAACACACCCATAAACTCATCAACTAAAATTATTCATTCTAACGACGTCTCTTAAGTTCTCGCATGCTAAAATATCACACTTTCTCTATATTGCTCAAGTTGTCATTATGACGATGTGAAAACAAGGATGAGGAGCTCTTTCTACTCCTCTATTTATACATTGTAAGTTTTTACTTTGGTATCCTCCGGTAACTCAGTCGTAATTATTTTTATCAAGTTTTACTAAGATATTACTTAAGATAAAAGCATTTCACATGGGCTTCTTATCTTTTCACATGGGCTTATTCCTTCAAAATTAACAACTTCTAGAAGGATTCTGAAATATTCTTAAAGAATCTCAAATTTCTACCCCGTGTGCACTAAGACCCACTAAAAAGGAGACATGTGGAATCTCTTCTTATTTTTAATGCCGACAAAGTTCACAACTTTAATCTCACCACTAATATCAAGTCAAACAAGAAATAAAGGATACTTTCCACCTCCTTTCTACTTTTTAGACAAGATGACAAGATAGTAGTGCTCACTCTTTATGAAATATTTGAATTCTGTCCAAAAGTACAGCTAATTTTAACAATAATTAACTTTAGCTAGTCATGACGAACTTGATACCTCTTTAAAGTACTTGGGCATCAAATAAACATTCTCCAGACTTAGTTATAGCTAAACACCTTACTAATAGACAAACTTCTTAGGTGTAACATAGGTCGTTACATTTTACCCCAGACTAAATTTTCGCTCCGTCCTCATAGTGAAGAGAGAACTTTCGTCGATGAAACAACTTCAATTTGTCATGATTTATTAGATCAAATCTCCCTCTTCTCAGCTCCTGAAGGTCATATGTGAAGTTTCTCCACACTTTATCTACAACGAAAGGACCAAAATATCAAGGAAGAAACTTCTTCTTAGCCCTCTTGAATCTGATAGCATCATACAACATTACCCAATCTCCGACTTGAAAAAGTTTTACCTCGCTCTTGCCCAATCGTTTGTCGTAACTCTTCTTTTGATACACATGAGCTCGTTTCATCCGGATCATTGCTACCACTCGGGTCTCTTCCAACTCCATGAGTTGCTCTCTTCTTGATCTGACCACGTCTTTTCTCCTCGACCTCTTCAACTTTCGTTGAATAGTTTGAAAAGTATCCAATTCGAATTGGATCGACAACTTGGACTCCACTCCATAAACAAATCGAAATGAAGAATACCCAGTAGAAGTCTTTGTTGTCGTTCAATACTTCCATAAGATGGCATGTAGTCTCTTATCCCAAGTATGTTTCGCAATCTCAAATCCAACATATTTGGCGAGCATCATACAAAGTGTAATATTGGTCTTCTCCGCAAGATTATTAGCGTTTGGTTTGTACGTTACTCGTGGCTTGGTAGAAAAGTGTTGCAACATAGTAGTAGTCATGCTCCTTACAAACTCTCCTCCTCTATTTGAGACCAACTCTAACGGACATCCAAATCTTGTGATGATCCTCTCTCATAGGAATCTACCCACTTCTGCTTCATTAGTCTCCCTCAAAAGTCTAGACTCTACACACTTGGTATAATAGTCAGTGACGACTACAATGTATCTATTATCTCGAGGTGTCTTATTAAGAGGACTTACAAAGTCAATACCTCACTTCCCAAATGGTCATAACATTAAAATTGATCTTAACGAAGGTGTTCTAGTAGACTTCAGAGCAAATGCTTGACATATGTCGCAAGTTTTGCAATAGTCTAAACACTCCTTGAAAATCCCTCTCCAGTGATAACCCGCATCCAAAATCTTGAAGGCTGTTATCTTACCAGCAAAGTGACCTCTGCAAACAGTACCGTCGTGAAACTCGTGCATTAGCTTGATAGCTTCCTTCTGACCAACTGCTCTCATTAGTAACCCATATACTCCTTGATGAAACAGAATTCCCTCCACCATGGTGTAAGGTTTGCATCTCTTAATCAACGTATTACGTTCTCGGGTATGCATACCTTCTGGAAAATAACCATCTGGAAGGAAACTCTAGATTTCCTTGTACTCGTCGAGTACCTCCTCAATGCTTGTGATGGTCATCACTTGCTCGTTTGGAAATGAATCATCAAACGATTTTTCTCCTTCATAATCATAAGCCCTCGACAAGAGATCAGCATTTGCGTGCTTCTTCTTTGGTCTATCTTCGATCAAGTAATCATATTCTGTTACAAGGATCTTCCAACGAGCAATACGATCTTCTGCATTAGGCTTATTAAATATATACTTTAAAGCCTTGTGATCTGTGACTATGAAAAAATTCTCTCCTAGCAAGTAGTGTCAAAATTTCTTCAACCCAAAAATCACAGCTAATCCTTCTCGTTCTGTCACGGAGTAATTCTTCTCTGCGGGTACCATCTGTCTACTAGCGTAAGCTATAAAATGATCATACCCATCTCCATCTAATTGACTTAATGTACTGTAAGCCGGCCTGTCTCTCACCCAGGGGTACCTCAGATGACTAGGATTACTAGTGCACCCTAATTACAAAGATTTAAGTACATCCATGCTCACTTCACTCAACTCTCTGACCCGTATGGTCACATCGGTACCTCTAATAGCGTTCCTGCACACAAGTTCTAATCCCGCTCTCAACATTACATCGCAAAATACTCAAGGACTCCCAAGGTCTCCAATGCTCACTTTACTTACAGTCAGGAAAATGAGAGTGTCTTCCACCTTCTCAACTCCTCCTTATATACTCTACAACTTCTTACCGTGGTAACTTTCACTAAGTTACGTTACCTCATGGTAAGTGCGCAATCCAAAATAGTAAAACTTCTAAAGGCTACTAAGCCTTTAAGAATAGCACACACATTACTTGTTCTACTTTACAAAAGTAAGAGATTCTCCTACTTTAGCTTTTGTAAAGTGTTAACTTTCCACCCTATCCAATCGGAAGGCGACAACAAACTAATACGTCTTTTGAGGAGCATCTTTAGATCTTTGTGCATGACTTTCCATCATGCATCCAATCAGCGATGGTCAACAAAGTTACATACTTTTGAGAAGCATATTTAGAGCTCCGCACTTGTCACATAGTGTCATAGTGGAACCTCTAATAGTTTCCCCAACTTAGTTATAACTATCTCTGCTAGTTATGGCTAGTTTTGATCACTCTAGATTTAGATCTTCGAACTAGAGTAACCTATAAGATAGTCATACCTAATGAAACTTATATAAACATGCACACAAATAATGGGATACTTGTGACGTGACATTTACCCCCAGACTTAATTTTCACTCCGTCCTCGGAGTGAAGTATCACGTTGATGAAACTTCTTCAACTTGTCGTGGTTCACTCGGTCGAAGAACGTACCACTTCTCTCTTGAAGATCATAGGTGTTATTACTCCACACTTTGGAGATGATGAAAGGCCCAAAATATCGACGTAAGAACTTCTTTTGAACTCGCTTGTGCCTAATAGCATCCCATAGCATCACCCACTCACCCTTTTGAAATGGCTGTAACTTCGTTTTGTTCTTCGCCAAGCGCTTGTCGTAGCTCTTCTTCTGTTGTAGTTGGGCCATCTCAATTCGTTGAGCTGCATCGTCTCTATTCTCCTCCAGCTCCAACAAAGTTTCTCTCCTCTCTTTCTCAGCTATTTGACCACCCTTTCTCTTTAATCCAGCTTGTAAGGTCTGAAAGGTGGTTAGGTCGAACTGGATCGGTAATCTGGATTCCAACCCATACACCATCTTGAAAGATGAATATCCCGTAGATGTCTTCACTGTTGTTCGATACTCCCATAGAACCGCATGAAGACGCTTGTCCCAGTTGTGTTTGGCCCCTTCCATGTCAGCATCCTTTGCTAACATCTGACACAAGGTAAAGTTTGTCCTCTCTACCAAACCGTTTGAACTAGGTTTATATGAAGTAGTAACCCTCTGAGAAATGGAGAAGTGGGTGCACATAGCAGTAGTCATGCCACTCACAAATTCTCGACCCCTATCAGAAACTAACTCCAAAGGACATCCAAACCTAGTTATGATCCGTTCGTATAGAAATCTACCCACCTCAACTTCTCCAATAGTTACAAGAGGTCTAGCTTCTACCCACTTCGTAAGATAATCTGTGGCTACAACAATATACTTATTGTTGCGAGGGGTGCGATTCAAAGGCCCAACAAAATCTATTCCCCATTTCTCGAAAGGTCCAAGAACCGGAATAGATCTAAGAGGAGTGGAAACACTAGATTTGATAGCGAAAGCTTGACAAACATCACAGGTTTTACAATACGTCAAGCAATCTCTAAACATCCCCCTCCAGTGATATCCCGCATCGAGTATCTTATGAGCCGTCAACTTGCCTGCGAAATGTCCTCCACATACTGGACCGTCATGGAATTCTTCCATGAGTCGTAGAGACTCCTCCTTGCTCGCAGCTCTTCTCAGGACCCCATCAACTCCTTCACGGAATAACACACCTTCCACCACCGAGTAAGGTTGACTTCGTTTCACCAGTGCCTTCTTCTCTCTGGTCCACATCCCATCTGGATAGACACCTTCCGTAACAAAATCCCAAATTTCTTGATATTCTATTGGGATAATAGAGTTGCTCAAGACCATCAAATCTTCGTCAGGAAAGGTGTCATCCACCGGCTCCTCTCCATCCCCATCGTAAGCTCTAGATAGCAAATCTGCATTCGCGTGTTTCTTCCCTGGTCGATCGCAGATCTCATAGTCGTACTCTGACAATAAGAGCTTCCACCTTGCTAATCGTCCTTCGACCATAGGTTTATTGAAGATGTACTTCAATGCCTTATGATCTGTAACGATAGTGAACTTGCCTCCTATGAGATAATGTCGAAATTTTCTCAAAGCATAGATCACTGCTAATCCTTCTCTCTCTGTCACAGAATAATTTCTCTCTGCCTTGATCATTTGCCGACTAGCATATGCGATAGGATGATCTCTACCTTCAACATCATACTGACTTAAAGTACATCCTACTGCTATATTTGAAGCATCCGTATATAGAATAAACTGTTTATTCCAATCGGGCTTAACCAAGATCGGAGCTGAAGTAAGAGCTTTCTTCAGTTCCTCAAAGGCGGCTAGAGCTTCTTCATCTCCTAAAATCAACACGTAATCTACTCCCTTCTTCAGATATGCTGTCAAAGCATATGCTTTATGTGAGAACGAGAGTATAAACCTTCGATAATACCCCACCATACCTAAAAACTGTCGTAGCTTAGTGAGAGTACTAGGAAAAGGGAGCTCTAAGATCTTCTGCACCTTCTCTGGATCAACGGCAATGCCGTCCTTGGATATGATATGACCCAAGAGTAACCCTTCCTCACACCCAAAAATACATTTCTCCGGATTGAGAGATGCATTTGCTACATCTAAACATTCTAAGACCTTCACAAGGTGCTCAAAATGCTTCTCCTTACTCCCGTAAACACAAAAGTCATCTATAAAATCTCTCACAAACTTTCCTAAGAAAGGTTCGAACACTTTGTTCATAAACCTTTGGAACGTCGCAGGAGCATTACACAGACCAAATGGCATGACTCGAAATGCAAACGTACCCCACGGAGTAGTGAAAGTGGTCAGGTGTTGATGTTCTGGTGCAATTTTGATCTGGTTATATCCGCTATAACCATCTCCAAAGCTGTACCATTCGTTTCCCGCCACTTCTTCCAAGATCTCGTCGATGAAAGGTAGAGGATAATAATCCTTCTTTGTGACCGCATTGAGCTTCTTGTAATCAACACACACCCTCAATTTGCCATTTTTCTTCTTTACGATCACAATGGGTGATACCCATTCAGAATGCTCCACCTCGTAAATGAACCCAGCAGTGTGCAGCTTCTCGATCTCTTCTTTCACCAGATCCGCAATTGGAGGACTCACTCTTCGTTGCTTCTGTCGCACCGGTTTGACTTCCTTCTCTAACTCGATACGGTGTTGCTCCAGTGTGACCTCCTTCAGATCCTTGTAACTAAATGCAAATACATGAATGTATTTACGAAAGATCTCTTCGAAACAACTCTTCTCCTCTTTAGTAACCTTCGATCCATAACGTAAGGTGGCAATTCTTCTCTCCACCTCCTCGGGAGTCAATGGTTCTTTGTCTCGATCTCTTTGCACTTCCGGAGAAGGGAAAAGATCCACTACATTCACACCCACATTTCGTTCTTCTCTCTCCTCCTCTGACGATGTATTTTCAGATTCTGAATCTGAAGAATTGGTACCTACATCAGAAGTAGTATCGACAACTTCTGACTCCCAGTAGTCCGATGTGGGTCGATCCGATTCTGACGTCCCAACTTGATCTCCGAGCAATGGAACTTTGATCCGGTGGTGATTCGGTCCGATGCGTAAATAACCTTTGTGCCAGTTATCCGTTGCATGTACTGCTCGAAGCCAAGGTCTTCCGAGTAACATTTCATAACTTGACTCCTTCAAGATTTGAAATGTCATGTTTACTTGCACTCCCATTACTGACACGCAAACTCTCTCCAGCACTCCCAATGGCCTAACTCGCTGTCTGTTAGCCATGCCAACCGTGATACTAGAAGGACGTGTTGGTACTAGATCCAACTTCCTCATGAGTCGTTCCGAGATGGCGTTTACTGCCGATCCTCCATCGACAAGAACATCAGAGACATCTCTCCCATTGATACGAGCCTCTACTTTTGATGCCTTGTTGCATACCTCTCCTTCACTAGCGTCTAAAGCACTCACACCGACAGTAGAAGGATTTACCTTCTTCTTCCGACCTCGTCGGGAGCTTAGACCGCTACGAAGTTCTTTCCTCACCGAAGGATTCAGAGCAATCAACTGTCCCACAGTAATGTTTGCTCGTTGCTTTCCCACGTCTTCCACCACATTGTATTTTGATTGCTCCATTGAAATTGTGAAATCAGTATTTCCCAATTTCTTCCGTCGCTCTTTGGTTTTTGAAGAAGATTTGCTACTCCGAGTATTTTGACTTGGAGAATCTTCCATCACGACCGGTTCTCCCTCCTCGAAATGCGTCCTCATCCTCTTCCTCTCATGAGCTAACAGCTCTACAGACTGAAAACCTTCTCGTACATCTCGCGGCTCCAAGATGTCAATGCATGCTACACCCTTGTCCTTACTTTGTGAAGTTGAAGCTCCATCCGCCGTTCCACCATTACGACTCGGACAATTACGTTGGAAGTGTGATCCTCCGCACGTAAAACATCCTTGGCTCGTGTAGTTACTAGGTGATCCTTGCGGTGGTCCACCTCTGGACTGATAGTTTCCATAACCTCGTGAGCCCCCTCCAACATTTGGACTCCGGTGTTGCAACAAATTCACCATATTGATCTTCAAATCTGCCAGAGAATCTGTCAAACTTTTCAACTCATCACGAAAGTCGGGAGTAACAGATCTAGATGGTACAGTGACTGTAACCGCACTAGTAGGAGCTATCGGAGTCAGATTTTGAAATCGAACAGTCGGAACACTCGCAGGTTTCAGAGTTGGCATGCTCGGCCCTTGCACATCTCCACATGCTGCCCCAACAGTCATTGGTTGCAAGTCATCTCCATCCAGACTCTCTTCCATCCTGGTTGCGATCTTCACTGCATCAGCCTTCGAAGTTGGTCTCTCATACCGCACTTGTGTTCGAATCTCCGGCCTCAATCCCCCAATAAAATTCTTTGTGAGCATTGCTCCAATGCCCACCATCGTTGGTTCTACTACATCTCCACTCTTTCGTAAAACCACCCGAAACTTCTGTTCTAATTTCTCCACCCTCTCGGCATAAGTCCTTACTTTCTCTTTCTCTCCTTGTTTGAGGTAAGTTACCTCCACCATTAACTTCTCGTAACTTTCATCAGGAAGAAAAGTTTCAATTAAGGCCTCCGTCAATACTTCCCAAGTATCATCTGGAGTCCCCACTACTCTTCTCTTCTTTCTATCCTCATACCATGTCAATGCAGAACTCTCAAGAAATTCAGGTATCAACCCTACCCACTCGCTCTTCTTTCGATCTCCATTGCCAATGCATGCTCTTTTGAAGTCTCTCACAAATCCTTCCACGTCTTCTCCATCCTTTCCGTAAAACACCGGAAGTTTCCCCATTCTTCTCTTCTTTTCTTCTTCTTACTCGAGGTACTGCTTGCAGATGTGAAGATCGCACTTCACCGCAATCCACAATTTCCCCGTTGAGCTCTCTCCTCTCCTAAGGTTGGAGTAAGTTTGACCCTCATGGTCATCTTATCTCTCGTGTGATAGACTATCTCCATCCTCGCTAGAGGTCTTCACTCGTTCCGTTTCTACACTCAACCTTCTCTCCAGACCTTCGGCTACAGTTTCTAGCAAAGCAACCACTGCGCTACACTCGTGCTCAACTGGAATCCCGTCCACTCCACATCTAGGACAAAAGGTTGTAGGGTCAATGACAGCTTGTCTAGGGGAAGAAGGACCTATGTGTAAGCTTAAGTCGACCAACCCTCTTCGCTCACGCAAAAGTCTATTCTTTGTAGGACACTTGCTCACTTTATGTCCTTCTTCTCCACACAAAAAGCACCTCGAGTTCTTCTCCTGGTTCTTACGACTACTCTCTGTTTCTTCCTCAAATTCTAGTCGAAATTCTCCTTTCGCCAGATCAGCGGTAACTATCACCGCATAGCCTTGAGGGATCTTGCTCAACCTCAATTTCCACTCTTGCTGTCCTTCCATGACGATGATCTGTCATACATCTCTCTCGCTCTATAGTTTGTTTGACACTTTTTTATCACTCGACTATCTTCTCGCTTAACAATCTCTCACATTACTAAGTAGAAGCTTAACTTGTCAACCCTGAGCCTCAGAGATCGAACATAACCCTCTCAAGAATTCTGTAATTCTTTCACTCTTTTACTTCAGCAAACGATATAACAGATTTGACCCCCCTTCGCTTCGAATGCCATAACTCCAGTTCTACTCGATCAATTCACGCATGATTTGGGTGCCTAGATAGCTTATCTTGCAAGCTATCAGCATGGAAGATTTCAAGGTCTAACTCTAAAAACTGAAAATATGAAAATGACTGTAAACTCCTTCCCGAGAGCTCACTATTTGATACCGAAAAACCCCCTTAACTTCCGAAAGACATAACTCTCTCCTCACAATTGATCTCTCGGAGATATCAAGCTTATTGGAAAGCTTATCTTGCCCTCTATAACATGGTGTATGTACAAAGGTTCTGAACTCATGCTCGAAAACAGACATGAACTGTACTAACGACTACATACGAATCTTTGTATCGAGGTCCCGGCAACAGAACCAAAATGTAAGCCGGCCTGTCTCTCACCCAGGGGTACCTCAGATGACTAGGATTACTAGTGCACCCTAATTACAAAGATTTAAGTACATCCATGCTCACTTCACTCAACTCTCTGACCCGTATGGTCACATCGGTACCTCTAATAGCGTTCCTGCACACAAGTTCTAATCCCGCTCTCAACATTACATCGCAAAATACTCAAGGACTCCCAAGGTCTCCAATGCTCACTTTACTTACAGTCAGGAAAATGAGAGTGTCTTCCACCTTCTCAACTCCTCCTTATATACTCTACAACTTCTTACCGTGGTAACTTTCACTAAGTTACGTTACCTCATGGTAAGTGCGCAATCCAAAATAGTAAAACTTCTAAAGGCTACTAAGCCTTTAAGAATAGCACACACATTACTTGTTCTACTTTACAAAAGTAAGAGATTCTCCTACTTTAGCTTTTGTAAAGTGTTAACTTTCCACCCTATCCAATCGGAAGGCGACAACAAACTAATACGTCTTTTGAGGAGCATCTTTAGATCTTTGTGCATGACTTTCCATCATGCATCCAATCAGCGATGGTCAACAAAGTTACATACTTTTGAGAAGCATATTTAGAGCTCCGCACTTGTCACATAGTGTCATAGTGGAACCTCTAATAGTTTCCCCAACTTAGTTATAACTATCTCTGCTAGTTATGGCTAGTTTTGATCACTCTAGATTTAGATCTTCGAACTAGAGTAACCTATAAGATAGTCATACCTAATGAAACTTATATAAACATGCACACAAATAATGGGATACTTGTGACGTGACAGTACATCCGATTGCTACATTGGAGACATCTGTATACAGAATAAATGCTTTACTCCACTTAGGTTTAGCAAGTGTAGGAGTTGTCATCAATGTCTTTTTCAACTCCTCAAATGTCTCCTTTGCCTTCTGATCATGGACTATTAAGTCAAAATCAACTCCTTTCTTCATGTACATTGTCAAAGCTATTGCTTTGTTCGAGAAAGAAAAGACAAACTTACGATAATATCCAACCATGCCAACAAACTGCCTCAACTTTGTCAAGTTGATCAGAAATGAAAGATCCACAATCTTCTTCACCTTCTCAGGATCTACCGCGATCCCATTCTTGGAAATGATGTGTTTCAATAGTAAACATTCTTCGTAGCCAAAGATGCACTTCTCTGAATTTAGAGAAGCATGAGAAAGATTGGTGAGAGAATTTTTCCATATGAGAAAATTCTCCACTCCTGGTAGAGACAACAAGTCAATAGCACTAAGCTGATGTAATGATTCATCTTGACCAAATCTTTCGTCATCAGATGGGGATTCTTGATCATAAGAATCTCCCGTATCTACTTCTTAGACACTCTGATCATCCTCCGTATCAGATTCTCAATAGTCACTAGTGGGTCTATCGAAGTCAAAAGTCACAACTCCAACACCCGAGAGAGGTACTATCACTCTGTGATCTCTAGGTCCAATCCGTAAATATCTCTAGTGTCATCTATCGATGGTGCGCACAGCTCTCAACCAAGGTCTACCTAGGAATAAATCATAACTAGAGTCCTTTAACACTTGAAAGGACATCAATGTTTGATCTCCCATCATAGACATAACCGTCTTCTCTATCACACCAAGAGGTCTTACCCATTGCTTGTTAGCCATCCTCACAATAATGCTAGTCGGGCGAGTTGGTTCCATCCTCAATTTCTTCATCAACCTCTTCGATATGACATTAATAACCGATCCTCCATCCACCAATATGTCAGAGACGTAGTGATCATTCAATCTGACTTCAATCTTTGAAGCCATAGTGCAAACCTCTGAAGCATGCACATCCACCACACCAACTCTTATAGATTTCGATGTCTTGCTCTTGGATTTCCTCTTCTTGCTTCTCTTAGAACTCAGTCCTCCTCTGAGTTCTCTTCGTAAACTGAGGTTGAGTGCGAGCAGTTGCCCAACCGTGATGTTAGCTTTTTTAGCACCTACAACTTCAACCACATCATATCCCTCTTGAGAAAATGAAATGGTGAAATCCGCCATCCCTAACTTTCTTCTTGGCTCCCTTGGTGTACTCGAAACAGTACTCGAGCGAGTACTTCTACTTGGTGACTCCTCCTTGAAAACCGGTCATCAGAAAATCGAGTTCATTTTCTTTCTTGAGCTAAAAGCTCCACCGGTGCATGAGAAGAGTTCGAGCTCTCTCCCTTCTCATAGCTAAGATCTCGCACTACATCGATAGTAGTCACTCCCTTGTCTCGTGCTTGAGATGGATTTTTCCATCAACATTCAGTCTGATAGCTTCGGCATCTCTTGCTCCGTTGTTAGGACAATTTCGTTGAAAATGAGAATCTCCACACGTCCAACAGATCCCTCCAAAGTTACTTTGGTTGTCTCTAAAGTTATCTTGATTTCCTCTATTGGGATTGTTGTCATATCCTCTTTGACCTCCTCCTCCATCTTTGTTCCTCTATTCTCATAACTGCACCACGTTTATCTTGAGATCCGCAACAGTATCGGTGATGCTCTTCAACTCGGCATGAAAATCTGAGGTGACAGTAGACATCGCTGTAGGGACAAAAGGTCTTGGTACCACCATTGGAGTAGGAGTTGATGTTGAAGCGATCACCAATTGTGATGGTGCAGATGTCATCGTTGTGGCTACACCAAGAGTCGAAGTCGACACTATAACGACTTGATGAGGTTGGATGATATCTTTTTCATCCAAACTCTCTTCCATATTTGTCGTAATCCTGATGACCTCCACTTTGGTTGCTGACTTCCCGTACCTCACTTGGGTTCGAATTGAAGACCTCAACCTCCCACCAAGTTTTTGATCAGCACTGCTCCAATCCCCACAATCGTTAGCTCCACGTTGTCTCCACTCTTTCATAGAATCGTCCGAAACCGTTGCTCCAAGTTATCCACTCTTTCAGCATACTGCCGAACTTTCCCGTCATCTCGTTGCTTCAAATGAGTGAGCTCCACCATGAGCTTCTCATAACTCTCTTCTGGAAGAAATTCTTTGATGAGTGCGTTACTCAATGTCTCCCATGTGTCATCAACTGCACCAGGTGTCTTGTTCTTCACTCGATCTTCATACCACGTAAGAGCAAAATATTCTAAAAACTCTAGTAGTAACAACACCCATTCTTCCTTCCTTCTCACGTTGTTTCTGATGCAACTTCTTTTGGAGTCTCGAACAAATGGCTCTATATTTTCATTGTCTTTCCCATGAAACATTTGTAGCTTCCCCATCTTGTAACTACTCTTTCTATTCTTCATATCTTCGTGCAATAAAGACTCACTAAAAGAGTACGAACATCATCAATTCCATTCGAGAATAATCTACCATAGATAAAATGAAAGAAAATGATTATAACAACACCTCTTGTGTCATTTCTTCTCCCAAGGTAATCATGAGCTTGAGTCGTATCACTGCCTTCTCCACCATCCGAATGACGATCTCCATCACAACTCAACCGAGCCCTCCTTTGAAGTCATAAACTTCTCCGTCTCAGCTCTTTGAGTCTCGTCCAACTTCTCGACTACTGAGTAGAGCAGCCACATCTACGCACTTGTGTTCTCTTGATAAATCACCCACTCCACAACTTGGACCAGGATCCTCTCCTAGGAGATGAATTGACGGTGATAACGATGGATCCACTCGAAGACTTAGATCAATAAACTCTCGCTTTCCTTTGTCTCTCTCTGCTCTAATCCTAGTTGGACAATTCACTACTTTATGTCCCAACTCTCTATAGAAATAACACCACAAGTCAATTTCTACTCTTCTCCTTGGAGATTCTACTTGAGGTTTTGTACTAGCGTTCTCAAACTCAACGACAATCTCTCTCGAGCTCTCTCTGACACTTACAATGACATCTAAACATTGAGGAAGGTTTCTAAGTCTAACTTTCTAGTCCTTTGAACTTCCACTCATGTTGCGTCTTCTCAATCATTAATTGGACAAAATACCTTTGAGGAAAATAATTCTACATCACTTTCTTAACTCTTTCGAGCTTTATACTGAAAAATCATATATTATACATGATACACACGAAATAAAATCTAATCTAAAATAAAAGGTCTAAGATAATATCCTCATGACCATCGTCTGTATTAATCATAGCATACATCTTAAAGTCACTCCTATAAAGATCCAACTCTACTTCACCAAGAGCATTCGTGGTCTTCACATTGAATGATGCTTTTAACTCAACATTCTTCACATCTACGCCGATGGTCTCAGAAGCTTCTTTATATAGAGCAAAAAAGGCACTCCAAGTGCTATAGATGCGTGTCTGCAACTCATCTATACTTAATGTTTGCTTCTCCATCTCCGTTCGAACTCCCAAACGTCTCTTTTTCCACCTCGGCACCTGAACTGGATTCCCCATGAAATATCTTCAAGATCTCATTGTATGCTGAAATGTATATCTCTTAGTTGGTAAGAGATCTCTCCAAGACTTTTGTGACCTCCAGTAGCTCAATCTCCAAGTTACTAACTCATGAAGTTTCAACAGATACTTCACTAATCAGAAGAAATGGTGTTCACTATACAAATTTTGGAGAACTGAAATTTGTATATTTTGATTTCACTCATGATTGTAGATCCTCTCCATTTTGAAAAATTCTATCTCTTTATCCATGCCTCATCTTCTCATGATATTTGTCAAGTATTCTCTATCACCATGCTAGAGGTAGAAAATGAAGTCATTGGCTGCTATCTTGCAGTCCTTGGAGCAGTTTCTGTCTGCTCACCACCAACAACCTCCACCTCCAATGTATGACAAACTTCTCCAGTCCTAGCTGCAAACTCCACACTCTCTCTTACGACATCTCATGATGTCCAAGGATGATGAACTCCATACGCCTCGCCTCTTGTCTTTACCTCCATCGACTCGATAGACAAAGAGTTCAGAAATGTCCGAGCAGTAACACGCGTCGATCGCATCCGACGTTGCTCAGCCAATCCAAGACTAACCATCCACGTCAAGCAGTTCAAGTCCATTGCTTGATCCAACACCTGACGACGTGAAGTCTTTGACATTGAAGCTATTGCCGTCGTACTCATAAGAATACTCATCACTTGCTCTCTCTCATCGACATTGGGCTCCACCAATTGTTGTAATCGAGCATCTCACACAAGCCCAGGTCCTCCATCTTTGTAAGTATGTGACGTTGGAAAGCTCACCAAAGTACACAATGTTGTCATGCGTCATCTCACTATGTTCACCACTGCCATAGGTGATCTATCGACGACTTTCACTACTTGAGATCATCGTCCTGCATCCAAGATGCCATCAAATGTGAGGTGCGCTGATCGTCTCACTGCATCGTGTGCGCACTTGAGCACCTCCCTCGATAACAAGTTCGTCCACCACAACCGTGGATGATGTACACGAGATCCCACTCTCGTTGCATCTAACAACACTATCGGTCCGACCCAAGACCGCACCTGGTGCACACTCGTCATCATCTGTGTACGAGCGTCATCCAACAAAAAAACGTTCTCCAAGATGTATGCTAGAGAATCCATCTGATGCATCTGGAGATGTCAGAAGATCCGTAACATCTCTCAGAACATCTTAGATTGCGAGTCATGTAAATCCTGATCTCCCCCAACACGCTGTGATCTTGACATGGCCACCTGGCTATCACCAAGTGAATGGTGCTAAAAAACGTGAGATCTTGCGTCCTTAGCATTGGAATATCTGACGGTAATGCTTGCTGATATCTTCTAACGGCTGATATGGACAACAACTCAAGATATCTCTGCATCAAACGTGTCACATGACGTAATCTCATCTCTCTCCACATACAAGTATCGCTGTACTTGTATGCTTGCCTGCAATATCGTAGCCAAACCTGTGCTGATCTCTCCAAACAGCTCCAACACACATACACCTTCCTCTAGATACTGTCATACAATGAGAGTCGTATCAAACGGTGATAAGATCACAGGGCTAGTAGCAGGAACAACCCGCTGTTCATCTACTGGCGGTACAAAGACTTCACTCCAAGCCTGCTGCATCAACCGATCAGCATACTGCTGCAACTCTCCACTCAAACTCCAGAGTGGAACATCCAAGGCAGATGGTACTACAGTAGTGATGCTAAGCATGTCCTCCACCTCCTCAAAGACCGGAGTATCTTCGCATGAGCATTGTCCTCTAACAACTCGTCCGATCAAATTATGACAGAACTGAATCCTGCAACGGATGTCATCATCTCTAATGTAGGCTTCGTTGCCTTCACCATAGAGCCATCCGTGGGTTGATATGGTCGAACTCTCACCGTCAACATCTCGCGATCTATCTGTAGAGCTGTACCTCCTGATTCCCTTAGAGATGTATGTAGCTGGAATGGACATCTCTCCACCTCGGACTTCCTCAAACTCAAACCAATGCACGTCGCCTTCCTCAACATCAACGATTTGGAGTCCAGAGCCCAACAAGACTTTCTATGGTCGATACACCTTTCTTGAAGATGTCACCAAACCGAAGATATCACTTCTGTTGTCCAACAACACCACACCTGGTGTCAGACCAGTACGGTCAATCGCCGGTCTAGTTGGTAACTCATATAACTTGACAACCGCCGCTTGCCAAGTACCACTGGTAGTTGTCTTGATCCTCGACTCCATGAACACGTCCATCGTCTCTCGCTGAACCACCTCAGCACTAGAGATAACTACATCACCGCTCTCATTGAGCAGCCGATTGGAACATTGGAGTCAAGCTGACTCCCAATGTCCTCATATTTGTGGCTGAAAATAGTGGGGCTCGGAGAACTACTATAGCCGCCTCCAACATCAAGTTTGACGTCACATCCACAGACGCCGAAGATTGACTCGCATCACCCCCACTCCTGGATGTCGATGTCTCCAACTCCATTCCATCATCGGTAGGCCGTTTAGGAATCATAGACGTGGTCCTCAATATCTCCGATAGCATAAACGATTGAGGAAGCATGGTTTGTCTACCAACCTCCCCGTGTTGTGGATCCAACTCCACCAACGCACCTCGTGGTCACACTCTGAGTCACTACCACAGATGTCTCAATCTGCGCTACACCAGCCATGAAGTCGAAGTCAACTCCTTCTCCTAACTGTTTTTTGAGAGAGGGGAGGGTGTTGGGATGGGTTAATGTACCGAATTTTACATATTCATTTTTGTTTTTGTTTTTTGCTTATTTTGATCTTAGAATTGATACATTTTGTGGATAAATGAGTGCGTATTAAATATTTTTGAAGTTTTAGGGTTACAAAGTCATATGTTTAAGATTTTTGAAAGACTTTTGGGAGACTTCTTGTTTTTCTTGCTTTTGCTTCTTGCTTTTGGGAGACTTCTTGCTACATTTAGTGTTTTTTTCTATCTCTACATATCAAGGTTCTTTTTTTTAGTGGGTTCTTTTTTGAGATGTTTTTATTACGAGTATCGTTTGGTTGGATATCGTCTTTTTTCTAGCTATGGATACTCTCTCTCTCATGAGATCAAGACTGATTCGAGACACACCATGTCCGATTTACAATCAGTTATTTACCTCGCAGGGGATAAAATCTCATGTGAGAAAGATGCACAAGAGTTATGATACGATCACATGGGATGCAAAGGTTAGCCGAGAGCGGAGGTCTACACGTGCAGTCGTTATAGCACAATTAGTCCTTCTTCTTGGAGTTCCTCCTTAGTCGTGGGAGTGGTTGAGAGTCCACAGTGTCACTATTTTGAGATTGTTCGAGACGAGTTTCTCTTGTCTACATTTGTTCCACCGGTTACCTCGTTGCTCTTCATGATGAGGTGAGACAAGCATTCCGTCTATCTCTCGACACGTTGGTACGAAACATCAGGGACGAGACGGCGTGGTTACTATTCTTCTTACTTCTTCGTTGGTGCCTCCGTTATACTCGAGGTGGTAGAGGAGGACACCAAGAGGTGACGGCCCGTCTTCAGAGATTCCGTGCAGGTGATTGAGTGACCTTACAAGAGAAATCAGTACATGCAGTACGAGATAATAGTGAGTCTATCTCTACACGTGATGTCTCATCTTTCGTCTGCAGATGCCGTTGTAGGATGTTAGGTCAGGTTGGAGAGTATAGTAGAGCTGCTAGAGCATTACATCCTTTGTCAATGGCATGTCCTACTGAGGAGATGATCGCTTCGTTGCGTTTTCTTCATCCCTCACCACCTGAGGTTCTGGACTATCAGCTTGAGGAGTCATTATGTCTTGATAGATCCTTGTTTGTCCAAGCTTTGTGTACAACTCCACATCTATCTTCTGGAGGTCTGTCTGGATGATCTACGAGCACCTATGAGGTTGTTTTCAGACAGATGACCCCTCTAGTGGTTTCACTGAGCTTTTTCAGGTAGCGGCAATAGTAGTTCAGAGACATATTCCTCAGTCTATAGCTCAACTACTGGCAGCAGCTAGACTTTTGGTCATGACGAAAGATGGTAGAGAGATTCGACTGATAGTCATCCAGTCCACTTGTTTTACAAGTGGACGTGGAAAATACTTCTAATAGCGTTTCTCGCGCTTCCATCTTTAGGAGCTCATGGATGGCGGTGGATCTCTGATGGGTCTCGTTCTCTTCGTGCGATCGTTCTATGGTTCTTTCTCCTCTCTATTACCAGCACGGTGTCGTAGCGAGAGCATTTTCTTTGAGCAAGGGCGTACCTTCTGGCTGTGGTTAGCGATCGATGCACAGCAGAGCGACTAGTATCTCGTAGATTTCTCTCTGACTTCCTCGATAACTAAGCACTTTCTTTCTTTCAGTAAAGGGTCAAGATAACTACACAAAAACGTTGGATGATCATGGGCACGACAAACGAGATATGCGATGACATGATCTCTCGGTAGTATTCCTCTCCGAAGTTTCTCACTACTAAGGCTTCGTACATGGCTTTGGGTCGACAGATGTATCTTATCTCGCACTCGGTGTTAAAGTTTACAGGAGGGAGCTGATTTAGATCCATCCTTCGTTAGATGAGGATAAAGACAGTGAGATCCCATTCTTGGCCGTAAGTGACAAAAGGTAAGATCACAAGGACAGGCGAGAGCATGACTTGCGCGGTAAAGTTATGCCCGAAGGATCCTATCAGAAACTGTTGAAAATGAACTCGTTCCATGTACATCAGTTTAATCTGGAAAGGGTTTCGAAAAGGAAATCTGGACGGTAAGTAGAGTCCTTCGTCCATCTCTCACAACATGTGCACTCCAACTACAAAGATATCTCGATCCTTAAAACTTCGATACAATCTCATATGATCACCCCGATCTCTCCACGAACAATCTTTTGAATTTCTCCAGGTCGAATGCTGCCCCACGCAGGTCACTCTCCTTTGCTTTAAGGTTTCGAACACAAAACAAGGATAGGTGCAAGCTCTCTAACCGAGCAACCCAAGCCACACGGGCAGATGAGGTGGCACACATGCATATCGCATGTTTGATGCCGTCATACTCATCCACATGTAGGTCGTCTGGGTGAAAGGTTCAAATGCATGCACCGTAACGTGTCCTAATACAAGAGACTAGACTAGACAGGTAGTCGACTTTACAGGTCAAGGATCGCACTTTGCCACGTTGAGTGCGAATCTGACAACCACATGACGTGGTTACAACGTAGGTCGCTAAAGTCTTATCTATGCCTAGAATACTCCCAAAGCAATACAGACGTCACACTGGATACTTTTTTGCCAGCTGCCGCTAACAAGACTCGGGACCTAGACTAGATACCGTTGCCGATACAACTCGACAGAAAAACAGTGAACTTTCACACATGATAGGTACAGATCTACAGCTCAGTCTCCTATCAAACTTGCCACGTAGGTAGGATACTAGAATCTCTACTTACAGGTCAAATTTCAGGAAGATCTGACGGCTAGATCTTCTCCCAAAATTAACACAAATTCTCAGAAACTAACACGCACTTCCAATCTCAGATTCAGGACAGAAGCTTCTTCGCCTAAATGAACCGTCCACTTCCACTCAAACTTCCTGTGCTATCAATTCAGAAAGTAAACTCACTACTCAGGAAATTTGAGCCAATTTGACCGTTCGGATCATCCTCCATAAATCAGCAAACTTGCTGCTCCAGATTGAAAGCTTTCTGCACCCCGTCGCCTTCAAATTGCCATTGCGCTCAATCCGCATAACATCCGGTGGTGAAATTTGGGGTCAGAGCTTCAACAACTTACAGACTACAAGCTCATGAAATCTGGTCTCAATCTGACGGCTCAATCACTCAAACTCCTTAATATTACAATCGGAAGAGAAAGCTATGTACTCCCATCACTCTATGAACTTCAAAATGCCATAACGTATGCCCTGGACCTCCAAATCAAGTGAAATTTGGGCTCAGGTTGCTCCTCCCGTCGAGAGCTCTCTGTCCATGCCCTCTGATCTCCAAAATCTCTCGTGAAAATGCCCCGATCCTCCCAGAGCGCACACTTAGGTAGATGACAAGTTATCTTCACTTTTTGGTGGACCAATGGGAAGTTAAAGGACTCAACCTTGTCCTTTTCTGCCCCATGGAGACCCCCAGCAGATAATAGAGCATTCTAAGCTCATAAGAGCAAAGTTTTAGATCTCATTACACCACAACTTCTACAACTGTGTGCAAAACGCACTTATATGCGTAATTTACATACTAATTGGTCCCACAACAGGACAACGGTCTTGCGACAAAAGAGATTACAGTCATCAGCTCCGTGACAGGTACTCGTCAAAGAGATCTTTTGGGTGGATCCCTCTTTATCTTAGCTCACTATAGAGCTCTCTTGCCATTGCCTTGGCTGCTCCAGGTTGTGTTTTTCCATCTCTAGCTGATGATACGCACATCGTAGGTCCAGCGGACCAAGTCGGTGTTGCTTTTGATCACCTCGTCTCTCAATTGGTCTTGGTAGGGTTAAGAGTGAAGGTGTCAAAGTGCAAGGCTTGGTCTCTCATATGTATACCGTCAGACCTCCAGCTCCTGGAGGGATTTGTTACACCTAGAGATGGTATACGCATCCTCGGAGTACCGGTGGGTACAGAGGACTTTGTCTTCCGGTTCTTAGATGTTGTCTTTGCGGAGGACGTTTTGCGTATCGATGATCTCTTTATGTTAGAGGACCCACATGTTATCTTTGGTATCATTTCCTGTTCCATTGCACGTCGTCCTAGTTACTTACTCCGTACAATGTCTTCATCTCTTATCTTCATCTCACGCCTTAGAGAGTTTGATAGGAGGATCATGGGATGTTTGGTGACAACGTAGGACCGGGGACCTTTGACCATGTGGCATGACCTCTCGCACGTAGATAGACATCTTTGTCAATATCATGTGACGGGATGGGCTTATTATCCATGGAGGAGATTGCTTCGGCAGCCTTTTTGGGTAGTTGGGTCCCCTCAGCATCTTGACTCTGTTGTCATTTTCTCGTGCGAGATAGACTTATTCTAGAGAGCTACGTGACAGAGATAGAGGATGGTTCTTATCTACTACAGATGTGTCTCCGAGAGACAAGAGATAGTTTGACTCTTGATGCACGTGAGGCACACCCTCGATTCGATATCTTAACTATCGATGGATCTCGCAGACTACAATCCTCTCTGACGAGACACAACTTCCAGCAGGTTCTTCATGCGCTCTTAATGGATCTTTTCATCTCACGGGATACTAGAGCTCGACTCCGCTCTTGTTCGGACAAAGACGCTGTAATAAGTAGAACTCTACTTATCAACTAGAGGAGAAATTGGTTTGGTAGAAGTCTTTGGTATAAGAATTAGTTACGGCTAAGTTGGCCTGAGAATACATGCAGCAAAAGAGTACTTCTACCAATAGACTGGAGCGCCAAAAGTCCGCCGGGAAACTTCCAGAAGGAAGTTTATGAACGGAAGCTTCGAGAACTTTCCAGTGAGCTCTTACGTGGCTCATTTTAAATCCTCTAGATGTTGTTTCAGATCTAAGGCTGCATGTAAGCCACGTCAGCGATCCGTGTGCTCACTTTGAGAGGTCAGCATTGGTCCGAAGCTTATCATGTACTATTCCTCTCACTATATAAAGAATGTGAATGCACCTCCATGAGCATTCGAGTTTTGAGTTCACTCTAGAGCCCCATCTTACAATGATATCGGAGCAAAGAACTCTATTGATGATAGATTTCCAGCTCCAGGATTACCGTTCTTGAATCCTTTCCACATCAAGCTTATGTATCTGCGTCGTGAGCATTTTTGAGTGTATCTTGTCTATCATTTCGATGAGGATTTCATGGGTCAAGTGATGAATTCGTCAGTCCTAGTGATTCTTCCAGTAGTGACATATGCGACCAGTTAGGATTTGACCGTCTATATCTTGATCTAGTGAGCATGGATCTAAACCTACTCGCTCCTGTTTCCTTCAATACGTGGGTGGAGATCCGTTATGTCTGTAGACTGAAATCGTTACATAGAGAGTTTGTGATTAGAAATTTTGGTGAGAATTTCTACCGTGAGATAATCGATTCTCCCGTCTCTTTTGTAGTACCTGTAGTGTATGAACGCTTTCGAGTGGCCATCGTAACTCTATACTAGGAAAAACCTGACACTTTCGTGCTGTTAGAGAGAGAGAGAGAAGAGAGAGAGAGAGCGATCATCACCGCAACCTCCAAACCTAGAGTTGGTGATGCAGGGCATGCTGAACGAGTTCCGAGAGATGAAGAGAACGGTTGAAGCACTACAGAACAAGATGTTGAACCTCGAGGGTTAGAGTATGGCAGACGTTGGAAAGGAAGGATCGTCTCAAGGAGTACCGGTGGTGGGAGAGCAAGCTGTATCAAGAGAACCAGTAGCACAAATCGTTAGAGCTCCAGTCGATGATGAAGGTGCCTTGTTACTACGAATGAAGAAGATATGTAACATTGAACCGTACAAAGGTCAACGAATCATGAGAGTAGTCAAGAATTGGATTTCTCGGATGAATCAATATTTGCAACTTTTCAGCACGTAAATCACGGATCACGTAGCGGGAGTGTTTGCGTGTGGATATTTTCTAAACCGAAGATCGGTAGCTGAGTTGGTTGGGTCTCAGACCTCTAAGTAAAAGGTCTGGGGTTCAAACCCGCCTGCTCCTGATTGGAGGTGCAAGAAGTCGCTGTATGTGCAATCTGGTCCGGGTACGCTGTGGTTACCCACAAAGGACAGTCTGATGCCACTTGAAAGGATAAAGCGGACAAGTTAACAACTTTAACTTTAACTTTATTTGAACGATAAAGCTCTCACGTGTTATGATGCATGGGAGAGATCGGTGTTGGCGGAAGAGAGAACAGTAACATGGACTGCAATGCAAGAAGGTCTGTTGAAGAATTTTCAATCTGTGGATTCTGTGCAAATGGCTCGAACGAGGATGTGAGGATTGAAACAGAAGGGAAGCCTTCAAGAGTATGTAGAAGCCTTTCTCGACTTGCAAGTTGTAATCACTGATATGAGTCCAGTGGAGGCTCTTGATAATTTTAAGAGGGGGTTGAAGGAAAAAATCCGACAAGAAGTAATGGTGCAAAATCCACTCACAATTTTTGAGACCATCGCTTGCGCTCAGAGAATTGCTGGAGCATTAGGAGGAGAAGTGATGATTCCATCAAATCATCAGAATCGATCCGAAATCCACTCTGCAAACGGTCCGACACCCATGGAGCTAAGCAACATCCGCTATCAGCCACGACAATTTCAAGGTGGAGATCATCGAAGACGATCAGAAGAAAGACGTCTAGGAGCTCCTAGAGGAGAAGGTGTCAGGAATGCTGCACCTCAACTCGAGCAACGTCGATGTTACAATTGTGGACGATTGATCGCATAGCAGCAAATTGTCGAAATCGTTTTCTTAGAGATCCAAGACCTCCATATCGTCGACCTCTGAATCATCTGAACGAGACGAAAGGAAATGAAAAAGTCGAGGTAAGACTGAGAAATGAAGAACACCAGTAAATGCACCTCGCGGCCTTACTGGTGTAGAAGAGAGAAGAAAGACGAGAGAAGGAGAAGGAGATTGACAAGAAATAATGCGCAGTTGATTGTCAGGGATGGACTCTTGGAAGGGACCCAGGTGAGAGTACTAATCGATCTTGGTGCAACAGAGAACTTTTTGTCTCGATCGACTGCTATGAAGTTGAGAATGGAGTTAGAAAGTGATGAGAGTGAGAGGTGGAACTACCCAATGGACAAACCGAGAAGATTGAATCTCTACCTCGAAAGATAAAACTTACTTTAGGTGAATATCGCAAAGATATTGAGTGACGAGTGATCAAATTAGCCCGTTATGATGTCATATTGGGCACGCCGTGAATGGAGCAGTATAATCCGGAAGTGGATTGGCGAAAAAAAGTGATGAAAATCAAATAGTGGAAAATCTTCAGAGATAGAGTGAGATCTCGAAGACAGAACTTGCCTTTGTATGTAATAGGTACGAGTGCGATACGTAATAACGATGTTTGTTTTCTGGGTTTAATAAGAGAGGTCCCGAGTGCACATCTCAACGGACAGATTCCAGAAAGCTTGACAGATGTGATAGCAGAATATGAAGATGTCTTTCCTGATGATCTTCCTATAGGGCTAGCACCAAAACGAAAGATTGATCACAAAGTAGAGGTGATTCCAGGGAGCACCCCTCCTTGTAAGGCCCCATACAGACTAGCACCACATGAATTGGAGGAGTGCAAGGGACACAAATCGAGGAGATGTTGCAGAAAGGATTTATCCAGCCCAGCGTGTCATCATATGGAGCTCCATTCCTTTTTGTGAAGAAAAAGGATAACAGCCTACGGATGTGCATCGATTATCTAACACTCAATCAACAAAAGGTGAAGAATAAGTATCCACTACCTCGGATGGATGACTTGTTCGACCAACTCGAAGGAGCAAAGTACTTCACGAAGCTAGACTTACGGAGCGAGTATAACCAGATTCGAATTGCTTACGAAGATGTGGAAAAGATTATCTTTCGAACAAGGTATGGTCACTTCGAATACTTAGTGATGTCATTTGGTCTTACAAATGCACCAGCCACCTTCATGGGTCTGATGAATGACATATTCCGTCCTTACTTAGACAGATCAGTCGTTGTATTTCTTGATGACATTCTAGTCTATAGCAAAACTATGAAGGAACATGTGCACCATTTGAGAGAGGTTCTCCAAGTACTCCGTCAAAACAAATTGTACGTCAAAATCTCAAAATGTGAATTTGACAAGACGGAGGTGGATTACTTAGGACACAAAGTGACTGCAGAAGGTATACAAGTATTGGCAGATAAAATAGTTGTCATCCAACAATGGAAGGCTCCAGAAGATCAGACTCAACTTAAGAGCTTCTTAGGATTGACAAGATTTTATCATAGATTTGTTAAGCATTTTGCCAAGCTTGCACAACCACTAACTGCTCTATTAGGCAAAGGAAAGAAATGGATGTGAGAACAGCGCAAGAAGTAGGTTTTCAAGCACTGAAGACCGCACTACTACATGCTCCGATCCTCAAGTGGTACAATCCGAAAAAACCTATAAAGTTAGCAACG
Organism: Asterella californica; assembly: GCA_036924285.1. Taxonomy (NCBI): domain Eukaryota; kingdom Viridiplantae; phylum Streptophyta; class Marchantiopsida; order Marchantiales; family Aytoniaceae; genus Asterella; species Asterella californica. The sequence continues at coordinate 18,056,697 of JAYKYS010000008.1, forward strand.
GACGCATCAAGCACGACAGTAGGGGCGGTGTTGCAACAAGAATGGAAGGATGGTTGGCATCCAATTGTATATTTCTCTCGGAAGCTGTTACCAGTAGAACAAAACTACCACACCACCGAAAGAGAAGAATTGGCAATAGTCCTCACCACGAAGCATAGGAAGCACTATCTAGGGGAGAAGGTTTTATGGTCGAGACAGACCACAACCCTTTGGTCTATTTGGAGACGCAGAAGGATCTCTCAAAGAGACAAATCCGTTGGATAGAATGGAGGCAACGATTCAACATGACCATCACGTATGTTGAGGACAAGAAGAAAATCGCTGATGCATTAACTCGTATGCCTATTGTGGATAACATAGTCTCTAAAGTCAAGGTGAATTCTGACTTCTGGACAAAACTGATCGAGGGCACAAGATCGGATGCACAGATTGTAGCAGCCAAACCTTCAAGAATCGTCACCCACAGCCATGGTTTGGTATTCTATGAAGAGAAGTTATGGATCCTAGAAGATATTGAACAACTACGTACCACCATACTAATTGGATGTCACGATTCAGCCATTGCATGACACATGGGGGCAGAAAAGACACTGGAAGTAGCCCAACGAGTGTTCTACTGGTCCATGATGGTAGAAGATGTTGCAATATACACTCGGAGTTGTGCAACGTGTCAACAAAATAAGGTTACAAATCAAGCATCCTCTCGATCCCTTCCAAACATTGGGAACATGTTAGTATGGACTTAGTGTGTGAACTACCCATGACCAGTTCCGGTTTTGACTCCATAATCGTCGTCGTCGATAAGCTCAGCAAGATGATCCACCTTCGACCAACCACGAAAGACGTCTCAGCACCACAACTTGCCCAGTTATATTTGAACACCATTTTTGCTCATCACGGTCTGTCTCGGGTGCTTATAACAGATAGAGGTCATCAGTTTACTAGTCTATTTTGGAGATCTTATTTGGTCTGTTCAAAATCAAACTTGCCATGTCTACTGCTTATCACCTCCAAACCGATGGACAAACTGAAAGAGCCAATCGCACAATTCAAGACATGCTACGAGCCTTTATTCTGGAGGAGCAAGCGAAGTGGGACACCTTACTTCCTTTGATAGAATTTGCTTACAACAACTCTCTCAATGCATCTACTCGCAAAACTTCTTTTTATCTCATGTACGGAGAACATCCTCTCACACCAGCAAGTTTGACAGGATTTGGTACATCGTCAGTCAACACCAAAGTGGATGCTGTCAATGAATTCGTTGCACGAATTCAACAAGGAGTGGAAAAAGCTAAGGTGAAACTACAAATTGCTCAGAATCGACAAAAGCAATATGACGATGGACGCCGTTGACATGAAGAGTTCACGATTGGTGATCAAGTTTGGTTATCCACAACCAACCTTACTCTGATCGGCAGTTGTAAATTCAACCCTTGTTTCATCGGACCTTTCTCTGTTGTCCGTAGAATCGGAGCAGTGTCATATCAACTCAAACTTCCATCCCACATGAAGATTCATCCGATTTTTCATGTGTCTTTATTACGACAATATACACCACGACCTCATCAATTTGGCAATTCGCAAGAGACACGACTTCTTCCTCAAATTATCGATGACGAGGAAGAGTTTGAAGTAGAGCGCATCTAAAGAAACGTGTTCGTGAGACTCGTCATCAACGGATAGATTATTTGGTGAAATGGAAAGGATATCCATTACAGAAGCAACATGAGAACCTGCAACCAATCTTGCACACGCGCCACTCATAGTGAAAGCTTTCGAACAGCAGTTGAGCAACGAGGACGTTGCTTCTTAAAAAGGGAGAGGTTTGTAATAAGTAGAACTCTACTTATCAACTAGAGGGGAAATTGATTTGGTAGAAGTCTTTGGTATAAGAATTAGTTACGGCTAAGTTGGCCTGAGAATACATGCAGCAAAAGAGTACTTCTACCAATAGACTGGAGCGCCAAAAGTCCACCGAGAAACTTCCAGAAGGAAGTTTCTTGAAGGAAGCTTTGAGAACTTTCCAGTGGACTCTTACGTGGCTCATTCTGAATCCTCTAGGCCCTGCATTAAATCGTACTTTGCGTTGAAGTAGTCGGAATGGAATATCGGGAGCCATCGCAACATGAAACCATCGCGAAAGATTAAACCATCGGGCTCCACAAAAATAGTTACGTCGGAAAAAAATTTAGCCTTAAAGGCCTCTGAATTAAATCATACTTTGCGGTGAAGTCATCAGAATGGAATATCGGGAGAGCCTCCGCAACATTAATAAATCAGGAGGAGGAGGAAAACCATCGGGATGTTAAGCCACCGGAATAGTTACATCGAGTAAAAAATTAAGGACTAAAGACATTGAATTAAATCGTTATTTACGTTGAAGTCTATTTATGTCTGAACCCTTACGGAAACCATCGAGAAGAATTAAAGCTTCGGGTCCACGGAAATAGTTACATCGAGTAAGAAATTAATGCTTAAAGCCCGTTGAGTGAGCTCTTCAATCAAGTTATTTTGATTTCAGTTTTCAACAGATCGCTGCTGCTGTCTAGGTCCTCTCTGTGCTGGGATAGGTACTGCAAGCGCTTGGGGAACCGCTTGGGGAATCACCACAGGTGCTTGAGGAATCACTATAGGTGTCTGAGGTATTATAAGAAGAACTACTGGAGCTTGAGGAGCTACTCTCTACTCCGGCAAGGTCTGCACTGCCATCCTACCACGGCGTTGTCTAGCAAGAGTAGATACAGCTTCCTCCACTCGTCTCCAATCTGATGTAACTCTCCCCTCAGCTCCACGATCAGCTAACATGAAACAAAGTCTGTCTGCTAAACCATCCAGAGCACCTAAGAATAACTCCGTCTTCCTAGCATCCAGCATCAACCTTTCAAAACTAGAAACCTTAGAATACCTCTTCTCAAATTCAGGAATCACTTCATTCAATCCCATGGAACGTCCAAGCTGACGCTCTATCCAGTCCGTGAGGGTTCTTCTAGTGACTCTTTCAGAATCCTCCTCTAAAATTCTTCTCTCAGTGCATGTTCTAAGTTGTTTTGGATCTAAAGCTGCATGTAAGCCACGTCAACGATCCGTGTGCTCACTTTGAGAGGTCAGCATTAACCGGAAGCTTATCATGTACTATTCATCTCACTATATAAAGGATGCGAATGCACCTCCACGGGCATTCGAATTTTGAGTTCACTCTAGAGCTCCATCTTACAGACGCAAGCTCTTGGTTCATAGCTCGACTTTGCATTAGAGCATTCTGACTCGCACTGACTATCTTCTCTACAGCGATGAGGTTCCGCCTAAGCTTGGTTCAGCCTATAGTAGGCTGCAAGCGTGGCGGCAACAGCAAAAGTGATCAAACGAGTCTGTGTTCTTTGGCATTCGGGCTCTCTTGGAGATCCATCCCAATTGGGTCGTCCTACAAGTGGACGTGGAAAATGCTTTTAATAGTATTTTTTGCGCTTCCATCTTTAAGGAACTCATGGATAGCGGTGGATCTCTACCAAGTCTCGTTCCCTTCGTGCATTCATTCTATGGTTCTTCCACCCCATTTATTACCAGCACGGTCTTTCGATAGAGGAGGTTACAATCATCAGATCCGCTGCAAGTACTCGTCAAGGAGACTCTTTGGATGGACCCCTCTTTGTCTTAGCTCACTATAGAGCTCTCTTGGTCACCGCCTTGGCTTCTCCAGGTTGTGTTTTTCATCTCTAGCTGATGATATGCATATCGTAGGTCCGGCAGACCAAGTCTTTGTTATCTTTGATCACCTCGTATCTCAATTGACCTTGGTAAAGCTGAGAATGAAGGTGTCAAAGTGCAAGACTTGATCTTTCATAGGTATACCGTCGGACCTCCATCTCCTAGAGAGATTTGTTATACCTAGAGATGGTTTACGCATACTCGGAGTACCGGTGGGTACAGCGGACTTCGTTTCTCGATTCTTAGATGTTGTCATGACGGAGGACATTTTGCATATCGAGGATCTCTCTATGTTAGAGGACCCACATGTTGCTTTTGGCATCGTTTCTTCGTCCATTGCACGTCGTCCGGGTTACTTACTCCGCACAGTACCTCAATCTCCTATCTTCATCTCGCGCTGTAGAGAGTTTGATAGGAGGATCATGGAGGTTTTTGGTGACATCATAAGATCGGGGACCTTTGACTGGGTGGTAAGACCTCTCGCACGTAAGCAAACATCTTTGTCAATATCATCTGACGGGGTGGGCTTATTATCCATGGAGGAAACTACTCCGGTAGTCTTTTTGGGTAGTTGGGCCTTCTCAGCACCTTGGCTCTCTTGTCGTTTTCTCGTGCGAGATACACTTATTGAAGAGCTATGACAGAGGTGGAGGATGGTTCCTACCCGCTACAGTTGTGTCTCCATGAGACACGAGATAGTTTAAATCTTGAGACACATGAGGCACACCCTCGATTCGATACCCTAGCTTTCGATGGATCTCGCGGACTACAATCCTCTCTGACGGGACACCACTTCCAGCAGGTTCTCCATACGCTCTGACTGGATCTTTCCATCTCACGGGATACTAGAGCTCAACTTCGCTCTTGTTTGGACAAAGACGCAAGCTCTTGACTCATAGCTCGACCTTGCAATAGAACGTTTCGACTCGCACCGACTATCTTCTCTACAGCGATGAGGTTCCGCCTACGCTTGGTCCAGTCTATTGCTTCGGCACTGTCCACTTACGAGTGCGGGATCTCGCTCGACATCTCGAGTCGGCATCTTGCTTGTTGTCCTCACGGTGGAGAGCGGACAGCCACCCATGATGTCATCATGAATGTCGTGATCGCTTTAGCACAGGAGAGCGGTTACATGACATGGAGAGAGCGTTGGTACGTCCTTCAGACGGGAGTATCAGTGAGAGTTGACCTATACATGATGAGGGAGGATCAGATCTCAGTGGCAGATGTGGTTGTCACGGATCCGACACGAGACTCAGTAGCGGCACAGGTGATCATCTATTCCCCAAGATGGATTGCAAGCGTGACGGCAGCAACGAAGATGATGAAGTATATATGTTTGTAGGTGGGACATTGCTTCATACCTTAGCCTTGGAGATATACAGATTGACAGCTTTTAAGTTCGACGTATTTTTAGAGATTGTGTTAGAGCTTATCATGAGAGGCGTCAGAAGGTACCGCTTTCTTTTTCTTTTTGTATTATGTCTTTTAGACAACGAGTTTTCATTGTTCTACAGAGAGCTTTAGCAAGAGCAGTTCCCAAGAGAGCAATTGCAGTAAGCGATGCTACTTCATGTGCATCTGTTGTTTGCAAGACCACTGACGTATGTTTGTGATATTATAGGAGCGGTAGCGACCCTAGAGCTACTGATAGCAGGGTCTCGCCCCGGTGTTCTCCCCTCCGGGGTGTTAGTTGCTTGGCCCTTCGGATCCTTCTTTCCCGTGTAAGGCTTGATGGGGTCTTTCCCATCTGTTGGCTATTCATTGCGTCCGTTTTTCCATTCCTTAATTTTGGTCGTGCAAGGAATAGTTGTTGGTGAGGATGCAGATGGGACACACTGCACTCGGATCTCGAGAGTGAAGCAGTTTTCTTTTTCGACTCTTCTCGTTCACCCCTGGCGTCAAATACGGCTATCGGGAGGTTCATTGCAGGGGAGCCTATGCGTGAATGATTTGAAAGTATCTCGCAGAATTTGGAGAAGTTTGGTAAGGTTTTAGAGGCAGTGGTCGCTTCCGGTGATGGATATACTTCAACCGGGGAAAGTAGAGCCGATTGTCTTTTCGAACTCTGGCAGCTGTTGCCTCGAACTTCCGGTGGGATCTGCTTTTCGCCAGCGACAGTTCTTCAGATGAGGAACTGAGAACTTCTTGGCCGGACGGCCACGCCGTTGATCTACACATATCGAGCCCAACTTAGTGATGTTGTTTTCTTACCTGCCAACTTGCGACAGCCAGCTCGTTAGATTTCTTGACTTACGGGCGGGGCGAGTCTTGTAGGTTCTGCCCTCGAGGAGACACTGCTTTGCGAATTTCTCTCACGTTCCACAAATGTACAGTCTGTTTGGACTCGAAGAACATAAAATGTTGTTGGATAGACATACCTGCAAGGCAGAAGTCCAGCAATTTCGAATTAGACAGTGTAGTTGTGAATCAAACGACAGAGCAAAGCGTGGCTCGGAGATGCCTGTTCGAATTAGCGTGGAATATATCGTCTCTACATCTGGTGGCAAATATTTCAAACTTTGTTCCTCTGCACTTGATCTGGAACTTGATAGCTTACCTGACGCCGAAGTTCCTTGACCGTCGGGTTGTGGGCCATTGTGGAGCTCATGTGCGTTGCTCTAAGACTCAGCTTCGACCAAATTTGGGGGATCCAACATTCTCTTTCTCGGTGGAAGTACAGCTTTGGAGCAGCACTGTCCTGACAAGCCCCAGTGTTGGGTATGTGTCCAAGATTACCCGTTTGTGTGGAAACGAAAACTTGGATGGTTCTGAGCTTTCTTCAGTTTCCAACAGAGTGGAGATTGTCATACTCTCCAAGTTGTCAAGAAGCTTATCTTTCCAGCATTCTGCAGAACGCTATCTCGTGCTGCAGAAACCTTAAGGTTGGGCTGGCACACCTAAATATTACCAAGGATTCTAAAAGGATGCAGTATTCAAGTTTGTCGGATGTTGTACTCATGCTTTCAGGATCTCTTCATCTTATATCAACTAGGGCAAGGTCACGATCATCAAATATGTTTAGGCAGTGAGTTCCGTAACTTGTGATACATATAGATATTGATTATACAGGCGAAGATTTCTTTACAGAGAGTTTCGCCGTTTCGCTTCCATGTTTAAAGCGAACAAAGGCACTAGCCTCTGTTACGGCTTTTCAGTGGTTTCATTCACGTCTACCCGAGGACATAGTAGCTTAAGTATCCAGTAGTCTTTAAAATGGATTTTGTTGGATCTCTAACTAGAATCAGATGCTCAATGTCTCCACGTGATTTTTAAACATCGACTCATTGATCGTAATTTATCCATGCAGTGATCCATGCAGTGATTCACAGGGGCGAGATCTGTCTTGATACGTCGAATGGAGAAGTGATAACTGGGAAAGATTTAGAAAAGCTCGCCGGAGTAAGAGAATTGCACTGCCGTGCAGAAAATGGTTGGAGAATCAAGGCCATTTTCACGGGAGGAAGAGCGCGTAGCAGAGGTCGCGTAGGAGGACTGCCTGCTGGTGTGAGCTGATTGATATAGCAACCGAGCACAGGTAGGCAGGCAGCATGGCGAACAGCAAGTACGAGTACGTAAAATCATTCGAGCAGAGCGATGTGCTGCTACCGCACACTTGGATTGTCATACGGATTGACGGAAGGGGTTTTACACGCTTCGCAGAAGTGCACGAGTTTCAGAAACCAAACGATGAGCAGGCGCTGCACCTCATGAACGAATGCGGGAGGGCCGTGCTCGAAGACCTTCCGGATGTTTGCTTTGCCTATGGTGTCAGCGATGAGTACAGGTCTGCAGTTCCTCTGAGATTTTCTCGCGACTCGTTCGGTGTTTTCTTCGGTATGTTTCTAGGGAAAAGTTAGCCGAATAGTCCAGATTTTGTGACCTCATGGAGATCGTGCTGTCCGCTCTGCAGTTTTGTGTTGCGGAAAACCAGCACCCTCTACCAAAGGCGAGCTAGGTATGCAAGCGTCCTTCACATTTCAGTTTCTCGCTCGGCCAGATTTAAGCGCAAATTCTGTGTTGCAGCCTAAAACCTAAAACCTTAAACTCTAAACCCTAGACTCAACCTACTAGAATCGCATTCCTCGTTCTACACGAGATTCGATCTCGTGTAAAGCCGACTTGTTCATGTTTCTCGATTTTTGCAGTAAGTTGGTGTCGGTCGTCGTTTCTCTGTTTTCGGCGACTTATGTGATGAAATGGGGTCAGTATTTCCCCGGAAAGGAGATCCAGTATCCTCCATCTTTCGATGGTCGAGCCGTCTGTTATCCATCCGACACCATCCTCAGTGATCATCTCTCATGGCGGCAAGTAGACTGTAAGTTGGACGACTCTTTGCCCTCCTGAGCCATTGAGCAAGATAGAATCACTGACAAAAAGAGTCTGCGTATTTATCAGTTAAGACCGTTTTAGGGAACTGAAGATTGATCAATATGCGCAGGTCATATAAATAACCAATATAACACGTGCTATTGGAGTCTGGTACAATCTGGGAGTACCCGATCCGAAGCTCAAGATTTGATAAAGGTCGATCCAGACACGAGCCTGAGCTTCTGTATTTGCTTGTTCTTTGCTAAGTTATGAGTGCGCTTCAGTTAATCTGCTCATCACTTCGAAGAAATATTTTCAACCCGCAGGGTACACTTGCTGATTTCAAAAATGAGCTTCTGCATTCTCGATTCGGCATCAACTACAGTAAACTACCGGCAATCTTCCGGAAGGGATCCCTTATTTTCAGGAGACAGGTTGGTCCGTAAAAACTGCCACAGATTTCAGGGAAGTTTTAGGGCCCAATCCAACTGAAGCCAAGTGTCTGTATCTCTTGCAAGTATGTTACCTCGCCTCGAGTGCATGTTTTGTACTTAAGAAATCTTTTGATTTTATGAGTGAGTAGAGGAGTGATCTCGTATTTCTGCAGGTTTCTGGGAGGTGTTTACATTTTGACTTCCTGTCCGGGAATAATGATTTTCAGGTAGCGTTTCTCAGACACCCGCTGTGTTCTTCTTACCCTTTTTCAACAGGATGCAGTTGTTTTTAAAGTTGTAGACGGTGTAGCTGTCAAAAGGCTCAAGACCTTGGTGGTAATCACACATGAAGATCTGATCAAAGACTCGTTTTGGGATGAGAATCCTGGTATTTTGGGTGGACCTAAAAGGACCTAAAAGGGTCCAAAGCGACCGAGAGCTCTGAAAGAGCAAGCGACTGCGAACTCGACCCCCGAAGATGGTTCGGGGGGGCCCCCAAAGAGCCTAGCTCTGGGAGAGAGCAGGATACTGCGGGCACAACACCCGAATATGGAACTCTTAGGTGACGTTCCCAACTTGGTGATGTTGTTTTCTTACCTGCCAACTTGCGACAGCCAGCTCGTTAGATTTCTTGACTTACGGGCGGGGCGAGTCTTGTAGGTTCTGCCCTCGAGGAGACACTGCTTTGCGAATTTCTCTCACGTTCCACAAATGTACAGTCTGTTTTGGACTCGAAGAACATAAAATGTTGTTGGATAGACATACCTGCAAGGCAGAAGTCCAGCAATTTCGAATTAGACAGTGTAGTTGTGAATCAAACGACAGAGCAAAGCGTGGCTCGGAGATGCCTGTTCGAATTAGCGTGGAATATATCGTCTCTACATCTGGTGGCAAATATTTCAAACTTAGTTCCTCTGCACTTGATCTGGAACTTGATAGCTTACCTGACGCCGAAGTTCCTTGACCGTCGGGTTGTGGGCCATTGTGGAGCTCATGTGCGTTGCTCTAAGACTCAGCTTCGACCAAATTTGGGGGATCCAGCATTCTCTTTCTCGGTGGTAGTACAGCTTTGGAGCAGCACTGTCTTGACAAGCCCCAGTGTTGGGTATGTGTCCAAGATTACCCGTTTGTGTGGAAACGAAAACTTGGATGGATCTGAGCTTTCTTCAATTTCCAACAGAGTGGAGATTGTCATACTCTCCAAGTTGTCAAGAAGCTTATCTTTCCAGCATTCTGCAGAACGCTATCTCGTGCTGCAGAAACCTTCGGAGGCCTTATCCTTCATAGGTCCTGGGAAGATACAGTCAATGAGCTCAAAGCTGGAGAGCCTTCGTGGCCTTGCCTTCTCACTTCTTTGGAGAGCGAGGAGTCCGTAGGTCTTGTCACGATGGATGATGGAGACTGTACTTGCCAAGCAATCCTCGAGCCTTTGACACCCGACTCTGCTCTTCTGACCGTAGTCGACATCTCAGGCCCGACTTTGCGCAGAGAGCCTGTTCCCACTAGCCTGTTCCAGAATTAGTTTCAAGGACAAGTTGGAGAAGTATGCAAAAGGAAGGGTTGGGCTGGCACACCTAAATATTATCAAGGATTCTAAAAGGATGCAGTATTCAAGTTTGTCGGATGTTGTACTCATGCTTTCAGGATCTCTTCATCTTATATCAACTAGGGCAAGGTCACCACCATCATACGTTTAGGCAGTGAGTTCAGTAACTTGTGATGCATATAGATATTGATTATACAGGCGATGATTTCTTTACAGAGACATTTACAGTATTGTCAGACTCTGCTTTCGACGACCTTTTGTCATCTCATTGACTAATGTCTGTTTTTCGATGACGCTAGTCTGTAGCCTTCTGTCCTCTCACAGTAACCAAGAAAGACTCTGTGAACACTTCGTTCATATGAGTATATAGCTAGCACCGGAATTCTGAAAGGCTTGGTCGAGCTTATGGTCATACAATAACTTTGACCTCCAGGTAATGCTTCCCATGGAGATGGATTCTCCAAATGCAGCGCTTCTCCCCAGTTGCTGTGAGGAAATCGAGAGTGTAGTGTACTGAATACTGCTGTGATAGCTTTCCACCGACGTACTGGAAAGTCAAGAAATTACTGCAGTCCCACGCAACCGTCACAGTGAAGGAACGCAGTGAAGCGTGCTTACTCGTATCACGTCGAATCGTAATTCGGTCGAAGCAACAGGCGCAGTCCAGAAGGAACTCAGTAAAGCGTGCTGACCCTTTACCACTTCGCTGGTCCTCGTCAGCTGCAAAGTTGGACATTCCTCCTTTGCGAGAACCTCTCTTGGAACAGTCTAACCAGCGTCATAGGATCTCTCCGTCCGCCGCTGTAGACGATGAGAGCGTCATCCTAGGTCTCCGTTAGTCAGACCTCGTTTGTGTTCAGGACCAATCCTTTCCTTCTAATTTCAGTCTGGAAGATGACCTTTTAGTCGAGCTTATGGTCGTACAATAAAGTGTCAAGTTTTGAGAGTAGGAGACCAATCAGAGAAGCTGTGGATCATGTCTGATCTCTAATTGAACAGGACTTTTGAAGAACACAATGGGTAGGTTTTCCCGACATATGAAAGAGATGGAGGAATTACACGAATCATCATCATGTAACCTCCTCGACGGAAGAAGTTAGACCTACCTTAGAGGAACGCCTACTCTAGTAGGAACTAGGTTGAAGTTCGAGCAGGTAGCATCCCCTTGAACGAGAGGGAGAATAAGCATGCTCAATCAACTTTCATACTTTTGGTTTTTTTAAGATATCTAAAATAATGTAAGTGTTATATAAATAGTTTAAATTAAATATATAAAAATTAAAATAATATTTGAATGTTTTAACTTTTTTTGTCGAAAGAATTAGGTAATAAGTCAAGGTTAAGTTGCAGCCCTCTTCCCTCGGAATAAGAAGAGCCACGAGACTAACGTTTTCTGTTTCAATGTAATATACTGGACCAACACTTGTGGAACCTCTACCTCGGGATTAGTTCAACTGGTGCCAGACTCTCTCGTCACTTATTTTCAAGGTCCATGACGTCATGGAAGGATCTGGATCTATACTCAGAAATTCCACGTATTTTTTCCACTACCATTGTTGGCATGGATCGATCCCCACAATTCAAAGAACGTGGATCCTCGAAGATCCTTGTGGAGAAGGCGAGCCTTTCCATCCTAGATATTCACAATAATGATGAATATATTTTTCAGTATGATTTGATTATGTTGTGCAGGTGAAGTAAAGTGATAGTATTGTCGAAAGCAAGATTTTTTTTCATAGCTACGTTATTGAATGTTATTAAAAATTATTTTTATCAATATTGAGTAGTTTTTTTCCAAATGAATTATAATTTATAAAGTTGGTGAATAGTTATAAGTTGATTTTTTATTTAATAAATTTTAATTTGAGATGATAACATAGTCACCAAAACTATTTTCTGCGAGAGTTGCGAGAGTTAGGCTATCTGAATTTGAAACAGTGGTCTCCAGATTTTATTCTAATTTTGAAAATAAATTCTCTTAGTCTAGCAGCCCTACCACTTTGCTATAACTTCTTTCATAGTGATTGTTAGAAAGATCCGTCTTCTTCTTCTCCTTGTCTTCTGAGAGGTGTTGAGTTATTGGATCTAAGAGATATCAATTCCTCAGTTCCCATGGATCAAGTTTTCAGGACTCAGTGATGGTCTGTCGTTCAAGGCCGTCTACTTGCATTATAGCACGTTGTCCATGCATCAACTACAAGCTGTTGCGAAATCTTTTGGTCGGCAGTCTTTCCTCGGTAGGGTTGCACTTCGAATCCTGAATTCTCCTGCATGAGAAATGACTTTATAGATCAACTGTGATTCTCCGGATCAAACTCGGCTGAAATAAGATCAGAATCGCCGTGTTTAGATCTCTATCCGTAAATTGTAATGTTTTAAGTCTTCCGTTATAATGTTTTAACCCTTCATTTCTGGTGATAACGAAGACGAGGTTGGGAGATTCGGATGTCGATATGATCCGTATATGGATGGTGTGGTGTACAGTGATCAGGGGATTATGTCAATGGTTATCTCCAAATTCGTTGCCCTCTAGGGAACAACGGTCGCTTGGAACATATGACAACGCTAGAGTTTTGGATTTCTAGTCACGCAATAGACTCGATAGCAAAAGAGATATTGGTATGTTTTTAGATTTCGGACTTTATCATCGATGAAAATGAAGCAGCTTCAAGGTAGTAACCAGAAGGTCAAAAGCAAGTTAAACTGATTGAATAATTCACTACTGGTAGCTCCAACCTGATTGATAGGGTTTTATGGTCTCAAATTAAGCATAAGATAGGAAAATGTGCAATATTCTGAGGACTCCAGTGGTTTAGTCTTGTAAGTCGAGCCATGACTGTAAATGAGGTGTCTTCTCTTGCGCACGCGAGAAAGAGCTTGTTTTACGTTAAACACCTTCCTCGTGTACTTGAAGTATAGCCATCTAACACAAGAAAGCAGCAGAAAAAATAGATGTGTGTTCTAGATACCAGAAAGAATGATCTTCGAGTTTGAAATAATTTCTTCTGCTATGAAATTACGAACCATAGTGGTTTCATAAGAGTAAAAATATTGTTTCTAAGAAGTATGCGGCCAGGGACTTCGTTCCTGATATCCAAGCGTCTAGATCGCCATTGAGAGCATTGAGCATGATTGAACAACAATTTCTTACCAAGATTCTTGCTCCTAGACACGGCCTGGCTGTATAGATACAGGAGAAATTCATGTCAATTAAGGGAAGTAATCTCCAGTATGATTCGTTTCGCTGAAATTGAATCTCCAACGATGGACCTAATGTTTATGTCATAATGTTATGCAGATGATCTCGTTGTTATTTAATTATGATATATATATTTAGTTTAATTTAGTTTTAATCTGTTTTGTTTTTTGTTTCATTGCAGAACGTCTTCACAACGTTTCGAAGATCATAGTGTTATTGAAATAAAAATTATTATTTTCAATTTAATTTAATATATAGGAATTTTTATTTTTGGATTATATTATTAATTGTTGTTAAAAATATTTTTTTGTCAATATTGAGTAGTTTTTTTCCATGTGAATCATAATTTATAAAGTTGGTGAATAGATGTAAGTTCATTCCTTATTTAATAGATTTTAATTTGGGATGGAAACATAGTCACCAGAACTATTTTCTGTGAGAGTTGCGAGAGTTAAGCTGACTGTAAAGATCATTTGAAGGTAAGTTCCCTTAGTCTAGCAGTCCTACCACTTTGCTATAACTTCTTTTATATTCTTATCGAGTATGATGTGATTATGTTCTGCATGTGAAGCGAAGTGATAATATCGATCCAAAGCAAGACCTTCTTTCATAACGACTTTGTACCTCTAAACTAAGTTTACGAGTTCAAAACTACTGCTTTTAGTAACCAAAATGACTTAAGACATCTAATTGAAATAGCTTTTTGTCTATTGTCATGATTGTATATATTATATCTATCTTGGATAGAAAGTGATATTATGTGTGTGATTTTCAGGTTGATATATACAATGGATTCCACTATGTTCAAAAAAGAAAAAATGAAAAAGATTTCCATAGATGGTACAGAAGAGAGTGACCTCATAATGGAAATACTGAAGCAGCCAAGTTCTACTCCATCATCTCTCATAAAGTCTCCACAAAGAAAAAGAAAACAAAAGAAAACAATTATTTCATTTCAAACGCCAAATGTAGATAAAAACTTATCCGTGTTAATAGATAACATAAAATATGTCAAACAAAATGACGTTTTTTAAGATATTATACACAACAAATATGGTAACATTAATAAATCTATAACGAAAAGCTCCTTTCTTTTATTCAATATGATCGATCATCAAATGGAGAAGACTAAAACATGCAGTGCCCAAGGCAAAAATGAGTAAACTGGTCATACAAGGTCTATAGAAATACATATTGTAGGATACAATACTTTGGTCCTAGAACAGTGTAGGTAGAAAGGCCCGTGAAAACCCTCGATCATAGAGGAGATGCAAAATTCATCCTCTTGATCGATGGGCAAATGACGTTTGAGACAATTAAGCCTTGGAGTTCTACTCCAGTTTTCAAATTCTGGCACTTCATGCTTCTCCGAATGTGCATGCGTTATCTTACCATTTGATTCAAGACATTAGACATATCTGTTGCCGTTATTACTGTACACGATGAAAAAAGAATACGGAAAATTTGAGATCACAATCATAGATGGTGATTCTGAAGAAGACAAGATGACGGTAAGTAAGTTAAGATGTACATTAAATAAGTTACGTTTATAAATTTATTCCGCAACTGATTTAAAAATTTGCTATTCTTGAAACTTCTAGACTAACACATTTTGTGTTCATGTTGCAGTTGATCATCCATTATGATTTCACAACAGAGTATAGAAATATCGAAACTCTTTTTCACTCTGGACATACTGTATTGTTGCACTTAAAATCTGTATCAAGACATTTTGTCCACGAGAGAAGAAAATGATCTTCCAAAACTGCATACACACAGAGCTACTATATGGACAACTCCTTCT
Source organism: Asterella californica (assembly GCA_036924285.1). NCBI lineage: Eukaryota > Viridiplantae > Streptophyta > Marchantiopsida > Marchantiales > Aytoniaceae > Asterella > Asterella californica. The sequence goes on from JAYKYS010000008.1 coordinate 18,071,699, forward strand.
ATCAAATAGAGAGTTGATGTTTTGAAAAGAGTGCAGAAAGCTCATATTACGAGCAATAGCAAAAACATCAAGCTATACAATCAATTTTTTATGTGAATAATTTGGATCAACTTTTCTATTTGCAAATATATCTTATGTTTATAACTTCTTTCATGTGTTTAGGTACGTGGTACTTTTAAACCACGTAATTATGGTGACAGACCCTACAAATACACATGCGTCACGTGCAATTCAACGCACTTACAAATTCAAGATTTGAATCATCTTCAAGGCTTTTGCAAAAGTTGTAAACTGGATTGTCAATTACGACTTGCGCTGTGGATTGAAGGGTATGTTGAAGATCTTTCCAATGGTAAATAATACATGGTCCATGCAAAAGATAATTGGTTCCAAGATATAACGCACTTAGTAGAAACAGAGATTGTCCAAAATTACGACAATGACAACCATCGAGATATGCTCTTGGATCAAATTGAGGAGATCGCAACATAATAAATTTTCTCGTTTAATTCAAACGGTGATTTTTGTGGATTTGATCAAGTAAGTAATTTATACTTTATTTAATTCTCAATTGTATAAATATTATGATGATTTTTAATTTTAGAAAACATTGACTGATGTCATCACAAATTAATTGCATCAGTATAAGAATCGTTATCAAATGTTGCAAACCACTAAAATAATGACATCAATGAACGTCTAACTTTTCATTTTAACAGATCAAGGAGACTTGATCTGCTGAGGGAGAATCATCTTAAACCTCGACAACTCCAACCGTTTAATCTTTCAAAATCGATAACGTTCTAAGAACTTTTCATATCCAAATAATCTTGTTACACAAATAGACATAACATTGAAGACTTCATGATCTATTTTGTCTTGTGCATTTATTGTCTTAGCATATCAGATATTTTTCAAAATTTCAGTTTTACCATTGTAGTTAACAATGTTTACTAGAGTTTTCGGCTCAATTAGCCATCTATACAATATTAAAATTACCTTTGTATCACGCTTCTCGCTCCTTTCAATTCATAGACACTAGTAGTCCATCCAATCAAACCTTCCTCCTCAAAAGTGAATGACAATGATTCTTCAACAGACATAGGATTGCCGTCAATTGTAGATAAATATGCACGATGTTTAAGGTTTACAACATCATAGGTTTAATGATCTTGAACAAATAAAACTTTTGAAAGCAACATACACATAACGAGCTGCATATAACATACAAGGAATGACTATTCACAGTGCTTTAGCAATCCCTAAAGACTCTTGTGATAAAATTATATTAAAATTAAGTCCAGATCGATTAAATAAATACATCAAATATTATAACCAATTAAGATTATTAGTGATAGATAAAATCTCTCTAATGAGAGCGAGAATGTTCTCATACATAAACCAAAGACTACAACAAATAACTCAGAATTTTAACCTTCCATTCGGTGGTATAGATATAATTGTTTGCGGTGATTTTTATCAAGTATAACTTGTTCAAGGTTCATGGATTTTTTAGTCATCTAATATTTATTCTCAAAATATTATCACTAACATATGGTCTTCATTTTGTGGGTGAGAGCATGTTCTCAACGAGCAGAGATATTTCAAAGAGTTATGCCTATGGTTTTTGAGAACCTAGTGATTGCTCAGCATAGAGACATGTTGCGATATGCGACTATTCGAGGAGGAGGTTATCGATCATCGATTCGCATGTTTCATCTTGGTGATTATATCTATGTATAGCAGACTGCACTGACGACCTTGGATGTGACCGTCAAGTGCATTATTTTACAAGTGCGTGAGGTGTTACCTTCTGGAGTACTCATGTTAGAGGACCGTGATGGTGTTGTTTGGAAAGACCATGTGCGTAATTGCACACCATGTCATCTTCTCAACATCGATGGTACCGTTGACCCAAGTTTAGCAGTTGTATGCGAGGGCTTGAGGTGTATATTGTGTTGGTCTACTGGTGGAGCAGTCTGTATGTTGGTGTTTGATGATTTTTCGAGATGTTAGCACATGTCATGTTTGACTTCATCTCTTAATGACGTTCCTACTAGACGGTGGATTTGCTCCCGATGTATATAACAAAGATAGCCGATTAGATCTTTGGGTGGTATGGATTGCAGACATGTGACTAATGATGGGACGATGTAGCACTCGGCCTCGTGATCCTTACACCCATGAAGGTGTATATCACGTAGTTCCGAGTCGCTTTGTCCGACCTCACGTGCAAGGATATGGAGCTATCTGGAGTTAGAAGGACCTAACTGTCAGTTAGGGGGGTGATTGTGGTACACTTGTGTATGTGTATGACATCGTCCATGTGTTATGTGTTTGTGTGGTGTATCTCTGAAAGTGTGTATGTTGTGTAGTGCTCTGTATGCGCACGACAGCCGAGAGTTGCATTGTGTTTCGATATATTAGTAGCAAACCTCGACTTTTGTGTGTATATATTGAAATTGTTCGGTGTTTATGAAATGTGGAACAAAACTAGGATTGTATAAGTGTCTCACTGAAACACAAAATATCATATAGTTGTAATTTATGATATGCTCAAACATCAAGGTGATATTTTATTAATGATCTGTGTTTAAAATTGTATGAGCATGTAAGTGGAAGATGAGATATTCACCTCAAGATCATGGACGTAGAGTTGCCATGATGATTTTAGTTTCAACTGTTCCATTTCGAGCGTCACTCAATCGACTACAACTATATGACGATGTTTGATCAATTATAATATATGTAGGTGTTTCAGATTTTTCACTCTGGATAATGCAGTGTATGTCAATCCGTGTCAATTTATGTGCTTGGGATTGAAAGCTACCTGATGCATGGTCAATCCTTGCGATATGTGGATAGTTCGTGTAGATGCTTGTTGAAGAGAATTGTGTTCTAGTGATCTTATGTTCTCTGGTATATTTATTGATTGAAAATTGTTACGAAATCTTGGTAATGGACGTCCAAGATGGATTAATGTTATTGGAATACAAATGTTTTTGTTTGTTCCTCGCTTGTGTTCATTTGTGTTTTTGATCTTTTTGGATCAAAGAATTGGATCCAAATGATTTGATCATCGTTATATGTTATTGTGGACATGAAAATCCCAATGTTTTCATTTGTGTTAATGCTTTTCAAATTTTGATGATTTGCAGTTGCATGCAGCTTTTTTTTGCACAATGAGTTGTTGTTTGCCAAAGAGTTTCATGTTCTACATATATCATTGTAAGTCAGACTCAGTTTGATCATGTGATATAAACCTGAAAAACAACATCAAAGAAAGCATTGCTGGAAAACTTCATGCAATGTTGAATTTACCTTGGAATATATATTATTGGTGTTGATTTATTTTTATGTTTAAAGAAAAATGCTAAAAAATAAAAGTTGCAAATGAAAGTTGTAGATTATATACATTAATGAATGCATTGCCTAATCTTTTTATTTGTGTGGTTACTTCTTGATTTTCCCTCGTACATTGATTGTTAATTTTCTTCATCTCATTCATTATTGTATTATCTATTTTTGTTAGATATGATGTACAATATTGTGCCGTAGCATGTGGACGTATTGACAATCTGTGTTGACTTGCCACATAGACGCATCATTTTTTGAAAAGAAATTAATGTAAATATCGATTGGATGACGTTTGAGATATATGGAAGGTTTTGATAAAGAATATCTTAGCGTTAATCAGTAAGTTTCATATGTAAGTTCTAAATGTTGAAGATACTGATCGAAGTTCAATCTCCATTATAGTTTTGATAGAAGAAATGATGTTTGAGATTCTAATCGATTAAAGTTTATATCTCTCGTCGTTTCATTAAAGGATATAATAATGTTGTTCTTGACATGAGATGCCATGGAAATCGAAATCGAAAAGAAGAAGAATATCTTCTTTTATAACAAGTTTTTGTGTGGTGATGAGTTTGACATCTGATCATCTCTTCGCTCAATAAGCGATGTTCAGTAGAAATATACTCGTCGATGGAAGTTGTTATTGATTCATCAGGATCTTTCTTGCAAATATGAGCATTTTTTATCCACAATAGTCCATGATCATGTGGACTGCCTCTACTTTGAAATTCAGTTATGAAAAAGAAATCCGATACATTTCCCAAAATCAATTGATTATGTTGAATCAATTTACGAAAACATTTTATTTTATGTTCTTAATATCGTGCACATGTCACAAGATCTTGTCTAAGAAGTTGTGATTTTTGTGAAGAAGTTAAGATTTCTTCATTGTCCGGCAATGGAATATGGTTATCGATTTTGTTCAACTTGAATAAGGTGTTCATCAATGGTTTCCAGTTTTTTTCGTTTGTAGTTAAAGTAATGAAAAATGTAAGTTTTCCTAATTGTCGGATCATCGCGAAAATATTTCGTCTAACGAGTTGGTAATAGTCTGGAGTGAATCGTATTTGGGACAAACAAAGAAAAGCTTGATCTGATATAAGAATTTGTTGTTTGAAATTGTCGTCTTCGACTTGTTTCGCTGTCAAAGGAGAGCATTGTAGTTTACTCTTTCTTATTCGAATCCAAAAAATGCTTAGAATTTTCTCGATGCAGATTTTTGACATCTTGAAAAAGACTTTTGGTAAATGTCCAGCAAATTTATGAGTTTTGTATAATAATTGTCATGAAGCTAGTTTGTGATATGACATCTTTGAAACGATTTGTTTGTTTCTTTCGTTGCCAAAACAACAAGTTTAGGGTTTAGGGTTTAAACCCATTCTGATTTAGAGGAGTTCAGTCATAATCTTACGCATGGTAGCTTTACGTCATTGGCTTTTCAACCAAACGCAATTATCAATTATGTGAATCAATGATTCCTCTCGTACTAAGTCGAATTACTATTGCGACGCCGTCTCATCAGTAGGGTAAAACTAACCTGTCTCACGTGTCATGCGCATACACATCGCTACACAACATACATCGCTGTCATATGTACATCACACATACACATAACACATGGATGATGTCATACACATACACAAGTGTACCACAATTGAGCTCAAGTTGAACCTTCAAGTTCCTAGCTATGGTGGATAGTCTTTGTGAATGCAGTTTGGAGTCTCTGTGAGGACAGAGTGGATTTGGCTTGACTTTAGTAGTGACTCTTTAGTGCCCGTTGGCATGGTGGAGTGAGTACATATAGTTTATCACTTGAAGAACTAAGGCCTCCAAGCCCTGCCTGCGAAATATACCCCTAGTGTGTCATCCCAAGAACTCATCCTAACGGCACTAACGGCCCTACCGGGATTAGCCACTCCGCACTCGGTCAATTTAGCCGAGGTGCCAAACTGATGTGACACACGACGGTGTCGCGACGAGAGTCTTTCTTGGGGAGGACAGACCTCCTGACTGTAATTGATCAGAGAAATAATCTAAAGAGAAAATAGGTTGCTGCTGGCGATGAGATCTCAAAACCCTGCTTCTTGAAGTCACCAATTACAAAACAAACACCCAAACAGACACCCAGCAGACACTCAGGTACACAGATAGATCTTTCCGGATTCAGAAAAACTTTATTTCAGTGTCAACTGCACCATCAATTTCTGCACCATCAATTTCTTCAACTGTAAAATCTCTCTCTTCCTCTCTTGCGAGCGCCTCTCTGCCAAAATCTGCCAAGTTCACCTCAAACTCGATCTAGTAGGTGAAATTCTGACCCCTAACTCTTATTCCTTTTTTTGCGTCAACCTCTCAACTGAAAACTCTCAGAAATTTGATTCAACGACGATCAAAAGTCTCTCATAGACCATCAAACCGATCTCCGCTCAATAAACTGTCTCCTGTTCGTTTAGAAGGTAGCTCTGCCTCCAATCTGTATCTTAGACAAAATTTTTGCTCCTAAACCCTTGTCTATCCCTTGCGTCGATCTCCTCACTGAATTTCCTCAAAAATTTCATCTCCTCAACCTTCAAGCTTCTCCTGCGCGTCCCGACGGCTCTCCTTCTCCTCTCTGTAAAAAGTCTCCTTCTCTCCCGCGGCCGTAGGTTAATTAACCTAAAAGGTAAGTCCCCAGCTAAGCTGCCCCCTGCTGTCCTTATAAGCAGAAATACTTATCAGAAGCAGGCCCTTAGCTAAGCTGCCCCCCTACTGTCTTTAAGTACAGAACCTTAATTACTAAACTGACTCCTTTTTTAATAAAAGCTTCACAACTGCCTTTACAAAGTCGACTCCTTCATTACTAAAGGTCTCAGAGCTTTCTTTGCCATTGCTAAGCTGACTCGATGATTAATTAACTGATTAACAAAAGTTTCTCGTGCTCTTGATGCCATCTTGAATATACCACAAGTCATCCAATGTAAGCCGAAGCTCCTACACTTATGTGGCTGCCCCACAGGGCTTACAGCCCTCCATATGCGCACCAGGTATCTCCCATGATCTATTCACGATGGCATGCGGAGGCTTAGGTCAGGAAGCCCACGATTAAGGGAGATATCGGTCTCCCGTCCCTAGATATGCAGGACGTGGCTGCATATCCAACATAGACTCCTTTCCAGGAGGTCAACATGCCGGAAAAAGAACCAGAGGCTAGAGTGAATTGATCTTGAGACCACTTTCTCCCTAGGCAGGCGTCTTATCATTGGGATGGCCTTTGGTTCCGTTCTAAAAGCATTTACAGTATGTACATATGCTTTTATTGAAGAAATGTTTTTGCAAAGTCTTTACTAGCCTTTCCTATGCTAGCTTCTCTATAAAACTCCGTTTTTAATGAATGAAGAGTCAAAACTATAGTACGCATGAACACCTACACACTCACGCTATCAGATTGAGAGTTAAAGTCACGAGCCAGAATCGACAGATTTCTCTCTTTCGCATATTTCTCAGTCTAAAACCTGTACTAACTATTGCTTAAAACACTTTATGTAAAATCTAGAAGCATGAAGTCTCTCTCCTCGTCGAGCTTTGCATTCTGGTGTCTTTCGACCCCTTTAGGGTGATATTCCAATCCAAGCTAGGGGGCAGCTTGCCAAGCATAGCCCCAGCTTAGCTCCTACCCAGGTTAATAAGCTAGGGTGCAGCTTCCTGAACAAATGCTGGTTGAGTGTCTTCTGAAGCTCTATTTCATCATGTAGAATGTCATGCAGTACGACATTCACCCCCTCCAAACCTGCACATCCTCCGGCATGTGCCAACCTTTCCACTAGTCCAAAGTTCTCTAAATTGCCATCATCTTCTTCAACGTCCCCTACGTCTTCTTCTGATAGCAGATCTGCATGGCATCCATCATCTGTCTGACTCCAAAAATTCATCTAGCTCAACGGATTCTCCTCTTTTTCTAAACAATTTGATACGCTTACCAGCAATAGGAAGTCTTAGAGGTGTACCATGAAGCTCCCGTAAAGAGTAAGTAGCGTTCTGATGCACTTCTAAGAAAAACATACGGCCCAAACCACCTCCTAGAATTTTCCGAACCGTAGAGTGTTGATTCTCTAATGTACTGTCATACACTAAAACCCAATCTCCAGCATGTATGGACTTCGGCCGGAGTCTGTATGTCTTGTCAAACCTGTTCTTGTTCTTGAGACGGGCATCTTTTAGTTTCTGTTGTGCCTCTATAAGATCCTCCTCCCTATGCTCTAACTGCCTGATTCGAAGTGCAAGAAGTTGTACACGGTCCATTTCTTCTTCCCATGGTAAAGTAATCCATGTAGGAAAATCCTCCTCTGCTGGCATAATCGGCTTCTGACCCAACATCAATTCAATGGGCATGTACCCAGTAGTAGTGCAATGAGTCGACATGTCAGCCCACAGAGCAAAAAGGAGCAACCTAGACCACTGTCTATGTCTACCATCGCATGTCTTTATCAGAGCTTGAACAATCGACGGATGTGCTCTCTCGCTCTTACCAATCCTTTTCGGATTCATGGCAGTAGTGAGTTTGAGTTTCACTCTGTGTTGGACGAAGAACTCCTTCACTTCTGTACCACGCAACTCTCTTATGTCTGTACGCAATCTCTCTATAGATCCGTACCTACAGATAATATCTTCAAGAACAAACCTACATATCCCTTCTGTGGTCTTTGTCCTCAGAGCTCGTCCTTCCACAAAGTTGGAGAGATCTTCTCGAGACAACACCAAGTACCTCATACCTCATAACCCAAGAGGCATCGCTACCAAATCAAGAATCCATTGAAAATGGATACTAGACGGCTAGGTTGGTACCATGCCATCCTTGTAACGTACCTTTGAATAAAATTGACAGTGCAAGCATGAACTCACAAAGTTTGTCACATCTTGATAGAGTCATCTCCATCAGTATCTCTCCTTCAATTTTGTGTAGGTAGCCCAAGCTCCTCGATGTCCGGTCCACAAGGTGTCATGAAACTCCTTCATCAGCTGTTGCTTGGTCTGCATATCATCTATAACTCGTAGAAGTGCTCCATCTCTTCTCTTTGGATGCTTCCAAAGATATCCATCTCGCAACAAGTAATCATATGCCTTCTTTCTTATCTCTCTGAACTCTGCATCACTCAAACCCTCCCGTCTGTTTAAAGAACTCAGAAAGAATCCAATGTCACGTAACCTTCCCGAGTAGAACTCCTCTCTGAACGGCTCCAAGTCTGTAGCCCGTCGATTAACCTGACACTGAGCATCCTTTCTCTCCTCTTCCTCAACTTCTGAAAACATGACATCCTCATCTATAAATTGAGCCTTTGACAACATATCTGCGACCACATTCTCCTTTCCTTTTATATGCTTCAGCTTTGGATGCAAGCTTCTACTATAGGCAATCCAACGTAACATCGTTATGTCTGATGTGTTACAGTTGGATATCATGCCTAGTAGAGGTAGACAATCCGTTTCTAGGACTACATGAGCACCAATCAGAAACTCACGGTCTGTCTTCATCGCTGTCACCACTCCCCATAATTCACGCTTCATCTGAGGATAGTCTCGTTGCATGTCTGTCAAGATCCTAGCTCCAAACCTAGAGATAAATCGCATACCATCTGCATCATCTTGATCTATTGCCCAGCCAATCGCCTTTGGACTAGTATCTACTGTGACAATAATAGGTCTCTCACAATAGATTTCTCACTACTCTTCTCAGAACAGGTGGAGACTGTAGAGCCTCCTTCAGCCTATTCATAGCTTCTCGATGGACTGAGGTCCATACAAACCTCATACCCTTGCTCAGTAATGGATACAAAGGCTCAGCAACATGAGCATAATGAAGAATGGATAAACGATAAAATACACAAACACCTAGAAAACGTCGAACCTCCGTGATATTCTTACAGTCTGCCATCCTAGCTATGGCTTCAACCTTCTCCGGATTTGGTCGCCTTCCAAAAGCAGCACAAAAATGTCCAACCACTAAAATCTCAAACACACCAAACTTGGACTTAGCTCCTGAAAGGGTGAGATGTACCTCCTCCAAACGAATCAAGATACGTTCTACATTCTTGATATGATCTGCAACAAACCTCCTACATCCATTCGCAAGTACTGCTTCATCCTTGTCTTCAACCTCGCAATCTTTTATAGGAATATCATGTAGAAATGGAATGATAACATCCGGCACAAATTCTCTTAGTACCTTATGCATCGCATTCTGCATGTGAGCCACCGAGTTCGTCGCTCCTTGTGGAAGAGTACACATTCGCATCAATCTCAGGGGCGTACGCATAGTAGTTAGATCTCTATTCTCTACCGCCAGCTGGAACTGATCATAACCAGAATATAGATCTCCTATCGAATAGATAGCTCTGCCTGCAAATGCCTCCACTACCTCCTCAATCACAGGACCCGTCTCAACGTTACGAATGATTACGTTATTCGCATGCTGTAGGTCTTGAATAAAACGCAAAGCTCCTGACTTCTTAGGTACAGTGAACCACCTACTAGAATATGACCCCATAGACGGCTCAAGAATCCCCATCTGTACCTTCTCTTTCAACAACTCGATGAGTTTAGGCAACAAAGCACGAGGAACTGGGATCGGTTTCAGGTCCCAAGGCACATGAGGGATTGTGAATATAACCATAGGCGCTATAACCTTTGGGTCCACACAACTTATCTCCTCTGCGGAAAAAGAGAATGCTTTACCATGATCCATTATCATCTGCTCAAACATTGTCTTCTCAACCTCAGTCAAGAAATCACCCTCTCCTATTCGGAGCTCTTTCAACGTCTCCTCAGTAAATTGATGTCCTACTTGTCTATGATCACGTAATATAGGCTCAATCCCCACTAATTGTACTTGCTACTGGGAGTTAGCAGGTAGTTGAGCTGCTACCGGTCTCACCTTTTTCAATACAGATTTGTATTTCGCATGGACGTCTGCTTCCTGAGGGAGTGCACACCAACAAACGGCTTCTCTTCCCTCACTATTCTGCATCGGATGAGGAAAGAACTGCACGTACATAACAACCTCTTCATATATGCGTCGAGAGTGGATAGAGATCACCATTATACTATCTTTCTCTTCCATCAATCTACTCACACTGTCTAACCAACCAACAACTGACTTTACAGACATAAACTCTTCAAACAAGCCAGAAACCACTTCGTCTTCAAGCAGAACCCCTACACGCCACAACTCTGATACATGTTTCACCATCCATCTTTTTGTATTTTCCTCCATATCTTCAGCTCTTGTAAATTGACACCACCCATCTGTCTCAAACATCAGCAATCCAGACTGCCAACTCTGTACACTACATCTGTCTCTAGACCTTTGTACATGTCTCACTTCTAACTCTGACGAGATCTCAATAGTAGGTTCTACACCCCTGCAGGAGTGGCCTGCGAAAACCCTTACATCTCTTCGTCTGAGAATCTCTAAGAGTTTATCGGTTCCGCTCATGTCTTGAACGAATCGTCAAAAACTGTACTTAGTATCTGTCATCAGGACTCCGAACTCTGGCATAATGAGACCCATCGTTCATCACCTTTGTCTCCATTCGAACAGCGATGATGTATGGTTGGTCTAGTATGACAGGATAGGAGACAGACGACTGTACAAAGAAATGTTGATCAACCTCTACATCTCCAATCCTTACACGCATATTAGGACAAGCTCCGTATAACTCACCCTTTTGATTATGTGTAGCACGAAGTACCCAACCATGATTCCTTTCGATTGGCCACTGCCCCTTCTCATACACCTCTTTGGAAATGATGTTGATCTCCGACCCGTGATCCACAAGTGCAGGAACTAGTTCAGGAGTCCTCCAAGTCGAACCTGCGTCTCTGTTGTCGCTCTTGTCCAGTGCTTCTCTTTGAAATCGCTGTCTGCGTTTGACCTATCCTCTTCAAACTCTTCGTCTTCATTCTCAATAACAACCGGACCAGCAACCCATACTTTTATACTTATCATCCATGAACCCATCAACACCAATAGCATCTACTACACCAACCATCCGACTATCTACTTGTTCAGTCAACACCTGTCTCTTTTTCTTCATAATGTCTATTATCAACTTGTGAAACTCTCTCTTCGCGATACCAAGCACTTCACGAAGAGTAAACTCAACTCTAGCATCCAAAATGCGTTGCTCCACAATAGCACGTTGTTGTTTTGATGTCTGCCACTAACTTGTAAGCTGGAGCTTTCCTCTTCTCCTGTGTTGTAAACCTCTTCCCTCGTACTCTATCTGTAGCAGTAGGTTCTTGTGGTAAATCTTGTACACCTTCCATAGGATCCACTGCAGGTGGTGGAGCTGTAGAGGTAGAGGGTATATCCTCTGCAGCATGAACCCTACCTGTTAGTACAGATGGTGATGGTTCCGCTGCTCTCCTCCTTGTAACTCTCCAATGATCACTATCATCTGGTACCCCTGCATCTAGGTCGGAAGCATCTCGTCGTCTTTTGTCTTCCACCATGACATCCTGTTCACTACTCGTTTCTAAAAACACTCGAATAGAAGTTGCATCCACTAGGTCTCTCCATGCAGTAGCTCTCCTAATGCTTTCTGCACCTCTCTTCATCATTTCAACCGAGATCTCAGCAGCTTGCATCAACCATAATTGGATTAGAGCGCACCTCAACTCTCCCAGTATATACATCACCCTCCGCAGAATCCGTCGTCATCACTGTAGTGTTCGCACCAGTAAGTACTGGAAGCGAACTCCTCATTCCTCCTCTTCCAAAATATGTATTCAGGGGTTGCCCAGTGGCGGTTAGATACAACTTGTTATATTGATAATTAACTACGCCATCTTGCAAGACAACCGCCAAGTCTCTTTTGAGATGATCTGAGCTAACGCACCAAATACATCTCCTGGTAAAAGTTCCTCCTATAGGTCGAGCACTTGGTGCGACTGGTCGTTGATCTCTCCTCAAATCAGCCATCTCAACTCTCAAATCTCTCAACTGTTGAGCGATCTCTTCAATCAAGTTATTCTGATTTCGATTCTCAACAGGTCGCTGCTGCTGTCTAAGTCCTCTCTGTGCTGGGATAGGCACTACATGTGCTTGGGGAACCACAACAGGTGCTTGAGGGATCACTATAGGTGCTTGGGATATTATCTGAGGTATTATAGGAGCTTGAGGAGCTACTCTCTGTTCTACCAAGGCCTCTAGCTGCAGTGCCATCCTTCCACGACGCTGTCTAGCAAGAGTAGATACTGCTTCCTCCACTCTCCTCCAAGCAGATGTAACGTCCCCTTCAGCTCCACGATCAGCTAACATGAAGCAAAGTCTGTCTGCTGTGAACTCATACAGAGCACCTAAAAACAACTCCGTCTTCCTAGCATCCAGCGTCAACCTCTCTAGACCAGAAAGCTGATCAGTGGAAGCACCAGATGTTCGCGACGAGAGTCTTTCTTTGAGAGGACAAACCTCCTGACTGTAATTGATCAGAGAAACGACCTAAAGAGAAAATAGGTTGCTGCTGACGATGAGATCTCAAAACCCTGCTTCTTGCCGTCACCAATTACAAAACAAACACTCAAACAGACACCAAGCAGACACTCAGGTACACAGATAGATCTTTCCGGATTCAGAATAACTTTATTTCAGTGTCAACTGCACCATCAATTTCTGCACCATCAATTTCTTCAACTGTAAAATCTCTCTCTTCCTCTCTTGCGCGCGCCTCTCTGCCAAAATCTGCCAAGTTCACCTCAAACTCGGTCTAGTAGGTGAAATTCTGACCCCTACCTCTTATTCCTCTCCTTGCATCAACCTCTCAACTGAAAACTCTCAGAAATTTGATTCAACGACGATCAAAAGTCTCTCATAGACCATCAAACCGATCTCCGCTCAATAAACTATCTCCTGTTCGTTTAGAAGATAGCTCTGCCTCCAATCTGTATCTTAGACAAATTTTTTGCTCCTAAACCCTTGTCTATCCCTTTGCGTCGATCTCCTCACTGAATTCCCTCAGAAATTTCATCTCCTCAACCTTCAAGCTTCTCCTGCGCGTCCCGACGGCTCTCCTTCTGCTCTCTGTAAAAAGTCTCTCTCTCTCCCGCGGCCGCAGGTTAATTAACCTAAAAGGTAAGTCCCTAGCTAAGCTGCCCCCTTACTGTCCTTACGTACAGAACCTAAATTACTAGCTCCTTTTTTTAATAAAAGCTGCACAGCTGCCTTTACAAAGTCGACTCCTTCATTACTAAAGGTCTCAGAGCTTTCTTTGCCATTGCTAAGCTGACTCGATGATTAATTAACTAATTAACAAAAGTTTCCCGTGCTCTTGATGCCGACCTGAATATACTACAAGCCATCCAATGTAGGTCGAAGCCTCTACACTTATGAGGCTGTCCCACAGGGCTTACAGCCCCCCATATGCGCACCAGGTATCTCCCATGGTATATTCACGATGGCATGCGGAGGTTTAGGTCAGGAAGCTCACGATTAAAAGAGATATCGGTCTCCCGCCCCTAGATATGCAGGACGTGGCTGCAATCCAACATAGACTCCCTTCCAAGAGGTCAACATGCCGGAAAAGGAACCAGAAGACAAGGAGAATTGATCCTGAGACCACTTTCTCCCTAGGCAAACGCCCTATCATTGGGATGGCCTTTGGTTCTGTTCTAAAAGCATTTACAGTCTGTACATATGCTTTTATTGAAGAAATTTGTCTGCAAAGTCTTTACTAGCCTTTCTTATGCTAGCTTCTCTATACAACTCCGTTTTTAATGAATGAAGAGTCAAAACTATAGTACTCGTGAACACCTACACACTCACGCTATCAGATTGAGAGTTTGAGTCACGAGCCAAAATCGACGGATTTCTCTCTTTCTCATATTTCTCAATCTAAAACCCGTACTAACTATTGCTTAAAACACTTTTTGTAGAAACTAGAAGCATGAAGTCGCTCTCCTCGTCGAGCTTTGCATTCTGGTGTCTTTCGACCCCTTTAGGGTGATATTCCAATCCAAGCTAAGGAGCAGCTTGCCAAGCATAGCCCCAGCTTAGCTCCTGCCCAACTTAATAAGCTAGGGTGCAGCTTCCTGAACAAATATTGGTTGAGTGTCTTCTGAAGCTCCATTTCATCATGTAGAATGTCACGCACTACGACAACGGTCTAAACCTAGTTCGTGTTTCATATTGATGGGTGAACAATCCAACACTTGGTGAATTTTGCTTCACAATGATGAGAAGAGCCGACATCGAAGGATAAAAAAGCAACGTCGCTATGAACGTTTGGCTGCCACAAGCCAGTTATTCTTGTGGTAACTTTTCTAACACCTCTAGGTTCAAATTCCTAAAGATCTAAAGGATCGATATGCCATGCTTTCACAGTTTGTATTCGTACTGAAAATCAAAATCAAATGAGCTTTTACCCTTTTGTTCTACACGAGATTTCTGTTCTTGTTGAGCTCATCTTAGACATGCGTTATCTTTTAACAGATGTGCCGTCCAAAATTAATCTCTTCACAAAATTCATCTTTGAATAAACTCAAAGGGTGATATCCTTCGTTAGGAGCCACAATAAGTTTATATTTTTCGTTAGCGTAAATAATTTCAAGATCTAAAAAGTTTGCAATAAATGTATCAGTGTTTGTGTTTGGTTCATGATTATTTTCATCGAACTCATTATATGTTTCAGTAGTTTTTAGTTCATCAAATCTGAGTTGCTCTTTGGAATAATTGTCGTCAAAAGTGTCAATCCAATTTTCATTGAGCTTTATATTATGAAGTTGTACAAGTTGTATCAATAAGATAAACTAAAGCTCACATTACTTTGTTAGGTCGAACGTAGCTTGTTTTATAGATTGATTTCAAAGTCAGTTTTTTTTATTTCTGCTATGATAGAACTTTCTTCATCGGCCATACGTGGTAAATGTGTTTGGACCATGTTTGTATTTGATGAAATATTAATAACACTATCTCTTAGATGTCATTGTTGGAAACCATTGTGTACATGAATGTTTTCGAACATGACTCGCGATGAGATCAATCTTTCTTCAACTTCGTTTAAACATTCAAGATATGGGATCGTATTATTGAGTAAACTCTAGATATCTCAAAGAAAAGAGGTATTTTGTTATCGTTTATATATCGCATACACATCAAATAAATCCTTATATTTTCTTTAAGCTGTACGATTAGATGTGTTAATTGAATTATTTTGTATTATTTTATTTTATCAGAAACTGTTTTTTTCATTTGAAAGAGTTGTATTTCAAATTGTTTATGATAATCTCTTATTGATAAATATGGATATTTCTGATAGAATAATAAAAGTTCTGAATATATATTGTTTAATTGGTGAGAGTCAATATCTTGCAAAGGATGGTTTACTTTTGTTTTTTGGAGATTTCGTTTATTTATACCTAGTTCATAAATTATAGTTTGAATAGTTTTTAAGTCATTCTCATAAGCAAGATTTTTATTTATAAATTTACGTATTAATTATGCAATTGGTACATTTGGATGAATTAATCATAAATCTTGTAGTTGTTTCACTATATACTCCCATTTATTAGTAAGAAATTCATCTTGATTCAATACGATTGGTTCATAATGACATGAATTATCTTTATTATCATCATTACAGAAGGTTGAAAGTAACATCATAAGAGTTGTTGTTTGGAAACTGAATTATATTCTTTCCAGAAGTAGAACTATGGATATGTATATTTTTCTGTAGTATGGAGGATAGAGCGAAGAGACATATAGAATCACCCCACACACCACCTTCTTTTATCATTTTACCAACTTTGGTTATATATTCATCTACAAATTTGACGTGATGCGACACTCTCAATTCATCTTCTATGAAATAAGATAATATCAATGGATCATGTGTATCTCTAGCTCTTGAGTAGATATTATAAAGTTCATTTTGTGTTTGATTTCGTAAAGATGCGGTAGAAGATTTATGATGTAATAAATATTATATTGAATCAAACATACAATCTCCTCGAATATATATGAAATCTTCACACTTTTTAAATTTGGACAAATCTTTAGACATCTGAACAGAATAATAGAAGATTATATATGTTGTTGATAAATTGTAATCCATGAAGATGTTGTAAATGTTGTAATCCACATACTTGATTATGATGAGCGTAGTGTTGTTCAACTTGGGTTGTTCGACTATTGTTTGATGACAAAGTTTGAGTTCTCTTTCTTCTCCTCCGGGTAGTATGAGCAAGAACCACGTGAAGCAGAACCACATTGATCGTTTAATGTTGAATGTTTGTACTTTCATATATTGCATTAAGTTTAAAAGTCTTAGAAGTACATTTAAGAGTAGTTCGTTGTATTAAGTCAACATTCTCCAAATCAAAATTGGTTGAATTGTGATCCAATTCATTTTATTCGTTATAATATTCTCTTATTTCTTCAAGTTTTGCCACTTCATCCTCAAATTTCTTCCAACCTTCATTTACTTCATCTGTACTGTACTTAAAAGTATACAAATTTTGTAGTAATAGAGTATATTATTTATGTCTATTATATGTATTTTCACATGTTTCAATTGAATCTTTAGTTGTTCTCGTCGTAAAGAAAAGGGACATATAAAAACACTTGCTCTCTGAAATACTCTTCCGGTTGTTTATATTGGGTGAAACATATCCACCGAACGATTTTAGATTTTCTCAATCTTCTATTTTGTGAAGTATTAAAGTTGAACACGAATTCTATCAAAGCCATTGAATTTATTTGCAGATGTTGTGGACATCGTGCATATTTATCTACAATGGATGACAATCTTCATGCACTTTTGAAGAGAAAGGTTTGATTGGATGGACTACTAGTGTCTATGAATTGAAAGGAGCAAGAAGCGTGATACAAAGGTAATTTTAATATTGTACAGATGGCTAATTGAGCCAAAACTTGTCTAGAATTTAGGAATGCATTGCCTAATCTTTTTATTTGTGTGGTTACTTCTTGATTTGCTCCATACAGTTATTGTTAATTTTCTTCATCTCATTCGTTATTATATTATCTACTTTTGTTAGATATGATGTACAATATTGTGCCGCAGCATGTGGACGTATTGACAGTCTGTGTTGACTTGCCACATAAACACAACATTTTTTGGGAAGGAATTAATGTAAATATCGGATGACGTTTGATATATATGGAAGGTTTTGATAAAGAATATCTTAACATTAATAAGTAAGTTTCATATGTAAGTTCTAAATGTTGAAGATATTGATTGAACTTCATCTTCATTATAGTTTTGAAAGAAGAAATGATGTTTGAAATTCTAATCGATTAAAGTTTTATATCTCTCGTCGTTTCATCATCCATTTCATCGTTAGTTAAAGGATATAATATTTTTGTTCTTGACATGAGATGCCATGGAAATCAAAATCGACAAGAAGAAGATCTTCTTTTATAACAAGTTTTTGTGTGGTGATGAGTTTGACATTTGATCATCTCTTAGCTCAATAAGCGATGATCAGTAGAAATATACTCGTCGATGGAAGTTGTTATTGATTCATCAGGATCTATCTTGCAAATATGAGCATTTTTATCCACAATAGTCCATTATCATGTGGACTGCCTCTACTTTGAAATTCAGTTATGAAAAAAAAATCCGATACATTTCTCAAAATCAATTGATTATGTTGAATCAATTTACGAAAACATTGTGTTCTATGTTCATAATATCGTGCACATGTGACATGATCTTGTCTAAGAAGTTGTTTTGTGAAGAAGTTAAGATTTCTTCATTGTCCGGCAATGGAATATGGTTATCGATTTTGTTCAACTTGAATAAGGTGTTCATCAATGGTTTCCAGTTTTTTTCGTTTGTAGTTAAAATAATGAAAAATGTAGGTTTTCCTAATTGTCGGATCATCACGAAAAGGTTTCATCTAACGAGTTGGTAATAGTCTGGAGTGAATAATAATTGGGACAAACAAGGAAAAGCTTGATCTGATATAAGAATTTGTTGTTTGAAATTGTCGTCTTTGACTTGTTTCGCCGTCAAAAGAGAGCATTGTAGTTTACTCTTCCTTATTCGAATCCAAAAAATGCTTAGAATTTTCTCGATGTAGATTTTTGACATCTTGAAAAAGACGTTTGGTAAATGTCCAACAAATTTATGAGTTTTGTATAATAATTCTCATGAAGCTAGTTTGTGATATGACATCTTTGAAACGGTTTGTTTGTTTTTTTCGTTGCCAAAAAAACTAACAAGGGTTTAGAGTTTAAGATTTAGGGTTTCAACCCATTTTTATTTAGAGGAGTTCAGTCATAATCTTATGCATGGTAGCTTTGTGTCATTGACTTTTCAACCAAATGCAATTACCAATTATGCGAATCGACGATTTCTCTCGTACTAAGTCGAATTACTATTGCGGCGCCGTCTCATCAATAGGATAAAACTTACATGTCTCACGTGTCATGCGCATACACATCGCTACACAACATACATCGCTGTCAGAGGTACACCACACATACACATACACAAGTGTACCACAATTGAGCTCAAGTTGAGCCTTCAAGCTCTTAGCTATGGTGGATAGTCTTTGTGAGTGCAATCTGGAGTCTCTGCGAGCACAGAATGAATTTGGCTCGACTTTAGTGATTGTTTAGTGCCTGTTGGCATGATGGAGTGAGTACATATTGTTTATCACTTGAAGAACTAAGGTCTCCAAGCCTTACCTACGAAATATACCCCTAGTGTGTCATCCCAAGAACTCGCCCTAACGGCACTAACGGCCCTACCGAGATAAGCCACTCCGCTCTTGGCCAACCTAGCTGAGGTCCAAACTGACATGACACACGACGGTCTAAACCTTGTTCACGTTTCATATTGATGGGTGAACAATCCAACACTTGGTGAATTCTGCTTCACAATGATAGGAAGAGCCGACATCGAAGGACAAAAAAGCAACGTCGCTATGAACGCTTGGCTACCACAAGTCAGTTATTCCTGTGGTAACTTTTCTAACACCTCTAGGTTCAAATTCCAAAAGTTCTAAAGGATCGATATGCCATGCTTTCATAATTTGTATTCGTACTGAAAATCAAAATCAAATGAGCGTTTACCCTTTTGTTATACACAAGATTTTTGTTCTCGTTGAGCTCATCTTAGGCAAGTGTCAATCCAATTTTCATTGAGCTTGATATTGTGAAGTTTGTACAAGTGTGTATCAGTAAGATAAACTAAAGCTCGCATTACTTTGTTAGGTCGAACGTAGCTTGTTTTATAGATTGATTTCAGAGTCAGTTTTCTTTTGATTTCCGCTATGATAGAACTTTCTTCATCAGCCATACGTGGTAAATGTGTTTGGACCATGTTTGTATTTGGTGTTATCTCTTAGATGCCATTGTTGGAAACCATTGTGTACATGAATGTTTTCGAACATGACTCCCGGTGAGATCAATCTTTCTTCAACTTCGTTTAGATATGGTATCATATTATTATTGTAAGCTCTAGATATCTCAATGAAAAGAGGTATTTTGTTATCGTTTATATATCGCATACACATCAAACAAATCCTTGTATTTTCTTTAAGCTGTTTGAAAGTTATGTTAGTTGTTTTAACATAAGAACAACTGAAATTGTAATGAATTTGATTGATGTGTTTTAAATTCTTCAAGAAATATAAAACGTTTATAGCAAATATCGCATGAATGATATGATACATCCAATAAAGACTTGGAGTAAGTATCTATGTGATTTTCTTCTAATGATAGTTTCTTTCGTTTTTTAGAAGTACGGTTAGATGTGTTAATTGAATTAGTCTTATGAATTATTTTGTATTGTTTTATTTTATCAGAAAGTGTTTTTTTCATTTGAAAGAGTTGTATTTCAAATTGTTTATGAAAATCTCTTATCGATAAATATGGATATTTCTGATAGAATAATAAAAGTTCTGAATATATATTGTTTAATTGGTGAGAGTCAATATCTTGCAAAGGATGGTTTACTTTTGTTTTTTGGAGATTTTGTTTATTTATACCTAGTTTATAAATTATAGTTTGAATAGTTTTTAAGTCATTCTCATAAGCAGGATTTTTATTTATAAATTTACGTATTAATTATACAATTGGTACATTTGGATGAATTAATCATAAATCTTGTAGTTGTTTCACTATATACTCCCATTTATCAGTAAGAAATTCATCTTGATTCAATACGATTGGTTCATAATGACTGGAATTATCTTTATTATCATCATTATAGAAGGTTGAAAGTAACATCATAAGAGTTGTTGTTTGGAAATTGAATTATATTCTTTCCAGAAGTAGAACTATGGATATGTTTGTTTTTCTATACTATGGAGGATAGAGCGAAGAGACATATAGAATCACCTCACACACCACCTTCTTTTGTCATTTTACCAACTTTGGTTATATATTCATCTATAGATTTGACGTGATGCGACACTCTCAATTCATCTTCTATGAAATAAGATAATATCAATGGATCATGTGTATCTCTAGTTCTTGAGTAGATATTATAAAGTTCATTTTATGTTTGATTTCGTAAAGATGCGGTAGAAGATTTATGATGTAATAAATATTATATTGAATCAAACATACAATCTCCTCGAATATATATGAAATCTTCACACTTTTTAAATTTGGACAAATCTTTAGACATCTGAACAGAATAATAGAAGATTATATATGTTGTTGATAAATTAAGAAATTATAATCCATGAAAATGTTGTAAATGTTGTAATCCACATACTTGATTATGATGAGCGTAGTGTTGTTCAACTTGGGTTGTTCGACTATTGTTTGATGACAAAGTTTGAGTTCTCTTTCTTCTCCTCCGGGTAGTATGAGCAAGAACCACGTGAAGCAGAACCACATTGATCGTTTAATGTTGAATGTTTGTACTTTCATATATTGCATTAAGTTTAAATTTCATACACTTTCATCGTGCAAAGATGTTTGACGAATGTGTTTAAGGATAGAGATATTTCCAGATATCTACATGAGTATAGAGGAGAGATGGAACTGGTTAGAGTTATTGAAGCTCAGATGATAGCCTATTTCGAGTTAGCTGTGATTCCTGAATTGCGAGACCAAGTTAAGGATGTGTAGAGAAGAAATCTTGGTACATGGATGAGTTTTGAGCGATCTCTTCGAGAGGAGTTTCTTGAAGAGGATTCGGAGAGAGTTACTAGGAGAAACGTTTCTAGATTGAGTTGAGTAGCAACCTGGTCGTATGATGAGACTGAACGAGATGTTGAGAGAGTTTGATCGGAGATACCGACAACTTTCAACTCTAGAACGGATAACCTTAGATGCTAGGAAAACAGAGGTTTTTCTACAAGCTATCGATGATGCTACGACAAATCGATTATGTTTTATGTTGATCGATCAATCGGTTAAGGAGGAGTTACTACTGACTGGAGAAGAGTCGAGGATGCTGTTACTGTACTAACAAGACAGAGGCGTGAAAGAGTGATCATGAGAGGGCGTCCGCTTGCAGAAGTGACCTCTCAACCTCGCGTTGTTCCTCAAGTACAAAAACCTCCGGTTCTGCTCCTAGACCTTTTGTCTCTGTTGCAGTTTCTTTGATGTCAGTTGTGCCAGTTCTTGCACAAGGGCGCTTGTTCAAAGACCTACGGAGAATCATGGACAGCAGAATCAAGGTGTTATGAATGGTGTTTGAACTGATGCCGTAAAAGAAGGATTGCGAAAAAAACTCTAGCGTGTTCTTTTTAAAGATGTTTTTGCTGATCTGCCAAGTCACATAAGCAACATCTTCATCCCGGTGTCGTGTCGTGGACCGGCTCCTACCTGAAATTCATATTTCGATGCTTGTCGCTCCAAAGACACTCATGAGAAAAGCAAGCTATGCCTCAGCTTATGGGCTTTTGGCACAATTTCAGATCTCTACTTTCATCGCATCAGTGGATAGAGCTCTTTGTAAGCACTCCATAGGCACTTCATCTACTTCGTTTGGACGCCTAGTGGAGAAGTTACAAGATTCAAAAGATGGATAAAACAAGCTAGTTCCTAGCTTACGGGCTTTTGGCATGACTTCTGTTCTTCACTTTCATCGCATCAATGGGTAGAGCTCGTTGTCAACTTTCCATAGGCACTTTGTCCATTTCATTTCGACGCTTAGTGGAGAAGTTACGAGACTCAAAAGATGAGTAAAACAAGCTAGATCCCAACTTATGGACTTTTGGCACAACTTCGGATCTTCATTTTCATTACATCGACGGGTAGAGCTCATTGTCAGCTTTCCATGGGCACTTCGTCTATTTCATTTGGACGCCTAGTGGAGAAATTATGAGACTCTGAAGAAGAGAAAATCAAGCTAAGCCCTAGTTTACTTTTGCTGACTGGGTATTTGTAGCTCGAGGCACTATACTAAGGACGCAAAGGGTCTGCTTCCTCATTATGGAAGAAACTTGTAAGTACAAAGATTGACGTAAGGGGCCAGCTTGTTTCTGCGACTTGTCGATGGACGTTTTGGAGAATTGAGAAGTTCAATGCATGCGCGCAAGGTGTCATTGGGTTCAGATATGTGCAGGCTACATGTGGTTTAAGACGGTTCGTGAAGAAACAGATCATGGATGTGTTTTGGGAGAAATTGAGACGTAGGAGAGAGATTTGAGAGCTTCAGTAATCTGTGAAGGATAGTTCGACCGTTCGGGCCGTTCCGGAGTCTAAAGTTGATGTCCTTGGGTCCATTGGGATCAGAACGCCGAGTTCTTCGGGAAATTGAAGACGACACGAAGTTTCATCGGGCGGTTTAGGAGTTCTAAGTGAAATTGGCTCGCAAGGAAGCGCTTGCGTCAGGTTTTTCATCACATGCGATCTAAAATTGGGTTGTTCTTAGTGTAAGCCGTAAGGAGTCGATTTACGTCAAGTTTTTTGTGTCTTGCTATCAAATTCCTTGCGTGGTTTTGCGAGGAGAACTCCAAACAGCTTGTTTGGAGTCTCGTTGGGTTCAGGATAGTTAGATCTACATATCAGTTCAGACGATCCGTTTGTGCGGTGTGTGCGGTTTTAAGCCACGGGGAGGAATTTTTGAAGATTCGGTCACCTGCGATCAAAAATCGGTGATATCTCGGCTGTCGGGAGTCGGATCTGATAGTCTTTGAGGTCAACGGAGTCAGGAGAGAAGACCCTATTGACATCTGAAGTCCGTTTGACAAAAGGAGAAAGTTCTCAGATAGATCTTTTTTGGTTCCTTCGCTACGGTTTTCAGCCTTTGGAGTTCGTTAGAGATCTAGTTGGCTATATACAGCTTGTGGTAGCTAGCTTTAGCTAATAGCTTGTACATTGATGTGGTTTGGACTTGGGTTTCAATCGTATGATACTGTGCAACTCTTTTTGTTAGCAAAGAGAAGTTTCTCTTGCTTTGAGCGACGCTTGGTGGTTTGGGCGAGGATTGAGATTCAAGGATTCATTTTAGGGGCTTTGAAGCAGATTACAGACCGCTCTGGTCTGTTTCTCAGTTTTGTGTTCTTAGGAAGAAAGAACCGGCAGTGTATGTACATTGAGAGTTGATATATATTGCAACGACGTTCGTTTTCGTGCGTGTTTGTCTCTTTCTTGTCTCTGTTCAGCACACTACATCTCCACATCTAGGAACCTCGTGTTTTCCTGGACATCCTTCATGCAATATCCGACACGATATCAGTTTACAAGAATTAGTGATCTAACTCGTCCCTACACCTGGTGTATCTTGTCGTTACCCATATGCGCTATTTGGAATGACCTCAAGTTCACTACATCATCAACAAATTCATCCAAATTGTCCTGTTACCAAAACTCTGCTTGAGATATGCTTGAAAATCACAAGACAGGAGAGGAAAACCTACCTCCACATCATATTTGATTGCAATTTCGGCCAATGTGTTAAACCACAAAATCGTATGTTCGATGCAACCTGCATCACTGGAACCACCGGAGCCGCAGCTCGACGAACGAGTATGCCCGCCAGCCATGCTTCCCCTCGAAGCTACGGTTTCACCTATCCTATAGTCAAGCAAAGGAAGTTTATATCACGCCATGCAACAAAGTATCTCGACGAACAAAATCGGAGGCTATAATCCGGCTTCATCTCCATAAAAGCTGCTTAGCAAAGCCCTCATTCGCTTCACTTTCTCGTCCATCTCCTCTGTACTTGTCATTGTGCTCTTCCTCTCTTGCTTTCTTCTCTCTTCTTCTTCGATCGAACCAACCACTGAATCAAGACTAACTGAATTGACCATGCCCCTTTCTTTCGTCCTCGCTTCTCCTCTCCTCTCGTTTCGTTTCGTTTCCTCCCTCCCTCTTCGTCGTCTGTTGTTTCTGTCGCTCGATTGGGAATCTCCTCTCGTTCGAATGAGACTTTGTTGCTCTCGACTGTACCACGTCACTACGTTCTCATCACAGCACTATTAGTAGAATATTCTTAACTAACCCTCATACATGTTTCTGATTCCAAGTTATCAAAATTATCGAATATTGAGATACTCCGGTGAGCTTTTCTAAATCTTTCCCAGTTATCACTTCTCCATTCGATGTATCAAGACGGATCTTGTCATTGTGGATCACTGTATGGATAAATTACGATCAATGAGTCGATGTTTAAAAGTCACTTGGAGACATTGAGCATTTGATTATAGTTAGAGATCCAACAAAATCCATTATAAAGACTATTGGATACTTAAGCTATTATGTCCCCAAGTGGACGTGAATGAAACCACTGAAAATCTGTAACTGAGACCAGGGCCTTTGTTTGCCTTAAACATGAAACTTTGCGGAATGCGGATAATATATCACGACGTACCAACGATTGCATGTAGCAATTGGAATCAAAATCCGGCAGATTAATGCCCTGCAAAGTATCTCGACGATCAGATATTGGAGGCTGCGATCCGAATTCATCTCCATAAAAGCTGCTTAGCAAAGTCCTTATTCGCTTTGCTTTCTCGTCCATCTCCTCAGTACTTGCCATTATGCTTTTCCTCTCTTGCTTTCTTCCCCCTTTCTTCTTCTTTCGATCGAACCAACCACTGAATCAAGACTAATTGGATTGATCGACCATGCCCTCGCTTCTCCTCTCCTCTCCTCTCGTTTTGTTTCCTCTCTCTCCCTCTTTGTCGTCTGTTGTTTTTGTCGTTCGATTGAGAATCTCCCCAGACTCGGCTCCTCTCGACTGTACCACGTCACTACATTTTCATCACAAAACTATCAGTGGAATATTCTTAACTAACTCTTATACATGTTTCTGATTGCATGGTATCAAAATTATCGAATACTGAGTTTGAATAAAATTCTCAATGAAAATTTACACTCAAAATACTAATATTTTTTAACATGATATACATTGATGTTGACTAAAATGAAGAAGTATACTACAATACTTCAGAATATCTATGTCTAATTATAATAATCATTATATGCACGGCAATAACCATCCTTCCACTCAACAAACAAGATTCTTGATCAATTTTGTGGAATTGTTGTTCACCTTGGGTTATTATA
The DNA here is from genome assembly GCA_036924285.1 of Asterella californica. Lineage (NCBI taxonomy): Eukaryota > Viridiplantae > Streptophyta > Marchantiopsida > Marchantiales > Aytoniaceae > Asterella > Asterella californica. The sequence goes on from JAYKYS010000008.1 coordinate 18,097,527, forward strand.
AGTTATATATATCTAATTTAACAATGCGCTAAGCATGCAATCGCGTTGCAAGAGCTATGCGTTTGCAAGACCTCACAATCCTATCTGGTGAAATCTATGAAGGTGAATCTTAATATGAAATTTATCTCACCTCACGAGTCTTAGAAAGTGTTATATGTGTAGGTGTAATTCTAGAGATGTGGATGAATGTTGAAGCAATAATTAAAATTAATATAGTATTTGAAAGTCATGATAAGATTATCTTCGGATACTAAAGAAGTAGTTTATAATTTTATGTAAGTCATATGGACATCATTAAGATGTTTGCATACACTAGTAATAACATGTTTGCATCTTTTATGCAAATATATAGTTGTGAATTTTCGGATCAATTTGAGGATAATGCTCATAAGATTTCTTTGGATGTACGATAACATACAAGTTTGTGAATCTTCATATCGATTCGAGGATAGTGATCCGTTGTAACTGCAAAAAAAACATTTAGAATATTGTGGAGGTCAGGAAGGATAATTTCAGATTGTGTTATTACATACATTTAAAATTTTATGGAAGTTAAGAAAAGATACATAAATGACATTGTGCTAGTTTTCAGTTTGTGTATGATATAGTTATTCTAAGAAAATACAAAAGAGTATATTAACATATGATGATTTTTATGAAATGAAAAAGTATATAATGGAGAATGTGAGAGATGTTGTGAAGATTATGTACATTTGAGTATTGATAATGTATAAGATATGCAAGAAATGTATAAAATGATTTGAATCTTGAGATCGTCTTGAGAGCAATGATGAATCGTAAATGCAAAGCAAAACATTTGGAATATTAAGGATGTTAGGATAAGCATGTTTGAGCAGTTGTGGATGCATACATTTAGAAATTGCGAAGTCAATAGCTCATAACATGATGATGATTTCTAATTTATATAAGAAAAAATTACTTCAAGAAATGTACGAGGGAGTACCTTGTTTCACAAGTGTTGAAAATCTCTTGAATTTGAAATATATGGTCATGAACATCACTCGTATAGCTCAATTGATGAGTACACGAAGAAAAGAATATTAGATTCGTTTCTTTATGTAAATGAGAACATATTAACATGTGATGGTATTTTATAGAGAATGAAAATAGGATCATGATCTGTCCAATAAGCATGCGATGATGAAGAGAGATTTTCGTATTGGAGAACGTTGGTCGATATTTGATCTAGATTTGATCCATATTTTGTGGTTGGTTTGTGAAAGTTGAGAAAAAGTTATATGTATTCATGAAAGATGCGAAGGATGCAGTTTAATGATCATCAATTTTGAGTAGATCGATACTGAAATCTCTTATGATTATCATTGGATAATTCTTGGGTATGTCATGAATAATGATAGTAAAATTGATCAAAAACTCATCGAGACGCATACGAGGAGATTTGTATACAACTATGATGTGAATTGCACGACGAGTTTTAATGTTGAAATATGTAGAAATTATTTCTATGTTATGAGTTTCAAAAATATTATGTGCCTTGTCACGTTAGTTTAGCACCTCGTTAGGTTGACCGAGTGCGGAGTGGCTAATCCCGATAGGGCCGTTAGTGTCATTAGGGCGAGTTCTTGGGATAGTCCACTAGGGGTATACTTCGCAGGTTGGGCTTGGAGACCTTAGTTCTTCAAGTTGAACCTTCAAGCTCCTGGATATGGTAAATAGTCTAGTTGAGTGTAATCCGGATCAGTAATATTTGTTGCCGTGTTGGAGATGGTAATTTCTCTATTGAGATTACTTGAAGAACTGAGTACAAGTCGAGGCACAATTCAGTAAGAGCTCGCTAATCTGAAATCGTCCGCTGGTATCTTCGGACGTCGTTAGTGTTTGATTGTTGGTACCTGCGATTGAGGTGTGTGTGGACGCATGGTACCTTGCTGTTCGCGGATCAATTACTGTTGTGAGGTCGAGTGGAGATTTTCTGTCATGCGGAAGCATTGCAGAAATATGCGAGATGTTCTTGAAGTGATCTGTTCGCTCTGGAGTGCACATTTGGGAGTGACAGACGAAGTACTTATCAATTTCAGACCGCAGTGGGCAATTTGAAAGCGCGTTGGAGAGACGATTCTAGTGCACCAAGTTTCGTGGAGTTTGGTCGAGCATCGACAAAATTATGACATGTTGAAGTTTGCTGCCGTGTATACTTAAAGTGCAAAAAGATTAGTTACATCAGATTTTTGTGCAATTTCGTGTGGAAACTCAAGTTTGTGAGTTATCTTGTAGTGGTGGTTGGTCGCGAAGTGCGAATTGTGTATTCACGAATCTGTTGTAGTGTTTTCGGGTTGGCTTTGGGTGTTCTTGCTGTTTTACGTCAGATTTTTGATTACCAGCGAGCTGTTTTACGTCAGATTTTGGTATAGCCGAGCCTCTTTTGGTGCAATTCGAGGTGTAGCTGAGTCTCTTTTGGTGTGCGAGTACTAGTTTCTCTTCTACCCAAGTGAAGCGGAGCGGAGTTGTCGCGGTGTGAAGTGCGTGTTAGGAGGCGCTTAGAAGCTTCGAGGAGCAGAGGTGCGTGAATGCGGAGGCGTGAGAAGCGGAGTGCGAGAGTGCGAAGGCAGAGCGGAGCCCAAGCTCAAGTCTGCTAGCAAGCCAACTTGCTGACGTGCATGAGAAAGGTATGCAAGCTTTCAGTTGTGTGGGAGGTGTAAACCAGCAGGTCACCCATCTCAACACTATTCTTGAGCTTGCACACTTAACTCAGCAGTCTTAGCTTTGGCTTTATCACTAGACCAATAGCTCTTGGTGTCTTACATGGATGCATGCAAGTATTTATGGACTTGTTGAAGGTAGTAGGAGACATGTTTGCACGTTCTTGGAGGAGTAGTAGGGCGACCCCACAGTATTAAGAGGGAGTTGCAGTTGTGATACCACATCTCCATGCGATAGGTGGTGTATGAAGACTGTTAGTGGATGTTTGGTGTTGTGACCTAGTAGAGCTATCTTGGAAGATATTCTAGGAGCTTCTAGTCAATTAAACATTGAGATAGTGACTCTAGGCACAGTTTAAGATTGTCGGTGGTCATATATTCTACATATGATTACCAAAAGGTCGAGAGTCAGTCCGGGTGGAGCTGGGTTTCTCGTTATGTGAATGTTTGAGTATGGAGGGTTATCGTTTGGACTTCTTGTGATTGGAACCTCTCCATATTCTAGTTCCTATTTGTGCGTCTCATTTGCTTGTGTTGGCGCTTGATTTCTGGAGTGAGTTCACTTCAGTGTGTTGTCGGTAGTGAAACACACTGAAGTGAACTCAGTGTGTTAGTATATATCATACTATCTTTATTTCTCTCATTGTGCAGTTGGATTGACGATCAACATACCATGAGAAGCTACCTGTGGTGATGGCAGATACAGGTTGACATTACCTTGACCGTCCTAGTAGGGGATATGCGAGCTCAGTAGGAGCGGGGTTAGACAAGTAGTGGTACGATGTTGATGGAGATTTCGACATTCTGGTTGGAGAGCGTGTTTTCGAGATTCTATCATCACGGAGTTCTCGGGAGGTTATGGTGGAGACTTCTCGGACAGTGGGTATACACGAAGTGGGATGAGGTACCGACTACCTACACCACTACCGTCGGTTGTTTCAAAGGACGAGTCAGACGCGGACAATGTATTTTTTGATGGTGAGTCTAGTGTCGTCACACCGTTATTGTGGGACATGGACGAGATCTATGAGACCGCGAAGGGACCTCAACTTTACTCGGGTACGGTGAGTACCATTGAGCTGGATGACTTCATCCAGAAGTTCAACAGTTGGTGCGATCTGTAGCAGATGTGGAACCCATAACTGTTTACACCCTTCAAGACGTGGAAAGGTTTGTTCCAACACTTGAAGGTACCGCCGATGGACGATTACCATGAGTTCAGACGAGACTATAGCGTGGAGATTGAGTTGTGAAGACAACATTCCCTCCCAACTACGTTTCTATCACTATTGGCGTAGTTTTGAGAGGCGTAGCACTTATGAATTCGGGTGCCAATAGCAGTGATACATCCACGGGTGGCGGAGTATCTACTATCGATGGTACGTCAACTAGTAGTGGAGCAGGTGGTAGTATGAGCGAGATACCTCTAGGGTTTAACCTTGTGGTTCAGTTCTTCTAATGTTTGAGGAAGAACTATCAAGATGTGCAGACCGACAAGTTGAGGAGTCTGTAGGAGTTCCAGCGAAAGAGTGGAAAGAGCCTACGCGAGGCTTTTACTCACATGAGATGGTTGATCGGTGTTACCCAAGGCTGACGGAAGCACATGCAGTCCAGTCCTAGTATGAGATATTAGACAGAGAGCTACGTAGGAGAGTCAGGGATGCGACTCTCTTTAGAGATACCGCTTCGACATTGACGGTTGTCTTTGGTCTAGCTGAGCGGATTGAGCTCAACATGGTGGAGGAGAGGGTGGTGATTGTTGGGTTCAGCAAGGAGGCACCACATGGAGCGACCACCTCTTCTCGCTCACAGGCTGCGCAACAGCGTAGTGGTAGTGGTGGTGGAGGTGGTAAGGATCGTGTTGAAGAGTCACGATCTCAAGGAGATGTTGGAGGACTTGGTGGACAGAAGTCCATGCCGTCCTTCTCTAGTCAGCAGCAAGCGTGTCCTTGCTGGACGTGTGATGATCCTCATCAGCAGAAGGACTGTCCACAGAGGAGAGGTGGTTATGAGACGTCTGGGACGTCTCAAGCGGTGCCTAGGCAACGTGAGCATTGCGGACGACCAGGTCACAGTAGTGATCGAGCTACGACAAGAGAAGACTGATCATGGATGAGGCGGGGGAGCCCAAGGAGACCTTGGTGGTCGAGCTGGAGGTAGAGGTCTAGCACCTAAGAGAGGATCAGTCCGTCCACCGCCTGCTACGACGTCAGAAGCAAGTATGGCTGCTCGGATTGAGCAGTTGGAGCAAAGGATAGCTAGTATGGTTGTGGTCAACGGAGATCTGGTGGAAGAGAGACTTCCACTTCTCTCCTCCCCCTCCTGCACTCCGCCTCCGCTCTCCCTCTTGCGCTCCGATAGATGGAGATGATCAAAGCATCAAAGCACTGATGCGGAAGTGGACAAGCGCGTGGAGGGTCGCGCAGAGTCAAAGTCACAGACACTCTTTGACATTAAGGAGAACATGATTGATCGTAGTCTCTTCTGTTTTACTCTAAGTGATATAGATGTGCAGCATTGGGTTCTCATCAAAGCATTCATGTAAATACATGTGTATTCACTATCAGCGGGACGAAGTTTGCGATTTACAAAGTCCACATTCAAAGGTTGGGAAGACAAGTTTGAGGATACCAGATTCTCGAGATCACAAACTTTATTATTTTGTGAGTATTTCATGGTCTTTTCATGCTTGAGCAAACACACATTGCATTTTTCTTTGAATTCAAAACTGAATCCATAAACCTTCACTTTCAACTTTTCTTCTTTCTTTTTCTTTATTATTTTTATTATTTCTTTCATTCTTATTATCACTAGAACATAGTCACCTCAAGATACAATAGCTAACTACACTGTTGACAAGTATTAGAGTAGGTCGCACTAATTCTGAAGTTAACTTTTTTAACTCAAAACTGTATATAATGTGGGCCACATTAATTATGAAACCCACACTATAAGTAGTGAAAATTTAATCAGTGTAGCCCACACTAATAATAATATGAAGATATAGTATGGATACAAGAAAATTTATGATTCAACAATTATAAGACAAATAGTATTCAGTTCTTAACATAATATTTTTATAATACAACTTGTATAAAAAACTGAAACTAATCACTCTTTATTGATTTGAATCCAAAATGAATTCTCTACATAACGAGAACAATTTCTTCGTCTATTGTAACATCTTGATTGATAGTAAATTCAAGCACAAGTTTACCATCAAAATGATGTTTATATTGTTCAATTATGTCTTGAAGGTTTCCAAGAAATAGTGTAGATGATTTTAAATATTTCACGCTTACACCCATAGTGTAGACCACACTAATACTTGTCAAGAGTGTACCGTCATCTTATGGCTTACAACAACTGAACTCAAACTTTTTTTATCTTCTAACTCTCGGCTATATGCAAGCTTATTTATTTATTCACCCTTTCTTCCATTTTCTGATGGAAGAAGGCACCACTCAAAAAGAAATAAATTAAAATTAAATAATATATTATAAATTGTAAGATGACCGACTTTATAGTTCTGGAAGCACGTCAATGTACATGCGCTTGCGTATGCATTATCCTTAGTATTCCATGTAACTATGGGGAGGTTAATATTGATATTAGAAAAATATTTTACATTAATTTAGTTCTATATTTTTGTTATGCTTTTGCACATAGTTTACTACAGATTTTTTAGATTCTTTGAAATTCTGGAAAATAGGAACTTTTTCCCCAGTCAGATTAAGAGTTATCGTGTGTAGTGGAACATGGTGTCCGTTGGTTAAGATAGTTCAGAATTTCCTCAACCGTCATCCTGAGGTGGATGTGAAATGTGCGAGGTGTTGCAAAATATCACACTTGATTCTTTAATGATTCTTTACAAAGAGCGGATTGAGTCGCAGATGTGAGATGCGCGAGGTGTATCATGTGCTGCTTCAACAATTTTTCCTCTCTAGTGATGTGTGCTTGGATGATCGGTGGTACCAGTGTATCGAGGTAATCTCATGCTGCTGAGTGAAGATCCAGAAGGTGTATTGTGTGCTGCTTCAGCAATTTTTTCTCTCTGGTGGTGTGTGCTTGGGTGATTGGTGTTACTGGTATATCGAGATAATCTCATGCTGCTTAGTGAAGATCCAGAAATCACAGTGGGTTGGATACACCAGCCTCCACTCTCGAATTTTTCCAACGTATTTTGCATCAGACGATCGCGTGAGTGGGTTTGAATTTCTTGCTCAAACCCGTGGATGGTTCTGAATATGTTTGAATGTTGACCATCTCGGTGGGCCTACGTGGTACTTGGGAGATGTTTATGCACTAGACGCTGCCGGTGTGAACATCGTTCGCGTCCTCTGAGTCCTACCAAAGCATTGCATCGCATTTTGAAGTCTATAATATACACCTGCTATGAAGCTAAAACTTAATGCAGATGTCGTCGGACACAACCGTGGCAAGAAGCTAAAAGGAGATTTGTGTCGATCTATCATACACCTATGCATGCAACGCAGCTCTCAGCACCATCACTGTCCCTGCTCTGTCGACTCATTTTCAACCTTTTGTGTATCAAGTTTGTAGATTTTCCTCAGTTTCTTACCAATTTGAAGAGAAAGAAAGTCACAAGCTTCGTTTAATTGGTCGATATTCAGGTGCCTGCTAGAATGCAAATTGATTTGATCTCTCACGTAGGACACGATGGTACAACGAGGAGACTGTTGAAGTTCTTGTAGATTGCATTGTTGTGGAAGACAGGGTCATGAATTGTGTGAACTTATATTTGCGGTAGCCCATATCTTAATTCGTTGTCAATATCACAGTTTTCTGACTACAAGGATTTCTTTTTGAGAAATTTACTTGACCATACCCAAAAGGAGAAGTGGAACTTGCGGCATCCCCAAGTTCTCAAAATTACTTGAACATACTCCTACCGCCAACAAAGAGTTATCTATATAACGTGTAGGTCCGTAGTCGGTCAACGTTCTTGTAGAAGTGGATGGCAAGTCGTAGGCATATGTGAGCAATTTCGGGTCACACTGAAACTACTTAGAAAGTTTACTAGGGTTTATATGGCAGTTTGACTCGAGCTCTTTCAAATTTCAACCCGAGCGCGAACATGTTTCTAATAAAGAAACGAAGATCTCCAGTAACTAAATTTTTCTTACGATCAGCAATAATCATACCTTCTTGTGTAGATATAACTTCTTTATTGTGAGCACAAGCAACCGTATGAAAACTAAGAGTCATATATATATTTTTACTTCGCTCTTCTATCAATAGTTGTATACGTCGATTATAATAATATTTAAAAGATCTATACCTTCACATGCATAAAAACAAAAAAGAAATACACACTTAGATAATGTATAATAAGTTTTCTGCACATGTTGTTCAGTATATACTGACATTTTTTGTTGTAAAAACAGAACAGAATCATTACGTAACTTTTTTATCTTTTTATGTGTATTGATATGCAATACAGTTATTTTAAATGATCAACGGATCTTACACCATAATTGGAAATTAAAAGAGCCTCAGTGTATTATAATCACTAAAAAACTCCCACTTGAAAATTTTTAAATTTCAAATTTATACAGAAAAACAACAATCATACCACGTTTTCAAAGAAAAAGGTCTCACCTACGAGTAAATATATCCAAAAAAATCATTTCCTAAATTCAATAAATCATGATAACTGAATAAAAAAGAGAACATGTTTTCAATTATTCTCTCCATATTTCACCTGCATATAACATTGGAAAAGTCTTAAAAGTCAAACAATGAGATCTCAAGATTAGAAATAAACAAAAAGAAGATGAATACTTCATGTTATCTTATGTGGGAAACAGTTAGTGTCAACCTATCAACATAGTTAATAGTTTCCATTGAAATGTTAAATATAATTTCTGTCAAACATAATCATACCATAAAATGAAAAGAAGTTCATTCATGACATAAATAATGACGCAAAGCTGATTAAAACAAATCAGAAGTATTCCCAAGCTGACAATAATTCTCATGTTAGAAAAGTTTATCCGATCTCATTTACTCTGCAGGTCAACTGATCATACATTACATGAGAATATTTCCTTTAATAATAAGACAGTTATTGACCAATAAAGTTAAAGTTCATCGAGCTGAATCAACTATCTTCTAGTTCGAAAGTATATAACATATTAAAAAGTTTCACCAGTTTATTTACATTGCAGGTCAAACGACCATGATTTAAACTGAGAAGATGTCTCTTCGTAACATGTATATTACCACAGAATGTTGAGCTATTCATTGTACGTACACTTTATCATTTACGAACATATGTGTGGATTCATTTATTCAGAAATAAAAAATTGAACAACTATGAAGAGATCTACATTTGAAATTGTCAAAAGAGAAAAATAGACATAGTAGAATATAACCTTGTGTCTTCTTCAATGAGCTAGAACATCAGTAATTTATTTGACAGACCCGGTGCGCACAAATACTTGCTTGACAAGCTTCGCGCGCGCAATATAGTACTTGACAGGACCCCTTACCAGTCACAGTCAGTCGACGACTGGCAACGTGGCATTATAGTCCGACAAGACAGCCAGTAGGCGTGTTTAGATGACGTGGCTCGAATTTTATGTGCATGGCGTGGAGTTCAAGTTTAAGATGACGTGGCACGGACGTCGATGTGCGTGGCAGCCAGCAGCAAGTGTAGGGTGACATGTAGCGGACGAGGTGTATGTGGCAAGACGATTTTTCTCAAGCGTTTAACGCGGCAGTAGCGATTTGCACGACACGGTAGATTGCACGGGCGAAGACGAACTATACCGAACGAGAATGAGAGCACGAGAGCTTGCAACGATTGCACGAGAGCTTGCGAATGTGTATGCATTTTATTGCTGTCGATGTTGTCAAAGCGTTTTGCGCGGCATGATTGATGGAATGGAGTACGGTGCTGACTTCCATTGTGAGCTGCTGTTTGTTTGCAATCGATGATTTCGTCGTCAGGGGTTAGGGTCGTGGTAGTCCACGGTCGATGAGATGGAACGCGGTGCAGGCTACTATTGTTTACTGTCGTTTGCTTGCTATCAATGACGGAATTGTCATGCTTTAAGGTCGTGATAGTCCGTCTTTGAGACAGCAAGATGACTTCAGTTCGTGGAGTCTCTGAGAACGAGTGGAATTGGAGCGATTTGAATTTTCTCGATGATCTCGAGTTTTCCTTACAGTGAGATCGTGGCATTCCTCCAGAGGACGAGCAAACCGAGTTCGAGCGTTGACGATCAGAGTGAAGAAACTCAGAGCATCGATCTGTTGTTGATATGAAAGATCGATCGTGGGAGGATGTACGATCGGCAACTAGTAGAATAAGAATCGATGAAGTCTTCACTTCATTCGAAGAATTTGATTATTGTCTGTGTTGTTTATGTGTGTTATTAGGCCGTTCTTGTCAAAAGGTTAAGACACAGAAAGAATACCTACTTCGCATTTGTAGGTACGGGGCTCCAATGCAACTCCGAAAGCAAGGCGGTAATTCAAGGAATGATTCAGAGCAGCTTGACGAGAACAACGATCCGAATCGTGTTCAGTCCGAACGTGAGGTTTGGCAGTAATGAAGTTTAATGTTGAATGTGATGTTTCTAAGTTTTAGAGGAGAAAATATTACCAAATTACAGCGAGTCATATTTCTTGTTACAAACTAGTACTTTCAACTCATAAATCTGACCGCCAATAGAAAATGAAACGTGTCTTCTTAAAATATTTTAAACTTAACTTTGACATCCCTATTGTCTCACCTTTGAAGATTTCTTATAATTCTTCCTCAAGAATCTTCGCAGCGGACAATACTCACACATAATCGACACCAAGGGAACAGCATCTTCCAGCACCATATACCATATAAATTTGCTGGCGTACGAGCAAATCTTCACAGGAGCCGAGGAGGTATATGTCGTGCTTTACACAGGAGGTGATGAGAAATGGCTGGAAACGCATTCGGCTTTACAACCTAAGTATCTAAAACACCAGGTCATCTTCATGACAGATATATATATATATATATATATATAGGAAGGTACAGCTTGTTCAAGATGAACCCTTTCCCTTACCTAAACCTTCCTTCCTAAATTAAACACTTGCATATTTGACAAACATACTCCTGTAAAGGTCGCTTTTGATCCACATTCGGGTTATCTCTATTCACTCATCGTACGAAATATTTTTTTGTTTGCTTGTGCCAATAGATATTTATAACTTTATTATTGTATTCGTTTCTCGAATTATTTCCTTCTCGTACCGAAATTTTAAAATACACTTCCGTCTGTCAACAAGAACTCTGAACTTAATACTTATGCCTTCTTCGCATATTTATCTCGTTTCTATCCTCGCAAGCTCGTTTTGGATGCATACATTTATATTTGTTTTCTTTTGGAGCTTGAAACTCATAGAGAGGATATAGATCCATGCATTTAAAGACCAAAAAAGGTATACCTTCAGCTTCGGATGCGAGCGTTGATTCAAGTTTTAATATGCAAAAAATAGTTTATATTTTTCGTGTATAATTTCAAACGAAAGATACTCTAGGACAAAATTCCTGATGAATCTTTAAGTATCTCAGATCGAGCTGAGCTTTTGTCAGTAAGATATATGTAGCATATACATCATATTGACCTAATTTCAGCTCGTTCTGAGATGATCGAAAATATCACAAACGCTAAAGACAACCCATTCGGGTAACCTTTGAGAGCATTTTGTAAAAGAAGACGACTTCTCAAGTATCTCAGAACGACACAAAATTCTGATATACATAGCATATACATCATATTCTCAAACTTTCAGCTCATTCTGACATGGTTGAAAAAACCGCAAACGCTAAAGACAACCCATTTGGGTAACCCTTTGAGAGCATTTTGTAAAAGAAGACGACTTCTCAAGTATCTCAGAACGACACGAAATTCTGTCAGTATGATATACATAGTATATACATCATATTCTCAAAATTTCAGCTCATTCTGACATGGTTAAAAAAACCGCAAACGCTACAGATAACTCTTTTGAGGTACCTTTGAGAGCATTTTGTAAAAGAAGACGACTTCTCAAGTATCTTAGAACGACATGAAATTCTTTCAGTATGATATACATAGCATATACATCATATTCTCAAAATTTCAGCTCATTCTGACATGGTTTGAAAAAACTGCAAACGCTACAGACAACCCTTTTGGGGTACCTTTGAGAGCATTCTGTAAAAGAGGAAGACTTCTCAAGTATCTCAGAATGACACAAAATCTGATGTGTCTCATATTTGAGAATATGAGATACATCATATTCTCAAAATTTCAAATAGTTCTGACATGTTCGAAAAACCACAAACGCTAAGGACAACCCATTTGGGGTACCTTTCAGGGCATTCTATAAAAGAAGATGACTTCTCAAGTATCTCAGTCTCACTTCTCAAGTTATCTTTAATTTTAAATATTTCTTTTAACGAACTTCTCCGGTTTAAGCCGATCCCTTCTAATTCAAAATAATTTTCCATTGAGTTCGACATAAATAACTATTTACTTCAGTACCTTTAGGTTTTAATTTTACTCGGTGGAACTATTCTGGTGGCCTAACATCCTTATGGTTTTCCTCCTCCTTGTGATTTATTCATGTTGTTAAATACACAATTTAAACTAATAATCTTTTAGTGAATACAATTATGAATATAAAGTGATAAATAAAGTGAATATAAAGTGAATATAAAGTGATAAATCAAACCTTCAAAAAACTGATTTTCTCACACGATACAGTCCTCTTTTTCTCTTCTTATTGTGCGTCCCAGTCCACATGCTTTATGGGTTAATTCCAGAAGATTCGACATGTACAAAGCAGCTAATTTATAATAATTACATTAAATATTAAATTAAAGTTGAAATTACTGAATATTTTCTCTTTAACTCTTATGGAATTCATGTTAACATCTAGGTTGCACTCTCACTGTGGTGTTCGATCCAATGAAAGTTTTAGATTTTTCACTTTCATTTTTCCTCCGTTCGGCCAGAAGTGTACTTTGGATGTATATTGTTTGAAGTATTGGACGATGTCATTTTGGAGGGTGAATCTGTAGAAAATTTAGCGATACAGAAAACTGAAGTGAGGACAGGAAGGAGGAAACTGAATTGTTTATTAGTGAAAGTAAAAAGAAGAAAAAGGAGACCATTGTTCTACTTAAGAAACGGTTACATTTTGCTTTTCTGGGAGCATGTATATTCACTTCTTCCATGTTAAGAAGGAGGAGATATATGTCCACTTTTTTATATTAAAATAAAGTTATTAAAAGTTATTTAGTATTATTTAATTATTAAACTACTAAATTTTTCTCTTAGAAGATTTAGATTATAAATTAAAAGATATCTTGATTAATTTATCTTAAATATTATTTTTATAGTTAAATCAGGGCCGTTCTGTACTTTCACTTACAGTTTTTTTTAGTCATTAGCGACTAAGTGTAACATCGATAATGAAGTTAGTAAGTTCAAAATGGAATTATTTAATTTTAAAAAATATAATTTAAAATATAATTTCAGATAAAGTAGAAGTATAACTTTAGAATAATTCTCACTTTATCGCCCTTCATGGTAATCGGTAGTTCACGGTGATTTTTGTGGATTTGATCAGGTATACAATTTTTACTTTATTATAATATTATGTTATTATTTATTTATTTATTTATTATAATTCTTTCTTTTATTTATAGTTAATTTTTATATTATTATTCTGAAATCTTTTTTCTGTCCAATTATTTATTTATTCAATTATTTCAAATTATAACGGTAACTTCTCTCTCAATGGACCATGTCACACATACGAAAGCGAGCTCCAACCTAGTTAGTACTGCTGGCAACCTGGTACGTACAGAGGCAACCACGGTCGGATGGGTTGTGGTTGTGGAGACCACGCTGGCTCGAGTTGTGTTTTTCTGGACCATCCGCGGGATCAGCCAGACCGCCCACCCTTCGTAAGGGAGGCCATCCTTACACCCTCCACTACCCCTACCCACCCACCCGGAGCGCGGGTTGTGGGTTACGTGGTCCCAGATCTGGTCTGCCCGTTGATTCATTAGAGACCCTACTTTACTCCAACTACTTTAAGCAAAAAACCTCCTTCCCTCTTGTCGCGTCATACAAGAACATTACATCTACAAGAACAAAACACTGGAAACCTGTGATGACGTCAACACCTTATTGCCTAGGGGTATGTTCAAGTAATTTTGAGAACTTGGGGATGCCGCAAGTTCTACTTCTCCTTTTGGGGTATGGTCAAGTAAATTTCTCGTTTCTTTTTATCATTTGATTTTTCTCTTAAATTGCACCGGTTTTTTAGTGCATTTAGATGGTTGCCATGTTTTCTGCTATCTGAACTGGAAACCTTTTCCTCGCGTTTCATTGACAATCGATCTCAATTTTCTGGAGTCGAGTAAGAGTCAGAGCCATCCTGTCGAGAAATGGTCTTGATATCTTCGAATTGTTGCATTGGAAAACAAATAATCAGAAAGACTGTCTCGTGAACAGGTATCTGTCCGCATCCATGAGAAAGTTCAAGGAGTATTTTACCACAATTGGACCGTAGAGATGACAAAGCAGCTAAGAGTGAATGGATGGGTGAGGAATAGCAAGGACGGAACAGCGGAGGTGTGATATAAACTTTCTTTGCTTGACTATAGGATAGGTGAAACCGTTGCTTTATGGAGAAGCATGGCTGGCGGGCATACTCGTTCGTCGAGCTGCGACTCCAGTGGTTCCAATGGTGCATGTTACATTGAACATACGATTTTACGATTTGACACATTGGTCGGAATTGCAATCAATATATGAGGTTAGGTATATCAATCAAATATGATGTGGAGGTAGGTTTTCTTCTCCTGTCTACGAAGTGGCCGTCATTCTTGTTGAACGTTTTGCTCAAAAATGATTCGCGTCTTAGACGATAATTTTCAAGCATATCTCAAACAGAGGTTTGGTAACTGGACAGTTGTTGATGAATTTGGATGAATTATGTATTATTTATATTTTATAATATGAACTATTATTTTTCAAATATTTTATAAATTATTTAAAAATAAATATACTCTTAACTTTTATGTATATATGGTACGTTTCGCTTCAAACACTCTTCATCCTGTTGTTTTCTTTCAGGTATATGCAGGTATTATTCAAAGCACTTGCATATTCACCTCCTCCATCTTTCGATGGAGGAGGTAAATATACAGATGGCTAATTTAGTACCTAACCCTTCTTGCAAGAAGGGTTAGATACTAAATTAAACTTCAGTATATATTAATATAAAAATGACTATGAGATCTCGGTCTTATGCTTTCTGAAGCACGGCACCTTGGTCGAGACTTATGGGTTATCTCTTATTCTTCCCGTCTTTCCAGACATGGGTAACACATAATTTATATACAATGTTTTAATTCTTTACATCTATTTAGTACATATTTTTTACTTAATATATATATATATATATATTCCCAGAAACATGAAGGGAGCAAAAATTCCCCCGGAGTTCATCCAGCATGCATATTTTTCTTTCTGCGGGCAAAATTTTGATGTAAAATTAAAATACATTGTTTTCCAAGGATCAAAGCGGTCTAATATATTGTTGTCCAAGGACCAGAGCGGATTAGAGGGGTGAGATTCGACCACGCTGATTAGGCGCGTGTGGTTGAAGCCTCGTAGACATGTTGGCATATTTTTGTTTCTCACCTCCGCCAAGAATGCGACACAGCTGCGGTTCGAACACACGCAGAGATAAATGTTCTGGTTCGAACATTCCACGGTGGAGTGGAAAACGAAGGACCGCGCAAGGAGCTTGGAGGAAAACAACATACTTCCATTATCATTGCGATGGGAAGAGGTCGGTCCGTGCTTCTAAGCCGTCACTGTTGTCCTCTTTAGTGATCAATGCACTTTCCGGTCCTCAAGGATTGGAAGGTGCAATTTTGAGTTCAGTTTGCCTCATTCGAGATCCGAAGGATGGGCTTGTTGTGTTTACTGTGCGCAAGTTGAAGTGCGCAATGGAGGTACCGTAAATCGGCACTTCCTGTGAATAATTCTGGAATGCTGTAGGATTATGCTGTGAATTAGGGTTACGACCATACTACATCCAGAATGCAAACCTGGATTCAACCTGAGCTGCTGTTCTCATCGTGGGCGGTCGTGTTTTCTGCGGTTGCGGGGTTTCGTGACATTTTTCGTGGCAGAGGTGTGGTGTTTCTTTCGCGAACCTGGCTCCCGCACGTTTTTTGCCCGAGCCGCTGTTCTGCTGTTTTCATCGTGGGCAGTCGGGTTTTCTATTGAGAAGGGCTCTCGTGGCTTTTTTCTTGGCAGATGTAGCGTGTTTCCTCCACGAGTCGGGTTTTCTATTGAGAAGGGCTCTCGTGGTTTTTTTCTTGGCAGATGTGGCGTGTTTCCTCCACGAACCTGGCCACCGCTTGTTTGCCCGAGCTGCTGTTTTCATCGTTCGGCCGTCTTGCTTTCTGCGGATTGCTGTTCTCATCGTTCGGCCGTCTTGCGTTCTGCGGGTTGCTGTTCTCATCGTTCGGCCTTCTTGCTTTCTACAGGTTGCTGTTCTCATCGTTCGGACGTCTTGGTTACGATCGTGTGGGGAAAATCACGCAGAAAGCATTTGTCGATAAGACATGAAATCCACAACTGGTTGGTTGATATTTCATCAGCACGGATTGTTTAAGGGTAGACGTGACAGTTCTAGATACCAGCAGAGCAAAGCGGGAGAGGAAACTTTCTCTCTCTCATTGCGGTAAAATAGAAGGAATGAAGCAAACGGTTGACTCAGTTAAGGAGGGAGTAGAAACAGGTGCTGAACGCCCCAAAGAAGCAGCTCATTTAAGATCTCGAAGGGGAAAATCAGAAGGAAGGCCGCCACGAGCGAGCCCACGTGAATCACCACAAGCACAGAGTTCAGGATCACCAGCAAGCTCGCGAACCCCACAAGCAGGAAGTTCAAGGAACCCTACTGGGAATTCTGCATCAAGCATAGCATCAACACACTCGGGAAGGTCAAGAGGAACAGGTAGAAGCACTCCCGGGAGTTCGCATCAATCAGCGAGCTCTCGATTACCAGACGGGTCCACATCTTCTGCCGGTAGCTCTTACCAAACATCAAGTTCACGGTCACCGGAGGTTTCAACACACTCGGCAAGGTCAAGAGGAACAGGTAGAAGCACTCCCGGGAGCTCGCATCCATCAGCGAGCTCTCGATCACCAGATGGATCCACATCTTCTGCCGGTAGCTCTTACCAAGCATCAGGTTCACGGTCACCAGAGGTTTCTTCTGCTCAAAGATCTAACGAGCTGCGACTCCAGTGGTTCCAGTGGTGCAGATTACATCGAACATACGGTTTCGCGGTTTGACACATTGGCCGGAATTGCAATCAAATATGGTGTGGAGGTAGGTTTTCCTCTCCTGTCCTATGATTTTCAACCATATCTACGGCATCAGTTTAAACACCATTCCTGACACCTTGATTTTCTCTTCATATGATTGGTCATGCCTGAGTCCTGCAGGCGTTTTAGGGTGTGACTTATCGAGGATTGAGAGTATTGGTACAGTTGAAGAGCAAAGTAAAGTGATCAGAGTAAAGTGATCAGAATCGAGTATCTGATCACACTCTCGAATTGTGTTTCTTTTCCCCTTGCAAAGGTTTTCTCTAATCAAGTTACCCAACCTTTTTTGTCACGTGCAGGTTGCTGATGTCAAGCGCATGAACGGTTTAGTAACAGACTTGCAGATGTTTGCTCTTAAAATTTTAAAAATACCTCTTCCGGGAAGGCATGCTCCATCAAGTCCAAATACGATTGGGTGAGATTTGTACCCTTGCCTGGACTGTAGCAGTGTAGCAGCCAGCTTATTGTTCTTGTAAGTGTCGGGATGTTAGAGATGACGCTGCGGAAGGCGCAATCTGGTCACTGCAGACGGACGATATGCTCTTCCGTGAGTAGGGGCTCTTATCCCGACTCCGGCGTTCATCGCCCAACTTGACTGAAGAATGCAAACAACAGTGCATTCTAGATTCGAAAGTTGTTCAGATTCACGAAGAAGCTGCCAACGATCTGTTTGTTTCTAGCGAAGCTTCCTCTAGCTGGGAGTACATTCCGTCTCATAATCTGCGGAGGTTTGGCAACAGGGATCAGTGATAGGTTACAATGTCTGGAGTTAAGTCAAGATGGGTCCAGATTCAAGTCGCTTTCTCGGTCATCATGTCACAACAGACGTATGTTTTTCATCCTACAGGTGGCATTGATAGAGGAGCTGGATGGGCGGAGGTTTGGTACTTAATGTGTCAACCTGAAGGAAATATAGTCAATGAACTAAATGTACTCATCTTGCAGAGATGCACGGAGGCTTGTATGACCCGTAGGGAGACAAATGGCTCATGTTACTGAAAATGATATGTTCTTGATAGAATAGTAAGTTCTAGAGCATGTTCTGATTTCAACTCGACTCTGTCCGCTTCTGCTATCAGGTTTTCGAGCAAGCAGTCAACGCCACGACCTGGCAAGCAACATAGTCCGCACGCGGCACAGAGATTGACGGATTTTAGCAGCAATAGGGTTCACGATAAAAGACCTGTAACTTCCGCGATGGGTCTGTTGAGAGGCTACTATGGTCTCTCAACGCCAACGACACGACATAGTGAAGAAGGAATGGAGATGGCCGTCTACAAATCAGACAGCGACTACCAGTCGGAAGATGAGCCATTCTCACCTCATAATAGGTTCCAGGAGGCCTCTGGAATAAGGCCGTTGCTCGACAATCATCGTTTACAGGACGCAGAGTGTGGTATGGGGTTTGATGCTTTTAGAGTGGATGGACGTAGGGATAATGGCCGACCTGTGAGCAGCACAACGTACAGCGAGTCGCTTTCGAAGGCGTGCAGAAGCACACCGTTAAGACCGGAGATGAGTGCCGGAGACTCCGGAGGAATGGGTGACTTAGAAAGGGGCAATGAACGACCTGTTAGGCGACGTGGAAAAGCCGAGAGTAGTACTTCGTTGTTTATGGTTCCAACTGTGGAAGTGTCTGTGACTCCAGATGTAGAGATGTCCAGTCGCGGTACTGTTCCTTTGGGGAAAAGCTCTGTGCTGAGGCCCAAGATAATAACCAAGGTTGACTTAGACCAGGAAGCAAGCCCTTCTCCTAGATCTCTAGTTAGTCCAACTAATGGCTTGTATACAGACAGTGACACTCCGCGCACTGGGAGTGTAGCCGCTAGGGCTTTGAGTAGCACCTTACTGAGTGGTAAGACTGTTGAGGGTCTAATATCTAAAATAAGGCGATCTACAAGTGTTCCATCTCTACAGGACGATAGGAGGTCTTTCAAAGGAGATTCGTCTGCTCTTTTCACCTTGAGCCCAGTGACAAGCACTCAAGGTGGGGTCATATCTAGTGTGCTGGAAGGGTTTCCAGTTGCCGTTCGTCGAAGCAAGGCAGCACTAGACTGATCTGGCTCTGCTCTTCCCAAAGCATGAGAATTCCGCCTCCAGTATTCCGACGCATTCATTTAGATGAGAAGTATGTCATTTCTTCAACTCTATGTCTTATGTCATTTCTTCAGCTCAACTCTTACTACATTAACGACTGATAGCAAGTATGCACGTCATATTGAACTCTGACTACCTTACCGACTGTAGCAACTCTGCACTGGGACATTGCCCGTGCTCAGCTGATCAGGGGTAATTCTATCTAATCTCTTGCAGTTGTATTATGCCCGGTGGACCATGCACATTCATTTTTCCCTCTATCCCGATTCAACCAGTAAAGGACAATTTATGGGTATAACCGGATCTCCGGGGTCCAGAGTGTAACGCCCTCAAGTATACACAAATTTGTGATACTGCTAAATGTACAAAAACGGTCTTTGCTCTATTTTGGTGTCCTCGACACAGCTGCCAGCTCTCATGAAACCCAGAGTCTTTCATCTTTATCAGAGTATGAACTACTGCTTGTTTTGTCTAAGGGTGATGCTGGATCACATTTAAGCGCTCTTTGTTATTTGTCTTGTACTGCACAACTATGTTCTATGCTCTCAAACTCAGAACAGACTTCTGTAGACGGGAAGGAAGCGCATTCTTTTCATCTTTTCCCAGAGCAGGAGTTTACTAGCATCCAGTCATCAGATCGATGATTGGATGGCCGACACGCAGAGCAAGAACTTCGAGGCACAAGATGATCAAGCTCTATCGTTAGGCGATACCAACTGAGAATTGCAAGCAGGCTTGATATTTGTAGAGGTAAGAGAGGCATCTAACATAACATGAACCGGGTTCATGGGGGAGCGGAAGTTTAACACTTCTGTATTCATGTTAGTGTACTAACCTAACCGGGAACTCCCAGGAGCGTGACAGTTTGAGTCATGACATGGATGGGTCCTTTCTAGATTTGACTAACAAATCTCAACGTTGGGCAGAATCCTGTGGATCGTTTGGGCCGTTTCGAGCACAGTTTGTGGATATGTCTTCCTGTCCGGCCCTTGATTCATTCGGCGGCATTGGGACTAATGGGCCCTCTAGGACATGCAGCCAGACAAGAAGGCAGGAAAACCTACCACGCGAGTGAGGCTAAAGAAGGGAAGTCCAGACGAACAGGGTACACACGCGGCAACACATATCAAACTATATCTGGTAGGTGCTTCCTGAATCTGGCCAGCTCATAGCAGATCCGTCGGTGGAATGACTCAGCATGACGTGATCGTCTCGAGCATGGTCTCTTCCACCTTCTGTATGCCGCGCTTGTATCTCCATACAGTACTGGTGTTACTGTGCTCTTCCCGCCGTCTTTGAGTAGGGATGATGAAATGGGCCAATCAATCGGTCTGTCCGCGCGCATGGGATCTGTGTTGATCGCAGATCCCAGGTGCGGGTACAGACCGATAAAAATAATAGGGGTTTCAAAGTTAAAGAATCTTTGAAATATTCGGAAGCCGAGGGCGTGAGTTACGTTTGCTGCAACATTGAGGCCAGTGTTTCTGCGGGTACTTCAGGGAGGTACCCGCAGGAAAACACCGCGGGAGTTTTTTTAACGGTTATTCACTGGTTTCTTCTGATTCTTTTGTAATGGATTCTCTGCTACTCTGAGTATTTAGAAACGAAAAAATAATCAATGATAAAATATTGATGTTCAATCTCAAGTACGATCTAAAATGAATCGCGATTATATACAAACTTATCGGTGACAGTTTTATGTCCAGTTATTTCTCAGCCGTTGAAGAATCTTTCTTTTAAACTTTGACACCTCTTATTATATTTTTTCATGTAGAGTCTGCTCTGGATAAACGTTTCTTGGTTAAGTGTTATAATTTTATAATTGTTATAACTTTACTACTCTGTAGAGCAAATACTCGCAATTTTGTTAACTGTTATGGTTTAGGTATTCTGTTTTTTCTTAATACATTTGGATATGTGTTATTTTAGGGGACTTATAATTGATAATTTACTACCGATCATGAATCTATGGTAAATATTGTAAACACAGTAAGTTGGTGTCAGCGATCGAATTAACGTTTAAATTTAAGTATTCTTCACTTAAGTATCTGACTTTCAGATGAAAGACGAGAGTCAAATCAAATTCTTCAGCACTTGGAAGAATTGAGCTCGGATTCTGGAGTGACAGATGTATGTGGATTACTTAATTGATTTTCTGGTGAACACTGAGGATACAAAAAGTTTGATAACAAAATAGGACTTATGAGAAAAAGTCTAATACTATTTTCCTTGTTTTCAAAGTGATATGAATTCAAAAGATTTGATAACAAAACTGTACTTATGAAAAAAGAAGTCTAGTTTTATTTTCCTTGTTTTCAGAGTGATATGAATTCGTAATATCTTTCGTTCAAAACTTTGATATTGTATCATTTACAACTGACTTTTCAATTTAAAACGTCCTTTCAACAACTTTTTCACTCATATATATGCTTATAGTGTATTGTATTGTAAAATAACTTTTTTTGTCCTTGTGTATTGTTATTTTATCAAAATTTTGTGTTTATATGTTATAATGTAGGAATTAAGTACTAGTTATCCGTTATAATATTTAGATGGTTATGATATTATAATGTTATTTCTTCATAGATATTAGAATTTCGTTACTCAGAGCGATAACCTTTATCAGGTTCCACTGTATTTCAGTTAGGAAGAAAATATTCACTGAAATTATATTACAAGATTTTCGTTTCAAGATTGTTTAATATGTATTCTAGGATTAGTTTTGATGTAAACACTTAGTACAATTAGTTCTGAAATGAATCATTTAGTGTACAGTGTTGGACTAGCTTTGATTTAAGTCTTCACTTAACCAATATGTATAGGTATGCATGCACTTCTGGGCGGGCACAAGCTACACTGTTGACAACTATTAGTGTAGGTCACACTAATTCTGAAGTTAACTTTTTTAACTCAAAACTGTATATAATGTGGGCCACATTAATTAAAACCCACATTATAAGTAGTGAAAATTTAATTAGTGTAGCCCACATTAATAATAATATGAAGATATAATGTGGATAAAAGAAAATTTATGATTCAATAATTATAAGGCAAATAGTATTCAGTTCTTAACATAATATTTTTATAATACAACTTGAAACTGAAACTAATCACTCTTTATTGATTTGAATCCAAAATGAATTCTCTACATAGCGAGAACAATTTCTTCGTCTACTGTAACATCTTGATTGATAGTAAATTCTAGCACAAGTTTACCATCAAAATGATGTTTATATTGTTCAATTATCTCTTGAAGGTTTCCAAGAAATAGTGTAGATGATTTCAAATATTTCGCGCTTACAACAAATAGTGTAGACCACACTAATTTGTAACCCACACTATTCAAGTTACCACACTAATACTTGTCAAGAGTGTAGATACGAGGGACAAATTAACTGGCGCGTTACATGGAGTCAAAGATCATTATATATCATTATCGTTGGTTTTTTCTTTCACTGTGTTCTGATGTTTTATGTAGATTATATATATGTTAGACAAGAAATTTATAACAAATTGAAGTTTTAATTAATTTTTTTTTACAAACATTAAATGTTAGGAGAACAACGAGGACAAGAGATCAGTGAGAACCCATAAGCACAAAACGTGCTTCTGAAAGGATAATACCAGGTCTTGATATGAAGAAAAGTATCTTGGTTATATCGATAATTGTGCTTGTTTAAACAAGCAGAACTCTAGAATGAAGTCTTCTTGGTTACCAAGCATATTTCTCAAAAATTTACTTGACATCACCCCTAATATATTTGTGAAATGTATCTGTACTTTGAAACTTGAATTGGGTTGACCCTTGTACATAAATAAAAAATTTGTAATTAAATTAGAATATCATTCACTAGTTTAATTTGTTGAATTCGTTATCACCTTCATTATAATTCTTTATAAATCTACCATACGGATAACTCAATCGCACATATATCTGCTCAGAGTGCTATTTTTAGTATAGAGTATTATGCTGTTAACCAAGTTTATAACATGAATTTGTGTATACTTAGAAGTTGTACATGTTGGAAGGAATTTAATAAAGTATAAAAAGGTCTGAGGTAATTCTGTAAGGTGAATCGTTGAGAAATAACGTTAGAATGTATTACGTTTAGATATATTATTTTCACGCACACAAGAAAACATGTAAAAGTAATGTGAACGACTCGAGGTACCAGTATGGTATGGTAATAAAATAAAACAGATGATTGTGAAAGAAAATTTTAATATTATAACTATTTCAATGAGATATAATTCTATATAATTCATTTTTTAAAATAAGAGTTTAAGAATAAATTTGTTTGTCGATGAGGTAGTTGCTTCACACTACTATAGTTGATGATGTATACCTAAACCAGTTATAACATATATATTATAGTATATACTGAAATAATATACTACTTATACTATTTTAATTGATATCTAAATGTAATAAATGTAAAACATTTGCAAAAAAACTATATTTTGAAAATTATTGTAAACTAATTTTAGAAATTATTCACTAGTTTATATCTTTATAAAATTTTAGAATTTATGGACTACTTATACTAATTTGAACATCTCTTGTGTGTGTAACTCATGGCCATGCAGCTAGAAAGCCAAGACTCCAAATCAAACATATAACTCTTGTTGAGCACTACACAACAAAATTCTCACCACTGAAGTGTTTGTTGCCAAAGTTTTCTTTTAGCGCTGCATCGAGTAGACCAAGATATGTGTACAATCTTCATACGAAATCCTCATAGTTTGTTATTACCATAACTAATCAAACACCATCATATTGTAGTATATAAAGAGTGAAATTAATCATCAACTAAACCCCGACTAAGACTATTTGGGGTCTGGGTTACCCAGACCCGTCATTTGAATTAAACGGAGACAGCGGAATTGATTAGTCCAAGTAACCCAGACCAATCTTTGTACGCTGATACTGTACGTATTTGTACACAAAATACAACATTCTATATATTGATAGAAAGATCTCGAGAAGCTGAACAAGCCTGGGAAAAAATTCCGTAATTTCATTTCGTAACGAGAGAGATATTTCAAGGTGAAATTTGGGTATTCTGACCTCCGCACTCACTGCACGGGCAAAGAATATATTTCAAATTGAATTTGATTCTTTTTTGGGCACCTGCTCGAATATCACAGGGCAGCTCCAAAAAGAGTTTTTGTTTTCGCCCTAGAATCCACGACGCAATGCATAGATAAGACTGAAACAATCAACGAACAGGGTTGCAAACCGGACAGTCGATGCCACATTCCATAACCCTCTAGCACCCTCATCACTTTCAAAACGGAGGCCCCTCCTTCCGTTGACGCTTGCACTGTGCACTACATACATGAGTTCCCAAACCACCTCTCCTTGCAATTTTCTTTTCTGTAAATGAAAACCAACCACTAACTTCCTCATTATTTTTGTGAAGCCTCCTCCTACCCGATAAGTTTCCAGACCAAGTGCCAGATATTTTCTTTCCTGATCATTTTATTATTTCAATTTTTTTAATAGTGTTGGTTATTTCTCTTATAATAGTGAATGTTACATTGCAGTTTAGGCTATTGTGTTTCATACCATTTTATAAACTTAGTGTTTTCTAATTTCTTTGATTTCTCTAATTTCTCTGAATTTGACTTTTGACAGCGAGGTATTATCCATCTTCTCTCCATGTTTTTCAATTATTATTTTTGTTCACTACTTGGCCTGAGAACTAATTCAATCTCTCACCTAGAGTTCATTGGCTGAAGCTCTAGTAAGGTTTTCATCTAATATTTCTGAATATTCATTTTATCTAAGTTATTTATAATGGTTCTTGTTGATGAATTCATAACTCGTGAGATAGAATACTTTTTATTTTCTCTACTTAGTATTCACTCATTTCTTATCTATGAAAGTTTTGACTAAATGTTTTGTAATGATTTTTATTGAGTAATTTGTATAACATGATCGAAACAACATATGTTTGATGGATGTATCAATTTTTTTCCTAACGCGGTTGGCTAATGACATAGATTTGAGATATTCATTCATGGCGGAACGACGGTGGAGACAATTTTCTTCTGCTAATGTCAATTATCATAGGAGAAGGCGCCCTAGTGGTTCACAAGTTATCCACATTCCAGAGGATTAGTTAGACATGTACGAGCGGTTGCGAAACACTTTGGGACTCGTAGTTACACACGCTCAGGTGTTGAGGTGGTTGTTGGATGATGCAGCTGGTTGCGTAGATGCATTGCAGAGAGCTCGTGTAGAACATATCGCAATGCTTGTGGATGATTGTGACGAGTTCGGAGTTGAGCTGGAGGAGCCAATGATTGTTGATGATAGTCAGTCAGTAGTCCCAGACAATCAACAAGAGCATAGGATCGTTGCGAGTGCATCGAGTATGGCTAGAGAATCATCGCATGATGAGTTGGAGGAGGAACGGATTTTAGAGACTGATGATGAGTCAAGTACACGATGCACTGTCCGAGTATATACTTTGGGGTTGAGGGAAGATTGTGAAGTTCTGCGAGGTCTTCCGTGTGAAATGTCTCCGTGTGCGGTGCGTGTTGTATTGCACAACAGTCAACAGATTAATCATGAATCACCACATGTGATTGCACAGATGTACCACGCTGCATTGTGTGCAGGTCTAAGTTACACTTCAGTTGCGAGTATGTTAGATGCCATGATCTACCATCGTTGAATTTTATGCTTAAACAAACATTGATCAAAGATTCTATGTTTTTCTCTCCTTCATAGATATGAGTAGGTGTTAACT
Source organism: Asterella californica (assembly GCA_036924285.1). Classification (NCBI taxonomy): domain Eukaryota; kingdom Viridiplantae; phylum Streptophyta; class Marchantiopsida; order Marchantiales; family Aytoniaceae; genus Asterella; species Asterella californica. The sequence goes on from JAYKYS010000008.1 coordinate 18,123,480, forward strand.
CATAAGTGTTAACAGTATTTACATAGATACATATGCAAAACTTTTATTCACATATTATATATGAAATTCATAATGTGTAATAACTTTTTCAGATTTTAGATACAAACTCCTTGTGATATTCATACGATGACTATTTTGCATTCCACTTCTCTTTTTAGACAAACTAAAATATGTACATAATACACGAAAAGATCCAACGCCTATCTAGCAAGAATCTTAGGAGATTTCAATATATACTTTTAGATTAGAAATAGATCTCTAACTTTGGTATGCATTAGTATAAATTTCATCATGCTTCTAAGAAAACAACAACGTAAAGATCACGATAATTCCACAACATGAATTTATTTTCATTAACATAAGTTTACTAGAAAGGATCACGATCTCCTTTTTATTCCATAAATAAAACCCTTGCAAGTGAATAACTTTGCATGTATCAAAAGTATCCATACTTGAAACGGATAAATCATAGCACAACATATATAAAATATTCATTTCTAGTACTTTCTTTGCTCTAATATAATCTTCAATCACATATATATAATACATACCTTCAACTTATATATCATCTTTATGATGACTATCCAAGACCAAGTCTTCATAATCTTGTATCTCTCTCTATTTGTACACAAATTGAGAAAACATCTTTCTTTCCAAGTGAATGCATAACGTCACAATGTCCTTACAGGCGAAGCACCTTGTTCTACAATGTAGATTCTTTCATAGAGCAAGTTTCCAACATCATTGAAAACAACATGTAATTCTCGAGAACAAAAGAGAATATACATCCCAAGCGTGGTTTTGCTAAGAAGAAAGAAAAAGACAAACGCGTAGTAAAGAGAAGAATCTGATATAGTTATTGGTGGATAGCTTGCTTGGGATAGAGAAAAAATAGTTAATCTTCAGCTTTTAATGTTGGAATGGACTAGTACTTCCTTGTTTGCAAGAAATGAAGTGGATAGGAACCGAATATTTAATTTAATTTTAGACGTTCTAAACAGAAGATGTGATTGTTCTAAGCATGGACATATCTCAGTTTTAGATGTCAATTTTAGACGTTCTAAACAAAAGATGTGACTGTTCTAAGCATGGACACATCTCAGTCAGAGAGCTGCTGCTTACTTTACTTCCTTTCGGCTGCGTGTTTACATTTAGACAAGTGTCAAAAAGAAAATTCAGCCTAACGTAGATGCATGCTTAACTCCAAGACTTAACCCATAAACAGAGAGAGTCCAGAGATGTCGTCCAGAATATAAGTACGGTCCAGAACTGAACTGAACTCATATAATTATTTTATGAGTGGATAAATTTAACACTTTATCCTCCTCAATGGAAGAGTTAGGCAATAAATTTAACCACTTGTGTATATTTCCCCTCTTCCTAACTTGAAAGAGGGTGAATAAGAGAAAATATCTGCCAACTTCTCTTATCTGAGGATGTATTAAATTAGGGGTAAAGACCAGTTTCTCCATGACTTGATAAGTCCTCCGAATGGTCTTGAGAAGAACAGTTGAGTTGACAGTCGGTCCCGAAAGAACTGACCATTAGGGTTCTGTGGATGTTTATCCTTGCGAGCCGCTTGGTAGAGTCAGCGATGGAGCATTTTGATGCGGAGGCGGTTTACTCAGCCTGGAAGTAAAATACACGATAGAAGAATAGGAGTGCAAAGAGAGAAAAATGACCGTAAGATTTCCGACTGACTGGTAACTACCCCTAGAATCCAATGAGTAGTGGCAGACGTAGTCGATTTATCTGTTCCTGATGTTATACTGTTTTGAACAATCACGAGAAAAGACCATCTGCTTGAAAGACGTGGATACCTTCTGCATTCTATGCAGTTTAGAAATATCTACATACATGTTATGATTCATCTCGAATCAAGCTACTGAGTATTAACATACAAATGTGAATATTTACAGGCAAATGTGAAGATAGAAGATATCGGGGTTTCTTGAAGCAAAAGGGAATCTTTTCTTCAGACTCAAAATACATTAGGCAGAAAAATGAATTATTCATTTCTTACTTTTATACTCGAGGTTTAGGTTTAATAAAAAGAGAAGCGAACCCACAAAATAAGATAAACAGTTTTCCATATGGTGAGATCTCTCCAATCGCCTTCCTGTCACCAAGTAAGAGTTTATTCGATACACGTTTTATCCAAACAAAGCACATCAATCCACCTCCAAACATCCATTCTTGTTCTACCACAGAAGGTTACTCCATATGTACTAATTATTCTTCTCAAATTGTGATGCTCACAATTTGCAAGATTGGAGATTTTTATAAAAAAATTAAGCTAATGACGTGTCTATATAATTGAAGTAACCTTATTACTTAAGATTACGCTCTGCTCAGCGAGAAGATGATCTTAAGGGAATTCGTGAGAAGAAGTCGACTTCTTTTGAAGTCGGAAGAAAGAAGTCTTCTAGAAACCGGAAACTGGAAGTCGGAAGACAGAGTACGCTTCGGGGAAGACAGTGACTACAACCACGGGGATACCAACCGCATATCCACTAGGTAGGGGTAGGTATACCTACCGTGCAGTCACCATTGTAGTAGGTAGGTCTAGGATAGTCGAGCCATTACCTAATCACGAAGAGAAGACAAGGAAGCAGAGACGCACTCGCACCGTAGCTCTCTTTGCTATTTCCTCATTTGAGAATTGGAGAGGACATTGGAAGCGCACAGAAGCAAAATCACATTGAGCAAATAAGAGAGGACGTCTTCTAGCAGGAAGTGCACTCAAGATAGAAGAGTTGGGAGTCCTCATAGGACTAGAAGATTAAAAATTGAGGATCGAGGAGAAAATCGAGAGTGGAAGCTTAGGATTGCAGCAGATCGAGTTTGATTGTGGAAGCAGCGTTGCAGTAGCTCGAGGTTGGAGGTAGAAGCAGGATCATGACAAGACATTGAAGGTGAAATCGAAGTCTTGAAGCGCACAAAAGACTGAAGAAGCGATCAGAAGCGTAGCACATTAGAAGCAATACTGAGGTTCTTTTCATGTCTTCTCCCTTCCTGATCGCTTTCGTCCTCTGTTCTTATGTCTCTCACGCTTCCCCGATCATTTATAAGAAACCTATCGATCCTTCTCCCTCCTCGAAATTTTCTTTGAGAAGATTGGGCGCAGAAGCACTATCCAATTTTCGTCAACCATCTTCCCCACCTCTTCCTGAATTGAAATTGAGCTTCCTTTCTTCCCATGCCAAAATTTGATGGTCTGACTATCAATTTCTCTACCCTACTGCTTTTCTGTCCCAGAGTCCGTGGACAGAAGAAATGTCTAAATGTCTGGACATTTTCAAAAGCAGAATGTTTGCAATTCACATCAAGGAGTTGGAATTGGAATTGGAGTTGTGAGAAGCTTGATGTAAATCCAAAGTGAACTTGAGAGTTTATTGTTGTTTCGAGAAGCAGGAAATTGAGAATCAGGCATGTGTCTCCCAAGCTTCATGGCTTCTCAAATCCACATCTTCTTAGAGAGCTAGAAGATTAGAAAGATTGGCAGAATGTGCGAGAAGACGTTGTTGTGTCGTGGACCGGCTCCTACTTGAAATTCAAACTTCGATACTTGTTGCTCCAAAGACACTCATGAGAAGACAAGCTAGGCCCCAGCTTACGGGCTTTTGGCACAATCTCAGATCTCCATTTTCATCACATAGATGGGTAGAGCTCCTTGTCAGCTTTCCAAAGGCACTTTGTCTACTTCGTTTGGACGCCTAGTGGAGAAGTTACAGGACTCGAAAGATGGAGAAAATAAGCTAGGCCCCAGCTTACGGGTTTTTGGCACCACTTCGGATCTTCGTTCTTATCGCACCAGTGGATAGAGCTCCTTGTCAGCATTCCATAGGCACTTTGTCTACTTCGTTTGGACGCATAGTGAAGAAGTTACAAGACTCGAAAGATGGAGAAAACAAGCTAGGCCCTAGCTTACGAGCTTTTGGCGCAACTTCGGATCTTTACTTTTATCGCACAGATGGATAGAGCTCGTTGTCAGCTTTCCATGGGCATCTTGTTTATTTCGTTTGGACATCCAGAGAAGAAGTTATGCGATTCGGAAAAAGGTAAAATCAAGCTAGGCCCCTAGTTACTTGCTGACTGGGTATTTAGGGCTTCAGGCGTTATATCAAACACGCAAGGGGCCTGCTTCTTATTATTGAGAGTTGAACTTCGTACGTACAGACTGTTGCAAGGGGGCTGCTTAAGGGGCTTGCTTGTTCCTGCGACCTGTCGGTGGATGTTTTGGAGAATTGGGAAGTCCAATACACGCACGCAAGGTGTCATCGGGTTCAGATCTGTGCAGGCTACGCACAAGTTAAGACGGTTCTTGAAGAGACGGATAGGTTGTTGTGTTCTGGGAGAAATTGAGACGCAGGGAGCAGAATTGGGGTTTTCAGTTACCTGCGAAGGAGAGTTGGACCGTTCGGGCCGTTCCGGAGTACAAACTTGCTGTCCTTGGATCCATCGGGATCAGAACAACGAGTTCTTCATGAAATTGAAGACGATACAAAGTTTTATCGGGCGGTTTGAGAGTTGTGAGAGAAATTGGCTCGCAGGGAAGCGCTTGCGTCAGGTTTTTCATCGCCTGCGACCTGAGATTGGATTGTTCTTCGCGATCGGTGAGCCAAGCTCTTCGTTCTTGGTGCCTACGCGATCAGGGAGTCCTCATGTACGCATAGGAGAAGACTGTAAGTGAATTGGATTGTTGGTTTGGGTGTGGTGAGCAAATTTGAGCCGCAGGGAGCCGATTTACGTCAGTTTTTTGTAGCCTGCGACCAAATTTCTCGAGTAGTTTTGCAAGGGGAACTCCAAACGGCTTGTTTGGAGTCTTGTTGGGTTCAGGGTAGCCAGATCTACCTACCAGCGAAGACGGATATCAGTTTAGAAGATCCGTTTGTGCGGTGTGAGCGGTTTTAAGCCGCAGGGAGGAGTTTTTGAAGGTTCGGTCACCTGCGACCGAAAATTGGCGATATCTCGACTATCGGGAGTCGGATCTGAAGGTTTCTTGGGTCAACGGAGTCAGGGAAGGAGACCCTATCAACATTTGAAGATCGTTTGGCGAAAGGAGAAAGTTCCCAAATAGGTCTTTTTCGGTTCCTTCGCTACAGGTTTCGTCCTTTTGAGTTCGTTAAGGACTTAGTTGGTTGTGTATGGCTTGTGGTAGCTAGCTTTAGCCAAGAGCTAGTGTGTGGATGTGGTTTGGACTTGGGTTTGGATCGCATGATACTGTTGTGGCTCTGGTTGTTAGCAAAGAGAAGTTCCTCTTGCTTTGAGCTATGTTTTGGCGATTTCAGACTAGGGTTACGTTTCAGGGGTTTGTTTTAGGGCTTCTGAAGTAGGTTACAGACCGCTCTGGTCTTCTCCTCAGTTTTGTGCTGTTTGGAGAAAGAATCGACAGTGTACATACTTTCAGAGTGGTATATATCGCAACATTCCTTTTCGTGGTTGTTCTTCTCTGTCTTGTCTCTGTTTGGCACATAGCATCTCCACAGCCAGGAACCTCGCGTTTTCCTGGACATCCTTCACGCACAAAATATCCGACACGATAACGTGAGGGTCTTTTACGGATCTCTTCTGTCTGACCCATAGTAGCATGTTCATTCTTCTTCCCGAACTTTAGAAGAGAGATGTGAGAAGCCTTACTGGCAGAATATGGAGAGAATGATCAAGGGTCATGTCTTCCTGTTACGCAGCAAGCTTCTTCTGAGAGTGTATGCGAGGTAAGGAGTCAAAAGATAGAGTACGAATGTTTCGTGTCTGTTGCGAGGCTAGATTATGTGTAGGAAGCTGAAGACAAGTGAGACAAGTGATGAGAAGCCCGGCTGCAGAAAGTCTTCTGAAGACGTCAGTTGTCCAGAAGCTGTCCCGTGAGTCTTCTTGGAGGTCACTATCACCGCAGGAGTCCTCTGTCTTCTTTTGATCCATTCGTAGACTACGATTCTCACATATCTTGTTATCTTCTGTTAGGAAGTATGATGAGTTGCAAGGTGGATTGTCTTCTTAGGAATCCATACGATGCCTTGCTTAGTTAGGAGTGCTTAGATATAGCCCGGAAGACATGATGTACTTAGGAAGCACTGTTAGAATTCTGGAAGACAGAATAGTCATCTTCTGGATTGAGAGTGGAAGTTGGACTGTGAGGACCTGGTAAGGATTGAGCCTTAGGCTCACAGCAAGTATGTGTGGTTTAGTGTAACAGAAGCTCAAAATGTCGACGCATCCTCGAGGATTGGTGTTATTGCAAGCAGAGTTGATCTCCCATGCGACAATCTTCAGATAGTCTCAGCGGTCGGCTCGACTGACCCGGTGGGTCCATAGGCTATACGCGGATAGTCCAGTGGACGTCCACGTGATAACGCCGTCGGTCTCGAGCCTAGCTACATCTCGTCTTCTACTCGATCAAAACTGAAGTACTTCACGCTTGGTGGCGCTTTCAGCTATGTCTCGATAGGTGGTAACATCGCTCTGATCACTCTAACACGGATCTCGAGAGCGCCAAAGCATTGCGACTAAAAATTCTCAAAACTCCGCTGACTCCACGTATATCAGCTCGCACTCCAAAGATCCGTTCAAACTCTACGGCTCTAACTCCAATGTTCTTGATCGAGGGATTCTCAATCTTCCCCGCCACCTTATGGAGCACACCCCCACACACTGACACACATACACATACAAGCACAAACATTCGAGACCAATCATTTAATCACAAACGGCCTAACGGTTACATTTGACTCCACCCTCGAATCGGATTGTCCGTGGCAAAACATACAAGTACCAGCTCCAAATGAGACCCTCAGAAACTGTCACTTGTCAAAGACTTAACTCGGAATTGTCACTAGCAGCTATCACTAACCTATGAGGTTTTCACGAAAAAACCTTGTGTATACAGACGAGATGTGTATACACATACAACTGACACTATCAGCAGACCCTCCGTGATCTTCGCTCGCTGTCTCTTCGGACAGCGTGTACACCTCTCTTTTCACGTCTTGGTTTGCACTCGCGATAATGCCTCTAGACGTGTGTCTGTCTCCCTCCACCTCCCTCCGCTCCTCGTCCACCACTTGGTCTGATTGTCGTTTGGTCCGGGGCATTCAACTCCTCGAGACAAGAATCCTAATGCCCTCGAATCGTGATGTACGACGTGGTAGCCTCTGAGTCGTATGCGAGGGAATTGGCTAAGTTCAAGCCTCGTCCATTGACCCGGAGGTGAGCACATCATCTGACAGTTGGTCCTTCGGCTCTACTTGTCTTCAAGAAAGAGTGCGCATAAGGAATTGAACCGACGTTTGATCTTGGATATTGTGTCTTCGGTCCGTGCACCGATCTTCTCGTGTGTGATCCTCTTCTACTTCTCTCTTCTCCTCTTCTACTCGCCCAAAGACATTCTCATGTCTCGGAGACCCTATCGATTCATCTTCCCATGCATGCGAGGGACATGGCATAAGGATTCGCGCCGTCCCATCTTCCGTCAATGTCACTTCATCTTTCGCACGGGTGCGACTCCTCGTGTGTCATGCACGGGCTTCCACGGGCTTTGCGACTCCTTCGTTTGATCCGTCCCTGTGGGTATGGATATTTTCTCTGACACGTGGTCTTTCTCTTTCGTGACCTCGGAGTAGGAAGGATTTTCAATCTCTTATCAAAATGAGCTTATCTTAAGCTCCAGTGCCTACATTATTCTATCCAAAATCCTACAGCTTGCCACTTTGGAATCTCACCTGTTTGCCTCTGTCGTCCGGGTCTCTTTCATATAATCACTGCCGACCTGAAAAATATCAAAAGATGTATCAATTGCTTATCTTACCTCACCTGTCATATCATCGTCTGTAACTCAGACCTCCCGACTTCTGAACTTCTGAGTCCTGGTGCCCACACGCCTAACCCGTTGTCGTGTCGTGGACCGGCTCCTACCTGAAATTCAAACTTTGATGCTTGTCGCTTCAAAGACACTCATGAGAAGACAAGCTAGGCCCCAGCTTACGGGTTTTTGGCACCACTTCGGATCTTCGTTTTTATCGCACCAGTGGATAGAGCTCCTTGTCAGCTTTCCATAGGCACTTCATCTACTTCATTTGGACGCCTAGTGGAAAAGTTACAAGACTCGAAAGATGGAGAAAACAAGCTAGGCCCCAGCTTACGGGCTTTTGGCGCAACTTCGGATCTTCACTTTCATCACATAGATGGGTAGAGCTCGTTGTCAGCTTTCCATGGGCATCTTATTTACTTTGTTTGGACATCCAGAGAAAAAGTTATGCGATTCGAAAGAAGGTAAAATCAAGCTAAGCTCTTAGTTATTTGCTGACTGGGTATTTAGGGCTCCAGGCGTTATATCAAAGACGCAAGGGGCCTGCTTCTTATAATTCAGGAGAGAACTGTACGTACAGAGACTGTTGCAAGGGGGCTGCTTAAGAGGCTTGCTTGTTCCTGCGACTTGTCGGTGAACGTTTTGGAGAATTGGGACGTCCAATACACGCGCGCAAGGTGTCATCGGGTCCAGATCTGTGCAGGCTACGCACAGGTTAAGACGGTTCTTGAAGAGACGGATCGGGGGTTGTGTTCTGGGAGAAATTGAGACGCAGGAAGCAGATTTGAGGTTTTCAGTTATCTGTGAAGGAGAGTTGGACCGTTCGGGCCGTTCCGGAGTCCAAACTTGCTGTCCTTGGATCCATCGAGATCAGAACAACGAGTTCTTCAGGAAATTGAAGACGATACAAAGTTTCATCGGGCGGTTTGGGAGTTGTGAGAGAAATTGGCTCGCAGGGAAGCGCTTGCGTTAGGTTTTCATCGCCTGCGACTTGAGATTGGATTGTTCTTCGCGATCGGTGAGCCAAGCTCTTCGTTCTTGGTGCCTACGCGATCAGGGAGTCTTCATATACTCATAGGAGAAGACCGTGTGTGGATTGGATTGTTGGTTTAGGTGTGGTGAGTGAGGTTGAGCCGCAGGGAGCTGATTTACGTCAGTTTTTTGTAATCTGTGATCAAATTTTTCGAGTGGTTTTGCAAGGGGAACTCCAAACGGCTTGTTTGGAGTCTTGTTGGGTTCAAGGTAGCTAGACCTACCTACCAGAGAAGACAGATATCAGTTCGGAGGATCCGTTTGTGCGATGTGAGCGGTTTTAAGCCGCAGGGAGGAGTTTTTGAAGGTTCGGTCACCTGCGACCGGAAATCGACGATATCTCGACTATCGAGAGTCGGATCTAAAGGTTTCTTGAGCCAACGGAGTCAAGGAAGGAGACCCTATCAACATTTGAAGATCGTTTGGCGAAAGGAGAAAGTTCCCAGATAGGTCTTTTTCGGTTCCTTCGCTACAGGTTTCGTCCTTTTGAGTTCGTTAAGGACTTAGTTGGTTGTGTATGGCTTGTGGTAGCTAGCTTTAGCCAAGAGCTAGTGTGTGGATGTGGTTTGGACTTGGGTTTGGATCACGTGATACTGTTGTGGCTCTGGTTGTTAGCAAAGAGAAGTTTCTCTTGCTTTGAGCTACGCTTCGGCGATTTCAGGCTAGGCTTGCGATTCAGGGGTTTGTTTTAGGGCTTCTGAAGTAGGTTACAGACCGCTCTGGTATGTTCTTCAGTTTTGTGTTGTTAGGAGAAAGAAACGGCAGTGTACATACATTTGGAGTGGTATATATTGCGCATTCGTTTTCGTGGTTGTTCTTCTCTGTCTTGTCTCTTTTTCAGCACACAACATCTCCACAGCCAGGAACCTCGCGTTTTCCTGGACATCCTTCATGCAATATCCGACACGATACCGTCCGGCCTTGTCAAGATAACTGGTACGTATATGATAACTTCTGAGGATTGACGGCCTCGTCTTTCTCTTTGGTCTCTGAAAATTATACCACAAACCGATCACAGGATTTGTCAATTTGAGGAGTTTTGCGTATCATTGGAAAGCTCTCCCCGAACTCTTTCCAATGATATCTTACTTGCCTCGAGATCTTCCGTCCATGACCTAAAACGTCGCTGGAGCTCCAACACTAAGTCGTTTTCTGAAACCCTGTGGTCCAGTCCCAGACTCGAACCATGTGATTTGGACCAGCGTCCTAATCACAGTCCGTCTGTGCTGGACCCATGTCTCGATCTTACGTCTCAGACGCACGTCTTAGGCTTATTTCTCATACCTATGTTTCGATTCGTTTTCAGACTTGCCTCCTTATGTCAACGTTCGTATGGGGTCATCTAGGAGTAGACCTTTATGTCTTAACCCAATCTTCCAACCTTGGTTCAGAGAATCACTTAAGATTCAGCTGATCCTGACTTCCCAACCAAGCCATTCAGTCCTACTCGCAACGTTCACAACCTAGCGCAAGTCCACTAGTCTGCGTCTGATCTTGATTTAAGGTCTCAACACTCACTCTCACTTTGGAGGTTGATACCCTCATCAACAATGATCCTTAAGTTAACGCCAAGTTCAAAATGGATAGCCAACCCCTTGGCGTCAGAATCACGTTCTAGTAGCTAACCCGCAATTCCGTTCTTGGCTTGAATCTTAAGTTGTCGCTAGAACACTTAAAAAGTTTTGACTAGTCTCGGAGAAAGCCTAACCTTTTTGGCCACCCCTAAACAAAACTAGTTGACAATTTCTAAACATTCTACTTAAGATTCTAACTTGCTCACTTATAAGTATTCACACCCACTTACGAGGTTTTCTAAATCTCACTTTGTGGTCGCAGCCTAATTGACTTAGACGTTGTTGTGGTGAGAGTTTCTTGGGAAAGGCAGAACCTTCTAGCTGTGATACGATCGTGAAGACTGTGATACGTCTCGTAGGAAGACGCTGGGCTTTATGATTTTTTACTCAAGAGATAGGCTTCAGGTTGTAACGTGGCACTATAAACACTCACACAAGTATGTTGGGGCCTCTTATATGTTCATAAAGCGAAAATAAGGATTGACTAGTAGTAATAAGGTCAGACAATGAAGTTTACCACTCAAGAATAGGAAACATATGATGGCTTAGACTTCAAAACTTCTCCTAAATGTAAATGAGGTCCTACTGAACACACATACGAACTTCCAGCATGAGATCAAATCTGAGCACTGAGATGTGGGCAAAAACGTTCTGAGTAAGGAAATTACGGTAATTTCTAGTACCCAGATAGCTACTTTGACATAGAACAGAGAATTGATTTGATAACTTTCGATAATTCTTAGAGTATTTAGAATCTACAACATGCTGAACATCCTGTGAAATTTGATCTGCTGGTTGTACACAGTTTTCCAGATCTCGAGCTCTGAAGTTGCTGCTCTAGATTGAGAGTTTTTCAGACCTCCTCTGCTTCAACGGTCACCTTGGATTTCTAACTCACTCAAATGACATGAAATTTTTTGGACAGTCGTAGTCCTGCTGACAATGAACGCAACCATGAAAGTTTGAAGCAAATATCTCAATTCTGCTGCGATTGACACCAAAAACCCCAGAATCATCAATTGTGTTACAATTCTGGCTCAATCCGAACTTCAATTTGGCATAACTCCTTGTTTACTACTCCAAATCGATCGAAACTTTCACTGACATTGACCGGCACGACGAGCTCCATCTTCCTACGTTCTCAGATTTTAGAATGTCCCTACCAAAAGCTTGAACTCCTCTTAAGATCTATGCTTCCAAATTTAGAGTTTCACAAATAGATAAAAAATGGACCAATGGGAGTTCATAGCGTCACTCCCCTGTCCTTTTGTACCCCAAGAAGTAGAAAAATCCACCTACCGATCCTACATGACAAATTTGCTTTCTTCACTAAATGCTTCAAAGAAAAATGACCCACATCGAAGACAAACGGATTAGTCAGAAGATAGTGCCTAAACTTCCTATATGAGTAAATCATGCTGGCCAAGGCACTCCCTTTCAGTTGTCAAGTACTTCTTCTTGGCATCACTAAGTTATCTTCCCGTGTAGTAATGAGATAATCTTTCTTCTTCTCGTCTTTCTAGCTTAGTACCATCCCTCTGACAAAGACAGAGACATCCACATAAATGTGAGAGATCTTTTCCCAATCAGGTGGTCTCAAGACATGGGATTCTGACAGAAGCTTCTCATCTCTTTGAAGGCTTCTTGTTGCTCAGAAGATCATACGTAAGGTTCGTCTTTCTTCAGCAGCTTAGTAAGTCTTCCTGCCACTTCTGCATATTTGTCAATGAACCTCCTGTAGTATCCTACGTTGCCCACGAAGCTTCTCAACTGACTCAAGTTAGCAGGTGGTTGAAGTTTCATGATAACTTCCACCTTGGCATAGTCAACTTCTATACCTCTTCTAGAAATCTTATGTCCCAACAAAATCCCTTCTGACATTCCAAAGAAACACTTCTCAGGGTGCAGAGCCAAACGATGTTCTCTACACTTCAAAAAACACTTCCTCAAAAATATCAGATGATCTACCTTGGATCCAAACACACAAAAAACATCTAAGAAGATCTCCATGAAAGTCCGAAGATACCTCTAAAGATCAAAATCATCAACCTCTAGAATGTGGCACGAGCGTTGCATAAACCAAACGGCATTTGGTTATATGCGTAAGTTCCCCAATCAGTAGTGAAAGTGGTCTTTGACTTGTCTTATTCTCTGATTGATATTTGGTTGTACCCAGGATACCTGTCCAGGAAGCTGTAGAACTCATGTCTTGCTACCCGGTCTAACATAGAATCAATGAATGGTAAAAGATGATGGTCCTTCTTCGTGGTCAAATTTAGCTTCCGGAAGTCTTGACACACTCTGATCTTACCTGTCTGCTTCTTAAGAACAATGACAATTGGAACTACCCACTCACTGCTAAGCATTAGAAAGATGACTCTTGTCTTCAGATACTGATTGATTTGATCCTTCACAAGAAGCGAGTACTTGGAGTTAAGTCGATCTATTGCTTCTGCCGTGCAGAAATAACGCCTTCTAGCAAGTCAATCCGATGCTCTTTCAATTCTCTAGGTATGCTCTTCATGTCTTCTATGGTCCATGGGAAGACATCTTGGAACTCTGTCATGAGTTCTCTGAAGTCTTCCAACTGCTAGCCCTCGATCACCTTGGAAAGTTTCAGCTTCTTCCCCGGGGTAATCTCCATTTCTTGCAGCTCGTCAGGGTTCACCATTCCTTCAGTATGATTGTATTCACTAGCGCCGGTTTCGGTTTGGGAGCTTCTTCCAAGTCTGACTCGACTTCTGAATGATCAGCTAACTGAGCTTCTGAAGAGAAGACGATACTTTCATCTTCTAGAAGCTCTTCTTCCGTAATTTCATAGCACTCAATGTATCCACAGTTCACTTCTTTTGCTTCTTCCAAGATATATGTAATATGCAAGTTATTCACCACAAACTCATCATATCTTCCATCACTGTTAGAAGACGCAGTTGAGTCTTCTAATGTGTATCCTTCAGTCGTAGAAGGAGTTTCACCTTGATGTCCAATCTTCATCCAAGAGAACGAGATTTTGGACTTCTCTTCCTGCTTGGGTGTAAGATTGGGAAACCTCAAACGATGTCTTCTCTAATCGGTATTTACATTTGCAGCATACAACCAATGTCTTCCTATCAAAACTTGATATCCAACCTTAGCTACATGTCACAAAATAATGTAAGTGAGGTAGAAAGACACTCCACCAATTACCGTCAAGACATCTTTCAGTTGCTCCAAAGGTCACCTTCTGGTCTGGTCCGCCATTTTGAGAATCTTCGGAGTAGGCTAGAACTCAGTGAAGCCTAGGGCATGTGCAGTTTCTTCAGTCATGATGTTGACTCCAGAGCCTGAATCAGTGAGTATCTTCTTCAGAAGACATCCATTTATCTTCATGTCAAGTTTTGGGGCTCCTAAGTCATCATGCTCTATTTTAAGGATCGAGGTGCTGTGGAAAAGTTTCACTTTTCTCCTCTTCCTCGATCCTCGAAGGACAGACTGTAACAGCTTCTTGTATCCACCAGCGTTATCATCCAGAAGCATATCCGAAGTGCTCCATTGGATGAGTCCAGCTTGGACTTTGCACAGCTTCTAACAATCAGTGCCACTCAACAATAAACTTCTCATGCACAACTGGGTATGAATTTGATGAAATCCACTCCCCATAAGATATGGACAAAGCTTCTACAATCAAATCTGAAATCCAATCCTCGAGAAGAAGTTACATTGACTTCCGGAAGCTTAGTCCATCCACTTTCTATCACTATCCCTCGACACACCAGCTTAGAAGCAGGACTGCACGATGATGCCGTTATGTGTCTAGGTTGTCTACTACTATCTACATCCTTACGATCCCTTGCTGGGAGCGGAGGTGCAGACCTACTCTAAAACTTTGCGTGCGTAGTGTATGTGGATGTGCGTGTCCACATATGTGTGTAAAATCCTACATTGATATCGACTTTATACAATTGCCTTGAGTAGGAGAGAGGTCCTTTCCAATCACAACTCATAGCCCAAAGAAAGATGGGGCGCTGTCAGAAGGCCACCACCTCCCAAGCTTCGGCTCCCTCTCAGTTTGGAAAGTATTTTCCTACTCCTATCGTTGCTTATCCTGCCACATAGATAGTCACCTAAAAATAAAGAGGGAGTTGCCCATCTTAAAATAGCAAACTCCGATTCCTACAAAATAGCCAGGGTAATTAACATCTAACTACCTCTACTACCTACTCTTGGTCGCCATGTATGATCTCCATGAGATCCTCACCTGCCTGATCCTCTAATTCAGCTTCTAACACCGTGGGTGGCCTTGCTGGTACCTTTGATGCGGCTGAGGTGGCATCCTCCTCAGCGCTCATCGTGCGCGCTTTTGATATGGCTTCAGAAGCCAGAAGAGGTCCTTGGGAAGCCGAATCCACCTATGCTTCCTGACTCTTCTGTACAACCTGCTCGACGTTGGGAGCTGGGGTGATCTCGCAGGGGTCATAGGCAGTCACCTCTTCCACTCTAAACACTTGGGAAGCCATCTCCTCTTCTTGTCTTCCAGAAGACGTCTTGTCTTCTGCACTCTTCTCTCAGCATCCAACGCTGTTATCACCAAGTGGACATCGAGGTCAAACTCCTCCTTGTCGAGGTCTTTCACAATTGCTAGTCCTGGTGCATCAGAAGACGTAGCTGCATGCTATGAGATCAAAAGAAGACCGTAAAGAGTCTTCAGACCTTTGATCTATCGATCCAGGTAGCGGAACATGCTCTCCTAGCAGTCCACCAACATCTCCTTGGAAGCATCATCTCATGTGCAAGCTAAGGTCAGAAGCTTCCTTCCCGCAGTGAAGGAAGCTTCCTTCCCGCAGTGAAGGAAGCTTCCTTCTGTGTCATAATCTCCTTGGCTCGAGCTTCTGCTTCTACTTGCTGCTTCTTCTCTTCTGCAGCATGGGCTTTCGTGGCTTCTCGTAGTGCACTCCAAGTCGTCTTCTTCTCTACGAGATCAGTTAACTTCCCTTGATCCGTAGAACTTCCTGCTCGTGCTGTTGAAGTCATATCTGCAACTCCTGGTTGCTCGTTCGCCGCTGTGCCAACTCCTTGACAGAAGCAGAAGCTTCCGTCTTATACTTCGTTGCAATCTTCTCCGTGGTGTGGAGGTTGACTTCCAACTTCTGCTTCTAGGTTTCCTCTTGCTGGATCGAGGTTCGAAGACCAAATCCATGATGCAGCGGCTTCTCCTGAGTCATCGCTAGCTAGATCTTTGAACTGAAGTCTTCTTCTTTGATGCCTGAGAAGACGCTACACTCAATGTCTTCCGGGGTGAAAGATCTCTTCTCGTCGTAGAAGTAGTCATCTTCTCTACGCATCCTCTGATCACAGTTGGAACATCAACCCATGTCTTGGCTTCTGGAGTCTTTGGAAGACTCCATGTGGTCGCATAAGCTGTCTTCCTGGCGATCTTGATGTTGTACGTGTCTTCTTGCGAATTCGACTTGGATCTAGAGTGAATGATAGAGAAGGATGTACTCTTCATAGGAACGCTCTTAAGTCTCATCCTTCTAGATGACGACTCATCTTCCGTGTCGCTGGAGTCATCTTTCCGCATCGTAATCGTCTTCGGATGCGTGCCTGATCCTGCCTAAGACACTAGAGTGGGAGGAGAAGACATGGCAGCTGCCCGGTCTTCTTCCTCCGGGGTCTCTTCCTTCATCTCTCGCTCTCCCGTTGGCCCATACTTGGCCAACTGGTTCTCCTTTAGGTCACCCTTGGACACACATGATAGCAGAAGAAGGGGGTGAGATGTCCTCCTATTGGGGTGCCCAAGTAAGCTAACTCGACCTGAAGAAGGCGCCCCAGTTGACAACATGTCCATCCCAAATAGCTTCCAAGAACTCCACATCCTAGTCTCCAAGGTATCTAACCTTCTAGGCCTTCCCCTTGGGGAAAAAGTGAAGGTAGAACTTCTCCAGAAGACTCTTCTTCAGCTCCCGGTAAGCTTCCACCTTCCATCCGTTCCTCCCCTGTCTATCTTCTAGCAAGAGGCATGTAGTACTTCTAGGTGCATGCCACTTCCTTGAGAACATTGGTAGAATCTTCTTCTCCAGCTCATATCTGCGGTTCTCTGATTCAGGTCGGTGGAAAGCTCGGCGTCATCACTCCAGCATCCACAAGGATGGTCTTTCTCGGACGACCCCTGCCTTGACAAGTACGCGGTTGTGAGGAGGCAATGCTGTCCAGACCTCTTCCAAAATACCTTAGTCCGTGAGATTCCAGTCCCCTGTGAAGAAGTCGAGGCCCAACTCCTTGATGAAAGGTTTGGGCTCGTTTCACGTGACTCTTCTGAAAGAGCCTCGACTGAGTGCAGAGCCTCGACTGAGACTCGAAGCCTCGACTGTAGTAGAGTTCACCGCAAAATCAAGAAGTGATGGCACCAGGGCGGAAGAAAGAGAAGAAGGAGGCAGGTCTTTCCAAGCCGCCGTCTCATGACCCAACATTTTTAGTCCTTGTTGCATCACGTACTCCACTTGGGTACGCACCACCGGTCACGTCTCATACCTCGATGTTACCTGACTCATCGACGAGCCATCTGGCCCAGTCATGAACGTCGAGAGCACAGACAACCACGAGTGGGAGTGCTGCAACCAGCCAGCCGAATAACTCAGACATTCAAGTAGCACTTTGACATGTTGAGTCCTTTCTGGAAGGACTCAAGCAGCAGTTTGGGATGGCTAGAGGGCCTCCCAACCCGACTCCGAATCCTCCACCACCAGCTGCAGGCCCTGCCCAGACAGCGACATCAGCAGATAGCAGAGTACCTAGATCCGACGATGGAAGTTTCGGAAGTGGATCCATCAATTCGGGTGATTTAGGAAGCTCGGATTTGGATAACAACGACCAAGGTAGTGGCGCGAGAAAGAGAACTCGATGTCGACGAGCGTCTTTTCAGAGAAGCCTGAGGAATATTATGGCGAGCCTTCACTGCACAAGTTCAAGTTGTGGGTCATGTCAATGGATAACTACCTCAAGCACTACTCAAAAAGTGGAATGTTCGTTTATGCAATGAGTCGACTCCGTGGAGACGCCTTCAAATGATTGACGAACTACCAGCACGAGAGAGTGAACATGAGTAAGAAGGAGATTTCGACCTGGGACGAGCTCAAGGAATGCCTTCGCACCTACTTGGTGCCCAAGAATGAGTATAGCCACTATATGCAAAAGCTCGACGGGTTGAGACGGACCGCATGCATTCGGGATTACAGTCAGAGATTTGGACATCTCTGGAATGCCTTAGCACTCACAGACTCGAAAGAGAAGAAATACCTCTTCCATCAAAGATTGCAAGGCTGGTACTCCTACGAGATGACCAGGTATGGGTGGGAGCATGATCTTTCAAATATTTACGCCCACCTAGAACTTCTCAAGAGGGACCGTCAGAAGAGAAAAGTTGAGGAGACGTCGGAACCGAACAAGGGATTCCGCAAGTTCAAGGGAGAAAGCAATTGTCAGTTCATGAAGAACTGCGACCAGAGAAGGACCTCTGCACCAGCCAAGGGAGCAACAATAGCAGTATATGGAGCAGCTCGAGGACCTGACCGTGGACTAGACAGACGGAGCAGAGACTTGAACGACGCAACCAACGGCCACAAAGGGATGGAGGAGTACCTCGAGGGCCACCCCGACCCAACCAGATCACGATGATCCCAACCCAACAAAGAGACGAATGTTTTCACTGTGGGCAGCAAGGACACTTCATCAGGGAGTGCCTAGTGCAGGTTGAGGTCCTAATGTTCGAGCAGCAGCGGCCGAGGACCATACTCAAGAGGATCCACCTCCCGGAGGCAACCGAGATCGATAGTTTACAGTCGAGCCTGTAGCAACTGCTGAAGGAGGTAAGCATGAGACACTTTCTGAGTTTCTTTCTTGGGTGAATGTAAGAATAGTCTGGAAGTTCATTCAGATGCTTATCGACACAAGGGCAGATGTTAATGTGCTTGCAGTGCGCAAAGTGTTGAAATGAGGAATGTCTACTAGCCGGCTAGCATCTCCGCTTGTTGTATGTTTTATGCAGGAGACAACAGCTGTGACTCAAGCTGTGTATAAGGTACCGGTAGAGTGCGCTGATGTTAGTCGTAAACACTATTTCCTTGTCATGCCCCTAGGGTCCATAGACGAGATCCTTTCCAGAATTGGCTGCGGGAGAATTCCACATGCCTGGACCTAGAGGAAGGTACCCTGTGGTTGAAAGATCCGCAAGGGACCGATCATGCTGAACCCTTGGAATTAAGTCCTCGAAACCAATCCCCACCTGTCCAACCTGAATACCGATCATGTAAGGTTACCTACATGATATGCACGACTAGACAATTTAAGAGATCGATGAGGGATGCCGAGGATGCATGGATCGTAGTACTTGGGAAAGAACCCGAGGAGTTGGATTAAGAGGAGAGGGTAGCCAAGCTGCCTATAAGGCCGGAGATGAGACGACTTCTATTGAAATATGCGCATCTCCTACTTGAAAGACTCTCGAACGTACTCCCTCCTCGTAGAAACATAGATCACAAGATTGATCTTATCCTCGGGGTCATCCCATTAGTTAGGAGGTGCCCGTGGATACTCCTAAACTTGCTCCAGGAGCTGAAGGTCCAACTCACTGAGATGGTCGACCAGGGGATACTACGTCCCAGCTGTTCCCCTTACGTCATCCCAGTGATGTTCGTGTCCAAGAAAGAAGAGATTTTAAGACTATGTGATGACTATCGGGTCCTTAACAAGATCACGATAAAGAATAAGTATCCACTTTCTCTTATGGATGAGACGATGGATCGACTTGTGAAAGACAAGTTCTTCATTAAGTAGGACCTAAGGTCATACTATCATCAGATCAAGATCACGGAAGGAGGTGAGGAAAATACAGCTATTATAACTCGGTATGGGTTGTACGAGTAGACCGTCCTCTCCTTTGGACTCTCCAACGCGCTTGCAACATTCTGTCGGCTGATGAATGATATACTTAAGGATCAGCTTGATGATTCAGTTGTAGTCTATCTAGACGACATTATTGTATACTCATCCGTCTGGGACAAGCATCTCGAGGATGTAGAAACCGTATTTCACAAACTCGAGAAAGAAAAGCTTGTACTTAAGGCATCCAGATGCTCTTTAGGTCAGGAATGCGTTGTTTTCTTTGGGTAGATGGTGTGACCCCGATACTCTAACAACTCTTGGAAGAACTTGCACTTCCCAGGATGTAACTTCAACCCATTAGCTCTCAATCGCTCGAACACATCCCGTAAGTGTCTCTCGTGCTCCTCCACTGTAGCACTATAGACTAAGATGTCGTCAATATAGCATCTGACAAAATCCAATCCTGCTAAGATCCTATTCATCACTCTTTGAAATTCAGCATGGGTGTTCTTCAACCCAAATGGTAAGAACCGACACTGATACATACAATCCTTACCGTGAGAGTCAATCCCCCAGAATGTTATCTTGGGCTTATTTTCTTCTCTCACCGACAACTGATGATACCCTACTCGAAGATCTAAAGTACTGAAGACCTTCACATGTCCTACTGCATCAAAGATCTCCTCAGGTGTCGGCATGGCATACTTATCGGACTTCGTCTGCCTTTGATAGGACCATAGTCTTCACACATACGCCTATCCGTGTAGTTGCCATACATATCTTTATTTGCTGGCATAACTGTGGTAGATGCATACTCTCCATGCGACATCTCCACCAACCAAGCTTCCACCAAGTCTTGAGTCCTACTCTGGATCAAAGTTCTCTCCATGTCACTGTACATGTAAGCACGTCGAAAGATTGACGTGTCATTAGCCAAGTCGATCCTTATACCTGGTCTTTTCAAGGTACCCAAATCCTTCATACTAAAGGTAAAACAATTCATGTAGCTCTTCAAGAATCTCTGGACTCTTCGTCTCTCTTCTCCTATAAGCTTGGGTCCAATCTTCGGCTCCCAAGTATCCTCTGTCACCATGCTAGAGGTAGAAGATGAAGTCGTTGTAGCCTCTAGAGCAGTTTTCTTCTGCTCACGATCAACAACCTCCACCGCTACTGTGCAAAAAACTTCTGCAGTTCTAGCTGCAAGCTCCACACTCTCTCCTACGACATCCCATGATGTCCAAGGATGACGAACTCCACGTGCTTCGTCTCCAGCCTTTGTCTCCACCGACCCGGTAGGCAAAGAGCTCAGGAGTGTCTGAGCAGTAATACCCGTCAATCACATCCGACGCTGCTAAGCCAATCCAAGACTAATAATCCATGTCAAGCAGTTCAAGTCCATTGCTTGACCCAACACTTGACGATGTGAAGCCTATGACATCGAAACTACTGTTGTCGTACCTGTAGAAAATCCCATCGCTCTCTCTCTCTCTCGTTGGCATTGGACTGCACCAACTGTTGTAACCGAGCATCCCACACAAGCACAGGTCCTCCATCTCTGTAAGCATGTGACGCTAGAAAGCTCACCAAAGTAGATAATGCTGCCATAGGTCGTCCCACTAGGTTCACCACTACCATGGATGACCTATCGACAACTCTCACTACTTGAGATCATCGTCTTGCATCCAAGATGCCATCAATTGTGAGGTGCGCTAGTCGTCTCACTGCATCGTATGCACGCTTGAGCACCTCCCTTGATAACAAGTTTGTCCACCACAACCGTGGACGATGTGCACGAGATCTCACTCTCGCTGCATCTAACAACACTGCCGGTCCGATCCATGACCGCACCTGGTGCACACTCGTCATCATATGTGCACGAGCATCACCCAACAAAAGAACGTTCTCCAAGATGTATGTTGGAGAATCCACTTGATGCATCTGGAGATGTCGTAAGATCCGTAACATCTCCCAGAACATCTTAGATCGCGCGTCATGTAAACCCTGACCTCTCCCAACACGCTTGTGATCTTGACATGATCACTCGGCTATCACCAAGTGAATGGTGCCAACAAACGTGAGATCATGCGCCCTCAGCAGCGAAATATCTGACGGTAATGCTTGCTGGCATCCTCTAACAGTTGATATAGACAACAACTCAAGATATCTCTGCACCAAACGTACCACGTGACGCAATGAGACGCGTCTTGCGATCTCATCTCTCTCCACGTACAAGTATCGTTGTACTTGTATGCCTGCCTGCAATACCGCAGACAAATCTGTGTTGATCCCTCCAAACAGCTCTAGCACACACACACACACCCTCCTTTGGATACTATCATGCAATGGGAGTCGTATCCAACGGTGTTAAGATCGTAGTGTCAGTAACAAGAACACCCCGATGTTCCTCTACTAGCGGTACAAAGGCTTCACTCCAAGTCTGTTGCATCAACCGATCAGCATACTGCTGCAAACAGCATACTGCTGCAAACTCTAGAGTGGAACATCCAAGACAGATGGTACTAACGTAGACATGCTAGGCATGTCCTCCACCTCCTCAAAGATTGGAGTATCTTCCGCATGAGCATTGCCCTCTAACAACTCGTCCGGCCAAGTGATGACCAAACTAAACCCTGCAACGGATGTCATCGTCTCTAATGTAAGCTCCTTTGTCCTAACTTTAGCATTGAACCGCACTGGTAAGCGGCTCACTCGTCTCTCACCGGACTGCCAACCCCGTCTGTAAGATGTTGTCTTCGTCCAATAGTCGATCACGAACTCCATAAGGTATAATACAGCACCTCCAACCAATACATCATAAGACTCCACGGCCGTAACGATAGCCTTGACCCTCACCATGGAGCCATCCGTGGGATGATCTAGTCGAACTCTCACCTTCAGCAACTAGCGTGTCATGTGTAGAGTTGTATCTCCTGATCTCCCTAGAGATGTATGTAGCTGGAATGGATATCTCTCCACTTCGGACTTTTTCATATCCAAACCGATACACGCCGTCTTTCCCAACATCAACGATTGGGCTCCAGAGTCTAACAACACTTTTTGTGGTCGATACACCTTCCTTGAAGGTGCCACCAAACAGAAGATACCACTTCTGTTGTCCAACAACACCACACCTGATGTCAATCCAACACGGTCAATTGCCGGCCTAGCATCGATCTTCTTGCACAACACATCGAGATACTTCAGTGCTTGACATTCACATTGTACATCATCAACCATTTGCACAACGTAAGTATGCACACTATTGTCGCGACCTTCAGTCTCAAGGTCGGACGCAGACTGAACAACAGAACCCTAGTGGACTTGCGCTAGGTTGTGAATGCTACGAGTAAGACTGAACGACTTGGCTGAGTACATACGTTGTTATCACTTGAAGAACTCAGATTGCGAGGTCTGGTTGAGAGATTTCAGATCGCGGATTGCTGCCGGTGGTATCTCCGGAGTTGGCAAATCGTTGATATCTTCGATTTGCGAGTGCCCGTGTGCGTGAAGTGGTTCGTTTTGGTGTTGTGATCGATCGCTGTGTGGATGGGTGTCATCTGAACCTGTTCTCAATCGATTTGGTGGTGAGGTAGTGCGGAAGCGCAGCTGAAATTTGGCGAAATGTGTTGAAGTGATCTGTTCGGATTGAAGTGCGTGTTTGGGCGTGGTAGACGAAATAGTCGATAATGTCAGGTCGATGTGGGCTCGTTGGAAGCGTGCTGGGAAGACGATCCTAGTGCACGAAGTTTCATGAAGTTTGGTCGAGCAGTTTGTGAGTTATCTAGTGGACGCACCGCTGGTAGTAAGTACTCCGCCACCTGTGGATGTACCACTGCTACTGGCACCCGAACTAGTAGGTGCTACGCCTCTTGAAACTGCACCAGTAGTGATAGAAACGTAGTTGGAGACCAATGTTGTCTCCACAACTCAATCTCAACACCATAGTCTCGCCTGAACTCGTGGGTCCATCGGCAGTCCCTCCAAGTGCTGAAACAAACCCTTCCACGTCATAAAAGATGTGAACAGCTGTGGGTTCTGCATCTGCTGCAGATCGCACCAACTGTCGAACTCTTGGATGAAGTCATCCAGCTCGATGGTACCCACCGCACCCGAGGAACGTCGAGGTCCCTTCGTGGCCCCATAGATCTCGTCCATGTCCCACAACAACGATGTGATGACATTAGACTCACCATCAGAAAATGCACTGTCTGCGTCTGACTCGTCCTCTGGAACAATCAACGGCAATGGTGTAAGTAGTCGGTATCTCATCCCACTCCGTGTATACCCACTGTCTGAGAAGTCCTCACCAGAACCTCTCGAGAACTCCGTGGTGATAGAATCTCGCGGACACACTCTCCAACCAGAATGTCAAAATCTCCGTACCACCGTAACTTCAACTTGCCTATTCTCGCTCCTACTGAGCTCACCTATCCTCTACTAGGACAGTCAAGATAAGGGCAACTTGTACATGCCATCACCGCAAGCAGCCTCTCACGGTCTGTTGGTCGTCACTCCAATTGCACCGTGAGAGAAACAAAGGTAATCTGACTGATCATCACTCCAACCTCACTACCGACAACACACTAGAGTGAACTCACTCCAGAAGTCAAGCGCCAACACAAGCAAACGCGGCGCACAAACAGGAAGCAGAATATGGAAAGCTTCCAACCACAAGAAGTCCAAACGATAACCCTCCATACTCAAACATCCACATAAAGAGAAACCCAACCCCACCTGGACTGACGCGTCTTCTTCGGTGACCACATGCACAATATATGACCACCAACTGTCATAACCTGCACTTAAGGTCACTACCTAGATGTCTACACCTCTAGTAGCTCCAAAAATATCTACTTTTCTACTAGCTCAACCAAGACAACTGCCACCAACTGCCTCCATACGCATCTTTACGATATATGCAAACACTACCACAACAGCAACTTCCCTCTAGTACTCTAGGGTCGCCCTACCACTCCTTTAGGAACGTGCGAGAAGGTCTCCTATTACCTTAAACCAGTCTTTAAATACTTGCACACATCCTTGTAAGACACCAAGAGCTATTGGTCTAGTGGTACAGCCAAAGCTAAGACTACAGAGTTAAGCGTCCAAGTCCATAAATAATGTTGGGATGGGTGACTTACTGGTTTTAGACTTCCCACACAATTGAAACTTGGATACCTCTCTCACACACGTCATCAAGTTGGCTTGCGGCGGGGGCGGGCTCAGGCCCAAGCTCCGCTCCGCCTCCGCACTCTCGCACTCTCGCACTTCGCACTCATGCACCTCTGCTCCTCGAAGCCTCTAAACGCCTCCTAACACGCACTCCCGCTCACTCTCCGCTTGGAGTAGAGTAGAATTCAGACCAAACACCACAAGAAGGACGAGTACGACGAGTACACACCCAAAACAGCAACTCAAAGGTCGAAATTGCACTCCAAATGGTCGAAATCAGCCAAATTGACACTCATAGACGTTTACGTCAAATTTAGGACTAACCAGCAACGTTCTTCGACTTGTAACTCCATCGATCTTTCACCAAATCGAACGATTTTTGGTGCGTTAGAATCGTCTTCTCAGCGCGCACCTACTGCACTCTTCAGAACCAAAGATTGTCGACCCATGTCAACCTGACACTCGCCGACGCACTTCTGCCGACCTCAAATCCGTCACCAAAACTCGTCACGAGAAACTTCGACTTGTGTAGTGGAGCAGGTGGTAGTGCAAGCGCGATACCACCAGGGTTTAACCCTGTGGTTCCGTTCTTCCACTGTTTGAGGAAGAACTATCATGGTGTGCAGCCCGACAAGTTGAAGAGTCTACAGGAGTTCCAGCGGAGAACTGGAGAGAGCCTACGCGAGACGTTTACTCGCATGAGGCGGTTAATCAACGTTACCCAAGGGGTGACGGAAGCACAAGCAGTCCAGTTCTGATATGGGATACTAGACAAGGAGTTGCGTAGGAGAGTCAGAGATGTCAGTCTCCTTAGAGACAGCGCTCCGATATTGACGATTGTCTTTGGTTTGGCTGAGCAGATAGAGCTCAACATGGTAGAGGAGAGGGTGGTGACGGTTGGGTTCAGCAGGGACGCATCACATGGGACGACCTCCTCTTCTCGAGGATCACAGACTACGCAACAGCGTGGTGGTGGTGGAGGTAAGGATCATCTTGAACACTCACGATCCCATGGAGGTGCTGGAGGATCTGGTGGACAGAAGTCCATGCCGTCCTTCTCTAGTCAGCAGCAAGCAGGTCCTTGTTGGACGTGTGATGGTCCTCATCAGCAGAAGGATTGTCCACAAAGGAGAGGTAGTTATGAGACATCTGGGACGTCTCAAGCAGTGCCTAGACAGTGTGAGCATTACGGACGACCAGGTCACAGTAGTGACCGTTGTTTTGATCTCCATCCCGAGCTACGACAAGAAAAGGCTGATCGTGGACAAAGCGGAGGAGCTCAGGGAGGCCGTGGTGGTCGAGCTGGAGGTAGAGGTCCAGCACCTGGGAGAAGACCATTCGATCCATTGTCTGTTACGACGTCAGAAGCAAGTATGGCTGTTCGGATTGAGCAGTTGGAGCGGAGGATAGCTAGTATGGCTATGGCTCAGCGGAGATCTGGTGGAACAAAAACTTCCACGTCTTATGGAGGAGAAGGAGGTGACTTCAACTTCATGGCTGGTGTGACGCAGATTGAGACATCTGCGGCAGTGACTCGGAGTGCAGTACATATCTCTGAGCCACGAGGTGCGTCAGTGGAGTTGGATCCACAACGCGGGGAGGCTGGTAGACAGGCCAAGCTTCCTCAGTCGTTCACTCTATCGAAGATATTGAGGACCACTTCTATGGTTCCTAAACGACCTACCGATGGTGTAGTGGAGTTGGAGACATCGACATCCAAGAGTGGAGGTGATGCGAGTCAACCTTCGATGTCTAAAGACGCGACGTCGAACCCATGTTGGAGACGGCTACAACAGTTTTGCGAGCCTCACTATTTTTAGCCACATATATAAGGACATTGGGAGTCAGCTTGGCTCCAATGTTCCAGTTGGCAGCCACGCTCAGTGAGAGCGAGGATGTGGTTACCTCTAGTGCTGAGGTGGTTCAACGAGAGTTGGTAGATGTGTCCATGGAGTCGAAGATCAGGACAGCTACTAGTGGTACTTGGCAAGCGGCGGCTGCCAGGCTAGATGATCATTTTTCACAGAGGTTCTTTGTAAAGTTCTCAGCAGATTGCCAACGCAATATTTGCCACGTGGAAGACGTTTAAGCACGCCTTTTCATACGATGTTCTAAACGAAACTCCTTGTTGAGAACCAACAAACATGTTCAAGATAAATATTGCTCCATAACATCGTCACAAAGTCTTTGAGTTCAAATGTACGACTATGATCTAACGTGGTAGTTTCTGTATGTGACTCACGACATCAATATTCTTCCAAATCATTGGGAACCTTTAGACACAAACAACTCCGGAGTTGATGACTGCACAATTCAGAATTTTGTATCGAAAGACTTCGACATGCTTGTTGGTGATAAGGACATGCAGAAATGTGTTGGTTTCATACAGACGCTCCTTGAATTGTTCACTTTGAGCAAGATATAGTCCTTGATCTTAGAGCAACATTCTTTGCTAGAATGAACTGTGGACGGTTGGTGATAGGCTTGGAGAACAAATCGGACGCATTTTCAGTATGTGAGAGTGTGATGAATGATGTTATGACAAGATCAACTAAAAAAGTTGTGAGGATGTTGGAAGTAGACGAGTAATCTGATAAGACATCACTCGTTGACAATGATGACTTGGGACCATTCATCGAACTCGAACCATAAGTATTTGATGTTTTCAACATCCGACGATGTAATTCCGGTTGCGACTATTGCACACCATTTTTTATGAACGTTGTTTTAACGTTTGTCATACATATCTACTAATCACGTCAAACATCAAAATTTGATCCAAACGTTGGAGTCTCCTAACAAGAGGTTCAAGTTGCCTTCATACGTTAAGTTGATTGCTCAGATATAGTCTAAACAACCGATCACACCAAAGATTATCAAAAAGTGGAGGTTTTATGCTCGCCAGCCATGATTGGATTCAAGGTTTAGCTAGGTCCTTCTCGTATTTTCTTAAACCTCTTTGAAAGTTTCAGACTTGGCATATCCTTCATCCGGATGCTTCGTAGACATGTACGCCTAGATAATGTAAACCAAGCACTGCAATACAATAGAAACCTTTGATACGATCATTCTGCAAACGACTTCGGATGAACCGTTTCTAGACTGGAAATAATTTCCCTCTGCTCACAAGCGCCAATTACAAATCTTAGGTGAAGAATTATGAATCTCGGTAATCACCTGCATCCTACGAGAGGTCGAGATAGTCACTAAGAATCCATCCGTTATTTTCAAAAATCAACCATGCACACGAGGCTTAGTTAGTTCTTCTCTACAACGAAGGGTATGTCTTGCCTTCTTCATTTGAATCATTGGCTCAACTTCTGACGTTTCACTCAAGGTAATTAGCACCACAATCGACTCTTTTCTCCATAATATAATTTCGATGCCTTAATCTAGCGTGGCAAGATTCTTTTGCTTCTAACCTTGAATTCTCTATTTACTTGCTAGCTAAATATAAGAACTAAGTTATAAACTGCATGTATACTTCAACTTGAGTTTGGCGGCAAAGATCAAGGTGACCAGTTTGAAGAGGAACTTGAATGGTGTAGTCATAGGACGCATGATTTTGACTTTGCGATTAGTTATAGAAGCAAGGATCGAGGTCTTTTAAGCTTGTAGGACATAACGAGACGAGAAGCAATAAACTTCTTACCGTAGATCCGTTAACGTAACGAACGGATCGATTTAGAACAACTTCTTGATTTTCACCAACGTCAGTTCTAAGTGATTCAAATTATACTCTACACGAAAAGTAGACGTAATATACACATCAAAATGAGAGAATCTTACAAGTAGTCGCTCTACAAGATGTGAGAAAGATGACAAATCTACAAGAACAAGTTATCATGTATGTTGGAAGAAAGCTCCAAGACAAGAAACATGCGTATGAAGAGGTCGGATGAAGAAGGAATCTTAGCAAACGTAACCCGATGAAAGAACAACGATTTTGAAGGGAGTTTTGATCATAACTTCTTTGTATTCAAGACCTACTGAAAAAGTACTAGTAGGTCACAATGATGTGAAGCTAAGAGTTACGCTCTGAACAACTGAAAAGGCTCACTGCATATAGAGTAACAAGTTGTAGGACACGGACAGAGGAGAAGAACTGATAGATATATCTATTCAGACTGTTGGTGAAATAATGAATCAGCAGATCTACGTATAATTCAACCGCTTTGATTAGACCTCCTCAAGCTAACTATGGACGGTACAGTTTGAGATAGATTTCAATAGTAATGATGTAAGCTTCAGAACATTACCTTTGGATAAGCGGCAACAACACTTAAACTTGAAACACACGTAGGATTGTAGCACTCATTGTAAGATTCATTGTAACTCGTCATGAAAATCACTCAAAATCTTCAGTCATTTCAACCACGCTTTGAAATATTTTAGGAATCAAAGAGCACTTATCCAGAAGTATGAAACAACTCTGATTTCGTTCTCATCTCAGTTCTACATTCCCAGACCTAATATGTGATAAGTGTAGTATTCTCAGTACAAGGATCTTCGCCTTCTAACAGATCTATTGACAAATGACAAAGCGCTAAGAAATTTGTGAACTTGACGCTTTCAGGAGAAAATGACACAAAGAAATTCCATCATTCGAGTTTTAAATATTGAGTTCTAAAGAGTTATTCATCCATCGGAGATCATTTTGACTTATTCATCAATCTAAACCAAATTTTATTTTTGACTTCTTCTCATATTTAAAATCAATAAAACAATCTCTTTATTATTTGATATTATTTGATTATTTTTATATAATTAATAATTTATATAATTTATCTATATCTTATCGATTTTGTAGAAGTTTGAACAAGACAAAAGCTTAAAAATAAGGTAAAGAATGTCCGGAATGTACTTGAATGTCGTCCGGAATGTACCATATGGATTAAACATGCATCATTATCACTTTCTCCATGTTAAAATAGAGGAGGTTTTAATGCATGCTCAATTCGTGATCAATTTTTTTCTTGAAAAGATTAGACATAAATTAACAAGTAAAAATAATAATATTTTCATTCGCATATGGTTATTATCTTTGTATAGACAAGGTGGGCAATTCATATTTTTCATGTATAAATTTTATGATATCGGAGTCAATTGTAGCAAAAATAATCTATTTATTTATAAATCGTTGACTTTGAAAAGTTAATTTAATAACTTAAATTTAACAAGCTAATTTAGTGAATATTTTGGATACTTCTCTCCTGCGAGAATATTAGTGCAACATATATCTCTCATGTTTACTAACTCAATTCTTATGTAATATTTCTTTTAAATATCCTTCAAAACCACTCAGCATGACATACTCTACCAAATTTTTTTGAGAATTCTTTGATCACATCGTCACTTGTCGTTTTCCTTGTCCCAACAAGTTCATGTTGCATAGTGGACAGTTTTTCTTTGACAGTTGACGACACATTTAGGTGATACATTCTCAAGAAAATGCATAGCTTTACAATGTTAATGCAAGCATAACACCTTGTCTTTTTAGCAGATTTCGTCTTGGAGCTTTAGTTCTACACCACCCTTGTCATTTCTGAATCATCAATGGAAAACCTATCCGATTTGGTGTGATAACCACAGAGCCAGCAACAAGAGTTTAATTAAGCTCGAGGACCAAACCAACACGCTATCAGAGGCGTGCTCGTCAAGATGTACACAATTTAAAATTGTATGTCCCATTCATATTTGATTTGAGTGATTTAGAATATTTTCACTTCTCATAGTTTTGTCTTTGTCACATATCGAGGTTCAGTCATAGTAAGTGTGTCTTGTCAGTTGTGTCAGTATGCTTTCTTGGTTGGTCAAGAAAGTACCAGTTAAGTAGTCAAGCTTAGAATTTCAAGAACATTACTTGTTTTTATCTCGCGCACAATTTATCCATATGATAGATGGTATTACTTGTCCCTTAGGATCTTCGCGGTCCATGAGACTCTCCGTATGAGTCCACTTCAGCAAGACCCGTGTACAACTTATCCATATGATACATGGTATTATGTTTTTTGGGGTATTTGTGGATCATGAGACTGTCAATCTGATACCACTCTAGATATTATTTATCTCTTGGGGTCTTCGTGGATCATGAGATTGTCCATATGAATCCATCACAGTGCGACTTAGACAAGAAGCTTCATTCCATATGATAAATGGTATTACTTGTCCTTTGGGGTATTTGTCATGTTAGTTTAGCACCCCGACTAGATTGATCGAGTGCATAATGATTAGTCTCGGTAGGGTCGTTAATGCCGTTAGGATGAGTTCTTAGGCTAGCCCCACTAAGGGTATACTTCGAAGGTAGAGCTTGTAAGCTTTAGTCTTTCGAGTTGAGCCTTCAAGCTCTTGGCTATGGTGGATAGTTTTGATAAGCAATCTGGATTCTCTTATGCACATAGTGGATTTGGCTCGACTTTAATGTTTGTTTGATGCCGACTGGCATGATGGAGTGAGTACAGATTGTTTATTATTCGAAGAACCGAATTCGTGAGGTCTGATTGAGAGATTTCATGTCACAGATTTCTATCGACGATATCTTCAAAGTTTACAGATCGTTGGTATCTTCTATTTGCAGGTGCACATATGTGCAGAGTGGTTTTTTTTTATCGTCTGATCGATTGATGTGTTTTGATCAATTCTTGGTCAAATTTGTGGTTAGGTAGTGCAAAAACACTACTGAAATTTTCCGTGATAGGTTTTGAGATCAATTTGAGGTCGGTAGAGATGCATTGGTAGACGTCGGATAGCATTGGTCGGCAATTTTTGATGGTGATGAGCTCAATAGACGCGCTTTGAGAAGACGATTTTAATGCACCAAAAATCATCTGATTTGATGAAGTGAGTGAGTTACAAGAAAAAAAAGATCATGGGTGATAAAAAATCTGACAAAAACCCGCCTGCGAGTGCATATTTGGCAGATTTTGATCGTTTGGAGTGGTGCGAAGTTGCTATTTGAAATGTTTCTCTTTTTTGAGTTTATGTATTTATTTTATTATTTTAAAAATTATTGATAAATATTCAAAAAATCATTTCAATTGGTTGTTATTATTGGTTATGTAATCATGAAAAGTTAATTCTAATTTATTTGAAATGATAATATTATTATTGTCAAAATTATCAAAATGATTTATATTTTATAAACATTAATTTATTATATGATGATTGATTGAAAACAATATAATATAATTTTATTCTAATATGTATTATTATAATTTTATATTTATTATTACAATGATCTTTATAATATCGTAATAAAATATTTTAAATAAAATATATTATTTTTTCTCTATAATATGAATTATCATTTCCTCAAACATATTGTAAAAATTTTAAAAAGAACATGTGTTCCAAACTCTTGAGAATAACTTTTATGCACATGTTGCTCGTTTAGCTTCAAACACTTTTCATCTTGTTGTTTGCCTTATGTGGCAAAATGTTGATATGAAATTTCACATACATTGCTGTACAAGCACATTGGCTCTATTGTCATTTCCTCGTGCGAGATTGACATATTCTGGAGAGCTACGTGATAGAGGTGGAGGATGGTTCTTACCCACTGCAGTTGTGTCTTCGTGATGCAAGAGAAGTTTGACTCTTGAGGCACGTGAGATACATCCTCGATTCGATATCTTAGCTACCGGTGGATCTCGCAGACTTTCCTCTTTGACGAGACATCACTTCCAACAGGTTCTCCATGCGCTCTTAGTGGATACGGGATCCAAAGCTCGACTTTGCTCTTGTTCGAGCAAGGGCGCAAGCTCTTGAATCATAACTTGATCTTGCATTAGAGCGTTTCGACTCGCACCGACTATCTTTTCTATAGTGATGAGGTTTCGTCTACACTTGATCCAACTTGTTACTTCGGCACTATTCATCTACGAGTGCGGTGTCTTGCTCGATACCTCGGACGACACCTTGCTCATTGTTCTCACGATGGAGAGCAGATAGCCACTCACGATGTCATCAAAGACGTCACGTTTGCTTAAGCACGAGAGAGCGATTACATGACATGGAGAGGACGTTTGTATGTCTTTCAGACGGGAGGATCAAGAGTGCTGACTTGTACAAGATAAGAGAGGATCTCAGTGACAAATATGATTGTCGCGGATCCGACACGGGACTCAGTGGCGACACAAGTGATCACTCATCTTCTAGGATGGGTTGCAGACGTGACGACAACAACGAAGGTGACCAAGTATAAAGGTATTTACGTGAGACATCGCTTCATCTTTTTAGTCTTGGAGATATACGGATCAACAGCTTTGGAGTTAGACATCTTTCTTCGAGATTGTGCTAGAGTTTACCGAGAGACGTCATGAGATACCACTTTGATTTTCTTTTTGTACTATATTTTTTAGACAACGAGTTTGTATTATTCTTAAAAAACGTTAGCGAACGTTGTCCACAGGAGAACTATTGTAGTAAACGATGCTACTTCATGTGGACTTGTTGTATGTAGGTCTTCTCACTTATCTATGTATGATGTTAGAGTCACGTCAAGCGACCTTAGAGATATTGATAGCGGGGTTTAGCCCATGTGTTCTCCTCTTCGGGGCGTTAGTTGCTTGCCCTTCGCTTCCTTCTCTCCCTTGTAAGGGCCAGTAAGGCTTGATGGGGTCTTTCCATCCGTTTGCTATTATTGCGTCGCGTGTTCACCTGTACAAGGATCAGGGCGGATTAGACGGGTGACAGTAGTCCACGCGGATTAGGCGCGCGAGATTGAAGCTTCGTAGACCGCCGGGCACAATGTTCAGAACAAAGCGAAGCATGTTGGCATACTTTTGTTTCTCACCTCCGCCAAGCATGCGACACAGCTGCGGTTCGAACACACGCAGAGATAAATTTTCTGGTTCGAACATTCCACGGTGGAGTGGAAAACGAAGGACCGCGCAAGGAGCTTGGAGGAAAACAACATCCTTCCATTATCATTGCGATGGGAAGAGGGCGGGCCGTGCTTCCAAGCCGTCACTGTTGTCCTCTTTAGTGATCAATGCACTTCCGGTCCTCAAGGATTGGAAGGTGCAATTTTGAGTTCAGTTTGCCTCATCCGAGATCGGAAGGATGGGCTTGTTGTGTTTACTGTGCGCAAGTTGAAGTGCGCAATGGAGGTACCGTAATCGGCACTTCCTGTGAATAATTCTGGAATGCTGTAGGGTTATGCTGTGAATTATGGTTACGACCATACTACATCCAGAATGCAAACCTGGATTCAACCTGAGCCGCTGTTCTCATCGTGGGCGGTCGTGTTTTCTGCGGTTGCGGGTTTCGTGACATTTTTCGTGGCAGAGGTGTGGTGTTTCTTTCGCGAACCTGGCTCCCGCGCGTTTTTTGTCCGAGTCGCTGTTTTGCTGTTTTCATGGTGGGCAGTCGGGTTTTCTATTGAGAAGGGCTCTCGTGGCTTTTTTCTTGGCAGATGTGGCCTGTTTCCTCCACAAACCTGGCCACCGCTTGTTTGTCCGAGCTGCTGTTTTCATCGTTCGGCCGTCTTGCTTTCTGCGGATTGCTGTTCTCATCGTTCCGCCGTCTTGCGTTCTGCGGGTTGCTGTTCTCATCGTTCGGCCTTCTTGCTTTCTACAGGTTGCTGTTCTCATCGTTCGGACGTCTTGGTTACGATCGTGTGGGGAAAATCACGCAGAAAGCATTTGTCGACAAGACATGAAATCCACAACTGGTTGGTTGATATTTCAGCAGCACGGATTTTTTATGGGTAGACGTGACAGTTCTAGATACCAGCAGAGCAAAGCGGGGAGAGGAAACTTTCTCTCTCTCATTGCGGTAAAATAGAAGGAATGAAGCAAACGGTTGACTCAGTTAAGGAGGGAGTAGAAACAGGTGCTGAACGCCCCACAGAAGCAGCTCATTCAAGATCTCGAAGGGGAAAATCAGAAGGAAGGCCGCCACGAGCGAGCCCACGTGATTCACCACAAGCACAGAGTTCAGCATCACCAGCAAGCTCACGAACCCCACAAGCAGGAAGTTCAAGGAACCCTACTGGGAATTCTGCATCAACCGTAGCATCAACACACTCGGGAAGGTCAAGAGGAACAGATAGAAGCACTCCCGGGAGCTCGCATCAATCAGCGAGCTCTCGATTACCAGACAGGTCCACATCTTCTACCGGTAGCTCTTACCAAACATCAAGTTCACGGTCACCGGAGGTTTCAACACACTCGGCAAGGTCAAGAGGAACAGGTAGAAGCACTCCCAGGAGCTCGCATCCATCAGTGAGCTCTCGATCACCAGATGGATCCACATCTTCTGCCGGTAGCTCTTACCAAACATCAGGTTCAAGGTCACCAGAGGTTTCTTCTGCTCAAAGATCTAACAAACAAGGACTGAGTTCAAGATCACTAAAACGAACGCATCCAATATCAGCAGGTGAGCCTCCTTCGGGAAGGTCAAGGGGAACAGGTAGAAGCACACCCGCGAGCTCGCATCCATCAGCGAGCTCTCGATCACCAGACGGGTCCACATCTTCTGCCGGTAGCTCTTACCAAGCATCAAGTTCACGGTCACCAGAGGTTTCTTCTGCTCAAAGATCTAAGAAACAAGGACTGAGTTCAAGATCGCTAAAACGAACGCATCCAAGATCAGCAGGTGAGCCTCCTTCGGGAAGGTCAAGAGGAACAGGTAGAAGCACTCCCGGGAGCTCGCATCCATCAGCGAGCTCTCGATCACCAGACGGGTCCACATCTTCTGCCGGCAGCTCTTATCAAGCATCAAGTTCACGGTCACCAGAGGTTTCGTCTGCTCAAAGATCTAAGAAACAAGGACTGAGTTCAAGATCGCTAAAACGAACGCATCCAAGATCAGCAGGTGAGCCTCCTTCGGAAAGGTCAAGAGGAACAGGTAGAAGCACTCCCGGGAGCTCGCATCCATCAGCGAGCTCTCGATCACCAAACGGGTCCACATCTTCTGCCGGTAGCTCTTACCAAATATCAAATTCACGGTCACCAGAGGTTTCTTCTGCTAAAAAATCTAACAAACAAGGACTGAGTTCAAGATCACTAAAACGAACGCATCCAAGATCAGCAGGTGAGCCTCCTTCGGCTCCTCCGCTAAAACAAACTCATCCGAGATCAGCAGGTGTGTCCTCTTCTGCCAGGAGCACTCGTCGATCACCGGGTCAGTCCTCTGAAGCAAGCCATAGAGAAACAGCAAGCAAGGGTGAGGATGGACACAGCTCCAAGTTTAAAAAGAGGATACACCACAGGAGGAGACACCACGGAAGAAGAAAAGATGGTCACAGAAGTGAACACAGCAGCCCAGAAACCTCTAGTGGCTCAGGCTTACCTTCAGATCTTGCCAGCGGTCCTTTCTCCCTGGCTTCAGATAATTCGTCTTCCTTGGGTAGCAAGCGACTGCAACAACAACCAAAGATACAGCAGCAAACTGTTCCTTCCCACCGGTCTGCCAGGACTCCTCTTCTCATGCGCGGCCAGCAACAGCGAGTATGGGTTGAGACTATGGGTGGCGGAAAATATCATGAGCATAGAAGCAACTCAAGATATCCAAAGCACAGAAGAGAGCACAGAGCTACGATCAAACATGATCTGGGGAGTGACGCCTCACGACAGGGTCCAGGCCACCGGAAATCTCCTCTCGGATTGCAAGACAGAATACTAGACCAGGATGGACGGAAGCCTGTCCCCAATCAGCAAACTCGGAGTGACGGCTCACGACAGGGTCCAGGCCATCGGAAATCTCCTCTTGGAATGCAAGACAGAGTACTAGCCCAGGATGGACGGAAGCCTGTCCTCAAACAGCAAACTCGGCCTTCTCCTTCACAAGTTCCATCGAGGACTGGTAGGGCCAAGGAAACTGAGAAGTATGAAAATTTTGACGAAATGATGAGAGTTCAAAGAAGGCAAAGTTTGCTATCACAAAAAATACATTCTGGAAAAGCAAAACTCGGCATTGGACTCCCATCTTCCAACCGAGGGAAACATGGTCAAACCAAATCTGGAAGTCGAAGAAGATATCGGACCCAAGGCAGGAGCCCCGGTTCCACAACAGATGCCCAAAGCGTTGATTCAGACGTGTTTGCGCATCCCATCTTTAATGCAGTCTTTGAGGCCGACCCGTCAAAGAGTACAGCTGCATTTCACAGAAGGGCATCTGTTATAGCAGCCTTGGTACAAAACAGAAATTGGAGAGACGGTTCCAAGTTGTTCAGACCCTTGGAATTTGGCGCGTTGAATAAGAAGGTTTCGAATGTTTCCGGTGACCCTTTTCTCGATCCATCTTGCAGCTTATTTATCAATAATGAACTCTTTGAAAGTGAAGCACCAGACCCGACGAGAAAGCATGGCCCAGTTTTTGTTGCCCTACCGATTCCTTTTTCTGGTGTGGTTTTGGATCCGAGAGAGGCTCTCGCCGAAGCTGGGTGGGTAAAATCACATCCAAATGATCCCGTAGAAAAAGGAGGTGGAATTGCACGGTCGAGGAAAAGTGATGATCAAGTGAAACGAGCATTGCATGAAGTTTCTTTTCCTGCTGTTGCAATGAAGAGAGATGGACAAGAAAATGCTGTTCAGAAACGAATGGATCAGGACTTAGCCGCTGTCAGTGAAGCTGGTCCAATGCAACCTGATCACAAAGCCTGGGGCACATTTGCGGGAACCAGTACCAGCAGCCCACCACAACCTCCAGAGGGCGATGGGGCGAATCAGATGGTAATGCCTGACCTCTGGTCGCAAGGCATGGAGTTTGATCCTGCAACAGCTTGGCAACAGCAAGCCGCCAGTGTTCCATCTGAGGGGATTCCCGCTCCTCCTCCTCTACCTCCTCAGGTGCTATCTATTGTGAACCGTACCATGTTCGTGCTTCCTCCAGCATAATTTTCTTAACTAGTTGATACGTCGGGAATGTGTTTTGAGTATTATCGTGTAAAGAGCAGGGTTACCTACTTTACTATCACGTTCTTCATATCTCTTGAAACCAACTTTGGTTCAGACTTCCTTTCGACAGGCAAAGTTTCTGCATGTTGCAGAAACTACCATGATAGATTCTCCATAAGCCTTCTTGATCACACGTGCTTCAGATTCTACGTTTCAAGGAATGTTCGTAGTAGTAGAGTAATTCTGACAAAGCACACGATTTCTGCAAGTCGTCTACATTCTTCATCTTAGTTTGTGACCCGCTGACTCGATCTTCTGTGTATGCTTGTCACAGGGTACCCTGCAGGATAACCAAGTCCAGCCACAGGATAACGTACAGGATAACCAACTTCAACTAGGTATTTCACCGGATCAACAGTTCGGATTTCAAACTGACCAGCAGTTTGGAGATGGTACGAGCACTGTCCCGAGGTGAGTTGGTTTTCTCTCCTTCATCAGTTTCGCTCTAGTCTGAGCGATGATGGAAGTAGTCCTCTATCGTTCTTGTGAAACAGTTTTGCCGTCCACATTAAGGAGTCAAAGGAAAGGAACGATAATTACATTGTTTCTCATGAACCACATCTTTGGTAGATGAGATTGGTATGTGACGAGCATTGCTCATTCATTGAAACTATCTAAAAGGGATTCTCGTTCGCCCTTTGCACATGTGAAGAAAAGTTTTGAAGAGCAATATGCGGGGAATGTGCAAGATCCGGGTTTCTTCCCTCCGCAAGATCCGGGGTTCAGTGGTCCGCAACCTCCAAGTACTGCTGTGGAGAATCAAATTGGAATTTTGATCGGTGGCTTGACATTTGATAGTTATGCAAGGATGAACTTCTCAGCGCAGCCAACAGGAATGTGGCCACTAAGTATCTGGAAAAGGATGAAAATTGATGTACTACTCATGTACACAAAGGCAAGCCAGCATCCTTGTGCCCCTGTTAGCTCCTGGCAGGTTTGTACTGCTGCAGTTTAAGTCTTTTCGTTGTTTGGTTGATTATATGATGGTCATTTACGCACCACAGTTTGTGCCAGATTCATCTTTTATGTAGATGACTTTCATGTAAAGCTCGTTTGCAGTAGAAATAAAAGGTGGAAAAGCAGGTTAAGTCATCAGTATAAGAACACTTAAAAAGTGCCCCGAGTCTAGGAATAAGCTGTCCTTCTAAAACATCCAGAGTACGAAGCAGGGCTATATAGAGAAGCGCGAAGTACCTCGAAGTCACGGAAAGTAAGACCATCTTCTGTAGTTGGGTTCGAGGTATCGTTTCTGATATTTCATGACATAACTCTCGGTGGGCAACTTGCTTCTGGTTGTTTCCACTTTTCATTTCCACTAGGATCCTCTAGGAGAACCACTGCTCCGGACTGTGCCATACAAATTCAGGAGGAAAGCCTTGGCTGTGTTTGCACGTAATTTCAACCTGTAACCATCCGCCCTGCCCACATGTCCGTTTACTGTTTATTCATGATAATGGAAATCGTCCTATTTGCCTCTATACCTTCTTCATCCAGCTGATTTTTAGTTGAAGTTGTTTGTATCAGTCTAACTTGTGGTAAGAAAACGAGGCCGGGGAATCCACAATTGTTGAGCTCTTTCTAGCTTCGTGCTAGGAAGGCGAAAAATAAGTCCAGGAAATTAAAACTGCAATATATATGCAAATAACATTTTTGGGGTCAGTACACTAAAGAGTACACTATTTGGGATATACCGCGAACCTCGTACATGTTAGAATGCTATCGGCTATCTTTAGGTCTTCAGATATTCAGAGATAACTGTCAGTCAGCTCATTAATCTGGCAGTATATGGATGCACTAATATTTTCCAAGCAGATTATAAAGTATTCCAATTCTTGGACATTGCAGGCATGATTTAGGGTGTCTGAATCCAAAAGTTGA
This sequence comes from Asterella californica, assembly GCA_036924285.1. Taxonomy (NCBI): domain Eukaryota; kingdom Viridiplantae; phylum Streptophyta; class Marchantiopsida; order Marchantiales; family Aytoniaceae; genus Asterella; species Asterella californica. The sequence goes on from JAYKYS010000008.1 coordinate 18,162,701, forward strand.
CTGCATATGCTGTCTTCCCAGATTTGATGGCTTACATGGGAGATGTTCCCACGAGACAAAGCAGTACATGGCATATACATCAGATTCTATCCGCCGGAATCAGATACAGGGGTTTACGAGATGAGGTTTTTTGCCAAATCATAAAGCAGACAACTGCCAATCCGAGCAGGTGAATCATCCAGCCCACTTTAAACCATCCATATTTGAGATGGGTCAAGCATATGTCACTATCACAAATTTCCAAATGTCTTCTCAGAGAATGAGGAATTTTTGAATAGATGCTTGTAGGGATACCACTCAGCCTATGCCTGAGAAGAAATTTGCTCCTTCACGTTTTTCTTTGAATATATTCCGTGGATGAATATTTGAGGTTCAAGGAAATAAAAGGATGATGGAAAAAGACTCGGCAGATCATATTAGAGCACATGCTACTTCTTCGCCTTCGTCTTACTTTCGGCTTCGGATCTTGTACTCATCTGTGAAACATATCTAGTTAAGAGGATTCGGACTATACATTGTCCGATACATTGTCCGCTCGTCGATTCCGTAGTCACTGCCAACAACCCAGAATTACATAAATTTAACCTGCGAGTTTGATTATTCAGTTTGTGGCGGATGTGATACAGGTTAAGCAACACGAAGGGTTGGCAAGCCATGGCGATCTGCTGTGGCATTTTTCTTCCTTCTGAAAATTTTTATCCTTACTTGGATGCTCATCTTGAACAGGTTACTAGCTAACCTGATTCTGGAGCATCTGCTTGTCTCAGTAATCTCCCCTCCTAGGCTATGATCCCTCCTCTGTCCTCCTACTGTGAGTATAATGCAGCTACAAGCTTATTCCATTGTCGTTTCTCATCAGGTACAGTACAGACTTTATAGAATTTGATCACGTCACTGTAAGCACATGACTTTTGCTGTAGATTGAAAGTTGTCTTTTCACCCATGATAATAGCGTTTAGCAAATGATGATCATTTGGAGAGGGTGTGACAGGTTGCTGGTGGAAATATTGCCAGGCAGGGAACAGCGGACCAATTGGGCCAGTACGAACATGGAATGGTGAACCCCTCAGAAGCAGCAGCGTACTCTATTGAGAGACTAAGGAAAGTTAGAAGGATAGGTCCCCGGCGTCTTCTCCCCTTGGCGAAGGAGATTGAAGTTGTTGAGGTGCGTTCCTGCTTCATTCTCAGTTTCTGGCCTTACGGAGAAGTCAATACTGCGCTTGCCGATTCCAGTTTAGACTGGAAGTTGCCAAGAGCTCGATAATGGATGACAGTTTGTTTAGTATTGACTCTGACACTCGCTCACCGTATTCCGGTTCTTCACGTTTCACACAATTCTTCCTACGTGAATTAACCACGAGATCTGTCACATGTGAACAATGATTTCTCAATCATCTTTTAATAGCACTCTTTCAGTGATTGGAGGGCACTATTCGAGAACTAGGCATACCTTCTCTGACACGGTCTAACCCAACAGTCATGTGCGAATCTGATCATAAAGCGAGTGTTCTAACCACCTGGATCCTATGGACGCTCTGTCCGAGTTATTAGATCATGAGATGTAGCTGCGACATGTCCGTTCCGTTACTCGTATATCTGACCTGGAGTCCTTTTAATTGTATGATATTCATTTGATGATATTCAATGTAAACAGACAATGGACACTATCCCAACCGAAGTTGCTCTACCTGATGGCAGTTGGCAGGTAAAATATGTCTTTTTTTTTTTGGCTTAATTGGGTAATTGCTAGATGTCCTGTGCTTCATAACTGGATTCCTTGGGTAAGGTCCGACATGTTTGGAGACGAGTTCCTGGTTCAGGAGAATGACACTGCAATTTGAGAGTCATGTTCAACTCTCAAGACTACCTTTTCGATACCAGGAGTTGCCTGTCCTTAGCAAGTTCGTGTGCCCCGCAATTTAAAAGAATCTGAAAGAATTCCTGAATATTAGCAGCTCAGCTATTCAAGTCAAGTATTGCGAGGAGCACACTGGACCATGGCTTGTTCTTGCAAAGTCCTACATTGCCGAGCAGTAGGTCGATGGATAATATGGTCACATATGTTTAGTTCAGAAGAGCTTCGACTTACAGTTGCGATAGCACTCTCATACCGTAAGTACTTCGACTTTGTCTAAAGATATACTACATGCAGGCGTTTATACTTCGCCCCATCGACACCTCAGAAGAGGTAGTGGAACATCTAGTGAACATACTTGGACTTCTGGAGGCGCGATCTTATGGCTTGTACCAGCTGGAAGCCAATGGAGGTGAAGAGAAATCACTCTGTTTTACCTTCATGCAGTTTTACCACGAGATCAGGGATTGAATAATAAGCAGACGCTCTTCAGGAATTGGTTACTTAGAACCCTCCATTTTTTAACCAGGACCACTTTGATTCCACACTGAATTTTCCCATGTGTTAGCCCTCACCGACTGACGAGGAATCGGACTTGAGGTTTACATCTTGGCTTCTTTTGTGCGTGCGTTGGGCAGTGGAGAAGCTGATAGCATCCAACTCCTTCATTCTGGAGGTCCAAGCCAGATGTGATACAGTAGCTTCCACCCCTCAGAGTATCCAGGATATTCGATATGGGGTCAAGACGATGGAAAAATTGACAAGGTTGCTTTGTGGCTCCAAGGAGGATGTTCCTGAGGATAACAGTTTGGCCACAGTTGTTCTGGGATCTGAAGGACTGGGATCCGGAGGGCAGCAGTTTTCGGAAGGCAGTCTGAAGATGCTGTTGAAGCGCAAGCTTTATCTGGTTGACGTTGCGGCGTTACCTGAAGGCTCAAAGGCGGTAGTGCTGGCTTTTGAGTACTCTCAGGCAAGCATCTTACAGAAATGCACGTTCACTGTTGTTTCAGTCTGCCGCATCTAGTGAACTTATATATGACTTGTGGAGGCAAACTGTTGATTGCGTTATTGGGTCGTAAACGTTGAGGCTTGGGTCATGCCTTTGGACTAGATGAAACACTCTGGAAGTAAAATATTACTTTTTATATATGCAGGAATGCAGATTCACACAACCTTTTGCTACTCACTACGTACTTCGTTAGGCTCGCCAGGATTTGGAGGTTACCTTAAGTGAGTGCGCGTAGTCTGATTCGTTCTGCTATACTCATGTACCATATACATACTCTTGTGGTAGTTAGCTTCTTGAGTGTATACCTACTCATTACCTACAGCTGCGTCAGTGACCCTTTTGTACTAAACTGTTCGCATATCCGTCGAACTGAATGGCCTTTTTATTTCAGTCGTCACCTTCGATTTTTCTACACTAACTTTTTCCCTTGCGGTATTTGTGATCCCATACTTTATTCGCCATTGAGCCTCTGTACTTTTTACACTCTTACTGTTTTTAGCCCAGGTTTTCAGGTCTACATTATGCAGTGCATACTGTACATGTCACTACTTTGCACTTCCATACCCAGGGCACCATCTCAGGTGCGCTGCGCTTCACATTCCCATTGGGTCAGTCCCCTCAGGTTACAGAGTTACACTAACTTCACGCTGCACTAATTAGGTTCTTGGGTGTACACCTACTCAGTACCTAAGTGCATCAGTGATGGACGGGCAAATACAGGCTCTTCTTTTGCTACCTCTGTATCCCTTCTCCTCTATTCATTGACTAAATCTGTGCTCCTCAACTCCTGCATTAGGTTCTATGGTTATCGGTATCTACGTTCTGCTTGGACAGCCTTCGTTTTTTCTTGCAATGGATTCTATGGTTCAGCGCTATCTACTTTTTTTATTGGATAACCTTCACTTCTTTCAACGTTGCAGTAGACAAATCTAGTTCGTCTTCATTTCTGCATGGGGGTTTGCATTTAGCCTTTGAAGCATACTGCATTTGTTCTCTTGTCATTGTCTACTCGAATTCGACGATATACCGAGGGGAACCTATTCTGGAAATGTGCTTTGTACTACACGTTTCCATCGGCACACCCTCCGGTTATATAACAATTCACTAACTCCGCTCGGCATTGTTAGCGCACATTCGGCCCCTGATTGATTCTCACTGTGTACTTGGTGAACCTATTCTGGAAATGTGCTTTGTACTACACGTTTCCATCGGCACACCCTCCGGTTATATAACAATTCACTAACTCCGCTCGGCATTGTTAGCGCACATTCGGCCCCTGATTGATTCTCACTGTGTACTTGGTGGACTAATTGCGGTGGTCCTTGAGCATATCTTCCATTCTCAACGTATGAAGATAACTTCACGCTGCAAGATAGCACACAGGCTACCTTCTTTTCTGGGACTTCTGCGTACTCCACTGGGTTATTTTACTGGGTGTTACCTGTGTCTTTGAGCGTGGTTCTTGCTTCTAGCTGAACTACCATTCTCCCGGACTAATCATAGATACATGTATATACGGACGAATTCTACAGTGTACACCTACTCATTTCAGTGTACACCTACTCATTATCTACAGCTGTGTTCGGGACCTTTGTTGAAAGAACTACCTCTAACCTCTTCATGGTTGACAATATGGTGTTGCTGGTTGGGAATGCTGGTTCCATTTTTCTCGGTTGCTTCATGATCTCGTCATGATTGTTTCTCCTTGACGATGCATGTTTTCTGTATGTTTATGCTTGTCATCCTTCATGCACTTTGCTTTTTGGCGTACTGCGCTATATTACAATTATTGTTGCTCTCTTGATCAGATCGTTAGGCATCCCATATTGTACTAGCCATCTCTCTGCACTTCTCTACCTGAGGGTACCATCTTGGAATGTGCTTTCCCTACACATTCCCCCTTGGTCCGACCTCCGTTATATACAGTCGTTAACTTCTCAAACCAAAACTAGTAGACAAATCTAGTTTGACTTCAATTCGGCAACGGGTTTGCATTTAGCCTTTGATGCGTACTGCATTCGTTCTCTTGTCATTGTCTTCTTGAATTCAGTGACAAACTTGAATTCGCCTACATACCGAGGGGAACCTATTACTGCATTCGTTCTCTTGTCATTGTCTTCTTGAATTCAGTGACAAACTTGAATTCGACTACATATCGAGGGGAACCTATTCTGGAAATGTGCTTCGCACTACACATTCCCATCGACACAACCTCTGGTTATATAACAATTCGCTAACTCTGCTAGGCATTGTTATCGCACATTCGGCCCCTAATTGATTCTCACTGTGTACTTGGCTGGACTAATTGCGCGATACCCCTATACTAGAGAGTGGTCCTTGAGCATATCTGCCATTCTCGACGTATGAAGATAACTTCTTAAACCAAGTTAGCATACATGTTCACCACTCTTTGTTACTCACTTTGTACTTCCATGGGTTCAAAACTGTTCGGGGGTTACCTAAGTATGTGGGGAAGTTACTGTTTTCTCCCTGTACCATTATATACGGACGAATCATATATATATATACGCAGGAATTTTCTGAGTATGGATGTTTGTGACAAGCAGGCAGTTCATGACGTAGTATCGGGTGTACATATCGTTTCGGAGGGGGATGCCATGATGCTGGGAGCCATGCAACTCAGAGCAGAATTGGGAACCTCACGGGTTGAAACAGATATTCTTGCGTATGTCTCTCGATCAGAAGTTCCGTTGAGCGTACTCTTTTATTCCTCACACTGCATAAGATAGAAGTACGCGTCTCTGAAGAGTAAGGTGGACTGGAAACAAGGAAACAAGGAAACGAATAGATTTATGTATACTAAGCTGTCTATTCCAGCCACAGAAGACGGTTCAGTAGGTTGAAGGTTCATCAACTTGTTTCTAGAGGTCATCTTAAGTCGATTGTTCTGTCAGCAACTAATCTAGCTCTGTGGCTCCACTTACAAAGGTTGGACATATGCACAAGCAAATGCAAATTAGCTTTTCTTGTTTCCCTTTAGGTTTGTATAGCTAACTACGGCTGCTTACGGAATTGTAATTGATAGAGGTATAGATGGCTCGAAATATGGGCCACAATACTGTGTGCAAGGGAATGAAGGTGCTTGGAAAGATGCTATTGCAACAACTCTTGCTTCTTTGCCTTATTCGGAGGATGCCAGTAGTTGGAAGCAAGATTACATCGACTATGTTAAAGGCCGCTGCCCTCTATACGAGGCTTGCAGTTTCTTTGTCAAGGTGTAAATCTGTTTCTTACTCCTAAACAGTCTCCTCTCAACTTTTTCCTTCTGCGAGACTGTCTCTTCTCCAGAATCTAATACCCTCGTCTCGTTTGAATGTGGACGTGCCAGCCACTCTCAAATCTTGCTATGCCGCAAGAGATGTATTTGGCGGTCAGTTCAAATGGTGTTTCCTTCGTGAACGCGAACTCCAAGGTAATGATGAGTTCGCTTTTCGAGTTGCATTCCTGATTGCGGTTTTCCTGCTAGCTGCCACAGTAAGGTAAGCAGCAAATGAAGAAGCTGATGTATAAGCAGATACTGACGGACAATCCGCTTCTCCCTGGAACAGGAATCATTCAATTTCTTGGAGTACGCAGAAATCGCTAGTTGGGGCTACACACCAACGGTATTCTCCATCATCGCTGGAAGCATGTACAGATTCCAAACTTCACCTCCTTTCCAGCATCCAGTTAGCTTTTTACTTCAAACGTGAAATGTAGCCTCTTAATTCGAGCAATGAGCCATTTTGAGCAAGGCTGTTATGGCTGAGTTAAATACAACTCAAAAACATCAAAGAATAAACCTCTTGAAGGTTCACTCGTGGTGTTCTTACAATTCATAAACACTCCAAGAAGTGAGCTCGACTCGGTTCGCTTGAACTGTAGAAATACGAAACTTTTTTGTACTTTATGAAACATTGCACCAATTTTCAATCTCTGCCCACGTGACATTCTTGAGACTGACTGTTAACTTTTTGATCTCCAAGTATAGCCACCGTAAGCAGACCTCCCTAATTTCTCATCGATAGGCACCCATCAATTGTTATAAACAAGACAAATCCATTTCTTACTCGTCAGCTATTGAATTTAATGTCTTGCTGTTCTATCAGGACCATCAGCGCAGATACTCAGTTTCAAACCACTCAGGTAATATTTAATGCTAAGCAATATTTAATGCCAAGCGTATAAATGTAATGTTATAAAGAAGGATATCAATGTAGTATAAGGAAGACTAACCTTATAGCTTAGTACCCAACATATCCTGATCAGTCAGCTGCTTTGCTGATATATCAGGAAAAAACATACTTTGGCAACCCCTTACATTGAGAATCCATGTTCGGACTTACTGCCATCGTGTTAGAGATGCATGAAATATATGCTTAAGGATCGTCGTGACGTTTTTGCTGTAGGGTTTGGAGATATCAAACACCATTCAGATCTATGTGGATCTGCTCCAAGGTGTTCAGCAACGGACTGTACAAGCCCAAGCTGAAGACCAAGAAAAGCCCTGGGACCAACCCCTACAACTTCTGGAAGGTACCTTTGGATCAATTTCTTTGGCTTCAAGTGATGAGTTTCAAACAGCGGAGATGATGCAACCTCAGCAGCCAGAAATCAGAGAGCTAGCTCAGAGTTGGGATCTATCCTTCCCTGGTCAGTCTCCACCTCTGCAAGCACCAAATTTCGGGGAGCAACCTCTTACAGAAGGACAAGAGGAGCAACAGCCATGGTCGTTACCTCTTACAGAAGGAGAAGAGGAGCAGCAGCCATGGTCGCAACCTCCTCTGTCTGCACCAGCAGAAGGGCACCAGTTGAGTTTAGCTACTCCAGGAACAGAGCAACAAGCGTCGTCGCAACTACCACCCCAACCACCAGAAGAACCAGCAGAGAGAGATCCCAAACATCGTAAGCATCGAAAGCATCGTGACAAAGAACAGAAAAACAGAGAACGAGCTGAGAAGAAGCACTACAGGGAACAACCAAAGCAAAAGCCACAACCTGAATCAGCAACACCCCTTATATTATTGGAAGAAGAGGCACAAATCAGGCCGCAACCAGATCAACGATTCTCAGCAATTAAGCAACTTAAGAACGAAGCTGATGCACAACAACCGTCTCTGCTGCACAGCCAAGTAAAAGATGAGAGTGAAGGATCAAACCGCAAACACAAGAAACACCGAAAACACCGCAAGCATAAGAAAGAGAAGCAACACAGAGAACATCTAAAGGAACAACCCGAAGAGAAGTCAGAGTCTGAATCTGCAACACCCATGACATCACAAGAACAAGGTGCACATATAAAGGCAGGAAAACAAGCAGCTCGACAATTCTCACAGGTGGGACAACCTTGGAAACAAGCTCCAAATCCACAATCACCACCTCCGCAGTCTGGCCAGGTTGAAGACGAAGGTGAAACAGCATTCGGGGGCGAGCTTTGGTGATCTGCAGATTTCTCCTTAAGGTGTACGTGAGTCTATTCCTAGATTCTTATTCCTTTAAAAAAAAGTGCCCAATACATGACTCAACAGGCTCCCTCTTCATGAGCATCAATCTTTGAGCACTGAATTCCAGATGAGCCTAGGATAACTCTCATCTTTTCAGACAAGTTAGTTAGAAACGATTCACCTGAAGGGTCTGTTGGCAGCACTTGGTGCATGCTCAGTTTTGTAGCTAGATAGTAAGACAATCAAGGCACAATCGACGAGACTTGTAAATAGTTGAAGTCAAGTCAGCATCCCCAACATTGTAGAGTGAGTTTAATAAATTTGTACATTGATCGTGACGCTTTCCTTTTCTCATTCCTGCCACCAGTTCTCTGTTACTCGCATGTGTTTTTGAAGGTTACGTCTCAAACGACAGCGTGTTCATGGAAAATGTATCTAACGGGTCCATCCAATCACTAAATGCAGTTGACCCTTGAAAGACAAACATAGGATGTTGTTTGTTCCATGAGCACTATCAAGGGTGAGGGATACATCTTGGTTGAGAAGTTACTGACATGATGTTCGTAAAGACTGGCCTACTGAGCCGATTTCTTATATGTATCAAACAAGTTCGGTCGAACTCTTTGGTCCATCCTTACTCTTCAACACTTTGCCTCCACAAGTTTGAAGCGTTTCATCTCTCCGTTAGGAACGACCAGAGTTCGCATAAAGATTTGTTTTCTCAAGAACCGCTTCATTCTCGAGATCCGAGTGCCGTGTGTCCCATCTGCATCCTCACCAACAACTATTCCTTGCCCGACCAAAATTAAGAAGCATGCATGGTAGAAATGTTCTTCTCAACCCTCCAGTTTATGTATCTCCCATCAACTAGATTCGGCTCACAGCTTCAAGTTTCAGATAAGTGTCTCGTCAGGATCTACTTGCTTGTTTCTAGGGCAACATTCGGAGAGTTACCGAAAATACTACTGAGGCAATCGGCAAAATTTCCGGTAATGTTCCCGGTCCAGAAAAGAGGGGCTCCGAAACACCGCCGGACTGCATTTGTGGAATATGGGTAATTCTTCCGAAAAGTATTACTCACTTTGCGCTAAAATTATTCGTCATTTAGAATTACAGAGAGTGGAAATTGCTACTCCTTGATTTCTTTGATCCATCTACGAATTAGGAATATCTTGGCATCTGCTTTTACGGAGATGAACCTGAACTTTAAACCACAGGTGGTAGTATAGAAGAGAGAGGGTGTAGACATGACATTTCCCTCTGCCAGTCTAACGAATGTTGAGAGGTGTCCGAATTAACTTCCCGGCCAGAGAGAGGAGCAGTGTAAGATATTTTGGTTGGAAGCGCGGGTACCTCAGCTGCTGCTGCCCGTGGCTTTGTCTCTCTGGTGGTGGGCTCAAGTTGTAGTCTCAAGTTGTGGTGAGATGAGCAGCTTTGTCTCTCTGGCGGTGGGCTCAGGTTGTGGTGGGAGTCCTCGGAGGTGCGGTGGGCTAGAGTTGTGAGTTGTGTCCGGCTCGAAGATGGTGGTAGGCTGCTGTTGTGATGGGAGTCTAGTTTGTGGCTTCTGGTTGCGGTGAAAAAATTTCGACAAAGAACTTTATAAACCTGTAGAAACATGCTTATAAACCTTTCCAAACATGCTTATAAACCTGTCAAAACAGGTTTATATAAAATCTGTTTTGACAGAGTTCAATACTTGCCGAAACAGGTTTATATACCTGTTTCAGCAAAGTTTTATAACTTGTATCGACATGTTATAAAACCTTCCGAAGCAAGTTTCAAAACCTGGTTTGACAGGTTATAATACTTGTTTCTTTCAGGTATATAATACCTAGAATAGACAGGTTATATAACCTGCCAAACAGGTATATAAACATCTGCTTCAATAACCTATGGAAACATGTATTATATACCAGTTTTAGCAGGAGAAAATAACCAGATTTGACTAGAGGTTCTCTAATGTCTAAGTCTAAAGCAACATACAAACTAAAGATCATTCTAAATGGACAATGAATCATTTATGAGAAAATAAATAAATAAAGATGATATCAAATAATAGTTCACAACACCTCATAATTGATCTCCAACCATATGAAAGAGATATATATCAAAATTTTATATTCCAAAATGAGAATTAATAGGTTATATATGGAATCTATCGCAAGCCTAATTAGTGAATCTAGTCATCAAACATACAAACTCACACTATAGCGATGACAACTTAGTGCTCGTTGTCGGATGATGAGATCTGATGAAAGATGAGAAACACAAGTTAGAGGAAGCTCAACCACAACCATCGCAGTTGTATGCAATAAATATCAATATTCGCATGAATTGGTGCACCTACTTATAGAGTCCACTCATCTAATAGCCGCTCTCCTCGGTGATGTCTTCCAAGCCACGGTCCTCCCGCACTGAAGTGTGTTGTGGTCGGCATTTTGATAGACTCACGAACGATATTCTCATTCCAATCCATAGGGCATGCCGCAAGACGAGCCTTGTGAGTCCGAGGAAAGTGAATCTTTTTCGTCGCAAACTTGTTTATAAATGAATTGAATGTCTTTGACATATAGTTCTCCCTAGCTCGCGTGTAAAAATGCATCTTCGCACGTGTGATAGCCTTGCCAAGAAACTCCACCATTGTCCGGTGTGTAGGTGAACCTACAAAGTCAACGGTTACAAGAGATTTTGAAGGACTATGTACATCCAAAACTATGACGAATATAGCGATGGGTTGTAAGCTTATCTCGTTCGTAATACTGTCAGAGATTGACCTGTTCGGGTCAGGGACACTACAGCATGGCTGCGAGACCACAATCAGACGTTGTAAGGTCAACATGTATCGTCTCTCCTGCCCAATGGTCTGTAGCGTTTTTGATATCAAGACAATGTCAATGCATAATCTTCTTCTTGCATATAACGTCCATCCGTACCTACTGTTCTTCTTGAAGTTGATGTGAAGCCTTGGATTTCCACTTTGCTGAGAAATTTTTTGTTTTTGATAAGTAAAACAATAGAATAGTTAGTATAGATGATAGATAAGATAGATTCAGTGTAGAATAGGATTTCTACGCCGAAGATTGATGCTGAGTAGAAATACAGAAGTTAGGACAAATATATCTTTGAGGAGATAACTTGGTTGTATTCTACGGACGAAGAGCTTTCCAGGGATACCTCATCTGCTAAGAATGGACATCGGACGACGAAGTTATGGCCTTGGAAAGAAGAACTAAAAAGAGACAGGAGTTAGCGCAACTTCGCACTCGAGAATCAAGAAGGACTTCGCACGTGAGGAGAAGAAGGGAAAAGCTATAAGTAAGATCAAAAAGCATTTTCACTTTACTATTTCCAATCGCGAGTTTACTGTAGTGCTCCGCTGTTATCGAATCGGAAGAGATGGACGAAGACAGCCTTCTGCGAAGGGCCTCTGTTAGATTTTATCGGTGACGTCTGTGGCGATTATGACGGCGACGTCCGAAGTCGACGTTTCCACGGTTAGGTATCAACTTCGACAAAGAAGTGTCGTAAGCGCAAAAGATCAACGGGACTTCGGATCTTCAGCGAAGATGAGAGGAATGCAGACGGCAAAGCGGCCGAAGTTGAAGACTATAGCGACGAAGTGGCCGGACTTCAGTCCGTATCGAGAACGACTCGAGGAGATGGGATTGGCGTTCTTGCTGGAGAACTGGGGTGTAATATCTTTGGATCTGTTACAGGAGATACTCATGTGCAGAGGACATCCCTCTGACGATCTTCGGGCAAGACCGAACAACTGGACTCTTAATCACTGGAACTTCGCCCTAAGAATCGATGACTCAGGAGTACCAGGTGACTTGATGTACGATAGTAGCTGTAAACCGACTTCGGACGAAGTGACGAAGTATGGAGATCTGTTCTCGAAGTCACCGGTGGGATCGAATGGATTCAAAGTACACACCTACATCGATCCTTTCAAGAGGGATGTCGCGATCGCCCTCAACACCATCTTCAAACCACAACGTACTTCTTATCTGGCCAATTGGCAGATCAACTTCATCGAACAGATCTTCGGAGGCAAGAAGGCCTATTGGGCGAAGATCTTCCATGACCATGTGCAGAAGCTGTTCAATACTTTCGACGAAGGTGGGTCGACATACTTTGCAGCCTTCGCGGTATTCTTCTACCGAGGAATGAAGTTACTATCTCTAGAAGAAGAGGAGAAGTTCGACCGAAGAACGATCTTGGAAGACGAATGTGTGATGGAAGCAACCCCTCAGAGGGAGGAAGAAGTGACGACTCCAGTGACTTCGGCGAGACCTGGCACTCGGGCGAAGAGGAAGATTGAGGAACTTACACCAGGGGCGCGACTTCAAGAAGGAAAAAGAAAGCAAGAAGAACGACGATAACGACTTCGGAAGAGGGAGTCGATGGTGCTCAATCACCAGCGAAGTCGTCTTCAGTGGAGATATTAGGAGCTTCGAGTCCGAAGAAAGACGAAGGAGAGTCAAGTGTAAGACGAGTACCTTCGGGAGTGCAAGCAGTTGAGTCCGAAGTTCCTCAACAAGAACTTCGGACTTCGCCCAGACCAGACGTAGTGACGACTTCGGCAGGACCGAGTGATTCCAGCATCGGAAGAGAGTTGAAGATGTTTGAACAGACTCTGGAATTCCTAAGTGGCACGGCGTTGCCAATCATAACGCAGTTGGATCTACAATGGCATGTCTATGAGAAGGAGACGAAGGAATCAATTTCGTTGAGCGATCTTCTCAGCGCTGTGTACTTCGGACGACAAGGATGGTTAAAAGAGAAGGATGCTCTTACGGCGAAGCTTGAAGAGACTTCGACCGAAGTCAAGAAGTATATGTCACAGCGCGAGGCATTACTCATAGCACAATCGCGCGAACAGACACGATACTTGGATGAGATTGAGGAAGTACAGACGAAGTTGAACCTTATGACTTCACGATTTCATGATTTGAAGTCAGAGAGGGATGCCATTTTGGAACAGCTAGCGACAAAGGACGAGCAGTTAGCTGCAAAGGATGAGGAGCTGACGAAGGCTCATAAGGCGAAGGAGATAGCAGAAACGAAGGCCGAAGAACTTCGGACGAAGGTGGAAGAGGTTACGACAACATACTTCGCCACCGAACTTGACGCGACAGAGATGGAGCTACTCCAACGACTTCGGGCAGAGTTAACGATAGCACCAGATCCTTTGGCGAAGAGTAGGATAGTTAGGCTAGCGGAGAGGATCATTCGAGATTTGAAGGAGCTTAGGGAGACAGTTAAGTTTACACTATGCAGTATAGGACAGAAGCTACAGTTAGGTAGAGTAGATACTGCGGTTTCGCCAACTGGAGAGTCGTGATCAAGCGGCCTAGATGTAATCATCTTTTTGTAGAAATGAGATCCGCCATCTTAGGGCGAAGGGCTATATAAGCGATGCGACTCTCAGTCATTTTATCTTTTCCATGTTTTCAGTTTTTGTTTCTTAATTTTCGTTTGCGCAAGATTGCGGAGTGAGAGTGTGAATAAAGTGGGCGAAGGCAAATTTATCTACGAAGGACGTAGTTTGCTGTCGCAGGTGTAATTCTGATTGACGAAGGCCCTTGTTGATAACATTGAACGAAGTAACTTCAGTATCAAATTTAACCAAAGGTCTCTTCGGCCGAAGTTGAAATTGTATACTTCGAAGGTGTTTGAACGAAGATCTGAGAACATATTAGTTACTGTGAAGTGGAGAAGTATAAGTTAAATTGTAAGAAGAGTTCGGATGATGGTGGCTTCGTCTTAAGTCTGCCTTCTTCAAATAAGTGGGATTCTTAAGAGTGAGGATTTAGTTGGAAGAACATTTCTTAGGAAGAGTAGGGGCTTATTCTTTGAACCTTGATGTGAAGTCTGTATTCTTCTGTCTTTTCAGAAGAAGACTAGTAACATTTCAGCAGTATTTTGCTACCTCATTTACTCATACATCTATCTTCTCGAATCTTTTATATGTTGTTGGAAAGGTCCCTGATCAAAGAACTATTTCATTGTTGTTTGTATTCGATTTATCAGGTTTGTACTTGGGTTTAGTTTCTTATCAGACTTAAACTCTCATCCGGATATTATTCCATTCCGTGAGAATAACAGAAAACTATCTGAATTATCATTGTGACGTTGTAGTACTGTGTTTTATGTAATTGTTAACTGTATCTTCGTGAGAACGATCTTTTATTTACTATTTCCGATACTTTGTGTTTCTGTGGGTTGTTACATATAGAAACATTAAAACTTTTGGCGCCGCTGCCGGGGATACAGATTTAACTGTTACTTTGAATCCAGTAAGTTGTAACCGTCGACATGTATGTCAGAGGGAGCACGAGCGCCTTCTGAAGAAGATCAGAAGACGGGAAGGACCAGGCGAGCGCTGAAAAGAAGGTTGGTCCGTGAACAATTGTTGGAAGAAGTTCAACGCCAGAAAGAGGCAATGAGTGAGCGAAGACGTCAAGCGGCTCAGAAGTGACAAGAAGTGAAAAATCTCTCTGAAGGGACTTCATCTTCGCTTGAAAGGAGTTCAGTACCTATCTCACCACGGACGCGTTACGAGAAAGACGAGCGCACATACTGAAAGAAGAAGGGAGATATCGAATCTCCATACTCGAGCGTACGGAGTGGAGAGAGTTCACCTAAAGACGCATCATGGTTACCATTTCCTTCAAGGACCACAAATTTACATGAATCTCTGTTTGAATCAACGAGAAAAGAAGAGGGTATTCAAGCTAAAGAAGAGGAGACAGATAGAGAAGAATCATCTTCACTTCGAAGAGTGGAGTTGTTTCAATCTTCATCTTCGTCTTCATCTTCAGGATCAGCACTGTCAGAATCCAACATTTTGACAACTCTTGCGGAAGATCCAAATCCGAAAGCGGAAGCGGCCTTGGAGCTGATCGTCAGACATGGGCCAGAGATCACTAGTTTCGTAGAACTTTTGAAGAAACAAAGAGGACAAGAATTAATTCGAGAACTATTACCATTGGGATCACCTGCCCTTCGAATCCCAAATCTTAGACCTCAGGGTACTCCAGGAGTATCGCCCTTTAAGATACGAAGTCAAGAGACCTCTACCTCGTCTTCACCCAAGAATGAACATGAAATAGGACGAGGAAATATTCACTCAGTTGAAGACACTTCGGCCGAAGTAACTTTACCCGAAGCAACTTTACCCGAAGTCAACCTCCCGAGTATCCAAGTGGGAACAGCTGTTGTGAATGCTCTTGCCAAGTTGACTCTTCGACCATTAAGCAATTTGTCGAGTGCAGGATCATTGAGGATTTCAAATTTGACGGTACCAACAAAACAGAGTCAAGGACAGCAATCAGTGCTTCCATCTTCTACACCACCGCTCACAATGACAAGAGTACCACTTTCGTCAGGGGCACCACCTTTCACTCGCCAAAATTATCCAAAATTCGGCGGTGACGATTCTGACAGTGATGGAGATGGAGAGGGCGCCGATTCTTTTGTTAAACAATTCGAGGCGGTATCTCATGCAAACAAAGAAGATAATGATCTTGATCGAACAAGAATTTTTCCGAGTCTGTTGAAACATGCAGCTGGAAAATGGTACAGTCACGCCAATCTAACTCCAGCAATCTTATCTACTTAGGATTTGATGAAAAATGAATTTCTCAAAAGATTCAGGGAACTGAACTATAACAGGCATGTACTGCACAAAGTAAACAGCGTTAAACGGAAGAGGAAAGAATCTTTGAAGAGTTATGTTCAGAGATTTTATGGTATCCTGGATAGACTACCTGCTAATGGAACACACCCAGCCTACACACCACCGCAAGCAGTGGAGTGGTTTGTGAAAGGATTGCCTTCGAAGAAACAGACATGGATTAGACGATTCGATACGTCAACCTTAGAACGAGCCATCGATTCTGCTGAGAACTACGAGTCCTCAAATATCCTCAGCAGAGATCGTGAAAAAGCTTCAGAGTCGAGAAAGAAGAAAGATTTCAGAAAATCGAAGAAGAGTGCCAAGGATGAGAAGAAGAAGAAGAAGAAGAAGAAGAAGCTAAAACGAAAGAATAGAAAATTTTCATCTTCAGAGGAATCTTCAGACGACGAGACTACGGATGACAGTTCATCGTCGGAAGACGAAAATTCCTCATCTTCGGACGAAGAGGAAAAGCATAAGAAGCGGAAAAGAATGACGAAGTCCAGACTTCCGATGGTGAGGAGGACACAGCCATCTAAGGATACTGCACTTGATGACCTTCTCAAGAAGTTCGAAGACCTTAAGGTGCAATTGGTCAGAACGCTCGAGAGACGAAAATCGCCAACTACTTCACGTCCAAATTTGTGGTGTACAAACTGTGGTAAACCTGGACATGCCAATACGTAATGTTTTAACAGTAAAGCATCCTATAACACCCATGCAGTGGAGTGAGCGTCATTATACGAACCCAATTACTTTGTAGAGTGTGAAGATGGGGTCTATGGAGTACAAGCTCAAGATGGAGCCATGATACCCACTCATCCTCAGTAATTCACGTCCATTCCTCCGGTACATATCCAACGCTTTGTACCTAGACAAATGGCGACTAACGTTATCCAACGAAAGTTTGCCCATGCAGGTTACCAGGAAAGACCACCATCTCTTGGTACATCATGTTTTAATTGTGGCGCTAATGGTCATTGGGCTCCTTCTTGTCCGCATCCAAAGAAACAAGTAGGATATACGCCACTGTGTGGGAAGTGTGATAAGCCCGGTCATGGAGCTACGGATTGTACGAATGAACTAGTTCAGAAGACCGGAGTCAGATTTCAACCGCCACCCAACCAACAACGATCAGATGCAGGAGTAAACATGGTCGAATTGGTCGATGATCTGAAAGTTTGTACTCTGTCAAACGACGTTGGATATGGTTGGCCAGAAGACAAGGAAATTCTGGTAAACAAAGTGGAGACTCGAAGTGGAAAGAAACTACTTCGAAAGGGAGAGACTTTAGCAGAAGCCGCAGCTCAAGAGGCGAAGGACCTTAAAAAGACTGAGCGAAAACAATTGAAGAAGGAGAACAAAACGCATAAATCCTTGACAGAACAGGTGCGCGACGTTGTAGAGAAACAGACGAATCTGGCACAGGCAGATAATCGTAAGGAAGAACCGAGAACGAAGAAGACCTCAGGGGTATTGCCTACGGATATTTCCGAAGAAGTGAGGCCACTACTTAGTAAGGAACTGAGTAAGCAAGCCAAGGAGATGGAACCTAGCCAAGAAGGGCTCGGGAAAGTGCGGGCCGAAGTCTCTTCGCCCGAAGTTGAAAGACCATCCGAACTGCGCAAGATGACGACAGAACAAATTAAGAGGGTTGTCCCAGTGATGAGCCCTCATTACAACGTAGTAGAAGACTTGCTGAACCAACAAGCTAACATAACCATCAAGCAGTTGGTCGAAGACAATAGGCTGTACAGGAAACTGTTATTGGCAGCCTTGAGAAAACCAGTGAAGGCTAAGTCGAAGAATCTACCTTCATTGTTTCAAGTTGGATTGGAGGACTTAGGATCTCCAGAAGTAGACATCGAGATAGATGGATGTCTAATAAAGCATGTGCCTATAGACTCCGGTTCTAGTGTGAATATTATTACAGAAGAGACGGCACATGGATTGGGTTACACTAAGTTCGAATCAACACCAAGAGTGTTGAGGATGGCGGATCAGAGCAGAAGAAGACCCTTGGGTGTACTGCGAGATATCCCTACAACCATTGGTGGGATAATCTTCAAACTTACCTATATTGTACTAAGACCCTTAGTTAAGTCTAACTATGGAGTGCTCATAGGTCGACCTTGGCTGTATGGTGCTAAGGTGATTACTGATTGGTATAAGCAGAAGCTGTCCTTTAATGATCCTATGAAACCAACAGATAAGAGTGTCTCTGTAAGTCGCTCGGGGAAGACCGTCTTCCTGGACTGAAGACTGGTGGCGTAAGGCGTTTCACAGGCCTGAGTCCGAGAACCGAGGATATTGGTACGAGAAAAAGATCTTGCCTAGGATTGTGAGTTCGTGGCATGTGCCTGGGAGCACCACCTGCCTTTTCGTGGAAGACAGGCAGGGGAGGACTCCGTGTATTTCCTTGTTTGATCGTAGAGAAAGGAAGGAAGTGGATGAGTAAAACGTTGGATGATGTTGTAGTAATGGCCGCTTGGGCTACTCTGAAGGCAGCTTTTCTGAAGAGGTTCAGAGGAGTGGGCTACGATCGTATGATCCTCATAGAGCTTTAGAGGCTCGAACGGAAGAAGAAAGAGACACTGCGGGATTACACCGAGAGGTTTGAAGATCTCCTGGATCATATCCCTCAGAACCAAGGAAGACCCGGCTACTGTGCACAACAAGCTGTGGACTGGTACTTGGGAGGATTGTCTCAGGACATGGAATTGTACTGCAGAAGAGGAGGAGGTGATGATTTAGCAGAGGTACAGAAGCATGCCGAGCAGTATGAAACCTCGAGCATCACTCGGAATATGACGAAAGACAAAGGGAAGACCTCGAAGAAGTCCAAGAAGTCGAAGAAGTCTTCTCGGAAGTCCAAGAAGAAGTCCAAGTCCACTGAAACTGATAACAGTGATTCAGAAGCAGCCTCTACTTCTGAAGAGTCTACTGTCGAAAGTTCAGAATCCGAATCTGAACAAGAGAAGAAGACGCGGAAGAAGAAGAAGGAGAAGACGCGAGCAAGGGAGGAAGTTGTGCAGAAGATGCCTCAAACTCAGATCATTCAGTCTGCACCTGATCCCCCCATCGATGAGGTTCTGAAGCAGTTTGCCGACCTGAAAGTTCATCTTCTGAACCAGAAGGACAAGCGGAAGCAGCCTACGGCTTCCCGGCCAAACCTTTGGTGCAACCTTTGTTACTCTTCCGGACACACCAGAGATCAGTGTACGCAGGATCAAGCTGTCAACTGGGCAGGATGGCAAGAAGACGATGAGGGATATCTACACGATCCTAGTGGAGAAACCTGCTATAGGATCGAGACGATCCAACCCTTCACTCCTACGCCTCGCACCCAATATAATCGTTATGTACCGAGGGATAGAGCTAGCAATGTACAGACCAGGACGCCCTGACAGTCTTCTTCATCACAACGACCTCTCAACCCTCTTCCTGGAGCATGCAATAATTGTGGAGAGACAGGACACTGGTGGTCCATCTGTCCTCACCCGAGAAGACAGATTGGGCAAGTGCCCTTTTGTGGGAACTGTAAGGAAGCCGGTCATTTCACAGGGAATTGTCCTCAGACCTTACGGCCACGACAAATGGTGAGATTTGCAGATACCACGCCTCCTGCAGAAGCAGCATCAACTTCTAAGCTCGAGTTAGCAGTGGTACAGCACATCACGGTAGAAGAAGAAGATCCTGGGGATTGTACGGATTGTCTCCATATCGAGGAAGATGAACCAGTCCCCAAGAAGCGCGAAGGAAAGGAACCTCAGCTGCAGAAGACGACTGCAGCTCAGAAGATGGAGACACCTGAAGAAGCGTCATCTTTCACTTTGACGGATGGTACTGTTTGGAATCCTGACCCGAATTCAGATAGTTGGCCTCCGGAGGAAGTCTTGGATGAAGCTGTGTTCAAGGTAAGTACCAGAAGCAAAGGGAAGTCAGAATCTCGTCAGAAAGACGTCAAGAAGAAGAAGCAGCGTAAGGAGAGGTCATCTTCTCTTGAGCGGCCGTCTTCTCCTACTTACGACCGAGAAGATCCGAAGTACTTTGCTCCTGACATTAGACAAGAAGTTGAAGCGATCATGCAAGAAGAGCTGGAAAGAGACGGAAGATAGTACAGCAGCTTCCTACACCGACTACGGCAACACCTGACTCACGGGAACAGCCCCCAGTCGAGGGAAGACACCATTCTGATCTTCCAAGTAAGCAGCTACTGCATCTTCTCTGTTGGAAACACCACTCACTCTTCTAAAAAGATCTCCTTACGAGTTCTTGCGAGACTTGTGGAATCAGAAGGCGGATGTAACCTTCCAACAGCTGCTAGATGACAATGCTGGTTATAGGAAGTTGTTGCAATCCGTGCTTCGAGGATCGAGGAAGAGGAGGGCAGCTAAACTTCCCAAGAGCACCCCGATCTTAAGAATAGAGCATGAGGACTTGGGAGCCCCAGAACTTGATATGGAGATCCATGGCTGTCTTCTGAAGAAGGTACCCATTGATTCCGGCTCCGGAGTTAACATCATGACTGAAGAAACGGCGTATGCCCTAGGCTTCACTGAGTTCCTGCCTACTCCGAGAATTCTCAGAATGGCGGACCAGACCAGAAGACGACCTTTGGGGCAACTGAAAGATGTCTTGACGGTAATTGGTGGAGTATCTTTTTACCTCACTTACATCATTTTGCGACCTGTAGCTAAGGTTGGATATCAGGTGTTGATAGGAAGACCATGGCTGTATGCTGCAAATGTAAATACCGACTGGAGAAGGCATCATTTGAGATTTCCCAATCCTACACCCAAGCCAGGTTAGAAGGCTAAGATCTCGTTTCCTTGGATCAAGATTGGACACCAAGGTGAAACTCCTTCTACAACGGAGGGGTACACTTCAGAAGACTCAGCTGCGTCTTCTGACAGTGATGAACGGTATAATGAGTTTGTGGCGAATAACGTGTGTACTACAGAAGTAGCAGAGAAAGTAGAAGATGTGGTCTGTGGATACATTGAGTGCTACGAGATTGCGGAAGAAGAGCTTCCAGAAGACGAGAATACCGTCTTCCCTTCGGAAGATCCGACAGTTGGTCTTCCAGAAGACGAATCTGCACCAGAAGAAGCTCCCAAATCGGAATACTTTGGTGCCAGTGAGTACAATCACACCGAAGGAATGGTAAACCCGGATGATCTTCAAGAGATGGAGGTTGCTCCTGGGAAGAAGCTGAAGCTTTCTAAGGTGATCGAGGGCCAGAAGTTGGAAGACTTTCGAGAACTTCTAACGGAGTTCCAGGATGTCTTCGCATGGACCATAGAAGACATGAAGGACATACCTCGAGAGCTGGGAGAGCATCGCATTGACTTGCTGGAGGACGTTGTTCTTGCACGGCAGAGGCAGTATCGGCTCAACCCCAAGTACTCGCTTCTGGTGAAGGACCAGATTGACCAATACCTGAAGGCAGGAGTCATCTTCCCAGTACTTAGCAGTGAGTGGGTAGCTCCTATTGTCATCGTGCCGAAGAAGCAGACATGGAAGATCCGAGTGTGCCAGGACTTCCGGAAGCTGAACTTGGCTACGAAGAAGGATCATCATCCTTTATCATTCACCGACTCTGTGTTAGACCAAGTAGCGGGACATGAGTTCTACAGCTTCCTGGATGGGTATTCTGGGTACAACCAAGTTTCAATCAGAGAAGGAGACAGACGAGAAGATGAAGTGGAAGACGAGTTTCCTGACGAGAAGTTGTTTTCAGTTTTCGCAGAGACACTTTCATCTGAGGGGGGGCGTACCGCCTGCTTCCCAGAAGACGAGACTAGATCTTCTGATCCCGTCTTTGCGACTTCCACAGAAGATCTTCAAGGACTTGAGGAAGTTCTTGGAAGACCAACAGTATCCCGAGGGATTGGATGCGGAGCAGAAGGCTGTCTTCTTACACAAGACAGGACCTTACGTCATCTTCCAGGGTATCCTGTTTCAAAAGGGACATGACGAGAAGCTGAGAAGATGTCTCGAGCCGTCAGAGATAAAATCAGTGATCACAGGTCTTCACTACGAAGATGCTGGGGGTCACTACAGGCTGAAAACCACAGTGAAGAAGATGCTAGACGTCGGATACTGGTGGCCAACTATGTATCGAGACACTTTTCAGGAGATCAGGAAGTGCGACGCATGCCAGAGGGTGGGAAGACCTACCGCTACAACAAGGTGGCCTCTTACCCCCATTCTTCCGCTTGCCCCATTCGAAAAGTGGAGAATCGACTTTGTGGGCCCTATCGCCCCGGTGGCGAGAAGAACACGAGCAAGGTACATCTTAATAGCTACCGACTATGCCACCAAGATGGTGGAAGGCGAGGTCACAAGAAAGAACGATGCCGTAGTAATAGCAAGGTTCCTTTGGCATAACATCATCACTAGGTACGGATGTCCGCTGGAATTGGTATCAGATAGGGGTACTCATTTCTTAAATGAGACTATCTCCTTCCTGACCCAATACTTCAGGATTAAACATCGGAAGACGACGCCATACAACCCGAAAGCGAATGGACTGACGGAGAAGTCGAACGGTCTTCTGTGTAACATCCTGAACAAGATAACTGTTAACCATGCGTATGACTGGGACACGAAACTGCCATCTGTGTTGTGGGCTTTCAGGATTTCACCTAAAGTCACAACCCAGAAGACGCCTTTCTACCTAACTTACGGCATGACACCTATTGTGCCCATTGAGTTAGAAGTCCCAACATACCGGTTAGCCGTATCCGAACGCATGGGAGAAGAAGAGAGCCAGGAGCAGCGTCTTCTGAATTTCGTAGAGTTTGAAGAAGACAGGAATGCAGCTTTGGAGAAGACATACGAGGTGCAAGTGCAACGTAAGGTAAACTACGATAGCAAGTTGAGGAAGGTGACTGTTGTGGATGGGGACTTGGTGCTTCTCTACGACAACCGCCATATTAAGTTCCCCAACTTCTCCTCTTCTTCTGGAGATAGTAACTTCATTCCTCGGTAGAAGAATACCGCGAAGGCTGCAAAGTATGTCGACCCACCTTCGTCAAAAGTATTGAACAGCTTCTGCACATGGTCATGGAAGATCTTCGTCCAATAGGCCTTCTTGCCTCCGAAGATCTGTTCGATGAAGTTGATCTGCCAATTGGCCAGATAAGAAGTACGTTGTGGTTTGAAGATGGTGTTGAGGGCGATCGCGACATCCCTCTTGAAAGGATCGATGTATGTGGTGCCCACAAATTACAATATTCACGAATTTTTGAAATTTTTGAGATTAATGACTTGTTTATATAACTGAAGAAGCGTTGTTACTTAAGGTTACGTCTTCCTTAACAGGAAGATGATCTTAAGAGCTGTTTGTAATAAGAAGTTGACTTCTTCAGAAGACGACCGTCTTCGGAAGACCGTCTTCTCAGTTGCGTCTTCAGAAGATAGGAAGACGGCGGAAGATGGGAAGACGGCGAAAGACACATGTCTTCTGGAAGACAGCGATCACGAAGACCTGACCATGAGTTTTCGGGTAAACAAGTAGGTGTACCTACTGGAGCGCACCGAATAGGTAGGTAGGTCAGGAAGACACCAAGGACGAGAACCCTTAATCTGCGGGGAAGATGCGTGAGGAAGCACATTAGCCACCTTCCAACTTCCCGCAGCACAGTGCGCCTGAAGAAGATCGATTGAGAGAGTGAACTTCGAGCTAGCATTGAGAGAGGAATCGAGTAAGACATCGAGGTAGTAGAGAGTACGTTGGCAGCTAGGCGAAGGGTGAAATCGGATTGCGGGAGCACAAACAGCAGAAAGAGCGAAGGCATTTCTGTGGAGCTTCCGAGAAGTTGACAGTGGAGAGGGGCGAGTAGAAGCGAAAGAAGAATCGAGGTGTGGACCGAAATTGACAGCAGGCGCATTCGAGAGGAGTCGCATTGGAAGCTAGGACAAGAGCCAGAAGCGCGCGGAGGTCGAAGGCAACTCGGGAGCCGAAGAAGACTGTAGAGGTTCTTTCCCCTGTTCTTTCCCCTTCCCACTTCTTCTCGTCATTGTCTGGTACTCCCCGCGCTTCCTTGATTGTGTGCAGGCAGCCTGATCGATTACCCCACCCCCCATCTTTCCTATTGAGACATTGGGCGCGGAAGCGCTGCCCAATTTCTGTCAAGATATCTCCTTGCTTCTTCCCGAGCTCAATTCGAGCTTCCCTACCCCTAGTCTTCAAATTGGCGAACCCAACTATCAATTTCTCTACCCTACTACCTCTCTACCCCCGAAACTTGAAATAGAAGACGATTCGGAAGATGGGAACATCCTCGGAAGACGCTTCTTGAACTTGACTGTCTTCGGAAGACATCTTCGGAAGACTGTCTTCGGAAGTCGACTGAACACAATTCGTATCAAGAGTGGATTTGCTTTGCTTTTGTGTTTAGAGAGACTTGATACGAAGCCTGAGTGGTGTGGTGAGTTGTTGTGTTATTTCGAGAAGTTGGAACTCGGGAACTAGGCCTGTGCCTCCCGGTCTTCCAAGCTTCTCAACTCCACATCTTCCTAGAGAGACTAGAAGACTGAAAGGCTGGCAAAATGAGCGAGAAGACGTGAGGGTCCATTTCGGGTCTCTTCTGTCCGACCCCTAGCAGCCTATTCCTTCTTCTTCCCGAACTTAGAAGAGAGTTGTGAGAAGTATTGCTGGCAGAATCCGGAGAGAATGGTCGAGGGTCATGTCTTCCCATCATGCAGCAAACTTCTTCTGAGTGCGTATGAGAGGTGAGAAGTCAGAAGAACAGAGTGCAATTGTCTTGAGTCTGTTGTGAGGATAGACTGCGCGTAGGAAGAAGAAGACAGGTGAGACCAGTGAAGGGAAGTCTGACTTCGGGAAGTCTTCCGAGAAAGACATTGAATCGGAAGCTGTCCCAAGTGTCTTCCCAGAGGCCACTGTCATCGCAGGAGCCCGCAACCATCTTCTGAACCTTTCTCATACTCTACTTCTCGCATATCTTGTATCTTCTGATAGGAAGTAGGATGTAATGCAAGATGGGTTGTCTTCTTGGTAATCCATGCGAGACCTTGCTTGGATAGGATTGTTTAGATATAGCTCGGAAGACGAGAGCTATTTAGGAAGCACTGTTAGAATCCCGGAAGACGGAGTAGCTGTCTTCTGGAAGACTAGTTTCGTCTTCTGAGAGTGGAAGCTAGACTGTGGGCACTCGGGAAGAACTGAGCCTTCAGCTCATAGTAGGTGCTTGTGGTTTAGTGCAGCAGATCTTCCAGGTATGTCGATGCATCCGCGAGGCCTGGTGTTACCAGCGACAGAATTGGCCGGGGCCACTCCTTTCCTCAAGGAGTTGGGTCTCGACTTCTTCCTGTGGGACTGGAACCTCGCAGATCAAGGGCTTTTGGAGGAGGTATGGGCCGCGTTATCACCGCGTAACCGTGTACCTGCGAAGGCAGGAGTTGCTCGAGGAAGACCATCTTCCTGGACAGAAGACTGGTGGCGTAAGGCGTTTCACAGGCCTGAGACCGAGAACCGAGGATATTGGTACGAGAAGAAGATCTTGCCTAGGATTGTGAGTTCATGGCATGTACTTGGGAGTACCACCTGCCTTTTCATGGAAGACAGGCAGGGGAGGAACGGTTGGAAGATAGAGTCTTACCGGGAGCCGAAGAAGCGACTTCTGGCGAAGTTGTTTCTGCATCTTTTCCCCAAGGGAAAAGCGCAGAAGACGAGGTACTTAGGAGATCAGGACGTGGAGTTCCTGGAATCAGTGTGGGATGACAGAGTGCCAATCTACTGGGGCGCGTACATCCACAACTATGTACAGACGGAGCTAGCATACTTGGGTACTCCGGAGGGAGGACATCTGACGCCCTTCTTCTGCTACTTGTATGTAGCCATGGGGGATCTTAGGGAAGATCAGCTGGCAGTGTATGGACCAACGGAGCGACAGGAGGTGAAGGAGGAGACCTCGGAAGACGATGACCGAGAGGCAGCAGCAACGCCCCCTCCCACTCTGATGCCACAGCTGAGGCCCGGCTCTCACCAGAAGACGCTTCTGGTGAGGGAAGACGAGTCTAGTGGGTCGGAAGACGCCACGCCAGTGAGGAAGATGGGCCACAGAAGTGTACCGAGGACACCCATCTCCCTCATCCATTCAGGATCGGAGTCGGACTCGGAGGAAGACTTGCTGAGTACCCGATCGGAGCAGAAGACAGCTTCTGTAACACCTGGGAGTCTTCCGAAGACTCCCGAAGACGAAGGATGGATGGGCACTCCTACTGCGATGCGAGGAAGCGCAAAGAGGAGAGCCGCTCCTGCCACGAGGAGTCTTCCACCCCGGAAGATGAGAAGAGTAGCTTCTTCTCGTGCGCAGAAGATGAAGGCCGTAGTGGTGGAAGAGGCTCCCTTGCCTCTGGAAGACGAAGTCGACACCATCGAGCGAGTGGTGGGGATGAACTTGTCTTCTGCAGGAAGACGACTGGAGGAGTTCAGTGCCTACTTCCAGAAGGAGATCCAGCCCGCTATGGAGTTGCTGGAAAGAAGAGCGAGGGCACAGGAGAAGCCTCTACAGCCTGGATTCGGCCTGCGCACCTTGCTGCGACAGGAAGACAGCCAGCAGAAGACGGAGTCTCTGGAAGCTAGTCTCCGCACTACGGAGAAGCTTGCAGCCAGGTACAAGACGGAAGCAGCCGCTTCTGCCAAGGAGTCGATACAACTTCGGAAGAGCAACCAGGAGTTGCAGACGCGAGTACAGCAGCGTGATCAGGAAGTTCTCCGAGTACGGGAGAAGATCACTACCCTCGCAGAAGAGCAGACCACTTGGAAGATGCAGCGAGAAGCCGCAGAAGCGCGAGCTGCAACAGAGAAGACGTAGAGGGAAGCCGCGGAGGCCCGTGCGCAGAAGATGCTAGCTCAGTCGGTAGAAGCGCTTCGGAAGAAGTTCAACTTCACCGCGGGTAAGAAGTTACTTACCTTAACTAGGGAATGGGACAGTGGGTCCAAGAAGAGGTTGGTGGAATGCAGAGATAGCATGTTCAGGTACCTGGATAGACAGATAGAAGGAGTGAAGACACTTTATGGTCTTCCCTCACTTCCGACACCTGCAACCGCATCTTCCCAAGCCCCAACACCCTTGACTGGATCCGGAATGGAGAAGGAGGAGTTCGATCTCGCTGTACACTTGGTGGTGACAGCGTTGGAAGACGAGAAGACTCCAGAAGACGCCCCGGAAGACATGATGTTTTCTGGAAGACAGGAAGACGAGCCGTCTTCCCAGGTATTCCGCGTGGAGGAAGCGACTTCCTCGGACCCCTATGAGATCGCCATGGTCCCTAGTACTGCATCTGTGCCTCAGAAGACCGAAGACGCACCATTCGACTCGTCTTCCCAGAAGACCATTCCGTCTTCCGAAGTCGAAGCCGAGGAAGACGCAACCGCAGAAATAGCAGGGCCAGCGAAGAGCGAGGAGAGGGAAGCTACCTCAGTGGTACCCGAGGTAAGTGCAGGGCTTCCCAGCCCATCAGAAGTCGAGGTAGTAGCTCCGGTAGGAGCAGATCATGAAGAGATTGCCACCGAGCAATCAGAGTAGTTAGCAAACTCAATCGACACTTCCAGATTTAGTAGGATTGGACATGCTATCTTAAGGGTGGCAGTTTTCCATGTAAAAATAGTTAGGACCCCATGTGGCAGCATAGGTAGCGTAGGAGTAATACAGTGGAGGGCTAATTGGGAAGAGGGACCGCATGCATGTGAGGTGACCACCCCTTGTCAGCGCCTCTCTCTCTCTCCCTGGTGGTCGCCTCCCAAGGCAGATGGTTAAGTAGGATAGCATGGTAGGAGAAAAGCTCTCTGAGAGCTCTGCCAGTTCTGTAGAATTCGGCAGTAACTAAACATACACACCGATTCTACAGGCAGGCAGGAGAGACACATTAGAGCAGGGACAGTCTAGGAATAGGGAATGGCATCCTCGTGCAGTCCTGTTAGCTAGACTGGTGTGTCGAGGAGTAGACGCAGGAAGTAGAAGGAGTGAGCTTCCCAATGCCATTGTGACTTCTTCTCGGGGAATAGATTGTGGATTTGAGTGCAGCAGCTTCGCTCATGTCTTTTGGGTGGTGGAATGTATTGAATTCGCTCCCAATTGTGCATGAGAAGTGTTCTTCTTGAGTGGCGATGACTGTCAGCCGTTGTGGAAGTGTAGCTTGACTCGTTCAGTAGAGCACTTGGGATCTATGTACGAACGGTCTTCTGGGTAAGTGATCCCAGAAGATAGAGCAGTCAGAGCAGCGAAGTGAAGAAGAAAGAAGCCTTCTTCCCGCAACAGAAGACGACATCCTCGAGTAGAAGACGGTGCTACAGTACTCACGTTTGTTGTCTTCCTCCCCAAACTATTACAAGCAGGGATGGCTTGTTAGTCAGGATCCGGACTAGAAGCCTGTCGGAATCTTAATTGCCCTTTTTCATCCTGTTTTCTCTTGTTTGGATTTCTTCTTCTTCCCATCTTCTCTCTTCTTCCCCATCTTCTTACCTTCTTCTAGTGAGCTTCCGATACTTCTATTGAGCTTCCGTGAAGGTGAATGTTGTTGTAGTGCTGCAGGAAGACAACTTCCGTAGGCAGAAGCCTGGGAAGGCTACAGGGGGCATACACCCTGTGATTGATCCACCCCGTTGGAATGTGAGTGTGAGAATAAGGTGTAACGACTGTTACTAGTCGACTTCTGCGAAGCCGGACAGCCTTCTGGAGGTGTGAGAAGACGAGCTAAACCCCCAGAAGACGAGAATCGCTTCGGGAAGACGGTATCGAGAAGACCGGAAGAAGCAACCTGGAAGCAGGAAGTTCGTCTTCCCGAGCTTCTCTGTGAATAGTTGTGTGATATTTTAGTTGGTAGTTGTTTGTTTGGGTCCAGAGCACCATTTGGCGTGTCTGGAAGACGTGTGGTTTTGTGTGGTTTTGTGAGAAGACGGGATTTCTAGGCAAAACCCGTGTGTTTGTGTGTTTGAACAGATCTTAGAACTTAGAGCAGCGTTACTTGTGCAAATCCTCTGTGGGAACGATATCTTGTATACTAAATGGGCAAAAGGAGAAATCCTTCGTCACTACATATAGTGAGGAACCATTTTTGGCGCCGCTGTCGGGGATTTCATCTTAGTAACTTCTGTTCTAAGCTTCCTGGATCTGTGTGCCATTAGTTAGGTTCGTTTCGAACTAACTTCGATTGTAGTTGAATGTGTTGTGGGACTCTATCTTGCTAGAAGACGGAAACCGCAACCAGAAGCTGATAAGCTACCTCAGGGAAAGTTGGAAGAAGCCGCTTCCCTGCTTCCAAGAACTCCTTGGAAGACTCGATCTTGGAAGATTGCAGTGAGTGCAACCAGAAGCAGGAGAAGAAGACGTTCTGAACTTGTGATCGGTTGTTCAGTCATTTGGTCTACCAGATCTAGTGGTAGAAGGATAGAGACATCTGTTCTCAGTACTCTGGTGGATGCCTCCGACCGGAGGAAGAAGCAGAAGACGCACGGGTAAAGATCCTGAGTGGGTTAACTCACCCCAGCGAACCGCTTCTAGAGAGCAGCGGATATCCCTGAGACACCAAAGGAAAGAAGAAGAGCTCAGGAAGATCCGATCGATAGAGTTGGAAGAGCCTTCCATCTCGAGCATAATCTTTGGCGAAGACAGAAGCCAACCGGGTGATCACGTGTATAAAGTAGATTTCGGTACTGGTTACTCGGAAGACGTCTTCCCAAGTGCGGGAGAAGCTTCTCACGGTGAGGGAAGACTGGAGGAGATTTTTCCAGACGTCTCGGGAGGTAGCAGTGACAGTAGCTCTGACTCAGAAGACGACCTTCGTGACTCAGACAGGCCTGGACCTTCGAGAAGACCATCTCCACCACCTGGACCTGAGGAAGAAAGAAGTTGGCAGTCGCACCAGCCGGCAGTCAACATGGCTTCCCACACTCGGCAGAAGTACCATCCGTACGACGATGATGATGATGCGGACGACTTCATCACGATGTTCGAGACCATCTCTAGATCCAACAAGGAAGACGCTGATGTTGACAGACTCCGTGTATTTCCCAGTTTGATCAAAGGGAAAGGAAGGAAGTGGATGAGTAAAACGTTGGATGATGTTGTAGTAATGGCCGCTTGGGCTACTCTGAAGGCAGCTTTTCTGAAGAGGTTCAGAGGAGTGGGTTACGATCGTATGACCCTCATAGAGCTTCAGAGACTCAAACGAAAGAAGAAAGAGACACTGCGGGATTACACCGAGAGGTTTGAAGACCTCCTGGATCACATCCCTCAGAACCAAGGAAGACCCGGCTACTGTGTTCAGCAAGCTGTGGACTGGTACTTGGGAGGATTGTCTCAGGATATGGAATTGTACTGCAGAAGAGGAGGAGGTGATGATTTAGCAGAAGTACAGAAGCATGTCGAGCAGTATGAAACCTCGAGCATCACTCGGAATATGACGAAAGACAAAGGGAAGACCTCGAAGAAGTCCAAGAAGTCGAAGAAGTCTTCCCGGAAGTCCAAGAAGAAGTCCAAGTCCACTGAAACTGATAACAGTGATTCGGAAGCAGCCTCTACTTCTGAAGAGTCTACTGTCGAAAGTTCAGAATCCGAATCTGAACAAGAGAAGAAGACGCGGAAGAAGAAGAAGGAGAAGACGCGAGCAAGGGAGGAAGTTGTGCAGAAGATGCCTCAAACTCAGATCATTCAGTCTGCACCTGATCCCCGCATCGATGAGGTTCTGAAGCAGTTTGCCGACCTGAAAGTTCATCTTCTGAACTAGAAGGACAAGCGGAAGCAGCCTACGGCTTCCCGGCCAAACCTTTGGTGCAACCTCTGTAACTCTTCTGGACACACCAGAGATCAGTGTACGCAGGACCAAGCTGTCAACTGGGCAGGATGGGAAGAAGATGATGAGGGATATCTACATGATCCCAGTGGGGAAACCTGCTATAGGATCGAGACGATCTAACCCTTCACTCCTACGCCTCCCGCCCAATATAGTCGTTATGTAC
Source organism: Asterella californica (assembly GCA_036924285.1). Lineage (NCBI taxonomy): Eukaryota > Viridiplantae > Streptophyta > Marchantiopsida > Marchantiales > Aytoniaceae > Asterella > Asterella californica. The sequence goes on from JAYKYS010000008.1 coordinate 18,193,685, forward strand.
CGAGGGATAGAGCTAGCAATGTACAGACCAGGACACCCTGGCAGCCTTCTCCATCACAACGACCTCTCAACCCTCTTCTTGGAGCGTGCAATAATTGTGGAGAGACAGGACACTGGTGGTCCACCTGTCCTCACCCGAGAAGACAGATTGGGCAAGTGCCCTTGTGTGGGAACTGTAAGGAAGCCGGTCATTTCACAGGGAATTGTCCTCAGACCTTACGGCCACGACAAATGGTGAGATTTGCAGATACCACACCTCCTGCAGAAGCTGCATCATCTTCTAAGCTCGAGTTAGCAGTGGTACAGCACATCACGGTAGAAGAAGAAGATCCTGGGGATTGTACGGATTGTCTCCATATCGAGGAAGACGAACCAGACCCCGGGAAGCGCGAAGGAAAGGAACCTCAGCTGCAGAAGACGACTGCAGCTCAGAAGATGAAGACACCTGAAGAAACGTCATCTCTCACTTTGACGGATGGTACTGTTTGGAATCCTGACCCGAATTCATATAGTTGGCCTCCGGAGGAAGTTTTGGATGAAGCTGTGTTCAAGGTAAGTACCAGAAGCAAAGGGAAGTCAGAATCTCGTCAGAAGGACGTCAAGAAGAAGAAGCAGCGTAAGGAGAGGTCATCTTCTCCCGAGCGGCCGTCTTCTCCTTCTTACGACCGAGAAGATCCGAAGTACTTTGCTCCTGACATAAGACAAGAGGTTGAAGCGATCATGCAAGAAGAGCTAGAGAAGAGACGGAAGATAGTACAGCAGCTTCCTACACCGACTACGGCAACACCTGTCTCACGGGAACAGCCTCCAGTCGAGGGAAGACACTCTTCTGGTCTTCCACCCAAGGAAGCAGCTACTACATCTTCTCTGTTGGAAACACCAGTCACTCTTCTAAAAAGATCTCCGTACGACTTCTTGCGAGACTTGTGGAATCAGAAGGCGGATGTGACCTTCCAACAGCTGTTGGATGACAACGCTGGTTACAGGAAGTTGTTACAATCTGTGCTTCGAGGATCGAGGAAGAGGAGGGCAGTTAAACTTCCCACGAGCACCCCGATCCTAAGAATAGAGCATGAGGACTTGGGAGCCCCAGAACTTGATATGGAGATCCATGGCTGTCTTCTGAAGAAGGTACCCATTGATTCCGGCTCCGGAGTTAACATCATGACGGAAGAAACGGCGCATGCCCTAGGCTTCACTGAGTTCCAGCCTACTCCAAGAATTCTCAGAATGGCGGACCAGACCAGAAGACGACCTTTGGGGCAACTGAAAGATGTCTTGACGGTAATTGGTGGAGTATCTTTTTACCTCACTTACATCATTTTGCGACCTGTAGCTAAGGTTGGATATCAGGTGTTGATAGGAAGACCATGGCTGTATGCTGCAAATGTGAATACCGACTGGAGAAGGCATCGTTTGAGATTTCCCAATCCTACACCCAAGTCTGATGAGAAGAGTAAAGTCTCGCTTCCTTGGATCAAGATTGGACACCAAGGTGAAACTCCTTCTACAACAGAGGGGTACACTTCAGAAGACTCGGCTGCGTCTTCTGACAGTGATGAACGGTATAATGAGTTTATGGTGAATAACGTGTGTGCTACAGAAGTAGCAGAGAAAGTGGACGATGTGGTCTGTGGGTACATTGAGTGCTACGAGATTGCGGAAGAAGAGCTTCCAGAAGACGAATCCGAACTAGAAGAAGGCCCCAAACCGGAATACTTCGGTGCTAGTGAGTACAGTCACACTGAAGGAATGGTGAACCCGGATGATCTCCAAGAGATGGAGGTTGCTCCTGGGAAGAAGCTGAAGCTTTCCAAGGTGATCGAGGGCCAGCAGTTGGAAGACTTTCGAGAACTTCTGACAGAGTTCCAGGATGTCTTCGCGTGGACCATAGAAGACATGAAGGGCATACCTCGAGAATTGGGAGAGCATCGCATCGACTTGCTAGAAGGCGTTGTTCCTGCACGGCAGAGGCAGTACCGGCTCAACCCCAAGTACTCGCTTCTGGTGAAGGACCAGATTGACCAATACCTGAAGGCATGAGTCATCTTCCCAGTACTTAGCAGTGAATGGGTAGCTCCCATTGTCATCGTGCCAAAGAAGCAGACAGGGAAGATCCGAGTGTGTCAGGACTTCCGGAAGCTGAACTTGGCCACGAAAAAGGATCATCACCCTTTACCATTCACCGACTCTGTGTTAGACCAGGTAGCAGGACATGAGTTCTACAGCTTCCTAGATGGGTATTCTGGGTACAACCAAGTTTCAATCAGAGAAGAAGACAAGTCGAAAACCACTTTCACTACTGATTGGGGCACGTACGCGTATAATCAAATGCCGTTTGGTTTATGCAACGCACCAGCCACGTTCCAGAGGTTGATGATTACAATCTTCAAGGAGTATCTTCGCACCTTTAAGGAGATTTTCTTGGATGATTTCTGTGTGTTTGGATCGAGAGAAGACCACTTGATATTTCTGAGGAAGTGTTTTCTGAAGTGTAGAGAACATCGTTTGGCACTTCACCCTGAGAAATGCTTCTTTGGTATGTCAGAGGGGATCTTGCTAGGACATAGGATTTCCGGAAGAGGTATAGAAGTCGACTGTGCTAAGGTGGAAGTCATCATGAAACTCCACCCACCTGCTAACCTGACACAGTTGAGAAGCTTCCTTGGCAACGTAGGATACTACAGGAGGTTTATTGACAGGTACGCAGAGGTAGCAGGAAGACTCACTAAGTTGCTGAAGAAAGACGAACCATACATTTGGTCTTCTGAGCAGCAGGAAGCATTCGAAGAAATGAAGAGGCTTCTGTCGGAATCTCCTGTCCTACGGCCGCCTGATTGGGAAAGGGTCTTCCACATTTATGTGGATGTTTCTGCTTTTGCCATCTGGGTGGTGTTGAGTCAGAAAGATGAGAAGAAGAAGGATTACCCCATCTACTACGCGGGAAGACAACTCAGTGATGCAGAGAAGAAGTACTCGACAACCGAAAGGGAGTGTCTTGGCATGATTTACTCCTGTAGGAAGTTTAGACACTATCTTCTGGCAAACCCGTTTGTCTTCTATGTAGATCACTTCTCTTTGAAACATCTTGTAAAGAAAGCAGATTTGTCTGGCAGGATAGCTAGGTGGATTCTCCTACTCCAGGAATTTACTTACACAGTTGAGTACAGGCCCGGAAGACAGCATGTTAATGCTGACTACCTATCCAGGTTGGAGACAGAACGACGAGAAGATGAAGTGGAAGACGAGTTTCCTGACGAGAAGTTGTTTTCAGTTTTCGCAGAGACACTTTCATCTGAGGGGGGGCGTACTGCCTGCTTCCCAGAAGACGAGACTAGATCTTCTGATCCAGTCTTTGCGACTTCCACAGAAGAGTCGATCTTCAAGGACTTGAGAAGGTTCTTGGAAGACCAACAGTACCCCGAGGGAATGGATGCGGAGCAGAAGGCCGTCTTCTTACACAAGGCAGGTCCATATGCTATCTTCCAGGGTATCCTGTTTCGAAAGGGACATGACGAGAAGCTGAGAAGATGTCTCGAGCCGTCAGAGATAAAAGCAGTGATCACAGGTCTTCACTACGAAGATGCTGGGGGTCACTACGGATTGACGACCACAGTGAAGAAGATGCTAGACGCCGGATACTGGTGGCCAACTATGTACCGGGACACTTTCCAGGAGATCAGGAAGTGCGATGCATGCCAGAGGGTGGGAAGACCGACCGCTACAACAAGGTGACCTCTTACTCCCATTCTTCCGCTTGTCCCGTTCGAAAAGTGGGGAATCGACTTTGTAGGACCTATCGCCCCGGTGGCGAGAAGAACACGAGCAAGGTACATCTTAATAGCTACCGACTATGCCACCAAGATGGTGGAAGGCGAGGCCACGAGAAAGAACGATGCCGCAGTAGTAGCAAGGTTCCTATGGCATAACATCATCACTAGGTATGGATGTCCGCTGGAATTGGTGTCAGATAGGGGCACTCATTTCTTAAATGAGACTATCTCCCTCCTGACCCAATACTTCAGGATTAAGCATCGGAAGACGACGCCATACAACCCGAAAGCTAATGGGCTGACGGAGAAGTCGAACGGTCTTCTGTGTAACATTCTGAACAAGGTAACTGTTAACCATGCGTATGACTGGGACACGAAATTGCCATCTGTGTTGTGGGCTTTCAGAATTTCACCTAAAGTCACTACCCAGAAGACGCCTTTCTACCTAACTTACGGCATGACGCCCATTGTGCCCATTGAGTTAGAGGTCCCAACATACTGGTTAGCCGTATCCGAACGCATGGGAGAAGAAGAGAGCCAGGAGCAGCGTCTTCTGAACTTCGTAGAGTTTGAAGAAGACAGGAATGCAGCTTTGGAGAAGACATACGAGGTGCAAGCGCAACGTAAGGTAAACTACGATAGCAAGTTGAGGAAGGTGACTGTTGTGGACGGGGACTTGGTACTCCTCTACGACAACCGTCATATTAAGTTCCCCGGGAAACTTCATCTTCGCTGGATGGGACCTTACCGTGTCTTAGAGGTCTTCGACAATGGCTCTTTGCAGTTGGAAGAGTTGGACGGTACACTGATGACCACTCGTGTTAATGGGTGGCGCGTCAAGAAGTACTGGACGTAAACAGAAGTGCAAGAACCACTGATGTTTGCGGGGCCGCAAACATGTGAGGGTGGGCGTATGTGGTGCCCACAAATTACAGTATTCACGAATTTTTGAAATTTTTGAGATTAATGACTTGTTTATATAACTGAAGAAGCGTTGTTACTTAAGGTTACGTCTTCCTTAACAGGAAGATGATCTTAAGAGCTGTTTGTAATAAGAAGTTGACTTCTTCAGAAGACGACCGTCTTCGGAAGACCGTCTTCTCAGTTGCGTCTTCAGAAGATAGGAAGACACCTGTCTTCCGAAAGACAGCGATCACGAGGGCCTGACCATGAGTTTTCGGGTAAACAAGTAGGTGTACCTATTGGAGTGCACCGAATAGGTAGGTAGGTCAGGAAGACGCCAAGGACGAGAACTCCTAATCTGCGGGGAAGATGTGTGAGGAAGCACATTAGCCACCTTCCAACTTCCCGCAGCACAGTGCGCCTGAAGAAGATCGATTGAGAGAGTGAACTTCGAGCTAGCATTGAGAGAGAAATCGAGTAAGACATCGAGGTAGTAGAGAGTACGTTGGCAGCTAGGCGAAGGGTGAAATCGGATTGCGGGAGCACAAACAGCAGAAAGAGCGAAGGCATTTCTGTGGAGCTTCTGAGAAGTTGACAATGGAGATGGGCGAGTAGAAGCGAAAGAAGAATCGAGGTGTGGACCAAAATTGACAGCAGGCGCATTCGAGAGGAGTCGCATTGGAAGCTAGGACAAGAGCCAGAAGCGCGCGGAGGTCGAAGGTAACTCGGGAGCCGAAGAAGACTGTAGAGGTTCTTTCTCCTGTTCTTTCCCCTTCCCACTTCTTCTCGTCATTGTCTGGTACTCCCCGCGCTTCCTTGATTGTGTGCAGGCAGCCTGATCGATTACCCCACCCCCCATCTTTCCTATTGAGACATTGGGCGCGGAAGCGCTGCCCAATTTCTGTCAAGATATCTCCTTGCTTCTTCCCGAGCTCAATTCGAGCTTCCCTACCCCTAGTCTTCAAATTGGCGAACCCAACTATCAATTTCTCTACCCTACTACCTCTCTACCCCCGAACTTGAAATAGAAGACGATTCGGAAGATGGGAACATCCTCGGAAGACGCTTCTTGAACTTGACTGTCTTCGGAAGACATCTTCGGAAGACTGTCTTCGGAAGTCGACTGAACACAATTCGTATCAAGAGTGGATTTGCTTTGCTTTTGTGTTTAGAGAGACTTGATACGAAGCCTGAGTGGTGTGGTGAGTTGTTGTGTTATTTCGAGAAGTTGGAACTCGGGAACTAGGCCTGTGCCTCCCGGTCTTCCAAGCTTCTCAACTCCACATCTTCCTAGAGAGACTAGAAGACTGAAAGGCTGGCAAAATGAGCGAGAAGACGTGAGGGTCCATTTCGGGTCTCTTCTGTCCGACCCCTAGCAGCCTATTCCTTCTTCTTCCCGAACTTAGAAGAGAGTTGTGAGAAGTATTGCTGGCAGAATCCGGAGAGAATGATCGAGGGTCATGTCTTCTCATCATGCAGCAAACTTCTTCTGAGTGCGTATGAGAGGTGAGAAGTCAGAAGAACAGAGTGCAATTGTCTTGAGTCTGTTGTGAGGATAGACTGCGCGTAGGAAGAAGAAGACAGATGAGACCAGTGAAGGGAAGTCTGACTTCGGGAAGTCTTCCGAGAAAGACATTGAATCGGAAGCTGTCCCAAGTGTCTTCCTAGAGGCCACTGTCACCGCAGGAGCCCGCAACCATCTTCTGAACCTTTCTCATACTCTACTTCTCGCATATCTTGTATCTTCTGCAGGAAGTAGGATGTAATGCAAGGTGGGTTGTCTTCTTGGTAATCCATGCGAGACCTTGCTTAGATAGGATTGTTTAGATATAGCTCGGAAGACGAGAGCTATTTAGGAAGCATTGTTAGAATCCCGGAAGACGGAGTAGCTGTCTTCTGGAAGACTAGTTTCGTCTTCTGAGAGTGGAAGCTAGACTGTGGGCACTCGGGAAGAACTGAGCCTTCAGCTCATAGTAGGTGCTTGTGGTTTAGTGCAGCAGATCTTCCAGGTATGTCGATGCATCCGCGAGGCCTGGTGTTACCAGCGACAGAATTGGCCGAGACCACTCCTTTCCTCAAGGAGTTGGGTCTCGACTTCTTCCTGTGGGACTGGAACCTCGCAGATCAAGGGCTTCTGGAGGAGGTATGGGCCGCGTTACCACCGCATAACCGTGTACCTGCGAAGGCAGGAGTTGCTCGGGGAAGACCATCTTCCTGGACAGAAGACTGGTGGCGTAAGGCGTTTCACAGGCCTGAGACCGAGAACCGAGGATATTGGTACGAGAAGAAGATCTTGCCTAGGATTGTGAGTTCATGGCATGTCCCTGGGAGTACCACCTGCCTTTTCGTGGAAGACAGGCAGGGGAGGAACGGTTGGAAGATAGAGTCTTACCGGGAGCCGAAGAAGCGACTTCTAGCGAAGTTGTTTCTGCATCTTTTCCCCAAGGGAAAAGCGCAGAAGACGAGGTACTTAGGAGATCAGGACGTGGAGTTCCTGGAATCAGTGTGGGATGACAGAGTGCCAATCTACTGGAGCGCGTACATCCACAACTATGTACAGACGGAGCTAGCATACTTGGGTACTCCGGAGGGAGGACATCTGACGCCCTTCTTCTGCTACTTGTATGTAGCCATGGGGGATCTTAGGGAAGATCAGCTGGCAGTGTATGGGCCAACGGAGCGACAGGAGGTGAAGGAGGAGACCTCGGAAGACGATGACCGAGAGGCAGCAACAACGCCCCCTCCCACTCTGATGCCACAGCTGAGGCCCGGCTCTCACCAGAAGACGCTTCTGATGAGGAAAGACGAGTCTAGTGGGTCGGAAGACGTCACGCCAGTGAGGAAGATGGGCCATAGAAGTGTACCGAGGACACCCATCTCCCTCATCCATTCAGGATCGGAGTCGGACTCGGAGGAAGACTTGCTGAGTACCCGATCGGAGCAGAAGACAGCTTCTGTAACACCTGGGAGTCTTCCGAAGACTCCAGAAGACGAAGGATGGATGGGCACTCCTACTGCGATGCGAGGAAGCGCAAAGAGGAGAGCTGCTCCTGCCACGAGGAGTCTTCCACCCCGGAAGATGAGAAGAGTAGCTTCTTCTCGTGCGCAGAAGATGAAGGCCGTAGTGGTGGAAGAGGCTCCCTTGCCTCTGGAAGACGAAGTCGACACCATCGAGCGAGTGGTGGGGATGAACTTGTCTTCTGCAGGAAGACGACTGGAGGAGTTCAGTGCCTACTTCCAGAAGGAGATCCAGCCCGCTATGGAGTTGCTGGAAAGAAGAGCGAGGGCACAGGAGAAGCCTCTACAGCCTGGATTCGGCCTGCGCACCTTGCTGGGACAGGAAGACAGCCAGCAGAAGACGGAGTCTCTGGAAGCTAGTCTCCGCACTACGGAGAAGCTTGCAGTCAGGTACAAGGCGGAAGCAGCCGCTTCTGCCAAGGAGTCGATACAACTTCGGAAGAGCAACCAGGAGTTGCAGACGTGAGTACAGCAGCGTGATCAAGAAGTTCTCCGAGTACGGGAGAAGATCACTACCCTCGCAGAAGAGCAGACCACTTGGAAGATGCAGCGAGAAGCCGCAGAAGCGCGAGCTGCAACAGAGAAGACGCAGAGGGAAGCCGCGGAGGCCCGTGCTGTAACGACCTATGTTACACATAGGAAGTTTGTCTATTAGTAAGGTGTTTAGTTATAACTAAGTGTTGAGAATGTTTATTGGCTGCCAAAGTACTTTAAGGATGTATCAAGTTAGTCATGACTATCTAAAAGTTAGTTTTGGTTAAACTTAGCTGTACTTTTGGCAGAATTCAGATATTTGCTAAAGAGTGAGCACTACTATCTTGTCATCTTGTCTAAAAGGTAGAAAGGAGGTGGAAAGTATCCCTTATCTCCTTTTTGACTTGATATTAGTGGTTGGATTAAAGTTGTGGACTTTGTGGGCATTAAAAACAAGAAGAGATTCCACATGTTTCCTTTTTAGTGGGTCCTAGTGTAGAGGGGGGGTGGAAATTCGAGATTCCTTGAGAATATTCCAGAATCCTTCTAGAAGTTGTTGACTTTGAAGGAATAAGCCCATGTGAAAAGGTAAAAAGCCCATGTGATCAACGCTTTTACCTTAAGTAATATCTTAGTAAAACCCGGTAAAAGTAGTTACGGCTGAGTACCGAGGGTACCAAAGTAAAAACCTATAATGTATAAATAGAGGAGTAGAGAAGAGCTCCTCATCCTTGTTTTCACATTGTCGTAATGACAACTTGAGTAATATAGAGAGTGTGGGACATTTTTAGCATGTGAGAACTTGAGAGACGTCGTTAGAATGGAGGATTTTAGTGGATGAGATTATGGAGATTTTAGTTGATAAGTTTGTGGGTGTATGAATGAGAGTGAACTTAGCATTTTTCCCTTCAAGATTCATGGTGTGCTTCCATCAAAGCCATCAGAGGTGACCCCTGAGTGAGAGACAGGCCCGACAGTTGCAGATTCGTGGATGACGATCGTGGAGGTTGAGAGATCGGGGGGTAGTTGATCGTTAGGACCGCAGAGGGTTTACATTTTTGGTTCCGTTGCCGGGACCTCACTTGAAGGGATCGTTGAACGATGTTTAGAGTTCAGTTCTATATTCGACAAAAGGAGATTATGAGAGAGCACATGGAGAGAACGTTGGGAGGAGAGAGAGCTAACGCGATGTTAGCAACGTTAGAACCTTTCGTGTATCCCGTAGTGATATATGACGCGTTCGAAGTCATTCTTTACATCTTGTTCACTTAGAAAGGGTTTGAGGAGAGTTGAAAGAGTGTGCAACAAGAGTTGTAAGAGGAAGGAGGAGAGAAAAGTTATTAGAGGAGATAAATTTGTGAGTTTAGAAATTCTGCTCTCTGGAAAATTTGTACAGTCGCTGTCAACTTTTCTGTGAATTTTATTTTCCTGTGATACTTTCCAGTGTTTTAGATTGGCTGATAACCTATCTAAGACAAAAGAAATCATAGGAAAAGGTGGTCTAGAGAGGGAGCAATGAATTTTCAAAGTTGAGGGGGTCTATTCGTGAGAGTTGAGGAATTCTGTTATCTGAAAAAAATTTACAGTCATTGTCAGATTTTCTGTGAATTTTATTTTCCTGAGAAACTTTCCAGTGTTTTAGAGTGGCTGATAAGCTATCCATTACAAAGAAATCATGAGAAGATGAGGTCTGAAGAGGGAGAAAGAATTTTTCAAAGTGGAGGGGGTTGACAACCACGAGGGAAGTGAAAATATACAAATTTCAGTTCTCTGAAAATTTGTACAGTCATCACCATCTCTTCTGATTAGGGAAGTTTCTGTTGAAACTTCATGATTTAGTAGCTTGGAGGTTGAGCTACTGGAGATAACAAGAATCTTGGAGAGATCTCGTACCAACTAAGAGATACACGTTTCGGCATACAAGGAGGTCTTGAAGATACTTCATGGGGAATCCTGTTCGAATGACGAGGTGGAAGAAGAGACGTTTAGGAGTTCGAACAGAGACGGAGAAGCCCAAGTTGAGTATAGATGAGTTACGAACCCGCATCTATAGCACTTGGGGTGCCCTCTTTACCCTATACGAAGAAGCTTCCGCGACCATTGGCACAGATTTGAAGAAAGCCGAGTTTAAAGCATCATTCACTGTGGAGGCCACGAATGCTCCTGGTGAAGTAGAGTTGGATTTTTACAAGAGTGAGTTCAAGATGTCTGTTGTGATTAGTACAAACGATGGTGAGGAGGATCATATCTTCGATAGTTAAATTTAGATTAGATTTTATTTCGTGTATAGCATGTATAATACACGATTTCCAATATAAAGCTCGGAAGAGTTAAGAAAGTGATGTAGAATTATTTTCCTCTATGATATTTTGTCCACTTAATGGTTGAGAAGGTGCAACATGAGTGGAAATTTAAAAGATTGGAAAGTTAGACTTAGAAACCTTCCTCAAGGTTTAGATGTCATAGTAAGTGTCGGAGAAAGTTCAAGAGAGATTATCGTCGAGTTTGAAAACCCTAGTACTAAACCTCAAGTAGAATCTCCGAGGAGAAGAGTAGAAACCGACTTGTGGTGTTATTTCTGTAGAGGGTTGGGACACAAAGTAGTGAATTGTCCAACTAGAATCAGAACCGAGAGAGCTAAAGGGAAGCGGGAGTTTACTGATTTAAGTCTTCGAGTGGGTCCATCGTCACCAGCGCCAATTCATCTTCTAGGCGAAGATCCTTGTCCAAGTTGTGGAGTGGGTGATCTATCCAGAGGACACAAGTGCGTCGATGTGGCCGCCCTACTTACGTCAGTAGTCGAGAAGTTGGACGAGACTCAAAGAGCTGAGACGGAGAAGTTGTCGACTTCAAAAGAGGACTCAGCTGAGTTGTGATGGAGACCGTCATTCGGATGGTGGAGAAGGCGGTGATGCGACTCAGGCTCATGATTACCTTGGGAGAAGAGATGGCACAAGAGGTGTTGTTACAACCATTTCCTTTCATTTTACCTATGGTAGATTATTCGCGAATGGAATTGGTGATGTTCGTGCTCTTTTAACGAGTAGTTATTGCACGAAAATTGGAAGTGTAGAAGAGTAGTTACAAGATGGGGAAGTTACCAGTGTTTCATGGAAAGGACAATGAAGATGTAGAACCATTTGTACGAGATTTCAAAAGGGGTTGCATCGGAAACAACGTGAGAAGGAAGGAAGAATGGGTGTTGTTACTGCCAGAGTTTTTAGAAGATTTTGCTCTTACGTGGTATGAAGACCGAGTGAAGAGCCAGACACCTAGTGCAGTTGAAGACACATGGGAGACGTTGAGTAATGCACTCATCGAAGAATTTCTTCCAGAAGAGAGTTATGAGAAGCTCATGGTGGAGCTTACTCATTTGAAGCAACGGGACGACGAGAAAGTTCGGCAATATGCCGAAAGGGTGGATAAGTTGGAGCAACGGTTTCGGACGGTCCTACGGAAGAGTGGAGACAATGTGGAGTTAACGATGGCGGGGATTGGAGCAGTGTTGACCAAGAACTTGGTGGGAGGGTTGAGACCTTCAATTCGAACCCAAGTGAGGTACGAGAAGCCAGCAACAAAAGCGGAGGTCATCAAGATTGCGACAAATATGGAAGAGAGTTTGGATGAAGGAGATATCATCCAACCTCATCATGCTGCTCTGGTGTCGACTCCGACTCCTGGTGTAGCCACGACGATCGCACCTGCACCATCACAATTGGTGATTGCTTCAACGTCAGCTCCTACTCCAACGGTGGTGCCAAGACCGTTTGTCCCAACAACGATGTCTACTGCCACCTCTGATTTTCATGCTGAGCTGAAGAGCATCACCGATACTCTTGCGGATCTCAAGATAAACGTGGTGCAGTTACGAGAATGGAGGAACAAAGGTGGAGGAGGAGGTCAAAGAGGTTACGACAACAATCCCAACCGAGGAAATCAAGGTAACTTTGGAGGCAACCAAGGTAACTTTGGAGGAATCACTTGTTGGACGTGTGGAGGTTCTCATTTCCAGCGAAATTGTCCTAACAACGGAGCAAGAGGTGCCGAAGCTGTCAGAATGAATGTGGGTGGAGGAAATCCATCACAAGGACGAGACAAGGGAGTGGCTACTATCGATGTCGTACGAGATCCCATTTACGAGAAAGGAGAGAGTTCAAACTCTTCTCATGCACCGGTGGAGCTTTTAGCTCAAGAAAGGAAAAGAACTCGATTTTCTGATGAACCGGTTTTCATGGAGGAGTCAGCAAGTAGAAGTACTCGTTCCAGTAATGTTTCGAGTACACCAAGGGAGCCAAGAAGGAAGCTGGGGATGGCGGATTTCACCATTTCATCTTCCCAAGCGGGATACGATGTGGTTGAAGATGTGGGTGCTCAGAAAGCCAACATCACTGTTGGACAACTGATGGCACTTAATCTCAGCTTACGAAGGGAACTCAGAGGAGGACTGAGTTCTAAGAGAAGCAAGAAGAAGAAACCCAAGAGCAAGACATCAAAGTCTGTGGGAGTTGGTGTGGTGGATGTGCATGCTTCAGAGGTATGCACTAGGGCTTCAAAGATTGAAGTCCGGTTGAATGGTCACTACGTCTCTGACGTATTGGTGGATGGAGGGTCGGCTGTAAACGCCATATCGGAGAGGTTGATGAAGAAGTTGGGAATGGAACCAACTCGCCCGGCTAGCATTGTCGTGGGGATGGCTAACAAGCAACGGGTAAGACCTCTTGGTGTGTTAGAGAAGGTGGTCGTGTCTGTGATGGGAGTTCAAACATTGATGTCCTTTCAAGTGTTAAAGGACTCTAGTTATGATTTGCTCCTAGGTAGGCCTTGGTTGAGAGCTGTGCGCACCACGGATAGGTGGCACAAGGGATACTTACGGATTGGGCCTAGAGATCATAGAGTGATAGTTCCTCTCTCGGGTGTTGGAGTTGTGACTTCTGACTCTGATCGACCCACTAGTGACTACTGGGAATCTGATACGGAGGACGATCAGAGTGTCTCAGAAGTAGATACCGGCGATTCTTACGATCAAGAATCCTCGTCTGAGGACGAAGGATTTGGTCGAGATGAATCATTACATCAGCTTAGTGCTATTGACTTGTTGCCTCGACCAGCAGTGGAGAAAGATCCTGACAAAGAAGAGTTGAGTGAGGCAGAGATTGTGAGAAGACTCTCTACCCTGAAGTTTGGTATCAATGTCACTCAAGAGGAGAAAAGTAGATTCTTAGATATATTTCGAAAATATATCCATGTGTTTGCTTTCAGCTACAAGGATTTGAAGGAGGTGACCCTCGAGACTCATCGAATCGAATTGGAGGAGAACGCAAGACCAGTTCGACAGAAGCAGAGAAGGGTCAATCCTACAACAGCGATGATGGTCAAGGAGGAGATAGACAAGTTGAGGGAGGCGAGTTTCATCTACGAGGTGGAGAACTCAGAATGGGTTTCACCCATTGTGATTGTCAAGAAGAAGAATGGTAAGCTGCGAGTGTGCATAGACTATAAGAAACTGAATGCAGTTACCAAGAAGGATTATTATCCTCTACCATTTATAGATGAGATTTTGGAAGAAGTTGCTGGTCATGAGTGGTACAGCTTTGGTGATGGTTATAGTGGATACAACCAGATCAAGATAGCACAGGAGTACCAACAGTTGACTACTTTCACTACTCCTTGGGGAACATTGCATTTCGAGTGATGCCATTCGGACTGTGTAATGCTCCGGCCACGTTTCAGAAGTTCATGAACAAGGTGTTCGAACCATTCATAGGAAAGTTTGTTCGTGATTTCATTGATGATTTCTGTGTGTACGGAAGAAAGGAGGACCACTTTGATCATGTGATCAAAGTTCTGCAGCGGTTGGAGCAAGCTAACGCTTCTCTAAATCCAGAGAAGTGCATCTTTGGCTGCGAAGAAGGTCTGCTGTTAGGGCACATCATTTCCAATAATGGGATTGCGGTAGATCCTGAGAAGGTGAAGAAGATTGTGGATCTTCCATTTCCGATCAACTTGACAAAGTTGAGGCAGTTTCTTGGCATGGTTGGATATTATCGTAGGTTTGTCTTTTCCTTCTCAAACAAAGCAATAGCTTTGACTATGTACATGAAGAAGGGAGTTGATTTCGACTTGATAGTGCATGATCAGAAGGCAAAGGAAGCATTTGAGGAGTTGAAAAAAGCATTAGTGACAGCTCCTATACTTGCTAAACCTGAGTGGAGTAAAGCATTTATTCTGTATACGGATGCCTCCAATGTAGCAATCGGATGTACATTAAGTCAGCTAGATGGAGATGGGCATGATCATCCTATAGCTTATGCTAGTAGGCAGATGGTTCCAGCGGAGAAGAATTACTCCGTGACTGAACGAGAAGGATTAGCGGTGATCTTTGGATTGAAGAAATTTCGACACTACTTGCTAGGAGGGAAATTTTCCATAGTCACAGATCACAAGGCTTTAAAGTATATCTTTAATAAGCCTAATGCCGAAGGTCGTATTGCTCGTTGGAAGATCCTTCTAACAGAATATGATTATGTGATCGAAGATAGACCAGGGAAAAAGCATGCGAATGCTGATCTTTTGTCGAGGGCTTATGATGATGAGGGAGAAGAACCATTTGATGATTCGTTTCCAGACGAGCATCTGATGACCATCACAAGCATGGAGGAGATACCGGACGAGTACAAGGAAATCTGGAGTTTCCTTGCAGATGGCTCTTTTCCAGAAGGTATGCATACCCGAGAACGTAACGCGTTGATCAAGAGATGCAAACCTTACACCATGGTGGAGGGAATTCTATTTCATCAAGGAGCAGATGGCTTACTAAGGAGAGCAGTCGGTCAGAAGGAGACGTTCAAGCTGATGCACGAGTTTCACGATGGCACTGTTTGCGGAGGTCACTTTGCTGGTAAGATAACAGCTTTCAAGATTTTGGATGCGGGTTATCACTGGAGAGGGATTTTCAAGGAGTGTTTAGACTATTGCAAAACTTGCGACGTATGTCAAGCATTTGCTCTGAAGTCTACTAGAACACCTCCGTTAAGATCAATTCCAGTATTAGGGCCGTTTGAGAAATGGGGTATTGACTTTGTAGGTCCTCTTAATAAGACACCTCGAGGTAATAGATACATTGTAGTCGCCACTGACTATTGTACCAAGTGGGTAGAGGCTAGACCTTTGAGAGAGACCAATGAAACAGAAGTCGGTAGATTCCTATGGGAGAGGATCATCACAAGATTTGGATGTCCGTTAGAGTTGGTTTCGGATAGAGGAGGAGAGTTTGTAGGGAGCATGACTACTGCTATGCTACAACACTTTTCTACCAAGCCACGAGTAACGACCTCATACAAACCAAATGCTAATGGTCTTGCGGAGAAGACCAATCTTACACTTTCTATGATGCTCGCCAAAGATGCTGGTGTTGAAACTGCGAAACATACTTGGGATAAGAGGCTACATGCCATCTTATGGGAGTACCGAACGACAACAAAGACTTCTACTGGATACTCCCCATTTCGACTGGTTTATGGAGTGGAGTCCAAGTTGCCGATCCAATTCGAATTGGATACTTTTCAAACTATTCAACGAAAGTTGAAGAGGTCGAGAGGAGAAGACGTGGTCAGATCAAGAAGGGAGCAACTCATGGAGTTGGAAGAGACCCGAGCGGTAGCAATGATCCGGATGGAACGAGCTCAGGCGTATCAAAAGAAGAGTTACGACAAACGGTTGGGCAAGAGGGAGGTAAAACCTTTTCAAGTCGGAGATTGGGTTATGTTGTATGATGCTATCAGATTCAAGAGGGCTAGGAAGAAGTTTCTTCCGAGATATTTTGGTCCTTTTGTTGTAGATAAGGTGTGGAGCACCTTCACATATGACCTTCAGGAGCTGGGAGGAAGGAGATTTGATCGAGTAAATCATGACAAGTTGAAGTTGTTTCATCGACGAAAGCTCTCTCTTCACTCCGAGGACGGAGCGAAAATTTAGTCCGGGGGTAAAATGTAACGACCTATGTTACACATAGGAAGTTTGTCTATTAGTAACGTGTTTAGTTATAACTAAGTGTTGAGAATGTTTATTGGCTGCCAAAGTACTTTAAGGATGTATCAAGTTAGTCATGACTATCTAAAAGTTAGTTATGGTTAAACTTAGCTGTACTTTTGGCAGAATTCAGATATTTGCTAAAGAGTGAGCACTACTATCTTGTCATCTTGTCTAAAAGGTAGAAAGGAGGTGGAAAGTATCCCTTATCTCCTTTTTGACTTGATATTAGTGGTTGGATTAAAGTTGTGGACTTTGTGGGCATTAAAAACAAGAAGAGATTCCACATGTTTCCTTTCTAGTGGGTCCTAGTGTAGAGGGGGGGTGGAAATTCGAGATTCCTTGAGAATATTCCAGAATCCTTCTAGAAGTTGTTGACTTTGAAGGAATAAGCCCATGTGAAAAGGTAAAAAGCCCATGTGATCAACGCTTTTACCTTAAGTAATATCTTAGTAAAACCCGGTAAAAGTAGTTACGGCTGAGTTACCGAGGGTACCAAAGTAAAAACCTATAATGTATAAATAGAGGAGTAGAGAAGAGCTCCTTATCCTTGTTTTCACATTGTCGTAATGACAACTTGAGTAATATAGAGAGTGTGGGACATTTTTAGCATGTGAGAACTTGAGAGACGTCGTTAGAATGGAGGATTTTAGTGGATGAGATTATGGAGATTTTAGTTGATAAGTTTGTGGGTGTATGAATGAGAGTGAACTTAGCATTTTTCCCTTCAAGATTCATGGTGTGCTTCCATCAAAGCCATCAGAGGTGACCCCTGAGTGAGAGACAGGCCCGACAGTTGCAGATTCGTGGATGACGATCGTGGAGGTTGAGAGATCGGGGGGTAGTTGATCGTTAGGACCGCAGAGGGTTTACAGTGCGCAGAAGATGCTAGCTCAGTCGGTAGAAGCGCTTCGGAAGAAGTTCAACTTCACCGCGGGTAAGAAGTTACTTACCTTAACTAGGGAATGGGACAGTGGGTTCAAGACGAGGTTGGTGGAATGCAGAGATAGCATGTTCAGGTACCTGGATAGACAGATAGAAGGAGTGAAGACACTTTATGGTCTTCCCTCACTTCCGACACCTGCAACCGCATCTTCCCAAGCCCCAACACCCTCGACTGGATCCGGAATGGAGAAGGAGGAGTTCGATCTCGCTGTACACTTGGTGGTGACAGCGTTGGAAGACGAGAAGACTCCAGAAGACGCCCCGGAAGACATGATGTCTTCTGGAAGACAGGAAGACGAGCCGTCTTTCCAGGTATTCCGCGTGGAGGAAGCGACTTCCCCGGACCCCTATGAGATCGCCATGGTCCCTAGTACTGCATCTGTGCCTCAGAAGATCGAAGACGCAGCTGTCGTGTCGCTAGCTAGACTAGACTGGTGTGTCGAGGAGTAGACGCAGGAAGTAGAGGGAGTGAGCTTCCTAGTGCCATTGTGACTTCTTCTCGGGGAATAGATTGTGGATTTGAGTGCAGCAGCTTCGCTCATGTCTTCTGGGTGGTGGAATGTATTGAATTCGCTCCCAATTGTGCATGGGAAGTGTTCTTCTTGAGTGGCGATGACTGTCAGCCGTTGTGGAAGTGTAGCTTGACTCGTTCAGTAGAGCACTTGGGATCTACGTACGAACGGTCTTCTGGGTAAGTGATCCCAGAAGACAGAGCAGTCAGAGCAGCGAAGTGAAGAAGAAAGAAGCCTTCTTCCCGCAACAGAAGACGACATCCTCGAGTAGAAGATGGTGCTACAGTACTCACGTTTGTTGTCTTCCTCCCCAAACTATTACAAGCAGGGATGGCTTGTTAGTCAGGATCCGGACTAGAAGCCTGTCGGAATCTTAATTGCCCTTTTTCATCCTGTTTTCTCTTGTTTGGATTTCTTCTTCTTCCCATCTTCCCTCTTCTTCCCCATCTTCTTACCTTCTTCTAGTGAGCTTCCGATACTTCTATTGAGCTTCCGTGAAGGTGAATGTCGTTGTAGTGTTGCAGGAAGACAACTTCCGTAGGCAAAAGCCTGAGAAGGCTACAGGGGGCATACACCCTGTGATTGATCCACCCCGTTGGAATGTGAGTGTGAGAATAAGGTGTAACGACTGTTACTAGTCGACTTCTGCGAAGCCAGACAGCCTTCTGGAGGTGTGAGAAGACGAGCTAAACCCCCAGAAGACGAGAATCGCTTCGCGAAGACGGTATCGAGAAGACCGGAAGAAGCAACCTGGAAGCAGGAAGTTCGTCTTCCCGAGCTTCTCTGTGAATAGTTGTGTGATATTTTAGTTGGTAGTTGTTTGTTTGGGTCCAGAGCACCATTTGGCGTGTCTGGAAGACGTGTGGTTTTGTGTGGTTTTGTGAGAAGACGGGATTTCTAGACAAAACCCGTGTGTTTGTGTGTTTGAACAGATCTTAGAACTTAGAGCAGCGTTACTTGTGCAAATCCTCTGTGAGAACGATATCTTGTATACTAAATGGGCAAAAGGAGAAATCTTTCGTCACTACAATGTAGGTGTGTACTTTGAATCCATTCGATCCGACCGGTGACTTCGAGAACAGATCTCCATACTTCGTCACTTCGTCCGAAGTCGGTTTACAGCTACTATCGTACATCAAGTCACCTGGTATTCTTGAGTCATCGATTCCTAGGGCGAAGTTCCAGTGATTAAGAGTCTAGTTGTTCGATCTTGCCCGAAGATCGTTAGAGGGATGTCCTCTGCACATGAGTATCTCCTGTAACAGATCCAAAGATATTACACCCCAGTTCTCCAGCAAGAACGCCAATTCCATCTCCTCGAGTCGTTCTCGATACGGACTGAAGTCCGGCCACTTCGTCGCTATAGTCTTCAACTTCGGCCGCTTTGCCGTCTGCATTCCTCTCATCTTCGCTGAAGATCCGAAGTCCCGTCGATCTTTTGCGCTTACGACACTTCTTCATCGAAGTTGATACCTAACCGTGGAAACGTCGACTTCGGACGTCGCCGTCGTAATCGCCACAGACGTCACCGATAAAACCTAACAGAGGCCCTTCGCCGAAGGCTGTCTTCGTCCACTCTCTTCCGATCGATAACAGCGGAGCACTACAGTAAACTCGCGATTGGAAATAGTAAAGTGAAAATGCTTTTTGATCTTACTTATAGCTTTTCCCTTCTTCTCCTCACGTGCGAAGTCCTTCTTGATTCTCGAGCGCGAAGTTGCGCTAACTCCTATCTCTTTTTAGTTCTTCTTTCCAAGGCCATAACTTCGTCGTCCGATGTCCATTCTTAGCAGATGAGGTATCCCTGGAAAGCTCTTCGTCCGTAGAATACAACCAAGTTATCTCCTCAAAGATATATTTGTCCTAACTTCTGTATTTCTACTCAGCATCAATCTTCGGCGTAGAAATCCTATTCTACACTGAATCTATCTTATCTATCATCTATACTAACTATTCTATTGTTTTACTTATCAAAAACAAAAAATTTCTCAGCAAAGTGGAAATCCAAGGCTTCACATACTCCTCCTCTCAATTGTGAAGCGACCTCATAAACACATCAGCTGTAATATCGTTTGATCCTTCCTCCATTTACTCGAGTAGCAAAGAGATTTCCTTCCAGGTCTTTTAGTTGGACTGAACCATTGCCATAACATTGTGCGACTATGTATGGTCCCATCCATCGTAGCTGTAACTTCCCTAGAAACTTAATATGTCTACTATCATAGAGTAAGACTAAGTCCCCCTCGTTCACGTCCACTTTTCTCAATCTCTTATCATATACCTCTTTCCGCTTCTCTTGTATGTCCTTAGTTAACTCCAGAGATGCTTCGCGATCTTCTTCTAGTGCCATCAAACTTTGCAATCTGATGAGCTGACTATCTTCAGCAGACAGTCTATCCTGTGACAGAATCCTGTAGGTAGGGGTCTCGAATTCTATAGGCATAA
This sequence comes from Asterella californica, assembly GCA_036924285.1. NCBI lineage: Eukaryota > Viridiplantae > Streptophyta > Marchantiopsida > Marchantiales > Aytoniaceae > Asterella > Asterella californica. Next base: position 18,213,782 of record JAYKYS010000008.1, read on the forward strand.
TGGGATGCATTCCATATGCTAAGAAGAACGGCGTCTGTCGTGTTGTTATCTTCTCTGTATTTCTGAACGCCCACAGCGTTGCATCCAACTTGGTGTCCCAATCATAAGCATGATTGACAGTCACTTTGTTCAGAATCTTGCACAGCAATCCATTGCTTTTCTCAGTAAGACCACTGGCCTAAGGATTATACGGAGTAGTCTTCCGATGTTTGATCTGAAAGTACTCTGTCAGTGCCTCTATGGTATTGTTCAAAAAGTGTGTGCCCCTATCACTCACCAGTTCCAATGGACATCCAAACCTGGTGATGATATTTTTGTGTAGAAACGCTGCCACTGTTATCGCATCATCTTTCTTCGTTGCTTCAGCTTCCACCCACTTGGTTGCATAATCTGTAGCCACCAAGATGTATCTTCTGCGTGTCTTCTTCGTTGCTGGCTGAATAGGTCCCACAAAGTCAATTCCCCACTTTTCGAATGATGCAAGAGGTAAGATAGGATGGAGTGGCCACTGAGTAGTTCGAGTAGGCTTACCCACACGCTGGCAACTGTCACACCTTTTAATGATCGCATGCACATCCTTGTACATGGTAGGCCACCAGTATGCAGCATTCAAAATCTTCTTCACTGTGTTGCGAAGGACATAATGTCCTCTTGCGGATTCGGAATGCATGGCATCCACCACTCTTCCTACTTCTTCTTCTTCTAGACATCTTCGTAGTTCATCATCGGTCCCTCTTTTGAACAGAATACCGCTCTTCAGCTCGTACGGTCCAACCTTGTGTATGAACACCGTACGTTGTTCCACATCCATTCCTTTAGGACACTGCAACGTATACAAATATCTGTATATCTCATGGTACCTACTTGTGGGAGTAACTGTGAGCTGGAAAAGTTCTTCATCTGGGAAGTCGTCTGCTACATTATCTTGCCGCTCTCCCGTCCTCAATCGAGATAAGTAGTCTGCATTCTCATGATGCTTTCCTGCTCGGGTTTGAACTGTGAATTTGAACTCCTGCAATAACAACATCCATCTCTGTAGTGACGAAGGATTTCTCCTTTTGCCCATTTAGTATACAAGATATCGTTCCCACAGAGGATTTGCACAAGTAACGCTGCTCTAAGTTCTAAGATCTGTTCAAACACACAAACACACGGGTTTTGCCTAGAAATCCCGTCTTCTCACAAAACCACACAAAACCACACGTCTTCCAGACACGCCAAATGGTGCTCTGGACCCAGACAAACAACTACCGATTACAATATCACACAACTATTCACAAAGAAGTTCGGGAAGATGATCTTCTTGCTTCCAGATTGCTTCTTCCGGTCTTCTCGATACCGTCTTCCCGAAGCGATTCTCGTCTTCTGGGGGTTCAACTCGTCTTCTCACACCTCCAGAAGGCTGTCTTGCTTCGCAGAAGTCGACTAGCAACGGTCGTTACACCTTATTCTCACACTCACATTTCAACGGGTTAGATCAATCACAGGGTGTATGCCCCTTGTAGCCTTCTCAGGCTCCTGCCTACGGAAGTTGTCTTCCTGCAACACTACAACGACATTCACCTTCACGGAAGCTCAATAGAAGTATCGGAAACTCACTAGAAGAAGGTAAGAAGATGGGGAAGATGGGAGAAGATGGGGAAGATGAGAAAAGCCAAACAAGAGAAAACAAGATGAAAAGAGTAAATTAAGATTCCGACAGGCTTCTAGTCCGGATCCTGACTAACAAGCCATCCCTGCTTGTAATAGTTTGGGGAGGAAGACAACAAACGTGAGTACTGTTGCACCGTCTTCTACTCGAGGATGTCGTCTTCTGTTGCGGGAAGAAGGCTTCTTTCTTTTTCACTTTGCTGCTCTGACTGCTCTGTTTTCTGGGATCCCTTACCCAGAAGACAGTTCGTACGTAGATCCCAAGTGCTCTACTGAACGAGTCAAGCTACACTTCCACAACTGCTGACAGTCACCGCCACTCCAGAAGAACACTTCCCATGCACAATTGGGAGTGAATTCAATGAACCCACCATCCAGAAGACATGGACAAAGCTTCTGCACTCAAATCCACAATCTATTCCACGAGAAGAAGTCACAATGGCATTGGGAAACTCACTCCCTCTACTTCCTGCGTCTACTCCTTGACACACCAGCCTAGCTAACAGGACTGCACGAGGATGCCGTTCCCTGTTCCTAGACTGTCCACTACTTCTATCTACATCGTCGAACCATTGCTGGTGCGAGTATGCAGACCCCTCCGGTATATTCCAAGACTATTCGTATGTTTCCAACGACGGGTGTAGTGCGCTAAGACTGTCTCTGCTCTAATGTGTCTCGCCTGCCTGCCTGTAGAATCGGTGTGTATGTTCAGTTACTACAGAATTCTACAGAATTGGCAGAACTGGCAGAGCCCTATCTCCTACTCTGCTATCCTACTTATGCTGCCGCCGTGAGAACCAGGGGGGGCGACCACCAGGGAGAGAGAGGCGCTGACAGGAGGTTGTCACCTCACATGCAAGCGGTTGCCCTGCCCGAATTGGTCATCCACCTTGTCCTTCCTACGCTACCTATGCTGCCACATGGTGTCTTAACTAATATTACATGGGAAAACTGCCATCCTTAAGATAGCATGTTCGATTCTACTATATTTGGAAATGGAGTTACTAACTACTCAGATTGCACGGAGGTAATCTCTACCTGATCTGCTCCTATCGGAGCTCCTAATGCGGCTTCTGATAAGCTAGAAAGCCCTGCAGTTACCTCGGGTGTCACTGAGGTGGCTTCCTCTTCTTCGTCTCTTGCTGGCTCTGCTGTCGCTGCTGCTGCGTCTTCCTCGGCTTCGGCTTCTGCTTCGGAAGACAGAAGCGTCTTCTGGGAAGCGGAGTCGACCGGTGCTTCTTCCGTCTTCTGAGGCACGGGTGCGGGACTAGGGACCATGGGGACCTCATGGGGATCCGGGGAAGTCGCTTCCTCCACGCGGAATACCTGAGAAGACGGCTCGTCTTCCTGTCTTCCAGAAGACATCTTGTCTTCCGGGGCGTCTTCTGGAGTCTTCTCGTCTTCCAACGCTGTCACTACCAAGTGCACAGCGAGATCGAACTTCTCCTTCTCCATTCCGGATCCAGTCGATGGTGCTGGAGCGTGGGAAGATGCGGTTGCAGGTGTCGGAAGCGAGGGAAGACCATAAAGTGTCTTCACTCCTTCTATCTGTCTATCCAAGTACCTGAACATGCTCTCCCGACATTCCACCAACATCGCTTTGGACTCGCTGTCCCATCCTCTAGCTAAGGTAAGTAACTTCCTACCCGCGGTGTAGTTGAACTTCTTTCGAAGCGCTTCCACCGACTGTGCCAACATCTTCTGCGCACGGGCCTCTGCTACTTCCCTCTACGTCTTCTCAGCTGCAGCTCGCGCTTCCGCGGCTTCTCGCTGCGTCTTCCATATGGTCTGCTCTTCTGCGAGGGCGGTGATCTTCTCCCGCATTCGGGTGACTTCCTGATTGCGCTGCTGTACCCGCGCTTGCAACTCCTGGTTGCTCTTCCGAAGCTGTACCAGCTCCTTGGCAGAAGCGGCTGCTTCCGCCTTGTACCTGACCGCAAGCTTCTCCGTAGTGCGGAGGCTAGCTTCCAGCGACTCCGTCTTCTTCTGGTCTTCCCCCTGTCGCAGCAAGGTGCGCAGGCCGAATCCAGGTTGTAAGGGCTTCTTCTGTGCCCTCGCTCTCTTCTCCAACAACTCCATAGCTGGCTGGATCTCCTTCTGGAAGTAGGCACTGAACTCCTCCAATCGTCTTCTTGCGGAAGACAAGTTCATCTCCACCACTCGCTCCATGGTGTCGACTTCGTCTTCCAGAGGCAATGAAGTCTCTTCCACTACTACGGCCTTCATCTTCTGCGCACGAGAAGAAGATACTCTTCTCATCTTCCGGGGTGGAAGACTCCTCATGGCAGGAGCGGCTCTCTTCTTTGCGCTTTCTCGCATCGCAGCAGGAGCGCCCATCCATCCTTCGTCTTCTGGAGTCTTCGGAAGACTCCCAGGCGTTGCAGAAGCAGTCTTCTGCTCCGATCAGGTACTCAGCAGGTCTTCTTCCGAGTCGGACTCTGATCCTGAGTGAATGAGGGAGATGGGTGTCCTCGGTACACTTCTGGGACCCATCTTCCTCAGTGGCGTGGCGTCTTCCGACCCACTAGACTCGTCTTCCCTCACCAGCAGCGTCTTCTGGTGAGAGCCGGGCCTCAGCTGTGGCATCAGAGTGGGAGGGGGCGTTGCTGCTGCCTCTCGGTCATCGTCTTCCGAGGTCTCCTCCTTCACCTCCTGTCGCTCCGTTGGTCCATACACTGCCAGCTGATCTTCCCTAAGATCCCCCATGGCTACATACAAGTAGCAAAGGAAGGGCATCAGGTGTCCTCCCGCCGGGGTATTCAAGTATGCTAGCTCCGTCTCTATGTAGTTGTGGATGTACGCGCCCAAGTAGATGAGCACTCTGTCATCCCACACTGATTCCAGGAACTCCACGTCCTGATCTCCTAAGTACCTTGTCTTCTGCGCTTTCCCCTTGGGAAAGAGATGCAGAAATAACTTCGCCATGAGGCGCTTCTTCGGCTCCCAGTAAGATTCTATCTTCCAACCGTTCCTCCCCTGCCTGTCTTCCACGAAAAGGCAGGTGGTGCTCCCAGGCACATGCCACGAACTCACAATCCTAGGCAAGATCTTCTTCTCGTATCAATATCCTCGGTTCTCGGACTCAGGCCTGTGAAACGTCTTACGCCACCAGTCTTCAGTCCAGGAAGACGGTCTTCCTTGAGCTACTCCTGCCTTTGCAGGTACACGGTTACGCGGTGGTAACGCTGCCCACACCTCCTCCAGAAGCCCTTGATCTGCGAGGTTCCAATCCCACAGGAAGAAGTCGAGACCCAACTCCTTGAGGAAAGGAGTGGCCTCGGCCAATTCTGCCGCTGGTAACACGAAGCCTCACGGATGCATCGACATACCTGGAAGATCTGTTGCACTAAACCACAAGCACATACTATGAGCTGAAGGCTCAGTTCTTCCCGAGTGCCCACAGTCTAGCTTCTACTTCTCAGAAGACGAAACTAGTCTTCCAGAAGACAGCTACTCCGTCTTCCGGGATTCTAACAGTACTTCCTAGATAGCTCTCGTCTTCCGAGCTATATCTAAACAATCCTATCTAAGCAAGGCCTCGCATGGATTACCAAGAAGACAACCCACCTTGCATTACATCCTACTTCCTATTAGAAGATACAAGATATGCGAGAAGTAGAGTATAAGAAAGGTTCAGAAGATGGTTGCGGGCTCCTGCGGTGACAGTGACCTCTGGGAAGACACTCGGGACAGCTTCCGATTCAATGTCTTTCTCGGAGGACTTCCCGAAGTCAGACTTCCCTTCACTGGTCTCACTTGTCTTCGTCTTCCTACGCGCAATCTATCCTCACAACAGACTCAAGACAACTGCACTCTGTTCTTCTGACTTCTCACCTCTCATACGCACTCAGAAGAAGCTTGCTGCATGATGGGAAGACATGACCCTCGATCATTCCCTCTAGATTATGTCAGCAAGACTTCTCACAACTCTCTTCTAAGTTCGGGAAGAAGAAGGAACGGCTGCTATGGATCGGACAGAAGAGACTCGAATGGACCCTTGCGTCTTCTCGCTCATTTTGCCAGCCTTCCAGTCTTCTAGTCTCTCTAGGAAGATGGGGAGTTGAGAAGCTTGGAAGACCGGGAGGCACAGGCCTAGTTCCCGACTTCTAACTTCTCGAAATAACAAAACAACTCACCACACCACTCAGGATTCGTACCAAGTCTCTCTAAACACAAAAGCAAAGCAAATCCACTCTTGACACAAATTGTGTTCATTCGACTTCCGAAGACAGTCTTCCGAAGACAGTCAAGTTTAAGAAGCGTCTTCCGAAGATGTTCCCATCTTCCGAATCGTCTTCTGTTCCAAGTTTCGGGGGTAGAGAGGTAGTAGAGTAGGGAAATTGATAGTTGGGGTCTCCAATTTGAGGACTAGGGGTAGGGAAGCTCGAATTGAGCTCGGGAAGAAGCAAGGAGATATCTTGACAGAAATTGGACAGCGCTTCCGCGCCCAATGTTTCAAATAGAAAGAATGGGGGGTGGGGGTAATCGATCAGGCTGCCTGCACACAATCAAGGAAGCGCGGGGAGTACCAGACAATGGCGAGAAGAAGTGGGAAGGGGAAAGAACAGGGGAAAGAACCTCTACAGTCTTCTTCGGCTCTCCGAGTTGCCTTCGACCTCCGCGCGCTTCTGGCTCTTGTCCTAGCTTCCAATGCGACTCCTCTCGACTGCGCCTGCTGTCAATTTCGGTCCACACCTCGATTCCACCTTCGCTTCTACTCGCCACTCTCCACTGTCAGCTTCTAGGAAGCTCCACAGAAACGCCTCCGCTCTCTCTGCTGTTTGTGCTCCAGCAATTCATCTCACCCTTCGCCTAGCTGCCAACTTGTTCTCTCCTACCTCGATGTCCTCACTCGATTCTTCTCTCAATGCTAGCTCGTGAAGCTCACTCTCTCAATCGATCTTCTCAAGCGCGCTGTGCTGTGGGAAGTTGGAATGCGCCTAATGTGCTTCCTCATGCATCTTCCCCGCAGATTAGGGGTTCTCGACCTTGGGTGTCTTCCTGACCTACCTACCTATTCGGTGCGCCCCAGTAGGTACACCTACTGTCTTACCCGAAAACTCGTGGTTGGTCCTTCGCGGTCGCTGTCTTCTGGAAGACAAGTGTCTTCCGTCGTCTTCCCGTCTTCTGAAGACGCAACTGAGAAGACGCTCTTCCGAAGACGGTCGTCTTCCGAAGAAGTCAACTTCTTATTACAAACAGCTCTTAAGATCATCTTCCTGTTAAGGAAGACGTAACCTTAAGTAACAACGCTTCTTCAGTTATACAAACAAGTTATTATTCTTAAAAATTTCAAAAATTCGTGCATCCTGTAATTTGTGGGCACCACATACGCCCACCCTCAAATGTTTGCGTCCCCGCAAACATCAGTGGTTTCTGCACTTCTGTTTACGTCCAGTACTTCTTGACGCGCCACCCATTAACACGAGTGGTCATCAGTGTACCGTCCAACTCTTCCAACTGCAAGGAGCCATTATCGAAGACCTCTAAGACACGGTAAGGTCCCATCCAGCGAAGGTAGCGTGAATAAACTGGGCGAAGGCAAATTTATCTAAGAAGGACGTAGTTTGCTGTCGCAGGTGTAATTCTGATTGACGAAGGCCCTTGTTGATAACATTGAACGAAGTAACTTCAGTATCAAATTTAACCGAAGGTCTCTTCGGTCGAAGTTGAAACTGTATATTTCGAAGGTGTTTGAACGAAGATCTGAGAACATATTAGTTACTGTGAAGCGGAGAAGTATAAGTTAAATTGTAAGAAGAGTTCGGATGATGGTGGCTTCGTCTTAAGTCTGCCTTCTTCAAATAAGTGGGATTCTTAAGAGTGAGGATTTAGTTGGAAGAACATTTCTTAGGAAGAGTAGGGGCTTATTCTTTGAACCTTGATGTGAAATCTGTATTCTTCTGTCTTTTCAGAAGAAGACTAGTAACATTTCAGCAGTATTTTGCTACCTCATTTACTCATACATCTATCTTCTCGAATCTTTTATATGTTGTTGGAAAGGTCCCTGATCAAAGAACTATTTCATTGTTGTTTGTATTCGATTTATCAGGTTTGTACTTGGGTTTGGTTTCTTATCAGACTTAAACTCTCATCCGGATATTATTCCATTCCGTGAGAATAACAAAAAACTATCAGAATTATCATTGTGACGTTGTAGTACTGTGTTTTATGTAATTGTTAACTGTATCTTCGTGGAACGATCCTTTATTTACTATTTCCGATACTTTGTGTTTCTGCGGGTTGTTACAATTGACAACAATATAAATCCATCCCTTCAACTTGTCTGCAATCTCATGATCTTGAAGCTCAGGATACATGAAGTGTCTGGATCTTATTGGGTCTCTTTCCTCCAACCCTCTCAACTAGGCAACTCGCTGAACAAGTACGTGCTTGTTCCCAACAATGGAAGCCCCTTGTCCATGAATCCAAGTGCAAGTTGCCTCTTGGTCAGAAGCTCAAGATCAATGGTCACCTGAGCTTCCTCCACACCCGTTGGAGAGCGCTTCTTCATTTGCAAGTCAACCAAGAACTTCTTGATCACGTTCTTGCACTTGTGCCACGGAGTCCTTATGTGACACAGTACCGTGACGAAGCATATTGCATCTATCGATGACTTGTCATCGTGTATCACCTCGTCCGGCACAATATCTCATGCGATCAATCGTTGTATACATACCTTGAATGCACGATCCTTGATCAACCAAGAATTATTATTGATCTCAATGCATGTCATGTTCATCATCTCTATCACCTTACTTGAATCTGAGTCGATGAACGCGCATGTGTCATTGTAATCGTTACGAGTAGAATTGTATCTAAGGTCAGAAAACACGATAAAGTTACCTACAACCAATCCATTCGCATATGATAAACTAAATAAAAAATCAAGCATTCAATAATTGTCAACAATGTACAAGAATTTGGAGCTAGAAGAATCCAAAAGCACGCACCTCCGACATTGACCTCGTTCAAGTTCAAAAAATGCTTGACTTGCACTTCAAACGGCACCTCATCCTTCAAGACTACTCATCTATCCAATGTCATCTCTATCTAGCCTATCTCGTGGTGTTTCCTTGACTGAAATGCAAAAAAATAGCTTCTAGATATCGGGGTTAACCCACCCTCTCTAAACACAGAATCTAGCTGCTCAAAACCCAAACCTACTGATAATCATGCATGATAAAAGCGATGAGTAACATCCGGGATGCTATTATATATCTCCATCTCAGTAGACTTCCATCCATATGTGTGTTTATCGTGACATATTAACTTCAACCACCGACTCTGATGGAGAGCTGAAATAATAGGTGGTAAAAAGTAGTGCTCACATCTGTGGTGAGGACGTCGCACTGGAAAGATCTGAAAGAACTCATGTAATCTAAGATGCACTACACATCCATAAAGAAATGTGAAAAATACCAAGAGGAAAAAGAGAGAGTGAGGAGAGTAAGCAAGTGGAGAGGAAAAAAGAACAAGGGAAAAAGGGAGAAGGGTGCTTTATCCCTCCGTACTCCTTCTAGCCAAGAAAACAAGTTGGAGGATCGCTCCTGTCAGCAAAACAGCTGACAAGAGGTGGTATCATTCGGCTGACTGTCAGATCAGATATACATTTCCGGTAGGATCCGCTATTGCAAAATTCTCTTTGGTGGTCGGTTGGTGCACGAGCTGCGCGGCCGGCTACACATTTATTTTTTTCTGAGAATAATGTTCTTAGCAGAATTTATAGTTCTTCTAACGAGCAGGATCTCGTTAGGAGAACTATTCAAATTTTGAACTTTATGAATATTCTTTTTCTGAGGTTCTCCTTGCTTTCATCTTTGGATGATTGTTCTGAAGCCGTCTGATGTCAGATTGCGAAGATCTGCGGCTCACTTTCAAGACCTGAGGAGGATGATCATTTTGGTATGTAGATCAAGAATAGACGATAACAAATGAGCACAAGCCAGTTGGACACAATTCGGACGAGATAGCCCACAGGGTCTAGTTTTCTTAAACACTGAGTAAAATGATTAGTGACGGGATATCTTACCACTAATATACTGCCACCTGTGGTTTAATCACAGACCATACATATCTGAATCTTATGGAATGTTAAACATAATAACGAAAACATATATCATCATTTAATATTGAAGATCGACTTTCTTCTACATTTTCCTAGTCTTTATTATCTGAGTTGATACTTGTAAAAAGAGAATAATATCCATCTGAAAGCTTTATCGCGATCGCGAAGCTTTATCGCTTTACGATGCAGAAGTGGACAAGCGCGTGGAGGTAAAAGTCAGAGACACTCTTTGGCATTATGGGTCTTCTGCTGTGGAAAGAAGGCTTCTTTCTTCTTCTATCGCTGCTCCGACTACTCTGTCTTCTAAGATCACTTACCCATAGGACCGTCTGTACGTAGATCCGAAGTGCTCCACTGGATGAGCCAAGCTGCGAATCTGCACAACTGCTAACAACCACCGTCACTCAAGAAGAATGCTTCTCATGCACAATTGGGTGTGATTCCGAGGAAATCCGTTACCTAGAAGACACAGACAAAGCTTCTGCACTCAAATCCAAAATCCATTCCCCGAGAAGAAGGCACATTGGGAAGCTCACTCCCTCTACTTCATACTCCTACTCCTCGGCACACCAGCTTAGCAACAGGACTACACGATGATGTCGTTCTCTGCTCTAAACTGTCCACTACCTCCATCTACATCTTCGAATCATTACTGACAACAGAAGAATGTAGACCCCTCCTTCTAGGAGAAGATCTTTGTCCAAGTTGTGGAGTGGGTGATCTATCAAGAGGACACAAGTGCGTCGATGTGGCCGCCCTACTTACGTCAGTAGTCGAGAAGTTGGACGAGACTCAAAGAGCTGAGACGGAGAAGTTGTCGACTTCAAAAGAGGACTCGGCTGAGTTGTGATGGAGATCGTCATTCGGATGGTGGAGAAAATGGTGATGCCACTCAGGCTCATGATTACCTTGGGAGAAGAGATGGCACAAGAGATGTTGTTACAACCATTTCCTTTCATTTTACCTATGGTAGATTATTCGCGAATGGAATTGGTGATGTTCGTACTCTTTTAGCGAGTAGTTATTGCACAAAAATTAGAAGAGTAGAAAGAATAGTTACAAGATGGGGAAGTTACTAGTGTTTCATGGGAAGGACAATGAAGATGTAGAACCATTTGTACGAGACTTCAAAAGGGGTTGCATCGGAAACAACGTGAGAAGGAAGGAAGAATGGGTGTTGTTATTGCTAGAGTTTTTAGAAGATTTTGCTCTTACGTGGTATGAAGACCGAGTGAAGAGCCAGACACCTGGTGCAGTTGAGGACACATTGGAGACGTTGAGTAATGCACTCATCGAAGAATTTCTTCCAGAAGAGAGTTATGAGAAGTTCATGGTGGAGCTTACTCATTTGAAGCAACGTGACGACGAGAAAGTTCGGCAATATGTCGAAAGGGTGGATAAGTTGGAGCAACGGTTTCGGACGGTCTTACGGAAGAGTGAAGACAATGTGGAGCTAATGATGGCGAGGATTGGAGCAGTGCTGATCAAGAACTTGGTTGGAGGGTTGAGACCTTCAATTCGAACCCAAGTGAGGTACGAGAAGCTAGCAACCAAAGCGGAGGCCATCAAGATTGCGACAAATATGGAAGAGAGTTTGGATGAAGGAGATATCATCCAACCTCATCATGCTGCTCAGGTGTCGACTCCGACTCCGGGTGTAGCCACAACGATCGCACCTGCACCATCACAATTGGTGATTGCTTCAACGTCAGCTCCTACTCCAACGGTGGTGCCAAGACCGTTTGTCCCAACAATGATGTCTATTGCCACCTCTGATTTTCATGCCGAGCTGAAGAACATCACCGACACTCTTGCGGATCTCAAGATAAATGTGGTGCAGTTACGAGAATGGAGAAACAAAGATGGAGGAGGAGGTCAAAGAGGTTACGACAACAATCTTAACTTTGGAGGCAACCAAGATAACTTTGGAGGAATCACTTGTTGGACGTGTGGAGGTTCTCATTTTCAACGAAATTGTCCTAACAACGGAGCAAGAGGTGCCGAAGCTGTCAGAATGAATGTGGATGGAGGAAATTCATCACAAGGACGAGACAAGGGGGTGGCTACTATCGATGTCGTACGAGATCCCATCTACGAGAAAGGAGAGAGTTCAAACTCTTCTCATGCACCGGTGGAGCTTTTAGCTCAAGAAAGGAAAAGAACTCGATTTTCTGATGAACCGGTTTTCATGGAGGAGTCAGCAAGTAGAAGTACTCGTTCGAGTAATGTTTCGAGTACACTAAGGGAGTCAAGAAGGAAGCTGGGGATGACGGATTTCACCATTTCATCTTCTCAAGCGGGATATGATGTGGTTGAAGATGTGGGTGCTCAGAAAGCCAACATCACTGTTGGACAACTGATGGCACTTAATCCTAGTTTACGAAGAGAACTCAGAGAAAGACTGAGTTCTAAGAGAAACAAGAAGAAGAAACCCAAGAGCAAGACATCAAAGTCTGTGGGAGTTGGTGTGGTGGATGTGCATGCTTCAGAGGTATGTACTAGGGCTTCAAATATTGAAGTCCGGTTGAATGATCACTACGTCTCTGACGTATTGGTGGATGGAGGGTCGGCTGTAAACGCCATATCTGAGAGGTTGATGAAGAAGTTGGGGATGGAACCAACTCGCCCGGCTAGCATTGTCGTGGGGATGGCTAACAAGCAACGGGTAAGACCTCTTGGTGTGTTAGAGAAGGTGGTCGTGTCTGTGATGGGAGTTCAAACATTGATGTCCTTTCAAGTGTTAAAGGACTCTAGTTATGATTTGCACCTAGGTAGGCCTTGGTTGAGAGCTGTACGCACCACTGATAGGTGGCACAAGGGATACTTATGTACGGGTCTAGAGATCATAGAGTGATAGTTCCTCTCTTGGGTGTTGGAGTTGTGACTTCTGACTCTGATAGACCCATTAGTGACTATTGAGAATCTGATACGGAGGACGATCAGAGTGTCTCAGAAGTAGATACCGGAGATTCTTACGATCAAGAATCCTCATCTGAGGACGAAGGATTTGGTCGAGATGAATCATTACATCAGCTTAGTGCTATTGACTTGTTGCCTCGACCAGCAGTGGAGAAAGATCCTGACAAAGAAGAGTTGAGTGAGGCAGAGATTGTGAGAAGACTCTCTACCCTGAAGTTTGGTATCAATGTCACTCAAGAGGAGAAAAGTAGATTCTTAGATATATTTCGAAAATATATCCATGTGTTTGCTTTCAGTTACAAGGATTTGAAAGAGGTGACTCTCGAGACTCATCGAATCGAATTGGAGGAGCACGCAAGACCAGTTCGACAAAAGCAGAGAAGAATCAATCCCACAACGGCAATGATGGTCAAGGAGGAGATAGACAAGTTGAAGGAGGCGAGTTTCATCTATGAGGTGGAGAACTCAGAATGGGTTTCACCCATTGTGATTGTCAAGAAGAAGAATGGTAAGCTGCGAGTGTGCATAGACTATAAGGAATTGAATGCAGTTACCAAGAAGGATTATTATCCTCTACCATTTATAGATGAGATTTTGGAGGAAGTTGCTAGTCATGAGTGGTACAGCTTTGGTGATGGTTATAGTAGATACAACCAGATCAAGATAGCACAGGAGTACCAGCAGTTGATTACTTTCACTACTCCTTGGGGAACATTTGCATTTCGAGTGATGCCATTCGGACTGTGTAATGCTCCGGCCACGTTTCAGAGGTTCATGAACAAGGTGTTTGAACCATTCATAGGGAGTTTGTTCGTGATTTCATTGACGATTTCTGTGTGTACGGAAGAAAGGAGGACCACTTTGATCATGTGATCAAAGTTTTGTAGCGGTTGGAGCAAGCCAACGCTTCTCTAAATCCAGAGAAGTGCATCTTTGGCTGCGAAGAAGGTCTGCTGTTAGGGCACATCATTTCCAAGAATGGGATTGCGGTAGATCTTGAGAAGGTGAAGAAGATTGTGGATCTTCCATTTCCAATCAACTTGACAAAGTTGAGACAGTTTCTTGGGATGGTTGGATATTATCGTAGGTTTGTCTTTTCCTTCTCAAACAAAGCAATAGCTTTGACTATGTACATGAAGAAGGGAGTTGATTTTGACTTGATAGTGCATGATCAGAAGGCAAAGGAAGCATTTGAGGAGCTGAAAAAGGCATTGGTGATAGCACCTATACTTGCTAAACCTGAGTGGAGTAAAGCATTTATTTTGTATACAGATGCCTCCAATGAAGCTATCGGGTGTACATTAAGTCATTTAGATGGAGATGGGCATGATCATCCTATAGCTTATGCTAGTAGGTAGATGGTGCCAGCGGAGAAGAATTACTTCGTGACTGAACGAGAAGGATTAGCAGTGATCTTCGGATTGAAGAAATTTTGACACTACTTGCTAGGAGGAAAATTTTCCATAGTCACAGATCACAAGACTTTAAAGTATATCTTTAATAAGCTTAATGCCGAAGGTCGTATTGCTCGTTGGAAGATCCTTCTAACAGAATACGACTACGTGATCGAAGATACACCAAGGAAAAAGCATGCGAATGCTGATCTTTTGTCGAGGGCTTATGATGATGAGGGAGAAGAACCGTTTGATGATTCATTTCCAGACGAGCATCTGATGACCATCACAAGCATTGAGGAGATACCAGACGAGTACAAGGAAATCTAGAGTTTTCTTGCAGATGGCTCTTTTCCAGAAGGTATGCATACCCGAGAACGTAACGCGTTGATCAAGAGATGCAAACCTTACACCATGGTGGAGGGAATTCTGTTTCATCAAGGAGCAGATGGGTTACTAAGGAGAGCAGTTGGTCAGAAGGAGGCGTTCAAGCTGATGCACGAGTTTCACGATGGCACTGTTTGCGGAGGTCACTTTGCTGGTAAGATAACAGCTTTCAAGATTTTGGATGCGGGTTATCACTGGAGAGGGATTTTCAAGGAGTGTTTAGACTATTGCAAAACTTGCGACGTATGTCAAGCATTTGCTCTGAAGTCTACTAGAACACCTCCGTTAAGATCAATTCCAATATTAAGACCATTTGAGAAGTGGGGTATTGACTTTGTAGGTCCTCTTAATAAGACACCTCTCTAAACTCTCTTAGAACCTTTCGTGTATCCCGTAGTGATATATGACGCGTTCGAAGTCATTCTTTACATCTTGTTCACTTAGAAAGAGTTTGAGGAGAGTTGAAAGAGGGTGCAACAAGAGTTGTAGAGAAAGGAGGAGAGAAAAGTTATTAGAGGAGAGAAATTTGTGAGTTTAGAAATTCTGCTCTTTGGAAAATTGTATAGTCACTGTCAACTTTTTTGTGAATTTTATTTTCCTGAGAAACTTTCCAGTGTTTTAGATTGGCTAATAACCTATCTAGGACAAAAGAAATCATAGGAAAAGGTGGTCTAGAGAAGGAGCAATGAATTTTCAAAGTTGAGGGGGTTTATTCGTAAGAGTTGAGGAATTCAGTTCTCTGGAAAAAGTTTACAGTCAGTGTCAGATTTTCTGTGAATTTTATTTTATTAAGAAACTTTCCAGTGTTTTAGAGTGGTTGATAAGCTATCCAAGACAAAAAAGATCATGAGAAGATGAGGTCTGAAGAGGGAGAAAGAATTTTTCAAAGTGGAGAGGGTTGACAACCATGAGGGAATTGAAAATATACAAATTTCAGTTCTCTGAAAAGTTGTACAGTCATCACCATCTCTTATGATTAGGGAAGTTTCTGTTGAAACTTCATGATTTAGTAGCTTGGAGGTTGAGCTAATAGAGACCACAAAAATCTTGGAGAGATCTCTTACGAACTAAGAGATATACGTCTCGACATACAAGGAGGTCTTGACGATACGTCATGGGGAATCCAGTTCGAGTGCCAAGGTTGAAGAAGAGACGTTTGGGAGTTAGAACGGAGACGGAAAGGCCAACGTTAAGTATAGAGGCGTTGCGATCAAACATCTATTGCAGTTGGGGTGCCATTTTTGCTTTATATAAAGAAGCTTCTGCGAGCATCGGCACAGATGTGAAGAAAGTTGAGTTCAAAGTATCATTCACTGTGGAGGCCACGAATGCTCCTCGCGAAGTAGAGTGTGATCCTTACAAAAGTGACTTTAAGATGTCTGCTAGGATCAGTACAGACGATGGTCATGAGGATATTATCATGGACTCTTAATTTTAGATTAGATTTTAATTCGTGTATAGCATGTATAATACACGATTTTCAGTATAAAGCTCGAAAGAGTTAAGAAAGTGATGTAGAGTTATTTTCTTCAAAGATATTTTGTCCACTTAATGGTTGAGAAGGTGCAACATGAGTGGAAGTTCAAAAGATTAGAAAGTTAGACTTAGAAACCTTCCTCAAGGTTTAGATGTCATAGTAAGCGTCGGAAAGAGCTCGAAAGAGATTATCGTTGAGTTTGAGAATCCTAGTATAACCTCAAGTAGAATCTCCGAGGAGAAGAGTAGAAACCGACTTGTGGTGTTATTTCTGTAGAGGGTTGGGACATAAAGTAGTGAATTGTCCAACTAGAATCGGAACCGAGAGAGCTAAAGGGAAGCGGGAGTTTATTGATTTAACTCTTCGAGTGGGTCCATCGTCACCAGTGCCAATTCATCTTCTAGGAGAAGATCTTTGTCCAAGTTGTGGAGTGGGTGATCTATCAAGAGGACACAAGTGCGTCGATGTGGCCGCCCTACTTATGTCAGTAGTCGAGAAGTTGGACGAGACTCAAAGAGCTGAGACGGAGAAGTTGTCGACTTCAAAAGAGGACTCGACGGAGTTGTGATGGAGATCGTCATTCGGATGGTGGAGAAAACGATGATGCGACTCAAGCTCATGATTACCTTGGGAGAAGAGAAGGCACAAGAGGTGTTGTTACAACCATTTTCTTTCATTTTACCTATGGTAGATTATTCGCGAATGAAATTGGTGATGTTCGTACTCTTTTAGCGAGTAGTTATTGCACAAAAATTAGAAGAGTAGAAAGAATAGTTACAAGATGGAGAAGTAACAAGTGTTTCATGGAAAGGACAACGAAGATGTAGAACCATTTGTACGAGACTTCAAAAGGGGTTGCATCAAAAACAACGTGAGAAGGAAGGAAGAATGGTTATTGTTACTGCTAGAGTTTTTAGAAGATTTTGCTCTTATGTGGTATGAAGACCGAGTGAAGAGCTAGACACTTGGTGCAGTTGAGGACACATGGGAGACGTTGAGTAATGCACTCACGAAGAATTTCTTCCAGAAGAGAGTTATGAGAAGCTCATGGTGGAGCTTACTCATTTGAAGCAACGGGACGACGAGAAAGTTCAGCAATATGCCGAAAGGGGGGATAAGTTGGAGCAACGGTTTCGGACGGTCCTACGGAAGAGTGGAGACAATGTGGAGTTAACGATGACGGGGATTGGAGCAGTGTTGACCAAGAACTTGGTGGGAGGGTTGAGGCCTTCAATTCGAACCCAAGTGAGGTACGAGAAGCTAGCAACCAAAGCGGAGGCCATCAAGATTGCGACAAATATGGAAGAGAGTTTGGATGAAGGAGATATCATCCAACCTCATCATGCAGCTCTGGTGTCAACTCCGACTCCTGGTGTAGTCACAACGATCGCACCTGCACCATCACAATTGGTGATTGCTTCAACATCAGCTCCTACTCCAACGGTGGTGCCAAGACCGTTTGTCCCAACAACGATGTCTACTGCCACCTCTGATTTTCATGCCGAGCTGAAGAGCATCACCGATACTCTTGCGGATCTCAAGATAAACGTGGTGCAGTTACGAGAATGGAGGAACAAAGGTGGAGGAGAAGGTCAAAGAGGTTACGACAATAATCCCAACCGAGGAAATCAAGGTAACTTTGGAAGCAACCAAGGTAACTTTGGAAGAATCACTTGTTGGACGTGTGGAGGTTCTCATTTCTAGCGAAATTGTCCTAACAACGGAGCAAGAGATGCCGAAGCTGTCAGAATGAATGTGGGTGGAGGAAATCCATCACAAGGACGAGACAAGGAGGTGGCTACTATCGATGTCGTGTGAGATCTCATATACGAGAAAGGAGAGAGTTCAAACTCTTCTCATGCACCGGTGGAGCTTTTAGCTCAAGAAAGGAAAATAACTCTATTTTCTGATGAACCGGTTTTCATGGAGGAGTCAGCTAGTAGAAGTACTTGTTCGAGTAATGTTTCGAGTATACCAAGGGAGCCAAGAAGGAAGCTGGGGATGGCAGATTTCACCATTTCATCTTCCCAAGCGAGATATGATGTGGATGCTCAGAAAGCAAACATCACTGTTGGACAACTGATCGCACTTAATCCCAGCTTACGAAGGGAACTCAGAGAAGGACTGAGTTCTAAGAGAAGCAAGAAGAAGAAACCCAAGAGCAAGACATCAA
The DNA here is from genome assembly GCA_036924285.1 of Asterella californica. NCBI lineage: Eukaryota > Viridiplantae > Streptophyta > Marchantiopsida > Marchantiales > Aytoniaceae > Asterella > Asterella californica. The sequence continues at coordinate 18,231,850 of JAYKYS010000008.1, forward strand.
AGTCAGTGGGAGTTGGTGTGGTGGATGTGCATGCTTCAGAAGTATGCACTAGTACTTCAAAGATTGAAGTCCGGTTGAATGGTCACTACGTCTCTAACGTATTGGTGGATGGAGGGTCGGCTGTAAACGCCATATCGGAGAGGTTGATGAAGAAGTTGGGGATGGAACCAACTCGCCTGCCTAGCATTGTCGTGGGGATGGCTAACAAGCAACGGGTAAGACCTCTTGGTGTGTTAGAGAAGGTGGTCGTGTCTGTGATGGGAGTTCAAACATTGATGTCCTTTCAAGTGTTAAAGGACTCTAGTTATGATTTGCACCTAGGTAGGCCTTGGGTTAGGTCACTACTCCTTGGAGAACATTTGTATTTCGGGTGATGCCATTCAGACTGTGTAATGCTCCGGTCACGTTTCAAAGGTTCATGAACAAGGTGTTAGAACCATTCATAGGAAAGTTTGTTCAGGATTTCATTGACGATTCCTGTGTATACGGAAGAAAGGAGGACCACTTTGATCATGTGATCAAAGTTTTGCAACGGTTGGAGCAAGCCAACGCTTCTCTAAATCCAGAAAAGTGCATCTTTGGCTGCAAAGAAGGTCTGCTGTTAGGGCACATCATTTCCAAGAATGAGATTGCGGTAGATCCTGAGAAGGTGAAGAAGATTGTGGACCTTCCATTTCTGATCAACTTGACAAAGTTGAGGCAGTTTCTTGGCATGGTTGGATATTATCGTAGGTTTGTCTTTTCCTTCTCAAACAAAGCAATAGCTTTGAGTATGTACATGAAGAAGGGAGTTGATTTTGACTTGATGGTGCATGATCAGAAGGCAAAGGAAGCATTTGAGGAGCTGAAAAAGGCATTAGTGACAGCTCCTATACTTGCTAAACCTGAGTGGAGTAAAGCATTTATTTTGTATATGGATGCCTCCAATGTAGCAATCGGATGTACATTAAGTCAACTAGATGGAGATGGACATGATCATCCTATAGCTTATGCTAGTAGGCAGATGGTTCCAGCGGATAAGAATTACTCCGTGACTGAACGAGAAGGATTAGCAGTGATCTTCGGATTGAAGAAATTTTGACACTACTCGCTAGGAGGAAAATTTTCCATAGTCACAGATCACAAGACTTTAAAGTATATCTTTAATAAGCCTAATGCCGAAGGTTGTATTGCTCGTTGGAAGATCTTTCTAACAAAATATGATTATGTGATCGAAGATAGACCAGGGAAAAAGCATGCGAATGCTGATCTTTTCTCGAGGGCTTATGATGATGAGGGAGAAGAATCGTTTGATGATTCATTTCCAGACGAGCATCTGATGACCATCACAAGCATTGAGGAGATACCGGACGAGTACAAGGAAATCTGGAGTTTTCTTGCAGATGGCTCTTTTCCAGAAGGTATGCATACCCGAGAACGTAACGCGTTGATCAAGAGATGTAAACCTTACACCATGGTGGAGGGAATTCTATTTCATCAAGGAGCAGATGGCTTACTAAGGAGAGCAGTTGGTCAGAAGGAGGCGTTCAAGCTGATGCACGAGTTTCACGATGGCACTGTTTGCGGAGGTCACTTTGCTGGTAAGATAACAGCTTTCAAGATTTTGGATGCGGGTTATCACTGGAGAGGGATTTTCAAGGAGTGTTTAGACTATTGCAAAACTTGCGACGTATGTCAAGCATTTGCTCTGAAGTCTACTAGAACACCTCCGTTAAGATCAATTCCAATATTAAGACCATTTGAGAAGTGGGGTATTGACTTTGTAGGTCCTCTTAATAAGACACCTCGAGACAATAGATACATTGTAGTCGCCACGGACTATTGTACCAAGTGGGTAGAGGCTAGACCTTTGAGAGAGACCAATGAAACAGAAGTCGGTAGATTCTTATGAGAGAGGATCATCACAAGATTTGGATGTCCGTTAGAGTTGGTCTCGGATAGAGGAGGAGAGTTTGTAGGGAGCATGACTACTGCTATGCTACAACACTTTTCTATCAAGGCACGAGTAACGACCTCATACAAACCAAATGCCAATGGTCTTGCGGAGAAGACCAATCTTACACTTTGTATGATGCTCGCCAAAGATGCTGGTGTTGAGACTGCGAAACATACTTGGGATAAGAGGCTACATGCCATCTTATGGGAGTACCGAACGACAACAAAGACTTCTACTGGGTACTCTCCATTTCGACTGGTTTATGGAGTGGAGTCCAAGTTGCCGATCCAATTTGAATTAGATACTTTTCAAACCATTCAACGAAAGTTGAAGAGGTCGAGGGGAGAAGACGTGGTCAAGTCAAGAAGGGAGCAACTCATGGAGTTGGAAGAGACCCGAGCGGTAGCAATGATCCGGATGGAACGAGCTCAGGCGTATCAAAAGAAGAGTTACGACAAACGTTTGGGCAAGAGGGAGGTAAAACCTTTTCAAGTCGGAGATTGGGTTATGTTGTATGATGCTATCAGATTCAAGAGGGCTAGGAAGAAGTTTCTTCCGAGATATTTTGGTCCTTTTGTTGTAGATAAGGTGTGGAGCAACTTCACATATGACCTTCAGGAGTTGGGAGGAAGGAGATTCGATCGGGTCAACCATGACAAGTTGAAGCTGTTTCATCGACGAAGTTCTCTCTTCACTCCGAGGATGGAGTGAAAATTTAGTCCGGGAGTAAAATGTAACGACCTATGTTACACATAGGAAGTTTGTCTATTAGTAAGATGTTTAGTTATAACTAAGTGTTGAGAATGTTTATTTGCTGCCAAAGTACTTTAAGGAGGTATCAAGTTATTCATGACTAGCTAAAAGTTAGTTATGGTTAAACTTAGCTGTACTTTTGGCAGAATTCAGATATTTGCTAAAGAGTGAGCACTACTATCTTGTCATCTTGTCTAAAAAGTAGAAAGGAGGTGGAAAGTATCCCTTATCTCCTTTTTGACTTGATATTAGTGGTTGGATTAAAGTTGTGGACTTTGTGGACATTAAAAACAAGAAGAGATTCCACATGTTTCCTTTTTAGTGGGTCTTAGTGTAGAGGGGGGTGGAAATTCGAGATTCCTTGAGAATATTTCAGAATCCTTTTAGAAGTTGTTGACTTTGAAAGAATAAGCCCATGTGAAAAGGTAAGAAGCCCATGTGATTAATACTTTTATCTTAAGTAATATCTTAGTAAAACCCGGTAAAAGTAGTTACGGCTGAGTTACCGGGGGTACCAAAGTAAAAATCTAGAATGTATAAATAGAGCAGTAGAGAAGAGCTCCTCATCCTTGTTTTCACATCGTCGTAATGACAACTTGAGTAATATAGAGAGTGTGGGATATGTTTTGCATGTGAGAACTTGAGAGACGTCGTTAGAATGGAGGATTTTAGTTGATGAGTTTATGGAGATTTTTAGTTGATAAGTTTGTGGGTGTATGAATGAGTGAACTTTGCATTTTCCCTTCAAGTTCATGGTGTGCTTCCATCAAAGCCATCAGAGATGACCACTGAGTGAGAGACGGGCCCGACATGTTGCATATTCGTGGATGACGATCGTGGAGGTTGAGAGATCGGGGGGTAGTTGATCGATAGGACCGCGGAGGGTTTACAATTCAGGAGATGGTCTTGGGCTCCTGCTGTGACAGTGGTCTCCAGGAAGACTCCCGTGACAGCTTTCGATCCAATGACGTTCTCGGAAGACTTTCCGCGGTCAGGCTTCCCATCACTGGTCTCACCTGTCTTCTGCTTCCGACACGCAATCTAACCTCACAACAAACACAAGACATTCATACTCTATGTTTCTGACTCCTTATCTCTCATACACACTCAAAAGAAGCTTATTGCATGACGAGAAGACATGACCCTCGACCATTCTCTCTAGATTCTGCTAGCAAGACTGTGTTCGGGAAGAAGAAGAAGGAATAGGCTGCTATGGGTCGGATAAAAGAGACCCGTAAAGGACCCTCATGTCTTCTCGCACATTCTGCCAGTCTTTCCAACCTTCTAGTCTCTCTAGGAAGATGTGGATTTGAGAAGCTTGGAAGATCGGGAGACACATGCCTGGTTCTCGCCTTCAGCTCCTCGAAACAACAAACAACTCACCGAGTCACTCAGGATTCGTACCAAGCCTCTCTCAACACAAAATCCAATCCAATCCACTCTTGATATGAATTGCACACAGTCGTCTTTTGAAGATGTTCAGATGTCCAGAAGCGTCTTCCGAAGATGTTCAGATCTTCCAAAGCGTCTTCTGTCCAAGGGTTCAGGAGAGGAGGTGCGGTAGGGTAGAGAAATTGATAGCTGCGGAATCAAATTAGAGAATGAGAGACAGGGAAGCTCGATTACAGCTCGGGGAGAAGCGGGAAGATGACTGTCAAAAATTGGGCAGCGCTTCCGCGTCCAATTTCACAGAAGGAAATTTCAGGATGGGGAAAGCGATCGATGAGCTTCCTGCAAATAAGCGGGGAAGCGCGGGGGACACTAAACCAGAGGCGAGAAGCGGTGGGAAGGAGAAAGAACATGAGAAGAACCTCAAACAGTCTTCTGGCTGCTTCTCGTAGTGCCTTTAGTCTTCTTCGCGCTTTCGACTCCACCTCAGCTTCCAATGCGATCCCACAGAACTGCTCCTATGTCGATTTTGAGCTATGTCCTGCTGCTTCTTCAATCGATCAGTGCTCCACCTTCGATACTTCTTCAATCGTCCTTCAATGTCTACTTCCAGGAATCTACAGGGGACTCTTTCAGCTCGATAGTGCTTCCTGCTCTCACAAAATCGTCCTCTCGCTCTCTCTCTAGCCTCGATTCGATCTTTGCTATCCACGATTTCACTACTCCTTGCTTCCAGATTCAATTCGACACTCTGATTGCAATCGACCTCCTAATGCATAATTGCCCTTCGATGCGAGAAGCAGTCAGCTGATCTCGTGCTAATGTGCCCTTCTCCCGTATCTTCCTTGCGCGATTAGGGGTTCGACCTCCTTGACCTACCTACTACCATGGTGGATACCTGGTAGGTACACCTACCTCTCTCCTAGGTGATGCGTGGTGGGTACTCATGCAGTCGTGGTTGCTATCTTCTAGAACACACCCGTCTTTCGTCTTTCGTCTTTCGTCTTCCGAAGACCTGATCAGGAAGACGTCTTCTCAGAAGACTTCCTTCTTCTGTCTTCGGTAAAAGAAGTCGACTTCTTTTACAAAAAGTTCTTAAGACCCTCTTTCTTCTAAGCAAAATATAATCTTAAGCAACAAGGTTATTTCAATTACACGGACACGTGGTTAACTTCAAAAATTTCAAAAATTCGTAAATCTTGTAAATTGTGGACATCACAAAGTTTCAAGAAATCTATTTGAGATCAGGTTTCCCTAAACCTGATTGTAATGACGTTTTGAGAAACATGTTCGTAAATGTACTTTGATAAAAAAAAATATCCTTTCCTGTTTATGCACCGGTTTTGGGAGACTTTTGTATAAACAGATTTCCAAAACCTTCATATCCAAGTTCTCCCAGTAACCTTTCTCTTCGATTGCCTAAGTACTTCACTGATATTACAATGGACCTGATAGATTACGCTCTCTTTCTTTTTACATGTGTGTCTTGTGTTACTGCAGTTCCTGTAAAATGTTTGACTCCAAATTCTATGATAACGATGCAGAAATTTGTGAGTAATGGAAAAACTTTACTTTCGATGAGATTTGAATTCATCAGGCTGGACTCTCCAACGGTATCGTGTCAGATTTTACGAGAAGGTTGTCTGGGAAAACGTGAAGTTCTTGGCTGTGGAGATGTAGTGTATCGAACAAGACAGAGAGAAACAACCCCGAGAACAAGCGTCACAAGATATACCAACTCCTACTTTATATACACTCCCGATTCTTCTTATCTAAGAAAAAACAAAGAAACAAACCTGAGCGGTTTGTAATCTGCACCAATCCTTCTAAAACGAGCCCCTGAATCTCAACCCAGATCTAAAACTATCGAAGCGTAGCTCAAAGCAAGAGAAACATCTCCTTGTTAACAAAAAGAGCTGCACCAATATCACACGATTCAAATCCAAGTCCAAACAACGTCCATGTGCAAATCCTTAGATAAAGCTAGCTACCACAAGCTGTACATAACCAACTAGATTTCTAACAAACTCAAAAGGACGAAAATCGTAGCGAAAGAATCATAAAAGATCTATCTAGGAACCTCCTTTTTTCGTCAAGTCGATAAGGCCTTCCTTCCTTACTCTATTGATCTCAAGAACTCCCAAATCCTACTCCCGACAGCCGAGATATCGCTGATTGTTTATCACATATGACCGAACCTCAAAAAACTCCTTCCTGCGACTTAGAATCACACACACAGTCCAAACAAATCGACTGATCTGAGATCCGTCTTCTCTGGTAGGTAGATCTAGCTACCTTGAACCCAAAAAGACTCCAAACAAATTGTTTGAAGTTCCCCTCACGAAAGCACACAAAAAATTTCGATCATAAGAAATAAAAACATTGACGTAATCGACTCTCTGCGACTCAAACTCGCTCACCTTATCCAAACCAACAATCCAATCCACATACGGTCTTCTCCTATGCATAAGTGAAGACTCTCTGATCGCGTAGGCACTAAGAACGAAGAGCTTGGCTCACTGATCGTGAAGAACAATTCAACCTCGTCGCAAGCGACGAAAAATTGACGTAAACAATTCTCTACGAGTCAATTTCATCTAGAACTCCCAAATCGTTCGATGAAATTTCATATCGTCTTCAATCTCCTGAAGAATTTGGCGTTTTGATCCCGATGGATCCAAGGACAACAAGTTTGGACTCCAAAATGATCCGAACGGTCCAACTCTCCTTCGCATATCACTGAAGTCTCTCAACACACTCCTCGATCCGTCTCTTCACAAACCGTCTTAACCAACACGTAGCCTGCATAAATCTAAACTCAATGAACCTTACGTGCATGCGTTGTATCTCCCAATTCCTCAAATCATCCACCGATAGATCATAGAAATAAGCTAATCTCTTAAACTGCCACCTTACGTCAGTCACGTACATTAAGATTTTCACAAATAATGAAGAAGCAGACCCCTTGCATCCTTAGTATAGCGTCAAGAACCGCAAATACCCAATCAGCAATAGTAAGCTAGAGCCTAGCTTGATTTTCCCATCTTATGAGTCTCGTAACTTTACCACTAGACGTGGTGCCCACAATTTACAGGATTCACGAATTTTTGAAATTTTTAAGATTAATAACTTGTTTGTATAACTGAAGAAGCTTTGTTACTTAAGATTACGGCTTCCTTAGAAGGAAGATGATCTTACGATCTTTTTGTAATAAGAAGTTGACTTCTTCAGAAGACGGTCGTCTTCCGAGAAGAGTCTTCTCGGTTGTTTCTTTCGAAGACGGAAGACGGCGGAAGACGAAAGACACGTATCTTCCGGAAGACGACAACCGCGGAAGCTTAACCACGTAAGACGTAGGTGTACCTACCAGGTAGCACCGAGTAGGTTAGGTAGGTCAGGTAGGTCATCTAGGTTGCGAACCCCTAAACTGCGCGAGAAGATGCGAAGGAAACGCATTAGCACAGAACCTTACCCGCTTCCCGCATCGAGAGGTTGTTTTGGACCTAGACGATCAAATTGAAAGGTGATCGAGTTGAGTGAAGGTCAGCAAAGTGGAATTGAGCAGAGTCAAGATCGATTCGTAGCTAGAGAAATGGGCGAAGGCGAATCGCTGAAGGTAGGAAGCACATCGAGCTGAAGGAGTCTTTTGAAGACTCCCGGAAGCAGACATTGAAGGGCAGCTGCGAGGAATCAGAGGAGGAACCTTATTTGATTGAGGAGTGGCAAGGCTTTGGCAGCAGCAACAACTTAGTGGGGTCGCATTGGAGCTGGGGTCGAAGTCGTAAGTGCGCAGAAGACTGAAGAAAGACCGGGAAGAAGACAGAAGACTGTACAGATTCTTCCCATGTTCTCTTTCCTTCCCATTGCTTATCGTCTTTTGTTTGGTATCTCTCGCGCTTCCTTGGTTGTTTGCCGGCAACCCGATCGATTGATTCCCTCTCCACATTCTTCCTTCTGAGACATTGGGCGCGGAAGTGCTACCCAATTTTTGACAGCTATCTTCTTGCTTCTTCTCGAGTGCAATTCGAGCTTCCTTGCCCATCACCATCAAATTAGAGATCATAGCTATCAATTTCCCTATCCTACCATCCCTCTACTCCCGAAACCTTGAACAAAAGACGCTTCGGAAGATTTGAACATCTTCGGAAGACGCTTCTGTAACCTTAACATCTTCGGAAGACGATTCGGAAGTCTGACTGTCTTTGGACGACGACTGTGTGCAATTCGTATCAAGAGTGGATTTGCTTTACTTTGGTGTTCAAAGAGGCTTGGTACGAATCCTGAGTGGCTTGAGGAGTTGTTTGTTATTTCGGGAAGTTGGAAGTCAGGAACTAGGCCTGTGCCTCCCGGTCTTCCACGCTTCTCAAATCCACATCTTCCTAGAGAGACTAGAAGACTGGAAAGGCTGGCAGAATGCGCGAGAAGACGTGAGGGTCCGTTAGGGGTCTCTTCTGTCTGACCCATAGCAGCCTATTCCTTCTTCTTCCCCAACTTAGAAGAGAGTTGTGAGAAGTCTTGCTGGCAGAATCTGGAGAGAATGGTCGAGGGTCATGTCTTCCCGTCATGCAGCAAGCTTCTTCTGAGTGTGTATGAGAGATGAGAAGTCAGAAAAACAGAGTGCGAATGTCTTGAGTCTGTTGTGAGGATAGATTGCACGTAGGAAGCTTGGCGTTGATATGGACCAACAGGGCAGCATGAGGCGAAGGAGGAGACCTCGGGAGAAGACGATCGAGCAGCAGCGATGACTCCCTCTCCCACTCTGATGCCGCAGATGAGGCCCGATACTCATCAGAAGACGCTTCTGATGAGGGAAGACGACTCCAGTGGATCGGAAGACACGATGTCGCGCTACTTGACGGCTACATGCTTGACTTCTACTCCGACGCTTAGGTTTAGTAGTTCTAGAAGTTAGCTCATATTACTTCTAGTCCTTTATGTATATGTTTGACACCTTTGCATACGGTGTTAATACTATTTTGAGTCCTAGTAGGTTGATAGTATGCTAGTTATCTTGTTCAAGCATTTGTGCGCTTGTGCAAGTGACTTCTTACTTGTCTATGACGTTCAATGTACATAACTTAGGATAGGGGTTTGAGCTCATGGGTTGTACTTAGTTGTCGCCCATGCACGCTTTCTAGCTGATTTAAGTTATTTTTCGGGGCTGCGTGTCATTTTAGGTAGTTTAAGTTTTACGTTCGCACTCTAGGGAGCTTGACGTGGTAGCCTATGAGTAAAAATAATTTGCCACGTGGTTTAGGGTACTAAAGGACAACCAAGAGGAGCTATGAACTCCCATTGGTCTGTTTTTGTCTTTTGTTAAACTCTAAATTTAGAAACAGAGCTCTAGAGTGGAGTTCGAGCATTTGGTGAGGGATCTTCGAAATCTGAGATGACAGGGAGAGAGAGGTCGTCATGCCAAGCACTTCCAGTGAAATTTTCGATCGATTTGAGTCAATAAAGACGACGTTATGATCAATTGAAGTTCGAATTGTGCCAGAATTGAATCACTTTTGTTGGATTTAGGGTTTTCAGTGTCACTTGCAGCAGATTTGAGGAAATTGCTTCAAAACTTCGAGGTTGTGTTCTCTGCCAGCAGGGCTACAATTTCCCAAAAAGTTTCGCATCGATTGAGTGACTGAGTAATTCAGGGCGGCCGCTGAAGCTGGAGGGGTCTGGAAAGCTCTTAATCTAGAGCAGCGACTTCAGAGGAGGAGATCTGGAGTTCTGTGTACATTCAGGAGTCCCAACTTCACAGGGAGGTTCAGCACCCTGTAGATTTCAAATACTGTGAGAATATTTGAATTTGATCGAGCCAATCTTCTGTTCTAGGTTGAAATAGCCAGCTGGGTACCAGAAATTGCCGCAATTTTCTTACTCAGAACTTTTCTGTCCATATCTCCGTGTCAGAATTTGATCTCAGGCTGAAACTTCGTTTGTGAGTCCAGTAGTACCTCATTTGCATGTAGGGGAAGTTTAGAAGTCTAAACCTTCATAGTTTTCTTCTCCGTGAGTGTCAAAGTTCACCGCCGGATCCTATTACTGCCAGCTAGACCTGAATTTCGCTTTCTGAGCATATTACTAGATCTTACACGTCTGTGTGAGTGTTTATAGCCCTATTGTGACCTGAAAGCCAACCTCTTGAGTAAACAACCACAGCCAGAAGCCCGGCGCTTTCCTAGGTAGACGGATCACACTCCGACATACTCTCTTTTTTTGGTGAACTCGACGTGAAACACCTAGGGTGGGAGTTTTCTTGAGAGTGTTACAGGATCAGATATCATGGCCAACCAAGTATCATCAAGTGGAGCTGCTGCTGCTGCTCAGCAACCTGCTCAGTTGGATGCTGCTACGATGAAGATGTTCCAAGCTTTTGCCATGTTTATGCAGCAGCAGCAGAGCACAGAGAGGAAGGAGGTATTAGCAACCAAGGCGTTACAATCTGTGGTGCATCAGATGGACCAGTTCAAGGGGACAGATATTTCCAAGTACGTGCGATACTATGCTAGGGAGATGGAGGTGAACAAGGTACCTGAGAAGGAGATGGTGGAGAACTTTGAACTTGCTGTTGTGCCTGAGATTCGTGGGCGTGTGAAGGAGCTCAAGCTGCAGCAAGGACAGAGTTGGGAGAGCTTTATGCGCGCTTTGAAGGAGGAGTACTACACTGAAGATTCAGAGAGGGTGACCAAGAGAACGTTCTTGGAGTGGGTGGTTAAGCCTAACAAAGGTTTGTCTATAAATGAGTTGTTAAGAGAGTTTGATCGGCAGTATGCTCAGCTTTCTAGGACAGAGAAGCTTACACTAGAGGTGGAGAAGACCGAGCTTTTCCTACAAGCAGCGGACGTGACTATTCAGGAGAAGCTTGAGCTGTTGCTGGAAGACAAGAGTGAGGAGAGAGGATTGAAGACTGATTGGAAGGAGGTTGAAGAGGCGGTTTCTTTGCTGACCAAGAGACAGAGAAGAAGGGACAAGGTGGTGGTAAGTGAAGCAGCACCTCTGATAATTCATGTCAAGCAGTTGCCTACTAAGCTTGCTTTGGTAATTGCTAGAGAGGAAGACTCACCGCTTGATGAGTTGATTAAGGGTATGAAGGAGCTTAAGCTTAAGCTCACTAGGTTAGAAGAGAAGGAGCAGAATGTACAGCCTGCTATGCAGAGACCTCAGATGAGAGAAGGCTTTGTTCATCGTTGTATATGGTGTGATAGCCTAGACCATGTAAGAAGAGATTGTGGGGAGTTTTCATATGCATTGAGGAAGGATCTGATCTTCTTCAAAGATGGTAAGATCCATCTGAGAGAGACTGGGATGATGTTGGGAACCAACTTTGGCAAGGGTGGTATGAAGAGACTTGTGAATGAGATATCAGCATCACATGCTGTTTCTCTTGTGAATGCTGCTACTTGTGGAGTGAAAGTGGAGATGGAGAGAGAGAAAGGGACTACTGGGTTGTGGTCAGATGTAGTGCGGCCCGTAGCTAGAACAGAGCTAGACAAGGATGTGCTACGAAGGGTTGGCAACTCAATTAGAGAAACTACAGGATGGAATGACCTAGTGGATACTATGTCAGTGCATGCTTATGTTGCAAGAAGTCAGCATGAAGCTGTACTAAAAGAAAAACGCAGAAGGGAGGATGCAGGTGAGGCTTCTACAGCCAAACGACCTGCTACCAAGAGTGAAAGGGCTAGACCAGAGACAAGGCAGGAGACAACACCTACTCGGGAGGAGACTATGGAGGATCTACCACCTACAACACCAAAGGAGAAGGAGAGAAGCAAGGAGAAGGGTAAGATGCCTGCGTACAAATTTCTGTCTGACATTGAGATTGCTACAGACTTGAAGCATGTGTTAGAGAACCGTATCTTGAATGGGAAAGTTGAGTTTACTTTGGGTGAGATTCTTGGGATTGCGAAGCGTGAGTTCCATGAGGTTATCATAGACATCATCAAGAGGAAACGTCAGATTTTGGGTGAAGCAGCTACGCTGTCGTGTCGTGGACCGGCTCCTACATGAAAATCAAATTTTGCCTTTTGTCGCTCCAAAGACACTTATGGGTAAGACAAGCTAGGCCCTAGCTTACGAGTTTTTGGCACAATTTCAGATCTCCATTTCCATCGCATAGATGGGTAGAGCTCCTTGTCAGCTTTCCATAAGCACTTTGTCTACTTCGTTTGGACGCCTAGTGGAGAAGTTACAGGACTCGAAAGATGGAGAAAACAAGCTAAGCCCCAGCTTACGGGTTTTTGGCACCACTTTGGATCTTCGTTTTTATCGCACCAGTGGATAGAGCTCCTTGTCAGCTTTCCATAGGCACTTCGTCTACTTCGTTTGGACGCCTAGTGGAGAAGTTACAGGACTCGAAAGATGGAGAAAACAAGCTAGGCCCCAGCTTACGGGCTTTTGGCGCAACTTCGGATCTTCACTTTCATCACATAGATGGGTAGAGCTCGCTGTCACGCTTTCCATGGGCATCTTGTTTACTTCGTTTGGACATCCAGAGAAGAAGTTATGCGATTCGAAAGAAGGTAAAATCAAGCTAGGCCCCTAGTTACTTGCTGACTGGGTATTTAGGACTCCAGGCGTTATATCAAAGACGCAAGGGGCCTGCTTCTTATTATTCAGGAGATTCAGGAGAGAACTGTACGTACAGAGACTGTTGCAAGGGGGGTGCTTAAGGGGCTAGCTTGTGCCTGCGACCTGTCAACGGACGGTTCGGGAGATTTAAGAGTCCAATGCAAGCGCGCAAGGCGTCGTTGGGTTCAGATCTATGCATGCTACGCACTGGTTCAAACGGTTTGGGAAGAGACGGATCGGGGAGTGCGTACTGAGGAAAATTGAGACGCATGAAGCAGATTTGAGGTTTTCAGTTACATGTGAAGGAGAGTTGGACCGTTCGGGCCGTTCCGGAGTCCAAACTTGCTGTCCTTGGATCCAACGGGATCAGAACACCGAGTTCTACAGGAAATTGAAAACGATACCAGTTTTCATCGGGCGGTTTGGAAGTTCTGAGTGAAATTGGCTCGCAGGGAAGCGCTTACATCAGATTTTTGTTCACATGCGACCTGAGGTTAGGCTGTTCTTCGCGATCGGTGAGCCAAGCTCTTCGTTCTTGGTGCCTACGCGATCAGGGAGTCTTCATCTACTCATAGGAGAAGATCGTGTGTGAATTGGATTGTTGGTTTGAGTGTGGTGACCAAGTTTGAGCCGCAGGGAGCTGATTTACGTCAGTTTTTTGCAACCTGCGGCCAAATTTCTCGAGTGGTTTTGCAAAGGGAACTCCAAATGACTTGTTTGGAGTCTCGTTGGGTTCAGGGTAGCTAGATCTATCTGCCAGCGAAGACGGATATCAGTTTGGACGATCCGTTTATGCGGTGTGAGCGGTTTTAAGCCGCAGGGAAGAGTTTTTGGAGGTTCGGTCACCTGCGACCGAAAATCAGCGATATCTCGGCTGTTGGGAGTCGGATCTGAAGGTTTCTTGGGTTAACGGAGTCAGCGGAGGAGACCCTATCGACATCTGAAGTCCGTTCAGCGAAAAGAGGAAGTCCACAGATAGGCCTTTTTCGGTTTCTTCGCTACGAGTTTTGCTCTTTTGAGTTCGTTAGAATTCTGGTTGGTTGTATACAGCTTGTGGTAGCTAGCTTTAGCTAAGAGCTTATACATGGATGTGGTTTGGATTTGGGTTTGGATCTTGTGATACTGCTGTGGCTCTGTTTGTTAGCAAAGAGAAGTTTCTCTTGCTTTGAGCTACGCTTCGGTGGTTTTAGGTCGGGGTTGTGATTCAAGGGGTGTTTTTAAGGGCTTTTGAAGCAGGTTACAGACCGTTCTGGTCTGTTTCTCAGTTCTGTGCTCTTAGGAGAAAGAATTGGCAGTGTACATACATTCAGAGTTGGTATATATCGCAGCATTCGTTTTCGTGGTTGTTTTTCTCTGTCTTGTCTTTGTTTCAGCACACAACATCTCCACAGCCAGGAACCTCGCGTTTTCCTGGACATCCTTCACTCAAAACGTCCGACGCGACATCGGTGGTGAACTCGACGTGAAGGTCCGGGGTGGAGATTTTTGTGTTTGAACTTGGAAGAAGAGATCAACAATCATGAACGAGGATGAAGATGGATCTGGTTGTTCGGGAGGATGCTGCGGACCTGAGATGATGGATTTATAGACGGTTGGGATCATGGGAGGATGGGAGGATGGGACGAGCCATGACTTTGGACGGGATGGATGGATCTGAGGGTATACCAGAGATGCAGTTGGATGCGGCAACTGCAAGATTGTTTCAAACCTTCACTTTGTTTATGCGACAAGAGCAAGAGAACCAACAAAAGGAGGCTTTGGGGAAGAAGGCGCTTGGAAGGGTGATCGACAAGTTTGATCTTTTTGGTGGGGAAGACATCTCAAAGTACTTGAGATGTTACAAGACGGAGATGGATTTGGATCAGGTACCGGAGAAGGAGATGATCGAGACGTTTGAACTCGCTGTGGTGCCTAAGATAAGGGAGCATGTGAAGGGTCTAGCAAAGCGTTTTGAGAAAAACTGGGATACATTTTCACATGCGCTGATGGAGGAGTATTTCTTGGGAAACTCAGATCGAGTAACCAAAAAATCTTTTTTGGGATGGGTCAACGGATCCAGCAAGGGTTTACAGCCTGCAGAGCTGTTAAAGGAGTTCGAGAGACAATTCTCTCAACTACCTCGAGTGGACAAGCTAACCTTGGAGAGCTACAAGACGGAGTTGTTTCTTCAAGCTGCGGATGAACCATGGCAGGAACAGTTGGAGCTACTTCTGGAGGATGGAGAGGAAGAAGAAGGGTTAACAAGAAATTGGGAGGTTGTGCATGAAGCTGTTGAGCTTCTTGTCCGGAGACAGACAAGGGAAAGGGTTACCAGGTCGACGTCTGTATTGCTGACTACCACACTAGTTCAGGTAGTATCTGAGATTCAACTTCCAGTTGTGGTTGTAGAGGAGAAGGATCCAACCATCGAGGACCTACAGCAAAAGATGCAAGATCTGCAAGCTAAGGTTACTAGGTTGGAGGATAAGGGATCATCGACTGAGATGGAGCTTGTACCCAAACCAGCTTGGGTACATCAGTGTATGTGGTGTGATGATACTGACCATCAACGAGACGATTGCATCGACTTTACAGAGTCTTTGCAACGTGAGGTTATTTCTTGGGAGGATGGAAAGGTTGCATTCACAAGTACGGGTACTCTCCTTCAAGCCAACGTTGGTAAAGGAGGGATGAAGAAGATTGTGGATGATTACCTTGCGGCACATGCAGTTGTAGCTGACGAAGCTACAAGTTATGGTGCTAGGGTGGAGGAGATTGAGCATGATCTCCATAGAGATGGTTTGGGTGAGCACGAGGATCTAAACGAGCTCAGGTTGGATACTGCATCTACGATGCAGTGCGAGAAGAAGGACCAACAAGATACTTCTTCAGGGAGGCTAGCTCAGGAGGATAAGATTCAACAGGAAACTATTCTTCCTGAACAGGCAATGGAGAGCAATCCTTCACAACCGGAGGAGATGGTTGAGGTGCAGACAGCGGACGTGAGTGATCTGGTTGCAGACAAACAACAACTAGATGCAGAGATGATGATGATGGATGTGAAAGGAGGTTGGGAGGAGTGCATTCAAGATGTCAAGGTTGAATTCATTTCACGAGAGGTCTTGGATGCGATTACAGGAGAAGTCCATGATGCCAACATTGACATCATCAAGGACGAATGACCTGCTGAGGTTGAAGGAGAGTGGACGGATGCTCTCGAGGCTACGGGTATAGGATGATGGGTAAGAATGGCTTACAGGGGAGAAGCCATTGCTGAAGGTGATTTATGTTGGGAGGATGATGCTTGGGGGATTGTAAATATTTTCAGGAAGGTTGAGAGGATGATGCTTGGGAGGTTGTGAGGATTTTCATAAGAAGATATCAAGGAGGATGATGGTTGAGGAAGATACTATTCTACAGCGAGACAATGATGGTTGCAGTTGATGATTTTGGTTGCAGCAGTGTGGTTCCTTTTTTTTCAGAAAAACAAAAAAAGAAGAGTTGGATACGTACAACGACATGTACATGCTTGAGGTTGAGGGTTACTGTCAGGATACGGATGATGATTGATAGGATGGGGGATGTCTATTACGACACTTGGGTCACAACCTCCACGGTGAGGTTCTACAAGGCGCATGGAAGACAATTCTATGGTATGATGGGTTATTCTTTCTATGTCTTCGCATATTGAAGATGTGTAGATCTAGAGGGGGTGATTGGATGGGAGGTTCGAGGAGAAAGTCAATGAGCATGGATCTAAGGAGGATCATGGCAGGATAGCAACTTCAAGATGACGATCAGGTTGCAACCTTGAGGATGAGGTTGACTGAGATGGGAGGGAGGATGACAAGATGGTTGAGTGCCGGTCCACTCCTTGGTTGGTATCTCTGGTGCATACCGGAGGATGCACAGGTTTGGAGGGGGTGGATGTCGTGTCGTGGACCGGCTCCTACATGAAAATCAAATTTTGACTTTTGTCGCACCAAAGACACTTATGGGTAAGACAAGCTAGGCCCTAGCTTACGAGTTTTGGCACAATTTCAGATCTCCATTTCCATCGCATAGATGGGTAGAGCTCCTTGTCAGCTTTCCATAAGCACTTTGTCTACTTCGTTTGGACGCCTAGTGGAGAAGTTACAGGACTCGAAAGATGGAGAAAACAAGCTAGGCCCCAGCTTACGGGTTTTTGGCACCACTTTGGATCTTCGTTTTTATCGCACCAGTGGATAGAGCTCCTTGTCAGCTTTCCATAGGCACTTCGTCTACTTCGTTTGGACGCCTAGTGGAGAAGTTACAGGACTCGAAAGATGGAGAAAACAAGCTAGGCCCCAGCTTACGGGCTTTTGGCGCAACTTCGGATCTTCACTTTCATCACATAGATGGGTAGAGCTCGCTGTCAGCTTTCCATGGGCATCTTGTTTACTTCGTTTGGACATCCAGAGAAGAAGTTATGCGATTCGAAAGAAGGTAAAATCAAGCTAGGCCCCTAGTTACTTGCTGACTGGGTATTTAGGACTCCAGGCGTTATATCAAAGACGCAAGGGGCCTGCTTCTTATTATTCAGGAGATTCAGGAGAGAACTGTACGTACAGAGACTAAGGGGGGTGCTTAAGGGGCTAGCTTGTGCCTACGACTTGTCAACGGACGGTTCGGGAGATTTAAGAGTCCAATGCAAGCGCGCAAGGCGTCGTTGGGTTCAGATCTATGCAGGCTACGCACTGGTTCAAACGGTTTGGGAAGAGACGGATCGGGGAGTGCGTACTGAGGGAAATTGAGACGCAGGAAGTAGATTTGAGGTTTTCAGTTACTTGTGAAGGAGAGTTGGACCGTTCAGGCCGTTCCGGAGTCCAAACTTGCTGTCCTTGGATCCAACGGGATCAGAACACCGAGTTCTACAGGAAATTGAAAACGATACCAGTTTTCATCGAGCGGTTTGGAAGTTCTGAGTGAAATTGGCTCGCAGGGAAGCGCTTACATCAGATTTTTGTTCACCTGCGACCTGAGGTTAGGCTGTTCTTCGTGATCGGTGAGCCAAGCTCTTCGTTCTTGGTGCCTACGCGATCAGGGAGTCTTCATCTACTCATAGGAGAAGACCGTGTGTGAATTGGATTGTTGGTTTGAGTGTGGTGACCAAGTTTGAGCCGCAGGGAGCTGATTTACGTCAGTTTTTTGCAACCTGCGGCCAAATTTCTCGAGTGGTTTTGCAAAAGGAACTCCAAACGACTTGTTTGGAGTCTCGTTGGGTTCAGGGTAGCTAGATCTATCTGCCAGCGAAGACGGATATCAGTTTGGACGATCCGTTTATGCGGTGTGAGCGGTTTTAAGCCGCAGGGAAGAGTTTTTGGAGGTTCGGTCACCTGCGACCGAAAATCAGCGATATCTCGGCTGTTGGGAGTCGGATCTGAAGGTTTCTTGGGTTAACGGAGTCAGCGGAGGAGACCCTATCGACATCTGAAGTCCGTTCAGCGAAAAGAGGAAGTCCACAGATAGGCCTTTTTCGGTTTCTTCGCTACGAGTTTTGCTCTTTTGAGTTCGTTAGAATTCTGGTTGGTTGTATACAGCTTGTGGTAGCTAGCTTTAGCTAAGAGCTTATACATGGATGTGGTTTGGATTTGGGTTTGGATCTTGTGATACTGCTGTGGCTCTGTTTGTTAGCAAAGAGAAGTTTCTCTTGCTTTGAGCTACGCTTCGGTGGTTTTAGGTCGGGGTTGTGATTCAAGGGGTGTTTTTAAGGGCTTTTGAAGCAGGTTACAGACCGTTGTCATATTGTACATAGGTCTATACAGTGAAAAGTATTGCAGAGAGATTCTTTTTCTACATTGTGTAAAAGAAGCTGCCCTGCAGTTTAACAAGCTAGGCAGGAGCTAAGCTGGGGCTATGCTTGACAAGCTGCCCCCTAGCTTGGGTTGGAATATCACCCCTAAGGGAGTCGAAAGACGTCAGAATGCAAAGCTCGACGAGGAGAGCGGCCTCATGCTTCTAGTTTTGACAGAAAGTGTTTTAAGCAATAGTTAGTACGAGTTTTAGGCTGTGAAATATGTGAAAGAGGGAAATCAGTCGATTCTGGCTCGTGACTCGAACTCAGAATCTGATAGCATGGGTGTGTAGGTGTTCATGAATACTATAGTTTTGACTCCTTGTTCATTAAAAACGGAGTTGTATAGAGAAGTTAGCGTAGGAAAGGCTAGTAAAGACTTTACAGGAAAATTTCTTCAGGAAAACATGTGTACAAAAGTTTTTACCTTCTTGAACGGAACCAAAGGCCATCCTAGTGATAGGGCGCCTGCCTAGGAGGAAAGTGGTCTCAGGATCAATCCCCCCTGACCTCTGGTTCCTATTCCGGCATGTTGGCCTCCTGGAAGGGAGTCTATGTTGGATATGCAGCTACGTCCTGCATATCTAGGGGCGGGAGACCGGTATCTCCCTTAATCGTGGGCTTCCTGGCCTAAGCCTCCGCATGCCATCCTGAATATACTATGGGAGATACCTGGTGCGCATATGGGGGGGCTGTAAGCCCTGTGGGGTAGCCTCATAAGTGTTGGGGCTTCGGCCTACATCGGATGGCTTGTAGTATATTCAGGGTGGCATCAAGATGGCATCGAGGGCACGGGAAACTTTTGCTGAATATTATGTACGCATAAGGACAGCAGAGGAGCAGCTTTAGATGGGGCCTTAAAATTAAAGCGAAAGATTACAGTGGAAGCGGAAGATTACAACGGAAAACTGAAGCGGAAGATTACAGCGGAAGCGGAAGATTACCGCGGAAGCTTGAAGCGGAATATTACAGTGGAAGCGGAAAACTACAGTGGAAGCGGAAGATTACAACAGAAGCTTGAAGCGGAAAACTACAGCGGAAGCGGAAGATTACCGCGGAAGCTTGAAGCGGAATATTACAGCGGAAGCGGAAAACTACAGCGGAAGCGGAAGATTATCGCGGAAGCTTGAAGCGGAATATTATAGCGGAAGCGGAAAACCACAGCGGAAGCGGAAAATTACAGCGGAAGCGGAAGATTATCGCGGAAGCTTGAAGCGGAATATTACAGTGGAAGCGGAAAACTACAATGGAAGCGGAAGATTACAACAGAAGCTTGAAGCGGAAGATTACAGCGGAGGCGGAAGGAGGAGAATAAGAGTTTAAGAGGGGGGGCAGCTTAGCTAAGGCCCTGCTTCTGATAAGTGACTGCGCTGATAAGGACATCAGGGGGCAGCTTAAGCTGGGGTCTTTACTTTTAGGTAAAATACCTGCGGCGACTTGGGATCGGGGAGGAGTTTTTTTTTGCAAAGGAAGGTTTTCTGAGAGAGCGGAAGCGGAATACGGAGGAGAAGCTAAGAAGCTGGGGGAAGATCAAATTGCTGACAGATTGAATTGGGAGAGCATCGTAAGAGAGAGAGGCATGAGTTTTAGGCTTGGACGTTGTTTAAATAAACTATTCTGGGGAGAAATTACTCTCAGGAGACAGTTCTATTGAGAGATCGTTTGAAAATCTACAGGGGACTTTTGATCGACGTTGGATCAGATTTCTGAGGGTTTCAGTTGGGGCAAGGAGAGGAATAAGATTCAGGGGTCCGAATTTCTCTATTAGGTTCAGATTGAGACGTACTGGGTAGACTTTTGGCTTGACGGGTGAAGACAGGTGCGCAGGAGAGGAAGAGAGAGATTTTCTGTACAGTTGGAGAAATTGGTGGTGCAGACGACACTGTAATAAAGTTAATTGAATCTTGAGAGACCTATGTGTGTACCCAGGGTGTGTTTGAGTGCTTGTTTTTGTAATTGGTGAGCACAAGGAGCAGTGTTTCGAGATCACATCGTCAGCAGCAACCTATTTTCTTTTCTGGTCATTTTTCTCTGATCGATCACAGTCAGGAGGTCCGCCCTCCCCAAGAAAGACTCTCAACTCGACATCTGGTGCTTCCACTGAGAGCTATTGGGGTGATTGATTTGGAGAATTGACTGAATTGAGAAGATGGATCACAGTGCTGCCGTACAAGGTGTAGCTGCTGCTCAAGGTGCTCCTGTTCAAGGGACTCCTGGTCAAGATGGAATTGGCTCTCAAGGAGGACCTACAGCGGTTCCAACAGCAACAACACAGCCTGCTGTAGACACGTCTCAGATTCTTCAGGCGTTGGCTACCTTGATTCAGTAACAGCCTGCAATTGGGGGAGCTGAGGAGAAGTCCACAAGAGCATTACAAGCAATTGTTGGTCGGTGTGGACGATTTGATGGAAGAGATGTTACTAGGTACCTACGGGAGTATGTGGGTGAGATGGAGTTGGTCAGGGCACCTGAAGTTGAGATAATTCTGAGCTTTGAGTTGACTGTTGTCCCTGAATTGAGAGAGAAGGTGAGAAATTTACAGAAAAGACATCTAGGTGGGTGGACTTTGTTTGAGCGTGCATTGAGAGAAGAGTTTCTAGAAGAGGACTCTGAAAGAGTCACCAGAAGAACTCTCATGGACTGGATAGAGCGTCAGCCTGGACGTTCCATGGGATTGAATGAGGTAATTCGTGAGTTTGAGAAGAGATACTCTCAGCTTTCTGGTCTAGAGAAGTTGACGCTGGATGCTAGGAAGACGGAGTTGTTCTTGGGGGCTCTGGATGAGTTCACAGCAGATAGGCTTTGTTTCATGTTGGCTGATCGAGGGACTGAAGGGGGAGTTACATCTGATTGGAGGAGAGTGGAAGAAGCAGTATCTACCCTTGCTAGGCAACGTCGTGGTAGGATGGTGTTACAGCTAGAAACCTTACCAGAGCAGCAGAGAGTAGCTCCTCCAGTTCATGTAGCTCCTCCTACAATACCTCAGGCACCTATAGTGGTTCCTCAGGCACCTATAGTGGTACCTCAAGCGCATGTAGTACCTAATCCAGCACAGAGAGGACCTAGACAGCAGCAGCGACCTGTTGAGAATCGAAATCAACATAACTTGATAGAAGAACTCACTCAACAGCTGAGAGATTTGAGGGTTGAGATGGCAGACCTGAGGAGAGATCAACGACCAGTTGCACCAGGTGCTCGACCTATAGGAGGAACCTTTACCAAGAGATGTATTTGGTGCGACAGTCCAGATCATCTCAGAGGAGACTGTCAAGACTTGGCGGTTGCCTTGCGAGAGGGCGTAGTCAACTATCAGAATAACAGGTTGTACTTAACCGCCACAGGGCAGCCTCTGAACACGTATTTTGGGAGAGGAGGAATGAGGAGTTCTCTTCCAGCACTTACTGGTGCGAATACTACAGCGATGACTGCGGGTTCTGCAGAGGCTGATGTGTATACTGGGAGAGTTGAGGTACGCTCTAATCCAACTATGGTTGAGCAGGCTGTTGAGGTTCCGGTTGAAATGATGAAGAGAGGTGCTGAAAGCATTAGGAGAGCTACTGGATGGAGAGACCCAGTGGATGCAACTTCTATTCGAGCATTTTTAGAAGCGAGCAGTGAACAGGATGCCATGATGGAAGACAAAAGAAGACGGGACGCTTCTGATTTAGATGCAGGAGTACCAGAGGACAGTGACCGTCGGAGGGTTACGAGGAGGAGAGCAGCGGAACCATCACCATCTGTACCAGCTGGTAGATTTCCTGCTGCAGAGGATATACCTTCTACCTCTACAGCTCCACCACCTGCAGTAGATCCTATGGAAGGTGTACAGGATTTGCCACATGAGCCTACTGCTGCGGATAGAGTGCGAGGGAAAAGGTTTACAGCACAGGAAAAGGGGAAAGCTCCAGCTTACAAGTTAGCGGCAGACATTGAAACAACAACAGACTTGCGTGCTGTTCTGGAGCAACGCATTTTGGATGCTAGAGTTGAGTTTACTCTTCGTGAAGTGCTTGGTATCGCAAAGAGAGAGTTTCATGAGTTGATAATAGACATCATGAAGAGAAAGAGACAGGTGGTGTTGACTGAACAAGTGAGTAGTCAGATGGTTGGAGTAGTAGATGCTATTGGTGTTGATCCGTTCAGAGGTGATAAGTATGAGGCATGGGTTGCTGGTCCTGCTGTTATTGAGAATGAAGATGAAGAGTATGAGGAGGATAGGTCAAGCGCGGACAGCGATTTCAAAGAAAAGCATTGGACAAGAGCGACAACTGAGACGCAGGTTCGACTTGGGGGACTTTCTGAACCAGTACCTGCACTTGTGGATCACGGGTCGGAGATCAACATCATTTCCAAAGAGGTGTATGAGAAGGGGCAGTGGCCAATCGAAAGGAATCATGGTTGGGTACTTCGTGCAGCAAATAATCAAAAGGGTGAGTTATACGGAGCTTTTCCTAATATGTGTGTGAGGATTGGAGATGTAGAGGTTGATCAGCATTTCTTTGTACAGTCATCTGCCTCCTATCCTGTCATACTGGGCCAACCATACATCACCGCTGTTCGAATGGAGACAAAGGTGATGAATGATGGGTCTCATTATGCCAGAGTTCGGAGTCCTGATGATAAGTACTCAGTATAGTTTTTGACGGTTCGTTCAAGACATGAGCGGAACCAACAAACCCTTAGAGATTCTCAGACGAAGATATGTAAGGGTTTTCGCAGTCCACTCCTGTAGAGCGGGAAGACAGGGGTGTAGAACCTACTGTTGAGATCCCGTCAGAGCTGGAAGCGAGACATGTACAAAGGTCTGGAGACAAGTGTGGTGTACAGAGTTGGCAGTCCGGATTGCTGATGTTTGAGACAGATGGCTGGAGTCGATTTACAAGAGTTGAAGATATGAGGAAAAATACAAAAAGATGGATGGTGAACCAGGTATCAGAGTTGTGGCGTGTAGGAGTTCTACCTGAAGACGAAGTAGTTTCTGGCTTGTTTGAAGAGTTTATGTCTATACAGTCAGTTATTGGTTGGTTAGACAATGTGAGTAGATTGATGGAGGGGGAAAATAGTGTGGTGGTGATCCCTATCCACTCTCGATGCATATATGAGGAGATTGCTACATACATGCAGTTCTTTCCTCATCCGATGCAGAATAATGAAGAGAGAGAAGCAAGTTGTTGGTGTGCACTCCCTCAAGAAGCAGATGTCCATGCGAAGTACAAATCTGTACTGAGAAAGGTAAGACCGGTAGCAGCTCAACTACCTGCTAACTCCCAACAGCAAGTACAGTTAGTGGGGACTGAGCCTATATTGCGTGATCATAGACGAGTAGGACACCAGTTTACTGAGAAGACATTGAAGGAGCTCCAGATAGGAGGGGGTGATTTCTTGACTGAGGACGAGAAAACCGTGTTTGAGCATATGATAGTGAAGCATGGTAAAGCATTCTCTTTTTCAGCAGAGGAGATAGGTTGTGTGGACCCAAAGGTTATAGCGCCTATGGTTATATTCACAATCCCTCATGTGCCTTGGGACTTGAAACCGATCCCAGTTCCTCGTGCTTTGTTGCCTAAGCTCATCGAGTTGTTGAAAGAGAAGGTACAGATGGGGATACTTGAGCCGTCTATGGGGCCATATTCTAGCAGGTGGTTCACTGTACCCAAGAAGTCAGGAGCTTTGCGTTTTATTCAAGACTTACAGCCTGCGAATAACGTAACCATACGTAACGTTGGGACGGGTCCTGTGATTGAAGAGGTAGCAGAGGCATTTGCAGGGAGAGCTATTTATTCGATAGGAGATCTATATTCTGGTTATGATCAGTTCCAGCTGGCTGTGGAGAGTAGAGATTTAACTACTATGCGTACGCCCCTGGGATTGATGCGGATGTGTACTCTTCCACAAGGAGCGACGAACTCGGTGGCTCATATGCAGAATGCGATGCATAAGGTACTGAGGGAGTTTGTGTCTGATGTTACCATTCCGTTTCTAGATGATATTCCTATAAAGGGTTGCGCGGTTGAAGACAAGAATGAAGTAGTACTTGCGAATGGATGTAGAAGGTTTGTTACAGACCATATCAGGGATGTAGAACGTATCTTGACTCGACTGGAGGAGGTGCATCTCACCCTGTCAGGAGCTAAGTCCAAGTTTGGTGTGTCTGAGATTTTAGTGGTTGGACATCTGTGTGGTGCTTTTGGAAGGCGATCAAACCCCGAGAAGGTTGAAGCTATAGCTAGGATGGCAGACTGTAAAAATATCACGGTTCGACGCTTTCTAGGTGCTTGTGTATTTTATCGTTTATCCATTCCTCATTATGCCCATGTTGCTGAGCCTTTGTATGCATTATTGAGGAAGGGTAAGAGGTTTGCATGGACCTCAGTCCATCGAGAAGCTATGAATAGGCTGAAGGAGGCTCTACAGTCTCCACCTGTTCTAAGAAGAGTAGACTACGGATGTGGGAGACCTGTCATGGTCACAGTAGATACTAGTCCAAAGGCGATTGGCTGGGCAATAGGTCAAGATGATGCGGATGGTATGCGGTTTACCTCTAGGTTTGGAGCTAAGATCTTGACAGACAGGCAACGAGATTATCCTCAGGTGAAGCGTGAGTTGTGGGGAGCGGTGACAGCGATGAAGACAGACCGTGAGTTTTTGATTGGTGCTCATGTAGTTCTAGAAACGGATTGTCTACCTCTACTAGGCATGATATCCAACTGTAGCACGCCAGACATAGCGATGTTACGTTGGATTGCCTATATTAGAAGCTTGAACCCAGAGCTGAAGCATATAAAAAAAAAGGAGAATATGGTCGCAGATATGTTGTCAAGAGCTCGATTTGTAGACGAGGATGTCATGATTTCAGAAGCTGAGGAAGAGGAGAGAAGGGATGCTCAGTGTCAGGTTAATCGACGGGCTACGAACTTGGAGCCGTTGATGTTTAGAGAGGAGCTTTACACAGGTAGACTTCGTGACATAGGGTATTATCTGAGCTTGTTGGAGAGGCAAGAGAGATGGAGCAAAGTAGAGTTCAGAGAGATAAGGAAACAAGCTTACAACTATCTTCTGCATGATGGGTATCTTTGGAGACGGCCACAGAGGAGAGATGGGATGTTCATACGAGTAGTGGACGATCTGCAGACTAAGCAGCAACTGATGAAGGAGTTCCATGATACTTTGTGGGCCGGACATCGAGGGATTTGGGCTACCTACGTCAAGTTGAAGAAAAGGTATTGGTGGAAAGGTCTGTACCAGGATGTGATGAACTACGTCAGTTCCTGCTTACACTGCCAGTTCTATTCGAAGATGCGGTATAGAGACGGTCTCGTGCCAACTTATCCGCCTTGTATTCACTTCCAGTGGGTTCTCGACTTGGTAGTAATGCCTCTAGGGTTATGGGGCATGCGATATTTGGTTCTGGCTCGTGAGGATCTCTCCAACTTTGTAGAAGGGCGAGCGCTGAGGACGAAGACCACAGAGGGGATATGTAAGTTTGTTCTTGAAGATATTATCTGTAGGTATGGGTCTGTAGGAAGACTAAGGGCAGATAGGGGAGAATTACGTGGTACGGAAGCGAAAGAGTTTTTTGCTCGATATGGTGTGAAGCTCAAGCTTACTACTGCGATGAATCCAGAGGGGATTGGCAAGAGCGAGCGAGGACATCCATCAATAGTTCAGGCTTTGGTGAAGGCGTGTGATGGTAAGCATAGAGAGTGGCCTAGGTTACTCCCTTTTGCTTTATGGGCGGATAGAACAACTCATTGTTCTACTACAGGGTACATGCCTGTTGAGTTAATGCTAGGACAAAAACCGATGATGCCAGCAGAAGAAGACTGTCCTACCTGGGCTACCTTGCCATGAGAGGACAATGTGGACCGTGTGCAGCTTCTCTCACTACGAATCAGACAGCTAGAATGTAGAGAGGAGGATCTCTCTGAAGCGCAGCGACGGTTGAAGGCGGCTCGACTTGGGAACAAGGAGAGGTTTGATAAGACTCATAGACTACGACCAAAACCGATACAAGTTGGGGACTGGGTGTTGGTATACGACAGCACATTGGAGAACCAACACTCTACAGTTCGAAAGTTTTTGAGAAGGTGGTTTGGCCCTTACCTTGTCTCTGATGTACATCAGAATGCTACTTATTCCTTGCAAGAGCTAGATGGCACGCCTTTAAAGCTTCCAGTTGCTGGGAAACGAGTGAAGTTATTCAAGAAGAGAGGGGAGAATGTGGAGCTAGCTGAGTTCTTAAGTTCAGAGCAGACAGGAGCAAATGAAGACCTTTCTGAGACGGTCTAAGAGAGCGAAGACAATTTGGAGGACCACGAGGATCGGTGACGGATTGGCACATACCAGAGGATGTGCAGGTTTGGAGGGGGTGAATGTCGTATTGTACATAGGTCTATACAAAGTGAAAAGTATTGCAGAGAGATTCTTTTTCTATATTGTGTAAAGGAAGCTGCCCTGCAGTTTAACAAGCTAGGTAGGAGCTAAGCTGGGGCTATGCTTGACAAGCTGCCCCCTAGCTTGGGTTGGAATATCACCCCTAAGGGAGTCGAAAGACGTCAGAATGCAAAGCTCGACGAGGAGAGCGGCCTCATGCTTCTAGTTTTGACAGAAAGTGTTTTAAGCAATAGTTAGTACGAGTTTTAGGCTGTGAAATATGTGAAAGAGGGAAATCAGTCGATTCTGGCTCGTGACTCGAACTCAGAATCTGATAGCATGGGTGTGTAGGTGTTCATGAATACTATAGTTTTGACTCCTTGTTCATTAAAAACGGAGTTGTATAGAGAAGTTAGCGTAGGAAAGGCTAGTAAAGACTTTACAGGAAAATTTCTTCAGGAAAACATGTGTACAAAAGTTTTTACCTTCTTGAATGGAACCAAAGGCCATCCTAGTGATAGGGCGCCTGCCTAGGAGGAAAGTGGTCTCAGGATCAATCCCCCCTGACCTCTGGTTCCTATTCCGGCATGTTGGCCTCCTGGAAGGGAGTCTATGTTGGATATGCAGCTACGTCCTGCATATCTAGGGGCGGGAGACCGGTATCTCCCTTAATCGTGGGCTTCCTGGCCTAAGCCTCCGCATGCCATCCTGAATATACTATGGGAGATACCTGGTGCGCATATGGGGGGGCTGTAAGCCCTGTGGGGCAGCCTCATAAGTGTTGGGGCTTCGGCCTACATCGGATGGCTTGTAGTATATTCAGGGTGGCATCAAGATGGCATCGAGGGCACGGGAAACTTTTGCTGAATATTATGTACGCATAAGGACAGCAGAGGAGCAGCTTTAGATGGGGCCTTAAAATTAAAGCGAAAGATTACAGTGGAAGCGGAAGATTACAACGGAAAACTGAAGCGGAAGATTACAGCGGAAGCGGAAGATTACCGCGGAAGCTTGAAGCGGAATATTACAGTGGAAGCGGAAAACTACAGTGGAAGCGGAAGATTACAACAGAAGCTTGAAGCGGAAAACTACAGCGGAAGCGGAAGATTACCGCGGAAGCTTGAAGCGGAATATTACAGCGGAAGCGGAAAACTACAGCGGAAGCGGAAGATTATCGCGGAAGCTTGAAGCGGAATATTATAGCGGAAGCGGAAAACCACAGCGGAAGCGGAAGATTACTGCAGAAGCTTGAAGCGGAAAATTACAGCGGAAGCGGAAGATTATCGTGGAAGGTTGAAGCGGAATATTACAGTGGAAGCGGAAAACTACAATGGAAGCGGAAGATTACAACAGAAGCTTGAAGCGGAAGATTACAGCGGAGGCGGAAGGAGGAGAATTAGAGTTTAAGAGGGGGGGCAGCTTAGCTAAGGCCCTGCTTCTGATAAGTGACTGCGCTGATAAGGACATCAGGGGGCAGCTTAAGCTGGGGTCTTTACTTTTAGGTAAAATACCTGCGGCGACTTGGGATCGGGGAGGAGTTTTTTTTTTGCAAAGGAAGGTTTTCTGAGAGAGCGGAAGCGGAATACGGAGGAGAAGCTAAGAAGCTGGGGGAAGATCAAATTGCTGACAGATTGAATTGGGAGAGCATCGTAAGAGAGAGAGGCATGAGTTTTAGGCTTGGACGTTGTTTAAATAAACTATTCTGGGGAGAAATTACTCTCAGGAGACAGTTCTATTGAGAGATCGTTTGAAAATCTACAGGGGACTTTTGATCGACGTTGGATCAGATTTCTGAGAGTTTCAGTTGGGGCAAGGAGAGGAATAAGATTCAGGGGTCCGAATTTCTCTATTAGGTTCAGATTGAGACGTACTGGGTAGACTTTTGGCTTGACGGGTGAAGACAGGTGCGCAAGAGAGGAAGAGAGAGATTTTCTGTACAGTTGGAGAAATTGGTGGTGCAGACGACACTGTAATAAAGTTAATTGAATCTTGAGAGACCTATGTGTGTACCCAGGGTGTGTTTGAGTGCTTGTTTTTGTAATTGGTGAGCACAAGGAGCAGTGTTTCGAGATCACATCGTCAGCAGCAACCTATTTTCTTTTCTGGTCATTTTTCTCTGATCGATCACAGTCAGGAGGTCCGCCCTCCCCAAGAAAGACTCTCAACTCGACACCGTTCTGGTCTGTTTCTCAGTTCTGTGCTCTTAGGAGAAAGAATTGGCAGTGTACATACATTCAGAGTTGGTATATATCGCAGCATTCGTTTTCGTGGTTGTTTTTCTCTGTCTTGTCTTTGTTTCAGCACACAACATCTCCACAGCCAGGAACCTCGCGTTTTCCTGGACATCCTTCACGCAAAACGTCCGACGCGACAACGCTTAATGCTCTAGGGACCAAACTGTCGGATGAGGAGGAAGATGAGATTGCTGGTTACTGCTCTCAAGTATCAGAGGGGAGATCCTATCAGCACGTGAGATTTGAAGATGAGGTGGAAGCATCGCAGAAGAGCCATTACTCTCACAACCATTGGGCAAGAGCAACCACAGAGACCTTAGTGAAGCTGGGAGATCTAGAGGAACCTGTGGTGGCGTTGATTGATCATGGCTCAAAGATTAATCTGATGTCTAAGGAGCTGTACAAGCGTGGGAGATGGCCCATAGACACCGACCATGGATGGCTTATCCGCGCTGCCAACAACCAGAGGGGAGAACTCTATGGTGCTTGCTCCAACATCAAGGTAACTGTGGGTGACATCAGTGATGTTCAGAATTTCTTTGTGCAAGACATGTCAACCTATCCTATCATTCTAGGGCAGCCTTACATTACTGCTGTTAGAATGGAGACACGAGTTATGGATGATGGTTCAGCCTATGCTAGGATACGTAGTAGAGACAGCAAAAGAGCTGTTCAGTTTTTGACCGTTGCTGCAGAACATGAGAGGAATCGTGATAGCTTGAGAGACCGTCCACTACCTAAGATTACTCAGGAGTTTAGAGAGTCTAGGGGTTTTGGCAGAGTACCATTGAAGAGCGAGACTTCAACGGTACAGTAGAGATAGGATTCTCGTCTGATCAAGTAAAGCAGGAAGCTTTATCCACTAGCTTCTTGGGATTGACGTCATGTGGATCAGTATGTTATAGGAAGGTTGAGAATCTGAAGAGGTTTGAGAGGCAACATGTGAAGTATGTACAGCAGTCTTTGTGGGATAGTGGAGAGTTAGCAGGAGATGAATACATATCTGGAGTGTTTGAAGAGCAGTATTTGGTAGATACTATAGGGGAGTTGAAATCTATATTAGAAAGCTCTACAGATGATGTAGATAGAGTGGTGAGAGTGAGCTCTAAAGAGCTTTATGATGTAATTGATAAGTTTATAGATCGACAAGAAGTGTATGTGGAGACCAAGTACAAGTCAGTGGCAAAGAAAGTCAAACCAGTGGCTTTGCCTTTGCCACTCGATTACAATCAGAAGATGGAGCAAGCTGCACGAGAACCAACGCTCAGAGGACCGAGAAGAATTGGGCACCAGTTCACAGAAACAACACTGAAGGAGCTGAAGATTGGAGGTGATGGATTTCTTACCGAGCAAGAGAAGAAGAGCTTCAGGGAGATGCTATCTATGCATGGTAAGGCGTTTGCGTTTGAGTCACATGAAGTAGGATGTGTAGATCCAAGTGTAGTTGCACCTATGGTAATCTTTACTATACCGCATGTGTCTTGGAATCTACGTCCTATCCTTGTACCTAGAGCTCATATATCAAAGCTGATAGACTTGCTCAATGAGAGGATTAGGATGGGTATCTTGGAACCATCTATAGCTCCCTACTCTAGCAGATGGTTTACTGTTCCGAAGAAGAGTGGAGCTTTGAGATTTATCCAAGATATGCAGCCAGTTAACAAGGTGACTATCAGGAATATGGATATAGGACCTATTGTAGACGAGTTTGCAGAGGCTTTTGTTGGTCGTGCTATCTATTCAATGGGAGACTTATATTCATGTTATGATCAGTTTCAGTTATCCTCTGAGAGTAGAGACTTGACTACAATGAGGACACCTTTGGGGTTACTAAGGATGTGCACCTTGCCGCAAGGTGCTACCAATTCTGTAGCACATATGATGAATGACATGAACAAAGTTTTGAGGGACTTCATTCCTTAAAAAACTATGCCATTCCTTGATGATGTGCCGATCAAAGGATGTGCTGAGGAGGAAATGAATGAGGTAATGGATCAGAGGGGGTGCCGTAAGTTTGTTGCAGATCATATAGTTGACTGCGATAAGATATTGAGTCGACTGGAGGAGGTTCATTTGACTTTATCAGGAGCAAAGTCTGTATTTGAAGAACAAGAGGTGTTGATTGTGGGGCACCTATGTGGATCTTATGGTCGGAAACCTTGTCCAAACAAGATTGATGCCATTCGAAGGATGAAGGAGACATGTGGATCAGTTACTGAGGTGAGAAGATTTCTAGGTGCATGTGTGTTTTATCATATATGGATTCCACACTTTGCACATGTAGCAGATCCGTTGTACAAGTTGTTGAGGAAGGGGCAAAGATTTCAGTGGCAAGAGGAGCAGAGCGAGTCTATGAAGAAGTTGAAGGATCTGTTGTCTTCACCACCAACTCTACGGAAGGTAACATATGAGTTGGGCAGATCTGTTATCCTTACAGTTGATACTAGTCCTATTGGCATTGGATGGGCTGTAAGACAAGACGATGAGGATGGAAATAGATATGTGGTGCGTTTTGGTGCTAAGGTATTAAGTTCACGGCAGAGAGACTACCCTCAGGTCAAGAGAGAGCTATGAGGAGTAGTTACTGCGATGAAGAGTGATAAGGAATACTTGATAGGAGCACATGTGGTTGTGGAGACAGATTGTTTACCTCTCTTGGGAACTAGCTGTACAACTCCAGATATTGCTATGTTGAGGTGGATAGCATATATCAAGTCCTTGAACCCAGAGTTTAGACATATTGCAGGAAAAGACAATCCTGTGGCAGATATGTTATCAAGGGCTAGGTATTACGATGAGAAAGAAATGATAGATGATCAGGAGGATGTGAGAACAGAGTTCTATTCTAGTGCTCTTGCTAGAAAAGATAGAAGCTGTTTTGCAGCTCCATTGGAGTTATTTGAGGAGACTATGTATGATGGCGAGTGGTTGGATCTTAGACGCTATTTGAGTTCACTGGAAAGGCAAGAAGGCTGGTCTGATGCAGATTTCAAGAGGATCCGTAGAATAGCTTATGGTTACTTTTTACATGGAGGACATCTATGGAAGCGCCCTAAGCTACAAGGAGGTATACCGCAGCGGGTAGTATGTGACCTGGAATTGCAGCAGAAGCTGATCAAGGAGTTCCATGAGAGTCTATGGGCCGGTCATAGAGGAGTTTGGGCTACATTTGCCAAGATGAAGGAGAAGTATTGGTGGAAGGGTATGTATAAGGATGTAGTACAGTTTGTTTCATCTTGTATACCTTGCCAGATGTATTCCAACGTACGTCATCGTGATGGATTGCATCCTACTTATCCTTTAGCCATCCATTACAAATGGGTAGTTTATTTGGTAACTATGCCATTTGGACTTGGACAAATGAGGTATCTAGTCTTGGCTAGAGAAGATCTATCTAACCAAGTCGAAGGTCGTGCCCTGAGGACAAAGACCACTGCTAGTGTTTGCCGCTTTCTACTTGAAGATGTTATTTGTAGGTATGGGTGTGTGGGAAAGATCACTGCAGATAGGGGTGAGCTGGATTCACAAGAAGCGGTTGAGTTCTTCAAGCGATTGGGAATCAAGTTGGCGTTAACCACTGCTTACAATCCTGAAGGGAATGGCAAGAGCGAACGAGGTCATCCGCCAATCATCAAAGCTTTGGTAAAAGCTTGCAAGGGTAAGATCCGTGAATGACCTAGACTGCTACCATTTGCTTTGTGGGCGGATCGTACAACTCATAGTACCGTTACAGGTTACATGCCAGCAGAGTTGATACTAGGGCAAAAACCTGTGATGCCGATTGAGGAGGTTGTGCCTACTTGGAATGTTTTGCCATGGGAAGATGATAGAAGTACGGAGGATCTTCTTGCATTAAGGATCCAACAGTTAGAATGGAGACCTGAGGATGTTGTCAAAGCTGTGGAAAGGTTGAAGACTGCTAGAGAGAGAAATAAAGGCAGATTTGATAGAACGCATAGATTACGACCCAAACCAGTTAAAGAAGGTGATTGGGTGTTAGTCTATGATAGTAGTCTTGATAATCAGCATAGCACCATCAGAAAGTTTTCCAAGAGATGGTTCGGACCTTATGTGGTGTTAGAAGTTCATGACAATGCCACATACTCTTTGAGAGAGTTAGATGGTGCAGTGTTCAAGATACCAGTCGCATGGAAGAGAATCAAGCTCTTTAGAAGGAGAGGGGAGGACCAGAACATTGCAGAGCTTACTGAGGATGAAGCTGAAGACTCAATGGAGGTTGAAGATGAATTTGAAGCTGAAGCTGAAGAGTCTTGATCTGGATCTGGCACATATCGGAGGATGTGCAGGTTCAGAGGGGGTGGATGTCGCGCTACTTGGCGGCTACATGCTTGACTTCTACTCCGACGCTTAGGTTTAGTAGTTCTAGAAGTTAGCTCATATTACTTCTAGTCCTTTATGTATATGTTTGACACCTTTGCATACGGTGTCAATACTATTTTGAGTCCTAGTAGGCTGATAGTATGCTAGTTATCTTGTTCAAGCATTTGTGCGCTTGTGCAAGTGACTTCTTACTTGTCTATGACGTTCAATGTACATAACTTAGGGTTTCCATGCTGATAGGGGTTTGAGCTCATGGATTGTACTTACTTGTCGCCCATGCACGCTTTCTAGCTGATTTAAGTTATTTTTCGGGGCTGCGTGTCGTTTTAGGTAGTTTAAGTTTTACGTTGGCACTCTAGGGAGCTTGACGTGGTAGCCTATGAGTAAAACTAAGTTGCCACGTGGTTTAGGGTACTAAAGGACAATCAAGAGGAGCTATGAACTCCCATTGGTCTGTTTTTGTCTTTTGTTAAACTCTAAATTTAAAAACAGAGCTCTAGAGTGGAGTTCGAGCATTTGGTGAGGGATCTTCGAAATCTGAGATGACAGGGAGAGAGAGGTCGTCATGCCAAGCACTTCCAGTGAAATTTTCGATCGATTTGAGTCAATAAAGACGAAGTTATGATCAATTGAAGTTCGAATTGTGCCAGAATTGAATCACTTTTGTTGGATTTAGGGTTTTCAGTGTCACTTGCAGCAGATTTGAGGAAATTGCTTCAAAACTTCGAGGTTGTGTTTTCTGCCAGCAGGGCTACAATTTCCCAAAAAGTTTCGCATCGATTGAGTGACTGAGTAATTCAGGGCGGCTACTGAAGCTGGAGGGGTCTGGAAAGCTCTTAATCTAGAGCAGCGACTTCAGAGGAGGAGATCTGGAGTTCTGTGTACATTCAGGAGTCCCAACTTCACAGGGAGGTTCAGCACCCTGTAGATTTCAAATACTGTGAGAATATTTGAATTTGATTGAGCCAATCTTCTGTTCTAGGTTGAAATAGCCAGCTGGGTACCAGAAATTGCCGCAATTTTCTTACTCAGAACTTTTCTGTCCATATCTCCGTGTCAGAATTTGATCTCAGGCTGAAACTTCGTTTGTGAGTCCAGTAGTACCTCATTTGCATGTAGGGGAAGTTTAGAAGTCTAAACCTTCATAGTTTTCTTCTCCGTGAGTGTCAAAGTTCACCGCCGGATCTTATTACTGCCAGCTAGACCTGAATTTCGCTTTCTGAGCATATTACTAGATCTTACACGTCTGTGTGAGTGTTTATAGCCCTATTGTGACCTGAAAGCCAACCTCTTGAGTAAACAACCACAGCCAGAAGCCCGGCGCTTTCCTAGGTAGACGGATCACACTCCGACAACGACATCATCAAGGAAGATGGGTCCTAGGAGTGTACCTAGGAAGACCACCTTCTTCCCGATCATTCATTCTGGATCGGAGTCCGACTCACAAGAGGAGCTCTTGAGTACCCGAGCTGCACAGAAGACCGCTTCTGCGCAGAAGGTGAAGGTGAAGGATGGATGGATACTCCTACTGCGATGCGAGGAAGCGTAGTAAAGAGGACCGTTTCTGCCATGGGGAGAGATCTTCCACCCCGGAAGATGAGAAGAGTAGCTTCTTCTCGTGCGCAGAAACAGAAGACCATAATGGTGGAAGAGGCGTCCTTGCCTCGGGAAGACAAGGTCGGCACATCCGGTCGGATTGTGGAGATGAACTTGTCTTCCGCGGGAAGAAGACTGGAAGAGTTCAGTGTCTTCTTCCACTCAGAGATCCAGCCAACTATGGAGTTGCTGGAGAAGAGAGCGAAGGCTCAAGAGAAGCCACTACAGCCTGGATTCGGTCTGCGCACCTTGATGCAGCAAGAAGAAGACCAGAAGAAGGTAGAAGCGCTAAAAGTCAACCTCCGCACCAAGGAGAAGCTCGCAGCGAAGTACAAGGCGGAAGCAGCCGCTTTTGCCAAGCAAAGGGAAGTCAGAATCCCGTCAGAAGGAGATCAAGAAGAAGAAGCAGCGTAAGGAGATGTCATCTTTCCCTGAGCGGCCTTCTTCTCCTACTTACGACCGAGAAGATCCGAAGTACTTTGCTCCTGACATTAGGCAAGAAGTTGAAGCGATCATGCAAGAACAGCTGGAGAAGCAACAGAAGATAGTACAGCAGCTTCTTCCACCGACTACGGCAGCCCTTGTCTCATGAGAACAGCTTCCAGTCGAGGGAAGACACCATTCTGATCTTCCACCCAAGGAAGCAGCTACTACATCTTCTCTGTTGGAAACACCAGTCACTCTTCTGAAGCGACCCCCTTACGACTTCTTGCGAGACTTGTGGAATCAGAAGACGGATGTAACCTTCCAACAGCTATTGGATGACAACGCTGGTTACATGAAGCTGTTGCAGTCTGTGCTTCGAGGATCGAGGAAGAGGAGAACAGCTAAACTTCTTCAGAGCACCTCGATCTTAAGAATAGAGCATGAAGACTTGGTAGCCCCAGAACTTGATATGGAGATCCATGGCTGTCTTCTGAAGAAGGTACCCATTGATTCCGACTCCGGAGTTAACATCATGCATGAAGAAACAGCGCATGTCCTAGGCTTCACCGAGTTCCAGCCTACTCCGAGAATCCTCAGAATGACGGACCAGACCAGAAGACGACCTTTGGGGCAACTGAAAGATGTCTTGACGGTAATTGGGGGAGTATCTTTTTACCTCACTTACATCATTTTGCGACCTGTAGCTAGGGTTGGATATCAGGTGTTGATAGGAAGACCATGGCTGTATGCTGCAAATGTAAATACCGATTGGAGAAGACATCGTTTGAGATTTCCCAATCCTACACCCAAGCCAGGTGAGAAGACCAAAGTCTCCCTTCCTTGGATCAAGATTGGACACCAAGGTGAAACTCCTTCTACGACAGAGGGGTACACTTCAGAAGACTCAGCTGCGTCTTCTGACATGGATGAACGATATGACGAGTTTGTGGTGAATAACTTGTGTACTACAGAAGTGATAGAGATAGCAGAGGAAGTGATCTGTGGATACATTGAGTGCTACGAAATTGCGGAAGAAGAGCTTCCAGAAGACGAAGATATTGTCTTCTCTTCAGAAGATCTGACAGTTGGTCTTCCAGAAGACGAATCCGAACCGGAAGAAGCTCCCAAATCGGAATACTTTGGTGCCAGTGAGTACAGTCACACTAAAGGAATGGTAAACACGGATGATCTTCAAGAAATGGAGGTTGCTCCTGGGAAGAAGCTGAAGCTTTCCAAGGTGATCGAGGGTCAACAGTTGGAAGACTTTAGAGAACTTCTGACGGAGTTCCAGGATGTCTTTGTTTGGACCATAGAAGACATGAAGGGCATACATCGAGAGTTAGGAGAGCATCGCATTGACTTGCTAGAAGGTGTTGTTCCTGCACGGCAGAGACAATATCGGCTCAACCTCAAGTACTCGCTTCTTGTAAAGGACCAGATCGACCGATACCTAAAGGCGGGAGTCATCTTCCCAGTCCTTAGTAGTGAGTGGGTAGCTCCTATTGTCATCGTGCCAAAGAAGCAGACAGGTAAGATCCGAGTGTGTCAGGACTTCCGGAAGCTTAACTTGGCCACGAAAAAGGATCATCACTCTTTATCATTCACCGATTTTGTGTTAGATCAGGTAGCAGAACATGAGTTCTACTGCTTCCTGGATGGGTATTCTGAGTACAACCAAGTTTCAATCAGAGAAGAAGACAAGTCAAAAACCACTTTCACTATTGATTGGAGCACGTACGCGTACAATCAAATGCCGTTTGGTTTATGCAACGCACCTGTCACATTCCAGAGACTGATGATTACGATCTTCAAGGAGTATCTTCGCACATTCATGGAGATCTTCTTGGATGATTTCTGTGTGTTTGGATCGAAAGAAGACCACCTGATATTTCTAAGGAAGTGTTTTTTGAAGTGTAGAGAACATCGTTTGGCTCTTCACCCGGAGAAGTGCTTCTTTGGTATGTCAGAAGGAATTTTGCTAAGACATAGGATTTCTGGAAGATAGATTTCTGAGTATAGAAGTCGACTGTGTTAAGGTGGAAGTTATCATGAAACTTCACCCACTTGCTAACCTGACTCAGTTGAGAAGCTTCCTGGGCAACGTAGGATACTACAGGAGGTTTATTGACAGGTACGCAGAGATAGCATGAAGACTTACCAAGTTGTTGAAGAAGGACAAACCTTACAATTGGTCTTCTGAGCAACAAGAAGCATTCGAAGAAATGAAAAGACTTCTGTCAAAATCCCCTGTCCTAAGACCACCTGATTGGGAGAGAGTCTTCCATATTTATGTGGATGTTTCTGCTTTCGCCATAGGGGTGGTATTGAGTCAGAAGGATGAGAAGAAGAAGGATTGTCCCATCTACTATGCGGGAAGACAACTCAGTGATGTAGAGAAGAAGTACTCTACAACTGAAAGGGAGTGTCTTGGCATGATTTACTCCTGTAGAAAGTTTAGGCATTATCTTCTAGCCAATCCGTTTGTCTTCTATGTGGATCATTTTTCTTTGAAACATCTCGTGAAGAAAGCAGATTTGTCTGATAGGATAGCTAGGTGGATTCTTCTACTCCAGGAATTTACTTACACAGTT
This sequence comes from Asterella californica, assembly GCA_036924285.1. Taxonomy (NCBI): domain Eukaryota; kingdom Viridiplantae; phylum Streptophyta; class Marchantiopsida; order Marchantiales; family Aytoniaceae; genus Asterella; species Asterella californica. The sequence continues at coordinate 18,269,851 of JAYKYS010000008.1, forward strand.
GAGTATAGGCTTGGAAGACAACATGTTAATGCTGACTACCTATCCAGATTGGAGACAGAACGACGAGAAGATGAAGTGGAAGACGAGTTCTCTGACGAAAAGCTGTTTTCAGTTTTCGCAGCGACACTTTCAGCTGAGGGGGGCGTACCGCCTTCTTCCCAGAAGACGAGACTAGATCTTTTGATCAAGTCTTTGCGACTTCCACAGAAGAATCGATCTTCAAGGACTTGAGGAAGTTCTTGGAAGACCAACAGTATCCCGAGGGATTGGATGTGGAGCAGAAGGCTGTCTTCTTACACAAGGCAGGTCCCTATGCCATCTTCCAGGGTATCCTGTTTAGGAAGGGACATGACGAGAAGCTAAGGAGATGCCTTGAGCCTTCAGAGATTAAGCCAGTGATCACGAGTCTTCACTACGAAGATGCTGGGGGTCACTACGGGCTGAAGATCACAGTGAAGAAGATGTTGGACGTCGGTTACTGGTGGTCGGCCATGTACAGAGACACTTTTCAGGAGATCAAGAAATGTGATGCGTGCCAGAGGGTGGGAAGACCAACAGCTACTACTAGGTGACCTCTAACTCCCATTCTTCCGCTTGCTCCTTTTGAAAAGTGAGGAATCGACTTTGTTGGGCCTATCGCCTCGGTGGCTAGAAGAACGCGAGCACGGTATATTTTGATAGCTACTGACTATGCTACCAAGATGGTGGAAGACGAAGCCACAAGGAAGAACGACGTCGCAGTGGTAGCCAGGTTCCTCTGACACAACATTATCACTCGATACGGATGTCCGCTGGAATTGATATCAGATAGAGGTACTCACTTCTTAAATGAGACTATTTCTCTCCTGACCCAGTACTTCAAGATAAAGCATCAGAAGACGACGCCGTACAACCCGAAAGCTAACGGATTGACAGAGAAGTCGAATGGCCTTCTATGTAATATCTTGAATAAGGTAACTGTTAACCATGCGTATGATTGAGACACGAAATTGCCATCTGTGTTATGGGCTTTCAGGATTTCACCCAAAGTCACGACCCAGAAGACACCTTTCTACCTAACTTATGGCATGACATCTATTGTGTCCATCGAGTTAGAGGTCCTCACTTACAAGTTAGTCGTAACCGAACGCATGGAAGAAGAGGAAAGCCATGAGCAGCGTCTTCTGAACTTTGTAGAGTTCGAAGAAGACAGGAATGCAGCTTTGGAGAAGACGTACGAAGTACAAGCGTAACGTAAAGTGAACTATGATGGCAAGCTGAAGAAGGTAACCGTCGCAGATGGAGACTTGGTTCTTCTCTATGATAATCGACATCTTAAGATTAATAACTTGTTTGTATAACTGAAGAAGCTTTGTTACTTAAGATTATGGCTTCCTTAGAAGGAAGATGATCTTACGATCTTTTTGTAATAAGAAGTTGACTTCTTCGAAAGACGGCCGTCTTCCGGGAAGCGTCTTCTCGATTGTGTCTTTCGAAGACGGAAGACGGCGGAAGACAAAAGACGACAGAAGACGAAAGACACGTATCTTCCGGAAGATGGCAACCACGGAAGCTTAACCACGTAAGAAGTAGGTGTACCTACCAGGTAGCACCGAGTAGGTCAGGTAGGTCATCTAGGTTGCGAACTCCTAAACTGCGTGAGAAGATGCAAAGGAAGCGCATTAGCACAGAACCTTATCCGCTTCCGGCATCGAGAGGTTGTTTTGGACCTAGACGATCGAATTGGAAGATGATCAAGTTGAATGAAGATCAGCAGAGTGGAATTGAGCTGAGTCAAGATCGATTCGTAGCTAGAGAAAAAGACGAAGGCGAATCGTTGAGGTAGGAAGCACATCGAGCTGAAGGAGTCTTCTGAAGACTCTCGAAAGCAGACATTGAAGGGCATCTACGAGGAATCAGAGGAGGAACCTTATTCGATTGAAGAGTGGTAAGGCATTGGCAGCAGCAGCAGCTTAGTGGGATCGCATTGGAGTTGGGGTCGAAGTCGTAAGTGCGCAGAAGACTGAAGGAAGGCCTGGAAGAAGACAGAAGACTGTAGAGGTTCTTTCCATGTTCTCTTTCCTTCCCACTGCTTCTCACCTTTTGTTTGGTATCCCTAGCGCTTCCCCGATTATTTGCAGGCAACCCGATCGATTGATTCCTTCCTCACATTTTTCCTTCTGAGACATTGGGCGCAGAAGTGCTGCCCAATTTTTTACATCTATCTTCTTGCTTCTTCTCGAGTGCAATTCGAGCTTCCCTGCCCATCACCCTCAAATTAGAGATCACAGCTATCAATTTCTCTACCCTACCATCCCTTTACTCCCGAAACCTTGAACAGAAGACGCTTCGGAAGATCTGAACATCTTCGGAAGACGCTTCGGAAGCCTGACTATCTTGGGACGACGACTGTGTGCAATTCGTATCAAGAGTGGATTTGCTTTGCTTTGGTGTTAAGAGAGGCTTGGTACGAATCTTGAGTGGCTTGGGGAGTTGCTTGTTATTTCCAGAAGTTGGAAGTCGGGAACTAGGCCTGTGCCTCCCGGTCTTCCAAGCTTCTCAAATCCACATCTTCCTAGAGAGACTAGAAGACTGGAAAGGCTGGCAGAATGCGCGAGAAGACGTGAGGGTCCGTTATGGGTCTCTTCTGTCTGATCCATAGTAGTCTATTCCTTCTTCTTCCCGAACTTAGAAGAGAGTTGTGAGAAGTCTTGCTGACAGAATCTGGAGAGAATGGTCGAGAGTCATGTCTTCCCGTCATGCAGCAAGCTTCTTCTGAGTGTGTATGAGAGGTGAGAAGTCAGAAGAACAAAGTGCGAATGTCTTGAGTCTGTTGTGAGGATAGATTGCGCGTAAGAAGCAGAAGACAAGTGAGACCAGTGAAGGGAAGCTTGGCTTCGGGAGGTCTTCCGAGAAAGATATTGAATCGGAAGCTGTCCCGGGAGTCTTCCCAGAGGTCACAGTCATCGCAGGAGCCCGCAACCATCTTCTGAACCTGTTGTACACTCTACTTCTCGCAAATCTTCTATTTTTTGTTAGGAAGTAGGATGTAATGCAAAGTGGGTTGTCTTCTTAGGAATCCATGCGAGGCCTTGCTTAGTTAAGATTGTTTAGATATAGCTCAGAAGACGAGAGCTATTTAAGAAGCACTGTTAGAATCTCGGAAGACGGAGTAGCTGTCTTCTGGAAGACTAGATTCGTCTTCTAAGAATGGAAGCTAGACTGTGAGAACTTGAGAAGGATTGAGCCTCCGGCTCACAATAAGTACGTGTGGCTTAGTGCAACAGAGTTTCAAGTATGTCGATGCATCCTCGAGGGTTGGTGTTACCGGCATAAGAACTGACCGAGGCCAAACCCTTCATCAAGGAGTTGGGTCTCGACTTCTTCCTGTGGGATTGGAACCTCGCCGACCAGGGTCTTCTGGAGGAGGTTTGGACAGCCTTACCGCCTCGCAACCGTGTACCTGCGAAGGCAGGAGTAGCTCGAGGAAGACCATCTTCCTGGACCGAGGATTGGTGACGCAAGGCCTTTCACAGATCAGAATCTGAGAACCGAGGTTGTTGGCTCGAGAAGAAGATCTTACCCATGATCTCGGGTAAGTGACATGTGCCTAGAAGCATATTTGTCTCTTCCTGGAGGACAGGCATGGAAGAAACTGTTGGAAGGTTGAATCTTATCGGGAGCCTTAGAAGCGTCTTCTGGCGAAGCTGTTCCTTCACCTCTTTCCTAAGGGGAAGGCGCAGAAGACGAGGTACCTTGGAGATCAAGACGTGGAGTTCCTTGAAGCAGTGTGCGCAGGAGAGAATGTCAACTGGGATGCGTTCTTCCACGCTTATGTACAGACAGAGCTGGTGTACTTGGGTACCCCGGCAGGAGGACATCTTACTCCATTCTTCTGTTACTTGTACGTGGCCAAGAGGGATCTCACGGAAGATCAGTTGGCGAGATATGGACCAACAGGGCAGCATGAAGCGAAGGAGGAGACCTCGAGAGAAGACGACCGAGCAGCAGCGATGACTCCCCCTCCCACTCTGATGCCGCAGATGAGGCCCGGTACTCATCAGAAGACGCTTCTGATGAGGGAAGACGACTCCAGTGGATCGGAAGACACGACATCATCAAGGAAGATGGATCCTAGGAGTGTACCTAGGAAGACCACCTCCTTCCCGATCATTCATTCTGGATCGGAGTCCGACTCATAGGAGGAGCCCTTGAGTATCCGAGCTGCGCAGAAGACTGCTTCTGCAACACCAGGGAGTCTTTCGAAGACTCCAGAAGACGAAGGATGGATGGATACTCCTACTGCGATGCGAGGAAGCGCAATAAAGAGGACCGTTTCTATCATGGAGAGAGATCTTCCACCCCGAAAGATGAGAAGAGTAGCTTCTTCTCTTACGCAGAAACAGAAGACCATAGTGGTGGAAGAGACATCCCTGCCTCGGGAAGACAAGGTCGGAACCCCCGATCGGATTGTGGAGATGAACTTGTCTTCTGCAAGAAGAAGACTGGAAGAGTTTAGTGCCTTCTTCCACTCAGAGATCCAGCCAGCTATGGAGTTGCTGGAGAAGAGAGCGAAGGCTCAGGAGAAGCCACTACAGCCTGGATTCGGTCTGCGCACCTTGATGCAGCAGGAAGAAGACCAGAAGAAGGTAGAAGCGCTAAAAGTCAACCTCCGCACCACGGAGAAGCTCGCAGCGAAGTACAAGACGAAAGCAGCCGCTTCTGCCAAGGAGTTAACGCAGCTGAAGAAGAGCAACCAAGAGTTGCAAGTGCGTTTACAGCAGCGTGACCAGGAGGTTCTGCGAGTGCGAGGTAAGATCACCGCCCTTGCACAGGAGAAGACGACATGAAAGACAGTGCGGGAAGCCGTAGAAGCGCAGACTGCAGCCGAGAAGATGCAGCGGGAAGCAGCGGAAGCTCGTGCGCAGGGGATGTTAGCTCAGTCGGTGGAAGCGCTTCGGAACAAGTTCAACTTCACCGCGGGTAGGAAGCTTCTTACCTTAGCTAGAGAATGGGACGACGAGTCTAGAGCGATGTTGGTAAAGTGCAAGGAGAGCATGTTCAGGTATTTGGATCGGCAGATAGAGGAAGTGAAGACACTCTATGGTCTTCTTTTGATTCCGCCACCTACAACTGCATCTTCCCAAGCTCCAGCACCATTGACTGGATTCGACTTGGAGAAGGAGGAGTTCGACCTCGCTGTACACTTGGTAGTGACAGCGTTGGAAGCCGAGAAGACCTCGGAAGAAGCCCCGAAAGACAAGATGTCTTCTGGAAGACAAGAAGAAGAGCTGTCTTCCCAGGTATTCCGAGTGCAGGAAGCGACTTCCCCGGACCCCTATGAGGTCACCATGGCTCCCAGTGTCGGACTAGTGCCTCAGAAGAGCGAGGAAGCACAAGTCGACCCAGCTTCCCAGAAGACGCTTCCGTCTTCCGAAGTAGAAGCAGAAGCAGAAGCCGAAGCCGAAGCAGCAGCAGCAGAGCCAGCGACGAATGTCAAGGAGGAAGCCACCTCAGTGACACTCGAGGTAATTGCAGGGTTTCCCAACTTATCAGAAGTCAAATTAGGAGTTCAGGTAGGAGTAGATCCAATGGAGATTGCATCCGAGCAATTAGAGTAGGTAGCAAAGCGCAGAAGACAAGTTGACTTGTCCAAACTTAGTAGGAACTGAACATGCTTTCTTGGGAGGTGGCCCCATATTCTCTCATCTTCCCCATCTTCTTACCTTCTTCTAGTGAGCTTCCGAGACTTCTATTGAGCTTCCGTGAAGGTGAATGTCGTTGTAGTGTTGTAGGAAGACCGTTTCCGTAGGCAAAAGCCTGGGAAGGCTACAGGGGGTATACACCATGTGATTAATCTAACCCGTTGGAATGAGAGAGAGAGTAAGGTGTAACAGCCGTTGCTAGTCGACTTCTGCGAAGCAAGAGCAGTCTTCTGGAGGTGTGAGAAGCCGAGCTGAATCCCCAGAAGCTGAGAATTGCTTCGGGAAGACGGTACTGAGAAGACTGGAAGAAGTGACCTAGAAGCAGGAAGCGTCTTCCCGAGCTTCTCTGGGAATAGTTGTGTGATATTTTAGTTAGTAGTTGTTTGTTTAGGTCCAGAGCACCTTTTGGAGAGTCTGGAAGACGTGTGGTTTTGTGAGAAGACGGGATTTCTAGGCAAAACCCGTGTGTTTGTGTGTTTGAACAGATCTTAGAACTTAGAGCAGCGTTACTTGTGCAAATCCTCTATGGGAACGATATCTTGTATACTAAATGGGCAAAAAGAGTAATCTTGCGACACTACACTAGACGTCCAAATGAAGTAGATGAAGTGCCCATGGAAAGCTGACAACGAGCTCAACCAGTAGATGTAACAAAAATGAAGATCCAAAGTTGTGTAAAAACACTCATTTTTAGTCGTATGAGCGTCCTTGGAGCCATAATAGTAAGTATAAAAAATAGATTTTCATATAAGAGCCGGTCCAAGACACGACAGTGGAAGTTCACTCCCTTCCAAAGAAAGGAGGAGGTACATGCCAAGAAAATACACAAAATCTCAGAATTTGTAAAGAAAAAGTAGACAACCTTTTGCAAAGCAAGACCGACAAAAATCAAATGCAATAACATCAGAAATATAAAACACTTAATAACTGAAAACAGAGGACTAAGCAATATAACCAGTTATTATCTCACCAGGCACACTCCAAGTAGCCACAATAGCTTCCACAATAACGTCTAGAAGCTTATTTCTATACACATATCTCATAGTTAGAGCTACATCTCTATAAACGTTGAACCGTTTGCTACGGGGTTCAACCGCAACATAAGCATAGATTGCGCAGCGAAGCAAAAGGACCTCAGCATCAAAAATGCACCGTAAGTCAGTCTGTCTTGTGGTAACTGAACAAGCTGCAGCGAACTCCGGAAAGAGCATTCGGAGCTCATTTATTGTCACGATCTGTGGTGGTTTATTCTCTGCCCTGGCAACTGTGGTCTTTGTTTCGTCCTCTGACCATAGCACCAGTTTATCCATCACAAACTCTCCACCACAAGCAAGAAGTGTGGCTTCAGGAAGTACGACTTCTGAACCGTATGCTGTAAATAACTCAGACAAAATGTCAGACACTACATCAACCTGGGTTGGCTCAGTAATAGCACCAGACGTTCAGTGATGAGAGTCTACAACTGTCAGGCTTCCACTAAACACTACTTATCGAGTCTTTTATCAATAAGTCACGGTGACAAGTGCTAACAAGAGCCAAGCAACCGCGAAAGTCACAAAACAGAAGTCACCAGAACAACCGCACCACCAAGATTATAAACACCAATCGATGACGAGAAGAGCAAAAGGTCCGCAAGAACTCGTTACATGAGAGCAAGAGCTAAACACTGCGCACAGCAGCCAAAAATTGAAAATAACGCCAAGCAACGTGAGAAGTCAATGTTGTAACCGGGACAAGAACTGAATCAAGAACTCAGACAGGAAACCAAATTGTGAAGCGAAGGTCTTCCAACTCAACAAGGACCTGCGGGACAAGAACTCGATCAAGAACTCAGCCAGGAATCTAAATCGTGAAGCAAAGGTCTGCCAACTCAATGACGACATGCAGAGATAACGCAAATTTGTTGTGAGAGATACAAAATAAAATAACTCAAACTTGAAAAGTCTGGTCCAATCATCACAATGCGAAAGTACAAAGCAACGTCGCGTCCATAGTGAATCCGCATGAGTGCCAAAGAGAAAAGCAAGACCCAACACATCTCAGCACAAGGTGTCATTTCTGCGGATGTCAGACTGACTTCTAGAATGCACAAGTCTGTAAGAACTTAACCTAACCTAGCTGTCGTGTCGAGAAGACGCTTCGGCCTCGTTTGAACTTCGCTACAGTGCTTTGTGAAGGGACGTTATCGTGTCGGATTTTGCGTGAAGGATGTCTAGGATAATGCGAGGTTCCTGGTTGTGGAGATGTTGTGTGCTGAAACAGAGACAAGACAGAGAAAAACAACCACGAAAACGAATGCTGCGATAAATATCAACTCCAAATGTATGTACACTGCCGGTTCTTTCTCCTAAGAGCACAGAACTGAGAAACAGACCAGAGCGGGCTGTAACCTGCTTCAAAAGCCCCAAAAAACAACCCCTGAATCACAACCCTGACCCAAAACCACCGAAGCGTAGCTCAAAGCAAGAGAAACTTCCCTTTGCTAACAAACAGAGCCACAGTAGTATCACGCGATCCAAACCCAATTCCAAACCACACCCATGTACAAGCTCTTAACCAAGACTAGCTACCACAAGCTGTATATAGCCAACCAGAACTCTAACGAACTCAAAAGAGCAAAATCCGTAGCGAAGAAATCAAACAAGATCTATCTGAGAACTTCCTCCTTTCACCGAACGGACTTCAGATGTCGATAAGCTCTCCTCCGTTGACTCCGTTAACCCAAGAAACCTTCAGATCCGACTCCCAACAGCCGAGATCGTCGATTTTTGGTCGTAGGTGACCGAACCTTCAAAAACTCCTCCTTGCGGCTTAAAACCACACACACCGCACAAACGGATCGTCTAAACTGATATCCGTCTTCTCTGGTAGATAGATCTGCTATCACGAACCCAACGAGACTCCAAACAAGCCGTTTGGAGTTCCCTTTGCAAAACCACGCAAGAAATTTGGTCGCAGGTTGCAAAAAACTGACGTAAATGGACTCCCTGTGGCTCAAACTCGCTCACCTCACCCAAACCAACAATCCAATCCAAGTATTGTCTTCTCCTATGCGTAGATGAAGACTCCCTGGTCGCGTAGGCACCAAGAACGAAGAGCTTGGCACACTGATCGCGAAGAACAACCTAATTTTAGATCGCATGCGATGAAAAATCTGACGGAAGCGCTTCCCTACAAGCCAATTTCACTCAAAACTCCTAAACCGCCCAATGAAACTTGGTATCGTCTTCAATTTCTTTTAGAACTCGGTGTTCTGATCTCGATGGATCCAAGGACAGCAAGTTTGGACTCCGGAACTGTCCGAACGGTCCAACTCTCCTTCACAGATAACTGAAATCTTTAAATCTCTTTCCTGTGTCTCAATTTCTCTCAGTACACATCCCCCGATCCGTCTCTTCCCAAACCGTCTTAACTTGTGCGTAGCCTGCACAGATCTGAACCCAATAACACCTTGCGCGCGTGTAATGGACTTCCCAAATCCTCAAACCGTCCACCGACAAGTCGCAGACGCAAGCTAACCCCTAAGCTGCCCCTTTGTATCAATCTCTGTACGTACAGTTTTCTTCAATAATGACGAAGCATGCCCCTTGCGTCTTTAATATAACGCCTGAGGCTGCAAATACCCAGTCAGCAAGTAAACTAAGACCTAGCTTGATTTTCCCTTCTTTCGAATCGCATAATTTCTCCAATAGGTGTCCAAATGAAGTAGACAAGATGCCCATGGAAAGCTGACAATGAGCTCTACGCATCTGTGTGATGAAAGTGAAGATCCAAAGTTGTGCCAAAAACTCATAACTTGGAGCCTAGCTTGTTTTCTTCATCTTTTGAGTCCTGTAACTTCTCCAGTAGGTCTCCAAATGAAGTAGACAAGATGTCCATGGAAGCTGACAACGAGCTCTACCTGTCTATGTGATGAAAATGAAGATCCGAATTGTGCCAAAAGCTCATAAGTTGGGGTCTAGCTTGTTTTCTCCATCTTTCGAGTCTTGTAACTTCTCCAGTAGGTGTCCAAACGAAGTAGACAAAGTGCCTATGGAAAGCTGACAACGAGCTCTACCCATCTATGTGATGAAAATGGAGATCCGAAATGATGCCAAAAGCCCGTAAGCTAAGGCCTAGCTTGTCTTTTTCATGAGGGTCTTTGGAGCGACAAGCATCGAGTCTGAATTTCAGATAGAAGCCGGTCCATGACACGACAACGTGGCAAGTTGAGGACTTTTATATCCTACTTTGGTTTAACGTCAACAATAATACCTTCTGGACAATCAGGTTTGTTCTGTGGGATGTCGAGAAGATCGGAGCACTTATATTTCTCTAAACAGTTTAGAGCACTTAGATGCCCACAAAGACTTGGTTAGTTTTATTTATTATATTATAAACATCAAACTTACACATGGACAATACCAAAATCAAAAAAGAAATATAGAAATTACTCACGATATTATATAAAAAATATTTCTTCACGAATAAATATAATTGTATATCATTGAGTTTGATTTATGATCAAACTTTTCCAAGAAAAAAAGTTTAGTCATAATTAAAGACATTCATATACATCTTACATCTTAACATGGAGGAGTGAATAAACACACTTCACTATCATCTGAATTCATTCATGTAAATACATTCACTTTTCATTCCGTTCAGTTCAACTCAATTAGTGGGACAACGTTTGTGTTGTACAAAGTCTACATTCAAAGGTTGGGAAGACAAGTTTGAGTATACCAGATTCTCGGTTCACAAACTTTATTCTTAGTACGTACTTCTGATTATTTCATGGTCTTTTCATGCTTGAGCAAACAAATTGCATTTTTCTCTGAACTCAAAACTGAATCCATAAACTTTCAGTTTCAACTCTTTTTCTTTTTTTTCCTTCTTCAATGTTTTCTTTCTTTCATTCTTATTATCACTAGAACATAGTGAGCACGAACAATATTACCTCAGGATACAATAGCTAACTGCCGTCATCTATGGCTTACAACAACTGAACTTGAGCTTTTCTATTTTCTCTAACTCTCGGCTATATGCAAGCTTATTTATTTATTCACCCTTTCTTCCATCTTCTGATGGAAGAAGGAAGCTCTCAAAAAGCGAATGTACATGCGCTTGCGTAGCGTTATCCTTAGTACTCCATGTAATTATGGGGCCGGTTAATAATTAATATTAGAAAATTACTTTTACATTAATTTAGTTCTAAATTTCTAAATTAAATATATATAAATTATAATAACACAAGGTGAACAAAAGTTCCCCAAAATTGATCGAGAATGTCTTTTATTGAGTGGAAGTGCATATAATGCTTATTATAATTAGGTGTTCATAGATGTTCTGAAATATTGTAGTATACTTTTTCATTTTAGTTAACATCAATGTAGATCATGTTAAATGTATTAGTATTTTGAGTGTACATTTTCATCGAGAATTTTATTCAAACTCAGTATTACATAACTTTGGTACCCTGGAATCAGAAACTTGTATAAGAGTTAGTTAGGAATATTCCATTGATAGTGCTGTGATGAAAGCGTAATGACGTGGTACAAGGAGCAGAGTCTCTGTCGTTCGCGAGGAAATCTCAATCCTTTGAGATTTTCTCGCGACTCGTTCGGTGTTTTCTTCTGTGTGTTTCTAGGGAAAAGTTAGCCGAAGAGTCCAGATTTTGGGACCTCATGGAGATCATGCTGTCCGGTCTGCAGTTTTGTGTTGCGGAAAACCAGCACCCTCTACCAAAGGCGAGCTAGGTATGCAAGCGTCCTTCACATTTCAGTTTCTCGCTCGGCCAGATTTAAGCGCAAATTCTGTGTTGCAGCCTAAAACCTAAAACTCTAAACCCTAGACTCAACCTACTAGAATCGCATTCCTCGTTCTACCCGAGATTCGATCTCGTGTAAAGCCGACTTGTTCATGTTTCTCGATTTTTGCAGTAAGTTGGTGTCGGTCGTCGTTTCTCTGTTTTCGGCGACTTATGTGATGAAATGGGGTCAGTATTTCCCCGGAAAGGAGATCCAGTATCCTCCATCTTTCGATGGTCGAGCCGTCTGTTATCCATCCGACACCATCCTCAGAGATTATCTCACATGGCGGCAAGTAGACTGTAAGTTGGACGACTCTTTGCCCTCCTGAGCCATTTAGCAAGATAGAATCACTGACAAAAAGAGTCTGCGTACTTATCAGTTAAGACCGTTTTAGGGAACTGAAGATTGATCAATATGCGCAGGTCATATAAATAACCAATATAACACGTGCTATTGGAGTCTGGTACAATCCGGGAGTACCCGATCCGAAGCTCAAGATTTGATAAAGATCGATCCAGACACGAGCCTGAGCTTCTGTATTTGCTTGTTCTTTTCTAAGTTATGAGTGCGCTTCAGTTCATCCGCTCATCACTTTCGAAGAAATATTTTCAACCCACAAGGTACACTTGCTGATTTCAAAAATGAGCTTCTGCATTCTCGATTCGGCATCAACTACAGTAAACTACCGGTAATCTTCCAGAAGGGATCCCTTATTTTCAGGAGACAGGTTGGTCCGTAAAAACTGCCACAGATTTCCTGGAAGTTTTAGCCCTAATCCAACTGAAGCCAAGTGTCTATACCTCTTGCAAGTATGTTACCTCGCCTCGAGTGCATGTTTTATATTTAGGAAATCTTTTGATTTTATGAGTGAGTAGAAGACTGATCTCGTATTTCTGCAGGTTTCTGGGAGGTGTTTACATTTTGACTTCCTATCAGGGAATAATGACTTTCAGGCAGCGTTTCTCAGACACGTGCTGTGTTCTTCTTACCCTTTTTCAACAGGATGTTGTTGTTAAAGTTGTAGACGGTGTAGTTGTCAAAAGGCTCAAGACGTTGGTGGTAATCACACATGAAGATCTGATCAAAGACTCGTTTTGGGATGAGAATCCTGGTATTTTGGGTGGACCTAAAAAGACCTAAAAGGACTCCAAAGCGACTGAGAGCTCTGAAAGAGCAAGCGACTGCGGACTCGACCCCCGAAGATGGTTCCGGGGAGGCCCCCAAAGAGCCTAGCTCTGAGAGAGAGCAAGATACTGCGGGCACAACGCCCGAATATGGAACTCTTAGGTGACGTTCGAAGCAATGGTCTTTGCCCCCACGTCTTCTCAGCAGTCCAAGATCAGATAGACTTTGCACTTCATCACCTTGATTGGTTCTGTATCGTATTTTGGTTTCGGTTCGTCTATTCTATGCAAATCGATTTCATGATATCAAAGATGATCGCCACTTGCGAAGATGGATAGAATTAAGATTTGTGAAATGACAAGTCTTGAGGACGCAGGAAGATCTGCAGGAAGCTCCAACTAAACTCTCAGCAAAACCAAACCCCTTGGAGCATAAGAAGATCATTCAGGTGGAGAGCAAGATTTGCGAACACATCCACACTGTGATAAAGCGTCAAGCTTTCGAGAAAGTTCTAAGCAAAGAAAGGGTAAAATAAATAAATATATTCTTTATAGAAGAAAAGAAACAGGTATTCGACCCTATTCAAGTACTTCGTAGAGAGAAGAATAATTAGTACCTATGGAGTAACCTTGTGTGATAGAACACGGATGGATGTTTGGAGGTGGATTGAGGTGCCTTGTTTGGATAAAACGTGTACCGAATGGACTCTTACTTGGCAACAGGAAGGCGATGGAGAGATCTCACCATATGGAAAACTGTTTATCCTACCTTGTCGGTTCGCTTCTCTTCTTATTAAACCTCGAGTTTGAGTATAAAAGTATGAAAACGAATAGTTCTTTTTTCCTCCTAGTATGTTTTGAGTCTGAGGAAAGGATTCCCTTTTGCTCCAAGAAACCTCGAAATCTTCTGTCTTCACATTTGTCTGTTAATATTCACATTTGTATGTTAATACTCAATAGTTTGTTTCCAGATGAATCATAACATGTAAACTGCAGGGAGTGCAGAAGGTATCCACTTCTTTCAAGCAGATGGTCTTTCCTCGTGATTGTTCAAAACAGAATAACATCAGGAAGAGATGAGAAAAAACTCCTAGCATGTGATATGAGATAAATCGACTGCGTCTGTCTCTACTCATTCGATTCTAGGGGTAGTTATCAGTCAGTCGAAAATCTTACGGTCATTTTTCTCTCTTTGCACTCGTATTCTTCTATCGTGTATTTTACTTCCAGGCTGCATCTACTGTAAACATAATTGGACAGCCTTCTGAGTACTAAACCGCCTCCGCATCAAAACGCTCCATCGCTGACTCTACCAAGCGGCTCGCAAGGATAAACATCCACAAAACCCTAATGGCCAGTTCTTTCGGGGCCGACTGTCAACTCAACTGTTCTTCTCAGGACCATTCGGAGGGCTTATCAAGTCATGGAGAAACTGGTCTTTACCCCTAATTTAATACATCCTCAGATAGGGGAAGTTGGCAGATATTTTCTCTTTCGTTCTCGAGAATTACATGTTGTTTTCAGTGATGTTCGGAAACTTGCTCTATGAAAGAATCTTACATTGTAGAACAAGGTGCTTCGCCTGCAATGACATTGCGACGTTATGCATTCACTTGGAAAGAAAGATGTTTTCTCAATTTGTGTACAAAAAAGTTTATATAGTCATCATAAAGATGATATATAAGTTGAAGGTATGTATTATATATATGTGAGTGAAGATTGTATTAGAGAAAAGGAACTACTAAAAATGAATATTTTATATATGTTGTGCTATGATTTATCCGTTTCAAGTATGGATACTTTTAATACATGCAAAGTTATTCACTTGCAAGGGTTTTATTTATGGAATAAAAAGGAGATCGTGATTCTTTCCAGTAAACTTGTGACAATGGAAAAAAAATTCATGTTATGGAATTATTTTGATCTTTACTTTGTTGTTTTCTTAGAAGCATGATGGAATTTATACTAGTGCATACCAAAGTTAGAGATTTATTTCTAATCTAAAAGTATATATTGAAATCTCCTAAGATTCTTGCTAGATACGCGTTGGATCTTTTTAGGTACATATTTTAGTTTGTCAAAAGAGAAGTGGAATGCAAAATAGTCATCGTATGAATACCACAAGGAGTTTGTATCTAAAATCTGGAAAAGTTATTCCACATTATGAATTTCATATATAATATGTGAATAAAAATTTGCATGTGTATCTATGTAAATACTCTTAATACTTATGAGTTATGAAGGAGGGAAAAACATAGAATCTTTGATCAATGTTTGTTCAACGATGGTAGATTATGTTCTGTTCTAATGTAAATGATGTAATTTAATTGATCACTAATTGCACTCTTTATATACTACAATATGATGGTGTTTGATTAGTTATGGTAGTAACAAACTATGAGGATTTCGTGAAAATTGTACACATATCTTGGTCTACTTCCGATGCAGCGCTAAAAGAAAAGTTTGGCAACTAACACTTCAGTGGTGAGAATTTTGATGTGACTTATATGTTTGATTTGGAGTCTTGGCTTTCTAGCTACATCGCCATATGAGTTACACACACAAGAGATGTTCAAATTAGTTAAAGTAGTTCAGAAATTCTAATATTTTATAGAGATATAAACTAGTGGAAAAATTGTAAAATTAATTTACAATCATATTTAAATATAGTGTTTCTAAATATTTTACATTTATTATTATATCTATATTTACATATCAATTAAAATAGTATAAGTAGTATATTATTTCAGTATATACTATAATATATATGTTATAACTGGTTTAGGTATACCTCATACAACTATAGTAGTGTGAAGCAACTACCTCATCAACAAACAAATTTATTCTTAAACTCTTCTTTAAATTATAAGAATTATAATATTGAAATTTTCTTTCACAATCATCTGTTTTATTTTATTACCATACCATACTGGAATGGTAACTCGAGTCGTGAAGCTAAGGTTCACATTACTTTTACATGTTTTCTTGTGTGCGTGAAAATAATATAACTAAAAGTAATACATCCTAACGTTATTTCTCTAACAATTCACCTTATAGAATTACCTCAGACCTTTTTATACTTTATTAACTTCCTTCCAACATGTACAACTTGTAAGTATACACAAATTCATGTTATAACCTTGGCTAACAGCATAATACTCTATACTACAAATAGCACTCTGACGATTGAGTTATCCGTACGGTAGATTTATAAAGAATTATAATGAAGGTGATAACGAATTCAAAAGATTAAACTAGTGAATGATATTATAATCTAATTACAAGATATATATTTTATTTATATAAAAGGGTCAACCCATTTCAAGTTCCAAAGTAAAGATGCATTTCACTATAAATTATGGTATAGTGTTGTTGAGTCTAGACTATGTGTTTTGCCTCGCGTGTTCTTGAGCTTCACCTTGAATAATATTTGAATACAATATAGAGATAATTTGATTCTAAACATTCATTTATTACCTAATCCTGTGGCAAAAAGATTAAGTAATAAATTAATAATTAAGTGTGTTGCCATCTTCTAGTGAATAAGACTCACATATGAAAGCTCACGAAAGGAACTTTCTAATGATATCATTTCAACTCGTTTTGAGATTAGATTATGACGATTTTGGTTCAAAGAGAGTGAAGTTTTACTCTCAAAGATGAGAATCTTTTACCTCTCATAAGGAATATAACTTATTTAGAATTGAGACAATGGAGAATGTTAGTGATGCTCTGAAGAGGAAGTTGGGGAAAATTTATATTTCTATAGAGCACATTCCATAAAGAATAACGATCATCCACATAACGATTTCAACTGTGAAACTTGATGGTTTGAAAGCTCTCAGTTGGAGATCTCCAGTGAGATCATTATGAACTTAGATGATGATACTACTACGTTTGACATGTATGATAGTTTTACTCTCAAGAGAGGATAATATCAAGATGGAAAATCATAGAAATGTCCTCAAGAGGGTATCAAGATGAGAATCTTTGGCTTCCTCATAAAGAGTATAGTCTCTTGAGAGGTCTGGATGATGAAGAGGGATCTGAGTGACTTGGAGAAGAAGCCAAAGTGAATCTTTCTTACAAAGAAAAT
Organism: Asterella californica; assembly: GCA_036924285.1. NCBI lineage: Eukaryota > Viridiplantae > Streptophyta > Marchantiopsida > Marchantiales > Aytoniaceae > Asterella > Asterella californica. The sequence goes on from JAYKYS010000008.1 coordinate 18,286,547, forward strand.
TCTATGGATAATAATGATCGTAATGCGACAAGATTTACTCATAATCGACTGATACGTGGATGGTTGGAAAGCTTTGGATGAGAGCATTATGATGTTAAATGATGTTAGACAACAATGTGGATGGTTGGAAAGCTTTGGACGAGAGCTTTTTAATGAACCATAGCGATGTTAAATGACACTAGACGATAATGTTAGATGACAATGTTGGCATGTGTGAAGATTTTATTCTCAAAGAGGAAATAGAGATGAGATATTTTTTTGCCTCTCCATATGAAACATAATCTATTTCGAGATAGGGACACTAGAGAACGGCCGAGATTCTCTCAAGAAAAGATAATATCAAAATATATTTTTAGAGAACATCTCATGGAGAATAATGGATGTTACTCGGCAAATTCAACCCAGAGAGTGCTCACCGCAAGCAAAAATAAATGTTGAAGAGTGGAGTGACGAGAGAACAAAAGAGAAAACACTTATTATGCCAACGAGGAAGATTCGGTAGACCCTGAGAAAAATCAGGAAAGGAGATAGAGCGACCTTACCTAAGATACATAGGAAAAGTGTAAGCTTCCAAATTTGCAAACGCATAACGCTTCAGGCGGATCAAGGATGAATAAAGTGTCGCTGCTTGCAGAGAAGGAAGTCACCAAGTGACTTAAATTAGGAAGTTTTTTGGATATACCAGTTTGTAACACATCTCAAACACTCAAGAAATGTTGGGATGCATACTTTGTAAAAATCATTGAGTGGTGTGATCTGTTAACGCATAATTATATTATTGATCAAAGTAAATATGCATGCAAACTAAACTTTTGAGAACTTGTGTTCTTTTTTTGTTATCAGAGAATTATATAAATATTAAATAAAATATATATATCAAGTAGATATAAATAATTAAAATTTTCCATAGACGTTGTTTGTTAACCCATGCCTAGAAACACGTAGAGAGCAGACAAGAACCCATAAGTGTAAATTGGATTCTCGCGCTTCAAAAGGTAAAAGTCCGGGGTACTGTATTTATGAATACATAAATTAATCAGGTATTAAATTAGACGGAAATGTATTTCCCCCTCTTCCGAACTCGGAAGAGGGTGACTATGCATGCTTAGAAAAAAGTCATACCAATATCCTTGGTATAACCTGAAGGTTATTTGGTCTTCTGTTAAACCTTGATTTCAATTGTTGGGAGATGATATCTTCATCATTTTGTGAGTAACAAAACCCTCTTTCTAGGACTATGTACAATATTTAACATGTAATCTCCATACATTTTTTGCTCTAGATATCATAACTTGAAATATCAAACCAAACTTGAAGCAAATGCATTTGCTTCAAGTTTGCATTTGCAATCCTATTACAATCACATCCCCTTGTTTATTATTCTCTTTGTTTCTAGTATAATTTTCCATTTTGGTTAGAAAGATAATAATATTTATTAGATGGTGATTATTTCTATCTAGAAAGAAATACTAAATTATCCTATGTAGAAAAATGATATTGAGCAAACAAATTCAGATATATATGATGAGAGGTATATTAAACTTATTGAAAATTAAAGTCTAGTTTTTATCGTTTAAACCATGACACCTAAGGATTTCACTAAGCAACTTTGTTATAAACACGTGCATGTAAGAATATGTTTTTATTATTAGATAAATTTTTTGAAAATGATGAAACTGAATATTCTAAAACAGCATTTGGGTAAATCAAAATTACCCAAATGAAAACTGAAATTATCAAAATTCGAGAAATTTTTATTTTATCTCTTCTTAACTTTAGTTAAGCAATTTATGTCTTTTCTAATATTTAAGCGTCTAATGTTAGATACTCATGAAATGTAGAGAGTGCAGAAAACATCCACGTTCTCTCAAGCATATTTTCTTCTCTCTTGATTGATCAAAATAGTATCAAAATAGAATAATATCAAGAAATAACATTAAATGAGATTAGATGTTTATTGAGAAATTTTCTTTCGCCGATAGTGTTATGCTTTGCTGGACAGATCATTGATTGAAAAGTTTTTTTGGTTAAATAATATCAGCAAATGACATTTAAAACGTTATTAACACATGAGATTAGATGTTTATTGAGAAATGGTCCTTCGCCGATACTGTCATGCCTTGTTGGACAGATCACTGATTCAAGGTTCTTTTTTGTTTAATGATGCCTGGAGTTTCAGACTATTGTAACTATGATTGTCAAATTCATTTTTACATGTATCCTCGATACTTTTATTACACTTCGATACACCATGATATTACATTACACCTGAAGTGAATTTTATATATATTATAGCTTGATTCAGTGAATCCTGGACCCACATGCTGATTCCTTATTTCACAGATTCCAAGTTGATATGAAAACTTAGTCAGTAAAACCATTTTGTGCATAAGGGTCAAATTTCCCAGTTCCTTGACAGAAAAATAAGGTCTTCTGGGTAACCGGAGCACTTGTAGTAAAACTCGTGCTTATTACCTCCATTCTTTATCCTCCTTCAGTGTTTCGATTAACCTGGGTTATATTGAATTCTTTTGGGGTGTATTGTACATTGAGTATTACACTTGATCTCACAGTTCTGAGATGTGAAATTGGAAATCAGTAAAAACTATTTGTAACTTTTTATTTGAGTTCATAAAAAAAATTTTAAATCTCTAGGGTCCTTATATATAATCTTGGTAACATAGGAGCTTTTTGCTCAGGGTCACTTTAGAGAACCAAGAATTAATACTGTTGTTAATTGGACATGCTTTTCACGAGAAGTCTTTTATGTGAGAATGAAATCTTTGAAGTAATGACTTAAATTAAATCTTTTTACAATTTATAAATGACTTCAAAGCAGACAACTAACAAAAAAGGGCATTCTTTGTAACGTAATAAAATGCACAATCAGTGAGAACTATTGTTTTTATATTATTATTATTATACCTAACCGGGGTTTTAAAATATTCTTGAATAACCTTTTGTATCAGAAGGGTGTATCTGGAGGAGCCAATTGTATTCGTTTATTGGCTCCTCCAACCTTCAGCCAGATTATAAATCACATACCTTAACTTGCCAGTAAATATACATAAACCATTTCTTCCTCTTTCTTTTGTATTTTCAGTGCTTTATATTAGATAAACCATCGATTTTTTTCCAAGTACACCACTGTCTAGGTTCAGAATCTCTGATAAACTGTGGTTTATGTTCGGTTTAAATGTAAAGATTATATCATTGTTAGGCTCAATTCAGGTTTAGAAAATTAATAAACCACTATTTAAGATTAAAAAGTAAGATATGTCAGTGTTTAGAGTAGGTTTAGACATGAACGGTTACATTGATATAGGTACGGTAATATTTGAAAAGAGGTATACATCGTTCATGTTACATAAATGGTTTATCGGAATGAACCACTCCTTACATAGAGCACAATTTAAAGTTAATGAGTTTGCGTGTTGGGAGGTTCTTGGTCGAGAAATAGCAAACCAGGTCGGAATCTATGCTATAGCTTAGATGACATGACTGACATTCCGGCATGATCGGAAGTGAATATGGTAATAATTCTCTAATTTGGTATCCATGAGATTTATGTTCTCTATGTGATCTTCTTGCCTAGACATGTTCTCTTGCAGATCAAGAATACTCAAGTCAAGACCGGTTTTCTTTTCTTGAATATATGGACATGTAAACCATTGTGACGAACCTAATGTATATCAGTTTGCTTCAGAAGGAGAGACGATATTATGCAGTCATGGTCGTGTTGGATTATGAAAAGACGTACGATTATTTGCATCATCTTGACTTTGGTGATATATTCGTTAGTTGATTTTTAGTTGATTGTTGAGAGCCACAACTTCAGTGCTTTTTATGCAAGGATGTCCACTTCCTTGGAGGATATTTGCCTTCTTGCATATTTGCCTCCTCCATCTTCCGATGAAGGAGGTACATATGCAGGAGTTTAATTTAATACCTAACTCTTCTTGCCGGAAGGGTTAGGTATAAATAAACTCAGTGTATATTAATGTGTAAATGAGTACGAATTTTTGTACTTGTACGTTCTGAAGTGCGGCACTCGGGTCAATCTTTATGGGTTATCTCTTACTCTCCTCGTGTTTCTAGGCATAAGCTCACAAATAACTTTTATAAATAATTTTGATTATTTATACTTAGTTAGTATATATATATTTAACATATATATATATATTCTCGATAACATTAAACGAACAACAGTTCCCGGAGTTCATCCAGCATGCAAGGCTTCTTCCAATGCCACCACGCCTTCCCCCGCTTGTCTTTTTCCTCCCCTGGGGACGGTTCGCTTTGGATGCATATTTATCGGTCACTTAACACCACCTTTCACTTTTGGCTCGTGGAGTTAGCTCTTCTCTTCTCGTTGTACACCATTCTATCTCTTCTTCAGTTTGGAGGTCAGTGGCGCTTGGTTTTCTTTGTACAATACGTTTTTCTGCCGTTTTGCGGATGATACCACTCTCTACCTTCAGCTGTGTGAACTATCCTTTCAGTATTTATCTGCTCTTCGTGCTCTCTTTCAATTGATAACTAGTGCATAGGTGAATCTGTACTGTATGCATGCATATTCATCCTCTTTCGAGTTCGGAAGAGGAGCATGCCGTTTAATTTAATACCTAACCCTTCCGATCGGAAGGGTTAGGTCTTAAATCAAACGCCTGATTAAATTATTAATTATTGAGTACAGTACCCGGACTTGTACCTCCTGAAGCGCAATAATCCACACAAGACTTATTGGATTTTTCCTGCTCTCCTTGTGTTTGCAGGCATGGACTAACAAATAATATTTATAGAATTTTTAATTATTTATATCTACTTAGTACATATATTTTATGTAACACTTATATAATTCTTTGTTAACAAAAAGAGAACACAAGTTCCCAGAAAGTTCATGTTGCATGCATATTGAGATGTCTATTGTCTTGATTCCTGAGAGGTACGTAGGTCTCCCTTTTTGGCTGCAGCAATTATTTTTGCCACTCCATCTCTATATCAACTAGTTTGCTATCTAAAGATGCACATAGCGTTAGAACTTCAGCATTCTGATGTTTGGCATTTTTTGTTCACCGATTAACTCGTCTCATGCATGTCTTTCATTCCACCTTTTCATTTAAAGCCTGAGTTTGACTACAAATGCTCGGGGTGACCCAGAAGATCTTATTTTGCGGGTTTGCTTTCAGGGAAATGAGAAATTTAACCATTATACTGAAAATGGTATTGATGACTAAGTTTTCATCTCCAACTTCGAATCTATGAAATAAAGAATCGATTTAAAGTTGTTCACCAACTTTACAAGCTATGATTCATCTCGAAACAAACAACTGAGTAGTGAAGGAGAAAAGTTAAGATGAAAGTTTCGAGGTTTCTTGGAGCAAAAGGAAATCTTTTCTCAGACTCTAAGTACACTAAGGAGAAAAAAAGGAGTATTCTCTTTCATGCTTGTATACTCAACTCTGGGGTTTAAAACTCGGGGTTAGCATTACTGCATTTTCTTCTCCAAGGCATGTAAGTCTTCTGCCTGTCGACTGTTCCTCTTCATCCCTCTCAACTTCGAGTTTACGGCTTGATGAGGTCTTTCCATCCGTTTGCTATTCATTGCGTCCCGTTGTTCCCCTCACTTCGACTTTTGCAACATATTCTCCGTGTTTTTCTCTATGGTTCTTTGTTTTGCAAACCAAAAATATCCTGTGGAGATCGATCTTATATTGAACAGCCTACTTCTGTGGATGTTTGGGTGTTTTTCATCTCGTCCTTTTCCAGTCAACATTGCTCTATCTTCAAGCTTCTTAATATCTTTTGGACTCTCTTTTTACTTCCTAATGTTCTTTCAACATTTTATTTCAGCTCAGAATTCTCCTCCTCTTACCCCTTTCTTGCTCATCGCACCAAGTCTTTTCTTCTTTTCGATGGGAACTTGCTACTAACAGATTACCCTTTTCGTTATCTCTTGTTCAAGAGGTTCATCTTTAACCGTAATGCATTAACTTTCTCTTCTTTGATCCTCCCCTTAATGAGGCTTGGTATCCTACATTTTCAGTCATTGCCCGGATCTGAACTCCTCCTTGTCCCTCTAATTATCGTCTACATTATACAACAGAAAGTTTCCCATTTCTTATCGGATCTCACAACCAATGAATAGCTATGCAAATGTACAGCCAAAACTTAATCTCCCTAATATAAACTGAATAGATGCTAATTACATTCAATTTTAACTAATAGAAAATTAGAAAGTCACGTCTTTTGCAAACGTGGATCCTTGCAAACAAGACAGTACATTTAAAAAATCCTCTACACTAGGCTCTTAACAGTGAGAAGGTAAGAAGTCCACTCAAACCTCTCGTCGTAACGAGAAAATTACAGGATTTAGATGAGAAAACGTAAGTCCAAAAGATGTCAAACTTTGCCAGGACTGCAAAACGTATGTAGTAGTAAGATTCAATTATTTTCAACTGTGTTCAGGATATCTCATTTACGAACATAAACTGCATACATCCAGTGACTGCAAGACTAACGTACTCTTTACAAAAAGTCTACGAGAGTTACGGAGAATCCTTTATAGCCAAGGTTTGAATGGACCTACTACACAAGCAATATTCAAGTACAAAGCAGATGATGGGAGAGCTTGCATTTCTGACATGGAGGTGCAAGTTCGATCGATCCCTTACGTTTCCAGGACCGAGGTGAAGAAGAAACTCTTTCTTCCTGACAAGAGTTTAGAGAGGAACGAGATTCCAAGCAATACTTCTCGCGGTGTGGAGGGTCTTACGTTCGATCGTTAATACCCATGACCAAACAAAGTAAACCAGAAAACAACTCAAGAAAACATACTGATAAAATCTTAAAACTGCATAGTCAGGACTCGAGAGTATTGGAAAACAGTCGGTCCACAAAAAGGCGGAAATCTTGACACTGTGACAGTTCGCAGAATGAAAGTCCCGAAATGAGATGGTCCAAACGTCGAATCTAACTTCGAATAGATATAAACTGAGATACTTTCTTGCGGACAGAAAAGATTCTTCTTACCCGGGAACAATCTGGGAACACCAGGAGGAACCGAATTTGGGAAGAATCTACCCCGACGTTGTTTCTAGGATGACTTTTGCCCACTTTTCCAGCACTGGTTCTGGCACTTCCGTAGTGGCTGGGGTAGATTAGAGTTTTCGCCAGATTGTTCAGAATGGATCGAATATTCGCGATCGGTGAAGTCTAGTGAACTGCCGAGAGTTCCAACGCCAATAACTTATTATCTACCCTCTTTTCTCTGCAGCTTTCTTTCAAAACCTAAAGCTGCTCTCAGTCAGATTCATCTCTGCATTGTTCTACTATATGCTTGCAAGTTGCAAAAAGATAATAAACAAGGAGCTACACTTGCACCGCAAATGCTTTAGCGATTTATCCGGATCTAAACTCCTCTCTCTTCTCGGTTTCGCACCGATTCCATCCGTCCGTCTCCACTTAACGCCAAAATGTTTCCCCTTCTTTTCCGACTTTCACACTCGACGTATAATCATGCTAACGCGTAACAAAAACCCGAAAAAAAACTTATATATTCCAGGTGTATGTATGACATGCTACGCCTAGTTGAGAGACTCACGTTTGTTCCTTTTAACAAATCTACTTAGCAGTTAAAATCCTTAACCACTTTGGAGATTCTACCGGATCCTTTTGTTTGTTTTTAACGTGTTGAATATCTCAGCGCCAATGACTTATAAACGTTAACATGTATTAAAAGTGATATTTAAATATTGATGTCATAAATCAGCGAATGATTATAAGTAACCAATGTTGAACATAACATTATTTATATATCAATTTTAAATAGATCTCAGTACATGCACTGTAATGACAAGAGGAAAGATACAGATGCAGCTAAGTTTCGTACCTTCTGTTTGTATTTAGCGCCAGAGCCAACGCGAGAAGTACTGGTCGGGACGGTGTCATTCTCTAAAGCCTTGCCTCCAGAAGCCAGTGAGGGAGATGCAGGAGATCCAACTCAGGTCTCCACGTTTTGGGCGGTTGCAAGCTCTCTTGATCCGGTATTCCCTTATTCCACCTAGTAGGGTCAGGCAAGCCTGCATATATATTCACCCTCTTCCAAGTTCGGAAGAGGGGAATATTTAATTTATACTTATCCTTTCTGGCAAGAAGGGTTAGGTATAAATTAAATATCTCACGTATTAATGAAATTGTTCACCACAATGCCCCTGACTTGTACCCTCTGAAGCGCGACGACCCAGACTACACTTATGGGTTCTTGCCTACTCTGTCCGTGTTTTCAGGTATGAACTAACAAATAACGTTTATAAAATATTTTAATTATTTATATTTACTTAGTATAGTTTTTCACTTAACACATATATATTTTTTACGTAACACTAACCGAACAGAGTTCACAAAGTTCCCAAGGTTCATCGACAGATGTATATTTACAACCCGCTTTTCACGCTTGTCCGTTTCTGCTCCCTGGCCGGAATGGCCACTGCTATGCATATTCCCTTATTCCGTAATCTCTAGGTTATAAACCAAAACCAAAACCTTACATTCATTAACCTCCTGGTGGTTGCTCCCTAAACATTCAGTATGTGGTTTATGTAGTACCTTTACTACCCACTTCTGTCCTTGGAATGCCAAAAATGCAATGTGGGACAAGAGGCTGCAGCCACGTGTACAGGACTGGCGACCGAAGAAGTTTGTACTTGCCCTGCCTTTAGTCAGTCTATAGTGCCGTCAAACGCACACCGCGCGCCGTTCTGTACCTTCTTCGTGTCGCTCCTTATATGGTTTCGGCTGTAAGGACTTCCTTGCCTTAACTCAGGCGCGGATGAATCCGTGCCGTCAAAATTTGGGTGAGGTCCTCCACTGTGTCGAGGATGGGTGCTGCGACCGGTTTAGAGCCTCTACATGTCGCCGCGGCAAAGGACGCTCATTTATTGAAAGTCGGGATGGTTTCCATCCTTGACACGCCATCAGAGCTTGATTCAGATCATGTAAGTTGGGAGATTTATGATAGAAGCGTGATGGCACTTGATGCTGGCCGGTTTTACGAGATTGGATGGTCTTCTGACTTGCTCGTGTTGGAGTACTGAGCCAATGGTTTGATCATTTGCGTGTCGTCGACCTCCACATTGCTCTTTATTCGGCAGAATGGGCACTACTCATTGATTCATCATGTGACTAGATAATCAACGAGACTGAGTGATCTTGCTTCACTTCTCTTCTTCTCTTGACTTCCCTTTTCCAGTTCCCAAGTCGGTCGATAGTCCGATGGTGGTCAAAGTCTCTCCTGTGCTTTTCACCACCTCCACCAACTGCTTCTCACTAAGAGCTAAGGACAAGAGAAGAGACCACATCCTGAAGCGCATGTCAAGTCACGACGGAAGAATCACTGGTAGATGATATCCTCTCACTGCTTTCAGCGTTTCTTCTCTGGCCAACGGGGACGCGCCGAAGTAGATATAGTTCGAGGACGAGTGAGAAGCTGCGGCGGGATTGAGCTGACCTCCAACTTGCTTTCTTTCCTTCCTTCCTTTTGGTTGTTAGGGTGTCTAGTCCGATCCAAAGAGAAAAGCTGAATCTTATCCTCATGTAATTCGCTGAGATTAGAGAAACGTCTACTGCATCGGGAATCTCCCTTTGTACCTAGACCAGTCGCAGCCGCACTCTCCATCGTGGCGTACTAAGATGAGAGATCAGGAGAGCGACAGGCTACAGCAGATGAGAGAAAGATACGAGGAAAGACGAGAGGGCAGTTCTGCTTTCCATGTGGCAATGACGATAAGGCGGGCAGAGCGCGGTCTTGCCTCCAGCCTCACGATGCTCTGCTAATTCTGATATTGCCTCACGACGAGCAAAGACCGATGAATATGGCTCCGTGTTCATCACTATATGCGTCAGCATCAAAAGAGAGCGTAGTCCTTCTTAACGACGTGCCCGAGACTTCCACAGTTCCACCTCCAGGGAGATCTATCGATGTGGTCCTTGAATTCTCCAAGAACCAGGAAAGAGTTTCGTGGCAATGAAAATATATTTGAAGCAAAAGGAAAAGTCATTGCCTAAGTTGCATCTCAGAAACGACAGACAGAGAAAGCTCTCACACCTTCCTTTGGCTTGAAGGCAAGCTATGCAAGCAGGCTGTCAATCAAATTCTTTTTCGTACACCACTTTCCTCATTGCTCTAAAGCCCTCTTATTCTGCTGCGCCGGGCTTGGCGGAGCTCGAATGATAGAAGTGTAGAGCTCTCTGACTGCTTTGGTTTCGCCTTAGTTCAGAAGTAAGCTCGGTTGAGGGTTACTAACACAAAGTGAGTGAGTAAGCGAGAGTCAGTGCAGCGTGATGCAGTGCACTTTGACAATATCGACGAACGGACCCTGAGCCGAGCAAATGTGTCATCAGTTTGTCAACCCCGTTGTTTCACTAAGAAAGGTGCTACACTAGTCAAGGAAATCTGTCTAATGTTCCCCTTTAATAATTCCTCCATGGCTTAGGTCCGAGTAATCTCTACGGTTCTGACCTCTCAGCTCCAATTATTATGAACCTGAACAAGGAGAGGTGGACTTCCACTTTCAAGAAAAAAAAGTCAGAGGCCTTCGAGGGCCCAACCTGAAAAGCATCATACGCCAGTTGACCTAAAACGCTCTATAAAAGGTGATAGTTTCTCTTCATGTGCTGATGGCAAGTTCTCTCTCTCCAGGCTTGTGGTTTGCTCAGCTTTGAAGAGGGTAAGTAGAAGAACGCTTCTTCACGAGCATGCAGCAGAACACCTGCAAAGAAATCGGAACTACCGTCGGCAACATGGATTGCTCTCTCTTCGACACAACACGAACTTCCGAACGGGGCGCACTTTGTTGCTACGGTACTTCTCAAGCATGTCTGGCGAGCCCAATACCCGCCCTAGTGCTTCACCAGTTCTGAAACCACAACGGACTCTGAGAAGTTATGCTCTGATACCAACCTTCAGATCAGTGCGCGCCAAACGTCCACTCTGTGCTCACGACGCCTCCATTGTCGGGTAAAGCGCAAACCAGAAGAAGAACATCGTCACTGTCGTCTTCCATGGACGTCCGTGCCATGCATACATATGCTAGTAAGCAGTAGCCGGTGCTCGGGCTCCAACAGCCATGCAAAAGGGACGAATAAATCGGCCACCAGAATAACGGCGTCGCATACGCTATTCACATGACAAGCACGGATTCGAATTCTTAAGCTAATAACTTACTCCAGTCTCTCAAATCTATGCATGTGCGAGTCCTGGTCCGTAGTTCACATGATGAACCACCCACGTTCAACTGAAATTTCCCATAAGGGTACCCTCCTTTTCCGTGTTTTACCACAGTCGGACGCACCGATCTCTCCAGCAGCCTGGAAGGCCTGGAAGGGAGAGTGCTCTCCGCACAGAGAACACCATACCACGAGCTTTACCAGTACGATTACGACTCAATCAAACGGACCAAGAGAGGCGTCTACTTGTGGATTACACAACCAAAAGGACTGATTGGAAGGAGGAAGTGATCCCGCTTTCCCGTCCGACATGGTGATGATCATACCAGAGAAAACAGAAAAGGAATTTGAGACTGACTGAATCGGCATTGACACGCAAAGACGAAGTTTCTCCCTCTTTGTTACACGTCATGTACATGTCATCTCGCGTAAGATCTCCGCCATTCTAACTCCAGGGGCTACGTCTAGAAGTCGTTGCCTGTTTGTACTGAAGGATGTCAGGTCTCAAAACTGTATCAGGGAAGGAAGAGAGGGGTGAACCATGAACCCGAAACGCAGAAGTACCACCTTTCAGAAAAAACAAATAGCTTCCTATACGAAGAAACGAGAACTCGTTTTCTTTCTTTGGTATTGCACTGTCCGAACGGAAGGTCGGTGCAGGTTCAGGCGTGGTTGCGAGGTAACAACGCAGAGGAGAAAGAAACAGACACAAGAAAAAGGAAATTTACGGCTTCGTAAAGTCGGGCAGAAATTGGACCGATATCCCGATAGGGAAGGCCCACTTCCCACCATAGCAGAGCGTTGCATGGCGGTCCGGCGAGCCGACGAATCGCCTGCAAGCCACCGATGCAGCGGTCGTTGTTCAGACAGAATCTGTGGTAGTTGGTGGTGTTAAGGCGGAGGGGATCACAAGAACTAATCGTCGTGCATACGAATAAATCAACATCTCTCGATATCTGACTCGATCAAATATATATGAAATGACTTACTAAAACAAGGCGAGCATGGCGAGCCTACGCTACTAACCACCAACAGGAACAGCTCCCTCCCGCTGCCAGCTAAATGCACGTGAGCTTCCAACACACTAAGGAAGCTTTAAAGGGGTGGGAGAGAACATAATCTTTCATGCAAGTCTATTAAATATGGGGGAGGAACATTTGGTTGGTATGAGCGTCAGTGACTAGCCGACCTGCGGTGGTTGGGCAATGCAACGCGCTCTTCATTTTCTTCATAAGCTTGTTCCCGCAATCAGTGACAGGTTATAACCGAGGAGCGTTCGCTCGGTGGTCCGCAATCACTGAGCGGTGGACCAGACCGAGGTGCGCTGTGCTTCGCTCGCTGCTCGCCTTCCTTTGCGTCCACATACAACTTCATCTGTGTCTGAGCTGATGATTACCAACCACACTGCGGCGTGCGGGTCCGGGGCCATGTGAATCAGTGAGCGCAGGCTAGAGAGTACTTGCTTTGAATCCCTGCAAGACACTGTCAGTTCCACTCGCCCTTCTGACAAGAATAGAGCCCCCACTGGAGGGATTGGGACACTTGTCGAGGAGACACGAGCAGCTAGTAGATCGCACACGATTCTAGGCTAGGGTTGCGCATTGCAAGCTTAGATAGATGAATTTTGGATACATACAGTGTTCACAACGACCGAACCGACCCGACCCGACCCACCCCATCGGTTGGCGTGACGATTTAACAAACGAAGGAAACGTTCTGTTCTAAGGTATTACCCGGGCTAGTGGTGCTAGCCCTGGATGACGCACGATTCCATCTCGTGCAGAAATGCGGAAGAACTTTTCCAATAGTGCAACATCTCACCTTTCCGCTTCAAAATTTCCTTTTCGGAATTCGTGCTAGAGCGAACCACTGCGGAAATTCAAGTACAGTATCTACGAAAAGTCGGACCGGTAAGGGAACCACATAGGAGTAAAGCGTGACTGGTTTAAACACTTCCAGCATCAGCAGGCTTTCAGTCGCATGTAAAAAAAGGAGGGAGACAGAAATGCATAAAGGTGAACGATGCCCGCAAGGAGGATAAAGACTCTCCCTCACTTGGAAGCGAATCGGGATCGGGTGAAGAAGACCTGGTGGTTGATAACTTAAGCTTGGGTATGTCCTAGCCTCAGTCAGTAGAGTCGTACAAATGATTACACCTTCTCACTTTCAACGGAAATTGTACCCAATCCACTACTTGCACCTTTCCATACCTAATGCTGAGAAAGACAAAGTTCACTCTGCCGGCATACGACATAAGACGAGCCACTCTGCGGCTGCACTCGGAACAAGGCTACGGCTAATTCCACACACGACGTAGTCTCAGGGAGATCAAGATAACATGCACAACAGAGGCGTATTCGAAACGAGCGCTGTCAAAGCCGATAGCTACAAAAGCCCCCATTATCGGCCAAGCACACCATACATCGGTCCATGCGACTACGCAATAGGGTTTGGCAAAACAACTCAGTTTACTGCCCTAACAGGGACGATATTGTCAACGGAATTTGTACAATGACATGGCTCATGCTCCCCTAACAAGCGAACCGACTTGGTGCACTACCTTGCAGCACGACAGCCCTCTAGGTACCGGGGACAAGATTACCGTAAAGCTTAACCCTTTCTCTGCAATAACAACCACTTACTAAATAGTAGGATGTTGATCAAACAAAGCCCTACAGCACTGGCCTACCCATCAGAACCCGATCTAACTTCCACATGCCGTGCTACAGTTCTAAATAGAAAGGTCTCAAAAACCAGCCATAGTTGGAAAACGCGCGTATATTACAACAACCCCGACGTTGCAGGTACAATGCTGTGAAAACATAACCTCGTTGATGGAGCGAGAACGCAGAAACTTCCTAGTTGCATCTCCTCGCCATGCGCTGAACTGAGGCTGAAGATGGTCATTGCCATGACCAGGAAAGGACATGCAAGAGGAGGTTCAGCGTCACTTTGCCGATCAAGGCGGAGGATCGTGGATAACCAGCAACGATTTAGATTTCTCTGTAACCAGAGCACGGCTTTGCCATACCCACTCAATAGTCAAAATTGTTCTCAAACTACGGGGTGTAAGACTGATTTTTGGGATACGACACTGACACCACTCTACAAGTGCTTTGCACTGCTGTACTTATTTCGATTCATACTAGCTTCTTCTACATTATCATTATACTCTATCCGGCATCTACCTATTCTACGTACTACTTCTGCACAAATTTCTACAGGATCTCCGAGTCGATACCCGACTCAAGGATCTCGTCCTTATGTTACGGAGAACGTTTACAGGGCCGGAGTGAAACAGCCGTCAACTCTCAGACCCCAGGATTGATAGCTTAACTACACCTGGCCTCAACAACTGACCTGTATTGTTTCCATGGCTTTAAACGCTCGCCGAACGACGGGAAACGCCTCCCAAGTACTTGTAATCCACTCCACAAACCTGGAAAGTGGTAGACGCTTCATCCACTGGAATAGATTTCTCACCACTAGAGAACACTCTAGAACGATGGCAGTATCTGTCGTCATATCGGTAGCTATGTTGAACGCTATGCTTCATGTCCGTAATCACCGTTTCAATACACTTCTCAGCATCCCTCGTGCTCGTACAAGTGTAGCATTCTCCATCGTAGATCTGACAATTATGCCACACGCAACCAGCTCTGCCCACAAATTTCCCTTCGCTGTCGCGAGCCATAACGACCGCTCCTGACGTACTAGTCCTAGATTGAGCGAGTAGATTATCAAGCATCTCCAGGAAGTAGAAATCTTCAAACTGCTCAAACCGATGCCACTCGTCGCAGAACGTCCTACTGAACTCCGATGCCTCATACTTGGGCACAAGGAACACCACAAGGCAATAGACGGAGGACAACATCATCAAACCACGCATGGAAGCGGGCGATCCCATGGTGCAAAATTCCAGCTATCTCGCACGAAATACCTCTGAATTCGTATCTCGCGGAACAGCCGAAGATGACAGCACAGACTTCTAACCCGGACAGGTTTCACTCAATGGGTTCACTGCAAAAGAACCTTGTTACTACCTTCTCTCTTCTGTATCCCTCGGTGGTCATCACCGATCCTAGATCACTTCACTTCCACGATTGGTCACAATATCTCAGGCTCCGCCACAACCTACTCCCCTGGCTCTAACCACTGCTGATATATACACGACGGCTAAGAAGCTGATTCCGGCGCAAGATGATCAAGAACTCGGAGTATTGACAAATGCTTTATAACGGGAAGAAGAATGTCCAACACTAAACTGAACCCACCAGACCGGACACTGGAGTAAAACGGAACGCTAGCTTCATGAAGACCCGGCTAATGCAGGCTTACTAGACGAGACGAAGCGATCGATATCAAAAGCGAGAAACGCGAGCTCATGAGGCAAAGCTCGTCTCAATAACTTTAACGCTCATCGGCTTCCAAGTGAGAATCTTGGGAAAGAGGAAGAAGAAGAAGCGAAGATGAAGTCGAGTGTGAGACGTTTCCCAAGAAACCAAGAGACTCTCAGCGGGGGTAAAAACGTTTCTTCGGCGCCTTCTTCGCCCGACGGAAAGGATCACACCCACAGAAATACACAGTACCACCCCAAATGCAGAAGATCAGGAGCCGGCGAAGGACGAGCGAGCTCTTCTTGTGGTAGTCAGTCCAGTCCAGGCACAGCACGGCAGTTCAAGGCCTTCAGATGAGGTATGAGCCAGAGATAAAGCGAAGACCACGAACGAAAGGCTTCAAGACCCTCCCGAAAGCTAACGACGAGGAGCAAGAGCAGGGGGAATGAAAGCAGGAGTAAAACAAGAGAACGCACGCACTCACTTGACAACAGAACGGGACGGAACGAAACGGCACCGGACGTGAAGGTGATGGTGGTGGTAAAAGTTTAAAATCATTACCCGGCCGGTCATTCCAGACAGGGTAGGGGGAATTCCAGACAGAGTAGGGGAAAGCTTTTTCCGTTCCCTTTCTCCGAGAAGTTTTATTAGCCCGATCTCGAAATGCATTTGTGTCCTTTCCTCTACTAGCGGCCGGATCGGACGGGCCCTAGAATTCCGTTGAGACGGGACAAGCGAGGAAGCCGAAGCTCACGATCTGCTCGGATGAGGTTTCTTGCCGCCGCCGACATAATTTATAGCCTCGCTTCTTCCTATACGCGCGGGTCTGCCGATCCCTTCATGCCACTTCTTTTTCTCCCTTCAGTTCTCACCCTCGCCGCGCGGCGCCGCCTGGCCTCTTCTCCTCCGTAGCCTGCTGTCCGCTGAAAGTCGTTTGTCACAGCACCGATTTCGGACTTCTTCAGGGCGCCCTGCCCTTCATCCTCCGAAAAATCTGCCCCTGGACAGTACAACAAGAATTCAAACAAACCGTTTATCCGCTCCGGCTTGTCGTTTCTTGGACGTCCTTACTTTCTCCTCTTCCCTCCTCCCGGGCGGACAAGACTGGCCAGTAGACGTACGTGATGCGAACGGCTCTTCTTGCAGTTTCTTGATTCATTCATTCTTTCCTTGCCTGAGTGGTCCCGGATCCAGCCGAACCGAACCTGCCATGCGGACCCACGGCCCCACCCGACATCGCAGTTGCCGCTCCCGCTACTCTCCTCTTCTCCGACTGGTCCATTCTCTCGGTCACGTTCCGTCCCTCCCTCCCTCAAGGCAGGTTCCCGTCGACAAACTTCTACGGGTTTCTCCATCCCTCAGGGCTCCCGGCGGTAGAAGAAGCTCCGCGCGGTGGGTGGTACGCTGTTGCACTGTTGCAACGGTAATCCGGCGCGTGCTGACATGGAAAGGCAGCGTCGGTAACGAAGCGGCAACCTGCATGGAACAAAGCGTGAATTGCCTGTCGGAAAGCCCGGGCCTCGGCGTTGAGTGAAGTTTAGTGAAGGTAAAGAGCCGTCGATGGTAACGTTAGGCGGAAACGGACGTAATTTAGTTATTGCAGGATATGTGCATTAAATAATATGCATAAGGCAGAATGATGCGCTATAAATGAGGGCATTCGGTTCACACAAAATCCGGTTTTCCACCTGAAGGACGGACGAGCTGCTGGGTTCACTGTCACCGAGTTTGTCCGTTTCGACGCGACAACGGAAGGCCTTTCTTATCAACGGAATGTTCTTTTCCGCCCTCTCATTTGCTTCTCCATCCTGTCCATGTGCGAAGTTTCACAACATAAATCGGGAATCTCTCTCTTCCTTCTTAGCCGATATTTTGGCGGAGGGCAAGTTAAAAGTCTCAGCCTCCAGGATGTTCCGGAGACCGTAGGGAAGAATGATGGGGGATCGTGCAGGCACTTCAAATATAGCTAGAGTAGATAAGGGAAAACTTGTTGTTGCGTGTTTAGCTAGGCCTAATTCGGCGCGGTTATTCTCCCCTATCATACTGAACGTCTTCCATCACTCGGCGGCCTATCAGATGCTTTACATTTTCTCGTTTGTCTCTTACTATCTCCTCAACCGTCATGTCCTCCCCCCTTTCTCCTTCTCCCTGTCGTGGAGGAATGATGGACGTTGGGAAGTTGCCCTCGGCTACCAAACTTCTGTGTGTAAAGTTCCACCGCATATCACTGAATCGAGTTTTCCTTCTCTAATCAATGAGTCTCCAAACGTGAACTTCCTTGAAGACCTGTGTATTTTATTTGTGTCTTCAGATCCACTTTGTTAAACTTTTCACTAATAAACATCAAGGATTTGATAACCGTCCGACGGGTTTAGAATAACCAACTAGTCTTTTGCAGGTCTCTGGTACTAATCTCAAGTTTTAGAACACAGTGAAAACTGTTTTGGATCTGGGTTGGATAAAATTTAGGCAGTGCTTCCGCTATTGGTGATCAAGTCAGAACGCAATAATCCCTGAAGAACAACAGCCAGGACTAGGAATCCTAGTGGATGCTAGGAAGTAAGAAGGCGAAGTAATTACACCAAAATAAAGTCAACACCACACCAGATGCTTTCAATTCCGCTTTGATACACAATCCAAGCTTGCTTATCATATAATAGAGAAAATCACGAGCTCATATACATTACACAGCGTTTACTTGCTGACAAGGTCACGAAGAGCTCTTGGACCGGCAATTCTTCACTGCTCTGTAACTCTCCTGAGAGAATTTCACTCCAGAACTAGAATTTCTCGAGAAAACTTATCTTCTTTCTGAACGCTCTGGTTTTTCCATTTAACATACTAAATCTCAAATTAACGGTCTGATCAACACTAGATCCTTCCTGGTATCTTGAATTTGCAACTATTTACTCAAAGTATGCACTCAATGTAGTCTAGTCTACGCCAACCGTCTCTGCTCTCTGTATTTCAGTGTACAGTCTATGCTCTCTGCTTAGTCTCTGCTCTGTCACTGCTGATACAGTCTGCAGTAAAGTGAAGAATGGAGGAAAAATGACTTTTAGGGTTCGCGACCCTAGTTATATGCCTCTAACCTTGCTTCAGTCCGCAGTCTTCCGAGACCGATAGCCAACGTCATGTGTACTTTGTCGTTTAATCACTGCCCATATATTTAGACAATGGTGTTACATGTGCAGAACCAGAGAAATTATTTTCTATACCAATACAATTTTTGTACACTATTTCTCTTTAAGTACGTATCGGAGTTTTATCATCTTATTTGTATCGTTTAAACGTTATATATCTCCATGTCAATCTTTTGCTTCCTCTGTCCTTTTGGACTAGGAGGGACCGAGGGAGTTGTAATGTTCTTACAGAGAATGAAGAAGAAAAATTCTGATCTCAGCGAAGAAGTAATATTTTCTAGATTGTATGTAAGTTGCTTCTATGTTTCAACCATCACAAAAAATTAAAACTTAATTTTAAGACGTAGAGATGTTACTTGTCTTTACTATGAATATCCATGCTCGATGTACTTCTAACCCGAACAAGGAAGAAGACAAACGACGACGTAGTGAACAAAATTTGACACACGATTGGTGGAGACATAGTGATACATCATACACTACAGCCAAAATTATTTTCACAAGATGGAATAGTAACATGAAGTAAACTGCATTTAACTTTATTTATTATAAATATCTATAAATAGAAAAGACTGAACCCCCGTACTGTAGTGGTGAAGTCTAGACCACGCACCCATGTTTAAGGGGCCGAAGACTTGATTACCGTTGGTGCTTGGGGTCCAAAGACTCCTTGGTTACACTTGGCACCTAGGTCATAAAACCTGTAAGTGAAGGGTGTGAGACTTTAACTCTTCACAATATAAAGACAGATCCATAATCGAACAAAAATGTATATTTTTTTAGTCATCAGTTTATTACCTAACCCTTCTAAATAGGAGGATTTAGTAATAAACTGAGCATGTATTATATGCATGCTCAGTTTTGAATATGCATGCATGTTCAAAAGTGAATATGAATACTTTTTAATCTCAAGTTCGAAGTAGAGCATTAAATCACAATTCTAATTATAAAAACAAGGTGCCGAAGTATCATTCTTTTCCTAACATAATAGCGAATGTGAGGCAGGTCTTGGAGCTCTTTCCCAACCAGTTGCAAACTCCATGCTAGGATATTGTCATCATGATTAAGTCTTGCACTCATCATCCATGTTTTTGTGTTCCATCATGAGTTGGCTCGTCCCGTCGTTTCTTTGCTAGTCAACAATGGCTTGCGAAGAGCATGGTTTTTGTGCCAACATTGAATCATTGTATGCAAGTGAGAGTGTTTACATTTAGGTGCATTTTGTTGTATTTGAAGATCTCTTGGTGTCGGTTCTAATCGTTGTATTGTGATTTTATCCTTAGCTTCTTTTGCGCGTTGCTGCGTGCTCTTGCTGTTCTCATGGTGCACTATTTTTCCTAATACAACAATGTGAAAGATATGCATATGATGTTTTAGGATGTCGAAGCAACTCTAACCTAAAAGAAAAGTTAGACATAAACATAAGACAAAAGAATTGTTTATAATGAGAAAGACTATGAAACAACAAAGTAAATTATTTTCACACATATTATTTTAGTTGAAGCGAAGGAGAAAAAAATCATACTTATCTAAGAAAATGTGCAAGATTATGCATTTATTATTAGAGAAATGACGGTCATGGAACCTCGCTTTTTCGAACCAACGCAAGTAGATCTATGTCTTCCACTCGATTGTATGAGGAGACAACACTCGTATATCACTTATCTTATGCTACACCGTATATTTTTATGGATCCATTTGCAATGCTCTCGTTCCAGTCCATAGAGCATGTTTTGAGACGAGCCTCATGTGTCCAAATGAAATGAATCCTCTTTGTCGTAAACATAGTTGAAAGTCTTGTACATGTAATTCTCTCTAGCTTGAAATTAGAAGCACACCTTTATCAGTGTAATGGTCCACTAAAGGAATACCATCATTGACCAAGTGCATCAAAGAATCTACAATGCACTAGAAAATGGAGTCACATTTAGTAGTGAAGCAATATTTAAACAACATTATTTTATTTAAAACACAATAGTTCAGCCACAAAGGTGTATTCTTGTTGGAAGCAAGTTGGTACAAGTCTAACACGGGATCTCTTATCCAATGATCTGTTGTATTGTTGTGTGCAAACACAATGTCGATGCATAATCGTCCTCTTGGAAAATAACGTACATCGGGGCTGGTTGTCATCTTAAAATTTAGTTAAGAACAAGTATAAATCCACCTCTTGAACTTGTCTGCAATACCATATAATGCAAGCTCTAGATACATCATCCATCATGAGCACACCATCTCTCGTCGTGAATCTTCGTGTCGTGAGATTCGCTGAACTAGCATGGACTTGTTCGTATCACAAAGAGCATCTCCTTGAGATCGTAGCCACTTCACCAGATGATGTTTGGTGAGTAGCTTATAAGTCCACCGTCACTTCTGTCTCATCCACAATATTAAAGATATGATTCTTGCTCATTCTTACACTTGTCTCATAAGTCTGTTTGACTCACAGTCCCATGATGCAACAAATGATATAATATCGAAGATTTATCATCATACAAGACCTCATCTAGCACAATCCTTCTAGAAATCAATCGCAATATATCATACTCGACGTTATTATAAGACGGGAGTGGATCTTAAGAAAAGACAAATATGATCGAATATGAGGTTGTTGTGAGTAGTGTTATCCAAGAAAAGACATATCAATTTCTCTAGCAAACTTTGTCACACAATACATGTAGATTTGATTGATGATCCCATTAAAACTACAAAAGATTAAAGATTAAACTCACATGTCATCCTCTACAACTTATGAACTCTCTCTTGCGATCAAGTTGTAAACTAGAAGTTACACATAGAACTATCATGAAACATTTATGTTTCAACACCCTAGTAACTTAAACAAGCAAAATTTTCACCTCTGAGATTTAGAACATCATGAAACTTGGATCCTAGAGCTGAATCATTCATAGAGCACAATCATTGTGAAATCGACATTAAACTCATCCACGAAAACAAGAAATATTATAGAATCCTCAAACACGTCATTGTTTATTTACAAAATATATATCATAAACTTCAATTAACCATATCTCAACCCTCCTTGATCCAAATTATCAAAACCTTAGACCATTGACACCATCTTGCTTAGATCTCCCCAACCCTATCATGCTATTTCTCAGATCAACCCTAGCGATTTCTATATCTGATTGAATACACCTCTACTGAAATCAGACAATATAATTTCAATTGATCATCTCTTGTTGATCCTGAACTCAAATCAAACTATCTTTGAGTCCATAAGTATCAGCTTGTTGAGAGGTTTCCAACCACGTCTCAATCTCCTCATATCTATTCCCAACGTTGTCTATGATTGTTTGAACACTCTATCTCAAAAACTGAACTCTCCAACTTCAGTTCATCATAACTTCATATTCATGATCTCATACTGATCAGAAGCCTAGAAGAACTACTTATGAATGAAATCTTATATTGCTTGAGATCACTTATGTAGCAATCATTACGCTTTTTTGAACCCTAAGGAGTATGTTTTGGACTTTTATCAAACATAACCTACTAAAGGAAAAAAAAAGATTTAAGTTGCTATATTCTAGTGACTTATATAACCACATAAGGTCATAGTAATCATTTAGAGCACAACATACTCATTTACAACTATAAAACACTTGTCGATATAAGTTAGTTAAATTACTTTAAACTACCAAAATAGCAACATTAATTCCTTACACAATAAGACTAAAAGATAAAATATATTCTAAAAGTATATTCAAGTGAATTTGATGAAGTACTTTGACATGTGTCTCATTGCTTTTTGCATAGAATACACATTCTCGCATCATGGACCGGCCCTTGGTTGCAAGAGAAGATTGGGAGGAAATTTTCTTCAACTTGCTGATAATTCATATTTGAGTGCATGATTTTTTAAGGTTTGTCAAATAGATCAACTTTAGTTTTTGAATCGTCACCAATGGATGTTACAGCTTAAAGTTTTTTGATAAACTATGATGCTGACGTGGATGTTCGAGCTGATATGGATAGTTATGAAGTGACACTTTCATGACGTGTCTATGCTGATTGGAAAAATCTGCTGATGTGGTAGAGATCTCGAGGGGACAACTCTTTGTATTTTGCTGATAACATGTGCGAGTCAACAATTATTTTAATATTCTTATTTATTTCTAAAAAATAGTTTTAAATATTGTAATTTTTTATAAAGATATATTATTTAAATATTTTATGTTTTATACAAAATATTTTATTTTTACTTTAAAAATTATTTAAGGATTAAAAATAATATATTTTAGCTTTATCTATTCTAAAAGTTTTGTTAAAAATAATAAAAATATCTTATTTTTCCTTGCACACATTTCTAACAAAAATTGCTAGTGAACCCCCGAGGTAGAGATGACTAGGCATTTTACTGACATGTTAACATGACAATGCTGACTAAGATGAGTTATGACGTGGTTTTACACTGATCTGGTAGTGAGGGTGATGTGGCAAAATAATGATTAGACAGGACTGACATGGTCACTTGCATAGGAGCCACTTGGGCAGCTCCATGAATACAACTTGGAAGGATACATGTGTGTCTGTGACGACCGCATGAAAGACATGAAGCCAGATCTAAGATCGAAATGTGTACGTAGTGGAGTGCTCACAAAAAATATAGAAGCCAAGCCAAAAAAACATACCTCCAAAGCCAAGAACCTCATGTTTTCTTGAACACTTTTCACGTAAATTACGAAGAGGATGTTATCCCAAAGTCTCTCAAAATGATCTTACCAAATAATCCTTCGGAGACTATAGGGCAACCTCCACATCTATCTTGGAGGAAAAGGACGATTTTCTCTTTTTTTTTTTAAAACCTCCACTCTATCCTTATAACTTCTTTTGGCAGACAACAGAAAAAACATCCAACTCAACAACTTCCATAAGAAATGCCCACTCTCTAGAAGTAGGGAGACAAACAACATCTTTCCTCGCATCTTTCATTGTTAGTGGTCATAGTAAATTTTGTTATAATAGAAGTTTATTTTAATATATTTTATTGAATTTAAATATTACTTAATATTATTATTTTGATCTATATTACACCGCACTTGGTTTTATAATAATGTTCGACTTTCCTCCCGAGGTTCATGCATTGAGAAAAAATGAAACATAAATTCCGGTGTGAACAAAATCTCAAAATGATTTAATGTTTTGCTCAAAGACTGAATGAATGGCTCTCACACCGAAATCCAAAAAATGATAAACCATGTGATTGTTGTGCCCTCTTGATTAATTTCTGATCCACAGCAATGTAGTCTTCATATATGAATTCACATTCGACTTCATACTTTGACTTCTAACAAACTGAAATTTTCCTTTCCAAGAGTTGCCTTCCAATTTATAGGTTTTCCTCTAACCTTGTAAATGGGAAGAGGAAAACTCCTCCCCTCCTTCTCTCTAACAATCTAAAAACTCTTGGTAAAATTGCAAGCGCTGGAATTGCCACTCTGCTCCACTAACCCTTTCAATCCTTGACGCTCTAGTTCTGTCCACGTGGCAGATGCAATTTCTGGAAGTCTCATTTAAGTAATTTTCAACCTCGTAGAATCACTCATTGGTAAAGATGTTGAGGTTTTGGATCAAAAGTATTTATGTTGTGTATTGTTGCTTTTCTTTGTGAACTTTCACACTTTTCACACACAAAAATACAAAGAATCATTATCATGAAGCTCTCTTGTATTTGATGGCTAAGTGCTTCTACTACTATCCAGTAAGTTCATGACTTAGGGGACATTGAACATTTTCTTTTTATATCATGTGTGTTGTTTCATAATATTTTGACATCTTATTCTATATAAAAATATATTAAGATCTTTATTATATAATTTAAAGATTTTATCACCCCTTCAAATAAAAATAATAACTAATTAATATTTATAACTTTGTAAATAGTAATTATCTTAAATTTTATAAAATTAACGAACAGTTTTTCCTAACTTTTTAGTGTTAAATCTTTAGATGTGTCACGATACTGTATGAAAAAATATTGAAATGAAAAAAAAACATAAATTCCGATGTGAACAAAATCTCATAGTGAATTAATGTCTCGCTAAATGACTGAATGAATGGCTCTCACACTACAATACGACTTCATGGAACTTAGTTGTCTTCTTCTTTCCAACGTGACATACACCTTTGATGTATATTTATTTAAATTCATACTCCAAATTTAAAACACTTTTGGAGTTGTGTGTTTCATATTCTACTCGGATACATAAATATACATTGTTGTGATTGGATCAATTTTAGCAATGCTATGCATGATAATATATGTATATTTGGTAAATTAAAATCCTAAAATACAGTTTATATTGTAATTTGAAATCTTGACTTTGATTCTTATTTAGACAAATAAGAGAGGAAAGATTCTTAATGCTCCTAGAAATAATCCTGGTAACCAACAGTACCTCACTTTGCAGAATGGTTGTATGTGAACAAAGAAATTTAATCGTTTGAACTCATTGCTGCTGCTGACTAAACTTTCTTGCGAGAATGGAATGTCTCTAAGTAAGGATTTAGATAAAAGGTTACATTTCAAAACAAGCGGTTAGTCTCTATTGAAATATGTTTGAGAGGAAAGTTTTGTGGTTTCTTCAACCACAAGTCGATATAAAAGTCCCAAACTTTCTTTGTAAGGTGGTGCGGGTTCATGTATGGGAGAAGTTCTAAGTTTGAATCCTTGTGGTCATAGAAATTTTTCCTAAAAAAATTAAATATTTGTACAAGTTCAAGCAAAACTTTCCGGATAATATAATTCCGGTGGAACATATCTCAGTTCAGGCTGGTAGGTCACTGTAACGAGATTATCTTTCGTCGTATCGAGAGTCCGTTAAATGAGAGAAATTTTGTAATTAAAAAAGAAGTATATTTTCAATCTGTCGTTCATATTGCAGCTTGCTTTTTTTGTTTGTTTTTCAGTCGTTAGATATCAGTTTGGAGACATATATGATTCATTTTGTAGCTCTCAAAATTTTGATCATTCTGAGCATTAGATCACCAGTTTCTGATAACAAAAGAGAACTTTGACACATATGCATAATTTTGGCGAGCTAACCCGACGGAACTAATCTTAAAAATTATGAAAAAAATAATTCTAAAAAGATATGTCACAATTAATATAGTCTATTTTGTGAATTAAAATAATATAAAATATTCTCTCTATATGGGAAAAATTATTTTTTTATTTGCTTTTATACTTACTAATAGGTTTCTTCCCGAATAGGATGACCCAGGAGAAGCAACGACCGTTAATCCAACGGTCGGTGCAGATCTGATGGAATCCAGTGAAATCATGTGGAGGTTGTGCTCATTTTCACCGCGACAGAGACTTCGGGACTGAGGACAAAAGCAGTACGCAGTATCTCCGGATAACGGATGCGGTGGTGTGATCGGTACATGTAGACCATCTACGCACGTCGCAAGACACTGTCACGACGATCAGCATCTTGTTGACTGGATGGACAGAACAGACAAGAATCTATAACGGGTGGGAAGAGTTGCCACCGTGGAGAATGAAATCTGTTTTGCACATCAAGCATGGTTCTAGCCTTCTAGTCTACGTCAACGGCTACCGGTAGTCCGCTGCTTTGGCTACCGGTAGGGGAGATATAGCCTCCCTTCTCATGCCAGGTATGGGCAAATCGTGAGGTGTACAAACAGGACCACATAAATAAATACAAAATGCTAGAATCAGGAAAGGATTTTAACGGAAAATAAATAAATAAAGTTAAAATATACAAAAGTCAATATAATATTAATTTTCTGATTTCTTTTTTATTATTTGCAAAAGATGAACGAACTGAGTGGTGTAAAATCAGTAATAATAAATCAACCAATTATTAACAATGAACAGAAAATCGATAATTAATGTATTACTGCGTGAAGTAAGATGACCAGAGAGCAGCTGAGTGAACGATGACCATCACTTAAGGATTTAATTTAAATTTCTTTTACTTTTTCTACGTTCAACTTAAGGATAAGATGACTTTAAAGACGAGACAGTCTACAACCGAAGCAGAAAATAATGTCTTGTGTGAAGGAAAAGACAAAGTAATCTGAAACTTATAAAATCTTGGACTCTTCTGTAGAATCTGTACGAGCCACCAGCACGAGTAAGTGACAGAAACACATCGGAACTGGGAAGGTTTTTGGATGATAAGCAAGTGAGACAACTGAGAGATACTACTAAACCCTAAACGTGTTCGTTTCTCGTGTGTATTCTCGTTCCCCTTTCATTCATACATACATATAACAGAACAAGGTGCTGAGCCATGGCATTTCGAGGCTATGCATTTGGCACATCAAAGAAAATGACACAATGAAGGACATGAGAGTATACTGAAAATACATGTAGAGCCAAAACAGAAAATGAGAAATTGTTTCCATCTTTTGTCCTTCCTGGGGTTCTTTCAACCGGACGGTTAGCTACGCAAATGCATAGAAACAAAAGATCGGACTGAGTAGTACAGTTCTTTAGTTGCATCATTAGTGATCATCATAGTTAGAAGATAGTGATTGCTGGTTTATGTCGTTTCAATACAGTATACTCTTTCTACGAGTTCATCGTTCCACAATTCCATATCCTTTTCCTTTATGAATAAAGGTATATGAATATGCTCAGCTGAACTTGTCGATCAAGACCGTCAAACGACACTAGACTCTAGTACTTATCGAAACACACAAAAGGTCTATCATGCACAGTCAATAGAACTGGGTTGTGCTAGGATTGACAGCTGCTTCCTTCATTTCCACTTTACACATCAAAACTGATGTGTAAAGTGGCTGAAACTGATCGCTAAAACTGAGATCATGGAGTTTTGGCATTTTACTAACCTGAAGGTTTCCAGGTGTTGGATTATAAACTTACCAGTGAATAATATCCAGCCCTGTAGAGATGCCCTTGCAGAGACAGTGACAGGAATAGGAGTAGGAGTGGACTCTGGAAATGTTTGTCACTGTGAAGAAGAAGAGTTGAAGTGGCATGATCTGTGGATCTTTCACCTTCTACTCTTAAAATATACTTGGATGAGATTTAACAAATCCAAAGTGGCAATCCATATAGCTGACTGACTATGAATGAAAGACACATAAGTCAACGGAGTTTTTCTCCTCACATTCCATGACTATGAATGCAAGACACAAGTCAACGGAAGCTTTTCTCCCCTACATCCATGAGGTGAAGACACTCTTCACTCCACTAGCTAACAAATCACTTCTTCTATCGATGAGTGAAAATATGTATTGGCTTTGAGAAGAGAAGACCTCTATCTTAAAAACTTACTTGGTCAACCTTTATCACTTCTGGATATGCATGTTTTGTCAACCATTACAACAAGAGACAATAATCACAGAAGTGAAGTGACAAGCGTTTCTCCTTTTCTTTTCTTTTGCCAATAGGTTATGGAGACGATCGGATCTGAACAGACAGCTTTATGCTTGCCAAAACATACACTATACCAGTTGAGTTACTTCCACTACTGAGGAATGAAATGGGATTTCAACCCATGATACAATAATGCGTGTCAAAGCTTGGATAATATATATTCTGTAATGGCTGATGACCACAAAACTGTAACTCGGAAAAACTTTGACATCTAGTTTTGTATAGAGTTGGATCTTCTGCTTACGAGTGATGTTCATCGTGGTATAGAACAAAAGAACCAGAGTAGTTTTCATGCGATCAAACGATCTGATCTTATGATCGAAAAAGTGCCCGCAGGATAAATGACTGTAACCATAAACTCTGTCCTTATGATCGGAACGTGCGTACAGGATAAATGACCGTAACCATAACATCTGTCCGCAACCTTCGAAGGTTTAGAACTGATTCCAATATTGTTGTGTGTGTAAAAGTTAGAATTGTAACACGACTAGTCTCCCTTTACTTGAGTAGGTTTCGCAGCTAGCTAGACATATCTAGTTCTGCGTCTTGTGTTTGGTGGTCCTCGCCTTGTATCCCAACGGTGATGTTCTTACTTGTCTGTTATGTTATCTTCTTTCCCTTTCTCGCTTCTCCGATCCACGCAACTAGTTGTTTTACCACGACTTGGTAGAAAGCTTTAACATTACTTTTCCAGCAAGCGAAATGTTTAAGCGGAAATCAGCATAACGAGAGTATGGACTATGGATGATCGCAGACTGACTGCACAGTGACTTCGATTGACTTTATGAATGAAACATTCCTTCTCATGTGGGGTCAAGTCTCATTCGTTATTAGCATGAAGGAACATACATCTTCTGTTTCTTTACTCACGAAATCCGAACTTCAACTAAACAGGTGAATATGCGATTGCTTCACTGTACTGAAGCAACTCTAAGGAGCTGACAGATGGAGAGACATAGTGAGGAAGAGGAAGATATTGCTTCACTGTACAGAAGCAACTCTAAAGAGATGACAGATGTAGAGATATACTGAAAAACAGGAAGATACTACACAGAGGAAGCATCTGCAAGCACGATGAAACCATCATCAGAACTTTGATGTGGCAACTCAGAAGAAAACACACTCAGTTTGCAGTTTGCAGTGAATCGAATGAAGGATCGATGACAAGTGATGAAGACTCTTCTTGCCTACGTAGTAATAATCATAAACAAAAGGATACAGGATCTCATCATGTAATGATCGAGAATTTCCTGTGTTGATACAACTTTTCCATCTCCTAGTGCGTGTATTTGGGTTCCTCCTGTTGACCGGGAGTCTGTCACTTCTATTGGATACGCTTGTGCCTGACAAAAAGACGACACATAGTCAGACAGAGTCGAGAATTAGCACTTGAGTAGAAGTTGATATCGGAGGTCGATATTCTGTCTTTTTGATACCGAAAGAAGCATCTCGTGATGATGCGCATTTTGGTAAAAAAGAAAACAACGTGATTACGACCCAGACGAGAAAGAAAACACTCCAGGAGTCAAATGAGCTGTGTGTATAAAATAAAGGTAGATATGCATGCAACATTAACTTCTGGAGAACTTTTGTCCACTTGCTGTTATCAGAAGTTTAAACGAGAAATCTATATTAAATTAATAAAAAAATTAAAGTTATTATGAAATATTAATCGAACTTAGATATGCGAACAGATACAAACTTAACCCATAAGAAAAGTGAAGACAGACGTATGTTCGAGAGTATAAATACGAGAAGCTATTAGCAAAAAAAAAAAAAAAACCTAACTAAGTAATTAATTTATTACTTCAATTTTCTAAAAATTTAAATAATAAATCAAACCTTGCATATTTGCCTCCTTCCATCAGAAGATGGAGGAGGTGAATATGCAAGTGTGCTTCACTTTAAAGGTAAATGTGATACAAAAGTTTCCCCGTTGTGAATGACGAGGAGGATTTAAGGTTTGTAATATTTAACTCAACTGTCACTAGGATGTAGAAATGCTAACAATCACTTTAGTTGCAATGAAGAACGAACTGTGTATAGAGAGCCACAGTGAACCTCTAAAAGCTTGCAACCTTCAAGGTTTGGTGCTCCCAAAGCTCTGAGTAGTTTTCTACAGAAGCTTTCAGTAGATTCAGAGAGAAGCTGTAAAGAAACAAGACGTAAATAGTTAATCAAAGCAGCCAGTAGGTTTGAGGGGCACCTAATACCGCCATTCAATCCTGAGATGTAAAGGATTCTTATTATTTTCATAAATCTTTTAACAGGTTTTGCTGTAGATACCATTTCTAGAGGTGATATATAAACATTAGGGTCACTCAAACCTTTTCCCATAACGAAATTTATAGGATTCAATGGAGAAGACTAAGTTATCAGGATTTGTCAAGGATTACATAACGTAGTACTTTGATTCAATTCTTTACAACTGCGTTCAAGAGGTGTCAGTGCCTGTAACTTTTACGTACCATTGTAAAATTTACAACAGAAACTTGTAAAAGTTTTTACGAGAATTCCATAAAAGTTAGATTTGAGTGGCAATATTTACTTGCATTTACGTATATAGTGTATGCTTTTGGACGTGATCTCTTCTCACACCATTGATTTTAATAATCGGATGTTTTCTTTCAGCGGTGTTTAGGAGATATTGTTTACAGGCATACATTATATACTGTTGGAAATGGACTGCTAATAGAATAGACTAAGGTAAAACTCTAAGTCACGGCATAAGGACAGTGTGAGAGTGTGGGGAGAGCTCCTCAATAGAGTGTAGGCAAAACCAAGTAAGTAGATACTCAATAATGTACAATGGCCTCCAGCCAGAATAATATACCTTGGGGTCTTGGCCTTGGTGACCTTACGAAAGGTCACCATCCTAAAAGCCTGAACTGCTTACTGCTAAGAGGGGTATTCACACTGCGTACAGTATTCTAACACTCCCACTCAGTAACAGTTTGGATAAAAAATATTACTTAGCTAGAAAACATTCCTAGCTTCGGTAGTAGATAATCCAACTTGGGAGCTGGTAAGCTCTTTGTCAGAATATCTGCAACCATGTCCTCAGTAGGACAATATCTAACTTCTATAACTTTTCCAGCGACGTGATCTTTGATGAAGTGATATCGGATGTCGATGTGCTTCGTACGGTCGTGGAACTTGCTGGTGTCGACAAGGGCCATAGCACTTTGGTTGTCACAATATGTAACGGTCGGCTCCTTGTCATGCAATCCGATGTCGGTCAGGAGCTGACGTAACCAGATTGTCTCTGAGCAGCTCGTGCTAAGAGCTACATATTCTGCCTCTGTACTTGACAAGGCTACTGATTTCTGTCTCTTGGAGGACCAACTGATGGCTCCTCCAGAGTAGATGAAGCAATGTCCTGATGTGGATCGTCTTGTCTCCGCATGTCCTCCCCAGTCAGCATCGGTGTAACCGAACAGAGAGTAGGGCTGGGGTGAGTGAGCATACTCAAGGTACAAATTTAGAGTTCCCTTGATGTAACGGAAAACCCGCTTCATAGCGGCAATGTGCTTAGGTCCAGGGCTACTCATGAACTGGGAGAGTACACTAATGGGATAAGACAAATCAGGACGAGTACATACTGCAGCCCAATTAATAGAGCCGGCTGCACTCTGATAAGGATAACTATTACATAGCTTCTTTTCATCCTCAGTGACAGGAGAGTCATCCGAAGATAGTTTCTCACCTGTAACTAGAGGAGTGCTTACAGGTTTGCAGTCCTGTAAGCCAAACTGAAATAGTTTCTGTGTCAAATACAAAGTTTGACTAAGTCTGATAGTGCCAGAAGATGGATCACGATTAATCTCAATGCTAAGGCAATGATGGACTGGACCGATGTCAGTCATGCTGAACCGTGAGCTCAATTTTCCTTTTACGTGAGACAGTAGAGCCTCACTGCTGCTGGCAATCACAGTGTCATCTACGTATAGGGCAAGGATGACGAAATGCTGTTTCTGGTGCAAGTAGTAAACGTTTCCGTCTGCACCGGACTTAGCAAATCCAAGAGAAAGCAAGAAGTTGTCGATGATCAAGTACCATTCTCTTGATGATTGCTTAAGACCGTAGAGAGTCTTGAGCAATCTGCATACTTGACTGCGCCTTGCTGTAGTCACGCCTTCCGGAACACTCATGTATATTTCCTCGTTAAGTGTTCCATTCAGAAATGCAGTTTTAACATCCATTTGATGTACATGTAGATTATACTGCGCTGAGATGGCAAGGATAAGCCGTATAGACTGAATGCGGACTACAGGGGAAAAGGTTTCTGTGTAGTCCAACCCGTAGATCTGGGTGAAACCACGAGCCACTAGTCTCGCCTTATAACGGGCAATGGACCCATCGGTATTAAGTTTTAACTTAAAGGTCCACTTACATGTTATCGGTCGGCGTCCTTGTGGCAAATCGGTGAGCTTCCAGGTGCCGTTGGATTCGTGGGAATCAAGCTCCTCCTCTATTGCTCTTCTCCACTGATCGGCATCAGGAGAAGATACTGCTTCTGTGTAAGAAACAGGTTCCATTGGCACTGGTTTAAGAGTTACCATCAATGCCCGCTTGGTGGTCTTCCGAGACTTCGGGATCAGCGATGAAGGGTCGTAGCCTTCATCTGGGTTCCGCTGTGGAGGAACTGAATGACGAGCTGATCGTCTCAATGGAGGCGGTGCTGGGAAATCCAATGGAGGAAGAGAGGACTCGCTGTGGGTGGAGCTGGAAACTCGTGGTGAGCGTGGTGATGTGCGCCGAAGGTAAGGATGGCGCGGGCTCAAGTTCTCTGCAGGGGGAGAGTGAGTGCTTGAAGAGTGAGAACGTGGAGGACGACTGCTCCCACTGGACTGTGTACTGCTGGTGACTCCTCCGCCAAGGCCATGACTGCTAGGGACTCCTCCTCCAGATCCAAGACCAGTGGATGGGGTTGGAGCTGGATGGGCAGGAGATGGCAGAGGAACTCCCACTGAAGAGAAACCGGGAGAGACCGACGAGAAATGAGCTGGGCCAGCTGAAGGAGCGGGCACAGTATGATAAAAATGGACGTTGGTCTCAGGAGATGCTTGAGTGAGTGGGAGATCAGCAGAGGGGGTGGATGTGGGAGGGAGAGTCGGAGAAGACTCATCGAAGATAACATCACGAGAAGTGAAGGTATGACCGTCAGATTTTCTTTGGAGACGGTAACCCTTACTCTGGCCGCTATAGCCTAGGAAGATACACTCGTGAGAGCGATCATCGAGCTTTGTGCGCTCAACCTCGGGGACCTGGGAAAAAGCGCGGCAGCCAAAGACGCGCAGAAAGGAGAGATCGGGTCGACGAGGTGTTGTGGAGGCATAGGAGTGCCAGAGTTCATAAGGTGTGGTCATAGACGGGATAGCCTTAGACGGACACCGGTTCTGGAGGAAGGTGGCGCAGGTGATTGCTTCACCCCAGAAGGGCTTGATGAGCGTGGAGGTGTAAAGCATGGAACGGACAGCATCAAGCAAGCTGCGGTTCTTACGTTCAGCAACGCCATTCTGCTGAGGAGAGTAAGGGACTGTGAATTGACGCTGGATGCCACGCTCGCGACAGAAAGCGTCAAAAGCAGCTGAACGATATTCCCCGCCATTGTCAGATCGCAAAGTGACGAGAGATTGGCCAGTGGCGCGCTCAGCAAATGCTAGATAGTCCCGGAAAGCAGCAAAACAGTCACTCTTATAGTAGAGAAGACGAGTGACAGTGTAGCGCGAGTAATCATCAATAAAGGTGATGAAATACTCATAGCCAGAAAAGGTGCAAGGGGAGATGCGACCACTAATATCAGAATGGACCAGTGCCAGAGGACGAGTAGATCGAGTGGAGCTGGCACGTGGGAATTTAGTGCGTGCATGCTTGCCGTGTGCACAAGCTGGACAAATATCCTCAGAGAGCGGGAAGGAAGGGAGGCCGGTAACGTACCTGCGGTGGCTCAGTTCATGAACTCGATGATGGTTGATATGGCCGAGTCGCTGATGCCACAAGGTAGAGAGATCGCTCGTCGTAGTAACGAGGGCACAGGGTCTAGGTGGCGTCGGTGGAGGAGTCCGACTGCCAGATGTGAAACCCTGGATGCCGTCTAGTAGGCGCGGAGGAGATCGTGATCTGAAGAACTCGGAATTTGCAGGGTGTAAGTCGGGAAAATTCAGAGCTGGATCGAGATGGAGGAGGGAAACCGGAGGAAGATTATAAGGACCAGGGCCAAGAAGTCCTTGCGTCCCAGTCCGGGGGACTACGTCCCTGTGAGAGGGACCGTCCCCTTGGTCCCCTGGCGGACTGCCTTCGGGGCAGTCCGCGGGGGTTAGATTGCCGGCCCCGCGCGGTAAGGGGCCGGCTCCCCCGCGCGGGGATGTGCGCTCCCCGATGTGGGGATGCGCATCCCTGCTCCCATATCCCCGCGGCGGCGGGGATAGGGGGCACGCATCCCCATTGCGGGGATGCGGGGGCAGCACCCCCGATGCGGGGGTGCCATCATATCCCCGCTGCGCGGGGACGTACGCCTAGATGGGGATGGCCCCATCTGGATGGGGATCGCATCCCCATCCCGATCCTCATTGCGGGGGGGATTGCCCCCGCGCCGCATGCGCAATGCATGCGGCGCGGATGGGGATCCCATTCCTATCCGGATGGGGTCCCCATCCCCATCCTGGAACGGCGCGCGTGGAGGGGCGTCGTGAGGGTCTCCGGAGATGGGTGTGCGATGAGGGGGCGCGTGAAAGTCCCCACTGGCTGCGGGATCCGTGTATGCACTCAAGGGGTGCGTGGCCGCTGCAGTAATGATTTGGCTTAGGGGTGCGAGGCTTCCTAGAGGTGTGCCAGCTGAGTCGATCCGTGTAGAGGGAAACGACTCGATCCGTGTGCGGCCTGTGGTCATGCGTGGAGGAGGTGGAGCACCAAGAGGTGGAGTCCTAACAGGAAATTGCCCAAGGGGTGTGGTGGTGAGGGGGGTAGACCCCGCGCGGACTGAATTTGGGCCTTCATTTTCCAAGTGGGACAATTCCGAATTTGGTGGAGTGATTGGGACTTCTCTAGTGAGAGAGTGCTCAGAATTAGGGATTTGAAAATTCCGTGAGTGACTTGGCTGAATTTCAGCTTGGGTGTGCGCAATCTGTGAGGCGGGGCTGGGCCTGGACCGTGGGAAGCGGATCCTGCGCATGTTGCGGTTGTATAGTGAGATGCTAGTCCGCTGATTAGATTGTGGTCTAGCTCGCAAGCGCGGTCCTGATCGCTGGCTGGGAGGTAGTGTGTGGATTACTGAAGTCCTACCAGCTGTAGCTATAAGCGCGGTTTGGTCAGCGACCAAAATTGAATTTCCGAGCATGTAGAGATCGTCCACAGTGGGACAGGGAGCTAGCACTTGACCGAATCTGTCTTCAAGATGACAGAATCCGTTGCCGATTAGGCACCAACCGCCATTGGCATCAAATTGCCGAGCTGAGAATAAATTCTTTTGCAAGGCGGGTACGTGAAGAACGTCACGTATGTACACATGCTCGCCGTTGAGCAGGCGCACTTCCACCATGCCGGAACCAGCAACGTGGATGGTGGTGTTGTCACCGAGTAGAATTGCATCGTTCTCGGTGTTCTCAGAAGAGACGGGTGAGTATTCGACGAATTGTCGTCGATTATGCGCCATGTGGTGTGTGGCACCCGTGTCCACATACCAGTTGGGATCAGCTGTCTGCACGATTGCAGACGAACATTGCGCCACCAGAACCCGACGAGTGTTGCCGTTGTTGTTTTGGGAACGGCGATTCTTGTTCTTGTTTTTGTTACCAGCAGTCGAGTTGTCATTACTGCTGCTGGGTTTGTCCGGACACTCGGCGATGCGGTGCCCGGGCTTGTTGCACTGAAAACATTTCTCGTTAGGATCTGGCGGTCTCTTTGGTGGCTGGTTGCCACCTTGTCGGTTGTTGCCATTGTTGCGCCGGTTGTTGCCATTGCGTCCTCCTTGCCGGCGTCCTGCAAACAAGGCAGTGGATGGTTCCATCGATAATTTGCGACCGATCGTTTCCTCCTGGATGAGGAAGGTGATGAGGTCCTGTAGCGAGAGATTTGGGTTCGTTCTCATCGCCTGCAAAAATAGATGGTAGTTGTTGGGCATGCTGCCCATCAACGCGAGGACTTGCTCCTCGTTGGCAATTATCAATCCAGCTGAAGTCATCTGCTGGATGAGAGACTTGAAGTTGTTGACATGTTGGGTAACAGTCTCGTTGGGTTTCATCTTTAAAACCCGCAACTTCTCTCTCAAGTGCATCTTGGTCACCATGTCTTGACCTGCAAAGTGTCTGGTCAAGGTGGACCATGCATCGTTCGATGTGGCGCAGGACATTAGATGTCCTGCCACGCTGTTCTCGCAACATTCGTTGATCGCTGCGAGTGCGTTAACGTCACGCTGATCCCAATCTGCGATGCTACCGAGTCCGGTAGCAGGGGGAGGGATGGGTACCGCAGTACCTCCGGGCGTCGTGGCACGTGGTCTCTGCACGTTCCCTTCCACGATGTCAAGAACACCATGGGCCCTGAGCCGCAAGGTTGTCTTGTGCTTCCACAGCGTGAAGTATGTGCCGTCGAACTTGGCCCAGCCTTTGGTGTCAAAGGGGGCAGACATTCTGTATCAGATTGATCGCTGGAACGGTGAAATTCTGTTAGCGAAGGTACAGAATATGGGTGCGTGAAGCGTCCTTCTCGCAGCAGCTGAAGCGTCCTCCAACTGCTCTCACCCAAGGGCCGAAGGCCTACCTAGTGCCTATGCTATTGTGCTAGTGCATCAACAATGCAAAGCTCTGATACCATGTTGGAAATGGACTGCTAATAGAATAGACTAAGGTAAAACTCTAAGTCACGGCATAAGGACAGTGTGAGAGTGTGGGGAGAGCTCCTCAATAGAGTGTAGGCAAAACCAAGTAAGTAGATACTCAATAATGTACAATGGCCTCCAGCCAGAATAATATACCTTGGGGTCTTGGCCTTGGTGACCTTACGAAAGGTCACCATCCTAAAAGCCTGAACTGCTTACTGCTAAGAGGGGTATTCACACTGCGTACAGTATTCTAACATATACATCTCAACCATTGCCACATGGTTGAGATGATATCTACATATATTGTTGGTCCTTGAATATCCCCGTTAAGATATGTTTTTACTTTGTACATTTTATAGTTCAGTCACCTTCTTTTACCCTCTACACATAAATGTAGTGAATGTGGTTGCACCCACAAGTAGGTGACAACCGTCGGTATTCCCCTCACCCTGAAGCCGGTAACGAACGGTTGGCACTTGGATAAGCAAGCCCGTGACAGATGATCCTCAGTAACAGAACTCACGTACATTCTTGCTTCCATAGTTTGTCACATCGCTCAAAGTTCAGTTTCAGGTAGAAGAATTCTCGTCTTCTCGCTGACCTTCTCGCTTCTGCTCGGCCTAAACTCACCCCATCCAGTTTGATTTTGGCTGGCTCGGAGACTTTGGCTTATTAAGGTTCTGATATTCCGTTTTCCATTCTTCGACCTGTAAAAGGGATAACGGGAATTAGAGTTCATGGACGTAAAATATTTTGAAAAATAGTTCTCTTTTTCGTAGTGTATTTTCTCATTTTTAATATTCTTTATTTCTCAGTGTCTGATTATTCCTCACTGGTGTATTTACAAGCATATAACGATCCAAGTCTTGATAGTTTCCCAAAACTACTTCACGCTGTAAGAACTTAGCAGAATTCGTAGTGTATGGGCTTTTCGTGACTCCCCTCGGCGCTTGCCTCGGGAATGTCCTTATAACCCATAACGCACTCTTGCTTTCCGTGACAGTCACACTATCAGAAGATGTCGAGTGCGCAGACAAATTAATTCAGCAGCAGCAACTGCTATAATAAAAATGGAAAAAATTCTCCTTTTATTTGTGCACTATCGAAGAAATTAGAAAAAAGATATTAAATAACTATTAACAGCATTAAATATCAATTCAAGACACATTAGAACTCTAATCATATTTCGACTTGAAATAAATCCAAATGAAAAATCCAAAAGTAAAGAATCTCCAACTGGCGTACCAGGTAGAGACTTACGCCGTATGGCACTAGCGGTTAGTTTTTAACTTCTGCCCAAAGACCTGTCAGTCCAAGGCTAGAGGGCCGACTGTGGTAAAACTTGGTTTTTCCTCTCCAACAACAACTAGGGCAAAATGACCGTCTGTGCACAGTCCGTGGTTTTGGAGGAGGTATGATTTACTTACACGTGACCATCTGCAACTCGGCCACCTGGCTTCTTCCCGTTAGCAACCTGCAGGTTTTCTTGTTTTCGTGCACAGAAGTTAAAATTTTCGGGCCATGTCAGAGCCAGCCCTGAAAACAATCAGTGAAAAATGCAGAGAGGATACTCCTCGGTCGCTCCTTAAAAAGAGTCTCAGCTTTTCGATTTTAAGCTCTCAGCTTTTCAGAAACGCTAAAGATAGTACGCAGAC
Source organism: Asterella californica (assembly GCA_036924285.1). NCBI lineage: Eukaryota > Viridiplantae > Streptophyta > Marchantiopsida > Marchantiales > Aytoniaceae > Asterella > Asterella californica. The sequence goes on from JAYKYS010000008.1 coordinate 18,325,126, forward strand.
CTTCGCTATTACCGAACCTACTAAACTCCCAAAACTCTAAGCGCCAATCGCTAGTCTGCATGTGGCCTTACAGTAAGAGTGGCTAGAGACCTTCGCTATTACCGAACCTACTAAACTCCCAAAGCTCTAAGCACCCAGTCGCTAGTCTGCTTGTGGCCTCACACTAAAAGTGGCTAGAGACCGGTCATAGCCGAGACGGATATTATATACATATCACCTCCATCGGTGGTCGGTTAGTTTACCCGGCAGAAGAAGGTGTTGCGCTTGCAACGGAATTGCGAGGTTATGCATTAGCAATTTATTTAAATATTTTTTTAATGTATTAAACATTTTAAAAAAATTCTCCTTACAATCGACTGATAACTAAACTAACGCATAACAAAACGTATATGATCATGTTACTACTATGGTTAAGACTGGTAACTGAAATACCCTAATATTAATCATGGAACTTGCCAAAGCTATTCCTTTAAGACTGAAAACGAGAGTAAGGTTTGAAGGCTGTAGAACAAAAAGGTCAGATACTCTCAGGGATTGCAAAAAGCGAAGAGTACTCCGATAAGAAATTTAAAAGAAAGCTTACGGACATTGAACATCACAAATATACGTCCTAAGCGTCCCAGCGGAGAATGCGAGGAAGAGGACGAGCGGGTGTAACGGCCAAGAAAATCAAAGAGGCCGACTGGTTGAGAGGGAGACCGCGCCTTCGCTTCGCATTAAATGTATTGTAAACCGGTGTATAAGCGTGTCAGACAATGAGAGGAAGAGAGCGAGCTGTTGTGACGGCCAGGAAAATCAAAGATGGCGGTTGGTTCAGAGGGGAAGCGCGCCTTCGCTTGGTTAAATGCATTTAACTAGGTTGAGTAGGTGGTTGCGCATTATTCTTAATAGCCTGCTAGGCGGTTGGGGTGACGAGGTGAGGCGCTGCCGCTTGTCGATTGTCGTCGAATTTTCTTGATACTTCATCGCTAGGGTCGCGCTCGATTGCTACTCGTTTTTCTCGTCGAATACTCGCTGGTTTGCTGGCTAGAGTGGCCCGCTGCTGTGGATGGTTGTTTTTCTGCGAGTGGGACGGGGCGGACGACGTGCGGTATTCGTTGTTGAGTTGATTCAGTATGGTCGCGGTATCCGAGTATGGAGACCCCGTTGTCGTCTTTGTCTTGCTGGGAATCGGGGCAGCGAGCGAAATGAGGTCCTCTGCTCATTTTCGTACCTTGCTGAGGATGGGGGCAGAGACACAGCACGAACCGGAGAATTTCCTCTTCTTGAATATGTTTATGCTCATGTGCTCATTCGCTCAAGTTATCTTGGCTAGCGCGCTTGGATTTCGTCTCGACTACAGACCGCGATGCCGTTTCTCGAGTCGTTTTGACTCCTTCACTTCGTTCTGTCTATGTTCATTTGTGTTTTTTTCTTTGTGCGCCATGCGTCTTCAGTAGTATCTTTTGTCATGCCCGTTTCTCGTTAGGAGACTACCACGATGGAACGGAAACGGACGAGAGAACATACAGCAACTTCTTAAGACAAGTTTTCTGTTCTGTCTGCTCCATCTTAGTTTGTCAACTATGGAAGACTCAGATATTGATGTTACTGCGGAAGAGGTAGAAAGTGAGATTCAGCAGTCTCCGGAGAGTTCTCATACTGTGGAGCCATCACAGATATTTCCGTCTTTGCGCTTCTCTCATGTAGTTCCTCGTTTTCCTTATTTGTCCATCCACGAGCCTATGAGATCATTCTCGGAAGATAGGCTTCAGTTAACACGGACTTATTGTTATTTGGACATCGTTTCTTCTCGACAAATTGTCCCGTTTTTGTTCAAGTTCGATTATCTGAAAATAATGAGAACTTGTTTTCCATGCCCTGTACACTCTATTCCTCTACAGTGGCTTGCAGGCCCGTATAGAGTTTTCATACTCCTCTGATAATCTGTCCCTTTACCTGCAGGATAGGAGGTTTCGCTTGTTTTCGTATCCTGCATTCTTCAATTGTTCTGAGCACATATTAGAGTCTACTGTGTCTTGCTTATACAGGACGCACTCCTTGTCTTGTATGTGCACTGTCTTGGACCCGTTCGAATTCAGTTTTGTTTGTCATCACTATCTTTGCTTATCGCGAGATAATGTCTTTGAGGAGGGAGATCAGGACGAGGAGACCGAGCCTCGAAGCGTCAGTGACAGTTTACAGAACTGAGACTGACATCGATATAGCATTGTTCTCGTTGCTTTCTGACTTCCTTCACGCACAATGTCTATCTGGAGTATTTTTGGTCGAACGTGGAGGCAGCCTCCTCCACTTGCACTTTCAGGAAGTCATCTGCATCTACTCCAAATCTTGTATCGATATCAAGAAACGTCTGCTGCGAGCTCTTGGCTGGGACCAGAGCAAACCTGTTGGTGGAGAGCTGTGCGTGAAGTTGTTATCGAAGAAAGGGCTGCACACGTTCGTAGGTATGGTAGGCTACTGCCTTAAAGATGAGCAAGAGCCGCACCATGTAGCTGCGATGAAGAATATCAGCGGGGCGACTGTTGCTGACGGGAAAGAGTTTTTTATGCTACTTGGTGCTGCGGACACAAAGAACTGAGTAGAGTTGACATATTTCAACATACTACAGAGGGCTCTTCAGTACAACAGGTACAAAATCACCCATCCACTGTCAATAACATTTTCATGCTGTTTGCGCCATGCTTATGTTTGGGAAGTATATGTCGTCTCCTAGGTGGCTTCTTCAACATGGTGTACACAAGAGACGTGCAGATGCACTGTGAAGTTCCCTTGTGAGTCCTCGGGACGTCACTCCAGGGACATAGATGAGATATTCTTTTTCAGAGAAAACCAGTGCTGCCCACGATGTAGTCACAGGTACTACCAGTATACAGAAAGGCAGGACGATGAGGAGCATGCACTGGAAGTACCATCCGAAGCAGACGTGCAACCTCGTCACGATAGTCCTCTACCGGAATATATACCGCTTGCAACAGCACTCCTGCGGTCCACTGGCTCCGATAGATGCTTCCCGATTACAGTTTGAGGCTGATGTACTTCACACAGATGGTTTCTTGTACAGAGCTAGAAATATATATGGTTCCTGGAGTGTCTACTGAGAAATTCTGGCTTGTTGTCTGTGATTATGCTTCACAGACGGTTGTAGTTGAGTATATGTATGGTTCACACAAAGCTAGAAATATATATGATTCCTGGAGTGTCTACAGAGAAATACTGCCTTCTTGTCTGTGATTATGCTTCACAGACGGTCACAGACTCCGATAGATGTGCCTGGTATTTCCTATCAGATGTATTTGGTATTTCTTCTCTGGTATTCTCTGCTATGAGTTCAACTGGTCCAGAGATGTTTCTATTTTCTGTTCAATGAAGTGAAGTTGGCTTCCCAGACCGACAAGTTTTCCTGAAGTCTATGTTCTTTGTCTGCTATTTGCTATGAGTTGAATTGGTTCAGAGATGCATATTTTCAATTCGTGGGTTGATGGCCGCCGGTTTTCGTCAAGTCCATGTGCGCGGCAGCAAAGTGGTTTACATGGTTTGAATATAGCTTATAGAACTGCTGTGAAATCTATGTTGCGAGCTAGAAACAACGTGGAACCTATATCGGCCGGTTTGCAACAAAGTTAACGGTTCAAAGAGTGACATAAATTTTTCGGTACCGGTTTCAGAAAACTGGACGGCGCGAACCGTAAACGTCAGGCAGAACAACGCGAAATGAATGGTCACCCTGTACTGCACGTAACAAAAAATTAATATAATACCACCAGCATGCAACGAACCTCACAGCAGTGAATATACATGCTTCCGAGTATCCCAGTGGGAAACCAGCATGATACTTCAAGAGGTATCCTGTTCTCTATCCGGGTAACTTCCCATAAAATATTGCATACAATGACGCACAGAACCTCTATGGGCAATCTTTGAGACTCTAGTTTCGAGCCAGTCAAACTTAGCTTTTACGGAACGCCCATAGAACCTTTTTACAGGTTCTCGCTGCAAACTTTACGTACCATTTTCGTAAGTGATACGTAAAATTTACTTGTGTACTGTATACATATCTAAATGTCGTTAAAAACAATTTAATCGAATGATTACATACATTATGCAATCTTTGACAAAGCATTACAGTTTAAACTTACTACTTCTCATCTCGACCCTGTAAATTTCGTTACGGGAAAATGTTTGAGTGGCTTTAGTAGGTTACTCGACTTTGGATGTAAAGAGTCGATCCTCTTTACAGGTTTTGCCTGTAAATTTTACATTCCACTTTTGGAAGTAATATTGCTCATTTACATCGACTGATGACTACACTCTATGCTCCTAAGTGTGCTCTCTTTCACGTCGTTGAAAACGTTTCAGTGGGATGCATGTAGATGTTCTACTCCCCTGACACAGTTTGATACGTGAAGCTTATGGCTTCTAACTTTATCCTTGGGGATAATTATTTGATCACATCCTCTGAAAACTGTTTTCTCTTGGTCATACCCATGATTTGTTCAAGTTCTCCTGGTCATGTTGCATGGTGATTTCTCGTCGCGAATCGGACGTGGAGTTTGACGTAGAACACTTCATATTCGTTGGACTATCACGACAAGTTTGGATCATTAAGAATCAAAATTAATTTTAAAAATATCAAAAATTATAAATGATAATATTCGGTCATTCGGTTAAGACCAATTCACAAATGAAACACCGACATCCACGAACGAAAATTTAGAGTCATTAAGATTAGTTAGAAATTTGATTAACCTTAAACAGTTAATGATCAGATCTTATCATTCAGGATTGCACGCGTCTAGTAAAATCACACATGATATACATTGGATATCATGTCAAACTCATGATCGGGAGACCGCTACGCTGTGTGACCAAGAGGACTTGAAAAAGTCATGGGCATGACCAAGAGAAAACAGTTTTCAAGGGGTGTGAACAAGTAATTATCCATGAAGCGTGTAATTTGATTGTAGGTGGAGATTTGAGTATCTCTAATCGATTGATAATGATCAAATGATATTTTTTGGAGTCCAAATTTGTTTTTTTCCTCTTCATCTTTCGTCCATAGTATAATGTGGTGCTGAATTTTGAAGTATGTTAGATATGCTGAACCTCTGTAAACATGATCTTTCACATCCTGAACTGAAATGCATAGTAGAGATGTTGGATTGATATATCTCTTTTCTCAAACTTTGATCTGCAACCATATCCTCAAACCTTGTTTCTGTTTATTGATGGAACGAGATCTTTCCATTGATATACTGTTCCAAGATTGATGATGTGTGGAATTTTACTTCATGAACAAGATATTATTTGATAGATTCACAAAATATTTCATATAAATAATGTTAAAAATATGTTTAGATTCAGACTTCAGTATGACTCTTTCTGTCCGGTCTACTGTATCAGACTCAGTATGATCTCATTATGACTGAATATGTATCCAAAATGATGTTTTGGCAGAGAGAAAGAGAAAGACAAGCGCTGGGCATGAAACTTAATTCTCAACGAGGATTGGAGAATGACAAATAATGTCATGACATACTACTTTCTGTAATGTTTGTTGTTTCTAGTTTTCCAGGACAGATTTTCATTAATATTTCTGAGTGGTTCCGGCAGACCAGGATGGGTGCAGCGTTAAGATTAGAGATAAAAATGTAGAAGTTAACTGAATTAAAGAACAATAATGGACTGCTCTTTTATATACAGAAGACATCTAGTGCATTGGTAAGAGTCAGAGTGTGAAGACTCAGCTGCCTGAGTTCGATCTTGACTCAGATTGAGAAAACCCATGAATGATGAATGATAAGCTTACGCTTGAACTACATTTCCATCCGGGGAAGCAAATGCAAATGCAACTGTAATCTTTCAATCTTTTCTTATAAAGACTTAAAATTAAACTTAAATGCTTAAGTTTATAAGGTGTGTTTGTGGCTTAAGTTTAGAGGGGTGTGTTTATAATTTGTTCATACTAGACTCGACGAGGAGACTACATGATTCGATTGAGTTTAAAAATAATTCTTCAGAATAATACATTCACACCTCAATATATGAAACAAACTGAGCGACAGTGATAATGCACGCTTTACGAATATTATGAATAGCTATTGACTTGTTAGGTAACCATTCTGTGATATAGCTCAGAGTATATGACAACCCCTCGAGAGATATGACGACGCTTCTGATCCTTTGCTAGTGTGTCTTGACTCTTGAGTTGGAGAGAAAATACTTTCACTCCGGTCAATAGCGACTTTCAAAACAATTAGTTCTCGTGAGGAATCCAAGAAGAATAGAGAAGTGCATAATATGATATGCAAGCACGTATGCAGAAAAGGTGCGGAGTGACCAAGAAATTGTTGTGAAAATGGAAGAAGATCCTCCCATACGAAGAGAGGAAGGTGCAGAAACACCAAACAACTTCTTTTAGAGGAAGAAAAGATTCTCAAACTTGGAATGGTGGAAGTTGCAGTATACTACTCGACGAACAGGCTAATTTAACTAATGGAATATTCTGACCATTCTAAATTTGCTCCGAATGCAATCTACTGAATTTTGAAATCCACTCGAGTGTTCATCTCGATCTGAAACCCAAACTTCTCAAAGATCCATGTATTAAGCCTCCAATCGACATGTGTCGCATGAGGAACACAGGCGCTGGTACGTTCAGACTACAATGTAGTCTAAATTGTAAGAGGTCCTTCCATACACTTTGTCCAAGTCCCGTCATGAAAATGACTACAGTACCCTACTATGGCGGGATCATGGTGGTAAGCTTGAAGAGTTTGGTTTGACTTGAGGAAGTCCGATGAAGTGTCACTCTCCATCTCCTCTCTAACTAGAGTTTTCATAAACGATGTCTTATGCTGAATTTCTAGAACTCTTTGTCTATCAGTCAGATGAGACTGGTCTCATCTGGGTTTGGTTGCTTGGTTGGTTTACGGAAGACATGGGCTAACTTATTGGAAAGACCCCACTTGGTTTTCTCATGGTTATTTCTTCGATGTGTCAACATTCATCAACTTCTATTTTCGTTTATGCTACGTTTGTTTCTGTTGCGTGCTAGCTATTGCAACCTTTTCACTGCTTCTTGTGTATCAAATTTCACTAGATTTCTTCTGGAACTTTTATCTCCTTGTCTCAGCTTAGATGCGTTTGTTTGTTTCACTACCTATCCTCCTGAAGTGGAGAGACGTTTTAGGTTCTGCCCATGAAATCTAACTCAGAGCTCCTTCAGCTCAACTCTTGAAGGGTTACCAGTGAAAGCTTCTTACAGTTACGCCAATAGATTACACTGAAAACTTATCCAAGGAAAACGGAAAGTAAAAGAGCTGCCAAGAAAAGAAGTCAAAATCTTGAATAATTTCCGATGTGTTAAGAAACGATACGATTCCAAAATGCAAATTTTGGTCTATGTTCCAACTAAAATATTCACTTCCCGCATCACATTTTCTTCTATTAGGGGTGTCAAATCTGGTACTTATGAGAGAGATTCGTTTTCCCACGAGAGAGATTTCGGGTTTCGGATGATCTACTCAAGGGGTATCTCTAGAGCTACCCATGGTTACCTCTCGAGAGATGGAGAATCCAGTCCAATGTCGTGTTCTTAACATGTATGTCTTTTGAAACTTTTTAACACGTGTGTACTTTGAATCTTTTGACGTGACTTGAGGTGAAACTCTCTCTCGACACAACTAGACATTTTACAAGTTCAAGCACTTTGCAGAGGCAGAATTTCGTTACATAGCCAATTTATAGTCATGAACATCTACGCATTGTGGATAATTTAGAAAGTCTGCATCCAAATCATGCCAAGCATTTCACGTAGGAAAGAGATTCTGACAGAAATCAAAGAACTCATCACATGGAATATACTGATGGATGATTCAAGCGACGAAAGAGTTGAGGGGTTTGGGAATGTCAATGATCATACATTCCAAGTGTTAGACGCTTCAGAGATGTTGGAAGTCATGTGACGAGGAGGAGTTGATGGAGTTGTAGGTTGGAATGATCAATTTATCATATCTAGAGAGAACTGGTAGATATCAGAAAAGCAAAGATTTTGTTCAAAATTACTTCTCTGATTTATGTGCAAACTATTTGTGACTATTTAATTCATATGGATAAAGACTATTTTGCTGTTCTTCTAGAGTTGATTCATTATCATCTGGTTTTCAAGAGCACGAGTTGATTAAAAGAAGCCCTTGTGATTTTGTAACTTGCTGTAGCTCACGATAGATTTGGACATGAAGGCATGAGGTTTGTTTTCTCGGTCTTTATTTCTCTGAAGTGTTTCTCTGAAGTCATGAGAGCATGGTGAACTATACGAATAAGGTGATGATTTCTCTAGAGGCGAGAATGAAAGATCAGATAAAATGACCCAACAAGGAAGAAAGATGCATCATTATCATAGAATTTGCAGAACATGGTTTTCCAAGATGCATTGATCTTATAGATGGTACATTGGTGAAATTGTGCCAGTGCCTCAAGTTTGACGGAGAAACCTATTTGATAGAAAATCTTATTGTTCAGTCAAGATTCAGATTGTATCCAACCACAAGAAAAACATTTGGTTTTGCTTTGGAGGGATGCTTGGAAGCTGCCATGACTTAACTTGTTTGAAGTGTTCTTCTCTATGGAATGCGATCAATTCCTCATCATCTATGTTTGACAGAGATCAGTATTTGTTAGGGGACTCAAGTTATACTTCCTTGCCAGGATTAGTTTTTGCATACCCCATAGCTCTCGTGACAAAGAAAAAGAAGAGTTCAACACTTGTCTTGCTCATGTCAGAGTAGGTAATGAACATTGTGTCGCGATACTCAGTCTCAACATCGGACGCAGACGCAAACAATAAACCTTTAATGAACTTGCGCTAGGTTGTAAACACTACGAGTAAGACTTAACGGCTTGTCAAGAAGTCGAGAACAGATGACTCCTAAGTGGTTCTCAAACCAAAGTTGGAACACTGGGTTAGAACGTAAGAGCATATTTCAAGACGAGTGCGAGTGGACAAGCGAGACAAAGAGCTGATGATAGAGAGAGAAGAATCTACAAAAAATTGAGAAGACACCAAGAACAGTTCAAAGACGAATTTTATAAATAGAATCCAAAGAATATGTCTAGGGTGGAAAAGAAGACCAGATGGTCTTTTATGCAGACAATGATAGATGTCATGTATTTCAACTACAACGGATAAATGTTATGAATTATACAGTAACTTGTTTTATTCACATTGCATTTTCTTTTTTTGCACTAACATGTCTTCTTTCGCTCTAAGTTCTTATTGTTTTGCACTGAGTTATTTTTGTTTTGCACTAACTTGTCTCCATTTGTATTATGTGAGTCTTGTTTTTCACTAACATGTCTTCATTCCTTTGAATTCTTATTGTTTTGCACTAAGTTATTTTCATTTTGCACTAATTTGTCTTCATTCGTATCATGTTATTTTTGTTTTGCACTAACATGTCTTCATTCACTTGGAGTTATTATTGTTTTGCACTGAGTAATTTTTGTTTCGCACTAACTTGTCTTTATTCGCATTAAGTTATTTTTTCTCCACTAACTTGTCTTCATTTTCATTAAATTAATTTTGTTTTGCATTCTATCTTCCTTTGCTTTGAGTTCTTATTGTTTTACAAAAAGTTACTTTTGCATCGCACTAACTTCTCTTTGTTCGCATTGTGTTTTTTTTTCTTCACTAACTTGTCTTCATTCGCTCTGAGTTCTTATTGTTTTGCACTGTGGTGTGTTTCAATCTTGTTTGTATTTCGGCTGTTCACAATAGATTCCCTACTGTCTGTAATATTTGGAGTTCTAGAGCATCTGTAATCTTGGCTTTTGCACTAACTTGTATTAATTTACACAGAGATGTGGTTGTTTTGCAGTAACTCATACTCTTTAGCTCTGAGTTATTTTTGTTTTGCACTTTAACTTTTATTTTAGAGTTCTCTCTATTTTCCAGCATGTTTGTGAAATTTTTTAGTTATTTTTAAGAGTATTATTTTACTTTAAAAAACATTGTAGTTTTTTAAAATTTTACTTTGCGAAATGCAAAATAGAACAGACTTTTCTATTTCGCATTGAGTTTCACTAAGATAGAAAATATTTGCTTTGTACATGGCTTATTTGTGTTTCACATTAGCATAGCAATGCCTTCATTCCTACCTTTCTTTTACTCATTTAGCACTACTTTCTTAGTCACTTTCATAGCATTAAGTTGAATAACCGGTATTGACATGAAGGAGATTCAGATATGCAAAATAGTACAGTTCCGGCATTGTTCTTATATTCTTGAGTAGGCGCAAGAAATTTAAGTTGCTCGTGAAACAGACTATGTGACCTTTTAATCGAGATTTTCCTTGAAGAAGAGGTTGGAGATTTTTGTCTCAGGCAGAGTTTTTCATATTTTTGATTAAGTGCCATCAGATGTTCTGTGGTTTTTTGATAAGCTCACGATGATTAGAAGTTGAACGAATAGCACTCTCGGTCTTCTTCAAGTTCCTCCGACTTCGAATCTGACACATTTGAGAAGCTATATAGCTGTGAAGTAGGTTTTATCCAAGAACTAGATTATACGATCATGAGCAAAAAATCTGACCGGTGAAATTATGGATGAAGGTGATGGGTTCTCATTGCTGTGTAGGCTCTGATCAAACGATGATCTTTAGGTGGTAGGCTCTGATCAAAGTACTTTAAATATTCTTTGGCATGTTCTTTTCATTAGACATCTTCTGTGAAGCATTCTCTATAAATATAAGAAGTAGGTTGCTGGGCATCGCAAATAAAGTGGAAGAGTTCGTCTTGTCCTCTTGATACACAACAAGTATGTCTCGATAGAAAAAGAACGGATCTTTACGTTCGCTTGAAGCTCTTTGATGTTGGGGATCAACCAAATGAGAGGAAGAAATGGATTCATTTTTTTTAGGGTGTGATAGCGGTCATCTTCTTTGTTGCACTCAATGAGTAAGCTACCAATGTCCTAACATCCCGATGTTTTTTAGTTGATTTTCACATGAACTTACATGAGCTTATGTTGATGTTGGAGCCTCGGTAAATAAAAAATGAATACCGGTGACAAGTTTCTAGTATATGGAACACCTAGACCGTCTATATAATCTCAATCTGTACTAAGCGTGTCCGCAAGTGAATGATCAGTTTATCTCAAGTGCAAGAGATCTAACTCTGAATGCAAGATGAAAGAACTGTGTCTCCTCTCTCGTGACATCTACATAACGGACCTAGTCGATGATCTTAATTCTGCAGTATTGAGAGATCTGTAGAGTTCCATCTCATGAACCAGCGTCACAATGCAGGCGGCTAGGAAAAGACAGTGGTTTTGCAATGACGTATTTAAACTTGAGCTACATGGAGTGAGTTCAAGAGATCTTTTATTCATAGACTGCAATCTTGAGATGTGTATGGTGAATCATTCTTATCAATCCCTCCATCCTCCATCATTTGCTCCTTTTGTTTCTAGAGTTGATGAGTACACATATCTAATTTCTTGCCTCTTATCTTGGTGAGAGAATGGACATCCAACACAGAACCAAGTATGGACTTTGTGCAGAAGCATTACAATAGAGCGCAGCCTATGGATCCAGTACGAGGGCATCTTTACTTTTTGTCTACTTTCTCTTTAGATCAACACATACAGATTACACAAGAGCTTCTATGGTCTTATATTAGAGATAGAGCTCAGCCTGCACTATGTGATCTTTATCTCACTATGGCTACAGAGAGACAAAATATTGAATCTTCAAAAAGAGAAGGAGAAAAAAGGAAAGCAAGGAAAAGAGATTGAGAAGGCAAAAGAGAAAGAGTACAAGTTTGAGGAAGCGCAAGAAAAACAAGAAGAAGAGTATGAGAAGGAAAACAAGGTGGAAGAAGCGCAAGCAAAATAAAGAGAAAAGAATGCGAATGAAAATGAGGTAGATAAACAGAAGGAGGTAGACAAAGAAGACTGAAGTAAAGAAAAGATTGAAAAATATATTGAGAACTCTACATATTGATGTATTCTTTTCTTAACAATTATAACTGAATTTCTGCGCTTCGAAAGATATTTTGGTGTATCAACTTATATGTATATACTTTTTTATTACAGATTATTCCCCTGTTTTTCTTTTTAAGATTGCACACTGCATAACAAGTTTAGTGTTTCACTATGTAAAATAAGAAAATATTGCACGACATATGTAACATATTCTGCACTCTATGTAGTAGACTATTTTGCACTTACTTGTGTGTGTTTTGCACTAACTGAACAATGCTTTGCACTTCTTTTCTACAAATAAATGTTGAGCAATATTTGATCAGTGCAGAACATCAATAACATCTTAGAAGCAGTGTGGAACAAACTGACCTCTGGTACAAAGAGTATGTATCCATTGTATGTAACAGAGATATAGTGTGTGAAACGACACATAGTATATTTTTGCACTGTATATAACAGTATGTGTTTTGCACTATTTGATCAGTTTAATTAACATAGATCATCATTTTGCACTACAGAAACATTGTGAGAAATTACATACATCTCCAAACACACTAAGTATGTTTCGAACCGTATGTAACATATTGTGTTTTGCATTGAATGATGATTGTTTTGCACTGTATGTAACAGACTGTGTTTTGCACTGAATGATGACTGTTTTGCATTATTTAATCAATTTGTTCCATTGCTTTTTAATTATAATGTTTTGCACTACTTAATCAGTGCAGAACATGAGTTCTCACTACAGGAACAATGCGAAACAAATTACACATATTTTCATTTTGCACATTTGATTACACAAAAAGTGACTTCGCATTACAGAAGCAACGTGAAACAAATTACACACATCAGATCTTCATTTTGCACTATTTAATTAAATAAAAAGTGAATGAGTAGTACAAAAACAATTGAAACAAATTACACACATCAAATCTTCATTTTTCGTGCTATTTTAAAATCTCAAGAGAAGTTACGAGAAGATATGAAAGAGCAGAAGAAGAAGAGAGGATGCAGAGAAGAAAGAGAATCAAAATGAAAAGAAAGTGTGGCTCGACAAGAGGACTGTTGTGATATTAGAGTTGTCTAGAGCGAGAAAATCTTTGCAAGAAATCAAGCTATTTCTAGAAGTAGTGGAATCAGAGTAGATTGATCTTCTAGGTGGAGTAGACTGTTATTGTATTGTAAGTATGATGACTACAAATCTAATCATGCAAAACAGAGATGTGTGTAATTTGTTTCACATTGTCTCTATACTGCTCACTCACTTTTATTTGATTCAACTTTTGTTTCAAATTCTCAGAATACAAGCTTATTAGGGTCAGGTTACTCATTTTATTCTGTTTGATATTTCTTATGGAGCACTTTCGTCCATGATTCTGATCTTGAATATATATATTTTTTGCATCAGAAATGGCTAGAAAGTGATCCAAGCTTGACTCCTCCCGTTGTTCGTCTTGAGATTGCTCATCTTCATGCATCTCCTCAAGTGCAGGTATTTCATTGTCAGGCATAGACATATCACCTCTATATTCATCTTGTGAGAATTATTTTTTCATGTTAACTGCAGAATTAACTCTGTTCACTTAAACTATTACTCCAATGTGCGTATCAACAAGACAGTGGTAAACTTTGCAGACACCAGATTTAAATCAATCACTTTGACATTAAAGTAAATCAAATGACATTAATTCAAGTGGATCGATGTTAGCACAGACTACCGCTTAACAGATGCATTCATTCAAAATGAAGACATTTAAACATTCAATTTATCAATAACTGTCATTCTAGCATTCACCTCTGGATCTGTCAATCCAAATGTGAATGCTCATAATTCAACACCGATGCTATTCATAAATTCTCTTGTTCTTTTATACAGAACTACATGTTACTCATATTGTTTTTACAGTTTTAACTTTGTTACACGCGAGAATTCGTTACATCCAAACAGTTGAACAACCATAACGTAAGAAGTTGTAGCTTTTGGAATGCCATGACCTCCGACTTTTGTCTTCCGACCCACATCATGAACTGTGAAATTGTCAACATTGTCGATATATTCCACGATTCGTTCATAGTCATCCGCATTCAATTGTTGACGCTTCTTCTTCGATTCCTCTCTTGAAACACCAGCTTTTTTTCTCTTGAAGCTAACAGCTTTTTATTTCATCTCGGTCTCCCGAACATCATTGATAAATTCACTCTCCTTAAGCTCAATCACTATCTATCTATCTCAATAGACTACGCGAGTATAACGGCTTGTGATCAAATTTGAAAAAGTCAACGGATGATAAATAAAAGGCATTGATGAGAGAAACACGAAAATGAAAAAAATTCTTAAAGCGGATCACTTTGACACACCTCTCATTTTTCCCGTCGCGTGCACGAAATGAACTTGACGAGGTCAGACAAACCTACCAGAGATTTTCCGTCAAAATGACCCAATATGTACTTTCAAGAAATAATCCTTTTCCCAATAGAAAACCTTTGGATGGAGCTTCGATACCCCCTATTGGAAATCTACCGAGGAGTATGAGTTCGTGATGCATATATATTGATACACGGGTAAAGCAGCTTTCCGAGAAAACAATGATTTCGCCCCCACACTTAGGTAACCTCAATAGTTTTGAATCGATGTAAGTAGGAAATGAGTAACGAAGAGTGATAATAAGTATGCTTTGAGAAGTCAAAGAATGATAACATGTATGCTACCTTGGTTTGATAAGTCAAAGGATGGTACCATTATGCTAACTTGGTTTGAGAAGTAAAAGAATGTATATAACCGAGGTAGAGCCAAGAGGAAATGTGTAGGATTAGCACATTTCCAAGATGTACCCCTGGTGAAAGTAAGACAAAGGTACAAATATAAATGAGATGCTTAATGAGTTGAGCGAAAAGACAGCTATAATTATAAAATACAACGACAAATCTCAAAAGCAGAAAACATGAATGGCAAGATATATAAAAAAAGATGAATAAAACACAAGGTACATAGTCTGGAGAAACATACAAACAGCACTCGATAATAACAAACCAAGCAAAAGCAACATAGTGTCAACCTTGAAGAATAAGCATCCCCAACTGCCTTGTACAATGAATTTCGTTTATCAAAAAACATTTTAAATATTATAAAAATATATTTTAATAAATTACAATAAAAAATCAATCATGTATAAATGTTATATATTAATCTCTCCGAGAATAGCTAATTGATTCAGACAGAACCCATAAATGAAAAGCGGGCGGAAGCGTTTCTGGGAATATAAGTCCGAGACTGAAATTGTCAATATGCGTAATTTAACAGGAATATTAATATATATTCTAACCCTTCCCTCTTATTCACCCCATGTACACTTCGAAGAAAGGAGAGGTTAGAAACAATTCTTCATGATACATATAACACTTTATCCACGTTATTTAACTTTAAACTCCCTGCACATAATATATCTGCTAACAGAAAGCCTTCGGAAACACTTACACAAAGTTCTCTCTTCTCTCAATTATTAACTTGGTCAGGCCCATGCGTCATAGTTCTTACTTGGTCGGACCCTCACTTTCTAGTTTTTCTTGATCAGATCCATGACTGGTAATAGACAGTTTACAACTGCCATGTCAGCAATGGGTGATTAAATGAAATACTTGAGGATGACATGGATGCCTATGATGTGATGGCCCATGCGTCATAGTTCTTACTTGGTCGGACTCTCACTTTCTAGTTTTTCTTGATCAGATCCATGACTGGTAATAGACAGTTTACGACTGCCATGTCAACAGTGGATGATTAAATGAAATACTTGAGGATGACGTGGATGCCTATGATGTGATGACGTGGATATTCAATGATGTGGATGTCTGATATGTCTGGACATGCTGAGGAAAACTGTTGAACACCTCTTCCTCATCACTGCCAAGTCAAACATACAAGCTGTCCAACTCATCACTGCCAAGTCAAGCATACAAGCTGTCCAACTCAAGAGTCCTGCCACGACGACTGCCTACTACCCGTCATGGGCTGACCAAGAAAAAAAAAAATTGAGGGGCCCTATGGCGAAACTATGGCGAAACTATGGCGCATGGGCTGACCAAGTTAATAACTGTTCTTCTCTCGCTGTGGATATGCTTCCACTTTCACCCTGTTTGCTTCTTACGGTACATCCAATTCATTGCTTTGACTTCCGCTACTAATGGCATGCCGGCTTACACAAAAAATCGGGACACTCAGTCAGTTCTGGACTAATTACGTAATTAGGAATATCTGCCGAGTAGGAACGTAACCACAATGCATTTGCTTTACGCCGTCGAATCTGTCTGACACCGGACCCACTTGCAACAATAACGAATAAAAGAGAAAGACCAAGCGAAAAGAGCATATACCCAGACCAGCAAACTGGTGGTTTTATGATAACAGAAAGTGCAGGAATCTGATGAAGGCCAGGGAGTTTAATTTTAAGTGTACTTATTATCCCATATCGTCACAGTCCAAGAAGATTTTAAAGACAAATATGTTTTAGTGTTGCGACGTATGACTACCCTGATCTATTTACTCCAGTAGTCTCATACAAGGAAGGACATAACACGACAGTAGTATCAACAAGTGATCCTACGAACTGGTGAAATATTTCAGTTCATGATGCCCAAATGACAAAAAAATTGCCATGGATGGATGGATCCTTCAGTAATAGAAACATTTTTGCACGCCGAGAACAAGTAGACAGCTGACTAAAGATAGCGGTACACATGAAGTCTTATTGCACATTTGAATCACAGGAATGAAAAGTTCAGCTGGAACTCACCGTTAAGACACTGCATATACAAGCTTAGGCTTACGGTCTGGTATAAATACGCCAATAAAGCTGAAATACTTGTCAACTTGGTGTGATTGACGTCTCCATCTTAAGAATCACCCCTCTTAAAGAAAGCAGGAAACGAACAATTTGACTGCCACGAGAGCTATTTCTCGAACCTTCCCTGCAAGTACATACATGGCTCAAATCCTCTTACATGCCCACATTTCAAAGGGATTCCTCGACGCAGCTAAAATTCACTGCTAGCATTTGACAGCCCCCACGACGAGACCACCTTACCAGTATGAAAATCTTGATACCGCAATATTACATGTGGCAATCTACAGAAGACAGCTAGACTTAAATTATAACGTCCCGCTCGATTCAACAATCTAAGAAGTAAAAGAAGAAAACAGATTAGATTACTCGGAACCTACTCGAAGATTGAATCTAGTTCCCAGCTGAAGTCCATGTTCTGCACTCAAAACTTTGGTTCGAGTTCTATCAACACTCTACGAAATGAGAAGCCATATCCAAACGTAGCATGACAGCACGATCGGACTGTCAGAAGGCTAATTTTGAAAACAGAAAACCCGCAGTAGCCTGATTCACTACAAAACATTGTTGAAACACCGACGAAATATCTCATAAGAGTACTGAATTGACGCTAACGACTAAAAGCCTACCACCTAACTTCAAGTCACACTTGATCCATATATAGCAGTCACCAGATTCTTTTTTTTGAAGTAATGCTCTTTTCGAGTCCTGTACTAGTCTTAAAAACGATGTATTACAAATACAGTTTGTCGCCCACTTTGGCGGAAACTCACCCGCTATGATCAACTCACGCGATCCATCTTCCAGATTTGTAAAACGGCCTGCATCACAAATATGTCATCGCGATCTAACATACCCACACTGTCTTGATAATGCATAAAACAAACAGAGTTCAGAAGCTATTCCGTGTGCATGTGACAGGCATTCCGCTTGTAGCTGATCATCCATGTCCAAGAATAACTGGACCATGAAAAGAACCCAACCTTCTTTACTTTCTTGTGCAACATAAAACGCGAGAGAAGGGCAACGGTAACTACTGCAAATCTACCTGTTTATGGCAAGAATGTTCTCGACAAGAGTATTTTTCTTGAAAGCAAGCTCAGCCTGCCCTGCAACGAAAATCTTTATCGGTGGACATGCTGATGACGCCAGACCATTTACGTCCTAACGACATTTAAGCCTAGACTATGATGCGCGGATGTAATCCATCGCTTTCAAGAATGTGCGCCATTTTCCAGCGCTCTGCTCTTGATCTTACATGGGACAGTGCCAACATACAACATTGCCAGATACGTTCTTGCCGACACGCTTTGTATTTCAAGAATTGAACGAGTGAACAGCAGCCCTAGAAGAGACTACAAGAGTAGCGCGCTACTACTGCTACTACCGCTACTCCACGCTCGTCATCATAAGCTGTCCAGATTTACAAGCCGCTGGTTGCTGTTGGTGATGAGCCTAAGGACGGTTCACAGTCCACGCAAGGCGATAATCATATGCAGTTCGTACCAATAGCTCATACATGGTTAGTAGAGCAGTGCCAGTAGTGCGGCAGGACTAATCATATATGACTCAGCCAGGCAGAATTTGAGTTGAGCATCATCGACAGAAGAGAGTTTGTCAAGCTGACCCCAGAACATCGTACCAGCTTTCTGATGCCACTAAAACAGATTTGTCACAGAGTCTACGGAAATAAAGCACAGTATCTTCGAACCCATCTTGACAGAGTATACAGAATTTAGTGTGCTGGTTCAGCTTACTCATTTCTTTGATCCATCTTGACAGTGAGTAGAGACTTTACTCTGCTGGTTCATCACACCCATTGTGGTGTTCAAAGGGATGCTGCCGGCTCGAAACTTAAACTTCAGCCCAGTACCTCCGGGAGGGGTTCCTCTAAGGTAGCTCTCGAAGCCAGTTTCTTCCAGGTACATTCTCGTCAAACACAAAGTTGGCCTTTGTGATGCTTACAAAGGCCCTCCATCTCTGACTTATGTCGCGGAAGCCTGTCCATGGCCTCTTTTCACCGCTACTCGTGCAATAGTAGAAGGGGGACCGATCATAAACCGAAGGGCTTTCAACTGGATAGCCACCAGCCGAGGTCTTGTATCGGCATTAGCATTCCAAACAGCAGCTCCATATTCGAGGATAGAGCGTGTGGTATGCAATTCGTTTAGCTAAATGTCTCTACAGACAAGGAAGTTTCTCAACCCATAAACCATTACACTACGTTGTCCCTTCTCGACAGTACTGTCGAGATGTGGCCGTCCTATATCCAATCTTCAGAGAATTCCACCCCTAGGTAAGTGTAAGATTTCAGCTGGGAATGAGGTCTGCACTTCCCACACTTCTGTTTCCAGTCATGGTCTACTTTCTCCCTTGACCCTTTTAAAACCATTATCCCACTTTCAGAAACGTTCGCCTCCAGAGTCCAAACCCCACATCTCCGATCCTGTACTGCATACGTCTACCGTAAGGATACTAGAGTGGCAAGATTGCTGTATCATCTGTTGGCCCATGTGGGTAACAGCGCAATGCGAGAACTATCCACACAGGTAACCGAAAATACTGAACCCAGATGTACTCTTAAGACTTGCATAACCTTTCAACCATAGACCCCGCTCTCTGGCTGGACGGTGCTAGAAACAAGGATGGTTAGAAAATGAAGACAAAGCAGAAGAGACAGCTACCTGAGGAAGGGAAGACTTACTCGAGTAGTAACACGCCTTACCGTAAAAGACATTCGTCCTCACCTTCCAAGTTTCGGCCAGGAAGGAATTAACAGGAACCCAGAGAAGTACAAGTAAGGGGATAGAGGGGCATGAACGTACGCTAACCTTGTGCATTACTAGCGAATATTTCTAACCAGGGAACAGAGTGTGAAAATGTGTAGCAAAGAGCACATTTCCAGTGATTAGGCCCCTGGTATGGAAGCGCAGCACCGATGACCAGCATAGATGACCTGTACTATTTGATTCGTCCGGGAGAATGGCAGCCCAGCTAAGGAGCAAGAATCACGCTAGAAGACACAGGTAACCCAGTAGAATAACCCAATGAAGTACATAGAAAGTGCCAAAATGGAAGGTGCCCTGTATGCTATCTTGGAACGTGAAGTACAAAATCTGTAACCTAAGGAGACTGACAAATGGGAATGTGAAGTGCGGCGCACATTACCTGAGATGGTGCCCTAGGTATGGAAATGTAAAGTAGTGGCGTGTAGAGTATGCAGTGCAAGCTGATCGCAGCGAATCAAGAATCTAATGCACAACTGAAATACTGGACTAAAATGCAGCAAGAGTGAAATAAGTAAAGAGCCTCAAAGAGCGAATAAAGTATGGGACTACAATATCGCAAAGAAGAGAGTTTGTGTACATGAACATGAGTTCATGAACAATCAGTAAAAGCAGCCGGAAGTGAAGAGTGAAACGAACGAGCAGCCAGGTAGTAGAGTATACGAACAATTTGGTGCACAGAGATCACTGACGCAGCTGTAAGTATATGCAGTGCAAACTGATCTCTGCGTATGATCTGCATCTGAAGAACTGAGGTCTAGAAATGAGCAAATATTCAAGAAAGAGGGGGATCCTCTACTCAAAGTTGCAACAATGGAAGAGGCCGAACTACCTAATACATGGTGTAACACCAAAGGAGAAATGCAGTAAAAACTCTCATCATGCCGTGCATCCATCCCATAACAATCTGAGGACTAATACGTATGCAGTTAGGAACAACAAGTGAACATAAGAAGTGCAGCGCATCTTCGTCATAACAGTAAACAACGGAATCACGAGCAAGCAACAAGCCATAGTCCATGTCCCAAAACCAGTCGAGCAGCCTTTATAGGTAATCAGTATGTGTGCACTCAAATTCCTAATTATCACATACACGCAAAACGTGCTGGTATTCACACATAAACCTCAATCTTGACTCTGACTTCATCAGCACCAGTTGTTGCGCTCCAAAGGAACGGCACGATATGACGTCCCCGATGTAAAGACGCCATCAGCAGAGAGCCTCCGAGCATAAATAAGAAGGAAAGGTGACAATCGAAGTAGGCCACATTTCCAGCTGAGCAGGTTCTAATTGCCCAAGCGTTTCTATTCAGTTTGAACATCTCTGGGTGAACCCCTGTCTTTGTGAAGTCGTAGACCAGTGAACTTGGCAACGACCAGGTATAGATAGGTGAAGACCACCACTATACGCATGCAATTCTGTGAAGACAGGCGGGAACTTACCTGCAAAGTCCTTAAAAACACGAATTAATGCTCTCCTTCCCAATGGCCACGTCTTTTAACGGACAGGTGTGTGCATTTCTCGTCCCATTTGAGATCGATAAGCATCACTTTCATTCGGCATAACCTCGAGAGGACGAAAAGAATATATTTCAGATAGACGTACGCTCAAGTGCTGAATCATATGCATTTGCCGTTTTAATGGATACCTGAAAAAGCTATTAAAGACACGAAACCGAGAAACGATTTCGGAAAGACCTCCTTCCTTGTTTGCTGCTGCCCACGAAGCGGAAGAATTTATGCAGCTCACAAGTCACAGGCGTTCCACTTATGAACGGCGGCCCGCAATAGTTCGGACAGAGAGAACGAGGCTGCAACAACTGCAGAGAAACTTACATTAAAGATAATCAACACGACCCACGGCAGGTCGCCAGTCTCGGTGCAAACTTCGCACCAGTCGGTGAACCAAGCTGAAGATAAACAGAAAATGCATGGACGGAATGCATGGAATGCATTGACGTTATGAGAGTATTATATTTTACACTAACAGATACTCCATCGTCCACATCTTCCAAGAGAGTACACACCTTAGTCTGCTGGCTCATCTTATTCTTCCTGGTCTTCAAAGGGATGCTGAAGATCCGTCTGAAGGAAGTACTCTGCAAGAGGTAATAGTTCGGCATTCGCTAGCGAGTTACCATATCCGAAACTCTATCTCCTCGAGTACGGAGAGTAACTGTTTCTGGAGAACACTCACGGAAGCCAGAGAAGATTGGACGAATGGAGGTTACTGTCAATTAAACGGCCAGTTAGTGTACAGTACTGACAAGGACGTGGAGATCAATGACCTGAACTAAACAAGCTCAGACCAAGCTCTCATGCTGATCTGACTCAAAAACTTGTAACAACTTAACGTTTCTTAACACCCACTCAAGCCAACCGTACCAATGCTCGTAAGCGCAGCTCGACGTGAAGAGAATATTCGGTATTGAAGGAATTCTCTTCCGGAACACGTACGAGAAATGAAATAGTGGTCGATCGGCCTAGAAACAAGCTATATGGTTAACAAACTGATCACACGCCCTTCCCCCATCATGCTCTTAACAGCAGGAAATTGTTAAATATCTGACGCACCACCAGTCTGCAGACCTCTTCTCTGACTAAACTCGCGACCTATGGGTAAGTACATGCTTCAAGATTCTCTACTTCCCTACCATCTAGCAACGGTACTTCAGATAGTTAATCTAGAACGAAAGGTGCATACGCAATGAAAACAGTCCAGGAAACTGGACTCATTACCCCAATAATAACAAGTATATCATGATAACAAGTATACTTACATGAACGTGACCACCAATTCATTCAGCAGTAAGACTTAAATCGATAAGCAAACAGTAATCATACTGTAACAAATACTATATTCGTACATCGAAAATGGCAGCTTTTGTCAAGGACCACACTCTAGCACTTTGGCAGCCCGCAAATAACCCGGCGAAGTAGCAAACAGGGACAGAATGTGCGCTAACTTGCAGTCTGGAGTTATATTCATACGTCGAGAATAGCAGATGCAGTCTGGAGTTAGCCAATGTTCGTAACCAAAGGGCGTGGCGATGGGGATGTATAAAGTGAAGCACATTACCAGAAATGGTTCCCTCAGGTATTAGAGTGCAATGTAGCCGACATGTAGAAGATGCAATGCGACTCTATGTAAGTGCAATATCTAAGAGTCCATGTAACAAACAATGACCAAAGAATCCATAAGAAAGCGGCAGAAGAATGAGGCCCAGTTGAGCTGAAATCAAGATAGGAGTGCTAATTCTCAGTGCTGAAGAGTCTGCGTGAGAATGCTAGTCAATCACATGTGCAGGAACCTGAACACAACAACAGTTCATGCTGCTCAATGATAAAAACCATCACCTCCGATTGATACCTTTGATACATACCTGGAGCAACACCAATAAAACGGTTGGTTCCTGTTACCTGCTGGACTATGTTGCTTCTCCTTAGTTTGCTGACCGATTCCAGCGTAATGACCTAAACAGACATTTAAATGCGATTCGAACAGTATCTGATTCCGCGGATACAACTCATTCTGATGCACACTCCCTCGACAAAGTCTCGAAACGAATTCTTCGGGACCTTCCTATCCACCGACACACTGGGACTGAACAAAGCTAGCGGTAAACCCAGACATGGAACTGATCTTCTGCTAGACGCGGCGAAACGAGGGAGAAAGCGTCTCTCTCGGGAGCCGTCGGCGGGACGCCGTCGGTAGCTACACCTGACGATCGAACAAATATTAGAATATAATAGAGTAAAGTAATACTCTTCTCAGATTGACACATCAGATCCGTGAATGCTGGTGTTGCGTGGATCAGAAATCTTGCTGTACATCCATGGATGACAGAACAGGCGTGAGTGCATAGTTCAACAGTACGGTAAGTCTAGAAGCAAACAATGACCTGATTGAATATTTCTCTGAGAACAATGACTGTTCCCGGAAGGAAGGCAAGACGGGTGAGCGACCTCTCGGACAGAGGAACAGGAAAGGACGTGGACTTCATGCACGTGGACTGCACATTCAGAGTGTATGGATCTACACACTTGCGCGTGTGTGAACTGCATCCGGGACACACTTGCATTCAAAGTCTCCCGGAAAGATTTCGAGAGGTACTTCACGGCACAGTTTCTTACTAGGTAGTAACCCAAAACTGATTGTGCGCAGACATGCTGAGACATTCCTTCTCGACCCGAATCTTCAACTTCGAATTCCAATGTCAAGCCATGGCCATAGTCTTGTTGAAGATGGGACACGAGAATAAGTTGGAAGAATCAAGGCCGAGGTAAAGTTACAAGTACGCTCGGAAACACACGGAGAAGTAGACAAGGCACAAATCTGAACCTTATAATGATACGCTTTTACAAGTAATAAGTATCAGTGTAACTATGATGAACTTTACATGCACCAGGGATCCAGTAAACTCAGCAAATCTCTTCTCAAGGTAACCTAAGTTCGTACGCTAAAAGGCACTGATTCTTTATAGCAATCTTTCTGTTCAGTCGCTCTACTTGTGCCTTCAGAAACCTGAGATAGTGATGAACTTACTCGATAGAAGTGCCAATGTGTGCTGCAGCTCTTGGGCTGTCTTAACAAAAATGTAGTTTCGTTGTGATTGTTTCAAACTCGTGCCGTTAGTGAAGCAGTAAATAGATGAAATTGGTGTCTCAACTCAGTGGCAGCCATAACCCTCTTAATGATCAATTCCGGAAGATCACAAAAGGAGTTCGCCGAGAAATCGAGGACTGTTAGAACGGTGACTACTGAACCAGCATCGGTATCAGATTCCATGACATAGATCAAGTTTCCCTGGCCCAGAGCATTGGATTCGAAAAACGTGGGTCTCAGGGCTTGATCGCTCAACTTGGTGGTGAACTTCCTCGGAATGTCTTTTCGTGTCAACCTCATGGAAGAACTGGTAGATGCATTTTCAATATCATACAACAAGAGCCTCGGATTTCTCCATGAAGAATCACGCTCCTCTACTAACAAATGGACTGAACCGCAATGCTCGACGAGTTTGATAAAGGAGACCAGAGTCTCCGCCGGAAGATGCAGTTCGCTCCACCTGTCCAACTCTACGTGGTAATTCAGCAGCCTCCACACTGCTATCTGTCTAGAGCCCTTGGGATTCTTAACAAGACAGTACACTCGTCCATTGCAAGAGATAACGTCGTCATCAGAAAACTTCTTCCCTTCCGGAACCTGAGCCCCTCCCTTCCACCTTCTTGTGATAGAATCGTACACAAGAGTGGCTCGGTTGGCACATTCATGCAGGGCTGCCACAATAACCTTGTAGTGACCTGTACCTTGATCTACAATCAGCCCAACCATCATTCTCCTGTCTCCGAGCGGTCGTTGCCTCCTCACTGAAATCACTGACGGGAATGGCATGTAAAACTCTTCTCCGGGTCTGCAGGGCACTTGCAGAACTCTCCATCGCTTGGTTATCGGGTTACACACCACCAGCTGCCCAAAGTTTTCTGTTTCAAAACACAAGAGTCCCCCGTCTGTAGCGACCACGTCTAACTGTTTGGCCTCGATCTTTTCTCGAAAAAAAGAAAGAGAGTGGTCCTCCCAGATACACCGGACAGAGTTGAAGAGAGTGAGCTTCCAGTTCAGGAAATGGGTCAACACAGATTTCAGGGGATGATTCGTACGGGCAAACTCCGGTGAGATGATCAATTCATTCCATGCTTTACACACGAGTCTGAACCTAACTAGGCTTGCGAAAGGGAGTTTCTGGAAAACTCCGTGCAGAACATCTTCGGGTAGAGAGGCCAACATACTTGATCGCATTCTCTGTTTCCTTCCTATGGCTGATGATTACTCCAATCGGTGGTCGTTGCAACCGCTGACTCTAAAGCGACACACGAAGAGTTCGAAACTGTTAGAAACGCACTGACAGGAGACTGCTTTCCAAGAGCTGCACATTTACTCTCGTCACGGAATTCTCCCTCCTAGCCCACCAAAACTCGCCGGGACGCTGCTGCCTGTCTCTGCCTAGGATTTAATCCTGTAAGCAAAATGAATACTGGGTCCAAGCCCCCTTCACGTAAAAAACCTGAGACACTAATTAGTTCGCTTGGCTCCTGCGTCCGTACTATTGACTTGCTTGCTTGCTGTCCATGCTCCCGTTGCAAGAGATTTCTTTGACAGTGGTCTTGGTGTGGCTATTGTACGGAAAGACGTGTATGTCGTAGATGGGTTCCTAGGTCCATCACTTCTGTCATCCGTGCGTGCTTATTCTGTGGGCTCTCACACTTCGAGCTGATGTTGAGGTGGAAACGTAGCTCCTTGATCACCTACCGATACCGCTCTTCGGACCGTGGCTTTGAATGAGAAGAACTTGAGAGGCGTCGCCCTTGCCAAGCGGCCACACTCGCTCCTCGCTTGCTGGCTGGCTGGCTCCACGCTAGCTACTTGCTGCTGCGATTGGGGGAGCGAAAGACATGAAGATGAAAGATCAGCGAATAATGCCTACACGCGTCGTCCCTCGTATACCGGCACATCTACCGCTCCACTTCTTTTAGCACAAAGCATTCGGTAAATGACAACCAGAAGCTCCTGCCTCCCGCAAATCGCTCTCGGGCACTTCTCCAGAGCTCGCGTTGGTTGCTGCACTGTAGTTCCCTCCGTTCTTCCCCTTCTAGGGTTGGCTCCGACCGACCGCCACAGTGCCGCTGCCACTACTACACTTCCACAAGTGAAGTGAGCAGTGCAGGTGCTACCACCATTCGTCTTTGCGCAACACAGCGCAGCACAGCAGCAGATACTCGGAAACCCAGGCGCAGCCCAGCCCAAACAGCCAGCTCCAGACAAAGATGGCCGCTGATACACTGTAATTTCTTCCTCGACCTCGCTCAAAGTTCGGCCGCCACCGTTTCCACCAATTTCGCTGATGGGATGTTGGAATCTGAACACGACTATGGGAATGGAAGTGATGTGCGTGTGTGCCTGCCTGCCTCCTCAGGATCCTCTCCCTGGACTTCCTGCTTCCTACTGTGAGCAAGTAGTGCACTGCCTGCCTCCTCAGGATCCTCCCTCTGGACTTTCTCCTCACTACTTTGAGCAAGTTGTGCACTCACGGCCCGCCCGCAGTAGGAGAAGATTCTTCACAGCCCGTCTCCCTTCGTGGCTCCCAAGTTCTCTAAAATTACTTCTCAAAAATCCCTCCCTTCCTTAGCATTTCCGAGGAAGGAGGAGACAGCCTTCCTTCCATATCATTCCAGACTCCACACCTCGCCAACTAACAGACTGAACAGATTCGACCTTTCCAGTCGAGTCCACGCGGCGACTGCAGCCAAGTATTTACTGCTCCTACTTACCACTTCTGCTTGGTTCTGCTTCTGTATGCTTCAGGGCTGCTGCTGCGATGGCTACTCCATGGTTTCATAAACATATCTGACGCTACTGCTTCTTTGTTTCTTCTTCTTCTCATCATCCTATCCATCCTTCTTCTTCTACTTCCGCAGCAGCAGCATCAGATCATCGATTGAGTCCTCGTCTGCACGGACGGATGGATTCTTTCGCTATGACCAGCAAAGCGACGACAGAAGCCTACAACGCGCAGGCAGACAATGACTACCGGTAGTCGAGCTTCCGAGTTTCCACGTTCGCGCGTCACACCTGATGTGACAGACAGGCGCACAGACAGCGACCGACCCCAAGGGCCAAGGGCACGAGCAGCGGCCCGCCAAGCAAGGAAGGTGCACACGAAGCAGGAGCAAGCAATCCTCCGTAGAAACAGAGAATATGGAGAAAATTATTGACAAGAAAGAAAGAAGGGGAAAGAAAAGAAAGTCCACTGATCCGCCTACTTGCGCGTCCTGTAAATATATCTCTTTCTATGCATCATAATCGTTCCGACCCGACCCAGCGAAACAAAGCGAAAGAAGGGGTAGCCTCCTTCTCCATCATCCCGCCCGCGCGCGCGGTCGCTCTCAGACTGTGGCTGACGGTGATGATGAGGACGGCCTTTACCTCATCTTGACTTTCTGCATCCGCCTGCCTGCACAGGGGAGGAGAAAGAGAGAGAAGGACGACGAGAGGTGACTTGCCCTACCCTTCCAGGGGCGGGGGAGAACATCGTCCATGTCAGTACACAGGGACGGATGACGTGACTCGATAAGAAGCCTGCGATTTTCCTACAGGAAAGGGCAGAGAGGACTGGAAGGGGAAAGTCCCGCGAGAACTTCTTCTTTTTTTGTTGGTGTTATTTTATTTTTTTCTTTCTCATTTTCCTTGTTTCGCTTGTTCTTCTGACTGTTTGTTGCCCGAAGGGCCCTGGCCGGTTTGTGTCTGGTGACGAGCGGAATGATGAATGTTCCGAGTAAGATAATGATTTTACTTGGCCCCGACGCTAGCTGGCGCCTTTTGGATCGTCTCGAAGTGAGCACAACCGGATAATGCTCGATGACCTTGACCCAACCCTCAAGTGTCGGGGAAATGGATACATTCATACCTGTACCTTGTAGCACCTCCTTATGTGTTACAACCTCTACATAAAGCCACAGCTAGTTGTTCAGTTACGAGAAAGAATACAGAAGTTGGAGAAGAAAGAAAAACGTATGGTCTTCCTCTGTAACCGTATTGGGTTAACCGTCTAGTATGTGGGGGGGGGGGGGGGGGGTTCTAACCGCGATTTCCTCGCTTGTCATTTCCCGACGTTCTCCCTTTCCGTGTGTTATTACGCGTCAAAGTCTTGATGCTCTGATTGGTGGAAAAGAAACGCAAGAAGGATACGGAAAAGTAACAGGCACTCAACCGCAGAAAGAAAAGATGAAGAAGAATAGGAGTATCACTACAGTGGAGACGCTATTCAAATCGGTCGAAAGGTCACCGGGAAAGTAGCGAAGGTCTTCCGAAATATATCGACTGATTGCTAAAGAAACGCTCAAAGTGCTTCTTCCATACCACATTGTAACACAATGAGCTGCTACGTAGCGAAAGCGCGGTAAGGAGAAAATAGATAAAGAAAGAGACGACGAGAGGTGGAGGACTGTACGTTACAGGAACGATTTTATCTTTTACTGGACGTTTCTTTTCCTCTCGTTGTTAACCTGTTCCATGACAACTCTTCGAATTAAAACAATGTATCCAATTGCATTATATAGAGAAACACGCGACCCAATGAATAGCAAACGGATGGGAAGACCCCATCAAGCCTCACAAGGGAAAGAAAGGACCCGAAGGGCCAAGCAACAACCACCCCGAAGGGAAGAACATCGGGGCTAAGCCCCGCTATCAGTAGCTCTAAAATCGCCTGTCGCACCTATAATATCGGAGATCAAAAAATCAGTACCTCTAGAAACAACTGGCGCACCTGAAGAGGCATCACCTACTGCGATTGCCCTCCTGTGAACTGCTCCTGCTAAAGCTCTCTGTAGAACAATGGAAACTCGTAGAGCAATGGAAACTGGAATATATATATATTGCATTATATATAGTAAAAGTGGATTATAATATACTGGGGTTTACTGGATTATTCCCTCATCAACTGTGGAGGTTTGGCTTCACTTTCACTTATCACGTCACTTAGTACTTATCACGTTGGAATCTGATCACGCTGTCCAACCAACCAAGACCAGCAAAGTGAAAAGTCTATCCAAATGAAACAGATGGATGCGCGTATGTACAAAGTACAATACATATATAAAAAGAAGTATACAAATACAAACTTGGTACATTTGAATTGCAGTTAGTTAGGACCCGAGAATGGACATCAGTCAAAAAGGAATCCAAGGTAGAGAGTTAAGTATATAAGAAATATGATTTTCTAAATTTTGTATAAAATTGTGTATATCTCCACAATATTCCTTGTTAGCAGGGCATGGCATCAAGTCTAAATAAGCATGCTCAACCACCTTTGGAGAACTTTTGGTCGTGTTCTGCTATCAGAAAATAAAATTTTTATCCAGAAATTTTATAGTGAGCTCTAATGAAAATATATATTTACCTATAACTATCAAATGATAGTTGTATCTAAAACTTGTAATTATTAAAATATTTAAACAAAACCCATGAGTAAAACATAGAACAACGCGCCTCTGAGATTATAAGTGCGATAACTTATTAACTAAACAATTTATTTATTTATTATTTAACTTTTTTGACAAAAGAATCAGGTAATAAATTAAACTTGTTATCCTCTTCCATCTTCAGATGGAAAACGTGAATAATAAGCATGTCTATCGGGACTAAATATGGATTATGGGAACGAAATATAGCGAACTGTATAAGGAAAAAATAATAAGCACAAAGAGTGCTTGTTGAACAAAATACAACATTATATATAACTATCCAGGAATTCAAGTATTTACACGATATTAGTCAGACGTGGACGTAGGTGTCTTTTGATGTGTCCGTTAGTAGTACATTACTGGGAAATATTCATACATTTCAGGGAAGCTTGCTGTGACACGTGGTGACTTAAAAACAATACTGTTTAATAATGACATTGCTTCTCGGGGTATATCGTCATATGGATCCTTATCAGATAGACGGCCTTGTGCCATTACTACATCTCGAACAATGGAGGAGACCTTCACTTTGTCTCATTAATGTATCCGTTAGGGGGAGTTAATACATAAGCAGGCATTTATAGTAATAACCCCAAAGCTAATACAGTATATCCAGAGTGGCATGTACTTCAACCCTACATCACTCTTTCGCCTATAATTAGTTAGTAGACTCTTCATTTTCATCAAATATTTAATTATTTATGTAGATAGTGAAACAGTGAATTAACCAAGATCTTTACAAGTGCGTGTCAAAACTGGAACCTTTTAGAAATATTCTTCTCTCGTGAGGGAGTGTTAGGGAGCGTTACGGCTGCGGTAAGTCTCTAAATTACTTTTTGTTCAAATATACTATAAGCTTCAGGAGTAAACAAGTTCAAGACTTGGAATTTTATATAAATTATTAAAAAATCAAATGATTAAATACTTATAATTATTCAAAAACACCACCCTAAGCGATACATTGCTCTAGACAAAACTATACTTTTTGTTAACATACTAAAGTTTCAACAGTAAAGAAATTCAAGACTTAGAAATTTTATTAAAATTATTAAAAAATTAAATACTTATAGTGATTCAAAAATATCACCCTAAGCTATACATGACTCTAGACAAAACTACACTTGGACAATCTACCGTCATTTTTTTCTAGATGTTAAACAACTTTTTGTTTAGCTTTGACACGCTATAATGTATAATAATATGTGTTTCTGAACGAGACTATATACCTTAGGGGGTCAAATCAAAAATACCATAAATTTAGATATGAAAAAAATTTTAAAAAAAATTAACTAATAACTCAAAAAAAAATATCTCATATCTCTATTGGCGTGCACGTAGTGCTGTCCAATTCCAATGTGGCGTGGTGTTTGAGCACCATTCTCGGGATGTTTGAGCACCATTCTCGGAGAATGGTACTCAACACCACGTGTGGCTAATTCAACAACCTTCCAGGCGTGCGCTCGACACGAAATGAGCTGTAAGGGTCCGGATTATGAAGAGCTCTGGTAAAAGCCAGAAGATGTGGCAAATATTTTTGGCGAGTGGAAGAGTATAACGACTTTGGTCAAAAGGCTTCTGATGTTTTCTAAGGGCATTTCTGGAGGTACTTGTAAAGAAAATGCCATGAGCGTCTCTTATTGATCTCCTATTTTATTTTGTCATATTTTGGCATAAGGAAGTTTAGGACTCAAGTAATTTTCTTTAATTTTCTTTTAATAGTTATTATAATAAATAATAATATCAATTCACATATGATCAATAAGCGTCCAAAGTGAAGTTTCGAGCAGGAGACGGAAAATACCAAGCGGAAGGAGCGGGTATTTTCATTGTTGGTGCGGGTGACGGTTAGGTAGGCGTTAGGGCTAGTTTGGACAATTCAGATCGGATCGGACAGACGGGGTTTTAATCGCTTCAGCGTGGTGGGCGCGGCTTTTCTCATTTTCGTGTTACGGCTATTCAGAACGGGGGTAGGCGGGGGTTTAATCGCTTCAGCATGGTGGCCGCGGCTTTTCTCATTTTTGCTTCTTTCGGTCGATGTTATGGACAATGGCCGATTTCATTGTCTTGTTTTGTTTGAGACCCTTCCCTTCTCTGTGGGTGATGTCGTGTTGTGATTCGGCTCTTGTGTGAAATTCCCGTAGAACGTAAGTTATGTTTTTTTTCTATGTTTCGTGAACCGTATCGCATAACTCGTCGAACGATATGATGGATGTCACTTTTGTGATTATTTGTTTAAGTGATCATACGGTAGAGAAACGTGCCAAATCATCAATTTGTACGCGTTCACTTCAGTGGTCCTTGTTGCCGCATTTGAGTATAAAATGATGAGTCGAGGATTCATAAGACATTCTCTCTCAACGGATGATTTGTGAGGATTCTCGGAGGTCTGGATGGAAAAGTGAAGAACTGCAAACGTGGTGGTTATCAAATCCGTTTCACATCAAGCTTCATTGCATCCACCGCGATCACTTTTGACAGTGGTTAGTTACGTACTTTGACGATGAATTCATGAGGAGGGTGATGAAGTTATAGCTTCCGGTGATTCTTCCGATTGTTACATACGAAGAGACTTGGGATATGACGGTGTACATCTTGTTGTGAGGAACAATGGATCTCAACTATCCATCGAACGTTTCTTTCAACCTTTGGGTCGGTATGCGATGTCATTGCAGACCGAAGATCAACCATGGGGCTTAGATCGTGAGAAACTTCGGAGAAGAATATTTCAGCCGATGTCGTGTCGTGGACCGGCTCCTACCTGAAATTCAAACTTCGATGCTTGTCGCTCCAAAGACACTCATGAGAAGACAAGCTAGGCCCCAACTTACGGGTTTTTGACACAATCTCAGATCTCCATTTTCATCGCATAGATGGATAGAGCTCCTTGTCAGCTTTCCATATGCACTTTGTCTACTTCGTTTGGACGCCTAGTGGAAAAGTTACAGGATTCGAAAGATGGAGAAAATAAGCTAGGCCCCAGCTTACGGGTTTTTGGCACCACTTCGGATCTTCATTTTTTATCGCACCAGTGGATAGAGCTTCTTGCTAGCTTTCCATAGGCACTTCATCTACTTCGTTTGGACGCCTAGTGGAGAAGTTACAGGACTCGAAAGATGGAGAAAACAAGCTAGGTCCCAGCTTACGGGCTTTTGGCGCAACTTCGGATCTTCACTTTCATCACATGGATGGGTAGAGCTCGTTGTCAGCTTTCCATGGGCATCTTGTTTACTTCGTTTGGACATCCAGGGAAGAAGTTATGCGATTCGAAAGAAGGTAAAATCAAGCTAGGCCCCTAGTTACTTGCTGACTGGGTATTCAGGGCTTCAGGCGTTATATCAAAGACGCAAGGGGCCTGCTTCTTAGAATTCAGGAGATTCATGAGAGAACTGTACGTACAGAGACTGTTGCAAGGGGGGTGCTTAAGGGGTTAGCTTGCGTCTGCGACCTGTCAACGGACGGTTCGGGAGATTTAGGAGTCCAATGCAAGCGCGCAAGGCGTCGTTGGGTTCAGATCTGTGCAGGCTAAGCACTGGTTCAAACGGTTTGGGAAGAGACGGATCAGGGGTTGTGTTCTGAGAGAAATTGAGACGCATGAAGCAGATTTGGAGTTTTCAGTTATCTGTGAAGGAGAGTTGGACCGTTCGGGCCGTTCCGGAGTCCAAACTTGCTGTCCTTGGATCCATCGGGATCAAAACAACGAGTTCTTCAGGAAATTGAAGACGATACAAAGTTTCATCGGGCGGTTTGGGAGTTGTGAGAGAAATTGGCTCGCAGAGAAGCGCTTGCGTCAGGTTTTCATCGCCTGCGACCTGAGATTGGATTGTTCTTCGCGATCGGTGAGCCAAGTTCTTCATTCTTGGTGCCTACGCGATCAGGGAGTCCTCATGTACGCATAGGAGAAGATTGTAAGTGAATTGGATTGTTGGTTTGGGTGTGGTGAGCGAATTTGAGCCGCAGGGAGTTGATTTACGTCAGTTTTTTGCAACCTGCGACCAAATTTCTCGAGTGGTTTTGCAAGGGGAACTCCAAACGGCTTGTTTGGAGTCTTGTTGGGTTCAGGGTAGCCAGATCTACCTACCAGCGAAGACGTATATCAGTTTAGACGATCTGTTTGTGCGGTGTGAGCGGTTTTAAACCGCAGGGAGAAGTTTTTGAAGGTTCGGTCACCTGCGACCGAAAATTGGCGATATCTCGACTATCGGGAGTCGGATCTGAAGGTTTCTTGAGCCAACGGAGTCAGGGAAGGAGACCCTATCAACATTTGAAGATCATTTGGCGAAAGGAGAAAGTTTCCAGATAGGTCTTTTTCGGTTCCTTCGCTACAGGTTTCGTCCTTTTGAGTTCGTTAAGGACTTAGTTGGTTGTGTATGGCTTGTGGTAGCTAGCTTTAGCCAAGAGCTAGTGTGTGGATGTGGTTTGGACTTGAGTTTGGATCGCGTGATACTGTTGTGGCTCTGGTTGTTAGCAAAGAGAAGTTTCTCTTGCTTTGAGCTACGCTTTGGCGATTTCAGGCTAGGGTTGCGATTCAGGGGTTTGTTTTAGGGCTTCTGAAGTAGGTTACAGACCGCTCTGGTCTAGTTCACAGTTCTGTGCTCTTAAGAGAAAGAATCGGCAGTGTACATACATTTGGAGTTGGTATATATCGCAGCATTCATTTTTGTGGTTGTTTTTCTCTGTCTTGTCTCTGTTTCAACACACAGCATCTCCACAGCCAGGAACCTCGCGTTTTCCTGGACATCCTTCACGCAATATCCGACACGACATCGGTGATGAACTCGACGTTGTCGGAGTGTGATCCGTCTACCTAGGAAAGCGCCGGGCTTCTGGCTGTGGTTGTTTACTCAAGAGGTTGGCTTTCAGGTCACAACAGGAGCTATAAACACTCACACAGGAGTGTAGGATCCTCTGATATGCTCAAAAGCGAAATTTAGGTCTCACTGGTAGTAATAGGCTTAAGCGGTGAACTTTGACACTCAAAGAGAGGAAAACTATGAAGGTTTAGACCTCTAAACTTCCCCTACATGCAAATGAGGTACTACTGAACTCACAGACGAAGTTTCAACTTGAGATCAAATTCTGACACGGAGATATGAACAGAAAAGTTCTGAATAAGAGAATTATGGCAATTTCTGGTACCTAGACAGCTATTCAGACATAGAACAGAGAATTGGCTCGAGGAATTTCAAATCTTCTCACAGTATTTGAAGTCTACAGGATGCTGAACATCCCTGTGAAGTTGGGACTCCTGAATGTTTGTAGAACTCCAGATCTCCTTCTCTAAAGTCGCTGCTCTAGATTAAGAGCTTTTCAGACCCCCTCTGCTTCAGCGGCCGCCCTAAATTACTCAAATGATACGAAACTTTTTGGACAGTCGTAGCCCTCCTGACAGTGAACGCAACCACGAAGTTTTGAAGTGATTTCCTCAATTCTGCTGCAATTGGCACCGAAAACCCCAAAATCAACAAAAGTGACACAGTTTTGGCACAATCCGAACTTCAATTGGGCATAACTCCTTGTTTATTGATCCAAATCGAGCAAAAATTTCACTGACAGTGCTTGGCACGACGAGCTCCCTCTTCCTGTGTTCTCAGATTTCGAAGATCCCTCACCAATTCTTCGAACTCTCCTCTAGAGCTCTATTTCTAAACTTAGAGTTTTACAAAAGACAAAAATGGACCAATGGGAGTTCATAGCTCCACTTGACTGTCCTTTTGTGCCTTAAACTACCTGGTAACTTTTCTACACTCATAGGCTACCACGTCAAGCCCCCTAGAGTGCCAGCGTAAAACTTAAACTACCTAAAATGACACATAACCCTGAAAAATAACTTAAATTAGCTAGAAAGCGTGCATGGGCGACAAGTAAGTACAACCCATGAGCTCAAACCCCTATCAGCATGGAAATCCTAAGTTATGTACATTGAACGTCATAGACAAGTAAGAAGTCACTTGCACAAGCGCACAAATGCTTGAACAAGATAACTAACATACTATCAGCCTACTAGGACTCAAAATAGTGTTAACACCGTATGCAAAGGTGTCAAACATATACATAAAGGACTAGAAGTAATATGAGTTAACTTCTAGAACTACCAAACCTAAGCGTCGGAGTAGAAGTCAAGCATGTAGCCGCCAAGTAGCGCGACAACGTGAAGGTCCGGGTGGAGATATTTGTGAGTTTGAACTGGAAGAGGAGATTAGCAATCATGAACGAGGATGAAGATGGATCTGGTTGTTCGGGAGGATGCTGTGGACCTAGGATGATGGATTTGTAGACGGTTGGGATCATGGGAGGATAGGAGGATGGGACGAGCCATGACTGTGGACGGGATGGATGGATCAGAGGGGATACCAGGGGTGCAGTTGGATGCAGCAACTGCACGTTTGTTTCAAGCCTTCACTTTGTTTATGCGGCAAGAGCAAGAGAACCAACAAAAGGAGGCTTTGGGGAAGAAGGCGCTTGGAAGGGTGATCGACAAGCTCGATCTATTTGATGGGAGAGACATCTCAAAGTACTTGAGATGTTACAAGACGGAGATGGATTTGGATCAGGTACCGGAGAAGGAGATGATCGAGACGTTCGAACTCGCTGCGGTGCCTGAGATAAGGGAACATGTAGGGTCTGACAAAGCGTGTTGGGAGGAACTGGGATACATTTTCACATGCGCTGATGGAGGAGTATTTCTTGGGGAACTCAGATCGAGTAACCAAGAAATCGTTTTTGGAATGGGTCAACAGATCCAGCAAGGGTTTATAGCCTACAGAGCTGTTAAAGGAGTTTGAGAGACAATTCTCTCAACTACCTCGGGTGGACAAGCTAACCTTGGAGAGCTACAAGACGGAGCTGTTTCTTCAAGCTGCGGATGAGACATGGCAAGAGCCATTGGAGCTACTTTTGGAAGATGGGGAGGAAGAAGAAGGGTTAACAAGAAATTGGGAGGTTGTGCATGAAGCGGTTGAGCTTCTTGTCCGGAGACAGACAAGAGAAAGGGTTACAAGGTTGACACCTGCAGCGTTGACTACCACACCAGTTCGAGTAGTATATGAGGTTCAACCTCCAGTTGTGGTTGTAGAGGAGAAGGATCCAACCATTGAGGACCTACAGCAAAAGATGCAAGATCTGCAAGCTAAGGTTACTAGGTTGGAAGATAAGAGATCATCGACTGATATGGAGCTTGTACCCAAACCAGCTTGGGTACATCAGTGCTTGTGGTGTGATGGTACTGATCATCAGCGGGACGATTGCATCGACTTTGCAGAGTCTTTGCAACGAGAGTTCATTTCTTGGGAGGATGGAAATGTTAGGT
Organism: Asterella californica; assembly: GCA_036924285.1. NCBI lineage: Eukaryota > Viridiplantae > Streptophyta > Marchantiopsida > Marchantiales > Aytoniaceae > Asterella > Asterella californica. The sequence goes on from JAYKYS010000008.1 coordinate 18,362,059, forward strand.
TCAGAAGTACGGGTACTCTCCTTCAAGCCAACGTTGGTAAAGGAGGGATGAAGAAGTTTGTGGATGATTATTTTGCGGCACATGCAGTTGTAGCTATCGAAGCTACAAGTTATGGTGCTAGGGTGGAGGAGATTGAGCATGATCTCCATAAGGATGATTTGGATGAGCACGTGGATCCAAGCGAGCTCAGGTTGGATACTGCATCTATGATGCAGACGAGAAGAAGGGACAAGAAGAGACTTCTTCAGATAAGCAAGCCGGGGAGGATAAAGTTCAACAGGAAACTATTCTTCCTGAACAGGCAATGAAGGACGATCCTTCACAACCGGAGGAGATGGTTGACGTGCAGATAGTAGACGTGGGTGATCTGGTTGCAGACAAACAACAACCAGATGCAGAGATTATGATGATGGATGTGAAGGGAGGTTGGAAGGAGTGCATTCGAGATGCAAAGGTTGGGTTCATTTCACGGGAGGTCTTGGGTGCAACTTCAAGGGAAGTCCATGATGTCACCATTGACATTATCAAGGACAAACGACTTGCTGAGGATGAACGAGAGTGGATGGATGCTCTTGAGACTACAGATATACAATGATGGGTAAGGATGACTTACAGGGGAGAAGCCATTGCTGAAGGTGATTTGTGTTGAGAGAATGATGCTTGGGAGGTTTGTAAGGATTTTCAGAAGAAGAGATCAGGGAGGATGATGGTTGAGGAGGATACCATGTACAGCAAGATAATTATGGTCACGTTTGAGGATTTTGGTTGCAGCGGTGTGGTTTTTTTTTCAGAAAAACAAAAAAAGAAGAGAGGATTAGGTACGACGACATGTACAGACTTGGGGTTGAGGGTTACAGTCAGGATATGTGGTGATGATTGGATCAACGGATGATGTCTACTACGACACTTGGGTTACAAACCTCGATGATGAGGTTCTACAAGACGGATGGAAGACATTTTCATGGTATGATGGGTTATTCTTTCTATGTCTTCGCATATTGAAAGATGTATAGATTTAGAGGGGGTGATTGGATGGGAGGTTCGAGGAGAAAGTCGATCAGCATGGATCTAGGGAGGATCATGGCAGGGTAGCAACTTCAAGATGACGATCAAGTTGCAGACTTGAGGATGAGATGGGAGGGAGGATGACAAGAAGGGAACGAGTGCACGTGCCGATCCACTCCTTGGTTGGTATCTCTGGTGCATACCAGAGGATGCACAGGTTTGGAGGGGGTGGATGTCGTGTCGTGGACCGGCTCCTACCTGAAATTCAAACTTCGATGCTTGTCGCTCCAAAGACACTCATGAGAAGACAAGCTAGGCCCCAGCTTACGGGTTTTTGACACAATCTCAGATCTCCATTTTCATCACATAGATGGATAGAGCTCCTTGTCAGCTTTCCATAGGTACTTTGTCTACTTCGTTTGGACGCCTAGTGGAAAAGTTACAGGATTCGAAAGATGGAGAAAATAAGCTAGGCCCCAGCTTACGGGTTTTTGGCACCACTTCGGATCTTCATTTTTATCGCACCAGTGGATAGAGCTTCTTGCCAGCTTTCCATAGGCACTTCATCTACTTCGTTTGGACGCCTAGTGGAGAAGTTACAGGACTCGAAAGATGGAGAAAACAAGCTAGGTCCCAGCTTACGGGCTTTTGGCGCAACTTCGGATCTTCACTTTCATCACATGGATGGGTAGAGCTCGTTGTCAGCTTTCCATGGGCATCTTGTTTACTTCGTTTGGACATCCAGGGAAGAAGTTATGCGATTCGAAAGAAGGTAAAATCAAGCTAGGCCCCTAGTTACTTGCTGACTGGGTATTCAGGGCTTCAGGCGTTATATCAAAGACGCAAGGGGCCTGCTTCTAGAATTCAGGAGATTCAGGAGAGAATTGTACGTACAGAGACTGTTGCAAGGGGGGTGCTTAAGGGGCTAGCTTGCGCCTGCGACCTGTCAACGGACGGTTCGGGAGATTTAGGAGTCCAATGCAAGCGCGCAAGGCGTCGTTGGGTTCAGATCTGTGCAGGCTACGCACTGGTTTAAACGGTTTGGGAAGAGACGGATCGGGGGTTGTGTTCTGAGAGAAATTGAGACGCATGAAGCAGATTTGGGGTTTTCAGTTACCTGTGAAGGAGAGTTGGACCGTTCGGGCCGTTCCGGAGTCCAAACTTGCTGTCCTTGGATCCATCAGGATCAAAACAACGAGTTCTTCAGGAAATTGAAGACGATACAAAGTTTCATCGGACGGTTTGGGAGTTGTGAGAGAAATTGGCTCGCAGAGAAGCGCTTGCGTCAAGTTTTCATCGCATGCGACCTGAGATTGGATTGTTCTTCGCGATCGGTGAGCCAAGTTCTTCGTTCTTGGTGCCTACGCGATCAGGGAGTCCTCATGTACGCATAGGAGAAGATTGTAAGTGAATTGGATTGTTGGTTTGGGTGTGGTGAGCGAATTTGAGCCGCAGGGAGTCGATTTACGTCAGTTTTTTGCAACCTGCGACCAAATTTCTCGAGTGGTTTTGCAAGGGGAACTCCAAACGGCTTGTTTGGAGTCTTGTTGGATTCAGGGTAGCCAGATCTACCTACCAGCGAAGACGGATATCAGTTTAGACGATCCGTTTGTGCGGTGTGAGCGGTGTGAGCGGTTTTAAGCCGCAGGGAGAAGTTTTTGAAGGTTCAGTCACCTACGACCGAAAATTGGCGATATCTCGACTATCGGGAGTCGGATCTGAAGGTTTCTTGAGCCAACGGAGTCAGGGAAGGAGACCCTATCAACATTTGAAGATCGTTTGGCGAAAGGAGAAAGTTCCCAGATAGGTCTTTTTCGGTTCCTTCGCTACAGGTTTCGTCCTTTTGAGTTCGTTAAGGACTTAGTTGGTTGTGTATGGCTTGTGGTAGCTAGCTTTAGCCAAGAGCTAGTGTGTGGATGTGGTTTGGACTTGAGTTTGGATCGCATGATACTGTTGTGGCTCTGGTTGTTAGCAAAGAGAAGTTTCTCTTGCTTTGAGCTACGCTTTGGCGATTTCAGGCTAGGGTTGCGATTCAAGGGTTTGTTTTAGGGCTTCCGAAGTAGGTTACAGACCGCTCTGGTCTGTTCCTCAGTTTTGTGTTGTTAGGAGAAAGAAACGGCAGTGTACATACATTTGGAGTGGTATATATTGCACGTTCGTTTTTCGTGGTTGTTCGTCTCTGTCTTGTCTCTGTTTGGCACACAACATCTCCACAGCCAGGAACCTCACGTTTTCCTGAACATCCTTCACGCAATATCCGACACGATACCGAGTGATAGCTTCGCCATTTTCTTTTGTCATACTTTTTATTGTAGATCGTTTCCAAGTTGTAATATTGACTTTGTATTAGTCTGTTACTCAATCGGTCCATTCTGGTTGAGCGCTTTTGTGTAGTTACGGATCGCAAAGAATCTTTCAACATGTCTCAAGGATTTTTTTGAGGTCTTCGAGTCTTGTTGATGTCTTATGTCTCTTTAGGAGTAAAAATTCGTTCTAGGAGAAAAAATTGAGTGAAGAAAAAACAAAACTAAAGCTCTTTTTGCTCTCATTGGTCTATTTTTGGACCAATGATGTTCTAGTTGATCCTCGTAACGTTTTTGTGGTTTCTAGAGGCTTCGGAGGACCATTCGAGGAAAGAAGGATATGGTTAGAAAGCTCTCGATCGAGCTACAATCGGGGCTGAAAAATCAATCGATTTGATGGAAAGATGAGTGCGTTATGATCGATTGAGTGGAGGGGGTGAAATTCATACATATTGCTACGTTTTTTATTGTTCCGAGAGACACGTGAAGAGTTTTGAGGAGCTGTCAGTTGGGTTGGAGAGCCGACGATGTGCTGATCTTTTTTATATCAATTTCATCTGATTCTTGATCGATTTGGATTGTGAACCGACCGATTGAAGTTGAGAAGTGCAGACGTGATAAGACGGATACTGCGAATTGTGACAGTCATGAGGAATTTGCTATTGCTCGAGTTCTTGGTCGAATTTCTGAGTGAAATTTTCCAGGATTTAAGGATGTCCTATCAATAAGATACTTGGGAAGTTTCACCTCAAATGGTCAAATAGTTTGTTCAGAATCTTGGATCAAATGTACATGGGTCTGTAAAGCTTTTAAGTTAGCACAGATTACGGTTTGATTCTATCTGAGAATTGGTTTGAGATTATGACTTGAAAATTGTTCAGGGTAGGAGTGAAGGATCCAATCAAACTTCCTGTGAAGTTTGATCATCATTGGTCAACTGGTTTGGGAGGATTGAGGTCTCAAAGTTCAAAAATACTTCTGTTATTAGCGATTTCAGATTTTTGATCTCATCTATTGTCACTTTTGGTTAATTTCGAGCAATTTGGGGAGGAGTTTGTTGCTGAAACTACCATGCCTACGTACAACTCGACATTCTGAAGGTGTGGGACTGATGTCAGCTCTTGGTGGTGAAGGAGAACGGAGTCGTGATGAATCATAAACCGTTGTTTTGATTCTCGGAGCTGCCAGATATTACCGTCGTTGGTGCTCTGTTGAGATCTAAGTAGTGCCTCTGAAGCATACATGCTTTACCTTGCTAGAATGCTTAGTAGACCAGGGTGTACAACAAGTTGTATTAAGACTCTATCAAGTTGATTGAGTGACCCTATAGCATCTTTTGGTTGTACTACATAAAGTTATGACGGTTGGATTGATGAGTAGTTGGCGTCGTTGGGGAGCTATTAAGTCATGCTTCCAATGATATAGAGGAGTTACTTCAGTTAGATAGTACAGAGCTGAGTATTTCAGTTAGAGCACGAAAAGATCTGTTTGTAACACAAGTCCGACAACTTATACGTATCTTTGGATCGTAGCAAACTTTAACTTGAATCGAGTGGGTATGAGGTCACTCGGGCTAGAAGAGTATATAGTGAAACATTTGAGTGGGAACATCCAGATCTAGAGCCAACCTTGTCAACTCACATACCTCTGCACAGTCATATACCTAGTGTATTTTTAGACAGAAAAACATGTTATACGATAGCGGTATCATTCGTCATTTCTTGCTTTAGCTCGTTCGCTCGTGGTTTCTTCGCCGTTCGCTTGTAGGGCTCGGGCTTATGCTGGTGTTTCATTGAGGTTTTGTGCGTGCTTGATTCCTTGTGCGGCGATATTGTCACCTCGATCCGTTCGATTTCATTCTTTCTTGTTTTCGTGCGTTCGCTCCTACTTTCTTCGTCTGTTGCTTGCATGGGTCGGGCTTATGCTGGCGTTTCACAGGAGGTCGGGCCTATGCTGCTGTTTTGCGTCGTTCAATCTTGTCTCTCGGCGGTTTTAGCTGTTGTGGCGGTGCTTTCTTGTTGCCAGGTCTTTGCGTTTTGTTGTTGATGGGAGTTGTGGTTGGTCAACATGCTCCGATCGTGCGTGTTCCAGGATCGTGCGTTTTTCTTCTGGGAGCCGGGTTGGTCGTCCGTCTGAAGTCTATCGCGTTTGTGCTGTTTGTGCGCAATGCATTTGTTCTTGTTCTATGGCAGGTATCGCATGCGGTTAGGCGACCTCTAGTGGGTGTGGACAACTGCTGTTGCGAGAAGTCTTGCATGTGCAGGTGAGAGCATGGACGTCTAGATGTGACGCAATAAGCTGGTCGTTGAGCACGATAAGAGATAGGTGTTGTTTTTCAGTCTGTGGGTGTCTTTGAGAAGAAGCTGGACGAGGTAAACTCTCTCGTGCTATTTTCCAGTATGCAATGTCTGACCTCAGCGAAAACTGTGAGGCAGCCGTGGACAGTGACGGGATAACGATACGATGGAAGTGGAGGAAGTTACTGCTGTCGAGCCGGCTGTTGAAGTAGCTTCCGATTTCAAGTTCTTGGATGTCAGCGGTGGTGCCTTGCGTTTCTCTCCTCTGTCGCTTAGCTCGCCTATGATCTCGTTCGACGACCGGGAGCTAGAACTGACACGTACTTACATTTACTTGCAGCTAGGGTTTTCATAGAATCCCTCTGAGTTTTTAATGAAGTTCGATTATGTCAAGATAGGTAGAACGTGTCATCTCTGTGAGTTGCATCTTTTTTCATTGCAGACGTTAGCTGGTCCCTTCCGTTTCTTCTCATACTCCGTGGATAATTTTTACCTCTATTTGCAAGACAGGCGGTATCAAGTGTTCTCTTATCCTGCACATTTCAATCATGATGACGGTTCGTTGAGGTCCATTATTCATGCAGTTTATCGTTCTCATGGTCATCCTTGCGTTTGTACTCAAGTTGATCTTGAGGAGAGCTTAGTACTTTGTCGGCGTTTCTGTTTCATCAAGCAATGTCCCTCCGGCGTGAAGCCAGAGCTAGGCGTCCCAGCCTAGAAGTCTCTGTTATCATCTGTACCGATGGGGCCGACCTGGATACTAGATACTTTTCTCTTATCTCTGAGTTTCTGAAGAAACAGTGTGTCTCTGGTATTTTTTTCGTTGAGAGAGGTGACTCACTTCTTCATCTATACTTGCAGGGTGTAATTTGCATATACATGAAGTCCTGTGTGCAGGTCAAGAAACGTATCTCGCAGACATTGGGATGGGCCAGGGACAGGCCACTACGGGCAGAAATTTGTGTTAAACAATTGTCTAACAAAGATATTCATACCTTTGTTAGCATGGTGGGGTACTGTCTTAAGGACCAGAATCTTCAGCATCATCATGCTGCTACGAAAAACATCTCTGATACTATGATTGAGGATGGTAAGGAGATCTTTATGCTTATGGGAGCGGCCGACTCTAAAAACCGTGTGGAGTTGACGTACTTGAATATCCCCCCTCGGGCTCTGCAGTATAATAGGTATAAATCTCTTACTCCCTTGTCCAGCACCTTTGCTCGCTGTTTGAAAGGTATGCTGACCTCTGAGAAGTATACAGCGTCACCCCGCTGGCTCACACAAACGAGAATACAAAAGTCTCGGTCCGATTCTCTTTGGAACTCGTACATTAGACCTCAGGAGGTGAGCGCAAACGACATCGACAATATTTTTTCTATAGGGATACTGCTCGTTGTGCACACTGCCTGCGCAGATATTACAGCAGCACAGCAGCGGACGATGAACTGCAGCCGGTCCCACAGCACGAGCAGGAGGTCAAGGTGCCACCTGTCTCGGACCTGCAAGATGTGAGCACAGACCTCGACACCGGCGTCCAGAGGAAGACCACTCTTTTCATGGAAGCGGACGCGTTCTCAGAGTACATTCCGCTGGCCGAAGCCATGACCCGCAGCACATGTCACCAAAGAGGATTACCATTGTAGTGGGGTGTACCATGTACAGCACTAGCGTAAGAGTAATTACGTTTGGGAGTAGAGCACGCACAGTGGACAGTGCGTTCAGGACTGTATGTACAACGTTTTATATCAATAAAGCTCTCGAGGTGAACGTACCCTTTTTCTTTTCCAAAATACATGCGCACGGCCCCCCAAAGTAGAAAAGTTGGCAATCCCCGGAAGCAAAAGAAAGCAAGGAACAAAAACTGGACAGACAATTGGTCGGTAGCCGAAAATACTCCAAATTAAAAAATTTGCCCCACAAAACCCATCCATCGAACTGAGAACTAGTGATAATGCAAGGAAGGAGAATGACCATAAACATTTCATTACGCATGTACAAAGCTGACATTCGATAAACTATCGACTTCTTCTTTCTGGATGGCAGAGTATCTTCTATTTAGCTTTGACAAGCACTAATGTAATTTGCAGTGTCTTACTGCTAAGTGAAACTTTATCTTTTCAAAGTATAATGGAGTTTCAAAGTTAAAATCTTTTTAGAATATGCTATACCCGCAAGAAAGAATTATGACTTTGGCTGGACCTTGGCGAGTGTTTCTTGCCAGCACCTCCAGAGGTGCCTTTAGAAAAATATCACGTGCTTCTTCTTATTGAGTTCTCACTCATTTTCACTTGTTTGTTTTTGCGCGGACAATCTATTCGTCATAATAGTGATTCTAGATGACAGAGTAAAAAAGAATGAATGAAGACATTATACTCTCAGTTCAGAAGAACGACTCAGTTCAGTAGAAAGCTAGCCATTGAAAAGTTCTGGTCTTTTGTCTTTCAACTGTCTAGGAATATTTTCGCTTAACATTGACACCTCTCATAAAAAACCATGCGTCAATAACAATTTCTGCTTGTCTAAGCATTCTTTCTTAACTTTCATAAACTTTCCTCCATGGATTGGATACTCTCGTAATTATTTTACGAGAAACAGATTCTACATAGAGGTGCAACATTAAGAGATCTCGTTCATTAATCCATAACAGTTCAAATTCGTCACCAATCAGTAATTTTCCCGATAACTTGAGAGGAAAATTCTTTACATTTTCAAGACAACATGTATGAGTAAAGAGATATTAAAATATTTTTGTAAGAATTGAAATAATTTTTGAAGGAACAATCATATGTTCCAAATCAAATTTCCAAATATAGTAAATTTGCACTTTTGATTTTTTCCAAATATAATCTATTTTTTTTGAAATAGATATAGACAACAGGGGTCCAAAAGATAACATTGGTTTCATTGATATGTTTCGAGTGAAATAGGTTTTGAAATCCACTTAGCCGGCAGATTTATTTATACTATAAAGTATATTTATAAACGTTTAGTTTTAAGAAAATGCCATTGCAAACTGGAATGTCGAAGCATAGAAGAAGTTGTGAATGTATATGAGCTTGTAAAGAGTCACAAAACTTATGAGAGATGCATAAGATCTTCTAAAGAGTTCTGTTCTTATGAGAACTAGAAGACCTTGTAAAAGGATCTAATGATCAGATCGATGAAAAGTGTGCTCGTAAAGACTTGAACACAAAAACATGTAGTTTTGTCAAAAACTCTTTTACAGTCATAGTAAGATTAGACTTGTATATGACATTACAGGACCATTATTAGAGAAGCACAATATATACTCACGTATCATAGTCCACAAGTGGGTCCGAAGAGCTTCTCTCGAAGCTCCTCCTTCCAACGAGTAGTTCTTGGGGGTAACACACGGGTCGTGACCGTCTGATGATAGACAATAGTGTGTTGTGATCTTCGTTCTATGACCTTTATTGGTTCACGGAGTATATTTTTGTTCCAGCCCTTAGCGCATGCTGTCAAACGAGCCTCGTGTGAACGTGCAAAGTGTGTCCTCTTTGTAGCAACTTGTTGATGACCGAGTTGAAAGTTTTTGACAATAAGTTCTCTCTCGCTCGTGTGTAAAATCGCATCTTAGTCTACATGATGACTTTGCGAAGAAAAGTCATCATCACAAGATGCATGAGAGACCTTACAAACATATGAACATCAGCAAAAGACAATATTGCTTTCATGACTGATAAAAAACTGCAAGTTGGGAGAACTAGAACTCACTTGACTCGTGATACTTGTCAGATGTTAGTCTATTCAGTTCGTAGTGACTACAACAAGATCGTTCAGTGTCGGTTTGATGAGCAAGGAATAGGTACATCATGTGATCACCAGCCCAATGGTTGGAAGCATTCTTGATGTCCAAACACAACGTTGTGACATCATCCTCCACTTGGACATACCGACCACATGACAGCACAGTCCGTCGTGCATTGAGCTAGGCACAAGTGTAAATCCATCCCTTGAGCTTCTCAGCAATACCATGCTCTTGTAACTCAGGATACATGAATCGTGAGGGCTGACGTGGAAGTCTCTTCTAGTTGACGCATCCCCAGCAACACGTTGGACAAGGGCGGGCTTGTTTTTTGTGGTCAACGCCCCTTGCACTCAAAGTCAATGAACCAACTGCACTTTTATCAGAAGTTCAAAATCTTCACAGACTTTACAGTCTATGACACCGGTAGGAGCTCGCTTCTTGTTCTGCACATCCACTAAGAACTTCTTCACGATGTTCTTGCACTTGTGTCGTAGGTCCTTCTGACTAACAATCCCGTGACAATGCAAGATGTCATCAACTGATGAATTATCATCAAGCACTATTTCATCTGGAGTTATTCCACGTGCAATGAGTCGTAAGATTTATTCTTCGAACGCCTTGTTTTCGATGAGTCACGCATTGCTCCCAACCTCGACACGAGTCATGTTTATCAACTCCACCATTCGTCCATCGTGCTTGTCGATGAAGACACACGTCCCATTGTATCCATTACGAGAAGAATCGTAACAGAGATCAGCATAGACGACAAAATTTCCTTGGAACATATGCATGAAATTTGTGCACGTAAGAAGTGTGTACACATAAAAAAACCGCACTTAGTGCATAATACAATTTTCTTTCGGGATCAAACGCGTGATCTGGCGACGATCAATAGAAACGTTGCAACATTATGCATTTCAACTGGGGTTCCCGCAGATGATCAGCCTGAGCTGATCATGACTAAATTGATTAGCGGCGGGGATCTCCATCGCTAATATAGCGATAATTATGATTTAACGAAAACATTTGAATAGAAGCATCTCACCGCTAATATAGCGGTAATTGTGGTTTAACGAAAACATTTGAATAGAAGAAGAATTAGCTCGATGAAAATGATGGAACGGAGAATGTAACGAGACACAAGAATGATCATAACGGAGATCTTACTGTACTTCCAAAATCTTTTCAGTGATATGGAGCGGAAAATCTTATACCGTACAGTAACATATAACATGAAGGGATGGTAGAGCCTGGGCAGCCGTACGTGCAAGTGTCCAGGATCTTTCGACAGCATCACTATTTGTAGCGGAATGTGCAGTGCTGTAATCGGTCACTTAGCTGGACTATGTGGACATTCTGCCATGTTTGGTGGTGTAGTTTGCCTCCTACAGTGAGAACATGTTGGGCAGAATCTCGGGATACCTGCTGCGTCTGGGGAGCGCGTGTCCGCCACGTGTAGCAGGGCTCATAACGTTGTGGATAGAAGGATAACAGTTGAGATGAATATTCTCATCCTCCTCGTTGGCCGGCTCGTTTTAAAGCATGAGACTTTAATGAGTTTCCAGTTCTGAACAATATCGCAAATAATATCACGATTTCGCCATTCACTCCCAAATCTCAATCCCTTGCGCTTTCCGACGTCCTTCCTTCGTGACACAACGTAATGCTCTCTGTGGGGGGGAGACTGACTGGACACCCAGCAGCAGCTGGCAACGGAAGGAGGCTGACCATGACCATGTATTATTATGGAACTGGGAAGATTCGAGATTCCTCTGTTGAGTTGTCTTCCTTATAGCGAGACTCTGCACAGAGAGACAACGTGGCGAGTTGCGCTGTTCTCATGAGTGAGTAATTAGCTACAGTAGCTGGGTCTGCCCCCCAGCCCCCGACGTCTGCCCGCCCCCCTTGGCTTAGCTGGCCACACGCGTTCGTTCCACTGGAGACTTACCCGTTTGACGGAATCAATGAGTCATGTATGTGTGACTTACTTATCATTCCGCCCGCATTCACTCCTCCCTGCGTAGTTGTCTTGGTTCCCCTGACCTGTGATTCTGCAGTATGCACAGTGCCGGTATGGCGCTCACTTTACACCCGCGGCCCGCCTGCCATTACGCATATTCCCATCCTCGTGACTCTGTGGAAAGCGACGCGATGAACAACAAACGGATGAGAAGAGCCCATCAAACCGAACAAGGGGGAAGAGGAACCCAAAGGACCTCGTGACTGTGGGTGTGTGTGTGAGTTGCATGTTTCGTCTTTTCTTGACTATGTCTGTTGGGGAGTTGCATGTTTGAGCTTGCGACGATCGGACCACGTTCTTGTCGTCGAACTTCTGAGTTAGTAGAAGAACTTCACAAATGATACTCTGAAGAATCCTCGGAAGTATGTCTTCAGTGAAGCTCAACATTTTCCTGGATTACGGCGAGAGTACCCAAAAGTCTCGACTCTCAAGCCTCTCGAGTTCAAGCAAGATCAAACCAGACAAGGATTTTACCAAAAGCTTTTGTGATGATAAGTCAAAAAGGAAGGATAAAGCACCAGGCAGTTGTGGTTGTAAGTTGTCACTCCTGCACGTAGCCATGGAGGCGTGGGGTCGAGTTTTCTTGCCCAGAGGATTAGGCTTGTGAAAGGGAATAAAAACGGGAAGTGGCGTTCGTCCGTATAAAGCCCCATAGCAACGAATCAGAACGAGTTGGATGGAATGGGGTTTTCTAGGTGAGTCATCTACTACGGGCATGTGATTTCAGAATGGTGAGGTTCATATATCAGTCCATTCTAGTCTTCTTCGTGGTAAAAACAATCCATTTAAAAAATTTATTCTTATAAAATCTAAAAAAATTCCTTTTTATAAAAGATCTTATACGTTTTAGCTGTGCACTTCCAGAGTTACCCGGTAAGAAATTACAGGGACCCATAATCCTTCTCTTGTTTCTTCTTACAACAGCTCAAGATCTTCAGTCGAACGCTTTTGCATAATCTACATTATCCAGCATCACAATACAGTACATGTTTAAACCCTAATCTCGTTCTTTTTATAGGGTAAGGTTCGAAATGCCCTAATAATTATGAGGTTAGTGAGTTATCTCTTGCAGAGCTAATTCGCAACTTGGTAAGAGAATTTTGTGAGAGGAAAGAACGTAGATGGATTCTAAGGGATTATTTAGTATGACGTTTGGGAAGCCCTTTCTTCTGTTTCTGGTACTACTTTTTAAACCCTCATGTGATTGTGCTCATAGATATCTCATGTACTGATCAAGTGATGCATATAGAGGTGAGTTGATTATAACGAGATAAACCGGTCGTCATGTAACTTGGTTCTATTGTTACTATTACCACCCAAGTAAAATCATCATGAAAAGCTGCATATTCAAGTCTCGAGTAGCAATTCCAATGAGGCATTTTCTAGAAAATATATATTTGTTACATAACTCTTCCATCAAAACTTTCAAAGAGAATTTAGCTTGGCTCTAAACTCAACATGCATGCAACATTAGGTGTTGGCAATAAGGAAGGAAAAGGACAAGTGAATATTCATTTATATTATTGGTTGTAGTTCATTTTGGAGAATGGTTATATTATAATGAAACGAATTTTTTTGGAGAAATTCAGTTTTCAAATTACTTTCGATGGAAGACAGTTTGGGAAAAATGATACTTATTTTATTTTGCAGTTTGAACTGTTAGGATAAAATAGGCAATAGGATACAGTGTCACATGTTTAATTTTATACTTTTAAAATAGGGAAAAAGAATCACCTGGATATAAACCGGGAGAAACAAAGAATGGAATTATAACTCAAGAACAAAAATTGCTCCCATTTTAGAAATAAGAAGCTGAAGTTGAAAAGTTTACAAAGACTTAGAAACTACAAAGCTTTATAAGTAATTAGAACATACTCACAAGAGACTAGAAAGTTTCATAGAGAGTAATTTAATAAGATACATGTATTCAATTGTCGAGAATGGAAGATTTTATCAAAGACACTCTATAATACAAAGGTAATTTGTAATTAGCCCGGACAAGTATATAGTAAGAAGCGATTAGAGGACAAACTTGCGTTATTAACTTGCCAAGTACAATTAGCAAACTGTTTGTAAGCGATATCGGCGTGCCGATGTGAACGTGTAGTGCTACACACAATACAGTTGAACTGAAAAATGAAGTATATACTAATGCAAGCTGCTCGAGTCTAATGTAGAAACGAAATCTGAAGTGAAGCAAGTGGAACCGTAAACATTACGAATAATATACATCAAAAGTGGCATTTTGGTCCAGAGAAGGAAGACGACAATTGTAAGTTTAGCGGAGAAAATCATGAAAATGTTATTGGTTCATAGATTTAGAATAGGCTTGAGAGAAACTTGCGAGAAACAAGAATGAGAATTTAAGTTGAATATATGTAGTTTACATGTTTCAAGAAAAGCAGTTATATATAGCGATAGATACCCCTAACCTTAGCAGAAGACTTATGCACTGTCCAAACTTTCTTTTACTGGTAAAGGACCCAAATGTAAACCCAAAAAGTACATTTCGATCTTGCTTACGAAGAAAGTATATAGGCTCCATGTGACATGAGTCTCATGTCATCATAAACAGTCTGCAGAAAGCATACCGAAAGCACACTTGGATGTTAACGATGAGAAAAAACCATAAGGACTGCACATGAAAGAGGTCTCGTTCCACCATAACAATAACCATGCGGACAATAAATTATAATCAAAAAGTTCGATTTATGACATGCGAACAATAAATTATAATCAAAAAGTTTGATTTATGGCCTAACCCTTCCTCTTGGAAGAGTTAAGACATAAATTAAAACCATGCATATTCTCCTCTACCGAACTTTGGAAGAGGTGAATATTCTTCCCCATGGACTTGTATAGTGAAGGAAGCGGGGGGAGGGGGTGCAGTGTAAATTTAAATATACTTGTCTTTTACTGGGGTGCAGTGAAGGAAGCGGAGGTGCATTGTAAATATAAATATACTTGTGTTTTACTGGGATGCAGTGAAGGAAGGGGAGGGTGCAGTGTAAATTTCAATATACTGGGGTGCAGTGAAATATAATCTCCTCCCGGTTTCGTGAATACGTCGAAGTCAAACGACAAATTGTTATCTAAATTTAAATTACTAATTAAAAACCTAATTTAAACTTCTCTTAGGTGAATGAAACACATGGCTTCTGAAAACCAAAAAACCCCATAAGCGAAGAGAGCATACCTGAAACCTATCGAACTATAAGTCAAGTCTTGTTACGAATCAAGTCAATCGTTGAAACATTAATTTAGACCTAACCCTTCTTAAGAAAAGAGTTAGATCATAAATTATACCCATGTACACTGTATAAGTTTACATGGATGAATATACGTCTCAATATAAATGTGTTGGATGATAATGAAACAAGCGAAGAATAGCATTGAAGCGAACCTAGAATATGCATCCCAAGCGAGGTGGAGACGTTAATAACGGAAGGGGACAAACAGAAATAGAGAATGTACTGCGGATTGAGTATATAGAGAGAAAAAAATGACTATACTGTATTCGTTTCTTGTGATTATTAAATATATTAATGTTAATATTAATAGTACTTGTTAATATTTATTATATTATATTATATTATATTAATTTTAATATTATATTAATTTTAGATCTAACAGTACTATTAAATCTAATATATTAATAAAATAATATTAAATGACAATCTAACCAAAAACCACAAACAGATGCAAATATAACCCATACACCAAGAGTGCGAATACACGCTTCCTAACCATTCTAGTCAAAATGGTTAGGTAATAAATTGAGGATGCTGCTCTCTTCTATCATAATGAGGTAACAAAGAGTTAGTTTAAATGAAATGAGTTGAAAAGCAATCATTTAACAAGTGAAAGAGCAAGAAGAGAAGACAGTCAGAAATAGTAGAGGAAGGAATTTTGCCAGCGCGTCAGTGACGCATTTAAGTGTACACCCAAGAATTACCTAACTACCACAACAAATACTTACATTAGTAAGATACATATATAGGAAGATTTTCTAAGGTCAAGGTAAAATTGCTTAAGAAGTTTCTAGAGGATCACGAGTAACTCCACACCGAATATGCATGCAACTTTACTTTCGGTGCAGGGGTCCGCGTCCGGACAAGCGATAGTATCGACCGGAAATTTTGGGTGGGGGTTGGTCGCGGACGACTACAATTTGAAAACCTTTAGACGCAATGACGTCTTTAAGTTAAATGTTTTGCGCGTCGGTGGTGCTGCCATTTAGGATTAGTGGCGAATCGGAGATGGAGTTTTTGTTCGACTGCTTTCATTTTCTGGCTGTCGCTCTCTCTGCCAGCTCTGGGTGTTGCCTCGATGTTTTGTTTTAGCGTGTCCGTGGTGCTAGCTACCGTTTAGGTTAGTGAGGAGTTCGGAGATGATGTTGTTATGCGTGTAGTCGCGTCCTCATCTTGCATGCGTCCTCACCTTCTTGCACTGGAGGCTTGTTGTTTTGTCCTCCCGGTTCTAGAATTGGCTATGACCTCTATTTCGGCTTCTCGAAGTGGAGGGATGATTCGAGTGGAATTGGAGGAGTGTTGGTACTTTGGCTATGTTTTCATCGGGAGGACTGACGTCGGATGAGACATTCGGCAGTGGACGGGACTGTCGTGTTGGTGCTGCTAGCGGTGTTGCAGATGGTGGGAGGTGATGCCACTCTTCTCGTCGCTGTCGTTTTCGACTCGCGATTTTCTTTCCTTCGTCTTCTTTTCATTGCCGTCGCTTTGGGTTCGCACTTTCCTTTGCCTCGTGTTGTTTTTGTCATCGAACGGCAGTAGAACTGTCGTTCTTGCGGACGTCGGTCTGAGCTCCCAGTTTGTTTTCATTTCTTTTGTCGGTTTGTTTTCAGATTTGCTGTGGGTGTTGAATTTTTTTCTAATTAGAACTGACAACACTTCCCGAGATGCTGCCTGCAGTGACAGTCGACGTGGACCTGGTGGCAGTCTTCTTCTTCTCGGCATCGCTGTGCAGTCGGTTGCTTCGTTTCTTTGCTTGTTGTCTTTCTTTTTCAGTTTTGCTTGAGGTGCCGTCGTGCTGCTGCCGTCGTAGTTTTTCTCTTACTCGGCTCTGTGCGTCATGTGGAGGTCCGACGGTGTACGTTCTTGTTTGCTCGCTGCTTTATCATTCTTCTGCGGTTAAAGGTACTTCGCGCTCCCTGCCCTCTTTTGAACTCGGTGATGAGAGAAGAAGCGTTCTGATGGCCGCCGTGGATCCTGACGTCATACTAGACCAAGAGTCCGTTTCTGATAATGCACTTAGTCCTGTCTCAGTGTCTTCTGTTGAGGACGTGTTACACTGCAGATGTTCTGTACATTCTTGATAGCTACTCGTCACCTCTTCCATCTCTAGATGAGCTGCTGTCCTCTCGTGCTACAGTCGTAGCTTTCTTCTTTTTCAATTTCACTGCTTTTGTATTTACTTAGACTTCTTATTCTCTTCGCATCCGCCACACTTCCTACTCGATGGCGATTTCGTAAAGGTGGACCGCTGCTTCCCGGCTCTATCCGGTCCGTTCATGTATTTGGGAACCACTGACAACAGGTACTAGGTAATTCTTCAAGACATGTTCTTCCGAATGTTCTCTTATCCTAGGTATTACATAGAAATCAGTAGCAACTTTCTGCGCCCTACTGTTCACCTAATCTATCACTCTCGTAACCTGCTTTGTGTTTGCTCTATACTATATCTTGAGTGCTTTCGATACATGTTCCCTCATTTTCCACAACCGGTCCGCTTGAATGTTCCTTCGGAGGCAAGCGAGGGCGAAGAAATCAACGCCCCCTAGCTACATGACGTTAGAGCTCTTCGTTACAGTATGCCGAACTGGGAAGATTTAGACTTGTCTTATTTCGCCATGCTGCAGCAGTTTCTTTAGTCCCAGTGCTTTTTTGACATTTTCTCAGTGAAAAGGGAGGGCGCACTGCTGCACCTCCACTACCAAGGTGTGATAGCCATATCTGTCAAATCATGCCAGGAGGTGAAAAAGCGGATTATGTCTGTCTTGGGCTGGAGTCAACAACGTCCCGTTGGCGCAGAGATCTGTGTGAAGAGTCTAACTAACAAGGGATTGCACACTTACATCAGGATGATTGGATATTGTATGAAGGACGCGGTCAAAGATCATCATCACGCGCATATGACGAATATCTCTGAGAGTATGCTCATAGATGACAAAGAGTTGTATACGCTGTTGCGTGCTTGTGATACTAAAAACCGTATTGAGTTGAGTTATGCTAATATCCGAGCGCGTGCACTGCAGTATAATAAGTACAAAAGCAATCATCCTCTCTCTGCTACTTTCAGCAGCTGTCTTCGAGGAATGATAGAGTCTGAAAAGTACTCTGCTTCGCCCCGGTGGTTAATGCAGACTGAGATTCAGGTTCGCAGAGTTGATTCTTTATGAAAATCTTTTGTACATCCGAAGCAAGTAACACCTGAGGATATTCATAATATCTTCTTTTGGCAAGAGCAGCACAGGTGTGCTCATTGTACAGGCAGGTACATGGACGCAGTCGATAACGAGGACGAAGATGGAGGCGGAGTCGATAACGGACGTCAAGATGGACGTGAAAGCGTACCTTGTGGAGACAGCCCACCCAGATCTCACTGCCAGGGACCGCGAACGATGCAGTCCCTTCCCGACTATGTGCCACTAGCAGACGCTTTTCAGAGACCTACTGGGTCGAAGAGAGCACGCAGTACAGTCTTAGTGGACCTCACTTAGTGTACACGTTTGGACTACATGTTTGTACTACTGTATTTTTCGTGTTTTTCATCTTTGCAGTGTACGACGGCCGTAGCAGTAGTGTACGCTTAGAGGGCTCTGCCGTAGCAGTCATGTACAGTGTAGCACCAGTGTTGTTTCAGAAGTGTGTAGCAGTATACAACAGCAAAACTTGCATGCAGGTTAGAATGTATGGATCTTGTATACCTTTGGAAATATTTTAATAAAGTTATAGCAGGTCCGCTGTCGACTTTTTTCTTCGGGGTTTGTATTCATCACGTCGAGAACTGCAAGGAGAGTACGAAATGTATGCCAGCTGGACGGAAGAACCGCACGAAAACGACAAACCCGGTGTTTGAGAAATAAATGAAAACTCTCTTTCGAGTCGAATATTTACCGTTTGATTTATGTTTGCAGCACCTGATTGGATTCAAACGTCGCATAAGGTGAATATGCATGCCTAAAGAGAATGATAGATATCTAATCTCGTAACTCCGTACTACAATTCTTTTTCCTTTGAGATAACACAGAGAAGTCAAAAGATATTATGTTATTCTTTACTATTATCTTTAACTAAAAGGAAAGCATCCCTTTTATCTTCTGTTAATTTTAAGATTCAAAAACCTTTATTATATTTTATCTAAATATATTTATCATATTCTTTAGCTATTGTATATATGCTATTTTACTTTTATTTGCACATATTTTAACAAAAAAAGTTATCTATTGAACCTCACGAGTTTCATAAAAGGTTAATGAGCATTTCAAATCCATCCAAATCCATCCATCCATCCAAATCCAGTCCTAAGAAGAACGAACGGAGGCCTCTAGATATGCAAGATGAAAACGATTTGTACTCCACACCATTCTCATCAACTGATCCTCGAGCAATTCTCTTCACCTTTCAGTGTCCAATTTACGTAGTCAACCGATTTGCTTTGAAATCTTGCTATAGGTCGACTATCTCTCTACCACGTTTTATCGTTTAAACCACAAGTACCTGTATAAAGCTCCGGGACATCCAGAACTTTTTCTTTTTTTCTTTTTCTAAGCTTTATTTTCATCCTGACCGAACTTCATAGTCAACACATGAGAGAAATTTTACTCTCGATTTGTTTTACATGAACTGAATACCAACCACCAGTTAGGTGCTAGGGCTCGAGCATGCATCTCCATGTTGGGAGGTGGAGACTCTCTCACCTGACTTAACCACTCTCGAGTTTACAAGCATGTAACACAGGGAAATAACCATTGAAGCACGAGTATGACTATAAGTGCTCCGGGTGACCAGAAGACATTGTTTTATGGGTTTGCTTTCACAGACAAGAGATATTTAACCGTTATGCAAAAAATGACTACCCCTTCATCCTAGTTTGGAATATGTGAAATAAAGAATAAACTTAAAGCTATTCATCAGCTTTACATGTTATTAATCATCTCGAAATAAATTACTGAGTATTGACACATAAATTTTAAGATGAAAATGGTAAGGTTTCTTTGAGCAAAAGATAAATTCTTTTTGGTACTCAATATGCACTGGGAGGAAAAATAAATATTCTCTTTCTTGCTTTTATACTCGGGATTTAACGAGAAAAATGCTTTGAATCCCTAAGTTCTCACTCAATCATGGAATCAGAATAGTGAAGATTAAACTGAAAGCCATTCAAGAGTTTTACATTTTGTGATTTGTTTTATATCAATCTGGTTACTAGTTACTGAGATCTATGGAGTTTAAAAAGTTTGTAAGGAAGATTTTTGAGAAAAGGATAATCATACTTTTTCTACTTAAATTACAAAAGGAAAAAGCAAAAAATGATCCGTTTCCTACTTTTATACCGATATTTGTGCTTTAAACAAAAAAAACTCCTGCAGTTAACTGCTTAGATATTATAGCGGAGTTACCACCACGAAAAAGTGAGACTGCGTGCATGAGCAAGTAAATTATTCAATTTTCGGTGTTGACAGGTGGCACATAATTCTGAAGAGTGTGTAAAAATCATCGAAGGGGAAGGGGAGTTCATGAAGAGTGTATGAAGAAGTGCATTCTACTTCGGGAAATGTCTCTAGAATATCACTTCCATATAAACGAGAAGAAGCATAAAGCATGACATGCTGCAGAGCACGAAGCAAAGGAAATGTAACTATTTACAGATCTTGGCAGTCGAGGAATGAAAGTTAATAAGAAGAACGAACTTTTTCTTCCTTTCTTCGTATTTACTCGTCACTCTCTCTCTCTCTCTAGGGAGTGCTGCCGTCTTCTTATCGAATGTCCACCTCGTGGAGGACATGCCTAGAAGGCCTCCATTTATGCATGAGATCATTGCAACGTGATGAACGAGGAATGCCATGCCCTGCGAATCAGCAGGAGAAAGAGAAGTTCGGCAACGGAGATCCTTTTCTTTGGCGGGCTGTTTGCATCCGAGACTTTCCTGTCGATTTATTACAAGATACGTTTAAACAAATAGAGAAGTCGTCAAATTGCAATATGTAGGGAATGGGACTGCTATAAGCATCAGCAACTGATATAAGGAAAACTTTGTTGATATCAAGAGATAAATTTAGACCTTTGTAACATCCAAGTTATAACTATCGACTCTGATAACTGTCTCAAAATATAGCTATCGAGTTTGATATATATTTTTTGATTTTTACTGATATCAAGAGATTTTTCTTGATATCAATTCTTGATTGCTGATAGATATGCATACTTTCCCTCCAAAAAATATGGAATATTTTTGCATGAAGAGAGGATTTTTGGTTTGATTTTCTTCTATTGCAAAAGAAACAGGATGTTGTGTTTACAATAAGACTTCAAAGGGGTGAATTTGTATGAGAGCAAGAAAAATAATAGAAGCATGAGAGGATTTTATATAGAATGAAGATAGGGTTCTGATCTTATCAATAGGTTTGAAGCGAAGAAGCAAGACTACTGGATTTATCCATATATTATCAAAATGTGAATGATATTTAGTTGTGGACTGAGAAAATGCAAGGAAGAAATTATGATCACTCATGAAAGAGAGTTTTGTTTGATGGCTGGTGATATTTAGCATATTTATGTTAATGTCACCTATGAGGATTGAATGGATGTTAGTGAACTTATTTATTAAGGCATGAGATAATTGACTGAGGAATTCAGTAAGAAGCATATGAGGTGATTTATAAAGAACAGTGATACTGAATGCACAACGAGTGTTGATATTAGATTTGCTAAAATGATTTCTAAGAGATTTGATTCATAAATGATAGAGAAATAGTTTTATTATTGTCTGGTATAATAATAACAAGTCTCTACAAGTATTAGTATGGATGTAATAGAACTAAATGTTGTCGACAAAATATTTAATAGAGTGCAAATGTTTGATTATCGTTTTGCTTAGACATAAAATATATGAGAGATGTAGTGATCAGATTTAATATCCTGGAAATATTTTTGGAAGGGATCTTGTGTTTAGGTACTGGATTATTATATATGTAAGTTGTGAGGTGTATGATTGTACGTCATAAATAAATAAATTCTATTTTGAGATTTTATTTAAGCGATATATTTCTTGTTCTACTTTCTTATCGACAATAATATGAGGATGTTGAATGAGTTCTAGCAAATGTAAGTTATGTGAATATGTTCTTCTAGATAATGCTATATATGTTAATCTGTATCGATTATATGTTTAGGAGAGAAATGATCCGTTGTTAAACTTTTGGTCTCTATCAATAGTTAATTTTTTCAGTGATAGTTAAGACCAAAGGATATGAGAATCCTTAGCATCTCTAAACTGACTTGTGGAGGATCATCGTTGAAATTAGGAACCACAAAAGGACACTCTAACATTATCACTTCTCATATCATCACTTTAGACAACGAACCAATGTCAAAAGTGATGGATATAGTGAAGCTTGATATAGAACGGATTCAAAAATGAAAGATCCGGAACTCAAATCAAGTCTCCATCCATAAATGTAACTCTCATAGCTCCTCACCTTTCATGTAAGTCCCTAAGAAACACTCACAAAACACCACGTAAGAAAAATACCCCCCACGAACCCTTGACCTTCTATTTTATATCCAAATTTGACAAACAAGAGTCACTTCACAAATGTCCAAGAATCATTAAGCTATCACGTCTCATTATCGTACGATCTGACATCCTAGATAATCGTAGATGTAGCACATAATATGCTGTCAAATGAGTTACATGAAAAAGTTTATGAAACACAAAAAACAACACAATACAAGTTCTATGCTAAATTCACACGTGAGTTGTGTCACAACATGATAACGTGTGTGAGATGAAAGAAGAGGATAACGCTGATGAGGTACTAGAAAGGATTGGGACTTTGAAAGTTCTCTCACATGCAAAAAAGAAATTGCTACACAAGAATATTTTGGAGAGTACACAAAAACTAGAGCCATGGTTGAGTTGAGTACATTCAACCAATATCTTTATGTAATACTTAGCATTTATTGCGTTTGCATATCAACTTGAAGGAGTATCATCTGAAAGTAGTATGTGAGTTCTCCGTCAAGGAGATGCACATCAAAGTCAAGGATACATATTGTCCATTCTTAACAACATTTATAATTTTTAGAATTGATCATGTGCTTGACAGCCAATCTAGATGCCTCCCAAATAAAAAACTGAACTTGCCAGATATAGTACTAAGACATGACTTCAAGACGATTTGGAAAACTGAAGTTTAATGATTTGATGATTAATGATTAAGTTTAGTTATTCAGTTTTATCGCTGTAATGGTATAAGTGCTAGACCGGGAGTTTGATGGCACATGAATATATCAGTTTGGATTAAAAACTATGCTCATTGAAAGTATTTCTCTAGACTGAAAGTATACTCCAATAACCCATATAACCTAGACAAATACATACTCAGTAGCAAAGAAATGTATTAATATGTATTAACTTTATATATGTCAACCTCAAATATTCGATCAATTCGTACATGTATTATCATGCATGAGAATGATCGACATAGACGCACGGTCAGATATAGATATTATTGAGCATTACTTAGTATCTCATCTCTATTATTATCTAAATGTATTGTTTCTCATGAATTGTTCTATCTGTGTACCAAGATATAATTATGTGCATACAACCATATAGATGTAAAATTACTTCTTTAAAACTTCAGCAATGCATCTTCTAATACTAGTGTTTGGTGTATGTATAATACATGAGTCGGAAATTTGAGGAGGAGCAATCACGAGATCATAACATGGCAGTGATCACTTTTGCTGAGTGGATAAGATAATCAGACATCACATGTTTGACGAGACGTTGACAACGGATGATGATCTTATTTGTATTTTTATCCCACCTTCATTTAAGTGTAAATCTTACAAGAGGATGATGATATATGAAAATCATTTCCGTGTGCAAGATGCTAATAGTGATGGGTATACAGCATTTGACTCTGAAGATCTTAATGAATTTTTGAATAACTCTACAGTTCTCTCAATAATCTTTACTTTTTAAAAGTGTTCAGGTCTCTGCATATAAGGTGAACCCCACATTGCAACGGAGTGCAGAGTTCATTCTGAATGTTCTTCGCAATGTTTTTATTGTAACACTATCATTTGAATCCATAATATTTTGTAGTTTCACTATTTCGTTCATCTCAGAAAAAAACACATCTTGCTCCAAAGCAAATGGCATTTGTGCTCACGTGGAAACTCTCAAAAGCAAATGCGGACTTATGAACTAAAAACCCAAAGCGGAATAAACAAAAATGAATACGTAGAATCAGCTAAAAAACAAGGACGTCCAAGGTCGTCAAAGTGTAGAACGAGATGAACACATCCGAAAGTTTTTCTCGTCTAGATGTTTTCTCCTTGCTGTTAGAAATAGGTCAGAGAAAACATGAGAGCAAGTTTTCACTTTCAAAATTCAAAACCTGTTCTTAACTGTGACAGTGAGACAAAAGTTTAATTACGGACTACTTTGTTGCGAGTTGTTTTTGCGAGTACCTCCGGAGGTACTTGTAGAGTTATCGAGCCGTGTCCATAATATCCGTCCACGAACGAAAGAATAAACCCCGCGGATGTTAACTTTGACATCCTCTTACTATTATGACATCTACATCAAGCTCTATTTCATGCGTAGATGATCTCTTGTAAACATATCATAACATAAGCTAATATACATCCAAAGTGATGTTTAAGAAAATGAACTGGAAAGGACAAAGCGGGGATAGGACAGATGCGTGTGAAGGGTCCCAAGGTGAAGAATGGATGAGAAAGGGTTTGAAGTGATTTGGTGTACATGAATATTAACAGAAAAATTAAAGAATAGTGCGCAAATACTTACTGCACGGAAGTACAACAAGATCCAAAAAAGATCTATGTGTATATTTAAACATCTAAATTTAATTTATTATATTTAAATAGTCTTGAGATAGTAATGTATGAACTTTGGGAAGAACGTTGTCGTATTGTACATAGGTCTGTACAGTGAAAAGTAATGCAAAGAGATTTTTTTCTATATTGTGTAAAGGAAGCTGCCCTGCAGCTTAACAAGCTAGGCAAGAGCTAAGCTGGGGCCATGCTTGACAAGCTGCCCCCTAGCTTGGGTTGGAATATCACCCTTGAGGGAGTCGAAAGACACCAGAATGTAAAGCTCGACGAGGAGAGCGACCTCATGCTTCTAGTTTTGACAGAAAGTGTTTTAAGCAATAGTTAGTACGAGTTTTAGGCTATGAAATATGTGAAAGAGAGAAATCTGTCGATTCTGGCTCGAGACTCGAACTCAGAATCTGATAGCGTAGGTGTGTAGGTGTTCATGAATATTATAGTTTTGACTCCTTATTCCTTAAAAACGGAGTTGTGTAGAGAAGTTAGCACAGAAAAGGCTAGTAAAGACTTTACAAGAAGATTTCCTTAGTAAAGCATATGTACAGACTGTAAAACCTTTTTGAACAGAACCAAAGGCCATCCCAGTGATAGGGCGCCTGCCTAGGAGGGAAGTGGTCTCAGGATCAATCCCTCCTGGCCTCTGGTTCCTATTCTGGCATGTTGGCCTCCCGGATGGGAGTCTATGTTGGGTATGCAGCCATGTCCTGTATACTTAGGGGCGGGAGACCGGTATCTCCCTTAATCGTGGGCTTCCTGGCCTAAGTCTCCGCATGTCATCCTGAATATACTATGGGAGATACCTGGTGCGCATATGGGGAGCTGTAAGCCCTGTGGGGCAGCCTCATAAGTGTTAGAGCTTCGGCCTACATTGGATGGCTTGTAGTATATTCAGGATGGCATCAAGAGCACAGGAAATTTTTGCTAATTAGTTAAATAAGCATCGAGTATGCTTGCGATGGAGAATGAGGTTATGTGAACCTTTATTAGTGTAGGGGTAGAGTTTGTGGAGACAATTGTGAAACTTGTATTAAAAAAGGGCCAACTTTGTAAATAATGCTCTGTACGCATAAGGACAGCAGGGGGGCAGCTTAAGCTAAGGCCCTGCTTGTGATAAGTGACTGCACTTATAAGGACAGCAGGGGGGCAGCTTAAGCTGGGGCCTTAACTTTTAGATTTAATACTTGCGACGGCTGGAGATCGGGGGACACTTTTCAAGGAGTTTTCTGAGAGAACTGAGGCGGAAGGAGGAAAAAGGAGCAGAATTAGGGATTGAGGAGAGGAGACGCTGAGAAGCTTGGAGGCTGAGTGGGGATCGATTTTTCTGACAGAATTGAGTGGATTGAGGAGAGGAGACGCTGAGAAGCTTGGAGGCTGAGTGGGGATCGATTTTTCTGACAGAATTGAGTGGATTGAGGAGAGGAGACGCTGAGAAGCTTGGAGGCTGAGTGGGGGGCGATTTTTCTGACAGAATTGAGTGGATTGAGGAGAGGAGACGCTGAGAAGCTTGGAGGCTGAGTGAGGATCGATTTTTCTGACAGAATTGAGTAGAGTGAGCAGGGGAGATCGTGAGAGAGGCAAGAAAGTGTTTTGGAGACAAGAACCTCATATGTTACACAGTTTTGAGGTTTGGAAGGAGTAGAATTGAACGGACAGAGGTGGTTTATTGGAAGGAGATCGTTTTTGATAAGGCTTTGGTTGTCGTAAGATCAAATTCCTTGGAATTTTCAGCTGAGAAGGACTTAGGAGAGGAGGAGAGAGATATTTTCTTAACAGTGAAGCAGTTGACGCTGAAATAAAGCTATTTCTACTCCGGAGAGACATATTTGTGTACCTGAGTGCGTGCTTGAGTGTTTGTTTTGCAATTGGTGGGCACAAGAGGCTGTGTTTTGAGATTTCATCGTCTGCAGCGACCTATTTTCCTTTCTGGTCATTTCTCTTTGATCTATCACAGTCAGGAGGTCCGCCCTCCCCAAGAAAGACTCTCACCACGACAACGTATAAGCAGTCAGTTCAACTTCTGATAACCAACTCAACTTCTGAGCTGACCTGACACGTGAACTATGAGAAGAGAAAAAACCTACAAGCGCAGTGAGTTGGAAAGTAACCGTTTCTACTATAAGTAAAATTTTCTATACTAATAATAAATTATTTAATAACTTTAGTGTATTACCTAACCTTTCCAAGAAGAAGGGCTGGACATATATTAAAGGGTATGTATAATCACCTCTTCCGAACTCGGAAGGGGTGAATATACATACATAACATGAAGATAAGCTACTATACTTGACGTAAGTATATCAAAATATGATGTTAACTAAAAAATAATAAATCTATCATCATCATGAATCTAAATGGAGTACTCCATAATCAATTATTGCGAACTGTGTGTAAACATATAACTACCATATTATAAATCATAAACATATGTCGAATGATAACTTCTACATCATAAACGTCTATGCCTTTCGTATAAAGTTGCACTTTAAAAAAACGTGATGTTAGCACTGGAACTATATAACCAAAATAATATTTTTTCATGTGATCATCGATCTCCATACGCAATATGTGCTCTCTCTAATGTTTGTGTCAATCTCCAATTTTTCTTGTTGACAAATATTGTTTTTCCTCCAAAATGGAAAAAATATTTCTTGTATGAAAGTCATAGTGAAAAACATCTTAGAAGTGGATAACTTTAAGAATACTCCAAAGAGTTGAACAATAAAATAAGTTTGTTTCTAAAAGTTGTTAGCCTTTTGACTTCACATGGACTTTTTTTTCTACGACTAGAAAAGAAAAATAATTTAAGAAAATTATCAATATTAGTTCCATTACGAGAAGATAACTAAAGGAGGATTATCAACACTAGTTCCACTAGGTTGAATCATACAAAAGTAGAAGACTATAGCTATCAATATTTCAATCTTTTTTTAGTAAAATTTTGATATTGTATTCGAATTATTTATACAATAATCGAATCATAAAAGTTACAGAAGTTCTAGATAAAACAAGTACAGACTTTGTCAATAACTCCATCTCCATGATAGTTTGGCTTCTCGATATTATTTTATGGCCAAACGATGAGATATGATTGTACCATATTTTCATGATAATGTCATTTTATTCTCAAATCCATAATTTTTTCTACTATCAACTCGAAGTAAAACTTCTGTAAAAATTTGAATTGCAATATATCAAAATCAAAATTTTTTTTCTAACACACTAATGCGACTAATTAACATTATTTTGTTTCTGACAGTGAAAAAATAAACTCGTGGAGACAACTTCCATAGTTGTAGAGTTCAATCATTTACCCAAAATATTTTCACATAAATGTTCTCTCTTACCACTCAATTATATCGAGCTCATTTAATTACATCAAACTTCTCGAACTTTAACAGTATAATTTGTAGAGGTGTACGACAAATCTATAAAATTTTTATTTTTTGATCATGGTATTGAACTAGTGAAGCTTACACTTGTTGATGTAGAAACAAAAATCATTTACAAAATGGGAGTAATGACGATGAAAGATCCAAAAAGAAAAATCGAGTCGTACTTTTGCACTCTTGTACATCATATCTTATATTATTTGTGGAAGCACTACATTTGTCTACTATGACAAAGCATGATAGGACGAAAGTATTTAAAAATAAAATTTTATTTTTTATAATAAATTTATCTGTTTATTATAAAAATCTATTCTCTTTTAAACATATAATTTATAACTTATGACTGTAATGATAGACTTTGTACAACTATCACAATAATTCTACTAGATAAAATACGAGTGAAAATGATCAACACATGTAAATATAAGAATAAGAATATAAAATATATGTACTAATAATATGTGTAACATATATATATAAGTTAAATATATGAATGATTAATATATTTGAGTGAAATAAAAATTATGACTAATGACTGAATATAATATGAATTAATAGTGTATTTTAAGTTTCTATTACTATTTAAAAGAATGACTACATGTCCTGAACTAAGCGTGGTTTGAGACTGAAATGTTTTAGTCAAATTTAACAATTTAACAATTAATATTAAAAATATATTTTAGTAATAAAAGAACGTTGTGCTCCAAACGCTTCCAAATCCATGATCGTCTTGTTAAGTAACAAGACGATCATCGATTATACCATATTATCCCATTAGTGCATAATCATCATTATATCCATTCAAATGATGAGAAAGTCATCTGGAATAAAACTAAAATTGTATTTCACTACATTTTTCATCAACCAATAATCATTGTTTCTTCTAGAATAAATTTCATATGTATATTTTGATCCTACTAAGTAAAGTGATCATCATAATATTTAACTGAATTCAAATGATCAGAAAATATCTAGAATAAATCAATATAATTTTATAATTTTGTTCCATTATGTTCCTTGCATCATTCAATATATCATTGTATCTTTTACGACACAAACAAATATTTCTTTTCTCAGTAAATATGATGTTAAAATGAATATGATATGTAATAATATAGAGTTTACAATATTTCAATTATTTAATAGATTATAGACTTTACAAAATCTTCCAAAATGACTTCCAATATATTACAAATTTACAAATAAATTTTTGATCATATAAATAGTTAAAATAAAAGTGGTATATAAAAAAAATTTAAATAAAAAATTTAATCGTCAGTATATAAAATTTAAAATTATTCCCTAAGCAGTTGTTCTTAATAATCATAAATAAAAAAGGCCACATCGATATTAAATTTCTTTATATCTTTTACTGTTGTTGTATGATTAAATTGTTTCTGTTTTTCTCAACAAAAAATTTTAAAATTTTTTTTTTTTGCTTTCTTAATCAACTTACAGAAAGACGAAGTAGTACTTACTTCATCTTTCTTGCTAAACGGTTTACCAAGACTCTTTTCGTTTTTTTATACACTATCAAACCTGAAAATAGAAGTGATATCGGTAATGTTTATTTCAGAGTAGATGTGATCTCGATAAGTTATCAAAAAACACTCGAGATCACATCTACTCTCATGTTCGAGAGAAATCACGAATTTAGAGTACAAAATTATAAATGTTGACGTTTTAATTTTCCTTCTTTGTTAATTTTTGCATGAATCGCTAACATCATTTTATTTAACCATTTTAAAAATATTAAAATAATAATAAATTCACACTTAAATAAAAGAATTATATTTTTATTTCAAATTAAATGAAGTTTTATATAAAACACGCATACTAGAATACAGAAATATATAATCATCTCACGATAAATCAAGTTTTTTATCAAACACATAGATTATAATATCCAATATACTAATCTAAAATAACTGGCATATCCAAAAATAAATATAAAACTTAAAAGCTACAAGAACATCATTTTCTTAACTACTGTGCGCGAAGTGTTTTATCCATGGTCTATCAGTGTTTATCTTTTCTATCGCTCCGGTAACAATTATCATATCTACATCGCAAACAAGTTGACGGTAGTTTTATCAGTTACTTTTGAGAACACAGTAATAACAATATTTTGTGATTTGTAAACATATAAACAATAAAGATTCGTTAGAACTCGCGTGAAATTCATTAATGGAAGGTCGTACTACATCACAAATCTTTATCTAGTTATATCTTTCTCACAACTGTGTAAGCTCAAGTGGTCAACAAAACAAAAAGTTGAATGACTGTTGAAAAATGCTAACATACTACGGGACACATGTACGTTCTTTTGTGTAACTATCACAAACAACATCTCACAGCGAACTCTGATCTTACAACGAAGAGCAAGGTCATAACATTCATCAAGTGCGTGTAGAGCCTGACTAGACATATAGAGTTCTAAAACACAAACACACATTGCAACATCACCTTGACCATACACTAAGCTTTCAAAAGATTTAAATCCACCCAAATGAAATTTCGACATCTGACATGAAGTGATCATCTTTTCACGACTAATGTTGTAGTACTAATGCCATAGAACTCAGATTATGGTATGAAAATAATTCTCAACTCTAAAAGTCAGATATAATTATAAGTTTGCAAGTGACTACTGGAATTGGTATTGTATTTTTTGTCACACACACGATTCGTTAGGTGGATTAGATATCTCATTAACTTTACAAATACACAAAAATTATAAATATATTACAATACTGTTTGTCGGACTTATCATCTGATCACCTACTAGAGAGTTTTGTTTACGATACATATTAAAGTTAGCTTATCACAAAGATAACATATCAATATCAAACAAGAACTCTCGTGATTCTTGAATTCCAACTCTATAAATCCAAGAAGCGTTATACTTCAAAGTTATGAAAGTTAGGACTCTATTATGATCGGTCTAAACTAGAGATAATTAGAAATTTCTTGCAAATACGAAATCACTACCTCAAGAACACATTTTGTCTCAAATCCTACGATCATACGATGTCATCCACGTGATGAGTAAATGATACACTACATTACGAATGCTATGTATCATTTTTTGGGAGGGGTTCGAGGAACGCTCAACTCGACTCTAACCCGAGGAAAGCATGGTTCCGTATTTCACGTGGGTCTCAATCGAGATCAGACGGAAGGGGGCGTCGATATCTTTCATCTGCTTTATCCTCACGTCTGTTCCATCGACACCTCTTCTGATCTGAGTTCCGTCTTCAAGGGATTCCATTTCTTTACAAAGAGGGCTCTCTGTAGTGTACCCGTTATGATGTGAGCAAGATTTTTGAGTACTCTCCATCTCCTTGCTTTATCCTCACGTCTGTTCTATCCACACCTCTCCTGATCTGAGTTCTGTCTTCAAGGGATTCCATTTCTTTACAAAGAGGGCCCTCTGTCGTGTTCCCGTTATGATGTGAGCAAGATTTTCGGGTACTCTCCATCTCCTGAATATCGCGGTCTAAGTTGGCATTCGCATAGGGATAAATGTTTCACTCGGTGACTTTCTTGTCTCTCTTTTCCCAAAGAGAGACGGTGGATTCACTCGGGTTGCTGGTCGGATCATTTGGTTTGGATTGGATGGTGGTTGTTACTTTAGGATGCATCTATTGTTCCCAATTGGCTATGCATTCAGTATTATCAACGCTAATCTGCTTGAAATGTGACAAGTGCTACCTTGTGAGCTATCGACCTTGGAGAGATAATCTGGTGCCTCTTTGCTCCCACGTCAACCCTCGTTGTTGGAGTCTCTTGAATTTTGGTTTTTAGTTTTTCCTTTTGATGGATGCTGCTTTTGGAGGACTGCCGACCTTAAAAAAGTAATCGGAAGTCTTTCGTATCATTGAGTACTTTGGCAATTAATGCGGTGCGTCGGTGACGACCATGTGATAAGTCTCTACCATCTGATCCGCTTTGGTAGCTTGTTGCTTTGAGAAAAGAATCTGACTTCTTTTTCTCTTGTGACAATACTTCGTAGTTCAGATGGACTCTTGTTACTTTTGATTGTCTTGTTATCCTAAGTGTAGAAAGATCGATACTTCGAGGACACTCCAAGAAGAGAGAGCGAGTAGACAAGGAAAGTAAAATAGAAATGAGATGAGAAAGGTTTTGTCTCTCTCTGTATATATAGTGGAGGTGAGTACAAGGGAAACCCTAATGGTAGGTTAGCCCTCTAACTAACTCTAACAACCCTAATCACTCCGACTAATGTTAGCCGTCAATCTACTAGAGCTTGGGACTATATCAACACTCCCCTTCAAGCTCGTCTCTACATCCTGCACTCCTAGACAATGTCTGAAAGCATCAAACTTATCTCTAGGCAATGCCTTAGTGAAGATATCGGCAACCTGGTCTCCTGTGCTCACAGAACTGAGCTCAATTTCTCCTGCAAGGACCTTCTCTCTAATAAAGTGATAGTGCACCTCAATGCGCTTCGTCCTAGCATGGAAAACAGGATTACTAACTAACTTCATGCTGCTAATGTTGTCTGTATATAACAACAGAATCTGTACACTTCACACCAATATCAGATAGCAGACATCGAAGCCAAATTGATTCGCATGTTGCGTTCGTTGCTCCTCGATACTCTGCTTCTGTGGATGACAAGCAACTGTGAGTTACTTCTTAGAAGCCCAGCTTATAACAGCGCTTCCAAGTTTAAAAGCGTAACCTGACGTGGATCTCCTGTCGGCACTTCCTGCCCAATCAGCATATGTGTAACCATGTAATAGCAATGGTCCACCGTATCGATAGTGAAGTCCGTACTGCATCGAGAACTTCACATACCGGAGGATCCATTTGATAGCATCAAAATGTGGTCTCCGTGGTGACTGCATGAATTGACTAATCAGATTGACGACATAGCTCAAGTCTGATCTGGTGATCGTCAAGTAGATAAGACTCCCAACCATCTGTCTGTACAAGCGTGGATCATCAAGTAACTCACAATCCTCTGCTCCTAGCTTTACCCCTTGCTCTAATGGCATAGCTATGGGTTTGCAGTCAAGCATACCAAATCTCTCAAGCATACTGAGAGCATACTGTCGCTGTACAAGCCAAACATCCTTCCCATCTCTAATGAACTCCACAGCAAGGAAGTACTTGAGTTCTCCTAAGTCCATCATCTCGAACTCGGATTTCAAGTGATCCTTGATCTGAGAAATAAGCTCCTCATAGTTACCGATAATGATCAAGTCATCAACATAGATGGTGATCACAACAATCCGGTCCCGTATTCTCAATGAATACAAGATAGAGTCTGAACTACAAAGGTGGAAACCAAGAGATTGCAAGTAAGAATTGATCTTTGCATACCATGCTCTTGGTGTCTGTTTCAGACCATTGAGGACCTTTCGTATCTTACATACACGAGAAGGGAACTTAGGATCCTCATAACCAAGAGGTTGCTGCATATAGACCTCCTCCTCAAGATCGTCATTGAGGAAGGCGTTCTTGAAGTCCATCTGGTGCATCTTCCAACCTTTCTGAGTTGTAATTGCAACTACGGTTCGAATAGTCACCATCTTCGCAACTGGAGCAAAAGTCTCCTCAAAATCCACTCCATGTTGTTGTGCGTAGTCCTTAGCTACCAATCTGACCTTGTACCGACATACGGTATCATCCGAGTTGCACTTGACCTTGAAAACCCACTGCAACCAATCGCTTTCTTACCCTGAGGTAAGTCTACCAACTCCCAAGTCTGTTGGTGATGAAGTGCAGCAAGTTCAGCTTCCATAGCACTTACTCATTGGGCCTTGTGCATCGCCTCCTCAAGCGAACTCGGTTCTTGTTCCTGAAGAACATTGGTCATATATGCATGGTGCGCAGCAAGAAAACCTTCATGCATATACCTAGTCACTGGATTTTTTGCCCGCTCAGATCTGCGAGAGGTAATAGGTACACTAGTCACCTCCCCTTGCAACTGATCTGACGTAGACGCCAAAGTCTGGGACAAAGTATCCAGTGGATGTGGAAGATCCACATATCTAGATGAGTCAAACATACGCTGCAATAGCACGCGCTCATCCTGTGTAGAAACTACACTAATTCCACTAGGTGGAACTAATAACTGTGAAACTAACTGATAACGTAACTGTGAACTAGTAACTGTGTAGTAACACAACCTAGTGGAACTAGAGTAGTTTTACAGTTTCTAGTTCACAGTTACGTGGACTAGAGCGTTAACAGCAGCTCTATGTGCAACAGATTCTGATCTGGAATCAGTGACTTCTCCAGATCCTCCACTCAACGTACTACTCTGAGGTACTACAGTGGACTGACTCCTTGGTTCTACAGTAGATACAGGGATGGCTACGATAGGTGCAGGTGCAAACCAAGACTGTAGCTCATCAAAAACAACATCTCTATTGATATAGAAGTGCTTGGACGAAGGATTGTAACATCTATATCCTTTCGTATCAGAAGCTAGCCAAGGAAGATACATCTATCTACTTTCGGATCTAGTTTCTTACGTCTTTCATCAAGTATGTGCACATAACAAATACATCCAAAAACTTTAAGGAAAGAGTAATCAGGCTTACTGCTTGTGAAGACCTCCATCGGTGTCTTGTTGTGGACTGCCACTGTAGGCGTTCGTTTCATCAAATACACCGCACATGAAACAACTTCTGCCCAGTAAGGTCTAGGCATGGTCTTCTCATTCAACATCGCACGAGCAGCTTCTGCTATATGTCGATTCTTGTGCTCCGCAACCCCGTTCTGCTGCGGACTGTAACTGCAGGTCTTCTGACGTCGAATACCATGCTCACGCAGATATACATCGAACTCACCAGAAAGGAACTCGCCTCCTCCATCAGATCTCAAACAGAGGATAGATGCTCAAGATTGTTTCTCCACCAACTTGCAGAAAGTCTGGAATGCTGACAATACTTCGGCAGAGGACTTGTTTCTCAACAAATAGATCCAAGTATAGCGCGAATGATCATCAATCAACGACACGAAGTACTGGAAACCGGTCATACTTGGCTGAGAAGCAGTCCATACATCAGTGTGAACAAGCTCTAGAGGCTTGTTCGCTCTACTACATGATCCCTTAAAGGACTTTCTAGCTTGCTTGCTGAATTGACATGCTGCACAGACTCCAGTGGGCTCACTGGATTCGAATTTGGGCAGACCTGTAATCAGAACTCGGAAGGCTTTTCAACCTCTGAAAGTTCATGTGCCCAATTCGCTTGTGCCAGTTGTCAATGTCAGACACTACTGGACCACTCTGTCCATACATGACAGCCTGTAACTTAAGCACAGATGCATCTAGTTTAAACAGCCTACCACTCTTGATACCTCGAGCTATGACAGTGTTATTCGAATCTTCAATAAAGCATCCATCTTTATTGAAGCGCACTTGCAGACCCTGCTCTATCAACTGTCCTACAGATAGCAAGTTTCTAGTCAACGTGGGTACATGTAAGACATTCCGTATACCAGTAAACGTTGAAGCAGGAATGTCAAGTGGAATGTTTCTCTTATGCTGGATCTTGTGCTTGGTGTCATCTCCTGTCATCATAAACTGTGGAGTCTCCACATGCTCGAGTGAACTAAACCACTCCCGATGGAGAGTCATGTGACTGGTGCGTCGCAGTCGATCACCCAGTCAGTCTGTGGCTCGAAAGCCGCATAACTCTGATGCGTAGTAATCAGCAACTGCTCCGAATAACTTGCTCAGTGACTGCATAGCCTTGCTGGTTGTAAGATGAGACTCTAGAGTGAACTCAAAATTCGAATGCCCGTGGTGGTGCATTCGCAGCCTTTATATAGTGAGAGGAATAGTACATGATAAGCTTCCGGCCAATGCTCATCTCTCACGCGGATCACTGATGTGGCTTACATGCAGCCTTAGATCTAGAACAACATCTAGAGGGTTCAGAATGAGCCACGTAAGAGACTCGTTGGAAAGTTCTAGAAACTTCCTTCTGGAAGCTTCCCGGCTGGAAAGTTCTCGAAGCTTCCTTCTAGAAGTTTCATGGCGGATTTTTGGCGCACTTGCCTATTGGTAGAAGTACTATTTGTTGCATGTATTCTTTGGCCAACTTAGCAGTACCTAATTCTTATACCAAAGACTTCTACCAAACCAATTTCCCCTCTAGTTGATAAGTAGGCTCTACTTATTACAAATCTCCCCCCTTTTAAGAAGCAACGTCCTCGTTGCTCAACTGCTGTTCGAAAGCTTGCACTATGAGTGGGGCGTGTGCAAGATTGGTTGCAGGTTCCCATGTTGCTTCATGTAATGGATAGCCTTTTCATTTGACCAAATAATCTACTCGTTGATGATGAGTCCCACGAACACGTTTCTTTAAGATGCGTTCCACTTCAAACTCTTCCTCGCCATCGATAATTTGAGGGAGAGGTCGCGACTCTTACGAATTGCCTAATTGAGGAGGTCGTGGTGTATATCGTCGTAATAAAGACACATGAAAAACCGGATGAATCTTCATGTGGGGTGGAAGTTTGAGTTGATATGCCACTGCTCCAATTCTACGGACAGCAGAGAAAGGTCCGATGAAGCGAGGGTTGAATTTACGACTGCAGATCAGAGTAAGGTTGGTTGTGGATAACCAAACTTGATCACCAATCGTGAACTCTTCATGCCAACGGTGTCCATCGACATATTGCTTTTGTCGATTCTAAACAACTTGTAGTTTCACCTTAGCTTTTTCCACTCCTTGTTGAATTCGTGCAACGAATTCATTGACAGCACCCACTTTGGTGTTGACTGACGACGTGCCGCATCGTGTCAAACTTGCTGGTGTGAGAGGATGTTCGCCGTACATGAGATAAAAAGACGTTTCACGAGTAGATGCATTGAGGGAGTTGTTGTAGGTAAATTCTACCAAAAAGAGTAAGGTGTCTCACTTCGCTTGCTCCTCCAGAGTAAAGGCTCGTAGCATGTCTTCAATGATGCGATTGGCTCTTTCAGTTTGTCCATCGGTTTGTGCGTGATAAGCAGTAGACATGGCAAGTTTGGTCTTGAACAGACCAAATTTCTCCAAAATAGGCTAGTAAACTGAGGACCTCTATTTGTTATAAGCACCCGTGATAGACCGTGCTGAGCAAAAATGATGTTCAAATATAACTGAGCAAGTTGCGGTGCTGAGACGTCTTTCGTGGTTGGTCGAAGGTGGATCATCTTGCTGAGCTTATCGACGAAGACGACTATGGAGTCAAAACTTGAGCTGGTCATGAGAAGTTCACACACTAAGTCCATACTAACATGTTCCCAACGTTTGAAAGAGATCGGGAGGGGTTGAAGGAGACCGGAGGGTGCTTGATTTGTAGCCTTATTTTGTTGACACATTGCACAACTCCGAGTGTATACTGTAACATGCTTTGCCATCTTGGGTCAATAGAACACTCGTTGGACTTCTTTCCAATGTCTTTTCTGCAATGGCTGAATCGTGACATTCAGTTAGTATGGTGGTGCGTAGTTCTGGATCATCTGAGATCCATAACTTCTCTTCATGAAATACCAAACCATGGTTGCGGGTGATAGTTCTTGAAGATTTTGCTGCGACAATCTGTACATCTGATCTTGTGCCCTCGTTCAATTTTGTCTAGAAGTCAGAATTTACTTTGACTTCAGAGACTATATTATGCACCATAGGCATACGGATTAACGCATCAGCAATTTGCTTCTTGCTCTCCACGTACGTGATGGTCATGTTGAATCGTTGTCTCCATTCTGCCCAACGGATTTGTCTTTTTGAGAGATCCTTTTACGTCTCCAAATAGACTAAAGGTTTGTGGTCTGTCTTGACCAAAAAGCCTTCTCTCCTAGATAGTGCTTCCAATGCTTCGTGGCGAGGACTATCGTCAATTCTTCTCTTTCGGTGGTGTGATAGTTTTGTTCTGCTGGTAACAACTTCCGAGAGAAGTATGCAACTGGATGCCAACCATCCTTCCATTCTTGCTGCAGCACCGTCCCTACTGCCGTGCATGATGCGTCCGTTGCTAACTTGATAGGTTTCTTCGGCTCGTACCACTTGAGGATCAGAGCATGTAGTAGCGCGGTTTTCAATGCTTGAAAACCTACTTCTTGCGATGTTCCCCACATC
This sequence comes from Asterella californica, assembly GCA_036924285.1. NCBI lineage: Eukaryota > Viridiplantae > Streptophyta > Marchantiopsida > Marchantiales > Aytoniaceae > Asterella > Asterella californica. Next base: position 18,400,057 of record JAYKYS010000008.1, read on the forward strand.
CATTTCTTTCCTTTGCCTAACAGGGCAGTTAGTGGTTGTGCAAGCTTAACAAATCTACGATAAAATCATGTCAATCCCAGGAAGCTCTTAAGTTGGGTTTGATCTTCTAGAGCCTCCCATTGTTGGATGACAACTATTTTATCTACCATTACTTGTATGCCTTCTGCACCCACTCTGTGTCCTAAGTAGTCCACCTCCGTCTTGCCAAATTCGCATTTTGAAATTTTGGCGTACAATTTATTTTGGCGGAGTACTTGGAGAACCTCTCTCAAATGGTGCACATGGTCCTTCATAGTTTTGCTATAGACTAGAATGTCGTCAAGAAATACAACGACTGATCTATCTAAGTACGGACAGAATATGTCATTCATCAGCCCCATGAAGGTGAGCGGTGCATTTGTGAGACCAAATGGTATTACTAAGTATTCGAAGTGACCATACCTTGTTCGAAAGACAGTCTTCTCCACATCTTCATCAGCGATTCAAATCTGGTTGTACCCGCTCCGTAAGTCTAGCTTCGTGAAGTACTTTGCTCCTTCGAGTTGGTCAAACAAGTCATCCATCTGAGATAATGGATACTTATTCTTCACCGTTTGTTGATTGAGTGCTCGGTAATCGATGCACATCCGTAGGCTGTTATTCTTTTTCTTAACAAAAAAGACTGGAGCTCCATATGGTAACACGCTGGACTGGATGAACCCTTTTTGTAACATCTCCTCGATTTATGTCTTGCACTCCTCCAATTCATATGGTGCTATTTTGTATGGGGTCTTACAAGGAGGGGTGCTCTCTGGAATCACCTCGATTTTGTGATCAATCTTTCGTTTTGGTGATAACTCTGAAGGAAGATCATCAGGAAAGACATCCCCATATTATGCTATCATCTCTGTCAAGCTTTCTAGAATCTGCCCGTCGAGTCGTGCACTCAGGACTTCTCTTATTAAACCCAAAAAACAGACATCGCTATTACGTATAGCACTTGTATCTATTATATACAAAGGCAAGTTCTGTCTTCGAGAGCTCACTTTATCTCCGAAGATTTTCCACTGTTTAGTTTTCACCACTTTTTTTCGCCAATCCACTTTGGGATTATACTGTTTCATCCACGACATACCCAATATGACATCATAACGGACTAATGTGATCACTCGTCACTCAATATCTTCACGATATTCGTCTAAAGTAAGTTCTATCTTTCGAGATAAGGATTCAATCTTCGCAGTTTGTCCATTGGGCAGTTCCACCTCTTCACTCTCATCACTTTCTAACTCCATTCCCAACTTCATAGCATTCGATCGAGACAAAAAGTTCTCTGTTGCATCAAGATTGATTAGTACTCTCACCTGGGTCCCTTCCAAGACTTCATCCATGACAATCAACTGCACATTATTTTTTGTCAATCTCTTTCTCCTTCCCTCGCCTTTCTTCTCCCTCCTTGCACCAGTAAGGCCACGAGGTGCATTTAATTGTGTTCTTCATTTTCCAGTCTTGTCTCGATTTCTTCATTTCCTTCCGTCTCGTTCAGATGATTCAGAGGTCGACGATATGGAGGTCTTGGATCTCTAGGAAAACGACTTCGGCAATTTGCAGCTATGTGGCCGAATCGTCCACAGTTGTAACATCGACGTTGCTCGAGTTGAGGTGTAGCATTCTTGGCACCTTCTCCTCTAGGAGCTCCTTGACGTCTTTCTTTTGACCCTCCTCGACGATCTCCACCTTGAAACTATCGTGGCTGATAGCGGATGTTGCCTAGCTCCATGGGTGTCGGACCGTTTGCATATGGGATTTCGGATCTATTCTGAGGATTTGGTAGAATCATCACTTCTCTTCTTAATGTTCCAACAAATTCTCTGAGCGCAAACGATGGCCTCAAAAACCGTGAGTGGATTTTGCACCATTACTTCTTGTCAGATTCTTTCCTTCAACCCCCTCTTGAAATTATCAAGAGCCTCCGCCGGACTCATATCAGTGATTGCAACTTGCAAGTCGAGGAAGGCTTCTTCATACTCTTGAAGGTTTCATTTCTGTTTCAATCCTCACATCCTCGTTCGAGCCATTTGCACTGAATCCACAGATTGGAAATTTTTCAACAACCCTTCTTGCATTGCAGTCCTGTGACTGTTCTCTCTTCCGTCAACACTGATCTCTCTCATGCATCATACCACGTGAGAGCTTTATCGTTCAAGTAGCCACATGTAAACACTCTCGCTACATGGTCCGTGATTTGCATACTGAAAAGTCACAAATATCGATTCATCCGAGAAATCCAATTCTCGACTATTCTCATGATTCGTTGACCTTTGTACGGTTCAATGTTATATGTCTTCTTCATTCGTAGTCAGGGCACCTTCATCATCGACTGGAGCTCTCACGATTTGTGCCACGGGTTCTCTTGGTGCAGCTTGCTCTCCCATCATCGGTACTCCTTGAGACGATCCTCTTCTTGCAACGTCTGTCATACTCTGACCCTCGAGGTTCAGCATTTTGTTCTGTAATGCTTCAACCGTCATCTTCATCTCTCGAAATTCGATCAGCATGTCTTGCATCAGTTCCTGCATCACCAACTCTACGTTTGGAGGTTGTGGCTCCATGATGGCTCTCTCTCTCTCTCTCTCTCTCTCTCTCTTTTGAACGACAGGAAAGTTTCAAGCTTCTCCTAGTATAGAGTTATGACGACCACTCGAAAATGTTCATACATTACATGTACTACAAAAGGGATAGGAGAATCGATTATCTCGCGGTAGAAATCTTCACCAAAATTTCTAATCACAATCTCTCTATGTAACGATTTCGGTCTGCAGACATAGCGGATCTTCACTCACGTGTTGAAGGGAACAGGAGCGAGTAGGTTTAGATCCATGTTCACTAAATCAAGATGTAGACGGTCAAATCTCAGTTGGCTGCATATGTCACTACTGGAAGAATCACCAGGACTGGCGAATTCATCACTTGACCCATGAAATCTTCACCGAAATGATAAACAAGACACACTAAAAAATGCTCACGATGCATATACATAAGCTTGATATGGAAAGGATTCAAGAATGATAATTCTGGAGCTGGAAATCTACCCCCATCCATCACATAGCTCTCTTGACCCTTTCGGCGCACTCAGAGTTCTAATTGCTAGGTATCTCGATCAAAGGTCCTTCTAAGAGGGATAATCCGCTCTCTTAGAGTTCCCTGCTCTGATATCATTGTAAGATGATGCTCTAGAGTGAACCCAAAACTCGAATGCCCGTGGTGATGCATTCGTAGCTTTTATATAGTAAGAGGAATAGTACATGATAAGCTTCCGATCAATGCTCATCTCTCACGCGGATCGCTGATGTGGCTTACATGCAGCCTTAGATCTAGAACAACATCTAGAGGGTTCAGAATGAGCCACGTAAGAGGCTCGTTGGAAAGTTCTAGAAACTTCCTTCTGGAAGCTTCCCGGCTTGAAAGTTCTCGAAGCTTCCTTCTGGAAGTTTCTCGACGGACTTTTGACGCACTCGCCTATTGATAGAAGTACTATTTGCTGCATGTATTCTTCGGCCAACTTAGCCGTAACTAATTCTTATACCAAAGACTTCTACCAAACCAATTTCCCCTCTAGTTGATAAGTAGGGCTCTACTTATTACATTGGTTGTTGTTACCTTGTTGGAGGTTGTTGTCGTGTTGCTGTCTCTGATCGTTCTGCTTCTTGTAGCACTGATTCGCATTGTGGCCTAGCTTCTTGCAGTAGTTGTAGGAACCAGGCGCTCTTCTTTGGTTGTTGTTGGAACCGGACTGTTGTTGGTTCTGTTGATGCTGCGATTGCTGTTGGCAATCGCAGCATCTATGACTCTGTCCACGTCCAGCACCTTTGCCACGACTCTTACCTCGAGATCCTCCAAAACCTACAAAATAGACAGATTCTTGCTGACCCGTCGAAGTAGAACTCCCCAGTAGGCGCACCTCCTCTCCTAACATCATAAGAACAAGCTCATCAAACCGCGGAAGGGGTTCTCTGATCGAAATCGATGTTATGAACTGTTTGTACTCTGCAGGTAGTCCTTGCAATGTGGCTCTGATCAAGACAATGAGATCAATCTCGACTTTGACAGAAGATAGTTGATCCGAGAGCTGTTTGACATGGTTCACGTAGTCGTTGATCCACATCGATCCCTTCTTCACGGTGTTGAACTGCTGCAGCAATTGCAGCTTCCGCGCCTCTGTTCCGGATTGAAACAGACGCGGGAGTGCATCCCAAGCTTTCTTGAGCGTATCACAATCCTTAATGTGACCGATCATCGATTCTGAAACTGTCAACGCGATGTAGTGAATCGCCTGGTACGAACGCTTCTTCCACTCTTTGAATTTCGGATCTGAAATTGGTACTTTAGGCGCTTTCTCCTCCTCAGTGATAAGATCCCATAGATCTTGTCCTTGTAGAAAAGTCTTCATCCGGAACTTCCACACTTGGTAGTTGTTCTTGTCGAGCTTCTCTCCAGTGATCAAAGACACGGACTCCGCCATAGCTGTAATGTCGAAATTGCTCTGTTCTGTACGCGAAAAACCTCACAGAACCTTCACGAAACTCGTCTCTCCTCACCGCGAGATCAAGAGTTGTCACAAGTCACAAGAAGTGGACTTCGCGAACTCCTCCTGCAGCGAGAATGAAGAAGAAACTATCCGCAAACTGTAGGTGTACAAAACATGACGAAAACGTCGAAAGAACACACCAAGAAAGGTCGAAACTAGACCAAACGAGGTCAGAAATGGATGTGGGACTCCTCAAAATTTTCCAAATTTTCCACCCATATTCGGAACAGGATTTGTTTTAGACTCAAGTCCTAAAACTTTCGTTTTGGTCGAAAAAGATCCAATTAAAAATCTGCCGCTGGAAACCTCCAAATCGATTGAAACTTGGCCCACTACACAATTCGCACCTTTTGAACAAGACGACCCTAAAGGGCTTATCGACAGATTTCAGCGAGAAAAAATCGTCTAGGTCTCCGAAATCGCATTCAAAGTTTCTAGTGACGAAAAAAAGATTTCATCTCACCCGAACACATCAGCAGGATAATGCTCGACATCAGGCACAACTCCGGCTGCTCTCTCCTGTACTCCAATCTCCATCTTGCTCATCAGCAAGGGACACACGCTCTCACCAGCTCTGATACCATGTAGAAAGATCGATACTTCGAGGACACTCCAAGAAGAAAGAGGGAGTAGACAAAGAAAGTAAAATAGGAATGAGATGAGAGAGGCTTTGCCTCTCTCTGTATATATAGTGGAGGTGAGTACAAGAGAAACCCTAATGGTAAGTTAGCCCTCTAACTAACTCTAACAACCTTAACCACTCCGGCTAATGTTAGCCGTCGATCTACTAGAGCTTGGGACTATATCAACACTAAGTAGTATATCAATTGATGATTCCTTTCACTTCCTTCATTGCGATGTTCGTATTTGACTAAGCCTTGCCCTTCTTGTCATTATTGACAACGTTGACCTTTTTGAGTGAGACGGGTGCTACAGTAGTGGACTGTCGACCTTGGAGCGGTAATCCGGTGCCTCTTTGCGTCTTTGACTACTCTTTCTAACTGGAAGTCCTTTGCAACTGGATTCTAGTTCTATCTTGTGAACGATGTTGCTTTCGGTGTCTCTTTGTGACCTTGGAGGAGTTATCTGGGAGTATCTCGAATTGTCAAGAACTCTGGAGATTACTGCGATGCGGAGCGAGACATTCATGAAATGTGCATCATTCACTTCAATTACATAACTGACCTACGCCTACGGCAAATCTTTTATATTATCGACGACTGCAGCCTCTTTCAGTTCCTAACTTTCCTTAAACATTTTTTCTTCCTTTTCTCTTTTGTTTTCGCTTGTACCAGTTCTTTTGATCATATAAAACTCTATTCTCTCCTCGGTTGTCTAGAAGTCTGGGTAACCTTAAAGTCATGGTTATTTCGATACTTCTCTATTTTTGTAGTTTGTTCCAATCTCTTTGTTCCTATATCTTTTTCTCCGCAGATTACTATGTTAATTTTCTGTCTTTGCAGTTTATGCCACTCAATTTGATCTTCTAGACCACTTCAAAGTTTCTCTTTGCTGTCACAAGGTCTTCTTTTACTATTATCCCTTCCTTCCGTTCTTCTCTCTCTTGCAATCTCTACACTACTTACCTGTTTCTGTATACTCTTTGATCTTTAATCACTTTTTCCAGATAACTATGTTCATTCTCTGTCTTAGTAGTTTGTACCAGTCCATTTGATCTTGTGGACCTCTACTCCACATCGAGGTTTTCCTCGGTTGTCTCTCCAAAAAAGAAAAAATTGAAAAAATAAAATTTAATGAGTGCTACCTTGTGAGCTTTAGACCTTGGAGAGGTAATTTGGTGCCTTCTTGCATCCACATCAACTCTTTGTTGCTCGCGTCTCTTGAATTTTGATTCTAGTTCTGTCATATGATGGGTGCTGCTTTTGGAGGATTGCTGACCTTGGAGTTGTAATCGGAAATCTTTCATATCGTTACCACTATGACGATTAATGCGATGCGACATGAGACAATCTTGTGATAAGTCTTTGCCTCCTGATACGCTTTGAAAGCTTGTTGCTCTGAAAAAGAATCCGACTTCTTTTCTATTGTGACAATACTTCATAATTCAGATGGACTCTTGTTACTTTAAAGATCAGCCTTGTCATTATTGACAATGCTGATCTTTTTGAAGTGAGAAGAGTGCTACATTTGTGGGCTGTCAACCTTGGAGCGATAATCTGGTGTCTCTTTGCGTCCTCGACTACTCGTTCAAATTGGAGTCTTTTGAAATTAGATTCTTGTTCTATTTTTTGACGGTTGCTGCTTTCGGTGGATTGTGACCTTGGAGGTGTACTCTGGGAGTATCTCGAATCATCGAGCTCTGGAGATTATGACTTGAATTCTGATGAAGAATGCACAATCGATTTGCCTCCCATTCCTTTGGAAAGCTCTCTCTGCATAAATCTTCTTCCTCCAAGATTCCCAACTGTTCTTTCATTTCCTCATGGCATTCAGCTGTTAGATGTCTCTTAGCAGAATATTTTCGGTCTTGCTCCTCTCCATACTCATCTGGAGACATTCTCCTCTGATGCAGCAAAATTAGCTCCTCTCTCTGCAGCACCTACTCAATAAGATGATCAGCACTCTTTCACTCTGCAGATTCAAGAGTCTACTTCATCCAAGAGGAGTTTCGAAGATATGGAATCAAGCCATCCTCAAGACCTTGACGCGAAGATGGTTATATGGAAGAAAAAGCATAAAGTGTTGCCTTCTCCTCTCAAAGTCTACGCTTCAACATCAAAAACTAAAGCAGCGTATGCTTTATCCCGCAAATCAAAGATAAAAGACTACAGTGCATCTAAAGATACAATGTTCTCTAAACAAGATATTGTTGCTGATGCACTAGAGACTTCTATGACAGAGATTGCTGTTGATGCTATATAACTGTCACAGAGGCATCTACTCAACTTCTCAACACACCTATGGAGGAGGTCTGTTCAACTTCGTGCGGCCAGAGTACCTTTCGTGATACATGATGTATTCTCTTTCACTCCATTTACCTCACCTCAAGGTGAACATAGCCTCCTGGAATGTTGGCGGGTTAAACGACACTGTTCGCAAGCTCAAGCTTAACGATGGATGCAATCACAAGCTGAAAAGTCAGATATCCTTGTCCTTCAAGAACACAAGCTTAATGCTTTCAAACTTGAAGACGTTGGGAGACATATAAAAATCATCGAATCATTGATAAAGAAGACCAAGGAGATGGTGGATCTGCATAAATCATTCAAAATTGTGGAGCATGGTGGCTCTGAAGATGGTTGTCTCACTTGGACGTGGCTTCATAAAGAAGTCATGATTTTCATGTGACTTGCATTTACGCGTCGCACACGTATTCTGCCATGAAGTTACTATGAGAATATCTTCGAACTCATTTTCCTCTATGGGATTGGCTCCTTATTGACGATTGGGACTGTGGGGAGGATACTGTTGATAGTTCTGGGATCAGGAACATCTTACACTCTGATGAGGCACAAGCTTGTCATGATCTTAAAACAAAATTGTAATTAAGTGACCCAATTGACTTGGTTGCTGATAAACAAGATCCTACTTACACCAGATGGCGGTGCCATGATGACTCCGTTCAATTCTCCAGAATTGATCGCATCTACATCAGCAATTTAGGATGATGATTTGTTGCTGCTCCTTTGCTTCTCCATCATTCAGATATTACGTTATCTGATCATCAGTCACTCACCTTATTGTTGGAGGTTGACGTTGAAGTTGGTTTACCTCATTCTGCTGCTGGTTACGGTTCTGGATATTTCAAGTTCAGCTTACTGCACTTGAACAAACCAGAAAACAAGCAACAGATTCAGCAAATTTAGGATACTCTCAACTTTGTCAAGCGAGATCCTACACGGACCTACGCTAGAGGATGAGATCTTATCAAGAAGTTTATGAAAATCAAACAAAAAGAGGCACGTGAGAAAGATAATAACATTCTTGTTCTTGAGCGACAACTTCAAGAAGCACACTCTAGATGGACTATACATCTTACTCACGAACTTGCGGATGAAATTCAACAACTAGAAGATGCTAAATGGTTGTTGGAACATGAGAGGGATACACTTATCCGAACTTGATCGCAAGTAAAACATCTCGGTCTTGACGACGCTCCCAGCAAATACTTTTTCAATCTTCATAAACTTCAAAGTGATAGAGCTTAGATTCACTCTCTTCTACTTCCAAATGGAAGATACACGAGGGATCCTTCTAAAATCATGCAAGAAGCTAGAAATTTCTATTCCTCTTTATTTAAAGCAGAATCATCTTTCAGAATTCTCTTTCACCGTTTCATTAAGCTCATGCTTCAAAAGTGCTACAATCTCTTTGGCCCATAGTGAGCTCGGGTTTCTATGAGTCATAAGAAAGTTCTGGTCGACAGGGACTATGACGGATTTTGCAATGGAATGAGTAATTAAAATGATTCTAAAATCAGTTACGCGTGTTGTGTTGAAGGATTGGAGACTTCTGACCTTGTTCACAACTGACTACAAAATTATTGCAAAGATACTAGCCCTTCGTCTCCAAACTGTTCTTCCTAAGTTGGTTAGGAAACAACAAACTGGGTCAGAGGGCACAGTATGTTTGATAATATTCTTTCACTGTGATTAACACAAGATTTGGCCAATCAACATAGAAAAAAAGATCTTTTTTTCAAATTGGACATTTGAAAAAACATTCGATAGAGTAGACCACTCCTATCTCTGGAAACTCTAACTGTTCTTGGAGTCGACAAAGCATTTGTCAAGTCTATTTATGATCTAATGATTGATGCTTTTACTTTTGTCCACCTCAACGGTCGAAATACTTATCATTTTGATCTCACTCGAGGAGTGCAAGGGTGTCCAGTAGCTCCTCTATTGTTCTCTTTATCTACGGAGCCCTTTATGCAACACCTACAATAAAATTACGACTGTGGAGATATCAAAAGTTTACACTTCAATCAAACCGCAAAATCTGAATACTCACTACTTGCAGATGATATGGGTGTCTTCCTCGATCTCGACCACAGCTTCTTCATTGCGTTGCGAGCCTGCATACATCTTTATGAATCTGCTTCAGATGCGCTACTAAACTTACATAAGTCAAGTGTACTAGTCTCGGGTAAGACAGAACTTCTAGATTGGTTGCTCTACTCTGGCTGTAAGATTCTGCAACCCAACACAATTCATAAACATCTTCATGTTCTATTTGATCAAGACATTACACAATCTCAGATGCTGAACTTCTGTATTGATAGACTAGTAAATCGATTGACGCTTTGGAAACATAATTTCTTTCTTTTGAGGCCAGAACTATATTGGTTAAGTACATACTGCAGGCGATACTGATATTTTATCTTTTCCTGATTGGCTTAACCGATACAGCTGCTCGTATGATGGATAAACTCTGCAGACAATTCCTCTGGGGGTTTAATCCTCAAGGTACCCCAAAAAGTTTCTCTGATATCTTAGGACAAGCTATGCAAGCCATATGCAGGTGGAGGTATTGACTTTAAAGATATCAAAGTTCAAGATAAGGCGTTGCTAGCAAATGAGACTACTGTTAGACGAGTATCAGGTTTCTATTTGCTCTCGGAATATATTCTTAGTGAAAAATTGAGATATGATAGAGCTATCATTCGAGGATGTTATTCTGATCATGATCTCATACTAAGTCTATGACAGCCTCATTGTTTGTTAAAGCTTGGAAATCTACTGCTCTTCACATTAGGTGGTCTCCTGAAGCGATTCTTATCCCTCTTCATTTTACACTTCGAGACATTATCAATCTTTCGCTTCTCAATTTTGATGTTAGCAACAAGATTAGTTATGATAGAACTTCGAAGTCTCAAGATTATCACTGTGTCTGTTCTTTTACTACGGAAGCAGAAGTTACGTTTACTTTTGGAAGTGAATAACTTTACCTCTGGAGAGGATGGACTTGTCCTTCTGTCTTGTTCTTTACCAGAATTTGAATTGTTCTCAACTGAAAGTATGCGACTTAACGCACTCTGCTGGTTAGAGATGGTTAGACGGCTCTACATGGAACGATTTTTCATACATGCACAATGATCTTGTTTCAAGATCAGTGATAATTCTACTATCATGATATCCTTGCATACAAAATGGAACAGAAACGAAGTGATGATATTTGATCATCTCGATGAACACGGTTATGGAGTTGTCTTCTTGCTCGACGTGATCGTCTTTGATGATGAAAAATTCTGCATCAAAGACTTTACATCAATTTGCGAGCATCCAAAATTAGTCATGGAGAGTACTTCTGTATACGCTGTTATACTAAGATCAAAAATCATCGACCATCTTTTCTTTGGTTGAGACAAAGAGATTGGTATCTTGAGAGACGCCTGCAATCTTCCTTGGAAATCTCATTCTCTGATCTCTCATCCTTCGAGTCTTCTATCTCTCTTTGATAAATTATTTTTGCTAGATGGTTCTAATGAATCTGCAGCTACCTTGACTACTAAAATCTTTCGCTCCATGGATTTCACAAAATCATTACATGTTAAATGAATTCGTTCCGGAGCTATCTATTTTCGTATGTCTGCGCAATGCAATAGACAAATAGATTACGTTGTAGAAGGAGTTAGACAAATCCACGAAGAGTTTGCGAAGAATGGATGTATCCATACAACTGATCACGCTTCTTGATGTTGGAGACGTTGGGACATGAGCGGGAGGAACGCATAGCTCTCTCTCGGGACTTCATGCCTCGGGCGCCTCTGCTTGACCTTTCTACTTGGTTTCTACTTAGAAATCACTCTCGTGATCACTAGAGATACTTTTCTTCGCATTGTTTAGTTCTTTTCTTCGCGCTTATAATTTTTGGACAGCGTTTCATGCGTCTTTTCAAACTTTCATCATTATTTTTGTGTTTCAAATTCGCAGAACATTCAAATGTTCTTGCTCTATTTTCTTAGAATCGTTCGAGACACCTTTTACTCTTTTTTGATTATTTCACTTCTTTTTTTGTTCTTGAATCAGTTCCTCTTTCTCGAATCCATTCAATTTTATTCATCTAGATCTGATCTTCTCTTCATTGCATATTTTCAATTAATCGACAATTTGTTATTTTGTTTCTTTTTTCTCCAAGATTTTATTTTGATTTCGATTCCTTCGATGTTTTCTTACTTCGTGTACTGCAGAAGTGATCTATTGTATCACTTTCGCAGCGTAAGACGATATGATTTCATTGTTGTCTTTCTTGCAGGCAAAGATAAGATATTTCTCCTCAAACAAAAGACTTGCAATTTCAACCGTTTTTTTGGATGTATCTTTACCTGATCTGCTGTTGCTGAACGAACCTCATTGGACAAAATAATTTTCATTCTTAACATTGCTACCAACCAATCTCCTCGAAACGTCAAGGCATGTATTCTCTAAGATCTCACTAAGAAGATTCTATCTTTTATCACAACTCAATGCGAAGATACAACTTACGAGTTACTGATTACCTTCTTCAACATTCCAAGCTGTTGCTTTCGTTGCAAAAGATTTGGTCATTGGATTGATTCTTGCCCTTTAAATTTGTCAGATAGAAATCTTCGTTCCAACATCACTCATTTGATTGCTGGTCACGATAATTAATTCAAGAAATCTGACTTGATGAACGTTTCGAATGATATTGTTGTCTTTTTTCCGATTAGCATTTCTACTCCAAGCGATCGAGCGAAAACAACATTTGTTATCAAACCTGCTGGTCCAAAGACTACGCGCTTCAAATCTCAGAGACATTGCAATCAAGATCGAGTAAAGAACATCTGTCTTTTCTCAGGTTGCTAGTTCACTTGTTGATTTTTTATTTACTCTTGGAATTTTGGACTGATCTTCAGTCTCATACGTGCAAACTTAATTCAAACACACCTTCTTTCACAACTCCAACCTGACATCTTTTCGATGCAAAATTTCAAAGTTAGTAGGCTTGAGCTTGCTGACTTTATAAACTCTTTCTCCTTCAATTTTCATCTTATAGTTTCAAATAAGACACCTCAAGGAGTATCAACTATTATCATTTGGAAATCTATTATTATTCTTGAGCACGACTACAGTACAAACGGAGCGTTTTGTTGGACCCATGTTTCTAAAAGAGGTTTTGATTTTTACATTGGTTCTGTTCATGGTTCTGACACTTCGATCGATTGAGCTGAAACGTGAAACTGTTTTTTTAAGTTTCACTTTCATTCTCACAATTGATCAAGTCCTCATGATCGTGCATAATAACAAGAGGAACACTCTGTTAAAACACAAGTGTGACTATATAAGGGAGAGGGTGTCGAGGTGACATTTTCTTCTTTTCTAATATCGAGAGCGATCACGATCGAAACGAAGTTTCGACTGGTGTGACAGAGGACTAAGATTCATGAGTTCTCCAATGTGCAAACTGTCACAATCGTGCGTTTGGCTGGTTGTGGTGGTGGGTCTCAAACGTGCTTTGATTTCTTGATATTACAAGCAGCTCGCATTTCGATCACGCATTAAGACTTTGTGATTCTATTGTAGCTTTTATCTTGGTGAAGCTTTTGACATTGGTGGTGGGTGCAGTTTTTTATCTTGCTCGAGCATTCTTTTCCACGTTGTGCTTGTAGTGGTTTGATCGGGTTCATCAATTTCGTTTGTGAGGGCTAGTTCTCTCAATGCCGGTGTTCATTGAGAGAACTAGTTTAGGGTTGTTGAGTCATCTTTGCATTGAATTTCATAAAAATTTTGTTTGACATCGATAAGGAAGTTCGAGGTCTTTGACGAAAATGACATATTGGTCATTTCCGTTCATCGATTTGACCTTCTTGATGCATTCATAACCTCTTCGTCTCTAAACCTTGAGTTATCATTTTCGAGTCAATTCAGACTTACATTATGTTGTTCTTGTTTCTTGGTTACTTAATTGCACTCTTTTGAGAGTCGAGGGTTGTTGTTATCATGACGATAAGACTTCATTGATTTGCACGGCTTCCTTTTAATTATAGCGGCTTGTATGCTCTCACATTAATGATCATTTTTGAGTTGCTAATTTGACTTGTCATTGTTTTGTTGTTGCACCGTGTTCATTCTTAGTCCATTATTTTGGCTCTTTGTTGTTTAGGCTTTACTGTTATCTTTTCACTATTTTGACTCTTTTCTCATTTTTATTGTTGACAGCATATTAGTTATCAGCTTTGTTATTCATATCTGTTTCATCATTGAATATACATAAGATATTCATGTCCACATGTTCTTTCTGTAGCACGTTTTTACTTGACTTTTGTTTTTTAGGCTCAAAACCTTTCAGACATCGAGTTTCGGCTGCAGAGTCTTTCTTTTTTCTCGAATAGTGCTTTGTGGATTGCTGATCGATATTTTTACATAAAAGATGAAGACAAAATCTAGATCGAGTCATAATAGTGAGATATTCTCTGAGGTTCTTGATGTCTACCAAGATTTTTGGAACGAACCTTGACTGGATACATTTATCGAGGGTTTTAAGAAATTTTCATGACTAAACCATGATAGCCGGACATAGAGGAGCTGTAGATCTAGACTCTTCAACGAGGAGGACTAACTCATATTATAGTGAAAAAAGAACTGGCCGAAGGAGGACAATCTCACGCACAAACATGATGTGAAATACGATCTCTTTGATTCTTGTCACTTCATTCTTAGTTATATAATATCACAGTGTACTTGATTTCAGGAACTATTTGAATTTTAAATTTTAAAATATTTTATTTTTGAGCTCCAAATTGCTCTGAAATATTTTTTGATTGATCCGGACCATCTGAACTCCAAATGAAATCATCCAAGATCCAAAATGTAGCTACTACAAAGCTGTTCTTTTTTATACCAAACTCATCATCTAGTGATAGAAAATGATGTGATGTAATAAAACGTAGTGACGATAGAAGCCCCTTTCATTACTTATACGAGCTAGAGATCGCTAAAAGTACTTAACGGTGAAGATCTCTCTTGATAATATAGCGACTGCTGTGGTTTAATAATACTGATATGGATCAAATCTTTATGATTCTATGTAGTATCACAAGATACATAATGATGACATATAGAGGAGTCGAACAAGAATAAGAGCCGTATGATAAATGTGAAAGTTTTTGTCCTTTCATTTTCATTAAAAGGATATGCTTTAAGAGCATTATGAGCGTAATGTAAGAATATACCACATAGTTTATTTTGGTTCTCAATTTGAGCTCAAGAGCGTATATCACAAGAAATATATAATACAATATATACTGGTTTTATTCAGAAAATACTATCGCGAACAATATCGGAAAAATATGATGGAGAACCATTAAAGAGTGAATTCTTTCTAAAATTGTATTTTTTTATAGAAATATAATAACATAAGCTTAAGTAAGAAGAAGCTATGACCTCCATCGTCCAGAGGACATTTTCAATCTCGCTATCCACAACAAGGTCCGAGATAAATCGAAATTAAAAGTAGAACATTAAAAATTTCTAAATTATAAAAAATATTTTGTATGATCCATCAAATGATAAAATTGAATTAAATTTATCCAACTATCAAAATTCATATCATAATCTCAACTTGAAATTCTACTAACATTGCTTCACAACCACCAAACCACCCTCACCTATCAATGTATGCATTGTGTTATGTTCTGCTTTGCACATGTGATTTCACTTCCAAAAATTTGGTTTAAAGCCCACATCAGACAGAATTATATCATAAAGATCTACATTTTTATCAGATATACCTTAGAAGATTGTGGATCTTTAAACCTCAAATATGAGTATAAAGGTATGAAAGAAAATAATTTTTAATTCTTAGGTTCAATAAGCTGAAAAAAGAATATATTTTGCTCGAAGAAAATTTGAAATCTTCATCTTAATGTTTCTCCTCCAATACTCAATAGTTTGTTTCGAGATGGATCATGACTTTAAAACTTATGAATAGCTTTAAGTTGATTCTTTATCTCACAGATTCTCAAGTTGGAATAAAGAAATAATCATCAAAACTATTTTCTACATAATGATTAAATTTCTTAATCTCTTGAAGCAAACCCGCAAAATAAGATCTTCTCGTTCACTCAGAACACTTGTACTAACCACTTCAGGTTGATTGAAGATACCGGGGTCTTCTAGACTCACTTTCCTTATTAAGACTTTCATCCTCTCACTTTGACATTTATGGATTATAAATATTCATGATAGAACTTTTCTCAAATCTTCTTTTCCTTATAAAAGTTATCCTGCATAGCTTCTTTTTCTACTTCACTTGATGCTTTTTCATGGGTCAAATTTTCCTCCATGATTCAACCTTGTACTCTTTCTGACCCCAGTCTGGTACACAGTCTGCTGCATGTGTCCCCCGATATGGGTAACGTTCTTATACTGAATTCGGAGACAACTCAATCAGAATCTTGCCTGCTGGTGGTCTAGAACATGCAAAAGTAGCAGCAAGAAAGGAACGAGAGGCTCATTCCAGCCAGTCACAGGCTCTTTTCCAAGCGTGAAACAAGTAAATCTACGGGCTCCTGTTTGCTAGGTGACTAAATAAGTGGTGCTACGAGGTCTGCTTTGCAGGCTGACTAAATAAATGTTTGCCATGCAGAAAAGGTCGTAGCTAAAGAAATGGACGAGGGAGGTGCTCCTGAGAATGATTTCCAGGAACTAAGTCTCTCCGGATTGGGCGACTGGCTATGAGTAGATGCCAGTTGCTATCCGCTGCTCACCAATCGCATGCTCTCGCTGGTCTCTCTACTCGTGTTATGATATGATCATGAGTAATACTCTGCAAACTTTTATTTTGTTTTCTCTCCGAAACTGTCCCAGTTTTCAGCTGCTTGTGCCAGGCCGGCCGTGACTGAGCTGGCGGACACAGTTCATCCCATGACTTTTGGAGTTTCCTCTGCTGACTCCGTCCTGTACTTACTGTATAAGATCCATGGCTTTATAATCTGGTAACCGGGTGGACATCATGGTGGTCCTTTCCCCGTAGTAGGAGTTATCCGATGTGGTGCATGACCCCGTTTCCGGAAGGTTCACTTCCCCACGGCTACTGTCCAGCTAGCCGACAAAACAGTCGATTTGACCTAACTCATTGCTTCTCATTGGGGGTTAATCACCTACGGTCACCCACATAGTCAGTACAACGGTACAGTTGGAGTACACTTCTCTCCACTTCCACGTGGTGGGGAGACTTGACACCGGCTGTACACTCTACAGTACAGTACTGTAGTAGTTCAGAGAAACATGCAACCAGAACTGTGGTCACGTCGACATGCAAAAGATGAATCCGTGACTAACTTGGTGAGCTTCTGTGAACCGCTCGCTGTCTGGGATGGATGGCGTCGCATGGCGTCGGCTTGGTCCCTTGAATCTCGTGGTATAAACTGCATACGTTGCGGTCGCTCGAGTAGGGCAACTACAGTACAGTCAGTTGACACAGCACCGCGGCAGGGTTCGCCAACGCTGTTGTGTCTTCCAAACTGTGTATTACTGAAGATCGCCGCCCTTGGTAGGACCATACCGTACCGTAGCGAGATCTTATAACGCGCAGCAGGCTGCCGCTTGCAGGTGAGGGCTGAAGAAATCTGACAAGAATGACCCAACACGCATAGGTATGGCTGAAAATACTCTTTTCTTAGAGTATAGATTGTACAACGGCTGGTCTCATGCAGGAATCTCGCGAGGATGCAAGACCATGTTGAAGACGAATAATTCGTGCGGTGAATCTTTTAGCTGCCTTTATCTGTAACTACCAGTGACAAGACATAGAAGTACTCAAACATAGGCACTGTTTAGAAATCACCTTCAGTACAGCGTTGACATGCTCAACCGGCTGGCAACCAGTAAAGATGATAGCAGGCGGATTTTAGTCACGTATTGTATGCACCCATGTCTGCAAGAGAGTAATAGAGTATCATCGTAAGGTATACTCAGTTTTGGTGCCCTCGTGAGAAAGGTTCGTTTGAAATTATTCCCTTAAAGCAGTGAACCCAAACGGCCAGAGGGCTGACAACATGTTACAACCGGAAACATATGTGCTGTTCTACAGCAGAGGAAACTTATGAGTCACAAGGTTATAGTTTCCAACTTAGTGTTTTCTCGAGATTCTGAAGAACTTGTTATAATAAACCCAGACTGTTTCTCTTAAAATTCTTTTCTCTGATGCTTTCATCTTACAATTGAAAAGACCCCCACCGAGGTTTTAGAAAATACTTTTTGAAACTTGTCGTGGACCCTCTTACATGTAATGCGTCTCGTTCTGTGATCAAGCAAGAGTCAAGCTCAAGCAGGACTGGAAACTGTTACACAACATCAAACATGGCGTAAGGAAAGCCGTTAGTTTTGAGGAGAAAATGCATGTTTCTTACCCGACCTATCATGGACGGTTCCCAAAATCCATGTAAGAATTTACACATCAGCGGAACGCTATTTATCTACTGCGCAGTAAAACAAATCGCTACGATAAACCGGCTGTTTGCCCTGAACCTTTACTCGACGGAGACGTAGGCCCGATGGACTAACAGCATGCCTGAGATATATCTCCGTCACTGGGACGGAAGTCATAGATTCGATAAGATTACTTTAATTTCAATGGTACAAGTTTCAGTAATAGATATAACTTCAACAAATATTCACCACTCGATGTAATTGTTGATAACATTAGTACCGCTAAAACTTAGCTACCTGAATATATCAAAGATCCCGTAAACATCCGGTATCACACTTTGTTAAAATGAAAGTTGAAAATCTCCAGTAGGGCGTCTCAAACCTTACCCTGTAAATTAAGAACTGATTAAGGTTTGAACCTGTAAGCCGATGATGTCAGTGAACGTTAGAGCATGCAGAATGTGCACAAAGCACACTGCATGCTCGAGCGGTTGCAAGAAGACGAGACTTACGGAATAGATCGATTATAAAATCCTGATGTGAATTCTTACCGGTACCTCAAAACCTATAAAATCTTTTACAGGAGTGACAAGAATGCTTTACAAGGAGAGATTTTTGAGACGCCCTACTATTATTGCACTACCCTTTCTCCGTGTCTAATCAGTTCGTCTGCAGAATTCAATGACGGGACCTGGTTATCAAGCCCCTACCTGCCTGAAGTTGCGCTTTAAGCATGTATAGGCAGCAATGGGCATGGACATCACCATGGAAGCTCTATCGAAGCAGAAAGCTGCAGCTCAAGTCCACCCAGAGACTTGCTGAGTGGAAAATTTTGTCCGCTGAAGAGAACTGAAGACCAAAGTTCGGCACTAAGAAAGCGATGGCATACCAACTCTCTTCATTGTCGGGAGTGCTCGAGCTATGTAAGAGCTCCTTCTTCCGGCTTGACATTCGCTTCACTGCTTATTTGTGCCCTCGGAGGTTGGGGGCAACTCCCTTGCCTGTGATCCATTGTTGGCGAGGCTATGTTTGTCCCTTCAGCGGTTCTCCTTCTCGCACTAAATGGATTCCACGCTTAACAAAGGAAAACTGAGAAAAGGGAACCTTCCTCGCAATCCCAGCCATAGAAAGGAGGAATCTGACCAACCCATCTGTCATCAGTACCACTGATACGAGGCAACTACGAAACATAATAGACGATGGAGTCAGAATTCGTCCAGACCAATCCCAGTTGTCGTCAGAATTTGTAGATGCGTCTATAATAGAATCTGTTACCCAGGATTTCGTTTTCTTCTTTCAACATTTCAACAAGGCTTTCCAGCCAAATGCATGGATTAAAACGAAAAAGATTATTCTCAGAGAAGTTTGATATCGAACATGAAAGCATGGAAAATGCAAATTTATTCGCCTGTGTCATCTTTATTTTCTTCATCCGAAAAGTAGCAAAAAGGTAAAGAATACGTATCCAACTGCCAGTACTTATGTTGGACGCCTTGCCATATTTCCTCGTTCAAACAGTTTTTGACCGGAATTTGGATAAATTCCGTTTCTATACCAAGACTTGCTAGCTCCAACTTGACAATCTGACAATAAACTACATGAAAGAAAGCATTATCTCCGCACATGCCGTTGAAAAAAGAATATCTACCATCCTTCTTGAGGAGGTTGCGTATACACTCGTGGAATTCTCTCAAGTCCTCGTAAAATTCCCCATAAGTGTCAAAAAAGATTCCTGCACCAAGATATATTCCAGCCCGATCGTTAAGTACGACATAGCACCATTCATACCACAAGTAGATTCGGACGGGACCAGCGAAACAACCAACTGGGCCTACTGATCTGTTAATGATGTCCATACAGCTCTTCGTGCTAAGTTCTCTGAAAATGTCGGATGTCACTAACTAGTTACGATGAGAAAATACGATGTATGATTGAGGTCAGCGTAAGCAATGAAAGAACGAGAACATATTAACTGTGCTGATCGAGGCATCCTACAAGACCAAAGACACATGTAACCAAGCAAGTAGGAAACAACTGAACTCAGGTCGGCAATAAGAGGACCAAAAAAGCGTGTTTTAGCTTCTGCAAAAGGACTTATTTGCACGATAAGTGAGAACAACTGATTCCCAAAATAGCCCCGTGGTAGGTAATACGACCGTCCGCTTAAGAAGTTGAAGAGCTTCCGTCGTATGAAAAACAATCCTAAAGATGGATAACGCAGAAAAGATATCTGAGCTGGTTCCGGACAAATACTATTACAGGTCTGAGGTTGTCAATACTTCCCCGGAAGAAAGAGGGGAAAAGTTCAATGAAAAGAAGAAGTCAACGAACCTCTGAATTAATGGTTCAGGCACACTGAGAAGCTGAGGTCTGTACTTGCTCCCTCAGCAGTAGGAATGAGGAATTAGCAACAAGGAAGGAAGGTAAAGCGTGAGAACGTGCACTCAGACGTACTGATAACACATCAGTTATCAGCAGCAGCAGCAAGCAAATCAAGCCGACAAGGACACTTCCCCAAGAGAGATCAAAATAGACGCCCATCAATCTTTCATACAGGGAATTAACACAAAACAGTGAATAAACTTTCTGATATCTCTTCAACCTGGCATTAAGTTTGCTAAAACGGTGGGGCAAAATACACAGGAGGTCTAGAAAACATGCAAAAGCCGGAAGACTTAAGACCCTCCACACCAAGGCAAGAAAGATGAGCTGATTCTGGCTTCTTCACGAAAAATTCAAGCAGTGCAGCCGCTGAGAGGATATGAGCTAGTAACACCTTAGAGGCTGCTGCATCTAAGTTCTTACCATCATAAGTGCCCAGTTGAGGAAGAACATCTTGCCAACGCCCAAATACTATGCGCACGTTTGGCTTCTCTCCCCAACCTGTAGCCAGCATTCGAGCGTATACGTCAGGGTGAGCTTCAATAATCGTATGAGATGCGATCTCGTAGCCTTGAATCGCAGTGTCCACTAGACCCATTCCAAACCCGACGTTTAGGATGTCACCGCCTCCTGAACAAACCACTTTAGCATGAGCCGCCATGAGAGGATTTTCCCATGCCATCATTACAGCATTGCTTTCTTCATCCATGAGCCTCCCTTCACTGAACTCCGCACGCTCTTGAAGATAACTCTTGTTCTTTGCTTCATCGCTTTTGCCATTTTGCCTCTCCACGGCACCAAGAATTAGCTCGGCTCTGACACCTGTGACATCTCAAACATATTACGACATGTTGTAGCAATATTTTGTAAGTCAAGGGATCAGGTCAACCCACCTTTTTCTCGAGTTCTTTCTAGAAAGCGTTTAAGTTCGAACCAGGCACAAATGAGTTCACAAGGCAAAGACAAACGTGACAAGCTGAACCATAAGTGGCCGTTGAATAACTCAACTCAGTACGTTGGCTGCAATACCGAGTACCTTTCGTGATTATTTACAGCTTCCTGGAAAATTCCTTCCCCTTAAACGATAAGCAAAGAGGTTTCAAGAGCATGACAAGGTTATGAATGCAAAATTTTTTTCAGCTGAAAGTCTGGGCCATGTATAATCACCCGTGTTTCTACCAAGTCATATATATATATATATATATAGGCGGGGCGAAGAAAATTTAACAACGGATGCAACATTTTCGCAGGAGAAGCAAACCTGCATTCAGCAGAGTATCAAAAGCATCCTGATGCTCGTTCTCCAAAGCATAATCACCAGCACACCGCCCTGACGGGTCCAATGCATTCCACGGAGCTCCGACTTCTAGCAACATGTTGACAACAGACGCATGCCCATTCTTAGCAGCGTTCATGAGCGGTGTCATCCCATTCGAATCAAACTCACAAAAATCTGCTCCTGCAGCGAGTAACTCCTTCACATCAGATACCCTCCCGTCTGCTGCTGCTTCACAAAGTCCTTCTGGAGTTGCAGCCGTCATTTTGCCCACGCTCAACTTTACTACTTCTGATCCAGCACCCTAAGTCCTGTAGTCTAGAAATGCCCGAATTTCATATCATTTCAACCGGATTCTACACCTGCATCGAACATCCCCTCATCTTCACTCCGCAGCTAGGCTTCAAGGATTCCGTTCCCTCTAACCCCCACTATAATGCTTGACCTAACCTTCGTACACCGAATCTCCAGTAAAACTGCCGCATTCTGATCCGCTGTTCTCAGTCAAAGAAGGAACTCAGAGAGAACTAAAGGTTAAGGTATGCGGCGAAGCCATATCAGTGAGAGATATTCACGAAAGCTTGCTCCGCTACAAAACATCCATCTCTGACAAAAGACTATCGCCGATCCACCAGAGCTTGAAGAATCAAGACACACTTCTTAAGCCTCAATGTACCCAATGTTTGCTAACAATGTGTGATCACTGACGGAATTACGCACGAGATTCGGCACCATACAAAACCTTCAGTACAGTAGAGTATAACCGGAGCACTCACGGCGGATCGATTCCTCGCCTATGGTAGCCTAGCTTGAGCAGGTTTCAAACCCCGGTCCCGCTTTGACGGACACAGTGACACACTCCAGTGAAGGTTCACGGTTCTAACTCCCTACCGGCTGGAGCAATATCACGGTTCGCGCGCGGAGAGAGGGGGCGGGGGCGGAGAGCAACGGAGGGCGACTGCGGGAGGTAGAGAGTGAGAGGGGGAGGGTGTTAGACTTTGCTAGATGGATTTTTTCACATATTGTTTTCCAGATTACTTTTCTGTTTTTTTTTATCTTACATTTGATACATTTGGTGGACAGATGAGTGAATATTTACTAGATTTAGATTTTAGGGTTACAGTCTGTTCTTTTTAGGGTTTCTTGAGACACTTTACAAATCAGGGTTCAGTATTCTTTTTGTTCTTCTCTTCTTTTCTCTTCGTCTCCTTTTTTCTTTTTCTTTTTCTTTTGTCGTTTTTTTTTGTCTTTCCACTTCTTTTCTATTTTCTTTTTTCTTTTTGGACATGTTTTTATTGTGACTACCGTTTGATCGGATATCGTCTCTTCTTTAGCTATGAGTACTCTCTCTCCCATGAGATCGAGACTGATTCGAGACACACAGTGTCCGGTGTGCAATCAGTTATTTACCTCGCAAGGGGTAAAATCTCATGTGGGAAAGATGCACAAGAGCTATGATACAACCACATGGGATGCCCAGGTTAGCCGAGATCGGAGGTCTACACGTGCAGTCATTATGACACCATTAGCTCTTCTTCATGGAGTTCCTCCTGAGTCGTGGGAGTGGTTGAGAGTCCACACTTGCACTATTCTGAGTTTGTTCGAGACGAGTTTCCCTTGTCCGCGTTTGTTCCATCGGTTACCTCGTGCTCTCCATGACGAGGTCAGACAGGCATTCCGTCTACCTCTCGACATGTTGACACGGAACACCAAGGACGAGGCGGCGTGGTTACTATTTCTATTACTTCCTCGTTGGTGTCTCCGTTATACTCGAGGCGGCAGAGGAGGACATCGGGAGGTGGCGGCCCATCTTCAGAGATTCCGTGCTGGTGATTGGGCGGCCTTACAGGAGGAATCAGTCCGTGCGGTACGAGATAGGAGTGAGTCTGTCTCTACACGTGATGTCTCATCTTCCGCTCGCATACGACGTTGTAGGATGTTAGGTCAGGTTGGAGAGTACAGTAGAGCTGCTAGAGCACTGCATCCTTTGTCATTGGCCTGTCCTACTGAGGAGACGATCGCTGCGTTGCGTCTTCTTCGCCCCTCACCGGATGATCTCTCACCACCTGAGGTTCAGGACTATCAGCCTGAGGAGCCATTATGTCTCGATAGATCTTTGTTTGCCCAGGCCTTGTGTACAGCTCCACGCCTATCCTCTGGAGGTCTGTCTGGGATGGTCTACGAGCACCTACGGGATTGTTTTCAGACAGACGACCCCTCTAGTGGTTTCACGGAGCTTTTTCTGGTAGCAGCAGCAGTAGCTCATGGACATATTCCTCGGTCTATAGCTCAGGTACTAGGGGCAGCTAGACTTTTGACCATGACGAAGGATGGTGGAGGGATTCGACCGATAGCCATCGGCGAGATTCTCTTACGACTTATCAGTCGTACCATTGTCCTTCAGCTTCGAGATACTTTTCAGGACCACCTTTGTCCACATCAGTTTGGAGTTGCGACGCCGGGAGGTTGTGAGTCTGTGTCTTTCGGCATTAGGACTCTCTTGGACATCCATCCCGATTGGGTTGTCCTACAAGTGGACGTGGAAAACGCTTTTAATAGCGTTTCTCGCGCTTCCATCTTTAGGGAGCTCATGGATGGCGGGGGAACTCTGGCGGGTTTGGCCCCTTTCGTGCGATCGTTCTATGGTTCTCCTTCTTCTCTTTACTACCAGCACGGTCATACGATAGAGGGGGTTTCAGTCATCATCTCTGCTACATGTACTCGTCAGGGAGATCCTTTGGGCGGACCCCTCTTTGCTTTAGCTCACTACAGAGCTCTCTTGGCCACCGCCTTGGCTGCTCCAGGTTGTGTTTTTCCATCTCTAGTTGATGATAAGCACATCGTAGGTCCGGCGGACCAAGTCGGTGTTGCCTTTGACCACCTTGTCTCTCAATTGGCCTTGGTAGGGCTGAGGGTGAAGGTGTCAAAGTGCAAGGCTTGGTCTCCCATAGGTATACCGCCGGACCTACAGCTCCCGGAGGGATTTGTTATCCCTACAGATGGTTTACGCATTCTCGGAGTACCTGTGGGTACAGAGGACTTTGTCTCTCGATTCTTAGATGTTGCCCTAGCGGAGGACGTTTTGCATATTGAGGATCTCCCTATGTTGGAAGATCCTCAAGTGACCTTTGGCATTCTTTACTCTTCCATTGCACGGCGTCCTAGTTACTTACTCCGCACAGTACCTCCATCTCCTATCTTCATCTCGCGCCTTAGAGAGTTTGATAGGAAGATCATGAGGGTGTTTGGCGACATCATAGAACCGGGGACTTTTGACTGTGTGGCAGGACCTCTCGCACGTAGGCAGACATCTTTGCCGATATCATGTGGCGGGGTGGGCTTATTATCCATGGAGGAGACTGCTTCGGCAGCTTTTTTTGGGTAGTTGGGCCCTCTCAACACCTTGGCTCTGTTGTCGTTTTCTCGTGCGAGATAGACCTATTTTGGAGAGCTACGTGACAGAGGTAGAGGATGGTTCTTACCCACTACAGATGTATCTCCGTGAGGCAAGAGATGGCTTGACTCTTGAGGCACGTGAGGCACACCCTCGATTCGATATCTTAGCTACCGATGGATCTCGCGGACTACAGTCTTCTCTGACGGGGCACCACTTTCAGCAGGTTCTCCATGCTCTCTTAGTGGATCCTTCCATCTCACGAGATACTAGAGCTCGACTCCGCTCTTGTTCGGGCAAGGGCGCATGCTCTTGACTCATAGCTCGACCTTGCATTAGAGCGTTCCGACTCGCACCGACTATCTTCTCTACAGCGATGAGGTTCCGTCTAGGCTTGGTCCAACCTGTTGCTTCGGCACTATCCACTTGCGAGTGCGGTGTCTCACTCGACACATCAGGTCGTCATCTTGCTCGATGTCCTCATGGTGGAGAGCAGATAGCTACCCACAATGCCATCAGAGACGTCGTGTTTGCCTTAGCACGGGAGAGCGGTCACATGACGTGGAGAGAGCGTTGGTACGCCCTTCAGACAGGAGGATCAGTGAGAGCTGACTTGTACATGATGAGAGAGGATCAGGTCTCAGTGGCTGATGTGGTTGTCACGGATCCGACACGGGACTCAGTGGCGGCACAGGTGATCACCCATCTCCCAGGATGGGCTGCAGGCGTGGCGGCATCAGCAAAGGTCACCAAGTATAGAGGTATGCAAGTGGGACATCGCTTCATCTCTTTAGCTTTGGAGATATACGGATCGACAGGCTTGGAGTTCGACGTCTTTCTGAGAGACTGTGCTAGAGCCTATCATGAGAGGCGCCAGGGGTACCACTTTCTCTTTCTTTTTGCACCACTTTCTTTAGGCAGCGAGTTTCCATTGCTCTACAAAGAGCTTTAGCAGGAGCCGTTCTCAGGAGAGCAATCGCAGTAGGTGATGCCTCTTCAAGTGCGCCAGTTGTTTGTAAGGTTACTGACTTTCTGGTCTCCGACATTATAGGTGCGACAAGCAATTCTAGAGCTACTGATAGCGGGGCTTAGCCCCGATGTTCTGCCCTTCGGGGTGGTTGTTGCTTGGCCCTTCGGGTCCTTCATTCCCTTGTGAGGCTTGATGGGATCTTCCCATCCGTTTGCTATTCATTGGGTCGCATTTTTCACGGCTGGACATAGTTCCAGTGTTCAAGCTCCACACCGCCTTCACGGACAACTCTAGGAGGTAAACGTGACGTAATATACCAAACGGACGGAAAGACACCATCAAGCCGTATAAGGGAAAGAGGGACCCGAAGGTCCAAGTAACCAACGCCACGATGGGAAGAAGAACATCGGGCCTCGGTCTCCCGATGATTCATAGTTCTAAAATCGCCTATGGCTCTTAAAATATCGCTCACAGATAACTTAAAATTCTTGCATCCAACAAGCTAACATGAAACGATATCGTCTATTGCAATTGTTCTCTTGTGGACGGTGTCTGCTAAAGTTTTATGTAGAATAATGAAAGTGATGTACTATATTTCTCATGGTAAGTTCTTACACAATTTTGAATAAAATCCGTTAACTCTGAAACTGAAAATATATATATCTCTAAGACTAAGAGAATGAAGAGACGTCTCTCCTGCATATCTTTATACTTGATCACCTTCTATACGGTCGTTACATATGCAATCCATCTTGAGAAATGTCGTGATCACTTGTGCTTTCATCGAGTCACGGACAACTCAGCAAGGTTGTCAATAGAGGTAGTCACGAGTTCGGTCTAGTTTAAGAGACAAAATTACGTGCAAGAAGGCATGTAAGCTGGGAAAACAACATATTCTTGATAGAAGGACGTAAACGTTCGTCCAGGAAGTTCATGTCATCAGTAGTGAACGTACTTTGACACTTCGTAAATTTTTTTACGTGTACATAACTTTTTCAACTTTGTGAACTAGACATGTCATCGTACAGGTTATGACACATGTAACATATTTTAATTTGTGCTCCTAAACCACTTGGAGAGGTACTTTGGGGTCCCTAGGTAATCATTATTGTGCGTGGATTTTTGCCTTCCAGCTTTAAAGAGAAAATAAATCTAGTAGGTGCGTCTTACCGTCTTATTACCAAACCAAGAAAAAGTGAAAAATTTCCACTACTAAAGTTTATGTGCGCCTGAGGCCTAACTCGTAAATAAAAATATACCGAAAACAAAATATGAAAGACTATAAAGCTTCCTCCCGTCGCTTAGGTTCGGATGGCGAAAAGAAGAATCTTCACGGGAGTCTCCGTGAGGCTTCCGTGAGTTCCGCCACGTCAGAAAAAGTTGAAACCATGACGTGTGAAATCGTGAATATTATACGTGGATTATATTTACCATGGCGTATATAACAGTTTCATATGTTTATGCCTTTCGACGGTCGACCTTTCTGTCGAAAATATATCACGGAAAGAATTTTCGGTTTTGATTTTGACACCCCCTAATAGATCCATAAAAGAAACAGTGGGAATCTCGCCGTCCCGAGTTTGTGAAAGTGATCGATTAGCAAATGGAAATTATTGTTCTTAAATCTATTTTAATTATGACCAAGCCTTTTTTTATAATCAAGCCCTCACCGCAAATTTGGTTGTAAACTAAAGGCGGTAGTTAGTAGTGTGGGGTTTAGTTGTAAATTAAAGTCTCTTTTCATCTGAATATGGAAAATATGAATTTGCAGCAAATGAGAATAAGCATCCCCAACGGCCTTGTACAGTGAATTTCGCTTTCTCTTATAAGAAAATGTGTAAATGTTATAAAAATATTTTATAAAAAATAAAAAATCATAAGTGATATATGTTAACCTGTCTCTGAGTAACCAACACAGCAGAATATAACCCATAAGTCGAGTCCGGGCTGATGCGTTACTGAGAGAATAAAACCGAGATCTTAATTCACACATTGTGCTGTTTTACGAGCACATTAACATATTTTAACTCTTCTCGTCAGAAAGATTATAACATATATTAAACCCCATGTACACTTCGAAATGTACATGAGAATATGTATCACAAGCGACCTCTCAACGTGGAAGCGGAAAATGGCAAATATATATGGATTGGGAGAAAGGAAACTGATCTATGATTGTTCATAATTAGTCCCCATAAGAAATCAATTTGTGTGAGGTCTATTATTAGGTGAAGTATATTATCGTATCTATTTATTATATATTCATATAAGTTGAAAACTTACGTTCATTACACTTCATATATCTCTATCTGGTCTTGCTCGATCCAATCGTTCACATGATCTTTCTTGTGTACACATCATATTCTACATCGCACAATCCCAAATATAGCTACAGGCTTCAGAGAACTTGTGGAGTTGATCGAACCGGAAAGTGAGAACGACGAGGATTTTCTGATGGTAAGGAACTATTCATCATACAATCTGTTATTTGAACGGGAATTTTGTTTGAACCTCTTTCCAATCTGCTATGCAAGGTTTTCAACTTCAGGTACTTATGAGATGTTTAGAGGAGAGCACTGCTAGTTTTATCTGATCAAGCCTGCATAATCACATCTTCCAAGTTCGGAAGAGGGAAAATATACAAACTTGAAGAGAAAGAGTTAGTGCATAAATTAACATTAACAAAAAATAATACTTTTATTCACTTAGAGCCAGTAGCTTTATATGAAGAAGGAGATATTTTCCCATCCTGTATTTATGGATTTTTGATTCAAAGTGATCATATGTACGATAGAAAATCTAACTTTAGTCATTTAACTTTAACTATTTAAATATAATATTAAATTTAACTAATGTTCTCGTGAAAGTACCTATGGTATCAATTCATATTGGGTTATCTGAAGCTCATGTGGACGGCACTTACGGCTAGATCTGTTTTTGAAACGATTTGGCGGTTCTTTCGCACCTTTCCATTTTACAGTGTTTTTAAACTTGTCACCTCTAACTAGCTCCAAATCGGTTATTTTCGGTTATTTTTAATAACTACATTAATGTTTTTCCTCTTCTTTGTATTAGCTATAACTGCACTTTGCATGCATATTAACTTTATGTTTATCTTTACAGTGACAACAAACAAGTCGTCATTCATTGGGTATAGAGAAAAGCAAGTGGTAGCTGAACTAAATATCACGATAGAACAATTATTAAGAGAGATTATGACACGGAGAGCAGAGGAGAACCTCCACCCTGGAGTATCCAGTGAAAGGACATTGCGGGAAAAAGGGGCAACCGGCCCAAACAGTTAACTATGGATGGCTAACTGAGCAGAGATTGCCAAAGAACTTCCAGGACCTGAAGAAAACAAACATCGTTCACTTTCAGTCAATTGTCGAGCAAATGGAATCGATAAAGCTAAAGTTCAAAACAGTAAAATCTCTGGGGAATTCCACTCCAAATAGACAAGTTGAACTGGAAAGCACACGAATCTGATTCCAATATAACATAGCCAAAAGCATGACTATTCAAGTAAATACTGAGAGAAAACCCATGAAAGTTACTCGGTTAAAGTAGTGATGTATGCAGGAAGTGCATTTCAGCTTATACGCACCAATACAGGTGAAGACAAGACAGTGATCTATGAAGTATGTCCAGAAGAATTTCAATTCTTCAGCAAACAGAACGGCAACAAATTAACCGGGGAAAATCTTGAATATATACACTATCACCCCAAGGTTAAGAGTACAATTTTCGCATAAGTCATGCCAATAATCGACCATATACTTTTGATTGACTGCCTTGTCCATATGATGGACTTTACCTCGGTGAGTGAGGTCTATAATTTAAAAGATGGTAACCTTCTCTTTTTGTCTTTATCTTTTTAAGGGTTTAATTGATTTTTAGTGGGTTAGGGGTTTTTTGTATGGTTTTTCCTTTACTGATAAAATATGAGAATCCAAAACAAATGTGTTTCAAGTTCACAATATCTAGGGTTTGTCCCAAGCCTAGTGGAATGCTCCAGTTGACAGGAGATTACATTTGGAATGGAATTGCTGGGTTATACATTAAATATTTATCCAGATCTAAACTCTTTCTCTCTCCTTTCCAGGTTTTGTAGCGACTCTCAAACAGATAGTTATTCATTGAGACCGTTATTCTCTCATACGCATTCATGCATGCATATTCATCTTCTTCTAAGTTCAGAAGAGAATAATATACATGCACTTTAATTTAGAACCGTGTATCGCTCAGGGAGTGTTTTTTAAATCGCTCTAAGTTTTTATTTTTCATCTTTTGACGTTTTGACAATTTTGGTAAATTTTTGAATTTTTGATTTCACTTACAATTGAAACTCACGTACAATTTGGAAAAAATTAAGTTAAAGATAACCGCAGCTGTTTCCTGCGGGTGCCTCCCGAGGTAACCGTAGAAAACGTACGTGGTTTCTTGTCCGTAACCGTAACACTTGCTCGTGGGAGACTAATATTTTCCCAAAGTTCCAGCTTTGACACTCCGTAATCTCCTTTGTCGCATGGAGACTTATATATACGCAGTTGAGGTTTAAGAGGAACGTGACTCAATGAGTTGCAAAGGGATAGGAGGACCTCATCAAGCCTTACAAGGGAGAGAAGGACCCGAAGAACCAAGCAACTACTACCCCGGAGGGAAGAACACTGGTGCTAAGCCTCGCTATCAGTAGCTCTAAGATCGCCTATGGTACCTATAATGTCGGGCACAGAAAAGTCAGTACTTCGACAAACAACAAGTGCACATGAAGTAGCATCGCCTATTGCGATTGTCCTCCTGCTGATCGCGTCTGCTCATGACGTCTCTCATGGTAGGCTCTGGCACAATCTCGAAGAAAGACGTCGAACTTCAAAGCTGTTGATCAGTATATCTCCAATGCTAAAGAGATAAATCGATGTCCCACCTGCATACTCCTATATTTGATCACCTTCGCTGTTGTCGCCACGTCTGTCGTCCATCCTGGGAGATGGGTGACACATGTGCCGCCACTGAGTCCTGTGTCGGATCCGTGACAATCACATCAGCCACTAAGATTCTGATCCACCCTCATCATGTACATGTCAACTCTCACTGATCCTCTCGTCTGAAAGACATACCAACATTCTCTCCACGTCATGTGATCACTCTCTCGTGCTAAGCCAAACACGACGTCCCTGATGACATCGTGAGTAGCTATCCGCTCTCCACCGTGAGGACACCGAGTAAGATGACGACCCGAGGTGTCAAGTGAGACACCGCACTCGTAGGTAGTTTAAACAGGTTGAGGTTTAAATCACTTAGAGAACCGTGACACTTCCACTTCTCAAGAACCTACCAAACCCCACAACCTTCCTCCGCAAACATCCGCGCATGTGATTCAACGAGCAGATTCCGAATCCGAAATAAAAGCACCAGTGACGAAATCAGAACCTACAGCACTTCTACAACGATTGCTCCCTTTAAAGAGCAACGCAAAACTACTTACCCGAGTAGAAAGGAACAACGCGACCCAATGAATAGCAAAACGGATGGGAAGACCTCATCAAGCCTCACAAAGAAAAAGAAGGACCCGAAGGGCCAAGCAACAACCACATCGGGGCTAAGCCCCGCTATCAGTAGCTCTAAAATCGCCAGTCGCACCTATAATGTCGGAGACCAAAAAGTCAATATCCCTACAAACAACTGGCGCACCTGAAGAGGCATCCCCTACTGCGATTGCTCTCCTGTGAACTGCTCCTGCTAAAGCTCTCTGTAGAGCAATGGAAACTCGCTGCCTAAAAAACATGGTGCAGAAAGAAAGAGAAAGTGGTACTCCTTGGCGCCTCTCATGATAGGCTCTAGCACAGTCTCTCAGAAAGACGTCAAACTCCAAACCTGTCGATCCGTATATCTCCAAAGCTAAAGGGGATGAAGCGATGTCCCACTTGCATACCCCTATACTTGGTCACCTTCGCTGCTGCCGCCACGCCTGCAATCCATCCTGGGGGATGGGTGATCACTTGTGCCGCCACTGAGTCCCGTGTCGGATCCGTAACAACCACATCAGCCACTGAGACCTGATCCTCTCTCATCATGTACAGGTCAGCTCTCACTGATCCTCCTGTCTGAAGGGCATACCAACGCTCTCTCCACGTCATGTGACCACTCTCCCGTGCTAAGACAAACACGACGTCTCTGATGGCATCGTGGGTAGCTATCCGCTCTCCACCATGAGGACATCGAGCAAGATGACGATCCGATGTGTCGAGTGAGACACCGCACTCGCAAGTGGATAGTGCCGAAGCAACAGGCTGTACCAAGCCTAGACGGAACCTCATCGCTGTAGAGAAGATAGTCGGTGCGAGTCGGAACGCTCTAATGCAAGGTCGAGCTATGAGCCAAGAGCCTGCGCCCTTGTCCGAACAAGAGCGGAGTCGAGCTCTAGTATCCCGTGAGATGGAAAGATCCACTAAGAGAGCATGGAGAACCTGCTGGAAGTGGTGCCCCGTCAGAGAAGACTGTTGTCCGTGAGATCCATCGGTAGCTAAGGTATCGAATCGAGGATGTGCCTCACGTGTCTCAAGAGTCAGGCCATCTCTTGCCTCACGGAGACACATCTGTAGTGGGTAAGAACCATCCTCCACCTCTGTCACGTAGCTCTCTAGAATAGGTCTATCTCGCACGAGAAAACGACAACAGAGCCAAGGTGTTGAGAAGGCCCAACTACCCAAAAAGACTGCCGAAGCAGTCTCCTCCATGGATAATAAGCCCACCCCGCCACATGATATCGACAAAGATGTCTGCCTACGTGCGAGAGGTCCTGCCACACAGTCAAAAGTCCTCGGTCCTATAATGTCGTTAAACACCCTCATGATCTTTCTATCAAACTCTCTAAGGCGCGAGATGAAGATAGGAGATGGAGGTACTGTGCGGAGTAAGTAACTAGGACGCCGCGCAATGGAAGAGTAAAGGATACCAAAGGCAACTTGAGGATCCTCCCACATAGAGAGATCCTCAATATGCAAGACGTCCTCCGCTAGGGCAACATCTAAGAATCGAGAGACAAAGTCTTCTGTACCCACAGGTACTCCGAGGATACGTAAACCATCAGTGGGGATAACAAACCCCTCCGGGAGCTGTAGGTCCGATGGTATACCTATGGGAGACCAAGCCGTGCACTTTGACACCTTCACCCTCAGCCCTACCAAGACCAATTGAGAGACAAGGTGGTCAAAGACAACACCGACTTGGTCCGCCGGACCTACGATGTGCGTATCATCAGCTAGAGATGGAAAAACACAACCTGGAGCAGCCAAGGCGGTGGCCAAGAGAGCTCTGTAGTGAGCTAAGACAAAGAAGGGTCCACCCAAAGGATCTCCTTGACGAGTACCTGCAGCGGAGCTGATGACTGTAACCCCTTCTATCGTAGGACCGTGCTGGTAGTAAAGAGAAGAAGAAGAACCATAGAAAGATCGCACGAAAGGGATCAGACCCGCCAAAGAGTCTCCACCATCCATGAGCTCCCTAAAGATGGAAGCGCTATTAAACGCTTACCCGAGTAGCACTCTTCACAATGCTGCCAGCTTCGTTAAAATCCCACTCTCTTGTTCCAAAAAAGAGAAGAATTTCTAAAGCACACTGCTGACGCTGCCACCTGAACTCATCACCCCTCGCGCCACCAGTCCGAACCACAATACTTCTTCTTCGGCCACGCGGCTCTTGAGATCGCGCTTCATCGACCTCATTGCTCGGCTTACTCTTCAGCGTCGCCTTACGATCCTCAGGTCACGTCACAGCATTATTCGGTTCGTCTCGTCATCTACCGGTGAACACAGTTCAAGACGTCCAGAGCTACGAAGGACCAGCGGTACCACGCCAGTATCTGGACTTGCCTTTTGCGTTTTACAGTACATTTAAAACGCAGACGCCCATTTTAATTTTGTGGCACTTCCGTGAGGCAAGAATGCACACTACTGTACTTTTTCCTTCGACTGTGGTGACTACTGTACCACAGTACACTTCCCAAACCGCTTTAACTACCGACCGTGTCTATGTGCCCCAGTGTGAGTGAGAATTTTTCTGTGGGCCCGTGATCGTAACTACTGTCCTGTCCTGTGCTGTGCCAAAGGCAGGACTACGCAGTAGTACTTATAATTCTACACTGTACGCAGCGAAAAAATATCAAAGACAACGAAAGGACTGAAGCGTTTAGTTGGAGGCAGGGATTGAATTGCTTGCTTGTATGGTGACATGGTTCTGAGATCGTCAGTGGCGCTGGGGTCCGAGCGCATGGGAAGCAGGGTGAATTTGTTTGGAATTCAGGCTTTCACGAGCAGAGTGCCGAGGTTCTGGTCCGCTTCGGCTTGTAGGGTTTCATCTCTTGCCTGTGCACGAGTTCGCCGGTGTGAAATTTCGTCTTCTGCTGCCGGTGGCGTAGTAAGGATGAATGCAGCAGGGGCTGATAGCCCCTCCAAGTCGGTAATCTCGAAAGCCTTATGTGCGTGTGTACATGTTTATCTGTTGTGAGCTTGTATTAGTTTCAGATGAAATGCGTCTGTTCAAGATCATGTGGCGTCTGCGTTGGCTTGCGTCTTGCGAGCTGCCAATAACGCCTTCATGAACCCGACATTTTGATCTGTACCCATTGTTAGTGAATTCCAGTGGACTCCTGATCACCCCATGGCTTCCGTAAGTATCCGTGCATCACAACCAGGTGTCAAGATCTTCACACCTGGTTGTGATGTGAACTGCCTGTTGTTCAGTGTGGATTGTTGTGAAGGAGAACCTTTTCCGAGGGAAAGCTATTGGAACTCTACCTCATATGCTCAAAACAAGTCTCCAACGTTTAGCTCTATTTATGCTAAGAGCGTTCCTGTAGATTGCATTGTTGTGGAAGACAGGGTCATGAATTCTGTGAACTTATATTGCAGTAGCCCAGATCTTAATCCGCTGTCTATCTCACAGTCTTTCTGACTACAGGGGTTTCTTCTTATCATTTGGTTGTTCTCTTAAATTGCACCGGTTTTTAGTGCATTTAGATGGTTGCCATGTTTTCTGCTATCTGAATTGGAAACCTTTTCCTCGCGTCTCATTAGCAACTGATCTCATTTTTCTGGAGTCGAGTAAGAGTCAGAGCCATCCTGTCGAGAAATGGTCTTCATATCTTCGAATTGTTGCGTTGGAAAACAAATAATCAGAAAGACTGTCCCGTGAACAGGTATCTGTCCGCATCCATGGTAAAGTTCAAGGGGTATTTTACCGCAATTGGACCGTAGAGATGGCAAAGCAGCTGGGAGTGAATGGATGGGTGAGGAATAGCAAGGACGGAACAGTGGAAGCTGTGTTCTCTGGGGAACCATCTGCTGTTGATACTCTTCTGGAGAAGTGTAAAGTAGGTTCGCCAGGTGCCAAGGTCAGCAATGTAGAAACCACTCCCTACAAGGATACCGTCGTCCAAGGATTCGAACGGAAGCCGACTATATGGTGATTCGGCAAACCATTCCTTTACACAGAGCACGTAGCCGCTCACTGCAATCACTCTGACCGGACTTAAAATGTACTTTTGGCTAAAACTCTCCGATGGATGTATACTACAGTAATAAAAGTATGTAGCACCTGTAAGTGACCTCGCATGTGCTTATTTCCTCACAAATTGACCTCCTCTACTTTCTTTCGGTTCATATTCAGTAAATCCTCCAGAAAGAAGTGCAGAGTTGGACGATCTTGACGACGACTCGACGACGACGGGCGAGACAAAATGCTCTTTGCTTCTGGGGGACTGAAGGACGACCCTAACCACACTTGATCTTCGAAGGGTCTGGAGGTGGCGTTAATGGCTTCAAACATATCTTCGGCTTCCTTTGTCTTTTATATACTTCGTATATAGGCGTCTGAAGCTCGTTCCCTCATTGATAGCGTCCGAAAATAAAAGCTTTTGGAGGATATTTTGGTACTTGTCAAATTGACTATGATACGTGCAGTCACGGCGTGGAGTGTGGAGTGTGGAGTTTTCATGAAGTAGAATTGGTCTGCACAGTGTGCTAGACTGAACACTCTTGAATATGTTCGGTTGAACACTATCAAACAACTGAACAACGGCGATCAGAAATAGAAACCTCAGCAACGATAAGAGATAGTAATTGGGCTGCAAAAGTATCAATCTGTGAACCATGCACTCTCGGTTAGTGTTCTGTATCCCGCTTCGGTGATTAGAGGTAAACAGTAGTTTGTTTCCTACTTCTCCTGAAAAGCGACTTCATTCAGTTTACCATAGTTGCCGATGTAGATTTTTCTTGATATACGATCGCTTGCCCAATCGGCGCCCATTTCCTCTGATCACTTTAAGGTAAGACGCCATAGTCGACAGTTTGATGTACCTCAAGTACCTCTAAATTTGTTTTACTGCTTCCAAATGAAACTTCTGCGGGTGAGCCATGAACTTAGTCCATAAATTCTACGCAAACGAAAAGATGAGACGGGTGTTTGTCAGGTAGATAAAGCCTTCTTATCAAATCTATCTTGCATTAAGTAATCTGGTTCTACGGTTGATCCATGAATCTGCTTATAATACACCTGCGAATTATACATTGGGACTTGGTGAGGTAGATAGGACATGAAGCGGGATATATCGGATCGGTGTTCATCTGGACTCGGCTTTTTCTCATTCCTTTGCGTGCTTTTCTGAAACCTACAGGTGAGCTACGAAACTGCTTATAACTCTAACTAGAAATGACATATGAGGACTGATACAGATCATCCCATCAGATGCACGAAGCAAGGGTGATACATCGGACTTGTGTTCCTCTGCAATTGACCTTTAATTCTTCGAGCTAAGATGTTTTGCCTCTGATTCATCCCAAACCTTCTCCCAATTGCATCTGCATACTCCATCTGAAATAAAATATGAGTATCCTTTCTAGTAAATGCAGAAACTCAATCAATTTCAAACCTTCTCAGAATTGATCTCCATATCTCTCTCAAGTATCCGAAAGTAATCACGAAGCAACTGACACCGTTAAGTAGTTGACAACGCAGGATATTTCAGACAATTTTCTGCAAAAGAGTCACTGGCACAGCTGTATATGATCGGTAGGTGTACACTCAAAACACCCAACAACAAATTACACACCCGACATGCTGTGGAATTTAGAGACTGTTCGGAGCGCAGGCACCTAACCTGGTCTATGACGTCATCAGCACCTAGCAGAGTAGCATTTATATTCATACGTCGAGAATGGCAGATCACTCTCTAGTACATATAGCTAACCCGGCCACACACTCAAGAAACTAACCACCACAAAGACACGCTCGAACGCATGCACCTCAACCAGCTTCAACCAGCTCTCTCCCTTCATCAAGACTTAACAGAGAGGGTTAGGCTATAGATGAGTAGAAGTGGTCGACCGAAACGGAAGACATTTCCTACTCATCCGGGCCCTGTTGGTACAGGAATTTCTGTTCAGTTCCGGGGATCTGAGGGCAGAGTGGTATGTATTGAGTAGCTAGGAAGGGTTAAAATGTGCGGTGAAATTGAGTATCAAGTTAGCGAGTGTTCAAAAGACGTGTCATTCATATGAAGTTTGAGATATAAACGAATCAAGATTGGAGCACAGAAGGAGCGGTAGGCGACGACTTTGCAAATCGTTACACTAATCGAAAAAATGACTGCACACAATCAAAAATTTGATACATTTGCAGCAATTATACAGATCTGCTGAGGAAAGGGACCAGAGTATTTGGTCACACACACTATCAGCAACCTCTACCAACCTCACCTACATCAAGGCCATGACCTGACACTCGGCCCACCTTTCTCATTTACTAGAGAAAAGATGATTTACAAGTTGTCAAGCTGGAGCAACCAGCAAAAGCAGTTGCATAAGGCAAGTAAAAATTCATCAATCTCAATTGAGCCCCCTCAAGGGTCTCAACGACTTTAGTATGCTCTTCGTCTACCGGAGCACACCCTATACCTGAAGGAATGGTTCCACCTAAATCACCTGTAAGTAATTTTACATCATCCGGTAGATCATCTCTGGGAACTACCTAAGGCGAGCATTTTAGTCCTCAATGTGCTGAATCTCACCCATCATGATCCGATTGCTTGTGACACTGAATCCTAAAAGAGAGGGATCAACCACCTTCTTGCCCTTCTTCCCTTTCTTTTTGCCTGCTTTGCTGGAGTTTCCATCCGCATCTGTAACACCACTGTCGTCCTCCTTGTTGCTACTCAAGGAGGCAACAAGTTTACTCTTGAGGTCTCCCTTTTTACCATTACTCCTGCTCAAAGATTCATCCCTGATCACCGCATCGCTCACAGGGAAAACCGTCCGAATCACATCAGAGGGCATCATCTCTTTGCGCCGGAGAAACTCAGTTTTGAAATTTTGCACAGTCGGACCAGACCCAAGATACTGTGTCAGATATTCTCCAGCCTCGGCAACTGATGGAAGCGAAATGCAGAAGTCGACAAGAGTCATGTCTGTTACAGACAGCATAATGCATTAGAAACATACACCAGATGCACCAAAACCACCTAACAAAGTCCACTAAAAGCAACAGCAAAGGAGAACAAACATGCTCATGAAACAACTGCATGCACTGCACTTAACGCAGGACGGGTTCATACGCCTTATAATACAGCATATGGGACCAAAGTGCTCGACAGGCAAGACTCCTACCATCATTTCCCGTCAGCTTCTTTATATGCAGTTCACACCACTGTCGAAACGCTCTACCCTCGGTTGTAACATTAGCTGCAGGCTGTGCGACTGATGGTATGGCTGGATCTGCAGCAAACAAAATTATCAACGGGCAAAGGTGAAGACGTTGCAAGTAATTCTGTTTGTATGACTGATTATTCTGACTATGTACCTCATGCCGTGCGACGGCTCAAGAATAGAGGGGTGGAAAAAGCTGGTATTAAACTCCACTCAAACCTTACCATGACCTAACAGAGGACAGAGCAACGAAGTACCTTCATTAGCTTTCTTAGTTGCTGTCTGCTGCTTTTTCCCCTTGACTGGTGCAGATTTGTTACTGGCAATGGCTGATAATGACGGGAACTCCATGGGACTGACACGAGGAGATCCAGCACCTGCTGCTGCCTGTCGAAATGCAGAAGCTGGTGCTGGCGAAGGAACAGGTACCGGTGCTGACGCCGGTGCTGGGACTGAGGGAACTTTCGTTACAGGACCCTTCGAAGCCTTTCCCATTCCAGTCAAAGACGGAAATTCTGGCCTGCAACCAAGACGGACCATAGATCTACGTCAGTATGCAATAATAACATACACAGAATCATGGAACTTGGCTGATCTAGTGACGGGCGCAGGGAGTTTACGGAAAGCACTGTAGCCTAGTGTCACCACTGTAGAAGCTGAGAAAACGGCTCACTATATGAACAAGTGCTGTACGACTTCTGTTGCTACATATTTTTGTGTCTAAATCACTCCCACAATTCGAAGAGGCTTCGGAAATTGACAGTGCTAGTTTGGTCCTACCGTTCAGCTTTCGTTGCTTGCTTGACAGCACCAATCTTAAGTGTCACATCTTCACTGTAATCCCAAAACAACTCATCATCATCTTCAAAGACACCTGTTTTCGATCGAGAATTGCTATTGGCTGGAGCCAATGCTGGAGCAGCTACTGGTGCTGCAAAGCTGGATTGGACAGCACTCGATGTCTGTGGAGATGGGGACACTGAAGGGCGTTGCCAGACAGATGCACCTGATCCACTGGTGGTACGAGCTACATTAGGCTTGATAGGGGCGGAAACTTGCATCACTTCAGCCCTTATTTGCCTTTCCTGCTCCTCTCTTGCACGCCTTTCAGCTTCTTGAATTTCTTTCAAGGATTTGGCAGTTTTCAGCTTGCTTGGATCCACTGACCAAGCAGGTAGTGGCTGAGGGGAAACCACTTCTTCCTTTAGCTGCAGAAAATCAGCCAGAGAGGGGCCTGGAGGAGGTGCAGGTAAGACCTCTTTCGCTAGATCTTGTTGCGCCAGTCGAGCTGCAAGGTTCTTGGAGGAAGTTGATGGTGAGATCTGAACGGGCTCTGGAGTGGAAGTAGGAGTCGTCTTGCTTACAGCACCCTTAGCTTTAGAGGCCCGTTTCTTGCTCTTCTTCGATTCTTTAGGTTCCACAAAGTCAGAATCGTCAAATGTCGCAGAGGCTGGAGAAGGAGTGGCAGCAGGTGTAGGTGCGAAAACCTGACTTGTTGAGATTTCAGAAGCAGCATTCTCCCCACCCTTCTTACTTGGAGCGCTCACTAGTATCTCTTCGGCATTCACTTCACGTATGTTTGACTTTTCACCACTTGGCATTTGGATTGAACTATTCCAAGTCGCTTCACCCTTTCCACTTGAAGCAAGAGGAGAAGCATAAGTGGACAACCCAGAATGACCTAGGGCTGCGACTCTCCGGGCTTCCTCATCCTGGATATCTCTCAAAGATTTTGACTGAGAAACTGCTGTAGCCGCAGCCCACGGTCCAGAAGCGGTCAAGGACATTGAGCGCGCAGCTGCGTCTGCCGCAGCTGCTTCTGTCGCAGCCTTCTCCTCCACCATTCTTCTTTCTGCTTCTTCTTGTTGGATTTCCATCAGGGACTTCGGTTTTGGTGTGA
Source organism: Asterella californica (assembly GCA_036924285.1). Taxonomy (NCBI): domain Eukaryota; kingdom Viridiplantae; phylum Streptophyta; class Marchantiopsida; order Marchantiales; family Aytoniaceae; genus Asterella; species Asterella californica. Next base: position 18,440,602 of record JAYKYS010000008.1, read on the forward strand.
CTGGAGGCTTCCAGACTGGCTGGGTGGGCATTGGAGGCGTTTCAGTGACAGAGTTTTGAGGTGAAGTTTCTGTCTGAAGGCCTGAAGACCAACTTTCAGTAGTATGCTGCTGGTCGGAGACAATCGCTACAGGTAAGGCACTAGAAATCGATTGAGGCGTGGGACCAGGCTTGGAATTAGATAAACCCTGACCGGGCTGCTCCATTTGCCCATACTCCTGAGAATCCTCCCAAGAATGGCCCCCAAACACCTTTGAAAGAGGACGCAAGGAACTGCTCTCTTTGCCCTTTTCAAGGAAGACGTTAGTATCGAGATGAGAATCAGAAGCGTATTGCCAGCCAAGCCCTTTTAGCTGAGACTGATGACCATCGACACTGCTGAAATCATCTTGAGGCGATGATCGTCGGTCGTTTACCTTTCCAGGAGCATCTAAATCAGCTGATGAGCTACTCGTGGGTACGGTCCATCCTAGAGGTCCAGTTTCGGATTGCCTATCCTGAGTTTGAGATTGGAAACCTAGGGAGAAGGATCCGGAAGACTCGGAATACGGGACACTACTTGCCCTCTCAATCCTTGACCTTTCTTGAAGTTGTGCGACTAGATCGGCAGCGACTCCAGTGTCCTTTCTCTGAGACCCTCCCATAGATGACAAACTCCTCTCAACTCTTGCCAAATTAGGGTCAAACAGACTAGCCGGACCTCTCACACTCGTGGCAGGCTCATATCCAAAGACTCCTTGGCTTTCTGGCTGAGGAGGACCTTGGACTTGAGGATGCTGCATTGAACCTTGCAACATGCCCAAGGAGCTCGGCATATGGTGCTGCTGCTGCTGCTGTTGTGCCTGCTGTGGTTGTGGCTTCAACGTATCAAACGGCCTCAGTGGAGCTTGAGCTTGCGTACGCACGAACTGACCGAACTCATCCACTTCCCACACTCCAGAGATCCGCATTTCTTCAACACCGGGCCTTGGGGGTTGTGATTGGCCAAACTGCCGCACCTGAATACGAAGTCACTGTCCGAGTAAGCCTCCATTCTCTTGAAGAAAACCGGAACTGTCATGTGAAACAGCATCATCAACCATGAAACTACACGGATTCCAGCTTCTGAAAGCATGAGGTACAGGAACCGTTCCACATCACAAGGCAACCACCTTTACTTGGAAACAACTTGTAAAACCCAAAAGATCGTTAGAACAACAAGTAATTAAGGCAGATATTACACTGACAAGGAATCTGAAGCTGTACCTCTTCCCTGCACAAGCTCAGACAGAATCAGAAAGAGATATATCAAGCCAAAACGATATATGAATACTCAGATAGAACTTGCTTCATGTAGGTTACACAACATCCGATTTATGAGCTTACTACTCTGGAGGTCGGAAGGTGAGTAAAGGTAACATCCCGCAAGTCACGACATGAGTAGAGGTTGGTCAACCACACGCTGGTCAAAGTCGTCATCAAATATCAGTGATTAAAGTACAAGTAGTTAACGCTAATTTGAACAGATGTTTAATAAGAGCTACCATTACTGAAAATGATGTGGCACCTAACTCGCAAGTGCACCCAAACCGGTTCATACTTTTGGTTCACCAAGTATGAAAGAGGGAGAGCCTGCAATCGTAAGGATCAAAACTGGAAATCTGCCGGTCTGAAGGTAGTAACACCAGTGAAAGTACTTAACATACGCCCAGAAACTGTGACTAGACTCTTGTATCTCGACCGCATGGCCGGATAACCGAGAGGATACCTGTGCTACACAGACTTGGACATAATAGGAAAGCAGTCGATGTCCACCAGATAGACCTTACAGAACTATTGTCTTCTGACCAGGCGGATCAGCCAAAACAAATGGAGGCGGTTCTCGTCCGCGAAGTGTTACAAAATCAACTGAAAGCTTGCAACCAAGCAACCATTACCGAGAATTCACACGCCCAGTTCAACCTTATTATGTGGGTCCAGTTCATCAGACAGCTTTTAGAATCTTCGTGAAGTAACACTCATATAGTTAATCAGGGCCTGCACCTGTTGCTGTTGCTGTTCTTGTTGACGGTGGCGCAGAAGTTGGTCGATTCCAGGGGCAGGTTGATGCCTAGATTGATGAAGCTGATCAAAGCTACCACCCCGTGGGCCAAGAGGATGTTGAGGAGCCTGTGCCAGTTCATGGGTCTGTCGCATTAGTAACTGATCCGCAAGTCCACTGACTGGTCCTCCTGTTGGCGGCTGTCTGTGCACGTGATCGAAGTGGTGATTCTGCTGGTGTTGTCTTAGAAGCTGTTCCAACAAAACTTGAGGAGGTAACTGTTGTTGCTGTTGCTGTTGCAGTCGTAAAAGCTGATCCAAGACAGGGCCTGAGGGAGGGATTGGTAAGGGAGGTTGCGGCTGCTGCTGTTGATACTGCTGCTGCTGCTGCTGTTGCTGCAGCATGTTTAGTGCCTGAAGATCACGAGAAAGCCCAGGACGGAGAAGCTGTTCCAGAGCAGCAGGCCCCCCTGCAGGCATCTGTTGCTGGTGAGTAAGCACTGGCGGAGAAGGCTGAGAAACCTGACGTTGAATTCCCGGGAGTCCTGGCTGCATTAAACCATATCGTTGTAGGTGCTGCATTTCCAATGAGTGAATATGTGAGTGATCAACCCCACCACCTTGAGGCATGTTGTGATGAGGAGGTGGTAAATCCGAAAATGACCGCATCAGATCCCCCCTGATATCAGGCCAGCCGCGATCAGGCTGAGGCCCGACCTGTACCTGGCTACCGACTCCTTGTAACATCGGCAACAATTCTGCCGGCCTCGAAGCCGACAGATGATTTGGTGTCGGAGGTCCCCTGAATGAAGGATGGTTTGGTAAGGGTACAGAAACCTCGATACTCCCGGACGATGGAGGCTCCCCTTCTTGCCCAGCCCACTGAGAGAAAAGACCTGGTGAGGGGTGCCTCGCCGATTCCAACTCATCCGATTCAACTCGAGGGAACGCAGACATTCGGCGTCGCATGGAGTACGTCCTCTCCAATCCTGGTCCATCCCTGTGACCGAAAAACCTATCGACAGGGATATCTGTACAGAATGTACAAAATGGCCTATTCAAGTCAGTATGCAGGCCATACGAGACACAAAGAGAAAACGAACTATCATCGGAATAGAGTCTACCCGCAACTTTGGACTCAGCCTGACAACATTCAAGAAGTGGTTCCAAGCACCATTTACCTTCTTGAGGATCAAGAAACGACTCCTTCAACTGGTCTTCCAGACTGAGTCGTGGGTCTCCAGACAAGGAAGTAGCCTCAGATGCATCCACAACATCACTCATAACTTCCATCTTCGGCAAGGGAGGTTTACCTTGTAACTCCTTTGTCTCTATCACCCCAGTATCTGTCCCAGAGGTTGACAAGCTGGTATGCCGTGCAAAATTAACAGATAAAGTATCCACCTCGATCTTTGAGATAGCCTCAATCTGTTCCTCGACCTGCTTCAGAGCATCAAATCCAGGGGGCACTCTTGCCTTCGGCTTCAAATGCGGCATTACATTTCCCAAAGAAGTGAATGGAGCATTCGCTGGTGCATCGGCGAGACGCACTGGTAGATCAACACCAAAGAATCCAGCTTCGAACCAATCAATAATATCCGAACCGTAAAACGGTCCTTGCATCTCCCCTTGCGGGTCAGTATAGAACAAGCTCAACTCCTCCGGTGGAACTGGACGAGAGTTGGTCTTACCAGGGGTCTCTCTGTCAGAGCTCCCAGTATACTGGCCACCTCTGGCAGTACCTCCTGATGAGCCCATACCAGAAGCGGACTGCTCTTCAGCCTTCTCCTGGCCGCCGCTCCTCTGATAGGAACTTTCTGAGTGCCACCGCCTCTCACTGACGCTGGACCCAGGACTTTCATCATCATAGTTTCCGGGAAGTTTCTCCTTTTCTTGGCCAGGACCCCTTTCAGATTTATTCAGATACTCTTCTCTAGAGTCTTCTTCGCCTCTACTTTGTCTCCAACTGTTCTCTTCTCGCGAACCGCGTTCGTTTCTCCAATTTTTCTCATCCTTTAAAGAACCAACAGGTGCTTCATCACCATTCCTTCCTCGTCTCCAAGCGCCATCGCTCCGCTGTCGCCAGCCGGCATCCTCCCTACTGACGTTGCCACCAGCGGTTCCATCTTCTCCAATCCTACGTTGCCTCCAGCCTACCTCGTCTCTTCCACCTGAATATCCGACTAGAAATTAGAGTTCAGACACAACAACGAGAAAAAGAGCTCGTTGTCTTCCAGAAAGTAGTCACCGGTAGGGTCAGTGAACGCTGACCATGACTTTCAAACTTCAAACAGTAGAAAAATCTCCGCAGACTATCATTCAAGTCAACTTTACCTTCGAGATCCTGCGCACTTTCACTCCGACCATGAGGATCCCAAGTCTCACCGCTATCTGCGTCTGCATACCGTGCCTCCGCGAGTCTATCAAAGGCACCCCCATCACCGCCACGAACATCACCAAATCCAGGCGCATCGAAAAAGTCATCCTCCCTATGGCTATCGAAAAGCCCATCTTCCTTACCGACTGAGAAAAGCCAACACCAAGACAGAGAGCAAGTTAGAGTTACAGTCATTCGAGGAAACAGGTTACTCTGCCAAATTCACACGGTAAAAAATTAGTGAAAGTACCTATACCACGACCACGTCCTCTACCTCGAGCGGGATCCTCACGACCCCTGCCAATAGCAGCTTCTTTTCCCGTTGAGTTATGCACGGCTCCGCTGCTAACAATCTCTCCTTTCCGTACCCCTTCTAATATCACCTGCAAGACACATGAAACCAGCACATCAGGAAATTTCTGTTCCTACTACGACTCGGATATCGAAATAGAGGAAAGTACAGCCATCAACAGTCACGCATACTCACACTAAACTGGGAAAAGTAGACAAAGTCAAGAGAAAAAATGTGCCTAGATAGACTGACCTCTTCTTCCATGTCCGGGGGGAAGAACGCAAGAGGTTCCAGAACTTCGGGTTGAGTCAGTTGAGGAACTTCGGCAAAACTTTCAGGATATCTGGCGAAAGTCGATGAATTCCCAATCTTCCTATAAACATCCAACAGCTTACCCCTCGGATAACGAAACAGATTGTCCTGGAGAGCACCAGATTTGCCTTGACTGCCATCCCACTTGTCGGGAACAGGCGGAGCACCGATTGGACCTCCTGCGGGTGGTCCGTGAAGAAGACCACTCCCAGAAAAGTTGGCTCGGCCACGACCAGCGGCAAAGCCAACATTTGGCCCATCTCCTCTACCCCGTCCCACACCAAAGCCAGGCGCAAATTTCGGGGGAGCGGCCCCCGGAGGAGGAGCTTCTCCACGTCCACGGCTCATAAATGAGTGTGGACGCCATGCACGGTCTCGAGTAGCGTTATCAGGTTCTCTTTCGCCTTCTCTACTATTAAGTGGATTGGGAGTATGGGTTGGAGTGTGTCTATCTCTATGAACCTCCCCTTCTTTCTCAGGCTCTGACCATTTCTCTCTCCGAAACTCTTTATCCTTATCTTCGGGACCCCAACGGGTGCTCCATTTGTTATCACGTCGAGCCTCAAAGCTAGTCTCCCTGTTGGCCGTATCATTCCACCTGTCCGACGGAAGGCGACGAATTTCCGTTACCTCTCTACCTGCATTATTTTCAGCCCATCTCTCTCCTCCTCGACGAGTTTCCGCATTATCTCTCTCTCCCTCTTTCCAGCGATCTCTACGCGCGGCTGTGCTGTTTTCTCTTTCCTCTTCTCGCCAGCGGTCGCGACGACTATTATCAGCATCCCGTTCCAGTGAGATAGACCTCCACCAATCCCGTTTCCTCTCGGGGTCTCTATTCACGTCCCGGCCTCCATCACGCCCTCCGTCTGTCCGACCACCATCTCGACCGCCTTCCCTACCAACATCACGACCTCCCTCACCACGTGGAGCACCGTCACCTCGCCAACGCTCCTTAACTAGGGCTTCGCTGGTGAGTCCTCCATGACTTGGGGTCCCTGGTGTTCGAAGTGGTTCCTGAGACATCTAAAATAGTACGACCCGCATGTTAGTGTAACTTAGAAGTACCCGACACGAGACCTGAAAATTTCAAATCGCCCAACGCTGCCCCAACACCATTCCAACCCAGTAACGCAGGCCTAGTATCTACGAGTTTGATATCAAAAAGATCTTGACGCGAGGGATGATACGGTGGAGAAAAAAGGTAGTACTCTTACTAGCACCCAGTCCAACGCTATCAACAATTACGTGACACAGCATACACTAAGGACAGACAGATCCCTAATCCTGAGATCCGTAGATCCGTGCATGAGAAGAAGGTAATAACTGTACCATGGTGGTGCCGGGAGGTTTGCTTTCTGTAGGCTTGGAAAATAACCACTGAGGCGAAAGAGGTATGATGTTTTCTGAAGCGGCAATATCTGCACCCACTATAAACTGGCCCAGTAAGGAAATATCACCATTCCAAATACGAACGACGCAACATCACATTCAGTTCACGATGCTACTTCTGAGCTAACATCGACATTACATCATCTTCCGGCCCTTCATGGGCAGACGATGACAGACGAAGAGAAGCAATTGCTGCTATGAAGATGAAAGTATACAGTCTGCCATAGACGGTCCCGGGCAGAGCTGCTGCCCGTACCTTCCCGGCTTTCATGTGATGCGTGCAAACCCAAACCCCTAAAACGCAGTCATGACCGGACAGGAATACCTTTGAAGTCGGAATCAGCTCCCAGTAAAAGCTTCGATGAACCCAATATTCCACTGCCCTCGTCTGTAGCACAGAGTTTATGTGCGCACTCATGGTCAGATAAGGAAACCTGTACAACCTAAGATGACGACGTGAACCCAGCAATACCGATAAGGACTACGGAATGAGAGTCGGTGTTGACTTAGTCTTACACCCTCACTCAACCGACAGAGATTCGTAGCTCATTAACAGATAATCAGTGTCAATTCCCCAGAGAACATTTCCAACCACATCAGAGCACTCAGTACATCTGATGCGGGCTACTCAGATGTAGAAAGTGTCAAAGAGTACTCAAGTCCGCAAAAACAGTACCACACGTTCAGGTGCCAGTACGCGACAGAAGCAATCTCTAAAACTTCTATCAAACATGCAAACTCCCCAGTAAGCTCTCATTGCTGCACGGAGACACCACTTAAATCTGATGACCACCGAACATACGACGAAATGTCTGCAAAGGAAGCGGAGAAACAAAATCTGAACACCCCGAACGATGCTTTATCACGTTTCAGACGCATCAAGAATCTAGCAAGGAAATCCACAATCTAGAAAGTCGAGAAATCGTCCGGAAAGATGCTCCTACCACCACGGAGGCTTACTTTAACCACTGTGCAACATACTCATCGTCTGAGATTCTCTAGTCGTAACAGGTTACAATATACATTCTCATTCTTCAGGATCTCCGGCTAACATCGATGAACCATAACCGACAGGAGAATGAGTTGGGTGTCAACCAAGGATCGCTGCAAAAGTGGATGTGAAACCGCAACTTGGGTTTGGAAGAAGACACCACAGCCAATCTATATCCTGAACTAAGATCACTTGACCTCCAGGTTCAACGGTGGGATCCGTGCCATTTCGAAACGAAAGAGGTAAACTGCAGATTTACCATTGCGTTCATGTAACATATCTGAACCAGCCCTCGAAGCTAGCCCGAAACATGCCTCGAACAAAGTCCAAAGATTGTTCTAGGGTAGCTGGAATGTCCGAGTGCCAACTCGCCGGTGGTGATAAGCCAGAGGAAAACCTAGATCAGCATGAAAATAAGGAATGCAGTGGGACACCAAGACTGAGGGATAAGTGATCGCATCACAAGAGCAAGCAGAACAGAGGAAAGAAAGAAAACCACGCACCCCGTAGCTTCCAGGACTCCAGCCGAAGAGGCGTACCACCACCACTCTCTCTCATTGATTCGCCTTTACTTTCCGTCATTGTGCTCAAACCGCTTCAACCCTAAAAAACCACCAAAAGATTATGCCTCTACCGTCTCTTATCCCCTCGTTCTCCCGCCACGCTTCCTCTCCTCTGCGGCGGCAAAAGCAATTGGAGAATCACACTGCGGACGAGGTCTACGACCTAGAAGCAACGAGACAGGAACTAGAGTTCTGTACACTCCCCCACTCTCCTCCTCCCTCCTTCCCTTTCTACGGATGCCCACCACCACACCACTTCCACTCCAAAAGACACCAAATCACCCCCTGTATACTTCCTCTGCCCGTTTTCCTCCAGCCAGCCACGACGACGACACTAAGGATTTCTGCCCAGAGCGAATCTCGAGCAAAGCTCATACCAAATGTGCTTCCTCCTCCTCCTCTCCTCCTCGCACCGAAGCAGTCAATAGAACGACAGAAGATGGTGGATAAGAAGATGAATGAGTTTGCAGTGGTAACAGGGAAGGTGCAATGAAGCGAAAACAGCTGCAAGGGAAATCATGAGCGTATACCCAAAGCTAAGAAGAACCCACTCTTCCCTTCGGTTAATAACCTCCGGTCGTTACCCCGCGGTCCACTCCTCCTTCCCGACTTGGCAGATCAGCCGTCCGACCCACAGACCGGGTCTGTGCCCTTCATCTTGAAATCGACATCTTAAGGTCGTGTACTTTTCTGTCTTTTCTGCTCATTCGTGGCGCACTCCTATTGCCCCTTCCGGGCTCTTCCCTGAGCTACCATCTTGTGTACATTCCCGGCCCGTCACCCGTCACATCGGCTGTCGTGTGGATTAGGGTTTGCGAGTCAGCTCATGCCCTGGCTATAAGAACAAGTTCCACCATAGTTCTTCAACGGGCTCTGTCCTGCAGGGTACGGCAGCGTTATAACAACGTCATAGGCAACTTTGCCTGTGTTCTTGTATGGTGATCGTCGCGTTTGTCCTTTCACTGTTGCTATGAGTTAGCATAGCTATACGTGGATTTATGAAACCCGGAAAAGAAAGGGGGATTTTGTGTCCTAAAGTGAATCGGAAGGATGAAGTCGTGGTGAAAACTGGAAAACGAATAAAAAATTACTAAGAAATGTGTTCGTATTGTAATCGTTGTGAATACCGAAAAAGAGAATATCCTTTCCCACGGCCTTGTACAGTGAATTTCGTTTTCTCTTATTAGATAATGCGTAAGTGTTATAAAAATTTATTATAATAAGTTATTATAAAATATCAAATTAATTCATACATATTATATGTTAACTAGTTCTGGAATAGCCAACTCATCCGAAGATAATCCATAAGTGAAGAGCGGACTGCTGCGCTCCTGGGGGTATAAGACCGGAGGTTTAGTTGTCTAATTGCGTCATTTGCAGAAGACATTAATTAATCTTCTAACCCTTTCCGTCGGAAGGGTTAAAAGATTAATTAATGGACACCCATGTACACTTCAGTGTACATGGGTGAATATCCTGCTTCACCCATGGCCTTGTACAGTGAATTTCGTTTTCTCTTATCAGAATACGTGTAAGTGTTATAAAAGTTTATTTATTAAACTTTTATAAAAAATAAACATCAGAATATCTTTCCCCATGGCCTTGTACAGTGAATTTCGTTTTCTCTTATCAAAATACGTGTAAGTGTTAGAAAAGTTTATTTTATTAAACTATTATAAAAAATAAAATTAATTCTTAAATGTTATATGTTACTCAATCTCAGAGTAGCCAACTCGTCTGGACAGAACCCATAAGTGAAGGACGACCTGCTGAGATCTCTGGGGTATAAGTCAGGAGCTCTCCTTGTTATATCGCACCGTTTGCCCTAAGACGTTAATTAATATTCTAACCCTTCTCATCGGAAGGGGTAGAATATTAATTAAAGAACCTCATGTAGACTTTAGTGTACATGAGATGAATATCCTCCTTCAGAAAAGAAAAAATTAGATCCGGATAAATCTTTAACGCATAGTCTCGTAATTCCACTGAGATCGGAACTCCTGGTTTATATCATGAAGACTATTACTCGGATAGACCCGAGACAGATCTTATGACTGGTATTTTTTCCTCTTGGTTCAAATGTATGTTATTTATTTGGCTTGATATTGATAAAATACAAATAGTTACTAGTTGTTTGTTTTTTGGAATTTAACTTCAGTCAGGTAAACACATGTGGATTCAAACAAAGTAGTTGTCCACAAAGACACTCTTCTCTTATTCTTTTTTCGGGAAGCAATGCCATGTGATGTTGGAACTAGAAGCCAAGCGTCTCATTGTCAGAACAATTCGTTGCGGATAATCCTCTCAAATTGACATGAACGAATATATTTTTCTTTACGGTAGGTGTTAGTTGTCCATCGCCTTGCAAGTTCTTGCAGCAAACGAAGCAATCATAAGGGTCCATTTAGTCTTGTATGCTTGTCACTTCTCGCATTCTCTCGAATAAGAGAAGAGAAAATGACAAGGAGAAAAATCGATAACAAGCATAGAGAATCCAAGTGGCAATCTGCCGTCCTTCTCTCGGTTCTTACAGCAAAGAGTTGGTTCCAAGCTTATAAGCTAGTCCACCGACGTGTCTCATCTCCCTCTCGCTTCTATCATTGTTGTCGTTTCTTCCAATACAGCAGTAGCATCCCATGAGGGTCCAGCAGAAGTAGAGCGTTCAAAGAGCGAGGTGCCAAACCACTCTGAATGAAAAAATGTTCCATTGCTTATCACAACTGTAGTTGAAACAAGGTGAGAACACAAACATATGTGTGTGTGTGTAATTCAGTGCATTTATCACATTTTGAATTTCTCATACTATCGCGCTTCAAATGATACAAGTTCAGGAAGCTGTAGTTATTAATACATTAATTCAATGTGAGTTTAGTTTAATACCTAACCCTTACTGCGAGAAGGGGTAGGTAATAATTAAATGCTTGGATATTTTCCTCCTCATCTTTTGATACAGGAGGTGAATATGCACGCTCCTCGAAGTGAGCGTGCATATCCATGCAAAAAATATTTACAACTTGTCATTCTTTTGAGTAGTTGATAAATAGAATGGTCTTGTGCTGTAAATGATTTCTTGCTCTCTAGATGTAGTTAAATAAAGTGGTTTCGAACACTTTCTATCAGATAGGTATCATCACAAAAAAACTATCTTATAATTTTGCTCTACTTTCTTCCTCTTCGAAGCTCAAGAAGGAAAATTAGGATGGCTATTTAGTATTCGTTAATCATCATTAAACCCACTCCCCCTCTTGTATAAAAGGGTCATATGGAATATTCATCTTAGATTCCTTTTTTGAATCAGAATCTCTCTCTGAAATCTAGAACACAAAAAAGCTTAGAATTTAACAAACTAGGTTCTAATAATGCTTAGATGAAAATTTTAAAAAAATCACAAAAATGTAGCATTTTCTAGTCGCTTCCAACGCTATCTACCACGTCAACAACGGAGGTCAGACTCAAACATTATGAAAATACGCAATTTGCTCTGGGTAACCCAAAGGTCCGTCTTTCACATCGTGCACGTCAAAAGGAGTCTAGGTAACCCAAACCCTAAATATCAGGAAGGGGGTTTAAAGTATAAATTTCAAAGATAGATATTTCAAAGTTGAAGCTTACATGTTCACATTTCATAGATTAAGAGTTTGTTGATAATTTTAATATCACAACGCGAATCAACAAAATATGCATCAAAAGCTAGCTCTACAACTAAGAAGCAAAACTTGAGAAATGTGAAATATGGGTGAAATTTCTGTTTTGTAAGTTGAGTATAGTAAACTTTAGAGAGGAAAATAATTCAAGTTCAGAAAAAAATAATAAAACACTAATATATTTTAATATTATATGTTGAAAATTTATTAAAATATGAGGAAAATGACAATTTAGACCGATTTAGATAGACATATTCATCCTTCCTTGGTTCAATATTCCGTTCACTAATGTATTAACTACATTATGAATTTCAAAAAGTCATTTGGACGTATAAGGTGCTCGTATAGCATTCATATGATATTTCGTGACTCTTTCTTACCAAGCAGTACGCTATGGAATATATCCACTTCAGAAACATATTGACGCCAAGAGATTCTATACGTATGGACGACTCATTTACAGTTTGTAAGAACTTTCTCCACTTGCTCTTATCCACCAGTACGATTTCAAAATTAAGGGTCCACTTCTATAGTAAATTTATTATGATTTAGAAAAGTCCATCTGGCTGCAAAGCCCTCTTACGCAACAATAGACGATGGTTTTGAATAAATTAGTATGTGTCAGTCAAAGTGCGTGCAGAACTAAATACAATGAATTACCGAGACGTTTGCTTCTCACAAATTTCTTGTGGTAAAGACGAGGCATCAACTATAACTTTATTAGAAATTCAGAATTTGTACATGGATTTCTTGATCTCTCTATGCATACCGTTATCCTCAAAGCTTTAGTATATACATATTGTGCATATCGTTATTTTGAAGATTTTAGTATATACATAGTAATTTATCTCATGCAGGTCTACGATAAGTTGTATAGGTACAATCTCCAAAAGTTGACTATATATGTACTATGTTGTTGTTTGGTAGACCGGCTTCTATATGAAAGTCGGAATTTATAACTTCATATTTTCACTTCGTAGATGCTCATGGAGAGAAATAACAACTTTTGATCTATCTTTGGATCTATATTCTCAGTATGCCAAGTGATAGAGCTTGTTGTAAAGTTCATGTTGGCACTTCATTTACTTCGTTTGGATGCTTAACAGTGACATTATGAGGTTTGAAAGATGAGAGAAACAAGCTAGGTCTTAACTGGTCGGTGCTGACTGGGTATTTGTGGTTTCTAGCGCTATATTAAGGGCATAAAGAGCCTGCTTGGCTATATTATAGAGAGTTCACATATTGTGAAAACTGATGTAAGAGGGTGGTTAAGGGATTAACTTATATCTGCGACTTGTCGATAGACGTTTCAGGAGATTAGGAGGTCCAATGCATGCACGTAGGGTATCATTGGGTCTAGATTTATGCATGTGAAGTATATGATAAGACAGTTCATGAAGAGGTGGATCGTGTTGTATGTTATAGAAGAAATGAGACGTAGAGAAAGAAGATTAGAGTGATTCAATTGCATACGAAGGAGAGTTGGACCATTTGAGCCGTTCTGGAGTCCGAACTTGTTGTCCTTAGATCCATCGAGATCAACACATCGAGTTCTTCAGGAAATTGAAGAACTCGATGAACTGGGAACTGGGAGATGTAATGGAGATTGAGTCGTAATGAGAAGGTTTTCATCAGTTTTTGTTTACTTGCGACTTGAGACTATGTTGTTATTTGTGGACCAAGCTCTTTGTTCTTGGTGCTTACATGATCAAGGAGTTTTCATCTACGCGTATGAGTAGACCACAAGTGGTTGGATTGTTATGTTGGACGTGGTAAGGGAGATTGAGCCGCATGCGGTCAATTTACGTCAGATTTTTCCTGCTTGCGGTCAAATTGTTGGTCATACTTCGTGAGGTGAACTCCAGACTGCTTGTTTGGGATCTTGTTGGGTTCAAGATAGTTAGATCTACTTATATGAGGAGATCGATATCAGATCATATGATCCATTTAGACAGTGTGAGCGATTTTAGCTCACAAGAGGGAGGTTTTAGAAGTTCGGTCATCTAGATCAAAGGTTGGAGTTATATCGATCATTGGGGATCAAATTTGGTGGTTCTTCGGGCCGTTGGAGTCAAGAGTACATATCCTCTCTACGTCTAAAGACAATTTGGAGGAAGGAATAAGTCTTCAGATTGCCATGTTTTGGATTATTTGCTATGAATTTGGTGTCTACTTCGAGTTTTGGATACAGTTCTCTCTATACCGCTAGATACGTGAGAAGCACTCTCAACCCTCATTTGGGTTAAGGTGATCTAATCATTGAGCTAGTCGTATACTGAGTGGTGATAGAAGCATAATTTTTATTTTGGCATCGAGTTGCGTTCTTTATGTCGTTATCTACGTGAGATGCACTCATGACCCTCATTTGGGTTAAGCAGATCTGATCATTTGGGCTAGTGATGTACTGAGCGGTAGCGTTGATACAACGATGATATTACGACTGTTGTTTATACATCGGATATTCAGGAGTTTAAAGTGAGAGGACGTTGTTGTCATGTTTCGACGATTCTTGTCTTAGGTTTGGATTCATAGATTGGATTAAGGATTTTGCGGTGCAGTTTATAGACGACTTGTGTCTGCTCTTTTATTTTGTAAGATATTGTGGAAGTGTATATAAAGTGAGGTTTGGATATTTGAAAGGCTTGTTCTCGTGATTCTATGTCTCTCTTTTGTCTTATTCTTGCACATGATATCTCAACGGTCAGATACTCCCACGTCTTCTTAGACAACTTCACGTGTAAATTTGTATGATATAGTAACGTGAGATCGTCCTTCTCTGTTGTAAGTGCTCTATTAGACTCGCAAGTATATCGGTCTTCCTGCAAACGCCTCGGCAAACTCATCCACAATGGATCTCACCTCAGCATTTCTGATTGTTACTTTATTCACCGGTTGCATGTCTTGGATGAATCGCATCGATCCATTCTTCTTTGACATAGTAAACAATCTGTTTGAATACGGTGCAAACAACAACTCTAAGATCTTCATCTGCATATTCTCTTTCAACAACTCTACTCGTTTAGGCAAGTGAGCTCATGGTACTAGAATTGGTCTCAAGTTTCATGATACACGCGATATTGTGAAGATAACCATCGGGGTAATAATGCATGGGTCTACACATCCGATCTCATGTGGTTCAAAGACTTTTCCATGTCATGAAAGCATCTCCTTGAAGCACTTCCTCTCTCTTGGCAAAAAAGACCCATCAGATCTAATCTTTTCGCGCACCTATCGTCATTTTGCGTCAGCGGAAGCTCTTGCTCAGTAGGTCATGAAACTTACACCGCTAACCTGCAAATCACCATCACATGTTAGGGCCATGCACCACTTTGGTCCAGACCGGAGCCGGACCGTCTCCCTAATCATAAAGCTCAGCAATCTTAAGTCTCGACCGCTTAGGTCGGTCCCAAAACATGAGCAAGTCACAAGATGACTTCGGGCAGACTTCTCATAAAGTCCAGGGTCTTAAACGGTGCCTCCAGCACACCTAACGGTCCAACTGCCCGTGATGTCCGCTTGGGTCTAGGCTCCTGAACAGTGATCTAATCCGTCGACTTGTTCCCTAGTCTTGCCCAGCCCTTACATCGTTCCTAAGTCCATACGTCCAAGTCTGGATCGGAACGTGTCTTGGAACCGGCCCAACCATCACCTCATGTCCCTAGAGTCCGTTCACCAAACCTTGGGATCGGGTGACTCGTCCTGGCCCACCCAGGCATCGAGCCCCCCCTCATATATACTTCTCGAGATCGGCGACCCCGCCCTCCTCTTTAGTCCTTGAAAATTATACCACAACCCGATCTTGGTTCGGTCATAACTTCCAGCTCGGAGGTTAGATCGAAGAGTGCTACATATCACTGGAAAGCTCTCGCCGAGATCTTTCCAATGATACCTCACTCGTTCCGAGATCTTACGCGGAGCTCCATCCACGACCTAAAACGTCCTTGGAGCTCCAACACTTCGTCATTTTTCCGAAATCTGTGGTCCAGACCCAGACTCGAACCCTAAGGTTCGGACCAACGTTCGAACCACGGTCCGTCTGCGTCTCGGACCCACGTCTCAAACTCATGTTTCGATCCGTTCTCACACTTGCCCCCCTTAGGTCAGCGTTCGTCTGGGGTCGTATTGGGTAGGCCCTTACGCTGTCGTGTTGTGGATTGACTAGGGTGTGAAACCACCACATATGTATTCTTGGATAAAAATTCGTTGACAAAACCCTTTTGTCAACTTGTTTCTCATTGGTCGAAAGTTTGACCAATCACCTTCTACCAAATTCTTTTTCACGTTTTCGAGGGTTAGAGGCACTTCCCGTGGTCCATTCGCGGAGTGTGAGATATGGTTGGAAAGCTTGGGAGACGAGGAGGCCCATAGACTCAATGGTTGCTGGATTTGAAGCGCGGATGAGAAAAGTTCGATCAATTGAAGCTGAGGGGGTCAAATTCGTGACCAATTTCATTTCCGTGAAGTCTTTCTCACTTTCTGGGAGTTCTGTGAGGTTGCTGGAGATGAATTGACTGTTGCTCGAAAGCTCTTGAGATGGGCTTGCCGATGGACTCCAAGATCGATCGATTCCAAGCCGGAGTGAAAAAGTTATGGCTAGCTGAAGTTGGGTGTCTCAAATCAGAGGTTATGATAGTAGGCGATTGTAAACATGAGACATTGAGAGAGATATGGAGAGTTTGAGGTCGAATTTCGCTATGAAACCTTCCATGGTCTGAGAAGGTACAGTCAGCTACCTACCTGTGGAATCTCAGACCATTTGGATTATTGGGTTGAAGGGAAACGTTGTTTTTTGTGCACAAGGGTCTGCATATCGTCTTGTGTCATTGACGAAAAGGGCTTGGAACATTCCGAGATTTTGGTTGAGGATCTACTGGTGAAATTTTACAGAGTGGTAGTGATGGTGACACATTAGCTTCTTGAGAAATTTGAGCTGTTTTGATCGAGCGGTTTGTGAGGAATCGAACAGCAAAATTCTGTTAAAATAGTATCGTGTTATAGAAACAGCGAACTTTGGAAGGACATAGATGCCAACTCAGAGATGATCTCTCTGCATGTAATACCTTAATAGAGAGATTATTCTACAGGCTATCTGCTGGTCTTGGTTTCATCTCATTCTGAGCTGTGGTTGAGGAATGACAGCGAGGTAAAGTTGAGAGGTTCTTGCTCCGAAAGGCACAAAAGTTAAGATTCTTTGAAGAACAGGTCGACCTGGAGGTTTTTCCAGTGCTTCAGAGCACTTGATCATGGGTATGGAGAGTTGTTGACTGTATTTCCTGTGTTTGGATCCTCTCCATACCCGCATGCCTGTTTGTACGCCCAGTTGGTTTTGATTGGATTTGTGTGCGGGCGTTGCGCTTAGGTTTCTTTTCTATTAGGAGTGCTGGTATTGCTCTTGTGGTGAGGCTGGAGTGATGACCAGCAGACCCAAGAGTGCTTGCGGTGATGGCAGGAACAGGTTGTCCGTGCTTGTTACCCCGATTCTATTCCTAGTCGAGTAAGAGAGAGATCTGCCGAGAGGACGTGAGGATATCGTAGCGAGAAAGGTTCAAAGTGTACTTGGAGATCAGAGAGAGGGTTGGGTGGTCACTGGTTCTGAGTCACGGAGTGCGACACGTACTCTCTACAGCTAGATACCCGGTGTATTCCCCAATAAGAAAGCACGTCACACGACAACGCTCTAACCCAATGTTCCAACCTTCGCTCAGAGAACCACTTAGGGTTCCTCTGATCCCGACTTCCCGGCCAAGCCGTTCAATCCTACTCGCAGCGTTCGTAACCTAGTGCAAGTCCACTAAGGTTTCGTTGCTCGCGTCTGCGCCCGATCTTGAGACTGAGGGTCGCGACATTCACCCCCACTCTGGAGATTGATGCCGTCATCAACAATGATCCTTTAAGTTAACGCCAAGTTCAAAATGGGTAGCCAACCCCTTGGCATCCGAATTGCATTTTGGTAGCTAACCCACAATTTCCTTCTTGGCTTGAGTCTTAAGTTGTCGCTAGAACACTTAGAAAATTCCAACTAGTCTCGGGAAAAGCCTTACCTTTTTGGCTTATCCTAAACAAAACTAGTTGATAATTTCTAAACATTCTACTTAAGACTCTAACTTGCTAACTATAAGTATTCACACCTATTTACAAGGTCCCCCGAAACTCACTTTCTGGTCGCAACCTGATTTGACTTAGACGCGCGACTAAGTTTACTTTGTAGAAAACCACAAAGTAAGATCACCCCAAGCCCCAAGGCAAGTATGAAAGTTCATACTTGCTTTGCCAACGCTACGACAAACCTAAGTCTTGACATCAAGACTTAGTCTTGATTTAGATGCTTATACAAACCAGCTCGCTTCCTTTGAGTGTGCTTCGTTCCTCCTCTTGACAACATCCTAGGCATCTGATCAGAACAAGTCATAGCCATGCACTACCAATACACTTAGACAAAATTCAAGAAACAAAGTCTTTATTTCCAAATACAAGACAAAACTATAAAATCCATCGGCCCAAATCGCTTCAAGTTGTTACTCATATGGTTCGTCGTTTCAGGACATCTCGTTAACGCCCTTGTTGTCCTTGTCTCCGTTTGAATAGATCCAATACTTCACTTGCATGTGTTAGCTCCTCCTCTGACACCCAAGTTGCTTCCTTCAAATGATAGTCACGCCATTTGACCAAGTACTCCATCCGGTTAGACTTGCGTCGCGATTGCAAAATGGTCTCTACCTCATATTCTGCTTCGCCTTGCACGACTTCACGTTGAGGCATGAGTACCTGTTTGCGCTCCTGTCGCAAATCGTCCTTGAAGTATTTCTTTAATAAAGAAACATGGAAAGTCGGATGCAACTGCCACTCGCAAGGAAGGTCTAATGTATAGACATCTTCGTGCGGATTCTTGACAATGACAAAAGTCTCGTGAACTTTGATGAAAACTTCACCGATATTTCCTTCGGAAGTGTGAAGTTTTTCGTACTTAATCCTACTTTTTCACCCACTTGAAACTTCACTTGCCGCCGATGCTTGTTTACCTGCTTCGTGTATCGTTGCTGCGCCTTCTCGAGGTTCTTCTTTACTTGCTCCTCGCGCCGCTGCATTACCGCCACCAACTCTTTAGCTGATGTTTGCTGTGTTCTTGGTCGTGCCGATGTAGAACTCCCTGCAAGAGTCAAGTCAAGAGGTCCTTCTGGCTCACGTTCGTAAGCCAGCAAGAAAGACGATTCGTCGGTTGTCGAATGCTTTGTGAAATTGTAGCAATACTCTGCAAGATTGAGCCACTCCGTCCAATCACTTTGGTCCACGCTCACATAATTCCTCAAGTATTGATTCAGAACCGAGTTAACTCGTTCCGTTTGACCATCTGTTTTCAGATGAAAGGCGGTACTAAATTTTAACTTATTCCTCAATTTTTGGATCAAGTGTTTCCAAAAGGCACTTGTGAACTTAGAATCCTTATCTGAAATAATACTCCGAGGTAATCCATGTGAACGTCACCAAGTATCTAGGAACAACCGAGAAGTCGTGAACGCTGTTGCAGTATCCAAGGCCGAGACAAACTTCGCTAGTTTGCTAAACTGATCAACTATCACGAGAATCGCGTTGTATCCATTCGAATCAAGCAGAGAGGTAATGAAGTCCATGCTAATGCTTTCCCAAGGTATGGCTGGAATCGGCAAAGGATGGAGCAACCCCTGTTTTTTCTCATAAGAA
The DNA here is from genome assembly GCA_036924285.1 of Asterella californica. NCBI lineage: Eukaryota > Viridiplantae > Streptophyta > Marchantiopsida > Marchantiales > Aytoniaceae > Asterella > Asterella californica. The sequence continues at coordinate 18,459,886 of JAYKYS010000008.1, forward strand.
ACGCGGTTCGCTTGACATGTTACACATGTTTTCACAAAGTGGGCAACATCGTCTTTCATGTGGGGTCCATAAAACTTTTTACCCATCACTGCTAAAGTGGACTTTTCTCTTTTATGGCATGATAAGGACTCATCGTGACATTCTTTTAATAATTTGGTCCTAAGTTGTCCTTGTCCCACATAAACCCAACTTTGCTTGAACATGTGTCTTAGCTGCATGTTCTGCAACTTCACTCCTCGCTTGAGTTGTTCCAGGTACTACTTCGCTTGATGATCGCCCATGTAACCTTCACGTATTCACCTCTCCAAGTCTGACTCCTTATAATACATAGCTCGCAAAATCTGTGTTGACGATGAAAGATATTCCTCCTTGCGACTCAAGGCGTCAGGAACCACATTGTCCTTTCCCACTTTGTGGATTAATTCCACGTTCATGAGCGCTAAGATATCGTGCCACCGTAGTTGCTTTGGCGTCATCCGATCTTGTGTCTCAAAGTACTTGAGCGAAATATTGTCAGTATACACTTGGGTTTTGTGGAGTCTCAAGTAATGCCGCCATTTTCTCAAGCAATGAACCACCGCAAATAGTTCTTTCTCGTGAGTCGGTTATCGTCTCTCTGTCTCAGATAACTTCTTGCTTTTATACGCTATAGGATTTCCATCCTGCACCAACACTTCGTCAATCGCATAGTCCCTCGCGTCCGTGTGCACCTCGAATAGTTTGTCGAACTCCAATAGCTTCAAAACTGGCGCCTTTGACAAAATAGCTTTGATCTCTGAAACGCATCATCCACCTCCTTGGTCCAACTTACATGTGCGTCTTTGCCCGTCCAGTCCGTCAGCGGCTTTGCGATCTTTGAAAACCCCTTCACATACTTACGGTAGAACTGCGCCAATCCTAAGAATCACCGCACGGCGATTCTTAGGATCGAAGGCTCCCAAGTCACAATCGCGTCCACCTTCTGCATATCCAGGCCGACTCCTTCTGCACTAATGACATGTCTCAAGAAGTTAATGCGTTCCAAACCAAACTCACTCTTGTCAACGTTGGCAAACAACTTATGGTCCTAGAGTCCGCCCGTCGAACCCTGGGGTTGGATGACTCATACTGACCCATCCAGGCATCGAGCCCTCCCCTCATATATACTTCTGGGGATCAGCTGCCTCGCTCTCCTCTTTGGTCCTTGAAAATTATACCACAACCCGATCCTGGTTCGATCATAACTTCTAGCTCAGAGGCCAGATCGAGGAGTGCTACATATCACTGGAAAGCTCTCGCCTAGATCTTTCCAATGATATCTCACTCGTCCCGAGTGAGCTCGGGACGTGGAGCTCCGTCCACAACTTAAAACGTCCTTGGAGATCCAACACTTAGTCATTTTTGGAAACCTGTGGTCCAGACTCAGACTCGAACCCACGTCTCAGACTCATGTTTCGATCCGTTTCCAAACTTGTCCCCTTAGGTTAGTGTTCGCCTGGGGTCATCTTGGGGTAGGTCCTTACGCTCTAACCCAATGTTCCAACCTTGGCTCAGAAAACCACTTAGGGTTCTTCTGATCCCGACTTCCGGGCCAAGCCGTTCTGTAACGACCTATGTTACACATAGGAAGTTTGTCAATTAGTAAGGTGTTTAGTTATAACTAAGGGTTGAGAATGTTTATTTGCTGCCAAAGTACTTTTAGGAGGTATCAAGTTAGTCATGACTAGCTAAAAGTTAGTTATGGTTAAACTTAGCTGTACTTTTGGCAGAATTCAGATATTTGCTAAAGAGTGAGCACTACTATCTTGTCATCTTGTCTAAAAGGTAGAAAGGAGGTGGAAAGTATCTCTTATCTCCTTTTTGACTTGATATTAGTGGTTGGATTAAAGTTGTGGACTTTGTGGGCATTAAAAACAAGAAGAGATTCCACATGTTTCCTTTTTAGTGGGTCCTAGTGTAGAGGGGGGGTGGAAATTCGAGATTCCTTGAGAATATTCCAGAATCCTTCTAGAAGTTGTTGACTTTGAAGGAATAAGCCCATGTGAAAAGGTAAAAAGCCCATGTGATCAATGCTTTTATCTTAAGTAATATCTTAGTAAAACCCGGTAAAAGTAGTTACGGCTGAGTTACCGAGGGTACCAAAGTAAAAACCTAGAATGTATAAATAGAGGAGTAGAGAAGAGCTCCTCATCCTTGTTTTCACATTGTCGTAATGACAACTTGAGTAATATAGAGAGTGTGGGACATTTTTAGCATGTGAGAACTTGAGAGACGTCGTTAGAATGGAGGATTTTAGTGGATGAGATTATGGAGATTTTAGTTGATAAGTTTGTGGGTGTATGAATGAGAGTGAACTTAGCATTTTTCCCTTCAAGATTCATGGTGTGCTTCCATCAAAGCCATCAGAGGTGACCCCTGAGTGAGAGACAGGCCCGACAGTTGCAGATTCGTGGATGACGATCGTGGAGGTTAAGAGATCGGGGGGTAGTTGATCGTTAGGACCGCGGAGGGTTTACATTTTTGGTTCCGTTGCCGGGACCTCACTTGAAGGGATCGTTGAACGATGTTTAGAGTTCAGTTCTATATTCGACAAAAGGAGATTATGAGAGAGCACATGGAGAGAACGTTGGGAGGAGAGAGAGCTAACGCGATGTTAGCAACGTTAGAACCTTTCGTGTATCCCGTAGTGATATATGACGCGTTCGAAGTCATTCTTTACATCTTGTTCACTTAGAAAGGGTTTGAGGAGAGTTGAAAGAAGGTGCAACAAGAGTTGTAGAGAAAGGAGGAGAGAAAAGTTATTAGAGGAGAGAAATTTGTGAGTTTAGAAATTCTACTCTCTGGAAAATTTGTACAGTCGCTGTCAACTTTTCTGTGAATTTTATTTTCCTGTGAAACTTTCCAGTGTTTTAGATTGGCTGATAACCTATCTAAGACAAAAGAAATCATAGGAAAAGGTGGTCTAGAGAGGGAGCAATGATTTTTCAAAATTGAGGGGGTCTATTCGTGAGAGTTGAGGAATTCTGTTCTCTGGAAAAAGTTTATAGTCAGTGTCAGATTTTCTGTGAATTTTATTTTCCTGAGAAACTTTCCAGTGTTTTAGAGTGGCTGATAAGCTATCCAGGACAAAAGAAATCATGAGAAGATGAGGTCTGAAGAGGGAGAAAGGATTTTTCAAAGTGGAGGGGGTTGACAACCATGAGGGAAGTGAAAATATACAAATTTCAGTTCTCTGAAAATTTGTACAGTCATCACCATCTCTTCTGATTAGGGAAGTTTCTGTTGAAACTTCATGATTTAGTAGCTTGGAGGTTGAGCTACTGGAGACCACAAAAATCTTGGAGAGATCTCTTACCAACTAAGAGAGATACGTTTCGGCATACAAGGAGGTCTTGAAGATACGTCATGGGGAATCCAGTTCGAATGACGAGGTGGAAGAAGAGACGTTTAGGAGTTCGAACAGAGACGGAGAAGCCCAAGTTAAGTATAGATGAGTTACGAACACGCATCTATAGCACTTGGGGTGCCCTCTTTACTCTATACGAAGAAGCTTCCGCGACAATTGGCACAGATTTGAAGAAAGTCGAGTTTAAAGCATCATTCACTATGGAGGCCACGAATGCTCCTGGTGAAATAGAGTTGGATCCTTACAAGAGTGAGTTCAAGATGTCTGTTGTGATGAGTACAAACGAGGGTGAGGAGGATCATATCTTTGATAGTTAATATTAGATTAGATTTTATTTCGTGTATAGCATGTATAATGCACGATTTCTAATATAAAGCTCGGAAGAGTTAAGAAAGTAATGTAGAATTATTTTCCTCTATGATATTTTGTCCACTTAATGGTTGAGAAGGTGCAACATGAGTGGAAATTCAAAAGATTGGAAAGTTAGACTTAGAAACCTTCCTCAAGGTTTAGATGTCATAGTAAGCGTCGGAGAGAGCTCGAAAGAGATTATCGTTGAGTTTGAGAACCCTAGTACAAAACCTCAAGTAGAATCTCCGAGGAGAAGAGTAGAAACCGACTTGTGGTGTTATTTCTGTAGAGGGTTGGGACATAAAGTAGTGAATTGTCCAACTAGAATCAGAACCGAGAGAGCTAAAGGGAAGCGGGAGTTTACTGATTTAAGTCTTCGAGTGGGTCCATCGTCACCAGCGCCAATTCATCTTCTAGGCGAAGATCCTTGTCCAAGTTGTGGAGTGGGTGATCTATCAAGAGGACACAAGTGCGTCGATGTGGCCGCCCTACTTACGTCAGTAGTCGAGAAGTTGGACGAGACTCAAAGAGCTGAGACGGAGAAGTTGTCGACTTCAAAAGAGGACTCGGTTGAGTTGTGATGGAGATCGTCATTCGAATGGTGGAGAAGGCGGTGATGCGACTCAGACTCATGATTACCTTGGGAGAAGAGATGGCACAAGAGGTGTTGTTACAACCATTTCCTTTCATTTTACCTATGGTAGATTATTCGCGAATGGAATTGGTGATGTTCGTACTCTTTTAGCGAGTAGTTATTGCACGACGATTAGAAGAGTAGAAAGAGTAGTTACAAGATGGGAAAGCTACCCGTGTTTCATGGGAAGGACAATGAAGATGTAGAACCGTTTGTTCGAGACTTCAAAAGGGGTTGCATCGGAAACAACGTGAGAAGGAAGGAAGAATGGGTGTTGTTACTGCCAGAGTTTTTAGAAGATTTTGCTCTTACGTGGTATGAAGACCGAGTGAAGAGCCAGACACCTGGTGCAGTTGAGGACACATGGGAGACGTTGAGTAATGCACTCATCGAAGAATTTCTTCCAGAAGAGAGTTATGAGAAGCTCATGGTGGAGCTTACTCATTTGAAGCAACGTGACGACGAGAAAGTTCGGCAATATGCCGAAAGGGTGGATAAGTTGGAGCAACGGTTTCGGACGGTCCTACGGAAGAGTGGAGACAATGTGGAACTAACGATGGCGGGGATTGGAGCAGTGCTGACCAAGAACTTGGTGGGAGGGTTGAGACCTTCAATTCGAACCCAAGTGAGGTACGAGAAGCCAGCAACCAAAGCGGAGGCCATCAAGATAGCGACAAATATGGAAGAGAGTTTGGATGAAGGAGATATCATCCAACCTCATCATGCTGCTCTGGTGTCAACTCCGACTCCTGGTGTAGCCACAACGATCGCACCTGCACCATCACAATTGGTGATTGCTTCAACGTCAGCTCCTACTCCAACGGTGGTGCCAAGACCGTTTGTCCCAACAACGATGTCTACTGCCACCTCTGATTTTCATGCCGAGCTGAAGAGCATCACTGACACTCTTGCGGATCTCAAGATAAACGTGGTACAGTTACGAGAATGGAGGAACAAAGGTGGAGGAGGAGGTCAAAGAGGTTACGACAACAATCCCAACCGAGGAAATCAAGGTAACTTTGGAGGCAACCAAGGTAACTTTGGAGGAATCACTTGTTGGACGTGTGGAGGTTCTCATTTTCAGCGAAATTGTCCTAACAACGGAGCAAGAAGTGCCGAAGCTGTCAGAATGAATGTGGGTGGAGGAAATCCATCACAAGGACGAGACAAGGGGGTGGCTACTATCGATGTCGTGCGAGATCCCATCTACGAGAAAGGAGAGAGTTCAAACTCTTCTCATGCACCGGTGGAGCTTTTAGCTCAAGAAAGGAAAAGAACTCGATTTTCTGATGAACCGGTTTTCATGGAGGAATCAGCTAGTAGAAGCACTCGTTCGAGTAATGTTTCGAGTACACCAAGGGAGCCAAGAAGGAAGCTGGGGATGGCGGATTTCACCATTTCATCTTCCCAAGCGGGATATGATGTGGTTGAAGATGTGGGTGCTCAGAAAGCCAACATCACTGTTGGACAACTGATCGCACTTAATCCCAGCTTACGAAGGGAACTCAGAGGAGGACTGAGTTCTAAGAGAAGCAAGAAGAAGAAACCCAAGAGCAAGACGTCAAAGTCTGTGGGAGTTGGTGTGGTGGATGTGCATGCTTCAGAGGTATGCACTAGGGCTTCAAAGATTGAAGTCCGGTTGAATGGTCACTACGTCTCTGACGTATTGGTGGATGGAGGGTCGGCTGTAAACGCCATATCGGAGAGATTGATGAAGAAGTTGGGGATGGAACCAACTCGTCCGGCTAGCATTGTCGTGGGGATGGCTAACAAGCAACGGGTAAGACCTCTTGGCGTGTTAGAGAAGGTGGTCGTGTCTGTGATGGGAGTTCAAACATTGATGTCCTTTCAAGTGTTAAAGGACTCTAGTTATGATTTGCTCCTAGGTAGGCCTTGGTTGAGAGCTGTGCGCACCACGGATAGGTGGCACAAGGGATACTTACGGATTGGGCCTAGAGATCATAGAGTGATAGTTCCTCTCTCGGGTGTTGGAGTTGTGACTTCTGACTCTGATAGACCCACTAGTGACTACTGGGAATCTGATACGGAGGACGATCAGAGTGTCTCAGAAGTAGATACCGGCGATTCTTACGATCAAGAATCCTCGTCTGAGGACGAAGGATTTGGTCGAGATGAATCATTACATCAGCTTAGTGCTATTGACTTGTTGCCTCGACCAGCAGTGGAGAAAGATCCTGACAAAGAAGAGTTGAGTGAGGCAGAGATTGTGAGAAGACTCTCTACCTTGAAGTTTGGTATCAATGTCACTCAAGAGGAGAAAAGTAGATTCCTAGATATATTTCGAAAATATATCCATGTGTTTGCTTTCAGCTACAAGGATTTGAAGGAGGTGACTCTCGAGACTCATCGAATCGAATTGGAGGAGCACGCAAGACCAGTTCGACAGAAGCAGAGAAGGGTCAATCCCACAACGGCAATGATGGTCAAGGAGGAGATAGACAAGTTGAAGGAGGCGAGTTTCATCTATGAGGTGGAGAACTCAGAATGGGTTTCACCCATTGTGATTGTCAAGAAGAAGAATGGTAAGCTGCGAGTGTGCATAGACTATAAGAAGCTGAATGCAGTTACCAAGAAGGACTATTATCCTCTACCATTTATAGATGAGATTTTGGAGGAAGTTGCCGGTCATGAGTGGTACAGCTTTGGTGATGGTTATAGTGGATACAACCAGATCAAGATAGCACAGGAGTACCAGCAGTTGACTACTTTCACTACTCCTTGGGGAACATTTGCATTTCGAGTGATGCCATTCGGACTGTGTAATGCTCCGGCCACGTTTCAGAGGTTCATGAACAAGGTGTTCGAACCATTCATAGGAAAGTTTGTTCGTGATTTCATTGATGATTTCTGTGTGTACGGAAGAAAGGAGGACCACTTTGATCATGTGATCAAAGTTCTGCAGCGGTTGGAGCAAGCTAACGCTTCTCTGAATCCAGAGAAGTGCATCTTTGGCTGCGAAGAAGGTCTGCTGTTAGGGCACATCATTTCCAAGAATGGGATTGCGGTAGATCCTGAAAAGGTGAAGAAGATTGTGGATCTTCCATTTCCGATCAACTTGACAAAGTTGAGGCAGTTTCTTGGCATGGTTGGATATTATCGTAGGTTTGTCTTTTCCTTCTCAAACAAAGCAATAGCTTTGACTATGTACATGAAGAAGGGAGTTGATTTTGACTTGATAGTGCATGATCAGAAGGCAAAGGAAGCATTTGAGGAGCTGAAAAAGGCATTGGTGACAGCTCCTATACTTGCTAAACCTGAGTGGAGTAAAGCATTTATTCTGTATACGGATGCCTCCAATGTAGCAATCGGATGTACATTAAGTCAGCTAGATGGAGATGGGCATGATCATCCTATAGCTTATGCTAGTAGGCAGATGGTTCCAGCGGAGAAGAATTACTCCGTGACTGAACGAGAAGGATTAGCGGTGATCTTTGGATTGAAGAAATTCCGACATTACTTGCTAGGAGGGAAATTTTCCATAGTCACAGATCACAAGGCTTTAAAGTATATCTTTAATAAGCCTAATGCCGAAGGTCGTATTGCTCGTTGGAAGATCCTTCTAACAGAATACGATTATGTGATCGAAGATAGACCAGGGAAAAAGCATGCGAATGCTGATCTTTTGTCGAGGGCTTATGATGATGAGGGAGAAGAACCATTTGACGATTCGTTTCCAGACGAGCATCTGATGACCATCACAAGCATTGAGGAGATACCGGACGAGTATAAGGAAATCTGGAGTTTCCTTGCAGATGGCTCTTTTCCGGAAGGTATGCATACCCGAGAACGTAACGCGTTGATCAAGAGATGCAAACCTTACACCATGGTGGAGGGAATTCTATTTCATCAAGGAGCAGATGGCTTACTAAGGAGAGCAGTTGGTCAGAAGGAGGCGTTCAAGCTGATGCACGAGTTTCACGATGGCACTGTTTGCGGAGGTCACTTTGCTGGTAAGATAACAGCTTTCAAGATTTTGGATGCGGGTTATCACTGGAGAGGGATTTTCAAGGAGTGTTTAGACTATTGCAAAACTTGCGATGTATGTCAAGCATTTGCTCTGAAGTCTACTAGAACACCTCCGTTAAGATCAATTCCAATATTAGGACCATTTGAGAAGTGGGGTATTGACTTTGTAGGTCCTCTCAATAAGACACCTCGAGGAAATAGATACATTGTAGTCGCCACTGACTATTGTACCAAGTGGGTAGAGGCTAGACCTTTGAGAGAGACCAATGAAACAGAAGTCGGTAGATTCTTATGGGAGAGGATCATCACCAGATTTGGATGTCCGTTAGAGTTGGTCTCGGATAGAGGAGGAGAGTTTGTAGGGAGCATGACTACTGCTATGCTACAACACTTTTCTATCAAGGCACGAGTAACGACCTCATACAAGCCAAATGCTAATGGTCTTGCGGAGAAGACCAATCTTACACTTTGTATGATGCTCGCCAAAGATGCTGGTGTTGAGACTGCGAAACATACTTGGGATAAGAGGCTACATGCCATCTTATGGGAGTACCGAACGACAACAAAGACTTCTACTGGGTACTCTCCATTTCGACTGGTTTATGGAGTGGAGTCCAAGTTGCCCATCCAATTCGAATTGGATACTTTTCAAACTATTCAACGAAAGTTGAAGAGGTCGAGAGGAGAAGACGTGGTCAGATCAAGAAGGGAGCAACTCATGGAGTTGGAAGAGACCCGAGCGATAGCGATGATCCGGATGGAACGAGCTCAAGCGTATCAAAAGAAGAGTTACGACAAAAGGTTGGGCAAGAGGGAGGTAAAACCTTTTCAAGTCGGAGATTGGGTTATGTTGTATGATGCTATCAGATTCAAGAGGGCTAGGAAGAAGTTTCTTCCGAGATATTTTGGTCCTTTTGTTGTAGATAAGGTGTGGAGCAACTTCACATATGACCTTCAGGAGCTGGGAGGAAGGAGATTCGATCGGGTAAATCATGACAAGTTGAAGTTGTTTCATCAACGAAAGTTCTCTCTTCACTCCGAGGACGGAGCGAAAATTTAGTCCGGGGGTAAAATGTAACGACCTATGTTACACATAGGAAGTTTGTCAATTAGTAAGGTGTTTAGTTATAACTAAGGGTTGAGAATGTTTATTTGCTGCCAAAGTACTTTTAGGAGGTATCAAGTTAGTCATGACTAGCTAAAAGTTAGTTATGGTTAAACTTAGCTGTACTTTTGGCAGAATTCAGATATTTGCTAAAGAGTGAGCACTACTATCTTGTCATCTTGTCTAAAAGGTAGAAAGGAGGTGAAAAGTATCTCTTATCTCCTTTTTGACTTGATATTAGTGGTTGGATTAAAGTTGTGGACTTTGTGGGCATTAAAAACAAGAAGAGATTCCACATGTTTCCTTTTTAGTGGGTCCTAGTGTAGAGGGGGGGTGGAAATTCGAGATTCCTTGAGAATATTCCAGAATCCTTCTAGAAGTTGTTGACTTTGAAGGAATAAGCCCATGTGAAAAGGTAAAAAGCCCATGTGATCAATGCTTTTACCTTAAGTAATATCTTAGTAAAACCCGGTAAAAGTAGTTACGGCTGAGTTACCGAGGGTACCAAAGTAAAAACCTAGAATGTATAAATAGAGGAGTAGAGAAGAGCTCCTCATCCTTGTTTTCACATTGTCGTAATGACAACTTGAGTAATATAGAGAGTGTGGGACATTTTTAGCATGTGAGAACTTGAGAGACGTCGTTAGAATGGAGGATTTTAGTGGATGAGATTATGGAGATTTTAGTTGATAAGTTTGTGGGTGTATGAATGAGAGTGAACTTAGCATTTTTCCCTTCAAGATTCATGGTGTGCTTCCATCAAAGCCATCAGAGGTGACCCCTGAGTGAGAGACAGGCCCGACAGTTGCAGATTCGTGGATGACGATCGTGGAGGTTAAGAGATCGGGGGGTAGTTGATCGTTAGGACCGCGGAGGGTTTACAGTTCAGTCCTACTCGCAGCGTTCGTAACCTAGCGCAAGTCCACTAGGGTTCCGTTGCTCGCGTCTGCGTCTGATCTTGAGACTGAGGGTCGCGGTAAATCTTCAATCTGTGAACTTATGCCCTATCATTGCAAGATCTCTCAAACTCTTTTCTCTTGAAGCTTGATGCATTTATTGGTTAGTGTCATCCGGCAAGGGATCAACAACTAGCTTTATCTTCTTATCCACTATTTTGTACTTTGTCACGAACCTCATGTGCTCATAATAATTCGATCACTGAATAGACCTTCCTTGAATGAATTTGCACAACCTTTTCCAGATCCTTCAATGCAATAGACGTGATCTCACACAAAGGATCATCCAATCCATCCTCCTCATAAACACAAGAAATCCATTCGTCTCTTTTTAGCTCACCCAACTCTCTCAACAACAACTCAATCTCACGCAAATGTTTTTGTTCTTTTCTTCTCAGTGCTTCAACCTTCTTGTAAACATCAATCTCACACTCTGAAAACTCGACAAATCTTGCATAAAAGATATTTTATCTTTCAAGTGAGAGTAAATTCTCATGCGCACTATTACAATCTCGCTCTATAGTGATACTTAACAAAAATATTTGAACTCTTCACTCAACCTTATAAGTGATTTCTCTCATATAGGATCGATTGCGCTCGTGATTTGACGATATAGTCATGAATTGTACCGCCATCTTCTTATCTTGACTTTGGATCCTAGCATAAATAGATCTATTGTCTAGCACATTCGTCTCTATCCGAGTTATTGTGATGAAAGATTGTCCAAGGATGAGCGAGTTATGACATTGCTTTTCGAACAAATAATTTTGCTCGATAATATCACCTATATGCATTCTAACATCCAAACAAGCTCCATATAGATCTCCTCGTTGTTGGCTGTCTTTAGGACCCACTCATGTTTTATACCGATATATCACTTCTCCTCTCGTACAACTCCCTTGACATGATGTTAATTTCTGATCCATGATCATCAAAGCAACCACTGGCTCATCCAAAATCTCCAATGCTCATCAGTGTCTCTATCGTAGCTTGAACCTAGTGATTGTGACTGTAATGAATTGAGCTTTACTTCCCATCCTTTTTTTTAAATGTACTCGATGTCTTCGATCTCTTACTTATATGTCAATGCACTTTGCAAGCTCTTTCTTGTCTTCCACTAACACCCTAGTATCCAAAACATATGATAAAATAATTTCTCATGTAGTATGTCACTTTTGTTTGATGATGTCGATGATGACATCATGAAAACTCACGCTTAGCAATGCCTATAACCTCCCTTAAGATAAACTCCACCTTCGCGCTTTGAATGTGATCTTCCAAGACTCCCTTCAAATCCTCTCCTGTTGCTTACAAGCTTGATCTATAAACCCTCCACGATCTCATCGATCAACTACCCCCCCCTGATCTCTCAACCTCCACAATCGCCACCGATGAATCTGCAAATGTCGGGTCTGTCTCAGGGGTCACTTCTGATGGCTTTGATGGAAGCACACCATGAATCTTGAAGGGAAAAATGCTAAGTTCACTCATTCATACACCCACAAACTTATCAACTAAAATTCTCCTTAAACACATCAACTAAAATCCTCCATTCTAACGACGTCTCTCAAGTTCTCATATGCTAAAAATATCCCACACTCTCTATATTACTCAAGTTGTCATTACGACAATGTGAAAACAAGGATGAGGAGCTCTTCTCTACTCCTCTATTTATACATTCTAGGTTTTTACTTTGGTACCTCCGGTAACTCAGTCGTAACTACTTTTACCGAGTTTTACTAAGATATTACTTAAGTTAAAAGCATTAATCACATGGGCTTTTTACCTTTTCACATGGGCTTATTCTTTCAAAGTCAACAACTTCTAGAAGGATTCTAGAATATTCTCAAGGAATCTCGAATTTCCACCCCTCCTCTACACTAGGACCCACTTAAAAAGAAACATGTGGAATCTCTTCTTGTTTTTAATGCCCACAAAGTCCACAACTTTAATCCAACTACTAATATCAAGTCAAAAAGGAGATAAGGGATACTTTCCACCTCCTTTCTATCTTTTAGACAAGATGACAAGATAGTAGTGCTCACTCTTTAGCAAATATCTGAATTTTGCCAAAAGTACAGTTAAGTTTAACCATAACTAACTTTTAGCTAGTCATGACTAACTTGATACCTCCTAAAAGTACTTTGGCAGCAAATAAACATTCTCAACACTTAGTTAGAACTAAACACCTTACTAATAGACAAACTTCTTATTGTAACATAGGTCGTTACATTTTATCCTCGGAATAAATTTTCGCTCCGTCCTCGGAGTGAAGAGAGAACTTCCGTCGATGAAACAACTTCAACTTGTCATGGTTGACCCGATCGAATCTCCTTCCTCTCAACTCCTGAAGGTCATATGTGAAGTTGCTCCACACCTTATCTACAACAAAAGGACCAAAATATCTTGGAAGAAACTTCTTCCTAGCCCTCTTAAATCTGATAGCGTCGTACAACATAACCCAATCTCCGACTTGAAAAGGTTTTACCTCCCTCTTGCCCAACCGTTTGTCGTAACTCTTCTTTTGATACGCCTGAGCTCGTTCCATCCGGATCATTGCTACCGCTCGGGTCTCTTCCAACTCCATGAGTTGCTCCCTTCTTGATCTGACCACGTCTTCTCCTCTCGACCTCTTCAACTTTCGTTGAATAGTTTGAAAAGTATCCAATTCGAATTGGATCGGCAACTTGGACTCCACTCCATAAACCTGTCGAAATGGAGAGTACCCAGTAGAAGTCTTTGTTGTCGTTCGGTACTCCCATAAGATGACATGTAGTCTCTTATCCCAAGTATGTTTCGCAGTCTCAACACCAGCATCTTTGACGAGCATCATACAAAGTGTAAGATTGGTCTTCTCCGCAAGACCATTAGCATTTGGTTTGTGTGAGGTCGTTACTCGTGGCTTGATAGAAAAGTGTTTTAGCATAGCAGTAGTCATGCTCCCTACAAACTCTCCTCCTCTGTCTGAGACCAACTCTAACGGACATCCAAATCTTGTGATGATCCTCTCCCATAGGAATCTACCGACTTTTGTTTCGTTAGTCTCTCTCAAAGGTCTAGCCTCTACCCACTTGTACAATAGTCGGTGGCGACTACAATGTATTTATTGCCTCGAGGTGTCTTATTAAGAGGACCTACAAAGACAATACCCCACTTCTCAAATGGTCATAATATTGGAATTGATCTTAACGGAGGTGTTCTATTAGACTTCAGAGCAAATGCTTGACATACGTCGCAAGTTTTGCAATAGTCTAAACACTCTTTGAAAATCCCTCTCCAATGATAACCCGCATCCAAAATCTTGAAAGCTGTTATCTTACCAGCAAAGTGACCTCCGCAAACAGTGCCATCATGAAACTTGTGCATCAGCTTGAACGCCTCCTTCTGACCAACTGCTCTCCTTAGTAACCCATCTGCTCTTTGATGAAATAGAATTCCCTCCACCATGGTGTAAGGTTTGCATCTCCTGATCAACGCGTTACGTTCTCGGGTATGCATATCTTCTGGAAAAGAACCATCTGCAAGGAAACTCTAGATTTCCTTGTACTCGTCCGGTATCTCCTCGATGCTTGTGATGGTCATCAGATGCTCGTCTGGAAATGAATCATCAAACGGTTCTTCTCCCTCATCATCATAAGCCCTTGACAAAAGATCAGCATTCGCATGCTTCTTCCCTGGTCTATCTTCAATCACATAATCGTATTCTGTTAGAAGGATCTTCCAACGAGCAATACGACCTTCGGCATTAGGCTTATTAAAGATATACTTTAAAGCCTTGTGATCTGTGACTATGGAAAATTTTTCTCCTAGCAAGTAGTGTCGAAATTTCTTCAATCCGAAGATCACTACTAATCCTTCTCGTTTAGTCACGGAGTAATTCTTCTCCGCTGACACCATCTGCCTACTAGCATAAGCTATAGGATGATCATGCCCATCTCCATCTAACTGACTTAATGTACACTCGATAGCTACATTGGAGGCATCCGTATACAGAATAAATGCTTTACTCCACTCAGGTTTAGCAAGTATAGGAGCTGTCACCAATGCCTTTTTCAGCTCCTCAAATGCTTCCTTTGCCTTCTGATCATGCACTATCAAGTCAAAATCAACTCCCTTCTTCATGTACATAGTCAAAGCTATTGCTTTGTTTGAGAAGGAAAAGACAAACCTACGATAATATCCAACCATCCCAAGAAACTGTCTCAACTTTGTCAAGTTGATTGGAAATGGAAGATCCACAATCTTCTTCACCTTCTCAGGATCTACTGCAATCCCCTTCTTGGAAATGATGTGTCCTAACAACAGACCTTCTTCGCAGCCAAAGATGCACTTCTCTGGATTCAAAGAAGCGTTAGCTTGCTCCAACCGCTGCAAAACTTTGATCACATGATCAAAGTGATCCTCCTTTATTCTGTACACACAGAAATTATCAATGAAATCACGAACAAAATTCTCTATGAATGGTTCGAACACCTTGTTCATGAACCTCTGAAACGTGGCCGGAGCATTACACAGTCCGAATGGCATCACTCGAAATGCAAATGTTTCCCAATGAGTAGAGAAAGTAGTCAACTGCGGATACTCCTGTGCTATCTTGATCTGGTTGTATCCACTATAACCATCACCAAAGCTGTACCACTCATGACCAACAACTTCCTTCAAAATCTCATCTATAAATGGTAGAGGATAATAATCCTTCTTGGTAATTGCATTCAACTTCTTATAGTCTATGTACACTCGCAGCTTACCATTCTTCTTCTTGACAATCACAATGGGTGAAACCCATTCTGAGTTCTCCACCCCATAGATGAAACTCGTCTCTCTCAACTTGTCTATCTCCTCCTTGATCATCATTGCTGTTGTAAGATTGACCCTTCTCTGCTTTTGTCGAACTAGTCTTGCGTTCTCTTCCAATTCGATTCGATGAGTCTCAAGAGTCACCTCCTTCAAATCCTTGTAGCTGAAAGCAAACACATGGATATATTTTCGAAATATATCTAGGAATCTACTTTTCTCCTCTTGAGTGACATTGATACCAAACTTCAGGGTAGAGAGTCTTCTCACAATCTCTGCCTCACTCAACTCTTCTTTGTCAGGATCTTTCTCCACTGCTGGTCGAGGCAACAAGTCAATAGCACTAAGCTGATGTAATGATTCATCTCGATCAAATCCTTCGTCCTCATACGAGGATTCTTGATCGTAAGAATCTCCGATATCTACTTCTGAGACACTCTGATCGTCCTCCGTATCAGATTCCCAGTAGTCACTAGTGGGTCTATCAGAGTCAGAAGTCACAACTCCAACACTCGAGAGAGGAACTATCACTCTATGATCTATAGGCTCAATCCGTAAGTATCCCTTGTGCCACCTATCAGTGGTGCGCACAGCTCTCAACCAAGGCCTACCTAGGAGCAAATCATAACTAGAGTCCTTTACCACTTGAAAGGACATCAATGTTTGAACTCCCATCACAGACACGACCACCTTCTCTAACACACCAAGAGGTCTTACCCGTTGCTTGTTAGCCATCCCCACGACAATGCTAGCCGGGCGAGTTGGTTCCATCCCCAACTTCTTCATCAACCTCTCCGATATGACATTTACAGCCGACCCTCCATCCACCAATATGTCAGAGACGTAGTGACCATTCAACCGGACTTCAATCTTTGAAGCCCTAGTGCATATCTCTGAAGCATGCACATCCACCACACCCACTCCCACTGACTTTGATGTCTTGTTCTTGGGTTTCTTCTTCTTGCTTCTCTTAGAACTCAGTCCTCCTATGAGTTCTCTTCGTAAGCTGGGATTAAGTGCGATCAGTTGTCCAACAGTGATGTTGGCTTTCTGAGCACCCACATCTTCAACCACATCATATCCCGCTTGGGAAGATGAAATGGTGAAATCCGCCATTCCCAACTTCCTTCTTGGCTCCCTTGGTGTACTCGAAACATTACTCGAACGAGTACTTCTACTTGCTGACTCCTCCATGAAAACTGGTTCATTAGAAAATATAGTTCTTTTCCTTTCTTGAGCTAAAAGCTCCACCGATGCATGAGAAGAGTTTGAACTCTCTCCTTTCTCGTAGATGGGATCTCGCACTACATCGATAGTAGCCAACCCCTTGTCTCGTTCTTGTGATGGATTTCCTCCACCCACATTCATTCTGACAGCTTCGGCACCTCTCGTTCCGTTGTTAGGACAATTTCGCTGGAAATGAGAACCTCCACACGTCCAACAAGTGATTCCTCCAAAGTTATCTTGGTTGTCTCCAAAGTTATCTTGATTTCCTCGGTTGAGATTGTTGTCGTAACCTCTTTGACCTCCTCCTCCACCTTTGTTCCTCCATTCTCGTAACTGCACCACGTTTATCTTGAGATCCGCAAGAGTATCGGTGATGCTCTTCAGCTTGGCATGAAAATCAGAGGTGGCAGTAGACATCGTTGTTGGGACAAACGGTCTTGGCACCACCGTTGGAGTAGGAGCTGACGTTGAAGCAATCACCAATTTTGATGGTGCAGGTGCGATCGTTGTGGCTACACCAGGAGTCGGAGTTGACACCAGAGCAGCATGATGAGGTTGGATGATATCTCCTTCATCCAAACTTTCTTCCATATTTGTCGTAATCTTGATGACCTCCGCTTTGGTTGCTGGCTTCTCGTACCTCACTTGGGTTCGAATTGAAGGCCTCAACCCTCCCACCAAGTTCTTGGTCAACACTGCTCCAATCCCCGTCATCGTTAACTCCACATTGTCTCCACTCTTCCGTAGGACCGTCCGAAACCGTTGCTCCAACTTATCCACTCTTTCGGCATATTGCCGAACTTTCTCGTCGTCCCGTTGCTTCAAATGAGTAAGCTCCGCCATGAGCTTCTCATAACTCTCTTCTGGAAGAAATTCTTCGATGAGTGCATTACTCAACGTCTCCCATGTGTCTTCAATTGCACCAGGTGTCTGGCTCTTCACTCGGTCTTCATACCACGTAAGAGCAAAATCTTCTAAAAACTCTGGCAGTAACAACACCCATTCTTCCTTCCTTCTCACGTTGTTTCCGATGCAACCCCTTTTGAAGTCTCGTACAAATGGTTCTACATCTTCATTATCCTTCCCATGAAACACAAGTAACTTCCTCATCTTGTAACTATTCTTTCTACCCTTCTAATTTTTGTGCAATAACTACTCGCTAAAAGAGTACGAACATCACCAATTCCATTCGCGAATAATCTACCATAGATAAAATGAAAGGAAATGGTTGTAACAACACCTCTTGTGCCATCTCTTCTCCCAAGGTAATCATGAGCCTGAGTCGCATCACCGTCTTCTCCACCATCCGAAATGACGATCTCCATCACAACTCAGCTGAGTCCTCTTTTGAAGTCGACAACTTCTCCGTCTCAGCTCTTTGAGTCTCGTCTAACTTCTCGACTACTGACGTAAGTAGGGCGGCCACATCGACGCACTTGTGTCCTCTTGATAGATCACCCACTCCACAACTTGGACAAGGATCTTCGCCTAGAAGATGAATTGGCGCCGGTGACGATGGACCCACTCGAAGACTTAAATCAGTAAACTCCCGCTTTCCTTTAGCTCTCTCGGTTCTGATTCTAGTTGGACAATTCACTACTTTGTGTCCCAACCCTCTACAGAAATAACATCACAAGTCGGTTTCTATTCTTCTCCTCGGAGATTCTACTTGAGGTTTAGTACTAGGGTTTTCAAACTCGACGATAATCTCTCTCGAACTTTCTCCGACACTTACTATGACATCTAAACCTTGAGGAAGGTTTCTAAGTCTAACTTTCCAATCTTTTGAATTTCCACTCATGTTGCACCTTCTCAACCATTAAGTGGACAAAATATCATAGAGGAAAATAATTCTACATCACTTTCTTAACTCTTCCGAGCTTTATACTGGAAATCGTGTATTATACATGCTATACACGAAATAAAATCTAATGTAAAATTAACTATCGAAGATATGATCCTCCTCACCATCGTTTGTACTAATCACAACAGACATCTTGAACTCACTCTTGTAAGGATCCAACTCTACTTCACCAGGAGCATTCGTGACCTCCACAGTGAATGATGCTTTAAACTCGGCTTTCTTCATATCTGTGCCAATGGTCGCGGAAGCTTCTTCGTATAGGGTAAAGAGGGCACCCCAAGTGCTATAGATGCGGGTTCGTAACTCATCTATACTTAACTTGGGCTTCTCTGTCTCTGTTCGAACTCCTAAACGTCTCTTCTTCCACCTCGTCATTCGAACTGGATTCCCCATGAAGTATCTCAATACCTCCTTGTATGCCGAAACGTATATCTCTTAGTTGGTAAGAGATCTCTCCAAGATTTTTGTGGTCTCCAGTAGCTCAACCTCCAAGCTACTAAATCATGAAGTTTCAATAGAAACTTCCCTAATCAGAAGAGATGGTGATGACTGTACAAATTTTCAGAGAACTGAAATTTGTATATTTTCACTTCCCTCATGGTTGTCAACCCCCTCCACTTTGAAAAATTCTTTCTCTCTCTTCAGACCTCATCTTCTCATGATTTCTTTTGTCCTGGATAGCTTATCAGCCCATCTAAAACACTGGAAAGTTTCTCGAGAAAATAAATTTCACAAAAAATCTGACACTGAATGTAAACTTTTTCCAGAGAACAGAATTCTTCAACTCTCACGAATAAACCCCCTCAACTTTGAAAATTCATTGCTCCTTCTCTAGACCACCTTTTTCCTATGATTTCTTTTGTCCTAGATAGCTTATCAGCCAATCTAAAACACTGGAAAGTTTCTCAGGAAAATAAAATTCACAGAAAAGTTGACAGCGACTGTACAAATTTTCCAGAGAGCATAATTTCTAAACTCACAAATTTCTCTCCTCTAATAACTTTTCTCTCCTCCTTTCTCTACAACTCTTGTTGCACCCTCTTTCAACTCTCCTCAAACTCTTTCTAAGTGAACAAGATGTAAAGAATGATTTCAAACGTGTCATATATCACTACGGGATACACGAAAGATTCGAATGTTGCTAACATCGCGTTAGCTCTCTCTCCTCCCAACATTCTCTCCATGTGTTCTCTCCTAATCTTTTTTTTGTCTAATATAGAACTGAACTCTAAACATTTTCAATGATCCCTTCAAGTGAGATCCCGGCAACGGAACAAAAAATGTAAACCCTCCACGATCTCATCGATCAACTCCCCCCCCTCCGATCTCTCAACCTCCACGATCGCCACCGATGAATCTGCAAATGTCGGGTCTGTCTCTCACTCAGGGATCACCTCTGATGGCTTTGATGGAAGCACACCATGAATCTTGAAGGGAAAAATGCTAAGTTCACTCATTCATACACCCACAAACCTATCAACTAAAATCCTCCATTCTAACGACGTCTCTCAAGTTCTCACATGCTAAAAATATCCCACACTCTTTATATTACTCAAGTTGTCATTACGACAATGTGAAAACAAGGATGAGGAGCTCTTCTCTACTCCTCTATTTATACATTATAGGTTTTTACTTTGGTACCCTCTGTAACTCAGCCGTAACTACTTTTACCGGGTTTTACTAAGATATTACTTAAGGTAAAAGCATTAATCACATGGGCTTTTTACCTTTTCACATGGGCTTATTCCTTCAAAGTCAACAACTTCTAGAATGATTCTGGAATATTCTCAAGGAATCTCAAATTTCCACCCCCCCCTCTACACTAGGACCCACTAAAAAGGAAACATGTGGAATCTCTTCTTGTTTTTAATGCCCACAAAGTCCACAACTTTAATCCAACCACTAATATCAAGTCAAAAAGGAGATAAGGGATACTTTCCACCTCCTTTCTATCTTTTAGACAAGATGACAAGATAGTAGTGCTCACTCTTTAGCAAATATATGAATTCTATCAAAAGTACAGCTAATTTTAACCATAAACTAACTTTTAGCTAGTCATGACTAACTTGATACCTCCTAAAAGTACTTTGGCAGCAAATAAACATTCTCAACACTTAGTTAGAACTAAACACCTTACTAATAGACAAACTTCCTATGTGTAACATACGTCGTTACAGATCTTCCTCACAATATTCATATCCATCAGGTTTTCCACATTTGTAAATTAAGACCTTTTGTGTCTAACCCTTCTTCCTTTCCTAATCGTGTCCAACCTCCACTTCCACCTCTTCCCATCGATGATCACAAAGAGTTTAAAGTTGATCAAATTTTAACTAAGCGCAAAATCCAACATAGATGACATCGTCATGTAGAATATAAGGTAAGAACCAACCACCAATCTTCGTAACTCTCTAGAGCTCATATAAGAATTTGAATGGTTATCAAGCGACGAGGACCTTACCAACTAGCAAAAGAGAAATATGTAATAATACGCATTGGTGTAAGTAGAAATTTTAGCAAAAGTTACTTAGAAGTTATAATAGAAGTTCTCTAGAGTTAGAAGTATATACTATCTAGGAAGCTTCATAAAGAATATTTTAGTAAGGTACTTATGAAGCTTCTACTACAATGAGTGAATAATGTATTTAGGAACCTTTCTAAGGAATGAGGTTGCTTCAAAAAGAAGTAAATGATTATCGTCATGAGAAATTGAACGGCTATCTTGCGACAGAAGTATATTGCTAGCTTCAAGAAGAAGTCTTGTACACTCCAATCTATAAATATCAACGTCTATGGCCAACTAAACTCATTTGTCTTCTTGGCTCCACTTCGTATTCCTCTCCTCGTTTATTGATCTTTACAACAATAAACCTTTATTTTGAAGGATATTTGACTTATTTTCTCTTCTTTTCACTCTTTATGTTTTCATCACTTTGTGTTTGATTTAAACATGAATAGTGTTATTCATATATAAAGTCACCTCTTCTTCTTTCAACATTTCTCTTATTGACTTTGTAACTGGTCCCGTAGATAAATTCACCTCTTTATAAGTTAAGTATAAAGAATGAGAATAGTGAAAACTATGAATAAATAATAAAAATATTATATATATAGCTTATCTATCGATCATAATCAATTTATTGAACTCAGAAATTTATGTATCAACTCAATGTTATGGATTTTTCTTATATCTATTTAATATGTTATGATATTCATATCATTCTGAATTACCAAATTAAACTGAAAAACAACAATTATATGCATATTGAACTTGTTATCTTTAAACAGTTTAAAGAAATCATCAAATCAAATGTGAGTATAAAATCATGTGATGCAATATAGGTAATAAAAAGAGAGAAAACTTATAGTAAACACTCATAAAATGTAATGAAAGCTATAACAAAAACTATTAAAATTATATTATATTATTACAAGGAAAAAATAAAAAGGCTCAAAAAATTCTAAAAATAATTATTTAGAGTGAATAGTCAATCATAAGTTTAATATTGAGATCATAATTTTCTATGTCCGATAATGAATACTTATATTATTTTATGCCTATCTTATCTTTAAGTTATTTCTAATTTTTAAACAATTCACTAGAAAAACTTAACAAAAAATTGATTATATGACTTTCACCATTCAAAGTAATGAATTATTTGCTCATGAGCAAGAATAACAAGTTTGTTATTTCATGGTGAAGTGTATGGAATAAATTAAAATTGCTTGCAACTCTACTTTAACTAAAATTATAACTTCAACATAGTTCTGTGCATATTCATCTCTTCCATCTTCCTACGAAAGTGGACAATATACAAACACTTTAATTAATTACCAAAAATTATTTATTTGAAAATTCAATCATAAATTAATTGAAAAAAATGATACATGTAGAAATCTACATGGTGAAGCTGAAATGTCCTTTTGCTCTTCTCAAACAATTTTAGTTTAGTGATTATTGCATATACGTTATAAGTGTAACATCGTCACATAAGAGAAGAGAATTCAGAGGCTAACTGCGTAACTGCGTATATTTTAAAACTGCTAATATGCATGTTGTATACATTTTTTGACAAACACGCACGTCCGGACAATTCAAACGGTCAAAATGGGAGAAATTTTGAACGGCTCATTTGTTGTTCTTACAAGTATAAGACAACCGGGGTTGTAGGGTTAGAAGTGCAACATAATTCAAACATTCTTTTCTAAAACTTAATTAAGCCGATGGCTCATGCGTCTTTGGTTACTTTCTGTGTCGTCTACTCATCGTTACTCTTGCTACTTCACTAAGATCTTGGCACTTCGAAAAGACCTCATTACTTCACTATCACCGGCACTTTGCTAAGATGTCGTTTCTCTTGCATACGTCTTGGTGGGCTGAAGTTTGCAGAGCTATGGCAAACGTCTTCTTGATGGATCAACACTCCATCATGGTAGCGGACATATTTCGACTTTGAGATGATACAACCACTGCAGCTTGGACGAGTGCTCCATTTTGAGGTTTTTCTAAAGCTTTTCCTCCATATGCCGATTGTGGACTAGATGGTTTTCTTTGATTCTAGAGCTGCTGCTTCGTTATATCATGGCTGCGAACATATATGAACTTGGACGAGATCGGTTAATTTGGAGATTTTTCTAAACCTTCAACCATCGTCATTATGCATCTAGTAGTGACGCAAGTTGACCATAACTGATCTCTTGTCGCGTGAATTTTTGCTAGTGCTAGTGGACATGTTGCTTTTTGTTTATTTTGACTAAGTACTCGAGATGCGACTTTTATCATTTTGTGTTTTCGAGTGAGGTGACTTGATCATAATTGCAGGGTGCTTTCGTTTCTTCAATCTTTCCACTAGTCTTTTATCACAGCAGGCCTTGCTATCAACAATTCAGCACAAAAGTAGTGCATGTGTAGCACGGCACAAGTCACTATTGGACATGGCGGAGGTAATACTCATCCTTCTTACTTCTTGTTCAACTCAAGCGTTGGAGGTTATTTTGTAATCTTTTTTCATCCTAGTATCGCTGCATTGTTGGAACTTTCTCACATCATTACAATAGGTACTTCGGTCTCATGTGCTTGTTCGCGTTTCACATTTCATCTTGTTGGCTTTTTTGCATTTGGTATCTCGATGATGAGAAAAGCGTGCTGAGACCTATGATTGACATCGATCATCAATCTGACGTACCAGAGTAAGAATCCACTACAATATGCAATCCACATAGTCCTCTTACAGTCTCTTATGTGAGAGACTCCTCCTACAATACAAAATTCTTGTATGTGCTTGAAGGGTGCTAGTCCCTCTTTTGCTACTTTTGGTCTCATTTTTCTCAGCATTGCCACTTGAATGTTTCTTCAGAGATAGACGAGGGTGAAGAAAGCAGCCCTCGTCAGCTACAAGACGTTGGAGTTGTCCGTGACTATGTGTAGAACGGAGATTGATTTAGACATGTGTTTTGTCTTTATGCTTAGTCAATTCCTTCAGTCTGACTGTTCTTCTGAGATTTTTTAGTTGAAAGAGGAGAAGCACTACTACATCTCCACTAGTAGAGCATGATTGCAATTTCTGCAAAGTCCACTCAAGAAGTGAAGAAGCTTATCATGATTGCAATTTCTGCAAAGTCCGCTCAAGAAGTGAAGAAGCGTATCATGATGGACACAAATGCCCAATAGGGGTTGAGATTTGTGTTAAGAGACTGACAAAGATAAGACTTCACACATACGTAGGAATGGTTGGCTATAGTAAGAAGGACCAAGCCGAAGAGCATCGTCACACATATATGAAAAATATCTCTAGGAGTATTCTCATTGACGATAAAGAGCTTTATACACTCTTAGGTGTTTGTGATACAAAAATCATGTAGAGCTTAGCTACGCTAACATACTTGTCAGTGCACTACAATATAATAAGTATAAGAGCAGTTACTCTGTATCATCTACTTTCAACACTTGTCTCTGAGGGATGATAGCATGTGGAAAATACTCTACTTCACTCCGTTGGCTAATGCAGGTTAGAATTCAATCCATAGAGTTGTTTATGAAAATCCTTTCTCCATCATGAGGAAGTTACACATGAGGATATTCAAAATATTTTTGTTGGCAAGAACAACAGAAGTGTGGTCATTGTAAAGGCTCTGTAAAGACATATACATGGATCTAGACGACGCAACAAACTTACTGTAGCAAAGTCCGAATGAGAGGTTTCTCCAAGTGCTTGAGTCATCTCATGCGGCCTTCTCAACATCGCAGAACTCGAGTGAAAGCCTTATGGAAGAGCTACCTCATGTGACATTCATGAGTACGTATCACTTGTAGAGGTTACATGAGATCCGAGAGATCTCTACTCCTTATATGATCAATTTCAACTAGCAAAGGAGAGCAGAAGCTTCAGGATAATGAGAACATCTTTAGAGTTAGTTAGATGTGTACCTTACCACAGAGAGCTACCAACTCGGTAGCACACATGATGAACGAGATGAACAGAGTTCTAAAGGAGTTCATCCTCGAGAAGACAATGTAGTTCTTGGACGACATTCTCATCAAAGGATGTATGGAGGATGAGAAGGATGAAGTAGTAGATCAAAATGGATATCGGCGATACGTAATCGATCACATCACATATTGTGATAAATCTTATATCGACTCGAGGAAGTTCTGTAACGACCTATGTTACACATAGTAAGTTTGCCTATTAGTAAGGTATTTAGCTATAACTAAGTGTCGAGAATGTTTATTTGCTGCCAAAGTACTTTAAGGAGGTATCAAGTTAGTCATGACTAGCTAAAAGTTAGTTATGGTTAAACTTAGCTGTACTTTTGGCAGAATTCAGATATTTCCTAAAGAGTGAGCACTACTATCTTGTCATCTTGTCTAAAAGGTAGAAAGGAGGTGGAAAGTATCCCTTATCTCCTATTTGACCTGATATGAGTGGTTGGATTAAAGTTGTGGACTTTGTGGGCATTAAAAACAAGAAGAGATTCCACATGTTTCCTTTTTAGTGGATCCTAGTGTAGAGAGGGGGTGGAAATTCGAGATTCCTTGAGAATATTCCAGAATCCTTCTAGAAGTTGTTGACTTTGAAGGAATAAGCCCATGTGAAAAAGTAAGAAGCCAATGTGATTAATGCTTTTACCTTAAGTAATATCTTAGTAAAACTCGGTAAAAGTAGTTACGACTGAGTTACCGCGGGGTATCAAAGTAAAAACGTAGAATGTATAAATAGAGGAGTAGAGAAGAGCTCCTCATCCTTGTTTTCACATCGTCGTAATGACAACTTGAGTAATATAGAGAGTGTGGGATATTTTTAGCATGTGAGAACTTGAGAGACGTCATTAGAATGGAGGATTTTAGTTGATGAGTTTATGAAGATTTTTAGTTGATAAGTTTGTGGGTGTATGAATGAGTGAACTTAGCATTTTTCCCTTCAAGTTCATGGTGTGCTTCCATCAAAGCCATCAGCGGTGACCCCTGAGTGAGAGACAGACCCGACATGTTGCAGATTCGTGGATGACGATCGTGGAGATTGAGAGATCGGGGGGTAGTTGATCGATAGGACCACGGAGGGTTTACATTTTTGGTTCCATTGCTGGGACCTCACTTGAAGGGATCATTGAAAATGTTTAGAGTTCAGTTCTATATTAGACAAAAAGAGATTATGAGAGAACACATGGAGAGAACGTTGGGAGGAGAGAGAGCTAACGCGATGTTAGCAACATTAGAACCTTTCGTGTATCCTGTAGTGATATATGACACGTTCGAAGTCATTATTTACATCTTGTTCACTTAGAAAGGGTTTGAGGAGAGTTGAAAGAGGGTGCAACAAGAGTTGTAGAGAAAGGAGGAGAGAAAAGTTATTAGAGGAGAGAAATTTGTGAGTTTAGAAATTCTACTCTCTGGAAAATTTGTACAGTCTCTGTCAACTTTTCTGTGAATTTTATTTTCCTGAGAAACTTTCCAGTGTTTTAGATTGGCTAATAACCTATCTAGGACAAAAGAAATCATAGGAAAAGGTGGTCTAGAGAAGGAGCAATGAATTTTCAAAGTTGAGGGGGTTTATTCGTGAGAGTTGAGGAATTCTGTTCTCTGGAAAAAGTTTACAGTCATTGTCAGATTTTCTGTGAATTTTATTTTCCTGAAAAACTTTCTAGTGTTTTAGATGGGCTGATAAGCTATCCAGGACAAAAGAAATCATGAGAAGATGAGGTCTGAAGAGGGAGAAAGAATTTTTCAAAGTGGAGGGGGTTGACAACCATGAGGGAAGTGAAAATATACAAATTTCAGTTCTCTGAAAATTTGTACAGTCATCACCATCTCTTCTGATTAGGGAAGTTTCTGTTGAAACTTCATGATTTAGTAGCTTGGAGGTTGAGCTAATGGAGACCACAAAAATCTTGGAGAGATCTCTTACCAACTAAGAGATATATGTTTCGGCATACAAGGAGGTCTTGACGATACGTAATGGGGAATCCAGTTCGAGTGCCAAGGTTGAAGAAGAGACGTTTGGGAGTTAGAACGGAGACGGAAAGGCTAACGTTAGTATAGAGGCGTTGCGATCAAGCATCTATTGCAGTTGGGGTGCCATTTTTACTTTATATAAAGAAGCTTCTGCGAGCATCGGCGCAGATGTGAAGAAAGTTGAGTTCAAAGTATCATTCACTGTGGAGGCCACGAATACTCCTGGTCAAGTAGAGTGTGATCCTTACAAAAGTGACTTTAAGATGTCTGCTAGGATCAGTACAGACGATGGTCATGAGGATATTATCATGGACTCTTGATTTTAGATTGGATTTTAATTTGTGTATAGCATATATAATACACGATTTTCAGTATAAAGCTCGAAAGAGTTAAGAAAGTGATGTAGAGTTATTTTCTTCAAAGATATTTTGTCCACTTAATGGTTGAGAAGGTGCAACATGAGTGGAAGTTCAAAAGATTGGAAAGTTAGACTTAGAAACCCTCCTCAAGGTTTAGATGTCATAGTAAGCGTCGGAGAGAGCTCGAAAGAGATTATCGTCGAGTTTGAGAACCCTAGTACAAAACCTCAAGTAGAGTCTCCGAGGAGAAGAGTAGAAATCGATTTGTGGTGTTATTTCTGTAGAGGGTTGGGACATAAAGAAGTGAATTGTCCAACTAGAATCAGAACCGAGAGAGCTAAAGAGAAGCGGGAGTTGTGGTGCCCACAAATTACAGGATGCACAAATTTTTGAAATTTTTAAGAATAATAACTTGTTTGTATAACTGAAGAAGCGTTGTTACTTAAGGTTACGTCTTCTTTAACAGGAAGATGATCTTAAGAGCTGTTTGTAATAAGAAGTTGACTTCTTCGGAAGACGACCGTCTTCTCAGTTGCGTCTCTCGGAAGATGAGAAGACGGCGGAAGATGAGAAGACGGCGGAAGACACCTGTCTTCCAAAAGACAGCGACCGCGAAGGACCAACCACGAGTTTACGGGTAAGACAGTAGGTGTACCTACTGGGGCGCACCGAATAGATAGGTAGGTCAGGAAGACACCCAAGGTCGAGAACCCCTAATCTGCGGGGAAGATGCGTGAGGAAGCACATTAGGCGCATTCAACTTCTCGCAACACAACGCGCTTGAGAAGATCGATTGAGAGAGTGAGCTTCACGAGCTAGCATTGAGAGAGGAATCGAGTAAGACATCGAGGTAGGAGAGAACAAGTTGGCAGCTAGGCGAAGGGTGAAATCGAATCGCTAGAGCACAAACAGCAGAGAGAGCGAAGGCGTTTTTGTGGAGCTTCCGAGAAGTTGACAGTGGAGAGTGGCGAGTAGAAGCGAAGGGGAAATCAAGGTGTGGACCGAAATTGACAGCAGGCGCAGTCAAGAGGAGTCGCATTGGAAGCTAGTACAAGAGCCATAAGCGCGAGGAGGTCGAAGGCAACTCGAGGAGCCGAAGAAGACTGTAGAGGTTCTTTCCCTTTCCCACCTCTTCTCGCCATTGTCTGGTACTCCCCGCGCTTCCTTGATTGTGTGCAGACAGCCTGATCGATCACCCCCACCCCTCATTCTTTCTATTTGAGACATTGGGCGCGAAAGCGCTGCTCAATTTCTGTCAAGACATCTCCTTGCTTCTTCCCGAGCTCAATTCGAGCTTCCCTACTCCTAGTCTTCAAATTGGAGACCCCAACTATCAATTTCCCTACCCTACTACCTCTCTACCCCCGAAACTTGGAACAGAAGACGATTCAGAAGATGGGAACATCTTCGGAAGACGCTTCTTAAACTTGACTGTCTTCGGAAGACCGTCTTCGGAAGACTGTCTTCGGAAGTCGACTGAACACAATTCGTATCAAGAGTGGATTTGCTTTGCTTTTGTGTTTAGAGAGACTTGGTACGAATCCTGAGAGGTGTGGTGAGTTGTTTTGTTATTTCGAGATGTTGGAAGTCGGGAACTAGGCCTGTGCCTCCCGGTCTTCCAAGCTTCTCAACTCCCCATCTTCCTAGAGAGACTAGAAGACTGGAAGGCTGGCAAAATGAGCGAGAAGACGCGAGGGTCCATTCGGGTCTCTTCTGTCCGATCCATAGCAGCCGTTCCTTCTTCTTCCCGAACTTAGAAGAGAGTTGTGAGAAGTCTTGCTGGCAGAATCTGGAGGGAATGGTCGAGGGTCATGTCTTCCCATCATGCAGCAAGCTTCTTCTGAGTGCGTATGAGAGGTGAGAAGTCAGAAGAACAGAGTGCAGTTGTCTTGAGTATGTTGTGAGGATAGATTGTGCGTAGGAAGACGAAGACAGGTGAGACCAGTGAAGGGAAGCCCGACTTCGGGAAGTCTTCCGAGAAAGACATTTAATCGGAAGCTGTCCCGAGTGTCTTCCCAGAGGTCACTGTCATCGCAGGAGCCCGTAACCATCTTCTGAACCTTTCTTATACTCTACTTCTCGCATATCTTGTATCTTCTGATAGGAAGTAGGATGTAATGCAAGGTGGGTTGTCTTCTTGGTAATCCATGCGAGGCCTTGCTTAGATAGGATTGTTTAGATATAGCTCGGAAGACGAGAGCTATCTAGGAAGTACTGTTAGAATCCTGGAAGACGAAGTAGCTGTCTTCTGGAAGACTAGTTTCGTCTTCTGAGAAGTAGAAGCTAGACTGTGGGCATTCGGCAAGGACTGAGCCTTCAGCTCATCGTAGGTGCTTGTGGTTTAGTGCAACAGATCTTCCAGGTATGTCGATGCATCCGCGGGGCTTGGTGTTACCAGCGGCAGAATTGGCCGAGGCCACTCCTTTCTTCAAGGAGTTGGGTCTCGACTTCTTCTTGTGGGATTGGAACCTCGCAGATCAAGGGCTTCTGGAGGAAGTGTGGGCAGCGTTACCACCGCGTAACCGTGTATCTGCGAAGGAAGGAGTAGCTCGGGGAAGACCGTCTTCCTGGACTGAAGACTGGTGGCGTAAGGCGTTTCACAAGCCTGAGTCTGAGAACCGAGGATATTGGTACGAGAAGAAGATCTTGCCTAGGATTGTGAGTTCGTGGCATGTACCTGGGAGCACCACCTGCCTTTTCGTGGAAGACAGGCAGGGGAGGAACGGTTGGAAGATAGAATCTTACCGGGAGCCGAAGAAGCGCCTCCTGGCGAAGTTATTTCTGCATCTCTTTCCCAAGGGGAAAGCGCAGAAGACAAGGTACTTAGGCGATAAGGACGTGGAGTTCCTGGAATCAGTGTGGGATGACAGAGTACCCATCAGATGGCCCAGCTGAGGCCCGGCTCTCATCAGAAGACGCTTCTGGTGAGGGAAGATGAGTCTAGTGGGTCGGAAGACGCCACGCCACTGAGGAAGATGGGTCCCAGAAGTGTACCGAGGACACCCATCTCCCTCATTCACTCAGGATCGGAGTCCGACTCGGAAGAAGACCTGTTGAGTACCCGATCGGAGCAGAAGACTGCTTCTGCAACGCTTGGGAGTCTTCCGAAGACTCCAGAAGACGAAGGATGGATGGGCGCTCCTGCTGCGATGCGAGGAAGCACAAAGAAGAGAGCCGCTCCTGCCATGAGGAGTTTTCCACCCCGGAAGATGAGAAGAGTAGCTTCTTCTTGTGCGCAGAAGATGAAGGCCGTAGCAGTGGAAGAGGCTTCCTTGCCTCTGGAAGACGAAGTCGACACCATGGAGCGAGTGGTGGAGATGAACTTGTCTTCCGCAGGAAGACGACTGAAGGAGTTCAGTGCCTACTTCCAGAAGGAGATCCAGCCAGCTATGGAGTTGCTGGAGAGGAGAGCGAGGGCACAGGAGAAGCCCTTACAACATGGATTCGGCCTGCGCACCTTGCTGCGACAGGGGGAGGACCAGAAGAAGACGGAGTCGCTGGAAGCTAACCTCCGCACTACGGAGAAGCTTGCAGCCAGGTACAAGGCGGAAGCAGCCGCTTCTGCCAAGGAGCTGGTACAGCTTCGGAAGAGCAACTAGGAGTTGCAGGCGCGGGTACAGCAGCGCAATCAGGAAGTCGCCCGAGTGCGGGAGAAGATCACCGCCCTCGTAGAAGAGCAGACCATATGGAAGACGCAACGAGAAGCCGCGGAAGCGCGAGCTGCAGCTGAGAAGACGCAGAGAGAAGCAGCAGAGGCCCGTGCGCAGAAGATGTTGGCATAGTCGGTGGAAGCGCTTCGTAAGAAGTTCAACTACACCGCGGGTAGGAAGTTACTTACCTTAGCTAGAGGATGGGACAGCGAGTCCAGAGCGATGTTGGTAGAATGCCGGGAGAGTATGTTCAGGTACTTGGATAGACAGATAGAAGGAGTGAAGACACTTTATGGTCTTCCCTCGCTTCCGACACCTGCAACTGCATCTTCCCACGCTCCAGCACCATCGACTGGATCCGGAATGGAGAAGGAGGAGTTCGATCTCGCTGTGCACTTGGTGGTGACAGCGTTGGAAGACGAGAAGACTCCAGAAGACGCCCCGGAAGACAAGATGTCTTCTGGAAGACAGGAAGACGAGCCGTCTTCCCAGGTATTCCGCGTGGAGGAAGCGACTTCCTCGGATCCCCATGAGGTCCCCATGGTCCCTAGTCCCGCACCCGTGCCTCAGAAGACGGAAGAAGCACCGGTCGACTCCGCTTCCCAGAAGACGCTTCTGTCTTCCGAAGCAGAAGTCGAAGCCGAGGAAGACGCAGCAGCAGCGACAGCAGAGCCAGCAAGAGACGAAGAAGAGGAAGTCACCTCAGTGACACCCGAGGTAACTGCAAGGCTTTCTAGCTTATCAGAAGCTGCATTAGGAGCTCCGATAGGAGCAGATCAGGTAGAGATTGCCTCCGTGCAATCTGAGTAGTTAGTAACTCCATTTCCAAATATAGTAGAATCGAACATGCTATCTTAAGGATGGCAGTTTTCCCATGTAATATTAGTTAGGACACCATGTGGCAGCATAGGTAGCGTAGGAAGGACAAGGTGGATGACCAATTCGGGCAGGGGAACCGCTTGCATGTGAGGTGACAACCTCCTGTCAGCGCCTCTCTCTCCCTGGTGGTCGCCTCCCCTGGTTCTCATGGCAGCAACATAAGTAGGATAGTAGCGTAGGAGAAAGGGCTCTGCCAGTTCTGTAGAATTCTGTAGTAACTGAACATACTGTAGTGACGAAGGATTTCTCCTTTTGCCCATTTAGTATACAAGATATCGTTCCCACAGAGAATTTGCACAAGTAACGCTGCTCTAAGTTCTAAGATCTGTTCAAACACACGGGTTTTGCCTAGAAATCCCGTCTTCTCACAAAATCACTCAAAACAACACGTCTTCCAGACACGCCAAATGGTGCTCTGGGCCCAAACAACCAACTACCAATTACAATACCACACAACTATTCACAGAGAAGCTCGGGAAGACGATCTTCCTGCTTCCAGATCGCTTCTTCCGGTCTTCTCGATACCGTCTTCCCGAAGCGATTCTCGTCTTCTGGGGGTTCAACTCGGCTTCTCATACCTCTAGAAGGCTGTCCTGCTTCGCAGAAGTCGACTAGCAACGGTCGTTACACCTTATTCTCACACTCACATTCCAACGGGTTAGATCAATCACATGGTGTATGCCCCCTGTAGCCTTCTCAGGCTTCTGCCTACGGAAGTTGTCTTCCTGCAACACTACAACGACATTCACCTCCACGGAAGCTCAATAGAAGTATCAGAAACTCACTAGAAGAAGGTAAGAAGATGGGGAAGATGGGGGAAGATGAGAAAAGCCAAACAAGAGAAAACAAGATGAAAAGAGTAAATTAAGATTCCAACAGGCTTCTAGTCCGGATCCTGACTAACAAGCCATCCCTGCTTGTAATAGTTTGGGGAGGAAGACAACAAACGTGAGTACTGTTGCACCGTCTTCTACTCGAGGATGTCGTCTTCTGTTGTTGTCGAAGTCGATTCCTCACTTTTTGAACGGGGCAAGCGGAAGAATGGGGGTAAGAGGCCACCTTGTTGTAGCGGTCGGTCTTCCCACCCTCTGGCATGCGTCGCACTTCCTGATCTCCTGAAAAGTGTCTCGATACATAGTTGACCACCAGTATCCGACGTCTAGCATCTTCTTCACTGTGGTTTTCAGCCCGTAGTGACCCCCAGCATCTTCGTAGTGAAGACCTGTGATCACTGATTTTATCTCTAACGGCTCAAGACATCTTCTCAGCTTCTCGTCATGTCCCTTTTGAAACAGGATACCCTGGAAGATGGCATAAGGTCCTGTCTTGTGTAAGAAGATAGCCTTCTGCTCCGCATCCAATCCCTCGGGATACTGTTGGTCTTCCAAGAACTTCCTCAAGTCCTTGAAGATCGACTCTTCTGTGGAAGTCGCAAAGACGTGATCAGAAGATCTAGTCTCGTCTTCTGGGAAGCAGGCGGTGCGCCCCCCCTCAGATGAAAGTGTCTCTGCGAAAACTGAAAACAACTTCTCGTCAGGAAACTCGTCTTCCACTTCATCTTCTCGTCGTTCTATCTCTAGTCTGGATAGGTAGTCAGCATTAACATGCTGTCTTCCGGGCCTATACTCAACGGTGTAAGTAAATTCCTGGAGTAGGAGAATCCACCTAGCTATCCTCTCAGACAAATCTGCTTTCTTTACAAGATGTTTCAAAGAGAAGTGATCTACATAGAAGACGAACGGGTTTGCTAGAAGATAGTGTCTAAACTTCCTACAGGAGTAAATCATGCCAAGACACTCCCTTTCAGTTGTCGAGTATTTCTTCTCTGCATCACTGAGCTGTCTTCCCGCGTAGTAGATGGGATAATCCTTCTTCTTCTCATCTTTCTGACTCAACACCACCCCGATGACGAAAGCAGAAACATCCACATAAATGTGGAAGACTCTTTCCCAATCAGGTGGCCGTAGGACAGGGGATTCCGACAGAAGCCTCTTCATTTCTTCGAATGCTTCCTGCTGCTCGGAAGACCAAACGTAAGGTTCGTCCTTCTTCAACAACTTAGTGAGTCTTCCTGCTACCTCTGCGTACCTGTCAATAAACCTCCTGTAGTATCCTACGTTGCCAAGGAAGCTTCTCAACTGTGTCAGGTTAGCAGGTGGGTGGAGTTTCATGATGACTTCCACCTTAGCACAGTCGACTTCTATACCTCTTCCGGAAATCCTATGTCCTAGCAAGATCCCCTCTGACATACCAAAGAAGCACTTCTCAGGGTGAAGAGCCAAACGATGTTCTCTACACTTCAGAAAACACTTCCTTAGAAATATCAAGTGGTCTTCTCTCGATCCAAACACACAGAAATCATCCAAGAAGATCTCCATAAAGGTGCAAAGATACTCCTTGAAGATGATAATCATCAACCTCTGGAATGTGGCGGGTGCATTGCATAAACCAAACGGCATTTGGTTGTATGCGTACGTGTCCCAATCAGTGGTGAAAGTGGTTTTCGACTTGTCTTCTTCTCTGATTGAAACTTGGTTGTACCCAGAATACCCATCCAGGAAGCTGTAGAACTCATGTCCTGCTACCTGGTCTAGCACAGAGTCGGTGAATGGTAAAGGGTGATGATCCTTCTTCGTGACCAAGTTCAGCTTCCGGAAGTCCTGACACACTCGGATCTTCCCTGTTTGCTTCTTCGGCACGATGACAATAGGAGCTACCCACTCACTGCTAAGTACTGGGAAGATGACTCCTACCTTCAAGTACTGGTCAATCTGGTCCTTCATCAGAAGCGAGTACTTGGGGTTGAGCCGATACTGCCTCTACCGTGCAGGAACAACGCCCTCCAGCAAGTCAATGCGATGCTCTCCCAACTCTCGAGGTATGCCCTTCATATCTTCTATGGTCCACGCGAAGACACCCTGGAACTCCGTTAGGAGTTCTCGAAAGTCTTCCAACTGCTGGCCCTCGATCACCTTGGAAAGCTTCAGCTTCTTCCTAGGAGCAACCTCCATCTCTTGGAGATCATCCGGGTTTACCATCCCTTCAGTGTGACTGTACTCATTGGCACCAAAGTATTCCGGTTTGGGAGCTTCTTCTGGTTCAGATTCGTCTTCTGGAAGACAAACTGTCGGATCTTCCGAAGGGAAGACGGTATTCTCGTCTTCTGGAAGCTCTTCTTCCGCAATCTCGTAGCACTCAATGTATCCACAGACCACATCTTCCACTTCCTCTGCGACTTCTGTAGTACACACGTTATTTGCCACAAACTCATTATACCGTTCATCATTGTCAGAAGACGCAGCTGAGTCTTCTGAAGTGTACCTCTCGGTTGTAGACGGAGTTTCACCTTGGTGTCCAATCTTGATCCAAGGAAGCGAGACCTTACTCTTCTCACCTGGCCTGGGTGTAGGATTGGGAAATCTCAAACGATGTCTTCTCCAGTCGGTATTCACATTTGCAGCATACAGCCATGGTCTTCCTATCATCACCTGATATCCAACCTTAGCTACAGGTCGCAAAATGATGTAAGTGAGGTAAAAAGATACTCCACCAATTACCGTCAAGACATCTTTCAGTTGCCCCAAAGGTCGTCTTCTGGTCTGGTCCGCCATTCTGAGAATTCTCGGAGTAGGCTGGAACTCAGTGAAGCCTAGGGCATGCGCCGTTTCTTCCGTCACGATGTTAACTCCGGAGCCGGAATCAATGGGTACCTTCTTCAGAAGACAACCATGGATCTCCATATCAAGTTCTGGGGCTCTCAAGTCCTCATGCTCTATTCTTAGGATCGGGGTGCTCTTGGGAAGTTAAGCTGCCCTCCTCTTCCTCGATCCTCGAAGCACAGATTGTAACAACTTCATGTAACCAGCATTGTCATCCAACAGCTGTTGGAAGGTTACATCCGCCTTCTGATTCCACAAGTCTCGCAAGAAGTCGTACGGAGATCTTTTCAGAAGGGTGACTGGAGTTTCCAACAGAGAAGATGTAGTGGTTGCTTCCTTGGGTGGAAGACCAGAAGAGTGTCTTCCTTCGACTGGAGGCTGTTCCCGTGAGACAGGTGTTGCCGTAGTCGGTGTAGGAAGCTGCTGTACTATCTTCCGTCTCTTCTCCAACTCTTCTTGCATGATCGCTTCAACCTCTTGTCTAATGTCAGGAGCAAAGTACTTCGGATCTTCTCGATCGTAAGTAGGAGAAGACGGCCGCTCAGGAGAAGATGACCTCTCCTTACGCTGCTTCTTCTTCTTGACGTCCTTCTGACGAGATTATGACTTCTCTTTGCTTCTGGTACACAGCTTCATCCAAGACTTCCTCCGGAGGCCAACTATCTGAATTCGGGTCAGGATTCCAAACAGTACCATCCGTCAAATTGAAAGATGACGCTTCTTCAGGTGTCTCCATCTTCTGAGCTGCAGTCGTCTTCTGCAACTGAGGTTCCTTTCCTTCGCGCTTCCCGGGGTCTGGTTCGTCTTCCTCGATATGGAGACAATCCGTACAATCCTCAGGATCTTCTTCTTCTACCGTGATGTGCTGTACCACTGCTAACTCGAGCTTAGAAGTTGATGCTGCTTCTGCAGGAGGCGTGGTATCTGCAAACCTCACCATTTGTCGGGGTCGTAAGGTCTGAGGACAATTCCCTGTGAAATGACCAGCTTCCTTACAATTCCCGCACAAGGGAACTTGCCCAATCTGTCTTCTCGGGTGAGGACAGGTGGACCACCAGTGTCATGTCTCTCCATAGTTATTGCATGCTCCAGGAAGAGGGTTGAGAGGTCGTTGTGATGAAGAAGGCTACCAGGGTGTCTTGGTCTGTACATTGCTAGCTCTATCCCTCGGTACATAACGATTATATTGAACGGGAGGCGTAGGAGTGAAGGGTTGTATCGTCTCGATCCTATAGCAAGTTTCCCCACTGGGATCGTGTAGATATCCCTCATCGTCTTCTTCCCATCCTGCCCAGTTGACAGCTTGGTCCTGCGTACACTGATCTCTGGTATGTCCAGAAGAGTTACAAAGGTTGCACCAAAGGTTTGGCCGGGAAGCCGTAGGCTGCTTCCGCTTGTCCTTCTGGTTCAGAAGATGAACTTTCAGGTCGGCAAACTGCTTCAGAACCTCATCGATGCGGGGATCAGGTGCAGACTGAATGATCTGAGTTTGAGGCATCTTCTGCACAACTTTCTCCCTTGCTCGCGTCTTCTCCTTCTTTTTCTTCCGCGTCTTCTTCTCTTGTTCAGATTCGGATTCTGAACTTTCGACAGTAGACCCTTCAGAAGTAGAGGCTGCTTCCGAATCACTGTTATCAGTTTCAGTGCACTTGGACTTCTTGTTGGACTTCCGGGAAGACTTCTTCGACTTCTTGGACTTCTTCGAGGTCTTTCCTTTGTCTTTCGTCATATTCCGAGTGATGCTCGAGGTTTCATACTGCTCGGCATGCTTCTGTACCTCTGCTAAATCATCACCTCCTCCTCTTCTGCAGTACAATTCCATATCTTGAGACAATCCTCCCAAGTACCAGTCCACAGCTTGCTGAGCACAGTAGCCGGGTCTGCCTTGGTTCTGCGGGATGTGATCCAGAAGATCTTCAAACCTCTCGGTGTAATCCCGCAGTGTCTCTTTCTTCTTCCGTTCGAGCCTCTGAAGCTCTATGAGGGTCATACGATCGTAGCTCACTCCTCTGAACCTCTTCAGAAAAGCTGCCTTCAGAGTAGCCCAAGCGGCCATTACTACAACATCATCCAACGTCTTACTCATCCACTTCCTTCCTTTCCCTACGATCAAACTGGGAAATACGCGGAGTCTGTCAACATCAGCGTCTTCCTTGTTGGATCTAGAGATGGTCTCGAACATGGTGATGAAGTCGTCTGCATCAGCATCATCGTCGTACGGATGGTACTTCTGCCGAGTGTGGGAAGCCATGTCGACTGCCGGCTGGTGCAACTGCCAACTTCTTTCTTCCTCAGGTCCAGGTGGTGGAGATGGTCTTCTCGAAGGTCCAAGCCTGTCTGAATCACGAAGGTCGTCTTCTGAGTCAAAGCTACTGTCACTGCTACCTTCTGAGACGTCTGGAACAATCTCCTCCAGCCTTCTCTCACCTTGAGAAGCTCCTTCCGCACTTGGAAAGACGTCTTCCGAGTAACCAGTACCAAAATCTACTTTATACACGTGATCACCCGGTTGGCTCCTGTCTTCGCCAAAGATTATGCTCGAGATGGAAGGCTCTTCCAACTCTACCGATCGGATCTTCCTGAGCTCTTCTTCTTTCCTTTGGTGTCTCAGGGATATCCGCTGCTCTCTAGAAGCGGTTCGCTGGGGTGAGTTAACCCACTCAAGATCTTTACCCGTGCGTCTTCTGCTTCTTCCTCCGGTCGGAGGCATCCACAAGAGTACTGAGAACATATGTCTCTATTCTTCTACCACTAGATCCGGAAGACCAAATGACTGAACAACCGATCACAGGTTCAGAACGTCTTCTTCTCCTGCTTCTCGTTGCACTCACTGCAATCTTCCAAGATCGAGTCTTCCAAGAGCTCTTGGAAGCAGGGAAGCGGCTTCTTCCAACTCTCCCTGAGGTATCTTATCAACTTCTGGTTGCGATTCCCGTCTTCTAGCAAGATAGAGTCCCACAACACATTCAACTACAATCGAAGTTAGTTCGAAACGAATCCTAACTAATGGCACACAGATCCAGGAAGCTTAGAACAGAAGTTACTAAGATGAAATCCCCGGCAGCGGTGCCAAAAATGGTTCCTCACTATATGTAGTGACGAAGGATTTCTCCTTTTGCCCATTTAGTATACAAGATATCGTTCCCACAGAGGATTTGCACAAGTAACGCTACTCTAAGTTCTAAGATCTGTTCAAACACACAAACACACGAGTTTTGCTTAGAAATCCCGTCTTCTCACAAAACCACTCAAAACAACACGTCTTCCAGACACGCCAAATGGTGCTCTGGGCCCAAACAACCAACTACCAATTACAATACCACACAACTATTCACAGAGAAGCTCGGGAAGATGATCTTCCTGCTTCCAGATCGCTTCTTCCGGTCTTCTCGATACCGTCTTCCCGAAGCGATTCTCGTCTTCTGGGGGTTCAACTCGACTTCTCATATCTCCAGAAGGCTGTCCTGCTTCGCAGAAGTCGACTAGCAACGGTCGTTACACCTTATTCTCACACTCACATTCCAACGGGTTAGATCAATCACAGGGTGTATGCCCCCTGTAGCCTTCCCAAGCTTCTGCCTACGGAAGTTGTCTTCCTGCAGCACTACAACGACATTCACCCCCACGGAAGCTCAATAGAAGTATCGGAAACTCACTAGAAGAAGGTAAGAAGATGGGGAAGATGGGAGAAGATGGGGGAAGATGAGAAAAGCCAAACAAGAGAAAACAAGATGAAAAGAGTAAATTAAGATTCCGACAGGCTTCTAGTCCGGATCCTGACTAACAAGCCATCCCTGCTTGTAATAGTTTGGGGAGGAAGACAACAAACGTGAGTACTGTTGCACCGTCTTCTACTCGAGGATGTCGTCTTCTGTTGCGGGAAGAAGGCTTCTTTCTTCTTCACTCCGCTGCTCTGACTGCTCTGCCTTCTGGGATCCCTTACCCAGAAGACCGTTCGTACGTAGATCCCAAGTGCTCTACTGAACGAGTCAAGCTACACTTCCACAACTGCTGACAGTCACCGCCACTCAAGAAGAACACTTCCCATGCACAATTGGGAGCGAATTCAATGAACCCACCATCCAGAAGACATGGATAAAGCTTCTGCACTCAAATCCAAATCTATTCCCCGAGAAGAAGTCACAATGGCATTGGGAAGCTCACTCCCTCTACTTCCTGCGTCTACTCCTCGACACACCAGCCTAGCTAACAGGACTACACGAGGATGTCGTTCCCTGTTCCTAGACTGTCCACTACTTCTATCTACATCTTCGACCCACTGCTGGTGCGAGTATGCAGACCCCTCCGATATATTCCAAGACTATTCGTATGTTTCCAACGACGGGTGTAGTGCGCTAAGACTGTCTCTGCTCTAATGTATCTCGCCTGTCTGCCTGTAGAATCGGTATGTATGTTCAGTTACTACAGAATTCTACAGGACTGGCAGAACTGGCAGAGCCCTTTCTCCTACGCTACTATCCTACTTATGTTGCTGCCATGAGAACCAGGGGAGGCGACCACCAGGGAGAGAGAGGCGCTGACAGGAGGTTGTCACCTCACATGCAAGCGGTTCCCCTGCCCGAATTGGTCATCGACCTTGTCCTTCCTACGCTACCTATGCTGTCACATGGTGTCCTAACTAATATTACATGGGAAAACTGCCATCCTTAAGATAGCATGTTCTATTCTACTATATTTGGAAATGGAGTTACTAACTACTCAGATTGCACGGAGGCAATCTCTACCTGATATGGTCCTATCGGAGCTCCTAATGCGGCTTCTTATAAGCTAGAAAGCCCTGCAGTTACCTCGGGTGTCACTGAGGTGGCTTCCTCTTCTTCGTCTCTTGCTGGCTCTGCTGTCGCTGCTGCTGCGTCTTCCTCGGCTTCGGCTTCTACTTCGGAAGACAGAAGCGTCTTCTGGGAAGCGGAGTCGACCGGTGCTTCTTCCGTCTTCTGAGGCACGGGTGCGGGACTAGGGACCATGGGGACCTCATGGGGATCCGAGGAAGTCGCTTACTTCACGCGGAATACTTGGGAAGACGGCTCGTCTTCCTGTCTTTCGGGACGTCTTCTGGAGTCTTCTCGTCTTCCAATGCTGTCACCACCAAGTGCACAGCGAGATCGAACTCCTCCTTCTCCATTCCGGATCCAGTCGATGGTGCTGGAGCGTGGGAAGATGCGGTTGCAGGTGTCGAAAGCGAGGGAAGACCATAAAGTGTCTTCACTCCTTCTATCTGTCTATCCAAGTACCTGAACATACTCTCCCGGCATTCTACCAACATCGCTTTGGACTCGCTGTCCCATCCTCTAGCTAAGGTAAGTAACTTCCTACCCGCGGTGTAGTTGAACTTCTTCCGAAGCGCTTCCACCGACTATGCCAACATCTTCTGCGTACGGGCCTCTGCTGCTTCCCTCTGCGTCTTCTCAGATGCAGCTCGCGCTTCCGCGGCTTCTCGCTGCGTCTTCCATATGGTCTGCTCTTCTGCGAGGGCGGTGATCTTCTCCCGCACTCGGGTGACTTCCTGATTGTGCTGCTGTACCCGCGCCTGCAACTCCTGGTTGCTCTTCCGAAGCTGTACCAGCTCCTTGGCAGAAGCGGCTGCTTCCGCGTTGTACCTGGCTGCAAGCTTCTCCGTAGTGCGGAGGCTAGCTTCCAGCGACTCCGTCTTCTTCTAGTCCTCCCCCTGTCGCAGCAAGGTGCGCAGGCCGAATCCAGGTTGTAAGGGCTTCTCCTGTGCCCTCGCTCTCCTCTCCAGCAACTCCATAGCTGGCTGGATCTCCTTCTGGAAGTAGGCACTGAACTCCTCCAGCTGCGGAAGACAAGTTCATCTCCACCACTCGCTCCATGGTGTCGACTTCGTCTTCCAGAGGCAAGGAAGCCTCTTCCACTGCTACGGCCTTCATCTTCTGCGCACGAAAAGAAGCTACTCTTCTCATCTTCCGGGGTGGAAGACTCCTCATGGCAGGAGCGGCTCTCTTCTTTGCGCTTCCTCGCATCGCAGTAGGAGCGCCCATCCATCCTTCGTCCTCTGGAGTCTTCGGAAGACTCCCAGGCGTTACAGAAGAAGTCTTCTGCTCCGATCGGGTACTCAGCAGGTCTTCTTCCGAGTCGGACTCCGATCCTGAGTGAATGAGGGAGATGGGTGTCCTCGGTACACTTCTGGGACCCATCTTCCTCAATGGCGTGGCGTCTTCCGACCCACTAGACTCATCTTCCCTCACCAGAAGCGTCTTCTGGTGAGAGCCGGGCCTCAGCTGGGGCATCTGAGTGGGAGGGGACGTTGCTGCTGCCTCTCGGTCATCGTCTTCCGAGGTCTCCTCCTTCACCTCCTATCGCTCTGTTGGTCCATACACTGCCAGCTGGCAGTCAAGTCCCCATGGCTACATACAAGTAGCAGAGGAAGGGCGTCAGGTGTCCTCCCGCCGAGGTACCCAAGTATGCTAGCTCCGTCTGTACGTAGTTGTGGATGTACGCGCCCCAGTAGATGGGTACTCGGTTATCCCACATTGATTCCACGAACTCCACGTCCTGATCGCCTAAGTACCTTGTCTTCTGCGCTTTCTCCTTGGGAAAGAGATGCAGAAATAACTTCGCCAGGAGGCGCTTCTTCGGCTCCCGGTAAGATTCTATCTTCCAACCGTTCCTCCCCTGCCTGTCTTCCACAAAAAGGCAGGTGGTGCTCCCAGGTACATGCCACGAACTCACAATCCTAGGCAAGATCTTCTTCTCGTACCAATATCCTCGGTTCTCGGACTCAGGCCTGTGAAACGCCTTACGCCACCAGTCTTCAGTCCAAGAAGACGGTCTTCCCCGAGCTACTCCTGCCTTCGCAGATACACGGTTACGCGGTGGTAACGCTGTCCACACTTCCTCCAGAAGTCCTTGATCTGTGAGGTTCCAATCCCACAGGAAGAAGTCGAGACCCAACTCCTTGAGGAAAGGAGTGGTCTCGGCCAATTCTGCCGCTGGTAACACTAAGCCCCGCGGATGCATCGACATACCTGGAAGATCTGTTGCACTAAACCACAAGCACCTACGATGAGCTGAAGGCTCAGTCCTTCCCGAATGCCCACAGTCTAGCTTCTACTTCTCAGAAGACGAAACTAGTCTTCCAGAAGACAGCTACTCCGTCTTCCGGGATTCTAACAGTATTTCCTAGATAGCTCTCGTCTTCTGAGCTATATCTAAACAATCCTATCTAAGCAAGGCCTCGCATGGATTACCAAGAAGACAACCCACCTTGCATTACATCCTACTTCCTATCAGAAGATACAAGATATGCGAGAA
Source organism: Asterella californica (assembly GCA_036924285.1). NCBI lineage: Eukaryota > Viridiplantae > Streptophyta > Marchantiopsida > Marchantiales > Aytoniaceae > Asterella > Asterella californica. The sequence goes on from JAYKYS010000008.1 coordinate 18,502,478, forward strand.
GTAGAGTATAAGAAAGGTTCAGAAGATGGTTACGGGCTCCTGCGGTGACAGTGGCCTCTAGGAAGACACTCGGGACAGCTTCCGATTAAATGTCTTTCTCGGAAGACTTCCCGAAGTCGGGCTTCCCTTCACTGGTCTCACCTATCTTCGTCTTCCTACACGCAATCTATCCTCACAACAGACTCAAGACAACTGCACTCTGTTCTTCTGACTTCTCACCTCTCATACGCACTCAGAAGAAGCTTGTTGCATGATGGGAAGACATGACCCTCGACCATTCCCTCCAGATTCTACCTGCAAGACTTCTCACAACTCTCTTCTAAGTTCGGGAAGAAGAAGGAACGGTTGCTATGGATCGGACAGAAGAGATCCGAATGGATCCTGGCGTCTTCTCGCTCATTTTGCCAGCCTTCCAGTCTTCTAGTCTCTCTAGGAAGATGGGGAGTTGAGAAGCTTGGAAGACCGGGAGGCACAGGCCTAGTTCCTGACTTCCAACTTCTCGAAATAACAAAACAACTCACCACACCTCTCAGGATTCGTACCAAGTCTCTCTAAACACAAAAGCAAAGCAAATCCACTCTTGATACGAATTGTGTTCAGTCGACTTCCGAAGACAGTCTTCCGAAGACAGTCAAGTTTAAGAAGCGTCTTCCGAAAATGTTCCCATCTTCCGAATCATCTTCTGTTCCAAGTTTCGGGGGTAGAGAGGTAGTCGGGTAGGGAAATTGATAGTTGGGGTCTCCAATTTGAAGACTAGGAGTAGGGAAGCTCGAATTGAGCTCGGGAAGAAGCAAGGAGATGTCTTAACAGAAATTGGGCAGCGCTTCCGGGCCCAATGTCTCAAATAGAAAGAATGGGGGGTGGGGGTGATCGATCAGGCTGCCTACACACAATCAAGGAAGTGCGGAGAGTACCAGACAATGGCGAGAAGAGGTGGGAAGGGGAAAGAACAAGAGAAAGAACCTCTACAGTCTTCTTCGGCTCCCTGAGTTGCCTTCGACCTCAGCGCGCTTCTGGCTCTTGTACTAGCTTCCAATGCGACTCCTCTTGACTGCGCCTGCTGTCAATTTCGGTCCACACCTTGATTTCCCCTTCGCTTCTACTCGTCACTCTCCACTGTCAACTTCTCGGAAGCTCCACAGAAACGCCTTCGCTCTCTCTGCTGGTTGTGCTCTAGCGATTCGATTTCACCCTTCGCCTAGCTGCCAACTTGTTCTCTCCTACCTCGATGTTTACTCGATTCCTCTCTCAATGCTAGCTCGTGAAGCTCACTCTCTCAATCGATCTTCTCAAGCGCGATGTGCTGCGGGAAGTTGAATGCGCCTAATGTGCTTCCTCACGCATCTTCCCCGCAGATTAGGGGTTCTCGACCTTGGGTGTCTTCCTGACCTACCTTCCTATTCGGTGCGCCTCAGTAGGTACACCTACTGTCTTACCCGAAAACTCGTGGTTGGTCCTTCGCAGTCGCTGTCTTCTGGAAGACAGGTGTCTTCCATCGTCTTCTCATCTTCCGAAGACGCAACTGAGAAGACGCTCTTCTGAAGACGGTCGTCTTTCGAAGAAGTCAACTTCTTATTACAAACAGCTCTTAAGATCATCTTCCTGTTAAGGAAGACGTAACCTTAAGTAACAACGCTTCTTCAGTTATACAAACAAGTTATTATTCTTAAAAATTTCAAAATTTCGTGCATCCTGTAATTTGTGCGCACCACATATGCCCACCCTCAAATGTTTGCGTCCCCGCAAACATCAGTGGTTTCTGCACTTTTGTTTTACGTCCAGTACTTCTTGACGCGTCACCCATTAACACGAGTGGTCATCAATGTACCGTCCAACTCTTCCAACTGCAAGAGTCATTGTCGAAGACCTCTAAGACACGGTAAGGTCCTATCCAGCGAAGATGAAGTTTCCCGGGAAACTTAATATGGCGGTTGTCGTAGAGAAGCACCAAGTCCCCATCCACAACAGTCACCTTCCTCAACTTGCTATCGTAGTTTACCTTACGTTGCGCTTGCACCTCGTACGTCTTCTCCAAAGCTGCATTCTTGTCTTCTTCAAACTCTACGAAGTTCAGAAGACGCTGCTCCTGGCTCTCTTCTTCTCCCATGCGTTCGGATACGGCTAACCGGTATGTTGGGGCCTCTAACTCAATGGGCACAATGGGTGTTATGCCGTAAGTTAGGTAGAAAGGCGTCTTCTGGGTTGTGACTTTAGGTGAAATCTTGAAAGCCCACAACACAGATGGCAGTTTCGTGTCCCAATCATACGCATGGTTAACAATTACCTTGTTCAGGACGTTACACAGAAGAAGACCAGTTTGACAGAAGCAGAGAAGGGTCAATCCTACAACAGCGATGATGATCAAGGAGGAAATAGACAAGTTGAGGGAGGCGAGTTTCATCTACGAGGTGGAGAACTCAGAATGGGTTTCACCCATTGTGATTGTCAAGAAGAAGAATGGTAAGCTGCGAGTGTGCATAGACTATAAGAAGCTGAATGCAGTTACCAAGAAGGATTATTATCCTCTACCATTTATAGATGAGATTTTGGAGGAAGTTGCTGGTCATGAGTGGTACAGCTTTGGTGATGGTTATAGTGGGTATAACCAGATCAAGATAGCACAGGAGTACCAGCAGTTGACTACTTTCACTACTCCTTGGGGAACATTTGCATTTCGAGTGATGCCATTCGGATTGTGTAATGCTCCGGCCACGTTTCAGAGGTTCATGAACAAAGTGTTTGAACCATTCACAGGGAAGTTTGTTCGTGATTTCATTGACGATTTCTGTGTGTACGGAAGAAAAGAGGACCACTTTGATCATGTAATCAAAGTTTTGCAGCGGTTGGAGCAAGCTAACGCTTCTTTGAATCCAGAGAAGTGCATCTTTGGCTGCGAAGAAGGTCTGTTGTTAGGGCACATCATTTCCAAGAATGGGATTACGGTAGATCCTGAGAAGGTGAAGAAGATTGTGGATTTTCCATTTCCGATCAACTTGACAAAGTTGAGGCAGTTTCTTGGCATGGTTGGATATTATCGTAAGGTTATCTTTTCCTTCTCAAACAAAGCAATAGCTTTGACTATGTACAGGAAGAAGGGAGTTGATTTTGACTTGATAGTGCATGATCAGAAGGCAAAGGAAGCATTTGAGGAGCTGAAAAAGGCATTGGTGATAGCTCCTATACTTGCTAAACCTGAGTGGAGTAAAGCATTTATTCTGTATACGGATGCCTCCAATGTAGCTATCAAGTGTACATTAAGTCAGTTAGATGGAGATGGGTATGATCATCCTATAGCTTATGTTAGTAGGCAGATGATGCCAGCGGAGAAGAATTACTCCATGACAAAACGAGAAGGATTAGTAGTGATCTTCGGATTGAAGAAATTTCGACACTACTTGCTAGGAGAAAAATTTTCCATAGTCACAGATCACAAGGCTTTAAAGTATATCTTTAATAAGCCTAATGCCGAAGGTCGTATTGCTCGTTGGAAGATCCTTCTAACAGAATACGACTACATGATCAAAGATAGACCAGGAGAAAACATGTGAATGCTGATCTTTTGTCGAAGGCTTATGATGATGAGGGAGAAGAACCGTTTGATGATTCATTTCCAGACGAGCATCTGATGACCATCACAAGCATTGAGGAGATACCGGACGAGTACAAGGAAATCTGGAGTTTCCTTGCATATGGCTCTTTTCCAGAAGGTATGCATATCCGAGAACGTAATGCGTTGATCAAGAGATGCAAACCTTACACCATGGTGGAGAGAATTCTATTTCATCAAGGAGCAGATGGCTTACTAAGGAGAGCAGTTGGTCAGAAGGAGGCGTTCAAGCTAATGCACGAGTTTCACGACGGAACTGTTTGCGGAGGTCACTTTGCTGGTAAGATAACAGCCTTCAAGATTTTGGATGCGGGTTACCACTGGAGAGGGATTTTCAAAGAGTGTTTAGACTATTGCAGAACTTGCGACGTATGTCAAGCATTTGCTCTGAAGTCTACTAGAACACCTCCGTTAAGATCAATTCCCGTGTTAGGACCATTTGAGAAGTGGGGTATTGACTTTGTAGGTCCTCTTAATAAGACACCTCGAGGCAATAGATACATTGTAGTCGCCACTGACTATTGTACCAAGTGGGTAGAGGCTAGACCTTTGAGGGAGACTAATGAAACAGAAGTCGGTAGATTCCTATGGGAGAGGATCATCACCAGATTTGGATGTCCGTTAGAGTTGGTCTCAGATAGAGGAGGAGAGTTTGTAGGGAGCATGACTACTGTTATGCTACAACACTTTTCTATCAAGCCACGAGTAACGACCTCATACAAACCAAATGCTAATGATCTTGCGGAGAAGACCAATCTTACACTCTGTATGATGCTCGCCAAAGATGCTGGTGTTGAGACTGCAAAACATACTTGGGATAAGAGGCTACATGCCATCTTATGGGAGTATCGAACGACAACAAAGACTTCTACTGAGTACTCCCCATTTCGACTGGTTTATGGAGTGGAGTCCAAGTTGCCCATCCAATTCGAATTAGATACATTTCAAACTATTCAACGAAAGTTGAAGAGGTCGAGAGGAGAAGACGTGGTCAGATCAAGAAGGGAGCAACTCATGGAGTTGGAAGAGACCCGAGCGGTAGCAATGATCCGGATGGAACGAGCTCAGGCGTATCAAAAGAAGAGTTACGACAAACGATTGGGCAAGAGGGAGGTAAAACCTTTTCAAGTCGGAGATTGGGTAATGTTGTATGATGCTATCAGATTCAAGAGGGCTAGGAAGAAGTTTCTTCCTAGATATTTTGGTCCTTTTGTTGTAGATAAGGTGTGGAGCAACTTCACATATGACCTTCAGGAGTTGGGAGGAAGGAGATTCGATTGAGTCAACCATGACAAGTTGAAGTTGTTTCATCGACGAAAGTTCTCTCTTCACTCCGAGGACGGAGCGAAAATTTAGTCCGGGGGTAAAATGTAACGACCTATGTTACACATAGGAAGTTTGTCTATTAGTAAGGTATTTAGTTATAACTAAGTGTTGAGAATGTTTATTTGCTGCCAAAGTACTTTAAGGAGGTATCAAGTTAGTCATGACTAGCTAAAAGTTAGTTATGGTTAAACTTAGCTGTACTTTTGGCAGAATTCAGATATTTCCTAAAGAGTGAGCACTACTATCTTGTCATCTTGTCTAAAAGGTAGAAAGGAGGTGGAAAGTATCCCTTATCTCCTTTTTGACTTGATATGAGTGGTTGGATTAAAGTTGTGGACTTTGTGGACATTAAAAACAAGAAGAGATTCCACATGTTTCCTTTTTAGTGGATCCTAGTGTAGAGAGGGGGTGGAAATTCGAGATTCCTTGAGAATATTCCAGAATCCTTCTAGAAGTTGTTGACTTTGAAGGAATAAGCCCATGTGAAAAGGTAAGAAGCCCATGTGATTAATGCTTTTACCTTAAGTAATATCTTAGTAAAACCCGGTAAAAGTAGTTACGGCTGAGTTACCGCGGGGTATCAAAGTAAAAACCTAGAATGTATAAATAGAGGAGTAGAGAAGAGCTCCTCGTCCTTGTTTTCACATCGTCGTAATGACAACTTGAGTAATATAGAGAGTGTGGGATATTTTTAGCATGTGAGAACTTGAGAGACGTCATTAGAATGGAGAATTTTAGTTGATAAGTTTATGGAGATTTTTAGTTGATAAGTTTGTGGGTGTATGAATGAGTGAACTTAGCATTTTTCCCTTCAAGTTCATGGTGTGCTTCCATCAAAGCCATCAGCGGTGACCCCTGAGTGAGAGACAGGCCCGACATGTTGCAGATTCGTGGATGACGATCGTGGAGATTGAGAGATCGGGGGGTAGTTGATCGATAGGACCGCGGAGGGTTTACAATTCAGGAGATGGTCTTGGGCTCCTGCTGTGACAGTTCATCTCATGCTGTTAAGTGTCAAATCTACATTTGGGGCTGGAGAAGTTCTTACCATTGATCATTTGTGTGGATCGTTTGGTCAAAAGTCAAATCCAAGCAAAGTGGATGCAATTGAGAGAATGAAGGAGATTTACAACTCATTGATAGAAGTAAGAAGATTCTTGAGTGCTCGTGTATTCTATCACATTTGGATTCCTCATTATGCGCATGTGACGGATCTATTGTATGTGTTGTTGCACAAAGATCAAAAGTTCAGATGGGAGGAAGAGCATACTGAAGTAGTACGGAAGTTGAAGTCCTTATTGTCATCTCTCTCAATTTTGAGAAGGATTGACTACAAGGCTATCAAGCCGGTGGTTCTTACTATAGATACAAGTCCAGTTGCAACTGGATGGACAATAAGAAAGGACGATGAGAATAGAGACAAATTTACGGTTAGGTTCGGAGTGAAGTTGTTAAATGCTCGTCAACATACATACACGCAAGTGAAAAGAGAACTATGGGATATTACTTCTGCTATGAAACCGAGAAAAAGTATTTGATTGGAGCATCAGTGGTGGTTGAAATTGATTGTCTACCATTATTAAGGATGAGCATGAATTATACGACTCTCGATATTGCGATGCTACGATAGATCGCATATATCAAGTCGTTGAATTCCGAGTTTAGATATATTGTAAGGAAAAATAATCCGATGGTAGATATGTTATCTTGAGCTCGATATGACGGAGAAGATGAAAAGGTTGAAGATATTGAGAATGTGGGTGTAAAGTTCTATTCGATTTCTGTGGTGCCCATAATTTACAGGATGTACAAAATTTTGAAAATTTTGTTTCTATAACTGAAGAAGCTTTGTTACTTAAGATTACGGCTTCCTTAGAAGGAAGATGATCTTATGATCTTTTTCGCAACAAGAAGTTGACTTCTTCGAAAGACAGCCGTCTTTCGGGAAGCGTCTTCTCAATTGTGTCTTCCGAAGACAGAAGACGGAAGACACGTATCTTCCGGAAGACAGCGACCGCAGAAGCCTAATCGCGTATTAGCTAGTAAAGAAGTAGGTGTACCCACCAGGTAGCACCAAGGTAGTAGGTAGGTCAGGAAGGTTAGGTAGGTCGAAGAACCCCTAAACTGCACGAGAAGATACAAAGGAAGTGCATTAGCGTAGAATCATCATCGCTTCTCGCATCGAAGGCATTATCTCAAAAGATCGAGTTAGGAGGTGGCGCATTGAGTTAGGAGGTGTCGAATTGAGTGAGGAGGACCAGCAGAGTGAAATCGAGTAGAGCAAGGATCGATTCGCAGCTAGAGAGAAGACGAGGATGAAATTATAAGAGAAGGAAGCACCATCGAGCTAAAGGAGTCTTTTGTAGACTCCCGGAAGCAGACATTGAAGGACGACTGAGAAGAATCAGAGGTGGAGTCTTGTTCGATTGAGGAGTAGCAAGACATTGACGGCAGCAGCAGCTCTGTGGAGTCGCATTGGAGTTGAGGTCGGAGCCGGAAGCACGCAGAAGACTGAAGACACTACGGGAAGCAGACAAAAGACTGTTTGAGGTTCTTCCCATGTTCTCTTCTCTTCCCACCGCTTCTCACCTCTTGTTTAATATCCTCCGCACTTCTCCGGTTGTTTGCAGGCAAACCGATCGATCGTTTCTCCATCTCGCATTTTCCTTCTGTGAAATTGGGCGCGGAAGTGCTGTCTAATTTTTGACAGTCATCTTCTAACTTCTTCTCAAACTATCATCAAGCTTCCTTGACCGTCGTTCTCAAATTCGATCCCGCAATCATCAATTTCCTTATCCTACCACACCTCTACTCCCGAATCCCTGAACAAAAGGCGCTTCGGAAGATCAGAACATCTTCGGAAGACGCTTCTGAATCTTGAACATCTTCGGAAGACACTTCTGGATGTTTGAAGTCTTCGGAAGACGACTGTGTGCAACTAGTATCGAGAGTGGATTGGATTTGCTTTTGTGTTGAGAGAGGCTTGGTACGAATCCTGAGTGACTTGGTGAGTTGTTTGTTGTTTCGAGAAGCTGAAAGTTGGGAACCAGGCTTGTGCCTCCCGATCTTCCAAGCTTCTCAAATCCACATCTTCCTAGAGAGACTAGAAGATTGGAAAGACTGGCAGAATGCGCGAGAAGACATGAGGGTCCGTTACGGTTCTCTACTATCCGACCCATAGCAGTCTATTCCTTCTTCTTCCCGAACTTAGAAGAGAGTTGTGAGAAGTCTTGCTGGGAGAATCTGGAGAGAATGATCGAGGGTCATGTCTTCCCGTCATGCAGCAAGCTTCTTCTGAGTATGTATGAGAGGTGAGAAGTCGGAAGAACAGAGTGCGAATGTCTTGTGTCTGTTGTGAGGTTAGATTGTGTGTCGGAAACAGAAGACAGGTGAGATCAGTGAAGGGAAGCCTGGCTTCGGGAAGTCTTCCGAGAACGTTATTGAATCAGAAGCTGTCCCGGGAGTCTTCCCAGAGGTCACTGTCACCGCAAGAGCCCGCGACCATCTTCTGAACCTTTCATACACTCTACTTCTCGCATATCTTGTATCTTCTGTTAGGAAGTAGGATGAAATGCAAGGTGGGTTGTCTTCTTAGGAATCCATGCGAGGCTTTGTTTAGTTAGGATTGGTTAGATATAGCTCGGAAGACGATAGGAGCTTAGGAAGCACTGTTAGAATCCCGAAAGAAAGAGTAGTTGTCTTCTGGAAGACTAGATTCGTCTTCTGAGAGTGGAAGCTAGACTGTGAGAACTTGGCTCACTGTAAGGACGTGTGACTTAGTGCAACAGAGATTCAAGTACGTCGATGCATCCTCGAAGGTTGGTGTTACCGACAGCAGAATTGGTCGAGGCCAAACCCTTCATCAAGGAGTTGGGTCTTGACTTCTTCTTGTGGGATTAGAACCTCGCCGACCAAGGTCTTCTGGAGGAGGTTTGGGCAACATTACCTCCTCGTAACCTTGTACCTGCGAAGGCAAGAGTAGCTCGTGGAAGACCATCTTCTTAGACAGAGGAGTGGTGGCGTAGGACCTTTCACAGGCTAGAATCTGAGAACCGAGGTTATTGGCTCGAGAAGAAGATCTTATTCATGATCTCGGGGAAGTGGCATGTGCCTAGGAGCACATCTTGTCTCTTCCTAGAGGACAGACAAGGAAGAAATGAATGGCAGGTTGACTCTTACCGAGAGCCGCAGAAGCGTCTTCTGACGAAGCTGTTCTTCACCTCTTTCCTAAGGGGAAGGCGCAGAAGACGAGGTACCTTGGAGATCAAGATGTGGAGTTCCTGGAAGCAGTGTGTGCCGGAGAGAATGTCAACTAGGGCGCGTTCTTCCACGCATACGTGCAGACAGAGCTGGTGTACTTAGGCACCCCAGCAGGAGGACATCATACTCCGTTCTTCTGTTACCTATACGTGGCCAAGGGGGACCTAACGGAAGATCAGTTGACAAGATATGGACCAACAAGACAGCACGAGACGAAAGAAGAGACCTCGGGAGAAGACGACTGAGCAGTAGCAATGACTATTCCTCCCACTCTGATGTCGCAAATGAAGCCAGGTACTCATCAGAAGACGCTTCTGGTGAGGAAAGACGACTCCAGTGGATCGGAAGACGTGACATCACCAAGGAAGATGGGTCCTAGGAGTGTGCCTAGGAAGACCACCTCCTTCCCGATCATTCACTCTGGATCGGAGTCCGACTCTCAGGAGGAGTCCTTGAGTACCCGAGTTGCGCAGAAGACCGTTTTTGCAACACTAGGGAGTCTTCCGAAGACTCCAGAAGACGAAGGTTGGATGGATACCCCTACTGCGATGCGAGGAAGCACAGTAAAGAGGACCGCTTCTGCCATGGGGAGGGATCTTCCATCCCGGAAGATGAGAAGAGTAGCTTCTTCTCGTGCGCAGAAGCAGAAGGTCACAGCAGCAGAAGAGGCATCTTTGCCTCTGGAAGACAAGAAAGACACCTCTGTTCGGATCGTGAAGATGAGTCTGTCTTCCGCATGAAGAAGACTGGAGGAGTTCAGAGCCTTCTTCCACTCGGAGATCCGAGCAGCTATGGAGTTGGTGGAGAAGAGAACGATGGCTCAAGAGAAGCCACTACAGCCTGGATTCGATCTGTGCACCCTGATGCGGCAGGAAGAAGACCAGAAGAAGATAAAAGCACTAGAAGCCAACCTCCGCACCACGGAGAAGCTCGCAGCGAAGTACAAGACGGAAGCAGCCGCTTCTGCCAAGGAGTTAGCGCAGTTGAGGAAGAGCAACTAGGAGTTGCATGCACGTTTATAGCAGCATGACCAGGAGGTTCTGCGAGTCCGAGGTAAGATCACCGCTCTCGCAAAAGAGAAGACGACGGGGAAGACACTGCGGGAAGTCGCAGAAGTGCAGACTGCAGCCGAGAAGACGCAGCGAGAAGCAGCGGAAGGTGCACAGGGGATGCTAGCTCAGACGGTGGAAGCGCTTCGGAAGAAGTTTAACTTCACTGCGGGTAGGAAGCTTCTTACCTTAGCTAAGGAATGGGACGACGAGTCCATGCGATGTTGGTAGAGTGCAAGGAGAGCATGTTTCGGTACTTGGATCGGTAGATAGAGAGAGTGAAGACACTCTATGGTCTTTCCTCGATTCTGCCACCCGCAACTGCATCTTCCCAAGCCCCAGTCTGATCCATCGACCGGATCAGACTTGGAGAAGGAGGAGTTCGACCTCGCTGTCCACTTGGTAGTGACAGCGTTGGAAGCCGAGAAGACTTCAGAAGAAGCCCCGGAAGACAAGAAGAAGAGCTGTCTTCCCCGGTATTCATAGGACTTCCTAGCTTATCAAAAGTTGAGATAGGAGTTCATGTAGGAGCAAATCAAATGGAGATTGCATCTGAGCAATTAGAGTAGGCAGCAAAGCGCAGAAGACAAGTTGACTTGTCCAAACTTAATAGGAACCGAACATGCTATCTTGAGAGGTGGCAGTTTTAGTGTAATATTAGATAGATGACCATGTGGCAGAGTAGGCAGCGCAGGAGTAGTAAGGTGGATGGCTAATTAGGAAGGGGAACCACTTGCATGTGGGGTGGCAACTTTCTGATAGCGCCCATCTCTCCCTGGTTGTAGTTGAGGATTGGAGGGGATTCCCTCTACGCCTCAAGGCAAATGCATAAGTAGGAAGAGAGAGTAGGATTTTGGACACACATGAGAGGCGCACTAAGCACATTAGTCACATTTGTGTACACACTATTGTGCGCACACACACTACACCCGATGTTAGAGACATACGAATAGATTGGGATTACACCGGAGAGGTCTGCATGCTCGTTGCCAGTAGTGATTCGAAGATGTAGATGGAGGTAGTGGACAGTTTAGGAGCAGGGAACGGCATCCTCGTGTAGTCTTGTTGACTAAACTGGTGTGTCGAGGAGTAGGAGCAGAAAGTAGAGGGAGTGAGCTTCCCAACACCAATGTGCCTTCTTCCTGGAGAATGGATTGCTGATTTGAGTGCATAAGCTTTGTGTGTGTCTTTTGGGTGGTGGATTTTCTTGAATTCACTCCCGATTGTGCATGAGAAGTATTCTTCTTGAGTGGCGGTGACTGTCAGCAGTTGTGCATATTTGCAGCTTGGCTCATCCAGTGGAGCACTTCGGATCCACGTACGGACGGTCTTATGGATAAGAGATCCCAGAAGACAGAGTAGTCGGAGCAACGAGAGAAGAAGAAAGAAGCCTTCTTCTCACAGTAGAAGACTGTAGTAACTGTACACACGTTTGTTGTCTTCCTCCCCAAACTATTACAAGCAGGGATTGCTTGTTAGTCATGATCCGGACTAGAAGCCTGTCGAAGTCTTAATTTCTCATTTTCATCTTGTTTTGCTCTCGTTTGGATTTTCCCTTCTTCCCCATCTTCCCCCATCTTCCCATCTTCTTACCTTCTTCTATTGAGCTTCCGTGAAGGTGAATGTCGTTGTAGTGCTACAGGAAGACCGTTTCCGTAGGCAGAAGCCTGGGAAGGCTTCAGGAGGTATACACCATGTGATTGATCTAACTCATTGGAAATTGAAAGAGCAATGTGCGACAGACGTTGCTAGTCAAATTCTATGAAGCAAGGACAGTCTTCTGGAGGTGTGAGAAGCCGAGTTGAACCCCCGGAAGCCAAGAATTGCTTCGGGAAGACGGTACTGAGAAGACCGAAAGAAGTGACCTAGAAGCATGAAGCGTCTTCCCAAGCTTCTCTGTAGATAGTTGTGTGATATTTTAGTTAGTAGTTGTTTGTTTAGGTCCATGGTATCTTTTGGAGGGTCTGGAAGCCGTGTGGTTTTGTGAGAAGACGGGATTTCTAGGCAAAACCCGTGTGTTTGTGTGTTTGAACAGATCTTAGAACTTAGAGCAGCAATACTTGTGCAAATCTTCTGTGGGAACGATATCTTGTATACTAAATGGACAAAAGGAGTAATCCTGCGACACTACAATTTCACACACAAGAAAAGAACAAGTTATTTGTTGAAGGGTTGTATGATGATGAATTGTTTGACATCGAGAGATATCTTAAGATGGAAGGATGCAATATGTTGGTGTGGCTCTCGTCAAGAAGCAAATGCGCACATCAAATATAAAATTGTAGCGAAAAAGATGTAGCCAATGACGACCCAGTTACTTGTTGATTAACAATAGCAGATGGAGTTAGTGACCACTAAGCATGTATTTAGAGATCCTACGCATATAAGACACCAGTTTACTCAAGAAACACTCGAGCAGTTCTAGATAGGAGGGGTGACTTTTTGACCGAAGTAGAGAAAAGAGCTTTTGAATAGATGATTGTTGGCCATGGTAAGGCATTTTCTTTCTCAGCTGAGGAGATTGGTTGTGTGGATCATAGTATGATAGCTCCGATGTTATCTTCACTATTCTTCACATACCTTAGGACTTGAAGCCGATTCTAGTCCCTCGTGTCATGCTACCGAAAGTTATTGAGTTACTGAAAGAGAGGATACGAATGAGTATTCTTGAACTATATGGCTCCGTACTCTAGCCGATGATTCATAATACATAAGAAGACATGAGCTTTACGTTTCATCCAGGACTTATAGCCTTCTAAAAATATCAAGATTCGAAACGTTGAGACATAACCTATGATGGATGAAGTAGCTGAGGCGTTTGCTGGAAGATCAATCTATTCTATTGGAAATCTGTTTTCAGGTTATGATCAATTTCAACTTGCTTTGGAGAGTAGAGATTTGACTACCATGCGTACACCATTGGGTTGATGTGGATGTGCACTCTTCCTCATAGAGCGACAAACTCAATAGCTCATATGTAAAACCCGATGCATAAGATGTTACAAGAGTTTGCACATGAGGTCACTATCTCATTTCTGGATGATATCCCATGAAAGGTTGTCCGGTGGAGGACAAGGACGAAGTTGTGACTTCTGATGGTTGCAAAAAGTTCTTTGCACAATCACATTTGAGATGTGGGAAAGATTATGACGTGTTTGGAGGAGATACACCTCCACTCTGTCAAGTACCAAATCTCGTTTCGGAATGTCAGAGATTGTGGTGGTCGACCATTTGTGTGGCACTTTTGGAAGACGGCCGAACCTAGAGAAGGTAGATGTTATATCAAGAATAGCAGACTGTACTAGTATCACTGAGGTTCGACGATTCTTAGGAGCTTGTGTGTTCTTTCACGTGAGTATTACTCATGCAGCGAGCCTCTAAATGCACTTATGAGAAAAGGGAAGAGGTTTACTTGACGATAAGAACATCACGAGATGATGGAGCGACTGAAAGAGATTATGAAGTCTCCATCTGTACTAAGGAGACTTAACTACAAGAGCGGTGTCGTGTTGTGAGACGTCCCACATGTGAATTCAGTGTAGAACGGGTGTTGTGTTTTCTTTTGTGTTCGGTGAACCTTTTGTGTAGTTCGCATGAGAGAGTATTAGGTGTCACGTTCACAGAGATCTGGATGTGAGATCGCACGATAACGAGATGTGCCGACTCAATGATCCGTGAACGTTCGCGTGAATGGCTCTTGTTGTCAACATAGGTATAAGATAGTGGGTTGGGGGTTTGTGAGGCATTCTTCTGGAGGGGTAGTTTTCATGAGTGTGTCTTAGTGTCTTACGTGATAAGAAGGAGCGGCAGGAGTTGTATTCATGGATGGAGGACTGAATCGAGTTCCAAATCTGCCATTTCCGAACCCGTTTCATATCAAGCTTCACTTGATCCACCGCGATCACTTTCGACAGTGGTTCGTCGCCTACTTTGGAGAAGAGTTCATGGGGAGGATGATGGACTCGCCTACTCCGGTGATCTTACCAATCGTTACGTATGGAGAGGACTGGGACTTGACAGTGTACATCTTACTTTGAGGAGGGCCAATGGACTTGAATTATCCAGCCAACATCCCTTTCAACGTCTGGGTGGATGTTCGATGTCACTGTCGGCGGAAGATCAATCATCGTGCGTGGATCGCAAGGAACTTTGGGGAGGAGTACTGTAATCAAGTGATGGCTTCTCCATTTCCTTTTGTAGTACCTTTCATTGTAAATCGGTTCCAGGTCGTCATCTTGACCTTGTACTGAATCTTAAGTGTTAAGTAAGATCTCTATAGTTTGACGAGGGTAATTAACTAAGGTTGGGACCAATGCCTTGAAGGCATGAGAGGGTAGCTAGGTCATAGTTGTTCTAGGGTACCAAGTAAAGGACAAAAGAGGTTTCCAGATCTGTTTCTTATTGGTCTATTTTCGACCAATCAACGCCATTCCAGATCTGCAGACGGCTTAAGGGTTTTGGAGGTCTTCCCGGGGGTCATTTGAGGAGTGAGTGGTCTTGTTGGAAAGCTCTCGAGACGGGCTACACTCTGGAGACAAAGATCAGGCGATTTGGAATTCTGAGGAGAGAGTGATGGACGTTGAAAGTCAGGGGGGTCAAATCGGTACCCCGAGCCACGTTTTGGAGTGATCCGGGAGTTTGAGAGGTGATCTTTAGGAGCTGTCAAGGGGATCGAGTAGTTCACTCCGTGCTGGTTGTATTGATGTAAAACAATCCTACATTTGGGTTGGATTTGCTCCTGAAATGATCAATTGAAGTTGGCTGTTACAGTTGAGAGGTATGAGAAAATCCGATTTCTTTGGATTCAAAGCTTGAGTTGCTCCGTGCACATGGGATTGGATCTCTGAGTGAAACTTTCCAGGATGAGAGTGTGCCCTATCAGCTAGTCACATGTGAAATTTCAGTTCAATTGGGTAAGAGAATGTGTGGAGATCTAGGATTTTGGCCATCGAGATCTGTAAAGCTCAGAAGTTAGCACAGGCGGGTGGCTTGATTCATCGCGAACAGTTGGGGGTCAGATCTGAGACTGAAATTTCATACAGTAGTAGAGAAGGGTCAGAGGGGATGTCATGTGGAGTTTGAGCCTGATTGGATAATCGAGGTGAAGGCACGAGAGTGTCAAAGTTCAGTTTGCAGCGAGACGAGAAAGACGTAGAGAGATTTTGTTGAAATCTCTTGGTTGGAGTTGAACAAAAACGACTTGAAGATGGGAGGTGTGCTTCTTGGAGGTGTCGTGTGGATGACAAGGAGGCTGTATTGTGAGATTGGTACGGCGATCACGCTCAGTGGAGGTGCCACGTCTTGCTGAAGCTGAGGTACCGTTATCCTCGGTATCACGCCCCGAGTTTCTAGCTATTTTGCTGCCGATATGTCTTGTATCGTTGGGAAGCTTGTGTAGTAGGCGGCCCTTGCTGTGGACATGTGCAAACTCGTATCAGCGAACAATAGAAGGTCAGAGGCTACAATTAGGTAGTTTGTCGAGAAGAAGTAGTGAAGCGGATGTGGATGAGAGATTGTATGAAGAGTGCTTGGGATCTAAAGTAGACACGTACCGTGTATGAGCCTTGCCTTTATCTAGAGTGGAATCGAGCTCCGAGTCATTTGTGTGATGCACATGTGCTACACTTGGGTCAAGTTAGCTCGCTAGTAACCTACAAAAAACACTGATAGATTAGATATTGAGAGCATAAGTTTTCATCGGTTAGGTCATAGATCCAGTTGTATCTCTCTACAGCCAGATACCCCGTGTATTCCCAGACCATATTTCACGCCCTACGACAGCGGGAGACTATGATACTGACTATTGATACGAGTCCAAAAGTGATTGGATGGACAGTTGGTAAAGAAGATGCAGATGGTGTGCGGTTTATTTCTATATTTGGAGCCCGGATCTTAACAAACAAACAACATAACTATCCTCAAGTGAAACGTGAGTTGTGCGGATCCGTTATTGCTATGAATGTAGATCGAGAATTCTTGATTGGAGCTCGTGTAGTATTAGAAACAGATTGTTTATCTTTGCTAGGCATGGTAGCAAACTGCAATACATCATACATAACAACATTGCGATGGATTGCTTATATCCGGAGTCTTAACCTTGAGCTGAAATATATAGCAGAGAAGGATAATGCAATAGCAGATATGTTATCTAGAGCTCGTTATGTAGAAGAGGATAAGATGGTTGTAGAAGTCGAGAATGAAGAAAAGAGAGACATTTGATGTCAAGTTGGTCAGCATACTCTATACTTGGAACCACTACCGTTTAAAGAGGAGTTCTACATAGAAAAATTCCGCAATATTAAATTCTATTTGAGTTCATTATAGACGAGAAGGATGGAGTGACATAGAGTTCAAAGAGATCAGAAGAAAGACGTACGACTACCTTCTACGTGAAAATTATATGTGAAAACATCCGAAGAGAAGAGACGGAATGCTTGCTAGAGTGGTGGATGATCAACCGACAAAGCTGAATCTGCTTCAGTTTCATGACCTTCCATCAGTTGCCGGTGAGAGAAGAAAATAAGTCCAATATAGCATTTGAGAAATTGATTCTCACGGCAAGGATTGTTTGTATCAGTGGCGATTCTTACCATTTGGGTTGAAGAATGCCCCTGCTGAGTTCCAAAGGATGATGGACAGAATCCTAGCAAGATTGGATTTTATCAATGTTATATTGAAAACATCTTAGTCTATAATGCTATAATGAAAGAGCACGAGATATACTTACATGATGTGTCCGAGCGATTGAGAGCTCATGGGTTGAAGTTACACCATGAGAAGTGTAAGTCTTCTAAGAATTGGTAGAGTATCCGGCCCACACCATCTACCCAGGTGGATTGGATGTTCAACAGACAAAGGTTGAAGCTATTGCACGTATCTCACGTCCCACTGATGTGAGTCGAATTCGAGCATTTGTTGGTGTGGTGAACTTCTATCGTCGATACGTGAAAAGGTTTAGTGCAATTGCGAAGTCATTGACCAAGCTGATGAAGGTGGACCAGGAGTGACAGTGGGAAGATGGCAAGAGTGAGCTTTTATAGAGCTCAAGGATAGGTTGACATCTGCTCCTATCTTGAGGAGACTCGTTAAGATGCGTCTCTTCTAACTGCACACCGATTGGAATATGTTGAGACTTGGAGCAGTGCTGACTCAACATGATGATAGAAAAAGAAATTTGTGGTGACGTATATCAGTCGCTCCAACGATTCGGCGAAAGCGAGATACAGTTTGTTCGAGGTGGAGTGTTTAGCTGTAGTGTGGGATGTTGCACACTTCCGATGTTATCTGTTTGAGAACCCCTTTACTCTCATCATTGATCACCAGCCGCTCGAGTGGTTGATGGAGGCTGACAAGCTTACAATGAAGCTTGCATGATGGGCTCTGATCTTACCGAGTATGACTTTCATGTAGTGCATAGATCTGGAGTTGCAAACCTAGATGTCGACGGATTGAGTTGTAACCCATGCACGAGTCAGCAGGATCAGATTGGGGCTCGATGGCATGACGAGGTTGATGAGGAGATAGTGTCAGAGTAGCATGCATATGTCTTTTTTTCTGTGTTGGTCATGAACTCTAGTATGGAAGGTTAGGTCGTATCTTTCTCTGGTAAAAGAGTAGATGATGAGTCTCTAGGTGGAGATGGTGTTTCAGACCAGCGAGATATCCACGACGATGTGACTGTAATGGAATATCTACGTACTGACGTGGTGGTAAGCACAATAAGTGCCAAGGAGCGAGATCATGTCCTTCAACAAACGAAGAGATTTTGAAAAGAAAGATGACATGTATATCGAGTGCGGGATTGATGAGAGAGTATGGATAGTGTCACATCCATCCCAAAGAGCACAATTAGTATGACATGTCCATGAGGAGTTGAGACATTCTGGAGTGAAGCATATGCATAGCTTACTCCAAGGACAGTATTGGTGGCGTGGTATGCACATCGATGTGCAGCAGTTTGTCGCACGATGTGTGGTTTGTGATCGAGTACGAACATAGTTTAATCCTCTTACTCCACAGTTACACCCTTTACGGATTATGGGGTTGGGTTACCATTGGAGTTTGGATTTTGCGGGACTCTTATCGTTGACTGTAAGTCACCACAATATGTGTTGGTGATCATGGAACACTTCTCTAAGTGGATTGAGTTGATGGCACTACCGGACAAGGCAGGTGAACGAAAAACTGACGTAAGCGCTCCCCTTGCGAGCCAATTTCACTCAGAACTCAATTTGTCCGATGAAATTTTGTATCGTCTTCAATTTCTTGAAGAACTCGGTGTTCTGATCTCGATGGATCCAAGGACATCAAGTTTGAACTCTGGAACGGTCCGAACAGTCCAATCACTGAAGGACTCCAAAAACCTTCTTTGCATCTCAACTTCTCCTTGAACACACTCCTCGATCCGCCTCTTCACGAACCATCTTAACCAATGCGTAGCCAGCACAGATCTGAGTCCAGTGACACCTCCCCCGACAGGTCATAAAAACAAGCTACTCCCTTAATCTGCCTCTTTACATCAGTCGCTATACATACAAGTTTTCATAGATAATGAGTTAGCAGGCCCCTTGCGTCCTTAGTATAGCGCCAGGAGACTAAGGAGTCGCATACCCAGTCAGCAATAGTAAGCTAGAACCTAGTTTGATTTTCCATTCTTTCGAGTCACATAACTTCACCACTAGGTGTCCAAATGAAGTAGACGAAGTGGCCATGGAAAGTTGACAAGGAGCTCTACCCATTGATGTAATGAAAGTGAAGATCTAAAGTTGTGCAAAAAATCCTTAAGCTATGGCTTAGCTTGCTTTTCCTATCTTTCGAATCTCATAACTTCTCCACTAGGCGTCCAAATGAAATAGATGAAAAGCCTATGAAGCTGAAAACAAGCTCTACCCATCGATGTAATGAAAGTGAAGATCTGAAGTTGTGTAAAAAGACCCTTTTCGCTCCTATGAATTTCTTTGGAGCGATAATGATAAGTACCAAAAATATATTTTCAGGTAGGAGCCGGTCCAGACAATGCGACCAGCAGTCTAGAAGATACAGATTTGAGAGAGCAAGTCGTTCTTTTCTTGAATTCGATGAAGAGATATTCGGAGGATATGAGAAGTTTGTGGACAACAAAGGTACTCATTCCACTTGTTACAGTAGTGGAACTCATGCATCAATATCTTTGTCATGCGTTTGATATTATCTATGTATTCAATGTGTTACTCAACTCTCGTGAACTGATGTTGTATGATACTACACAAATGCACGTAGATTTCACTTCTTTTCTATTCGTCCAGAAGACACGACTAACAGAAAGGAGCGGGACACAAACCAAACTCTGTACATATGAATAGTGCAGAGCATATTGTAGGAAGGTGTCTCGGAAAAGATAAATACTTTGACAACTTTAAGGTTTTTGCTTTGAGGATGCTTGATGTATCTGTGTTGAAAATGAAAATCCAAAAGGTTTAGAGCTGGTTAAGTTAAGCATTGATGAGATGTATGATTATGTTGACAACTTAGTTAACATATAGTGGTTTCAAGAGATGATTGACAAGATCATGAAGAGGACCAGAAGTGATCTTCATAAGAATTGGGTCAAGGAAGGACGACAACGAAATGCCAGATGTCCACCCAGCTTAGAACTTGCAAAATGGTTCAAATTTATCGACTATTTATCTTCTTTGAGTTTTGTTCAAAAGTCATAGCAGATGAAAGCTTCTCGAGCTACAGTGACAACTGCAAATCTTACATGGCATGCAGGATATGCAAGACAAGTGGCAAACATGATAAAGTCATCGCTG
Organism: Asterella californica; assembly: GCA_036924285.1. NCBI lineage: Eukaryota > Viridiplantae > Streptophyta > Marchantiopsida > Marchantiales > Aytoniaceae > Asterella > Asterella californica. The sequence continues at coordinate 18,522,511 of JAYKYS010000008.1, forward strand.
CTTCTTACATGCCATGCAGGATATGGAAGACAAGTGGCAAACATGGTAAAGTCATCGCTATTTTTTCAATGCTGTACTTACTTCTAGTTTGTTCTTAGTGCAACATGTCTGAACTGTCTACTCGTGCATCAGCATGCTTTGCTGCTACTGTCCTTAACGATGTTCAAAGATACATGTCTATGTGGACATCATTTCCAATGATTCTCAATGTGTTGTACTGATTATGTATAGAAAAGGAAGTGCAGATCAACGCCACCTTTTAGTGAAATCCTGTTGGAGTTCCGAAGTAGAAAAGATAAGCAACTGCAGAGACATGGACAAGTAAGGTCCAATCCTTCTCCCAACTCCAGGAAGGAGAAACTTCACTGGTGAGTTTCACTCAACAATACAATGCATATGTTTAGCAATTTATCTGTGTTCTCTAAGATTCTAACATTCTCAACTGGTCTGTGTAGTCTACAACTTTACGTACACATGATAAGATCAAGGACTCAGGAAGAGACTTGGAAAAAGAGAAAGAATAGAGAAATGTTTGTGGAGAAGCAAGTCCAAGTGGCGTTACGATAAGATCTGATGAGTCAAAATTTCGAGGTTATTCAGTCAGAGCAATCTAAACTATGGAGTGCAGTTCATTCTATCCAAGGAGAGCAAAACGACATGAAAATATCATCAAACAATTGGATACAAGTTTACTCTTGTTCAAATCTCGTGGTAGTTGAATACAAATGTACGATTTTATTCTATATATCTATACTAATTACTCTAGTGTTGTGTGTTTTCAATATCCAAAATGGATATTCTCATGAGTATGTTATCCACAATGAAACCATAGGAACTTGTTGTGGATATTCTGCACCAAATAATCTGAAGATACATTCGGAAGTGCAAGGTTTCTTCCAGTGATAAGAAAAATAGTGGGTCTCAACAATCTTGAGCTTCGAAAGATGAAACATTAAAGAACAAAGCAAAACTCATAGTGTCAGGTTGTTGAGAATATTGCAGTGGGAATGTACTGTCATTTGATAGGGGTTTGAAAGGCAAGTTGGAAGCTACTTCACCAAATTCTAGTAAGAAGAATCAGCAAGTTAGAAGAACAAAACTAGTAAGACATGTTCTCAACTTCAATAGAAACAATGTATGTAACTTTCTTGAACAAATGCATAATGCTTGATTTTATCTTTTTCTCTTTCTTGCATAAATTGGTGCGATGTACACCTTGAATATACCCCACATTATAATAATCTTCTGTTGTGCTTCGCGATCTTGCATATGGTATATAGACCAACTGTGATTATCTCTCTCTGAAATAAACATATTCAAGGATGACATACTTGTTTTTTGTTGTTTGGTGTGTCGTGTGTAGATAATGAGAATATCAAGCTCCTCTCATCACTTCCTAAGCATGGATTACTAAGCAAGTGATTGCACTATTGACCATATACTTGAAACATATAGATATTCTCGATTACATGGGTACAATGAGAACTTGTTCTTGTTTTTATATCTTGCAGTTTATTGTGGATGACAAAGTGGAGCTTCATGAAATTGACAATGGCTGAGTGATTGTAGGGAAAAGAATAGTACTCAGCTTAGCTAGAAAATCGACATTTCATTCACAAGAGATAGCCTTTGGTACAGTCAAAATCTAGTTGATTGAGGTTTATAATCCTCAACTCTTGTTGTATGTAGATAATATGAACGACGACCGTGATCAGCTAACATAAAAAAACATGATGTTAAAAAATACCATTGCAATGTCTGTATGTGTACATTAGAGATGGGACAAATTAAGCTTTGTCTATTACTCTATGACTTCCACGATTGTTGTTGGCTTAAACCTTCGGAGTTCTCAATTCAATTCATTCATTTGGAGCTTTTGTTGTTCTTTTTTAGATACCGTTAGTAGTTCAAAATTGCTTATGTTCTTTACAGTTTACAGTCTAGATATTGCTAGCAGATGAAAATTGCTTCTGTTCTTTCCAGTTCTTAATTTAGATAAGGTTTGCAGAAACGATTTTTATTTTAGCACAATATCATATGAAAATTGCTTTTGTTATTTAAATTGATGGTCATGATCAGAGGTCTCGTTTTATAAGGAGATTGAACACATTTTACAGTAACAAGATTCGGAAGACTAGTGATTAATACCACAATATTGATAGTTTAATTAAAGTTCGCATGAGAGATATGATAGACGAAAAGAATATTTATCAATCCAAATAATTACTGATATAGATACATAATAATCACATATAATTAATTGATTTTATAATGATAATGTTTAAATATTTAATTTAATAGTAATAAATCATAAATTGACACTTGTAACGTAACTTCATTTACTCCTTGTTCTAAGACTCAGTGTGACGTCATAAAAAATTACAGAAAAGACACCACGATGACGTAGATGACACAAAAACAAGGCACCATCATCGAGCTTAAGTGCAATTAATAACATTAATTAGTTATTTATACTACAACATATGATTCCATATCAAACAATTATAACTCCATGTCAATCATATGTATAATAAGGGACCATGCAATACAGTGAACATACAACATCATATAACAAGAAGCGTGTCATTTACACCAAACTATGTCAAATGAAAATATGCCACGTGCAGCTTTCATTGTTATGTTTGCAACACTCCATTGTCATTGTGTCAAGTGCCATGTCAACCTTGAATTAAAACCACGCATACAAGCCACATCAGCCACAACATAGTTACTGCCATGTTATTTTCCATGTCAAACCTACATATGTAGCTACATCACCGTAGAATATTACATCATGTCAGCATCATAGACTATACATGTAAACATTACACACATAAACTCAAAGCATGTCACGTCACTCGTCGTTTGTTGACTCCAATCATTTTTTCTAGTCATCGATTGTCATATACAAATGATAATATTATGATTATAACGACATTGAGCTTGTGTCTTTGCAACTCCATAACAAATTAATTATATTGTATTGATGTTTATCTTTTGTGACTACCTAGTGTTATATATGAATATCGAAAAGCCCTTGGTATCTTCTAGCGCTGTGGATCTAATATAGTCTATCGAGAATGGATTGCTAGAAATTTTGGAGAAGAATTCTATAGAGAGGTGGTGATATCCCCGATATCTTTTGTAATATCTTTGATAACTCAATAACATTGCGTAGCCGTTGTGCTGTTGTATTCAGAGAACGATAAAAGGATTGAGAGCGATAATGAGTGAAAGAATAGAAGAACAGTTCTCAGTGAAAAACTGATGGAAGGAATTATAAGGATGTTTGGAGAGATGAAGTATATAATACGTGTTATGGAACAAAAGATTATCAACATAGAGAGAGATCAATAGAGATGAGGGGTCCTTCATATAATGAAGAAACCATAAGAGCACAAGAAGCGACTACGATGGCAAAAAAGTGATAGAGGAAGAGTATATCCTACTTCTTCACATGAAGAATACTTGTAATGTAGAACTTTACCAGTGTAATCATGTCATGGGAGTGTTGGAAGGATGGATCACGCGCATGAATCATCATGCCAGTCATTTCGAATCGCAAGTAAATGACTACATAACAAGGAGGTTTGTCATGAGTATTTAACAGACAAAGCTCTCACGTGGTACACGACATGGAACATATCTCTCATCACATAAGGACGTCAATTTTCATGGAGCGGTATCCAAGAAGGACTACTTCAAATTTTCAGTCCAAATGACATGAATGAAGTTGTGAGACCTCAAGCAAAGGAGGAGTGTGTAAGAGTACTAAGAATTTTGAGATCTACAAGTGGTCATTATCAATATGAGTCCCGCTGAAGCTCTTGATGTATTCAAGAGAGCACTAAAGAAAAAGATTTGGCAAGAGGTGATGGTTAACAATCTTCGCACCATGGAAGCAGCTATTGGAGATGTCTTATGAATTGCAAGAGCCATTGGAGCAACTCGTACTAATCCAGGAGAGATTATTACACATACAAATCATAAAATACGATCCTGTACTTATGGAGCTTGGGAACTTATGAATTCATGAAGGTTATCCACGTCCATTCAATTGTGAAAATCAAAGAGATCGTCTTAAGGAACCACCAAGGAGAGAATACGCACCAAGAAACAGGACATGGGAACTATGACCATCAACATTGCTACATTTGTGGTAAACTTGGTCATATTGCGGCTCAGTATCGCATTCACTTTTCTCCTAATGAAGGAGGTAGACCATCAAACTGTTGATGTTTGAATCATTTTATTGAAAAAGAAGGAGAAGACATGTACGAGAATGAGTCTCATGGAAACGAAGATCATCAGTAGGCTCACCTTGTGGTCATACTGGTTCTCGTAGGAGGAAAAAGAAAGACGAGGAAGAAAACAAGTGAAAGTAAATGGAATGGAGAGGAGGACAACTCAACTAATTGTAGCAGATGAAGAACTAGAAGGAGTCAAAGTATGAGTGTTGATTGATCTAAACGTTATAAAAAACTTCTTATTTTATTTTGTGACTATGAAACTTGGGTTAGTGTTAGAAAAAGATGAAAATGAAGAAGTCGAATTGCCACACGGTAAAATGAAACCATTGAAGCACTAGCTAGAGAGATGGAGCTATCAATGGATCAGTACAAGAGAAAGATTGAGTAGAGAATGATTAAATTAGCTCATTATGATGTCATGTTGTGAATGCTTTGGATGGAACAATATAATCCTATGGTGGTTTGGAGAAGGAAGATTGTTACGAGCAATGAGTGTAAGATATTTGGAAATAGAGTGAGAGCTCATGATAGAAATCTATCTCTTTATGTGATAGGTTCGACAACCATTCAACATCATGATGTATGTTTCTTCGGTTAAATAAGAAGTGCTCAACATTCTAAAACTAATGTATCTATTACTAGAGATTTCAAGAATGTGTCAGAGCAATACGTAGACATATTTCCAAATGATTTCCCTTCAGGATTATCTCAAAGAAGGCGAGTGGATCATAAAATTGAGGTGATATCATGTAGCACACCTCCATGTAAGGCTATGTATCGACTTGCACCACACAAGATCGAGAAATGCAAAGCGCAAGTGGAGGAGATGTTACAAAAGAGATTCAATCAACCGAGTGTATCACTTTATGGAACACCCATGTTGTTTGTAAAGAAGAAAGACGATAGCACGCGGATGTGCATTGACTACATGACACTCAACCAGCAAACAATGAAGAATAAATATATTTTATCTCGAATCGATGACATATTAGATAAGTTTCAAGGTGCAAAATATTTCACCAAGTTGGATCTACAAATCAAATCCGGATTGCACACGAAGATGTACAAAAGATGACATTTTGTACCGAATACATGTACCTTTGTACCTGGTGATGTCTATTGATGTGGCTAATACACTTGCCACCTTCATGGACCTTATGAATGATATCTTTCGTCCATACTTGGATAGATCTGTCATTATTTTCTTAGACAATATTCTGATATATAATAAGATCTTATAAGAGCATACAAACATCTCCGTGGGGTACTTCAGATCTTACTAGAGCATCAACTATAGTGGCATATAGTTGAAGCTCTATCTCACCTCTATCCAAATGTGATTTTGATAGAGGTGAGATAGACTATTTGGGTCATCGAGTGAGTGCAAAGGGGATGCAAGTCATAAGTGATAAGAAAAAATTCATTCAAAAGTGGAGTGCCCTTGAGGATCAACTCAACTCAAAAGTTTCTTAGGACTTAGTGAGTTTTATCGTAGGTTTGTGAAGAACTTTGCTCGTATTGCTCAAGCGTTGACCGCACTCTTAGGCAAAGGACAAAGATGGAGTTGAGGTGCTGCACAAGAGCTATCCTTTCAAGCATTGCAAGATGCACACCTGCATGCCCCTATTCTTAAGTAGTATGACCTTTCACTACCAATTAGTTTGACCACATATGTCTAGTCGGAATGGTATCACAACAAGAATGAGAAGATTGATGACATCTCGTGACTTTCTCTAATCGCAAGCTTCAAACTTCATAACAAAATAATCACACCATCAAAATGGAGGAGTTTATCCTTGTATTGGCTATGAAGCATTAGAAACACTACATGGGGGACAAGGAGTTTAAGATAGAAATAGACCATAACCTTTGGTATACTTGGAGATCCAAAAAGATCTCTCCAAACGACAATTCGTTGGACGGAGTGACGATATGGATTCAACATGAAGATCATGTACGTGGAAGGAAAAATTAACTTGCTGATGCACTTACACGTATGCCGTGTATCAACAATGTTATCACAGAAGTGAATTGCATGCAGAATGGTGGGATAAGTTGAGAGAAGTAACAAAGAAGACACGTAGGTAGCTTTAGTGCTCAACAAGAATAAAGTCACAATGTTCTGTGGATTAGCATTTCAGAAAAGTAGAGTGTGGATTCCAGATGACAATGAACTTTGTACCACAGTACTATCTGAATGTCATGATTCAGCAACTGCAAGTCATGTTGGTGTTGAGAAGACCTTAGAAGCTGCACGGAGGGTGTATTATTGTCCTAAGATGGGAGATGATATGACCACATATGTTTGAAGATGCTTAACATGTCAGCAAATCAAAATGAACAATCGATTACTAGCAGGATTACTTCAACCGCTATTGACACCAACACGATGTTAAGAACATGTAACAATAGATCTAGTCTGTGAGTTACCTCAAACTATTTCAGGGTTTGATTCCATCATAATTTTTGTAGACAAGTTGAGCAAATGATTCATATTTGTCCGACAACAAAATCAGTCACAACTCCAAAACTAGCTCGTCTATACTTGATGACGTTTTTGCTCATCATGATCTTTCTCAAGTATTGATTATAGATAGAGGGATACACTTACTAGTTTGTTTTGGAAAATATTGTTTGGATTATTCGAAACTAAACTTGCAATGTCTACGGCATATCATCCTCAAACGGATGGACAAACTAAGAAAACCAACAAAACTATAGAAGATATGTTACGCGCTTTCACATTTGAGGAGCAAAATGATTGTGATATGCTCCTTCCTTTAGTATAGTTTGCATACAACAACTCACTAAATGTTTTGATACGTATCACACCTTTCCATCTCATGTATGGAGAGCATCCCTTGACTCCTTCCAATCTTATCCACACGATCAAACATTTGGAGCCAAGAACCAAAGTGGTTGTAGTGAACGAGCTCGTGGAACAAATTTGACAAGACATCCACCGTGCGATGGAGAAATTATAAATTTCACAGAATCGTCAAAAACAACATGCGGATGCACATCATTGGGATGTGGATCTTGTAGTGCGAGATCGAGTTTGAATATTTAACCATCAATCTCTCAGAAGCTCAACCCTCGCTTCATTGGACCTTTTTCTATTCTCAAACGTATTGATGCCGTTGCGTATAAACTAGAGTTTCCTTCACACATGAAAATTCACTCAGTTTTCCATGTGTATGGTCTTTGTCAACATACCCCTTGTCCAACCAATTCATAAATCCACACGCATCGTCACAACTTCCGACGTTAGTGGAAAAAAGAAGAATACGAAGTCGAGAAGATCACGAAGAAGCAGACAAGAGGTACTAAACGAAAACACATAGAGCATCCGGTGTTATGAAAATGCTATTCATTATATGAAGCTACTTGAGAACCCACCAAAAATCTCACAAATGTCTCTCTTTTCGTTCAAGAGTTTGAACGAGACCATGGCAATGAGTACGTTGCAACTTAAATGGAGAGAGGTTTGTAATCATACTTAGCTAGTTACGACTAAGAGTAGTGCGTCTTAGTCATGAGAAGAAATATAGTTATTTCTAGTTATCTTGCACAATTATTCTTGGGACCAGTCTTGCACATTATTCATGAGATCGGATATGATCTATGTCAGCGGGTCCATGTGAAATTCAATGATAGATCGTTGAGAGTATGATGGAAAAGTGCTAAGTCATGAATCCATGTGATGACTCGTGCAAAGGATGTGCAACCTTATCTCGTCTTTTTCTCTCTAATATATAAAAGAGGAGAGTGTCTTTGTTGGGCATTCTATCTTCAATCTTCTAATTTGAGTTCACAAAACTCTTGTTGCAAACCTGTCGAAAATTATTTCTGACATCCACCCAACATTTTCCAAATATTTTTGACAACATGCTGTCGGACTACTGTCCGAAATTCTCATAAAAAAGATCGGTGTGTTTGTGACAACATATCTGATAATTCACACAATGTCATTTCGGGATGATGTGATAATGCTGTTGGAAAATTGAGTACTTCAGCCATCAGCCGATGCTTTAAACATGTTATGTGGCTACCATACCATTATCACTCTATGCAAGTTTACTTAAGGCGGATATGCAACACTCGCATACTGTAGCAACACCTCATCTATCTCGAAAGATACTACCACGTCAGAACTATATTTTTTTTTTTCGTGGTCTCATTTTCAACAACCGGAAGCTACTTCATGTTGGCATATGAGAAGACTCTTGATTCATCTCCATTACGCATTAGACAACTCCAACGAGACATATATATTAGTTTGTTATTAATAGCAGGAAGTTGATAACATAAGGATTTAGTGGTTCTGTGACAAACAAAGATACAAGGACCATGAGTTGCATGGGTTGTCCTTTAGAGAGGGTATCCTTTAGAAAGTTCAATAATCCGTATAGATGCTCGTAAGAATAGAAAGTACAACCCAATATAATAGAAAGTACAACCCAATATATCCATGAACTTCATTTGCGGTCTTAGATTTTGTTGTTTCTAATTTTTTTGATTTTGTGATTACAACACTCTCTTTATGTGTTCTACTTTTTATTATATTTATTTTTCAAAATATTCTGTTTGGTTTTGATTCATTTTTTCATTTTCATTTTCTAATTTTCACATGTTAGTTATTTTATGTAAATATTTTCTTTATATATTTATATAGTGTTTTATAGCATAGAATATGATAATGAGTATTATTTATTATTATTGTATTATTGTATTATTTAATTATTATCATTTTAACAATTTCTAATGATTATTATCAAAACGGTTGTTGTGATCTACGAGGACACTCCATGAACTCCATGGAACGTACATGTCTATTTCAACTGAAGAGTTGTGACTGTTATATTTTTTTGACTATCATAAGACATCCATTAACTTCATGGACGTTCTTATAACTTGGTCATAAACTTCTTGCCTATTTTGTGACTGTTATGGTTCCTATGTGAATCTTTTAAACTTGACAACGAATTAAATTTCTCTCGTATTGCATAAGCTCGTTTCGCTAATTCTCATATTATAATATATGAAGTGAAGCAATCCGTAAAGTCCATGCATGCACCACCTAACAACATATCGTTAATTAACTCACGGAAGAGACTTTTGGAAAATCCGACTGTTTGTTAGAGTATATACTCGATTACTTGCGTTAAAATTGGTGTCCACTATGCTCAGTGGAGTTCATGGAGTACGTACTCGTTGTCGAGTGTGCGAAATAGTTTGACTTCCATTTGTTTATCTTAATATTAATCGTAAGGCAATATCCATGAGCTTGGATTTGATAATGCCTAGTCCTTGAAGGTCACCGTGTCATCTATAAAGTCTGGACTAGGACTATTCAAGGCTGCTTATTCACCCATGTACACTGGGTGTTTAAAATATATCCTAACCCTCCCGATGAGAAGGGTTAGGATATATATTAAATGTTTTGTTAAATGACGCTTATTTACAATCCCAATCCCGGACTTATATCCTGAGGGACGTCTCAGCCTGCTCTCGACTTATGAGTTCTGTCTCGATCAGTTAGCTGCTCCCGGAGAGATTAATTTTTAACATTTATAAATGATTTTGATTTTTTATTATAACTTATTATATTATATTTTTATAACACTTACCTGTTTTCCACTAAGAGAAAACGATTTTCACTGTACAAGTACGTTAGGGATGCCTATTCAATGGACATCCATGTGCTAATGTGAATGTTACAGCACAAAATTCATCGATTATAGCTTTATAAAGAGAAAAAAAAAGAGCAATTCTGAACGCTAGACTTGCAATCCTTTTAGAATAACCGGTGAACTTCATGGATGGCCTTGACTCCTACTAGCATTCTATTGTTTGTAGGATTTGAAACGCGAAGAAGTCGTCTACTTTGCAATGACATCTGACTTGACGGAGTTCACTTTTGTGATCCTTATCCTCAGCCGATAGAGTCATGTTTTGAGAGTAATTACATGGGGTGTTGTATACGTATTTATGTAAACATTTTTTTCTCATCAATCAGCAGTTTAATTTTTTTTGTTAATGTCTACTAGTTGTCATAGAATTGCTCATTTAATATTTTACTAATGGTAAAATATCACACTCGATTGAAGTATCGCATTTCCTCATCCTTGTGTTGTAGCTTTTCTTGTGTATAAGTTTTGAGGATTTTGTTATCACCTAAATTCTCTAAATTGTACATAAATATAAATGTCAAATCTTTTGACTTAAAATGTTTCTCGATCTCACATGTACTAGTACTATAAATTCCAGAAACACAAAAAAGTCTCGTTTTTCTATTAGCAAATATCTAGTTGGAATTATTGGTTGTTTCATATATATTTGGAGAGGAGTGAAACCTAACAAATATATAATCAAGAATAATAATATAAAAAACAGAGAGAAAACATAAAGATGGTTTTGTAGTTGCTATTCACTAAAATACCAAAGAAATTAAAGAGGAGTTAGTTTATATGAGAATAACAAGTAAAAGAGTGGGTCTCACTCCTAAAATATTATAATGTTGTATAAAAAGAGCAATAAAAGTTAATCATAATTAACATAGAGTGTTAAATATCCTTTGGACTTCAGTAGAAGACTTTCCACACATAATTATTAGTTTGCTAATAGAACTTATCACACAATCACAAACATGCAATCCCAAGATACCAGAAACATATAATGTTATATACTTTGGAATTTAACAAAAGATTTGCCACACATAGTTATTATTTTACTAATAAAACTTATCACACAATCACTAACATGCATCCTAAGGTATCAGTGTGACATATATGTGCTCATACTTTAATTCAGAAATTTTATACTATAATGTAGTTACTCCTCGTCCATTAAGAATTTCCAGTCCTCCACACAAGCTTTTGATAATCCACAAAAGATCATATCAAGTTTCCTTCGAAGAAACTTTCTCTCAGTTTATTTGTATTTTTCCTCGATCAGTCATGCAAAATATCAGTTTAGAAGTCTCAACATCATTTTTTCGAGGGCTTTATATCCAAACACTTGGTTACAGTCCCACTGAACTTATTGTAAAGGTTTGGGTAGAGGCACAACACTTTCAAATGTCGCGAAGAGAGCAATCTGGAAGAAAGTGCAAAACTTGCAAAAGTGACCGACTTGAAACAAATAAGAACGAAGAGAAATTTTATAGTTTGCAAGAAATACTCTCTTTTAGTCCTTGAGAACTTCAAGAGAATACAATTTACTCGATCTCAATGCAAGCTTTTCGAGGACAAACTGCTTGTCGATAATCAAGAATTGATATCAATCAACAGTAACCAACTTCCATTACTATCGTATTTATAGTAATTAAAGTTTGATTGTTAGTTTTGATTACTATAATAGTTATAGTAATGAAAACTAATAGTATTTGATTACTGTATAGTTATAGAATTTTGATTTATATAAACACTAGAGTAATCAAACTATGAATATTTGTTATTCTATGCTACATTATATAAATAAAATTTTGATTATGATAAATATACTAACAATCCTTGATGCACTACCCACTAAATCATACTTTTCTTTCAAAATGTCTAGTAAGTTACTGATGTCAAGAAAATATTGTATTGACATCAGCATATCAATTGCTAATTACTAATGTTGTTCCTCGTCTCGAACTTTTCTTATCTCCTCTCTTTCAGTTGACTATTAAATTTTGCTTCAAACTGAATATACGAAGGATCGAGATTTATGAGTCTTAAAATACCTGAAGTATATTATGTCATCAAGAATAGTCCGTCTAAACTTTACTCGGAGATCAATGTTCAGACTCTCAAAAATAATTGGTATGAGCTCACCATAAAAAGCTCTAGATCTACACAAGTCTAACTGGGGTCAAATGTCATTTGAACAACTCTGATAAGCGAGTAGTATGACTTCGAAATTTCCAACGTCAAATCTTCAAAAACATCCAAATTACTTCTAGCACTGAACTCATTCATCAAACTATTTCTTCTAATTTTGGATGACAAGCACAATTGGAACTGAAAAGCTAATCCAAGCCAAGTCCATTAGTGCTACTCGTGAAAACATTTTTTCCTTAGATAAGAGAGTAATTTGATTTGAAAGATTTTCCCAACTTCAAATTGACAAGTAGTGTAAATCATATAATTTAGAAGTCATCTCAACAGATTTTTGGAACGAACAAGGGTAACGATCCAACTCTGATCGATCATAGTCTTATGGATCTCCGATCATTATAAGGTTATTCGTTTTTTTAACGTTATTTTTATTGTCTAAAATCGTATTTTAAGAATTTGAGTTCCACTGTTCATAACAAAGCTAAAATGAGTATCGGATTAAATGTTACTATGAAAATATCAACTAAGGTAACCTCAAATCTCCCAATTCAACTCTAGTTGTCTCTAAACCTATTCCAAAGCTCTAGACAACAAATCACTCAAAACATAAGATTCCGTACAAAAGAGCAAAGCTCTATCCATGTACATAGGTGAAGAAAAGAAAGCTTTTCTTCATCTACAGGCTAATCTTTCCACTACATGACATGTAATGGTTTCAGAAAACAAGTGGATAGAGTTATCCTATATCTCTTGGTTAAATCGGCACTCGTCAAATACGATACGGTGAAGAAAGTAATGGCCTTGAAAAAAAAAAGAAAAGAAAAAGAAAGTAATGGCCAAATTACTTTATCTTATGATAGACAACAAGCATACTCAAGCAGCATTGGCATTTCGAGGACGTTACGTAAAACTTGGGGTCGTTATCGGCCGTTGGCTGAGCGGAGGTTAGTCATCGAGATTTGTCTCTCGCCGTATCTGCCGCCACTCATCCGGGCACGTTCTAAATGTCTTTTTTCGCGGCCATTTTTAACATCGACGGGCGAACGACGGCAGGACCGCTCATGCAAGGGCATGCGTGTTTAGAACGCGTTTTTTTTCGTGACCATTTTGAACACCGACGGCCGAATTTTGTATAGGATGGACGCATTAACTATATTCGTTAGATCCAACATACTTTTGTTCGCTCGTATTCTCATGAGTATGGCTTGTGTATTTCTTCCTATAGATTATTAAATAGGTCATCGGTCTTATCGTATTTCTTCACATGCTTTGGGATTAACCACATGATAAGGTTTTAACTCTCATGAATTGAAATAGCATTGTTTCTTATCTAACCCTCTCCTTTGAACGATTAGTATTATTTTATCCACTTCCAATTCCCATCCTTGAGTACCAGTAACATATCAGTTATCGGCCAATTGATTGACGAGTATCTTTAAATAGTTATCAACGTCGATAACTATGTGTAATTATAGTTGTCAACTTTGATAACTATTATGCTGTTTAGTTATTGACGTATAAACTTTATGTACAAATATTATTTTATAGATATTAGAGATGATCTATCATACGAATCCGTTGTTTAGTTATGGACGTATAGACTTCGTGCGACAATTTCATGTATAGATATATATATGTTTTACATGCAAAGTATTAATTTTTTTCCAGAATTTCTTTATGATAATATCTTCTAAAATGATTGTCAATTTACGGATATCAAGAACTTTTATGAATATCAGTAAAATATTTTGCGAACATGCTGATATCCATCACGAACAACTGATATTGTTTTTCCACCTCCAACCCTCTGAAAACAAGTTTAATATCCCAAATTCCCAAAGTATAACTACTTTGCAAAACTCAAACTAGAGAAGACCCCTTAGGAAAAACGGATTTTCCACTCCAAAGTTCAAAATATAGGTACTTTACAAAAATCAAACTAGAGTTGATCCCTCAGAATGGACAGATTTTTTTCTTCCAAATGGAACTGTCGTAGGTTACGTCTCCAACAATAAATTTCAATATTTAGGAAATTTTATAAATATTAATAATTTATTCTGTATATTTAATATAAATAACAAGATGATAAGTTTACAATAACATTGCCAAGTTATGCCTTTGCCTGAGAATCATGGATAAAAGTAGCTCTCGTTTATGAAAGATGACAAAAGAATTCCACCTCGCTTTTCCGGACTTTGTCTTGTTATGAACTCTACAATTCAACGGTTGTTATGCAAATGCCTAGCAAAAAATATAGAAAAGAACATAAGTTTTCAAATCTTTTACATGTGAACACTAGCTCTTATCTTAGATCGTTCACTTCCAGATTTTGACTCCGCTTCATGGGTGATCACTTACAGACTATATCATGTGAGATAACTGCTATATATCTAACTCCTATTTTGATTATTTTGAAAAATTTTCACCTCTTATTCCTTCTTTTCCAAAATGTTAAGAGCTATATATTTTAAAAGATTAAATATTACATATGCTTCGAGACCTCCTTTATTATTCATAACTTATGATGGTTATTCCATTGTATCTTCAAATATTCTAATAACACTTTTATAAAAGATGAGAAAACATCAAAAGAAATTAATATTAATTCTGACCTTTTCTTTTCATATATTTTTGGTACTTTTATCATACGAAGAGAGATGTTGGAAGCTGAGAGCCGGAGATCAGAGACCAGAGACGAGAGTGCACTTAACATTGAGGCTATGAATTGGATAGCAAGCTAGTAGCTTGCATGTGAACTCTTGGAAATTTCAGAGTTGTTGAGAGAAATTAGGTTTTGATTTCAGATTCATGACTTCTGAGTGAGAATTCATAGTTTTGGAAGAAGTTTTCAGAGAGAGAATTAGTACAGATAGCTAAATTCTAATAGTATGGATTGAAGATGAAGAAAGTTTTTCAGCTCAAGAGTCTCCCACGACTGTGTTAACAAACAAACGCTGTGTAACGTTAAAGAGCTCTTGATTTTATCATCTGTGTGAAAATAAAATTTGTGTGCCGAAGTTGAATTGGAAGTGTGTATGTGTTTGGTGTGGTGTTTTGCTTTATTTTCTTGTTTTTTTATTCGGAAGTGCCCATTAGAGATTATAATATTATAGGTTGCTTCTATTCAACCCTTAGAGTCCAGACTTAATCACTAGTAGCAAAAGCGCGGCTAAAATATGTTCCAAATCTAAGCCAGAGTAGTCCTATCAGTGTTCTAACATCTCATATTACTAGTCAGTCATCTTAAAACCATTCCGTAATTATCAAACTCTTTGTGTTCATCAACAGAAAGTTTGAGAAAAGTGGATAGGAAGAAAAAAGTTTGTAACTATTTTCAAAGAGATTCACGTTTGAACACTAATTCATTATAGATAAATTTATAATAATCTTTTTAAAATAAATGTATAAAAATGAAAATATTATCTATTATGATTTTGTTACTGTAAAATGAGGAGCACCTCAGAAAACATCCGCGAATACCAAGAACTATCAGACGTTTAGTTTTGGCTATCCACTATAGCGAATTTGAATAGCAATACGGTAACCAAATACACGAACTCGCAATTCCATTGCGCAGCACCTTGCTTCTTTTTGGCTCTTTGCGTGCCGTGATGCAGGCACTCAGGTCGCGAACTCTCGGGGCCGAAGCCGGTGATGTGCGTGGAAGCTTGAACCTCACTCGACCAAAGAAAGTGCGCTAACCTCGCACATGACGGGGGGCAGATTCAGAACGTAAAGATGATAGTACCCTTGTTCTTGAAGGTTTCGGGCGCGGAATTCTTTGTCTAGTGGAGAAGCTGGACTCTGTTCGGCTCTTAGGGATTGCGATTCCATCTGCATCATTGCGGAAGCAATCTGGATTATCTCGAATTCTGCTGCAATGCGGTTGTGTATGAAGCATTACGACGCCCTGTTTTCCTTGCGGCATGAACCTTTCTAAGCTATTCCGAGGAGTGCCAGTCCGATTGAACGAAAGCAAGCTTCAACTAGGTGAGGATAATAGGAGGAGGACCATCCCATATGATGGACTTGTAGAAATCCCGGGTGTTGCATCTGTCGAATATATGGAAGTTCCTATATATAATTTGCACCTTTTGATCAGTCCCACCGACCAGTCAGGGTCATGAAACACCACGGGCATTAGTAGATTCATCGACCTGGAGCCCAATCGATATCAGCCCTTCTCTTCCTCTGAGCAGTCTCGAGGTAAGTTTTCCGAAGTGTACGCTATTGGACCCATCGTGACTCCGGCTACAATCACGGAGCACTCATACACTAAGTGCTATGGTAACTACAGGTACAGATTGCTTAAGGTGGCCGGAGTCACGATGCTTGGGAAGTATGGTTCGTCTCGCTACCTCACAGTTTAAACGACTAGCTCTTGCTCTTTAATGAGTCAAGAAATGCAGCTTTTTCTGGTTTCATCGCAGCCATGAAAATTCGAAGTGTTGGAGAATGTGCTTCCTGTCGACCTCAAGGAAAAGAGGAATAGGCGTGGCCTTGTCAGCACAGGTTTACCCCAACTCCAAGTTCTGCCACACGCACCCATCTCGGGCTTTCTTTCGTTTTGTGGTTGATGCTCTACAATAGAGAGCCTGATCATCAGGTGTACCCATGATAGTTTGGAATCATGCAATTTATGAATTTCGTGATACGTGATGGATGAGTTGAGATAGCTACTAAGTACTTAGCCGGGCCGATGGTGCAGTCGAACACAAAGAATTTGACGAAGCTTTCATGCTCCCACTTGGGGATCAAGGGGAGGTGAGGAAGGAAACTGAAGGTGAAGTGAAAGTGAAGGTGAAGGACAATAAGGCCGCTAACACGAGGTTTGGACATATAGAATGCTTTTGAACAACAATGACAGTATCATACAAGAATGACTGCTCTTGATCTCCGAATTTGTACGCTGCGTGTTGGCATTCAATGCCGGGCAGATGATGTTTCTTCCATTTCGATTCAGCGTCTACTGGTCTTGAAACTTGTACCCAAATCTAGTTCTGTTGGTGTATAAGCCTCACAAGGTCTACCGAAGGTTACTGTGAAACATCATCTATATCTCCGCTGCTGTCTGATGGAACATAGAAGCTGAGATTAGGTTCTCCTCATGTGAAATTGCGCAGAAGGGAAGATTAAAACCGTATTTTTCTGTTCAATCATATTTCATATCATGCGCAGAAAGTGCGTTGTAGTTCGGGTAAATAGGAAAACGCTCGTTAAGAGGTGCAAGAGCTGCAAGAGGTGCAAGAGCTGAAAGTATGACATAAAAAACCAAGTTCAAGAGGAGAGTGTACCATTTGTGCAGAATACTGAAGTCTGGGCTGTGTACAGTTAGCGGGAGGCGTCTTTGATTCATCCTCTGAATTCTGAATGTTAGGAGGGCGTGGACGGAACGTATTAGGACGGACGGACATCATGGACGGAACCTTGATGTACGGTGGAGAATGTAGAGTAAGTATTCATTAAGTATTGTTCACTTTCGGGTGTTCGTAGGTACAGTACGAATTGAGTGTTCTATTTCTGTTAATTTGTTTGTTGTAGCCTGTTTTTGTCTGGATATTTTTACCATTGAGCTTTATCACTAGGAGGACCATGGAGCCGAAGTCTCCGGGTAATATTTCCCTTACAGCAGGAAAGATTGCCCTCACAACCCTGTGACAGATGTGAAGGATCGAAGCTTATCTTCACTTCGGGAGAGGATGGTTCTGGCTGTCAGCGTGATGGTTTTTATGTGCAGAGGTGTTTGTTTCCTCCTTAGGGCTTATGTGGAAGTTCGGATGATAGTGCAAAATGTCACTCTTTGACTTGTTTCACAGTTGGCCTGCTGGAGTGTGGTAGGCTCCTGATGTTTAGCGTAATTGTAAATGTCTAGCTATTGATCTGATCTCTCTAGTAGCCAAGCAAGCACCTACCGGATTTCAATCAAAACTCTTTTCGTATACCGCGTCCAGGAAAAATACAGAGATGTCGCGATTCTTCTTTCATCACCAGAGGACAGGTTTGTGTCAGCAAAAAAATGTTCATTCACGAGGCAAAACACGCAAGGTTCAGAGAGAGGTCCGTTTTAGGTCCAGGGATGCTGCTCTATGCCGTGAAGGGGACGGAGAAGGCTAAACTAAAAAGCGCCGAGACCGCAGAGATCCATCAAAATCCACCTACCTTGACAGGTTGGCTCCTTCTGCACAGATATGCCACTGCCTGACTCTAACCAACCACCACCCACTCAGAGACAGAAGATTCGTTGTCCAAGCCAGCACAGGTACTCAACAACTTCCGAAGTTCCGAACACAAGCTTCTCCCCGTGGCATATGACACCGCCAGCATGCTCACATGCACGGTAAAGTGCAGCTGTCAGTGATCTATGACCAGTAATCGACAGAAGTCCTCGGGAGAACTGACAATACACGCCCTACTCCGAACTCCCAGAAGTAGATTGATTACACTCCTAAAATGCGTGGAACTGGAAAGTTGGAAGGAAGACACAGGCAACCCGCATGCGGAGCAACTCCTCATTTCGAAGTCCAACAAACGTCGACGCTCGTGGTGAAAGTCTCACGGTCCATCTTCAGCTCTCGCTCACCTATCAGCTATCAGCTGTCATCTGTACCCTCCATCATTCAGTTTTTTCATTCGTTTCCTTTGCTTGTGTGTCAAACAGCTTCTCGGACCGTTTTCCCCTGTTCCCGTTTCGCAAATTTCATCTCTGCCTTGACTGATTTTTTCCCTTTTCAAGTGACTTAATCATTCCTCTCCATCCATGGCATAATGGTGATGGATGAGAGGTTCATGCTTTTGTGTTGGACAGTTTAATTCCATACGCATCGAGAACCTTTAGCTTGCTTATCGACATGGCATTAGACAATGACTGGATCGGGAAACCTTGATTTTGAGCCTTTCCGCGAATCAATTTTCACTTTCAAAATGAGGTTTATTGCCACCTTTATACAGTCCAAAGAGATATGAAGTCTAAGAGTCAACTGTTTCGAATACGCCTTCAAACCCCAAAGTTCTGATCGGCTTTGCCAGAACAGTCGGTTCTTGTCGAAAGGATATGTTTTAGCGCTGGAACTCTTCGTCCATGTGCTCATTGTTCTGATCGTTCAAATCGGCACTGTATGACTCTGACATCGCTTTTGCAGATTCTTTTATGGTGGTTGCTTGATCAGAGTCAACACTCATATGGATTCTACCTGTTTTCCGAATTTAATGCCTGATTTTCTCGTGAAGTCTAACCATTCCTGCAGTTTAATACATTTCGCTGGACTCAAAGCTCCCCCTGAACTCACGTGCCTGACTAGGAAATGAGCTTGAGGAGTGTTTTCTGCTGAAAGTAGGTCAGCAGCGGATTTCAACTCCTCTAGCAGTTATTTTCAATATTAACTACCGACCGTGTCTATGTGCCCCAGTGTGAGTGAGAATTTTTCTGTGGGCCTGTGATCACAACTACTCTCCTGTACTGCGCTGTGCTGTGCCAAAGCAGGACTACACAGTAGTACTTATAATTCTACACTGTACGCAGCGAAAAAATATCAAAGACAACGAAAAGACTGAAGCGTTCAGTTGGAGGCAGGGATTGAATTGCTTGCTTGTATGGTGACATGGTTCTGATATCGTCAGTGGCGCTGGGGTCCGAGCGCATTGGAGGCAGGGTGAATTTGTTTGGAATTCAGGCTTTCACGAGCAGAGTGCCGAGGTTCTGGTCCGCTTCGGCTTGTAGGGTTTCGTCTCTTGCCTGTGCACGAGTGCGCCGGTGTGAAATTTCGTCTTCTGGTGCCGGTGGCGTAGTAAGGATGAATGCAGCAGGGGCTGATAGCCTCTCCAAGTCGGTAATCTCGAAAGCCCTATGTGCGTGTGTAAATGTTTATCTGTTGTGAGCTTGTATTAGTTTCAGATGAAATGCGGCTGTTCAAGATCAGGAAATAATGTGGCGTCTGCGTTGGCTTGCGTCTTGCGAGCTGGCAATAACGCCTTCATGAACCCGACATTTTGATCTGTACCCATTGTTAGTGATTCCAGTGGACTCCTGATCACCCCATGGCTTCCGTAAGTATCCGTGCATCACAACCAGGTGTCAAGATCTTCACACCTGGTTGTGATGTGAACTGCCTGTTGTTCAGTGTGGATTGTTGTGAAGGAGAATCTTTTCCGAGGGAAAGCTATTGGAACTCTACCTCATCTCAAAACAAGTCTCCAACGTTTACCTCTATTTATTTATGCTAAGAGCGTTCCAGTAGATTGCATTGTTGTGGAAGACAGGGTCATGAATTGTGTGAACTTATATTTGCAGTAGCCCAGATCTTAATTCGCTGTCTACGCTCACAGTCTTTCTGACTACAGGGGTTTCTTCTTATCATTTGATTGTTCTCTTAAATTGCACCGGTTTTTAGTGCATTTAGATGGTTGCCATGTTTTCTGCTATCTGAATTGGAAACCTTTTCCTCGCGTTTCATTAGCAACTGATCTCATTTTTCTGGAGTCGAGTAAGAGTCAGAGCCATCCTGTCGAGAAATGGTCTTCATATCTTCGAATTGTTGCGTTGGGAAACAAATAATCAGAAAGACTGTCCCGTGAACAGGTATCTGTCCGCATCCATGGCGAAGTTCAAGGGGTATTTTACCGCAATTGGACCGTAGAGATGGCAAAGCAGCTGGGAGTGAATGGATGGGTGAGGAATAGCAAGGACGGAACAGTGGAAGCTGTGTTCTCTGGGGAACCATCTGCTGTTGATACTCTTCTGGACAAGTGTAAAGTAGGGCCGCCAGCTGCCAAGGTCAGCAATGTAGAAACCACTCCCTACAAGGATACCGTCGTCCAAGGATTCGAACGGAAGCCGACTATATGGTGATTCGGCAAACCATTCCTTTACACAGAGCACGTAGCCGCTCACTGCAATCACTCTGACCGGACTTAAAATGTACTTTTGGCTAAAACTCTCCGATAGATGTATACTACAGTAATAAAAGTATGTAGCACCTGTAAGTGACCTCGCATGTGTTTATTTCCTCACAAATTGTCCTCCTCTACTTTCTTTCGGTTCATATTCAGTAAATCCTCCAAAAAGAAGTGCAGAGTTGGACGATCTTGACGACGACGACGGGCGAAATGCTCGTGATTCTGGGGGACTGAAGGACCCTAACCACACTCGATCTTCGAAGGGTCTGGAGGTGGCGTTAATGGCTTCAAACATATCTTCGGCTTCCTTTGCAGTCTTTTATATACTTCGTATATAGGCGTCTGAAGCTCGTTCCCTCATTGATAGCGTCCGAAAATAAAAGCTTTTGGAGGATATTTTGGTACTTTTCAAATTGACTATGATACGTCTAGTTGAGCATCGAGAGTACCTGTTCGTGTTCTCAACATGAGGTGACGTGAGGTCCTTAACTGGACTGACGTTAAATACCTGGGAATCCTGAAAGTCCAGGGACTGGAGTCTACCAACATCTTTCTGGGTTGGGTGTTGTGTCGTTCCGCTTCAACGGGATGAAGAGCTCTTAGCTTCAGAAGCTGTCACATCACCTTGATCCACATTGTATGATGATTTCAACGCTGTTAATGCTCGCAGAAGCCATCAACCCTCGTCATTGAATGATTATAAAAATTGGAACTGCAAACTCCACCTGAAATGTATAACACCTCAGAACAAAACGTGTTCTGGATCTCTCTGCAAAACTTGCTATCTCTGCCGACGAGTGTCATTCAGTCAGTCGATCTCATATAGCAAGCTGGATCAGTGAGCAGTTCTTCTCACAGGTGAGACATTCGTGTGCATCAGCCAGCAATGAAGAGCGAACGACTTGGTGCCTAGGTCTTACTCGGATGAGCAACTCCTCGGACTACTGAGACTCGATGATGGTACGACGGCACCCTACACTTCAACGTTGAGCATTTTGATAGCACGTCTAATTACTGTTGTCAGAGCTTTTAGTGTTTCTTCACCAATGGAATGTATGTGATGGTTTTGTTCCCTAGGAACATTGTGATAGTTTTCAAGTGTTCAGTTTCGTTGTACACGAAAAAGGAAGGGAGCCTGGAGTATCAAAATGACAAAGGTAACCTCAATAGCATCAACGCATTCGTTGAATTTGCAGGGGCCTGACTCTTAGCTCCTCGATGTTTTCTTTCCTGCAGAGCTCCCACAGCTCACTCTGCCTCTCACACTGATTTCCCAGGTATTGTTGTTTACAAACATGTCATGAAGCAATCATCTGTGTGCTTTGGATGATAAGCGACTAGTAGCCTTCCAGTATCTCAAAGCTATCACGATAGCACTGAAGAGAACAACCTCTCTCTAGTAAAATGTGCATGAACTCATACCTCCAGAAAAAGGTCATGAGACCTAACTACTGTTCGGTTTGGTTGCGCAAGTGTGGCGGAAACAAGAACTTGGCAGAGTTTATGCGCAGCCTTCGTTTCAGGCTCGGGAGCCCTGAAAATGGACGGAGAAAGGGGTCCCTCCATGTACAGCAGTAGCTTCTAAGATAAGAAGAATTGGCCCACTCTGGTAAAGATATTCTCTTCAATGGTTTGCGGCGGAAACAAGAACTGGGCAGAGTTTATGCGCAGCCTTCGTCTTCAGGCTCGGGAGCCCTTAAAATGGACGGAGAAAGGGGTCCCTCCATGTACAGCAGTAGCTTCTAAGATAAGAAGAATTGGCCCACTCTGGTAAAGATCTTCTCTTCAGAACCATTGCTTCTTCATGGATGATTCTTGGATGACGAAGAGGAAGTGCTGGTGCAAATTCCATAAGAGAGAGAGAGAGAGAGAGAGAGAGAGAGAGAGAGAGAGAGAGAGAGAGGCGGATAGGTGTTCGTGTTTGGACTCCAAACATTCGCCATTGTTGTGGCCACATACATCTCTGAAAGTAGTTAGCAACTAAAAAGCGCAAGCCCATGTTACCAAGTGGACCTTGTTGGGTTTTACCAAGGTCCACTCGGTTTTGCTGCTGGTCCGTCCTGCAGCCGCTGCTCCTCGATCCAGAGTGACATTACTTTTCAAAGATATCATGTCCAATGGCTGGCAGTCAGTAGGAGATGTGTTGATCTCGAATGAAAGTTCCGAGATTCATTCTTCTCTTTCATGTGAATCGAGGTTCGAACATAAAGTGGGTACGTATATTTTCGACATTCTCAACGAAAGAGAAAGTACCGACACGGGGGACTTGAGTGCGAATTGGCTATGTCAAGCACTCGTTATCTTACCCGCTAATTCTCATGCAGCTTACAAGCCGTGTGACAAGTTCACCAGGAACAAACCCATCCATGAGTTTGATTGCTCATCTGTCACATGAGCAATCAAACACAGTTTTCTCGCTCAGGGCAAATCTAAAGAAGGAGACCTTTTAAGAAAGTTCGGGAGAGGGCGCGAGATTTAGTGAGAGGGCAGCTTTGAGTTCGAGTGACTTAGTTACTATTTCAGTTACTATCAACCATAGAACGATCATCATAATAATAACTTTGGCTCAAAGGACATCGAGCTTTACATAAACTCATTCTCCGGTACAAAAGATAAATTTATCAAGTTACCAGTCACTTGTATGATGATCGACTTCCCACACAAATTTAGCATAGAAATATATACTTCGTATAACATAAGGGTTTTGCTGAGTGATTTTTCTTGAGAGCAGCATCCATCTGTGTTTGCAGTAAGTTTTATCTCTTCACTCTTTGGATGATTCCATTTCACTAGTGGGTGTCAAAGTGAAGCGAAAACATTCGTAAACGCGCTGAAGGAAAGAAAATCGTAATTTACAATTGGTTAATTTTGTTTAGAATAGTAGATCGTTGAAGGTATCTTTTATGAGTTGATACTACGATTTAGAATCATTATTGTGAGTAGTATATTTTTATATTACAAAAGTTCACGGGGGAAACAAATATTCAAATACAAAACCATTAGCAGAAACCTGGCCGAAGTCTCACAGCAAGCGGTAGAGACAGCGGAGGCTCTTCGTGACATCTGCTGTAGTGTCAGTGTTGGAGTGTGGTTCAAGTCAAACAGCAAAAATGTTGACGAACCTCGGATGATAATGAACCACTAATACTATATTATAAGATTCTGGTCTAAAGATAAAAAGATGTCTATGAGACACTTTGGAGCAGAACAAGCACGCATGTGAGTGGTTTCGTTCTATTTCAACTCGTGAAGTCCATGCAATCCATGGATGACTAATTATTTATATGTTCTTTTTGACTTATTCTTTTTTTTATATGTTGACATCCATGCATTACGGTTGAATGTCTGCTTGATTTTGCAGACCTCCTTGTTCTGGGATTGTTGCTCTCGTCGTGACATTCAAGACCATGCTTTTTGATGACAAACCAGAAACGGATACCAGAAGTCTGCGATCGTGATATTTGTGGATAAGTTTAATAAGCAAATCCATCTAGCATACACAGTGAACAAAGTGGATGTTCCAACACTTGCATGTATCTGTTTTGATATAGTCTTTTGACATCATGAGATACCTCGAATATTCATTTTTGATCGGAATTCTCGCTTCACTGGCAAGTTCTGACGAGCTCATTTTGAGATACCTGGCACCAAACTTTTCTTATCCACTGCCTACCATTCACAAACTGATGGACAAACTGAACGTGCCAATCGTACTTTGGAAGACATGCTCTGGATCTTCGTCAAGGTTCATCAAACAGACTGGGATATCATACTACAGACCGTCGAGTTTACGTACAACAACTCTAAGCAAACAAGTACAAGTTTTTCTCCTTTCTTTCTTAACTATGATCAAGACCCTCTAGTTCTCTTGATAAACTCTTTGCTCCTCTTGTTTCTTGTGTTCTTAGTATCATTATGTTCCTTTCTACGTTATCTCATTCCTTGCAAGAAGCAAAAGATCATTTAGCTATCATTCAAAATCATCAAAAACAATACGTAGACTAGCACCGTCGAGATCTTATCTTCACTATATGTGAGAAAGTCATGCTTTCCACCCAAAACCTTCTTTTCTCTCGATACCCATATCTGCAAACTCTCACCTAATTGGATAAGATCATTTTCAGTAGTCAAAGTTCTCTCTCCTGTTACTTACAAACTTGATCTTATTTCTCATATTTGGATCCATCCCATTTTCTACATTTTTAACTTAAAACTTTTTGTGTCTAACCCTTCTTCATTTCTTAATCGTGTCCAACCTCCACCTCCAACTCCTCTCATAGATGACCACGAAGAGTTTGAAGTTGATCAAATTTTAGCTAAATGTGAAGTCTAACAAGACCGACATCATCATGTGGAATATAAGCTTTTATGGAAGAGCTATCCTCTTCATGGTGCTACATGGGAACCAGCTACCAACCTTTGTAACCCTCTCGAGCTCATCCGAGAGTTCAAACATTTGTCAAGTGATGTGGATGTCACCAACTAGCAGAAGAGGAATATGTAATAGTACGCATTTGCGTAAGTAGAAATTTTAGCGAAAGTTACTTGGAAGTTATAGTAGAAGTTTTCTAGAGTTAGAAGTATGTTCTATTTCTAGGAAGCTTCATAAAAATTTTTCTAGTAAGGTACTTAGGAAGCTTCTACGTATTGAGTGAATAATGTACTTAAGAAACTTCACGAGGATCGAGATTGTTTCCCAAGGAAGTAGATGGCTAACTTCATGAGAAATTTAATGGCTACTTTATGATAGAAATATATGGCTAGCTTCAAGAAGAAGTATTTTACACTCGAGACTATAAATACCAAGGCATGTGACCAACTCTAGATTCGGAGTTTCTCTCTATTATCAATTGTCATCTTGACTTGACTTCCTGTTCTGCTCCTCGGTTCTTGAACTCTTGCACATGGTCTGAATATGTGTTGATCAATATATTTGGATTAGTGTAAACTCTAGATCTCTATGAAATATCCTAAAGTATCCAATATCACATTATTATCTAGGTCTTCTCCACAATGCGAAACAATTTTGTGACTGAAGTCACATCTACATGAATATAATTGACTGATTTATCTCGTTAATCATTTGGTAGATATTTATCTTGCTGGTTAGGATTTATTTAATCCCTAGTTTTAAATCCTTATCGTTCTTCTTGTGCTCTTTGTTATATTGGTGATTAAAATGCTCAAAATGTTCATCTCTATTTTCATAAGCTGATGATCATCGTATTGGTTGAAGGTGTAGTATCGTACTCACTTTTGTAGATTGACAGATTGCATTATTTTTTATAGAAAGATTGATACTTCTAAGAAGACACTTCAAAAAGAGAGAGCGAGTAGACAGGGAAGTAAATAGGAATGAGATGAGGGAAGCTTCGCCTCACCATGTGACTACAAAGAGAAACTTTAATGATGGATTAGTCTTCTAACTGACTATACGTAACAACCTTGACTACTTCAACTAGTATTAGTCGTTGATCTACTAGAGCTTGAGACTATATCAACACTCCCCTTCATGCTTGACTCTACATCTTATACTCCTAGACAATGTCTGAAAGTATCAAACTTATCTCTAGGTAACGCTTTAGTAAAGATATCGGCAACCTGATCTCCTGTGCTCAAATAATTGAGCTCAACCTCTCATACGAGGACCTTCTCCTTAATGAAATGATATTGCACCTCAATGTGCTTCATCATAGCATGGAAACAATAATTACTAGCTAACTTCATGCTATTAATACTGTTAGTATATACAACAACATGATCTATTACTAGCTAACTTCATGTTGCTAATACTATTAGTATATACAACAACATGATCTGTACATTCCACATCAATTTCAAATAGTAGACACAGAAGCCAAATGAGTTTGTATAGACGTTCGTTGTTCCTCGATACTCTACTTCTATGGATGACAAAACAACCATAAGTTATTTCTTATAAGTCAAGCTTATTGCAATGCTTCCAAGTCCAAAAGCCTAACATGACATGGATCTCTTGTCGACACTCTCTGTCCAACAGCATCAATGTAGCCATGTATAACAATGATCCGTCGTATATGTAGTGAATTCCGTATTGCATCGAGAACTTCACGTAGCGGAGGATCTGCTTGATAGTCTCCAAATGTAATCTCCGTGGTGATTGCATAAACTAACTGATCAAACCAACGGCATAGCTCAAGTTTGGTTTGGTGATAGTAAGATAGATGAGACTCACAACCATATGCATATACATATGGGGATCATCAAGCAACTCATCATCTTTCCAAATTTTGGTGACATATACCATACCAAGTTGTTCGTGATCTCATGCAGAATAATTTTGTTTAGTTGAATTTAGCAGCCGAGATCCGATGGAGATCATCGATGAACTCTTGTTGTAAGACTGTCTCTACCGCAGAATTAGAAGCATCAAAATCAACTATGCATGATAATTGTGGATCATAAGGTTGTAGAATAGGTCGTGAAGAAACCATATCCTTCAACTTTGAAACGCCTCTACTTGTTTGGATCTCCACTCAAACTTGATATCCTTCCTCAACAAATCTGTTAGAGATGCAACCACATGAGCATAATAGCGGATGAATCATCGATAAAAGCTCACCAACCCATTGAACCCTCGGACTTCAACAACATCTTTTGGTGCAGGTCATTCAATAATTATCTTGATATTTTCTTCTTCATCATTATGCTATCCGTCGTAACCTTATGTCTTGGAAACGTGACCTCTAGAACTCACATTGGATTTCTTGCAATAGAATTTCTATTTGCAAACTATGTGAAGCACTTCTTCCACATGTACCTTGTGTTCTTCTTCGGTCTTGTTATAGATCAAAATATCATCTAGAAGTACCACCACATACTCATGTAACAATCCATCCAACACTCGATGCATCTGATCCATGAAGATAACAGGAGCATTGGTGAGTCCGAAAGATAGAACTCTTCATTCGTAATGCCCATATCGTATGCAAAATGCAGTTTTGTGTACATCTTCTTCTCCAATCAGAATCTATCAAGAACCGCTTCGAAGATCCAACTTGATGAAATACGGAGCTCCATTCATTTGATCCAACAAATCATCAGTCTGAAGCAAGGGGTACGCACATTTCACTGCTTGTTTATTCAAACCACGATAATCAGTACAGAAACAAAGTTTGTCATCCTTCTTGGATACAAACAACGCATGTGCACCACCAGGAGATGCATTATGTCTGATGAGGCCTTTCTCCAACAACTCCTTCAACGGCATTCGTAATTCTTCCAGTTCCTTTGATGACAACTTGTAGACTGGTCTGCTTACTGGTGTAGTACCAAGCAACAACACAATCTTGAAAGACATCCCTCAATATGAGAATAGCACTTGGGGTAGATCATCCATAAATACATCTGTCACGTCAGTTTGGGCACCTCGGCTAGGTTGATCGAGTGCGAAGTGACGCGTCCCGGTAAGGCCGTTAGTGCCGTTAGGGCGAGTTGGTGAGAGAGTCCACTAGGGGTAAACTTCACAGGTAGGGCTTGGAGGCCTTAGTTCTTTGAGTTGAGCCTTCAAGCTCTAGGCTATGGTGGATAGTCTAGTTGAGTGTAACCCGGATTCTCTTCGCGTTTAGAGTGGGTTTGGCTTGACCGTTTGTGAGTAATCCTTGTTGTGGTGTTGGAGATGGTAATTTCTCTAATCAGATTACTCAAAGAACTGAGTGCAGGTCGAGGCGGAGTTCAGTAAGAGCTCGCTGATCTGAAATCTGAAATCGTCCGCTGGTATCTTCGGGCGTTGTCGTTCGTGCTTGATTGTGTGGAGCCGTGATCGAGGTGTGTGGGCGCCGTGCTACATTGCTGGTCGCAGATCGATTTGCTGTTGTTGGGGTCGAGTGGAGATTTCTGTCATGCGGAAGCGCTGCAGAAATTTTGCGGAATGTTCTTGAAGTGTGTTGTTGGAGCCGGATTGCGCGTTTGGACGTGGCAGACGGAGTACTTGGCAATGTCGGGCCGGAGTGGGCTCTTTGGAAGCACATTTGAGAGACGATTCTAGTGCACTAAGTTTCGTGGAGTTTGGCCAAGGATTGAAGAAGTTATGGCATGTCGAAGTTCGCTGCTGTGACACCCGCAAGTGCAAAAGGCTAGTTACGTCAGATTTTGGTGCAATTTCGTGTGGAAACTCGAGTTTAGGAGTTTTGTTGTGTGTGTGTGCATTCGCGAAGTGTGTCTTGTGCATTCGCGAATCTGTTGTGGTTGTGTTCGGGTCGGATTTGGGTGTTCTTGTTGTTTTACGTCAGATTTTGGTCACCCGTGTGCACCCGCAAGCTGTTTTTGCTGTTTTGGAGCCTCTTTTGGTGCAATCTTCTGCAATTCGAGGTGGAGCCGAGTCTCTTTTGGTGTGTTGTGCCCGTTGTACTCTACTTCAAGCGGAGCGAAGCGGAGAGTGAGCGGGAGTGTCGAGGTGTTAGGAGACTTCGAGGAGCAGAGGTGCGTGAGTGCGGAGGCGTGAGAGCGGAGTGCGAGAGTGCGGAGGCGGAGCGGAGCTTGAGCCTGAGCCCGCGTCCGCCGCAAGCCAGCTTGCTGGCGTGCGTGAGAGAGGTATCCAAGTTCTAGTGTGTGGGAAGTGTAAAACCAGCTGGTCACCCATCCCAACACTATTTCTGGACCTGGACTCCTGACTTTGTAGTCTTAGCTTTGGCTTTACCACTAGACCAATAGCTCTTGGTGTCCTACAGGGATGCGTGCAAGTACTTATGGACTTGTTTAAGGTAGTAGGAGACCTTCTCGCACGTTCCTAGAGGAGTGGTAGGGCGACCCCATAGTATTAGGGGTAAGCTATAGTTGTGGTAGTGTTTGCCTATACCGTAGAGACGCGTATGTAGGCAATTGGTGGCAGTTGTCTTGGGTGAGCTAGTAGAGCTACCACGTGGATGTTTTTGGAGCTACTAGAGGTGTGGATATCTAGTTAGTGACCTCCAGTGTCAGTTACGACAGTTGGTGATCATATATTGTGCATGTGGTCACCGACGAGGAGACGTCAGTCCGGGTGGGGCTGGGTTTCTCTTTATGTGAATATTTGAGTGTGGAGGGTTATGGACTTCTTGTGGTTGGAACCCCTCCATATTCTGCTTCCTGTTTGTGCGCCACGTTTGCTTGTGTTGGCGCTTGATTTCCGGAGTGAGTTCACTCCAGTGTGCTGTCGGTAGTGAGGCTGGAGTTGCGGACCAGTCAGACTACCTTTGTCTCTCTCACGGTGCGGTTGGAGTGACGACCAACAGACCGTGAGAGGCTGCCTGTGGTGATGGCAGGTATAGGTTGCCCTTACCTTGACCGTCCTAGTAGGGGATAGGTGAGCTCAGTAGGAGCGGGGTTAGGCAAGTGGTGGTTACGGTGGTGACGGGGATTGCGACATTCCAGTTGGGGAGTGTGTTAGCGGGATTCTCTCATCACGGAGTTCTCGGGAGGTTCTGGTGGGGACTTCTCGGACAGTGGGTATAACGGAGTGGGGTGAGGTACCGACTACCTACACCATTGCCGTCGGTTGTTCCAGAAGACGAGTCAGACGCAGACAGCGCGAGTCTAGTGTCGCCACACCGTTGTTGTGAGACATGGACGAGATCTATGGGACCACGAAGGGGCCTCGACGTTACTCGGGTACAGTTGATACCATTGAGCTGGATGACTTCATCCAGGAGTTCGACAGTTGGTGCGATCTACAGCAGATGCGGAACCCACAACTGTTTACACCCTTCATGGCGTGGAAGGGTTTGTTCCAGCACTTGGAGGGACCGCCGATGGACGATTATCATGAGTTCAGGCGAGATTACAGTGTTGAGATCGAGTTGTGGAGACAACATTGGTCTCCCAACTACGTTTCTATCACTACTGGCGCAGTTTCGGGAGGCGTAGCACCTGCGAGTTCGGGTGCCAGTAGCAGTGGTACAGCCACAGGTGGCGGAGTACCTATTACCGGTGCGTCCACAAGTAGTGGAGCAGGTGGTAGTGTGAGCGGGATACCACCAGGGTTTAACCCTGTGGTTCAGTTCTTCCAATGTTTGAGGAAGAACTATCAGGGTGTGCGGACCGACAAGTTGAGGAGTCTGCAGGAGTTCCAGCGGAAGACTGGAGAGAGCCTACGCGAGGCGTTTACTCGCATGAGGCGGTTGATCAGCATTACCCAAGGGGTGACGAAAGCACAGGCAGTCCAGTTCTGGTATGGGATACTAGACCGGGAGCTGCGTAGGAGAGTTAGAGATGCTACTCTTCTTAGAGATACCGCTCCGACGTTGACGGTTATCTTTAGTCTGGCTGAGCGGATTGAGCTCAACATGGTGGAGGAGAGGGTGGTGGTTGCTGGGTTCAGCAAGGAGACACCACATGGAGCGACCACCTCTTCTCGAGGATCACAGGCTACGCAACAGCGTGGTGGTGGTGGTGGTAAGGATCGTGCAGAGCAGTCACGATCGCAGGGAGGTGTAGGAGGATCTGGTGGGCAGAAGCCCATGCCGTCCTTCTCTAGTCAGCAGCAAGCGGGTCCTTGCTGGACGTGTGATGGTCCTCATCGGCAGAGGGACTGTCCATAGAGAAGAGGTTATGAGACGTCGGGGACATCAGGGACGTCTCCAGCAGTACCTAGGCAATGTGAGCATTGCGGACGACCTGGTCACAGTAGTGACCGTTGTTTTGATCTCCATCCCGAGTTGCGGCAAGGGAAGGCTGGTCGTGGACGAGGCGGAGGAGCTCAGGGAGGCCGTGGTGGTCGAGCTGGAGGTAGAGGTCCAGCACCTGGGAGAGGACCGGTTGGTCCACCGCCTGCTACGACGTCAGAAGCAAGTATGGCTGCTCGGATTGAGCAGTTGGAGCAGAGGATAGCTAGTATGGCTATGGCTCAGCGGAGGTCAAGTGGAACAGAGGCTTCCACGTCTTATGGAAGAGAAGGAGGTGACTTCGACTTCATGGCTGGTGTGGCGCAGATTGAGGCATCTGCGGCAGTGACTAGAGGTGCAGTACGTGCCTCTGAGCCACGAGGTGCGTAAGTGGAGCTGGATCCACAACGCGAGGAGGCTGGTAGACAGGCTAGGCTTCCCCAGTCGTTCACGTTATCGGAGGCATTGAGGACCACATCTATGGTTCCTAAACGGCCTACTGATGGTGCAGTAGAGTTGGAGGCATCGACATCCAAGAGTGGGTGTGATGTGAGTCCACTTTCGACGTCTGTGGATGCGACGTCGAACCCGATGTTGGGGACGGCTACAGCAGTTTTGCGAGCCCCACTATTCTCAGCCACGGATATGAGAGCATTGGGAGTCAACTTGGCTCCAGTGTTCCAGTTGGCGGCCACGCTCAGTGAGAGCGAGGATGTAGTTACCTCTAGTGCTGAAGTAGTTCAGCGAGAGACGGTAGATGTGTCCATGGAGTCGAGGATCAGGACAGCTACCAGTGGTACTTGGCAAGCGGCGGCTGCTAGGTTAGATGAGTTACCAGCTAGGCCGGCGATTGACCGTGCTGGTTTGGCACCAGGTGTGGTGTTGTTGGACAACAGAAGTGGTATCTTCTGTTTGGTGGCACCTTCAGGGAAAGTGTATCGACCTCAGAAGGTCTTGTTAGACTCTGGAGCCCAACCGTTGATGTTGGGAAAGACGGCGTGTATTGGTTTGGGTCTGAAGAAGTCCGAGATAGGGAGATGTCCATTCCAGTTGCAGACATCTCTAGGGGGGATCAGGAGGTACGGCTCTACACATGACACGTGAGATGTTGACGGTGAGAGTTCGACCAGATCACCCCACGGATGGCTCTATGGTGAAGGCCAAGGCCATCGTTACAGCCGCAGAGTCTTATGATGTATTGGTGGGAGGTGCTGTGTTGTACCCTATGAGGTTCGTGATTGACTATTGGGCAGAGACAGCATCTTACAGACCAGGTTGGCAGTCCGGTGAGGGACGAGTGAGCCGCTTACCAGTGCGGTTCAGTGCTAGAGTTGGGACGACGGAGCCTACACCAGGAACGATGGCATCCGTTGCAGGGTTCAATTCGGTCATCACTTGGCCGGACGAGTTGTTGGAGGGTAATGCCCATGCGGAGGATACTCCGATCTATGAGGAGGTGGAGGACATGCCTAGCATGTCTACGTTAGTACCATCTGCCTTGGATGTTCCACTCTGGAGTTCGAGTGGAGAGTTGCAGCAGTATGCTGATCAGTTGGTGCAGCAGGCTTGGAGTGAAGCCTTTGTACCACCAGTAGAGGAACAAAGGGTTGTTCCTGCTACTGGCCCTGTGACCTTATCACCGTTGGATACGACTCCCATTGTGTGGCAGTATCCAGAGGAGGGTGTATGTGTGCTGGAGCTGTTTGGAGGGATCAGCACAGGTTTGGCTGCGGTATTGCAGACAGGTATACAAGTACAGCGATACTTGTATGTGGAGAGAGATGAGATTACGAGGCGCATCTCATTGCGACATGTGGCACGTTTGGTGCAGAGATATCCTGAGTTGCTGCCCATATCAGCTGTTAGAGGATACCAGCAAGCATTACCGTCGGATATTTCACTGCTGGGGGTGCAAGATCTTACGTTTGTGAGCACCATTCACTTGGTGATAGCCGGATGGCCATGTCAAGGTCACACGCGTGCAGGGAGAGGTCAGGGTTTACAGGACCCGCGATCTAGGATGTTCTGAGAGATGTTACGGATCCTACGACATCTCCAAATGCATCAGGTGGATTCTCCAGCGTACATCTTGGAGAACGTTCCTTTGTTGGGTGATGCTCGTACACAGATGATGGCGAGTGTGCACCAAGTGCGGTCTTGGGTTGGACCAGCAGTGTTGTTGGATGCAGCGAGAGTGGGATCTCGTGCACATCGTCCACGGTTGTGGTGGACGAACTTGTTATCGAGAGAGGTGCTTAAGCGCGCACACGATGGAGTGAGACGACCAGCGCACCTCACGGTTGATAGCATCTTGGATGCAGGACGACGATCTCAAGTAGTGAGAGTCGTCGACAGG
Source organism: Asterella californica (assembly GCA_036924285.1). Lineage (NCBI taxonomy): Eukaryota > Viridiplantae > Streptophyta > Marchantiopsida > Marchantiales > Aytoniaceae > Asterella > Asterella californica. Next base: position 18,556,451 of record JAYKYS010000008.1, read on the forward strand.
TCACCCATGGCAGTGGTGAACCTAGTGGGACGGCCCATGGTAGCATTACCCACTTTGGTAAGCTTTCCAGCGTCACATGCTTACAGAGATGGAGGACCTGGGCTTGTGTGGGATGCTCAATTACGGCAGTTGGTGGAGCCCAATGCCGATGAGAGAGAGCGAGCGATGGGTTTCGCTACGGGTACGACGGCAGTAGCTTCGATGTCGGAGGCTTCACGTCGTCAAGTATTGGGTCAAGCAATGGACTTGAATTGCTTGACATGGATTGTTAGTCTTGGATTGGCTGAGCAGCGTCGAATGCGATCGATGGGTGTTACTGCTAGAGCACTCTTGAGCTCTTTGCCTATCGGGTCGGTGGAGGCAAAGGCTGGGGGCGAGGCACGTGGAGTTCGTCATCCTTGGACATCGTGGGATGTCATAGGAGAGAGTGTGGAGCTTGCAGCTAGAACTGCAGAAGTTTTACGCACAGTAGCGGTGGAGGTTGTTGGTGATGAGCAGAAGGAAACTGCTCCAGAGGCTGCAAGATAGCAGTCAACGACTTCGTCTTCTACCTCTAGCATGGTGACAGAGGATACTTGGGAGCCAGAGATTGGACCCAAGCTTATAGGAGAGGAGAGACGAAGAGTCCAAAGATTCCTGAAGAGCTACAGGAATTGTTTTGCCTTCAGTATGAAGGATTTGGGTACCTTGAAGGGACCTGATATACGGATCGACTTGGCTAATGACACGTCAATCTTTCGACGTCCTTACAGGTATAGTGATATGGAGAGAGCCTTGATCCAGAGTCGGACTCAAGACTTGTTGGAGGCTGGATTGGTGGAGATGTCGCATGGAGAGTATGCATCTGCCACAATTATGCCAGCCAAGAAAGATATGTATGGCAACTACACGGATAGACGGATGTGTGGAGACTATCGTCCTATCAATCTGCAGACGAAGTCCGATAAGTATGCCATGCCGACACCTGAGGAGATCTTTGATGCAGTGGGGCATGTGAAGGTCTTCAGTACTTTGGATCTTCGAGCAGGGTATCATCAGTTGCCAGTGAGAGAAGAAGATAAGTCCAAGACAGCATTCTGGGGAATTGACTCTCACGGCAAGGATTGTTTGTATCAGTGACGGTTCTTACCATTTGGGTTGAAGAACGCCCCTGCTGAGTTCCAAAGGGTGATGGACAGAATCCTAGCAGGATTGGATTTTGTCAGATGTTATATTGACGACATCTTAGTCTATAGTGCTACAGTGGAAGAGCACGAGAGACACTTACGGGATGTGTTTGGGAGCTCATGGGTTGAAGTTACACCCTGGGAAGTGTAAGTTCTTCCAGGAGTTGGTAGAGTATCTGGGCCACACCATCTATCCAGGTGGATTGGGTGTTCAACAGACGAAGGTTGAGGCTATTGCACGTATCTCGCGTCCCACAGATGTGAGTCGAGTTCGGGCATTTGTTGGTTTGGTGAACTTTTATCGTCGGTACGTGAAAGGGTTTAGTGCAATTGCGAAGCCGTTGACCACGCTGATGAAGGTGGACCAGGAGTGGCAGTGGGGAGATGAGCAAGAGCGAGCTTTTGTAGAGCTCAAGGATAGGTTGACATCTGCTCCCATCTTGAGAAGACCCGTTAGGGGACGTCCTTTCCAACTGCACACAGATTGGAGTATGTTGGGACTTGGAGCAGTGCTGACTCAGCATGATGATGAGAAAAAGGAGTTCGTGGTGACGTATGTCAGTCGCTCCAATAATTCAGCGGAGGCGAGGTATAGTTCGTATGAGGGAGAGTGTTTGGCGGCAGTGTGGGCTGTTGCACACTTTCGATGTTATCTGTTTGGGAACCCCTTTACTCTCATCACTGATCACCAGCCGCTCAAGTGGTTGATGGAGTCCGATAAGCTTACAGGGAAGCTTGCACGATGGGCTCTGATCTTACAAGAGTATGACTTCCAGGTAGTACATAGACCTGGAGTTGCAAACCTAGATGCCGATGGGTTGAGTCGCAACCCGTGCACGAGTCAGCAGGATCAGACTGGGGCTCGATGGCATGACGAGGTTGATGAGGAGATAGTGCCAGGGTGGCATGCATCTGCCTTTCTTTGTGTGTTGGCCATGAACTCTAGTATGGAGGGCCAAGTCGTATCTTTCTCTGGTCAGAGAGCAGATGATGAGTCTCCAGATCCTGAGGGTGGAGATGGTGTTTCAGACCAGCGAGATATCCATGATGATGTGACCGTGATGGAGTATCTACGTACTGGTGTGTTAGTAGGCACAGTAAGTGCCAAGGAGCGAGATCGTGTCCTTCAACGAGCGAAGAGATTTCGACGAGAAGGACGACATGTACTTCGAGTGTGTGGTGATGGGAGAGTACGGATAGTGCCACATCCATCCCAGAGGGCACAGTTAGTACGACATGCCCATGAGGAGTTGGGACATTTTGGAGTGAAGCGTACGCATAGCTTACTCCAAGGACAGTATTGGTGGCGTGGTATGCACGTCGATGTGTAACAGTTTGTCGCACGATGTGTGGTTTGTGATCGAGTACGAGCATCGTTTAATGCTCCTACTCCATAGTTACACCCTTTACCGATTATGGGGTTGGGTTACCGTTGGAGTTTGGATTTTGCGAGACCCTTACCGTTGACCGTACGTCACCACCGGTATGTGTTGGTGATGGTGGAGCACTTTTCTAAGTGGATTGAGTTGGTGGCATTACCAGACAAGGCGAGTGAAGGGACAGCGTACGCGTTCTTAGATCGAGTGCTGAGTCGTTTTGGAGCGCCAGCTGAAGTGTTGACAGACCAAGGTACAGAGTTCCTTGGTGAGTTTCAGGCCTTGTGTGATCAGGCGCTGATTGATCATCGGACTACATCTCGAGATCATCCTGAGGCGGATGGTTTGGCGGAGAGGGTAGTTCAGACGGTGAAGAGAGGATTGCGCAAGTATGGCTTGCAGAAGGGCCACTTGGGAGACTAGGATGTGCAGTTACCATGGTTGGCTATGGGTTACCGTTTCAGCCGACAAGCGTCTTTGGCTTCCTTCTCACCGTATTTTCTATTGTATGGCCGAGATCCAGATCTACCTTCGGCCATTCGTCGTGATTCTGCTGAGGTGCTGAACCTTGATGACCCGGATATGTGGGTGAGAGCATGTTCTCAACGAGCAGAGACATTTCGGAGAGTTATGCCTATGGCTTTTGAGAACCTAGCGATTGCTCAGCATAGAGACACGTTGCGATATGCGACTATCCGAGGAGGAGATTATCGGCCGTCGATTCGCAGGTTTCATCCTGACGATTATATCTATCTACAGCAGACTGCACCGACGACGTTGGATGTGACCGCAGGGTGCACTATTTTACGAGTGCGGGAGGTGTTACCTTCTGGAGTACTCATGTTAGAGGGCCGTGATGGTGTTGTGTGGAAGGACCATGTGGGTAATTGCACGCCATGTCATCTTCTCAACATTGATGGTACCGTTAACCCAAGCTTAGCAGTTGTACGCGCGGGCTTGAGGTGTATGTTGTGTGGGTCTGCTGGTGGAGCAGCCCGTATGTTGGTGTGTGATGGTTGTTCGAGAGGTTGGCACATGTCATGTTTGACTCCACCTCTCAGTGTAGTTCCTACTGGACGGTGGGTTTGTCCTCGATGTATATAGCGGAGATAGTCGATTAGATCTTTGTGTGGTATGGATTGCAGACATGCGACTAACGATGGGGCGATGTAGCACCCGGCCTCCTGATCCTTGCACCCATGAAGGTGTGTATCACGTAGTTGGGATATGGAGCTATCTGGAGTTAGAGGGACCTAACCGCCAGTTAGGGGGGCGATTGTGATACACTTGTGTATGTGTATGACATCGTCCATGTGTTATGTGTATGTGTGGTGTTCCTCTGACAGCGATGTATGTTGTGTAGCGATGTGTATGCGCACGACAGCTGTCACGTCAGTTTGGGCACCTCGGCTAGGTTGACCGAGTGCGAAGTGACGCGTCCCGGTAAGGCCGTTAGTGCCGTTAGGGCGAATTGGTGGGAGAGTCCACTAGGGGTAAACTTCGCAGGTAGGGCTTGGAGGCCTTAGTTCTTTGAGTTGAGCCTTCAAGCTCCAGGCTATGGTGGATAATCTAGTTGAGTGTAACCCGGATTCTCTTCGCGTTTAGAGTGGGTTTGGCTTGACCGTTTGTGAGTAATCCTTGTTGTGGTGTTGGAGATGGTAATTTCTCTATTCAGATTATTGTGATACACTTGTGTATGTGTATGACATCGTCCATGTGTTATGTGTATGTGTGGTGTTCCTCTGACAGCGATGTATGTTGTGTAGCGATGTGTATGCGCACGACACATCATCAAACTCCTTCAAGATGTGGTCTATCACTTCCATGTGATTCTTCTGATTTTATCATTGTCTCTTTCAACACTAAGTTTGATTCAAACTGCAAACATCAAAATATCTTCACGCAGAGCCGATTCGATAACAACCACACTCATAAATTTATCATTGGACATAGAAGTCTGAGTGTTGGATGTGTTTATCAAAGATGCAGAACAATCCACCCAATAATCTGATCTTGGTGTTGCACTTGAACTTACCTTTGTGCCCAATCAACTTGAGCTTTATGACCTTCAAGCCAAGGAAGTCCTAGATGACATCATAGTGCACTGGTGCTACTACGAGTTGTAAGGACTCAAAGTACTCCTTCTCAATAACTAACATTATCAAACTTAGAGAGTGCAGAATGCAAAGTTTTTTTTCCCATCATCCATCATCAACATGCTACCAACCACTCGCTTCAACAGAATCTTCAGTTCTTCTGCAAATTGCATGGATATGCAATTTTCTGAGCTTCCACAATCCACTAAAATCTTACAAAGATGACTTTGGATCATATCTTGAAGATGGATCAAATTTGTACGTGTCGAGCTTTTAATTCCATTAAAATTGAGAAGACTCCTAGTAAGTGACTCGGCCTTTTTCATTTCTTAAGTCAATTTCATTCGTGAACTCTGCTTGTGCAATTGGACGGGCTAGTTCTCCATGATTTGGATATTCAACTATGTGATGTTTGGTTTGTCTATAATAGAAACAACCACCATTTTGTTGGAGTCATTCTCGATCTGCAGGAGTGATGGGTCTCTTTTGAATAACATCAATCTCCATTAGAACTGTTTCGTTTGATCTTGCATGAAGAGTTTATATAAGTTATGGAGGTCGCGTACGTGTGAAAGTACTAGAAATGAGAGCATCGAACCATTCAACCATCAACATAACATCCTCTAAACATTGAGATTTTTTCATGGTGACTTCTATTCTAGTCCGTGGTTTCCACCCTTGATTGAAACGGTCTAAAGCTTCACTCTCATGATCTTCGGAACATGCATCATGATGTTCTTGAACTGGACAATATAGCTTTGTGCGAAACCAATCTGCTTCGCTCTGCAAGATGATCTCTCAAACTTGGTTGCATTGACAGTTTGGAACCGGAAAGCCAATGCAACCTTGAAGTCTTGCCATGAAGAAATTGATGCAATGTATTTACGTCATACTTGCTCCAAGTAAAACCGCCACCATGATTTCACCAATCCTTCCAACTGACTTGATGCGAGTAGGACTTTTGTGATAACTAAATCAAGCAGAACACAAAAACTTGTTGGAATTTCTATAGCGAGCACCTTGATACAATGAAGCATAAAATAATATCAAACTGAATATTATACGTATAATAGATGATATTATACGTATAATAGACGATATATACCGTGCAAAGCTCAATAGATAGATTAAGATCATCAGATTTTTTTGTTTTTCAAGTTAAATGATTTACTTTCTATTATTGATGTATGCATTTGATACAATTTGGAGTGAAAGGTTTTCCAGTTTAGTCGACCAATTCATCAAAGACGATATATTTTTCTATGGCTCCATTTGCCACACTAAGAAAGAAATATATCATGAAAACTTACTTTGCTGCAATGATCAAATTTTTATTCTATCAAGGACTATCGTTTCCCCGATATTGATCGTACCTTGAGATTCTGTCGCCATTTGCTGCTTGAATAAATCTCGAGTCATTTTTCACTCATTGGCAATCACCAATCGCGATTCGCTCATGTCTCATTCTCATGCATGCATCTCTCTTTCATCCGAATCACCCGTGCTCTGCCATGGCCCCATGGCCCAACATACACACATACTGTATGCACTCTTTTGGCATTCCCTACCATACCAACTTGCGTAAGCAGGAATGACTACGTAGGAGCTAAAGCATCGTGGTCCCCTTTTGAAATCCTTTTCCCGCTGCTGCATAGTAATATTGTAAAGCTCGGGCGTTCGGTAGCTTGTGGAGCCATTTCCTCAGTTCTTGTGAGTGCATGGATACGGTATTTACCACTCACTGATGATGAGCACACAAGCGCGTGTGCAGCCTTTTGGGTTCCGCAAGACCAACCAACCAAACTCTCACTTTTCCCATTGTCAAACTGAATGTCCCAGAACGCATGCTCGACAGTGCAGGTCGACACCATCCAAATTTCAACGTCGTGGTCACTTTTCCGAACCAAAGATCAATGATGATACAAAGGGAGCGCGGGAGTCCATGGTCAACCTGTCGGTATCTCTTCCACATCCCAAATTTGATATAGAAATCTTGTTTTAAAAAGAAGACAGAATCATCGTCAATGTTAACGATTTGTACTCTCTCGCTTTCGCTTATTTACCTTGGCCTGTACATGTGGGTGATTCAAATAGAGTCACGTACAAATGAATCTATCTGAAAATTGAGCCTCGAGTCGTTATATCAACAGGGATCGACCTAAATCTCCAGAAGTGGCTGAATCTCTTACTTTATGTTCTCTGTTCACCTTTCTGAGAGGACAACCGTTCCAGTTGGAGGAAGTTACTCTCTATGAGTTTAGTTTACTTGTTGTAGACGCGAGACAAAGAGGAATCTTCCACTCGTACGACATACGAAAGTTTCACGCTTTGGCTTTACCGCAACAGGAACGGTAAAGCCAAAGAGGAGAAGAAGGAGAAGGTATCCAAACATTTGTATCTAACTGATACAGGAATATGGTAGCCATTTGGAAGCCAACCTGTTCATTATTCCTTTTTATTCTTTTCCCATTCGAGAAATGTTGTTCATCCATCATACGAATCCAAGTATTCTCTGGAGTGCATGACAAGTTATTAAAAGAAACATATTCTGAATCGCTTAGGGTTTGGAAGTATCGCAACTCTTAGTGGAGCAGATTGAGCATCCAAGATTCACAATCATCCATGACTGGAGAGCATGCTAAATTCTCTCCTTCGCGTCCATACAGAAGGCCGTTTACGGATGAGGAAAAACTGATGTCAGCAACTTTCAACCATTTGTGTTCGTTTTGATTCGTTGTACTCCTGCTGTCCTAAAGCAACGGAAAAATTCGTCAAGAAGTAGTACATATTTGTCCATGACTTGCTCGGAGATGCAAGATTCTAAAATTGACATACACATGCGGCGGCCTTGACCTGGATCACCGGAACACAATCTTTACGTTGGGATACCGACCTGCCTACCTTGGGATCTCAGAACAGATCAGAAGATGCAAACTGTGAGTGGGCACAGTCACACTTGATCCTTGTTTACAACGAGACGTGATTCTCAAGCTCTTTTGGGCCGGACTCATTCTCTAAGATTCCAAAAACTGGAAGTGACTAAAATTGTAAAACCTAGTCCCATGTATCCGGAGGATTTTTGCCATGGACTCCGGCTGTAAGGAGTAGACAGAACCTTTCTGAAATTTGAGCCTAGAAATGCCGTTGTGAGTCACCCTAAATTTCATTAGACTATTAGTATGTAAAACAAATGTGTCACGGCTTCACGATACTTTCGAGGTCAACGAGCTTTCATTTCGTGATGGATAGTATCTGCAGATGTTCCAACTTGACTATGCCTGGTCGCCAAACCAGATTCTGCCTTCCCCAACTGTCACTGTAGTCCTCACAGTGACCTTTAGCACATTCTTGCTTTGATATATATCTTCCATACACCATACACTCCCTTGCGTTTATGTCCCAACTCGTGTGGTGCGAACCTTTCAACTGGGTGCTTACGTATGGGGTTCTCTTTTATGGCTTGCACCTTTTGTACCTTGTTTCCTTTTTCTTGTTATACACTTAAGTGCGAATGTTTACTTCAACCTAAGTCAAACCCATCTGCAGAGATCTTACTCAGATTCGACAGTGCTGTTGTTTGAACCCCATCACATTCAACACTCAACCTTTTGGCGAAGACCGTTTTCTATCAACTATGGTCATCGTGAATCTTTCCGTCCGGAGCTTCCATATGAGTTAAAAATTTAAGGTTCACGTAGATGAAGACTGGGTGGAGCAGGGTTAAATTTGCACCTCTAGATTTTCATGTCCTTTCTGTTCCAGTCTGTTGTAGATTCTGAAGTTGAGATTCCCGTCAATCTGAATCCAGCTCTATTGGCTCATCCAGATTCTGATGTTCCCTTGGTGTTGTTCACAGATTCTGATGGGAGATACCGTCAAATACCTGAGAAGTTGGTCATTTGAACAAGCATATGGTATGGGATGCGGGAGTCCAATTCTTGACCAATACTCCGTTTTAAGGTAAAGAAAAAGATGATACTCTCAAAAAGACATACAGGTTGTGAGGAATTCTCCTAGTTCAACGTGAGAGTCCGTTGCAGGCGGCTGATTTTTCGGATCTGCTCGTGCTCTACATTCTTTCCTTGCAGAGGGAAGTGTGGATGGTGTAAACCGCTACATCTCTAACCCAATCCCCTAATATATAATACCTTCACGAACTTGATGGTATTCGTTTTCCACCCGTGGACAAAAGTTTTAGTATTTAATTAGCAGTAGACCTGGTAACCCTCCTCCTGAAATATTTTGTAACATTTTCTGTATCCGGATTAAACGTTCAAGAGCAAATCTTGATATAGAATCTCTTGTCTATAATGAATTAGTCCTCTTAATTTTGTTATTAAACACAGAAAGTTTGATTAACGATTGAACCGTTTAAAGATAACTGACTAATCTTTTAATTCCTAATCTGAAGTTTAGAAACATGTGGAGTGATTCTGGGTTTAGATTAAAAGATATTTGGACATTGCTTTCGTTACTGATGATCAATTCGGGAAGAAAAGACTCAAGAGAATAACAGACAAGACTATAATCTCTAGTGGGTGTTGAAAATAAAAAAGTAAAATAATTATGCAGAAATTTAATCAACACTGCACCAGACGTTTTCAATCTCACGATATCATCAAGTGCTCCCTGTGCGAGAATTCAGCTTTGACGCACAATTCAAAGCTTGCTTATCATGAAATAGATGAAATCACAAGTTCATATACATTACACGACATTTCTTCACTGACAATGTCACAGAAGACTCTTGGAGTGACAATCTTCCTTGTTGCTGAAACTCTCTAGTGAGAATTTTACTTCAAAACTAAAATTCCTCCAGAAAACTTCTCTTCATTATACACAGATTGATTTTCTCTTCAGTAAACTAATTACTATACTAACCACCTGGTAGAGTGGTGGTCACTACCATTAACTTATAACAGTTTCCAACATGTTCTTCTCACTGTTCTCTGATTCTCAGTTTCAGTTTGCATCTATTCCTCTCTATTCCTCTCAGGCTTTTGCAGGTAGAGTGGTCTCTCTGCCACCAGACTTCTCTCCTCACCAAGTAAAAGTGCAAAACAACAAAAACCTCTTCTAGTGTTCGTGACCTTGGATTATTCTCTCCTTCAAGTCTTGGTCGCATCCTTCCTGAACACGCGTCAAGATATAATTTTAGTAAACTTTGTAGAGAGGTAGTTCCGGAGTGGGATCGTAGATAGTAATTAGGCAACTATATCCTTGCTGTTGCTGCAGGTGAACGTACAAGTACGGTATAATGCAAAGCAAGATTCAGATCGTTTCGTTTTGGCCGTATCTGGTTTTGGAAGATAGCAGGTTAGATGCTTGCATTGAACCCCGGAACATTGCAGTCTAACAAATCTGGAAAACCATCTCTCTCTTCTGCAGGGCCAGTTTTGGGGTTTCCAAATATATTTGGAGTAAAACGTTTAGGGTCTTGTACGGATCGCCCGAGAAAGAAAGTACAACCTTTTCTTACTGTCGCTGCTCGTCAAATAGCACATGTGGTTGGTATACACTCTCTTAAAAGCAGCGTGTTTGTTTTGAAGTGATCCATAGATCACAGTCCTTCGATGAAACATTAGTCTTCCACATCGCTGCCAAAGTTGGTGGCGATTCATGTCAAATATCCCCCTTCAGTCCAAACATGGCATCCGTATCTTGATGTGTTTGCTTTCCATCTTGAACCTTCCACGAAAAGTGTCTCTTGTTGAACAGGATTCAAACCACAATGGCATGAGATCATTGACGGTAGGTAGAGCATCTATGCAAACACCTATTCTCTCTACTCTATTCAGGATATAATTTTCTTTTCCGACCTTTCTAGACAACGTCTTCTGCACTGGTTACATGTCAATGTATGGTTGGCATCTGGATTTTTCTGCCTTCAAGATTTGGGTATCGCCCATGAATCACTTGTCTTAACGATATCATAGTCTGAGGTAACTGAAGTTTGAATGACCTTTTGATGTAGTTGGAATGCTTTTGTCAACGGTATAACGACAGTAGCTTGACGACGACAAGGTCGAACACGCTATATAGACCATCGCGATGAAGAAATGGGACCACAAGAATCATGCGATTTGAAGGAGATATGAGGATTTGAGGTGAGTGAAAGGAAATTGTTGTGAACTTCCACGTCTATTCCACACGACCTTGAAAGCTTAGCAGGAGAACCACACAACTTACCTGGAAGGTTTTGGGCCGGAAGGTATGAACGTGGAATCTTCAACTTCTATGAAGCTTATGGGGTCAGTGTCGGGGGTAAAAAATAACCCTGAACTCCTGGTTCTCATGGGCGACCCCGGTCCTCGCGAGCGGGGTACTATAAGGGGTGATCTAATCCGAGAGTAAAAGTTCCACGCTCCGATCACAGAGTCAGAAGATGGATATCATCCGTTAGTCAGATCCACGTGCATTTATACCTTTCATGAAAGATAGACAGTCTTACGTTTGAACACTGGCGGCAACGTACGCCAGTGTCAAATCCATAAAGAACTGGATTAGATCTCATTATCATCGTCTGTCACCCACGAGACTTCTTCCATTTCAACAAGCACAATTTAGGAACTACCGTAACTTACTAGGTACGTTGAGCTTTGCCGGCGTAAAATTTACAATCGTTTATCTACATCTGGTCAATCATTCTCTCAGTAAAACTGACAATGCTCGCAGTAACTGACGTCTGTGGGAGAAACGTTTCTTCATAGAGACCCTAAACATTTGTAATACACATCCCAGCTAACTAGTTGACAATTAATGGCTCATAGAGTTTCATATATCTTCTTCCTGTTCCGTGTCTATATGTATTCACCTTCGTGTACAATCATCGCGTTTAGTTAGAAGCACATTAGTGACGTTACTCTCATGGGTTCTATTCTAGATTACGATAGTAAAGTTTAATCTTACTCTTGGTTATACTTTCCAGCTTATATAAAAGACTAAACTTAACGAGCAGTTCCATATTTCATTAACTGATGTACACTCACATGTCATGGTGTTCTTTGAGTGCCAGGCGTGAAGATTGTCTGGCACCCATCATATTCACCTAGCACAGTTCATGAGTTAGGCCCAAAATTGAGCAGTTTATTTTATGACCTCAGAAGGGTTCGGTAATAAATTATTTTTGAATCAAAAACTTTTAACTCGGTAGGCTGTGGGTCGTATAGTTTTTAGAGTGTGTTCCTTATGGATTTGAATAGTTTTGTATATTTAATAGTTAAATAATATTTTTATTTATTATTCGGTTTATAATTTATTTATGTATTTATTTTCCACTAATGTTTAATAATCTTCAATGATAATCATATATAACAAATCCCTTGTCCATGCCGATCGTGCCCCAAGATTTACCTTGTCCTCTTCCTTCCCTCTCGGCAGAACTCCGGGTTGCATGCATATTCACACGTCCAAGAGAAGAGTTGTCCAGTTTTCTCTAATTTGTGAGCAGCCGGGTATATATATTAATTTTTTCTAAATTCCAGAAGAGGAGAATATGCACAGATATTTTAATTTATTACTTAACTTTTTCATCCAGAAGGGTTATGTAATAAATTAATATGTTGATTAACGGATTATCAGAGTTGAATAGGTATCGTACTTATATTCTCCAATGCGTATCTAGTCCCTATGCACTTATGGGGTAAGTCTGGCTCCTCTAGCACCTGTTGGTCCAGCTAATGTTTAATCATTAGAGAACTAGTTTATTTTTTATCCATTTAAGATATAATTATTATCTAACACATATTTTGCCTATATTATTAAGGAAGCAAAAGTTCCCAAAAAGCTCATCGAGCAAGCACATTAATTATTAAAGCTGCTCCCACCAAGAGAAGAGAACTAAACTGAACTGAACTCTACATATAATTATATTTATTTAGTAAGTTAAGTTTTTAGTTTTCCAAAGATCAGTCTATCTCACTTCTGTTTTGTAAATTATCTTATTTGATTTCACTTCTCTCATTTAGATGACAGTTCTAATTTTTGTTCAACAAGCTTATCAGCTATATGCAAACCAAACTCACTTTCAGATCAATCGCATCTTCACATTCTAACACGGATTTTTAACCACGGTGAGGCTATGATTTTGCACCGTACGAGGCGATTAATTAGAATGCATGTTTTCCTTGAAAGTTAACCACGTGAGTGAACACGAAGGTTCATTGACTCTCGAACCTTCAAACCATGGGGTAATATTTTCTTGACCCTTAGGAGGATATGGAAGATCATGATAGCCCATTACGTAATTCACGAGACTGAACTTAGTAATTATCGCGGATATGTCGATCTTTCTAAAAGTTTTAGAGTAGTCATGCATGCACTGCTTGAAATTTAACTAGTAATGCACATCCGCAACTGCCAACGTGTACATCTGCTTGAGAACTACAGTAGCTATGCATCGGATGGTTGACAACACTTTTGTCAGATCTGAATATCGGCAAGTTTTTTCCAGAATGATGTAAAGTGAACGGTAGAGGTAGAGCAGTGTTGTTTAAACATGAACTTGATTTATCAGAGGTTTAAGTTCTACTTTTCAATTTTACTCTGACTACGACTGGTAGGTTGAATAAATCGACGATTATTCAAATCAAACAACAACTTTTTAGGTTAGCTCAAGATCAAGCTGTACAATCTGCTACTGATCAGAATACTAATGTTTTAGATTGAGAAGATATGAACACGTCAGAAGATATTCAAGAGAGTAGTGACGATAGTGTACAATAGTCTTGCTCAGACTAGTCACATAAAATATGACAATGATAGAGATAATGTTAAGAAGGATCATGATAATTCTAATATCCTACTTATTAGGTGGTGCTCACCTTCGGAATAGAGAAATTTTGAAATCTGATACTTGCTTAAGGTAATCATGCGAGAGTCATGCATTGCATGGATGAGAAAGGAAGAAGTTTATTTACAATTATGAATGCCACATGGTTGCTGTCATATTTGCATTCAGATTTTTCTACGCTAGGTCAAGAGTTGTCATTGATCTGAGATTTACGTCCGTACTCGTACTCGATGACGACTTCTTAGTGTAAATTACGTTGGAATACAATATTTATAGCAAATGGTTGTAGTATGGTCAGATTATTAGAACCAATTTGTCTATAATTTGTTAGTATGTATGGTGTCACCCATGGATTGCATGGATGACAACCCACGGTTTATGTTACTGTAATTGTGAGAATGTGACGATCATGTATTATATATACACGGCAGTATGTTTCTAGATGTCATTGAACTTCATGTTGTTCGTAACAACACCGTAGTTATTGTGTATCCGGTTGACATAAAAAGCGTATAGTATGTTACAAGTTATCCCTCATCCACATTATGCATAGAATTTTGATGAATCGTAATTTCATTCTGAGTTGTTCAAGACATCTGCTTTATTTTAATGTCATTAGATGCTCTTGCGTCTTTTGAGTACCTAGAATATAATATCATCGTTATTCACAGAAATGAGTTATATTTGACCATCACAAATCTTAATGATAGACGCACTCAATTTTTAGATTTCAAGTAGTACTTTTATATGAATATTTGAATTTTTTTCAGAATAATAAAACACTATAGTTGTAATTTTAGCTTAATTTAGATTTTATATTTCTAGAAATTGTAAAAATAGATCCGAGTTCCCATTGACGTGAGCGGGTACTCGATTTTGTGATGGTTGTTCATAAATCTCTCAAGCATACTTATAGCAAACTGTCACTGTACAAACCAAACATTATTCTCATTTCTTGAGCTCTCCTAAGTCCATCAACTCGAACTCGGACTTCAAGTGATCCCTGATCTGAGAAATAAGCTCCTCATAGGTATCAATAATAATCAAGTCATCAACATAGATGATGATCACCAAAATCCGATATCGTACTCTCAACGAATACAAAGTAGCATAAAACTACAAAGATGAAAACCAAGAGACTGCAAGTAAGAATTGATCTTTGCATACATGCTCTTAGTGTTTGCTTCAAACCATAGAGGACTGTTCGTAACTTACACACACGAGAAGGAAAATTAGGATCCTCATAAATTGGAGGTTGCTGCATGTAGACCTCCTCTCCTCCTCAAGATCGCCGCTGAGGAAAGCGTTCTTGAAATCCATCTGATGCGTATTTCAACCCTTCGATTAGCAACTACTATTACTATTCAAATAGTCATCATCTTCACAACTGGAGCAAAAGTCTCCTCAAAATCCACTACATGTTGTTGTGCGTAGTCCTTGACTCCTTATCCGACCGACACACATTATCATCCGAGTTGTATCTTAAAGACCCATCTGCAACCAATCATCTTCTTACTCTCAAATAAGTCCATCAACTCCCAAGTCTGTTGGTGGAGTAAGTTCAACTTCCATAGCACTCACTGATTAGGCTTTGTGCATCCTCTCCTTAAGTCAATTCAGTTCTTGTTCCTGAAGATGTTGATCATATATGCATGGTGTTTAGCAAGAAAACCTTCTTGAATATTTCTAATCATTAGATGATTTCGTTGTTCATATCTGCGAGAGATAATCGGTGCACTAGTCATCTCTCTTGCAACTGATTTAAACTAGATGTCAAAAGTCTAAGACAAAGTACAACATACATTGTAATAGCACTCGCTCGTCTTGTGTAGAAACTACACTAGTCTCATAGGGTTGTGCTATGTGACCTCCAGCGTTAGCAACAGCGTTGTGTGCAATTGACTATGATTTGAAATCAATGATCTCTCCAGATCTTTCACTCAACATACTACTCTGACATACTATAGTGAATTGACTTCTTGATTCAGTAGTAGGTACAAGATGGCTATAACAGATGTAAGAGCAAACCCAAGACTGTAGCTCATCAAAGACAACATCTCTACTGATATATAACTATTTCGTCGAAGGATTGTAACATCTATATCTTTATATCAGAAGCATATCCAAAGAAGATACATCTATCTACTTTTGGATCTAGTTTCTTATGGTTCTCATCTACATCCGAAGACTTTAAAGAAAGAGTAATCAAGCTTATTGTTTGTGGAGACCTCCATCGGTGTCTAGCTGTGGATTGTCGTTGTATGCATCTAATTCATCAAATACACCAGTAAGATCTATAAATGATCTTCTCGTTCAACATAACACTTGCAACTTTTACTAAGTGTCGGTTCTTGCGCTCCGCAGTCCCGTTCTATTATGAACTGTAACTTCAAGTCTTATGATCGTTGGATGTCATGCTCACACAATTATGTATTCATAGATTCTTCAAACTTGCAATAGAATCCGCTATCATGTCATATTTTGCGTGAAGGTTGTCCAGGAAAATGCAAGGTTCCTGGCTGTGGAGATGTGTTGTGTTAACAAAGACAAGCTAGAGAGAAACACCACGAGAACAAACGTCGCAAGGTATACCAATTCCTATTTTATATACACTTTCGATTCTTCTTCTCTAGAATGCAAAACAAAGAAATAGACCTGAGCGGTCTGTAATCTACACCAAACCTCTTAAAATGAATCCCTGAATCTCAACCCAGACCCAAAAATATCGAAGCATAGCTCAAAGCAAGAGAATCATCCATTTGCTAACAGGAAGAGATGCACCAATGTCACATGATTCAAACCCAAGTCCAAACAACGTCCACGTACAAGCCCTTAGCTAAAGCTAGCTACCACAAGCTTTACATAACCAACTAAAACTTTAACGAACTCAAAAAGACAAAAATCTTAGCGAAGGAACAGAAAAATATCTATCTGAGAACTTTCTTTTTTCGCCAAATATTCTTCAGACGTCGATAGGGTCTTCTTCCCTGACTCCGTTGGCCCAAGAAACCTTCAGATCAGACTCCCAACAGCCGAGATATCACCGATTTTCTATCGTAGGTGATCGAACCTCCGAAAAATTCCTCCTTGCGGCTTAAAATGACGCACATCATCCAAATGAATCACCTAATCTGAGATCCGTCTTCACTGATAGGTATATCTAGCTACCTTGAACCCAACGAGATTCCAAACAAGTCGTTTGGAGTTCCTCTTGCAAAACCACGCAAGAAATTGAGTCGTAAGAAGCAAAAAATTGACGTAAATTAGCTCCATGCGGCTCAAACTCGCTCACCACACTCAAACCAACACCAATCCACATACCGTCTTCTCTTATGCGTAGGTGAAGACTCCCTGATCACGTAGGCACCAAGAACGAAGAGCTTGGCTCACCGATCACGAAGAACAATACAATCTCAGACTGCAGACGACGAAAATCTGACATAGACGATTCCATGCGAGTCAATTTCACCCAGAACTCCCAAATCATCGGATGAAACTTCGCATCGTCTTCAATTTCTTGAAGAACTCGGTGTTTTGATCCCAATGGATCCAAGGACATCAAGTTTGGATTACGGAACGGCCTGAACGGTCTAACTCTCCTTCCTTGAGATCATTATAGCACGTCAACAATCTTCCATGCGTCTCAATTCCACTTAGAACGAACTCCTTGATCTGCCTCTTCATGAACCGTTTTAACTAACGCGTAGCTTGCACCAATCTGAATCCAATGACACTTTATGCGCATACATTGAACTTCCCAATTCTCCAAATCGTCCATCAACAAGTCGCAAAAACAAGCTAACTCCTTAAGCTACCCCCTTACATCAGTTGCTGTACGTGAAAGTTTTCTCAGATAATGAGCAAGCAGACCCATGGCGTCTTTAGTATAGTGCATGGAGCCACAAATACATAATCAGCAATAGTAAGCTAGGGCTTGGCTTGATTTTCTCTTCTTTCGAGTCTCGTAACTTCACCACTAAGCGTCCAAATGAAGTAGACGAAGTGTCCATGGAAAATTGACAACGAGCTCTACCCATTGATGTAATGAAAGTGAAGATCTGAAGTTGTGCAAAAAGCTTGTAAGCTAAGACTTAACTTGCTTTTCCCATCTTTCGAGTCTCGTAACTTCTCCACTAGACGTCCAAATGAAATAGACGAAGTGCTCATGAAAAGCTCACAACGAGCTCTACCCATTGATGTAATGAAAGTGAAGATCCGAAGTTGTGCAAAAAGCCTCATTTTTAGTCCCATGAGTGTATTTGGAGCGATAATGATAAGTTCAAAAATAGATTTTTAGATAAGATCCGGTCCACGACACGACATCCACCCTCTCTAAACCTGTGCATCCTCCGGTATGCACCAGAGATATCAATCAAGGATTTGGAAAACTTTCGCAGTGCACTAATAGTCTATGCAACCAGCATAGTGCACCAGCGATATCGTTTAAGACCTAAGGAAATCAAGTAAATACACTAGTCATGCGGCTATTGACGATGATCAAATCTGACTTTGTTCTTCAACCGTGCTTCTCGTAGCCTATCCAAAGTAATTTCGATATCCTCAAGTCTTCTCTCTAACTATCTAATTCGAATAGTAAGAAGTTCTTCCCTTGTCTGATTGTCCTCCCAAGATAACACAGTCCATGTGAGAACGTGTTCTTAAGTCGGCACGATAGGTTTCTGACCTGTGATGAGCTCCATTGGCATGTAACATGTTATTGAGCTATGCGTCGTTTGATCTGTCCATAACGCAAATGATAAGAGTCGAGACCACTCGTGCACCCTTCCATTGCAGACATTCACCAAAACTTTCACAATGGACGGATAACCATGTTGACTCTTGGTATTCTCTTCGGGGTTGTAAGCAATTGTTAGTTATAACCTCACCCCACACCTTGCAAAGAATTCACGAGCCTCGTGTGCATCTAACTCTCCGTGATCTGCAATAATCTTTCCCATACATCCCTATCGACAAACAACCTCTTCCAAGAGAAATTTACATATCCATTATTCAGTTATCTTTGTCTGAAGCGCCCTACCCTCAACTTGTTTTGAAAGATCTTCTCGAGCAAGTACGAAGTATCTCATCTGCCACAATCCAATAGCATAATCTAAGTCTACGACCCACTTGAAGTGGATTATCAATGGATAAGTCGGATGTAATCCGTCTCGATGTCGGATGTTCGAATACATCTGACATGTCAAACAAGACTCCATAAAAAATAGGACATCCTTGTACATGTTTTTCCACCAATATCACTCTTTCATCTCCGTTAAAATGACACAAATCCTTCGATGTCCAGCCCAAAGACTCTCATGAAATGCTCTAAGCAACTTCTGTTGATCTTCTTTGTCGCTAATCACTCGTAGCGGTATCCCGTCATTCTGCTTTCGCCGCTTCTAAAGAAATCCATCATGCAACTGAAGGTGATCCCTCACCCTCCTTTTTCTTTGTATCTGGAAGCCTTTAGACCATATCTATAAAGGGTGTGTTCTTCATCTCTATATCTCCATGAGAGTTCTCGTCCCGTGAAAAAGTGATATGAGTATGTTGAGAGTTGGTTTAGCTAAGCCTTCCTAGTTCTATGATGCGCCTCATCAAAAGCCATCAGAAGTTTACCCTGGGTGAGAGACATGATCCGTAGCAAGCTTCAAGGTCACAGAACCGTCTTAACTAGTGCATAACCTGCACAGATCTAAATCCAATTACGCCTTGTGCGCTTGCATTGGACCTCATAATCTCCCAAATTGTCTATCGACAAGTCGTAGATATAAGCTAACCCTCTTAAGATGCCCCCTTATGTCAATTCACAACACGTAAGTTTTGCCTAGATTATGGTCAAGCAGCCCCATTGTGTCCTTAGTATAGCACCAAGAACCACAAATACCCAATCAGCATCAGTAAGCTAAGGCTTAGCTTGATTTTCCCATCTTTGGAAGCTCATAACATCACCATTAAACGCCCAAATGAAAAAAATGAAGTGCCCTTAGGAACCACTTCGAGCTTTATCACATGATGCAATGAAAGTCAACATCCGAGATAGATCAAAGAAGTCGTTATTTTCCTCCATAAGCTCTTTAGAATGAAAATATAGAACCCCAAAATATGATTTTCAAGTAGGAGCTGATCCACAATGCGAGAGGATGAGGGTTCGCTTTGAAGTCTAGATCAAACAAGGAGGTTGTTTGCTCTAGAATTCAAAGCGGACATGAAAGATGCTTCTTTTAAAGTTCAAAGCAAATATTCTCTTTTGCTCTTTTGCTTTAGAGCGAACGAGAGGAGGCTTTGCTCTGAAGTTCATAGCAACATGAAGGGTGTTTGTTATGAGATTCGAGCAAATGAGAAGAAAGTTTGCTCTGAAGTTCTGAGCAAACATCCTCCTTTGTTCATTTGCTTTAGAGCGAACAAGAGGAGGATTTGCTCTGAAGTTCGTAGCAAACGAGGAGGGTGTTTGCTCTAAGATTCATGACGAAAGAAAAGAAGGTTTGCTCTGAAGTTCTGAGTAAACATCTTCTTTTGCTCATTTTCTTTGCACTTTCAGAGCGAACGGACAGAGGGTTTGCTCTGAAGTTCAGAGCAAACAGAGAGCAAACATTCTCTTTGGCTCATTGCTTTAGAGCTAACGGGAGGAGGAATTGCTCTGTAGTTCATAGCAAAAGGGAAGGGTGTTTGCTCTGGGTTTCACAGAGAACGAGAGGAGAGTTTGCTCTGAAGTTCTAAGCAAACATCCTTCTTTGTTCGTTTGGGTTGAACTTTAAGTGTGAATGGGAGGAAGGTTTGTTCTGAAGTTCAAATCAAATAGGAAGGGTGTTTGCTCCGGGATTCAGACCATAAGGGATGAGGGTTGCTCTGAATTCAATTGTTCAGAGCCAACATCTAGGATTTATAACGAACGAGGAAAAGGTTTTCTCTGAAGTTCAAAACAAACATCATATTTTACTCGTTGTTTTAGAGCAAACGGGAGAAGCATTTGCTTTGAAGTTCATAGCAAATGAAGAGGATATTTTTGGGATTCAAAGCGAACAAGAGGAGGGTTTGCTATGAAGTTCAAAGAAAATGAGAGCATGCTTTTGTTCCATTTCAGAATGAAGGGGAGGCTCCTGAAGTTTAGAGCAAACGAGGAGACATCTTATATAAAGGTCAAAGCAAACGGAAAGAGTGTGTTTGCTCTGAAGTTCAGAGCAAACGAACGAATATTTACTCTTAACTCTAGAGCGAAAGGTAGATATTTGCTCTTAATTCCAGAGCGAATGGATGGATATTTGCTCTGAAGTTAAGAGTGATCTCTCATCAAATTTACTAAGTAGAATGTACATATCATATTAACAATACACACACATAAATATATGAATTTTCATATGCAAAAAGAAGAGGAAAGTTTATCACAAACATGTCCAATGATAGTCAATGATAATTCAATGTTACAAGTGTTCATGATTCCAAGCAATAAGTTATGAACTACTATATATCTCATTCAGGACCAACGCTACAAAGAAGAACCTTCAACATCATGTTTATGAGATCATCTTCAATGTTGTGCTAGAATTCACCGCATAAAATTCTCAGAATCTTCTCCTGAAGATGAATGAATTGTTAATAATATACTGCAATTGGTCTATAATCATAGTAAGCGGACGTATATTAAGGGAGTTATGTAGGTCTGAAGTTTTAACATTTGGGTGATGACAGTGTTGTGTTATGACAAGACTCACATGTGAATTTAGTGTAGAACTTGAATTGTGTTGTCTTTGTGTTTCACAAACTTTTTCATGTTACTCGCATAACATCATATTAGGTGTCATGTTCACGATTATCTTAGATGTGAGATCGCATGTTAATGAGACGTGCCAACTCAGTGATACATGGACATTCGCGTTAGTAGCTCTTGTTGTCAAATTTGGGTATAAGATAGAGGGTCAAGGGTTCGTGAGAGAATTCTTTCCTGCGTGATGTTTTGTGCATGTTTCTTAGTGTCTTACATAAAGGGTGAGGAGTTACGAGAGTTGTATTTATGGATGGAGGATTGATCCGAGTTTCAAATCTTTCATTTTCGAGCAGAACATTCCTTATACTAATAAACGTTGAAAAAAGAATGTGTAGAATGTCTATCCATGTGTTGGATCTAGTGTTTGGTGTCATCATCTATCACCATAAACTGAGGAGTCTCCACAAGCTTGAGTGAAATGAATCACTCCCGATGAGGTGTCATGTGACTTGTGGTCTCAAAAGTGATCCCCAAGTCAATCTGTGGCTCGAAAGCTGCATAACTTTGATGTGTTGTAATCAGCAACTACTTCAAGTAGACTTGTTCAATTGTTGCATAACCTTGCTAGTTGTAGACTTGTTGGTCATTGTCGTGTTACTGTTGATTGTTTTGTCTTTTGTAGCATTGATTCGTATTCTTACCTTACTTCTTGTAGTAGTTGCAAGAACTAAACGCACATCTCTGATTGTTGGAAGAACCAACCTGTTGATGTTTCTACTGGTTCTCATTCTACTGATGTTGCGATTGTTATTGTTGTTGTCCGTGATCTTGTCCACATGTAGCACCTTTTCCAAGAGATATGATATATATATATATATATATATATGTATATATCCTTACCTCGAGATCCTCTAGAACGTGCAAAATAGACAGATTCTTGTTGATCCATTGAAGTAGAACTCTCCAGCAAGCGCACCTCTTCTCCTAACATCATAAGAACTAGCTCATCAAACCATAGAAAGGGTTCTCTGATCAAAATCGAAGTGATGAACTACTTGTACTCAACAAGCAATCTTTGTAATGTGACCTCGATCAAGACAATAATTCAACCTTGACTTTAGCAGAAGACAATTTGTTCGTGAGTTGTGTGATGTTGTTCACATAGACATTTATGTACATCGATATGTTCTTGATAATGTGGAACTGCTGCAGAATTTTAGCTTCCGCACTTTTGTTCTTGAGTGAAGTGACGTGCGAGTGCATCCCAAGCTTTCTTGAGCATATAACAGTCTTGGATGTGGGACAAGATCTATATCCTCAATAATAAGATCCTATAGATCTTGTCCCTGTAGGAAATTCATCATCCATGACTTCCATACTTGGTAGTTGTTCTTGTCTCTCTAGTGATCAAAGGCACAGAATTCGTCATAGTTGCAATCAAAAAACTGCAATGTTCTATATGCGAAAAACCTCACAAAACCTCCACAAAACTCATCTGCTCACACCTCACGATCAAGAGTTGATCACATGTCAAGAAAAAGTACTTCGTGCACTCCTCATAGCGAGAATGAAAAAAGAACTATTCGTGAATTATAGGTGTACAAAACATAAAAAAAACATCGAACAAATCAATAAAGGTTGAATTTGACCAAATGAAGTCAGAAATGAATGCGTAATGCTTCAAAATTTTGCAAATTTTTGAAACCAATATTTGTTTTGGACTCAAGTCTTAAAAAAACTTTTGTTTTGGTCAAAAAAGATCTGTTTGAAATTCTATCATTGAAAAGCTTCAAATCGGCTAAACTTGATCGAGTACACAACTCACACCTTTTGAACAAGCCAATCTTTTTGGGACTGATCGACAAATTAACGAGAAAAAATCATATAGACCTCCCAAAATCACGTTCAAAAGTTCTGATGACAAAAAAATAGTTTCGTCTCATCCGAACAGATCAGCAAGATAGTGCTCGACATCAAGCAAAACTCCAACTATTCTCTCATGTACTTCTCTATGCAGAAACTTCATCTTGCTCATCCGCAAGGGCCCCACGTTCTCTACTGCTCTGATATCTTGTAGAAAGATTGATACTTATATGAAAATACTCTAAAAAGAGAAAGCGAGTAAACAAAAAAGTAAATAGGAATGAGACGAGAGAGACTTAGTCTCTCCATGTATAGTGGTGAGTACAAGAGAAACCTTAACTAATTAACGTAATAATCTTAACTATTCCGACTAGCATCAACCGTTCATCCACATGAGTTTAGGACTATATCAACACTGTTCACTTCCTTGAAAGGCTTTTAAAAAGTTATTACATCAGTGAGAAATGAATTTGTTTTACATATAAAACTGTATTTAGTCGTGATTTAAGATTAATTTACTAGCAGATCCTTTTATCACAAACTTCATGTCATCATACCGTAATAATATACATATATGTAAAACAAACAATGAATATTTAATGAATAATTATTATTCCGAGAATAAGCTAACGGTTAAATCAATTGAGCCACTGGTGCGAGAAATGGTAAACTGAAAACAAGTTTATCTGGAACAAACTTCAGAGTCTGGTCTTCGCATTTTATTTTCTTCTAAAATCAATATTGATGTCAATTCCTCTCGTGATAGGTGAAGTTTGAAGTGCTCTGATTGTTCATTTTATTTTCGGTTTAGTCAATCCTGGATCCATATGATATTGATAAAGTGAAAGCGTGTTCTTTTAGTTTCAAGTCTTCATAGGTATAATTTTTTAATAAAGGGACTGGTATGGTCACTCGGTCTATTTATGTGACAAGAAAAGCAAACTAATGACAAAATGGAAGAATTATGTCGCACGAAATTTCAATCTAGAAAAACTACGGTGCACAAATGCTCCATTCATTTTATCCGAGTATTTTGTGCATCTAGAGCACGAACAGCAAAATCACTATAGCATACAAAGTTCAACTTTCCAATTTCATTGTGGAAGTTATAAAACTCAACA
Source organism: Asterella californica (assembly GCA_036924285.1). NCBI lineage: Eukaryota > Viridiplantae > Streptophyta > Marchantiopsida > Marchantiales > Aytoniaceae > Asterella > Asterella californica. The sequence continues at coordinate 18,580,569 of JAYKYS010000008.1, forward strand.
CAATGGGAGAGTTGTGAACTAAATTTCCATACGCGAATACAGTTTAGAATGAATTTTATCGATGTATTAATTTGAAGACATCGATAAAATACCTTACCGTACCTTATTTTATTACTAGTTTCATCCAGTGACATGTAATGTGACGTGCAATATTATCCCCAGTTTTTATGAGAAGGGCTAGGATTCATTTTAAGTTTCTCTGCTTTTAAGAGAAAGTGAAAGACTTAGTGTGAACCCTAAACCCTAATATACAAGACCCTCTCGTTTTCGAGTGAGGTTATATATAGCACAAGCAAGGGAGGGAGTGGTTTCTCAGTCCTAATCCACTCTTCGAGATGGAACCGATGAGAAGGGATTTTTAGGGCTGAGAAGCCACGATTATGATCGTGGCTTGCAGCGTTAAGGGTGAAAGAAATATAAAATCTAGAAGATTCTGCAGAGGATCGAACTGTTAAATTAGATTTTTAAAATTAATATTGAGAAGTTATAGTTTATCAAAATTATGTATACAAAATTATGGTTTATCAAGTTCATTCGTGGTTTATGAAATTTCTTTCCTGTGAAAGATGATGTATAATACATAAATACATTCCAAGATACAAAACAATAGAGACTTTCTATTTCCAGAATCCTTTCCGTACTACATAAACATCTGGCGAGAGTGGTTTATGTTGATAAACCATTACCCTTCAAGAGGTTCATGTAACTTAACCATCTAAGCACTTTTTAAATATTTACTTATCATTACCAATCAAGCATGTTTTGGTCTTACTAAGGCTAGACAGTAGTTTATATAACTTTTGAGCCTTAACAGTGCCATATCAATTTCCAGACGTAAACCGAACCCAAACTGTGGTTTATCCAGAACAACAGGTGGCATAGAGAAAAGATCGATGGTTTATACCTCGGAAAAATACAAACGGAAATATGCCAAAATGGTTTGTGTAGTGGATCTTTGGGTCATCATCTTTGAGTCTTTGAGTCGTTTGAGGATGTGCCATTAGATCAGAGGTCATGCAGGAACAACACATGAAGAGTACAAAAACACGACAAATCATGTAAAAACCTTAATAAACTAACACTTTAGTATTTATTCTTCACCGTACACTCGCAATCAACTAGCTGGGTCTAGTATTCAGACAAGGACAGAGAGCTCACAAAGCAATCGGACACTCAAAAATGTCCACCCAAATTAGAGAAGATGCCTACGAGGCCTACATGTCAAGGACGAACAAAGTTTATATTACGTTCACTTATTGTTCAAAATCTTACCATGCATTCCTTCCTTTGTAAACAAAAATGTTTTCTACGAGAAAATATTCGCTTAAATTTACCTCGATAAAATTCCCACAAAATATCCAAATATAATGTTGGTTAGTTTAAAGTTAGAGCAAATATATGTATTGTTTTGTGTTACTTTTTAGTTTACTAATATTCACATTCATCAAAACTAATTATTACGTACGACATTGGACGCCCCCATAGTAAGATCCGTTGACTTTCTGCACTATGCAATGAATGAACGCAAGTTGTTTTTCACCTTGGGACCAAGTTCATTGTACCTTGGATATTCACGTTTGAAACAAATGTAAACAGTGGCGAAAAATCATCTACAATAAATCATATATTTTATTATGAGTTTGACGCTTCACGTTTGAAACAAAGTAAACAGTGGCGAAAATTCATCTACAAGAAATCATATATTTTATTACGAGTTTGACGCTGTGTAAGTTTCCTAATCCATGCCAGCACTGTATGACTTCCTATGTAATGCTCTGCCTAGCGTGTACGGGTGGCATAACCCACCAGAAATTTGCTTTATCATACCCCCAATACGTTCCGCGAGCTTGATCATACCCCTCTTAACGTTTGGTTGCTTGATCATACCTTAACGGATTATTGACAGTCGAACCAGTCATCTTATCTTTTGGTTCATCATTTTAGTACTTTCAACCTCGACTAAATATCACTGCAATTCAAAATATTTGACATTAAAAATGCGTTAAACTATCCATATTCTCATTCCTCTTATATGTGCAGTCTCACATCTCGATAACATCACAAAGTGACTGGTTTGACAGCCAATAGCCAGTCAGAGGTGTGATCAAACCAGAAACGTTAAGAGGGGTATGATCAAGCTCACTGAACCTATTGGGGGAATGATCAAGCAAATTTCTGCATAACCCACTCCCTCGGGGACTGGATTACGCTTGTAACTCCACTGTGAGCAAGCCATTATCCTATACTTGTTCTGACGGAAAGCATCGATACGCTTTACGGCTGTAGAGAGTGGGGAACTCCTGGAGATACATTGAATCCAGACACAACGGATTCCCATAAACCCACGTATCTGGACTAGGTGAGAACTACCTTACTAACCGGAGGCTTGATGGGGTCTTCCCATCCGTTTTGCTCTTCATTGGGTCGCGTTTTTACTACCGGAGAAAGGTAAGTTGTACAACTCCCTGTAGGCGGAGCCACAACTTTGAACAACGACCGTCTACTCTTGCGACTTGTAACAAAGTCGACCGTTGCAGTCAGTCAGTGGCTTCAAACTGGTGAACAGAATCATGATGCGTTCCAATGGAAATGTAGAATTTGAATTTCCTCACTATTCCACAGACGGGAGCTGTGAGGAATATGCAATCCAGCAAAAGCACAATATCTGCATGCTCAACCACCTTTGGGTATCTTTTGTTCGGTATCTGTTATCAGAAAATATGTAATTATTATATGTAATTTTTTATCAAAGTTTTATTACAAATTTAAATTTAAATGGTAGCTATACAAGTAACTGCGAAAACGTTCTAGAAACCCATTAGTGAAGCCCATCCAGAGCGTATCCAACAATTCTATTATCGACTAAAAGAATTACTTTTAAAAATAATTTAGTTTATTAACCCTTCTCTTCGAAAAGGTTAAGTAATAAATTAAGTTTTCCATACCTTTCCATCTAGAGATGAATATGCAAGTAAACAAGGAGAAAAGTAAGAACGCTGTGAAAAATAAACGGATAGGAAGACCTCTTAAAACCGAACAAGAAAAAATAGAAAACCAAAGAGAAAAACACCCAGAAGGTGAAGCGAAAAAAATAATGATTCCCATAAAGAGAAAGGTGCTTCTGCACTTTTCTGTACGTTCCTTCTTTGTTTCTATCGAATCAGTTCGCTATCTCCAGCTAAACAAGATCGCTAAGGCCTGAAGTGGAAATCAAGAATCTCAACTAACTATTATTCTGTTTTGATTATTATATCTTTTCATTCAACTAGGAAAGATCTCTCTGCTACCCAACCTCCACAGTTCAGACTCATCCAAGCAAAGTCCGAAAGATATCCTTCCCCACTGTAGCATTCCTCCATTCCTCCTCCCCCCTTTTCCATTCATATTAGAAGCAGTGAATATGTAAAATTCATGACGAAAAAATATCAGGTTAAAATTATTTTTTTCAATCTAAAAAGTAAAAAGAATTTAAATAACAGTGAATGTTTTTAATTTTTATTTATTTTCCTCATACTCATATGGCACTCTTTCGCCACTGATGATACGGTTCGGGAAGTAAGTTGTGCCGGACTTACGCTTTCTCCTCTTAGTGAAATCTTTATCTACGTTTAGTCCATGTCTCACGTTTTTCTATTGAAATTCGTGAAAGGTATAGAGTTGTAACTCTCTTTTTTCCTACTTTATGGGAATCTAATAATCTATACATGCAGGTATTATGCTATGAAATATGGAATTTCTGAGGAGCTTTCTGTACCATCTCGAATTGGGTAGGGTATGGGACTACGGGGTATATTATTTACTCATTATTTGACTGTTCCTCTTCTTTACCGGAAAAAGGATAATTTACGACTTAGTATATCTGTGGACGCGTTGAAGTTTTCTTTTACTTTAGCTACATTTCACGTTAACAGTTACGATACTCGACAAAATTTCACAAATTTGCTTGATTACACCCTAGTAGATTTGCTTAGCTTGATCACACCTCTCTTAAAGATGTATGGTTTCATTTTATCACATTCCTCTAAAGGATGTATGACTTGATCACACCCCTGATTGGTTATTGAAACCATTCACTTGGTTATGTTAGTGACATTTTAACCTTCGCAGATCGGCTCTTTGAGCATGTATCTTTTGACGTGTATTTAAGTGGTAGACGATTTAGATGACAGAGATATTTAGTCACAGTCAAAATAGTAAAATGAAAAAAAACATAATGACTGGTTTTACTGCAGATAACCCGTCAAAGGTGTGATCAACTGGTACATAGTTAAGAGAGGTGTGATTAATCTCAACAAACCTATGGTAGGTGTTATCAAGCAAATTGGTTGTACAGTATATTAAAAAGTAGAGAAATTTCTAATTTCACAATATGGTCTGAAATTTCCAGTTATGTTTGCACAAAGTTCTTCCTGTCTCCATAAGAATATCCCCTCCTGCAGCCTTGTACATCTAACTGTAACCTTGTTTATGATTGTATTTTTGAATTGATATAATTATATTATTTTCTAAAAGTTAAAGTAAATTCTTTGAATCCTAAACTTCGTTACGGCCAAAACTCACAGCTAAATCAGAAAAACACTAATAAGTGATGTTCACGGTGTTTTCCTACTAGCACCCCCAAAAATGCTCGCTGAAAATGTTCGAAATCTCTTGGCTAAAGTTGTAACACTCTCTCGCGAGCTAAGAATATTTACCAAAAAATTTAATATAGTTATGAAACAACAAATTTATCTCTAACTATTAAGTGATAACCAAGCCTGGAGATGCGAGCAGATCTAGACATAATCCATCAACTAAGTGGAGACTCACACGTATCCTAAATTATAATTGTGTGAGCTGCTAACAAAAACACATAATTCAGTCCAGACATTATTATAATCGAAAAACCCCTCTTGCATTCTAACTGTACATCAAGTGAATATTCGTGTTACATCTCTGATAAGTAAGAAAAGTAATAAAATTGCTAATGTGTGTTTGGATACACACATGAAACTTTACCTAAATAACATTCTTAATAACCTAATAAAGAAAACCATGAATCCAACTGCACCGGACAGAGCAAATGTACCAAAAGATTAGGGCATCTCCATCCACATCCATTACTAACAAGTATTTAGAAATTATAGCAAATCTGCCAACATAATTTATAACAACAATTAACAATTGTCTGCAGAACCACCCAATCATGTAAATGAGCGATGAGACACTCACATTGATTACAATAAAAAGGACCAAAGTAGTGTAGTCTTTTTGACGTGCCAACACATAATTTGGGAGCTACCTCACCTTTCTTTGTGTAATGGTCCAACGAGCACACCCAAAAGCATCGTTATGAGATATTACAAGAACGATTCTCTCATTAATAATGTAATGGGATGGTTTATTTACTCGCGAAAAGAACCGTTTGAACCAGGATGATGTATACCTGTACACTATAATAGCATTGTTTAGCAGGATGGAGATGGTCTTACTCCTACAAATAGCAATTATTTTTCAACCAAACTGGTGGGAAACTGATATTTTGCATTCGGTTTAGTTAAGTTTTGATTTAAACATTAATCTGGTTTAAATGATAAAGAATTTAATGAGAGTTTAATCAGTTCTCTTATAAATATAACTTTGAACATGATATTAAAAATCTTGATTATGAGTGGTTTAATTTAGTTTAATTTCGTTCTATCTATACAATCCAGTCCGATTTGAAACCTAACTGAACCACAGATATGATAGATGTCCTTCGAATTCTGGACCCGCCGGAAGAAGTTACGACTTCGGCCAGACCTTGGCCGATTTTCTTACGAGCACCTAGGAAGGTGTCCATATAAAACAGCTGTGAACATCTCTTATTGAGTTTTCATTCATTTTCCCAGTTTGTTTTTACGTAGAAAAATCTACTTGTCAGAGTAATGAATCCAAGTGACAAAGAAAAAAAAAGTAATAAATGAAAATATTGTACTCTCAGTTCAAAAATACGACCCAAAACGAACCGCGATTCAGTAGAAAGCTAACTGCTCAAAAGTTCTAATCTTTCATATTTCAGTAGTCTAAGAATATTTCCGCTTAACATTGGTACCCCTAATGCACTACTCGCAGAGAGATTACGAGCGTAAGCATATTGCTCGCTGGAGGCTTATGCATGTAAGCCATTGCTCGATTGTGTTTCGAACAGTCCATTAACTTATGTAAAACATGTGAAGATGATTTTTACTCGTGCTTGTACTTTCATGTCGCTTGTCCCTGACAATACGCTGCTCGACAAAAGTTTCACTACTGTTTTACGGCTGCAGAAACCCTACGGAAAAAGAAGTCTAAAAGACGGCATCGGAGGCTAACCTTCTACTTACTCTGCAAAAAAGCCACGTGTTCTCATCAAATACCGTTAGGGTCTTTTCTAGCTACGGTCTGTTACATCTAGTGTCCTCATTTGTTCTGCTTTGGCTCATAGCAGCTATTATCTTGAGTTCTGAACTATTATGCTAGTGTTGCTTTTTCAGTTTGCATGAGAAGTTGGCATCAATTTACCGAGAAATAATGGAGAGTGTTTCCACTGTGGGCTTGGCTGTAATAGTGCTCATTTGGAAGTCGGTTGTGACATTAGAAAGTTTAGGAGGGTGGTATGTGATTTACACAGTCCGTGGGTTGCCTATCATATTTCAAAACCTAGACAGTCGGCTGCGATATATTTCAAAACCTAGACAGTCGGCTGTCATATCGCAAAGGACGATGATATTACAAAGCTCACGCTTGGCTGTGCTATTACTTAGCGTTAGTTGTTCCTTGGATTTATGACTTCAGAAGTGGAAACTTTAGAAGTTTGTATTCTCGACTGGAGAGTTTTGTATACCATGTGATGGTTTGAATACAATCTTAGTCGATCCACGACACAAGACTGTTCTTTGGCCAAGACTGTTCTTAAAAAGAAAATTGTATGAATTGTCTTATCGATACTTTTTGGGACACAAATATATCCAGTAGAGTTGATTTCCTATATGCAGAGTTATTCACAATTATGGCTAGCAGAGTTCAATCGAAGAGACTCTTCTCTCAATGTGGAGGGAAATTTATCATGTAACTTTGAGAAAGCTAAAGCTAAAGAATAGCTAAAAAAGGGTGTAGAGAAAAGGGTGGTAAACCCTAAACCCTAACCCTTTCTCACACCCTAAAAAAAGGGTGTGAGAAAGCTAATAGCTGAAAGAAAGCTAAAGCTTGGCTATTCATCGCTTCTTTGCATATTTCCTTGGAATATGCAAAGATGTTTAATTTATCACTTAACCCTTTCGACGAGAAGCGTCAGGTGATAAATTACATCACAAAAATGATTTTTTTAAAGAGACATTGCATCTATCTTATGTTTTCTGATGCATGATGCAACACACTATTTAAAGTATTTATAAAATTTCCGATCACCCCAACTCCATTGTTGTGTCCGGTTCATTGAGGTCTTTCTATTTTCCTTTTCACATAAAGTTTGTTTTTTTCTTTCTTCTAACCAAAACAGCACTGTGCGTGCATATTTATTCGGTATTCCTGCATCCAGGAAAGATCCAAACGTACAGCTTCAAACGAATGTGACGGACGGACGCGTGAATGGACCTGTCTAACGCTTTTATTTGTATCCTTTTCGTTTGTTGGTAACATCAGTGTCCAAAGACCTCCAACCACATAGGATCATAGCGGGTACGAAATTTGTCAACCACGTAGCATAGAAACGAACGTAGATTGCCATCACCACAACCTGGATTTGAGATGCTAGCAGTTGGTCGGAAGTTGTACGTTACGCCGGTTCTTGGATACGGCCACCCTCCCGGCAGACAACTCACGCCGCATATGATTCGTGAAGGATGGCATACTATGCCCTGAGTTATTGAGGATGACAGAGATGCCGTACGATGAATCAGAATATGCTGCTTGCTTGTTTGAAAGAAGGGAGCGTCTTGTGCCGTCACGAGCTGCTAAAATATGACGGCACTAGACGGTCCGCAGGAGAGAAGAAGAAACACGCGACGCAATGAATAGCTAACGGATGGAAAGACCCCATCATTGCAAGACCCCCAGCCGAAGTTTACATGACTTGCTTTGGTAACTCGTTGTACTTAAAGTCTTGTATATGTGACAATTCTAACGAAAATGAGATTTCAATACGTGTATATATATATATCATCGCTAAAAACATAAAATTATAATTTAAAAGTATCAAAAGAACTGTGAGTTATTTATTGCTCCACCTTTCAAAAGGAATGATTAACTCTATCCACTCTCCTTAGTGAATACTTGTTTGATCAACCCCCTGACTTGCAGCAGTCAGTTCTTCAAATTACCGTAGCATATTAGATGTCGAAAGTGCATTATGGACAGTATACAAACTGATTCAGATATTTCAAATCTTTTTTTCATATTATGAGACACAATAACACATCCATAATCATCATGGTCTAAAAATCCAAACTGAAATGTAAGTATCAATCGCGGTTTACGTGATATGATAACTAGGAGAACTGCTTGCTACCGGTTAGAGGGTGGATCAAGTTCATCATTATTTCTGGGGTGTGGAGCAATCCCAGTTATGAGTATCCTATCATGAGTATCCTATCACATATCTTCAAGAACTTTTACAGGCTTTTTATTTTACTTGTTTCATCATAATCCATTCCAACCAGAAGAATAATGATTTATAAAGGCTATCTTGTGAAAATTTCCTTTTGCATGCTACACTAGTTAGCACTCATACCAGCTTCCTTAGTGCCCAAACTCACTAGTAGTTTATTAGTTTTTCTCATAATCCAAAATAAATTATCCGGCTTGGTAATATATATATATATTTTTCACTCCACAAATACGGGGTAATTGTTGTGAAAAACCATGTGTGTTTTGGCTTTAATGTGACTGAAGAGATAATTTTCTGTATTTAAATCTATTTTAGTAAATACTATTAATATTTATCAATATAATGGACAACAACTATTCAAAAACTTAAGATGGTATCTAAACAAACTCTCTACGAATCGATTAATTTCAAAAATATTATCTACTCCCGTTTATTAGTGACAGATTAACTAACATGTGCGCTGATAATTCTTATTGCCGAATACACTCTTCAGAAGGAACTAACCGATAAAATGCTGTGTGAACTGGCCCTTAATCGGCCGTGTATGGTGATGGTGGACTCTCCGGGTAAAATCACAACTGATCATGTTCGGTAGACTACGTAGAATGCATGTGGAGTGGTCTTGCTGTAACAGGTTATCATACATAGAGGTCTGAAGATAGATCTTGCCCAAGCACGGATATGAAATGCAGACGTGAAATTTGTCTATGGAAACTGCAACGAAACCTTACGCCCCATTTGTTTCAAATCATGATCAGTCGGTAATGATGGAAGTGAATAAACTCAATTATACGGTGATATTGGGTAGTTTCATTATTACTGCTTAGTGACCACAAGTCAGGAATGATGAACTCGATCCACCCCTTTTAGTGAGTACGTTCTTGGTCAACCGCAGCAGGCAGTTTTCCCAGTTACCATGTCACGTCTGAGACGAGTGAGACTATATTTCAGTTTAAGATCACGATGATTATGGAGGTGTTACAGTGTCTCACGATATGGAAAAAGAAGAATTTGAATATCTAAATCAATTTGTAGACTGTCCATAGTGCACAGTCTACATTTGATATACCATGATCACCTGAAGAACTGTCTGCTGCAGGTCAGACAATTGATCAAGAAGGTATTCACTAATCGGAGGTGGATCTGAGTTCATCATTCCTTCTGAATGGTGGAGCAAGTAAATAACAGGACCACAAGTCTTAGACCTCACGTGAATATTTCCTTACTTTGTTACACCTACTACATGCTTGCTAAGGTCCACTTCCCACTGATCTTTTATCGGAGGGAAAGCTTGTAAGCTGAACCTGTTCTACCATATATGAGTTTTATACTAGTTTTTATATGGCCAAGTGTGGTGACAACTTTCCCTGACCACCACTCATTTCCAGTCTCAACCAGTTCGAGGGTTCGAATCTCCTGCCAGCGTAACCAAGCGTAACAACGGTGTGCCGTTGCCAGGCTGGTAGTCCTTCTGGCTTGGGTCTGGAGACTCTCGACTCTGAAGTGCTACCCCAATTGCCCTTGCTTCTCTTTCCCTATTTCTCTCCTTCTTAGTGTCAAATGAGACTTACATATCAAAGAACAAAAGTATGCATTTCATTTTTTCTCTGTTTCTCTTTTTTGTTTTTTGGGAAAAAATTATGCAGTTTTATTTCCACTAGCCTCTTATCTTTTACTATTTTGTTTTCTAACTCTGATACTTCTGGAAAGAGTGGTCATGTTGCTGTCTTAAGGACTTTGCGGACTAGTGTTTAACTGGCAAAGTTTTATGAGAGGGAGAGGTTCGATGATAACCTTCGTCTGTGCACTAAAGGTTTTAGTAATTTTCCCAAACAGCAAGGGGCTATTCGATAAAAACTTAAGCATTTATGGGAAGTACTCTTAAGCACCTCTTGAGTTTATTGCTGACACATTTAACACCATATGGCACGTAATATGTAATTTATGTACTGTAGTTCAGTATTTTGCAAATATATACAGTGTCAAGGACACAAGGAACTGTCATCTTTCCAACAATTGTGAAGTACTATATGAAATCAAAGAGGATTGTTTTACAAGGAAACAGATGTTTATCTGGTCCAAAGATTTTGGGTTAAAATCAGTCATTTTCGATGGTGGTCCATCAGGCTCGGTTAACAAGTATTTTGTCAGTAATGACGAATCACTAGCCCGCATAGTCCCTCCCTCCACGCAGCTATTTCCAGTATTCTTATTTGACAAATCGAAAATAATAATTTTTCAATAACTTCTAAAATTGCAAGTATTTTGGAAATTTTTTACTTGTGAGTTTCTTAGACTAAATTAACTTTGGTGCGCAAACAGTTGCTATAGCAAACCGAACTCGAGAAAAAAAAGCCAAAGACTTTAAGTTTTATGTGAATGTAACCTTATCAACTTGCACTCTTGTATGTCAATGCAGTCAATTCTAGTAAATGATCGGAGGGTTTTTTGTTAATTTACTATACACAAAAACAATATAATATACTTTATCATTCAGATGTTAAATTCTATTTGGTCCAGAATTTCAAGGAGATCATTTGTCTAAAATTTCTGAACAATTGTTACATCGAGATTCTTTGGAATATGAGTTCTTCAGAAGTGGTCTTCCATTCAACTAGAATTTAACATTATTGATCATATCGTGTGCATATATATCACTACACAACATATATCGCTGTCAAACTAACATAACACACACTAACAACACATAACACAACACATACGATGTGATACACCTATACAAGTGTGTACAATCAACCTTCGATTAACACACACTAAATGTCAACCGGCAACAAAAAGATCACTCTAGTCAAACCAATCCTACTTTGTGCATTAGAGAATCCAAGTTTCACTCACTCTGCTCATCTATCATAACCAAGAGCTTGAAGGTTCAACTCGAACGAAATAAAACCTTCAAATCTTAATCCACACTCTACGTCCAAAGAGGTTTGGACTGCTAACGGCCCTAATAGGATTAGCTACCACGCACTCTGTTAGTTAGTAGAGCCGTTACACATGACGTGCCAACCAACGCTGAACTTTGTGTGTCTCGAAGTAAATACATTTTCATCCTATCTATCTTCATTCAGGAAATTGTTACTCGTGATATACACTAGTACACCATAGTTCTTTGTCAATGGATTCGAACATTGATTTCATCATCAAACATACATTAAGATTGAGTACACAAGTTCCTCAAAACTATAAATCTCCTTTATATAGAATTCCTCTATACATTTGATTGATCGATCGAAGAATGTGATCCTCAAAGACAAAGCTCTTTATGTACTATTTGCTTAGCAACACGCTTGTTGACTGTTAAGACAAGATCAAGAACTGTCTAATTGTCTAACGGCTGGATGTATCCGAGTACCAATATGTAAGACTAACTATCCAGACTAAACCGTATCTGGCAACAACTCCAGAATATATAATGCAATTTCAGACAATCTAAACGTAGACAACCTTCCGTATTAATTTGTAACAATCGGAATCATATATCCAAATGATACCTTCCGGATCATCCTCTAATAAGTTGTAGGTGAAAACTAAAGTAACATTTATCCCCTTCTCTGCTTGATGATTGTCTTCAATCACCCGTCTTCGTTTCTAACAAATCATCTTGATCTGTTGGAGGTTTTGGTCGTTCAGATGGTTTAGCTTCTGCATCATTTTTTCCTCTCTATTTTCAAGTGATCTACTGGATGATCTCCCCTAGCTCTTCCTCGTGATCCCCTTTTGGATCCATTAAATCTATCAACCCGTATAACGTTTGAGTGTACAACTGTTCTGATATCCGCTACCGTATTGATTAGATGTGTGATTGTTTTGAGCGCAAGTACTGACTCTTCTCGTAGTCGGTTGAGAGCTTTGCACTATTTCGTGATGTGTAAGTACATCATGAATAACTCTTGCATCAGATTGAACATACATGTTGTATAGTTGAACAACATCCAAGTATTCTCCGTGAAAATATGATATCGTTCTCGTAATAAAAGTGATAACTTGAGGAGTTCATTTTTTGTATCAAAAATTTCATCCACTTCGGTCTTTTGTCATTGATTTATCGCATGATCTTACATGTTCATCTATTCGTGTGTTGGTACACCAAAATGTGCTTCTTTCAAAGCGGATGTCATCTCGGTGCAGATCCATGTTGTACGTAATCGCATGTTGTATATCTCTCTTGTCAGTCGAGCTCGTTTAGACATCCAAAATAGATATTCATCTTCGGTCATATTCAATTCTGTATCTTTATCCGGATCTCCTCGTAACTCCATATTCAGATGTTTGGGAAGATCTATTAACTCTTCCGTCTTCAGTTTCAAAATTCTCGATATTTCTTGTGTGTCTCTCTCTAATGCTTCAATGTTGATCATTTTCTCGACGATGCTCTTTCTTCCGGAGGCCTTTCTTCTCTTCTCTCTAGTATGATGCTTGACTTAGAAGTGATTTCGACGCTTTTCTTCTCTTTTCTAGTGTCGGCTTCCGGGGTAAGGTCTTTCGATCTCTAGTTGGTTACACCCTTTCAGGTGTTTCTTCCTTATGGTTATCTTGTCTCCAAATCTCATCGACTTTTGTCTTGGTAAGAAATTTCTTTACTTGAATTATCTACATTTTGATCTTTTTTTTATCTGTCGACCTTAGATGAATTCATCAATTTCTTCCTTGATGTGAAATTCGATGTTGATTCCGGTCTTTGTTCGAGATCTCGGTCCTTTCATGTCATTTTTGTTGTCATGTCGTGGATCGACTATGGTGTTCAATTAAGGTCCTAGGATGGAATTTTATCAACCCATTACAAACATGTTTTTGACTGCACCATTAGATAGTTCTTGCCGAGTTGATCAAAATTGATATTTTTGTCCTCATGAACGGACTAAGACGACAAAGTTATGGATAGTTATGACTTTTAGAGTATCGTGTGTTATGACATGGACGAACATTTGACGTGATGATAGGACTAAGGTGGCAAATAAAAAGTGGCGTTGCATACGTGACACTTGGTACCTAGAATCACATGACACTTTATGGGTTTGCATGCAAACCACATGGTGCTAGCACAAAGTGACACTTGGACTTTTACCCCTGCTTGCAAACAGTATAAAAGCTGGGGGTTCTAAGGTTCAGTCTAGTGGTTTTGGGTTAGGGGCCAAGAGGCTATCCAAATTTACCACACCGATTTTTGGTACTTGGGAGGTTGGTTGAAATGATTTTGGTCAGTCTTGGGTCTAGGCATAAAAACTGCACGAGCCTTCACACATGTTTCCGTCTTGGGAGATCACATCGAACTTCAAACGGTAGTAGAAGTTGGTACAGAGGTCCAAATCTGGACTTTTTGGTACTGTCGAATAGGTGTTTTCGAGCCCGTTCTAATGATTCCAATAACGTAATGTTTGCACTTAAGGAGAGGAAGTACCAACCATTTGAAATATTTGGCTGATAGATGAATTTTACTTTGAGTAGTTTATCAACCTCTACTTTCATTATTTCTCTATAGTTATGATTCATCTGGTATGATCGTTGAATCAGTGGTATAACTGTTAGTAGCAGTTTTTTCCAGTGTGCACATATTTGTGTAGGTACTGCTTTCATGTCTTAGTAGCTCTATGCGAATATATTGGGATATTTGTGGATTAACTAAAGTAGATCTTTCTAGTTTATTATGGATAGATGATTTTTCATTTTTATGGTTCTTGGGTCTTTGTAGATTTTTAGATCAACCTCATCGTAAGTTCTTTCTAGTGCTACTGTCCAGTGTGTAACTTGTTCCTATAAGTTTTCTTTCCCAGGTTTGTTACAAAGCCATATCGGTTATACATCCGGGTCCATTTGTTCTACCACTTGTTTCTAGTTGAAATCTTTGGTGTAATTTGTGGTTGTTCTATCTGTATTGGTTCGACTAAGAGTTCTCCTATCAATACTAGGTTTGGTTGTGTCCATAACAACATTCATTCTTCTTCGTCCATGAGTCTTTCGATCTAATCCAAATGACAGATGTTGATTGGTCTGAGTCGAGCTTTATGTCCGTTGACTGAGGATTTGGTGCTTATCCGATGTTGTTTCGCTTGTCAAGTAAGTTGTACCAATCTTGATTAGGTGTCTAGTTTTGTTGTACTTTGGCTTGTCTTAACCATGGTCGCTCCAGAATCATGAGAACAGCCTTCTATTCATTTGTCATTTTCACCACTACAACATCAATCTTAAAATTCATGTTGGCGATCGTAATAGTTAATCTTCTGACTATTTCGATCGGAAGGATTTTTCTCTGATCTCCCATTTTTGAGTTGAATGATAATGAATGTAGTTCTGCGTTCTTTAGAGTTTTGCATAATTCTTCACTTAAGACATTTGCACCGGATCCTCCATCAAGTAAAACATTCTTCAATAAGACTCCTTTTATTGTTATTTGAAGGACAGATCCTTCATCTTTCCATGGTGGTCGTCTTTCTTGGAGAGAACGGACCTCCTATATGTCATTTATTGTGAGAGCGATCAAAAAAGAAAATAGACTGTTGTCAATAATTCAGATACAGTCTCTTGTAGCCACAAAGGTCAATCAAACACTCAAAATTGTGCAAATAGGCTTTCTAAGACTCAGAAAACTTTATTCACACCCCAATTTTATAGTTAATGTCTTCAGCGATCACAATCCTCTCTTTTCTTCCTCGCGCACATCATCTCCTCAATGTCTTCCGAACTCCACTTGTACGACGATTTACTTAGAAAACAAGCCCCCTGCTAAGTTGAGGCCTTTATGTTGTTATACACACATTTACTTATCAAGCAGCCTCCTAGCTAAGCTAACCTCTTCCTGAATAAAAATTTCTCAACCCTCGATGTCATCTTGATGCAACCCAGGTTATGAACTAAGCCATGATTTTACGGCCCTCTCATAGCTGAATCAGGTATCTCCCAGCTTCTTGACCATGTGGAGGCTTAGGTCAAGAAGCGCACGTTTGAGGAGTATACCAGTCCTCTGCCCCTTGATGTGCAAGACGTAGCCACACACCCAACATAGACTCCCATCCGGGAAGTCAACATGTTGAGATAAGAACCAAGAGTCAAAAAGATTGATCCAAAGACCTCTTCTTCGTACGTGGGCGTCCCTTCAACTGAGATGGCTCCTGCTTCCGTTTAATAACTCTGTACAATATAACTTTATCTATTCGTTGAACAAATACTATATACGACATTGAACGTAAATTAATTTTTTTTAGTTTTATGAAAAAGACTATCCATATATATGTTTAATGTCTATGTATAATAAATATTTATAGAACGAGAATAGAATTACCCAGATCTTCTTTTTTTCTCGAGAGATGTTTAATGTCAATGTCTTCTAAACTATTTTTATAACATAAATAGAATTGCTCGGGTCTTTTTATTTCCTCGCGGCATCCTTGGAACCTTCGATTAGACCTCAAGTTAAACATCGAGGGTCTAGAAAAACAAACGAAAAATGTCTTTGCTACTTAGAGTAAAATGAAAAGAGAAATTATTTGATCCATTTTCCACTTAACACAACCATGTCCCAACACTTAATTTATTACTTAACCTTTCCAGTCGAAAGAGTTAAGTAATAGAGTAAATAAATAATTTATGTTGAATAAGCTTTCACACTTGTATTCTCCAAGGTGCATTTAGACCCTCTGCACTTATGGGTTAAGTCGGGCTCCTATGAGTTAAGTCTCATGTCGTCTTTATTGATTTAGTTAACATATAATAATTAAAAAATATTTTGGTTTTATTATTTACTTGATATAAATTATTATCTAACACATATAATTTTTCTTATTATCATTTCTTATAGTTCGGTCTATGCTTGCTTATTCACCTCTTCCATCTGAAGATGGAAGAGTGATGTAAGCTTAATTTATTACCTAATCTTTTTGACGAGAAAAGTTAAGTAAGAAATTAATGTATGGATGTATTGTTCTGGTCAAGTAAGCTCTCTCACTTGTACCCTATGAAGTGCATAGTCCTGCACTCCACTTATGAATTTTCTAACAATATTCTATAGTTCCTGGAATAACTAATATATAATAGAATTTTTATTTTATTATTTTATATTATAATTTTGATCTAAATTAAACTTAATTTAGAATATCTATATAACAGTTATAATATTTTCTATAATATAAAGAGAACAAAAATACCAAAGTTGATAGAGCATGCTTATTTATCATTGAGGGAGCAGAAGTTCCCCTTTGTTCTTTATTTTGAAAATGAAGCATTGTTCTTTTTCTCGTTTTCACCACAAGTGCACTTTTCTTCCCTGACACTCGAATTCAGACTGCTGTGCTCTTTGGAAAAGTGACCCCTTTATGCACAAAACACCAAAAGCGTTATGGATTGGAGCGAGTTTTGAACTCGACGTGAATCGAACACGCAACCTTCTGATCTGGAGTCAGACGCGCTACCATTGCGCCACGAATCCTTACTGCAAGGGAATTTTGGTCTTGCTATTATATTCGCTCCTATTAAGTCTGGTAAGTAGGCTCCGCAGCCTAAAGCGGCTTCTTTTCTTAAAATATATGGTCGCAACCGTAGACTTGTAGATATAACTGTACCTATCCATTGATATATAACTATGGACGGAGTAAGTGCCTCTACACACTTAGCCTAAAATCACTGGAGTTTCTCGGGTCAAACAGTTTCGGAAATAAAGAAAGCCTTCACATTAGCTTTTGCCTATAATGTGTTAAACCAATAGAATATTTTCATATTCAATAATTCGCGAAAAGTGGTTTTTCATAGAGAATCTTTCTAAAGTTTTGGGCGATTTAGTGTGTCTTCGTGTGAATTTCTAACGTGGCACTTATGGAAGAGGAAAATCATTTCACTAAATACGCTATAATTAATAGAAGCAGTTGTTAAAATAACCAGCTCATGACAAGTAAGAAAAGATAAACATAACTTTATCTATATGTGAGAGCACTAGCTTTGCGCATGGTTTCTCATACCGATTTTCATACCACATGGATATTCAAATATCCATGCGTTTAATTTAATACCTAACCCTTTTAGTTGGAAAGGTTAGGTATTATATTAAATTCACACTGAATTAATGCATTAATGATTATAGCTTCCCGGACTTGTATCTTTTGAAACGTGACATCTTACTAGTGACTTACAGTTTATTTGCTGCTCTCCTTGTGTTTCCAAGAATAGAATAAAAGATAATATTTATGAAATATTTTAATTATTTACAAAAGTAATTATGAGAATCCTAATAAATTCTTACAGGTTATTTCAAAAGATGCCTCGTCCAGTTTATAACCAAAAAATATAAAATCTTTTACGAGAGTAAAAATTGCTTTACTCATCTGACTTCATTGCATATTTGCATATTCACCTCTTCTATGTTCGGAAGAGAGAAATAGACAAATGTGTTAATTTATATGCTAGAAGAGTTAAGTGATAAATTAAATCTTATAGATTTTCTGACAAGATAGCAGACCGGTCTTGTGGTTACTGCTGTGTGATCAAACCCACATGTCTTGTGGATTTTTTTGGAAGATCCAACATGTAGTATGCAGTTAACATATAATATTATTCTAAAATATTTTTCGATTTAAATATATTTAATATTTAATATTTAACACTACAAAATTCAAATTGACATCTCGATGACACCTCACTGTAATGTCCAGTCCAATCACGCTTTTAGATTTCCTCTTCTCTCTAAATCTATCTTTTCCCTCCCGTAAACCAAAAGTGCACTTTGGATACATATTATTTATCTAACAAAGAGTTTTTTTGATCCCGCAAACTAATCCTTGAGTGTCGTTAGTAACTAAACCATGCGTGTTTGGTTTATGTTAATTACTTAAATGATTCAGAGGAAGATAATCGAGATTGCTGCAATACGAGAATGACGGTTCATGATTAAAATGGTTTACGTAGGGCAAATAGCAGAAATGGTAGAATACATGGAAAAATAAGAGTTTGAGCATAACTGCTTTTTGAAGGTATATTGGGGGTGCTGGTCTTGAATGTGAATAGATACATACCAAAGTACAATCATGTGAATAAAATTATATACTTTAGATAAGAAGTAATAAGTAAGCACGTAAACTGTGTGACCACAAAGAAATCATAAGAGGCATCGCGAACAGTAGAGGAGAGAAGGACAATGATGAAGTTAGAATCCAGATCGCTCAAAAGGCTAGTAAGTTCCCCATACAATTCTATCATCATAGTACATCTTTTATGTGCCCTTTTTCTGAGTTTAGAGAAAGAAACCCTAGCCTGAACACACAAAGGCGTCCAGGGAAAGCAATTCCGCTAGAATGTGGTCCTTCTTGATGTTGCATGTCCATGCTCGAGCTGTATCTTTATGTGCTACCAAACTATAGTTCAAAGACTTATTTTTAATTAAACGCTTCCATGAGAAAGGGTTTAGTAAAGAATTGATATTTTCATTTCAGCTCGTATATAAATATACAGCGAAGAGTAATATATCAGCAATAATAAATTAATATTTGTTTTTTGATATCAGTAAAAAAGTATGATATTTAGAGATTTTTTCTGATATTTGATTGTTGCTTATTGATAGCGTTCCTATTCTTTGAATATACAACAACCAAAGTGGAATTTTTTTAATTCTTATCTATATACTGTTAGCAATAATTTTATAAGCATTAATTGAAATTATAGATAACTTTATGAGAAGAATAAAATCTAGATATACATGTTAAATGTTTACTGGAAGTGGTAAAGAAAATCCATAAATAATGCACATGAAACCACCGCTCTAAGAGAAATAAGACAGGTGGTCTAACCAATGAGATAACTATTATTTATTTTCAATTATTAATTATAGATGAATAGTTAAATCTTTTGCATATTATTCTATTTTTCATCCCGAAGAATGGATGAGGATGAGTAGTCTATCAGTAATCAGGAACTGATATCAAGAAAAAACTATTGATATCAATAAATATCGAAAATAAATATCGAACTTGATAACTATAATTTGGATAGTTGTAAAGATTAGATAATTATAATTTAGATAGTTATAGAAGTCGATAATTTTAATTTAGATAGTTATAGAGATCAATTTTTATATCCTGATAGCATGAAAGTTTTCTTGATATCAGTTGTCGATTACTGATAGCGTTATTCCCAAAATGAATATGTGTATGCTTATAGACAGCGAATAAGCATGGTTGCTGGTATACCTGTCTATGTGTGGTTGGAATTTATTAAATTCTAAATATTTTTTGTATTATAATTTATATAATTTATTAAAATTATTTTCATTATTTTCTCTCTTTAGCTGTTGTTAAAGTCAACAAGAGAGAGCACTCCATTGTTGCGTAATGGAGTGCTATAGAATAATGGAGTGATATCTCTTGTTGAAATATGAGATGACAATATTATTAAAAGAATAGATGTTGAATTGAGAGTTTCACTAGTTGAATTTTTGAAATTACAAGGGAGTAAAATAAGGTACGTTTAAGAATATATATTTTCTAAAAGATACAGTATATTTTTTTAAAGGGGATATATGGATAGTTGTATGTATATGAAATATCTTGAATTTTATATTTTTACATAAGCTTATTAAGATCGTGAACAATGTCAGAACTTATTATGAAGTTGTTTAACAACTTAGTATAAGGTGTTTTTATAGATTTACGTATATCACATGATTACCTTCGACATATGTAATCACATAATATAATAATATGGCCACAATTGATATAATTGTATATTAAACCAGCTATAGAAAAATAAGAATTATATATTAAACTTTTTATTAATAATAATCTCAACAAACTCAATTAATTAATTAAAATCATAATTGTAAGTGGTTTAGATACACCGGTAAAACTCAACGTAGAGATCGTACTAGACGGCAAAGCTTGTAACAGCAAGAAAGAAGAAACTGGTTGCTATTCCAAGGTCATGTATTTGTCTGGTAGTTGAGTAGTGAACATGGGCAAGCACGAAAGAGATATATTTTAAGTTTGCACAGATTGCGTTTTACTGTCATGGTTCTTATGCAAAGGACATTTTCTGATTTAATCAAGAATTATACATAAGATATAGTCTTTCAGTTCATGTTATCGTCTTTGCTTGTTTATTGAAGTGAAATACTTTGAGTTATTAAAAGCCCAACCAACAAATATGATAAACGTTTTGTTCTTTCTTCCGTATATATTTTGGCATGTCTTTCCTTATAATCCCACGCAGTGAAAGTGTCTGTTCTTTCGTCAATGTTATGAGCGAACTTTTTTTCATATATTCTAACATCCTCGCATATTCGATAATCTTCTTAAGACTTCAGTATAATCACATTTTGAACACACCTCTCCAAACACTTCAATCATATCAAATATTTGTTTCTGTTTAAGCCTTACACTGCTCTTAGCAGACGAGTTTACTTGCAAGCAGATTCGAACTGACGTGGCCAGATCCCTAGGCACAGTCTGTTTACAGTGCGTCATTCACTTTCTTTGAAAACTATTATTATATACTGTTCATATTAGAAACAAAAATGACTATATATGACTATTTCCTGACTTCTCAAAAGACCAAGCGGGAAATTCAAGAACTGATAAACACCTTCACCTATATTAACATGTCCACATAACGACAATCTAGGACATAACGACAATCTAAAATCAGTGAATATCTTGTATCGTGTATTAACATGTCCACATAACAAATCTTTTTTTCTGATTTTCTTTTCGTGCCGTCCGGTTTTTGTTTTTTTTTGTTTTCTAAAAAATGCACTTTGGATGCATATATTCACTTCTTACATCTTCAGAAGAGAGAAATAATGCAAAGCGGTTTAATTTATCACCTGAATTTTTTCTTAGTAGGTGATAAATTAAACTTATAATAAAAGTAACTTTTTACAAGAAAAGAGGTTGGTATTATGTTCTTGGAACGCATTTCCTCTTACATTGCTTATAAGTGTTTATGGCAGTTTTGGTCGTATATATATTTGATATTTATTTCCAAAATACATTTCCATTTAATATTAATAATTATATAATTATATAATGTATAATGTATATATATAATAAATATATATAATATAAAGTTATAATTATAATTATAACTCATAGACTGCCGTTAATCTAACATCGATTAATATGGCTCGGAAGTTTGATCAGATCCACAGCAATGTCTGGTCCAATTGTGTCATTAAATTTTGCTCGCTCTCCATTTTTATCTTTTTTTCTCTCTTGGGGCAAAAGTTCATATTGCATATGCATATTCAACTCTTCCTAGTTTATAGCAAGGGATTCAACTATCCTATCCGAGCCAATTGCATCCTAGATATCTCTCTTGTTTTCCACACTTGTCCTTTTCTTTCCAGCATATGTGCAGTTTGGTTGCATATTATTATGCTCTTCCGGCAACTTAATTGTAACTCAAAGAGTGATATGATAATATGATTCAGCCTAGTAGAGTTTCACCCTTCATCGACATTTACCACTTAGGATTCTCTAATCATCGAATGGATTTGTGCAGATTTATCACTTAGCATTCTCTAGTGAGCATCGGGAGGATTTGTGTAACTGTATATTCAGTGGAATCACTATTCGATGTAGAATGTACGTTAAACATCTTATATCAATGGGTTGTGTGACCTAGTTCATCTTAAGGTTTCACTATTTAATAATCTACAAAAGCCATGTGCATGTTTTGAGACATATAAAGAATATTTTCTCTAGATAAAAACTAAAACTCAAATACTCATAAATTTACTATGCTTTAAATGTGATTACTTGAAAAGGTAATATAATCATAATACTGAAATGTGTGTAATCAGTTTTTGGAGCTTTAGTTAATTAAATGTAATATTTTAATGAATGATAACTTAAAATAAAAATATTATATTCTCGGGGGTTCATTCAACACGTTAGTTAACCCCTTTGTGGGTTATACTTTTGTAAAAAGAACTAGATGTTGATTGAAAAAAATTAAAGTTGCTAAAGAGTAAGATAACGAACTGATATACTTACTTAACGAGTCCTTTGTTACAAATACAAAACCATATAAATACTTAACGTGAAATGTGGAACAGCAGAAATTTACTTTACTCCACCCCTAATAGGTTTACTTTACTCTTCCCTAATGCGTTCATGATTTCACCCCCCAACTTTGCATTACTTGAGCACACCCTGACGGGTAACAGCAGGTTTCTCGCTATGTAAAGACCCCATAACTTAGTGGTACTGACCCGCGAAGTCTGAGTGGGAGAGGTGGATAAGACCCGCATCGCAAGAAAGCGCATCATTTCATCATTTCCATCGAGTTTACTACTGTAAGTCTATCACCACAAGTAAAAGGTGAAACCCAGGTCCAGTAACCCATCCACACGGCTGGATAGAAAAAGTGAACACGCGACGCAATGAATAGCTAACGGACGGAAAGACCCCATCAAGCCGTACAAGGGAAAGAATAAATAGATGTAGTTAAATGACAAGCAGGAAGGACAGGAGGAGGCTGGGGGGCTCAAGGTCTAACCTGGATGAGAAAGTCTACTACAAGGGACCACGGTCTGGTCCGAACCAGAGGAAAGATTCATCTTCGTCTGGTCGTCCAAACTCCAGACTCCGGAGTCAGTGTAGACACCCACACAGTCTCTTCCACCGTTCCAAAAAGCCTCTGGTTGAAGGGAGCAAACGGTCCCTAAGGTCAGCTCATTACTTACAAGACAAGGCGGAAAACGGAGACGAATGTCACTTGCCTTTGCGCAAAGAAAGCAGCACAGTGATCTGCTCCCATGTCCGTGGAAAAGCACAGTCACCTGCAGGATCAGCCTGGCCTGGTATGCCCCGGCCATGCATCATGATGTATGACAGATAGCAGCAAGTTGTACACCGTGGTACAGTAGCAGTAAAGCGGCCCCTCATGCATGCATGGTGGTGCGCATGATGATGATGGAGTTCTGGACTCTGGATATGTGATTTCACCTGTCAGCCTTCAAAGTTGGACCCACCGTCTCTTTAGGCAGTTCGTAGGTCAGAGGCTCAGAACAGGCCGGTTCGTACCACTCGTGATGCGTCCCATGCTCGGTATGTGTCTTCCGGAAGTAGATAAGGAGCCGCGCCGCGTTCCGGTCTGTCTGTCTACCGTGAGAGCCGCCAAGCGTGAAGAGCCAAACGAGCCAAGATTGGGCTGGGGCGAGGTTGAAGGGCCCCTGGGGGGTGGTAGTTGCTTGGCCCTTCGGGTCCTTCTTTTCCCTTGTAAGGCTTGATGGGGTCTTTCCATCCGTTTGCTATTCATTGGGTCGCGGGTTTCCCTGGAACCTGCTATGTCCCACAGCTAAATCGGTACTGTACCGCTCTGTCTTTGGCGGTCACATTCAATACGAAAGGGCAAAACCTGCTAAATAAGGTGTTAGTTACGATACAATGACGGCTAGGTATTCCTCCCAAGGAGGGTACAGGGCTTTATATGTGTAGGAGTTTAGCCGGGGATAGGATAAGATTTTGAGCAGACCTGTTGGAGCAGAAACAGAAACGTGTGCTACTTTCAAACAAGCAATATTTCATCGTCCTTCATTTCGCTTGCCCAATTTATTTATTTGTTTTTATATTTTAGAATGAGGTGTGTTTTTACATTGTAACTATGAAAGACTAGTTAATAGATACATGGTATATGTGTTTACTTCTTACACTATTTTGAATAAATATTAATATATTAATAACTTCAAATTTATAATTATCACATAAATAAATAACTGCATTATTATTTTACAGGCACTATCCACGATAAGACTTGCTAAACAGGACCCTTGCGACAAAAGTTGAACTTGATCGGTCCTTTTACTCACAACAGACAGTATAAGACTGCCACTGTGGCAATTTTTCTGACATGGAGCATTCCAAGTTTGCAAGGCATGGATGTACTGCCTGACATGTTATAACATAATATTGAAGCGCTAAAGAGATCGTGAGAAACAAGAGAAGTCAATCCGAGTTGATCGAGCACAACACATTTGAAGTGTGTAGCCGATAGTGAGCATGGTCGAGCGAAGTGAAAATAAAGAGAACTCGTATCACCATCGGTCAAACTCTGTTCTTGCCTTTCGGAGGAGTTTCACGCTCTCACTATAATGCAAATGCGGTCGATAGTGAGCACGATCGAGCAAAGTGGAAATGAAGAGAACTCAGATTGTCATCGGTTGTATTCTATTCTCTCGCCTTCCAGAGGAGTTCCACACTCCCCTTGTAATGCAAAATCGACCTCCTCTAGAAAATTTAGATTTATCCAGTTCTATTCGTTCGTAGCAACTGAAACAACCTTGCTGAGACAAACACAAACTTACACGACTCATCGATCGACTGTAAATTGCACAAATAGATCTTACATCATCTTTCGACTCATTCCACTGAACATCGCATGTATTTTCTCGAATTATTTTCCTGAATTCACTCTATGTAGGATGTATCGACCACGCCTTGTTAAAAATTGAGTGTCAGCTGGCTCCATCGCTACAAGCCTTGTCCGTGTAAAACTAACGACGAGTGCCATGTAACTTGAATCTACATATCAGACGCTCCATGTCACGACATCCTCCATGTAAGCATGTTTGCCAAGGTGACAGTCTTCTACTATCTATGGTTAGTCAAGGGTTAGTCAAGTCCACCTTTCAATGCAGAGATCATCTTTAGCAAATCTTATCGCGCATGGGGTTTATCAAGTAAATAACTGCAAGAAACTGTGATTGGAATAAAAAAGAACCTGATTTTGTACAATAGTTTTATATTCATAATAACATAAATATACAATTTCATGATAAATTCTTAGTCCATGTATTATTACTCGTTCTGAGTGAGCACTCTCATGCTTGTACATTCAAGTTTCAGTTTTAACCCATAAAAGTTCGAGAAACTCTATGTTTCTTTTTTAAGTCAGTAAAGTATTATTTTCTAGAGAATTATATTCATTTCTTACTAAATTTAATTTATACATTTAGTTTTTATTAAAACTTCTGTGTTACATGTGATTATAGTTTACTAGAGAAGAAAATCTTGAAAGTATCAATTCTCACAAAATAGTGAATGAACTGAATATTATGTATCAAAGTATTGTGTTTCTTAGCACTACTTAATAGTAATCTTTTAATTTAATTTTAAAAAAATATGATGCTCCAAAATTTATTGAAGCTTTGAATGAATAAAAAAAAAAACATCAAAGACGAAAAACCAGTACAAAGTACAAAGCCACTACCACCAAGAAAGGGGAATAAGCAGAAAGGCTTGAAAGCAAAAACTGTCAAGAATACCCGAGAAATGAAACCGTAGTCGACCCAATGGAGAATTGTTTCTAACAAGACCGAAAAGTGATACCGCATGTACACCAGCTGTAAATTGCAACTGATACCAAATGCTAGTGTACAAAAGCTGATTTGATCACTTGGATGCGGTTAGAGGGAGGAGAAATGGCAAATCAAATGGCTACGGGAAGGTGATGCACCTTCAAAGTTCCTTTTTGCCCTTCTTAAAGCGAAACAGAAGAGAGAAGAAATCGGAAGTATAATTACGGAGCAGGAAGAGGTACTGACAGGGCACGAGGAAACCGTAGAGCATGCGAAACTCTTTTACAAGAATCTCTTAACAGCAGAATAGGAGACCAAGGAAGCAAGTAGAGCTAGAAGACAA
This sequence comes from Asterella californica, assembly GCA_036924285.1. Lineage (NCBI taxonomy): Eukaryota > Viridiplantae > Streptophyta > Marchantiopsida > Marchantiales > Aytoniaceae > Asterella > Asterella californica. The sequence goes on from JAYKYS010000008.1 coordinate 18,606,810, forward strand.
GTTCTGAGAGGGGTTACACATAGGTTCTAGTCAGCTGATAACCAGATATATACTAGCGGCAATAGTTACAAGGGAGGAGATCAATGCAATAATAAGGGGCTATCAAAGAAAAATCGCTTGGGCTTGACAGTGTCACGGTAGAAATACTCAGACTCTTTTGGGGCACAATAGACGATGACTGCATAGGGATGATCAAGGAATATTGGATAAGGAGGAGACTGTTGTCACAAGATAGTAAAAAGTGATTAAACTTTTAGCGAAGGAGAGTGATCTAAGGAGACTGAAGTACTAGAGGTCAATAATCCTAATGTCAGTAACATATAAGCTAGTAGGTAAAGTAAGTGCAAATAGGCTGAAAGCTATGCTTCCTATGGTCATAGATTCATAGCAAACTGATTCTGTAGTCGGCAGAAAGATTACGAATAACATTTTAGGCTTAAAGCTTATTCAAGATTGGGCCTCAAAGTTTAAGTAAAGTGTTCTATTCTTGAAACTCGATTTTGTAAAGACGTATGATAAGCTGGAGCAAAGATACATGTGGGATACAGTCAGAGCTCTCAATCCAGCAATTTACTTGATCCACCCGCTAGAAGGAATGCTGGACTTGATCCACCCCCTCTTAATGAGTACTTTTTTGATCGACCTCTAAACTGACAAGCGATCCTTTGTCATGTCAGTCGTCTAGTCGGAAGGACATGTCAACTTTCAGTGCATGATGTGTTACAGTGCTAGATTAGTGCACGGAAGACAAGCGGGACTACGCTTCAAATGAGTACTGGCATGATACAGTGTTTCATATCGAGGTTGGACATCATCGAGTAAAAGGAATGAAAAGGAACAGTGCAAGGTGATAACAGTGAGGCATTGTCTGATGTGATAAAGTCACCTAGAAAATGACGGGTAGTCAGTTTGGGAGTCGATCAAGAAGATAATCATTAAGATGGGGTGGATCAAGTCTAGCATTCCTTCTGGAGGTTGGATCAAGTAAATTCCTGCTCTCAATCTCGACGAGGATACTGTCAATCTCCTTAAAGAGATGGTACTAGAAGGTACATCTATCATAGAAGTGAATGTTGGATACAATGCAGTCTTTCATGAAAATGCTCATGGACGCGGAAATGAAGATAGAGATAGAGGACATCAACATTGGTAGAGATAAGAGTATGACACCTAACTCTTGCAGATGAAAGGGGGATCTTCATCGCTGTCGGCTGATAGAAAGTATAAGAGATTATCAACACTTTCGAGCTAGTATCAAGTGCAAAGAAAAACATACAAAAGACTATGATTATGGTGCTAGGAGAAGCTGAAGAACTGAATTGGGTGTATAATATAAACTGTGAAATCACAAAGAGAGGTGATCGATGTAAATAACTGGAGGTCCTTACAGGAAGGAAAATTGATGAAAGAGCAATTGTTGGAAAAGTAAACCAGAAAGACAAGAAAGACAAGAAGGACAGAGGTTTGTGTATGGTCACAAAGCTCCGGTACTCCAACTGAAAGGTGAAGCAAAAAGACTTGAAAGGAGATATGTGGAGTGGGTTCAACTCACTAACAACTTAATTCTAAGAGCGTTAGCCAGTGGACTATAACGCAAAGAGAGAAAGAAGTTGTATGCGAGAGAAGATATGTTACTATTAGGAGCATTCCAGGCATTGATTCTCAAACTCTAGATAGAATGCTCAGCAGCTGGAAGAGTGTGAGAATTTATCTTAGATTTGATGTTAAGAAGGAAGGCATACCAAGAAACCTATCAACAATACAACTGGGTAAATTGATCATAGATTTTGGTATAGTTGGTAAAGTAGATTCCATCCAACTCCAAAGAATCATGAAAAGAGGGAAGATAGAGATTATGGAAAGGCTGAGGTCATCGAACAGGCACATTATCAACATGGAGGAATTCATGCGATTGAGACACATTCAAGCAGTGCATTGGAATGCATCATCATTAAGGAATTTGACAAATGGATGAAAGAAGTTCAAATTTGTGATAGACCACTCGAAGATAAAGAAGGTTGGCAACGGATTTTGTCGTGTCGTGGATCGGTTTCTACTTGAAAGTCGAATTGTAAGGTTTCATATTTTTCCTCCAAAGATGATTATGGAGAGAAATAATGACTCTTTTTATCTTCAGATCTCCACTTTCATTACACCAAGTGGTATAGCTCTTTGTTAGCTTCTCATGGACACTTCGTTTATCTTATTTTGGCGCTTAATGACAAAGGTGTGAGGTTCGTAAGATTTAAAAATCAAGTTAAGCCTTAGCTTATTGATGTTGATTGGATATTTGTGGTTCTCGATGCTATACTAAGGGTGCAAGGGGGATGCTTAACCATAATATGTGAAAACCTCATGTACCTTGAATTGATGTAAAGGGGCAGTTTAAGAGGTTAGTTTGTGTCTATGACTTATCTGCGGACGTTCCAAATGATTGGAGAGATCCAATGCATGCGGACAAGGTGTCATTGAGTTCAGATCTGTGTAGGCTACGTGCTGGTTAAGACAATTTGTGAAGAGATAGATCGTGATGTATATTCTGGGAGGAGGGGGAGAAAAGAGATGTAAGAAAGAGAAATTGGAGTGCTTCAATGATCTACGAGAGAGAGTTAGATCGTTCGAGCCGTTCGAGAGTCTAAACTTGCTATTCTTTGATCCATGGAGATCAAAACACTGAGTTCTTCAAGAAATTGAAGACAATATGAAGTTTCATATGTCGAGTTGCAAGATGTAAGGAAAATTGACTTGCAAGGAGACGGTTACATTAGATTTTCATTCGCTTACGACCTAAGGTTAGATTTTTCTTCACGATCGGTGGGTCAAGTTCTTTATTCTTGATGTATATGCCATCAAGAGGTCATTATTTACGCCTAGGAGAAGATCATACATAGATGGGATTGTTGTGTTGTACGTGATGAGTGAAGATAAGCCACATGAGAATAATTTACATTAATTTTTCGCTTCATGTGGCCAAATTTCTCATCGTTCTTTGCGAATGAAACTCCAAACTGCTTGATTGTGGTGTCATTAGGATCAAAGTAGTCGATTTACCTACCAGAGAAGACGGATCTCAGATCGAGCAATTCGTTTTATAGATGAACATGGTTTTAAGCTGCAAGGAGGAGGTTTTGGAAGTTCCACCACTTGCGACTGAAAATCAGAGATATCTTGATTACCAAGAGTTGGATCTGAAGGTTCTTGGAGCCAATAGAGTCCGGAAGGAATATCCAATCGACATCTGAAGACCGTTTGACGAAAGTAAAAAATTCTCAGATAGGTCTTTATCGATGCCTTCGCTATGATTTTCGTCCTTTTGGACTCGTTAGAGTTTCAGGTTGTTATGTGTGGCTTGTGGTAGCTAGTTTTAGCTAAGGGCTAGTACATGGATGTTGTCTGGATAAGGGTTTGAATCGTGTGATATTGATGCAAAGCTTTTTGTTAGCAAAGAGATGTTTGTTTTGCTTTGAGTTACGTTTCGGTAGTTTTAGGTCTAGATTGGGATTCAGACACTTGTTTTTGGAGGTTGGGTGCAGATTACAAACCACTCAGGTCTGTTTCTCAGTTTTGTGTCATAGAGAAAAACAACAAGAATGTATATAAAGTGAAGGTTGGTATATTTTGTGAAGCTTGTTCTCGTGGTTGTTTCTCTCTTTCTTCTCTTTGTTTTAGCACATGATATCTCCACAACAAAGAAATTCGCGTTTTCTAGGACAAATTTCATGCAACATTTGATATGGTACGACGATAAACTCAATATAAAGGTCATGGATGGAGATTTCTTATGTGTTGGAACTTGGAAGATGAGTTCAACAATCATGAAGGAGAATGAAGTTGGATACAGTTGTTCGGGAGGATGCTGCAGACCAAGGTTGATGGATATGTATATGCTTTGGGATCATGGGAAGATGGGACGAACCATGACTATGGATAAGATGAACAGATCAAAAAGGATACCAAGAATGCAATTGGATGCAGCAACTGCACGAATGTTTCAAGCCTTCATTTGAGACATGAGCAAGAGAACAAACAAAAGGAGATTTTGGAGACAAATGTATTTCAAAAGATGATCTACAAGCTAGATCAGTTTGAAGAGAGACATCTCAAAATATCTGAGATGTTGCAAGACGGAGATGGATTTGGATCAAGTATCAAGGAAAGAGATTATTGAGCCATTCGAACTCGCTGTGGCGTTTGATATAAGAGAACATGTGAAGAATCTAACAAAGTGTTTCAAGAGAAACTAGAAGATGTTTTCACAAGCATTGATGGTGGAATTCTTCTTGGAAACCTCAGATCGAGTAACCAAGAATTTTTTTTGTTAAACAACCTAGCAAAGATATAGAGCCGTTAAGAGAGTTTGAGAGATAGTACTCTCAACTATCTCGAGTAGAGAAGCTGACCTTGCAGACCTACATGACATAGTTGTTTCTTCAAGTTGTGGATGAAACAAGACAAGAGCGGTTGGAACTACTTTTGGAGGATGGGGAGGAAGAAGAAGGGTTGACAAGAAATTGAGAAATTTTGCATGAAGTAGTTGAGCTTCTTGTCAAACAGAAACATACAAGAGAAAATGTTACAAGGTTGACACATGTATCGCTGACTACCACATCAGTTTTGGTAGTACTAGAGGTTCAACCGCCACTTGTGATAGAGGGGAAGGTCAATCATCAAGGATCTATGACAAAAGATGCAAGATCTGCATCTTGTGCATGGATCTAGGTTGGAGGATAAGGGATCATCGATTGAGATAGAACTTGTACTCAAACCATCTTGGATACGTTAGTGCATGTGGTGTGATGATAATCTCATTCCAGCCAACATTGGTAAAGGAGGAATGAAGAAACTGGTTGAAGATTAATTTGCAGCACATGTTACTACAGTTGTTGAATCTACAAGTTATGGTGCGAGGATGGAGGAGATTGAACATGATCTCCATAGGAATAATTTAGACAAACACGAAGATCATATGAGCTAGAGTTGAATGTTTGGGACGAAGGGTGTTGTCTCTGTTGACAATAGGTCACAAATCTCGAGGTGAGGTTCAAGTGGATGGATGGAAGGTGAACATGTTTTTATGGTACGATGGTTCATTTCTTCTATCTTTGAATGCATATTGAAAAATGTGTAGATTTAGAGAGGGTGACTCAAGACAAGCAAATGGATGAAGACTGAAGAAGAGGAAAGATGACATGGATCGAGGAAAAGTCATGGTAGGGTTGTAACTTCAAGATGACGATCATGTTACAAACTTGAGGATAAGGTTGATTAAGATGAGAAGGAGGATGACGAGATGTGAGTGCTGGTCCACTCTTTGGTTGGCATCTCTGGTGCATATTGGATGATGCACAAGTTTAGAAGGGATGGATGTCTTGTCGTTGACATGCTTCTGCTTGAAAGTTGAATTATATGGTTCCATATTTTAGCTCAAAAAATGAATATAGAGAGAAATAATGACTTTTTTATCTATTTCTCATCTCCACTTTCATTGCACCAAGTGATAGAGCTCCTCGTTACATTCTCATGGGTATTCATTTACGCTTAATGGCAAAGCTATTAGGTTTGAAAGATAAGAAAATCAAGCTAGGCCTTAGCTTATTGATGTTGACTAGGTTTTGTGGTTCCTAGTGCTATACTAAGGATACAAGGGGCTGCTTTGTCATAATATGTGAAAACCTCACGTATTGTGAACTGACATAAGAGGACAACGCAACATACCACTAGAAATCTTGTCTTCTAGAGCTTCCACCAAGATAAGGTATTTACGCAGCAACCTCAAGACATGACATTGAAGACACCGGTATCTTGCAGTTAGCGATTTTCAATCAACAACTTCGACATACTGTAATATTTTCTCTCATCATGATATCTGTGACAAATTCACAACATAGCTCCATGACACAGTTGTAGCACCTCCAAGAAGTTCCACCTCCAAACTCCAAGTCGTTTGTTCAAGATCATCCAAGAGATGTAGGTGAAATCTCTCTTCTCCTTCAAACTCTTCACGTTGTAACTTAAACTTTGGTAACTTATTACTCACAACTTCAACTTCCAGTTGGGCTCAAACTTCACAAGAAATTACCTCTAACCTCTTACTACTACTCTCTGAAATTTCAGCTTTAGACCTAGAACCAATTGCTCGAAATTGACCAAGGCTCGAAATTAGTGTTAACTTATGATGCATAACTTTAAAATACACGACCCCAACACATTCTCTTAACCAAATGAACTTCACAACTAGTAAGTAGATATGGCACACTCTAATCTTGGAAAGTTTCACTTAGAGATTCGACCTTATGTTCATGAAATAACTCAATCCTTCAATCAAAGCAAAACATTTTAACTTCTGTCTCTCAACTGTTACACCCAACTTCAATCCATCATTTCAAGATAAAATCCAACCCAAATGTATGACTAATTTACATCGGTGCAACCAGCACGACATCAACTATCCAACCTCTTTGATAATATTGAAAGATCATCTCTCAAACTCATGAGGCACTTAGAAACGTGACTCGAGATATCGATCCGATCTTCCTGATTTTGAACGATCATAACTCCACACTTAAAACTCCAAATCGATCAATCTTCTCTTGTCAGATTGTAGTCCAGCTCAAGATCTTTCCGACAAGACTTCACACTCCTCGAATGACTCTCGAGAAGATCTCCAAAACTCCAAAACCATCTTTGGAACTTGGATGAACTTGATTGATAAAAATTGGACGAATAAGAGAGAAATTGGAGATCACTTTATCTCCTACTTGGCACTATAGATCGAGTTGTAACCCTAAAACACTCTCACATCTTCAAAGCCGCTGCTTTGCTTGTATATAAACTCAAAGCCGAAACTTAACAGTTTATGGCCCCGCAGGTATCCCCGCTAGCAAAGCTTAAAAAGATTGGAATGAGTGTCAGACAGTATTTTGCTTTTGTGCTGTCCCCGACCCCCATATTTTGAGAAGCCTCCAGATATCTCAGCAAAAACAAAAAACATGCGTCGGGTAAAAACAGCTCGACCCGAAATTAACTATAGAAAAAAAGCTTGAACCAAAACACTTCGGACCTAAAACTTCACACAAGATAATCACCCTCGCCGGACCATAGAGATAATAATTACGTGAAAATACACGAGATTAGATACAAGCTGAAGATAATGATCTTGCATGGATCTACGATGAAATGTATAATAAAAGAAAATGAAGAAACCATCACTTGATTATAGTATTTCTCATGATTTATGCATGATGATTGATCTTCTGTCGATAGTTACATCTGATATCAACGTAAATGTTGAAAGGAATGTTGGCTGAAAAGTTCGTGTCCATTCATTCGTCAAAGTAACTCATGTCTCAATCCTCTCCGTAAGTGACGATAAGCAAGATCAATCGGAGTAAGTAAGTCCATCACTCTCTTCACGAACTCTTCATCAAAGTAGATAACGAACCAATGTCAAAAGTGATCGCAATGGATGTAGTGAAGCTTGACTTGGAACAGATTCAAGAATAGAAGACCCGGAACTCGGATCAATCCTTCATCCATGAGTATAATTCTAGCAGCTCCTCACTCTCCAAGTAAGACATTAAGAAACACTCCCAAAATATCACTAAGAAAGAACGTCTCCACGAACCCTTGACCCTCTATCTTATACCCAAATTTGAAAACAAGAGCCACTCACGCAATTGTCCACAAATCATTGAGTTGACACCTCTCATTATAATATGATCTCACATCTCAGATAACCATTGAACGTGCCAACCAATACGTCGTCAGACGAGTTGCATGAAAAGATTCATGAAACACCAAAAATCAACACAATACAAGTTTTATCCTAAATTCACATGTGAGCCGTGTCACAACACGACATCGTCAACTTGTAAGCAGGTCTTTTTCTCTTTTCTTGGACAATAAACTGCCTACCAGCAGTTGTTGGCTCCGGTTGAGACCTTTGCACGTCCTACATCAACCTTGTGTAAGTGGAGGATCTTGAGAAGTAGACGTGACATCCTTTGGAGGAGCTACTCGTCTCTTGGTGACTCTTCGTCTATCTCTTGTCTCCTCTAGAACACTAGTATCAAGTTCAGAGGCATCTCGTCTTCTCTTTTCTTTCATAGAAGCATCTTGCCGGTGAACATATCTATCCACGTCAAAGAATACTTTGATAAACATAGTGTCTATAAGATCTCTCCATCCTATGATCCTATTGATAGTCTCCGTCTCTCTCTTCAACACCTCAGAAGGAACTTCAACATTATTCTTCTCAGCAGTCCTATCTAGTAGGACTAGCAAAAACTTCAATATTTCCAACATATACATCAAGGTTTGCCAACGGTATCATCAATGTAGTTATTGTTGTTGTCATAGCAATCTGAGACGGAATCCTCATGCCTCCTCACCAAAACTGCATGCTGAACAGCTCTCTAATAAAACAAAGGTGTAACCTACCGTTTTGGTAGTGAACCATACAATCTCGTAAAGCAATAGTAAGCTCTTGACAATCTCCATGAAGATGATCTAGACAGTCACACCAGATACATCTATAAATAAGAGTATCTCCAAGACGTGCAATAGTAGCAAGCATTGGTTGATGTTCTCTTTGCAAACCAGCCTACTCAACCTTCAACTCTCGTATTTCTCAGATCAGGTCTTTGATTTGTAAGTCGGTTTGTCTCTCATCCAAAAGTACCTCAGATGACTAGGATTACTAGTGCACAATAATTACAAAGATTCAGTTACACCCATGCTCACTTCACTCAACTCTCTGATCCGTATGATCACATCGGTCTCTCTAATAACGTTCCTGCAAACAAGTTCTAATCCCGCTCTCAACATTACTTCGCATAATACTCAAGGACTTCCAAGGTCCCAAGTACTCACTTTACTCATAGATAGGAAAATGAGAGTGTCTACCATCCTCTCAACTCCTCCTTATATACTCTACAACTTCTTATTGTGGTAACTTTCACTAAGTTACGTTACCACATGCTAAGTACTCAATTCAAAATAGTAAAACTTCTAAAGACTACTAAGACTTAAGAATAGCACACACATTACATGTTCTACTTTACTAAAGTAAGAGATTCTCCTACTTTAGCTTTTCTAATGTGTTAACTTTTCATACTATCCAGTAGGAAGACGGCAACAAACTAATACGTCTTTTGAGGAGCATCTTTAGATATTTGTGCATGACTTTCCATCATGCATCCAATCAGCGATGGTCAACAAAGTTATATACTTTTGAGAAGCATATTTAGAGCTCCGCACTTGTCACATAGGTCATAGTGAAGCCTCTAATATTTTCCTCAACTTAGTTATAACTATCTCAGCTAGTTATGCCTAGTTTTGATCACTCTAGATTTGGATCTTCAAAACTAGAGTAACCTTTAAGATAGTCATACCTAATGAAATTTGTATAAAGAAACACACAAATAATGGTATACTTGTGGTGTGACATTTACCCTAGACTTAATTTTCACTTCGTCCTCGGAATGAAGTATCACGTTGATGAAACTTCTTTAGCTTGCCGTGGTTCACTTGATCGAAGAACGTACCACTCTTTTCTTGAATATCATATGAGTCATTATTCCACACTTTGGAGATGATGAAAGATCTAAAATATTGACGTAAGAACTTCTTTTGAACTCGTTTGTGCTTAATAGCATCTCATAACATCACCCACTTACTCTTTTGAATGACTGTAACTTCGTTTTGTTCTTCGTCAAGCGCTTGTCATAGCTCTTTTTCTGTTGTAGATGAGCCATCTCAATTCGTTGAGCTGCATCGTCTTTGTTCTTCTCTAGCTCCAACAAGGTTTCTCTCCTCATCTTCTCAACTGTTGGGTCACCCTTTCTCTTCAATGCAGCTTGCAAGGTCTGAATGGTGGTTAAGTCGAACTGGATTGGTAATCTAGATTTCAACCCATACACCATCTTGAAAGACGAATACCTCATAGACGTCTTCACTGTTGTACAATACTCTCATAAAACCACATGAAGACGCTTGTCCCAGTTGTGTTTGACCCCTTCCACTTAGCATCCTTTGCTAACATTTGACACAAGGTAGAGTTTGTCCTCTCTACCAAACCGTTTGAACTAGGTTTATATGAAGTAGTAACCATCTGAGAAAGTGATATGACTACTGCATATAGCAATAGTCATACCACTTACAAATTCTCGACCCCTATCAGAAACTAAATCCAAGGAATATCCAAACCTAGTAATGATCCGTTCATAGAAAAATCTACCCACCTCAACTTCTCCAATAGTTACAAGAGGTCAAGCTTCTACCCACTTTGTAAGGAAATCTGTGGCTACAACAATATACTTATTGTTGCGAGGGGTGCGATTCAAAGGTCCAACAAAATCTATTCTCTATTTCTCGAAAGATCCTAGAACTGAATAGATATAAGAGGAGTAGAAACACTAAATTTGATAGCAAAACCTTGAGTAAACATCACAGGTTTTACAATACGTCCAAGCAATCTCTAAGCATCTTCCTCCAGTCATATCATGCGTCAAGTGTCTTGTGGACTATCAAATTGCATGCGAAATGTCCTCCACATACTTTACTGTCCTCGAATTCTTCCATGAGTCGTAGAGACTCCTCCTTGCTCGCAACTCTTCTCAAGACTCCATCAACTCCTTCACGGAATAACACACCTTCCACCACCGTGTAGGGTTGACTTCGCTTCACCAAAACCTCCTTCCCTCTAGTTCGCATGTCGTCTGGATAGACACCTTCGGTAACAAAATCTCAAATTTTTTGATTTTCTATTGAGATAATAGAGTTGCTCATCAAGATCATCAAATCTTCGTCAAGAAAGGTGTCATCCACCGGCTCCTCTCCATCATCATCGTAAGCTCTAGGTAGCAAATCTGCATTTACGTGCTTTTTTCTTGATCGATCGCAGATCTCATAGTCGTACTCCAACAATAAGAGCTTCCACCTTGCTAATCGTCATTCGATCATAAGTTTATTGAAGATGTACTTCAGTGTCTTATGATCGATAAGAGCATTACATAGATCAAATGACATGACTCGAAATGCAAACGTACCCCACGGAGTAGTAAAGGTAGTAAGGTATTGATATCCGATGCAATTTTGATCTAGTTATATCCGCTATAACCATCTCCAAAGGTGTACCATTGGTTTAGCCACTTTTTCGAAGATCTCGTCGATGAAAGTCAGAGGACAATAATCCTTCTTTGTGACAACATTGAGCTTTTTGTAATCAACACAAACCCTCAATTTGTCATTTTTCTTCTTTACGATCACAATGGATGATACCCATTCAGAATGCTCCATCTTGTAAATAAACCTAGCAGTGTGGAGCTTCTTGATCTCTTCCTTCATCATATCAGCAATTGGAGAACTCACTCTTCGTTGCTTCTGTCGCACCAGTTTGACCTCCTTATCCAACTCGATACGATTTTGATCAAGTGTGACCTCCATCAGATCTTTGTAACTAAATGCAAATACACGAATGTATTTGTGGAAGATCTCTTCAAAACGACTCTTCTCCTCTTTAGTAACATTCAATCCATAACGTAAGGTGGCAATTCTTCTCTCCACCTCCTCAAGAGTCAACGGTTTTTTATCTCGATCTTTTTGTACCTCCAGAGAAGAGAAAAGATCCACTACATTCACACTCACATTTTGTTCTTCTATCTCATCCTCTGACAATATTTTCGGATTCTGATTATGAAGAATTGGTACACACATCAGAAGTAGTATCGACAACTTCTGACTCTCAATAGTCCGATGTGGGTCGATCTTATTCTGACGTCTTAACTTGATCTCCGAGCAATAGAACTTTGATCCGATGGTGACTCGGTCCAATGCATAAATAATCTTTTTGTCAGTTGTCTGTTGCATGTACTGCTCGAAGCCAAGGTCTTTCAAGTAACATTTCATAACTTGACTCCTTCAAGATTTGAAACGTCATATTTACTTGCACTCTCATTACTAACACACAAACTCTCTCCAGCACTCCCAGTGGCCTAACTCGTTGTCGGTTAGCCACGCCAACCGTGATACTAGAAAGACGAGTTGATATTAGATCCAACTGAGTCGCTGAGATGGTAGTTACTACTGATCTTTCGTCCACAAGAACATCTGAGACATCTCTCTCATTGATACGAGTCTCTACTTTTGATGCCTTGTTACACACCTCTCATTCACTAGCATCTAAAGCACTCACACCGATAGTAGAAAGACTTATCTTCTTTTTTCGACCTCGTCGGGAGCTTAGACCGGTACGAAGTTCTTTCCTCAATGAAGGATTCAGAGCAATCAACTGTCCCACAGTAATGTTTACTCGTTGCTTTCCCACGTCTGCCACCACATTGTATTTTGATTGCTCAACTGAAATTGTGAAATCAGTATTTCTCAATTTCTTCCGTCACTCTTCGATCTTTGAAGAAGATTTGCTACTCCGAGTATTTTGACTTGGAGACTCTTTCATCACGACAGGTTCTCCCTCGTCGAAATGCTTCTTCATCCTCTTCCTCTCTTGATCCGACAACTCTACAGATTGAAAACCTTCCTCGTACGTCTCGTGACTCCAAGATGCTTGCTACACCATTGTCCTTGCTTTGTGAAGTTGAAGCTCCATCCGCCATTCCATCATTACGACTTGGACAATTACGTTAGAAATGTGACCTTCTACACGTAAAACATCCTTGGCTCGTGTAGTTACTTGGTGATCCTTGCGATGGTCCACCTCTAGACTGGTAGTTCTCGTAACCTCGTGAACCCCATCCAACATTTGGACTCTGGTGTTGCAACAAATTCACCATATTAATCTTCAAGTCTGCCAAAGATTTTGTCAGATTTTTCAACTCATCACGAAAGTAGGGAGTAGCATATCTAGATGGTACAGTGGCTATAACCGCATTAGTAAGAACTATCGTGGGCAAATTCAAAAACCGTACAATCGAAACAATCACAAGTGTCAGAGATGACATGCTCGGCACTTGCACATCCTCACAGGCTACCCCAACAATCATTGGTTGCAAGTTGTCTCCATCTAGACTCTCCTCCATCCGAGTTGTGATCTTCACTGCATCAGCCTTCGAGGTTGATCTCTCATATCGCACTTGTGTTCAAATATCCGATCTCAATCCTCCAATAAATCTTTGTGAACATTGCTCCAATGTCCACCATCGTTGGTTCTACTACATCTCCACTCTTTCGTAAAACCACCCAAAACTTTTGCTCTGGTTTCTCCACACTCTCGACATAAGTCCTTACCTTTTCTTTCTCTCCTTGTTTGAGATGGTTATCTATACCATTAATTTCTCGCAACTTTCATCAGGAAGAAAGGTTTCAATTAAGGCCTTTGTCAATACTTCCCAAGTATCGACTGGAGTCTCCACTACGCTTCTCTTCTTCCTGTCCTCGTACCATGTCAAGGCAGAATTCTCAAAAAAAACAAGTATCAATCCTACCTACTCACTCTTCTTGCGATCTTCATTGTCAATGCATGCTCGTCTGAAATCTCTCACAAATCGTTTCACGTCTTCTCCATCCTTTCCGTAAAACATCTGAAGTTTTCTCATTCTTCTCTTCTTTTCTTTTTCTTACACAAGGTATTGCTTGTGGATGTGAAGATCGTACTTCACCGCAATCCACAATTTGCTCATTGAGCTCTCTCCTGTTAGAAAATATGACTATTCTAAGACAAAAAAATAAGATGAGCTCCATCCTCAAGTAGTTCATCAACGGAAACACTTGATCGTTGTTTCACAATTATAGTAGCTCTTTCCTCTCCAAAGATTAGAATAAGCTTGACCCTCATGGTCATCTTGTCTAACGTGTGATAGACTATCTTCATCCTTGCTAGAAGTCTTCACTCGTTTCGTTTCTACACTCAACCTTCTCTCGAAACCTTCGGCTGCGATTTCCAACAAAGCAACCACTGCCCTACACTCATGCTCAACTAGAATCATGTCCACTCCACATCTAGGATAGAAGGTTGTAGGATCATGACATCTTGTCTAGGGGAAGAAGGACCTATTTGCAAGCTTAAGTCGACCAATCCTCGTCGTTCACGCAAAAGTCTATTCTTCATATGACACTCGCTCACTTTATGTCTTTCTTCTCCACACAAAAAACACCTCGAGTTCTTCTCTAGATTCTTACGACTACTCTCTACTTCTTTCTCAAACTCTATTCGAAATTCTCTTTTCGCCAGATCAGCGGTAACTATCACCAATTAGACTTGAGGAATCTTGCTCAACCTCAATTTTCACTCTTGCTGACCTTCCATGGCGATGATCCGTCATACATCTCTCTCACTATATAGCTTGTTTGACACTTTTGATCACTCAACCATCCTCATGCTTAGGAATCTCTCATATTACTAAGTAGAAGCTTTAGTTGTCAACTTTGAGCTTCACAGATCGAACAGAATCCTCTCCAAGAATTTTGAAGTTCTTTCACGTTTTCACTTCAGTATGCGATATAACAGATTTGACCTCTCTTCGCTTCGAACGCAATAACTCAAGTTCTACTCGATCAATTTATGCATGATTTGGGTGCCTAGATAGCTTATCTTGCAAGCTATAAGCGTTGAAGATGAGACTGAAAAAATGAGAATGACTGTAAACTCTTTCTCGAGAGCTCACTTTTTGATACCAAAAACCTCCTCAACTTCTGGAAGACATAACTCTCTCCTTACAAATGATGTCTCGGAGATATAAAGCTTGTTGGAAAGCTTATCTTGTCCTCTATGACATAGTGTACGTACATAGGTTTTGAACTCATGTTCAAAAACTAACATAAATTGTACTAAAGACTCAATACGAATCTTTGTATCGAGATCTCGGCAACAGAACCAAAATGTAAGTCGATCTGTCTCTCACCCAAAGGTACCTCAGAAGACTAGGATTACTAGTGCACCATAACTACAAAGATTAAGTTATACCCATGCTCACTCCACTAAACTCTTTGATCCGTATGGTCACATCGGTCCTTCTAATAGCGTTCCTGCAAATAAGTTATAATCTCGCTCTCCACTTTGCATCGCATAATACTCAAGGACTCCCAAGGTCTCCAATACTCACTTTACTCATAGATAGAAAAATGAGAGTGTCTTCCATCCTCTCAACTCCTCGTTATATACTCTATAACTTCTTATTGTGGTACATCCAATCAGTGATGATCAACAAAATTACATATTTTTTAGAAGCATATTTAGATCTCCGCACTTGTCACATAATGCCATAGTGAAGCCTCTAATATTTTCCTCAACTTAGTTATAACTATCTCAGCTAGTTATGCTTAGTTTTGATCACTCTAGATTTGGATCTTTGAACTTAATAACTTATAATATAGTCATACTTAATGAAATTTGTATAAACAAACATACAAATAATGAGATACTTGTGGTGTGACAGATCTGGTTTTGTTGCCGTTGGTTCTCTATAGGTCTATGATCAAGCACTATTTGTGCAAGAACAGACACGACTGACACTGGAGGGATTGTTGTCAAAACAACAAGTTTGGGAGCAAGAGCTAGATGTTGCTATACTTGCGGAGCAGCGTAAGGTGGTGAGACCACTTCTGCAAGCGGACATCCTCCTATCGTCACTCTTCATCGTCTTATAGCGTTAAAATAGCCACAACATCCTCGACTCTCTACCAATCCGTGATAACATCTCCTTCAACCGATCTATCTGCTAACATGAAGTATAATCCATCTGTTGTGACATCATTGGTAGCTTGCATGAAAAGCTCTGTCCTTCTAGCATCTAAGGTTATACGTTCAAGCGTTGAAATATGTCACTATCTCTGATTGAATTCTCTCAGCAACTCGTTCAGCCTCATCATACGAGTAGATTGTTGCTCGACCTAATCCATAATCATTCCCTTGTAACCCTCTCAAAATCCTCTTCAAGAAACTCTTCTCGAAGAGCTTGCTCAAAACTCATCCAAACACCAAGATTTATTCTTTGCACATCTCTAATTTGATCTCGCAATTCAAGAATCACAACTAATTTAAAATTGACTATCATTTCTGCATGAGTAACCCAACCAGCTCTATTTCTCCTTTGTATTCACGTAAATACTTAGAAATATATCTATCTTCAAATCTTCTACATCTATTCACAATTACTTGCAATGCCTTTGTAGATTTTAACTCACCCCTTCCACCGATCGGATGTTGTTGGACCAGTGCCGCAAGCATCTTCAAAATCTCAATAGTATCAAGATCCGATATTGTCATTTATTATAGTCGTAGGTGTTGCAGAAGGTACGTAGATGCATCAGCCGTAGAGGCAGCAACAACAACGCTTCCGCTCTTACAATCCATCTCTTCTTCGTGTGATAAATTCAACCTTCACGGTCAATCACCCAAAGATGTTCTTAGTGGAACCACCAGATTATATGTCGAGGCGAGAGTTTCTTAGGAAGGGCAGAACTTTCTAGACGTGTTACGATCGTGAAAAAAGAGGAAAAAAATCACACACAAAACACAGATCGCACAGAAATCTCCATCAAGTTCTCGATCCAAACAAAACACACGGCACACATGTAAGTCTTAAACTTTAAGTCATTCATTATGCATAGCCTTTGACTGTAGATCACTATGCCTAAAAATCCCATGCTCTAGAACTTTGAACTTCAAAAAATTGCTCTTGTGAAGCACTCGCATTCACCTAGAAGCTTCTCATTTTCTATTCAAAAAGATGAGCATACAAGTGACAGGTCTCCCCTACTTGTTTTTGCTCTCAATCCTCCCCTCGATGTCAAAATTATCATTAGTAAAAAATCCTCTAGTCATAAGCTCTGTGAACATTCTCTCTTCAGCTCTTCGATATCTCCCGATGATAATGATCGGCAAAAAAAACCTAACTCTTCTTGTATACCTCCTCTTGGATTTTCCTCCTCCTTATGTGACCTCCACCGTTACCTAAAAAGTGTAAAATGATGCTTTAGACAAGTGGTCACAGAAAAATAAATCTCTGGTAAAAAATCAACACGTAATATCTTTTTATATGTTAGGAAAACTAATTAACATGTAATAGCAGATCTGCATGTATGAACTGCTGTCGAGTCGGTTGTATGATAAGCTTTTGACACCTCCACCTGAAGTATCTTTACCATGGCTACCTCTGACCGCCGGAATCATCTAGTTCTGACACCCGGAGCTCAAGTTATAACTGTTGTCGTTCTCCTTCCCCCTTCAACTTCAAAATGTCGTAAATGTCTCTTAATATATCAGTTCGACTTGATTTTTCGACCCAGGTGTATCACATGATGAAATTTATATTTTACTATGAAAGAATTAGTATCAACTTAGAGTATCTGTGATGTCATCTCGCTATTCCATAACTTATAGAGCCGCACATCGAGTTCGTACTAATTATCCTAACATCTTGAAGGAGAGTTGGTCCTCTAGAATAAGGTCCATTTTGAAATCCACCGGTAACCTCCTTCTAGCATTCACATTGGGTGATTGCATTAGTGCAAAGATAGACGGAGACGTATCTCATTCACGATATGTTTAAGAGACATCTAGTGTCACGTCCCTTGGCAACTTGGTACTCCACATATTCTCCTGAATCGTACTCCAAGCCGATTGTAAGCCTGAAAGGATTTGATCTTAAGACCTCATCCTTATAGATTTACTCAGCTACCCATGGAAGCCAATTTATAATTGGTTCTAAAGACAAGTTTCTAAGCTTATATGCTAATAAAGAGCATTATTTCATCTTCCCTTAACAAACTCGAACCATTTCTTTTTACATTTTAAGATGCGAATATATAAAAAACACTAAAATCTACATGATGAAAATCTAAAACATAAATTTTGAACTCAGTCAGATTTATGATACACTTCTCAGTTTTAGAAGTCGTGTAAAAGTATTCCAAATAACTTTTTGCTTACAACTCTATTTGTAACTTTTTAACATATCACATTGATCAACACTATGAGACCTACGCCGTGGTGTTTTCATATTTTCAAATGCTCACTTCTTCCAAAATTGACTTCTCTGAGATCTTAACTCGACTTAGAGAGTCTAACTTCAGACTAAAAGATGAATTATTCAACGTGTAAAATAATTCACATCATGAAAACGCATATACTATAGTCTTTTCTACACCTAGTATACTTTCCAAAGCAATATTGATGTCACACCAAAAACTTTTATACCAGCTGTAACTAACAAGATTTGAGACCTATACTATATACTATTATCTAATCCAACTCGATCCGAGTTTCACACACTATAGGTTCATATCTAAAGTTCATCCTTCTCTCAAACTTACCACATATGTACAATCCTAAGACTTCTACTTACATGTCAGATTTCAGAAAGATATGACGGCTAGATCTCCTCCCCCAGTTAATACAATGTCATCAAAATTTACACGTACTTCTAATCTCAAATTCAAAATGGAAGATATATCACTTAGATGAACCATCTACTTTGACTCAAACTTGTTGTGTCCATAAACCACAAGGTAAACTCACTGCTCAGAATATTTCAGCAGATTTGACTATGCGGATCACCCTCCATAAATCTTCAAACTTGTTGCTCCAGATTGAAAACTATCTACACCCTCCATCTTCAATTTGCCATGACATTTGATTTGCAAAACATCCGATGATTAAATTTTAGGTCAGAGCTTCAACAACTTACAAGCTACAAGCTCATGAAGTTCGATTTCAATCTGGATGTGCATTCACTCAATCTCACTAATCTTTCATTTTGTATACAAAGTTATGTAATTCTATCACTCCGCAAACTTTAGATTGTCATAACTCATGCCATAGACTTCCAATTCGAGTGAAATTTTAGAGATCGTTGAGAGATCTCTACCCATGCCTCAAATCTCTCAAATTTGTCATGGAAATGTCATGTTTCTTTCGAAATGCTCTCTTAGATATATGATGGCTTATTCTCATTTTGGTAGGTCAATAAGAATCTAAAGACTCAACCTTATCCTTTTGCACACCTTGGAGACCTCTAGCAAAAATCAGAGCATTCTAAGCTCATATAAGAAAAGATTTTCACCTCATTGACTTACAAAGTACACAAATGTACATAAAATATATTTATATATCTCATTTACATCCTAAATGTTTGTGCAATAAGACAATTGTCCATTTTGACTTCTTCATGACCTATCTACTCCTTGGACTTTGATAGCGGTGGATCTCAAACCCTTCTTAGAGACTTGCACTTAGTTTGTTGCTCGTGATAGTATACGTACTCAAATTTCAGTTTCCATGCAAATTTTTGTCAAGATTTTGGAGGACTTCAGAACTATGTTTGATAGCTCTAGTCGTGTCATGTATGGTTCGTATTTCACGACAACATAATAAATCTTTGAGTTTGACGTGTAGCGACGAGTTCACCTAGTTGAGATTCTACGTCTTGAGTTGGTTTTAGTTTTTAATTACTTCACGATTGTCGAGCTCAGTGGTCAAGATCTAACGTTGGAAGCATGAAATTCACTAGTAGTGTGTTATGGAGTTTCTAATCTTGGAGCACATGGCGCCAAAAAAGATCCGATGTTCAATCACGAACCTATAGTCTTGATGTGGTGAAGGATGTTGCAATGAGTGAATGTGAATATCTATCTTCTGTAGTCGGCAGACATCTTATGTCGATTTGTTTGACCTCGGATCAGTTGACCATATTGCAGAATGTGACGCCAGTTCAGCAGCAATAATTTTTTATGGACTCAATATTAGTTTTCAACCTATAACATATTAGTTCTGCACATACATTTAAGATACTAGAAGATCTTTCAATCGTGCGTTGACAAGTGTACTCTAATTTTAGCTCCAGAACAATCTTACCTTAAGCATGAATATCATCTTTATAGAAATGATAGGTTAAATTCTGAAGAGACCTACAGTTATCGCTTAGTGCATGTTGCATTCGCTTCTCATGTGTACAGGTGTTTCTTACTCCTGAAACGTTTGCAAAGAATGTTGAGCTGAACATAGGAAACCATGTGTTACACAACCTGATGTTAAATATGCATTAAGATCAAAGTAAGCACCTGCATATTCACCTCCTCCATCTTCCGATGGAGGAGGCAGACCAGATTAATTTATTTTCCCCTCTTTATTTACTGCCTTCTGCTTCCAAGGGCCACGTCTCGGGATTTAATCCCCGTCCATTTACTGCCTAACGGTTCCAGTAGCTACGTTCCGGGAGTAAATTTAATGCCCACAAGGAGCTTTGCTTCCGTGATTAAATTCATTGGACACCGCCTTGCACTGCTGAAGTCTCGGCAGCGACTAGTTTCGAAACAGCACTGCCGCTAGGGGGATTCATTTGTTCTCCGTTGGGAGTGACGGTTTTTGCAGTAGATAATTTTCTGCCTCGACGCTGAGCACAGTTCGAATTTAACTTTCACAGTTGACAGAAAAAAGACCACGGTGGACCAGAGATTTTATTTTCATACCAAAATATTTACATTCCCAGCAAACGTCCACACAGTCCCAGTGCAAGATGGGACACGTTGCAGCTATTCTTACGCGATAAACCTGGAAACTCTACTGTCAATCTACTATCTGTGCTAGCTGAACAAGACAGAACTATGAACACACATCAAACTGAAATCGGCTCATCCAGTTGAAACGCCCACCCTGCATCCATATGCCTCAAGAAGGCACCCAACAGAGGTATATACTCCATTGGTTCCGTGTTGGCAGTCCCGAAGTCAGTGTCTGTACCAGCAGAAGCATGCATGTGCACAACACGTACTTCCGGGTGCTGCTCAACAACTGCAACAAGCGGATCATTCCAAGTATCCCCCTCGGTGTACCTCTTTCTGCACTGCCCATAACGTCTATTGTCCTGCCAAAGGAAGATGTTCTGAACGTCTTCTGCAGTGACTTCAGCAGGATGCAAAAATGATTTCCACAAAGAATCCAGTCTTCGTTCCTGCATCCCACCCTGAATGAGCCAACGTGGAGAAGCGCTGTACTTCCCAGAAGTTAGCATGGTTCTCAAACAAGTACGGATTGTAGTAGACAACGGATGAGAGTTCATGTACTTATTAAACTGGAGAGCCCTGGCAAGTACATTCGCATAAGTAAGCTCAACACGATTTTTCGTATCCGCAGCACCTAAAAGAAAATACATATCATTGTCATCAATCAGCATGCTCTCCGAAACGTTCTTCATCGTCACATGGTGATACTCCTCCTTCTGATCCTTCATCCAGTAACCCAGCATACCAACATAGGTGTGCAAGCCACGATTTGTTAACGACTTCACACAAACCTCAGCGCCCAAAGATTTCTCATGCTGCCAACCCAAAACCGCCATAAGCCATTTCTTAACCTGCGGGTAATTTTTCGCATGGATGCACACTATCCCTCGAAAGTGCAGATGAATTAGAGCGCCTCCACACTCGACAGGAAACAAATCCGAAACACAGTGCTTGTCCAAAAAATTATCCAACAGCGAGAAAAGTTCCAAGTCCAAATCCTCTCCTGTCATACAGACAGTAATTGAGACCTCCAGACTTTTCTCAAGAATCGACGCATTGGTCTTTCTCGCTCTTGTCTCCCTCCGTAGAGACATTAAGACGAGATGCCTGAGAGAAGTGAGGACAATGTACCTAAAGCTCGACGGATCTAGCACAACACACACAAGGCAGACTACGTAGCATATAAATCCCTCATACTGTAGGTTTAAACAAGTTTGCGCTATAACAGTCCAGAAAACTACTAGGGTAGGTAAACATCTGCTGGTCTGGACCCTGTAGCACAAGCCAATATGTATCCTCTGTGGTGCTTAAGTACATAAAAGACCCGGATGTAGCCGCAAAGACACGAGCTACTTTGACAAAATCAGTATCAAGAAGGAAGCGTGGAATATGGTCAGAGAACTGAAGATCCAAGTACACATAGAAGCAGTGTGCTTCTAACTTTCGAACGTCAAATCCTTGGTGGTTGACTTCATCCAACGTAGGAAAGATAGGAGGGCAACCTAAAGGTATGTACAGATAATCTTCCTCGAACCCGGACGAATTGGTAACAGATATGTGAGGACTGACAGCATGAACAGGAGCTTCAGGGCTACAAGGAAGAAGAGGACTTGCTTTTGGACTAGAACCAGGAAGACCAGTCAGTCTGGAAACAACACTTGCTTCACGAGCAGCAAAGTTAACGAGCTGTCGAACGTATTCATCATTGAGGTAAACAACAGAACAGTACAAAGCACGAAAAAAGAGAACGATACAAGTCTACATGTACATGGCGGCAGCCTTTACTTACAGCTGCCAGAAGGTCGAAAGTTAGTGAACATCAAAACACACAAGACCAGCATGAACAAAATGACAACACATGACAGCGGCAACTCGAATACCACCCGGACGATGAACGGCATGTTCGTCCGCAGCGCAAATGCGGAGGTCACGGCTTACAGTCCACAGCCCGCATGAGCGCCGTAACCCGTCACAATGACAGCAATGACCCAATCTCAATCGGACCCACAACACATGGATCCCTCGCTGCCGCGCACAGACCATGCATGCCGACGAGTCGAAATAGAATTTCCAACACCGGCAACAAAGACGACAAGATGTGCAAGATCATGTTCTCAATTCCGCCACAGCACGTCTCAATTTCAGCCGCAGGACGACCGAACAGAACGGACAAGCAACGGCAGCACGTTTCCAATTCGTCCGCATCGAACGAGCAAGAAGAGAAGGAACCCGCGGCACCGAATCCTACCGCAACACAAGCAAACAGAGAAGAGAAGCAAGCAAACCGAGGTTTCCAATTGTCCCACCCGAAAGAGCAAGAAGAGAAGAAAGCCTCGACACCGAAGCCTACCGCAACACGAGCAAACACAAAAGACAAGGAAGCAAACCGAGCAGCGGCAGCACGTTTTCAATTCGTCCGTAGGACGAGAGAACGAAGAGAAGGAAGGCACGGCACTCAATCCTACAGCAACACAGCCAAGCAGCAGCAGCAAATTTTCAAGACCACGAGCACCAAGACAACCAAGCCGCGGCAGCGAAGAACGGAGAAGCAGCGGCAGTGGTACTGCACTCGAAGACCGCCACGAAGACGGACAAACACGATACTCAACTCTGCCACACCACCAAGACGAACGGCACTTAACGGACAAGCAGTCACAGTGAACGGCGGGACGAAGCAGAAACGGCCAGAGCGTCGTAATAAACTCGCGACGCGTTTAATGCAAGTCGTTAATTTCAATTCAACGTGCACATCGTTCACCACAAGTCCGTCCTGCCTCTACCGGACCTCATCATACCTTGTATATTTTGTCCCGAAGCTGCCGGTTGTCCTTTTCCTCGGGCTGCCGCGGCAATCCATCAGCATGCATATTAGGTGCCCTTCAACTTCGACCATGTTTGCTACAGGCTGGTTTTTTACAGGACGTCGTGTACTGGGACGATATAGAAAGAGGTAAAATCGATATAATTTATTTTTTATGACTCGTGGTTATAGCCTACACATATGAGATCCACGAAAATGATCTAGTCGTGAGTTTGCAGCTTCTTACCATTTTCTGTTTTATTTTGTTTCCTGTAACATAAACTGTATTCTCTGTGGATTGATTACTTACCAACGTGATACATATAAATCTCTGTAAAAAAAGGATCGAAAACTGAAGAAGAATGTTTAGACCAAGTTTTATGAATGGAGATTCTGTTTTTGTCCTCCGCTCCGACGGCAAACCGGTTAATTACGCGTTTACTTTGAAATTTTCTGTATCTGTCATTTCTTTTCTGAAATGAGCAAGAAGCAAAATCCAACACAAAGAGGTCAATTTTTGAGGGAAACGCGAACGCATAGGAATGCCATGTGAAGCTGCCATGCGCAAAACATTATGTGTATCTTTCAAAGATAAACACATCATGGATATAAGCATTACAATGAAAAAATATAGTACAACTCTTGCAAGGGAAAAAGTGCAAGGATCATCATCTAATTAAAAATACAAAATTGAGAGTAATGGATTACTGAAATAGTTAGAAATCATTTTAATACAGGATACTTTATGAATCCGATAACCAAAAAAGAATTACTAAATCTATTGTTATGTAATGTGAATATATATGCACATTTAGTGGCTTTTTTTATAGTGAAAGGCTTGTTTCATGCTATAGGGGAGAAGTAAATAAAACGCAACATGTACTTTGGCTATGACTGGTTATTGTCAATAGCTTTTTATATAGAGGTGGATTCTTGGAAACACGAGGTGCATTTCACTAAGATTTAACTACATTGAGTAATAAGTGCATGATCTATGTATTTACACTTTTGTGTGATTACTTCGCAGAGTAATGTCTCCACAAAAAAGAAATCAGTATAGACGCTCACATGACGTAATAAGGTACTAACTTCAGTAGCTAAATACAACCTCCTTCAAACACGATATGGCAACTTGTAGTATATTGAAGAAGTTCAAAATTTGTATCGAGGATTCTCTTAAACATTATGTTGTACTCCTTCTTTACCGCTGATTTTAAGAAATAATGAGAAAAGTGTTAGGTGAGCCAATGTTTTATCTTTACTCTCTAGATATTCTCTGCATATTAAGTTGAATTTTTTCGTATGATAATCTGAAAACACAACGAGCCAAGTGTTAGTGAGTCAATTATTACATCGTTGTAACATAGCATTCATGTCTTATAAGATTAGGATGCATAAAAGTAGTTTATTGAAGATTATGGTTTTTAATATATCGGAATAATTTCTTTCACAGTGAACTGTCAGTGTTTTATGATATAAGTAAATAAAGTGGAAATCATAAATTCATAATAATAATTTACATTTATGAAAATATAAGTGTATACTTGATAGCAGAATCCAAAAATATGAGTCAAAGAACTATTACTACTAAATCAGTTGACTAATAAACACAATTTTGGGAGACATGTATCCTCTTTGACTTATTTTTATTGTTCTTTGTGACAAGTCATGTTTGGTACTGAACAAGTATATATGATAATGATATTAAACATATTAACTAGCATTAATAGTAATACATAATATTTGATGATATATTCATAATATTTGTATTTTCAAATTATGATTTTATTTGGGAATCATTAATTTTAGTTTCATGTGGATATGTTTTCTCTAGAAAAAAAAGTATACAAATAAAGGTTTGTACCTAACTCAAGAGGTGATCACAATATACTAAGATGTAATCTTATAACTAAATATTAAGTATTTAGTTTTAGAGATTGATTTTTGATATCTACAGATAATAAAATCTAAATATTTATTAAAAACAATTATATACTTGCCAAATACCATAATATCATTTCAATAAAGTATTGAATATCTTTAAATTCTTCCCTCCAGCATGATGAATTGAATTACTTCTCTACTTTTATTTTGTATTATGAAAAACATTTAGAGGACAAGCTCTCATATCCATTCAATCGAAGCATACATAAACTTCATAAGAAGTGTAGCATAAGAAAAGTTATATCATAAGCATATATGCATATATATTCTTCTACTCGTCATGTTGGTCATATGTGATCCTCTTAAATTTATTTTACGTACTATTTTGCACTTGATCCATAGTACGTAAAGTATGAACTATACTTATCTCTCAAATCTTTGATCATACGACCAATGACCACACGTTACTTCTGTTAACTTAATACAATTGATTGTGTGTTTATATTTGTTTGTATTTTCATGTTTTTAATATCAACATCGGTTAAAATTCTTAAGATATGGAGTTGCGACTGTGGAATCCATGAGTCTATACTTAGGAGTTGTGAGCTACTGTTTTATTTTCTTTATATTTTAAGATCTATTTCAATATTAAATATTTTCTCATGAATATTATCTTATAACTTTTTTTATGGGTACTTCGAGGTACAATCATTGTTTAATAATCTATCCACAAGTGACATCTTTGATTGAATTTATATAGAACATTATAATGATATTTTTTTCACTTTTTGTTTAGGATGATGAGAGGACCTGATAGTCATCATTTTTGAAATTATTCAACTTTTGAAATTCATGTGCATTTATTTTCTCAACTATAATTTGTACATGAATTCTAAGGACGAATTTACACCACATAGGTCTAAGCTATATATTGTTCCATACTGGTGGAGTGCAGTCTATGTACCTCCTTGACTGCTCCACACCAAACTCATGTAACTCCTGAAGTTATTGATAGAGAGATAGTCCATGAAGTTCACGGGCTACACTACATCAGAGCAGTATACTTTGTGAAGTCCATGGACTACTTTGCACCAAAATGGTGTAGTTTTTGTAGTTCATGAACTCCTCAAGATTAGAGGAGTGAAGTCCATGCAACTCATAAACTTCTTCGCATTCAAAGGATGTAGCCTTTGGAGTTTACATATTACTTTTCTCTTGACGATAATCATATTTTGAACTTTTTATGATGGACATGTTTTTATGTAAGGTTGACCATACATTATTCGAATGACAATACAAAATTGTATATTTACTGATAGTTACTTCTTGACTTATCTATAATTAAAATTACTTCACACTAATATATATATTTTGTTGATCAATGGATTTGTGGCCTTATCATGAATGTACAACATTGTACATCAAATTATGTTAACTTCAGTTGTTTTAAATATTTCAAATTGCTTTCACGTTGTCGTGACGAGAGTCTTTCTTGGGGAGGACGGACCTCCTGACTGTGATTGATCAGACAAACGATCAAAAGAGAAAACAGATCCTGCTTCTTGCGTCCACCAAACATAAATTAAACACTCCAATACTCAGATATGTCTTGCAATACTCAAATAAATTTTATTTCAGTGTCGACTCCACCACCAAAATCTTCAATCGTAAAAAATCTCCCCTCTCTCTCCTGCGTGCGTCTCCTCTCTCCTCTATCAGTTCTCTGTCCTCTATAAAGTCTCCGTCGAAAGCTGCCACATGTTAATTAACCTAAAAGAGAAGCCCTTAGCTAAGGTGCCCCCTGCTGTCCTTATAAGCACAATTGCTTATCAGAAGCAACCCCCTAGCTAAGATGCCCCCTGCTGTCCTTATGCGTACAACATCCTCTTTACTAAGCTTGCCTTTTTTATAGATACACAGCTCCTTTGCTAAGAAGACTCCTTTATTAATGAAGGTTTCGTAGCTTCCTTTGCTAAGACGACCCCCTTGATTAATTAACTTGATTAATAAAAGTTTCACGTGCTCTTGATGTCATCTTGATGCCACCCTTAATATACCACAAGCCATCCAATGTAGGCCGAAGCCCCAACACTTATGGAGCTGCCCCACAGGACTTACAGCTCCTCAATATGCACACCAGGTATCTCCTATGGTATATTCACGGTGGCATGCGGAGGCTTAAGTCAGGAAGCCCACGATTAAGAGAGATATCGGTCTCCCGTCCCTAGATATGTAGGACGTGGCTGCATATCCAACATAGACTCCTTTCCAGAAGGCCAACATGCCGGAATAGGAACCAGAGACCAAGAGGAGTTGATCCGGAGACCACTTTCCTCCTAGGCATGTGCCCTATCACTGGGATGGTCTCTGTTTCCTTTCTAAAAGGTTAGTAAATCTGTACATATCCCTATTCCTGAAGAATTTTTTTTGTAAAATCTTTACTAGCTTTTCCTACACTAACTTCTCTGTGCAACTCCATCTTTAGCGAATAAAGAGTCAAAACTATAGTACTCGCGAACACCTACACACTCAAGCTGTCAGATCATAAGTCTGAGTTACGAGCTGGAATCAACAGATTTCTCTCTTTTGCATCTTTCACAGTCTAAAATCTATACTAACTATTACCTAGAACATTTTTTGAAGAAACCGGAAGCACGGACTCCCTCTCCTCGTCGAGCTCTGCATTTTGGAACTTTCGACCCCTTTAGGACGATATTTCATTTCAAGCTAGGGGCAGCTTGTCAAGCATCGCTCGAGCTTAGCTCCTGCCCAGCTTGATAAGCTACATGGCAGCTTCTTTTACACAACAGAGAAAAAAATATCTTTGCAACTAATTTTCACCGTATAGACCCACGTACAACATGATAACGTAAATCTTGAAATTCATGATATTTGAGGTCACTCAACTTTACATGTAATGTAAAGTTGAGTGATCTCAAAACAAAAATCCATTAACAAGTACATGCTTGTTGTTAGTTGCTGTTATCACCTGATTTCGTGAAGTACCAAGAGAATTTATTAGAACTTAGGAATAAAGAATGAAGTCTTACAAGTGATTATGTTTACAAACCGTTACCATGAACATGATGAATAGGGAAGTTTTAAAGTTTTACTTCAAAAAATATATTTTTACTTCATAACTAAATAATTCTCTTGCTCAGTAGATTTTTAAGTTTGATGAATGAAGATAATCATTCAATTATCATTACTATCAAACTAGAAATCCATCGAGAATAAAACGAACATTAAGAGGAGGTGGAATGAAACTTAACTATATATATCTATTATGAAGGTGTATTTTGAAAAATATGAAAGGAAACAACGGTAACAATTGATCGTTATGTGATCAAGTTATCATAATTGTTATACCAACATTGATCAATTTGGATTGAAAACATGAAGAGTGAGCATAAACGTCTAAATAAAGAAAAACAAATATCAAACGAGGAATCATCCCATCGGCCTTCCAGTTAAACCACAAGTAGCACTATATAAGTTAAGTTAAGTTAAAAGTTAAGTTGTTAACTTGTCCGCTTAATCCCTTCGAGGGGCATGGGACTGTCCTTTGGGGGTAACCACAGCGTACCTCGGACCAGATTGCACACATAGCACACACAGCAACTTCTTGCACCTCGAACCGGGACCAGGCGGGCTCGAACCTCAGACCTTTCGCTTAGAAGTCTGAGACCAACCAACTCAGCCACCGATCTTCGGTGGGACGGTAGGATATCCACCAGAATCAGTTTCAGTTCAAAATTTTGGAGATTAGCTCCGACAGCTAGCTCATCGAAACTGTGCATGTTTGTCATGTTCTTATTCGTTGTCTAAAGTTGATGATATAGGGCTCAAAATGATCAGAATCTTGACCTAGAAAATGAGTCGTAGATGTCTTCAAACCGAGATGTGACGGCTGAGAAATAAGTCAAAGAAACAAGTTGTGATGTGAATCATAAATAAAAAATATACTCTTTTTTGAATTTTGAAAAGTTCTCTTATCGAATAGACTCTTGTTACAATGAGCGAAAATTTGGTTACAATGATCAACTCGCCTGGAATCAAAATCATTTTCTAGAATTCAGTTTTCAGAGAGAATTTGTCAGAACTTATATCAAAATTATATTTTCCGGTAAAAATTATAGCTTACACCAGGATTCAAACACAAAACCTCTTTCTCCTCATGTTCAGACCTCAACCATCTGAGTTATGACGCTCTCTTTACAATGCTAAGTTACTCCTTATATACCCTACCTGTGGTTTTAACATAAATTAAAAAGGTGTTATGATGCGACAAGAGACGATTTTCAGAAACAAATGGATTATCAATTTCCTCACAGATTTTCGCCATATGTGATGATCTTTCCTTTTTGTTAATTACCTTCTTCAGTTTGACAATTACACGTGAGAATGTTTTCAGACCACTTGATTTGTTCATATAAAGGTCTACAAAATCAATCGAGATTTCCGTGCCAGCTTTCATTACTAGAAGAATTATTGAGTAGAAAGCATCCGATCTCATGAATGCTAAGTTGAGGATTTTGTTACTATTCAATAGAATTCTATTACGTATGTGGCAAAGTATATAGATGTATATAATTCACGTCTTTTTACTCTTGACTAACGTTTTCCAACATTATTTGATTAAAAACCTGCTCTATACTTAGTTCAAAGTTTTACAAAGCATCTAAAGTCCTCCTTCTCAAAGAAAAAGGTTTCAAGTATTATATGGAAGTATCGAACTATGTAAGTGCTTACAGAGTTTGTCCATACAAATACCAGATATATAAACTTGAGCAGAACAGTAACTGGCTCTTGTAATTTATGTATGACGTGTGGTTTATCCAAACAAAGCGACAAGTCTGAGGCTGTGCTTAAGGATTATTGGGAACAATTGTCGAAGGTTTATGTGCATCAAACAATATTGTTTCAAACTATATATGCTAATGAACTAAACTAATAAACTAATAAACTAATAATATATAAACTAATGGTATGGAGAATTGTTTTATACACTAATATCAAATCAATAATATTTTAATGGATCCTGTTATTGTTCGTGACATTGTGATGAATAATTTTCCAAAGAAGAGATAGTTCAAGTGATTCATGTGTTTGTCATAAAATTATACATATAGAGATGTGAGTAACTGTCTTGAGCAAGTGTATAAACTGACGCAAAGATGCACGTTGTATAATATAAGTTCCACTTAGCAAATAAAAGTGATCCAGAAGTTATCGCTTGATAAACTATCGTTTGTGATAAACCACAATCTGTTTGCACTGTCAGTATCCATATTTTGCGATAAAGTAGTAGTAATAATAATAAATAAATAAATAAATAAGGAATAAATAAAAGAGAGAAAGAAGGACAAATTGATTAAAATACATGGATGAGCCATCCTTTCCGAGAAGTCCCTCTTCATCACCTTCATCACGAATATACCAACTCAAAGTTCTTTCTAGTTGGAATATTTACGCACAAATATATAACCTTCCTTGCAGCTAATCTGCACCAGGAGTTCAAAACTGCGGAAAATAATTTTCAGACGTGGGATACAGAGCTGGTAATAAGTAGTAATCTAGATTGCGTATAGTTTCAGTTTCGCAATAGGATTGGTGGTAATACATACAATTTTTCGTATTTTAGAGAGGGGTTTTGGATAAATCATTTTCAGTTTCATATGTGTAGTTTTGAGCATAGCACGTCTCTTCG
This sequence comes from Asterella californica, assembly GCA_036924285.1. Taxonomy (NCBI): domain Eukaryota; kingdom Viridiplantae; phylum Streptophyta; class Marchantiopsida; order Marchantiales; family Aytoniaceae; genus Asterella; species Asterella californica. The sequence goes on from JAYKYS010000008.1 coordinate 18,637,661, forward strand.
ACTCAATATCTCAAAAGATCATGTTGCTGATGTGAATTCGAAATAAAGAAATTCTGTAATACTTGTTTTCGAGATGAATCATATACCAGGTAGAAATAAATACTCCATACATTGTATACTCCAAAAAATCCCTTTATGGTCAAGGTGAATATGCATGGAAATGGTAGTTTTGGAAAATGATCGGTAAAAGACGAATTGACATTTCTGGGACGAGAAATTTTTGGCGGGGATAGTGCGGGAAGTGCACAGAGGAATGAAGAGCTGGTAGTATACATGATTATTTTGGTGAATATTTTTGTTGAAAAAAAGGTTTTTTCAGCAAGCAAACATTGTGTTACTGCATAAAAGATATGGATTTCTTTTGCCACTGCATTGAGCACAGTGGAAAGATAATCCAAATCTAAATCTAAACATTTGAATTTAATTTATTAGATTTAAAAACTAAATTTAGATACTTATCAGTTGAACATAACACATGGACTATGGTAAAAGGAAAAGCTATAAGCTTTATGAGTTGAAGCTTAACCCCTTCTACTGTGAGAGAAATATTCCGGATGAATAAAAAAATCTTTAATAATCACATTAATTTATGAACTAGCCATTCTCACAGGAAAGATTACCTCATAAATTAATGTGCATGCATAATATGAGGAGGTGAATACATGAATATGGTCTCTCTATGGTCAAGGTGAAAGAAAGAGACCAGAAAGAGTTCGTCTGAACTTTTCCGGGAGAACTGGAGAAATCCTTAGCTTGGACTTCTGTAAAGATCCTACCTTTATCTGCATGAAATTGTACACGCAACAGATTAATCTCATCCGAAAGAAAGATCGGTGAAAAAGAGAATTCTGTCTTATAGTAGTAAAACGAAATATAAATCTGCTTTTCGAAAAACAAACCAAGATGAAACAAGTTCGATATTCTTCTCATCTCAAAACACGAAGTTAACTGAAAATGAGGTTGCTGAATTGCAGCAATAGGCTTTATTCTTTATTTCTTTATTTATGTAAATAACTATTATTATCACGAACCTGAATCATTTAATTTTATTTACACGTGAATAAAAAAGCTTATTTGGTGATTTTCATATTTCTCTAAATACTCTATTCATTTACTCCACTCCCAAGAATGTACTATTTTTGCTAGGCGTTAGCATAGTTATATGCGATTGTAAAAACCAGAATAAACAAGAGAATTTTTATCGTGTAGCGGAACGGATGGAGGTGGAGAATGTAGACAAGAGGAAAGAAATAGCGAGAATGCATGGATACAGTTGTTGTGAAAACTGAAAAGAGAATAGAAAAAAAAGAGATCGTATAAATTGCTAACACATAGCCTCGCAATTCCACAAATGGAACTACTTTTTATGTTACCTTCACTTCAATATATAAAGTTTTTAGTCGATGCAGATTGCTCTATACAATAGAGTCTAAAAGAAACCACTAAGCTAATCAGAAATTCACTTTACACGCAAGTCTAATATTTTTATTAGACTTCACTTCACCCCTGTTAACATTGCATTTTGACCGTAACTCTAACTGGTAACCACAGGTTTAGCACGCCAAAACACCATGTCATCTTAATGCGAAAGTTGGACAATATTTAGCAGTTGTTCAAGATAAGGCATGTGGAAGAATACAGCAAATCTGCTTGGTAGGGTGAGAGATTTAGCCAGAAATTTATCTAACCCCATTTGTAATATATTTGTCGGATTTGACCTCACCCCTCTTAAATTTACATTACTTTACCATATATTTGACTGGCTATAGTAGGTTAAGAAAGTCCAAATGGCACGTCATTAGAATACGAGAAGTGCATGAGCATAACCCAGAATGTTTAATTTAAAACGTTTGTATAATAGGTTATCAATAATATTATTTTTTATTTTTCTTAATGTAATATTTTTACATAACGATGAACTTACTAAACTTGCTGTTGTTACCTAGGGGTGTAGTCAAACAACGTAAAGTTAAAAGGGTGAGGTCAAGTCGAACAAAGGGGTAGGACCAAGTAAATTTCTGCAGACAGCAACAGAAGATAATAGAGAACAATCGTACAGTAGTAACTAGACTCTGACCTTGGGTTAGATAGTGGTTATAGCAGGTTATGGAAAAAAGATACGCACCACAGTACATAGATAATACAGCTAAACTACATGTCGAGGATGACAAAGCGTTGGTTTATTAGTTACTGCTCAGATATCGACCAGTAGGTGGCAGGAGCAGACTTGTCTATTACAGTCAGCAGCGGTAGGGTGAAACAGCGTAGTCACCAACAACAAGAAGGAAATGAAGCTATACTAAATTTTACAAAGATTAACATTATTTAAGGTAAAACTGACAATTAAGTAGAAATGTATAAAGTAAGATTTAACTCAAAACTTTTACAAACTCACTCAATGAACTAAACCAAAAAGATGACTTACTTGATGACATAATCTAAACTGATCAGAGAAGATAAAAAGAATAATCCTGAATGAAAACTGAATGAAATTTGAGTTACAGGTTACTAGCCTCTTTTCTTTTAAGAAACTGTACATAACAAATTTCAAGATTTATAATTGTTTACTCATATTATTTAAATGTAGATAAACTCAATATTTAGCACTGTAAATATATTATATTTTTATTAATATGATTAATAAGTGTCACTCACACTAAATACGGTAGATAGTGTAGAGAGAAAGTAAGACAGTGACTGAACTTTCGAAGCTTGCCAGATTTGGTGGACAGTTCGAAGAGTGACGAGGGCTGGGGGCTAAGGGAGATTCAAACGTCTAAAAATGGCGGAACTCAAGTTCGAATCCATAATTAGGTCAGGTAGACAAGGGCTTGGGACAACGGTAGAACGGATGTACGATCCGGAACGAAGTTGTCGGTGTGTGGTTACGATGATTATAAAGCTCCTCAGGCCTGCAACACGTCATGATGCATAAACGGTACTGTAAGTGACCATTCGAATATGTCCTACAGTACGAGCCTACTACGAGGATTTTGTGAGCTCTACTTAATTAAACTCTAACGTACGATAACATGTGACTTCAAAGGAGTGCCGTACTTCCTCTATGTCGAGGTCAGCTAGCAGGCCTTGTACTGTACTGTACTGTAGCGTTCTGGTAGTTGACACCACCCCCACTCTCGAGTTCTCGAGTCTCGACTCCAGCGGGCGCCGGCATAGTTTCATCTCTCTGCGGCTCTCGTTCCTGCTTCGGCCTCTGGGTCGAGCTACCATGACGGCCCACCTCGTCTCCAATATCGTTGCGCCGGCAGTTTGCACTAACTGTGTTACAGTAAACTACTGTAGAGTTACAGAACAGAGCACTTTCAGTTTAGTTTGGGGCCAGAGGTAGACTGCAGTACGGATCGGGTAATGGGGCGGGCGATAGGGCGGGCAGGTAACTCTGGACCGCTCAGATTTAGTACAATGGTCCTACTAAATCTGAGCGGTCCAGAGTTTTATCGAACGTGTGCTGTTGAAAGGGTTCGAGAATACTCGTCTTATTCTGAGAATCTGATGTACTTGGGGGAGAAGTTACTGTAAGAAGTATGCTGTTGATACGTTAGGGATCAGCACCTCCACTATCACCCTGTCTCGCGACTGCGCAGGACTCTCTGCTAATTGCCTACCGGCTAACGATATGAATAGGGAAAGGACTCTCTCCTAACTAGGTACAGTCACTTGGTTGCCCACTTGGTATATTGTGGCAGAAATAGAGATCCTACATTTCAGGGAAACCTGGAACCGGCGCTTCCCGGTGGACATTGAACTGGGATTGACGGATTAGTTTACGGAGGGTTAACCGGCAAGTAGAGAGTGGAGAGAAGTGGTCCCGTTCTTCTGGTCAAGTCTTCAGTAAGTACACGTTCAGTTGTTCGGGAAAAAGTTTCACCGCATCGGAACCGGCGGCGTGCCAAGCGAGGGAGATTCGATAAATTTGCCATATTGGCCGTGCACTAACAGAGAGTCTGTCTGGCACGTGCTGGACTTCCGGGTGGGGGACTGCTTTACTGATGCTGCTACCCTAGGCAGCAGCAGACCCGCATCGTGCACGTCGAATCTGAACGAAGCGGGCACCGTGCTCAGGAGAAATCGATAAACTGCCGGTAGTTTGTAGCGTGGGTCGGAATATGATTTTCATTTTCGACACGTCCAAACGTAACATTCTTTTAATGGATATTCTTTTTCGCAGCATAGCTTTACATTTCGATATATTTTCGAAAGTTAATGTGAGTTCAGAGTTCCATAATTCTTGCCAGACAGTTGGCCGGTTTCCTATCTCTAAAATATGCTGCGGAACCATCAAACAAAGTAAAAATTTTCACTTGCGATCATCCCAATCTTGCATGCATATTTATTCACCTTTTTCAAATTCGAAAGAGGAGAATATACAAAGAGTTTTAATTTATGATTTAATTATTGTAAAAAAGGATTAAAATATAAATATAAAATATTTTTACTCGTGAGACTGGATAATTTTTATATCCAAAAATACTTATGCTCGCGTGAGTCACATATTGGTTTTATCTGATTGAAGTCAGCATGTGTAATGAAGTGACCAAATGAACTCTAAATTTAGTACTTTATATTTAGTGAAGTCAATTTATATAACTTTGACACACAAATAACGATAATTTTGTCGAGCAATTTATTTTCTTTGTGATTTTGCGTTTTATACTTTTCAATCAATTTTTTTTGAAGGTTTCTTTTAACAAAAAATAATGATTTATTTTGGTTCTCTGTTGAACGTTTATTTTTTTCTTCCTTCTTCTTAGAAGTGAAGTTTGGATACATATTCACTTGCGAAGTGTACATGGAAAAACAAAATATAATATGGAAAAAAAACATATAAATACACATAGTACTCCATGTTACAACGTGGAAAATCATTTTATTTACAACTATTATTTTAAAACTGATATATTTATAATCTCAAAATAGAACAGTATTCTTATAGTTTTTGACTATATTGAAATCTACAATATATATCAGTATGATCATAAATCATTACCGTATATCTTCGACGATCTAAATACAATTGCGAATTAGTACAATTTATCATCATCATATCCATCTCAGATGAACTGAACATAATCTCCAAACTTCATTTTCTTACCTTCAAGTACTCACAGTTACTACTTATTAGTATATAAATTCTTGTAGCTCCAACTTTGCTTTATATCCACTGGTTTCACGTATTTAGCCAAACGATGTCTCTCACACATACTTACAATGTTTTATTATATTTTGTTTGGATTCATCGTTTCTTTTGTTGTAATAGAAGGAGATCTACGTCTGGTAAGGTCATCAGTTTCCGAAAATTGGTTATATCCACTGATGAGCAAACAAGACTAATGTATTTCGGTAGTATTACCACTGCTGACATTATCTACAGGGGAGGTTTCCAATTGTGCTTGTTAAGTATTTGGACTACTTACTTTCAGTTTCCAAATAAGAAGAAAGAGGCGAAAGTATAGAGAAATTTTTGATTTTTAAATGATATATTTAATATCATAAGGATAACTTTTATTTTTAAACCTCCACTCCTTTTATAAAAGGTGGTAGAGAATTCTTCAACTTTTTTTAAAGTGTAAACCTTCTAAAAAAGGAAGGCTCAGTTTTGAATTTGTTGGGGATTGGTGTTTTCTCTACTGATATCTTTATTAGTACTCAACAAGGTTCATACAGATGTATCATAATAGAAATAGCTCTTCTTCCTCTATGTTTTGGTATATAACTTGTCCAGATTTATCTTGAATAAAAATAAAATTAAGTAAAAGAGTGATCTGAACATATGCAACTTCCATCCTAAACAGAACCCAAAACCTTATTTCCAGAGAGCCATGTGATTGTTTTGCCTTGCTATACCCCACCATGTTTCAGTTTGCTGAGTAAATCTGTCGAAGTTCTCTACTTAACTGCCGAAGACTCAAAATGGATAATCTCACAATCACATTCCTGTGAGCGGCCACTTGTTCACCATGGCCCAGGAAAAGGTTTCTGAGGTTCTGCAACTAAAAGGGAGTCTGAGAAAACTGGGATTTTTTATGGGCTCACAACCAGTACCTTCCTGTTTTCAGTCTGAAGTTCTCAAGTCGGCAGCCTCAACTGTAAACACAGATATTTCCCGAGCATGGCCAGAAAAAGGTTTCTGAGGTTCTGCAACTGAACGACAGTCTCAGAAAACTGGGTTTTTTTATGGGCTCACGACCAGTACCTTCCTATTTTCAGTCTGAAATTCTCAAGTCGGCAGCCTCAACTGTAAACACAGATATTTCCCGAGCATAGGGCAGGCAGCGACAGGTGAAACGAGTTGAAAAGAACTTTACGTGGTGAAGATGAAAGGGCTGGCATGGTCTTCGACCTGGCTCCGGAATCCTGGGACGCGGTCCAAGGCTCCAAGCAGCCAATGTGATGGCCATTCAAACAACCAAGTGGAAGAAATGAGTCAATGAGGAGATGGAGAGGGTAGGACCCAAGCTGGGAAAGAGAAGAAATGAGTAGATTAATCTAACCTGAGGGCTGGGTTGGGAAAGAGAAGAAATGGTAGACCTAACCTGAGGGTTGGGTTAGAATTTGCCCACCTAAGATTCATAGGACAAAAGAAGAAAGAGAAATAGGTAGCAGCTGGGGTGTCGTCAGCTGTGTGCTGGAGAGAGCGGCGCTCCAAGGGCGTGGGACATGGGGTAAAACATTGAATGCGTAAATGTGAGTGCTAGTGTGTTTGTTGACTGCTGCTTGTCGTCCATATTTGCTCTAGCCATGCATCAACGACTCTGAAAGCTGGACTCGGGTAGAAGAAAAAAGAACCGGTTGGATCCAACATCTTAGAGGAATGAATGTTGGGTATGCTATAAGAGAAAGGAATACAATAGAAGGAAAAGATGAAAAATACTCCCAGGTGGCACCGTTGGATGGATGGATGGATGGATGGATGGGCATCAGCCTGGGCAGTAGGGAGCGGGTAAGGGAAGGAAGGAGTGGAGTGAAGGCGCAAAAGTTTCCGTCCGAGGTAAGGTAAGAAGAGAAAAGAAGCTCAGAGGAACATGATAGCGGGGAAGCGGAAGGAAGGTGGAAGAAGAAGGAAAGAGCACAGGAGAACAGGGAGGAGACACAGGAGAGCAGGGAAGAGAGCGGAGTGGTGAGAGGAAAGGAAAGGGAAGAGTCGGTGTTTTTGGTTGCCGAGTCGTCCTGAGCTCTCCCCTCGGTTGAGGAAAGGAAAAGGAAGCGAAGCAAGGATAGCGGAAGAAGAAGGAATGGAGGAGATCCTGTCGCGGCATCGAAACAATTTACATGGGGAATCGTTCAACGTGACAGCGATTGAGAAAGATTGGAATGCACCAGCAATAGATCACAGTAGGAAACGAGGAGCACTAGTGCAGACATCCTAGGCTCAGAGCAGGCCGTGTCTGAGTGGAGAGCGACCGGGTTGTAGAGAGGGGAGAAATACTACTGATACAGAGACTCAGGCATAGTGACAGCACGAGCTCGGACTGAGAAAGATGTCGGCGTTATTGGTAGCGTTGTTTTTCTGCTTGCCGCCACAGGTGTTCCTGTTTCCTGCGGCTCAGAGGTGCTCGGTGATTCTTCCGGTGTTGCCTGCATCCTGGTCCAACCCTTTCTCGTCATTTTTCTCTTATGCGTATCTTCTGTCTGTCTATGGACGGGCGCACGAAGGGATTCAGGGAATGCGGGCTAACTTCGGCGTTTCGCACATCGTAAGGAGCTCCGGGCGAAGCTCACAGCTCTGGAATCGGTAAGTGAGATTGACATCTAGTATAAGGTAGACGTCGGTCTCGTTCTTGAGAATGGTCAGAGTCCTGTGATTGGACTCTTCTTTTCCAGCAGCTTCGAGAAGGCCCTCGACGTTTTATTGCAGAAACAATGACGATTTAGCTTTGGACCCGGTGCCCGTCCTATCTCCTGTATCCATGATACCTCCATCTCTTTGAACTGGACTGAAGCGGAATGGAGTAACGGCTCCTTTGGACTCAAACGTGGGAGTGGCAGAATAAAGGAGCAAGAGTGTTCCTGGCAGTTCTTTCCAAGTCCGAAATTCCTTCTTGTTATAACAGTGAGCTCGAGGGACTTCGGTGATTCGAATGGGAACACTCTGGAGATTCCAAACTTTGTGACAAAGCGAGCCTATGATCTGGCAACCGCAATCCTCTTCAAGTTTCAGTGTCCTTCACATTGAAATGCTCCAGCTTCTAGCGGGTTAAGAGGATGTGGACAGGGAAGGGTCCTTCCTGGAGGGAATGGACACGTGTGGGGCAAGGCAAACCTGTAGAAGCAGCTGCTTTCTTTCACTGGATTTCAGGAAGTGTACCAAATTCGCTGCTTCTCGTATCTTTCGCCGTTGGTGTACACGCGCGGAGTTCCTCCTTTGTACCTGCATAGTCAGGCAGCCTCCGCCACCTGGTTGAGAATGCAGTTTGACTTCAGTCTATTTTCTTGCGTCGAGAGTAGACCAAATCTTGATATTCTTGAAGCGTGATTTCTGTGAAAGTGAGAACACCCAGCTGAACAATATCTAGCGCCTATAGCCTTAAGAGTGGCGGTATGCAGTCGAGAAGCGTGGTCTGCTGATCAGCTTCCCCGCGACTCATGTTTCGCGCGAGCTGCAGGGCGTGATTGTTGCATGGACGATCATGGTCCTTCCGGTGGCCCGCCCCGGAGTAGCTAAAGAGTGTGTCCTTGAGCGCAATTCTCGGGAGTGGTACGGCAACCTCATGAGGCACCTTCGAAGTCTATTCATCGTGCGCACCGGGGGATGCTTAACACAGCCCGGTTCTAGCAGAAAGATTGGTAACACCTTATGAATATCTGTAATCTCTCGATGATCCTGGGGTAGGTGTTGTACCAGTAACGCAAGTCCTAGGGAGAGCTTAGCGCCTAGAGGATTTGGACTAAACATGGTATTCGTCTAAGTAAATATCGAAATGAGTGCGACTCTGAATTACTTCTGGGTTGTCAAGCAAAGATGTGCTCAACGTCGACCTTTCAAGGATTACAGTGGAAGAGGTTATCGCTTCCAGTCGCCATGAATTTGGGAAGGGCAGCGGTTAGATGCGCCGGACCGAGAGCGCCGTGAAGGCCAATTTTACTCTTTCAGGACTACAGTTACTGGGGAACGGGAATTGTACGACCAGATGGCTGGTTTTGTACATTTGGTAGCCGACGAATACAAGTGACAGTGTTTCAAGCGATGGGAATCCTGTTCTACTATAGCAAAGATGAAGCTGGTATACATGAAGCATTAGGTGCAGCCAGGAGGTTCTTATCCTGAATTAGGTTCAGAATGATCGCGTGTAGTTCACTGGCTTCGATATTTTTACGACAGCTGGATGCTTGACCTTATCGAATCCCAACCCAAGCCTTAAACCCATGCTGACGAAGACTGGTTGAAGGTGGGGTTCTACCGTCACTTTGACTAGCCGACATTGATCAGATCAGGTAGGTATGGTCAGTATTCAATTCTCTTCCAGGCATGTTGCTACGAAATTCTGTGAAATTGAGCCGCGTGGGATGAAACCAAGCTACAATGGCGATTAGCATTTTCGAAGGACTCTGCAGTAGCAGGGAAATGATTCACACCAGTTTGGGTACTCCCGACACAAGGTTTTAGTCTAGTAATAACTAAACCTACTCTCCGGAGTCTCCTAGTTCTTCTAGTTGTTACTCAAGGATCAAATTTTTGATTGAAGCCGCGGATCCCTGGACAGGCTACATTGTGGATGCCAATAGCATTGGTTATGTCTTATCTGTTCCAGTCCACTGGGTGATGACCGTTTTCTACCAGAGTTGGGACTGAGCTTTCAGGTAAGATAGTTTAGGATTTTAGGTTCGTTACATCCTTCTGACAAGATATTCCTCTATATCTCCAAGCCTCCAAGATCGGACCGTCAAAAAGGGTCGAAAATGTATGAACGAATGCATTTTCATGGGCACAGGGACTCTGCCTTGCTTGCTTCGGTCTTGTCACGAATGTTTTTGATTGTTCAATCTGCTCTAAGGAAAACATATACGTTCTTGAATGCCAACTTGAGGTTGTCTTCGAAATTCATTATCCGTTTTGAAGCTTACGGTTTGTGTATGTGATTTCGTAGTGGCAGGTCATGGTGGTGCTGCTGGCAGGCCCCCCGAGGTAGCCAACTCATGCTCCTCTTTATCTCATGGTCTCTCTTACTGCTTTTCCTGGGAATGCCCTGCCCGACGCGAGCAGCCAGTGATCTGTCTAGAGCAGAAGGCCTATCTGAGCCTGCAGTGGACGAGCTGAAAGACAGTAGGAATTCCGAACCCTTTCTACAGACCGGTGGCATTAATGGAAGACGCTACAAACATGGGGAGCCTCCCCCTGGAAAAGATGGTGAAGACACCTTTGTCAAATTGACCGTTAATTCTGGACTGAAAGGATCAAAAGTATCCTCGCAGCAAGATAGTGCAGTGGTACATGATCATGGTGTCCAATCGGTGCCACATATGGAGACTGGGGGCTTTCGGTGGCATGCTGGAGACGATGAAAAATCGAAAGTACCAAAATCAGATCCTGCGACTGTTGAGCGAATACACTTCGGCAGTCTCATCAAGGATTGTTTGAAAGTCAAGTGCTCATCTCTAGCAAGTTTTGATCTGAAACAGCCTTCGCTGGACAAGACTGTCTCATTTATTTCGAAGTTGGGATCTCCTACTATACAGGGACATGTATCTTCTTTACCGCATGTGGATATCATTCCACCATTTTTGGAATGGGGATCACAGCCGATGTTTGCGCCGTCGGTTGCATCTCTTACTGTGGTGAACACCTGCAACACCACTGGACTGAAGGTTTTCCAGCCTTTCAGCACCGACGCTCAATTCTATACCCATGGTTTTGAAGAAAAAGTTGTTGGTCCAGGTGGTGAACTCTCGATTCCCATTGTATTCTTGCCAAGGGCTGTGGGGGTTGCCGAAGCCATGCTCATTGTTCAAACGAGTGCGGGTGGATTTTTAGTTCAGGCACAAGGCAGGGGCATTAGCTCGCCTTACAAAGTACAAGCCTTGCAAGGAGTTCGAGTTGCATCTGGAGAATCTCTCCAGCACAAGATTTCACTCCACAATCCTTATGATGAAGTTCTACGAGTCGGTGGAGTCTACGCGTGGCCTGCGGATGTAGACGAAGGTGGGCCATGTGAAAAGGAATCCACCTCCAGCGGCACAACACATTGTGTGTACAAAGACAAAGATGGAGCACCTCTGTTGACTAATGAGCAGAGAGATTTGAAGGGGTTGAATGGCGGAGCCGCGGTTATCCAGATGAGATCACCTGGAAAGCTTGAGATTGGACCACACTCCAGTATACCAATAGCAGAGTTTGAATTCTCGGCCGTCAAAGCTGATAGATACTCTGGGTCCGTGCACATAAGTTTGTCAAGGGATAGTCCAGATTCTGCTGATGTATTAATGCTACCAATAGATTTTCAGGTAGGTAACCTGGGAGAAGATACTTCACTTATTGGGCCAGTTCCTGATGTGCTTGAGTTTGGGATATTGACCAAGGAAGACCAAACCAGCACTGTGGTTGTTACTCTGTATAATCCTGGAATAGAACCAGTTCAGGTGGAGGAGATTTCTGTACTTGTAGAGGATAAAAACATAGTTGACATAGAATACATGAAAGACCTTGTCTTGCAACCGTATAGTGAGACAGAGGTAGCAAAGGTTACGTACAGTGGCAGGGAAGAGACTGTTCCTGCTGGTCTTTTTCATTGCCACCCTCGGGAGCTCATGAGGAACCGGAAGCTGTTCGTGAGAACCAACAGTTCAGTGAGCCCCGAAGTGCAGATTCCTTACAGGGCTTTGGTTTTTCATGGATCTGTGGATTGTCATCCATCTCAAGGATCTGTCAGTTTTGTGCCTCGGGTTAGTGATGAAGACCGTGAACCATTGTCAGTGTTGGACGAGGATGCACATGAGGAACAACGAATTCAGTTTGCTAATGGCCTGAGTGTGCCACTGGCTATTTATAAGGTTAGCAGTATAGAGCCCTCAAAAGTCACAACTTCGTAAAACTTATGAGAATCTCCTGCGCTGCTATCCTCGTGAAGTGAGAAGTCAAGCACGCGTGTGAATTGCTGGAGAGTCACGGTTTCTTCTGAGATCTAAATTTCTCACCTTTTCTCTGGATTCGCTTATTTGTCTGGGTGCAGGACCTTGAGAGGAGGACGAGGTTAGTGTCACAGGTGGAATCGGGAACCCTGCCGTCAACAGGCACCTCGGATAGTGTGTGCTGCAGTGAAACTTCAGTGGGTGAAATATCGATCCTTGAACAGACCGAGCTTATTTACCCTCTGGTGCAGATTGGCACCGAAGAATCATTTTGGTTAAATTTGACCAATCCGAGTGGGATTCCGATTCATGTGCAAGTTGCGGTGAGCTCTAATACGGAAGCTAGTCATCGATCTTGCCAACACATGGACTTATACCCTTTGGATCCAGGTTGCACTTTAGGATTGGTTTCTGATGCCCCGAATAGACAGACATGCGGAAATTCGGATTTGGTGAAGGACGTTTTCTCATTGGCCGAGGGAGCCGTCGCTGAAATGATTGTGGAAGCTCATGGTACGGTATCCCTTGGTCCGGTAGTGTTCCGACCGACGGAGAGATGTCTGTGGACGGGCCTTCTGTCGGTTCTGAACAACTTGACGACCGTTGAGTGGGTACCTTTACAAGGGTCTGGCGGCTCTGGGAGCCTCACTTTCTTAGATGGAGATTTTCCCATCAGTCTTCTCCAGCTAGATTTCAACGTCACTGAAAAGAACCCGTTTTACAATGGTACGAACTCTGGTGCTACTCATTGTGCTATATGATTTCTTGTATCTACCTTGATTCTTACGAAATGTCGAAACGAAATGTCTTTGTGGCGTTTCATTTTCCGCTGGATGTTAGACCATAACTAAATAAGTGAGTGCATCGTAAACTGAGGAGTGGGAGTACTCCGTTACCTCAGTTTACGATGCAGTTACCTGAGGTAAACTTTGTTGCATAAAAGCAGACGATATGTTCTCTGGTCTAGGTTCTTTGCATTCGATTTCCCGTATTTGTTAATATGCTATGTACAGCCACGAGACCATCTTTAAATTTACCACGATAGGTTTCAACATTGATAAAGCTTTATTGGTATCCTGAAAGTAAGGTCTGCAGAGACATTACATCCGTAGCTAAACGATTTTGCAGACCACACGCCCTATTCTCCAATATGGAGCTGCTGTTTAGATGCTAATACCAAGAAAAGACTTCGGCTGGAGCCTATACATTTGAAAGCCCTTAGGCTTAGGATGGGTACCACTTGTACTACTGCACGAGTAGCGGTGCGGGAGGAATTTGGTGTAGAACACACTGGAAGAGCGAAGCTCCAGGGGCGGTGGCAACTGGAGCAACTAGAACCCAAGCAGATAACCAGTGAAGGTGTTTAACACCACTTGAGTGCAGGATCGGCCAGTTAAACAAGTCAATACTTGGACAAAGAAGATAGCAGTAATTTTGAGAGTAGCAGACGTATCAGAGAAGCTCTGGAACGTGTCCAAACTCGAAATGAATAAGCCTGTGAAGGAGGCAATGGGTAGGCTTGCCCGACAGAAGACAGAGATGGAGGCCATCTCTGTCTTCTGTCGGGCAGGTAGAAGCCAGGTTCTTCTCTGACTAGAGAGAAGAACCTGACTTCTAGACCTACCTTACCCATACTAAGTCGAGCAGGTAGCCTCCCGTTGAACACCAGCATGAGTAAGATGAACCAGCGGACTAAGGTTTGTACCTATCTGTCAAGATGGGGACGATACGGTGCATTATCTGGTAGACTATGTAAAGATCCGACCTGTTCACAAGTTTCAGTCGCCTGGAGTCAAAACCAAAGCAGCCGGACAGAGTCTCGGCTGTTGATGATCTAGTTAAATCCTACCCGGCTGAAACTTGGAAGGTGAGGACTTATGTCTTCTAGGGTAAGTAGTCGTACTACTTGGGTAAGTATCCCATTCTTCAGGTAGCTTTCTCTTCTGCGTTGTCTTCATTATCTCAACCCATCATTGTTTCTAGCACCGTCCAGCCAGAAAAGCGGGGTCTATGGTCGAAAGGCTACGGCATGAGTTCGTCATGAGTACATCTTCTCTGAATTGCCTAACCCTCCTCGTTGGGTGCTGATGAAGTCAGGGAGCCGGTTGAGGTGCATGTGGCAGGAGAGTGTTCTGTTGCATGCTCTGTATGTACACCTACTCATTACCTACAGCTGTGTCCGTGACTTTTGTTGGGAGAATTGCTTCTAACCTCTACCTTCTCATGGTTGACACCCTGGTGTTGCGTTTGCTGGCTCGATTATTCGTGAATGCCGCCTGTATGCCTCTCCAGACGATGTACCTTGTGTTTATGTTCGTCATTTTCTAGATATCCTGCCCTTCACGTTCTCTGGTTTGAGACTTGTCGCTCTATTTTTGTTGTTTTTTCGCTCAGATCATACGCATCGTATTTGTACTTATAATTTGTCTTACAGCCACCTGGGGGTACCATCGTGGGAATTTGCTCACCTTACACATTTCCTCTTGGCCCGACCTCGGTTATATACATTCGCTGACTTCTCAAACCAAGTTAGCATACATGTTACCTTTCTTGTTACTCACTTTGTACTTGCATGGGTTCGAAACTATTTGGGGGTTACCTAAGTGTGCGGGCGACGTCACTGCTTTCTCAGAAAGCTGCTTTACCCGTGTACCAATGTACATCTTCTCTGAATTCTTTATAGAGAAGCTCACTTGGCGGTGCCAATTGGAGCAACTAGAATCCAGCAGATATCCACAAAGGTGATTAACACCACTTGGGTGCAGGACCGGCCAGTTTAACAAGCCAAGACTAAGAAGACAGCAGAACTCCTGAGAGTAGCAGACTTATCGGAAAATCTCGGGAACATGTCTGAACTCGAAATGAACAGGACTGTGAAAGAGGCAATGGGCAGGGTTCACCGACAGAAGACAGAGGAGGCATAAAAAAAGCCATCTTACTCTTTGACGAGAGTGTACCCGGAAGAACCTGGCGTCAAGACCTAGATTAGAGGAACCCCTACCCTAGTTACTAGGTGGAAGTTTTAAGTTTTGAGCAGGAAGCATCCCGTTGAACGGCAAGATGAATAAGATAAACCAGCAGACTAAGGTCTGTACTTTGTCAAGATGTGCAGTATTTGGTAGATTGTCTAAAATTTAGTGCTCTCAAAACAAATCTGTTTAGTGACATTACAGCTGATACCATCGGGCACGTTCACAAGATTCAGTCGCCTAGACTCGAAACCGAAAGCGGTTGTTGTCCGACTCCTTTTAGGTTCAGCCTGACAAAGTTTCTTCAGTCGATGATCTGGTCAAATGCTTCTAGCTGAAATTCTGTAAGGTTAAGACGAACGTCCTCTATGGTAAGTCGTCTTACTGCCTGGGCAAGTCTCCCCTTCCTCAGGTAGCTATCTCTGCTGCTTTATGTTCCTCTTCCCAACCCATCCTTTCAAGCACCGTCCACCCAGGGCGCCGGGTCTGTGGTCGAAAGGCTACGGCATGCACTTCTTAATGAGTCCATCTTCTCTGAGTTCTACATTCATGAGCTACCTCAAGTGTACGTGGGTAGTTGTTTTATCCACATATCCGCTATCCATATAAGCTGGCAGACAAAGTTTGACAGAGTTAGCAGAATTGATCGTATTACTGATCCATATTCGGTTCTGGGTTACCGCTGTCCTCGATTGGTTAATATGACACATCACTCACATCACACGGGAGTGATGTCTGGATGGGACATCACTCCCGTGTCTTTCCTTCTGGTATATGTGCACCTTCTACTCTGCAGTTGCTCTCTGCATGATAGGCGTAAGATGGAGGATCAGTGTTCTTCTTCCTAACATGACTGGTTGTGATTTTCATCTATACAGGGGTAAGAGGGCTTTACCCGTGTGCCAATATATACAGGGCCCAAGAGGGCTACGGTTCTTTCAAATAAAGTTGCAGAAAGTTTTACTTGGAAGAGAATGTATGTACTGGGTTCAGAAGTTTCGGGTTAGCTCAAGTGTGTGTTGGCAGTTCTTGCATTGCGCTGCTACGCAGATAGACCGAATATACTTCTGGGGTTAACCATTGTCCGTTGGTTATTCAGCAGAACCCAAACCAGGATGTTTTCCCTTCTGGTCCTTTACCGTTTACAAATATAGTGTAGTTGATTAATCCTGGATCCTGATGGTAGTCAAGTCCAGCTGGGAGTGGATATCCACTCCCAGTCTTGAGTCTTCGCTTTCTTGCTGTGAGGAAAATCTGGAATTCTTAAATGACTGGCTGAAATTTCGCCGCCGCCGAATCGTCAGCTTGAACTTAATGATTCTGAAATATCGTGGCCTACTCGCGTTATGGAGGTCTGCGCATTGTTTCCTCTGGGCTGTTTGCCTTGCATGTGCCAGGCAACAGTTTATTTCTACTGCGAGTTCCATGATGTGTCTCACCGAGTTGTGCATATGTGCAGGTGTGATGGAAGACCGGGTTGAAGGATTCCTGGATACAAATAAGGCCAAAGAAGTATGTTCACAGCGAGTCACAAAGGGCTTTTTAGCAAAAAATACTGGGGATATCCATCTCGACGTTAAAGCTGTGGAACTAGTGGGGGGCGGGTGCTCTGCATACGGGTTTGAAGTGGGTTCTTGTGAAGGATTTCTGCTTGCCCCGGGGCAAAGTGCTGAGCTTCATATCTCATACCAACCAGATTTCAGTGGGGAAGTCTTCCAAAGAGATCTACGGCTCATCACCTCTGCTGGTGTCGTCCAGATACCACTTTTAGCAGTTTTACCTGAGCACATTCTACCTTTGTGTTCAGAGGTGTCTCAGTCCACGAGATGGGAAAATGCATTCCTGTTCCTCGCCATCGTTGCTCTTTTTGTGGTCCTTGGAGTTTTTGTCCGAATGCTTGTGCAGGAAATGTCTCAATCTCAGGATCAAATTTCGTCGAATGGTCTGAAGTCCATCTCTCAGCAGAAAGGTGGGAGTCGGCAGATTGCTCCCATTCTCTTTTCACCCAATCATACCGTGTTGGTTACGAAAACAAACAACACTGTTGTGGTCTCTGGGCGTCTAAGGTCAGAGACTGAGATTCAGTCACGGACTGGAGACGGGACTGGAGCGAGTGGTCCAGGTAGACCGAAGGAAAGCATCAAGGGGCTGGTTCGTGCACTGAAAGGAATTGGAGCGTATGCTGCAAAAGCAGATAGTGTCACACCTTCTGTAGGAACAACCCCTGGTTGCGAAGACACTAAAGCAGATCTGGCGCCCTCGACTGGGCTCTCAGGGCTCAGGGTTAAAGTACCTATTCCAGCAGTACTGAGCACATCGAAGTCCAATTTAGCAAGCCCCATGAAAGAAGCAGCACAGAGTCCTTCTAGTAGCAGCGCCCGAAAAGTAGTGGTTGAGAAGAAAACTCAGGTCGCTCGCGGGGACGGACTGCAGGCGAAGATTGCTCCTGAGCCTTTGGATGAGGTTATTCCGGCGCCTGTGAAGCAAGTGCCGGTGTTGAAGTCTCCAAAGTCAGGGGTTTGCAACAATACCAGTTCGACATCTATCAAACAAGGAGAAGGAGAGGTTCCACCGCAGAAGTGCTCACCGCCTCCAGCTCTGACATTACCTATCAACGCTGGTCTTCTCAGCGGATCATCCGTTAGGTCTCCAAGGAAAGGTAATCAGTTAAACCAGTACAGGCAGGTTACTTCTCCGAGGTCACAGCCCTTGTCTCCCTCGCAGCCACAGTCTTCAGGGATGGTTGCTAGTGAGAAAGAGAAGGGCAAGAGGAAGAAGCGAAGGAGCAATGTGGGTGCAGTGAAGCTGGATCCTGTTTCTAAAGGGCGCAGTGGAAGTTCGTCACCTTCATCATCCCCCGCATCACCAGCAACACCAGCCAGTCCGTCAAGGCCAATCAGTCCTTTGCATCACCCGGAGTTGCAGCCGAACGTGTCGACTATTTCAACTGGATTGTCCAGTTCTAAAGGTTTGGGAGGCACTCGAGTTACCAGTGTCACTCCTCTTTCCAAGCTTGATGTGGACGTAGAACGTCGGGGTCCAACAGGTAGATTAGGCTCAGGAGCTGCCAAGGAACCTGCAAACCCTCCAGTTTATCGAAGGAGTGAGAGTCTGAGTGTTGATGTCGCAAGTACTGCGCTTCGAGAGATGGCAAAGGCGACTGATCTGAGTTGGTCAACTTTGTCCGGGAGGGGTAGCAGGTCAGCAGGAGACAGAGGTAATGAGGGGGCCAATGGTAGGCGTGGAGCTTCTAGAGATTGGGCAACTGTTGCCCGCAAGGCAACAAATGGTGAACCACTGATAGGGAAGGGAGACATTCCTGATGATGGAGGTTGGGATCGGAGGGCATGGGTCAGTCACGGTGGGCATGGTGGTTTTGCGGGTCCCGTTTTGACACCATCAGCTACTTTCCCACGGAGATATGATCGAGGATCTGGGTGGAATCTACCGAGTAGTGGAGACGATGAACATGAATGGCTTAAGCCAGCTGGGTGTTCTTCGCCCCTCGTACCGGTATCCACAATGCCACCTGCCGCCAGGGCTCCAGGAGCTAAAATAGCAAAACCCCTTGCTGAGGGCGCGAGTATGATATTGGACACAGGAGGTGGCCGGGATATTCGGTGGTGTAATGGTGGAGGAGAATACACTCAGAATGGGATGACCAGTTGGGGTGACCTTCTTGACAAGAAGGCGTCTTCAGGTTTTCCAGGACTTAATTCTGATGGCTTGGTGTATGATATATGGGGAGATCACTTCGGTGAGATTAGTCGCTGCTCCACTCAGCAGACAGGTTCAGTCAGGGACGTGGTATACCAGAGCCTCCCAATGGTGGATACCGCAGCGAGTTTTTTCTCTTCATGTGCTCAACCTAATTTTCAAGGTACTGACACCCGGGTGCAGAGCCCCTTGTCCGGAGGTTCCTCAGGATTTTCTGTATTCTCCCAGGCCCCAGGTTTGGGCCATATAGAAACTTCCAACCTCTCGCCAACTCTTTACAACTCCCCAAAACCTGGACCTCCACGACAATCTATCTTCTCCGACATCGCTGGTACGGGCAACTATGGAACTGTCAGGACTGTCCTTCAGGGACACGCGTTTTCGTCACACCTTTCAGGCTCTCCAAGGAAGGCAAGGGCTCCGTACTCTCCGCCCCTCGGACCTTCACCAATGTCTAGTGTTGAGTTCAATCCACTTGTCCCGGAGGTTACCCCAAGTGACCCGTCATGCTCATTCTGGTCCAATAGCAACCTTCAGGAAGGGTGTACGGCAGCAATTCACTCCCGAAGTTGAGTGACTTATACTGAACTTTCTGTGGAGGTACTGTTTTGCTGACTTTAGGCTTGAGCTGGTAGGTTCCGGGGGTTTGAATCATGTATCGGTTATGTCAAACCTTTGGGAGGGTTGGCTACATGGCCCCTAAAAGACAGAAGTAAACTTTAAAGCGTTGTGCACCATCAGTTAGATTATCCGTATGTGCATCAGGTCATGTGCACCGTTTCTGCATGTGTTGAATTAGACGAAAATTTTGTAAGGCCCCTGTGGTTGGTACTAGTCAGTTAGTCAAAACCAGGAAGAGAGGCAACGAAGTCCTTCGCTTTCAGTATTACGTACTGGATGAATCCTTTCCCTAGGTCCTCTATGCCACTAGGTACGGCGCCTGGAAATCAAACCGTGAAATCTACTTCCTCTGGAAAGGCTGGGATCGAGTTTTAGTACTGAGGCTAGTAGTGAAAGTTAGGTACTTTGGGACCTGCAGGTAATACCTGAAGTCTAGGTTTTCGCAATATGGGAATTCTTGGAACTAGACGCATGCGTGTTGTGAGAAATGATACTGTGAATCTCCGGGTATTCTGTAGGAGGTAACCTAGAATCACCAGGTCAGATTCACATCGTTGCCTTTGATTATACTGGCAGAGCGAAGAGACCCTTGCAGTCAAGCTATTGAGGGATGAGGACAGTAGAGACGGTATGGTCATTATCTTCAGCCGACGTTATGTCTGCGTGCTGTCTGCAGTTCGTCTGGAATTGCGATAGAGGGTCCGAAATTCTTTCCTCACAACAGCATTTAAGCGTAGGTCTTCAAGCTTCGAAGTACGCGGAACACGGGGTCTAAGTCAAGGTTAACGCAAAAGAGTGAGTAGTGGGTTTGGTTTGTCTCAGTACTTTTTTGTTCGGGTGGCTGATGTCGTATCTTCACCAGATGCGGGTTAGAGTATGTGATGATATCCGTGCCACCTTTCAAGTCACGAGCAAGAGAGCGTGGAAATGAGGATAAACTCAGCGTCCAAATTCAGGGATGTGATTGGAAACTGAACATATTCGACCATGGGCAACCCAAACTGAGAGTGCTGCGAGGAAGTAGATTCGAGGAGTTAGAGCCCGAGGAAGGTGCGAAAGTCGTGACTAGACCTCAAAGATTGTACGTCAATTCAAGCCATACGGAACGAAATAAGTGAAGTTTGTCTAGTAAATCGCAAGGATTCGAGTTTCAGGACGAGCAATTTTGGCCTCTGGAGAGTTATCTGTGCTTTTGCTCTCTCACCAGGGTCGGATGAAAGATAAACATTAAGTTGTGAGTATGCTCGAGTGGACCATTTCGAACTGAACTGAATTAAACTGAAACTAGGTCCGTACTGACCATTTGTAGGGCATGAGCTGAGTAAGGCATCGTCAAGATATCTGAGTTCCTTTTCTACAACCAAGAAAAGAATTCAGAAAATAGAATATTGGTTGAAAGAAGAATTGAGAAAGCAGAAAGTCAAATAGCTGAGTGCGAAATATGCATCTCAAGCGAACTGCGGAATGCAGTGTGAAAATCGTTGGAAGCGAAGTAGCTTTTTCTCAGTTGGCTGCATCTTTCTAAAAAGAAATATTTGTTCACAGGTAGGGGATCAGTAAGAGAACTTTTGTTTTTGTTTCATTATCAGAAAAATATGTATATATTTAATCAAAAATTATTATTAAGTTAATAGTAGATACAGAATTATTTGTAAGTTCTAAAGATAGAAGGAATCCAGAATTGTGACCAGTATAAACATAAGTAGTAAGTATAGCGCACAAACACGCGGTTTCAAAACTACAAAGCAAAGTTGTTGATATCAAATGATGATTAATCTATGTCAGACATAATTTATCATCGAACTTTTAAATCAATTAAATTGTTAGGTAATAAATTAATTAGCATGTTCTTCTCTTCATAACATGCATGTTTCTGAATGATGATATCACATTGACGCGGGAAGTATGCAGTTCAAGCCTGAATTGAACCTAATGACATTTTACATTAGTTCGTTTGAAGTCTGTTCAAAATAATTTGGAAAATTCCTGATCAGGAGGCTGCTATTTGTTTCCCACATAGGGTTTTAGTTTCTAATTTCTAAAATTGAAGAGGTTGCATTCTTTATACGTAAAGATGATCCTTTCGTTTGTTATTTGTGAGGCAACCGTGCATATTCATCTTTCGATGGAGGAGGTGAATATGCACAGAAGAAGGGTTAAATGTATATTTAGTGACGAGATACTGGAATTGTACCTCTTGAAGCATGCAGGCCGATATATGCTTTATGGGTTATTTTCTTTTCTTTTGCATCACTCTTTCTTAGTTACTATTTAATATGTATTGAAACTTCTAATTTTATTTCAGATTTATTCAATATATTTCAATTAATATAATTATTATTAATATAAATTAAAAAATATTATCAACTGAGGTTAATTCATTCAAGAGTTTATGTGTTTATATGAACCCAAAACCACCGAAACTAATTTACATCAAGAGTTCTTTCTTTAATTTTCTGCATGTCTCCTCTTGTCAAACTCAAGAGGTATGCATATTGCGCTTGGGGTTGATTATATGTGGGATCATAACGCTGTGTATTATACATAAGAAAAAAAACAAAACAAGAAAAAGAAAGAAAGGACATAAGAATAGAAAATGGCCCGATGGTCAATTTGAGAGAGTAATTGAGATAATGAAAATAAATTGAATAAAAGAAATTTAATTGGAGGGATGAAATGTGTATGACGATAGATCTGGATGTGTAATTGTTTCTGGAATTAACCTTAGAGTTTAGTTATAATTTGAATGGATTTTGCTTAAAATTCTATCTAAATATGAATGAAGGAGATATATGCTAGTTGTGAAAAATAACAACAGATTTGAATAAAAAAGAAAAAAGAAAAAATTTATTTTAAAACTTTATGTTTATAACGCAGTTGTCCTTGTCATGTGAACAACTTCTTTTTCATAGTTGGTCCAAACTATGAACTTTGAGTATAATTTAGTTAACTTATGTTTACTTAAAACATAATAAAATGGACAAATAAACTTAATAGATGGATATTTATAAAATATAAAGATATAATAAGAGTAAAAACTGAAGATTTTCTAGATTTATTTAAATAAAATAAGATAAAATAAATTATTTTAAAATAAGCAAAATTTTTATTTTTAAACATATCTTAGAAATATAGTTTTTTTACTGGTTATGTTTTCAACAAAAGAAAACCGTGAACCACTTAATGAAGACACGAAGTTGATTTTATGCTCATGGTAAGAAGATTTTAGTATGTAATCTGATCATTTATAATAGCATTGGGGGAGCTTCCAACTTACTTCAAATATAAGCTTGCCTCTTGAACCAAGTCTTTACAAGGTGGTTTTCTTTTTATTTGGATGTGTTGATATGATAATTTCTTTCATTATTCAAAACCTTGAGGTTAGTTGTTGCTAATCTCTACCATCTAATGTCGAGAGACTGAGAGGTCTAATGCATACGCGTAAGATGTCATTGGGTTCATATCTGTGCATGTGACGCATATGATAAGACGGTTCATGAAGAGGCAGATCGTGTTGTGTGTGCTAAGAGAAATCGAGTCGTAAAGAGTGAAGATTGAAGTACTTCAGTTGTCTATAGAGGAAAACTAGATAGTTCTGATCGTTTGGAACTAATGTTGTCGTTGGATCCATTAGGATTAGAATATGAATTCTTCAAGAAATTGAAGACATTATGAAGTTTCATTGAGCAATTTGAGAGATGTGAAGGAGAAAGTTTCCATCTGTTTTTGTTCACTTGTGACCTAGGGGCGCTTTGTTTTTCATGATCTATAGACTAAACTTTTCGTTCTTAGCACCAATGCGATCATGGAGTCTTAATCTACGCATAAGGGAAGACCTTATGTGGATTGGATTGTTGTTTTAAGAGTGATGAGTGAAGTTGAGCCATAGAGGACCGATTTACGTTAGCTTTTTGCTGCATGCGATCAAATTTCTTGTCATACTTAGCAAAGAGAACTCCAAATTGTTTGTTTGGGGTCTCATTGGGATCAAGATAGTCTTATCTACTAACGAGAGAAGACAAATATTAGGTAAGACAATCCATTTTGCTGATGTGAGTGATTTTAGTCCACAAGGAGAGAGTTTTGGGAGATTCACTTACAACCTAAAGCTGGATTGACTGTTGGAGGTCGGATTTGTAAATTCTTGTGGCCGTTGGAGTTAGGAGGGTAGACCCTATCCATTTTTGAAGATTGTTTGGAGAACGGAGAAAGTCTCCAGATAGACATTTTTTGGATTCTTCACTACGAGTTTGGTGCATACTTCGGGTTTCAACGTGATTGTCTCTAAATTGTTAGCTACGTGTGCTACGATAACAACCTTCATTTGAGTTAGGGTGATCTGATCATCTAGTGCTCTAGTGAGCGATGACGGTGATGTAATTTTGATTTTGACGTCGAGTTGAGTTCTCTATATTACTAGCTACTTGGGCTGCACCACCACCCTGATTTGGGTTGGAAATGATCTGATCATCGGGTTAGTGTGTACTCAGTGGCAGAATATGTATGGTGGTGGTATTATGGTCACGGCAGTTACATAAGATATTCGTGAGTTTAAGGTGCAGAGACGTTGTTGTGAAGCTTTTTGTTAGCAAAAAAGACGTTTCTCTTGCTTTCAGTTACGTTTTGGCGGTTCTTGTCATAAGGTTGAGTTTCGAGATTGATTTAGAGACTCGGGTGCAGCTTACAAACGACTACATATGTTTTTCAGTTTTGTGTTTAATAACAGAAATGTACATAAAGTGATGTTTGACATCTGAAAGGCTTGTTCTTGTGGTTTCGTGTCTTTCTCTCGTATTTGTTCTTGCACAAACATCTTCACAGCTAGATATCCCGTGCATTCTTGGACCTTCACGTAATGTAGGATACAATAACGTGATCAGATATTACATATGCAGTAAGTACTTTGCTCAATTACAGTACCAATCCGAGGAAGAAGCACTGGAGGATAGTGAAGCGAGTTTTCACACTTGAAGGGTACAATAGATTTCGAGATCAGTTTCAAGCACATTCAGTGGGAGTTCAAACAGCTCCAAGACAATTTTCTGCCATGCAGATTACGCTGGTAGTAGAAAGTCATGCAATGGTTACATCTTCATGATGAATGACAAACCGTTGACTTCGAGCGGTCAACGACCTGTGATTGCTACATCTATCACAAAAGCTGAGTATGTACTAGCTTTTGCAGCAGCGAAGAAAGCAGTTTGGTTACGACGTTCTTTGGATGAATTGGCTACAAGCAAGAAGGTCCGACACATCTCTACAGAGATAACCAAAGTGCAATCAAGTTGGTCCACAACCTAGAGTTTCACAAGTGGACCAAGTACGTAGACATAAAATATCACTATGGACGAGAGCAACAAGAGAAGGATAGAGAGATAGAAGTTAAGTCTGTTAGCACCAAGAAACAAGTGACAAATATCAAAGGCAAATCTTGACCCATTCAAAAAGTTTAGAGAGCTTATGGGAGTGTTATCACCTCATCGAGTAAGAGTATTGTTTAGGTACATTTTGTGATGACTATACTTTCTAGCAGTTGGATAACTAATATATAGCTAGATATTAGTTAGTTACGGTCTAGGTCAAGTTACGAGCGATTCAAGTTATAGGGCTCGGAGCTTTACGTCGTATGAACTAGATAGAAGTACGAAATCTCTCTAGAGAATAAAGTCTTCGTAAATGAGTAAGCTAGTCTTTCTCTGCTCAGCAGTCGCAGTAGAGCATGCATTCTTGTTCTTTAGACTCATACAAACTCCATGTACCTCTGTATAGGTCACATGGAATCTGCATGTGTACCAACCCATGGAGAACTCTTAATCTGCACAGATCAAGTGACTGGAGATTGAATAATTGCAGATGCTTTTAGTTTTTCTTTTCACGAGACTTTCAGAGCCACTCAAACCTTTCTCTATAACGAAATTTACAGGGTTTAGGTGAGAAGAAGTAAGTATAAACTATAAGGCTTTGTCAGGGATTGCAGAAAGTGTGTAATAATTAGAAATTATTTTTATCAAAAGCATTCAGGAGATATGATTTACGGGTAGAGAATAGTTACGTACAATTACCTCTGGAGGTGGTATGTAAAGTTTACAGCCGAAAACTGTAAAAAGTTTTACGGGAGTTATAGGAGTTCCATAAAAAGAAGGTTTGAGTGTCCCTATTGGGTCGGATTGCTGAGTGTTCTATATGTGTTACGTTGAGCATCTCATTAGCTTTTCTTCAACTCTTGCATCCACTGGCCATGTCGTCACGGGCCGTCTTCCGATCTAAGCATTCCACCTCTTTTAACCTCTAACCTAGAGCGAACTCGAATTGATCGTTGTGCTCATGGGATCACACTCGATGCGCTCATGCGCGTTTCTGCTCCGCCATTCATCTCGAGCTCTTGCGTTCTGTGTTTAGCACGAGATTCAAGGTTGGGGGTTATACCCCACTGAGTCACCGTGAATCTTGGTCAAGCCGCATTTGTACACGGTGCTGCACTCTGCTACTCACTTGGGGGTCTCCGGAAGCAGTTTGCAGCTAGAGATTTCGACTCGGTAGTCATACCTGCTTCCAGCAAGCTGTTCGTGACGACGGCTGCCTTCAAGTATTTTACATTAAGATCAAAATATTCACGGTTCCAAGCTATCGAAGCGATAGGGGCTCATACTTGCTCATGTGCTCAACTGGGCGTCGTGTGTTCGGGATGTCCACAAGAAAGAAGATGCACTTGTATAAAACTTGGTACTAGGAGGAAGTTGATCACTACGCACGTAAATACTCGTGCACTGGAAAGGAATGTCACGAAGATCCGATATGTGTAACGGGAAACACAGATTGAAGAAGCTTAGCACAAAGCATGAATTCATCCTAGAGCCGTGGTCATTTTGAGTAACAGAATACAGTAGTGATTCGAGTAAGGGCACCCTGTCTAGTATCTGTATTGTTGAGGTGCTCGTGGATCCATGTGCAATCCAGGTTCAACCCGTCTTCATCCGAGATTTTCTGAGTTCAGTATTAATCTAGAATCTGCTTGCTTGCTTTTCTATTCCTAACGAGAAACACAACAGCGGTGAGGAGTAAATTAAGAAATGACAGGGGAGTAAACCATGATCGAAGTGAACCAACGAAGCAGGCCTACGTGTTCCATAAGCACGGGACTCGGGATTGAAGCCCTGAGTCCAGGAGTTCAGTCATCAGGAAGCGATCGAAGCCCATAATAATGCTGCTATCACTTAGAATCTCACTGCCGGGAACGGCGTTCTGTCGGTTGCATTGTGCTCCGCCTTGACTTGTCCAGTCCCCGTGTGAGGCGAAACTACAGTAGACTTCAGTTAACTGCACTTTCTGTTATGAACGTGATGCAATTCGTGAAGAACCACATCTTCCGATCACATGCAGGGTCGTGCATGATCGACAATGTTTCTTGCAAGTCAATAAACTTTGGCGTTGAAAGTTTGACGCTGAGACTTTCAACAAGTGAATCGAATCTATCTATATCTGAGAAGGACTCTGTACTAATCGGCCGGGCATCGTGGTGTAAGTGAAAGTGCGCACCTGTAAGTTGGATAGCGCTTTTCATTTATATGGTCTTGATCGTTCAATCGTACAACGAAGAGGTTAAATCCTTGGTCTGACGAATTAATTATGTAGGCCATGGAACCTGCAGTCTATCAGCACCTTCGAGCCCCAGAATGTTGGTGGCGTTGTTTGAAGCCACGACGGTAAACTTCCTTGCAGTGTTGTTAGACATAGTCGAGTCTAGCGACAAAGAAGGAGAAGTCATGATCTATTTACAAAGAAAGTCCCCAGAAATCCTGTCCAGAGATCGATCTAAGGGGAGGCCACGCCCGTGATGATACTCGTTTTCACGAAAGAACCTCGTGTGTCTTACTACTACTGACCAGGAATATGTGAGTAAGCAGCAGCAGCTGTAGTACTACTAGATGATCTGCCGGTTACCGGGCGGTCGTTGCGCCCCTCTGTTTGAGCAAAAGCGCCTCTCTGTTGCGCCTAGCGTTGTACATTCTCTCCATCGTTCGCTGATGTTGCCATGCTGCGCGTTCCTCATCGGACTGAAATGCTGTTGGGGGATTCATGCCCGTGGGGGTGACCAGACCCGAAGACGTGGGGGAGAGCTGCAGAGGGGATGAAAACCCTTCGTCGTTCTCGTAGGACGGCTTCAGATCCAAATTGAGTTGGGGTAGAGATGGGAAAGTGAGATCCCTCGAACGCTGATGATGATCGGGGGCCTGCTGCTGTGACAGTCTTTGTTGTCCGTTGGGTTGCAGGAAAACTGGCTCTTGTTGTTCTCTGTCCTGCTGCTGCATGGGATGTGACTGCCGCTGGCGATTATATGGTTCTGGCTGAGGAAATGATTGTGGCTGCCGAGGAAAACGATCGGGTTGAGGTATGGGATGCGGCTGTCGAGGCTGGTATTGGTCGACGGACTGTTGGGACATCGGCTGTGGCTGTCGATGAGTGTCGAATTCCAGCTGATAAGACATGGGCTGGAACTGCGGCTGTCGATAGCCTGCCGGCTCTGCTAGAAAGTTGGAATTGGATACTGCCGACTCCGCTTGGATGCTCGAAACTGTCGGCAGCATTGGGTGTCGATGAATTTCGGTCTCAGGAGCCGACTGTTGTCCATTCTTCATGTTGTGGGTTCGGTTAATTCTCTCGGCAATCGTCGTGTTGGTCTTCGAACGGGTGGAGGCCACATACGATTGACCACTGCTCGTCGGAGAATGAACGCTTAAATTACTGGAACAGTTACTCTCCACAGATTTAGTTCGCTGCATAACGTGTCTTTGCTGCTGGGTTGCGGTCAACGAAGTCGACGAAACGGTTTCTACCGACCGACTCCGTTCATAGTGCTGCTGGTGCTGGTGCTGCTGCATCGCTGTAGTCAAATTGTCTTCATTTCTCGAATGTTGTCTCGAGTGAACGTATCGTGGATCCTGCTGCTGCTGCTGACTGATCTGAGCAAATCGTTGCTGCTGCAGCTGCTCCTGCTGAAGTTTTGTCGGGCTTTGGACTCTGGACTGAGGTCGAGACTGACGAGTCGGTTGCTGCTCCCGTTTGTGCACTGCGAAGGCAACCTTCTTCTCTGACCTTTCCTCTTTCAGTAGGCTGGCAGCAGCGCTCACAGTGTTCACAGCCGCAGCATCTTGCAGGAATGTGTACATCTGCGCGGATCGCCACGCGTTGTCGACCTGCATAGCTGACTCCTCCAAGATCTCTAATTCCGGTTGATAGTCTACCCAATTTCCCGGTGGGATTTCCCGATCGCTATCATCCTGCTCTTGTACTTTGACTCCATCTTCTCCATCGGCTACAAATAACGTGGACCTTCAGCACAAACAAAAGAATCATGTCAATCGGTTTAAATACTTAATAATCGAATCCCATTGGAAACACAGAAAGAGATCGATGAAACCCTTGGTCGATGAGCTATAAACGGAATGTCATTCAAGGCTTGCGGATCGAGAGTAAGTCACTGGACTAGAAATTGCACTTGCGCACCTCAAGGGAGCAATGTCGGGCCGGCCTGCGGATCCGTAGGGAGTGCCAGACGGCTCATGTTGGCGACGATCGCCGTAGTTCGTGTTGTTGTCGTCGAGTGAGTTGATTCGGCTTATGCTACGAGGATCACCTCCATCGGCTGAAGATGGTGGGTTGCTGTTGGAATCGGATCGGTATGCATCCAACTGCGCGTAGAGGCCCGTACAAATCGACACGAACGACAATTAAAGTTTCTCGCGGCTGCTAAGAGTTTCCAAACAAACAGTGCATTTCCAGAAACACTGGCAACACGAGCGACTGCTTTTTCCGGATGAGGATGATCGAAGTTCCATGAAATGACTTCTAGGGATAATGGGCATATAGATTGTCAGGGTTGGTTGCAATGTAAACGAGACGAGAATGTAAAGAATGTCACGAGATAGATCTAGAAACAAAACAACTGCTGTCATATTCATGATCACGAGTAGGTTTCTGAGGATGAGCCTGAGAATGTACCTCCAGGCGTAACTTGAGCATTTCGTCTTCAGCTTTTTCCAGCTTCATTTTCAGAGCCCCTGCATGGAACCGATCGATGAGCGCTTGCTGACTTCTCTCCTTTTCTCGCCTGGATGTCCTATCCCCGGTGGAGTCCGTGGAGAAGCCGAAATCTGACTCGAAGTTGTTGGAGTGAGAACTGGTCTCGGTGCTGGTTGTCCGGCTCGAGCTCGATCGCCCGGGGGAATCTTTCTCCAAAGAGTCTTTGGAGTGCTCCTTGACTTCTCGGGGTTTTGGGTATGCCCTAATTCCAGGTGTTATGAAATTGTCAGGCATGTCCTGCCGATGCTGGTTCTTACGATACGCCTGCGGATACAACGGAGTGCAGAGGGGTTCTTCATATCCACCAACTGCACGCACATTCACGTGTAATTAATCAGAAAGTGGTACTAGTACTAGTCAAAATCATCATTGCCACCATTACTTCCAGACAGATCCAGAGTTATTCGGCCGACTACTACTCAAGATTAGCTAAAGCGGAAACACATACGATTGACTTCTTGCATTTGTGATTCTGTTTGGAATTCCTGAAGTCTCGTGAGCTCACGAGACCATGAGCTTCGGATTCCCTCCACGGCCTTCAAAACCAAGAGTCCTGAAAAATGATTGAAAATGCCAAACGCCTGGCAGTGCGTACATGGATGGCCAAATTGTAGTCGTCGGAACTTACGTTCTACGTGGTTGGTCGGTTTTCGAGGAGGATGCGGTGGAGGAGAAGCACTTGCAGCTATGGTGTAAGTTTTACCTCCAGACCCTGAGCTCGGGGGAGACTTGGAATTGTTATTCGAACTCTTCAGAGCCGCCTGCGGAAATTCATTCACGCAAAAGAACCAACGGAAGACTCAGAAAGATAGATATGTCATGCTCGATATCGGATATATCAGATATATCAGAACAGCTACAGTGAAACCGATGCGTACGAGAACGCAGCCAGCACCATCATATACAGTACATGAATATGCTCACAGAACATCCATATACAACTCGTAAATACCATACGAACGCTGGAGCACAGGTCTCAGCTGCAGCTTTCTGATTGTATCATGGAAAGCTAGCATTTCCTATCCCTCCCGGTTAAATTTGTTCGACAAACGCAGCAATTCTAGAAAAGTCTCAGCTGGTAGTTTGCCAGCGTTTTCCGAATCGATGCATGCTCAGGAGATTCTTCCTACTGTCGAATGCAAAACACACAATCATACTATGCATTTTTCATGAACATGTGCAGTCGTGTCATGATCAGCGATCAAAAGTTCACTGGTCAACAAGACTGCTCAGGCACATTCCTGTAGCTTTTAATGCCATGATTGTCTAGCTTGTACATATAGATTGTGGGAAATTTCGGTATATCTGGCATTAATGCTGTAGCTGTACTGAACGGGGAAAACGTTGTTCAACCGATTCTTGATTGACAGCAAGAAAGTTGTAACAGTTACAGTACCTCTTTTTCCTCCCGCTCCTTGTTCTTGGAATGATATCTCTGTTCACTGGAGAGAACTTCGGCCGGCGAAGTATCGAAAAGGCTCTTGAGAAATCGTCCACCAAATTTCCCCACCTTCTGGACCTACATGATAACATAATTATACACAGTGACTAGTTACATAAGCCCAGAAGAGGGAGAGATTATTTGCCACACCACACCACAGCGCTTAATTGGTTGCTTGGTTGCCATTGCACGAGTCGACCCTAGCTAGCAAGATGAAGAAGAAGAACTTGGAATGCAGAGATCGGGTAACCAGAAAGTTGATCTGAGATCTGTTCGGACTTATTTGCTGTCCTTTGGGATCATTCAAGCCAACGCTTCCAACCACCTGATGGATATCGATAGCTGTAGTCTAGTTACTAGTGAAGGTGATTACCGCAGACTTGGCCGGCTTTTCTGGAGTAACTTCCATAATTGCAATCTCCTCCTCAACCTGATATCTTGTCCTTCTGACCGTGATGAGTCCCTCACTGACACTGATCTGGTGAGTGGACGATTCTGACGAGGTCTGATTAAAGCTCGTAAGCTCGATAAGATCGGTACTGTCAGTATCCTCTTCTGAATCAGTGTCCTGTGTCATTCACGAATGACGGGTCGAGCGGATCCACTGATCCCAACTACTATTGCCCTAACGTACGTGCTTCCTCTTGTGTTGTTCCCTCCGTGGCCCGCATTGGTTCACATCAATCAATCTCAAACGAATTGAAGGTTTGTGCATAGCTAGCATGCTCTCGCTGTCATGACCAAACAAACGTCGTCCGTCTAGCTGCAGCCTGCCGGTTCACGCAAGTCCCACGAGGTGCAGCCGAGAAGACATCTTGCAATTGAACCTCGAGCTGCTCCAGGTAGCGGCCAGAAACCGATCGATGCAAATGCTGATCGATATCTAAACCTTCTTCACCCTTCACGTTCGCACCTTTCTAATTTCCCATC
This sequence comes from Asterella californica, assembly GCA_036924285.1. Lineage (NCBI taxonomy): Eukaryota > Viridiplantae > Streptophyta > Marchantiopsida > Marchantiales > Aytoniaceae > Asterella > Asterella californica. Next base: position 18,669,503 of record JAYKYS010000008.1, read on the forward strand.
TACTAGATACTAATTACTCAGTTGGCACGGATTAATCAATCTGGAAATCTGTGCACCAGGTCCTTCAGAATGCTTGTTATATGTGTGACTTGAGCAGTCTGACTGCATGAGGGACTAGTACAAATTGGCTGGCGGCTAAATACAATCGGTGTGTTTGTGGAACGCAGCCTCGTTCGAACTCTCTCTCTGGTATGACTCTCTTCCAGATGAATCAGTTTTGGAGACTGCGCTCATCGTGTACAATTCTCCCACGACTGAATGATTGATCGAGATCGTCCCGGGAGACACAGAATGAAGCCCCAAGCTCGCAAGATTTATAACGAATCTTAGCCGAAGCGCCGTTGACTGTTTGCCCAGTTCAGAAACCGAAGCTCTTCCTCGGACCGGACAGTGCCTTGGGAATCCATGAAGAACTATAGCTGCTAAATTTAATAAGCTCCCCCGGATCAAAACATTTTAGTCCCGTCATTATCTGCCACTAGACGAGAGTACAGCTTGAACGTCGTACTAGGCCTAACAATTCCAAGACTGCATATAGTCGCCAGACCAGTTGGCTACAGACCCCCATCGTGCAAGGATCGTTCTGGAGGTCGGTCATCATCTTCGCATCATTTTGGCATCAGGAGGGCATCATGGACTTCTCGCCATTTCTATGTACCTGCTGCTGTTGTGCCGCACGCTGTCGTAGAAATAAGTTTTAACTTATTTCTAGTCATGCGCTTGTCCTCCTCTGGACAGTGGACTGTTACTGTGGACAACAGACAGTTCCCGGTTGACTGATTGCTTGCCGTCCGTGGAAATCATTTCCTTCCGACGGCGTACTTTACGTTTCTCCTTTTTGCAGCTGGGACTACGGAGTCCGGCGAGACCCAGGTCCCAGAAGTCAGTATGATGGCCACGCCGTCGCCCCACTTTGGATGGGTACATTAGGGGGTGTCCAAGTTAAAGGGAATATTTTTTCGACGGCCGAAGGAATCTTTGCCGTAACTCATCTGCGGCTATTACGTACAGTTTACTACGTCTAACTTTGTTTAGGAACTACATCCTACATCCGCGGATATTTGAAGGGGGGTCTCAAACATAGACGGGGAACATTATGTACGTTTTACTCTTAAATATCGTATTACTTGATATGATGACGTTCAGTAGAGTACGAGAAAGCACTCGCTTCTTGAAAAGTAACATTCAATTTCTGCTAAGTAGTGGAGGAGTGGCTGAAAGAACTTGAAAAAGAGAGCGCGAAAACATGTCGTCTGTCTGTGAAGAGGATGTTGTTTGTTGTTTCAAGATCAGTGAAGAGATTAAGTCAGATGAAGGTAGTTCTGAGAAGAATGAGAGTAGCGTAGTCAGTATCGATAGAGTTTCACCAGCTATGCCTCCCAAAAATCAAGAAGCTTCGAGGAAAAGTAGAATTCGTTTGAATTCAGATGATTATGAGAAAATTGTTGCTTACATCGAAGACGAGGAGAACTTTGCTGCATTACATGGTGCAGGAAGGAAGACGAAAGTTGGTGCGGGAAAATGTCTCAGCAAAGCCACCGCTTTTGGTATTATGGCTGCTCAACTTTCAGGGAAGAATGGTTTTCCTGTAGTGACTGGTGTTGAATTAAAGAAACGATTTGAGAGATACGTGGATATGTACAAGAAGGCGAAAGAAATCCAAGACAGCACGGGTGGAGGGCTCACTGAGGATGAGATGTTGACTGGGTTGACATTGGAAGAGAAATTGAATGGAAAATGTCCTCATTTCTTTCGGATGAATGCTGTTTTCGGAAGTCGTGCTAACATTGATCCTCCTGCGTTGTATTCTCAAGGAATATCAGAGGAGGAGTTTGAAGGTTTAGACTCTCAATGTCAAACTGAGAATACTATTCCTCGGCCAGCTCCTCGCTATGATCATGAGAATACTCAATTTCAAGAAGATGATGGAGATACAAATATTTCTCAGTGCGAAGGTGTCGGCTATCAAGGTGCAGACGAAACGATGAGTCCATTTGCAGAGGATGAAATGAGTTTTGAAGACGAAGAAGTTGGTCACAGAGAGCCGAGCAGAGGAACCTCTACTGTCTCTGAGCCTTTGCATGACACATCTAGAAATCAGAGACCACCAAACGCTCGCAACATGAAAGTAGGTGTGTTGAATTTGTACGAGGAAAGTATCAAAGAGAAAGTTCAGTACAGAAAAGTTTACGTAGAATATCGTATGACCACATTGGAGGAGAAGAAGAGAGCTAGAGAGAGTCACGAGAAAGAGGAGAGTAGAAAGAGACACGCTTCTTTATTTGTTGAATTACACAAAGCTGGCAAGACATTAGAGGAAATAAGAGAAATTATTGAGAAACTCGACGATATGTAACCGATGTTTTCATATGAGTAAAAGTTGATGTTCATTGCGTGCCTCTTAAGACTCTCTTCCTTTCAGTGAGTGAAGAGTTCAGGGTTTAGTCGAGGTCAGTTCAGGACCTGGTCGCAGAAAGCTTCGGTCGAGTGCGAGTCGCAATAAGCAGTGAGTGCGCTAGAGAGATGTTCAGTGAGGTAAAGGGCGAGCGCGAGTTCCCACTAACTGCGATTCAGTGAGTCATATGTTCAGTGAGGTAAAGGTCGAGCGCGGGCGAGCGCGAGTTCGCAGTAACTGCGATGCGATTCGACTGTAAGACCAGAGAATTGCGAAGTGCGAGAAGTGCTCACGACCAGACGGAAGCGTAAGAGCGATAAGCGTTTACGACCAGGCGGAAGCGGAAGAGCGGCTCGAGTGACAGAGATTTGATTAGTAAGTTATCCACAGCTCGAATTACAGTGTCGCAATTAGTGTTGTCGTTGTTAATTAGTGTTGTCGTTGTTAAATTCGGGTGCGCGATGGAGTTCAATGCATTATTTAGTGCGACAGTGTTTAGAGGCGCACTATGTGCGAGTGCGATAGGGTTTAGGGGCGCAGTATGTGCGATTTGCACAAAAACGGGTCGCACTGAGTGCGGCTTACCACGGACGCACTGAGTGCAACATGAAACTGTATGCACTGAGTGCGGCTAACCAACTTGGCGCACTGAAGTGCGATTTTCATACTACGCTCAGTGCGATTTACTTGCTGGACGCACTTACCGCATTTGCAAACCAAATTGTTTAGTAATGCGACTTAGGACGGGGCGCACCGAGTGTGAATTTTACTTCGGGGCGCACTCAGTGCGATTTAGGACGGGGCGCACCGAGTGTGAATTTTACTTCGGGGCGCACTCAATGCGATTTAGGGTTGGGTCGCACTGACAGCAGATGCAAACGATGTTATTGCTTACTGCGACCTAGCACGGGGTGCACCGACTGCGATTTTAGGTACGCGGCGCACTGACGGTGTTTCTCAAGAGTTCTAATCAGGTCCGCGGAGTGCGACGTTGGATCGGGCGCACTGAAGTACGATTTAGAGGTAGTGAGTGCGACCTCTTCGCAGTTGCGCACTGAGGTACGATTTAGAGGTAGTGAGTGCGACCTATTCGCAGTTGCGCAGTGAGTGTTAATTTGCCCTGTACGCACTAGATTTGGTGTTGCTGAGTGCGTGCTATAGCTGATCGTTCTTAATGGTTGTTACTGCAGTCACTTTCCTTCGGTTGTGCAGTGAACTTAAGCATGGAGGGATCTGAAGAAGAATCCTTAAGCAGGGTTCTGTCAGAAGAATCTGAATCCGAAGAAGAGATCACTCCAGCACCAAAAACTGAGGAAGGACCTTTTCTTATCTCGTTCACTTCCCAAGAAGATTTACATGAATGAATAAAATGGGGATGGATGAGTAAAGAAGATGTGAACCTTGCTGTGATGGATATAGACGAAGAGGAGTTGGAGAAATTAAGATTACTGATGGCTTTATCATTCGAGTTTGCCCGCCCTGATGTGAGCACTCTATCCTTCTTTGATTTCAAGGCTTATTCTTCGATCTCCCTCTCTGTTTCTTAATCTTTGTTTACTTCCTCCCTGTTTTATAATGACGAGGTTGGTGTTGTGTTTGTTTCAGATTGGTCTTTGCTCGGCTTTTGTTCGATCTTACCATGCTGAGTCAAGGACCGCAAAAGTTGGCGAGGTGGAAGTTTCACTGAGTCTCGATTTAATTCGAGAAGCATTTTTAATCCCTGAAGGTCTTGTGCAAATGCCTCGTTTTGTGAGACATGTCCGAATAGCAGATTGGTTTCCTGAATACGACAAAGTGGGGAAGAGATATTTTGCACGTGAATGTGCAATTGAAGGTTGGAGACCTGCTTTTCAATGTTTGAATGCAGTCCTTTTGGCAAGGAGAAGGCCTAAAACTGCGACTGGCCAACTTGCGTTGTTTGTAAAGGCTAAAGTTGAGGGGATAGAGATAGACTATGACTGGACTCAGCTGATGCTAGATCATCTTGAAGGAGAGATATTGCATATACAGAAGCATATGCGAGCTCCTAAAAAGAGTGGAAGTGTAGAAACTTTTCTAGGGATAGCTCTTACTCATCTTCTGCGACATCTGGAGATATTGAGAGAGGAGGATGCAATCTTTAGCAATGAGGACGGAGCAAGAGATCAGGCAGGGACGAGCCAAGATGAAACAAGTAATGAACTCTACTCTACTGTTTGTTTTACAGATCGTGTTTGTTTGCATTATCTAGTTTGCAGCATCACAGTGTAGTGCACTGTTTGTTTGCATTATGGTGTTTGCAGCATAACAGTGTAGTGCACTGTTTCGGTGCATTATGGTGTTTGCAGCATAACAGTGTAGTGCACTGTTTGTTTGCATTATGGTGTTTGCAGTATAACACTGTAGTGTGTACTGGAGATAAACATCAGAGGGAATGGTCGCACTGAAGACTCACATCCAGTGCGACCATCGCACCGATCGCACTGGAGCGAGTGCGCTCAGTGCGATCGGGTAGAATGTCGCACTGGGTAAACATCTAGTGCGACCAATAGACAGGATCGCACTGGATGTTTATCTCCAGTGACCCTGTGCTCAGTGCGATCTGAGGCACAGTCGCACTGGATAAACATCTAGTGCGACCAACAGATAGGATCGCACTGGATGTTTATCTCCGTCGCGACTATGCTGGCACTGGATAAACTTCCAGTGCGACCATCGGCGAGATCACACTGGAGCGATAATGCTCAGTGCGATATGAGGAAGGGTCGCACTGGAGTGAAACATCCAGTGCGACCATCGGCGATATCGCACTGGAGCGATAATGCTCACTGCGATATGAAGAAGGGTCGCACTGGAGAGAACTCTAACTCATGTGGTATTTATTTAGGACCTATCCATCGTCTTGCGAGAAGAGAAGAAGAAGAAATTTGCGCTAGGATTCTCAACAAGAGAAAGGAAGAGGAGGCTTTAAACGCAAGAATTGCAGAGGCTCAACAGAAGGAGGTCGAATTGACAAAGGAAGAGGAGGCTTTAAACGCAAGAATTGCAGAGGCTCAACAGAAGGAGGTTGAATTGACAAAGAGTGTAGAAACGCTTGAATTAACTACCGCTCGATACTCGGAGGAGTTGGAAAGTCTAAAGGCAGAGGTAAACCGTTTTCGTTCTTCGAAGCTTTTCTACTCGAGATTGATTGATCCTTCTATGCCACGAAGGAAAACTCTCATTTTGGACTTAAATGGGCTCTTGATAAGACTGGGACGGAATGAGATGGAGCTTCAAGGCGCTAAAGAAAGAGACTATCGGATTGAACATTACTGTAAAGATCTATGTTACGTTGTGAGAGCCGGAGTGAAGGAGTTCATGGACATTTGCTGTGAAGAGTTTCAAGTCTTGATATGGACATCTCGGACCTTGAGTAACTGTAATGCTATTCTTCGATCCATGGAGAAAAAGAAGTATATTTCAGTGGGAATCGCTTCGGCCCAGGTAGCTTTACAATCATTGTCTCTGTACCTTGAAGGTTCATTGCATTAGAGTGTATACAGTCTTATGCATACTTAAACTTTGAACTTCTCTTGTACTGATTTGAAATCTATATTCGCTTCTGCAGACATGTAAGGTTTTTGCGCAATCACAGTGTAGTCGTTTCAAGATCATAAGGGAAGCTGCAACGGGTAACTTTCTATATCTAAAAGACTTCTCTCGACTCCATTCCTACAATTTGTGTACAAGAGATTGTCTCTTGGTTGATGATTCACCGGAGAAGAATAGCACGAACCATCCTTTCAGTGCAATCCATCCTCCTTCGTTCCGTCCGGAGTCTGCAGACATGGACCGGAATGATTATCTTCTGAAGATTCTGTTAACATGGTTGATGCAATGGAGAAGCGATTTCGTAGAAACTCCTAGTTTTGTAGGAGCAAGATATAAGGCCATGTTTGGTACAGACCCCATGATAGCTTTGAAAGCTTACTGGGGAACTTTGTCCACTGATGTAGTCAGTGCGACTTAGCAAAATCGCTGATCGCACTGATGTGCGATCTGAGTGCGACCCGCGTACCGGTCGCACTTTTCGACTCAGTGCGACCATGGTACGATCGCACACAGTGCCATGGTGTCAATGCGCCCATGGGCGGATCGCACTGGTGTTATAAGTCAGCGCGACCATCGCACTAGTCGCACTGATGTGCGATCTGAGTGCGACTCGCGTAACGGTTAAACTTTTGTACTCAGTGCGACCACGGACGGATCGCACTGAGTGCCATGGTGTCAGTGCGACCATGCGGATCGCACCTGTGTTATAAACTCAGCGCGACTTCCGCACAAGTCGCACTGAGGTGCGATCTGAGTGCGACCCGCGTAACGGTAGTACTTTTTACTCAATGCGACCATGGGCGGATTGCACTGAGTGCCATGGTGTCAGTGCGACCATGCGGATCGCACCTGTGTTATAAACTCAGCGTGACTTCCGCACAAGTCGCACTGATGTGCGATCTGAGTGCGACCCGCGTACCGGTCGCACTTTTCTACTCATGGCGACCATGGTACGATCGCACTGAGTGCCATGGTGTCAGTGCGACTATAGGCGGATCGCACTCGTGTTATAAACTCAGCGCGACCATCGCACTAGTCGCACTGATGTAATCAGTGCGACTTAGCAAAATCTTTGATCGCACAGCACAAACACCCAACAAAAAACTCACAAATTCAAAAGCTCACAAATACATGACAAACAACCAAGTGGATTACCAGAACTTTTACAATCTTTATGTCAAACGTCACAAATACATCAAGGTTTAAATAGAAATCCACCAGGTCTTCTATTCTGCTCGAGACAAATTCTAAGAAGTCTATTCCTCTGGTATATCCCAGTGGCATGGGGCGAGAAAGGTTCTCTCGTCATTGTCTCAACATCTCTTTCAGATTCTAAAACTAACTCTCCATCGTCCTCGGTCCACTCATCTTCATTTTTTAATAAAAAGTTATGGAGCATCGCACAACAACCTACCCATCTAACTAAGAATTGATTCTCTGATTTCTCTTTGAGTTGAGTTCTAACTTGTTTCAATGAATGCCAACGGGACTTCAAAATGCCTATACAATGTTCGTTAGCGACACTAGCATGCGCTACACAAGTATTGAAATGTTGTTTGTCTCTGTCCCTTGAAGCCATCCTGAAAGAAGGAACAAGATGTCGCAGTGGTGAATATCCCAAATCGTCAAGTAAATATTGATCAGTTTCAAACAAAAAAGACTCACTGTCGATGTGTTTCCATAACACAGATTTTCGCAAGCAGGTGATATCTTGACAACTCCCAGGCATACCTGTGAAGAGAAAGATAATTCTCTTTCGATGACAACAAACCACCTGTGCATTCACTGAATAATTACATTTCCTATCATAATAAGTTTCACCATCCACCCGAGGTCTATGTGATAAAGGCAACAGAGTCCCATCAATCAGCCCTATACATCCTGGAAATCCCTTTGCTCCAAAAGCTTCCGAGATTACACGCCTTTCTTCACGACTTGACCACCGAATCAATCCTCGAAGAATTGACTCCAACGCCTGCATCACTCTCTTAGTATACAGCACCATGGTCCCATGGGCAATGCCCCAAAGAAGCAACGACCTTCCAAGAGCAACACCATTTCCGTTGTGCCCAAATCTATCTAAAGCAACAGCAAGTTGGAGAGACACTGGAGCTTGTTTTACTCGACTCTCATTGTGGAAAATGGGATGAGCTTCTATTAAATTCACCAGTTTCCCAAAACTCCTTCTATCCATTCTTGTAAGCTGTCGGAAAGAATTTGTAGGCAGATTTTCAAAATAATTCGTATAAAAGTCTTTACTTTTAGAGAATGAAAATCGATCTTGCCTTTCGAGATATCTGGAAGTATAGAGTACTTGGTACAACTCTAATAATTCATCGTCAGAATCGGAAGCTTCCTCGGACGATGAAGAACCAGTACAATCAAGCTCCTGCTTTCTCCTCCAGCTTGATGAACAATCGGTACAGTAAAGCTCCTGCTTTCTCCTCGAGCTTGCCCGCCCCATCGTGTTGTTATCACTGTTTGATTCATCTGAAGAAGATGATTCTTCCGAGCTGGAGGAAGCCAACATCACTCTTAGCTCTACGATCTCCTCTATGTTCCGGAGTAACTGTTTTCTCTCGGATACACGCGGCATGAGATTCAAATGAAGTAACCACTGCGTGAGCTGTTCTCTACATCTGAAAACATGGCAGCACTGAGCTAAGACACATTCAAGCGTGAGTTCTCCCTACATTTGAGAACAAGGCAAAACTGATCGCTGATTGATAAACGTGGACTGCTGAGCTTCAAACAACGAATCGGAGTCGTATTCGGGAAAGATGGAAACCTCCACTGAACTCTGGGTCCTGCGAAATGACTTCTACACCGGACTGTCTCGAGAAGTCTGTGCGGGAAAGAAATTTTTGAATTTTGAATACATGGAAGCACGTGTCACATTGACACGTGGTACGTAGTACATGGAGAATTAATGTGTCCATTAATCTACGTCCAAAACTGTCACGGGCAGTGCGACGAGACCCGCGGACCATTTCTGCGGGTACCTCCGGACCCACCCGCATCCAAACTGGCTGTTGTCCGGAACTATAGCCCGCGGGAAGTGGAATAAACACTACGGCCTATAATTTTGACACCCCCTATTAGTCCTCGTCCCCACTCCGGTTTTAGCCGAACCGCCAAATCCACGGTTAAAAGTGGTTTTGGTTCCAGCAACTGCGGTGTGGTTCAAGTTTCAAAATAAATACATGGTTTGGTTTATAAAAGGTTATAAAAGGTTAAAATTTAAATGGTTTGGTTAAAATCGATTTTTTTCAGTCTCTAGTTTAAATAGTTCAAAGTAGTTTTGGTTCTAGCAACTACGGTTCGATTTGGTTCAAGTTCCAAAACAAATATATGATTTGGTTCATAAACGATTTAAGCTTAAATGATTCCGTTCAAAATCGAGTTGGCTCAGTCTCTAGTCTAAATAGTTCAGTTCAGGTTCAAATAGTTCAATCCGTGGCTCAAACCACAGTTTAAAAGATTTGTAGTATCATAACAATAGACTCAAGTTTTGAAGTCAAGACTTCTTGCATTAGAGATTCTGATCTAACCAACTAATCATATGAAAGTCATGTTCATAAAAGAACATTAACAAGTAATAACAAGATAAGATAGTTAAGAAAAAGAAGTAATCACATACCCTCCATCCATCAAGCTTTATACTCTTCTCTTCTCCTCAACTCCAATTTCCTCTTATCTCCAATCTCCATTTCTCTGCCATCCCATCTCTCATCATCCACACTCATTAAGCTCTCTCTCCACTCATTAAACCCACCCCCATCCCAATTTTACTGCCACTTCACTCATTAACTTCCTCCCACTCTCTCCACTGCTCTCACTCCTCCACTCTTTCTCACTCATTTCAGGCTGCGCCTCAACTCAACCTCACACTCAGAAATTTCTTGATGAAATTTTCGCACCATGTCATGCAAATTTCATAAAATTTTTTCACAAAAATCTCAACACTCATCAGTATAAATTCTTGGTACTTCTCACCCCGAATTCACTTGTGTCTTTTTGTCATATCAGCTTTTCTCGTAGTTCTTGTTTTTCATTTTTGTCTTCCGTCATACTTTCAGTAATGACAACTTCTCTCGTCTCATCTTCTCAGTACTCCGATACTCACTATGAGAATCAAGTCCATGAATCATCTCCGTATCTCTCAACCGATCAGAGTTCTCAAGTACGTGATCACACTCGAAGCAGCCAAAAATACCAACGTACATCATAGACTGAGCAACACCTTGTGACATTTGAACACAAAGTCTTCAGCGTCGATGATGCTCACATTGTTCGATGTCTTGGTCTGTTGCAGTGTCTACCGGGACAATCTCTTGACATTTGATTGAGAAGCATATCGTACATCTGACTCTCTATCTACAACAAGTTTGATGGTTCTCCAGCCTTCTATAGATATAATGAGAATATCTCGAGGATCAGAAAAGAAAATTGATAGTTGTATCGTAAAGTATATTGTGATTGAGACACTATCTCATGTACATGTAGAATCTTTCAAATCTAGAGAACTAATGCGGGAGCTTGTACTTGGATATGAGCTTAAGTCCGCACAACAGTGAAGCGTTCTATTTCATAGATGTATGTTGTATTGTGTGATATGATGATCCCACATGTTATCAAATACTACTACAAAATTTGTGATCAGTTTTGATGGGTGATCCAATAGCAGCTTGAAAGGGTTCTCTGTTGTGACCTTGCATGAGATCTGTCATAAAACAGCAAAGCCACATTCGATGCTGTTGGACTTCTTCAACTTATTTCCTGATGAAAGAGTTGGAAAACGATGTGGGCAGACTCTGTTCAACAGACTCAGATCGTTTGATATCTCTCGTCTACTTTCAGTCACTATATGTGATAGATACGTAATCATCACATAAAAAAATTTTGGTTCCTAGTCACATGTTACGATGTATAGTTCATACATTCTAGCTAAGGATCAAATTTGAGTTGGAAGTGATTTCACCTACTACAGAGAAGCTCAGAAGTACTTAGGTATCTCTTCGTTCCAGTAAAACTCACAGAGCAGTTTTCAGCGGACTGTTAGGTTGTCTCAGAGTGTTGAAAGAGAACCACCTCGTCCATACATCATAACAAGATGGAATTCTATGTTAATGATGTATCAACAAGCCCTTAAGATGTGTGATATTTTGACTGTTACAGATACAGATTAACCAATTGCAGTAGACTTCAAGGATTGTGTGCTCATTGCAGAGGATTGAAATGCCATGCAGGCTATGCATAAGTGGTTACTTATACATGCGGAAATTTTTATTTTCATGGGTGGATCAAAATATCCAACTTTGACGACAGTTTCTCTCTCTTATTGTCTCCTAGCTCAATGTAATTAGTATTTGGTTTTAGATTTACAAATACAGAGTTTGACTAAACTACTTCTATTATACAAGACGTGCATCAAGAGGTTAGTAATCGTTGTCTGCACTACTTGATCAAGTATCAAGATAACCTCAAGTCCGTTCTAGCTCGTATTGCTGCTTTTCTTGATCCGAGGTATCTTTTTATCTCTATTCTGTATTATTTGTTTAGAATCTTCATTTTTGCTGCATTCAATATGACTAATCAAAAAATTTTATGCTATACACAATTTTCATACCAACCAATGCTATTGAGTTGAACCTTGGCATTCAGCTTGTAGAAGATATGATGGAGATGCACTACTATATGCATACCAAAGAGGTTGATACAGTCAATGTAGAAGTCGAAGCGGAGAAATCTCAACAGGTTGATATTTGAGATATTCTCGGTATGGATTCAATCACATTGGTTTCAGATTCACGTTCAGAAATTGAGCATTTTCTGAAACTACCTCGTGCAAACACAAATGTTAATCCTCTTCAGTGATGGTTCTGCAAAAAGTATTCTCTAGTTCGGATGTATTGGATGGCTTGTGATTATCTTGCCATGTCATTATCTTTGGTACTTTCAGAGGCAGAGTAAAGTAACCTTTGATGATCATATGTCTTTACTTCTTGCACATTCAAGGCTGAAATGTGTATGAGATCATGGTTGTGAGAGAGCATTGATGATGTTGAAGCATTCGATCCAGATTTAGAAGAACTTGATTTAGGATGAGATCATAGATTATATACTGAGCGATAATCATGATCGAATCTCAGAAACAAGCACACTGTAATCTCAAAGTTTATTTTGTGAACTTTTTGAACTCAAGAAAACTTTTTATTAAATAACTTAAACGGTTCGGAACGATAATCATTGTCGAACCTCAGAAAAAACCACATTGTAATCCCAAAGTTTATTTTGTGAATATTTTTAACTCAAAAAATTCTTGTTATTAAACGGTTAAGACACGGTTTATAAGGTTTGGTTTAAAGTGTTTCAGGTTCAGATTTTTTTAAATAGTTCGGCTTATTGGTTTCATGGGTTACGTAGTTTGGTCCAAATGGTTTAGTAGTTTAAAATGATACAACTTAAACGATTTCCTATTTAAATGTTTCGGTTTAACTTTTCCTTAAAACAGTTTGGTTTCTAACGGTTGGGTTCAAACATTTTGAACCGAGGCCGAGGCCTAGGGTCCATGCCATTTCGGTCGCGTTGGTCCTGTTTCTCTTCTGCAGTTTCTCCGCACGTATTCTTGGAATGTTTCCGGCCATAAAAGCTTTGAACATGGTTTTCTTACTGTTACAGAATTTCGATCAAGGCTGTCTCTATTGTATTCTCTATTGTAATGCCTATGAGCACCTCTCCCCCCGACCTTCCACAACGGAACGGTCTTCGGTAATCCAAAAGGTGGATTTTAATGTGATTTTTCTTTGTAATTTAGGGACTAAGGATTAAGCCACACAGCAAAAGAGTCCTTAAAAGATCAAAGAAAAAAACCTAAAATATGTATGTTTTATTTATTTATTTTAACAAGGAGAATAATGTCATTGAACGAACTCCGCATGGACATTGGCTCTGATCCTGCAAGACTAGGTGTGGGTCGTCCACTAAAATCGACTAAAGGCATTTGGTATCATTTTCACTTTGTATTATCGATAAGTATATACATATTACTAAAAATTTTTACTATTTATTTTAAATTTAATAAATATTAATATTAATCAAAGAGAACCATATGCGAAATGCAAATAACCCATAAGGGAGAACACACTTATTGCTTTATACAAGTTTGGAATCTCTATCAAATGTACATAAATGTTAATTTATATTAATTTATTATTTAACCTTTTTTGACAGAAAAATGAGGTAATAAACTAAAACATGTATAAATATATAATGCATGCTTCAGAATCAATCTTTTCTTCCAAGGTTTCATATAAATTTATGAATGGTGGTACCGATTTAGAGCCTGGTTAACCTTTTAACACTCTGCGCGAGCACAGTACACAGTCTCGGTAACTTCCATACCGGTGCTGGACGGTAAAATCACTTCACACAATTTTCTAAAACAGATGTTAGCTCGTATACATGGGGAGTCATGCTCCGGCAACAAGTGCTCCCCGCATGGCACTGGTCCACGGGCAGCTCAAGGCAAGTGCTTCTTCACATAGCACTTGTCTACGGGCAGCTTGAGTTTCAACTGACCTTCCACATGGCGCTGGTCTACAGGCTGGAGACTACGTTGGTCGTCAGTGTTAATGGGGGCCTGCCCTACAAAGTCATCATATGGGCAGTAAGATATACTGAAACCACGTTTTTAGTCAGGAACTTGGGGGTAAATTTATAATCACGTGACTAGCAGAGTCTTTTGTATATTTATATTTTCTCCACCAATATGTGTTTATATAACGAGAAAAACTTACGGAAATACAGTTGTTAGGTTTCCGTGAAAAGTGTGACTATATCGGATGTGACTATAACGAGGGGAAATATTCATTAATTTTCCCTTGGATCATCGCTCCCCATGCACGCATGTTTGGATCGTGATCGTGATGAGACCTTTTGAGCCACAATCTTGCCTGCCATGCCATGGGCAGCTGCAAATCTGGAAGTGAAATTACGTCCTGTCTTCTTTCGCTTTCGGGATCAATGAACATTCACTGATGGTATTCTGCAGGCAGACACTGTCAGAATGATGGAACATAACCTCTAGAATATAATTTATAATCACGTGACTAGCAGAGTCTTTTGTATATTTATATTTTCTCCACCAATATGTGCTTATATAACGAGAAAAACTTACGGGAAAACAGCAGTTACGTTTCCGTGAAAAGTGTGACTATATCGGATGTGACTATAACGAGGGAAATATTCATTGCTTTTCCCCTGGATCATCGCTCCCCATGCACGCATGTTTGGATCGTGATCGTGATCGTGATCGTGATGAGACCTTTTGAGCCACAATCTTGCCTGCCATGCCATGGGCAGCTGGAAATCTGGAAGTGAAATTACGTCCTGTCTTCTTCCGCTTTCGGGATCAATGAATATTCATTGATGGTATTCTGCAGTCAGACACTCTCAGAATGATGGAACATAACCCCTCTATCTATCTAGCTCTATCTTCCTCCTCTTCAGTTCGTTTTGCTCTCTCTTTCTCTTATAATACTGTATTTTGGGGGTTGACAGCCTGGGCCCCCAAATGAGTTGACCTTGAAGAGTATATTCATCTTGGTTTTACAGCTCACGGCTCACTCAGTGGTCACATTATGACTTCATGATGACCTCAGAGCATTTCTGTAGATGACTATGGATCTGAAATCCCAAAACAATGTGATGAAATCGATTATATGCTATTATATGCTTCAGAATCTCAGTATGGAAAGTTCTATTCAGGCCTCTGATGGTGCGCCAAAAGGGCCTTCGCTACAAGAGCATGCTTAGCTCTGAGTCTCTGACTGCGAGCTTGCAATTGGCATTGTAGTTCGGACTCCCGAGCCTGTAGTAGTCAATTCACAGTAACAGTCTATCGAACACACACAGCGACTTCATGATCAGCGCAGCTTGGTGTTATAGATCTCGTCTGTTTAAAGTCTGATCTGACGACTGTGTCGGTAACATAGTGGAGTGGAGTATATGACATGTTGATCCCCTTAACAGGTATTGAACTTAATGCGGCGATTTGCTAACAGTTTATCTTAGATAAATCGGCACTCTACAGCTCAGGATGCTCTACAGCTCAGGATTCTCTATACCTCCATCTGATCTGACCTTTCTGTCCGTAACATATCGGAGTATATGCCATTTGATCCCCTTAACAGTTGTTTAACTTAAAACCCCGAGTATCAGTATAAAAGCATGAAGGAGAATATTCTCTCTTTCCTACCAGTGTTCTTTAAGTCTGAAGGAAGATTCCTTTTTCTCAAAGAAACCTCGAAATCTTCTTCTTAACATTTCTCAATAAATACTCAGTAGTTTGTTTCGAGATGAATCATAACTTGTAAAGATGGTGATTAGCTTTAAGTTGATTCCTTATTCACATATTCCAAGTTGGGAAGAATACTTAGTCGCAGAAACGATTTTTTGCATTACGGTTAAATTTCTCAGTTCTCTTACAGCAAACCCGCAAAATAAACACCCGGAGCACTTGTAGTGATACTTGTGCTTTAATGCTGCGATTTGCTAACACTGTTAGTTTATCTTACGGGATGCTCTACAGGCCCATTCTGATCTGACGATTCTGTAGGTAACGTACTGGTGTATATGCCATTTGATTCCCTAGTAAACAGTTATTTAACTTACTGCTGTGAGGAGACTCTGAAGGTCCAGTACTCACCATCCAGCCGTACGTAATGGCTGGATGGTACCGGTGAGTACTGGTGGACTTCCATCGTATCTTAATGGAAGTTTACTTCCTTGGTCTGTCACGTTTGGGATCAATATTTGTATCAGAAGAAGACCTACGTAACCTGAAGTCTGAAAGTCATTCAGTTCAAGTAATCTTGGTGCTACACCACATGACATTGTACAGTCTGGCTGTTTTACGGCACTGACATATGAAAATATTATTGACTATAATTGAGTATTTACAATATATACCGTATACAATAGAAAATTGGCGATAGTGTTCCTTTAGGATCGGTAGTGCTCATCCATATCTGTAGAAAGGAATTATGGCAGTCTGAACCGGTGATCGTTTGAGAGTAAGTGCAATATATCTCAAGGTGAACATGATGCTTGCTTACATAAGCCATCGTCATGCAAGAAAGCTTAATAAGCCTTTCTCGAAGAACTTTTGAAATGCTTAGTGAACTGGTTAAATAAAGTCTTTCCTCCTTGTTGACTAGTATGTCATTCTCAACGTCAGATGCGAAGGCAGGCTGTCCTAATCATTTCAAAGACTGAGGTGATAGTTTCGACGATGTGCAATCTGCAGTCACTGTGGCCTTTTTGGGATCCTGGAGATAAGTTTCTCTTCTGTGATATGCATTTGGCGATGATTGTCATATCCAGGGATGAAAGTATACTTCGGGCAATATTCAAGTACGGTACTTCTGAAGAAGGGAAGAATTCTAGGGAAGAATCATTCACATTATATTTAGAAGCTGAAATGATAAATATTAACTGTCATTGTGGAGCTAGCTAGCAACCTTCGATGGCTAAGATCTTCTCACTGGCAGAATGCTAGATAGATATCTCTTAGTCTAGACGATCCGGAAGCTTGAGCCATGGACTGTCAGAGAAGGAATTTCAATTCAACGGATGAAGTCAGGGATCTCTTTAATAAAACGAATTGTATATGAACGAGCACCCCGCACGCCCATCCACTTTTCTGGGGATTCTGGCATGATTGCGAAATGGAAACAACGTTCTTCAGTCCTCTCTTCTACGTCAATAGTGTGCATAGCTAGCATGTGTGAGATTCCAACTTTATCGGTATAAAGGATTCCCAAGTCCACGCAAACGCCATCCAACAAGCCAAATAGTACATAACCTGTACAGGCCAACTTCTGCAGCTGCAGTAACTAAAGCGGGCCACAAAGGCCGAGTAATGTTCATGCAGACCTGTTGACCTCGTCAAACTTTCAAAAGTAGAAACAGCATCACTGTAGTTAACATTGTCAGAGTCCAGGTACCTTCTACATTTTTCAGTTCAGAATCTCCAGACTCACAAGAAACACAAAGTATTACTGTACGTGAGCTTTGGTTCGAAATCAGAGGGCAGACTTTCAGAAAATTTGCACCATGAACTCTTGGCTTAAAACGAAGAGCTGCCATTCTGTGATAATACTAAAGTTACTATACTGTTGGGTAAGCCTTGTGTGCATGTGTTATTAGATGCTAACACATAGTATTACATGTTAACGTGCTTGGAAATAGGAATGTTCATTCATTTCACGCATTAACTGAGAAGAGAGTGAGTACTTGAAGAAAATCTACGATTCAACATGACAGTTCATATTCCGTTCGGGTGACTCTGCCCAGTGGGTTTAGTAACTCCTTCATGATCATGCTGATCATGAGAAAGAAACTTAGTTGAAAAAAGTTCAATTGTTTTCCTAGCGTCTTGGTGTTGATAATCCTTAACCGACACTCGAACCCACGTGCTCGAACCGTGAATGTAATCTACAAAAAGTTGCTGTTTAGTGAAATCGTGACGTGTTTGCAAATCAGCCTCTAGGTTCCGCTTTCAATGCTAAACATGTGTATTAACAAGAAACTTGTGATAATTATTGGCTTGTAAGCTAAGCTTGCTTCTTCGATTCAGTTGGAGTAACCATCAAGACAGGAACTAGTCCCAAACTCAGCACATCCTTAATCTGTGAAGAATGTTCACAAGTGTAATACATGCGAAGTGAACCCTAAGGCTTAGGCTACTCCTTCTGTGAAGTCTACATGATTGCAGTTGCATCACGAATGTCATGAATTGATCATTTCTTTGGCATTTGTCTAACCCAATCTTGGCACCATGATAACAGTTACTGCAATATAACTGGAAAGTTCGTTTCACCGATATATTCGACGATTGCAGGGACAAAGCATGTGAAGCTGCAGGTGGGACCTCAGTACGAAATTAAGCGCAAATGTTGACTCGCAGGACGCATGAGCAAATGTTGACAGAAGTTTCTCCGTGCAGAAACTTCTGTAGATTCCTTGCTTTCTTTCTATTCTTTTCATGATCACAACGGATCACAGTTCGAGACGTCGCCTCTCTGATTTTAAGGTTTTACTTCATATCTGTGTGTCACTGAGTGTCTTGCAACCAGTTTTGTTGTAAAGATCTCTTAACCTAAGCTTTCCCGGTGGCAGCACTAGCACGTGTACTGCAAATGTGTGTGCCTCATAACTGATGAAGGTCTGAGGTACCGCACTGCAATTGGGATATGTCCAGCACCTGATATATAGAACCAGCCTAGCTAGCGCTTCTAGCTGCAGGTCGTACTGGTCATGTCATTTGTAGGAAAGCTGGAAGGAAACAGAATCTGAAAATTACATGCACAGATTGTGCATTCTATTTTTCTGAAGCAGCTGTTTTTCTCTTTGAAAGAAGTGACATGCACCACCTGCAAATATATGTCAATAGCAGCACCAAGAATAATGTTCATGTCGGTTGCCGTCCGAGGATGGTCAAGAGTCAAATAGCCGAGAGCTGGACGGAAGTGACCAATTGAAGAGTCGATGAGCCGACCAGCAAAGCGAAGGACACAGATGTATTGGCCATGGGTGGTGTGGAGCCTGTTGACCCTCATCTTGCACCCGTCTAACGTCAGTGTCACTGCAGCCTAAACTTATTCCGGCTCCTCAAGTAGAGGAGGGACAATGGCAGCAAAAAGCGTCAGAACTCGCTCACTCTACCATTTTTGTTAATCTTCCATGGTAGATCTTCTCAAAGTTCTCCATCCCGAGCATCAAAGCTTCATCCACAAGCCTTACGATACTCTTGAAATTAAACCCTCGGGTGGCTGGGAATTCGAAGAATTTACTACAGAATCTACGGATTTCAACCAACCAAGATAATCATCCGAAATTGTTTCTAGATTGGTGATCACGAAGGATGAACCAGTCTCACGCATATAGAGCTGCTGATCACTTGGATGACGTACATCGAGAAAATATGGACCGTACGACAGGTCTAGAGGAGGAACATCAACATCACCTCGTGCAGAGGAAAAGTGCAGAAGGAAAAGAAGGAACAGTTCAACAGGCCGACCAAAGTCCTGATATGCTTTCCACTGCTAGAAGAACTGCTCTGACCTGGGCACGCACACCACAGCCTCGTTCATCTGCACTTCATCATCAATATGACAATTACAGGCCATTCGAAACATCGAAAAGAGGACTGCTGTGCTCGATCTTCTGTCCCCTCCGTCCCGCTTTGAGAAATCAGGGCTCAAACCAACGCTAACCGTCGGCGAGAACTTCTAACTGTGGTTGCCATTCGATTCATTTCTCATATTCGGTACAGATACTGCCGTGAACATTTTACATGAGACGGTGAGGTAGACTACCAGAAAAGGTTACAGTCGTCCCTTGCTTTATGTTACCTGAATAAGCGATATCTTGTAGTATCTGTTATCTGTTAATCTTCCATACAGTTGGTGTACAAAAAGTTGCTTCGCTTACTACAATTGTTCTAGTGTTGACCGCATCAGTTAAAATTCTTTGTAAAACAATAAAAATATGCTATATAAAACAAATAGACAGAAATAAATTTCAAAGTTATTATTCAGTTTGTAGTGTACTCAGGTCCACTTCAGTCATAAAAGAATTCAAAAACATCCAAGTTTGTTGAGGTAATATTCAGCAATAATTTTCCAAAGGTTTATTGTATTTTTTAATCAATTAAATATACTATTAAATCCGACCTCTAATCGTCAATATACGGTAGCGTTAATAAGCTAACAAACTGTATGTTCTACTTGATAACAGTTATTTAAATTAGATATTATTATTCAATTTTATATGAAATTGAGATGAATATAAATTTACCCAACCTCAAAGTAAATCGCGATGTAATGAATACTGAAACGGTGAGAAGATTTCGTAAAACTGAACAAGGAGAAAAATGACTCAAAGGACCAAGCAACCAGTATCCAGAGGGGGAAGAGAAAATAAAGTCTAAGTTTTTCTATCTTTAGTTTTAAACTCGTAAATCGTTCTTAAAATATCAAATGTGGACTTTTTGCACTCTGTTTCCTAGTAAAGTTCCTTGGATAATTGTTAGATTGACAATTTAAATTTCACGTACGGTTTTGAGAAAATAAAATAAATTTACAACCGTAACGAATGTCGGCTCAGTCTGAAGGAGAATATTCAAAAGCTTTGCAAAATTATTATGAAGCTATATCTTCGTATTGGTTATGGATACCCTCACTTGTGAGACGTAACATATAGCCGGCCGATCGTAACATGACGACAAAAGGTATCCTTAAAAAAATAAATTTAAATTTGAGATTACGACAGAGAGTTAGGGAGGAGGCTGTTCTAATTTCTCAGGTTACGTACTAAACATATTTTGACCTATTTACCCGGTAGTCCAGCGGAAGATTTCCGCGCAATGTAACTGTTTGAGAAACAAGTTAGGCATGGCTGAGTGCATTCTAAACAGGGTGAATCAGTAACTTCCACATTACATCTCCGGTTTAGATTATTTATTATTTATTAAAAATATATTATATATTATTTAATATAAATTTTTATATATGTAAAATTTATTATTATTATATTTTCAAGCTAAATTTTGACCCAACCTAAATTTCAAGAGTATAATTTAATATTAACTTAAATTGTAGATATAAATGACATCGTTATGTTACGATAGTATCAAATTTTTTCGACGGTCTATCAAGGTGCACCACAATCCTCAGCGGTTTGCTCTACCATTCCCCGACGACCACCACGGTTGATTGCCAGCAAGTAAATTTGTTGGTGGTCCGTTGTTCGCCGGCGACCACCACGACGAGTCGTCAACAAGTAAACTCGTCAACGTGCAGCTTGGCGGTCTGCAGTTCACTGGTGGATTGGTTTTTCTCTCTCTCTCCACGGTTTGATGCGCTGTTTGATTTCAAAAAGAAGAGTTTAGGTTTGAACCATGGAACTTACTTCCCTCTCACACGTATTATAGTTGTTACCTTGAGTACCAAAGATACATCGATTTGTTTTCCATACACTATGTTTTTCATTCAATAAATATAAATTCGAAGATGAATATTTCATATTGTGGTTGATGAAAATTAAAATGTTGTAACTTTTGCATTATAGGTCTGTTTGAGCTAATTTTAATTTGTATATATATGAAACTTGGAGTTAAATCTAACAATTAATTAAAATATCACAAGATTTTGAAAACTTATATATATAATAATCACATCCGATATAGTCATAAATAAAATTTAAGCACACTTTCTTAATGAATGAATTTTTCCTTTGTAAAACTTTCTCATTATACTTATTAATGCACTGTTTATAATCACATATCTTAGTATTTTGAATATGAATAATTATGATATACCTTGTCATAAGTGTCCACAAGATTACAAATTCATTTTATTTTGAGAACGCGTGCTTGAGTAAAGAATTTCAAAAAGACGTACCTTGATTTTTAGGAAAATGACATGACATCCAATTCCGAAATTGAAACACATCACACACACCCTTACGAGGAGTGCAATCTCTCCAGAAATTTTCAGCTCAAAATGTTTCCATTTTGTGTTCTTTTGAGAACTCCAAAGAAGTGGAGTTCTCAAATGAACCTTTGATTTTCTTGGGACATTATTAACACTAAGCCTAGCACTAAGCTAAAAGAGTTAAAAATTTTGATTTTTGGACCTTAATCACAGCACTAGCTGTTTCAACAATGTTCTTCATAGAAAGTTGCTCAACTTAGAATGGCCCTTCCATCCATGCCCATAAACTATAGTTTAGAGACTTTTGTCAATTTGCTCCTCCGTTTATCTCAAAGACTAGCATAAATTAACATAATGTCTTTTTGTTTTTTCCGACTATCATGCTTTGTGAACACTTAATATGTTTGTTCTCCAAGGTTGCCATATGCTTAAAGATACTGGAGGTATATACATTCCGGGATATCCATGCTGATATTTAGTTATTGAATGATAAATAAGAACTTATATGTTAACTAAACAAATTAGCTGCAATAATACCATATGAGATGTGAATATTATTTCTTGATAAATCACTTATTTGAATATCTTATGATCTTTTAAATATTTAAGTGTAAATTATTTCTTTTACGCTAGAAGTTCAACCTAACATCAGCTATAGCTTAAAGAAGTAGTATGCGGTGTAGATTTGGAATTGTCACCCCTAGAAAAATGATCTCTATATCCTTTGAATTAATCCTCATACTACCGAAAGATTAAGAGAGATCTCACTTCAGAGTTGCACTATCAGCTAGTGGTACCTACTGCAGGTGGGAAATGAGAGAGAGGGATCTCCCTCATGATTACTCAAAACTTAAGGGACCTCTTTACCTCCGGCTGGTTTCAAAGGAACAGAGGAGAGTTAAGGTAACCCCTGACGGAAAACAAGAGAAGGTAGGGCTTTTGTTCACGACCGAAGTACACTTGATGACGGTAGCAGTTGGTGGATCTACAAAGTAGTCCCTATTGGCCACACGGCACTTAAGGAGTTTAAAGTCTTTTTGAAATATACGAAGATTTGCTGAATGCAACTCAATGTCTTGACTAGAAACGTCAGGAACCACTTACATGAAGAGTGTTCTTGCACAATAGACGGTTACACGAGATTGCTAGCATGTACCATAGCCTAGAGTTGGATTTGATTTGGCTTTTAGAAGTAATAAGCGACCGCTCTTCTGAACGGAATGCAAATCAGGAGCAAGACGACGGCTGCACGGCTAGTAGAATAACATATTATGATTGTGTCAATCATGAGCATCGCGGGTGGGAGTTGAGGATTGACGGCTGAAATCACTTTCTCACATAAGGACTATGAATTTGAAGACATGAAGAAGAACTTCGTCAATTTTTGTCGCTAGACTTTGCAAGGGGGTTCTGTTTTCAAGATAGAAGCTCCACATTTTGTAGGAAGATCTCAGTCTGAGCACACACGGTTTGGGAAGAAGGGATCAATCATTTATGGAATAAGTTGAACCATTGTGATTGTCAATATGTAGCACAAATTCACAAGTCAAGTGGGATGTAGGGTGCACGGAAGCATTCAAGCATTAAAAGGTACAAAGTACTATTAAAGACCCACGACTAGGATCGAGAGAATAAGTAGGGAAATTGGAAGTAGCTAGAATAGTTTAAATTTAGTTATTGTTACTTGGACTACGAGACGTAAGGTCAGATTCAGATTTTCTTAAAACAGGATACGAAGAGGGTCCTTCTGAACCAAGGCTGACAATAGGATGAGTATACGCCTCCACCAATTGTCTGAGCTTTCGACTCTTAACTTGACATGTTGGAATCTAGACTTCGGTTACCTCTTGCTCCCAACTCAAACCTCCAACTGGATTCAAACATCACAAGAAATTCTCTCTGATTCCTCACTACTACTCCTTGAAATTTCAACTTCAGATCTCAAACCGATTGCTCGAAATAGACCAAGTCTTTCGTCTGTGCTAACTTGTGAATTTTATAGATCTCGGTGGCTAAATCCATGACCTCAACATCTTCTCTTAATCAAATGAGTTGAAATTTCACATGTAGTAAGTTGATAGGATACACTCCAATCCTGGAAACTTCACTTAGATATTAGATCTCATGTTCATGGAACAACTCATCTTTGAATCTAAGCAAAACGGTTTTATTTTTGTCTTTCAACTGTTACAATCAATTTCAATCAACCATTTTGAGATCAAATCCAACCCAAACGTAAAACTATTTTCATCAATGGAGCCAGCACGACGTCAAACTATCCAATCCCCTTGACAATACGAAAAGACCATCTCTAAAACTTCACATGCAACTTTCGTGCACTTGTAGACGGAGGTCCTTCTACCTTCTACCATGACTGTTCGTTCTCCTCTCAGGTTCCCCTCTATGACCTCAATGTTTTTCTCATGGAATATAAGGGGTTTACAGCTTCACCATCGGAAATTTGCGTTCTGCGCGTTTCTACATGCACACAAACCCTTGTCTTGGGCATTCAAGAAACGTATATTTCCGCTGACAAGTTTCATTTCTTTCTCTCCATCATCATCTCTGACTATCGGAAGATGGTAGCGGATGCGGAGGACAGACGAGAGGGCCTAGCCAATGTGTTCTGTTAGATGCTTTCATTTCGCCTAGGTGTCTTACGTGGACCATCTAAGTTTTCGGTCTCATCTTCTCTCTTGCTACAGTCTATGCTTCTAACACTTCCATCCAACGTCGGGCATTTTGGCAATGGCTCCATCTTTTCCTTCCACAACGCCAATGGATATTCCTTGGCGATTGGAATCCTACGGAGTCCATTCAAGATACCTCGGGCTGAACTATTTTGCTGCATGGTGTTGAGGAGGACGCTTTCTGGCGGTTCAATTTAAGCTTTGATCTACGGGATGTTAGGACGGAGACCGCCTCCTCCTTGAGCGTTCCATTCACCCAGTTCTAGTCTCGATTGGATCACATGTGCTGTCGGTTTTGGATCGAATTTATGTGACTGCTTCTGATTCTCGTCAGTCCTTCCATACTTTTGTTATGCACATGGACTTTCTAGTCAGTGATCACTTTCCGATTTTTAGTACTTTTTGATACAAGTGTTCACAACAACAATCCGTATTTCAAGGTTGACGCTGCTATTCTTCAGGGGGCCGACATCCAACACTACCTACTTCAAGTCTGGAAGCATGCGTGTACTGCACAACCATCGCTATCTCCCACTCAGCGATATGTCAACGTCTAGGGTAGGATTCGACCTTGCACCAAGAGGCGCCAGTACGCACAATACAAACAACTCTCATTACTAGAAAGTAAGCACCACCTTGGGCGCATTCAAGCTAACCCACAGTCATCTGAGTCTCTAGAGCCAGTTTTGCACTTATTGGCTGAGGTTTTACAGTTGGAGGTCCTACATGCCCATAAGCAGCGGTTGTGGTTCCTGGATAAATTTTTGCATCAAAGGGAGCTCCCTTCACCATACTTCTTTTGCCGAAATCGGGTTCAAACGCCTCTGCTTTCTTTGTGCACTTTTTATAGCTCTCAAGACCACCTCCTTACAGACCGCACCCTTATCCTCCATGAAGTTTTCGCTCTTTATTCTAGTTTATAATCTTGGCCGACCCTTACCCCGAAAAACGTATCTTCGCACGGTTCTTGCCCCACTGCAAGCTCAAGTAAGTCCAGCTGAAAAAAGTTGACTGCTGGACCTCCCTTCTCCAGCAGAGATTTACCAAGTTTTTAATGATATGACAAGGGGGATCAACGCCGAGGCATTGTTGGCATTAAGGCCGGTGCTAGGCCCTGACTACTATGCAACGTTGCAGCATTGCTAGACAAACCACTCTTTTCTGGCATCGTTTCTCAATGGCATCATTCAGCTTCTCCTGAAAGGTTTGTCGTCCTCCTCCTTGCATGATTGGCGTCTGATTACGTTGCTTAACACTCATTACAAGTTAGTCGTCAAGCTGTTGGCGATACGTGTCTCATTCTTGCTACCGCGGTTGGTCCCTATGCAACAACAAGGTTTCTTCAAAGGCAGGTCCGTCCACAACTGTATTTTAACTCTCTTTCTCATACATGATCTGCTGAAACGAGAGCGACGCTCCACTGCTGTGGTATTATTGGATTTCGTGAAAGCTTGTGATCGGATTTCGCATCATTTTCTCTTCTCAGTCTTTTTATTCCTCGGTTTTGGTGCTGTATTCGTTCGTCTGGTGGCTGCAATGACAACTAACGCTACTGCTCGGGTTTTGGTCAATGGCGAGTTCATTCATTACCCTTGGAACGACGAGTTCGCCAAGGCTGTCCGCTTGCACCACTTCTTTTTGTCTTCGCTTCCGTTCTTTTTATTTTACAATTACAGGCTGCAGCTGGTAATTGAGTCATCAAGACTCCTCATATTGGAGGTTTGGGAAAGATTGACATCACATGCTATGTCGATGATACATCGGTCTAACTCCTTCTCGATGAACGTTCATTTCAGTTGCTACTCGGGCTACTGACTATTTATCAATCGGCCTCTGGATCGAAGATCAACCTGGTTAAATCCAAGGTTTTACTTCCTAGCAGATATCAACCTACACCCACATGGCTTCAGCACCTCCCCCTTGCTCTATAGGGCCGTCATGCTATTATTCGGTCTCTGGGTGTTCTAGAAGGCTTGACATTTAACATATTGACAGATGGCGGTTCTGCACGCAGAAATTTTATCAACGGTTGGAGGCTTTCTCCTCCTCATTCTATACTTTCGGCACGTGCACTTCGATCCTTCGGTTCATTCTACAAGGTGTGAAGGTCTTTATTCTTACTATGATGCGCAGCTTTGAACTCCATCTTCTCATAAAAATTCTCCATACTTTCGCCTGGGGGCAAGACAGGGAAGGCAAGTCAAAACTTCCTCTGGTGGCTTGGTCGACCTTTTGCTTTCCTATGAGACAGGAAGGGTTAGGACTGTTTAACTTGCCTTTGTTGCAAACAGCTCTAATTACCAACATAGCTGAGGACCTGCTCGCTGATCTCTTTTCCTCTTCTTGGCCATTGCTCTTCTCCCGCCTCTGGAATACACGGCCTCCTTTGCATGCCAAACTCCTCCTCGGGACCACATTCTGCGTCCGAGGCTCAGCATTTGCTTCCGCTCTCCTCCAAACATAGCACCAAGTCTTACCATCTTTCTCCTAGCACCCACCTACGTTATACCTGCCTTCTTCTCTTCCCTAAGCCGAGCCTTTCAGCTTTTTCGACGTGTCGGGATCTTTTGTTCCTGCTACAACAAGCACTCGTCCAAGGTCTATTTCAGGTTACCCAACTCCCATCCTTTTCTCCTCTCCTCCAACCCTATATCCTTGCCTTAGACACTTGGACTGATGCCAGCTCTTGGTCCTTTCTTTCTCAACCTCAGGACGTTCACGTTCCTCTTTCACACTTGAGGTTGCGTCCACATACCAATATTTCACATCCACCGCCTCACACTCTTATCTCAATGTGGTTCAACCAATGCTGGGGTTTTGACTGACCCTCCGAGACCTGATTTTCGTTCTGGTCTAGATTGCGGCAGGCATCTCTCCATCAACGTGACACTCTTTGGTACTGGCGACTGTTACACCATGCGTTGTACACGGGTACTCGAGCCCATCAGGTAATCAATATTTAGCAATCCTGTATCTTATGCTACTCGAATACGGAAGATGTACTTCATATCATGGTCCGCTGTCTTGCCATGAGACACGCTTGGCTTCTACTTGTTGTTTTCTTTCTGGTGCTCGCCAACACCATGCACACCGTCTTGCATGGCGGTTCCTTTCCACTTCTGCTATCTCTCATTTTACAGCAGCCTCCGGTCCAACGCACGCTTGCTGTCTCACTCTTCGTCATTCACTGTCGTGTGACCTGGAAGCACATATTCACTTGGCACTATGATAACACTCGTCCCATCTTCTCCCCACATCAATCTTTCTATCTACTCGTGCAATTTTTTACACTTACCTTACTGCACACAAGGGGTGGCACATATCTCCTGGGCAGGGGAGATATGTGCCACCCCTCCTGCTCACCTTTACATCGGCCAAGAATTAGTTTCTGGTTGCACAAGGTCATGATCAGGAGTTCTGGATATGGTCAACCGTAGCTACTGATGAACCTTCTTCTTAGGAGATCAAAGTCAAAATGTTTCTCCAGCACTGAACTAACTTCACTCTGTCTACTAGATTCCTTCTTTGCAGGTCAATTCAAGGTCAGTTCCGATCTTGAGACACAGAACATTCAGAAGAACATGATACAGAAAGTACCCTCGACGGCTTGGATGAATCCCAGGCGCATTCCGTCACTGGCAATCGATGATTTTTCTTCAGAATGGGTAATCTCTTAATCCAGTCTCTATCGAGGCTTCCAAGCACTTGGCTATCATTCCTAAACCTAGTCCTCGATCTCCTACAGTACCGTCGTACGCTTTCCTGATGCTCTTCTCATTCCGACTAGCCTAGATCCGGGCACGTCTTCTCATGAATGATAGGTGTCAATAGTCCCTACGCCTCTATCACCATTCGCTCAGGTAACAATTATCTAGATAAGGTTGCTATTTCTACTATTTTACAGTCACATTCTGAAAAATTCTCTTCGATCATGTGATTAAGTCACGACGCGTTATAGTGACAAAATATCAAGTCACCAACACACTGACTGACTGACAGTAACTATAACTGGGTTTCACTGTACAGTACATTGATTCAAGAGGAAGCGACTCATTGGTTTGAGAACTCCCTTGAATTAACCATTCGTCCCTGGACGCCCCCCACCTTCATCAGGGGGAGCCCTATCGCCAGGTCTTGAAGCGTCGTTGAGAGTTCGGCGGGACAGGTATCGTCGGAGAGCAGGAGATTGCGGAGAGTTCGTAGCGTCTGTGGACGCCGAAGTGGTAGCCGCCTGCAAATCTCCTCGGGAGTGCTGTATCTGCAAGTACGACCCAGAAAATGTGTTACTAGAACCCTCTGTTTCTTCGTGCCTGAACTGTAATCTAGATCTTCCCTCATTTGTTAATGGATTCCCGACCAACACAGTCGTCACTTCACTAGCTCGGAGAGAGATGTGCAGAGAGGCTCAGTTTACTATCGCACGACCGTTCTACTGCACTAGGTAATCCTCTACAATCGAAACCAACAACAATGTCAAAATGAACATCCTACAGCTAACAATTGGTTCACACTTGTAGTTGGCTGATACCTTTCTCAGGCGTCTTTCTGGCTCTCCAAGGACTGGTCCGACATCCAGGAAGTGATCATCTCCACCTGACGTCGATTCCAAACTTCTTGTTCCTGAGGATTCAACAACCCCCCATCATTCAGAATTTGCTGCTGCAAACCAGTAGTCCCTTCAATCACTAGGCCCAGTAAAACATCTGGATGAATGTTTGTGCTTCACTCACGACTTCTACTCCCACAAATCGTCAGAAACAATCACTGAATGAACGCATTCCATAACACAGATCCTTAGGCAGTCAGACAGAAGAGACAGGCTGAGAAATCAGAAACCTGATGCTGATAGCTTCGGATGCTCCAAAGAGGTGGCACTTACAGCCGTGACTGAGACCGTAAATAAGGCGACGACAAATGTAGCCCTTGCCGCGATACTCAAGGTCGACGAAAATCCATATCCTGCTGTTCCAGACATGCTTTTATCATGAATTCAATTCGCACACTCGCAGAGATCGAGCGGTTCCGAGGTACCAACGAGCTGAGAAATCATCTCAAATTCCATGATCTAGATGTATACCCGCCGTGCTCGTGCAGTCGGTGAAAATATGAATCGCAGCAATGCTCGTCTTCTCGCACTTAGAACAGAAGGTCCAAATCCAAATCCTTCGAGGATTCCTTGCGATCACCACAGTAGTTTCGGACACCCAAACTCTTTACAGATGTACCTGTAGTACGAAACGCCTATGAGAAGTACACTTACGCCTGAATCCATGAAGCTTTTATTAATAATTTCGCTTTGGAGGTCTTCTCCTGCCTGATCGAGAGATTGACCGAGCCCTCAGAACAAGGAGGTTTCGGCGACCATCTCCGTTGGATGGAGTGCGGGTCAACAGCGCAAGGCCTGCTAGACACGCGGACTGTTTACAGAGAATCTCACACGGTTAGCGACTGCGTCAGTCTTGACCGAGTTTCTGCAGTATACGTAGTGACATCGGGTTACCACCCAAATCAGGTGTGCCTTGAATAAACTCGGAGGGACAGAAAATTACTCAACACGCATCGAGGTAAAAATGTAAAAGTGAAGGCGATGTTTTGATCTGTATAGAATAAAAATACTTTCCCTTGGTAACATAATTAGAGAACTGGATACCTTTTACTATGGGTTTCTCAAATACATTAAGCTGCTAGGACGAGTTCGAAGCAAGAATAGAATAGGATTGGTAGGATAAATTTCGAGTTTTTACAGCTGAAAAAGTTTCGTTAATTTGCCGAATGGAACGAGCAATAAACTAAATGATATTCTTAATTAGACCTGGTTTGTCTCTACTCTTTACTTAATGCATACGTAGTGAAGGTTTTACACTTGACACATCTCCTTGCTTAGCAGTTCTTTGAAAATCTACCTGTGCCCAATTGGCAAAAACACGTTGGAGCATTGTTATTGGGGTCTTTTACTCATCAAGGTTAAATAAAATTTCTCCATAGATTGTTAGTGAGAATTATATAAATATTAAGTTAAAATTATAAACTAACTTCATCAAAGAAATAAAATTTATGTATAAATTTTACATGTTAAACACACACAAATAATAAAGAAAATCTATAAATAATACTCGTGAAACTCCGCTCCAGGAGACATAAGACTGATGGCAGGCCTGACCAGTAACTAAGAATTATGTAGTTTTAGAGGTAAACCACTTTGCATATCATCTGAAAAGTATACACGAAAAAGGATGACGCACTGAAATAAATATGACTGGCGATACCTCTAATGAACAAAAAAGGCTGGTTGAGAAAAAATATAGACAGCCGGTCTTTAATCTTTCCACCCAAAGAGGCAAGAATTAATAATTATGCAGAGAAGTAGAAACTGTAAACAATGGGCGAATACATGCACAACAAGGAATACACGTTCTCGTGCAAAAATACATGAGACCAGACCATGAGTACTGACAATACATTGCATTTCCTGTTTCTGACATGTTCTTCTCCCAACCTTTTTCTTGCCGGGATGGTGAATTGTGATTCTGTTTGTGTTGTTAAAAGCTAAAATCCTCTTCTGTCTATCATGGTGACTCAGTATGACATGCTCCTTCTCTCGTCGTACGTTTCATGAGTCGCGAACAAGATACTTTTGCCACTAGGTCCCAACTGTAGTCTTATAACGCTTCCATAAAGATTTTCATTCCAGCAAGCAATGCATTCGTTAGTTGTACGTCGAAAAGGGTTAACTTCTTTTGTGGAGATTTCTATCTAGATCTTCACTCACTGAGGCGTGGATATCTTTATTCACCCTCCTCCAATTCATATAGAAAGGGAACAAATTTATTTAATATCATTTTTAATTTATTACTAAACTCTTCTTCGTGGAAAAGGCTTGGTAATACATGACCGAGATGAAGTAATCATATTTCATTCGTGCGTGACTTCTGTTGAACCTAGAGTTGAGATGCTTCAATGTGTTCGATAACTCTACTTTGTAGTATCTTGTTAAAGAGTAAATATATCAGCATCATCGGTGAAATTCCATGGTCAAAGTTCTAATGAGAACATGCCTTGCCTTAGTTGTACTTCTGACTGGAAAATGATTCTGCATATTGTATCCATCTACACTACACTAATATTCTTCGGAATCTTTCACACCAAAGTAAGAAATGACGAACATGAGTTAAAACTGAGAAGGCTTAATTTGATGTGCACTGCAGTATATTAGCATATCATATTAGCACCAGACGTTGAACTTGCATGCATATTTTTCACCTTTTCCAAGTTCGAAAGAAGGGAACATGCACAGGTGGTAATCAATTAAACCCTTGATTAAATCACTAAATGAGTTTAGCAGCTGCCCCACCTATATTCTCAAAGGTGCGTCTGGACTCTCTCCACTTATGGATTAAGTCTGGCTCCTCCTGCAACTGTAGGTTTAGTTCACTTATAATAATTAAAGAATATTTTATTTTATTAAGTTAAGATACAACTACCATCTGACATAAAATCTTTTTCTGATATCATAAAGAGAACAAAAATTCCCCGAAGTCGATCAAGCATGCATATTATTTAGCATATCAGGTGAACCATCCTAATATCGCACTTGTCATTCTCGGTAGACATTATTACTTGTTAATAACACTTTACGACTGACAGTTTATCTATACTTGGAGTACAGACTTACTCAACTCTACCTTCACATGACAGTACGAAAAATAGGTGCACTACAATATTAGTCAGCATATTACATGTAGTGCATCTATTTTACATAAAAATATATTGTAAAGTATCTAACCACTATATTTTGGTTTTGAGCCACTAGATTCGAGCAAAGTGAACAAAGTTTGAGCAAGTCCATCTTTGTAATAAAGGGATTCCTTGAGTTCTACGCGGATATGAATCTGATGTACTCCATTACACTCAATGATTTAAAGATGTTCTAATATTCATTTATCTCACTTTCATAACAATATTCCATTCTCGATATAAATATATACGTCTGAGAATGGAGATCACTATGATGTCTCAAAACTGTCCTCTAAATGTCCTATTGGTCACCTCCAAACATCTCAAATAAGTTAATGTCTCAACATTTTCATTCAAATGTGTACAAAACTGTCCCTTGGATGTCCTAAAAAGTGCATCCAAATGTGTCATATTACATTGAAAAGTGTCATTTTGTTTAGAATGCGTAATTTTAGTCAGGAAACCTAGATTATACAGAGGGAGTACAGCTCCCGGGTTCGCGTCTCGAAGTTGTTCAACCTTAGCAACTTCGACTCAAGCAAACAAGCAAACTATTCATATCGACTGTACTATTGAGCTAAGAGACTGTTTATAAAATCCATAATTTCTACATTGACCATGTGATACTATGCATGTCCTAGTTGACTATCAGAACAGACAACATCTGCAACATGTCATGAACAATATCTCAAGGAAATGATGAAAAATGATCATGTGATAATGACTGGAGAGGACTGCTACAATATGACAGATGGATAGAGATAAATGAGACCCAAGGAGCAATCCAACAGCCTCACGGCGAGATAATGAAATGTTGCAAAAAATGAGCTGCTTATATACTACCCAGAGGCGTTATGAATTGACTTCATTATCTGACATAATAGTCAGGTCTGATCTAGTTTCGAGCGGGTTCGAACACGTAACAGTTTATAACAGAAAAGGTACGTCGTCACATAGTGACGGTTCGTGAAACATAAATTTACTTCCGTCATATTTGATATTTATTTTGACAAGATCTGACATAGGAGATGCAAGACGTAGCTGGCAATAGTCTTGAGAGAATATTTACAAGGTTTGTGAAGCGTTGTCGTGTCGTGGACCAGCTTCTACATGAAAATCAAATTTTGATGCTTAGCATTATCGCTCCAAAGACGCTCATAAGACTAAAAATGAACTTTTCACATAACTTTTGAGTTTTCACTTTTCTAGCACCAAGTGGTAGAGTTCATTGTTAACTTCCCATGAGCACTTCATCTACTTCATGTGGACGTTTAATGACAAAGCTATGAGGTTCGAAATATGAGAAAATCAAGCTAAGCCTTAGCTTATCGATGATGATTGGATATTTGCGATTCCTGACGCTATACCAAGGGTGCAAAAGGGCTGCTTATCATTATCTGGGAAAACTTCACGTACTGTGAACTGATGTAAAGAGATAGCTTAAGGGATTAACTTGTATCTGCAACTTGTCGACGGACGTTTTAGAGGATTGAGAGGTCTAATACATACACACAAGGTGTCATTGAGTTCAAATACGTGCAAGCTACACGCTGGTTAAGACGATTCGTGAAGAGACGAATCAAGTTCTGGAAGAAATTGGGACTTAAAGAAGAGGATGTTGAGTGCTTTAGTGACATGTGGAGTAAAGTTGGACCGTTCGAACCGCCCCGAAGTCTAAACTTGCTGTCTTTGGATCCATCGAGATCAAAACATTGAGTTCTTCAAGAAATTGAAGATGATATGAAGTTTCATCGGACAATTTCGGAGATGTGAGAGAAATTAGCTCTCAAAGAAACGTTTACGTCATATTTTTGTTCATTTGTGATCTGAAGTTGAGTTGTTTTTCGCGATCGATGAGTAAAGCTTTTTGTTCTTGGTGTCTACGTGATCAAGTAGTCCTTAGATCACACATAGATTGGATCGGTAGAAGATCATACATAGATCGGATTGTTGTGTTGTGTGTGGTGAGTGAAGTTGAGCCACAAGAGAACGATTTATATTAATTTTTATTTCTTGCGTGGTTTGGCGAGAGGAACCCCAAACGGCTTGCTTGGAGTCTCATTGGGTTCAGGGTAGTCAAATCTATCTACCAGAGAAGACTGAACTCATATTAGGCGGCCGTTTTGCAGATGTATGTGATTTTAAAGGAGGAGTTTTTAGACGTTCGATCACTTGGAGATATCTCGGCAGTCGAGAGTTGGATCTGAGAGTTCATGGAGCTGACAGAGTCAAGGTGGAAGATCATATCGATATATGAAGACCATTTGTGGTGAAAAGAAAAAATTCTCAAATATGTCTTCTTTGGTTTCTTTGCTACGGTTTTCATATTTTTTGGATTCGTTAGATTTCTAGTTGGTTATGTATTGCTTATGGTAGGTAGTTTTAGCTAAGGTTTGTACATGGATGTTGTTTGGATCTGGGTTTGAATCATGCGATATTGGTGCAAAGCTTTTTGTTAGCAAAAAGATGTTTCCTTTGCTTTGAACTACGCTTCGGTAAATTTGGGTCTAGGTTGAGATTCATAAACTTGTTTTAGGAGGTTGGGTACAGATTACAGACCACTCATGTCTCTTTCTCAGATTTTGTGTTCTTAGAGAAAAATAAACGAGATTGTATATAAAGTGGGAGTTGATATATCTTACGAAACTTGTTCTTGTGATTGCTTCTTGTCTAAGTTCAACACACGATATCTCCATAGCTAGGAACCTCACGTTTTCTTAGACAACCTTCACGTAAAATCTGATACGATAGCATAAAAGAATATCTAGACATGATGAAGATCATTAGTTCATTATTAGAAGAAGTGTGATGATAGCTCGACACATATGATCAGATAATCATATGGAGATGTGTAAGCGGCGGCTTGAGGAGGATAAAGATGTTTATTTCAAGATAGGACGAAGATGACGGACGAGGGAGAACGAGTGAGAACGAGAGAGTAAGACAAGTGAGAACGACTGGGGAGGATGAGGAACGAGGGACGAGTGAGGACGAGGAGGAACGAGGAGGAACGAGGGAGAAGGAGGATGACCTCTTTCCTCTCATTTGTGCAACTTAACTTAATTAGCAACTCCAAGTTTTTCTCCCCTCCCTCCCACATCTTGCACTTGCTAAGGTGATAGTTAGGTTACTTAAGACAACATTCTTGATGTTTTCCTTGATAAAATCCCGTGTTCTTACCCTACAGAAAGTTTTGGTAACAAGACGAATACTTATGTCTACTTACGACAGCAAGAAAGTCCAAGGAAAGCAAATAGTTGTTTGGGAGGACAATCACACAATCGGAGTAGCATTGTGAGCATCTAATTATCATTCAGATATTTTCTATCAAGTGTATGAATGTTTACATAGTTCTTTCATTAGTATACAATCCTATTATATGAGTAGAATAGAGGTTTTTGCTCATTTTAACTTCGAGACGCGTCTCGAAGTTGGAATGGGAGAAACTCGCCTTGAAGTGGAGAAAAGTCTCCTTGAATAGGTGTTTTTCTTTACCTGCATGCATATGATGGATGAGTTGCCTACTAACATTGTATCTTGTTTTACACTAATGTTTGTTCAAATGTGAGAAAACTAATTTTTGAAGATGATCATCTTAGGTAGAAACACATCTTGAAAAGTAGTTTCTCCATTCCAACTTCGAGACGCGTCTCGAAGTTGGAATGGAGGAATCACCTTGGGTTACCACGACATTGTCACGAGATATTATGTCGTAACAAGAGTGAAACTCAACAATCTCTTTTCTTGCGTGTAGGGAAGGCTAATGAGAAGAACAAAATAAACATGATGTCGCATACCAGGTCCTCTTGGGTTTGTGGTGAACAAGAACAAGTTGACACCTTGGTCTATCAATCTTGTGAGCCTTGGTCGCTCTAGAGTCATCTCAAAGAAGCACCCACTTCGCCGAGAAGAACTTCTGTCTATTCATGAAGAACGACAAGGGATTCATCAATGTCAGACTTCTTACATTCGTCTTAGGGACAAGAGAATAAGTTTCTTGCTATCTGCAAGACTGGGAGAACAAGGAAATCCACGAATATAAGTTGGTTGCTCCGTGTTATGACATGGAAGGAATGACCGCTTCTAAGTGAAATTATCCGTTGTCAGTGAAGAAGTTTAGGTTCTGGTTGAAGCTTACAAGTTCCATGACAAAAAGATTTTAGTTCAGAAGCTCTGAGAGTCATGTATGGAGTTGACAAAAAGTAACGCCGTAGCTTCTCAACTAATATAAAGTATGTTCTTACCAATAGAGTCGACGTTGTTATTATAGCCCTCATCATCTCTATGATTGAGAACTCCTCGATGACATCTAGTATTGCGGACCTTCTTTCATTTAATGAAAAGATGTAGAAGTCGATTGATGTGCTGACGTATGGAAGGGAGTACAATTTGGATGGAGCAAAAGTCATCGTCCTTGTGATGATCTAGAACAAAGACATCATTTTTCTTGTTATATTCGTCCAACACTCAAGTCAAGCTCAGAAGCTGATTCGGGAAGTCTCGATTGGCTCCAAAAGGATAAAGGATCAGAACCATATCCGGAAGTCACGGATACTAGGTGCATGTCATCCACCCTTGTTGTATTAGGAGCTGTCAAAAAGGTCCAACAAGATGAATGAAGAGAATATATGTATATCCTCATTTGTTGAGTGTCTTAAATAGACTCGAGCATAATGACTAGTCGAACAAGTGAACCAACTCACAAAGGATAGACACGTCAACAAAATATAAGAGCACAATCTCTTTTTTCTATGTATTTGTGAAGTTGCAACCTTGTTCTTCCTAGTCTAACTTAGAGACGCGTGCCAAAGTTGGACTAGGGAGATGTGTACCATTTACACCGTTTCTCCCAATTCAACTTTGATACACGTGTAGAGTTTAATCTACTTTCTCCTAGTCTAACTTCGAGAAGCG
This sequence comes from Asterella californica, assembly GCA_036924285.1. NCBI lineage: Eukaryota > Viridiplantae > Streptophyta > Marchantiopsida > Marchantiales > Aytoniaceae > Asterella > Asterella californica. The sequence goes on from JAYKYS010000008.1 coordinate 18,706,309, forward strand.
TCTCAAAGTCAGATTGGAGAGATGTGTAGAGTCGGATTGGAGAGATATGAGATGAGTGGAAGACTCTTTTGGGGTTTGATTTCTCTACTTCAACTTCAAGACATATCTCGGAGTTGGAGCGGGACCGTCCACACCCAAAAAGGACTTCCTCCTCATTCCAACTTCGGGATGCATCTCAAAGTTGGAGTGGAGAAACCATCCACCAAGTGATAAACAGACAAAACAAAGGAGCGACATTACGGTGATATGTTGCTAAAACTTCTCTTATGCCTTATAGAATAGATGAAGATCGTCTGCCAAACCATCAACATGATTCATACAAGGAGATGAGACAATTCATTACGTGCTCAGATGAGATTTTCAAGGAGTTTGATTCTTTTGTTACAAAGTGGTTCAAAGGTCTAATCTCTGATCAAGATGGAGAAACAGACCTGAAGAAAAATGACAAGAGTCGTCTTTTGTCACAATCCTATAAAGATCTCACGGCAAATGTTTTATGACCACTAAATGATATATTAGACGTAGACCTAAGACAAGTGTGGCGTAACTTGACCACCAGGAGAAGTGTACGAGATATGATTCGATCTTATTGGGAGTACAACATGGATGAGACTTTTCTTCAAGAGATGCTTCATCATGTCCCGGACAAGAAGGAGAAGGTCGACAAGCGTCTGAAATCTCGTACAGCCTCTTCCAGAGAGAAGGTCAAGATTAAAATATTTGAGAAACTTTCAACGATCATAGTAATTGCGCTTCACATGGTGTACCTTGTTAAGAAAGGAGTTCAGCCTACTCGAAGAAGAGAACTTGTTGTGATCGAACGTGTCAATGAGAATATTTTTGTTTGAGAGCTACCGTTTGTAGAGCAATATGACTGCCCGTTGATTCTTTTAGACCTCGTCCATCTAGACATTGTAACATGAGATGTTCTCAAGTTTAAAGCATTCTTGGCAATTGTAAGTAATGTTACTACCGCACGGGGTTATGTTTTCGTTGTCATATTGGAATTTGATCAATAGGTGACAGATTTTACAAATGTGATGAAGGGTACTGAATCAGCCCGCATTACTACATATTGGGGTGCGTAAAAGGTGCCAGCTGTAAAGCAAGAGAAGGACCAGTACTTGACGTATTCCTCTTGGAAGTTGATGTACGTTTTTGTTAGTTTTGACGCTACAACTTTACAAAATTGCAACAAAAGGATGAAGCTCTTGCCTTCAAGATATAAAGATGTCAGCTAAGGAGAAAGAGCAATTACCTGAGGTTGGTTTGAGTGAAATAGAAGCGATTAAACAAGCTCAGAATATCAATACGAGGATTCCAAGTTGGAGTTTCATGGGATGATAGGGCCTGAGTTTCATGTACATGTGTATAGCAAGCATTCGTCTTTCTGCAAGAAGTTGATCAAGAACTTCTCGATGAAAGGAAAAGTGGTTATGGATTTCTTCAGTGATAGAGTGTTTTTCCGTGAATCACTTTTGCACGAGAGACATCTTATATTTTACGAACAACGTCATGGAGATACAATTCTTTGCAAAGTATTCAGTGGAGCTGATTCGTCATATTGACGAAGTGCATAAGTGGTACTCAAAATATGCTCGACTTAGAACAACTAAGAGAAACGATGAAGCATTACCATAAGATAAAGTGGATACATCATCAATCTCATCCGAGCAAGACATTCATGTTCATAATTTTGACGCAAGCATTGTAGATGACCTCGTGCATGGAGACGGTAAGACAAGTTTTGACAAAGTAAACTTTAGAGATATTGAGTTATAGGACTATATCCACTAGATATAGTCCTATAACTAGTGGATATTGTCGTTGACTTCAGATCTTGATTTGCTTAGAAATTTTCATATACTAGTGAATATACATTCGTTTACAATGCTCATGACTTTTGCTTTGCATATTAGTTATATAAAAAACACACATCTAAAAAACCTAATAACTTAAATATTTGCGTTAGTTTGAGATTACACATCTTGGTGCAAACTACAATAAATCACTAAGACTTCAAGGACATCCCCAATGTGCAAAGCTCATTATCACTATGAATTTCTTATATAATTAGTTTGCAACTAGATACTTTTTCACAACTATAAAGATTTTGTCGTCTAATAACATAAAAAGACTTTGGGATGCATCCGCAAGTTGTATACCCTCTTTATTAGTTTTTTTCTCACTACAAGTTACATAGAAAACTTCTTATCTGTTAGTTTTCTACTCTTACATCTATTAGTTTATCTCTTCGTAACATTTCAAGAGATATAGAAATCTAGTGGGAGTACTTTGGAATGCATCTCCAAGTTGAATAGACCATAATCGTTTTCCTCTTTACTTAAAGAAACTATAATATGTTTATCTTTCTGCTAGTTTTTTTCACATTTATTTATTTATTTCTTCTTTCACAGTAATATTGCAAAGCTTTGGGGTGCATCCTTAAGTTTAATAAATCTTAACATATGTTTTTTTTATTCAGAGATTTATATTTAGCTTTATTTTATTTGTTAGTTTTTTGTTTATCCATTGGTTGCTTTATGACTTCGTAGGTTTGGGATAAAAAAGTATCGTATATCACCATGAAGAGTGTGAGTTATATGGACATTTTGGAGAGATTGGGTTTGGGAGTCTAGTAGACAATTTGGGTCTTACAAGTTCTAGAACGCCGATAAACAAGACAAAGTTGTAGAGTCTTTGTCGTCTTATGTAGGTGTCAAGAGAGAGGCGGCAAAGGTTACTGAAATAGATAGAACAAAGAAGAACAGACATGTGAAATTTATGATTCTCTTACGGATATGAAACTAAATCAAAGTTTATATGCATTCGCATTGGATCTTAAATAATATGAGTTTGACATTCTTTGTTTTATTTTGAAATGCAGGAATAGTAAACATCAGAGTCCCATTGTTTATCCCCTTCCAAATTGAGCAAGTGAGCAAGAAGAAATAAGCAAGAACAAACTCATTAACCTTGCAACCAAGATAGTTATTGATTTTAGACATGAATGGTCTTCTGATGTATAGTAAAAGTATATTTGGATTAGTCACAAAGATGCAAGGTGGACAAAACAGTAGACTCCAAATATGAAGTGGCATGTCTTGATATATATATCGATTTCTTAAAGGATGTCTTGCACGTTTCGATATCGCTAATTGATCTTATTGTCAAAAGAAGAATTTGGATAAATATCTAGCACATCTTTTCCCAGCCGATCTCTTCGAAAAGTTAGTCTTTATTTGGGATCAAGAAAAATCCTAGATTCTAAAACAAAGGTGGAGAAAGGATGGCAAGAATGTTCCTTTGTTTCTGAAACTCTCAGTATGGGAGACATATCCAGTGTATAGTTTTACTAGTATATTCTCTAAACTTTATGATGAGTCGAAGAAAGATAAACCGTCTACTTGATGTTCTTCTTTCATATTTGGATGCTCTATCTCAAGTCTTTGATGTCCATGAATACATGAGGAAAATCCTCTTAAACATTCTTCTTTACTTTTGACCTTCAATTGACACAATGGAGGCTTGTCTGGTCAATTATATCAGTTTTTTTATTATCAACAAAGACTTTTGTCCTAGAGCTATTGCTCAAAAGACTCGAGATCACTCAAGTGGAAAAAGGAATCCTTGCTGAGATGCCAGATGTCGATACAATGGAATCAGATGAAATTATAGGATGGGCTCGTCTTCTCGGCTTACCATCTTCTGCCAAGTTAGAAGATACATTTAGAACTAAAAGTTTAGATGATACAAACGATAAGATGGAATTAAATCCTAGTATCAAATTAGTCCAACAATTTCTGCTTGATGTAATTTGACTTCATTCTTGTGATGAAAGTTGAGAAATAAAAATCATATATTTTCATATTATGTGTTTGAGCAATAAAATATCTTTTGTCAAATGCAAGAAGAGTTATCGTACCTTCTCTAACTTCAGGATGCCTCCTGAAGTTATTGTATTTAAAGTGACAATGTTCTTGTGATATGTGTTCTGTAAGTTTTTTTATCTTTTCTAAATATATTATTATTATTATTATACTAAAAAATTATATAGAAATAAAATATATATTATTCATATATCATATCTATTTCTTCTGATGTAATTGTATATAATTAACAAATATATTCTAGATAAAATATAGTTCATATTATATACTATAAGAACAATATTATTATACTGACCTCATTTTCGATTTCAACACTAAAGTGGGACATTTGGTGAACAGAAGTGGAACATTTGGTGGTCATATTTAGACTATTCGAATGACTATTTTGGGATCGACTAGTTGGTTATATAGGAGGTTTTACAATAAGATTGGTCAAATATAGTTTGATTTTCTGCTATCTTCTTCAGGATGCTTCCCAACGTAATATTCTAGTTAGAAGTGATCATTTGCTATTTCGAGAGAATTGATCTTCAAGTTGTTTTATTTGCTGAATTCTTGAATATATATTATTGCTTGTGACACAATAGAGGTATATATATTATGAAATTCAATTCAATATATGTATCATATATATCAGTATATATCAGTATTTAATTAAGTAATTAATCATTTTTAATATATTATAAAATCAGTTTACTATAATGATTCCGCTTGAAAAATTAAAAATAAAAATGGCACATTTCAGAAACATTTAGTGGACATTTTTAAACTATTTGGATGATAATTTGAGGACTATGGAAAGTCTCAATAATGAATAGACTGATATTTAACTTTTCTTGTCAAAAAGGTTAGGTAATAAACTAAACCTTTGGATATTTGTCTCCTATATGAAGTAGGTGAATATGCAAGGTGCTTTCAGTATTGAATCACTTTTGGATGCTTATTCACCTGAAGATGGAAGAGAGCAACAAGCTTAAATATGGATGTAATCCAAGGTCCTTGATGGTGGAGGAGGAAGAGACAAGAGAAAGGACCATCTAGTCGCTTCACATTTTGACAAATAAATGCGTCCCATTCACGTGTGAATTAATTAGAATTCACCTTCGGTCTTCGTGCTTGCGAGGTTTTTTCTACTCATCTTTGCTGCCCGAGAATGATGGTCAGGTTTAGAAATGCTATCTTTTAAACCTAGGGGCATGGACTTCCTTAGAAGGCTTCAGAAGAAACAACAAGAATCCTAAGAGTGTGGCCAGAGGTCGCACTTAGAAATAACAAGCACCTCAAGTTGCGACCGCATAAAAGTTTACTGTGAGTTTCGAACCCTGAATCTCGAGGTGAGACACCATCTACTCATCAATCGGTTATTGTATAGACTGTCTATTAATCATGCAAGTGCATTTTTCCTTTGTCGCAAAATTCTTTTTTTTATGACTAGTCTTTGCTTCAACGTTCTCTTTTATCATATCAACAATTATGAACATTTTGTTATATTCTTTTTACTTTTTTGGCATTTCTCTCCCATGCTCACTGATACCATTGCATAAAGATTGGGAGTTTGTCCTCAGATGTCTCGGAACTGAATAGAAACTCTTCGAACCACAAGACCTGGATCTTCTACATACGGCAATAGTGTGTTTTAGTTGTATGTTCCGAGTGTATCTTGAGTCACTATGTTCTTGAGCTTACACCTACTCAGTACCTACATGCATCAATGATCTAGGGGAAAATTTCTTTCCTCTACTTTTCCATTTGTCCTATCGCTGTTTCACTTGCTAAATCATTCCTCTTAAACTCATTCAAACTACCTCTTTTATATATGTTTTGGCTGTTTCAATCTCTTCGTCACCAATGATCTTCACTAATTTCTCAATCATCGTGTCTTACCTCAGTTACTTCAGTTTTACATTAGATCTTACATTACAATCTATTAGCTTGGTAGCATAATATATTGTATTTATCAGTCGCATCGTACTCTATATCAAGAGGAATTTTTTCTGAAAATGTGATTCGCAATACACATTCTCATTGACACATCTTTCGGATACATATCATTGGCTAACTTCACTTAGCAATGTAGTACACACTAGACCCAACAGCCGCTAAGAACAATTATGTACCCACTAACAGGTTCCTGTTCAAATTCTACAGACCTTATCTTCTAAAGAGAAATTTTATTCAGAATATCCAAAATTATATATAATCCATAAATTAGTGAAAACTTTTAATGAACATTTCGCGTATTACATCATGATCAAACCCAAAATGATAATATTTCCAATTGAACAAAAGAATAATCCATATGTAATATTTCAAATATCAAAATATGTATATAAGAAGGCATGTCATGATACAAGAGTTCGATCCGCTCAATTGAGCAAATGAGCAATCATAAAATCTAGAAGTTCGTGAAGCCGTCCGCAGAAACCAACAGCAACAATAGGAGACCATATCAGATTAGAGCTGTAAGCCATGGTGTAAACGATGTAAGAAAATGTTTATGCTCACTACAACAAAGTGGAATACTTTCATCAGCAGTTCAGGAAGAGTAAAAGATTGGTGAGAGTACAAACACCTTGAAGAAACGGTTGACGTTGGAGATAGTTAACGTCCAGACTAAAAATGAACTCCAAAAGAAGATGTTGACTTTGGAATGTAATTCCCAAGTGGCTTTCATAGTGGGACCTTTCTAAGAAGTCCAAGAACGTATATTGCGAAAGTGGGAGCGATATTAGATCAAACGACAGAAGTCTCTCATAAAAGATGAAACACGAAGAAGCATGATGATGGTAAGATGAAGGACGTCTGGTGGTGACTCTTCATGTGAATCATGACATAGTATAACATATCCCACTGTTCGGTTTCATTTATCTTGTCGTTCGATGAACTTCATGGGCTTCCTCTTTAGCTGAACTTGCTCAAAAAGTCTTGAATAGATTTCTCTTTCAGTTATGTTAATGTCGAGCACTACATGATGACCTTGTGTTTAATGTTATCTAAGAAGTTATCGTGTATAATTCTTATTGCTTAAGCTAACTCTACAAGATATGACTCAGAGTGGTCCATGAAATCCATGGATGACCTATGTCCCAATATAGCTTGTATTGCACATATACTTGCAAATTAAAAATATTACATAATTTTGTCTTGTATTCCTCTCGTCTTCCATAAAATACATCTTAGGTTCTATTTTCTTTATCTTATTCCATTTAACGTTCTTATCTTTGTAAACTGATGATTTTTTAATTTTCTCAAAGTTGATATGTGATGTTATCAGGTTTTGAAGACATCTAAATCTTTTCTATCAAAATATAAATAAATTTCTGAAACTGATGAATCTCGTGAAATTGACATCAAATCAAAGTGCAGGATTTTTTATTTCAACTAGTTTCAGTGCTATGTAGGTTCCTGAAATTCCAGAATCTCTCTCGAGTTCCTGTTTTGGTTAGCAATTACCTGGTTGTTGAGATTACTTTCCGATTATCTCCGTACTAAGTGAGAAGTGCATCCAACTTCGAGACGCATCTCGAAGTTGATATTGTGCAGTTTAAGATATATATTTTCATTTGCACACAACTTCTGGTGTGAGTGTACGTTAACAACAAAATTGGTATGGTCTGAAATCATTTTCTCATAGTTTGCTTCCATGATATTTGCATCTAACTTCAAGATGCATCCCAAAGTTTCTCTCTTGTCTCCAACTATCATTCACTTTAGTTGCTTATAACTTCTCACTGGAAAGCCTGTTGAGGACAAAATTTATCAGGTCAAAAAGCATTCGCAATGAGCTTTGTTACATCTCTTCTTTCATGTAAATGCTGACAATCTTGAGTTTGACATGGTTTTATGTCAATATCTCATAATTGTGTTATATTTTATTTTTGAGATATTCTCCTAATTGCGAGCACAAGTTTCTGTATTGATGACTTCGCATTTCTCATGGATTGCGACTTTCTCATGGAAAGTGATTATTCGAGAAGTGACAATTGCATCATTGGTTTCATCCTTCGAGTTCATACAGTTATTATAAGATCCTCAACATGATACATGTTCCTATGCATCCATTACCAATACCTTTCATGTTCGCAATTACGATTGGAGAAGCTCTCCTTGGTCTCAATGTCACTTGAGGATGTAAAAAACCATATAAATATGCAAGAAATGTTTCGTATATGTTTGACAGTATCCATACAGAGTCCTTCATCCTTCCCCCTGAAAGTGAAAGTAGTCGACGAGGTTGACCCGAGAGAAATTCGATCTAATGTGTGTTAAAAACTGCAACACAGCAAGGTATATTGTAATAAGAATCTCCAGTTGTTCTAGCACATGGCCACTTATAATGATCAGGCTGTAAACACACAGCCATCAGATGTATACAACCGTTTCTGCAAGGAAAGATTCATTTTGTCGCTTGGTTCTGTATTGGTTCAGACTCATACATATATATACATGTAAGTGCCGTAGATGTGCTCTTAACTTTTGCTGTTCTCAGTCCACTCGGTGGCCGCGTCAATTCCTTCACGTACCTTACTAACCTCAAGAAGCTTGTTACTGGGGTTCAACTTTTCCATTTGAGTCCTTCCCTCGCCCTTTACATATTCAGCTTGATGTTGCGGATTTCTTAAGCTCTGAGGTATTTCTCCCCCAGATTCCTCGACTTTTTCATGAGAACTGTCGAGAGCAATTTCTAGACCTTGTCAGTGGATCACTAATTATACACGAGGTCTTGTGTACCAGATCCAAAGCTTTAGGAGTTTTTTTCCCGCTCTTCTGGCGTTGGTCACTTGGGCTTTTCTGTCACTACTTCTTTTGCTCCTTTTCCTGGGCCATAGCTTTCGGGTGTTGTCTGATGCACTTCGAGCGACCGTGACACTGTCGTCTCCACTCTCTGTATCCTCAATCTTTTAACAGCCTTTTCCCTCATGCCAATCGAGGTGTCACAAATTACCACGGAGTATCAGTCTCTGATACCTCCTCAAAACTCCGGACTCCAGTCATCAGAACATCTTCCTGTCAACATGATCTCATCTCTGTCTGTACAGAGCCTGCAATCATTTTCTTTTCTCGGGGTGTGACTCCCCTTGAAATTTGCCTCACGAGGCGTTGTCAGCGCTGTTGAAAGCCTCCAACATATAATCTTTTCTGTTGGACTCAGCGTTCTCTTGTGTCTCTTTCCTGTATCACACAGCTACTAGCTCACATACCTCTAACTATTATCGACTAGATATTCCCGACACGATATGATGATCTCCAACCTTGCAAACTCTTAATCTTGGCAGTAAAGCCATGTACCTATAGCCGCGTACAGCCACCATCTTTCAATGTGTGGATACGAACTGAGAGGCCTGATTATATATACCCTATCCTGTTTCATCCTGAACAGTCCGCCGGTAGCGTGAATCTGTAAATAGACTTTTTCCTCAGAACTAACACAGCTCATGCTTTGCTTCGAAGTTTAGAGATGAAGCTCAAGCTTTCTGAACAAGCTGATCAATAGAAAGCATTGCTTCGGTGTTTTAAAAGAGTTTGAGCTTCTAGCTTCACAGAAGAAAATTATTGACGCAGAACAGACTTGAAATGTACAGCGGTGAGCTGAAAGCAAGTGGATCGATGATACCTAAGACATGCCAAAGAGGAGGTGGTACCGTTGGTCGCCGCTTTCGGGATTTCCTTCGGATCCCGTGTGCATTCTCATTTTCTCAAAATAATCAAGGCTTGGGAATCCTGCTAAACTGGGCGATTTCAGTTATGTTTTACTGTTTAGGAACTTCTCAGTGCTACTCCCGATGCAGGACGTCGAAAGTGCCCATCACTGAAGGTTACTGGTTCTGCTGTCTACTATACAAAGAGGACGCATCGACGAGAAAACTGAAGCGTGAGTGATGTTTGTCTGAGTAGAGAAGCTCAAATGAAGGCTCTGAGGGAAATCTACCTGTCGACTAGAGTGGGCATAGAGAGTTGAGAAGGATGTGCGCAAGCATGACATCCACGAAGTACATATGACCTCCAGGCCACCAGGATTCTGGGTTGGGTATTCTGCCATAGTGACCACCATCACTGTAGAAGTTGTCATAATGGAAGGGAAAGGTCATATCGAACGCGTCCACGATCCGCAGATTCTCTCGGCCGAATGCTTTCACCATATTTTCCACTATGATGGCGTTCAGAACTTCCATCTTTTGAGGGTTCGCAGACATGTTCCTGCTCTGACCTGCCGGAGCTATGGTCGTTCGGTATACGACCTTAGGTCTTTTGGACACATCATGACTCGTATTTCTCCACACCGAAGCCCAGAAGTCCGATGCCAAGTGTGCTGCATTCACGTACTCGTTGATGTCCTTCCACCAGATCCCATCGTGAATTCCCGAATTGAGAATAAAGGCGTCGGGCATATGGTTCCCAGACTCCGGATCAAGCATCTTTCGAATGTTAGATACGTAGCTCTCGTTGCGAAGTACTGAGAGGCCCATGTTGTTGTATTTCATCACGACATGCCCGTTGAACAGAACCGTGAACCGAACCTCTTGTTCCGGATTCAGGGGATTACTGAAGTCCTTTTCGTATATCCGAGGAAAGTTGTTGAAGTTTCCACCCAGAAGAAAGTTGAGCAGGTTCCGGGTGGTGTCCGGATGATTCGAGTCCCCCCAGAAGAAGAGGTGCTTCCCAGCGAGGCACTGCCAAGCTTCGTCTTGAGTGAAGATTCGGAAGTGACAGTGCGCAGAATACGCCCAGCCATTGCTCTCGAGCCGTCCCACAGGACCTTCGCACCAGGGAATCTCACAGGGCTCATCAGGATCCAAGCAACGCCAACGACCTTCCGAATCGGCAGCACAGGACTCGTTGGCTTTGGTGCGAGTCCACCGACCTTGCCATGGGTACACCTGTAGATCTTCTGTAGAAGAGCACACTGGCACATCTTCAACGGTTTCAGCTTCGAGTTGGATGCCGTCGGCGGTCCGCGACTCCGGGACGTAGAACTCCATCGTAACGTTCAGAACCAACTTGAACTTTGCGAGCTTTTCTGGCTTCGGGCGCAATCCCATGAACCCTCCAAAAAGGAAAGTCACTCTGAAAGAGTACGTGCCGGCGAAACGCTTCTCCACTCGCAGCTTCACGCCGTAGCCACCATCGCCCATGTCCTTGATAGGAGGCCGGGACTTCCACTGCGTACCTGCTCGGCACCAGTTCCCACTTCGGAGGATCAATTTATCGGTCGCCTTTCGGAAACATACGAATCCAGCAACATACGAAATCACATCCATCAAGCTGCTCATCACCACTCACTTCCGGGTATTGTTACTAGTCCCACCCTAGAGCAGCATCTGCCGCCAACTACGGAAGGAACGTTCCTGTTACGACTGCTCACGAATCTTTCCCTTCCGTCTTCTCAACGAAAGATCATCATCGAATGGGTGCGGTTCAAACCATGTCACTAGAAAGATACTTTACGACGCCTCAGCCACAATTTAGTGAAGAGTCCAAAAGAATGTACGAGAAAGTAAAAGGCCGTCCAAGGCTCGTTCGAAATGTTGACAGCTGGGAAGACAATAATGTTCGAAGGCTTCTTCGCCGACAGAAGTTGGTCCACTTTTGAAGTACGCGCAATGAGTTGAAGTGAGTAAATGTCTCTGAGTACGAGGCAGCCCCCGGACGGTACCGGCTAAAATTCCCTACAGCCGACTGGAAGACATCTGACGTTGTCTATCGGCGGACAATGTACCTGTTAGAGGAATAAACAGTCTAATGAAAATACCGGCTGCTACATACTATCACCGGCAATTTGCCGAAAACCCAACACAATCAGTAGCCGAGCGCTGGTAGCAAGACGTATCAACGGTGGACGACTCCGCCCGAATGATGTCTGTACGTTGGAATCTCTTGTGACGTCAGCCATGCCTTGTCTTCAGCACTGAAACTAGAACACGTCTAGCTACACTCTCCGAAAGAACAGATGGAGTGACCGCGAATCGTTGTTAGGCTCCCTGTTTCTTTTTTCGTCCCTTGGCCAGAAGAGACGAGCAACAAGAAAATAACAGTCAGGAAGGCTGGGCATCCTCGAAGCTCGTGGTGCTCATACAACTCTGGAGCAGGCCTGACAAGCGGATTCATTTCAAACTACCTTATTTAAACGAGAAGAACTCTCTACTGCTTGGATTCGCTCTCTTTTCCGGGAAATTAAACGGCTTGATGAGAATTGTTCTTCTACGCCTTTCATCTGCTTCACGACTTGCTGCTACTAGGGTTAGCCCGGGATGAATGTCAGCAAGCTATCACCGTCAGGATCAGAAATCGAACGCCTGCTACATGACCACCTGTTCGACTACCCAGAAATCTTCCAGCTTATCATTTCAACCCACTTGCGCCACACTGACAGAGTCACACCCCCAGATTACGCCCCAAGATCTTTCATTTCCTCACAGTTCCACTCCATCAAGGCCTAGGCATTCAGACGGAAGGTGGATTAATGGACCGGCTCTAAATCTTGAGAAGCTAACTTCTGCTGGTAAAGAATTGATGTAGATTCCAGCTCGTGGACAGCGAACCATCCGTTCGAGTGTTTCCATAAGCAGCGAGATTTCTCGGTAGTCGCATTTCAACTCTAGTTTTGGAGATTCTTATTCTCGTTCCTAAGAAGATGAAACTGCCCCGGCGTCATTCACAACTACTGTTGCGTGAAATTCAATCAGGGCAGACGAACTGAGGTGCTTACCATCCAGATCAGTTTCGAAGTAGTCTCCTCCACTGCATCGGCGAACTGCGCTCTCATCGTAAGAAACGAGAAATATCTCATGGTCCTCATCAACCGGCAGTCGTATGCTTCCTCCTTCGGTTGCCCTTTCGAGCCCAAATACGTACACATCCGTCGTGGCAGCATATTTACAGCGTTTGGACGGTTTCAGCTGACTCAGGAACCACTCCTCTTTGAGCGCCGAGAAGTCGGTTTTCTGCAGAGCAATTTAGTAATTTAGCATGAATGTTAGTCACACTCCCCAAAAGTGTTCCACTCCATCCCTTATACGATATGTACTTCATGCTTGAATGCACGTTTACACCTGAATCAGTTCGGTACTTCCGGAGCCTCATATCATTCTTCAGTTGCGATCGAACTTCAGCCCACTCGTTCAAAACGCTTCAAGAACGATCAAATTATCAAATGTCTCCTAGCTGCAGCATTCCATGGACTTGAATCAACATTGCTCGCTCACTGAAAATCTCGCATCCAACGCCAAACCTGGTCAGACATTCTAGTGGGGCAGACAAACGCAATCCCACAATGCACTCACTGTCATCATCATGGAAGACAAGTGAAATGTCTCACCGGTTCGGTTTTGAACCGGAGCTTCGTTGATCTGGACTCGGAAACAGTAGGGTTGACAGCAGAAGCAGGTGCAGCCGACGGGGCGTCCAGAGCCAAGGAGTTTTCGTGGACATAATCTAATTTGTGTACATCGAGAATATCAGCGTGCCCCAAGCTGGCCTCGATTTCAGCCACGCTGAGAGCGTTGGTGATACGCGTGGAAACGCACTGCTGCCAGGCGAGCAGAGTTCCAACAGAGTTCAAAATGATAAGAGCAGAGGTCAGGAAAGCGAAAACGATCAACAGCAGCACTATCTGACTTAGTAGAAATCGACTGCTACCCCCCAAGAACATCTTCCAAGCGTTTCCGGGCAAAGCCAGCAGCGGAAGCGATTTTTCTCGACTTTTCGGACATGCAGTGGTAGTTCCGATGTATCCACTTGCTGCAGCAATGGCGCAAGTAGCAACCCCACCCGAAACTCCGTCAGTGGGAGATGGAGCTCCTCGAGGAGACGAATGACGGTGGCAGTGAGGTGCCATGAGATCCCCAGGAATTCATCTGTCACTACTCAACCTCAACTCAACAACTCAACTCGACAATCTGACCCAGCCTCAGAAAACTGTTGTAACCACCATGGCACCAGTGGCTCTCAGATACCCACACCCAATTTTACATTCAGCTGTCCTGGACTTTGGAGGACCGGGTCTGCGATTGAGTCTGTCAGAACAACTAGCGTAGAAACTCCTGAGACATTCCGAGTGCTTGTCGACCGAGTCTGCCTACTCTATGGGCACCACCCGAACGGGTTGACAATGAGGCCATATCCGCCGCTACCTCGCTCCGTACCTCCGTCCCCCGCCCTCGCATGTCCGTCCGTCCGTGATGCAATAGCGTGAATCTCCCGTTGACGAAATCCCTGATCAAGGTCACAGGGAGGAGCGGAGAGGAGAGGAGAGGAGAGGAGCGGGGCAGAGTGAGGGAAGGGAGGAGAGAGACTGCTTAGAGTGTTTCTACAGTAAGAGAGGGTGTTGAGATGAGATACTGTAGGGTTTTTATATATTTATTTTTATATTTATTTTTTGTTTTTTTATTTTAGAATTAATATATTTTGTGAAGAAATGAATAAATATTAAATAGTTTTAAGTTTTTTGAAATTGTAGAGTTTGATCGAATCTTCAGTTTAAAGTTTTTGAGAGACTTTAGAGAGATTTCTTGCTGCATTTAGTGTATTTTTTTTTCTTTTTCTTTTTTCTATACATTCAAGAGTTCTTTCTTTTAGTGAGTTCTTTTTTATATGTTTTTATTATGAGTACCGTTTGATCGGATATCTTTCCTTTTTTAGCTCTGGGTACTCTCTCTCCCATGAGACCGAGACGATTCAAGACACATTATGTCCGGTGTGCAATTAGATATTTATCTTGCAAGGGGTAAAATCTCATGTGGAAAAGATGCACAAGAGCTATGATACGATCACATGAGATGCCTAGGTTAGTCGATAGCGGAGGTCTGCATGTGCTGTAATTATGGTATCGTTAGTCTTTCTTCTTGGAGTTCCTCCTGAGTCGTGGGAGTGGTTGAGAGGCCACTCTGACACTATTATGAGTTTGTTCGAGATGAATTTCTCTTGTCCGCGTTTGTTCCATCGGTTACCTCGTGCTCTTCATGACGAGATGAGGTAGACATTCCGTCTACTCCTCGACATGTTGACACGGAACATCAGGGATGAGGCAGCTTGGTTACTCTTCCTCTTACTTTCTCATTGGTGTCTCCGTTATACTCGAGGTGGCAGAGAAGGACATCGGGAGGTGACGGCCGTCTTCGGAAATTCTGTGCAGGTGATTGAGCGGTCTTACAAGAGAAATCAGTACGTGCGGCACGAAGTAGGAGTGAGTCTGCCTCTACACGTGATGTCTCATCTTCTGTCCGCATACGACGTTGTAGGATGTTAGGTCAGGCTGGAGAGTATAGTAGAGCTGCTAGAGCATTGCATCCTTTGTCAATGGCAAGTCCTACTGAGGAGACGATCGTTGCGTTGCATTTTCTTCATCCTCCACCGGATGATCTCTCACCACCTGAGGTTCAGGACTATCAGCCTGAGGAGCCATCATGTCTCGATAGATCCTTGTTTGTCCAAGTCTGGTGTGTAGCTCTACGTCTGTCCTCTGGAGGTCTGTCTAGGATGGTTTACGAGCACCTACGGGACTATTTTCAGATAGACGACCCTTCTAGTGGTTTCATGGAGCTTTTTCAGGTAGCGGCAGCAATAGCTCAAGGACATATTCCTCAGTCTATAGCTCAGGTACTGGAGACAGCTAGACTTTTGATCATGACGAAAAATGGTGGGGAGATTCGATTGATAACCATCGACGAGATTCTCTTACGACTTATCAGTCGTATCATTATCCTTCAGCTTCGAGATACTTTTCAAGATCACTTTTGTCCACATCAGTTCGGAGTTGCGACGCCTAGAGATTTTGAGTCTGTGTTTTTCGACATTAGGGTTCTGTTAGACATCCATCCCGATTGGGTTGTCTTACAAGTGGACGTGGAAAATGTCTTTAATAGCGTTCCCGTGCTTTCATCTTTAGGGAGCTCATGGATGACGGTGATCTCTGACGGGTCTCGTTCTTTTCATGCGATCGTTCTATGATTCTTCCTCCTTTCTTTATTACCAACACGGTCCTACGATAGAGGGGCTTACAGTCATCAGTTCCGTTGCAGATACTCGTCAGAGAGACCTTTTGGGTGGATCCTTATTTACCTTAGCTCACTATAGAGCTCCCTTGGTCATCGCCTTGGCTGCTCCAAGTTGTGTTCTTCCATCTCTAGTTCATGATACGCACATTGTTGGTCCGGCGGACCAATTCAGTGTTCTCTTTGATCATCTTGTCTCTCAATTGGTCTTATTTTGCGCACCTACCGTCTTGTTGCGTCAACGGAAGCTCTTGCTTAGTAGGTCACGAAATTCACACCGCTAACTTGCAAACCACAATCACAAGTTAACGTCCATGCACCACTTACCTTAACTCTGTTTGGTCTAGATCGGAGCCGGACCGTCTCCTTAATCATCAACCTCATCATTCCCTAAGTCTCGACCTAAACCCGTCTAGGTCGATCTCAGAACATGAGCAAGTCACAAGATGACTTGGGACGGACTTCCATAAAGTCCAAGGTCCTAAACGGCACCTCCAGCACACCTAGCGGCCCAACCGTCCGTGATATTCGTCTGGGTCTAGGCTCCCGAACGGTGATCTAACCCGCCGACTCGTTCCTTAGTCTTGCTCCAGTCCTTACATCGTTCTTAAGTCTGGACCGGAACGTGTCTTGGAACTGATCCAGTCATCATCTCATGCCCCCAGGGTTTGCCCGTCGAACCCTGGGGTCGGGTGACTCGTCCTCTTTATCGAGCCCTCTTTATATATACTTCTTGAGATCAGCGGCCCCGTCCTCCACTTTGGTCCTAGAAAATTATATCACAACCCGATCACGGGATCGGTCATAATTCTCAGCTCGGAGATCAATTCGAGGAGTTCTACATATCACTGGAAGGCTCTCGCCGAGTCCTTTCCAATGATACCTTACTCGCCTCGAGAACTTACATATAGCTCCGTCCACAACCTAAAACGTCACTAGAGCTCCAACACTTAGTCATTTTTCGGAAATCTGTGGTCGGACCTATCTTTCGGTCTGTTTCCAAACTTACCCCTTTAGGTCAGCTTTCGTCTGAGATCGTCTTGGGGTAGGTTGATATTTCCTCTAGAAGGGTGAAGTTCTTTGCACTTAACCATACCTCTTCACCCACTTGAAACTTCACTTGCCGTCGATGCTTGTTTACCTGCTTCGTGTATCGTTGTTACGCCTTCTCGAGGTTCTTCTTTACTTGCTCCTCGCGCCGCTGCATTTCTGCCACCAACTCTTCAGTTGATGTTTGCCGTGTTCTTGGTCGTGCCGATGTAGAACTCCCTGCAAGAGTCAAGTCAAGAGGCCTTTCTGGCTCACGTCCGTAAGCTAGCAAGACAGACGATTCGTCGATTGCTGAATGCTTCATGGAATTGTAGCAATACTCTGCAAGACTGAGCCACTCTGCTCAATCACTTTGGTCCGCGTTGACATAATTCTTCAAGTATTGATTTAGAATCGAGTTAACTCGTTTCGTTTGTCCATCTGTTTCAGGATGAAAGACGGTACTAAATTTGAACTTAGTCCCCAATTTTTGGAACAAGAGTTTTCAAAAGACACTTGTGAACTTAGAGTCCCGGTCTGTATGTCTTTGATCAAATTCACCGTAAAATCGTCAATTTTTCATGTCTTTCGGATCAACCTCACTCCCAGCTTCTGCCCTTTAACTCTAACGTTTAACCTTAAAGGTTTCCGTCTAAGTTCCACTTCAAACTTGTCCAAGAAAGTGTTCCCCAAAACCGCATGGATATCATCCACCTCACACACCGTGAAGTTCTCTGTGAACTCCAACTTCTCACACGCAAATTGTGCATCCAAGACCACTTCAGAAGTTTGGTACGTCTTGTCCTTGGCAAAGCGCACCTGAATAGGCTTGTCTGCCTTGGAGGTAGACAAGCTCAACTTCTTCACCAACTTCGGACTTATGAAGGACTGAGTCGCTCTAGTGTCAACAAGAAAAGTAACATCATGATTAGCAACTTTGGCTTGTAGTAACATCAGTCATCTAGCCCTCCAACAAATCCTTTGCAACAAATGCATTCATGCTACAGTTACTAACCTTAAGTTTCGTACACCCCTTAGCATATGATCCGCCTCGCCACAATTGTAGCAAGTAAACTTAGCGCCATTGTCCTTCTGAGGTGTTTGCTCCTTAGGTTTTGCTCCTGTTTGCTGCCGCTTTGCTGCCGGAGCAGAAGAATCCTTCCTTGAAGCCCTTGTTCTTCTTCTGAAACTTGTCCGTGCTGCGTGGTTCAAAAGATTTTTGTTGTTGGACTTCATCGTCTCCAATTCGCTCTGCTAGCTTCAAAAGTTCGGCACTTTGTCGCAAGTAGCTCCGGCATACGGAAGAGAGCCTTCTCCGAGCTAGACTTGAGTCCCCACTAAATATATATATTTTGGTCTCCTCAGTCTACTTGGAGAACGAATCCAGCTTAGCACTGAACTCTCGCACATAAGCACTTAAAGTCCCTGTATGCTTCAACTTAATAACTCAACACCGTCCTGAATCCTTTGATACTCCGGAGTGAATCGTCTCGCAAGTAACTCCTTGAACTCGTTCCGACCAAGCGTCGAGACGATCAAGGCATGCTCCCCTATAGACAGTCCATCAGAAAAGCGCATGATCTTTCAGGAACGTAACCGC
Organism: Asterella californica; assembly: GCA_036924285.1. Taxonomy (NCBI): domain Eukaryota; kingdom Viridiplantae; phylum Streptophyta; class Marchantiopsida; order Marchantiales; family Aytoniaceae; genus Asterella; species Asterella californica. The sequence goes on from JAYKYS010000008.1 coordinate 18,724,818, forward strand.
CGCTCTCACCTTGTCTGACTCTTGACCATGTTGCGCCTCAAAGTAAAGGTCCAGCACAGTTAAGAAATCCTTAACCTTGCTAGCCCGTCTTATATATGAAAACAGGTCGGCAAATTCGTCTTACAAAGCTTTCTGATAGACGAAGAACCTCCTTGGCCTGCCTCAAGCTCAACGATATGTTTATCTCTGGAGACCATACCCTCCTGCATGATCTTCATCATCTTGATGAGTTCTGCATACAAGGCTCTTTGACTTCTCGCACCTGAATCGTTGGACACCATTGGCAAGACTCTATCTTGCTGCACCGGTGTCGCAGCTGGTACTGGACTCCTTTGACGTTGAGACGAAGGTTGTCGATTATCGTCCCTTGACTATGCCTCGGAGCTAGCTCGAGTCGATCTGGTCCTGGTGTCAGCCGCCACTTGTCTATTGGTCTTCCTCTTGGAACTTTACCCTACATCGGCCATCGCCCCAAGTGTTCACTTAGAAACTTTGATCCACTTCGTGTCTCGTGTCCCTCCTCAAGCGTCTAGCCTTCAGCCGCTATCTCAAGTTCTCGGTCACCGAAGCGTCGCTCTGATATCACTTTTTGCGCACCTATCGTCTTGTTGCGTCAGCGGAAGCTCTTGCTCAATAGATCACGAAATTCACACCGTTAACTTGCAAACCACAATCACAAGTTAGCGTCCATGCACCACTTATCTTAACTCTGTTTGATCCGGACCGCCGCCAGACCGTCTCTCTAATCATCAAGCTCAACATTTCCTAAGTCCCGACCTAGACCCGCCTAGGTCGGTCTCAAAACATGAGCAAGTTACAAGATGACTTGGGGCGGACTTCTCATAAAGTCCAGGGTCCTAAACGGTATCTCAAGCACACATAGCGGCCCAACTGCTTGTGATGTCCATCTGGGTCTAGACTCCCGAACGATGGTCTAACCCGCCGACTCGTTCCCTAGTCTTGCTTCAGCCCTTACATCATTCTTAAGTCCAGACGTCCAAGTCTGGATCAGAACGTGCCTTGGAACCGGCCCAACCATCACCTCATGCCCCCAAGGTCCGCCTGCCGAACCTGAGGTCGGGTAACTCGTCATGGCCCACCCCGGCATCGAGCCCCCCTTATATATACTTTTGAGGATCAGCGGCCCCGCCCTCCTCTTTGATCCCTGAAAATTATATCACAACTCGATCAAGAGATCGGTCATAATTCTCAGCTCGGAGGTCAGTTCTAGCAGTTCTACATATCACTGGAAAGCTCTCGCCGAGTCTTTTCCAATGATATCTTAATCGCCTCAAGATCTTACGTGGAGCTCCGTTTACAACTTAAAACGTCGTTGGAGCTGGAGGTCCGACGATATACGGACCTCCAGCGTTGTCATCCCTACAGATGGTTTACGTATCCTCGGAGTACCGGTGAGTACAGAGGACTTTGTCTTTCGGTTCTTAGATGTTATCTTTGCGGAGGACGTTTTGTATATCGAGGATCTCTTTATGTTAGAGGACCCACAAGTTGTCTTTGGTATCCTTTCTTCTTCCATTGCACGTCATCCTAGTTACTTACTCCGCACAATATCTCCATCTCTTATCTTCATCTCGCACCTTAGAGAGTTTGATAGAAAAATCATGGGGGTGTTTGACGACATCGTAGGACCGAGGACCTTTGACTGTGTGGTAGGACCTCTCGCACGTAGGCAGACATCTTTACTGATATCATGTGACGGGATGGACTTATTATCCACGGAGGAGACTGCTTCAGCAGCCTTTTTGGGTAGTTGGGCCCTCTCAGCACCTTGACTCTGTTGTCGTTTTCTCGTTCGGGACAGACTTATTTTGGAGAGCTATATGACAGAGGTGGAGGATGGTTCGTATCCACCACAGATGCATCTCCGTGAGACAAGAGATAGCTCTTGAGACACGTGAGACACACATTCGATTCGATACCTTAGCTTCCGATGGATCTCGCCGACTTCAGTCCTCTCTGGTGAGACACCACTTCCAGTAGGTTCTCCATGCGCTCTTAGTGGATATTTCCATCTCACGAGATACTAGAGCTCGACTCCGCTCGTGTTCGGACAAGGATGCAGGCTCTTGGCTCATAGCTCGATCTTGCATTAGAGCGTTCCGACTCGCACCGACTATCTTTTCTATAGCGATGAGGTTCCACCTAGGCTTGGTTCCATTCCACGTCACTATGCTCGTTGTCCTCACAGTGGAGAGCGAATAGCTACCCACGATGTCATCATGGACACCATGTTTGTCTTAGCACGGGAGAGCGATCACATGACGTGGAGAGAGTGTTGGTGTGCTCTTCAGACGATAGGATCAGTGAGAGCTGACCTGTACATGATGAGGGAAGATCATGTCTTAGTGGCTGATGTGGTTGTCATGGATATGACACGGAACTCAGTGACGGCACAGGTGATCACCCATCCCGCAGGATGGACTGCAGACGTGGCGACAGCAGCGAAAGTGACCAGTATAGGAGTATGCGGACGAGACACCGCTTTATCTCCATAGCCTTGGAGATATAAAGATCGACAGTTTTGGAGTTCGACGTCTTCTTTCGAGATTGTGCTAGAGCTTACCATGAGAGGCGTCAGGAGATACGATTTTCTCTTTCTTTCTGCACTATGTTTTTTAGGCAGCGAGTTTCCATTGCTCTACGAAGAACTTTAGTAGACGAGGTCCACAGTAAGATAATCGCAGTAGGCGATGCTACTTCATATACACTTGTTGTATGCCGAAATACTGATTTTCTTGTGTCCGACATTATAGATGCGATAGACTATCTTAGAGCTACTGATCTTAGTGTTCTCCCCTTCGGGGTGCTAGTTGCTTGGCCCTTGGGGTCCTTCCCCTGTAAGGCTTGATGGGGTCCTCCCATCCGTTTGCTATACATTGGGTTGCGTTATGTTGACGAAAGTCAAGTGCACAAGGTAACACAGTGACGGACGACGGTCCAACGCAGTGATTTGACGTTACGTGTTTGCAGACTCTCGAGGAGTCTTGGGTACTGCAGTTCGTAGCGCTGTCTGAGAGTACGTGTGCCTCATGGCGCCAAGCCGCCAAAGCAGGCACTGGACAGATAGATGTCGGCCCAAATGCCGCCAGAATAGGTGCCTGCTTCTACATGTGACTGCCTTGGCAACCGGACGTTAATTCTATGTGTTTTCGTTCTGCAGATGCGTCGTGGTCCAGCCGCGTGTCGCCGCGAGTAAAGTGAGACCTCGACTTTCGAGCAGCTCCGCACGATGCCGACCAGGATGGAAACTGCGGTAGAGTTCACGTTCCTTTCTTCTTCGTCCCTCTCCTGCCACATGATCTTCTCTAGGCAAGTCTGACCGTCAACAACTTGTGGCTACTGCTGCTACTAGTTGTAGGATGACAGGAAATTGTCGGTAATAAAAGGTAAAAGTTGCCGATTGTGGAAACCGGAAAGGAGGGGGGAGATATTTTGTCGTGTAATGAAACGTACGGGTGGATTCGTGTTGAAAACTGAAAAGAGGAGAAAAGGAGAGATCTTTTTTCGTGGAGTGAAACGGAAGGATGGAGTCGTGGTGAAAACTGAAAACAGGAAAGAAGGGAAGATTTTTTATCATGTAGCGAAATAGACGGATGAAATCGTGATAAAAGCTGGAAAGAGAAAAGAAGCAGCGAAGACGGAAGGAGTCGTTGTGATAACCGGAAAAGGAAAGAAATGGGATAGATCCGTAAAATCGCTAAGGCATAGCCCCGCAATTCCACTGCAAGCGTAGCTCCTTGTTCTTTTGCCACGGAAACTTTGGAACGTCCTCGTGCACCTACTGGTAGTGTCACTGTCACAGACTGTATTGCTTATTTCGAACGGAATCATCATCGAACCTCCAGCGTACTGCACCCGTAGCCTCGTTTTGTTAATCCTTCAGTCTGGGTATTCGAAAGGGTTCACCGAATCTTTAGAGGAGGAGGTTGAAGTCTAGGCAAAGTTTACGTTTAGAAATGTAGTTCCTGCTGCTTAGATCCGAATCTTAACCTTCTAAACGTGGATCTAAGGATGAGCGTGAAATAATTTCTCCAGGCAGGAGTTAATAGTACATCATATTATTGGGGTGCTTGTCATCCCTCGTGTTGCTGAGCTGGGTACTATTTCTGGGCGTTGGTGGAAATCTCTGTGTTCTCATGTTCGATCGAACTTAGAAGTGGTAAGGTCATGTCGACGTTCCCTGCTCCCCTTCTGCGTGTACAGTAGTAGTCTGCGTCTGCTCCAACTGGATACCCATTTGAATTCGGAGCTCAGGCAATCTCTCAAAAGCACGCTGAGAATCATATCTCAGTAGACAGTTGCTCCCTTGGGCCCTGGGGGGTTCTCTGCATCACAACTGGATCATCTCGACGACAACGTTCTTTATCGGTTACGAGTGGAATCTCAAACATGTTGGCTCGTTCGCTTGTCTACCTCAGACTTGACGTTTCTGGGGTATGGACGCATTCGTCATTGTTGCCTTTCACTGCTACTGCAACCATGGTTTTAGCTAGCTGTGCAGATTTTGTTTGCATGCTTTTGACCTTCACACTACGGTTAAGAGGTAGATCTGTCAATGTTGCAGCTCACATGTTGTATCGCACGCCCGAAGCCTCTCCATTTGGTACACTGGCGGAGGCCAGCAAGAAAATATCTCATTGACATTCAGGCACCAACCCGTTCCGTGTCGAACTGCTGCCGTCTTCGCAGGTTACGAAGACCAGATTATATCGTCGTTGCCAAAAGTACTGCTAGCTCTTGCTTGAGCTGATTCTAATACTTAGGTATGCATAGCTCCTGCAGATGTTCACCAGAGCTTCCGTTGTCCAAGACGTTCTGTTTGAAACAAAACCTTTCACCACAGAATAGATAATTGTCTTCGAGAAGAAAGCTTTTCCGTCCTCAAATGTACAAAATGTGAGAAACAAGACATGAGGCCACCTCGGTATCCGATCGCGAGTCTCCAACCAGATCGGTGAGTAGAACAGTTATCTTTTCTCAGAACTCCTCAGGATTGTCAGGGATCGAGGATGAGGTCCAGGCTAAATCGGAAGTAAGTTTGGCCAATCCTCCACTTATCCTCACGTTTATAAGCTTCGTGGTAGCTTCTTTCATGGACCTGTTAACTCTCAGCATTATCTTGTCCAAACGAGCTGTAAGGCTATCAGGACAATTCCGTCTCGAGCTCGTATCCCGAGTCCCAACCTTTCCGATCCTGAAGAAGTCCTACTGACCGGGCAGTCTCATGATCAGTTTGCACTAGCGAGAAATATGCCGTTCGACCCAAACTGGAGCAACTATTCCCATCTCTTCACAAACGATTCAAGATGTCTTTGCCATCCGTCCTGCCTGAGCCAGGCCTAGGGATGTGTGATCTTAAGGTTCTTCATTCCTGCAGGAACAACAAGTTGAAAACTTGCCTCAAATATGCTGTCCACTGTTAGTAAGCTAGCATTAACAGGGGCAGATGTTGAGACGAAGAGAACGGTCTTCACCCTGAATTCCTTTCCTTGAATCCCTAAACCCTAAAGATCAATCAACCCCACGCTCTTAATTAACGACAAGTCTGTATATTAAGAAGCTAGGCTACCAATTGAGTGGAACTTCACTGGAGACTGCTTCCACTTCCAGAACTCTAAGCCATATTCCCCACCTTCTTTCGCATTGCGGGAGCGGAAAGGAGAAAGCTGGATAGTTTCAGTATCCATTAGAGGAGCATGTTGATCGTTACCCCCGATTCATGTTCCGGATTCGGCAGTGGAAAAGTAAGCAGAGTGCGCATCAGTGCCAGACTTCTGTATACTCCTACTAGTAAGCAAAGACTTGGTCCAAGCCATGCCGCACATCTCCGGATCAATACACAGTCCCCGGAATTCAAGTTCCTAAGTTCAGCAGAGTAGGCAGAGTCTAAGGCAGTATATAGCCTTTCTAATCTAGTTCGGTCGTCGGAAGCTCAGCTGGGGAACTTGGACTGATATCCATTCAGTCAGTTCATGACAACTGCCATTGAAAATTGGAGAAGGCTCTTGGCAGATGACTTTTTGCTTGGACTACCTCTTCATAATCATGTCGGGGTGTCCACAAGTCCGTAGTATTAACCTAAGCAGCAATTTATCCACTAAGTTCATCCACTTGCGAGAGGTGTGGCTGATTTGCACATTGACTAGTGGTGAGAAACTGGAACTGCAAATCCTGAGTATGAAGGAATGAATCGAATTTCGAAGGCTCCCGAAATCCAACAATCAGAGTGAGGATCAAGCTCTGCAGAAGTCATGATAATATCATAACAGAGCTTATCACAAGCCCAAACAGAAAATGGGCTGCAAGTGAGACCTTTTTAGTACGATGAAGCTTAGTCAGTGACAGCCCCTTGGAAAAAGTGAAGTCGGAGCTCGAATCTTTATCGGGCGAAGTCCGCAGGGCCTCGCTGTCACACACTCAATACGTAGCGAGATAATTTTTTCCAGTCTGTCCAGTTCTTTAGAGAGACCATTCACGTGCAGGTCAGCCCTTCTATGTGGTAGTTTTCATGGGAGATAAATAGATTAGCTATCTGTCTGAAGACGTGACCACACGAGCTTTTGGCTTTCAGATCGCTTGCCAGTCGCCGCAGTTCGTATCTGATCTACTCTGCAGCCTCAGATCGTTTCTTTACAATAGCCTTTTGAGGAAAACTCACATTCAGCTATTAGACTGTTCGTCGCTGGAGTTGCAGCTGGCTTATGAACAAATCCTTTTAGTCTTGTCACGAAACATTGTGCCCGATTCTTACTGAATTTCCTAAGCAAGGAAACGTTCCAGCTTTCAGTTGATCATTCGCTCTACATCCCGAATCCGATAATGCGTCTCGAACTGAACATCGGGAGCCCACGACAGTCTACATAAGCAAGTGCTGGCTAACTTTGAGCTCTGGTAAAGCAGTTGCTAATTCATAGAGTTCTACCCAGAACTCTCGTAGCTGTCCATGCCCAAAATCCGTTCGAATCCCGCATGCATCTGCAACGAACATCAAACTGGCTGGCCCAGCAGTCGTGTTCAGCTACTTGTCGAATTCTGACTCCTCGACAGCCGCTACGCTTCCTTTCCTATCGTTAGACCACCTGGACTTGTCCGGACGCACATCCAGCTCCATCATAGCCGTCGAAACGGCACTTTGGTGGGCTCCATAGTCTCTACTTCTGCCAAATAAGCGCGTGGTCGATCCGAGCAGTGACACCCAACAAGGAGGTAATGGTGACGAAGTTGGTGGCAGCTGGAGTACGCCCCCTGGTTCGCGTCGGTTGGGCTCCTTCCGGGAAGAAGAACGACAGAACAAGGCTTCAGGATTTACGCAGATCGAGGTCTGTGACAGTACATGGGAAACCTTGTGAGTCTGGTGGATTGGAGTGAACGAGTAGGGATACAATCATCGTCCAATCACCCTCTAACGCTTTAGGAAGGTGGGTCGTTGTGTCACGGCCAAGTGAAGAAGGCCGAGTGGAATCCATGCTTCGATCGAGTTCCGTTGGATTTTGTCCGAGAGACCAAGTTGATATCTCAAGCTCCCACGTGTATGGGATCGGTCCGAGTTTCCGCCACAAACACAGTTGCGTGCAGTTTTAGGAGCTAGTTTCGAACGCAATTTCTGCGAGATCTTGCCTAGCTTATCAGTTTTCCTCGTTCAGCTTGACTTCTCGGATCTTGTGTGCGTAGCGTCGAATCAGGAAGCCCCTTGAGAAAAGCCAGGTAAGGAATTCTCTTACCTTAGAATAGAACATGTCCTGATGACTGTCGATCAGTCAGCCAGTCGAACAAACTATCGTTCGTCCACCCAAGAAAATCATTCACTTCTTCATTATTTGCCCCCAGTTTGAATACTCTCTCTCTCTCTCTCTCTCTCTCTCTCTCTCTCTCTCTCTCTCTCTCTCTGGCACCGCCGAGGCGAAATTTTGTGCATCTTACGACTCGAAGAATCAGGGAAGCAGAGGTTCCTTCTTCTCCAGACAGCGAACTGGGTAACAAACTTGACGTGGTAGAAATTCCGTCACAAGCCGAACAAGTTGGTTTTTTCTGAACCATGCGATTGTCCGGGTCTTCGGAATTTCACTGAATTAAATTCTGTAGGCTAGAACCTGTACCTTCTCACTGGTGTCCTTGATTTGAAGGAATAGCTGCCCGGTTCTCCTTCTCTTGCCTCCCCCCGCGCGTCCTAACTTACAAAATGACTGGGGCACTCAGTTTTCCTCTTCCGAGAAGTGGAAGGAGAAGGAAGTAAAGTTCCGATACTACTACGCTGTTTTGTGTGATGCTGTGAGATTCCAACAATTCTTTCGAAGGCTGTGCAGTTGCGCCGAAGGATTGGTAGTTTGTAGGTGAAGGTCGAAACTCAAGGACTAGGACTGTTCCCAATCTTGTGAGGCAGAGTCAGTAACTTAAGCAGGCATGCAGGCCATTTAACTCAGTTGTACTCAGTTTTGCAGGAACCAGTGTAGATTATCGCTCCCTCTGCTCCGACCAGTCCAGCTCCCGGCGTGACAGAAGCAGACTGGAATCATGGGGTTGAAAGTCCTCGTTGTCGGAGCTAGCAGTGGGGTCGGTCTTCAGGTAAGCATGAATGACATCTCTTGGACGCTTTCGGATGACGAGAGACGTGGTAAGCATCGGGAATGACGGAAGACACCTTGAACCTTTTCACCCCGACTCTGTGAAGAAAGTCTTATAGACAGTGTCCTACTTTTAGGGAGGACAGAGAAGATTTCGGTGGAAACATCAGGAAGGAAAATCCTTCGATCTGTCCATCTCCCAACTCGACTTTTGTGTTTCCTTGACTTGGTGTGCAGTTTCTGGGATTTGAACCGGTTCGTGTTCAGGGTTAAGGCTTAATCCTAAGCTGTTTTCTTCAGTTTGAGCTCAGGTTGAGAATAACTCTCGCGGTATTTGCAGGTCACCAAAGCTCTCATCAATGCAGGAGATCGGTACGAAGTGTTTGCGCTTGTGCGTAATCAAGAGAAAGCCACCAAGGCCCTAGGTAAGGAATCTATCGTGCTCACGTAATTGCTGACTCGAATCAAGACATCCGGTTTCTGTTTTTAGCTTGTAGGTGGAATCATTCCAAGACCAAGTAAGTGCTACGAGGGAGTGCTACTAGGGAGAACTCCTTACACCTGCTTTGAAACATAGGAGCAATCAGAGACTTCTTGAGCTAAACACTAAAGACTTCATTGATGTATCATTCAAGAATTTAGACAATGTTCTGAAGCTAGCCAAGGAAGGGTGGTTTGATCTTCGAGCGAAAAGGCTTTAGAGAAAGTGCCTTCGAGCAAAAGAGGTTTTTCTAGCAAGAGAAGTTCGTGCACTGTACCCAGTTTAACTCTTTTCTCACAGCTAAAAGCATGAAATCTACAGGGTCCGGTGCATCAAGCGTGAAATTCATCCATGGAGATATTACCAAGAAGGAATCGTTGCTGCCAGCTTGTCAAGACATGGAAGCAGTTGTATGTTCAGTTGGGGCTCAAGCCGGTTGGAGATTACCTGGATGCAATCAGTACACTCCGAAGAGTGTAGATTACATGGGTGTGCAGAATCTTATCGAAGCAGCTGTCAAAGCACGGGTGAGTCAGTCTGCCGACTAGTTTATTCTCATGTATGAACTACTCCTGGATTTCTTTTCAGTTATTGCCAGTAGCTTGGCATCATTGCAGCTGATGCCATGAAGGACTGTGATGAAGGAAGGAATTTCCTTCTTCAGCATGAGATATATCAAAGGTTAGAACGAGCAACCGTGAAGCTTATTACCCACTGGCGAGAACTTCCTTGCGGAGATATTTTCTGAGTGTAACCTTGTCTGTCACTAAACTTTAATGAGAAACTATTCAACTGTTAATAGAATTGAGGACCACTTTATTCTCCTTTCCTTGAGTCTTACTTGACATAGAGTCTGGTACGTGGTCTATAATTCGCAGGTTCCGAAGTTTGTCTACGTCTCTTCAATGGCCGTAACAAGGCCATGGTCCTCCGTTCATATTTTTCTCAATACTTTTTTTGGGCGGGTATTGTACTGGAAAAATCTGGTAAGTGGAACATTCCTCCTACATCTGTTTCAACGGTTTCGTGATCCACCTTTACTTTAGCAACTCTTGAGGGCTGACCATCACTACTTGCGTTGTGTACGATGAAAACCCTGTAACTTCTCGGTAATCTTCTGTACGATTGCAAGTTATTGCCATACAGATAAGAGCCGATTATGATAATGACCATGTTACTCCTCTGACGGGAGTATAAAGTCTACTGCACGATAACATTCTCGTCGGGCAGGCAACTACTAGCCAATGGAATACTTATGTTTAGTTCGTCGTAGATGTCAACCCGTTCACCTACTTTCGAACTGAAACATATTTCTTGTTTCATGGAGCACAGGCAGAGCAAGCACTACGACAGGCATATAAAGAACACGACGATCTGGCATACTATATCGTGAGACCTGGTGGTCTGAATGATAAGGAGGGCGGCCAACATGGAATCGTTCTTGAACAAGGTACCCTCTTTAGTTTTCCAAGTGCATATAGTCTTAACGTGAACACCTAGAGCTCTGAACAAGGTACTTTCTCTAGTTTTCGAGAGAGTACCTTGTTCAGAGCTCTTACTTCTTACATGCTCAGCAGCTGCCTCACAGTGAAGCTCAACATCAATCATGGATGGTGTCGAAGGAACCGGATCAGTAGTATCAAGAGAGATGGTTCCATCTTAGGTGACAGGAATGTTGGCTGAAGCCTAAGAATTCAACCTGTTCTCTTCCGTTAATCACCTGACGGAACACACAATATTTTGTCGACCCAAGTGTACCTGTACCATGGGTGAACCTTAACGCCCCGTATTGACTGTTTTAGGTGACACTGGAATGGGAAGCATATCACGGCGGGACGTGGCAACTGTTTGTTTGGCTTGTATAAACCAAGAGTGTCCTCCGAACGTTACCTTCGAGATAATTAATGATGCGAAAACTCGCGCAGGGGATATGAAGTCCTTAGGTATGTTCACCTTAGTCCCTGACAGCTTATAAGGGTTCTGTGGGGAGGAGTTCCTGAATCCTTCAAACACTTTGTAGCATTTTGTACAGTCATAACGGAGGTCAGCTGTATATGAGACAGCAACTTTGCAGATGATAATCACGTGCGGCAAAGCACATCGAGGATGAATCATTAGCAGTTGTCACGTTCTCGAGAACAGATGTTTTACTGAGTCAGATTTCCTTCTGAACGTTCGGTTCTTCTTGTAATATAAGTGTTGGTACATTTGTTGGAAGGTCTTATATCGGGAGCATGTAGCAGTCGGTCAAAGTTCAGGCGTGCTGCCGTAAGTAGATACAAGGATAGTGTGGGATATGTAGCACTCATTACTACTAACAGAACGCCCTAAGCTTCCTTCGTATGTCCCCCTTCCTAATTTAATATTTAGAATCATTTCACAATTCTTACAATCGAATAACGTAATATGTGAAATTACAGAGCTGTCGGGATCAGTAATTTGATAGCTAAATTCTTTCAGCGTTAAGGAAAAGAAGTTGAGAAGAACAAGAGAAAAGTTGAAAAGAGAACAAGAGAAAAGAGACGTGTCAAGTAAGACTCTCACAAGGTTTTTCCACTTTTGACCACCTGCTCAAGAAACAAATGAATATGCTTGAAACTATGCAATGTAAGTAACTCTGTAGCTTAACTCTTCAAGACTCTTGTAGAAAAGAAGTTGAGTCGTCCTGTCAGAGAACAAGAGAAAAGAGAAATCTGAGGAGAATAAGAGTCTTATAATACATTCACTTGGAGGATCCAGAGCTGCCAAGTCATTGCTAGATTGGATACTTTGGTGACTACAAGAGTACTTGTCAATTAACACTTGCACAATGAAAATACAATTCTAATAAATTCAATATAAAATTGTATTGCATATGTACAAAAATTATATAGTTACTACCATAAGTAGGTAACAAATAATAATGCAAGTTGAGCTCAAACATGTTGGAGATGGGTGTGAGAAGAAGCAAATAAATCGTGATAAGGAACTTTGAACACTGTCATGACTATGTTGTATAATATATAATATTGAAGTTCAATAACGTGCATTCGTCCTCCATTAGACCGATTTGTGTTGTGATATCCGCTACTGCTTTAGTATTGATATTACCGAGTTGGGATTAAATATTAAATAAGTATTGCAATCCAGACCTCAGACTAACTAGTTTCTAGAGGAGATAGAATAGTATGAGGAACAAAATGATCTTTAGTAACTAGTTTTCTTTTTTCTTTTTCTTTTAGCAACTAGTTCTTCGTTGCTAAATAGGATATATAGTGCAACTGGCATTCCTTTGAATAATGTTGCATTCACATCGCTCTCTCTCGATCAAATACTCTTTATGATTGAAGTTCAATATCTGTGCTTTTTATTCAATTTACATCTCCTACTGATCAACACAGTTTCTACTTATAATTCCCCAGATCAAATTAAATTCATTATGATTGTCTGCCAGTTTGAAGAACCATATATATCAAACCTAGTGATATTAAGTAATTATATTATTTGGTGGATTATAAATAATAACATTTTCTCTGGAACGACAACAACATTCCAGTGAACCCTGATAAAAGAGAAGATTAACTACTCGTGAGAAAGCCTAGGATCTATCACACGAGATGACATAGTTTTATAAAAAGGAGATGACTTTCTATCGTACAATGATTAACACTTATTGGTCTTTCACACAACTTTCCTCACATTTCTAAACTTGATTGTGCATCTCAAATTCATGTGATTTCGAATTCATGCCACAACTTTCATGCCATTTAGTCAAATAAGCATGATCGATCTACTTCGTGAACTTTTGCTATCTTTATGATATAAAAAGATATGAATTTTATACATAAATTTTATTGAAAATTATGTATGTGGATCCAGTCGAATACCAAAATGTAATATGATGTTTATTGTATTTTGCATGAGAGAAAAAATAGCTTTAATTTTAGAGTCTAAATTTTATCACATGACCCATTAACTTTATGACGGACTTGCTAGTGGTTATTCAAATGTTTATCACATGATCTATCCACTTAATTACGGACTTGGATATGCTAATGGTTACTCACTCAGACTCCGGGAATGTTATGAGTAAAGTGACCAGTTTCCACAATCTGTCTTCATCTGAAAACGAATTCTTGATTCTCGGGTGAACTTGTCATACCGACTTTTGAAAATGAGTCACAATGCTTGAATTATCTAATACTGAACTTTACTAGCAACCGAGCTTGAGATATTATGTTGGATTAGAGGATATTAACATAAAACTCGATATAGTTGAATGTGACCCCATTAGCGTTGCTATATTAGCATGGTTTATTGAAATCGTTAATATAGTTGTAAAAGTCCTCAAGGTTCTGTCTGTGTAAAGCAATAGTTAACCATTGTATGCACATAAAATAAAAATGTGAACATTCAAAACTAACTGGATCGATGACTAACTAACTCTCATAGTGAAAGTCTCCATCTGACGATGACTCGAAGATTGAGAAACGAATGTGAGCTCGAGTTTCATAGATTCTGTATGTAGACCTTCACATGGCTTAGAAAGTTGGAACTTTTCTTTGCAACACTCTTCTTGACTACTAAACTCAGAAAAGCTGCCTTGATGGACTTTTCCACCTGCAGCGGAGATGAAATAAGCAGAACGTTGACCAAAAGGAAATATTTATGTCTTGAATCTTACAGCCAGCCGGTTAGACCTAAGGCATGTCTGCAATGCTCTAACCTCAGCTGCAGAGAAACCTCTTGAAGTAAATTCTTTCACTCTTCTATCAGAACACAAGTTTCTCTCAACTTAAGCTCACAACTTCTTGAATCAGCAATCACAATGCAGAACACGAACCATGAGATAGGTAGCCTACTTAGAAGGCCTCCCAGCTTAGGCCACTATGGTACCAACTTATCCAATGACTCTTTAGAGCTTTCCTCCGTACTTTGATATCTACTCAATTCGTTAACATCTGGAGTAGCTAGGAGAGGTGGAAATGATGCGTCCAGTGGTGTCTTTATTTGGACATTAATGTGTTATTCTCATGCGTGAACACTTGGTGTCAAGATGACTTGAGTTATCTCGAGTTGAGGAGACCGATTGAAGATAGGATGCGACTGTTTGTTTCCTTCGATTGAACTAAAAACTGAGAGAGTTTGGTCATATTGTGAAAGCAAGCACAAAGTCCTGCTAATGCTAATCCTCGTGATATTGCTGTTCGATCACTAATAAATTGTAAACTTCAAATGATCATTTGGGACATACACTCAGTGGGTCTAAGAGTCTTTATTCAGTTTCGAGACAAACTGAATAAAGACTCCGGTTCTATGTGTAATGATAAACTTGCTCAGAGAATTACAAAAGCTATTCGATCCAATAATCATACTTCACACACTCAAAGTAACTCTCGAGATTGAATCCAAAGAACTGAACACAGAGAATCTTTCTGTCCGGCTGAACGGACTACATTATTGGTGATCTTTTTTATGCAAGTGTCCCTTTGTAAGGTGGAACATGTGTCCGTGCTAGTGAAGTCAATAACAGTTACCATAATGATAAAGCTAAACACGAGGTCTGTCGATCACCAATAAACTATAAACTTTAAAGTTTGTTGATCACCAAAGACCATAAATTATAGATAGATTGCCGCTAGATTTGACTGACTCAGCACGAAAATGACATGATCACAGTTCTTGGCACTTTCGTGATCATAATACCTCACGACAATTAAGTCATGAGTGTGAAGAGCGAACTGCAGTTGGGGGAGATCATTTCTAAATACCAAAGGATTAGATAGAATCTAGAGTTCTAGGCTTTAAAGTTCAGTATTTTGTGTGAGTGAGAGATTTTTCTCTTTCATCAAAAGTATAATTGTTGAGAGATTCCAATACTATACCAATCAAAATGTATAATATTTTCAAGAATGACATGGAAAAAACAACTGCACTCGGAAATACCCTTAGATTGGACTCTTAATGAAAATTAAAAATTTATTAAAAAACGGAAATTAATATATAATTGTTAAATGTTAACTGTATGTGAAAAGTCCCAGAGGCCCATAAGTGAAATGCATAACGACACGCTTCCAGATATACAAGTGTGACAGCCTACTGACCAAAAGAAATACGTTAATTAAATATATCAGTTTATCATATAACCTTTCTAGCCAGAAGGGTTAGGTGATAAATTAAGCTTGTTGCACTCTTCCATCTTCGGATGGAAGAGGTGATTAAACAAATTTTAGTATAAATGAAGACCAAATGTATACTTCAATATGTAAATGAACTCAGAACGGTATGAAACAAGAATCCTAGATATGCAAACCTACATAATCACCTCTTCCAAGTTCAGATGGAAGAGGTGTTATGCATGCACATTAATTTATGAGCTAACCTTTCCAGAGGGAAGGGTTAGCTCATAAATTAATATGTATAAAAAATATTATTTTTATTTATCCAAAAAACTTCAGTTATAATAAAAGGGGTTATGTTTGAACTCGCTTTGCTTATAGGTCTTTCTTCCTCCAAAAGTCCATGTGTTACGTTCAGCTCAGAACTATTTAAATTTAGATATATAATTTAGTTAAATTCTCTTATATCTTGTGATGTATGCAGTAAGAAAACATTACGCATGTTTGCTTACTGCATATAGCACTTTTATAGATTTTTATTTACCCTGAACAATTTTCAGGTCGAAATCTTAAATCAATTCTCAGATATGGATCAAACCGTAATCTGTGCTAACTTAAGAGCTTTACAGACCCAGGTACATTTGATCCAAGGTTCTGAACAAACTACTCGACCATTTGAGATGAAACTTCCCAAGTATCTTACTGATAAGACATGCTTCAATCCTGGAAAGTTTCACTTAGAAATTCGACTCAGAACTTAAGCAATAGCAAACTATCCATGACTATCACAGTTCGCTGTTCCCGTCTTATCACGTCTGCACGTCTCAATTTCAATCGGTCGGTTCAAAATCCAAATCGATCAATAATCTGATGAAATTGATATCAAAACGACCAGCACGTCGTCAGCTCTCCAACCCAACAGACAGCTCCTCAAAACTCCTTGGGAGTCTCCCGGAACAACCAGAAACGTAGCGGTAGGTATGAATTGCACCCCCCTCCACTCAATCGATCATAACGCCCTCATCCTTCCATCAAATCGACCGATTCTTCAGCCCTGATTGTAGCCCCGGTCGAGAGCTCTCCAACCATATCCTTCGTTTTGCGAAGTCTCTAGAAACCACAAAAACGTCGCGAGGATCAGCTAGAACACCATTGGTCCAAAAGTGGACCAATAAGAGCAAAAAGATCTTTACTTTTGTCTTTTCTCCACTCAACTTTTTCCCCTAGAACGAATTTTTACTCCCAAGGAGACACAAGACATCAACAAGACTCTAAGACATCAAAAAATCCTTCAGATATGTCGACGGATTCTTTGCGATCCGTAACTACACAAAAGCGCTCAACCAGAATGGAACGATTGAGTCGCAGACTAATATAAAGTCAATATTACAACCTGGAAACGTTCTACAATAAAAAGTACGACAAAAGAAAACGGTGAAGCTATCACTCGATTGTAATATTCTTGCCCAAAGCTTCTCACGATCCAAGCCCCATGATTGATCTTCGGTCTGCAATGACATCTATAGAGACTCTAAGTTCACAAGTGTCTTTTGGAAACACTTGTTTCAAAAATTGAGGACTAAGTTAAAATTTAGTACCGCCTTTCATCCAGAAATAGATGGGCAAACAGAACGAGTTAACTCGGTTTTGAATCAATACTTGAGGAATTATGTGAGCGCTGTAGAGTTGAGAGTTTTCCTCGGGAAGGGCGGAACCTTCTGGCTGCGATATGATCGTGAAGGTTGTGGGAAGACTACTAGGGAAGGTGCTGGGCTTCAGGTTCTGGTTGTTTACTATCCAGAGGTAGGCTTCAGGTCATAAGGGCACTATAAGTCTTCACACAGGTCGAATAGATCCTCCAGTATGCTCAGGAAGTGAAAATCAGATCAAACTAACAGTAATAAGGTTCACCAGCGAACTTTAACAGTCAAGAATCAGAAACATAAGATGGGTTAGGCTTCAGAACTTCTCCTATATGTCCATGAGGCCCTACTGACCATACAGACGAAGTTTCAGCTTGAGTTCAGTTCAGAGCACCGAGATATGGGTAGAAACTTTCTGAACAGAGAAATTATGACAATTTCTGGTACCTAGACAGCTATTCTGACCTAGAACAGAGAATTGGCTCGATGAATTTCAAAGTTTCTCACAGTATTTGAAGTCTACAGGATGCTGAACATCCCTGTGAAGTTGGGCCTCCTGAATGTACACAGAACTCCAGATCTCCTCCTCTGAAGTCGCTGCTCTAGATTAAGAGCTTTTCAGACCCCCTCTGCTTCAGCGGCCGCCCTGAATTACTCAGTTACTCAATCGATATGAAACTTTTTGGGAAATCGTAGCCCTGCTGGCAGTGAACACAGCCACGAAGTTTTGAAGTGATTTCCTCGATTCTGCTGCAAATGACACTCAAAACCCCAAATTGAACAGAAGTGCTTCAATTCTGACACAAATCGAACTTCAATCAGCCATAACTCCTTGTTTATTGCTCCAAATCGATCAAACTTTTCGCTGACAGTGCTTGGCTCGACGAACCCTATCTCCCTGTCCTCTCAGATTTCGAAGATCTCTCACCAAATGCTCGAACTCCTCTTAAAACCCCTACTACTAAGTTTAGCAGTACATAAAGACAAAATCGGACCAATGGGAGTTCATAGCTTCACTCCCCTGTCCTTTTGTGTCCCAAACCACGTGGTGACTTAATTTTTCACAAAGGCTACCACGTCAAGCCCCTAAAGTGCCAGCATAGACCCTAAACTACATGCGAAGACATGTAAAACGACGCGTAATCCCGAAAGAGAACCTAACCTCGCTAAGAAGCATGCATGGGCGACACGTAATTACAACCCATGAGCTTAAGTCCATCTACATGGTAAGCAACCTACTAAGACTCAAAATATATAACATCCTCTAGTGTCGACTTCTCTGAGGTCCTAATTTCACTCAGAGAGACTAACGCTTGACAGAGAGGTGAATTATTTACACTGTGAAATGATTCACATCACGACATCCACCCCCTCCAAACCTGCACATCCTCCGGCATGTGCCAACCTCTTCAGTCTTCGGTTTGTTCTTCATCAGCATCGTTCTCCTCCGCCTCAGCCTCTTCAGTAGCCGAGTCGTCTTCATCTCTTGGCATTCTCTGCTCAGACTCCAAGAAACTGAACAAATCTACTGATCCTCCACGTTGTTTGAACAACTTCACTCGTTTGCCAGCCACAGATAGTTTCAAAGGAGTACCATCCAGCTCACGTAAACTATAAGTGGCATTCTCATAAACATCTAACACAACATAAGGCACGAACCATCTTCGCGAGAACTTACGAAGTGTAGAATGCTGGTTCTCCAGCGTGCTATCATACACCAGAACCCAATCACCAACACGTATTGGCTTTGGTCGTAGTCGGTGAGTCTTGTCGAAACGCTCCTTGTTTCTAACTCGAGCCACCTTCAGCTTCTCTTGCGCCTCAGCAAGATCCTCCTCCCTTCGCTCCAACTGCCTAGTTCGTAAAGCAAGGAGTGAAGTATGATCTATATCATCTTCCCACGGTAGAGTAGCCCACGTAGGAAAGTCCTCCTCAGCAGGCATGATCGGCTTCTGCCCTAACATAAGCTCAACTGGCATGTAGCCAGTCGTGGTACAGTGTGTAGTTCTATCAGCCCATAAAGCAAATGGAAGTAGTCTCGGCCATTCCCTAGGCCTACCATCACATGCTTTCACTAAAGCGTGAACAATAGAAGGATGTCCTCGTTCACTCTTACCAATACCTTCTGGATTCATGGCAGTAGTAAGCCGAAGCTTTACTCCATAGCGAGCAAAGAACTCCTTCGCTTCTGCACCTCTCAACTCGCCCCTATCTGCTCGTAGTCTTCCAACATATCCATAACGACAAATAATATCTTCCAGCACGAATCTACATATGTTCTATGTAGTCTTCGTTCGCAGTGCTCGTCCCTCCACGTAGTTGGAGAGATCTTCTCGAGCTAACACCAAGTAGCGCATCCCCCACAGTCCCGGCGGCATCATCACAAGATCAAGGACCCACGAAAAATGAATACTAGGTGGGTAAGTAGGTACAAGTCCATCTCTGTAACGGACTTTAGAGTAGAACTGGCAGTGCAGGCACGACCCAACAAAATCCACTACGTCTTGATACAAACCCTTCCACCAGTATCGCTCCTTCATCTTCGTGTATGTAGCCCAAACTCCACGGTGTCCAGGCCACAAGGTGTCATGAAACTCCTTCAGCAGATTCAACTTCGTCGGTTGATCATCCACTACTCTAGCCAACATCCCATCTCTTCTCTTCGGACGTTTCCACAGATAACCTTCACGTAGAAGGTAACCGTACGCTTTTCTTCTGATCTCCTTGAACTCTGCATCACTCCATCCTTCTCTTCTGCATAATAAACTCAGATAATAGCCGATATCGCGGAACTTCTCCGTGTAGAACTCTTCATAGAACGGCAGTGGTTCCAAGTCTGAAGTCTGCTGACCAACTTGGCACCAAACGTCTCTCTTCTCTTCATTTTCGACTTCTGCAAACATCTCTTCCTCATCTGTATAACAAGCCCTAGATAACATGTCTGCAACAGGATTATCCTTTCCTGCTATATGTTTCAGCTCAGGGTTCATACTCCGGATATAAGCAATCCATCGTAGCATTGCTATGTCTGGAGTATTACAGTTTGCTATCATACCTAGCAAAGGCAAACAATCTGTTTCTACTATCACACGTGCACCTATCAAGAACTCTCGGTCTACCTTCATAGCAGTAACAGCTCCCCACAACTCACGCTTCACTTGAGGATAGTTACGTTGCCTATCTGTTAAGATCCGAGCTCCAAACCTTGAAACAAACCGCACACCATCTGCGTCTTCTTGACCGACTGCCCATCCAATCGCCTTTGGACTCGTGTCAACAGTCAGTATGATAGGTCTTCCGCTCTCGTAGCTAAGTCTCCTTAGTACAGGTGGAGACTTCAGAATCGCTTTCAGCTGCTCCATCGTCTCGTGATGCTCTTGCCGCCAAGTAAACCTCTTTCCCTTCCTCAAGAGTGCATACAGAGGCTCGGCAATGTGTGCATAATGAGGAATACTCACACGAAAGAACACACAAGCTCCTAAGAATCGTCGAACCTCAGTAATGTTGGTACAGTCTGCTATCCTCGCTATAGCATCTACCTTCTCTGGGTTCGGCCGTCTTCCAAAAGTACCGCATAAGTGACCCACCACCACGATCTCTGACATTCCAAAACGAGATTTGGTACCTGACAGAGTGAGGTGTACCTCTTCCAAGCGCATCAGAATCTTCTCCACATCTCGGATGTGGTCTGCAACGAACTTTCTGCAACCATCAGCAGTCATAGTTTCGTCCTTGTCCTCCACCGGACAGCCTTTCATGGGGATATCATCAAGAAATGGGATGGTAACCTCAGGTACAAACTCTCGTAACACCTTATGCATCGCGTTTTGCATATGAGCTACTGAGTTTGTTGCACCCTGAGGAAGAGTACACATCCGCATCAACCCCAAAGGTGTACGCATGGTAGTCAGATCTCTACTCTCTAAAGCAAGCTGAAACTGATCATAACCTGAAAACAGATCTCCAATAGAATAGATAGATCTTCCAGCAAATGCCTCGGCTACTTCATCAACCACAGGTCCTGTTCCAACATTTCGAATCGTGATGTTGTTAGCAGGTTGTAAGTCTTGGATGAAGCGTAAAGCTCCTGTCTTCTTAGGTATTGTGAACCAACGGCTAGAGTACGGAGCCATAGATGGTTCAAGAATACCCATCCGCATCCTCTCCTTCAGTAACTTAATAACCTTCGGTAGCAAGGCACGAGGGACTGGAATCGGCTTCAAGTCCCAAGGTACGTGAGGAACAGTGAAGATAACCATCGGAGCTATCACACTAGGATCCACACAACCAATCTCTCCAGCTGAGAAAGAAAATGCTTTACCATGGCTAACTATCATCTGCTCAAAAGCTCGTTTCTCCACTTCAGTCAAGAAGCCACCCCCTCCTATCTGGAGCTGCTCGAGTGTCTCTTGAGTAAACTCGTGACCTATCTGTTTAGGATCTCTCAGTACAGGCTCAGTGGCCGCTAACTCCATCTGCTGTCGTGAATCAACAGGTAACTGGGTCGCCACTGGCTTCACCTTCTTCGCTACAGTTTTGTATTTTGTGTGAACCTCTGCTTCTTCACGAGAGCCACACCAGCAGATTGCATCCTTCCATCCACTCTCCAGTCTCGGATGAGGACGAGATTGCAAGCACGAGGCAATCTCCTCATAGACCTTACGAGAGTGGATAGGGATCACCACCCTTCCTCCCATCTGCTCCATCAACCTATCTACATCATCCAGCCAACGAACAAAAGACTGTACACCTACAAACTCCTCGTAAACACCAGAAATCATCTCACCTTCACCCAGAACTCCTATACAGTGCAGATTTTCTGCATACTTCTCCATCTGCCTCCTACTCTTCTCAATCAAATCCTCTACTCGTGTAAACTTACTCCAATCATCAGAACTGAAAGTCATCAAACCTGATTTCCAACTATGTACAGTGCAGCTATTTTCAAAATCTTGAGCAACCTCTTCATCAGTCTGCTGTGACCCCACAGGCTGCTCAAGCGGGATCATAGTAGTATCAGATCCATCACTCTTGGTATCCCGACCTACAAGAGTGGTTTCAGAAAACCCTTACTCCTACAGATAGGAGAATCTCTCAAAGTCTGTCTGTTTCGCTCGTGGTTCGAACGAACGGTCAAAAACTGAACAGAACGTTTATCATCTAGACTACGGATCCTAGCATAGTGAGATCCATCATCCATCACCTTCGTCTCTATTCTAACTGCCGTGATATAAGGCTGACCAAGAATCACAGGATAAGAAGCAGAAGATTGCACGAAGAAGTGCTGATCTACCTCCACATCACCCAGCTTCACTCTTACGTTGGGACAAGCGCCGTATAACTCACCCTTCTGGTTGTTTGCAGCTCGTAGCACCCAACCATGGTTCAGTTCGATAGGCCACTGACCTCTCTCGTACACCTCCCTTGACATGATGTTGATCTCAGAACCGTGATCAACCAAAGCAGCAACAGGTTCAAGACTTCCGAGACGAACTCGTGTAGCCGTCGTAGCACGAGCCCAGTGTCTCTTCCTGAAGTCACTATCAGTAGCTGGACTCTCATCGCCAACTTCATCATCATCGAATTCAGCAGTATTGGTACCAGCAACTAACGCTTCTTGCTGATACTCTGTATCATCAGCCTCCTGAAAATGCACCTTGCCGAACTCTGCATCATTCATAGAAGCTCCTATCACATTAATCATCTGACTTTCTACTTGCTCGGACATCACCTGCCTCTTCCGCTTGATGATGTCGATGATCAGCTCGTGAAACTCCCTCTTCGCAATACCAAGAACTTCTCGGAGAGAAAACTCGATCCGTGCATCCAGTATCCTCTGCTCCAAGATGCTCTTCAGATCAGTAGAAGTTTCAATATCAGCTGCCAACTTGTAAGCCGGTCCCTTCCCCTTTTCTTGGGCAGTAAACCGCCTACCAGCAGTCGTTGGCTCCTGCTGGGATCTCTGCACATCCTCCATAGGACCTGGTGCAGGTGGAGGAGCTGCAGAAGTAGACGGGATGTCTTCAGGAAGAGCTGCTCGTCTCCTTGTGACTCTCCGTCTATCTCCAGTCTCCTCAGGAACTCCAGTATCAAGGTCAGAGGCTTCTCGCCGCTTCTTCTCCTCCACAGAAGCATCCTGCCAATGAACGTGTCTGTCCACGTCCAAGAATGCTTTGATAGACGCAGCATCAACAGGATCTCCCCACCCTGTGATCCTATGTATAGTTTCTGCTCCTCTCTTCAGTACTTCAGAAGGAACAGGAGCAATACTCTTCTCAGCAGTCCTATCTAGCAACGTAGGACTAGAAGAAACTTCAATGTGACCGACATATACATCAGGATTTACCGGTGGTGCCATCAATGCATATACAGTTGCAGCAGCTGTAATCTGAGGTAGACTCCTCATGCCTCCTCGTCCAAACTGCGTGCTTAGCGGCTCTCCAGTAGAAGAAAGGTGCAGCCTACCGTTCTGGTAGCGAACCACACCATCTCGTAGAGCAGCCGTGAGCTCTTGACAATCCCCTCGGAAATGATCTTGACTGTCACACCAGATACATCTACGAACAGGTGCACCTCCTGGACGTGCAGCAGCAAGCGCCGGTGGCTGCTCTCTCTGCAGGCCAGCTAACTCCACCTTCAGTTCTCTCATCTGCCGAATGAGATCTTCGATCTGGTTCTGCTGTCCATGGTTCTCTGCAGGTCTCTGAACCGGTGCCCTCTGTGCAGGAACTGGCACCACTGGTATCAATGGTACTGCAGCCGGTACAGCAGGTCTAGGAGCCGGAGCAAGAGCCGGAGGTTGCTGTACTTGAGGAGCAGTGCGAGGTTGAGCGGTTATTTCTGCAAGCGGGCGTCCTCCCACAGCCACTCTTCCTCTCCTCTGCCTCGTTAATACAGCAACAGCATCCTCAACTCTCCCCCAATCCATAGTAACACCTCCCTCAGCAGATAGATCGGCCAACATAAAACATAACCGATCTGCCGTAGCATCATCGGTAGCCTGCAGGAAAAGCTCTGTTTTCCTAGCATCTAGGGTGATTCGCTCTAGAGTTGAAAGTTGTCGGTATCTCCGATCAAACTCTCTCAGCAACTCACTCAGGCTCATAATACGACCAGGTTGCTGCTCAACCCAGTCTAGAAATGTCCTTCTAGTAACTCTCTCTGAATCCTCCTCAAGAAACTCCTCTCGAAGAGATCGCTCAAAACTCATCCAGACTCCAAGATTTCTTCTCTGTACATCCCTAACTTGGTCCCGCAACTCAGGAATGACAGCTAACTCAAAGCTTGCTATCATCTCAGCATCTGTAACCCTAACCAGCTCCATCTCTCCTCTATACTCACGCAGATATCTAGAAATATCTCTACCTTCAAACCTTCCACACCTATTCACAATTGCTTGCAAAGCCTTGGTAGACTTCAACTCACCACCTCCAATGATCGGATGTTGTTGGACCAGGGCCGCAAGTGTCTTCAGAATCTCAGCCGTATCCAGACCAGGTGCAGACGTCGCTGTAGCCGCTGGTGCTACAGAAGGAGCTGCAGTAGACGTAGATGCAGCAGGCGTAAAAGTAGCAGCAGCAGCACTCTTACGATCCATCTCTTCTCCTTGTAGTGAACTCAACCTTCTCAATCAATCACCCCAAGACGCTCTCAGTGGAAGCACCAGATGTAGAGTTGAGAGTTTTCCTCGGGAAGGGCGGAACCTTCTGGCTGCGATATGATCGTGAAGGTTGTGGGAAGACTACTAGGGAAGGTGCTGGGCTTCAGGTTCTGGTTGTTTACTATCCAGAGGTAGGCTTCAGGTCATAAGGGCACTATAAGTCTTCACACAGGTCGAATAGATCCTCCAGTATGCTCAGGAAGTGAAAATCAGATCAAACTAACAGTAATAAGGTTCACCAGCGAACTTTAACAGTCAAGAATCAGAAACATAAGATGGGTTAGGCTTCAGAACTTCTCCTATATGTCCATGAGGCCCTACTGACCATACAGACGAAGTTTCAGCTTGAGTTCAGTTCAGAGCACCGAGATATGGGTAGAAACTTTCTGAACAGAGAAATTATGACAATTTCTGGTACCTAGACAGCTATTCTGACCTAGAACAGAGAATTGGCTCGATGAATTTCAAAGTTTCTCACAGTATTTGAAGTCTACAGGATGCTGAACATCCCTGTGAAGTTGGGCCTCCTGAATGTACACAGAACTCCAGATCTCCTCCTCTGAAGTCGCTGCTCTAGATTAAGAGCTTTTCAGACCCCCTCTGCTTCAGCGGCCGCCCTGAATTACTCAGTTACTCAATCGATATGAAACTTTTTGGGAAATCGTAGCCCTGCTGGCAGTGAACACAGCCACGAAGTTTTGAAGCGATTTCCTCGATTCTGCTGCAAATGACACTCAAAACCCCAAATTGAACAGAAGTGCTTCAATTCTGACACAAATCGAACTTCAATCAGCCATAACTCCTTGTTTATTGCTCCAAATCGATCAAACTTTTCGCTGACAGTGCTTGGCTCGACGAACCCTATCTCCCTGTCCTCTCAGATTTCGAAGATCTCTCACCAAATGCTCGAACTCCTCTTAAAACCCCTACTACTAAGTTTAGCAGTACATAAAGACAAAATCGGACCAATGGGAGTTCATAGCTTCACTCCCCTGTCCTTTTGTGTCCCAAACCACGTGGTGACTTAATTTTTCACAAAGGCTACCACGTCAAGCCCCTAAAGTGCCAGCATAGACCCTAAACTACATGCGAAGACATGTAAAACGACGCGTAATCCCGAAAGAGAACCTAACCTCGCTAAGAAGCATGCATGGGCGACACGTAATTACAACCCATGAGCTTAAGTCCATCTACATGGTAAGCAACCTACTAAGACTCAAAATATATAACATCCTCTAGTGTCGACTTCTCTGAGGTCCTAATTTCACTCAGAGAGACTAACGCTTGACAGAGAGGTGAATTATTTACACTGTGAAATGATTCACATCACGACAGCGCGGACCAAAGTGATTGGACGGAGTGGCTCAATCTTGTGGAGTATTGCTACAATTCCACGAAGCATTCGACAATCGGCGAATCGTCTTTCTTGCTAGCTTACGAACGTGAGCCAGAAGGGCTTCTTGACTTGACTCTTGCAGGGAGTTCTACATCAGCACGACCAATAACACGGCAAACATCAGCTGAAGAGTTGGTGGCGGCAATGCAGCGGCGCGAGGAGCAAGTAAAGAAGAACCTCGAGAAGGCGCAGCAAGGGTACACGAAGCAGGTAAACAAGCATCGGCGGCAAGTGAAGTTTCAAGTGGGCGAAGAAGTATGATTAAGTATGAAAAACTTCACACTTCCGAAGGAAATATCGGTGAAGTTTTCATCGAAGTTCACGGGACCTTTTGTCATTGTCAAGAATCCGCATGAAGATGTCTATACATTAGACCTTCCTCGCGAGTGGCAGTTGCATCCGACTTTCCATGTTTCTTTATTAAAGAAATACTTCAACGACGAGTTGCGACCGGAGCGCAAACAGGTACTCAGGCCTCAACCTGATGTCGTGCAAGGCGAAGTAGAATATGAGGTGGAGTCTATTTTGCGATATCGGCGCAAATCAAACTGGATGGAGTACTTGGTCAAATGGCGTGGTTACCATTTGAAGGAAGCAACTTGGGTGCCAGAGGAAGATCTCGCACATGCGAGCGAAGTATTCGACCTCTTCAAATGGCGACACGGACAACAAGGGCGTTAGCAAGATGAGGACATCTCCTTCCAGCGAGGAGTGAAGGAATGTCGAATCATACGAGCAGCAACTTGAGGCGATTTGGATCGATGGACTTTGTAGCTTTGTCTTGTATTTGGAAATAAAGATTTTATTTCTGGAAATTTTGTCTAAGTGTATTGGTAGTGCATGGCTATGACTAGTTCTGATCAGATGCCTAGGATGTTGTCAAGAGGAGGAACGAAGCACACTCAAAGGAAGCGAGCTGGTTTGGATAAGCATCTAAATCAAGACTAAGTCTTGATGTCAAGACTTAGGTTTGCCGTAGCGTTGGCAAAGCAAGTATGAAATTTCATACTTGTCTTGGGGCTTGGGGTGATCTTGCTTTGCGGTTTTCTAACTACAAAGTAAACTTAGTCGCTCGTCTAAGTCAAATCAGGTTGCGACCAGAAAGTGAGTTTCGGGAGACCTTGTAAGTAGGTGTGAATACTTATAGTTAGCAAGTTAGAGTCTTAAGTAGAATGTTTAGAAATTGTCAACTAGTTTTGTTTAGGGTAAGCCAAAAAGATAAGGCTTTTTCCGAGACTAGTTGGAATTTTCTAAGTGTTCTAGCGACAACTTAAGACTCAAGCCAAGAAGGAAACTGCGAGTTAGCTACCAGAACGCAATCCAGACGCCAAGGGGTTGGTACCCATTTCTGAACTTGGTGTTAACTTAAAGGATCATTGTTGATGAGGGCATCAACCTCCAAAGTGGGGATGAGTGTCGCGATCCTCATTCTCAAGATCGGACGCAGACGCGAACGACAGAACTCTAGCGAACTTGCGCTAGGTTGTGAACGTTGCGAGTAAGACTTAACGGCTTGGCCAGGAAGTCGGAATCAGATGAACTCTAAGTGGTTCTCTGAACCAAGGTTGGAACCTTGGGTTAGGACATAAGGGCCTACCCCAAGAGGACCTCGGACAAACGCTGACCTAAGGGGGCGAGTCTGGGAACAGACCGAAACATGAGTCTGAGACATAGGTCTGAGACGTGGGTCCGACATGTGGGTCCGAGACGCAGACGGACCGTGGTCCGAACCACAGGGTTCGAGTCTGGGTTTGGACCACAGGTTTCCGAAAAATGACTAAGTGTTGGAGCTCCAGGGACGTTTTAAGTAGTGGACGGAGCTCCACGTAAGATCTCGAGACGAGTGAGGTATCATTGGAAAGGTCTCGGCGAGAGCTTTCAAGTGATATATAACACTCCTCGATCTGACCTTTGAGCTGGAAGTTATGGCCGAACCACAATCAGGTTGTGGTATAATTTTCAAGGACCAAAGAGGAGGGCCGGGCCGCCGATCCCCAGAAGTATATATGAGGGGGACTCGATGTCTGGGTGGGCCAGGTTGAGTCACCCGACCCCAAGGTTCGGCGGGTGGACTCTGAGGGCATGAGGTGATGGTTGGGCCGGTTCCAAGACACGTTCTCGTCCAGACTTGGACGTCTGGACTTAGGAACGCTGTAAGGACTGGGGCAAGACTAGGGAACGAGTCGGCAGGTTAGACCACCGTTCGGGAGCCTAGACCCAGACGGACATCACGGACGGTTGGGCCGCTAGGTGTGTTGGAGGCATCGTTTAGGACCCTGGATTTTATGAGAAGTCCGCCCCAAGTCATCTTGTGACTTGCTCATGTTTGGGACCGACCTAGGCGGGACTAGGTCGGGACTTAAGAACTACTAAGCTTGATGATTAAGGAGACGGTCCGGCTCCGGTCCGGACCAAACTGAGATAAGGTAAGTGGTGCATGCATGGACGCTAACTTGTGATTGTGTTTGCAGGTTAGCGGTGTAAAGTTTGCGACCTACTGAGCTAGAGCTTCCGTTGACACAAGACGGTAGATGCGCGAAAGAATGAATGTTGGTGGAAGAAATCCATCACAAGCACGAGACAAGAGAATGACTACTATCGATGTAGTGCGAGATCCCATTTATGAGAAGGGAGAGAGCTCGAACTCATCTCATGCACCGGTGGAGCTTTTAGCTCAAGAAAGAAAACGAACTCAATTTTCTGATGAACCAGTTTTCATGGAGGAGTCACCAAGTAGAAGTACTCGCTCTAGTACTGTTTCGACTGCACCAAGGGAGCCAAGAAAGAAGTTGGGGATGGCGGATTTCACCATCACGACTAATTGTCAGAGGGCGAAACATGGACCCTTCTGTTCCGCTTCAGACAAAATGCAGAATTCCGCCGTTGTCATGCCTAAGAGTTCATTCCCAGCTTGCCACACTTGAAAACACCACAGTCTTCAACTTTCCACTCTTTTGTTGACGGGTCTATCAGTGACATACCGAATCTCCAAGCTCGAACAGTATGAGCATGAGAACAACAACTGCTTGGAGAGTTTGCTCTAGGAGATCGGAATTCTATTTGTTTAGACAATCTTCCGACAGCTTTCAAGCATCTAGCATAAGCCTGATAAGTCATGGAACCATTGCAACTGCGGACGACTTTCACTATCGCACACCTGGTCCATCGTGACTCTATCCTGGTCCTAATCGTTTCAGTTTCATCGTAGAATTCGTGAAGAGAGGAAATCTGCATCGTCATTGATAAGAATGTGCGCCGAGCACCCTAAAACTGAATGTGACCTTGCTGCACTAAACTGGACTTTACTTCAGGGACACTATTCTAGCAATGTAACATTCTGTTGCGCAGTCCCGCTTGTCTTCCCGTGCACTAATCTAGCATTGTAACACATCAGGCATTGAAAGTTGACATGACGTAACACGTCAACTTTCGAAAATTGACGTGACTATCCGACTGGATGTCTGATGTGACAAAGACACTTACAAAATAAGCGGTTGTCAGTTAGAGATTCGATCAAGAAGTGTAAGAGGGGGTGGATCAAGTCCGGGATTCCTTCTGGGGGTGGATCAAGTAAATTTCTGCAGAAAAATTGCT
Organism: Asterella californica; assembly: GCA_036924285.1. Classification (NCBI taxonomy): domain Eukaryota; kingdom Viridiplantae; phylum Streptophyta; class Marchantiopsida; order Marchantiales; family Aytoniaceae; genus Asterella; species Asterella californica. Next base: position 18,754,272 of record JAYKYS010000008.1, read on the forward strand.
CCTATTCTTCCGAACATACCACGTGAGGTAGTTGATCTCATTTTCTGTATCATCAATGAGAAATTGCGTGGGGTTGTTGCCTGCTTTAGTTCTCCAAGGGAAGAGTAGCCGTGATTCTCAGTGCTATTTCCCTCCACAGAACTTCACCTCCCCTTCACCTGAACTTCTGGAGAACTCTTGTCTGTTTGCTGTTCTCTTAACTTACAGAACTGGTAAAAATTTCTAGACTAAACTGAGAAGAAAAAAATCGCTTCACACTTTGAGATAAGTATCTCAATGTGTGAAGTGATAGTTGAACCTGAGGTAGGAGAAAATCCAAAAATAATCCATAATAGACATCCATCGGATACTCCATATCCGGAAGGCTGTTCAGTAACTCATCATGTTTATTGATAATTTAATTTATCATTTAAAATTTTAATAAAAAATTAAATATTAAATTAAACCATTTTTTATATAACCTCAATCAAAAGATGGAAAATAAAATAAATGAATAAACAAATCTTTAAATAATTTACACAATTACGAGACTATGCGTTAAAGATTTATCTAGATCTTGATTCCTTCATCTATCCTTTCGAGTTGCACTCCTTCCGTCCTTCCCTCTCCTAAACCTATTAATGTATGTTGTCATATAATACGACCAAATACTGTACACGCAGAAAAGTCCCCCTATCCTTTTCGAGTTCCACGTAGACCAATAATTATGCAACGCGTATGAAAAGTACAATATAGAAAGCTACAAAAACCTTCACATTAAAAGACAATTGAGAAACAACTTTATACTAGTCCTTAACTAACCCTATCGATGTTTATTTAACTGTTATGGTCACTGCACGTGACATGTTTGTCTCTTATTTGTTCCCGACGGAGGCTCGGATTATCGGACCTCACTGCAGAGTCCAGTGAGAGAGACGTATCAACCTCGCGGAACACTTAGGCGCATATATAGTTAACACAGCCATGTGAGCGCAGCCTCCAGAGTCCAGAGCACCTGGTTACAACCTCACAGGCCGTGAGCGGTAGTCTTCTTTGAAATTGGGTCAAATAGGCGCATCCTGGAAAGCACCGGATTGTAGTTGAGGCATAGTGTTGATGAAAGGGAAGGCCCATACGAACTAATTAGTCCAGCTGACAGGAGCACTTTTGGAGATAATCTATGGCTCAGGGTGATCTAAATATGGACATCACTCAGCACGCACTGGATCCACCATTCGGAAATCGAGTGTCCCTGTGTACTATGTATTGGGTCCCGAAGTACACTCTTCTGTCAGTGAGTTCTAGTTCAAGCTCCGGGTTCACAAATCGGCAGTCAGCTAGGCTCATCTTAGTGTTCAGTCATGGCTCGGTCGGTTCTTTCCTGCTGGGCTCTGCTGCCCGTGTTAGTCATTCTGATATTCGAACTGGAAGCAAAGGTCGTGTCTGGACAATTCGCACGAGTTCCAGCGGTTGTATTCATTGGAGCCTCTCAGTCCGATGTTGGCGTTAACAACAGAATAATGTCTATAGCTAAAGCCGACTTCTCGCCTTACGGTCGAGATTTTGTGAATGGTGCTCAAAAGGGGCCCACGGGTCGTTTCAGCAACGGCAAAATACTTCCTGACTTTATTGGTACGTGAATTACGGGTGCTTGAACTGCTGGTTACGTTGCTTTCTCAAAGCATGAAGCGTGTACAATGTTTGCATGAGGTAGAAAATCTGAGTTTCAATGTAGAAGATTGCTGAGACGGTTGCCGAAAAAGGTTTTGTACCTAGATTCTGAGAGAACAGCAAGTTTTAACCCACTGTGGAACAGCTTCTCAGTCTTGTGTATGTCGGGTTTGTTTGTGCCTTGAAGCTGAGACACTCGGTGTACCGTTTCCACTGCCATACAACAGTCCTCAAGCAACGGGTTCAGCTGTTCTACGAGGAATTAACACTGCTTCTGCAGGATCGGGTTGGCTGAACGACACCAATCAGAACCTTGTAAGTTGCCTAATTACGGACTCTTGCAATGACTCCTACTCAAGCTGTGCATAGTTAGGTTCCCAGCGATCTTAAAAACGTGTTCTCTCTACCTCATATCAACGCACAAGTGAAAATATTAGTATCTAACAGAGTGTACACTCCAAAATTGGTAGTAAACTTTGGCTACTTTGAAAGGACCTTTGCTCAGGGGTATATATTATGGGATTCGGAGTACCTTAGTGCTGTTCATTCCTAGGTATGTAAGTAGTGTTGTACCTCTATAGCTTAATTTGAGGCTTGGTGCAGGGGGTCATTCCCGGTACAGAACAAGTGCAATGGGTGAAGAAATGGCAGCAGAGTTTGGTGGATCAAGTAGGCTCAGGCAACGCCTCCTCGATTGTGAAGGAATCCATGTATGTGATCAACATTAGTGACAATGACCTTCTCAATTACATTGGAAGTTCAACACTGCAAAAGAAGTACAGCGAGGAAGAATACCGTAAACTTATTATCGAGACCGCAGTTACAAATATTCAGGTAAGCAACCATCTTCGACCTTGCATTTGGATACACTACTCTACACTGCATCGTTGGTTTCTGCGACGGTCTCACGTGTTCCACTGTTCAAAACTGTTATGTGATTCTAGGATCTTTACTACGAGGGCGCTAGAAAATTTGCTGTGATCAGTGTATCCGCTCGGGGCTGCTCACCCATATCAATTACCCAATACCAGCCGAGCAAGAGGTCCGAGTGCGTTGAGTTTATTCAGAATTTTGTCCAAAAGTACAATACAGAGTATGCGAGTGCTATACGAAATCTGGAAAACAGTCTTCAGGCGAGCAAGTTCTACTTCGCTGACACTTTCAGCATTACTGTTGATCTTTTCAGTAACCCAAGTAAATATGGTAAGTGATACCCGTTTATCTCCTGATGTGTCCAAGAAGTAATTTCGATCTTAATACCTCATATCTTGGCTCTTAGAGAGTTACTTGGCTATGATTCAGTGTCGCTTTGGCATGGTTATGAAGACTTCTGTGAATCGTTAACCTAAAATCGATAGGATTTCTACCCCATCAAGTATATCTCCCACTGAGTATATCTCCTTCTCATACACACCGCGGGTTTCGGTGAACCTTGAGCTAAAAGCTGATCCACTGGCTTGTGGAGCATGGAACCTATGTTTATTGTCTGCTCTGTATTTCGAATCATAAACTGCCGTAACTAAGATGCACATCACCTCTTCGTTTTAGCTGGTACTTCCTTTCACAGATCTTTAATCTTCGTCTTGTTCAAGCTTATCATTGATAGATCTTCAGTTTTTCTGGGGTCCTTGCCCGGTGTGTTAAGAGTTTCATGTTAGGTACACCTACAGGGTATCCACGGTTTCATTCGCTCAAGGTATCCGCTTCTTTCAGCGCTCTTGCTCTCTTCGCCTTTTTTCTGAGCTTGATATGTATTGGCCCTCATATATTATTCGATGCACTGTATGGTAGCAACTTTCACGACATTCATTCGGTCATATATTCATTCGGTCCCTTCCTTACTAGCATCAGCTGCACTTAATGGATGTATGCCGAGTTCTAAACCTTCGAATTTCTGATGCATTGGGTGGATATACGCATAGATTAGTTTGCGTTTCATCCAGTACGTGTCATCTATATTATTCTTCCACCAGGGGCCCGTTTCTGGGATTGTGCTGTTTCCTATCCATCCTTTCCCCAGGTTAGTAATTTCGCTAAATAGTGAACAAGTTTAGCTATTCACCCTATCATTCCTCTTGCCATATTCTTGTCTGTGTTCTAGCAGGTAGCATCCCGTTAAACACCCAGGATGAGTTAGATGGACCACCAGAGTGAGGTCTGTACTCTCTGGACGAAGATACAATGCAACATTGATTACTCCGGAAAAAACCTATTTAGTGACATCAGAGCCTGATACCATCGGACCTCTTCACAAGATTCAGTCGCTTGGAGTCGAAACGCAAAGCAGCCTTGTTCTCCAACTCTTCTTGGGGTTAGCCTGGCAAAGTGTCTTTTGTTGATGATCTAGTTAGATTCTTCCTTCCTGGTTGAAACTTGGAAGGTGAGGACGAATGTCCTCAACGTTGAGTCCTCTTACTACTGTACTTGAGTAAGTTTCTCCTTCCTCAGGTAGCAGTCTCCTCTGTTTTTTCTCCATCTTCGCAACGTCTATGGTCGAAAGGCTACGGCATGCAACTCTTAATGGGTACATCATCTTCTCTGTGCTCTACATTCGCGGGTTACCTTAAGTGCATGTGGGTAGTTCTTGCATTGCGCTGCTCTCGACATAGACCGCAACATATCTCCTGATGCGACTAGAAAACTCAGTTCTTGCAGATTTTCAGTTGGAGGCACTCACTATCCATTGGCATCAAAATCTCCGAAGAAGTAGTAACAGCTCATGTGTAGGGTGATTTGTACAGATTTTGCTCAGCGTGATAGACGCTGTATCCGTTTTGTGCTTACAGTTAGGAATCGACTGGACACCTGTAATTCTAGCTCTATACCCTTTCAGCTTTAACAGTTAAAGTGATCAGGATGTGAATGTCTCTATATATCTTCGATCGGAGTGTGGGAGCAAGTTACTGTTTTCTCCGGAGACTGCTTACTCGTGTATCATGATATATATCTTACATCGACTGTCCCTTGAGCAATTAGGAGGCTATACGAGTGTCTAGTCATTACAGAAATCTTTAGTAGAACATACGGAAGCGAAGAGTTTATAGCTTCGAAGCTGGAGTATTCATATTGAGACATTTCTCCCTTCAATTTTTTAATACTTATATGTTTGCAGGATTTAAGAACACAGGTATAGCTTGCTGCGGGACGGGAACGTTCGAGACAGGTCCGTTTTGCAACAACCTCACAGTAGGCACCTGTACAAACGCAGCGGAGTATCTTTTCTTCGATAGTGCTCACTACACTTCAGACGCTTATAGAATTATAGTGGACAGTTTTACTGATTCGATGCGTATGAGTTTATTTAGTTAGTTCTCATAGAGTTCCTTACTCGATTCGATCGAAACTCCTAGTTTAGGGGGTCCAGTTGAGCAGGAAATCTCTTCAACTTCGGTTTGTACCCTTACCTTGTCATCTATAGCTTCACCATGTCCGTTAAGTGATGATGAAGTCAGAGACAAGGTAGAGGTGCATGCAAGGAAGGCGTGGCTACAAGCTTGCTCGGCGCGTTATATGTGGTCTTTAGGTTCTGAGTATACACCTACTCATTAGCTACAGATGTGTCAGTGGCTTTTGATAAAGAGACTGATATAATGGTTTCTGGATCTTGGACCTATACTTATTGTTTGCTATGTTTGCTATGTAGTTTAATGTCATAACTACGGTGCTCTCTCTCGACCGGCGTATCTTTCCTCTTCCACTGCTCCTTCTCATCTCACTTCTTGTTCTGTCTATATATTGCATTAAACCTTAAATTTGCGCAATCCACGTTAAGACACTGTTGAACTTCTACTTCATTCATTTTACTCGCACATTCATTCGGTGCCTTCCGTTCTGTCTGCATGCTGGCTCGGTTCTAGACCACGGTTTGTTCGTCCTCATGCGTCCACAATCATACGCATAGAACAGCTTGTATTCCATCTAGTTCAGGTTATCGTTCCATGGAAGAGTACCCTGCTTTTAGTATATATGTTGTTTGCTACATATCTCAAAGACTGTCCTCGGGATATAGACTCGTTCGCTTGTTTTAGGGTACTCGATTCTCCTGTCTATGGAGTTCAATCGGGTTCTGTTGTTAAGGGGAACTTTATGCGTTTGCGAACTTGTTACTATAGAGTTAGTTACTTCCTGTCTTGTTGTTGTGGATTTCCCTCGTTCACAACTACCGTCAACATACAGTGTGAGTGTATCCATGCGAGGTTTGGGATGTCACGGGAACAGACATGTTTTGCTCAAACTGATTGCTGGTGATACAGAGTTGGGGTAGAAATAAAATCCCTCTACCGCTAATGATGGATTTAAAAGCGGACGAACTTCAAAATTAATTGTTAAGAACTAAAATTTTCCTTCAAAATTATAGTTGCGTTCTTATTTAGTTGTGTTCTTACTAACACATCAAGAAGGAGAAAATGTGTTGAAGTTGATTAGCATTGGTTAGGCAGTGGTTTGATATATAATTAAAGTACACCATTAGTTGGACTAAGTAAGTTGACTCAAGGCAGATTCTATGTATTATTAACCGATTGGATATGTCGTGAGAATGATGTTCCCTTGCTTGGTGACTCAGGTTTGATCTGCAGATAGTCCCAACACCTTTCTCCGTATAATATATATTCTCTCTAATTAAGTTCTCTCTATATTAATATATATTCGCGAGCAAACTTGCACCCTCAGTGTCTTGTGGTTTTCTTCTTTCTCTTAGCATGATCAAGCGTAGGATACAACATACGAAAGAATTTGACAAAAATTCAAGAACTTCGACAAAGATCTATATTCTCAGAATTCTTCTCTAAGGCAAAACTATCTACCTCACATGTTCACAGAAATCTGTTTGATTGCCCCTAATAAGTTTGTTGTGTATTGATTTATCACACCCAGGATTCATTATCGAGTGTGAAACCAATCAGTTTGTCATGTTGGACTGCTTACATCAGCTTTCGGGGCATACATATCGTCTGACATGTACTTCATTGTTGAAATAGTTTGAATGGAAGAGATATTTAGTAACGGTCGAAGTTTGAATGGAAGAGTTATTTAGTCATGGTCGAAGGTAGTGAAATGATGAACAACATGATCTGGTGATTGGTTTTACTTTTGAGAGCTAGCCAAAGGTTCAATAGAGAAATACCACAAACAATACATCGTTAGGAGTGGTGTGATAAATCGCAACCAACTTAAGGGGGTGTAATCAAGCAAATTTCTGCTTGCATGTGTCAACCAAGATCTTTATTCCTATACCGGATATCTACATTGACCACTAGCTGTCAATGACATTAGGTTAAAACAGTGTCAGTTGAACCATGGCCATTTGTTGTCATGGCTGTAAGATATGACATTATCAGTACATGAGATCTATTATAGACAAATTTGTGTTTGAGACACCCGAGGATTCAAGTATCAGGATGTTAAAATGAGGTTCTTACTTGGATGTATCCCATTTTGAATAATAGGGCTCCGACGTGCCCACAGTCAGTGATTTTACTTTCATGTACCTCTCTGGGTTACGAAGCAGTCAGCTGTCAATGTGACGGTCAAAAGTATCAGTTGGATCTTGGGCACGGTAGTAATCCGAGCAATCAACGCAGTGCGGGAGTCGACAAGTGGCTCTTTTCGTGCAAACTTGTTTTGAAAGCGAGAGTCGTCAAGCGCACCTGCTCAGATTCAGACCTTTCTTACTGTCAGTTGCTCGTTGCAAGAGCTCGTTACTCAACGTGCTTTAGGTCGTGAGTCGGCCTTCTCCACGGGAGTCGTATTTTCTCAATCATGCTTCATGGATATCGCAGAGGTGAATAAACAAGCGATAGGTGTACAGACTCAAACTGTGCAGACATTTGTAACAACGCGTGATTCAGTCGAGTTGGAGGAAATTTTTGGTTCGGTGCAACATATGATATGATGGACCTTAAATTGCGGTGTGAAGGTAGCTGTATTCAAACACTCGTGACAAAATATTTTTGTTTGTGAACATGGTGTGTAAATGCGTGCGGTTCATGTCTTTAGGGTTTTAGAATAGTTTACAACGCGTTTCAATATAGCTGCGAGAAGCACTAATTTGGTGAAATCTTTAGAGATCTGCAAATGCAGATTCTCAATCTCGGTTATATTTTCACTTTCGACTGAGTGCTGTATATACTATCTATTAGAACCCTGATTCACTTATCTATATCTAGATTGAACAACTAGTTTATGTCACTAGCATTATTCTTATGAAGTGTTTGCTGTATAGTGCTTAATGACAATACTGAATCTGGAGCGAGTGTATGATGCATTCGAGAAGGATGAAGCCGTCGCTCACGTTGCTTTTCGGTTTATGAAAGGGAGTCCTTTCAACTGTATGAAGGATGCCCTTCGTGCAGGAAGAAAGCCAAACAGACGTGCGAATACTGTCATAGTTGTCATATGTTCCACAGTTTTGTGCGGTTGTTTTATTGCTTATATTTGTTACTGCAAGATGCGAATGGTGAGGTTTGGGCCATAGCTTGGCCCAAACCTCACCCGTTGTATCTAACGCCCACAGAGTTCTTTGTGAAGGAAATGCTCGGAGAGGACACTACCCTACTGAACCACTTGATAGGTCATCAGTTTCGGCTGAATTAAACATTGTGGAAGAAAAATCTTCGAAGGGGAGACATATCATACTATCAAAGAGTTATTACCTGATGAACAGCACTTATGCACCCCACACAGACTGCCTACATGTGAGTTTTCTACTTCGCAAGGATCCATATATGTTAATAGCTCGAAGACAGATCTAGATGGTTATCTCAGAATCGGTACATCATCTGTCTCTCATCAGCCGAGACTCCAGTGAGTGACTTCAAACATGGCTCTCGGCTAAGTGCAGGTCTTTTCCAGCTGTCATCCATCTCAACTTCCTCCGAATTCTCAAGGTTTATCTGGTTTGCCCGATTTCCATCGCCCTTTGAGAATCGGATCTGTGTCTCGTCCTCCATTAGAAAATTTGCAAAGCTTGCACACACGTCTCACATTTTTCGTGGGACCGTGGGAACAATATGCAGACTCAGACTTGGTGGGTCTACTCATTGCTGTCTCTCTGCACGCGATGTGAAGTGGTGGAGGTACGACTAGAAAAACTAGTTGCTAACCTCACCAGCGTTCGGAGGGGTACAAGAAAGTAAAATCACTAATTATGGTTATGTGGAAGCCCAGTTGTTTGAAATGGGGTACATCGAAGTAAAAATCTCTGTTAAAATCCTACGTGTTTCATGTGTTACAGAAGTTCAGAGTTTCCTCTTCTGTACTATGACCAACTTGGAAATTGGAAGGTGACAAACGTTGTTCCTAGTCCAACCACACGCATCATACTTTTAAAGATGATACAGATTCTAGACACATTGTCAGCGGCTCCGTCGGGATTTTTACTTTATACTTATCGATTTTTAAGATTGTTCACGGCGTATTCCACGGCCGGTTAAGGGCACCCGTGGTTGAACGAATCTAAATAACCAAAGAAGGATACAAAATCCACTGTGGTCAGAGCTTCATATTACCTCCTATGGCCAAGGGAAAAGCGACGCAATGGATACCAGTTAGGCAAAGGCACTTATATCGATAGACTGGCATATGCGGCATCCCAGTCGTTTAGGGTGCGGCACAAAATTGCGACCGCACCAAAACTGACGGAGGCAAGCCGCACTTGGGAAAACTGGTCACAAAGGCACGATGTGAACTTAGCTTTATTCAGTTGATTGATTTCAGAGTCTGAAATCAAGCTGAAAATATCAAGCTGCTAAAGATTAGTAAGTTGCAGCATGGCTCCATGTAACATACACAAGTTAGAACGTCTACGGTGCATAAGAAAGATCCGTGGACTTCCTCAGTGTTTGAAATTCATATCTACGCTGAACCTGTTTGAATCCTCCACGCGGAGATGTAACGTAACTCCAATAAATTCAAACTTGAATGAGAAAGTCCAGCTAGCATGGTGAGGGCTGTGCCAGGTAGAACCGACCTTGCCCCAACACTTCTGAACTGAGGCATCATTCAATAAGGGCTAGACTCCCAGCGCACGATCTCCATTTGCATGAGAGACGAGAGCCTTTTGTCCAGACTTGGTGCATTAGACGTGGCGAGAACTCGGCAATCTCTCGAAATCATCAGGGTGCATCACTGCAGGAAACGTGAATCAGTAGACACACTGTCAGCTAGATCTCCTGCACACCTATAGTTTGAGAGATTGGTAGTTTTTACTGGGGATTGGTAGTTTGCTGTCTTTGATTGGGTCATAGAGATATATTACAGAGTATTTATGTTCAAGCTTGTTCCGCTTCTGGCGCAATTTGAGCACTGTCTCCAGATCTTCTGGCATTTTAATCGATCCGCGTCAAAATCTCGGGACTTCCTATACAGATTCTCGATACAGACACAGTTACAGATACGTTTTCATCCAACGTGATAATTTTGATCACAAATTATAGCCATGAGAACGCCGTCGTTGGGTATCGATCCAGATGCTTTAACCTGGAACATTAAAATAAGAACTTGGGATGTGGAGAAAGTAAGACATTTCTTGCTTCTGAGAGGAATTATATTCTTCGCGATACTACTCTGTGCTTTGGGCATACTCTGCATTACTTGTGCGTGCGGTTTGGAGACTTTTCGGATGTGCACGAGGCGCAAACTCAAGCGCGAACCAGTCGATACGAGAAGTTATCTCGAACCGCTTGAAATGAGGAAAGCTGGAGGTCAGGAAGAAAAGCATCAATGACTATCGACTACAACGGCCAGCTTACGGACCCAGGAGTGAAGCAGATGATAGCAGAAATATCTTGCAGAATGAACAGGTCGGAATTCTAGATCTCTGTCTCAAACCGGTACCAGGCCACGACTCCGTGGACGACAAGCGAGCTCTAGATGGTAAAGTTCATAACCTATTCGATATGTGACCTACGCCTACCTAGAGATCGGTCAACTTGGCACAGACTATTATCAATGACTTCACAGCACCTCTCAGTTCTTGGTTAACTTGCGGAAGAGACTTCTCGGCGAAAGTAGCATGTGGGATTTTCGCATGAAAAATCAACACTTACACCCGAGTCTAGATCTTCGCGGAGTGCCAACGGTTAAATAAAGACTCTTTATTTCAGCATCTGAGTTCTGATAGTCCATGACCATTCATAACTATCAATCATCTCAGTAAGTGTACAGAAGGTAGGTGCTACGCAGGTTACTTGATGTGCTGTTTGTCTGCCCAGAGCGAGCTAAGTTGTCGTTGCTGTAGGTAAATATAGGACACATGCACTGCGTTTCGGTTTCAGAATGCTTTTTCGTTGTTTATGTCTATCATTTGAAGTATGGGAATCACTGGACACTGAAATTTATGTGGAAGTTTTCATCTCTTCTAAACCCCATGGCCACTCACAGCTGTCGTCTGCTTAGTTTGCTGCTTCTAATTCTCCAACTTGTGTGTTCATCATATATGTGAACAAACGTTCAGCATGTTGGGTAGTTTCGTTTATCCCGCCTACAGTTACGAAGTCACCTTGGATGGAAATAACTGGCTCTCGTTGAACAAAATGATTGGTGCTCAATTTAACCTTTCCAGTTTCTGTCAGGCAGTAGTGTCGTCGATTACCTGAATTCTAAATTGTTTTCAACAGGACGGTTAACGTTTCTCTAGAAAACCGAAAAAGGGAGTAAGCGTCGGACTTAAATAGCTCAGCAACATACAGCTACCAACTGAATGTCTGGATGCTTCATGATCAGGAACTTCTCTCATGAGAGAGCCCAGACTAACTTGACTTGTCTTGGTAATCTAGCCTTGAAAGTCAGTACTTGCGAAACACATACATGAACATACACACTTGCGTGTATGTTCAGCTTATCACGCAAACAGTTGCCAGTACCCGTATGGAGTCATAATTCATGCATGAATATTACAGCTGACCTTCCTGGGTTGTACACAAGGTAGAGAACATATTTACATCTAACTAGGAGACACTTCAGATTCTGTTTCATCGTCAGATCTATTTATAGCATGGTGCAGTTTTAAGTTTGTAACCAAAAAATTAGAAAATCCCCCAAAACTGTCAATGGAAACAGACAGTAAAGCTAATTTCATTCAGATGTTCGCTTTGCGACCAGTTTTGGCATGTGCGGCTGGTTCCTTCGACGGCAGAGGATGCCGCCGTAGCTGTTTCCCGGTACGCCTAAACCCTTTTAAAATCTGTTTGACTACGTCATCTACATGTAAGCAACTACATAATTTCACCGGTCATGAGAAATCTGCGTTTCTCACTGTTCCTATTTAATAATTCGACAACTTAAGAGAGTTAAATGTCAACCCTAGGTCATGAAACTCTCAAATTCGTCGTTATATATCCAACGGATCGTTGATCGTGCAGTGCTTTTAGAACTCCATCTAAGCATGTAGATGACGTCGTTCAGTGTAGTGTTGACCCTCCGCGCTTAGAATTTCTACGTAGGATGTTGTATATCGTGGACTCTCGTAAAGCTTCCACGGAACATCAGCTCAGACCATAGTGGTTGTTGTTGACAGAAGGCAGCGGAATTGCAATCGACTTGAGAAAAGGGAATCACTACTTTCACATCCTAACTCTTATGAACTTTTGCATGTTCCCGAAAAACGTTCTGCTGTTGCTGGCCAGAGATGCTGAACTGCTAAAACTATTCCACGTTCGTTTAAGGTTTTATAGCAGCCAAGGGCCTCCACCGATAAACAAATACTTGTTGTATGTTACTGGAGAAACTTGGTATCTCACGTGACTCCTGCAGTAGTGGTGCAGTGAACAACTGCTACAGTCCAATCATTACCAGTCCCCCGGCAGTAGGGCCCGCTAAAACAGTGCACTGCAGCTTTGTTGGAATGGGTAAAAGGTCACTGCGTCTTTAATTATCTGGACCACAGCGCAATAATATGCAACAAAAGTCATCCGACCCGGTGTCGGAAGACGACAAGCGTGCCTTTCGGGTACAAAATATTCAACGGGGATTGGTTTCGTGCCCTCCTCCGGATTTGTTTAGTTGATTAATGATTCTATTTTTATTAAATGGAAATAGACACTTTCAGTCATTTTCATCCCATGTCTGTCGCGTAAACTCGTAAATTTACTATCACTGGTCATGTACGTGGATGGGTATATGAGATAAAGAACTTAAAAATTTTACAAGTATGCTTAGTTATCCCAGCGGATAGTGTTTACTGCCTGATGCATCACGTCAAGAATTCAAAGCCTGACAGACTTTCCTACGCGCACGGTAGCACATGGAAGATAATTTAATAAAGATTTGGAGTGTTAATCTAACGAATATTTGACCCAAACAAAATTCATATCCTCTAAGAGACTTAGATGGCTGATTGAAGAATTAAAATAGAGTTAGAGCATTCCATGAAGACATCTGATTCACTGTGGAAATAAATAATGTGTTCTGAAATTATAAAAACACTGTAATACTTGAACTGAACTGGACTTGGGTGATAATAAATAATGCAAACATGAAGATCAAGGATGCGGTGACCACTTTCATTCATTGATAATTTTTAACAGAACATACTGACGATGGAACGCTTTACTAAACATGAAACGTGATCGAGCCATCCAGATCTAAACATGAAAGAGCAGAGATAGAAAATGGGAACTCCCTTTTAACTTACGAGCAAAAGTACTCGTCTGGATTCTCCATTTAATATAATTCAATTAAACATGAAAAAACTTATATCAAAGTAGAGCTTAGCATCGCGATTCGCGACACACAGTTGTGGCATATGGCAGCCGACATGACGGTCTCTACGTAGACCACGTAGACCTAGATACTCGCTAACAACTCACCTGATCCATGCCAGCTGCAGTCTTTCCGCACAGAACGTCCTGGAGGATTGTGCATGAGCACGCTTCCATGCTCATGCACAATCTTCCATGGTCTTGGATATTGCAGTGCGGTCCTTACCAAGATACTGGTAGTAGAGAGTTGCCCTACATTGTAATACAACCCCGACGCTGAAGAAACCCCGGGACTCACGACACTCATGAAATTACAGTACCTCGTGCGCATGCAGGGGTAGCGACACGGCGACGCTTCGCTCTAGCGCTTCATGGGACTTCTTGATTACTGGCTCAGTTTAGATTATACCAGTCTGAGATTTATTCATACCACAGCCACAAGTTTCTACGCTAGGAAGGCGTATGGCCTGCAGCTTTTATCATGGTGAATAGATCTAGAAAGCCCTTAACTGATTGCAAGCTTGGCACACGTGTATCCATGTGTAAGGAATAAGTATAGACGAACTGATCATTCTGTGTGTAGATACAGAAGATAGTGCATACGTACTCATTAATTCCAACGGTGGGGAGCGAGAGTCTCCACAACTCTTGTATGTACATGACGGTGATACAATTGTGATCCTCATTTCCCGACATGCGACAATTCGCTCAGACAGAACTCATCCTTTAATCGGGAAGGAACGCCTCTGAATAAACACTAGTTACGTTATCAAAGTCTACCTCAAGCAAAGAGATCACGTGCGGTCTTCAATCTTCTTGATTTCATGAGCATAGACAACTCATCGATCTCATCTCCTTCCGGCCTTTCAGGTTGGCTGCTAATCTGTTAGGACTACTACAGTTCTAGTTGTGCTTCATAGTCGAGCTTCAACGTGAATGTGGATCCAGACGAGAAGAAGTACCAACCATCAGCAGTCTAGCTACTACGCGGTGTTGCACTTGCTGCGTATCTTGCCCTGTGTACCAGTGAGGACGCCAATGTTGCCCATCTTCCTCATGGAATTCACGAAAGAAGGGCTGAAGACCTGCGGAACTCTGTAGATGCTTACGAGAGATCTTGCGAGGGGGGTAGACCTCAGAGCGTTATCGGACTCGAACAGACCTCGTCCTCCATTGACATCCTGGAAGTAGTTCGAGTCGAGCACGGTGGGGGTCTTCATCTCCATGTTTATTCTGTTACCGGGAGCATTTGATGGGCACAGGTTCTTCAGGGTCTGGACGTAACCTGCGTCAATTGCGGGGTCGGCTTGACCGGTACCCTTGAAGTTGTACAATCGCTGAATAATGGCACCGCACCTAGCAGTACCGATGGTGTGTGCACCTGTTTGCAAGTTTACAATTATATCTCTAGTCAGATTTACATGATCCTGCATGCTTGAAGCTGACCACACTTGCACGAATGGCTCAAATGTTGCGGTTCACATGCATTGAGCTGATTGCTGGTAAGATTAACAACCTGAAAGAATGACTAAATCGTTCTGGTCGAGGCCCTTCCTCCTAAAGGCTGTCTGCAAAGTGGTGAAGTTGGCGAAAGGAGCAGGTAACTCTGTCAGAGTCTCAGCAGACACGGAGACCGACCCATCCCTTCGTCCTCCGTACCAGGTGCTCACTTTCAGGTTTCCGGCCTGCGGGAAGGTAATTAACCCTTTAGAACAAGGAGGAATATACAGCAGTCTTGAGTAAAATATTAAATTAGCAGGACGATTCATTACAGACATGCAGGTAGGCGGAATATAAGCTGTGATCGTACCAACTCCATTGCATCTCTGGCAGCGTAGGCGATAATATCAGCACAAGATACTACTCCAGGGCAGACTGCTTCCACGGCTGCTTTCGCCGCATCCAAAACATCAAATCCTCGCAGAGAGTTGGCATTCGGTGCACCCAACTTTTCCGAATCGGCGTTGTCTAGGAGTACGGAGGCATCACAACCCTGCAAAAATCCAATCTGAGCTTCAGCACACCCAACAAATCCTACCTCATCTATAGTAACAAGAAAGACGAGAGCTGAAAATAATTAAGGAGGTGAGATGCTGCCTTGGCCATAAAACCACTTACCCGCACGAAACAGTCATGAAAAAACATTCGGATGAGTCCGGCAGGGATGGTAGGATCCCTGGCGAACGCTTGTGCTACGGCGGTTCTAATGAGCTGCTCCGCTGTTGGGCACGAAGACTGGTAGAAATTAGCTCTTAAACCTCTTGGAGGAGTTTGAGCGTCTGCCACCGTTGCGCAGAGAATAACGAGGCAGAGTATACCCGAAGCTTTTACACGTGCGTCAGCCATGATGCAGTTTGTATGTCAATCACCGTATATGGCCTTCCGTGCAATACCTCAAATCTGTCGGCATCAAATGTACCTTGTCAGTATACACCACGCAACATATCCAAGCTATATCTACCGGATGAATCGAAGTACGTGGTAATAATGAAGAGCTTGAAAATGAAGTTCTGAAGGACTGGTTACGTATACAATATCTGACAAAACTGGCAACTAATTAATCAACATGTCACTGAAGGGGGTACTACGAGTTCTTTCTAGAGATTCAGCAGAAGGCAGGAATGGGTACGAGAGAGCTGAATCGCTAGCCGTCTAATTAGAAGTGGAGTGGCAGGGGCAGCCGATGTTATGCACTCCTTCAACTCAAAGTACGGGACAATTAAATAACTATGATGAACTCTAGATAGTTCTGTTGTGAATGAGAAAAAGGAAGACACTGTCAGTACTCCTGCGGCCTGAGTGAGCCCTCAATGAATGTTTCTTCCGATCTGAGCTCAATACATGCAGGATGTCAGCTTACCTCCGTCTTGAAAGGATTCAAACTGCGGAACAGCCTGCCGAGGGATCCACCCTTCCTAGCTAGTCTATCAGTGGTAGGGTACGGGGAGTGTAAAGGTAGCTGTCCCACAACTTGCCACGGCACTCGAGCTCGATGAATGATATCAGTTTCTCACAGACTTATATAACAGGTTTGGATCCGGAGTTGCTGTGTTGGACGGCGTTTGTGGTAAGGAGTACAAGTTGACTAACTAAATCCGAATGGTTCAAAAGTCAAACCCTGGAATCCAGAAATCCTATCAGCAAGTGTACTCTGATGCACCTTTTGCTCCGAGCAGTTCTTATCAACTTACCGGAGGTCTACCTGAAGTTTACTTAAGGGGATTGTTGCCTCTGATGGTTGTGAACAGACGATACGCCGAAGCGGCAGCCAGAAAGTACAAGATAGGTTCAACTAAGATTATTTACCTACCTCTCAGTGCTCCAAATTTGCGTAACGCGTAGCGTGCATACTGTTTGACTTGAAAATCAGACGAACGTGCGAGGAAAGCTGACAAGCTAAAAGGATTTCAAGTTCGACATTGCCCACTCGAAAGGAGACCAAGTCTTCGTTGTCCGAGGCGTGGCACGTGGGCCAGTCTCGGCCAGTAGACCAAGCTAGTTATGAAGTCAGAACCAAAGATGAATATCTACTAACATAACGACAATGAAGTTAGCAAAATCTGTTTCACGATTGCGTCCGTAGAGCCCCTGTAATGAAGAGCCCATGCTTTTCCAGCTAGTCTACATGTCTAATCCGGGGCTGTCGACGTCGAATGTTGACAGATGCCTTCCCTCGAGAGGGTAACGCGTACGGTTGCAGTTTACGAAGGTTAACGTGAAACACTGCTCAGGACAATCTGTCGAAACAGATCTAGACTAATGAGAAGGAGAGAAAGCCTAGCTAGGCATCGTCGACGATAATGTATATCTCATGCTGTCGTTTATAGACGCATATCAATAAATACAATATATAACCACTGGCCGTTCGAATTCCTTACGTACTTGCGTACATTTTCGGAAGAACGCATCCGATCAAACAAACATGTGCTTACATCCTGCGTACTTTTTCCCATGAACTCCTTGAACTCTTCAGAAAGTTTGCTCTGATTTAGATGGCCCAGGGACATTCACGATAATATGTTACTGACTCATGGACGTGTTTCGTACCGAGGAGATTAGTTAACAAGAGAACATTCCACTGGCAGGTGCACGTGGAGCATACATGTAGAATCTGATCGATAAGGCAGATATCACTCGAGTATGTCATATTGTTGTTTTATTTCCCAAAGTAAAGGCAGATACAACTGAGTCTCTATAGTCGCTATTTTCACCTTCCATACATGGATAAGGACGGGGCCGCTTAATAATAGAAACACGCGACGCAATGAATAGCCAACTTAATAATATATGAGTTTACGTACAGGAAAATCCAGTCCTGTTTAAGTGTCTCCTTTCCTGTTTAAGCAAACCTGCGCATTGACGACTGGAAATCCAGTACCTTAGAACTGTGAATCTAACAGCTGCTCTTTGGTGCAGCTGTTAACTCTCATATTCAGTAGCTTGGCTTGTAGTCTTTTACCTTAGCTTGGACAGTGGGCCGAATTCCATGGGTGCGCTCCACAACATGTTCTGTTGTAATTAAGAGGTATCAGACTTGAATGTCGACAATTTTGAGGTGTACAATGAGTCTATACCGGCTTCAGCTGAGAAACCGCATTGCGATCGGCGCACGTTACCGACACTGCCCGAGCTCGGTCACACCTCACGGGTGGCTGCAAGAGTTTATACTGTATGTTCTGACAGATCTAGATATGGCAGCTTTTCGATTTGCTGAACACCTGCTTATCTCTCCGGTCAGCGCACTATCCATACTATCCAAGTAAACGATTATGTCCTGACACGCGCAGCAGCGCTTGACTTTGTTTGGAGTTTTGTCGCCACTTGCGCAGCATCAGCGGGGAACCTACAGTAGCTAGCTGCCTCATCAGTCACCAGTGGAGTCATCCCCGAAGGAGTCCACCATGCTAAATTCAGTCAGCTGCAGTCCTGGATTTGTCTTCTTTTGTGCAACCCAGTTAGCAAACCGCCCGCACGGATTGGGCGATTGAACCCCACTCGCATGCTATTGCTAGGACCACAACATTAATAATCGAGCTTCACGTCATTTCGACGGAATGTCTGAGTCAAATCTTAGTTACATGCTCCGTCCGATCCCCGCACAAGGCATTTTCGCGGAATTTCGCATTTAACAGTCATTCCGTTAGCTCGTCGTCATAAACATGTATCCTTCGTTGATGACAAGTACCAAACAATACAGACCATAACTGTACTAAGAATGTTGTAGAAATTTGTGTTTATCTCTTGATGTATTATTTTATCATACCTCTAACTACGTATCGATTGTGAAACTAGTGACTTTATGTTAGTGACATGTTGGGGTTTACACATCAGCTTTCTGAGTATATATCATCTAATGTGTATTTGGTAATGGTTGAAAGTAATGAAATGACGAACCACATGAAAAGTGATTGGTTTTATTGTCGATATTCCATCTGAGGGTGTTATCAAACTATACATAGTTAAGAGGGTTGTGCTCATAAACAATATATCTCCTGAAAATGTGATGAAGTAAATTCTGAAGAATGTTGTTGTCATCGTCGCAACCTCGTCTAGAGACACTCGAATCGGATCAAAATTAAGAATATTCGTTACTTGGGGTAATGGGGATGTATATAGCTCCTCTTCCCTTGAAAATATAATACCTTTAGTGTCGGTCACTCAGTGGATTGAAGAAAATAGCATGCAGATTAAGATCTTAGAAATCTCAGTATATTTTGTTTCCGTATTTCCTAGGATAAGGATAGAAAAAACCTAGGATAGAAGTACCGGAAGGAAGTGTCCTGGTCCTACCGTAGTAAAGTCCCATTCGAACCACCCATTAAACCTCGAGTGCAGGTATAAAGCAAAGAAGAGAATATTCCTTTCTTTCTCCCTGTGTAGTTTATGTTAAAGAGAAGATGCTGTTTTGTATTGTTCTCCTGTTTTCCTTTTTTCCCCTTCGTATTTCTCTTTGGCTTCTTTCTCTGATAAACCATCGATCTTTTCCCGTACTAAACCGACCCAGTGAACACAGTATTAGCTACGGTATATCCCGTACTTACTTATATATTATACCTAGTCAATTCTCCCACTAATGGGATCCTGGAACTTAAATTGGGACCGGAAGTGAAAGTAGTGTCAGTTCTCAGAGATACGGTCTAGAGATGTTTGAAAGATAAGTGTTTGATATTTTTCCTCGCTTAAGCATTACTGATTTGCTTCTGAGTGTGTGATCTTTCCGCTAGTCATCGCTGTCTGAGCATTTTTGAAGCTAAGTGTTTGCTTTTGTATCCTAAACCATCCGAGATGAAGATTGATAGAGTGTGATCCTTTTGCTGTCCTCTATGACTAAGTGTTTGCTTTTGTGTCCTAAACTATATGATATTAAAGTTAAAAGAATGTGATCTCTTTGCTCGTTTAAGCATTTTTGGAGGCTAAGTGTTTGCTTTTGTATCTTAAACCATCTGCGATGAAGGTTAACAAAGAGAGCAAGAACGCGACGTTGAGATGAAGATTAACAGAGAGGTTTTGTATCCTAAACCATATGAGATGAAATTTAACAGAGTGTGATTCTTCTGCTTGTCGTGCTTTCTGTGCATTTAAAAAGTTAAGTGCATTTTTGAAGATTAAGTGTTTGCTTTTATATCTTAAACCATCTGAGATGAAGGTCGACAAAGAGACAAAAACTATGTTAACTTTCATCTCAAACACATATTTGAAAGTTTATGTGTTTACTTTTATATCTTAAACCATCTGAGATGAAAGTCAACAAAGAGGGCAAAAACTTTGTTATGTCTGTACATTTTTGAAGGTTTAACTGCATTTTTGAAGTGAAGTGTTTGCTTTTATATCCTACACCATTTGAGATGAAGATTACTAGAGAGAACAAAAACTCTGTTAATCTTCATCTCAAACGTATTTTTGAAGGTTAAGTGTTTACTTTTATATCTTAAACCATCTAAGATGAAGATTAACAGAGAGGGCAAAACTTTTAACTTTGACATTGTTGAAGTTAAGTGTTTACTTTTATATCTTAAATCATCTGAGATGAAGATTACTAGAGAGAAGGAAAACTGTTTTAACTATCATCTCGAACGTATTTTTAAAGATCAAGTATTTATTTTTATATCTTAAACCATCTGAGATATGTCTGCACATTTTTGAAGATTATGTGCATTTTTGAAGTTAAGTGTTTGTGTTTATAACTTACACTATTTGAGATGAAGATTACTAGAGAGAACAAAAACTCTGTTAATCTTCATCTCAAACGTCTTTTTGAAGATTAAGTGTTTACTTTAATATCTTAAACCATCTGAGATGAAGATTAACAGAGAGGACAAAATTTTTAATTTTGACATTTTTGAAGTTAAGTGTTTGCTTTTACATCTTAAATCATCTGAGATGAAAATTACTAGAGAGAAAGAAAACTCTGTTAACTTTAATCTCGAATGTATTTTTGAAAATTAAATATTTATTTTTATATCTTAAACCATCTGAGATGAAAATCAACAAAGAGGGCAAAAACTCTATTAACTTTCATCTCAAACGCCGCAACAGAACCGCAAGGCGACATGCATACTAGAATATAATATTTGGGTGCAGCCCCGAAAGCAAGACCGCATGCTCCCTGAGCTTGCCTGATATCGCTACAATACAACACTTCGCTCTTCAATTGGAAGGGAAAATTATATATGATAGTTAAACAGTCTCTGCCCGTCTTCAACCCCTACTCGATTCTCTCTCGCCCCAGCGCATACGCTTAAGTAGACTAATTATAACTTAACTGAAGAGGAATAACGCTTAGGGTTTCGTTTCCGGTGTCTACGTGGACCGAAAAGAACGCACCAGGCTGACACGCACTAAATGGTGTTCCGGATATAGTCGACGGACCGTAAGACATCATAAATGCATGGACCAGGACCTTCAGCGTGATTCGTGAATTACCAGTTGACTTTCAGATCAAGGAAAAGTCTCTTTGCATTTACTGAAAATCGCTGTACATACTAACTTTACATACAGCGGTGACCCATCCTATCTGACTCGTTCGGACCCACCCCTTCTAGTCGGCATACAAATGCTTCAAACTCTATAATCGTGTCACTGCGACCTAAGAGGTGCACAGTTGCCTGTCTCATTCCGTGAGTTTACTTCTCGCACTCCTCTCATCTGCATTCTTCGAAATTCGAACCTCTGCGATCACTCAGCAAGGTGCCAGTTCTCTCCCGGAGGCACACCTTGTAATCTCCGAAGCAATGTGAGTATCCGTTATAAACCTCGTCCCAAAAATCAGCTGCGTGAATGAACAGTCGGCTTCGTATTCGTGTGTAGCTATGGCGTGCGGGTAGCGTTTCTCTATTCTTCTAGCTGCTGATGTGGGATAACTCTGCTGATGTGTGACAGTTAGCTATCGGGGTATCATAACTCTGGTGACATTATAATGGTGTTGATCTCCAGCCTCTCGATGTTGGAACTTCGGTCGGTGTGTGGTGATTGTGAGGGCATGTTGCATGTGCAGGTTGATGGTTTTAATTTGATATCTGGAACTCTGACGATTTTTCCCCTCCGGCTGTTCGCTGTGTGCAGTTCCACTTACTCATTAAGAGCCGTTAGCTCTTTCGTCCACAGACTGCTGCTGCCAAAGATGGGTCACGCTCGATTCTGGACGCTGCTCCTTGTTCTGTCAGTAGCCGCTGAGGCCACACATGCCCAGACTTGCAGCGCGACGGACAACAGTGCGTTGTTGTACTTCTCGCGTGAGCTTTGGCAAGTAGGAAAAGCATTCAGTACATGGATCGAAGGAACCAACTGTTGCCAATGGACGGGAGTCACATGCAACAGCGGTGGGCGAGTGATCAGTCTGGCGATAACGCAGGCGGATATTCCCACGGCCCCTCCTGCTGGAGAACCGTACGTGATATGCTCCGGTCTGGGAGATTTAGGTGCTTTGGAGTCTCTCAACATGACCAACATTGGCCTCAACGGACTCCTCCCCACCACTTTAGGTGGTCTGTCCAACCTCAAGACGATGATCGTTGACGGCTGTAACCTCATCGGACCCATCCCTGGCGAGTACTGCAAGCTGAGCAATCTGAACACCCTTATTTTGAGGAACAATCTTCTGGAGTCCTACCCATCCTGCATCGACAGTTTGGGCTCCCTCACCACGATAGATTTGACAAACAACAAGTTTGCGGGAGCTCCCAAGAGACCTTAAGCTTACGCCACTTGTTCGAAGGTTTACAGGTATGAGGTTTCGGGGAGTACTGGTGTGAACAGTTATGTCAGGACGGTGTTGTGGCCTTGCATCCGTTACCACTAGCTAGGTTCTTGCCGAGTAGGTCGTCAAACTCGAGGTATATTCTAGGGCCGCCTGTACACGGGAGCTTGAAGAAGTTCTTGTACGAAGTGTGGATTATATTTCTGTGCACATATGATCGTAGCTGAAGAAGATTTGTTCTACTACTCATCCAGTACTCTCAGCTGTATGCTTACTTGACGATTGTCAGTCTCCAGCAAAGTAAATGAAATTTTCTTACATCAGTTCTTCCACAGTTCTCACGACATCAATTTGCTCCGACTACGACTTCTCTTGCGTCTGTTGGAGACTCTCTTGCTCGTTCAGTTTCTCACTTGGGTTCTCCATGTGGATCCGGAGACTAACTGTTCGTGATATCGAGTAGGGTATCCAAACGTTGCACCGGTAGTCCATTTTCTCTCAAACTTTCAGAAAGTGACGCCAAATGTAGAAATCGAGGAAGCTGTTCTTTTAGAAATACAGATTCCCCTCCGTGATGGTGAAAGAAGAAAGAGAGCCCAGTTGGAAATCTCTGATCATGCGCATGAACTGACATTTACAAGTCTAAAAACTATCCATGGCATAATGTTTCAGATGTCTTACACTCTTGTAAGACAGTAAACAGTTCTTTTCTGAGAGAAATTTCTTGACACATGATCTCGACCTCTGTACGTTTTTAATTCCCGTGCATAGCTGTCGATAAACGCATCGATGGTCGAGCGTGGTGAAATTTGAGAATGTCTTTTCACTGTCATGATAGAGGTCTTTAGCTATAGATATAGCTGTGCAGTCAAAACAAACTGCGGACGTGTGTATCACTTTGCTCGTCATAATCTTAAAGAAAATTCCGGGGATAGGCAATCTCAACGGGCAGCAGCGAGCTGAGTAGGATGAAGAATGTGACCCTCGATAATGGTAAAGACATTTCTTTTAGAGCGCCAATCCAACGCCGTATATAGCTGAGCCGCATGATGACGTTCATGGTCTGCAAAGGGGTTTTTGTCCGAATGAGTCAATGAGAACAACGAGATCGAGTATTGAACGTATGTCACCCACTACGAGCTCAGTGTGATATGCCCTGGGTCAAGCTGGCCTTTCACCAGTCTTCTGTTTCGATGTTCGAAAGAATGGACGAGGCGTTCAGAAAAGAAGTGTGCCCGTGAGACGAAGCTCATGGGATGCCGATTTATTCCAACGATCCTAAGTTCCTGGATTTTGGGGACCACTTCCAGAACGGCATGACTACGTGTCCACTCGAACTTTCTAGCAAAAATTGTTGCGGAGGAATACGAGGGATTCAAAGACACCAAAGTACTCTTCGACGTTAACGTTGGAGACAGCGTAAGCAACACCTTAGCTTTGATTCTTCGATTCTTACCCACAGCTTCGTGGTATCAATTTCGACCTGCGGTACCTAAGGAATCCATTACGTTGCGTCTCCTTTTTTTCATGAAGAAGCAAAAAATTCAACATTTAGTTACGTTCAAAAGTAGAATTCAATAGATTGCATATTTGTCCATTTACGAAGAATCCTTATCAGCATGGAGTTTTATATCTGACACATCTGATATAATTCATGGTTTTCTTTAGTCTGATGAATAATTCATTGGCAAGTCATACTAATTATTCAGGATGCCAATGAATTATTCAAGAGTAGTAATTAACTTTTCAAACAGCATTGAGAATTATCAGGTGTTATATTTACAATCTCTACAAAACTCGGTGAAATAAAACTGAACTCCTTTCTCTGTTCATGATAATAAATTTTACTTCCAAAAACATTTGTCTTTAAATTGTTAGAAGTCATGTTTATGCGACACTGTCATCTCAAATCTTACTGTCATGAGATCATTTTTCTTATGCATCATTTCAGAAATATTCTTACACTGTTTACATCATAATTTTTTAAATGGTTCTATTTTATAACAAATTTTTTTCCTTCCAGACAATACCACTGATGTCTTGATCTCAGATTCACCATGATTGCATGACTGAAAGCATCTCTTTTTATTTCGATATCATCAAAATTGTTTAAATCACTTAAGTGATGCCAAGTCATGAATGAAAATATATACTAGTTCTACAGTTATAATCACATCATATATATTATTTGTATATACATGTATTGTATAGTTGGTTTGAGCGTGTTGGTATTAATTGTCCAGCAGGCTCTTTAATAATGTAAAGTTTCACCATAAATACTCATTAGGTTATTAACGCACTTAATGAAGTTAGAACAAGATAGCAGTCCTACAATGAACTTGAATGAAGTTAATTCAAATTCTTTATCTCCCGGGCACGTGCAGGTGATCGTTCCATGCACATAATAAAGTTACCGTTCACCATTGCAGGTAATAGTGGTGGTTGCAACTGGAATGAGCAGTCTAGTTCCGCCCTTCTCTTGAACCGATTTGGGTTAATCTACCTGACTTCAGTTCACAACATCATCCCTGGCTTCGTTTGATCTTGCACACACTTGGACCAGTCATCCGAATTCCACCTTCATTGGCACAAGGCCTTTACAACAATGTCAAGACCAACGTACTGTGCAATCCGGAGCGAGAAATATTATCGAAGATAGAGATGGAGTTAGAATGCGTGGTAATAAAACAGAAAGTCAAGTTTGTGAGAGCGAAGGAGAGGGACAACAAGAGGATTACATGTGAGAGGACGAGAATGAGAATGCGTCGGTGTCCGTTGAAACTCTAGCAGAGCTACTTCATGTCTTTTGTTTTTCTTGTTTTTCTCATCAGTGAGAAGTGTGTTAAGTGTCAGATTTGCAAGTAGTTATAATCCATTGTCAGGATGGAGGACATGGGATTAGATGAAACTGAGTTGGTTGTCATGATGACGAGTTGTATTCATCGGGGTTATTCATTAACAGATTGTGCATGTTTTTTTGGTGTGCATAGAAGCGCAATATGGAGATGGCTGAGTAAGGCTGATAGTTGGAAAGATGTTTACAGAAAATTCACTGTTTTAGAAGTATGTTTTCTCATATCTAGTATGATTGCGATTGAAGAACATGTTGTGAAATGGAGAATTAATATGATTGCGATTGAAGAACATGTTGTGACATGGAGAATTAAGTTTATCTATGATCACTTACAAAGATCAGGGAGCAAGACCAGGCACATGCGCTTTCCGGAAAGATCTCTCCATTCATAATCAGGTATATTCTTCACTATTCATTTCATATATTTTGTGTCTTTGATTTGAAGTGAATGTGTAAAACATTTTGTCCCTAC
The DNA here is from genome assembly GCA_036924285.1 of Asterella californica. Taxonomy (NCBI): domain Eukaryota; kingdom Viridiplantae; phylum Streptophyta; class Marchantiopsida; order Marchantiales; family Aytoniaceae; genus Asterella; species Asterella californica. Next base: position 18,780,143 of record JAYKYS010000008.1, read on the forward strand.
TTATGGCTTTATATTCTCTGGTTTCCGATCGCTCTTCTACTGTACTACTGTACATTTTTTCTACGTCATTTTCGTGATCATATTCATGCTAGCTCGAGTGACCACAAGATCTTTCTGGTGTTGTATATATGCATTCACATTCTTCTTCTTGAACTTTGGCCCCAATGCCACAACGTTCACCGTCCCGTCTGAGCTATTCCTGGCAAGGTTGGGGGCCGTTGTCATGGTATTTCCGTAGCTTGTGACAAAGCCGAATCTATCGTTGGAACTTTTGAATTCTGTATGCAGATCCACCAGCTGGTTAAACAAAAGAGCTAGGTTTGAGAAACTCATTGATTTGCTTGGCTGTATTAAATGGATTCGGAACAATGTTCACCTTCCTTGTTCTTGAGACATGAAGTTGATTCCATGAAAGAGATAGGTTTGTAAACTCATTAATTTGCTTGGGTGTATTAAATGGGTTCTTAGCAGCGTTCTCTTCCTTGTTCCTGAGACAAGAAACAAATGTCTTGGAAATCTAAACGGAAAATGGACACGAAAAAACAGCCATTGTCAGTTCTCATTGTGAGTCCATCCAACTGCCGAAGACACCTCGCAACACCTAAGTCTGAACTTCAGAACTAACCGAGATGAAATTTTCAAAACCTCTAAAGCCTAGTGCCTCACAACATTTTGTTCCACTGTACTAAGCTATTGGGTCACAGTGGCTTTGATCGACCACATTGGTAGATTCGCGATTCAGCTTCACGGTTTCATTTTAGCGACCATATTCATGTTAGCTCGAGTGATCACAGTATCTTTCTGATGTTTTATATATTCACTCATATTCTTCTTTTCCAATTTTGGTCCCAGTGCCACAATGTTCATCATCTGGATTTAACTATTTCCTGCAAGGTTGAGGCTAGGGCTAGTTGCCATGGTATTCTCGTAACCTGTGCCAAAGCCAGAGCTATCCATGGAACTTTTGGGTTTCTGTATGCAGATCCACCAGCTGGTTACCCAGAAGAGATAGGTTGAAAAACTCATTGATTTGTTTGGGTGTATTAATTGGATTCGGAGCAGCGTTCACCTTCCTTGTTCTTGAGACAGGAAACAAATGTCTTGGAGATCTAAACGGCAAAAGTGAAGAGGACCAAACAGCCGGTGTCTGTTCTCATCATGAGTCCATCCAGCTGCTGGAGACACCATGCAATATCTAAGTCTGAATTTTAGAACTAAACGGGATGCAAAATAGTACGAGGAAGATTGATTGGCCCATTGTGCTTTATTCCAGTATAGCACCTTCTTTCTGCTGATCTTATATCAGGACATTAGCATGTGTAATAAAAATCTAGACTGATTTTTGTTACATCTGGTGGCTATGTAGCTTGCAATAAGACCCACTTGTCCATTGGAGCACAGTCCATTGGATATAGTATAAAAAAGTTACTGCCTTTGATGAAACTCAGTTATGAATTCCGAAAGCCCAATGCAATCAAACAAAACAGGCACGGATATATGTATACCATAGACTGAGTATAGGAGAAACACACTTGGATACCATAGCGCTTGTAATATATGAGATCTAATATAGGATCAAAACTGTTAGTGAAATATAAGGTTCACTTCGAAATAGAGTGTTTTTCATATCTCAACCATTGAGTGTACGTATATCATTTGCATGCAAACCCATCGATCGTGAACTAATTAAAATGCGATGCAGATTGGGGGGTCAAAGTGGAAGGTTCCTCTTGGTCGTAGGGATGGGTTCGCTTTTGTGGCATCTGAAGCATTGAAGTTGCTCCCCAGTAGCACGGCGGGTTACAAGGGTCTTGTGAGTAACTTCGCCAGCAAAGATCTCTGTGAATCAGATATGGTTGTCATCTCGAGTACATAAATTTCTACATCTGTACATTAATTCATGGTGGAGAATAAGTTTGTTATGCGGCCACATGTACGTAGATCTATACAGGCGGCTACTAATCATTTCAAAACTCATATTAAGTATACATAATAATCTTGAGAGCTCTGTAATGCATGCTGCAGGTGCCCACACCCTCGGCCTCACCACCTACAAATCTGTCATTCCTCGCCTCTACAACTTCCTCAGTAGTCAAAGCGGCACCGACCCTTACTTTAACAAGACTTTTGTTGCCGAGAAGAGGTCATTGTGTCCCAACACCCGTCCAGCCGCCAGCCAGTTCCTGGTCATGGACTCCAGCAAGAGAGGTCAGACTTTCGACCACCAATACTACTTCAATGTTCTTGAGCACAAAGCCATTTTCAAGTCAGACGACATCCTCATTTCCACGTCCAAGGGCCTTTCCAAGGTGCTCCATCTTGTCAAGTCCCCTTTGTCCAAGTTCTTGACTGAATTTGGACTCGTCATGGGCAAGATGGTTAGATTCGGTGTTCTGACTGGCAACCACAGTCAGATTCGGAAGAAATGCTCAGTTAAGAATTAGAACTAGGTAATTAATTAGGTTCGTGATGGTAGTTTAGCCGATTTAATCATGATAGATAACTTCACCACCTGCGACACTTACAGACAATAACACGACATGTATCACACAATTATAATGATCAGGTCAGCGAAAAGAGATAAAATAGAAGGTAACAGCTGCTATCAATAGATCTTAGAAGGAAATCTTAGAATTGTTTGTCTACTCCTGAAGGTCGAGAGCAAATGAGATTGCCAACTCTTTTGAGTACAGTTGTGCAGAAGTGAAACATAACCTCATAATTAACAATTGTCAGGACTATGCTCGGCTATATGATTATGCTGCATACAGCCGAACACTCTTCCATTTCTTCAGCCTGATTGCTTACAGCATCCAAGCCCCATTCAAATTTTGTTGTCATTGATATCAAAGTCAATAACTTCAATAAAAGAACAAGTTCCCATCAAGTCGTCACTTCTGATTTTAAAATGAAATTTAATTTGCAGTCCTAGTCTGTTGTAATTGTCCATAGTCTTATCACTGTACTTGGTGTATCGTGCCTGAGGAGACTCTACGAGTCGGGCGGAAGAAATCAAACATCACGTTTTCAATTAAGAATACATTGCAATTGAGGGGTTAGTTTAGAAGTCGTTAACTTTTCTACATAAGTATCTTCGTGGGAACGATCCTTTATTTACTATTTCTGATACTTTGTATTTCTCTGGGTTGTTACACTTTCCCAAGGAGAAAGCGCAGAAGACGAGGTACTTTGGAGATCAGGACGTGAAGTTCCTGGAAGCAGTGTGCGACGAAGGAGTGCCCGTCAACTGGGGCTCATTCTTCCACATTTATGTACAGACGGAGCTAGCGTACTTGGGTACCCCGGCAGGAGGGCACTTGACACCTTTCCTGTGTTACTTGTACGTAGCCATGGAGGATCTCCGGGGAGATCAGTTGGCGAAGTATGGGCCAACAGGACAACAGGAGGCGAAGGAGGAGACCTCGGAAGACGACGATCGAGCAGCAGCCGCAACTCCCCCTCCCACTCTGATGCCGCAGCTGAGGTCCGGCTCTCACCAGAAGACGCTTCTGGTGAGCGGAGACGAGTCTAGTGGGTCGGAAGACGCCACGCCTCCAAGGAAGATGGGTCCTAGAAGTGTACCTAGGAAGCCCATCTCCCTCATTCATTCAGGATCGGAGTCTGACTCGGAGGAAGAGCCGCTGAGTATCCGATCGGAACATAAGACGGATTCTGCAACACCAAGGAGTATTCCGAAGACTCCAGAAGACAAGAGAAGAAGGGATATTCCTACTTCGATGAGAGAAAGCGCAGCGAAGAGGACCGCTTCTACCATGGGGAGGGATTTTCCACCCCGGAAGATGAGAAGAGTGACTTCTTCTCGTGCGTAGAAGATGAAAGCCATTGTGGTGGAAGAGGCATCCTTGCCTCTGGAAGACAAGGTCGACACCTCAGAGCGAGTGGTGGAGATGAACTTGTCTTCCGCAGGAAGAAGACTGGAAGAGTTCAGCGCCTTCTTCCACATAGAGATCCAGCCAGCTATGAAGCTTCTGGAGAAGAGAGCGAAGGCTTAGGAGAGGTCTTTACAACTTGGATTCGATCTGCGTACCTTGCTGCGACAGGAAGAAGACCAGAAGAAGACAGAGTCGCTGGAACCTAGTCTCCGCACCACGGAGAAGCTCGCAGCAAAGTACAAGGCGGAAGTAGCCGCTTCTGCCAAAGAGTTGGTGCAGCTTCGGAAGAGCAAACAGGAGTTGCAGGCGCGTGTACAGCAGTGCGATCAGGAGGTCCTCCGAGTGCGGGAGAAGATCACCGTCCTCGCAGAGGAGAAGACCACATGGAAGACGCAGCGAGAAGCCGCAGAAGCGCGAGTTGCAGAAGAGAAGATGCAGCGGAAGCTCGTGCGCAGGAGATGCTAGCACAGTCGGTAGAAGCGCTTCGGAAGAAGTTCAACTTCACCGCGGGTAAGAACTTCAACTTCACCGCGGGTAAGAAGTTACTTACCTTGGCTAGAGGATGGGACAGCGAGTCCAAGATGATGTTGGTGGAATGCAAGGAGAGCATGTTCAGGTACTTGGATCGGCAGATAGAGGGAGTGAAGACACTCTATGGTCTTCCCTCGCTTCCGACACCTGCAACTGCATCTTCTCAAGCTCTAGCACCATCTATTGGATCCGGAATGGAGAAGGAGGAGTTCGACCTCGCTGTGCACTTGGTAGTGACAGCATTGGAAACCGAGAAGACTCCGGAAGACGCCCCGGAAGACAAGATGTCTTCTGGAAGACAGGATGTCTTCTCGAAGACAGGAAGACGAGCCGTCTTCCTAGGTATTCCGCGTGGAGGAAGCGACTTCCCCGGACCCCTATGAGGTCGCCATGGTCCCTAGCACCAAGCTGATGCTCTAGAAGAGCGAGGAAACACCAGTCGACTCCGTTTCCCAGAAGACGCTTCTGTCTTCCGAAGCAGAAGTCGAAGCCGAGGAAGACGCAGTAACAGCGACAGCAGGACCAGCGAAGAACGATGAGGAGGAAGCCACCTCAGTGACAACCGAGGTAACTGCAGGGCATTCTAGCTTATCAGAAGCCGCGTTAGGAGCTCCGATAGGAGCAGATCAGGTAGAGGTTGCCTCCGAGCAATCAGAGTAGATAGTAACTAAAGCTGACTATTCCAGATTTAGTAGGACCGAACATGCTATCTTAAGGGTGGCAATTTTTCAGTGTAAAATTAGTTAGGATACCATGTGGCAGCATAGATAGCGTAGGAGCAACAAGGTGGATGGCTAATTAGGAAGGGGAACCGCTTGTATGTGGGGTGGCAACCTCCTGTCAGCGCCTCTCTCTCTCTGGTGATCGTCTCCTCTGATTCTCATGGCAGCGACATAAGTAGGATCGAAGAGTAGGAAATGGAGGTTCTGTAGGCTCTGCACACACCCACATCGATTTGATGGTGCAGACGGAGAGCACACACAGACACATGATAGGCATTATCGTGTACACTACACCCGTTGTTGGAAACATACGAATAGTTTGGGAATACATAGGAGGGGTCTGCATGCTTGTTACCAGCAGTGGTTCGAGGATGTAGATTGAGGTAGTGGACAGTTTAGGACCAAGGAACGACATCCTCGTGCAGTCTTGGTGTCTAGACTAATGTGTCGAGGAGTAGGCGCAGGAAGTAGAGGGAGTGAGCTTCCCAATGCCAATGTGACTTCTTCTCGGAGAATGAATTGTTGATTTGAGCGCAGAATCTTTGTTCATGTCTTCTGGGTGGTGGGTTTCCTTGAATTCGCTCCCAATTGTGCATGGGAAGTGTTCTTCTTGAGTGGCGGTGACTGTCAGCAGGTGTGGCATTGTAGCTTGACTCGTCCAGTAGAGCACTTAAGATTTGCGTACGGACGGTCTTATGGGTAAGAGATCCCAGAAGACTGAGTAGTCAGAGCAGCGAAGTGAAGAAGAAAGAAGCCTTCTTCCCACAGCAGAAGACGACATCCTCAAGAAGAAGACGGTGCAACTGTACACATGTTCGTTATCTTCCTCCTCAAACTATTACAAGCAGGGATGGCTTGTTAGGCAGGATCCGGACTAGAAGTCTGTCGAAATCTTAATTTCTCCTTTTCATCTTGTTTTCTCTCGTTTGGATTTTCTCTTGTGGTGCCCACAAATTACAGAATTCACGAATTTTTGAAATTTTTGAGATTAATGACTTGTTTATATAACTGAAGAAGCGTTGTTACTTAAGGTTACGTCTTCCTTAACAGGAAGATGATCTTAAGAGCTGTTTGTAATAAGAAGTTGACTTCTTCAGAAGACGACCGTCTTCGCAAGACCGTCTTCTCAGTTGCGTCTTCAGAAGATAGGAAGACGGCGGAAGATGGGAAGACGGCGGAAGACACCTGTCTTCCGGAAGACAGCGATCACGAAGGCCTGACCATGAGTTTTCGGGTAAACAAGTAGGTGTACCTACTGGAGCGCACCGAATAGGTAGGTAGGTCAGGAAGACACCAAGGACGAGAACCCCTAATCTGCGGGGAAGATGCGTGAGGAAGCACATTAGCCACCTTCTAACTTCCCGCAGCACAGTGCGTCTGAAGAAGATCGATTGAGAGAGTGAACTTCGAGCTAGCATTGAGAGAGGAATCGAGTAAGACATCGAGGTAGTAGAGAGTACGTTGGCAACTAGGCGAATGGTGAAATCGGATTGCGAGAGCACAAACAGCAGAAAGAGCGAAGGCATTTCTGTGGAGCTTCCGAGAAGTTGACAGTGAAGAGTGGCGAGTAGAAGCGAAAGAAGAATCGAGGTGTGGACCGAAATTGACAGCAGGCGCATTCGAGAGGAGTCGCATTGGAAGCTAGGACAAGAGCCAGAAGCGCACGGAGGTCGAAGGCAACTCGGGAGCCGAAGAAGACTGTAGAGGTTCTTTCCCTGTTCTTTCCCCTTCCCACTTCTTCTCGCCATTGTCTGGTACTCCCCGCGCTTCCTTGATTGTGTGCAGGCAGCCTGATCGATTACCCCACCCCCCATCTTTCCTATTGAGACATTGGGCGCGGAAGCGCTGCCCAATTTCTGTCAAGATATCTCCTTGCTTCTTCCCGAGCTCAATTCGAGCTTCCCTACCCCTAGTCTTCAAATTGGCGAACCCAACTATCAATTTCTCTACCCTACTACCTCTCTACCCCCGAAACTTGAAATAGAAGACGATTCGGAAGATGGGAACATCCTCGGAAGACGCTTCTTGAACTTGACTGTCTTCGGAAGACATCTTCGGAAGACTGTCTTCGGAAGTCGACTGAACACAATTCGTATCAAGAGTGGATTTGCTTTGCTTTTGTGTTTAGAGAGACTTGATACGAAGCCTGAGTGGTGTGGTGAGTTGTTGTGTTATTTCGAGAAGTTGGAACTCGGGAACTAGGCCTGTGCCTCCCGGTCTTCCAAGCTTCTCAACTCCACATCTTCCTAGAGAGACTAGAAGACTGAAAGGCTGGCAAAATGAGCGAGAAGACGTGAGGGTTCATTTCGGGTCTCTTCTGTCCGACCCATAGCAGCCTATTCCTTCTTCTTCTCGAACTTAGAAGAGAGTTGTGAGAAGTCTTGCTGGCAGAATCTGGAGAGAATGGTCTAGGGTCATGTCTTCCCATCATGCAGCAAACTTCTTCTGAGTGTGTATGAGAGGTGAGAAGTCAGAAGAACAGAGTGCAATTGTCTTGAGTCTGTTGTGAGGATAGATTGCGCGTAGAAAGACGAAGACAGGTGAGACCAGTGAAGGGAAGCCTGACTTCGGGAGGTCTTCCGAGAAAGACATTGAATCGGAAGCTGTCTCGGGAGTCTTCTCAGAGACCACTGTCACCGCAGGAGCCCGCAACCATCTTCTGAACCTTTCTCATACTCTACTTCTCGCATATCTTGTATCTTCTGATAGGAAGTAGGATGTAATGCAAGGTGGGTTGTCTTCTTGGTAATCCATGCGAGGCCTTGCTTAGATAGGATTGTTTAGATATAGCTCGGAAGACGAGAGCTATCTAGGAAGTACTGTTAGAATCCCGGAAGACGGAGTAGCTGTCTTCTAGAAGACTAGTTTCGTCTTCTGAGAGTGGAAGCTAGACTGTGGGCACTCGGGAAGAACTGAGCCTTCAGCTCATAGTAGGTGCTTGTGGTCTAGTGCAGCAGATCTTTCAAGTATGTCGATGCATCCGCGAGGCCTGGTGTTACCAGCGACAGAATTGGCCGATGCCACTCTTTTCCTCAAGGAGTTGGGTCTCGACTTCTTCCTATGGGACTGGAACCTCGCAGATCAAGGGCTTCTGGAGAAGGTATGGGCCACGTTACCACCGCGTAACCGTGTACCTGCGAAGGCAGGAGTTGCTCGGGGAAGACCATCTTCCTGGACAGAAGATTGGTGGCGTAAGGCGTTTCACAGGCCTGAGACCAAGAACCGAGGATATTGGTACGAGAAGAAGATCTTGCGTAGGATTGTGAGTTCATGGCATGTACCTGGGAGTCTTACCTGTCTTTTCGTGGAAGACAGGCAGGGGAGGAACGGTTGGAAGATAGAGTCTTACCGGGAGCCGAAGAAGCGACTTCTGGCGAAGTTGTTTCTGCATCTTTTCCCCAAGGGAAAAGCGCAGAAGACGAGGTACTTAGGAGATCAGGACGTGGAGTTCCTGGAATCAGTGTGGGATGACAGAGTGCCAATCTACTGGGGCGCGTACTGTAACGACCTATGTTACACATAGGAAGTTTGTCTATTAGTAAGGTGTTTAGTTATAACTAAGTGTTGAGAATGTTTATTGGTTGCCAAAGTACTTTAAGGATGTATCAAGTTAGTCATGACTATCTAAAAGTTAGTTATGGTAAACTTAGCTGTACTTTTGGAAGAATTCAGATATTTGCTAAAGAGTGAGCACTACTATCTTGTCATCTTGTCTAAAAGGTAGAAAGGAGATAGAAAGTATCCCTTATCTCCTTTTTGACTTGATATTAGTGGTTGGATTAAAGTTGTGGACTTTGTGGGCATTAAAAACAAGAAGAGATTCCACATGTTTCCTTTTTAGTGGGTCCTAGTGTAGAGGGGGGGTGGAAATTCGAGATTCCTTGAGAATATTCCAAAATCCTTCTAGAAGTTGTTGACTTTGAAGGAATAAGCTCATGTGAAAAGGTAAAAAGCCCATGTGATCAATGCTTTTACCTTAAGTAATATCTTAGTAAAACCCGGTAAAAGTAGTTACGGCTGAGTTACCGGAGGGTACCAAAGTAAAAACCTAGAATGTATAAATAGAGGAGTAGAGAAGAGCTCCTCATCCTTGTTTTCACATTGTCGTAATGACAACTTGAGTAATATAGAGAGTGTGGGATATTTTTAGCATGTGAGAACTTGAGAGACGTTGTTAGAATGGAGGATTTTTAGTTGATGTGTTTAAGGAGATTTTTAGTTGATAAGTTTGTGGGTGTATGAATGAGTGAACTCAGCATTTTCCCTTCAAGTTCATGGTGTGCTTCCATCAAAGCCATCAGAGGTGACCCCTGAGTGAGAGACAGGCCCGACATGTTGCAGATTCGTGGATGACGATCGTGGAGGTTGAGAGATCGGGGGGTAGTTGATCGATAGGACCGCGGAGGGTTTACATTTTTGGTTCCGTTGCCGGGACCTCACTTGAAGGGATCGTTGAACGATGTTTAGAGTTCAGTTCTATATTCGACAAAAGGAGATTATGAGAGAGCACATGGAGAGAACGTTGGGAGGAGAGAGAGCTAACGCGATGTTAGCAACATTAGAACCTTTCGTGTATCCCGTAGTTATATATGACGCGTTCGAAGTCATTCTTTACATCTTGTTCACTTAGAAAGGGTTTGAGGAGAGTTGAAAGAGGGTGCAACAAGAGTTGTAGAGAAAGGAGGAGAGAAAAGTTATTAGAGGAGAGAAATTTGTGAGTTTAGAAATTCTGCTCTCTGGAAATTTGTACAGTCACTTCAACTTTTCTGTGAATTTTATTTTCCTGAGAAACTTTCCAGTGTTTTAGATTGGCTGATAACCTATCTAAGACAAAAGAAATCATAGGAAAAGATGGTCTAGAGAGGGAGCAATGATTTTTCAAAGTTGAGGGGGTCTATTCGTGAGAGTTGAGAAATTCTGTTCTCTGGAAAATTTTTACAGTCAGTATCAGATTTTCTATGAATTTTATTTTCCTGAGAAACTTTCCAGTGTTTTAGATTGGCTGATAACCTATCTAAGACAAAAGAAATCATGAGAAGATAAGGTCTGAAGAGGGAGAAAGAATTTTTCAAAGTGGAGGGGGTTGACAACCATGAGGGAAGTGAAAATATACAAATTTCAGTTCTCTGAAAATTTGTACAGTCATCACCATCTCTTCTGATTAGGGAAGTTTCTGTTGAAACTTCATGATTTAGTAGCCTGGAGGGTGAGCTACTGGAGACCACAAAAATCTTGGAGAGATCTCTTACCAACTAAGAGATATACGTTTTGGCATTCAAGGAGGTCTTGAAGATACTTCATGGGGAATCCAGTTCGAGTGCCGAAGTTGAAGAAGAGACGTTTGGGAGTTATAACGGAGACGAAAAAGCCAAAGTTAAGTATAGAGGATCAAGCTTCTATTGCAATTGGGGTGATATTTTTGCTTTATATCAAGAAGCTTCTGCGAGCATCGGCGCAGATGTGAAGAAGGTTGAGTTCAAAGTATCATTCACTGTGGAGGCCACGAATGCTCCTGGCGAAGTAGAGTGTGATCCTTACAAAAGTGACTTTAAGATGTCTGCTAGGATTAGTACAGACGATGGTCATGAGGATATTATCATGGACTCTTAATTTTAGATTGGATTTTATTTCGTGTATAGCATGTAGAATACACGATTTTCAATATAAAGCTCGAAAGAGTTAAGAAAGTGATGTAGAGTTATTTTCCTCAACGATATTTTGTCCACTTAATGGTTGAGAAGACGCAACATGAGTGGAAGTTCAAAAGATTGGAAAGTTAGACTTAGAAATCTTCCTCAAGGTTTAGATGTCATAGTAAGTGTCGGAGAGATCTCGAAAGAGGTTATCGTTGAGTTTGAGAACCCTAGTACAAAACCTCAAGTAGAATCTCCGAAGAGAAGAGTAGAAACCGACTTGTGGTGTTATTTCTGTAGAGGGTTGGGACATAAAGTAGTGAATTGTCCAACTAGAATCAGAACCGAGAGAGCTAAAGAGAAGCGGGAGTTTACTGATTTAAGTCTTCGAGTGGGTCCATCGTCACCAGTGCCAATTCATCTTCTAGACGAAGATCTTTGTCCAAGTTGTGGAGTGGGTGATCTATCAAGAGGACACAAGTGCGTCGATGTGGCCGCCCTACTTACGTCAGTAGTCGAGAAGTTGGACGAGACTCAAAGAGCTGAGACGGAGAAGTTGTCGACTTCAAAAGAGGACTCGGTTGAGTTGTGATGGAGATCGTCATTCGGATGGTGGAGAAGATGGTGATGCGACTCAGACTCATGATTACCTTGGGAGAAGAGATGGCACAAGAGGTGTTGTTCCAACCATTTCCTTTTATTTTACCTATGGTAGATTATTCGCGAATGGAATTGGTGATGTTCGTGCTCTTTTAGCGAGTAGTTATTGCACGAAAATTGGAAGTGTAGAAGAGTAGTTACAAGATGGGGAAGTTACCAGTGTTTCATGGGAAGGACAATGAAGATGTAGAACCATTTGTACGAGATTTCAAAAGGGGTTGCATCGGAAACAACGTGAGAAGGAAGGAAGAATGGGTGTTGTTACTGCTAGAGTTTTTAGAAGATTTTGCTCTTACGTGGTATGAAGACCGAGTGAAGAGCAAGACACCTGGTGCAGTTGAGGACACATGGGAGACGTTGAGTAATGCACTCATCGAAGAATTTCTTCCAGAAGAGAGTTATGAGAAGCTCATGGTGGAGCTTACTCATTTGAAGCAACGAGACGACGAGAAAGTTCGGCAATATGCCGAAAGGGTGGATAAGTTGGAGCAACGGTTTCGGACGGTCCTACGGAAGAGTGGAGACAATGTGGAGCTAACGATGGCGGAGATTGGAGCAGTGTTGACCAAGAACTTGGTGGGAGGATTGAGGCCTTCAATTCGAACCCAAGTGAGATACGAGAAGCCAGCAACCAAAGCGGAGGCCATCAAGATAGCGATAAATATGGAAGAGAGTTTGGATGAAGGAGATATCATCCAACCTCATCATGCTGCTCTGGTGTCAACTTCGACTCCTGGTGTAGTCACAACAATCGCACCTGCACCATCACAATTGGTGATTGCTTCAACGTCAGCTCCTACTCCAACGGTGGTGCCAAGATCATTTATTCCTACAGCGATGTCTACTGCCACCTCTGATTTTCATGCTGAGTTGAAGAGCATCACCGATACTCTTGCGGATCTCAAGATAAACGTGGTGCAGTTACGCGAATGGAGGAACAAAGGTGGAGGAGGAGGTCCAAGAAGTTACGACAACAATCCTAACCGAGGAAATCAAGGTAACTTTGGAGGCAACCAAGGTAACTTTGGAGGAATCACTTGTTGGACGTGTGGAGGTTCTCATTTCCAGCGAAATTGTCCTAACAATGGAGCAAGAAGTGCCGAAGCTGTCAGAATGAATGTGGGTGGAGGAAATCCATCACAAGGACGAGACAAGGGGGTGGCTACTATCGATGTCGTGCGAGATCCCATCTACGAGAAAGGAGAGAGTTCAAACTCTTCTCATGCACCGGTGGAGCTTTTAGCTCAAGAAAGGAAAAGAACTCGATTTTCTGATGAACCGGTTTTCATGGAGGAGTCAGCAAGTAGAAGTACTCGTTCGAGTAATGTTTCGAGTACACCAAGGGAGCCAAGAAGGAAGCTGGGGATGGCGGATTTCACCATTTCATCTTCCCAAGCGAGATATGATGTGGTTGAAGATGTGGGTGCTCAGAAAGTCAACATCACTGTTGGACAACTGATCGCACTTAATCCCAGCTTACGAAGGGAACTCAGAGGAGGACTGAGTTCTAAGAGAAGCAAGAAGAAGAAACCCAAGAGCAAGACATCAAAGTCAGTGGGAGTTGGTGTGGTGGATGTGCATGCTTCAGAGGTATGCACTAGGGCTTCAAAGATTGAAGTCCAGTTGAATGGTCACTACGTCTCTGACGTATTGGTGGATGGAGGGTCGGCTGTAAATGCCATATCAGAGAGGTTGATGAAGAAGTTGGGGATGGAACCAACTCGCCCGGCTAGCATTGTCGTGGGGATGGCTAACAAGCAACGGGTAAGACCTCTTGGTGTGTTAGAGAAGGTGGTCGTGTCTGTGATGGGAGTTCAAACGTTGATGTCCTTTCAAGTGTTAAAGGACTCTAGTTATGATTTGCTCCTAGGTAGGCCTTGGTTGAGAGCTGTGCGCACCACGGATAGGTGGCACAAGGGATACTTACGGATTGGGCCTAGAGATCATAGAGTGATAGTTCCTCTCTCGGGTGTTGGAGTTGTGACTTCTGACTCTGATAGAACCACTAGTGACTACTGGGAATCTGATACGGAGGATGATCAGAGTGTCTCAGAAGTAGATACCGGAGATTCTTACGATCAAGAATCCTCGTCTGAGGACGAAGGATTTGGTCGAGATGAATCATTACATCAGCTTAGTGCTATTGACTTGTTGCCTCGACCAACAGTGGAGAAAGATCCTGACAAAGAAGAGTTGAGTGAGGCAGAGATTGTGAGAAGACTCTCTACCCTGAAGTTTGGTATCAATGTCACTCAAGAAGAGAAAAGTAGATTCCTAGATATATTTCGAAAATATATCCATTTGTTTGCTTTCAGCTACAAGGATTTGAAGGAGGTGACTCTCGAGACTCATCGAATCGAATTGGAGGAGCACGCAAGACCAGTTCGACAAAAGCAGAGAAGGGTCAACCCCACAACGGCAATGATGGTCAAGGAGGAGATAGACAAGTTGAAGGAGGCGAGTTTCATCTATGAGGTGGAGAACTCAGAATGGGTTTCACCCATTGTGATTGTCAAGAAGAAGAATGGTAAGCTACGAGTGTGCATAGACTATAAGAAGCTGAATGCAGTTACCAAGAAGGATTATTATCCTCTACCATTTATAGATGAGATTTTGGAGGAAGTTGCTGGTCATGAGTGGTACAGCTTTGGTGATTGTTATAGTGGGTATAACCAAATCAAGATAGCACAGGAGTACCAACAGTTGACTACTTTCACTACTCCTTGGAGAACATTTGCATTTCGAGTGATGCCATTCGGATTGTGTAATGCTCTGGCCACGTTTCAAAGGTTCATGAACAAGGTGTTTGAACCATTCATAGGGAAGTTTGTTCGAGATTTCATTGACGATTTCTGTGTGTACGGACGAAAGGAGGACCACTTTGATCATGTGATCAAAGTTTTGCAGCGGTTGGAGCAAGCCAACGCTTCTCTAAATCCAGAGAAGTGCATCTTTGGCTGCGAAGAAGGTCTGCTGTTAGGGCACATCATTTCCAAGAATGGGATTGCGGTAGATCCTGAGAAGGTGAAGAAGATTGTGGATCTTCCATTTCCGATCAACTTGACAAAGTTGAGGCAGTTTCTTGGCATGGTTGGATATTATCGTAGGTTTGTCTTTTCCTTCTCAAACAAAGCAATAGCTTTGACTATGTACATGAAGAAGGGAGTTGATTTTGACTTGATAGTGCATGATCAGAAGGCAAAGGAAGCATTTGGGGAGCTGAAAAAGGCATTAGTGACAGCTCCTATACTTGCTAAACCTGAGTGGAGTAAAGCATTTATTCTGTATACGGATGCCTCCAATGTAGCAATCGGATGTACATTAAGTCAGCTAGATGGAGATGGGCATGATCATCGTATAGCTTATGCTAGTAGGCAGATGGTTCCAGCGGAGAAGAATTACTCCGTGATTGAACGAGAAGGATTAGCGGTGATCTTTGGATTGAAGAAATTTCGACACTACTTGCTAGGAGGGAAATTTTCCATAGTCACAGATCACAAGGTTTTAAAGTATATCTTTAATAAGCCTAATGCCGAAGGTCGTATTGCTCGTTGGAAGATCCTTCTAACAGAATACAATTATGTGATCGAAGATAGACCAGGAAAGAAGCATGCGAATGCTGATCTTTTGTCAAGGGCTTATGATGATGAGGGAGAAGAACCGTTTGATGATTCATTTTCAGACGAGCATCTGATGACCATCACAAGCATCAAGGAGATACCGGACGAGTACAAGGGAATATGGAGTTTCCTTGTAGATGGCTCTTTTCCAAAAGGTATGCATACCCGAGAACGTAATGCGTTGATCAAGAGATGCAAACCTTACACCATGGTGGAGGGAATTCTGTTTCATCAAGGAGCAGATGGGTTACTAAGGAGAGCAGTTGGTCAGAAAGAGGCATTCAAGCTAATGCACGAGTTTCACGACGGAACTGTTTGCGGAGGTCACTTTGCTGGTAAGATAACAGCCTTCAAGATTTTGGATGCGGGTTATCACTGGAGAGGGATTTTCAGAGAGTGTTTAGACTATTGCAAAACTTGTGACGAATGTCAAGCATTTGCTCTAAA
This sequence comes from Asterella californica, assembly GCA_036924285.1. NCBI lineage: Eukaryota > Viridiplantae > Streptophyta > Marchantiopsida > Marchantiales > Aytoniaceae > Asterella > Asterella californica. The sequence goes on from JAYKYS010000008.1 coordinate 18,795,649, forward strand.
GTCTACTAGAACACCTCCGTTAAGATCAATTCCAGTATTAGGGCCGTTTGAGAAATGGGGTATTGACTTTGTAGGTCCTCTTAATAAGACACCTCGAGGCAATAGATACATTGTAGTCGCCACTGACTATTGTACCAAGTGGGTAGAGGCTAGACCTTTGAGAGAGACCAATGAAACAGAAGTCGGTAGATTCCTATGAGAGAGGATCATCACGAGATTTGGATGTCCGTTAGAGTTGGTCTTAGATAGAGGAGGAGAGTTTGTAGGGAGCATGACTACTGCTATGCTACAACACTTTTCCATCAAGCCACGAGTAACGACCTCATACAAACCAAATGCTAATGGTCTTGCGGAGAAGACCAATCTTACACTTTGTATGATGCTCGCCAAAGATGCTGGTGTTGAAACTGCGAAACATACTTGGGATAAGAGGCTACATGCCATCTTATGGGAGTACCGAACGACAACAAAGACTTCTACTGGATACTCCCCATTTCGACTGGTTTATGGAGTGGAGTCCAAGTTGCCGATCCAATTCGAATTGGATACTTTTCAAACTATTCAACGAAAGTTGAAGAGGTCGAGAGGAGAAGACGTGGTCAGATCAAGAAGGGAGCAACTCATGGAGTTGGAAGAGACCCGAGCGGTAGCAATGATCCGGATGGAACGAACTCAGGCGTATCAAAAGAAGAGTTACGACAAACGGTTGGGCAAGAGGGAGGTAAAACCTTTTCAAGTCGGAGATTGGGTTATGTTGTATGATGCTATCAGATTCAAGAGGGCTAGGAAGAAGTTTCTTCCGAGATATTTTGGTCCTTTTGTTGTAGATAAGGTGTGGAGCAACTTCACATATGACCTTCAGGAGCTGAGAGGAAGGAGATTTGATCGAGTAAATCATGACAAGTTGAAGTTGTTTCATCGACGAAAGCTCTCTCTTCACTCCGAGGACGGAGCGAAAATTTAGTCCGGGGGTAAAATGTAACGACCTATGTTACACATAGGAAGTTTGTCTATTAGTAAGGTGTTTAGTTATAACTAAGTGTTGAGAATGTTTATTGGCTGCCAAAGTACTTTAAGGATGTATCAAGTTAGTCATGACTATCTAAAAGTTAGTTATGGTTAAACTTAGCTGTACTTTTGGCAGAATTCAGATATTTGCTAAAGAGTGAGCACTACTATCTTGTCATCTTGTCTAAAAGGTAGAAAGGAGATAGAAAGTATCCCTTATCTCCTTTTTGACTTGATATTAGTGGTTGGATTAAAGTTGTGGACTTTGTGGGCATTAAAAACAAGAAGAGATTCCACATGTTTCCTTTTTAGTGGGTCCTAGTGTAGAGGGGGGGTGGAAATTCGAGATTCCTTGAGAATATTCCAGAATCCTTCTAGAAGTTGTTGACTTTGAAGGAATAAGCCCATGTGAAAAGGTAAAAAGCCCATGTGATCAATGCTTTTACCTTAAGTAATATCTTAGTAAAACCCGGTAAAAGTAGTTACGGCTGAGTTACCGGAGGGTACCAAAGTAAAAACCTAGAATGTATAAATAGAGGAGTAGAGAAGAGCTCCTCATCCTTGTTTTCACATTGTCGTAATGACAACTTGAGTAATATAGAGAGTGTAGGATATTTTTAGCATGTGAGAACTTGAGAGACGTTGTTAGAATGGAGGATTTTTAGTTGATGTGTTTAAGGAGATTTTTAGTTGATAAGTTTGTGGGTGTATGAATGAGTGAACTCAGCATTTTCCCTTCAAGTTCATGGTGTGCTTCCATCAAAGCCATCAGAGGTGACCCCTGAGTGAGAGACAGGCCCGACATGTTGCAGATTCGTGGATGACGATCGTGGAGGTTGAGAGATCGGGGGGTAGTTGATCGATAGGACCGCGGAGGGTTTACAGTACATCCACAACTATGTACAGACGGAGCTAGCATACTTGGGTACCCCGGCGGGAGGACATCTGACGCCCTTCTTCTGCTACTTGTATGTAGCCATGGGGGCCAGCGAAGAGCGAGGAAATAGCAGGGCCAGCGAAGAGCGAGGAGAGGGAAGCTACCTCAGTGGTACCCGAGGTAAGTGCAGGGCTTCCCAGCCCATCAGAAGTCGAGGTAGTAGCTCCGGTAGGAGCAGATCATGTAGAGATTGCCACCGAGCAATCAGAGTAGTTAGCAAACTCAATCGACACTTCCAGATTTAGTAGGATTGGACATGTTATCTTAAGGGTGGCAGTTTTCCATGTAAAAATAGTTAGGACCCCATGTGGCAGCATAGGTAGCGTAGGAGTAATACAGTGGAGGGCTAATTGGGAAGAGGGACCGCATGCATGTGAGGTGACCACCTCTTGTCAGCGCCTCTCTCTCTCTCCCTGGTGGTCGCCTCCCAAGGCAGATGGTTAAGTAGGATAGCATGGTAGGAGAAAAGCTCTCTGAGAGCTCTGCCAGTTCTGTAGAATTCGGCAGTAATTGAACATACACACCGATTCTACAGGCAGGCAGAAGAGACACATTAGAGCAGGGACAGTCTAGGAACAGGGAACGGCATCCTCGTGCAGTCCTGTTAGCTAGACAGGTGTGTCGAGGAGTAGATGCAGGAAGTAGAGGGAGTGAGCTTCCCAATGCCATTGTGACTTCTTCTCGGGGAAAAGATTGTTGATTTGAGTGCAGACGCTTTGTCCATGTCTTTTGGGTGGTGGAATGTATTGAATTCGCTCCCAATTGTGCATGGGAAGTGTTCTTCTTGAGTGGCGATGACTGTCAACCGTTGTGGAAGTGTAGCTTGACTCATTCAGTAGAGCACTTGGGATCTACGTACGAACGGTCTTCAGGGTAAGTGATCCCAGAAGACAGAGCAGTCAGAGCAGCGAAGTGAAGAAGAAAGAAGCCTTCTTCCCGCAACAGAAGACGACATCCTCGAGTAGAAGACGGTGCTACAGTACTCACGTTTGTTGTCTTCCTCCCCAAACTATTACAAGCAGGGATGGCTTGTCAGTCAGGATCCGGACTAGAAGCCTGTCGGAATCTTAATTGCCCCTTTTTCATCCTGTTTTCTCTTGTTTGGATTTCTTCTTCTTCCCATCTTCTCCCATCTTCCCCATCTTCTTATCTTCTTCTAGTGAGCTTCCGATACTTCTATTGAGCTTCCGTGAAGGTGAATGTCGTTGTAGTGCTGCAGGAAGACAACTTCCGTAGGCAGAAGCCTGGGAAGGCTACAGGGGGCATACACCCTGTGATTGATCCACCCCGTTGGAATGTGAGTGTGAGAATAAGGTGTAACGACTGTTACTAGTCGACTTCTGCGAAGCCGGACAGCCTTCTGGAGGTGTGAGAAGACGAGCTAAACCCCCAGAAGACGAGAATCGCTTCGGGAAGACGATATCGAGAAGACCGGAAGAAGCAACCTGGAAGCAGGAAGTTCGTCTTCCCGAGCTTCTTTGTGAATAGTTGTGTGATATTGTAATTGGTAGTTGTTTTTTTGGGTCCAGAGCACCATTTGGCGTATCTGGAAGACGTGTTGTTTTGTGTGGTTTTGTGAGAAGACGGGATTTTCTAGGCAAAACCCGTGTGTTTGTGTGTTTGAACAGATCTTAGAACTTAGAGCAGCGTTACTTGTGCAAATCCTCTGTGGGAACGATATCTTGTATACTAAATGGGCAAAAGGAGAAATCCTTCGTCACTACATATAGTGAGGAACCATTTTTGGCGCCGCTGCCGGGGATTTCATCTTAGTAACTTCTGTTCTAAGCTTCCTGGATCTGTGTGCCATTAGTTAGGATTCGTTTCAAACTAACTTCGATTGTAGTTGAATGTGTTGTGGGACTCTATCTTGCTAGAAGACAGGAACCGCAACCAGAAGTTGGTAAGATACATCAGGGAGAGTTGGAAGAAGCCGCTTCCGTGCTTCCAAAACTCCTTGGAAGACTCGATCTTGGAAGATTGCAGTGAGTGCAACCAGAAGCAGGAGAAGAAGACGTTCTGAACTTGTGATCGGTTGTTCAGTCATTTGGTCTACCAGATCTAGTGGTAGAAAAAGAGAGACATCTGTTCTCAGTACTCTGGTGGATGCGTCCGACCGGAGGAAGAAGCAGAAGACGCACGGGTAAAGTTCCTGAGTGGGTAAACTCACCCCAACGAACCGCTTCTAGAGAGCAGCGGATATCCCTGAGACACCAAAGGAAAGAAGAAGAGCTCAGGAAGATCCGATCGGTAGAGTTGGAAGAACCTTCCATCTCGAGCATAATCTTTGGTGAAGACAGAAGCCAACCGGGTGATCACGTGTATAAAGTAGATTTCGGTACTGGTTACTCGGAAGACGTCTTCCCAAGTGCGGGAGAAGCTTCTCAAGGTGAGGGAAGACTGGAGGAGATTGTTCCAGACGTCTCGGGAGGTAGCAGTGACAGTAGCTCTGACTCAGAAGACGACCTTCGTGACTCAGACAGGCCTGGACCTTCGAGAAGACCATCTCCACCACCTGGACCTGAGGAAGAAAGAAGTTGGCAGTCGCACCAGCCGGCAGTCAACATGGCTTCCCACACTCGGCAGAAGTACCATCCGTACGACGATGATGATGATGCGGACGACTTCATCACGATGTTCGAGACCATCTCTAGATCCAACAAGGAAGACGCTGATGTTGACAGACTCCGTGTATTTCCCAGTTTGATCAAAGGGAAAGGAAGGAAGTGGATGAGTAAAACGTTGGATGATGTGGTAGTAATGGCCGCTTGGGCTACTCTGAAAGCAGCTTTTCTGAAGAGGTTCAGAGGAGTGGGCTACGATCGTGACCCTCATAGAGCTTCAGAGACTCGAACAAAAGAAGAAAGAGACACTGCGGGATTACACCGAGAGGTTTGAAGACCTCCTGGATCACATCCCTCATGGAAGACCAACCTCACATCCCTCATGGAACCAAGGAAGACCCGACTACTGTGCTCAGCAAGCTGTGGACTGGTACTTGGGAGGATTGTCTCAGGATATGGAATTGTACTGCAGAAGAGGAGGAGGTGATGATTTAGTAGAAGTACAGAAGCATGCCGAGCAGTATGAAACCTCGAGCATCACTCGGAATATGACGAAAGACAAAAGGAAGACCTCGAAGAAGTCGAAGAAGTCTTCCCGGAAGTCCAAGAAGAAGTCCAAGTCCACTGAAACTGATAACAGTGATTCGGAAGCAGCCTCTACTTCTGAAGAGTCTACTGTCGAAAGTTCAGAATCCGAATCTGAACAAGAGAAGAAGACGCGGAAGAAGAAGAAGGAGAAGACGCGAGCAAGGGAGGAAGTTGTGCAGAAGATGCCTCAAACGCAGATCATTCAGTCTGCACCTGATCCCCGCATCGATGAGGTTCTGAAGCAATTTGCCGACCTGAAAGTTCATCTTCTGAACTAGAAGGATAAGCGGAAGCAGCCTACGGCTTCCCGGCCAAACCTTTGATGCAACCTTTGTAACTCTTCTGGACACACCAGAGATCAGTGTACGCAGGACCAAGCTGTCAACTGGGCAGGATGGGAAGAAGACGATGAGGGATATCTACACGATCCCAGTGGAGAAACCTGCTATAGGATCGAGACGATACAACCCTTCACTCCTACGCCTCCCGCCCAATATAATCGTTATGTACCGAGGGATAGAGCTAGCAATGTACAGACCAGGACGCCCTGGCAGCCTTCTTCATCACAACGACCTCTCAACCTTCTTCCTGGAGCGTGCAATAATTGTGGAGAGACAGGACACTGGTGGTCCACCTGTCCTCACCCGAGAAGACAGATTGGGCAAGTGCCCTTGTGTGGGAACTGTAAGGAAGCCGGTCATTTCACAGGGAATTGTCCTCAGACCTTACGACCACGACAAATGGTGAGATTTGCAGATACCACACCTCCTGCAGAAGCTGCATCATCTTCTAAGCTCGAGTTAGCAGTGGTACAGCACATCACGGTAGAAGAAGAAGATCCTGGGGATTGTACGGATTGTCTCCATATCGAGGAAGACGAACCAGACCCCGGGAAGCGTGAAGGAAAGGAACCTCAGTTGCAGAAGACGACTGTAGCTCAGAAGATGAAGACACCTGAAGAAGCGTCATCTCTCACTTTGACGGATGGTACTGTTTGGAATCCTGACCCGAATTCAGATAGTTGGCCTCCGGAGGAAGTTTTGGATGAAGCTGTGCTCAAGGTAAGTACCAGAAGCAAAGGGAAGTCAGAATCTCGCCAGAAGGACGTCAAGAAGAAGAAGCAGCGTAAGGAGAGGTTATCTTCTCCCGAGCGGCCGTCTTCTCCTACTTACGACCGAGAAGATCTGAAGTACTTTGCTCCTGACATAAGACAAGAGGTTGAAGCGATCATGCAAGAAGAGCTGGAGAAGAGACGGAAGATAGTACAGCAGCTTCCTACACCGACTACGGCAACACCTGTCTCACGGGAACAGCCCCCAGTCAAGGGAAGACACTCTTTTGGTCTTCCACCCAAGGAAGCAGCTACTACATCTTCTCTGTTGGAAACACCAGTCACTCTTCTGAAAAGATCTCCGTACGACTTCTTGCGAGACTTGTGGAATCAGAAGGCGGATGTGACCTTCCAACAGCTGTTGGATGACAACGCTGGTTATAGGAAGTTGTTACAATCTGTGCTTCGAGGATCAAGGAAGAGGAGGGCAGCTAAACTTCCCACGAGCACCCCGATCCTAAGAATAGAGCATGAGGACTTGGGAGCCCCAGAACTTGATATGGAGATCCATGGCTGTCTTCTGAAGAAGGTACCCATTGATTCCGGCTCCGGAGTTAACATCATGACGGAAGAAACGGCGCATGCCCTAGGCTTCACTGAGTTCCAGCCTACTCCGAGAATTCTCAGAATGGCGGACCAGACCAGAAGACGACCTTTGGGGCAACTGAAAGATGTCTTGACGGTAATTGATGGAGTATCTTTTTACCTCACTTACATCATTTTGCGACCTGTAGCTAAGGTTGGATATCAGGTGTTGATAGGAAGACCATGGCTGTATGTTGCAAATGTGAATACCGACTGGAGAAGGCATCGTTTGAGATTTCCCAATCCTACACCCAAGTCTGGTGAGAAGAGTAAAGTCTCGCTTCCTTGGATCAAGATTGGACACCAAGGTGAAACTCCGTCTACAACAGAGGGGTACACTTCAGAAGACTCGGCTGCGTCTTCTGACAGTGATGAACGGTACAATGAGTTTATGGTGAATAACGTGTGTGCTACAGAAGTAGCAGAGAAAGTGGACGATGTGGTCTGTGGGTACATTGAGTGCTACGAGATTGCGGAAGAAGAGCTTCCAGAAGACGAGAATACCGTCTTCCCTTCGGAAGATCCGATAGTTGGTCTTCCAGAAGACGAGAATACCGTCTTCTCTTCGGAAGACTCGACAGTTGGTCTTCCAGAAGACGAATCCAAACTAGAAGAAGCTCCCAAACCGGAATACTTCGGTGCTAGTGAGTACAGTCACACTGAAGGAATGGTGAACCCGGATGATCTCCAAGAGATGGAGGTTGCTCCTGGGAAGAAGCTGAAGCTTTCCAAGGTGATCGAGGGCCAGCAGTTGGAAGCAGCAGCTTTCGAGAACTTCTGACAGAGTTCCAGGATGTCTTCGCGTGGACCATAGAAGACATGAAGGGCATACCTCGAGAATTGGAAGAGCATCGCATTGACTTGCTAGAAGGCGTTGTTCCTGCACGGCAGAGGCAGTACCGGCTCAACCCCAAGTACTCGCTTCTGGTGAAGGACCAGATTGACCAATACCTGAAGGCAGGAGTCATCTTCCCAGTACTTAGCAGTGAATGGGTAGCTCCCATTGTCATCGTGCCGAAGAAGCAGACAGGGAAGATCCGAGTGTGTCAGGACTTCTGGAAGCTGAACTTGGCCACGAAAAAGGATCATCACCCTTTACCATTCACCGACTCTGTGTTAGACCAGGTAGCAGGACATGAGTTCTACAGCTTCCTAGATGGGTATTCTGGGTACAACCAAGTTTCAATCAGAGAAGAAGACAAGTCGAAAACCACTTTCACTACTGATTGGGGCACGTACGCGTATAATCAAATGCCGTTTGGTTTATGCAACGCACCAGCCACGTTCCAGAGGTTGATGATTACAATCTTCAAGGAGTATCTTCGCACCTTTATGGAGATTTTCTTGGATGATTTATGTGTGTTTGGATCGAGAGAAGACCACTTGATATTTCTGAGGAAGTGTTTTCTGAAGTGTAGAGAACATCGTTTGGCACTTCACCCTGAGAAATGCTTCTTTGGTATGTCAGAGGGGATCTTGCTAGGACATAGGATTTCCGGAAGAGGTATAGAAGTCGACTGTGCTAAGGTGGAAGTCATCATGAAACTCCACCCACCTGCTAACCTGACACAGTTGAGAAGCTTCCTTGGCAACGTAGGATACTACAGGAGGTTTATTGACAAGTACGCAGAGGTAGCAGGAAGACTCACTAAGTTGCTGAAGAAAGACGAACCATACATTTGGTCTTCTGAGCAGCAGGAAGCATTCGAAGAAATGAAGAGGCTTCTGTCGGAATCCCCTGTCCTACGGCCGCCTGATTGGGAAAGGGTCTTCCACATTTATGTGGATGTTTCTGCTTTTGCCATCGGGGTGGTGTTGAGTCAGAAAGATGAGAAGAAGAAGGATTACCCCATCTACTACACGGGAAGACAACTCAGTGATGCAGAGAAGAAGTACTCGACAACCGAAAGGGAGTGTCTTGGCATGATTTACTCCTGTAGGAAGTTTAGACACTATCTTCTGGCAAACCCGTTTGTCTTCTATGTAGATCACTTCTCTTTGAAACATCTTGTAAAGAAAGCAGATTTGTCCGGCAGGATAGCTAGGTGGATTCTCCTACTCCAAGAATTTACTTACACAGTTGAGTACAGGCCCGGAAGACAGCATGTTAATGCTGACTACCTATCCAGGTTGGAGACAGAACGACGAGAAGATGAAGTGGAAGACGAGTTTCCTGACGAGAAGTGGTTTTCAGTTTTCGCAGAGACACTTTCATCTGAGGGGGGGCGTACCGCCTGCTTCCCAGAAGACGAGACTAGATCTTCTGATCCAGTCTTTGCGACTTCCACAGAAGAGTCGATCTTCAAGGACTTGAGAAGGTTCTTGGAAGACCAACAGTACCCCGAGGGAATGGATGCGGAGCAGAAGGCCGTCTTCTTACACAAGGCAGGTCCATATGCTATCTTCCAGGGTATCCTGTTTCGAAAGGGACATGACGAGAAGCTGAGAAGATGTCTCGAGCCGTCAGAGATAAAAGCAGTGATCACAGGTCTTCACTACGAAGATGCTGGGGGTCACTACGGATTGACGACCATAGTGAAGAAGATGCTAGACGCCGGATACTGGTGGCCAACTATGTACCGAGACACTTTCCAGGAGATCAGGAAGTGCGATGCATGCCAGAGGGTGGGAAGACCGACCGCTACAACAAGGTGGCCTCTTACTCCCATTCTTCCGCTTGCCCCGTTCGAAAAGTGGGGAATCGACTTTGTAGGACCTATCGCCCCGGTGGCGAGAAGAACACGAGCAAGGTACATCTTAATAGCTACCGACTATGCCACCAAGATGGTGGAAGGCGAGGCCACGAGAAAGAACGATGCCGCAGTAGTAGCAAGGTTCCTATGGCATAACATCATCACTAGGTATGGATGTCCGCTGGAATTGGTGTCATATAGGGGCACTCATTTCTTAAATGAGACTATCTCCCTCCTGACCCAATACTTCAGGATTAAGCATCGGAAGACGACGCCATACAACCCGAAAGCTAATGGGCTGACGGAGAAGTCGAACGGTCTTCTGTGTAACATCCTGAACAAGGTAACTGTTAACCATGCGTATGACTGGGACACGAAATTGCCATCTGTGTTGTGGGCTTTCAGAATTTCTCCTAAAGTCACTACCGAGAAGACGCCTTTCTACCTAACTTACGGCATGACGCCCATTGTGCTCATTGAGTTAGAGGTCCCAACATACCGGTTAGCCGTATCCGAACGCATGGGAGAAGAAGAGAGCTAGGAGCAGCGTCTTCTGAACTTCGTAGAGTTTGAAGAAGACAGGAATGCAGCTTTGGAGAAGACATACGAGGTGCAAGCGCAACGTAAGATAAACTACGATAGCAAGTTGAGGAAGGTGACTGTTGTGGACGGGGACTTGGTACTCCTCTACGACAACCGTCATATTAAGTTCCTCGGGAAACTTCATCTTCGCCGGATGGGACCTTACCGTGTCTTAGAGGTCTTCGACAATGGCTCTTTGCAGTTGGAAGAGTTGGACGGTACACTGATGACCACTCGTGTTAATGGGTGGCGCGTCAAGAAGTACAAGACGTAAACAGAAGTGCAGGAACCACTGATGTTTGCGGGGACGCAAACATGTGAGGGTGGGCGTATGTGGTGCCCACAAATTACAGTATTCACAAATTTTTGAAATTTTTGAGATTAATGACTTGTTTATATAACTGAAGAAGCGTTGTTACTTAAGGTTACGTCTTCCTTAACAGGAAGATGATCTTAAGAGCTGTTTGTAATAAGAAGTTGACTTCTTCAGAAGACGACCGTCTTCGCAAGACCGTCTTCTCAGTTGCGTCTTCAGAAGATAGGAAGACGGCGGAAGATGGGAAGACGGCGGAAGACACCTGTCTTCCGGAAGACAGCGATCACGAAGGCCTGACCATGAGTTTTCGGGTAAACAAGTAGGTGTACCTACTGGAGCGCATCGAATAGGGAGGTAGGTCAGGAAGACACCAAGGACGAGAACCCCTAATCTGCGGGGAAGATGCGTGAGGAAGCACATTAGCCACCTTCCAACTTCCCGCAGCACAGTGCGCCTGAAGAAGATCGATTGAGAGAGTGAACTTCGAGCTAGCATTGAGAGAGGAATCGAGTAAGACATCGAGGTAGTAGAGAGTACGTTGGCAGCTAGGCGAATGGTGAAATCGGATTGCGAGAGCACAAACAGCAGAAAGAGCGAAGGCATTTCTGTGGAGCTTCCGAGAAGTTGACAGTGAAGAGTGACGAGTAGAAGCGAAAGAAGAATCGAGGTGTGGACCGAAATTGACAGCAGGCGCATTCGAGAGGAGTCGCATTGGAAGCTAGGACAAGAGCCAGAAGCGCACGGAGGTCGAAGGCAACTCGGGAGCCGAAGAAGACTGTAGAGGTTCTTTTCCCTGTTCTTTCTCCTTCCCACTTCTTCTCGCCATTGTCTGGTACTCCCCGCGCTTCCTTGATTGTGTGCAGGCAGCCTGATCGATTACCCCACCCCCCATCTTTCCTATTGAGACATTGGGCGCGGAAGCGCTGCCCAATTTCTGTCAAGATATCTCCTTGCTTCTTCCCGAGCTCAATTCGAGCTTCCCTACCCCTAGTCTTCAAATTGGCGAACCCAACTATCAATTTCTCTACCCTACTACCTCTCTACCCCCGGAACTTGAAATAGAAGACGATTCGGAAGATGGGAACATCCTCGGAAGACGCTTCTTGAACTTGACTGTCTTCGGAAGACATCTTCGGAAGACTGTCTTCGGAAGTCGACTGAACACAATTCGTATCAAGAGTGGATTTGCTTTGCTTTTGTGTTTAGAGAGACTTGATACGAAGCCTGAGTGGTGTGGTGAGTTGTTGTGTTATTTCGAGAAGTTGGAACTCGGGAACTAGGCCTGTGCCTCCCGGTCTTCCAAGCTTCTCAACTCCACATCTTCCTAGAGAGACTAGAAGACTGAAAGACTGGCAAAATGAGCGAGAAGACGTGAGGGTCCATTTCGGATCTCTTCTGTCCGACCCATAGCAGCCTATTCCTTCTTCTTCCCGAACTTAGAAGAGAGTTGTGAGAAGTCTTGCTGGCAGAATCTGGAGAGAATGGTCGAGGGTCATGTCTTCCCATCATGCAGCAAACTTCTTCTGAGTGTGTATGAGAGGTGAGAAGTCAGAAGAACAGAGTGCAATTGTCTTGTGTCTGTTGTGAGGATAGATTGCGCGTAGGAAGACGAAGACAGGTGAGACCAGTGAAGGGAAGCCTGACTTCGGGAGGTCTTCCGAGAAAGACATTGAATCGGAAGCTGTCTCGGGAGTCTTCTCAGCACTGTCACCGCAGGAGCCCGCAACCATCTTCTGAACCTTTCTCATACTCTACTTCTCGCATATCTTGTATCTTCTGATAGGAAGTAGGATGTAATGCAAGGTGGGTTGTCTTCTTGGTAATCCATGCGAGGCCTTGCTTAGATAGGATTGTTTAGATATAGCTCGGAAGACGAGAGCTATCTAGGAAGTACTGTTAGAATCCCGGAAGACGGAGTAGCTGTCTTCTGGAAGACTAGTTTCGTCTTCTGAGAGTGGAAGCTAGACTGTGGGCACTCGGGAAGAACTGAGCCTTCAGCTCATAGTAGGTGCTTGTGGTTTAGTGCAGCAGATCTTCTAGGTATGTCGATGCATCCGCGAGGTCTGGTGTTACCAGCGACAGAATTGGCCGAGGCCACTCCTTTCCTCAAGGAGTTGGGTCTCGACTTCTTCCTGTGGGACTGGAACCTCGCAGATCAAGGGCTTCTGGCCAAGGGAAAAGCGCAGAAGACGAGGTACTTAGGAGATCAGGACGTGGAGTTCCTGTAATCAGTGTGGGATGACAGAGTGCCAATCTACTGGGGCGCGTACATCCACAACTATGTACAGACGGAGCTAGCATACTTGGGTACCTCGGCGGGAGGACATCTGACGCCCTTCTTCTGCTACTTGTATGTAGCCATGGGGGATCTTAGGGAAGATCAGCTGGCAGTGTATGGGCCAATGGAGCGACAGGAGGTGAAGAAGGAGACCTCGGAAGACGATGACCGAGAGGCAGCAACAACGCTCCCTCCCACTCTGATGCCACAGCTGAGGCCCGGCTCTCACCAGAAGACGCTTCTGGTGAGGGAAGACGAGTCTAGTGGGTCGGAAGACGCCACGCCAGTGAGGAAGATGGACCACAGAAGTGTACCGAGGACACCCATCTCCCTCATCCATTCAGGATCGGAGTCGGACTCGGAGGAAGACTTGCTGAGTACCCGATCGGAGCAGAAGACAACTTCTGTAACACCTGGGAGTCTTCCGAAGACTCCAGAAGACGAAGGATGGATGGGCACTCCTACTGCGATGCGAGGAAGCGCAAAGAGGAGAGCCGCTCCTGCCACGAGGAGTCTTCCACCCCGGAAGATGAGAAGAGTAGCTTCTTCTCGTGCGCAGAAGATGAAGGCCGTAGTGGTGGAAGAGGCTCCCTTGCCTCTGGAAGACGAAGTCGACACCATCGAGCGAATGGTGGGGATGAACTTGTCTTCTGCAGGAAGACGACTGGAGGAGTTCAGTGCCTACTTCCAGAAGGAGATCCAGCCCGCTATGGAGTTGCTGGAAAGAAGAGCGAGGGCACAGGAGAAGCCTCTACAGCCTGGATTCGGCCTGCGCACCTTGCTGCGACAGGAGGACAGCCAGCAGAAGACGGAGTCTCTGGAAGCTAGTCTCCGCACTACGGAGAAGCTTGCAGCCAGGTACAAGGCGGAAGCAGCCGCTTCTGCCAAGGAGTCGATACAACTTCGGAAGAGCAACCAGGAGTTGCAGACGCGAGTACAGCAGCGTGATCAGGAAGTTCTCCGAGTACGGGAGAAGATCACTGCCCTCGCAGAAGAGCAGACCACTTGGAAGATGCAGCGAGAAGCCGTAGAAGCGCGAGCTGCAACAGAGAAGACGCAGAGAGAAGCAGCGGAGGCCCGTGCGCAGAAGATGCTAGCTCAGTCGATAGAAGCGCTTCGGAAGAAGTTCAACTTCACCGCGGGTAAGAAGTTACTTACCTTAGCTAGGGAATGGGACAGCGAGTCCAAGACGAGGTTGGTGAAATGCAGAGATAGCATGTTCAGGTACCTGGATAGACAGATAGAAGGAGTGAAGACACTTTATGATCTTCCCTCACTTCCGACACCTGCAACCGCATCTTCCCAAGCCCCAGCACCCTCGACTGGATCCGAAATGGAGAAGGAGGAGTTCGATCTCGCTGTACACTTGGTGGTGACAGCGTTGGAAGACGAGAAGACTCCAGAAGACGCCCCGGAAGACATGATGTCTTCTGGAAGACAGGAAGACGAGCCGTCTTCCTAGGTATTCCGCGTGGAGGAAGCGACTTCCCAGGACCCCTATGAGATCGCCATGGTCCCTAGTACTGCATCTGTGCCTCAGAAGACCGAAGACGCACCATTCGACTCGTCTTCCCAGAAGACCATTCCGTCTTCCGAAGTCGAAGCCGAGGAAGACGCAGCCGCAGAAATAGCAGGGCCAGCGAAGAGCGAGGAGAGGGAAGCTACCTCAGTGGTACCCGAGGTAAGTGCAGGGCTTCCCAGCCCATCAGAAGTCGAGGTAGTAGCTCCGGTAGGAGCAGATCATGTAGAGATTGCCACCGAGCAATCATAGTAGTTAGCAAACTCAATCGACACTTCCAGATTTAGTAGGATTGGACATGTTATCTTAAGGGTGGCAGTTTTCCATGTAAAAATAGTTAGGACCCCATGTGGCAGCATAGGTAGCGTAGGAGTAATACAGTGGAGGACTAATTGGGAAGAGGGACCGCATGCATGTGAGGTGACCACCTCTTGTCAGCGCCTCTCTCTCTCTCCCTGGTGGTCGCCTCCCAAGGCAGATGGTTAAGTAGGATAGCATGGTAGGAGAAAAGCTCTCTGAGAGCTCTGCCAGTTCTGTAGAATTCGGCAGTAACTGAACATACACACCGATTCTACAGGCAGGCAGGAGAGACACATTAGAGCAGGGACAGTCTAGGAACAGGGAACGGCATCCTCGTGCAGTCCTGTTAGCTAGACTGGTGTGTCGAGGAGTAGATGCAGGAAGTAGAGGGAGTGAGCTTCCCAATGCCATTGTGACTTCTTCTCGGGGAAAAGATTGTTGATTTGAGTGTAGACGCTTTGTCCATGTCTTTTGGGTGGTGGAATGTATTGAATTCGCTCCCAATTGTGCATGGGAAGTGTTCTTCTTGAGTGGCGATGACTGTCAACCGTTGTGGAAGTGTAGCTTGACTCGTTCAGTAGAGCACTTGGGATCTACGTACGAACGGTCTTCAGGATAAGTGATCCCAGAAGACAGAGCAGTCAGAGCAGCGAAGTGAAGAAGAAAGAAGCCTTCTTCCCGCAACAGAAGACGACATCCTCGAGTAGAAGACGGTGCTACAGTACTCACGTTTGTTGTCTTCCTCCCCAAACTATTACAAGCAGGGATGGCTTGTTAGTCAGGATCCGGACTAGAAGCCTGTCGGAATCTTAATTGCCCCTTTTTCATCCTGTTTTCTCTTGTTTGGATTTCTTCTTCTTCCCATCTTCTCCCATCTTCCCCATCTTCTTATCTTCTTCTAGTGAGCTTCCGATACTTCTATTGAGCTTCCGTGAAGGTGAATGTCGTTGTAGTGCTGCAGGAAGACAACTTCCGTAGGCAGAAGCCTGGGAAGGCTACAGGGGGCATACACCCTGTGATTGATCCACCCCGTTGGAATGTGAGTGTGAGAATAAGGTGTAACGACTGTTACTAGTCGACTTCTGCGAAGCCGGACAGCCTTCTGGAGGTGTGAGAAGACGAGCTAAACCCCCAGAAGACGAGAATCGCTTCGGGAAGACGATATCGAGAAGACCGGAAGAAGCAACCTGGAAGTAGGAAGTTCGTCTTCCCGAGCTTCTCTGTGAATAGTTGTGTGATATTGTAATTGGTAGTTGTTTGTTTGGGTCCAGAGCACCATTTGGCGTATCTGGAAGACGTGTTGTTTTGTGTGGTTTTGTGAGAAGACGGGATTTTCTAGGCAAAACCCATGTGTTTGTGTGTTTGAACAGATCTTAGAACTTAGAGCAGCGTTACTTGTGCAAATCCTCTGTAGGAACGATATCTTGTATACTAAATGGGCAAAAGGAGAAATCTTTCGTCACTACATCTCTTCTTCCCCATCTTCTCCCATCTTCCTCATCTTTTTACCTTCTTCTAGTGAGCTTCCGAGACTTCTATTGAGCTTCCGTGAAGGTGAATGTCGTTGTAGTGCTGCAGGAAGACCATTTCCGAAGGCAGAAGCCTGGGAAGGCTACAGGAGGCATACACCCTGTGATTAATCTAACCCGTTGTGATGTGAGTGGAAGAGTAAGGTGTAACGGCCGTTGCTAGTCGACTTCTGTGGAGCAAGGCAATCTTCTGATGGTGTGAGAAGACGAGCTGAATCCCCAAAAGACGAGAATCGCTTCGGGAAGACGGTATCGAGAAGACCGGAAGAAATGACCTAGAAGTAGGAAGATCGTCTTCCCGAGCTTCTCTGTGAATAGTTGTGTGATATTTTAGTTAGTAGTTGTTTATTTAGATCCAGAGTATATTTTGGCGTATCTGGAAGACGCGTGGTTTTGTGAGAAGACGGGATTCCTAGGCAAAACCCGTGTGTTTGTGTGTTTGAACAGATCTTAGAACTTAGAGCAGCGTTACTTGTGCAAATCCTCTGTGGGAACGATATCTTGTATACTAAATGAGCAAAAGGAGTAATCCTGCGTCACTACACGGGGCTTCTTCGCTCTTCTTCTCGACTTTCAACGCTGTCACCACCAAGTGGACAGCGAGGTCAAACTCCTCCTTGTCGAGATCCTTCCCAATCGTCAATCTTGGTGCACCAAAAGATGTAGTTGCATGATTGAGAACCGAGAGAAGACCGTAGAGAGTCTTCAGGTCCTCGATATGCCAATCCAAGTAGCGGAACATGCTCTCCTTGTAGTCCACTAACAACTCCCTGGAAGCGTCATCCCATGAAACGAGCTAAGATCAGAAGCTTCCTTCCCGCAGTGAAGTTGAACTTCTTCTGAAGCGCTTCCCTCATCTGTGCCATGATCTCCTTGGTTCAAGCTTCTTCTTCTACTCGCTGCTTCTTCTCTTCTGTAGCTTGAGCTTCCGCGGCTTCCTGCAACGCACTCCAGGTCATCTTCTCTTCTGCGAGATCAGTGAGCTTATCCTTGATCTGCAAAACTTCCTACTCGCGCTGCTGAAGTCGCATTTGCAACTCTAGTTCTCTTCCGTAGCTGTACCAACTCCTTGGCAGAAACAGAAGCTTCCACCTTATACTTTGTGGTCATCTTCTCTGTGGTGTGGAGGTTGGCTTCCAGAGCTTCTTGCTTCTGCTTCTGGACTTCCTCTTGCTGAATTAAGTTTCGAAGACCGAATCCAGGCTGTAGTGGCTTCTCCTGAGCCATCGTGCGCTTCTCCACCAACATTGCTGGCTGGATCTCTGAACTGAAGATGCACTGAATTCTTCCAGCCGTCTTATCACAAAAGACAAGTTCATGTCCACGAATCGATCACAGGCATCTTCACTATCTTCCAAAGGCGTCTTCCTTGTCTTCCAGAGGTATGGAAACCTCTTCTACCACCACCATGGTCTTCTCCTTCTGCGCTGTCAAGTTGAGAGTTTTCTTGGGAAGGACGGAACCTTCTGACTGTGATGTGATCTTGAAGGCTGTGTTCAGTCTACTCAGAGAAGTGCTGGGCTTCAGGCTATGGTTGCTTACTACACAGGTAGGCTTCTTATCAAAAGGGAACACTATAAACATTCACTCAGGTCGAATGGACCCTCCAATATGTTCAGGAAGCGAAAATCAGATCAGACTAGCAGTAATAAGATCAGACATCTAACTTTAACAATCCAGAATCAGAAACATACGACGGTTCAGACTTCAGAAACTTCTCTTACATGTAAATGATGCCCTACTGATCATACATACTAAGTTTCAGCTTGAGATCAATTCAGAGCATCAAGATATGGACAGAAACGTTCTGAGCAGAGAAATTATGGCAATTTCTGGTACCCAGACAGCTATTTCGACCTAGAACAGAGAATTGGCTCGATCACTTTCAAAGATTCTTACAGGATTTGCAGTTAACAGCTTGCTGAACACTCCTGTGAAGTTGGGCCTCATGATTGTACATAGAACTCCAGATCTCTCTCTCTGAAGTTGCTGTTCTAGATTGAGAATTTTTCGGACCCCCTTTGCGTCAGCGGTCGCTCCGAATTACCCACTCATTCATTTGACATGAAAATTTGGGGACAGTCGTAGCCCTGATGACAATGAACGCGACTCCGAAGGTTTGAAGCGATTTTCTCAAATCTACTGCGATTGACACCGAAAACCTCAAAATCAACAGAAGTGTTGCGATTAGGATTTGCAGTTAACAGCTTGCTGAATACTCCTGTGAAGTTGGGTCTCCTTATTGTACACAGAACTCCAGATCTCGCTCTCTGAAGTTGTTGTTCTAGATTGAGAGCTTTTCGGACCCCCTCTGCTTCAGCGGTCGCTCCGAATTACTCACTCATTCAATTGACATGAAAATTTGGGGACAGTCGTAGCCCTGCTGACATTGAACGCGATCTTGAAGGTTTGAAGCGAATTTCTCAAATCTACTGCGATTGACACTGAAAACCCCGAAATCAACAAAAATACTGCAATTCTAACACAAATCGAACTTCAATCAGCCATAACTCCTTCTTTATTGCTCCAAATTGATCAAAAATTTCACTGACAACGACTAGCACGACGAGCCCTATCTTCATGTCATCTCAGATTTCGAAGTCTCTTCACCAAATGCTCGAACTCCTCTTAAGACCCCTACTACTAAGTTTAGCAGTACACAAAGACAAAATTGGACCAATGGGAGTTCATAGCTTCACTCCCCTGTCCTTTTGTGTCCCAAACCACGTGGTGACTTAATTTTGCACATAGGTTACCACGTCAAGCCCCTTAAGTGCCAATGTAACCCCTAAACTACATGCAAAGACATGTAAAGCGACACGTAATCTTGAAAGATAACTCAAACACGCTAGAAAGCATGCATGGGCGACATGTAAGTACAACCCAAGAGCTTAACTCTATCAATATGGTAATCAACCTACTAAGACTCAACATATATAACATCCTCCAGTGTCGACTTCTCTGAAGTCCTAACTTCACTCAAAGAGACTAATGCTTGACAGAGAGGTGAATTATTTACAATGTAAAATGATTCACATCATGACAACGCTCGAAAAGTTGCTACTCTCAATGTCTTCCGGGGTGAAAGATCTCTTCTCACCGCAAAAGTAGTCCTCTTCGCTGCGCTGTCTCTGATCGTAGTCGGAACATCAACTCATGTCTTGGCTTCTGGAGTCTTCGGAAGACTCCATGTAGTCACAGAAGCTGTCTTCCTCGCGATCTTGGTTCTGGGCATGTCATCCTGTGAATCCGACTCGGATCCAGATTGGATGATCGAGAAAGATGTACTCTTCCGAAGCACACTCCTAAGTCCCATCTTCCTTGGTGACGACGTGTCTTCTCGCACCCTAATCATCTCCTGCTGAGTGCATGGTCCTACGTGAGACACTAGAGTGGGAGGGAAAGACATGACAGCTGTCTTGTCTTTCTTCCTCCGGGGCATCTTCCTTCACCTCTCGTTGTCTCGCTAGCCCATACTTGACCAACTGATCTTCCTTCAGATACTCCTTAGACACGTACATATAGTAGAAGAAGGGGGGTAAGATGCCCTCTTGTTGAGATGTCCAAGTACAGCGATGGTGTTCGTTGCTTCCCCCATCGCAAGAAAGTCAACTCGGCTTGGACGTTGTCAAGGTGAGAGTTTTCTTGGGAAGGGCGGAACCTTCAGGTTGTGTTATGACCGTGAATGCTGTGATACATTTACTCAAGGAAGCACTAGGCTTCTAGCTGTGGCTGGTTTACTCAAAGGATAGGCTTCAGGTTACAAGGTGACACTGTAAAACACTCATACAGGTCTCTTGGCTTTTCTGATATGTTAAGGAAGGAAAGTTCAAGCTTAACTAGCAATGATAAGATCAGACGGCGAATTTTGACACTCAGGATTGAGAAATATGTAAAGGTTTAGACTTCCTAAACTTCTCTTACATGTAAAAGAGGCCCCATTGAGCACACACACGAAGTTTCAGCTTGAGATCAAATTCTAGCACCGAGATATAGACAGAAAAGTTCTGAGCAAAGATATTGCAGTAATTTCTGGTACCCAGACAGCTATTTCGACTTACAACAGAAAATTGGCTCAATCACTTCCAAAGATTCTTACAAGATTTGGAGTCTACAGGATGTTGAACATTCTTGTGAAGTTGGACCTCCTGATTGTACACAAAACTCCAGATCTCGCTCTCTAAAGTTACTGCTCTAGATTGAAAGCTTTTCAGACCCCCTTCTACTTCAGCGGTTACCCTGAATTACTCACTCACTCAAATGACTTGAAACTTTTTGGGTAATCGTAGCCCTGCTGACAATGAACGCAGTCACGAAGGTTTGAAGCAATTTCCTCAATTCTGCTGTAATTGACACTGAAAACCCCAAAATCAACAAAAGTGATGTAATTCTGACTCAACTCGAACTTCAAATTGGCATAACTCTTTGTTTATTGATCTAAATCGATCAAGAATTTCACTGACAGTGCTTGGCACGACGAGCTCTATTTTCCTGTGCTCTCATATTTCATAGTGTCCTCACCAAATGCTCGAACTCTCCTTTAGACCTCTGTTTCTAAATTTAGAGTTTTACAAAAGATAAAAATGGACCAATGGGAGTTCATAGCTCCACTTGGTTGTTCTTTAGTACCCTAATCCACATGGTAACTTAACTTTACTCATAGGCTACCACGTTAGCTTCCCTAAAATGCCAACGTAAATGTTAAACTACCTAAAATGACACACAGCCCTGAAAGTAAACTTAAACCAACTAAAAAACATGTATGGGCAACACGTAAGTACAGCCCATGAGCTTAAACCCTATCAACATGGTAAATCTAAGTTATGTACATTGAACATCATAGACAAGTAAGAAGTCACTTGCACAAGCACATAAATGCTTGAACAAGATAACTAGCATACTATCAGCCTACTAGGACTTAAAACGTATAACACAACGGTGTTAATATATGCATGAAGGACTAGGAGTAACATTAAGATAACTTCTACCGCTACTAACTCCCAAGTGTTGGAGTAGAAGCGTATCCCGTAGCCGCCAATGTCCACAGTCTCCAGAATCGACTTCTCTGACATCTTAACTTCACTCAGAGAGACTAACTCCTAGCAGAGAGGTGAATCATTTACTATGTGAAATGATTCACATCACGACATCCACCCCCTCCAAACCTGCACATCCTTCGTCATGTACCAACTTCAGTCAAGAAGCCACCTCCTCCTATCTGAAGCTGCTCGAGTGTCTCTTGAGTAAACTTGTGTCCTACCTATGTAGGATCTCTAAGCACAGGCTCAGCAGCCGCTAACTCCATTTGCTACTGAGAATCAACAGGTAATTGGGTCGCCACATGCTTCACCTTCCTCGCTACAGCTTTATACTTGACGTGTACTTCCGCTTCCTGATGTAAGCCACACCAACAGACTTCATCCTTCCATCCATTCTCCAGTCTCGGATGAGGATGATATCGCAAGTACGAGACAATCTCCTCATAGACTTCACGAGAATGGACGGGGATCACCACCCTACCTCCCATCTGCTCCATCAACCTATCTACATCATCCATCCAACGAACAAAAGACTATACACTTACAAACTCCTCATAAACATCAGAAATCGTCTCTTTTTCCTTCAGAACTCCTATACAATGCAGATTTGTTGCGTACTTCTCCATCTGCTTTCTACTCTTCTCAGTCAAATCCTCTACTCGTGTAAACTCACTCTAATCATCAGAACTGAAAGTCATCAAACTAGATCTCCAACTATGTATAGTATAACTACTCTTTGAATCTTGAGCAGCCTCTTCATTAGCCTTATTTGATCCCTCAAGCGGCTCAAGCGAGATCATAGTAGCAATAGATCATTCACTCTTGCTATCCCGTCTTACAAGAGTGGTTTCAAAAAACCCTTACTCCTATAGACAGGAGAATCTCTCAAAGTCTATCGGTTTCGTTCGTGGTTCGTACGAATGGTCAGAAATTGCACAGAACGTCTATCATCTGGACTAAGAATCCTAGCGTAATGAGATCCGTCATCCATCACCTTGGTCTCCATTCGAACTGCAGTGATATAAAGCTGACCAAGAATAACAAGATACGAAGCAGAAGATTGCATGAAGAAGTGCTGATCTACATCCACATCATCTATCTTCACCTTCACGTTAGGACAAGCGCCGTATAGCTCACCTTTTTGGTTGTCTGCAGCACGTAACACCCAACCATGGTTCAGCTGGATAGGCCATTGACATCTCTCATACACCTCCCGTGACATGATGTTGATCTCAAATTCGTGATCAACCAAAGGAGCAACAGGTTCAAGTAAACTCCCAAGGCGAACTCGTGTAGCAGTCGTAGCACGAACCCAATGTCTTTTTCTGAAGTCACTATCACTAGCTGGACTCTCCTCTCCAGCTTCCTCATCGTCGAACTCAATAGTGTTGGTACCAGCAACTAACGCTTCTTGCTGGTAGCCTTGGTCATCAGCTCCTGGAAATGTACCTTCCCGAATTATGCATCATTCACAGAAGCTCCTATCACATCTATCATTTGACTTTCTACTTGTTCAGACATCACCTGTCTCTTGCGCTTGATGATGTCGATGATCAGTTCGTGCAACTCCCTCTTTGCAATGCCAAGGACTTTCCGGAGAGAAAACTCGATTCGTGCATCGAGTATCCTCTGCTCCAAGATGCTCTTCAGATCAGTAGAAGTTTCAATAGGCCGGTCCCTTCCCCTTCTCTTGAGCAGTAAAGCTCCTTCCAGCCACCGTTGGCTCCTGCTGGATCTCGGCACGTCCTCCATCGGACCTGGTGCAGGTGGAGGAGCTTGAGAAGTAAGGGATGTCCTCTGGAGGAGCTGCTCGTCTCCTTGTGACCTTCTGTCTATCTCTTGTCTCTTCAAGAACTCCAGTATCAAGTTCAGAGGCTTCTCGTCGCCTCTTTTCCTCCACAGAAACATCTTGCCAATGAACGTGTCTATCTACATCCAAGAATGCTCTGATAGAAACAGCGTCTATAGGATCTCCATCCTATGACCCTACGAATAGACTCGGCTCCTCTCTTCAGTATCTCAGAAAGAATTGGAGCCACACTCTTCTCAGTAGTCTTATCTAGCAATGTAGGACTAGAAGAGACTTCAATATGCCCAGCATATATATCAGAATTTACTACTGGTGCCATCAACGCAGTTGCCGTTGCAGCCGCAGCAATCTGAGATAGACTCCTCATGCCTCCTCGCCGAAACTGCGTGCTCAACGACTCTCCAGTAGAAGAAAGGTGCAGCATACCGTTCTGATAGCGAACCACACCATCTCGCAAAGCAGATGTGAGCTCTTGACTGTCTCCTCGAAAATGATCAAGACTGTCACACCAAATATACCTACAACAGGAGCTCCTCCTAGACGTGCAGCAGCAGGTGCCGGTGGCTGCTCTCTCTACAATCCAGCTAGCTCTACCTTCAGCTCTCGCATTTGCCGAATGAGATCTTCGATCTGGTTCTGTTGACCATGGTTCTCCGTAGGTCTTTGAACATGTGCCCTTTGTGCATGAGCTGGCACAACTGGCATCAAAGGAACTACAGCCGAGACAACAGGTCTGGGAGCAAGAGCCAGAGGCTGTTGTACTTGAGGAGCAGCATAAGCTCCTACAACCACTCTCTCTCGTCTCTGCCTTGTTAGAACAGTCACGGCATCCTCAACTCTCTCCCAATCCATAGTAACACCTCCTTCAGCCGATCGATCTACTAACATGAAGCATAATCTATCTGCCGTAACATCATCGATAGCTTGCAAGAAAAGCTCTGTTCTCCTACCATCTAAAGTTATGCGCTCAAGAGTTGAAAGTTGTCGGTATCTCCGATCAACGATCGGAGATACCGACAACAACTCATTTGGGCTCATCATACGACCAGGTTGCTGCTCAACCCAGTCCAAAAACGTCCTCTTAGTAACTCTATCTGAATCTTCTTCAAGAAACCCCTCTTGAAGAGATCGCTCAAAACTCATCCAGATTCTAAGATTTCTTCTCTGTACGTCCTTAACTTGGTCCCGCAACTCAAGAATGACAACTAACTCAAAACTTGCTATCATCTCACCATCAGTAACTCTAACCAGCTCCATCTCTCCTTTATACTCACGTAGATATCTAGAAATATCTCTTCCTTCAAACCTTCCACACTTATTCAATATCGCTTGCAATGCCTTGGTGGATTTTAACTCACCCCCTCCAATGATCGGATGTTGTTGGACCAGGACCGCAAGCGTCTTCAGAATCTCAGCCGTATCCAGACCAGATGTAGATGTTGTTGTGTAGATGTTGCTGTAGTTGCTGGTGCTACAGAAGGTGCTGTAGTAGACGTAGATGCAACAGCCGTAGAAGTAGTAGCAGCAGCGCCCTTGCGATCCATCTCTTCTCTTTGTAGTAATCTCAACATTCTCAATCAATCACCCCAAGAGCTCTCAGTGGAAGCACCAGATGTCAAGGTGAGAGTTTTCTTGGGAAGGGCGGAACCTTCAAGCTGTGTTATTACCGTGAAGGCTGTGATATATTTACTCAAGGAAGCACTAGTTTTCTAGCTGTGGTTGGTTTACTCAAAGGATAGGCTTCAGGTTACAAGGTGACACTGTAAAACACTCATACATGTCTCTTGGCTCTTCTGATATGTTCAGGAAGCAAAGTTCAATCTTAACTAGCAATGATAAAATCAGACGGCGAATTTTGACACTCAGGATTGAGAACTATGTGAAGGTTTAGACTTTCTAAACTTCTCCTACATGTAAAAGAGGCCTCACTGAGCACACACACGAAGTTTTAGCTTGAGATCAAATTCTAGCACCGAGATATGGATAGAAAAGTTCTGAGCAAAGATATTGTAGTAATTTCTGGTACCAAGACAGCTATTTCGACCTACAACAAAAAATTAGCTCAATCACTTTCGAAGATTCTAAAAATATTCGGAGTCTACAGGATGCTGAAAATTCTTGTGAAGTTGGACCTCCTGATTGTACACAGAACTCCAGATCTCGCTCTCTGAAGTTACTGCTCTAGATTGAGAGCTTTTCAGACCCCCTCTGCTTCAGCGGTCGCCCTGAATTACTCATTCACTCAAATGACTTGAAACTTTTGGACTGTCGTAGCCCTGCTGACACTGAACGCAACCACGAAGGTTTGAAACGATTTCCTCAATTCTGCTGCAATTGACACTGAAAACCCCAAAATCAACAAAAGTGATGCAATTCTGACTTAACTCGAACTTCAAATTGGCATAACTCCTTGTTTATTGATCCAAATCGATCAAGAGTTTCACTGATAGTGCTTGGCACGACGAGCTCTATCTTCCTGTGCTCTCGATTTTGCAGTGTCCTCACCAAATGCTCGAACTCTCCTTTAGACCTCTGTTTCTAAATTTAGAGTTTTATAAAAGATTAAAATGGATCAATGGGAATTCACAGCTTCACTTGGTTGTCCTTTAGTACCCTAATCCACGTGGTAACTTAACTTTACTCATAGGCTACCACGTTAGCTCCCCTAGAATGCCAACGTAAATCTTAAACTATCTAAAATGACACACAGTCGTGAAAGTAAACGTAAACTAGCTAAAAAGCATGCATGGGCAACACGTAAGTAAAGCCCATGAGCTTAAACCCTATCAACATGATAAATCTATGTTATGTACATTGAACATCATAGACAAGTAAGAAGTCACTTGCACAAGCGCACAAATGCTTGAACAAGATAACTAGCATACTATCAACCTACTAGGACTTAAAACGTAATACAAAGGTGTTAATATATGCATGAAGGACTAGGAGTAACATTAAGCTAACTTCTACCGCTACTAACTCCCAAGTGTCGGAGTAGAAGCGTAACCCGTAGCCGCCAATGTCCACAGCCTCCAGAATCGACTTCTCTGACGTCTTAACTTCACTTTGAGAGACTAACTCCTAACAAAGAGGTGAATCATTTACTATGTAAATGATTCACATCACGACAACGTAAGTGTGAAAGAAGACGCACCAGTTGATATAACCTTGTATCTAACAAGATAGTGCGATACTTACCTCGTATAGACCTATTGGAGCTTGGGCCTCTAGGAACAAATGTTTAGTGTGTGCATGCATGGTTGAAATGGCACGAGTGACTTATCTAACCTTGTATCTAACAAGATATCTAACCTTCTAGGTCTTTCCCTTGGGGAAAAGATGAAGATATAACTTCTCCAGAAGATGCTTCTTCGACTCTCGGTAAGCTTCCACCTTCCATCTGTTCCTTCCCTGTCTGTCTTCCAGGAAGAGGTATGTAGTACTTCCAAGTACATGCCACTTCTCTGAGACCATCGGTAGAATCTTCTTCTCCAACTCATATCTGCGGTTCTCTACTTCTGGTCTCTGGAAAGCTCTGCGTCACCACTCCACCGTCCACAAAGATGATCTTCCTCGAGCTACCCTTGCCTTGACAAGTACACGATTGCGAGGAGGCGACTGCCAAGATCTCTTCCAGATCCATGACTTCTGCTAAAGGATTGGCTCCACGTGGAATTTGACTGTTTAACCCCTTCGGATCTCACCTATATTATTGTGACAGCGGCAGAAAAATACTCTGATTCCCAAGGATATCGAAGTCAACATCTACACCTCTAATAGTTTTTGAAGTCGACAACTATATCCGGATATCAGCAAACTTCTCTTGATTCCAGTTCCTAGTGGCTGATAGACTACTCTTCCCCCTCCGTCTACTTCTACCAAGCAATGCTCTTCATGAATCTAAATCCCTTTTATGAAAAAGTTAGTTTAGTATATATACGAAATAAATTATTTGTGAATGTTAAATGTATTTATGAAGCGTATCTCTTTGTAACATACGAAAGATTTTGTTTGGTAAGTCTTTGTCAGAGAAATTTGAGAATACGAAGAATGTATGAAGGTTTACGCTTGGTAACGGTAAGAAACATTCATAAATCATACGAACCATCGCGTTTAATAATGCATATTTATCGTCTTGAGAGATTTGTAAAGACCTCACATCTGCAATAGTGTCTTGAGGTTGGACAGACCACCCAAAGTGGTTGGGAGGAGTCCGTTGAAGCCAATGCTGGTCACTCCAAAGTATATAAATCGGTTCACAAATAACGGTTCCGAAACCAAATTCGAGGTTATCCAAAATTTCACGGTTTTCAGTAAAATTTCTTGAATTTCTTACTGTTTAAGCATTTATAAACTTAACAATAATGAAAACTAAAATACAAACACACAAAAATGACAAAGTAGCAAATCTCCGTAATAGTGTACTCTATGATCACCACCGGCCCACCTTGTCAAAGAGAACGATGAAAATTTCACTGACCGCCGGGGGTGGAACGACCAGCACACAACGATCCAGGAAGAGTGACTCGAGATGAGACCTAGGGAAGAAAGAGCGACTTGAGATAAGAAAACGTTAAAAACAATTCCGTAGTTCACAATAAATGACATTCTTGTTGTGAACGTTAACCGGTCACTCGTGCCATTTCAACCATGCATGCACACACTAAACATTTGTTCCTAGAGGCACAAGCTCCAATAGGTCTATACGAGGTAAGTATCGCACTATATGGTTAATGCTCTTTACTACGTAGGGATGCACACGACCCAGTCAGAATAAAATAAAAGAGTTTGCATCTCCATTTTTTATCAAAAGGTGAAAAACAAACAAATATGAAATATCAATGATTAGAATTAACGTCCAGGAATTTACGACGATGTCGAAAGCACTATACAGTTAGTGCTCTTTACTACGTAGGGGTCTCAAGCGTAAATGGTTACGGCTGTGGCCATATAAGTTTTTGTTATCTGCTGGCTCCTAAACTTATGGGCCAGCCAAGAAGAGATGATTCAGAACCATACTCGGATGGAATCTGATTGAATTGACTAGTGTTGGCTAGTTATTTTCATTATAATTCCTCCTTCAGAATCTGCAAAAGTCTAAGTACCCCTTGTCCACCTAGATCAGCACCCCACTAAAGATAAATTCTCATACGAAATGTGGCCAACTTGTCATGCATGAACTTTACCATGTCTCTCATAACATTACATTTTCATGCGGAAGCTGAAACCCTTTCCTTCTTCATACAATATTTGCCTTGGCCAGACCTTTAAATAAATTGAATGCCGTCTATAACAGTGAACATTGCATTTGACTTCAACCTTGACAGCAACACGGATATTCAGACTCTGAATCTATAGTTAATAGTCTGTCCCCATTGTGCCAGCTACTATAATTCCACACGTTAAAGTATATTTAGCATTTCTTCCGGAAGAATTTCATGACATGTACATCCGGCATATAATCATCAAAATAAAACAGCAAATATTAAAGGTTCTGCGTGCACATTGTAATTATTATGTTGTCAATCGATGGATCGACCTTCCCTTTGTTTCGGATTTTCTCCGTTTCACCTGTCAGTGGTTCTGCTTTGGGACGTAAACTCAACGTTACGAGAACGCATGCCTATAAGCTGCCAAGAGGACGAAGACATCTCCAAATTTTGATATTCCTTCGGTTATCGTGTAAGCTTTCCACTTATACGTCTGGTGGTAACGTACACGATTGTATGCTACAAGCCGTAAGGCAGTTTCTTGGAGTAACAACGCCATTTTGATGGTCCGATTCAAGGATTTGACCGTTTCCTATAGCTAGCAACGACTATATTTCAAGATAGCAGATTTCGACTAACAGGAGCGACCCTAACTTTCTGTTGGAAGTTCGAATGGGAAGTGGACATTCGAATTCAGAGCGGGGGGACGCTCTGAATTCGAAAGTTTTCCATGGGACGCGCCGGCCAGAGGACTCGCACGCAGACGAAATCGGTGAATAAATGCGTGGAACGACAGGATGTCTACTCCTTTTCCACATTCATTACAATCCTCTTCTCTCTCGCTCTTCCTGCTCATTCTCTCGCGGAAGCGTCCGCCCCGATTTCTAGGCTTTCAGCAGTTCAGTGACATCCTTCAGTACGTGAGGTCGTTCTGCGTTTATAAGTTCGTTGCACTAGGTCGGAACTGACGGGCGAGAGCTCACAGCTAAGTGAAAGCATGCCACTGTTTCTGATGTTATTTGATATCATAGTTGGAGTGCCGTTTCGAGCAGTTCTTATCGCGACAGTAATTATCTCTACACTCGTGGAGCTTTACCTTTTAAACAGGAAGGTCCAATTCATTTCCAGCGGATCAGTGAAAAATGCAATCGGGAAGTCCTGGACGTTCCTTACACGCAGTTTACGTCGACTATTCTGCGCGGATCGAAGTCCTCCAACCACAGATGAAAGCACTGATAGTCTAGATCTACCAGACCCAGAGTTAACCAATGGAGCTCCTGCTGCGGTCGACCGCTCAGTTCTGGGAACTAGTTCACACGGAATAGTTCTGAGTAATACTGAAGTCTAGATCTCCAGTGCCATGAAATGACTAGGCTCTTGAGGTATCAGAAGAAGTCGAATAGATCTTTGTACACAGTGAATGTCCAGCATATATGCCGATCGAGACAACGTGGACAACTTCTTACTTCTGGATATCCAAAGCAAGGCCAGCAGGCAGTTTTCATCTTTACAGAAACCCAAGCTTTCACAACTTCACGGTGCATCCGTATCCAAGCACCATTGGATGCGCAGTCTCATGCGACGCAAGTCTCGGACCAGCAGATCGATACATTCTACAGTTCTTTTGAAGGCGATGACCACGCACACCCAAACTCTCAGCGAAGATCTAGAGGTCCTCGACAAGTGACAGAGAAAGTCTCCGGATCGATCCACTCTGTGGAATCCCCAGAACCAGGAGTGCTGCGAACTGATTGAATGACCGGCAGTGGTGCAGAGTTCATGGACAGAGCGGAACTTGGACTGCATATAGAATTTCAGCACTGTATGCTTTGCAATTTCTGTGAAGGAGAGGTCATACTTTTCCATCAAGATTTACTCAGCAATGGATGAATTTTGGTGCAAGTGACATCATTGTTACAGCCTAGTAAATAGTGAAGAAATGTAAATTGCCAATGTGCCAACAAAAATATATTTTCTTATTCCTGACCTTACGATAGTTGCATGGAAGTGACTCTGTGTTCCACCACACCACGTGCACATGTTCGATGATCATGACAAAGCTTCTTCGATTAAGATGAGAGTAGGACGTTGTCACTGTCATATGTAACTGTTGAATCGTCAGAAGACGTTGTGTGAAAGATAGGTAGGAATCTGTGACAGCCCGTCTGAGGCAAATCAGGACTACGCAGATATCAGGAAGAAGCTAGTTAATATGCTGAACGGGGGAGTGTTTATCTTCCTGAACTCCACGTAAAGGTATGCCCGTGCGTGCCGATCATATGTACGAGCCATCATCCGTTGCTCCCGACAGGACTGTAATAGTTCTTTTATAATAGTTACGGAGAAAATGCTTGGCCCAGCCCACGTGCGTAACAGATCGAGTTTTGTCAATTATCTCTCCCACAGTTCTATTTCTTCACATGCTGGACTGTTAGTTATATTCAGAATCTGTACAGCGAGCTGCGATGGTAGCTGGAGCAGAAGGCTCGTGAACCTGAGGTTGAGGGCAGTCAAATGAAGCACAACATGAGCTTCAGACAACGACTTGTAAGTCGTGAAATTGCGGACGAATAATGTCGTTTAATTTGCTAGACCCCGATAGTAGTACAACAAAATTGAATAAATCGTCTTCAATTACAATTATGTGTATACAGAGATATCGATACAATCCGCAAATCGTACTAGAACTTCTTCAAGGTCCTGCGTACAGGCTCTTGAGGATATCTTTCGAGTTTCAGCTTAACAATCTACTCACAAGAACCTAAGGTAAGCCCACAACACCGCCCTCGCTGTTCACAAATACTTGGTGGAGTCAACCTCAATAAGGTCTCTTCGGAGCTCCCGTGAACTTGTTGTTTGTCAGATCGATCGTAGTGAGAGAACCCAAGCTGTCGATGCAGGATGGGTAGGAATCCAGAAGGTTGTTCCTCAAAATAAGGGTGTTCAGATTGCTCAGCTTGCAGTACTCGCCAGGGATGGGTCCGATGAGGTTACAGCCGTCAACGATCATCGTCTTGAGGTTGGACAGGCCACCTAAAGTGGTGGGGGGGAGTCCGTTGAGGCCAATGTTGGTCATGTTGAGAGACTCCAAAGCACTTAAATCTCCCAGACCGGAGCATATCACGTACGGTTCTCCAGCAGGAGGGGCCGTTGGAATATCCGCCTGCGCCCACAGCCGTTGCATGTGACTCCGGTCCATTGGCAACAGTTGGTGCCTGCCATCCACGATTGTGTATATACGAAGTTTACCGTTTGATAAACTCTTGCTTTTCTCCTTCCTCCCGTTGAAGAATCTTCTTGCTTAACTTTGATACCCCTGACAGTTTTATAGCAATAACGTGCTTCCACCAGTACCGGAAGTATGTTCCTGACTTGACTTCCATGACTTCGTATCTCACGTGACCTCTGCAAAGTTGCCTGGAACAACACTCCTATCTTACCGGTCTGCCGTCGTTGGTAGTCTACCAGTCATGCGAGTCCTGCAGTAGGGCCCGCTAAAACCTGTATACCTACAGTACTCCGCAAAGGGAAAGAGATATGGATCTTTATTTATTTATTTATTTATTTTTAGCAGTACTGGCATCCAGACTGCTACACTGGGAGGACTTGCAACTACTCATTCTAAGTGAATGGTTGTTCCGGAGGAGAAGGTTATGGATCCTTATCCGTGCCTCTTTATCGAAACAGAGCGCAGACAAGGATGCGGTGAATAAAAGATAACAGAATGACGATGCACCACTTTCTTACGTGTAAAGTATGGCAACCAAAATATGGCAACCAAACCTTCTCCAGGCGGGATTCCCCCTTACGAGTACGCCTACCACTTATCTCATGATCATCACAGTCCTTCTCCACAGAACGACCAAGTGTGAATCTTCATGTTTGCCTTGGATCTTGCATGCGGTCCTTACCAAGGTAGTAGAGAGTTTTCGTTTTTTTGGGCGCTGAAGACTCGAAATCTATTAACGAGACGATCAACAGAGGTGGGAAAGAATTCAGGCCACACCAGAGAAGGCTACCGGAACCAAATCACCACGCAGGGAGTTAGCAACTGGGATAACCACAAGGAGACTGAAGTGTAAGCACGAGCCCGGAGTAGACAAATCCAAGTTGAAGGAACACCAGGCCGCATATGGCCAAGGACGCACGAACGGAGGTCGGAGGAGGTCGACCACCAGCAGCTGTCGGACGAAACACCAGACGGAGGTGGGGCAAGAGTGACAGTGGAATAGTTTGTTACAAAGTTTAACGAATTTCATATATCTGACTGACCCAAGATAGTACAGAGTTGCCCTAGGTTTAAAGAAACCCCGGGACATCCGAACTCATGATTTTCAATTACCACAAAAGATTAATATACAGTAAAATATTCCACATGAGGTAACGGCACGGCGGTCGATAGGCTTCGGGTTAGAGGTCGTTGGCATAAATGGCAGCACCATCGACTTATCTAGATTACACTGGATTTATACGTACCACAGAAACAAGTTCCACGCTAGAAATGCGTCTGTATAATAATATTGTGATGAATAGATCTAGATATCGATAGGAAGGCACGTGTATCACGCTCAGACTGAATTTCACATAAAATTCATCATTCTGTGTGCAGGTAAAGACAGTACATACCTTTATTGCCTTTAAATCGATTGCAAAGTTGGGACTGTTTGAACATATGGAGCGAGAAGTCTCGACAAGTCTTCAATTTCTGGTTTTCCGAGAACATAGAGGACTAAGTTTGAATGCACAGGTTCGTCTGCGTCGGTTAAGACAACAGCCAGCCTTTCAGGTTGGCTGCCATAACTCGTGAGTCCATGGGCCTTGTACTTCTTCGTCGAGGTTCAAGTGCAACTGAATGATGAAGAGAAGATGCAACAAGAGATAGCAGGAGTCTAGGCGATGTTGCACTTGGTGCGGATCTTGCCCTGGGAACCGGTGAGGACGCCAATGTTGCCCATCTTCCTCATGGAATTCACGAAGGAAGGGGTGAAGACCTGGGGAACTCTGTAGATGCTCACGAGAGTCCTCGCGAGGGGGGTGGACCTCAGAGCGTTATCGGACTCGAACAGACCACGTCCTCCGTTGACATCCTGGAAGTAGTTCGAGTCGAGCACGGTGGGGGTCTTCATCTCCATGTTGATTCTGTTACCCGGAGCGTTTGATGGGCACAGGTTTCTGAGGGTCTGGACGTATCTCCGGTCAATGGCGGGGTCGGCTTGACCGGTACCCTTGAAGTTGTACAATCGCTGAAGAATGGCACCGCACCTAGCAGTACCGATGGTGTGTGCACCTGTTTGCAAGCAACATCTGTCGTCAGATTTACATCCCGCCTGCAACTGAAGCTGATCCAGCTGGCTCAAATGCGCACACACGCAATGGCTCAAATGTTGTTTTTCACATTGAGCTGATGGCTGCTAAGATGTTCCTGACCTGAAAGAATGACCAAATCGTTCTGGTCGAGGCCCTTCTTCCGGAAAGCCTTCTGCAAAGTGGTGAAGTTGGCGAAAGGAGCAGGCAGCTCTGTCAAAGTCTCAGAAGAGACGGAGACCGACCCATCCCTTCGTCCTCCGAACCAGGTGCTCACTTTCAGGTTTCCGGCCTGCATGCGGGAAGGTACTGTAACCCTTTAGTACAAGAAGGACTGTGCAGCAGTCAGTTAAATATTAGTTAGCAGGACGATTCATTACAGAGGCAGAATATAAGCTGTGATCGTACCAATTCCATTGCGTCCCTGGCAGCGTAGGCGATAATATCAGCGCAAGATACTACTCCAGGGCAGACTGCTTCCACGGCTGCTTTCGCCGCATCCAAAACCTCAAATCCTCGCAGAGAGTTGGCATTCGGTGCACCCAACTTTTCGGAATCGGCGTTGTCTAGAAGTACGGAGGCATCACAACCCTGCAAAGGCCCGAGAATGTGAGCTTGAACACATTCAACGTACGTATGTTACACAACACTCATCAACCAGCAAGAAACGTATCTCGCCTAGGCCTTAATTTAGATAACAAGACCGAAGGGAGCTAAAAGTAAGGAGGTGAGGTGTTGCCGTGGTACCACTTACTCGCACAAAACAGTCATGGAAGAACATTCGGATGAGTCCGGCAGGGATGGTAGGATCAGAGGCGAACGCTTGTGCTACGGTGTTTCTAATGAGCTGCTCCGCTCTCGGGCAGGAAGACCGGTAGAAATTAGCTCTTAAACCTCTTGGAGGAGCTTGAGCGTCTGCCACTGTTGCGCAAATAGCAACTAGACATAAGATAGCCAAAGCTTTCACACGTGCATCAGCCATGATGCTCTTTGTATGTCAAACGTAACCACCGTATTAGCCTTCGTGCAATTCCTCAATTCTGTCGGCAATCAAATGTTCCTTGTCAATGCATACGACGCAACGTGCCCCAACCGGACAACTTGATAAGAATGCAGACCTTGAAAGTCAAAGAAATATCATCTCACGAGCTAGAAGGTCACTTATCCCTTGCAACATGTCACTGAAGTGGATACTACGATCGAGTTCTCCCCAGAAATTCAGCAGAAGGGAGGAATCGCTGGCCTATTTGGTGTACTAGAACTGGAGAGGCAGGACGACCGATATTGTGTACTTACCTCCGTTTTATAGTGACTCAAACAACAGTAGCTAGCTAGTCTATCAGTGGTAGGGTACTGGGGCGTACTAAGTAGTGAGGTACGTACTAAGTAGCTGACCCCACAATCTGCCTCGGCACTTGATGAATGAGTTAAAGTTTCTCAGACTTATATAACAGGTTCTCAAGTTGCTGTGTTGGACTGCTAGCTGACTTGCTAAATCCGAATGGTTCAGAAGTCAAACCCTGCAACCTACAAGTGCTTGACATCAGCAAGTGTACTCAGATAAACCTAGATCCACATTTTGCTTCAGCAGATCAAATCAACTTACCGAAGTCTACGTACTAAATGTTCCGGTGATCTTTAGCTGTGATGGTTCGTGGGGGTTCACGTGAAGACACAATACCCCCGGGCCCGGTAAGTGGCAGCCAGAAAGAACAGGCTAGGTTCAGCTAAGATTATTAACCTATATCTTAGCGCTCTAATTTGCGAAACGCGTAGCGTGCATAGCGTTGACTTGAAAGCAACGTAGGGGACAGCCGACACGGCAACTGCAGGCCTGACAAGCTAAAAGAAGTCCAACGTTGCATACTCGACGAGAGACCAAGTCTTCGTCCTCATGATCAGAGGTGTGGCGAATGTTTAATCTGGTTTGGCTGACGTCGGATGCTGTCTTTTTCCAAAAGAACTAACGTCTAGCGCATTTGCGAAGGTTTACATGATCATGAATCACTGCGTAGAACAATTATATCTGAACATGGACTAATCGAAAGGAGCCTGAAGGAGGAAAGGTATGCTCGACGACTCAGAATGTTTGTCTCCTGCAGTCTAATAAAAGCATATCAAGAATAAGCAGGTTGTACTTTGCGTATACGTAACGAAGAACCGATGTGATACATAAGATAAACGATATTATGTATGCATCCAGTACTTTTCCAGTGAACATGGTTAATGCACACAGGGAGAATTTACGATAGTCCTGGATTGGAAGACTTCGAAAAGCTGGAATTTCCACATATCGGATAACAGTCCCACATACTGATTCATTTTGTATCTTGTTATTAGTTACCTCTTATATTGTTATGAGTATTTCACTGAGGTAAAGTCTGCATTTTCAATACCTAAGACTCATTGATTCCCCTTCGCGCTGCAGTTCAACTAAAGCGTGACCAAGACCAGTCTACTGACCGTTACCAGTCTCAACAGCAGAGACGTTTAAGTGAATCCTGTGTGAATAGCTGTGATGGTTCGTGGGGGTTCACGTGAAGACACAATACCCCCGGGCCCAGTAAGTGGCAGCCAGAAAGAACAGGCTAGGTTCAGCTAAGATTATTAACCTACATCTTAGCGCTCTAAATTTGCGAAAGGCGTAGCGTGCATAGCGTTGACTTGAAAGTCATAGCAACGTAGGGGACAGCCGACACGGCAACTGCTGGCTTGACAAGCTAAAAGAAGTCCAACGTTGCATACTCTCTGCAACGTCTGTGATATTTGTCCCCAGCGCTCCTCACACAAACATCCATATCTCCCAATGACATCACGGGATTTTCATACCCTCCAAAATCGCTTATCTTTTTCCTTGTTTCTAGAATAACCTCACTTTGGATGCATAAATGGTTGGTGCACAAAGTTCCCTCTGATTCAGATGGGATATGTCTGATGGAGTCATGAACAGGAAAATACTAAGATGAGAATATTTCGCAGGTAATTGAAATCTACTCCCACCGTCCATAGTTGTATGATTTAACACAGGGAAATGCAGGAATCAACTAGCCCTCGCCTATTTATTTGTTTTCTCTCCTGTTTGAAGCAAACCTGCGGATTGACGGAGCTAGTCGACTGGAATAATTGGGACTCTGAGCAGCCGTTAATTATCATCTTTCAGCAGTTTGAGTTGAATTTCCGGGGTTTCGCTTCACAGTGTGTAGTGTTGTGATCAAGACTCAAGAGAGTATCAGTGTCGACTTTTGGGTCAACATTTGTTTCAGCTCAGGAACCGCACTGTCATGGACACTGCTGGAGGTGGGTTGTTGCCTCGCTCGTGATAATCCATCCCCCGGAGTGATATTTCGCTGACGACTACGGCAGCTTGCGATTTTCCGAAACACCTGCTTAATTATCTCTCACTCAGCGCACTATGCATACAAGTAAAAGTCTCCATCATGGCATTTTACTATATATGAACCACTGTCACAGTACTGGTTTTATGTACGCCCATCCTGTCTGACTCGTTCGGACCCGCCTCTTCTAGTCGCCATACAAGTCTTGGAACTCCACTGCAAACTCCACTGCCTCCACTGCAATCAGGGAGGTCCACAGCTCTCTCTCTCATCCAGGGAGTACTCCCATCTCCTGCATTCCTGAAACCTCTGCAGTCACTCAGCAATTCATTTAAGACAGTTTACTAGGTGTGCCAGTTCTCTCTCCGACACTTGTCTTGTACTCTCGAGAGCAATGTGAGTATCTCCTTTACGTTACAACCCCTGTCACAAGAATCAGTCGAGTGAGTGGCCAGCCGACGCTCGTGTGTAGCTATGGCGTGTGGCCAGCGCTAGCGTTTCTCATTCCTCTCTGCTGATGTTTGGGTAGTTCTTGGGGAGGGTATCCTAATTCTGGTGACGTTGTTGTTCTGGTGTTGTTGGTTCATTATCAGCCTCCGGATGTTGGAACTTCGGTCGATTGTTGGGACTGTGAGGACACAAACATGCGCATATTGCAATTAGAGGTTTTGGAACTCTGACCATTTTTCCGTCGGGCTGTTGGCTGTGTGCAGTTCCACTCATTAGCTCTTTCGTCCACAGGCTGCTGCTGCCCAAGATGGGTCACGCTCGATTCTGGACGCTGCTCCTTGTTCTGTCAGTAGCCGCTAAAGCCACACATGCGCAGACTTGCAGCGCCACGGACAACAGTGCGTTGTTGTACTTCTCGCGTGAGCTTTGGCAGGTAGGAAAAGCATTCAGTACATGGATAGAAGGAACCAACTGTTGCCAATGGACGGGAGTCACATGCAACGGCGGTGGTCGAGTGATCGGTCTGGCTATAACGCAATCGGATATTCCAACGGCCCCTCCTGCTGGAGAACCGTACGTGATATGCTCCGGTCTGGGAGATTTAGGTGCTTTGGAGTCTCTCAACATGACCAACATTGGCCTCAACGGACTCCTCCCCACCACTTTGGGTGGTCTGTCCAACCTCAAGACGATGATCATTGACGGCTGTAACCTCATCGGACCCATCCCTGGCGAGTACTGCAAGCTAAGCAATCTCAACACCCTTATTTTGAGGAACAACCTTCTGGATTCCTACCCATCCTGCATCGACAGTTTGGGCTCTCTCACCACAATAGATTTGACAAACAACAAGTTCGGGGGAGCACCCAAGAGACCTTAAGCTTAGGCCACTTGTTCCAAGGTTTACAGGCCTGAGGTTTCGAGGAGTACTGGTGTACTGGTGTAAAGAGCATGCCAAGACGATGTTGCCGCCTTGCATCCCTTACCACTAGGTTCTTGCCGAATAGGTTATTACTTAAGCTTATATATTCTAGGTGTACAGGAGCTTGAAGAAGTTCTGGTAAGAAGTGTGGAATATATTTCTGTGCACATATGATTGTATCTGAAGAAGACCCATTCTACTACTCATCCAACACTCTCAGCTCTATGCTTCCTTGACGATTGTCAGTCTCCAGCAAATTGAATGAAATTTTCTTCCGTTGTTCTCACGACATCAATTTGCTCCGACTGAGAACTTCTCTTGCGTCTGTTGGAGACTTTCTTGTTCGTTCAGTTCCTCAATTGGGTTCTCCATGAGTGTCTGCGCATGCTTGCAGTAGCCTCTCTCCACATCTGCTTGTTTAATTCATCGGCAGACTGTTAACTACATAAAACAGACTTTGAGTAATAGATCTGCACGCAAGGTCGGCCTCCATATGCATGCTAGCACTAACTAAACTGAACGACTGACTTTGCTTCCGATCGTTAAAACTGGACTGTATAGACATTTCTGTTGTAGTGTCTATTTCTAAAACTTTGCAATCGCCTGGAAACTGTAAGTTGTAAGATTTCTGTATTTCTGGAAATACCATCATGAAGTTCGTATCAGGCCAAATTTACATGCCTGTCTTCTTGCCTAATAGAAGAATGGTAGGAAAGGTTGAACATGAGCAACACGTTACCGATGTGAGTTTGGCATAGTCCTTACGTCTTGCGTCCATGCGGAGCGGACTGCTGTCATTTTTCAAGTGGAAGTTTAAAGCGCTTCCCGTTTGTCGTTTCCATCTTCTAGCATGGGCAGGTGTTCGAGTTCTCCATCACTGTTTTGAACAGGCAGTGCTGAAACTTTTGCAGAGAGACATTGTCGGTCTGTGCAATCACTAATAGCGTAAAACCAGCGAATTCAGCCAGTTAACTGAAACGGATCTGGAAGCGGAATGCGGCTGCAGTAACGTAAAGAAAGATGATGATATTCCTCTGCATGCAGTACCTGGTCTTTTGTCCTCCGAGGATCCCCTTTTCCACGACACGAGAAGGCCACGGGGTCAATTTATTAACACGAGCAAAGAAGTTTGACACTCATGATGAATGCAATAAAACAATCCAATGCACCGAAATGCTTGACAAAGTCGGTAGCTCTCCATTTGTCAACCTGTCCACTAGCACGGGAAGTTTGAGATAAACGCGGGGTAGAAGGGCCTCGAGCTCGTACCCTGAAATTAAGTAACCCATAAGGAAACCCGCACACTTGCGCTACTTCGGAACAGCTCTAACTACATTATAACATTCAAGACGATGATTTGTTACGGACACAGATCATGGAAGTACTTGGCCTTACGCCATTCCAAGAGTCTTTCCGCTAAGCGTTAACCATCAACTGTCGGTCTGGCGCTAGGATAGTATCGGCTGTCGTTGTCTTTTCGGCCGCCGGTTGGAATTCCAGATTGCAGGTATAAAGTATATTTTCTAGAAATGAAACCGGGAGAAAAGGAACAGATAAAAAGACAAATGAACCGGTACCTGATATTTATAGTGTTTAAAACCCCCGTGCTGGTATGAAAGCATGAAAAGGAATATTTGTTTTTCTCTCTATGTATTTTAAGGTAAAAAGAAGTTCATGTGAACTTCAAGGTATCTGAAGTTCACATTTAGAAAGTTTGATTCCAACATTCTCACTTAGGGACTAGTTGTTGCAAATTAAATATTTATCCTAGTCTTGGTAGGAGTTAGTTAAACTTTGGAGCAGATAGGCCCTTAGTTAGGACATCCGCTACTATTTCTTGAGTAAGGAAGTACTTCATTTCAGTTGTCTTGGATATAATTTAGTCTTTAATGAAATGGTACCGAATATCTATATGATTCTTCCTGTCTCGAAACTTGGGCGTTTCTACAAGTGCGATTGCACTCTAGTTATCACAATGCTGAGTGCCATAAATGCATCTTCAGTACTCGATAGTGTGACATATTTTTGTCTCTTCGATTACCAATTGATTGATCTTTGAGAGTAGATAAAAATTATTTTCAGAAAGTTGAACGTTGTGACTCGACGTGACCTCCCCAGTTAGAATCAGTGTAGCCGAATGGAGAGATTGACTGAGGTGAGTGCTTGTATTCGAAATACTGGTCTAAAGTACCCATGATATAAAAAAATATGTGTTTTATGACGATGATGTGCTTTAGTCTTCGATTAGCCATGTATTGAGATAATACACTAATGCTAAAGATAAGATCAAGACGAGTGCAAACAGCGACCCAGTTAATCGAGTTTGTTGCACTTTGTCATCTATGCCTTCTCTTCATTAGAAATAGGACAATCTTCAGTTGAGAACTTTTCTCTAGAGGGTCAATGGTGTACTAACAGGTTGACAGTTGTGTAAGTCAAACTGAACAACTTTCCTATGAGGTATAAGATTTGACTGAGTCTTATTCATCCTTCTGCTCGGTTCTAATTAATCTCTATACTCAAGCAATGATGGATATCCTGATTTTGAATTCTAAAGTTAGTTCTGAGCTTCAAAGAAAGAAAGAAAGCATAAGGTTTGCTCTGAACTTCAAGGTGATATCTATTCTTGTCTTGAAATTGAAAGTTCTCTTTGAACTTCAGAATGAATAGTACAAGAGGAGGGTTAGCTCTGGACCTCAGGACAATCCCTCATCTCGTCTCAAGTTGAGAGTTCTCAAAATTTCTGAGCAAAGAGAGAAATTAAAGAGGAGGTTTTGCTCTGAACTTCAAGACGATCCTTCATCTGGTCTTGCAGCCTAAAGTTCACTATGACCTTAGCGAAGACGGAAAGTGGAGGGTTTGTTCTCAACTTCAGAGAGATCTCTCTTCTTATCTTCAAGTTGAAATTTGACATTGAACTTCAAAGCAAATAGTGCAAGAGGTTTTGCTTGAACTTCAAGACAATCCTTCTTCTCTTTTTTAAGTAAAGAAATCGCTCAAAACTTCAGAACGAAGAGGAAACTTAGAAAGTTTGCTATGAACTCAAGGCGATCTCTCTTCTTATCTTGAAGTTGAAAATTAGTATTCGTCTTCAGAGTGAAGAGTACAAGAGGAGGATTTGCTTTGAATTTTAAGATAATCTCTCATCTCGTCTTGAAGTAAGAGTTTACTCTGAACTCCAAAGCAAAGAGAGTTTAAGGATGATCTAGTCTGAATTTAAGGACAATCATCCTTCCTGTCTTGAACGTGAGAGCTTCAAAGCGAAGAGTACAAGAGAAGGATTGCTAGAAATTATTCTGGAATAGAAGTTGAGGGTTTGCTATGAACTTCAAAGCAAATAGAGAATCCATAGGGGCAGATTTGCTCCGGAGTTCAAATCTTTCGTCCCTACTTGAAGTTGAGACTGTACGTAGTCTGATATGTTTGTATTTGCAAATATATCAACGTACGTTGTCGTAGTGCATGACGTTCAAGGTGCGGAAATGGAACTTCAGAAGACACTCGACCTGCATTTGTTCGGGAAGCTGCACCCTAGCTTATCAAGCTGGGCAGGAGCTAAGTTGGGGCCATGCTTGACAAGCTGCCCCCTAGCTTAGACTGAAATATCACCTTCAAAGAGGCCGAAGAGCATCAGAATGCGGAGCTCGGCGAGGAGAGCAACTTTGTGCTTCTAGTTTCGACAGAAAGTGTTTTAAGTAGTAGTTAGTACGGGGTTTAGAATGAGAAATGTATGAAAGAGGGAAATCTGTCGATTTTGGTTCGTGACTCAAACTTAGAATCTGATAGCGTGAGCGTGTAGGTGTTCACAAACACTATAGTTTTGACTCCTTGTTCATTAAAAACGGAGTTGTATAGAGTAAGAAAGGCTAGTAAAGATTTTACAGAAAAATTTCTTCAGGTAAACATATGTACAAAAGTTTTTATCTTCTTGAACGGAACCA
This sequence comes from Asterella californica, assembly GCA_036924285.1. Taxonomy (NCBI): domain Eukaryota; kingdom Viridiplantae; phylum Streptophyta; class Marchantiopsida; order Marchantiales; family Aytoniaceae; genus Asterella; species Asterella californica. Next base: position 18,837,670 of record JAYKYS010000008.1, read on the forward strand.
AAGGCCATCCTAGTGATAGGGCGCCTGCCTAGGAGAGAAGTGGTCTCAGGATCAATCCCCCCTGGCCTCTGGTTCCTATTCCGGCATGTTGGCCTCCTGGAAGGGAGTCTATGTTGGATATGCAGCCACGTCCTGCATATCTAGGGGCGAGAGAGACCGGTATCTCTCTTAATCGTGGGCTTCTTAGCCTAAGCCTCCGCATGCCATCCTGAATATACTATGGGAGATACCTGGTGCGCATATGAGGGGGCTGTAAGCCGTGTGAGGCAGCCTCATAAGTGTTGGGGCTTCGACCTACATTGGATGGCTTGTAGTATATTCAGGGTGGCATCAAGATGGCATCGAGGGCACGGGAAACTTTTGCTGATTATTATGTACGCATAAGGACAGCAGAGGAACAGCTTTAGCAGGGGTCTTAAAATTACAGTGGAAGCGGAAGATTACCGCGGAAGCTTGAAGCGGAATATTACAGCGGAAGCGGAAGATTACCGCGGAAGCTTGAAGCGGAATATTACAGCGGAAGATTACCGCGGAAGGTTGGAGCGGAAGATTACAGCGGAAGCGGAAAACTACAGCGGAAGCGGAAGATTACCGCGGAAGCTTGAAGCGGAAGATTACAACGGAAGCGGAAGGTTGGAGCGGAAGATTACAGCGGAAGCGGAAAACTACAGCGGAAGCGGAAGATTACCGCGGAAGCTTGAAGCGGAAGATTACAGTGGAAGCGGAAAACTACAACGGAAGCGGAAGATTACCGCGGAAGCTTGAAGCAGAAGATTACAGCGGAAGAGGAAAACTACAGCGGAAGCGGAAGATTACCGCGGAAGCTTGAAGCGGAAGATTATAGTGGAAGCGGAAGACTACAACGGAAGCGGAAGATTACCGTGGAAGGTTGGAGCGGAAGATTACAGCGGAAGCGGAAAACTACAGCGGAAGCGGAAGATTACCGCGGAAGCTTGAAGCGGAAGATTACAGCGGAAGCGGAAAACTACAGCGGAAGCGGAAGATTACCGCGGAAGGTTGGAGCGGAAGATTACAGCGGAAGTGGAAAACTACAGCGGAAGCGGAAGATTACCGCGGAAGCTTGAAGCGGAAGATTACAGCGGAAGCGGAAAACTACAGCGGAAGCGGAAGATTACCGCGGAAGGTTGGAGCGGAAGATTACAGCGGAAGTGGAAAACTACAGCGGAAGCGGAAGATTACCGCGGAAGCTTGAAGCGGAATATTACAGTGGAAGCGGAAGACTACAACGGAAGCGGAAGATTACCGCGGAAGGTTGGAGCGGAAGATTACAACGGAAGCGGAAAACTACAGCGGAAGCGGAAGATTACCGCGGAAGCTTGAAGCGGAAGATTACAGCGGAAGCGGAAGATTACCGCGGAAGCTTGAAGCGGAAGATTACAGTGGAAGCGGAAGACTACAACGGAAACGGAAGATTACCGCGGAAGGTTGGAGCGGAAGATTACAGCGGAGGCGGAAGGAGGAGAATTAGAGTTTAAGAGGGGGGTCATCGACAAGGATAGCAGGGGGGCAGCTTAAGCTGGGGCCTTAACTTTTAGGTAAAATATCTGCGGCGACTTGGGGTCGAGGACACTTTTTGAGGAGATTTTTTTTGACTGAGAGCAGGGAGCGGAAGCGGAAGGAGAAGCTTGGAGGCTGAGGGAGATCAATTTTTTCGAACAGAACTGAATTGAGGAATTGGGTGATCGTGACAGAGGGACGTACAAGTATTTGGGGGGCGGAGAGCAGTTTGGAGGCAAAATTTCTTCTGATCGGACAGGAGGCAGTTTTATTGAAGGAGATTGTTTTTGATAATCTGCAAGGGACTCTTGATTGACGCTGGATTAAATTCTTGATAGTTTTCAGTTGGGAGGTTGACGCAGAGAGAAGATTAAGAGTTTGGGGTCTAAATTTCACCTACCAGACTTGAGTTGAGGTGAATTTGGTGGAAAGAGAGCATTATTTGAGTGGAGGGACTGAAACTGAGACTGAGACTGAGAAGGTCAGGTTTTCTGAGAGATTTCAGTGCTGAAGCTGTCGTAGGGAGGGATACAAGGCGTTAGAGTTTCAAATCTTCATCGGTTGTAGGTTCTGGAGAGAAATCTGCTGGAGAAAAGACTAGTTGAGTGGGAATTGGCTGTTTGGCACCTGCGGTGATCAACGTAAGGAGTTGAGTAGAGATAGGTTGTAAATTGATATATGTGGAGGATTATTGAGTGTGTTTTGGAAGAGAAATAAAGCATCGTGAGTTCAGGTTTCTCTTGTCTGTCGTGTCTGAAGGTGGATCTGTCTCTTGAGACTTGAGACTTGATCTGTTGAGTAGTAAGTAATCTATAGTCATAGTGTCTGTGAGTGACTTCAGCCGTTGCGATCTCCTGCTTGGCTCTTGTCTTGATATACAATCTCTACTTCTATCTCGCGATCTATCACAATCAGAAGGCTCGCCCTTCCTGAGAAGGACTCTCCTCGACATAAATCTGGTGCTTCCACTGAGAGTCATCTTGGGGTGATTAATCGCTGAGGTTGCTGAGGTTGAGATTTGCATACAAGGGAAGATGGATCGCAAGAGCGGGAGTGGTGCTATTGCCTCTACGGCTGGAGCATCGGCGTCTACTGCTGCACCTTCGGCTACACTTATGTCTTCAGGAGCCACTGCAGCATCAGGCCTGGATACTACTGAGGTACTGAAGACGCTTGCGGCTTTGGTTCAACAACATCCGATCGTCGGAAGGGGTGAGTTGAAATCTACAAAAGCTTTGCAGGCGATTGTGAATAGGTGTGGAAGATTTGAAGGCAGAGATATTTCCAGATATCTTCGAGAGTACAGAGGAGAGATGGAGCTTGTGAGGGTGACCGATGCAGAGATGATTGGAAGTTTTGAGTTGGCTGTGATTCTTGAGTTGAGAGATCAAGTCAGAGACGTACAGAGGAGAAATCTTGGTGTTTGGGCAAGTTTTGAGCGAGTTCCCCGAGAGGAATTCCTAGAGGAGGATTCTGAGAGAGTTACTAGGAGGACTTTTTTGGATTGGATTGAGCAGCAACCTGGCCATAGGATGGAGTTGAATGAGTTGCTAAGAGAGTTCGATCGAAGATACCGACAGCTTTCGACGCTCGAACGGATAACTTTGGATGCTAGAAAGACAGAGCTCTTCTTGCAAGCCACCGATGAGGCTACAGCAGATCGATTATGCTTCATGTTAGCAGATCGATCACCTGAAGGAGGTGTTACTATGGACTGGGGAAGAGTGGAAGATGCTGTGGCCGTTCTAACAAGACAGAGACGAGGGAGAGTGGTCGTAGGAGGACGACCGCTTGCAGGGGTGATCCATCAATCTTATGCTCCTCCGGTACGGCAACCCCCGGCTCTTGCTCCTAGACCTGTTATTCCTGTAGAAGCGCCTCCAGTGCCAGTTGTACCAGTTCTTGCACAGAGGGTATCTGTTCAGAGGGTGGTTGAGAACTAGGGTCAACACAATCAAATTGAAGAGTTGATCCGACAGATGCATGAATTGAAAGTAGAGCTGGCTGGTTTACATAGGGAGCTCCCACCAACGCCTGGTGCTGCTCGTCAAGGGGGTGCTCCTGTCCGTAGGTGTATCTAGTGTGATAGTCCAGATCATCTTCGAGGAGATTGCCAAGAGCTTACAGCTGCTCTACGAGATGGTGTGGTTCGCTACCAAAATGGTAGACTGCACCTTGTTTCTACCGAAGAGTCATTAAACACGCAGTTTAGACGAGGAGGTATGAGGAGTCTACCTCAAGTTGCTGCAACTGCAACAGTAACTACAATAACAGTACCGCCGATGAATCTTGATGTGTATGATGGGCATATTGAAGTTTCTTCTAGCCCTACTTTGTTGGATAGGTCTCTTGAGAGGAGCAGTACTGAGGTTCCTTCTAAGGTGTTGAAAAGAGGAGCGGAAACTATCCGTAGAGTCACAGGGTGGAAAGATCCCGTAGATACAGCGTCCATTAAAGCTTTCTTGGACGTAGATAAGCATGTTCATTGGCAGGACGCTTCTGTAGAGGAGAAGAGGCGACGAGATGCCTCTGAGCTTGAAACTGGGAATCCAGAGGAGACTAGAGAGGGACAGGGACGGAGGGTCACTAGAAGACGTGCAGCTCCTCCAGAGGATGTCCCGTCTACCTCACAGACTCCACCACCTGCTCCAGGTCCAATGGAGGACGTACAGAGACAACAGCAAGAACCAACGACTGCTGGCAGAAGGTTCACTGCTCAAGAGAAAGGGAAAGGACCTGCTTACAAGCTGGCTGCAGATATTGAGACCTCCACTGATCTTAAAAGCATTCTGGAGCAGAGGATATTAGATGCACGGGTTGAGTTTTCGCTTCTAGAAGTTCTTGGCATCGCAAAGAGAGAGTTTCATGAGTTGATTATTGATGTCATCAAGCGAAAGAGGCAAGTCATATCTGAGCAGGTAGAGAGCCAAATGATAGATATGATAGGAGCTTCTGTAAATGATGTGGAGTTTGAGAAGGTGCATTTTCAGGAGATTGGTGACAAGAGATACCAGCAGGAGGCGTTAGTTGCTGGAACTAGCACTATTGAAGCTGATGATGATGAAGCTGATGGGGAGAGCCCAACTTTCGACAGTGACTTCAAGAAGAGACATTGGGCTCGTGCCACAACTGCCACACGGGTACGTCTTGGGAGTTTGCCTGAACCTATTGCTGCTTTAGTTGACCATGGATCAGAAATCAATATCTGTCACGAGAGATATATGAGAGAGGATTGTGGCCTATCGAGCTGAATCATGGATGGGTTCTGCATGCTGCTAACAACTAGAAGGGAGAGTTGTATGGAGCTTGTCCTAACGTGAGAGCGAGGATAGGTGATGTAGAAGTAGATCAGCACTTTTTTGTGCAATCTTCTGCTTCGTATCCAGTCATTCTTGGTCAACCCTATATCACTGCGGTGCGCATGGAGACCAAAGTGATGGACGATGGATCACACTTTGCTAGGATCCGTAGCCCTGATGATAGACGTTCTGTTCAATTTCTGACTGTTCGATCAAACCACGAGCGAAACAGACAGACCTTGAGGGACTCTCCTATTTGTAGAGGTAAGGGTTTTTAGAACCCACTCTTGTAGAGCGGGAAGACAAGAGTGAAGGATCAAAGACTACTATGATCCCGCCTGAGCAGCCCAAGGGATCACATGAGACTAATGAGGAGGCTGCTCGAGGTTCTGAGAATGTATATAGAGTACCAAGTTGGAGATCTGGTTTGTTGAGTTTGAGTTGTGATGATCGGAGTGAATTTACAAGAGTAGAAGATCTTACTGAAAGGAGTAGGAGGCAGGTGGAGAAACGTATAGCTGATCTACGTTGTATAGGAGCTCTGGAGGAAAATGAAATGATTTCTGGTGTGTATCAAGAGTTTATCGGTGTACAATATTTTGTTCATTGGCTAGATGAAGTGGGTAGGATGGAAGAACAATTGGGAGGTAGGATGGCGATCTCCATCCATTCTCCTAAAGTCTATGAGGAGATTGTCTCGTACTTGCGATATCGTCCTCATCTGAGACTGGAGAATGAATGGAAGGATGCAGTCTGCTGGTGCGGCTCTCGTCAGGAAGCAGAAGTACACGCCAAATATAAAGCTGTAGCAAGGAAGGTGAAGCCTGTGGCGACCCAATTGTCTGTTGATTCGCAACAGCAGATGGAGTCAGCCGCCACTGAATCCGTACTCAGAAACCCTGGACGAATAGGGCATCAGTTTACTCAGGAAACACTCGAACAACTCCAAATAGGAGGAGGTGGTTTCTTGACTGAAGTAGAGAAGAAGATTTCGAACATATGATTGTCAGTCATGGTAGAGCATTTTCTTTTTCAGCTGAAGAGATTGGTTGTGTGGATCCTAGTGTGATAGCTCCGATGGTTATCTTCACTGTACCTCATGTGCCTTAGGACTTGAAGCCGATTCCAGTCCCTCGTGCCTTGCTGCCAAAGCTCATTGAGCTATTGAAGGAGAAGATGCAGATGGGTATCCTCGAGCCCTCCATGGCTCCGTATTCCAGCCGATGGTTCACGGTGCCTAAGAAGTCAGGAGCTTTGCGCTTTATCCAAGACTTGCAGCCTGCCAACAACATCACGATTCGGAACGTGGGAACAGGACCTGTGGTTGATGAGGTAGCTGAGGCGTTTGCTGGGAGGTCTGTCTATTCTATTGGAGATTTGTTTTCGGGTTATGATCAGTTTCAACTTGCCTTGGAGAGTAGAGACTTGACTACCATGCGCACGCCCTTGGGATTGATGCGGATGTGCACTCTTCCTCAGGGAGCTACAAACTCTATAGCACATATGCAGAACGCGAGAAATTTGTACCCGAGAATTGCGAGAATTTGTACCCGAGATCACTATCCCATTTCTGGATGACATTCCCATGAAAGGCTGTCCGGTGGAAGACAAGGATGAAACTGTGACTTCCGATGGTTGCAGGAAGTTTATTGCTGATAATATTCATGACGTGGGTAGGATTCTAACACGTCTGAAGGAGGTACACCTCACTCTATCAGGTACTAAGTCTCGGTTTGGAATGTCAGAGGTTATGGTGGTTGGTCATTTATGTGGCACATTTGGGAGAAGACCGAACCCAGAGAAGGTAGGCTCCTCGACAACGTTGTGATAGCTTTTGATGATGCAGTGAATCTCTTAAGAAATCTGGAGCACGTTGAAGATATACCTAATATGGATATATATAACATGGATATAAGATTAATCTTTCATTTGCTACCCCTTATGTTTTGCTCCACAGAGATGCTTCGGCTATTGTATCTTAGCTTCATAAGCATCAGCTTTTTGAAGATCCACCTACAAATATTTCATTCAAAGATATATGAGGTTATCCTTAAGATTTTGAGAATAAGGAACTTCACCTTCAAGTTCCACGCAACAGACTGCCTAATAAGACCTTGAAGAGATTGATGGAGGAGAAGAGGGTTCAATATTAGAAACCTTACCATGAAGAGCAACATAAGAAGATGGAAGATCAGCGAATAAAAAGTATTTATGTAGCTTATAAAGCTTTTGCAAGACATTTTCAGAACTTTTGTCGCTGATGCGCTAGATGTTAGTTCTTCTGGAAAAGAGACAACATCCGACGTCAGCCAAACCAGATTAAACATTCACCACACCTCTGATCATGAGGACTAAGACTTGGTCTCTCGAGTTCATACCGGAGGTTGAGGATGGACGTGAGAGGGGCGGCGAGGGGCGGGACGGCAGAGGGTAGAGGGGGCAGAAAAATAGTGCTAAGTAAACTAGGGGCGGCTACTTAGTAGTTGTGGAAGGAAGTGCTCGAAGGAAGACGTGAAGGAGGATGCTGTCAGTTAGGGTTGCGGGTTTAGGCTAGTGCAGCTCCTCATGGTGGATTGACAAGTACAGACAGAGAGAGATGACGAACGAGGAAGAGAGAGGAGATAGCTTACGAATCGAGAAAAGGCAAGGAAGTGCGACCCATGGGTTCGTGGGTTTCGGAGCAACAAAGAACCAAGGGCAGAGCCAAGAACTAGAGCTAGAGAAAGAACGAGGCAGAAGAGAATCTCTTAATATGATAGACTCGAGAAGAACAGGGAACCCTGATAGGAGCAAGGTTACTGTGGAGGGTCTCCTCCATTCGCAGAAGAAACGCAATACAACGAGTGAGGAAGAGATTGGAACAGACGAAAGACACGAAGGAGAAAAGAAGGTGTCTGGGACGTCAATGATTGACCCAAGGCCGTTGTCGCAGCAGGACTTGGCAGTAGAGACCTCCACAGTAACAGAAAGAAAGACCGAACACCTCGAAAGAACACAAGGAGGTAAAAACCACAGCCGGGCCGTCACCTCTAACACCTCAGGGTGATTTTGTGAGATCAGAGGGAGCGTGACAGATCCGAGATCACCTCGAAAGTCGAGAGGAGTGTCTCAACAGCAAGCAGGAGATCCTGCACACACAAAGACGAACACCGGAGGGAGGATCAAGGGAGGAATACACAAGACGATACCAACCGAGAAAGGAGGATGCAAGAAACAGCTAGGCGAAACCTTTGAAGATCCTAGGGAAAAGGGGACAAAACCCTTACCTAGAAGGCTTGAATCTGCTGGCAAGAACCGGAATGCCTCAAAAACTAAATGATTTTTCTTGATGTGTGTGCAGAAAACTTTTTTCTTCACACAGGACTATCACGAATGCATTTTTTCGGACGAAAAGTACTTTCATCGCTTGCAGGTATACTTGGCAATTTCAGAAGTTTGGGCATTTGGCTCAATGATGATGATGATTTGAGCAAACAAGGAGATGAACGATAGTACGAATGATGCTTTCAATGCACTGATTCTGAATTAGTTCCAGTTCTCTTCTATCATGCTAGCTTGCTCTCTGTAGGGAATATCGTTTACATTTTCTTTCCAAATTTCTCAGTGCGGGAATCTCTTCAAGTAGTCCTTCTTCGAGGACACATCTTGCACATTGAATGATACAAGCTGATCGAAGAGAATCAAGAATCTAATGCAGAATTGGAAATCCTAGAGTTTAATACACCAAAAGTGAAATAAGTAAAGAGCTTCAACAGCGAACAAGGAATGGGGTTACGAGGCCTCAGGCCTCTCTGACTTCATCAGCATCCAACAGCGGCGGTAGGCTACAGATGAAGCACACAGAAAGTACCAAAAGGAAAAGTGCCATGTATGCTATCTTGGAACGTCAGTTAGCACAAATTGTAACTCAAGGGGACTGATCAACGAGAATATCACAGTAAGAGCACATTATCCGAGATGGTGCCGTTAGATATCAAAGTGCAAAGTAGTGACATGCACAATACGCTATGCAAGCGAATCAAAACGAATCAAGAAGCTAATCAAGTAGAGTCTAAAACAGACTCAAGAGCGCACTGAGTATGAGAGTACCAGAACGCAAGGAAGAGAGAGAGTGTGCATGGTTCAAGAACAATCATGAAAATGCCAAGAGTGACGAGTCAAGTAACGACCAGCCAAGCGGTGAAAGAAAGATATCAAAAGGACAACGATAGCTTTGTCAATCAGCACTTTTTTGCTTCTAATGTAGTCTCTCGATCTGTCAAAGAGAGCTCAATTCCTAATCCCGTCATGGTGCTGTGAGTTGGAGACGGACTATTCAAAATTTGGAGTTTCAGGGCGTGGATAGAAAGTTACCACATAAAGTTTGATCAATAGTGGGACCAGTTCTTCTCCACGTGGCGTGCTATGCACGTCCTCAAGTCTCAGTAACTTGGGGGAGTAACCCTTGGGGTACCACCAGCCCAAAACTATGGAGCTGTCGATTTTGCCTCTAGACTCCCTCCTTCTTGAAAAAACTGCACAACGAGAAGACAAAAGTATTTCTTCTGACACAAAAATTCTTTTTAGATAGAAAAAAAAAGACTGGTGGGAAGAGGTCCTTACTCCAAGAAACTGCCTTACGGCTTGTAGCATACAATCATGTACGTTACCACCGGACGTATAAGTGGAAAGCTTACACGATAACCGAAGGAATATATAATTTAGAGATGTCTTCATCCTCTTGGCAGCCTACATGCATGTGTTCTCGTAACGTTGACTTTACGTCCGAAACTAGAACCACTGGCATGTGAAACAGAGGAAATTCGATACAAAAGGGAGGTCAAATCCATCGATTGACAACATAATAATTACAATGTGCATGCATAACTTTTAATATTTGTTGTTTTATTTTAATGATTATATGTCGGATGTACATGTCATGAAATTCTTCCGAAAGAAATGATAAATATACTAATATAAGATGTGGAATTATAGTAGCTGGCACAATGAGGAATGTCGTGACCTTCAGTCTCAAGATCGGGCATAGACGCGAGCAACGGAACCCTAGTGGACTTGCGCTAGGTCGCGAACGCTGCGAGTGGGACTGAACGGCTTGGTCGGGAAGTCTGGATCAGAGGAACCCTAAGGGGTTCTCTGAACCAAGGTTGGAACATTGGGCTAGGACCTAAGGGCCTACCCCAAGATGACCCTAGACAAACGCTGACCTAAGGGGACAAGTCTGGGAACGGACCGAAACATAAGTCTGGGACATGGGTCCGAGACGTGAGTCCGAGACGTGAGACCAAGACGTGAGTCCGAGACGCAGACGGACTGTGGTTCGGACGCTGGTCTGAACCACAGGGTTCTAGTCTAGGTCTGGACCACAGGTTTCTAAAAAATGACTATAAGTGTTGGAGCTCCAGGGACGTTTTAGGTCGTGGACGGAACTCCACGTACGATCTCGAGACGAGTGAGGTATCATTGGAAAGGTCTCATCAAGAGCTTTCCAGTGATATGTAACACTCCTCGATCTGACCTCCGAGCTGGAAATTATGACCGAACCAGGATCGAGTTGTGATATAATTTTCAGGGACCAAAGAGGAGGGCGAGGCCGTCGATCCCCAGAAGTATATATGAGGAGGGCTCGATGCCTGGGTGGGCCAAGACGAGTCACCCGACCCTAGGGTTTGGCGGGCGGACTCTGAGAGCATGAGGTGATGGCTGGTTCCAAGGCACGTTCTGGTCCAGACTTGGACGTCTGGACTTAGGAACGCTGTAAAGGCTGGGGCAAGACTAGGGAACGAGTCGGCGGGTTAGACCACCATTCGGGAGCCTAGATCCAGACGGACATCACGGACGGTTGGACCGCTAGGTGTGCTGGAGGCACCGTTTAGGACCCTGGACTTTATGAGAAGTCCGCCTCAAGTGATCTTGTGACTTGCTCATGTTTGGGACTTAGGGAATGCTGAGCTTGATGAATAGGAAAACGGTCCGGCTCCGGTCCAGACGAAACTGGGATAAGATAAGTAGTGCATGGATGCTAACTTGTGATAGTGTTTGCAAGTTAGCGGTGTAAATTTTGCGACCTACTGAGCAAGAGCTTCCGCTAACGCAACAAGGCGGTAGGTGCGCAAAAAGTGGTATCAGAGCAGACATTTCGGTTGAGCGAGAACTTGAGGTAGCGGCTGAAGGCTAGACGTTGTCATGCTACTTGGCGGCTACATGCTTGACTTCTATTCCGACGCTTAGGTTTAGTAGTTCTAGAAGTTAGTTCATATTACTTCTAGTCCTTTATGTAAATGTTTGACACCTTTGCATATGGTGTTAACACTATTTTGAGTCCTAGTAGGCAGATAGTATGTTAGTTATCTTGTTCAAGCATTTGTGCGCTTGTGCAAGTGACTTCTTACTTGTCTATGAGGTTCAATGTACATAACTTAGGGTTTCCATGCTGATAGGGGTTTGAGCTCATGGGTTGTACTTACTTGTCACCCATGCACGCTTTCTAGCTAATTTAAGTTATTTTTCGGGGCTATGTGTCGTTTTAGGTAGTTTAAGTATTACGCTGGCACTCTAGGGAGCTTGACGTGGTAGCCTATGAGTGTAGATAAGTTACCAGGTAGTTTAAGGCACAAAAGGACAGTCAAGTGGAGCTATGAACTCCCATTGGTCCATTTTTGTCTTTTGTAAAACTCTAAGTTTAGAAACAGAGCTCTAGAGGAGAGTTCGAGCAATTGGTGAGGTATCTTCGAAATCTGAGAACACAGGAAGAGAGAGCTCGTCGTGCCAAGCACTGTCAGTGAAATTTTTGCTCGATTTGGATCAATAAACAAGGAGTTATGCCCAATTGAAGTTCGGATTGTGCCAAAACTGCGTCACTTTTGTTGATTTTGGGGTTTTCGGTGCCAATTGCAGCAGAATTGAGGAAATCACTTCAAAACTTCGTGGTTGCGTTCACTGTCAGGAGGGCTACGACTGTCCAAAAAGTTTGGAATCATTTGATTAATTGAGTAATTCAGGGCGGCCGCTGAAGCAGAGGGGGTCTGAAAAGCTCTTAATCTAGAGCAGCGACTTTAGAGAAGGAGATCTGGAGTTCTACAAACAATCAGGAGTCCCAACTTCACAGGGATGTTCAGCACCCTGTAGACTTCAAATACTGTGAGAAGATTTGAAATTCATCGAGCCAATGCTCTGTTCTATGTCTGAATAGCTATCTAGGTACCAGAAATTGCCATAATTCTCTTATTCAGAACTTTTCTGTTCATATCTCCGTGTCAGAATTTGATCTCAGGTTGAAACTTCGTCTGTGTGTTCAGTAGTGCCTCATTTACATGTAGGGGAAGTTTAGAAGTCTAAACCTTCATAGTTTTCCTCTCTTTGAGTGTCAAAGTTCACCGCTTAAGCCTATTACTACCAGTGAGACCTAAATTTCGCTTTTTGAGCATATCAGAGGATCCTACACTCCTGTGTGAGTGTTTATAGCTCCTGTTGTGACCTGAAAGCCAACCTCTTGAGTAAACAACCACAGCCAGAAGCCCGGCGCTTTCCTAGGTAGACGGATCACACTCCGACATACTCTCTTATTTGGTGAACCCGACGTGAAACACCTAGGGTGGGAGTTTTCTTGAGAGTGTTACAGGATCAGATATCATGGCCAACCAAGGATCATCAAGTGGAGGTGCTGCTGTTGCCTAGCAACCTGCTCAGTTGGATGCTGCTACGATGAAGATGTTCCAAGCTTTTCATATGTTTATGCAGCAGCAGTAGAGCACAGAGAGGAAGGAGGTGTTAGCAACCAAGGCGTTGCAATCTGTGGTGCACCAGATGGACCAGTTCAAGGGTACAGATATTTCCAAGTATGTGCGATACTATGCTAGGGAGATGGAGGTGAACAAGGTACTTGAGAAGGAGATGGTGGAGAACTTTGAGCTTGCTGTTGTCCCTGAGATTCGTGGGCGTGTAAAGGAGCTCAAGCAGCAGCAAGGACAGAGTTGGGAGAGCTTTATGCGAGCTTTGAAGGAGGAGTACTACACTGAAGATTCAGAGAGGGTGACCAAGAGAACATTCTTGGAGTGGGTGGTGAAGCCTAACAAAGGTTTGTCTGTAAATGAGTTGTTAAGGGAGTTTGATCGTCAATATGCTCAGCTTTCTAGGACAGAGAAGCTTACATTAGAGGTGGAGAAGACCGAGCTTTTCCTACAAGCAGCAGACGTGGCTATTCAAGAGAAGCTTGAGCTGTTGCTGGAAGACAAGAGTGAGGAGAGAGGATTGAAGACTGATTGGAAGGAGGTCGAAGAGGCTGTTTCTTTGCTGACCAAGAGATAGAGAAGAAGGGACAAGGTGGTGGTAAGTGAAGCAGCACCTCTGATAATTCCTGTCAAGCAGTTGCCTGTTAAGCCCGCTTTGGTAATTGCTAGAGAAGAAGACTCACCGCTTGATGAGTTGATTAAGGGTATGAAGGAGCTTAAGCTTAAGCTCACTAGGTTAGAAGAGAAGGAGCAGAATGTACAGCCTGCTATGCAGAGACCTCAGATGAGAGAAGGCTTTGTTCATCGTTGTATATGGTGTGATAGCCTAGACCATGTAAGGAGAGATTGTGGAGAGTTTTCAGATGCATTGAGGAAGGATCTGATCTTCTTCAAAGATGGTAAGATCCATCTGAGAGAGACTGGGATGATGTTGGGAACCAACTTTGGCAAGGGTGGTATGAAGAGGCTTGTGAATGAGATATCAGCATCACATGCTGTTTCTCTTGTGAATGCTGCTACGTGTGGGGTGAAAGTGGAGATGGAGAGAGAGAAAGGGACTACTGGGTTGTGGTCTGATGTAGTGCGGTCCGTAGCTAGAACAGAGCTAGACAAGGATGTGCTACGAAGGGTTGGCAACTCAATTCGAGAAGCTACAGGATGGAATGATCCTGTGGATGTTGATATAGTCCCAAGCTCTAGTAGATCGACGGCTATCATTAGCCGGAGTGGTTAGGGTTGTTAGAGTTAGTTAGAGGGCTAACCCACCATTAGGGTTTCCCTTGTTCTCACCTCCACTATATATACAGAGAGAGGCAAAGCCTCTCTCATCTCATTCCTATTTTACTTCCTTGTCTACTCGCTCTCTCTCTCTTCTTGGAGTGTCCTCGAAGTATCGATCTTTCTACATGGTATCAGAGCTGGTGAGAGTGTGTGTCCCTTGCTGATGAGCAAGATGGAGATTGGAGTACAGGAGAGAGCAGCCGGAGTTGTGCCTGATGTCGAGCACTATCCTGCTGATGCGTTCAGGTGAGACGAAACCGTTTCTTTCGCCACCAGAAACTTTGAACGCGATTTCGGAGGCCTAGACGATTTTTTCTCGTTGTTTTCTGTCGACCAGCCCTTCTAGGGCTGTCTTGTTCAGAAGGTGCGAATTGTGTACTGGGCCAAGTTTCAGTCGATTTGGAGCTTTCCAGCGGCAGATTTTCAAACAGATCTTTTTCGACCAAAACGAAAGTTTTAGGACTTGAGTCCAAAACTAATCCTAACCCACCCCTAGCTATTTGAAAATTTCTGAAAATTTCAAGGGGTCGCACGCCCAAAAGGCTTTGTTCATCGTTGTATATGGTGTGATAGCCTAGACCATGTAAGAAGAGATTGTGGAGAGTTTTCAGATGCATTGAGGAAGGATCTGATCTTCTTCAAAGATGGTAAGATCCATCTGAGAGAGACTAGGATGATGTTGGGAACCAACTTTGGCAAGGGTGGTATGAAGAGGCTTGTGAATGAGATATCAGCATCACATGCTGTTTCTCTTGTGAATGCTGCTACTTGTGGAGTGAAAGTGGAGATGGAGAGAGAGAAAGAGACTACTGGGTTGTGGTCTGATGTAGTGCGGTCCGTAGCTAGAACAGAGCTAGACAAGGATGTGCTACAAAGGGTTGGCAACTCAATTCGAGAGGCTACAGGATGGAATGATCCTGTGGATACTATGTCAGTGCATGCTTATGTTGCAAGAAGTCAGCATGAAGCTGTACTAGAAGAAAAACGCAGGAGGGAGGATGCAGGTGAGGCTTCTACAGCCAAACGACCTGCTACAAGGAGTGAAAGGGCTAGACCAGAGGCAAGGCAGGAGACAACACCTACTCGGGAGGAGACTATGGAGGATCTACCATCTACAACACCAAAGGAGAAGGAGAGGAGCAAGGAGAAGGGTAAGATGCCCGCATACAAACTTCAGTCTGACATTGAGATTGCTACAGACTTGAAGCAGGTGTTAGAGAATCGTATCTTGAATGGGAAGGTTGAGTTTACCTTGGCTGAGATTCTTGGGATTGCAAAGCGTGAGTTCCATGAGGTTATCATAGATATCATCAAGAGGAAACGTCAGATTTTGGGTGAAGCAGCTACGCTTAACGCTCTAAGGACCAAACTGTCGGAAGATGAGGAAGATGAGATTGCTGGTTATTGCTCTCAAGTATCAGAGGGAAGATCAGATCAGCACGTGAGGTTTGAAGATGAGATGGAAGCATCGCAGAAGAGCCATTACTCTCACAACCATTGGGCAAGAGCAACCACAGAGACCTTAGTGAAGTTGAGAGATCTAGAGGAACCTGTGGTGGCGTTGATTGATCACGGTTCAGAGATTAATCTGATGTCTAAGGAGCTGTACAAGCGTGGGAGATGGCCCATAGACACCGACCATGGATGGCTTATCTGCGCTACCAACAACCAAAGGGGAGAACTCTATGGTGCTTGTCCCAACATCAAGGTAACTGTGGGTGATATCAGTGATGTTCAGAATTTCTTTGTGCAAGACATGTCAACCTATCCTATCATTCTAGGGCAACCCTACATTACTGCTGTTAGAATGGAGACACGAGTTATGGATGATGGTTCAGCTTATGCTAGGATACGTAGTAGAGACGGCAAAAGAGCTGTTCAGTTTTTGACCGTTGCTGCATAACATGAGAGGAATCGTGATAGCTTGAGAGACCGTCCACTGCCTAAGATTACTCAGGAGTTTAGAGAGTCTAGGGGTTTTGGCAGAGTACCATTGAAGAGCGAGACTTCAACGGTACAGTAGAGATAGGATTCTCGCCTGATCCAGTAGAACAGGAAGCTTTATCCACTAGCTTCTTAGGATTGACTTCATGTGGATCAGTGTGTTATAGGAAGGTTGAGAATCTGAAGAGGTTTGAGAAGCAACATGTGAAGTATGTACAGCAGTCTTTGTGGGATAGTGGAGAGTTAGCAGGAGATGAATACATATCTGGAGTGTTTGAAGAGCAGTATTTGGTAGATACTATAGGGGAGTTGAAATCTATAGTAGAAAGTTCTATAGATGATGTAGATAGAGTGGTGAGAGTGAGCTCCAAGGAGCTTTATGATGTAATTGATAAGTTTATGGATCGGCAAGAGGTGTATGTGGAGACCAAGTACAAGTCAGTGGCGAAGAAAGTCAAACCAGTGGCTTTGCCTTTACCACTCGATTACAATCAGAAGATGGAGCAAGCTGCACGAGAGTCGACGCTCAGAGGACCGAGAAGAATTAGGCACCAGTTCACAGAAACAACACTGAAGGAGCTGAGGATTGGAGGTGATGGATTTCTTACCGAGCAAGAGAAGAAGAGCTTCAGGGAGATGCTATCTAAGCATGGTAAGGCGTTTGCGTTTGAGTCACATGAAGTAGGATGTGTAGATCCAAGTGTAGTTGCACCTATGGTAATCTTTACTATACCGCATGTGCCTTGGAATCTACGTCCTATCCCTGTGCCTAGAGCTCATCTGCCAAAGCTGATAGACTTGCTCAATGAGAGGATTAGGATGGGTATCTTGGAACCATCTATAGCTCCCTACTCTAGCAGATGGTTTACTGTTCCGAAGAAGAGTGGAGCTTTGAGATTTATCCAAGATATGCAGCCAGTTAACAAGGTGACTATCAGGAATATGGGTATAGGACCTATTGTAGACGAGTTTGCAGAGGCTTTTGCTGGTCGTGCTATCTATTCAATGGGAGACTTATATTCAGGGTATGATCAGTTTCAGTTATCCTCTGAGAGTAGAGACTTGACTACAATGAGGACACCTTTGGGGTTACTAAGGATGTGCACCTTGCCACAAGGTGCTACCAATTCTGTAACACATATGATGAATGGCATGAATAAAGTTTTGAGGGATTTCATTCCTGAAAAAACTATGCCATTCCTTGATGATGTGCCGATCAAAGGGTGTGCTGAGGAGGAGAAGAATGAGGTAATGGATCAGAGGGGGTGCCGTAAGTTTGTTGCAGATCACATAGCTGATTGTGATAAGATACTGAGTCGACTGGAAGAGGTTCATTTGACTTTATCAGGAGCCAAGTCTGTGTTTGGAGTACAAGAGGTGTTAATAGTGGGACATCTGTGTGGATCTTATGGTCAGAAACCTTGTCCAAACAAGGTTGATGTCATCCGAAGGATGAAGGAGACATGTGGATCGGTTACTGAGGTGAGAAGGTTTCTAGGAGCATGTGTGTTTTATCATATATGGATTCCACACTTTGCACATGTAGCAGATCCGTTGTACAAGCTGCTGAGGAAGGGGCAAAGATTTCAGTGGCAAGAGGAGCAAAGGGAGTCTATGAGGAAGTTGAAGGATCTTTTGGCTTCACTGCCAACTCTCCGGAAGGTAACATATGAGTTGGGCAGATCTGTTATCATTACTGTTGATACTAGTCCTATTGGCATTGGATGGGCTGTAGGACAGGATGATGAGGATGGAAATAGATATGTGGTGCGTTTTGGAGCTAAGGTGTTAAGTTCACGGCAGAGAGACTACCCTCAGATAAAAAGAGAACTATGGGGAGTAGTTACTGCGATGAAGAGTGACAAGGAATACTTGATAGGAGCACCTGTGGTTGTGGAGACAGATTGTTTACCTCTCTTGGGAATGATCACTAGCTGTACAACTCCAGATATTGCTATGTTGAGGTGGATAGCATATATCAAGTCCTTGAACCCAGAGTTTAGACATATTGCAGGGAAGGACAATCCTGTGGCAGATATGTTATCAAGGGCTAGGTATTACGATGAGAAAGAAATGATAGATGATCAGGAGGATGTGGGAACAGAGTTCTATTCTAGTGCTCTTGCTAGAAGAGATAGAAGCTGTTTTGCAGTCTCGTTAGAGTTTTTTGAGGAAACTATGTATGATGGCGAGTGGTTGGATCTTGGGCGCTATTTGAGTTCATTGGAAAGGCAAGAAGGCTGGTCTGATGCAGATTTCAGGAGGATCCGTAGAACAGCTTATGGGTACTTTTTACATGGGGGACATCTATGGAAGCGCCCTAAGTTACAAGGAGGTATACTGCAGCGGGTGGTATGTGACTTGGAATTGCAGCAGAAGCTGATCAAGGAGTTCCATGAGAGTTTATGGGCTGGTCATAGAGGAGTTTGGGCTACATTTGCCAAGATGAAGGAAAAGTATTGGTGGAAGGGTATGTATAAGGATGTAGTACAGTTTGTTTCATCCTGTATACCCTGCCAGATGTACTCCAATGTACGCCATCGTGATGGATTGCATCCTACTTATCCTTTAGCCATTCATTACAAATGGGTAGTGGATCTGGTAACTATGCCATTTGGGCTTGGACAAATGAGGTATCTAGTCTTGGCTAGAGAAGATCTATCTAACCAAGTTGAAGGCCGTGCCTTGAGGACGAAGACCACTGCTAGTGTCTGCCGCTTTCTACTTGAAGATGTTATTTATAGATATGGGTGTGTGGGAAAGATCACTGCAGATAGGGGTGAGCTGGATGCACAAGAAGCAGTTGAGTTCTTCAAGCGATTGGGAATCAAGTTGGCGTTAACCACTGCTTACAATCCTGAAGGGAATGGCAAGAGCGAAAGAGGTCATCCGCCAATCATCAAAGCTTTGGTAAAAGCTTGCAAGGGTAAGATCCGTGAATGGCCTAGATTGCTACCGTTTGCTTTATGGGCAGACCGTACAACTCATAGTACCGTTACAAGTTACATGCCAGCAGAATTGATACTAGGGCAAAAACCTGTGATGCCGATTGAGGAGGTTGTGCCTACTTGGAATGTTTTGCCATGGAAAGATGGTAGAAGTACAGAGGATCTTCTTGCATTAAGGATCCAACAGTTAGAACGAAGACCTGAGGATGTTGCCAAAGCTGTGGAAAGGTTGAAGACTGCTAGAGAGAGAA
The DNA here is from genome assembly GCA_036924285.1 of Asterella californica. NCBI lineage: Eukaryota > Viridiplantae > Streptophyta > Marchantiopsida > Marchantiales > Aytoniaceae > Asterella > Asterella californica. The sequence goes on from JAYKYS010000008.1 coordinate 18,856,638, forward strand.
ACAAAGACAGGTTTGATAGAACACATAGATTACGACCCAAACCAGTTAAGGAAGGTGATTGGGTGTTAGTCTATGATAGTAGTCTTGATAATCAGCATAGCGCTATCATAAAGTTTTCCAAGAGATGGTTCGGACCTTATGTGGTGTTAGAAGTTTATGATAATGCCACATACTCTTTGAGAGAGTTAGATGGTGCAGTGCTCAAGATACCAGTCGCAGGAAAGAGAATCAAGCTCTTCAGAAGGAGAGGGGAGGACCAGAACATTGCAGAGCTTACTGAAGATGAAGCTGAAGACTCAATGGAGGTTGAAGATGAATTTGAAGCTGAAGCTGAAGAGTCTTGATCTGGATCTGGCACATACCGGAGGATGTGCAGGTTCAGAGGGGGTGGATGTCGTGCTACTTGGCGGCTACATGCTTGACTTCTATTCCGACGCTTAGGTTTAGTAGTTCTAGAAGTTAGTTCATATTACTTCTAGTCCTTTATGTAAATGTTTGACACCTTTGCATATGGTGTTAACACTATTTTGAGTCCTAGTAGGCAGATAGTATGTTAGTTATCTTGTTCAAGCATTTGTGCGCTTGTGCAAGTGACTTCTTACTTGTCTATGAGGTTCAATGTACATAACTTAGGGTTTCCATGCTGATAGGGGTTTGAGCTCATGGGTTGTACTTACTTGTCACCCATGCACGCTTTCTAGCTAATTTAAGTTATTTTTCGGGGCTATGTGTCGTTTTAGGTAGTTTAAGTATTACGCTGGCACTTTAGGGAGCTTGACGTGGTAGCCTATGAGTGTAGATAAGTTACCAGGTAGTTTAAGGCACAAAAGGACAGTCAAGTGGAGCTATGAACTCCCATTGGTCCATTTTTGTCTTTTGTAAAACTCTAAGTTTAGAAACAGAGCTCTAGAGGAGAGTTCGAGCAATTGGTGAGGTATCTTCGAAATCTGAGAACACAGGAAGAGAGAGCTCGTCGTGCCAAGCACTGTCAGTGAAATTTTTGCTCGATTTGGATCAATAAACAAGGAGTTATGCCCAATTGAAGTTCGGATTGTGCCAAAACTGCGTCACTTTTGTTGATTTTGGGGTTTTCGGTGCCAATTGCAGCAGAATTGAGGAAATCACTTCAAAACTTCGTGGTTGCGTTCACTGTCAGGAGGGCTACGACTGTCCAAAAAGTTTGGAATCATTTGATTAATTGAGCAATTCAGGGCGGCCGCTGAAGCAGAGGGGGTCTGAAAAGCTCTTAATCTAGAGCAGCGACTTTAGAGAAGGAGATCTGGAGTTCTACAAACAATCAGGAGTCCCAACTTCACAGGGATGTTCAGCACCCTGTAGACTTCAAATACTGTGAGAAGATTTGAAATTCATCGAGCCAATTCTCTGTTCTATGTCTGAATAGCTATCTAGGTACCAGAAATTGTCATAATTCTCTTATTCAGAACTTTTCTGTTCATATCTCCGTGTCAGAATTTGATCTCAGGTTGAAACTTCGTCTGTGTGTTCAGTAGTGCCTCATTTACATGTAGGGGAAGTTTAGAAGTCTAAACCTTCATAGTTTTCCTCTCTTTGAGTGTCAAAGTTCACCGCTTAAGCCTATTACTACCAGTGAGACCTAAATTTCGCTTTTTGAGCATATCAGAGGATCCTACACTCCTGTGTGAGTGTTTATAGCTCCTGTTGTGACCTGAAAGCCAACCTCTTGAGTAAACAACCACAGCCAGAAGCCCGGCGCTTTCCTAGGTAGACGGATCACACTCCGACAACGCTTGAGGAAGGACGCGAGACACGAAGCGGATCAGCGTTTCTAGGTGAACACTTGGAGCGATGACCGACGACGGACAGAGTTCTAGGAGGAAGACCAAGAAACGAGGAGCGGCTAACGGGAGCAGATCGACTCGAGCTAGCCTCGAGGCATAGTGAAGGGACGATAACCGACAACCTTCGTCCCAACGTCAAGAAAGCCCAATACCAGCTGTGGCACCAGTGCAGCAAAACGGAGTCTTGGGAGCGGTGCCCAACGATTCAGGTGCGGGAAGTCAAGGAGCTTTGTATGCGAAACTCATCAAGATGATGAAGATCATGCAGGAAGGTATGGCCTCTAGGGATAAACGTATCTCTGAGCTTGAGGCAGGCCAAGGAAGCTCTTCGTCTACCAGAACCTTTGTAAGACGAATTTGCCGACCTCGTTTTCAAGTATAAGAGGGACTCGTAAGGATAAGGATTTCTTAACTGAGTTGGACCTATACTTTGAGGCGCAACAGGCTAAGGAGTCTGACAAGGTGAGAGCGGCGGTTACATTCTTGAAGGACCATGCGCTTCTCTGGTGGACTGCATACAGGGATAAGCATGCCTTGACCATCTCGGCGCTTGGTTGGAAGGAGTTCAAGGAGTTGCTCGCGGGACGATTCACTCCGTAGTATCAAAGGATTCGGGACGGTGTTGAGTTGGTGAGACTGAAGCAAACGAGGACCTTAAGTGCTTACGTGCGCGAGTTCAGTGCCAAACTAGACTCGTTCTCCAAGTGGACTGAGGAGACCAAAATATGTATATTCACTGGGGGACTCAAGTCCAGCTCGGAGAAGGCTCTCTTTTGGATGCCGAAGCTACCTGAAACATGTGCCGAACTTTTGAAGCTAGCGGAGCGAATTGGGGACGCTGAAGTCCAACAGCAGAAATCCTTCGAACGACGCAGCACGGACAAGTTCCAGAAAAAGAACAAAGGCTTCAAGCGACAATGGGACGGGGGTGAGAAGGATCTGAAGGATACTTCTGCCCCGGCAGCAAAGCGATCGCAAACAGGATCGAAACCTTATAGGGGCAAACACCTCAGAAGGACAATGGCGCTAAGTTTACTTGCTACAACTGTGACGAGGTGGGTCATATTGCTAAGGGGTGCACGAAACCTGAGATTAGTAACTGTAGCATGAATGCGTTTGTTGCAAAATACTTGTTGGAGGGCCAGATGACTGTGACCTTGAGAACTACGAAGAAGACGTCGGGATTGATGTTTCTATAAGCCAAGGTTGCAACCGTGATGTTACTTTTCTTATGGACACATGAGCGACTCACTCCTTCATAAGTCCAAAGTTGGTGAAGAAGTTGGGCTTGTCTACGTCAAAGGCAGACAAGCCTATTCAGGTACGCTTTGCCAAGGGCAAGACGTACCAAACTTCTGAAGTGATCTTGGACGTACGATTTGCGTGTGGGAAGTTGGAATTCACAGAGAACTTCACGGTGTGTGAGATGGATGATATCCATGCAGTTTTGGAGAACACTTTCTTGGACAGGTTTCAAGTGGAACTTAGGCAGAAACCTTTAAAGTTAAACGTTAGAGTTAAAGGGCGAAAGCTGGGAGTAAGGCTGATCCGGAAGATGAGGAAAATTGACGACTTGCAGTGAATTTGATCAAAGGTGCCAGGATCAGAACCACCTTCCAAAGCCCCTTACCGACTCAATCAGGTGGAACTCCTTGAGTTGAAAAGACAACTCGGCGAGCTATTAGCGTGGGGATATATTCGAACCAGCAAGTCACTTTATGGAGCACTAGTTCTTTTCGCAAAGAAGAAGGATGGGAAGTTACGACTCTGCGTAGATTATCATGCACTCAATAAGGTGACGGTGAAGAATAATTATCCTTTGCCAAGGATAGACGACCTCTTTGACAGGCTAGCGGGTGCAAAGTACTTCAGCAGGATAGACTTGAAGTCAGGATATTATCAGATGAGGATATTATCAGATCCAGATAGCCGATCCAGATGTTGAGAAGACCGCTTGTCGAACCAGATACGGATCGTTTGAATTCGTAGTGATGTCTTTTGGACTCTGCAACGCCCCTTCGACGTTCACTACATTGATGAACACAATTTTTCGCGAGGAGATGGATGAGTTTGTCATCGTTTACATCGACGACATCTTGATCTACTCCAAAACCTTGGAGTCGCACGCGGAGCAGCTAAGGATGGTGTTGACGAAGCTGCGGGAGCATAAGCTGTTTGCCAATGTAGACAAGAGTGAGTTTGGTTTGGAACACATTAACTTCTTGGGACATGTCATTAGTGCAGAAGGAGTCGGCCCGGATATGCAGAAAGTGGACGCGATTGTGACTTGGGAGCCTCCGACTACAATGAAGGGGATGCGGCGATTCTTAGGATTGGCGCAGTTCTACCGCAAGTATGTGAAGGGGTTTTCAAAGATCGCAAAGCCGCTGACGGATTGGACGGGCAAAGACGCACAGGTAAGTTGGACCAAGGAGGTGGATGATGCAGTTCAGACGATCAAAGCTATTTTGTCAAAGGCGCCAGTTTTGAAGCTGCCGGAGTTCGACAAACCATTCGAGGTGCACACGGACGCGAGCGACTATGCGATTGACGGAATGTTGGTGCAGGATGGAAAACCTTTAGCATACGAAAGCAAGAAGCTATCTGGGACAGAGAGTCGATGACCGACTCACGAGAAAGAACTGTTTGCGATGGTTCATTGCTTGAGAAAATGACGGCATTACTTGGGACTCCACAAGACCCAAGTGTATACTGACAACATTTCGCTCAAGTACTTTGAGACACAAGATCGGGTGACGCCAAAGCAACTACGGTGGCATGATACCTTGGCGCTCATGAACGTGGAATTGATCCACAAAGCGAGAAAGGACAATGTGGTTCCTGACGCCTTGAGTCGCAAGGAGGATATGGAATATCTTTCATCGTCAACACAAATTTTGCGAGCTATGTATCCTAAGGAGTTAGACTTGGAGAGGCGAATACGTGAAGGTTACATGAGCGATGACCAAGCGAAGAAGTACCCTGGAACAACTCAAGCGAGGAGTGAAGTTGCAGAACATGCAGCTAAGACATGGTTTATTCATGTTCAAGCAAAGTCGGGTTTATGTGGGACAAGGAAAACTTAGGACCAAGTTGTTAAAAGAATGTCACGATTTGTCTTATCAGGCCATAAAGGAGAAAAGTCCACTTTAGCAGTGATAGCTAAAAAGTTTTATTGGTCCCACATGAAAGACGATGTTGCCCACTTTGTGAAAATATGTGTAACCTGTCAAGCGAACCGCTTTTCTTATGAGAAGAAACAAGGGTTGCTTCATCCTCTGCCGATTCCAGCCAGACCTTGGGAAAGCATTAGCATGGACTTCATTACCTCTCTGCCTAACTCGAATGGATACAACGCAATTTTTGTGATAGTTGATCGGTTTAGCAAACTAGCGAAGTTTGCTCCGACCTTGGATACTGCAACAGCGTTCACGACTTCTCGGTTGTTCCTAGATACTTGATGGTGTTCACATGGATTACCCCGATGTATTATTTCAGACCGAGACTCTAAGTTCACAAGTGTCTTTTGGAAACACTTGTTTCAAAAGTCGGGAACTAAGTTAAAATTTAGTACCGCTTTTCATCCCGAAACAGATGGACAAACGGAACGAGTTAACTCGCTTCTGAATCAATACTTGAGGAATTATGTGAGGATGGACCAAAGTGATTGGACGGAGTGGCTCAGTCTTGCGGAGTATTGTTACGATTCCATGAAGTATTCGGCAACCGGCGAATCGTCTTTCTTGCTGGTCTCTTGACTTGACTCTTGTAGGGAGTTCTACATCGGTACGACCAAGAACACGGCAAACATCAGCTGAAGAGTTGGTGGCGGCAATGTAGCAGCGCGAGGAGTAAGTAAAGAAGAACCTCGAGAAGGCATAGCAATGATACACGAAGCAGGTAAACAAGCATCGGCGGCAAGTGAAGTTTCAAGTGGGCGAAGAAGTATGGTTAAGTACGAACAACTTCACACTTCCGAAAGAAATATCGGCGAAGTTTTTGTCGAAGTTCGCAGGACCTTTTGTCATTGTCAAGAATCCGCACGAAGATGTCTATACATTAGACCTTCCTCGCGAGTGGCAGTTGCATCCGACTTTCCACGTTTCTTTATTAAAGAAATACTTCAAAGACGATTTGCGACCGGAGCGCAAACATGTACTCAGGTCTCAACCTGAAGTCGTGCAAAGCAAAGCATAATATGAGGTAGAGATCATTTTGCGATCGCGGCGCAAGTCTAACCGAATGGAATACTTGGTCAAATGGCGTGGCTATCATTTGAAGGAAGTGCCAGAGGAGGAGCTAACACATGCAAGTGAAATATTGGATCTATTCAAATGAAGACAAGGACAACAAGGGCGTTAGCAAGATGAGGACATCTCCTTCCAGCGAGGAGTGAAGAAACGACGAACCATACGAGTAGCAACTTGAAGCGATTTGGGCCGATGGATTTTATAGCTTTGTCTTGTATTTGGAAATAAAGACTTTGTTTCTTGAAATTTTGTCTAAGTGTATTGGTAGTGCATGGCTATGACTAGTTCTGATCAGATGCCTAGGATGTTGTCAAGAGGAGGAACGAAGCACACTCAAAGGAATCGAGCCGGTTTGGATAAGCATCTAAATCAAGACTAAGTCTTGATGTCAAGACTTAGGTTTGCCGTAGCATTGGCCAAGCAAGTATGAACTTTCATACTTGTCTTGGGGCTTGGGGTGATCTTGCTTTGTGGTTTTCTACAAAGTAAACTTAGTCGCGCGTCTAAGTCAAATCAGGTTGCAACCAGAAAGTGAGTTTCGGGAGACCTTGTAAGTAGGTGTGAATACTTATAGTTAGAAAGTTAGAGTCTTAAGTATAATGTAGAGCACAGAGAAGATGATGTACCCATTAAGAGTTGCATGTCGTAGCCTTTCGACCATAGACGTTGCGAAGATGGAGAAAAAACAAAAGAGACTGCTACCTCAGGAAGGGGAAACTTACTCAAGTACAGTAGTAAGAGGACTCAACGTTGAGGACATTCGTCCTCACCTTCCAAGTTTCAACCAGGAAGGAAGAATCTAACTAGATCATCAACAAAAGACACTTTGTCAGGCTAACCCCAAGAAGAGTTGGAGAACAAGGCTGCTTTGCGTTTCGACTCCAAGCAACTGAATCTTGTGAAGAGGTCCGATGATATCAATGACTTAACATCTTTCTCATATATCTTCATGACTTTGTCACACATGCCGTAGTTAGAGTTTTTTTCAACCTGACAAAGTTCTTCTTCGGCCGAAGTACGAAGAAGTCATTCCCCACCAACTTCATCGATTCTTAAATCCTTGATAACTTCGTCATTCGGACTCCGTTCTTCTCGCATAACATATCGTTAGAAAGCTCTTCGTCTCAAGAATCCATTCATGAAGAAATCCCATCCAAACTAACTTCACAACTTTGACTGATTCTTCAAGAACAAATCTTCTTCACTAAACTTCTAATTAACATTACTCTACTTCTATCCTCTATCTTTTACTACCTATTCTTCTTATTTAGTCTACAACTAGTCAATTAATTAACAAAAATGAAAAATCAATGCTTCACATACTCCCCCTCTCAATTGTGAAGCGACCTCGCGAACACATCAAAAGTTGTATCTCTTGACTCTCCATCCATTCAGTCGAGTGGCTAACAATCTTCTATCAAGTTCCTCCAACTGAACAGAACCTTACTACAACAACACGATACTTTATAAGGATCCATCCAATGTAAGTGTAACTTTCCTGGAAATTTGGAAGAAGAAGAAGAAGATGGTCATGTTCTACTCTTCTTTTGCTTCTTTCGTCGACTCGACTTCTCATCTTTTATATTCTTCTTTTCTTTCTTCCTCCTCACCAGTCGAGTTAACTTTCCCAAGACTTGGCGATTGTATCTGATTTTCCGGAACCGCTCTAAGAACTTCGTCTTCAGCTTGTCCCATGTATCGATGTCTCCTGGTACTCTGTTTGCATGGCTGTACCAGCTGCGTGCTCTCTTCCTGAGAAGACTTGGGAAGATCCGTAGACGATCCGGCTCAAGGTCTTCCTTATTAGTGATTGATACAGATTCGAACAATTTGATATAAACATCTGCATCTTTGTCATCATCTGAAGATGCTCCTCTGAACTTCAGGTAACCATATTTTATGATGGGTTGGACTGTCATACTTTGAACTCCAGCGCTTGAGGTATCAATTCTTGCGCCTGCACAAGTTCCACTAAGATAGTAATCACTTCTACTGCCTTAGTTGCTGCTGTTTCGTTTGATGAATTCACCTGATCCTGTCTTGTAGAAGTACTTCTTATCTCCAGGTCAAGTGTAAACAGCTGCGGATATAAAACTGTATTAACTTCGGGAAAGGGTCTCCACCCTACTTCACTTTCTTGATGTTCAATCTCAACACTTAGTCGAGTGGTGACTTCCTCGAAGTCAAGTTCTCTCTGAGCAGATTCGAGAGGAGTTGGAGATAAAGACTTTGGTGTCAGAGGGAACTTGATTCACCAAGACTTGGTTCATTCCTCTTCCATTCTTTTCAGTTAGGTGTTCTCCAACTTCGTTCTCTCTTCTTATGCTCTTCTCTTAACCGACGAGCTTCTTCAAAAATCTGTTCTCGATATTCAGCTCATCGTTCATGCAGAGGGCTCGCGGTGAAATAGACACTGAACTCCTCCCAACTGAAGATGAAGTCCCTTCAGATAAACTTTTCACCTCTTGCCACTTCTGAGCGCATTGACCTATCCGCTCCTTCGTGTCTTCTCTTTGACGTTGGACTTCTTCCAACAGATGTCCACGAATAGATCTTCGTTTCAGCGCTCGTTTTGCCCTTCTCGTTTTCTGGTCTTCTTCAGAAGGCGCTGGTGCTCCCTCCGACATACATGTCGACGGTACAACGTACTGAACTTATGTAAAAGTTAAATTTGTATCCTCGGCAACGGCGCCAAAAGTTTTAATGTTTCTATATGTAACAACCCAGAGAAATATAAAGTATCGGAAATAGTAAATAAAGGATCGTTCCCACGAAGATACAGTTAACAATTACACAAAACACAGTACTACGACGTCACAATGATAATTCAGATAGTTTTCTATTATTCTCACGGAATGGAATAATATCCGGATGAGAGATTAAGTCTGATAAGAAACCAAATCCAAGCAAAAACCTGATAAATCGAATACAAACAACAATAAAATAGTTCTTTGATCAGGGACCCTTCCAACAAACATATAAAAGATTCGAGAAGATAGATGTATGAGCAAATGAGATAGCAAAATACTGCTGAAATGTTACTAGTCTTCTTCTGAAAAGACAGAAGAATACATACTTAACATCAAGGTTCAAAAAATAAGCCACTACTCTTCCTAAGAAGTGTTCTTCCTACTAAATCCTCACTCTTAAGAATCCCACTTATTTGAAGAAGCTAAACTTAAGACGAAGTCATCATGTTCCGAACTCTTCTTACAATTTAACTTATGCTCTTCCACTTCACAGTAACTAATATGTTCTCAGATTCTCGAAATGTTCTTCGCTCAAATCGCCCGAAAGCTCTCTTCGCCGAAGTCCAACTTCGGTCATCTGCATCAATCAGATTTACACCTGCGACAGCAAACTACGTCCTTCGTTGGTAAATTTGCCTTCGCCCACTTTTCTCACACTCTCTCTCCGCAATCTTGCGCAATCAAAAATTAAGAAACAAAAATTGAAAACATAGAAAAGGTAAAATGACAATGAGTCGCATCGCTTATATAGCCCTTCGCCTTAACCTAACTGTTTTTTCTAACTAAACTAACTGCTTATCTAACTGTAAAAAGATGATCACATCTAGACCGTATGATCACGACTCCCCACTTGGCGGAACCGAGGTTTCTACTCTACCTAACTGTAACGTCTGTCCTATATTGCATAATGTAAACTTAACTGTCTCCCTAAGCTCCTTCAAATCTCTAATGATTCTCTCCGCTAGCCTAACTATCCTACTCTTCCCCGAAGGATCTGGTGCTATCGTTAACTCTGCCCGAAGTCGCTGGAGTAGCTCCATCTCTGTCACGTCGAGTTCGGTGGCGAAGTATGTTGTCGTAATCTCGTCCACCTTCGTCCGAAGTTCTTCTTTCAAAGTCCTTCTTTCGAAGTCTCTTCTTTCTTATGCAGTCGCCTTCGCTTGAGAAACCTTCTTGAGTTCTTCATCCTTAGTCGTTAGCAGTTCTTGCAATGTGTCTCTCTCTGACTTCAAGTCATGAAGTGAAGTTGAAGTCTGAAGTCCAAAGTTGAAGATAGTACGAAGTTGAAGTTCGAAGTAAGTCTTGAGGTACGAAGTACGAAGTTGAAAATAGGTACGAAGTTGAAGATGAAGTTTGAAGTTCGAAGTACGAAGTTGAAAGGTACGAAGTTGAAGTTTGGAGTTTGAAGTTCGAAGTACAAAGTTGGAAATAGGTACGAAGTTGAAAGGTACGAAGTTGAAGTACGAAGTTGAAATTCAAAATACGAAGTTGAAATTCGAAGTACGAAGTTGAAGTCCGAAGAAAGTCTTGAGGTACGAAGTACGAAGATGAAGTACGAAGTACGAAGTTGAAGATAGATACGAAGTTGAAAGGTACGAAGTTGAAGTACGAAGTTTGAAGTACGAAGAAAGTCTTGAGGTACGAAGTAAGAAGTTGAAGAAACTTCTTGAAGAACCTCCTCACATATAGTTACTTTCTTCAAAACAATCTTCGCTGAAGATCAACTTCTTCGTCAATTTCTCTCTCGATCTCTTCGTCTTTTTTGACATTGTAAACACGATATGACAATGACTTAACATCTTTCTCATATATCTTCATGACTTTGTCACACATGCCCTAGTTAGAGTTTTTCTCAACCTGACGAAGTTCTTCTTCGGCAGAAGTACGAAGAAGTCATTCCCACCAACTTCATCGATTCTTAAATCCTTCATAACTTCGTCATTCGGACTCCGTTCTTCTCGCATAACATATCGTTAGAAAGCTCTTTGTCCCAAGAATCCATTCATGAAGAAATCCCATCCAAACTGACTTCACAACTTTGATTGATTCTTCAAGAGCAAATCTTCTTCACTAAACTTCTAATTAACATTACTCTACTTCTATCCTCTATCTTTTACTACCTATTCTTCTTATTTAGTCTGCAACTAGTCAATTAATTAATAAAAATGAAAAATCAAGGCTTCACAGAAAAAGATGCAGAAACAGCTTTGCCAGAAGTCGCTTCCTCGGCTCCCGATAAGACTCGATCTTCCAACCGTTCCTTCCCTACCTGTCCTCCAGGAAGAGACAAGTTGTGCTCCCAGGCACATGTCACTCACTCACGATCCTGGGCAAGATCTTCTTCTCAAGCCAATAACCTCGGTTCTCGGATTCTGACCTGTGGAAAGCCCTGCGCCACCAATCTTCAGTCCAAGAAGATGGTCTTCCTCGAGCTACGCCTGCCTTCGCAGGTACACGGTTGCGAGGTGGCAAAGCTGCCCAAACCTCCTCCAGAAGTCCCTGGTCGGCGAGATTCCAATCCCATAGGAAGAAATCGAGACCCAACTCCTTGAGGAAAAGAGTGGCCTCGGCCAACTCTGCTGCGGGTAGCACCAACCCTCGAGGATGCATCGACATATTGGAAGACCTGTTGCACTAAGCCACACGCACTTACTATGAGCTGAAGGCTCAATCCTTCCCAAGTGCACACTTCTAGCTTCTACTCTCAAAAGACAAAACTAGTCTTCCAGAAGACAGCTACTCCGTCTTCCGAGATTCTAACAGTACTTCATAGATAGCCTTCGTCTTCTGAGCTATATCTAAACAATCCTATCTAGGCCTCGCATGGATTACCAAGAAGACAACCCACCTTGCATTACATCCTACTTCCTATCAGAAGATACAAGATTCGCGAAACGTAGAGTGCGTAACAGATTCAGAAGATGGTTGCGGGCTCCTGCGGTGACAGTGGCCTCTGGGAAGACACCCGAGACGGTTTCCGATTCAATGTCTTTCTCGGAAGACCTCCCGAAGTCAGGCTTCCCTTCACTGGTCTCACCTGTCTTCGTCTTCCTACGCACAATCTATCCTCACAACAGACTCAAGACATTTGCACTCTGTTCTTCTGACTTCTCACCTCTCATACACACTCAGAAGAAGCTTGCTGCTTGGTGAGAAGACACGATCCTCGACCATTCTCTCCAGATTCTGCCAGCAAGTCTTCTCATGACTCTCTCCTAAGTTTGGGAAGAAGAAGGAATGGCTGCTATGGGTCGGACAGAATAGATCCGAAATGGACCCTCACGTCTCCTCGCTCATTTTGCCAGCCTGTGGAAGATGTGGAGTTGAGAAGCTTGGAAGATCGGGAGGCACAAGCCTAGTCCCCGACTTCTAACTTCTCGAAATAAAAAAACAACTCACCAAGCCACTCAGGATTTGTACCAAGCCTCTCTTAACACAAAAGCAAAGCAAACCCACTCTTGATACGAATTGTGTACAGTCGACTTCCGAAGACAGTCTTCCGAAGATGTTCCAATCTTCCGAAGCGTCTTCTATTCAAGGTTTCAGGAGTAGAGAGATGGTAGGGTAGGGAAATTGATAACTGGGATCGTCAAGTTGAGGACGATGGTTAGGGAAGCTCGAATTGAACTCAGGAAGAAGTAGGAAGATGTCTGATGGAAATTGGGCAGCGCTTCCGCACCCAATGTCACAATGGGAAAAATGGGGATGGGGGGTAATCGATCAGGCTGCCTGCAAACAACCGGGGAAGCGCGGGGGGATACCAAACAAAGGCGAGAAGCAGTGAGAAGGGAGAAGAACATGGGAAGAACCTCTACAATCTTCTGTCTCCTTCCCGAGTTGTCTTCGACCTTCCGCTCGCTTCTGGCTCTAGTCCTAGTTCAAACGCGACCCCACTGAGCTACTTCCTTCGTCCGTTCCTGACTGCGCCTCAATTGATTAAGCCGTCCACCTCCGATTCCACTCAACTGCTTCCAATATCAGCTTCCGGGAGTTTCACAGGAAACGCTTTTCAATCAGTACGCTTCCTGCGCTTCAGCAATTCGACATCGCCTTCCTTCTAGCTTCTAATCGATCCTATCCTCACTCAATTTCACCTCGCTGCCTCCTTACTCGAAGCTCACCCTCTGAAATCGATCTTCTCAAGAAGCGTGCTTGCTACGGGAAGTTGGAATGCGCTAATGCGCTTCCTGCGCTTCTTCTCCGCAGATTAAGAGTTTTTGACCCTAGATGGCTTATCCGACCTACCTACCACCTTGGTGTTACCTAGTAGGTACACCTACTCCTTTACCTGGAAATTCATGGTTAGACCTTCGCGGTCGCTGTCTTCCGGAAGATGGATGTCTTTCCCCGTCTTCCCGTCTTCCCGTCTTCCGAAGACAGAAGACGCTTCCCGGAAGACGGTCGTCTTCGGAAGAAGTCAACTTCTTATTATATTGGTGAGCAACAGGTACTGGAGCAATTTGAACCAAGAGTAAGTTCTTGGTCAAACAAAGGTGTACCACCTTCCAGATTTGGTTATGAGGACAACTGCTTCGTTGCATCTATTGATGGAGAAGAGGCAATTGTTGAACCAGTTACCTTTGAAGAAGCAATGGAAAGCAGACAGAAGCGTGAGTGGACAGAAGTCATACACAAAAAGTATAACTCTCTGATTGATAATGGGACTTGGGAGTCCTCTACGTTACCTGCAGGGAGGAAGTGTATAGGTTGTAAGTGGGTATTTCGTCTCAAGGAAAAGCAGACGGATCCATTGACAAGTACAAGGCGCGACTAGTAGCTAAGGGCTACTCCCAAGTAAAGGGCCTGGATTACACAGAGACATTCGCTCCTGTGTCCAAGTTCAACTCAATTTGAGCAGTATTAAATATTGCAGCGGGGTTATATTTGGAAATCCATCACATGGATGTGGTAACTGCTTTCCTACATGGAGAATTAGCGGAAGAGATCTACATGAAGCCCCCAGTTGGCTTCCCACATCAGGAAGGGGAATCTCTCCGTCTCAGGAAATGCATCTACGGGCTGAAGCAGGCGAACATGGTCTGGGATGGAAAGTTACGTGATTTTCTGAAATCTCAAGGTTTTGTACCAAGTATTGCTGATCCTAGCGTTTTCATACACTGCAGGTACCTCTTCGTCATTACAGTCTGGGTAGATGATTGTGTATTGACAAGTGACAGCATGGAGCGACTGATAACATTCAAGGCGGCCTTTCACAGCATGTATGCCATGACTGATTTAGGAGAGATCAGATTCCTCCTCGGGATCACTGTATTCCGTGATCGGCACCTAAGAATACTTACTCTTTCCCAAGCGCACTACATTCTTGTCATCTTGGAGAAATTCCAAATGCTTGAATGTCGCCCTGTAGACACACCGATGGAGGTTGGTAAGCATCTAGACCTCTCTATGTGTCCTTCTACGGAGACTGAGAAGGCTGTAATGCGGCAAATTCCTTACCAACAGACAGTGGGGAGTTTGATGTACTCACTGGTTGGGACCAGACCAGATATCGCGTATGCCATGTCTAGAGTCACCAAATTCACAGCAAATCCAGGGCGCGTTCATTGACAAGCAGTAAAGAGGATCTTCCGGTACCTACAGGGAACTAAAGACTTTGTTCTAAAGTTCAAAGGGAACTACAACAGCGATGATGAAATCTCCATCCATGATTGGACAGATTCTGACTTCGCTGGAGATGTAGATGATATGAAGTCTATGTCTGGTTATTGTTTTCAACTGAACAGTGGGTTGATATCATGGAGCTGCAAGAAACAGGAGGTGGTCGCTCTTTCATCAGCAGAAGCGGAATATATTGCTCTGTGCCATGCAGTGAAGGAAGCTGTGTGGATGCGCAAGCTATTTTCTTCATTGGGTTACCTGCAAACTGAAGCTACTCAAATCTTTGTTGACAATCAGAGCTGTATACATCAAGCGCATAACCCAGTAGATCACAGGAGAATGAAGCACATTGATGTAAGATTCCACTTCATCCGATCACATATCAGTAAGTCTGTTTCATTAGTCAATATATCAACAAACGACAACATTGCTGATATACTCACTAAACCACTAGCGAGACCAAAATTTACATTATTTAGGTCCAAGCTTGGAGTCTTATCAATTGACTAAGGCTGTAGTGTTCTGAGAGGGAGTGTTGAATATGCCAGTCCACACGGGAAGGATGAGGTGACGATCCGTATATGTCTTGATGTTTTTGCATGCTGGTGACTGTTAGAGTCCCAGCTGCCTGCAAGCTTATTGCCTGCCTTCTTACAGCCAACTATATCGAAACATAAATTTCTAGCTTCGTGGGCTTTCTGAATCATCTGTACTCATTCACACTTTTGATCTGAGGTTGTAGCCGTAGAGAGTTTTTCAAGTTCACTGATTGCCAGTGTAAGCTAGTAAAGAGAAATGACACGGAGTTTTCTCTCAATTACATATTTTCGTCGATGGATTGATATTTCCAGCTTAGCTACGTGTGTATGTGCCTGTAGCAATGTCTGCTACCCAGTCGTCGACTCTTCCTGCAGGAGCTGGAACTGGCACTGCTGCTCCCGTCCAACACAAGTACTTCCATTATCTGTGTCAGTAACAAATCATCGTCTTGAATCTTATAATGTAGTTAGAGCTGTTCCGAAGTAGCGCAAGTGTGCGGGTTTCCTTATGGGTTACTTAATTTCAGGGTACGAGCTCGAGGCCCTTCTACCCCGCGTTCGTCTCAAACTTCCCGTGCTAGTGGACAGGTTGACAAATGGAGAGCTACCGACATTGTCAAGCATTTCAGTGCATTGGATTGTTTTATTGCATTCATCATGAGTGTCAAACTTCTTTGCTCGTGTCGATTTTGCAGATATCGTATCCGGGCAACTAGTAGCAATATGTTATAATCACTCGTATTTCCTTCTTTGCTCTCCGGCATAATAAATTGACCCCGTGGCCTTCTCGTGTCGTGGAAAAGGGAATCCTCGGAGGACAAAAGACCAGTTACTGCATGCAGAGGAATATCATCATCTTTCTTTACGTTACTGCAGCCGCATTCCGCTTCCAGATCCGTTTCAGTTAACTGGCTGAATTCGCTGGTTTTACGCTATGAGTGATGCACAGACCAAACAATGTCTCTCTGCAAAAGTTTCGGCACTGCCTGTTCACAACAGTGACGGAGAACTCGAACACCTGCCCATGCTAGAAGATGGAAACGACAAACGGGAAGCGCTTTATACTTCCACTTGAAAAATAATGACAGCAGTCCGCTCCGCATGGACGCAAGACGTAAGGACCATGCCAAAATTTTGATGTACGCCAAACTCACATCGGTAACGTGTTGCTCATGTTCAACCTTTCCTACCATTCTTCTATTAGGCAAGAAGACAGGCATGTAAATTTGGCCTGATACGAACTTCATGATGGTAATTCCCTCGTTACAGAAATCTTACAACTAACAGTTTCCAGGCGATTGCAAAGTTTTAGAAATGGACACTACAACAGAAATGTCTATACAATCCAGTTTTTACGATCGGAAGCAAAGTCAGTCGTTCAGTTTAGCTAGTGCTAGCATGCATATGGAGGCCGACCTTGCGTGCAGATCTATTACTCAAAGTCTGTTTTATGTAGTTAACAGTCTGCCGATGAATGAAACAAGCAGATGTGGAGATAGGCTACTGCAAGCATGCGCAGACACTCATGGAGAACCCAAGTGAGGAACTGAACGAAAAAGAAAGTCTCCAACAGACGCAAGAGAAGTTCTCAGTCGGAGCAAATTGATGTCGTGAGAACAATGGAAGAAAATTTCATTTAATTTGCTGGAGACTGACAATCGTCAAGGAAGCATAGAGCTGAGAGTGTTGGATGAGTAGTAGAATGGGTCTTCTTCAGATACAATCATATGTGCACAGAAATATATTCCACACTTCTTACCAGAACTTCTTCAAGCTCCTGTACACCTAGAATATATAAGCTTAAGTAACAACATATTCGGGAAGAACCTAGTGGTAAGGGATGCAAGGCTGCAACATCGTCTTGGCATGCTCTTTACACCAGTACTCCTCGAAACCTCAGGCCTGTAAACCTTGGAACAAGTGGCCTAAGCTTAAGGTCTCTTGGGAGCTCCCTCGAACTTGTTGTTTGTCAAATCTATTGTGGTGAGAGAGCCCAAACTGTCGATGCAGGATGGGTAGGAATCCAGAAGGTTGTTCCTCAAAATAAGGGTGTTGAGATTGCTTAGCTTGCAGTACTCGCCAGGGATGGGTCCGATGAGGTTACAGCCGTCAATGATCATCGTCTTGAGGTTGGACAGACCACCCAAAGTGGTGGGGAGGAGTCCGTTGAGGCCAATGTTGGTCATGTTGAGAGACTCCAAAGCACCTAAATCTCCCAGACCGGAGCATATCACGTACGGTTCTCCAGCAGGAGGGGCCGTTGGAATATCCGATTGCGTTATAGCCAGACCGATCACTCGACCACCGCCGTTGCATGTGACTCCCGTCCATTGGCAACAGTTGGTTCCTTCTATCCATGTACTGAATGCTTTTCCTACCTGCCAAAGCTCACGCGAGAAGTACAACAACGCACTGCTGTCCGTCGCGCTGCAAGTCTGCGCATGTGTGGCTTCAGCGGCTACTGACAGAACAAGGAGCAGCGTCCAGAATCGAGCGTGACCCATCTTGGGCAGCAGCAGCCTGTGGACGAAAGAGCTAAATGAGTGGAACTGCACACAGCCAACAGCCCGACGGAAAAATGGTCAGAGTTCCAAAACCTCTAATTGCAATATGCGCATGTTTGTGTCCTCACAGTCCCAACAATCGACCGAAGTTCCAACATCCGGAGGCTGATAATGAACCAACAACACCAGAACAACAACGTCACCAGAATTAGGATACCCTCCCCAAGAACTACCCAAACATCAGCAGCGAGGAATGAGAAACGCTAGCGCTGGCCACACGCCATAGCTACACACGACCGTCGGCTGGCCACTCACTCGACTGATTCTTGTGACAGGGGTTGTAACGTAAAGGAGATACTCACATTGCTCTCGAGAGTACAGGACAAGTGTCGGAGAGAGAACTGGCACACCTAGTAAACTGTCTTAAATGAACTGCTGAGTGACTGCAGAGGTTTCAGGAATGCAGGAGATGGGAGTACTCCCTGGATGAGAGAGAGAGCTGTGGACCTCCCTGATTGCAGTGGAGGCAGTGGAGTTTGCAGTGGAGTTCCAAGCACTTGTACGGCGACTAGAAGAGGTGGGTCCGAACGAGTCAGACAGGATGGGCGTACGTAAAACCAGTACTGTGACAGTGGTTCATATATAGTACAATGCCATGATGGAGACTTTTACTTGTATGCATAGTGCGCTGGAGTGAGAGATAATTAAGCAGGTGTTTCGGAAAATCGCAAGCTGCCGTAGTCGTCAGCGAAATATCACTCCGGGGGATGGATTATCACGAGCGAGCCAACAACCCACCTCGAGCAGTGTCCATGACAGTGCGGTTCCTGAGCTGAAACAAATGTTGACCCCAAAATCGACACTGATACTCTCTTGAGTCTTGATCACAACACTACACATTGTGAAGCGAAACCCCGGAAATTCAACTCAAACTGCTG
Source organism: Asterella californica (assembly GCA_036924285.1). Taxonomy (NCBI): domain Eukaryota; kingdom Viridiplantae; phylum Streptophyta; class Marchantiopsida; order Marchantiales; family Aytoniaceae; genus Asterella; species Asterella californica. The sequence goes on from JAYKYS010000008.1 coordinate 18,875,058, forward strand.
AAAGATGATAATTAACGGCTGCTCAGAGTCCCAATTATTCCAGTCGACTAGCTCCGTCAATCCGCAGGTTTGCTTCAAACAGGAAAGAAAACAAATAAATAGGCGAGGGCTAGCTGATTCCTGCATTTCCCTGTGTTAAATCATATAACTATGGACGGTGGGAGTAGATTTCAGTTACCTGCGAAATATTCTCATCTTAGTATTTTCCTGTTCATGACTCCATCAGACATATCCCATCTGAATCAGAGGGAACTTTGTGCACTAAATAATGTTATGCATCCAAAGTGAGGTTATTCTAGAAACAAGGAAAAAGACAAGCGATTTTGGAGGGTATGAAAATCTAGTGATGTCATTGGGAGATATTGCTGTTTGTGTGAGGAGCGCTGGGGACAAATATCACAAATAGTCTTGGAACTGTAATTATGTTAGAATATTAACTTTACCATGTAATGACAATATTAACTCTCATTAACATGATCACGTATTAATCAGCTATCTTGGTTAGAGACAGTGCTTGGAATCTCTCCCACATGAGCTCGAATCCTGCTTCCAGGAAAGGAGTAGCCTGCAGAGAACTTCCGGACCAAAACACTTTACTGAAAGTTGCAAAGCGCTAACAATGAAAAAATACAAAGCGAAAAAAAAATTATTATACAAAAGGAGAAGTTAAGGGGGTCACTTTATCATTCTAGCTTTTGCTAGAACTAATGAAGAGAAGAGAACAAGTCATTCTTCGAAAACCAAAATAGTTATAATGAAAAAATGATGTGTGTTCAATATAATGAACGAACTAAGGTTCATTATGCAGGCAACCTGCCACAGGGAGAATTGGCACTCACCCTTGATCGGGTTATTACAGAGTTTAAAACTGAAAAATGCAAAAATGTAGAGAAAGGTGCAAACGTAAGGATTTGAAACTGGAATTCAACCAGAAGCAAGGTGAACATCGCTTTATAGGATATTCACTTACATTCTAAACTCTAAATCTCTAATTCAAATTAGTGCCAAAATTTAGAGATCTGCAACGATCGAATGCTCGTAGCCCGGCTCTGCAATGCTGGTTTCTCTCGGCGCTGGCCCTCCCAAGCAACACTCTTACTCTTCGTAGGATGTCAAACTCTCTCCAGTTTATCGCATATGCTCCAATTTCCTTGATAAGGGTTGACGTACGAGTACTTCGCAGATCTCTAATTCAAATTAGTGCTAAAACGTAGTGATCTGCAACGATCGAACTCTCGTAGCCCGGCTCTGCAATGCTGGTTTCTCTCGGCGCTGGCTCTCCCAAGAAATGTAACCATCTCGATGATGCTCTTCGCTCTAGTTGTTTTCACACATGATTCACATAAACGTCTCTGCTGTTGAGACTGGTCACGGTCAGTAGACTAGTCCTGGTCACACTTTAGTCAGTTCTGCTTGAACTGCAGTCTGAAGGAGAATCAATGAATCTCAGATATTGAACATGCAGACTTTACCTCAGTGAAATACTCATAACAATATAAGAGGTAACTAATAACAAGATACACAATGAATCAATATGTGGGGACTGTTATCCGATATGTGGAAATTCCAGCTTTTCGAAGTCTTCCAATCCAGGACTATAGTAAATTCTCCCTGTGTGCATTAACCATGTTCACTGGAAAAGTACTGGATGCATACATAATATCGTTTATCTTATGTATCACATCGGTTCTTCGTTACGTATACGCAAAGTACAACCTGCTTATTCTTGATATGCTTTTATTAGACTGCAGGAGACAAACATTCTGAGTCGTCGAGCATACCTTTCCTCCTTCAGGCTCCTTTCGATTAGTCCATGTTCAGATATAATTGTTCTACGCAGTGATTCATGATCATGTAAACCTTCGCAAATGCGCTAGACGTTAGTTCTTCTGGAAAAAGACAGCATCCGACGTCAGCCAAACCAGATTAAACATTCGCCACACCTCTGATCATGAGGACGAAGACTTGGTCTCTCTTCGAGTATGCAACGTTGGACTTCTTTTAGCTTGTCAGGCCTGCAGTTGCCGTGTCGGCTGTCCCCTACGTTGCTTTCAAGTCAACGCTATGCACGCTACGCGTTTCGCAAATTTAGAGCGCTAAGATATAGGTTAATAATCTTAGCTGAACCTAGCCTGTTCTTTCTGGCTGCCACTTACCGGGCCCGGGGGTATTGTGTCTTCACGTGAACCCCCACGAACCATCACAGCTAGAGATCACCGGAACATTTAGTACGTAGACTTCGGTAAGTTGATTTGATCTGCTGAAGCAAAATGTGGATCTAGGTTTATCTGAGTACACTTGCTGATGTCAAGCACTTGTAGGTTGCAGGGTTTGACTTCTGAACCATTCGGATTTAGCAAGTCAGCTAGCAGTCCAACACAGCAACTTGAGAACCTGTTATATAAGTCTGAGAAACTTTACCTCCCTTCTGCTGAATAGAACTCGATCGTAGTATCCACTTCAGTGACATGTTGCAAGGGATAAGTGACCTTCTAGCTCGTGAGATGATATTTCTTTGACTTTCAAGGTCTCCATTCTTATCAAGTTGTTCGGTTGGGGCACGTTGCGTCGTATGAATTGACAAGGAACATTTGATTGCCGACAGAATTGAGGAATTGCACGAAGGCTAATACGGTGGTTACGTTGGACATACAAAGAGCATCATGGCTGATGCACGTGTGAAAGCTTTGGCTATCTTATGTCTAGTTGCTATTTGCGCAACAGTGGCAGACGCTCAAACTCCTCCAAGAGGTTTAAGAGCTAATTTCTACCGGTCTTCCTGCCCGAGAGCGGAGCAGCTCATTAGAAACAACGTAGCACAAGCGTTCGCCTCTGATCCTACCATCCCTGCCGGACTCATCCGAATGTTCTTCCATGACTGTTTTGTGCGAGTAAGTGGTACCACGGCAACACCTCACCTCCTTACTTTTAGCTCCCTTCGGTCTTGTTATCTAAATTAAGGCCTAGGCGAGATACGTTTCTTGCTGGTTGATGAGTGTTGTGTAACATACGTACGTTGAATGTGTTCAAGCTCACATTCTCGGGCCTTTGCAGGGTTGTGATGCCTCCGTACTTCTAGACAACGCCGATTCCGAAAAGTTGGGTGCACCGAATGCCAACTCTCTGCGAGGATTTGAGGTTTTGGATGCGGCGAAAGCAGCCGTGGAAGCAGTCTGCCCTGGAGTAGTATCTTGCGCTGATATTATCGCCTACGCTGCCAGGGACGCAATGGAATTGGTACGATCACAGCTTATATTCTGCCTCTGTAATGAATCGTCCTGCTAACTAATATTTAACTGACTGCTGCACAGTCCTTCTTGTACTAAAGGGTTACAGTACCTTCCCGCATGCAGGCCGGAAACCTGAAAGTGAGCACCTGGTTCGGAGGACGAAGGGATGGGTCGGTCTCCGTCTCTTCTGAGACTTTGACAGAGCTGCCTGCTCCTTTCGCCAACTTCACCACTTTGCAGAAGGCTTTCCGGAAGAAGGGCCTCGACCAGAACGATTTGGTCATTCTTTCAGGTCAGGAACATCTTAGCAGCCATCAGCTCAATGTGAAAAACAACATTTGAGCCATTGCGTGTGTGCGCATTTGAGCCAGCTGGATCAGCTTCAGTTGCAGGCGGGATGTAAATCTGACGACAGATGTTGCTTGCAAACAGGTGCACACACCATCGGTACTGCTAGGTGCGGTGCCATTCTTCAGCGATTGTACAACTTCAAGGGTACCGGTCAAGCCGACCCCGCCATTGACCGGAGATACGTCCAGACCCTCAGAAACCTGTGCCCATCAAACGCTCCGGGTAACAGAATCAACATGGAGATGAAGACCCCCACCGTGCTCGACTCGAACTACTTCCAGGATGTCAACGGAGGACGTGGTCTGTTCGAGTCCGATAACGCTCTGAGGTCCACCCCCCTCGCGAGGACTCTCGTGAGCATCTACAGAGTTCCCCAGGTCTTCACCCCTTCCTTCGTGAATTCCATGAGGAAGATGGGCAACATTGGCGTCCTCACCGGTTCCCAGGGCAAGATCCGCACCAAGTGCAACATCGCCTAGACTCCTGCTATCTCTTGTTGCATCTTCTCTTCATCATTCAGCTGCACTTGAACCTCGACGAAGAAGTACAAGGCCGGCGCCCATGGACTCACGAGTTATGGCAGCCAACCTGAAAGGCTGGCTGTTGTCTTAACCGACGCAGACGAACCTGTGCATTCAAACTTAGTCCTCTATGTTCTCGGAAAACCAGAAATTGAAGACTTGTCGAGACTTCTCGCTCCATATGTTCAAACAGTCCCAACTTTGCAATCGATTTAAAGGCAATAAAGGTATGTACTGTCTTTACCTGCACACAGAATGATGAATTTTATGTGAAATTCAGTCTGAGCGTGATACACGTGCCTTGCAATCGGTATACTAGGCTATCGATATCTAGATCTATTCATCACAATATTACAGACGCATTTCTAGCGTGGAACTTGTTTCTGTGGTACGTATAAATCCAGTGTAATCTAGATAAGTCGATGGTGCTGCCATTTATGCCAACGACCTATAACCCGAAGCCTATCGACCGCCGTGCCGTTACCTCATGTGGAATATTTTACTGTATATTAATCTTTTGTGGTAATTGAAAATCATGAGTTCGGATGTCCCGGGGTTTCTTTAAACCTAGGGCAACTCTGTACTATCTTGGGTCGTCAGATATATGGAATTCGTTAAACTTTGTAACAAACTATTCCACTGTCACTCTTGCCCCACCTCCGTCTGGTGTTTCGTCCGACAGCTGCTGGTGGTCGACCTCCTCCGACCTCCGTTCGTGCGTCCTTGGCCATATGCGGCCTGGTGTTCCTTCAACTTGGATTTGTCTACTCCGGGCTCGTGCTTACACTTCAGTCTCCTTGTGGTTATCCCAGTTGCTAACTCCCTGCGTGGTGATTTGGTTCCGGTAGCCTTCTCTGGTGTGGCCTGAATTCTTTCCCACCTCTGTTGATCGTCTCGTTAATAGATTTCGAGTCTTCAGCGCCCAAAAAAACGAAAACTCTCTACTATCTTGGTAAGGACCGCATGCAAGATCCAAGGCAAACATGAAGATTCACACTTGGTCGTTCTGTGGAGAAGGACTGTGATGATCATGAGATAAGTGGTAGGCGTACTCGTAAGGGGGAATCCCGCCTGGAGAAGGTTTGGTTGCCATATTTTACTTTGATGTACACGTAAGAAAGTGGTGCATCGTCATTCTGTTATCTTTTATTCACCGCATCCTTGTCTGCGCTCTGTTTCGATAAAGAGGCACGGATAAGGATCCATAACCTTCTCCTCCGGAACGACCATTCACTTAGAATCAGTAGTTGCAAGTCCTCCCAGTGTAGCAGTCTGGATGCCAGTACTGCTAAAAATAAATAAATAAATAAATAAAGATCCATATCTTTTTCCCTTTGCGGAACTGTAGGTATACAGGTTTTAGCGGGCCCTACTGCAGGACTCGCATGACTGGTAGACTACCAACGACGGCAGACCGGTAAGATAGGAGTGTTGTTCCAGGCAACTTTGCAGAGGTCACGTGAGATACGAAGTCATGGAAGTCAAGTCAGGAACATACTTCCGGTACTGGTGGAAGCACGTTATTGCTATAAAACTGTCAGGGTTATCAAAGTTAAGCAAGAAGATTCTTCAACGGGAGGAAGGAGAAAAGCAAGAGTTTATCAAACGGTAAACTTCGTATATACACAATCGTGGATGGCAGGCACCAACTGTTGCCAATAGACCGGAGTCACATGCAACGGCTGTGGGCGCAGGCGGATATTCCAACGGCCCCTCCTGCTGGAGAACCGTACGTGATATGCTCCGGTCTGGGAGATTTAAGTGCTTTGGAGTCTCTCAACATGACCAACATTGGCCTCAACGGACTCCCCCCCACCACTTTAGGTGGCCTGTCCAACCTCAAGACGATGATCGTTGACGGCTGTAACCTCATCGGACCCATCCCTGGCGAGTACTGCAAGCTGAGCAATCTGAACACCCTTATTTTGAGGAACAACCTTCTGGATTCCTACCCATCCTGCATCGACAGCTTGGGTTCTCTCACTACGATCGATCTGACAAACAACAAGTTCACGGGAGCTCCGAAGAGACCTTCGGAGGTTGACTCCACCAAGTATTTGTGAACAGCGAGGGCGGTGTTGTGGGCTTACCTTAGGTTCTTGTGAGTAGATTGTTAAGCTGAAACTCGAAAGATATCCTCAAGAGCCTGTACGCAGGACCTTGAAGAAGTTCTAGTACGATTTGCGGATTGTATCGATATCTCTGTATACACATAATTGTAATTGAAGACAATTTATTCAATTTTGTTGTACTACTATCGGGGTCTAGCAAATTAAACGACATTATTCGTCCGCAATTTCACGACTTACAAGTCGTTGTCTGAAGCTCATGTTGTGCTTCATTTGACTGCCCTCAACCTCAGGTTCACGAGCCTTCTGCTCCAGCTACCATCGCAGCTCGCTGTACAGATTCTGAATATAACTAACAGTCCAGCATGTGAAGAAATAGAACTGTGGGAGAGATAATTGACAAAGCTCGATCTGTTACGCACGTGGGCTGGGCCAAGCATTTTCTCCGTAACTATTATAAAAGAACTATTACAGTCCTGTCGGGAGCAACGGATGATGGCTCGTACATATGATCGGCACGCACGGTCATACCTTTACGTGGAGTTCAGGAAGATAAACACTCCCCCGTTCAGCATATTAACTAGCTTCTTCCTGATATCTGCGTAGTCCTGATTTGCCTCAGACGGGCTGTCACCGATTCCTACCTATCTTTCACACAACGTCTTCTGACGATTCAACAGTTACATATGACAGTGACAACGTCCTACTCTCATCTTAATCGAAGAAGCTTGTCATGATCATCGAACATGTGCACGTGGTGTGGTGGAACACAGAGTCATTTCCATGCAACTATCGTAAGGTCAGGAATAAGAAAATATATTTTTGTTGGCACCTAGCTAGCAAGTGCTCACTGGACGAATAGTATTTGGCAATTTACATTTCTTCACTATTTACTAGGCTGTAACAATGATGTCACTTGCACCAAAATTCATCCATTGCTGAGTAAATCTTGATGGAAAAGTATGACCTCTCCTTCACAGAAATTGCAAAGCATACAGTGCTGAAATTCTATTTGCAGTCCAAGTTCCGCTCTGTCCATGAACTCTGCATCACTGCCGGTCATTCAATCAGTTCGCAGCACTCCTGGTTCTGGGGATTCCACAGAGTGGATCGATCCGGAGACTTTCTCTGTCACTTGTCGAGGACCTCTAGATCTTCGCTGAGAGTTTGGGTGTGCGTGGTCATCGCCTTCAAAAGAACTGTAGAATGTATCGATCTGCTGGTCCGAGACTTGCGTCGCATGAGACTGCGCATCCAATGGTGCTTGGATACGGATGCACCGTGAAGTTGTGAAAGCTTGGGTTTCTGTAAAGATGAAAACTGCCTGCTGGCCTTGCTTTGGATATCCAGAAGTAAGAAGTTGTCCACGTTGTCTCGATCGGCATATATGCTGGACATTCACTGTGTACAAAGATCTATTCGACTTCTTCTGATACCTCAAGAGCCTAGTCATTTCATGGCACTGGAGATCTAGACTTCAGTATTACTCAGAACTATTCCGTGTGAACTAGTTCCCAGAACTGAGCGGTCGACCGCAACAGGAGCTCCATTGGTTAACTCTGGGTCTGGTAGATCTAGACTATCAGTGCTTTCATCTGTGGTTGGAGGACTTCGATCCGCGCAGAATAGTCGACGTAAACTGCGTGTAAGGAACGTCCAGGACTTCCCGATTGCATTTTTCACTGATCCGCTGGAAATGAATTGGACCTTGCGGTTCAAAAGGTAAAGCTCCACGAGTGTAGAGATAATTACTGTCGCGATAAGAACTGCTCGAAACGGCACTCCAACTATGATATCAAATAACATCAGAAACAGTGGCATGCTTTCACTTAGCTGTGAGCTCTCGCCCGTCAGTTCCGACCTAGTGCAACGAACTTATAAACGCAGAACGACCTCACGTACTGAAGGATGTCACTGAACTGCTGAAAGCCTAGAAATCGGGGCGGACGCTTCCGCGAGAGAATGAGCAGGAAGAGCGAGAGAGAAGAGGATTGTAATGAATGTGGAAAAGGAGTAGACATCCTGTCGTTCCACGCATTTATTCACCGATTTCGTCTGCGTGCGAATCCTCTGGCCGGCGCGTCCATGGAAAACTTTCGAATTCAGAGCGTCCCCCCGCTCTGAATTCGAATGTCCATTTCCCATTCGAACTTCCAACAGAAAGTTAGGGTCGCTCCTGTTAGTCGAAATCTGCTATCTTGAAATATAGTCGTTGCTAGCTATAGGAAACGGTCAAATCCTTGAAACGGACCATCAAAATGGCGTTGTTACTCCAAGAAACTGCCTTACGGCTTGTAGCATACAATCGTGTACGTTACCACCAGACGTATAAGTGGAAAGCTTACACGATAACCGAAGGAGTATCAAAATTTGGAGATGTCTTCGTCCTCTTGGCAGCTTATAGGCATGCGTTCTCGTAACGTTGAGTTTACGTCCCAAAGCAGAACCACTGACAGGTGAAACGGAGAAAATCCGATACAAAGGGAAGGTCGATCCATCGATTGACAACATAATAATTACAATGTGCACGCAGAACCTTTAATATTTGCTGTTTTATTTTGATGATTATATGCCGGATGTACATGTCATGAAATTCTTCCGGAAGAAATGCTAAATATACTTTAACGTGTGGAATTATAGTAGCTGGCACAATGGGGACAGACTATTAACTATAGATTCAGAGTCTGAATATCCGTGTTGCTGTCAAGGTTGAAGTCAAATGCGATGTTCACTGTTATAGAAGGCATTCAATTTATTTAAAGGTCTGGCCATGGCAAATATTGTATGAAGAAGGAAAGGGTTTCAGCTTCCGCATGAAAATGTAATGTTATGAGAGACATGGTAAAGTTCATGCATGACAAGTTGGCCACAATTCGTATGAGAATTTATCTTTAGTGGGGTGCTGATCTTGGTGGACAAGGGGTACTTAGACTTTTGCAGATTCTGAAGGAGGAATTATAATGAAAATAACTAGCCAACACTAGTCAATTCAATCAGATTCCATCCGAGTATAGTTCTGAATCATCTCTTCTTGGCTGGCCCATAAGTTTAGGAGCCAGCAGATAACAAAAACTTATATGGCCACAGCCGTAACCATTTACGCTTGAGACCCCTACGTAGTAAAGAGCACTAACTGTATAGTGCTTTCGACATCGTCGTAAATTCCTGGACGTTAATTCTAATCATTGATATTTCATATTTGTTTGTTTTTCACTTTTGATAAAAAATGGAGATGCAAACTCTTTTATTTTATTCTGACTGGGTCGTGTGCACCCCTACGTAGTAAAGAGCATTAACCATATAGTGCGATACTTACCTCGTATAGACCTATTGGAGCTTGGGCCTCTAGGAACAAATGTTTAGTGTGTGCATGCATGGTTGAAATGGCACGAGTGACCGGTTAACGTTCACAACAAGAATGTCATTTATTGTGAACTACGGAATTGTTTTTAACGTTTTCTTATCTCAAGTCGCTCTTTCTTCCCTAGGCCTCATCTCGAGTCACTCTTCCTTGATCGTTGTGTGCTGGTTGTTCCACCCCCGGCGGTCAGTGAAATTTTCATCGTTCTCTTTGACAAGGTGGGCCGGTGGTGATCGTAGAGTACATATTACCTGAGATTTGCTACTTTGTCATTTTTGTGTGTTTGTATTTTAGTTTCATTATTGTTAAGTTTATAAATGCTTAAACAGTAAGAAATTCAAGAAATTTTACTGGAAACTGTGAAATTTTGGATAACCCCGAATTTGGTTTCGGAACCGTTATTTGTGAACCGATTTATATACTTTGGAGTGACCAGCATTGGCTTCAACGGACTCCTCCCAACCACTTTGGGTGGTCCGTCCAACCTCAAGACACTATTGCAGATGTGAGGTCTTTACAAATCTCTCAAGACGATAAATATGCATTACTAAACGCGATGGTTCGTATGATTTATGAATGTTTCTTACCGTTACCAAGCGTAAACCTTCATACATTCTTCGTATTCTCAAAATTCTCTGACACAGACTTATCAAACAAAATCTTTCGTATGTTATAAAGAGATACGCTTCATAAATACATTTAACATTTACAAATAATTCGTTTTGTATATATACTAAACTAACTTTTTCATAAAAGGGGTTTAGATTCATGAAGAGCATTACTGGGTAGAAGTAGACGTAGGAGGAAGAGTAGTCTATCAGCCACTAGGAACTGGAATCAAAAGAAGTTTGCTGATATCCGGATATAGTTGTCGACTTCAAAAACTATTAGAGGTGTAGATGTTGACTTCGATATTCTTGGGAATCAGAGTATTTTTCTGTCGCTGTCACAGTAATATAAGTGAGATCCGGAGGGGTTAAGCAGTCAAATTTCACGTGGAGCCAATCCTTTAGCAGAAGTCAAGGATCTGTTTGCCCATTTTTCTCTGATCGCTAGACTTTATCTCCGCGTGATGCGATTTCAGGGTGAGCAAGTCGCTTAAAAAAAAAGAAAATTCTTCCCGGGGTTCCTGTCGGTGTCTCAGGATTCTGTAATATTATTCCCACTTCCACGGTTTGTTTTGGGAATATTGATCGATCCTCTTTTGATGCTGCATGCATTATGCATTTGACACATGTCAAAATTACTTGCCAAGATTACCTGTCACAGCAGGAGTCCTCAGCCTTCTGCCGAACCATCCATAGGTTTCGCTTCTCACATATCTTGACATCTAATGTTAGGAAGTAGGATGAATTGCAAGATGGATTGTCTTCTTAGGAATCCATGTGATGTCTTGTTTAGTTAGGATTGCTTAGATATAGCTCGGAAGACTTCATGTACTTAGGAAGCACTGTTAGAATTCTGGAAGACGAGATAGATGTCTTCTGGAATACTAGATTCATCTTTTGAGAGTGGAAGCTGGACTGTGAGGACCTGCTAAGGACTGACCTTTAGGCTCATAGCAAGTATGTGTGGTTTAGTGTAACAGAAGTTCGAACATATTGATGCATCCTCGAGGGTTGGTGTTACCACAAGCAGAGTTGGCCGAGGTCAAACCTTTCATCAAGGAGTTGGGCCTCGACTTCTTCACATGGGACTGGAACCTCGCAGACCAGGATACTTTGGAAGATGTCTTGGCAGCGTTGCCTCCTCGCAACCGTGTACCTGTCAAGGCAAGGGTAGCTCGAGGAAGATCATCTTTGTGGACGGTGGAGTGGTGGCGATGAGCTTTCCAGAGGTCAGAAGCAGAGAACCGTAGATATGAGGTGGAGAAGAAGATTCTACCGATGATCTCAGAGAAGTGGCATGGACTTGGAAGTACTACATACCTCTTCTTGGAAGACAGACAGGAGAGGAACGGATGGAAGGTGGAAGCTTACCGGGAGCCGAGGAAGCGTCTTCTGGAAAAGTTGTACCTTCATCTTTTCCCCAAAAGAAAGACCTAGAAGGTTAGATATCTTGGAGATCATGACGTGGAGTTCTTGAAAACTATCTGGGAAGAACATGTCGTCAACTGGGGCGCCTTCTTCCACACCTACGTCTAAGTAGAGTTGATGTACTTGGACATCCCAACAGGAAGGCTTCTTACCCCCTTTTTCTGGTTATATGTACGTGTCTAAGGGGACCTGAAGGAAGACCAGTTGGTCAAGTATGGGCCAGCGAGACAACGAGAGATGAAAGAAGAGACCCCGGAGGAAGAAGACCGAACAGCTACCATGTCTTTCCCTCCCACTCTAGTGTCTCAGGCAAGACCAGACACTCAGCAGAAGATGATTAGGGTGCGAGAAGACACGCCGTCATCAAGGAAGATGGGACCTAGGAGTGTGCTTCGGAAGAGTACATCTTTCTCGATCATCCAATCTGGATCTGAGTCGGATTCACATGATGACACGCCCAGCACCAAGATCGCGAGAAAGACAGCTTCTACGACTACAAGGAGTCTGAAGTCGTAGAAGCTGTCTTTCGCGAGAAAGATAGCTTCTACTCATGTCTTGGCTTCGCGAGAAAGACAGCTTCTACATGAGTTGTTGTTCCGACTGCGATAAGAGACAGCGCAGCGAAGAGGACTACTTCTGCGATGAGAAGAGATCTTTCACCTCAGAAGACGTTGAGGGTAGCATCTTTTCGAGCGCAGAAGGAGAAGACCATGGTGGTGGTAGAAGAGGTTTCCATGCCTCTGGAAGATAAGGAAGACGTCTCTGAAAGACAAGGAAGATGTCTCTGATCAACTAGTGGACATGAACTTATCTTCTGCGAGAAGACGCCTGGAAGAATTCAGCGCATTCTTCAGTTCAGAGATCCAGCCAGCAATGGAGTTGGTGAAGAAGCGCACGATGGCTCAGGAGAAGTCATTGTAGCATGGATTCGGTCTTTGAAACTTAATTCAGCAAGAGGAAGTCCAGAAACAGAAGCAGGAAGCTCTAGAAGTCAACCTCCACACCACAGAGAAAATGACCACAAAGTATAAGGTGGAAGCTTCTGTTTATGCCTAGGAGTTGGTACAACTGGGAAATAGAACCAGGAGTTGTAAATGCAACTTCAGCAGCGCAAGTAGGAAATTTTGCAGATCAAGGATAAGCTCACTGATCTCGCAGAAGAGAAGACGACTTGGAGTGCACTGCAGGAAGCCACTGAAGCTCAAGCTACAAAAGAGAAGAAACAGCGAGTAGAAGTAGAAGCTTGAACCAAAGAGATCACGGCACAGATGAGAGAAGCACTTCAGAAGAAGTTCAACTTCACTGCGGGAAGGAAGCGTCTGATCCTAGCTCGTACATGGGATGACGCTTCCAGGAAAATATTAGTGGACTACAAGGAGAGCATGTTCCGCTACCTGGATTGACATATCGAGGACCTGAAGACTCTCTACAGTCTTCCCTCGATTCTCAATCATGCAATTACATCTTCTGGTGCACCAAGATCGGCGATTGAGAAGGATCTCGACAAGGAGGAGTTCGACCTCGCTGTCAACTTGGTAGTGACAGCGTTGAAAGCCGAGAAGAAGAGCGAAGAAGCCCCGGAAGACAAGAAGCAGAGATGTCTTCCCAGGTGTTCAGAGTAGAGGAGGTGACTACCTTTGACCTCTGTGAGGTCACTCCAGCTCATAGTGTCGAGCATCTAACACAGAAGAGCCAAGAAATGCAAATGGATTCAACTTCCCAAGGACCTCTTCTAGCTTCCGAAGCCATGATGGAAGCACAAATGATGAGCCCGAAGAGGAAGTCACTTCAGCCGCACCAGAGGTACCAGCAGGGCCACCCACGGTGCTAGAAGCCGAATTAGGAGGTCAGACATGTGAGGAACCTATGAGGACTACACCTGACGATCAGGAGTAGGTAGTAAAGGTAGTTAGCAGTTAATTACCCTGGCTATTTTTATAGGAATCAGAGTCTTCTATTTTAAGGTGAACAACTTCCTCTTTATTTATTACCGTTGCTTATCCTGTCCATGTGGCAGGATAAGCAACAGTAGGAGCAGGAAAGTAGTTTCTCAATTGAGAAGGGAACCGAAGCCTAGGAGGTGGTGGTCTTTCTGACAACATCTCATCTTTCCCTGACTGTGAGTTACGATTGGAAGGGATCTCCCTCCTGCGACTCAAGGTAATTGTATAAAGTAGATAACAATGTAGGATTTTACACACATGTGGGCACACACTCACAGACACTACGTTGTCGTGTTGAGAGTTTTCTTGGGAAGGGCGGAACCTTCTGGCTGTGATATGATCTTGAAGGCTGTGTTCAATCAACTCAGGGAAGCGTTGGACTCTTGGCTGTGGCTGGTTTACTCAAAGGATAGGCTTCAGGTTACAATGTGATACTGAAAAACACTCATACAAGTCTCTTGGCTCTTCTGATATGTTCAGGAAGCAAAGTTCAGACTTAACTAGCAACGATAAGATTGGACGGCGAACTTTGACACTCAGGATTGAGAAATATGTGAAGGTTCAGATTTCAGAACTCCTCCTACATGTTAATGAGGTGCTACTGGATACACATACGAAGTTTCAGCTTCAGATCAATTCAGAGCACTAAGATATGAGTAGAAACTTTCTGAGTAGAGAAATTACGGCAATTTCTGGTACCCAGACAGCTATTTCGACCTAGAACAGAGAATTTGCTCGATCACTTTGGAAAATTCTTACAGGATTTGCAGTACACAGCTTGCTGAACACTCCTGTGAAGTTGGGCCTCCCGACTATACACAGAACTCCAGATCTCCTTCTCTGAAGTCGCTGCTCTAGATTAAGAGCTTTTCAGACCCCCTCTGCTTTAGCGGCCGCCCTGAATTACTCAGTCACTCAAATGATTCGAAAATTTTTGGACAGTCGTAGCCCTCCTGACAGTGAATGCAACCACGAAGTTTTGAAGCGATTTTCTCAATTTTGCTGCAATTGACACCGAAAACCCCAAAATCAACAAAAGTGATGCAGTTTTGGCACAATCCGAACTTCAATTGGGCATAACTCCTTGTTTCTTGATCCAAATCGATCAAGAATTTCACTGACAGTGCTAGCCTCGACGAGCTCTATCTCCCTGTGCTCTCAGATTTTGCAGTCCTCTCACCAAATGCTCGAACTCCTCTTAAGACCTCTACTACTAAATTTAGTGGTACACAAAGACAAAATCGGACCAATGGGAGTTCATAGCTCCACTTGGCTGTCCTTTAGTGTCTCAAACCACGTGGTGACTCAAATTTGCACATAGGCTACCACGTCAAGCCCCTAAAGTGTCAGCATAAACCCTAAACTACATGCAACGACACGTAAAACGACACGTAATCTCGAAAGATAACCTAACCTCGCTAGGAAGCATGCATGGCCAACATGTAATTACAACCCATGAGCTTAACTCCACCTACATGATAATCAACCTACTAAGACTCAAAATATATAACATCCTCCAGTGTCGACTTCTCTGAGGTCCTAACTTCACTCAGAGAGACTAACGCTTGACAGAGAGATGAATTATTTACAATGTAAAATGATTCACATCACAACAACGTGCGTAAGGTTTTAGAGTAGGTTTGCACCTCCGCTCCCAGTAGGGGATCGTAAGGATGTAGATGATAATAGACAACATAGACAGAGAACGGCAACATCGTGCAGTCCTCTTTCTAAGTTGGTGTGTCGAGAGATAGTGACAGAAAGTGGATGGATTGAGCTTCCAAAAGTCAATGTAATTTCTTCTCGGGAGTGGATTTCATATTTGATTGCTTTAGCTTTGTCTATGTCTTCTGGGGAGTGGATTTCATCGAATTCATACCCAAATGTGCATGAGAATCCTTCTTGTTGAGTGGCGGTGATTGTTAGAAGTTGTGTAGGGTCCAAGCTTGTCTCATCCAATGGAGCACTTTGGATCTCCGTACGAACTGTCCCATGGGAGATTGGTCCCTTGAGTCAGAATAGTCGGAGCAACGACAGAAAAAGCCGGAAGCCTTTTTTCCACAACAGAAGACGACATCTTCGACTGGAAGACAATATAACTGTAAGCAGATTTGTAGTCTTCTTCCTCAATTTACTACAAGCAGGGATGGCTTGTTAGTCAGGATCCGGACTAGAAGCCTGTCAGAATCTTAATTTCTCTCTTTTCTCTTGTTTCTTTTTGTTTGGATTTTCTTTTCTTTTCCATCTTCTCTCATCTTCCCGTCCTCCTACCTTCTTCTATTGGATTTCTGAGACTTCTATTGAGTATCAGGGATGTGAATGTCATTGTAGTGCTGCCGGAAGATCGTTTTCGCAAGCAGAAGCCTGAGAAGGCTATAGGGACATACACCCTATGATTAATCTAACCCTATTAGAAATTGTAAGAGCAATGTGTGATAGGGAATAGTAATTTGACATCTACGAAGCATGGACAGTCTTTTGGAGGTGTCAGAAGCCGACTTGAACCCCCAGAAGCTGAGAATTGCTTCAAGAAGACCGTCGTGAGAAGACTGGAAGCCGTGACCTGGAAGCAGTAATCGTCTTACCAGACTTTTCAGTGGGTAATTGTGTGATATTTAAGTAGCAGTAGTTGTATATTAAGGTCCATAGCACCTTCTGAAGGGTCTGGAAGCCGTGTGGTTTTGTGAGAAGATATAAATCCAGAGTGTTTGTGAGTTTGGACAGATCTTAGAACTTAGAGAAGCGATACTACTCTTTTATGCTACAATGGGCTAAAAGAGAAATCCTAGGACACTATAGTTTTCCACATCGCAACGAGTTTACGGCCTCTTACGTATTACTTGATGCAACAAATCTCTGTTGAACTTTGTTGTAAAAGGATATGTGAAGGTCATGTGCAGTGACATTTCGTACGTGTGAATGCACTTGAAGTGAGGACATGGGAGATGCGCATGGGTCGTCCTTGTTACTCACTTGTTTGGTGTTTGGACAAGGGAGAAAAGACTTCATAAAAATAAGACTTCATGCACAAAACCAGAAAACCCTTCTGTTTCTATATCATCTCTGGCTGCTTATGAGATGTAGATTAAAATATTTCATAATCAAAAGAATGATGCATCACCCTCCGAGACAGATAAGTTACTTAAGTTGTTCTCGGACTTCCCCTACTGCTTCAGTCGACCGTTCATGGTTCTGACCTTCAACAGTGCTTTGGACTTCGGCAACTTCAACTTAAGAGATGTCTTGATCCAATCTTCTGATCTTGAGAAAGTTATGGCACTTCGTGTTAGCAAAGGAAAGACGAAATACCGCAGCTTTCTAGCATATTAGCTTAGAAACTGATCTTCAAAACCAGTTGTGAGATCAGCTTCCGTGGTGTAGCTGAGAAACTTGTAGGGAGGAGGTCTCTGGATCAAATCCCTTCAGACTCACAACCGGCTTGGAGTAGGCTGGCCCGACGGGGGAATATGAGGGGCACCAAGTTGCCTAGGGGCGGGACACTAGATGTCCCTTAAACGTACCGTGAATGCGGGACGCCTCCGTCTACCTCTGCACTAGTGCAGTCACCTAGTGTGGATGTTAGAGGGAGATTACCACCGGGTTTTGAAATGGACCTCTCACCTTCGGGTTGGTGGGGTAATTAGTACGAATTCGGTTGCGGCCGAAAAATCAAGTGAAACTGATACCTGAGGCCATACTTACGGCACTTCAAAGTTAAGGGGGAGGAAAACGACAATGGTGATAACTCGGGCTCCACGTGTCAGAACGAGGTGATTCCGGTGGCCAGAGGTAGCCGTGGTGGAGTTACTTTGGGTGGAGGTGGCGGATGCTGACTGTAGAGCCGAGACGGTGGTCGTCCGTACAGATGAACCTGCGAAGCTTAGTGAAATAGTCTTCTTACGTTGTCGGAGTGTGATCCGTCTACCTAAGAAAGCGCCGGGCTTCTGGCTGTGGTTGTTTACTCAAGAGGTTGGCTTTCAGGTCACAACAGGAGCTGTAAACACTCACACACGAGTGTAGGATCCTCTGATATGCTCAAAAAGCGAAATTTAGGTCTCACTGGTAGTTATAGGCTTAAGCGGTGAACTTTGACACTCAAAGAGAGGAAAACTATGAAGGTTTAGACCTCTAAACTTCCCCTACATGCAAATGAGGTACTACTGAACTCAGAGACGAAGTTTCAACCTGAGATCAAATTCTGACACGGAGATATGAACAGAAAAGTTCTGAATAAGAGAATTATGACCATTTCTGGTACCTAGACAGCTATTCAGACATAGAACAGAGAATTGGCTCGATGAATTTCAAATCTTCTCACAGTATTTGAAGTCTACAGGATGTTGAACATCCCTGTGAAGTTGGGACTCCTGATTGTTTGTAGAACTCCAGATCTCCTTCTCTAAAGTCGCTGCTCTAGATTAAGAGCTTTTCAGACCCCCTCTGCTTCAGCGGCCGCCCTGAATTACTCTGTTACTCAAATGATTCGAAACTTTTTGGACAGTCGTAGCCCTCCTGACAGTGAACGCAACCACGAAGTTTTGAAGTGATTTCCTCAATTCTGCTGCAATTGGCACCGAAAACCCCAAAATCAACAAAAGTGATGCAGTTTTGGCACAATCCGAACTTCAATTGGGCATAACTCCTTGTTTATTGATCCAAATCGAGCAAAAATTTCACTGACAGTGCTTGGCACGACGAGCTCTCTCTTCCTGTGTTCTGAGATTTTGAAGATACCTCACCAATTGCTCGAACTCTCCTCTAGAGCTCTGTTTCTAAACTTAGAGTTTTACAAAAGACAAAAATGGACCAATGGGAGTTCATAGCTCCACTTGACTGTCCTTTTGCGCCTTAAACTACCTGGTAACTTATCTACACTCATAGGCTACCACGTCAAGCCCCCTAGAGTGCCAGCGTAAAACTTAAACTACCTAAAACGACACGTAGTCCCGAAAAATAACTTAAATTAGCTAGAAAGCGTGCATGGGCGACAAGTAAGTACAACCCATGAGCTCAAACCCCTATCAGCATGGAAACCCTAAGTTATGTACATTGAACCTCATAGACAAGTAAGAAGTCACTTGCACAAGCGCACAAATGCTTGAACAAGATAACTAACATACTATCAGCCTACTAGGACTCAAAATAGTGTTAACACCGTATGCAAAGGTGTCAAACATATATATAAAGGACTAGAAGTAATATGAGCTAACTTCTAGAACTACCAAACCTAAGCGTCGGAGTAGAAGTCAAGCATGTAGCCGCCAAGTAGCGCGACATCCACCCCCTCTGAACCTGCACATCCTCCGGTATGTGCCAGATCCAGATCAAGACTCTTCAGCTTCAGCTTCAAATTCATCTTCAACCTCCATTGAGTCTTCAACTTCATCCTCAGTAAGCTCTGCAATGTTCTGATCGTCCCCTCTCCTTCTAAAGAGCTTGATTCTCTTCCCTGCGACTGGTATCTTGAGCACTGCACCATCTAACTCTCTCAAAGAGTATGTGGCATTATCATAAACTTCTAACACCACATAAGGTCCGAACCATCTCTTGGAAAACTTTCTGATAGCGCTATGCTGATTATCAAGACTACTATCATAGACTAACACCCAATCACCTTCCTTAACTGGTTTGGGTCGTAATCTATGCGTTCTATCAAATCTGCCTTTGTTTCTCTCTCTAGCAGCCTTTAACCTTTCCACAGCTTTAGCAACATCCTCAGGTCTTCGTTCTAACTGCTGGATCCTTAATGCAAGAAGATCCTCTGTACTTCTACCATCTTCCCATGGCAAAACATTCCAAGTAGGCACAACCTCCTCAATCGGCATCACAGGTTTTTGCCTTAGTATCAACTCTGCTGGCATGTAACCTGTAACGGTACTATGAGTTGTACGATCTGCCCACAAGCAAATGGTAGCAGTCTAGGCCATTCACGGATCTTACCCTTGCAAGCTTTTACCAAAGCTTTGATGATTGGCGGATGACCTCTTTCGCTCTTGCCATTCCCTTCAGGATTGTAAGCAGTGGTTAACGCCAACTTGATTCCCAATCGCTTGAAGAACTCAACTGCTTCTTGTGCATCCAGCTCACCCCTATCTGCAGTGATCTTTCCCACACACCCATACCTACAAATAACATCTTCAAGTAGAAAGCGGCAGACACTAGCAGTGGTCTTCGTCCTCAGAGCACGGCCTTCGACTTGGTTAGATAGATCTTCTCTAGCCAAGACTAGATACCTCATTTGTCCAAGTCCAAATGGCATAGTTACCAGATCAACTACCCATTTGTAATGGATAGCTAAAGGATAAGTAGGATGCAATCCATCACGATGACGTACGTTGGAATACATCTGGCAGGATATACAGGATGTAACAAACTGTACTACATCCTTATACATACCCTTCCACCAATACTTTTCCTTCATCTTGGCAAATGTAGCCCAAACTCCTCTATGACCGGCCCATAAACTCTCATGGAACTCCTTGATCAGCTTCTGCTGCAATTCCAAGTCACATACCACCCGCTGCGGTATACCTCCTTGTAGCTTAGGACGTTTCCATAGATGTCCTCCATGTAAAAAGTAACCATAAGCTATTCTACGGATCCTCTTGAAATCTGCATCAGACCAGCCTTCTTGCCTTTCCAGTGAACTCAAATAGCGCCCAAGATCCAACCACTCGCCATCATACATAGTTTCTTCAAAAAACTCCAACGAGGCTGCAAAACAGCTTCTATCTCTTCTAGCAAGAGCACTAGAATAGAACTCTGTTCCCACATCCTCCTGATCATCTATCATTTCTTTCTCATCGTAATACCTAGCCCTTGATAACATATCTGCCACAGGATTATCCTTCCCTGCAATATGTCTAAACTCTGGGTTCAAGGACTTGATATATGCTATCCACCTCAACATAGCAATATCTGGAGTTGTACAGCTAGTGATCATTCCCAAGAGAGGTAAACAATCTGTCGCCACAACCACAGGTGCTCCTATCAAGTATTCCTTGTCACTCTTCATCGCAGTAACTACTCCCCATAGTTCTCTTTTTACCTGAGGGTAGTCTCTCTGCCGTGAGCTTAACACCTTAGCTCCAAAACGCACCACATATCTATTTCCATCCTCATCATCCTGTCCTACAGCCCATCCAATGCCAATAGGACTAGTATCAACAGTAATGATAACAGATCTGCCCAACTCATATGTTACCTTCCGGAGAGTTGGCGGTGAAGCCAAAAGATCCTTCAACTTCCTCATAGACTCGCTTTGCTCCTCTTGCCACTGAAATCTTTGCCCCTTCCTCAGCAGCTTGTACAACGGATCTGCTACATGTGCAAAGTGTGGAATCCATATATGATAAAACACACATGCTCCTAGAAACCTTCTCACCTCAGTAACCGATCCACATGTCTCCTTCATCCTTCGGATGGCATCAACCTTGTTTGGACAAGGTTTCCGACCATAAGATCCACACAGATGTCCCACTATTAACACCTCTTGTACTCCAAACACAGACTTGGCTCCTGATAAAGTCAAATGGACCTCTTCCAGTCGACTCAGTATCTTATCACAATCAGCTATGTGATCTGCTACAAACTTACGGCACCCCCTCTGATCTTTTACCTCATTCTTCTCCTCCTCAGCACATCCTTTGATCGGCACATCATCAAGGAATGGCATAGTTTTTTCAGAAATGAAATCCCTCAAAACTTTATTCATGCCATTTATCATATGTGCTACAGAATTGGTAGCACCTTGTGGCAAGGTGCACATCCTTAGTAACCCCAAAGGTGTCCTCATTGTAGTCAAGTCTCTACTCTCAGAGGATAGTTGAAACTGATCATAACCTGAATATAAGTCTCCCATCGAATAGATAGCACGACCAGCAAAAGCCTCTGCAAACTCGTCTACAATAGGTCCTATACCCATATTCCTGATAGTCACCTTGTTAACTGGCTGCATATCTTGAATGAATCTCAAAGCTCCACTTTTCTTCGGAACAGTAAACCATCTGCTAGAATAGGGAGCTATAGATGGTTCCAAGATACCCATCCTAATCCTCTCATTGAGCAAGTCTATCAGCTTTGGCAGATGAGCTCTAGGCACAGGGATAGGACGTAGATTCCAAGGCACATGCGGTATAGTAAAGATTACCATAGGTGCAACCACACTTGGATCTACACATCCTACTTCATGTGACTCAAATGCAAACGCCTTACCATGCCTAGATAGCATCTCCCTGAAGCTCTTCTTCTCTTGCTCAGTAAGAAATCCATCACCTCCAATCCTCAGCTCCTTCAGTGTTGTTTCTGTGAACTGGTGCCCAATTCTTCTCGGTCCTCTGAGCGTCGGTTCTCGTGCAGCTTGCTCCATCTTCTGATTGTAATCGAGTGGTAAAGGCAAAGCCACTGGTTTGACTTTCTTTGCCACTGACTTGTACTTGGTCTCCACATACACCTCTTGCCGATCTATAAACTTATCAATTACATCATAAAGCTCCTTGGAGCTCACTCTCACCACTCTATCTACATCATCTATAGAACTTTCTACTATCGATTTCAACTCCCCTATAGTATCTACCAAATACTGCTCTTCAAACACTCCAGATACGTATTCATCTCTTGCTAACTCTCCATTATCCCACAAAGACTGCTGTACATACTTCACATGTTGCCTCTCAAACCTCTTCAGATTCTCAACCTTCCTATAACATACTGATCCGCATGAAGTCAACCCTAAGAAGCTAGTGGATAAAGCTTCATGCTCTACTGGATCCGGCGAGAATCCTATCTCTACTGTACTGTTGAAGTCTCGCTCTTCAATGGTACTCTGCCAAAACCCCTAGACTCTCTAAACTCCTGAATAATCTTAGGTAGTGGACGGTCTCTCAAGCTATCACGATTCCTCTCATGTTCTGCAGCAACGGTAAAAAACTGAACAGCTCTTTTGCCGTCTCTACTACGTATCCTAGCATAAGCTGAACCATCATCCATAACTCGTGTCTCCATTCTAACAGCAGTAATGTAAGGCTGCCCTAGAATGATAGGATAGGTTGACATGTCTTGTACAAAGAAATTCTGAACATCACTAATGTCACCCACAGTTACCTTGATGTTGAGACAAGCACCATAGAGTTCTCCCCTTTGGTTGTTGGCAGCGCGGATAAGCCATCCATGGTCGGTGTCTATGGGCCATCTCCCACGCTTGTACAGCTCCTTAGACATCAGATTAATCTCTGAGCCGTGATCAATCAATGCCACCACAGGTTCCTCTAGATCTCCCAGCTTCACTAAGGTCTCTGTGGTTGCTCTCGCCCAATGGTTGTGAGAATAATGGCTCTTCTGCGATGCTTCCACCTCATCTTCAAACCTCACGTGCTGATCTGATCTTCCCTCTGATACTTGAGAGCAGTAACCAGTAATCTCATCCTCCTCATCCTCCGACAGTTTGGTCCCTAGAGCGTTAAGCGTAGCTGCTTCACCCAAAATCTGACGTTTCCTCTTGATGATATCTATGATAACCTCATGGAACTCACGCTTTGCAATCCCAAGAATCTCACCCAAAGTAAACTCAACCTTCCCATTCAAGATACGGTTCTCTAACACCTGCTTCAAGTCTGTAGCAATCTCAATGTCAGACTGAAGTTTGTATGCAGGCATCTTACCCTTCTCCTTGCTTCTCTCCTTCTCCTTTGGTGTTGTAGGTGGTAGATCCTCCATAGTCTCTTCCCGAGTAGGTGTTGTCTCCTGCCTTGCCTCTGGTCTAGCCCTTTCACTCCTTGTAGCAGGTCGTTTGGCTGTAGAAGCCTCACCTGCATCCTCCCTCCTGCGTTTTTCTTCTAGTAGAGCTTCATGCTGACTTCTTGCAACATAAGCATGCACTGACATAGTATCCACAGGATCATTCCATCCTGTAGCTTCTCGAATTGAGTTGCCAACCCTTCGTAGCACATCCTTGTCTAGCTCTGTTCTAGCTACGGACCGCACTACATCAGACCACAACCCAGTAGTCCCTTTCTCTCTCTCCATCTCCACTTTCACTCCACAGGTAGCAGCATTCACAAGAGAAACAGCATGTGATGCTGATATCTCATTCACAAGCCTCTTCATACCACCCTTGCCAAAGTTGGTTCTCAACATCATCCCAGTCTCTCTCAGATGGATCTTACCATCTTTGAAGAAGATCAGATCCTTCCTCAATGCATCTGAAAACTCTCCACAATCTCTCCTTACATGGTCTAGGCTATCACACCATATACAACGATGAACAAAGCCTTCCCTCATCTGAGGTCTCTGCATAGCAGGCTGTACATTCTGCTCCTTCTCTTCTAACCTAGTGAGCTTAAGCTTAAGCTCCTTCATACCCTTAATCAACTCATCAAGCGGTGAGTCTTCCTCTCTAGCAATTACCAAAGCGGGCTTAGTAGGCAA
Organism: Asterella californica; assembly: GCA_036924285.1. NCBI lineage: Eukaryota > Viridiplantae > Streptophyta > Marchantiopsida > Marchantiales > Aytoniaceae > Asterella > Asterella californica. The sequence goes on from JAYKYS010000008.1 coordinate 18,898,994, forward strand.
CTGCTTGACAGGAATTATCAGAGGTGCTGTTTCACTTACCACCACCTTGTCCCTTCTTCTCTGTCTCTTGGTCAGCAAAGAAACAGCCTCTTCGACCTCCTTCCAATCAGTCTTCAATCCTCTCTCCTCACCCTTGTCTTCCAGCAACAGCTCAAGCTTCTCCTGAATAGTCACGTCCGCTGCTTGTAGGAAAAGCTCGGTCTTCTCCACCTCTAGTGTAAGCTTCTCTGTCCTGGAAAGCTGAGCATACTGACGATCAAACTCCCTTAACAGCTCATTTACAGACAAACCTTTGTTAGGCTTCACCACCCACTCCAAGAATGTTCTCTTGGTCACCCTCTCTGAATCTTCAGTGTAGTACTCCTCCTTCAAAGCTCGCATAAAGCTCTCCCAACTCTGTCCTTGCTGCTGCTTGAGCTCCTTCACACGCCCACGAATCTCAGGTACAACAGCAAGTTCAAAGTTCTCCACCATCTCCTTCTCAGGTACCTTGTTCACCTCCATCTCCCTAGCATAGTATCGCACATACTTGGAAATATCTGTCCCCTTGAACTGATCCATCTGATGCACCACAGATTGCAACGCCTTGGTTGCTAACACCTCTTTCCTCTCTGTGCTCTGCTGCTGCTGCATAAACATGGAAAAAGCTTGAAACATCTTCATCGTAGCAGCATCAAGCTGAACAGGTTGCTGAGCAGCAGTAGCACCTCCACTTGATGATCCTTGGTTGGCCATGATATCTGATCCTGTAACACTCTCAAGAAAACTCCCACCCTAGGTGTTTCACGTCGAGTTCACCAAAAAGAGAGTATGTCGGAGTGTGATCCGTCTACCTAGGAAAGCGCCGGGCTTCTGGCTGTGGTTGTTTACTCAAGAGGTTGGCTTTCATGTCACAACAGGAGCTGTAAACACTCACACACGAGTGTAGGATCCTCTGATATGCTCAAAAAGCGAAATTTAGGTCTCACTGGTAGTTATAGGCTTAAGCGGTGAACTTTGACACTCAAAGAGAGGAAAACTATGAAGATTTAGACCTCTAAACTTCCCCTACATGCAAATGAGGTACTACTGAACTCACAGACGAAGTTTCAACCTGAGATCAAATTCTGACACGGAGATATGAACAGAAAAGTTCTGAATAAGAGAATTATGACAATTTCTGGTACCTAGACAGCTATTCAGACATAGAACAGAGAATTGGCTCGATGAATTTCAAATCTTCTCACAGTATTTGAAGTCTACAGGATGCTGAACATCCCTGTGAAGTTGGGACTCCTGATTGTTTGTAGAACTCCAGATCTCCTTCTCTAAAGTCGTTGCTCTAGATTAAGAGCTTTTCAGACCCCCTCTGCTTCAGCGGCCGCCCTGAATTACTCAGTTACTCAAATGATTCGAAACTTTTTGGACAGTCGTAGCCCTCCTGACAGTGAACGCAACCACGAAGTTTTGAAGTGATTTCCTCAATTCTGCTGCAATTGGCACCGAAAACTCCAAAATCAACAAAAGTGATGCAGTTTTGGCACAATCCGAACTTCAATTGGACATAACTCCTTGTTTATTGATCCAAATCGAGCAAAAATTTCACTGACAGTGCTTGGCACGACGAGCTCTCTCTTCCTGTGTTCTCAGATTTCGAAGATACCTCACCAATTGCTCGAACTCTCCTCTAGAGCTCTGTTTCTAAACTTAGAGTTTTACAAAAGACAAAAATGGACCAATGGGAGTTCATAGCTCCACTTGACTGTCCTTTTGCGCCTTAAACTACCTGGTAACTTATCTACACTCATAGGCTACCACGTCAAGCCCCCTAGAGTGCCAGCGTAAAACTTAAACTACCTAAAACGACACGTAGTCCCGAAAAATAACTTAAATTAGCTAGAAAGCGTGCATGGGCGACAAGTAAGTACAACCCATGAGCTCAAACCCCTATCAGCATGGAAACCCTAAGTTATGTACATTGAACCTCATAGACAAGTAAGAAGTCACTTGCACAAGCGCACAAATGCTTGAACAAGATAACTAACATACTATCAGCCTACTAGGACTCAAAATAGTGTTAACACCGTATGCAAAGGTGTCAAACATATATATAAAGGACTAGAAGTAATATGAGCTAACTTCTAGAACTACCAAACCTAAGCGTCGGAGTAGAAGTCAAGCATGTAGCCGCCAAGTAGCGCGACAACGTGTAGATTTATATCAGTGATTTATTTTTCTGCTGCCATCTGTTTAGGGCGTCTTTTACCTTTGCCAGGTGACACTGAAGGTTACGTAGGGTGGAGGAAAACCCAGAGGGGTGTACTCCGAAGAGAGAGAATTCTCATGGAATTATCGCATTATCGGAGATTGTCGATCATCGAGCAGTGTAGAGTTTACCGATGTAACAACCCAGAGAAACACAAAATATCGGAAATAGTAAATAAAGGATCGTTCCCACGAAGATACAGTTAACAATTACACAAAACACAGTACTACAACGTCACAATGATAATTCAGATAGTTTTCTGTTATTCTCACGGAATGGAATAATATCCGGATGAGAGTTTAAGTCTGATAAGAAACCAAACCCAAGTACAAACTTGATAAATCGAATACAAACAACAATGAAATAGTTCTTTGATCAGGGACCCTTCCGACAAACATACAAAAGATTGAGAAGACAAATGTGAATGAATGAATAAGGTAAAATACTACTGAAATGTTACTAGTCTTCTTCTGAAAAGACAGAAGAATACTGATTTCACATCAAGGTTCCAAGAATAAGTCCCTACTCTTCCTAAGGAATGTTCTTCCAACTAAATCCTCATACTTAAGAATTCCACTTATTTGAAGAAGCCAAACTTAAGATGAAGCCACCATCATCCAAACTCTCCTTACAATTTAACTTATGCTCTTCCACTTCACAGTAACTGATTTGTTCTCAGATCTTCGTTCAAAGCTTTTCACAAAGATTACAGTTCAACTTCGGCCGATTCCTACAACGAAGTCTCTTCTTTCAAGTTTAGAGGCGAAGATCTTCCTCAATCAGAAAATTACACCTGCGACAGTAAACACCGAATATTCGGAGGAAAATATCTTCGTCCAAAGCATTCACAACATCGCTCCGCACTTTTGGGAAATAGAAATAAATTAATAAAGAACTGAAAACATGGAAAAGGCACGAGGGCTGAGGATCGCGCTGCTTATATACTACTTCGTCCTAACCTAACTGTTTTTTCTAACTGCACTAACTGTCTAACTTCCTAAGAAGACGGAAGACCTTCGCTACCCTACGATCATCTTCATCTTCAACTGAATCTAAACTCCTAAGCCTAACTGTGCTCTGAACTCTTCTAACTGAACTTCGGCGTTCGCTCGCATCTCGCTAACTTCCCTATCTACCTTCTGTCTAAGCCTAGAAAGGCGCGCTTTCACACCGTCCGGATTAGTCTCCGCTTGCACCACCTCCGCCTTCAGCGCCCGAAGAAGACCTAGCTCGTCCGCATCAAGTCCCGAAGTCACGTACGCAAACAATACATGCATCAACTTCTTCCGAAGCTCTTCGGAGTCTGCTACCTTCGTCTTCAAATTTTCATTCTCCTTGGTCAGCTCTGCTACTGTAGTCTGGAACTCTCCACGACTTCGCTGCAAGTCAGCTACTTGATCAGACAACTCCTTAAGACGGTCGGCGAAGCTCTTCGTCGAAACCTTCAACTCTTCATCTTTGCCGATCAAAGCAGTCTTTGCTTCTTCGCATTGTCGCCGAAGATCTTCAAGCTCCTTCTCCGACTCCAATCTCAACTTCGTCGCGTTCCGGGCCTCTTCACGAAGATTGTTTTTCTCCTGCTGCCAAGTCCCCCGACTGAAAAGCAACTCCGCCAGCATCTCTGGAAATGTCATCTTCCGCTGTACTTCCTTCTCGTAATCCTCCTTGTTATCTTCAAGAAGTCGGAGGATCGGGACGACTACCTCTTCGCCATAGTTCATAGCTTGCCTGAAGAGATCGACTTTGCTCAAGGTTGTTCCTCCCGAAGTACCTTCGCCACAGACAGCTTCTCCCTCTATCTTTGCTCCTGAGCTGCTCAGGTCAACTGTCTCCTTCTTCGTGCTCTTGACCTTCTTTCGGGCCCTCGGTTTCTCCATAGACGAAGTCGGAAGAGGCTTCTTCCTCTTGCTACGCCTCTTCTCTTCTTCATCAACTGTTACCTGAACAGTCGCTGCCTGCTGCTCCTCTTGAGTGTCTTCGGTCTGCCCCTTCGGCGAAGACTCCAATTGCTGAACATCTTCGGCTTGTCCTTCTTCTACCTCACGAACTGGTGATGAAAAGTCCTGTTCTTCATCTTCGCCGAAGCCCAACTGCTTGACTTCGAACTCCTTCAGCCATCCCATATCAAAGTAGAAGATACTGACAAAGCCTCCCAGGTACACATAGTCCTGCTTCTTAAACAGGCGCTGGACTTCGTCGTGGAATATCTTCGCCCAGTAAGCCCGTCTTCCGGCGAAGAGGTGTTCGAAGAAGCATACCTTCCAAGTCGACAAGTAAGTTGTTCTTCGGGGGCTCAAAATCAGCATGATGGCCTCCGCAATCTTCCTCTTCACGGGATCTCTGTACTCGGACAACTTGTATCCATTCGTCGGGTGCATCGGATGCTCGAAGAGCTCCCCGTAGTTCTGGTCCTCCTTGACCAGGTTCTTCATTGACGCGTTGTCGAAGAGCATGTCACCCTTCGTCCCAGCTTCATCCAGCAGAATCTTCTCCCAGTTCTCGACAGTCCAGTTGCCAGGTCGCGCATATAGTTCTTTGCACGTGCCGAAGTCGTCTCTGATTGCTCGTCCTCTGACCTGACAAGGGCATGCGCAATGTTGTCCTCGCCCACGCCACTTAATCGTTCCTGTTCCTTTCTGGTTAGGTAGTTCGTCTTCACTCGGACTATTCGTGAAGAGAATGTACTGACGATATACATTCTCGGATCTTTCCTGGAAAGGTCTTCTTCCGAAGACTCTTCGTCGAAAGTTGTTCTCTTCTTCCGAAGACTCTTCGTCGAAAGTTTCTTCTTCATTAAAACCCAGCTATTCTTCTTCTAACTTCATTGTTTCTTCTACAAACTTCTACATTTCGATCCTCTTCTATAAAAAAAATGAAAAAGTGGGCTTTACATACTTCTCCCCCCAGATATGAGCGACCCCGCGAACACATCAGGAGTAGTAGTATCGCTTGATTCTTCCCCCGTTTACTCGAGTAGCGAAGAGATTTCCTTCCAGGTCTTTAAGTTGGACTGAACCATTACCATAACATTGTGCTACTATGTATGGTCCCATCCATCGTAGTTTTAACTTCCCTGGAAACTTAATATGTCTGCTATCATATAGCAAGACCAAGTCTCCATCGTTCACGTCTACTTTTCTTAACCTCTTATCATACACTTCCTTCCGCTTCTCTTGTATGTCCTTGGTTAGCTCCACAGATGTCTCGCGATCTTCTTCTAGTGCCATCAAACTTTGCAAAATGATGAGCTGACTATCTTCTGCAGATAGTCTATCTTGTGACAGAATCCTGTAAGTAGGGGTTTCAAACTCAATGGGCATAATGGGATGCATTCCATATGCTAAGAAGAACGGCGTCTGGCGCGTGGTTATCTTTTCTGTATTTCTGAACGCACACAACGCTGCATCCAGCTTGGTATCCCAATCATAGGCATGATTGACAGTCACTTTGTTCAGAATCTTGCACAGTAATCCATTGCTCTTCTCAGTAAGTCCATTCGCCTTAGGATTATACGGAGTAGTCTTTCGATGCTTGATCTGAAAGTACTCTGTCAGTGCCTCTATGGTATTGTTCAAAAAGTGGGTGCCCCTATCACTCACCAGTACCAATGGACATCCAAACCTGGTGATGATATTCTTGTGTAGAAACGCTGCCACTGTTATCGCATCATCTTTCTTTGTTGCTTCAGCTTCCATCCACTTGGTTGCATAATCTGTAGCCACCAAGATGTATCTTCTGCGTGTCTTCTTCGTTGCTGGCTGAATAGGTCCCACAAAGTCAATTCCCCATTTCTCGAATGGTGCAAGAGGTAAGATAGGATGGAGTGGTCACTGAGTAGTTCGAGTAGGCTTACCCACTCGCTGGCAACTGTCACATCTCTTAATGATCGCGTGTACATCCTTGTACATGGTGGGCCACCAGTATCCTGCATTCAAAATCTTCTTCACTGTATTGCGAAGGACATAGTGTCCTCCTGCAGATTCAGAATGCATGGCATCCACCACTCTTCCTACTTCTTCTTCTTCTAGACACCTTCGTAGTTCATCATCGGTCCCTCTTTTGAACAGAATACCGCTCTTCAGCTCGTACGGTCCAACCTTGTGTATGAACACCGTACGCTGTTCTACATCCATTCCTTCTGGACACTGCAACGTATATAAATATCTGTATATCTCATGGTACCTACTTGTGGGAGTAACTGTGAGCTGGAAAAGTTCTTCATCTGAGAAGTCATCTGCTACATTATCTTGACGCTCTCCCGTCCTCAATCGAGACAAGTAGTCTGCATTCTCATGATGCTTTCCTGCTCGAGTTTGAACTGTGAACTTGAACTCCTGTAATAACAACATCCATCTCGCTATTCTTCCCGACAGATCAGATTTTTGCACCAGATGTTTTAAAGCATAGTGATCCACATAGAAAACAAACTCGCATCCCAACAAGTAGTGTCAAAATTTTCTGACAGAATACACCATCCCTAGTGCTTCCCGCTCTGTAGTGGAGTAGTTCTTCTCTGCAGCGGATAGCTGTCTACTCGCATAGTAAATCGGATGGTCCCTCTTTTCGCTGTCTTTCTGACTCAACACCACTCCAATAGCGAATGCTGAAGTATCCACATACACTTGAAAAGGCAGATTCCAATCTGGTGCCTTCATGACTGGAGCTTCAATCAACTTCGTCTTCAGCGTTTCAAAGGCTTTCTGTCTCTGTTCCTGCCAGATATACTCAGTAGTCTTCTTCAACAATTCAGTTAGTGGTGCTGCCAAGGTTGCATAGTTTTTGATAAACCTCCGATAGTAACCCACATGTCCTAAAAATCCCCGCAACTCGCTAACATTTGAGGGAGGTTCTAAAGCTACTATAACTTGAACTTTGTCTACATCTACTTCAATGCCTCGCTGCGAGACCCTATGTCCTAATAAAAGGCCTTCTGACATGGCGAAGAAACACTTTTCTGGATGTAATGCCAACTGAGCATCTCTACAATGCTGAAAAACTACTGCCAAGGAATTTATGTGTTCTTCCCTTGGACCAAAAACGCAAAAATCATCTATAAAAATTTCTAAGAACTTCCTAAGATACTCCTGAAAAATGTTTGTCATCATTCTTTGGAATGTGGCAGGAGCATTACATAAACCAAAGGGCATCTTATGATAAGCAAAAGTACCCCAGTCAGTGGTAAAAATAGTTTTGTCTTTATCTTCTTCTCTGATAGATACCTGATTATACTCTGAAAATCCATCGAGAAAACTGTAGCACTCATGACCAGCTACCCTATCCAGAATAGAATCCGTAAAAGGTAAGGGATGGTGGTCTTTCCTTGTTGCTGCATTCAGTTTTCGAAAATCTTGACATACTCTTATTTTACCAATTTTCTTCTTAGGAACTATCACTATAGGTGATACCCATTCACTGCTAAGGACAGGAAAAATAATGCCAGCACTTAAGTACTTGTCAATTTCATCCTTGACTAAAAGAGAGTACTTTGGGTTCAGTCTATACTGTCTTTGTCTCACAGGTACAGAGTTTTCCAGTAGGTCAATTCGATGTTGACCCCACTTCGCAGGAATACCCTTCATGTCTTCTATCTTCCAGACGAAGACATCCTGGTAGTAAGTTAACATGTCATGGTACACTTCCAATTCGGTCCCCTGTAACTTCGCTGTGATCTTCAAAACCTTCCCTTCTTCGAGGACCAAATCCACCGTTGCTGACTTCAGTACCATTCCTTCTGTGTGGCTTACTTCTGAACTTCTCTGTCCCGACTGTGATTGCTATTCTTCCTCAGGTCCTTCGTACTCTTCTTCCTCTTCCGCATCTTCTGTGCACGGGCCTCTGCTGCTTCCCTCTGCGTCTTCTCAGCGGCAGCTCGCGCTTCCGCGGCTTCTCGCTGCGTCTTCCATATGGTCTGCTCTTCTGCGAGGGCGGTGATCTTCTCCCGCACTCGGGTGACTTCCTGATTGCGCTGCTGTACCCGCGCCTGCAACTCCTGGTTGCTCTTCCGAAGCTGTACCAGCTCCTTGGCAGAAGCGGCTGCTTCCGCCTTGTACCTGGCTGCAAGCTTCTCCGTGGTGCGGAGACTAGCTTCCAGCGACTCCGTCTTCTTCTGGTCTTCCCCCTGTCGCAGCAAGGTGCGCAGGCCGAATCCAGGTTGTAAGGGCTTCTCCTGTGCCCTCGCTCTCTTCTCCAGCAACTCCATAGCTGGCTGGATCTCCTTCTGGAAGTAGGCACTGAACTCCTCCAGTCGTCTTCCTGCGGAAGACAAGTTCATCTCCACCACTCGCTCCGCGGTGTCGACTTCGTCTTCTAGAGGCAAGGAAGCCTCTTCCACCACTACGGCCTTCATCTTCTGCGCACGAGAAGAAGCTACTCTTCTCATCTTCCGAGGTGGAAGACTCCTCATGGCAGGAGCGGCTCTCTTCTTTGCGCTTCCTCGCATCGCAGCAGGAGCGCCCATCCATCCTTCGTCTTCTGGAGTCTTCGGAAGACTCCCAAGCGTTGCAGAAGCAGTCTTCTGCTCTGATCGGGTACTCAACAGGTCTTCTTCCGAGTCGGACTCCGATCCTGAATGACTGAGGGAGATGGGTGTCCTCGGTACACTTCGGGGATCCATCTTCCTCAGTGGCGTGGCGTCTTCCGACCCACTAGACTCGTCTTCCCTCACCAGAAGCGTCTTCTGGTGAGAGCCGGACCTCAACTGTGGCATCAGGGTGGGAGGGGGCGTTGCTGCTGCCTCTCGGTCATCATCTTCTGAGGTCTCCTCCTTCACCTCCTGTCGCTCCGTTGACCCATACACTGCCAGCTGATCTTCCCTAAGATCCCCCATGGCTACATACAAGTAGCAGAGGAAGGGCGTCAGGTGTCCTCCCGCCGGGGTACCTAAGTATGCTAGCTCCGTCTGTACATAGTTGTGGATGTACGCGCCCCAGTAGATGGGTACTCCGTCATCCCACACTGATTCCAGGAACTCCACGTCCTGATCTCCTAAGTACCTGGTCTTCTGCGCTTTCCCCTTGGGGAAGAGATGCAGAAACAACTTCGCCAGAAGTCGCTTCTTCGGCTCCCGGTAAGATCCTATCTTCCAACCGTTCCTCCCCTGCCTGTCTTCCACGAAAAGGCAGGTGGTGCTCCCAGGCACATGCCACGAACTCACGATCCTAGGCAAGATCTTCTTCTCGTACCAATATCCTCGGTTCTCAGATTCAGGCCTGTGAAAAGCCATGCGCCACCAGTTTTCAGTCCAGGAAGACGGTCTTCCTCGAGCTACTCCTGCCTTCGCAGGTACACGGTTACAAGGTGGCAACGCTGCCCACACCTCCTCCAGAAGCCCTTGATCTGCGAGGTTCCAATCCCACAGGAAGAAGTCGAGACTCAACTCCTTGAGGAAAGGAGTGGCCTCGGTCAATTGTGCCGCTGGTAACACCAAGCCTCGCGGATGCATCGACATACCTGGAAGATCTGTTGCACTAAACCACAAGCACCTACTATGAGCTGAAGGCTCAGTTCTTCCCGAGTGCCCACAGTCTAGCTTCTACTTCTCAGAAGACAAAACTAGTCTTCCAGAAGACAGCTACTCCGTCTTCCGGGATTCTAACAATACTTCCTAGATAGCTCTCGTCTTCCGAGCTATATCTAAACAATCCTATCTAAGCAAGGCCTCGCATGGATTACCAAGAAGACAACCCACCTTACATTACATCCTACTTCCTATCAGAAGATACAAGATTCGCAAAACATAAGTGCATGACAAGTTCAGAAGATGGTTGCGGGCTCCTGCGGTGACAGTGGCCTCTGGGAAGACACTCGGGACAGCTTCCGATTCAATGTCTTTCTCGGAAGACTTCCCGAAGTCAAACTTCCCTTCATTGGTCTCACATGTCTTCGTCTTCCTACATGCAATCTATCCTCACAACAGACTCAAGACAATTGCACTCTGTTCTTCTGACTTCTCACCTCTCATACGCACTCAAGAGAACATTGCTGCTCGGTGGGAAGACATGACCTTCGACCATTCTCTCCAGATTCTGCCAGCAAGTATTCTCACGACTCTCTTCTAAGCTTGGGAAGAAGAAGGAATGGCTGCTATGGATCGAACAGAAGAGATCCGAATGGACCCTCACGTCTTCTCGCTCATTTTGCCAGCCTTCCAGTCTTCTAGTCTCTCTAGGAAGATGTGGAGTTGAGAAGCTTGGAAGACCGGGAGGCACAGGCCTAGTTCCCGACTTCCAACTTCTCGAAATAACAAAACAACTCACCACACCACTCAGGATTTGTACCAAGTCTCTCTAAACACAAAAGCAAAGCAAATCCACTCTTGATACGAATTGTGTTCAGTCGACTTCCGAAGACAATCTTCCGAAGACGGTCTTCCGAAGACAATCTTCCGAAGACGGTCTTCCGAAGACAGTCAAGTTTAAGAAGCGTCTTCCAAAGATGTTCCCATCTTCCGAATCGTCTTTTGTTCCAAGTTTCGGGGGTAGAGAGGTAGTACGGTAGGAAAATTGATAGCTGGGATCTCCAATTTGAGGGCTAGCAGTAAGGAAGCTCGAATTGAGCTCGGGAAGAAGCAAGGAGATGTCTGACAGAAATTGGGCAACGCTTCCGTGCCCAATGTCTCAATAGGAAAGATGGGGGGTGGGGGTAATCGATCAGGCTGCCTGCACACAACCAAAGAAGCGCGGGGGATACCAAGAAAAGGCGAGAAGAAGTGGGAAGGGGAAAGAACATGGGAAAGAACCTCTACAGTCTTCTTCTGCTCCCCCAGATGCCTTCGACCTCCGCGCGCTTCTTGGCTCTGGTCCTAGCTCCAATGCGGCTCCTCACGACTGCGCCTGCTGTCAATGTCCGACCACGTCTCGATTCTACCTTCGATTCCACTCGCTGCTCTCCAATGTCAGCTTCTCGGGAGCTCACAGAAACGCCTTCGCTCTTTTGCCTTCTGTGCCCCAGCAATTCGGTCTCGCCCTTCGCCTAGCTGCCAACTGATTCTCTCCTACCTCGATGTCCTCACTCGATTTCTCTCTCAAAGCTAACTCGCGAAGCTCACTATCTCCAATCGATCTTCTCAAGCGCTGTGCTGCAGGAAGTTGGAATGTGCCTAATGTGCTTCCTTACGCATCTTCCCCGCAGATTAGGAGTTTTCGACCTTAGGTGTCTTCCCCGACCTACCTACCTATTCGGTGCACCCCAGTAGGTACACCTACTGTCTTACCCGAAAACTCGTGGTTGGGCCTTCGCGGTCGCTGTCTTCTGGAAGACAGGTGTCTTCTGCCGTCTTCTCCTCTTCCTCCGTCTTCCCGTCTTCCCGTCTTCTGAAGACGCAACTGAGAAGACGCTCTTCCGAAGACGGTCGTCTTCCGAAGAAGTCAACTTCTTATTACCAACAGCTCTTAAGATCATCTTCCTGCTAAGGGAGACGTAACCTTAAGTAACAACGCTTCTTCAGTTATACAAACAAGTTATTATTCTTAAAAATTTCAAAAATTTGTGCATCCTGTAATTTGTGGGCACCACATACGCCCACCCTCACATGTTTGCATCCCCGCAAACATCAGTGTCTTCTGCACTTCTGTTTACGTCCAGTACTTCTTGACGCGTCACCCATTAACACGAGTGGTCATCAATGTACCGTCCAACTCTTCCAACTGCAAGGAGCCATTGTCGAAGACCTCTAAGACACGGTAAGGTCCCATCCAGCGAAGGTGAAGTTTCCCAGGAAACTTAAGATGTCGGTTGTCGTAGAGAAGAACCAAGTCCCCATCCACAACGGTCACCTTCCTCAACTTGCTATCGTAGTTTACCTTACGTTGCGCTTGCACCTCGTACGTCTTCTCCAAAGCTGCATTCCTGTCTTCTTCAAACTCTACGAAATTCAGAAGACGCTGCTCCTGGCTCTCTTCTTCTCCCATGCGTTCGGATACGGCTAACCGGTATGTCGGGACCTCTAACTCAATGGGCACAATAGGTGTCATGCCATAAGTTAGGTAGAAAGGCGTCTTCTGGGGTTGTGACCTTAGGTGAAATCCTGAAAGCCCACAACACAGATGGCAGTTTGGTGTCCCAGTCATACGCATGGTTAACAGTTACCTTGTTCAGGATGTTACACAGAAGACCGTTCGACTTCTCCGTCAGTCCATTCGCTTTCGGGTTGTATGGCGTCGTCTTCCGATGTTTAATCCTGAAGTATTGGGTCAGGAGGGAGATAGTCTCATTTAAGAAATGAGTACCTCTATCTGATACCAATTCCAGCGGACATCCGTACCTAGTAATGATGTTATGCCAAAGGAATCTTGCTACTACTGCGGCATCGTTCTTTCTCGTGGCCTCGCCTTCCACCATCTTGGTGGCATAGTCGGTAGCTATTAAGATGTACCGTGCTCGTGTTCTTCTCGCCACCGGGGCGATAGGATCCACAAAGTCGATTCCTCACTTTTCGAACGGAGCAAACGGAAGAATGGGAGTAAGAGGCCACCTTGTTGTAGCGGTCGGTCTTCCCACCCTCTGGCATGCATCGCACTTCCTTATCTCCTGAAAAGTGTCTCGATACATAGTTGGCCACCAGTATCCGGCGTCTAGCATCTTCTTCACTGTGGTTTTCAGCCCGTAGTGACCCCCAGCATCTTCGTAGTGAAGACCTGTGATCACTAATTTTATCTCTGACGGCTCGAGACATCTTCTCAGCTTCTCGTCATGTCCCTTTCGAAACAGGATACCCTGGAAGATGGCGTAAGGTCTTGCCTTGTGTAAGAAGACAGCCTTCTGCTCCGCATCCATTCCCTCGGGATACTGTTGGTCTTCCAAGAACTTCCTTAAGTCCTTGAAGATCGACTCTTCTGTGGAAGTCGCAAAGACTGGATCAGAAGATCTAGTCTCGTCTTCTGGGAAGCAGACGGTATGCCCCCCCTCAGATGAAAGTGCCACTGCAAAAACTGAAAACAACTTCTCGTCAGGAAACTCGTCTTCCACTTCATCTTCTCGTCGTTTTGTCTCTAGTCTGGATAGGTAGTCAGCATTAACATGCTGTCTTCCGGACCTGTACTCAACTGTGTAAGTAAATTCCTAGAGTAGGAGAATCCACCTAGCTATCCTACCAGACAAATCTGCTTTCTTTACAAGATGTTTCAAAGAGAAGTGATCTACATAGAAGACAAACGGGTTTGCTAGAAGATAGTGTCTAAACTTCCTACAGGAGTAAATCATGCCAAGACACTCCCTTTCAGTTGTCGAGTACTTCTTCTATGCATCACTGAGCTGTCTTCCCGCGTAGTAGATGGGATAATCCTTCTCCTTCTCATCTTTCTGACTCAACACCACCCCTATGGCGAAAGCAGAAACATCCACATAAATGTGGAAGACTCTTTCCCAATCAGGTGGCTTTAGGACAAGGGATTCCGACAGAAGCCTCTTCATTTCTTCGAATGCTTCCTGCTGCTCAGAAGACCAAACGTATGGTTCGTCCTTCTTAAGCAACTTAGTGAGTCTTCCTGCTACCTCTGCGTACCTGTCAATAAACCTCCTGTAGTATCCTACGTTGCCAAGGAAGCTTCTCAACTGAGTCAGGTTAGAAGGTGGGTGGAGTTTCATGATGACTTCCACCTTAGCACAATCGACTTCTATACCTCTTCCGGAAATCCTATGTCCTAGCAAGATCCCCTCTGACATACCAAAGAAGCACTTCTCAGGGTGAAGAGCCAAACGATGTTCTCTACACTTCAGAAAACACTTCCTTAGAAATATCAAGTGGTCTTCTCTCGATCCAAACACACAGAAGTCATCCAAGAAAATCTCCATAAAGGTGCGAAGATACTCCTTGAAGATTGTAATCATCAACCTCTGGAATGTGGCGGGTGCATTGCATAAACCAAACGACATTTGATTGTACACGTACGTGCCCCAATTAGTGGTGAAAGTGGTTTTCGACTTGTCTTCTTCTCTGATTGAAACTTGGTTGTACCCAGAATACCCATCCAGGAAGCTATAGAACTCATGCCCTGCTACCTGGTCTAACACAGAGTCGGTGAATGGTAAGGGGTGATGATCCTTCTTCGTGGCCAAGTTCAGCTTCCGGAAGTCCTGACACATTCGGATCTTCCTTGTCTGCTTCTTCGGCATGATGACAATAGGAGCTACCCACTCACTGCTAAGTACAAGGAAGATGACTCCTGCCTTCAGGTATTGGTCAATCTGGTCCTTCATCAGAAGCGAGTACTTGGGGTTGAGCCGATACTGCCTCTGCCGTGCAGGAACAACGCCCTCCAGCAAGTCAATGCGATGCTCTCCCAACTCTCGAGGTATGCCTTTCATGTCTTCTATGGTCCATGCGAGGACATCTTGGAACTCCGTCAGAAGTTCCCGAAAGTCTTCCAACTGCTGGCCCTCGATCACCTTGGAAAGCTTCAGCTTCTTCCCAGGAGCAACCTCCATTTCTTGGAGATCATCCGGGTTTACCATTACTTTAGTGTGACTGTACTCACTGGCACCAAAGTATTCCGGTTTGGGAGCTTCTTCTGGTTCAGATTCGTCTTTTGGAAGACCAACTGTCGGATATTCCGAAGGGAAGACGGTATTCTTGTCTTTTGGAAGCTCTTCTTCCGCAATCTCGTAGCAATCCACGATGTGGTCTCGTGGATCTCAATGTATCCACAGACCACATCTTCCACTTTCTCTGCTACTTCTGTAGTACACACGTTATTCGCCACAAACTCATTATACCGTTCATCACTGTCAGAAGACGCAGCTGAGTCTTCTGAAGTGTACCCCTCCGTTGTAGAAGGAGTTTCACCTTGGTGTCCAATCTTGATCCAAGGAAGCGAGACCTTAGTCTTCTCACCTGGCTTGGGTGTAGGATTGGGAAATCTCAAACGTTGCCTTCTCCAGTCGGTATTTACATTTGCAGCATACAGCCATGGTCTTCCTATCAACACCTGATATCCAACCTTAGCTACAGGTCGCAAAATGATGTAAGTGAGGTAAAAAGATACTCCACCAATTACCGTCAAGACATCTTTCAGTTGCCCCGAAGGTCGTCTTCTGGTCTGGTCCGCCATTCTGAGAATTCTCGGAGTAGGCTGGAACTCAGTGAAGCCTAGGGCATGCGCCATTTCTTCCGTCATGATGTTAACTCCGGAGCCGGAATCAATGGGTACCTTCTTCAGAAGACAGCCATGGATCTCCATATCAAGTTCTGGGGCTCTCAAGTCCTCATGCTCTATCCTCAGGATCGGGGTGCTCTTGGGAAGTTTAGCTGCCCTCCTCTTCCTCGATCCTCGAAGCACAGATTGTAACAACTTCCTGTAACCAGGGTTGTCATCCAACAGCTGTTGGAAGGTTACATCCGTCTTCTGATTTCACAAGTCTCGCAAGAAGTCGTACGGAGATCTTTTCAGAAGAGTGACTGGAGTTTCCAACAGAGAAGATGTAGTAGCTGCTTCCTTGGGTGGAAGACCAGAAGAGTGTCTTTCCTCGACTGCGGGCTGTTCTCGTGAGACAGGTGTTGCCGTAGTCGGTGTAGGAAGCTGCTGTACTATCTTCCGTCTCTTTTCCAGCTCTTCTTGCATGATCGCTTCAACTTCTTGTCTAATGTCAGGAGCAAAGTACTTCGGATCTTCTCGGTCGTAAGTAGGAGAAGACGGCCGCTCAGGAGAAGATGACCTCTCCTTACGCTGCTTCTTCTTCTTGACGTCCTTCTGACGAGATTCTGACTTCTCTTTGCTTCTGGTACTTACCTTGAACACAGCTTCATCCAAGACTTCCTCCGGAGGCCAACTATCTGAATTCGGGTCAGGATTCCAAACAGTACCATCCGTCAAAGTGAAAGATGACGCTTCTTCAGGTGTCTCCATCTTCTGAGCTGCAGTCGTCTTCTGCAGCTGAGGTTCCTTTCCTTCGCGCTTCCCTGGGTCTGGTTCGTCTTCCTCGATATGGAGACAATCCGTACAATCCTCAGGATCTTCTTCTTCTACCGTGATGTGTTGTACCACTGCTAACTCGAGTTTAGAAGATGATGCAGCTTCTGCAGGAGGCGTGGTATCTGCAAATCTCACCATTTGTCGGGGTCGTAAGGTCTGAGGACAATTCCCTGTGAAATGACCGGCTTCCTTACAGTTCCCACACAAGGGCACTTGCCCAATCTGTCTTCTCGGGTGAGGACAGGTGGACCACCAGTGTCCTGTCTCTCCACAATTATTGCACGCTCCAGAAAGAGGGTTGAGAGGTCGTTGTGATGAAGAAGGCTGCCAAGGCGTCCTGGTCTGTACATTGCTAGCTCTATCCCCCGGTACATAACGATTATATTGGACGGGAGGCGTAGGAGTGAAGGGTTGGATCGTCTCGATCCTATAGCAGGTTTCCCCACTGGGATCGTGTAGATATCCCTCATAGTCTTCTTCCCATCCTGCACAGTTGACAGCTTGATCCTGCGTACACTGATCTCTGGTGTGTCCAAAAGAGTTACAAAGGTTGCACCAAAGGTTTGGCCGGGAAGCCGTAGGCTGCTTCCGCTTGTCCTTCTGGTTCAAAAGATGAACTTTCAGGTCGGCAAACTGCTTCAGAACCTCATCGATGCGGGGATCAGGTGCAGACTGAATGATCTGAGTTTGAGGCATCTTCTGCACAACTTCCTCCCTTGCTCGCGTCTTCTCCTTTTTCTTCTTCCGCGTCTTCTTCTCTTGTTCAGATTCGGATTCTGAACTTTCGACAGTAGACTCTTCAGAAGTAGAGGCTGCTTCCGAATCACTGTTATCAGTTTCAGTGGACTTGGACTTCTTCTTGGACTTCCGAGAAGACTTCTTCGACTTCTTAGACTTCTTCGAGGCCTTCCCTTTGTCTTTCGTCATATTCCGAGTGATGCTCGAGGTTTCATACTGCTCGGCATGCTTCTGTACCTCCGCTAAATCATCACCTCCTCCTCTTCTGCAGTACAATTCCATGTCCTGAGACAATCCTCCCAAGTACCAGTCCACAGCTTGCTGAGCACAGTAGCCGGGTCTTCCTTGGTTCTGAGGGATGTGATCCTGGAGATCTTCAAACCTCTCGGTGTAATCCCGCAGTGTCTCTTTCTTCTTCCGTTCGAGTCTCTGAAGTTCTACGAGGGTCATACTATCGTAGCCCACTCCTCTGAACCTCTTCAGAAAAGCTGCCTTCAGAGTAGCCCAAGCGGCCATTACTACACCATCATCCAATGTTTTACTCATCCACTTCTTTCCTTTCCCTACGATCAAACTGGGGAATACACAGAGTCTGTCAACATCAGCGTCTTCCTTGTTAGATCGAGAGATGGTCTCGAACATGGTGATGAAGTCGTCTGCATCAGCATCATCGTCGTACGGATGGTACTTCTGCCGAGTGTGGGAAGCCATGTCGACTGCCGACTGGTGCGACTGCCAACTTCTTTCTTCCTCAGGTCCAGGTGGTGGAGATGGTCTTCTCGAAGGTCCAGGTCTGTCTGAATCACGAAGGTCGTCTTCTGAGTCAGAGCTACTGTCACTGCTACCTTCCGAGACGTCTGGAACAATCTCCTCCAGTCTTCCCTCAACTTGAGAAGCTTCTCCCGCACTTGGGAAGACGTCTTCCGAGTAACCAGTACCAAAATCTACTTTATACACGTGATCACCCGGTTGGCTTCTGTCTTCGCCAAAGATTATGCTCGAGATGGAAGGCTCTTCCAACTCTACCGATCGGATCTTCCTGAGCTCTTCTTCTATCCTTTGGTGTCTCAAGGATATCCGCTGCTCTCTAGAAGCGGTTCGCTGGGATGAGTTTACCCACTCAGGATCTTTACCCGTGCGTCTTCTGCTTCTTCCTCCGGTCGGAGGCATCCACCAGAGTACTGAGAACCGATGTCTCTATTCTTCTACCCCTAGATCCGGGAGACCAAATGACTGAACAACCGATCACAAGTTCAGAACGTCTTCTTCTCCTGCTTCTGGTTGCACTCACTGCAATCTTCCAAGAAGCTCTTGGAAGCAGGGAAGCGGCTTCTTCCAACTTTCCCTGATGTATCTTATCAACTTCTGGTCGCGGTTCTCGTCTTCTAGCAAGATAGAGTCCCACAACACATTCAACTACAATCGAAGTTAGTTCGAAATGAACCTAACTAATGACACACAGATCCAAGAAGCTTAGAACAGAAGTTACTAAGATGAAATCTCCGGCAGCGGCGCCAAAAATGGTTCCTCACTATATGTAGTGACGTAGGATTTCTCCTTTTGCCCATTTAGTATACAAGATATCGTTCCCACAGAGGATTTGCACAAGTAACGCTGCTCTAAGTTCTAAGATCTATTCAAACACACAAACACACGGGTTTTGTCTAGAAATCCCGTCTTCTCACAAAACCACACAAAACAACACGTCTTCCAGACACGCCGAATGGTGCTCTGAACTAAACAAACAACTACCAATTACAATATCACACAACTATTCACAGAGAAGCTCGGGAAGACCATCTTCCTACTTCCCGATTGCTTCTTCCGGTCTTCTCGATACCGCCTTCCCGAAGCGATTCTCGTCTTCTGGGGGTTCAACTCGTCTTCTCACACCTCCAGAAGGCTGTCCTGCTTTGCAGAAGTCGACTAGCAACGGTCGTTACACCTTACTCTCACACTCACATTCCAACGGGTTAGATAAATCATAGGGTGTATGCCCCATGTAGCCTTCCCAGGCTTCTGCCTACGGAAATGGTCTTCCTGCAGCACTACAACGACATTCACCTTCACGGAAGCTCAATAGAAGTCTCGGAAGCTCACTAGAAGAAGGTAAGAGGATGGAGAAGATGAGAGAAGATGGGGAAGAAGAGGAAATCCAAACAAGAGAAAACAAGATGAAAAGAGTAAATTAAGATTTCGACAGGCTTCTAGTCCGGATCCTGACTAACAAGCCATCCCTGCTTGTAATAGTTTGGGGAGGAAGACAACAAACGTGAGTACTGTTGCACCGTCTTCTACTCGAGGATGTCGTATTTTGTTGCGAGAAGAAGGCTTCTTTCTTCTTCACTTCGCTGCTCTGACTGCTCTGTCTTCTGGGATCCCTTACCCAGAAGACCGTTCGTACGTAGATCCCAAGTGCTCTACTGAACGAGTCAAGCTACACTTCCACAACTGCTGACAGTCATCGCCACTCAAGAAGAACACTTCCCATGCACAATTGGGAGCGAATTCAAAGAACCCACCATCCAGAAGACATGAACAAAGCTTCTGCACTCAAATCCACAATCTATTCCCCAAGAAGAAGTCACAATGGCATTGGGAAGCTCACTCCCTCTACTTTCTGCGTCTACTCCTCGACACACCAGCCTAGCTAACAGGACTGCACGAGGATGCCGTTCTCTGTTCCTAGACTGTCCACTACTTCTATCTACATCTTCGAACCACTGCTGGTATGAGTATGCAGACCCCTCCTGTATATTCTAAGACTATTCGTATGTTTCCAACAACGGGTGTAGTGCGAAGAACCACCTATCCTGTCCCTCTGCTCTAATGTGTCTCGTCCGCCTGCACCATAGAATCGATGTGTGCAGTTGCTACAGAATTCTACAGAACTGGTAGCACAGGCAGAACTCTATCTCCTACTCTGCTATCCTACTTATGTTGCTGCCGTGAGAACCAGGGGAGGCGACCATCAGGGAGAGAGAGGCGCTGACAGGAGGTTGCTATCTCACATGCAAGCGGTTCCCCTTTCCTAATTAGCCATCTGCTGTTTACCCTGCGCTGCCTACTCTGCCACATGGTCACTGATCTAAAATTAAATTGGACATGTCTTTTCCTAATATAGCATATTTAGTACTTTACTAAGTTTGGACAAGTCCCTGGTCTTCTAGGCTTTGCTTATCTATTCTAATGGCTCGGATGCCATTTCCACCTGATCTATTCCTACCTGAACTACTAACTAGTCTTCTGATAGGCTGGGAAGCCCTACAATTACCTCGGGTGTCGCTGAGGTGGCCTCGTCTTCCACGTTTGGCTCTGCTGCCGCTGTTGCTGCTTCTTTCTCGGCTTCGGCTTCTGCTTCGGAAGATAGAAGCGTCTTCTGGGAAGCTAGGTCGACTTGTGCTTCCTCGCTCTTCTGAGGGACTAGTTCGACACTGGGAGCCATGGTGACCTCATAGGGGTCCGGGGAAGTCGCTTCCTCCACGCGGAATACTAGGGAAGACGGTCTTCCTTCTTGTCTTCCAGAAGACGTCTTGTCTTCCGGGGCATCTTCCGGGTTCTTCTCGACTTCCAACGCTGTCACTACCAAGTGCACAACGAGGTCGAACTCCTCCATTTCCATGTCTGGTCTTGTCAATGATACAGGTGCTTGGGAAGACGCGTTTACTGATGGCGGTGTCGTGTCGTGGACCGGCTCCTATCTGAAATTCAAACTTCGATGCTTGTCGCTCCAAAGACACTCATGAGAAGACAAGCTAGGCCCCAGCTTACAGACTTTTGGCACCATTTCGGATCTTCATTTTCATCGCATCAGTGAATAGAGCTCCCTGTCAGCATTCCATAGGCACTTTGTCTACTTCGTTTGGACGCCTAGTGGGGAAGTTACAAGACTCGAAAGATGGAGAAAACAAGCTAGGCCCCAGCTTACAGGTTTTTGGCACCACTTCGGATCTTCGTTTTTATTGCACTAGTGGATAGAGCTCCTTGTCAGCTTTCCATAGGCACTTCATCTACTTCGTTTGGACGCCTAGTGGAAAAGTTACAAGACTCGAAAGATGGAGAAAACAAGCTAGGCCCCAGCTTATGGGCTTTTGGCGCAACTTCGGATCTTCACTTTCATCACATAGATGGGTAGAGCTCGCTGTCAACTTTTCATGGGCATCTTGTTTACTTCGTTTGGACATCCAGAGAAGAAGTTATGCGATTCGAAAGAAGATAAAATCAAGCTAGGCCCCTAGTTACTTGCTGACTGGGTATTTAGGACTTCAGGCGTTATATCAAAGACGCAAGGGGCCTGCTTCTTATAATTCAAGAGAGAACTGTACGTACATAGACTGTTGCAAGGGGGCTGCTTAAGGGGCTTGTTTGTTCTTGCATTTTGTCGATGGACGTTTTGGAGAATTGGGAAGTCCAATACACGCGCGCAAGGTGTCATCGAGTTCAGATCTGTGCAAGCTACGCACTGGTTCAAACGGTTTGGGAAGAGATGGATCGGGGAGTGCGTACTGAGGGAAATTGAGACGCAGGAAGCAGATTTGAGGTTTTCAGTTACCTGTGAAGGAGAGTTGGACCGTTCGATCGTTCCGGAGTCCAAACTTGCTGTCCTTGGATCCAACGGGATCAGAACACCGAGTTCTACAGGAATTGAAGACAATACCAGTTTTCATCGAGCGGTTTGGAAGTTCTGAGTGAAATTGGCTCGCAGGGAAGCGCTTACATCAGATTTTTGTTCACCTACGACCTGAGGTTGGGCTGTTCTTCGCGATCGGTGAGCCAAGCTCTTCGTTCTTGGTGCCTACGCGATCAGGGAGTCTTCATCTACTCATAGGAGAAGACCGTGTGTGAATTGGATTGTTGGTTTGAGTGTGGTGAGCAAGTTTGAGCCGTAGGGAGCTGATTTACGTCTGTTTTTTGCAACTTGCGGCCAAATTTCTCGAGTGGTTTTGCAAGGGGAACTCCAAACGACTTGTTTGGAGTCTTGTTGGGTTCAGGGTAGCTAGATCTATCTGCTAGCGAAGACGGATATCAGTTTGGATGATCCGTTTGTGCGGTGTGAGCGGTTTTAAGCCGCAGGGAGGAGTTTTTGGAGGTTCGGTCACCTATGACCGAAAATCGGCGATATCTCGGCTGTTGGGAGTCGGATCTGAAGGTTTCTTGGGTTAACGGAGTCAGCGGAGGAGACCCTATCGACATCTGAAGTCCGTTCAGCGAAAAGAGGAAGTCCACAGATAGGCCTTTTTCGGTTTCTTCGCTACGAGTTTTGCTCTTTTGAGTTCGGTAGAATTCTGGTTGTTGTATACAGCTTGTGGTAGCTAGCTTTAGCTAAGGGCTTATACATGGATGTGGTTTGGACTTGGGTTTGGATCTTGTGATACTGCTGTGGCTCTGTTTCTTAGCAAAGAGAAGTTTCTCTTGCTTTGAGCTGCACTTCGGTGATTTTGGGTCAGGGTTGTGATTCAAGGGGTGTTTTTAAGGGCTTTTGAAGCAGGTTACAGACCGCTCTGGTCTGTTTCTCAGTTCTGTGCTCTTAGGAGAAAGAACTGGCAGTGTACATACATTCAGAGTTGGTATATATCACAGCATTCGTTTTCGTGGTTGTTTTTCTCTGTCTTGTTTCTGTTTCAGCACACAACATCTCCACAGCCAGGAACCTCGCGTTTTCCTGGACATCCTTCACGCAAAACGTCCGACGCGACATAGGTGGTGAACTCGACGTGAAGGTCCGAGGTGGAGATATTTGTGTGTTAGAACTGAGCAGAAGAGGCCAGCAATCATGAACGAGGATGAAGACGAATATGGTTGTTCGGGAGGATGCTGTGGACCTGGGATGATGGATTTGTAGACAGTTGGGATCATGAGAGGATGGGAGGATGGGACGAGCCATGACTATGGACGGGATGGACGGATCAGAGGGTATACTAGGGGTGCAGTTGGATGCAGCAACTGCACGTTTGTTTCAAGCCTTCACTTTGTTTATGCGACAAGAGCAAGGGAACCAACAAAAAGAGGCTTTGGGGACGAAGGCGCTCCGGAGGGTGATCGACAAACTCGATCTATTTGATGGGGGAGACATCTCAAACTATTTGAGATGTTACAAGATGGAGATGGATTTGGATCAGGTACCGGAGAAGGAGATGATCGAGACGTTCGAACTCGCTGTGGTGCCTGAGATAAGAAAGCATGTGAAGGGTCTAACAAAGCATTTTGGGAGGAACTGGGATACATTTTCACATGCGTTGATGGAGGAGTATTTCTTGGGAAACTCAGATCGAGTAACCAAGAAATCATTTCTGGAATGGGTTAACGGATCCAGCAAGGGTTTACAGCCTACAGAGTTGTTAAAGGAGTTTGAGAGACAATTCTCTCAACTACCTCGGGTGGACAAGCTAACCTTGGAGAGCTACAAGACGGAGCTGTTTCTTCAAGCTGCGGATGAACCATGGCAGGAACAGTTGGAGCTACTTCTGGAGGATGGAGATGAAGAAGAAGGGTTAACAAGAAATTGGGAGGTTGTGCATGAAGCTGTTGAGCTTCTTGTCCGGAGACAGACAAGAGACAGGGTTACAAGGTTGACACCTGCAGCGATGTCTACATCAGTTCGGATAGTATCAGAGGTTCAACCTCCAGTTGTGTTTGTAGAGGAGAAGGATCCAACCATCGAAGACCTACAGCAGAAGATGCAAGATCTGCAAGCTAAGGTTACTAGGTTGGAGGATAAGAGATCGTCGATTGAGATGGAGCTTGTACCCAAACCAGCTTGGGTACATCACTGCTTGTGGTGTGATGGTACTGACCATCAGCGGGACGATTGCATCGACTTTGCAGAGTCTTTGCAACGAGAGGTAATTTCTTGGGAGGATGGAAAAGTTGCATTCAGAAGTACGGGTACTCTCCTTCAAGCCAACGTTGGTAAAGGAGGGATGAAGAGATTGGTGGATGATTACCTTACGGCACATGCAGTTGTAGCTGACAAAGCTACAAATTATAGTGCTAGGGTTGAGGAGATTGAGCATGATCTCCATATGGATGATTTGGATGAGCATGTGGATCCAAGCGAGCTCAGGTTGGATATTGCATCCACGATGCAGAGCGAGAAGAAGGGACAAGAAGAGACTTCTTCAGGGAAGCAAGTTGGGGAGGATAAGGTTCAACATGAGACTATCCTTCCTGAACAGGCAATGGAGGACGATCCTGCACAACCAAAGGAGATGGTTGGGGTGCAGATAGTGGACATAGTTGATCTGGTTGCAAACATCCAACAACCAGATATTGATACAGTGATGGATGTGAAGGGAGGTAGGGAGGAGCACATTCGAGATGCACAGGTTGGGTTCCTATCACGGGAGGTCTTGGGTGCATCTACAAGAGGAGTCCATGATGTCATCATTGACGTCATCAAGGACGGACATGCTGAGGTTGAAGGAGAGTGGACGGATGCTCTCGAGGCTACAGGTATAGGATGTTGGGTAAGGATAGCTTACAGGGGAGAAGCCATTGCTGAATGTGATTTGTGTTGGGAGGATGATGCTTAGGGGATTGTAAATATTTTCAGGAAGGTTGAGAGGATGATGCTTGGGAGGTTGTGAGGATTTTCAGAAGAAGATATCAGGGAGTATGATGGTTGAGGAAGATACTATTCTACAGCGAGACAATGATGGTTGCAGTTGATGATTTTAGTTGCAGCGGTGTGGTTCGTTTTTTTTTCAGAAAAACAAAAAGGAAGAGAGGATTAGGTACGATGACATGTGCAGACTTGAGGTTGAAGGTTACAGTCAAGATAAGGATGATGATTGGCAGGATGAGGGATGTCTACTACGACACTTGGGTTTCAAACCTCGACGATGAGGTTCTACAAGACAAATGGAAGACATTTCTATGGTATGATGGTTATTCTTTCTATGTCTTCGCATATTGAAGATGTGTAGATTTAGAGGGGGTGATTGGATGGGAGGTTCAAGGTGAAGATCGATGAGCATGGATCTAGGGAGGATCATGGCAGGATTGCAACTTCAAGATGACGATCGAGTTGCAGACTTGAGGATGAGGTTGACCGTGATGGGAGGAGGATGAGAAGATGGGAATGAGTGTGTGTGCCGGTCCACTCCTTGGTTGGTATCTCTGGTGCATACCGGAGGATGCACAGGTTTGGAGGGGGTGGATGTCGTGTCGTGGACCGGCTCCTATCTGAAATTCAAACTTCGATGCTTGTCGCTCCAAAGACACTCATGAGAAGACAAGCTAGGCCCCAACTTACGGACTTTTGGCACCATTTCGGATCTTCATTTTCATCGCATCAGTGAATAGAGCTCCCTGTCAGCATTCCATAGGCACTTTGTCTACTTCGTTTGGACGCCTAGTGGGGAAGTTACAAGACTCGAAAGATGGAGAAAACAAGGTAGGCCCCAGCTTACGGGTTTTTGGCACCACTTCGGATCTTCGTTTTTATTGCACCAGTGGATAGAGCTCCTTGTCAGCTTTCCATAGGCACTTCATCTACTTCGTTTGGACGCCTAGTGGAAAAGTTACAAGACTCGAAAGATGGAGAAAACAAGCTAGTCCCCTGCTTATGGGCTTTTGGCACAACTTCGGATCTTCACTTTCATCACATAGATGGGTAGAGCTCGCTGTCAACTTTTCATGGGCATCTTGTTTACTTCGTTTGGACATCCAGAGAAGAAGTTATGCGATTCGAAAGAAGATAAAATCAAGCTAGGCCCCTAGTTACTTGCTGACTGGGTATTTAGGACTTCAAGCGTTATATCAAAGACGCAAGGGGCTTGCTTCTTATAATTCAAAGAGAACTGTACGTACATAGACTGTTGCAAGGGGGCTGCTTAAAGGGCTTGTTTGTTCCTGCGACCTGTCGGTGGACGTTTTGGAGAATTGGGAAGTCCAATACACGCGCGCAAGGTGTCATCGGGTTCAGATCTGTGCAGGCTACGCATTGGTTCAAACGGTTTGGGAAGAGATGGATCGGGGAGTGCGTACTGAGGGAAATTGAGACGTAGGAAGCAGATTTGAGGTTTTCAGTTACCTGTGAAGGAGAGTTGGACCGTTCGACCGTTCCGGAGTCCAAACTTGCTGTCCTTGGATCCAACGGGATCAGAACACCGAATTCTACAGGAAATTGAAGACAATACCAGTTTTCATCGGGCGGTTTGGAAGTTTTGAGTGAAATTGGCTCGCAGGGAAGCGCTTACATCAGATTTTTGTTCACCTACGACCTGAGGTTGGGCTGTTCTTCGCGATCGGTGAGCCAAACTCTTCGTTCTTGGTGCCTACGCGATCAGGGAGTCTTCATCTACTCATAGGAGAAGACCGTGTGTGAATTGGATTGTTGGTTTGAGTGTGGTGAGCAAGTTTGAGCCGCAGGGAGCTGATTTACGTCCGTTTTTTGCAACTTGCGGCCAAATTTCTCGAGTGGTTTTGCAAGGGGAACTCCAAACGACTTGTTTGGAGTCTCGGTGGGTTCAGGGTAGCTAGATCTATCTGCGAGCAAAGACGGATATCAGCTTGGACGATCCGTTTGTGCGGTGTGAGCGGTTTTAAGCCGCAAGGAGGAGTTTTTGGAGGTTCGGTCACCTGCGACCGAAAATCGGCGATATCTCGGCTGTTGGGAGTCGGATCTGAAGGTTTCTTGGGTTAACGGAGTCAGCGAAGGAGACCCTATCGACATCTGAAGTCCGTTCAGCAAAAAGAAGAAGTCCACAGATAGGCCTTTTTCGGTTTCTTCGCTACGGGTTTTGCTCTTTTGAGTTCGGTAGAATTCTGGTTGGTTGTATACAGCTTGTGGTAGCTAGCTTTAGCTAAGAGCTTATACATGGATGTGGTTTGGACTTGGGTTTGGATCTTGTGATACTGCTGTGGCTCTGTTTGTTAGCAAAGAGAAGTTTCTCTTGCTTTGAGCTGCACTTCGGTGATTTTGGGTCAGGGTTGTGATTCAAGGGGTGTTTTTAAGGGCTTTTGAAGCAGGTTACAGACCGCTATCGTATAACGTGTTTTTCTGTCTAGGAATACACTGGGTATATGGCTGTGCAGAGGTATGTGGATTGACAAGGTTGGATCTAGATCTGGATGTTTCCACTCAAATGTTTCACTATCTACTCTTCTAGCCCGAGTGACCTTGTATCAGCTCGACTCAAGTTTACAGCTTGCTAGATCCAAGGTTACGTAAAGGTTGCATAAACTTGTGTTACAAATAGATCTTTTGTACTCTAACTAAAAGTACTCAGATCTGTATTATCTAACTGAAGTTATTCATCTATATCACTGGAAGTCTGACTTCTGAATAGCTCTCCAGCGACGCTAACTGGCCATCAATCCAACTATCACAACTTCATAGTACAATCAGAAGATACTAAGATCACTCAATCAACTTGATAGAGTATCGATACAACTTGCTGTACACCCTGGTCTATCAAGTATTCCAGCAAGGTAAAACATGCATACTCCAAAACACTATTCAGATCTCAATATAGCATAAACGTCGGTAGTATCTGGCAGCTCCGAGAACCCAAACAGCGGCTTAAGACTCATGGTGGCTCGTTCTCCTTCATCACCAAGAGCTGAAATCAGCCCCACACCTTCCAATGTAGAGTTGTATGCAGGTATGGCAGTTTCAGCAACAAACTCCTCTCCAAATTGCTCGAAAATGATCAAATTGACAATAGATGATACCGAAAAACTTCAAACTGCTAATAACAGAAGTATTTTTGAACTTTGAGACCTCAGTCCTTCCAAACCACTCGACCAATGATGATCAAACTTCACAGGAAGCTTGATTGGACCCTTCACTCCTACCCTGAACAATTTTCAGGTCGAAATCTCAAACCAATTCTCAGATATGGATCAAACCGTAATCTGTGCTAACTTCAGAGCTTTACAGACCCAGGTACATTTGGTCCAAGATTCTGAACAAACTACTCGACCATTTGAGGTGAAACTTCCCAAGTATCTTACTGATAAGACATTCTTCAATCCTGGAAAGTTTCACTCAGAAATTCGACTCAGATCTTAAGCAATAGCAAACTATCCATGGCTATCACAGTTCACTGTCCCCGTCTTATCCCATCTGCACTTCTCAACTTCAATCGGTCGGTTCAGAATCCAAATCGATCAAGAACCTGACGAAATTGATATCAAAATGACCAGCACGTTGTCAGCTCTCCAACCCAACAGACAGCTCCTCAAAACTCCTCGCGAGTCTCTCGGAACAACGAGAAACGTAGCAGTAGGTACCAATTTCACCCCCCTCCACTCAATCGATCATAACGCGCTCATACTTTCATCAAATCGATCGATTCTTCAGCCCAGATTGTAGCCCCGGTCGAGAGCTCTCCAACCACACCCTTCGTTTTGCGAATGGACCTCTGAAGCCTCCAGAAACCACAGAAACGTCGCGAGGATCAGCTAGAACACCATTGGTCCAAAAATAGACCAATAAGAGCAAAAAGATCTTTACTTTTGTCTTTTCTCCACTCAACTTTTTCCCCTAGAACGAATTTTTACTCTCCAAGGAGACACAAGACATCACAACATTCTAAGACCTCAAAAAATCCTTCAGATATGTCGATGGATTCTTCGCGGTCCGTAACTACACAGAAGCGTTCAACCAGAATGAAACCAGTGAGCCGTAGACTAATACAACGTCAATATTACAACTTGGAAACGTTCTACAATAAAAGGTATGACAAAAGGAAACGGTGAAGCTATCACTCGATTGTAATATTCTTGCCCGAAGTTTCTCACGATCCAAGCCCCATGATTGATCTTCGGTCTGCAATGGCACCGGACATCGACCCAAAGATTGAAAGGAACGTTCGATGGATAGTTGAGATCCATTGTTCCTCACAACAAAATGTACACCGTCATATCCCAAGTCTCTCCGTATGTTACGATTGGAAAGATCACCGGAAGCTGTAACTCCATCACCCTCCCCATGAACTCATCACCAAAGTACGCAACTAACCACTGTCGGAAGTGATCGCGGTGGATGCAATGAAGCTTGATGTGAAACGGATTCGAGAAAGGAAGATCCGGAGCCGGTAACACACCTCCGTCCATAACCACCACTCCTGCAGTTTCTCACTCCTCCATGCAGACCACCGAGAACCCTTACGAATCACCCGCTGAGAGAGAATGTCCTATGAACCTTCGACCCACCAGTTTATACACAAATGCGGCGACAAGGACCACTAAAGTGAACGCGCACAGATCGATGACTTGGCACCTTCCTCTACCGTGCGATCACTTAAACAGATAATCACAAACGTGGCACTCATCACACCATTCGACGAGTTACGAGATACGGTTCACGAAACACGGAAAAGAAACACAACATAGGTTACACAGGAATTTCACACAAGAGCCGACCCACAACACGACATCCACCTCTTCTAAACATGCGCATCCTCTGGTATGCGCCAACACTCACAAGTTGTGGTCGGCATCACACTATATCTTCATCTTCTTCACTGATGTTGTCGTTAGCAATATCTTCGTCATCCAAATCTTCTCCGTCATCATCCAAGATATCAAACTCAGCTCCGACTTCCTCCATGCTTATCCCTTCATCTCGCTTCTTGAAGAGTTTCACACGCTTGCCTGCAATGAGAACCTTGAGCTCTGTCCTATCAAGCTCTCTTAGTGAATATGTGGCATTGTCAAGCACGACAAGAATCACATACGGGCCAAATCATCGCTTAGAGAATTTTCTAAGCGCACTGTGTTGGTTGTCCAAGCTACTATCGTAGACCAACACCCAATCTCCTTCTTTAATCTCCTTCGGCCTTAATCGATGACGCTTATCGAATCTGTCTTTGTTTCTCAAGCGCGCCTCTTTCAGCTTCTCCAATGCAATCTCTACATCTTCAGGTCTTCTCTCTAGTTGACGGATTCGGACAACAAGAAGATCTTCTGTAGACATACCATCCTCCCAAGGTAGAACACTCCAAGTGGGTATGTGCTCCTCAATGGGCATGATAGGTTTCTGCCCCTGCATCAACTCCGTCGGCATATATCCCGTAACTGAACTAGGAGTCGAACGATCAGCCCATAATGCAAACGGAAGAAATCTTGGCCATTCTCTTGCCCTCCCCTTGCAAGCTTTCACAATAGCTTTCACAATAGGAGGATGACCACGTTCACTCTTCGCATTACCTTCCGGATTGTAGGCTGTGGTGAGAGCTAACTTCACACCACACCTCTTGAAGAACGCTTTAGCCTCATCATTGTTCAGCTCCCCTCGATCAGCCGTGATCTTCCCAACACAACCATATCTACAAATCACATCTTCCAACAAGAATTTGCAGACTCCCTCTGTGGATTTTGTCCGTAAGGCTCACCCTTCCACTTGGTTGGACAAATCCTCACGTGCCAAAACTAAGTAACGCATCTGCCATATACCAACTGGCATAATAACAAGATCTACTACCCACTTATAATGCATTGCAAGTGGATAAGTAGGATGTAACCCATCTCGATGCCGAATTCCTGAATACTCTTGACAAGTTTGGCATGTCTCCACAAATTGAACTACATCTCTATGCATGTTACGCCACCAATATCTCTCCTTCAGCTTTGTAAAGGTGGCATAAATACCTCTATGTCCTGCCCACAAGCTCTCATGAAACTCTCGCATGAGTAACTTCTGCATGTCAACCTTGCACACAACCCTTTGTGGCATCTTATCACCTTGCTTAGCATGTTTCCACAAATAACCACCTTGTAGCAAGTAGTTATAAGCCTTCCTCCTGATTTGTTTAAAGTGAGCATCACTCCATCCTGGCTGTCTAGTCAACAAGCTTAGATAGCGTCCTATGTCTATCCATTCTCCTTCATATAGCTCCTCCATGAACGGTTTCGAATGCTCACTCTCACCTCCTTGAGCTCTACAGAAAACAGTAGTACCAACGTCTTCTGTATCTTCTATCATCTCCTCCTCATCCTCATACCTCGCACGAGATAACATATCAGCTACTGGATTGTTCTTCCCCGCTATGTGTCGGAACTCAGGATTTAAGGACTTGATGTAAGCAATCCAGCGTAGCATAGCAATATCAGGAGTGTTACAGTTTGTAATCATCCCTAATAATGGTAAACAATCTGTTTCTACTATTACTGGCGCTCAAATCAAATAGTCCTTTTCAGCTTTCATAGCTGTAACTACTCCCCATAACTCTCTCTTCACTTGAGGATAGTTTCTATGTCGCTCACTCAACACCTTTGCTCCAAATCTGACTGCAAACCGATTCTCTTCTTCATCATCTTGTCCTACTGCCCATCCAATGGCTATCGGACTAGTATCAACAGTAAATATCATTGGTTTGCTATCCTCGTAGCTCACACGACGAAGTACAGGTGGAGAAGATAACAACTGCTTCAATCTCTGAATCGCCTCAGTATGTCGCTCCTCCCATGCAAACCTCTTGTGCTTTCTCAACAGATCATAAAGAGGATCAGCCACATGTGCAAAATGTGGAATCCACACATGATAGAAGACACAAGCTCCAAGAAACCTTCTCACCTCTGTTGTTGAACCACAAGTATCCTTCATCCGTCGTATAGCATCCACTTTACCAGGATCAGGCTTGCGTCCAAACCATCCACATAGATGCCCCACAATCACAACTTCTCGCACTCCAAATGAAGACTTAGCACCTGATAGTGTCAAGTGCGCCTCTTCAAGTCGTGATAAGATTTTATCACAATCTGAAATGTGATCAGCAACAAAGTTTCTACACCCTTTCTGATCCATTGTCTCATCTTTCTCCTCCTCAACGCATCCCTTAATTGGAATGTCATCCAAGAAAGGCATGGTCTTCTCGGGAATGAACTCACGGAGAACCTTGTTCATCCCGTTCATCATGTGCGCTACCGAGTTTGTTGCTCCTTGTGGTAGTGTGCACATTCTGACCAACCCCAACGGTGTCCTCATGGTGGTGATATCTCTACTCTGTTCAGCAAGTTGAAACTGATCGTATCCAGAGTAAAGATCTCCTATAGAGTAAATAGCCCTCCCAGCAAACGCTTCAGCAAACTCTCCGACGATAGGTCCTATGCCTGTATTTCTGATGGTCACTTGGTTCACAGGTTGCATATCTTGGATGAACCGTAATGCACCACTCTTCTTTGGTACTGTAAACCAACGACTAGAGTATGATGCAAACGATGGTTCCAAGATCTTCATCTGCATCTTCTCCTTCAAGAGCTCTATGAGTTTCGGTAGATGCGCTCTAGGTACGAGAATTGGCCTCAAATCCCAAGGAGCATGTGGAACTGTGAATATGATCATTGGCGCCACAATGTTAGGATCTACACATCCGATTTCTGAGGCTTCAAAAGCAAAAGCTTTCCCGTGCCTAGTTAACATCTTCCTAAACCTATTCTCCTCCACAGACAAAAGAAAATCTGCTGAACCAACCTTCAACTCCTTGAGCGTAACTTCAGTGAACTTGTGACCGACCCGGCTAAGATCTCTCAAGCTTTTCTCCTTCGAAGATTGTTGGACTCGCTGGTTAGAATCACTAGGTAATGGCTGAGCAACAGGTTTTACCTTCTTGTCTACCGTTTTGTACCTAGTATCAACTCTAACTTAAGGATCTACGAATGACTCTATAGCTGTATAGAGCTCCCTAGAGTGTACTTCCACCACATGATCCTCATCTTCTTGCTCATGCATAGCAAGTTCATCGATGAAATCTCCCAATCCTAACTCCAAATAAACACCTTCTATCTTATCCACCTCTTCAAGCACACCAACTCTCTTTAGATCTTTTTCAGTTTTTCGCACAACTTTCTGCTCCCACTTCTGCAAGTCAGCAAGTCGTGTATGTGTAGCAAATCCACTCTCATAAAATCTCACAACTCCTGTACAAAAAGCACTTTCTTTCTCTAGCGAGAGTACCTTCTCCAGTGTACCACTATGTCCTCGCTCTATAGCAGTACTTGTCAAAAATCCTTGAACTCCTCCGTGACCTTAGGCAAGGAGCCACCCCTCAGATAATCTCTGTTCCGCTCGTGGTTTGCTGATACAGTTAGAAACTGTACCGCTCTCTTACCATCCTGACTTCTGATCCGCGCATAAGCAGATCCATCATCCAAAACCTTGATCTCCATCCTCACAGCTGTAATGTAAGGTTGACCGAGTATCACCGGGTATGATGTACTATCTTGAACAAAGAAGTTTTGTTCAATAGTTACATCTCTCACCTTTACTTTCACATCAGGACAAGCTCCATAGAGTTCTCCTCGTGTGTTGTTCGCCGTTCTGATCATCCAACCATGATCTATATCAACAGGCCATCCACCTTGCTTGTAGATGTCCTTAGAGACAATATTGATCTCTGATCCATGATCAATGAGAGCAACCACCGGATCTGTCATCTCTCCTACCTTCACTAAGGCTTCGGTAGTAGCTCTAGCCCAATATCCTCTAGTGTAATGACTAGGGACCTTGTCATCGTTATCATCCTCAAACCGAACCTTGCGGTTGATGCAGCATTGAGCTAGTTCTAACTCTTCCTCTCTTGATATCCTTGTGTCTAATGCATTAGACACAGCGGTTTCTCCTGCCAATTGCCTTTTTCGTTTGATGGTGTCAATAATGACATCACGAAACTCCCTCTTGGCAATCCCAAGGATCTCTCGCAAAGTAAACTCGATCTTGGCATTGAGTACTCTATCTTCTAGTACTCCTTTCAGATCCGTAGCAGCTTCAATATCAGACTGAAGCTTGTATGAAGGAGATTTACCTTTCTCCTTACCTCTGCTCTTCTCTGACTTTTCGGGAGTAGAGGATATGACCTCTTCCATAGTCTCTTCTGGTAGAGACATGATCTCCAGTCTGAACTTTTCTCCTCTTGTTTGCCTCTTGAGAGCTGTTCTCTCTTCGCTAAGGCCTGCTTCATCTCGTTTGCGCTTCTCCTCCATGAGAGTCTCATGTTGACTCTTCGCCAAATAAGTGTGAACAGACATTGTATCCAAGGGATCATCCCATCCAGTAGCACCCCTGATTGCCGTGGCTGTTCTGAGCAACTCCTCCCTTGTCATTTTCCCCCTTTTGTTCGTGCTTACCGCATGGCTTCACATATCAAGAGTATCTCCATCCTTCTTAGAAGCACTTCTTTCTCGTACTACCTCAACTCCATAAGTAGCAGCTTCTACCGACGCAGTAGCATGTTGAGATAGATACTCCTCCAGTACTTGCTTCATTCCTCCTTTCCCGAAGTTGGTTCTAAGAATCTCTCCATTATCCTTCAGAGCAATCTTTCCTTCCTTCCAATAGACTACTCCATCTCGTAGAGTTTTGGCAAAATCACCACACTCTCTTCGAGCATGATCAGAACTATCACACCAAATGCATCTCTGTACATAATCTTGCTTAGGAGCAAGTATGGTATCATGTGCTCCTCCCTTCTCTTCCAACCTTGCTAACTTGATCTGCAATTCCCTCATCCCTCAACTCTTCCATAACATCTCTTTGCGGTGCAACTTTCGGGACAAGAATAGTAGGAAGTGGAACTTGAGGTACATGCACAATAGGTGCTTGCACATTGGGTACCATTGGTTACCTACGAGGTACTATGATCGGTGGCGGTCTCTCTTCTTGTCTTACCACCACCTTTCCTCTTCGGTACTCTCGTTTGGCAAGTACACTCACTGCTTCAGAGACCTTTCTCCAGTCAGTCGTGAGTCCGTTGTCTTCCATCCTATCTTCCAGAAGCAGCTCCAACTCCCTTTGTAATTCATTGTTGGCTGCTTGTAGAAACAACTCCACCTTGTCGTTCTCCAATGTGAGCTTCTCCATCCGAGACAACTGAAGGAATTGTCTCTCATACTCCCGAAATAGCTCTGTGACAACAAGCCCTTTGTTGGGTTTGTTTACCCACTCCATGAATGACTTCTTAGTCACTCGGTCTGCATCTTCTAAAGAATACTCTTCTTTCAGCTGAAGAGTAAATCCTTCCCACGTAGCACCATGAGATCGGATGATGTCCTTCATGTGCTCTCGTAGTTCAGGTACGACAGCAAGCGCAAATGTACTCACCATCTCTCTTTCAGGCACCTTGCTCAACTCCATCTCTCGGGAATAGTACTTTAGGTACTTGGATATGTTCTTCTCGTCAAACTGATCTAGCAACCCCACAACAGATTGCAAGGCTTTAGTAGCCATTGCTTCTTTCCGTTCAATGGCTTGCTGTTGTTGCATTACTAATGCAAATGCCTCAAGCAACCGCATATCAGACCGTGAAAGCTTGGTCACCTTTGGAGCCTCTCCAGACGTAGAAGCCTCATCTACGTAATGACCCAACCCTTCAACGTCCATGGTGGCAAAACCACGCACGTACCTCTCACCCCAGACTTTCACGTCGAGTTCACCAGCTATCGTATAACGTGTTTTTCTGTCTAGGAATACACTGGGTATATGACTGTGCAGAGGTATGTGGATTGACAAGGTTGGATCTAGATCTGGATGTTTCCACTCAAATGTTTCACTATCTACTCTTCTAGCCTGAGTGACCTTGTATCAGCTCGGCTCAAGTTTACAGCTTGCTAGATCCAAGGTTACGTAAAGGTTGCATAAACTTGTGTTACAAACAGATCTTTTGTACTCTAACTAAAAGTACTCAGATCTGTATTATCTAACTGAAGTTATTCATCTATATCACTGGAAGTCTGACTTCTGAATAGCTCCCCAGCGACGCTAACTGGCCATCAATCCAACTATCACAACTTCATAGTACAATCAGAAGATACTAAGATCACTCAATCAACTTGATAGAGTATCGATACAACTTGCTGTACACCCTGGTCTATCAAGTATTCCAGCAAGGTAAAACATGCATACTCCAAAACACTATTCAGATCTCAATATAGCATCAACGGCGGTAGTACCTGGCAGCTCCGAGAACCCAAACAGCGGCTTAAGACTCATGGTGGCTCGTTCTCCTTCATCACCAAGAGCTGAAATCAGCCCCACACCTTCCAATGTCGAGTTGTATGCAGGTATGACAGTTTCAGCAACAAACTCCTCTCCAAATTGCTCGAAAATGATCAAATTGACAATAGATGATACCGAAAAACTTCAAACTGCTAATAACAGAAGTATTTTTGAACTTTGAGACCTCAGTCCTTCCAAACCACTCGACCAATGATGATCAAACTTCACAGGAAGCTTGATTGGACCCTTCACTCCTACCCTGAACAATTTTCAGGTCGAAATCTCAAACCAATTCTCAGATATGGATCAAACCGTAATCTGTGCTAACTTCAGAGCTTTACAGACCCAGGTACATTTGATCCAAGATTCTGAACAAACTACTCGACCATTTGAGGTGAAACTTCCCAAGTATCTTACTGATAAGACATTCTTCAATCCTGGAAAGTTTCACTCAGAAATTCGACTCAGATCTTAAGCAATAGCAAACTATCCATGGCTATCACAGTTCACTGTCCCCGTCTTATCTCATCTGCACTTCTCAACTTCAATCGGTCGGTTCAGAATCCAAATCGATCAAGAACCTGACGAAATTGATATCAAAATGACCAGCACGTCGTCAGCTCTCCAACCCAACAGACAGCTCCTCAAAACTCCTCGCGAGTCTCTCGGAACAACGAGAAACGTAGCAGTAGGTACCAATTTCACCCCCCTCCACTCAATCGATCATAACGCGCTCATACTTTCATCAAATCGATCGATTCTTCAGCCCAGATTGTAGCCCCGGTCGAGAGCTCTCCAACCACACCCTTCGTTTTGCGAATGGACCTCTGAAGCCTCCAGAAACCACAGAAACATCGCGAGGATCAGCTAGAACACCATTGGTCCAAAAATAGACCAATAAGAGCAAAAAGATCTTTACTTTTGTCTTTTCTCCACTCAACTTTTTCCCTTAGAACGAATTTTTACTCTCCAAGGAGACACAAGACATCAACAACACTCTAAGACCTCAAAAAATTCTTCAGATATGTCGATGGATTCTTCGCGGTCCGTAACTACACAGAAGCGCTCAACCAGAATGAAACCAGTGAGCCGTAGACTAATACAACGTCAATATTACAACTTGGAAACGTTCTAAAATAAAAGGTATGACAAAAGGAAACGGTGAAGCTATCACTCGATTGTAATATTCTTGCCCGAAGTTTCTCACGATCCAAGCCCCATGATTGATCTTCGGTCTGCAATGGCACCGGACATCGACCACAAGATTGAAAGGAACGTTCGATGGATAGTTGAGATCCATTGTTCCTCACAACAAAATGTACACCGTCATATCCCAAGTCTCTCCGTATGTTACGATTGGAAAGATCACCGGAAGCTGTAACTCCATCACCCTCCCCATGAACTCATCACCAAAGTACGCAACTAACCACTGTCGAAAGTGATCGCGGTGGATGCAATGAAGCTTGATGTGAAACGGATTCGGGAAAGGAAGATCCGGAGCCGGTAACACACCTCCGTCCATAACCACCACTCCTGCAGTTCCTCACTCCTCCATGCAGACCACCGAGAACCCTTACGAATCACCCGCTGAGAGAGAATGTCCTATGAACCTTCGACCCACCAGTTTATACACAAATGCGGCGACAAGGACCACTAAAGTGAACGCGCACAGATCGATGACTTGGCACGTTCCTCTACCGTGCGATCACTTAAACAAATAATCACAAACGTGGCACTCATCACACCGTTCGGCGGGTTACGCGATACGGTTCACGAAACACGAAAAAGAAACACAACATAGGTTACACAGGAATTTCACACAAGAGCCGACCCACAACACGACACCGCTCTGGTCTGTTTCTCAGTTCTGTGCTCTTAGGAGAAAGAACTGGCAGTGTACATACATTCAGAGTTTGTATATATCGCAGCATTCGTTTTCGTGGTTGTTTTTCTCTGTCTTGTCTCTGTTTCAGCACACAACATCTCCACAGCCAGGAACCTCGCGTTTTCCTGGACATCCTTCACGCAAAACGTCCGACGCGACAACGAGATCAAGGGAAGACCATAGAGCGTCTTCACTCCCTCTATCTGCCGGTCCAAGTATCTGAACATACTCTCCTTGCACTACACAAACATTGCTTTGGACTCCTCATCCCACTCTCTAGCTAAGGTAAGGAGCTTCCTACCCGCGGTGAAGTTGAACTTCTTCCGAAGCGCTTCCACCAAATGAGCTAGCAACCCCTGCGCACGAGCTTCCGCTGCTTCCGTTGCTTCCCGTTGCGTCTTCTCGGCTGCAACCTGCGCTTCTGCGGCTTCCCGCAGAGTCTTCCACGTCGTCTTCTCTTCTGCAAAGGCGGTGAGCTTATCCTGTACTCGCAGAACCTCCTGGTCATGCTGCTGTAAGCGCGCCTGCAACTCCTGGTTGCTCTTCTTCAGCTGCGCTAACTCCTTGGAAGAAGTGACGTACTTGTTGTGAGTCGAAGGCTCAGTCCTTCCCTAAGTCCTCACAGTATAGCTTCCACTCTCAGAAGACGAATCTAGTCTTCCAGAAGACAGCTACTCCGTCTTCTGAGATTCTAACAATGCTTCATAAATAGCTCTCGTCTTCCGAGCTATATCTAACCAATCCTAACTAAGCAAGGCCTCGCATGGATTCCTAAGAAGACAACCCACCTTGCATTACATCCTACTTCCTAACAGAAGATCAAGATATGCGAGAAGTAGAGTATAGGAAAGGTTCAGAAGATGGTTGCGGACTCCTGCGGTGACAGTGGCCTCTGGGAAGACACCCGGGACAGTTTCCGATTCAATGTCTTTCTCGGAAGACCTCCAGAAGTCAGGCTTCCCTTCACTGGTCTCACCTGTCTTCGTCTTCCTACGCGCAATCTATCCTCACAACAGACTCAAGACATGTGCACTCTGTTCTTCTGACTTCTCACCTCTCATACACACTCAGAAGAAGCTTGCTGCATGATGGGAAGACATGACCCTCGACCATTCTTTCCAGATTCTGCCAGCAAGACTTCTCACAACTCTCTTCTAAGTTCGGGAAGAAGAAGGAATAGGCTGCTATGGGTCGGACAGAAGAGACCCGAAATGGACCCTCACGTCTTCTCGTTCATTTTGCCAGTCTTTCAGTCTTCTAGTCTCTCTAGGAAGATGTGGAGTTGAGAAGCTTGGAAGACCGGGAGGCACAGGCCTAGTTCCCGACTTCCAACTTCTCGAAATAACAAAAGAACTCACCACACCACTCAGGATTCGTACCAAGCCTCTCTTAACACAAAAGCAAAGCAAATCCACTCTTGATACGAATTGTGTACAGTCGACTTCCGAAGACAGTCAAACTACTGAAGCGTCTTCTGAAGACAGTCTTCCGAAGATGTTCCAATCTTGCGAAGCGTCTTCTCTTCAAGGTTTCGGACTCCTTACGTGGTGAAGCTTCCGCGGTTGCCGTCTTCCGGAAGATACGTGTCTTTCGCCTTCCGTCTTCCGCCGTCTTCCGTCTTCCGAAGATACCACCGAGAAGACGCTCTTCCGAAACAGTCGTCTTCCGAAGAAGTCAACTTATTATTACAAACAGTCCTTAAGATCATCTTCCTACTAAGGAAGCCGTAATCTTAAGTAACAACGCTTCTTCAGTTATACAAACAAGTTATTAATCTTAAAAATTTCAAAAATTCGTGCATCTTGTAATTTGTGGGCACCACACAGTGATATAAGGCTGGCCAAGAATCACAGGATATGAAGCAGAAGACTACACGAAGAAATGTTGATCCACATCCACATCACCTATCTTCACCTTCACGTTAGGACAAGCGCCGTATAGCTCACCTTTCTGGTTGTTTGCAGCACGTAACACCCAACCATGGTTCAGCTCGATAGGCCACTGACCTCTCTCATACACCTCCCGTGACATGATGTTGATCTCAGATCCGTGATCAACTAAGGCAGCAACAGGTTCAGCCAAACTTCCAAGACGAACTCGTGTAGCAGTTGTAGCACGAGCCCAATGTCTCCTTCTGAAATCACTATCAGTAGCTGGACTCTCCTCGTCAGCTTCCTCATC
This sequence comes from Asterella californica, assembly GCA_036924285.1. NCBI lineage: Eukaryota > Viridiplantae > Streptophyta > Marchantiopsida > Marchantiales > Aytoniaceae > Asterella > Asterella californica. Next base: position 18,938,890 of record JAYKYS010000008.1, read on the forward strand.
ATCAAACTCAATAGTGTTGGTACCAGCAACCAACGCTTCTTGCTGGTATCCCTTGTCATCAGCTTCCTGAAAGTGCACCTTTCCAAACTCTGCATCATTCATAGAAGTTCCTACCACATCTATCATCTGACTCTCTACTTGTTCAGACATCACATGTCTCTTGTGCTTGATGATGTCATGATCAGCTCATGGAACTCTCTCTTTGCAATACCAAGAACTTCCCGAAGAGAAAACTCGATTCGCGCATCCAGTATCCTCTGCTCCAAGATGCTCTTCAGATCAGTAGAAGTTTCAATATCAGCTGCCAACTTGTAAGCTGGTCCCTTCTCCTTCTCTTGGACAGTAAACCGTCTACCAGCAGTCGTTGGCTCCTGCTGGGATCTCTGCACGTCCTTCATAGGACCTGGTGCAGGTGGAGGAGCTGCAGAAGTAGACGGGATGTCCTCAGGAAGAGCAGCTCGTCTCCTTGTGACTCTCCGTCTATCCTCAGTCTCCTCAGGAACTCCAGTATCAAGTTCAGAGGTTTCTCGCCGCCTCTTTTCCTCCACAGAAGCATCCTGCCAATGAACGTGTCTATCTACATCCAAGAATGCTCTGATAGAAGCAGCATCTACAGGATCTCCCCATCATGTGACCCTACGAATAGACTCGGCTCCTCTCTTCAGTATCTCAGAAGGAATTGGAGCCACACTCTTCTCAGCAGTCCTATCTAGCAATGTAGGACTAGAAGAGACCTCAATATGCCCAGCATATACATCAGAATTTACCAGCGGTGCCATTAACGCAGTTGCTGTTGCAGGCGCAGCAATCTGAGGTAGACTCCTCATGCCTCCTCGTCCAAACTGTGTGCTCAACGGCTCTCCAGTAGAAGAAAGATGCAGCCTACCGTTCTGATAGCAAACCACACCATCTCGCAAAGCAGCTGTGAGCCCTTGACATTCTCTTCGGAAATGATCAAGACTGTCACACCAAATACATCTATGAACCGGAGCTCCTCTTGGACGTGCAGCAGCAGGCGCCGGTGGCGGCTCTCTCTGCAATCCAGCTAGCTCTACCTTCAGCTCTCGCATCTGCCGAATCAGGTCTTCAATCTGATTCTGTTGACCATGGTTCTCCGTAGGTCTCTGAACAGGTGCCCTTTGTGCCAGAGCTGGCACAACTGGCATCAAAGGAACTGCAGTTGAGACAACAGGTCTAGGAGCAGGGACCAAAGGCTGCTGTACTTGAGGAGCAGCATAAGGTGGAGTGACCACTTTTGCAAGCGGACGTCCTCCCACAGCCACTCTTCCCCTCCTCTGCCTTGTAAGTACAGCCACAGCATCCTCAACTCTCCCCCAGTCCATAGTAACACCTCCCTCAGCAGATCGATCAGCCAACATAAAACATAACCAATATGCCGTAGCATCATCGGTAGCTTGCAGGAAAAGCTCTGTTCTCCTAGCATCTAGGGTTATTCGCTCTAGAGTTGAGAGTTGCTGGTATCTCCGATCAAACTCTCTCAGCAACTCACTCAGGCTCATCATACGACCAGGTTGCTGCTCAACCTAGTCTAAGAACGTCCTTCTAGTAACTCTCTCTGAATCCTCCTCAAGAAACTCCTCTCGAAGAGATCGCTCAAAACTCATCCAGATTCCAAGGTTTCTTCTCTGTACATCCCTAACTTGGTCCTGCAACTCAGGAATGACAGCTAACTCAAAACTTGCTATCATCTCAGCATCAGTAACCCTAACCAGCTCCATCTCTCGTCTATACTCACGCAGATATCTAGAAATATCTCTACCTTCAAACTTTCCACATCTGTTCACAATAGCTTGCAAAGCCTTGGTGGACTTTAACTCACCCCCTCCAACGATCGGATGTTGTTGGACCAGGGCCGCAAGCGTCTTCAAGATCTCAGCCGTGTCCAGACCAGAAGCAGATGTCGTTGTAGAAGACGCAGGTGCAGTTGACGGTGCAGCAGTAGACGTTGATGCTCTAGTTCCAGAGGCAGCAGCAGCAGCTCCGCTCTTGCGATCCATCTCTTCTCCTTGTAGCAACTCAACCTTCTCAATCAATCACCCCAAGAGCTCTCAGCGGAAGCACCAGATGTCGGGTTGAGAGTTTTCCTCGGGAAGGGCGAACCTTCTGGCTGTGATATGAGCTTGAAGGTTGTGTTCAATCTACTCAAGGAAGTGTTGGGCTTTAGGCTGTGGCTGGTTTGCTCAAAGAATAGGCTTCAGGTCTCAAGGTGATACTGAAAAACACTCATATAAGTCTCTTGGCTCTTCTGATATGTTCAGGAAGTAAAGTTCAGACTTAACTCGCAATGATAAGATCAGATGGCGAACTTTGACACTCAAGATTGAGAAATATGTGAGGGTTCAGGCTTCAGAACTCCTCCTACATGTCAATAATGTCCTACTGGATACACATACGAAGTTTGAGCAGATCAATTCTGAGCACTAAGATATGAGTAGAAACTTTCTGAATAGAGAAATTACGGTAGTTTCTGATACCCAGACAGCTGTTTCGACCTAGAACAAAGAATTTGCTTGATCACTTTGGGAAATTCTTACAGGATTTTCAGTTTACAGCTTGCTGAACACTACTGTGAAGTTGGGCCTCCTGATTCCACACAGAACTCCAGATCTTGCTCCCTGAAGTTGCTGTTCCAGATTGAGAGCTTTTCGGACCCCCTCTACTTCAGCGGCCGCCCTGAATTACTCAGTCACTCAAATGATATGAAAATTTTTGGACAGTCGTAGCCCGGCTGACAGTGAATGCAACCTCTAAGGTTTGAAGCGATTTCCTTGATTCTGCTGCAAATGACACTCAAAACCCCAAAATCAACAGAAGTGCTGCAATTCTGACACAAATCGAACTTCAATTGGGCATAACTCCTTGTTTATTGATCCAAATCGATCAAACTTTTCGCTGATAGTGCTTGGCTCGACGAGCTCTATCTCTCTGTGCTCTCAGATTTTCCAGTGTACTCACCAATTGCTCGAAATCCACTCTAGAGCTCTGTTTCTGCTTAGAGTTTTACTAAAGATAAAAATGGACCAATGGGAATTCATAGCTCCATTTGGTTGTCATTTTGTGCCTTAAACTACCTGGTAACTTATCTACACTCATAGGCTACCACGTCAAGCCTCCTAGAGTACCAGCGTAAAACTTAAACTACTTAAAACGACACGCAGCCCTGAAAATTAACTTAAATCAGCTAGAAAGCGTGCATGGGCAACACGCAAATACAACCCATGAGCTTAAACCCTATCAACATGATAATCAATCTACTAAGACTCAAAATATATAACATCTTCTAAAATGGACCTCTCTGAGGTCTTAACTTCACTCAAAGAGACTAACGCCTGACAGAGAAGTGAATCATTTACTATGTGAAATGATTCACATCACGACAACGTCCTCACAGTCCAGCTTCCACTCTCAAAAGACGAATCTAGTATTCTAGAAGACTTATCTCGTCTTCCAGAATTCTAACAGTGCTTCCTAAGTACATGAAATCTTCCGAGCTATATCTAAGCAATCCTAACTAAGCAAGACATCGTATGGATTCCTAAGAAGACAATCCATCTTGCAATTCATCTTACTTCCTAACAGTAGATGTCAAGATATGTGAGAAGCGAAGCCTATGGATGGTTCGGCAGAAGGCTGAGGACTCCTGCTGTGACAGGTAATCTTGGCAAGTAATTTTGGCATGTGTCAAATGCATAATGCATGCAGCAACGAAAGAGGATCGATCAATATTCTCAAATCAAACCGTGGAAGTGGGAATAATATTACAGAATCCGGAGACACCGACAAGAACCCCGGGAAGAATTTTCTTTTTTTTTAAGCGACTTGCTCACCTTCGCATCACGCGGAGATAAAGTCTAGCGATCGGAGAAAAGTGGACAAACAGATCCTTGACTTCTGCTAAAGGATTGGCTCCACGTGAAATTTGACTGCTTAACCCCTCCGGATCTCACTTATATTACTGTGACAGCGACAGAAAAAATACTCTGATTCCCAAGAATATCGAAGTCAACATCTACACCTCCAATAGTTTTTGAAGTCGACAACTATATCCGGATATCAGCAAACTTCTCTTGATTCCAGTTCCTAGTGGCTGATAGACTACTCTTCCTCCTACGTCTACTTCTACCCAGCAATGCTCTTCATGAATCTAAACCCCTTTTATGAAAAAGTTAGTTTAGTATATATACAAAACGAATTAATTGTAAATGTTAAATGTATTTATGAAGCGTATCTCTTTATAACATACGAAAGATTTTGTTTGGTAAGTCTGTGTCAGAGAATTTCGAGAATACGAAGAATGTATGAAGATTTACGCTTGGTAACGTTAAGAAACATTCATAAATACTACGAACCATCGCGTTTAGTAGTGCATATTTATCGTCTTGAGAGCTTTGTAAAGACCTCACATCCGCAATAGTGTCTTGAGGTTGGACGGACCACCCAAAGTGGTTGGGAGGAGTCTGTTGAAGCCAATGCTGGTCACTCCAAAGTATATAAATCGGTTCACAAATAACGGTTCCGAAACCAAATTCGGGGTTATCCAAAATTTCAGAGTTTCCAGTAAAATTTCTTGAATTTTGTACTGTTTAAGCATTTATAAACTTAACAATAATGAAAACTAGAATACAAACACACAAAAATGACAAAGTAGCAAATCTCAGGTAATAGTGTACTCTACGATCACCACCGGCCCACCTTGTCAAAGAGAACGATGAAAATTTCACTGACCGCCGGGGGTGGAACAACCAGCACACAACGATCCAGGAAGAGTGACTCGAGATGAGGCCTAGGGAAGAAAGAGCGACTTGAGATAAGAAAACGTTAAAAATAATTCCGTAGTTAACAATAAATGACATTCTTGTTGTGAACGTTAACCGGTCACTGGTGCCATTTCAACCATGCATGCACACACTAAACATTTGTTCCTAGAGACCCAAGCTCCAATAGGTCTATACGAGGTAAGTATCGCACTATATGGTTAATGCTCTTTACTACGTAGGGGTGCACACGAACCAATCAGAATAAAATAAAAGAGTTTGCATCTCCATTTTTTATCAAAAGGTGAAAAACAAACAAATATGAAATATCAATGATTAGAATTAACGTCCAGGAATTTACGAAGATGTCGAAAGCACTATACAGTTAGTGCTCTTTACTACGTAGGGGTCTCAAGCGTAAATGGTTACGGCTGTGGCCATATAAGTTTTTGTTATCTGCTGGCTCCTAAACTTATGGGCCAGCCAAGAAGAGATGAATCAGAACCATACTCGGATGGAATCTGATTGAATTAACTGGTGTTGGCTAGTTATTTTCATTATAATTCCTCCTTCAGAATCTGCAAAAGTCTAAGTACCCCTTGTCCACCTAGATCAGCACCCCACTAAAGATAAATTCTCATACGAAATGTGGCCAACTTGTCATGCATGAACTTTACCATGTCTCTCATAACATTACATTTTCATGCGGAAGCTGAAACCCTTTCCTTCTTCATACAATATTTGCCATGGCCAGACCTTTAAATAAACTGAATACCTTCTATAACAGTGAACACCGCATTTGACTTCAACCTTGGACAGCAACACGGACGTTCAGACTCTGAATCTATAGTTAATGGTTTGTCCCCATTGTGCCAGCTACTATAATTCCACACCTTAAAGTATATTTAGCATTTCTTCCGGAAGAATTTCATGACATGTACATCCGGCATATAATCATCAAAATAAAACAGCAAATATTAAAGGTTCTGCGTGCACATTGTAATTATTATGTTGTCAATCGATGGATCGACCTTCACCTTTGTATCGGATTTCCTCCGTTTCACCTGTCAATGGTTCTGGTTTGGGACGTAAACTCAACTTTACGAGAACGCATGCCTGTAAGCTGCCAAGAGGATGACGACATCTCCAAATTTTGATATTCCTTCGGTTATCGTGTAAGCTTTCCACTTATACGTCTGGTGGTAACGTACACGATTATATGCTACAAGCCGTAAGGCAGTTTCTTGGAGTAACAACGCCATTTTGATGGTCCGATTCAAGGGTTTGACCGTTTCCTATAGCTAGCAACGACTATATTTCAAGATAGCAGATTTCGACTAACAGGAGCGACCCTAACTTTCTGTTGGAAGTTCGAATGGGAAATGGACATTCGAATTCAGAGCGGGGGACGCTCTGAATTCGAAAGTTTTCCATGGGACGCGCCGGCCAGAGGACTCGCACGCAGATGAAATCGGTGAATAAATGCGTGGAACGACCGGATGTCTACTCCTTTGCCACGTTCATTACAATCTTCTTCTCTCAAGTGCTTCCTGCTCATTCTCTCGCGGAAGCGTCCGCCCCGATTTCTAGGCTTTCAGCAGTTCAGTGACATCCTTCAGTACGTGAGGTCGTTCTGCGTTTACAAGTTCGTTGCACTAGGTAGGAACTGACGGGCGAGAGCTCACAGCTAAGTGAAAGCATGCCACTGTTTCTGATGTTATTTGATATCATGGTTGGAGTGCCGTTTCGAGCAGTTCTTATCGCGACAGTAATTATCTCTACACTCGTGGAGCTTTACCTTTTGAACCGCAAGGTCCAATTCATTTCCAGCGGATCAGTGAAAAATGCAATCGGGAGGTCCTGGACGTTCCTTACACGCAGTTTACGTCGACTATTCTGCGCGGATCGAAGTCCTCCAACCACAGATGAAAGCACTGATAGTCTAGATCTACCAGACCCAGAGTTAACCAATGGAGCTCCTGTTGCGGTCGACCGCTCAGTTCTGGGAACTAGTTCACTCGGAGTAGTTCTCGAGTAATACTGAAGTCTAGATCTGCAGTGCCATGAAATGACTAGGCTCTTGAGGTATCAGAAGAAGTCGAATAGATCTTTGTACACAGTGAATGTCCAGCATATATGCCGATCCTGACAACGTGGACAACTTCTTACTTCTGGATATCCAAAGCCAGGCCAGCAGGCAGTTTTCATCTCACCCAAACTCTCAGCGAAGATCTAGAGGTCCTCGACAAGTGACAGAGAAAGTCTCCGGATCGATCCACTCTGTGGAATCCCCAAAACCAGGAGTGCTGTGAACTGATTGAATGACCGGCAGTGATGCAGAGTTCATGGACAGAGCGGAACTTGGACTGCATATAGAATTTCAGCACTGTATGCAATTTCTGTGAAGGAGAGGTCATACTTTTCCATCAAGATTTACTCAGCAATGGATGAATTTTGGTGCAAGTGACATCATTGTTACAGCCTAGTAAATAGTGAAGAAATGTAAATTGCCAAATACTATTTGACGTGAGCACTCGCTAGCTAGGTGCCAACACACCACGTGCACATGTTCGATGATCATGACAAAGCTTCTTCGATTAAGATGAGAGTAGGACGTTGTCACTGTTATATGTAACTGTTGAATCGTCAGAAGACGACGTGTGAAAGATAGGTAGGAATCTGTGACAGCCCGTCTGAGGCAAATCAGGACTACGCAGATATCAGGAAGAAGCTAGTTAATATGCTGAACGGGGGAGTGTTTATCTTCCTGAACTCCACGTAAAGGTATGCCCGTGCGTGCCGATCATATGTACGAGCCATCATCCGTTGCTCCCGACAGGACTGGTAATAGTTCTTTTATAATAGTTACGGAGAAAATGCTTGGCCCAGCCCACGTGCGTAACAGATCGAGTTTTGTCAATTATCTCTCCGACAGTTCTATTTCTTCACATGCTGGACTGTTAGTTATATTCAGAATCTGTACAGCGAGCTGCGATGGTAGCTGGAGCAGAAGGCTCGTGAACCTGAGGTTGAGGGCAGTCAAATGAAGCACAACATGAGCTTCAGACAACGACTTGTAAGTCGTGAAATTGCGGACGAATAATGTCGTTTAATTTGCTAGACCCCGATAGTAGTACAACAAAATTGAATAAATCGTCTTCAATTACAATTATGTGTATACAGAGATATCGATACAATCCGCAAATCGTACTAGAACTTCTTCAAGGTCCTGCGTACAGGCTCTTGAGGATATCTTTCGAGTTTCAGCTTAACATTCTACTCACAAGAACCTAACGTAAGCCCACAACACCGCCCTCGCTGTCACAAATACTTGGTGGAGTCAACCTCAGAAGGTCTCTTCGGAGCTCCCGTGAACTTGTTGTTTGTCAGATCGATCGTAGTGAGAGAACCCAAGCTGTCGATGCAGGATGGGTAGGAATCCAGAAGGTTGTTCCTCAAAATAAGGGTGTTCAGATTGCTCAGCTTGCAGTACTCACCAGGGATGGGTCCGATGAGGTTACAGCCGCCAACGATCATCGTCTTGAGGTTGGACAGGCCACCTAAAGTGGTGGGGGGGAGTCCGTTGAGGCCAATGTTGGTCATGTTGAGAGACTCCAAAGCACTTAAATCTCCCAGACCGGAGCATATCACGTACGGTTCTCCAGCAGGAGGGGCCGTTGGAATATCCGCCGTTGCATGTGACTCCGGTCCATTGGCAACAGTTGGTGCCTGCCATCCACGATTGTGTATATACGAAGTTTACCGTTTGATAAACTCTTGTTTTTCTCCTTCCTCCCGTTGAAGAATCTTCTTGCTTAACTTTGATACCCCTGTACAGTTTTATAGCAATATCGTGCTTCCACCAGTACCGAAAGTATGTTCCTGACTTGACTTCCATGACTTCGTATCTCACGTGACCTCTGCAAAGTTGCCTGGAACAACACTCCTATCTTACCGGTCTGCCGTCGTTGGTAGTCTACCAGTCATGCGAGTCCTGCAGTAGGGCCCGCTAAAACCTGTATACCTCCAGTACTCCGCAAAGGGAAAAAGAAATGGATCTTTATTGCTATGCGTTTTCGCATTGTTTACTATCAGTTTTGGAGTTTCTTTAAAATCCTGAAAAGCAGAAATCTCTTTCCACTTTCGGATTGATCGTCATCGTGTGGCAACCTGAGAGTTAACAAAAGGACGCGAGCAGTTACTACGCCTACAGGCTTAGAGAGGGGATGAATATCAGAGACTGCGCCTTCTTGATGCATACGTGATCTTACTCGAAGTTTGGAGGACCGGGATCTGTTCTGTTCCCAGCTATGTGTTGGACTGCAGCAGCAGTGCCAATTCCAGCTCCTGCAGGAAGAGTCGACGACTAGGCAGCAGACATTTCTGCAAGCACGTACGCACGTAGCTAAGCTGAGGAATATCAATCCATCGATGGAATGTATAATTGAGAGAAAATTCCGTGTCACTTCTCTTTACTGGCTTACACTGGTAATCAGTGAACTTGAAAAACTCTCTACGGCTACAGCCTCAGATCAAGAGTGTGAATGAGTACAGTGATTCAGAAAGCCTACGGAGCTGGGAATTTATGCTTCGATGTAGTTGGCTGTAAGAAGGCAGGCAATAAGCTTGCAGGTAGCTGGGACTCTAACAGTCACCAGCCTGCAAGAACATCAAGACAGATACGGATCGTCACCTCATCCTTCCCGTGTGGACTGGCATATTCAACACTCCCTCTCAGAACACTACGGCCTTAGTCAATTGGGTAATACCCCAAGCTTGGACCTAAATAATGTAAATTTTGGTCTCGCTAGTGGTTTTGTGAGTATATCAGCAATGTTGTCGTTTGTTGATATATTGACTAATGAAACAGACTTACCGATATGCGATCGGATGAAGTGGAATCTTACATCAATGTGCTTCATTCTCCTGTGATCTACTGGGTTATGCGCCTGATGTATACAGCTCTGATTGTCAACAAAGATTTGAGTAGCTTCAGTTTGCAGGTAACCCAATGAAGAAAATAGCTTGCGCATCCACACAGCTTCCTTCACTGCATGACACAGAGCAATATATTCCGTTTCTGCTGATGAAAGAGCGACCACCTCCTGTTTCTTGCAGCTCCATGATATCAGCCCACTGTTCAGTTGAAAACAATAACCAGACGTAGACTTCCTATCATCTGTATCTCCAGCGAAGTCAGAATCTGTCCAGCCATGGATGAGAATTTCATCATCGCTGTTGTAGTTCCCTTTGAACTTTAGAGCAAAATCTTTAGTTCCCTGTAGGTAACGGAAGATCCTCTTTACTGCTTGCCAATGAACGCTCCCTGGATTTGCTGTGAATTTGGTGACTCTAGACATGACATACGCGATATCTGGTCTGGTCCCAACTAGTAAGTACATCAAACTCCCCACTGCCTGTTGGTAAGGAATTTGCCGCATTACAGCCTTCTCAGTCTCCGTAGAAGGACACATAGAGAGGTCTAGATGCTTACCAGCCTCCATCGGTGTGTCTACAGGATGACATTCAAGCATTTGGAATTTCTCCAAGATGGCAAGAATGTAGTGCGCTTGGGAAAGAGTAAGTATGCTTAGGTGCCGGTCACGGAGTACAGTGATCCCTAGGAGGAATCTGATCTCCCCTAAATCAGTCATGGCATACATGCTGTGAAAGGCTGCCTTGAATGTTATCAGTCGCTCCATACTGTCACTTGCCAATACACAATCATCTACCCAGACTGTAATGATGAAGAGGTACCTGCAGTGTATGAAAATGCTAGGATCAGCAATACTTGGTACAAAACCTTGAGATTTCAGAAAATCACGTAACTTTCCATCCCAGACCCTGTTTGCCTGCTTCAGCCCATAGATGCATTTCCTGAGACGGAGAGATTCTCCTTCCTGATGTGGGAAGCCAACTGGGGGCTTCATGTAGATCTCTTCCGCTAATTCTCCATGTAGGAAGGCAGTTACCACATCCATGTGATGGATTTCCAAATCTAACCCCGCTGCAATATTTAATACTGCTCTAATTGAGTTGAACTTGGACACAGGAGCGAATGTCTCTGTGTAATCCAGGCCCTTTACTTGGGAGTAGCCCTTAGCTACTAGTCGCGCCTTGTACTTGTCAATGGATCCGTCTGCTTTTCTCTTGAGGCGAAATACCCACTTACAACCTATACACTTCCTCCCTGCAGGTAACGTAGAGGACTCCCAAGTCCCATTATCAATCAGAGAGTTATACTCTTTGTGTATGGCTTCTGTCCACTCACGCTTCTGTCTGCTTTCCATTGCTTCTTCAAAGGTAACTGGTTCAACAATTGCCTCTTCTCCATCAATAGATGCAACAAAGCAGTTGTCCTCATAACCAAATCTGGAAGGTGGTACACCTTTGTTTGACCGAGAACTTACTCTTGGTTCAAATTGCTCCAGTACCTGTTGCTCACCAATGTCACTCTCCTCTTGATCCGTAGAATCTTCATCATCTTCTGAAGGAGATGGTTCACTTCGGGATGTACTGGGATCCATTACACTGTTCGGTGCATTATGATGTAAACCACTTCCTTCACTTGAATTGCTTCCCGGACTTGGATGAAGAGCTCCACTTGGAGGTACGCTGGTTGGAATCAAGCCTCTTGCTTGCTGTTGTTGAGATCCGAGGATAGTTGTGCCGCTCCTTGGAATACTAGAGGTACTCCCTCTCAGTTCTTCTATCCCTACTAAATCCTCATCAAACTGAACGGATCGGCTATGGATTACCCTCTTACTGTCCTCATTAAACAGCTTATAGCTAGTACATGTGTTATCATGTCTATATCCCAGGAAAATACATTTCTGACTTTTGGGATCCAGCTTCTTCCTACGTGTATCAGGAATGTGTGCATATGCTATACACCCGAATACTCTCAAGTGAGACACATCAGGTTTAGAACCTGTCCATTTCTCCTCAGGCGTAGAATTAATGGGCTTGGTTGGACTCCTGTTCCTCACGTAGAGGGCAGTAGAAATGGCCTCGGCCCAAAATTCCCGACCCAGTCTAGAGTCAATGAGCATTGATCTAGCCTTTTCCATCAGTGTCCTATTTAAACGCTCTGCTACTCCATTGAGCTCAGGAGAGTCTCTAGGAGTGATTTGGTGTTTAATCCCACTCTGCTTGAGGTAAGATGTAAACTCACCGTTCACATACTCCCCACCTCCATCCGTTCGAAGAATCTTGATCAGCATCCCGCTTTCCTTCTCCACTGCAGCCTTGAAGTATTTGAAGTGAGTGAACGTATCTTCTTTACGCCGCAAGTAGTAGCACCAACTCTTACGACTGAAATCATCAGTGAAGGTAAGCAACCACTTAGCACCTGAAAATGAAGGAGTGCTCATCGCACCACATAAATCAGAATGTACAAGTTCTAATTTCTCCGTGGTTCTGTGCTCATGGTTATCATGGAAGGTCGATCTACTTTGCTTGCCCATGATACAGGGTTCACAAATCTTGTCACTCTTGGTAGTGTCTACAAGATTAATTCCATCCACCATCCCTTTCTTCTGCATCAGTCGTAGGTTGGCATAACCAAGATGTCCGAAGCGTCTGTGCCACAAGCTCAGGTTATCCGTTACTGAACTGATAAGACAAGCAGGGTCTGCAGCCTCCATGATCGTACTTCCTTGCAGCTTAAAAAGATCTCCGCTGGTCTGAGTTGCAATTGCAACTAAAATCCCTCCTTTGTAGATAAAGCACTTGCCTTCTTGGAGTGCCATCCTGCACCCGTTCCGCATCAGAGTACCAAGAGAAATTAAATTCTTGGTAAGGTTAGGCACATAGAGTACTGAGGTGAGCGTTCCAGTCTCCGTGACATTTCCCGGATGGTGGAATAGCATTTTCACTTCTCCAATACCAACACCTGTAAGTGCTCGTCCATCTCCTAATTTCAGACTCACAGGGTCACAAGCACGGAGGTTAATCATGAAGTCACGATTTCCTGTAACATGCCTGGACGCTCCGGAGTCTAGTAACCACTCACCTTCCGTGATGAATTCAGAGGAGGATACGGTAAGCAAGTGATTTGATCCTTTCTGATCATCCTTGCTGCTCTCATCCTTCTTCTTGGTTCCTGATGCGGAACTAGTCTCCTTCTTCTTCCCCTTACGCTTGCCCTCCTGTGCCAGCCACTTGTAGCAATCTTTCTTCAAGTGCCCAGACTTCTTGCAGAAAGTACAAGAAATGTGTGATTTCTTCTCCTTCTTCTCAGAAGAAGCCAGGTCCTTGTGTTCAACGTGACCACAATGGTTGCAGGATTTAGACGGCGTGTGGTGTTCACGTCCTTTCACAGGCTTTGACATGTAAAGAAGACTCTCATCCGAAGAAGTCTCTTCTTCCTTGAGAGCATCACTCTCCGCTTTCAATCGAGTGATAACGTACTCCGACGTCAGATTCCCTTTAGTCTCAAGAGAGTAAATCAGTTGTTTCCAGCTTTTTGGTGAGTACTCAAAAGCATTATAACTAACTGATTATCATCGAACGTACGTCTACATTCTTTCAGTTTCCTAGCTAGAGACTTAATCATCTCCACGTGCTTCTCTACGTCTCCTCCTTCCTTCAACTTCAGATTCATCAGCTGCTTCTGAAGAAAGAACTTCTTGGACTCTACGTCTCTCCTAGCATAATGATTCTCGATTGTGCTCCACGCTGCCTTGGTTGTATCTGCATCAGCGATCAGCTCAATCTTGGAGGAATGCATGGTAAAGAAAATGCAAAGCAGTGCTGTCTGATCCATCTTGGTCCACTCAGGTGTGACCGGACTCGGGGCTGCATCTGTGATCACAGTCCAGAGATCCTGCTGGATCAAGTAGCGCTTCATAAGCAATTTCCACTGAATGTAATTTAATCCATCCAGCTTCTCTATGAGACTGAGACTAGAATCTATAGATGACCCACGTTGTGGGCCCATAACCTGTTGGACTGCAGCAGCAGTGCCAATTCCAGCTCCTGCAGGAAGAGTCGACGACTGGGCAGCAGACATTGCTGCAAGCACGTACGCACGTAGCTAAGCTGAGGAATATCAATCCATTGATGGAATGTATAATTGAGAGAAAATTCCGTGTCACTTCTCTTTACTGGCTTACACTGGCAATCAGTGAACTTGAAAAACTCTCTACGGCTACAGCCTCAGATCAAGAGTGTGAATGAGTACAGTGATTCAGAAAGCCTACGGAGCTGGGAATTTATGCTTCGATGTAGTTGGCTGTAAGAAGGCAGGCAATAAGCTTGCAGGTAGCTGGGACTCTAACAGTCACCAGCATGCAAGAACATCAAGACAGATACAGATCGTCACCTCATCCTTCCCGTGTGGACTGGCATATTCAACACTATGCATTGGTAACTCTAGTTCTCAAACTGCCTGCGACACAGAAATTTGAGGCTCCTCCTTTCCACGGTTGAAAGGCTCCTCCTTTCTTCGATTACCTTTCTTCGATTACAGGCACGGTGTGAACTTTGCGTTCGGTGGAGCTACAGCATCGAACGACACCACCATAGTGTCATTCTTTCTGACTTTCCAAGTGGCTCAGGAGTCTTCAGATTCAAGAGGGCGTCGTTGTCGGCTCAAGAACAAAACGGTACTAATCTAAATCTTTGTAGTATTTGTAAGCCCAGCTTGCCTCTTATTACTATATAAATGTGTCCGTCAGCAGTCAACTATCTCTTGCAATCGCTACGAAGTGTTCAAGATCAACTTTGCAGTTGTGTATACTTCTGTTCCGTTGCGATACAATTACTTCGCATGCGGCCGATGATGAATCCGAGAGCTCATATATGAATTCAGGTCACTTGATCATGACAGTGTGTGATCTTTCACGTAGTAACGAAGGACCAATCATAATTGTCATCGATCTATCTGTGGGATTGTGACAGCTTGCAGTAACTTCCAGGGCTTCCTACCTAAAGAGAAGCTGTACAAGGACGCTTTGTACACCTTCATGATCGGAGAAAACGACATTATCATGCCACTTCAGAATAACAAAACCTCGGAGGAGATAATCACTAGTGTAATCCCGGAGTCCATGCTCAACTTTGTCCACGCCTTCAAGGTATTATCAACTAATTACGCAAGTTTGGAGTGTAGGTTTTCTTACGCGTGGCTTTTGCTCTTACTCTCTTTGAATCTCCGATTTGTGTTCCAAGTTGAGACTTGGGACTACCGTGCGACACCGAAATATCATGTGAGAGACTTGTGTGTGTGTTTCTCTCTTTAAAGCACGCGTGTAATGTAGCACGAGAGGATTATGCCCACTTGGTTCTGCGACAGGACTTCTTCCAGTGCAAAGAGATACTTTGAATTTTGAAGTTGGGAGCGTCAGTTCTTGAAAGCGGGAAGATCAACGCTCGCCAGTGTATTGAGCATCTACCTAAAGTTCTGAAGTAGAGACATCTTCTGTTCTTTCTTCTCAGAGTCACTTTTCACTCATGCAAAAGCCATCTGCAAGTTTTTTAGGTGGGACAGTTGTTCACATGAAAGTATTTAGACTCTGTAACTGGATAGATGAGTTTTAACGCTGATTTTTCTCTTGAGACGAAATCTTGAGGACCAACCGTTGCCAAATGAATTCTGCATCTTGCAGTTGTCGGGTATGTGCTCTTCATTCACCTTCACAGTTCCTGGTCAAGGTAAAACGTTCACTCTGAAAAGCTAAGAATATTACAGTAGATTGAGCGAGATTCTAATACCAGAAGATGGTCGTGCGTTAGATACCGGTAAATCTAGCCGAGTATCAATCACGAAATGAAAATGATCATGTATTCTCATCAAATGACGACTTGGATCTCAAGCGGATGGATAAACATGGCTACAGTACAGACTTCATAATATGTTCGATTCTCGGTTCGTTATTCATATCCTGGATATCGCAGCTGTGGCGATAACTCGTCTATAAGTCGACCATATTTGGTTCTACCATATCACTGACAGAGACATTTGAGTAGGATTGCTGCATGCCATGCAGCAGGCATGCAGCAGGAGTCGTATTGAAGAAAATTTGGCATTGTGTACTTACATATCGTGCCTTCGTAGACATCTGAAACTTTAATTGCAGCTATTAAACCTGAAGTTCCACTTTTGTACTCCATACGCCTTATAGGCCAGGTTTATGGTCAAAAAGCACACCATACTACAATTGTTCATGCAGGTTTCAGCAGTGACCTGAGTAAGAAAGATCGTCAGAAAGCCTGAGATTCCTAGTTTGGAAGACAACATTATCACGGCAGCCAAATTCAGCATGCTATCTCAGCCTCTAGTTATGGGGGCTTCTTTATATGATCTGGTATGTTCCTGCTCTTTAAAATTATCTGCCCCAACTAGAGGCATCAGGAATCATACCCTAATCATCAGACATGGATTTCTCAGTGTTATGATAGAGCTTGAATAAGTTGATGGACTCCATATGAACACAGTTTTCAAGGTGTTGCTTTGAGTTTCGCCTTTTCCTTCTTGTTCTTGGTGTCATCTGGTGTTCGATTCACTTTCATCTGTTGCCATATCAAGGGACAAGTTGCTGTGTGCTCTAGGACCTCCACATATGTGGAGGTCCTAGAGCAGAAGGCAGGAAAGGTGTCTTCTTTTGCTCCTCCTCTGGAAAGTAAAATATGATATCGGTCCCAAAACATTCCCTCCTAGTGATAGGGATATATTTCAAGAAGATAAAAACTTGTCCATAGCTGCTTCAGCAGAACTAGTGAGAACTTTAGACTCGGTTGCTTTGAAGACCTCATTACACTTAGCTAAATCCTCCTCAAGCTTCTTACTGTGTCCTTTCAGCCTCGCTACCTTTGTGTTTTCCTCATGCAAGCTCAAACTGCTTTCGAATTCTTTAGCTCTTTCGGGCAGTTTCTTTCAACTTCGTCAATGTCTACAGCTAGGTCTACCGAATTGGAGAGTATGATTAAAACACATGAAGAGAGTTCTAAATCTCACCAGGATGCGATAGAATCTTTAAAAGTTGAGCTCTTGGATGCGAAGGTAAAGATTCTACGTCTCGAGGAATCTGACGCTGGAAGATCTGAACTTGGAAACAGCTGATAAGCTTCTGAGGAGAAGGTGACCCAGCTAACAGAGAAGCTAAAGTCCGCACAAGGTAAAGTTAGGGATCGTGAGGATATGGCTGCCATCCATGAGGACAATCTCAAGGCCTACAAAGAAGCCGTCCAATCTTTGCAAAATGAAGTTAGTGAAAGTGAGACTAAAATGAAAGGAAGTGCAGACAAAGTGGCTCAATTGAAAGAAAGCTTGCGCAATGCAGAGTCTAAATCTATCAAGCTTAAAGAGAGGCTGAAAACTGCCAAAGTGAAGGTCAAGGAGTATGAAGCACTGCACAACTGCAAGAGAATGATGTCATCCACTCTACAGAGAAAATTGCAGAAATGGAAAGTATAGTTGTAGTCTATGTAAGGAAGATCAAGAAAGCTAGAGATTTATTGCAGTCAAATAAGCTCTAGCTAGATGAAGCGAGGTCAGAGATTGCGAAGAACTCCTCTAGTCTGAAGGATCTCCAGTCCACGGTCATTCAGGTCCAGAGCCCCGCTATGTATGACCTTGAGGATTCTGTGAAATTCATTCTTTGACCATTGATGTTTCTTCTAGTTCGAGACACGATGATCTGTAAGCGTTGAAGCTACTCGATGGGGTTTTGACACTCGATGAGATCCATTCGAAACAAGTCTTTGGAAAACATTTCATATGGATGATTATTTTTTAGCAAGTCTCTTATGTATGTATGCTCTTATGCTACATTCCACATTTTGAGGATTAAAGTGTTATTGAATGGAAATGAGCTGTTAGGAGAGGTGATCCATAGAAGTTGGAAGTGAAAACATATTCAAGTGTTTCCCAAAACACACCAACTACTAGATGCAACCAGCTCGCACACGATAAAAAGTACCATTGTTTTTTATATCCTAACTTTTTGAAGAGAAAACGTTTTAGTTCATCTCTGTGAGTCATTGTGATTGAACCTGATGAAAAATCTGTTAGAAACAAACAGCTAAGATAGTGTGCGGAGTGTAGGTTTTCTTATGCGTGGCTTTGCAAGCTATCTCTCTCCTCGCGCTTACAAATATAGTTTGTCAATTTAGTTTTCCTCTTCGTGACTGAGCTGGGGCTGGGCTCGTTAGCTGCTGCTGGTCTTGTGAACTTATGTATTGATAGTCATTGATCTTGAGCCAAGTATGTGGGTCGAGAGCGACGAATAACGACGACGATGATGCGAGTGAAGATCGCGTTGAGGCAGCTTGTGGCCTTGCTTCGTCTGCTGCTACGTAACTTGAACTATTTCAAACTATTTCACTCTAACTCGACATGATCAGGCGATAGGATTGTTTTACTTGTGTTAAGAAGGGGACATGAATTCAACCATGTCCCCTAAACCTTACAGTCCAATAATTCTTCTGTCTTGTTGAACCCCTTTATTCTTTCCTTTCTATGTTTGACTACATTGTAATTTGTAGAATTGATGAATAGTTGTAACTTCATTTTTCATTTAATAGATTTTAATTTTGTATGGAATCATAGTCACGAAATCTATTTTCTGTGAGAGTTACGAGAGTTAAGCTGACTGTAAAGGTCATTTGAAGATAAGTTGTTTTAGTCTCGCAGTCCTACCACTTTGCTCTAACTTCTTTTATATTCTTATCAATATGATGTGATTATGTTCTGCAGGTGAAACAAAGTGATAGTATTGATCCAAAGCAAGACCTACCTGCAGCAAAGTGATAGTATCGATCCAAAGCAAGACCTTCTTTCATAACGATGTTTTATCTCTGAAATAAATTTACAGGATCATAACTACTGCTTTTAATCATGAAAGTAAGACCTAAGACATCCAATTGACATAGTTTTTGTCTATTGTCATGATTGTATATATTATATCTATCTTGGATAGAAAATGATATTATGTGCATTTTTCAGGTTCATATATACAATGGATTCCATTACGTCCAAAAAAGGAAAAATGAAAAAGATTTCCACTGATGATACAAAAGGGAATGAACTCATAGTACAAATATCGAAGCAGCCAAGTTCTGCTCCAGCATCTCCTATAAAGTCTCCAAAAAGGGAAAAAAAAGAACAAGAGACAATTATTCCATCTGAAACTCCAACTGTAGATAAAAACTTATCTGCTCCAGCATCTCCTATAAAGTCTCCAAAAAGGGAAAAAAAAAAACAAGAGATAATTATTCCATCTGAAACTCCAACTGTAGATAAAAACTTATCTATATTTATAGATAATATAGAATATACGAAAAGAAATGATATATTTGAAAGAATTATGTTAAACAAATATGGTAATATTAATAGATTTATAACAAAAAGCTCATTTCTTCTTTTCGATATGGTTGATCGTCGTATGGAAAAGACTATTACATGTAGTGCCCAAGACAACAACGCTATAAACTGGTCAGATAAAGTGAATAGAAATACGTATTGTAGGATACAATACTTTGGTCGTAGGGCCGTGCAGGTAGAGAGACCAGTAAAAATTCTCAGTCACAGAGGGGATGTCAAATCCATCCTCTTGATCGATGAGCAAACAACAATTCAGACCATTACACCTTGGAGTTCTACTCCAATTTCAAATTCCAACTCTTCATGCCTCTCCGAATGTGCATGTGTCATCTTACTGTTCGATTCACGACAGTAGACATATCTGTTGACGTTATTGTTGTACCCGGTGAAAACGAATACCAAAAATTTGAGATCACAATTGTGGATGGTGATTCTGAAGAAGACAAGATGACGGTAAGTAATTATGTACATTAAATAACTTACGTTTATAAATGTAATTCGCAACTGATTTCAAAATGTTGCTATTCATGAAACTTCTAGACTAACACATTTTCTTTTCATGTTGCAGTTGATCATCCATTATGATTTCGCAACAGAGTATAAAAATATTGAGACTCGTTTTCACTCTGGACATGCTGTATTGTTGCATTTGAAATCAGACAGATTTTGTCCACAAGAGAAGAAAATGATCTTCCAAAGCTGCATACACATGCAGCTACTATATGGACAACTCCTTCAATCCAATCGAGAATTGACGTTTTGAAAAGAGTGCGGAACGCTCACATCACAAGAGAAAATAAAAACATCAAGGTATATAAATAATTTTTTATGTGAATAATCAGAATCAACTTTCCTATTCGCAGATATATCTTATGTTTATAACTTCTTTCCATGTGTTTAGGTACGTGGTACTTTCAGACCACGTAATTATGATGACAGACCCTACAAATACACATGCATCATGTGCAATTCGACGCACTTACAAATTCAAGATTTGAATCATCTTCGAGGCTTTTGTGAAAGTTGTAATCTGGATTGTCAATTACGACCTGTGTCTATGTGGAAGATCTTTCCAGTGACAAACAATACATGGTCATGCAAAAGATAATTGGTTCCAAGATCTGACAGGCCTAGTGGAAACAGAGGTTGTCCAAAATTATGACAGCGACAACCATCGAGATATGCTACCGGATCAAATTGAGGAGATCGCAACAGTAGGAATTTTCTCATTTAATTCAAATGGTGATTTTTGTGGATTTGATCAGGTATACAATTTATACTTTATTTCATTTTTAATTATAGAAGTATCATGATGATTTTTAATAATTTCCTTAAAACATTGACTCATGTCATCTCAAATTAATTGCATCAATATAAGAATCGCTATCGAATATTACAAACCACTAATATAATGACATCATTGAACGTCTTAACTTTTCTTTTTAATAGATCAAGGAGACTACATCTGCTGAGGGAGAATCGTCGAAAATCTCCATAAAGAATGAGACATGACAATAGATATTTACATTAATTCTTTTCCAAAAATTGCTGCTTCCATTTGGCAAGCCAACACAAATTGTCAATACATGTCAGATCCACATGCTGCGGCACAATGTACCTCATATCTAACAAAAGTAGACAATACAATAAAGAATGAGATGAAGAAAATTAACAATAAATGTACTGAGGAAAATCAAGAAGTAACCATACGGATAAAAAAGTTAGGCAATGCATTCTTGAATTCTAGACAAGTTTCAGCTCAATTAGCCATCTATACAATCTTAAAATTACCTTTGTATCATGCTTCTCGTTCTTTTCAATTCATAAACACTAGTAGTCCATCCTATTGAACCTTCCTCCTCAAAAGTTCCAAACAACTATCTTCTGAAGATGATTCTTCAACAAACATAAGATTGCCATCCATCATAGATAAGTATGCACGACGTCCACAACATCTGCAAACAAATTCAATCGCTTTGATAGAATTCATAGTCAAGTTTAATACTTCACAAAATAGAAGATTGAGAAAATCTAAAATCGTTCGATGGATATGTTTCGATCAATTTAAACAACCGGAAGACTATTTTAGAGAGCAAGTGCTGTTATATGTCCCTTTTCTTTACGACGAGAACAACATTAAAGATTCAACTGAAACATGGAAAAATACATATAATAGACATAAATCACATATTCTATTGTTACAAAATTTATATACTTTTAAGTACAATACGGACGAAGTAAACGAGGATTGGAAGAAATTTGAGGATGAGGTGGCAGAACTTGAAGAAACAAGAGAATATCATAACGAACAAAGCGAACTGCAACAAGATTCAAGCAATTTGGATTTAGACAATGTCGACTTAATGCAACGAACTACTCTTAAATGTACTTCTAAGACTACGAATCGTGAAGAAACCTTCCCGATCAAAGATCCTCTAATACCAATAGAATCATTTTGTGGTGAATTACGTCAATTGAACAAACAACAAAAGCTAATCTTCAATGATTGTATGTACAAAAAAAACATTTTCCACATGAACCAATCCATTTATTTCTTACGGAGAAGTAGGAACCGATAAAACATTCACCTTATTAAAAATTATACAAGGATTGTCATGGATATACGAAGACGATAAATCCAGGTTTAATGATCCGAACAAATAAAAGTTTTGAAGATAGCATACACAAGACGATGTCGGAGTGTAATCCGTCTACCTAGGAAAGCGCCGGGCTTCTGGCTGTGGTTGTTCACTCAAGAGGTTGGCTTTCAGGTCACAATAGGGCTATAAACACTCACACAGATGTGTAAGATCTAGTAATATACCCAGAAGGCGAAATTCAGGTCTAGCTGGCAGTAATAGGATTCGGCGGTGAACTTTGACACTCACGGAGAGGAAAACTATGAAGGTTTGGACCTCTAAACTTCCCCTACATGCAAATGAGGTACTACTGAACTCACAGACGAAATTTCAGCCTGAGATCAAATTCTGACACGGAGATATGAACAGAAAAGTTTTGAGCAAGAAAACTACGGCAATTTCTGGTACCTAGCTGGCTATTTCAACCTATAACAGGAGTTTGGCTCGATCAATTTCGAAGTTTCTTACAGGATTTGCAGTCTACAGGGTGCTGAACATCCCTGTGAAGTTGGGACTCCTGAATGTACACAGAACTGTAGATCTCCTCCTCTGAAGTCGCTGCTCTAGATTAAGAGCTTTTCAGACCCCCTCAGCTTCAGCGGCCGCTCTGAATTACTCAGTTGCTCAATCGATATGAAACTTTTTGTGAAATCGTAGCCCTGCTGGCGGAGAACACAACCTCGAAGTTTTGAAGCAATTTCCTCAAATCTGCTGCGAGTGACACTGAAAACCCTAAATCCAACCAAAATGATTCAATTCTAACACAATCCGAACTTCAATTGCTCATAACTCCGTCTTTATTGACTCAAATCGATCGAAATTTTCACTGGAAGTGCTTGGCATGACGAGACCTCTCTCCCTGTGCTCTCAGATTTCGAAGATCCCTCACCAAATGCTCGAACTCCACTCTAGAGCTCTGTTTCTAAATTTAGAGTTAAACTAAAGACAAAAACAGACCAATGGGAGTTCATAGCTCCACTTGGTTGTCTTTTAGTACCCTAAACCACGTGGCAACTAGTTTTACTCATAGGCTACCACGTCAAGCTCCCTAGAGTGCCAGCGTAAACCTTAAACTACCTAAAACGACACGCAGCCCCGAAAATTAACTTAAATCAGCTAGAAAGCGTGCATGGGCGACACGCAAATACAACCCATGAGCTTAAGCCCTATCAACATGGTAATCAACCTACTAAGACTCAAAATAGTGTTAACACCGTATGCAAAGGTGTCAAACATATACATAAACGACTAGAAGTAATAAGAGCTAACTTCTAGAACTACTAAACTCAAGCGTCGGAGTAGAAATATAACATGTAGCCGCCAAGTAGCGCGACATCCACTCCCTCTGAACCTGCACATCCTCCGGTATGTGCCATCCAGATCAAGACTCTTCAGCTTCGGCTTCAAACTCATCTTCAACCTGCATTGAGTCTTCAGCTTCATCCTCTGTAAACTCTGCAACGTTCTGATCCCCCCCTCTCCTTCTAAAGAGCTTGATTCTCTTTCCTGCGACTGGTATCTTGAGCACTGCACCATCTAACTCTCTCAAGGAGTATGTGGCATTATCATAAACTTCTAACACCACATAAGGTCCAAACCATCTCTTGGAGAACTTTCTGATAGTGCTATGCTGATTATCAAGACTACTATCATAGACTAACACCCAATCACCTTCTTTAACTGGTTTGGGTCGTAATCTATGCGTTCTATCAAATCTGCCTTTGTTTCTCTCTCTAGCAATCTTTAATCTTTCGACAGCTTTGGCAACATCCTCAGGTCTTCGTTCTAACTGCTGGATCCTTAATGCAAGAAGATCCTCCGTACTTCTACCATCTTCCCATGGCAAAACATTCCAAGTAGGCACAACCTCCTCAATTGGCATCACAGGTTTCTGTCCTAGTATCAACTCTGCTGGCATGTAACCTGTAACGGTACTATGAGTTGTACGATCTGCCCATAAAGCAAATGGTAGCAGTCTAGGCCATTCACGGATCTTACCCTTGCAAGCTTTTACCAAAGCTTTGATGATTGGCGGATGACCTCGTTCGCTCTTGCCATTCCCTTCAGGATTGTAAGCAGTGGTTAATGCCAGCTTGATTCCCAATCGCTTGAAGAACTCAACTGCTTCTTGTGAATCCAGCTCACCCCTATCTGCAGTGATCTTTCCCACACACCCATACCTACAAATAACATCTTCAAGTAGAAAGCGGCAGACACTAGCAGTGGTCTTCGTCCTCAAGGCACGGCCTTCAACTTGGTTAGAGATCTTCTCTAGCCAAGACTAGATACCTCATTTGCCCAAGTCCAAATGGCATAGTTACCAGATCAACTACCCGTTTGTAATGAATGGCTAAAGGATAAGTAGGATGCAATCCATCACGATGACGTACGTTGGAATACATCTGGCAAGGTATACAGGATGAAACAAACTGTACTACATCCTTATACATACCCTTCCACCAATACTTCTCCTTTATCTTGGCAAATGTAGCCCAAACTCCTCTATGACCGGCCCATAGACTCTCATGGAACTCCTTGATCAGCTTCTGCTGCAATTCCAAGTCACATACCACCCGCTGCGGTATACCTCCTTGTAGCTTAGGGCGCTTCCATAGATGTCCTCCATGTAAAAAGTAACCATAAGCTATCCTACGGATCCTCTTGAAATCTGCATCAGACCAGCCTTCTTGCCTTTCCAGTGAACTCAAATAGCGCCCAAGATCCAACCACTCGCCATCATACACGGTTTCCTCAAAAAACTCCAACGGAGCTGCAAAACAGCTTCTATCCCTTCTAGCAAGAGCACTAGAATAGAACTCTGTTCCCACATCCTCCTGATCATCTATCATTTCTTTCTCATCATAATACCTAGCCCTTGATAACATATCTGCCACAGGATTGTCTTTTCCTGCAATATGTCTAAACTCTGGGTTCAAGGACTTGATATATGCTATCCACCTCAACATAGCAATATCTGGAGTTGTACAGCTAGTGATCATTCCCAAGAGAGGTAAACAATCTGTCTCTACAACCACAGGTGCTCCTATCAAGTATTCCTTATCACTCTTCATCGCAGTAACTACTCCCCATAGCTCTCTCTTGACCTGAGGGTAGTCTCTCTGCCGTGAACTTAAGACCTTAGCACCAAAACGCACCACATATCTATTTCCATCATTATCATCTTGTCCTATAGCCCACCCAATGCCAATAGGACTAGTATCAACAGTAAGGATAACAGATCTGCCCAACTCATATGTTACCTTCCGTAGAGTTGGTGGTGAAAACAACAGATCTTTCAACTTCTTCATAGACTCGCTTTGCTCCTCTTGCCACTGAAATCTCTGCCCCTTCCTCAGCAACTTGTACAACGGATCTGCTACATGAGCAAAGTGTGGAATCCATATATGATAAAACACACATGCACCTAGAAACCTTCTCACCTCGGTAACCGATCCACATGTCTCCTTCATCCTTCGGATGGCATCAACCTTGTTTGGACAAGGTTTCCGACCATAAGATCCACACAGATGTCCTACTATTAACACCTCCTGTTCTCCAAATACAGACTTTGCTCCTGATAAAGTCAAATGAACCTCCTCCAGTCGACTCAATATCTTATCACAGTCGGCTATGTGATCTGCAACAAACTTACGGCACCCCCTCTGATCCATTACCTCATTCTTCTCCTCCTCAGCACACCCTTTGATCGGCACATCATCAAGGAAAGGCATAGTTTTTTCAGGAATGAAATCTCTCAAAACTTTATTCATGCCATTCATCATATGTGCTACAGAATTGGTAGCACCTTGTGGCAAGGTACACATCCTTAGTAACCCCAAAGGTGTCCTCATTGTAGTCAAGTCTCTACTCTCAGAGGATAACTGAAACTGATCGTAACCTGAATATAAGTCTCCCATTGAATAGATAGCACGACCAGCAAAAGCCTCTGCAAACTCGTCTACAATAGGTCCTATACCCATATTCCTGATAGTCACCTTGTTAACTGGCTGCATATCTTGAATGAATCTCAAAGCTCCACTCTTCTTCGGAACAGTAAACCATCTGCTAGAATAGGGAGCTATAGACGGTTCCAAGATACCCATCCTAATCCTCTCATTGAGCAAGTCTATCAGCTTTGGCAGATGAGCTCTAGGCACAGGGATAGGACGTAGATTCCAAGGCACATGCGGTATAGTAAAGATTACCATAGGTGCAACTACACTTGGATCTACACACCCTACTTCATGTGACTCAAACGCAAACGCCTTACCATGCCTAGATAGCATCTCCCTGAAGCTCTTCTTCTCTTGCTCAGTAAGAAATCCATCACCTCCAATCCTGAGCTCCTTCAGTGTTGTTTCTGTGAACTGGTGCCCAATTCTTCTCGGTCCTCTGAGCGTCGATTCTCGTGCAGCTTGCTCCATCTTCTGATTGTAATCAAGTGGCAAAGGCAAAGCCACTGGTTTGACTTTCTTTGCCACTGACTTGTACTTGGTCTCCACATACACCTCTTGTCGATCTATAAACTTATCAATAACATCATAAAGCTCCTTGGAGCTCACTCTCACCACTCTATCTACATCATCTGTAGAGCTTTCTAATATAGATTTCAACTCTCCTATAGTATCTACCAAATACTGCTCTTCAAACACTCCAGATATGTATTCATCTCCTCCTAACTCTCCACTATCCCACAAAGATTGCTGTACATACTTCACATGTTGCCTCTCAAACCTCTTCAGATTCTCAACCTTCCTATAACACACTGATCCACATGATGTCAATCCTAAGAAGCTAGTGGATAAAGCTTCCTGCTCTACTGGATCAAGCGAGAATCCTATCTCTACTGTACCGTTGAAGTCTCGCTCTTCAATGGTACTCTGCCAAAACCCCTAGACTCTCTAAACTCCTGAGTAATCTTAGGTAGTGGACGGTCTCTCAAGCTATCACGATTCCTCTCATGTTCTGCAGCAACGGTCAAAAACTGAACAGCTCTTTTGCCGTCTCTACTACGTATCCTAGCATAGGCTGAACCATCATCCATAACTCGTGTCTCCATTCTGACAGCAGTAATGTAAGGCTGCCCTAGAATGATAGGATAGGTTGACATGTCTTGCACAAAGAAATTCTGAACATCACTGATGTCACCCACAGTTACCTTGATGTTGGGGCAAGCACCATAGAGTTCTCCCCTCTGGTTGTTGGCAGCGCGGATAAGCCATCCATGGTCGGTGTCTATGGGCCATCTCCCACGCTTGTACAGCTCCTTAGACATTAGATTAATCTCTGAGCCATGATCAATCAACGCCACCACAGGTTCCTCTAGATCTCCCAGCTTCACTAAGGTCTCTGTGGTTGCTCTTGCCCAATGGTTGTGAGAGTAATGGCTCTTCTGCGATGCTTCCAC
This sequence comes from Asterella californica, assembly GCA_036924285.1. Lineage (NCBI taxonomy): Eukaryota > Viridiplantae > Streptophyta > Marchantiopsida > Marchantiales > Aytoniaceae > Asterella > Asterella californica. The sequence continues at coordinate 18,966,037 of JAYKYS010000008.1, forward strand.
CTCATCTTCAAACCTCACGTGCTGATAGGATCTCCCCTCTGATACTTGAGAGCAGTAACCAGCAATCTCATCTTCCTCATCATCCGACAGTTTGGTCCCTAGAGCGTTAAGCGTAGCTGCTTCACCCAAAATCTGACGTTTCCTCTTGATGATATCTATGATAACCTCATGGAACTCACGCTTTGCAATCCCAAGAATCTCACCCAAAGTAAACTCAACTTTCCCATTCAAGATACGGTTCTCTAACACCTGCTTCAAGTCTGTAGCAATCTCAATGTCAGACTGAAGTTTGTATGTAGGCATCTTACCCTTCTCCTTGCTTCTCTCCTTCTCCTTTGGTGTTGTAGATGGTAGATCCTCCATAGTCTCCTCCCGAGTAGGTGTTGTCTCCTGCCTTGCATCTGGTCTAGCCCTTTCACTCCTTGTAGCAGGTCGTTTGGCTGTAGAAGCCTCACCTGCATCCTCCCTCCTGCGTTTTTCTTCTAGTACAGCTTCATGATGACTTCTTGCAACATAAGCATGCACTGACATAGTGTCTACCGGGTCATTCCATCCTGTAGTTTCTCGAATTGAGTTGCCAACCCTCCGTAGTACATCCTTGTCTAACTCTGTTCTAGCTACGGACCGCACTACATCAGACCACAACCCAGTAGTCCCTTTCTCTCTCTCCATTTCCACTTTCACTCCACATGTAGCAGCATTTACAAGAGAAACAGCATGTGATGCTGATATCTCACTCACGAGTCTCTTCATACCACCCTTGCCAAAGTTGGTTCCCAACATCATCCCAGTCTCTCTCAGATGGATCTTACCATCTTTGAAGAAGATCAGATCCTTCCTCAATGCATCTGAAAACTCCCCACAATCTCTTCTTACATGGTCTAGGCTATCACACCATATACAACGATGAACAAAGCCTTCTCTCATCTGAGGTCTCTGCATAGCAGGCTGTACATTCTGCTCCTTCTCTTCTAACCTAGTGAGCTTAAGCTTAAGCTCCTTCATACCCTTAATCAACTCATCAAGCGGTGAGTCTTCCTCTCTAGCAACTACCAAAGCGGGCTTAGTAGGCAACTGCTTGACAGGAATTATCAGAGGTGCTGCTTCACTTACCACCACCTTGTCCCTTCTTCTCTGTCTCTTGGTCAGCAAAGAGACAGCCTCTTCAACCTCCTTCCAATCAGTCTTCAATCCTCTCTCCTCACTCTTGTCTTCCAGCAACAGCTCAAGCTTCTCCTGAATAGTCACATCCGCTGCTTGTAGGAAAAGCTCGGTCTTCTCAACCTCTAGTGTAAGCTTCTCTGTCCTAGAAAGCTGAGCATATTGACGATCAAACTCCCTTAACAACTCATTTACAGACAAACCTTTGTTAGGCTTCACCACCCACTCCAAGAATGTTCTCTTGGTCACCCTCTCTGAATCTTCAGTGTAGTACTCCTCCTTCAAAGCTCGCATAAAGCTCTCCCAGCTCTGTCCTTGCTGCTGCTTGAGCTCCCTCACACGCCCACGAATCTCAGGCACAACAGCAAGTTCAAAGTTCTCCACCATCTCCTTCTCAGGTACCTTGTTCACCTCCATCTCCCTAGCATAGTATCGCACGTACTTGGAAATATCTGTCCCCTTGAACTGGTCCATCTGATGCACCACAGATTGCAACGCCTTGGTTGCTAATACCTCCTTCCTCTCTGTGCTCTGCTGCTGCTGCATAAACATGGAAAAGGCTTGGAACATCTTCATCGTAGCAGCATCCAACTGAACAGGTTGCTGAGCAGCAGCAGCACCTCCACTTGATGATCCTTGGTTGGCCATGATATCTGATCCTGTAACACTCTCAAGAAAACTCCCACCCTAGGTGTTTCACGTCGAGTTCACCAAAAAGAGAGTATGTCGGAGTGTAATCCGTCTACCTAGGAAAGCGCCGGGCTTCTGGCTGTGGTTGTTCACTCAAGAGGTTGGCTTTCAGGTCACAATAGGGCTATAAACACTCACACAGATGTGTAAGATCTAGTAATATACCCAGAAGGCGAAATTCAGGTCTAGCTGGCAGTAATAGGATTCGGCGGTGAACTTTGACACTCACGGAGAGGAAAACTATGAAGGTTTGGACCTCTAAACTTCCCCTACATGCAAATGAGGTACTACTGAACTCACAGACGAAATTTCAGCCTGAGATCAAATTCTGACACGGAGATATGAACAGAAAAGTTTTGAGCAAGAAAACTACGGCAATTTCTGGTACCTAGCTGGCTATTTCAACCTATAACAGGAGTTTGGCTCGATCAATTTCGAAGTTTCTTACAGGATTTGCAGTCTACAGGGTGCTGAACATCCCTGTGAAGTTGGGACTCCTGAATGTACACAGAACTGTAGATCTCCTCCTCTGAAGTCGCTGCTCTAGATTAAGAGCTTTTCAGACCCCCTCAGCTTCAGCGGCCGCTCTGAATTACTCAGTTGCTCAATCGATATGAAACTTTTTGTGAAATCGTAGCCCTGCTGGCGGAGAACACAACCTCGAAGTTTTGAAGCGATTTCCTCAAATCTGCTGCGAGTGACACTGAAAACCCTAAATCCAACCAAAATGATTCAATTCTAGCACAATCCGAACTTCAATTGCTCATAACTCCGTCTTTATTGACTCAAATCGATCGAAATTTTCACTGGAAGTGCTTGGCATGACGAGACCTCTCTCCCTGTGCTCTCAGATTTCGAAGATCCCTCACCAAATGCTCGAACTCCACTCTAGAGCTCTATTTCTAAATTTAGAGTTAAACTAAAGACAAAAACAGACCAATGGGAGTTCATAGCTCCACTTGGTTGTCTTTTAGTACCCTAAACCACGTGGCAACTAGTTTTACTCATAGGCTATCACGTCAAGCTCCCTAGAGTGCCAGCGTAAACCTTAAACTACCTAAAACGACACGCAGCCCCGAAAATTAACTTAAATCAGCTAGAAAGCGTGCATGGGCGACACGCAAATACAACCCATGAGCTTAAGCCCTATCAACATGGTAATCAACCTACTAAGACTCAAAATAGTGTTAACACCGTATGCAAAGGTGTCAAACATATACATAAACGACTAGAAGTAATAAGAGCTAACTTCTAGAACTACTAAACTCAAGCGTCGGAGTAGAAATATAACATGTAGCCGCCAAGTAGCGCGACAACGAGCTGCATATAACATACAAGGAATGACTATTCATCGTGCCTTAGCGATCCCTAAAGACTCTTACGATATGAACATATCAAAATTAAGTCCAGATCGACTGGATAAATACATCAAATATTATAGCCAATTAAGATTATTAGTGATAGACAAAATCTCTCTGGTGGACGCAAGAATGTTCTCTTACATCAACCAAAGACTACAACAAATAACTCAGAATTTCAACCTTTCATTCGGTGGTATAGATATAATTGTTTGCGGTGATTTTTATCAAGTACAACCTGTTCAAGATTCATGGATTTTTCAATCTTTTAATATTTATTTTGAAAATATTACCACTAACATATGGTCTTCATTTTTCAAACACTATGAACTGACTCAACTTATGCATCAAAACCATACAGATTTTATACAAATTCTGAATCGTATTCGCATCAACCAACAAACATCTTCTGATCTACATTATTTAAATTCAACTTATCAAAAAATGTATTCTAAACCAAACGATATACCTCATTTATTTTACACTAACAAAGATACGGAACTTCATAATCAACATGTATTTAATATAACGAACGGGAACGAATATTTATTTCATTCCAAAGATCATTTTTCTTCTGTTATATCGAAAAGATTTAAGATATCCATAAATCCAAAAGATACAGCCGGATTACACGATATTTTATCTCTAAAATTTACCATGTTAGTAGAATTATGTTATAATTATAACACACGAGATGGACTCACAAATAGAAACAATGGGATTTTCATGTCCACAACAACATATAACGATGATCAAATCATTTGGATTCAATTGTTTGATCCAAAGATTGGAACACAAACGAAAGAACAAACAAAAACATTTGTATTCCAATAACATCAATCCATGTTGGACGCCCATTATGAAAATTTCACAACAATTTCCAATCAATAAATATACCAGAGAACATAAGATCACTAGAACACAATTCCCTGTTCAACAAGCATCTGCACGAACTATCCACAGATCGCAAGGATTGACCATGCATTAGGTAGCTTTCAGTCCCAAACACATAATCGACATGGATTGACATACACTGCATTATCCAGAGTGACAAATCCTAAGCACTTAGATATATTACAATTGATCGAGCATCGTCATATAGTTGTAGACAGCAGAGTCACTCTCGAAATGGAACGGTTGAAACTAAAATCATCGTGGCAATTCTACATCCATGATCTTCAGATGAATATCTCATCTTCCACTTACATGCTCATACAATTTCTAAACACAAGATCATTAATAAAACATCACCTTGATGTTCGAGCAGATCATAATTTACAACTATCTCATATTTTGTGCTTTAGTGAGACACTTATACAAAATCTTAGTTCTGTTCCACATTTCATAGACATTGAACGCTTTCAATATATACATACGTACACAAGTCGAGATTTGCTACTAACATATCGAAACATAATGCAACTCTCGGCGCATAATATTTTTGGAACTCATAACATGAAAATAATTTCTGCAGATTTCAACATTCTAACTCGTCGTGCAATTCACATCATAGTTGTATACAAATCTCCTCGTATGCATGTCGATGAGTTTTTGATCAATTTTACTACCATTATTCAAAACATACGTAAGGATTATCCCACGATAATCATAGGAGTTTCAATCAATATCGATCTGTAGTTTCAATCTGTATCGATCAATATCGATCTGCTCAAAATTGATGATCATCAAATTGCATCCTTCGCATCTTTCATGAATTAATTTAACTTTTTTCCAACTTTCACAAAACCAACCACAAAATACGGATCAAATATGGACTAACGTTCTCCAATACGAGAATCTCTCTTTATCATCACATGCTTATTGGACAGATCATGATCCTATTTTTTTTCTCTATAAAAAGACATCACATGTTAATACGTTTTTATTTACATGAAAATCCAAATCCAATCTTCTTTTGTTTGTGTACTCATCAATCGAGCTATACGAGTGATGTTCATGATCATATATTTTGTATTGAAGACATTTTCAACACTTGCAAAACAAGGTACTCCTCGTACGTTTCTTGAGAATAACATTTCTTATATAAATTGGAAATCATCATCCTGTCATGAGCTATTGACTTTGCAAAATTCCTAAATGTGTGCATTCATAATTGTTCAATATAATATAAACATGTTCATTCTAACATCCATAATATTCCAAATGTTTTGTTTCGCAGTTACGGTTCATCATTGTTCTCAAGACGACCTCAACATTCAAACCATTCTATACATTTCTTGCATATCTTATATATTATTGATATTCCAATGTACATAATCTTCACAACATCTCTCAAATTCTCCATTGTATACTTTTTCATTTCAACTATCATCATATGTTAATATATTCTCATGTAGCTAAACAAATTAGTCTATTTATTTTCTTCATACGCTCATCGAACCATTTAATACAAATTCATATGCATCAAACTAAAGCTAATTTCAACATTATGACACCATATAGTCCTTCATATTTCCTAACAATAATTGCATCATACACAAAATGAAAACTAGTACAATGTCATTTATGTATTTTTTCTTAACTTCTATAAATTTTGAAATGTATGTAATGACACAGTCTGAAATTATCCTTCCTAACCTCCACAATATTTCTAAATGTTCTTCTCTGCAGTTGCAACAGATCACTACCTCTGAATCGGTCCAAACACATCAACTTCTACATTATCATACATCCAAAGATAATCTTAAGATCATTATCTTCAAAATGATCCGAAGATTCACAAGTACATATTTGCATAAAAGATGCAAACATGTTACTACCAGTATATGAAGACATGTTGAAAGATGCCCATTTTGACTCACATAAAATTATAAACTATTTTTTTCAGTATCTGAAGATAATCTTATCATAGTTTTCAAAGACTATATTAATTTCCGTTGTTTCTTCAACATTCACCTACATCTCTAGAATTACACCTTCACATATAACATTTTCTAGGACTCTGAGAAAAGATGGATTTCACTTTTAAGATTCACCTTCACAGATTTCACCAAATAGAATTGTGAGGTCTTGCAAACGCATAGCCCTTGCAATTCCATTGCATGCGTAGCAACTTGTTTTTATTTATTTTTATTTTTATACCCGCAGGAACTATATTGTCCAAAAGGTGATAACAAGACAAGATATTAAGGCATTTCGTGACCTTCTTAGAACTAGTACACCAATAACTCACGCCACACAGGCCACTAGACCTATCGGATCATGAGCATCCTTAGTATATGTGGGGCTATTGCTACACAACAAGATCCCTATTGAGGACTCTACTATTCCTGCAAGTCCTAAATTGCTTATCGTTAACATCGTTCTGAATGAAAGGAAGGCCATAAGGAGTCACCTTAGAATCACCTTTAGGGTTAGAGGATTGAGTACTGACATCCAGATTGCTACACTGGGAGGACTTGCAACCACTCATTCTAAGTGAATGGTCGTTCCGGAGGAGAAGGTTATAGATTCTTATCCGTGCCTCTTTATCGAAACAGAGCACAAACAAGGATGCGGTGAATAAAAGATAACAGAATGACGATGCACCATTTTCTTACGTGTACATCAAAGTAAAATATGCAACCAAACCTTCTCCAGGCAGGATTCCCCCTTATCTCATGATCATCACAGTCCTTCTCCACTGTACGACCAAGTGTGAATCTTCCATGTTTGCCTTGGATCTTGCATGCGGTCCTTACCAACATAGTAGAGAGTTTTTGTTTTTTTGGGTGCTGAAGACTCGAAATCTATTAACGAAACGATTAACAAAGGTGGGAAAGAATTCAGGCCACACCAGAGAAGGCTACCGGAACCAAATCACCACGTAGGGAGTTAGCAACTGGGATAACCACAAGAAGACTGAAGTGTAAGCACGAGCCCGGAATAGACAAATCCAAGTTGAAGGAACACCAGGCCGCATCTGGCCAAGGACGCACGAATGGAGGTCGGAGGAGGTCGACCACCAGTAGCTGTCGGACGAAACACCAGACGGAGGTGGGACAAGAGTGACAGTGGAATAGTTTGTTACAAAGTTTAACGAATTCCATATATCTGACCCAAGATAATACAGAGTTGTCCTAAGTTTAAAGAAACCCGGGACATCCGAACTCATGATTTTCAATTACCACAAAAGATTAATATACAGTAAAATATTCCACATGAGGTGACGGCACGGCGGTCGATAGGCTTCGTGTTATAGGTCGTTGGCATAAATGGCAGCACCATCGACTTATCTAGATTACACTGGATTTATACGTACCACAGAAACAAGTTCCACACTAGAAATGCGTCTGTATAATAATATTGTGATGAATAGATCTAGATATCGATAGCCTAGTATATCGATTGCAAGGCACGTGTATCACGCTCGGACTGAATTTCACATAAAATTCATCATTCTGTGTGCAGGTAAAGACAGTACATACGTTTATTGCCTTTAAATCGATTGCATTTTTCTCTTCAAATTAATGGTATGCTTCCATCAAAGCCATCAGAGGTGACTCTTAAGTGAGAAACAGGTCCGACATGTTGCATGTTGATCGATAACTATCATAAGTTGAGAGAATAGGAGTAGTTGATCGATAAGATCATTGAGAGTTTACATTTTTGGTTTCGTTATCGAGACCTCACTCGAAGACTTGTTGAAGAATGTTTAGAGTTCAGTTCTACATTCGATAGAAGAGATCATGCGAGAGCATATGGAGAGAACGTTGCGAAGAGAGAGAACTAACGCGATGTTAGTAACTTTAGAATCTTTCGTCTACCCCGTAGTGATCTTTGATGCGTTCAAGGTCATTATTTTTATCTTGTTTACTTTGAAAGGATTTGAAAAGAGTTAAGAGTGGATTTAACAAGAGTTTTAGAGAAAGGAGGAGAAAGAAGTTACTAGAGGAGAAAACTTAGAGAGTTTAGGAATTTTGATCTCAGGAAAATTTGTACATTCATTATCATATTTTCGGTGCTTTTTAGTTCTCTGTGAAAATTTCCAATGTTTTAGCTTGGATGATAAGCTATTATGGACAACATAAATCACGAGAAGAGATGGTCTAGAAAGGAAGATATGATATTTTAAAGTTGAGATGGTTTATTCGTGAAAGTTTAGAACTGTCTTGTTCTCTCCCGGAACTGATTTTTTGTGAGAATAAAAGATAACTATAAAGAATCACCTTTGTCACTTGTTAACTATATTTGGATGATATTTACTTACATCTCTGTGGGTTCGATTCTAATATTACTACTTTTGAGCATCTTTTAGTTTTCTTGTGTATTACAGGAGAAGATCGCTATCTTGATTGAAACGGGATGGAAAACCATGGCGCATGAGACACTTGAAGATGATTTTTGATCTCGCATGAATCGTGGTACGAGATATAATCCATGTACGGCAGGATTGCAAGAGTTGACTCAACAAGATAATATTTTGACAAGAGAAGTTGAAGAGGAGATGGTAAGCAGAAATGAGATATTTGTCAATAATCCAAGGGACAAAGAACGTCTTAGGTTTGTTCCTCTTAGTGACGTCAAGCCTGGAATGATGTTAATCATTCGTCTTCAGATGATTTTGAGGTACGACAATACGTTTGATTAGCAAAAGCTCTTACAAATGTCAATCACGAAAACTGATGACCACATCTCAACATGGTACAAGCGGAATGATGACGATCGGTGCGTCGTACAACTAGTGCTTCTCTTATGAAGAGATACATCAATTGCACCAACAAAAAGAAGGATTGGGAAAAAAACCCCAATTCTTATTCAGAAGGAGAATGTTGGATTGATACTAATACATGTGTGTATAGTTGGTAGTCGAGAGCCAAAGCAACTACAGAAAAAATAAAGATTCTAGCTAGCGTTTGAGAGATAGTATTGAAGTTTCTAGAGACTCTTAGGGAAGTAGAGGTATGAGTCCATGTCAATTTAGAGAAGTATAAGATCTTAGGATTGTGGATAGTGTTAGACTCTTTTCGAAGGATTTTTGTCCTCTTGTTTTAGAGAACTGAAACAAGACTTGTATATGAGCTTTATTTCGATGATAATTACATCATTTTGAAACTGGACTGAGATATGAATAGCTCAAGTTGTGAGGTATATGTGAGTCTTAAGTCTTGATTGTGAATGCATGTTTTAGTGACAAGTTCAGTTTGCATGACTAGAGGGATTCGACCAAGTCTTCTATTTGTTGTGACAAAACTAACAAATATTTTTAAAATAACTCTAACTTAAGATATTATTATTTATTAGAATAAGTACAAGGGCAAAACTCTTATTTTGTATGAATTACTCTCATTCTTATTTTGTTACGTCATAAATTTTATTATATTTGGACAAAGCTCATTTACTTACTTATATATTTTTATTTTGTTCTTTTTGGTACAAACTATGCAAAACCTTGCACAGTTCAATGAAAAACTAATTAAATTTGAAATCTTGACTAAGATATGTGTATACTAGTATTATTTAGAATTTTTCAGTCCATAATATTATTCTCAAACAAAAAATATAATTTTGAATGATTTATTGTGTTATTTAGAATATTCTGTAATATTGCTATGATATGATATTCAAATATTTTACTCCAAACATATTTCAAATTATTATATATGTTATTAATGTTTAAAAGATATTGATATTTATTTATATGGTTTTTTAAATCTAAAATTTATAGTCTAAATATATTTTATTCTATTATTAAATATATAAAATATCTATTTGTAGTCCAGAATTTGATATCCAATTGTCCAACTAGTCTTCTTGAATAATCCAACTCTCGCACCTTAACATCAAAAGAAAAATAAGAATTGTCCAAATCTTCACTTCCAAATGTGTTATCACATTAAGATAACATGAGAGTTGGATCAGTCCAGATTTAGTGAATAAATGAATATATCTAAATATAAAAGAATATGTTTGTTCACTCGAAAACTCTACCAAGTCGTTGCAAAAACACATCGACAACGACATGCACTACATGTTTGCTACTACTCCTGGCTTGTCCAAGCTGGATATCTATTGTCCAAACTAATAAGGCTTGTTTTCTTCTTCTCTTCTTAAACATTCATTATGTTGTCTTAGTGACTGTCCATATGACACATAGATAACAAAGGTCTATATCTATGTGTCTCCAACTTTCTGAACTTAGCATAATCTTTGTATATTTTTGTATTTCTTTGCTATAGATAACTCATTCTTATAAATATATATATTTCTCTAATAGGTGAGATCCGACGGGATTGTTTGATTGAACGTCGACAAAGAATATGAATGATCCAAGTGGGTCATATTTGGTAAGCATAATTGAAGACTGAAGTGGAGAAAGGTTCCACGTTAACCGCAATTGGACGTGGGTTACTCAACCATGAGAGATGAGACAGTCATGTGTCAAATGAGCAATGCACGCAACATTGAAAGAAGAGCGATCAATATTCACAAATCAAATCGCGGGAGTGAGCGGCAATGTCACAGAATCCGGAGACACCGACGAGAACCTCGGGAAGAGTTTTCTTTTCTTTCTAGCAACCTGCTCACCCTGAAATCGTGTCACGCGAAGATAAGGTCTAGCGATCAGAGAAAAGTCAGCAAAACAGATCCATAACTTCTGCTAAAGGATCGACTACATGTGGAATTGAACTGTTTAACCCCTTCGGATCTCATTTGTATTATTGTGACAGAGACAGAAAAAATACTCCGATTCTCAAGGATATCGAATTAGACATCTACACCTCTAATAGTTTTTGAAGTCGACAACTATATCTTCATATCAGCAAACTTCTCTTGATATCAGTTCCTAGTGGCTGATAGACTACTCTTCCCCCTTACGTCCTTTTTCCTTCTTCATACAATATTTGCTATGGCCAGACCTTTGAATAAATTGAATGCCTTCTATAACAATGAACATCGTATTTGACTTCAACCTTGGATGGCAACACGGATGTTCAGACTCTGAATCTATAGTTAATGATCTGTCCCCATTGTGTCAGCTACTATAATTCCACACCTTAAAGTATATTTAGCATTTCTTCCGGAAGAATTTCATGACATGTATATCAGGCATATAATCATCAAAATAAAAAAGCAAATATTAAAGGTTCTGCGTGTACATTGTAATTATTATGTTGTCAATCGACGGATTCGACCTTCTCTTTGATCGGATTTCTTCCGTTTCATCTGCCAATGGTTCTGATTTCGAACGTAAACTCAAAGTTACGAGAACGCATGTCTCTAGGCTGCCAAGAGGATGAAGACATCTCCAAATTTTGATATTCCTTCGGTTATCGTGTAAGCTTTCCACTTATACGTCTGGTGGTACAGTACACGATTGTATGCTACAAGCCGTAAGGCAGTTTCTTGGAGTACGGGCCTCTTCCCACCAGTCCTTTTTTTCTATCTAAAAAGTAATTTTATGTCAGAAGAAATACTTTTGTCTTCTCATTGTGCAGTTTTTTCAAGAAGGAGGGAGTCTCGAGGCAAAATCGACAGCTCCACAATTTTGGACTGGAGGTACCCCCAGAGGTACTCCCTCAAGTTACTAGGACTTGAGGACGTGCATAACACACCACATGGCGAAGAACTGGTTCCACTACTGATCAAACTTTTCGCGGCTACTTTCTATCCGTGTCTTGAAACTAGAAATTTTGAATAGTCCGCCGCTAACTCACAGCACCATGGAAGGATTAGGGGTTGAGCTCTCTTTGACAGATCAAGAGACTACATTAGAAGCAAAAAAGTGCTGATTGATGAAGCTATTGTTGTCCTTTTGATATCTTTCTTTCACCGCCTGTTGGTCGTACGCTTGACTCGTCACTCTCGGCTGTTTTCATGATTGTTCTTGAACTCATGTACACTCTCTCTCTTCCTTGCGTTATGGTACTCTCATACTCAGTGCGCTCTTGAGTCTATTTAGACCCTTCTTGATTAGCTTCTTGATTCATTTTCATCCGCTTGCACAGCGTATTGTGCATGTCACTATTTTGCACTTCGATACTTGCGGCACCATCTCATGTAATGTGCTCCTAACGTGACATTCCCGTTGGTCAGTCCCCTTGGGTTACAAGGATTTGCGCTAACTTGACGTTCCAAGATATAGCATACATGACACTTTTCCTTTTGGTACTTTCTGTGTGCTTCATCTGTAGCCTAATGCCGCTGCTGGATGTTGATGAAGTCAGAGAGACCTGAGGCCTCGTAATCCCATTCCTTGTTCACTATTGAAGCTCGTTACTTATTTCACTTTGATGTATTAAACTCCAGGATTTTCAGTTCTGCATTAGATTCTTGATTCGCTTCTATCAGCTTGCATCATTGCATACTGTACATGTCAGCTACATTGTACTCTATACCGGGCAAACAATTTCTGGGAATGTGCTTCGCATTACATATTCCTGTCTGCACACCCTCTCGGTGCAAACAATTGGTTAACTCCAGATGGCAAGCTACCACGCATTTTGTCCTTGTTTGCTACTTAGTACATACTTAGCTGGGTTATTTGCATGCTTACTATATGCTAGAGCGTTGTCGTAGTGCGTGGCATTCAAGATGATGAAACGAAGCTTCAGAAGTCACTCAACCAACATTTGTTCAGGAAGCTGCGCCCTAGCTTATCAAGCTGGGCAGGAGCTAAGCTGGGGCTATGCTTGGCAAGCTGCTCCCTAGCTTGGATTGGAATATCAGCCTAAAGGGGTCGAAAGACACCAGAATGCAAAGCTCGACGAGGAGGCGACTTCATGCTTCCAGTTTTGACAGAAAGTGTTTTAAGCAATAGTTAGTACGGGTTTTAAACTGAGAAATGTGCGAAAGAGGGAAATCCGTCGATCCTGGCTCGTGACTCGAACTCTCAATCCGGAGTGAGTGTGTAGGTGTTCATGAGTACTATAGTTTTGACTCTTCATTCATTAAAAACGGAGTTGTATAGAGAAGTTAGCTTAGGAAAGGCTAGTAAAGACTTTGCAGAAAAATTTCTTTAGTAAAAGCATATGTACAGATTGTAAATGCTTTTAGAACGGAACCAAAGACCATCCTAGTGATAGGGCGCTTGCCTAGGAGGAAAGTGGTCTCACGATCAATCCCTCCTGGCCTCTGGTTCTTATTCCGACATGTTGACCTCTTGGAAGGGAGTCTATGTTGGATATGCAACCACGTCCTGCATATCTAGGGATGGGAGACCGGTATCTCTCTTAATCGTAGGCTTCCTGACCTAAGCCTCCGCATGCCATCGTGAATATATCATGGGAGATACCTAGTGCGCATATGAGAGGGCTGTAAGTCATGTGAGGCAGTCCCATAAGTGTAGGGGCTTCGGCCTACATTGGATGGCTTGTGATATATTCAGGATGGCATCAAGAGCACGGGAAACTTTTGCTGATCAGTTAAATAATCATCGAGTTGGCTTTGCAATTGCAATGGGGGGCTGTAAGCCTTGTGGGGCAGCCTCATAAGTGTAGGAGCTTCGGCCTAAATTGGATGGCTTGTGGTATATTCAGGATGGCATCAAGAGCACGAGAAACTTTTGCTGATCAATTAAATAATCATTGAGTCGGCTGTGCAGTTGCAACAGAAGCTGTGAGACCTTTAACAGTGAAGGAGTAGGTTTTGTAAAGGCAGCTATGAAACTTTTATTAAAAAGGGGTCAGCTTAGCAAATAAAGTTCTGTACGCATAAGGACAGTAGGGGCAGCTTAACTAGGGGTCTGCTTCTGATAAGTGGTTGTACTTATAAGGGCAGCAAGGGGGCAGCTTAGCTAAGGCCTTATCTTTTAGGTTAAATAACTTGCGGCGGCTTTTGGATGGGGGGAGACTTTTGGACAGAGGGCAGAAGGAGAAGCCATCGGGACGTGCAGGAGAAGCTTGGGAGGAGAGGAGATCAAATTTCGGAGAAACCTGAGTTGGGAGGTCGTCGCAAGGAGAGGGGCAAGTGTTTTAGAGTTGGAGCTTTGTCTTATAAACTGTTTTGGAGATAAATTACTTTCAGGAGGCGGTCTATTGAGGAGAGATCAGTTTGATGATCTGTGAGAGATTTTGATCGTCGCTGAATCAAATTTCTGAGTTTTTCAGTTCGGAAGTTAACGTAAGGAGAGGTATAAGAATTAGGGGTCTGAATTTTACCTACTGGATCGGGTTTGAGGTGAATTTGGCGGTCTTTGGTAGAGAACTGAGAGACAGAGAGAGACGGAGAGAGAGATTTTTTCTATAGTTGAAGAAATTGATGGTGCAACCGACACTTAAATAAAGTTATTTTGAATCCTGAGAGACATGTCTGTGTACCTGAGTGTTTGTTGAGTGTTAGCTTGTAATTGGTAGACGCGAGAAGCCAGATTTTGAGATCTCATCGCCAGCAGCAATCTGTTTTCTCTTTTGGTCGTTTCTCTGATCAATCACAGTTAGGAGGTCCGCCCTCCCAAGAAAGACTCTCAGAACGACATCTGGTGCTTCCATTGAGAGGTATTGGGGTGATTGATTTAGAGAATTGACTAGATTGGGTGGAAAATGCTGCTGTTGTATAGGGTGTGGCTGCTGCTCAAGGTGCTCCTATCCAAGGGACTCCTGGTCAGGATGGAATTGGCTCTCATGGAGGAATTACGGTGGTTCCAACAGCAGCAGCACAGTCTGCCATAGACACGTCTCAGATTCTTCAGGCATTGGCTGTCTTGATTCAGCAGCAGTATGCAATTGGAGGAGCTGAGCAGAAATCCACAAAGGCGTTACAAGCAATTGTAGGTAGATGTGGACGATTTGATGGAAGAGATGTTACTAGGTACCTACGGGAGTATGTGGGTGAAATAGAGTTGGTCATGGCACCTGAAGTTGAGGTAATTCTAAGCTTTGAGTCGACTGTTGTCTCTGAACTGAGAGAGAAGGTGAGAAATTTACAGAGAAGACATTTAGGTGGGTGGACTCTGTTTGAACGTGCACTGAGAGAAGAGTTTCTAGAAGATGATTCTGAAAGAGTTACCAGAAGAACCCTCATGGACTGGATAGAGCGTCAGCCTGGACGTTCCATGGGACTGAATGAAGTAATTCGTGAGTTTGAGAAGAGGTACTCTCAGCTTTCCGGTCTAGAGAGGTTGACGCTGGATGCTAGGAAGACAGAGTTGTTCTTAGGGGCTCTGGATGAGTTCACAGCGGACGAACTTTGTTTCATGTTGGCTAATCGTGGAGCTGAAGGGGGAGTTACATCTGATTGGAGGAGAGTGGAGGAAGCATTATCCACCCTTGCTAGACAACGTCGTGGTAGGATGGTACTGCAGCTAGAGACCTTGCCAGAGCAGAGAGTAGCTCCTCATGTTCCTGTAGCTCCTCCTATAATATCTCAGGCACCTATTGTGATTCCCCAAGCACCTATAGTGGTTCCCCAAGTGGTTCCTCAAGCGCCTGCAGTACCTATCCCAGCACAGAGAGGACCTAGACAGCAGCAGCGACCTGTTGAGAACCGAAATCAACATAATCTGATTGAAGAGCTCACTCAACAGTTGAGAGATTTGAGGGTTGAGATGGTAGACTTAAGGAGAGACCAACGACCCGTTGCACCAGGTGCTCGATCTGTAGGAGGAACCTTTACCAGGAGATGTATTTGGTGTGACAGCCCAGATAATCTCAGAGGAGACTGTCAAGACTTAGTGGTTGCTTTGCGAGAGTGAGTAGTCAACTATCAGAATAATAGGTTGTATCTAACCGCCACTGGATAGCCTCTGAACACATATTTTGGAAGAGGAGGGATGAGGAGTTCTCTTCTAGCACTTACTGGTGCAAACATTACAGCGATGATTGCAAGTTCTGCGGAGGCTGATGTATATACTGGGAGAGTTGAGGTGCGCTCTAATCCAACTATGGTTGAGCAGTCTGTTGAGATTCCAGTTGAAATGATGAAGAGAGGTGCTGAAAGCATTAGGAGAGCTACTGGATGGAGAGACCCAGTAGATGCAACTTCTATTCGAGCGTTTTTAGAGACGAGTGGTGAACAGCCATGATCGAAGACAAAAGAAGAGGGGATGCTTCTGATTTAGATGCAGGAGTACTAGAGGACAGTGATCGTCGGAGGGTTACGAGGAGAAGAGCAGCGGAACCATCATCATCTGTACCAGCTGGTAGATTTTATGCTACAGAGGATATACCTTCTACCTCTACAACTCCACCACCTGCAGTAGATCTTATGGAAGGTGTACTATAACGACCTATGTTACACATAGAAAGTTTGTCTATTAGTAAGGTGTTTAGTTCTAACTAAGTGTTGAGAATGTTTATTTGCTGCCAAAGTACTTTTAGGAGGTATCAAGTTAGTCATGACTAGCTAAAAGTTAGTTATGGTTAAACTTAGCTGTACTTTTGGCAGAATTCAGATATTTGCTAAAGAGTGAGCACTCTATCTTGTCATCTTGTCTAAAAGGTAGAAAGGAGGTGGAAAGTATCCCTTATCTCCTTTTTGACTTGATATTAGTGGTTGGATTAAAGTTGTGGACTTTGTGGGCATTAAAAACAAGAAGAGATTCCACATGTTTCCTTTTTAGTGGGTCCTAGTGTAGAGGGGGGTGGAAATTCGAGATTCCTTGAGAATATTCTAGAATCCTTCTAGAAGTTGTTGACTTTGAAGGAATAAGCCCATGTGAAAAGGTAAAAAGCCCATGTGATTAATACTTTTACCTTAAGTAATATCTTAGTAAAACCCGGTAAAAGTAGTTACGGCTGAGTTACCGGAGGGTACCAAAGTAAAAACCTAGAATGTATAAATAGAGGAGTAGAGAAGAGCTCCTCATCCTTATTTTCACATCGTCGTAATGACAACTTGAGTAATATAGAGAGTGTGAGATGTTTTTAGCATGTGAGAACTTGAGAGACGTCGTTAGAATGGACGATTTTAGTTAATGAGTTTATGGAGATTTTTAGTTGATAAGTTTGTGGGTGTATGAATGAGTGAACTTAGCATTTTCCCTTCAAGTTCATGGTGTGCTTCCATCAAAGCCATCAGAGGTGACCCCTGAGTGAGAGACAGGTCCGACATGTTGCAGATTCGTGGATGACGATCGTGGAGGTTGAGAGATCGGGGGGGTAGTTGATCGATAGGACCACGGAGGGTTTACATTTTTGGTTCCGTTGCCGGGACCTCACTTGAAGGGATCGTTGAACAATGTTTAGAGTTCAGTTCTATATTCGACAAAAGAAGATTATGAGAGAGCACATGGAGAGAACGTTGGGAGGAGAGAGAGCTAACGCGATGTTAGCAACGTTAGAACCTTTCGTGTATCCCGTAGTGATATATGACGCATTCGAAGTCATTCTTTACATCTTGTTCACTTAGAAAGGGTTTGAGGAGAGTTGAAAGAGGGTGCAACAAGAGTTGTAGAGAAAGGAGGAGAGAAAAGTTATTAGAGGAGAGAAATTTGTGAGTTTAGAAATTCTGCTCTCTGGAAAATTTGTACAGTCGCTGTCAACTTTTCTGTGAATTTTATTTTCCTGTGAAACTTTCAGCGTTTTAGATTGGCTGATAACCTATCTAAGACAAAAGAAGTCATCGGAAAATGTGGTCTAGAGAGGAAGCAATGAATTTTCAAAGTTGAGGGGGTCTATTCGTGAGAGTTGAGGAATTCTGTTATCTGAAAAAAATTTACAGTCATTGTCAGATTTTTTGTGAATTTTATTTTCCTGAGAAACTTTCAAGTGTTTTAGAGTGGCTGATAAGCTATCCAGGACAAAAAAATCATGAGAAGATGAGGTCTGAAGAGGGAGAAAGAATTTTTCAAAGTGGAGGGGGTTGACAACCATGAGGGAAGTGAAAATATACAAATTTCAGTTCTCTGAAAATTTGTACAGTCATCACCATCTCTTCTGATTAGGGAAGTTTCTGTTGAAACTTCATGATTTAGTAGCTTGGAGGTTGAGCTACTGGAGATCACAAAAATCTTGGAGAGATCTCTTACCAACTAAGAGATACACGTTTCGGCATACAAGGAGGTCTGGAAGATACTTCATGGGGAATCCAGTTCGAATGACGCGGTGGAAGAAGAGACGTTTAGGAGTTCGAACAGAGACGGAGAAGCCCAAGTTAAGTATAGATGAGTTACGAACCTGCATCTATAGCACTTGGGGTGCCCTCTTTACCCTATACGAAGAAGCTTCCGCGACCATTGGCATAGATTTGAAGAAAGCCGAGTTTAAAGCATCATTCACTGTGGAGGCCACGAATGCTCCTGGTGAAGTAGAGTTGGATCCTTACAAGAGTGAGTTCAAGATGTTTGTTGTGATTAGTACAAACGATGGTGAGGAGGATCATATCTTTGATAGTTAATTTTAGATTAGATTTTATTTCGTGTATAGCATGTATAATACACGATTTCCAATATAAAGCTCGGAAGAGTTAAGAAAGTGATGTAGAATTATTTTCCTGTATGATATTTTGTCCACTTAATGGTTGAGAAGGTGCAACATGAGTGGAAATTCAAAAGATTGGAAAGTTAGACTTAGAAACCTTCCTCAAGGTTTAGATGTCATAGTAAGTGTCGGAGAAAGTTCGAGAGAGATTATCGTCGAGTTTGAAAACCCTAGTACTAAACCTCAAGTAGAATCTCCGAGGAGAAGAGTAGAAACCGACTTGTGGTGTTATTTCTGTAGAGGGTTGGGACACAAAGTAGTGAATTGTCCAACTAGAATCAGAACCGAGAGAGCTAAAGGGAAGCGGGAGTTTACTGATTTAAGTCTTCGAGTGGGTCCATCGTCACCAACGCCAATTCATCTTCTAGACGAAGATCCTTGTCCAAGTTGTGGAGTGGGTGATCTATCAAGAGGACACAAGTGCGTCGATGTGGCCGCCTTACGTACGTCAGTAGTCGAGAAGTTGGACGAGACTCAAAGAGCTGAGACGGAGAAGTTGTCGACTTCAAAAGAGGACTCGGCTGAGTTGTGACGGAGATCGTCATTCGGATGGTGGAGAAGACGGTGATGCGACTCAGGCTCATGATTACCTTGGGAGAAGAGATGGCACAAGAGGTGTTGTTACAACCATTTCCTTTCATTTTACCTATGGTAGATTATTTCGCGAATGGAATTGGTGATGTTCGTACTCTTTTAGCGAATAGTTATTGCACAAAAATTAGAAGGGTAAAAAGAATAGTTACAAGATGGGGAAGTTACCAGTGTTTCATGGGAAGGACAATGAAGATGTAGAACCATTTGTACGAGACTTCAAAAGGGGTTGCATCGAAAACAACGTGAGAAGGAAGGAAGAATGGGTGTTGTTACTGCCAGAGTTTTTAGAAGATTTTGCTCTTACGTGGTATGAAGACCGAGTGAAGAGCCAGACACCTGGTGCAGTTGAGGACACATGGGAGACGTTGAGTAATGTACTCATCGAAGAATTTCTTCCAGAAGAGAGTTATGAGAAGCTCATGATGGAGCTTACTCATTTGAAGCAACGGGACGACGAGAAAGTTCGGTAATATGCCGAAAGGGTGGATAAGTTGGAGCAACGGTTTCGGACGGTCCTACGGAAGAGTGGAGACAATGTGGAGTTAACGATGGCGGGGATTGGAGCAGTGTTGACCAAGAACTTGATGGGAGGGTTGCGGCCTTCAATTCGAACCCAAGTGAGGTACGAGAAGCCAGCAACCAAAGCGGAGGCTATCAAGATAGCGACAAATATGGAAGAGAGTTTGGATGAAGGAGATATCATCCAACCTCATCATGCTGCTCTGGTGTCAACTCCGACTCCTGGTGTAGTCACAACGATCGCACCTGCACCATCACAATTGGTGATTGCTTCAACGTCAGCTCCTACTCCAACGGTGGTGCCAAGACCGTTTGTCCCAACAACGATGTCTACTGCCACCTCTGATTTTCATGCCGAGCTGAAGAGCATCACCTATACTCTTGCGGATCTCAAGATAAACGTGGTGCAGTTACGAGAATGGAGGAACAAAGGTGGAGGAGGAGGTCAAAGAGGTTACGACAACAATCCCAACCGAGGAAATCAAGATAACTTTGGAGGCAACTAAGGTAACTTTGGAGGAATCACTTGTTGGACGTGTGGAGGTTCTCATTTCCAGCAAAATTGTCCTAACAACAAAGCAAGAGGTGCCGAAGCTGTCAGAATGAATGTGGGTGGAGGAAATCCATCACACGGACGAGACAAAGGGGTGGCTACTATCGATGTCGTGCGAGATCCCATCTACGAGAAAGGAGAGAGTTCAAACTCTTCTCATGCACCGGTGGAGCTTTTAGCTCAAGAAAGGAAAAGAACTCGATTTTCTGATGAACCGGTTTTCATGGAGGAGTCAGCAAGTAGAAGTACTCGTTCGAGTAATATTTCGAGTACGCCAAGGGAGCCAAGAAGGAAGCTGAGGATGGCGGATTTCACCATTTCATCTTCCCAAGCGGGATATGATGTGGTTGAAGATGTGGGTGCTCAGAAAGCCAACATCACTGTTGGACAACTGATCGCACTTAATCTCAGCTTACGAAGGGAACTTAGAGGAGGACTGAGTTCTAAGAGAAGCAAGAAGAAGAAACCCAAGAGCAAGACATCAAAGTCTGTGGGAGTTGGTGTGATGGATGTGCATGCTTCAGAGGTATGCACAAGGGCTTCAAAGATTGAAGTTCGGTTGAATGGTCACTACGTCTCTGACGTATTGGTGGATGGAGGATCGGCTGTCAACGCCATATCGGAGAGGTTGATGAAGAAGTTGGGATGGAACCAACTCGCCCGGCTAGCATTGTCGTGGGGATGGCTAACAAGCAACGGGTAAGACCTCTTGGTGTGTTAGAGAAGGTGGTCGTGTCTGTGATGGGAGTTCAAACATTGATGTTCTTTCAAGTGTTAAAAGACTCTAGTTATGATTTACTCCTAGGTAGGCCTTGGTTGAGAGCTGTGCGCACCACTGATAGGTGGCACAAGGGATACTTACGGATTGGGCCTAGAGATCATAGAGTGATAGTTCCTCTCTCGGGTGTTGGAGTTGTGACTTCTGACTCTGATAGACCCACTAGTGACTACTGGGAATCTGATACGGAGGATGATCAGAGTGTCTCAGAAGTAGATACCGGAGATTCTTACGATCAAGAATCCTCGTCTGAGGACGAAGGATTTGATCGAGATGAATCATTACATCAGCTTAGTGCTATTGATTTGTTGTCTCGACCAGCAGTGGAGAAAAATCCTGACAAAGAAGAGTTGAGTGAGGCAGAGATTGTGAGAAGACTCTCTACCCTGAAGTTTGGTATCAATGTCACTCAAGAGGAGAAAAGTAGATTCCTAGATATATTTCGAAAATATATCCATGTGTTTGCTTTCAGCTACAAGGATTTGAAGGAGGTGACTCTCGAGACTCATCTAATCGAATTGGAGGAGAACGCAAGATCAGTTTGACAGAAGCAGAGAAGGGTCAATCCTACAACAGCAATGATGGTCAAGGAGGAGATAGACAAGTTGAGAGAGGCGAGTTTCATCTATGAGGTGGAGAACTCAGAATGGGTTTCACCCATTGTGATTGTCAAGAAGAAGAATGGTAAGCTGCGAGTGTGCATAGACTATAAGAAGTTGAATGCAATTACCAAGAAAAATTATTATCCTCTACCATTTATAAATGAGATTTTGGAGGAAGTTGCTGGTCATGAGTGGTACAGCTTTGGTGATGGTTATAGTGGATATAACCAGATCAAGATAGCACAGGAGTACCAACAGTTGACTACTTTCACTACTCCTTGGGGAACATTTGCATTTCGGGTGATGCCATTCGGATTGTGTAATGCTCCGGTCACGTTTCAGAGGTTCATGAACAAGGTGTTTGAACCATTCATAGGAAAGTTTGTCCGTGATTTTATTGACGATTTTTGCGTGTACGGACGAAAGGAGGATCACTTTGATCATGTGATCAAAGTTCTGCAGCGGTTGGAGCAAGCTAACGCTTCTCTGAATCCAGAGAAGTGCATCTTTGGCTGCGAAGAAGGTCCGCTGTTAGGACACATCATTTCCAAGAAGGGGATTGCGGTAGATCCTGAGAAGGTGAAGGTGATCGTGGATCTTCCATTTCCAATCAACTTGACAAAGTTGAGACAGTTTCTTGGGATGGTTGGATATTATCGTAGGTTTGTCTATTCCTTCTCAAACAAAGCAATAGCTTTGACTATGTTCACGAAGAAGGGAGTTGATTTTGACTTGATAATGCATGATCAGAAGGCAAAGGAAGCATTTGAGGAGCTGAAAAAGGCATTGGTGACAGCTCCTATACTTGCTAAACTTGAGTGGAGTGAAGCATTTATTCTGTATACGGATGCCTCCAATGTAGCAATCGGATGTACATTAAGTCAGTTAGATGAAGATGGGCATGATCATCCTATAGCTTATGCTAGTAAGCAGATGGTTCCAGCGGAGAAGAATTACTCCGTGACAGAACGAGAAGGATTAGCGGTGATCTTTGGATTGAAGAAATTTTGACACTACTTGCTAGGAGGGAAATTTTCCATAGTCAAAGATCACAAGGCTTTAAAGTATATCTTTAATAAGCCTAATTGTGGTGCCCACAAATTACAAGATGCACGAATTTTTGAAATTTTTAAGAATAATAACTTGTTTGTATAACTGAAGAAGCGTTGTTACTTAAGGTTACGTCTCCCTTAGCAGGAAGATGATCTTAAGAGCTGTTGGTAATAAGAAGTTGACTTCTTCGGAAGACGACCGTCTTCGGAAGAGCGTCTTCTCAGTTGTGTCTTCAAAAGACGGGAAGACGGCAGAAGACACCTGTCTTCCAGAAGACACCTGTCTTCCAGAAGACAGCGACCGCGAAGGCCCAACCACGAGTTTTTGGGTAAGACAGTAGGTGTACCTACTGGGGTGCACCGAATAGGTAGGTAGGTCGGGGAACACACCTAAGGTCGAAAACCCCTAATCTGCGGGGAAGATGCGTAAAGAAGCACATTAAGCACATTCCAACTTCCCGCAGCACAGCGCTTGAGAAGATCGATTGGAGATAGTGAGCTTCGCGAGTTAGCTTTGAGAGAGAAATCGAGTGAGGACATCGAGGTAGGAGAGAATCAGTTGGCAGCTAGGCGAAGGGCGAGACCGAATTGCCGGGGCACAGAAGGCAAAAGAGCAAAGGCGTTTCTGTGAGCTCCCGAGAAGCTGACATTGGAGAGCAGCGAGTGGAATCGAAGGTGGAATCGAGGCGTGGCTAGACATTGACAGCAGGCGCAGTCGTGAGGAGCCGCATTGGAGCTAGGACAAGAGCCAAGAAGCGCGCGGAGGTCGAAGGCAACTCGGGGAGCAGAAGAAGACTGTAGAGGTTCTTTCCCTTGTTCTTTCCCCTTCCCACTTCTTCTCGTCTTTTCTTGGTATCCCCCGCGCTTCCTTGGTTGTGTGCAGGCAGCCTGATCGATTACCCCCACCCCCCATCTTTCCTATTGAGACATTGGGCGCGGAAGCGCTGCCCAATTTCTGTCAGACATCTCCTTGCTTCTTCCCGAGCTCAATTCGAGCTTTCCTACTCCTAGCCCTCAAATTGGAGATCCCAGCTATCAATTTCCCTACCGTACTACCTCTCTACCCTCGAAACTTGGAACAAAAGACGATTCGGAAGATGGGAACATCTTCAGAAGACGCTTTTTAAACTTGATTGTCTTCGGAAGACCGTCTTCGGAAGTCGACTGAACACAATTCGTATCAAGAGTGGATTTGCTTTGCTTTTGTGTTTAGAGAGACTTGGTACGAATCTTGAGTGGTGTGGTGAGTTGTTTTATTATTTCGAGAAGTTGGAAGTCGGGAACTAGGCCTGTGCCTCCTGGTCTTCCAAGCTTCTCAACTCCACATCTTCCTAGAGAGACTAGAAGACTGGAAGGCTGGCAAAATGAGCGAGAAGACGTGAGGGTCCATTTGGGTCTCTTCTGTTCGATCCACAGCAGCCATTCCTTCTTCTTCCCAAGCTTAGAAAAGAGTCGTGAGAATACTTGCTGGCAGAATCTGGAGAGAATGGTCGAGGGTCATGTCTTCCCACCGAGCAGCAAAGTTCTCCTGAGTGCGTATGAGAGGTGAGAAGTCAGAAGAACAGAGTGCAATTGTCTTGAGTCTGTTGTGAGGATAGATTGCGTGTAGGAAGACGAAGACAGATGAGACCAGTGAAGGGAAGTCTGACTTCGGGAAGTCTTCCGAGAAAGACATTGAATCGGAAGCTGTCCCGAGTGTCTTCCCAGAGGCCACTGTCACCGCAGGAGTCCGCAACCATCTTCTAAACTTGTCATGCACTTATGTTTTGCGAATCTTGTATCTTCTGATAGGAAGTAGGATGTAATGCAAGGTGGGTTGTCTTCTTGGTAATCCATGCGAGGCCTTGCTTAGATAGGATTGTTTAGATATAGCTCGGAAGACGAGAGCTATCTAGGAAGTATTGTTAGAATCCCGGAAGACGGAGTAGCTGTCTTCTGGAAGACTAGTTTCGTCTTCTGAGAAGTAGAAGCTAGACTGTGGGCACTCGGGAAGAACTGAGCCTTCAGCTCATAGTAGGTGCTTGTGGTTTAGTGCAACAGATCTTCCAAGTATGTCGATGCATCCGCGAGGCTTGGTGTTACCAGTGGCAGAATTGGCCGAGGCCACTCCTTTCCTCAAGGAGTTGAGTCTCGACTTCTTCCTGTGGGATTGAAACCTCGCAGATCAAGGGCTTTCTGGAGGAGGTGTGGGCAGCGTTGCCATCTCGTAACCGTGTAAGATCCCTTACCCAGAAGACCGTTCGTACGTAGATCCCAAGTGCTCTACTGAACGAGTCAAGCTACACCTCCACAACTGCGGACAGTCACCGCCACTCAAGAAGAACACTTCTCATGCACAATTGGGAGCGAATTCAAAGAACCCACCATCCAGAAGACATGAACAAAGCTTCTGCACTCAAAAATCCACAATCTATTCCCCGAGAAGAAGTCACAATGGCATTGGGAAGCTCACTCCCTCTACTTCCTGCGTCTACTCCTCGACACACCAGCCTAGCTAACAGGACTGCACGAGGATGCCGTTCCCTGTTCCTAGACTGTCCACTACTTCTATCTACATCTTCGAACCACTGTTGGTACGAGTATGCAGACCCCTCCTGTATATTCCAAGACTATTCGTATGTTTCCAACAACGGGTGTAGTGCGAAGAACCACCTATCCTGTCCCTCTGCTCTAATGTGTCTCGTCCGCCTGCACCATAGAATCGATGTGTGCAGTTGCTACAGAATTCTACATAACTGATAGCACAGGCAGAACTCTATCTCCTACTCTGCTATCCTACTTATGTTGCTGCCGTGAGAACCAGGGGAGGCGACCACCAGGGAGAGAGAGGCGCTGACAGGAGGTTGCTACCTCACATGCAAGCGGTTCCCCTTTCCTAATTAACCATCTGCTGTTTACCCTGCGCTGCCTACTCTGCCACATGGTCACTGATCTAAAATTAAATTGGACCTGTCTTTTCCTAATATAGCATATTTAGTACTTTACTAAGTTTGGACAAGTCCCTGGTCTTCTAGGCTTTGCTTATTTATTCTAATGGCTCGGATGCCATTTCCACCTGATCTATTCCTACCTGAACTACTAACTAGTCTTCTGATAGGCTGGGAAGCCCTACAATTACCTCGGATGTCGCTGAGGTGGCCTCCTCCTCCACGTTTGGCTCTGTTGCCGCTGCTGCTGCTTCTTTCTCGGCTTCGGCTTCGGCTTCGGAAGACAGAAGCGTCTTCTGGGAAGCTAGGTCGACTTGTGCTTCCTCGCTCTTCTGAGGGACTAGTTCGACACTGGGAGCCATGGTGACCTCATAAGGGTCCGGGGAAGTCGCTTCCTCCACGCGGAATACCTGGGAAGACGGTCTTCCTTCCTGTCTTCCAGAAGACGTCTTGTCTTCCGGGGCATCTTCCAGGTTCTTCTCGGCTTCCAACGTTGTCACTACCAAGTGCACAGCGAGATCGAACTCCTCCTTCTCCATGTCTGGTCTTGTCGATGATACTGGTGCTTGGGAAGACGCGTTTACTGATGACGGGATCAATGGAAGACCATAGAGCGTCTTCACTCCCTCTATCTGCATGTCCAAGTACCTGAACATACTCTCCTTGCACTCCACAAACATTGCTTTGGACTCCTCGTCCCACTCTCTAGCTAAGGTAAGGAGCTTCCTACCCGCGGTGAAGTTGAACTTCTTCCGAAGCGCTTCCACCAACTGAGCTAGCAACCCCTGCGCACGAGCTTCCGCTGCTTCCGCTGCTTCCCGTTGCGTCTTCTCGGCTGCAACCTGCGCTTCTGCGGCTTCCTGCAGAGTCTTCCACGTCGTCTTCTCTTCTACAAAGGCGGTGAGCTTATCCCGTACTCGCAGAACCTCCTGGTCATGCTGCTGTAAACGCGTCTGCAACTCCTGGTTGCTCTTCTTCAGCTGCGCTAACTCCTTGGAAGAAGTGACGTACTTGTTGTGAGTCGAAGGCTCAGTCCTTCCTTAAGTCCTCACAGTATAGCTTCCACTCTCAGAAGACGAATCTAGTCTTCCAGAAGACAGCTACTCCGTCTTCTGAGATTCTAACAATGCTTCCTAAATAGCTCTCGTCATCCGAGCTATATCTAACCAATCCTAACTAAGCAAGGCCTGCATGGATTCCTAAGAAGACAACCCACCTTGCATTACATCCTACTTCCTAACAAAAGATCAAGATATGCGAGAAGTAGAGTGTAGGAAAGGTTCAGAAGATGGTTGCGGGCTCCTGCGGTGACAGTGGTCTCTAGGAAGACACCCGGGACAGTTTCCGATTCAATGTCTTTCTCGGAAGACCTCCCGAAGTCAGGCTTCCCTTCACTGGTCTCACCTATCTTCGTCTTCCTACGCGCAATCTATCCTCACAATAGACTCAAGACATGTGCACTCTGTTCTTCTGACTTCTCACCTCTCATACACACTCAGAAGAAGCTTGCTGCATGATGAGAAGACATGACCCTCGACCATTCTCTCCAGATTCTGCCAGCAAGACTTCTCACAACTCTCTTCTAAGTTCGGGAAGAAGAAGGAATAGGCTGCTATGGGTCGGACAAAAGAGACCCAAAATGGACCCTCACGTCTTCTCGCTCATTTTGCCAGTCTTTCAGTCTTCTAGTCTCTCTAGGAAGATGTGGAGTTGAGAAGCTTGGAAGACCGGGAGGCAAAGGCCTAGTTCCCGACTTCCAACTTCTCGAAATAACAAAAGAACTCACCACACCACTCAGGATTCGTACCAAGCCTCTCTTAACACAAAAGCAAAGCAAATCCACTCTTGATACGAATTGTGTACAGTCGACTTCCGAAGACAGTCAAACTACTGAAGCGTCTTCTGAAGATAGTCTTCCGAAGATGTTCCAATCTTCCGAAGCGTCTTCTCTTCAAGGTTTCGGACTCCTTACGTGGTGAAGCTTCCGCGGTTGCCGTCTTCCAGAAGATACGTGTCTTCCGTCTTCCGTCTTCCGTCGTCTTCCGTCTTCAGAAGATACCACCGAGAAGACGCTCTTCCGAAGACAGTCGTCTTCCGAAGAAGTCAACTTATTATTACAAACAGCCCTTAAGATCATCTTCCTACTAAGGAAGCCGTAATCTTAAGTAACAACGCTTCTTCAGTTATACAAACAAGTTATTAATCTTAAAAATTTCAAAAATTTGTGCATCCTGTAATTTGTGGGCACCACATACGCCCACTCTCACATGTTTGCGTCCCCGCAAACATCAGTGTCTTCTGCACTTCTGTTTACATCCAGTACTTCTTGACGCGCCACCCATTAACACGAGTGGTCATCAATGTACCGTCCAACTCTTCCAACTGCAAGGAGCCATTGTCGAAGACCTCTAAGACACGGTAAGGTCCCATCCAGCGAAGGTGAAGTTTCTCATGAAACTTAAGATGTCGGTTGTCGTAGAGAAGAACCAAGTCCCCATCCACAACGGTCACCTTCCTCAACTTGCTATCGTAGTTTATCTTACGTTGCGCTTGCACCTCGTACGTCTTCTCCAAAGTTGCATTCCTGTCTTCTTCAAACTCTACGAAATTCAGAAGACGCTGCTCCTGGCTCTCTTCTTCTCCCATGCGTTCGGATACGACTAACCGGTATGTCGGGACCTCTAACTCAATGGGCACAATAGGTGTCATGCCGTAAGTTAGGTAGAAAGGCGTCTTCTGGGTTGTGACCTTAGGTGAAATCCTGAAAGCCCACAACACAGATGGCAGTTTCGTGTCCCAGTCATACGCATGGTTAACAGTTACCTTGTTCAAGATGTTACACAGAAGACCGTTCGACTTCTCCGTAAGTCCATTCGCTTTCGGGTTGTATGGCGTCGTCTTCCGATGTTTAATCCTGAAGTATTGGGTCAGGAGGGAGATAGTCTCATTTAAGAAATGAGTACCTCTATCTGATACCAATTCCAGCGGACATCCGTACCTAGTAATGATGTTATGTCAAAGGAATCTTGCTACTACTGCGGCATCGTTCTTTCTCGTGGCCTCGTCTTCCATCATCTTGGTGGCATAGTCGGTAGCTATTAAGATGTACCGTGCTCCTGTTCTTCTCGCCACCGGGACGATAGGACCCACAAAGTCGATTCCCCACTTTTCGAACGGAGCAAGCTGAAGAATGGGAGTAAGAGGCCACCTTGTTGTAACGGTCGGTCTTCCCACCCTCTGGCATGCATCGCACTTCCTGATCTCCTGAAAAGTGTCTCGATACATAGTTGGCCACCAGTATCCGGCGTCTAGCATCTTCTTCACTGTGGTTTTCAGCCCGTAGTGACCTCCAGCATCTTCGTAGTGAAGACCTGTGATCACTGATTTTATCTCTGACGGCCCGAGACATCTTCTCAGCTTCTCGTCATGTCCCTTTCGAAACAGGACACCCTGGAAGATGACGTAAGGTCTTGCCTTGTGTAAGAAGACATCCTTCTGCTCCGCATCCATTCCCTCGGGATACTGTTGGTCTTCCAAGAACTTCCTTAAGTCCTTGAAGATCGACTCTTCTGTGGAAGTCGCAAAGACTGGATCAGAAGATCTAGTCTCGTCTTCTGGGAAGCAGGCGGTACACCCCCCCTCAGATGAAAGTGTCTCTGCGAAAACTGAAAACAACTTCTCGTCAGGAAACTCGTCTTCCACTTCATCTTCTCGTCGTTCTGTCTCTAGTCTGGATAGGTAGTCAGCATTAACATGCTGTCTTCCGGGCCTGTACTCAACTGTGTAAGTAAATTCTTGGAGTAGGAGAATCCACCTAGCTATCCTACCAGACAAATCTGCTTTCTTTACAAGATGTTTCAAAGAGAAGTGATCTACATAGAAGACAAACGGGTTTGCTAGAAGATAATATCTAAACTTCCTACAGGAGTAAATCATGCCAAGACACTCCTTTTCAGTTGTCGAGTACTTCTTCTCTGCATCACTGAGCTGTCTTCTCGCGTAGTAGATGGGATAATCCTTCTTCTTCTCATCTTTCTGACTCAACACCACCCCTATGGCGAAAGCAGAAACATCCACATAAATGTGGAAGACTCTTTCCCAATCAGGTGGTCTTAGGACAGGGGATTCCGACAGAAACCTCTTCATTTCTTCGAATGCTTCCTGCTGCTCAGAAGACCAAACGTATGGTTCGTCCTTCTTCAGCAACTTAGTGAGTCTTCCTGCTACCTCTGCGTACCTGTCAATAAACCTCTTGTAGTATCCTACGTTGCCAAGGAAGCTTCTCAACTGAGTCAGGTTAGAAGGTGGGTGGAGTTTCATGATGACTTCCACCTTAGCACAGTCGACTTCTATACCTCTTCCGGAAATCCTATGTCCTAGCAAGATCCCCTCTGACATACCAAAGAAGCACTTCTCAGGGTGAAGAGTCAAACGATGTTCTCTACAATTCAGAAAACACTTCCTTAGAAATATCAAGTGGTCTTCTCTCGATCCAAACACACAAAAGTCATCCAAGAAAATCTCCATAAAGGTGCGAAGATACTCCTTGAAGATTGTAATCATCAACCTCTGGAATGTGGCGGGTGCATTGCATAAACCAAACGGCATTTGATTGTACGCGTACGTGTCCCAGTCAGTAGTGAAAGTGGTTTTCGACTTGTCTTCTTCTCTGATTGAAACTTGGTTGTACCCAGAATATCCATCCAGGAAGCTATAGAACTCATGCCCTGCTACCTGGTCTAACACAGAGTCGGTGAATGGTACAGGGTGATGATCCTTCTTCGTGGCCAAGTTCAGCTTCCAGAAGTCCTGACACACTCGGATCTTCCCTGTCTGCTTCTTCGGCACGATGACAATAGGAGCTACCCACTCATTGCTAAGTACAGGGAAGATGACTCCTGCCTTCATGTATTGGTCAATCTGGTCCTTCACCAGAAGCGAGTACTCGGGGTTGAGCCGATACTGCCTCTGCCGTGCAGGAACAACGCCCTCCAGCAAGTCAATGCGATGCTCTCCCAACTCTCGAGGTATGCCTTTCATGTCTTCTATGGTCCATGCGAAGACATCTTGGAACTCCGTCAGAAGTTCCCGAAAGTCTTCCAACTACTGGCCCTCGATCACCTTGGAAAGCTTCAGCTTCTTCCCAGGAGCAACCTCCATTTCTTGGAGATCATCCGGGTTTACCATTCCTTCAGTGTGACTGTACTCACTGGTACCAAAGTATTCCGGTTTGGGAGCTTCTTCTGGTTCAGATTCGTCTTCTGGAAGACCAACTGTCGGATCTTTCGAAGGGAAGACGGTATTCTCGTCTTTTGGAAGCTCTTCTTCCGCAATCTCGTAGCACTCAATGTATCCACAGACCACATCTTCCACTTTCTCTGCTACTTCTGTAGTACACACGTTATTCGCCACAAACTCATTATACCGTTCATCACTGTCAGAAGACGCAGCTGAGTCTTCTGAAGTGTACCCCTCCGTTGTAGAAGGAGTTTCACCTTGGTGTCCAATCTTGATCCAAGGAAGCGAGACCTTAGTCTTCTCACCTGGCTTGGGTGTAGGATTGGGAAATCTCAAACGATGCCTTCTCCAGTCGGTATTTACATTTACAGCATACAGCCATGGTCTTCTTATCAACACTTGATATCCAACCTTAGCTACAGGTCGCAAAATGATGTAAGTGAGGTAAAAAGATACTCCACCAATTACCGTCAAGACATCTTTCAGTTGCTCCAAAGGTCGTCTTCTGGTCTGGTCCGCCATTCTGAGAATTCTCGGAGTAGGCTGGAACTCAGTGAAGCCTAGGGCATGCGCCGTTTCCTCAGTCATGATGTTAACTCCGGAGCCGGAATCAATGGGTACCTTCTTCAGAAGACAGCCATGGATCTCCATATCAAGTTCTGGGGCTGCCAAGTCCTCATGCTCTATCCTCAGGATCGGGGTGCTCTTGGGAAGTTTAGCTGCCCTCCTCTTCCTCGATCCTCGAAGCACACATTGTAACAACTTCCTGTAACCAGCGTTGTCATCCAACAGCTGTTGGAAGGTTACATCCGCCTTCTGATTCCACAAGTCTCGCAAGAAGTCGTACGGAGATCTTTTCAGAAGAGTGACTGGAGTTTCCAACAGAGAAGATGTAGTAGCTGCTTCCTTGGGTGGAAGACCAGAAGAGTGTCTTCTCTCGACTGGGGGCTGTTCCCGTGAGACAAGTGTTGCCGTAGTCGGTGTAGGAAGCTGCTGTACTATCTTCCGTCTCTTTTCCAGCTCTTCTTGCATGATCGCTTCAACTTCTTGTCTAATGTCAGGAGCAAAGTACTTCGGATCTTCTCGGTCGTAAGTAGGAGAAGACGGCCGCTCAGGAGAAGATGATCTCTCCTTACGCTGCTTCTTCTTCTTGACGTCCTTCTGACGAGATTCTGACTTCCCTTTGCTTCTGGTACTTACCTTGAACACAGCTTCATCCAAGACTTCCTCCGGAGGCCAACTATCTAAATTCGGGTCAGGATTCCAAACAGTACCATCCGTCAAAGTAAAAAATGACGCTTCTTCAGGTGTCTCCATCTTCTGAGCTGCAGTCGTCTTCTGCAGCTGAGGTTCCTTTCCTTCGCGCTTCTCGGGGTCTGGTTCGTCTTCCTCGATATGGAGACAATCCGTACAATCCCCAGGATCTTCTTCTTCTACCGTGATGTGCTGTACCACTGCTAACTCGAGTTTAGAAGATGATGCAGCTTCTGCAGGAGGCGTGGTATCTGCAAATCTCACCATTTGTCGGGGTCGTAAGGTCTGAGGACAATTCCCTGTGAAATGACCGGCTTCCTTACAGTTCCCACACAAGGGCACTTGCCCAATCTGTCTTCTCGGGTGAGGACAGGTGGACCACCAGTGTCCTGTCTCTCCACAATTATTGCACGCTCCAGGAAGAGGGTTGAGAGGTCGTTGTGATGAAGAAGGCTGCCAGGGCGTCCTGGTCTGTACATTGCTAGCTCTATCCCTCGGTACATAACGATTATATTGGGCGAGAGGCGTAGGAGTGAAGGGTTGGATCGTCTCGATCCTATAGCAAGTTTTTCCACTGGGATCGTGTAGATATCCCTCATCGTCTTCTTTCCATCCTGCCCAGTTGACAGCTTGATCTTGCGTACACTGATCTCTGGTGTGTCCAGAAGAGTTACAAAGGTTGCACCAAAGGTTTGGCCGGGAAGCCGTAGGCTGCTTCCGCTTGTCCTTCTGGTTCAGAAGATGAACTTTCAGGTCGGCAAACTGCTTCAGAACCTCATCGATGCGGGGATCAGGTGCAGACTGAATGATCTGAGTTTGAGGCATCTTCTGCACAACTTCCTCCCTTACTCGTGTCTTCTCCTTCTTCTTCTTCCACGTCTTCTTCTCTTGTTCAGATTCGGATTCTGAACTTTCGACAGTAGACTCTTCAGAAGTAGAGGCTGCTTCCGAATCACTGTTATCAGTTTCAGTGGACTTGGACTTCTTCTTGGACTTCCGAGAAGACTTCTTCGACTTCTTGGACTTCTTCGAGGTCTTCTCTTTGTCTTTCGTCATATTCCGAGTGATGCTCGAGGTTTCATACTGCTCGGCATGCTTCTGTACCTCCGCTAAATCATCACCTCCTCCTCTTCTGCAGTACAATTCCATATCCTGAGACAATCCTCTCAAGTACCAGTCCACAGCTTGCTGAGCATAGTAGCCGGGTCTTCCTTGGTTCTGAGGGATGTGATCCAGGAGATCTTCAAACCTCTCGGTGTAATCCCGCAGTGTCTCTTTCTTCTTCCGTTCGAGTCTCTGAAGTTCTATGAGGGTCATACGATCGTAGCCCACTCCTCTGAACCTCTTCAGAAAAGCTGCCTTCAGAGTAGCCCAAGCGGCCATTACTACACCATCATCCAACGTTTTACTCATCCACTTCCTTCCTTTCCCTACGATCAAACTGGAAAATACACGGAGTCTGTCAACATCAGCGTCTTCCTTGTTAGATCGAGAGATGGTCTCGAACATGGTGATGAAGTCGTCTGCATCAGCATCATCGTCCTACGGATGGTACTTCTGCCGAGTGTGGGAAGCCATGTCGACTGCCGGCTGGTGCGACTGCCAACTTCTTTCTTCCTCAGGTCCAGGTGGTGGAGATGGTCTTCTCGAAGGTCCAGGTCTGTCTGAATCACGAAGGTCGTCTTCTGAGTCAGAGCTACTATCATTGCTATCTTCCGAGACGTCTGGAACAATCTCTTCCAGTCTTCCCTCACTTTGAGAAGCTTCTCCCGCACTTGGGAAGACGTCTTCCGAGTAACCAATACCAAAATCTACTTTATACACGTGATCACTCGGTTGGCTTCTGTCTTCGCCAAAGATTATGCTCGAGATGGAAGGCTCTTCCAACTCTACCGATCGGATCTTCCTGAGCTCTTCTTCTTTCCTTTGATGTCTCAGAGATATCCGCTGCTCTCTAGAAGCGGTTCGCTGGGGTGAGTTTACCCACTCAAGATCTTTATCCGTGCGTCTTCTGCTTCTTCCTCCGATCGGAGACATCCACCAGAGTACTGAGAACCAATGTCTCTATTCTTCTACCCCTAGATCCGGGAGACCAAATGACTGAACAACCGATCACAAGTTCAGAACGTCTTCTTCTCCTGCTTCTGGTTGCACTCACTGCAATCTTCCAAGATCGAGTCTTCCAAGAAGCTCTTGGAAGCAGGGAAGCGGCTTCTTCCAACTTTCCCTGATGTATCTTATCAACTTTTGGTCGCGGTTCCCGTCTTCTAGCAAGATAGAGTCCCACAGCACATTCAACTACAATTGTAGTTAGTTCGAAATGAACCTAACTAATGACACACAGATCTAGGAAGCTTAGAACATAAGTTACTAAGATGAAATCCCCGGCAGCGGCGCCAAAAATGGTTCCTCACTATACGTAGTGACGTAGGATTTCTCCTTTTGCCCATTTAGTATACAAGATATCGTTCCCACAGAGGATTTGTACAAGTAACGCTGCTCTAAGTTCTAAGACACGGGTTTTGCCTAGAAATCCCGTCTTCTCACAAAACCACACAAAACAACACGTCTTCCAGACACGCCGAATGGTGCTCTGGAACTAAACAAACAACTACCAATTACAATATCACACGACTATTCACAGAGAAGCTCGGGAAGACGATCTTCCTGCTTCCCGATTGCTTCTTCCGGTCTTCTCGATACCGTCTTCCCGAAGCGATTCTCGCCTTCTGGGGGTTCAACTCGTCTTCTCACACCTCCAGAAGGCTGTCCTGCTTCGCAGAAGTCGACTAGCAACGGTCGTTACACCTTACTCTCACACTCACATTCCAACGGGTTAGATAAATCACAGGGTGTATGCCTCCTGTAGTCTTCCCAGGCTTCTGCCTACAGAAATGATCTTCCTGCAGCACTACAACGACATTCACCTTCACGGAAGCTCAATAGAAGTCTCGGAAGCTCACTAGAAGAAGGTAAGAGGATGGGAAAGATGAGGGAAGATGGGGAAGAAGAGGAAATCCAAACAAGAGAAAACAAGATGAAAAGAGTAAATTAAGATTCCGACATGCTTCTAGTCCGGATCCTGACTAACAAGCCATCCCTGCTTGTAATAGTTTGGAGAGGAAGACAACAAACGTGAGTACTGTTGCACCGTCTTCTACTCGAGGATGTCGTCTTCTGTTGCGGGAAGAAGGCTTCTTTTTCTTCACTTCGCTGCTCTGACTGCTCTGTCTTCTGGGATCCCTTACCCAGAAGACCGTTCGTACGTAGATCCCAAGTGCTCTACTGAACGAGTCAAGCTACACTTCCACAACTGCGGACAGTCACCGCCACTCAAGAAGAACACTTCCCAATCACAATTGGGAGCGAATTCAAAGAACCCACCATCCAGAAGACATGAACAAAGCTTCTGCGCTCAAAAATCCACAATCTATTCCCCGAGAAGAAGTCACAATGGCATTGGGAAGCTCACTCTCTCTACTTCCTGCGTCTACTCCTCGACACACCAGCCTAGCTAACAGGACTGCACGAGGATGCCGTTCCCTGTTCCTAGACTGTCCACTACTTCTATCTACATCTTCGAACCACTGCTGGTACGAGTATGCAGACCCCTCCTGTATATTCCAAGACTATTCATATGTTTCCAACAACGGGTGTAGTGCGAAGAACCACCTATCCTGTCCCTCTGCTCTAATGTGTCTCGTCCTCCTGCACCATAGAATCGATGTGTGCAGTTGCTACAGAATTCTACAGAATTGGTAGCACAGGCAGAACTCTATCTCCTACTCTGCTATCCTACTTATGTTGCTGCCGTGAGAACCAGGGGAGGCGACCACCAGGGAGAGAGAGGCGCTGACAGGAGGTTGCTACCTCACATGCAAGCGGTTCCCCTGCCCGAATTGGCCATCCACCTTGTCCTTCCTACGCTACCTATGCTGCCACATGGTGTCCTAACTAATATTACATGGAAAAACTGCCACTCTTAAGATAGCATGTTCGATTCTACTATATTTGGATTTGTGAATGAAGTTACTAACTACTCAGATTGCACGGAAGCAATCTCTACCTGATCTGCTCCTATCGGAGCTCCTAATGCGGCTTCTGATAAGCTAGAAAGCCCTGCAGTTACCTCGGGTGTCACTGAGGTGGCTTCCTCCTCATCGTCTCTTGCTGGCCCTACTGTCGCTGCTGCTGCGTCTTCCTCGGCTTCGGCTTCTGCTTCGGAAGACAGAAGCGTCTTCTGGGAAACGAAGTCAACCGGTGCTTCTTCCGTCTTCTGAGGCACGGGTGCGGGACTAGGGACCATGGGGACCTCATGGGGATCCAGAGAAGTCGCTTCCTCCACGCGGAATACCTGGGAAGACGGCTCGTCTTCTTGTCTTCCAGAAGACATCTTGTCTTCCGGGGCGTCTTCTGGAGTCTTCTCGGCTTCCAACGCTGTCACCACCAAGTGCACAGCGAGATCGAACTCCTCCTTCTCCATTCCGGATCCAGTCGATGGTGCTGGAGCGTGGGAAGATGAGGTTGCAGGTGTCGGAAGCGAGGGAAGACCATAAAGTGTCTTCACTCATTCGATCTGTCGATCCAAGTACCTGAACATGCTCTCCCGGCATTCCACCAACATCGCTTTGGACTCGCTGTCCCATCCTCTACTAAGGTAAGTAACTTCCTACCCGCGGTGTAGTTGAACTTCTTCCGAAGCGCTTCCACCGACTATGCCAACATCTTCTGTGCACGGGCCTCTGCTGCTTCCCTCTGCGTCTTCTCAGTGGCAGCTCGCGCTTCCGCGGCTTCTCGCTGCGTCTTCCATATGGTCTGCTCTTCTGCGAGGGCGGTGATCTTCTCCCGCACTCGGATGACTTCCTGATTGCGCTGCTGTACCCGCGTCTGCAACTCCTGGTTGCTCTTCCGAAGCTATACCAGCTCCTTGGCAGAAGCGGCTGCTTCCGTCTTGTACCTGGCTGCAAGCTTCTCCGTGGTGCAGAGACTAGCTTCCAGCGACTCCGTCTTCTTCTGGTCTTCCCCCTGTCGCAGCAAGGTGCGCAGGCCGAATCCAGGTTGTAAGGGCTTCTCCTGTGCCCTCGCTCTCTTCTCCAGCAACTCCATAGCTGGTTGGATCTCTTTCTGGAAGTAGGCACGGAACTCCTCCAGTCGTCTTCCTGTGGAAGACAAGTTCATCTCCACCACTCGCTCCGCGGTGTCGACTTCGTCTTCCAGAGGCAAGGAAGCCTCTTCCACCACTACGGCCTTCATCTTCTGCGCACGAGAAGAAGCTACTCTTCTCATCTTCCGGGGTGGAAGACTCCTCATGGCAGGAGCGGCTCTCTTCTTTGCGCTTCCTCGCATCGCAGCAGGAGCGCCCATCCATCCTTCGTCTTCTGGAGTCTTCGGAAGACTCCCAGGCGTTGCAGAAGCAGTCTTCTGCTCTGATCGGGTACTCAGCAAGTCTTCTTCCGAGTCAGACTCCGATCCTGAATGAATGAGGGAGATGGGTGTCCTCGGTACACTTCGGGGACCCATCTTCCTCAGTGGCGTGGCGTCTTTCGACCCACTAGACTCGTCTTCCCTCACAAGAAGCGTCTTCTGGTGAGAGCCGAGCCTCAGCTGTGGCATCAGGGTGGGAGGGGGCGTTGCTGCTGCCTCTCGGTCATCGTCTTCCGAGGTCTCCTCCTTCACCTCCTGTCGCTCCGTTGGCCCATACACTGCCAGCTGATCTTTCCTAAGATCCCCCATGGCTACATACAAGTAGCAGAGGAAGGGCGTCAGGTGTCCTCCCGCCGGGGTACCTAAGTATGCTAGCTCCGTCTGTACATAGTTGTGGATGAACGCGCTCCAGTAGATGGGCACTCCGTCATCCCACACTGATTCCAGGAACTCCACGTCCTGATCTCCTAAGTACCTGGTCTTCTACGCTTTCCCCTTGGGGAAGAGATGCAGAAACAACTTCGCCAGAAGTCGCTTCTTCGGCTCCCGGTAAGATTCTATCTTCCAACCGTTCCTCCCCTGCCTGTCTTCCACGAAAAGGCAGGTGGTGCTCCCAGGCACATGCCACGAACTCACGATCCTAGGCAAGATCTTCTTCTCGTATCAATATCCTCGGTTCTCGGATTCAGGCCTGTGAAAAGCCCTGCGCCACCAGTCTTCAGTCCAAGAAGACGGTCTTCCTTGAGCTACTCCTGCCTTCGCAGAGTCAGAGCAGCGAAGTGAAGAAGAAAGAAGCCTTCTTCCTGCAACAGAAGACGATATCCTCGAGTAGAAGACGGTGCAACAGTACTCACGTTTGTTGTCTTCCTCCTCAAACTATTACAAGCAGGGATGGCTTGTTAGTCAGGATCCGGACTAGAAGCCTGTCGGAATCTTAATTTACTCTTTTCATCTTGTTTTCTCTTGTTTGGATTTCCTCTTCTTCCCCATCTTCCCTCATCTTCTCCATCCTCTTACCTTCTTCTAGTGAGCTTCCGAGACTTCTATTGAGCTTCCGTGAAGGTGAATGTCGTTGTAGTGCTGCAGGAAGACCATTTTCGTAGGCAGAAGCCTGGGAAGGCTACAGGGGGCATACACCCTGTGATTTATCTAATCCGTTGGAATGTGAGTGTGAGAGTAAGGTGTAAGGACCGTTGCTAGTCGACTTCTGCGAAGCAGGACATCCTTCTGGAGGTGTGAGAAGACGAGTTGAACCCCCAGAAGGCGAGAATCGCTTCGGGAAGACGGTATCGAGAAGACCGGAAGAAGCAATCGGGAAGCAGGAAGATCATCTTCCCGAGCTTCTCTGTGAATAGTTGTGTGATATTGTAATTGGTAGTTGTTTGTTTAGTTCCAGAGCACCATTCGGCGTGTCTAGAAGACGTGTTGTTTTGTGTGGTTTTGTGAGAAGACGGGATTTCTGGGCAAAACCCGTGTGTTTGTGTGTTTGAACAGATCTTAGAACTTAGAGCAGCGTTACTTGTGCAAATCCTCTGTGGGAATGATATCTTGTATACTAAATGGGCAAAAAGAGAAATCCTACGTCACTACATATAGTGAGGAACCATTTTTGTACACACTGCAGTTCGAATGGAGACCAAGGTAATGGATGACGGATCTCATTACGTTAGGATCCGTAGTCCAGATGATAGACGTTCTGTGCAGTTTCTGACCGTTCGTACGAACCACGAACGAAATCGGCAGACTTTGAGAGATTCTCCTATCTGTAGGGGGAAAGGTTTTCAGAAACCACTCTCGTAGGACGTGATAGCGAGAGTGATGGACCTACTGCTACTATGATCCCGCTTGAGCAGCCTGAGGGATCACAGGAGGCTGATGGAAAGGCTGCTCAAGATTCAGAAAGTAGTTGTACTGTACATAGTTGGAAATCTGGTTTGATGGCTTTCAGTTCTGATGATTGGAGTGAGTTCACGCGGATAGAGGATTTGACTGAGAAGAGTAGAAGGCATATGGAAAGGTGTGCAGCAAATATGCGTTGTACAGGAGTTCTGAAGGAAGATGAGATGATTTCTGATGTTTATGAGGAGTTTGTAGGTGTACAGTCTTTTGTTCGTTGGCTGGATGATGTAGATAGGTTGATGGGAGGTAGGGTGGTGATCCCCATCCATTCTCGTGAAGTCTATGAGGAGATTATCTCGTACTTGCGATATCGTCCTCATCCGAGATTGGAGAATGGATGGAAGGGTGCAATATGTTGGTGTGGCTTACGTCAGGAAGCGGAAGTACACGCCAAGTATAAAGCTGTAGCGAGGAAGGTGAGACCTGTGGCGACCCAATTACTTGTTGATTCTCAGCAGCAAATGGAGTTAGCGGCTGCTGAGCCTGTGCTTAGAGATCCTACACAGGTAGGACACAAGTTTACTCAAGAGACACTCGAGCAGCTCCAGATAGGAGGGGG
Organism: Asterella californica; assembly: GCA_036924285.1. NCBI lineage: Eukaryota > Viridiplantae > Streptophyta > Marchantiopsida > Marchantiales > Aytoniaceae > Asterella > Asterella californica. The sequence goes on from JAYKYS010000008.1 coordinate 19,006,001, forward strand.
TGACTTCTTGACTGAAGAGGAGAAACGAGCTTTTGAACAGATGATAGTTAGCCATGATAAGGCATTTTCTTTCTCGGTTGATGGTTATCTCTCCGATGGTTATCTTCACTATTCCTCACGTACCTTGGGACTTGAAGCCGATTCCAGTCCCTCGTGCCTTGCTGCCGAAGGTGATTGAGTTACTGAAGGAGAGGATGCAGATGGGTATTCTTGAACCATCTATGGCTTCGTATTCTAGCCGATGGTTCACTTTACCTAAGAAGACGGAGCTCTGCGCTTCATCCAAGACCTGCAGCCTACCAACAACATCACAATTCGAAATGTTGGAACAGGACCTGTGGTTGATGAAGTAGCTGAGGCGTTTGCTGGAAGGTCAATCTATTCTATTGGAGATCTGTTTTCAGGTTATGATCAATTTCAGCTTGCTTTGGAGAGTAGAGACTTGACTACCATGCGTACACCTTTGGGATTGATGCAGATGTGTACTCTTCCTCAGGGAGCTACAAACTCAGTAACCCAGAATGCGATGCATAAGGTGTTACGAGAGTTTGTACCTGAGGTCACTATCCCGTTTCTGGATGATATTCCCATGAAAGGCTGTCCGGTGGAAGACAAAGACGAAGCTGTGACTTCTGATGGATGCAGAAAGTTTGTTGCAGACCACATTCGGGATGTGAAGAAGATTCTGATGCGTTTGGAGGAGGTACACCTCACTCTATCAGGTACCAAATCTCGTTTTGGTATGTCAGAGATTGTGGTGGTGGGTCATTTGTGTGGTACTTTTGGGAGGCGTCCGAACCCACAGAAGGTAGATGCTATAGCAAGGATAGCTGACTGTACCAACATCACTGAGGTTCGACGGTTCTTGGGAGCTTGTGTGTTTTTTCGTGTGAGTATTCCTCATTATGCACACATTGCCGAGCCTCTGTATGCACTTCTGAGAAAGGAAAGGAGGTTTACTTGGCGGCAAGAACATCATGAGACGATGGAGCAGCTGAAGGAAATTCTCAAGTCTCCACCTATACTAAGGAGGCTTAGCTACGAGAGCGGGAGACCTGTGGTACTGACTGTTGATACGAGTCCAAAGGCGATTGGATGGGCAGTTGGCCAAGAAGATGCAGAAGGTGTGCGGTTTGTTTCAAGGTTTGGAGCTCGGATCTTAACAGATAGACATCGTAACTATCCTCAAGTGAAGCGTGAGTTGTGGGGAGCTGTTATTGCTATGAAGGTAGATCAAGAGTTCTTGATAAGAGCTCGTGTGATACTAGAAACAGATTGTTTGCCTTTGTTGGGTATGATAGCAAACTGCAATACACCAGACATAGCAATGCTGCGATGTATTGCTTATGTCCGGAGTCTGAACCCTGAGCTAAAGCATATAGCAGGGAAGGACAATCCAGTTGCAGATATGTTATCCAGGGCTCGTTATACAGATGAGGATGAGATGTTTGCAGAGGTGGAGAATGAAGAGAGGAGAGACGTTTGGTGCCAAGTTGGTCAGCAGACTTCAGACTTGGAACCACTGCCGTTCAACGAGGAGTTCTACACAGATAAGTTCCGTGATATTGAATTTTATCTGAGTTCGTTATCCAGGAGAGAAGGATGGAGTGATGTAGAGTTCAAGGAGATCAGACGGAAGGCGTACAGTTATCTTCTAAGTGAAGGTTATCTGTGGAAACGTCCGAAAAGAAGAAATGGAATGCTTGCTAGAGTAGTGGATGATCAACCGACGAAGCTGAATCTGCTGAAAGAGTTTCATGACACCTTGTGGGCTGGACACCGTGGAGTCTGGGCTACGTACACAAAGTTGAAGGAGCGTTACTGGTGGAAGGGTTTGTATCAAGACGTGGTGGACTTTGTTGGGTCGTGTCTGCACTGCCAGTTCTACTCTAAGGTCCGTTACAGAGATGGGCTTGTACCTACTTATCCACCTAGTATTCATTTTCAGTGGGTTCTTGATCTTGTGATGATGCCACCGGGGTTATGGGGGATGCGTTACTTGGTGTTGGCTCGAGAGGATCTTTCCAACTATGTGGAGGGACGAGCACTACGGACGAAGACTACAGAGAACATATGCAAGTTCGTGCTTGAAGATATCATCTATCGTTATGGATCTGTTGGGAGATTACGTGCAAATAGGGGCGAGTTGAGAGGCGCTGAAGTGAAGGTTCTTTGCTCGTTATGGAGTAAAGCTTCGGCTTACCACTGCTATGAATCCAGATGGTATTGGTAAGAGTGAACGAGGACACCCTTCTATTGTTCATGCTTTGGTGAAAGCATGTGATGGTAGACCTAGAGAATGGCCGAGACTACTTCCATTTGCTTTGTGGGTTGATAGAACTACACACTGTACTACGACTGGCTATATGCCAGTTGAGCTTATGTTGGGTCTGAAACCAATCATGCATGCTGAAGAGTACTTTCCTACGTGGGCTACGCTACCGTGGGAAGATGGTATAGATCGTGCTTCACTCCTAAATTTACGTATAAGGCAGTTGGAGCGAAGAGAGGAGGATCTTGCTGATGCGCAGGAGAGGCTGAAGGTGGCTCGAGTCAAAAACAAGGAACGTTTTGACAAGACTCACCGACTATGACCGAAGTCAATACATGTTGGTGACTGGGTTCTGGTATATGATAGCACGTTGGAGAATCAGCATTCTACACTTTGTAAGTTTTCTCGAAGATGGTTCGGGCCTTATGTTGTGCTAGATGTGTATGAGAATGCCACTTATAGTTTGCGTGAGTTGGATGGTACTCCTTTGAAGCTATCTGTGGCTGGCAAACGTGTGAAACTGTTCAAGAGACGCGGAGGGTCAATTGAGTTATTCAACTTTCTGGAGTCAGAGCAGAGGACAACAAGAGACGAAGATGTCCCAGTTTCTGAAGAGATTGAGGCGGAGGAAAGCGATGATGAAGAAGAACAAACAGAAGACTGAGGAGATTGGCACATACCGGAGGATGTGCAGGTTTGGAGGGGGTGGATGTCGTGATGTGAATCATTTCACATAGTAAATGATTCACTTCTCTGTCAGGCGTTAGTCTCTCTGATTGAAGTTAAGACCTCAGAGAGGTCCATTTTAGAAAGGTGTTATATATTTTGAGTCTTAGTAGGTTGATTACCATGTTGATAGGGTTTAAGCTCATGGGTTGTATTTGCGTGTCGCCCATGCACGCTTTCTAACTGATTTAAGTTAATTTTCAGGGCTGCGTGTCGTTTTAAGTAGTTTAAGTTTTACGCTGGCACTCTAGGGGGCTTGACGTGGTAGCCTATGAGTGTAGATAAGTTACCAGGTAGTTTAAGGCACAAAATGACAACCAAATGGAGCTATGAACTCCCATTGGTCCATTTTTGTCTTTAGTAAAACTCTAAGCAGAAAAAGAGCTCTAGAGTGGATTTCGAGCAATTGTTGAGTACACTGGAAAATCTGAGAGCATAGAGAGATAGAGCTCGTCGAGCCAAGCACTGTCAGCGAAAAGTTTGATCAATTTGGATCAATAAACAAGGAGTTATGCCCAATTGAAGTTCGATTTGTGCCAGAATTGCAGTACTTCTGTTGATTTTGGGGTTTTGAGTGTCAATTGCAGCAGAATCAAGGAAATCGCTTCAAACCTTCGAGGTTGCATTCACTATCAGCCGGGCTACGACTGTCCAAAAATTTTCATATCATTTGAGTGACTGAGTAATTCAGGGCGGCCGCTGAAGTAGAGGGGGTCCGAAAAGCTCTCAATCTGGAACAGCAACTTCAGGGAGCGAGATCTGGAGTTCTGTGTGGAATCAGGAGGCCCAACTTCACAGGAGTGTTCAGCAAGCTGTGTACTGCAAATCCTGTAAGAATTTCCCAAAGTGATCGAGCCAATTCTTTGTTCTAGGTCGAAACAGCTGTCTGGGTACCAGAAACTGCCGTAATTTCTCTATTCAGAAAGTTTCTACTCATATCTTAGTGCTCTGAATTGATCTGAAGCTCAAACTTCGTATGTGTATCCAGTAGGACATTATTGACATGTAGGAGGAGTTCTGAAGCCTGAACCCTCACATATTTCTCAATCTTGAGTGTCAAAGTTCGCCATCTGATCTTATCATTGCTAGTTAAGTCTGAACTTTACTTCCTGAACATATCAGAAGAGCCAAGAGACTTATATGAGTGTTTTTTAGTATCACCTTGAGACCTGAAGCCTATTCTTTGAGCAAACCAGCCACAGCCTAAAGCCCAACGCTTCCTTGAGTAGATTGAACACAACCTTCAAGCTCATATCACAGCCAGAGAGTTCGCCCTTCCCGAGGAAAACTCTCAACCCGACAACGTGGTAAGGATTGACCCTTAGGCTCATAGCAAGTATGTGTGGTTTAGTGTAACAGAAATTGGAACATATTGATGCATCCTCGAGGGTTGGTGTTACCACAAGCAGAGTTGGCCGAGGCCAAACCTTTCATCAAGGAGTTGGGTCTCGACTTCTTCACATGGGACTGGAACCTCGCAGACCAGGATATTCTGGAAGATGTCTTGGCAGCGTTGCCTCCTCACACCGTGAACCTTTCAAGGCAAGGGTAGCTCGAGGAAGATCATCTTTGTGGACGGTGGAGTGGTGGCGCAGAGCTTTCCAGAGATCAGAAAGAAAGAACAGTAGATATGAGGTGGAGAAGAAGATTCTACCGATGATCTCATAGAAGTGGCATGTACTTGGAAGTACTACATACCTCTTCCTGGAAGACAGACAGGAGAGGAACGGATGGAAGGTGGAAGCTTACCGGGAGCCGAGGAAACATCTTCTGGAAAAGTTGTACCTTCATCTTTTCCCCAAAAGAAAGACCTAGAAGGTTAGATATCTTGGAGATCAGGACGTGGAGTTCCTGGAAACTATCTGGGAAGAACAGGTCGTCAACTAGGACACCTTCTTCCACACCTACGTCTAAGTCGAGTTGATGTACTTAGACATCCCAACAGGAGGGCTTCTTACCCCTTCTTCTGCTTATATGTACGTGTCTAAAAGGACCTGAAGGAAGACCAGTTGGTCAAGTATGGGCCAGCGAGACAACGAGAGATGAAAGAAGAGACCCCGGAGGAAGAAGACCGGACAGCTACCATGTCTTTCCCTCCCACTCTAGTGTCTCAGGCAGGACCAGGCACTCAGCAGAAGATGATTAAGGTGCGAGAAGACGCGTCATCACCAAGGAAGATGAGACCTAGGAGTGTGCTTCGGAAGAGTACATCTTTCTCGATCATCCAATCTAGATCTGAAACGGATTCACATGATGACACGCCCAGCACCAAGATCGTGAGAAAGACAGCTTCTGCGACTACAAGGAGTCTTTCGAAGACTGCAGAAGCCAAGACATGAGTTGTTGTTCCGACTGCGATCAGAGACAACACAGCGAAAAGGACTACTTCTACGATGAGAAGAGATCTTTCACCCCAGAAGACGTTGAGAGTAGCATCTTTTTGAACGTAGAAGGAGAAGACCATGGTGGTGGTAGAAGAGTTTTCCATGCCTCTGGAAGACAAGGAAGATGTCTCTGATCAACTAGTGGACATGAACTTGTCTTCTGCGAGAAGACGGCTGGAAGAATTCAGCGCATTCTTCAGTTCAGAGATCCAGCCAGCAATGGAGTTGGTGGAGAAGCGCACGATGGCTCAGGAGAAGCCATTGCAGCCTGGATTCGATCTTCGAAACTTAATTCAGCAAGAGGAAGTCCAAAAGAAGAAGTAGGAAGCTCTAGAAGCCAACCTCCACACCACAGAGAAGATGACCACAAAGTATAAGGTGGAAGCTTCTGTTTCTGCCTAGGAGTTGGTACAGCTGCGAAAGAGAACCAGGAGTTGTAAATGCAACTTCAGCAGCGCGAGCAGGAAGTTTTGCAGATCAAGGATAAGCTCACTGATCTCGCAGAAGAGAAGACAACTTGGAGTGCACTGTAGGAAGCCGCGGAAGCTCAAGCTACAGAAGAGAAGAAACAACGAGTACAAGCATAAGCTTGAACCAAGGAGATCATGGCACAGATGAGGGAAACACTTTAGAAGAAGTTCAACTTCACTGCGGGAAGGAAGCTTCTGATCCTAGCTCGTACATGGGATGACGCTTCCAGGGAAATATTAATGGACTACAAGGAGAGCATGTTCCGCTTCTTGGATTGGAAGATCGAGGACCTGAAGACTCTCTACAGTCTTCCCTCGATTCTCAATCATGCAACTACATCTTCTGGTGCACCAAGATCGGCGATTGGGAAGGATCTCGACAAGGAGGAGTTCGACCTCGCTGTCAACTTGGTGGTGACAGCGTTGAAAGCCGAGAAGAATAGCGAAGAAGCCCCGGAAGACAAGAAGCAGAGATGTCTTCCCAGGTGTTCAGAGTAGAGGAGGTGACTATCTCTGACCTCTGTGATATCACTCCAGCTCCCAGTGTCGAGCATGTGACACAGAAGAGCCAAGCAGCGCAGATGGATTCAACTTCCCAAGGACCTCTTCTGGTTTCCCAAGCCATGATGGAAGCACAAATGATGAGCATCGAAGAGGAAGTCACTTCAGCCGCATCAGAGGTACCAGTAGGGCCACCCACGATGCTAGAAGCCGAATTAGGAGATCAGACATGTGAGGAACCTATGAGGACTACACTTGATGACCAGGAGTAAGTAGTAAAGATAATTAGCAGTTAATTACCCTGGCTATTTTTATAGGAATCGGAGTCTACTATTTTAAGGTGGGCAACTTCCTCTTTATTTTTAGGTGACTGTCCATGTGGCAGGATAAGCAACGGTAGGAGTAGGAAAGTAGTTTCTCAATTAAGAAGGGAACCGAAGCCTGGGAGGTGGTGGTCTTTCTGACAGCGTCTCATCTTTCCCTGACTATGAGTTGTGATTGGAAGGGATCTCCCTCATGCGACTCAAGGTAATTGTATAAAGTAGATGACAATGTAGCATTTTACACACATGTGGGGCACACACTCACATACACTATGTGCGCAGAATTTTAGAGTAGGTTTGCACCTCCGCTCCCAGCAGGGGATCGTAAGGATGCAGATGATAATAGACAGCATAGACAGAGAATGACAACATCGTGCAGTCCTCCTTCTAAGCTGGTGTGTCGAGAGATAGTGACAAAAAGTGGATGGATTAAGCTTCCAAAAGCCAATGTAATTTCTTCTCGGGGATTGGATTTCATATTTGATTGCAGAAGCTTTGTGTATGTCTTCTGAGGAGTGGATTTCATCGAATTCATACCCAAATGTGCATGAGAATCCTTCTTGTTGAGTGGCGGTGATTGTTAGAAGTTGTGTAGGGTCCAAGCTTGTCTCATCCAGTGGAGCACTTCGGATCCCCGTACGAACTGTCTCATGAGAGATTGGTCCCTTGAGTTAGAATAGTCGGAGCAACGATAGAAAAAGCCGGAAGCCTTCTTTCCACAACAGAAGACGACATCTTTGACTGAAAGATAATGTAACTGTAAACAGATCTGTAGTCTTCTTCTCCAATTTACCTCTTGTTTGGATTTTCTCTTCTTTCTCATCTTCTCTCATCTTCCCGTCCTCCTACCTTCTTCTATTGGATTTCTGAGACTTATATTGAGTATCAGTGGATGTGAATGTCGTTGTAGTGCTGCCGGAAGATCGTTTTCGCAAGCAGAAGCCTGGAAAGGCTATAGGAACATACACCTAATGTTTAATCTAACCCCATTAGAAATTGTAAGAGCAATGTGTGATAGGGAATAGTAATTTGACATCTATGAAGCATGGACAGTCTTCTGGAGGTGTCTGAAGCCGAGTTGAACCCCCAGAAGCTGAGAATTGCTTCGGGAAGACCGTCGTGAGAAGACTGGAAGCCGTGACCTGGAAACAGTAATCGTCTTATCGGACTTCTCAGTGGGTAATTGTGTGATATTTAAAGCAGTAGTTGTATGTTAAGGTCCAGAGCACCTTCTGAAGGATCTGGAAGCCGTGTGGTTTTGTGAGAAGAAGGGATTCTTAGATAAATCCAGAGTGTTTGTGAGTTTGGACAGATCTTAGAACTTAGAGAAGCGATACTAGTGTAAATCTTCTTGGGGAACGAAATCTTTTATGCTATAATGGGCTAAAAGAGAAATCCTATGACACTATAGTTCTCCACACCGCAACGAGTTTACGGCCTCTTACGTATTACTTGATGCAACAAATCTCTGTTGAACTCTGTTGTAAAAAGATATGTGAAGGTCATGTGCAGTGACATTTCGTAGATGTGAATGCACTTGAAGTGAGGACATGGGAGAATGCGCAAGAGGACAAACGGAAACCCTTCTACTTCTATATCATCTCTGGCTGCTTATGAGATGTAGATTAAAATATTTCAGAATCAAAAGAATGATGCATCACCCTCTGGGACAGATAAGTTCCTTCAGTTGTTCTCGGACTTCCCCTACTGCTTCAGTCGACCGTCCATGGTTCTGACCTTCAACAGTGCTTTGGACTTCGGCAACTTCAACTTGAGAGATGTCTTGATCCAATCTTCTCAACAGTATGTTGTTTAGTATGCAACAATAGTGCACTATGCTAGGAGCCCAATCCACTATGACACAATACCACTGTCTAGAACCTCCCATTTTCCCTTGAGTAGTCCAAAAGCTTGTTCTAGAATTAATGTACCTCTAACATGTGCTGTGTTGAACTTCTGCTCAGCTGAGAAAGATCCAAGACGACCAGAATATGGAATTACTAACCACTCGCTCATTTGGTAACCCGAGTCGCCTAAGATGTATGGCTTCAATCGATATTCGTCATTGATGTGCATCACATGACTCGCCAAGATTTCTCCCGTTTGAGCTCTATGGTAGAAACCGGAATTTTTCAGCAACCGTTTGTCATTAACAGATCCAGGCATACCATAGAACACATCCAAAAACTGTCCTTCATGGTCTACAACCCCTTGTAATAACACTGAATAAAATCCCTCTCAATTGTCGTAGTCTGTTATGAGCGCTCGTCTAGGAGGAGATCTTATACGAATATGTGAACCGTCCACTGCTCCAAAATAATTCGGAAGTCCACATACTCGTCTGAACCTTCGCTGATTCTCATTAGCAAATCCGTATTCGGGCACTGAAGGAAACGAGGACCGAGTACAACCACAGTCACTTTCACACCTTCTTGAACTATTTTTTTCACTGAAAGCTCTCCAACTCCAAACCCTTCTCCGATCAAGAAATAAGTAGATCTATGCGCTAACCGATAAACAACAATCCCTAATCTTACATGTAAGAGAATAGCCTTCTGAAAGACAGTATCACACCTTTCTACGTGAGGTCCTACCTGCTCTAATAACCAGAAGAATGTGTTTTTTCTCATTCGAAAGGTTCGAAGTCAACGTTCAACATCATAAACGTGCATCACAACATGATCAAATCATACTTGGGACCTATGCTTAACCCACAACTTAATCATGTCTTTGTTGTTTAGATGTACCATCACTACAATCCTCATCAGTTGTGCCCCCAATTCCTCTGAAAAAATTGGACTCCTAGAGACATGTACTGATTGGTGCTGAGTTTCTTTCGTTTTCTATTCCGGGACATGGACTACAATAAAGAGCGAATAATGCCACCAACTGGAAAAAATCATCACCATGACCAGAAGCTTCGAGCGAGACAATTGAGGAAACCCTGCATGCATTATCAGCATTATTTGCATTAAAGATTTCAAATGTAAGACATTTATCCATGAAAACTATGTTGAGCACTCATCGGATCAGCGTGCTGAGAAATTAGGACTTGCGTGCTATTTCTGCAAAAGCACCAGCCATAATAGTAACAGCAAAGCAAAGCTCTCTCATGCCCAAGGCCATCTGAATATCAATTTCTAACTGCTTTTCAAATCTTTCAGATTCTACTAAGGATTGATTTGCCCATCTATTGGCCTCAAGTAGTTCTTTTTGCTCTTGGGACGTCTGCAATGTGGATCCAAACTCCTTGAGACAATCCACGATTGCATCAGAAGATTCATGAGACTTACGTTTTCTCTATCCAGTACTCGTGCCACTATCTGAGACTAAACTATCAGTTGGAGAGTCATCAATCTCGTCATCAATCCCGTCCCAGAATCTGTCACACTCGGAGGTCTGACTGAAGGTCTCGATCCTTGGAATGAGCCTATGATGTCGTAATACATTTCATCGAAAGCAAGTGGCACTCCAGTCTTACGTCTCTCGTCTATTGTCATAGCTGCCCATGGCTCATTCCCAAACTTGGAGTTCCAATCTTTAATAGATTTGTATAGTCACAAAAGGCTGTCTCATTTAGTCTTTTCTTGTTTCCAGCTAGATTGAAAGCCTAGCAATGTCATCTTTTGCACAAACTCTTCCCATCTCTTTACTGACTATTATGAGACCTCTAAAACTACTCCCAGTATTATCGATCGACTGCTCTCTCTTGAGCTCCAACAGAGCAATACACTTTGGATGAGATCATCTAGCTCTAGATGAGTTATCTAACGGACCTGCCACATCATTGTTGGTTGTTGGCTGATCAGGAGCATCAGAGAAGAAACCAGGGGCTTGACTATCAACAAATTTGGTGTCCCACTCCGGCACTAAATCAAAGTTCAGATCCACGCGTAGATTCGTCTCCATTTTTCTGAAAAGACAATGAAAACATAATTATATACTCGCATGTCGAGAATGGCAGATTTATCACGGACCACGCTGTTGTTATGAGAGTCTTTCTTGGGGAGGACGGATCTCTTGACTGTGATTGATCAGAGAAACGATCCAAAGAGAAAATAGATTGCTGCTGGCGATGAGATCTCAAAATCCGGCCTCTCGCGTCCACCAATTACAAGCTGACACTCAACAAACACTCAGGTACACAGACAGGTCTCTCAAGATTCAAAATAACTTTATTTCAGTGTCGGCTGCACCATCAATTTCTTCAACTGCAGAAAAAATCTCTCTCTCCGTCTCTCTCTATTTCTCAGTTCTCTGCCAAAGACCGTCAAATTCACCTCAAACTCGATCCAGTAAGTAAAATTCAGATCCCTAACTCTTATACCTCTCCTTGCGTCAACTTCCAAACTTCCAAACTCAGAAATTTGATTCAGCGACGATCAAAATATCTCACAGATCATCAAATTGATCTCCCCTCAATAGACTGCATCCTCAGAGTAATTTATCTCCAAAACGGTTTATTAGACAAAGCTCCAGCTCTAAAACACTTGCCCCTCTTGTCACTAAGACAACATAATGAACGTTTAAGAAGAGAAGAAGACACAAGCCTTATTAGTTTGGACAATAGATCCAGCCTGGACAAGCCAGGAGTAGTAGCAAACATGTAGTGCATGTCGTTCTCGATGTGTTTTTGCAACGACTGGGTAGAGTTTTTGAGTGAACAAACATATTCTTTTATATTTACATATATTCATTTATTCACTAAATCTGGAATGATCCAACTCTCGTGTTATCTTAATGTGATAACACATTTGAAGTGAAGATTTGGACAATTCTTTTTTTTCTTTTGATGTTAAGGTGTGAGAGTTGGATTATTCAAGAAGACTAGTTGGACAATTGGATATCAAATTCTGGACTACAAATAGATATTATATATATTTAATAATAGAATAAAATATATTTAGACTATAAATTTTAGATTCAAAAAACCATATAAATAAATATCAATATCTTTTAAACATTAATAATATATATAATAATTTGAAATACTGTTTGGAGTAAAATATTTGAATATCATATCATAGCAATATTACAGAATATTCTAAATAACACAATAAATCATTCAAAATTATATTTTTTGTTTGAGAATAATATTATGGACTGAAAACTTCTAAACAATACTAGTATACACATATCTAGTCAAGATTTCAAATTTAATTAGTTTTTCATTGAACTGTGTAAGGTTTTGCATAGTTTGTACCAAAAAGAACAAAATAAAAATATATAAGTAAGTGAATGAGCTTTGTCCAAAGATAATAAAATTTATGATGTAACGAAATAAGAATGAGAGTAATTCATACGAAATAAGAGTTTTGCCCTTGTACTTATTCTAATAAATAATAATATCTTAAGTTAGAGTTATTTTAAAAATATTTGTTAGTTTTGTCACAACAAATAGAAGACTTGGTCTAATCCCTCTAGTCATGCAAACTGAACTTGTGACTAAAACATGCATTCACAATCAAGACTTAAGACTCACATATAGCTCACAACTTGAGCTATTCATATCTCAGTCCAGTTTCAAAATGATGTAAGTATCATCGAAATAAAGCTCATATACAAGTCTTGTTTCAGTTCTCTAAAACAAGAGGACAAAAATCCTTCCAAAAGAGTCTAACACTATCCACAATCCTAAGATCTTATACTTCTCTAAATTGACATGGACTCATACCTCTACTTCCCTAAGAGTCTCTAGAAACTTCAATACTATCTCTCAAACGCTAGCTAGAATCTTTATTTTGTCTGTAGTTGCTTTGGCTCTCTACTACCAGCCATACACACATGTATTAGTATCAATCCAACATTCTCCTTCTGAATAAGCATTGGGATTTTTCTCCCAATCCTTCTTTTTGTTGGTGCAATTGATGTATCTCTCCATAAGAGAAGTACTAGTTGTATGGCGCACCGGTCGTCATCATTCCACTTGTACCATGTTGAGATGTGGTGATCAGTTTTCGTGATTGACATTTGTAAGAGCTTTTGCTAATCAAACGTATTGTCGTACCTCAAAATCATCTGAAGACGAATGATTAACATCGTTCCAGGCTTGACGTCACTAAGAGGAACGAATCGAGGACGTTCTTTGTCCCTTGGATTATCGACAAATATCTCATTTATGCTTACCATCTCCTCTTCAACTTCTCTTGCCAAGATATTATCTTGTTGAGTCAACTCTTGCAATCCTGCCGTACATGGATTATATCTTGTACCACGATTCGTGCGAGATCAAAAACCATCTTCAAGTGTCTCATGCGCCATGGTTTTCCATCCCGTTTTGATCAAGATAGCGATCTTCTCCTGTAATACACAAGAAAACTAAAAGATGCTCAAAAGTAATAATATTAGAATCGAACCCACAGAGATGTAAGTAAATATCATCCAAATATAGTTAACAAGTGATAAAGGTGATTCTTTATAGTTATCTTTTATTCTCACGAAAAATCATTTCCAGGAGAGAACAAGACAGTTCTAAACTTTCACGAATAAACCATCTCAACTTTGCAATATCATATCTTCTTTTCCAGACCATCTCTTCTCATGATTTATGTTGTCCATGATAGCTTATCATCCAAGCTAAAACATTGGAAATTTTCACATAGAACTAAAAAGCACAGAAAATATGATAATGAATATACAAATTTTCCAAAGATCAAAATTCCTAAACTCTCGAAGTTTTCTCCTCTAGTAACTTCTTTCTCCTCCTTTCTCTAAAACTCTTGTTAAATCCACTCTTAACTCTTTTCAAACCCTTTCAAAGTAAACAAGATAAAAAGAATGAGCTCGAACGCATCAAAGATCACTACGGGGTAGATGAAACATTCTAAAGTTACTAACATCGCGTTAGTTCTCTCTTCTCGCAACGTTCTCTCCATATGCTCTCGCATGATCTCTTCTATCGAATGTAGAACTGAACTCAAAACATTCTTCAACAATCTCTTCGAGTGAGGTCTCGATAACGAAACCAAAAATGTAAACTCTCAATAATCCTATCGATCAACTACTCCTAATCTCTCAACTTATGATAGTTATCGATCAACATGCAACATGTCGGACCTGTCTCTCACTTAAGGGTCACCTCTGATGGCTTTGAGTGAAGCACACCATCAACTTGAAGAGAAAAATGCTAAGTTCAATCCTTCACACACCTATAAACTCATAAATTAAAATTCTTCATTCTAACAACGTCTTAAAAGTTCTCATCTTCTAAAATCTCACAGTCTCTCTATATTGCTCTCACAGCTTCTTTTTACCTTTTAGACAAGATGACAAGATAGTAATGCTCACTATTTAAGAAATATCTGAATTTTCCTCAAAAGTACAATTAAGTTTAATCATAACTAACTTTAGCTAGTCATGACTAACTTGATACCTCCTAAGAGTACTTGGGTAGAAAATAAACATTCTTCACACTTAGTTATAACTAAACAAATTACTAGTAGACAAACTTCAGACGTGTAACATAAGTCGTTACAAAACCTAGAACTCCAAGTAAGGACCAACTCGTGGTGAAGAATCCAAAAAGAGTTAATTCGAGAACTTCCTCCTTTCCTCAAACGAACTTCAGATAAGGATAGGATCTACTCTCTTGACCCCAATGACACCAAGAACCTCCAAATCCTATCCTCAACAGCCAAGATATCTCCAACTTTCAGCCGTAGGTGATCAAACCTCCAAAACCTCCGTCCAACGGACTAAAAACACTCACACCGTCAAAAGAGATTGCTTGATATGTGATCAGTCTCCTCTACTAGGTAGATCTGATCACCTTGAATCCAACAAGATCTCAAACATGCAGTCTGGAGTTCTCCACACGAAGTATGACTAGAAATTTGATAGCAGGAAGCAAAATTTTGATGTAAATTGATCGCATGCGGTTTAATCTCTCTCGTCACGCCCAACACAACAATTCAACCCACGTGCGGTCTCCTCCTCTACATAGATGAAGACTCCTTGATTGAACTTAGACACCAAGAATGAAGAGCTTGGTCCATCGATCACGAAGAACAACCCAACCTCAAGTCGCAAGTGCACAAAAATCTGATGCAAATGTCTCCTTGCGAGCCAATTCTCCTCAGACCTCTCAAACCGCTCAATGCAACATTGTAACGTCTTCAATTTCTTGAAGAACTTGATGTTTTGATCCCTTGCATCCAAAGACAACAAGGTTGGACTCCAGAACGAGTCGAACGGCTCAACTTTACAAGCAATTGAAGCACCACAATTTCCCTCCCTATGGCTCAATTTCTCCCAAAACATATGATGATCCATCTCTTCACGAATTATCTTATCTTATGTGTCACATGCACAGATCTGAATCCAAAGACACCTTGTGTGCATGCATTGGACCTCTCAATCTCAAAAAAAATCCATAGATAAGTCGTACGTATACGTACAAGCTAACCCCTTAAGCACTCCTTTTATGTCAACTTTCACAGTACGTTGTCGGAGTGTAATCCGTCTACCTAGGAAAGCGCCGGGCTTCTGGCTGTGGTTGTTCACTCAAGAGGTTGGCTTTGAGGTTACAACAGGGGCTATAAACACTCACCCAGATGTGTAAGATCTAGTAATATACCCAGAAGGCGAAATTCAGGTCTAGCTGGCAGTAATAGGATCCGACGGTGAACTTTGACACTCACGGAGAGGAAAACTATGAAGGTTTAGACCTCTAAACTTCCCCTACATGCAAATGAGGTACTACTGAACTCACAGACGAAATTTCAGCCTGAGATCAAATTCTGACACGGAGATATGAACAGAAAAGTTTTGAGCAAGAAAACTACGGCAATTTCTGGTACCTAGATGGCTATTTCGACCTATAACAGGAGTTTGGCTCGATCAATTTCAATGTTTCTTACAGGATTTGCAGTTCACAGCTTGCTGAACACTCCTGTGAAGTTGGGACTCCTGATTGTTTGTAGAACTCCAGATCTCATTCCTTGAAGTCGCTGCTCTAGATTAAGAGCTTTTCAGACCCCCTCGGCTTCAGCGGCCGCCCTGAATTACTCAGTCACTCAATCGATATGAAACGTTTTGTGAAATCGTAGCCCTGCTGGCAGAGAACACAACCACGAAGTTTTGAAGCAATTTCCTCAAATCTGCTGCGAGTGACACTGAAAACCCTAAATCCAACAAAAGTGATTCAACTTCTAGCACAATTCAAACTTCGTCTTTATTGCATCAAATTGATCGAAAATTTCACTGGAAGTGCTTGGCATGACGAGCCCTCTCTCCCTGTGCTCTCAGATTTCGAAGATCTCTCACCAAATGCTCGAACTCCACTCTAGAGCTCTGTTTCTAAATTTAGAGTTTAACAAAAGACAAAAACAGAGCAATGAGAGTTCATAGCTCCACTTGGTTGACCTTTAGTACCATAAACCACGTGGTAACTTAGTTTTACTCATAGGCTACCACGTCAAGCCCCCTAGAGTGCCAGCGTAAAACTTAAATTACTTAAAACGACACGCAGCCCCGAACAATAACTTAAATCAGCTAGAAAGCGTGCATGGGCGACACGCAAATACAACCCATGAGCTTAAGCCCTATCAACATGGTAATCAACCTACTAAGACTCAAAATAGTGTTAACACTGTATGCAAAGGTGTCAAACATATACATAAACGACTAGAAGTAATATAAGCTAACTTCTAGAACTACTAAACTCAAGCGTCGGAGTAGAAATATAACATGTAGCCGCCAAGTAGCGCGACAACGTGAACTCTCTAGGATATGACCAAGCAGACCCTTTGCGCCCTTAGTATAACGCTAGAAATTGTAAATATCCAATCGGCACCTACAAGCTAAGGTCTAGCTTGTTCTTCTCATCTTTCAAACTCTATAACATCACTATTAAGCATCCAAATGAATTAGATGAAGTGCATGGAAACCTTACAACGAGCTCTACCACTTGGTGACCTGAGAATGTAGATCCAAAAGTTGTTATTTCTCCCCATGAGCGCTTTAGAGCAAATACATGAAGCTTAAAATTTGACTTTCATGTAGAAGTTGGTCCACGATACGATATCATCATGTATACTTATTGATACACATCTGCACTCATGATCAACATATCATTGATATGGGAAAATAGATTGTGGACAAGAAGTCAGTTTGTAAGAAGATTTTAAATAAATAATTTTAATTTAATTTTAATCAGAAGATCTATGGATTTTCAAGATCAAAGTACTATAGTTTGGAGACCATGGTGAAGCAAGCCGTGGTCATATGTTACCATGGCAACAAGAATGTCAAGAAACCGAGAGGGAATATTTCTACAATTGTCTCAACTTCTCGAAGCTATTGGAGAACCAATGTCACATATTGAGCAGATTTTGGAGGATGGGATGAACAGCTATGGTACACATGCTCCCCTCATGTTGCACTAAGGAGTCGTTGCTTAAAGAGTTGAACACCAAGCTAGTGAGTATCAGTGATGAGGAGATTAGTGAGTCTCGGTATTACTCTCTATCATGGATTCTTTTCTCCGTCTACAAGTTTCATAAGTGTTTGCAAAGTTTGATACTTGTGTGGGTTTGAAAATGCACTTATGAGAGAAACGTGACCAAAGGAACGATCCGAGTTGGAAGCTCTAAGGGATCAACTCATCATGCGAGAGCGGATGTTGCATAGGAATATTTGCTACATGAAGCGTGGGTCGGCAAAGAAAAACCCAAAGAAATATCTATGTGTTATTCACGATAAGATGGATCAAGTGAAGACTAGCATTCTTCGTCTTTCGAGCAAGTTAAAGAAGTTGTTTGTTGCTGCTTTACCAATGAGTCTCATTAATATGCTCACCCATGGACGAGAACCGAGAACATATTATCATCTAAAACCAACAGGACTTTGGCTTAATGATTCTAATTTTACTATTTCTTCATTGGTGAAATGTAGAAGAGACTTGGAGTTAGTAGGAGATGTAAAGGATCATAGTGGAGATCTATCGAGAACAAGTTCCAGGGTCAATTTCTTTCATGTTTTGTTGGATCAAGCCACTTTCCTAGCAACATACATGGACGACAAGAGAAATGGAGCTGAAGTGGGAGAGGAGGTCCGACATCACAACACGAAAAAGATGCCGCAACTTCAGCAACTCACGTTCTACATAAACTTTCAAGATGTTGCCACATGTCTTGCTTCTTCAAATGGACAACTCAGCGTAGGATAACAAGAATCAACATGTTCTTGCTTATTGTTCTGAGCTTGTTTCAAGAAGAGTTTTTATATCCATCGGGGTGAAATTTCTTATGGTGAGACGTACATATGAAGATATCGATGTAGCTTTTTCCAAAGTGAGCACTCGTATTAGCACATAGATGTTTTCACATTACCAGCAGCACTTAAAGAGAAATTTGGGGGTGTGAAGCGCAACATCCAATATCGTTACTTCTTGAAGAAGTTGCTGATTACAAGTCACATGTCCAAGACTTCATAAAGAAGATCGAGGGACATTCTCTTCTGATTGCTTTCAAGTTCATGATGAGAGATAACATCTCAATCTTCCAATACATGAACGACTTAGAGGATGAATGGATACTAGAGGAAAGACATACCTTGTGGAAAAATATCATGGAGCTTATGTTATGTAGAAGAGAGATCGGTAGTAAAGATGACGACGACTCGTCTTAAACTAGGACAAGTCAAACTTTTCGTGGATAATCTCACCAAATATGTGATAAAACATATCCGGATGAGATGTCCAAAGGGTCCAAGATGTATCAACCACTCATTTCTTATTGAAAAAGAGTGTTTACTTACTTGGAGCAAGTTGAAGCTCCATATGAAGATTTGTTTCATGATTCTTTTTTACCATAAATGAATCATGTAACTGGCTTCAAGGAGCTGATACTATAAAGACTATAAATGCGGAAGTTTATGATTCTATTGAAGATTTTGACGATGATTGTCCTCGTGGAGATTTTAATTATTTATTTTTAATGTGATTCTATTAATTTATATAACTAATATCAATTCATATTATAATATATTTATAATCAATATGCTTAATATAGTTATAATCAATTCATATTAATATATATTAATAGAATAAATTAATTATTGAAATTGAGATATGATAATCTAAATTAATAATATAGTTTGAAACTAAATTTTATACATTTTCGCTTTTGCTTTTCAAGTACATCCACTAGATCATCGAATAACTCATCATCCTCCAATTGCTCTATTTACCTCCTCAATGCTCTTGGGCTCATTGTTGTCACGAGAAATTAGAGACAAAAGTAAATAAAGCAAATTAGACAAAAGTTCTGAAAATGTCTTGCAAAAGCTTCATGGTAAGGTTTCTAATATTGAACCCTCTTCTCCTCCATCAATCTCTTCAAGGTCTTATTAGGAAGTCTGTTGCGTGGAACTTGAAGGTGAAGCTCCTTACTCAGATTTTGAGGATAACCTCCTATATCTTTGAATGAAATATTTGTAGGAGGATCTTCAAAAAGCAGATGCTTATGAAGATACAATAGCCGAAACATCTATGTGGAGCAAAGCATAAGGGGTAGCAAATGAAAGAATAATCTTATATCCATGTTATGTATATCCAAATTAGGTATATCTTCAACATGCTCCAGATTTCTTAAAAGATTCACTGCATTATCAAAAGCTATCATAAACATACGCTGATATATTTACAAATATAAACATATCAGACTACGTACAGTCTCAACTTCAAGTAGGGACGAAATATTTGAACTCTGGAGCAAATCTGCCTCTATGGATTCTGTATTTGTCTTGAAGTTCAGAGCAAACCATCAACTTCTATTCCAGAATAAACAAATTTATAGCAGTCCTTCTCTTGTACTCTTCGCTTTGAAGCTCTCTCGTTAAAGACAGGAAGGATGATCGTCCTTAAGTTCAGACTAAATCATCCTTAAACTCTCTTTGCTTTGAAGTTCATAGTAAACTCTTAACTTCAAGACGAGATGAGAGATTATCTTAAAGTTCAAAGCAAATCCTCCTCTTGTACTCTTCACTCTGAAGACCAATACGAAATTTCAACTTCAAGATAAGAAGAGAGATCGCCTTGAGTTCATAGCAAACTTTCTAAGTTTCCTCTTCGTTTTGAAGTTTTGAGCGAACTCTTTACTTAAAAAAGAGAAGAAGGATTGTCTTGAAGTTCAAGCAAAATCTCTTATACTATTTGCTTTGAAGTTCAATGCCAACTTTCAACTTTAAGATAAGAAGAGAGATCTCTATGAAGTTCACAACAAACCCTCCACTTTCCTTCTTCGCTAAAATCATAGCGAACTTTAGGCTGTACGACCAGATGAAGGATCATCTTGAAGTTCAGAGCAAAACCTCCTCTTTAATTTCTCTCTTTGCTCAGAAATTTTGAGAACTCTCAACTTGAGACGAGATGAGAGATTGTCTTGAGGTCCCGAGCTAACCCTCCTCTTTTAGTATTCATTCTGAAGTTCAAAGAGAAAATTCAATTTCAAGACAATAATAGATATCGTCTTAAAGTTCATAGCAAACCCTATGCTTTTTTTCTTTCTTTGAAGTTCAGAACTAACTTTAGAATTCAAAACCAGGATATCCACCATTGCTTGAGTATAGAGATTAATCGGAACCGAGCATAAGGATGAATAAGACTCAGTGAAACTTTATATCTCACCGAAAAGTTGTTCAGTTTGACCTACACAACTGTCAACCTGTTAGTACACCATTGACCTCCAAGAGAAAAGTTCTCAACTGAAGATTGTCCTATTTCTAATGCAGAGAAGGCGTAGATGACAAAGCACAACAGGCTCGATTAACTGGGCCCCTGCTTGCACTCGTCTTGAGTTAATCTTTAGCATTAATGTATTATCTCAATACATGACTAACCCAAGACTAAAGCACATCATCGCCGTAGAACATATTTTTTGTTATATCAGGGGTACTTTAGACCAGTATTTAGAATACAAGCACTCACCTCAGCCAATCTCTCTATTCGGCTACACTGATGCTAACAGTAGAGGTCACTTCGAGTCACGTTGTTCAACTTCTGGAAATATTTTCATCTACTCTCAAAGAGCAATCAGTTGATCCTCGAAGAGACAGAAATCTGTTGCACTATTGAGTACTGAAGCTGTGTATATGGCGCTCAGCACATGTTCTTCAGAAGCAATGTACGACTTTGCCAACTCTTAACTGATATAAGAATGGCTGAGAATGAGACTACCACTTTGCATTGTGATAACTAGAGTGCAATCTCACTAGTAGAAAGATCCAAGTTCCACGACAGGAAGAAACATAGAGATATTCGGTACCATTTCATTAAAGACTAAATTATATCCAAGACAACTGAAATGAAGTACTTCCTTACTCAAGAAATAGTAGCGGACGTCCTAACTAAGGGTCTATCGACTCCAAATTTAAACAACTCCTACCAAGACTAAGATAAATATTTAATTTGCAACAACTAGTCTCTGAGTGAGAATGTTGGAATTAGACTATCTAAGTGTGAACTTCAGATACCTTGAAGTTCACATGAAATTCTTTTTACCTTAAAATACATAGAGAGAAAAACAAATATTCCTTTTCATGCTTTCATACCAGCACGGGGGTTTTAAACACGATAAATATCAGGTACCTGGTGTTCTGTACCGGTTCATTTTTCTTTTCATCTGTTGTTTTTCTCCGGTTTCATTTCTAGAAAATATACTTTATACCTGCAATCTGGAATTGCAACCGGCGGCCGAAAAGACAACGACAGCCGATACTATCCTAGCGCCAGACCGACAGTTGATGGTTAACGCTTAGCGGAAAGACTCTTGGAATGGCGTAAGGCCAAGTACTTCCATGATCTGTGTCAGTAACAAATCATCGTCTTGAATCTTAGAATGTAGTTAGAGCTGTTCCGAAGCAGCGCAAGTGTGCGGGTTTCCTTATGGGTTACTTAATTTCAGGGTACGAGCTCGAGGCCCTTCTACCCCGCGTTCGTCTCAAACTTCCCGTGCTAGTGGACAGGTTGACAAATGGAGAGCTACCGACTTTGTCAAGCATTTCGGTGGATTGGATTGTTTTATTGCATTCATCATGAGTGTCAAACTTCTTTGCTCGTGTCGATTTTGCAGATATCGTATCCCAGCAACTAGTAGCAATACGTTGTAATCACTCGTATTTCCTTCTCTGCTCTCCGGCATAATAAATTGACCCCGTGGCCTTCTCGTGTCGTGGAAAAGGGAATCCTCGGAGGACAAAAGACCAGATCAACACAGTTACTGCATGCAGAGGAATATCATCATCTTTCTTTACGTTACTGCAGCCGCATTCCGCTTCCAGATCCGTTTCAGTTAACTGGCTGAATTCGCTGGTTTTACGCTATGAGTGATTGCACAGACCGACAATGTCTCTCTGCAAAAGTTTCGGCACTGCCTGTTCACAACAGTGACGGAGAACTCGAACACCTGCCCATGCTAGAAGATGGAAACGACAAACGGGAAGCGCTTTATACTTCCACTTGAAAAATAATGACAGCAGTCCGCTCCGCATGGACGCAAGACGTAAGGACCATGCCAAAATTTTGATGTACGCCAAACTCACATCGGTAACGTGTTGCTCATGTTCAACCTTTCCTACCATTCTTCTATTAGGCAAGAAGACAGGCATGTAAATTTGGCCTGATACGAACTTCATGATGGTATTTCCCTCGTTACAGAAATCTTACAACTAACAGTTTCCAGGCGATTGCAAAGTTTTAGAAATGGACACTACAAAAGAAATGTCTATACAATCCAGTTTTTACGATCGGAAGCAAAGTCAGTCGTTCAGTTTAGCTAGTGCTAGCATGCATATGGAGGCCGACCTTGCGTGCAGATCTATT
Organism: Asterella californica; assembly: GCA_036924285.1. Taxonomy (NCBI): domain Eukaryota; kingdom Viridiplantae; phylum Streptophyta; class Marchantiopsida; order Marchantiales; family Aytoniaceae; genus Asterella; species Asterella californica. The sequence continues at coordinate 19,028,497 of JAYKYS010000008.1, forward strand.
ACTCAAAGTCTGTTTTATGTAGTTAACAGTCTGCCGATGAATGAAACAAGCAGATGTGGAGAGAGGCTACTGCAAGCATGCGCAGACACTCATGGAGAACCCAAGTGAGGAACTGATCGAAAAAGAAAGTCTCCAACAGACGCAAGAGAAGTTCTCAGTCGGAGCAAATTGATGTCGTGAGAACAATGGAAGAAAATTTCATTTAATTTGCTGGAGACTGACAATCGTCAAGGAAGCATAGAGCTGAGAGTGTTGGATGAGTAGTAGAATGGGTCTCCTTCAGATACAATCATATGTGCACAGAAATATATTCCACACTTCTTACCAGAACTTCTTCAAGCTCCTGTACACCTAGAATATATAAGCTTAAGTAACAACCTATTCGGCAAGAACCTAGTGGTAAGGGATGCAAGGAGGCAACATCGTCTTGGCATGCTCTTTACACCAGTACTCCCCGAAACCTCAGGCCTGTAAACCTTGGAACAAGTGGCCTAAGCTTAAGGTCTCTTGGGAGCTCCCGCGAACTTGTTGTTTGTCAAATCTATTGTGGTGAGAGAGCCCAAACTGTCGATGCAGGATGGGTAGGAATCCAGAAGGTTGTTCCTCAAAATAAGGGTGTTGAGATTGCTTAGCTTGCAGTACTCTCCAGGGATGGGTCCGATGAGGTTACAGCCGTCAATGATCATCGTCTTGAGGTTGGACAGACCACCCAAAGTGGTGGGGAGGAGTCCGTTGAGGCCAATGTTGGTCATGTTGAGAGACTCCAAAGCACCTAAATCTCCCAGACCGGAGCATATCACGTACGGTTCTCCAGCAGGAGGGGCCGTTGGAATATCCGATTGCGTTATAGCCAGACCGATCACTCGACCACCGCCGTTGCATGTGACTCCCGTCCATTGGCAACAGTTGGTTCCTTCTATCCATGTACTGAATGCTTTTCCTACCTGCCAAAGCTCACGCGAGAAGTACAACAACGCACTGTTGTCCGTCGCGCTGCAAGTCTGCGCATGTGTGGCTTCAGCGGCTACTGACAGAACAAGGAGCAGCGTCCAGAATCGAGCGTGACCCATCTTGGGCAGCAGCAGCCTGTGGACGAAAGAGCTAATGAGTGGAACTGCACACAGCCAACAGCCCCACGGAAAAATGGTCAGAGTTCCAAAACCTCTAATTGCAATATGCGCGTGGTTGTGTCCTCACAGTCCCAACAATCGACCGAAGTTCCAACATCCGGAGGCTGATAATGAACCAACAACACCAGAACAACAACGTCACCAGAATTAGGATACCCTCCCCAAGAACTACCCAAACATCAGCAGCGAGGAATGAGAAACGCTAGCGCTGGCCACACGCCATAGCTAGACACGAGCGTCGGCTGGCCACTCACTCGACTGATTCTTGTGACAGGTGTTGTAACGTAAAGGAGATACTCACATTGTTCTCGAGAGTACAAGACAAGTGTCGGAGAGAGAACTGGCACACCTAGTAAACTGTCTTAAATGAATTGCTGAGTGACTGCAGAGGTTTCAGGAATGCAGGAGATGGGAGTACTCCCTGGATGAGAGAGAGAGCTGTGGACCTCCCTGATTGCAGTGGAGGCAGTGGAGTTTGCAGTGGAGTATGGCGACTAGAAGAGGTGGGTCCGAACGAGTCAGACAGGATGGGCGTACGTAAAACCAGTACTGTGACAGTGGTTCATATATAGTAAAATGCCATGATGGAGACTTTTACTTGTATGCATAGTGCGCTGAGTGAGAGATAATTAAGCAGGTGTTTCGGAAAATCGCAAGCTGCCGTAGTCGTCAGCGAAATATCACTCCGGGGGATGGATTATCACGAGCGAGCCAACAACCCACCTCGAGCAGTGTCCATGACAGTGCGGTTCCTGAGCTGAAACAAATGTTGACCCCAAAATGGACACTGATACTCTCTTGAGCCTTGATCACAACACTACACATTGTGAAGCGAAACCCCGGAAATTGAACTCAAACTGCTGAAAGATGATAATTAACGGCTGCTCAGAGTCCCAATTATTCCAGTCGACTAGCTCCGTCAATCCGCAGGTTTGCTTCAAACAGGAAATAGGCGAGGGCTAGCTGATTCCTGCATTTCCCTGTGTTAATCATAACTATGGACGGTGGGAGTAGATTTCAGTTACCTGCGAAATATTCTCATCTTAGTATTTTCCTGTTCATGACTCCATCAGACATATCCCATCTGAATCAGAGGGAACTTTGTGCACTAAATAATGTTATGCATCCAAAGTGAGACAAGCGATTTTGGAGGGTATGAAAATCTCGTGGTGTCATTGGGAGATATAGCTGTTTGTGTGAGGATCGCTGGGGACAAATATCACAAATAGTCTTGGAACTATCATTAGTTGGTAATATTAACTTGACCATGTAATGATAATATGAACTATCTTGGTTAGAGACAGTGCCTGGAATCTCTCCCACATGAGCTCGAATCCTGTTTCCAGGAAAGGAGTAGCCTGCATAGAGCTTCCGGACCAAAAACTTTACTGAAAGTTTCAAAGCGCTAGTAATGAAAAAATACAAAGCGAAAGAAAAAAAAATACAAAACGAGAAGTTAAGGGGATCACTTTATCATTCTAGCTTGTGCTAGAACTAATGAAGAAAAGAGAACACGCCGTCCGTCGAAAACCAAAATAATTATAATGAGAAATGATGTGTGTTCAATATAATGAACGAACTAAGGCTCATTATACAGGCAACATGCATTAACCAGTTTCCCTGGAAAAGTACTGGATGCATACATAATATCGTTTATTTTATGTATCACATCGGTTCTTCGTAACGTATACGCAAAGTACAACCTGCTTATTCTTGATATGCTTTTATTAGACTGCAGGAGACAAACATTCTGAGTCGTCGAGCATACCTTTCCTCCTTCAGGCTCCTTTCGATTAGTCCATGTTCAGATATAATTGTTCTACGCAGTGCTTCATGATCATGTAAACCTTCGCAAATGCATGCGCTAGACGTTAGTTCTTCTGGAAAAAGACAGCATCCGACGTCAGCCAAACCAGATTAAACATTCGCCCTCTGATCATGAGGACGAAGACTTGGTCTCTCTTCGAGTATGCAACGTTGGACTTCTTTTAGCTTGTCAGGCCTGCAGTTGCCGTGTCGGCTGTCCCCTACGTTGCTTCCAAGTCAACGCTATGCACGCTACGCCTTTCGCAAATTTAGAGCGCTAAGATGTAGGTTAATAATCTTAGCTGAACCTAGCCTGTTCTTTCTGGCTGCCACTTACCGGGCCCGGGGGTATTGTGTCTTCACGTGAACCCCCACGGACCATCACAGCTAAAGATCACCGGAACATTTAGTACGTACACTTCGGTAAGTTAATTTGATCTGCTGAAGCAAAATGTGCATCTAGGTTTATCTGAGTACACTTGCTGATGTCAAGCACTTGTGGGTTGCAGGGTTTGACTTCTGAACCATTCGGATTTAGCAAGTCAGCTAGCAGTCCAACACAGCAACTTGAGAACCTATTATATAAGTCTGAGAAACTTTAACTCATTCATCAAGTGCCGAGGCAGATTGTGGGGTCAGCTACTTAGTACGTACCTCACTACTTAGTACGCCCCAGTACCCTACCACTGATAGACTAGCTACCTACTGTTGTTTGAGTCACTATAAAACGGAGGTAAGTACACAACATCGGTCGTCCTGCCTCTCCAGTTCTAGTACACCAAATAGGCCAGCGATTCCTCCCTTCTGCTGAATTTCTGGGAAGAACTCGATCGTAGTATCCACTTCAGTGACATGTTGCAACGGATAAGTGACCTTCTAGCTCGTGAGATGATATTTCTTTGACTTTCAAGGTCTCCATTCTTATCCGGTTGTCCGGTTGGGGCACGTTGCGTCGTACGAATTGACAAGGAACATTTGATTGCCGACAGAATTGAGGAATTGCACGAAGGCTAATACGGTGATTACGTTTGACATACAAAGAGCATCATGGCTGATGCACGTGTGAAAGCTTTGGCTATCTTATGTCTAGTTGCTATTTGCGCAACAGTGGCAGACGCTCAAATTCCTCCAAGAGGTTTAAGAGCTAATTTCTACCGGTCTTCCTGCCCGAGAGCGGAGCAGCTCATTAGAAACACCGTAGCACAAGCGTTCGCCTCTGATCCTACCATCCCTGCCGGACTCATCCGAATGTTCTTCCATGACTGTTTTGTGCGAGTAAGTGGTACCACAGCAACACCTCACCTCCTTACTTTTAGCTCCCTTCGGTCTTGTTATCTAAATTAAGGCCTAGGCGAGATACGTTTCTTGCTGGTTGATGAGTGTTGTGTAACATACGTACGTTGAATGTGTTCAAGCTCACATTCTCGGGCCTTTGCAGGGTTGTGATGCCTCCGTACTTCTAGACAACGCCGATTCCGAAAAGTTGGGTGCACCGAATGCCAACTCGCTGCGAGGATTTGAGGTTTTGGATGCGGCGAAAGCAGCCGTGGAAGCAGTCTGCCCTGGAGTAGTATCTTGCGCTGATATTATCGCCTACGCTGCCAGGGCCGCAATGGAATTGGTACGATCACAGCTTATATTCCGCCTTTGTAATGAATCGTCCTGCTAACTAATATTTAACTGACTGCTGCATAGTCCTTCTTGTACTAAAGGGTTACAGTACCTTCCCGCATGCAGGCCGGAAACCTGAAAGTGAGCACCTGGTTCGGAGGACGAAGGGATGGGTCGGTCTCCGTCTCTTCTGAGACTTTGACAGAGCTGCCTGCTCCTTTCGCCAACTTCACCACTTTGCAGAAGGCTTTCCGGAAGAAGGGCCTCGACCAGAACGATTTGGTCATTCTTTCAGGTCAGGAACATCTTAGCAGCCATCAGCTCAATGTGAAAAACAACATTTGAGCCATTGCGTGTGTGCGCATTTGAGCCAGCTGGATCAGCTTCAATTGCAGGCGGGATGTAAATCTGCCGACAGATGTTGCTTGCAAACAGGTGCACACACCATCGGTACTGCTAGGTGCGGTGCCACTCTTCAGCGATTGTACAACTTCAAGGGTACCGGTCAAGCCGACCCCGCCATTGACCGGAGATACGTCCAGACCCTCAGAAACCTGTGCCCATCAAACGCTCCCGGTAACAGAATCAACATGGAGATGAAGACCCCCACCGTGCTCGACTCGAACTACTTCCAGGATGTCAACGGAGGACGTGGTCTGTTCGAGTCCGATAACGCTCTGAGGTCCACCCCCCTCGCGAGGACTCTCGTGAGCATCTACAGAGTTCCCCAGGTCTTCACCCCTTCCTTCGTGAATTCCATGAGGAAGATGGGCAACATTGGCGTCCTCACCGGTTCCCAGGGCAAGATCCGCACCAAGTGCAACATCGCCTAGACTCCTGCTATCTCTTGTTGCATCTTCTCTTCATCATTCAGTTGCACTTGAACCTCGACGAAGAAGTACAAGGCCCATGGACTCACGAGTTATGGCAGCCAACCTGAAAGGCTGGCTGTTGTCTTAACCGACGCAGACGAACCTGTGCATTCAAACTTAGTCCTCTATGTTCAAGGAAAACCAGAAATTGAAGACTTGTCGAGACTTCTCGCTCCATATGTTCAAACAGTCCCAACCTTGCAATCGATTTAAAGGCAATAAAGGTATGTACGGTCTTTACCTGCACACAGAATGATAAATTTTATGTGAAATTCAGTCTGAGCGTGATACACGTGCCTTGCAATCGGTATACTAGGCTATCGATATCTAGATCTATTCATCACAATATTATTATACAGACGCATTTCTAGCGTGGAACTTGTTTCTGTGGTACGTATAAATCCAGTGTAATCTAGATAAGTCGATGGTGCTGCCATTTATGCCAACGACCTATAACCCGAAGCCTATCGACCACCGTGCCGTCACCTCATGTGGAATATTTTACTGTATATTAATCTTTTGTGGTAATTGAAAATCATGAGTTCGGATGTCCCGGGGTTTCTTTAGACTTAGGACAACTCTGTACTATCTTGGGTCAGATATATGGAATTCGTTAAACTTTGTAACAAACTATTCCACTGTCACTCTTGCCCCACCTCCGTCTGGTGTTTCGTCCGACAGCTGCTGGTGGTCGACCTCCTCCGACCTCCGTTCGTGAGCGGCCTGGTGTTCCTTCAACTTGGATTCGTCTACTCCGGGCTCGTGCTTACACTTCAGTCTCCTTGTGGTTATCCCAGTTGCTAACTCCCTGCGTGGTGATTTGGTTCCGGTAGCCTTCTCTGGTGTGGCCTGAATTCTTTCCCACCTCTGTTAATCGTCTCGTTAATAGATTTCGAGAAAAACGAAAACTGTCTACTGTCTTGGTAAGGACCGCATGCAAAGATCCAAGGCAAACATGGAAGATTCACACTTGGTCGTTCTGTGGAGAAGGACTGTGATGATCATGAGATAAGTGGTAGGCGTTCTCGTAAGGGGGAATCCCGCCTGGAGAAGGTTTGGTTGCATATTTTACTTTGATGTACACGTAAGAAAATGGTGCATCGTCATTCTGTTATCTTTTATTCACCGCATCCTTGTCTGCGCTCTGTTTCGATAAAGAGGCACGGATAAGGATCCATAACCTTCTCCTCCGGAACGACCATTCACTTAGAATGAGTAGTTGCAAGTCCTCCCAGTGTAGCAGTCTGGATGCCAGTACTCAGTCCTCTAACCCTAAAGGCCATTCTAAGGTGACTCCTTATGGCCTTCCTTTCATTCAGAACGATGTTAATGGTAAGCAATTTAGGACTTGCAGGAATAGTAGAGTCCTCAATAGGGATCTTGTTGTGTAGCAATAGCCCCACATATACAAAGGCTGCTCATGAGACCGGTAGGTCCAGTGGCCGTGTGTGGCGTGAGTTATTGGTGTACTAGTTCTAAGAAGGTCACGAAATGCCTTAATATCTTGTCTTGTTATCACCTTTCGGACAATATAGTTCCTGCGGGTATAAAAATAAAAAATAAAAAAATAAAAAATCCATATCTTTTTCCCTTTGCGGGGTACTGTAGGTATACAGGTTTTAGCGGGCCCTACTGCAGGACTCGCATGACTGGTAGACTACCAACGACGGCAGACCGGTAAGATAGGAGTGTTGTTCCAGGCAACTTTGCAGAGGTCACGTGAGATACGAAGTCATGGAAGTCAAGTCAGGAACATACTTTCGTTACTGGTGGAAGCACGTTATTGCTATAAAACTGTCAGGGGTATCAAAGTTAAGCAAGAAGATTCTTCGACGGGAGGAAGGAGAAAAGCAAGAGTTTATCAAACGGTAAACTTCGAATATACACAATCGTGGATGGCAGGCACCAACTCTTGCCAATGGACCGGAGTCACATGCAACGGCGGTGGGCGCAGGCGGATATTCCAACGGCCCCTCCTGCTGGAGAACCGTACGTGATATGCTCCGGTATGGGAGATTTAAGTGCTTTGGAGTCTCTCGACATGACCAACATTGGCCTCAACGGACTCCCCCCCACCACTTTAGGTGGCCTGTCCAACCTCAAGACGATGATCGTTGACGGCTGTAACCTCATCGGACCCATCCCTGGCGAGTACTGCAAGCTGAGCAATCTGAACACCCTTATTTTGAGGAACAACCTTCTGGATTCCTACCCATCCTGCATCGACAGCTTGGGTTCTCTCACTACGATCGATCTGACAAACAACAAGTTCACGGGAGCTCCGAAGAGACCTTCTGAGGTTGACTCCACCAAGTATTTGTGAACAGCGAGGGCGGTGTTGTGGGCTTACCTTAGGTTCTTGTGAGTAGAATGTTAAGCTGAAACTCGAAAGATATCCTCAAGAGCCTGTACGCAGGACCTTGAAGAAGTTCTAGTACGATTTGCGGATTGTATCAATATCTCTGTATACACATAATTGTAATTGAAGACGATTTATTCAATTTTGTTGTACTACTATCGGGGTCTAGCAAATTAAACCACATTATTCGTCTGCAATTTCACGACTTACAAGTCGTTGTCTGAAGCTCATGTTGTGCTTCATTTGACTGCCCTCAACCTCAGGTTCACGAGCTTTCTGCTCCAGCTACCATCGCAGCTCGCTGTACAGATTCTGAATATAACTAACAGTCCAGCATGTGAAGAAATAGAACTGTGGGAGAGATAATTGACAAAACTCGATCTGTTACGCACGTGGGCTGGGCCAAGCATTTTCTCTGTAAATATTATAAAAGAACTATTACAGTCCTGTCGGGAGCAACGGATGATGGCTCGTACATATGATCGGCACGCACGGGCATACCTTTACGTGGAGTTCAGGAAGATAAACACTCCCCCGTTCAACATATTAACTAGCTTCTTCCTGATATCTGCGTAGTCCTGATTTGCCTCAGACGGGCTGTCACCGATTCCTACCTATCTTTCACACAACGTCTTCTGACGATTCAACAGTTACATATGACAGTGACAACGTCCTACTCTCATCTTAATCGAAGAAGCTTTGTCATGATCATCGAACATGTGCACGTGATGTGGTGGAACACAGAGTCACTTCCATGCAACTATCGTAAGGTCAGGAATAAGAAAATATATTTTTGTTGGCACCTAGCTAGCAAGTGCTCACTTGACGAATAGTATTTGGCAATTCACATTTCTTCACTATTTACTAGGCTGTCACAATGATGTCATTTGCACCAAAATTCATCCATTGCTGTCATGGAAAAGTATGACCTCTCCTTCACAGAAATTGCAAAGCATACAGTGCTGAAATTCTATATGCAGTCCAAGTTCCGCTCTGTCCATGAACTCTGCATCACTGCCGGTCAATCAATCAGTTCGCAGCACTCCTGGTTCTGGGGATTCCACAGAGTGGATCGATCCGGACACTTTCTCTGTCACTTGTCGAGGACCTCTAGATCTTCGCTGAGAGTTTGGGTGTGCGTGGTCATCGCCTTCAAAAGAACTGTAGAATGTATCGATCTGCTGGTCCGAGTCTTGCGTCGCCTGAGACTGCGCAACCAATGGTGCTTGGATACGGATGCACCGTGAAGTTATCAAAGCTTGGGTTTCTGTAAACATGAAAACTGCCTGCTGGCCTGGCTTTGGATATGCAGAAGTAAGAAGTTGTCCACGTTGTCTCGATCGGCATATATGCTGGACATTCACTGTGTACAAAGATCTATTCGACTTCTTCTGATACCTCAAGAGCCTAGTCAATTCATGGCACTGGAGATCTAGACTTCAGTATTACTCGAGAACTATTCCGACTGAACTAGTTCCCAGAACTGAGCGGTCGACCGCAACAGGAGCTCCATTGGTTAACTCTGGGTCTGGTAGATCTAGAGTACTATCAGTGCTTTCATCTGTGGTTGGAGGACTTCGATCCGCAGAATAGTCGACGTAAACTGCGTGTAAGGAACGTCCAGGACCTCCCGATTGCATTTTTCACTGATCCGCTAGAAATGAATTGGACCTTCCGGTTCAAAAGGTAAAGCTCCACGAGTGTAGAGATAATTACTGTTGCGATAAGAAATGCTCGAAACGGCACTCCAACCATGATATCAAATAACATCAGAAACAGTGGCATGCTTTCACTTAGCTGTTAGCTCTCGCCCGTCAGTTCCTACCTAGTGCAACGAACTTGTAAACGCAGAACGACCTCACGTACTGAAGGATGTCACTGAACTGCTGAAAGCCTAGAAATCGGGGCGGACGCTTCCGCGAGAGAATGAGCAGGAAGCACTTGAGAGAAGAAGATTGTAATGAACGTGGAAAAGGAGTAGACATCCTGTCGTTCCACGCATTTTATTCACCGATTTCATCTGCGTGCGAGTCCTCTGGCCGGCGCGTCCCATGGAAAACTTTCGAATTCAGAGCGTCCCCCCGCTCTGAATTCGAATGTCCATTTCCCATTCGAACTTCCAACAGAAAGTTAGGGTCGCTCCTGTTAGTCGAAATCTGCTATCTTGAAATATAGTCGTTGCTAGCTATAGGAAACGGTCAAATCCTTGAATCGGACAATCAAAATGGCGTTGTTACTCCAAGAAACTGCCTTACGGCTTGTAGCATACAATCGTGTACGTTACCACCAGACGTATAAGTGCAAAGCTTACACGATAACCGAAGGAATATCAAAATTTAGAGATGTCTTATCCTCTTGGCAGCTTCCAGGCATGCGTTCTCGTAACGTTGAGTTTACGTCCAAAACCAGAACCACTGACAGGTGAAACGGAGGAAATCCCATACAAAGGGAAGGTCGATCCATCGATTGACAACATAATAATTACAATGTGCACGCAGAACCTTTAATATTTGCTGTTTTATTTTGATGATTATATGCAGGATGTACATGTCATGAAATTCTTCCGGAAGAAATGCTAAATATACTTTAAGGTGTGGAATTATAGTAGCTGGCACAATGGGGACAGACCATTAACTATAGATTCAGAGTCTGAACATCCGTGTTGCTGTCCAAGGTTGAAGTCAAATGCGATGTTCACTGTTATAGAAGGCATTCAGTTTATTTAAAGGTCTGGCCATGGCAAATATTGTATGAAGAAGGAAAGGGTTTCAGCTTCCGCATGAAAATGTAATGTTATGTTAATTCATGACAAGTTGGCCACATTTCGTATGAGAATTTATCTTTAGTGGGGTGCTGATCTAGGTGGACAAGGGGTACTTAGACTTTTGCAGATTCTGAAGGAGGAATTATAATGAAAATAACTAGCCAACACTAGTTAATTCAATCAGATTCCATCCGAGTATGGTTCTGAATCATCTCTTCTTGGCTGGCCCATAAGTTTAGGAGCCAGCAGATAACAGAAACTTATATGGCCACAGCCGTATAAGCTGGCTGGCCATTTACGCTTGAGACCCCTACGTAGTAAAGAGCACTAACTGCATAGTGCTTTCGACATCGTCGTAAATTCCTGGACGTTAATTCTAATCATTGATATTTCATATTTGTTTGTTTTTCACCTTTTGATAGAAATTGGAGATGCAAACTCTTTTATTTTATTCTGACTGGGTCGTGTGCACCCCTACGTAGTAAAGAGCATTAACCCTATGGTGCGATATTTACCTCGTATAGACCTATTGGAGCTTGGACCTCTAGGAACAAATGTTTAGTGTGTGCATGCATGGTTGAAATGGCACGAGTGAGCGGTTAACGTTCACAACAAGAATGTCATTTACTGTGAACTACGGAATTGTGTTTAACGTTTTCGTATCTCAAGTCGCTCTTCCTTTCCTAGACTCGTCTCGAGTCACTCTTCCTGGATCCTTGTGTGTTGGTCGTTCCACCCCCGGCGGTCAGTGAAATTTTCATCGTTCTCTTTGACAAGGTGTGTTGAAGAAGGCAAGAGTTAGCAGGAGCTCACAGACACAGCTGAAGCTGCGGACATAAGATCAGACAAAATGAATCTGTCATCATCTCCCGAGTAGAGGTCATTGGGGGTGTCTCAGTGAAGGAACAGAGAACAAGAGAACAGGGGAGTTACACAAGAAGGAAATACGAACAGATACACAAGAGGGAGAAATGAACTGAGAGATCATAGGGACAGGTATTCACTACACAGAGATAAATGAACAGTCAAAAGAGAAAAGAACGTGAACTTATATTATCCTCCAACACCCTCTCGTAAGATCACGGGCAGTTCACATATACCAAGGTCATTTCTCAGTTTATCAAACTGAGGTCTAGATAATGGTTTAGTGAATATAGCTGCTAGTTCGTCATCATTATGTACCCAAGTGGCACATACCTCTCCACTTTGTATTTTGTCAGGAATAAAATGGACATGAACCTCAATGTGCTTTGTCCTCGCATGATGGAATGGATTTCTGGCAAGAGCAATGCTACTCATGTTATCAGTAAAAATGGTAGTTGGTTCTCTTTGAACCTCTCCCAGATCTTTCAGCATCCATCTTATCCACACTACTTCCTGAACTGCATTACACAGTCCACGATATTGTTTTAAACACTACTTTACTTTTCAAATATTCATATACTATTCGGCTTCTGTGGATGACAAAGAAGAAACCTTCTATTTCTTACTTTGCCAAGTAACAGCTGCACCTGCAAGCAGGAAGGCATAACCAGATCTTGATTTCCGATCTAGATTTCCGATCTATGACATCACCTGCCCAGTCAGCATCCATAAAGCCTGTTAGAACTTTAGGATTAATTGAAGTAAACTTCAATCCATGAAATGCAGTACCTTTCAGATACCTGAGTACTCGTTTCGCTGCCTTCAAATGTGCAACTCTTGGATCCTCCATCTCCTGGTCAAGCTTGCTTACAGCATAAGCTAGATCTGGTCTAGTCGTTACAACCAAATAGATCAACTTTCCACTAGTCTCCTGTACTCAGTTTTGTCAACCGCTTTGTAAAACCCATGCTGAGTAGTCCAATCCTTCAAAAGTATCATTGGAGTAGGCACTGGCTTGCAGTCATGCATCTGATACTCCCTCAATGTATCATTGATGTACTTCCTATACAAGGTACAGATCTTCTCCATCTCCGACTAAATGAACTCCAAGACAGTAGCTAAGTCTGCCGAGGTCAGTCATCTCAAACTCTGTAGATAATTGTAACTTCACTAAAGATATAGTCTCTTCATCGCTGCCTCAAAAGATTACATCATCCACATACAGCAGCAACACTATCTCCCTTTTGATGTAACTAGGATATATAGATTAGGATCTCCCCTTGTAGAAGAGAAACCCTTCTTCCTTAAGAAACTGTCTATCCTAGTAAACCAAGCTCTAGGAGCCTGCTTAAAGCCATACAAGGCTTTACGAAGTTTGTATACTAACTGTTCTTTTCCAGCAACCTGAAAACCTTGTGGCTGCTGAATGTATACATCCTCTTCTATCTTACCATTCAGAAAAATATTCTTCACATCTAGTTGTCAAACTTTCCTGTTTTGAAGCATATGCTATTAGCAGCCTAACAGAACTCATCTTCGCTACAGGAGTGAATGTCTCACCATAGTCCTCCCCTTGCTGCTGTAGATAGCCCTTGGCTACAAGTAGAGCCTTATATCTCTGAACTGTACCATCAGCATGGTACTTCATTTTAAACACCCATTGGTTCCAATCAACTTCCTCCTTTCAAGAAGAGTTGTCAAGAACCAAGTGTCATTTTTCTACAATGCAGTGAACTGCTCCTTCATTGTCTTTCTCCACTTCTCATACTTCATAGCATCTTCGAACTTCAGTGGTTTTGCATTGTCAATCGCCTCTGCTAACCACATCTCAGCAAGTAGAGCAGGTAGCCTCCTTATTCGAGTAGATCTTCTTACTTGATTCGGAAGTGGTTGAAGCACTTGTTCAAGTACTTACAGTAGTTTGTGTGGCAAGATCTCTTAGATCTACTACCAACTCAGGTGAGTGCACGATATGTTCTGCTGGAGCAACATCAACATCCACACTACCTGTAACAACTTCTGGTATATTCTCCTCAGATTGATTATCTTGTAACATATCAGAAAGAGAGAATCTGAAAGCTAGACTAGTACCATTGGAGGTAGTGGTAGTCTCCTTCTTCTCTATCTCAAGATGAGCAGTATGATTTATCTCATCAAAGAAAACATCCCTACTAATGACAATCTTCTCTTTACTGTCAAGTAGTCTACATCCCTTCGTTTGTTCAGAGTAGCCTATGAAAGTGCATACTTTAGAACAGTTGTCTAACTTCTTCCTCAACTCTCTAGGCACAAGTACATATGCCTTACACCCAAAAACTCTAGGGTTCGAGATATCTGGTTTTATACGTGTGAAAGCCTCTTCAGGGCTCATACCTTCCACCACCTTTGTTGGACTTCGGTTGAGAAGGTATAGTGCAGTGTTTACTGCTTCAGCCCACAACTTCCTAGGTAGTCTTTCATCCTTGAGTAGACATCTGGTTACTTCAGCAACCACTCTGTTCTTCCTCTCCACCACTCCGTTTTGTTGTGGAGTGTAAGGTGCACTTAGTTGCCGTATGATATCTTTGGACTTGTAGCTTCCTAGGTAGTCTTTCATCCTTGAGTAGACATCTGGTTACTTCAGCAACCACTTTGTTCTTCCTCTCCACCACTCCGTTTTGTTGTGGAGGGTAAGGTGCACTTAGTTGTCGTATGATATCTTTGGACTTGTAGAAAGCCTCCGCTGCTTTGGACAGAAACTCTCCTCCTCTATCACTCCTGATTTTTCGAATTTTCCTAGTAGGTTGAAGCTCAACCTCGGTTATGAAGTCTTTCATGTGTGTGAAAGCTTCATTCTTCTTCCTCAAAAACCTCACCCACATTTTTCGTGAGTAATCATCAACTATCAACAGGTAATATTCAACTCTACCTAATGATGGAGGATCAATGGGTCCTGCTAGATCTATATGCAATAAATCTAGTGGAGCTGTAGCCCTTCTTGCTGCTGAAGGGAACTTCTTTTGAACATGTGTTCTCTTCAAGCAGATCTCACATGGCTTGTGCAAAGAATCAAATTTCTGTACTCCATCAACTAGGTTGAACTTGTACAGCAAGTTCATTCTATCTGAACTCATGTGACCTAGCCTTCTGTGCCACAAATCTGTCTTCTCTTTTACAGTAGCAGTAAGCAAAACTTCAGGTAAGGAAGTAGCTTCAAGCTCATACAAATGACTTACCACATTGCCTCTTGCTACTACACCTTGATTATCTTGTATGATGCAGCCTTTGTTGTTGAAGTTGATGTAAAAGCCAGCTTGGACTAACCTTCCAACACCGAGCAAGTTATGCACCACACCAGGCATGTACCAAACTCCCTCAACTCGAAATACTGCTCCAGTAGGTAGTTGGAGGTGAATATCACCTTGTCCCTTAACTTCGTATCTCTCACCATCTCCTAGACCAACTGCTGGTCTACTGGTGATCTCCTGAAAGTTGTGGAACCACTCTCGAATGGAAGAGATATGGTTAGATGCTCCAGAATCTATCCACCATGGATGATCTAACTTATTGATGTACATAGCAATAAAAAACAGCTGCTCATTACCTTCTTCTGGAGACTTAGTCTGAGCAAGATTTGCTCTGTTTTTGCCCTTACCAGTACTTTCGTGTCTTGCTTTCAATCTGCACTCACGAGCACAGTGACTTGGTATATCACAGTAATGACAGGTTCCATTCTTACTCTTCTTGTCACCTTGTGCATATATCCGAGAGGCTCCTCCTTGGTTGACTGACCCAGCACCGCTATTCCACCTTTTGTTGGGAGGAAATGATTTCCTCTTCCCTCGAAAGTTCCCCCTTTGTTTGTTGATGTGCAGCAAAGCTGATTCATCAGTTTACTTTCCGTTTGTTCTTCTGTTCGATGTTGATTTCTTCTTGTAGCACCCAAACTCTCCAGTTCGTCCATCTCAATCTTTCCAGGACGTACCTCCATAGCCTTCACGAATGCCTCATAAGCAAGAGGGAGACTTTCAAGAAACGAATGTATAGCCTCTGAACCCTCAACTCTTCCTCCTAAGGTTTTGATGTCTTGTAAGAGGGATTTGAGGATCATAAAATGGTCCTCAATGCTCTTACCCTCTTGCATTTGCAAGGTTGCGAGCTTACCCTTAAGAACTCTCAATTTCTCTTCTTGTTGTCTTGCTCTGATACCATGTTGAAGAAGGCAAGAGTTAGCAGGAGCTCACAGACACAGCTGAAGCTGCGGACATAGGATCAGACAAAATGAATCTGTCATCATCTCCAGACTAGAAGTCATTGGGGGTGCCTCAGTGAAAGAATAGAGAACAAGGGAACATGGGAGTTACACAAGAAGGAGATAAGGACAGATACACAAGAGGGAGAAATGAACTGAGAGGGCATAGGGACAAGTATTCACTACACAGAGATAAATGAACAGTCAAAAGGGAAAAGAACGTGAACTTATATTATCCTTCAACAAGGTGGGCCGGTGGTGATCGTAGAGTACATTATTACGGAGATTTGCTACTTTGTCATTTTTGTATGTTTGTATTTTAGTTTTCATTATTGTTAAGTTTATAAATGCTTACCCCGAATTTGGTTTCAGAACCGTTATTTGTGAACCGATTTATATACTTTGGAGTGACCAGCATTGGCTTCAACGGACTCCTCCCAACCACTTTGGGTGGTCCGTCCAACCTCAAGACACTACTGCAGATGTGAGGTCTTTAGAAAGCTCTCAAGACGATAAATATGCATTACTAAACGCGATGGTTTGTAGTATTTATGAATGCTTCTTAACGTGATCAAGCGTAAACCTTCATACATTCTTCGTATTCTGAAAATTCTCTGACACAGACTTATCAAACAAAATCTTTCGTACGTTATAAAGAGATACGCTTCATAAATACATTTAACATTTATAAATAATTCGTTTAGTATATATACTAAACTAACTATATATACTAAACTAATATAATATATATTAGTTTAGTATATATAGTTAATTTAGTATATATAGTTATTAAATTAACTATCTATACTAAATTAACTAAATATATATAGTTAATTTAGTATATAGTTATATTATATATATAATGTAACTATAAATATAGTTATTGTATATATAGTTATTATATATATAGTTATATAACTACATATATAATATATAGTTATATTATATATATAACTATATATATAATATAACTATATATATAATATAACTATATATATAATATAACTATATATATAATATAACTATATATAATATAGTTATATATATAGTTATAACTATTATAGCTATATAACTATAATATATAGTTATATAGTTATAACTATAATAACTATAATATAATTAATACAGTTATAATATATTATGACTATATATATATTATATATATATATTTATATATATATATATATGTATATATTATATATACTATATACTATAATGATACATCTATATACTATAATGATATATCTATATACTATATATATATATGTTATCTATATAGTATATACACTATATACACTATATACTATAATATATATATAATATATATATATTATAACTAATATATGATATATATATTATATTAGTTCAAAAACTATTAGAGGTGTAATGTTGACTTCGATATCCTTGGGAATCGGAGTATTTTTCTGCCGCTGTCATAGTAATATATGTGAGGTCCGAAGGGGTTAAACAGTCAAATTCCACGTGGAGCTAATCTTTTAGCAGAAGTCATGGATATGTTTTGCCGACTTTTCTCTGATCGTTAGACTTTATCTCCGCATGATGCGATTTCAGGGTCAGCAGGTCGCTAAAAAGAAAAGAAAACTCTTCTCAGGATTCCCGTTGATGTCTCCGGATTCTGTAATATTTCCTCCATTCCCACGGTTTGATTTGAGAATATTGATCGATATTTCGATGCTGCATGCATTCATCATTTGACACAGTATTGTCACATCTCTCATGGTTGACTAACCCACATCCAATTGCTGTTAACATGGAACCTTTCTCCACTTCAGTCTTCAGTTCTGCTTACCAAAAATGACCCCACTTGGATCGATCGGATTCTTTGTAGACGTTCAATCAAGCAACCTCATCGGATCTCACCTATTAGATAAATATATATATCTATAAGAATGGGTTATCTATAGCAAATAAATGCAAAATACGAAGAAAAATTATGCTAAAGTTTGAGAAGTTAGAGACACATAGATATGGACCTTTGTTATCTATGTGTCATATGGATAGTCACTAAGACAACATAATGAACGTTTAAGAACTGAAGACAAGCCTTATTAGTTTAGACAAGATAGATATCCAGCCTGGACAAGCAGGGAGTAGTAGCAAACATGTAGTGCAGCCGTTGTCAATGTGTTTTAAGATGTGTCAATGATAAGAAATGCTCGAAAAGGCACTCCAACCATGATATCATATAACATCAGGAACAGTGGCATGCTTTCACTTACCTGTGAGCTCTCGATCGTCAGTTCCTACCTAGTGCAACGAATTTGTAAACGCAGTACGACCTCACGTTGAAGAATGTCATTGAACAATTCAAAGCTTAGAAATCGGGGCGGACGCTTCTGCGAGAGAATGAGCAGGAAACGCTTGAGAGAATAAGATTGTAATGAATGTGGAAAAGGAATAGACATCATGTCGTTCCACACATTTATTCATCGATTTCATCTGCGTGCGAGTCCTCTGACCGACTCGTCCCATGGAAAACTTTCAAATTCAGCGCGTCTCCCCGCTCTGAATTCGAATGTCCATTTCTCATTCAAACTTCCAACAAAAAGTTAGGGTCGCTCATGTTAGTAGAATACTACTATCTTGAAATATAGTCGTTGCTAGCTATAGAAAAACGGTCAAACCCTTGAATCGGACCATCAAAATGGTATTGTTAGGGCCTCTTCCCACCAGTGTATTTTTCCACTAGCAGGTGTCCGAAAACTCATCGTAAGACTACATGATTTTTCTTGATGTTTGTGCAGCAAACTTTTGTCTTCACACAGGACTATCACGAATGCAGTTTTTCGGAGGAAACGTACTTTCATCGCATGCGGGTACCCTTGGCAATTTCAGAAGTTTGGACATTTGTCTCAACTTCTCAAAGCTCTTGGAGAACCAATGTCACATATTGAGCAGATTTTGAAGGATGGACGAACGGCTATGGTACACTTGTTCCTCTCACGTTACACTAAGGAGTCATTGCTTAAAGAGTTGAACACCAAACTAGTTAGTATCGGTGATGATGAGAGTAGTGTGGTGGATTCTTTTCTCCGTCTACAGTTTCATAAGCGTTTGCAAAGTTTGATACTTGTGTGGGTTCGAAGGATGCACTTATGAGAGAAACGCGACCAAAGGAACGATCTGAGTTGGAAGCTCTAAAGAATCAACTCATGCGAGAGCAGATGTTGCATAAGAATGTTTACTACATGAAGCGCGGGTCGGCAAAGAAAAATCCAAAGAAATACCTATGTGTTATTCACGATAAGATGGATCAAGTGAAGACTAGCATTCTTCGTCTTGCAAGCAAGTTAAAGAAGTTGTTTGTTGCTGCTTTACCAATGAATCTCATTGATATGCTCATCCATGGACGAGAACCGAGAACATATTTTCATCTAAACGCAACAGGACTTTGGCTTAATGATTCTAATTTTATCATTTTTTCATTGATGAAATGTCGAAGAGAATTGGAGTTAGTAGGAGATGTCAAACTTTTCGTGGATAATCTCATAAAATATTTGGTAAAACATATCCGGATGAGATGTCCAAAGGGTCCAAGATGTATCAACCACTCATTTCTTATTGAAAAAGAATGTTAACTTACTTAAAGAAAGTTAAAGCTCTAGATGAAGATTTGTTTCAATGATTCTTTTTGATCACAAATGAATCTTGTAACTAGCTTCAAGGAGCTGATACCATAAAGACTATAAATGCAAAAGTTTATGATTCTATTGAAGATTTTGACGATGATTGTCCTCGTGTAGATTTTAATTATTTATTTTTAATATGATTCTATTAATTTATATAATTAATATCAATTAATATTATAATATATGTATATAATCAATATGCTTAATATAGTTATTCAAATCTATTAATTCATATAACTAATATCCATTTATATTAATATACATTAATAAAATAAAATTAATTATTAAAATTTAGATTTTACTAATATAATATGATAATCTAAATTAATAACATAGTTTGAAAATATAATATACATTTGAAACTAAATTTTATACATTTTCACTTTTGCTTCTCAAGTACATCCACTAGATCATCGAACAACTCATCATCCCAATTGCTCTATGTACCTCCTCATTGCTGTCATGAGAAATTAGAGACAAAAGTAAATAAAGCAAATTAGACAAAAGTTCTAGAAATGTCTTGCACAAACTTTATAAGCTACATAAATACTTTTTATTTGCTGATCTTCCATCTTCTTATGGTAAGGTTTCTAACATTGAACCCTCTTCTCCTCCATCAATCTCTTCAAGGTCTTATTAGGCAGTCTATTGCGTGGAACTTGAAGGTTAAGCTCCTTATTGAGAATGTTATCAAAATCTTAAGGATAACTTCATATATCTTTGAATGAAATATTTGTAGGTGGATCTTAAAAAGCCGATGCTTATGAAGCTGAGATACAATAGCAGAAGCATCTATGCGGAGCAAAGCATAAGGGGTAGCAAATGAAAGAATAATCTTATATCCATGTTATGTATATCACGTTGTCTCGATCGGCATATATGCTGGACATTCACTGTGTACAAAGATCTATTCGACTTCTTCTGATACCTAGTCATTTCATGGCACTGGAGATCTAGACTTCAGTATTACTCGAGAACTGTTCCGAGTGAACTAGTTCCCAGAACTGAGCGGTCGACCGCAACAGGAGCTCCATTGGTTAACTCTGGGTCTGGTAGAGCTAGACTATCAGTGCTTTCATCTGTGGTTGGAGGACTTCGATCCGCGCAGAATAGTGGACGTAAACTGCGTGTAAGGAACGTCCAGGACCTCCCGATTGCATTTTTCACTGATCCGCTGGAAATGAATTGGACCTTCCGGTTCAAAAGGTCTTTACCTTTTGAACAGGAAGGTCCAATTCCACGAGTGTAGAGATAATTACTGTCGCGATAAGAAATGCTCGAAACGGCACTCCAACCATGATATCAAATAACATCAGAAACAGTGGCATGCTTTCACTTGGCTGTTAGCTCTCGCCCGTCAGTTCCTACCTAGTGCAACGAACTTGTAAACGCAGAACGACCTCACGTACTGAAGGATGTCACTGAACTGCTGAAAGCCTAGAAATCGGGGCGGACGCTTCCGCGAGAGAATGAGCAGGAAGCACTTGAGAGAAGAAGATTGTAATGAACGTGGAAAAGAAGTAGACATCCTGTCGTTCCACGCATTTATTCACCGATTTCATCTGCGTGCGAGTCCTCTGGCCGGCGCGTCCCATGGAAAACTTTCGAATTCAGAGCGTCCTGTCGTTCCACGCATTTATTCACCGATTTCATCTGCGTGCGAGTCCTCTGGCCGGCGCGTCCCATGGAAAACTTTCGAATTCAGAGCGTCCCCCCGCTCTGAATTCGAACGTCCATTTCCCATTCGAACTTCCAACAGAAAGTTAGGGTCGCTCCTGTTAGTCGAAATCTGCTATCTTGAAATATAGTCGTTGCTAGCTATAGGAAACGGTCAAATCCTTGGATCGGACCATCAAAATGGCGTTGTTCCTCCAAGAAACTGCCTTACGGCTTGTAGCATACAATCGTGTACGTTACCACCAGACGTATAAGTGCAAAGCTTACACGATAACCGAAGGAATATCGAAATTTGGAGATGTCTTCATCCTCTTGGCAGCTTACAGGCATGCGTTCTCGTAACGTTGAGTTTACGTCCCAAACCAGAACCACTGACAGGTGAAACGGAGGAAATCCGATACAAAGGGAAGGTCGATCCATCGATTGACAACGTAATAATTACAATGTGCACGCAGAACCTTTAAATATTTGCTGTTTTATTTTGATGATTATGTGCCGGATGTACATCTCATGAAATTCTTCCGGAAGAAATGCTCAATATACTTAAGGTGTGGAATTATAGTAGCTGGCACAATGGGGACAGACCATTAACTATAGATTCAGAGTCTGAACATCCGTGTTGCTGTCCAAGGTTGAAGTCAAATGCGATGTTCACTGTTATAGAAGGCATTCAGTTTATTTAAAGGTCTGGCCATGGCAAATATTGTATGAAGAAGGAAAGGGTTTCAGCTTCCGCATGAAAATGTAATGTTATGAGAGACATGGTAAAGTTCATGCATGACAAGTTGGCCACATTTCGTATGAGAATTTATCTTTAGTGGGGTGCTGATCTAGGTGGACAAGGGGTACTTAGACTTTTGCAGATTCTGAAGGAGGAGTTATAATGAAAATAACTAGCCAACACTAGTTAATTCAATGAGATTCCATCCGAGTATGGTTCTGAATCATCTCTTCTTGGCTGGCCCATAAGTTTAGGAGCCAGCAGATAACAGAAACTTATATGGCCACAGCCGTAACCATTTACGCTTGAGACCCCTAAGTAGTAAAGAGCACTAACTGTATAGTGCTTTCGACATCGTCGTAAATTCCTGGACGTTAATTCTAATCATTGATATTTCATATTTGTTTGTTTTTCACCTTTTGATAAAAAATGGAGATGCAAACTCTTTATTTTATTCTGACTGAGTCGTGTGCACCCTACGTAGTAAAGAGCATTAACCGTATAGTGCGATACTTACCTCGTATAGACCTATTGGAGCTTGGGCCTCTAGGAACAAATGTTTAGTGTGTGCATGCATGGTTGAAATGGCACGAGTGACGGGTTAACGTTCACAACAAGAATGTCAGTTATTGTGAACTACGGAATTTTGTTTAACGTTTTCTTATCTCAAGTCGCTCTTTCTTCCCTAGACCTCATCTCTAGTCACTCAACAAGCCTTATTAGTTTAGAAAAAAAAAATATCCAGCCTGGACAAGCCGGGAATAGTAGCGAGCATATACTGCATGCCGTTGTCGATGTGTTTTTGCAACGAGTGGGTAGAGTTTCGGAGTGAACAAATATATATGTATATTTAGATATATCCATTTATTCACTATATCTGGAATGATTTAACTCTCGTGTTATCTTGAAATGTGGTAACACATTTGGAAGGGAAGATTTGGACAATTCTTATTTTTCTTTGGATGTTAAGATGAGAGAGCTGGATTATTCAAGAAAACTAGGTGGACAATTCGATATCAAATTCGGGACTACAAATAGATATTATATATATTTAATATAGAATAAAATATATTTAGACTATAAATTGTAGATTTAAAAAATCATATAAATTAATATTAATGTCTTTTAAGCATTATAACATATATAATAATTTAAAATAATTTTTGGAGTAAAAATATTTGAATATCATATCATAGCAATATTACAGAATATTCTAAATAACACAATAAACCGTTCAAAATATATTTTTTGTTTGAGACTAATATTATGGATTGAGAAATTCTAAATAATACTAGTATACACATACCTTAGTCAAGATTTCAAATTTAATTAGTTTGTCACTGAACTGTGCATAGTTTGTACTAAAAAGAACAAAATAAAAATATATAAGTAAGTAACTGAGCTTTGTCCAGAGATAATAAAATTTATGACGTAACGAAATAAGAAAGAGAGTACTTCATAGGAAATAAGAATTTTGTCTCTGCACTTATTCTAATAAATAATAATATCTTAAGTTAGAGTTATTTTTTAAGTATTTGCTAGTTTTCTCACAACAAATAGAAGACTTGTTCTGATCCCTCTAGTCATGCATACTGAACTTGTTACTAAAATATGCATTCACAATCAAGACATAGACTCACACATAGCTCACAACTTGAGCTATTCATATCTTAGTCCAGTTTTAATATGATGAAACTATCATCGGAATAAAGCTCATATAGAAGTCTTGCTTCAGTTCTCTAAAACAAGAGGATAAAAATCCTCCCAAAAGAGTCTAACACTATCTAAAATCCTAAGATCTTATACTTCTCTAAATTTAAATGGACTCATATCACTACTTCCCTAAGAGTCTCTAGAAACTTCAATACTATCTCTCGAATGGTAGCTAGAATATTTATTTTTTCTGCAGTTGCTTTGGCTCTCGACTACCAACCATACACACATGTATTAGCATCAATCCAACATTCTCCTTCTGAATAAGAATTGAGGTTTTTTTCTCAGTCTTTATTTTTGTTGGTGCAATTGGTGTATCTCTCCATGAGAGAAGCACTAGTTGTACGATGCATCAGTCGTCATCATTCCACTTGTACCATGTTGAGATGTCGTGATCTATTTTCATGATTGACATTCGTAAGAGCTTTCGCTAGTAAAATACATTGTTGTATCTTAAAATCATCTGAATGACGAATGATTAACATCATTTCAGGCTTGATATCACTGAGAGGAACAAACCGTTAATGTTCTTTGTCCCTTGGATTATTGACAAATATCTCATTTTTGCTTACCATCTTCTCTTCAACTTCTCTTGTCAAGATATTATCTTGTTGAGTCAACTCTTGCAATCCTGCCGTACATGGATTATATCTCGTATCACGATTCGTGCGAGATCAAAAATCATCTTCAAGTGTCTCATGCACCATGGTTTCCCATCCCGTTTTGATCAAGATGACGATCTTCTCTTGTAATACACAAGAAAACTAAAAGATGCTCGAAGGTAGTAATATTAGAATCGAACCCACAGAGATGCAAATAAATATCATCCAAATACAGTTAACAAGTGACAAAAGTGATTCTTTATAGTTGTCCTTTATTCTCACAAACAGAAATCATTCCCGCTAGAGATCAAACTCGGAAGGAGGTGTTCAAGCTAATGCACGAGTTTCATGACGGCACTGTTCGCGGAGGTCACTTTGCTGGTAAGATACAGCCTTCAAGATTTTGGATGCGGGGTATCACTGAAGAGGGATTTTCAAGGAGTGTTTAGACTATTGCAAAACTTGCGGCGTATGTCAAGCATTTGCTCTGAAGTCTACTAGAACACCTTCGTTAAGATCAATTCTAGTGTTAGGACCATTTGAGAAGTGGGGTATTGACTTTGTAAGTCCTCTCAATAAGACACCTCGAGACAATAGATACATTGTAGTCGTAACGGATGATTATACCAAGTGGGTAGAGGCTAGATCTTTCAGGGAGACTAATGAAACAGAAGTGGGTAGATTTCAATGAGAGAGGATCATCACAAGATTTGGATGTCCGTTAGAGTTGGTCTCAGATAGAGTAAGAGTTTGTAGGGAGCATGACTACTGCTATACTACAACACTTTTTTATCAAACCACGAGTATCGACGTCATACAAACCAAATGCTAATGGTCTTGCGGAGAAAATCAATCTTACACTTTGTATGATGTTCTCCAAAGATGTTGGTGTTGAGACTACGAAACATACTTGAGATAAGAGACTAATGTCATCTTATGGGAGTATCGGACGACAACAAAGACTTCTACTGGGTATTCTCCACTTTGACTTGTTTATGGAGTGGAGTCCAAGTTGACGATCTTTTCAAACTATACAACAAAAGTTGAAAAGACCGAGGGGAGAAGACGTCATCAGATCAAGAAGGGAGCAACTCATGAAGTTGGAAGAAACACGAGCGGTAGCAATGATCCGGATGGAACGAGCTCCAGTGAATCAAAAAAGAGTTACGATAAATGATTGGACAAGAGAGAGGTAAAACCTTTTCAAGTCGAAGATTGGGTAATGTTATATGATGATCTCAAATTCAAGAGGGCTAGGAAGAAGTTTCTTCCTAGATATTTTGGTCCTTTTGTTGTAGATAAGGTGTGGAGCAACTTCACATATGACCTTCAAGAGCTGGGAGGAAGGAGATTCGAGTTGAAGTTATTTCATTGACGAAAGTTTTCTCTTCACTTCAAGGACGGAGCAAAAATTTTGTCCGGAGGTAAAATATAACGACCTATGTTACACATAAGAAGTTTGTCTATTAGTAAGGTGTTTAGCTATAACTAAGTGTGGAGAATGTTTATTTGCTGCCAAAGTACTTTAAGGAGATATCAAGTTAGTCATAACTAGCTAAAGTTAGTTATGATTAAACTTAGCTGTACTTTTAAGCAGAATTCACATATTTCTTAAAGAGTGAGCACTACTATCTTGTCATCTTCTCAAAAAGTAGAAAGGAGGTGGAAAGTATCCATTATCTCCTTTTTCACTTGATATTAGTGGTGGGATTAAAGTTGTGGACTTTGTGGACATTAAAAACAAGAAGAGATTTCACATGTCTCCTTTTTAGTGGGTCTTAATGTAGAGGGGGTGGAAATTTGAGATTCTTTGAGAATATTCCAAAGTCTTTCTAGAAATTGTCGACTCTGAAGGAATAAGCCCATGTGAAAAGATATGAAGCCCATGTGATTAATGCTTTTATCTTAAGAAATATCTTAGTAAAATCTGATAAAAATAATTATGGCTGAGTTACCGAAGGGTACCAAAGTAAAAACCAAAGTAAAAGTGTGATATTTTAGCATGTGAGAACTTGAGAGACGTCGTTAGAATGGAGAATTTTAGTTGATGATTTATGAGTGTGTGAATGAATGAACTTAGCATTTTTCTATTCAAGTTCATGGTGTGCTTCCATCAAAGTCATCAGAGGTGACCCTTGAGTGAGAGACAGGTCCGACATGTTGCAGATTCATCGATAACTATCGTGGAGGTTGATAGATTAAGGGGTAGTTGATCGATAAGATCACGGAGGGTTTACAATTCAGGAGGGCAATCATGGGGGCTTCGAACACTATCTTCAAACCCTAGAGGACTTCATACTTGACTAACTGACAGATACACTTCATTGAGCAGATATTGACGGAGAAAAAGACCCATTAAGCGAAGATCTTTCATTTGCATGTGTAGCAGTTATACAGCACTTTTGACGACGGTGGATCGATGTACTTCACAGCTTTTGCTGTGGTGTTTTATAGAGATATGCATCTCTTGACACTGGCCGAAGAAGACTTATAGGAGTCGAAGGCGTTGGAGGATGAAGAGTTGGACTTGGAGCCGATGCCAAGAAAGGAGAATGTGGAGACACTCACGGCTTTTGCTGGATCAAGTTCCTTCAGTTGTTCTCGGACTTCCCCTACTGCTTCAGTCGACCGTCCATGGTTCTGACCTTCAACAATGCTTTGGACTTCGGCAACTTCAACTTGAGAGATGTCTTGATCCAATCTTCTCAACAGTATGTTGTGCAGTATGCAACAACAATGCACTATGCTAGGAGCCCAATCCACTATGACACAATACCACTGTCTAGAACCTCCCATTTTCCCTTGAGTAGTCCAAAAGCTTGTTCTAGAATTAATCTACCTCTAACGTGCGCTATGTTGAACTTCTGCTCAGCTGAGAAAGATCCAAGACGACCAGAATATGGAATTACTAACCACTCGTTCATTTGGTAACCCGAGTCGTCTAAGATGTATGGCTTCAATCGATATTCGTCATTGATGTGCATCACAAGACTCTCCAAGATTTCTCCCGTTTGAGCTCTATGGTAGAAACCAGAATTTTTCAGCAACCGTTTGTCATTAACAGATCCAGGCATACCATAGAACACATCCAAAAACTGTCCTTCATGAATTACAACCCCTTGTAATAACACTGAATAAAATCCCTCTCCATTGTAGTAGTATGTTATGAGCGTTCGTCTAGGAGGAGATCTTATACGAATATGTGAACCGTCCACTGCTCCAAAACAATTCGGAAGTCCACATACTCGTCTGACCTTCACTGATTCTCATTAGCAAATCCATATTCGGCCACTGAAGGAAACGAGGACCGAGTACAACCACAGTCACTTTCACACCTTCTTGAACTAGTTTTTTCACTGAAAACTCTCCAACTCCAACCCCTTCTCCGATCAAGAAATAAGTAGATCCATGCGCTAACCGATAAACAACAATCCCTAATCTTACATGTAAAAGAATAGCCTTCCGAAAGACAGTGTCACACCTTTCTACGTAAGGTCCTACCTAGGAGGAGCTACAGGAACCTAAGGAGCTACTCTCTGCTCTGGCAAGGTCTCTAGCTGAGTACCATCCTACCACGACGTTGTCTAGCAAAGGTGGATATTGCTTCCTCCACTCTCCTCCAATCAGATGTCAGTTGTGAACTCATCGAGAGCCCCTAAGAACAACTCCGTCTTCCTAGCATCCAGCGTCAACCTCCCTAGACCAGAAAGCTGAGAGTACCTCTTCTCAAACTCACGAATTGTCTCATTCAGTTCCATGGAACGTCTAGCTGACGCTCTATCCAGTCCATGAGGGTTCTTCTGATAACTCTTTCAGAATCCTCTTCTAGAAACTCTTCTCTCAGTGCACGTTCAAACAGAGTCTACCCACCTAAATGTCTTCTCTGTAAAATTCTCACCTTCTCTCTCAGTTCAGAGACAACAGTCGACTCAAAGCTTAGAATTATCTCAACTTCAAGTGCCCTGACCAACTCCATCTCGCCCACATACTCTCGTAGGTACCTAGTAACATCTCTTCCATCAAATCGTCCACATCTACCCACAATTGCTTGAACGCCTTTGTGGATTTCTGCTTAGCTCCCCCAATTGCAGACTGCTGCTGAATCAAGGCAGCCAACGCGTGAAGAATCTGAGACGTGTCTATGGTAGGCTGTGCTGCTGCTGTTGGAACCACCGTAGGTCCTTCTTGAGAGCCAATTCCATCCTGACCAGGAGTCCCTTGGACAAGAGCACCTTGAGCAGCAACCACACCCTGTACAGCAGCACTGTGATCCATTTTCCATCCAATCTGGTCAATTCTCTAAATCAATCACCCCAATACCTCTCAGTGGAAGCACCAGATGTCGTTCTAAGAGTCTTTCTTGGGGAGGGCGGACCTCCTGACTGTGATTGATCAGAGAAACGACCCAAAGAGAAAACAGATTGCTGCTGGCGATGAGATCTCAAAATCTGACTTCTCGCGTCTACCAGTTACAAGCTAACACTCAACAAACACTCATGTACCCAAATAGGTCTCTCAGGATTCAAAATAACTTTATTTCAGTGTCGGCTGCATCATCAATTTCTTCAACTGTAGAAAAAAACTCTCTCTCCGTCTCTCTCTGTCTCTCAATTCTCTGCCAAAGACCGCCAAATTCACCTCAAACCCGATCCAGTAGGTAAAATTCAGACCCCTAACTCTTATACCTCTCCTTGCGTCAACTTCTGAACTGAAAAACTCAGAAATTTGATTCAGCGACGATCAAAATCTCTCACAGATCATCAAACTGATCTCCCGACAATAGACTGCCTCCTGAAAGTAATTTATCTCCAAAACAGTTTATTAGACAAAGCTCGAGCTCCAAAACACTTGCCCCTCTCCTTGCGACGACCTCCCAACTCAGGTTTCTCCGAAATTTGATCTCCTCTCCTCCCAAGCTTCTCCTGCGCGACCCGATGGCTTCTTCTTCTGCCCTTTGTCCAAAAGTCTCCCCCCGTCCAAAAGCCGCCATAGGTTATTTAACCTAAAAGATAAGGCCCTAGCTAAACAGCCCCCTGCTGCCCTTGTAAGTACAACCACTTATCAGAAACAGGCCCCTAGCTAAGTTGCCCCCTACTGTCCTTATGCGTACAGAACTTTATTTGCTAAGCTGGCCCCTTTTTAATAAAAGTTTCATAGCTGCCTTTACAAAACCTACTCCTTCACTATTAAAGGTCTCACAGCTTCTGTTGCAATTGCAAAGCCGACTCGATGATTATTTAATTGATCAGCAAAAGTTTCCCGTGCTCTTGATGTCATCTTGAAGCCATCTTGAATATACCACAAGTCATCCAATGTAGGCCGAAGCCTCTACACTTATGGGGCTGCCTCACAAGGCTTACAGCCTCTCATTGCAATTGCAAAGTCGACTCGATGATTATTTAACTGATCAGCAAACGTTTCTCGTGCTCTTGATGCCATCTTGATGCCATCTTGAATATATCACAAGCCATCCAATGTAGGTCGAAGTCCCTACACTTATGGGACTGCCTCACAGGGCTTACAATCCCCTCATATGCGCACCAGGTATCTCCCATGATATATTCACGATGGCATGCGGAGGCTTAGGCCAGGAAGCCCACGATTAAGAGAGATACCGATCTCCCGCTCCTAGATATGCAAGACGTGGCTGCATATCTAACATAGACTCCCTTCCAGGAGGTCAACATGCCGGAATGGGAAGCAGAGGCTAGGAGGAATTGATCCTGAGACCACTTTCCTGTTAGGCAGGCGCCCTATCACTGGGATGGTCTTTGGTTCCGTTCTAAAAGCATTTACAGTCTGTACATATGCTTTTACTGAAGAAATTTTTCTGCAAAGTCTTTACTAACCTTTCCTAAGCTAACTTCTCTATACAACTCCGTTTTTAATGAATGAAGAGTCAAAACTATAGTACTCATGAACACCTACACACTCACTCTATCAGATTGAGAGTTCAAGTCACGAGCCAGAATCGACGGATTTCTCTCTTTTGCACATTTCTCAGTTTAAAACTCGTACTAACAATTGCTTAAAACACTTTTTGTCAAAACTGGAAGCATGAAGTCTCTCTCCTCGTCGAGCTTTGCATTCTGGTGTCTTTCGACCCCTTTAGGGTGATATTCCAACCCAAGCTAAGGAGCAGCTTGCCAAGCATAGCCCCAGCTTAGCTCCTGCCCAGCTTGATAAGCTAAGGCGCAGCTTCCTGAACAAATGCTATTTGAGTGACTTCTGAAGCTCCGTTTCATCATCTTGAACGCCACGCACTACGACAACGCTCTAGCATATAGGAAGCACGCAAATAACCCGGCTAAGTATGTACTAAGTAGCAAACAAGGACAAAATGTGTGGTAGCTTGCCATCTGGAGTTAACCAATTGTTTGCACCGAGAGGGTGTGCAGACGGGAATGTGTAATGCGAAGCACATTTGCAGAAATTGTTCATCCGGTATAGAGTACAATGTAGTTGACATGTACAGTATGCAATGATGCAAGCTGACCGAAACGAATCAAGAATCTAATGCAGAATTGAAAATCCTGGAGTTTAATACAGCAAAGTGAAATAAGTAACGAGCTTCAACAGCGAACAAGGAATGGGATTACGAGGCCTCAAGTCTCTCTGACTTCATCAACATCCAGCAGCGGCGTTAGGCTACAGATGAAGCACACAGAAAGTACCAAAAGGAAAAATGTCATGTATGTTATCTTGGAACGTCAAGTTAGCGCAAATCCTTGTAACCCAAAGGGACTGACCAACGGGAATGTCATGTTAGGAGCACATTACCTGAGATGATGCCGCCAGGTATCGAAGTGCAAAGTAGTGACATGCACAATACGCTGTGCAAGCGGATCAAAATGAATCAAGAAGCTAATCAAGAAGGGTCTAAACAGACTCAAGAGCGCACTGAGTATGAGAGTATCATAACGCAAGGAAGAGAAAGAGTTCAAGAACAATCATGAAAAAAGCCGGGAGTGACGAGTCAAACGTACGACCAACAGGCGGTGAAAGAAAGATATCAAAAGGACAACGATAGCTTCATCAATCAGCATTTTTTTGCTTCTAATGTAGTCTCTTGATCTCTCAAAGAGAGCTCAATCCCTAATCCTTCCATGGTGCTGTGAGTTAGCGGCGGACTATTCAAAATTTCTAGTTTCAAGGCGCGGATAGAAAGTAGCCGTGAAAATTTTGATCAATAGTGGGACCAGTTCTTCTCCACGTGGTGTGTTATGCACGTCCTCAAGTCCTAGTAACTTGAGGGAGTACCTCTGCGGGTACCCCCAGTCCAAAACTGTGGAGCTGTCGATTTTGCCTCGGGACTCCCTCCTTCTTGAAAAAACTGCACAATGAGAAGACAAAAGTATTTCTTCTGACATAAAATTTCTTTTTAGATAGAAAAAAAAGGACTGGTGGGAAGAGGCCCGTACTCCAAGAAACTGCCTTACGTCTTGTAGCATACAATCGTGTATTGTACCACCAGACGTATAAGTGGAAAGCTTACACGATAACCGAAAGAATATCAAAATTTGGAGATGTCTTCATCCTTTTGGCAGCCTACAGGCATGCGTTCACGTAACTTTGAGTTTACGTTCGAAACCAGAACCATTGGCAGGTGAAACGGAAGAAATCTGATCAAATACGTCTAATTGCGGTTAACGTGGAACCTTTCTCCACTTCAGTCTTCAGTTATGCTTACCAAAAATGACCCACTTGGATCATTCGGATTCTTTGTCGACGTTCAATCAAACAATCTCGTCGGATCTCACCTATTAGAGAAATATATATATTTATAAGAATGAGTTATCTATAGCAAAGAAATACAAAAATATAGAAAGATTATGCTAAAGTTCTAAAGTTGGAGACACATAGATATAGACCTCTGTTATCTATGTGTCATATGGACAATCATTAAGACAACATCTTCTTCTCTTTTTAACAACGTTTAAAAAGAGAAGAAGACACAAGCTTTATTAGTTTGGACAATAGATATCCAGCCTGGGCAAGCCAGGAGTAGTAGCAAACATGTAGTGCATGTCGTTGTCGATGTGTTTTTGCAACGACTGGGTAGAGTTTTCGAGTGAACAAACATATTCTTTTATATTTAGATATATTCATTTATTCACTAAATCTGGAATGATCCAACTCTCGTGTTATCTTAATGTGATAACACATTTGGAAGTGAAGATTTGGACAATTCTTATTTTTCTTTTGATGTTAAGGTGCGAGAGTTGGATTATTCAAGAAGACTAGTTGGACAATTGGATATCAAATTTTGGACTACAAATAGATATTATATATATTTAATAATAGAATAAAATATATTTAGACTATAAATTTTAGATTCAAAAAACCATATAAATAAATATCAATATCTTTTAAACATTAATAACATATATAATAATTGAAATACTGTTTGGAGTAAAATATTTGAATATCATATCATAGCAATATTACAGAATATTCTAAATAACACAATAAATCATTCAAAATTATATTTTTTGTTTGAGAATAATAATATGGACTGAAAACTTCTAAACAATACTAGTATACACATATCTAGTCAAGATTTCAAATTTAATTAGTTTTTCATTGAACTGTGTAAGGTTTTGCATAGTTTGTACCAAAAAGAACAAAATAAAAATATAGAAGTAAGTGAATGAGCTTTGTCCAAATATAATAAAGTTTATGATGTAACGAAATAAGAATGAGAGTAATTCATACAAAATAAGAGTTTTGTCCTTGTACTTATTCTAATAAATAATAATATCTTAAGTTAGAGTTATTTTAAAAATATTTGTTAGTTTTGTCACAACAAATAGAAGACTTGGTCTAATCCCTCTAGTCATGCAAACTGAACTTGTCACTAAAACATGCATTCACAATCAAGACTTAAGACTCACATATAGCTCACAACTTGAGCTATTCATATCTCAGTCCAGTTTCAAAATGATGTAACTATCATCGAAATAAAGCTCATATACAAGTCTTGTTTCAGTTCTCTAAAACAAGAGGACAAAAATCCTTCCAGAAGAGTCTAACACTATCCACAATCCTAAGATCTTATACTTCTCTAAATTGATATGGACTCATACCTCTACTTCCCTAAGAGTCTCTAGAAACTTCAATACTATCTCTCGAACGCTAGCTAGAATCTTTATTTTTCTATAGTTGCTCTGGCTCTCAACTACCAACCATACACACATGTATTAGTATCGATCCAACATTCTCCTTCTGAATAAGAATTGGGGGTTTTCCCCCAATCCTTCTTTTTGTTGGTGCAATTGATGTATCTCTCCATAAGAGAAGTACTTGTACGACGCCCCGGTCGTCATCATTCCACTTGTACCATGTTGAGATGTGGTGATCAGTTTTCGTGATTGATATTTGTAAGAGCTTTTGCTAATCAAACGTATTGTTGTACCTCAAAATCATCTGAAGACGAATGATTACAATCATTCCAGGCTTGACGTCACTAAGAGGAACAAACCGAGGACGTTCTTTGTCCCTTGGATTATCGACAAATATCTTATTTCTGCTTACCATCTCCTCTTCAACTTCTCTTGCCAAGATATTATTTTGTTGAGTCAACTCTTGCAATCCTGCCGTACATGGATTATATCTCGTACCACGATTCGTGCGAGATCAAAAACCATCTTCAAGTGTCTCATGCGCCATAAACAAGATATAAACAAGATAAAAAGAATGACCTCGAACGCATCAAAGATCACTACAATGTAGACGAAAGATTCTAAAGTTACTAACATCGCGTTAATTCTCTCTCTTCGTAATGTTCTCTCCATATGCTCTCGCATGATCTCTTCTATCGAATGTAGAATTGAACTCTAAACATTCTTCAACAGTCTCTTCGAGTGAGGTCTCGGTAACGAAACCAAAAATGTAAACTCTCAATAGTCCTATCGATCAACTACTCCTAATCCCTCAACTTATGATAGTTATCGATCAACATGCAACATGTCGGACCTATCTCTCACTTAAGGGTCACCTCTGATGGCTTTGAGGGAAGCACACCATTAACTTGAAGAGAAAAATGCTAAGTTCAATCCTTCACACACCTATAAACTCATAAATTAAAATTCTTCATTTTAACAACGTCTCTCAAGTTCTCATCTTCTAAAATCTCACACTCTCTCTATATTGCTCAAAATGTCATTACGACGTTGTGAAAATAAAGATGAGGAGCTATTCTCTACTCCTCTATTTATACATTCTAGATTTTTACTTTGGTATCTTTCGGTAACTACTTTTACTAGGTTTTACTAAGATATTACCTAAGGTAAAAGCATTAATCACATGAGTTTCTTATCTTTTCACATGGGCTTTTTCCTTCAAAGTCAACAACTTCTAGAAGGATTTTGAAATATTCTCAAAGAATCTCAAATTTCCACCCTCTGTACACTAGGACCCACTAAAAAGATTACATGTGAAATCGCTTCTTGTTTTTAATGCCCACAAGGTCAATAACTTTAGTCCCACCACTAATATAAGTCAAAAAGAAGATAAGGGATATTTTTCACCTCCTTTCTACCTTTTAGATAAGATTGACAAGATAATAATGCTCACTATTTAAGAAATATCTGGATTTTGCTCAAAAGTACAGTTAAGTTTAATCATAACTAACTTTAGCTAGTCATGACTAACTTGATACCTCCTAAGAGTACTTGGGCAGGAAATAAACATTCTTCACACTTAGTTATAACTAAAAAAATTACTAGTAGACAAACTTCACACGTGTAACATAAGTCGTTACAAAACCTAGAACTACAAGTAAGCACCAACTCGTGGTGAAGAATCCAAAAAGAGTTAATTCGAGAACTTCCTCCTTTCCTCAAACGAGCTTCAGATAAGAATAGGATCTACTCTCTTGACTCCAATGGCACCAGGAACCTCCAAATCCTATCCTCAACAGCCAAGATATCTCCAACTTTCAGCCGTAGGTGATCAAACCTCCAAAACCTCCGTCCAACGGACTAAAAACACTCACACCGTCAAAACAGATTGCTTGATATGTGATCAATCTCCTCCACTAGGTAGATCTGATCACCTTGAATCCAACAAGATCTCAAACATGCAGTCTGGAGTTCTCCTCACGAAGTATGACTAGAAATTTGATAGCAGGAAGCAAAATTTTGATGTAAATTGATCGCATGCGGCTTAATCTCTCTCGTCACGCCCAACACAACAATTCAACCCACGTGCGGTCTCCTCCTCTGCATAGATGAAGACTCCTTGATCGAACTTAGACACCAAGAATGAAGAGCTTGGTCCATCGATCACGAAGAACAACCCAACCTCAAGTCGCAAGTGCACAAAAATCTGATGCAAACGTCTCCTTGCGAGTCAATTCTCTTCACACCTCTCAAACCGCTCAATGCAACATTGTAACGTCTTTAATTTCTTGAAGAACTTGATGTTTTGATCCCTTGCATCCAAAGACAACAAGTTTGGACTCCAGAACGAGGCGAACGGCTCAACTTTAAAAGCAATTGAAGCACCACAACTTCCCTCTCTACGGCTCAATTTCTCCCAAAACATATGATGATCCATCTCTTCACGAATTATCTTATCTTATGTGTCACATGCACAAATCTGAATCCAAAGACACCTTGTGTGCATGCATTGGACCTCTCAATCTCAAAAAAAGTCCATCGATAAGTCGTACATATACGTACAAGCTAACCCCTTAAGCACCCCCTTATGTCAACTTTCACAGTACGTGAACTCTCCAAAATATGACCAAGCAGACCCTTTGTGCCTTTAGTATAACGCTAGAAATTGTAAATACCCAATCGGCACCTACAAGCTAAGGTCTAGCTTGTTCCTCTCATCTTTCAAACTCTATAACATCACTATTAAGCATCCAAATGAATTAGATGAAGTGCATGGAAACCTTACAACGAGCTCTACCACTTGGTGACCTGAGAATGTAGATCCAAAAGTTGTTATTTCTCCCCATGAGTGCTTTAGAGCAAATACATGAAGCTTTAAATTTGACTTTCATGTAGAAGTTGGTCCACGATACGATATCATCATGTATACGTATTGACACACATCTGCACTCATGATCAACATATCATTGATATGGGAAAATTGATTGTGGACAAGAAGTCAGTTTGTGAGAAGATTTTAAATAAATAATTTTAATTTAATTTTAATGAGAAGATCTATGGATTTTCAAGATCAAAGTACTACTGTTTGGAGACCATGGTGAAGCAAGCCGTGGTCATATGTTACCATGGCAACAAGAATGTCAAGAAACCGAGAGGGAATATTTCTACAATTGTCTCAACTTCTCGAAGCTTTTAGAGAACCAATGCCACATATTGAGCAGATTTTGGAGGATGGACGAACGGCTATGGTACACATGCTCCCCTCATGTTGCACTAAGGAGTCGTTGCTTAAAGAGTTGAACACCAAGCTAGTGAGTATCGGTGATGATGAGATTAGTGAGCCTCGGTATTACTCTCTATGATGGATTCTCTTCTCCGTCTACAGGTTTCATAAGCGTTTGCAAAGTTTGATACTTGTGTGGGTTTGAAAATGCACTTATGAGAGAAACGTGACCAAAGGAACGATCCGAGTTGGAAGCTCTAAGGGATCAACTCATGCGAGAGCAGATGTTGCATAGGAATATTTGCTACATGAAGCGTGGGTCGGCAAAGAAAAACCTAAAGAAATACCTATGTGTTATTCACGATAAGATGGATCCAGTGAAGACTAGCATTCTTCATCTTTCGAGCAAGTTAAAGAAGTTATTTGTTGCTGCTTTACCAATGAGTCTCATTGATATGCTCACCCATGGACGAGAAACGAGAGCATATTGTCATCTAAAACCAACAGGACTTGACCTTAATGATTCTAATTTTACTATTTCTTCATTGGTGAAATGTCGAAGAGACTTGGAGTTAGTAGGAGATGTCAAGGATCATACTGGAGATCTATCGAGAACAAGTTCCAAGGTCAATTTCTTTCATGTTTTGTTGGATCAAGCCACTTTCCTAGCAACATACATGGACGACAAGAGAAATGGAGCTGAAGTGGGAGAGGAGGTTCCGACATCACAACACGAAAAAGATGCCGCAACTTCAGCAACTCACGTTCTACATAAACTTTCAAGATGTTGTCACATGTCTTGCTTCTTTAAATGGACAACTCAGCGTATGATAACAAGAATCAACATGTTCTTGCTTATTGTTCTGAGCTTGTTTCAAGAAGAGTTTTCGAATCCATTGGGGTGAAATTTCTTATGGTGAGACGTACATATGAAGATTTCGATGTAGCTTTTTCCAAAGTGAGCACTCGTATTAGCACATAGATGTTTTCACATTACCAGCAACACTTAAGGAGAAATTTGGAAGTGTGAAGCGCAACATCCAATATCGTTACTTCTTGAAGAAGTTGCTGATTACAAGTCACATGTCCAAGACTTCATAAAGAAGATCGAGGGACATTCTCTTCCGATTGCTTTCAAGTTCACGATGAGAGATAACATTTCAATCTTCCAATACATGAACGACTTAGAGGGTGAATGGATACTAGAGGAAAGATGTACCTTGTAGAAAAATATCATGGAGCTTATGTTATGTAGAAGAGAGATCGGTAGTAAAGATGACGACGACTCATCTTAAACTAGGACAAGTCAAACTTTTCGTGGATAATCTCACCAAATATGTGGTAAAACATATCCGGATGAGATGTCCAAAGGGTCCAAGATGTATCAACCACTCATTTCTTATTGAAAAAGAGTGTTAACTTACTTGGAGCAAGTTGAAGCTCCATATGAAGATTTGTTTCATGATTCTTTTTTACCACAAATGAAGCATGTAACTGGCTTCAAGGAGCTGATACCATAAAGACTATAAATGCGGAAGTTTATGATTCTATTGAAGATTTTGACGATGATTGTCCTCGTGTAGATTTTAATTATTTATTGTTAATATGATTCCATTAATTTATATAACTAATATCAATTCATATTATAATATATTTAATAATCAATATGCTTAATATAGTTATAATCAATTCATATTAATATATATTAATAGAATAAAATTAATTATTAAAATTAAGGTTTTACTTATATAATATGATAATCTAAATCAATAATATAGTTTGAAAATTTAATGTACATTTGAAACTAAATTTTATACATTTTCTCTTTTGCTTTTCAAGTACACCCACTAGATCATCGAACAACTCATCATCCTCCAATTGCTCTATTTACCTCAATGCTCTTGGGCTCATTGTTGTCACGAGAAATTAGAGATAAAAATAAATAAAGAAAATTAGACAAAAGTTCTGAAAATGTCTTGCAAAAGCTTCATGGTAAGGTTTCTAATATTGAACCCTCTTCTCCTCATCAATCTCTTCAAGGTCTTATTAGGCAGTCTGTTGCGTGGAACTTGAAGGTGAAGCTCCTTATTGAGATTTTGAGGATAACCTCATATATCTTTGAATGAAATATTTGTAGGAGGATCTTCAAAAAGCCAATGCTTATGAAGCTGAGATACAATAGCCGAAGCATCTATGTGGAGCAAAGCATAAGGGGTAGCAAATGAAAGAATAATCTTATATCCATGTTATGTATATCCATATTAGGTATATCTTCAACATGCTCCAGATTTCTTAAAAGATTCACTGCATTATCAAAAAGCTATCATAAACATACGCTGATATATTTGCAAATATAAACATATCAGACAACGTACAGTCTCAACTTCAAGTAGGGACGAAATATTTGAACTCTGGAGCAAATCTGCCTCTATGGATTCTGTATTTGCTTTGAAGTTGAGAGCAAACCCACAACTTCTATTCCAGAATAAAAAAATTTATAGCAATCCTTCTCTTGTACTCTTCGCTTTGAAGCTCTCTTGTTCAAGACAAGAAGGATGATCGTCCTTAAGTTCAGACTAAATCATCCTTAAACTCTCTTTGCTTTGAAGTTCAGAGTAAACTCTTAACTTCAAGACGAGATGAGAGATTATCTTAAAGTTCAAAGCAAATCCTCCTCTTGTACTCTTCACTCTGAAGACCAGAGCGAATTTTCAACTTCAAGATAAGAAGAGAGATCGCCTTGAGTTCATAGCAAACTTTCTAAGTTTCCTCTTCGTTTTGAAGTTTTGAGCGAACTCTTTACTTAAAAAAGAGAAGAAGGATTGTCTTGAAGTTCAAGCAAAATCTCTTGTACTATTTGCTTTGAAGTTCAATGCCAACTTTCAACTTTAAGATAAGAAGAGAAATCTCTATGAAGTTCACAACAAACCCTCCACTTTCCTTCTTCGCTAAAATCATAGCGAACTTTAGGCTGCAAGACCAGATGAAGGATCGTCTTGAAGTTCAGAGCAAAACCTCCTCTTTAATTTCTCTCTTTGCTCAGAAATTTTGAGAACTCTCAACTTGAGAAGAGATGAGAGATTGTCTTGAGGTCCAGAGCTAACCCTCCTCTTGTACTATTCATTCTGAAGTTCAAAGAGAAATTTCAGTTTCAAGACAATAATAGATATCTCCCTGAAGTTCAGAGCAAACCCTATGCTTTTTTTCTTTCTTTGAAGTTTAGAACTAACTTTAGAATTCAAAACCAAGATATCCACCATTGCTTCAGTATAGAGATTAATCAGAACCGAGCATAAGGATGAATAAGACTCAATGAAACTTTATATCTCACCAAAAAGTTGTTCAGTTTGACCTACACAACTGTCAACCTGTTAGTACACCATTGACATCCAGGAGAAAAGTTCTCAACTGAAGATTGTCCTATTTCTAATGAAGAGAAGGCGTAGATGACAAAGCGCAACAGGCTCGATTAACTGGGCCCCTGTTTGCAATCGTCTTGAGTTCACCTTTAGCATTAATGTATTATCTCAATACATGGCTAACCCAAGATTAAAGCACATCATCGCTGTAGAACACATTTTTTGTTATATCAGGAGTACTTTAGACCAGTATTTAGAAT
This sequence comes from Asterella californica, assembly GCA_036924285.1. Taxonomy (NCBI): domain Eukaryota; kingdom Viridiplantae; phylum Streptophyta; class Marchantiopsida; order Marchantiales; family Aytoniaceae; genus Asterella; species Asterella californica. The sequence continues at coordinate 19,068,461 of JAYKYS010000008.1, forward strand.
ACAAGCACTCACCTCAGCCAATCTCTCTATTCGGCTACACTGATGCTAACAGGAGAGGTCACTTCGAGTCACGTTGTTCAACTTCTGGAAATATTTTCATCTACTCTCAAAGAGCAATCAGTTGATCGTCGAAGAGACAGAAATCTGTCGCACTATTGAGTACTGAAGCTGCGTATATGGCACTCAGCACATGTTCTTCAGAAGCAATACGACTTTGCCAAATCTTAGCTGATATAAGAATAGCTGAGAATGAGCTAAACTAGAGTGCAATCGCACTAGTAGAAAGATCCAAGTTCGACGACAGGAAGAAATATGGAGATATTCGGTACCATTTCATTAAAGACTAAATTATATCCAAGACAACTGAAATGAAGTACTTCCTTACTCAAGAAATAGTAGAGGATGTACTAACTAAGGGTCTATCAGCTCCAAAATTAAACAACTCCTACCAAGACTAAGATAAATATTTAATTTGCAAACAACTAGTCTCTAAGTGAGAATGTTGGAATTAGACTTTCTAAGTGTGAACTTCAGATACCTTGAAGTTCACATGAAATTCTTTTTACCTTAAAATAAATAGAGAGAAAAACAAATATTCCTTTTCATGCTTTCATACCAGCACGGGGGTTTTAAACACGATAAATATCAGGTACCTGATAAATATCAGGTACCTGGCGTAAGGCCAAGTACTTCCATGTCAGTAACAAATCATCGTCTTGAATCTTAGAATGTAGTTAGAGCTGTTCCGAGGCAGCGCAAGTGTGCGGGTTTCCTTATGGGTTACTTAATTTCAGGGTACGAGCTCGAGGCCCTTCTACCCCGCGTTCGTAAGGTCAGGAATAAGAAAATATATTTTTGTTGCCACCTAGCTAGCAAGTGCTCACTTGACGAATAGTATTTGGCAATTCACATTTCTTCACTATTTACTAGGCTGTCACAATGATGTCATTTGCACCAAAATTCATCCATTGCTGAGTAAATCTTGATGGAAAAGTATGACCTCTCCTTCACAGAAATTGCAAAGCATACAGTGCTGAAATTCTATATGCAGTCCAAGTTCCGCTCTGTCCATGAACTCTGCATCACTGCCGGTCAATCAATCAGTTCGCAGCACTCCTGGTTCTGGGGATTCCACAGAGTGGATCGATCCGGTGACTTTCTCTGTCACTTGTCGAGGACCTCTAGATCTTCGCTGAGAGTTTGGGTGTGCGTGGTCATCGCCTTCAAAAGAACTGTAGAATGTATCGATCTGCTGGTCCGAGTCTTGCGTCGCCTGAGACTGCGCATCCAATGGTGCTTGGATACGGATGCACCGTGAAGTTATCAAAGCTTGGGTTTCTGTAAACATGAAAACTGCCTGCTGGCCTGGCTTTGGATATCCAGAAGTAAGAAGTTGTCCACGTTGTCTCGATCGGCATATATGCTGGACATTCACTGTGTACAAAGATCTATTCGACTTCTTCTGATACCTCAAGAGCCTAGTCAATTCATGGCACTGGAGATCTAGACTTCAGTATTACTCGAGAACTATTCCGAGTGAACTAGTTCCCAGAACTGAGCGGTCGACCGCAACAGAAGCTCCATTGGTTAACTCTGGGTCTGGTAGATCTAGACTATCAGTGCTTTCATCTGTGGTTGGAGGACTTCGATCCGCGCAAAATAGTCGACGTAAACTGCGTGTAAGGAACGTCCAGGACCTCCCGATTGCATTTTTCACTGATCCGCTGGAAATGAATTGGACCTTCCGGTTCAAAAGGTCTTTACCTTTTGAACAGGAAGGTCCAATTCCACGAGTGTAGAGATAATTACTGTCGCGATAAGAAATGCTCGAAACGGCACTCCAACCATGATATCAAATAACATCAGAAACAGTGGCATGCTTTCACTTAGCTGTTAGCTCTCGCCCGTCAGTTCCTACCTAGTGCAACGAACTTGTAAACGCAGAACGACCTCACGTACTGAAGGATGTCACTGAACTGCTGAAAGCCTAGAAATCGGGGCGGACGCTTGCGCGAGAGAATGAGCAGGAAGCACTTGAGAGAAGAAGATTGTAATGAACGTGGAAAAGGAGTAGACATCCTGTCGTTCCACGCATTTATTCACCGATTTCATCTGCGTGCGAGTCCTCTGGCCGGCGCGTCCCATGGAAAACTTTCGAATTCAGAGCGTCCCCCCGCTCTGAATTCGAACGTCCATTTCCCATTCGAACTTCCAACAGAAAGTTAGGGTCGCTCCTGTTACTCGAAATCTGCTATCTTGAAATATAGTCGTTGCTAGCTATAGGAAACGGTGAAATCCTTGAATCGGACCATCAAAATGGCGTTGTTCCTCCAAGAAACTGCCTAACGGCTTGTAACATACAATCGTGTACGTTACCACCAGACGTATAAGTGGAAAGCTTACACGATAACCGAAGGAATATCGAAATTTGGAGATGTCTTCATCCTCTTGGCAGCTTACAGGCATGCGTTCTCGTAACGTTGAGTTTACGTCCCAAACCAGAACCACTGACAGGTGAAACGGAGGAAATCCGATACAAAGGGAAGGTCGATCCATCGATTGACAACGTAATAATTACAATGTGCACGCAGAACCTTTAATATTTGCTGTTTTAATTTGATGATTATGTGCCGGATGTACATGTCATGAAATTCTTCCGGAAGAAATGCTCAATATACTTTAAGGTGTGGAATTATAGTAGCTGGCACAATGGGGACAGACCATTAACTATAGATTCAGAGTCTGAACATCCGTGTTGCTGTCCAAGGTTGAAGTCAAATGCGATGTTCACTGTTATAGACGGCATTCAATTTATTTAAAGGTCTGGCCAAGGCAAATATTGTATGAAGAAGGAAAGGGTTTCAGCTTCCGCATGAAAATGTAATGTTATGAGAGACATGGTAAAGTTCATGCATGACAAGTTGGCCACATTTCGTATGAGAATTTATCTTTAGTGGGGTGCTGATCTAGGTGGACAAGGGGTACTTAGACTTTTGCAGATTCTGAAGGAGGAATTATAATGAAAATAACTAGCCAACACTAGTCAATTCAATCAGATTCCATCCGAGTATGGTTCTGAATCATCTCTTCTTGGCTGGCCCATAAGTTTAGGAGCCAGCAGATAACAAAAACTTATATGGCCACAGCCGTAACCATTTACGCTTGAGACCCCTACGTAGTAAAGAGCACTAACTGTATAGTGCTTTCGACATCGTCGTAAATTCCTGGACGTTAATTCTAATCATTGATATTTCATATTTGTTTGTTTTTCACCTTTTGATAAAAAAATGGAGATGCAAACTCTTTTATTTTATTCTGACTGGGTCGTGTGCACCCCTACGTAGTAAAGAGCATTAACCATATAGTGCGATACTTACCTCGTATAGACCTATTGGAGCTTGGGCCTCTAGGAACAAATGTTTAGTGTGTGCATGCATGGTTGAAATGGCACGAGTGACCGGTTAACGTTCACAACAAGAATGTCATTTATTGTGAACTATGGAATTGTTTTTAACGTTTTCTTATCTCAAGTCGCTCTTTCTTCCCTAGGCCTCATCTCGAGTCACTCTTCCTGGATCGTTGTGTGCTGGTTGTTCCACCCCCGGCGGTCAGTGAAATTTTCATCGTTCTCTTTGACAAGGTGGGCCGGTGGTGATCGTAGAGTACATATTACCTGAGATTTGCTACTTTGTCATTTTTGTGTGTTTGTATTTTAGTTTCATTATTGTTAAGTTTATAAATGCTTAAACAGTAAGAAATTCAAGAAATTTTACTGGAAACTGTGAAATTTTGGATAACCCCGAATTTGGTTTCGGAACCGTTATTTGTGAACCGATTTATATACTTTGGAGTGACCAGCATTGGCTTCAACGGACTCCTCCCAACCACTTTGGGTGGTCCGTCCAACCTCAAGACACTATTGCAGATGTGAGGTCTTTACAAATCTCTCAAGACGATAAATATGCATTACTAAACGCGATGGTTCGTATGATTTATGAATGTTTCTTACCGTTACCAAGCGTAAACCTTCATACATTCTTCGTATTCTCAAAATTCTCTGACACAGACTTACCAAACAAAATCTTTCGTATGTTATAAAGAGATACGCTTCATAAATACATTTAACATTTACAAATAATTCGTTTTGTATATATACTAAACTAACTTTTTCATAAAAGGGGTTTAGATTCATGAAGAGCATTACTGGGTAGAAGTAGACGTAGGAGGAAGAGTAGTCTATCAGCCACTAGGAACTGGAATCAAAAGAAGTTTGCTGATATCCGGATATAGTTGTCGACTTCAAAAACTATTAGAGGTGTAGATGTTGACTTCGATATTCTTGGGAATCAGAGTATTTTTCTGTCGCTGTCACAGTAATATAAGTGAGATCCGGAGGGGTTAAGCAGTCAAATTTCACGTGGAGCCAATCCTTTAGCAGAAGTCAAGGATCTGTTTGCCCATTTTTCTCTGATCGCTAGACTTTATCTCCGCGTGATGCGATTTCAGGGTGAGCAAGTCGCTTAAAAAAAAAGAAAATTCTTCCCGGGGTTCCTGTCGGTGTCTCAGAATTCTGTAATATTATTCTCACTTCCACGGTTTGTTTTGGGAATATTGATCGATCCTCTTTTGATGCTGCATGCATTATGCATTTGACACATGCCAAAATTACTTGCCAAGATTACCTGTCACAGCAGGAGTCCTCAGCCTTCTGCCGAACCATCCATAGGCTTCGCTTCTCACATATCTTGACATCTAATGTTAGGAAGTAGGATGAATTGCAAGATGGATTGTCCTCTTAGGAATCCATGTGATGTCTTGTTTAGTTAGGATTGCTTAGATATAGCTCGGAAGACTTCATGTACTTAGGAAGCACTGTTAGAATTCTGGAAGACGAGATAGATGTCTTCTGGAATACTAGATTCATCTTTTGAGAGTGGAAGCTGGACTGTGAGGACCTGCTAAGGACTGACCCTTAGGCTCATAGCAAGTATGTGTGGTTTAGTGTAACATAAGTTCGAACATATTGATGCATCCTCAAGGGTTGGTGTTACCACAAGCAGAGTTGGCCGAGGTCAAACCTTTCATCAAGGAGTTGGGCCTCGACTTCTTCACATGGGACTGGAACCTCGCATACCAGGACTTTGGAAGATGTCTTGGCAGCGTTGCCTCCTCGCAACCGTGTACCTGTCAAGGCAAGGGTAGCTCGAGGAAGATCATCTTTGTGGACGGTGGAGTGGTGGCGATGAGCTTTCCAGAGGTCAGAAGCAGAGAACCGTAGATATGAGGTGGAGAAGAAGATTCTACCGATGATCTCAGAGAAGTGGCATGTACTTGGAAGTACTACATACCTCTTCTTGGAAGACAGACAGGAGAGGAACGGATGGAAGGTGGAAGCTTACCGGGAGCCGAGGAAGCGTCTTCTGGAAAAGTTGTACCTTCATCTTTTCCCCAAAAGAAAGACCTAGAAGGTTAGATATCTTGGAGATCAGGACGTGGAGTTCCTGGAAACTATCTGGGAAGAACATGTCGTCAACTGGGGCGCCTTCTTCCACACCTACGTCTAAGTCGAGTTGATGTACTTGGTCATCCCAACAGGAAGGCTTCTTACCCCTTTTTCTGGTTATATGTACGTGCCTAAGGGGACCTGAAGGAAGACCAGTTGGTCAAGTATGGGCCAGCGAGACAACGAGAGATGAAAGAAGAGACCCCGGAGGAAGAAGACCGAACAGCTACCATGTCTTTCCCTCCCACTCTAGTGTCTCAGGCAAGACCAGACACTCAGCAGAAGATGATTAGGGTGCGAGAAGACACGCCGTCATCAAGGAAGATGGGACCTAGGAGTGTGCTTCGGAAGAGTACATCTTTCTCGATCATCCAATCTGGATCTGAGTCGGATTCAGATGATGACACGCCCAGCACCAAGATCGCGAGAAAGACAGCTTCTACGACTACAAGGAGTCTGAAGTCGTAGAAGCTGTCTTTCGCGAGAAAGATAGCTTCTACTCATGTCTTGGCTTCGCGAGAAAGACAGCTTCTACATGAGTTGTTGTTCCGACTGCAATAAGAGACAGCGCAGCAAAGAGGACTACTTCTGCGATGAAAAGAGATCTTTCATCCCAGAAGACGTTGAGGGTAGCATCTTTTCGAGCGCAGAAGGAGAAGACCATGGTGGTGGTAGAAGAGGTTTCCATGCCTCTGGAAGATAAGGAAGACGTCTCTGAAAGACAAGGAAGATGTCTCTGATCAACTAGTGGACATGAACTTATCTTCTGCGAGAAGACGCCTGGAAGAATTCAGCGCATTCTTCAGTTCAGAGATCCAGCCAGCAATGGAGTTGGTGAAGAAGCGCACGATGGTTCAGGAGAAGTCATTGTAGCCTGGATTCGGTCTTTGAAACTTAATTCAGCAAGAGGAAGTCCAGAAACAGAAGCAGGAAGCTCTAGAAGTCAACCTCCACACCACAGAGAAAATGACCACAAAGTATAAGGTGGAAGCTTCTGTTTATGCCTAGGAGTTGGTACAACTGGGAAATAGAACCAGGAGTTGTAAATGCAACTGCAGCAGCGCAAGTAGGAAATTTTGCAGATCAAGGATAAGCTCACTGATCTCGCAGAAGAGAAGACGACTTGGAGTGCACTGCAGGAAGCCGCGGAAGCTCAAGCTACAAAAGAGAAGAAACAGCGAGTAGAAGCAGAAGCTTGAACCAAGGAGATCACGGCACAGATGAGAGAAGCACTTCAGAAGAAGTTCAACTTCACTGCGGGAAGGAAGCGTCTGATCCTAGCTCGTACATGGGATGACGCTTCCAGGAAAATATTAGTGGACTACAAGGAGAGCATGTTCCGCTACCTGGATTGACATATCGAGGACCTGAAGACTCTCTACAGTCTTCCCTCGATTCTCAATCATGCAATTACATCTTCTGGTGCACCAAGATCGGCGATTGGGAAGGATCTCGACAAGGAGGAGTTCGACCTCGCTGTCAACTTGGTAGTGACAGCGTTGAAAGCCGAGAAGAAGAGCGAAGAAGCCCTGGAAGACAAGAAGCAGAGATGTCTTCCCAGGTGTTCAGAGTAGAGGAGGTGACTACCTTTGACCTCTTTGAGGTCACTCCAGCTCATAATGTCGAGCATCTAACACAGAAGAGCCAAGAAATGCAAATGGATTCAACTTCCCAAGGACCTCTTCTAGCTTCCGAAGCCATGATGGAAGCACAAATGATGAGCACCGAAGAGGAAGTCACTTCAGCCGCACCAGAGGTACCAGCATGACCACCCATGGTGCTAGAAGCCGAATTAGGAGGTCAGACATGTGAGGAACCTATGAGGACAACATCTGACGATCAGGAGTAGGTAGTAAAGGTAGTTAGCAGTTAATTACCCTGGCTATTTTTATAGGAATCAGAGTCTTCTATTTTAAGGTGAACAACTTCCTCTTTATTTATTACCGTTGCTTATCCTGTCCATGTGGCAGGATAAGCAACGGTAGGAGCAGGAAAGTAGTTTCTCAATTGAGAAGGGAACCAAAGCCTGGGAGGTGGTGGTCTTTCTGACAACGTCTCATCTTTCCATGACTGTGAGTTGCGATTGGAAGGGATCTCCCTCCTGCGACTCAAGGTAATTGTATAAAGTAGATAACAATGTAGGATTTTACACACATGTGAGCACACACTCACAGACACTACGTTGTCGTGTTGAGAGTTTTCTTGGGAAGGGCGGAACCTTCTGGCTGTGATATGATCTTGAAGGCTGTGTTCAATCAACTCAGGGAAGCGTTGGGCTCCTGGCTGTGGCTGGTTTACTCAAAGGATAGGCTTCAGGTTACAATGTGATACTGAAAAACACTCATACAAGTCTCTTGGCTCTTCTGATATGTTCAGGAAGCAAAGTTCAGACTTAACTAGCAACGATAAGATTGGACGGCGAACTTTGACACTCAGGATTGAGAAATATGTGAAGGTTCAGATTTCAGAACTCCTCCTACATGTTAATGAGGTCCTATTGGATACACATACGAAGTTTCAGCTTCAGATCAATTCAGAGCACTAAGATATGAGTAGAAACTTTCTGAGTAGAGAAATTACGGCAATTTCTGGTACCCAGACAGCTATTTCGACCTAGAACAGAGAATTGGCTCGATCACTTTGGAAAATTCTTACAGGATTTGCAGTACACAGCTTGCTCAACACTCCTGTGAAGTTGGACCTCCTGACTATACACAGAACTCCAGATCTCCTTCTCTGAAGTCGCTGCTCTAGATTAAGAGCTTTTCAGACCCCCTCTGCTTTAGCGGCCGCCCTGAATTACTCAGTCACTCAAATGATTCGAAAATTTTTGGACAGTCATAGCCCTCCTGACAGTGAATGCAACCACGAAGTTTTGAAGCGATTTTCTCAATTTTGCTGCAATTGACACCGAAAACCCCAAAATCAACAAAAGTGATGCAGTTTTGGCACAATCCGAACTTCAATTGGGCATAACTCCTTGTTTCTTGATCCAAATTGATCAAGAATTTCACTGACAGTGCTAGCCTCGACGAGCTCTATCTCCCTGTGCTCTCAGATTTTGCAGTCCTCTCACCAAATGCTCGAACTCCTCTTAAGACCTCTACTACTAAATTTAGTGGTACACAAAGACAAAATCGGACCAATGGGAGTTCATAGCTCCAATTGGCTGTCCTTTAGTGTCTCAAACCACGTGGTGACTCAAATTTGCACATAGGCTACCACGTCAAGCCCCTAAAGTGTCAGCATAAACCCTAAACTACATGCAAAGACATGTAAAACGACACGTAATCCCGAAAGATAACCTAACCTCGCTAGGAAGCATGCATGGCCGACATGTAATTACAACCCATGAGCTTAACTCCACCTACATGATAATCAACCTACTAAGACTCAAAATATATAACATCCTCCAGTGTCGACTTCTCTGAGGTCCTAACTTCACTCAGAGAGACTAACGCTTGACAGAGAGGTGAATTATTTACAATGTAAAATGATTCACATCACAACAACGTGCGCAGAGTTTTAGAGTAGGTTTGCACCTCCGCTCCCAACAGGGGATCGTAAGGATGCAGATGATAATAGACAACATAGACAGAGAACGACAACATCGTGCAGTCCTCTTTCTAAGTTGGTGTGTCGAGAGATAGTGACAGAAAGTGGATGGATTGAGCTTCCAAAAGTCAATGTAATTTCTTCTCGGGATTGGATTTCATATTTGATTGCTTTAGCTTTGTCTATGTCTTTTGGGGAGTGGATTTCATCGAATTCATACCCAAATGTGCATGAGAATCCTTCTTGTTGAGTGGCGGTGATTGTTAAAAGTTGTGTAGGGTCCAAGCTTGTCTCATCCAATGGAGCACTTCGGATCCCCGTACGAACTGTCCCATGGGAGATTGGTCCTTTGAGTCAGAATAGTCGGAGCAACGACAGAAAAAGCTGGAAGCCTTTTTTCCACAACAGAAGACGACATCTTCGACTGGAAGACAATGTAACTGTAAGCAGATTTGTAGTCTTCTTCCTCAATTTACTACAAGCAGGGATGGCTTGTTAGTCAGGATCCGGACTAGAAGCCTGTCAGAATCTTAATTTCTCTCTTTTCTCTTGTTTCTTTTTGTTTGGATTTTCTTTTCTTTTCCATCTTCTCTCATCTTCCCGTCCTCCTACCTTCTTCTATTGGATTTCTGAGACTTCTATTGAGTATCAGGGATGTGAATGTCATTGTAGTGCTGCCGGAAGATCGTTTTCCCAAGCAGAAGCCTGAGAAGGCTATAAGGACATACACCCTATGATTAATCTAACCCTATTAGAAATTGTAAGAGCAATGTGTGATAGAGAATAGTAATTTGACATCTACGAAGCATGGACAGTCTTCTGGAGGTGTCAGAAGCCGACTTGAACCCCCAGAAGCTGAGAATTGCTTCAAGAAGACCGTCGTGAGAAGACTGGAAGCCGTGACCTGGAAGCAGTAATCGTCTTACCAGACTTCTCAGTGGGTAATTGTGTGATATTTAAGTAGCAGTATTTGTATATTAAGGTCCAGAGCACCTTCTGAAGGGTCTGGAAGCCGTGTGGTTTTGTGAGAAGAAGGGATTCCTAGATAAATCCAGAGTGTTTGTGAGTTTGGACAGATCTTAGAACTTAGAGAAGCGATACTACTCTTTTATGCTACAATGGGCTAAAAGAGAAATCCTAGGACACTATAGTTTTCCACATCGCAACGAGTTTACGGCCTCTTACGTATTACTTGATGCAACAAATCTCTATTGAACTCTGTTGTAAAAGGATATGTGAAGGTCATGTGCAGTGACATTTCGTACGTGTGAATGCACTTGAAGTGAGGACATGGGAGAATGCGCATGGGTCGTCCTTGTTACTCACTTGTTTGGTGTTTGGACAAGAGAGAAAAGACTTCATAAAAATAAGACTTCATGCACAAAACCAGAAAACCCTTCTGTTTCTATATCATCTCTGGCTGCTTATGAGATGTAGATTAAAATATTTCATAATCAAAAGAATGATGCATCACCCTCCGAGACAGATAAGTTACTTAAGTTGTTCTCGGACTTCCCCTACTGCTTCAGTCGACCGTTCATGGTTCTGACCTTCAACAGTGCTTTGGACTTCGGCAACTTCAACTTAAGAGATGTCTTGATCCAATCTTCTGATCTTCTCACTTCGTGTTAGCAAAGGAAAGACGAAATACCGCAGGTTTCTAGCATATTAGCTTAGAAACTGGTCTTCAAAACCAGTTGTGAGATCAGCTTCCGTGGTGTAGCTGAGAAACTTGTAGGGAGGAGGTCTCCGGATCAAATCCCTTCAGACTCACAACCGGCTTGGAGTAGGCTGGCCCCTTCGGGGGAATATGAGGGGCACCAAGTTGCCTAGGGGCGGGACACTAGATGTCCCTTAAACGTACCGTGAATGCGGGACGCCTCCGTCTACCCCTGCACTAGTGCAGTCACCTAGTGTGGATGCTAGAGGGAGATTACCACCAGGTTTTGAAATGGACCTCTCACCTTCGGGTTGGCGGGGTAATTAGTACGAATTCGGTTGCGGCCGAAAAATCAAGTGAAACTGATACCTGAGGCCATACTTACGGCACTTCAAAGTTAAGGGGGAGGAAAACGACAATGGTGATAACTCGGACTCCACGTGTCAGAAGGAGGTGATTCCGGTGGCCAGAGGTAGCCGTGGTGGAGTTACTTCGGGTGGAGGTGGCAGATGCTGACTGTAGAGCCGAGACGGTGGTCGTCCGTACAGATGAACCTGCAAAGCTTAGTGAAATAGTCTTCTTTCGTGTAGATTTATTATCAGTGATTTATTTTTCTGCTGCCATCTGTTTAGGGCGTCTTTTACCCTTGCCATGTGACACTGAAGGTTACGTAGGGTGGAGGAAAATCCAGAGGGGTGTACTCCGAAGAGAGAGAATTCTCAGGGAATTATCGCATTATCGGAGATTGTCGATCATCGAGCAGTGTAGAGTTTACCGTTCTCCATAGGCGAAGTCGGAAGAGGCTTCTTCCTCTTGCTACGCCTCTTCTCTTCTTCATCAACTGTTACCTGAACAGTCGCTGCCTGCTGCTCCTCTTGAGTGTCTTCGGCCTGCCCCTTCGGCGAAGACTCCAATTGCTGAACATCTTCGGCTTGTCCTTCTTCTACCTCACGAACTGGTGATGAAAAGTCCTGTTCTTCATCTTCGCCGAAGCCCAACTGCTTGATTTCGAACTCCTTCAGCCATCCCATACCAAAGTAGAAGATATTGACAAAGCCTCCCATGTACACATAGTCCTGCTTCTTAAACAGGCGCTGGACTTCGTCGTGGAATATCTTCGCCCAGTAAGCCCGTCTTCCGGCGAAGAGGTGTTCGAAGAAGCATACCTTCCAAGTCGACAGATAAGTTGTTCTTCGGGGGCTCAAAATCAGCATGATGGCCTCCGCAATCTTCCTCTTCACGGGATCTCTGTACTCGGACAACTTGTATCTATTCGTCGGGTGCATCGGATGCTCGAAGTGCTCCCCGTAGTTCTGGTCCTCCTTGACCAGGTTCTTCATTGACGCGTTGTCGAAGAGCATGTCACCCTTCGTCCCAGCTTCATCCAGCAGAACCTTCTCCCAGTTCTCGACAGTCCAGTTGCCAGGTCGCGCATATAGTTCTTTGCACGTGCCGAAGTCGTCTCTGATTGCTCGTCCTCTGACCTGACAAGGGCATGCGCAATGTTGTCCTCGCCCACGCCACTTAATCGTTCATGTTCCTTTCTGGTTAGGTAGTTCGTCTTCACTCGGACTATTCGTGAAGAGAATGTACTGACGATATACATTCTCGGATCTTTCCTGGAAAGGTCTTCTTTCGAAGACTCTTCGTCGAAAGTTGTTCTCTTCTTCCGAAGACTCTTCGTCGAAAGTTTCTTCTTCATTAAAACCTAGCTATTCTTCTTCTAACTTCATTGTTTCTTCTACAAACTTCTACATTTCGATCCTCTTCTATAAAAAAAATGAAAAAATGGGCTTTACATACTTCTCCCCCCAGATGTGAGCGACCCCGCGAACACATCAGGAGTAGTATCGCTTGATTCTTCCCCCGTTTACTCGAGTAGCGAAGAGATTTCCTTCCAGGTCTTTAAGTTGGACTGAACCATTACCATAACATTGTGCTACTATGTATGGTCCCATCCATCGTAGTTGTAACTTCCCTGGAAACTTAATATGTCTGCTATCATATAGCAAGACCAAGTCTCCATCGTTCACGTCTACTTTTCTTAACCTCTTATCATACACTTCCTTCCGCTTCTCTTGTATGTCCTTGGTTAGCTCCAGAGATGCCTCGCGATCTTCTTCTAGTGCCATCAAACTTTGCAATCTGATGAGCTGACTATCTTCTGCAGATAGTCTATCCTGTGACAGAATCCTGTAAGTAGGGGTTTCAAACTCAATGGGCATAATGGGATGCATTCCATATGCTAAGAAGAACGGCGTCTGGCGCGTGGTTATCTTCTCTGTATTTCTGAACGTCCACAACGCTGCATCCAGCTTGGTATCCCAATCATAGGCATGATTGACAGTCACTTTGTTCAGAATCTTGCACAGTAATCCATTGCTCTTCTCAGTAAGTCCATTCGCCTTAGGATTATACGGAGTAGTCTTTCGATGCTTGATCTGAAAGTACTCTGTCAGTGCCTCTATGGTATTGTTCAAAAAGTGGGTGCCCCTATCACTCACCAGTTCCAATGGACATCCAAACCTGGTGATGATATTCTTGTGTAGAAATGCTGCCACTGTTATCGCATCATCTTTCTTTGTTGCTTCAGCTTCCACCCACTTGGTTGCATAATCTGTAGCCACCAAGATGTATCTTCTGCGTGTCTTCTTCGTTGCTGGCTGAATAGGTCCCACAAAGTCAATTCCCCATTTCTCGAATGGTGCAAGAGGTAAGATAGGATGGAGTGGCCACTGAGTAGTTCGAGTAGGCTTACCCACTCGCTGACAACTGTCACATCTCTTAATGATCGCGTGTACATCCTTGTACATGGTGGGCCACCAGTATCCTTCATTCAAAATCTTCTTCACTGTATTGCGAAGGGCATAGTGTCCTCCTGCAGATTCAGAATGCATGGCATCCACCACTCTTCCTACTTCTTCTTCTTCTAGACACCTTCGTAGTTCATCATCGGTCCCTCTTTTGAACAGAATACCGCTCTTCAGCTCGTACGGTCCAACCTTATGTATGAACACCGTCCGCTGTTCTACATCCATTCCTTCTGGACACTGCAACGTATACAAATATCTGTATATAGCATGGTACCTACTTGTGGGAGTAACTGTGAGCTGGAAAAGTTCTTCATCTGGGAAGTCATCTGCTACATTATCTTGACGCTCTCCCGTCCTCAATCGAGACAAGTAGTCTGCATTCTCATGATGCTTTCCTGCTCGGGTTTGAACTGTGAACTTGAACTCCTGTAATAACAACATCCATCTCGCTATTCTTCCCGACAGATCAGATTTTTGCACCAGATGTTTTAAAGCATAGTGATCCACATAGAAAACAAACTCGCATCCCAACAAGTAGTGTCGAAATTTTCTGACAGAATACATCATCCCTAGTTCTTCCCGCTCTGTAGTGGAGTAGTTCTTCTCTGCAGCGGATAGCTGTCTACTCGCATAGTAAATCGGATGGTCCCTCTTTTCGCTGTCTTTCTGACTCAACACCACTCCAATAGCGAATGCTGAAGTATCCACATACACTTGAAAAGGCAGATTCCAATCTGGTGCCTTCATGACTGGAGCTTCAATCAACTTCGTCTTCAGCGTTTCAAAGGCTTTCTGTCTCTGTTCCTGCCAGATATACTCAGTAGTCTTCTTCAACAATTCAGTTAGTGGTGCTGCCAAGGTTGCATAGTTTTTGATAAACCTCCGATAGTAACCCACATGTCCTAAAAATCCCCGCAACTCGCTAACATTTGAGGGAGGTTCCAAAGCTACTATAACTTGAACTTTGTCTACATCTACTTCAATGCCTCGCTGCGAGACCCTATGTCCTAATAAAAGGCCTTCTGACATGGCGAAGAAACACTTTTCTGGATGCAATGCCAACTGAGCATCTCTACAATGCTGAAAAACTACTGCCAAGGAATTTATGTGTTCTTCCCTTGGACCAAAAACGCAAAAATCATCTATAAAAATTTCTAAGAACTTCCTAAGATACTCCTGAAAAATGTTTGTCATCATTCTTTGGAATGTGGCAGGAGCATTACATAAACCAAAGGGCATCTTATGATAAGCAAAAGTACCCCAGTCAGTGGTAAAAGTAGTTTTGTCTTTATCTTCTTCTCTGATGGATACCTGATTATACCCTGAAAATCCATCGAGAAAACTGTAGCACTCATGACCAGCTACCCTATCCAGAATAGAATCCGTAAAAGGTAAGGGATGGTGGTCTTTCCTTGTTGCTGCATTCAGTTTTCAAAAATCTTGACATACTCTTATTTTACCAGTTTTCTTCTTAGGAACTATCACTATAGGTGATACCCATTCACTGCTAAGGACAGGAAAAATAATGCCAGCACTTAAGTACTTGTCAATTTCATCCTTGACTAAAAGAGAGTACTTTGGGTTCAGTCTATACTGTCTTTGTCTCATAGGTACAGAGTTTTCCAGTAGGTCAATTCGATGTTGACCCTACTTCGCAGGAATACCCTTCATGTCTTCTATCTTCCAGGCGAAGACATCCTGGTAGTAAGTTAACATGTCATGGTACACTTCCAATTCGGCCCCCTGTAACTTCGCTGTGATCTTCAAAACCTTCCCTTCTTCGAGGACCAAATCCACCGTTGCTGACTTCAGTACCATTCCTTCTGTGTGGCTTACTTCTGAACTTCCATGTCCCAACTGTGATTGCTATTCTTCCTCAGGTCCTTCGTACTCTTCTTCCTCTTCCATCTCATAGCATTGCAAATAGTTCACAACTATGTAAGGTCCTGATCTTTCATTCTCCGAACTATTGCTTGAAGACGAAGAGTCTTCTTCCGAAGTGTATCCTGAATCTGTTGAAGATGTTTCGCCTTGGTGTGTCATCTTCTTCCAACTTACGGAGACACTCTTATCTGTTGGTTTCATAGGATCATTAAAGGACAACTTCTGTTTATACCAATCAGTAATCACCTTAGCACCATACAGCCAAGGTCGCCCTATGAGCACTCCATAGCCAGACTTTACCAAGGGTCTTAGTATAATATAGGTAAGTTTGAAGAATATCCCACCAATGGTTGTAGGGATATCTCGCAGTACTCCCAAGGGTCTCCTTCTGCTCTGATCCGCCATCCTCAACACCCGTGGTGTTGATTCGAACTTATGGTAACCCAAACCATGCGCTGTCTCTTCTGTAATAATGTTCACACTAGAACCAGAATCTATGGGCACATGTTTTATTAGACATCCATCTATCTCGATGTCTACTTCCGGGGATCCTAAGTCCTCCAATCCAACTTGAAACAATGAAGGCAGATTCTTCGATTTAGCCTTCGATGGTTTTCTCAAAGCTGCCAGTAATAACTTCCTGTACAGCTTATTGTCTTCGACCAACTGCTTGATAGTTATATTAGCTTGTTGGTTCAACAAATCTTCTAGTACGTTGTAATGAGGGCTCGTCACTGAAACAGTCCTCTTAGGTTGGTTTGCCACCAACTTCCGCAATTCGGATGGTCGATCAACTTCGGACGAAGAGACTTCGGCTCGAATCTTCCCCGACTCTTCTCCGCTAGATTTTGTTTCTTTGGCTTGCGTACTCAGTTCTCTGTTGAGAAGCGCTCTTACTTCTTCGGAGATGTCCGCAGGTAGCGTTCCTGGGGTCTTCTTCTTTCTCTGCTCTTCTTTACCATCATCCGCCTGTGCCGATGTCGTATGTTTCTCTACAACTTCGCGCACTTGTTCTTTCAAAGTTTTGTGCGCCTTCTTCTCTTTCTTCAGTTGCTTACGCTCAGTCTTTTTACGGTCCTTCGCCTCCTGAGCTGCAGCTTCTTCTAAGGTCTCTCCCTTTCGAAGTAATCTCTTTCCACTTCGAGTCTCCACTTTGTTCACCAGAATCTCCTTGTCTTCTGGCCAACCATTTCCATCTTCGTTTGACAGAGTACAAGCTTTCAGATCATCGACCAACTCGACCATGTTTACTCTTGCATCTGATCGTTGTTGATTGGGTGGCGGTTGAAATCTGACTCCGGTCTTCTGAACTGGTTCATTCGTACAGTCCGTAGCTCCATGACCGGGTTTTCACACTTCCCACATAATGGCATATATCCCACTTGTTTCTTTGGATGAGGACAAGAAGGAGCCCAATGACCATTAGCGTCACAATTAAAACATGATGTACCAAGAGACGGTGGTCTTTCTTGGTAACCTGCAGGGGCAAACTTTCGTTGGGTAACGTTAGTTGCCATTTGTCTAGGTACAAAGCGTTGGATATGTACCGGAGGAATGGGCGTGAATTGCTGAGGCTGACTGGGTATCATGGCTCTATCTTGAGCTTGTACTCCATAGACCCCATCTTCACACTCTACAAAGTAATTGGGTTCGTATAATGGCGCCCACTCCACTGCATGGGTGTTATAAGATGTTTTACTGTTAAAACATTGCGTATTGGCATGTCCAGGTTTACCACAGTTAGTACACCACAAATTTGGATGTGAAGTAGTTGGCGATTTTTGCCTCTCGGGCGTTCTGACCAATTGCACCTTGAGGTCTTCGAACTTCTTAAGAAGATCATCAAGTGCAGTGTCCTTAGATGACTGTGTCCTCCTCACCATCGGAAGTCTGGACTTCGTCATTCTTTTCCGCTTCTTATGCTTTTCCTCTTCGTCCGAAGATGAGGTATTTTCGTCTTCTGATGTTGAGCTTTCGTCTGAAGACTCTTCTGAGGATTCTTCCGAAGATGAGAATTTTCGGTGTTTCCGTTTTGACTTCTTCTTCTTCTTCTTCTCATCCTTTGCACTCTTCTTTGATTTTCTGAAATCCTTCTTCTTTCTCGACTCTGAGGTTTTTTCACGATCTCTGCTGAGGATATTGGAGGATTCGTAATTCTCAGCAGAATCAATGGCTCGTTCCAATGTTGACGTATCAAACCGTCTTACCCACATTTGTTGCTTTGAAGGTAACCCCTTCACAAACCATTCTACTGCATGTGCCGGAGTGTAGGCTGGATGTGTTCCATTGGCAGGTAATCTATCCAAAATTCCATAGAATCTTTGGACGTAGCTTTTCAAGGACTCTTTCCTCTTACGTTTGACGCTATTTACTTTATGTAACACATGCCTGTTATAATTCAGTTCCCGGAATCTCTTTAAGAATTCGTTTTTCATTAGATCCCAAGTAGAAAAGATCGCGGGAGTTAGATTGGCATGACTGTATCATTTTCCGGCTGCATGTTTCAACAAGCTGGGAAAAATCCTCGTACAATCCGGATCATTATCTTCTTTATTCGCGTGAGATACCGCTTCAAATTGTTTGACAAATGAGTCGGCACTCTCTCCATCTCCATCGCTGTCCGAATCGTCACCGCCGAATTTTGGATAATTTTGGCGAGTGAAAGGTGGTGCCCCTGACGGAAGTGGTACTCCTGTCACTGTATGCGGTAGTGTGGAAGGTGGAACTGTTGTCTGCTGTACTTGACCCTGTCTTGTTGGTACTGTCAAGTTTGACATCCTCACTGATCCTGCATTCGACAAATTGCTTAATGGTCGAAGTGTCAGCTTGGCAAGAGCGTTCACAACAGCTGTTCCCACTTGGATATTTGGGAGGTTCACTTCGGGCAAAGTTACTTCGGCCGAAGGCTCTTCAACTGAGTGAATATTTCCTCGTCTTACTTCATGTTCCTTTTTGGGTGAAGACGAGGTAGAGGCCTCTTGACTTCGTATCTTAAAGAGCGATACTCCTGGAGTACCCTGAGGTCTAAGATTTGGGATTTGAAGAGCAGGTGATCCCAATGATAATAATTCTCGAATTAATTCTTGTCCTCTTTGTTTCTTCAAGAGGTCTACAAAGCTTGTGATCTCTGGCCCATGTCTAACGATCAGCTCCAAGGCCGCTTCCGCATCCGGATTTGGATCTTCCGCAAGAGTTGTCAAAATATTGGATTCTGACTGTGCTGATCCTGAAGATGAAGACGAAGATGAAGATTGAAACAACTCCACTCTTCAAAGTGAAGGTGATTCTTCTCTATCTGTCTCCTCTTCTTCAGCTTGAATACCCTCTTCTTTTCTTGTTGATTCAAACAGAGATTCATGCAAATTTGTGGTCCTTGAAGGAAATGGTAACCATGATGCGTCTTTAGGTGAACTCTCTCCACTCCGTACGCTCGAGTATGGAGATTCGATATCTCCCTTCTTCTTCCAGTATGTACACTCGTCTTTCTCGTAACGCATTCGTGGTGAAATAGGTACTGAACTCCTTTCAAGCGAAGCTGAAGTTCCTTCAGAGAGATTTTTCACTTCTTGCCACTTCTGAGCTGCTTGACGTCTTCGCTCCCTCGTTGCCTCCTTCTGGCGTTGGACTTCTTCCAACAATTGTTCGCGGACCAATCTTCTTTTCAGCGCTCGTCTGGTCCTTCCCGTCCTCTGATCTTCTTCAGAAGGCGCTCGTGCTCCCTCCGACATACATGTCGACGGTTACAACTTACTGGATTCAAAGTAAAAGTTAAATCTGTATCCCCGGCAGCGGCGCCAAAAATTTTATGTTTCTATATGTAACAACCCAGAGAAACACAAAGTATCGGAAATAGTAAATAAAGGATCGTTCCCACGAAGATACAGTTAACAATTACACAAAACACAGTACTACAACGTCACAATGATAATTCAGATAGTTTTCTGTTATTCTCACGGAATGGAATAATATCCGGATGAGAGTTTAGGTCTGATAAGAAACCAAACCCAAGTACAAACCTGATAAATCGAATACAAACAACAATGAAATAGTTCTTTGATCAGGGACCCTTCCGACAAACATACAAAAGATTGAGAAGACAAATGTGAATGAATGAATAAGGTAAAATACTACTGAAATGTTACTAGTCTTCTTCTGAAAAGACAGAAGAATACTGATTTCACATCAAGGTTCCAAGAATAAGTCCCTACTCTTCCTAAGGAATGTTCTTCCAACTAAATCCTCATACTTAAGAATTCCACTTATTTGAAGAAGCCAAACTTAAGATGAAGCCACCATCATCCAAACTCTCCTTACAATTTAACTTATGCTCTTCCACTTCACAATAACTGATTTGTTCTCAGATCTTCGTTCAAAAGCTTTTCACAAAGATTACAGTTCAACTTCGGCCGAAGGTTCTTCAAAGTTCCTACAACGAAGTCTCTTCTTTCAAGTTTAGAGGCGAAGATCTTCGTCAATCAGAAAATTACACCTGCGACAGTAAACACCAAATATTCGGAGGAAAATATCTTCGTCCAAAGCATTCACAACATCGCTCCGCACTTTTGGGAAATAGAAATAAATTAATAAAGAACTGAAAACATGGAAAAGGCACGAGGGCTGAGGATCGCGCTGCTTATATACTACTTCGTCCTAACCTAACTATTTTTTCTAACTGCACTAACTGTCTAACTTCCTAAGAAGGTGGAAGACCTTCGCTACCCTACGATCATCTTCATCTTCAACTGAATCTAAACTCCTAAGCCTAACTGTGCTCTGAACTCTTCTAACTGAACTTCGGCGTTCGCTCGCATCTCGCTAACTTCCCTATCTACCTTCTATCTAAGCCTAGAAAGGCGCACTTTCACACCGTCTGGATTAGTCTCTGCTTGCACCACCTCCGCCTTCAGCGCCCGAAGAAGACCTAGCTCGTCCGCATCAAGTCCCGAAGTCACGTACGCAGACAATACAGGCATCAACTTCTTCCGAAGGTCTTCGGAGTCTGCTACCTTCGTCTTCAAATCTTCATTCTCCTTGGTCAGCTCTGCTACTGTAGTCTGGAACTCTCCATGACTTCGCTGCAAGTCAGCTACTTGATCAGACAACTCCTTAAGACGGTCGGCGAAGCTCTTTGTCGAAACCTTCAACTCTTCATCTTTGCCGATCAAAGCAGTCTTTGCTTCTTCGCATTGTCGCCGAAGATCTTCAAGCTCCTTCTCCGACTCCAACCTCAACTTCGTCGCGTTCCGGGCCTCTTCACGAAGATTGTTTTTCTCCTGCTGCCAAGTCCCCCGACTGAAATGCAACTCCGCCAGCATCTCTGAAAATGTCACCTTCCGCTGTACTTCCTTCTCGTAATCCTCCTTGTTATCTTCAAGAAGTCAGAGGATCGGGACGACTACCTCTTCGCCATAGTTCATCGCCTGCCTGAAGAGATCGACTTTGCTCAAGGTTGTTCCTCCCGAAGTACCTTCGTCACAGACAGCTTCTCTCTCTATCTTCGCTCCTGAGCTGCTCAAGTCAACTGTCTCCTTCTTCGTGCTCTTGACCTTCTTTCGGGCCCTCGGTTTCTCCATAGACGAAGTCGGAAGAGGCTTCTTCCTCTTGCTACGCCTCTTCTCTTCTTCATCAACTGTTACCTGAACAGTCGCTGCCTGCTGCTCCTCTTGAGTGTCTTCGGCCTGCCCCTTCGGCGAAGACTCCAATTGCTGAACATCTTCGGCTTGTCCTTCTTCTACCTCACGAACTGGTGATGAAAAGTCCTGTTCTTCATCTTCGCCGAAGCCCAACTGCTTGACTTCGAACTCCTTCAGCCATCCCATACCAAAGTAGAAGATACTGACAAAGCCTCCCATGTATACATAGTCCTGCTTCTTAAACAGGCGCTGGACTTCGTCGTGGAATATCTTCGCCCAGTAAGCCCGTCTTCCGGCGAAGAGGTGTTCGAAGAAGCATACCTTCCAAGTCGACAGGTAAGTTGTTCTTCGGGGGCTCAAAATCAGCATGATGGCCTCCGCAATCTTCCTCTTCACGAGATCTCTGTACTCGGACAACTTGTATCTATTCGTCGGATGCATCGGATGCTCGAAGAGCTCCCCGTAGTTCTGGTCCTCCTTGACCAGGTTCTTCATTGACGTGTTGTCGAAGAGCATGTCACCCTTCGTCCCAGCTTCATCCAGCAGAACCTTCTCCCAGTTCTCGACAGTCCAGTTGTCAGATCGCGCATATAGTTCTTTGCACGTGCCGAAGTCGTCTCTGATTGCTCGTCCTCTGACCTGACAAGGGCATGCGCAATGTTGTCCTCGCCCACGCCACTTAATCGTTCCTGTTCCTTTCTGGTTAGGTAGTTCGTCTTCACTCGGACTATTCGTGAAGAGAATGTACTGATGATATACATTCTCGGATCTTTCTTGGAAAGGTCTTCTTCCGAAGACTCTTCGTCGAAAGTTTCTTCTTCATTAAAACCCATCTATTCTTCTTCTAACTTCATTGTTTCTTCTACAAACTTCTACATTTTGATCCTCTTCTATAAAAAAAATGAAAAAGTGGGCTTTTCAACCGTGCGGAGACTATCGAGTAGAGTGAATCGAAGAGCTAGGGGATTTTACAGAGACTACATCTGAAGATGTTTTTCTGACCGATCAGAGTTTTGATATCGAGAGATTGAGAGTAGAGAGAAAAATCGAGTAGAGAGGAGACCAGACAACTTGTACGCATACTTTTCTGAATAGAAAACGGGAAGCTTCTAGGTGAACGCGCTGGTGCTTCACAGGAGCAGTTTTCTGATATTCTGAGTTACTGAGCGTGAGATTTTCAGTCTGATTGATCTGGAGTTGAAGATCTACTTGCACGCCGTGTGTTTTATCTTCGCCGAATCGAAATCATGATGGTGTGTTTTCTTACCATCCATATTCCGTGTGAGGTTTTCGCCCTCCTCTTCACAATCAAATCATAGCTAGAAGGTTCGCCCTTCCCAAGAAACTCTCGCCTCGACAACGTGGCTGCATATCCAACATAGACTCCCTTCAAGGAGGCCAACATGCCGGAATAGGAACCAAAAGCTAGGAGGAATTGTGTGATATTTTAGTTAGTAGTTGTTTGTTTAGGTCTAGAGAACCTTTTGGCGAGTCTGGAAGACGCGTGGTTTTGTGAGAAGACGGGATTTCTAGACAAAACCCGTGTGGTTGTGTGTTTGAACAGATCTTAGAACTTATAGCAGCGTTACTTGTGCAAATCCTCTGTGGGAACGATATCTTGTATACTAAATGGGCAAAAGGAGTAATCCTGCGACACTACATATAGTGAGCTACAGTTGCTGGTCCGGCTGTTATTGAGAATGAAGACGAAGAGTTTGAAGAGGATAGGTCAAGTGCAGACAGCGATTTCAAAGAGAAGCACTGGGCAAGAGCGACAACAGAGACGCAGATTCAGCTTGGAGGACTTTCTGAACCAGTACCTGCACTTGTGGATCACGGGTCGGAGATCAACATCATTTCCAAGGAGGTGTATGAGAAGGGACAGTGGCCAATCGAAAGGAATCATGGTTGGGTACTTTGTGCTATAAATAATCAAAAGGGTGAGTTATACGGAGCTTATCCCAATATGCGTGTAAGGATTGGAGATGTAGAGGTTGATCAACATTTCTTTGTACAGTCGTCTGCCTCCTATCTTATCATACTGGACCAACCATACATCACCGCTGTTCGAATGGAGACAAAAGTGATGAACGATGAGTCTCATTATGCCAGAGTTTGGAATCCTGATGACAGGTACACAGTACAGTTTTTGACGGTTCGTTCAAGACATGAGCGGAACCGACAAACCCTTAGAGATTCTCAAACAAAGAGATGTAAGGGTTTTCGCAGTCCACTCCTGTAGAGCGGGAAGAAAAGGGTGTAGAACCTACTATTGAGATCCCGTCAGAGTTGGAAGCGAGACATGTACAAAAGGTTGGAGACAGGTATACAGAGTTGGAAGTCTGGATTGCTAATATTTAAGGCAGATGGGTGGAGTCTATTTACAAGAGTTGAAGATATGAGAGAAAATACAAAAAGATGGATGGTGAAACAAGTATCAGAGTTGTGGCGTGTAGGGATTCTGCTTGAAGGCGAAGTGGTTTCTGGCTTGTTTGAAGAGTTTATGTCTGTACAGTCAGTTGTTGGTTGGTTAGACAGTGTGAGTAGATTGATGGAAGGTAAAGATAGTATGACCGTGATCCCTATCCACTCTCGACGCATATATGAGGAGGTTGTTACGTATGTTATCGTGTCGGATATTTTGTGCGTGAAGGATGTCCAGGAAAACGCGAGGTTCCTGGCTGTGGAGATGCTGTGTGCCAAACAGAGACAAGACAAAGAAGAACAACCACGAAAATGAATGCTGTGATATATACCACTCTGAAAGTATGTACACTGTCGATTCTTTCTCCAAACAGCACAAAACTGAGGAAAAGACCAGAGCGGTCTGTAACCTACTTCAGAAGCCCTAAAACAAACCCTTGAAACGCAACCCTAGTATGAAATCGTCAAAGCGTAGCTCAAAGCAAGAGGAACTTCTCTTTGCTAACAACCAGAGCCACAACAGTATCATGCGATCCAAACCCAAGTCCAAACCACATCCACACACTAGCTCTTGGCTAAAGCTAGCTACCACAAGCCATACACAACCAAGTCCTTAACGAACTCAAAAGGACGAAACCTGTAGCGAAGGAACCGAAAAAGACCTATCTGGGAACTTTCTCCTTTCGCCAAACGATCTTCAAATGTTGATAGGGTCTCCTTCCCTGACTCCGTTGACCCAAGAAACTTTCAGATCCGACTCCAGATAGTCGAGATATCGCCAATTTTCGGTCGCAGGTGACCAAACCTTCAAAAACTCCTCCCTACGGCTTAAAACCGCTCACACCGCACAAACGGATCTTCTAAACTGATATCCGTCTTCGCTGGTAGGTAGATCTGGCTACCCTGAACCCAACAAGACTCCAAACAAGCCGTTTGGAGTTCCCCTTGCAAAACTACTCGAGAAATTTGGTCGCAAGCTACAAAAAACTGACGTAAATCGGCTCCCTGCGGCTCAAATTTGCTCACCACACCCAAACCAACAATCCAATTCACTTACAGTCTTCCCCTATGCGTACATGAGGACTCCCTGATCGCGTAGGCACCAAGAACAAAGAGCTTGGCTCACCGATCGCGAAGAACAATCCAATCTCAGGTCGCAGGCGATGAAAAACCTGACGCAAGCGCTTCCCTGCGAGCCAATTTCTCTCACAACTCTCAAACCGCCCGATAAAACTTTGTATCGTCTTCAATTTCCTGAAGAACTCGTTGTTCTGATCCCGATGGATCCAAGGACAGCAAGTTTGGACTCCGGAACGGCCCGAACGGTCCAACTCTCCTTCACAGATAACTGAAAACTCCCATTCTGCTCCCTGCGTCTCAATTTCTCCCAGAACACAACCCCCGATCCGTCTCTTCAAGAACCGTCTTAACCTGTGCGTAGCCTGCACAGATCTGAACCCGATGACACCTTTCGCGCGTGTATTGGACTTCCCAATTCTCCAAAACATCCACCGACAGGTCGTAGGAACAAGCAAGCCCTTTAAGCAGCCCCCTTGCAACAGTCTGTACGTACGAAGTTCAACCCTCAATAATAAGAAGCAGGCCCCTTGCGTCTTTGATATAACGCCTGAAGCCCTAAATACCCAGTCAGCAAGTAACTAGGGGCCTAGCTTGATTTTACCTTCTTTCGAATCGCATAACTTCTTCTCTGGATGTCCAAACGAAGTAAACAAGATGCCCATGGAAAGCTGACAGCGAGCTCTACCCATCTATGTGATGAAAGCGAAGATCCGAAGTTGCGTCAAAAGCCCGTAAGCTGGGGCCTAGCTTGTTTTCTCCATCTTTCGAGTCTTGTAACTTCTCCACTAGGCGTCCAAACGAAGTAAATGAAGTGCCTATGGAAAGCTGACAAGGAGCTCTATCCACTGGTGCGATAAAAACGAAGATCCAAAGTGGTGCCAAAAACCTGTAAGCTGGGGCCTAGCTTATTTTCTCCATCTTTAGAGTCCTGTAACTTTTCCACTAAGCGTCCAAACGAAGTAGACAAAGTGCCTGTGTAAAGCTGACAAGGAGCTCTCGCTGCTCCGACTACTCTGTCTTCTGGGATCCCTTATCCATAAGACCGTCTGTACGTGGATCCGAAGTGCTCCACTGAACGAGTCAAGCTGCGAATCTGCACAACTGCTGACAGTCATCGTCACTCAAGAAGAACACTTCTCATGCACAATTGGGAGGGAATCCAAGGAAATCCACCACCCAGAAGACATGGACAAAGCTTCTGCACTCAAATCAACAATCCATTCCCCGAGAAGAAGTCACATTGGCATGGGGAAGCTCACTCCCTCTACTTCCTGCTCCTACTCCTCGACACACCAGTCTAGCCAACAGGACTGCACGAGGATGCCGTTCCCTGCTCCTAAATTGTCCACTACCTCTATCTACATCTTTTGTCGCGCAACTTGGCGGCTACATGCTTGACTTCTACTCCGACGCTTGAGTTTAGTAGTTCTAGAAGTTAGCTCATATTACTTCTAGTCCTTTATACATATGATTGACACCTTTGCATACGGTGTCGACACTATTGTGTTATATATTTTGAGTCCTAGTATGCTGATAGTATGTTATCTATCTTGTTCAAGCACTCCTGCGCTTGTGCAAATGATATCATGCTTATCTATGTTGTGAAAGTACATAACTTAGGGTTTCCATGCTGATAAGGGTTTAAGCTCATGGGTTGTACTTACATGTCGCCCATGCATGCTTTCTAGATTAGTTAAGTTATCTTTTAGGGTTACGTGTTATTTTACATGCCTTCGCGTGAAGTTTAAGATTTACGCTGGCACTTTAGGGGCTAACGTGGTAGCCTTTGAGTGAAGTTGAGTTACCACGTGGATTAGGGCACTAAAGGACAGCCAAGTGGAACTATGAACTCTCATTGGTCCATTTTTGTCTTTTGTATAACTCTAAATTTAGAAATAGAGGTCTAAAGGAGAGTTTGAGCATTTGGTGAGGGGACTTCGAAATCTGAGTGCACAGGAGGGTAGAGCTCGTCATGCCAAGCACTTCCAGTGAAATTTTCGATCGATTTGAGGCAATAAAGACGAAGTTATGACCAATTGAAGTTCGAATTGTGCTAGAATTGAATCACTTTTGTTGGATTTAGGGTTTTCAGTGTCACTTGCAGCAGATTTGAGGAAATTGCTTCAAAACTTCAAGGTTGTGTTCTCTGCCAGCAGGGCTACGATTTCCCAAAACGTTTCGCATCGATTGAGTGACTGAGTAATTCAGGGCGGCCGCTGAAGCAGAGGGGGTCTGAAAAGCTCTTAATCTAGAGCAGCGACTTCAGAGGAGGAGATCTGGAGTTCTGTGTACAGTCAGGAGTCCCAACTTCACAGGGGTGTTCAGCATCCTGTAGACACCAAACCCTGTAAGAATATTTGAAATTGATCGAGCCAATCTTCTGTTATAGGTCGGAATAGCCAGCTAGGTACCAGAAATTGCCGTAGTTTTCTTGCTCAGAACTTTTCTGTCCATATCTCCGTGTCAGAATTTTATCTCAGGCTGAAACTTCGTGTGTGAGTTTAGTAGTACCTCATTTGCATGTAGGGGAAGTTTAGAAGCCTAAACCTTCATAGTTTTCTTCTCCGTGAGTGTCAAAGTTCGCCGCCGGATCCTATTACTGCCAGCTAGACCTGAATTTCTCTTTCTGAGCATATTACTAGATCTTACACATCTGTGTGAGTGTTTATAGCCCTATTGTGACCTGAAAGCCAACCTCTTGAGTAAACAACCACAGCCAGAAGCCCGGCGCTTTCCTAGGTAGACGGATCACACTCCGACATTCTCTCTTTTTGGTGAACTCGACGTGAAACACCTAGGGTGGGAGTTTTCTTGAGAGTGTTAGAGAATCAGATATCATGGCCAACCAAGGATCATCAAGTGGAGGTGCTACTACTGCTCAGCAACCTGTTCAGCTTGATGCTGCTACGATGAAGATGTTCCAATCTTTTTCCATGTTTATGCAGCAGCAGCAGAGCATAGAGAGGAAGGAGGTATTAGCAACCAAGGCGTTGCAACCTGTAGTGCATCAGATGGACCAGTTCAAGGGGACAGATATTTCCAAGTACGTGCGATACTATGCTAGGGAGATGGAGGTGAACAAGGTACTTGAGAAGGAGATGGTGGAAAACTTTGAACTTGCTGTTGTCATTGAGATTCGTGGGCGTGTGAAAGAGCTCAAGCGGCAGCAAGGACAGAGTTGGGAGAGCTTTATGCGAGCTTTGAAGGAGGAGTACTACACTGAAGATTCAGAGAGGGTGACCAAGAGAACGTTCTTGGAGTGGGTGGTGAAGCCTAACAAAGGTTTGTCTGTAAATGAGTTGTTAAGGGAGATTGATTGTCAGTATGCTCAGCTTTCTAGGACAGAGAAGCTTACACTAGAGGTGGAGAAGACCGAGCTTTTCCTACAAGCAGCGGACGTGACTATTCAGGAGAAGCTTGAGCTGTTGCTGGAAGACAAGAGTGAAGAGAGAGGATTGAAGACTGACTGGAAGGAGGTTGAAGAGGCTGTTTCTTTGCTGACCAAGAGACAGAGAAGAAGGGACAAGGTGGTGGTAAGTGAAGCAGCACCTCTGATAATTCCTGTCAAGCAATTGCCTACTAAGCCCGCTTTGGTAATTGCTAGAGAGGAAGACTCACCGCTTGATGAGTTGATTAAGGGTATGAAGGAGCTTAAGCTTAAGCTCACTAGGTTAGAAGAGAAGGAGCAGAATGTACAGCCTGCTATGCAAAGACCTCAGATGAGAGAAGGCTTTGTTCATCGTTGTATATGGTGTGATAGCCTAGACCATGTAAGAAGAGATTGTGGGGAGTTTTCAGATGCATTGAGGAAGGATCTGATCTTCTTCAAAGATGGTAAGATCCATCTGAGAGAGACTGGGATGATGTTGGGAACCAACTTTGGCAAGGGTGGTACGAAAAGACTTGTGAATGAGATATCAGCATCACATGTTGTTTCTCTTGTGAATGCTGCTACCTGTGGAGTGAAAGTGGAGATGGAGAGAGAGAAAGGGACTACTGGGTTGTGGTCTGATGTAGTGCGGTCCGTAGCTAGAACAGAGCTAGATAAGGATGTGCTACGAAGGGTTGGCAACTCAATTCGAGAGACTACAGGATGGAATGACCCTGTGGACACTATGTCAGTACATGCTTATGTTGCACGAAGTCATCATGAAGCTGTACTAGAAGAAAAACGTAGGAGGGAGGATGCATGTGAGGCTTCTACAGTCAAACGGCCTGCTACAAGGAGTGAAAGGACTAGACCAGAGGCAAGGCAGGAGACAACACCTACTCGGGAGAAGACTATGGAGGATCTATCACCTACAACACCAAAGGAGAAGGAGAGAAGCAAGGAGAAGGGTAAGATGCCTGCATACAAACTTCAGTCTGACATTGAGATTGCTATAGACTTGAAGCAGGTGTTAGAGAACCGTATCTTGAATGGGAAAGTTGAGTTTACTTTGGGTGAGATTATTGGGATTGCAAAGCGTGAGTTCCATGAGGTTATCATAGATATCATGAAGAGGAAACGTCAGATTTTGGGTGAAGCAGCTACGCTTAATGCTCTAGGGACCAAACTGTCGGATGATGAGGAAGATGAGATTGCTGGTTACAGCTCTCAAGTATCAGAGGGGAGATCCTATCAGCACGTGAGGTTTGAAGATGAGGTGGAAGCATCGCAGAAGAGCCATTACTCTCACAACCATTGGGCAAGAGCAACCACAGAGACCTTAGTGAAGTTGGGAGATCTAGAGGAACCTGTGGTGGCGTTGATTGATCATGGCTCAGAGATTAATCTGATGTCTAAGGAGCTGTACAAGCGTGGGAGATGGCTCATAGACACCGACCATGGATGGCTTATCCGCGCTGCCAACAACCAGAGGGGAGAACTCTATGGTGCTTGTCTCAACATCAAGGTAACTGTGGGTGACATCAGTGATGTTCAGAATTTCTTTGTACAAGACATGTCAATCTATCCTATCATTCTAGGGCAGCCTTACATTACTGCTGTTAGAATGGAGACACGAGTTATGGATGATGGTTCAGCCTATGCTAGGATACGTAGTAGAGACGGCAAAAGAGCTGTTCAGTTTTTGACCATTGCTGCAGAACATGAGAGGAATCGTGATAGCTTGAGAGACCGTCCACTGCCTAAGATTACTCAGGAGTTTAGAGAGTCTAGGGGTTTTGGCAGAGTACCATTGAAGAGCGAGACTTCAACGGTACAGTAGAGCTAGGATTCTCGCCTGATCCAGTAGAGCAGGAAGCTTTATCCACTGGCTTCTTAAGACTGACATCATGTGGATCAGTGTGTTATAGGAAGGTTGAGAATCTGAAGAGGTTTGAGAGGCAACATGTGAAGTATGTACAACAGTCTTTGTGGGAGAGTGGAGAGTTAGGAGGAGATGAATACATATCTGGAGTGTTTGAAGAGCAGTATTTGGTAGATACTATAGGAGAGTTGAAATCTATATTAGAAAGCTCTACAGATGATGTAGATAGAGTGGTGAGAGTGAGCTCCAAGGAGCTTTATGATGTTATTGATAAGTTTATAGATCGACAAGAGGTGTATGTGGAGACCAAGTACAAGTCAGTGACAAAGAAAGTCAAACCAATGGCTTTGCCTTTGCCACTCGATTACAATCAGAAGATGGAGCAAGCTGCACGAGAACCGACGCTCAAAGGACCGAGAAGAATTGGGCACCAGTTCACTGAAACAACACTGAAGGAGCTAAGGATTGGAAGTGATGGATTTCTTACTGAGCAAGAGAAGAAGAGCTTCAAGGAAATGCTATCTAGGCATGGTAAGGCGTTTGCGTTTGAGTCACATGAAGTAGGATGTGTAGATCTAAGTGTAGTTGCACCTATGGTAATCTTTACTATACCACATGTGCCTTGGAATCTATGTCTTATCCCTGTACCTAGAGCTCATCTACCAAAGCTGATAGACTTGCTCAATGAGAGGATTAGGATGGGTATCTTGGAACCATCTATAGCTCCCTACTCTAGCAGATGGTTTACTGTTCCGAAGAAGAGTGGAGCTTTGAGATTCATTCAAGATATGCAGCCAGTTAACAAGGTGACTGTCAGGAATATGGGTATAGGACCTATTGTAGACGAGTTTGGAGAGGCTTTTGCTGGTCGTGCTATCTATTCAATGGGAGACTTATATTCAGGTTATGATCAGTTTCAGTTATCCTCTGAAAGTAGAGACTTGACTACAATGAGAACACCTTTGGGGTTACTAAGGATGTGCACCTTGCCACAAGGTGCTACCAATTCTGTAGCACATATGATGAAAAGCATGAATAAAGTTGATGATGTGCCGATCAAAATGTGTGCTGAGGAGAAGAAGAATGAGGTAAAAGATCAGAGGGGGTGCCGTAAGTTTGATGCAGACCATATAGTTGACTGCGATAAGATATTGAGTCGACTGGAGGAGGTTCATTTGACTTTATCAGGAGCAAAGTCTGTATTTGGAGTACAGGAGGTGTTAATAGTGGGACATCTGTGTGGATCTTATGGTCGGAAACCTTGTCCAAACAAGGTTGATGCCATCCGAAGGATGACGGAGACATGTGGATCGGTTACTGAGGTGAGAAGGTTTCTAGGAGCATGTGTGTTTTATCATATATGGATTCCACACTTTGCACATGTAGCAGATCCGTTGTACAAGCTGCTGAGGAAGGGGCAAAGATTTCAGTGGCAAGAGGAGCAAAGCAAATCTATGAGGAAGTTGAAGGATCTTTTGGCTTCACCACCAACTCTACGGACGGTAACATATGAGTTGGGCAGATCTGTTATCCTTATTGTTGATACTAGTCCTATTGGCATTGGATGGGCTATAGGACAAGATGATCAGGATGGAAATAGATATGTGGTGCGTTTTGATGCTAAGGTATTAAGTTCACGGCAGAGAGACTACCCTCAGGTCAAGAGAGAACTATGGGGAGTAGTTACTGCGATGAAGAGTGACAAAGAATACTTGATAGGAGCACTTGTGGTTGTGGAGACTGTAACGACCTATGTTACACAAAGGAAGTTTGTCTATTAGTAAGGTGTTTAGTTATAACTAAGTGTTGAGAATGTTTATTTGCTGCCAAAGTACTTTAAAGAGGTATCAAGTTAGTCATGACTAGCTAAAAGTTAGTTCTGGTTAAACTTAGCTGTACTTTTGACAGAATTCAGATATTTGCTAAAGAGTGAGCACTACTATCTTGTCCTCTTGTCTAAAAGGTAGAAAGGAGGTGGAAAGTATCCCTTATCTCTTTTTTGACTTGATATGAGTGGTTGGATTAAAGTTGTGGACTTTGTGGGCATTAAAAACAAGAAGAGATTCCACATGTTTCCTTTTTAGTGGGTCTTAGTGTAGAGGGGGGGTGGAAATTCGAGATTCCTTGAGAATATTCCAGAATCCTTCTAGAAGTTGTTGACTTTGAAGAAATAAGCCCATGTGAAAAGGTAAGAAATCCATGTGATTAATGCTTTTACCTTAAGTAATATCTTAGTAAAACCCGGTAAAAGTAGTTACGGCTGAGTTACCGGAGGGTACCAAAGTAAAAACCTAGAATGTATAAATAGAGGAGTAGAGAAGAGCTCCTCATCCTTGTTTTCACATTGTCGTAATGACAACTTGAGTAATATAGAGTGTGGGATATTTTTAGCATGTGAGAATTTGAAAGACGTCGTTAGAATGGAGGATTTTAGTTGATGTGTTTAAAGGAGATTTTTAGTTGATAAGTTTGTGGGTGTATGAATGAGTGAACTCAGCATTTTCCCTTCAAGTTCATGGTGTGCTTCCATCAAAGCCATCAGAGGTGACCCCTGAGTGAGAGACATGCCCGACATGTTGCAGATTCGTGGATGACGATCGTGGAGGTTGAGAGATGGGGGGGTAGTTGATCCATAGGACCGCGGAGGGTTTACAAGACAGATTGTTTACCTCTCTTGGGAATGATCACTAGCTGTACAACTCCAGATATTGCTACGTTGAGGTGGATAGCATATATCAAGTCATTGAACCCAGAGTTTAGACATATTGCAGGAAAAGAAAATCTTGTGGCAGATATGTTATCAAGGGCTAGGTATTACGATGAGAAAGAAATGATAGATGATCAGGAGGATGTGGGAACAGAGTTCTATTCTAGTGCTCTTGCTAGAAGAGATAGAAGCTGTTTTGCAGCCTCGTTGGAGTTTTTTGAGGAAACTGTGTATGATGGCGAGTGGTTGGATCTTGGGCGCTATTTGAGTTCACTGGAAAGGCAAGAAGGCTGGTCTGATGCAGATTTCAAGAGGATCCGTAGAATAGCTTATGGTTACTTTTTACATGAAGGACATCTATGGAAGTGCCCTAAGCTACAAGGAGGTATACCGCAACGGGTGGTATGTGACTTGGAATTGTAGCAGCAGCTGATCAAGGAGTTTCATGAGAGTCTATGGGTCGGTCATAGAGGAGTTTGGGCTACATTTGTCAAGATAAAGGAGAAGTATTGGTGGAAGGGTATGTATAAGGATGTAGTACAGTTTGTTTCATCCTGTATACCTTGCCAGATGTATTCAAACGTACGTCATCGTGATGGACTGCATCCTACTTATCCTTTAGCCATTCATTACAAATGGGTAGTTGATCTGGTAACTATGCCATTTGGACTTGGACAAATGAGATATCTAGTCTTGGCTAGAGAAGATCTATCTAACCAAGTCGAAGGCCGTGCCTTGAGGACGAAGACCACTGCTAGTGTCTGCCGCTTTCTACTTGAAGATGTTATTTGTAGGTATGGGTGTGTGGGAAAGATCACTGCAGACAGGGGCGAGCTGGATTCACAAGAAGCAGTTGAGTTCTTCAAGCGATTGGGAATCAAGTTGGCGTTAACCACTGCTTACAATCCTGAAGGGAATGGCAAGAGTGAAAGAGGTCATCCGCCAATCATCAAAGCTTTGGTAAAAGCTTGCAAGGGTAAGATTCGTGAATGGCCTAGACTGCTACCGTTTGCTTTATGGGCAGACCGTACAACTCATAGTACCGTTAGAACATGGATACATAGGACAGAAACCTGTGATGCCGATTGAGGAGGTTGTGCCTACTTGGAATGTTTTGCCATGGGAAGATGATAGAAGTACGGAGGATCTTCTTGCATTAAGGATCCAGCAGTTAGAACGAAGACCTGAGGATGTTGCCAAAGCTGTCGAAAGATTAAAGATTGCTAGAGAGAGAAACAAAGGCAGATTTGATAGAACACATAGATTACGACCCAAGCCAGTTAAAGAAGGTGATTGGGTGTTAGTCTATGATAGTAGTCTTGATAATCAGCATAGCACTATCAGGAAGTTCTCCAAGAGATGGTTTGGACCTTATGTGGTGTTAGAAGTTTATGATAATGCCACATACTCCTTGAGAGAGTTAGATGGTGCAGTGCTCAAGATACCAGTCGCAGGAAAGAGAATCAAGCTCTTTAGGAGGAGAGGGGAGGACCAGAACGTTGCAGAGTTTGCAGAGGACGAAGCTGAAGACTCAATGCATGTTGAAGATGAGTTTGAAGCCGAAGCTGAAGAGTCTTGATCTGGTGGCACATACCGGAGGATGTGCAGGTTCAGAGGGGGTGGATGTCGCGCTACTTGGTGGCTACATGCTTGACTTCTACTCCGACCCTTGAGTTTAGTAGTTCTAGAAGTTAGCTCATATTACTTCTAGTCCTTTATACATATGTTTGACACCTTTGCATACGGTGTCGACACTATTGTGTTATATATTTTGAGTCCTAGTATGTTGATAGTATGTTATCTATCTTGTTCAAGCACTCCTGCGCTTGTGCAAATGATATCATGCTTATCTATGTTGTGAAAGTACATAACTTAGGGTTTCCATGCTGATAAGGGTTTAAGCTCATGGGTTGTACTTACATGTCGCCCATGCATGCTTTCTAGATTGGTTAAGTTATCTTTTAGGGTTACGTGTTATTTTACATGCCTTCGCGTGAAGTTTAAGATTTACGCTGGCACTTTAGGGGCTAACATGATAGCCTTTGAGTGAAGTTGAGTTACCACGTGGATTAGGGCACTAAAGGACAGCCAAGTGGAACTATGAACTCTCATTGGTCCATTTTTGTCTTTTGTATAACTCTAAATTTAGAAATAGAGGTCTAAAGGAGAGTTTGAGCATTTGGTGAGGGGACTTCGAAATCTGAGTGCACAGGAGGGTAGAGCTCGTCATGCCAAGCACTTCCAGTGAAATTTTCGATCGATTTGAGGCAATAAAGACGAAGTTATGACCAATTGAAGTTCGAATTGTGCTAGAATTGAATCACTTTTGTTGGATTTAGGGTTTTCAGTGTCACTTGCAGCAGATTTGAGGAAACTACTTCAAAACTTCGAGGTTGTGTTCTCTGCCAGCAGGGCTACGATTTCCCAAAACGTTTCGCATCGATTGAGTGACTGAGTAATTCAGGGCGGCCGCTGAAGCAGAGGGGGTCTGAAAAGCTCTTAATCTAGAGTAACGACTTCAGAGGAGGAGATCTGGAGTTCTGTGTACAGTCAGGAGTCCCAACTTCACAGGGGTGTTCAGCATCCTGTAGACTCCAAACCCTGTAAGAATATTTGAAATTGATCGAGCCAATCTTCTGTTATAGGTCGGAATAGCCAGCTAGGTACCAGAAATGGCCGTAGTTTTCTTGCTCAGAACTTTTCTGTCCATATCTCCGTGTCAGAATTTGATCTCAGGCTGAAACTTCGTGTGTGAGTCAGTAGTACCTCATTTGCATGTAGGGGAAGTTTAGAAGTCTAAACCTTCATAGTTTTCTTCTCCGTGAGTGTTAAAGTTCACCGCCGGATCCTATTATTGCCAGCTAGACCTGAATTTCTCTTTCTGAGCATATTACTGGATCTTACACATATGTGTGAGTGTTTATAGCCCTATTGTGACCTGAAAGCCAACCTCTTGAGTAAACAACCACAGCCAGAAGCCCGGTGCTTTCCTAGGTAGACGGATCACACTCTGACACCGGGGAAGTCGCTTCCTCCACTCGAAATACCTAGGAAGACAGCTCTTCATCATGTCTTCCAGAAGACATCTTGTCTTACGGGGCTTCTTCCGGGGTCTTCTCGGCTTCCAACGCTGTCACTACCAAGTGGACAGCGATGTCGAACTTCTCTTTCTCCAATTCGGATCCAGTCGATGATGTTGGGGCTTGGGAAGATGCAGTTGCAAGTGACGGAATCAAGAGAAGACCAGAGAGTGTCTTCACTCCCTCTATCTACCGATCCAAATACCTGAACATGCTCTCCTTGCACTCTACCAACATCGTCTTGGACTCGTCGTCCCATTCTCTAGCTAAGGTAAGAAGCTTCCTACCCGCGGTGAAGTTGAACTTCTTCCGAAGCGCTTCCACCGACTGAACTAACATCTCCTGCGCACGAGCTTTCGCTGCTTCCCGCTGCATCTTTTCGGTTGCAGTCTGCGCTTCTGCGGCTTCCCGCAGTTTCTTCCATGTCGTCCTTTTCTCTGCAAGGGCGGTGATCTTACCTTGCACTCGCAGAACCTCCTGGTCACGCTGCTGTAAACACGCCTGCAACTCCTGGTTGCTCTTCTTCAGCTACGTTAGCTCCTTGGCAGAAGCGGCTGCTTCCGCCTTGTACTTCGCTGCGAGCTTCTCCGTGGTGCGGAGGTTGGCTTCCAGCGCTTCTTCCTTCTTCTGGCCTTCTTCCTACCGCATCAGAGTGCACAGACCGCATCCAGGCTGTAAAGGCTTCTCCTGTACCTTCGCTCTCTTCTCGATCAACTCTATAGCTGGCTGGATCTCTGAGCGTAAGAAGGCACTGAACTCCTCTAGTCTTCTTCCTGCGGAAGACAGACTCATCTCCACAATCCGATCAGAGGTGTCGACCTTGTCTTCCCGAGGCAAGGGTGCTTCTTCCACCACTATGGTCTTCTGCTTCTACGTGCGAGAAGAAGTTACTCTTCTCATCTTCCGAGGTGGAAGATCTCTCCTTAGAGCAAAAGCGGTCCTCTTTACTGCGCTTCCTCGCATCGCAGTAGGAGTATCCATCCATCCTTCGTCTTTTGGAGTCTTCAGAAGACTCCCTGGTGTTGCAAAAGCGATCTTCTGGGCAGCTCGGGTACTCGGTGACTCATCTGATGAGTCGGACTCCGATCCAGAGTGAATGTCGCGAAGGAGGTGGTCTTCCTAGGCACGTTCCTAGGACCCATCTTCCTTGGTGGTGTCGCGTCTTCCGATCCACTGGAATCGTCTTCCTTCACCAGAAGCGTCTTCTGATGAGTACCGAGCCTCATCTGCGGCATCAGAGTGGGAGAGGGAGTCATCGCTGCTGCTCGATCGTCTTCCCCCGAGGTCTCCTCCTTCGCCTCCTGCTGCCCTGCTGGTCCATATCTTACCAACTGATCTGTCGTGAGATCCCCCTTGACCACGTACAGATAACAGAAGAATGAAGTAAGATGTCCTCCTGCCGGGGTATCTAAGTACACCAGCTCTGTCTATACATACGCATGGAAGAACGCACCCCAGTTGACATTCTCTCCCGCGCACACTGCTTCCAAGAACTCCACGTCCTGATCTCCAAGATACCTCGTCTTCTGCGCCTTCCCCTTAGGAAAGAGGTGAAGGAACAGCTTCGCCAGAAGACGTTTCTGCGGCTCCCGGTAAGATTCGACCTTCCAGCCGTTTCTTCCCTGCTTGTCCTCCAAAAAGAGGCAAGATGTGCTCCCCGGCACATGCCACCTGCTCGAGATCATGGGTAAGATCTTCTTCTCGAGCCAACAACCTCGGTTCTCGGATTCTGGCCTGTGGAAGGCCCTGCGCCACCAATCTTCGGTCCAGGAAGATGATCTTCCTCGAGCTACTCCTGCCTTCACAAGTACACGGTTGCGAGGCGGTAAGGCTGCCCAAACCTCCTCCAGAACACCCTGGTCGGCGAGGTTCCAATCCCACATGAAGAAGTCGAGTCCTAACTCCTTGATGAAGGGTTTGGTCTCGGTCAACTCTGCTGTCGGTAACACCAATCCTCGAGGATGCATCGACATATTTGAAACTCTGTTGCACTAAGCCACACGTACTTACTGTGAGCCGAAGGCTCAGTCCTTCCCAAGCTCTCACAGTCTAGCTTCCATTCTCAGAAGACGAATCTAGTCTTCCAGAAGACAACTACTCCGTCTTCCGGATTTCTAACAGTGCTTCCTAAATAGCTCTCGTCTTCCGAGCTATATCTAAATAATCCTAACTAAGCAAGGCCTCACATGGATTCCTAAGAAGACAACCCACCTTGCATTACATCCTACTTCCTAACAGAAGATACGAGATTTGCGAGAAGTAGAGTGCATAACAGGTTCAGAAGATGGTTGCGGGCTCCTGCGGTGACAGTAGCCTCTGGGAAGACTCCCGGGACAGCTTCCGATTCAGTATCTTTCTCGGAAGACCTCTCGAAGTCAGGCTTCCTTTCACTGGTTTCACTTGTCTTCTGCTACTTACACGCAATCTATCCTCAAAACAGATTCAAGACAATTGCACTCTATTCTTCTGACTTCTTACCTCTCATACACACTCAAAAGAAGCTTACTACATGATAGGAAGACATGACCCTCGACCATTCTCTCCAGATTCTGCCAGCAAGACTTCTCATAACTCTCTTCTAAGTTCGGGAAGAAGAAGGAATAGGTTGCTATGCGTCGGACAAAAGAGATCCGTAACAGACCCCCACGTCTTCTCGCGCATTCTGCCAGCCTTTCCAATCTTCTAGTCTCTCTAGGAAGATGTGGATTTGAGAAGCTTGGAAGATCGGGAGGCACAGGCCTAGTTCTCGACTTCCAACTTCTCGAAATAACAAACAACTCACCACGCCAATCAGGATTCGTACCAAGCCTCTCTTAACACCAAAGCAAAGCAAATCCACTCTTGATACGAATTGTATACAGTCGTCTTTCGAAGACAGTCAGGCTTCTGAAGCGTCTTCCGAAGATGTTCAGATCTTCCGCAGCGTGTTCTGTTCAAGGTTTCGGGAGTAGAGGGATGGTAGGATAGGGAAATTGATAGCTGGGATCTCCAATTTGAGGGCGAGGAGTAGGGAAGCTCGAATTGCACTCGGGAAGAAGCAAGAAGATGGCTGTCAGAAATTGGGCAGCGCTTCCGTGCCCAATGTCTCAGAAGGAAAAACGTGGGGAGGGAATTGATCGATCGGGTTGCCTGCAAACAAATGGGGAAGCGCGGGGGATACCCAACAAAAGGCGAGAAGCAGTGGAGAAGGAAAGAGAACATGGGAAGAACCTCTACAGTCTTTTGTCTTCTTCCCGGTCTTCCTTCAGTCTTCTGCGCACTTACGACTTCGACCTCAGCTCGAATGCGAGCCCACTAAGCTGCTGCCGCTGCCAATGCCTCGCCACTCCTCAATCGAAAGGTTCCTCCTCTGATTCCTTGCAGCTGCTCTCCAATGTCTCCTTCCGGGAGTCTCAAGAAGACCCCTTCAGCTCGATACGATTCCTACTCTCAGCGATTTACCCTCGTCTTTTTCCTAGCTGTGAATCGATCCTGGCTCCACTCAATTTCACTCTGCTGTCTTCACTCAACTAGATTTCCTTCCAATTCGATCTTCTAAGCCAAAGCAACCCCGATGCGGGAAGTGGTGAGTGTTCTGCGCTAATGCGCTTCCTTCGCATCTTCTCGCGCAGATTAGGAGTTCTCAACCTAGATGACCTACCTGACCTACCTAACCGACTCGGTGTTACCTGGTGGGTACACCTACTTCTTTACTTGGAAATACGCGGTTAGGCTTCCGCGGTTGCCGTCTTCCAGAAGATACGTGTCTTCCGTCTTCCGCCGTCTTCTGTCTTCGGAAGACACAACAGAGAAGACGATTCCCGAAAGATGGTCGTCTTCCGAAGAAGTCAACTTCTTATTACAAAAAGATTGTAAGATCCTCTTCCTTCTAAGGAAGCCGTAATCTTAAGTAACAACGCTTCTTCAGTTATACAAACAAGTTATTAATCTTAAAAATTTCAAAAATTCATGAATCTTGTAAATTGTGGGCACCACAGCAACCCATACTTCATACTTATCATCTCCGAACCGATCAACACCAATAGCATCTACTGCTCCAACCATCTGACTACTTACTTGTTCAGTCAATACTTGTCTCTTTCTCTTCATGATGTTTATTATCAACTCATGAAACTCTCT
Organism: Asterella californica; assembly: GCA_036924285.1. NCBI lineage: Eukaryota > Viridiplantae > Streptophyta > Marchantiopsida > Marchantiales > Aytoniaceae > Asterella > Asterella californica. Next base: position 19,108,171 of record JAYKYS010000008.1, read on the forward strand.
CTTTGCGATACCAAGCACTTCACGAAGAGTGAACTCAACTCTAGCATCCAAAATATGTTGCTCCAGAACAGCACGCAAGTCTGTTGTTGTTTCGATGTCTGCCGCTAACTTGTAAGCTGGAGCTTTCTCTTTCTCCTGTGTTGTAAACCTCTTTCCTCGTACTCTATCTGTAGCAGTAGTCTCTTGTGGCAAATCCTGTACCGTAAACCCTCCGTGGTCCTATCGATCAACTACCCCCCCCCGATCTCTCAACCTCCACGATCGTCATCCACGAAACTGCAACATGTCGGGCCTGTCTCTCACTCAAGGGTCACCTCTGATGGCTTTGATGGAAGCACACCATGAACTTGAAGGGAAAATGCTAAGTTCACTCATTCATACACCCACAAACTTATCAACTAAAAATCTCCATAAACTCATTAACTAAAATCGTCCATTCTAACGACGTCTCTCAAGTTCTCACATGCTAAAAACATCTCACACTCTCTATATTACTCAAGTTGTCATTACGACGATGTGAAAACAAGGATGAGGAGCTCTTCTCTACTCCTCTATTTATACATTCTAGGTTTTTATTTTGGTACCCTCCGGTTACTCAGCCGTAACTACTTTTACCGGGTTTTACTAAGATATTAGTTAAGGTAAAAGCATTAATCACATGGGCTTTTTACCTTTTCACATGGGCTTATTCCTTCAAAGTCAACAACTTCTAGAAGGATTCTGGAATATTCTCAAGGAATCTCGAATTTCCACCCCCCCTCTACACTAGGACCCACTAAAAAGGAAACATGTGGAATCTCTTCTTGTTTTTAATGCCCACAAAGTCCACAACTTTAATCCAACCACTAATATCAAGTCAAAAAGGAGATAAAGGATACTTTCCACCTCCTTTCTACCTTTTAGACAAGATGAAAAGATAGTAGTGCTCACTCTTTAGCAAATATCTGAATTGTGCCAAAAGTACAGCTAAGTTTAACCATAACTAACTTTTAGCTAGTCATGACTAACTTGATACCTCCTAAAAGTACTTTGGCAGCAAATAAACATTCTCAACACTTAGTTAGAACTAAACACCTTACTAATAGACAAACTTTCTATGTGTAACATAGGTCGTTACATTTTACCCCCGGACTAAATTTTCGCTCCGTCCTCGGAGTGAAGAGAGAACTTTCGTCGATGAAACAACTTCAACTTGTCATGGTTGACCCGATCGAATCTCCTTCCTTCCAACTCCTGAAGGTCATATGTGAAGTTGCTCCACACCTTATCTACAACAAAAGGACCAAAATATCTCATACAACATAACCCAATCTCCGACTTGAAAAGGTTTTACCTCCTTGCCCAACCGTTTGTCATAACTCTTCTTTTGATACGCCTGAGCTCGTTCCATCCGGATCATTGCTACCGCTCGGGTCTCTTCCAACTCCATGAGTTGCTCCCTTCTTGATCTGACCACGTCTTCTCCTCTCGACCTCTTCAACTTTCGTTGAATAGTTTGAAAAGTATCCAATTCGAATTGGATGGCAACTTGACTCCACTCCATAAATCAGTCGAAATGGGGAGTACCCAGTAGAAGTCTTTGTTGTCGTTCGATACTCCCATAAGATGACATGTAGCCTCTTATCCCAAGTATGTTTCGCAGTCTCAACACCAGCATCAGCAAAGTGACCTCCGCAAACAGTTCCGTCGTGAAACTCGTGCATTAGCTTGAATGCCTCCTTCTGACCAACTGCTCTCCTTAGTAAGCCATCTGCTCCTTGATGAAATAGAATTCCCTCCACCATGGTGTAAGGTTTGCATCTCTTGATCAACGCATTACGTTCTCGGGTATGCATACCTTCTGGAAAAGAGCCATCTGCAAGGAAACTCCAGATTTCCTTGTACTCGTCCGGTATCTCCTCAATGCTTGTGATGGTCATCAGATGCTCGTCTGAAAATGAATCATCAAACGGTTCTTCTCCCTCATCATCATAAGCCCTCGACAAAAGATCAGCATTCGCATGCTTTTTCCCTGGTCTATCTTCGATCATGTAATCATATTCTATTAGAAGGATCTTCCAACGAGCAATACGACCTTCGACATTAGTGTAGTGACGTAGGATTTCTCCTTTTGCCCATTTAGTATACAAGATATCGTTCCCACAGAGGATTTGCACAAGTAACGCTGCTCTAAGTTCTAAGATTTGTTCAAACACACAAACACACGGGGTTTGTCTAGAAATCCCGTCTTCTCACTAAACCACACAAAACAACACGTTGTCGGAGTGTAATCCGTCTACCTAGGAAAGCGCCGGGCTTCTGGCTGTGGTTGTTCACTCAAGAGGTTGGCTTTCAGGTCACAATAGGGCTATAGACACTCACACAGATGTGTAAAATCTAGTAATATACCCAGAAGGCGAAATTCAGGTCTAGCTGGCAGTAATAGGATTCGGCGGTGAACTTTGACACTCACGGAGAGGAAAACTATGAAGGTTTAGACCTCTAAACTTCCCCTACATGCAAATGAGGTACTACTGAACTCACAGACGAAATTTCAGCCTGAGATCAAATTCTGACACGGAGATATGAACAGAAAAGTTTTGAGCAAGAAAACTACGGCAATTTCTGGTACCTAGCTGGCTATTTCAACCTATAACAAGAGTTTGGCTCGATCAATTTCGAAGTTTCTTACAGGATTTGCAGTCTACAGGGTGCTGAACATCCCTGTGAAGTTGGGACTCCTGAATGTACACAGAACTGTAGATCTCCTCCTCTGAAGTCGCTGCTCTAGATTAAGAGCTTTTCAGACCCCCTCAGCTTCAGCGGCCGCCCTGAATTACTCAGTTGCTCAATCGATATGAAACTTTTTGTGAAATCGTAGCCCTGCTGGCGGAGAACACAACCTCGAAGTTTTGAAGCAATTTCCTCAAATCTGCTGCGAGTGACACTGAAAACCCTAAATCCAGCCAAAATGATTCAATTCTAGCACAATCCGAACTTCAATTGCTCATAACTCCGTCTTTATTGACTCAAATCGATCGAAATTTTCACTGGAAGTGCTTGGCATGACGAGACCTCTCTCCCTGTGCTCTCAGATTTCGAAGATCCCTCACCAAATGCTCGAACTCTACTCTAGAGCGCTGTTTCTAAATTTAGAGTTTAACAAAAGACAAAAACGGACCAATGGGAGTTCATAGCTCCACTTGGTTGTCCTTTAGTACCCTAAACCACGTGGCAACTTAGTTTTACTCATAGGCTACCACGTCAAGCCCCCTAGAGTGCCAGCGTAAAACTTAAATTACTTAAAACGACACGCAGCCCCGAAAAATAACTTAAATCAGCTAGAAAGCGTGCATGGACGACACGCAAATACAACCCATGAGCTTAAGCCCTATCAACATGGTGATCAAACTACTAAGACTCAAAATAGTGTTAACACCGTATGCAAAGGTGTCAAACATATACATAAACGACTAGAAGAAATATAAGCTAACTTCTAGAACTACTAAACTCAAGCGTCGGAGTAGAAATATAACATGTAGTCGCCAAGTAGCGCGACATCCACCCCCTCTGAACCTGCACATCCTCCGGTATGTGCCATCCAGATCAAGACTCTTCAGCTTCGGCTGCAAACTCATCTTCAACCTGCATTGAGTCTTCAGCTTCATTCTCTGTAAACTCTGCAACGTTCCGATCCTCCCCTCTCCTTCTAAAGAGCTTGATTCTCTTTCCTGCGACTGGTATCTTGAGCACTGCACCATCTAACTCTCTCAAGGAGTATGTGGCATTATCATAAACTTCTAACACCACATAAGGTCCAAACCATCTCTTGGAGAACTTTCTGATAGTGCTATGCTGATTATCAAGACTACTATCATAGACTAAGACCCAATCACCTTCTTTAATTGGTTTGGGTCGTAATCTATGCGTTCTATCAAATCTTCCTTTGTTTCTCTCTCTAGCAATCTTTAAGCTTTCGACAGCTTTGGCAACATCCTCAGGTCTTCGTTCTAACTGCTGGATCCTTAATGCAAGAAGATCCTCCGTACTTCTATCATCTTCCCATGGCAAAACATTCCAAGTAGGCACAACCTCCTCAATCGGCATCACAGGTTTCTGTCCTAGTATCAACTCTGCTGGCATGTAACCTGTAACGGTACTATGAGTTGTACGATCTGCCCACAAAGCAAACGGTAGCAGTCTAGGCCATTCACGGATCTTACCCTTGCAAGCTTTTACCAAAGCTTTGATGATTGGCGGATGACCTCTTTCGCTCTTACCATTCCCTTCAGGATTGTAAGCAGTGGTTAACGCCAACTTGATTCCCAATCGCTTGAAGAAATCAACTGCTTCTTGTGAATCCAGCTCACCCCTATCTGCAGTGATCTTCCCCACACACCCATACCTACAAATAACATCTTCAAGTAGAAAGCGGCAAACACTAGCAGTGGTCTTCGTCCTCAGGGCACGACCTTCAACTTGGTTAGATAGATCTTCTCTAGCCAAGACTAGATACCTCATTTGTCCAAGTCCAAATGGCATAGTTACCAGATCAACTACCCATTTGTAATGAATGGCTAAAGGATAAGTAGGATGCAATCCATCACGATGACGTACGTTGGAATACATCTGGCAAGGTATACAGGATGAAACAAACTGTACTACATCCTTATACATACCCTTCCACCAATACTTCTCCTTTATCTTGGCAAATGTAGCCCAAACTCCTCTATGACCGGCCCATAGACTCTCATGGAACTCCTTGATCAGCTTCTGCTTCAATTCTAGGTCACATACCACCCGCTGTGGTACACCTCCTTGTAGCTTAGGGCGCTTCCATAGATGTCCTCCATATAAAAAGTACCCATAAGCTGTTCTACGGATCCTCTTGAAATCTGCATCAGACCAGCCTTCTTGCCTTTCCAATGAACTCAAATAGCGCCCAAGATCCAACAACTCGTCATCGTACATAGTTTCCTCAAATAACTCCAATGGAGCTGCAAAACAGCTTCTATCCCTTCTAGCAAGAGCACTAGAATAGAACTCTGTTCCCACATCCTCCTGATCATCTATCATTTCTTTCTCATCATAATACCTAGCCCTTGATAACATATCTGTCACAGGATTGTCCTTTCCTGCGATATGTCTAAACTCTGGGTTCAAGGACTTGATATATGCTATCCACCTCAACATAGCAATATCTGGAGTTGTACAGCTAGTGATCATTCCCAAGAGAGGTAAGCAATCTGTCTCCACAACCACAGGTGCTCCTATCAAGTATTCCTTATCACTCTTCATCGCAGTAACTACTCCCCATAGCTCTCTCTTGACCTGAGGGTAGTCTCTCTGCCGTGAACTTAACACCTTAGCTCCAAAACGCACCACATATCTATTTCCATCCTCATCATCCTGTCCTATAGCCCACCCAATGCCAATAGGACTAGTATCAACAGTAAGGATAACAGGTCTGCCCAACTCATATGTTACCTTCCGTAGAGTTGGTGGTGAAGACAACAGATCCTTCAACTTCTTCATAGACTCGCTTTGCTCCTCTTGCCACTGAAATCTCTGCCCCTTCCTCAGCAACTTGTACAACGGATCTGCTACATGTGCAAAGTGTGGAATCCATATATGATAAAACACACATGCATCTAGAAACCTTCTCACCTCAGTAACCGATCCACATGTCTCCTTCATCCTTCGGATGGCATCAACCTTGTTTGGACAAGGTTTCCGACCATAAGATCCACACAGATGTCTCACTATTAACACCTCATGTTCTCCAAATACAGACTTTGCTCCTGATAAAGTCAAATGAACCTCCTCCAGTCGACTCAATATCTTATCACAGTCGGCTATGTGATCTGCAACAAACTTACGGCACCCCCTCTGATCTATTACCTCATTCTTCTCCTCCTCAGCACACCCTTTGATCGGCACATCATCAAGGAATGGCATAGTTTTTTCAGGAATGAAATCCCTCAAAACTTTATTCATGCCATTCATCATATGTGCTACAGAATTGGTAGCACCTTGTGGCAAGGTGCACATCCTTAGTAACCCCAGAGGTGTCCTCATTGTAGTCAAGTCTCTACTCTCAGAGGATAACTGAAACTGATCGTAACCTGAATATAAGTCTCCCATTGAATAGATAGCACGACCAGCAAAAGCCTCTGCAAACTCGTCTACAATAGGTCCTATACCCATATTCCTGATAGTCACCTTGTTAACTGGCTGCATATCTTGAATAAATCTCAAAGCTCCACTCTTCTTCGGAACAGTAAACCATCTGCTAGAGTAGGGAGCTATAGATGGTTCCAAGATACCCATCCTAATCCTCTCATTGAGCAAGTCTATCAGCTTTGGTAGATGAGCTCTAGGTACAGGGATAGGACGTAGATTCCAAGGCACATGCGGTATAGTAAAGATTACCATAGGTGCAACTACACTTGGATCTACACATCCTACTTCATGTGACTCAAACGCAAACGCCTTACCATGCCTAGATAGCATCTCCCTGAAGCTCTTCTTCTCTTGCTCGGTAAGAAATCCATCACCTCCAATCTTCAGCTCCTTCAGTGTTGTTTCTGTGAACTGGTGCCCAATTCTTCTCGGTCCTCTGAGCGTGGGTTCTCGTGTAGCTTGCTCCATCTTCTGATTGTAATCGAGTGGCAAAGGCAAAGCCACTGGTTTGACTTTCTTTGCCACTGACTTGTACTTGGTCTCCACATACACTTCTTGTCGATCTATAAACTTATCAATTACATCATAAAGCTCCTTGGAGCTCACTCTCACCACTCTATCTACATCATCTGTAGAGCTTTCTAATATAGATTTCAACTCCCCTATAGTATCTACCAAATACTGCTCTTCAAACACTCCAGATATGTATTCATCTCCTGCTAACTCTCCACTATCTCTCAAAGACTGCTGTACATACTTCACATGTTGTCTCTCAAACCTCTTCAGATTCTCAACCTTCCTATAACACACTGATCCACATGATGTCAGTCCTAAGAAGCTAGTGGATAAAGCTTCTTGCTCTACTGGATCAGGCGAGAATCCTATCTCTACTGTACCGTTGAAGTCTCGCTCTTCAATGGTACTCTGCCAAAACCCCTAGACTCTCTAAACTCTTGAGTAATCTTAGGTAGTGGACGGTCTCTCAAGCTATCACGATTCTTCTCATGTTCTGCAGCAACGGTCAAAAACTGAACAGCTCTTTTGCCGTCTCTACTACGTATCCTAGCATAGGCTGAACCATCATCCATAACTCGTGTCTCCATTCTAACAGCAGTAATGTAAGGCTGCCCTAGAATGATAGGATAGGTTGACATGTCTTGTACAAAGAAATTCTGAACATCACTGATGTCACCCACAGTTACCTTGATGTTGGGGCAAGCACCATAGAGTTCTCCCCGCTGGTTGTTGGCAGCACGGATAAGCCACCCATGGTCGGTGTCTATAGGCCACCTCCCACGCTTGTACAGCTCCTTAGACATCAGATTAATCTCTGAGCCGTGATCAATCAATGCCACCACAGGTTCCTCTAGATCTCCCAGCTTCACTAAGGTCTCTGTGGTTGCTCTCGCCCAATGGTTGTGAGAATAATGGCTCTTCTGCGATGCTTCCACCTCATCTTCAAACCTCACATGCTGATCTGATCTTCCCTCTGATACTTGAGAGCAATAACCAGCAATCTCATCTTCCTCATCTTCTGACAGTTTGGTCCCTAGAGCGTTAAGCGTAGCTGCTTCACCCAAAATCTGACGTTTCCTCTTGATAATATCTATGATAACCTCATGGAACTCACGCTTTGCTATCCCAAGAATCTCACCCAGAGTAAACTCAACCTTTCCATTCAAGATACGGTTCTCTAACACCTGCTTCAAGTCTGTAGCAATCTCAATGTCAGACTGAAGTTTATATGCAGGCATCTTACCCTTCTCCTTGCTTCTCTCCTTCTCCTTTGGTGTTGTAGGTGGTAGATCCTCCATAGTCTCCTCCCGAGTAGGTGTTGTCTCTTGTCTTGCCTCTGGTCTAGCCCTTTCACTCCTTGTAGCAGGCCGTTTGGCTGTAGAAGCCTCACCTGCATCCTCCCTCCTACGTTTTTCTTCTAGTAGAGCTTCATGCTGACTTCTTGCAACATAAGCATGCACTGACATAGTATCCACAGGGTCATTCCATCCTGTAGTTTCTCTAATTGAGTTGCCAACTCTTCGTAGCACATCCTTGTCTAGCTCTTCTAGCTACGGACCGCACTACATCTGACCACAACCCAGTAGTCCTTTTCTCTCTCTCCATTTCCACTTTCACTCCACACGTAGCAGCATTCACAAGAGAAACAGCATGTGATGCTGATATATCATTCACAAGTCTCTTCATACCACCCTTGCCAAAGTTGGTTCCCAGCATCATCCCAGTCTCTCTCAAATAGATCTTACCATCTTTGAAGAAGATAAGATCTTTCCTCAATGCATCTGAAAACTCCCCACAATCTCTTCTTACATGGTCTAGGCTATCACACCATATACAACGATGAACAAAGCCTTCTCTCATCTGAGGCCTCTGCATAGCAGGCTGTACATTCTGCTCCTTCTCTTCTAACCTAGTGAGCTTAAGCTTAAGCTCCTTCATACCCTTAATCAACTCATCCAGCGGTGAGTCTTCCTCTCTAGCAATTACCAAAGCGGGCTTAGTAGGCAACTGCTTGACAGGAACTATGAGAGGTGCTGCTTCACTTACCACCACCTTGTCCCTTCTTCTCTGTCTCTTGATCAGCAAAGAAACAGCCTCTTCAACCTCCTTCCAATCAGTCTTCAATCCTCTCTCCTCACTCTTGTCTTCCAGCAATAGCTCAAGCTTCTCCTGAATAGTCACGTCCGCTGCTTGTAGGAAAAGCTCGGTCTTCTCTACCTCTAGTGTAAGCTTCTCTGTCCTAGAAAGCTGAGCATACTGACGATCAAACTCCCTTAACAACTCATTTACACACAAACCTTTGTTAGGCTTCACCACCCACTCCAAGAATGTTCTCTTGGTCACCCTCTCTGAATCTTCAGTGTAGTACTCCTCCTTCAAAGCTCGCATAAAGCTCTCCCAACTCTGTCCTTGCTGCTGCTTGAGCTCCTTCACACGCCCACGAATCTCAGGGACAACAGCAAGCTCAAAGTTCTCCACCATCTCCTTCTCAGGCACCTTGTTCACCTCCATCTCCTTAGCATAGTATCGCACATACTTGGAAATATCTGTACCCTTGAACTGGTCCATCTGGTGCACCACAGATTGCAACGCCTTGGTTGCTAACACCTCCTTCCTCTCTGTGCTCTGCTGCTGCTGCATGAACATGGAAAAAGCCTGGAACATCTTCATCGTAGCAGCATCAAACTGAATAGGTTGTTGAGCAGCAGCAGCACCTCCACTTGATGATCCTTGGTTGGCCATGATATCTGATCCTGTAACACTCTTAAGAAAACTCCCACCCTAGGTGTTTCACGTCGAGTTCATCAAAAAGAGAGTATGTCGGAGTGTAATCCGTCTACCTAGGAAAGCGCCGGGCTTCTGGCTGTGGTTGTTCACTCAAGAGGTTGGCTTTCAGGTCACAATAGGGCTATAAACACTCACACAGATGTGTAAGATCTAGTAATATACCCAGAAGGCAAAATTCAGGTCTAGCTGGCAGTAATAGGATTCGGCGGTGAACTTTGACACTCACGGAGAGGAAAACTATGAAGGTTTAGACCTCTAAACTTCCCCTACATGCAAATGAGGTACTACTGAACTCACAGACGAAATTTCAGCCTGAGATCAAATTCTGACACGGAGATATGAACAGAAAAGTTTTGAGCAAGAAAACTACGGCAATTTCTGGTACCTAGCTGGCTATTTCAACCTATAACAAGAGTTTGGCTCGATCAATTTCGAAGTTTCTTACAGGATTTGCAGTCTACAGGGTGCTGAACATCCCTGTGAAGTTGGGACTCCTGAATGTACACAGAACTGTAGATCTCCTCCTCTGAAGTCGCTGCTCTAGATTAAGAGCTTTTCAGACCCCCTCAGCTTCAGCGGCCGCCCTGAATTACTCAGTTGCTCAATCGATATGAAACTTTTTGTGAAATCGTAGCCCTGCTGGCGGAGAACACAACCTCGAAGTTTTGAAGCAATTTCCTCAAATCTGCTGCGAGTGACACTGAAAACCCTAAATCCAGCCAAAATGATTCAATTCTAGCACAATCTGAACTTCAATTGCTCATAACTCCGTCTTTATTGACTCAAATCGATCGAAATTTTCACTGGAAGTGCTTGGCATGACGAGACCTCTCTCCCTGTGCTCTCAGATTTCGAAGATCCCTCACCAAATGCTCGAACTCTACTCTAGAGCGCTGTTTCTAAATTTAGAATTTAACAAAAGACAAAAACGGACCAATGGGAGTTCATAGGTCCACTTGGTTGTCCTTTAGTACCCTAAACCACGTGGCAACTTAGTTTTACTCATAGGCTACCACGTCAAGCCCCCTAGAGTGCCAGCGTAAAACTTAAATTACTTAAAACGACACGCAGCCCCGAAAAATAACTTAAATCAGCTAGAAAGCGTGCATGGGCGACACGCAAATACAACCCATGAGCTTAAGCCCTATCAACATGGTGATCAACCTACTAAGACTCAAAATAGTGTTAACACCGTATGCAAAGGTGTCAAACATATACATAAACGACTAGAAGAAATATAAGCTAACTTCTAGAACTACTAAACTCAAGCGTCGGAGTAGAAATATAACATGTAGTCGCCAAGTAGCGCGACAACGTCTTCCAGACACGCCGAATGGTGCTCTGGAACTAAACAAACAACTACCAGTTACAATATCACACAACTATTCACAGAGAAGCTCGGGAAGACGATCTTCCTGCTTCCCGATTGCTTCTTCCGGTCTTCTCGATACCGTCCTCCCAAAGCGATTCTCGTCTTCTCGGGGTTCAACTCGTCTTCTCACACCTCCAGAAGGCTGTCCTGCTTCGCAGAAGTCGACTAGCAACGGTCGTTACACCTTACTCTCACACTCACATTCCAACGGGTTAGATAAATCACAGGGTGTATGCCCCCTGTAGCCTTCCCAGGCTTCTGCCTACGGAAATGGTCTTCCTGCAGCACTACAACGACATTCACCTTCACGGAAGCTCAATAGAAGTCTCGGAAGCTCACTAGAAGAAGGTAAGAGGATGAGGAAGATGAGGGAAGATGGGGAAGAAGAGGAAATCCAAACAAGAGAAAACAAGATGAAAAGAGTAAATTAAGATTCCGACAGGCTTCTAGTCTGGATCCTGACTAACAAGCCATCCCTGCTTGTAATAGTTTGGGGAGGAAGACAACAAACGTGAGTACTGTTGCACCGTCTTCTACTCGAGGATGTCGTCTTTTGTTGCGAGAAGAAGGCTTCTTTCTTCTTCACTTCGCTGCTCTGACTGCTCTGTCTTCTGGGATTCCTTACTCAGAAGACCGTTCGTACGTAGATCCCAAGTGCTCTACTGAACGAGTCAAGCTACACTTCCACAACTGCTGACAGTCACCGCCACTCAAGAAGAACACTTCCCATGCACAATTGGGAGCGAATTCAAAGAACCCACCATCCAGAAGACATGAACAAAGCTTCTGCACTCAAATCCACAATCTATTCCTCGAGAAGAAGTCACAATGGCATTGGGAAGCTCACTCCCTCTACTTCTTGCGTCTACTCCTCGACACACCAGCCTAGCTAACAGGACTGCACGAGGATGCCGTTCCCTGTTCCTAGACTGTCCACTACTTCTATCTACATCTTCGAACCACTGCTGGTACGAGTATGCAGACCCCTCCTGTATATTCCAAGACTATTCGTATGTTTCCAACAACGGGTGTAGTGCGAAGAACCACCTATCCTGTCCCTCTGCTCTAATGTGTCTCGTCCGCCTGCACCATAGAATCGATGTGTGCAGTTGCTACAGAATTCTACAGAACTGGTAGCACAGGCAGAACTCTATCTCCTACTCTGCTATCCTACTTATGTTGCTGCTGTGAGAACCAGGGGAGGCGACCACCAGAGAGAGAGAGACGCTGACAGGAGGTTGCTACCTCACATGCAAGCGGTTCCCCTGCGCGAATTGGCCATCCACCTTGTCCTTCCTACGCTACCTATGCTGTCACATGGTGTCCTAACTAATATTACATGGAAAAACTGCCACCCTTAAGATAACATGTTCGATTCTACTATATCTGGATTTGTGAATGAAGTTACTAACTACTCAGATTGCACGGAGGCAATCTCTACCTGATCTGCTCCTATCGGAGCTCCTAATGTGGCTTCTGATAAGCTAGAAAGCCCTGCAGTTACCTCGGGTGTCACTGAGTTGGCTTCCTCCTCATCGTCTCTTGCTGGCCCTGCTGTCGCTGCTACTGCGTCTTCCTCGGCTTCGGCTTCTGCTTCGGAAGACAGAAGCGTCTTCTAAGAAACGGAGTCGACCGGTGCTTCTTCCGTCTTCTGAGGCACGGGTGCGGGACTAGGGACCATGGGGACCTCATGGAGATCCGGGGAAGTCGCTTCCTCCACGCGGAATATCTGGGAAGACGGCTCGTCTTCCTGTCTTCCAGAAGACATTTTGTCTTCCGGGGCGTCTTATGGAGTCTTCTCGGCTTCCAACGCTGTCACCACCAAGTGCACAGCGAGGTCGAACTCCTCCTTCTCCATTCCGGATCCAGTCGATGGTGCTGGAGCGTGGGAAAATGCGGTTGCAGGTGTCGGAAGCGAGGGAAGACCATAAAGTGTCTTCACTCCTTCGATCTGTTGATCCAAGTACCTGAACATGCTCTCCCGGCATTCCACCAACATCGCTTTGGACTCGCTATCCCATCCTCTAGCTAAGATAAGTAACTTCCTACCCGCGGTGTAGTTGAACTTCTTCTGAAGCGCTTCCATCGATTGTGCCAACATCTTCTGTGCACGGGCCTCTGCTGCTTCCCTCTGCGTCTTCTCAGCGGCAGCTCGCGCTTCCGCGGCTTCTCGCTGCGTCTTCCATATGGTCTGCTCTTCTGCGAGGACGGTGATCTTCTCCCGCACTCGGGTGACTTCCTGATTGCGCTGTTGTACCCGCGCCTGCAACTCCTGATTGCTCTTCCGAAGCTGTACCAGCTCCTTGGCAGAAGCGGCTGCTTCCGCCTTGTACCTGGCTGCAAGCTTCTCCGTGGTGCGGAGACTAGCTTCCAGCGACTCCGTCTTCTTCTGGTCTTCCCCCTGTCGCAGCAAGGTACGCAGGTCGAATCCAGGTTGTAAGGGCTTCTCCTGTGCCCTCGCTCTCTTCTCCAGCAACTCCATAGCTGGCTGGATCTCCTTCTGGAAGTAGGCACTGAACTCCTCCAGTCGTCTTCCTGCGGAAGACAAGTTCATCTCCACCACTCGCTCCGCGGTGTCGACTTCGTCTTCCAGAGGCAAGGAAGCCTCTTCCACCACTACGGCCTTCATCTTCTGCGCACGAGAAGAAGCTACTCTTCTCATCTTCCGGGGTGGAAGACTCCTCATGGCAGGAGCGGCTCTCTTCTTTGCGCTTCCTCGCATCGCAGCAGGAGCGCCCATCCATCCTTCGTCTTCTGGAGTCTTCGGAAGACTCCCAAGCGTTGCAGAAGCAGTCTTCTGCTCTGATCGGGTACTCAGCAGGTCTTCTTCCGAGTCGGACTCCGATCCTGAATGAATGAGGGAGATGGGTGTCCTCGGTACACTTCGGGGACCCATCTTCCTCAGTGGCATGGCGTCTTCCGACCCACTAGACTCGTCTTCCCTCACCAGAAGCGTCTTCTGGTGAGAGCCGGGCCTCAGCTGTGGCATCAGGGTGGGAGGGGGCGTTGCTGCTGCCTCTTGGTCATCGTCTTCCGAGGTCTCCTCCTTCACCTCCTGTCGCTCCGTTGGTCCATACACTGCCAGCTGATCTTCCCTAAGATCTCCCATGGCTACATACAAGTAGCAGAAGAAGGGCGTCAGGTGTCCTCCCGCCGGGGTACCTAAGTATGCTAGCTCCGTCTGTACATAGTTGTGGATGTACGCGCCCCAGTAGATGGGTACTCCATCATCCCACACTGATTTCAGGAACTCCACGTCCTGATCTCCTAAGTACATGGTCTTCTGCGCTTTCCCCTTGGGGAAGAGATGCAGAAACAACTTCGTCAGAAGTCGCTTCTTCGGCTCCCGGTAAGATTCTATCTTCCAACCGTTCCTCCCCTGCCTGTCTTCCATGAAAAGGCAGGTGGTGCTCCCAGGCACATGCCACGAACTCACGATCCTAGGCAAGATCTTCTTCTCGTACCAATATCCTCGGTTCTCGGATTCAGACCTGTGAAAAGCCATGCGTCACCAGTCTTCAGTCCAGGAAGACGGTCTTCCTCGAGCTACTCCTGCCTTCGCAGGTACACGGTTACGAGGTGGCAACGCTGCCCACACCTCCTCCAGAAGCCCTTGATCTGCGAGGTTCCAATCCCACAGGAAGAAGTCGAGACCCAACTCCTTGAGGAAAGGAGTGACCTCGGCCAATTCTGCCGCTGGTAACACCAAGCTTCGCGGATGCATCGACATACCTGGAAGATCTGTTGCACTAAACCACAAGCACCTATTATGAGCTGAAGGCTTAGTTCTTCCCGAGTGCCCACAGTCTAGCTTCTACTTCTCAGAAGACAAAACTAGTCTTCCAGAAGACAGCTACTCCGTCTTCCGGGATTCTAACAATACTTCCTAGATAGCTCTCGTCTTCCGAGCTATATCTAAACAATCCTATCTAAGCAAGGCCTCACATGGATTACCAAGAAGACAACCCACCTTGCATTACATCCTACTTCCTATCAGAAGATACAAGATTCGCAAAACATAAGTGCATGACAAGTTCAAAAGATGGTTGCGGGCTCCTGCGGTGACAGTGGCCTCTGGGAAGACACTCGGGACAGCTTCCGATTCAATGTCTTTCTCGGAAGACTTCCCGAAGTCAGACTTCTCTTCATTGGTCTCACCTGTTTTCGTCTTCCTACACGCAATCTATCCTCACAACAGACTCAAGACAATTGCACTCTGTTCTTCTGACTTCTCACTTCTCATACGCACTCAGGAGAACCTTGCTGCTTGGTGGGAAGACATGACCCTCGATCATTCTCTCCAGATTCTGCCAGCAAGTATTCTCACGACTCTCTTCTAAGCTTGGGAAGAAGAAGGAATGACTGCTATGGATCGAATAGAAGAGATCCGAATGGACCCTCACGTCTTCTCGCTCATTTTGCCAGCCTTCCAGTCTTCTAGTCTCTCTAGGAAGATGTGGAGTTGAGAAGCTTGGAAGACCGGGAGGCACAGGCCTAGTTCACGACTTCCAACTTCTCGAAATAACAAACAACTCACCACACCACTCAGGATTCGTACCAAGTCTCTCTAAACACAAAAGCAAAGCAAATCCACTCTTGATACGAATTGTGTTCAGTCGACTTCCGAAGACAGTCTTCCGAAGACGGTCTTCCGAAGACAGTCAAGTTTAAGAAGCGTCTTCCGAAGATGTTCCCATCTTTCGAATCGTCTTCTGTTCCAAGTTTCGGAGGTAGAGAGGTAGTACGGTAGGGAAATTGATAGCTGGGATCTCCAATTTGAGGGCTAGGAGTAGGGAAGCTCGAATTGAGCTCAGGAAGAAGCAAGGAGATGTCTGACAGAAATTGGGCAGCGCTTCCGCGTCCAATGTCTCAATAGGAAAGATGGGGGGTGGGGGTAATCGATCAGGCTGCCTGCACACAACCAAGGAAGCGCGGGGGATACCAAGAAAAGACGAGAAGAAGTGGGAAGGAGAAAGAACAGGGGAAAAAACCTCTACAGTCTTCTTCTGCTCCCCCAGTTGCCTTCGACCTCCGCGCGCTTCTTGGCTCTGGTCCTAGCTCCAATGCGGCTCCTCACGACTGCGCCTGCTGTCAATGTCCGGCCACGCCTCGATTCCACCTTCGATTCCACTCGCTGCTCTCCAATGTCAGCTTCTCGGGAGCTCACAAAAACGCCTTCGCTCTTTTGCCTTCTGTGCCCCAGCAATTCGGTCTCGCCCTTCGCCTAGCTGCCAACTGATTCTCTCCTACCTCGATGTCCTCACTGATTCCTCTCTCAAAGCTAACTCGCGAAGCTCACTATCTCCAATCGATCTTCTCAAGCGCTGTGCTACGGGAAGTTGGAATGTGCCCAATGTGCTTCCTTACGCATCTTCCCCGCAGATTAGGGGTTTTCGACCTTAGGTGTCTTCCTCGACCTACCTACCTATTCGGTGCGCCCCAGTAGGTACACCTACTGTCTTATCCGAAAACTCGTGGTTGGGCCTTCGCGGTCGCTGTCTTCCGCCGTCTTCTCCTCTTCCGTCATCCGTAAGGGAGACGTAACCTTAAGTAACAACGCTTCTTCAGTTATACAAACAAGTTATTATTCTTAAAAATTTCAAAAATTTGTGCATCCTGTAATTTGTGAGCACCACATACGTCCACCCTCACATGTTTGCATCCCTGAAAACATCAGTGTCTTCTACACTTCTGTTTACGTCCAGTACTTCTTGACGCGCCACCATTAACACGAGTGGTCATCAATTTATCGTCCAACTCTTCCAACTGCAAGAAGCCATTGTCGAAGACCTCTAAGACACGGTAAGGTCCCATCCAGCGAAGGTGAAGTTTCCCAAGAAACTTAAGCTGTCGGTTGTCGTAGAGAAGAACCAAGTCCCCATCCACAACGGTCACCTTCCTCAACTTGCTATCGTAGTTTACCTTATGTTGCGCTTGCACCTCGTACGTCTTCTCCAAAGCTGCATTCCTGTCTTCTTCAAACTCTACGAAATTCAGAAGACGCTGCTCCTGACTCTCTTCTTCTCCCATGCGTTCGGATACGGCTAACCGGTATGTCGGGACCTCTAACTCAATGGACACAATAGGTGTCATGCCGTAAGTTAAGTAGAAAGGCGTCTTCTGGGTTGTGACCTTAGGTGAAATCCTGAAAGCCCACAACACAGATGGCAGTTTGGTGTCCCAGTCATACGCATGGTTAACAGTTACCTTGTTCAGGATGTCACACAGAAGACCGTTCGACTTCTCCGTCAGTCCATTCGCTTTCGGGTTGTATGGCGTCGTCTTCCGATGTTTAATCCTGAAGTATTGGGTCAGGAGGGAGATAGTCTCATTTAAGAAATGAGTACCCCTATCTGATACCAATTCCAGCGGACATCCGTACCTAGTAATGATGTTATGCCAAAGGAATCTTGCTACTACTGCGGCATCGTTCTTTCTCGTGGCCTCGCCTTCCACCATCTTGGTGGCATAGTCGGTAGCTATTAAGATGTACTGTGCTCGTGTTCTTCTCGCCACCGGGGCGATAGGACCCACAAACTCGATTCCTCACTTTTCGAACGGAGCAAGCGGAAGAATGGGAGTAAGAGGCCACCTTGTTGTAGCGGTCGGTCTTCTCACCCTCTGGCATGCATCGCACTTCCTGATCTCCTGAAAAGTGTCTCGATACATAGTTGGCCACCAGTATCCGGCGTCTAGCATCTTCTTCACTGTGGTTTTCAGCCCGTAGTGACCCCCAGCATCTTCGTAGTGAAGACTTGTGATCACTGATTTTATCTCTGACGGCTCGAGACATCTTCTCAGCTTCTCGTCATGTCCCTTTCGAAACAGGATACCCTGGAAGATGGCGTAAGGTCCTGCTCCGCATCCATTCCCTCGGGATACTGTTGGTCTTCCAAGAACTTCCTTAAGTCCTTGAAGATCGACTCTTCTGTGGAAGTCGCAAAGACTGGATCAGAAGATCTAGTCTCGTCTTCTGGGAAGCAGGCGGCATGTCCCCCCTCAGATGAAAGTGTCTCTGCGAAAACTGAAAACTACTTCTCGTCAGGAAACTCGTCTTTCACTTCATCTTCTCGTCGTTTTGTCTCTAGTCTGGATAGGTAGTCAGCATTAACATGCTGTCTTCCGTACCTGTACTCAACTGTGTAAGTAAATTCCTGGAGTAGGAGAATCCACCTAGCTATCCTACCAGATAAATCTGCTTTCTTTACAAGATGTTTCAAAGAGAAGTGATCTACATAGAAGACAAACGGGTTTGCTAGAAGATAGTGTCTAAACTTCCTACAGGAGTAAATCATGCCAAGACACTCCCTTTCAGTTGTCGAGTACTTCTTCTCTGCATCACTGAGCTGTCTTCCCGCGTACTAGATGGGATAATCCTTCTTCTTCTCATCTTTCTGACTCAACACCACCCCTATGGCGAAAGCAGAAACATCCACATAAATGTGGAAGACTCTTTCCCAATCAGGTGGCTTTAGGACAGGGGATTCTGACAGAAGCCTCTTCATTTCTTCGAATGCTTCCTGCTGCTCAGAAGACCAAACGTATGGTTCGTCCTTCTTCAACAACTTAGTGAGTCTTCCTGCTACCTCTGCGTACCTGTCAATAAACCTCCTGTAGTATCCTACGTTGCCAAGGAAGCTTCTCAACTGAGTCATGTTAGAAGGTGGGTGGAGTTTCATGATGACTTCCACCTTAGCACAGTCGACTTCTATACCTCTTCCGGAAATCCTATGTCCTAGCAAGATCTCCTCTGACATACCAAAGAAGCACTTCTCAAGGTGAAGAGCCAAACGATGTTCTCTACACTTCAGAAAACACTTCCTTAGAAATATCAAGTGGTCTTCTCTCGATCCAAACACACAGAAGTCATCCAAGAAAATCTCCATAAAGGTGCGAAGATACTCCTTGAAGATTGTAATCATCAACCTCTGGAATGTGACGGGTGCACTGCATAAACCAAACGGCATTTGATTGTACGCGTACGTGCCCCAATCAGTGGTGAAAGTGGTTTTCGACTTGTCTTCTTCTCTGATTGAAACTTGGTTGTACCCAGAATACCCATCCAGGAAGCTATAGAACTCATGCCCTGCTACCTGGTCTAACACAGAGTCGGTGAATGGTAAGAGGTGATGATCCTTCTTCGTGGCCAAGTTCAGCTTCCGGAAGTCCTGACACATTCGGATCTTCCCTGTCTGCTTCTTCGGCACGATGACAATAGGAGCTACCCACTCACTGCTAAGTACAGGGAAGATGACTCCTGCCTTCAAGTATTGGTCAATCTGGTCCTTCACCAGAAGCGAGTACTTGGGGTTGAGCCGATACTGCATCTGCCGTGCAGGAACAACGCCTTCCAGCAAGTCAATGCGATGCTCTCCCAACTCTCGAGGTATGCCTTTCATGTCTTCTATGGTCCATGCGAGGACATCTTGGAACTCCGTCAGAAGTTCCCGAAAGTCTTCCAACTGCTGGCCCTCGATCACCTTGGAAAGCTTCAGCTTCTTCCTAGGAGCAACCTCCATTTCTTGGAGATCATCCGGGTTTACCATTCCTTCAGTGTGACTGTACTCACTGGCACCAAAGTATTCCGGTTTGGGAGCTTCTTCTGGTTCAGATTCGTCTTCTGGAAGACCAACTGTCGGATCTTCCGAAGGGAAGACGGTATTCTTGTCTTTTGGAAGCTCTTCTTCCGCAATATCGTAGCACTCAATGTATCCACAGACCACATCTTCCACTTTCTCTGCTACTTCTGTAGTACACACGTTATTCGCCACAAACTCATTATACCGTTCATCACTGTCAGAAGACGCAGCTGAGTCTTCTGAAGTGTACCCCTCCGTTGTAGAAGGAGTTTCACCTTGGTGTCCAATCTTGATCCAAGGAAGCGAGACCTTAGTCTTCTCACCTGGCTTGGGTGTAGGATTGAGAAATCTCAAACGATGCCTTCTCCAGTCGGTATTTACATTTGCAGCATACAGCCATGGTCTTCCTATCAACACCTGATATCTAACCTTAGCTACAGGTCGTAAAATGATGTAAGTGAGGTAAAAAGATACTCCACCAATTACCGTCAAGACATCTTTCAGTTGCCCCAAAGGTCGTCTTCTGGTCTGGTCCGCCATTCTGAGAATTCTCGGAGTAGGCTGGAACTCAGTGAAGCCTAGGGCATGCGCCATTTCTTCCGTCATGATGTTAACTCCGGAGCCGGAATCAATGGGTACCTTCTTCAGAAGACAGCCATGGATCTCCATATCAAGTTCTGGGGCTCCCAAGTCCTCATGCTCTATCCTCAGGATCGGGGTGGTCTTGGGAAGTTTAGCTGCCCTCCTCTTCCTCGATCCTCGAAGCACAGATTGTAACAACTTCCTGTAACCAGGGTTGTCATCCAACAGCTGTTGGAAGGTTACATCCGCCTTCTGATTCCACAAGTCTCGCAAGAAGTCGTACGGAGATCTTTTCAGAAGAGTGACTGGAGTTTCCAACAGAGAAGATGTAGTAGCTGCTTCCTGTAGACCAGAAGAGTGTCTTCCCTCGACAGGGGGCTGTTCCCGTGAGACAGGTGTTGTCGTAGTCGGTGTAGGAAGCTGCTGTACTATCTTCCGTCTCTTTTCCAGCTCTTCTTGCATGATCGCTTCAACTTCTTGTCTAATGTCAGGAGCAAAGTACTTTGGATCTTCTCGGTCGTAAGTAGGAGAAGACGGCCGCTCAGGAGAAGATGACCTCTCCTTACGCTGCTTCTTCTTCTTGACGTCCTTCTGACGAGATTCTGACTTCTCTTTGCTTCTGGTACTTACCTTGAACACAGCTTCATCCAAGACTTCCTCCGGAGGCCAACTATCTGAATTCGGGTTAGGATTCCAAACAGTACCATCCGTCAAAGTGAAAGATGACGCTTCTTCAGGTGTCTCCATCTTCTGAGCTGCAGTCGTCTTCTGCAGCTGAGGTTCCTTTCCTTCACGCTTCCCGGGGTCTGGTTCGTCTTCCTCGATATGGAGACAATCCGTACAATCCTCAAGATCTTCTTCTTCTACCGTGATGTGCTGTACCACTGCTAACTCGAGTTTAGAAGATGATGCAGCTTCTGCAGGAGGCGTGGTATCTGCAAATCTCACCATTTGTCGGGGTCGTAAGGTCTGAGGACAATTCCCTGTGAAATGACCGGCTTCCTTACAGTTCCCACACAAGGGCACTTGCCCAATCTGTCTTCTCGGGTGAGGACAGGTGGACCACCAGTGTCCTGTCTCTCCACAATTATTGCACGCTCCAGGAAGAGGGTTGAGAGGTCATTGTGATGAAGAAGGCTGCCAGGGCGTCCTGGTCTGTACATTGCTAGCTCTATCCCTCGGTACATAACGATTATATTGGGCGGGAGGCGTAGGAGTGAAGGGTTGGATCGTCTCGATCCTATAGCAAGTTTCCCCACTGGGATCGTGTAGATATCCCTCATAGTCTTCTTCCCATCCTGCACAGTTGACAGCTTGATCCTGCGTACACTGATCTCTGGTGTGTCCAGAAGAGTTACAAAGGTTGCACCAAAGGTTTGGCCGGGAAGCCGTAGGCTGCTTCCGCTTGTCCTTCTGGTTCAGAAGATGAACTTTCAGGTCGGCAAACTGCTTCAGAACCTCATCGATGCGGGGATCAAGTGCAGACTGAATGATCTGAGTTTGAGGCATCTTCTGCACAACTTCCTCCCTTGCTCGCGTCTTCTCCTTCTTCTTCTTCCGCGTCTTCTTCTCTTGTTCAGATTCGGATTCTGAACTTTCGACAGTAGACTCTTCAGAAGTAGAGGCTGCTTCCGAATCACTGTTATCAATTTCAGTGGACTTGGACTTCTTCTTGGACTTCCGAGAAGACTTCTTCGACTTCTTAGACTTCTTCGAGGCCTTTCCTTTGTCTTTCGTCATATTCCGAGTGATGCTCGAGGTTTCATACTGCTCGGCATGCTTCTGTACCTCCGCTAAATCATCACCTCCTCCTCTTCTGCAGTACAATTCCATGTCTTGAGACAATCCTCCCAAGTACCAGTCCACAGCTTGCTGAGCACAGTAGCCGGGTCTTCCTTGGTTCTGAGGGATGTGATCCAGGAGATCTTCAAACCTCTCGGTGTAATCCTGCAGTGTCTCTTTCTTCTTCCGTTCGAGTCTCTGAAGTTCTATGAGGGTCATACGATCGTAGCCCACTCCTCTGAACCTCTTCAGAAAAGCTGCCTTCAGAGTAGCCCAAGCGGCCATTACTACACCATCATCCAATGTTTTACTCATCCACTTCCTTCCTTTCTCTACGATCAAACTGGGAAATACACGGAGTCTGTCAACATCAGCGTCTTCCTTGTTAGATCGAGAGATGGTCTCGAACATGGTGATGAAGTCATCTGCATCAGCATCATCGTCGTACGGATGGTACTTCTGCCGAGTGTGGGAAGCCATGTCGACTGCCGGCTGGTGCGACTGTCAACTTCTTTCTTCCTCAGGTCCAGGTGGTGGAGATGGTCTTCTCGAAGGTCCAAGTCTGTCTGAATCACGAAGGTCGTCTTCTGAGTCAGAGCTACTGTCACTGCTACCTTCCGAGACGTCTGGAACAATCTCCTCCAGTCTTCCCTCACCTTGAAAAGCTTCTCCCGCACTTGGGAAGACGTCTTCCGAGTAACCAGTACCAAAATCTACTTTATACACGTGATCACCCGGTTGGCTTTTGTCTTCGCCAAAGATTATGCTCGAGATGGAAAGCTCTTCCAACTCTACCGATCGGATCTTCCTGAGCTCTTCTTCTTTCCTTTGGTGTCTTAGGGATATCCGCTGCTCTCTAGAAGCGGTTCGCTGGGGTGAGTTTACCCACTCAGGATCTTTACCCGTGCGTCTTCTGCTTCTTCCTCCGGTCGGAGGCATCCACCAGAGTACTGAGAACCGATGTCTCTATTCTTCTACCCCTAGATCCGGGAGACCAAATGACTGAACAACCGATCACAAGTTCAGAACGTCTTCTTCTCCTGCTTCTGGTTGCACTCACTGCAATCTTCCAAGATCGAGTCTTCCAAGAAGCTCTTGGAAGCAGGGAAGCGGCTTCTTCCAACTTTCCTTGATGTATCTTATCAACTTCTGGTCGCGGTTCCCGTCTTCTAGCAAGATAGAGTCCCACAACACATTCAACTACAATCTAAGTTAGTTCGAAATGAACCTAACTAATGACACACAGATCCAAGAAGCTTAGAACAAAAGTTACTAAGATGAAATCCCCGGCAGCGGCGCCAAAAATGGTTCCTCACTATATGTAGTGACGTAGGATTTCTCCTTTTGCCCATTTAGTATACAAGATGCACTACTCTGCCACATGGTCATTGATCTAAAATTAAATTGGACCTGTCTTTTCCTAATATAGCATATTTAAAACTTTACTAAGTTTGGACAAGTCCCTGGTCTTCTAGGCTTTGCTTATCTATTCTAATGGCTCGGATGCCATTTCCACCTGATCTATTCCTACCTGAACTACTAACTAGTCTTCTGATAGGCTGGGAGGCCCTACAATTACCTCGGGTGTCGCTGAGGTGGCCTCCTCCTCCACGTTTGGCTCTGCTGCCGCTGCTGCTGCTTCTTTCTCGGCTTCGGTTTCTGCTTCGGAAGACAGAAGCGTCTTCTGGGAAGCTAGGTCGACTTGTGCTTCCTCGCTCTTCGGAGGGACTAGTTCGACACTGGGAGTCATGGTGACCTCATAGGGGTCCGGGGAAGTCGCTTCCTCCACGCGGAATACCTGGGAAGACGGTCTTCCTTCTTGTCTTCCAGAAGACGTCTTGTCTTCCGGGGCATCTTCCGGGTTCTTCTCGGCTTCCAACGCTGTCACTACCAAGTGCACAGCGAGGTCGAACTCCTCCTTCTCCATGTCTCGTCTTGTCGATGATATTGGTGCTTGGGAAGACGCGTTTACTGGTGGCGGTGTCGTGTCGTGGACCGGCTCCTATCTGAAATTCAAACTTCGATGCTTGTCGCTCCAAAGACACTCATGAGAAGACAAGCTAGGCCCCAGCTTACGGACTTTTGACACCATTTCGGATCTTCATTTTCATCGCATCAGTGAATAGAGCTCCCTGTCAGCATTTCATAGGCACTTTGTCTACTTCGTTTGGACGCCTAGTGGAGAAGTTACAGGACTCGAAAGATGGAGAAAACAAGCTAGGTCCCAACTTACGGGTTTTTGGCACCACTTCGGATCTTCGTTTTTATTGCACCAGTGGATAGAGCTCCTTGTCAGCTTTCCATAGGCACTTCATCTACTTCGTTTGGACGCCTAGTGGAAAAGTTACAAGACTCGAAAGATGGAGAAAACAAGCTAGGTCCCAGCTTATGGACTTTTGGTGCAACTTCGGATCTTCACTTTCATCACATAGATGGATAGAGCTCGCTGTCAACTTTTCATGGGCATCTTGTTTACTTCGTTTGGACATCCAGAGAAGAAGTTATGAGATTCGAAAGAAGGTAAAATCAAGCTAGGCCCCTAGTTACTTGCTGACTGGGTATTTAGGACTTCAGGCATTATATCAAAGACGCAAGGAGCCTGCTTCTTATAATTCAAGAGAGAACTGTACGTACAGAGACTGTTGCAAGGGGGCTGCTTAAGGGGCTTGCTTGTTCCTGCGACCTGTCGGTGGACGTTTTGGAGAATTGGGAAGTCCAATACACGTGCGCAAGGTGTCATCGGGTTCAGATCTGTGCAGGCTACGCACTGGTTCAAACGGTTTGGGAAGAGATGGATCGGGGAGTGCGTACTGAGGGAAATTGAGACGCAGGAAGCAGATTTGAGATTTTCAGTTATCTGTGAAGGAGAGTTGGACCGTTCGACCGTTCCGGAGTCCAAACTTGCTGTCCTTGGATCCAACGGGATCAGAACACCGAGTTCTACAGGAAATTGAAGACAATACCAGTTTTCATCGGGCGGTTTGGAAGTTCTGAGTGAAATTGGCTCGCAGGGAAGCGCTTACATCAGATTTTTGTTCACCTGCGATCTGAGGTTGGGCTGTTCTTCGCGATCGGTGAGCCAAGCTCTTCGTTCTTGGTGCCTACGCGATCAGGGAGTCTTCATCTACTCATAGGAGAAGACCGTGTGTGAATTGGATTGTTGGTTTGAGTGTGGTGAGCAAGTTTGAGCCGCAGGGAGCTGATTTACGTCAGTTTTTTGCAACCTGCGGCCAAATTTCTCGAGTGGTTTTGCAAGGAGAACTCCAAACGACTTGTTTGGAGTCTCGTTGGGTTCAGGGTAGCTAGATCTATCTGTCAGCGAAGACGGATATCAGTTTGGACGATCCGTTTGTGCGGTGTGAGCGGTTTTAAGCCGCAGGGAGGAGTTTTTGGAGGTTCGGTCACCTGCGACCGAAAATCGGCGATATCTCGGTTGTTGGGAGTCGGATCTGAAGGTTTCTTGGGTTAACGGAGTCAGCGGAGGAGACCCTATCGACATCTGAAGTCCGTTCAGCGAAAAGAGGAAGTCCACACATAGGTCTTTTTCGGTTTCTTCGCTACGGGTTTTGCTCTTTTGAGTTCGGTAGAATTCTGGTTGGTTGTATACAGCTTGTGGTAGCTAGCTTTAGCTAAGAGCTTATACATGGATGTGGTTTGGACTTGGGTTTGGATCTTGTGATACTGCTGTGGCTCTGTTTGTTAGCAAAGAGAAGTTTCTCTTGCTTTGAGCTGCACTTCGGTGATTTTGGGTCAGGGTTGTGATTCAAGGGGTGTTTTTTAGGGCTTTTGAAGCAGGTTACAGACCGCTCTGGTCTGTTTCTCATTTCTGTGCTCTTAGGAGAAAGAACTGGCAGTGTACATACATTCAGAGTTTGTATATATCGCAGCATTCGTTTTCGTGGTTGTTTTTCTCTGTCTTGTCTCTGTTTCAGCACACAACATCTCCACAGCCAGGAACCTCGCGTTTTCCTGGACATCCTTCATGCAAAACGTCCGACGCAACAGCGGGATCAAGGGAAGACCATAGAGCGTCTTCACTCCCTCTATCTGCCGGTCCAAGTACCTGAACATACTCTCCTTGCACTCCACAAACATTGCTTTGGACTCCTCGTCTCACTCTCTAGCTAAGGTAAGGAGCTTCCTACCCGCGGTGAAGTTGAACTTCTTCCGAAGCGCTTCCACCAATTGAGCTAGCAACCCCTGCGCACGAGCTTCCGCTGCTTCCGCTGCTTCCCGTTGCGTCTTCTCGGCTGCAACCTGCGCTTCTGCGGCTTCCCGCAGAGTCTTCCACGTCGTCTTCTCTTCTGCAAAGGCGGTGAGCTTATCCCGTACTCGCAGAACCTCCTGGTCATGCTGCTGTAAGCGTGCCTGCAACTCCTGGTTGCTCTTCTTCAGCTGCGCTAACTCCTTGGAAGAAGTGACGTACTTGTTGTGAGTCGAAGGCTCAGTCCTTCCCTAAGTCCTCATAGTATAGCTTCCACTCTCAGAAGACGAATCTAGTCTTCCACAAGACAGCTACTCCGTCTTCTGAGATTCTAACAATGCTTCCTAAATAGCTCTCGTCTTCCGAGTATCTAACCAATCCTAACTAAGCAAGGCCTCGCATGGATTCCTAAGAAGACAACCCACCTTGCATTACATCCTACTTCCTAACAGAAGATCAAGATATGCGAGAAGTAGAGTATAAGAAAGGTTCAGAAGATGGTTGCGGGCTCCTGCGGTGACAGTGGCCTCTGGGAAGACACCCGGGACAGTTTTCGATTCAATGTCTTTCTCGATTCCCGAAGAGAAAACTCGATTCGCGCATCCAGTATCCTCTGCTCCAAGATGCTCTTCAGATCAGTAGAAGTTTCAATATCAGCTGCCAACTTGTAAGCTGGTCCCTTCTCCTTCTCTTGGACAGTAAACCGTCTATCAGCAGTCGTTGGCTCCTGCTGGGATCTCTGCACGTCCTCCATAGGACCTGGTGCAGGTAGAGGAGCTGTAGAAGTAGACGGGGTGTCCTCAGGAAGAGCCGCTCGTCTCCTTGTGACTCTCCGTCTATCCTCAGTCTCCTCAGGAACTCCAGTATCAAGTTTAGAGGCTTCTCGCCGCCTCTTTTCCTCCACAGAAGCATCCTGCCAATGAACGTGTCTATCTACATCCAAGAATGCTCTGATAGAAGCAGCATCTACAAGATCTCCCCATCATGTGACCCTACGAATAGACTCTGCTCCTCTCTTCAGTATCTCAGAAGGAACTGGAGCCACACTCTTCTCAGCAGTCCTATCTAGCAATGTAGGACTAGAAGAGATCTCAATATGCCCAGCATATACATCAGAATTTACCAGCGGTGCCATTAACGCAGTTGCTGTTGTAGGCGCAGCAATCTGAGGTAGACTCATCATGCCTCCTCGTCCAAACTGCGTGCTCAACGGCTCTCCAGTAGAAGAAAGGTGCAGCCTACCGTTCTGATAGCGAACCACACCATCTCGCAAAGCAGCTGTGAGCTCTTGACAGTCTCCTCGGAAATGATCAAGACTGTCACACCAAATACATCTATGAACCGGAGCTCCTCCTGGACGTGCAGCAGCAGGCGCCGGTGGCTGCTCTCTCTGCAATCCAGCTAGCTCTACCTTCAGCTCTCGCATCTGCCGAATCAGGTCTTCAATCTGATTCTGTTGACCATGGTTCTCCGCAGGTCTCTGAACAGGTGCCTTTTGTGCCAGAGCTGGCACAACTGGCATCAAAGGAACTGCAGCTGGGACAACAGGTCTAGGAGCAGGGACCAAAGGCTGCTGTACTTGAGGAGCAGCATAAGGTGGAGTGACCACTTCTGCAAGCGGACGTCCTCCCACAACCACTCTTCCCCTCCTCTGCCTTGTAAGTATAGCCACAGCATCCTCAACTCTCCCCCAATCCATAGTAACACCTCCCTCAGCAGATCGATCAGCCAACATAAAACATAACCAATATGTCGTAGCATCATCGGTAGCTTGCAGGAAAAGCTCTGTTCTCCTAGCATCTAGGGTTATTCGCTCTAGAGTTGAGAGTTGCCGATATCTCCGATCAAACTCTCTCAGCAACTCACTCAGGCTCATCATACGACCAGGTTGCTGCTCAACCTAGTCTAAGAACGTCCTTCTAGTAACTCTCTCTGAATCCTCCTCAAGAAACTCCTCTCGAAGAGATCGCTCAAAACTCATCCAGATTCTAAGGTTTCTTCTTTGTACATCCCTAACTTGGTCCTGCAACTCAGGAATGACAGCTAACTCAAAACTTGCTATCATCTCAGCATTAGTAACCCTAACCAGCTCCATCTCTCGTCTATACTCACGCAGATATCTAGAAATATCTCTATCTTCAAAGCTTCCACATCTGTTCACAATAGCTTGCAAAGCCTTGGTGGACTTTAACTCACCCCCTCCAACGATCGGATGTTGTTGGATCAGGGCCGCAAGCGTCTTCAAGATCTCAGCCGTGTCCAGACCAGAAGCAGATGTCGCTGTAGAAGACGCAGGTGCAGTTGACGGTGCAGCAGTAGACGTTGATGCTCCAGTTCCAGATGCAGCAGCAGCAGCTCCGCTCTTGCGATCCATCTCTTCTCCTTGTAGCAACTCAACCTTCTCAATCAATCACCCCAAGAGCTCTCAGTGGAAGCACCAGATGTCGGGTTGAGAGTTTTCCTCGGGAAGGGCGAACCTTCTAGCTGTGATATGAGCTTGAAGGTTGTGTTCAATCTACTCAGGGAAGCGTTGGGCTTTAGGCTGTGGCTGGTTTGCTCAAAGAATAGGCTTCAGGTCTCAAGGTGATACTGAAAAACACTCATATAAGTCTCTTGGCTCTTCTGATATGTTCAGGAAGTAAAGTTCAGACTTAACTAGCAATGATAAGATCGGATGGCGAACTTTGACACTCAAGATTGAGAAATATGTGAGGGTTCAGGCTTCAGAACTCCTCCTACATGTCAATAATGTCCTACTGGATACACATACGAAGTTTGAGCTTCAGATCAATTCAGAGCACTAAGATATGAGTAGAAACTTTCTGAATAGAGAAATTACGGTAGTTTCTGATACCCAGACAGCTGTTTCGACCTAGAACAAAGAATTGGCTTGATCACTTTGGGAAATTCTTACAGGATTTGCAGTACACAGCTTGCTGAACACTCCTGTGAAGTTGGGCCTCCTGATTCCACACAGAACTCCAGATCTCGCTCCCTGAAGTTGCTGTTCCAGATTGAGAGCTTTTCAGACCCCCTCTACTTCAGCGGCCGCCCTGAATTACTCAGTCACTTAAATGATATGAAAAGTTTTGGACAGTCGTAGCCCGGCTGACAGTGAATGCAACCTCGAAGGTTTGAAGCGATTTCCTTGATTCTGCTGCAAATGACACTCAAAACCCCAAAATCAACAGAAGTGCTATAATTCTGACACAAATCGAACTTCAATTGGGCATAACTCCTTGTTTATTGATCCAAATCGATCAAACTTTTCGCTGATAGTGCTTGGCTCGACGAGCTCTATCTCTCTGTGCTCTCAGATTTTCCAGTGTACTCACCAATTGCTCGAAATCCACTCTAGAGCTCTATTTCTGCTTAGAGTTTTACTAAAGACAAAAATGGACCAATGGGAGTTCATAGCTCCATTTGGTTGTCATTTTGTGCCTTAAACTACCTGGTAACTTATCTACAGTCATAGGCTACCACGTCAAGCCCCCTAGAGTACCAGCGTAAAACTTAAACTACTTAAAACGACACGCAGCCCTGAAAATAAACTTAAATCAGCTAGAAAGCGTGCATGAGCAACACGCAAATACAACCCATGAGCTTAAACCCTATCAACATGGTAATCAACCTACTAAGACTCAAAATATATAACATCTTTCAAAAATGGACCTCTCTGAGGTCTTAACTTCACTCAGAGAGACTAACGCCTGACAGAGAAGTGAATCATTTACTATATGAAATGATTCACATCACGACAACGTCCTCACAGTCTAGCTTCCACTCTCAAAAGACGAATCTAGTATTCTAGAAGACACCTATCTCGTCTTCCAGAATTCTAACAGTGCTTCCTAAGTACATGAAGTCTTCCGAGCTATATCTAAGCAATCCTAACTAAGCAAGACATCGTATGGATTCCTAAGAAGACAATCCATCTTGCAATTCATCCTACTTCCTAACAGTAGATGTCAAGATATGTGAGAAGCGAAGCCTATGGATGGTTCGGCAGAAGGCTGAGGACTCCTGCTGTGACAGGTAATCTTGGCAAGTAATTTTGGCATGTGTCAAATGCATAATGCATGCAGCATCGAAAGAGGATCGATCAATATTCTCAAATCAAACCGTGGAAGTGGGAATAATATTACAGAATCCGGAGACAACGACAGGAACCCCGGGAAGAATTTTCTTTTTTTTTAAGCGACTTGCTCACCTTCAAATCGCATCACGCGGAGATAAAGTCTAGCGATCGGAGAAAAGTGGGCAAACAGATCCTTGACTTCTGCTAAAGGATTGGCTCCACGTGAAATTTGACTGCTTAACCCCTCCGGATCTCACTTATATTACTGTGACAGCGACAGAAAAAATACTCTGATTCCCAAGAATATCGAAGTCAACATCTACACCTCCAATAGTTTTTTAAGTCGACAACTATATCCGGATATCAGTAAACTTCTCTTGATTCCAGTTCCTAGTGGCTGATAGACTACTCTTCCTCCTACGTCTACTTCTACCCAGCAATGCTCTTCATGAATCTAAACCCCTTTTATGAAAAAGTTAGTTTAGTATATATACAAAACGAATTATTTGTAAATGTTAAATGTATTTATGAAGCGTATCTCTTTATAACATACGAAAGATTTTGTTTGGTAAGTCTGTGTCAGAGAATTTCGAGAATACGAAGAATGTATGAAGATTTACGCTTGGTAACGTTAAGAAACATTCATAAATACTACGAACCATCGCGTTTAGTAGTGCATATTTATCGTCTTGAGAGCTTTGTAAAGACCTCACATCTGCAATAGTGTCTTGACGTTGAACGGACCACCCAAAGTGGTTGGGAGGAGTCTGTTGAAGCCAATGCTGGTCACTCCAAAGTATATAAATCGGTTCACAAATAACGGTTCCAAAACCAAATTAGGGGTTATCCAAAATTTCAGAGTTTCCAGTAAAATTTCTTGAATTTTGTACTGTTTAAGCATTTATAAACTTAAAAATAATGAAAACTAAAATACAAACACACAAAAATGACAAAGTAGCAAATCTCAGGTAATAGTGTACTCTACGATCACCACCGGCCCACCTTGTCAAAGAGAACGATGAAAATTTCACTGACCGCCGGGGGTGGAACAACCAGCACACAACGATCCAGGAAGAGTGACTCGAGATGAGGCCTAGGGAAGAAAGAGCGACTTGAGATAAGAAAACGTTAAAAATAATTCCGTAGTTAACAATAAATGACATTCTTGTTGTGAACGTTAACCGGTCACTCGTGCCATTTCAACCATGCATGCACACACTAAACATTTGTTCCTAGAGACCCAAGCTCCAATAGGTCTATACGAGGTAAGTATCGCACTATATGGTTAATGCTCTTTACTACGTAGGGGTGCACACGAACCAGTCAGAATAAAATAAAAGAGTTTGCATCTCCATTTTTTATCAAAAGGTGAAAAACAAACAAATATGAAATATCAATGATTAGAATTAACGTCCAGGAATTTACGAAGATGTCGAAAGCACTATACAGTTAGTGCTCTTTACTACGTAGGGGTCTCAAGCGTAAATGGTTACGGCTGTGGCCATATAAGTTTTTGTTATCTGCTGGCTCCTAAACTTATGGGCCAGCCAAGAAGAGATGATTCAGAACCATACTCGGATGGAATCTGATTGAATTAACTGGTGTTGGCTAGTTATTTTCATTATAATTCCTCCTTCAGAATCTGCAAAAGTCTAAGTACCCCTTGTCCACCTAGATCAGCACCCCACTAAAGATAAATTCTCATACGAAATGTGGCCAACTTGTCATGCATGAACTTTACCATGTCTCTCATAACATTAGATTTTCATGCGGAAGCTGAAACCCTTTCCTTCTTCATACAATATTTGCCATGGCCAGACCTTTAAATAAACTGAATACCTTCTATAACAGTGAACACCGCATTTGACTTCAACCTTGGACAGCAACACGGACGTTCAGACTCTGAATCTATAGTTAATGGTTTGTCCCCATTGTGCCAGCTACTATAATTCCACACCTTAAAGTATATTTAGCATTTCTTCCGGAAGAATTTCATGACATGTACATCCGGCATATAATCATCAAAATAAAACAGCAAATATTAAAGGTTCTGCGTGCACATTGTAATTATTATGTTGTCAATCGATGGATCGACCTTCACCTTTGTATCGGATTTCCTCCGTTTCACCTGTCAATGGTTCTGGTTTGGGACGTAAACTCAACTTTACGAGAACGCATGCCTGTAAGCTGCCAAGAGGATGAAGACATCTCCAAATTTTGATATTCCTTCGGTTATCGTGTAAGCTTTCCACTTATACGTCTGGTGGTAACGTACACGATTATATGCTACAAGCCGTAAGGCAGTTTCTTGGAGTAACAACGCCATTTTGATGGTCCGATTCAAGGGTTTGACCGTTTCCTATAGCTAGCAACGACTATATTTCAAGATAGCAGATTTCGACTAACAGGAGCGACCCTAACTTTCTGTTGGAAGTTCGAATGGGAAATGGACATTCGAATTCAGAGCGGGGGGACGCTCTGAATTCGAAAGTTTTCCATGGGACGCGCCGGCCAGAGGACTCGCACGCAGATGAAATCGGTGAATAAATGCGTGGAACGACCGGATGTTTACTCCTTTGCCACGTTCATTACAATCTTCTTCTCTCAAGTGCTTCCTGCTCATTCTCTCGCGGAAGCGTCCGCCCCGATTTCTAGGCTTTCAGCAGTTCAGTGACATCCTTCAGTACGTGAGGTCGTTCTGCGTTTACAAGTTCGTTGCACTAGGTAGGAACTGACGGGCGAGAGCTCACAGCTAAGTGAAAGCATGCCACTGTTTCTGATGTTATTTGATATCATGGTTGGAGTGCCGTTTCGAGCAGTTCTTATCGCGACAGTAATTATCTCTACACTCGTGGAGCTTTACCTTTTGAACCGCAAGGTCCAATTCATTTCCAGCGGATCAGTGAAAAATGCAATCGGGAGGTCCTGGACGTTCCTTACACGCAGTTTACGTCGACTATTCTGCGCGGATCGAAGTCCTCCAACCACAGATGAAAGCACTGATAGTCTAGATCTACCAGACCCAGAGTTAACCAATGGAGCTCCTGTTGCGGTCGACCGCTCAGTTCTGGGAACTAGTTCACTCGGAGTAGTTCTCGAGTAATACTGAAGTCTAGATCTGCAGTGCCATGAAATGACTAGGCTCTTGAGGTATCAGAAGAAGTCGAATAGATCTTTGTACACAGTGAATGTCCAGCATATATGCCGATCCTGACAACGTGGACAACTTCTTACTTCTGGATATCCAAAGCCAGGCCAGCAGGCAGTTTTCATCTCACCCAAACTCTCAGCGAAGATCTAGAGGTCCTCGACAAGTGACAGAGAAAGTCTCCGGATCGATCCACTCTGTGGAATCCCCAAAACCAGGAGTGCTGTGAACTGATTGAATGACCGGCAGTGATGCAGAGTTCATGGACAGAGCGGAACTTGGACTGCATATAGAATTTCAGCACTGTATGCAATTTCTGTGAAGGAGAGGTCATACTTTTCCATCAAGATTTACTCAGCAATGGATGAATTTTGGTGCAAGTGACATCATTGTTACAGCCTAGTAAATAGTGAAGAAATGTAAATTGCCAAATACTATTTGACGTGAGCACTCGCTAGCTAGGTGCCAACACACCACGTGCACATGTTCGATGATCATGACAAAGCTTCTTCGATTAAGATGAGAGTAGGACGTTGTCACTGTTATATGTAACTGTTGAATCGTCAGAAGACGACGTGTGAAAGATAGGTAGGAATCTGTGACAGCCCGTCTGAGGCAAATCAGGACTACGCAGATATCAGGAAGAAGCTAGTTAATATGCTGAACGGGGGAGTGTTTATCTTCCTGAACTCCACGTAAAGGTATGCCCGTGCGTGCCGATCATATGTACGAGCCATCATCCGTTGCTCCCGACAGGACTGGTAATAGTTCTTTTATAATAGTTACGGAGAAAATGCTTGGCCCAGCCCACGTGCGTAACAGATCGAGTTTTGTCAATTATCTCTCCGACAGTTCTATTTCTTCACATGCTGGACTGTTAGTTATATTCAGAATCTGTACAGCGAGCTGCGATGGTAGCTGGAGCAGAAGGCTCGTGAACCTGAGGTTGAGGGCAGTCAAATGAAGCACAACATGAGCTTCAGACAACGACTTGTAAGTCGTGAAATTGCGGACGAATAATGTCGTTTAATTTGCTAGACCCCGATAGTAGTACAACAAAATTGAATAAATCGTCTTCAATTACAATTATGTGTATACAGAGATATCGATACAATCCGCAAATCGTACTAGAACTTCTTCAAGGTCCTGCGTACAGGCTCTTGAGGATATCTTTCGAGTTTCAGCTTAACATTCTACTCACAAGAACCTAAGGTAAGCCCACAACACCGCCCTCGCTGTTCACAAATACTTGGTGGAGTCAACCTCAGAAGGTCTCTTCGGAGCTCCCGTGAACTTGTTGTTTGTCAGATCGATCGTAGTGAGAGAACCCAAGCTGTCGATGCAGGATGGGTAGGAATCCAGAAGGTTGTTCCTCAAAATAAGGGTGTTCAGATTGCTCAGCTTGCAGTACTCACCAGGGATGGGTCCGATGAGGTTACAGCCGCCAACGATCATCGTCTTGAGGTTGGACAGGCCACCTAAAGTGGTGGGGGGGAGTCCGTTGAGGCCAATGTTGGTCATGTTGAGAGACTCCAAAGCACTTAAATCTCCCAGACCGGAGCATATCACGTACGGTTCTCCAGCAGGAGGGGCCGTTGGAATATCCGCCGTTGCATGTGACTCCGGTCCATTGGCAACAGTTGGTGCCTGCCATCCACGATTGTGTATATACGAAGTTTACCGTTTGATAAACTCTTGCTTTTCTCCTTCCTCCCGTTGAAGAATCTTCTTGCTTAACTTTGATACCCCTGTACAGTTTTATAGCAATATCGTGCTTCCACCAGTACCGAAAGTATGTTCCTGACTTTGACTTCCATGACTTCGTATCTCACGTGACCTCTGCAAAGTTGCCTGGAACAACACTCCTATCTTACCGGTCTGCCGTCGTTGGTAGTCTACCAGTCATGCGAGTCCTGCAGTAGGGCCCGCTAAAACCTGTATACCTCCAGTACTCCGCAAAGGGAAAAAGAAATGGATCTTTATTGCTATGCGTTTTCGCATTGTTTACTATCAGTTTTGGAGTTTCTTTAAAATCCTGAAAAACAGAAATCTCTTTCCACTTTCGGATTGATCGTCATCGTGTGGCAACCTGAGAGAGTCAGTTAACAAACGGACGCGAGCAGTTACTACGCCTACAGGCTTAGAGAGGGGATGAATATCAGGGATTACGCCTTCTTGATGCATACGTGATCTTACTCGAAGTTTGGAGGACCGGGATCTGTTCTGTTCCCAGCTATGCATTGGTAACTCTAGTTCTCAAACTGCCTGCGACACAGAAATTTGAGGCTCCTCCTTTCCACGGTTGAAAGGCTCCTCCTTTCTTCCATTACAGGCACGGTGTGAACTTTGCGTTCGGTGGAGCTACAGCATCGAAAGTCACCACCATAGTGCCATTCTTTCTGACTTTCCAAGTGGCTCAGGAGTCTTCAGATTCAAGAGGGCGTCGTTGTCGGCTCAAGAACAAAACGGTACTAATCTAAATCTTTGTAGTATTTGTAAGCCCAGCTTGCCTCTTATTACTATATAAATGTGTCCGTCAGCAGTCAACTATCTCTTGCAATCGCTACGAAGTGTTCAAGATCAACTTTGCAGTTGTGTATACTTCTGTTCCGTTGCGATACAATTACTTCGCATGCGGCCGATGATGAATCCGAGAGCTCATAAATGAATTCAGGTCACTTGATCATGACAGTGTGTGATCTTTCACGTAGTAACGAAGGACCAATCATAATTGTCATCGATCTATCTGCGGGATTGTGACAGCTTGCAGTAACTTCCAGGGCTTCCTACCTAAAGAGAAGCTGTACAAGGACGCTTTGTACACCTTCATGATCGGAGGAAACGACATTATCATGCCACTTCAGAATAACAAAACCTCGGAGGAGATAATCACCAGTGTAATCCCGGAGTCCATGCTCAACTTTGTCCACGCCTTCAAGGTATTATCAACTAATTACGCAAGTTTGGAGTGTAGGTTTTCTTACGCGTGGCTTTTGCTCTTACTCTCTTTGAATCTCCGATTTGTGTTCCAAGTTGAGACTTGGGACTACCGTGCGACACCGAAATATCATGTGAGAGACTTGTGTGTGTTTCTCTCTTTAAAGCACGCGTGTAATGTAGCACGAGAGGATTATGCCCACTTGGTTCTGCGACAGGACTTCTGCCAGTGCAAAGAGATACTTTGAATTTTGAAGTTGGGAGCGTCGGTTCTTGAAAGCGGGAAGATCAACGCTCGCCAGTGTATTGAGCATCTACCTAAAGTAGATGCTCAATACATCTTCTGTTCTTTCTTCTCAGAGTCACTTTTCACTCATGCAAAAGCCATCTGCAAGTTTTTTAGGTGAGACAGTTGTTCACATGAAAGTATTTAGACTCTGTAACTGGATAGATGAGTTTTAACGCTGATTTTTCTCTTGAGACGAAATCTTGAGGACCAACCGTTGCCAAATGAATTCTGCATCTTGCAGTTGTCGGGTATGTGCTCTTCATTCACCTTCACAGTTCCTGGTCAAGGTAAAACGTTCACTCTGAAAAGCTAAGAATATTACAGTAGATTGAGCGAGATTCTAATACCAGAAGATGGTCGTGCGTTAGATACCGGTAAATCTTGCCGAGTATCAATCACGAAATGAAAATGATCATGTATTCTCATCAAATGACGACTTGGATCTCAAGCGGATGGATAAACATGGCTACAGTACAGACTTCATAATATGTTCGATTCTCGGTTCGTTATTCATATCCTGGATATCGCAGCTGTGGCGATAACTCATCTATAAGTCGACCATATTTGGTTCTACCATATCACTGACAGAGACATTTGAGTAGGATTGCTGCATGCCTGCAGCAGGCATGCAGCAGGAGTCGTATTGAAGAAAATTTGGCATTGTGTACTTACATATGGTGCCTTCGTAGACATCTGAAACTTTAATTGCAGCTATTAAACCTGAAGTTCCACTTTTGTACTCCATACGCCTTATAGGCCAGGTTTATGGTCAAAAAGCACACCATACTACAATTGTTCATGCAGGTTTCAGCAGTGACCTGAGTAAGAAAGATCGTCAGAAAGCCTGAGATTCCTAGTTTGGAAGACAACATTATCACGGCAGCCAAATTCAGCATGCTATCTCAGCCTCTAGTTATGGGGGCTTCTTTATATGATCTGGTATGTTCCTGCTCTTTAAAATTATCTGCCCCAACTAGAGGCATCAGGAATCATACCCTAATCATCAGACATGGATTTCTCAGTGTTATGATAGAGCTTGAATAAGTTGATGGACTCCATATGAACACAGTTTTCAAGGTGTTGCTTTGAGTTTCGCCTTTTCCTTCTTGTTCTTGGTGTCATCTGGTGTTCGATTCACTTTCATCTGTTGCCATATCAAGGGACAAGTTGCTGTGTGCTCTAGGACCTCCACATATGTGGAGGTCCTAGAGCAGAAGGCAGGAAAGGTGTCTTCTTTTGCTCCTCCTCTGGAAAGTAAAATATGATATCGGTCCCAAAACATTCCCTCCTAGTGATAGGGATATATTTCAAGAAGATAAAAACTTGTCCATAGCTGCTTCAACAGAACTAGTGAGAACTTTAGACTCGGTTGTTTTGAAGACCTCATTAGACTTAGCTAAATCCTCCTCAAGCTTCTTACTGTGTCCTTTCAGCCTCGCTACCTTTGCCTTTTCCTCATGCAAGCTCAAACTGCTTTCGAATTCTTTAGCTCTTTCGGGCAGTTTCTTTCAACTTCGTCAATGTCTACAGCTAGGTCTACCGAATTGGAGAGTACGATTAAAACACATGAAGAGAGTTCTAAATCTCACCAGGATGCGATGGAATCTTTAAAAGTTGAGCTCTTGGATGCGAAGGTAAAGATTCTACGTCTCGAGGGATCTGACGCTGAAAGATCTGAACTTGGAAACAGCTGATAAGCTTCTGAGGAGAAGGTGACCCAGCTAACGGAGAAGCTAAAGTCCGCACAAGGTAAAGTTAGGGATCGTGAGGATATGGCTGCCATCCATGAGGACAATCTCAAGGCCTACAAAGAAGCCGTCCAATCTTTGCAAAATGAAGTTAGTGAAAGTGAGACTAAAATGAAAGGAAGTGCAGACAAAGTGGCTCAATTGGAAGAAAGCTTGCGCAATGCAGAGTCTAAATCTATCAAGCTTAAAGAGAGGCTGAAAACTGCCAAAGTGAAGGTCAAGGAGTATGAGAGCACTGCACAACTGCAAGAGAATGATGTCATCCACTCTACAGAGAAAATTGCAGAAATGGAAAGTATGGTTGTAGTCTATGTAAGGAAGATCAAGAAAGCTAGAGATTTATTGCAGTCAATTAAGCTCTAGCTAGATGAAGCGAGGTCAGAGATTGCGAAGAACTTCTCTAGTCTGAAGGATCTCCAGTCCACGGTCATTCAGGTCCAGAGCCCCGCTATGTATGACCTTGAGGATTCTGTGAAATTCATTCTTTGACCATTGATGTTTCTTCTAGTTCGAGACACGATGATCTGTAAGCGTTGAAGCTACTCGATGGGGTTTTGACACTCGATGAGATCCATTGGAAACAAGTCTTTGGAAAACATTTCATATGGATGATTATTTTTTAGCAAGTCTCTTATGTATGTATGCTCTTATGCTACATTCCACATTTTGAGGATTAAAGTGTTATTGAATGGAAATGAGCTGTTAGGAGAGGTGATCCATAGAAGTTGGAAGTGAAAACATATTCAAGTGTTTCCCAAAACACACCAACTACTAGATGCAACCAGCTCGCACACGATAAAAAGTACCATTGTTTTTTATATCCTAACTTTTTGAAGAGAAAACGTTTTAGTTCATCTCTGTGAGTCATTGTGATTGAACCTGATGAAAAATCTGTCAGAAACAAACAGCTAAGATAGTGTGCGGAGTGTAGGTTTTCTTATGCGTGGCTTTGCAAGCTATCTCTCTCCTCGCGCTTACAAATATAGTTTGTCAATTTAGTTTTCCTCTTCGTGACTGAGCTGAGGCTGGGCTCGTTAGCTGCTGCTGGTCTTGTGAACTTATGTATTGATAGTCATTGATCTTGAGCCAAGTATGTGGGTCGAGAGCGACGAATAACGACGACGATGATGCGAGTGAAGATCGCGTTGAGGCAGCTTGTGGCCTTGCTTCGTCTGCTGCTACGTAACTTGAACTATTTCAAACTATTTCACTCTAACTCGACATGATCAGGCGATAGGATTGTTTTACTTGTGTTAATAAGGGGACATGAATTCAACCATGTCCCCTAAACCTTACAGTCCAATAATTCTTCTGTCTTGTTGAACCCCTTTATTCTTTCCTTTCTATGTTTGACTACATTGTAATTTGTAGAATTGATGAATAGTTGTAACTTCATTTTTCATTTAATAGATTTTAATTTTGTATGGAATCATAGTCACGAAATCTATTTTCTGTGAGAGTTGCGAGAGTTAAGCTGACTGTAAAGGTCATTTGAAGATAAGTTGTTTTAGTCTCGCAGTCCTACCACTTTGCTCTAACTTCTTTTATATTCTTATCAATATGATGTGATTACGTTCTGCAGGTGAAACAAAGTGATAGTATTGATCCAAAGCAAGACCTACCTGCAGCAAAGTGATAGTATCGATCCAAAGCAAGACCTTCTTTCATAACGACGTTTTATCTCTGAAATAAATTTACGGGATCATAACTACTGCTTTTAATCACGAAAGTAAGACCTAAGACATCCAATTGACATAGTTTTTTGTCTATTGTCATGACTGTATATATTATATCTATCTTGGATAGAAAATGATATTATGTGCGTTTTTCAGGTTCATATATACAATGGATTCCATTACGTCCAAAAAAGGAAAAATGAAAAAGATTTCCACTGATGATACAGAAGGGAATGAACTCATAGTACAAATATCGAAGCAGCCAAGTTCTGCTCCAGCATCTCCTATAAAGTCTCCAAAAAGGGAAAAAAAAGAACAAGAGACAATTATTCCATCTTAAACTCCAACTGTAGATAAAAACTTATCTGCTCCAGCATCTCCTATAAAGTCTCCAAAAAGGAAAAAAAAAGAACAAGAGATAATTATTCCATCTGAAACTCCAACTGTAGATAAAAACTTATCTATATTTATAGATAATATAGAATATATGAAAAGAAATGATATATTTGAAAGAATTATATTAAACAAATATGGTAATATTAATAGATTTATAACAAAAAGCTCATTTCTTCTTTTCGATATGGTTAATCGTCGTATGGAAAAGACGATTACATGTAGTGCCCAAGACAACAACGCTATAAACTGGTCAGATAAAGTGAATAGAAATACGTATTGTAGGATACAATACTTTGGTCGTAGGGCCGTGCAGGTAGAGAGACCAGTAAAAACTCTCAGTCACAGAGAGGATGTCAAATTCATCCTCTTGATCGATGAGCAAACAACAATTCAGACCATTACACCTTGGAGTTCTACTCCAATTTCAAATTCCAACTCTTCATGCCTCTCCGAATGTGCATGTGTCATCTTACTGTTCGATTCACGACAGTAGACATATCTGTTGACGTTATTGTTGTACCTGGTGAAAACGAATACCAAAAATTTGAGATCACAATTGTGGATGGTGATTCTGAAGAAGACAAGATGACGGTAAGTAATTATGTACATTAAATAACTTACGTTTATAAATTTAATTCGCAACTGATTTCAAAATGTTGCTATTCATGAAACTTCTAGACTAACACATTTTCTTTTCATATTGCAGTTGATCATCCATTATGATTTCGCAACAGAGTATAAAAATATTGAGACTCGTTTTCACTCTGGACATGATGTATTGTTGCATTTGAAATCAGACAGATTTTGTCCACAAGAGAAGAAAATGATCTTCCAAAGCTGCATACACACGCAGCTACTATATGGGCAACTCCTTCAATCCAATCAAGAATTGACGTTTTGAAAAGAGTGCGGAACGCTCACATCACAAGAGAAAATAAAAACATCAAGGTATATAAATAATTTTGTATGTGAATAATCAGTATCAACTTTCCTATTCGCAGATATATCTTATGTTTATAACTTCTTTCCATGTGTTTAGGTACGTGGTACTTTCAGACCACGTAATTATGATGACAGACCCTACAAATACACATGCATCATGTGCAATTCGACGCACTTACAAATTCAAGATTTGAATCATCTTCGAGGCTTTTGTGAAAGTTGTAATCTGGATTGTCAATTACGACCTGTGCCTATGTGGAAGATCTTTCCAGTCCAAGATCTGACAGGCCTAGTGGAAACAGAGGTTGTCCAAAATTATGACAGCGACAACCATCGAGATATGCTACCGGATCAAATTGAGGAGATCGCAACAGTAGGAATTTTCTCATTTAATTCAAACGGTGATTTTTGTGGATTTGATCAGGTATACAATTTATACTTTATTTCATTTTTAATTATAGAAGTATCATGATGATTTTTAATAATTTCTTTAAAACATTGACTCATGTCATCTCAAATTAATTGCATCAATATAAGAATCGCTATCGAATATTACAAACCACTAATATAATGACATCATTGAACGTCTTAACTTTTCTTTTTAATAGATCAAGGAGACTACATCTGCTGAGGGAGAATCGTCGAAAATCTCCATAATTCCAATCGTTTAATCTTTCAACATCGGTAAAGTTCTAAGAACCTTTTTTATATCTAAATAATCTAGTTACACAAACATACGTAACATTGAACACTTCAAGATCTGTTTTGTCTTCTGCATTTGTTGTCACCATATATCTGATATTTTACATTATTATAATTTTACCATTGTAGTTAATTTCATGTATCTAATTTATAATAAATTTTATTTCTGACTTTTATTTTATAGCATTTTTGTTTAAGCATTCAAGTAAATCAATACCAGTTGTAAATATTCTAAGATAAATTCAACATTGCCTGAAGTCTTCTAACAACGCTTTCTTTGATGTTGTTTTTCAGGTATATATCACATGATCAAACGGAGTCTGACCTACGATGATATATGTAGAACTTGAAACTCTTTTCCAAGTGCAACTCTATGAACGTGCGAAACGCATGAAACAATAAAGCCCACGGAGAAACGTATAAACTTGGAGAAACAAAAAACAAAAAGCGCTTTGAAACAAGAAAGCCCACGGAAAAACGTATAAACTTGGAGAAACAAAAAACAAAAAATGCTTTGAAACAAGAAAGCCCATGAAGAAACGTATAAACTGAGAGAAACAAAAAACAAAAAATGCTTTGAAACGCTACGAAACGCTTTGAAACGCTTTGAAACAAAAACAAAAAAACGCTATGAAACGCTTTGAAACAAAAACAAAAAATGCTATGAAATGCTTTGAAACGCTTTGAAACGCTTTTGAAACACTTTTGAAAGGACAATTATTTTCAAAATTTACTACCATTCATACGTGATGTGATTCACAAACATCTCTGCGAACAAAAACAAATCGAAATGTAAAATTTAATTGCATTAAACGGAAAATTCAAGATTATTTCAAACGTAAATACTTCAAAAATGTTCATTACTCTTAAAACGTGACATCATTTTATACAAATTACATTAGACATCTTCACGTAGTGAAAATGTATGAAATTTAAACTTAATGCAACATATGAAACGTAGCAAATATTCAAGATTACATGATCTGTGTGTTTCTGCTCCACATTGTTCTTGCTCATAAAACCACCCAGAGGAGAAGAAAGAGAACTAAAAATTCGTCATCAAACCATCATCGAACAACCCAAGTTGAACAGCACGACGGTCATCATAATCAGTAAGTGGATTACAACCTTTGCATAATTTTCATGGATTACAATTTCTAAGTTTTCTACTCCTGGAGATTGTATGTTTGATTCGATACAATATTTATTGCATCATGAATCTTCTACCGCATCTTTACGAAATCAAACTCAAAAATGAACTTTATAATATCTACTCAAGAGCTAGAGATACACATGATTCATTGATATTATCTTATTTCATGGAAGATGAATTGAGAGTGTCGCATCGTGTCAAATCTGTAGATGAATATAAACCAAAATTGGTAAAATGGCAAAAGAAGGTGGTGCGTGGGGTGATTCTTTATGTCTCTTAGCTTTATCCTCCATACTACAAAAAATATACACATCTACAGTTCTACTTCTGGAAAGAATATAATTCAATTTTCAAAAAACAACTCGTATCATGTTACTTTCAATCTTCTATATGATGATAATGAAGGTAGTTTCGGTCATTACGAACCAATCGTATTGATTCGTGATGAATTTCTTACTGAGAAATGGGAGTATATAGTGAAACAACTGCAAGATTTACGATTAATTCATCTAAATGTACCAATAGTACAATTAATACGTAAATTTATAAGTAAAAATCCTATTTATGAGATGATTTAAACACTACTCAAACTAGAATTTATAAACTAGGTATAGATAAACTAAATCTCCAAAAGACCAAAGTAAACCATCCTTTGCAAGATATTGACTCTCACCAATTAAACATTTTATATTCGGAACTCTTATTATTCTATCAGAGATATCCGTATTTATCCATAAGAGATGTCATAAAGAATTTCATACAATCTCATAAACAATATGAGATACAACTCTTTAGAATGAAAAAAACACTTTCTGACAAAATAAAACAATACAGAATAATGAATAAGACTAATTCAGTTAACACATCTAACTGTACTTCTAAAAAATGAAAAAAACTATCA
Source organism: Asterella californica (assembly GCA_036924285.1). Lineage (NCBI taxonomy): Eukaryota > Viridiplantae > Streptophyta > Marchantiopsida > Marchantiales > Aytoniaceae > Asterella > Asterella californica. Next base: position 19,152,125 of record JAYKYS010000008.1, read on the forward strand.
TTAGAAGAAAAACACGTAGATACTTACTCCAAGTCTTTACTCGACGTTCCATATCATTCGTGTGACATATGCTATAAACGTGATTTCTTGAAGAATTTAAAATATATCAATCAAATTCATTACGATTTCATTTGCTTCTATGCTGAAACAACTAACATAACTTTCGAACAGCTTAAAGATAATACAAGGATTTGTTTGATGTGTATGCGGTATATAAACGATAACAAAATACCTCTTTTCTTTGAGATATCTAGAGTTTACAATAACAATACGATACCATATCTTGAATGTTTAAACGAAGTCGAAGAAAGATTGATCTCACCGCGAGTCATGTTCGGAAACATTCATATATACAATGGGTTCCAAAAATGGCATCTAAGATGTAGTGTTATCAATATCCCGTCAAATATAAACATGGTCCAAACACATTTACCACGTATGGCTGATGAAGAAGGTTCTATCATAGTGGAAATCAAAAGAAAACTGACTCTAAAATCAGTCTATAAAACAAGCTACGTTCGACCTAACAAAGTAATGCGAGCTTTACATTATCTTATTGATACACACTTATACAAACATCACAATATCGAGCTGAATGAAAATTGGATTCACACTTTCAATGACAATTATTCCAAAGAACAACTCCGATTCGATGAAGTAGAAACCATCGAAACAAATAACGAGTTCGATGAAAATAATCATGAACCGAACACAAACACTGATACATTTATTGCAAACTTTTTGAATCCTGAAATGATTTACGCCAATGAAAAGTATAAACTTACTGTGGCTCCTAGCGAGAGATATCACCCTTTGAGTTTATTCAAAGATGAATTTTGTGAAGAGACTAATTTTCCTAGTTTGTTTCTTGATCACGGAAGAAACAAACAAATCGTTTCGAAGATGTCATATCACAAACTAGCTTCATGAGAATTATGATACAAAACTCATAAATTTGCTAGACATTTACCAAACATCTTTTTCAAGATGTCCAAAATCTACACGAGAAAATTCTAAGCATTTCTTGGATTCGAGTAAGGAAAGTAAACTACAAGGCTCTCCTTTGACGGCGAAACAAGTCAAGGTTCTTATATCATATAAAGCTTTTCCTTGTTTGTCCCAATTACGATTCACTCCAGACTATTACCAAGTCGTTAAGTGAAATCTTTTCGCGATGATCCGACAATTAGGAAACCTACCTTTTCATTACTTTAACTACGAACGCAAAAAACTGGAAGCCGTTGGTGAACACCTTATTCAAATTGAACAAAATGGATAACCTTATACCATTGCCGGACGATGAAGAAACCTTAAGTTCTTCACAAAACCAACAACTTCTTAGACAAGATCTTGTCACATGTGCACGATATTACGAACACAGAACATAATGTTTCCGTAAGCTTATTCAACATAACCAATTAATTTTGAGAAATGTATTTGATTTCTTTTTTGTAACTGAATTTCAAAGCAGAGGCAGTCCACATGATCACGGACTACTGTGGATAAAAAATGCTCCTGTTTTCAAGATAGATCCTGATGAATCAATAACAACTTTCATAGACGAGTACATTTTTACTGATCATCACTTATTGAGCGAAGAGATGATCAAATGTCAAACTCATCATCACACAAATACTTGCTATAAGAAAAGATCTTCTTCTTCTTGTCGATTTTGATTTCCATGGCATCTCATGTCGAAATAACAATATTATATCCTTTAACTAACGATGAACTTGATGATGAAACGACGAGAGATATAAAGCTTAAATCTATTAGAATTTTAAACATCATTTCTTCTTTCAAAATTGGATTGGATATGAACTTCGATCAGTATCTTCAACATTTAGAACTTACATATGAAACTTACTTATTAGCTTTAAGATGTTCTTTATCAAAACTTTCTATATATCTCAAACGTCATCCAATAGATATTTACATTAATTCTTTTCCAAAAAATGCTGCTTCCATTTGGCAAGCCAACACAAATTGTCAATACGTGTCAGATCCACATGCTGCGACACAATGTACCTCATATCTAACAAAAGTAGACAATACAATAAAGAATGAGATGAAGAAGTAAAATCAAGAGGAAAATCAAGAAGTAACCACACGGATAAAAAAGTTAGGCAATGCGTTCTTGAATTCTAGACAAGTTTCAGCTCAATTAGCCATCTATACAATCTTAAAATTACCTTTGTATCATGCTTCTCGTTCTTTTCAATTCATAAACACTAGTAGTCCATCCGATTGAACCTTCCTCCTCAAAAGTTCCAAACAACTATCTTCTGAAGATGATTCTTCAACAAACATAAGATTGCCATCCATCATAGATAAGTATGCACGACGTCCACAACATCTGCAAACAAATTCAATCGCTTTGATAGAATTCATAGTCAAGTTTAATACTTCACAAAATAGAAGATTGAGAAAATCTAAAATCGTTCGATGGATATGTTTCGATCAATTTAAACAACCGGAAGACTATTTTAAAGAGCAAGTGCTGTTATATGTCCTTTTTCTTTACGACGAGAACAACATTAAAGATTCAACTGAAACATGGAAAAATACATATAATAGACATAAATCACATATTCTATTGTTACAAAATTGATATACTTTTAAGTACAATACGGACGAAGTAAACGAGGATTGGAAGAAATTTGAGGATGAGGTGGCAGAACTTGAAGAAACAAGAGAATATCATAACGAACAAAGCGAACTGCAACAAGATTCAAGCAATTTGGATTTAGACAATGTCGACTTAATGCAACTAACTACTCTTAAATGTACTTCTAAGACTACGAATCGTGAAGAAACCTTCCCGATCAAAGATCCTCTAATACCAATGGAATCATTTTGTGGTGAATTACGTCAATTGAACAAACAACAAAAGCTAATCTTCAATGATTGTATGTACAAAAAAAACATTTTCCACATGAACCAATCCATTTATTTCTTACGGAGAAGTAGGAACCGATAAAACATTCACCTTATTAAAAATTATACAAGGATTGTCATGGATATACGAAGATGATAAATCCAGGTTTAATGATCCGAACAAATAAAAGTTTTGAAGATAGCATACACAGGACGAGCTGCATATAACATACAAGGAATGACTATTCATAGTGCCTTAGCGATCCCTAAAGACTCTTACGATATGAACTTATCAAAATTAAGTCCAGATCGACTGGATAAATACATCAAATATTATAGCCAATTAAGATTATTAGTGATAGACGAAATCTCTCTGGGTGACGCAAGAATGTTCTCTTACATCAACCAAAGACTACAACAAATAACTCAGAATTTCAACTTTTCATTCGGTGGTATAGATATAATTGTTTGCGGTGATTTTTATCAAGTACAACCTGTTCAAGATTCATGGATTTTTCAATCTTCTAATATTTATTTTGAAAATATTGCCACTAACATATGGTCTTCATTTTTCAAACACTATGAACTGACTCAACTTATGCATCAAAACCATACAGATTTTATACAAATTCTGAATCGTATTCGCATCAACCAACAAACATCTTATGATCTACATTATTTAAATTCAACTTATAAAAAAATGTATTCTAAACCAAACGATATACCTCATTTATTTTACACTAACAAAGATACGGAACTTCATAATCAACATGTATTTAGTATAACGAACGGGAACGAATATTTATTTCGTTCCAAAGATCATTTTTCTTCTGTTATATCGAAAAGATTTAAGATATCCATAAATCCAAAAGATACAGCCGGATTACACGGTACTTTATCTCTAAAATTTACCATGTTAGTAGAATTATGTTATAATTATAACACACGAGATGGACTCACAAATAGAAACAATGGGATTTTCATGTCCACAACAACATATAACAATGATCAAATCATTTGGATTCAATTGTTTGATCCAAAGATTGGAACACAAACGAAAGAACAAACAAAAACATTTGTATTCCAATAACATCAATCCATGATGGACGCCCATTATGAAAATTTCACAACAATTTCCAATCAATAAATATACCAGAGAACATAAGATCACTAGAACACAATTCCATGTTCAACAAGCATCTGCACGAACTATCCACAGATCGCAAGGATTGACCATGCATCAGGTAGCTTTCAGTCCCAAGCACATAATCGACATGGATTGACGTACACTGCATTATCCAGAGTGACAAATCCTAAGCACTTAGATATATTACAATTGATCGAGCATCGTCATATAGTTGTAGACAGCAGAGTCACTCTCGAAATGGAACGGTTGAAACTAAAATCATCGTGGCAATTCTACATCCATGATCTTCAGATGAATATCTCATCTTCCACTTACATGCTCATACAATTTCTAAACACAAGATCATTAATAAAACATCACCTTGATGTTCGAGCAGATCATAATTTACAACTATCTCATATTTTGTGCTTTAGTGAGACACTTATACAAAATCTTAGTTCTGTTCCACATTTCATAGACATCGAACGCTTTCAATATATACATACGTACACAAGTCGAGATTTGCTACTAACATATCGAAACATAATGCAACTCTCGGCGCATAATATTTTTGGAACTCATAACATGGAAATAATTTCTGCAGATTTCAACATTCTAACTCGTCGTGCAATTCACATCATAGTTGTATACAAATCTCCTCGTATGCATGTCGATGAGTTTTTGATCAATTTTACTACCATTATTACTACCATTAATATTTTATTACCACCAAAACATACGTAAGGATTATCCCACGATAATCATAGGAGATTTCAATATCGATCTGCTCAAAATTGATGATCATCAAATTGCATCCTTCGCATCTTTCATGATTCATTTAACTTTTTCCAACTTTCACAAAACCAACCACAAAATACGGATCAAATATGGACTAACGTTCTCCAATACGAGAATCTCTCTTTATCATCACATGCTTATTGGACAGATCATGATCCTATTTTTTTTCTATAAAAAGCCATCACATGTTAATACGTTTTTATTTACATGAAAAAACAAATCCAATCTTCTTTTGTTTGTGTACTCATCAATCGAGCTATACGAGTGATGTTCATGATCATATATTTTGTATTGAAGACATTTTCAACACTTGCAAAACAAGGCACTCCTCGTGCGTTTCTTGAGAATAACATTTCTTATATAAACTGGAAATCATCATCCTGTCATGAGCTATTGACTTTACAAAATTCCTAAATGTGTGCATTCATAATTGTTCAATATAATATAAACATGTTCATTCTAACATCCATAATATTCCAAATGTTTTGTTTCGCAGTTACGGTTCATCATTGTTCTCAAGACGACCTCAACATTCAAATCATTCTATACATTTCTTGCATATCTTATATATTATTGATATTCCAATGTACATAATCTTCACAACATCTCTCAAATTCTCCATTGTATACTTTTTCATTTCAACTATCATCATATGTTAATATATTCTCATGTAGCTAAACAAATTAGTCTATTTATTTTCTTCATACGCTCATCGAACCATTTAATACAAATTCATATGCATCAAACTAAAGCTAATTTCAACAATTATGACACCATATAGTCCTTCATATTTCCTAACAATAATTGCATCATACACAAAATGAAAACTAGTACAATGTCATTTATGTATTTTTTCTTAACTTCTATAAATTTTGAAATGTATGTAATGACACAGTCTGAAATTATCCTTCCTAACCTCCACAATATTTCTAAATGTTCTTCTCTGCAGTTGCAACAGATCACTACCTCTGAATCGGTCCAAACACATCAACTTCTACATTATCATACATCCAAAGATAATCTTAAGATCATTATCTTCAAAATGATCCGAAGATTCACAAGTACATATTTGCATAAAAGATGCAAACATGTTACTACCAGTATATGAAGACATGTTGAAAGATGCCCATTTTGACTCACATAAAATTATAAACTATCTTTTTCAGTATCTGAAGATAATCTTATCATAGTTTTCAAAGACTATATTAATTTCCGTTGTTTCTTCAACATTCACCTACATCTCTAGAATTACACCTTCACATATAACATTTTCTAGGACTCTGAGAAAAGATGGATTTCACTTTTAAGATTCACCTTCACAGATTTCACCAAATAGAATTGTGAGGTCTTGCAAACGCATAGCCCTTGCAATTTCATTGCATGCGTAGCAACTTGTTTTTATTTATTTTTATTTTTATACCCGCAGGAACTATATTGTCCAAAAGGTGATAACAAGACAAGATATTAAGGCATTTCGTGACCTTCTTAGAACTAGTACACCAATAACTCACGCCACACAGACCACTAGACCTATCAGATCATGAGCATCCTTAGTATATGTGGGGCTATTGCTACACAACAAGATCTCTATTGAGGACTCTACTATTCCTGTAAGTCCTAAATTGCTTATCGTTAACATCGTTCTGAATGAAAGGAAGGCCATAAGGAGTCACCTTAGAATCACCTTTAGGGTTAGAGGATTGAGTACTGGCATCCAGACTGCAACTACTCATTCTAAGTGAATGGTCGTTCCGGAGGAGAAGGTTATAGATCCTTATCCGTGCCTCTTTATCGAAATAGAGCATAAACAAGGATGCGGTGAATAAAAGATAACAGAATGACGATGCACCATTTTCTTACGTGTATATCAAAGTAAAATATGCAACCAAACCTTCTCCAGGCGGGATTCCCCCTTATCTCATGATCATCACAGTCCTTCTCCACTGTACGACCAAGTGTGAATCTTCCATGTTTGCCTTGGATCTTGCATGCGGTCCTTACCAACATAGTAGAGAGTTTTCGTTTTTTTGGATGCTGAAGACTCGAAATCTATTAACGAAACGATTAACAAAGGTGGGAAAGAATTCAGGCCACACCAGAGAAGGCTATCGGAACCAAATCACCACGTAGGGAGTTAGCAACTGGGATAACCACAAGAAGACTGAAGTGTAAGCACGAGCCCGGAATAGACAAATCCAAGTTGAAGGAACACCAGGCCGCATCTGGCCAAGGACGCACGAATGGAGGTCGGAGGAGGTCGACCACCAGTAGCTGTCAGACGAAACACCAGACGGAGGTGGGACAAGAGTGACAGTGGTATAGTTTGTTACAAAGTTTAACGAATTCCATATATCTGACCCAAGATAATAAAGAGTTGTCCTAAGTTTAAAGAAACCCGGGACATCCGAACTCATGATTTTCAATTACCACAAAAGATTAATATACAGTAAAATATTTCACATGAGGTGACGGCACGGCGGTCGATAGGCTTCGGGTTATAGGTCGTTGGCATAAATGGCAGCACCATCGACTTATCTAGATTACACTGGATTTATACGACCACAGAAACAAGTTCCACACTAGAAATGCATCTGTATAATAATATTGTGATGAATAGATCTAGATATCGATAGCCTAGTATACCGATTGCAAGGCACGTGTATCACGCTCAGACTGAATTTCACATAAAATTCATCATTCTGTGTGCAGGTAAAGACAGTACATACATTTATTGTCTTTAAATCGATTGCATTTTTCTCTTCAAGTTAATGGTATGCTTCTATCAAAGCCATCAGAGGTGACTCTTAAGTGAGAAACAGGTCCGACATGTTGCATGTTGATCGATAACTATCATAAGTTGAGAGAATAGGAGTAGTTGATCGATAAGACCATTGAGAGTTTACATTTTTGGTTTCGTTATCGAGACCTCACTTGAAGACTTGTTGAAGAATGTTTAGAGTTCAGTTCTACATTCGATAGAAGAGATCATGCGAGAGCATATGGAGAGAACGTTGCGAAGAGAGAGAACTAATGCGATGTTAGTAACTTTAGAATCTTTCGTCTACCCCGTAGTGATCTTTGATGCGTTCGAGGTCATTATTTTTATCTTGTTTACTTTGAAAGGATTTGAAAAGAGTTAAGAGTGGATTTAACAAGAGTTTTAGAGAAAGGAGGAGAAAGAAGTTACTAGAGGAGAAAACTTAGAGAGTTTAGGAATTTTGATCTCAGGAAAATTTGTACATTCATTATCATATTTTTCGGTGCTTTTTAGTTCTCTGTGAAAATTTCCAATGTTTTAGCTTGGATGATAAGCTATTATGGACAACATAAATCACGAGAAGAGATGGTCTAGAAAGGAAGATATGATATTTTAAAGTTGAGATGGTTTATTCGTGAAAGTTTAGAACTGTCTTGTTCTCTCCCGGAAATGATTTTTTGTGAGAATAAAAGATAACTATAAAGAATCACCTTTGTCACTTGTTAACTATATTTGGATGATATTTACTTACATCTCTGTGGGTTCGATTCTAACTACTTTTGAGCATCTTTTAGTTTTCTTGTGTATTACAGGAGAAGATCGCTATCTTGATCGAAACGGGATGGAAAACCATGGCGCATGAGACACTTGAAGATGGTTTTTGATCTCGCATGAATCGTGGTACGAGATATAATCCATGTACGGCAGGATTGCAAGAGTTGACTCAACAAGATAATATCTTGACAAGAGAAGTTGAAGAGGAGATGGTAAGCAGAATGAGATATTTGTCGATAATCCAAGGGACAAAGAACGTCTTCGGTTTGTTCCTCTTAGTGACATCAAGCCTGGAATGATGTTAATCATTCGTCTTCAGATGATTTTGAGGTACGATAATACGTTTGATGCAAAAGCTCTTACAAATGTCAATCACGAAAACTGATGACCACATCTCAACATGGTACAAGCGGAATGATGACGATCGGTGCGTCGTACAACTAGTGCTTCTCTTATGAAGAGATACATCAATTGCACCAACAAAAAGAAGGATTGGGAAAAAAACCCCAATTCTTATTCAGAAGGAGAATGTTGGATTGATACTAATACATGTGTGTATAGTTGGTAGTCGAGAGCCAAAGCAACTACAGAAAAAATAAAGATTCTAGCTAGCGTTTGAGAGATAGTATTGAAGTTTCTAGAGACTCTTAGGGAAGTAGAGGTATGAGTCCATGTCAATTTAGAGAAGTATAAGATCTTAGGATTGTGGATAGTGTTAGACTCTTTTGGAAGGATTTTTGTCCTCTTGTTTTAGAGAACTGAAACAAGACTTGTATATGAGCTTTATTTCGATGATAATTACATCATTTTGAAACTGGACTGAGATATGAATAGCTCAAGTTGTGAGGTATATGTGAGTCTTAAGTCTTGATTGTGAATGCATGTTTTAGTGACGAGTTCAGTTTGCATGACTAGAGGGATTAGACCAAGTCTTCTATTTGTTGTGACAAAACTAACAAATATTTTTAAAATAACTCTAACTTAAGATATTATTATTTATTAGAATAAGTACAAGGGCAAAACTCTTATTTTGTATGAATTACTCTCATTCTTATTTTGTTACGTCATAAATTTTATTATATTTGGACAAAGCTCATTTACTTACTTATATATTTTTATTTTGTTCCTTTTGGTACAAACTATGCAAAACCTTGCACAATTCAATGAAAAACTAATTAAATTTGAAATCTTGACTAAGATATGTGTATACTAGTATTATTTAGAATTTTTCAGTCCATAATATTATTCTCAAACAAAAAATATAATTTTGAATGATTTATTGTGTTATTTAGAATATTCTGTAATATTGCTATGATATGATATTCAAATATTTTACTCCAAACATATTTCAAATTATTATATATGTTATTAATGTTTAAAAGATATTGATACTTATTTATATGGTTTTTTAAATCTAAAATTTATAGTCTAAATATATTTTATTCTATTATTAAATATATATAATATCTATTTATAGTCCAGAATTTGATATCCAATTGTCCAACTAGTCTTCTTGAATAATCCAACTCTCGCACCTTAACATCAAAAGAAAAATAAGAATTGTCCAAATCTTCACTTCCAAATGTGTTATCACATTAAGATAACATGAGAGTTGGATCAGTCCAGATTTAGTGAATAAATGAATATATCTAAATATAAAAGAATATGTTTGTTCACTCAAAAACTGTACCCAGTCGTTGCAAAAACACATCGACAACGACATGCACTACATGTTTGCTACTACTCCTGGCTTGTCCAGGCTCGATATCTATTGTCCAAACTAATAAGGCTTGTTGTCTTCTTCTCTTCTTAAACATTCATTATGTTGTCTTAGTGACTGTCCATATGACACATAGATAACAAAGGTCTATATCTATGTGTCTCCAACTTTCTGAACTTCGCATAATCTTTGTATATTTTTGTATTTCTTTGCTATAGATAACTCATTCTTATAAATATATATATTTCTCTAATAGGTGAGATCCGACGGGATTGTTTGATTGAACGTCGACAAAGAATATGAATGATCCAAGTGGGTCATATTTGGTAAGCATAATTGAAGACTGAAGTGGAGAAAAGTTCCACGTTAACCGCAATTGGACGTGGGTTACTCAACCATGAGAGATGAGACAATCCTGTGTCAAATGAGCAAAGCACGCAACATTGAAAGAAGAGCGATCAACATTCACAAATCAAATCGCGGGAGTGAGCGGCAATGTCACAGAATCCGGAGACACCGACGAGAACCTCGGGAAGAGTTTTCTTTTCTTTCTAGCAACCTGCTCACCCTGAAATCGTGTCACACGAAGATAAGGTCTAGCGATCAGAGAAAAGTCAGCAAAACAGATCCATAACTTCTGCTAAAGGATTGACTCCATGTGGAATTGAACTGTTTAATCCCTTCGGATCTCACCTGTATTATTGTGACAGAGACAGAAAAAATACTCCGATTCTCAAGGATATCGAAGTAGACATCTACACCTCTAATAGTTTTTGGAGTCGACAACTATATCTTCATATCAGCAAACTTCTCTTGATATCAGTTCCTAGTGGCTGATAGACTACTCTTCCTCCTTACGTCCTTTTCCTTCTTCATACAATATTTGCTATGGCCAGACCTTTGAATAAACTGAATGCCTTCTATAACAATGAACATCGTATTTGACTTCAACCTTGGACAGCAACACGGATGTTCAGACTCTGAATCTATAGTTAATGATCTGTCCCCATTGTGTCAGCTACTATAATTCCACACCTTAAAGTATATTTAGCATTTCTTCCGGAAGAATTTCATGACATGTACATCAGGCATATAATCATCAAAATAAAAAAGCAAATATTAAAGGTTCTGCGTGCACATTGTAATTATTATGTTGTCAATCGATGGATTCGACCTTCTCTTTGATCGGATTTCTTCCGTTTCATCTGCCAATGGTTCTGATTTCGAACGTAAACTCAAAGTTACGAGAACACATGTCTGTAGGCTGCCAAGAGGATGAAGACATCTCCAAATTTTGATATTCCTTCGGTTATCGTGTAAGCTTTCCACTTATACGTCTGGTGGTACAGTACACGATTGTATGCTACAAGCCGTAAGGCAGTTTCTTGGAGTACGGGCCTCTTCCCACCAGTCCTTTTTTTCTATCTAAAAAGTAATTTTATGTCAGAAGAAATACTTTTGTCTTCTCATTGTGCAGTTTTTTCAAGAAGGAGGGAGTCTCGAGGCAAAATCGACAGCTCCACAATTTTGGACTGGGGGTACCCCCAGAGGTACTCCCTCAAGTTACTAGGACTTGAGGACGTGCATAACACACCACATGGCGAAGAACTGATTCCACTACTGATCAAACTTTTCGCGGCTACTTTCTATCCGTGTCTTGAAACTAGAAATTTTGAATAGTCCGCCGCTAACTCACAACACCATGGAAGGATTAGGGGTTGAGCTCTCTTTGACAGATCAAGAGACTACATTAGAAGCAAAAAAGTGCTGATTGATGAAGCTATTGTTGTCCTTTTGATATCTTTCTTTCACCGCCTGTTGGTCGTACGCTTGACTCGTCACTCTCGGCTGTTTTCATTATTGTTCTTGAACTCATGTACACTCTCTCTCTTCCTTGCGTTATGGTACTCTCATACTCAGTGCGCTCTTGAGTCTATTTAGACCCTTCTTGATTAGCTTCTTGATTCATTTTCATCCGCTTGCACAGCGTATTGTGCATGTCACTACTTTGCACTTCGATACCTACGGCACCATCTCATGTAATGTGCTCCTAACGTGACATTCCCGTTGGTCAGTCCCCTTGGGTTACAAGGATTTGCGCTAACTTGACGTTCCAAGATATAGCATACATGACACTTTTCCTTTTGGTACTTTCTGTGTGCTTCATCTGTAGCCTAATGCCGCTGCTGGATGTTGATGAAGTCAGAGAGACCTGAGGCCTCGTAATCCCATTCCTTGTTCACTGTTGAAGCTCGTTACTTATTTCACTTTGATGTATTAAACTCCAGGATTTTCAGTTCTGCATTAGATTCTTGATTCGCTTCGATCAGCTTGCATCATTGCATACTGTACATGTCAGCTACATTGTACTCTATACCGGACGAACAATTTCTGGGAATGTGCTTCGCATTACATATTCCCGTCTGCACACCCTCTCGGTGCAAACAATTGGTTAACTCCAGATGGCAAGCTACCACGCATTTTGTCCTTGTTTGCTACTTAGTACATACTTAGTTGGGTTATTTGCGTGCTTACTATATGCTAGAGCGTTGTCGTAGTGCGTGGCATTCAAGATGATGAAACGGAGCTTCAGAAGTCACTCAACCAACATTTGTTCAGGAAGCTGCGCCCTAGCTTATCAAGCTGGGCAGGAGCTAAGCTGGGGCTATGCTTGGCAAGCTGCTCCCTAGCTTGGGTTGGAATATCAGCCTAAAGGGGTCGAAAGACACCAGAATGCAAAGCTCGACGAGGAGGCGACTTCATGCTTCCAGTTTTGACAGAAAGTGTTTTAAGCAATAGTTAGTACGGGTTTTAAACTGAGAAATGTGCGAAAGAGGGAAATCCGTCGATTCTGGCTCGTGACTCGAACTCTCAATCCGGAGTGAGTGTGTAGGTGTTCATGAGTACTATAGTTTTGACTCTTCATTCATTAAAAACGGAGTTGTATAGAGAAGTTAGCTTAGGAAAGGCTAGTAAAGACTTTGCAGAAAAATTTCTTTAGTAAAAGCATATGTACAGATTGTAAATGCTTTTAGAATGGAACCAAAGACCATCCTAGTGATAGGGCACTTGCCTAGGAGGAAAGTGGTCTCACGATCAATCCCTCCTGGCCTCTGGTTCTTATTCCGGCATGTTGACCTCTTGGAAGGGAGTCTATGTTGGATATGCAGCCACGTCCTGCATATCTAGGGATGGGAGACCGGTATCTCTCTTAATCGTAGGCTTCCTGACCTAAGCCTCCGCATGCCATCGTGAATATATCATGGGAGATACCTGGTGCGCATATGAGAGGGCTCTAAGTCATGTGAGGCAGTCCCATAAGTGTAGGGGCTTCGGCCTACATTGGATGGCTTGTGATATATTCAGGATGACATCAAGAGCACGAGAAACTTTTGCTGATCAGTTAAATAATCATCGAGTTGGCTTTGCAATTGCAATGGGAGGCTGTAAGCGTTGTGGGGCAGCCCCATAAGTGTAGGAGCTTCGGCCTAAATTGGATGGCTTGTGATATATTCAGGATGGCATCAAGAGCACGAGAAACTTTTGCTGATCAATTAAATAATCATTGAGTCGGTTGTGCAGTTGCAAAGAAGCTGTGAGACCTTTAACAGTGAAGGAGTAGGTTTTGTAAAGGCAGCTATGAAACTTTTATAAAAAAGGGGCCAGCTTAGCAAATAAAGTTTTGTACGCATAAGGACAGTAGGGGGGCAGCTTAACTAGGGGTCTGCTTCTGATAAGTGGTTGTACTTATAAGGGCAGCAAGGGGGCAGCTTAGCTAAGGCCTTATCTTTTAGGTTAAATAACTTGCGGCGGCTTTTGGATGGGGGGAGATTTTTGGACAGAGGGCAGAAGGAGAAGCCATCGGGACGTGCAGGAGAAGCTTGGGAGGAGAGGAGATCAAATTTCGGAGAAACCTGAGTTGGGAGGTCGTCGCAAGGAGAGGGGCAAGTGTTTTAGAGTTGGAGCTTTGTCTTATAAACTGTTTTGGAGATAAATTACTTTCAGGAGGCGGTCTATTGAGGAGAGATCAGTTTGATGATCTGTGAGAGATTTTGATCGTCGCTGAATCAAATTTCTGAGTTTTTCAGTTCGGAAGTTAACGTAAGGAGAGGTATAAGAATTAGGGGTCTGAATTTTACCTACTGGATCGGGTTTGAGGTGAATTTGGCGGTCTTTGGTAGAGAACTGAGAGACAGAGAGAGACGGAGAGAGAGATTTTTTCTATAGTTGAAGAAATTGATGGTGCAACCGACACTTAAATAAAGTTATTTTGAATCCTGAGAGACATGTCTGTGTACCTGAGTGTTTGTTGAGTGTTAGCTTGTAATTGGTAGACGCGAGAAGCCAGATTTTGAGATCTCATCGTCAGCAGCAATCTGTTTTCTCTTTTGGTCGTTTCTCTGATCAATCACAGTAAGGAGGTCCGTCCTCCCAAGAAAGACTCTCAGAACGACATCTGGTGCTTCCATTGAGAGGTATTGGGGTGATTGATTTAGAGAATTGACTAGATTGGGTGGAAAATGGATCACAGTGCTGCTGTATAGGGTGTGCCTGCTGCTCAAGGTGCTCCTATCCAAGGGACTCCTGGTCAGGATGGAATTGGCTCTCATGGAGGAATTACGGTGGTTCCAACAGCAGCAACACAGTCTGCCATAGACACGTCTCAGATTCTTCAGGCGTTGGCTGTCTTGATTCAACAGCAGTATGCAATTGGGGGAGCTGAGCAGAAATCCACAAAGGCGTTACAAGCAATTGTGGGTAGATGTGGACGATTTGATGGAAGAGATGTTACTAGGTACCTACGGGAGTATGTGGGTGAAATAGACATAGCTGCCCATGGCTCATTCCCAGACTTGGAGTTCCAATCTTTAATAGATTTGTATAGTCACAAAAGGCTGTCTCATTTAGTCTTTTCTTGTTTCCAGCTAGATTGAAAGCCTAGCAATGTCATCTTTTGCACCAACTCTTCCCATCTCTTGACTGACTATTATGAGACCTCTAAAACTACTCCCAGTATTATCGATCGACTGCTCTCTCTTGAGCTCCAACAGGGCAATACACTTTGAATGAGATCATCTAGCTCTAGATGAGTTATCTAACGGACCTATCACATCATTGTTGGTTGTTGGCTGATCAGGAGCATCAGAGAAGAAACCAGGGGTTGACTATCAACAAATTTGGTGTCCCACTCCGGCACTAAATCAAAGTTCAGATCCACGCTGTCGTAGCGAGAGCCTTTCCTTTGAGCAAGGGCGTACCTTCTGGCTGTGGCTAGCGATCAATGCACAGCAGAGCGACAAGTTTCCTGTAGATTTCTCTCTAACTTCCTCGATAACTAAGCACTTTCTTTCTCTCAGTAAAGGGTCAAGATAACTACACGAAAACGTTGGATGATCATGGGCACGACAAACGGGATATGTGATGACATGATCTCTCGGTAGTATTCCTCTCCGAAGTTTCTCACTACTAGGGCTTCGTACATGGCTTTGGGTCGACAGATGTGTCTTATCTCGCACTGGGTGTTAAAGTTTACAGGAGGGAGCTGATTTAGATCCATCCTTCGTTAGATGAGGATAAAGACGGTGAGGTCCCATTCTTGGCCGTAAGTGACAACAGGTAAGATCACAGGGACAGGCGAGAGCATAACTTGCGCGGTAAAGTTATGCCCGAAGGATCCTATCAGAAACTGTTGAAAGTGGACTCGTTCCATATACATCAGTTTAATCGAGAAAGGGTTTCGAAAAGGGAATCTGGGCGGTAAGTAGAGTCCTTCGTCCATCTTTCACAACATGTGCACTCCAACTACAAAGGTATCTCGATCCATAAAACTCTGATTCAATCTCATAGGATCACCACGATCTCCACACGAACAATCTCTTGGATTTTTCCCCAGGTCGAATGCCCCCACACAGGTCACTCCCCTTTGCTTTAAAAGTTTTGAACACAAAACAAGGATAGGTGCAAGCTCCCTAACCAAGCAACCCAAGCCTCACGGACCGATGAGGTGGCACACATGCACATCGCATGTTTGGTGCCGTCATACTCATCCACGTGTGGGTCTTCTGGGTGAAAGGTTCTAATGCATGCACCGTAACGTGTCCCAAAAACCGGAGACTAGGCTAGACAGGTAGTCGACTCTACAGGTCAAAGATCGCACTTTGCCACGTTGAGTGCGAACCTAACAACCACATGACGTGGATACAACGTAGGTCGCTAAAGTCATATCTACGCCTAGAATACTCCCCAAAGCAATACAAATGTCGCACTGGATACTTTTCAGCCAGCTGCCGCTAACAACTCGAGACCTAGAGTAGATATCGTTGCCGATACAACTCGGCAGAAAAACCAGCGAACTTTCACACATGATAGATACAGATCTACAGCTCAGTCTCCTCTCAAACTTGCCACGTAGGTAGGATACTAAAATCTCTACTTGCAGGTCAAATTTCAGGAAGATCTGACGGCTAGATCTCCTCCCACAATTAATACAAATCCACAGAAACTAACACGCACTTCCAATCTCAGATTCAGGACAGAAGCTTCTTCGACTAAATGAACCGTCCACTTCCACTCCAACTTTCTGTGCTATCAATTCAGAAGGTAAACTCACTACACAGGAAATTTGAGCCGATTTGACCGTTCTGATCGTCCTCCATAAATCTGCAAACTCGCTGCTTCAGATTGACAGCTTTCTGCACCCCGTTGCCTTCAAATCGCCATTGCGCTCAATCCGCACAACATCCGGTGGTGAAATTTGTGGTCAGAGCTTCAGCAGCTGACAGACTACAAGCTCATGAAATCTGGTCTCAGTCTGACGGCTCAATCACTCAAACCCCTTAATCTTACAATAGGAAGAGAAACTCTTGTACTCTCATCACTCTATGAACTTCGAATCGCCATAACGTATGCCATGGACCTCCAAATCGAGTGAAATTTGTGGTCAGATTGCTCCTCCCGTCGAGAGCTCTCCGCCCATGCCCCCTGATCTTCAAAATCTCTCGTCAAAGTGCCCCGAACCTCCCAGAGCGCACACTTAGGTAGAAGACAAGTTATCTTCACTTTTGGGTGGACCAATGGGAAGCTAAAGGACTCAACCTTGTCCTTTTCTGCCCCATGGAGACCCCCAGCAGATAATAGTGCATTCTAAGCTCATAAGAGCAATGTTTTAGATCCCATTACACCACAACTTCTACAATTATGTGCAAAACGCACTTATACGCGTAATTTACATACTAACTGGTCCCACAACAGGACATTCACCCCCTCCAAACCTGCACATCCTCCGGTATGTGCCAACTTGTTATCCATAGTCATCATCGTATCCTTCATCGTGCTCTGAATTGTCAGGTCCATCATCATCTTCCCTCGCATAAGGTCTGGATAGATGAGAATCAGACTCAAGAAGTTCATCGAAATCAAGAAATCCTTCACGTCTTCGGAAGACCTTGACCCTCTTACCAGCAATGGGTAACTTCAAGAGTGTACCATCCAATTCTCGCAAACCATATGTGACGTTGTCGTGAACGACAACAACAACATAAGGACCAAACCAACGTCGTGCAAACTTCTTGATAGTGCTGTGTTGGTTATCCAAACTGTTGTCATATACTATGACCCAGTCACCTTCTCGGATCGGCTTCTTCCGCAGTCGATGTGTCTTGTCGAATCGCTCCTTGTTCTTCAACCTCGCCTCCTTGAGTTTGACCAATGCTTCTTCGAGGTCCTCCTCACGTCGCTCAAGCTGCTGAATTCGTAGTGTCAATAGTCCTTCCCTATCAGAACCATCCTCCCAAGGTAGACATACCCAAGTAGGAACGTCTCCTTCCGCTGGCATGATAGGTTTTTGACCAGTCATCAGTTCTGTAGGCATGTAACCAGTGACAGTACTATGAGTAGTTCTATCAGCCCACAACGCAAAAGGAAGAAGTCTAGGCCAGTCCCCATGACGCCCCTTGCACGCTTTCACCAATGCTTGGATGATTGGTGGGTGCCCTCGTTCACTTTTCCCATTCGCTTCCGGGTTCATCGAAGTGGTCAACTTCAATCGTATTCCATACCTGTTGAAGAACTCACGTGCTTCATCTGCATTCAACTCTCCTCTATCTGCACGGATTCTCCCCACGCTTCCATATCTAGAAACGATATCTTCTAGTATGAATCGACAGACAGGTTCAGTAGCTTTGGTGCGTAGAGCCTTCCCTTCTACAAAGTTAGATAGCTCTTCCCGAGCCAAAACTAAATGACGCATGCCCCAAATTCCTGGTGGCATGGGAACCAGATCCAAAACCCTTTGGAAATGAATGGACAAGGGATATGTGGGTCTCAATCCATCCCTATACCGAATCTTGGATTGGAATTGACATTCAATGCATGACCCAACAAACTTCTCTACATCTCGATACAATCCTTTCCACCAATACCTCTCCTTGATCTTGGTAAAGGTCGCCCATGTACCTCGATGACCTGCCCATAAGGTATCATGAAATTGTTCGAGTACTTGTTTCTTGGTCTCTGCATCATCCACTACTCTCAAGGGTACTCCATCTCTCCTCTTTGGCCTCTTCCACAGATATCCATCTCGTAATAGATAGCCATAGGCCTGATGTCGTATCTCCTTGAAGACTTTCTCCGTCCATTCTTCATACTTCTGAAGAGTGCTTAGATAGCGTCCGATTTCTTTGAGCCTCCCACAGTAGAGTTCTTCCCTGAAAGGAAGAACACCATCCAAGCGAGCAAGTTGGTCCTCGCTTGATAGTTGTAGAACTTGCCCCTCCTCTGCATCATCTTCATCCATATCTTCCGCCTCCATATCTTCTTCTTGAGAGTACCTAGCTCTAGACAACATGTCTGCCATCGAGTTCATCTTCCCTGCTATGTGCCTCAACTCTGGATTCAACGACCTAATGTAAGCTATCCAACGTAACATAGCAATATCAGGCGTTGTGCAGTTTGCTATCATTCCCAACAGAGGTAAGCAATCAGTTTCAAGTAGTACATGTGCTCCAATGAGATACTCCTTCTCAGCTTTCATTGCAGTTACAACGCCCCATAGCTCTCGTTTGACTTGAGGGTATCTCCTTTGTCGATCCGAAAGTATGCGAGCACCAAATCTTGTTGCAAACCTCTTTTCCTCACCATCATCCTGCCCTATTGCCCAACCTATAGCGATAGGACTAGTATCAACAGTAACGACTATGGGTCTACCACAATCATAGCTCAACTGTCGTAGAACTGGTGGTGATTTCAACGCTTCTTTTAGTCGCACCATAGCGACCCTCTGCTCCTCACCCCAAGTGAACCTCCTTCGCTTCCTCAGCAACTCATACAACGGTTCAGACATGTGACCAAAATGAGGAATCCACACTCGATAGAACAAACAAGCTCCCAAGAATCTCCTGACCTCTGTGGTGTTGACACAATCTTTCATCCTCCCAATGACATCAACCTTTGATGGGTTTGGACGTCGACCAAAAGCTCCACAAAGATGACCAACAACAACAATCTCTGGTACTCCAAAGCTCGACTTCTCTGCTGAAAGAGTGAGATTTACCTCCTCAAGCCTTGTTAAGATCATCTCCACATCGTGAATATGATCAACCACAAACCTTCGACATCCATCCTCAGTCAGCTTCTCATCTTTGTCTTCGGCCGCACACCCTTTCATAGGAATATCATCTATGAAAGGTATGGTCTTCTCCGGAATGAATTCTCTCAAAATCCTATTCATTGCATTTTGCACATGCGCAACAGAGTTTGTCGCTCCTTGCGGTAATGTACACATCCTTACAAGCCCAAGCGGAGTACGCATGGTGGTGAGATCTCTGCTCTCCATTGCCAACTGGAACTGATCATACCCAGAGTATAAATCTCCAATCGAGTAGATAGCACGACCAGCAAAAGCTTCTGCAACTTCATCTACTATGGGTCCTGCTCCCATGTTTCGAATAGTCACCTTGTTAGCATGTTGCATGTCTTGGATGAACCTAAGAGCCCCTGACTTCTTAGGTACAGTAAACCACCGACTCGAGTAAGGTCCCATAGATGGCTCTAAAATACC
Organism: Asterella californica; assembly: GCA_036924285.1. Lineage (NCBI taxonomy): Eukaryota > Viridiplantae > Streptophyta > Marchantiopsida > Marchantiales > Aytoniaceae > Asterella > Asterella californica. The sequence continues at coordinate 19,172,235 of JAYKYS010000008.1, forward strand.
CATGCGTATCTTCTCTTTCAACAATTCCACAAGCTTTGGCAACATAGCTCGTGGCACTGGTATAGGCTTCAAGTCCCAAGGCACATGTGGTACTGTGAAGATCACCATGGGTGCTACGACACTCGTATCTGCACATCCAATCTCTTCTGCACTGAAAGCAAAAGCCTTTCCATGCCTTCTCAACATCTCATGAAAACGCTTTCTCTCTTCCTCAGTGAGAAACTCACCCCCTCCAATCTGCAGTCGTTTGAGTGTCTCTTCTGTGAACTTGTGCCCTACTCTCTGTGAATCCCGCAGAACTGGTTCAGTCGATGCTCGTTCCACTTGCTTGTTAGAGTCTTCAGGTAGTTGAGTAGCCACCGGGTTCACTTTTCGCGCCACAGTCTTGTATTTTGTATGAACCTGCGCTTGATGTTTCATGGCTCTACTCCTTTCTAACTCCAACTCATGATCTCCTTTCATCTGAAGCTGAACCTTGTAGCCATCCTCGACGAATCTTGTAATCTCCTCATGTAACTCACGTGAACGGATTGCGACTAATCCATTAACCAAAGAATCGGTGCTTATAAACGACAAAACCTCCTCAAGAGTATCTTCAAAGCCCTCTTCTTCATACACCCCGTTAATGAACTCCTGATCTACCAAAACTCCTTGAGTTTTGAAGAGATCTTCCTGCTTCTTCACACTTCGTCTTTGTACACTATCCATCTCTTCTACCACTCGAAATCTATTTACACATGTTTCAGAAAACTGAGCAAATCCACATTTAAACATCTCTTCTTCATCTTCTGGCACTAGCGGAAGGCTCTTTCTCCTATCAACACTCCCATACTCCCGCTCTACAGGAGTGCTAACTAAAAATCCGAAAACTCTTTGTCAGTCCTTAAGGGACTGTCTCTCAGCTTCTCTCTGTTCCTTTCATGACCCGTACGTACAGTAAGAAACTGTACCGCCCTCGTACCATCTTGACTTCTGATACGAGCATAATGAGACCCATCGTCCATTACTTTCGTCTCCATCCTAGACGCAGTAATGTACGGTTGACCTAGGATCACAGGATACGCAGCTATACTCTGAACAAAAAAGTTTTGTTCTATCTCTACATCTCCTATCCGAGTCTTGACAGCTGGACAAGCACCAAAAAGTTCACCTCTTTGGTTGTTAGCAGCACGAAGAACCCATCCATGTCCTGTGTCGATTGGCCACTTCCCCTTCTCGTAAACATTTTTGGACATGATATTAATCTCCGAACCGTGATCCACCAACGCCACTATAGCCTCTGACAAGTTACCCAGTCGGACCCTTGTCTCTGTGGTTGCACGAGCCCAATATGCTCGAGAATAGTGACTCTCATGCTGCTTCTCGTCGTCATATTCTGCAGCACAGTCTGAAACTCTTGCCTCTCTTCCTTTCGACGCCTGTAGTACATGCTTTTGGGCAAATACGCGACCTAACTCTTCATCTTCTTCCCCAGTGATGTCAGTATCCAATGCTTTCACCATCACTGTATCTGCAGTCATCTGCCTCTTTCTCTTGATCACATCTATGATCAACTCATGAAAGTCACGTTTGGCTATTCCCAAGGCTTCTCGCAAGGAAAATTCTATCTTTGCATCCAAAATTCTCTCTTCAAGAATCTCCTTCAAGTTGGTGGTGGTCTCGATATCTGACTGTAGTCTGTAGGTCGGTGCTTTACCTTTGCCCTTTGAAGAAGCTCCTTTGCCTTTCTCTCTCATCTCCGTGTCATAAATAGGAACATCAACCATAGGTTCAGATGTAGATGCCCCTTGAGACGTCGAAGGGATATCAGAAGGTGATGCCTCTTGTTGCCCTCTCCTCTTCGTGGCTCTGGCTCTCCTTGTAGCCTCCTCCGGATCAGCAACATCATCATCACGTCTCCTTTTCTCTTCCACAATCGCATCTTGCCAGCTTACATGCTTCTCTTGTACCAAGTAAGCCTTGACACACCCTGCCTCTACAGGATCATCCCATCCAGTAATGCGGCGAATTGCCTCCGCACCTCGTAACATTACTTCTCGTGGAACTTCAACTACATCGCTCTTAATAGCTGCTACAACCGGTACATCTACTTCAATCGCAAATGTTTCTGGCTCTATTGTGCGTATCGCCGTAGCTATACCAACCTGACCTCTCACCAAACTCTTCATTCCTCCCTTACCAAAGTTGGTATTCAACGGCGCACCAGTTTGGGCGAGATGAATCTTTCCATCTCTAAAATTCACGACTCCGGTTCTGAGAGCTTCGGAAAACTCCTCACAATCTCGTCGTTGGTGTTCAGTACTGTCACACCAGATACATCTTCTAACAAAATTTCTGCTAGTTGATGATGCATTGGTATCATTAGGACTCCGACTATGCTTTAGCTCTGCCATTTCTATCCTTAACTCTCTCAGACCCTTAACCAACTCATCGATAGCAGAATCTTCAATCTTGCTATTGGCAGGCTTGGGCAATGGAGCTAAAGAGACATCAGACCTCAAGGTTGCAGCTCTACCTCTTCCACGTTTCTGCTTCGTGAGAATAGTAACAGCTTCCTCTATCTTTCTCCAGTCTGTGCTCACTCCTCCTTCTTCCCCCTTGTCTGCTAGCATCAAGAAAAGCTTATCCTCTAGATTTTCATCAGCAGCTTCTAGAAAAAGTTCTGTCTTCCTTAAGTCAAGCGTTGTCCTCTCGGATGGAGACAGTTGACAGAACCGTTTCTCAAACTCACGCAGCAACTCATTTGGCGTCATCTCATTCCCTGGACGCTGCTCTATCCACTCCAAGAACGTCCTCTTGGTTACTCTATCCGCATCATCATCAAAAAATTCACTCTTCAACCTCTGCTCATACTCCTCCCAAGAACTCGTACGTGCATCCTTCAGCTTTGTCACTTGACTACGGATCTCAGGTATCACAGCCAACTCAAAACTAGAAATCATCTCTGTCTCAGGCACACGATTTACCTCCATCTCACAAATATACTCCCGAACATACTTCGTGATGTTCCTTCCATCGAACCTCCCCAACTTCTTCACCACCGCTTGTAGAGCTCTTGTAGACTTCTGCTCCCCAACATCGCCTCCTTGTTGTTGTCTCAACAACATCGTCAATGCTCGAAGCAGATCGTCCGCTCCTCCTCCACTCGTCCCCATTGCTTCGGGAAGATTCATACTTGACGCTCCTCGGCAACAACTCACTCAACCACCTCAAAGCGTGCTCTCAGTGTAAGCACCAAATATGTCGTAGCGAGAGCCTTTCCTTTGAGCAAGGGCGTACCTTCTGGCTGTGGCTAGCGATCAATGCACAGCAGAGCGACAAGTTTCCTGTAGATTTCTCTCTAACTTCCTCGATAACTAAGCACTTTCTTTCTCTCAGTAAAGGGTCAAGATAACTACACGAAAACGTTGGATGATCATGGGCACGACAAACGGGATATGTGATGACATGATCTCTCGGTAGTATTTCTCTCCGAAGTTTCTCACTACTAGGGCTTCGTACATGGCTTTGGGTCGACAGATGTGTCTTATCTCGCACTGGGTGTTAAAGTTTACAGGAGGGAGCTGATTTAGATCCATCCTTCGTTAGATGAGGATAAAGACGGTGAGGTCCCATTCTTGGCCGTAAGTGACAACAGGTAAGATCACAGGGACAGGCGAGAGCATAACTTGCGCGGTAAAGTTATGCCCGAAGGATCCTATCAGAAACTGTTGAAAGTGGACTCGTTCCATATACATCAGTTTAATCGAGAAAAGGTTTCGAAAAGGGAATCTGGGCGGTAAGTAGAGTCCTTCGTCCATCTTTCACAACATGTGCACTCCAACTACAAAGGTATCTCGATCCATAAAACTCTGATTCAATCTCATAGGATCACCACGATCTCCACACGAACAATCTCTTGGATTTTTCCCCAGGTCGAATGCCCCCACACAGGTCACTCCCCTTTGCTTTAAAAGTTTTGAACACAAAACAAGGATAGGTGCAAGCTCCCTAACCAAGCAACCCAAGCCTCACGGACCGATGAGGTGGCACACATGCACATCGCATGTTTGGTGCCGTCATACTCATCCACGTGTGGGTCTTCTGGGTGAAAGGTTCTAATGCATGCACCGTAACGTGTCCCAAAAACCGGAGACTAGGCTAGACAGGTAGTCGACTCTACAGGTCAAAGATCGCACTTTGCCACGTTGAGTGCGAACCTAACAACCACATGACGTGGATACAACGTAGGTCGCTAAAGTCATATCTACGCCTAGAATACTCCCCAAAGCAATACAAATGTCGCACTGGATACTTTTCAGCCAGCTGCCGCTAACAACTCGAGACCTAGAGTAGATATCGTTGCCGATACAACTCGGCAGAAAAACCAGCGAACTTTCACACATGATAGATACAGATCTACACCTCAGTCTCCTTTCAAACTTGCCACGTAGGTAGGATACTAAAATCTCTACTTGCAGGTCAAATTTCAGGAAGATCTGACGGCTAGATCTCCTCCCACAATTAATACAAATCCACAGAAACTAACACGCACTTCCAATCTCAGATTCAGGACAGAAGCTTCTTCGACTAAATGAACCGTCCACTTCCACTCCAACTTTCTGTGCTATCAATTCAGAAGGTAAACTCACTACACAGGAAATTTGAGCCGATTTGACCGTTCTGATCGTTCTCCATAAATCTGCAAACTCGCTGCTTCAGATTGACAGCTTTCTGCACCCCGTTGCCTTCAAATCGCCATTGCGCTCAATCTGCACAACATCCGGTGGTGAAATTTGTGGTCAGAGCTTCAGCAGCTGACAGACTACAAGCTCATGAAATCTGGTCTCAATCTGACGGCTCAATCACTCAAACCCCTTAATCTTACAATAGGAAGAGAAACTCTTGTACTCTCATCACTCTATGAACTTTGAATCGCCATAACGTATGCCCTGGACCTCCAAATCGAGTGAAATTTGTGGTCAGATTGCTCCTCCCGTCGAGAGCTCTCCGTCCATGCCCCCTGATCTTCAAAATCTCTCGTCAAAGTGCCCCGAACCTCCCAGAGCGCACACTTAGGTAGAAGACAAGTTATCTTCACTTTTGGATGGACCAATGGGAAGCTAAAGGACTCAACCTTGTCCTTTTCTGCCCCATGGAGACCCCCAGCAGATAATAGTGCATTCTAAGCTCATAAGAGCAATGTTTTAGATCCCATTACACCACAACTTCTACAATTATGTGCAAAACGCACTTATACGCGTAATTTACATACTAACTGGTCCCACAACAGGACAACGCGTAGATTCGTCTCCATTTTTCTGAAAAGACAATGAAAACATAATTATATACTCGCATGTCAAGAATGGCAGATTTATCACGGACCACGCTGTTGTTCTGAGAGTCTTTCTTGGGGAGGGCGGACCTCTTGACTGTGATTGATCAGAGAAACGATCCAAAGAGAAAATAGATTGCTGCTGGCGATGAGATCTCAAAATCCGGCTTCTCGCGTCCACCAATTACAAGCTGACACTCAATAAACACTCAGGTACACAGACAGGTCTCTCAAGATTCAAAATAACTTTATTTCAGTGTCGGCTGCACCATCAATTTCTTCAACTGTAGAAAAAATCTCTCTCTCCGTCTCTCTCTGTCTCTCAGTTCTCTGCCAAAGACCGTCAAATTCACCTCAAACTCGATCCAGTAGGTAAAATTCAGATCCCTAACTCTTATACCTCTCCTTGCGTCAACTTCCAAACTGAAAAACTCAGAAATTTGATTCAGCGACGATCAAAATATCTCACAGATCATCAAATTGATCTCCCCTCAATAGACTGCCCCCTCAGAGTAATTTATCTCCAAAACAGTTTATTAGACAAAGCTCCAGCTCTAAAACACTTGTCCCTCTTGTCACTAGGACAACATAATGAACGTTTAAGAAGAGAAGAAGACACAAGCCTTATTAGTTTGGACAATAGATATCCAGCCTGGACAAGCCAGGAGTAGTAGCAAACATGTAGTGCATGTCGTTCTCGATGTGTTTTTGCAACGATTGGGTAGAGTTTTCGAGTGAACAAACATATTCTTTTATATTTACATATATTCATTTATTCACTAAATCTGGAATGATCCAACTCTCGTGTTATCTTAATGTGATAACACATTTGGAAGTGAAGATTTGGACAATTCTTATTTCTCTTTTGATGTTAAGGTGCGAGAGTTGGATTATTCAAGAAGACTAGTTGGACAATTGGATATCAAATTCTGGACTACAAATAGATATTATATATATTTAATAATAGAATAAAATATATTTAGACTATAAATTTTAGATTCAAAAAACCATATAAATAGATATCAATATCTTTTAAACATTAATAACATATATAATAATTTGAAATACTGTTTGGAGTAAAATATTTGAATATCATATCATATCAATATTACAGAATATTCTAAATAACACAATAAATCATTCAAAATTATCGATTTTTGTTTGAGAATAATATTATGGACTGAAAACTTCTAAACAATACTAGTATACACATATCTAGTCAAGATTTCAAATTTAATTAGTTTTTCATTGAACTGTGTAAGGTTTTGCATAGTTTGTACCAAAAAGAACAAAATAAAAATATATAAGTAAGTGAATGAGCTTTGTCCAAAGATAATAAAATTTATGATGTAACGAAATAAGAATGAGAGTAATTCATACGAAATAAGAGTTTTGCCCTTGTACTTATTCTAATAATAATAATATCTTAAGTTAGAGTTATTTTAAAAATATTTGTTAGTTTTGTCACAACAAATAGAAGACTTGGTCAAATCCCTCTAGTCATGCAAACTGAACTTGTGACTAAAACATGCATTCACAATCAAGACTTAAGACTCACATATAGCTCACAACTTGAGCTATTCATATCTCAGTCCAGTTTCAAAATGATGTAACTATCATCGAAATAAAGCTCATATACAAGTCTTGTTTCAGTTCTCTAAAACAAGAGGACAAAAATCCTTCCAAAAGAGTCTAACACTATCCACAATCCTAAGATCTTATACTTCTCTAAATTGACATGGACTCATACCTCTACTTCCCTAAGAGTCTCTAGAAACTTCAGTACTATCTCTCAAACGCTAGCTAGAATCTTTATTTTGTCTGTAGTTGCTTTGGCTCTCGACTACCAGCCATACACACATGTATTAGTATCAATCCAACATTCTCCTTCTGAATAAGCATTGGGATTTTTCTCCCAATCCTTCTTTTTGTTGGTGCAATTGATGTATCTCTCCATAAGAGAAGCACTAGTTGTATGACGCACCGGTCGTCATCATTCCACTTGTACCATGTTGAGATGTGGTTGAGAAGAGATGGTCTGGAAAAGAAGATATGATATTGCAAAGTTGAGATGGTTTATTCGTGAAAGTTTAGAACTGTCTTGTTCTCTCCCGGAAATGATTTTTCGTGAGAATAAAAGATAACTATAAAGAATCACCTTTGTCACTTGTTAACTATATTTGGATGATATTTACTTACATCTCTGTGGGTTCGATTCAAATATTACTACTTTTGAGCATCTTTTAGTTTTCTTGTGTATTACAGGAGAAGATCGCTATCTTGATCGAAACGGGATGGAAAACCATGGCGCATGAGACACTTGAAGATGGTTTTTGATCTCGCACGAATCGTGGTACAAGATATAATCCATGTACGGCAGGATTGCAAGAGTTGACTCAACAAGATAATATCTTGGCAAGAGAAGTTGAAGAGGAGATGGTAAGCATAAATGAGATATTTGTCGATAATCCAAGGGACAAAGAACGTCCTCGATTCGTTCCTCTTAGTGACGTCAAGCCTGGAACGATGTTAATCATTCGTCTTCAGATGATTTTGAGGTACGACAATACGTTTGATTAGCAAAAGTTCTTACAAATGTCAATCACGAAAACTGATTTATGCTGTCCATGATAGCTTATCATCCAAGCTAAAACATTGGAAATTTTCACAGAGAACTAAAAAGCACAGAAAATATGATAATGAATATACAAATTTTCCAAAGATCAAAATTCCTAAACTCTCTAAGTTTTCTCCTCTAGTAACTTCTTTCTCCTCCTTTCTCTAAAACTCTTGTTAAATCCACTCTTAACTCTTTTCAAACCCTTTCAAAGTAAACAAGATAAAAAGAATGAGCTCGAACGCATCAAAGACCACTACGGGGTAGATGAAACATTCTAAAGTTACTAACATCGCGTTAGTTCTCTCTTCTCGCAACGTTCTCTCCATATGCTCTCGCATGATCTCTTCTATCGAATGTAGAACTGAACTCAAAACATTCTTCAACAATCTCTTCGAGTGAGGTCTCGATAACGAAACCAAAAATGTAAACTCTCAATAATCCTATCGATCAACTACTCCTAATCTCTCAACTTATGATAGTTATCGATCAACATGCAACATGTCGGACCTGTCTCTCACTTAAGGGTCACCTTTGATGGCTTTGAGTGAAGCACACCATTAACTTGAAGAGAAAAATGCTAAGTTCAATCCTTCACACACCTATAAACTCATAAATTAAAATTCTTCATTCTAACAACGTCTTAAAAGTTCTCATCTTCTAAAATCTCACAGTCTCTCTATATTGCTCTCACACCTCCTTTTTACCTTTTAGACAAGATGACAAGATAGTAATGCTCACTATTTAAGAAATATCTGAATTTTGCTCAAAAGTACAGTTAAGTTTAATCATAACTAACTTTAGCTAGTCATGACTAACTTGATACCTCCTAAGAGTACTTGGGTAGAAATTAAACATTCTTCACACTTAGTTATAACTAAAAAAATTACTAGTAGACAAACTTCAGACGTGTAACATAAGTCGTTATAAAACCTAGAACTCCAAGTAAGCACCAACTCGTGGTGAAGAATCCAAAAAGAGTTAATTCGAGAACTTCCTCCTTTCCTCAAACGAACTTCAGATAAGGATAGGATCTACTCTCTTGATCCCAATGACACCAAGAACCTCCACATCCTATCCTCAACAACCAAGATATCTCCAACTTTCAGCCGTAGGTGATCAAACCTCCAAAACCTCCGTCCAACGGACTAAAAATACTCACACCGTCAAAACAGATTGCTTGATATGTGATCAGTCTCCTCTACTAGGTAGATCTGATCACCTTGAATCCAACAAGATCTCAAACATGCAGTGTGGAGTTCTCCTCACCAAGTATGACTAGAAATTTGATAGCAGGAAGCAAAATTTTGATGTAAATTGATCGCATGCGGCTTAATCTCTCTCGTCACGCCCAACACAACAATTCAACCCACGTGCGGTCTCCTCCTCTACATAGATGAAGACTCCTTGATTGAACTTAGACACCAAGAATGAAGAGCTTGGTCCATCGATCACGAAGAACAACCCAACCTCAAGTCGCAAGTGCACAAAAATCTGATGCAAACGTCTCCTTGCGAGCCAATTCTCCTCAGACCTCTCAAACCGCTCAATGCAACATTGTAACGTCTTCAATTTCTTGAAGAACTTGATGTTTTGATCCCTTGCATCCAAAGACAACAAGGTTGGACTCCAGAACGAGTCGAACGGCTCAACTTTACAAGCAATTGAAGCACCACAACTTCCCTCCCTATGGCTCAATTTCTCCCAAAACATATGATGATCCATCTCTTCACGAATTATCTTATCTTATGTGTCACATGCACATATCTGAATCCAAAGACACCTTGTGTGCATGCATTGGACCTCTCAATCTCAAAAAAAATCCATCGATAAGTCGTACGTATACGTACAAGCTAACCCCTTAAGCACTCCTTTTATGTCAACTTTCACAGTACGTTGTCGGAGTGTAATCCGTCTACCTAGGAAAGCGCCGGGCTTCTGGCTGTGGTTGTTCACTCAAGAGGTTGGCTTTCAGGTTACAACATGGGCTATAAACACTCACACAGATGTGTAAAATCTAGTAATATACCCAGAAGGCGAAATTCAGGTCTAGCTGGCAGTAATAGGATCCGACGGTGAACTTTGACACTCACGGAGAGGAAAACCATGAAGGTTTAGACCTCTAAACTTCCCCTACATGCAAATGAAGTACTACTGAACTCACAGACGAAATTTCAGCCTGAGATCAAATTCTGACACGGAGATATGAACAGAAAAGTTTTGAGCAAGAAAACTACGGCAATTTCTGGTACCTAGATGGCTATTTCGACCTATAACAGGAGTTTGGCTCGATCAATTTCAATGTTTCTTACAGGATTTGCAGTTCACAGCTTGCTGAACACTCCTCTGAAGTTGGGACTCCTGATTGTTTGTAGAACTCCAGATCCCCTTCCTTGAAGTCGCTGCTCTAGATTAAGAGCTTTTCAGACCCCCTCGGCTTCAGCGGCCGCCCTGAATTACTCAGTCACTCAATCGATATGAAACTTTTTGTGAAATCGTAGCCCTGCTGGCAGAGAACACAACCACGAAGTTTTGAAGCAATTTCCTCAAATCTGCTGCGAGTGACACTGAAAACCCTAAATCCAACAAAAGTGATTCAACTTCTAGCACAATTCAAACTTCGTCTTTATTGCATCAAATTGATCAAAAATTTCACTGGAAGTGCTTGGCATGACGAGCCCTCTCTCCTTGTGCTCCAGATTTCGAAGATCCCTCACCAAATGCTCGAACTCCACTCTAGAGCTCTGTTTCTAAATTTAGAGTTTAACAAAAGACAAAAAACAGAGCAATGGGAGTTCATAGCTCCACTTGGTTGTCCTTTAGTACCATAAACCACGTGGCAACTTAGTTTTACTCATAGGCTACCACGTCAAGCCCCCTAGAGTGCCAGCGTAAAACTTAAATTACTTAAAACGACACGCAGCCCCGAAAAATAACTTAAATCAGCTAGAAAGCGTGCATGGGCGACACGCAAATACAACCCATGAGCTTAAGCCCTATCAACATGGTAATCAACCTACTAAGACTCAAAATAGTGTTAACACTGTATGCAAAGGTGTCAAACATATACATAAACGACTAGAAGTAATATAAGCTAACTTCTAGAACTACTAAACTCAAGCGTCGGAGTAGAAATATAACATGTAGCCGCCAAGTAGCGCGACAACGTGAACTCTCTAGGATATGACCAAGCAGACCCTTTGCGCCCTTAGTATAACGCTAGAAATTGTAAATATCCAATCGGCACCTACAAGCTAAGGTCTAGCTTGTTCTTCTCATCTTTCAAACTCTATAACATCACTATTAAGCATCCAAATGAATTAGATGAAGTGCATGGAAACCTTACAACGAGCTCTACCACTTGGTGACCTGAGAATGTAGATCCAAAAGTTGTTATTTCTCTCCATGAGCGCTTTAGAGCAAATACATGAAGCTTAAAATTTGACTTTCATGTAGAAGTTGGTCCACGATACGATATCATCATGTTTACTTACTGATACACATCTGCACTCATGATCAACATATCGTTGATATGGGAAAATTGATTGTGGACAAGAAGTCAGTTTGTAAGAAGATTTTAAATAAATAATTTTAATTTAATTTTAATCAGAAGATCTATGGATTTTCAAGATCAAAGTACTATAGTTTGGAGACCATGGTGAAGCAAGCCGTGGTCATATGTTACCATGGCAACAAGAATGTCAAGAAACCGAGAGGGAATATTTCTACAATTGTCTCAACTTCTCGAAGCTCTTGGAGACCAATGTCACATATTGAGCAGATTTTGGAGGATGGATGAACAGCTATGGTACACATGCTCCCCTCATGTTGCACTAAGGAGTCGTTGCTTAAAGAGTTGAACACCAAGCTAGTGAGTATCAGTGATGAGGAGATTAGTGAGTCTCGATATTACTCTTTATCATGGATTCTTTTCTCCGTCCACAAGTTTCATAAGCGTTTGCAAAGTTTGATACTTGTGTGGGTTTGAAAATGCACTTATGAGAGAAACGTGACCAAAGGAACGATCCGAGTTGGAAGCTCTAAGGGATCAACTCATCATGCGAGAGCAGATGTTGCATAGGAATATTTGCTACATGAAGCGTGGGTCGGCAAAGAAAAACCCAAAGAAATATCTATGTGTTATTCACGATAAGATGGATCAAGTGAAGACTAGCATTCTTCGTCTTTCGAGCAAGTTAAAGAAGTTGTTTGTTGCTGCTTTACCAATGAGTCTCATTAATATGCTCACCCATGGACGAGAACCGAGAACATATTATCATCTAAAACCAACAGGACTTTGGCTTAATGATTCTAATTTTACTATTTCTTCATTGGTGAAATGTAGAAGAGACTTGGAGTTAGTAGGAGATGTAAAGGATCATAGTGGAGATCTATCGAGAACAAGTTCCAGGGTCAATTTCTTTCATGTTTTGTTGGATCAAGCCACTTTCCTAGCAACATACATGGACGACAAGAAAAATGGAGCTGAAGTGGGAGAGGAGGTCCGACATCACAACACGAAAAAGATGCCGCAACTTCAGCAACTCACGTTCTACATAAACTTTCAAGATGTTGCCACATGTCTTGCTTCTTCAAATGGACAACTCAGCGTAGGATAACAAGAATCAACATGTTCTTGCTTATTGTTCTGAGCTTGTTTCAAGAAGAGTTTTTATATCCATCGGGGTGAAATTTCTTATGGTGAGACGTACATATGAAGATATCGATGTAGCTTTTTCTAAAGTGAGCACTCGTATTAGCACATAGATGTTTTCACATTACCAGCAGCACTTAAAGAGAAATTTGGGGGTGTGAAGCGCAACATCCAATATCGTTACTTCTTGAAGAAGTTGCTGATTACAAGTCACATGTCCAAGACTTCATAAAGAAGATCGAGGGACATTCTCTTCCGATTGCTTTCAAGTTCATGATGAGAGATAACATTTCAATCTTCCAATACATGAACGACTTAGAGGATGAATGGATACTAGAGGAAAGACATACCTTGTGGAAAAATATCATGGAGCTTATGTTATGTAGAAGAGAGATCGGTAGTAAAGATGACGACGACTCGTCTTAAACTAGACAAGTCAAACTTTTCGTGGATAATCTCACCAAATATGTGATAAAACATATCCGGATGAGATGTCCAAAGGGTCCAAGATGTATCAACCACTCATTTCTTATTGAAAAAGAGTGTTTACTTACTTGGAGCAAGTTGAAGCTCCATATGAAGATTTGTTTCATGATTCTTTTTTACCACAAATGAATCATGTAATTGGCTTCAAGGAGCTGATACTATAAAGACTATAAATGCAGAAGTTTATGATTCTATTGAAGATTTTGACGATGATTGTCCTCGTGTAGATTTTAATTATTTATTTGTAATGTGATTCTATTAATTTATATAACTAATATCAATTCATATTATAATATATTTATAATCAATATGCTTAATATAGTTATAATCAATTCATATTAATATATATTAATAGAATAAATTAATTATTAAAATTGAGATATGATAATCTAAATTAATAATATAGTTTGAAACTAAATTTTATACATTTTTGCTTTTGCTTTTCAAGTACATCCACTAGATCATCGAACAACTCATCATCCTTCAATTGCTCTATTTACCTCCTCAATGCTCTTGGGCTCATTGTTGTCACGAGAAATTAGAGACAAAAGTAAATAAAGCAAATTAGACAAAAGTTCTGAAAATGTCTTGCAAAAGCTTCATGGTAAGGTTTCTAATATTGAACCCTCTTCTCCTCCATCAATCTCTTCAAGGTCTTATTAGGAAGTCTGTTGCGTGGAACTTGAAGGTGAAGCTCCTTATTCAGATTTTGAGGATAACCTCCTATATCTTTGAATGAAATATTTGTAGGAGGATCTTCAAAAAGCCGATGCTTATGAAGCTGAGATACAATAGCCGAAACATCTATGTGGAGCAAAGCATAAGGGGTAGCAAATGAAAGAATAATCTTATATCCATGTTATGTATATCCAAATTAGGTATATCTTCAACATGCTCCAGATTTCTTAAAAGATTCACTGCATTATCAAAAGCTATCATAAACATACGCTGATATATTTACAAATATAAACATATCAGACTACGTACAGTCTCAACTTCAAGTAGGGACGAAATATTTGAACTCCGGAGCAAATCTGCCTCTATGGATTCTGTATTTGTCTTGAAGTTCAGAGCAAACCCTCAACTTCTATTCCAGAATAAACAAATTTATAGCAGTCCTTCTCTTGTACTCTTCGCTTTGAAGCTCTCTCGTTCAAGACAGGAAGGATGATCGTCCTTAAGTTCAGACTAAATCATCCTTAAACTCTCTTTGCTTCGAAGTTCATAGTAAACTCTTAACTTCAAGACGAGATGAGAGATTATCTTAAAGTTCAGAGCAAATCCTCCTCTTGTACTCTTCACTCTGAAGACCAATACGAAATTTCAACTTCAAGATAAGAAGAGAGATCGCCTTGAGTTCATAGCAAACTTTCTAAGTTTTCTCTTAGTTTTGAAGTTTTGAGCGAACTCTTTACTTAAAAAAGAGAAGAAGGATTGTCTTGAAGTTCAAGCAAAATCTCTTATACTATTTGCTTTGAAGTTCAATGCCAACTTTCAACTTTAAGATAAGAAGAGAGATCTCTATGAAGTTCACAACAAACCCTCCACTTTCCTTCTTCGCTAAAATCATAGCGAACTTTAGGCTGTAAGACCAGATGAAGGATCATCTTGAAGTTCAGAGCAAAACCTCCTCTTTAATTTCTCTCTTTGCTCAGAAATTTTGAGAACTCTCAACTTGAGACGAGTTGAGAGATTGTCTTGAGGTCCAGAGCTAACCCTCCTCTTGTACTATTCATTCTGAAGTTCAAAGAGAAAATTCAATTTCAAGACAATAATAGATATCGTCTTAAAGTTCAGAGCAAACCCTATGCTTTTTTTCTTTCTTTGAAGTTCAGAACTAACTTTAGAATTCAAAACCAGGATATCCACCATTGCTTGAGTATAGAGATTAATCGGAACCGAGCATAAGGATGAATAAGACTCAGTGAAACTTTATATCTCACCGAAAAGTTGTTCAGTTTGACCTACACAACTGTCAACCTGTTAGTACACCATTGACCTCCAAGAGAAAAGTTCTCAACTGAAGATTGTCCTATTTCTAATGCAGAGAAGGTGTAGATGACAAAGCACAACAGGCTCGATTAACTGGGCCTCTGTTTACACTCGTCTTGAGTTAATCTTTAGCATTAATGTATTATCTCAATACATGGCTAACCCAAGACTAAAGCACATCATCGCCGTAGAACATATTTTTTGTTATATCAGGGGTACTTTAGACCAGTATTTAGAATACAAGCACTCACCTCAGCCAATCTCTCTATTCGGCTACACTGATGCTAACGGTAGAGGTCACTTCGAGTCATGTTGTTCAACTTCTGGAAATATTTTCATCTACTCTCAAAGAGCAATCAGTTGATCCTCGAAGAGACAGAAATCTGTCGCACTATTGAGTACTGAAGCTGTGTATATGGCGCTCAGCACATGTTCTTCAGAAGCAATGTACGACTTTGCCAACTCTTAGCTGATATAAGAATGGTTGAGAATGAGACTACCACTTTGCATTGTGATAACTAGAGTGCAATCGCACTAGTAGAAAGATCCAAGTTCCACGACAGGAAGAAACATAGAAATATTCGGTACCATTTCATTAAAGACTAAATTATATCCAAGACAACTGAAATGAAGTACTTCCTTACTCAAGAAATAGTAGCGGACGTCCTAACTAAGGGTCTATCGGCTCCAAATTTAAACAACTCCTACCAAGACTAAGATAAATATTTAATTTGCAACAACTAGTCTCTGATTGAGAATGTTGGAATTAGACTATCTAAGTGTGAACTTCAGATACCTTGAAGTTCACATGAAATTCTTTTTACCTTAAAATACATAGAGAGAAAAACAAATATTCCTTTTCATGCTTTCATACCAGCACGGGGGTTTTAAACACGATAAATATCAGGTACCTGGTGTTCTGTACCGGTTCATTTTTCTTTTCATCTGTTGTTTTTCTCCGGTTTCATTTCTAGAAAATATACTTTATACCTGCAATCTGGAATTGCAACCGGCGGCCGAAAAGACAACGACAGCCGATACTATCCTAGCGCCAGACCGACAGTTGATGGTTAACGCTTAGCGGAAAGACTCTTGGAATGGCGTAAGGCCAAGTACTTCCATGATCTGTGTCAGTAACAAATCATCGTCTTGAATCTTAGAATGTAGTTAGAGCTGTTCCGAAGCAGCGCAAGTGTGCGGGTTTCCTTATGGGTTACTTAATTTCAGGGTACGAGCTCGAGGCCCTTCTACCCCGCGTTCGTCTCAAACTTCCCGTGCTAGTGGACAGGTTGACAAATGGAGAGCTACCGACTTTGTCAAGCATTTCGGTGGATTGGATTGTTTTATTGCATTCATCATGAGTGTCAAACTTCTTTGCTCGTGTCGATTTTGCAGATATCGTATCCCAGCAACTAGTAGCAATACGTTGTAATCACTCGTATTTCCTTCTCTGCTCTCCGGCATAATAAATTGACCCCGTGGGCTTCTCGTGTCGTGGAAAAGGGAATCCTCGGAGGACAAAAGACCAGATCAACACAGTTACTGCATGCAGAGGAATATCATCATCTTTCTTTACGTTACTGCAGCCGCATTCCGCTTCCAGATCCGTTTCAGTTAACTGGCTGAATTCGCTGGTTTTACGCTATGAGTGATTGCACAGACCGACAATGTCTCTCTGCAAAAGTTTCGGCACTGCCTGTTCACAACAGTGACGGAGAACTCGAACACCTGCCCATGCTAGAAGATGGAAACGACAAACGGGAAGCGCTTTATACTTCCACTTGAAAAATAATGACAGCAGTCCGCTCCGCATGGACGCAAGACGTAAGGACCATGCCAAAATTTTGATGTACGCCAAACTCACATCGGTAACGTGTTGCTCATGTTCAACCTTTCCTACCATTCTTCTATTAGGCAAGAAGACAGGCATGTAAATTTGGCCTGATACGAACTTCATGATGGTATTTCCCTCGTTACAGAAATCTTACAACTAACAGTTTCCAGGCGATTGCAAAGTTTTAGAAATGGACACTACAAAAGAAATGTCTATACAATCCAGTTTTTACGATCGGAAGCAAAGTCAGTCGTTCAGTTTAGCTAGTGCTAGCATGCATATGGAGGCCGACCTTGCGTGCAGATCTATTACTCAAAGTCTGTTTTTTGTAGTTAACAGTCTGCCGATGAATGAAACAAGCAGATATGGAGAGAGGCTACTGCAAGCATGCGCAGACACTCATGGAGAACCCAAGTGAGGAACTGATCGAAAAAGAAAGTCTCCAACAGACGCAAGAGAAGTTCTCAGTCGGAGCAAATTGATGTCGTGAGAACAATGGAAGAAAATTTCATTTAATTTGCTGGAGACTGACAATCGTCAAGGAAGCATAGAGCTGAGAGTGTTGGATGAGTAGTAGAATGGGTCTCCTTCAGATACAATCATATGTGCACAGAAATATATTCCACACTTCTTACCAGAACTTCTTCAAGCTCCTGTACACCTAGAATATATAAGCTTAAGTAACAACCTATTCTGCAAGAACCTAGTGGTAAGGGATGCAAGGAGGCAACATCGTCTTGGCATGCTCTTTACACCAGTACTCCCCGAAACCTCAGGCCTGTAAACCTTGGAACAAGTGGCCTAAGCTTAAGGTCTCTTGGGAGCTCCCGCGAACTTGTTGTTTGTCAAATCTATTGTGGTGAGAGAGCCCAAACTGTCGATGCAGGATGGGTAGGAATCCAGAAGGTTGTTCCTCAAAATAAGGGTGTTGAGATTGCTTAGCTTGCAGTACTCTCCAGGGATGGGTCCGATGAGGTTACAGCCGTCAATGATCATCGTCTTGAGGTTGGACAGACCACCCAAAGTGGTGGGGAGGAGTCCGTTGAGGCCAATGTTGGTCATGTTGAGAGACTCCAAAGCACCTAAATCTCCCAGACCGGAGCATATCACGTACGGTTCTCCAGCAGGAGGGGCCGTTGGAATATCCGATTGCGTTATAGCCAGACCGATCACTCGACCACCGCCGTTGCATGTGACTCCCGTCCATTGGCAACAGTTGGTTCCTTCTATCCATGTACTGAATGCTTTTCCTACCTGCCAAAGCTCACGCGAGAAGTACAACAACGCACTGTTGTCCGTCGCGCTGCAAGTCTGCGCATGTGTGGCTTCAGCGGCTACTGACAGAACAAGGAGCAGCGTCCAGAATCGAGCGTGACCCATCTTGGGCAGCAGCAGCCTGTGGACGAAAGAGCTAATGAGTGGAACTGCACACAGCCAACAGCCCCACGGAAAAATGGTCAGAGTTCCAAAACCTCTAATTGCAATATGCGCGTGGTTGTGTCCTCACAGTCCCAACAATCGACCGAAGTTCCAACATCCGGAGGCTGATAATGAACCAACAACACCAGAACAACAACGTCACCAGAATTAGGATACCCTCCCCAAGAACTACCCAAACATCAGCAGCGAGGAATGAGAAACGCTAGCGCTGGCCACACGCCATAGCTAGACACTAGCGTCGGCTGGCCACTCACTCGACTGATTCTTGTGACAGGTGTTGTAACGTAAAGGAGATACTCACATTGTTCTCGAGAGTACAAGACAAGTGTCGGAGAGAGAACTAGCACACCTAGTAAACTGTCTTAAATGAATTGCTGAGTGACTGCAGAGGTTTCAGGAATGCAGGAGATGGGAGTACTCCCTGGATGAGAGAGAGAGCTGTGGACCTCCCTGATTGCAGTGGAGGCAGTGGAGTTTGCAGTGGAGTTCCAAGACTTGTATGGCGACTAGAAGAGGTGGGTCCGAACGAGTCAGACAGGATGGGCGTACGTAAAACCAGTACTGTGACAGTGGTTCATATATAGTAAAATGCCATGATGGAGACTTTTACTTGTATGCATAGTGCGCTGAGTGAGAGATAATTAAGCAGGTGTTTCGGAAAATCGCAAGCTGCCGTAGTCGTCAGCGAAATATCACTCCGGGGGATGGATTATCACGAGCGAGCCAACAACCCACCTCGAGCAGTGTCCATGACAGTGCGGTTCCTGAGCTGAAACAAATGTTGACCCCAAAATGGACACTGATACTCTCTTGAGCCTTGATCACAACACTACACATTGTGAAGCGAAACCCCGGAAATTGAACTCAAACTGCTGAAAGATGATAATTAACGGCTGCTCAGAGTCCCAATTATTCCAGTCGACTAGCTCCGTCAATCCGCAGGTTTGCTTCAAACAGGAAATAGGCGAGGGCTAGCTGATTCCTGCATTTCCCTGTGTTAATCATAACTATGGACGGTGGGAGTAGATTTCAGTTACCTGCGAAATATTCTCATCTTAGTATTTTCCTGTTCATGACTCCATCAGACATATCCCATCTGAATCAGAGGGAACTTTGTGCACTAAATAATGTTACGCATCCAAAGTGAGACAAGCGATTTTGGAGGGTATGAAAATCTCGTGGTGTCATTGGGAGATATAGCTGTTTGTGTGAGGATCGCTGGGGACAAATATCACAAATAGTCTTGGAACTATCATTAGTTAGCAATATTAACTTGACCATGTAATGATAATATGAACTATCTTGGTTAGAGACAGTGCCTGGAATCTCTCCCACATGAGCTCGAATCCTGCTTCCAGGAAAGGAGTAGCCTGCATAGAGCTTCCGGACCAAAAACTTTACTGAAAGTTGCAAAGCGCTAGTAATGAAAAAATACAAAGCGAAAGAAAAAAAATGCAAAACGAGAAGTTAAGGGGATCACTTTATCATTCTAGCTTCTGCTAGAACTAATGAAGAAAAGAGAACACGCCATCCGTCGAAAACCAAAATAATTATAATGAGAAAATGATGTGTGTTCAATATAATGAAGGAACTAAGGCTCATTATGCAGGCAACATGCATTAACCAGTTTCCCTGGAAAAGTACTGGATGCATACATAATATCGTTTATTTTATGTATCACATCGGTTCTTCGTAACGTATACGCAAAGTACAACCTGCTTATTCTTGATATGCTTTTATTAGACTGCAGGAGACAAACATTCTGAGTCGTCGAGCATACCTTTCCTCCTTCAGGCTCCTTTCGATTAGTCCATGTTCAGATATAATTGTTCTACGCAGTGCTTCATGATCATATAAACCTTCGCAAATGCATGCGCTAGACGTTAGTTCTTCTGGAAAAAGACAGCATCCGACGTCAGCCAAACCAGATTAAACATTCGCCCTCTGATCATGAGGACGAAGACTTGGTCTCTCTTCGAGTATGCAACGTTGGACTTCTTTTAGCTTGTCAGGCCTGCAGTTGCCGTGTCGGCTGTCCCCTACGTTGCTTCCAAGTCAACGCTATGCACGCTACGCCTTTCGCAAATTTAGAGCGCTAAGATGTAGGTTAATAATCTTAGCTGAACCTAGCCTGTTCTTTCTGGCTGCCACTTACCGGGCCCGGGGGTATTGTGTCTTCACGTGAACCCCCACGGACCATCACAGCTAAAGATCACCGGAACATTTAGTACGTACACTTCGGTAAGTTAATTTGATCTGCTGAAGCAAAATGTGCATCTAGGTTTATCTGAGTACACTTGCTGATGTCAAGCACTTGTGGGTTGCAGGGTTTGACTTCTGAACCATTCGGATTTAGCAAGTCAGCTAGCAGTCCAACACAGCAACTTGAGAACCTATTATATAAGTCTGAGAAACTTTAACTCATTCATCAAGTGCCGAGGCAGATTGTGGGGTCAGCTACTTAGTACGTACCTCACTACTTAGTACGCCCCAGTACCCTACCACTGATAGACTAGCTACCTACTGTTGTTTGAGTCACTATAAAACGGAGGTAAGTACACAACATCGGTCGTCCTGCCTCTCCAGTTCTAGTACACCAAATAGGCCAGCGATTCCTCCCGTCTGCTGAATTTCTGGGAAGAACTCGATCGTAGTATCCACTTCAGTGACATGTTGCAACGGATAAGTGACCTTCTAGCTCGTGAGATGATATTTCTTTGACTTTCAAGGTCTCCATTCTTATCCGGTTGTCCGGTTGGGGCACGTTGCGTCGTACGAATTGACAAGGAACATTTGATTGCCGACAGAATTGAGGAATTGCACGAAGGCTAATACGGTGACATACAAAGAGCATCATGGCTGATGCACGTGTGAAAGCTTTGGCTATCTTATGTCTAGTTGCTATTTGCGCAACAGTGGCAGACGCTCAAACTCCTCCAAGAGGTTTAAGAGCTAATTTCTACCGGTCTTCCTGCCCGAGAGCGGAGCAGCTCATTAGAAACACCGTAGCACAAGCGTTCGCCTCTGATCCTACCATCCCTGCCGGACTCATCCGAATGTTCTTCCATGACTGTTTTGTGCGAGTAAGTGGTACCACAGCAACACCTCACCTCCTTACTTTTAGCTCCCTTCGGTCTTGTTATCTAAATTAAGGCCTAGGCGAGATACGTTTCTTGCTGGTTGATGAGTGTTGTGTAACATACGTACGTTGAATGTGTTCAAGCTCACATTCTCGGGCCTTTGCAGGGTTGTGATGCCTCCGTACTTCTAGACAACGCCGATTCCGAAAAGTTGGGTGCACCGAATGCCAACTCGCTGCGAGGATTTGAGGTTTTGGATGCGGCGAAAGCAGCCGTGGAAGCAGTCTGCCCTGGAGTAGTATCTTGCGCTGATATTATCGCCTACGCTGCCAGGGACGCAATGGAATTGGTACGATCACAGCTTATATTCCGCCTTTGTAATGAATCGTCCTGCTAACTAATATTTAACTGACTGCTGCATAGTCCTTCTTGTACTAAAGGGTTACAGTACCTTCCCGCATGCAGGCCGGAAACCTGAAAGTGAGCACCTGGTTCGGAGGACGAAGGGATGGGTCGGTCTCCGTCTCTTCTGAGACTTTGACAGAGCTGCCTGCTCCTTTCGCCAACTTCACCACTTTGCAGAAGGCTTTCCGGAAGAAGGGCCTCGACCAGAACGATTTGGTCATTCTTTCAGGTCAGGAACATCTTAGCAGCCATCAGCTCAATGTGAAAAACAACATTTGAGCCGTTGCGTGTGTGCGCATTTGAGCCAGCTGGATCAGCTTCAATTGCAGGCGGGATGTAAATCTGACGACAGATGTTGCTTGCAAACAGGTGCACACACCATCGGTACTGCTAGGTGCGGTGCCATTCTTCAGCGATTGTACAACTTCAAGGGTACCGGTCAAGCCGACCCCGCCATTGACCGGAGATACGTCCAGACCCTCAGAAACCTGTGCCCATCAAACGCTCCCGGTAACAGAATCAACATGGAGATGAAGACCCCCACCGTGCTCGACTCGAACTACTTCCAGGATGTCAACGGAGGACGTGGTCTGTTCGAGTCCGATAACGCTCTGAGGTCCACCCCCCTCGCGAGGACTCTCGTGAGCATCTACAGAGTTCCCCAGGTCTTCACCCCTTCCTTCGTGAATTCCATGAGGAAGATGGGCAACACTGGCGTCCTCACCGGTTCCCAGGGCAAGATCCGCACCAAGTGCAACATCGCCTAGACTCCTGCTATCTCTTGTTGCATCTTCTCTTCATCATTCAGTTGCACTTGAACCTCGACGAAGAAGTACAAGGCCCATGGACTCACGAGTTATGGCAGCCAACCTGAAAGGCTGGCTGTTGTCTTAACCGACGCAGACGAACCTGTGCATTCAAACTTAGTCCTCTATGTTCAAGGAAAACCAGAAATTGAAGACTTGTCGAGACTTCTCGCTCCATATGTTCAAACAGTCCCAACCTTGCAATCGATTTAAAGGCAATAAAGGTATGTACGGTCTTTACCTGCACACAGAATGATAAATTTTATGTGAAATTCAGTCTGAGCGTGATACACGTGCCTTGCAATCGGTATACTAGGCTATCGATATCTAGATCTATTCATCACAATATTATTATACAGACGCATTTCTAGCGTGGAATTTGTTTCTGTGGTACGTATAAATCCAGTGTAATCTATAAGTCGATGGTGCTGCCATTTATGCCAACGACCTATAACCCGAAGCCTATCGACCACCGTGCCGTCACCTCATGTGGAATATTTTACTGTATATTAATCTTTTGTGGTAATTGAAAATCATGAGTTCGGATGTCCCGGGGTTTCTTTAGACTTAGGACAACTCTGTACTATCTTGGGTCAGATATATGGAATTCGTTAAACTTTGTAACAAACTATTCCACTGTCACTCTTGCCCCACCTCCGTCTGGTGTTTCGTCCGACAGCTGCTGGTGGTCGACCTCCTCCGACCTCCGTTCGTGAGTCCTTGGCCATATGCGGCCTGGTGTTCCTTCAACTTGGATTCGTCTACTCCGGGCTCGTGCTTACACTTCAGTCTCCTTGTGGTTATCCCAGTTGCTAACTCCCTGCGTGGTGATTTGGTTCCGGTAGCCTTCTCTGGTGTGGCCTGAATTCTTTCCCACCTCTGTTAATCGTCTCGTTAATAGATTTCGAGAAAAACGAAAACTGTCTACTGTCTTGGTAAGGACCGCATGCAAGATCCAAGGCAAACATGGAAGATTCACACTTGGTCGTTCTGTGGAGAAGGACTGTGATGATCATGAGATAAGTGGTAGGCGTTCTCGTAAGGGGGAATCCCGCCTGGAGAAGGTTTGGTTGCATATTTTACTTTGATGTACACGTAAGAAAATGGTGCATCGTCATTCTGTTATCTTTTATTCACCGCATCCTTGTCTGCGCTCTGTTTCGATAAAGAGGCACGGATAAGGATCCATAACCTTCTCCTCCGGAACGACCATTCACTTAGAATGAGTAGTTGCAAGTCCTCCCAGTGTAGCAGTCTGGATGCCAGTACTCAGTCCTCTAACCCTAAAGGCCATTCTAAGGTGACTCCTTATGGCCTTCCTTTCATTCAGAACGATGTTAATGGTAAGCAATTTAGGACTTGCAGGAATAGTAGAGTCCTCAATAGGGATCTTGTTGTATAGCCCCACATATACAAAGGCTGCTCATGAGACCGGTAGGTCCAGTGGCCGTGTGTGGCGTGAGTTATTGGTGTACTAGTTCTAAGAAGGTCACGAAATGCCTTAATATCTTGTCTTGTTATCACCTTTCGGACAATATAGTTCCTGCGGGTATAAAAAAAATAATAAAAAAAAATAAAAATCCATATCTTTTTCCCTTTGCGGGGTACTGTAGGTATACAGGTTTTAGCGGGCCCTACTGCAGGACTCGCATGACTGGTAGACTACCAACGACGGCAGACCGGTAAGATAGGAGTGTTTTTCCAGGCAACTTTGCAGAGGTCACGTGAGATACGAAGTCATGGAACATACTTTCGTTACTGGTGGAAGCACGTTATTGCTATAAAACTGTCAGGGGTATCAAAGTTAAGCAAGAAGATTCTTCGACGGGAGGAAGGAGAAAAGCAAGAGTTTATCAAACGGTAAACTTCGTATATACACAATCGTGGATGGAAGGCACCAACTCTTGCCAATGGACCGGAGTCACATGCAACGGCGGTGGGCGCAGGCGGATATTCCAACGGCCCCTCCTGCTGGAGAACCGTACGTGATATGCTCCGGTATGGGAGATTTAAGTGCTTTGGAGTCTCTCAACATGACCAACATTGGCCTCAACGGACTCCCCCCCACCACTTTAGGTG
Source organism: Asterella californica (assembly GCA_036924285.1). Classification (NCBI taxonomy): domain Eukaryota; kingdom Viridiplantae; phylum Streptophyta; class Marchantiopsida; order Marchantiales; family Aytoniaceae; genus Asterella; species Asterella californica. The sequence continues at coordinate 19,196,942 of JAYKYS010000008.1, forward strand.
GCCTGTCCAACCTCAAGACGATGATCGTTGACGGCTGTAACCTCATCGGACCCATCCCTGGCGACTACTGCAAGCTGAGCAATCTGAACACCCTTATTTTGAGGAACAACCTTCTGGATTCCTACCCATCCTGCATCGACAGCTTGGGTTCTCTCACTACGATCGATCTGACAAACAACAAGTTCACGGGAGCTCCGAAGAGACCTTCTGAGGTTGACTCCACCAAGTATTTGTGAACAGCGAGGGCGGTGTTGTGGGCTTACCTTAGGTTCTTGTGAGTAGAATGTTAAGCTGAAACTCGAAAGATATCCTCAAGAGCCTGTACGCAGGACCTTGAAGAAGTTCTAGTACGATTTGCGGATTGTATCAATATCTCTGTATACACATAATTGTAATTGAAGACGATTTATTCAATTTTGTTGTACTACTATCGGGGTCTAGCAAATTAAACCACATTATTCGTCCGCAATTTCACGACTTACAAGTCGTTGTCTGAAGCTCATGTTGTGCTTCATTTGACTGCCCTCAACCTCAGGTTCACGAGCTTTCTGCTCCAGCTACCATCGCAGCTCGCTGTACAGATTCTGAATATAACTAACAGTCCAGCATGTGAAGAAATAGAACTGTGGGAGAGATAATTGACAAAACTCGATCTGTTACGCACGTGGGCTGGGCCAAGCATTTTCTCTGTAACTATTATATAAGAACTATTACAGTCCTGTCGGGAGCAACGGATGATGGCTCGTACATATGATCGGCACGCACGGGCATACCTTTACGTGGAGTTCAGGAAGATAAACACTCCCCCGTTCAGCATATTAACTAGCTTCTTCCTGATATCTGCGTAGTCCTGATTTGCCTCAGACGGGCTGTCACCGATTCCTACCTATCTTTCACACAACGTCTTCTGACGATTCAACAGTTACATATGACAGTGACAACGTCCTACTCTCATCTTAATCGAAGAAGCTTTGTCATGATCATCGAACATGTGCACGTGATGTGGTGGAACACAGAGTCACTTCCATGCAACTATCGTAAGGTCAGGAATAAGAAAATATATTTTTGTTGGCACCTAGCTAGCAAGTGCTCACTTGACGAATAGTATTTTGCAATTCACATTTCTTCACTATTTACTAGGCTGTCACAATGATGTCATTTGCACCAAAATTCATCCATTGCTGAGTAAATCTTGATGGAAAAGTATGACCTCTCCTTCACAGAAATTGCAAAGCATACAGTGCTGAAATTCTATATGCAGTCCAAGTTCCGCTCTGTCCATGAACTCTGCATCACTGCATGAACTGTAGAATGTATCGATCTGCTGGTCCGAGTCTTGCGTCGCCTGAGACTGCGCATCCAATGGTGCTTGGATACGGATGCACCGTGAAGTTATCAAAGCTTGGGTTTTTGTAAACATGAAAACTGCCTGCTGGCCTGGCTTTGGATATGCAGAAGTAAGAAGTTGTCCACGTTGTCTCGATCGGCATATATGCTGGACATTCACTGTGTACAAAGATCTATTCGACTTCTTCTGATACCTCAAGAGCCTAGTCAATTCATGGCACTGGAGATCTAGACTTCAGTATTACTCGAGAACTATTCCGACTGAACTAGTTCCCAGAACTGAGCGGTCGACCGCAACAGGAGCTCCATTGGTTAACTCTGGGTCTGGTAGATCTAGAGTACTATCAGTGCTTTCATCTGTGGTTGGAGGACTTCGATCCGCAGAATAGTCGACGTAAACTGCGTGTAAGGAACGTCCAGGACCTCCCGATTGCATTTTTCACTGATCCGCTAGAAATGAATTGGACCTTCCGGTTCAAAAGGTAAAGCTCCACGAGTGTAGAGATAATTACTGTTGCGATAAGAAATGCTCGAAACGTCACTCCAACCATGATATCAAATAACATCAGAAACAGTGGCATGCTTTCACTTAGCTGTTAGCTCTCGCCCGTCAGTTCCTACCTAGTGCAACGAACTTGTAAACGCAGAACGACCTCACGTACTGAAGGATGTCACTGAACTGCTGAAAGCCTAGAAATCGGGGCGGACGCTTCCGCGAGAGAATGAGCAGGAAGCACTTGAGAGAAGAAGATTGTAATGAACGTGGAAAAGGAGTAGACATCCTGTCGTTCCACGCATTTTATTCACCGATTTCATCTGCGTGCGAGTCCTCTGGCCGGCGCGTCCCATGGAAAACTTTCGAATTCAGAGCGTCCCCCCGCTCTGAATTCGAATGTCCATTTCCCATTCGAACTTCCAACAGAAAGTTAGGGTCGCTCCTGTTAGTCGAAATCTGCTATCTTGAAATATAGTCGTTGCTAGCTATAGGAAACGGTCAAATCCTTGAATCGGACAATCAAAATGGCGTTGTTACTCCAAGAAACTGCCTTACGGCTTGTAGCATACAATCGTGTACGTTACCACCAGACGTATAAGTGCAAAGCTTACACGATAACCGAAGGAATATCAAAATTTAGAGATGTCTTATCCTCTTGGCAGCTTCCAGGCATGCGTTCTCATAACGTTGAGTTTACGTCCAAAACCAGAACCACTGACAGGTGAAACGGAGGAAATCCCATACAAAGGGAAGGTCGATCCATCGATTGACAACATAATAATTACAATGTGCACGCAGAACCTTTAATATTTGCTGTTTTATTTTGATGATTATATGCAGGATGTACATGTCATGAAATTCTTCCGGAAGAAATGCTAAATATACTTTAAGGTGTGGAATTATAGTAGCTGGCACAATGGGGACAGACCATTAACTATAGATTCAGAGTCTGAACATCCGTGTTGCTGTCCAAGGTTGAAGTCAAATGCGATGTTCACTGTTATAGAAGGCATTCAGTTTATTTAAAGGTCTGGCCATGGCAAATATTGTATGAAGAAGGAAAGGGTTTCAGCTTCCGCATGAAAATGTAATGTTATGTTAATGCATGACAAGTTGGCCACATTTCGTATGAGAATTTATCTTTAGTGGGGTGCTGATCTAGGTGGACAAGGGGTACTTAGACTTTTGCAGATTCTGAAGGAGGAATTATAATGAAAATAACTAGCCAACACTAGTTAATTCAATCAGATTCCATCCGAGTATGGTTCTGAATCATCTCTTCTTGGCTGGCCCATAAGTTTAGGAGCCAGCAGATAACAGAAACTTATATGGCCACAGCCGTATAAGCTGGCTGGCCATTTACGCTTGAGACCCCTACGTAGTAAAGAGCATTAACTGCATAGTGCTTTCGACATCGTCGTAAATTCCTGGACGTTAATTCTAATCATTGATATTTCATATTTGTTTGTTTTTCACCTTTTGATAGAAATTGGAGATGCAAACTCTTTTATTTTATTCTGACTGGGTCGTGTGCACCCCTACGTAGTAAAGAGCATTAACCCTATGGTGCGATATTTACCTCGTATAGACCTATTGGAGCTTGGACCTCTAGGAACAAATGTTTAGTGTGTGCATGCATGGTTGAAATGGCACGAGTGAGCGGTTAACGTTCACAACAAGAATGTCATTTACTGTGAACTACGGAATTGTGTTTAACGTTTTCGTATCTCAAGTCGCTCTTCCTTTCCTAGACTCGTCTCGAGTCACTCTTCCTGGATCCTTGTGTGTTGGTCGTTCCACCCACGGCGGTCAGTGAAATTTTCATCGTTCTCTTTGACAAGGTGTGTTGAAGAAGGCAAGAGTTAGCAGTAGCTCACAGACACAGCTGAAGCTGCGGACATAAGATCAGACAAAATGAATCTGTCATCATCTCCCGAGTAGAGGTCATTGGGGGTGTCTCAGTGAAGGAACAGAGAACAAGAGAACAGGGGAGTTACACAAGAAGGAGATACGAACAGATACACAAGAGGGAGAAATGAACTGAGAGATCATAGGGACAGGTATTCACTACACAGAGATAAATGAACAGTCAAAAGAGAAAAGAACGTGAACTTATATTATCCTCCAACACCCCCTCGTAAGATCACGGGCAGTTCACATATACCAAGGTCATTTCTCAGTTTATCAAACTGAGGTCTAGACAATGGTTTAGTGAATATAGCTGCTAGTTCGTCATCAGTATGTACCCAAGTGGCACATACCTCTCCACTTTGTATTTTGTCAGGAATAAAATGGACATGAACCTCAATGTGCTTTGTCCTCGCATGATGGACTGGATTTCTGGCAAGAGCAGTGCTACTCATGTTATCAGTAAAAATGGTAGTTGGTTCTCTTTGAACCTCTCCCAGATCTTCCAGCATCCATCTTATCCACACGACTTCCTGAACTGCATTACACAGTCCACGATATTGTTTTAAACATTACATTACTTTTCAAATATTCATATACTATTCGGCTTCTGTGGATGACAAAGAAGAAACCTTCTATTTCTTACTTTGCCAAGTAACAGCTGCACCTGCAAGCAGGAAGGCATAACCAGATCTTGATTTCCGATCTAGATTTCCGATCTATGACATCACCTGCCCAGTCAGCATCCATAAAGCCTGTTAGAACTTTAGGATTAATTGAAGTAAACTTCAATCCATGAAATGCAGTACCTTTCAGATACCTGAGTACTCGTTTCGCTGCCTTCAAATGTGCAACTCTTGGATCCTCCATCTCCTGGTCAAGCTTGCTTACAGCATAAGCTAGATCTGGTCTAGTCGTTACAACCAAATAGATCAACTTTCCACTAGTCTCATGTACTCAGTTTTGTCAACCGCTTTGTAAAACCCATGCTGAGTAGTCCAATCCTTCAAAAGTATCATTGGAGTAGGCACTGGCTTGCAGTCGTGCATCTGATATTCCCTCAATGTATCGTTGATGTACTTATCCTATACAAGGTACAGATCTTCTCCATCTTCGACTAAATGAACTCCAAGACAGTAGCTAAGTCTGCCGAGGTCAGTCATCTCAAACTCTGTAGATAACTGTAACTTCACTAAAGAGATAGTCTCTTCATCGCTGCCTCAAAAGATTACATCATCCACATACAGCAGCAACACTATCTCCCTTTTGATGTAACTAGGATATATAGATTAGGATCTCCCCTTGTAGAAGAGAAACCCTTCTTCCTTAAGAAACTGTCTATCCTAGTAAACCAAGCTCTAGGAGCATGCTTAAAGCCATACAAGGCTTTACGAAGTTTGTATACTAACTGTTCTTTTCCAGCAACCTGAAAACCTTGTGGCTGCTGAATGTATACATCCTCTTCTATCTTACCATTCAGAAAAATATTCTTCACATCTAGTTGCCAAACTTTCCTGTTTTGAAGCATATGCTATTAGCAGCCTAACAGAACTCATCTTCGCTACAGGAGTGAATGTCTCACCATAGTCCTCCCCTTGCTGCTGTAGATAGCCCTTGGCTACAAGTAGAGCCTTATATCTCTGAACTGTACCATCAGCATGGTACTTCATTTTAAACACCCATTGGTTCCAATCAACTTCTTCCCTTCAAGAAGAGTTGTCAAGAACCAAGTGTCATTTTTCTACAATGCAGTGAACTGCTCCTTCATTGTCTTTCTCCACTTCTAAGACTTCATAGCATCTTCGAACTTCAGTGGTTTTGCATTGTCAATCGCCTCTGCTAACCACATCTCAGCAAGTCGAGCAGGTAGCCTCCTGATTCGAGTAGATCTTCTTACTTGATTCGGAAGTGGTTGAAGCACTTGTTCAAGTACTTACAGTAGTTTGTGTGGCAAGATCTCTTAGATCTACTACCAACCCAGGTGAGTGCACGATATGTTCTGCTGGAGCAACATCAACATCCACACTACCTGTAACAACTTCTGGTATATTCTCCTCAGATTGATTATCTTGTAACATATCAGAAAGAGAGAATCTGAAAGCTAGACTAGTACCATTGGAGGTAGTGGTAGTCTCCTTCTTCTCTACCTCAAGATGAGCAGTATGATTTATCTCATCAAAGAAAACATCCCTACTAATGACAATCTTCTCTTTACTGTCAAGTAGTCTACATCCCTTCGTTTGTTCAGAGTAGCCTATGAAAGTGCATACTTTAGAACAGTCGTCTAACTTCTTCCTCAACTCTCTAGGCACAAGTACATATGCCTTACACCCAAAAACTCTAAGGTTCGAGATATCTGGTTTTATAAGTGTGAAAGCCTCTTCAGGGCTCATACCTTCCACCACCTTTGTTGGACTTCGGTTGAGAAGGTATAGTGCAGTGTTTACTGCTTCAGCCCACAACTTCCTAGGTAGTCTTTCATCCTCGAGTAGACATCTGGTTACTTCAGCAACCACTCTGTTCTTCCTCTCCACCACTCCGTTTTGTTGTGGAGTGTAAGGTGCACTTAGTTGCCGTATGATATCTTTGGACTTGTAGCTTCCTAGGTAGTCTTTCATCCTTGAGTAGACATCTGGTTACTTCAGCAACCACTTTGTTCTTCCTCTCCACCACTCCGTTTTGTTGTGGAGGGGTAAGGTGCACTTAGTTGTCGTATGATATCTTTGGACTTGTAGAAAGCCTCCGCTGCTTTGAACAGAAACTCTCCTCCTCTATCACTCTTGATTTTTCGAATTTTCCTAGTAGGTTGAAGCTCAACCTCGGTTATGAAGTCTTTCATGTGTGTGAAAGCTTCATTCTTCTTCCTCAAAAACCTCACCCACATTTTTCGTGAGTAATCATCAACTATCAACAGTTAATATTCAACTCTACCTAATGATGGAGGATCAATGGGTCTTGCTAGATCTATATGCAATAAATCTAGTGGAGCTGTAGCCCTTCTTGCTGCTGAAGGGAACTTCTTTTGAACATGTTTTCTCTTCAAGCAGATCTCACATGGCTTGTGCAAAGAATCGAATTTCTGTACTCCATCAACTAGGTTGAACTTGTACAGCAAGTTCATTCTATCTGAACTCATGTGACCTAGCCTTCTGTGCCACAAATCTGTCTTCTCTTTTACAGTAGCAGTAAGCAAAACTTCAGGTAAGGAAGTAGCTTCAAGCTCATACAAATGACCTACCACATTGCCTCTTGCTACTACACCTTGATTATCTTGTATGATGCAGCCTTTGTTGTTGAAGTTGATGTAAAAGCCAGCTTGGACTAACCTTCCAACACCGAGCAAGTTATGCACCACACCAGGCATGTACCAAACTCCCTCAACTCGAAATACTGCTCCAGTAGGTAGTTGGAGGTGAATATCACCTTGTCCCTTAACTTCATATCTCTCACCATCTCCTAGACCAACTGCTGGTCTACTGGTGATCTCCTGAAAGTTGTGGAACCACTCTCGAATGGAAGAGATATGGTTAGATGCTCCAGAATCTATCCACCATGGATGATCTAACTTATTGATGTACATAGCAGTTAAAAACAGCTGCTCATTACCTTCTTCTGGAGACTTAGTCTGAGCAAGATTTGCTCTGTTTTTGCCCTTACCAGTACTTTCGTGTCTTGCTTTCAATCTGCACTCACGAGCAAAGTGACTTGGTATATCACAGTAATGACAGGTTCCATTCTTACTCTTCTTGTCACCTTGTGCATATACCCGAGAGGCTCCTCCTTGGTTGACTGACCCAGCACCGCTATTCCACCTTTTGTTGGGAGGAAATGATTTCCTCTTCCCTCGAAAGTTCCCCCTTTGTTTGTTGATGTGCAGCAAAGCTGATTCATCAGTTGCTACTTTCCGTTTGTTCTTCTGTTCGATGTTGATTTCTTCTTGTAGCACCAAACTCTCCAGTTCGTCCATCTCAATCTTTCCAGGACGTACCTCCATAGCCTTCACGAATGCCTCATAAGCAAGAGAGAGACTTTCAAGAAACGAATGTATAGCCTCTGAACCCTCAACTCTTCCTCCTAAGGTTTTGATGTCTTGTAAGAGGGATTTGAGGATCATAAAATGGTCCTCAATGCTCTTACCCTCTTGCATTTGCAAGGTTGCGAGCTTACCCTTAAGAACTCTCAATTTCTCTTCTTGTTGTCTTGCTCTGATACCATGTTGAAGAAGGCAAGAGTTAGCAGGAGCTCACAGACACAGCTGAAGCTGCGGACATAGGATCAGACAAAATGAATCTGTCATCATCTCCAGACTAGAAGTCATTGGGGGTGCCTCAGTGAAAGAATAGAGAACAAGGGAACAGGGGAGTTACACAAGAAGGAGATAAGGACAGATACACAAGAGGGAGAAATGAACTGAGAGGGCATAGGGACAAGTATTCACTACACAGAGATAAATGAAACAGTCAAAAGGGAAAAGAACGTGAACTTATATTATCCTTCAACAAGGTGGGCCGGTGGTGATCGTAGAGTACACTATTACGGAGATTTGCTACTTTGTCATTTTTGTATGTTTGTATTTTAGTTTTCATTATTGTTAACTTTATAAATGCTTACCCCGAATTTGGTTTCAGAACCGTTATTTGTGAACCGATTTATATACTTTGGAGTGACCAGCATTGGCTTCAACGGACTCCTCCCAACCACTTTGGGTGGTCCGTCCAACCTCAAGACACTACTGCAGATGTGAGGTCTTTAGAAAGCTCTCAAGACGATAAATATGCATTACTAAACGCGATGGTTCGTAGTATTTATGAATGCTTCTTAACGTGATCAAGCGTAAACCTTCATACATTCTTCGTATTCTGAAAATTCTCTGACACAGACTTATCAAACAAAATCTTTCGTACGTTATAAAGAGATACGCTTCATAAATACATTTAACATTTATAAATAATTTGTTTAGTATATATACTAAACTAACTATATATACTAAACTAATATAATATATATTAGTTTAGTATATATAGTTAATTTAGTATATATAGTTATTAAATTAACTATATATACTAAATTAACTAAATATATATAGTAAATTTAATATATAGTTATATTATATATATAATATAACTATATATAATTATTATATATAGTTATTATATATACAGTTATATAACTATATATTATATATAACTACATATATAATATATAGTTATATTATATACATAACTATATATAATATAGTTATATATATAGTTATAACTATAATAACTATAATAATTAATACAGTTATAATATATTATGACTATATATATATATTATATATATATTTATATATATTTATATATCTATATATTATATATACTATATACTATAATGATACATCTATATACTACAATGATATATCTATATACTATATATATATATGTTATCTATATAGTATATACACTATATACTATAATATATATATATATTATATATATATTATAACTAATATATGATATATATATTATATTAGTTCAAAAACTATTAGAGGTGTAATGTTGACTTCGATATCCTTGGGAATCGGAGTATTTTTCTGCCGCTGTCATAGTAATATATGTGAGGTCCGAAGGGGTTAAACAGTCAAATTCCACGTGGAGATAATCTTTTAGCAGAAGTCATGGATATGTTTTGCCGACTTTTCTCTGATCGTTAGACTTTATCTCCGCATGATGCGATTTCAGGGTCAGCAGGTCGCTAAAAAGAAAAGAAAACTCTTCTCAGGGTTCCCGTTGGTGTCTCCGGATTCTGTAATATTTCCTCCATTCCCACGGTTTGATTTGGGAATATTGATCGATATTTCGATGCTGCATGCATTCATCATTTGACACAGTATTGTCACATCTCTCATGGTTGACTAACCCACATCCAATTGCTGTTAACATGAAACCTTTCTCCACTTCAGTCTTCAGTTCTGCTTACCAAAAATGACCCCACTTGGATCCATCGGATTCTTTGTAGACGTTCAATCAAGCAACCTCATCGGATCTCACCTATTAGATAAATATATATATCTATAAGAATGGATTATCTATAGCAAATAAATGCAAAATACGAAGAAAAATTATGCTAAAGTTTGAGAAGTTGGAGACACATAGATATGGACCTTTGTTATCTATGTGTCATATGGATAGTCACTAAGACAACATAATGAACGTTTAAGAACTGAAGACAAGCCTTATTAGTTTAGACAAGATAGATATCCAGCCTGGACAAGCAGGGAGTAGTAGCAAACATGTAGTGCAGCCGTTGTCAATGTGTTTTAAGATGTGTCAATGATAAGAAATGCTCGAAACGGCACTCCAACCATGATATCATATAACATCAGGAACAGTGGCATGCTTTTACTTACCTGTGAGCTCTCGATCGTCAGTTCCTACCTAGTGCAACGAATTTGTAAACGCAGTACGACCTCACGTTGAAGAATGTCATTGAACAACTCAAAGCTTAGAAATCGGGGCGGACGCTTCTGCGAGAGAATGAGCAGGAAACGCTTGAGAGAATAAGATTGTAATGAATGTGGAAAAGGAATAGACATAATGTCGTTCCACACATTTATTCATCGATTTCATCTGCGTGCGAGTCCTCTGACCGACTCGTCCCATGGAAAACTTTCAAATTCAGCGCGTCTCCCCGCTCTGAATTCGAATGTCCATTTCGCAGTCAAACTTCCAACAAAAAGTTAGGGTCGCTCATGTTAGTAGAATACTACTATCTTGAAATATAGTCGATGCTAGCTATAGAAAAACGGTCAAACCTTTGAATCGGACCATCAAAATGGTATTGTTAGGACCTCTTCCCACCAGTGTATTTTTCCACTAGCAGGTGTCCGAAAACTCATCGTAAGACTAGATGATTTTTCTTGATGTTTGTGCAGCAAACTTTTGTCTTCACACAGGACTATCACGAATGCAGTTTTTCGGAGGAAACGTACTTTCATCGCATGCGGGTACCCTTGGCAATTTCAGAAGTTTGGACATTTGTCTCAACTTCTCAAAGCTCTTGGAGAACCAATGTCACATATTGAGCAGATTTTGAAGGATGGACGAACGGCTACGGTACACTTGTTCCTCTCACGTTACACTAAGGAGTCATTGCTTAAAGAGTTGAACACCAAACTAGTGAGTATCGGTGATGATGAGAGTAGTGAGTCTCGCTATTACACTCTGTGGTGGATTCTTTTCTCCGTCTACAGTTTCATAAGCGTTTGCAAAGTTTGATACTTGTGTGGGTTCGAAGGATGCACTTATGAGAGAAACGAGACCAAAGGAACGATCTGAGTTGGAAGCTCTAAAGAATCAACTCATGCGAGAGCAGATGTTGCATAAGAATGTTTACTACATGAAGCGCGGGTCGGCAAAGAAAAATCCAAAGAAATACCTATGTGTTATTCACGATAAGATGGATCAAGTGAAGACTAGCATTCTTCGTCTTGCAAGCAAGTTAAAGAAGTTGTTTGTTGCTGCTTTACCAATGAATCTCATTGATATGCTCATCCATGGACGAGAACCGAGAACATATTTTCATCTAAACCCAACAGGACTTTGGCTTAATGATTCTAATTTTATCATTTCTTCATTGATGAAATGTCGAAGAGACTTGGAGTTAGTAGGAGATGTCAAACTTTTCATGGATAATCTCATAAAATATTTGGTAAAACATATCCGGATGAGATGTCCAAAGGGTCCAAGATGTATCAACCACTCATTTCTTATTGAAAAAGAATGTTAACTTACTTAAAGAAAGTTAAAGCTCTAGATGAAGATTTGTTTCAATGATTCTTTTTAATCACAAATGAATCTTGTAACTAGCTTCAAGGAGCTGATACCATAAAGACTATAAATGCAAAAGTTTATGATTCTATTGAAGATTTTGACGATGATTGTCCTCGTGTAGATTTTAATTATTTATTTTTAATATGATTCTATTAATTTATATAATTAATATCAATTAATATTATAATATATGTATATAATCAATATGCTTAATATAGTTATTCAAATCTATTAATTCATATAACTAATATCCATTTATATTAATATACATTAATAAAATAAACTTAATTATTAAAATTGAGATTTTACTAATATAATATGATAATCTAAATTAATAACATAGTTTGAAAATATAATATACATTTGAAACTAAATTTTATACATTTTCACTTTTGCTTCTCAAGTACATCCACTAGATCATCGAACAACTCATCATCCCAATTGCTCTATGTACCTCCTCATTGCTGTCATGAGAAATTAGAGACAAAAGTAAATAAAGCAAATTAGACAAAAGTTCTAGAAATGTCTTGCACAAACTTTATAAGCTACATAAATACTTTTTATTTGCTGATCTTCCATCTTCTTATGTTGCTCTTCATGGTAAGGTTTCTAACATTGAACCCTCTTCTCCTCCATCAATCTCTTCAAGGTCTTATTAGGCAGTCTATTGCGTGGAACTTGAAGGTTAAGCTCCTTATTGAGAATGTTATCAAAATCTTAAGGATAACTTCATATATCTTTGAATGAAATATTTGTAGGTGGATCTTAAAAAGCCGATGCTTATGAAGCTGAGATACAATAGCAGAAGCATCTATGCGGAGCAAAGCATAAGGGGTAGCAAATGAAAGAATAATCTTATATCCATGTTATGTATATCACGTTGTCTCGATCGGCATATATGCTGGACATTCACTGTGTACAAAGATCTATTCGACTTCTTCTGATACCTCAAGAGCCTAGTCATTTCATGGCACTGGAGATCTAGACTTCAGTATTACTCGAGAACTATTCCGAGTGAACTAGTTCCCAGAACTGAGCGGTCGACCGCAACAGGAGCTCCATTGGTTAACTCTGGGTCTGGTAGAGCTAGACTATCAGTGCTTTCATCTGTGGTTGGAGGACTTCGATCCGCGCAGAATAGTGGACGTAAACTGCGTGTAAGGAACGTCCAGGACCTCCCGATTGCATTTTTCACTGATCCGCTGGAAATGAATTGGACCTTCCGGTTCAAAAGGTCTTTACCTTTTGAACAGGAAGGTCCAATTCCACGAGTGTAGAGATAATTACTGTCGCGATAAGAAATGCTCGAAACGGCACTCCAACCATGATATCAAATAACATCAGAAACAGTGGCATGCTTTCACTTAGCTGTTAGCTCTCGCCCGTCAGTTCCTACCTAGTGCAACGAACTTGTAAACGCAGAACGACCTCACGTACTGAAGGATGTCACTGAACTGCTGAAAGCCTAGAAATCGGGGCGGACGCTTCCGCGAGAGAATGAGCAGGAAGCACTTGAGAGAAGAAGATTGTAATGAACGTGGAAAAGAAGTAGACATCCTGTCGTTCCACGCATTTATTCACCGATTTCATCTGCGTGCGAGTCCTCTGGCCGGCGCGTCCCATGGAAAACTTTCGAATTCAGAGCGTCCCCCCGCTCTGAATTCGAACGTCCATTTCCCATTCGAACTTCCAACAGAAAGTTAGGGTCGCTCCTGTTAGTCGAAATCTGCTATCTTGAAATATAGTCGTTGCTAGCTATAGGAAACGGTGAAATCCTTGGATCGGACCATCAAAATGGCGTTGTTCCTCCAAGAAACTGCCTTACGGCTTGTAGCATACAATCGTGTACGTTACCACCAGACGTATAAGTGCAAAGCTTACACGATAACCGAAGGAATATCGAAATTTGGAGATGTCTTCATCCTCTTGGCAGCTTACAGGCATGCGTTCTCGTAACGTTGAGTTTACGTCCCAAACCAGAACCACTGACAGGTGAAACGGAGGAAATCCGATACAAAGGGAAGGTCGATCCATCGATTGACAACGTAATAATTACAATGTGCACGCAGAACCTTTAATATTTGCTGTTTTATTTTGATGATTATGTGCCGGATGTACATGTCATGAAATTCTTCCGGAAGAAATGCTCAATATACTTTAAGTTGTGGAATTATAGTAGCTGGCACGATGGGGACAGACCATTAACTATAGATTCAGAGTCTGAACATCCGTGTTGCTGTCCAAGGTTGAAGTCAAATGCGATGTTCACTGTTATAGAAGGGATTCAGTTTATTTAAAGGTCTGGCCATGGCAAATATTGTATGAAGAAGGAAAGGGTTTCAGCTTCCGCATGAAAATGTAATGTTATGAGAGACATGGTAAAGTTCATGCATGACAAGTTGGCCACATTTCGTATGAGAATTTATCTTTAGTGGGGTGCTGATCTAGGTGGACAAGGGGTACTTAGACTTTTGCAGATTCTGAAGGAGGAGTTATAATGAAAATAACTAGCCAACACTAGTTAATTCAATCAGATTCCATCCGAGTATGGTTCTGAATCATCTCTTCTTGGCTGGCCCATAAGTTTAGGAGCCAGCAGATAACAGAAACTTATATGGCCACAGCCGTAACCATTTACGCTTGAGACCCCTAAGTAGTAAAGAGCACTAACTGTATAGTGCTTTCGACATCGTCGTAAATTCCTGGACGTTAATTCTAATCATTGATATTTCATATTTGTTTGTTTTTCACCTTTTGATAAAAAATGGAGATGCAAACTCTTTATTTTATTCTGACTGGGTCGTGTGCACCCTACGTAGTAAAGAGCATTAACCGTATAGTGCGATACTTACCTCGTATAGACCTATTGGAGCTTGGGCCTCTAGGAACAAATGTTTAGTGTGTGCATGCATGGTTGAAATGGCACGAGTGACGGGTTAACGTTCACAACAAGAATGTCATTTATTGTGAACTACGGAATTTTGTTTAACGTTTTCTTATCTCAAGTCGCTCTTTCTTCTCTAGACCTCATCTCTAGTCACTCAACAAGCCTTATTAGTTTAGAAAAAAAAAAAAATCCAGCCTGGACAAGCCGGGAATAGTAGCGAGCATATACTGCATGCCGTTGTCGATGTGTTTTTGCAACGAGTGGGTAGAGTTTCGGAGTGAACAAATATATATGTATATTTAGATATATCCATTTATTCACTATATCTGGACTGATTTAACTCTCGTGTTATCTTGAAATGTGGTAACACATTTGGAAGGGAAGATTTGGACAATTCTTATTTTTCTTTGGATGTTAAGGTGAGAGAGCTGGATTATTCAAGAAAACTAGGTGGACAATTCGATATCAAATTCGGGACTACAAATAGATATTATATATATTTAATATAGAATAAAATATATTTAGACTATAAATTGTAGATTTAAAAAATCATATAAATTAATATTAATGTCTTTTAAGCATTATAACATATATAATAATTTAAAATACTTTTTGGAGTAAAAATATTTGAATATCATATCATAGCAATATTACAGAATATTCTAAATAACACAATAAACCGTTCAAAATATATTTTTTGTTTGAGAATAATATTATGGATTGAGAAATTCTAAATAATACTAGTATACACATACCTTAGTCAAGATTTCAAATTTAATTAGTTTGTCACTGAACTGTGCATAGTTTGTACTAAAAAGAACAAAATAAAAATATATAAGTAAGTAAATGAGCTTTGTCCAGATATAATAAAATTTATGACGTAACGAAATAAGAAAGAGAGTACTTCATAGGAAATAAGAATTTTGTCTCTGCACTTATTCTAATAAATAATAATATCTTAAGTTAGAGTTATTTTTTAAATATTTGTTAGTTTTCTCACAACAAATAGAAGACTTGTTCTGATCCCTCTAGTCATGCATACTGAACTTGTTACTAAAATATGCATTCACAATCAAGACATAGACTCACACATAGCTCACAACTTGAGCTATTCATATCTTAGTCCAGTTTTAATATGATGAAACTATCATCGGAATAAAGCTCATATAGAAGTCTTGCTTCAGTTCTCTAAAACAAGAGGATAAAAATCCTCCCAAAAGAGTCTAACACTATCTAAAATCCTAAGATCTTATACTTCTCTAAATTTAAATGGACTCATATCACTACTTCCCTAAGAGTCTCTAGAAACTTCAATACTATCTCTCGAATGGTAGCTAGAATATTTATTTTTTCTGCAGTTGCTTTGGCTCTCGACTACCAACCATACACACATGTATTAGCATCAATCCAACATTCTCCTTCTGAATAAGAATTGAGGTTTTTTTCTCAGTCTTTATTTTTGTTGGTGCAATTGGTGTATCTCTCCATGAGAGAAGCACTAGTTGTACGATGCATCAGTCGTCATCATTCCACTTGTACCATGTTGAGATGTCGTGATCTATTTTCATGATTGACATTCGTAAGAGCTTTCGCTAGTAAAATACATTGTTGTATCTTAAAATCATCTGAATGACGAATGATTAACATCATTTCAGGCTTGATATCATTGAGAGGAACAAACCGTTGATGTTCTTTGTCCCTTGGATTATCGACAAATATCTCATTTTTGCTTACCATCTTCTCTTCAACTTCTCTTGTCAAGATATTATCTTGTTGAGTCAACTCTTGCAATCCTGCCGTACATGGATTATATCTCGTATCACGATTCGTGCGAGATCAAAAATCATCTTCAAGTGTCTCATGCACCATGGTTTCCCATCCCGTTTCGATCAAGATGACGATCTTCTCTTGTAATACACAAGAAAACTAAAAGATGCTCGAAGGTAGTAATATTAGAATCGAACCCACAGAGATGCAAGTAAATATCATCCAAATATAGTTAACAAGTGACAAAAGTGATTCTTTATAGTTATCTTTTATTCTCACAAACAGAAATCATTCCCGCTAGAGATCAAACTCCGAAGGAGGCGTTCAAGCTAATGCACGAGTTTCACGACGGCACTGTTCGCGGAGGTCACTTTGCTGGTAAGATACAGCCTTCAAGATTTTGGATGCGGGGTATCACTGGAGAGGGATTTTCAAGGAGTGTTTAGACTATTACAAAACTTGTGGCGTATGTCAAGCATTTGCTCTGAAGTCTACTAGAACACCTTCGTTAAGATCAATTCTAGTGTTAGGACCATTTGAGAAGTGGGGTATTGACTTTGTAAGTCCTCTCAATAAGACACCTAGAGACAATAGATACATTGTAGTCGTAACGGATTATTATACCAAGTGGATAGAGGCTAGACCTTTCAGGGAGACTAATGAAACAGAAGTGGGTAGATTTCAGTGAGAGAGGATCATCACAAGATTTGGATGTCCGTTAGAGTTGGTCTCAGATAGAGTAAGAGTTTGTAGGGAGCATGACTACTGCTATACTACAACACTTTTCTATCAAACCACGAGTATCGACGTCATACAAACCAAATGCTAATGGTCTTGCAGAGAAAATCAATCTTACACTTTGTATGATGTTCTCCAAAGATGTTGGTGTTGAGACTACGAAACATACTTGAGATAAGAGACTAATGTCATCTTATGGGAGTATCGGACGACAATAAAGACTTCTACTGGGTATTCTCCATTTTGACTTGTTTATGGAGTGGAGTCCAAGTTGACGATCTTTTCAAACTATACAACAAAAGTTGAAAAGACCGAGGGGAGAAGACGTCATCAGATCAAGAAGGGAGCAACTCATGAAGTTGAAAGAAACACGAGCTGTAGCAATGATCCGGATGGAACGAGCTCCAGTGAATCAAAAAAGAGTTAGGATAAATGATTGGACAAGAGAGAGGTAAAACCTTTTCAAGTCGAAGATTGGATAATGTTATATGATAATCTCAAATTTAAGAGGGCTAGGAAGAAGTTTCTTCCTAGATATTTTGGTCCTTTTGTTGTAGATAAGGTGTGGAGCAACTTCACATATGACCTTCAAGAGCTGGGAGGAAGGAGATTCGAGTTGAAGTTATTTCATCGACGAAAGTTTTCTCTTCACTTCAAGGACGGAGCAAAAATTTAGTCCGGAGGTAAAATATAACGACCTATGTTACACATAAGAAGTTTGTCTATTAGTAAGGTGTTTAGCTATAACTAAGTGTGGAGAATGTTTATTTGCTGCCAAAGTACTTTAAGGAGATATCAAGTTAGTCATAACTAGCTAAAGTTAGTTATGATTAAACTTAGCTGTACTTTTGAGCAGAATTCACATATTTCTTAAAGAGTGAGCACTACTATCTTGTCATCTTCTCAAAAAGTAGAAAGGAGGTGGAAAGTATCCATTATCTCCTTTTTCACTTGATATTAGTGGTGGGATTAAAGTTGTGGACTTTGTGGACATTAAAAACAAGAAGAGATTTCACATGTCTCCTTTTTAGTGGGTCTTAATGTAGAGGGGGTGGAAATTTGAGATTCTTTGAGAATATTCCAAAGTCCTTCTAGAAATTGTCGATTCTGAAGGAATAAGCCCATGTGAAAAGATATGAAGCCCATGTGATTAATGCTTTTATCTTAAGGAATATCTTAGTAAAATCTGATAAAAATAATTATGGCTGAGTTACCGAAGGGTACCAAAGTAAAAACCAAAGTAAAAGTGTGATATTTTAGCATGTGAGAACTTGAGAGACGTCGTTAGAATGGAGAATTTTAGTTGATGATTTATGAGTGTGTGAATGAATGAACTTAGCATTTTTCTATTCAAGTTCATGGTGTGCTTCCATCAAAGTCATCAGAGGTGACCCTTGAGTGAGAGACAGGTCCGACATGTTGCAGATTCATCGATAACTATCGTGGAGGTTGATAGATTAAGGGGTAGTTGATCGATAAGATCACGGAGGGTTTACAATTCAGGAGGGCAATCATGGGGGCTTCGAACACTATCTTCAAACCCTAGAGGACTTCATACTTGACTAACTGACAGATACACTTCATTGAGCAGATATTGACGGAGAAAAAGACCCATTAAGCGAAGATCTTTCATTTGCATGTGTAGCAGTTATACAGCACTTTTGACGACGGTGGATCGATGTACTTCACAGCTTTTGCTGTGGTGTTTTATAGAGATATGCATCTCTTGACACTGGCCGAAGAAGACTTATAGGAGTCGAAGGCGTTGGAGGATGAAGAGTTGGACTTGGAGCCGATGCCAAGAAAGGAGAATGTGGAGACACTCACGGCTTTTGCTGGATCAAGTTCCTTCAGTTGTTCTCGGACTTCCCCTACTGCTTCAGTCGACCGTCCATGGTTCTGACCTTCAACAGTGCTTTGGACTTCGGCAACTTCAACTTGAGAGATGTCTTGATCCAATCTTCTCAACAGTATGTTGTGCAGTATGCAACAACAATGCACTATGCTAGGAGCCCAATCCACTATGACACAATACCACTGTCTAGAACCTCCCATTTTCCCTTGAGTAGTCCAAAAGCTTGTTCTAGAATTAATCTACCTCTAACGTGCGCTATGTTGAACTTCTGCTCAGCTGAGAAAGATCCAAGACGACCATAATATGGAATTACTAACCACTCGTTCATTTGGTAATCCGAGTCGTCTAAAATGTATGGCTTCAATCGATATTCGTCATTGATGTGCATCACAAGACTCGCCAAGATTTCTCCCGTTTGAGCTCTATGGTAGAAACCAGAATTTTTCAGCAACCGTTTGTCATTAACAGATCCAGGCATACCATAGAACACATCCAAAAATTGTCCTTCATGGTCTACAACCCCTTGTAATAACACTGAATAAAATCCCTCTCCATTGTAGTAGTCTGTTATGAGCGTTCGTCTAGGAGGAGATCTTATACGAATATGTGAACCGTCCACTGCTCCAAAAGAATTCGGAAGTCCACATACTCGTCTGACCTTCACTGATTCTCATTAGCAAATCCGTATTCGGCCACTGAAGGAAACGAGGACCGAGTACAACCACAGTCACTTTCACACCTTCTTGAACTAGTTTTTTCACTGAAAACTCTCCAACTCCAACCCCTTCTCCGATCAAGAAATAAGTAGATCCATGCGCTAACCAATAAACAACAATCCCTAATCTTACATGTAAAAGAATAGCCTTCCGAAAGACAGTGTCACACCTTTCTACGTAAGGTCCTACCTAGGAGGAGCTACAGGAACCTAAGGAGCTACTCTCTACTCTGGCAAGGTCTCTAGCTGAGTACCATCCTACCACGACGTTGTCTAGCAAAGGTGGATATTGCTTCCTCCACTCTCCTCCAATCAGATGTCAGCTGTGAACTCATCGAGAGCCCCTAAGAACAACTCCGTCTTCCTAGCATCCAGCGTCAACCTCTCTAGACCAGAAAGCTGAGAGTACCTCTTCTCAAACTCACGAATTGTCTCATTCAGTTCCATGGAATGTCCAGCTGACGCTCTATCCAGTCCATGAGGGTTCTTCTGATAACTCTTTCAGAATCCTCTTCTAGAAACTCTTCTCTCAGTGCACGTTCAAACAGAGTCCACCCACCTAAATGTCTTCTCTGTAAAATTCTCACCTTCTCTCTCAGTTCAGAGACAACAGTCGACTCAAAGCTTAGAATTATCTCAACTTCAAGTGCCCTGACCAACTCCATCTCACCCACATACTCCCGTAGGTACCTAGTAACATCTCTTCCATCAAATCGTCCACATCTACCCACAATTGCTTGAACGCCTTTGTGGATTTCTGCTTAGCTCCCCCAATTGCAGACTGCTGCTGAATCAAGGTAGCCAACGCGTGAAGAATCTGAGACGTGTCTATGGTAGGCTGTGCTGCTGCTGTTGGAACCACCGTAGGTCCTTCTTGAGAGCCAATTCCATCCTGACCAGGAGTCCCTTGGACAAGAGCACCTTGAGCAGCAACCACACCCTGTACAGCAGCACTGTGATCCATTTTCCATCCAATCTAGTCAATTCTCTAAATCAATCACCCCAATACCTCTCAGTGGAAGCACCAGATGTCGTTCTAAGAGTCTTTCTTGGGGAGGGCGGACCTCCTGACTGTGATTGATCAGAGAAACGATCCAAAGAGAAAACAGATTGCTGCTGGCGATGAGATCTCAAAATCTGACTTCTCGCGTCTACCAGTTACAAGCTAACACTCAACAAACACTCATGTACCCAAACAGGTCTCTCAGGATTCAAAATAACTTTATTTCAGTGTCGGCTGCATCATCAATTTCTTCAACTGTAGAAAAAAACTCTCTCTCCGTCTCTCTCTGTCTCTCAATTCTCTGTCAAAGACCGCCAAATGCACCTCAAACCCGATCCAGTAAGTAAAATTCAGACCCCTAACTCTTATACCTCTCCTTGCGTCAACTTCCGAACTGAAAAACTCAAAAATTTGATTCAGCGACGATCAAAATCTCTCACAGATTATCAAACTGATCTCCCGTCAATAGACTGCCTCTTGAAAGTAATTTATCTCCAAAACAGTTTATTAGACAAAGCTCGAGCTCTAAAACACTTGCCCCTCTCCTTGCGACGACCTCCCAACTCAGGTTTCTCCGAAATTTGATCTCCTCTCCTCCCAAGCTTCTCCTGCGCGACCCGATGGCTTCTTCTTCTGCCCTTTCTCCAAAAGTCTCCCCCCGTCCAAAAGCCGCCATAGGTTATTTAACCTAAAAGATAAAGCCCTAGCTAAACAGCCCCTTGCTGCCCTTATAAGTACAACCACTTATCAGAAACAGGCCCTAGCTAAGCTGCGCCCTACTGTCCTTATGCGTACAGAACTTTATTTGCTAAGCTGGCCCTTTTTTAATAAAATTTTCATAGCTGCCTTTACAAAACCTACTCCTTCACTATTAAAGGTCTCACAGCTTCTGTTGCAATTGCAAAGCCGACTCGATGATTATTTAATTGATCAGCAAAAGTTTCTCGTGCTCTTGATGTCATCTTGAAGCCATCTTGAATATACCACAAGCCATCCAATGTAGGCCGAAGCCTCTACACTTATGGGGCTGCCCCACAAGGCTTACAGCCTCCCATTGCAATTGCAAAGCCGACTCGATGATTATTTAACTGATCAGCAAACGTTTCTCGTGCTCTTGATGTCATCTTGATGCCATCTTGAATATATCACAAGCCATCCAATGTAGGCCGAAGTCCCTACACTTATGGGACTGCCTCACAGGGCTTACAGTCCCCTCATATGCGCACCAGGTATCTCCCATGGTATATTCACGATGGCATGCGGAGGCTTAGGCCAGGAAGCCCACGATTAAGAGAGATACCGGTCTCCCGCTCCTAGATATGCAAGACGTGGCTGCATATCTAACATAGACTCCCTTCCAGGAGGTCAACATGCCGGAATGGGAAGCAGAGGCTAGGGGGAATTGATCCATTGGGAGACCACTTTCCTGTTAGGCAGGCGCCCTATCACTGGGATGGTCTTTGGTTCCGTTCTAAAAGCATTTACAGTCTGTACATATGCTTTTACTGAAGAAATTTTTCTGCAAAGTCTTTACTAACCTTTCCTAAGCTAACTTCTCTATACAACTCCGTTTTTAATGAATGAAGAGTCAAAACTATAGTACTCATGAACACCTACACACTCACTCTATCAGATTGAGAGTTCGAGTCACGAGCCAGAATCGACAGATTTCTCTCTTTCGCACATTTCTCAGTTTAAAACCCGTACTAACTATTGCTTAAAACACTTTTTGTCAAAACTGGAAGCATGAAGTCTCTCTGCTCGTCGAGCTTTGCATTCTGGTGTCTTTCGACCCCTTTAGGGTGATATTCCAACCCAAGCTAAGGAGCAGCTTGCCAAGCATAGCCCCATCTTAGCTCCTGCCCAGCTTGATAAGCTAAGGCGCAGCTTCCTGAACAAATGCTGGTTGAGTGACTTCTGAAGCTCCGTTTCATCATCACTACGACAACGCTCTAGCATATAGGAAGCACGCAAATAACCCGGCTAAGTATGTACTAAGTAGCAAACAAGGACAAAATGTCTGGTAGCTTGCCATCTGGAGTTAACCAATTGTTTGCACCGAGAGGGTGTGCAGACGGGAATGTGTAATGCGAAGCACATTTGCAGAAATTGTTCATCCGGTATAGAGTACAATGTAGCTGACATGTACAGTATGCAATGATGCAAGCTGACCGAAACGAATCAAGAATCTAATGCAGAATTGAAAATCCTGGAGTTTAATACAGCAAAGTGAAATAAGTAAAGAGCTTCAACAGCGAACAAGGAATGGGATTACGAGGCCTCAAGTCTCTCTGACTTCATCAACATCCAGCAGCGGCGTTAGGCTACAGATGAAGCACACAGAAAGTACCAAAAGGAAAAATGTCATGTATGTTATCTTGGAACGTCAAGTTAGCGCAAATCCTTGTAACCGAAAGGGACTGACCAACGAGAATGTCACGTTAGGAGCACATTACCTGAGATGATGCCGCCATGTATCGAAGTGCAAAGTAGTGACATGCACAATATGTTGTGCAAGCGGATCAAAATGAATCAAGAAGCTAATCAAGAAGGGTCTAAACAGACTCAAGAGCGCACTGAGTATGAGAGTATCATAACGCAAGGAAGAGAGAGAGTTCAAGAACAATCATGAAAAAAGCCGGGAGTGACGAGTCAAACGTACGACCAACAGGCGGTGAAAGAAAGATATCAAAAGGACAACGATAGCTTCATCAATCAACACTTTTTTGCTTCTAATGTAGTCTCTTGATCTCTCAAAGAGAGCTCAATCCCTAATCCTTCC
Source organism: Asterella californica (assembly GCA_036924285.1). NCBI lineage: Eukaryota > Viridiplantae > Streptophyta > Marchantiopsida > Marchantiales > Aytoniaceae > Asterella > Asterella californica. Next base: position 19,220,251 of record JAYKYS010000008.1, read on the forward strand.
ATGGTGCTGTGAGTTAGCGGCGGACTATTCAAAATTTCTAGTTTCAAGGCGCGGATAGAAAGTAGCCGTGAAAAGTTTGATCAATAGTGGGACCAGTTCTTCTCCACGTGGTGTGTTATGCACGTCCTCAAGTCCTAGTAACTTGAGGGAGTACCTCTGCGGGTACCCCCAGTCCAAAACTGTGGAGCTGTCGATTTTGCCTCGGGACTCCCTCCTTCTTGAAAAAACTGCACAATGAGAAGACAAAAGTATTTCTTCTGACATAAAATTTCTTTTTAGATAGAAAAAAAAGGACTGGTGGGAAAAGGCCCGTACTCCAAGAAACTGCCTTACGTCTTGTAGCATACAATCGTGTATTGTACCACCAGACGTATAAGTGGAAAGCTTACACGATAACCGAAAGAATATCAAAATTTGGAGATGTCTTCATCCTTTTGGCAGCCTACAGGCATGCGTTCTCGTAACTTTGAGTTTACGTTCGAAACCAGAACCATTGGCAGGTGAAATGGAAGAAATCTGATCAAATACGTCTAATTGCGGTTAACGTGGAACCTTTCTCCACTTCAGTCTTCAGTTATGCTTACCAAAAATGACCCACTTGGATCATTCGGATTCTTTGTCGACGTTCAATCAAACAATCTCGTCGGATCTCACCTATTAGAGAAATATATATATTTAGAAGAATGAGTTATCTATAGCAAAGAAATACAAAAATATAGAAAGATTATGCTAAAGTTCTAAAGTTGGAGACACATAGATATAGACCTTTGTTATCTATGTGTCATATGGACAATCATTAAGACAACATAATGAACGTTTAAAAAGAGAAGAAGACACAAGCTTTATTAGTTTGGACAATAGATATCCAGCCTGGACAAGCCAGGAGTAGTAGCAAACATGTAGTGCATGTCGTTGTCGATGTGTTTTTTGCAACGACTGGGTAGAGTTTTCGAGTGAACAAACATATTCTTTTATATTTAGATATATTCATTTATTCACTAAATCTGGAATGATCCAACTCTCGTGTTATCTTAATGTGATAACACATTTGGAAGTGAAGATTTGGACAATTCTTATTTTTCTTTTGATGTTAAGGTGCGAGAGTTGGATTATTCAAGAAGACTAGTTGGACAATTGGATATCAAATTCTGGACTACAAATAGATATTATATATATTTAATAATAGAATAAAATATATTTAGACTATAAATTTTAGATTCAAAAAACCATATAAATAAATATCAATATCTTTTAAACATTAATAACATATATAATAATTTGAAATACTGTTTGGAGTAAAATATTTGAATATCATATCATAGCAATATTACAGAATATTCTAAATAACACAATAAATCATTCAAAATTATATTTTTTGTTTGAGAATAATAATATGGACTGAAAACTTCTAAACAATACTAGTATACACATATCTAGTCAAGATTTCAAATTTAATTAGTTTTTCATTCAACTGTGTAAGGTTTTGCATAGTTTGTACCAAAAAGAACAAAATAAAAATATAGAAGTAAGTGAATGAGCTTTGTCGTTACATCATAAAATTTATGATGTAACGAAATAAGAATGAGAGTAATTCATACAAAATAAGAGTTTTGTCCTTGTACTTATTCTAATAAATAATAATCTCTTAAGTTAGAGTTATTTTAAAAATATTTGTTAGTTTTGTCACAACAAATAGAAGACTTGGTCTAATCCCTCTAGTCATGCAAACTGAACTTGTCACTAAAACATGCATTCACAATCAAGACTTAAGACTCACATATAGCTCACAACTTGAGCTATTCATATCTCAGTCCAGTTTCAAAATGATGTAACTATCATCGAAATAAATCTCATATACAAGTCTTGTTTCAGTTCTCTAAAACAAGAGGACAAAAATCCTTCCAGAAGAGTCTAACACTATCCACAATCCTAAGATCTTATACTTCTCTAAATTGATATGGACTCATACCTCTACTTCCCTAAGAGTCTCTAGAAACTTCAATACTATCTCTCGAACGCTAGCTAGAATCTTTATTTTTCTGTAGTTGCTCTGGCTCTCAACTACCAACCATACACACATGTATTAGTATCAATCCAACATTCTCCTTCTGAATAAGAATTGGGGGTTTTCTCCCAATCCTTCTTTTTGTTGGTGCAATTGATGTATCTCTCCATAAGAGAAGTACTTGTACGACGCCTCGGTCGTCATCATTCCACTTGTACCATGTTGATATGTGGTGATCAGTTTTCGTGATTGACATTTGTAAGAGCTTTTGCTAATCAAACGTATTGTTGTACCTCAAAATCATCTGAAGACGAATGATTACCATCATTCCATGCTTGACGTCACTAAGAGGAACAAACCGAGGACGTTCTTTGCCCCTTGGATTATCGACAAATATCTTATTTCTGCTTATCATCTCCTCTTCAACTTCTCTTGCCAAGATATTATTTTGTTGAGTCAACTCTTGCAATCCTGCCGTACATGGATTATATCTCGTACCACGATTCGTGCGAGATCAAAAACCATCTTCAAGTGTCTCATGCGTCATAAACAAGATATAAACAAGATAAAAAGAATGACCTCGAACGCATCAAAGATCACTACAAGGTAGACGAAAGATTCTAAAGTTACTAACATCGCGTTAGTTCTCTCTCTTCGTAATGTTCTCTCCATATGCTCTCGCATGATCTCTTCTATCGGATGTAGAATTGAACTCTAAACATTCTTCAACAATCTCTTCGAGTGAGGTCTCGGTAACAAAACCAAAAATGTAAACTCTCAATGGTCCTATCGATCAACTACTCTTAATCCCCCAACTTATGATAGTTATCGATCAACATGCAACATGTCGGACCTATCTCTCACTTAAGGGTCACCTCTGATGGCTTTGAGGGAAGCACACCATTAACTTGAAGAGAAAAATGCTAAGTTCAATCCTTCACACACCTATAAACTCATAAATTAAAATTCTTCATTTTAATAACGTCTCTCAAGTTCTCATCTTCTAAAATCTCACACTCTCTCTATATTGCTCAAAATGTCATTACGACGTTGTGAAAATAAAGATGAGGAGCTATTCTCTACTCCTCTATTTATACATTCTAGATTTTTACTTTGGTATCTTTCGGTAACTACTTTTACTAGGTTTTACTAAGATATTACCTAAGGTAAAAGCATTAATCACATGAGTTTCTTATCTTTTCACATGGGCTTTTTCCTTCAAAGTCAACAACTTCTAGAAGGATTTTGAAATATTCTCAAAGAATCTCAAATTTCCACCCTCTGTACGCTAGGACCCACTAAAAAGATTACATGTGAAATCGCTTCTTGTTTTTAATGCCCACAAGGTCAATAACTTTAGTCCCACCACTAATATAAGTCAAAAAGAAGATAAGGGATATTTTTCACCTCCTTTCTACCTTTTAGATAAGGTGACAAGATAGTAATGCTCACTATTTAAGAAATATCTGAATTTTGCTCAAAAGTACAGTTAAGTTTAATCATAACTAACTTTAGCTAGTCATGACTAACTTGATACCTCCTAAGAGTACTTGGGCAGAAAATAAACATTCTTCACACTTAGTTATAACTAAAAAAATTACTAGTAGACAAACTTCACACGTGTAACATAAGTCGTTACAAAACCTAGAACTACAAGTAAGCACCAACTCGTGGTGAAGAATCCAAAAAGAGTTAATTCGAGAACTTCCTCCTTTCCTCAAACGAGCTTCAGATAAGAATAGGATCTACTCTCTTGACTCCAATGACACCAAGAACCTCCAAATCCTATCCTCAACAGCCAAGATATCTCCAACTTTCAGCCGTAGATGATCAAACCTCCAAAACCTCCGCCCAACGGACTAAAAACACTCACACCGTCAAAACAGATTGCTTGATATGTGATCAATCTCCTCCACTAGGTAGATCTGATCACCTTGAATCCAACAAGATCTCAAACATGCAGTCTGGAGTTCTCCTCACGAAGTATGACTAGAAATTTGATAGCAGGAAGCAAAATTTTGATGTAAATTGATCGCATGCGGCTTAATCTCTCTCGTCACGCCCAACACAACAATTCAACCCACGTGCGGTCTCCTCCTCTGCATAGATGAAGACTCTTTGATCAAACTTAGACACCAAGAATGAAGAGCTTGGTCCATCGATCACGAAGAACAACCCAACCTCAAGTCGCAAGTGCACAAAAATCTGATGCAAACGTCTCCTTGCGAGTCAATTCTCTTCACACCTCTCAAACCGCTCAATGCAACATTGTAACGTCTTTAATTTCTTGAAGAACTTGATGTTTTGATCCCTTGCATCCAAAGACAACAAGTTTGGACTCCAGAACAAGCCGAACGGCTCAACTTTAAAAGCAATTGAAGCACCACAACTTCCCTCTCTACGGCTCAATTTCTCCCAAAACATATGATGATCCATCTCTTCACGAATTATCTTATCTTCTGTGTCACATGCACAAATCTGAATCCAAAGACACCTTGTGTGCATGCATTGGACCTCTCAATCTCAAAAAAAGTCCATCGATAAGTCGTACATATACGTACAAGCTAATCCCTTAAGCACCCCCTTATGTCAACTTTCACAGTACGTGAACTCTCCAAAATATGACCAAGCAGACCCTTTGTGCCTTTAGTATAACGCTAGAAATTGTAAATACCCAATCGGCACCTACAAGCTAAGGTCTAGCTTGTTCCTCTCATCTTTCAAACTCTATAACATCACTATTAAGCATCCAAATGAATGTGATGAAGTGCATGGAAACCTTACAACGAGCTCTACCACTTGGTGACCTGAGAATGTAGATCCAAAAGTTGTTATTTCTCTATCTGTTGCATCTATGTGGAGCAAAGCATAAGGGGTAGCAAATGAAAGAATAATCTTATATCCATGTTATGTATATCCATATTAGGTATATCTTCAACATGCTCCAGATTTCTTAAAAGATTCACTGCATTATCAAAAAGCTATCATAAACATACGCTGATATATTTACAAATATAAACATATCAGACAACGTACAGTCTCAACTTCAAGTAGGGACGAAATATTTGAACTCTGGAGCAAATCTGCCTCTATGGATTCTGTATTTGCTTTGAAGTTGAGAGCAAACCCTCAACTTCTATTCCAGAATAAAAACATTTATAGCAATCCTTCTCTTGTACTCTTCGCTTTGAAGCTCTCTCGTTCAAGACAAGAAGGATGATCGTCCTTAAGTTCAGACTAAATCATCCTTAAACTCTCTTTGCTTTGAAGTTCAGAGTAAACTCTTAACTTCAAGACGAGATGAGAGATTATCTTAAAGTTCAAAGCAAATCCTCCTCTTGTACTCTTCACTCTGAAGACCAGAGCGAATTTTCAACTTCAAGATAAGAAGAGAGATCGCCTTGAGTTCATAGCAAACTTTCTAAGTTTCCTCTTCGTTTTGAAGTTTTGAGCGAACTCTTTACTTAAAAAAGAGAAGAAGGATTGTCTTGAAGTTCAAGCAAAATCTCTTGTACTATTTGCTTTGAAGTTCAATGCCAACTTTCAACTTTAAGATAAGAAGAGAAATCTCTATGAAGTTCACAACAAACCCTCCACTTTCCTTCTTCGCTAAAATCATAGCGAACTTTAGGCTGCAAGACCAGATGAAGGATCGTCTTGAAGTTCAGAGCAAAACCTCCTCTTTAATTTCTCTCTTTGCTCAGAAATTTTGAGAACTCTCAACTTGAGACGAGATGAGAGATTGTCTTGAGGTCCAAAGCTAACCCTCCTCTTGTACTATTCATTCTGAAGTTCAAAGAGAAATTTCAGTTTCAAGACAATAATAGATATCTCCCTGAAGTTCAGAGCAAACCCTATGCTTTTTTTCTTTCTTTGAAGTTTAGAACTAACTTTAGAATTCAAAACCAAGATATCCACCATTGCTTCAGTATAGAGATTAATCGGAACCGAGCATAAGGATGAATAAGACTCAGTGAAACTTTATATCTCACCAAAAAGTTGTTCAGTTTGACCTACACAACTGTCAACCTGTTAGTACACCATTGACCTCCAGGAGAAAAGTTCTCAACTGAAGATTGTCCTATTTCTAATGAAGAGAATGCGTAGATGACAAAGCGCAACAGGCTCGATTAACTGGGCCCCTGTTTGCAATCGTCTTGAGTTAACCTTTAGCATTAATGTATTATCTCAATACATGGCTAACCCAAGACTAAAGCACATCATCGCTGTAGAACACATTTTTTGTTATATCAGGAGTACTTTAGACCAGTATTTAGAATAAAAGCACTCACCTCAGCCAATCTCTCTATTCGGCTACACTGATGCTAACAGGAGAGGTCACTTCGAGTCACGTTGTTCAACTTCTGGAAATATTTTCATCTACTCTCAAAGAGCAATCAGTTGATCGTCGAAGAGACAGAAATCTGTCGCACTATTGAGTACTGAAGCTGCGTATATGGCACTCAGCACATGTTCTTCAGAAGCAATACGACTTTGCCAACTCTTAGCTGATATAAGAATAGCTGAGAATGAGCTAAACTAGAGTGCAATCGCACTAGTAGAAAGATCCAAGTTCGACGACAGGAAGAAATATGGAGATATTCGGTACCATTTCATTAAAGACTAAATTATATCCAAGACAACTGAAATGAAGTACTTCCTTACTCAAAAAATAGTAGAGGACGTACTAACTAAGGGTCTATCAGCTCCAAAATTAAACAACTCCTACCAAGACTAAGATAAATATTTAATTTGCAAACAACTAGTCTCTAAGTGAGAATGTTGGAATTAGACTTTCTAAGTGTGAACTTCAGATACCTTGAAGTTCACATGAAATTCTTTTTACCTTAAAATACATAGAGAGAAAAACAAATATTCCTTTTCATGCTTTCATACCAGCACGGGGGTTTTAAACACGATAAATATCAGGTACCTGGTGTTCTGTACCGGTTCATTTTTCTTTTCATCTGTTCTTTTTCTCTCGGTTTCATTTCTAGAAAATATACTTTATACCTGCAATCTGGAATTCCAACCGGCGGCCGAAAAGACAACGACAGCCGATACTATCCTAGCGCCAGACCGACAGTTGATGGTTAACGCTTAGCGGAAAGACTCTTGGAATGGCGTAAGGCCAAGTACTTCCATGTCAGTAACAAATCATCGTCTTGAATCTTAGAATGTAGTTAGAGCTGTTCCGAGGCAGCGCAAGTGTGCGGGTTTCCTTATGGGTTACTTAATTTCAGGGTACGAGCTCGAGGCCCTTCTACCCCGCGTTCGTAAGGTCAGGAATAAGAAAATATATTTTTGTTGCCACCTAGCTAGCAAGTGCTCACTTGACGAATAGTATTTGGCAATTCACATTTCTTCACTATTTACTAGGCTGTCACAATGATGTCATTTGCACCAAAATTCATCCATTGCTGAGTAAATCTTGATGGAAAAGTATGACCTCTCCTTCACAGAAATTGCAAAGCATACAGTGCTGAAATTCTATATGCAGTCCAAGTTCCGCTCTGTCCATGAACTCTGCATCACTGCCGGTCAATCAATCAGTTCGCAGCACTCCTGGTTCTGGGGATTCCACAGAGTGGATCGATCCGGTGACTTTCTCTGTCACTTGTCGAGGACCTCTAGATCTTCGCTGAGAGTTTGGGTGTGCGTGGTCATCGCCTTCAAAAGAACTGTAGAATGTATCGATCTGCTGGTCCGAGTCTTGCGTCGCCTGAGACTGCGCATCCAATGGTGCTTGGATACGGATGCACCGTGAAGTTATCAAAGCTTGGGTTTCTGTAAACATGAAAACTGCCTGCTGGCCTGGCTTTAGATATCCAGAAGTAAGAAGTTGTCCACGTTGTCTCGATCGGCATATATGCTGGACATTCACTGTGTACAAAGATCTATTCGACTTCTTCTGATACCTCAAGAGCCTAGTCATTTCATGGCACTGGAGATCTAGACTTCAGTATTACTCGAGAACTATTCCGAGTGAACTAGTTCCCAGAACTGAGCGGTCGACCGCAACAGGAGCTCCATTGGTTAACTCTGGGTCTGGTAGATCTAGACTATCAGTGCTTTCATCTGTGGTTGGAGGACTTCGATCCGCGCAGAATAGTCGACGTAAACTGCGTGTAAGGAACGTCCAGGACCTCCCGATTGCATTTTTCACTGATCCGCTGGAAATGAATTGGACCTTCCGGTTCAAAAGGTCTTTACCTTTTGAACAGGAAGGTCCAATTCCACGAGTGTAGAGATAATTACTGTCGCGATAAGAAATGCTCGAAACGGCACTCCAACCATGATATCAAATAACATCAGAAACAGTGGCATGCTTTCACTTAGCTGTTAGCTCTCGCCCGTCAGTTCCTACCTAGTGCAACGAACTTGTAAACGCAGAACGACCTCACGTACTGAAGGATGTCACTGAACTGCTGAAAGCCTAGAAATCGGGGCGGACGCTTCCGCGAGAGAATGAGCAGGAAGCACTTGAGAGAAGAAGATTGTAATGAACGTGGAAAAGGAGTAGACATCCTGTCGTTCCACGCATTTATTCACCGATTTCATCTGCGTGCGAGTCCTCTGGCCGGCGCGTCCCATGGAAAACTTTCGAATTCAGAGCGTCCCCCCGCTCTGAATTCGAACGTCCATTTCCCATTCGAACTTCCAACAGAAAGTTAGGGTCGCTCCTGTTACTCGAAATCTGCTATCTTGAAATATAGTCGTTGCTAGCTATAGGAAACGGTGAAATCCTTGAATCGGACCATCAAAATGGCGTTGTTCCTCCAAGAAACTGCCTAACGGCTTGTAACATACAATCGTGTACGTTACCACCAGACGTATAAGTGGAAAGCTTACACGATAACCGAAGGAATATCGAAATTTGGAGATGTCTTCATCCTCTTGGCAGCTTACAGGCATGCGTTCTCGTAACGTTGAGTTTACGTCCCAAACCAGAACCACTGACAGGTGAAACGGAGGAAATCCGATACAAAGGGAAGGTCGATCCATCGATTGACAACGTAATAATTACAATGTGCACGCAGAACCTTTAATATTTGCTGTTTTATTTTGATGATTATGTGCCGGATGTACATGTCATGAAATTCTTCCGGAGGAAATGCTCAATATACTTTAAGTTGTGGAATTATAGTAGCTGGCACGATGGGGACAGACCATTAACTATAGATTCAGAGTCTGAACATCCGTGTTGCTGTCCAAGGTTGAAGTCAAATGCGATGTTCACTGTTATAGAAGGGATTCAGTTTATTTAAAGGTCTGGCCATGGCAAATATTGTATGAAGAAGGAAAGGGTTTCAGCTTCCGCATGAAAATGTAATGTTATGAGAGACATGGTAAAGTTCATGCATGACAAGTTGGCCACATTTCGTATGAGAATTTATCTTTAGTGGGGTGCTGATCTAGGTGGACAAGGGGTACTTAGACTTTTGCAGATTCTGAAGGAGGAGTTATAATGAAAATAACTAGCCAACACTAGTTAATTCAATCAGATTCCATCCGAGTATGGTTCTGAATCATCTCTTCTTGGCTGGCCCATAAGTTTAGGAGCCAGCAGATAACAGAAACTTATATGGCCACTGCCGTAACCATTTACGCTTGAGACCCCTAAGTAGTAAAGAGCACTAACTGTATAGTGCTTTCGACATCGTCGTAAATTCCTGGACGTTAATTCTAATCATTGATATTTCATATTTGTTTGTTTTTCACCTTTTGATAAAAAATGGAGATGCAAACTCTTTATTTTATTCTGACTGGGTCGTGTGCACCCTACGTAGTAAAGAGCATTAACCGTATAGTGCGATACTTACCTCGTATAGACCTATTGGAGCTTGGGCCTCTAGGAACAAATGTTTAGTGTGTGCATGCATGGTTGGAATGACCGGTTAGGAGTGACGGGTTAACGTTCACAACAAGAATGTCATTTATTGTGAACTACGGAATTTTGTTTAACGTTTTCTTATCTCAAGTCGCTCTTTCTTCCCTAGGCCTCATCTCGAGTCACTCTTCCTGGATCGTTGTGTGCTGGTTGTTCCACCCCCGGCGGTCAGTGAAATTTTCATCGTTCTCTTTGACAATGTGGGCCGGTGGTGATCGTAGAGTACACTATTACCTGAGATTTGCTACTTTGTCATTGTTGTGTGTTTGTATTTTAGTTTCATTATTGTTAAGTTTATAAATGCTTAAACAGTAAGAAATTCAAGAAATTATACTGGAAACTGTGAAATTTTGGATAACACCGAATTTGGTTTCGGAACCGTTATTTGTGAACCGATTTATATACTTTGGAGTGACCAGCATTGGCTTCAACGGACTCCTCCCAACCACTTTGGGTGGTCTGTCCAACCTCAAGACACTATTGCAGATGTGAGGTCTTTACAAAGCTCTCAAGACGATAAATATGCATTATAAACGTGATGGTTCGTAGTATTTATGAATGTTTAGGGTATTCTCGAAATTCTCTGACACAGACTTACCAAACAAAATCTTTTGTATGTTATAAAGAGATACGCTTCATAAATACATTTAACATTTACAAATAATTCGTTTTGCATATATACTAAACTAACTTTTTCATAAAAGGGGTTTAGATTCATGAAGAGCATTACTGGGTAGAAGTAGACGTAGGAGGAAGAGTAGTCTATCAGCCACTAGGAACTGGAATCAAGAAAAGTTTGCTGATATCCGGATATAGTTGTCGACTTCAAAAACTATTAGAGGTGTAGATGTTGACTTCGATATTCTTGGAAATCAGAGTATTTTTCTGTCGCTGTCACAATAATATAAGTGAGATCCGGAGGGGTTAAGCAGTCAAATTTCACGTGGAGCCAATCCTTTAGCAGAAGTCAAGGATCTGTTTGCCCATTTTTCTCCGATCACTAGATTTTATATCCGCGTGATGCGATTTCAGGGTGAGCAAGTCGCTAAAAAAAATAATAATTTCTTCCCGAGGTTCCTGTCGGTGTCTCCGGATTCTGTAATATTATTCCCACTTCCACGGTTTGTTTTGAGAATATTGATCGATCCTCTTTCGGTGCTGCATGCATTATGCATTTGACACATGCCAAAATTACTTGCCAAGATTACCTGTCACAACAGGAGTCCTCAGCCTTCTGCCGAACCATCCATAGGCTTCGCTTCTCACATATCTTGACATCTACTGTTAGGAAGTAGGATGAATTGCAAGATGGATTGTCTTCTTAGGAATCCATGCGATGTCTTGCTTAGTTAGGATTGCTTAGATATAGCTCGGAAGACTTCATGTACTTAGAAAGCACTGTTAGAATTCTGGAAGACGAGATAGCTGTCTTCTGGAATACTAGATTCGTCTTTTGAGAGTGGAAGCTGGAATGTGAGGACCTGGTAAGGACTGACCCTTAGGCTCATAGCAAGTATGTGTGGTTTAGTGTAACAGAAGTTCAAACATATTGATGCATCCTCGAGGGTTGGTGTTATCACAAGCAGAGTTGGCCGAGGCCAAACCTTTCATCAAGGAGTTGGGTCTCGACTTCTTCACATGAGACTCGAACCTCGCAGATCAAGATACTTTGGAAGATGTCTTGGCAGCGTTGCCTCCTCACAACCGTGTACCTGTCAAGACAAGGGTAGCTCGAGGAAGATCATCTTTGTGGACGGTGGAGTGATGGCGCAGAGCTTTCCAGAGGTCAGAAGCAGAGAATCGTAGATATGAGGTGGAGAAGAAGATTCTACCGATGATCTCAGAGAAGTGGCATGTACTTGGAAGTACTACATACCTCTTCTTGGAAGACAGACAGGGGAGGAACGGATGGAAGGTGGAAGCTTACCGGGAGTCGAGGAAGCGTCTTCTGGAAAAGTTGTACTTTCATCTTTTCCCCAAAAGAAAGACATAGAAGGTTAGATATCTTGGAGATCAAGACGTGGAGTTCCTAGAAACTATCTAGGAAGAACAGGTCGTCAACTGGGGCGCCTTCTTCCACACCTACGTCTAAGTCGAGTTGATGTACTTGGACATCCCAACAGGAGGGCTTCTTACCCCTTTCTTCTGCTATATGTACGTGTCTAAGGAGGATCTGAAGGAAGACCAGTTGGTCAAGTATGGGCCAGCGAGACAGCGAGAGATGAAAGAAGAGACCCCGGAGGAAGAAGACCGGACAGCTACCATGTCTTTCTCTCCGACTCTAGTGTCTCAGGCAAGACCAAACACTCAGCAGAAGATGATTAGGGTGCGAGAAGACGCACCGTCACCAAGGAAGATGGAACCTAGGACTGTGCTTCCGAAGAGTACATCTTTCTCGATCATCCAATCTGGATCTGAGTCGGATTCACATGATGACACGCCCAGCACCAAGATCGCGAGAAAGACAGCTTCTACGACTACAAGGAGTCTTTCAAAGACTCCAGAAGCCAAGACATGAGTTGTTGTTCCGACTGCGATAAGAGACAGCGCAGCGAAGAGGACTACTTCTGCGATGAGAAGAGATCTTTCACCCCAGAAGACGTTGAGGGTAGCATCTTTTAGAGCGCAAAAGGAGAAGACCATGGTGGTGGTAGAAGAGGTTTCCATGCCTCTGGAAGACAAGGAAGACGTCTCTGAAAGACAAGGAAGATGTCTCTGATCAACTAGTGGACATGAACTTTCTTTTGCGAGAAGACGGCTGGAAGAATTCAGCGCATTCTTCAGTTCAGAGATCCAGCCAGCAATGGAGTTGGTGGAGAAGCGCACGATGGCTCAGGAGAAGTCACTGTAGCCTGGATTCGGTCTTCGAAACTTAATTCAGCAAGAGGAAGTCCAGAAACAGAAGCAGGAAGCTCTAGAAATCAACCTCCACACCACAGAGAAGATGACCACGAAGTATAAGGTGGAAGCTTCTGTTTATGCCTAGGAGTTGGTACAGCTGGGAAAGAGAACCAGGAGTTGTAAATGTAACTTCAGCAGCGCAAGTAGGAAGTTTTGCAGATCAAGGATAAGCTCACTGATCTCGCAGAAGAGAAGACGACTTGGAGTGCACTACAGGAAGCCGCGGAAGCTCAAGCTACAGAAGAGAAGAAACAGCGAGTAGAAGCAGAAGCTTGAACCAAGGAGATCATGGCACAGATGAGAGAAGCACTTCAGAAGAAGTTCAACTTCACTGCGGGAAGGAAGCTTCTGATCCTAGCTCGTACATGGGATGACGCTTCCAGAGAGATGTTAGTGGACTACAAGGAGAGCATGTTCCGCTACCTGGATTGACATATCGAGGACCTGAAGACTCTCTACAGTCTTCCCTCGATTCTCAATCATGCAACTACATCTTATGGTGCACCAAGATCGGCGATTGGGAAGGATCTCAACAAGGAGGAGTTCGACCCCGCTGTCAACTTGGTGGTGACAGCGTTGAAAGCCGAGAAGAAGAGCGAAGAAGCCCCGGAAGACAAGAAGTAGAGATGTCTTCCCAGGTGTTCAGAGTAGAGGAGGTGACTTCCTCTGACCTCTGTGAGGTCACTCCAGCTCCCAGTGTCGAGCATGTGACACAGAAGAGCCAAGAAGCGCAGATGGATTCAACTTCCCAAGGACCTCTTCTGGCTTCCGAAGCCATGATGGAAGCACAAATGATGAGCACCGAAGAGGAAGTCACTTCAGCCGCATCAGAGGTACCAGTAGGGCCACCCACGGTGCTAGAAGCCGAATTCGGAGGTCAGACATGTGAGGAACCTATGAGGACTACACCTGACGATTAGGAGTAAGTAGTAAAGGTAGTTAGCAGTTAATTACCCTGGCTATTTTTATAGGAATCGAAGTCTGCTATTTTAAGGTGAACAACTTCCTCTTTATTTTTAGGTGACTGTCCATGTGGCAGGATAAGCAACGGTAGGAGTAGGAAAGTAGTTTCTCAATTGAGAAGGGAACCGAAGCCTAGGAGGTGGTGGTCTTTCTGACAACGTCTCATCTTCCCCTGACTATGAGTTGCGATTGGAGGGGATCTCTCTCCTGCGACTCAAGGTAATTGTATAAAGTAGATAACAATGTAGGATTTTACACACATGTGGGCACACACTCACAGACACTACGTGCGCAGAGTTTTAGAGTAGGTTTGCACCTCCGCTCCCAGCAAGGGATCGTAAGGATGCAGATGATAATAGACAACATAGACAGAGAACGGCAACATCGTGCAGTCCTCCTTCTAAGTTGGTGTGTCAAGAGATAGTGATAGAAAGTGGATGGATTGAGCTTCCAAAAGTCAATGTAATTTCTTCTCGAGAATTGGATTTCATATTTGATTGCTTTAGCTTTGTCTATGTCTTCTGGGAAGTGGATTTCATCGAATTCATAACCAAATGTGCATGAGAATCCTTCTTGTTGAGTGGCGGTGATTATTAGAAGTTGTGTAGGGTCCAAGCTTGTCTCATCCAATGGAGCACTTCGGATCTCCGTACGAACTGTCCCATGGGAGATTGGTCCCTTGAGTCAGAATAGTCGGAGCAACGATAGAAAAAGCCGGAAGTCTTCTTTCCACAATAGAAGACGACATCTTCGACTGGAAGACAATGTAACTGTAAGCAGATTTGTAGTCTTCTTCCTCAATTTACTACAAGCAGGGATGGCTTGTTAGTCAGGATCCAGACTAGAAGCCTGTCGGAATCTTAATTTCTCTCTTTTCTCTTGTTTCCTTTTGTTTGGATTTTCTTTTCTTTTCCATCTTCTCTCATCTTCCCGTCCTCCTACCTTCTTCTATTGGATTTCTGAGACTTCTATTGAGTATCAGAGATGTGAATGTCATTGTAGTGCTGCCGGAAGATCGTTTTCGCAAGCAGAAGCCTGGGAAGGCTATAGGGACATACACCCTATGATTAATCTAACCCTATTAGAAATTGTAAGAGCAATGTGTGATAGGGAATAGTAATTTGACATCTACGAAGCATGGACAGTCTTCTGGAGGTATCAGAAGCCGAGTTGAACTCCCAGAAGCTGAGAATTGCTTCGAGAAGACCGTCGTGAGAAGACTGGAAGCCGTGACCTGGAAGCAGTAATCGTCTTACCAGATTTCTCAGTGGGTAATTGTGTGATATTTAAAGCAGTAGTTGTATGTTAAGGTCTAGAGCACCTTCTGAAGGGTCTGGAAGCCGTGTGGTTTTGTGAGAAGAAGAGATTCCTAGATAAATGTAGAGTGTTTGTGAGTTTGGACAGATCTTAGAACTTAGAGAAGCGATACTACTCTTTTATGCTACAATGGGCTAAAAGAGAAATCCTAGGACACTATAGTTCTCCACATCGCAACGAGTTTACGGCCTCTTACGTATTACTTGATGCAACAAATCTTTGTTGAACTCTGTTGTAAAAGGATATGTGAAGGTCATGTGCAGTGACATTTTGTACATGTGAATGCACTTGAAGTGAGGACATGGGAGAATGCGCATGGGTCGTCCTTGTTACTCACTTGTTTGGTGTTTGGACAAGGGAGAAAAGACTTCATAAAAATAAGACTTCATGCACAAAACCATAAAACCCTTCTGTTTCTATATCATCTCTGGCTGCTTATGAGATGTAGATTAAAGTATTTCAGAATCAAAAGAATGATGCATCACCCTCCGAGACAGATAACTTACTTCAGTTGTTCTCGGACTTCCCCTACTGCTTTAGTCGACCGTCCATGGTTCTGACCTTCAACAGTGCTTTGGACTTCGGCAACTTCAACTTAAGAGATGTCTTGATCCAATCTTCTCAACAGTATGTTCTGCAGTATGCAACAATAGTGCACTATGCTAGGAGCCCAATCCACTATGACACAATATCACTGTATAGAACCTCCCAGTTTCTCTTGAGTAGTCCAAAAGCTTGTTCTAAAATTAATCTACCTAACGTGCGCTGTGTTGAACTTCTGCTCAGCTGAGAAAGATCCAAGACGACCAGAATATGGAATTACTAACCACTCGCTCATTTGGTAACCCGAGTCGCCTCAGATGTATGGCTTCAATCGATATTCGTCATTGATGTGCACCACAAGACTCGCCAAGATTTCTCCCCTTGGAGCTCTATGGTAGAAACCAGAATTTTTTCGCATACATATTCCTGTCTGCACACCCTCTCGGTGCAAACAATTGGCTAACTCCAGATGGCAAGCTACCACGCATTTTGTCCTTGTTTGCTACTTAGTACATACTTAGCTGGGTTATTTGCGTGCTTCCTATATGCTAGAGTGTTGTCGTAGTGCGTGGCATTCAAGATGATGGAACGGAGCTTCAGAAGTCACTCAACCAACATTTGTTCAGGAAGCTGCACCCTAGCTTATCAAGCTGGGCAGGAGCTAAGCTGGGGCTATGCTTGGCAAGCTGCTCCC
Source organism: Asterella californica (assembly GCA_036924285.1). Lineage (NCBI taxonomy): Eukaryota > Viridiplantae > Streptophyta > Marchantiopsida > Marchantiales > Aytoniaceae > Asterella > Asterella californica. The sequence goes on from JAYKYS010000008.1 coordinate 19,236,565, forward strand.
TAGCTTGGGTTGGAATATCACCCTAAAGGGATCGAAAGACACCAGAATGCAAAGCTCGACGAGGAGGCAACTTCATGCTTCCAGTTTTGACAGAAAGTGTTTTAAGCAATAGTAAGTACGGGTTTTAAACTGAGAAATGTGTGAAAGAGGGAAATCCGTCGATTCTGGCTCGTGACTCAAACTCTCAATCTGATAGAGTGAGTGTGTAGGTGTTCATGAGTACTATACTTTTGACTCTTCATTCATTAAAAACGGAGTTGTATAGAGAAGTTAGCTTAGGAAAGGCTAGTAAAGACTTTGCAGAAAAATTTCTTCAGTAAAAGCATATGTACATATTGTAAATGCTTTTAGAACGGAACCAAAGACCATCCTAGTGATAGGGCGCATGTCTAGGAGGAACGTGGTCTCACGATCAATCCCCCCTGGCCTCTGGTTCCTATTTCAGCATCTTGACCTCCTGGAAGGGAGTCTATGTTGGATATGCAGCCACGTCTTGCATATGTAGGGACGAGAGACCGGTATCTCCCTTAATCATAGGCTTCCTGACCTAAGCCTCCGCATGCCATCGTGAATATAGCATGGGAGATACCTGGTGCGCATATGAGGGGGCTGTAAGCCCTGTGAGGCAGTCCCATAAGTGTAGGGGCTTCGGACTACATTGGATGGCTTGTGATATATTCAAGATGGCATCAAGATGGCATCAAGAGCACGGGAAACTTTTGCTGATCAGTTAAATAATCATCGAGCCGGCTTTGCAATTACAATGGGGGGCTGTAAGCCTTGTGGGGCAGCCCCATAAGTGTAAGAGCTTCGGTCTACATTGGATGGCTTGTGGTATATTCAGGATGGCATCAGGATGGCATCAAGATGACATCAAGAGCACGGGAAACTTTTGCTGATCAATTAAATAATCATTGAGTCGGCTGTGCAATTGCAACAGAAGCTATGAGACCTTTAACAGTGAAGGAGTAGGTTTTGTAAAGGCAACTATGAAACTTTTATTAAAAAGGGGTCAGCTTAGCAAATAAAGTTCTGTACACATAAGGACAGTAGAGGGGCAGCTTAGCTAGGGGTCTGCTTCTGATAAGTGGTTGTACTTATAAGGGTAGCAAGGGGGCAGCTTAGCTAGGGCCTTATCTTTTAGGTTAAATAACCTGCGACGGCTTTTGGAAGGGGGCAGACTTTTGGACAGAGGGCAGAAGGAGAAGCCATCGGGACACGCAGGAGAAGCTTGGGAGGAGAGGAGATCAAATTTCGGAGAAACCTGAGTTGGGAGGTCGTCGCAAGGAGAGGGGCAAGTGTTTTAGAGCTGGAGCTTTGTCTAATAAACTGTTTTGGAGATAAATTACTTTCAGGAGGCAGTCTATTGAGGAGAGATCAGTTTGATGATATGTGAGAGATTTTGATCGTCGCTGAATCAAATTTCTGAGTTTTTCAGTTCGGAAGTTGACGCAAGGAGAGGTATAAGAGTTAGGGGTCTGAATTTTACCTACTGGATCGGGTTTGAGGTGAATTTGGCGGTCTTTGGCAGAGAACTGAGAGACAGAGAGAGACGGAGAGAGAGATTTTTTCTATAGTTGAAGAAAGTGATGGTGCAACCGACACTGAAATAAAGTTATTTTGAATCCTGAGAGACATGTCTGTGTACCTGAGTGTTTGTTGAGTGTTAGCTTGTAATTGGTAGACGCGAGAAGCCAGATTTGAGATCTCATCGCCAGCAGCAATCTGTTTTCTCTTTGGGTCGTTTCTCTGATCAATCACAGTCAAGAGGTCCGTCCTCCCCAAGAAAGACTCTCAGAACGACATCTGGTGCTTCCATTGAGAGGTATTGGGGTGATTGATTTAGAGAATTGACTAGATTGGGTGGAAAATGGATCATAGTGCTACTGTATAAGGTGTGGCTGCTGCTCAAGGTGCTCCTATCCAAGGGACTCCTGGTCAAGATGGAATTGGCTCTCAAGGAGGACCTACGGTGGTTCCAACAGCAGCAGCACAGCCTGCCATAGACACGTCTCAGATTCTTCAGGCGTTGGCTGCCTTGATTCAGTAGCAGTCTGCAATTGGGTGAGCAGCAAGCAGAAATCCACAAAGGTTACAAGCAAGCGTTACAAGCAATTGTGGGTAGATGTGGACGATTTGATAGAGGAGATGTTACTAGGTACTTACGGGAGTATGTGGGTGAGATAGAGTTGATCACGGCACCTGAAGTTGAGGTAATCTTAAGCTTTGAGTCGACTGTTGTCTCTGAACTGAGAGAAAAGGTGAGAAATTTACAGAGAAGACATTTAGGTGGGTGGACTCGGATTGAACGTGCATTGAGAGAAGAGTTTCTAGAAGAGGATTCTGAAAGAGTTACCAGAAGAACCCTCATGGACTGGATAGAGCGTCAGCCTGGACGTTCCATGGGACTGAATGAAGTAATTCATGAGTTTGAGAAGAGGTACTCTCAGCTTTATGGTCTAGAGAGGTTGACGCTGGATGCTAGGAAGACGGAGTTGTTCTTAGGGGCTCTGGATGAGTTCACAGCGGACAAACTTTGTTTCATGTTGGCTAATCGTGGAGCTGAAGGGGGAGTTACATCTGATTGGAGGAGAGTGGAGGAAGCATTATCCACCCTTGCTAGACAACGTCGTGGTAGGATGGTACTGCAGCTAGAGACCTTGCCAGAGCAGAGAGTAGCTCCTCATGTTCCTGTAGCTCGTCTTATAATACCTCAGGCACCTATTGTGATTCCCCAAGCACCTATAGTGGTTCCCCAAGTGGTTCCTCAAGCGCCTGCAGTACCTATCCCAGCACAGAGAGGACCTAGACAGCAGCAGCAACCTGTTGAGAACCGAAATCAACATAACCTTATTGAAGAGCTCACTCAACAGTTGAGAGATTTGAGGGTTGAGATGGTAAACTTAAGGAGAGACCAACGACTCGTTGCACCAGGTGCTAGATCTGTAGGAGGAACCTTTACCAAGAGATGTATTTGGTTTGACAGCCTAGATCATCTCAGAGGAGACTGTCAAGACTTAGCGGTTGCTTTGCAAGAGTGAGTAGTCAACTATCAGAATAATAGGTTGTATCTAACCGCCACTGGACAGCCTTTGAATACATATTTTGGAAGAGGAGGGATGAGGAGTTCTCTTCTAGCACTTATTGGTGCAAACACTACAGCGATGATTGCAGGTTTTGCGGAGGCTGATGTATATACTGGGAGAGTTGAAGTGCGCTCTAATCCAACTATGGTTGAGCAGTCTGTTGAGATTCCGGTTGAAATGATGAAGAGAGGTGCTGAAAGCATTAGGAGAGCTACTGGATGGAGAGACCCAGTAGATGTAACTTCTATTCGAGCGTTTTTAGAGACGAGTGGTGAACAGCCATGATCGAAGACAAAAGAAGACGGGATGCTTCTGATTTAGATGCAGGAGTACCAGAGGACAGTGATCGTCGGAGGATTACGAAAAGAAGAGCAGCGGAACCATCATCATCTGTACCAGCTGGTAGATTTTTTGCTACAGAGGATATACCTTCTACCTCTACAGCTCCACCACCTGCAGTAGATCCTATGGAAGGTGTACAGGATTTGTCACAAGAGACTACTGCTACAGATAGAGTACGAGGAAAGAGGTTTACAACACAGGAGAAAGAGAAAGCTCCAGCTTACAAGTTAGCGGCAGACATCTAAACAACAACATACTTGCGTGCTGTTCTGGAGCAACATATTTTGGATGCTAGAGTTGAGTTTACTCTTCGTGAAGTGCTTGGTATCGCAAAGAGAGAGTTTCATGAGTTGATAATAAACATCATGAAGAGAAAGAGACAGGTATTGACTAAACAAGTAAGTAGTCAGATGGTTGGAGCAATAGATGTTATTGGTGTTGATCGGTTCGGAGATGATAAGTATGAAGTATGGGTTGCTGTGGTGCCCACAATTTACAGGATTCACGAATTTTTGAATTTTTAAAGATTAATAACTTGTTTGTATAACTGAAGAAGCGTTGTTACTTAAGATTACGGCTTCCTTAGAAGGAAGAGGATCTTACGATCTTTTTGTAATAAGAAGTTGACTTCTTCGGAAGACGACCGTCTTCCGGGAAGCGTCTTCTCCGTTGTGTCTTCCGAAGACGGAAGACGGCGGAAGACGGAAGACACGTATCTTCTGGAAGACGGCAACCACGTATTTCCAAGTAAAGAAGTAGGTGTACCCACCAGGTAACACCGAGTCGGTTAGGTAGGTCAGGTAGGTCATCTAGGTTGAGAACCCCTATTCTGCGCGAGAAGATGCGAAGGAAGCGCATTAGCGCAGAAACACTACCACTTCCCGCATCGGGGTTGCTTTGGCTTAGAAGATCGAATTGGAAAGAAATCAAGTTGAGTGAAGGCAGCAGAGTGAAATTGAGTGGAGCCAAGATCGATTCACAGCTAGGAAGAAGGCGAGGGTAAATCGCTGAGAGTAGGAATCGCATCGAGCTGAAAGGGTCTTCTTGAGACTCCCGGAAGAAGACATTGGAGAGCAGCTGCGAGGAATCAGAAGAGGAACCTTTCGATTGAGGAGTGGCGAGGCATTGGCAGCGGCAGCAGCTTAGTGGGGTCGCATTGGAGCTGGGGTCGAAGTCGTAAGTGCGCAGAAGACTGAAGAAAGACCGGGAAGAAGACAGAAGTCTGTAGAGGTTCTTCCCATGTTCTCTTTCCTTCCTCCCTACTTCTCGCCTTTTGTTGGGTATCCCTTGCGCTTCCCCAGTTGTTTGCAGGCAACCCGGTCGATCAATTCCCTCCCCATGTTTTTCCTTCTGAGACATTGGGCGCGGAAGCGCTGCCCAATTTCCGACAGCCATTTTCTTGCTTCTTCCCGAGTGCAATTCGAGCTTCCCTACTCCTCGCCCTCAAATTGGAGATCCTAGCTATCAATTTTCCTATCCTACCATCCCTCTACTCCCGAAACCTTGAACAGAAGACGCTTCGGAAGATCTGAACATCTTCGGAAGACGCTTCGGAAGTCTGGCTGTCTTCGGAAGCCTGAGTGTCTTTGGAAGACGACTGTATACAATTCGTATCAAGAGTGGATTTGCTTTGCTTTGGTGTTAAAGAGGCTTGGTACGAATCCTGAGTGGCGTGGTGAGTTGTTTGTTATTTCGAGAAGTTGGAAGTTGGGAACTAGGCCTGTGCCTCCCGGTCTTCCAAGCTTCTCAAATCCACATCTTCTGTAGTGACGAAGGATTTCTCCTTTTGCCCATTTAGTATACAAGATATCGTTCCCACAGAGGATTTGCACAAGTAACGCTGCTCTAAGTTCTAAGATCTGTTCAAACACACAAACACACGGGTTTTGCCTAGAAATCCCGTCTTCTCACAAAACCACACAAAACAACACGTCTTCCAGACACGCCAAATGGTGCTCTGGACCCAAACAAACAACTACCAATTACAATATCATACAACTATTCACAGGGAAGCTCGGGAAGACGATCTTCCTGCTTCCAGGTTGCTGCTTCCGGTCTTCTCGATACCGTCTTCCCGAAGCGATTCTCGTCTTCTGGGGGTTTAGCTCGTCTTCTCACACCTCCAGAAGGCTGTCCGGCTTCGCAGAAGTCGACTAGTAACAGTCGTTACACCTTATTCTCACACTCACATTCCAACGGGTTAGATCAATCACAGGGTGTATACCTCCTGTAGCCTTCCCAGGCTTCTGCCTACGGAAGTTGTCTTCCTGCAGCACTACAACGACATTCACCTTCACGGAAGCTCAATAGAAGTATCGGAAGCTCACTAGAAGAAGGTAAGAAGATGGGGAAGATGGGAGAAGATGGGAAGAAGAAGAAATTCAAACAAGAGAAAACAAGATGAAAAAGGGCAATTAAGATTCCGACAGGCTTCTAGTCCGGATCCTGACTAACAAGCCATCCCTGCTTGTAATAGTTTGGGGAGGAAGACAACAAACGTGAGTACTGTAGCACCGTCTTGTAACGACCTATGTTACACATAGGAAGTTTGTCTATTAGTAAGGTGTTTAGTTATAACTAAGTGTTGAGAATGTTTATTGACTGCCAAAGTACTTTAAGGATGTATCAAGTTAGTCATGACTAGCTAAAAGTTAGTTATGGTTAAACTTAGCTGTACTTTTGGCAGAATTCAGATATTTGCTAAAGAGTGAGCACTACTATCTTGTCATCTTGTCTAAAAGATAGAAAGGAGGTGGAAAGTATCCCTTATCTCCTTTTTGACTTGATATTAGTGGTTGGATTAAAGTTGTGGACTTTGTGGGCATTAAAAACAAGAAGAGATTCCACATGTTTCCTTTTTAGTGGGTCCTAGTGTAGAGGGGGGTGGAAATTCGAGATTCCTTGAGAATATTCCAGAATCCTTCTAGAAGTTGTTGACTTTGAAGGAATAAGCCCATGTGAAAAGGTAAAAAGCCCATGTGATCAATGCTTTTACCTTAAGTAATATCTTAGTAAAACCCGGTAAAAGTAGTTACGGCTGAGTTACCGGAGGGTACCAAAGTAAAAACCTAGAATGTATAAATAGAGGAGTAGAGAAGAGCTCCTCATCCTTGTTTTCACATTGTCGTAATGACAACTTGAGTAATATAGAGAGTGTGGGATATTTTTAGCATGTGAGAACTTGAGAGACGTCGTTAGAATGGAGGATTTTAGTTAAGGTGTTTAAGGAGATTTTTAGTTGATAAGTTTGTGGGTGTATGAATGAGTGAACTCAGCATTTTCCTTTCAAGTTCATGGTGTGCTTCCATCAAAGCCATCAGAGGTGACCCTTGAGTGAGAGACAGGCCCGACATGTTGCAGATTCGTGGATGACGATCGTGGAGGTTGAGAGATCGAGGGGGTAGTTGATCGATAGGACCGCGGAGGGTTTACATTTTTGGTTCCGTTGCCGGGACCTCACTTGAAGGGATCGTTGAACGATGTTTAGAGTTCAGTTCTATATTCGACAAAAGGAGATTATGAGAGAGCACATGGAGAGAACGTTGGGAGGAGAGAGAGCTAACGCGATGTTAGCAACGTTAGAACCTTTCGTGTATCCCGTAGTGATATATGACGCGTTCGAAGTCATTCTTTACATCTTGTTCACTTAGAAAGGGTTTGAGGAGAGTTGAAAGAGGGTGCAACAAGAGTTGTAGAGAAAGGAGGAGAGAAAAGTTATTAGAGGAGATAAATTTGTGAGTTTAGAAATTCTGCTCTCTAGAAAAGTTGTACAGTCGCTGTCAACTTTTCTGTGAATTTTATTTTCCTGTGAAACTTTCCAGTGTTTTAGATTGGCTGATAACCTATCTAAGACAAAAGAAATCATAGGAAAAGGTGATCTAGAGAGGGAGCAATGAATTTTCAAAGTTGAGGGGGTCTATTCGTGAGAGTTGAGGAATTCTGTTATCTGGAAAAAATTAACAGTCAGTGTCAGATTTTTTGTGAATTTTATTTTCCTGAGAAACTTTCCAGTGTTTTAGAGTGGCTGATAAGCTATCCAGGACAAAAGAAATCATGAGAAGATGAGGTCTGAAGAGGGAGAAAGAATTTTTCAAAGTGGAGGGGGTTAACAACCATGAGGGAAGTGAAAATATACAAATTTCAGTTCTATGAAAATTTGTACAGTCATCACCATCTCTTCTGATTAGGGAAGTTTCTGTTGAAACTTCATGATTTAGTAGCTTGGAGGTTGAGCTACTGGAGACCACAAAAATCTTGGAGAGATCTCTTACCAACTAAAAGATATACGTTTTGGCATACAAGGAGGTCTCGAAGATACTTCATGGGGAATCCAGTTCGAATGACGAGGTGGAAGAAGAGACGTTTAGGAGTTCGAACAGAGACGGAGAAGCCCAAGTTGAGTATAGATGAGTTACGAACCCGCATCTATAGCACTTGGGGTGCCCTCTTTACCCTATTCGAAGAAGCTTCCGCGACCATTGGCACAGATTTGAAGAAAGCCGAGTTTAAAGCGTCATTCACTGTGGAGACCACGAATGCTCCTGGCGAAGTAGAGTTGGATCCTTACAAGAGTGAGTTCAAGATGTCTGTTGTGATTAGTACAAACGATGGTGAGGAGGATCATATCTTCGATAGTTAATTTTAGATTAGATTTTATTTCGTGTATAGCATGTATAATACACGATTTCCAATATAAAGCTCGGAAGAGTTAAGAAAGTGATGTAGAATTATTTTCCTCTATGATATTTTGTCCACTTAATGGTTGAGAAGGTGCGACATGACTGGAAATTCAAAAGATTGGAAAGTTAGACTTAGAAACCTTCCTCAAGGTTTAGATGTCATAGTAAGTGTCGGAGAAAGTTCGAGAGAGATTATCGTCGAGTTTGAAAACCCTAGTACTAAACCTCAAGTAGAATCTCCGAGGAGAAGAGTAGAAACCGACTTGTGGTGTTATTTCTGTAGAGGGTTGGGACACAAAGTAGTGAATTGTCCAACTAGAATCAGAACCGAGAGAGCTAAAGGGAAGCGGGAGTTTACTGATTTAAGTCTTCGAGTGGGTCCATCGTCACCATCGCCAATTCATCTTCTAGGCGAAGATCCTTGTCCAAGTTGTGGAGTGGGTGATCTATCAAGAGGACACAAGTGCGTCGATGTGGCCGCCCTACTTACGTCAGTAGTCGAGAAGTTGGACGAGACTCAAAGAGCTGAGACGGAGAAGTTGTCGACTTCAAAAGAGAACTCAGTTGAGTTGTGATGGAGATCGTCATTCCGATGGTGGAGAAGGCGGTGATGCGACTCAGGCTCATGATTACCTTGGGAGAAGAGATGGCACAAGAGGTGTTGTTACAACCATTTCCTTTCATTTTACCTATGGGAGATTATTCGCGAATGGAATTGGTGATGTTCGTACTCTTTTAGCGAGTAGTTATTGCACGAAAATTGGAAGTGTAGAAGAGTAGTTACAAGATGGGGAAGTTACCAGTGTTTCATGGGAAGGACAATGAAGATGTAGAACCATTTGTATGAGATTTCAAAAATGGTTGCATCGGAAACAACGTGAGAAGGAAAGAAGAATGGGTGTTGTTACTGCCAGAGTTTTTAGAAGATTTTGCTCTTACGTGGTATGAAGACCGAGTGAAGAGCAAGATACCTGGTGCAGTTGAGGACACATGGGAGACGTTGAGTAATGCACTCATCGAAGAATTTCTTCCAGAAGAGAGTTATGAGAAGCTCATGGTGGAGCTTACTCATTTGAAGCAACGGGACGACGAGAAAGTTCGGCAATATGCCGAAAGGGTGGATAAGTTAGAGCAACGGTTTCGGACGGTCCTACGGAAGAGTGGAGACAATGTGGAGCTAACGATGGCGGGGATTGGAGCAGTGTTGACCAAGAACTTGGTGGGAGGGTTGAGACCTTCAATTCGAACACAAGTGAGGTACGAGAAGCCAACAACCAAAGCGGAGGCCATCAAGATTGCGACAAACATGGAAGAGAGTTTGGATGAAGGAGATATCATCCAATCTCATCATGCTGCTCTGGTGTCGACTCCGACTCCTGGTGTAGCCACAATGATCGCACCTGCACCATCACAATTGGTGATTGCTTCAACGTCAGCTCCTACTCCAACGGTGGTGCCAAGACCGTTTGTCCCAACAACGATGTCTACTGCCACCTCTGATTTTCATGCCGAGCTGAAGAGCATCACCGATACTCTTGCGGATCTCAAGATAAACGTGGTGCAGTTACGAGAATGGAGGAACAAAGGTGGAGGAGGAGGTCAAAGAGGTTACGACAACAATCCCAACCGAGGAAATCAAGGTAACTTTGGAGGCAACCAAGGTAACTTTGGAGGAATCACTTGTTGGACGTGTGGAGGTTCTCATTTCCAGCGAAATTGTCCTAACAACGGAGCAAGAGGTGCCGAAGCTATCAGAATGAATGTGGGTGGAGGAAATCCATCACAAGGATGAGACAAGGGGGTGGCTACTATCGATGTCGTACGAGATCCCATTTACGAGAAAGGAGAGAGTTCAAACTCTTCTCATGCACCGGTGGAGCTTTTAGCTCAAGAAAGGAAAAGAACTCGATTTTCTGATGAACCGGTTTTCATGGAGGAATCAACTAGTAGAAGTACTCGTTCGAGTAATGTTTCGAGTACACCAAGGGAGCCAAGAAGGAAGCTGGGGATGGCGGATTTCACCATTTCATCTTCCCAAGCGGGATATGATGTGGTTGAAGATGTGGGTGCTCAGAAAGCCAACATCACTGTTGGACAACTGATCGCACTTAATGCCAGCTTACGAAGGGAACTCAGAGGAGGACTGAGTTCTAAGAGAAGCAAGAAGAAGAAACCCAAGAGCAAGACATCAAAGTCTGTGGGAGTTGGTGTGGTGGATGTGCATGCTTCAGAGGTATGCACTAGGGCTTCAAAGATTGAAGTCCGGTTGAATGGTCACTACGTCTCTAACGTATTGGTGGATGGAGGATCGGTTGTCAACGCCATATCGGAGAGGTTGATGAAGAAGTTGGGGATGGAACCAACTCGCCCGGCTAGCATTGTCGTGGGGATGGCTAACAAGCAACGGGTAAGACCTCTTGGTGTGTTAGAGAAGGTGGTCGTGTCTGTGATGGGAGTTCAAACGTTGATGTTCTTTCAAGTGTTAAAGGACTCTAGTTATGATTTGCTCCTAGGTAGGCCTTGGTTGAGAGCTGTGCGCACCACTGATAGGTGGCACAAGGGATACTTACGGATTGGGCCTAGAGATCATAGAGTGATAGTTCTTCTCTCGGGTGTTGGAGTTGTGACTTCTGACTCTGATAGACCCACTAGTGACTACTGGGAATCTGATACAGAGGATGATCAGAGTGTATCAGAAGTAGATACCGGAGATTCTTACGATCAAGAATCATCGTCTGAGGACGAAGGATTTGGTCGAGATGAATCATTACATCAGCTTAGTGCTATTGACTTGTTGCCTCGACCAGCAGTGGAGAAAGATCCTGACAAAGAAGAGTTGAGTGAGGCAGAGATTGTGAGAAGACTCTCTACCCTGAAGTTTGGTATCAATGTCACTCAAGAAGAGAAAAGTAGATTCCTAGATATATTTCAAAAATATATCCATGTGTTTGCTTTTAGCTACAAAGATTTGAAGGAGGTGACTCTCGAGACTCATCGAATCGAATTGGAGGAGCACGCAAGACCAGTTCGACAGAAGCAGAGAAGGGTCAATCCCACAACGGCAATGATGGTCAAGGAGGAGATAGACAAGTTGAAGGAGGCGAGTTTCATCTATGAGGTGGAGAACTCAGAATGGGTTTCACCCATTGTAATCGTCAAGAAGAAGAATGGTAAGCTGCGAGTGTGGGAAGTTGTCAAGAAGTTGTTCAACAGTTACCAAGAAGGATTATTATCCTCTACCATTTATAGATGAGATTTTGGAGGAAGTTGCTGGTCATGAGTGGTATAGCTTTGGTGATGGTTATAGTGGGTATAACCAGATCAAGATAGCACAGGAGTACCAACAGTTGACTACTTTCACTACTCCTTGGGGAACATTTGCATTTCGGGTGATGCCATTCGGATTGTGTAATGCTCCGGCCACGTTTCAAAGGTTCATGAACAAGGTGTTTGAACCATTCATAGGGAAGTTTGTTCGGGATTTCATTGACGATTTCTGTGTGTACGGACGAAAGGAGGACCACTTTGATCATGTGATCAAAGTTTTGCAGCGGTTGGAGCAAGCCAACGCTTCTCTAAATCCATAGAAGTGCATCTTTGGCTGCGAAGAAGGTCTGCTGTTAGGGCACATCATTTCCAAGAATGGGATTGCGGTAGATCCTGAGAAGGTGAAGAAGATTGTGGATCTTCCATTTCAGATCAACTTGACAAAGTTGAGGCAGTTTCTTGGCATGGTTGGATATTATCGTAGGTTTGTCTTTTCCTTCTCAAACAAAGCAATAGCTTTGACTATGTACATGAAGAAGGGAGTTGAGTTTGACTTGATAGTGCATGATCAGAAGGCAAAGGAAGCATTTGAGGAGCTGAAAAAGGCATTAGTGACAGCTCCTATACTTGCTAAACCTGAGTGGAGTAAAGCATTTATTCTGTATACGGATGCCTCCAATGTAGCTATCGGGTGTACATTAAGTCAGCTAGATGGAGATGGGCATGATCATCCTATAGCTTATGCTAGTAGGTAGATGGTTCTAGCGGAGAAGAATTACTTCGTGACTGAACGAGAAGGATTAGCGGTGATCTTTGGATTGAAGAAGTTCCGACATTACTTGCTAGGAGGGAAATTTTCCATAGTCACAGATCACAAGGCTTTAAAGTATATCTTTAATAAGCCTAATGCCGAAGGTCGTATTGCTCGTTGGAAGATCCTTATAACAGAATACGATTACGTGATTGAAGATAGACCAGGGAAAAAGCATGCGAATGCTGATCTTTTGTCGAGGGCTTATGATGATGAGGGAGAAGAACCGTTTGATGATTCATTTCCAGACGAGCATCTGATGACCATCACAAGCATTGAGGAGATACCGGACGAGTACAAGGAAATCTGGAGTTTTCTTGCAGATGGCTCCTTTCCAGAAGGTATGCATACCCGAGAACGTAATGCGTTGATCAAGAGATGCAAACCTTACACCATGGTGGAGGGAATTCTATTTCATCAAGGAGCAGATGGGTTACTAAGGAGAGCAGTTGGTCAGAAGGAGGCGTTCAAGCTGATGCACGAGTTTCACGATGGCACTGTTTGCGGAGGTCACTTTGGTGGTAAGATAACAGCTTTCAAGATTTTGGATGCGGGTTATCACTGGAGAGGGATTTTCAAGGAGTGTTTAGACTATTGCAAAACTTGCGATGTATGTCGAGCATTTGCTCTGAAGTCTACTAGAACACCTCCGTTAAGATCAATTCTAATATTAAGGCCATTTGAGAAATGGGGTATTGACTTTGTAGGTCCTCTTAATAAGACACCTCGAGGCAATAGATACATCGTAGTCGCCACTGACTATTGTACCAAGTGGGTAGAGGCTAGACCTTTGAGAGAGACCAATGAAACAGAAGTCGGTAGATTCCTATGGGAGAGGATCATCACGAGATTTGGATGTCCGTTAGAGTTGGTCTCAGATAGAGGAGGAGAGTTTGTAGGGAGCATGACTACTGCTATGCTACAACACTTTTCTATCAAGCCACGAGTAACGACCTCATACAAACCAAATGCTAATGGTCTTGCGGAGAAGACCAATCTTACACTTTGTATGATGCTCGCCAAAGATGCTGGTGTTGAGACTGCGAAACATACTTGGGATAAGAGGCTACATGCCATCTTATGGGAGTACCGCACGACAACAAAGACTTCTACTGGATACTCCCCATTTCGACTGGTTTATGGAGTGGAGTCCAAGTTGCCGATCCAATTCGAATTGGATACTTTTCAAACTATTCAACGAAAGTTGAAGAGGTCGAGAGGAGAAGACGTGGTCAGATCAAGAAGGGAGCAACTCATGGAGTTGGAAGAGACCCGAGCGGTAGCAATGATCCGGATGGAACGAGCTCAGGCGTATCAAAAGAAGAGTTACGACAAACGGTTGGGCAAGAGGGAGGTAAAACCTTTTCAAGTCGGAGATTGGGTTATGTTGTATGATGCTATCAGATTCAAGAGGGCTAGGAAGAAGTTTCTTCCGAGATATTTTGGTCCTTTTGTTGTAGATAAGGTGTGGAGCAACTTCACATATGACCTTCAGGAGCTGGGAGGAAGGAGATTTGGTCGAGTAAATCATGACAAGTTGAAGTTGTTTCATCAACGAAAGTTCTCTCTTCACTCCGAGGACGGAGCGAAAATTTAGTCCGGGGGTAAAATGTAACGACCTATGTTACACATAGGAAGTTTGTCTATTAGTAAGGTGTTTAGTTATAACTAAGTGTTGAGAATGTTTATTGACTGCCAAAGTACTTTAAGGATGTATCAAGTTAGTCATGACTAGCTAAAAGTTAGTTATGGTTAAACTTAGCTGTACTTTTGGCAGAATTCAGATATTTGCTAAAGAGTGAGCACTACTATCTTGTCATCTTGTCTAAAAGGTAGAAAGGAGGTGGAAAGTATCCCTTATCTCCTTTTTGACTTGATATTAGTGGTTGGATTAAAGTTGTAGACTTTGTGGGCATTAAAAACAAGAAGAGATTCCACATGTTTCCTTTTTAGTGGGTCCTAGTGTAGAGGGGGGTGGAAATTCGAGATTCCTTGAGAATATTCCAGAATCCTTCTAGAAGTTGTTGACTTTGAAGGAATAAGCCCATGTGAAAAGGTAAAAAGCCCATGTGATCAATGCTTTTACCTTAAGTAATATCTTAGTAAAACCCGGTAAAAGTAGTTACGGCTGAGTTACCGGAGGGTACCAAAGTAAAAACCTAGAATGTATAAATAGAGGAGTAGAGAAGAGCTCCTCATCCTTGTTTTCACATTGTCGTAATGACAACTTGAGTAATATAGAGAGTGTGGGATATTTTTAGCATGTGAGAACTTGAGAGACGTCGTTAGAATGGAGGATTTTAGTTAAGGTGTTTAAGGAGATTTTTAGTTGATAAGTTTGTGGGTGTATGAATGAGTGAACTCAGCATTTTCCTTTCAAGTTCATGGTGTGCTTCCATCAAAGCCATCAGAGGTGACCCTTGAGTGAGAGACAGACCCGACATGTTGCAGATTCGTGGATGACGATCGTGGAGGTTGAGAGATCGAGGGGGTAGTTGATCGATAGGACCGCGGAGGGTTTACAGTCTTCTACTCGAGGATGTCGTCTTCTGTTGCGGGAAGAAGGCTTCTTTCTTCTTCACTTCGCTGCTCTGACTGCTCTGTCTTCTGGGATCACTTACCCAGAAGACCGTTCGTACGTAGATCCCAAGTGCTCTACTGAACGAGTCAAGCTACACTCCACAACTGTTGACATTCACCGCCACTCAAGAAGAACACTTCCCATGCACAACTGGGAGCGAATTCAATACATTCCACCACCCAGAAGACATGGACAAAGCTGCTGCACTCAAATCCACAATCTATTCCCCGAGAAGAAGTCACAATGGCATTGGGAAGCTCACTCCCTCTACTTCCTGCGTCTACTCCTCGACACACCAGTCTAATCAGCAGGTCTGCACGAGGATGCCGTTCCCTGTTCCTAGACTGTCCCTGCTCTAATGTGTCTCTCCTGCCTGCTTGTAGAATCGGTGTGTATGTTCAGTTACTGCCGAATTCTACAGACCTGGCAGAGCTCTCAGAGAGCTTTTCTCCTACCATGCTATCCTACTTAACCATCTGCCTTGGGAGGCGACCACCAGGGAGAGAGAGAGAGGCGCTGACAAGAGGTTGTCACCTCACATACATGCGGTCCCTCTTCCCAATTAGCCCTCCACTGTATTACTCCTACGCTACCTATGCTGCCACATGGGGTCCTAACTATTTTTACATGGAAAACTGCCACCCTTAAGATAGCATGTCCAATCCTACTAAATCTGGAAGTGTCGATTAAGTTTGCTAACTACTCTGATTGCTCGGTGGCAATCTCCACATGATCTGCTCCTACCGGAGCTACTACCTCGACTTCTGATGGGCTGGGAAGCCCTGCACTTACCTCGGGTACCACTGAGGTAGCTTCCCTCTCCTCGCTCTTCGCTGGCCCTGCTATTTCTGCGGCTGCGTCTTCCTCGGCTTCGACTTCGGAAGATGGAATGGTCTTCTGGGAAGACGAGTCGAATGGTGCGTCTTCGGTCTTCTGAGGCACAGATGCAGTACTAGGGACCATGGCGATCTCATAGGGGTCCGGGGAAGTCGCTTCCTCCACGCGGAATACCTGGGAAGACGGCTCGTCTTCCTGTCTTCCAGAAGACATCATGTCTTCCGGGACGTCTTCTGGAGTCTTCTCGTCTTCCAACGCTGTCACCACCAAGTGTACAGCGAGATCGAACTCCTCCTTCTCCATTCCGGATCCAGTCGAGGGTGCTGGGGCTTGGGAAGATGCGGTTGCAGGTGTCGGAAGTGAGGGAAGACCATAAAGTGTCTTCACTCCTTCTATCTGTCTATCCAGGTACCTGAACATGCTATCTCTGCATTCCACCAACCTCGTCTTGGACTCGCTATCCCATTCCCTAGCTACAGTAAGTAACTTCTTACCCGCGGTGAAGTTGAACTTCTTCCGAAGCGCTTCTACCGACTGAGCTAGCATCTTCTGCGCACGGACCTCCGCTGCTTCCCTCTGCGTCTTCTCTGTTGCAGCTCGCGCTTCTGCGGCTTCTCGCTGCATCTTCCAAGTGGTCTGCTCTTCTGCGAGGGCAGTGATCTTCTCCCGTACTCGGAGAACTTCCTAATCATGCTGCTGTACTCGCGTCTGCAACTCCTGGTTGCTCTTCGAAGTTGCATCGACTCCTTGGCAGAAGCGGCTGCTTCTGCCTTGTACCTGGCTGCAAGCTTCTCCGTGGTGCGGAGACTAGCTTCCAGAGACTCCGTCTTCTGCTGGCTGTCTTCCTGTCGCAGCAAGGTGCGCAGGCCGAATCTAGGTTGTAAAGGCTTCTCCTGTGCCCTCGCTCTTCTTTCCAGCAACTCCATAGCGGGCTGGATCTCCTTCTGGAAATAGGCACTGAACTCCTCCAGTCGTCTTCCTGCAGAAGACAAGTTCATCCCCACCACTCGCTCGATGGTGTCGAATTCGTCTTCCAGAGGCAAGGGAGCCTCTTCCACCACTACGGCCTTCATCTTCTGCGCACGAGAAGAAGCTACTCTTCTCATCTTCCGGGGTGGAAGACTCCTCGTGGCAGGAGCGGCTCTCCTCTTTGCGCTTCCTCGCATCGCAGTAGGAGTGCCCATCCATCCTTCGTCTTCTGGAGTCTTCGGAAGACTCCCAGGTGTTACAGAAGCTGTCTTCTGCTCCGATCGGGTACTCAGCAAGTCTTCCTCCGAGTCCGACTCCGATCCTGAATGGATGAGGGAGATGGGTGTCCTCGGTACACTTCTGTGACCCATCTTCCTCACTGGCGTGGCGTCTTCCGACCCACTAGACTCGTCTTCCCTCACCAGAAGCGTCTTCTGGTGAGAGCCGGGTCTCAGCTGTGGCATCAGAGTGGACGGGGGCGTTGCTGCTGCCTCTCGGTCATCGTCTTCCGAGGTCTCCTCCTTCACCTCCTGTCGCTCCGTTGGCCCATACACTGCCAGCTGATCTTCCCTAAGATCCCCCATGGCTACATACAAGTAGCAGAAGAAGGGCGTCAGATGTCCTCCCGCCGGGGTACCCAAGTATGCTAGCTCCGTCTGTACATAGTTGTGGATGTACGCGCCCCAGTAGATTGGCACTCTGTCATCCCACACTGATTCTAGGAACTCCACGTCCTGATCTCCTAAGTACCTCGTCTTCTGCGCTTTTCCCTTGGGGAAAAGATGCAGAAACAACTTCGCCAGGAGTCGCTTCTTCGGCTCCCGGTAAGATTCTATCTTCCAACCGTTCCTCCCTTGCCTGTCTTCCACGAAAAGGCAGGTGGTACTCCCAGGCACATGCCATGAACTCACAATCCTAGGCAAGATCTTCTTCTCGTACCAATATCCTCGGTTCTCGGTCTCAGGCCTGTGAAATGCCTTACGCCACCAGTCTTCTGTCCAGGAAGATGGTCTTCCCCGAGCAACTCCTGCCTTCGCAGGTACACGGTTACGCGGTGGTAACGCGGCCCATACCTCCTCCAGAAGCCCTTGATCTGCGAGGTTCCAGTTCCACAGGAAGAAGTCGAGACCCAACTCCTTGAGGAAAGGAGTGGCCTCGGCCAATTCTGTCGCTGGTAATACCAAGCCTCGCGGATGCATCGACATACCTGGAAGATCTGTTGCACTAAACCACAAGCAACTACTATGAGCTGAAGGCTCAGTCCTTCCCGAGTGCCCACAGTCTAGCTTCCACTCTCAGAAGACGAAACTAGTCTTCCAGAAGACAGCTACTCCGTCTTCCGGGATTCTAACAGTCTTCTTAGATAGCTCTCGTCTTCCGAGCTATATCTAAACAATCCTATCTAAGCAAGGCCTCGCATGGATTACCAAGAAGACAACCCACCTTGCATTACATCCTACTTCCTATCAGAAGATACAAGATATGCGAGAAGTATAGTATGAGAAAGGTTCAGAAGATGGTTGCGGGCTCCTGCGGTGACAGTGGTCTCTGGGAAGACACTTGGGATAGCTTCCGATTCAATGTCTTTCTCGGAAGACTTCCAGAAGTCAGACTTCCCTTCACTGGTCTCACCTGTCTTCGTCTTCCTACGCGCAGTCTATCCTCACAACAGACTCAAAACATGTGCACTCTGTTCTTCTGACTTCTCACCTCTCATACGCACTCAAAAGAAGTTTGCTGCATGATGGGAAGACATGACCCTCGACCATTCTCTCCGGATTCTGCCAGCAATACTTCTCACAACTCTCTTCTAAGTTCGGGAAGAAGAAGGAACGGCTGCTATGGGTCGGACAGAAGAGACCCGAAATGGACCCTCACGTCTTCTCGCTCATTTTGCCAAGTCTCTCTAAACACAAAAGCAAAGCAAATCCACTCTTGATACGAATTGTGTTCAGTCGACTTCCGAAGACAGTCTTCCGAAGATGTCTTCCGAAGACAGTCAAGTTCAAGAAGCGTCTTCCGAGGATGTTCCCATCTTCCGAATCGTCTTCTATTTCAAGTTTCGGGGGTAGAGAGGTAGTAGGGTAGAGAAATTGATAGTTGGGTTCGCCAATTTGAAGACTAGGGGTAGGGAAGCTCCAATTGAGCTCGGGAAGAAGCAAGGAGATATCTTGACAGAAATTGGGCAGCGCTTCCGCGCCCAATGTCTCAATAGGAAAGATGGGGGGTGGGGTAATCGATCAGGCTGCCTGCACACAATCAAGGAAGCGCGGGGAGTACCAGGCAATGGCGAGAAGAAGTGAGAAGGGGAAAGAACAGGGGAAAGAACCTCTACAGTCTTCTTCGGCTCCCGAGTTGCCTTCGACCTCCGCGTTGTCGTGATGTGAATCATTTGACATAGTAAATGATTCACTTATCACTGCTGTCGCGTTACTTAGCGCATGTTATTTCTACTCCGACACTTGACGTTTAGTAGTCTTAGAAGTTAGCTCTGTATTGTTCTTAGTATTTTATGCTTATGGTTGACACCTTTTGCATATGGTGTTAACTCTGTCAAATATTTTGGATCCTAGTAGGTTGGTAGTATGACATTTATCTTGTTCAAGCATTCGTACGCTTGTGCAAGTAAATTCATACTTATCTATGATACTCAATGTACATGACTTTGATTTACCATGTAGATAGGGGTTTGAAATCATGGGTTGTACTTACTTGTCGCCCATGCACGTTTTCTAGCTGATTTAAGTTATTTTTCGGGGCTGCGTGTCATTTTAGGTAGTTTAAGTTTTACGCTGGCACTCTAGGGAGCTTGACGTGGTAGCCTATGAGTAAAACTAAGTTGCCACGTGGTTTAGGGTACTAAAGGACAACCAAGTGGAGCTATGAACTCCCATTGGTCTGTTTTTGTCTTTTGTTAAACTCTAAATTTAGAAACAGAGCTCTAGAGTGGAGTTCGAGCAATTTGTGAGGGTACTGCGAAATCTGAGAGCACAGGGAGATAGAGCTCGTCGAGCCAAGCACTGTCAGCGAAAAGTTTGATCGATTTGGAGCAATAAACAAGGAGTTATGGTTGATTGAAGTTCGATTTGTGTCAGAATTGAAGCACTTCTGTTCAATTTGGGGTTTTGAGTGTCATTTGCAGCAGAATCGAGGAAATTGCTTCAAAACTTCGTGGCTGTGTTCACTGTCAGCAGAGCTACGACTGTCTCCAAATTTTCATGTCAATTGAGTCAGTGAGTAATTCAGGGCGACCGCTGAAGTAGAGGGGGTCCAAAAAGCTCTCAATCTGGAGCAGCAACTTCAGAGAGCGAGATCTGGAGTTCTGTGTGGAATCAGGAGGCCCAACTTCACAGGAGTGTTCAGCAAGCTGTGTACTGCAAATCCTGTAAGAAACTTTGAAATTGATCGAGCCAATCCCCTGTTCTAGGTCGAAATAGCTGTCTGGGTACCAGAAACTGCCGTAATTTCTCTACTCAGAAAGTTTCTGTTCATATCTTAGTGCTCTGAATTGATCTGAAGCTGAAATTTCGTATGTGTATCCAATAGAATCTCATTTACATGTAGGAGGAGTTCTGAGGTCTGAACCTTCACATATTTCTCAATCCTGAGTGTCAAAGTTCGCCATCTGATCTTATCATTGCTAGTTAAGCCTGAACTTTGCTTCCTGAACTTATCAGAAGAGCCTGGAGACTTATATGAGTGTTTTCAGTATCACCTTGAGACCTGAAGCCTATCCTGTGAGTAAACCAGCCGCAGCCAGGAGCCTTACGCTTCCCTGAGTAGATTGCACACAGCCTTCAAGCTCATATCACAGCCAGAAGGTTCGCCCTTCCCAGGAAGACTCTCAACCCGACAGCGCGCTTCTGGCTCTTGTCCTAGCTTCCAATGCGACTCCTCTCGAATGCGCCTGCTGTCAATTTCGGTCCACACCTCGATTCTTCTTTCGCTTCTACTCGCCCCTCTCCACTGTCAACTTCTCGGAAGCTCCACAGAAATGCCTTCGCTCTTTTCTGCTGTTCGTGCTCCCGCAATCCGATTTCACCCTTCGCCTAGCTGCCAACGTACTCTCTACTACCTCGATGTCTTACTCGATTCCTCTCTCAATGCTAGCTCGAAGTTCACTCTCTCAATCGATCTTCTTCAGGCGCACTGTGCTGCGGGAAGTTGGAAGGTGGCTAATGTGCTTCCTCACGCATCTTCCCCGCAGATTAGGGGTTCTCGTCCTTGGTGTCTTCCTGACCTACCTACCTATTCGGTGCGCTCCAGTAGGTACACCTACTTGTTTACCCGAAAACTCGTGGTCAGGCCTTCGTGATCACTGTCTTCCGGAAGACAGGTGTCTTCCGCCGTCTTCCCATCTTCCGCCGTCTTCCTATCTTCTGAAGACGCAACTGAGAAGACGGTCTTCCAAAGACGGTCGTCTTCTGAAGAAGTCAACTTCTTATTACAAACAGCTCTTAAGATCATCTTCCTGTTAAGGAAGACGTAACCTTAAGTAACAACGCTTCTTCAGTTATATAAACAAGTCATTAATCTCAAAAATTTCAAAAATTCGTGAATACTGTAATTTGTGGGTACCACATCTTCTTAGAGAGACTAGAAGATTGGAAAGACTGGCAGAATGCGCGAGAAGACGTGAGGGTCAGTTACGGATCTCTTCTGTCCGACCCATAGCAACGTATTCGTTCTTCTTCCCGAACTTAGAAGAGAGTTGTGAGAAGTCTTGCTGGGAGAATCTGGAGAGAATGGTCGAGGGTCATGTCTTCCTATCATGCAGCAAGCTTCTTCTGAGTGTGTATGAGAGGTAAGAAGTCAGAAGAACAGAGTGCAATTGTCTTCAATCTGTTGTGAGGATAGATTGCGCGTAGGAAGCAGAAGACAGGTGAGACCAGTGAAGGGAAGCCTGACTTCGGGAGGTCTTCCGAGAAAGATATTGAATCGGAAGCTGTCTTGGGAGTCTTCCCAGAGGCCACTGTCACCGCAGGAGCCCGCAACCATCTTCTGAACATGTTATGCACTCTACTTCTCGCAAATCTTGTATCTTTTGTTAAGAAGTAGGATGTAATGCAAGGTGGGTTGTCTTCTTAGGAATCCATGTGAGGCCTTGCTTAGTTAGGATTGTTTAGATATAGCTCGGAAGACGAGAGCTATTTAGGAAGCACTATTAGAATCCCGGAAGACGGAGTAGCTGTCTTCTGGAAGACTAGATTCGTCTTCTGAGAGTGGAAGCTAGACTATGAGAGCTTGGGAAGGATTGAACCTTCAGCTCACAGTAAGTACGTGTGGCTTAGTGCAACAGAGTTTCAAATATGTCGATGCATCCTCGAGGGTTGATGTTATCTCGCTGTCCACTTGGTAGTGACAGCGTTTGAAGCCGAGAAGACTTCTGAAGAAGCCCCGGAAGACAAGATGTCTTCTGGAAATTAGGAAGAAGAGCTGTCTTCCCATGTATTCCGAGTGGAGGAAGCGACTTCCCCGGACCCCTATCAGGTCATCATGGCTCCCAGTGTCGGACTAGTGCCTCAGAAGAGCGAGGAAGCACAAGTCGACCCAGCTTCCCAGAAGACGCTTTCGTCTTCCGAAACAGAAGCAGAAGCCAAAACAGCAGCAGCAGAACCAGCGACGAATGTTGAGGAGGAAGCCACCTCAGTGACACCCGATGTAATTGCAGGGCTTTCCAGCTTATCAGAAGCCGAGTTAGTAGTTCCGATAGGAGCAGGTAGAGATTGCCTCCGAACAATCAGAGTAGGTAGCCAACGTAGAAGACAAGTTGACATTTCCAAACTTAGCAAAGAACCGAACATGCTATCTTAGGGGTGGCAGTTCTAGTGTAAAATTAGTTAGCAGCCATGTGCCAGTGTAGGAAGCACAAGAATAGGAAGGAGAAACCGCTTGCATGTGGAGGGGCAGCTTTTCTCTCCCTGGTGGTGGTTCTCTCGTTTTCTCGTGGTAGATGCATAAGTAGGATCGAAGAGTAGGAGTTTGGACACACACATGACACATTACACATTCTACACAGGAGAGGCACACGAAGTACACTAGTAGTTGTTGGTATACACTACTGTGCGCACACACACTACACCCGATGTTAGAGACATACGAATAGATTGGGATTATACCGGAGGGGTCTGCATGCTCGTTACCAGAAGTGATTCGAAGATGTAGATAGAGATAGTGGACAGTTTAGGAGCAGAGAACGACATCCTCATGCAGTCTTGTTGGCTAGACTGGTGTGTCGAGGAGTAGGAGCAGGAAGTAGAGGGAGTGAGCTTCCCAATGCCAATGTGACTTCTTCTCAGGGAATGGATTGCTGATTTGAGTGCAGAAGCTTTGTCCATGTCTTCTGGGTGGTGGATTTCCTTGGATTCCCTCCCGATTGTGAATGGGAAGTGTTCTTCTTGAGTGGCGGTGACTGTCAGCAGTTGTGCAGATTCGCAGCTTGACTCGTTCAGTGGAGCACTTCAGATCTACGTACGAACGGTCTTATGGATAAGGGATCCCAGAAGACATAGTAGTCGGAGCAACGAGAGAAGAAGAAAGAAGCCTTCTTCCACAACAGAAGACGACATCGTCAAGTAGAAGACGGTGCAACTGTACGCACGTTTGTTGTCTTCCTCCCCAAACTATTACAAGCAGGGATGGCTTGTTAGTCAGGATCCGGACTAGAAGCCTGTCGGAATCTTAATTTCTCCTTTTCATCTTGTTTTTCTCTTGTTTGGATTTTCTCTTCTTCCCCATCTTCTTATCTTCTTCTAGTGAGCTTCCGAGACTTCTATTGAGCTTCCGTGAAGGTGAATGTCGTTATAGTGCTGCAAGAAGATCATTTCAGCATAGGTAGAAGCATGGGAAAGCTACAGGGGGCATACACCCTGTGATTAATCTAATCTGTTGGAATGTGAGTGAGAGAGTAAAGTGTAACCGCCGATTCTAGTCGACTTTTGCGAAGCAGGAGCAGTCCTCTGGAGGTGTGAGAAGCCGAGTTGAACCCCCAGAAGCCGAGAATTGCTTCGGAAAGACGGTATTGAGAAGACCGGAAGAAGTGATCTGGAAGTAAGAAGCGTCTTCTCGAGCTTCTCTTTGAATAGTTGTGTGATATTTTAGTTAGTAGTTGTTTGTTTAGGTCCAGAGCACCTTTTGGCGAGTCTGGAAGACGCGTGGTTTTGTGAGAAGACGAGATTTGCTAAGTAACGCGACAGCAGTGATAAGTGAATCATTTACTATGTCAAATGATTCACATCACGACATCCACCCCCTCTAAACCTGCACATCCTCCGGTATGTGCCAATCTCCTCAATCTTCTGTTTGATCCTCATCATCATCGCTCTCCTCCGCCTCAGCCTCATCAGACACTGGGACGTCTTCGTCTCTTGTTGCCCTCAGCTCTGACTCCAGAAAGTTGAATAACTCAACTGACCCTCCGCGTCTCTTGAACAGCTTCACACGTTTGCCAGCCACAGATAGCTTCAAAAGAGTACCGTCCAACTCACGCAAACTATAGGTGGCATTCTCATACACATCTAGCACAACATAAGGCCCGAACCATCTTCGAGAGAACTTACGAAGTGTAGAGTGCGGATTCTCCAACGTGCTATCATATACCAGAACCCAGTCACCAACATGTATTGGCTTCGGTCGTAGTCGGTGAGTCTTGTCAAAACGTTCCTTGTTTCTGACTCGAGCCACCTTCAGCCTCTCCTGCGCATCAGCAAGATCCTCCTCCCTTCGCTCCAACTGCCTAATAAGTAAAGCAAGGAGTGAAGCACGATCTATACCATCTTCCCACGGTAGTGTAGCCCACGTGGGAAAGTACTCCTCAGCAGGCATGATCGGTTTCTGCCCCAGCATAAGCTCAACTGGCATATAACCAGTCGTGGTACAGTGTGTAGTTCTATCAGCCCACAAAGCAAATGGAAGTAGTCTCGGCCATTCTCTAGGCCTACCATCACATGCTTTCACTAAAGCATGAACAATAGAAGGGTGTCCCCGTTCACTCTTACCAATGCCCTCTGGATTCATAGCAGTGGTAAGCCGAAGCTTTACTCCATAACGAGCAAAAAACTCCTTCACTTCAGCGCCTCTCAACTCGCCTCTATCTGCACGTAATCTCCCAACCGATCCATAGCGACAGATGATATCTTCAAGCACGAACCGGCAGATATTCTCTGTAGTCTTCGTCCGTAGTGCTCGTCCCTCCACATAGTTGGAGAGATCCTCTCGAGCCAACACCAAGTAACGCATCCTCCATAACCCCGGTGGCATCATCACAAGATCAAGAACCCACTGAAAATGAATACTAGGTGGATAAGTAGGTACAAGCCCATCTCTGTAACGGATCTTAGAGTAGAACTGACAGTGCAGACAGGACCCAACAAAGTCCACCACGTCTTGATACAAACCCTTCCACCAGTAACGCTCCTTCAGCTTCGTGTATGTAGCCCAGACTCCACGATGTCCAGCCCACAGGGTATCATGAAACTCCGTCAGCAGATTAAGCTTTGTCGGTTGATCATCCACCACTCTAGTAAGCATCCCATCTCTTCTCTTCGGACGTTTCCACAGATAACCCTCACGTAGAAGATAACTATACGCCTTCCGTCTGATCTCCTTGAACTCTGCATCACTCCATCCTTCTCTTCTGGATAACGAACTCAGATAAAATCCAATATTGCGGAACTTTTCTGAGTAGAACCCCTCATTGAACGGCAGTGGTTCCAAGTCTGAAGTCTGCTGACCAACTTGGCACCAAACGTCTCTCTTCTCTTCATTCTCCACCTCTGCAAGCATCTCATCCTCATCTGTATAACGAGCCCTAGACAACATATCTGCAACTGGATTGTCTTTCCCTGCTATATGCTTTAGCTCAGGGTTTAGACTCCGGACATAAGCAATCCATCGTAGCATTGCTATGTCTGGTGTATTGCAGTTTGCTATCATACCCAACAAAGGCAAACAATATGTTTCTAGTATCACATGAGCTCCTATCAAGAACTCTCGATCTACCTTCATAGCAGTAACAGCTCCCCACAACTCACGTTTCACTTGAGGATAGTTACGCTGTCTATCTGTTAAGATCCGAGCTCCAAACCTTGAAACAAACCGCACACCTTCTGCATCTTCTTGGCCAACGGCCCATCCAATCGCCTTTGGACTCGTATCAACAGTCAGTACCACAGGTCTCTCGCTCTCGTAGCTAAGCCTCCTTAGTATAGGTGGAGACTTCAGAATCTCCTTCAGCTGCTCCATCGTCTCATGATGTTCTTGCCGCCAAGTAAACCTCCTTCCCTTTCTCAGTAGTGCATATAGAGGCTCGGCAATACGTGCATAATGAGGAATATTCATACGAAAGAACACACAAGCTCCTAAGAACCGTCGAACCTCAGTGATGTTGGTGCAGTCAGCTATCCTTGCTATAGCATCTACCTTCTCTGGGTTCGGACGCCTCCCAAAAGTACCACACAGATGACCTACTACCACAATCTCTGACATCCCAAAGCGAGATTTGGTACCTGATAGAGTGAGGTGTACCTCCTCCAAACGCATCAGAATCTTCTCCACATCTCGAATGTGGTCTGCAACGAACTTTCTGCAACCATCAAAAGTCACTGCTTCGTCCTTGTCCTCCACCGGACAGCCTTTCATGGGAATATCATCCAGAAACGGGATAGTGACCTCAGGCACAAACTCTCGTAACACCTTATGCATCGCATTTTGCATATGGGCTACTGAGTTTGTCGCACCCTGAGGAAGAGTACACATCCGCATCAATCCCAAAGGTGTACGCATGGTAGTCAAGTCTCTACTCTCCAAAGCAAGCTGAAACTGATCATAACCTGAAAACAGATCTCCAATAGAATAGATTGACCTTCCAGCAAACGCCTCAGCTACTTCATCAACCACAGGTCCTGTTCCAACGTTTCGAATCGTGATGTTGTTGGCAGGCTGCAAGTCTTGGATGAAGCGTAGAGCTCCTGTCTTCTTAGGTACAGTGAACCATCGGCTAGAGTACGGAGCCATAGATGGTTCAAGAATACCCATCTGCATCCTCTCCTTCAGTAACTCAATCACCTTCGGTAGCAAGGCACGAGGGACTGGAATCGGCTTCAAGTCCCAAGGTACGTGAGGAACAGTGAAGATAACCATCGGAGCTATCACACTAGGATCCACACAACCTATCTCCTCAGCCGAGAAAGAAAATGCCTTACCATGGCTAACTATCATCTGTTCAAAAGCTCGTTTCTCCTCTTCAGTCAAGAAGCCACCCCCTCTTATCTGGAGCTGTCCGAGTGTCTCCTGAGTAAACTTGTGTCCTACTTGTGTAGGATCTCTAAGCACAGGCTCAGCAGCCGCTAACTCCATCTGCTGCTGAGAATCAACAGGTAATTGGGTCGCCACAGGTCTCACCTTCCTCGCTACAGCTTTATACTTGGCGTGTACTTCCGCTTCCTGATGTAAGCCACACCAACAGACTGCATCCTTCCATCCATTCTCCAGTCTCGGATGAGGACGATATCGCAAGTACGAGATAATCTCCTCATAGACTTCACGAGAATGGATGGGAATCACCACCCTACCTCCCATCTGTTCCATCAACCTATCTACACCATCCAGCCAACGAACAAAAGACTGCACACCTACAAACTCCTCATAGACACCAGAAATCATCTCATCTTCCTTCAGAACTCTTGTACAACGCAGATTTGCTGCACACCTCTCCATCTGCCTTCTACTCTTCTCAGTCAAATCCTCCATCCGTGTGAACTCACTCCAATCATCAGAACTGAAAGTCATCAACCCAGATTTCCAACTATGTACAGTGCAATTACTTTCTGAATCTTGAGCAACCTTTCCATCAACCTCCTGTGATCCCTCAGGCTGCTCAAGCGGGATCATAGTAGCAGTAGATCCATCACTCTCGCTATCCCGTCCTACGAGAGTGGTTTCAGAAAACCCTTACCCCTACAGATAGGAGAATCCCTCAAAGTTTGACGGTTTCGTTCGTGGTTCGTACGAACGGTCAGAAACTGCACAAAACGTCTATCATCTGGACTACGGATCCTAGCATAATGAGATCCGTCATCCATCACCTTGGTCTCCATTCGAACCGCAGTGATATAAGGCTGACCAAGAATCACAGGATATGAAGCAGAAGATTGCACGAAGAAATGTTGATCCACATCCACATCACCTATCTTCACCTTCACGTTAGGACAAGCGCCGTATAGCTCACCTTTCTGGTTGTTCGCAGCACGTAACACCCAACCATGGTTTAGCTCGATAGACCACTGATCCCTCTCGTACACCTCCCGTGACATGATGTTGATCTCAGATCCGTGATCAACTAAAGCAGCAACAGGTTCAGCCAAACTTCCAAGACGAACTCGCGTAGCAGTTGTGGCACGAGCCCAATGTCTTTTTCTGAAATCACTTTCACTAGCTGGACTCTCCTCACCAGCTTCCTCATCGTTGAACTCAATAGTGTCGGTACCAGCAACCAACGCTTCTTGCTGATATCTCTTGTCATCAGCTTCCTGAAAATGCACCTTTCCAAACTCTGCATCATTCAGAGAAGCTCCTACTACATCTATCATCTGACTCTCTACCTGCTCGGACATCACCTGTCTCTTGCGCTTGATGATGTCGATGATCAGTTCGTGAAACTCCCTCTTTGCAATACCAAGAACTTCTTGAAGAGAAAACTCGATTCGCGCATCCAGTATCCTCTGCTCCAAGATACTCTTCAGATCAATAGAAGTTTCAATATCAGCTGCCAACTTGTAAGCCGGTCCCTTCCCCTTCTCTTGGGCAGTAAACCGCCTACCAGCAGTCGTTGGCTCCTGCTGGGATCTCTGCACATCCTCCATAGGACCTGGCGCAGGTGGAGGAGCTGCAGAAGTAGACGGGGTGTCTTCAGGAAGAGCCGCTCGTCTCCTTGTGACTCTCCGTCTATCCCCAATCTCCTCAGGAACTCCAGTATCAAGTTCAGAGGCTTCTCGCCGCCTCTTCTCCTCCACAGAAGCATCCTGCCAATGAACGTGTCTATCTACATCCAAGAATGCTCTAATAGAAGCATCATCTACAGGATCTCCCCATCCTGTGACCCTACGAATAGACTCGGCTCCCCTCTTCAGTACTTCAGAAGGAACGGGGGCAATACTCTTCTCAGCAGTCCTATCTAGCAACGTAGGACTAGAAGAAACCTCAATATGTCCAGCATATACATCAAGATTTACCGGTGGTGCCATCAATGCATGTACAGTTGCCGCCGCAGCAATCTGAGGTAGACTCCTCATGCCTCCTCGCCCAAACTGCGTGCTCAACGGCTCTCCAGTAGAAGAAAGGTGCAGCCTACCGTTCTGATAGCGAACCACACCATCTCGCAAAGCAGCTGTGAGCTCTTGACAGTCTCCTCGGAAGTGATCAGGACTGTCACACCAAATACACCTACGGACAGGAGCACCTCTTGGACGTGCAGCATCAGGCGCCGGTGGCTGCTCTCTCTGCAATCCAGCTAGCTCTACCTTCAGCTCTCGCATCTGCCGAATCAGATCTTCAATCTGATTCTGTTGACCATGGTTCTCCGCAGGTCTCTGAACAGGTGCCCTTTGTGCTGGAGCTGGCACAACTGGCATCAAAGGAACTGCAGCTGGGACAACAGGTCTGGGAGCAGGGGCCAAAGGTTGCTGTACTTGAGGAGTAGCATAAGGTGGAGTGATCACTTCTGCAAGCGGACGTCCTCCCACAGCCACTCTTCCCCTCCTCTGCCTTGTCAGTACAGCCACAGCATCCTCAACTCTCCCCCAATCCATAGTAACATCCCCCTCAGCAGATCGATCGGCCAACATAAAACATAACCGATCTGCCGTAGCATCATCGGTAGCCTGCAGGAAAAGCTCTGTTTTCCTAGCATCTAGGGTGATTCGCTCTAGAGTTGAAAGTTGTCGGTATCTCTGATCAAACTCTCTCAACAACTCACTCAGGCTCATCATACGACCAGGTTGCTGCTCAACCCAGTCTAGAAATGTCCTTCTAGTAACTCTCTTTGAATCCTCCTCAAGAAACTCCTCTCGAAGAGATCGCTCAAAACTCACCCAGATTCCAAGATTTCTTCTTTGTACATCCCTAACTTGGTCCCGCAACTCAGGAATGACAGCTAACTCAAAGCTTGCTATCATCTCAGCATCTGTAACCCTAACCAGCTCCATCTCTCCTCTATACTCATGCAGATATCTAGAAATATCTCTACCTTCAAACCTTCCACACCTATTCACTATCGCTTGCAAAGCCTTGGTGGATTTTAACTCACCCCCTCCGACGATCGGATGTTGTTGGACCAGGGCCGCAAGCGTCTTCAAGATCTCAGCCGTGTCCAGACCAGATGCAGATGTCGCTGTAGAAGACGCAGGTACAGTTGACGGTGCAGCAGTAGACGTTGATGCTCCAACTCCAGAGACAGCAGCAGCAGCTCCGCTCTTGCGATCCATCTCTTCTCCTTGTAGCAACTCAACCTTCTCAATCAATCACCCCAAGAGCTCTCAGTGGAAGCACCAGATGTCGGGTTGAGAGTCTTCCTGGGAAGGGCGAACCTTCTGGCTGTGATATGAGCTTGAAGGCTGTGTGTAATCTACTCAGGGAAGCGTAGGGCTCCTGGCTGTGGCTGGTTTACTCACAGGATAGGCTTCAGGTCTCAAGGTGATACTGAAAACACTCATATAAGTCTCCAGGCTCTTCTGATAAGTTCAGGAAGCAAAGTTCAGGCTTAACTAGCAATGATAAGATCAGATGGCGAACTTTGACACTCAGGATTGAGAAATATGTGAAGGTTCAGACCTCAGAACTCCTAATGAGGTTCTACTGGATTCACATACGAAATTTCAGCTTCAGATCAATTCAGAGCACTAAGATATGAACAGAAACTTTCTGAGTAGAGAAATTATGGCAGTTTCTGGTACCCAGACAGCTATTTCGACCTAGAACAGGGGATTGGCTCGATCAATTTCAAAGTTTCTTACAGGATTTGCAGTACACAGCTTGCTGAACACTCTTGTGAAGTTGGGCCTCCTGATTCCACAGAGAACTCCAGATCTCGCTCTCTGAAGTTGCTGCTCCAGATTGAGAGCTTTTTGGACCCCCTCTACTTCAGCAGTCGCCCTGAATTACTCACTGACTCAATTGACATGAAAATTTGGAGACAGTCGTAGCCCTGCTGACAGTGAACACAGCCACGAAGTTTTGAAGCGATTTCCTCGATTCTGCTGCAAATGACACTCAAAACCCCAAATTGAACAGAAGTGCTTCAATTCTGACACAAATCGAACTTCAATCAGCCATAACTCCTTGTTTATTGCTCCAAATCGATCAAACTTTTCGCTGACAGTGCTTGGCTCGACGAGCTCTATCCCCCTGTGCTCTCAGATTTTGCAGTACCCTCACAAATTGCTCGAACTCCACTCTAGAGCTCTGTTTCTAAATTTAGAGTTTAACAAAAGACAAAAACAGACCAATGGGAGTTCATAGCTCCACTTGGTTGTCCTTTAGTACCCTAAACCACGTGGCAACTTAGTTTTACTCATAGGCTACCACGTCAAGCTCCCTAGAGTGCCAGCGTAAAACTTAAACTACCTAAAACGACACGCAGCCCCGAAAAATAACTTAAATCAGCTAGAAAGCGTGCATGGGCGACAAGTAAGTACAACCCATGATTTCAAACCCCTATCTACATGGTAAATCTAAGTCATGTACATTGAGTATCATAGATAAGTATGAATTTACTTGCACAAACGTACGAATGCTTGAACAAGATAAATGTCATACTACCAACCTACTAGGATCCAAAATATTTGACAGAGTTAACACCATATGCAAAAGGTGTCAACCATAAGCATAAAAGACTAAGAACAGTACAGAGCTAACTTCTAAGACTACTAAACGTCAAGTGTCGGAGTAGAAATAACATGCGCTAAGTAACGCGACAGCAGTGATAAGTGAATCATTTACTATGTCAAATGATTCACATCACGACAGCGTAGGAAGCAGAAAACAGGTGAGACCAATGAAGAGAAGCTTGACTTCGGGAGGTCTTCCGAGAAAGATATTGAATCGGAAGTTGTCCCGGGAGTCTTCCCAGAGACTACTGTCACCGCAGGAGCCCGCAATCATCTTCTGAATCTGTTATGCACTCTACTTCTCGAAAATCTTGTATCTTTTGTTAGGAAGTAGGATGTAACGCAAGGTGGGTTGTCTTCTTAGGAATCCATGCGAGGCCTTGCTTAGTTAGGATTGTATAGATATAGCTCGGAAGACGAGAGCTATTTAGGAAGCACAGTTAGAATCCTGGAAGACGGAGTAGCTGTCTTCTGGAAGACTAGATTCGTCTTCTGAGAGTGGAAGCTAGATTGTGAGAGCTTGGGAAGGACTGAGCCTTCGGCTCACAGTAAGTACGTGTGGCTTAGTGCAAGAAAGTTTCAAGTATGTCGATGCATCCTCGAGGGTTGGTGTTACCGGCAGCAGAGTTGGCCGAGAAGAAGCCCCGAAAGAAGCAAGATGTCTTCTGGAAGACAGGAAGAAGAGCTGTCTTCCCAGTTATTCCGAGTGGAGGAAGCGACTTCCCCGGACCCCTATGAGGTCACCATGGCTCCTAGTGTCGGACTAGTGCCTCAGAGGAGCGAGGAAGCACAAGTCGACCCAGCTTTCCAGAAGACGCTTCCGTCTTCGGAAGCAGAAGCAGAAGCCGAAACAGCAGCAGCAGAGCCAACGACGAATGTCGAGGAGGAAGCCACCTCAGTGACACCCGAGGTAATTGCAGGGCTTTCCAGCTTATCAGAAGCCGAGTTAGTAGTTCCGATAGGAGCAGATCAGGTAGAGATTGCCTCCGAGCAATCAGAGTAGGTAGCAAACGTAGGAGACAAGTTGACATTTCCAAACTCAGCAAAGAACCAAACAGAGGGTGGCAGTTCTAGTGTAAAATTAGTTAGGCAGCCATGTGGCAGTGTAGGAAGCACAAGAATAGGAAGGGGAAACCGCTTGCATGTGGAGGGGCAGCTTTTCTCTCCCTAGTGGTGGTTCCCTCTGTTTTCTCGTGGCAGATGCATAAGTAGGATCGAAGAGTAGGATTTTGGACACACACATGACACATTACACATTCTACACAGGAGAGGCGCACGGAGTACAATAGTAGTTGTTGGTGTACACTACTGTGCGCACACACACTACACCCGATGTTAGAGACATACGAATAGATTGGGATTATACCGGAAGGGTCTGCATGCTCGTTACCAGTAGTGGTTCGAAGATGCAGATAGAGGTAGTGGACAGTTTAGGAGCAGGGAATGGCATCCTCGTGCAGTCCTGTTGGCTAGACTGGTGTGTCGAGGAGTAGGAGCAGGAAGTAGAGGGAGTGAGCTTCCCAATGCCAATGTGACTTCTTCTCGGAGAATGGATTGCTGATTTGAGTGCAGAAGCTTTGTCCATGTCTTCTGGGTGGTGGATTTCCTTGGATTCCCTCCCGATTGTGCATGAGAAGCGTTCTTCTTGAGTGGCGGTGACTGTCAGCAGTTGTGCAGATTCGCAGCTTGACTCGTTCAGTGGAGCACTTCAGATCTACGTACGGACGGTCTTATGGATAAGGGATCCTAGAAGACAGAGTAGTCGGAGCAGCGAGAGAAGAAGAAAAAAGCCTTCTTCCCACAACAGAAGACGACATCCTCAAGTAGAAGACGGTGCAACTGTACGCACGTTTGTTGTCTTCCTCCCCAAACTATTACAAGCAGGGGTGGCTTGTTAGTCAGGATCCTGACTAGAAGCCTGTCGAAATCTTAATTTCTCTTTTTCATCTTGTTTTTCTCTTGTTTGGATTTTCTCTTCTTCCCCATCTTCCCCGTTGTAGCGCCATTTGGCGGCTACATGCTTGACTTCTACTCCGACGCTTAGGTTTGGTAGTTCTAGAAGTTAGCTCATATTACTTCTAGTCCTTTATGTATATGTTTGACACCTTTGCATATGGTTTTAACACTATTTTGAGTCCTAGCAGGCTGATAGTATGTTAGTTGTCTTGTTCAAGCATTTGTGCGCTTGTGCAAGTGACTTCTTACTTGTCTATGACGTTCAATGTACATAACTTAGGGTTTCCATGCTGATAGGGGTTTGAGCTCATGGGTTGTACCTACTTGTCGCCCATGCACGCTTTCTAGCTGATTTAAGTTATTTTTCGGGGCTACGTGTCGTTTTAGGTAGTTTAAGTATTACGCTGGCACTCTAGGGGGCTTGACGTGGTAGCCTATGAGTGTAGATAAGTTACCAGGTAGTTTAAGGCACAAAAGGACAGTCAAGTGGAGCTATGAACTCCCATTGGTCCATTTTTGTCTTTTGTAAAACTCTAAGTTTAGAAACAGAGCTCTAGAGGAGAGTTCGAGCATTTGGTGGGGGATCTTCGAAATCTGAGAACACAGGAAGAGAGAGCTCGTCGTGCCAAGCACTGTCAGTGAAATTTTTGCTCGATTTGGATCAATAAACAAGGAGTTATGCCCAATTGAAGTTCGGATTGTGTCAAAACTGCATCACTTTTGTTCATTTTGGGGTTTTCGGTGCCAATTGCAGCAGAATTGAGGAAATCACTTCAAAACTTCGTGGTTGCGTTCACTGTCAGGAGGGCTACGACTGTCCAAAAAGTTTCGTATCATTTGAGTAATTGAGTAATTCAGGGCGGCCGCTGAAGCAGAGGGGGTCTGAAAAGCTCTTAATCTAGAGCAGCGACTTTAGAGAAGGAGATCTGGAGTTCTACAAACATTCAGGAGTCCCAACTTCACAGGGATGTTCAGCATCCTGTAGACTTCAAATACTGTGAGAAGATTTGAAATTCATCGAGCCAATTCTCTGTTCTATGTCTGAATAGGCTGTAGGATGAATAGGCTGAATAGGCTGAATAGGCTGAATAGGAATATCGAGCTGTCTAGGTACCAGAAATTGTCATAATTCTCTTATTCAGAACTTTTCTGTTCATATCTCCGTGTGAGAATTTGATCTCAGGTTGAAACTCCGTCTGTGAGTTCAGTAGTATCTCATTTGCATGTAGGGGAAGTTTAGAGGTCTAAACCTTCATAGTTTTCCTCTCTTTGAGTGTCAAAGTTCACCGCTTAAGCCTATTACTACCAGTGAGACCTAAATTTCGCTTTTTGAGCATATCAGAGGATCCTACACTCCTGTGTGAGTGTTTATAGCTCCTGTTGTGACCTGAAAGCCAACCTCTTGAGTAAACAACCACAGCCAGAAGCCCGGCGCTTTCCTAGGTAGACGGATCACACTCCGACATACTCTCTTTTTGGTGAACTCGACGTGAAACACCTAGGGTGGGAGTTTTCTTGAGAGTGTTACAGGATCAGATATCATGGCCAACCAAGGATCATCAAGTGGAGGTGTTGCTGCTGCTCAGCAACCTATTCAGTTTGATGCTGCTACGATGAAGATGTTCCAAGCTTTTTCTATGTTTATGCAGCAGCAGCAGAGCACAGAGAGGAAGGAGGTATTAGCAACCAAGGCGTTGCAATCGGTGGTGCATCAGATGGATCAGTTCAAGGGGACAGATATTTCCAAGTATGTGCGATACTATGCTAGGGAGATGGAGGTGAACAAGGTACCTGAGAAGGAGATGGTGGAGAACTTTGAACTTGCTGTTGTCCCTGAGATTCGTGGGCGTGTGAAGGAGCTCAAGCAGCAGCAAGGACAGAGTTGGGAGAGCTTTATGCGCGCTTTGAAGGAGGAGTACTACACTGAAGATTCAGAGAGGGTGACCAAGAGAACATTCTTGGAGTGGGTGGTGAAACCTAACAAAGG
The DNA here is from genome assembly GCA_036924285.1 of Asterella californica. NCBI lineage: Eukaryota > Viridiplantae > Streptophyta > Marchantiopsida > Marchantiales > Aytoniaceae > Asterella > Asterella californica. The sequence goes on from JAYKYS010000008.1 coordinate 19,271,962, forward strand.
TTTGTCTGTAAATGAGTTGTTAAGGGAGTTTGATCGTCAATATGCTCAGCTTTCTAGGACAGAGAAGCTTACACTAGAGGTTGAGAAGACCGAGCTTTTCCTACAAGCAGCGGACGTGACTATTCAGGAGAAGCTTGAGCTGTTGCTGGAAGACAAGAGTGAGGAGAGAGGATTGAAGACTGACTGGAAGGAGGTTGAAGAGGCTGTTTCTTTGCTGGCCAAGAGACAGAGAAGAAGGGACAAGGTGGTGGTAAGTGAAGCAGCACCTCTGATAATTCCTGTCAAGCAGTTGCCTACTAAGCCTGCTTTGGTAATTGCTAGAGAGGAAGACTCACCGCTTGATGAGTTGATTAAGGGTATGAAGGAGCTTAAGCTTAAGCTCACTAGGTTAGAAGAGAAGGAGCAGAATGTACAACCTGCTATGCAGAGACCTCAGATGAGAGAAGGCTTTGTTCATCGTTGTATATGGTGTGATAGCCTAGACCATGTAAGGAGAGATTGTGGGGAGTTTTCAGATGCATTGAGGAAGGATCTGATCTTCTTCAAAGATGGTAAGATCCATTTGAGAGAGACTGGGATGATGTTGGGAACCAACTTTGGCAAGGGTGGTATGAAGAGACTTGTGAATGAGATATCAGCATCACATGCTGTTTCTCTTGTGAATGCTGCTACCTGTGGAGTGAAAGTGGAGATGGAGAGAGAGAAAGGGACTACTGGGTTGTGGTCAGATGTAGTGCGGTCCGTAGCTAGAACAGAGCTAGACAAGGATGTGCTACGAAGGGTTGGCAACTCAATTAGAGAAACTACAGGATGGAATGACCCTGTGGATACTATGTCAGTGCATGCTTATGTTGCAAGAAGTCAGCATGAAGCTGTACTAGAAGAAAAATGCAGAAGGGAGGATGCAGGTGAAGCTTCTACAGCCAAACGACCTGCTACAAGGAGTGAAAGGGCTAGACCAGAGGCAAGGCAGGAGACAACACCTACTCGGGAGGAAACTATGGAGGATCTACCACCTACAACACCAAAGGAGAAGGAGAGAAGCAAGGAGAAGGGTAAGATGCCTGCATATAAACTTCAGTCTGACATTGAGATTGCTACAGACTTGAAGCAGGTGTTAGAGAACCGTATCTTGAATGGGAAGGTTGAGTTTACCTTGGGTGAGATTCTTGGGATAGCAAAGCGTGAGTTCCATGAGGTTATCATAGATATCATCAAGAGGAAACGTCAGATTTTGAGTGAAGCAGCTACTCTTAACGCTCTAGGGACCAAACTGTCGGATGATGAGGAAGATGAGATTGCTGGTTACTGCTCTCAAGTATCAGAGGGAAGATCAGATCAGCACGTGAGGTTTGAAGATGAGGTGGAAGCATCGCAAAAGAGCCATTATTCTCACAACCATTGGGCGAGAGCAACCACAGAGACCTTGGTGAAGTTAGGAGATCTAGAGGAACCTGTGGTGGCATTGATTGATCACGGCTCAGAGATTAATCTGATGTCTAAGGAGCTGTACAAGCGTGGAAGGTGGCCCATAGACACCGACCATGGATGGCTTATCCGTGCTGCCAACAACCAGAGGGGAGAACTCTATGGTGCTTGTCCCAACATCAAGGTAACTGTGGGTGACATCAGTGATGTTCAGAATTTCTTTGTGCAAGACATGTCAACATATCCTATCATTCTAGGGCAGCCTTACATTACTGCTGTTAGAATGGAGACACGAGTTATGGATGATGGTTCAGCTTATGCTAGGATACGTAGTAGAGATGGCAAAAGAGCTGTTCAGTTTTTGACCGTTGCTGCAGAACATGAGAGGAATCGTGACAGCTTGAGAGACCGTCCACTACCTAAGATTACTCAGGAGTTTAGAGAGTCTAGGGGTTTTGGCAGAGTACCATTGAAGAGCGAGACTTCAACGGTACAGTAGAGATAGGATTCTCGCCTGATCCAGTAGAGCATGAAGCTTTATCCACTAGCTTCTTAGGGTTGACTTCATGTGGATCAGTGTGTTATAGGAAGGTTGAGAATCTGAAGAGGTTTGAGAGGCAACATGTGAAGTGTGTACAGCAGTCTTTGTGGAACAGTGGAGAGTTAGCAAGAGATGAATACATATCTGGAGTGTTTGAAGAGCAGTATTTGGTAGATACTATAGGGGAGTTGAAATCTATAGTAGAAAGTTCTATAGATGATGTAGATAGAGTGGTGAGAGTGAGCTCCAAGGAGCTTTATGATGTAATTGATAAGTTTATAGATCGGCAAGAGGTGTATGTGGAGACCAAGTACAAGTCAGTGGCAAAGAAAGTCAAACCAGTGGCTTTGCCTTTACCACTCGATTACAATCAGAAGATGGAGCAAGCTGCACGAGAACCGACGCTCAGAGGACCGAGAAGAATTGGGCACCAGTTCACAGAAACAACACTGAAGGAGCTGAGGATTGGAGGTGATGGATTTCTTACTGAGCAAGAGAAGAAGAGCTTCAGGGAGATGCTATCTAGGCATGGTAAGGCGTTTGCATTTGAGTCACATGAAGTAGGATGTGTAGATCCAAGTGTGGTTGCACCTATGGTAATCTTTACTATACCGCATGTGCCTTGGAATCTACGTCCTATCCCTGTGCCTAGAGCTCATCTGCCAAAGCTGATAGACTTGCTCAATGAGAGGATTAGGATGGGTATCTTGGAACCATCTATAGCTCCCTATTCTAGCAGATGGTTTACTGTTCCGAAGAAAAGTGGAGCTTTGAGATTCATTCAAGATATGCAGCCAGTTAACAAGGTGACTATCAGGAATATGGGTATAGGACCTATTGTAGACGAGTTTGCAGAGGCTTTTGCTGGTCGTGCTATCTATTCGATGGGAGACTTATATTCAGGTTATGATCAGTTTCAACTATCCTCTGAGAGTAGAGACTTGACTACAATGAGGACACCTTTGGGGTTACTAAGGATGTGCACCTTGCCACAAGGTGCTACCAATTCTGTAGCACATATGATGAATGGCATGAATAAAGTTTTGAGGGATTTCATTCCTGAAAAAACTATGCCATTCCTTGATGATGTGCCGATCAAAGGATGTGCTGAGGAGGAGAAGAATGAGGTAAAAGATCAGAGGGGGTGCCGTAAGTTTGTAGCAGATCACATAGCTGATTGTGATAAGATACTGAGTCGACTGGAAGAGGTTCATTTGACTTTATCAGGAGCCAAGTCTGTGTTTGGAGTACAAGAGGTGTTAATAGTGGGACATCTGTGTGGATCTTATGGTCGAAAACCTTGTCCAAACAAGGTTGATGCCATCCGAAGGATGAAGGAGACATGTGGATCGGTTACTGAGGTGAGAAGGTTTCTAGGAGCATGTGTGTTTTATCATATATGGATTCCACACTTTGCACATGTAGCAGATCCGTTGTACAAGCTGCTGAGGAAGGGGCAAAGATTTCAGTGGCAAGAGGAGCAAAGCGAGTCTATGAGGAAGTTGAAGGATCTTTTAGCTTCACCACCAACTCTACGGAAGGTAACATATGAGTTGGGCAGATCTGTTATCGTTACTGTTGATACTAGTCCTATTGGCATTGGATGGGCTGTAGGACAGGACGATGAGGATGGAAATAGATATGTGGTGCGTTTTGGTGCTAAGGTATTAAGTTCACGGCAGAGAGACTACCCTCAGGTCAAGAGAGAGCTATGGGGAGTAGTTACTGCGATGAAGAGTGATAAGGAATACTTGATAGGAGCACCTGTGGTTGTGGAGACAGATTGTTTACCTCTCTTGGGAATGATCACTAGCTGTACAACTCCAGATATTGCTATGTTGAGGTGGATAGCATATATCAAGTCCTTGAACCCAGAGTTTAGACATATTGCAGGGAAGGATAATCCTGTGGCAGATATGTTATCAAGGGCTAGGTATTACGATGAGAAAGAAATGATAGATGATTAGGAAGATGTGGGAACAGAGTTCTATTCTAGTGCTCTTGCTAGAAGAGATAGAAGCTGTTTTGCAGCCTCGTTGGAGTTTTTTGAGGAAACTATGTATGATGGCGAGTGGTTGGATCTTGGACGCTATTTGAGTTCACTGGAAAGGCAAGAAGGCTGGTCTGATGCAGATTTCAAGAGGATCCGTAGAACAGCTTATGGTTACTTTTTACATGGAGGACATCTATGGAAGCGCCCTAAGCTACAAGGAGGTATACCGCAGCGGGTAGTATGTGACTTGGAATTGCAGCAGAAGCTGATCAAGGAGTTCCATGAGAGTTTATGGGCTGGTCATAGAGGAGTTTGGGCTACATTTGCCAAGATGAAGGAAAAGTATTGGTGGAAGGGTATGTATAAGGATGTAGTACAGTTTGTTTCATCTTGTATACCCTGCCAGATGTATTCCAACGTACGTCATCGTGATGGATTGCATCCTACTTATCCTTTAGCCATTCATTACAAATGGGTAGTTGATCTGGTAACTATGCCATTTGGACTTGGACAAATGAGGTATCTAGTCTTGGCTAGAGAAGATCTATCTAACCAAGTTGAAGGTCGTGCTCTGAGGACGAAGACCACTGCTAGTGTCTGCCGCTTTCTACTTGAAGATGTTATTTGTAGGTACGGGTGTGTGGGAAAGATCACTGCAGATAGGGGTGAGTTGGATGCACAAGAAGCAGTTGAATTCTTCAAGCGATTGGGAATCAAGTTGGCGTTAACCACTGCTTACAATCCTGAAGGGAATGGCAAGAGCGAAAGAGATCATCCGCCAATCATCAAAGCTTTGGTAAAAGCTTGCAAGGGTAAGATCCGTGAATGGCCTAGACTGTTACCATTTGCTTTGTGGGCAGATCGTACAACTCATAGTACCGTTACAGGTTACATGCCAGCAGAGTTGATACTAGGGCAAAAACCTGTGATGCCGATTGAGGAGGTTGTGCCTACTTGGAATGTTTTGCCATGGGAAGATGGTAGAAGTAAGGAGGATCTTCTTGCATTAAGGATCCAGCAGTTAGAACGAAGACCTGAGGATGTTGCCAAAGCTGTGGAAAGGTTAAAGACTGCTAGAGAGAGAAACAAAGGCAGATTTGATAGGACGCATAGATTACGACCCAAACCAGTTAAGGAAGGTGATTGGGTGTTAGTCTATGATAGTAGTCTTGATAATCAGCATAGCGCTATCAGAAAGTTTTCCAAGAGATGGTTCGGACCTTATGTGGTGTTAGAAGTTTATGATAATGCCACATACTCTTTGAGAGAGTTAGATGGTGCAGTGCTCAAGATACCAGTCGCAAGGAAGAGAATCAAGCTCTTTAGAAGGAGAGGGGACGACCAGAACATTACAGAGCTTACTGAGGATGAAGCTGAAGACTCAATGGAGGTTGAAGATGAATTTGAAGCTGAAGCAGAAGAGTCTTGATCTGGTCTGGCACATACCGGAGGATGTGCAGGTTCAGAGGGGGTGGATGTCGCGCCATTTGGCGGCTACATGCTTGACTTCTACTCCGACGCTTAGGTTTGGTAGTTCTAGAAGTTAGCTCATATTACTTCTAGTCCTTTATGTATATGTTTGACACCTTTGCATATGGTGTTAACACTATTTTGAGTCCTAGCAGGCTGATAGTATGTTAGTTGTCTTGTTCAAGCATTTGTGCGCTTGTGCAAGTGACTTCTTACTTGTCTATGACGTTCAATGTACATAACTTAGGGTTTCCATGCTGATAGGGGTTTGAGCTCATGGGTTGTACCTACTTGTCGCCCATGCACGCTTTCCAGCTGATTTTAGTTATTTTTCGGGGCTACGTGTCGTTTTAGGTAGTTTAAGTATTACGCTGGCACTCTAGGGGGCTTGACGTGGTAGCCTATGAGTGTAGATAAGTTACCAGGTAGTTTAAGGCACAAAAGGACAGTCAAGTGGAGCTATGAACTCCCATTGGTCCATTTTTGTCTTTTGTAAAACTCTAAGTTTAGAAACAGAGCTCTAGAGGAGAGTTCGAGCATATGGTGGGGGATCTTCGAAATCTGAGAACACAGGAAGAGAGAGCTCGTCGTGCCAAGCACTGTCAGTGAAATTTTTGCTCGATTTGGATCAATAAACAAGGAGTTATGCCCAATTGAAGTTCGGATTGTGTCAAAACTGCATCACTTTTGTTCATTTTGGGGTTTTCGGTGCCAATTGCAGCAGAATTGAGGAAATCACTTCAAAACTTCGTGGTTGCGTTCACTGTCAGGAGGGCTACGACTGTCCAAAAAGTTTCGTATCATTTGAGTAATTGAGTAATTCAGGGCGGCCGCTGAAGCAGAGGGGGTCTGAAAAGCTCTTAATCTAGAGCAGCGACTTTAGAGAAGGAGATCTGGAGTTCTACAAACATTCAGGAGTCCCAACTTCACAGGGATGTTCAGCATCCTGTAGACTTCAAATACTGTGAGAAGATTTGAAATTCATCGAGCCAATTCTCTGTTCTATGTCTGAATAGGCTGTAGGATGAATAGGCTGAATAGGCTGAATAGGCTGAATAGGAATATCGAGCTGTCTAGGTACCAGAAATTGTCATAATTCTCTTATTCAGAACTTTTCTGTTCATATCTCCGTGTGAGAATTTGATCTCAGGTTGAAACTCCGTCTGTGAGTTCAGTAGTACCTCATTTGCATGTAGGGGAAGTTTAGAGGTCTAAACCTTCATAGTTTTCCTCTCTTTGAGTGTCAAAGTTCACCGCTTAAGCCTATTACTACCAGTGAGACCTAAATTTCGCTTTTTGAGCATATCAGAGGATCCTACACTCCTGTGTGAGTGTTTATAGCTCCTGTTGTGACCTGAAAGCCAACCTCTTGAGTAAACAACCACAGCCAGAAGCCCGGCGCTTTCCTAGGTAGACGGATCACACTCCGACACCGTCTTCTCCCATCTTCTTACCTTCTTCTAGTGAGCTTCCGAGACTTCTATTGAGCTTCCGTGAAGGTGAATGTCGTTGTAGTACTGCAGGAAGACCATTTCCGTAGGCAGAAGCCTGGGAAGGCTACAGGAGGGATACACCATTTGATTAATCTAATCCGTTGGAATGTGAGTGAGAGAGTAAAGTGTAACTGCCGATTCTAGTCAACTTTTGCGAAGCAAGAGCAGTCCTCTGGAGGTGTGAGAAGCCGAGTTGAACCCCAAGAAGCCGAGAATTGCTTCGGGAAGACGGTACTGAGAAGACCGGAAGAAGTGACTTGAAAGCAAGAAGCGTCTTCTCGAGCTTCTCTGTGAATAGTTGTGTGATATTTTAGTTAGTAGTTGTTTGTTTAGGTCCAGAGCACCTTTTGGCGAGTCTAGAAGACTCGTGGTTTTGTGAGAAGACGGGATTTCTAGACAAAACCCGTGTGGTTGTGTGTTTGAACAGATCTTAGAACTTAGAGCCACGTTACTTGTGCAAATCCTCTGTGAGAACGATATCTTGTATACTAAACGGGCAAAAGGAGGGCGAGAACTATTTGCAGGTCACAGTAAATAAAACATCAAAGTGGAAAATAATAACTACTGAAAGCGAACGCAAAGCTAGCTTATGTGAATTATGCATGCTAAGCGATAACCCGCACTTTCGAAGCATTGCTATAGTTTCTCAACTGATTTCTCAGTAACAAGTTTGCATTACTTGATTCTAAGGGCACGAGAAACTTTATTTCTTCCGAAGAACAAGTTGTTACGCTCTTAAACTCGAGATTTCAATCCAGAACAGAATGTGGAAATTTCCAATTTTTATCTTTCTTTTTGCATGGTTTGGGTGCACTTTCCCAGATACATACTTTTGGTATGATATCCATTTTATTTTGCTGTAGACGCTATTTGCGATAAAAGGAAGAGGATACTGTAGAAACAAGCAAAACTCATATATAATTGTAAAAAGTGGCCATAAAGCTGATGATTAATTCTTAGAGCGAAACTCTTAGGGCTAAGGATAAATCATACAAATGGACTTGGAATGATCCAAGTTTTAGAAGTCTCCTCCATGAACGGTTAAGTAATCATTACTTAACCGTTCATGGAGGTCCGGCTGTTATTGAGAATGAAGACGAAGAGTTTGAAGAGGATAGGTCAAGCGCAGACAGCGATTTCAAAGAGAAGCACTGGGCAAGAGCGACAACAGAGACGCAGATTCGGCTTGGAGGACTTTCTGAATTAGTACCTGCACTTGTGGATCACGGGTCGGAGATCAACATCATTTCCAAGGAGGTGTATGAGAAGGGGCATTGGCCAATCGAAAGGAATCATGGTTGGGTACTTCATGCTGCAAATAATCAAAAGGGTGAGTTATACGGAGCTTGTCCCAATATGCGTGTAAGGATTGGAGATGTAGAGGTTGATCAGCATTTCTTTGTACAGTCGTCTGCCTCCTATCTTGTCATATCGGGCCAACCATACATCACCGCTGTTCGAATGGAGACAAAAGTGATGAACGATGAGTCTCATTATGCCAGAGTTCGGAGTCCTGATGACAGGTACTCAATACAGTTTTTGACGGTTCGTTCAAGACATGAGCGGAACCGACAAACCCTTAGAGATTCTCAGACGAAGAGATGTAAGGGTTTTCGCAGTCCACTCCTGTAGAGTGGGAAGAAAAGGGTGTAGAACCTACTATTGAGATCCCGGTCGAGTTGGAAGCGAGACATATACAAAGGTTTGGAGACATGTGTAGTGTACAGAGTTGGAAGTCTGGATTGCTGATATTTAAGGCAGATGGGTGGAGTCGATTTACAAGAGTTGAAGATATGAGAGAAAATACAAAAAGATGGATGGTGCAACAAGTATCAGAGTTGTGGCGTGTAGGGGTTCTGCTTGAAGACGAAGTGGTTTCTGGCTTGTTTGAAGAGTTTATGTCTGTACAGTCAGTTGTTGGTTGGTTAGACAGTGTGAGTAGATTGATGGAAGGTAAAGATAGTATGACCGTGATCCTTATCCACTCTCGACGCATATATGAGGAGATTGTTACGTACGTGCAGTTCTTTCCTCATCCGATGCAGAATAGTGAAGGAAGAGAAGCCGTTTGTTGGTGTGCACTCTCTCAAGAAGCAGACGTCCATGCAAAATAGAAATCTGTATTGAAAAAGGTGAGACCGGTAGCAGCTCAACTACCTTCTAACTCGCAGCACAAGTACAATTAGTGAGGATTGAGCCTATATTACGTGATCATAGACGAGTAGGACATCAGTTTACTGAGGAGACGTTGAAAGAGCTCCAAATAGGAGGGGGTGATTTCTTGACTGAGGTTGAGAAGACAGTGTTTGAGCAGATGATAATGGATCATGATAAAACATTCTCTTTTTCAGCAGAGGAGATAGGTTGTGTGGACCCAAAGGTTATAGCGCCTATGGTTATATTCACAATCCCTCATGTGCCTTGAGACCTGAAACCGATCCCAGTTCCTCGTGCTTTGTTGCCTAAACTCATCGAGTTGTTGAAAGAGAAGGTACAGATGGGGATACTTGAGCCATCTATGAGGCATATTCTAGCAGGTGGCTCATTGTACCCAAGAGCTTTGTGTTTTATTCAAGACCTACAGCTTGCGAATAACGTAACCATTCGTAACGTTGGGACGAGTCTTGTGATTGAGGAGGTAGCGTAGGCATTTGCAGGGAGAGCTATCTATTCGATAGGAGATCTATATTCTGATTATGATCAGTTTCAGCTGGCTGTAGGGAGTAGAGATCTAACTACTATGCGTACGCCCCTAGGATTGATGCAGATGTGTACTCTTCCACAAGGAGCGACGAACTCGGTGGCTCATATGCAGAATGCGATGCATAAGGTACTAAGAGAATTTGTGTCTGATGTTACCATTCCATTTCTAGATGATATTCCTATAAAATGTTGCGCGGTTGAAGACAAGGATGAAGCAGTACTTGTGAATGGATGTAGGAGGTTTGTTGCAGATCATATCAGGGATGTAGAACGTATCTTAACTTGTTTGGAGGAGGTACATCCACCCTGTCAAGAGAGTCCAAGTTTGGTGTGTCTGAGATTTTAGTGGTTGGACATCTGTGTGGTACTTTTGGAAAGCGACCAAACCTGGAGAAGGTTGAAGCCATAGCTAGGATGGTAGACTGTAAGAATATCACGGAGGTTCGACGTTTTGTAGGTGCTTGTGTATTTTATCATTTATCCATTCTTCATTATGCTCATGTTTCTGAGCCTTTGTATGCATTATTGAGAAAGGATAAGAGGTTTGTTGTGAGATGAGTATCTTTGGAAACGTCCAAAGAGAAGAGATGGAGCACTTCTACGAGTTATAGATGATCTGCAGACCAAACAACGGTTGATGAAGGAGTTTCATGACACCTTGTGGGCCGGACATCGAAGAGCTTGGGCTACCAATACAAAGTTGAAGGAGAGATACTGGTGGAGAGGGCTTTATCAAGATGTGGTGAACTTTGTGAGTTCATGCTTGCACTGTCAATTTTATTCAAAGGTACGTTACAGAGATGACCTGGTACCAACCTATCCGTCTAGTATCCATTTTCAATGGATTCTTGATTTGGTAGCAATGCCTCTTGGGTTAGACTTCCAAACTTCCCCTACATGTAAATGAGGCACTACTGAACACACACACGAAGTTTCAGCTTGAGATTGAATTTTAGCACCGAGATGTTGACAGAAAAGTTCTGAGTAAGAGAATTATGGCAATTTCTGGTACCTAGACAGCTATTCTGACCTAGAACAGAGAATTGGCTCGATGAATTTCAAATATTCTCACAGTATTTGAAGTCTACAAGATGCTGAACATCCCTGTGAAGTTGGGACTCTTGAATATACACAGAACTCCAGATCTCCTTCTCTGAAGTCGCTGCTCTAGATTAAGAGATTTTCAGACCCCCTCTGCTTCAGCGGCCGCCCTGAATTACTCAATCAATCAAATGATTCGAAACTTTTTGGACAGTCGTAGCCCTCTTGACAGTGAACGCAACCACGAAGTTTTGAAGTGATTTCCTCAATTCTGCTGCAATTGGCACCGAAAACCCCAAAATCAACAAAAGTGATGCAATTTTGGCACAATCCAAACTTCAATTGGGCATAACTCCTTGTTTATTGATCCAAATCGAGCAAAAATTTCACTGACAGTGCTTGGCACGACGAGCTCTCTCTTCCTGTGTTCTCAGATTTCGAAGATCCCTCACCAAATGCTCGAACTCCACTCTAGAGCTCTGTTTCTAAACTTAGAGTTTTACAAAAGACAAAAATGGACCAATGGGAGTTCATAGCTCCACTTGACTGTCCTTTTGTGCCTTAATCTACCTGGTAACTTATCTACACTCATAGGCTACCACGTCAAGCCCCCTAGAGTGCCAGCGTAAAACTTAAACTACCTAAAATGACACATAGCCCCGAAAAATAACTTAAATTAGCTAGAAAGCGTGCATGGGCGACAAGTAAGTACAACCCATGAGCTCGAACCCCTATCAGCATGGAAACCCTAAGTTATGTACATTGAACGTCATAGACAAGTAAGAAGTCACTTGCACAAGCGCACAAATGCTAGAACAAGATAACTAACATACTATCAGCCTACTAGGACTCAAAATAGTGTTAACACCGTATGCAAAGGTGTCAAACATATACATAAAGGACTAGAAGTAATATGAGCTAACTTCTAGAACTACCAAACATAAGCGTCGGAGTAGAAGTCAAGCATGTAGCCGCCAAATGGCGCGACATCCACCCCCTCTGAACCTGTACATCCTCCGGTATGTGCCCGACCCTGATCAAGATCTTCAGCTTCAGCTTCAAATTCATCTTCAACCTCCATTGAGTCTTCAGCTTCATCCTCAGTAAGCTCTGCAATGTTCTGGTTGTCCCCTCTCCTTCTAAAGAGCTTGATTCTCTTCCCTGCGATTGGTATCTTGAGCACTGCACCATCTAACTCTCTCAAAGAGTATGTGGCATTATCATAAACTTCTAACACCACATAAGGTCCGAACCATCTCTTGGAAAACTTTCTGATAGCGCTATGCTGATTATCAAGACTACTATCATAGACTAACACCCAATCACCTTCCTTAACTGGGTTGGGTCGTAATCTATGCGTTCTATCAAATCTGCCTTTGTTTCTCTCTCTAGCCGTCTTTAACCTTTCCACAGCTTTGGCAACATCCTCAGGTCTTCGTTCTAACTGCTGGATCCTTAATGCAAGAAGATCCTCCGTACTTCTACCATCTTCCCATGGCAAAACATTCCAAGTAGACACAACCTCCTCAATCGGCATCACAGGTTTTTGCCCTAGTATCAATTCTGCTGGCATGTAACCTGTAACGGTACTATGAGTTGTACGATCTGCCCACAAAGCAAATGGTAGCAGTCTAGGCCATTCACGGATCTTACCCTTGCAAGCTTTTACCAAAGCTTTGATGATTGGCGGATGATCTCTTTCGCTCTTGCCATTCCCTTCAGGATTGTAAGCAGTGGTTAACGCCAACTTGATTCCCAATCGCTTGAAGAACTCAACTGCTTCTTGTGCATCCAGCTCACCCCTATCTGCAGTGATCTTTCCCACACACCCATACCTACAAATAACATCTTCAAGTAGAAAGCGGCAGACACTAGCAGTGGTCTTTGTCCTCAGAGCACGGCCTTCGACTTGGTTAGATAGATCTTCTCTAGCCAAGACTAGATATCTCATTTGTCCAAGTCCAAATGGCATAGTTACCAGATCAACTACCCATTTATAATGAATGGCTAAAGGATAAGTAGGATGCAATCCATCACGATGGCGTACATTGGAGTACATCTGGCAGGGTATACAGGATGAAACAAACTGTACTACATCCTTATACATACCCTTCCACCAATATTTTTCCTTCATCTTGGCAAATGTAGCCCAAACTCCTCTATGACCAGCCCATAAACTCTCATGGAACTCCTTGATCAGCTTGTGCTGCAATTCCAAGTCACATACTACCCGCTGCGGTATACCTCCTTGTAGCTTGGGGCGCTTCCATAGATGTCCTCCATGTAAAAAGTAACCATAAGCTGTTCTACGGATCCTCTTGAAATCTGCATCAGACCAGCCTTCTTGCCTTTCTAATGAACTCAAATAGCGCCCAAGATCCAACCACTCGCCATCATACATAGTTTCCTCAAAAAACTCCAACGAGGCTGCAAAACAGCTTCTATCTCTTCTAGCAAGAGCACTAGAATAAAACTCTGTTTCCACATCCTCCTGATCATCTATCATTTCCTTCTCATCGTAATACCTAGCCCTTGATAACATATCTGCCACAGGATTGTCCTTCCCTGCAATATGTCTAAACTCTGGGTTCAAGGACTTGATATATGCTATCCACCTCGACATAGCAATATCTGGAGTTGTACAGCTAGTGATCATTCCCAAGAGAGGTAAACAATCTGTCTCCACAACCACAGGTGCTCCTATCAAGTATTCCTTATCACTCTTCATCGCAGTAACTACTCCCCATAGCTCTCTCTTGACCTGAGGGTAGTCTCTCTACCGTGAACTTAATACCTTAGCACCAAAACGCACCACATATCTATTTCCATCCTTATCATCTTGTCTTATAGTCCATCCAATGCCAATAGGACTAGTATCAACAGTAATGATAACAGATCTGCCCAACTCATATGTTACTTTCCGTAGAGTTGGTGGTGAAGACAACAGATCCTTCAACTTCTTCATAGACTCGCTTTGCTCCTCTTGCCACTGAAATCTTTGCCCCTTCCTCAGCAACTTGTACAACGGATCTGCTACATGTGCAAAGTGTGGAATCCATATATGGTAAAACACACATGCACCTAGAAACCTTCTCACCTCGGTAACTGACCCACATGTCTCCTTCATCTTTCGAATGGCATCAACCTTGTTTGGACAAGGTTTCCGACCATAAGATCCACATAGGTGCCCCACAATCAACACCTCTTGTTCTCCAAATACAGACTTTGCTCCTGATAAAGTCAAATGAACCTCCTCCAGTCGACTCAGTATCTTATCACAATCAGCTATGTGATCTGCAACAAACTTACGGCACCCCCTCTGATCCATTACCTCATTCTTCTCCTCCTCAGCACACCCTTTGATCGGCACATCATCAAGGAATGGCATAGTTTTTTCAAGAATGAAGTCCCTCAAAACTTTGTTCATGCCATTCATCATATGTGCTACAGAATTGGTAGCACCTTGTGGCAAGGTGCACATCCTTAGTAACCCCAAAGGTGTCCTCATTGTAGTCAAGTCTCTACTCTCAGAGGATAACTGAAACTGATCATAACCTGAATATAAGTCTCCCATTGAATAGATAGCACGACCAGCAAAAGCCTCTGCAAACTCGTCTACAATAGGTCCTATACCCATATTCCTGATAGTCACCTTGTTAACTGGTTGCATATCTTGAATGAATCTCAAAGCTCCACTTTTCTTCGGAACAGTAAACCATCTGCTAGAATAGGGAGCTATAGATGGTTCCAAGATACCCATCCTAATCCTCTCATTGAGCAAGTCTATCAGCTTTGGCAGATGAGCTCTAGGCACAGGGATAAGACGTAGATTCCAAGGCACATGCGGTATAGTAAAGATTACCATAGGTGCAACTACACTTGGATCTACACATCCTACTTCATGTGACTCAAATGCAAACGCCTTACCATGCCTAGATAGCATCTCCCTGAAGCTCTTCTTCTCTTGCTCAGTAAGAAATCCATCACCTCCAATCCTCAGCTCCTTCAGTGTTGTTTCTGTGAACTGGTGCCCAATTCTTCTCGGTCCTCTGAGCGTCGACTCTCGTGCAGCTTGCTCCATCTTCTGATTGTAATCGAGTGGTAAAGGCAAAGCCACTGGTTTGACTTTCTTTGCCACTGACTTGTACTTGGTCTCCACATACACCTCTTGTCGATCTATAAACTTATCAATTACATCATAAAGCTTCTTGGAGCTCACTCTCACCACTCTATCTACATCATCTATAGAACTTTCTACTATAGATTTCAACTCCCCTATAATATCTACCAAATACTGCTCTTCAAACACTCCAGATATGTATTCATCTCCTGCTAACTCTCCACTATCCCACAAAGACTGCTGTACACACTTCACATGTTGCCTCTCAAACCTCTTCAGATTCTCAACCTTCCTATAACATACTGATCCACATGACGTCAATCCTAAGAAGCTAGTGGATAAAGCTTCTTGCTCTATTGGATCAGGCGAGAATCCTATCTCTATTGTACCGTTGAAGTCTCGCTCTTCAATGATACTCTGCCAAAACCCCTAGACTCTCTAAACTCCTGAGTAATCTTAGGTAGTGGACGGTCTCTCAAGCTATCACGATTCCTCTCATGTTCTGCAGCAACGGTCAAAAACTGAACAGCTCTTCTGCCATCTCTACTACGTATCCTAGCATAAGCTGAACCATCATCCATAACTCGTGTCTCCATTCTAACAGCAGTAATGTAAGGCTGCCTTAGAATGATAGGATAGGTTGACATGTCTTGCACAAAGAAATTCTGAACATCATTGATGTCACCCACAGTTACCTTGATGTTGGGACAAGCACCATAGAGTTCTCCCCTCTGGTTGTTGGCAGCACGGATAAGCCATCCATGGTCGGTGTCTATGCGCCACCTTCCACGCTTGTACAGCTCCTTAGACATCAGATTAATCTCTGAGCGGTGATCAATCAATGCCACCACAGGTTCCTCCAGATCTTTCAACTTCACCAAGGTCTCTGTGGTTGCTCTTGCCCAATGGTTGTGAGAGTAATGGCTCTTCTGTGATGCTTCCACCTCATCTTCAAACCTCACGTGCTGATACGAACTCCCCTCTGATACTTGAGAGCAGTAACCAGCAATCTCATCTTCCTCATCCTCCGACAGTTTGGTCCCTAGAGCGTTAAGCGTAGCTGCTTCATCCAAAATCTGACGTTTCCTCTTGATGATATCTATGATAACCTCATGGAACTCACGCTTTGCAATCCCAAGAATCTCACCCAAAGTAAACTCAACCTTCCCATTCAAGATACGATTCTCTAACACCTGCTTCAAGTCTGTAGCAATCTCAATGTCAGACTGAAGTTTGTATGCAGGCATCTTACCCTTCTCCTTGCTTCTCTCCTTCTCCTTTGGTGTTGTAGGTGGTAGATCCTCCATATTCTCCTCCCGAGTAGGTGTTGTCTCCTGTCTTGTCTCTGGTCTAGCCCTTTCACTCCTTGTAGCAGGTCGTTTGGCTGTAGAAGCCTCACCTGCATCCTCCCTCCTGCGTTTTTCTTCTAGTACAGCTTCATGCTGACTTCTTGCAACATAAGCATGCACTGACATAGTATCCACAGGGTCATTCCATCCTGTAGCTTCTCGAATTGAGTTGCCAACCCTTCGTAGCACATCCTTGTCTAGCTCTGTTCTAGCTACGGACCGCACTACATCAGACCATAACCCAGTAGTCCCTTTCTCTCTTTCCATCTCCACTTTCACTCCACAGGTAGTAGCATTCACAAGAGAAACATCATGTGATGCTGATATCTCATTCACAAGTCTCTTCATACCACCCTTGCCAAAGTTGGTTCCCAACATCATCCCAGTCTCTCTCAGATGGATCTTACCATCTTTGAAGAAGATCAGATCTTTCCTCAATGCATCTGAAAACTCTCCACAATCTCTCCTTACATGCTCTAGGCTATCACACCATATACAACGATGAACAAAGCCTTCTCTCATCTGAGGTCTCTGCATAGCAGGCTGTACATTCTGCTCCTTCTCTTCTAACCTAGTGAGCTTAAGCTTAAGCTCCTTCATACCCTTAATCAACTCATCAAGCGGTGAGTCTTCCTCTCTAGCAATTACCAAAGCGGGCTTAGTAGGCAACTGCTTGACAGGAATTATCAGTGGTGCTGCTTCACTTACCACCACCTTGTCCCTTCTTCTCTGTCTCTTGGCCAGCAAAGAATAGCCTCTTCGACCTCTTTCCAATCAGTCTTCAATCCTCTCTCCTCACTCTTGTCTTCCAGCAACAGCTCAAGCTTCTCCTGAATAGTCACGTCCGCTGCTTGTAGGAAAAGCTCGGTCTTCTCCACCTCTAGTGTAAGCTTCTCTGTCCTAGAAAGCTGAGCATACTGACGATCAAACTCTCTTAACATCTCATTTACAGACAAACCTTTGTTAGGCTTCACCACCCACTCCAAGAACGTTCTCTTGGTCACCCTCTCTGAATCTTCAGTGTAGTACTCCTCCTTCAAAGCTCGCATAAAGCTCTTTCAACTCTGTCCTTGCTGCTGCTTGAGCTCCTTCACACGCCCACGAATCTCAGACACAACAGCAAGTTCAAAGTTCTCCACCATCTCCTTCTCAGGTACCTTGTTCACCTCCATCTCCCTAGCATAGTATCGCACATACTTGGAAATATCTGTCCCCTTGAACTGGTCCATCTGATGCACCACAGATTGCAACGCCTTGGTTGCTAATACCTCCTTCCTATCTGTGCTCTGCTGCTGCTGCATAAACATGGAAAAAGCCTGGAACATCTTCATCGTAGCAGCATCCAACTGAGCAGGTTGCTGAGCAGCAGCAGCACCTCCACTTGATGATCCTTGGTTGGCCATGATATCTGATCCTGTAACACTCTCAAGAAAACTCCCACCCTAGGTGTTTCACGTCGAGTTCACCAAAAAGAGAGTATGTCGGAGGGTGATCCGTCTACCTAGGAAAGCGCCGGGCTTCTGGCTGTGGTTGTTTACTCAAGAGATTGGCTTTCAGGTCACAACAGGAGCTATAAACACTCACACAGGAGTGTAGGATCCTCTAATATGCTCAAAAAGCGAAATCTAGGTCTCACTAGTAGTAATAGGTTTAGACGGTGAACTTTGGCACTCAAAGAGAGGAAAACTATGAAGGTTTAGACTTCCAAACTCCCCCTACATGTAAATGAGGCACTACTGAACACACACACGAAGTTTCAGCCTGAGATTGAATTTTAGCACCGAGATGTTGACAGAAAAGTTCTGAGTAAGAGAATTATGGCAATTTCTGGTACCTAGACAGCTATTCTGACCTAGACAGAGAATTGGCTCGATGAATTTCAAATATTCTCACAGTATTTGAAGTCTACAGGATGCTGAACATCCCTGTGAAGTTGGGACTCCTGAATGTATACAGAACTCCAGATCTCCTTCTCTGAAGTCGCTGCTCTAGATTAAGAGTTTTTCAGACCCCCTCTGCTTCAGCGGCCGCTCTGAATTACTCAATCAATCAAATGATTCGAAATTTTTTGGACAGTCGTAGCCCTCTTGACAGTGAACGCAACCACGAAGTTTTGAAGTGATTTCCTCAATTCTGCTGCAATTGGCACCGAAAACCCCAAAATCAACAAAAGTGATGCAATTTTGGCACAATCCGAACTTCAATTGGGCATAACTCCTTGTTTATTGATCCAAATCGAGCAAAAATTTCACTGACAGTGCTTGGCACGACGAGCTCTCTCTTCCTGTGTTCTCAGATTTCGAAGATCCCTCACCAAATGCTCGAACTCCACTCTAGAGCTCTGTTTCTAAACTTAGAGTTTTACAAAAGACAAAAATGGACCAATGGGAGTTCATAGCTCCACTTGACTGTCCTTTGGGGCCTTAAACTACCTGGTAACTTATCTACACTCATAGGCTACCACGTCAAGCCCCCTAGAGTGCCAGCGTAAAACTTAAACTACCTAAAATGACACATAGCCCCGAAAAATAACTTAAATTAGCTAGAAAGCGTGCATGGGCGACAAGTAAGTACAACCCATGAGCTCGAACCCCTATCAGCATGGAAACCCTAAGTTATGTACATTGAACGTCATAGACAAGTAAGAAGTCACTTGCACAAGCGCACAAATGCTAGAACAAGATAACTAACATACTATCAGCCTACTAGGACTCAAAATAGTGTTAACACCGTATGCAAAGGTGTCAAACATATACATAAAGGACTAGAAGTAATATGAGCTAACTTCTAGAACTACCAAACCTAAGCGTCGGAGTAGAAGTCAAGCATGTAGCCGCCAAATGGTGCGACAACGAAGTTTGGGCGAGGAAGCATGAGGAGTCTATCTCAGATTGTTGCGACTGCAACGGCAACTGCGTTGATGGCACCAGTGGTAAATTCTGATATATATGCTGGGCATATTGAAGTCTCTTCTAGTCCTACATTGCTAGATAGGACTACTGAGAAGAGTGTGGCTCCAGTTCCTTTTGAGATACTGAAGAGAGGAGCCAAGTCTATTCGTAGGATCACAGGATGGAGATCCTGTAGACGCTGTTTCTATCAGAGCATTCTTGGATGTAGATAGACAGGTTCATTGGCAAGATGCTTCTGTGGAGGAAAAGAGACGACGAGAAGCCTCTGAACTTGATACTGGAGTTCTTGAGGAGACAAGAGATAGACAGAAGGTCACAAGGAGACGAGCAGCTCCTCCAGAGGACATCCCCTACTTCTCAAGCTCCTCCACCTACACCAGGTCCGATGGAGGACTTGCAGAGATCCCAGCAGGAGCCAACGGTGGCTGGAAAGAGCTTTACTGCTCAAGAGAAAAGGAAGGGACCGGCCTACAAGTTGGCGGCTGATATTGAAACTTCTACTAATCTGAAGAGCATCTTGGAGCAGAGGATACAAGATGCACGAATCGAGTTTTCTCTCCAGAAAGTTCTTGGCATTGCAAAGAGGGAGTTTCACGAACTGATCATCGACATCATCAAGCGCAAGAGACAGGTGATGTCTGAACAAGTAGAAAGTCAAATGATAGATGTGATAGGAGCTTCTGTGAATGATGCATAATTCGGGAAGGTACATTTCCAAGAGCTGATGACCAAGGCTACCAGCAAGAAGCGTTAGTTGCTGATACCAACACTATTGAGTTCGACGATGAGGAAGCTGACGAGGAGAGTCCAGCTAGTGATAGTGACTTCAGAAAAAGACATTGGGCTCGTGCTACGATTGCTACACGAGTTCGCCTTGAGAGTTTAACTGAACCTGTTGCTCCCTTGGTTGATCACGAATTTGAGATCAACATCATGTCACGGGAGGTGTATGAGAGATGTCAGTGGCCTATCGAGCTGAACCATGGTTGGGTGTTACGTGCTGCAAACAACCAGAAAGGTGAGCTATACGGCGCTTGTCCTAACCTGAAGGTGAAGATAGATGATGTGGATGTAGATCAGCACTTCTTTGTGCAATCTTCTGCTTCGTATCTTGTGATTCTTGGTCAGCTTTATATCACTGTAGTTCGAATGGAGACCAAGGTGATGGATGACGGATCTCATTACGCTAGGATTCGTAGTCCAGATGATAGACGTTCTGTGCAATTTCTGATTATTCGTACGAACCACTAACGAAACCGATAGACTTTAAGAGATTCTCCTATCTGTAGGAATAAGGGTTTTTTGAAACCACTCTTGTAAGACGGGATAGCAAGAGTGAAGGATCTATTGCTACTATGATCTCGCTTGAGCCGCCTGAGGGATCAAAGGAGACTGATGAAGAGGCTGCTCAAGATTCAGAGAGTAGTTATACTGTACATAGTTAGAGATATAGTTTGATGACTTTCAGTTCTGATGATTAGAGTGAGTTTACACGGGTAGAGGATTTGACTGAGAAGAGTAGAAGGCAGATGGAGAAGTACGCAGCAAATCTGCACTGTATAGGAGTTCTGAAAGAAGAAGAGACGATTTCTGATGTTTATGAGGAGTTTGTAAGTGTATAGTCTTTTGTTATCTTCACTATTCATGCACCTTGGGACTTGAAGTCGATTCCAGTCTCTCGTGTCTTACTACCGAAAGTCACTGAGTTGCTGAAAGAGAGGATACGAATGGGTATTCTTGAACCATCTATGGCTCCGTACTCTAGCAGATGGTTCACAGTACCTAAGAAGACAGGAGCTCTACGCTTCATCCAAGACTAACTTGCCAATAACATCACGATTCGAAACGTAGGAACAGGGCCTGTGGTTGATGAAGTAGCTGAGGCGTTTGCTGGCAGGTCAATCTATTCTATTTGCCGTTCAATGAAGAGTTCTACTCAAAAAAGTTCTACGATATTGGATTCTATCTGAGTTCATTATGCAGAAGAGAAGGATGGAGCGATGCAGAGTTCAAGGAGATCAGGCGGAAGGCACACAGTTACCTTCTACGTGAAGGTTATCTGTGGAAACGTCCGAAAAGAAGAGATGGAATACTTGCTAGAGTGGTGGATGATCAACCGACGAAGCTGAATCTGCTGGAAGAGTTTCATGACACCTTGTGGCTTGGATATCGTGGAGTCTGGGCTACTTACATGAAGATGAAGGAGCGTTACTGGTGGAAGGGTTTGTATCAAGACGTGGTGAACTTTGTAGGGTCGTGTCTGCACTGCAAATTCTACTCTAAGGTCCGTTACAGAGATGAGCTGGTACCTATCTATCCACCTAGTATTCATTTTCAGTAGGTTCTTAAATTTAGAAACAGAGGTCTAAAGGAGAGTTCGAGCATTTGGTGAGGACACTGTGAAATCTGAGAGCACAAGAAGATAGAGCTCGTTGTGCCAAGCACTGTCAGTGAAATTCTTGATCGATTTGGATCAATAAACAAATAGTTATGCCAATTTGAAGTTCGAGTTGAATCAGAATTACATCACTTTTGTTGATTTTGGGGTTTTCAGTGTCAATTGCAGCAGAATTGAGGAAATCGCTTCAACCTTCATTATTGCGTTCATTGTCAGCAGGGCTACGATTACCCAAAAAGTTTCAAGTCATTTGAGTGAGTGAGTAATTCAGGGTAACCGCTGAAGCAGAAGGGGGTCTGAAAAGCTTTCAATCTAGAGCAGTAACTTCAGAGAGCGAGATCTGGAGTTTTGTGTACAATCAGGAGGTCCAACTTCACAAGAATGTTCAGCATCCTGTAGACTCCAAATCTTGTAAGAATCTTTGAAAGTGATCGAGCCAATTTTCTGTTATAGGTCGAAATAGTTGTCTGGGTACCAGAAATTACTGCAATATCTTTGCTCAGAACTTTTCTGTCCATATCTCGGTGCTAGAATTTGATCTCAAGCTGAAACTTCGTGTGTGTGCTCAGTGGTGCCTCTTTTACATGTAGGAGATGTTTAGAAAGTCTAAACCTTTACATATTTCTCAATCCTGAGTGTCAAAATTCGCCGTCTGATCTTATCACTGCTAGTTAAGCCTGAACTTTGCTTCCTTAACATATCAGAAGAGCCAAGAGACCTGTATGAGTGTTTTACAATGTCACCTTGTAACCTGAAGCCTATCCTTTGAGTAAACCAGCCACAGCTAGAAGCCTAGTGCTTCCTTGAGTAAATGTATCACAGCATTCACGGTCATAACACAACCTGAAGGTTCCGTCCTTCTCAAGAAAACTCTCACCTTGACAACGTCCAAGCCGAGTTGACTTTCTTGCGATGGGAGAAGCAACGAACAC
Organism: Asterella californica; assembly: GCA_036924285.1. Lineage (NCBI taxonomy): Eukaryota > Viridiplantae > Streptophyta > Marchantiopsida > Marchantiales > Aytoniaceae > Asterella > Asterella californica. The sequence continues at coordinate 19,294,342 of JAYKYS010000008.1, forward strand.
CATCGCTGTACTTGGACATCTCAACAAGAGGGCATACCCTCCTTCTTCTACTATATGTACGTGTCTAAGGAGTATCTGAAGGAAGACCAGTTGGTCAAGTATGGGTCAGCGAGACAACGAGAGGTGAAGGAAGAGACCCCGGAGGAAGAAGACAGGACAGTTGTCATGTCTTTCCCTCCCACTCTAGTGTCTCAAGCAGGACCATGCACTCAGCAGGAGATGATTAGGGTGCGAGAAGACACGTCGTCACCAAGGAAGATGGGACTTAAGAGTGTGCTTCGGAAGAGTACATCTTTCTCGATCATCCAATATGGATCCGAGTCGGATTCACAAGATGATATGTCCAGAACCAAGATCGTGAGGAAGACAGCTTCTGTGACTACAGGGAGTCTTCCGAAGACTCCAGAAGCCAAGACATGAGTTGATGTTCCGACTACGATCAGAGACAGCGCAGCGAAGAGGACTACTTTTGCGGTGAGAAGAGATCTTTCACCCCGGAAGACATTGAGAGTAGCATCTTTTCGAGCGCTGTCATGATGTGAATCATTTTACATTGTAAATAATTCACCTCTCTGAATTAGTCTCTCTGAGTGAAGTTAAGACTTCAGAGAAGTCGACACTGGAGGATGTTATATATGTTGAGTCTTAGTAGGTTGATTACCATATTGATAGAGTTAAGCTCATGGGTTGTACTTACATGTCGACCATGCATGCTTTCTAGCGTGTTTGAGTTATCTTTCAAGATTACGTGTCGCTTTACATGTCTTTGCATGTAGTTTAGGAGTTACATTGGCACTTTAGGAGCTTGACGTGGTAGCCTATGTGCAAAATTAAGTCACCACGTGGTTTGGGACACAAAGGGACAGGGGAGTGAAGCTATGAACTCCCATTGGTCCAATTTTGTCTTTGTGTATTGCTAAACTTAATAGTAGGGGTCTTAAGAGGAGTTCGAGCATTTGGTGAGGAGATTTCGAAATCTGAGATGACAGGAAGATAGGGCTCGTCGTGCTAGTCGCTGTCAGTGAAATTTTTGATCGATTTGGATCAATAAAGAAGGAGTTATGGCTGATTGAAGTTTGATTTGTGTCAGAATTGCAGTATTTTTGTTGATTTTGGGGTTTTTGGTGTCAAGCGCAGTAGATTTGAGAAAATCGCTTCAAACCTTCAAGATCACGTTCAATGTCAGCAGGGCTACGACTGTCCCCAAATTTTCATGTCAACTGAATGAGTGAATAATTCGGAGCGACCGCTGAAGCAGAGGGGGTCCGAAAAGCTCTCAATCTAGAACAACAACTTCAGAGAGCGAGATCTGGAGTTCTGTGTACAATAAGGAGGCCCAACTTCACAAGAGTATCCAGCAAGCTGTTAACTGCAAATCCTAATTGCAACACTTCTGTTGATTTTGGGGTTTCGGTGTCAATCGCAGTAGATTTGAGAAAATCGTTTCAAACCTTCGAGGTCGCGTTCATTGTTAGCAGGGCTACGACTGTCCTCAGATTTTCATGTCAATTGAATGAGAGTAATTCGGAGCGACCGCTGAAGCAGAGGGGGTCCGAAAAACTCTCAATCTAGAACAGCAACTTCACAGAGAGAGATCTAGAGTTCTATGTACAATCAGGAGGCCCAACTTCACAGGAGTGTTCAGCAAGCTGTTAACTGCAAATCCTGTAAGAATCTTCGAAAGTGATCGAGCCAATTCTCTGTTCTAGGTCGAAATAGCTGTCTGGGTATCAGAAATTGCCATAATTTCTCTGCTCAGAAAGTTTTTGCCCATATCTTGATGCTCTGAATTGATCTCAAGCTGAAACTTAGTATATATGGTCAGTAGGGCATCATTTACATGTAGGAGAAGTTTCTGAAGTCTGAACCATCGTATGTTTCTGATTCTGGATTGTTAAAGTTAGATGTCTGATCTTATTACTGCTAGTCTGATCTGATTTTTGCTTCCTGAACATACTGGAGGGTCCATTCGACCTAAGTGAGTGTTTATAGTGTTCCCTTTTGATCTGAAGCCTACCTTTGTAGTAAGCAACCATAGCTTGAAGCCCAGCACTTCCCTGAGTAGACTGAACACAACCTTCAAGATCACATCACAGTTAGAAGGTTCCGCCCTTCCCAGGAAAACTCTCAACTTGACAACGCAGAAGGAGAAGACCATGGTGGTGGTAGAAGAGGTTTCCATACCTCTAGAAAACAAGGAAGACTCCTTTGGAAGATAGTGAAGATGCCTCTTATCGATTCATGGACATGAACTTGTCTTCTGTGAGAAGACGGCTGGAAGAATTAAGTGCATTCTTCAGTTCAGAGATCCAACCAGCAATGTTGGTGAAGAAGCGCACGATGGCTCAGGAGAAGCCACTACAGTCTGGATTCGATCTTCGAAACTTAATTTAGCAAGAGGAAGTCCAGAAGCAGAAGCAAGAAGCTCTGGAAGCCAACCTCCACACCACAGAGAAGATGACCACAAAGTATAAGGTGGAAGCTTCTGTTTCTGCCAAGGAGTTGGTACAGCTGCGGAAGAGAACTAGAGTTGCAAATGCGACTTCAGCAGCGCGAGTAGGAAGTTTTGCAGATCAAGGATAAGCTCACTGATCTCGCAGAAGAGAAGACGACTTGGAGTGCAGTGCAGGAAGCCGCAGAAGCTCAAGCTACAGAAGAGAAGAAGCAGCGAGTAGAAGAAGAAGCTTGAACCAAGGAGATCATGGCACAGATGAGGGAAGCGCTTCAGAAGAAGTTCAACTTCACTGCGGGAAGGAAGCTTCTGATCCTAGCTCGTTCATGGGATGACGCTTCCAGGGAGTTGTTAGTGGACTACAAGGAGAGCATGTTCCGCTACCTAGATTGGCATATCGAGGACCTGAAGACTCTCTACGGTCTTCTCTCGATTCTCAATCATGCAACTACATCTTTTGGTGCACCAAGATTGACGATTGGGAAGGATCTCGACAAGGAGGAGTTTGACCTCGCTGTCCACTTGGTGGTGACAGCGTTGAAAGTCGAGAAGAAGAGCGAAGAAGCCCCGGAAGACAAGAAGCAGAGATGTCTTCTCAAGTGTTCAGAGTAGAGGAGGTGACTACCTCTGACCTCTGTGAGGTCACTCCAGCTCCCAGTGTCGAACATGTGACACAGAAGAGCCAAGAAGCGCAGATGGATTCAGCTTCCCAAGGACCTCTTATGGCTTCCGATGCCATGGTGGAAGCACAAATGATGAGCACCGAAGAGATGTCACTTCAACCGCACCAAAGGTAACAGCAGGACCACCCACAGTGCTAGAAGCCGAATTAGGAGGTCAGACATGTGAGGAACCTATGAGGACTACACCTGACGACCAAGAGTAGGTAGTAGAGGTAATTAGTAGTTAATTATCTTGGCTCTTTTTATAAGAATCGGAGTCTACTATTTTAAGGTGAGCAACTTCCTCTTTATTTTTAGGTGACTGTCCATGTGGGAGGATAAGCAATGGTAGGAGTAGGAAAGTAGTTTCTCAATCGAGAAGAGAACCGAAGTCTGGGAGGTGGTGGCCTTCTTACAACGCCTCATCTTTCCTTGACTGTGAGTTGCGATTGGAAGGGATCTCCCTCCTGCGACTGAAGGTAATTGTATAAAGTAGATGACAATGTAGGATTTTATACACATGTGGGCACACACTCACAGAGACTACGTGCACAGAGTTTTAGAGTAGGTTTGCACCTCCGCTCCCAGCAGGAGATCGTAAGGATGTAGATGGTAATAGACAGCATAGACAGAGAATGGCAACATCGTGCAGTCCTCCTTCTAAGCTGATGTGTCAAGAGATAGTGACAGAAAGTGGGTGGAGTGAGCTTCCAGAAGTCAATGTAATTTCTTCTCGGGGATTGGATTTCATATTTGATTGCATAAGCTTTGTCTATGTCTTCTGGGGAGTGGATTTCATCCAATTTATATCCAAATGTGCATGAGAATCCTTCTTGTTGAGTGGCGGTGATTGTTAGAAGTTGTGTAGGGTCCAAGCTTGTCTCATCCAATGGAGCACTTCGGATCTCCATATGAACTGTCCAAGGGAGATTGGTCCCCTCAGTCATAATAGTCAGAGCAACGATAGAAAAAGCCAGAATCCTTCTTTCCACAACAGAAGACGACATCCTCGACTGGAAGACAATGTAACTGCAAGCAGATCTGTAGTCTTCTTCCCCAATTTAGTACAAGCTGGGATGGCTTGTTAGTCAGGATCTGGACTAGAAGCCTGTCTGAATCTTAATTCTCTCTTTTCTCTTGTTTCCTCTTGTTTGGATTTTCTCTTCTTCCCCATCTTCTCTCCTTCCCGTCTTCCTACCTTCTTCTATTAGATTTCTGAGACTTCTATTAAGTATCAATGGATATGAATGTCATTGTAGTGCTGTCGGAAGACCGTTTTCGCAAGCAGAAGCCTGGGAAGGCTATAGGGACATACACCCTATGATTAATCTAACCCCACGAAGTAGGAACAGTCTTCTGGAGGTGTCAGAAGCCGAGTTGAACTCCCAGAAGCAAAGAATTGCTTCGAGAAGACCGTCGTGAGAAGACTAGGAGCCGTGACCTGGAAGCAGTAATCGTCTTACCGGACTTCTCAATGGATAATTGTATGATATTTAAAGCAGTAGTTGTATGTTAAGGTCTAGAGCACCTTTTGAAGGATATGGAAGCCGTATGGTTTTGTGAGAAGAAAGGATTTCTAAGTAAATCCCGAGTGTTTGTGAGTTTGGACGGATCTTAAAACTTAGAGCAGCGATACTAGTGTAAATCTTTTATGCTACAATGAGCTAAAGGAGAAATCCTGGGACACTATAGTCTCCACACCGCAACGAGTTTACGGCCTCTTACGTATTACTTGATGCAACAAATCTCTGTTGAACTCTGTTGTAAAAGGATATGTGAAGGTCATGTGCAGTGACATTTCGTAGATGTGAATGCACTTGAAGTGAGACATGGGAGAATGCGCATACGTCGTCCTTGTTACTCACTTGTTTGGTGTTTAGACAAGGGAGAAAAGACTTCATAAAAATAAGACTTCATGCACAAAACCAGAAAACCCTTCTGCTTCTATATCATCTTTGGCTGCTTATGAGATGTAGATTGAAATATTTCAGAATCAAAAGAATGATGCATCACCCTCCGAGACAGATAAGTTCCTTCAGTTGTTCTCGAACTTCCCCTACTGCTTCAGTCGACAGAGTCCATGATTATGACCTTCAATAGTGCTTTGGACTTCAGCAACTTCAACTTGAGAGATGTCTTGATCCGATCTTCTCATGTTGTGCAGTATGCAACAACAGTGCACTATGCTAGAAGCCCAATCCACTAGGACACAATACCACTATCTAGAACCTCCCATTTTTCCTTGAGTATCGTTTGATGCGATCATGGATTGTCTCAAGGAGTTTGGATCTGTAGTGTCGCAGGATTACTCCTTTTGCCCATTTAGTATACAAGATATCGTTCCCACAAACGATTTGCACAAGTAACGCTGCTCTAAGTTCTAAGATCTGTTCAAACACACAAACACGTGAGTTTTGTCTAGAAATCCCGTCTTCTCACAAAACCACGCGTCTTCCAGACTCGCCAAAAGGTGCTCTAGACCTAAACAAACAACTACTAACTAAAATATCACACAATTATTCACAGAGAAGCTCGGGAAGACGCTTCCTGCTTCCAGGTCACTTCTTCCGATCTTCTCGATACCGTCTTCCCGAAGCAATTCTCGGCTTCTGGGGGTTCAACTCGGCTTCTCACACCTCCAGACGACTGTCCTGCTTCGCGGAAGTCGACTAGCAACGGCTGTTACACCTTACTCACTCTCACATTCCAACGGGTTAGATTAATCACAGGGTGTATGCCCTCTGTAGCCTTCCTAGGCTTCTGCCTACGGAAATGGTCTTCCTGCAGCACTATAACGACATTCACCTTCACGGAAGCTCAATAGAAGTATCGGAAGCTCACTAGAAGAAGATAAGAAGATGGAGAAGATGGGAGAAGATGGGGAAGAAGAGAAAATCCAAACAAGAGAAAACAAGATAAAAAGGAGAAATTAAGATTTCGACAGACTTCTAGTCCGGATCCTGACTAACAAGCCATCCCTGCTTGTAATAGTTTGGGAAGGAAGACAACAAACGTGCGTACAGTTGCACCATCTTCTACTTGAGGATGTCCGCTTCTACTGTGGGAAGAAGACTTCTTTCTTCTTCTCTTCGCTGCTCCGACTACTCTGTCTTCTGGGATCCCTTATCCATAAGACCGTCCGTACGTAGATCCTAAGTGCTCTACTGGACGAACCAAGCTGCAATTCCACGACTGCTGACAGTCACCGCCACTCAAGAAGAACGCTTCTCATGCACAATCGGGAATGAATCCAAGAAAATCCACCACCCAGAAGACATGGACAAAGCTTCTGCACTCAAATCAGCAATCCATTCCCTGAGAAGAAGTCACATTGGCATTGGGAAGCTCACTCCCTCTACGTCCTGCGCCCACTCCTAGACAACAGGATTGCACGAGGATGCCGTTCCCTGTTCCTAAACTGTCCACTACCTCTATCTACATCTTCGAACCACTGCTGGTAACGAGCATGTAGACCCCTCATGTGTACTCCAAGTCTATTCGTATGTCTCAAACATCGGGTGTAGTGTGCACTGTGCGTAATGTATGTCATGTGCCCTGTATCTAATGTGTCTCTAAAATTATACTCTTCCATCCTACTTATGCCTTCTACCACGAGAAAACAGAGGAGACGACCACCATGGAGAGATGGGCGCTGTCAGAAGGCTGCCACTTCACATGCAAACGGTATCCCTTTCTCGGTTTAGCCCTCTACTTTGCTGTTCCTACGTTACCTATTCTGTCACATGGTATCCTAACTAATTTTACACTGAAAAACTGCCACTCTTAAGATAGCATGTTCGGTCCTACTAAGTTGGGACAAGATTAACTTGTCTGCGGTGCTTTCTGCCTACTCTGATTGCTCGGTGGCAATCTCTACCTGATCTGCCCCTATCGGAGCTCCTAACTCAGCTTCTGATAAGCTGGGAAGCCTTGCGAACACCTCGGGTAACACTGATGTGGCCTCCTCCCCATCGTTCTTTGCTGGCCTTGCTGTCGCTGCTGCTGCTTCTTCCTCGGCTTCGGCTTCGGCTTCCGACTCTGTTTCTGCTTCGGCTTTTGCTTCGGAAGACGGAAGCGTCTTTTGAGAAGCGGAGTCGACTGGTGCTTTCTCGCTCTTCTGGAGCATGAGTTCGGTACTAAGGACCATGGCGACCTCATAGGGGTCCGAGGAAGTCGCTTCCTCCACGCGGAATACCTGGGAAGACGGTTCTTCCTGTCTTCCATATGTCTTGTCTTCCGAGGCTTCTTCCGGAGTCTTCTCGGCTTCCAACGCTGTCACTACCAAGTGCACAGCAAGGTCGAACTCCTCTTTCTCCAATTCGGATCCAGTCGATGGTGCTGGAGCTTGGGCAGATGCAGTTACCGGTGGCGGAGTCAAGGGAAGACCATAGAGTGTCTTCACCCCCTCTATCTACTTATCCAAGTACCGGAACATACTCTCCTTACACTCTACCAACATCGCCTTGGACTCATTGTCCCACTCTCTAGCAAAGATAAGCAACTTCCTACCCGCGGTGAAGTTGAACTTCTTTCGAAGCGCTTCCACCGACTGTGCTAGCATCTCCGACGCACGAGCTTCCGCTGCTTCTCGTTGCATCTTCTTGGCTGCAACTCGCGCTTCTGCGGCTTCCTACTGCATCTTCCACGTTGTCTTCTTCTCTGCGAGGGCGGTGATCTTCCCTCGCACTCGGAGAACCTCTTGGTCGCGCTGCTGTAAACGCGCTTGCAACTCCTGGTTGCTCTTCTTCAGTTGGGTCAGCTCTTTGGCAGAAGCGGCTGCCTCCGCCTTGTATCTCGCTGCGAGCTTCTCCGTGGTGCGGAGACTAGCTTCCAGCGCTTCTGCCTTCTTCTGGCCTTCTTCCTGACGCATCAAGGTGCGCAGACCGAATCGAGGCTGTAAAGGCTTCTCCTGAGCCTTCGCTCTCTTCTCCAGCAACTCCGTAGCTGGCTGGATCTCTGAGTGGAAGAAGGCACTGAACAGCGGAAGACGGGTTCATCTCCACAATCCGATCGGAGGTGTCGACCTTGTCTTCTAGAGACAAGGATGCCTCTTCCACCACTATGGTCTTCAGCTTCTGCACACGGGAAGAAGCTACTCTTCTCATCTTTCGGTGTCGAGGAGAGTCCTTCTCAGGAAAGGCGAGCCTTCTGGCTGTGATAATCCGTGAGGTAGGGGTAGAAATCAAATACCAAGACAAGAGCCAAGGCTGGTAGTACACAATGGCTGAAGTCACTCACATAGACTACTCTTTGACCGTAGGTCACAGGAGACAGACCCACCTTCAGATACAACAGATAAGAGAAACCTGAACTCACGGTGCTTTATTTCTCTTCCAAACACACTCAATAGTCTTCGACATACATCAATTTACAACCTATCTCTACTCAGCGCCTTACGTTGATCACCGCAGATGCCAAACAGCCAATTCTCACTCAACTAGTCTTCGCTCCAGCAGATTTCTCTCCAAAACCCACAACCTTATGAAGATCTGAAACCCCAACGCCTTGTATCCCTTCTTACAACAACTTCAACACTGAAATTTTTCAGAAGAACCTGATCTTCTCAGTCCCTATCTTCTCCTCCGCTCAGATAGATGCTCCTAGCTCGCCAGATTCACCTCAAACAGCCTAGTAGGTAAATTCAAGCTCTTCCAACTCTTAATCCTCCCTCTGTGTCAATCTCCCAACTAAAACTATCAAGAATTTAACCCCACATCGATCAAAAGTCCTCTGCGGATTATCACACGATCTCCCTCAATAAAAACAACCTCCTGTCCGTTCAGAAGATAGTTCTACCTCCAAATTGTATAATAGATAAAGTTCCCGCTCCCAAACACTTGTCCGCCTCAGTTCTGTCAGAAAAAATGATCTCTCCCAACCTCCAAGCTTCTCCTGCACTTCCCTGATCCTAAATCCCTAATTCTCTTCCTTCCGCTTCAGCTCTCAGCTCTCAGTCCAAAAATCGCTTGAAAAGTCCCCCTGATCTTCAGCCGCCGCAGTATTTAACCTAAAGTTTTAAGGCCCCAGCTTAAGCTGCCCCCTGTTGTCCTTATAAGCACAGTCACTTATCAGAAGCAGGGCCCTAGCTTAAGCTGCCCCCCTGCTGTCCTTAGACATACAAAGCTTTATTTACAAGTTTGACCCCTTTTTAATACATGTTTCACAGTTGTCTCCACAAACTCTACCTCTTCACTAATAAAGGTTCCCATAGCCTCACTCTCCATCGCAAGCCGACTCAATGGTTATTTAACTAATTAGCAAAAGTTTCTCGTGCTCTTGATGCCACCTTGAATATACTACAAGCCATTTAATGTAGGCCGAAGCCCCAACACTTATGAGGCTCTTGATGTCATCTTGATGCCACCCTGAATATACTACAAGCCATCCAATGTAGGCCGAAACCCCAACACTTATGAGGCTCCCCCACAGGGCTTACAGCCCCCCCATATGCGCACCAGGTATCTCCCATAGTATATTCAGGATAGCATGCGGAGGCTTAGGCCAGGAAGTCCACGATTAAAGGAGATATCGGTCTCCCGTCCCTAGATATGCAGGACGTGGCTGCATACCCAACATAGACTCCCTTCTAGGAGGCCAACATGCCGGAATAGGAACCAGAGGCCAAGAGGGATTGATCTTGAGACCACTTCCCTCCTAGGCAGGCGCCCTATCACTAGGATGGCCTTTGGTTTCGTTCAAGAAAGGAAAATTTTCTGTACATATGTTTTCCTGAGGAAAATTTCTTGTGAAGTCTTTACTAGCCTTTCCTGCGCTAACTTCTCTATACAACTCCGTTTTTAATGAACAAGGAGTCAAAACTATAGTATTTGTGAACACCTACACACTCACGCTATCAGATTCTGAGTTCGAGTCACGAGCCAGAATCGACGGATTTCCCTCTTTCACATATTTCTCAGTTTAAAACCCGTACTAACTATTGCATAAAACACTTTCTGTCAAAATTGGAAGCATGAGGTTGCTCTCCTCGTCGAGCTATGCATTCTGATGCCCTTCGACCTCTTTCAGGGTGATATCTAAGTCTAAGCTAGGGGTCAGCTTGTCAAGCATGGCCCCAGCTTAGCTCTTGCCCAGCTTGATAAGCTAGGGTGCAGCTTCCCAAACAAATGCTGGTTGAGTGCCTTCTGAAGTTTCGTTTCATCATGTGGAATGTCACGCACTATGACACCGGGGTGGAAGATCTCTCTCCATGGTAGAAGCGGTCCTCTTTACTGCGCTTCCTCGCATCGCAATAGGAGTATCCATCCATCCTTTGTCTTCTAGAGTCTTTTTGAAGACTCCCTGGTGTGGCAGAAGCGGTCTTCTACTCCGGTCGGGTACTCAGCGGCTCTTCCTGCGAGTCAGACTCCGATCCCGAATGAATGAGGGAGGTGGTCTTCCTAGGTACACTTCTAGGACCCATCTTCTTCGGAAGTGTGGCGTCTTCCGACCCACTGGAGTCATCTTCTCTCACCAGAAGCGTCTTCTGATGAGTGTCGGACCTCAGCTGCGGCATCAGAGTGGAAGGGGGAGTTATGGCTGCTGCTCGGTCGTCTTCTTCCGAGGTCTCCTTCTTCACCTCATGCTGCCATGTTGGTCCATACTTCACCAACTGATCTTTCGTGAGATTCCTCATTGCTACGTACAAGTAACAGAGAAAAGGTGTCAAGTGTCCTCCTGCCGGGGTACCTATGTACGCTAGCTCTGCCTGTACATATACGTGGAAGAATGCACCCAAGTTGACGGGCACGCCTTCTTCCTTCTTCCATCCGTTCCTTCCTTGCCTGTCCTCCATGAAGAGACAAGTTGTGCTTCCAAGCACATGCCACTCACTCACGATCTTGGGTAAGATCTTCTTCTCGAGTCAATAACCTTGGTCCTCGGATTCTGGTCTGTGGAAGGCCTTGCGCCACCAATCTTTAGTCCAGGAAGATGGTTCTCGAGCTACTCCTGTCTTCGCAGATACACGGTTGCGAGGTGACAAAGCTGCCCAAACCTCCTCCAGAAGACCCTGGTCGGTGAGGTTCCAATCCCATGGGAAGAAGTCGAGACTCAACTCCTAGAGGAAGGGTTTGGCCTCGGTCAATTCTGCTGCGGGTAACACCAATCCTCGAGGATGCATCAACATACTTGGAAATCTGTTGCACTAAGCCACACACACTTACTGTGAGCTGAAGGCTCAGTCCTTCCCAGGTGCCCACAGTCTAGCTTCTACTTCTCAGAAGACGAAACTAGTCTTCCCGAAGACAAGTACTCCGTCTTCTAGGATTCTAACAGTACTTCCTAGATAGCTCTAGTCTTCCGAGCTATATCTAAACCATCCTAACTAAGCAAGGCCTCGCATGGATTACCAAGAAGACAACCCACCATGCATTACATCCTACTTCCTAAGAAGATGGAAAATATGCGAGAAGCAAAGCGTATGAACAAGTTCCAGAAGATGATGGTGGCTCCTGCGGTGACAGTGGCCTCTGGGAAGACCCCCGGGACAGCTTCCGATTCAATGTCTTTCTCGGAAGACCTCCCGAAGTCAGGCTTCCCTTCACTGATCTCACCTGTCTTCGGCTTCCGACTCGCAATCTAACCTCACAACAGACACGAAACCTTCTTACTCTGTTCTTTCGACTTCTCACCTCTCATACAAACTCAGAAGAAGCTTGCTGCATGACGGGAAGACATGACCTCTAGTCTCTCTAGGAAGATGTGGATTTGAGAAGCTTGGAAGACCGGGAGGCACAGGCCTAGTTCCCGACTTCCAACTTCTCGAAATAACAAAACAACTCACCAGGCCACTCAGAATTCGTACCAAGCCTCTCTTAACACCAAAGCAAAGCAAATCCACTCTTGATACGAATTGTATACATCCAACTTCCGAAGACAGTCAGGCTTCCGAAGCGTCTTCCGAAGATGTTCCTATCTTCCGAAGCGTCTTCTGTTCAAGGTTTCGGAAGTAGAGAGGTAGTAGGGTAGGGAAATTGATAGCTGGGATCTCCAATTTGAGGGCTAGGAGTAGGGAAGCTTGAATCGAACTCAGGAAGAAGCAAGAATTGGGCAGCGCTTCCGCACCCAATGTCACAATAGGAAAGTAGGGATGGGGGGATTGATCGATCAAGTTGCCTGCAAACAACCGGGGAAGCACGGGGGATACCAAACAAAGGCGAGAAGCAGTGGGAAGGAAAGAGAACATGGGAAGAACCTCTACTATCTTCTGTCGGCTTCTCAAGCTGTCTTCGATCTTCTACGCGCTTCCGGCTCTGGTTCTAGCTCCAATGCGACCCCACAAAGATGCTTCCGTCGTCAACTCCTGACTACGCCTCAATCGATCAAGACTTCCACCTTCGATTCCACTCAACCGTCCTCCAATGTCAGCTTCCGGAAACACTCCTTCAGCTCGTTACGCTTCTGCTCTCAGCAATTCGACCTCGCCTTTCTTCCAGCTTCGAATCGATCTTGACCTCACTAGATTTCACCTCGCTGTCTTCCTCACTCGAATCAATCACTCTCGAATCGATCTTCTCAACCAAGAAGCGCTCTTGCTACGGGAAGCTGAAATGTGCTAATGCATCTTCCCCGCAGTTTAGGAGTTTCGACCCTCCCGACCTACCTAACCTGTTCGGTGCTACCTGGTAGGTGCACCTACTTCTTACGTGGTTAAGCTTCCGCGGTTGCCGTCTTCCGGAAGATACGTGTCTTCCGCCGTCTTCCGTCTTCCGCCATCTTCCGTCTTCCGAAGACACAACCGAGAAGAAGCTTCCCGGAAGACTGTCATCTCCCGAAGAAGTCAACTTCTTATTACAAAAAGCTCGTAAGATCATCTTCCTTCTAAGGAAGCCGTAATTTTAAGTAACAACGCTTCTTCAGTTATACGAACAAGTTATTAATCTTAAAAATTTCAAAAATTCATGAATCCTGTAATTTGTAGGCACCACAGGATCCACATTGCAGACGTCCCAAGAGCAAAAAGAACTACTTGAGTCCAGTAGATGTGCAAATCAATCCTTAGTAGAATCTGAAAGATTTGAAAAGCAATTAGAAATTGATATTCAGATGGCCTTGGACATGAGAGAGCTTTGCTCTGCTTTTACTATTATGGCTGGTGCTTTTGCATAAATAGCACGCAAGTCCTAATTCCTCAGCACACTCATCCGATGAGTGCTCAACACAGTTTTCATGGACTTAAATTTCTTACATTTGAATCTTTAATGCAAATAATGTTGTTAATGCATGCAGGGTTTTCTCAATTGTCTCGCTCGAAGCTTCTGACCATAGTGATGATTTTTTTCCAGTTGGTGGCATTATTTGCTCTTTATTGTAGTCCATGTCCTGGAATAGAAAACGGAGGAAACTCAGCACCAATCAGTACATGTCTTCTAGGAGTCCATTTTTTTTCAGAAGAACAGGGAGCACAACTGATGAGGACTGTAGCGATGGTACATCTAAACGACAAAGACATGATTAAGTGGTGGGTTAAGCATAGGTCCCAAGTATGGTTTGATCACGTTGTGATGCACGTTTATGATGTTGAACGTTGACTTTGAACCTTTCGAATGAGAAAAAACACATTCTTCTGTTTATTAGAGCAGGTAGGACCTCAAGTAGAAAGGTGTGACATTGTCTTTCAGAAGGCTATTCTTTTACATGTAATATTAGGGATTGTTGTTTATTGGTTAGCGCATGGATCTACTTATTTCTTGATCGGAGAAGGGTTTGGAGTTGGAGAGTTTTCAATGAAAAAAATAGTTCAAGAAGGTGTGAAAGTGACTGTGGCTGTACTCGGTCCTCGTTTCCTTCAGTGCCGAATACGGATTTGCTAATGAGAATCAGCAAAGGTTCAGACGAGTATGTGGACTTCCGAATTGTTTTGGAGCAGTGGACGGTTCACATATTCGTATAAGATCTCCTCCTAGACGAGCGCTCGTAACAGACTACTACAATTGAAAGGGATTTTATTCAGTGTTATTACAAGGGGTTGTAGCTCATGAAGGACAGTTTCTGGATGTGTTCTATGGTATGCATGGATCTGTTAATGACAAACGGTTGCTGAAAAATTCTGGTTTTTACCATAGAGCTCAAACGGGAGAAATCTTGGCGAGTCCTGTGATGCACATCAATGACGAATATCGATTGAAGCCGTACATCTTAGGCGACTCGGGTTACCAAATGAGCGAGTGGTTAGTTATTCCATATTCTGGTCGTCTTGGATCTTTCTCAGCTGAGCAGAAGTTCAACACAGCGCACGTTAGAGGTAGATTAATTCTAGAACAAGCTTTTGGAATGAGACTTACGTTTTCTCTTTCCAGTTCTCGCGCCACTATCTGAGACTAAACTATCAGTTGGAGAGTCATTAACCCGTCCTGTCCTCATGGAGGAATCTGCCACACTCAGAGGTCTGACAGAGGACTCGATCCTTGGAATGAGTCTATGATATCGTTATACATTTCATCGAAAGCAAGTGGCACTCCAGTCTTACGTCTCTCATCTATTGTCGTAGTTGTCCATGGCTCATTCCCAAACTTGAAGTTCCAATCTTTAATAGGTTTGTACAGTCACAAAAGGCTGTCCCATTTAGTCTTTTCTTGTTTCCAGCTAGATTGAAAGCCTTGCAATGCCATCTTTTGCACCAACTCTTCCCATCTCTCTTGACTGCCTATTATGAGATTCTAAAACTACTCCCAATATTATCGACCGATTGCTCTCTCTTGAGCTCCAACAAGGCAATACACTTTGAATGAGATCATCTAGATGAGTTACCTAACGGACCTGCCACATCATTGTTGGTTGTTGGCTGATCAGGAGCATCAAAGAAGAAACCAATGGTTGACTATCAACAAATTTGGTGTCCCACTCCGGCACTAAATCAAAGTTCAGATCCACGTGTAGATTCGCCTCCATTTTTCTGAGAAGACAATGAAAACATAATTATATACTCGCACGTCGAGAATGGCAGATTTATCACGGACCATGCTCTAGCATACAGGAAGCACGTAAATAACCCGGCTAAGTATATACTAAGTAGCAAACAGAGGCAAAATGCGTGGTAGCTTGCCATCTGGAGTTAACCAATTGTTTGCACCGAGAGGATGTGCAGACGAGAATGTGTAATGCGAAGCACATTCTCAGAAATTGTTCCCCCGGTATAGAATACAATGTAGCTGACATGTACAGTATGCAATGATGCAAGCTGATCGAAGCGAATCAAGAATCTAATGCAGAACTGAAAATCCTGGAGTTTAATACAGCAAAGTGAAATAAGTAAAGAGCTTCAACAGCGAACAAGGAATGGGATTACGAGGCCTCAGGTCTCTCTGACTTCATCAACATCCAGCAGCGGCGTTAGGCTACAGATGAAGCACAGAGAAAGTACCAAAAAGAAAAGTGTCATGTATGCTATCTTGGAACGTCAAGTTAGCACAAATTCTTGTAACCCAAGAGGACTGACCAATGGGAATGTCACGTTAAGAGCACGTACATGAGATGGTGCCGCCAGATATCGAAGTGCAAAGTAGTGACATGCACAATACGTTGTGCAAGCGGATCAAAATGAATCAAGAAGCTAATCAAGAAGGGTCTAAACAGACTCAAGAGCGCACTGAGTATGGGAGTACCATAATGGAAGGAAGAGAGAGAATGTACATGAGTTCAAGAACAATCATGAAAACAGCCGAAAGTGACGAGTCAAGCGTACGACCAGCAGGCGGTGAAAGAAAGATATCAAAAGGACAATGATAGCTTCATCAACCAGCACTTTTTTGCTTCTAATGTAGTCTCTTGATCTGTCAAAGAGAGCTCAATCCCTAATCCTTGCATGGTGCTGTGAGTTAGCGGCAGACAATTCTAAATTTCTAGTTTCAAGGCGCGGACAGAAAGTTGCCACGAAAAGTTTGATCAGTTGTGGGACCAGTTTTTCTCCACGTGGTGTCCTAGTAACTTGAGGAAGTACCCCTGGGGTACCCCCAGTCCAAAACTGTGGAGCTGTCGATTTTGCCTCGGGACTCCCTCCTTCTTGAAAATACTGCACAATGAGAAGACAAAAGTATTTCTTCTGACATAAAATTTCTTTTTAGATAGAAAAAAAAGACTGGTGGGAAGAGGCCCGTACTCCAAGAAACTGCCTTACGGCTTGTAGCATACAATTGTGTACTGTACCACCAGACGTATAAGTGGAAAGCTTACACGATAACCGAAGAAATATCAAAATTTGGAGATGTCTTCATCCTCTTGGCAGCCTACAGGCAAACCAGAACCATTGGCAGGTGGAACGGAAGAAATCTGATATAACGGGAAGATCGAATCCATCGATTAACAACATAATAATTACAATGTGCACGCAGAACCTTTAATATTTGCTGTTTTATTTTGATGATTATACGCCTGATGTACATGTCATGAAATTCTTCCGGAAGAAATGCTAAATATATTTTAAGGTGTGGAATTATAGTAGTTGGCAAATGGGGACAGACCATTAACTATAGATTCAGAGTCTGAACATCCGTGTTGCTGTCCAAGGTTGAAATCACATGCGATGTGCACTGTTATAGAAGGCATTCAGTTTATTTAAAGGTCTGGCCATGGCAAATATTGTATGAAGAAGGAAAAAGGGCGTAAGGGGGAAGAGTAGTCTATCAGCCACTAGGAACTGATATCAAGAGAAGTTTGCTGATATGAAGATAAAGTTGTCTACTTCAAAAACTATTAGAGGTGTAGATGTCGACTTCGATATCCTTGAGAATCGGAGTATTTTTTCTGCCTCTGTCATAATAATACAGGTGAGATCCGAAGGGTTAAACAGTTAAATTCCATGTGAAGCCAATCCTTTAGCAGAAGTTATGGATCTGTTTTGCTGACTTTTCTCTGATCGCTAGATCTTATTTCCGTGTGACGCGATTTCAGGGTGAACAGGTTGCTAGAAAGAAAAGAAATTGGACCTCTCAATCTCAAAAAAAGTCCATCGATAAGTCGTACGTATACGTACAAGCTAACCCCTTAAGCACTCCCCTTATGTCAACATTCATAGTACGTAAACTCTCCAGAATATAACCAAGCAGACCCTTTGCGCCATTAGTATAACGCTAGAAATCATAAATACCCAATCGGCACCTACAAGCTAAGGTCTAGCTTGTTCTTCTCATCTTTCAAACTCTATAGCATCACAATTAAGCATCCTAATGAATTAGATGAAGTGCGCATGGAAACCTTACAACGAGCTCTACCACTTGGTGACCTGAGAATGTAGATCCAAAAGTCGTTATTTCTCCTCATGAGTGCTTTAGAGCAAATACATGAAGCTTTAAATTTGACTTTCATGTAGAAGCTGGTCCACGATACGATATCATCATGTATACTTATTGACATGCATCTGCACTCTTGATCAACATATCATTGATATGGCAAAATTGATTGTGGATAAGAAGTCAATTTGTAAGAAGATTTTTCAAAAGATCTATGGATTTTCTAAAATCAAAGTACTACTGTTTGGAGACCATGGTGAAGCAAGCCGCGGTCATATGTTACCATGGCAACAAGAATGTCAAGAAACCGAGAGGGAATATTTCTACAATTGTCTCAACTTCTCGAAGCTCTTGGAGAACCAATGCCACATATTGAGCAGATTTTGGAGGATGGAACGAACGGCTATGGTACACATGCTCCCCTCATGTTGCACTAAGGAGTCGTTGCTTAAAGAGTTGAACACCAAGCTAGTGAGTATCGGTGATGATGAGATTAGTGAGTCCCGCTATTATACTCTATGATGGATTCTTTTCTCCATCTACAGGTTTCATAAGCGTTTGCAAAGTTTGATACTTGTGTGGGTTTGAAAAATGCACTTATGAGAGAAACGTGACCAAAGGAACAATCCGAGTTGGAAGCTCTAAGGGATCAACTCATGCGAGAGCAGATGTTGCATAAGAATATTTATTACGTGAAGAGCGGGTCGGCAAAGAAAAACCCAAAGAAAAACCTATATGTTATTCATGATAAGATGGATCAAGTGAAGACTAGCATTCTTCGTCTTGTGAGCAAGTTAAAGAAGTTGTTTGTTGCTGCTTTACCAATGATTCTCATTGATATGCTCACCCATGGACGAGAGCTAAGAACATATTGTCATCTAAAACCAACAGGACTTTGATTTAATGATTCTAATTTTACTATTTCTTCATTAGTGAAATGTCGAAGAGACTTGGAGTTAGTAGGAGATGTCAAGCATCATAGTGGAGATCTATCGAGAACAAGTTCCAGGGTCAATTTCTTTCATGTTTTGTTGGATCATGCCACTTTCCTAGCAACATACATGGATGACAAGCGAAATGGAGCTGACGTGAGAGAGGAGGTTCCGACAAGATGCCGCAACTTCAGCAACTCACGTTCTACATAAAATTTCAAGATGTTGCCACATGTCTTGCTTCTTCAAATGGACAACTCAGCGTAGGATAACAAGAATCAACATGTTCTTGCTTATTGTTCTGAGCTTGTTTCAAGAAGAGTTTTCGAATCCATCGGGGTGAAATTTCTTATGGTGGGACGTACATATGAAGATATCGATGTAGCTTTTTCCAAAGTGAGCACTTGTATTAGCACATAGATGTTTTGACATTACCAGCAGCACTTAAGGAGAATTTTGAGAGTTTGAAGCGCAACATCCAATATCGTTACTTCTTGAAGAAGTTGCTGATTACAAGTCACATGTCTAAGACTTCATAAAGAAGATCGAGGGACATTCTCTTCCGATTGCTTTCAAGTTCACGATGAGAGATAACGTTTTAATCTTCCAATACATGAACGACTTAGAGGGTGAATGGATACTAGAGGAAAGACGTACCTTGTGGAAAAATATCATGGACCTTATGTTATGTAGAAGAGAGATCGGTAGTAAAGATGACAACGACTCATCTTAAACTAGGAGAAGTCAAACTTTCTGTGGATAATCTCATCAAATATTTGGTAAAACATATCCGGATGAGATGTCCAAAGGGTCCAAGATGTATCAACCACTCATTTCTTATTGAAAAAGAGTGTTAACTTACTTGGAGCAAGTTGAAGCTCCATATGAAGATTTGTTCCATGATTCTTTTTTACCACATATGAATCATGTAACTGGCTTCAAGGAGCTGATATCATAAAGACTATAAATGCAAAAGTTTATGATTCTATTGAAGATTTTGACGATGATTGTCCTCGTGTAGATTTTAATTATTTAATTTTAATGTGATTCTATTAATTTATATAACTAATATCAATTCATATTATAATATATTTATAATCAATATGTGTTATAATCAATTCATATGAATATATATTAATAGAATAGAATTAATTATTAAAATTGAGGTTTTACTAATATAATATGATAATCTAAATTAATAATATAGTTTGAAAATTTAATGTACATTTGAAACTAAATTTTATACATTCTCGCTTTTGCTTTTCAAGTACATCCACTAGATCATCGAACAACTCATCAAGAGCATTGATGAGGTAAATAGAGCAATTGTAGGTAAATTTTTTGATGAAAAAATTATTTTCCTCCAATTGCTCTATTTACCTCCTCAATGCTCTTGGGCTCATTGCTGTCACGAGAAAATAGAGATAAAAGTAAATAAAGCAAATTAGACAAAAGTTCTGAAAATGTTTTGCAAAAGCTTTATAAGCTACATAAATACTTTTTATTCGTTAATCTTCCTCTTCTTATGTTGCTCTTCATGGTAAGGTTTCTAATATTGAACCCTCTTCTCCTCAATCAATCTCTTCAAGGTCTTATTAGACAGTCTGTAGCGTGGAACTTGAAGGTGAAGCTCCTTATTGAGATTTTGAGGATAACCTCATATATCTTTGAATGAAATATTTGTAGTTGGATCTTCAAAAAGCTGATGCTTATGAAGCTGAGATACAATAGCCGAAGCATCTATGTGGAACAAAGCATAAGGGGTAGCAAATGAAAGAATACTCTTATATCCATATTAACTATATCTTCAACATGCTCCAGATTTCTTAAAAGATTCACTTGCATTATCAAAAGCTATCACAACATACGTTGATATATTTGCAAATACAAACATATCAGACTAGGTACAGTCTCAACTTCAAGTAGGGACGAAATATTTGAACTCCGGAGCAAATCTACCTCTATGGATTCTGTATTTGCTTTGAAGTTCAGAGCAAACCCTCAACTTCTATTCCAGAATAAACAAATTTATAGCAATCCTCCTCTTGTACTCTTCGTTTTGAAACTCTCACGTTCAAGACAGGAAGGATGATCGTCTTTAAGTTCAGACTAAATCATCCTTAAACTCTCTTTGCTTTGAAGTTCAGAGTAAACTCTTAACTTCAAGACGAGATGAGAGATTATCTTAAAGTTCAAAGCAAATCCTCCTCTTGTACTCTTCACTGTGAAGACCAATACTAATTTTCAAGTTCAAGATAAGAAGAGAGATCACTTTGAGTTCATAGCAAACTTTCTAAGTTTCCTCTTTGTTTTGAGGTTTTGAGCGAACTCTTTACTTAAAAAAGAGAAGAAGGATTGTCTTGAAGTTCAAGCAAAACCTCTTGTACTATTTGCTTTGAAGTGCAATGCCAACTTTCAACTTTAAGATAAGAAGAGAGATCTCTATGAAGTTCAGAACAAACCCTCCACTTTCCTTCTTCGCTAAAATTATAGCGAACTTTAGGCTGCAAGACCAGATGAAAGATAGTCTTGAAGTTCAGAACAAAATCTCCTCTTTCATTTCTCTCTTTGCTCAGAAATTTTGAGAACTCTCAACTTGAGACAAGATGAGAGTTGTCTTGAGGTCCAGAGCTAACCCTCCTCTTGTACTGTTCATTCTGAAGTTCAAAGAGAAATTTCAATTTCAAGACAATAACAGATATCGCCCTGAAGTTCAGAGCAAACCCTATGTTTTTTTTCTTTCTTTGAAGTTCAGAACTAACTTTAGAATTCAAAACCAGGATATCCACCATTGCTTGAGTATAGAGATTAATCAGAACCAAGCAGAAGGATGAATAAGACTCAGTCAAAGCTTATACCTCACCGTAAAGTTGTTCAGTTTGACCTACACAACTGTCAATTTGTTAGTACACCATTGACCTCTAGGAGAAAAGTTCTCAATTGAAGATTGTCCTATTTCTAATGAAGAGAAGGCGTAGATGACAAAGCGCAACAGGCTCGATTAACTGGGCCGCTGTTTGCACTCGTCTTGAGCTAACCTTTAGCATTAATGTATTATCTTAATACATGGCTAACCCAAGACTAAAGCACATCATCGCCGTAGAACACACTTTTTGTTATATCAGGGGTACTTTAGACCAGTATTTAGAATACAAGCACTCACCTCAGCCAATCTCTCTATTCTGTTACACTGATGCTAACAGGAGAGGTCACATCGAGTCACCATGTTCAACTTCTGGAAATATTTTCATCTACTCTCAAGGAGCAATCAGTTGATCATCGAAGAGACAGAAATATATCGCACTATTAAGTACTGAAGCTGCGTATATGGCACTCAGCACATGTTCTTCAGAAGCAATACGACTTCCTTAACTCTTAGCTGATATAAGAATAGCTGAGAATGAGACTATCACTTTCCATTGTGATAACTACAGTGCAATCGCACTAGTAGAAAGATCCAAGTTCCACGACAGGAAGAAGCATAGAGATATTCGATACCATTTCATTAAAGACTAAATTATATCCAAGACAACTGAAATGAAGTGCTTCCTTACTCAAGAAATAGTATACGACGTCCTAACTAAGGGTCTATTGGCTCCAAAAACTCCTACCAAGACTAAGATAAATATTTAATTTGCAACAACTAGTCTCTGAGTGAGAATGTTGGAATTAGACTTTCTAAGTGTGAACTTCAGATACCTTGAAGTTCACATGAAATTCTTTTTACCTTAAAATACATAGAGAGAAAAACAAATATTCCTTTTCATGTTTTCATACCAGCACGGGGGTTTTAAACACGATAAATATCAGGTACCTGGTGTTCTGTACCGGTTCATTTTTCTTTTCATCTGTTCTTTTTCTCCCGGTTTCATTTCTAGAAAATATACTTTATACCTGCAATCTGGAATTCCAACCGGCGGCCGAAAAGACAACAACAGCCGATACTATCCTAGCGCCAGACCGACAGTTGATGGTTAACGCTTAGCGGAAAGACTCTTGGAATGGCGTAAGGCCAAGTACTTCCATGATCTGTGTCAGTAACAAATCATCGTCTTGAATCTTATAATGTAGTTAGAGCTGTTCCGAAGTAGCGCAAGTGTGCGGGTTTCCTTATGGGTTACTTAATTTCAGGGTACGAGCTCGAGGCCCTTCTACCCCGCGTTCGTCTCAAACTTCCTGTGCTAGTGGACAGGTTGACAAATGGAGAGCTACCGACATTGTCAAGCATTTCAGTGCATTGGATTGTTTTATTGCATTCATCATGAGTGTCAAACTTCTTTGCTCGTGTCGATTTTGCAGATATCGTATCCGGGCAACTAGTAGCAATATGTTATAATCACTCGTATTTCCTTCTTTGCTCTCCGGCATAATAAATTGACCCCGTGGCCTTCTCGTGTCGTGGAAAAGGGAATCCTCGGAGGACAAAAGACCAGTTACTGCATGCAGAGGAATATCATCATCTTTCTTTACGTTACTGCAGCCGCATTCCGCTTCCAGATCCGTTTCAGTTAACTGGCTGAATTCGCTGGTTTTACGCTATGAGTGATGCACAGACCGACAATGTCTCTCTGCAAAAGTTTCGGCACTGCCTGTTCACAACAGTGACGGAGAACTCGAACACCTGCCCATGCTAGAAGATGGAAACGACAAACGGGAAGCGCTTTATACTTCCACTTGAAAAATAGTGACAGGAGTCCGCTCCGCATGGACGCAAGACGTAAGGACCATGCCAAAATTTTGATGTACGCCAAACTCACATCGGTAACGTGTTGCTCATGTTCAACCTTTCCTACCATTCTTCTATTAGGCAAGAAGACAGGCATGTAAATTTGGCCTGATACTAACTTCATGATGGTAATTCCCTCGTTACAGAAATCTTACAACTAACAGTTTCCAGGCGATTGCAAAGTTTTAGAAATGGACACTACAACAGAAATGTCTATACAATCCAGTTTTTACGATCGGAAGCAAAGTCAGTCGTTCAGTTTAGCTAGTGCTAGCATGCATATGGAGGCCGACCTTGCGTGCAGATCTATTACTCAAAGTCTGTTTTATGTAGTTTACAGTCTGCCGATGAATGAAACAAGCAGATGGGGAGAGAGGCTACTGCAAGCATGCGCAGACACTCATGGAGAACCCAAGTGAGGAACTGAACGAAAAAGAAAGTCTCCAACAGACGCAAGAGAAGTTCTCAGTCGGAGCAAATTGATGTCGTGAGAACAATGGAAGAAAATTTCATTTAATTTGCTGGAGTCTGACAATCGTCAAGGAAGCATAGAGCTGAGAGTGTTGGATGAGTAGTAGAATGGGTCTTCTTCAGATACAATCATATGTGCACAGAAATATATTCCACAATTCTTACCAGAACTTCTTCAAGCTCCTGTACACCTAGAATATATAAGCTTAAGTAACAACCTATTCGGCAAGAACCTAGTGGTAAGGGATGCAAGGCTGCAACATCGTCTTGGCATGCTCTTACACCAGTACTCCTCGAAACCTCAGGCCTGTAAACCTTGGAACAAGTGGCCTAAGCTTAAGGTCTCTTGGGAGCTCCCTCGAACTTGTTGTTTGTCAAATCTATTGTGGTGAGAGAGCCCAAACTGTCGATGCAGGATGGGTAGGAATCCAGAAGGTTGTTCCTCAAAATAAGGGTGTTGAGATTGCTTAGCTTGCAGTACTCGCCAGGGATGGGTCCGATGAGGTTACAGCCGTCAATGATCATCGTCTTGAGGTTGGACAGACCACCCAAAGTGGTGGGGAGGAGTCCGTTGAGGCCAATGTTGGTCATGTTGAGAGACTCCAAAGCACCTAAATCTCCCAGACCGGAGCATATCACGTACGGTTCTCCAGCAGGAGGGGCCGTTGGAATATCCGATTGCGTTATAGCCAGACCGATCACTCGACCACCGCCGTTGCATGTGACTCCCGTCCATTGGCAACAGTTGGTTCCTTCTATCCATGTACTGAATGCTTTTCCTACCTGCCAAAGCTCACGCGAGAAGTACAACAACGCACTGCTGTCCGTCGCGCTGCAAGTCTGCGCATGTGTGGCTTCAGCGGCTACTGACAGAACAAGGAGCAGCGTCCAGAATCGAGCGTGACCCATCTTGGGCAGCAGCAGCCTGTGGACGAAAGAGCTAATTAGTGGAACTGCACACAGCCAACAGCCCGACGGAAAAATGGTCAGAGTTCCAAAACCTCTAATTGCAATATGCGCATGTTTGTGTCCTCACAGTCCCAACAATCGACCGAAGTTCCAACATCCGGAGGCTGATAATGAACCAACAACACCAGAACAACAACGTCACCAGAATTAGGATACCCTCCCCAAGAACTACCCAAACATCAGCAGCGAGGAATGAGAAACGCTAGCGCTGGCCACACGCCATAGCTACACACGAGCGTCGGCTGGCCACTCACTCGACTGATTCTTGTGACAGGGGTTGTAACGTAAAGGAGATACTCACATTGCTCTCGAGAGTACAAGACAAGTGTCGGAGAGAGAACTGGCACACCTAGTAAACTGTCTTAAATGAATTGCTGAGTGACTGCAGAGGTTTCAGGAATGCAGGAGATGGGAGTACTCCCTGGATGAGAGAGAGAGCTGTGGACCTCCCTGATTGCAGTGGAGGCAGTGGAGTTTGCAGTGGAGTTCCAAGCACTTGTACGGCGACTAGAAGAGGTGGGTCCGAACGAGTCAGACAGGATGGGCGTACGTAAAACCAGTACTGTGACAGTGGTTCATATATAGTACAATGCCATGATGGAGACTTTTACTTGTATGCATAGTGCGCTGAGTGAGAGATAATTAAGCAGGTGTTTCGGAAAATCGCAAGCTGCCGTAGTCGTCAGCGAAATATCACTCCGGGGGATGGATTATCACGAGCGAGCCAACAACCCACCTCGAGCAGTCTCCATGACAGTGCGGTTCCTGAGCTGAAACAAATGTTGACCCCAAAATCGACACTGATACTCTCTTGAGTCTTGATCACAACACTACACATTGTGAAGCGAAACCCCGGAAATTCAACTCAAACTGCTGAAAGATGATAATTAACGGCTGCTCAGAGTCCCAATTACTCCAGTCGACTAGCTCCGTCAATCCGCAGGTTTGCTTCAAACAGGAAAGAAAACAAATAAATAGGCGAGGGCTAGCTGATTCCTGCATTTCCCTGTGTTAAATCATATAACTATGGACGGTGGGAGTAGATTTCAGTTACCTGCGAAATATTCTCATCTTAGTATTTTCCTGTTCATGACTCCATCAGACATATCCCATCTGAATCAGAGGGAACTTTGTGTACTAAATAATGTTATGCATCCAAAGTGAGGTTATTCTAGAAACAAGGAAAAAGACAAGCGATTTTGGAGGGTATGAAAATCTAGTGATGTTATTGGGAGATATTGCTGTTTGTGTGAGGAGCGCTGGGGACAAATATCACAAATAGTCTTGGAACTGTAATTATGTGATAATATTAACTTTACCATGTAATGACAATATTAACTCTCATTAACATGATCACGTATTAATCAGCTATCCTGGTTAGAGACAGTGCTTGGAATCTCCCACATGAGCTCGAATCCAGCTTCCAGGAAAGGAGTAGCCTGCAGAGAGCTTCTGAAAGTTGCAAAGCGCTAACAATGAAAAAATACAAAGCCAAAAAAAATTATTATACAAAAGAAGAAGTTAAGGGGGTCACTTTATCATTCTAGCTTTTGCTAGAACTAATGAAGAGAAGAGAACACGTCATTCTTCGAAAACCAAAATAGTTATAATGAAAAAATGATGTGTGTTCAATATAATGAACGAACTAAGACTCATTATGCAAGCAACATGCCGCAGAGAGAATTGGCACCCACCCTTGATAAGGTTATTACAGAGTTTAAAACTGAAAAATACAAAAATTATGCAGGCAACATGCCACAGGGAGAATTGGCACCCACCTTTGATCGGATTATTACAGAGTTTAAAACTGAAAAATACAAAAATGTAGGGAAAGGTGCAAACGTAGGGATTTGAAACTGGAATTCAACCAGAAGCAAGGTGAACATCGCTTCATAGATATTCACTTACATTCTAAACTCTAAATCTCTAATTCAAATTAGTGCCAAAATTTAGAGATCTGCACGTAGCCCGGCTCTGCAATGCTGATTTCTCTCGGCGCTGGTCCTCCCAAGCAACACTCTTACTCTTCGTCGGATGTCAAACTCTCTCCAGTTTATCGCATATGCTCCAATTTTCCTTGATAAGGGTTGACGTACGAGTACTTCGCAGATCTCTAATTCAAATTAGTGCTAAAACATAGTGATCTGCAACGATCGAACTCTCGTAGCCCGGCTCTGCAATGCTGGTTTCTCTGGGCGTTGGCTCTCCCAAGAAATGTAACCATCGCGATGATGCTCTTCGCTCTAGTTGCTTTCACACAGGATTCACTTAAACGTCTCTGCTGTTGAGACTGGTCACGATTAGTAGACTGGTCCTGGTCACGCTTTAGTCAGTTCTGCTTGAACTGCAGTCCGAAGGGGAATCAATGAATCTCAGGTATTGAACATGCAGACTTTACCTCAGTGAAATACCCATAACAATATAAGAGATAACTAATAACAAGATACAAAATGAATCAATATGTGAGGACTGTTATCCGATATGTGGAAATTCCAGCTTTTCGAAGTCTTCCAATCCAGGACTATCGTAAATTCTCCCTGTGTGCATTAACCATGTTCACTGGAAAAGTACTGGATGCATACATAATATCGTTTATCTTATGTATCACATCGGTTCTGCGTTACATATACGCAAAGTACAACCTGCTTATTCTTGATATGCTTTTATTAGACTGCAGGAGACAAACATTCTGAGTCGTCGAGCATACCTTTCCTCCTTCAGACTCCTTTCGATTAGTCCATGTTCAGATATAATTGTTCTACGCAGTGATTCATGATCATGTAAACCTTCGCAAATGCGCTAGACGTTAGTTCTTCTGGAAAAAGACAGCATCCGACGTCAGCCAAACCAGATTAAACATTCGCCACACCTCTGCCCTTAGGACGAAGACTTGGTCTCTTTTCGAGTATGCAACGTTGGACTTCTTTTAGCTTGTCAAGCCTGCAGTTGCCGTGTCGGCTGTCCCCTACGTTGCTTTCAAGTCAACGCTATGCACGCTACGCGTTTCGCAAATTTAGAGCACTAAGATATAGGTTAATAATCTTAGCTGAACCTAGCCTGTTCTTTCTGGCTGCCACTTACCGGGCCCGGGGGTATTGTGTCTTCACGTGAACCCCCACGAACCATCACAGCTAAAGATCACCGGAACATTTAGTACGTAGACTTCGGTAAGTTGATTTGATCTGCTGAAGCAAAATGTGGATCTAGGTTTATCTGAGTACACTTGCTGATGTCAAGCACTTGTAGGTTGCAGGGTTTCACTTCTGAACCATTCGGATTTAGCAAGTCAGCTAGCAGTCCAACACAGCAACTTGAGAACCTGTTATATGAGTCTGAGAAACTTTAACTCATTCATCAAGTGCCGAGGCAGATTGTGGGGTCAGCTACTTAGTACGTACCTCACTACTTAGTACGCCCCAGTACCCTACCACTGATAGACTAGCTAGCTACTGTTGTTTGAGTCACTATAAAACGGAGGTAAGTACAGTACACAATATCGGTCGTCCTGCCTCTCCAGTTCTAGTACACCAAATAGGCCAGCGATTCCTCCCTTCTGCTGAATTTCTGGGGAGAACTCGATCGTAGTATCCACTTCAGTGACATGTTGCAAGGGATAAGTGACCTTCTAGCTCGTGAGATGATATTTCTTTGACTTTCAAGGTCTCCATTCTTATCAAGTTGTCCGGTTGGGGCACGTTGCGTCGTATGCATTGACAAGGAACATTTGATTGCCGACAGAATTGAGGAATTGCACGAAGGCTAATACGGTGGTTACGTTTGACATACAAGGAGCATCATGGCTGATGCACGTGTGAAAGCTTTGGCTATCTTATGTCTAGTTGCTATTTGCGCAACAGTGGCAGACGCTCAAGCTCCTCCAAGAGGTTTAAGAGCTAATTTCTACCGGTCTTCCTGCCCGAGAGCGGAGCAGCTCATTAGAAACACCGTAGCACAAGCGTTCGCCTCTGATCCTACCATCCCTGCCGGACTCATCCGAATGTTCTTCCATGACTGTTTTGTGCGAGTAAGTGGTACCACGGCAACACCTCACCTCCTTACTTTTAGCTCCCTTCGGTCTTGTTATCTAAATTAAGGCCTAGGCGAGATACGTTTCTTGCTGGTTGATGAGTGTTGTGTAACATACGTACGTTGAATGTGTTCAAGCTCACATTCTCGGGCCTTTGCAGGGTTGTGATGCCTCCGTACTTCTAGACAACGCCGATTCCGAAAAGTTGGGTGCACCGAATGCCAACTCTCTGCGAGGATTTGAGGTTTTGGATGCGGCGAAAGCAGCCGTTGAAGCAGTCTGCCCTGGAGTAGTATCTTGCGCTGATATTATCGCCTACGCTGCCAGGGACGCAATGGAATTGGTACGATCACAGCTTATATTCTGCCTCTGTAATGAATCGTCCTGCTAACTAATATTTAACTGACTGCTGCACAGTCCTTCTTGTACTAAAGGGTTACAGTACCTTCCCGCATGCAGGCCGGAAACCTGAAAGTGAGCACCTGGTTCGGAGGACGAAGGGATGGGTCGGTCTCCGTCTCTTCTGAGACTTTGACAGAGCTGCCTGCTCCTTTCGCCAACTTCACCACTTTGCAGAAGGCTTTCCGGAAGAAGGGCCTCGACCAGAACGATTTGGTCATTCTTTCAGGTCAGGAACATCTTAGCAGCCATCAGCTCAATGTGAAAAACAACATTTGAGCCATTGCGTGTGTGCGCATTTGAGCCAGCTGGATCAGCTTCAATTGCAGGCGGGATGTAAATCTGACGACAGATGTTGCTTGCAAACAGGTGCACACACCATCGGTACTGCTAGGTGCGGTGCCATTCTTCAGCGATTGTACAACTTCAAGGGTACCGGTCAAGCCGACCCCGCCATTGACCGGAGATACGTCCAGACCCTCAGAAACCTGTGCCCATCAAACGCTCCCGGTAACAGAATCAACATGGAGATGAAGACCCCCACCGTGCTCGACTCGAACTACTTCCAGGATGTCAACGGAGGACGTGGTCTGTTCGAGTCCGATAACGCTCTGAGGTCCACCCCACTCGCGAGGACTCTCGTGAGCATCTACAGAGTTCCCCAGGTCTTCACCCCTTCCTTCGTGAATTCCATGAGGAAGATGGGCAACATTGGCGTCCTCACCGGTTCCCAGGGCAAGATCCGCACCAAGTGCAACATCGCCTAGACTACTGCTATCTCTTGTTGCATCTTCTCTTCATCATTCAGCTGCACTTGAACCTCGACGAAGAAGTACAAGGCCGGCGCCCATGGACTCACGAGTTATGGCAGCCAACCTGAAAGGCTGGCTGTTGTCTTAACCGACGCAGACGAACCTGTGCATTCAAACTTAGTCCTCTATGTTCTCGGAAAACCAGAAATTGAAGACTTGTCGAGACTTCTCGCTCCGTATGTTCAAACAGTCCCAACTTTGCAATCGATTTAAAGGCAATAAAGGTATGTACTGTCTTTACCTGCACACAGAATGATGAATTTTATGTGAAATTCAGTCTGAGCGTGATACACGTGCCTTGCAATCGGTATACTAGGCTATCGATATCTAGATCTATTCATCACAATATTACAGACGCATTTCTAGCGTGGAACTTGTTTCTGTGGTACGTATAAATCCTGTGTAATCTAGATAAGTCGATGGTGCTGCCATTTATGCCAACGACCTATAACCCGAAGCCTATCGACCGCCGTGCCGTTACCTCATGTGGAATATTTTACTGTATATTAATCTTTTGTGGTAATTGAAAATCATGAGTTCGGATGTCCCGGGGTTTCTTTAAACCTAGGGCAACTCTGTACTATCTTGGGTCGTCAGATATATGGAATTCGTTAAACTTTGTAACAAACTATTCCACTGTCACTCTTGCCCCACCTCCGTCTGGTGTTTCGTCCGACAGCTGCTGGTGGTCGACCTCCTCCGACCTCCGTTCGTGCGTCCTTGGCCATATGCGGCCTGGTGTTCCTTCAACTTGGATTTGTCTACTCCGGGCTCGTGCTTACACTTCAGTCTCCTTGTGGTTATCCCAGTTGCTAACTCCCTGCGTGGTGATTTGGTTCCGGTAGCCTTCTCTGGTGTGGCCTGAATTCTTTCCCACCTTTGTTGATCGTCTCGTTAATAGATTTCGAGTCTTCAGCGCCCAAAAAAACGGAAACTCTCTACTATCTTGGTAAGGACCGCATGCAAGATCCAAGGCAAACATGAAGATTCACACTTGGTCGTTCTGTGGAGAAGGACTGTGATGATCATGAGATAAGTGGTAGGCGTACTCGTAAGGGGGAATCCCGCCTGGAGAAGGTTTGGTTGCCATATTTTACTTTGATGTACACGTAAGAAAGTGGTGCTAGGGGCACTCTGTTTCGATAAAGAGGCACGGATAAGGATCCATAACCTTCTCCTCCGGAACGACCATTCACTTAGAATGAGTAGTTGCAAGTCCTCCCAGTGTAGCAGTCTGGATTCCAGTACTGCTAAAAATAAATAAATAAATAAATAAAGATCCATATCTTTTTCCCTTTGCGGAGTACTGTAGGTATACAGGTTTTAGCGGGCCCTACTGCAGGACTCGCATGACTGGTAGACTACCAACGACGGCAGACCGGTAAGATAGGAGTGTTTTTCCAGGCAACTTTGCAGAGGTCACGTGAGATACGAAGTCATGGAAGTCAAGTCAGGAACATACTTCCGGTACTGGTGGAAGCACGTTATTGCTATAAAACTGTCAGGGGTATCAAAGTTAAGCAAGAAGATTCTTCAACGGGAGGAAGGAGAAAAGCAAGAGTTTATTAAACGGTAAACTTCGTATATACACAATCGTGGATGGCAGGCACCAACTGGTGCCAATGGACCGGAGTCACATGCAACGGCTGTGGGCGCAGGCGGATATTCCAACGGCCCCTCCTGCTGGAGAACCGTACGTGATATGCTCCGGTCTGGGAGATTTAAGTGCTTTGGAGTCTCTCAACATGACCAACATTGGCCTCAACGGACTCCCCCCCACCACTTTAGGTGGCCTGTCCAAGCTCAAGACGATGATCGTTGACGGCTGTAACCTCATCGGACCCATCCCTGGCGAGTACTGCAAGCTGAGCAGTCTGAACACCCTTATTTTGAGGAACAACCTTCTGGATTCCTACCCATCCTGCATCGACAGCTTGGGTTCTCTCACTACGATCGATCTGACAAACAACAAGTTCACGGGAGCTCCGAAGAGACCTTCGGAGGTTGACTCCACCAAGTATTTGTGAACAGCGAGGGCGGTGTTGTGGGCTTACCTTAGGTTCTTGTGAGTAGATTGTTAAGCTGAAACTCGAAAGATATCCTCAAGAGCCTGTACGCAGGACCTTGAAGAAGTTCTAGTACGATTTGCGGATTGTATCGATATCTCTGTATACACATAATTGTAATTGAAGACGATTTATTCAATTTTGTTGTACTACTATCGGGGTCTAGCAAATTAAACGACATTATTCGTCCGCAATTTCACGACTTACAAGTCGTTGTCTGAAGCTCATGTTGTGCTTCATTTGACTGCCCTCAACCTCAGGTTCACGAGCCTTCTGCTCCAGCTACCATCGCAGCTCGCTGTACAGATTCTGAATATAACTAACAGTCCAGCATGTGAAGAAATAGAACTGTGGGAGAGATAACTGACAAAACTCGATCTGTTACGCACGTGGGCTGGGCCAAGCATTTTCTCCGTAACTATTATAAAAGAACTATTATAGTCCTGTCGGGAGCAACGGATGATGGCTCGTACATATGATCGGCACGCACGGTCATACCTTTACGTGGAGTTCAGGAAGATAAACACTCCCCCGTTCAGCATATTAACTAGCTTCTTCCTGATATCTGCGTAGTCCTGATTTGCCTCAGACGGGCTGTCACCGATTCCTACCTATCTTTCACACAACGTCTTCTGACGATTCAACAGTTACATATGACAGTGACAACGTCCTACTCTCATCTTAATCGAAGAAGCTTGTCATGATCATCGAACATGTGCACGTGGTGTGGTGGAACACAGAGTCACTTCCATGCAACTATCGTAAGGTCAGGAATAGGAAAATATATTTTTGTTGGCACATTGGCAATTTACATTTCTTCACTATTTACTAGGCTGTAACAATGATGTCACTTGCACCAAAATTCATCCATTGCTGAGTAAATCTTGATGGAAAAGTATGACCTCTCCTTCACAGAAATTGCAAAGCATACAGTGCTGAAATTCTATATGCAGTCCAAGTTCCGCTCTGTCCATGAACTCTGCATCACTGCCGGTCATTCAATCAGTTCGCAGCACTCCTGGTTCTGGGGATTCCACAGAGTGGATCGATCCGGAGACTTTCTCTGTCACTTGTCGAGGACCTCTAGATCTTCGCTGAGAGTTTGGGTGTGCGTGGTCATCGCCTTCAAAAGAACTGTAGAATGTATCGATCTGCTGGTCCGAGACTTGCGTCGCATGAGACTGCGCATCCAATGGTGCTTGGATACGGATGCACCGTGAAGTTGTGAAAGCTTGGGTTTCTGTAAAGATGAAAACTGCCTGCTGGCCTTGCTTTGGATATCCAGAAGTAAGAAGTTGTCCACGTTGTCTCGATCGGCATATATGCTGGACATTCACTGTGTACAAAGATCTATTCGACTTCTTCTCATACCTCAAGAGCCTAGTCATTTCATGGCACTGGAGATCTAGACTTCAGTATTACTCAGAACTATTCCGTGTGAACTAGTTCCCAGAACTGAGCGGTCGACCGCAACAGGAGCTCCATTGGTTAACTCTGGGTCTGGTAGATCTTGACTATCAGTGCTTTCATCTGTGGTTGGAGGACTTCGATCCGCGCAGAATAGTCGACGTAAACTGCGTGTAAGGAACGTCCAGGACCTCCCGATTGCATTTTTCACTGATCGGCTGGAAATGAATTGGACCTTCCTGTTTAAAAGGTAAAGCTCCACGAGTGTAGAGATAATTACTGTCGCGATAAGAACTGCTCGAAACGGCACTCCAACCATGATATCAAATAACATCAGAAACAGTGGCATGCTTTCACTTAGCTGTGAGCTCTCGCCCGTCAGTTCCGACCTAGTGCAACGAACTTATAAACGCAGAACGACCTCACGTACTGAAGGATGTCACTGAACTGCTGAAAGCCTAGAAATCGGGGCGGACGCTTCCGCGAGAGAATGAGCAGGAAGAGCGAGAGAGAAGAGGATTGTAATGAATGTGGAAAAGGAGTAGACATCCTGTCGTTCCACGCATTTATTCACCGATTTCGTCTGCGTGCGAGTCCTCTGGCCGGCGCGTCCCATGGAAAACTTTCGAATTCAGAGCGTCCCCCCGCTCTGAATTCGAATGTCCATTTCCCATTCGAACTTCCAACAGAAAGTTAGGGTCGCTCCTGTTAGTCGAAATCTGCTATCTTGAAATATAGTCGTTGCTAGCTATAGGAAACGGTCAAATCCTTGAATCGGACCATCAAAATGGCGTTGTTACTCCAAGAAACTGCCTTACGGCTTGTAGCATACAATCGTGTACGTTACCACCAGACGTATAAGTGGAAAGCTTACACGATAACCGAAGGAATATCAAAATTTGGAGATGTCTTCGTCCTCTTGGCAGCTTATAGGCATGCGTTCTCGTAACGTTGAGTTTACGTCCCAAAGCAGAACCACTGACAGGTGAAACGGAGAAAATCCGATATAAAGGGAAGGTCGATCCATCGATTGACAACATAATAATTACAATGTGCACGTAGAACCTTTAATATTTGCTGTTTTATTTTGATGATTATATGCCGGATGTACATGTCATGAAATTCTTCCGGAAGAAATGCTTAATATACTTTAACGTGTGGAATTATAGTAGCTAGCACAATGGGGACAGACTATTAACTATAGATTCAGAGTCTGAATATCCGTGTTGCTGTCAAGGTTGAAGTCAAATGCGATGTTCACTGTTATAGAAGGCATTCAATTTATTTAAAGGTCTGGCCATGGAAAATATTGTATGAAGAAGGAAAGGGTTTCAGCTTCCGCATGAAAATGTAATGTTATGAGAGACATAGTAAAGTTCATGCATGACAAGTTGGCCACATTTCGTATGAGAATTTATCTTTAGTGGGGTGCTGATCTAGGTGGACAAGGGGTACTTAGACTTTTGCAGATTCTGAAGGAGGAATTATAATGAAAATAACTAGCCAACACTAGTCAATTCAATCAGATTCCATCCGAGTATGGTTCTGAATCATCTCTTCTTGGCTGGCCCATAAGTTTAGGAGCCAGCAGATAACAAAAACTTATATGGCCACAGCCGTAACCATTTACGCTTGAGACCCCTACGTAGTAAAGAGCACTAACTGTATAGTGCTTTCGACATCGTCGTAAATTCCTGGACGTTAATTCTAATCATTGATATTTCATATTTGTTTGTTTTTCACCTTTTGATAAAAAATGGAGATGCAAACTCTTTTATTTTATTCTGACTGGGTCGTGTGCACCCCTACGTAGTAAAGAGCATTAACCATATAGTGCGATACTTACCTCGTATAGACCTATTGGAGCTTGGGCCTCTAGGAACAAATGTTTAGTGTGTGCATGCATGGTTGAAATGGCACGAGTGACCGGTTAACGTTCACAACAAGAACGTCATTTATTGTGAACTACGGAATTGTTTTTAACGTTTTCTTATCTCAAGTCGCTCTTTCTTCCCTAGGTCTCATCTCGAGTCACTCTTCCTGGATCGTTGTGTGCTGGTCGTTCGACCCCCGGCGGTCAGTGAAATTTTCATCGTTCTCTTTGACAAGGTGGGCCGGTGGTGATCATAGAGTACACTATTACGGAGATTTGCTACTTTGTCATTTTTGTGTGTTTGTATTTTAGTTTTCATTATTGGTAAGTTTATAAATGCTTAAACAGTAAGAAATTCAAGAAATTTTACTGAAAACCGTGAAATTTTGGATAACCCCGAATTTGGTTTCGGAACCGTTATTTGTGAACCGATTTATATACTTTGGAGTGACCAGCATTGGCTTCAACGGACTCCTCCCAACCACTTTGGGTGGTCCGTCCAACCTCAAGACACTATTGCAGATGTGAAGTCTTTACAAATCTCTCAAGACGATAAATATGCATTACTAAACGCGATGGTTCGTATGATTTATGAATGTTTCTTACCGTAAACCTTCATACATTCTTCGTATTCTCAAAATTCTCTGACACAGACTTACCAAACAAAATCTTTCGTATGTTACAAAGAGATACGCTTCATAAATACCTTTAACATTCACAAATAATTTGTTTCGTATATATACTAAACTAACTTTTTCATAAAAGGGGTTTAGATTCATGAAGAGCATTGCTTGGTAGAAGTAGATGTAGGGGGAAGAGTAGTCTATCAGCCACTAGGAACTAGAATCAAGAGAAGTTTGCTGATATCCGGATATAGTTGTCGATATCAAAAACTATTAGAGGTGTAGATGTTGACTTCGATATCCTTGAGAATCAGAGTATTTTTCT
The DNA here is from genome assembly GCA_036924285.1 of Asterella californica. Classification (NCBI taxonomy): domain Eukaryota; kingdom Viridiplantae; phylum Streptophyta; class Marchantiopsida; order Marchantiales; family Aytoniaceae; genus Asterella; species Asterella californica. The sequence continues at coordinate 19,330,311 of JAYKYS010000008.1, forward strand.
GTCGCTGTCACAATAATATAGGTGAGATCCGAAGGGGTTAAACAGTCAAATTCCACGTGGAGCCTATCCTTTAGCAGAAGTCATGGATCTGGAAGAGATCTTGGCAGTCGCCTCCTCGCAACCGTGTACCTGTCAAGGCAAGGGTAGCTCTTGAAAGATCATCTTTGTGGACGGTGGAGTGGTGGCGCAGAGCTTTCCAGAGACCAGAAGTAGAGAACCGCAGATATGAGTTGGAGAAGAAGATTCTACCGATGATCTCAGAGAAGTGGTATGTACTTGGAAGTACTACATACCTCTTCCTGGAAGACAGACAGGGGAGGAACGGATGGAAGGTGGAAGCTTACCGAGAGTCGAAGAAGCGTCTTCTGGAGAAGTTGTATCTTCATCTTTTCCCCAAGGGAAAGACCTAGAAGGTTAGATATCTTGGAGACCAGGACGTGGAGTTCTTGGAAACTATCTAGGAAGGACAAGTCATCAACTGGGGCGTCTTCTTCCACACTTACGTTGTCGTGATGTGAATCATTTCACATAGTAAATGATTCACCTCTTTGCTAGGAGTTAGTCTCTCTGAGTGAAGTTAAGACGTCAGAGAAGTCGATTCTGGAGGCTGTGGACATTGGCGGCTACGGGTTACGCTTCTACTCCGACACTTGGGAGTTAGTAGCGGTAGAAGTTAGCTTAATGTTACTCCTAGTCCTTCATGCATATATTAACACCGTTGTGTTATACGTTTTAAGTCCTAGTAGGCTGATAGTATGCTAGTTATCTTGTTCAAGCATTTGTGCACTTGTGCAAGTGACTTCTTACTTGTCTATGATGTTCAATGTACATAACTTAGATTTATCATGTTGATAGGGTTTAAGCTCATGGGCTTTACTTACGTGTTGCCCATGCACGTTTTTTAGCTGGTTTACGTTTACTTTCACGACTGCGTGTCATTTTAGGTAGTTTAAGATTTACGTTGGCATTTGAGGGGAGCTAACGTGGTAGCCTATGAGTAAAGTTAAGTTACCACGTGGATTAGGGTACTAAAGGACAACCAAGTGAAGCTATGAACTCCCATTGGTCTATTTTTATTTTTGTAAAACTCTAAATTTAGAAACAGAGGTCTAAAGAAGAGTTCGAGCATTTGATGAGGACACTGCGATCTGAGAGCACAAGAAGATAGAGCTCGTCGTGCCAAACACTATCAGTGAAATTCTTGATCAATTTGTATCAATAAACAAGGAGTTATGCCAATTTGAAGTTTGAGTTAAGTCAGAATTGCATCACTTTTGTTGATTTTGGGTTTTCAGTGTCAATTGCAGCAGAATTGAGGAAATCGTTTCAAACCTTCGTGGTTGCGTTCAGTGTCAGCAGGGCTACGACTGTCCAAAAGTTTCAAGTCATTTGAGTGAATGAGTAATTCAGGGCGACCGCTGAAGCAGAGGGGGTCTAAAAAGCTCTCAATCTAGAGCAGTAACTTTAGAGAGCGAGATCTGGAGTTCTGTGTACAATCAGGAGGTCCAACTTCACAAGAATGTTCAGCATCCTGTAGACTTCGAATCTTGTAAGAATCTTCGAAAGTGATTGAGCTAATTTTCTGTTGTAGGTCGAAATAGCTGTCTTGGTACCAAAAATTACTGCAATATCTTTGCTCAGAACTTTTCTGTCCATATCTCGGTGCAAGAATTTGATCTCAAGCTAAAATTTCGTGTGTGTGCTCAGTGAGGCCTCAAGATTGAGAAATATGTAAACCTTCACATATTTCTCAATCTTGAGTGTCAAAATTTGCCGTCTGATCTTATCATTACTAGTTAAGATTGAACTTTGCTTCCTGAACATATCAGAAGAGCCAAGAGACCTGTATGAGTGTTTTACAGTGTCACCTTGTAACCTGAAGCCTATCCTTTGAGTAAACCAGCCACATCTAGAAAACTAGTGCTTCCTTGAGTAAATATATCACAGCCTTCACGGTAATAACACAGCTTGAAGGTTCCGCCCTTCCCAAGAAAACTCTCACCTTGACATCTGGTGCTTCCACTGAGAGCTCTTGGGGTGATTGATTGAGAATGTTGAGATTACTACAAGGAGAAGATATAGATCGCAAGGGCGCTGCTGCTACTACTTCTATGGCTGCTGCATCTACGTCTACTGCAGCACCTTCTGTAGCACTAGCAGCTACAACAACATCTACACAACAACATCTACATCTGGTCTGGATACGGCTGAGATTCTGAAGACGCTTGCGGCCCTGGTCCAACAGCATCCAATCATTGGAGGGGGTGAGTTAAAATCCACCAAGGCTTTGCAAGCGATATTGAATAAGTGTAGAAGGTTTGAAGGAAGAGATATTTCTAGATATCTACGTGAGTATAAAGGAGAGATGGAGCTAGTTAGAGTTACTAATGCTGAGATGATAGCAAGTTTTGAGTTAGCTGTCATTCTTGAGTTGCGGGACCAAGTTAGGGATGTACAGAGAAGAAACCTTAGAATCTGGATGAGTTTTGAGCGATCTCTTCAAGAGGAGTTTCTTGAAGAAGATTCAGATAGAGTTACTAGGAGGACGTTTTTGGACTAGGTTGAGCAGCAACCTGGTCGTATGATGAGTCCAAATGAGTTGCTTAGAGAGTTTGATCGGAGATATCGACAACTTTCAACTCTTGAGCGCATAACTTTAGATGCTAGGAGAACAGAGCTTTTCTTGCAAGCTATCGATGATGTTACGGCAGATAAATTATGCTTCATGTTAGCAGATCGATCGGCTGAAGGAGGTGTTACTATGGATTGGAGGAGAGTTGAGGATGCCGTGGCTGTTCTAACAAGGCAGAGACGAGAGAGAGTGGTTGTAGGAGCTTATGCTGCTCCTCAAGTACAACAGTCTCTGGCTCTTGCTCCCAGACCTGTTGTCCCGGCTGCAGTTCTTTTGATGTTAGTTGTGCCAGCTCATGCACAAAGGGCACATGTTCAAAGACCTACGGAGAACCATGGTCAACAGAACCAGATCGAAGATCTCATTCAGCAGATGCGAGAGCTGAAGGTAGAGCTAGCTGGATTGTAGAGAGAGCAGCCACCTGCACCTGCTGCTGCACGTTGTCGAGGAGAGTCCTTCTCAGGAAGGGCGAGCCTTCTGGCTGTGATAGATCGCGAGATAGAAGTAGAGATTGTATATCAAGACAAGAGCCAAGCAAGAGATCGCAACGGCTGAAGTCACTCACAGACACTATGACTATAGATCACTTACTACTTAACAGATCAAGTCTCGAGTCTCAGGAGACAGATCCACCTTCAGACACAACAGATAGGAGAAACCTGAACTCACGATGCTTTATTTCTCTTCCAAACACACTCAATAGTCCTCCACATATTTCAATTTACAACCTATCTCTACTCAACTCCTTACGCTGTCCACCGCAGATGCCAAACGGTCAATTCCCACTCAATTAGTCTTCTCTCCAGCAGATTTCTCTCCAGAACCTACAACCGATGAAGATTTGAAACTCCAACACCTTGTATCCCTCCCTACGATAGCTTCAGCACTGAAATTTCTCAAAAAACCTGACCTTCTCAATCTCAGTCCTCCTCCTCCACTCAAATAATCTTCTCTTCCCCCCCCCCCCAAAATCACCTCAACTCAAGTCTAGTAGGTGAAATTCGGACCCCAAACTCTTAATCTTCTCTCTGCGTCAACCTCGCAACTGAAAACTATCAAGAATTTAATCCCGCGTCAATCAAGAGTCCCTTGCAGATTATCCAAACGATCTTCTTCCATAAAACTGTCTCCTGTCCGATCAGAAGTAATTCTGCCTCCAAACTGTAGATTAGGTAAAGTCTCAGTCCCCCAAACACTTGTCCGTCCCTCTGTCACGATCAACCAAATCCTCAATTCAGTTCTCTCCGAAAAATTGATCTCCTTCAGCCTCCAAGCTTCTCCTTCTGCTTCAGCTCTCAGCTCTCTGTAAAAAAATCTTAAAAAAAAATGTCCCCGATCCCAAGTCGCCGCAGGTAAATAACCTAAAAGTTAAGGCCCCCGCTTAAGTTGTCCCCCTGCTGTCCTTATAAGCGCAGTCACTTATCAGAAGCAAGGCCCTAGCTAAGCTGCCCCCTACTGTCCTTGTCGATGACCTCCTCTTAAACTTTAATTCTCCTCATTCCGCCTCCGCTGTAATCTTCCGCTTCAAGCTTCCGTTGTAATCTTCCGCTTCCATTGTAATCCTCCGCTTCAAGCTTCCGTTGTAATCTTCCACTTCCGCTGCAATCTTCCGTTGTAATCTTCCGCTTCTGCTGTAATCCTCCGCTTCAAGCTTCCGTTGTAATCTTCCGCTTTCGCTGTAATCTTCCACTTTCGCTGCAATCTTTCGTTGTAATCTTCCGCTTCCGCTGTAATCCTCCGCTTCAAGCTTCCGCTGTAATCTTCCGCTTCCGTTGTAATCCTCCGCTTCAAGCTTCCGTTGTAATCTTCCGCTTCCGCTGTAATCTTCCACTTCCGCTGTAATCTTCCACTTCCGCTGCAATCTTCCGCTGTAATCTTCCGCTTCAAGCTTTCTAAGAAACATTTCTCAGAAAAGTATCCACTTCCGCTTCAGTTTTAAGGCCCCTGCTAAAGCTGTTCCCCTGCTGTCCTTATGCGTACATAATAATCAACAAAAGTTTCTCGTGCCCTCGATGCCATCTTGATGCCACCTTGAATATACTACAAGCCATCCAATGTAGGCCGAAGCCCCAACACTTATGAGGCTGCCCCACAGGGCTTACAGCCCCCCCATATGCGCATCAGGTATCTCTCATAGTGTATTCAGGATGGCATGCGGAGGCTTAGGCCAGGAAGCCCACGATTAAAGGAGATACCGGTCTCCCGCCTCTAGATATGCAAGACGTGGTTGCATATCCAACATAGACTCCCTTCCAGGAGGCCAACATGCCGGAATAGGAACCAGAGGTCAGGAGGGATTGATCCTGAGACCACTTCCCTCCTAAGCAGGCGCTCTATCACTGGGATGGCCTTTGGTTCCGTTCAAGAAGGTAAAAACTTTTGTACATATGTTTACTTGAAGAAATTTTTCTGTAAGATCTTTACTAGCCTTTCCTACACCAATTTCTCTATACAACTCCGTTTTTAATGAACAAGGAGTCAAAACTATAGTATTTGTGAACACCTACACGCTCACGCTATCTGATTCTGAGTTCGAGTCACGAGCCAGAATCGACGGATTTCCCTCTTTCACATATTTCACAGCCTAAAACTCGTGCTAACTATTACTTAAAACACTTTCTGTTAAGACAGGAAGCATGAAGTCGCTCTCCTCGTCGAGCTCTGCATTCTGTGCCTTTTGACCTCTTTCAGGGTGATATTTCAGTTTAAGCTAGGGGACAGCTTGCCAAGCATAGCCCCAGCTTAGCTCCTGCCCAGCTTGATAAGCTAGGGTGCAGCTTCCCGAACAAATGCTGGTTGAGCGTCTTCTGAAGTTCCGTTTCTGCATCTTGAACGTCATGTACTACGACAACGTCCAGGAGGAGCTCTTGTTCGTAGGTGTATTTGGTGTGACAGTCCTGATCATTTTCGAGGAGACTGTCAGGAGCTCATAGCTGCTTTGCGAGATGGTGTGGTTCGCTATCAAAACGGTATGATGCACCTTTCTTCTACTGGAGAGCCGTTGAGCACGAAGTTTGGGCGAGGAAGCATGAGGAGTCTATCTCAGATTGTTGCGGCTGCAACGGCAACTGCGTTGATGGCACCAGTGGTAAATTCTGATATATATGCTGGGCATACTGAAGTCTCTTCTAATCCTACATTGCTAGATAGGACTACTGAGAAGAGTGTGGCTCCAGTTCCTTCTGAGATACTGAAGAGAGGAGCCAAGTCTATTCGTAGGGTCACAGGATGGAGATCCTGTAGACGCTATTTCTATCAGAGCATTCTTGGATGTAGATAGACACGTTCATTGGCAAGATGCTTCTGTGGAGGAAAAGAGGCGACGAGAAGCCTTTGAACTTGATACTGGAGTTCTTGAGGAGACAAGAGATAGACAGAAGGTCACAAGGAGACGAGTAGCTCCTCCAGAGGACATCCCCTACTTCTCAAGCTCCTCCACCTGCACCAGGTCCGATGGAAGACGTGCAGAGATCCCAGCAGGAGCCAACGGTGGCTAGAAGGAGCTTTACTGCTCAAGAGAAAGGGAAGGGACCGGCCTACAAGTTGACGGCTGATATTGAAACTTCTACTAATTTGAAGAGCATCTTGGAGCAGAGGATACAGGATGCACGAATCGAGTTTTCTCTCCGGAAAGTTCTTGGCATTGCAAAGAGGGAGTTTCACGAACTGATCATCCACATCATCAAGCGCAAGAGACAAGTGATGTCTGAACAAGTAGAAAGTCAAATGATAGATGTGATAGGAGCTTCTGTGAATGATGCATAATTCGAGAAGGTACATTTCCAAGAGCTGATGACCAAGGCTACCAGCAAGAAGAGTTAGTTGCTGGTACCAACACTATTGAGTTCGACAATGAGGAAGCTGGCGAGGAGAGTCCAGCTAGTGATAGTGACTTCAGAAAAAGACATTGGGCTCGTGCTATGACTGCTACACGAGTTCACCTTGGGAGTTTAATTGAACCTGTTGCTCCCTTGGTTGATCACGAATTTGAGATCAACATCATGTCACGGGAGGTGTATGAGAGATGTCAGTGGCCTATCGAGCTGAACCATGGTTGGGTGTTACGTGCTGCAAACAATCAGAAAGGTGAGCTATACGGCGCTTGTCCTAACCTGAAGGTGAAGATAGATGATGTGGATGTAGATTAGCACTTCTTTGTGCAATCTTCTGCTTCGTATCTTGTGATTCTTGGTCAGCTTTATATCACTGTAGTTCGAATGGAGACCAAGGTGATGGATGACGGATCTCATTACGCTAGGATTTGTAGTCCAGATGATAGACGTTCTGTGCAATTTCTGATCATTCGTACGAACCACTAACGAAACCGATAGACTTTGAGAGATTCTCCTATTTGTAGGAGTAAGGGTTTTTTGAAACCACTCTTGTAGGACGGGATAGCAAGAGTGAAGGATCTATTGCTATTATGATCTCGCTTGAGCCGCCTGAGGGATCAAAGGAGACTGATGAAGAGGCTGCTCAAGATTCATAGAGTAGTTATACTGTACATAGTTAGAGATCTAGTTTGATGACTTTCAGTTCTGATGATTAGAGTGAGTTTACACAGGTAGAGGATTTGATTGAGAAGAGTAGAAGGCAGATGGAGAAGTACGCAGCAAATCTGCACTGTATAGGAATTCTGAAAGAAGAAGAGACGATTTCTGATGTTTATGAGGAGTTTGTAAGTGTATAGTCTTTTGTTCGTTGGCTGGATGATGTAGATAGGTTGATGGAGCAGATGGGAGGTAGGGTGGTGATCCTTGTCCATTCTCGTGAAGTCTATGAGGAGATTGTCTCGTACTTGCGATATCGTCCTCATCCGAGACTGGAGAATGGATGGAAGGATGCAGTCTGTTGGTGTGGCTTACATCAGGAAGCGGAAGTACACGCTGTCGGAGTGTAATCCGTCTACCTAGGAAAGCGCCGGGCTTCTGGCTGTGGTTGTTCACTCAAGAGGTTGGCTTTCAGGTCACAATAGGGCTATAAACACTCACACAGATGTGTAAGATCTAGTAATATACCCAGAAGGTGAAATTCAGATCTAGCTGGCAGTAATAGGATTCGGCGGTGAACTTTGACACTCACGGAGAGGAAAACTATGAAGGTTTAGACCTCTAAACTTCCCCTACATGCAAATGAGGTACTACTGAACTCACAGACGAAATTTCAGCCTGAGATCAAATTCTGACACGGAGATATGAACAGAAAAGTTTTGAGCAAGAAAACTACGGCAATTTTTGGTACCTAGCTGGCTATTTCAACCTATAACAGGAGTTTGGCTCGATCAATTTCGAAGTTTCTTACAGGATTTGCAGTCTACAGGGTGCTGAACATCCCTGTGAAGTTGGGACTCCTGAATGTACACAGAACTGTAGATCTCCTCCTCTGAAGTCGCTGCTCTAGATTAAGAGCTTTTCAGACCCCCTCAGCTTCAGCGGCCGCCCTGAATTACTCAGTTGCTCAATCGATATGAAACTTTTTGTGAAATCGTAGCCCTGCTGGCGGAGAACACAACCTCGAAGTTTTGAAGCAATTTCCTCAAATCTGCTGCGAGTGACACTGAAAACCCTAAATCCAACCAAAATGATTCAATTCTAGCACAATCCGAACTTCAATTGCTCATAACTCCGTCTTTATTGACTCAAATCGATCGAAATTTTCACTGGAAGTGCTTGGCATGACGAGACCTCTCTCCCTGTGCTCTCAGATTTCGAAGATCCCTCACCAAATGCTCGAACTCTCCTTTAGAGCTCGATTTCTAAATTTAGAGTTAAACTAAAGACAAAAACAGACCAATGGGAGTTCATAGCTCCACTTGGTTGTCCTTTAGTACCCTAAACCACGTGGCAACTTAGTTTTACTCATAGGCTACCACGTCAAGCCCCCTAGAGTGCCAGCGTAAAACTTAAATTACTTAAAACGACACGCAGCCCCGAAAAATAACTTAAATCAGCTAGAAAGCGTGCATGGGCGACACGCAAATACAACCCATGAGCTTAAGCCCTATCAACATGGTAATCAACCTACTAAGACTCAAAATAGTGTTAACACCGTATGCAAAGGTGTCAAACATATACATAAACGACTCGAAGTAATATAAGCTAACTTCTAGAACTACTAAACTCAAGCGTCGGAGTAGAAATATAACATGTAGCCGCGAAGTAGCGCGACATCCACCCCCTCTGAACCTGCACATCCTCCGGTATGTGCCATCCAGATCAAGACTCTTCAGCTTCGGCTTCAAACTCATCTTCAACCTGCATTGAGTCTTCAGCTTCATCCTCTGTAAACTCTGCAACGTTCCGATCCTCCCCTCTCCTTCTAAAGAGCTTGATTCTCTTTCCTGCGACTGGTGTCTTGAGCACTGCACCATCTAACTCTCTCAAGGAGTATGTGGCATTATCATAAACTTCTAACACCACATAAGGTCCAAACCATCTCTTGGAGAACTTTCTGATAGTGCTATGCTGATTATCAAGACTACTATCATAGACTAACACCCAATCACCTTCTTTAACTGGTTTGGGTCGTAATCTATGCGTTCTATCAAATCTGTCTTTATTTCTCTCTCTAGCAGTCTTCAACCTTTCCACAGCTTTTGCAACATCCTCAGGTCTTCGTTCTAACTGCTGGATCCTTAATGCAAGAAGATCCTCCGTACTTCTATCATCTTCCCATGGCAAAACATTCCAAGTAGGCACAACCTCCTCAATCGGCATCACAGGTTTCTGTCCTAGTATCAACTCTGCTGGCATGTAACCTGTAACGGTACTATGAGTTGTACGATCTGCCCACAAAGCAAACGGTAGCAGTCTAGGCCATTCACGGATCTTACCCTTGCAAGCTTTTACCAAAGCTTTGATGATTGGCGGATGACCTCTTTCGCTCTTACCATTCCCTTCAGGATTGTAAGCAGTGGTTAACGCCAACTTGATTCCCAATCGCTTGAAGAACTCAACTGCTTCTTGTGAATCCAGCTCACCCCTATCTGCAGTGATCTTCCCCACACACCCATACCTACAAATAACATCTTCAAGTAGAAAGCGGCAAACACTAGCAGTGGTCTTCGTCCTCAGGGCACGACCTTCAACTTGGTTAGATAGATCTTCTCTAGCCAAGACTAGATACCTCATTTGTCCAAGTCCAAATGGCATAGTTACCAGATCAACTACCCATTTGTAATGAATGGCTAAAGGATAAGTAGGATGCAATCCATCACGATGACGTACGTTGGAATACATCTGGCAAGGTATACAGGATGAAACAAACTGTACTACATCCTTATACATACCCTTCCACCAATACTTCTCCTTCATCTTGGCAAATGTAGCCCAAACTCCTCTATGACCGGCCCATAGACTCTCATGGAACTCCTTGATCAGCTTCTGCTTCAATTCTAGGTCACATACCACCCGCTGTGGTACACCTCCTTGTAGCTTAGGGCGCTTCCATAGATGTCCTCCATATAAAAAGTACCCATAAGCTGTTCTACGGATCCTCTTGAAATCTGCATCAGACCAGCCTTCTTGCCTTTCCAATGAACTCAAATAGCGCCCAAGATCCAACCACTCGCCATCGTACATAGTTTCCTCAAATAACTCCAATGGAGCTGCAAAACAGCTTCTATCCCTTCTAGCAAGAGCACTAGAATAGAACTCTGTTCCCACATCCTCTTGATCATCTATCATTTCTTTCTCATCGTAATACCTAGCCCTTGATAACATATCTGCCACAGGATTGTCCTTTCCTGCGATATGTCTAAACTCTGGGTTCAAGGACTTGATATATGCTATCCACCTCAACATAGCAATATCTGGAGTTGTACAGCTAGTGATCATTCCCAAGAGAGGTAAGCAATCTGTCTCCACAACCACAGGTGCTCCTATCAAGTATTCCTTATCACTCTTCATCGCAGTAACTACTCCCCATAGCTCTCTCTTGACCTGAGGGTAGTCTCTCTGCCGTGAACTTAACACCTTAGCTCCAAAACGCACCACATATCTATTTCCATCCTCATCATCCTGTCCTATAGCCCACCCAATGCCAATAGGACTAGTATCAACAGTAAGGATAACAGGTCTGCCCAACTCATATGTTACCTTCCGTAGAGTTGGCGGTGAAGCCAAAAGATCCTTCAACTTCCTCATAGACTCGCTTTGCTCCTCTTGCCACTGAAATCTTTGCCCCTTCCTCAACAACTTGTACAGCGGATCTGCTACATGTGCAAAGTGTGGAATCCATATATGATAAAACACACATGCACCCAGAAATCTTTTCACCTCAGTAACCGATCCACACGTCTCCTTCATCCTTCGGATGGCATCAACCTTGTTTGGACAAGGTTTCCGACCATAAGATCCACACAGATGCCCCACTATTAACACCTCTTGTACTCCAAATACAGACTTGGCTCCTGATAAAGTCAAATGAACCTCCTCCAGTCGACTCAGTATCTTATCACAGTCAGCTATGTGATCTGCTACAAACTTACGGCACCCCCTCTGATCTTTTACCTCATTCTTCTCCTCCTCAGCACACCCTTTGATCGGCACATCATCAAGGAATGGCATAGTTTTTTCAGGAATGAAATCCCTCAAAACTTTATTCATGCCATTCATCATATGTGCTACAGAATTGGTAGCACCTTGTGGCAAGGTGCACATCCTTAGTAACCCCAAAGGTGTCCTCATTGTAGTCAAGTCTCTACTCTCAGAGGATAACTGAAACTGATCGTAACCTGAATATAAGTCTCCCATTGAATAGATAGCACGACCAGCAAAAGCCTCAGCAAACTCGTCTACAATAGGTCCTATACCCATATTCCTGATAGTCACCTTGTTAACTGGCTGCATATCTTGGATAAATCTCAAAGCTCCACTCTTCTTCGGAACAGTAAACCATCTGCTAGAGTAGGGAGCTATAGATGGTTCCAAGATACCCATCCTAATCCTCTCATTGAGCAAGTCTATCAGCTTTGGTAGATGAGCTCTAGGTACAGGGATAGGACGTAGATTCCAAGGCACATGCGGTATAGTAAAGATTACCATAGGTGCAACTACACTTGGATCTACACATCCTACTTCATGTGACTCAAACGCAAACGCCTTACCATGCCTAGACAGCATCTCCCTGAAGCTCTTCTTCTCTTGCTCAGTAAGAAATCCATCGCCTCCAATCCTCAGGTCCTTCAGTGTTGTTTCTGTAAATTGGTGCCCAATTCTTCTCGGTCCTCTAAGCGTCGGTTCTCGTGCAGCTTGCTCCATCTTCTGATTGTAATCGAGTGGTAAAGGCAAAGCCACTGGTTTGACCTTCTTTGCCACTGACTTGTACTTGGTCTCCACATACACCTCTTGCCGATCTATAAACTTATCAATTACATCATAAAGCTCCTTGGAGCTCACTCTCACCACTCTATCTACACCATCTATAGAACTTTCTACTATCGATTTCAACTCCCCTATAGTATCTACCAAATACTGCTCTTCAAACACTCCAGATACGTATTCATCTCCTGCTAACTCTCCACTATCCCACAAAGACTGCTGTACATACTTCACATGTTGTCTCTCAAACCTCTTCAGATTCTCAACCTTCCTATAACATATTGATCCACATGACGTCAATCCCAAGAAACTAGTGGATAAAGCTTCATGCTTTACTGGATCAGGCGAGAATCCTATATCTACTGTACCGTTGAAGTCTCGCTCTTCAATGGTACTCTGCCAAAACCCCTAGACTCTCTAAACTCCTGAGTAATCTTAGGTAGTGGACGGTCTCTCAAGCTATCACGATTCCTCTCATGTTCTGCAGCAACGGTCAAAAACTGAACAGCTCTTTTGCCGTCTCTACTACGTATCCTAGCATAGGCTGAACCATCATCCATAACTCGTGTCTCCATTCTAACAGCAGTAATGTAAGGCTGCCCTAGAATGATAGGATAGGTTGACATGTCTTGCACAAAGAAATTCTGAACATCACTGATGTCACCCACAGTTACCTTGATGTTGGGGCAAGCACCATAGAGTTCTCCCCGCTGGTTGTTGGCAGCACGGATAAGCCACCCATGGTCGGTGTCTATGGGCCACCTCCCACGCTTGTACAGCTCCTTAGACATCAGATTAATCTCTGAGCCGTGATCAATCAATGCCACCACAGGTTCCTCTAGATCTCCCAGCTTCACTAAGGTCTCTGTGGTTGCTCTCGCCCAGTGGTTGTGAGAATAATGACTCTTCTGCGATGCTTCCACCTCATCTTCAAACCTCACATGCTGATCTGATCTTCCCTCTGCTACTTGAGAGCAATAACCAGCAATCTCATCTTCCTCATCCTTTGACAGTTTGGTCCCTAGAGCGTTAAGCGTAGCTGCTTCACCCAAAATCTGACGTTTCCTCTTGATGATATCTATGATAACCTCATGGAACTCACGCTTTGCAATCCCAAGAATCTCACCCAAAGTAAACTCAACTTTCCCATTCAAGATACGGTTCTCTAACACCTGCTTCAAGTCTGTAGCAATCTCAATGTCAGACTGAAGTTTGTATGCAGGCATCTTACCCTTCTCCTTGCTTCTCTCCTTCTCCTTTGGTGTTGTAGATGGTAGATCCTCCATAGTCTCCTCCCGAGTAGGTGTTGTCTCCTGCCTTGCCTCTGGTCTAGCCCTTTCACTCCTTGTAGCAGGCCGTTTGGCTGTAGAAGCCTCACCTGCATCCTCCCTCCTACGTTTTTCTTCTAGTACAGCTTCATGCTGACTTCTTGCAACATAAGCATGCACTGACATAGTATCTACAGGGTCATTCCATCCAGTAGTTTCTCTAATTGAGTTGCCAACCCTTCGTAGCACATCCTTGTCTAGCTCTGTTCTAGCTACGGACCGCACTACATCTGACCACAACCCAGTAGTCCCTTTCTCTCTCTCCATCTCCACTTTCACTCCACAGGTAGCAGCATTCACAAGAGAAACAGCATGTGATGCTGATATATCATTCACAAGTCTCTTCATACCACCCTTGCCAAAGTTGGTTCCCAGCATCATCCCAGTCTCTCTCAAATGGATCTTACCATCTTTGAAGAAGATAAGATCCTTCCTCAATGCATCTGAAAACTCTCCACAGTCTCTCCTTACATGGTCTAGGCTATCACACCATATACAACGATGAACAAAGCCTTCTCTCATCTGAGGTCTCTGCATAGCAGGCTGTACATTCTGCTCCTTCTCTTCTAACCTAGTGAGCTTAAGCTTAAGCTCCTTCATACCCTTAATCAACTCATCAAGCGGTGAGTCTTCCTCTCTAGCAACTACCAAAGCAGGCTTAGTAGGCAACTGCTTGACAGGAATTATCAGAGGTGCTGCTTCACTTACCACCACCTTGTCCCTTCTTCTCTGTCTCTTGGTCAGCAAAGAGACAGCCTCTTCAACCTCCTTCCAATCAGTCTTCAATCCTCACTCTTGTCTTCCAGCAACAGCTCAAGCTTCTCCTGAATAGTCACGTCCGCTGCTTGTAGAAAAAGCTCGGTCTTCTCAACCTCTAGTGTAAGCTTCTCTGTCCTAGAAAGCTGAGCATATTGACGATCAAACTCCCTCAACAACTCATTTACAGACAAACCTTTGTTAGGCTTCACCACCCACTCCAAGAATGTTCTCTTGGTCACCCTCTCTGAGTCTTCAGTGTAGTACTCCTCCTTCAAAGCTCGCATAAAGCTCTCCCAACTCTGTCCTTGCTGCTGCTTGAGCTCCTTCACACGCCCACGAATCTCAGGGACAACAGCAAGTTCAAAGTTCTCCACCATCTCCTTCTCAGGTACCTTGTTCACCTCCATCTCCCTAGCATAGTATCGCACATACTTGGAAATATCTGTACCCTTGAACTGGTCCATCTGATGCACCACAGATTGCAACGCCTTGGTTGCTAATACCTCTTTCCTCTCTGTGCTCTGCTGCTGCTGCATAAACATGGAAAAAGCTTGGAACATCTTCATTGTAGCAGCATCCAACTGAACAGGTTGTTGAGCAGCAGCAGCAGCTCCACTTGATGATCCTTGGTTGGCCATGATATCTGATCCTGTAACACTCTCAAGAAAACTCCCACCCTAGGTGTTTCACGTCGAGTTCACCAAAAAGAGAGTATGTCGGAGTGTAATCCGTCTACCTAGGAAAGCGCCGGGCTTCTGGCTGTGGTTGTTCACTCAAGAGGTTGGCTTTCAGGTCACAATAGGGCTATAAACACTCACACAGATGTGTAAGATCTAGTAATATACCCAGAAGGTGAAATTCAGATCTAGCTGGCAGTAATAGGATTCGGCGGTGAACTTTGACACTCACGGAGAGGAAAACTATGAAGGTTTAGACCTCTAAACTTCCCCTACATGCAAATGAGGTACTACTGAACTCACAGACGAAATTTCAGCCTGAGATCAAATTCTGACACGGAGATATGAACAGAAAAGTTTTGAGCAAGAAAACTACGGCAATTTTTGGTACCTAGCTGGCTATTTCAACCTATAACAGGAGTTTGGCTCGATCAATTTCGAAGTTTCTTACAGGATTTGCAGTCTACAGGGTGCTGAACATCCCTGTGAAGTTGGGACTCCTGAATGTACACAGAACTGTAGATCTCCTCCTCTGAAGTCGCTGCTCTAGATTAAGAGCTTTTCAGACCCCCTCAGCTTCAGCGGCCGCCCTGAATTACTCAGTTGCTCAATCGATATGAAACTTTTTGTGAAATCGTAGCCCTGCTGGCGGAGAACACAACCTCGAAGTTTTGAAGCAATTTCCTCAAATCTGCTGCGAGTGACACTGAAAACCCTAAATCCAACCAAAATGATTCAATTCTAGCACAATCCGAACTTCAATTGCTCATAACTCCGTCTTTATTGACTCAAATCGATCGAAATTTTCACTGGAAGTGCTTGGCATGACGAGACCTCTCTCCCTGTGCTCTCAGATTTCGAAGATCCCTCACCAAATGCTCGAACTCTCCTTTAGAGCTCGATTTCTAAATTTAGAGTTAAACTAAAGACAAAAACAGACCAATGGGAGTTCATAGCTCCACTTGGTTGTCCTTTAGTACCCTAAACCACGTGGCAACTTAGTTTTACTCATAGGCTACCACGTCAAGCCCCCTAGAGTGCCAGCGTAAAACTTAAATTACTTAAAACGACACGCAGCCCCGAAAAATAACTTAAATCAGCTAGAAAGCGTGCATGGGCGACACGCAAATACAACCCATGAGCTTAAGCCCTATCAACATGGTAATCAACCTACTAAGACTCAAAATAGTGTTAACACCGTATGCAAAGGTGTCAAACATATACATAAACGACTCGAAGTAATATAAGCTAACTTCTAGAACTACTAAACTCAAGCGTCGGAGTAGAAATATAACATGTAGCCGCGAAGTAGCGCGACAACGCCAAGTATAAAGCTGTAGCAAGGAAGGTGAAGCCTGTGGCGACCCAATTACCTGTTGATTCTCAATAGCAAATGGAGTTAGCGGCTGCTGAGCCTGTGCTTAGAGATCCTACATAGGTAGGACACAAGTTTACTCAAGAGACACTCGAGCAGCTTCAGATAGGAGGAGGTGGCTTCTTGACTGAAGTAGAAAAACGAGCTTTCGAGAAAATGATAGTTAGTCATGATAAGGCATTCTCTTTCTCAGCTGAGGAGATTGGTTGTGTGGATCCAAGTGTGATAGTTCCGATGGTTATCTTCACTATTCATGTACATGGGACTTGAAGTCGATTTCAGTCTCTCGTGTCTTACTATCGAAAGTCACTGAGTTGCTGAAAGAGAGGATACGAATGAGTATTCTTGAACTATCTATGGCTCCGTACTCTAGCAGATGGTTCACAGTACCTAAGAAGACAGGAGCTCTACGCTTCATCCAAGACTAACTTGCCAATAACATCACGATTCGAAACGTAGGAACAGGGCCCGTGGTTGATGAAGTAGCTGAGGCGTTTGCTGGCAGGTCAATCTATTCTATTTGCCGTTCAATGAAGAGTTCTACTCAAAAAAGTTCTACGATATTGGATTCTATCTGAGTTCATTATGCAGAAGAGAAGGATGGAGCGATGCAGAGTTCAAGGAGATCAGGCGGAAGGCATACAGTTACCTTCTATGTGAAGGTTATCTGTGGAAACGTCCGAAAAAAAGAGATGGAATACTTGCTAGAGTGGTGGATGATCAACCGACGAAGCTGAATCTGCTGGAAGAGTTTCATGACACCTTGTGGGCTGGATATCGTGGAGTCTGGGCTACTTACATGAAGATGAAGGAGCGTTACTGGTGGAAGGGTTTGTATCAAGACGTGGTGAACTTTGTAGGGTCGTGTCTGCACTGCAAATTCTACTCTAAGGTCCGTTACAGAGATGAGCTTGTACCTACCTATCCACCTAGTATCCATTTTCAGTAGGTTCTTGATCTTGTGATGATGTCGTCAGGGTTATGGGGGATGCGTTATTTGGTGTTGACTCGAGAGGATCTTTCCAACTATGTGGAGGGACGAGCACTACGAACGAAGACTACAGAGAACATATGCAAGTTTGTGCTTGAAGATATCTGTCGTTATGGATCTGTTGGGGGGATTACGTGCAGATAGAGATGAGTTGAGACGTAGAAGTGGAGGAGTTCTTTGCTCGTTATGGAGTAAAGCTTCAACTTACTACTACCATGAATCCAGAGGACATTGATAAGAGTGAACGAGGACACCCTTCTATTGTTCACGCTTTAGTGAAAGCATGTGATAGTAGGCCTAGAGAATGACCGATACTACTTTCATTTGCTTTGTGGGCTGATAGAACTACACACAGTACCACGACTGGCTATATGCCAGTTGAGTTTATGTTGGGGCAGAAACAGATCATGCCTACTGAGGAGGACTTTCCTACGTGGGTTACGTTACCATGGGAAGATGATTTAGATCGTGCTTCACTTATTGCTCTACGTACCAAGCACTTAGAGCGGAGGGAGGAAGATCTTGCTGAAGCACAAGAGAGGCTGAACGTGGCTCGAGTAAAAAACAAGGAACGTTTTGACAAGACTCACCGACTACGACCAAAGCAGATACATGTTGGTGACTGGGTTCTGGCGTATGATAGCACGTTGGAGAATCAACATTCTACACTTCGTAAGTTCTCTCGAAGATGGTTTGGGCCTTATGTTGTACTAGATGTGTATGAGAATGTCACTTACAATTTACGTGAGTTGGATGGTACTCCTTTGAAGCTATCTGTGGCTGGCAAGCGTCTGAAACTATTCAAAAGGCGTGGACGATCAGTAGAGCTATTTAATTTTTTGGAGTCAGAGCAGAGGACAACAAGAGACGAAGACGTCCTGGTTACCGAAGAGGTTGAGGTGGAGGAGAGTAACGATGATGAAGAACAAGAAGTTGGTACATGACGAAGGATGTGCAGGTTTGGAGGGGGTGGATGCCGTGATGTGAATCATTTCACATAGTAAATGATTCATCTCTCTGCTAGGAGTTAGTCTCTCTGAGTGAAGTTAAGACGTCAAAGAAGTAGATTCTGGAGACTGTGGACATTGGCGGCTACGGGATACGCTTCTACTCCGACACTTGGGAGTTAGTAGCGATAGAAGTTAGCTTAATGTTACTCCTAGTCCTTCATGCATATATTAACACCGTTGTGTTATATGTTTTAAGTCCTAGTAGGCTGATAATATGCTAGTTATCTTGTTCAAGCATTTATGTGCTTGTGCAAGTGACTTCTTATTTGTCTATGATGTTCAATGTATATAACTTAGATTTACCATGTTGATAGGGTTTAAGCTCATGGGCTGTACTTACGTGTTGCCCAGGCACGCTTTTTAGCTGATTTAAGTTTACTTTCAGGGCTGTGTGTCATTTTAGGTAGTTTAACATTTACGTTGGCATTTTAGGGGAGCTAACGTGATAGCCTATGAGTAAAGTTAAGTTACCACGTGGATTAGGGTACTAAATGACAACCAAGTGGAGCTATGAACTCTCATTGGTCTGTTTTTATTTTTTGTAAAACTCTAAATTTAGAAACAGAGGTCTAAAGGAGAGTTCGAGCATTTGGTGAGGACACTGTGAAATCTGAGAGCACAGGAAGATAGAGCTCGTCGTGCCAAGCACTGTCAGTGAAATTCTTGATCGATTTGGATCAATAAACAAATAGTTATGCCAATTTGAAGTTCGAGTTGAGTCAGAATTACATCACTTTTGTTGATTTTGGGGTTTTCAATGTCAATTGCAGCAGAATTGAGGAACCTTCAATCGCTTCAACCTTCATGATTGCGTTCATTGTGAGCAGGGCTACGATTACCCAAAAAGTTTCAAGTCATTTGAGTGAGTGAGTAATTCAGGGTAACCGCTGAAGCAGAAAGGGGTCTGAAAAGCTCTCAATCTAGAGAAGGAACTTCAGAGAGCGAGATCTGGAGTTCTGTGTACAATCAGGAGGTCCAACTTCACAAGAATGTTCAGCATCCTGTAGACTCCAAATCTTGTAAGAATCTTTGAAAGTGATTGAGCCAATTTTCTGTTATAGGTCGAAATAGCTGTCTGGGTACCAGAAATTACTACAATATCTTTGCTCAGAACTTTTCTGTCCATATCTCGGTGCTAGAATTTGATCTCAAGCTGAAACTTCGTGTGTGTGCTCAGTGGGGCCTCTTTTATATGTAGGAGAAGTTTAGAAAGTCTAAATCTTTACATATTTCTCAATCCTGAGTGTCAAAATTCACCGTCTGATCTTATCATTGCTAGTTAAGCCTGAACTTTGCTTCCTTAACATATCAGAAGAGCCAAGAGACCTGAATGAGTGTTTTACAGTGTCACCTTGTAACCTGAAGCCTATCCTTTGAGTAAACCAACCACAGCTAGAAGCCTAGTGCTTCCTTGAGTAAATGTATCACAGCATTCACGGTCATAACACAACCTGAAGGTTCCGCCCTTCTCAAGAAAACTCTCACCTTGACAACGTCCAAGCCGAGTTGACTTTCTTGCGATGGGGGAAGCAACGAACACCATCGTTGTACTTGGACATCTCAACAAGAGGGCATCTTACTTCTTCTTCTACTATATGTACGTGTCTAAGGAGTATCTGAAGGAAGACCAGTTGGTCAAGTATGGGCCAGCGAGACAACGAGAGGTGAAGGAAGAGACCCCGGAGGAAGAAGACAAGACAGTTGCCTTGTCTTTCCCTCCCACTCTAGTGTCTCAAGCAGGACCATGCACTCAGCAGGAGATGATTAGGGTGCGAGAAGACACGTCGTCACCAAGGAAATTGGGACTTAAGAGTGTGCTTCGGAAGAGTACATCTTTCTCGATCATCCAATATGGATCCGAGTCGGATTCACAATATGACATGCCCAGAACCAAGATCGCGAGGAAGACAGCTTCTGTGACTACAGGGAGTCTTCCGAAGACTTCAGAAGCCAAGACATGAGTTGATGTTCCGACTATGATCAGAGACAGCGCAGCGAAGAGGACTACTTTTGCGGTGAGAAGAGATCTTTCACCCCGGAAGACATTGAGAGTAGCATCTTTTCGAGCGCTGTCATGATGTGAATCATTTTACATTGTAAATAATTCACCTCTTTGAATTAGTCTCTCTGAGTGAAATTAGGACTTCAGAGAAGTCGACACTAGAGGATGTTATATATGTTGAGTCTTAGTAGGTTGATTACCATATTGATAGAGTTAAGCTCATGGGTTGTACTTACATGTCGCCCATGCATGCTTTCTAGCGTGTTTGAGTTATCTTTCAAGATTACGTGTCGCTTTACATGTCTTTGCATGTAGTTTAGGGGTTACATTGGCACTTTAGGGGCTTGACGTTGTCGGAGTGTGATCCGTCTACCCAGGAAAGCGCCGGGCTTCTGGCTGTGGTTGTTTACTCAAGAGGTTGGTTTTCAGGTCACAACAGGGGCTATAAACACTCACACAGGTGTGTAAGATCTTGTAATATGCTCAGAAAGTGAAATTCAGGCCTAGCTGGCAGTAATAGGATCCGGCGGTGAACTTTGACACTCACGGAGAGGAAAACAATGAAGGTTTAGACTTCTAAACTTCCCCTACATGCAAATGAGGTACTACTGAACTCACAGACGAAGTTTCAGCCTGAGATCAAATTCTGACACGGAGATATGAACAGAAAAGTTTTGAGCAAGAAAACTACGGCAATTTCTGATACCTAGATGGCTATTTCAACCTATAACAGGAGTTTGGCTCGATCAATTTCGAAGTTTCTTACAGGATTTGCAGTTCACAGCTTGCTGAACACTCCTATGAAGTTGGGACTCCTGATTGTTTGTAGAACTCCAGATCTCCTTCCCTGAAGTCGCTGCTCTAGATTAAGAGCTTTTCAGACCCCCTCGGCTTCAGCGGTCGCCTTGAATTACTCAGTCACTCAATCGATATGAAACTTTTTGTGAAATCGTAGCCCTTCTGGCAGAGAACACAACCTCGAAGTTTTGAAGCAATTCCCTCAAATCTGCTGCGAGTGACACTGAAAACCCTAAATCCAACAAAAGTGATTCAATTCTAGCACAATTCGAACTTCAATTGGTCATAACTTCGTCTTTATTGCATCAAATCGATCAAAAATTTCACTGGAAGTGCTTGGCATGACGAGCCCTCTCTCCCTGTGCTCTCAGATTTCGAAGATCCCTCACCAAATGCTCGAACTCCACTCTAGAGCTCTGTTTCTAAATTTAGAGTTTAACAAAAGACAAAAACAGATCAATGGGAGTTCATAGCTCCTCTTGGTTGTCCTTTAGTACCCTAAACCATGTGGCAACTTAGTTTTACTCATAGGCTACCACGTCAAGCTCCCTAGAGTGCCAACGTAAAACTTAAACTACCTAAAATGACACGCAGCCCCGAAAAATAACTTAAATCAGCTAGAAAGCGTGCATGGGCGACAAGTAAGTACAACCCATGAGCTCAAACCCCTATCAGCATGGAAACCCTAAGTTATGTACATTGAACGTCATAGACAAGTAAGAAGTCACTTGCACAAGCGCACAAATGCTTGAACAAGATAACTAGCTTACTATCAGCCTACTAGGACTCAAAATAGTATTAACACCGTATGCAAAGGTGTCAAACATATACATAAAGGACTAGAAGTAATATAAGCTAACTTCTAGAACTACTAAACCTAAGCGTCGGAGTAGAAGTCAAGCATGTAGCCGCCAAGTAGCGCGACAACGTGGTAGCCTATGTGCAAAATTAAGTCACCACGTGGTTTGGGACACAAAAGGACAGGGGAGTGAAGCTATGAACTCCCATTGGTCCAATTTTGTCTTTGTGTATTGCTAAACTTAATAGTAGGGGTCTTAAGAGGAGTTCGAGCATTTGGTGAGGAGATTTCGAAATCTGAGATGACACGAAGATAGGGCTCGTCGTGCTAGTCGCTGTCAGTGAAATTTTTGATCGATTTGGAGCAATAAAGAAGGAGTTATGGCTGATTGAAGTTCGATTTGTGTGAGAATTGCAGCATTTCTGTTGATTTTGGGGCTTTTGGTGTCAATCGCAGTAGATTTGAGAAAATCGCTTCAAACCTTCAAGATCACGTTCAATGTCAGCAGGGCTACGACTGTCCCCAAATTTTCATGTCAATTGAATGAGTGAATAATTCGGAGCGACCGCTGAAGCAGAGGGGTCCGAAAAGCTCTCAATCTAGAACAACAACTTCAGAGAGCGAGATCTGGAGTTCTGTGTACAATAAGGAGGCCCAACTTCACAAGAGTATTCAGCAAGCTGTTAACTGCAAATCCTAATTGCAACACTTCTGTTGATTTTGGGATTTCGGTGTCAATCGCAGTAGATTTGAGAAAATCATTTCAAACCTTCGAGGTCGCGTTTATTGTTAGCAGGGCTACGACTGGCCCCAAATTTTCATGTCAATTGAATGAGTGAGTAATTCGGAGCGACCGCTGAAGAAGAGGGGGTCCGAAAAACTCTCAATCTAGAACAGCAACTTCAGAGAGAGAGATCTGGAGTTCTATGTACAATCAAGAGGCCCAACTTCACAAGAGTGTTCAGCAAGCTGTGAACTGCAAATCTTGTAAGAATCTTCGAAAGTGATCGAGCCAATTCTCTGTTCTAGATCGAAATAGCTGTCTGGGTACCAGAAATTACCATAATTTCTCTGCTCAGAACGTTTCTGCCCATATCTTGATGCTCTGAATTGATCTCAAGCTGAAACTTATATGTATGGTCAGTAGGGCATCATTTACATGTAGGAGAAGTTTCTGAAGTCTGAACCATCGTATGTTTCTGATTCTGGATTGTTAAAGTTAGATGTCTGATCTTATTACTGCTAGTCTGATCTGATTTTTGCTTCCTGAACATACTGGAGGGTCCATTCGACCTGAGTGAGTGTTTATAGTGTTCCCTTTTGATCTGAAGTCTACCTCTGTAGTAAGCAACCATAGCCTGAAGCCCAGCACTTCTCTGAGTAGACTGAACACAGCCTTCAAGATCACATCACAATTAGAAGGTTCCGCCCTTCCCAGGAAAACTCTCAATTTGACAGTGCAGAAGGAGAAGACCATGGTGGTGGTAGAAGAGGTTTCCATACCTCTGGAAGACAGGGAAGATGCCTTTGGAAGATAGTGAAGATGCCTCTGATCGATTCGTGGACATGAACTTGTCTTCTGTGAGAAGACGGCTGGAAGAATTAAGTGCATTCTTCAGTTCAAAGATCCAACCAGCAATGTTGGTGGAGAAGCGCGCGATGGCTCAGGAGAAGCCACTACAGTCTGGATTCGATCTTCGAAACTTAATTTAGCAAGAGGAAGTCCAGAAGCAGAAGCAAGAAGCTCTGGAAGCCAACCTCCACACCACAGAGAAGATGACCACAAAGTATAAGGTGGAAGCTTCTGTTTCTGCCAAGGAGTTGGTACAGCTGCGGAAGAGAACTAGAGTTGCAAATGCGACTTCAGCAGCACGAGTAGGAAGTTTTGCAGATCAAGGATAAGCTCACTGATCTCCCAGAAGAGAAGACGACTTGGAGTGCACTGCAGGAAGCCGCGGAAGCTCAAGCTACAGAAGAGAAGAAGCAGCGAGTAGAAGAAGAAGCTTGAACCAAGGAGATCATGGCACAGATGAGGGAAGCGCTTCAGAAGAAGTTCAACTTCACTGCGGGAAGGAAGCTTCTGATCCTAGCTCGTTCATGGGATGACGCTTCCAGGGAGTTGTTAGTGGACTACAAGGAGAGCATGTTCCGCTACCTAGATTGGCATATCGAGGACCTGAAGACTCTCTACGGTCTTCCTCGATTCTCAATCATGCAACTACATCTTTTGGTGCATCAAGATTGGCGATTGGGAAGGATCTCGACAAGGAGGAGTTTGACCTCGCTGTCCACTTGGTGGTGACAGCGTTGAAAGTCGAGAAGAAGAGCGAAGAAGCCCCGGAAGACAAGAAGCAGAGATGTCTTCTCAAGTGTTCAGAGTAGAGGAGGTGACTACCTCTGACCTCTGTGAGGTCACTCCAGCTCCCAGTGTCGAACATGTGACACAGAAGAGCCAAGAAGCGCAGATGGATTCAGCTTCCCAAGGACCTCTCATGGCTTCCGATGCCATGGTGGAAGCACAAATGATGAGCACCAAAGAGGATGTCACTTCAACCGCACCAGAGGTAACAGCAGGACCACCCACAGTGCTAGAAGCCGAATTAGGAGGTCAGACATGTGAGGAACCTATGAGGACTACACCTGACGACCAAGAGTAGGTAGTAGAGGTAATTAGTAGTTAATTATCTTGGCTCTTTTTATAAGAATCGGAGTCTACTATTTTAAGGTGAGCAACTTCCTCTTTATTTTTAGGTGACTGTCCATGTGGGAGGATAAGCAATGGTAAGAGTAGGAAAGTAGTTTCTCAATCGAGAAGGGAACCGAAGTCTGGGAGGTGGTGGCCTTTTTACAACGCCTCATCTTTCCTTGACTGTGAGTTGCGATTGGAAGGGATCTCCCTCCTGCGACTGAAGGTAATTGTATAAAGTAGATGACAATGTAGGATTTTACACACATGTGAGCACACACTCACAGACACTACGTGCACAGAGTTTTAGAGTAGGTTTGCACCTCCGCTCCCAGCAGGAGATCGTAAGAATGTAGATGGTAATAGACAGCATAGACAGAGAACGGCAACATCGTGCAGTCCTCCTTCTAAGCTGATGTGTCAAGAGATAGTGACAGAAAGTGGATGGAGTGAGCTTCCAGAAGTCAATGTAATTTCTTCTCGGGGATTGGATTTCATATTTGATTGCATAAGCTTTGTCTATGTCTTCTAGGGAGTGGATTTCATCCAATTTATATCCAAATGTGCATGAGAATCCTTCTTGTTGAGTGGCGGTGATTGTTAGAAGTTGTGTAGGGTCCAAGCTTGTCTGATCCAATGGAGCACTTCGGATCTCCGTATGAACTGTCCCATGGGAGATTGGTCCCCTCAGTCATAATAGTCAGAGCAACGACAGAAAAAGCCGGAAGCCTTCTTTCCACAACAGAAGACGACATCCTCGACTGGAAGACAATGTAACTGCAAGCAGATCTGTAGTCTTGTTCCCCAATTTACTACAAGCTGGGATGGCTTGTTAGTCAGGATCTGGACTAGAAGCCTGTCTGAATCTTAATTCTCTCTTTTCTCTTGTTTCCTCTTGTTTGGATTTTCTCTTCTTCCCCATCTTCTCTCATCTTCCCGTCTTCCTACCTTCTTCTATTAGATTTCTGAGACTTCTATTAAGTATCAGTGGATATGAATGTCATTGTAGTGCTGTCGGAAGACCGTTTTCGCAAGCAGAAGCCTGGGAAGGCTATAGGGACATACACCCTATGATTAATCTAACCCCATTAGAAATCGTAAGAGCAATGTGTGATAGGGAGTAGTAATTTTGGCATCTACGAAGTAGGAACAGTCTTCTGGAGGTGTCAGAAGCCGAGTTGAACTCCCAGAAGCAAAGAATTGCTTCGAGAAGACCGTCGTGAGAAGACTAGAAGCCGTGACCTGGAAGCAGTAATCGTCTTACCGGACTTCTCAGTGGATAATTGTATGATATTTAAAGCAGTAGTTGTATGTTAAGGTCTAGAGCACCTTTTGAAAGGTCTGGAAGCCGTATGGTTTTGTGAGAAGAAGGATTTCTAAGTAAATCCCGAGTGTTTGTGAGTTTGGACAGATCTTAAAACTTAGAGCAGCGATACTAGTGTAAATCTTCTTGGAGAACGAAATCTTTTATGCTACAATGAGCTAAAGGAGAAATCCTGGGACACTATAGTCTCCACACCGCAACAAGTTTACAGCCTCTTACGTATTACTTGATGCAACAAATCTCTGTTGAACTCTGTTGTAAAAGGATATGTGAAGGTCATGTGCAGTGACATTTCGTAGATGTGAATGCACTTGAAGTGAGACATGGGAGAATGCGCATGCGTCGTCCTTGTTACTCACTTGTTTGGTGTTTAGACAAGGGAGAAAAGACTTCATAAAAATAAGACTTCATGCACAAAATCAGAAAACCCTTCTGCTTCTATATCATCTTTGGCTGCTTATGAGATGTAGACTGAAATATTTCAGAATCAAAAGAATGATGCATCACCCTCCGAGACAGATAAGTTCCTTCAGTTGTTCTCGAACTTCCTCTACTGCTTCAGCTGACAGTCACCGCCACTCAAGAAGAACGCTTCTCATGCACAATCGGGAGTGAATCCAAGAAAACCCACCACCCAGAAGACATGGACAAAGCTTCTGCACTCAAATCAGCAATCCATTCCATGAGAAGAAGTCACATTGGCATTGGGAAGCTCACTCCCTCTACGTCCTGCGCCCACTCCTAGACAACAGGATTGCACGAGGATGCCGTTCCCTGTTCCTAAACTATCCACTACATCTATCTACATCTTCGAACCACTGCTGGTAACGAGCATGCAGACCCCTCCTGTGTACTCCAAGTCTATTCGTATGTCTCAAACATCGGGTGTAGTGTGCACTGTGCGTAATGTATGTCATGTGCCCTGTATCTAATGTGTCTCTAAAATTCTACTCTTTGATCCTACTTATGCCTTCTACCACGAGAAAACAGAGGAGACGACCACCATGGGGAGATGGGCGCTGTCAGAAGGCTGCCACTCCACATGCAAGCCGTTTTCCTTTCTCGGTTTAGCCCTCTACTTTGCTGTTCCTACGTTATCTATGCTGCCACATGGTATCCTAACTAATTTTACACTGAAAAACTACCACCCTTAAGATAGCATGTTCGATCCTACTAAGTTGGGACAAGATTAACTTGTCTGCGGTGCTTTCTGCCTACTCTGATTGCTCGGTGGCAATCTCTATCTGATCCGCCCCTATCGGACCTCCTAACTCGGCTTCTGATAAGCTGGGAAGCCTTGCGAACACCTCGGGTAACACTGATGTGGCCCTCTCCCCATCGTTCTTTGCTGGCCCTGCTGTCGCTGCTGCTGCTTCTTCCTCGGCTTCGGCTTCCGACTCTGCTTCTGCTTCTGCTTCGGCTCCTGCTTCGGAAGACGATGTCGTGTTGTGGTTCGGCTCCTGTGTGAAATTCATGTGTAACCTATGTTGTGTTTCTTTTCTGTGTTTCGTGAACCGTATCGCGTAACTCGCCGAACGGTGTGATGAGTGCCACGTTTGTGATTATCTGTTTAAGTGATCGTACGGTAGAGGAACGTGCCAAGTCATCGATCTGTGTGCGTTCACTTCAGTGGTCCTTGTCGCCGCAATTGTGTATAAAATGGTGGGTCGAAGGTTCATACGACATTCTCTCTCAGCGGGTGATTCGTAAGGGTTCTCGGTGGTCTGCATGGAGGAGTGAAGAACTGCAGGAGTGGTGGTTATGGACGGAGGTGTGTTACCGGTTCCGGATCTTCCTTTCTCAAATCCATTTCACATCAAGCTTCATTGCATCCATCACGATCACTTTCGACAGTGGTTAGTTGCATACTTTGGCGATGAAGTCATGAGAAGAGTGATGGAGTTACAGCTTCCGGTGATCCTTCCGATTGTAACATACGGAGAGACTTGGGATATGACGGTGTACATTTTGTTGTGAAGAACAATGGATCTCAACTATCCATCGAACGTTCCTTTCAACCTTTGGGTCGATGTCCGGTGTCATTGCAGACCGAAGATCAATCATGGAGCTTGGATCGTAAGAAATTTCGGGCAAGAATATTACAATCGAGTGATAGCTTCACCGTTTCCTTTTGTCGTACCTTTTATTGTAGAACGTTTCCAGGTTGATATTGACGTTGTATTAGTCTGCGACTCATTGGTTTCATTCTGGTTGAGCACTTCTGTGTAGTTACGGACCGCAAAGAATCCTTCGACATGTCTCAAGGATTTTTTGAAGTCTTAGAGTCTTGTTGATGTCTTGTGTCTCCTTGGGAGTAAAATTCCGTTCTAGAGGAAAAAGTTGAGTGGAGAAAAGACAAAAGTAAAGATCTTTTTGCTCTTATTGGTCCACTTTTGGATCAATGGTGTTCTAGCTGATCCTCGCGACGTTTCTGTGGTTTCTGGAGGCTTCGGAGGTCCATTCACGAAACGAAGGGTATGGTTGGAGAGCTCTCGACCGGGACTACAATCTGGGCTGAAGAATCGGTCGATTTCATGGAGGGATGAGCGCGTTATGATCGATTGAGTGGAGGGGGGTGAAATTCGTACCTACTGCTACGTTTCTGGTTATTCTGAGAGACTCGCGAGGAGTTTTGAGGAGCTGTCTGTTGGGTTGGAGAGCTGACGACGTGCTGGTCATTTTGATATCAATTTCGTCAGGTTCTTGATCGATTTGGATTCTGAACCGACAGATTGAAGTTGAGAAGTGCAGACGGGATAAGGCGGGGATAGCGAACTGTGATAGCCATGGATAGTTTGCTATTGCTTAAGTTCTGAGTCGAATTTCTGAGTGAAACTTTCCAGGGTTGAAGCATGTCTTATCAGTAAGATACTTGGGAAGTTTCACCTCAAATGGTCGAGTAGTTTGTTCAGAATCTTGGATCAAATGTACCTGGGTCTGTAAAGCTCTGAAGTTAGCACAGATTACGGTTTGATCCATATCTGAGAATTGGTTTGAGATTTCGACCTGAAAATTGTTCAGGGTAGGAGTGAAGGGTCCAATCAAACTTCCTATGAAGTTTGATCATCATTTGTCGACTGGTTTGGGAGGACTGAGGTCTCAAAGTTCGAAAATACTTCTGTTATTAGCAGTTTCGGGTTTTTCGGTATCATCTATTGTCATTTTGGTCATTTTTGAGCAATTTGGAGAGGAGTTTGTTGCTGAAACTGCCATGCCTGCATGCAACTCGACATTGGAGGGTGTGGGGCTGATTTCAGCTCTTGGTAATGGAGGAGAACGGAGTCGTCATGAATCTTAAGCCGCTGTTTGGGTTCTCGGAGCTGCTAGGTATTATCGCTGTTAGTGCTATATTGAGATCTGAGTAGTATCTTGGAGCATGCATGCTTTACCTTGCTGGAATGCTTGGTAGACCAGGGTGTACAGCAAGTTGTATTGATACTCTATCAAGTTGATTGAGTGATCTTATAGCATCTTTTGGTTGTACTATGAAATTGTGATAGTTGGATTGATGGGCAGTTAGCGTCGCTAGGGAGCTATTCAGAAGTCATGCTTCCAGCGATATAGAGGAATAACCTCAGTTAGATAGTACAGAGCTGAGTACTTTTAGTTAGAGTACAGAAGATCTGTTTGTAACACAAGTTTATGCAACCTATACGTACCTTTGGGTCGTAACAAGCTTTAAACTTGAGCCGAGCGGATACAAGGTCACTCGGGCTAGAAGAGTAGATAGTGAAACATTTGAGTGGAAACATCTAGATCTAGATCCAACCTTGTCAATCCACATACCTCTGCACAGCCATATACCCAGTGTATTCCTAGACAGAAAAACACGTTATACGATAGCGAGAAAGCGCAGGTGGACTCAGTTTTCCAGAAAACGCTTTCGTCTTCAGAAGCCATCCCAAAAGAGCAAGCCACGAACATCGAGGAGGAAGCCAACTCAGCACACCCGAGGTACCAGCAGGGCTTTCCACTTTATCAAAGATCGATTTAGGAGTTCAAGTAGGAACCAATCAGGAGGAGATCACACCCAGCAAATTAGAGTAGATAGGAAGTTAGGAAGACAGTTGACTTGCTAATTATGATAAGAAGCGAAGTTTACTATCTTGGGAGAGACAACTCTCCTTGTATTTTTAGATAACTGTCCATGTGGCAGGGTAGGCAACGGTAGGAGTAGAAAGTAAGTTTCCAAACTGAGAAGAGAGCCGAATGCATGTGAGGTGGTGGTCTTCTGACAGCGTCCCATTTCCCTTCTCTGCGAGTGAAGATTGGAGGGGAACTCTCTCTTGCGACTCAAGTACAGAAGTATAAAGTAGGACACAAAGTAGGATTTCAAACACACATGTGAGAGACACATTCTATTGTACAGATGGTCACACATCTTCGTACAATACACACACTACGCACAATGCTAGAGACATATGAATAGATTTGGATTACACTAGAGGGGTCTGCATTCTCGCTTCCAGTAGTGGATCGAAGATGTAGATAGAGATAATGGACAGCCTAGAGCAAGGAACGGCATCATCGTGCAATCTTGTTTCTAAGCTGGTGTGTCGAGGAGTAGGAGCAGGAAGTGGAGGGAGTGAGCTTCTCGAAACCAATGTACCTTCTTCTCGGAGAATTGATTTCAGATTTGAGTGCAAAAGCTTTGTTTGTGTCTTCTGGGCAGTGGGTTTTCTCAAATTCACACTCAATTGTGCATGAGAAGCCTTCTTCTTGAGTGGCGGTGATTGTTAGAAGCTGTGCAGAGTCGAAGCTTGTCTCATCCAGTGGAGCACTAGTACTTAAGATCCACGTACGGAAAATCTTATGGATAAGTGATCCCATACGACAGAGTCGTCAGAGCAACGACAGAAGAAGAAAGAAGCCTTCTTCTCACAGCAAAAGACGACATCCTCGAGTAAAGACTGTGTAAATGTAAGCTAATTTATGGTCTTCTTCCTCAAATTATTACAAGCAGGGATGGCTTGTTAGTCAAGATCCGGATTAGAAGCCTGTCGGAGTCTTAATTTCTCATTTTCATCTTGTTTCTTCTTGTCTGGATTTTCTCTTCCTCCTCATCTTTTCTCATCTTCCCATCTTCCTATCTTCTTCTAGTGAGTTTCCGAGACTTCTATTGAGCTTCCGTGAAGGTGAATGTCGTTGTAGTGCTACAGGAAGATCATTTTTGTAGGCAGAAGCCTGAGAAGACTATAAGGGCATACACCCTAGGATTGATCTAACCCCGTTGAGAATTGGAAGAGCAATGTGTGGTAGACAGTGGTAAATTGACGTCTACAAAACAGAAGTAATCTTCTGGAGGTGCGAGAAGCCGAGTTGAACCCCCAGAAGCCGAGAATTGCTTCGGGAAGACTGTCGTGAGAAGACTGGAACCGTGATCTGGAAGCAGGTAGCGTCTTCCCAAGTTTCCCAGTAGATATTTATGTGATATTTTAGGTTGTAATTGTTTGTCTGGGTCCAGGGCACCTTCTGAAGGGTCTGGAAGCCGTGTGGTTTTGTGAGAAGATGGGATTTCTAGATAAAAACCCGTGTGTTTGTATGTTTGAACAGATATTAGAACTTAGAGCAATGATACTTGTGCAACCCTTCTGTAGGAATGATATCTTTTATGCTAAATGGGCTAAAAGAGAAATCATGAGACGCTACATGTCTAGGAAAACGTGAGGTTCCTAGTTGTGGAGATGTAATGTGCTGAACAGAGAACAAGAAAGAGAAACACAAGCATGAAAACAAACGTCGTTATATATATCAACTCTCAACGCATATACACTACCGGTTCTTTCTCCTAAGAACTCAAGACTAAAAAACAAATCAGAGCGGTCTGTACTCTACTTCAAAACCTCTACAACGAGTCTCTAAATCTCAGCCCAGACCCGAAACTATTGAAGCGTTGTCGGAGTGTAATCCGTCTACCTAGGAAAGCGCCGGGCTTCTGGCTGTGGTTGTTCACACAAGAGGTTGGCTCTCAGGTCACAATAGGGCTATAAACACTCACACAGATCTGTAAGATCGAGTAATATGCTCAGAAAGCGAAATTCAGGTCTAGCTGGCAGTAATAGGATCCGACGGCAAACTTTGACACTCACGGAGAAGAAAACTATGAAGGTTTAGACTTCTAAACTTCCCCTACATGCAAATGAGGTACTACTGAACTCACACACGAAGTTTCAGCCTGAGATCAAATTCTGACACATAGATATGGACAGAAAAGTTTTGAGCAAGAAAACTATGGCAATTTCTGGTACCTAGATGGCTATTTCGACCTATAACAGGAGTTTGGCTCGATCAATTTCGAAGTTTCTTACAGGATTTGCAGTTCACAGCTTGCTGAACACTCCTGTGAAGTTGGGACTCCTGATTGTTTGTAGAACTCCAGATCTCCTTCCCTGAAGTCGCTACTCTAGATTAAGAGCTTTTCAGACCCCCTCGGCTTCAGCGGCCGCCCTGAATTACTCAGTCACTCAATCGATATGAAACTTTTTGTGAAATCGTAGCCCTGCTAGCAGAGAACACAACCTCGAAGTTTTGAAGCAATTTCCTCAAATCTGCTGCGAATGACACTGAAAACCCTAAATCCAACAAAAGTGATTCAATTCTAGCACAATTCGAACTTCAATTGGTCATAACTTCCTCTTTATTGCATCAAATCGATCGAAAATTTCACTGGAAGTGCTTGGCATGACGAGCCCTCTCTCCCTGTGCTCTCAGATTTCGAAGATCCCTCACCAAATGCTCGAACTCCACTCTAGAACTCTGTTTCTAAATTTAGAGTTTAACAAAAGACAAAAACAGACCAATGGAAGTTCATAGCTCCACTTGGTTGTCCTTTAGTACCCTAAACCACGTGGCAACTTAGTTTTACTCATAGGCTACCACGTCAAGCTCCCTAGAGTGCCAACGTAAAACTTAAACTACCTAAAATGACACGCAGCCCCGAAAAATAACTTAAATCAGCTAGAAAGCGTGCATGGGCGACAAGTAAGTACAACCCATGAGATCAAACCCCTATCAGCATGGAAACCCTAAGTTATGTACATTGAACGTCATAGACAAGTAAGAAGTCACTTGCACAAGCGCACAAATGCTTGAACAAGATAACTAGCATACTATAAGCCTACTAGGACTCAAAATAGTGTTAACACCGTATGCAAAGGTGTCAAACATATATATAAAGGACTAGAAGTAATATGAGCTAACTTCTAGAACTACTAAACCTAAGCGTCGGAGTAGAAGTCAAGCATGTAGCCGCCAAATAGCACGACATCCACCCCCTCTGAACCTGCACATCCTCCGGTATGTGCCAGATCGAGATCAAGATTGTTCAGCTTCAAATTCATCTTCAACCTCCATTGAGTCTTCAGCTTCATCCTCAGTAAGCTCTGCAATGTTTTGGTCCTCCCCTCTCCTTCTAAAGAGCTTGATTCTCTTCCTTGCGACTGGTATCTTGAGCACTGCACCATCTAACTCTCTCAAAGAGTATGTGGCATTGTCATGAACTTCTAACACCACATAAGGTCCGAACCATCTCTTGGAAAACTTTCTGATGGTGCTATGCTGATTATCAAGACTACTATCATAGACTAACACCCAATCACCTTCTTTAATTGGTTTGGGTCGTAATCTATGCGTTCTGTCAAATCTGCCTTTGTTTCTCTCTCTAGCAGTCTTCAACCTTTCCACAGCTTTGGCAACATCCTCAGGTCTCCGTTCTAATTGTTGGATCCTTAATGCAAGAAGATCCTCCGTACTTCTACCATCTTCCCATGGCAAAACATTCCAAGTAGGCACAACCTCCTCAATCGGCATCACAGGTTTTTGCCCTAGTATCAACTCTGCTGGCATGTAACTTGTAACGGTACTATTGAGTTGTACGATCCGCCCACAAAGCAAATGGTAGCAGTCTAGGCCATTCACGGATCTTACCCTTGCAAGCTTTTACCAAAGCTTTGATGATTGGCAGATGACCTCGTTCGCTCTTGCCATTCCCTTCAGGATTGTAAGCAGTGGTTAACGCCAACTTGATTCCCAATCGCTTGAAGAACTCAACTGCTTCTTGTGAATCCAGCTCACCCCTATCTGCAGTGATCTTTCCCACACACCCATACCTACAAATAACATCTTCAAGTAGAAAGCGGCAGACACTAGCAGTCGTCTTCGTCCTCAGAGCACGGCCTTCGACTTGGTTAGATAGATCTTCTCTAGCCAAGACTAGATACCTCATTTGTCCAAGTCCAAATGGCATAGTTACCAGATCAACTACCCATTTATAATGAATGGCTAAAGGATAAGTAGGATGCAATCCATCACGATGGCATACATTGGAGTACATCTGGCAGGGTATACAGGATGAAACAAACTGTACTACATCCTTATACATACCCTTCCACCAATACTTCTCCTTCATCTTGGCAAATGTAGCCCAAACTCCTCTATGACCGGCCCATAGACTCTCATGAAACTCCTTGATCAGCTGCTGCTGCAATTCCAAGTCACATATCACCCGTTGCGGTATACCTCCTTGTAGCTTAGGGCGCTTCCATAGATGTCCTCCATGTAAAAAGTAACCATAAGCTATTCTACGGATCCTCTTGAAATCTGCATCAGACCAGCCTTCTTGCCTTTCCAGTGAACTCAAATAGCGCCCAAGATCCAACCACTCGTCATCATACACAGTTTCCTCAAAAAACTCCAACGAGGCTGCAAAACAGCTTCTATCCCTTCTAGCAAGAGCACTAGAACTCTGTTCCCACATCCTTCTGATCATCTATCATTTCTTTCTCATCGTAATATCTAGCCCTTGATAACATATCTGCCACAGGATTGTCTTTTCCTGCAATATGTCTAAACTCTGAGTTCAAGGACTTGATATATGCTATCTACCTCAGCATAGCAATATCTGGAGTTGTACATCTAGTGATCATTCCCAAGAGAGGTAAACAATCTGTCTCCACAACCACAGGTGCTCTTATCAAGTATTCCTTATCACTCTTCATCGCAGTAACTACTCCCCATAGCTCTCTTGACTTGAGGGTAGTCTCTCTGCCGTGAACTTAACACCTTAGCTCCAAAACGCACCACATATCTATTTCCATCCTCATCATCCTGTCCTATAGCCCATCCAATGCCAATAGGACTAGTATCAACAGTAATGATAACAGATCTGCCCAACTCATATGTTACCTTCCGTAGAGTTGGTGGTGAAGACAACAGATCCTTCAACTTCTTCATAGACTCGCTTTGCTCCTCTTGCCACTGAAATCTTTACCCCTTCCTCAGCAACTTGTACAACGGATCTGCTACATGTGCAAAGTGTGGAATCCATATATGGTAAAACACACATGCACCTAGAAACCTTCTCACCTCGGTAACTGACCCACATGTCTCCTTCATCCTTCGAATGGCATCAACCTTGTTTGGACAAGGTTTCCGACCATAAGATCCACATAGGTGCCCCACAATCAACACCTCTTGTTCTCCAAATACAGACTTTGCTCCTGATAAAGTCAAATGGACCTCCTCCAGTCGACTCAGTATCTTATCACAATCAGCTATGTGATCTGCAACAAACTTACGGCACCCCTCTGATCCATTACCTCATTCTTCTCCTCCTCAGCACACCCTTTGATCGGCACATCATCAAGGAATGGCATAGTTTTTTCAGGAATGAAATCCCTCAAAACTTTGTTCATGCCATATATCATATGTGCTACAGAATTGGTAGCACCTTGTGGCAAGGTGCACATCCTCAGTAATCTCAAAGGTGTCCTCATTGTAGTCAAGTCTCTACTCTCAGAGGATAACTGAAACTGATCATACCCTGAATATAAGTCTCCCATTGAATAGATAACACGACCAGCAAAAGCCTCTGCAAACTCGTCTACAATAGGTCTTATACCCATATTCCTGATAGTCACCTTGTTAACTGGCTGCATATCTTGAATGAATCTCAAGGCTCCACTCTTCTTCGGAACAGCAAACCATCTGCTAGAGTATGGAGCTATAGATGGTTCCAAGATACCCATCCTAATCCTCTCATTAAGCAAGTCTATCAGCTTTGGCAGATGAGCTCTAGACACAGGGATAGGACGTAGATTCCAAGGCACATGCGGTATAGTAAAGATTATCATAGGTGAAACTACACTTGGATCTACACATCCTACTTCAGGTGACTCAAACGCGAACGCCTTACCATGCCTAGATAGCATCTCCCTGAAGCTCTTCTTCTCTTGCTCGGTAAGAAATCCATCACCTCCAATCTTCAGATCCTTCAGTGTTGTTTCTGTGAACTGGTGCCCAATTCTTCTCGGTCCTCTGAGCGTCGGTTCTCGTGCAGCTTGCTCCATCTTCTGATTGTGATCGAGTGGCAAAGGCAAAGCCACTGGTTTGACTTTCTTTGCCACTGACTTGTACTTGGTCTCCACATACACTTCTTGTCGATCTATAAACTTATCAGTTACATCATAAAGCTCCTTAGAGCTCACTCTCACCACTCTATCTACATCATCTGTAGAGCTTTCTAATATAGATTTCAACTCCCCTATAGTATCTACCAAATACTGCTCTTCAAACACTCCAGATATGTATTCATCTCCTGCTAACTCTCCACTATCCCACAAAGACTCCTGTACATACTTCACATGTTGTCTCTCAAACGTCTTCAGATTCTCAACCTTCCTATAACATACTGATCCACATGACGTCAATCCCAAGAAGCTAGTGGATAAAGCTTCCTGCTTTACTGGATCAGGCGAGAATCCTATCTCTACTGTACCGTTGAAGTCTCGCTCTTCAATGGTACTCTGCCAAAACCCCTAGACTCTCTAAACTCCTGAGTAATCTTAGGTAGTGGACGGTCTCTCAAGCTATCACGATTCCTCTCATGTTCTGCAGCAACAGTCAAAAACTGAACAGCTCTTTTGCCGTCTCTACTACGTATCCTAGCATAGGCTGAACCATCATCCATAACTCGTGTCTCCATTCTAACAGCAGTAATGTAAGGCTGCCCTAGAATGATAGGATACGTTGACATGTCTTGCACAAAGAAATTATGAACATCACTGATGTCACCCACAGTTACCTTGATGTTGGGGCAAGCACCATAGAGTTCTCTCCGCTGGTTGTTGGCAACACGGATAAGCCACCCATGGTCGGTGTCTATAGGCCACCTCCCACGCTTGTACAGCTCCTTAGACATCAGATTAATCTCTGAGCCGTGATCAATCAATGCCACCACAGGTTCCTCTAGATCTCCCAACTTCACTAAGGTCTCTGTGGTTGCTCTCGTCCAATGGTTGTGAGAATAATGGCTCTTCTGCGATGCTTCCACCTCATCTTCAAACCTCACGTGCTGATCTGATCTTCCCTCTGATACTTGAGAGCAATAACCAGCAATCTCATCTTCCTCATCTTCTGACAGTTTGGTCCCTAGAGCGTTAAGTGTAGCTGCTTCACCCAAAATCTGACGTTTCCTCTTGATGATATCTATGATAACCTCATGGAACTCACGCTTTGCAATCCCAAGAATCTCACCCAAAGTAAACTCAACCTTCTCATTCAAGATACGATTCTCTAACACCTGCTTCAGGTCTGTAGCAATCTCAATGTTAGACTGAAGTTTGTATGCAGGCATCTTACACTTCTCCTTGCTTCTCTCCTTCTCCTTTGGTATTGTAGGTGGTAGATCCTCCATAGTTTCCTCCCGAGTAGGTGTTGTCTCCTGTCTTACCTCTGGTCTAGCCCTTTCACTCCTTGTAGCAGGTCGTTTGGCTGTAGAAGCCTCACCTGCATCCTCCCTTCTGCGTTTTTCTTCTAGTACAGCTTCATGCTGACTTCTTGCAACATAAGCATGCACTGACATAGTATCCACAGGGTCATTCCATCCTGTAGTTTCTCTAATTGAGTTGCCAACCCTTCGTAGCACATCCTTGTCTAGCTCTGTTCTAGCTACGGACCGCACTACATCAGACCACAACAGTAGTCCCTTTCTCTCTCTCCATCTCCACTTTCACTCCATAGGTAGTAGCATTCACAAGAGAAACAGCATGTGATGCTGATATCTCATTCACAAGTCTCTTCATACCACCCTTGCCAAAGTTGGTTCCCAACATCATCCCAGTCTCTCTCAGATGGATCTTACCATCTTTGGAGAAGATCAGATCCTTCCTCAATGCATCTGAAAACTCCCCACAATCTCTTCTTACATGGTCTAGGCTATCACACCATATACAACGATGAACAAAGCCTTCTCTCATCTGAGGTCTCTGCATAGCAGGCTGTACATTCTGCTCCTTCTCTTCTAGCCTAGTGAGCTTAAGCTTAAGCTCCTTCATACCCTTAATCAACTCATCAAGCGGTGAGTCCTCCTCTCTAGCAATTACCACAGCGGGTTTAGTAGGCAACTGCTTGACAGGAATTATCAGAGGTGCTGCTTCACTTACCACCACCTTGTCCCTTCTTCTGTCTCTTGGTCAACAAAGAGACAGCCTCTTCAACCTCCTTCCAGTCAGTCTTCAATCCTCTCTCCTCACTCTTGTCTTCCAGCAACAGCTCAAGCTTCTCCTGAATAGTCACGTCCGCTGCTTGTAGGAAAAAGCTCGGTCTTCTCCACCTCTAATGTAAGCTTTTCTGTCCTAGAAAGCTGAGCATACTGACGATCAAATTCTCTTAACAACTCATTTACAGACAAACCTTTGTTGGGATTAACCACCCACTCCAAGAACGTTCTCTTGGTCACCCTCTCTGAATCTTCAGTGTAGTACTCTTCCTTCAAAGCGCGCATAAAGCTCTCCCAACTCTGTCCTTGCTGCTGCTTGAGCTCCTTCACACATCCACGAATCTCAAGCACAACAGCAAGTTCAAAGTTCTCCACCATCTCCTTCTCAAGTACCTTGTTCACCTCCATCTCCCTAGCATAGTATCGCACGTACTTGGAAATATCTGTCCCCTTGAACTGGTCCATCTGATGCACCACAGATTGCAACGCCTTGGTTGCTAATACCTCCTTCCTCTCTATGCTCTGCTGCTGCTGCATGAACATGGAAAAAGCTTGGAACATCTTCATCGTAGCAGCATCAAGCTGAACAGGTTGCTGAGCAGCAGCAGCACCTCCACTTGATGATCCTTGGTTGGCCATGATATCTGATCTTGTAACACTCTCAAGAAAACTCCCACCCTAGGTGTTTCACGTCGAGTTCACCAAAAAGAGAGTATGTCGGAGTATAATCCGTCTACCTAGGAAAGCGCCGGGCTTCTGGCTGTGGTTGTTCACACAAGAGGTTGGCTCTCAGGTCACAATAGGGCTATAAACACTCACACAGATCTGTAAGATCGAGTAATATGCTCAGAAAGCGAAATTCAGGTCTAGCTGGCAGTAATAGGATCCGACGGCAAACTTTGACACTCACGGAGAAGAAAACTATGAAGGTTTAGACTTCTAAACTTCCCCTACATGCAAATGAGGTACTACTGAACTCACACACGAAGTTTCAGCCTGAGATCAAATTCTGACACATAGATATGGACAGAAAAGTTTTGAGCAAGAAAACTATGGCAATTTCTGGTACCTAGATGGCTATTTCGACCTATAACAGGAGTTTGGCTCGATCAATTTCGAAGTTTCTTACAGGATTTGCAGTTCACAGCTTGCTGAACACTCCTGTGAAGTTGGGACTCCTGATTGTTTGTAGAACTCCAGATCTCCTTCCCTGAAGTCGCTACTCTAGATTAAGAGCTTTTCAGACCCCCTCGGCTTCAGCGGCCGCCCTGAATTACTCAGTCACTCAATCGATATGAAACTTTTTGTGAAATCGTAGCCCTGCTGGCAGAGAACACAACCTCGAAGTTTTGAAGCAATTTCCTCAAATCTGCTGCGAATGACACTGAAAACCCTAAATCCAACAAAAGTGATTCAATTCTAGCACAATTCGAACTTCAATTGGTCATAACTTCCTCTTTATTGCATCAAATCGATCGAAAATTTCACTGGAAGTGCTTGGCATGACGAGCCCTCTCTCCCTGTGCTCTCAGATTTCGAAGATCCCTCACCAAATGCTCGAACTCCACTCTAGAACTCTGTTTCTAAATTTAGAGTTTAACAAAAGACAAAAACAGACCAATGGAAGTTCATAGCTCCACTTGGTTGTCCTTTAGTACCCTAAACCACGTGGCAACTTAGTTTTACTCATAGGCTACCACGTCAAGCTCCCTAGAGTGCCAACGTAAAACTTAAACTACCTAAAATGACACGCAGCCCCGAAAAATAACTTAAATCAGCTAGAAAGCGTGCATGGACGACAAGTAAGTACAACCCATGAGCTCAAACCCCTATCAGCATGGAAACCCTAAGTTATGTACATTGAACGTCATAGACAAGTAAGAAGTCACTTGCACAAACGCACAAATGCTTGAACAAGATAACTAGCATACTATCAGCCTACTAGGACTCAAAATAGTGTTAACACCGTATGCAAAGGTGTCAAACATATATATAAAGGACTAGAAGTAATATGAGCTAACTTCTAGAACTACTAAACCTAAGCGTCGGAGTAGAAGTCAAGCATGTTGCCGTCAAATAGCACGACAGCGTAGCTCAAAGCAAGAGAAACATCCCTTTGTTAACAAACAAAGCTACAACTGTACCACACGATTCAAACCCAAGTCCAAACAACATCCATGCACAAGCTCTTAGCTAAAGCTAGCTACCACAAGCTGTACATAACTAACTAGATTTCTAACGTACTCAAAAGAGTTTTTAGCGAAGGAACTGAAAAAGCCTATCTGAGAACTTTCTCCTTTTGCCAAACGGTCTTCAGATGTCGATAAGGTCTTCTTCCTTGAATCCGTTGGTCCAAGAAACCTTCAGATCCGACTCCCAACAGCCAAGATATCGCTGATTTTCGATCACATGTGATCAAACTTTCAAAAACTCCTCCTTGTGGCTTAAAATCGCACATACCGCTCAAACGGATCGTC
The DNA here is from genome assembly GCA_036924285.1 of Asterella californica. Classification (NCBI taxonomy): domain Eukaryota; kingdom Viridiplantae; phylum Streptophyta; class Marchantiopsida; order Marchantiales; family Aytoniaceae; genus Asterella; species Asterella californica. The sequence continues at coordinate 19,370,985 of JAYKYS010000008.1, forward strand.
TGATCTGATATCCATCTTCTTTGGTAGGTAGATCTATCTACCCTAAACCCAACGAGACTCCAAACAAGCCGTTTGGAGTTCTCCTTGCAAAACCACGCAAGAAATTTGATCGTAGGTTACAAAAAACTGATTTAAATCGACTCCCTGGGGCTCAAACTCGCTCACCACAGCTAAACCAACAATCCAATCGACGTACGGTCTTCTCTTATGTGTAGATGAAGACTCCCTGATCGCGTAGGAATCAATAACGAAGAACTTGACTCACCGATCGCGAAGAATAACCAAATTTTAGATCATAGGCGATGAAAAATCTGACGCAAGTGTTTCCTTGCGAGCCAATTTCACTCAGAACTCCCGAACCACCTGATGAAACTTCGTATCGTATTCAATTTCCTGAAGAACTCTGCGTTCTGATCTCGATGGATCCAAGGACAACAAGTTTGGACTCCAGAACGACCCGAACGGTCCAACTCTTCTTCACAGATCACTGAAGCACTCCAAATCCTCTTCCTGCACCTCAATTTCTCTTAGAACACACATCTCGATCCGTCTCTTCACGAACTGTCTTAACCAGTACGTAGCCTGCACAGATTTGAACCCAACAACACCTTGCGCGTTTGCATTGGACCTTCAAATCTCTCCGTTGACAAATCGCAACTGCAAGCTAGTCCCTTAAGTTGACCCCTAACGTCAGACGTTGTACGTACAAGTATTCACAGATTATGAGGAAGCATGCCATTTGTATCTTTAGTATAGCGCCTGTAGCTGTAAATACCCAGTCAGCAAAAGTAAACTAGGGCCTAGCTTGATTTTCTCTTCTTTCGAGTCTCGTAACTTTTCCACTAAGCATCCAAATGAAGTAGACGAAGTGTCCATGGAAAGTTGAGAACGAGGTCTAGCCATCGATGTAATGAAAATGAAGATCCGAAGTTGTGCCAAAAGTCCGTAAGCTGAGGCCTAGCTTGTTTTACCCATCTTTCGAGTCTCGTAACGTTTCCACTAGGCGTCCAAATGAAGTAGACAAAGTGTCTATGGAAAGCTAACAACGAGCTCTACCCATTGATACGATGAAAGTGAAGATCCGAAGTTGAGCCAAAAGCCTTTAAGCTGAGGCCTAGCTCGTTTTTCCCATTTGTGTCTTTGGAGCGATAACAGTCAAAATTTGAGGTAGAGAAAGGTAGAGAAAGTTTATTGCTGAATTCCTGAATATATATTATTGTTTATGACGCAAGAGTGATATATACATTATGAAATTCAATTCTATATATGTATCATATATATATCATTATAATAAAGTAATTAATAAAGTAATTAATTTTTAAGAAAGAATAACTATTATGTATTATAAAATCGGATTACTATAATGAGCCCCTTAAAAATTCAAAACAAAAGTAGCACATTTGGGAAACATAAGTAGTACATTTAGTGGACATTTTGAAACTATTTGGATGACAATTTTGAAACTATGCAAAGTCTCATTTTAACAAATAGATTGATACTACACACTTTTGAAGTAGATGATTGAAGAAAAGAAAACATTACCTCTCACCGTAATACGAAAGTGGATTCTTGAGGGGTTCTCCTGACTACATGCTCCTTCTCAGTGACCTCAAGCATCATCACACATGTAGTTTGCCACAATCTTCTCTCCACTGGATGAAGCGTAACAAAGCTCTCATCCAGAACTCCAAGAGGACATGTTGGCTCATCATTTGACCCCAACTCCTTCAACATCTGACAAATCTTGTGATGTGTCTCATATCGATGATTGTTGAGCACATTCTGCACGTACTCTCGCATCCACTTCTCACTAATAGAAGAGCCATTCCAAAAGTGGCTCGAGCTCTATATCAATTCACACTCTCACTCTATCACGAAGAGGAATATCGCTCCAGAGCACATGGGCTTCCAGTTCAAGTCGACAATAGTCTTCATTCGAGACTGAGGTAACTGAAAGGACGAACCAATCAGAAAAAGTAGCTCATCAAACTCAAGCTTAAGTCGCTCATCTTCTTTCACACACTTTGTAAATTTGCTCTCTTTCAACCCCTTCTTCTTTGACCTACTATGAAGACGAGCAGTCCTCTCTCTCTTTGTAGACTCTTGTGTTGGAGGAGTGACTATACACTCCTCATGAGGAAGGACTGATGTGTCTCTAGAGGAAATTGTGTTTCTCACGGATGCGTGCATCATGTCAATCATCATACGAGATATCTTGTTTGACGTCATAGACTTCTCTTCTTTCTCATAAGCTTGCATGACAATCTAAAACTGTTCATATATCTATTCTTTTGAAAGAAGGATAGGAGGAGGTCGATCTGACCTACTAGAGGAAGCCATAAAGGTCAAAAATGACCGCAAAGAGTGTTAGTGGTTAGTAAGATACCTATGAGATGAGTTCATGCTTTTAGTAGGTCTTTGGCAATCCTTTCTCTAACAGTATGTTCCATTTCTCTTCTCAAAAAGGTGCTAACAGTAAGTGATAATGCAAGTACACTCCAAAGAAGGTCAAAATCCCACCTAGAAGGCAAGCTTATCACTCGCAAACACTCAAGTAACCCTCACAAAATATGATTTGTTTTTGAAAAAAGAGCGATCTTAATGTGTCACTGGTTCATCACAGGTAGCAAGCTCGATGCTTTAGAAGAGTTGTACATGTGCACCTCAAAGAACAGCTGCACTACCCACATGTCAGTCTGAGTCCCTTCCCAAGATCACCTGCACACTCAACCTGCACCCACACGTCCTCTCTGGGTCTCTGAAAACTCTCCTAAATGTGTTTAGAATGTCTGGTTTGTTTCTTGCTGCTCTACGACTTGTTACTAAACTCTGAAAATCAAGAATGGTCGAAAATAGGTTCATTGAGCTAACGTTTTAAGTTTTCAAACAAGCTTGCGGAAGCATTTTCCTTTGTAACCTTAAATAGTTACGAAGCGATCCGTTTCGTAAGCACATCGCTCTTCATATGAAGGATTTTATGAAGCGGAAAGCTTTGTAAAGCCTTCGTAATCCCATGTTATGGGATTTTCTGTACTTATGAAGCCTTTCATTTCGTAAGTCACTCCGTAAAGTTATTCCACGAAGAATTTTTCTTCATATGACTATCTTTGTTTTACATGCATAGTAACATATGCGTAAATACATGTTAATTAATATGCTTGGGTTAGTTTATAAGTTATGTTAATTAGCTTTAGTCTTTTAGTTTTTTTAAATTACACTGTACTTAAGTAACATGCAAAGTAGTTTATGATTGTTTATGTTAATATGTAGCATGAGATGTTAATTAACTTAGGAAATATTAATATGTTATGCTAGTTACATTAGTTAAATATGTAAGTAATGTTATTTATTAAATGTTAATTTACTGAAATATTAATGTAATTTATGTTATAAGAGGTGATGAATGTTAGATTAGTTGACGCACTGCGTTTGCCAAGTGTAAAAAATACATTACTTTGAAGGAGTAGTTGATGCGACAAAGAAGAAATGTTGAACTTGTAGCTTTGGAGTACGAAAAAGAACGACACTTGATCATGCAGATGTGTGGTCGAAATTGTTACTATGCAAACAATGAACTTGCCATATTGCTTTTTGACGTGTATATGTTGATAATTCATGACAAAATGGACCAGTTCAAGACAACTATTCCTCGTCTTGCTGAATTCATCAAGTCGTTGATGAGAAACACCTCTCCTTTGGCTTTAACGTGTAATATGCTGATTGTGTTTACTTATTCCAGTTTGAAAACAACAAAGTTGTCAATTAACCTTTATATGATCTAACAACTACTATCATCTCTTAAACAGAATTGACATATCTTATTTTTGCATTTGAATAGATATGCTGTTGCACGTCTATGGTGTGAGTATATTTGCATGTATTGCTGTCGAGGATTATGACCAAGTGATCCCAACTTCACTATAACATGTCTTGCGAAACTGTTTTGTGATTGCGAACGATTTATGGGTGATAGAAGGGGAGACTTGGCGATTCAAAAGACAGCAAAATATCCACTTTTCCAAGCTTTGCTTGATAAAGAGATGTTTGAGGTTTCATATCTCAATCCTCAGAAACTGATAGTGAAACATTCTTTGGAGTTCCTTGGATAGAAAACACAAGCAACAATTCCGTGAATGTCGTTGAGGACTTTAATTCTCTACCACGACATCTTCTACTACAAGTGGACAACTCTGCCAAGGATAACAAGAATCGGTTGATGTGACGTTTTGTAGTAGATTGGTTATTTGAGGATGTTTTGAAACTGTGATCATGTCATTTCTTATTGTGGGACACACAAACGAGGATGTGGATGCATTCTTCTCAAAAGTGAATGGTGCATTATCCCACAAGCATGTAGCGTCTCTTCCCAATTCATGTTAGAGGTTTTTGATGCTGAAGAAGAAAGAGTTGTTCTCTACTTGATACAAGAAGTGATTGACTACAGAGTTTATGTTCAAGGTCATGTGGAAAAGATAAACGGTCAAAGCTCTCTTGTTTCATTCCTCTTCTCGATGAGGAATAAGATTCTTGTATATAAGGTGAAGGAGACTTATGAAGGATCGTGGATTTCCATGCACGACAGATTATTTTAGAAACGTGTGGATCCTGCATCGAAGACTGATTTCTCAGTACATTGCTTGTGGATGAACTGAAATCAGTGGGCCTGGCACATGTGTATGTAAAGCAGAATGAAATCCTCCACTATCTTCCTAACACTTGTTATTTGCAATATCGACAAAACAAGAATGATGAAGATGGAGAGGCTAACCAAATTGATGAATTCATGATTCAATATTAGGAAATAAGAAGCCTTGGATTTTCATTTTGTTCGTAAATTTTTGTTTTTGTTAGTAAAGAAGTAGATTAGTTAGCATAGATGACAAGATAGAATAGTTTTAGTTGTAGTATGAAGTTTCTTCATCGAAGTATTATGTTGAGCGGAAATACAAGAACTACGATGTGTATATCTTGGGTATGAAAATTTAATTGCATTTTACAGACAAAGAGCTTTCCATGGATACCTTATTAGCTGAGAATGGACATCAGACGACGAAGATATGATCCTCGGAAAAATGATTGAAGTAGCATATTATGTTTCAGAACTGGAAAGTATGACAACTAGATGTGAAGAATGCTTTTCTGAATGATAAAATACAAGAGGATGTATACATTCAGCAGCCACAAGGTTTTCAAGTTGCTGGAAAAGAACAATTAGTATACAAACTTCGTAAAGTCTTATATGGCATTAAGCAGGCTCCTGAGCTTGGTTTACTAGGATAGACAGTTTCTTAAGGAAGAAGGGTTTCTCTTCTATAAGAGGAGATCCTAATTTATATATCCTAGTTACAGCAAAAGGGAGAGTAATATTGCTGCTGTATGTGGATGATGTAATCCTTTCAGACAGCGATGAAGAGGCTATCTCTTTAGTGAAGTTAGAGTTAACTACAGAGTTTGAGATGACTGACTTAGGCAGACTTACCTACTGTCTTGGAGTTCATTTAGTCGAAAATGGAGAAGATCTGTACCTTGTACATGATAAGTATATCAACAATACATTGAAGGAATATCAGATGCAGGACTGCAAGCCAGTGTCTACTCCAATGATACTTTCAAAGGATTGGTCTATTTAGCATGGATTTGATGAAGCGATTGACAAAACTGAATACAGGAGACTAGTGAGAAATCTGATGTATTTGGTTGTAACGACCAGATCAGATCTAGCTTATGGTTTAAGTAAGCTTGGCCAGGAGATGGAGGATCTAAGAGTTCCACATTTGAACGCAGAGAAACGAGTACTCAGGTATCTGAAAGGTACTTCGTTTCATGGATTGAAGTTTATTTCAATTAATCTTAAAGTTCTAACAGACTTTACGGAAGTTGACTGGGCAAGTGATGTCATAGACTGGGAATCAAGATCCGGTTATGCATTCTTGCTTGCAGGTGCAGCTGTTACTTGACAAAGTAAGAAACAGAATGTTTCTTGTTTGTCATTCACAGAAGCAGAATATCATGGACTGTGTTATGCAGTTCAGGAAGTCATGTACATAAAATGGATGCTGGAGGATCTGGGAGAGATTCAAAAAGAACCAACTATCATTTTTACTGATAACATGAGTAGCATTGCTCTTGTCAGAAATCTAGTCCATCATGCGAAGACAAAGCACATTGAGGTGCAGGTCCATTTTATTCGTGACAAAATACAAAGTGGAGAGGTATGTACCACTTGGATATATACTGATGACCATTTCGCAGATGTATTCACTAAATATTTGTTTAAGCCTTAGTTTGACAAACTGAGAAGTGGCCTTGGTATATGTGAACTGTCCATGATCTTACAAGGGGTGTTGAAAAATAATATATAAGTTTACGTTCTTTTTATGTGTGACAGTTCAGTTCTCTGTGTAGTGAATACCTGTCCTTATGACCTCTCAGTTCCCCTCTCTCTCTTGTGTATTTGTTCTTGAACACCCTTATTTTGAGGAACAACCTTCTGGATTCCTACCCATCCTGCATCGACAGCTTGGGTTCTCTCACTACGATCGATCTGACAAACAACAAGTTCACGGGAGCTCCGAAGAGACCTTCTGAGGTTGACTCCACCAAGTATTTGTGAACAGCGAGGGCGGTGTTGTGGGCTTACCTTACCACTAGTAGGTTCTTTCGAATAGATTGTTAAGCTGAAACTCGGAAGATATCCTCAAGAGCCTGTACGCAGGACCTTGAAGAAGTTCTAGTACGATTTGCGGATTGTATCGATATATCTGTATACACATAATTGTAATCGAAGACGATTTATTCAATTTTGTTGCCCTCAACTTCAGGTTCACGACCCTTCTGCTTCAGCTACCAGCTATCAGAATCTGTACAGCAGCTCGCTGTACAGATTCTGAATATAACTAACAGTCCAGCATGTGAAGAAATAGAACTGTGGGAGAGATAATTGACAAAACTCGATCTGTTACGCACGTGGGCTGGGCCAAGCATTTTCTCCGTAACTATTATAAAAGAACTATTACAGTCCTGTCGGGAGCAACGGATGATGGCCCTAGGTGTGTAAACATTATACTTTGGTTGAACACGCTCGTACATATGATCGGCACGCACGGGCATACCTTTACGTGGAGTTCAGGAAGATAAACCCTCCCCCATTCAGCATATTAACTAGCTTCTTCCTGATATCTGCTTAGTCCTGATTTGCCTCAGACGGGCTGTCACAGATTCCTACCTATCTTTCAGACAACGTCTTCTGACTATTCAACAGTTACATATGACAGTGACAACGTCCTACTCTCATCGTAATCGAAGAAGCTTTGTCATGATCATCGAACATGTGCACGTGGTGTGGTGGAACACAGAGTCACTTCCATGCAACTATCGTAAGGTCAAGTGAGCACTTGCTAGCTAGGTGCCAACAAAAATATATAATATATTTTTGTTGGCACCTAGCTAGCAAGTGCTCACTTGACGAATAGTATTTGGCAATTTACATTTCTTAACAGTTTACTAGGCTGTAACAATGATGTCACTTGCACCAAATTCATCCATTGCTGAGTAAATCTTGATGGAAAAGTATGAACTCTCCTTCACAGAAATTGCAAGGCATACAGTGCTGAAATTCTATATGCAGTCCAAGTTCCGCTCTGTCCATGAACTCTGCATCTTCTTCCTAAAAACGAAGTATATGTATATACTGCCGGTCAATCAATCAGTTCGCAGCACTCCTGGTTTTGGGGGTCGACAGCTCAGTTCTGGGAACTAGTTCACTCGGAATAGTTCTCGAGTAATACTGAAGTCTGGATCTCCAGTGCCATGAAATGACTAGGCTCTTGAGCTATCAGAAGAAGTCGAATAGATCTTTGTACACAGTGAATGTCCAGTATATATGGCGATCGAGACAACGTGGACAACTTCTTACTTCTGGATATCCAAAGCCAGACCAGCAGGCAGTTTTCATCTTTACAGAAACCCAAGCTTTGATAACTTCACGGTGCATCCGTATCCAAGCACCATTGGATGCGCAGTCTCAGGCGACGCAAGACTCGGACCAGCAGATCGATACATTCTACAGTTCTTTTGAAGGCGATGACCACACACACCCAAACTCTCCTCGAAGATCTAGAGGTCCTCGACAAGTGACAGAGAAAGTTTCCGGATCGATCCACTCAATGGAATCACAGGAACTCCATTGGTTAACTCTGGGTCTGGTAGATCTAGACTATCAGTGCTTGCATCAGTGGTTGGAGGACTTCGATCCGCGCAGAATAGTCGACGTAAACTGCGTGTAAGGAACGTCCAGGACGTCCCGATTGCTTTTTTCACTGATCCGCTGGATATGAATTTGACCTTCCGGTTCAAAAGGTAAAGCTCCACGAGTGTAGAGATAATTACTGTCGCGATAAGAAATGCTCGAAACGACACTCCAACCATGATATCATATAACATCAGAAACAGTGGCATGCTTTCACTTAGCTGTGAGATCTCGCCCGTCAGTTCCTACCTAGTGCAACGAACTTGTAAACGCAGAACGACCTCACGTACTGAAGGATGTCACTGAACTGCTCGAAGCCTAGAAATCGGGGCGGACGCTTCCGCGAGAGAATGAGCAGGAAGCGCTTGAGAGAAGAAGATTGTAATGAATGTGGAAAAGGAGTAGACATCCTGTCGTTCCACGCATTTATTCACCGATTTCATCTGCGTGCGAGTCCTCTGGCCGGCGCGTCCCCAGTTTCGAATTCAGAGCGTCCCCCCGCTCTGAATTCGAATGTCCATTTCCCGTTCGAACTTCCAACAAAAAGTTAGGGTCGCTCCTGTTAGGAATACTGCTATCTTGAAATATAGTCGTTGCTAGCTATAGGAAACGGTCAAATGCTTGAATCGGACCATCAAAATGGCGTTGTTACGCCAAGAAACTGCCTTACGGTTTGTAGCATACAATCGTGTACGTTACCACCAGACGGATAATTGGAAAGCTTACACGATAACCGGAGGAATATCAAAATTTGGAGATTTCTTCATCCTCTTGACAGCCTACAGGAATGCGTTCTCCTAACGTTGAGTTTACGTTCGAAACCAGAACCACTTGCCGGTGAAACGGAGGAAATCCGATATAAAGGGAAGGTCGAATCCATCGATTGACAACATAATAATTACAATGTGCACGCAGAACCTTTAATATTTGCTGTTTTTATTTTGATGATTATATGCCGGATGTACATGTAGTGAAATTCTTCCCGAAGAAATGCTAAATATACTCTAAGGTGTGAAATTATAGTAGCCTGCACAATGGTGACAGACCATTAACTATAGATTCAGAGTCTGAACATCCTTGTTCCTGTCCAAGGTCAAAGTCAAATGCGATGTTCACTGTTATAGAAGGCATTCAGTTTATTTAAAGATCTGGCCATGTGTGGTGCCCACAAATTACAAGATGCACGAATTTTTGAAAATTTTAAGAATAATGACTTGTTTGTATAACTGAAGAAGCGTTGTTACTTAAGGTTACGTCTTCCTTAACAGGAAGATGATCTTAAGAGCTGTTTGTAATAAGAAGTTGACTTCTTCAGAAGACGAACGTCTTCGGAAGATCGTCTTCTCAGTTGCGTCTTCAGAAGACGAGAAGACGGCGGAAGATGGGAAGACGGCAGAAGACACCTATCTTCCAGAAGACAGCAACCGCGAAGGACCAACCACGAGTTTTCGGGTAAGACAGTAGGTGTACCTACTGGAGCGCACTGAATAGGTAGGTAGGTCAGGAAGACACCAAGGACGAGAACCCCTAATCTGCGGGGAAGATGCGTGAAGAAGCACATTAGGCACCTTCCAACTTCCCGCAGCATAGCGCGCCTGAAGAAGATCGATTGAGAGAGTGAGCTTCACGAGCTAGCATTGAGAGAGGAATCAAGTGAGACATCGAGGTAGGAGAGAGTAAGTTGGCAGCTAGGCGAAGGGTGAGATCGAATTGCGGGAGCACAAACAGTAGAGAAAGCGAAGGCGTTTCTGTCGAGCTTCCGAGAAGCTGACAGTGAAGAGTGGCGAGTAGAAGCAGAGGTGGAATCGAGGTGTGGACTTAACAGCAGGCGCAGTCGTGTGGAGTCGCATTGGAAGCTAGGACAAGAGCCAGAAGCGCGCGGAGGTAGAAGGCAACTCGGGGAGCCGAAGAAGACTGTAGAGATTCTTCCCCCTGTTCTTTTCCCCTCCCACTTCTTCTCGCCTTTTCTTGGTACTCCCTGCGCTTCCTTGATTGTGTGCAGGCAGCCTGATCGATTATCCCACCCCCATTCTTTCTATTGAGACATTGGGCGCGGAAGCGCTGCCCAATTTCTGTCGAGACATCTCCTTGCTTCTTCCTGAGCTCAATTCGAGCTTCCCTACTCCTAGCCCTCAAATTGGAGACCCCAACTATCAATTTCCTTACCCCCCTACCTCTCTATCCCCGAAACTTGGAACAGAAGACGATTCGGAAGATGGGAACATCTTCGGAAGAGGCTTCTTGAACTTGACTGTCTTCAGAAGACCGTCTTCGGAAGACTGTCTTCGGAAGTCGACTGAACACAATTCGTATCAAGAGTGGATTTGCTTTGCTTTTGTGTTTAGAGAGGCTTGGTACGAATCCTGAGTGGAGTGGTGAGTTGTTGTGTTAATTCGAGAAGTTGGAAGTCGGAAACTAGGCCTGTGCCTCCCGGTCTTCCAAGCTTCTCAACTCCCCATCTTCCTACAGAGACTAGAAGACTAGAAGGCTGGCAAAATGAGCGAGAAGACGCGAGGGTCCATTCGGGTCTCTTCTGTCCGATCCATAGCAGCCGTTCCTTCTTCTTCCCGAACTTAGAAGAGAGTTGTGAGAAGTCTTGCTGGCAGAATCTGGAGGGAATGGTCGAGGGTCATGTCTTCCCATCATGCAGCAAGCTTCTTCTGAGTGCGTATGAGAGGTGAGAAGTCAGAAGAACAGAGTGCAGTTGTCTTGAGTCTGTTGTGAGGATAGATTGCGTGTAGGAAGACGAAGACAGGTGAGACCAGTGAAGAGAAGTCTGACTTCGAGAAGTCTTCCGAGAAAGACATTGAATCGGAAGCTGTCCCAAGTGTCTTCCCAGAGGTCACTGTCACTGCAGGAGCCGCAACCATCTTCTAAACCTTTCTCATACTCTACTTCTCGCATATCTTGTATCTTCTGATAGGAAGTAGGATGTAATGCAAGGTGGGTTGTCTTCTTGGTAATCCATGCGAGGCCTTGCTTAGATAGGATTGTTTAGATATAGCTCGGAAGACGAGAGCTATCTAGGAAGTACTATTAGAATCTCGGAAGACGGAGTAGTTGTCTTCTGGAAGACTAGGTTCGTCTTCTGAGAAGTAGAAGCTAGACTGTGGGCACTCGGGAAGAACTGAGCCTTCAGCTCATAGTAGGTGCTTGTGGTTTAGTGCAACAGATCTTCCAGGTATGTCGATGCATCCGCGAGGCTTGGTGTTACCAGCGGCAGAATTGGCCGAGGCCACTCCTTTCCTCAAGGAGTTGGGTCTCGACTTCTTCCTGTGGGATTGGAACCTCGCAGATCAAGGGCTTCTGGAGGAGGTGTGGGCCGCGTTACCACCGTGTAATCGTGTACCTGCGAAGGCAGGAGTAGCTCGAGGAAGACCGTCTTCCTGGACTGAAGACTGGTGGCGTAAGGCGTTTCACAGGCCTGAGACCGAGAACCGAGGATATTGGTACGAGAAGAAGATCTTGCCTAGGATTGTGAGTTCATGGCATGTGTCTGGGAGTACCACCTGCCTTTTCGTGGAAGACAGGCAGGGGAGGAACGGTTGGAAGATAGAGTCTCACCGGGAGCCGAAGAAGCGACTTTTGGTGAAGTTGTTTCTGCATCTTTTCTCCAAGGGAAAAGCGCAGAAGACAAGGTACTTAGGAGATCAGGACGTGGAGTTCTTGGAATCAGTGTGGGATGACAGAGTGCCAATCTACTGGGGCTCGTACATCCACAACTATGTACAGACGGAGCTAGCATACTTGGGTACCCCGGCGGGAGGACATCTGACGCCCTTCTTCTGCTACTTGTATGTAGCCATGGGGGATCTTAGGGAAGATCAGCTGGCAGTGTATGGGCCAACGGAGCGACAGGAGGTGAAGGAGGAGACCTCGGAAGACGATGATCGAGAGGCAGCAGCAACGCCCCCTCCCACTCTGATGCCACAACTGAGACCCGGCTCTCACCAGAAGACGCTTTTGGTGAGGGAAGACGAGTCTAGTGGGTCGGAAGACGCCATGCCAGTGAGGAAGATGGGTCACAGAAGTGTACCGAGGACACCCATCTCCCTCATTCATTCAGGATCGGAGTCGGACTCGGAGGAAGACTTGATGAGTACCCGATCAGAGCAGAAGACAGCTTCTGTAACACCTGGGAGTCTTCCGAAGACTCCAGAAGACGAAGGATGGATGAGCGCTCCTACTGCGATGCGAGGAAGCGCAAAGAGGAGAGCCGCTCCTGCCACGAGGAGTCTTCCACCCCGGAAGATGAGAAGAGTAGCTTCTTCTCGTGCGCAGAAGATGAAGGTCGTAGTGGTGGAAGAGGCTTCCTTGCCTCTAGAAGACAAGGTCGACACCTCCGAGCGAGTGGTGGGGATGAACTTGTCTTCCGCATGAAGACGACTGGAGGAGTTCAGTGCCTACTTCCAGAAGGAGATCCAGCCCGCTATGGAGTTGCTGGAGAGGAGAGCGAGGGCACAGGAGAAGCCCTTACAGCCTGGATTCGGCTTGCGCACCTTGCTGCGACAGGAAGACAGCCAGCAGAAGACGGAGTCGCTAGAAGCTAGTCTCCGCACCACGGAGAAGCTTGCAGCCAGGTACAAGACGGAAGCAGCCGCTTCTGCCAAGGAGTCGATGCAACTTCGGAAGAGCAACCAAGAGTTGCAGACGCGAGTACAGCAGCGCGATCAGGAAGTTCTCCGAGTGCGGGAGAAGATCACTGCCCTCGCAGAAGAGCAGACCACTTGGAGGATGCAGCGAGAAGCCGCAGAAGCGCGAGCTGCAGTGGAGAAGACGCAGAGGGAAGCAGCGGAGGCTCGTGCGCAGAAGATGCTAGCTCAGTCGGTAGAAGCGCTTCGGAAGAAGTTCAACTTCACCGCGGGTAAGAAGTTACTTACCTTAGCTAGGGAATGGGACAGCGGGTCCAAGACGAGGTTGGTGGAATGCAGAGATAGCATGTTCAGGTACCTGGATAGACAGATAGAAGGAGTGAAGACACTTTATGGTCTTCCCTCACTTCCGACACCTGCAACCGCATCTTCCCAAGCCCCAGCACCCTCGACTCGATCCGGAATGGAGAAGGAGGAGTTCGATCTCGCTGTACACTTGATGGTGACAGCGTTGGAAGACGAGAAGACTCCAGAAGACGCCCCGGAAGACATGATGTCTTCTGGAAGACAGGAAGACGAGCCGTCTTCCCAGGTATTCCGCGTGGAGGAAGCGACTTCCCCGGATCCCTATGAGGTCGCCATGGTCCCTAGTACTGCATCTATGCCTCAGAAGACCGAAGACGCATCGTTCGACTCGTCTTCCCAGAAGACCATTCCGTCTTCCGAAGTCGAAGCCGAGGAAGACGCAGCCGCAGAAACAGCAGGACCAGCGAAGAGCGAGGAGAGAGAAGCTACCTCAGTGGTACCCGAGGTAAGTGCAGGGCTTCTCAGCCCATCAGAAGTCGAGGTAGTAGCTCCGGTAGGAGCAGATCATGTGGAGATTACCACCGAGCAATCAGAGTAGTTAGCAAACTCAATCGACACTTCCAGATTTAGTAGGATCGGACATGCTATCTTAAGGGTGGCAGTTTTCCATGTAAAAATAGTTAGGATCCCATGTGGCAGCGTAGGTAGCGTAGGAGTAACACAGTGGAGGGCTAATTGGGAAGAGGGACCGCATGCATGTGAGGTGACAACCTCTTGTCAACGCCTCTCTCTCTCCCCCTGGTGGTCGCCTCCCTTGACTCTCGAGGCAGATGGTTAAGTAGGATCGTAGAGTAGGAAATGGAGCTCTGCCAGTTCTGCCAGTTCTGTAGAATTCTGTAGTAACTGAACATACACACCGATTCTACAGGCAGGCAGGAGAGACACATTAGAGCAGAGACAGTCTTAGCGCACTACACCCGTTGTTGGAAACATACGAATAGTCTTGGAATATACAGGAGGGGTCTGCATACTCGCACCAGCAGTGGTTCGAAGATGTAGATAGAAGTAGTGGACAGTCTAGGAACAGGGAACGGCATCCTCGTGCAGTCCTGTTAGCTAGGCTGGTGTGTCGAGGAGTAGACGCAGGAAGTAGCGGGAGTGAGCTTCCCAATGCCATTGTGACTTCTTCTCGGGGAATAGATTGTGGATTTGAGTGCAGCAGCTTCGTTCATGTCTTCTGGGTGGTGGAATGTATTGAATTCGCTCCCAATTGTGCATGAGAAGTGTTCTTCTTGAGTGGCGGTGAATGTCAACAGTTGTGGAGTGTAGCTTGACTCGTTCAGTAGAGCACTTGGGATCTACGTACGAACGGTCTTCTGGGTAAGGGATCCCAGAAGACAGAGCAGTCAGAGCAGCGAAGTGAAGAAGAAAGAAGCCTTCTTCCCGCAACAGAAGACGACATCCTCGAGTAGAAGACGGTGCTACAGTACTCACGTTTGTTGTCTTCCTCCCCAAACTATTACAAGCAGGGATGGCTTGTTAGTCAGGATCCGGACTAGAAGCCTGTCGGAATCTTAATTACCCTTTTTCATCCTGTTTTCTCTTGTTTGGATTTCTTCTTCTTCCCATCTTCCCTCATCTTCCCCATCTTCTTATCTTCTCTAGTGAGCTTCCGAGACTTCTATTGAGCTTCCGTGAAAGTGAAATGTCGTTGTAGTGCTGCAGGAAGACAACTTCCGTAGGCAGAAGCCTGGGACGGCTACAGGGGGCATACACCCTGTGATTTATCCTACCCGTTGGAATGTGAGTGTGAGAGTAAGGTGTAACGACTGTTACTAGTCGACTTCTGCGAAGCCGGACAGCCTTCTGGAGGTGTGAGAAGACGAGCTAAACCCCCAGAAGACGAGAATCGCTTCGGGAAGACGGTATCGAGAAGACTGGAAGAAGCAACCCGGAAGCAGGAAGATCGTCTTCCCGAGCTTCTCTGTGAATAGTTGTATGATATTGTAATTGGTAGTTGTTTGTTTGGGTCCAGAGCACCATTTGGCGTGTTTGGAAGACGTGTTGTTTTGTGTAGTTTTGTGAGAAGACAGGATTTCTAGACAAAACCCGTGTGTTTGTGTGTTTGAACAGATCTTAGAACTTAGAGCAGCGTTACTTGTGCAAATCCTCTGTGGGAACGATATCTTGTATACTAAATGGGCAAAAGGAGAAATCCTACGTCACCACACCATGGCAAATATTGTATGAAGAAGGAAAGGGTTTCAGCTTCCGCATGAAAACGTAATGTTCTGAGAGACATGGTAAAGTTCATGCATGACAAGTTGGCCACATTTCGTATGAGAATTTATCTTTAGTGGGGTGCTGATCTAGATGGAAAAGGGGTACTTAGACTTTTGCAGATTCTGAAGGAGGAATTATAATGAAAATAACTAGCCAACACTAGTTAATTCAATCAGTTACCTCGTATAGACCTATTGGAGCTTGGGCCTCTAGGAACAAATGTTTAGTGTGTTGCATGGTTGAAATGGCACGAGTGACCGGTTAACGTTCAAAACAAGAATGTCATTTACTGTGAACTACGGAATTGTGTTTAACGTTTTCTTATCTCAAGTTCCTGGATCGTTGTGTGCTGGTCGTTCCACCCCCAGCGGTCAGTGAAATTTTCATCGTTCTCTTTGACAAGGTGAGCCGGTGGTGATCGTAGATACACAATTACAGAGATTTGCTACTCATTTTTGTGTATTTTTATTTTAGTTCTCATTATTGTTAAGTTTATAAATGCTTAATCAGTAAGAAATTCAAGAAATTTTACTAGAAACCGTGAAATTTAGGATAACCCCGAATTTGATTTCGGAACCGTTTTATTTGTGAACTTTATATTTATATGCTTTGGAGTGACCAGCATTGGCTTCAACGTACTCCTGCCTACCACTTTGGGTGGTCCTTCCAACCTCAAGACACTTACAGATTTGAGGTTGTTACAAAGCTATCAAGACATAAATATGCATTACTAAATGCAATGAGTCGTAGTATTTATAAATGTTTCTTAACGTTACGAAGCATAAACCTTCATACATTCTTCGTATCCTAGAAATTCTCTGACACAGACTTATCAAACAAAATATTCCGTATTTTACAAAGAGATACGCTTCATAAATACATTTAACATTTACAATGATTCGTTTCGGATATATACTAAACTATCTTTTTCATAAAACGGGTTTAGATTCAGGAAGAGCATTGCTTGGTAGACGTAGAGGGAAGAGTAGTCTATCAGCCACTAGGAACTGATATGAAGAAAAGTTTGCTGATATCAGCTATAGTTGTCCACTTCAAAAACTATTAGAGGTGTAGATGTCAACTTCGATATCCTTGGGAATTAGAGTATTTTTTCTGCCGCTGTCACAATAATATAAGTGACATCCGAAGGTGTTAAATAGTCAAATTCCACGTGGAGCCAATCCTTTAGCCGAAGTTATGGATCTGTTCTGTCGACTTTTCTCCGATCGCTAGACTTTATCTCCACGTGATGTGATTTCAAGGTGAGCAGGTCGCTAAAAAGAAAAAGAAACTCTTCCTCGGGTTCCGTTGGTGTCTCCGGATTATGTGACATTGCCGCCCACTCTCACGATTTGATTTGAGAATATTGATCGATCCTCTTCCAATGATGCATGCATTGCGCATTTGACATAGGACTGTCCCATCTCTCATGGTTGACTAACCCACGTCAAATTGCTGTTAACGTGGAACCTTTCTCCACTTCAGTCTTCAGTTTTGCTTACCAAAAATGACCCACTTGGGTCGTTCAGATTCCTTGTCGGCGTTCAATCAAGCAACCCCGTCGGATCTCACTTATTAGAGAAATATATATATTTATTAGAATGGGTTACTATAGCAAAGAAATACAAAATACGAAGAAAGATTATACTAAAGTTTGAAAAGTTGGAGACACATCGATATAGACCTTTGTTATCTATGCATCATATGGATAGTCACTAAGACAACATAATGAACGTTTAAGAAGAGAAGAAGACAACAAGCCTTATTAGTTTAGGCAAGATAGATATCCAGCCTGGACAAGCTGGGAGTAGTAGCAAACATGTAGTGCATAACATTTTCGATGTGTTTTTGCAACGAGTGGGTAGAGTTTCAGAGTGAACAAACATATTCATTTATATTTAGATATATTCATTTATTCACTAAATCTGGACTGATCCAACTCTCGTGGATATTTGAGTAGTCAAAAGTAGAAAATTAAGGTTGATGTTTTCACATTTCAAGATATTTATATTTCAAGATAACACATTTTGGAAGTGAAGATTTGTACAATTCTTATTTTTCTTTTGATGTTAAGATGCTAGAGTTGGATTATTCAAGAAGACTAGATTTCAAATAGTCCAGAATTTGAATTGGATATCAAATTCTGGACTATAAATTGATATTATATATATTTAATAATAGAATAGAATATATTTAGACTATAAATTCTAGATTTTAAAAAATCATATAGATTAAAATTAATATCTTTTAAACATTAATAACATATATAATAATTTGAAATACTTTTTGGAGTAAAATATTTGAATATCATATCATAGCAATATTACAGAATATTCTAAGTAACATAATAAACCATTTAAAATTATATTTTTTGTTTGAGAATAATATTATGGGCTGAAAAATTCTAAATAATACTAGTATACACATATCTTAGTCAAGATTTCAAATTTAATTAGTTTGTCATTGGACTGTGCGAGATTTTGCATAGTTTGTACTAAAAGGAATAAATAAAAATATATAATAAAATTTATGATGTAATGAAATAAGAATGCGAGTACTTCATACGAAATAAGAATTTTGTCCTTGCACTTATTCTAATAAATAATAATATCTTAAGTTAGAGTTATTTTAAAAGTATTTGTTAGTACTTTTTATCACAACAATAGAAGACTTGGTCTAATCTCTCTAATCATGCAAATTGAACTTGTTACTAAAACATGCATTCACAATCAAGACTTAAGACTCACACATAGCTCACAACTTGAGCTATTCATATCTTAGTCCAAATTCAAAATGATGTAACTATCATCAAAATAAAAATCATATAGAAGTCTTGCTTCAGTTCTCTAAAACAAGAGGATAAAAATTCTTCCAAAAGAGTCTAACACTAATCAAAACCCTAAGATCTTATACTTCTCTAAATTGACATGGACTCATACCTCTACTTTCCTAAGAGTCTCTAGAAATTTCAATACTATCTCTCGAACGCTAGCTAGAATCTTTATTTTTTCTGTAGTTGCTTTGGCTCTTGACTATCAACCATACACACATGTATTAGCATCAATCCAACATTCTCCTTCCGAATAAGAATTGAGATTTTTTCCAATCCTTAAATTTGTTGGTGCAATTGGTGTATCTTTTCATAAGAGAAGCACTAGTTGTATGATGCACCGGTCACCACCATGTCACTTGTACCATGTTGAGATGTCGTGATCCGTTTTCATGATTGACATTCGTAAGAGCTTTCGTTAATCAAACACATTGTTGTACTCAAAAGCATCTGAATGACAAATTATTAACATCATTTCAGGCTTGATGCCACTGAGAGAAACAAACCGTTGATGTTCTTTGTCCCTTGGATTATCGACAAATATCTCCTTTCTGCTTACCATCTCCTCTTCAACTTCTCTTGCCAAGATATTATCTTGTTGAGTCAACTCTTGCAATCTTGCCGTACATGGATTATATCTCGTACCATGGTTCGTGCGAGATCAAAAATCATCTTCAAGTGTCTCGTGCGCCATGGTTTCCCATCTCTTTTCGATCAGGATAGCGATCTTCTCTTGTAATACACAAGAAAATCAAAAGATACTCTAAAGTAGTAATATTAGAATCGAACCCACTGAGATGTAAGTAAATATCATCCAAATACAGTTAACAAGTGACAAATGTGATTCTTTATAATTTTCTTTTATTCTCGCAGATAGAAATCATTCTCGGTAGAGATCAACCTCGGGTCTATCTAACAAGACAAAGTTGATAGTCCTGACAAATAACATAACAGATAATAAACAAGCAATGGACCTCAAGAAAAGGATAAACAACAAAGATACAGAGCCACGGATAACAAGTCTCAACAGAGAAGTACTGCTGAAGTGCTATTAAGTAGCCTCTAACACTATAAACGCTAAGTATCTTCACACTAAGTTGTTCTACTATAATTTACTCTCAAAAATACTTCATTAGAAGTTCTCACCTGACATGAAGTACGAAGTTCACTCCTTGTCCAACAAAGAAATTTCTAAAAATAACCACTTCATCCAAACAAACTTCGCTCCAAAATTATCTTCATAGCAAAATAAACTTCGTAGTAGCTGGTCTATTCTCAGATTTCGTCTCAAACTCCTACTCTCATTTCATATGTAAACTGCGAATAACTTTGTCACCCAGTCTTATTCCTACCACAACAAACTACAAAACTTTATAGGTAAAACTACGAAGAAGATAAGTACACAATGGCTCCGTAAACTTCAGAAAAATAGAAATCTAAAATAACAAGCACAGAGAGATCTTGGGAACAAACAACACATCTTCTTATATACAACTTCGTCCGAAGATGGCAGATCTCACTTCCTAAAAAGTAAGAAGAACATCTTCGATGATCGATCACATCCTCCCTAGAATGTGGAGCGAAAGTGCCTACTCTACTTAACCGTAATTCTCTAGCTAACGAAGTCATCAAGTTCAAGTTTGCTTTCAAGTGCTGAATTTGCTCCGAAGACTTCATCTGCTCTTTGGACTTCGCCTAGAATAAAACCTCCTTCTTCGAACTCAATTTCTTCACCTCCTCCGAAGTCTCCTCCAACTTCGTCATAACTGCTGTTTTCCTCCAACCAGTCTTTACGTCTGAAGTACACAGAGTTCATCAATTCCGACAAGGTCAGTGGTACCTTTGCTTCATCTTCAAACGTCTGCCATTGCATGTCTAGCTCTGCAAAGATTGACAATGCGACTCCACTCAAAAAGTCTAAGGTGTGCACAAACATCTGCAACTCCTTGCAGATTTTGTGTCCTCTGAGCCGAAGTCTTCGCTTCATGACGCTGTGAAGTATGAACTTCTTCGAGATGAAGTCCTACTCTTTGGCTCCCCTTGAAGTTCAGTTGCCCCCGAATTGACTCTCCGAAGTACAAAGTCCTCCTGCTCCGCACCTTCTTCTTGATCTCGTCATTGTTTTGGTCTCACTTCGCCGACAATCTCCACCGACAAAGACTTCTATGGCACTTGAGGTTCATCCGGTTCTTCATGATCTTCAGCTTTTTCGTCCAAAGTCTCCATTACTAACTTCTTCGCTTTCATCTTTCTTCTCGAAGTAGCCCCTCCTGATGTCTCGTCTTCTTTCTTCACCTCTTCTCCCACGTACTTGATCTTGCAGAAGCCGTGAGTGTCTCCACATTCTCCTTTCTTGGCGTCGGCTCCAAGTCCAACTCTTCGTCCTCCAAGGCCTTCGGCCCATATAAGTCTTCTTCGGTCGATGTCAAGAGATGCATACCCTATAACTTATGCACATGCAAATGAAAGATCTTCGCCTAATGGACCTTCTTCCCGCCAATATCTACTCAATGAACTGTACGTGTCAGTTAGTCAGGTACAAAATCTTGTAGGGTTTGAAGATAGTGTTCAAAGCCCCCGCGATTGCTTTCCTGAACTGTAACGACCTATGTTACACATAGGAAGTTTGTCTATTAGTAAGGTGTTTAGTTCTAACTAAGTGTTGAGAATGTTTATTTGCTGCCAAAGTACTTTTAGGAGATATCAAGTTAGTCATGACTAGCTAAAAGTTAGTTATGGTTAAACTTAGCTGTACTTTTGGCAGAATTCAGATATTTGCTAAAGAGTGAGCACTACTATCTTGTCATCTTGTCTAAAAGGTAGAAAGGGGGTGGAAAGTATCCCTTATCTCCTTTTTGACTTGATATTAGTGGTTGGATTAAAGTTGTGGACTTTGTGGGCATTAAAAACAAGAAGAGATTCCACATGTTTCCTTTTTAGTGGGTCCTAGTGTAGAGGGGGGGTGGAAATTCGAGATTCCTTGAGAATATTCCAGAATCCTTCTAGAAGTTGTTGACTTTGAAGGAATAAGCCCATGTGAAAAGGTAAAAAGCCCATGTGATCAATGCTTTTACCTTAAGTAATATCTTAGTAAAACCCGGTAAAAGTAGTTACGGCTGAGTTACCGGAGGGTACCAAAGTAAAAACCTAGAATGTATAAATAGAGGAGTAGAAAAGAGCTCCTCATCCTTGTTTTCACATCGTCGTAATGACAACTTGAGTAATATAGAGAGTGTGGGATATTTTTAGCATGTGAGAACTTGAGAGACGTCGTTAGAATGGAGGATTTTAGTGGATGAGATTATGGAGATTTTAGTTGATAAGTTTGTGGGTGTATGAATGAGAGTGAACTTAGCATTTTTCCCTTCAAGATTCATGGTGTGCTTCCATCAAAGCCATCAGAGGTGACCCCTGAGTGAGAGACAGGCCCGACAGTTGCAGATTCGTGGATGACGACGATCGTGGAGGTTGAGAGATCGGGGGGTAGTTGATCGTTAGGACCGCGAAGGGTTTACATTTTTGGTTCCGTTGCCGGGACCTCACTTGAAGGGATCGTTGAACGATGTTTAGAGTTCAGTTCTATATTCGACAAAAGGAGATTATGAGAGAGCACATGGAGAGAACGTTGGGAGGAGAGAGAGCTAACGCGATGTTAGCAACGTTAGAACCTTTCGTGTATCCCGTAGTGATATATGACGCGTTCGAAGTCATTCTTTACATCTTGTTCACTTAGAAAGGGTTTGAGGAGAATTGAAAGAAGGTGCAACAAGAGTTGTAGAGAAAGGAGGAGAGAAAAGTTATTAGAGGAGAGAAATTTGTGAGTTTAGAAATTCTGCTCTCTGGAAAATTTGTACAGTCGCTGTCAACTTTTCTGTGAATTTTATTTTCCTGTGAAACTTTCCAGTGTTTTAGATTGGCTGATAACCTATCTAAGACAAAAGAAATCATAGGAAAAGGTGGTCTAGAGAGGGAGCAATGATTTTTCAAAATTGAGGGGGTCTATTCGTGAGAGTTGAGGAATTCTGTTCTCTGGAAAAAGTTTACAGTCAGTGTCAGATTTTCTGTGAATTTTATTTTCCTGAGAAACTTTCCAGTGTTTTAGAGTGGCTGATAAGCTATCCAGGACAAAAGAAATCATGAGAAGATGAGGTCTGAAGAGGGAGAAAGGATTTTTCAAAGTGGAGGGGGTTGACAACCATGAGGGAAGTGAAAATATACAAATTTCAGTTCTCTGAAAATTTGTACAGTCATCACCATCTCTTCTGATTAGGGAAGTTTCTGTTGAAACTTCATGATTTAGTAGCTTGGAGGTTGAGCTACTGGAGACCACAAAAATCTTGGAGAGATCTCTTACCAACTAAGAGAGATACGTTTCGGCATACAAGGAGGTCTTGAAGATACGTCATGGGGAATCCAGTTCGAATGACGAGGTGGAAGAAGAGACGTTTAGGAGTTCGAACAGAGACGGAGAAGCCCAAGTTAAGTATAGATGAGTTACGAACACGCATCTATAGCACTTGGGGTGCCCTCTTTACTCTATACGAAGAAGCTTCCGCGACAATTGGCACAGATTTGAAGAAAGTCGAGTTTAAAGCATCATTCACTATGGAGGCCACGAATGCTCCTGGTGAAATAGAGTTGGATCCTTACAAGAGTGAGTTCAAGATGTCTGTTGTGATGAGTACAAACGAGGGTGAGGAGGATCATATCTTTGATAGTTAATATTAGATTAGATTTTATTTCGTGTATAGCATGTATAATGCACGATTTCTAATATAAAGCTCGGAAGAGTTAAGAAAGTAATGTAGAATTATTTTCCTCTATGATATTTTGTCCACTTAATGGTTGAGAAGGTGCAACATGAGTGGAAATTCAAAAGATTGGAAAGTTAGACTTAGAAACCTTCCTCAAGGTTTAGATGTCATAGTAAGCGTCGGAGAGAGCTCGAAAGAGATTATCGTTGAGTTTGAGAACCCTAGTACAAAACCTCAAGTAGAATCTCCGAGGAGAAGAGTAGAAACCGACTTGTGGTGTTATTTCTGTAGAGGGTTGGGACATAAAGTAGTGAATTGTCCAACTAGAATCAGAACCGAGAGAGCTAAAGGGAAGCGGGAATTTACTGATTTAAGTCTTCGAGTGGGTCCATCGTCACCAGCGCCAATTCATCTTCTAGGCGAAGATCCTTGTCCAAGTTGTGGAGTGGGTGATCTATCAAGAGGACACAAGTGCGTCGATGTGGCCGCCCTACTTACGTCAGTAGTCGAGAAGTTGGACGAGACTCAAAGAGCTGAGACGGAGAAGTTGTCGACTTCAAAAGAGGACTCGGTTGAGTTGTGATGGAGATCGTCATTCGAATGGTGGAGAAGGCGGTGATGCGACTCAGACTCATGATTACCTTGGGAGAAGAGATGGCACAAGAGGTGTTGTTACAACCATTTCCTTTCATTTTACCTATGGTAGATTATTCGCGAATGGAATTGGTGATGTTCGTACTCTTTTAGCGAGTAGTTATTGCACGACGATTAGAAGAGTAGAAAGAGTAGTTACAAGATGGGAAAGCTACCCGTGTTTCATGGGAAGGACAATGAAGATGTAGAACCGTTTGTTCGAGACTTCAAAAGGGGTTGCATCGGAAACAACGTGAGAAGGAAGGAACAATGGGTGTTGTTACTGCCAGAGTTTTTAGAAGATTTTGCTCTTACGTGGTATGAAGACCGAGTGAAGAGCCAGACACCTGGTGCAGTTGAGGACACATGGGAGACGTTGAGTAATGCACTCATCGAAGAATTTCTTCCAGAAGAGAGTTATGAGAAGCTCATGGTGGAGCTTACTCATTTGAAGCAACGTGACGACGAGAAAGTTCGGCAATATGCCGAAAGGGTGGATAAGTTGGAGCAACGGTTTCGGACGGTCCTACGGAAGAGTGGAGACAATGTGGAACTAACGATGGCGGGGATTGGAGCAGTGCTGACCAAGAACTTGGTGGGAGGGTTGAGACCTTCAATTCGAACCCAAGTGAGGTACGAGAAGCCAGCAACCAAAGCGGAGGCCATCAAGATAGCGACAAATATGGAAGAGAGTTTGGATGAAGGAGATATCATCCAACCTCATCATGCTGCTCTGGTGTCAACTCCGACTCCTGGTGTAGCCACAACGATCGCACCTGCACCATCACAATTGGTGATTGCTTCAACGTCAGCTCCTACTCCAATGGTGGTGCCAAGACCGTTTGTCCCAACAACGATGTCTACTGCCACCTCTGATTTTCATGCCGAGCTGAAGAGCATCACTGACACTCTTGCGGATCTCAAGATAAACGTGGTACAGTTACGAGAATGGAGGAACAAAGGTGGAGGAGGAGGTCAAAGAGGTTACGACAACAATCCCAACCGAGGAAATCAAGGTAACTTTGGAGGCAACCAAGGTAACTTTGGAGGAATCACTTGTTGGACGTGTGGAGGTTCTCATTTTCAGCGAAATTGTCCTAACAACGGAGCAAGAAGTGCCGAAGCTGTCAGAATGAATGTGGGTGGAGGAAATCCATCACAAGGACGAGACAAGGGGGTGGCTACTATCGATGTCGTGCGAGATCCCATCTACGAGAAAGGAGAGAGTTCAAACTCTTCTCATGCACCGGTGGAGCTTTTAGCTCAAGAAAGGAAAAGAACTCGATTTTCTGATGAACCGGTTTTCATGGAGGAATCAGCTAGTAGAAGCACTCGTTCGAGTAATGTTTCGAGTACACCAAGGGAGCCAAGAAGGAAGCTGGGGATGGCGGATTTCACCATTTCATCTTCCCAAGCGGGATATGATGTGGTTGAAGATGTGGGTGCTCAGAAAGCCAACATCACTGTTGGACAACTGATCGCACTTAATCCCAGCTTACGAAGGGAACTCAGAGGAGGACTGAGTTCTAAGAGAAGCAAGAAGAAGAAACCCAAGAGCAAGACGTCAAAGTCTGTGGGAGTTGGTGTGGTGGATGTGCATGCTTCAGAGGTATGCACTAGGGCTTCAAAGATTGAAGTCCGGTTGAATGGTCACTACGTCTCTGACGTATTGGTGGATGGAGGGTCGGCTGTAAACGCCATATCGGAGAGATTGATGAAGAAGTTGGGGATGGAACCAACTCGCCCGGCTAGCATTGTCGTGGGGATGGCTAACAAGCAACGGGTAAGACCTCTTGGCGTGTTAGAGAAGGTGGTCGTGTCTGTGATGGGAGTTCAAACATTGATGTCCTTTCAAGTGTTAAAGGACTCTAGTTATGATTTGCTCCTAGGTAGGCCTTGGTTGAGAGCTGTGCGCACCACGGATAGGTGGCACAAGGGATACTTACGGATTGGGCCTAGAGATCATAGAGTGATAGTTCCTCTCTCGGGTGTTGGAGTTGTGACTTCTGACTCTGATAGACCCACTAGTGACTACTGGGAATCTGATACGGAGGACGATCAGAGTGTCTCAGAAGTAGATACCGGAGATTCTTACGATCAAGAATCCTCGTCTGAGGATGAAGGATTTGGTCGAGATGAATCATTACATCAGCTTAGTGCTATTGACTTGTTGCCTCGACCAGCAGTGGAGAAAGATCCAGACAAAAAAGAGTTGAGTGAGACAGAGATTGTGAGAAGACTCTCTACCCTGAAGTTTGGTATCAATGTCACTCAAGAGGAGAAAAGTAGATTCCTAGATATATTTCGAAAATATATCCATGTGTTTGCTTTCAGCTACAAGGATTTGAAAGAGGTGACTCTAGAGACTCATCGGATCGAATTGGAGGAGAACGCAAGACCAGTTCGACAGAAGCAGAGAAGAGTCAATCCTACAACGGCAATGATGGTCAAGGAGGAGATAGACAAGTTGAAGGAGGCGAGTTTTATCTATGAGGTGGAGAACTCAGAATGGGTTTCACCCATTGTGATTGTCAAGAAGAAGAATGGTAAGCTGCGAGTGTGCATAGACTATAAGAAGTTGAATGCAGTTACCAAGAAGGATTATTATCCTCTACCATTTATAGATGAGATTTTGGAGGAAGTTGCTGGTCATGAATGGTACAGCTTTGGTGATGGTTATAGTGGGTATAACCAGATCAAGATAGCACAGGAGTACCAACAGTTGACTACTTTCACTACTCCTTGGGGAACATTTGCATTTCGGGTGATGCCATTCGGACTGTGTAATGCTCCGGCCACGTTTCAGAGGTTCATGAACAAGGTGTTTGAACCATTCATAGGAAAGTTTGTCCGTGATTTTATTGACGATTTTTGCGTGTACGGACGAAAGGAGGATCACTTTGATCATGTGATCAAAGTTTTGCAGCGGTTGGAGCAAGCCAATGCTTCTCTAAATCCAGAGAAGTGCATCTTTGGCTGCGAAGAAGGTCTGCTGTTAGGGCACATCATTTCCAAGAATGGGATTGCGGTAGATCCTGAGAAGGTGAAGAAGATTGTGGATCTTCCATTTCCGATCAACTTGACAAAGTTGAGGCAGTTTCTTGGCATGGTGGGATATTATCGTAGGTTTGTCTTTTCCTTCTCAAACAAAGCAATAGCTTTGACTATGTACATGAAGAAGGGAGTTGATTTTGACTTGATAGTGCATGATCAGAAGGCAAAGGAAGCATTTGAGGAGTTGAAAAAGGCATTAGTGACAGCTCCTATACTTGCTAAACCTGAGTGGAGTAAAGCATTTATTCTGTATACGGATGCCTCCAATGTAGCAATCGGATGTACATTAAGTCAGCTAGATGGAGATGGGTATGATCATCCTATAGCTTATGCTAGTAGGCAGATGGTTCCAGCGGAGAAGAATTACTCCGTGACTGAACGAGAAGGATTAGCGGTGATCTTTGGATTGAAGAAATTTCGACACTACTTGCTAGGAGGGAAATTTTCCATAGTCACAGATCACAAGGCTTTAAAGTATATCTTTAATAAGCCTAATGCCGAAGGTCGTATTGCTCGTTGGAAGATCCTTCTAACAGAATACGATTACGTGATCGAAGATAGACCAGGGAAAAAGCATGCGAATGCTGATCTTTTGTCGAGGGCTTATGATGATGAGGGAGAAGAACCGTTTGATGATTCATTTCCAGACGAGCATCTGATGACCATCACAAGCATTGAGGAGATACCGGACGAGTACAAGGAAATCTGGAGTTTCCTTACAGATGGCTCTTTTCCAGAAGGTATGCATACCCGAGAACGTAACGCGTTGATCAAGAGATGCAAACCTTACACCATGGTGGAGGGAATTCTATTTCATCAAGGAGCAGATGGCTTACTAAGGAGAGCAGTTGGTCAGAAGGAGGCGTTCAAGCTGATGCACGAGTTTCACGATGGCACTGTTTGCGGAGGTCACTTTGCTGGTAAGATAACAGCTTTCAAGATTTTGGATGCGGGTTATCACTGGAGAGGGATTTTCAAGGAGTGTTTAGACTATTGCAAAACTTGCGATGTATGTCAAGCATTTGCTCTGAAGTCTACTAGAACACCTCCGTTAAGATCAATTCCAATATTAGGACCATTTGAGAAGTGGGGTATTGACTTTGTAGGTCCTCTCAATAAGACACCTCGAGGAAATAGATACATTGTAGTCGCCACTGACTATTGTACCAAGTGGGTAGAGGCTAGACCTTTGAGAGAGACCAATGAAACAGAAGTCGGTAGATTCTTATGGGAGAGGATCATCACCAGATTTGGATGTCCGTTAGAGTTGGTCTCGGATAGAGGAGGAGAGTTTGTAGGGAG
Source organism: Asterella californica (assembly GCA_036924285.1). Classification (NCBI taxonomy): domain Eukaryota; kingdom Viridiplantae; phylum Streptophyta; class Marchantiopsida; order Marchantiales; family Aytoniaceae; genus Asterella; species Asterella californica. The sequence goes on from JAYKYS010000008.1 coordinate 19,398,987, forward strand.
CATGACTACTGCTATGCTACAACACTTTTCTATCAAGCCACGAGTAACGACCTCATACAAACCAAATGCTAATGGTCTTGCGGAGAAGACCAATCTTACACTTTGTATGATGCTCGCCAAAGATGCTGGTGTTGAGACTGCGAAACATACTTGGGATAAGAGACTACATGCCATCTTATGGGAGTATCGAACGACAACAAAGACTTCTACTGGGTACTCCCCATTTCGACTGGTTTATGGAGTGGAGTCCAAGTTGCCGATCCAATTCGAATTGGATACTTTTCAAACTATTCAACGGAAGTTGAAGAGGTCGAGAGGAGAAGACGTGGTCAGATCAAGAAGGGAGCAACTCATGGAGTTGGAAGAGACCCGAGCGGTAGCAATGATCCGGATGGAACGAGCTCAGGCGTATCAAAAGAAGAGTTACGACAAACGGTTGGGCAAGAGGGAGGTAAAACCTTTTCAAGTCGGAGATTGGGTTATGTTGTATGATGCTATCAGATTCAAGAGGGCTAGGAAGAAGTTTCTTCCGAGATATTTTGGTCCTTTTGTTGTAGATAAGGTGTGGAGCAACTTCACATATGACCTTCAGGAGCTGGGAGGAAGGAGATTCGATCGGGTCAACCATGACAAGTTGAAGTTGTTTCATCGACGGAAGTTCTCTCTTCACTCCGAGGACGGAGCGAAAATTTAGTCCGGGGGTAAAATGTAACGACCTATGTTACACATAGGAAGTTTGTCTATTAGTAAGGTGTTTAGTTCTAACTAAGTGTTGAGAATGTTTATTTGCTGCCAAAGTACTTTTAGGAGATATCAAGTTAGTCATGACTAGCTAAAAGTTAGTTATGGTTAAACTTAGCTGTACTTTTGGCAGAATTCAGATATTTGCTAAAGAGTGAGCACTACTATCTTGTCATCTTGTCTAAAAGGTAGAAAGGGGGTGGAAAGTATCCCTTATCTCCTTTTTGACTTGATATTAATGGTTGGATTAAAGTTGTGGACTTTGTGGGCATTAAAAACAAGAAGAGATTCCACATGTTTCCTTTTTAGTGGGTCCTAGTGTAGAGGGGGGGTGGAAATTCGAGATTCCTTGAGAATATTCCAGAATCCTTCTAGAAGTTGTTGACTTTGAAGGAATAAGCCCATGTGAAAAGGTAAAAAGCCCATGTGATCAATGCTTTTACCTTAAGTAATATCTTAGTAAAACCCGGTAAAAGTAGTTACGGCTGAGTTACCGGAGGGTACCAAAGTAAAAACCTAGAATGTATAAATAGAGGAGTAGAAAAGAGCTCCTCATCCTTGTTTTCACATCGTCGTAATGACAACTTGAGTAATATAGAGAGTGTGGGATATTTTTAGCATGTGAGAACTTGAGAGACGTCGTTAGAATGGAGGATTTTAGTGGATGAGATTATGGAGATTTTAGTTGATAAGTTTGTGGGTGTATGAATGAGAGTGAACTTAGCATTTTTCCCTTCAAGATTCATGGTGTGCTTCCATCAAAGCCATCAGAGGTGACCCCTGAGTGAGAGACAGGCCCGACAGTTGCAGATTCGTGGATGACGACGATCGTGGAGGTTGAGAGATCGGGGGGTAGTTGATCGTTAGGACCGCGGAGGGTTTACAGAACGGATCTCGGTAACAAGGTATCTTGAAGTCATTCGTATTCACCAACACCTACGTGAACTATAACGACTTATGTTACACATAAGAAGTTTGTCTATTAATAAGGTGTTTAGTTACAACTAAGTGTGGATAATGTTTATTTGCTGCCCAAGTACTTTAAGGAGATATCAAGTTAGTCATGACTAGCTAAAGTTAGTTATGGCTAAACGTAGCTGTATTTTTTGGTAGAATTTAGATATTTTCTAAAGAGTGAGCACTACTATCTTGTCATCTTGTCTAAGAGGTAGAAAGGAGGTGGAAAATATCCCTTATCTCCTTTTTGATTTTATATTAGTGGTGGGACTGAAGTTATTGACTTTGTGGGCATTAAAATCAGAAGAGATTCCGCATGTCTCTTTTTTAGTGGGTCCTAGTGTAGAGGGGGTGGAAATTCAAGATTTCTTGAGAATATTTCGTAATCCTTCTAAAAGTAATTGAATTTGAAGAAATAAGCCCATGTGAAAAGATAAGAAGCCCATGTGATTAATTCTTTTATCTTAAGTAATATCTTAGTAAACCCCGGTAAAAATAGTTACGACTGAGTTACCAGAAGGTACCAAAGTAAATACCTAGAATGTATAAATAGAAGAGTAGAGAAGAGCTCCTCATCCTTGTTTTCACATCGTCGTAAAGACAACTTGAGCAATATAGAGAGAATGTGAGATTTTAGTAGTGAGAACTTGAGAGACGTCGTTAGAATGGAGAATTTTAGTTAATGAGTTTATGGGTGTATGAATGATTGAACTTAGCATTATTCCTTCAAGTTAATGATGTGCTTCCATCAAAGTCATCAGAGGTGACCCCTGAGTGACAAATAGGCTCGACATGTTACAGGTTGATCGATGACTATCAAGGAGATTGAGATATTGAGAGATTGTGGGGTAGTTGATTGATAGAACCGCTGAGGGTTTACATAACAACTCGGTGAACTTCACCACTTCATCCAAAGTCGTCCGGGTCGTGTTATCATACATCAGGTCACCCTCTCGACTTACTTCATCGATTCCAAGCACAAAACTTCAGTTTTGCAGCATTTAGTTCTGTGGTCTTCTCCTCTGTTCTGACGAAGAGTGTCCTCCGCATACGAGAATCTCATTAACGAGATATGTCGACATCACGCTCCAATTTTGCAATAAGAAAGACAATCCCAAGTCAAGTTGTCTCGCATACTGCCAAAGATCGGATCACTTCATCGCGAAGGACTTTAGTCTCCTTGGTGTCTTTCTCGCCGTCTGCATCTCGTGCATTTGTCTAGCAAATGAATTCCAAAGTACTACGAAGTACGAAGAAGTGCAAAGAAATGCAAAGTCTTTCTTGTCAAACTCTCTCTAGATGGACGTATGAAGTACTGCTCTTCGACGAAGTCCCTCTTTGTCTGTTCTCACTCTTAGCTTATGGGCGCTCCTAGTAAATATGAGAATAAAAAAGGTAAAAAGTGAATTGTTCAGATGCTTCTTATATCCTCACTCGATAACTTCTCATGTATGAAGTTTTCTCCGGTCGCTCGTCGACGAAGTTGTCTCAACTCATCTTCACTACAGGAGTAAACGTCTCACCATAGTCCTCCCTTTGCTGCTGTAGATAGCCCTTGGCTACAAGTCAAGCCTTATACCTTCGAACTGTACCATCAGCATGATATTTCATTTTAAACATCCATTTGGTTCCAGTCAACTTCTTCCCTTCAGGAAGAGATGTCAAGAACCAAGTATCATTTTTCTGCAATGCAATAAACTCCTCCTTCATTATCTTTGTCCACTTCTCAGACTTCATAGCATCTTTGAACTACAGTGGTTCTGTGTTATCAATCGCCTCTGCTAACCACATCTCAGCAAGTCGAGCAGGTAGCCTCTTGAATGAGTAGATCTTCTTACTTGATCCGGAAGTGGTTCAAGCACTTGTTCAGGTACTGAAGCTGGAACTGTAACTTGTGTGGCAAGATCTCTTAGATCTACTACCAACTCAGGTGAGTGCACGATATTTTCTGTTTCAGCAACATCAACATCTACACTACCTCTAACAGCTTATGGTACTTTCTCATCAGACTGATTATCTTGTAACATTTCAGAAAGAGGAAATCTGAAAGCTAGACTAGTATCATTGGAGGTAGTAATAGTCTCCTTCTCTACCTCAAGATGAGCAGTATGATTTACCTCATCAAAGAAAACATCCCTACTAATGACAATCTTTTCTTTACTGTCAAGTAGTCTGTATCTCTTCGTTTGTTTAGAGTAACTTATGAAAGTGCAAACTTTAGAACAATCGTCTAACTTCTTCCTCAACTCTCTAGGCACAGTACATACACCTTACACCAAAAACTCTAAGGTTTGCAATATCAGGTTTTATACTTGTGAAAGACTCTTCACAACTCATACCTTCCACCACCTTTGTTAGACTTCGGTTGAGAAGGTATACTACAGTGTTAACTGCTTCAGCCCACAGCTTCCTAGGTAGTCCTCCATCCTTGAGTAGACATCTGGTTACTTCAGCAACCACTCTATTCTTCCTCTCCACCACTCCGTTCTTCCTCTCCACCACTCCGTTTTGTTGTGGAGTGTAAGGTGCACTTAGTTATCGTACGATGCCTTTGGACTTGTAGAAAGCCTCCGCTGCTTTGGACAGAAACTCCCCTCTTCTGTCACTCTTGATTTTTTGAATTTTTCTGCTAGTATGAAGCTCAACTTCAGTTATGAAGTCTTTCATATGTGTGAAAGCTTCATTCTTCTTCCTCAAAAACCTCACCCACATGTTTCGTGAGTAATCATCAACTATCAAAAGGTAATATTCAGCTCTACCTAATGATGGAGGATCAATGAGTCTTGCTAGATCTATATGCAATAAATCTAGTGGAGCTGTAGCCCTTCTTGCTGCTGAAGGGAACTTCTTCTGAACATGTTTTCCCTTCAAGCAGGTCTCACATGACTTGTGCAAAGAATCAAATTTTTGTACTCCATCAACTAGGTTGAACTTGTACAGCAAGTTCATTCTATCTGAACTCATGTGACTTAACCTTCTGTGCCACAGATCTGTCTTCTCTTGTATAGTATCACTTTATCTCTTGCTACTACACCTTGAATGTCTTGCATGATGCAGCCTTTGTTGTTGAAGTTGATGTAAAGGTCAGCTTGGACTAACCTCCCAACACGGAGCAAGTCCTACCACACCAGGTATGTACCAAACTCCCTCAACTCGAAATACTGCTCCAGTAGGTAGTTGGAGGTGAATATCATCTTGTCCCTTAACTTCGTATCTCTCACCATCTCCTAGACCAACTGTTGGTCCACTGGTGATCTCCTGGAAGTTGTGGAACCATTCTCGAATGGAAGAGATATGGTTAGATGCTCCAAAATCTATCTACCATGGATGGTCTAACTTACTGGTGTAAAGAGCAATAAAAAATAGTTGCTCATTATCTTCGTCATGAGACTTAGCCTGAGCAAGATTTGCTCTGTTTTTACCCTTACCAGGACCTTCGTGTCTTGTCTTCAATCTGCACTCACGAGCATAGTGGTATGGTTTATCACAGTAGTGACAAGTTCTTTTTTTTCGCTTCTTGTCACCTTGTGCATATGCCGAAGAAGCTCCTCCTTGGTTGCGTGGATCAGCACTGCTATTCCATCTTTTGTTGGGAGGAAATGATTTCCTCTTCCTCTGAAAATTTCCCCTCTGTTTGTTGATGTGCAGCAAAACTGATTCGTCAGTTGCTGCCTTTCGTTTGTTCTTCTGTTCGATGTTGATTTCTTCTTGCAACACCAAACTCTCTAGTTCGTCCATCTCAATCTTTCCAGGACGAACCTCCGTAGCCTTCACAAAATACCTCATAGGCAAGAGGGAGACTTTCAGAAACGAATGAATAGTTTCTGAACCCTCAACTCTCCCTCCTAAGGTTTTGATGTCTTGTAAGAGGGATTTGAGGACCATAAAATGATCCTCAATGCTTTTATCCTCTTGCATTTGCAAGCTTGCGAGCTTATCCTTATGAACTCTCAACTCTTCTTCTTTCGTCACTTCATGTTTCTTGATAAAAGTATCCCATGCTGCTTTTGAAGTTTCTGTATCTAGGATATCAACTAGTTCAGCATCTTTCACTGTCATCTTGATAACAAAAAGTGCTAACTGATCACGTCTGTCCCAAAGAATAACCTCTTTTGGAACAATAGGTCTCTCATGTAAACCAGTAACAAACTTCCACAAGTCATATCCAGCAAGTATGGCATGTACCCTAGCTTTCTAGATAGGGTAGTTCGAAGTATTCAACTTATGGAAATCAGAAAGTAGATTGTTACTTATGATAACTGACGTCATCGTACACTGTCACGAACCTGGTCTAACCAAACAGTCTCTAAATGAAATTAAACTTGGTATGATTGTTGGCAAAGTGAAAATAGGACCATAGTATATATATGGTGTGGGTTAGAGATAGACCTCGGAAATTTTAGTTTCATCTAAAAAGACCTCGAACGTCTTCAAATCGAGGGTCAAAGTTCGACAAACTATGATGACAGTTTCGAACGAGGTCAGAGGAGGAGTCTTTTTCTATCAATGAAGTGTCCTCAGAATTCGCAAAAAACATCTCTAACCCCCTCAAAACGCTGGTCAAAGGTGGGTTTAGGGTAACTTGTCACCATCACGAAAAAGCCAAGAAAGGATGTATCCTACTTAATTCTATCCTTCCTAACAAGACACCACAAGTGGATGCCATTGAAATCTCCAAAAAACCTTGACAACCCCCTCAAAAACGAGTTTCAAACTCCTTGGAACTGTAAAATATGCTCATAAATCAAAAACTTTTGATCACTCAGCCCACATTCGCGTTTTTCTCATTCTCCCGCGTCTTTTGATCACTCAGCCCACATTCGCGTCCCCCCATCAAGAGTACATCCGTATCCTCACTCATGCTCTCTTTTCCTTACGTTCCTCCTGTCAAGCCCTCTTGCAAAGCTCTCTCTTACATTCCTCCACCTAGCTTTGACACCATGTTGATAAAGCAAGAGTTGAGTTCTTGCAGGAGCTCTCGCACAGCTGAAGCTGCACACTTGGGATCGGACGAATGAATGTCATCATCTCCAGAGGTTGAGGTCATTGGGGATGCCTCAGTGAACAAAGAAACATTGGGAGTTACAACGCAGATACACAAGAGGGAAATAAGAACAAATATACAAGAGGGAGAAAGAAACTGAGAGGTCATAAGGACATGTATTCACTACACTGAGAACTGAACTGTCACACATAAAAAGAACGTGAACTTATATATTATCCTTCAACATGTTGGTCATGTTGAGAGACTCCAAAGCACTTAAATCTCCCAGACCGGAGCATATCACGTACGGTTCTCCAGCAAGAGGGGCCATTAGAATATCCGCCTGCGCTCACAGCCGTTGCATGTGACTCCCGTCCATTAGCAACAGTTGGTGCCTGCCATCCACGATTGTGTATATACTAAGTTTACCCTTTGATAAACTCTTGCTTTTCTCCTTCCTCTCGTTGAAGAATCTTCTTGCTTAACTTTGATACCCTTGACAGTTTTATAGCAATAACGTGCTTTCACCAGTACCGAAAGTATGTTCTTGACTTGACTTCCATGACTTCATATCTCATGTGACCTCTGCAAAGTTGCCTGGAACAACACTCTTATCTTACCGGTCTGTCGTCGTTGGTAGTCTACCAGTCATGCGAGTTCTGCAGTATGACCCGCTAAAACCTGTATACCTATAGTACTCCGCAAAGGAAAAAAGATATGGATCTTCAATTTTATTTATTTATTTAATTTTAAACCCGCAAGAACTATATTGTCCGAAAGGTGATAACAAGAAAAGATATTAAGGTCTTTCGCTACCTTCTTAGAACTAGTAAATCAATAACTCACACCACACACGGTCATTGGACCTACCAGTCTCATGAGCAGCCTTAGTATATGTGGGGCTATAGATACACAACAAAATCCCTATATTATGCTTGAGACAAATTCTAAGAAGTCTATTTCTCTGATATATTCGTGTGGCATGGGGGTGAGCAAGGTTCTCTCGCCATTGTTTCGGGATCTCTTTCAGATTCTAGAATTAACTCTTCATCTTCCTCGGTCCACTCATCTTCATTTTTTAGTAAAACGTTATGGAGCATCGCACAACAGCCTACCCATCTAACTAAGAACTGGTTCTCTGATTTTTCTTTCAATTGAGTTCTAACTTGTTTAATGAATGTCAATGAGACTTCAAAATGCCTATACAATATTCGTTAGTCATCCTAGCATGCGCGAAACAAGTATTGAAATCTTGTTTTTCTTTGTCCCTTGAAGCCATCCTGAAGGAGGGAATAAGATGTCGCATGGGTGAATATCCGAAATCACTAAGTAAATACTGATCTGCCTCAAACAAAGAAGACTCACTGTCAATGTGTTTCCGTAAGACAGATTCCTCAAGCAGGTGATATCTTGACAACTCCCGGGCATACCTGTGAAGAGAAAGATTATTCTCTTTCGATGACAACACACCACATGTGCATTCACTTAATAATTGCATTTCCTATCATAATAAGTTTCACCATCCACCCGAGGTCTCTGTGATAAAGGCAACAGAGTCCCATCTATCAACCTTATACATCTTGGAAATCCTTTTACTCCAAAAGCATCGGAGATGACACGCCTTTCTTCACGACTTGGCCAATGAATCAATCCTCGAAGAATCGACTCTAAAGCCTGCATCACTCTCTTAGTATACAGCACCATGAGCAAATTTGTCTAAAGCAACAGCAAGTTGCAGAGACACTAGAGCTTGTTTTACTCGACTCTCATTATAGAAAATGGGATGAGCTTCGACTAAACTCACCAATTTTCTAAAACTCCGTCTATCCACTCTTGTAAGCTGTCGGAAAGAGTTTGTAGGAAGGTTTTCAAAATAATTCTTAAAGAAGTCTTTACTTTTGGAAAATGAAAATCGATCTTGTCTTTCTAAATATCTGGAAGTATAGAGTACTTGGTACAACTCTACTAATTCTTCGTCGGATCGGAAGCTTCGTCGGACGTGAAGAATCGGTACAGTCAAGCTTCTGCTTTCTCCTCGAGCTTGAATTGTCCATCATGTTGCTGTCACTAGACTCAGAAGAAGAAGACTCTTCCGAGCTGGAGGAAGCTAACATCACTCTCATCTCTACTGTGGTGCCCACAAATTACAGGATGCACGAATTTTTGAAATTTTTAAGAATAATAACTTGTTTGTATAACTGAAGAAGCGTTGTTACTTAAGGTTACGTCTTCCTTAACATGAAGATTATCTTATGAGCTTTTTAATAAGAAGTGGACTTCTTCAGAAGACGACCGTCTTCGGAAGAGCGTCTTCTCAGTTGCGTCTTCAGAAGACGGGAAGACGGCGGAAGATGAGAAGACGGCGGAAGACACCTGTCTTCCGGAAGATAGCGACCGCGAAGGCCTAACCACGAGTTTTCCGGTAAAACAGTAGGTGTACCTACTGGGTCGCACCGAATAGGTAGGTAGGTCAGGGAAGACACCTAAGGTCGAGAACCTCTAATCTGCGGGGAAGATGCGTAAGGAAGCACATTAGGCGCATTCCAACTTCCAGCAGCACAGCGCGCTTGAGAAGATCGATTGGAGAGAGTGAGTTTCGCAAGTAAGCTTTGAGAGAGGAATCGAGTGAGGACATCGAGGTAGGAGAGAACCAGTTGGCAGCTAGGCGAAGGGCGAGACCAAATTACTGGAGCACAGAAGGCAGAAAGCGAAAGCGTCTCTGTGAGCTCCCGAGAAGCTGACATTGGAGAGTAGCGAGTAGAATCGAAGGTGGAATCGAGGCGTGGCCAGAAATTGACAGCAGGCGTAGTCGGGAGGAGTCGCATTGGAGCTAGGACAAGAGCCAGAAGCGCGCGGAGGTCGAAGGCAACTCGGGGAGCAGAAAAAGACTGTAGAGGTTCTTCCCCACGTTCTTTCCCCTTCTCACTTCTTCTCGCCTTTGTCTGGTATTCCCCGCGCTTCCTTGGTTGTGTGCAGGCAGCCTGATCGATTACCCCACCCCCCCCCATTCTTTCTATTGAGACATTGGGCGCGAAAGCGCTGCCCAATTTCTGTCAGACATCTCCTTGCTTCTTCCCGAGCTCAATTCGAGCTTCCCTACTCCTAGCCCTCAAATTGGAGATCACAGCTATCAATTTCCCTACCCTACTACCTCTCTACCCCCGAAACCTGGAACAGAAGACGATTCGGAAGATGAGAACATCTTCGGAAGACGTTTCTTAAACTTGACTGTCTTCGGAAGACCATCTACGGAAGACTGTCTTCGGAAGTCGACTGAACACAATTCGTATCAAGAGTGGATTTGTGTTGCTTTGTGTTAAGAGAGGCTTGGTACGAATCCTGAGTGGTGTGGTGAGTTGTTTTGTTATTTCGAGAAGTTGGAAGCCAGGAACTGGGCCTTTGCCTCCCGGTCTTCCAAGCTTCTCAACTCCACATCTTCCTAGAGAGACTAGAAGACTGAAAGGCTGGCAAAATGAGCGAGAAGACGTGAGGGTCCATTCGGATCTCTTCTGTCCGATCCATAGCAGCCATTCCTTCTTCTTCCCGAACTTAGAAGAGGGTCGTGAGAATACTTGTTGGCAGAATCTGGAGAGAATGGTCGAGGGTCATGTCTCCCCACCGAGCAGCAAGGTTCTTCTGAGTGCGTATGAGAGGTGAGAAGTCAGAAGAACAGAGTGCAAATGTCTTGAGTCTGTTATGAGGATAGATTGCGCGTAGGAAGACGAAGACAAGTGAGACCAGTGAAGGGAAGTCTGACTTCGGGGAGTCTTCCGAGAAAGACATTGAATCGGAAGCTGTCCCGAGTGTCTTCCCAGAGGCCACTATCATCACAGGAGCCCGCAACCGACTTCTGAACTTGTCATGCACTTATGTTTCGCGAATCTTGTATCTTATGTTAGGAAGTAGGATGTAATGCAAGGTGGGTTGTCTTCTTGGTAATCCATGCGAGGCCTTGCTTAGATAAGATTGGGTAGATATAGCTCGGAAGACGAGAGCTATCTAGGAAGAACTGTTAGAATCCCGGAAGACGGAGTAGCTGTCTTCTGGAAGACTAGGTTCGTCTTCTGAGAAGTAGAAGCTAGACTGAGGGCACTTGGAAAGGACTGAGCCTTCAGCTCACAGTAAGTGCTTGTGGCTTAGTGCAACAGATCTTCCAGCATGACGATGCATCCGCGAGGCTTGGTGTTACCAGCGGCAGAATTGGCCGAGGCCACTCCTTTCCTCAAGGAGTTGGGTCTCGACTTCTTCCTGTGGGATTGGAACCTTGCAGATCAAGGACTTCTGGAGGAGGTGTGGGCAGCGTTACCACCGCGTAACTGTGTACCTGCGAAGGCAGGAGTAGCTCAAGGAAGATCGTCTTCCTGGACTGAAGACTGGTGGCGCAGGGCTTTTCACAGGCCTGAATCCGAGAACCGAGGATATTGATACGAGAAGAAGATCTTGCCTAGAATCGTGAGTTCGTGGCATGTGCCTGGGAGCACCACCTGCCTTTTCGTGGAAGACAAGCAGGGGAGGAACGGTTGGAAGATAGAATCTTACCGGGAGCCGAAGAAGCGACTTCTGACGAAGTTGTTTCTGCATCTCTTTCCCAAGGAGAAAGCGCAGAAGACAAGGTACTTAGGAGATCAGGACGTGGAGTTTCTGGAATCAATGTGGGATGACAGAGTGCTCATCTACTGGGGCGCCTATATCCACAACTACGTACAGACGGAGCTAGCATACTTGGGTACCCCGGCGGGAGGACACTTGACGCCCTTCCTCTGCTACTTGTATGTAGCCATGAGGGATCTTAGGGAAGATCAGCTGGCAGGGTATGGACCAACGGAGCGACAGGAGGTGAAGGAGGAGACCTCGGAAGACGATGACCGAGGGGCAGCAGCACGCCCCCTCCCACTCTGATGCCATAGCTGAGGCCCGGCTCTCACCAGAAGACGCTTCTGGTGAGGGAAGACGAGTCTAGTGGGTCGGAAGACGCCACGCCACTGAGGAAGATGAGTCCCAGAAGTGTACCGAGGACACCCATCTCCCTCATTCATTTAGGATCGGAGTCCGACTCGGAAGAAGACCTGTTGAGTACCCGATCAGAGCAGAAGACCGCTTCTGCAACGCTTGGGAGTCTTCCGAAGACTCTAGAAGACGAAGGATGGATGGGCGCTCCTGCTGCGATGCGAGGAAGCGCAAAGAAGAGAGCCGCTCCTGCCATGAGGAGTCTTCCACCCCGGAAGATGAGAAGAGTAGCTTCTTCTCGTGCGCAGAAGATGAAGGCTTTGTGGTGAAAGAGGCTTCCTTGCCTCTGGAAGACGAAGTCGACACCGCGGAGCGAGTGGTGGAGATGAACTTGTCTTCCGCAGGAAGACGACTGGAGGAGTTCAGTGCCTACTTCCAGAAGGAGATCCAGCCAGCTATGGAGTTGCTGGAGAAGAAGACGAAGGCACAGTCCCTTACGACCTGGATTCGGCCTGCGCACCTTGCTGCGACAGGGAGAAGACCAGAAGAAGACGGAGTCGCTGGAAGCTAGTCTCCGCACCACGGAGAAGCTTGCAGCCGGGTACAAGGCGGAAGCAGCCGCTTCTGCCAAGGAGCTGGTGCAGCTTCGGAAGAGCAACCAGGAGTTGCAGGCGCGGGTACAACAGCGTAATCAGGAAGTCACCCGGGTGCGGGAGAAGATCACCGCCCTCGTAGAAGAGCAGACCATATGAAAGACGCAGCGAGAAGCCGCAGAAGCGCGAGCTGCAGTTGAGAAGACGCAGAGGGAAGCAGCAGAGGCCCGTGCACAGAAGATGCTGGCACAGTCGGTGGAAGCGCTTCGAAAGAAGTTCAACTACACCGCGGGTAGGAAGTTACTTACCTTAGCTAGAGGATGGGACAGCGAGTCCAAAGCGATGTTGGTGGAATGCCGGGAGAGCATGTTCAGGTACTTAGATCGACAGATAGAAGGAGTGAAGATACTTTATGGTCTTCCCTCGCTTCCGACACCTGCAACTGCATCTTCTCACGCTCCAGCACCATCGACTGGATCCGGAATAGAGAAAGAGGAGTTTGACCTCGCTGTGCACTTGGTGGTGACAGCGTTGGAAGCCGAGAAGACTCCAGAAGACGCCCCGGAAGACAAGATGTCTTCTGGAAGACAGGAAGACGAGCCGTCTTTCCAGGTATTCCGCGTGGAGGAAGCGACTTCCCCGGATCCTTATGAGGTCCCCATGGCCCCTAGTCCCGCACCCGTGCCTCAGAAGACGGAAGAAGCACCGGTCGACTCCGCTTCCCAGAAGACGCTTCTGTCTTCCGAAGCAGAAGCCGAAGTCGACAAAGACGCAGCAGCAGCGACAGCAGAGCCAGCAAGAGACGATGAGGAGGAAGCCACCTCAATGACACCCGAGGTAACTGCAAGACTTTCTAGCTTATCAGAAGCCGCGTTAGGAGCTCCGATAGGAGCAGATCAGGTAGAGATTGCCTCCGTGCAATCTTAGTAGTTAGTAACTCTATTGACAAATTCCAAATATAGTAAGATCGAACATGCTATCTTAAGGGTGGTAGTTTTTCCATGTAATATTAGTTAGGATACCATGTGGCAGCATAGGTAGCGTAGGAAGGACAAGGTGGATGGCCAATTCGGGCAGGGGAACCGCTTGCATGTGAGGTAGCAACCTCCTGTCAGCGCCTCTCTCTCCCTGGTGGTCGTCTCCCCTGGTTCTCATGGCAGCGACATAAGTAGGATCGCAGAGTAAGAGATAGAGTTTTGCATGTTCTGCCAGTTCTAAAACGTTCAGCAGTCGATTCTATGGTGCAGGCAGACTAGACACATTAGAGAGAAGACACCTGATAGTAGTTCTTCGCACTACACCCATTGTTGGAAACATACGAATAGTCTTGGAATACACAGGAGGGGTCTGCATACTCGCACCAGCAGTGGTTCGAAGATGTAGATAGAAGTAGTGGACAGTCTAGGAACAGAGAACGGCATCCTCGTGCAGTCTTGTTAGCTAGACTGGTGTGTAGAGGAATAGAAGCAAGAAGTAAAGGGAGTGAGCTTCCCAATGCCATTGTGACTTCTTCTCGAGGAATAGATTGTGGATTTGAGTGCAGAAGCTTTGTTCATGTCTTCTGGATGGTGGGTTCCTTGAATTCGCTCTCAATTGTGCATGGGAAGTGTTCTTCTTGAGTGGCGGTGACTGTCAGCAGTTGTGGAAGTGTAACTTGACTCGTTCAGTAGAGCACTTGGGATCTACGTTGTCGGATTGAGAGTCTTCCTGGGAAGGGCGAACCTTCTGGCTGTGATATGAGCTTGAAGGCTGTGTGCAATCTACTCAGGGAAGCATAGGGCTCTTGGCTGTGACTGGTTTACTCACAGGATAGGCTTCAGGTCTCAAGGTGATACTGAAAACACTCATATAAGTCTCCAGGCTCTTTTGATAAGTTCAGGAAGCAAAGTTCAGGCTTAACTAGCAATGATAAGATCAGATGGCGAACTTTGACACTCAGGATTGAGAAATATGTGAAGGTTCAGACCTCAGAACTCCTCCTACATGTAAATGAGGTTCTACTGGATACACATACGAAATTTCAGCTTCAGATCAATTCAGAGCACTAAGATATGAACAGAAACTTTCTGAGTAGAGAAATTACGGCAGTTTCTGGTACCCAGACAGCTATTTCGACCTAGAACAGAGGATTGGCTCGATCAATTTCAAATTTTCTTACAGGATTTGCAGTACACAGCTTGCTGAACACTCCTGTGAAGTTGGCCCTCCTGATTCCACACAGAACTCCAGATCTCGCTCTCTGAAGTTGCTGCTCCAGATTGAGAGCTTTTTGGACCCCCTCTACTTCAGCGGTCGCCCTGAATTACTCTCTGACTCAATTGACATGAAAATTTGGAGACAGTCGTAGCCCTGCTGACAGTGAACACAGCCACGAAGTTTTGAAGCGATTTCCTCGACTCTGCTGCAAATGACACTCAAAACCCCAAATTGAACAGAAGTGCTTCAATTCTGACACAAACCGAACTTCAATCAGCCATAACTCCTTGTTTATTGCTCCAAATCGATCAAACTTTTCGCTGACAATGCTTGGCTCGACGAGCTCTATCTCCCTGTGCTCTCAGATTTCCCAGTACCCTCACAAATTGCTCGAACTCCACTCTAGAGCTCTGTTTCTAAATTTAGAGTTTAACAAAAGACAAAAACAGACCAATGGGAGTTCATAGCTCCACTTGGTTGTCCTTTAGTACCCTAAACCATGTGGCAACTTAGTTTTACTCATAGGCTACCACGTCAAGCTCCCTAGAGTGCCAGCGTAAAACTTAAACTACCTAAAACGACACGCAGCCCAGAAAAATAACTTAAATCAGCTAGAAAGCGTGCATGGGCGACAAGTAAGTACAACCCATGAGTTCAAACCCCTATCTACATGGTAAATCTAAGTCATGTACATTGAGTATCATAGATAAGTATGAATTTACTTGCACAAGCGTACGAATGCTTGAACAAGATAAATGTCATACTACCAACCTACTAGGATCCAAAATATTTGACAGAGTTAACACCATATGCAAAAGGTGTCAACCATAAGCATAAAAGACTAAGAACAGTATAGAGCTAACTTCTAAGACTACTAAACGTCAAGTGTCGGGGTAGAAATAACATGCGCTAAGTAACGCGACAGTAGTGATAAGTGAATCATTTACTATGTCAAATGATTCACATCACGACATCCACCCCCTCTAAACCTGCACATCCTCCGGTATGTGCCAATCTCCTCAGTCTTCTGTTTGATCCTCATCATCATCGCTCTCCTCCGCCTCAGCCTCATCAGACACTGGGACGTCTTCGTCTCTTGTTGCCCTCAGCTCTGACTCCAGAAAGTTGAATAACTCAACTGACCCTCCGCGTCTCTTGAACAGTTTCACACGTTTGCCAGCCACAGATAGCTTCAAAAGAGTACCGTCCAACTCACGCAAACTATAGGTGGCATTCTCATACACATCTAGCACAACATAAGGCCCGAACCATCTTCGAGAGAACTTACGAAGTGTAGAGTGCTGATTCTCCAACGTGCTATCATATACCAGAACCCAGTCACCAACATGTATTGGCTTCGGTCGTAGTCGGTGAGTCTTGTCAAAACGTTCCTTGTTTCTGACTCGAGCCACCTTCAGCCTCTCCTGCGCATCAGCAAGATCCTCCTCCCTTCGCTCCAACTGCCTAATTCGTAAAGCAAGGAGTGAAGCACGATCTATACCATCTTCCCACGGTAGTGTAGCCCACGTGGGAAAGTACTCCTCAGCAGGCATGATCGGTTTCTGCCCCAGCATAAGCTCAACTGGCATATAACCAGTCGTGGTACAGTGTGTAGTTCTATCAGCCCACAAAGCAAATGGAAGTAGTCTCGGCCATTCTCTAGGCCTACCATCACATGCTTTCACTAAAGCATGAACAATAGAAGGGTGTCCCCGTTCACTCTTACCAATGCCCTCTGGATTCATAGCAGTGGTAAGCCGAAGCTTTACTCCATAACGAGCAAAAAACTCCTTCACTTCAGCGCCTCTCAACTCGCCTCTATCTGCACGTAATCTCCCAACCGATCCATAGCGACAGATGATATCTTCAAGCACGAACCGGCAGATATTCTCTGTAGTCTTCGTCCGTAGTGCTCGTCCCTCCACATAGTTGGAGAGGTCCTCTCGAGCCAACACCAAGTAACGCATCCCCCATAACCCCGGTGGCATCATCACAAGATCAAGAACCCACTGAAAATGAATACTAGGTGGATAAGTAGGTACAAGCCCATCTCTGTAACGGACCTTAGAGTAGAACTGGCAGTGCAGACACGACCCAACAAAGTCCACCACGTCTTGATACAAACCCTTCCACCAGTAACGCTCCTTCAGCTTCGTGTATGTAGCCCAGACTCCACGATGTCCAGCCCACAAGGTATCATGAAACTCCTTCAGCAGATTAAGCTTTGCCGGTTGATCATCCACCACTCTAGTAAGCATCCCATCTCTTCTCTTCGGACGTTTCCACAGATAACCCTCACGTAGAAGATAACTATACGCCTTCCGTCTGATCTCCTTGAACTCTGCATCACTCCATCCTTCTCTTCTGGATAACGAACTCAGATAAAATCCAATATTGCGGAACTTTTCTGAGTAGAACCCCTCATTGAACGGCAGTGGTTCCAAGTCTGAAGTCTGCTGACCAACTTGGCACCAAACGTCTCTCTTCTCTTCATTCTCCATCTCTGCAAACATCTCATCCTCATCTGTATAACGAGCCCTAGACAACATATCTGCAACTGGATTGTCTTTCCCTGCTATATGCTTTAACTCAGGGTTTAGACTCCAGACATAAGCAATCCATCGTAGCATTGCTATGTCTGGTGTATTGCAGTTTGCTATCATACCCAACAAAGGCAAACAATCTGTTTCTAGTATCACATGAGCTCCTATCAAGAACTCTCGATCTACCTTCATAGCAGTAACAGCTCCCCACAACTCACGCTTCACTTGAGGATAGTTACGCTGTCTATCTGTTAAGATCCGAGCTCCAAACCTTGAAACAAACCGCACACCTTCTGCATCTTCTTGGCCAACGGCCCATCCAATCGCCTTTGGACTCGTATCAACAGTCAGTACCACAGGTCTCCCGCTCTCGTAGCTAAGCCTCCTTAGTATAGGTGGAGACTTCAGAATCTCCTTCAGCTGCTCCATCGTCTCATGATGTTCTTGCCGCCAAGTAAACCTCCTTCCCTTTCTCAGAAGTGCATATAGAGGCTCGGCAATATGTGCATAATGAGGAATACTCACACGAAAGAACACACAAGCTCCTAAGAACCGTCGAACCTCAGTGATGTTGGTGCAGTCAGCTATCCTTGCTATAGCATCTACCTTCTCTGGGTTCTGACGCCTCCCAAAAGTACCACACAGATGACCTACTACCACAATCTCTGACATCCCAAAGCGAGATTTGGTACCTGATAGAGTGAGGTGTACCTCCTCCAAACGCATCAGAATCTTCTCCACATCTCGAATGTGGTCTGCAACGAACTTTCTGCAACCATCAGAAGTCACTGCTTCGTCCTTGTCCTCCACCGGACAGCCTTTCATGAGAATATCATCCAGAAACATGATAGTGACCTCAGGCACAAACTCTCGTAACACCTTATGCATCGCATTTTGCATATGAGCATATATCAAGTCCTTGAACCCAGAGTCCTTGAACCCAGAGTTTAGAACCCAGAGTTTAGACATATCGCAGGAAAGGACAATCCTGTGGCAGATATGTTATCAAGGGCTAGGTATTACGATGAGAAAGAAATGATAGATGATCAAGAGGATGTGGGAATAGAGTTCTATTCTAGTGCTCTTGCTAGAAGGGATAGAAGCTGTTTTGCAGCTCCATTGGAGTTATTTGAGGAAACTATGTACGATGGCGAGTGGTTGGATCTTGGGCGCTATTTGAGTTCATTGGAAAGGCAAGAAGGCTGGTCTGATGCAGATTTCAAGAGGATCCGTAGAACAGCTTATGGGTACTTTTTATATGGAGGACATCTATGGAAGCGCCCTAAGCTACAAGGAGGTGTACCACAGCGGGTGGTATGTGACCTAGAATTGAAGCAGAAGCTGATCAAGGAGTTCCATGAGAGTCTATGGGCCGGTCATAGAGGAGTTTGGGCTACATTTGCCAAGATGAAGGAGAAGTATTGGTGGAAGGGTATGTATAAGGATGTAGTACAGTTTGTTTCATCCTGTATACCTTGCCAGATGTATTCCAACGTACGTCATCGTGATGGATTGCATCCTACTTATCCTTTAGCCATTCATTACAAATGGGTAGTTGATCTGGTAACTATGCCATTTGGACTTGGACAAATGAGGTATCTAGTCTTGGCTAGAGAAGATCTATCTAACCAAGTTGAAGGTCGTGCCCTGAGGACGAAGACCACTGCTAGTGTTTGCCGCTTTCTACTTGAAGATGTTATTTGTAGGTATGGGTGTGTGGGGAAGATCACTGCAGATAGGGGTGAGCTGGATTCACAAGAAGCAGTTGAGTTCTTCAAGCGATTGGGAATCAAGTTGGCGTTAACCACTGCTTACAATCCTGAAGGGAATGGTAAGAGCGAAAGAGGTCATCCGCCAATCATCAAAGCTTTGGTAAAAGCTTGCAAGGGTAAGATCCGTGAATGGCCTAGACTGCTACCGTTTGCTTTGTGGGCAGATCGTACAACTCATAGTACCGTTACAGGTTACATGCCAGCAGAGTTGATACTAGGACAGAAACCTGTGATGCCGATTGAGGAGGTTGTGCCTACTTGGAATGTTTTGCCATGGGAAGATGATAGAAGTACGGAGGATCTTCTTGCATTAAGGATCCAGCAGTTAGAACGAAGATCTGAGGATGTTGCCAAAGCTGTCGAAAGATTAAAGATTGCTAGAGAGAGAAACAAAGGAAGATTTGATAGAACGCATAGATTACGACCCAAACCAATTAAAGAAGGTGATTGGGTCTTAGTCTATGATAGTAGTCTTGATAATCAGCATAGCACTATCAGAAAGTTCTCCAAGAGATGGTTTGGACCTTATGTGGTGTTAGAAGTTTATGATAATGCCACATACTCCTTGAGAGAGTTAGATGGTGCAGTGCTCAAGATACCAGTCGCAGGAAAGAGAATCAAGCTCTTTAGAAGGAGAGGGGAGGATCGGAACGTTGCAGAGTCTACAGAGGATGAAGCTGAAGACTCAATGCATGTTGAAGATGAGTTTGAAGCCGAAGCTGAAGAGTCTTGATCTGGATGGCACATACCGGAGGATGTGCAGGTTCAGAGGGGGTGGATGTCGCGCTACTTGGCGGCTACATGTTATATTTCTACTCCGACGCTTGAGTTTAGTAGTTCTAGAAGTTAGCTTATATTTCTTCTAGTCGTTTATGTATATGTTTGACACCTTTGCATACGGTGTTAACACTATTTTGAGTCTTAGTAGGTTGATCACCATGTTGATAGGGCTTAAGCTCATGGGTTGTATTTGCGTGTCGCCCATGCACGCTTTCTAGCTGATTTAAGTTATTTTTCGGGGCTGCGTGTCGTTTTAAGTAATTTAAGTTTTACGCTGGCACTCTAGGGGGCTTGACGTGGTAGCCTATGAGTAAAACTAAGTTGCCACGTGGTTTAGGGTACTAAAGGACAACCAAGTAGAGCTATGAACTCCCATTGGTCCGTTTTTGTCTTTTGTTAAACTCTAAATTTAGAAACAGCGCTCTAGAGTAGAGTTCGAGCATTTGGTGAGGGATCTTCGAAATCTGAGAGCACAGGGAGAGAGGTCTCGTCATGCCAAGCACTTCCAGTGAAAATTTCGATCGATTTGAGTCAATAAAGACGGAGTTATGAGCAATTGAAGTTCGGATTGTGCTAGAATTGAATCATTTTGGTTGGATTTAGGGTTTTCAGTGTCACTCGCAGCAGATTTGAGGAAATTGCTTCAAAACTTCGAGGTTGTGTTCTCCGCCAGCAGGGCTACGATTTCACAAAAAGTTTCATATCGATTGAGCAACTGAGTAATTCAGGGCGGCCGCTGAAGCTGAGGGGGTCTGAAAAGCTCTTAATCTAGAGCAGCGACTTCAGAGGAGGAGATCTACAGTTCTGTGTACATTCAGGAGTCCCAACTTCACAGGGATGTTCAGCACCCTGTAGACTGCAAATCCTGTAAGAAACTTCGAAATTGATCGAGCCAAACTCCTGTTATAGGTTGAAATAGCCAGCTAGGTACCAGAAATTGCCGTAGTTTTCTTGCTCAAAACTTTTCTGTTCATATCTCCGTGTCAGAATTTGATCTCAGGCTGAAATTTCGTCTGTGAGTTCAGTAGTACCTCATTTGCATGTAGGGGAAGTTTAGAGGTCTAAACCTTCATAGTTTTCCTCTCCGTGAGTGTCAAAGTTCACCAACGAATCCTATTACTGCCAGCTAGACCTGAATTTCGCCTTCTGGGTATATTACTAGATCTTACACATCTGTGTGAGTGTTTATAGCCCTATTGTGACCTGAAAGCCAACCTCTTGAGTGAACAACCACAGCCAGAAGCCCGGCGCTTTCCTAGGTAGACGGATTACACTCCGACATACTCTCTTTTTGGTGAACTCGACGTGAAACACCTAGGGTGGGAGTTTTCTTAAGAGTGTTACAGGATCAGATATCATGGCCAACCAAGGATCATCAAGTGGAGGTGCTGCTGCTGCTCAACAACCTATTCAGTTTGATGCTGCTACGATGAAGATGTTCCAGGCTTTTTCCATGTTCATGCAGCAGCAGCAGAGCACAGAGAGGAAGGAGGTGTTAGCAACCAAGGCGTTGCAATCTGTGGTGCACCAGATGGACCAGTTCAAGGGTACAGATATTTCCAAGTATGTGCGATACTATGCTAGGGAGATGGAGGTGAACAAGGTGCCTGAGAAGGAGATGGTGGAGAACTTTGAGCTTGCTGTTGTCCCTGAGATTCGTGGGCGTGTGAAGGAGCTCAAGCAGCAGCAAGGACAGAGTTGGGAGAGCTTTATGCGAGCTTTGAAGGAGGAGTACTACACTGAAGATTCAGAGAGGGTGACCAAGAGAACGTTCTTGGAGTGGGTGGTTAAGCCCAATAAAGGTTTGTCTGTAAATGAGTTGTTAAGGGAATTTGATCGTCAGTATGCTCAGCTTTCTAGGACAGATAAGCTTACATTAGAGGTGGAGAAGACCGAGCTTTTCCTACAAGCAGCAGACGTGACTATTCAGGAGAAGCTTGAGCTGTTGCTGGAAGACAAGAGTGAGGAGAGAGGATTGAAGACTGATTGGAAGGAGGTTGAAGAGGCTGTCTCTTTGCTGACCAAGAGACAGAGAAGAAGGGACAAGGTGGTGGTAAGTGAAGCAGCACCTCTGATAATTCCTGTCAAGCAGTTGCCTGCTAAGCCCGCTTTGGTAATTGCTAGAGAGGAAGACTCACCGCTTGATGAGTTGATTAAGGGTATGAAGGAGCTTAAGCTTAAGCTCACTAGGTTAGAAGAGAAGGAGCAGAATGTACAACCTGCTATGCAGAGACCTCAGATGAGAGAAGGCTTTGTTCATCGTTGTATATGGTGTGATAGCCTAGACCATGTAAGAAGAGATTGTGGGGAGTTTTCAGATGCATTGAGGAAGGATCTTATCTTCTTCAAAGATGGTAAGATCCATTTGAGAGAGACTGGGATGATGTTGGGAACCAACTTTGGCAAGGGTGGTATGAAGAGACTTGTGAATGATATATCAGCATCACATGCTGTTTCTCTTGTGAATGCTGCTACCTGTGGAGTGAAAGTGGAGATGGAGAGAGAGAAAGGGACTACTGGGTTGTGGTCAGATGTAGTGCGGTCCGTAGCTAGAACAGAGCTAGACAAGGATGTGCTACGAAGGATTGGCAACTCAATTAGAGAAACTACAGGATGGAATGACCCTGTGGATACTATGTCAGTGCATGCTTATGTTGCAAGAAGTCAGCATGAAGCTCTACTAGAAGAAAAACGCAGGAGGGAGGATGCAGGTGAGGCTTCTACAGCCAAACGACCTGCTACAAGGAGTGAAAGGGCTAGACCAGATGCAAGGCAGGAAACAACACCTACTCGGGAGGAGACTATGGAGGATCTACCATCTACAACATCAAAGGAGAAGGAGAGAAGCAAGGAGAAGGGTAAGATGCCTGCATACAAACTTCAGTCTGACATTGAGATTGCTACAGACTTGAAGCAGGTGTTAGAGAACCGTATCTTGAATGGAAAGGTTGAGTTTACTTTGGGTGAGATTCTTGGGATTGCAAAGCGTGAGTTCCATGAGGTTATTATAGATATCATCAAGAGGAAACGTCAGATTTTGGGTGAAGCAGCTACGCTTAACGCTCTAGGGACCAAACTGTCGGAAGATGAGGAAGATGAGATTGCTGGTTATTGCTCTCAAGTATCAGAGGGAAGATCAGATCAGCACGTGAGGTTTGAAGATGAGGTGGAAGCATCGCAGAAGAGCCATTATTCTCACAACCATTGGGCGAGAGCAACCACAGAGACCTTAGTGAAGCTGGGAGATCTAGAGGAACCTGTGGTGGCATTGATTGATCATGGCTCAGAGATTAATCTGATGTCTAAGGAGCTGTACAAGCGTGGGAGGTGGCCTATAGACACCGACCATGGATGGCTTATCCGTGCTGCCAACAACCAGCGAGGAGAACTCTATGGTGCTTGCCCCAACATCAAGGTAACTGTGGGTGACATTAGTGATGTTCAGAATTTCTTTGTGCAAGACATGTCAACCTATCCTATCATTCTAGGACAGCCTTACATTACTGCTGTTAGAATGGAGACACGAGTTATGGATGATGGTTCAGCCTATGCTAGGATACGTAGTAGAGACGGCAAAAGAGCTGTTCAGTTTTTGACCGTTGCTGCAGAACATGAGAGCAATCGTGATAGCTTGAGAGACCGTCCACTACCTAAGATTACTCAAGAGTTTAGAGAGTCTAGGGGTTTTGGCAGAGTACCATTGAAGAGCGAGACTTCAACGGTACAGTAGAGATAGGATTCTCGCCTGATCCAGTAGAGCAAGAAGCTTTATCCACTAGCTTCTTAGGACTGACATCATGTGGATCAGTGTGTTATAGGAAGGTTGAGAATCTGAAGAGGTTTGAGAGACAACATGTGAAGTATGTACAGCAGTCTTTGTGGGATAGTGGAGAGTTAGCAAGAGATGAATACATATCTGGAGTGTTTGAAGAGCAGTATTTGGTAGATACTATAGGGGAGTTGAAATCGATAGTAGAAAGTTCTATAGATGATGTAGATAGAGTGGTGAGAGTGAGCTCCAAGGAGCTTTATGATGTAATTGATAAGTTTATAGATCGACAAGAAGTGTATGTGGAGACCAAGTACAAGTCAGTGGCAAAGAAAGTCAAACCAATGGCTTTGCCTTTGCCACTCGATTACAATCAGAAGATGGAGCAAGCTGCACGAGAACCCACGCTCAGAGGACCGAGAAGAATTGGGCACCAGTTCACAGAAACAACACTGAAGGAGCTGAAGATTGGAGGTGATGGATTTCTTACCGAGCAAGAGAAGAAGAGCTTCAGGGAGATGCTATCTAGGCATGGTAAGGCGTTTGCGTTTGAGTCACATGAAGTAGGATGTGTAGATCCAAGTGTAGTTGCACCTATGGTAATCTTTACTATACCGCATGTGCCTTGGAATCTACGTCCTATCCCTGTACCTAGAGCTCATCTACCAAAGCTGATAGACTTGCTCAATGAGAGGATTAGGATGGGTATCTTGGAACCATCTATAGCTCCCTACTCTAGCAGATGGTTTACTGTTCCGAAGAAGAGTGGAGCTTTGAGATTTATTCAAGATATGCAACCAGTTAACAAGGTGACTATCAGGAATATGGGTATAGGACCTATTGTAGACGAGTTTGCAGAGGCTTTTGCTGGTCGTGCTATCTATTCAATGGGAGACTTATATTCAGGTTACGATCAGTTTCAATTATCCTCTGAGAGTAGAGACTTGACTACAATGAGGACACCTCTGGGGTTACTAAGGATGTGCACCTTGCCACAAGGTGCTACCAATTCTGTAGCACATATGATGAATGGCATGAATAAAGTTTTGAGGGATTTCATTCCTGAAAAAACTATGCCATTCCTTGATGATGTGCCGATCAAAGGGTGTGCTGAGGAGGAGAAGAATGAGGTAATAGATCAGAGGGGGTGCCGTAAGTTTGTTGCAGATCACATAGCCGACTGTGATAAGATATTGAGTCGACTGGAGGAGGTTCATTTGACTTTATCAGGAGCAAAGTCTGTATTTGGAGAACATGAGGTGTTAATAGTGGGACATCTGTGTGGATCTTATGGTCGGAAACCTTGTCCAAACAAGGTTGATGCCATCCGAAGGATGAAGGAGACATGTGGATCGGTTACTGAGGTGAGAAGGTTTCTAGGTGCATGTGTGTTTTATCATATATGGATTCCACACTTTGCACATGTAGCAGATCCGTTGTACAAGTTGCTGAGGAAGGGGCAGAGATTTCAGTGGCAAGAGGAGCAAAGCGAGTCTATGAAGAAGTTGAAGGATCTGTTGTCTTCACCACCAACTCTACGGAAGGTAACATATGAGTTGGGCAGACCTGTTATCCTTACTGTTGATACTAGTCCTATTGGCATTGGGTGGGCTATAGGACAGGATGATGAGGATGGAAATAGATATGTGGTGCGTTTTGGAGCTAAGGTGTTAAATTCACGGCAGAGAGACTACCCTCAGGTCAAGAGAGAGCTATGGGGAGTAGTTACTGCGATGAAGAGTGATAAGGAATACTTGATAGGAGCACCTGTGGTTGTGGAGACAGATTGCTTACCTCTCTTGGGAATGATCACTAGCTGTACAACTCCAGATATTGCTATGTTGAGGTGGATAGCATATATCAAGTCCTTGAACCCAGAGTTTAGACATATCGCAGGAAAGGACAATCCTGTGGCAGATATGTTATCAAGGGCTAGGTATTATGATGAGAAAGAAATGATAGATGATCAGGAGGATGTGGGAACAGAGTTCTATTCTAGTGCTCTTGCTAGAAGGGATAGAAGCTGTTTTGCAGCTCCATTGGAGTTATTTGAGGAAACTATGTACGATGGCGAGTGGTTGGATCTTGGGCGCTATTTGAGTTCATTGGAAAGGCAAGAAGGCTGGTCTGATGCAGATTTCAAGAGGATCCGTAGAACAGCTTATGGGTACTTTTTATATGGAGGACATCTATGGAAGCGCCCTAAGCTACAAGGAGGTGTACCACAGCGGGTGGTATGTGACCTAGAATTGAAGCAGAAGCTGATCAAGGAGTTCCATGAGAGTCTATGGGCCGGTCATAGAGGAGTTTGGGCTACATTTGCCAAGATAAAGGAGAAGTATTGGTGGAAGGGTATGTATAAGAATGTAGTACAGTTTGTTTCATCCTGTATACCTTGCCAGATGTATTCCAACGTACGTCATCGTGATGGATTGCATCCTACTTATCCTTTAGCCATTCATTACAAATGGGTAGTTGATCTGGTAACTATGCCATTTGGACTTGGACAAATGAGGTATCTAGTCTTGGCTAGAGAAGATCTATCTAACCAAGTTGAAGGTCGTGCCCTGAGGACGAAGACCACTGCTAGTGTTTGCCGCTTTCTACTTGAAGATGTTATTTGTAGGTATGGGTGTGTGGGGAAGATCACTGCAGATAGGGGTGAGCTGGATTCACAAGAAACAGTTGAGTTCTTCAAGCGATTGGGAATCAAGTTGGCGTTAACCACTGCTTACAATCCTGAAGGGAATGGTAAGAGCGAAAGAGGTCATCCGCCAATCATCAAAGCTTTGGTAAAAGCTTGCAAGGGTAAGATCCGTGAATGGCCTAGACTGCTACCGTTTGCTTTGTGGGCAGATCGTACAACTCATAGTACCGTTACAGGTTACATGCCAGCAGAGTTGATACTAGGACAGAAACCTGTGATGCCGATTGAGGAGGTTGTGCCTACTTGGAATGTTTTGCCATGGGAAGATGATAGAAGTACGGAGGATCTTCTTGCATTAAGGATCCAGCAGTTAGAACGAAGACCTGAGGATGTTGCCAAAGCTGTCGAAAGATTAAAGATTGCTAGAGAGAGAAACAAAGGAAGATTTGATAGAACGCATAGATTACGACCCAAACCAATTAAAGAAGGTGATTGGGTCTTAGTCTATGATAGTAGTCTTGATAATCAGCATAGCACTATCAGAAAGTTCTCCAAGAGATGGTTTGGACCTTATGTGGTGTTAGAAGTTTATGATAATGCCACATACTCCTTGAGAGAGTTAGATGGTGCAGTGCTCAAGATACCAGTCGCAGGAAAGAGAATCAAGCTCTTTAGAAGGAGAGGGGAGGATCGGAACGTTGCAGAGTTTACAGAGGATGAAGCTGAAGACTCAATGCATGTTGAAGATGAGTTTGAAGCCGAAGCTGAAGAGTCTTGATCTGGATGGCACATACCGGAGGATGTGCAGGTTCAGAGGGGGTGGATGTCGCGCTACTTGGCGGCTACATGTTATATTTCTACTCCGACGCTTGAGTTTAGTAGTTCTAGAAGTTAGCTTATATTTCTTCTAGTCGTTTATGTATATGTTTGACACCTTTGCATACGGTGTTAACACTATTTTGAGTCTTAGTAGGTTGATCACCATGTTGATAGGGCTTAAGCTCATGGGTTGTATTTGCGTGTCGCCCATGCACGCTTTCTAGCTGATTTAAGTTATTTTTCGGGGCTGCGTGTCGTTTTAAGTAATTTAAGTTTTACGCTGGCACTCTAGGGGGCTTGATGTGGTAGCCTATGAGTAAAACTAAGTTGCCACGTGGTTTAGGGTACTAAAGGACAACCAAGTGGAGCTACGAACTCCCATTGGTCCGTTTTTGTCTTTTGTTAAACTCTAAATTTAGAAACAGCGCTCTAGAGTAGAGTTCGAGCATTTGGTGAGGGATCTTCGAAATCTGAGAGCACAGGGAGAGAGGTCTCGTCATGCCAAGCACTTCCAGTGAAAATTTCGATCGATTTGAGTCAATAAAGACGGAGTTATGAGCAATTGAAGTTCGGATTGTGCTAGAATTGAATCATTTTGGTTGGATTTAGGGTTTTCAGTGTCACTCGCAGCAGATTTGAGGAAATTGCTTCAAAACTTCGAGGTTGTGTTCTCCGCCAGCAGGGCTACGATTTCACAAAAAGTTTCATATCGATTGAGCAACTGAGTAATTCAGGGCGGCCGCTGAAGCTGAGGGGGTCTGAAAAGCTCTTAATCTAGAGCAGCGACTTCAGAGGAGGAGATCTACAGTTCTGTGTACATTCAGGAGTCCCAACTTCACAGGGATGTTCAGCACCCTGTAGACTGCAAATCCTGTAAGAAACTTCGAAATTGATCGAGCCAAACTCCTGTTATAGGTTGAAATAGCCAGCTAGGTACCAGAAATTGCCGTAGTTTTCTTGCTCAAAACTTTTCTGTTCATATCTCCGTGTCAGAATTTGATCTCAGGCTGAAATTTCGTCTGTGAGTTCAGTAGTACCTCATTTGCATGTAGGGGAAGTTTAGAGGTCTAAACCTTCATAGTTTTCCTCTCCGTGAGTGTCAAAGTTCACCGACGAATCCTATTACTGCCAGCTAGACCTGAATTTCGCCTTCTGGGTATATTACTAGATCTTACACATCTGTGTGAGTGTTTATAGCCCTATTGTGACCTGAAAGCCAACCTCTTGAGTGAACAACCACAGCCAGAAGCCCGTTGCTTTCCTAGGTAGACGGATTACACTCCGACACCGTGATCAACTAAAGCAGCAACAGGTTCAGTCAAACTTCCAAGACGAACTCGCGTAGCAGTTGTGGCACGAGCCCAATGTCTCTTTCTGAAATCACTTTCACTAGCTGGACTCTCCTCACCAGCTTCCTCATTGCTGAACTCAATAGTGTCGGTACCAGCAACCAACGCTTCTTGTTGGTATCCCTTGTCATCAGCTTCTTGAAAATGCACCTTTCCAAACTCTGCATCATTCAGAGAAGCTCCTACCACATCTATCATTTGGCTTTCTACTTGTTCAGACATCACTTGTCTCTTGCGCTTGATGATGTCGATGATCAGTTCGTGAAACTCCCTCTTTGCAATACCAAGAACTTCTCGAAGAGAAAACTCGATTCGTGCATCTAGTATCCTCTGCTCCAAGATGCTCTTCAGATCAGTAGAAGTTTCAATATCAGCTGTCAACTTGTAAGCCGGTCCCTTCCCCTTTTCTTGGGCAGTAAATCGCCTACCAGCAGTCGTTGGCTCCTGCTGGGATCTCTGCACATCCTCCATAGGACCTGGCGCAAGTGGAGGAGCTGCAGAAGTAGACGGGATGTCTTCAGGAAGAGCCGCTCGTCTCCTTGTGACTCTCCGCCTATCCCCAGTCTCCTCAGGAACTCCAGTATCAAGTTCAGAGGCTTCTCGCCGCCTCTTCTCCTCCACAGAAGCATCCTTCCAATGAACGTGTCTATCTACATCCAAGAATGCTCTGATAGAAGCAGTATCTACAGGATCTCTCCATCCTGTGACCCTACGAATAGACTCGGCTCCCCTCTTCAGTACTTCAGAAGGAACGGGGGCAATACTCTTCTCGGCAGTCCTATCTAGCAACGTAGGACTAGAAGAAACCTCAATATGTCCAGCATATACATCAGGATTTACCGGTGATGTCATCAATGCATGTACAGTTGCCGCCGCAGCAATCTGAGGTAGACTCCTCATGCCTCCTCGCCCAAACTGCGTGCTCAACGGCTCTCCAGTAGAAGAAAGGTGCAGCCTACCGTTCTGATAGCGAACCACACCATCTCGCAAAGCAGCTGTGAGCTCTTGACAGTCTCCTCGGAAGTGATCAGGACTGTCACACCAAATACATCTACGAACCGGAGCTCCTCCTGGACGTGCAGCAGCAGGCGCCGGTGGCTGCTCTCTCTGCAATCCAGCTAGCTCTACCTTCAGCTCTCGCATCTGTCGAATCAGGTCTTCAATCTGATTCTGTTGACCATGGTTCTCCGCATGTCTCTGAACAAGTGCCTTTTGTGTTGGAGCTGGCACAACTGGCATCAAAGGAACTGCAGCTGGGACAACAGGTCTGGGAGCAGGGGCCAAAGGTTGCTGTACTTGAGGAGCAGCATAAGGTGGAGTGACCACTTCTGCAAGCGGACGTCCTCCTACAGCCACTCTTCCCCTCCTCTGCCTTGTCAGTACAGCCACAACATCCTCAACTCTCCTCCAATTCATAGTAACACCCCCCTCAACAGATCGATCGGCCAACATAAAACATAACCGATCTGCCGTAGCATCATCGGTAGCCTGCAGGAAAAGCTCTGTTTTCCTAGCATCTAGGGTGATTCGCTCTAGAGTTGAAAGTTGTCGGTATCTCCGATCAAACTCTCTCAACAACTCACTCAGGCTCATCATACGACCAGGTTGCTGCTCAACCCAGTCTAGAAATGTCCTTCTAGTAACTCTCTCTGAATCCTCCTCAAGAAACTCCTCTCGAAGAGATCGCTCAAAACTCATCCAGATTCCAAGATTTCTTCTCTGTACATCCCTAACTTGGTCCTGCAACTCAGGAATGACAGCTAACTCAAAGCTTGCTATCATCTCAGCATCTGTAACCCTAACCAGCTCCATCTATACTCACGCAGATATCTAGAAATATCTCTACCTTCAAACCTTCCACACCTATTCACTATCGCTTGCAAAGCCTTGGTGGATTTTAACTCACCCCCTCCAACGATCGGATGTTGTTGGACCAGGGCCGCAAGCGTCTTCAAGATCTCAGCCGTGTCCAGACCAGATGCAGATGTCGCTGTAGAAGACGCAGGTGCAGTTGACGGTGCAGCAGTAGACGTTGATGCTCCAACTCCAGAGGCAGCAGCAGCAGCTCAGCTCTTGCGATCCATCTCTTCTCCTTGTAGCAACTCAACCTTCTCAATCAATCACCCCAAGAGCTCTCAGTGGAAGCACCAGATGTCGGATTGAGAGTCTTCCTGGGAAGGGCGAACCTTCTGGCTGTGATATGAGCTTGAAGGCTGTGTGCAATCTACTCAGGGAAGCGTAGGGCTCTTGGCTGTGGCTGGTTTACTCACAGGATAGGCTTCAGGTCTCAAGGTGATACTGAAAACACTCATATAAGTCTCCAGGCTCTTTTGATAAGTTCAGGAAGCAAAGTTCAGGCTTAACTAGCAATGATAAGATCAGATGGCGAACTTTGACACTCAGGATTGAGAAATATGTGAAGGTTCAGACCTCAGAACTCCTCCTACATGTAAATGAGGTTCTACTTGATACACATACGAAATTTCAGCTTCAGATCAATTCAGAGCACTAAGATATGAACAGAAACTTTCTGAGTAGAGAAATTACGGCAGTTTCTGGTACCCAGACAGCTATTTCGACCTAGAACAGAGGATTGGCTCGATCAATTTCAAAGTTTCTTACAGGATTTGCAGTACACAGCTTGCTGAACACTCCTGTGAAGTTGGCCCTCCACACAGAACTCCAGATCTCGCTCTCTGAAGTTGCTGCTCCAGATTGAGAGCTTTTTGGACCCCCTTTACTTCAGCGGTCGCCCTGAATTACTCACTGACTCAATTGACATGAAAATTTGGAGACAGTCGTAGCCCTGCTGACAATGAACACAGCCACGAAGTTTTGAAGTGATTTCCTCGATTCTGCTGCAAATGACACTCAAAACCCCAAATTGAACAAAAGTGCTTCAATTCTGACACAACCCGAACTTCAATCAGCCATAACTCCTTGTTTATTGCTCCAAATCGATCAAACTTTTCGCTGACAGTGCTTGGCTCGACGAGCTCTATCTCCCTGTGCTCTCAGATTTCCCAGTACCCTCACAAATTGCTCGAACTCCACTCTAGAGCTCTGTTTCTAAATTTAGAGTTTAACAAAAGACAAAAACAGACCAATGGGAGTTCATCGCTCCACTTGGTTGTCCTTTAGTACCCTAAACCATGTGGCAACTTAGTTTTACTCATAGGCTACCACGTCAAGCTCCCTAGAGTGTCAGCGTAAAACTTAAACTACCTAAAACGACACGCAGCCCCGAAAAATAACTTAAATCAGCTAGAAAGCGTGCATGGGCGACAAGTAAGTACAACCCATGAGTTCAAACCCCTATCTACATGGTAAATCTAAGTCATGTACATTGAGTATCATAGATAAGTATGAATTTACTTGCACAAGCGTACGAATGCTTGAACAAGATAAATGTCATACTACCAACCTACTAGGATCCAAAATATTTGACAGAGTTAACACCATATGCAAAAGGTGTCAACCATAAGCATAAAAGACTAAGAACAGTACAGAGCTAACTTCTAAGACTACTAAACGTCAAGTGTCGGGGTAGAAATAACATGCGCTAAGTAACGCGACAGTAGTGATAAGTGAATCATTTACTATGTCAAATGATTCACATCACGACAACGTACGAACGGCCTTCTGGGTAAGGGATCCCAGAAGACAGAGTAGTCAGAGCAGCGAAGTGAAGAAGAAAGAAGCCTTCTTCCCGCAACAGAAGACGACATCCTCGAGTAGAAGACGGTGCAACAGTACTCACGTTTGTTGTCTTCATCCCCAAACTATTACAAGCAGCGATGGCTTGTTAGTCAGGATCCGGACTAGAAGCCTGTCGGAATCTTAATTGCCTCTTTTTCATCTTGTTTTCTCTTGTTTGGATTTTCTTATCTTCCTCATCTTCTCCCATCTTCTCCATCTTCTTATCTTCTTCTAGTGAGCTTCCGGGACTTCTATTGTGCTTCCGTGAAGGTGAATGTCGTTGTAGTACTGCAGGAAGACTATTTCCGTAGGCAAAAGCCTGGGAAGGCTACAGGGGGCATACACCCTGTGATTAATCTAACTCGTTGGAATGTGAGTGTGAGAATAAGGTGTAACGACTGTTACTAGTCGACTTCTGCGAAGCAGGGCAGCCTTCTGGAGGTGTCAGAAGACGAGCTGAACCCCCAGAAGACGAGAATCGCTTCGGGAAGACGGTATCGAGAAGACCGGAAGAAGCAACATGGAAGCAGGAAGATCGTCTTCCCGAGCTTCTCTGTGAATAATTGTGTGATATTTTAGTTGGTAGTTGTTTGTTTAGTTCCAGAGCACCATGTGGCGTGTCTGGAAGACGTATGGTTTTGTGTGGTTTTGTGAGAAGACGGGCTTTTTAAGCAAAACCCGTGTGTTTGTGTGTTTGAACAGATCCTAGAACTTAGAGCAGCGATTACTTACGTAAATCCTCTGTGGGAACGATATCTTGTATACTAAATGGGCAAAAGGAGAAATCCTGCGTCATTACATCTACAATCTCCTCTATATTCCGTAGTAACTGTTTTCTCTCTGATACATGCGGCATGGCATTCACTAGAATGAAGTAATCACTTCCGCAATGGTACACATTCAAGCGTGAGCTGTTCCCTATATCTGAAAACACGGCAAAAAGGAGCGAACACGGCACAAGTGAAAGCTGATTGATAACCGTGGAATGCAGAATTTCAAACTACGAATCAGAGTTGTTTTTGGGAAAGCAAGACACCTCCACACTGAATTCTCGGTCATCGAACAAAATTCTACACAAAACTGTCCCGAGAAGTCTTTGCTTCTACACCGAACTGTCACAAGAAGTCTTTGCGGGAAGAACTTTTTTGAATTTTGATTACATGAAAGTACATGTCACGTAAACACGTGGCACGTATTACAAGACAAATGAATGTGGTCATTAATCTACGGCCAAAACCGTCACGGGCACTGCGACAAGACCCGCGGGTCATTTCTACGGGTACCTCCGGACCCACCCGCATCCAATCCGACTATTGTCCAGAACTACAACCCGCAGGTCGTGGAATAAACACTACGGTCCTAACTTTCACACCCCCTAGTAGAGTCCTCACGGTGGATTTTTATTCAAACCTTGATGTATTTGTGAGCTTTTACATAAAGTTTATAGAATTGCGTACAATCTTCTTGTCTTCTCGCGTGTTTGTGTTCTGCCACGAGTCTCATATCGCATAGATCGTCGCATTGAGTATAACACCAGTGAGACTAGTGAGCAAGTTGCACTGACTATAACATCAATGTGATCCGATAACCGTCGCACTGAGTACACTAGTATTTACTTAATCACGCTATATGTTGCTTTTTAATTTTGCACCTGTACTATTAGTTGTTCGCACACAAGATTACTGTTGCTTTTTTATGTCGCACCAGAACTGTTAGCTGTTTTGTGCAGAAGTTAAATTTTTGTGTGCGAGTGTTATGTGTTAGTGAGTAGAGAGGTTTTGTTAAAGATATCACTTTATTGTATAATCAAAATAGTCCTTCGACATGATTTGTATTTTAACATAAACTCAGTTTTTTGTGCATTCATGCAAGAACTCCACATCACCTCCTCGTCCTCCTGAGACAAAGGTCCCCAGTAAGCTTTCAAAGCTATCATGAGATCTCTACCAAACATTGTTGTATATCTTACTCCCACAAAACTCGGAGTTTCTATTAAGTTGCTTCCTCATATTTTCAACCATGTTAACAGAATTTTCAGAAGATAATCGTCCCGGTCCATGTTTACAGACTCCGGTCGAAAAGAAGGAGGATGGATTGCACTGAACGGATGGTTCGTGCTATTCTTCTCTGGTGAGTCATCGACTGAGAGAAAATCTCTTGTACACAAATTGTAAGAATGCAGTCGCGAGAAGTCTTTCAGATATAGAAAGTTACTCGTTACAACTTCCCTTATCGTCTTGAAACGACTACACATAGGTTGGGCAAAAACCTTACATATCTGCAGAAGTGAATATTCACTTAAAATAAGTACATCAAATCGGAAGGTTCAAAGTTGAATCGAATAGTATGCATAAGACTGTATACACATTAACACTTAAATGAAACTTCAAGAAGCATTATAAATGATTGAGAAGTTACCTGGTCTGAAGCCATTCCCACTGAAATATACTTTTGTTTCTCCATGGATCGAAGAATAACATTACAGCTACTCAAGGTTCGAGATGTCCATATCAAGACTTGAAAGTCTTGACAGCAAATGTCCATGAACTCTTTCACTTCGGATTGCACAACGTAGCATAAATCTTTTCGGTAAAACTCAATCGGATACCCTCTTTCTTTAGCGCTTTGGAGCTCCATCTCATTGCGACCCACTCTTATCAAGAGCCCATTTAAGTCCAAAATGAATGTTTTCCTCCTTGGCAAAGAAGGATCAATCAGTCTCGAGTAGAAAAGCTTCGAGGAACGAAGACGATTTACCTCCGTCTTTAGACCTTCCAACTCTGTGGAATATCGAGCAGTCGTAGATTCAAGTGTTTGCACATGCTCAGTCAATTCTTCCTCCTTCCGTTGAGCCTCTACAATTCTCAAGTTTAAAACCTCCTCCTCCTTCGTCCTGTTGGCAAGCCTAGTGCAAATTTCTTCTTCTTCTCTTCTCGCAAGACGAGAGATAGACCCTAAATATCACACGAGTCGGAAAAAAACTTAATACTAGATATTGTTAGACAGACCTGTAAAAAGCATAGCAACTGATCGCACTAGCCCTTCGCTGTAGTGCGATCAGTGCTATGATCACACTGAGTATTTTCACTCTAGTGCGATTAGCGCACTAATCGCATTGAGCTCTAAGCTGTAGTGCGATCAATGCTCTGATCGCACTGAGTGTTTTCACTCTAGTACGATTAGCGCACTGATCGCAATGAGCTCTAGGCTGTAGTGCGATCATCACACTGGAGCTCTTTCACTCCAGTGCGATCAGAGAACTGATCGCATTGAGTCTTTCACTCTACTGCGACCATAAAAAAAGAAATGCATAGGCACTAGCACTACTACTGACACACTACAGTGTTATAGTGTTTGTGATCTAACCATACATAAGCACATGCAAACACAATATAAAGTAAACAATAGAGTTCCTTACTTGCTTCGTCTTGGCTCGCTCCTTGTCGATCTCCTCCTTGCCGATCTCCTGCTCCGTCTTCGATGGAAAAGACTTCTTCCTCTTCTCTCAAGATCTCCAAATGTATCATAAGATGAGTAAGAGCTATCCCTAAGAAAGTTTCTACAGTTCCACCTTTCTTTGGGGCTTGCATATGCTTCTGTATATGCAATATCTCTCCTTCAAGATGATCTAGCGTAAGCTGAGTCCAGTCATAGTCTATCTCTATCCCCTCAACTTTAGATTTTACATACAACGCTAGTTGGCCAGTAACAGTTTTAGGTCTTCTCCTTGCCAAAAGAATTGCATTCAAACACTGGAAAGCAGATCTCCATCCCTGAATGACACACTCACGTGCAAAATATCTCTTCCCCACCTTGTCATACTCAGGAAACCAATCTGCTATACGGACATGTCTCACGAAACGAGGCATTTGCACAAGACCTTGCGGGATTAAAAATGCTTCTCGAATTAAATCGAAACTCAATGAAACTTCTATCTCGTCAACTTCTGTGGTCCTTCAGTTAGCATTGTAAGATCGAACAAACCGGAACAAAGACCGATCTGAAACCAACACAATTATAACCTCGTCATTCTACCTTCTTAGTAAACGAACATTAATCGAATTCATACATTTCAACCATAGAGAGATCAACGAGATAACTTTAAAACAAGGAGTTCAAAGAGACAACTTTAAAGGATGGGTGTTCAAGAGAAAGGAGGTTTAGAGTGCTTACATCAGGACGAGCGAACTCGAACAATAGAGCCATCAGTAATCTTAATTTCTCCAACTCTTCTTCGTCTATTTTCGTCACAGCAAGGTTCACATCTTCTTTACTCATCCATCTTCATTTGATTCGTTGATGTAAATCTTCTTGG
Source organism: Asterella californica (assembly GCA_036924285.1). Lineage (NCBI taxonomy): Eukaryota > Viridiplantae > Streptophyta > Marchantiopsida > Marchantiales > Aytoniaceae > Asterella > Asterella californica. The sequence goes on from JAYKYS010000008.1 coordinate 19,435,098, forward strand.
GACGTGAACAAGATAAGAAACGGTCCTTCTTCTGCTTTTGGTGCTCAAGTCTCTTCTTTAGATTCTTCTTCGGATTCCTCTTCGGATCTCGTCCTGCTTAAGTTCACTACACAATCCGAGGAAAGTAATTGCAATAACAATATGCAATTCTGAGATAAACTGGATAGTTCTATTGTTTCAATGCAACCGATAAGCGATCGACTGTAAAACGCATGGAGCACGAGTTAATTTAAGTGCGATCGTCTGTGAAACGCACTCAGCATGATAACCACTAAGTGCAATCGGCTATAAAACGCATTGAGAACCATAAAATCTAGTGCGATCCGTGCAAAGTAGTACTCAGTGCGACCGTGAACGTGAACTCTCGCATTCACTGCACCCCATGCATAGTCGCCTTCCGTGAAAACCTTTTGAGCAAAAGGTCTCAGTGCGTCTAACCTATAAATCACACTCAGTGCGTCCGGTTCCACGTCACACTCAGCAAGCCCCATGAGAACTCTGTGAAAAAATGCTCTCAGTGCATCCTGTATTCAAAATTGCACTCGGTGCGCTCCGTTCTAGATCGCACTCAGCAAAGTACATGAAAACTCCGTGAGCAAACCACCTCAGTACACCCAGACTTTAAATTGCACTCAGTGCGTCCCGTTCTAAGTCGCACTCAACAAAGTACATGAAAACTCCATGAGCAAGCGCTCTCAGTGCGCCCAGACTTTAAATCACACTCAATACATCCCGTTCTACGTCGCACGCAGCAAGCCCCATGAAAACTCGCTCTCAATGCACCCCATTTTAAACTAATCGCACATAGTGCGCCCCGTTTGACCATCGCACTTGAAATGCCCAGCTAAGTATCGCACTCAGTGCGACCCGAGAAATATCGTGCAAAAAAAATTAACAAAGAAAGAACTAATTGCGGCCCCTCGGAACAGATCGATCGACTACAAACTGCACTTCGAGCAGCGGAAAAGCAAGGAAAGCAAGACCATAACTTACCTCCTACCACTTGGATGAGCTTTCCGATCTCTTTCACTCTGGCCGCTCTTACGCTTCCGCCTGGTCGTCAGCCCTTATCCGCTCTTCTCTCCCGATTCATCGCAATGAGCTCTTCCCTTTTCTGCTTCTCGCACTGAGCAATTCTCTATCGCACAGCCGAATTGCAGTTAGTGCGAACTCATCCTCGCCCGAACCTTTCTACGACTCGCACTCAGCAATTCTCTATCGAACGGACGATTCACTTCAGGATGTTTGGGTGTGAAAGCATACACCTTAGTGCGTAACAAGCTCAGGAGAAAGCTTGATCCTAAAAGTCAGAAACTGACTTTTGTTGGTTATTCTCATAATGTTTCAAAATACAGACTATTGGACCCTTCTACCAACACGATCAAGGAAAGCAGAGAAGTGATGTTCCATGAAACTGTTCCCAATGCAGATTATGAAATACAGAAATACAACTTGTTAGCTGGTGAGCAAGATGAAGAAGAGTCTGATATTCCTTTGCTTGGATCTGAAGATGCAGAGAGTGTCACACTTAATCATAGTATGGGATCTCAGAACTCCATTTTGCAGGATTCGAGCAAGTATTTTGCAGGATTCGAGCAAGTATTTTGCAGGATTCGAAAGTATTCGAAAGTATATACCTGAAAGAGTCATCCTCAAATAGTAGAAGTCCTGCACAATCTGAAGTCTCAAAAAGAGATGGTGAGCATCTTTCACAAGAAAGCTCAAGTCATCTGGACACTAATCCTCCGCAAGGATCACATGGACGAGTTTTGAGGTCAGCAGCACAACGTATCGCACCAAAGCGTTACGGAGAGTGGGAGTACGGCATAAGACAAAACTCTCATGCATGGTTCAGCACTGCACTGGAGATTGCTACTAGCTTGCATACTGACCCTATTCATTTTGATGTTGCATCTGGAATTCCAGAGTTGAACACAGCTATGGACGAAGAATATGCAGCATTGCTAAAAAATGATACGTGGATTTGTGTCCATTACCACCAGGTCTGTCACACCACAAGTATCCCATTATTTGTGTGCGTGCTTATATAAATTTCATTAGGTATGACTATCTTATAGGTTACTCTAGTTCGAAGATCTAAATCTAGAGTGATCAAAACTAGTCATAACTAGCTGAGATAGTTATAACTAAGTTAGGGAAACTATTAGAGGTTTCACTATGGCACTATGTGACAAGTGCGGAGCTCTAAATATGCTTCTCCAAAGTATGTAACTTTGTTGACCATCGCTGATTGGATGCATGATGGAAAGTCATGCACAAAGATCTAGAGATGCTCGTCAAAAGACGTATTAGTTTGTTGTCGTCTTCCGATTGGATAGTTTGGAAAGTTAACACTTTACAAAAGCTAAAGTAGGAGAATCTCTTACTTTAGTAAAGTAGAACAAGTAATGTGTGGGCTATTCTTAAATTTTAGTAGCCTTTAGAAGTTTAACTATTTTGGATTGCGCACTTACCATGTGATAACGTAACTTAGTAAAAGTTACCACGGTAAGAAATTGTAGAATATATAAGGAGGAGTTGAGAGAGTGGAAAGGAGTCTCATTTTCCTGTCTATAAGTAAAGTGAGCATTGGAGACCTTGGGAGTCCTCGAGTACTATGTGATGCAATGTGGAGGGCGGGGTTAGAACTTGTTTGCAGGAACGCTATTAGAGGGACCGATGTGACCATACGGGTCAGAGTGTTGAGTGAATTGAGCATGTGTACGATAGAATCTTTGTAATTAAGGTGCACTAGTAATCCTAGTCATCTGAGGTACCCCTGGGTGAGAGACAGGCCGGCTTAAGGTCATAAAGCCATCAAGTGCAAATGGCTTTACAAAACAATGCTGAAGCCTAACGGAGAGATGGATCGATTCAAGGTGAAGCTAGTAGCCAAGGGATTTTTCCCAGATCTCAGGAGTTGACTACGGTGAAACATTTTTGTCTGTTGTTAAATTCAACTCTGTCCGGACAATCTTGCTACAAAAGACATGGAGATAGTTCAGTTTGACATCAAGACTGCATTTTAAAATGGAAGTCTAGATGAAGAACTGTACATGGAGCAACCAAGAGGGTACGAGAAAAGGAATGAAGGTGACATATGCCGATTGAATAGAGCTCTGTATGGACTGAAGCAAGCAAGTCGAGCATGGAATAAGAGGTTTGATAACTTTCTCACCAAAAAGAAACTAATTCTTACGGCAGCAAATTCATGTGTCTACATGAAGAAGAGATTCCACAAATCATTGTTACAATCTTTGTGGATGATGCCTTAATTTGTAGTTGTGACAAAGTGGCTGTGGAAGAGATACTTACGTATTCAAAATGTAATTTTGAAATTACATTTTCTGAAGCAACCTTTTATGTTGGCTTCCAGATCCAGAGAGATAGATTAGAAAGAAAACTTTATCTCAGTCAGTCCAGTTACATTCTCAAGATTGTTGAAAGATTTGATCAGGTGAACTCCCATCCATTGTCTACTCCTGCTGAACCTAATGTGAAGCTTAGTATAGACGGAGCAGAAGGAGATTACATTACAGGTCAAGTATCGTACCAAGAAGCAGTGGGGTCACTTATGTTCGCTATGATTGGGACTAGATCAGACGTGTCTTATGCAGTCAGCATTGTGGTCAGCTTCAGCATGAATCATCAACCTCAGCATTAGGAAGCTGTAAAACGGATATTTAAGTACCTTAAGGGTATGGCAGATCTGACTTTGTGTTTTCAGAGATGCAAGAGTGGTCTGTCACATGTACTTGAAGGCTTTTGTGATGCAGATTACGGTGCAGACTTGGATTCAAGGAGATCCAGAAGCGGTTACATTTTCATGTTGAATGGAGGACCTGTAGCATGGGCCAATGTTCGACAGAGTTGTGTAGGTATTTCAACTACTGAGGCAGAACATGTTTCTGCATGTAAGGAGGCTATCTGGTTACTAGACTTGCTCACAGGGATAAACTTTCCTCAGTTGCAAGCTACTCTACTCATGATTGATAATCAAGGTGACATTCGTTTGATAAAAAATCCAGAGTTCCACAAGCGCACAAAACACATTGATATATTCAATATCATTATGTGCGCTGTAAGTATGAAGCTGGTGAAATTAATCCAGATTATGTCCACACAGATTCACAGTCTGCAGATATTTTCACGGAGGCTGATCAGCTCATAAATTTAGACTAATAAGAACCTTGATAGGTATTGTCAGCCACAGGAAAATATATACTGATTGCACTTAGTGGAAATTAGACACTTTATCGGATATTTTGAACCTAATATAATAATAATAATAATAATAATAATGCACTAAAGTGCAAATGCGCAATGTCGTTTATTTCACTGTAAATGAGTTCAATGATTTAAGTGTCAAAATGTAAGTGCAAATATAAAAGTGCAAAAGTTATAAGTTTAGAAAAAAAACTCTATGTGGAAAAGTTATAAGTGAAAAATAAAGCTCTAAGTTCAAAAAAGAAAGCACCAAGCGCAAAGTTTGTAAGTTAAAAGTTATGAGTGCAGAAGTTATAAGTGAAATAAATAATATACGTTCAAACCGTCATCAGTGCAAAAATGTAACGATAGTTATGAGTGTAGAGCTGGAAAGTGTAAATTTATAGGTTTAAAAACTATAAGTGCATATTAACAATACGTGGAATTATTAACTATAAACCATCGTGTCAATTAAAAAATATCACAATTATAACAAACGTGAAACATTATAATACAGTTTCTGAACTTATTTAGACCGAAGAATCATAATACATTTCAACAGAACATTTTTCACAATCATAATACAAGGTTTATTTCGACCGAACACATAACAAATGATCATTCCTTCCTTATCACAGTCGTAAGGACTTCCTGTGATTTCGATCTTTTGAGTAGTAATTGCCCATGTTACCACCAGATCTAACAATTCAGATGATGATTTTTGAGAGTTTTGCGTGAAAGGTAACTTTTGTCTCTTTCCTCTTCCTGCTTTATCATTCTGAGCTGTTATGATATTATTTTGTGTTGCAATAAAATCTTTCAATGCAGGATAAACTATTGTGGTCTTCTTCATTTCCATAACTACCAGCTATGGTAAGCTTTGCTTGGAGTGACAACTGCTTTCCTTCCTGCATAGACATAACAATAATCACGTATATGGCACTGATCAGATGTACAAATATAGACAAAATGCGTTCAATGTGCATTGTACATACTCTCAGTTAGATAAGCAACACAACTAGTTCTGTCATACAGTTTACAGCTAGAACCCTATTGCATAATTTAAAACAGTTACTCAGTATGCACTATAAAGACAGTGAGCTATATAAGCAAAAATAGCAATATGAAGGTCAATGTGGTTATACACACTCTGGACGTGTATTCCGGATCCGATAGAGTGGGCCGAATTACGTACCAGTTGTAACACCTCTTGAGTTTCAGAACATTTCTCCAACTTGATTGCTCGGATAGGTAATATCTTCTTTGCTGTTACATCTACATCACTTGTCTCGTACAAATCAGATAAAGATCTTTTTGGATGCACCAACTTGATAAAGTCATCGGTGTCTGTTGACTCTGGAGAGAGATTTTGCTGAAAAATACTTCCAACAGACTGAGTGCTCGGAGTAACATTTGCTGTGGTTTCTTCATCTTCATGATCAGTACTCCAATGTACGGACTCCAGTTGCACTGTTTCTCCACTGTCCGTTTCTTTCTCTGTCCTGTAAGAGTCAGAGCTGAAAGCGTATCAGAGAACAATCAAGCAAAACAGATAACGATCAAGCCACTACTTCGGTACTTCCGCCCCAGTCGATATCGTTCTGTGCTCTATAACTTAAACACAAAGAGCACAATGACAGGTAACTTGGGAAGCAGCTAACGAAACAGAGAAAATGAACGTTACTGTCATGTCAGAACTGGAATTTGGCAGTTGGATCTCTGCCAGTACACGTCTGGAATTGGTTGCAGATCTAGACGAAGACGATTAAAATATCACATGAGAAATGTAGTCAGACAGTGAGTTGCCGTAACATCAGATCACTAGTACTGTAACAGCTGGGTTTCTTCTGCGGGAGACGCATCCGAATTTCGGCCAGCCTTCCCCTAGGCCTTCTGCATTCCTTCTACTGAGACTTTACGAAGAAACTTGATAAAGCTCTGAGCCGAAAGCCTGTGTCGAATCTGTCTGGTGCTACGTCATCAGGCCTAGGCCTCGCATCACCTACAAGTAGAAAGGCTAAACCACCCAGGACTGAAACTTCTCCACACCGTCCGCTCGAAGTTTGTGAGAATCTGTCAAATTCACACTGTGCAGCTGCAGTCATGCACAAGAACTCATCGAACGGTTCATCTGTCGGGCATCCTGGAAAGGTAACCAAACAGTAAAAGAGTGCCCCGCTTCGCAAACCGTTAACACGCCGCGATCGCCAGAGGGTGGCTAGAAACCTGGAAACCTTAGGCAGCAATTTAAGAAGCTGCTGCCAGATTAACAGAATACCTTGGTGAACTTGAACTTGCAGAACCAGTTGAAGTTCTAGCTAGCATACTTGCAGCCAGATCTAGAATGCTTCAAGAGGGATTGGAACCGGACATCTGCAATGGAATTTCTGGGATACCTCCAGCCAAAGGGCTCCTAGCGAGGGTTAAAACCAGACACCTGCAGAAGCTCCGTCGCAAGAGCCATAAGCCGCACACAGCTGCAGCTGGGGGCGACGAACTACAATTGCCAGAAGCCGTTCTTAGCAGAGGCTCCTGCTAGCGCTATACGAAACAGATTAACTCGCCCCGTACTGAAATTCTCAGGAAGGACGAGAGACTGCAACGAACTGATAAGACGATGATATTAATAAATATACGACTTACTGATGACTGACCTGTACCATTCTACTATGTTTTCTAATCAAGAAGGATCTGACATCTTAATCTCACATGATTTGATGTTCTACCTTTCACTGTCTCAGAATCACCGTGCACTGCCGTTTAAAGCACTAATCAGAGTATAGAGGCTGATGATCAATGTGCTGATCGTTGTCTTCAGTGCCGATCGTAACCTGTATAGTACTTTGAGCATGAACAAATCTAATTACTGCTATGTACCGAAGCTGTCCTCTTTTGCTTTATCCGTCAACTAGACAAGTAAACGATGGGATTCAGAGACGAGAGTAGACTAATAGCTGAGACTTAAAGTCACAAGTAAAAGAAACTTCACTTAAAACATAAACATCCGTATGAGTTGAAAAACTTACTGATTTGGTTTCGTAGGAGGAGAATCAGATGTACACCTTGGTAACTTCGAACGTTGTGCCACAAGTTGCTCAGTCATCATTTGTTGAGACAGTTCTGCAGTCAGAAATAGACTTGCTCTGACTGCAGTCGATTAGATCAAAAGGAAGCATCTTTTTATTCTTTTGGTCTATGTTTTTTGTGATTCAAAAACCAACCATGGAAAATATTTATCGCTTCTCATCGTAAAACCAGTGAGTTTCCGTTGAGATTACATACAAGATTTTCCAAGATATTAGAATCGACAACTTTCTGTAAATACTGTAAAGTTTTTGTTTTGACTTTGGTATCAACTCTGTAGTTTGCTGTCAGAGCAGTAACAACTCGTATGTCATCAGTACTACTAAATAGTTTTCATAACTTGTGACAGTTTCTGTTATAAGCTGCATGTGGGCAGGGATAGAACAACTTCAAATATGATTTTCCGTAAACATGCATCTCAGAAGGATTCTCACACGGTAAAAATACTCTCTCGTAATTAGCTCCAGGATCTGTTAAAACATCATGACTACTTCCTTGCTTTTTCTTCTCGACTCTCAGAGAATGGAACGCTGCAGTGATGTCACAATTTCTCAAATGAATGCAACGTCCCTCGTGTAAGCTTAATTGCAACACGCGCGAATCCGGGTAGGTAAGAGAGAAATCCGGGCAGGAGATGTGAAAATCGGGTGGGAAGTCTTTAATATTGTGCGGGAGATGATCTTGTCATCTTCTCGTGGCAGCGTGGTGGTGAGAGTTCGAGAATAGGACGGTGAGGTCTTGGGTTCAAATCCTGTTGTGTTCATTTTGACGCTGCGGCCGCAGGCCGCGGGTCGCGTCGGACGTTTTGCGTGAAGGATGTCCAGGAAAACGCGAGGTTCCTGGCTGTGGAGATGTTGTGTGCTGAAACAGAGACAAGACAGAAAAAAACAATCACGAAAACGAATGCTGCGATATATACCAACTCTGAATGTATGTACACTGCCAGTTCTTTCTCCTAAGAGCACAGAACTGAGAAACAGACCTGAGCGGTCTCTAACTTGCTTCAAAAGCCCTTAAAAACACCCCTTGAATCACAACCCCGACCCAAAACCACCGAAGCGTAGCTCAAAGTAAGAGAAACTTCTCTTTGCTAACAAACAGAGCCACAGCAGTATCACAAGATCCAAACCCAAGTCCAAACCACATCCATGTATAAGCTCTTAGCTAAAGCTAGCTACCACAAGCTGTATACAACCAACCAGAATTCTAACGAACTCAAAAGAGCAAAACCCGTAGCGAAGAAACCGAAAAAGACCTATCTGTGGACTTCCTCTTTTCGCTGAACGGACTTCAGATGTCGATAGGGTCTCCTCCGCTGACTCCGTTAACCCAAGAAACCTTCAGATCCGACTCCCAACAGCCGAGATATCGTCGATTTTCGGTCGCAGGTGATCGAACCTTCAAAAATTCCTCCCTGCGGCTTAAAACCGCACACACCGCACAAACGGATCGTCTAAACTGATATCCGTCTTCCCTGGCAGATAGATCTAGCTACCCTGAACCCAACGAGACTCCAAACAAGTCGTTTGGAGTTCCCCTTGCAAAACCACGCAAGAAATTTGATCGCAGGTTGCAAAAAACTGACGTAAACCGGCTCCCTGCGGCTCAAACTTGCTCACCACACCCAAACCAACAATCCAATCCACGTATAGTCTTCTCCTATGAGTAGATAAATACTCCCTGATCGCGTAGGCACCAAGAACGAAGAGCTTGGCTCACCTATCGCGAAGAACAGCCCAACCTCAGGTCGCAGGTGAACAAAAATTTGATGTAAGGACTTCCCTGCGAGCCAATTTCACTCATAACTTCCAAACCGTCTGATGAAAACTGGTATCGTCTTCAATTTCCTGTAGAACTCGGTGTTCTGATCCCGTTGGATCCAAAGACAGCAAGTTTGGACTCCGGAACGGCTCGAACGGTCCAACTCTCCTTCACAGGTAACTGAAAATTTCCAATCTGCTTCCTGTGTCTCAATTTCCATCAGTACACACTCCCCGATCCGTCTCTTCCCAAACCGTTTGAACCAGTGCGTAGCCTGCACAGATCTGAACCCAACGACGCCTTGCGCGCTTGCATTGGACTCCTAAATCTCTCGAACCGTTCGTTGACAGATCGTAGGCGCAAGCTAGCCCCTTAAGCACCCCCTTGCAACAGTCTCTGTACGTACGAAGTTCAACCCTCAATACCTGAATAATAAGAAGCAGGCCCCTTGCGTCTTTGATATAACGCCTGAAGCCCTGAATACCCAGTCAGCAAGTAACTAGGGGCCTAGCTTGATTTTACCTTCTTTCGAATCGCATAACTTCTTCCCTGGATGTCCAAACGAAGTAAACAAGATGCCCATGGAAAGCTGACAACGAGCTCTACCCATCTATGTGATGAAAGTGAAGATCGGAAGTTGCGCCAAAAGCCCATAAGCTAGGGCCTAGCTTGTTTTCTCCATCTTTCGAGTCTTGTAACTTTTCCACTAGGCGTCCAAACGAAGTAGATGAAGTGCCTATGGAAAGCTGACAAGGAGCTCTATCCACTGGTGCGATAAAAACGAAGATCCGAAGTGGTACCAAAAACCCGTAAACTGGGGCCTAGCTTATTTTCTCCATCTTTCGAGTCCTGTAACTTCTCCACTAGGCGTCCAAACGAAGTAGACAAAGTGTCTATGGAAAGCTGACAAGGAACTCTACCCATCTATGCGATGAAAATGGAGATCTGAGATTGTGCCAAAAACCCGTAAGCTAGGGCCTAGCTTGTCTTACCCATAAGTGTCTTTGGAGCGACAAAAGTCAAAATTTGATTTTCATGTAGGAGCCGGTCCACGACACGACAGCGGTCTTAGGGTTCTTGAAGCACTACGGTGCGGTCTCCGGCCGCAGACTTAGGATCAATGCCTTAGAAAAAAAATGTCTTCTTCCGAGGTTTAGAAAATAACGGGCAGCTACCCGTTGCACGCCTTAGAAGCTCTTCGTCGTACGCCTAGCACTTAATTAAGTGCGCATTAGTTTGAGAAACTGTGACATCACTGTAGGATTTAGAGAATGCTTTTTCTGAACAACTTCTGCAGATGTTTCTAAAGATCTTGATAACACAAGGTGTACTAGTGAAGGAGGTATAGAATCTGCTGCAGCTATACTCACAATGTCACAATCACCAGCATCATGGACCACCTTGCTCCGATTGCGATCAGTAGTAGCGTCATGATCATCAACAACGTGTATCGTCTGATCTTGAGCGCGATCAGTGGAAGCGTGTGCCACCTTGCTTCGATAGATCTCCAACCAGCATTGTAATTTCTTGACATGACCAAGACTGAACTGCAATTCCTCTCGGGAATCAGTAATAGTTAAGTTCAGAAATTCCATCCCATCGATGTCTTCAATCATCATCTTCTCCACAGTTTCCAGTGAAACATCCAAGTATGCTTGGACTTCCGATGCTAGCCGTGCAGCAGACCATGTTACTAATACTCTTTTGTAGAGAATGTAAAAGAACTTTCGATTCTCATATAACTAAGCATCTCGTCGGTCGTTTCTGCAGATGAAAATCTAAAACTAAGGACAAGATAGTGCAATGACGACAATGAGAATGTACACTAGCATGGAATGTAGAGCCGCAGAGATCATCAGAGCCAGGTAATGAACGTGTCTAGAGGTACAAAATTTCAGTGAGATCTAGAACCGACAACTACAGTACCTCTGTTTAGGACAAGTACTAGCAGTAAGAAAAGACAGAGCTGCCAAGCCGACAACTACTGCATCGATATCTAAAGAAGTCCTGCCAGAGAATGTGCTATGCCGGAGAGCTTGTAGAGATGACATAAAAACAGAACCTGCAGCAGAACGTAAGTCTTGTACTATGCATCGAATAGTACTATAACTCATCCCGCTCTCATTACGTTTAAGAATCTCGCCTATATCTCTCGAACTAATCCCACCTTGATTTCCAGCGTAACTTCAAGTTGGATAATCTCGCGTCGACATCCCGTCCATAGAACCAATGTTCCTTGACTAGATCTTGTATTCCAATCAGTGTACTAGCTCTGCTTATAGAAGTATGGATCTTTAGGATTACATAATATAGACTCCGATATCACTTATACAACGATACGTATACAATTGCATGAGTTACGGTAAATAGTTCTTTTTTCTTCTTTGTATAATAATAATGGCAAGCATGTAGCTTTTTCACCTTTTTTATAGAGGAACGAGGGAAATTTTGTTAATGGACAAGATAAAGTTCATGAAGAAAAAAGAAATTTGGTACAGCATTTTTCGTTCCATGCATGAAAATCTGAAATTCATTTCTAAGCATGACAAGAGAGATTGACAAAGAGAGATCTTGAGCAAAACATTTCCAAGCTTTAGCCTGGATAAATTTATCGTTCCCATTCAAAATCTCTCTCAAAGAACTGAAAGGTGAAAATGGACCTAATGAGAATTTATTGAATCATAGGCAAATTATTATCCAAATTCAGTTCTGACAACTCTATTTCATGCACAGATTTGCAATATTATACTAATTAAAAGAAATCGCAAGAGATAACTTGCAGTTCACAATGAAACATGAACATTTTTAGAAGATCTTATGTAACAAGAATATAGACATATGAAATACAAGATTAATGATTCACTCAGCAAGAATAAAAATATGATTCGCTCATATGGCAAGCTTAACTTATTACATAACCCTTCTCGACTTCTCTAGGGTTAGAAAATAAATTAATGTATTGATAATATTACATTTTTTTGGTCAAATAAGCGACCACAATTGTGATCTTGGAAGGACGTTGGTTTGCACTTCACTTATGGGTTCTGTCTAGATGTTTTTGTAGTTCTCGGTACGATTATTATTTAAGAATTACATATTTATTCAGATTTTCATTAAGATTTATTACAAAATTTTATTTTAATACTTATATGTTTTCTGAGCAAAAACTGGACAAAACCTTGGTGTGGTCTAGCATGCTTATTTCATCTCTTCCATCTGAAGACGAAAGAGTACAACAAACTTAACTTACTACCTAACCTTTTCGACTTGAATGGTTAGGTTTCTTGAGTAGGTTCCCGAACTTTTATTCCTGGGAGTGTTTCTCGGCGATCAACTTATGGGTTACCTCTGCACGCTCTTGCGACTGCAGATTCAACCAGATAATTTAACATATATAGATAGATTTAATTTTGTATCATAAATTAATCTAGAATTTCTAAATAATATTTAGATTTAAATTTTTGGATAACATAAAGAGAATAAAAGTTATCGAAGTAGATCGCGATGGTTATTCGCTTGCCTTTGGAACTTTAATTGTTACATATCTCTATGTGTATAAAGTAATAATAGTTTCTTCCATGAGTACTATAGTTGTCGTCTCGCAAACGTGAAAAGCATGAATGAGATTCATGTGAAAATGGCAAAAACTTGTTAATGAAGAGTCTAGATGATATATATCAACGTTCCGTTCGATAAGCAAAATCTCATCATCCATTAATTCCACTATTCGTATTATTGATACCTAATGCGGAATAAAACAAGATCACTTTTCATCTTTATGTCTGTTACTACACACTGTGAACTCTGAAAGAAGTTTTCATTAAACTTGTTGATTAAAGTGATGGCATCGTCTCTACTCTCTAGTGCGAGTCTTTCCTTGTGCTCATCAGCATGATAATTTCAAAAATAGTAACACTTTTGGACATCTTCTGTTGAGAGATTATCCCCTTGATGGCATGGCCAAAAGGATTAGGACATTTCTGTCATCGTTTTATTACTGTTTTCTCTTGCATCTTACAACTTCCTTCTCTTTTATCTATCGAGCAACTCTGTTGCAATTTCTTCCAACATGCGAACCGTGCTAAGTTTCAAAGGTTATATATTCTTTGCAGAATAATTTAGCTTTATGATTCATCAGATAATCATAAAGTGTATTTATTTTTGCTCATGAGAATGATATAAAACTCGGCAAAATAAAACTACAATAGATCAATTCCTTTTAGCTCTAAGGACAATACGCACACATTACGCACACATTACGTTAGTTCTAAAAGTATATTTCTAGAGGAAGTTGCTTTTTGAGTGCAGCAAGCTTAATTTATTATCTAACTTTTCCATTAAAGATTAAATAATAAATTAATATGTTAATTAAATCAATTATTTTCATTAGCAAGCTACCTCACTTGTAATCTCAAAGACAACTCTGTCCATGTATCACTTAAAGGTTATCTTTGGATCTTCTGATAATTCCTGATCCGGATATCACTTAATAATTATAGATAATTTTATATCCTCATGAGAATATTACTATAATATGAGCACATCCTTTTTAGAATGTGGAACGGAACTGCCTATTCTACCTAACTGCAATCCTCTAGCTATACTACTCATGATAAGTTAATTGTCTCCTTAATCTCTCTCATATCTCTAACTATCCTTTCGGCTACTCTAACTATCCTACTCTTCGTCGAAAGATCTGCTGTTGCTGTCATCTCTGTGTGAAGGTGCGTCAGTAGCTCCTTCTCTGAAATATCAACCACGGTGATGAAATACGATACTTCATCAACTTTACCATAAAGTTCTTCTACTTCTTACACCACCGAAGTACTACGAAGTACGAAGAAGTGCAACGAAGAGCAAAGTCTTTTTGTCAAACTCTCTCTGAAGCGATGTATGAAGTATTGCTCTTTGGAGAAGTCCCTCTTCGTCTATTCTTGCTCTTAGCTTAGGGGCGCTCCTAGTAAAAAAAAATTAGTGAACTGTTCATACGTTTCTTATATCCTCACTCGATAACTTCTCATATAGGAGGATAGGAGTCGCAGATGAGAGCCAGGTGCTCGCAGCCGGTTCTAATAGGGGGTGTCAAAGTTCGGGGGAATTATTCTCTAACGGGCAAAGGAATATTTGCCGTAACTCGACGAGGGGTATAGGGTTTGTATAACCGCGGGTAACTTTGTGGAAGTACTACATCCTATAGCCGCGGCTAGAGCAGGGGGCGTTTCAATCTTACCTGTGATATTCAAACTTACCCGTGTGCGTAAATGTACACGCTTATGCAAGTCCGCATTCAATCGATCCGAAGTAGTGGAGCGAGTGGTAACGCGATCTGAGAGTGAACGAGCGTCTTTTGAATAACTGAAGCTTTTTGAATAACAGATGCGACACGATGAGTAGTATAGACGATGAAGTTACCGGCATAGTCGATGAAGTGGAATGTGAAGTAGACTCTGTTCGCATAGCGATGGCTCTGAGAAGTTCAGAGGTGTTGAAGAAGTCACGCATCCGTTTGAATGTAGAAGATTACGAGAAGATAGTTGCGTATATAGAGGATGAAGAAAATTTTGCTGCACTGCACTGAGCTGGTCGAAAAACTAAAGTTGGTGCGAGGAAGTGCTTGAGTAAAGCCACTGCATTTGGTATCATGGCCGCGCAACTTTTTGGGAAAAGTGGGTTTCCTGTTGTGACAGGAGTAGAATTGAAAAAGAGATTTGATAGATACGTTGACATGTACAAGAAGACAAAAGAGATTCAAGATAGTACGGGAGGAGGATTGACAGAAGATGAAATGTTACAGGGATTGACGTTGGAAGACAAGTTGAATGAAAAGTGTCCTCACTTTTATCGCATGAATGCTGTTTTTGGTAGTCGTGCCAACATTGATCCTCCTGCTGTTATTGCGTTTGGGATCCCTTCGGAAGAAGAATTTATGGGATATGATTCTCAATTTCAAGCAGAGAGTTGTCTTCCTCGGTCCGAGGCCTCATTGTTGGCCGAAGAAGACGATGGAGAAATGGATATTTCTCGCCTCGATGAAGACGAAATGAGTCCGGATGATGAAGAGGGAATGGTCAATGAAGGAAGAGATGGTGGACGAGACGAGATGAGCCCCGATGGAGAAGAAGATATGAGCAGAGGGGCAATACCGAAATCGGAGATCGAAAGTCTCGAAATCAGAGATCCGAAATGTCTGGAAATCAGAGATCCGGAGTCACCAACGGCAAGGTGAATATAAAAGGAGGAGTGTTGAATCTATACGAAGAGAGTATAAGAGAGAAAGCACAATATAGGAAAGTCTTTGTTGAATACAGGATGGCCTCACTCGAAGAGAAAAAAAGATCGAGAGAAAGTCAGGAGAAGGAACAGAGTAGGAAAAGACATACTTCTTTGTTTGTGGAATTGTATAAATCTGGAAAATCTTTCGAGGAAATCAAGGAAATTATCGAGAAGCTCGATAACATGTAACTAAGCTTTGGGAATAAAACGTTCGTTTACTTGTATTGATTTCTCTGATTCGGTTTTGTATTTCATTAGTCAGTGCGACCATCGTTTTATTCCTGAGCTTTGTGCGTAACGTTTTAACACGATTTAGTGCGACTTAGATTTTAGGGTCGCACTAAGTCGACCCAACAATGCGATTGTAACTATTCTTGCAGCGGTCGCACTGAGCACTGCTATTGTGAGTCGGGGAAGCGGATCGCAGTGAGTGGGTCGCACTGAGCATGTGATCGCAGTGAGTGGGTCGCACTGAACATGAAGATGGGCCGCACTGAACATGAAGATTGTGAGTCGGAGAAGGAAAGCGGATTGCAGTGAGTGAGTCGCACTGCAGCAGAAGATTTAGAGTCGGGGAAAAGAAGCGCATCGCAGTGAGGAGGGGATGGGAAGGAAAGCGGATCACAGTGAGTGGGTCGCACTGAATTGCAGTGAGTCAGGGATGGGAAGGAAAGCGGATCGCAGTGAGTGGGTCGCACTGAAGCAGAAGATTGTGAGTCGGGGTAGGGAAGCGGATCGCAGTGAGTCGGGGATTGAGTCGAGAATTGAGGTAACGATCGTAGTGAGTCGGTGTATGTTGGGATCGCATTGAAACAGAAGAGTCGCGCAGTGAGTCGGTGTATGTTGGAGTCGCACTGAAGCAGAAGAGTCGGGGATTGAGGTAAGTGGGTCGCACTGAATCAGAAGATTGCGAGTCGGGGAAGGGAAACAGATCGTAGTGAGTCGGGGATTGAGGTAAGGATCGAAGTGAGTCGGGGATTGAGTAAGTCGCACTGATGGAGAAGAGTCGGGGATTGAGGTAAGTGGGTCGCACTAAATCAGAAGATTACGAGGATTGAGGTAAGGATCGCAGTGAGTCGGGCATTTAGGTAAGGATCGCAGTGAGTCGGGGATTGAGTAAGTCGCACTGATGGAGAAGAGTCGTGGATTGAGGTAAGTGGGTCGCATTGAAGCAGAAGATTGCGGGGATTGAGGTAAAGATCGCAGTGAGTCGGGCATTGAGTGGATCGTACTGAAGCAGAAGAGTCGGGGATTGAGGTAAGTGGGTCGCACTGAAGCAGAAGATTGCGGGGATTGAGGTAAGTGGGTCGCACTGAATCAGAAGATTGCGGGGATTGAGATAAGGATCGCAGTGAGTCGGACATTGAGTGGGTCGCATTGAAGCAGAAGAGTCGGGGATTGAGGTAAGTGGGTCGCACTGAAGCAGAAGATTGCGGAGATTGAGGTAAGGATCGGGGTGAGTCGGGGATTGAGTGGGTCCCACTGAAGAATAAGAGTTTAGGATTGAGTGGGTCGCACTGAAGCAGAAGATTACGAGTCGGGGAAGGGATCGCACTGAGCACGAGGGTAAAGATTTAGGTCTTGGGGAAGGGATCGCACTGAGCACGGGATAAAGATTTAGGTCTTGGGATTAAGGATCGCACTGAGCACTAAAGATTTAGGTCTTGGAATTGAGATCGCACTACGCACGGGGATAGAGATTGACGAATCGCACTGAGTAGGGGAAGGGAGTCTGAAATCGCACTGAGCACGGGGATAGAGATTAGCGAATCGCACTGTGTCCAAATAGAGATTGACGAATTGCACTGTGTCCAAATCGCACTGAGTCAAGGAAGAGAGTCCAGGAAAGATCTGAAATCGCACTGAGCACGGGGATAGAGATTGACGAATTGCACTGAGTCGCCAAATCGCATTGAGTCGAGTATGGCAAACACGAGAAAAGAGGAAGGACCTTATCTTATTTCGTTCAGTACGCAAGATGATGTGCAAGATCGTATAAAGTGGCATTGGATGGATAAGCATGATATTTGGAGAGCGCTGAACGGAGTAGATGAAGAGGAGGTTGAAAAGTTAGGCTTGTTAATAGCCTTATCGTTCGATTTTGCTCCTCCCGATGTAAGAGTTTTCTTCTTTCTTCTGCTTAGTAATCTTGTTTTCGTGTTACTGTTCGAACTTGCTGCTTAGTAATCTTGTTTTCGTGTTGCTGTTCTTTCTTGCTGCTTAGTAATCTTGTTTGTTTCTGCTCCTGCTTCTTAGTAATCTTGTTTCTTTCTGCTCCTTTTAGATGAGATTAATGTTTGTCAATATTAACATGATGAATTGTAGGTGTGTTTGTGTAAATCTTTTTTACACACTTATAATCCCGAAACTCGGATTGCAAAGGTGGGGTCAATTGAGATCGAATTGACCCATGAACTCATCAGAGAAGCTTTCGCAATCCCTCCAGGTGTTACTCCAATGCCTTTGTTTGTGAGACATGTGCGAATTGCAGACTGGTTTCCTGAGTATGACCGAGTAGGAAAGCGTTATTTCGCGAGGGAATGTGCTTACGAGGGGTGGAGAGCAGTGTTCCAGTGTCTCAATGCTGTTTTTCTTGCAAGAAAAAGACCCAAAACTGTCACAGGACAATTGGCATTGTATGTGAAGTCGAAAGTGGAAAGTCTAGAGGTAGATTTCGACTGGGCACATCTGATGTTGGAGAACTTAGAAAGGGAGATTTTACATGTTGAGAAACATGTGAAACAAGAGAAGAAAAGTGGAACTTTGGAGACTTTTTTGGGGATTGCTCTCACTCACGTGATGATCCACGCGGGAATCTCTGGAGAAATAGTGTTCGTTTCCGTGCCACTTGAGCAATCTCAACTCGATGAAGCTGTTCGGCAAACCGAAGTTCCCATACAGGTTCGTTAATTCGATCAATTTGAGTATCAATTTGACCACCACTCAGTTGTACGTGTATGTTATATGTTGTATAAAGAGCACTATTCAATATGAAGTTCATAGCTGACTTTCATAGTTGTTGTTCCAATACAGGTAATCGTCACAGGAACCGAAGTCTCGGAGGAGCAAACTCTCCCCGAAGATGAATCTGAGTAAGTGCGACTCGACCCTGCAGGTCGCACTGGGTGCGCACAGTGCGACTCGACATCGCACTCAATGCGCTGCGCGTTGCAAAAATCAAAAAGACAATCGGAAAGAGTTTAGATCCGAAGAAATCGCTCACGCATAGTTCTGCAATTTCACTAGTTCTGCAATTTCACTGGTAGCTACGCTCGTTCGTTGAAAATTCAGCTTAGATCTATAAGGCGAACTGGGTGCGCACATAGTGCGACTCGACATCGCACTCAGTGCGCTGCGTCCTGGTCGCACTGGGTGCGCATAGTGCGACTCGACATCGCACTCAATGCGCCCCGGTCGCACTGAGTGCGCACCTTACATTGAACATTGCACTGAGTGCGACCGAAGCGAACTGCTGTTATATACTTTCCTCACGTTTTTACTCCTTTTCTCACAAGATCGGAAGAGGAAGAGGTGGACCTGCGTATTGCGGCGAAGAAAGAAGAGGAGAATCAAATTGACATGCGACTTGTCCGAAAGAGGAAGGAAGAGGAAGAAATCAACATTCGTGTGTCGACCAAGAGGATCGAAGAAGAGGAGTTGACAGAGAAGGTGAGAGCGACAGAAGATGACTTACACGGGAGACTTCAGAGCATGGAGGAGTCACTTCATAGGAAACGAGAGGAATTGCAAGGATTAAAGGCCGAGGTCGAGCGCATACGATCTTCTAAAGTATTTTATCCTCGTTTGATCGAACCCTCAAGATTTCCAGATTCTAATTTGGACATCTCGAACTATGAGCAACTACAATGCTCTTCTCCGATCCATGGAAGTTGGAGGGTATCTGTCTCCGGGCATCGCTTCAGGCCAAGTAAGTTTTCTAATGGTTTGCATTTTATTTTGGTGGTGCTTTTTGTATTTTTGAAGTGAAATTGATTCTTACATGTTCGAATGAATGTAGGTTTGCACTATCTTCGCACAGAACATGTGTCTTCGTTTCAAGACGGTAAGAGAAGCAGCAAGTGGGAACTACCTGTACCTGAAATATTTTTCTACACTTCATTCGTGGAATCCATGCACAAGAGATTGTCTCCTCGTAGATGATTCGCCGCAGAAGAATAGTACTAACCACCCCTTTAGTGCGATTCATCCTCCAGCTTTTCGTCCAGACTCAGCAGATTTTGACAGAGACGACTACCTTGTGAACATTCTTTTGCCTTGGTTGGGAACATGGAGAACGAGTCTATCGGAAACAACTACTTTCGTACGTAGTTCTTACAAGCAAGTGTTTGGACGAGATCCTTTTGAGGGATTGAGAGCTTACTAGGGTAAATTGTCCCTCGAGGACGAAGAGGTGTTATTTAGGAGTTGTACTCTTGCGCAGCGAGAGGATATGAAGAAGAACATCAGCTTGTATCAGTAAAGATCCAATATCAGTAAAGGTTCATAATGTGCTTTCAAACATTTAAATATCTTTTCTCACGATTGTCTCGACTCACCTCTCACACACGATTGAAAAACCACATCGCACTACACAAGTGTTAAAATGGTAGCGCATACATTTCAGATTTAGATAAACTTTGTTACTGCGACCAAACAGAGAAATTTTGTTACTACGACCAAACCTTATTTGCGAGTTCTGGTTAGTGCGACGCGAGTTCACGTTAGTGCGACCAAACTTATTCTCGAGTTCTGGTTAGTGCGACCAACGCGCACCTTATTCTAGAGTTCTGGTTAGTACGATATTCCCATTGCGCACCTTATTCTGCCCGCACTTCGCACCGAAATACTGAGGCGGCCCGCACACTTCGCACTGAAATACTGAGGCCGGCCGCGCTGAGTGCGACCAAAATACTAAGGCGGCCCGCACGGAGCGCGACCTTCGACACTCGGTCTCGGACGCACTGAGAAAAACCTTGTTCCTCGCACCGAAATACTGAGGCGGGCCGCACTGAGTGCGACCTCAGTGAGGGTCGCACTGAGAAAGCTTTATTCCTGAGTAAGGGTCGCACTGAGCGGTATTCAACAAAAACCTTATTCCTGAGGGTCGCACTAGTGCGGCATTCAACACTCAGTGAAATTTCTGCACTCTCGCCACATTATCGAATCAACATTCATCATAAAATCTTAATATGCGGCGCAGTTTTATCGAAACAACATTTAACATATCTTAATAGAAAAACGAACCAATGTACAGAATGTAGTGCATGCGAACACTATCTAAGATTTGAATAAGGAACCACCTGGGTTTCTATTATGCTCAAGACAAACTTGTACAATTCTAATTCGGCGGAATACTCCAGTGGTAGTGGGTTGCACATTCGTTGTCCGAACTTTGTCGTCTCCATCTCGTTCGATGATCAACTCTCCATCTTCCTCAGTCCATTCGTCTCCATTCCTGAAAAGATAATTGTGTAACATAGCACAGCATCCTACCCATCTCACTAAATGCTTATTTTCTGATCTCCTTTTCAACTGGGTGCGGGACTTGCTTCAAAGAATGCCATCGAGATTTCAGTATACCTATACAATGCTCATTCGCGACTCTAGCATGAGCTAAACATGTATTGAAATCCTGCTTATCTTGATCTCCGATGGCCATTCGAAACGATGGAATTAGATGCCGCAGTGGCGAATACCCTGAGTCACCAAGTAAATACTGCTCTTTCTCAAATAATGGACTCTCGTTGTCGTCGATGTGCTTCCAAAGAGGAGATTTTCGCAAACACGTAATATCTTGGCAGCTTCCTGGCATTCCTGCAAATAAGAAGAAAATTTGTTTCATGTGACAACAAAACCACTTGTGCGTTCATAGAATAGTTACACTTTCTGTTATAGTAAGTCTCTCCATCAAATCGAGGCCTCTAAGACAAAGGCAATAAAGTGACATCTATCAATCCTATACATCCTGGAAACCCTTTTGAGGCAAAAACTTCAGAGATGGCTCTCATTTTCTCGCGATTTGGTCACTGAATGTATCCTCCAAGTGTAGATTCCAAAGCCTGCATCACTCTCCTCGTATAAAGCACCATAGTCCCGTGTCCAATCCCCCATAGAAGTAAAGAACGACCAAGAGCTGCACCGTTGCCATTATGACCAAATCTATCCAATGCAACTGCTACTTGTAAACACACGGGAGCTTGTTTCACCCGAGCTTGATTATAAAAAACAGAATGAGTACTCACTATATCTACCAATCTAGAAAAACTCCTCCTATCCATCCTAGTTAGCTGTCTAAAAGAATCATTCGGAAGATTTTGAAAGTAATTCTTGTAGAAATCTTTGCTCTTAAAGAAGGTGAACTAATCTTGTCTTTCTAAATATCGAGAAGAGGACAAAACTCGATACAGCTCGATCAATTCTTCTTCCGAATCTGAATCTAACCCTCCATCATCTTCGGAAGAAGATATCACCTTCTCCGTATACTCGTCCTTTCTCAAGTTAGCTTCTTTCTCTTCGCTTTCGGTCTCACTCTCCGTATCATTTTCCGTCTCACTCTCCGCAGATTCATCCGAACTAGAGGAAGCTAACATCACTCGCATCTCCACAATGTCCTCGATGGTTTTCAATAAAAGTTTCCTTTCTGAAACTCGTGGCATACTTTTGACAGAAAACTTCGAGGGAACAACGCTTGGAATTTTCACTTCGACGGGAGCGTTGTTGGATCAGAGAAATTCAGCGTCGAGAAGTCTAAGCGATACCTAAAATTCCCTCTTTGAGAAGATGAGTTTTTGATTTCAAATTTAGAACAGCCCGAGGTACACCCACGTGACGAGGTACAGCGACGTTACCATGTCACCGTGTACCGTTAAGTACTTATGTAAGTACATGTAATTTAATTCACGGCCACGAATGTTACGATCAGAAGGATGAGAGCCACGGATCACTTCTGCGGGTACTTCCCTGAGGTACCCGACCTGACCGTTGTCCGTAAATACAGCCCGCGGAAAGACGAATAACCCTTACGGCCAGTAACTTTGACACCCCCTAATAAACTTCACCCCCGCACAGGCGGGTTTAAATTATAAAAAAATTACAAAAATTACAAAATACAAAACGCTTAGCGAAAAGACTCTTGGAATGGCGTAAGGCCAAGTACTTCCATGATCTGTGTCAGTAACAAATCATCGTCTTGAATCTTAGAATGTAGTTAGAGCTGTTCCGAAGTAGCGCAAGTGTGCAGGTTTCCTTATGGGTTACTTAATTTCAGGGTACGAGCTCGAGGCCCTTCGTTCGTCTCAAACTTCCCGTGATAGTGGACAGGTTGACAAATGGAGAGCTACCGACTTTGTCAAGCATTTCGGTGCATTGGATTGTTTTATTGCATTCGTCATGAGTGTCAAACTTCTTTGCTCGTGTCGATTTTGGAGATATCGTATCCCAGCAACTAGTAGCAATATGTTGTAATCACTCGTATTTCCTTCTTTGCTCTCCGGCATAATAAATTGACCCCGTGGCCTTCTCGTGTCGTGGAAAAGGGAATCCTCGGAGGACAAAAGACCAGATCAACACAGTTACTGCATGCAGAGGAATATCATCATCTTTCTTTACGTAACTGCAGCCGCATTCCGCTTCCAGATCCATTTCAGTTAACTGGCTGAATTCGCTGGTTTTACGCTATGAGTGATTGCACAGACCGACAATGTCTCTCTGCAAAAGTTTCAGCACT
Source organism: Asterella californica (assembly GCA_036924285.1). Classification (NCBI taxonomy): domain Eukaryota; kingdom Viridiplantae; phylum Streptophyta; class Marchantiopsida; order Marchantiales; family Aytoniaceae; genus Asterella; species Asterella californica. The sequence continues at coordinate 19,458,148 of JAYKYS010000008.1, forward strand.
GCCTGTTCACAACAGTGATGGAGAACTCGAACACCTGCCCATGCTAGAAGATGGAAACGACAAACGGGAAGCGCTTTAAACTTCCCCTTGAAAAATGACAGCAGTCCGCTCCGCATGGACGCAAGACGTAAGGACCATGCCAAAATTTTGATGTACGCCAAACTCACATCGGTAACGTGTTGCTCATGTTCAACCTTTCCTACCATTCTTCTATTAGGCAAGACGACAGGCATGTAAATTTGGCCTGATACGAACTTCATGATGGTATTTCCCTCGTTACAGAAATCTTACAACTAACCAGGCGATTGCAAAGTTTTAGAAATGGACACTACAAAGCTCAGAAATGTCTGTACAATCCAGTTTTTACGATCGGAAGCAAAGTCAGTCGTTCAGTTTAGCTAGTGCTAGCATGCATATGGAGGCCGACCTTGCGTCCAGATCTATTACTCAAAGTCTGTTTTATGCAGTAAACAGTCTGCCGATGAATGTAACAAGCAGATGTGGAGAGAGGCTACTGCAAGCATGCGCAGACACTCATGGAGAACCCAAGTGAGGAACTGAACGAACAAGAAAGTCTCCAACAGACGCAAGAGAAGTTCTCAGTCGGAGCAAATTGATGTCGTGAGAACAATGGAAGAAAATTTCATCTAATTTGCTGGAGACTGACAAGGAAGCATAGAGCTCAGAGTGTTGGATCAGTAGTAGAATGGGTCTTCTTCAGATACAATCATATGTGCATAGAAATATATTCCACACTTCTTACCAGAACTTCTTCAAGCTCTTGTACACCTAGAATATATATATAAGCTTAAGTAACAACCTATTCGGCAAGAACCTAGTGGTAAGGGATGCAAGGCGGCAACACCGTCTTGGCATGCTCTTTACACCAGTACTCTTCGAAACCTCAGGCCTGTAAACCTTGGAACAAGTGGCCTAAGCTTAAGGTCTCTTGGGACCTCCCGCGAACTTGTTGTTTGTCAAATCTATTGTGGTGAGAGAGCCCAAATTGTCGATGCAGGATGGGTAGGAATCCAGAAGGTTGTTCCTCAAAATAAGGGTGTTGAGATTGCTCAGCTTGCAGTACTCGCCAGGGATGGGTCCGATGAGGTTACAGCCGTCAATGATCATCGTCTTGAGGTTGAACAGACCACCCAAAGTGGTGGGGAGGAGTCCGTTGAGGCCAATGTTGGTCATGTTGAGAGACTCCAAAGCACCTAAATCTCCCAGACCGGAGCATATCACGTACGGTTCTCCAGCAGGAGGGGCCGTTGGAATATCCGACTGCGTTATCGCCAGACCGATCACTCGACCACCGCCGTTGCATGTGACTCCCGTCCATTGGCAACAGTTGGTTCCTTCTATCCATGTACTGAATGCTTTTCCTACCTGCCAAAGCTCACGCGAGAAGTACAACAACGCACTGTTGTCCGTCGCGCTGCAAGTCTGCGCATGTGTGGCTTCAGCGGCTACTGACAGAACAAGGAGCAGCGTCCAAAATCGAGCGTGACCCATCTTGGGCAGCAGCAGCCTGTGGACGACGGAGCTAATGAGTGGAACTGCACACAGCCAACAGCCCGAGGGGAGAAATGGTCAGAGTTCCAAATCTCACAAGATGGTCAGAGTTCTAAAACCTCAATTGCAATATGCGCATGTTCGTACCCTCACAGTCCCAACAATCGACCTAAGTTCAACATCCGGAGGCTGATAATGAACCAACAACACCAGAACAACAACGTCACCAGAATTAGGATACCCAAGAACTACCCAAACATCAGCAGCGAGGAATGAGAAACGCTGGCCACACGCCATAGCTACACACGAGCGTCGGCTGGCCACTCACTCGACTGATTCTTGTGACAGGGGTTGTAAGTAAAGGAGATACTCACATTGCTCTCGAGAGTACAAGACAAGTGTCGGAGAGAGAACTGGCACACCTAGTAAACTGTCTTGAATGAATTGCTGAGTGACTGCAGAGGTTTCAGGAATGCAGGAGAGGGGAGTACTCCCTGGATGAGAGAGAGAGCTGTTCACCTCCCTGATTGCAGTGGAGGCAGTGGACTTTGCAGTAGAGTTCCACGCACTTGTATGGCCACTAGAAGAGGTGGGTCCGAACGAGTCAGACAGTGACTTGTTCGACTGTCCGACTACGCCCAAACGTCAAACCAGTACTGTGACAGTGGTTCATAGTAAAATCCCATGATGGAGACTTTTACTTGTATGCATAGTGCACTGAGTGAGAGATAATTAAGCAGGTGTTTGGGAAAATCGCAAGCTGCCGTAGTCGTCAGCGAAATATCACTCCGGGGGATGGATTATCACGAGCGAGGCAACAACCCACCTCGACCAGTGTCCATGAGTACTCTCTTGAGTCTTGATCACAACACTACACATTGTGAAGCGAAACCCGGAAATTTGAGGAACTCAAACTGCTGAAAGATGATAATTAACGGCTGCCCAGAGTCTCAATTATTCCAGTCGACTAGCTCCTCAATCCGCAGGTTTGCTTCAAACAGGAAAGAAAACAAATAAACAGGCGAGGGCTAGCTGATTCCTGCATTTCCCTGTGTTTCCGATTTACTATGGACGGTGGGAATAGATTTCAGTTACCTGTGAACTTTGTGCATTAACCAGTTTCACTGGAAAAAATTACTGGGTGCATACATAATATTGTTTATTTTATGTGATATATCGGTTCTTCTGAACGTATACGCAAGTACAACCTGCTTATTCTTGATATGCTTTTATTAGACTGCAGGAGAGAAACATTCTGAGTGGTCGAGCATACCTTTCCTCTTTGAGGCCCCTTCCGATTAGTCCATGTTCAGATCTAATTGTTCTACGCAGTGCTTCATGATCATGTAAAACTTCGCAAATGCGCTAGACGTTAGTTCTTCTGGAAAAAGACAGCATCCGAGATTAAACATTCGCCACACCTCTGATCATGAGGACGAAGACTTGGTCTCTCTTCCAGTATGCAACGTTGGACTTCTTTTAGCTTGTCAGGCCTGCAGTTGCCGTATCGGCTGTCCCCTACGTTGCTATGAGTTTCAAGTCAACGCTATGCACGCTACGCCTTCCGCAAATTTAGAGCGCTAAGATGTAGGTTAATAGTCTTAGCTAAACCTAGCCTATTCTTTCTGGCTGCCACTTACCGGCCCCGGGGGTATTGTGTCTTCACGTGAACCCCCACGAACCATCACAGCTAAAGATCACCGGAACATTTAGTACGTAGACTTCGCTAAGTTGATTTGATCTGCTGAAGCAAAATGTGCATCTAGATTTATCTCAGTACACTTGCTGATGTCAAGCACTTGTCGGTTGCAAGGTTTGACTTCTGAACCATTCGGATTTTGCAAGTCAGCTAGCAGTCCAACACAGCAACTTGAGAACCTGTTATATAAGTCTGAGAAACTTTAACTCATTCATCAAGTGCTGAGGCAGATTGTGGGGTCACCTGCTTAGTGCGTACCTCATTACTTAGTACGCCCCAGTACCCTACCACTGATAGACTAGCTAGCTACTGTAGGAAGCGCGGACCACTCTGTTGTTTGAGTCACTATAAAACGGAGGTAAGCTGATGTCCATCCAACCCCGGAGCTTCTGCATGTGTTGATCTCAGAACGGAAGAAACATTGAGCCTTCATTCCTGAAGCCATGCATGCGCAGGAGTACTGACAGTGTCGTCGGTCTCTCATTCAGAACAGAACCAGTGCTCATCATACTTGTTTCTTCAGAAGCACTCGAGTTGCGATCGAACGAGTTGATCAGTACACTAGGTAAGTACACAACATCGGTCGTCCTGCCTCTCCGGTTCTAGTACACCAAATAGGCCAGCGATTCACTTCTCTTCCAACCCATTCCTCCCTTCTGCTGAATTTCTGGGGAGAACTCGATCGTAGTATCCACTTCAGTGACATGTTGCAAGGGATTAGTGACCTTCTAGCTCGTGAGATGACATTTCTTTGACTTTCAAGGTCTCCATTCTTATCAAGTTGTCCAGTTGGGGCACGTTGCGTCGTATGAATTGACAAGGAACATTTGATTGCCGACAGAACTGAGGATTGCACGAAGGCTAATACGGTGGTTACGTTTGACATACAAAGAGCATCATGGCTGATGCACGTGTGAAAGCTTTGGCTATCTTATGTCTAGTTGCTACTTGCGCAACATTGGCAGACGCTCAAACTCCTCCAAGAGGTTTAAGAGCTAATTTCTACCGGTCTTCCTGCCCGAGAGCGGAGCAGCTCATTAGAAACACCGTAGCACAAGCGTTCGCCTCTGATCCTACCATCCCTGCCGGACTCATCCGAATGTTCTTCCATGACTGTTTTGTGCGAGTAAGTGGTACCAGGGCAACACCTCACCTCCTTACTCTTAGCTCCCTTCGGTCTTGTTATCTAAATTAAGGCCTAGTCGAGATACGTTTCTTGCTGGTTGATGAGTGTTGCGTAACATACGTACGTTGAATGTGTTCAAGCTCACATTCTCGGGCCTTTGCAGGGTTGTGATGCCTCCGTACTTCTAGACAACGCCGATTCCGAAAAGTTGGGTGCACCGAATGCCAACTCTCTGCGAGGATTTGAGGTTTTGGATGCGGCGAAAGCAGCCGTGGAAGCAGTCTGCCCTGGAGTAGTATCTTGCGCTGATATTATCGCCTACGCTGCCAGGGACGCAATGGAATTGGTACGATCACAGCTTACATTCCGCCTCTGTAATGAATCGTCCTGCTAACTAATATTTAACTGACTGCTGCATAGTCCTCCTTGTACTAAAGGGTTACAGTACCTTCCCGCATGCAGGCCGGAAACCTGAAAGTGAGCACCTGGTTCGGAGGACGAAGGGATGGGTCGGTCTCCGTCTCTTCTGAGACTCTGACAGAGCTGCCTGCACCTTTCGCCAACTTCACCACTTTGCAGAAAGCTTTCCGGAAGAAGGGCCTCGACCAGAACGATTTGGTCATTCTTTCAGGTCAGGAACATCTTAGCAGCCATCAGCTCAATGTAAAAAACAACATTTGAGCCATTGCGTGTGTGCGCATTTGAGCCAGCTGGATCAGCTTCAATTGCAGGCGGGATGTAAATCTGACGACAGATGTTGCTTGCAAACAGGTGCACACACCATCGGTACTGCTAGGTGCGGTGCCATTCTTCAGCGATTGTACAACTTCAAGGGTACCGGTCAAGCAGACCCCGCCATTGACCGGAGATACGTCCAGACCCTCAGAAACCTGTGCCCATCAAACGCTCCCGGTAACAGAATCAACATGGAGATGAAGACCCCCACCGTGCTCGACTCGAACTACTTCCAGGATGTCAACGGAGGACGTGGTCTGTTCGAGTCCGATAACGCTCTGAGGTCCACCCCCCTCGCGAGGACTCTCGTGAGCATCTACAGAGTTCCCCAGGTCTTCAGCCCTTCCTTCGTGAATTCCATGAGGAAGATGGGCAACATTGGCGTCCTCACCGGTTCCCAGGGCAAGATCCGCACCAAGTGCAACATCGCCTAGACTCCTGCTATCTCTTGTTGCATCTTCTCTTCATCATTCAGTTGCACTTGAACCTCGACGAAGAAGTACAAGGCCCATGGACTCACGAGTTATGGCAGCCAACCTGAAAGGCTGGCTGTTGTCTTAACCGACGCAGATGAACCTGTGCATTCAAACTTAGTCCTCTATGTTTAAGGAAAACCAGAAATTGAAGACTTGTCGAGACTTCTCGCTCCATATGTTCAAACAGCCCCAACCTTGCAATCGATTTAAAGGCAATAAAGGTATGTGCTGTCTTTACCTGCACACAGAATGATGAATTTTATGTGAAATTCAGTCTGAGCGTGATACACGTGCCTTGCAATCGGTATACTAGGCTTTCGATATCTAGATCATCACAATATTATTATACAGACGCATTTCTAGCGTGGAACTTGTTTCTGTGGTACGTATAAATCCAGTGTAATCTAGATAAGTCGATGGTGCTGCCTCTTCATCATTCAGTACTGAATGATGAACTTCCACTTCCGAGGTTCAAGTGCAACTAGTTGCATTGAACCTCGACGAAGAAGTACAAGGCCCATGGACTCACGAGTTATGGCAGCCAACCTGAAAGGCTGGCTGTTGTCTTAACCGACGGAGACGAGCCTGTGCATTCAAACTTAGTCCTCTACGTTCAAGGAAAACCAGAAAATGAAGACCTCACGTGATCTATCAGGAAGATAAGGGAACTAACTAATTGAAGGTAGATTTATAGACTAAGGGTTATATAAGTTATTGAACCCCGTGCAAGTTTCGTTCTGATTAGAGGATGTCCGAGTGAATTGCCCCATGTCGGGATATGAGGATCATAACTGGATCGCCGTCATGTAAATATATAAGACTTGTCGAGACTTCTCGCTCCATATGTTCAAACAGTCCCAACCTTGCAATCGATTTAAAGGCAATAAAGGTATGTACTGTCTTTACCAAGTTTACCTGCACACAGAATGATGAATTTTATGTGAAATTCAGTCTGAGCGTGATACACGTGCCTTGCAATCTGTATACTAGGCTATCGATATCTAGATCTGTTCATCCAATATTATTATACAGACGCTTTCTAGCGTGGAACTTGTTTCTGTGGTACGTATAAATCCAGTGTAAACTAGATAAGTCGATTGTGCTGCCATTTATGCCAACGACCTAAAACCCGAAGCCTATCGACCGCCGTGCCGTTACCTCATGTGGAATATTTTACTGTATATTAATCTTTTGTGGTAATTGAAAATCATGAGTTCGGATGTCCCGGGGTTACTGAAACGTAGGGCAACTCTGTACTATCTTGGGTCGTCTAATATATGGACTTCGTTAAACTTTGTAACAAACTATTCCACTGTCACTCTTGCTCCGTCTGGTGGTTTTCGTCCGACAGCAGCTGGTGGTCGACCTCCTCCGACCTCCGTTCGTGCGTCCTTGGCCATCATGTGGTGTATGCGGCCTGGTGTTCCTTCAACTTGGATTTGTCTACTCCGGGCTCGTCTTACACTTCAGTCTCCTTGTGGTTATTATTGAGAATTCGACGGAAGCTTACTGCAAATCTGCAGAGCTCGCTGTGACTAAAGTTCAGATACAGAGATCTTTATTCTGCACACTGCTTGATGTTACGGCCAGCTTCACACTTTATTCCGCAAGTAATTAATCTGATTACTGAGTCAGCTGAATACAACTAAGAGTCCCCAACCAAGAGCAAGACCTAGTATAAATAAGTAGATGGGAATGGCAAGAATAGAGAACGCACATGTGACTTATCACTGTCTGCGCTCTTGCACATTGATACAGATCTACAGTTGCCTAACGAGGAAGGCAAGTTACATATTAAGGAACTGTGCTAATATAAAAGTCAACTATGGCTAGATTAGAATCCAATCTGTCATCGTAGTGCTGGATTGACCGTCAACACTCTCACTCGAACTATGATGATACAGAGCTCACAGGAAAACATTACTTCATTGCACTTTGATATCTACACTATTGAATATATTTTACACGGTTTTCAGCCTTGTAACGGTGTCATTTTTCTTTCACACCAAGCATTAGGGCGATTAAAGTAGCGGATGACTTAAAACGTGCAAATTGTGAGACGTTTTAAACTATTATCTTTTACACCACCACGTATGGTATTTAAAGTGCTATTCTATTAGTGTAAAATTTTTTGTTAACATGTATGATGCAGAAGTGGATATTTGTCCTTATAGATTTTACACCCGTGTTTGAAAGTGCAACTTTACAAGTGCAATTAACATGTATGATGCCTAAGTGGATATTTGTCTTTATAGATTTTACACCGGTGTTCGCAAGTGTAATTTTACAAGTGCAAAATATATTATCAGTTAATAATTCACGTTAATGTTTTAGACGCAAGCAGAGTATACACGATGAATATACTCCATGCTCGAAAAAATTACACAAAGAAGTTTGTAACTCATCTGAACTTTTTGCAAGACGAACATATTCCTACCATGAAAACATAACGCATGAAGAAGTAAAACAAAAAGTTTTGTAAGTTCATCTATAAACAACGTCTATCAGAATGTTTTATATTGCTTCAATGTTAATCTCTGTATTTATACCATGTTTACTTTCAATCCTAGTATGCCATTGAGCTTTCATTCTTCCACTGATTACATCACCCTTGCCTTTGGAATTCTCCGTTTGTGAAAACTTGTGTCATCCGTGAAGATTCACATCAGACACATTGTGAGCATCGCAATTCACTGACTGTACATGTTGATACATGTTGGTCACAAATTTGATCATCAGAGTCACTTTCTACCGGTCTAAATCTGTCACAAACAGAGACCTGAACTTATCCCATCAACTATCAAGCCACAAAATTAAACGTAAGATTAGCAACCAGATTGGTAAAAATCCACTGCAGACACTAAAAAATCATAACAGTTCCAATCATTCTTCACTCAAGGAAAGACCTTAGCATATACACCATATCCCATAATGCAATAGTTTACAATCTGAGCTCAGTTTTTAAAGTTGATCATCCAAACTGTAAGAGTGCGGTCTTTTGAAATGAAAATATGAAAAAATAGATCTATCATCTAAAGTAATTATCATTCTTTAAGTTAAATCTAAGTCATAATAATTCTGCAGCAGAAATAACACAATAGAATTCAAATAATATCTCACAGCTGTGAGATATTTACTTTATAACTGAAAGATCAAAATCTGACAGAAACAGATTCGTAGAAACCAAAGAATGTGTAAGAATTTAGAATTCTCTTTTATAACTAAGAAAATGATAACTTAATGAGATTTCTAAGACATCTTGTGTACTACATGCACATCAGTGTAGTATACATTTTCTCCTCTCCAAGCCTGGCAACTGCAATCACAAAACAAGAGAACACAGTCAGATATTGCAAAACACATCAAATATTGCAAAAGTTTCAACTATGACTGAGACAAGTAACTATTTCATTTCTTACAATACGATACAACAAAATAAACAGTAAAAATATGCGTACCCGTTACTCACACAAGTACTTGCCTCATCTTCTTGTTTCTACCAACAACCAGTGTGAAGCGCTGGGCACTTACCTACTGCGAACAGCTTTCTTTCAGCATGCTCTGTACTTTCGGTTTTGGTAGTGGCAGCAGCTTGTCTGACAGTGTGCTATCTTCTCCAACTGATGCTGGTAGAAGGGTGGAGTGCTTGGGCACACTTCAACACTTCAACCTACCAGCACCCTCTGTCTCCCTGAAAGTTGTCGACTAGATGCCTAGTTGTGAACCAGGAGAACAACATAACGAACAGAAACAGGGACCCTAAACCTACCCAGAACCTACATGAAATGTGAAAACAGAGTTTGCACAGAGAGAACAAAGAGGAGGAGCTATTAGGTTCAGTACAAATAGCGAAGTGAGGCTTGTTCTTGCAAAAAATTTGGTTTGCTTTATATATGAGAGCAAACGCAAGCTTTCTGGAGGATGAAGCAAAGAAAGAACATACTCTCTTTCTTAAGTTGACCACATATGATTTCAACAGCATCCGGTCAAAAGTGGTGTGCGCGATAGGACAGTTTCTTCTGAAATCCTTGACAAGCTTCGAGTCGCAGAGAAAAATGCAAGGAAACAATGATGTACACCGTTCCAAGAGAAACAGTGCCCGGCCCAAAATGTTGAAGAATCTGACAAAATCAGAAACTGGCAACCGAATTCTGAAGCATCAGAGAAAGACAAATCTCTTAACTGCACAGAAGAAGTCTGAAAACTGAACTTCAACCGTTTTCTGACCTCGCGATTATCATTCCATGTTTGAGCAAAAGAGGACCGACACTTCAGAAACCTCATGCCATCAAATTCACAATTTAATAGAATGGCTCATGCATTTCTTGAAAATTTTGAGAATCAAGCCATGCCTTCACACCACACCCAGGTACAGTAGCTATAAACGATGAAGAGTGCAGAATGCGTAACCACACGTACGTACTCACCTCAGAGGCGAAGGTGACCGTGAGGAATCCTGCTTCTCGTAGCATGCCTCCAAGCACGTTCAGCACCCACCACAAGTAGACGTATACGTTTTCTGTGCTGTAAGCGAGGACCACTGAGGAGCATAACTACATCATATCAGTAACTGACTTCTAGCGGGTATACCACGAAGTGGCATTCCATCTTATTTATCTTTGGAGTGGTGCTATGAGTGTTGCATATACAGTATTATCTATGGAAAGAAAAAGAGAGATGATCAAAGTCTCTCGCTGCACACTCAAATTCTCAGGTGAGAGAGGAGCATACGCAGATTGTGCATCCATGCAAATGCAAGATAGAAAGAAAACATCCATTTACAATACGATACAACTAAATAAACAGTAAAAACATACGTACCATGACTCATACGAGTACTTGTCTCATCTTCTTGTTTCTACCACCCAAGTTCGTCACTGTTCCACATGAGTCTCGCGTATTAAATTTTATAACATTCCGTCATATCTTGCAAGACATATGTCACTTTCTCTGTCAAAAAACAATCTTTTAACCAACTTTTACTGTCAGTTTTTCATGTTCTTGGTTTCCATATACTTCCTAATTTCAGATAGTTAGTAACAATGAATTTAGATGGATGCACAATCATCAAAATATAACATTCCAATGACGTCTTGTGATATTACTAGAACTAGTGAAATATTCACAACTGTTCTCATGACATGATAAAGCTTGCAACCAACTCAATTCCACCCAATTATCATCAAGAGAAACTTCACTGTTAGGATCACTTTTTGGTAGCTGTTCCACTCTTCTGACAGTAGCAATACTAAGTCTTAATCCTGATTGCCAGTTAATAGCTTTAACGATTACTATATCATTCTCTGAAGGCCATGGAGGAGCACAACCTGGCATCCCTCGAATAAAAAGATTAGTTTTTCGATTACAATCATCATATTCAAAAGCAACGATCAAACTTCCATGTCTATGAGTATATGTAGTAGGCTGAGAATAAAATTTATGTAATATTCTATCAACTGAACGCACATTATCGCCGTAATTTGTTTTAGACTTTTTTACAGATAGTTCATACCTGAAAGTTTACATGCTTCTAACTTACCAGCCGTAAGAATCTGATCATACCACTTTGCCGAGAAGAAAATCTGATAGTGCTGGTCAAACTCGTGAATGAAAAGATGAACAATCTTACCCTTCCAACTCCATGTGGTATTATCATCTCCATCTGGCTGCACCACAACTCTGTCACCAGGTTTAAACAAGTTTCCACGGAGAATGACAGATCTTAACATTTTTATTTTGGGTCTGAATTTATGTCTGTTCTCTTCTGTTAAAAGATTATTTTCTCTCCAAAATTTGAAAAGAAATATTTCGTAACCATCATCCTTCTCTATATTTACTTCTTTACTGTGTAGAGCACCTACACATATACCTTTCAACGTAGCTTTAATACAAGGTAGCTCCAAGGATGGGTGCAAATATGTAAATCCCTCCATATACCAGTGGCAGAACTCACGTTAGACACTAAACATACGTGCTGAGCAATTAATTCCAAACAGTCACATCCGAATGTATCAATCTGAGATACACAAAAGAGGATATATACTTTTTCTTAAAATATCTAGAATCCTTAACTCTCTGTTCTTGCCATCTCTATCTTGTTTCACTGTTCTGAAGTTAATAGTAAAAATTTGTCGGCAAAAATATGATGTTAAAGAAATCTCTGCTTGTTTCATATTGGTAGGGACTGCGTTATACTTGCTCACTTCTCTCTCAAAAGAATAACACCAATAACTATCATGATGAACATGACGAATGATATCATCTAACAATTCTCCATTTCCTGCATGTAAAGAGAACAAAAAGAGTAAATCCAAACGGATATTTTCCATATAACTCCAGCATCATGAAAAAATCTCTTACCTAAACAATGTTCCAAAATAGATGAACTGGAACCACATTTTTCTTCCGATAAGATCTGCCACGCCATACATAACTTTCTGACATCATCCATCATTTCTACTATACATCTTTTTCTCTGAGACACTCCAAAAAACAAATGAGTAATCTGCACTAACAGTGCACCGAATCTTCTCATAGTATTATTAAAGTCAAACCCCAACCCTTCTAAGACTGGAAGGATACAATACATCACAAATAGTTGATGGTCAAACCTTGTCTATCTGGAATAGAACTTCGAGTTGGTAGTCCAGGCCATCGAGAACCGAGTCCAGAAGGTCGTTTTTTAGTCAAAACCTTCAACACAGATTCCAGTATTCTTTTACCTTCTAGATCTAAATTCTCAACTAGTGAATCATTATATTTTTTTAACACACAAAACCAAAGAATTCATAGGATCAAATATTAAATCCTTTGACAAGTCAAAACCATACAATTCATATAACCTCCACATCGAAGAAATCCAAGATATTCCACCTTCTCTCCGAAGATCATCTTTTTCGTGTAGAGTTGTAGCTTCTTGTAATTGTAAACGTACCGAATATATCTGTTCTATGTTTCTCTGTACAAAAGGATACCTACTATGATATCTGTTTCGACAATATACAACTTTATCATTTATGTTTTTCTCTGATCAAACCTTGTCTCGTCTACACCCTGCGTAACCACCTTGGAACAAATCCATTTACTTTACATTGTGCGGGATGATCTCCAGCCCATAACATCAGGATCATGCGCATAGTAATATCCGCAACTTGAGAGATCTGATATCAGATCTCTCAAGTTATCTAAGTACTGATCTCTAGTCTTGAAATAAGGTACAGAGAACCCTGAAACAAAAGACTCAAGAAGATCATCGTACAAAGGTTTTAGAAAACTTTCTAGAACATGTTCAGACAACTGATTAGAATGTCGTAAAGATTTCGGAACAAGAGATAACGGAATGAAAAGTACAGGAATTGGTTTGCCAATCAATGAATCTGAAAATGTTGTCTTGCCTGCATTCATAATTACAATTTCCACTGTCCAGCAATCTTTCTGGACTGTAGTGGCAGCTTGAAACCCATCCCAATGAGCCATCAAAGCTATGTTCAAAGGTTCACCCTGCAGCAACATAAAATCATGAAATTAGTGCCAACTTGACGAGTCATTCATAAACTAAAATCGTAAGATAATTTTCAGAAAAAGAATAAGATGATCATTAATTACGTCAGAGTGTACCTTTTGCTTCTGCCGCTGTTGACATATCTTGGTCGAACATGCAGTACAAGGAAAACTGTAAACAAGTACAGAATGACTCACTTTCATGTTAAAACTATCAGACAGTTCTGCATTTTGTAGGCCAAGCTTGATAAACTTCGAACATATCACCAGAAGTTCCCAGTCTTTTTCAGGATCCCAAAAATCTCGATAACTTTTAAACTTTGTCTCGTGCCAAAACTCAGCAATGAACGGAGGCGCTTCATCTACTCGTACATTCTTCCACTCATTCTTATGTCTGTACAACGGAAGCATATCGTGCATGAAAGTTCTACTCTCATACAAACATTGTAGTATATCTGATACATGTATATAATCAAAAAATAACATATAGAATCATATTGCTTCGACGTCGTTAAAGAAGAATTCTTCAGAAATTTGGAAAACCAAAACTTCAACAACTCATCTTGTAAAGCCTTACTACATCTATGTTTGTCTAAAAGAGAAAACATCTCTACAGTCTTTTCCCACACAACTTGATCTACCAGCAAAGAAGACTCGGAGGAAGAATTCTCAGGTAACAAAGGATTAAAGTTATTACTGATTACACCCAAAGCATCTGAAGATCTTTCAGGCTGATCTATTGACGAATATTTGTTCGAAATCATATCTAAGTCGCTAGTATTCTGCGGTACAGGGTCAGGAGTATCCTTGTTTCTGTCTAAACAAATTCTTTCTAACATATTAGTTTTCAGAAATGTCAACTTTCTGTGTCTTTGCTCAGTCCTTTGACTTACCATCCGTCCGTGTGTTTTACATCTTGGACATGCACATGAAACAAGTTCAGGTGATCTAGTCTGAACCTCCGGTGCTGCAAAAGGAAGTGATCTGTATAATATTGACCCTATCTTATCCTTTTGAAAGTGTACTCTCGCTGTACTTTCAGCTATCATAGCAAACCCTTCCGGAAGTTTACTGCACTTATAAGAACATTTACAAGCAACTCTTCTGGCCTGTTTGCCACCTCCTCTGTGTAGCTCCACGGCAAATGCAGAACTTAGAAGTGGTTAATTCTCAATCTAGATAAACAAAGAACACACTTTCTGAGAACAAGAGAAACACACAAGCAAGAAAAACAGAAAGACGAGAACAACAAAAGAAATGCTCGAATTCAAGCCCTTCGAAAGGAACTTCCCACCTGTCCTCTAACTGTAAAGCTCATGTTCTACTGTTGATCCAGAAGAAAGAAACCGAAACGATATGGTAGGCACCATAGCATGATTTCCATCTAATATCTAGTCGACGTACATAGAAAACTTGGATGCTGCTTAGAACTCGTGCAGTTAATGTTCCCAGAAGCAACACACAGGCAAGAAAAACAAAAAGACGAGAACAACAAAAGAAATGCTCGAGAAGAAATGATAACAGAGGTGGAGTGTTAGTCTCAGACGTCTCGAAAGAACAGTTGAATGGTTGAGCACTGTGGTGTTTACTCTACTTCGCAGCGATCAGTCCGTACTTTCACTCTTTGAGCATGGCGAATTCTTTGCTGGAAAAGCCAAGCTCTGGAAGACGTAGTGCTCTATGGGCTGTTTACATCTCCGCCCTCGTCTTCTGCCTGCAAATTTGATGGAGAATGCTACGGAAGAGCCACTTTTGACGTCAAGTCTGGGCTTCTGCAAAGATGTTCCAGTGCTGAAAGGGCCGCCACTGCACTGCTGCGTGCCTGAGCCCACAAGGCCACCGATCAGTGTCCAGCTGTTTCATGTTCAAAGTTGGTTACGATGCTATGGTTCTATTTCCTGGTGAAAGAAAAATTGGAGTGGATGTAAGCCAGATCTCATTTTCTCTACCGCTCTCAGAAATTTTCTACACAAGAATCAACCTTAACAATCTCGAACTTGAAGCTATAAACAATGGAACAAGATTTCATTCAAAATATACCGGTAGATGCTCCAGCGACTGACAATTATCGTCAACCAATCCACAAGTGCATATCAGGTCAAGCGAAAGAAGTGTTTATATCAAGAGCTTTTTCTGCCATCGAATCATTATCTATTTCTCTCGGTCTGGGAGAAAATAAGGAGGCATGAGTCGACCGATTCACCGATCAGTCAGTCAGTCGGGCCTGGAAGAGCTATGGAACCCCGTCGCAATAGAATGCCAGTTTTCAGAGAAAGGAAACCCACCCACGTGGTTCAGAACGACCCGGAGTACGTGAGGAAGTACAATCTAGCTTATGACAGGATGAAGGCGTTGCCTGACTCAGATCCCAGAAGCTTCCTCTATCAGCGGAGAGTCCACTGCTCCTTCTGTAACGGCACTGTGGTGTTAACTTTACTTCCTACTAACAAGGATGAGACACACATTTGTGCACTCTCAGCCTGAGCTAATACAAAAACTGAAGACTCAAGTACCTTTAGGGTCAATCAAGTAACCCCGAAAGAAGATCAGGAAACAACCATATACATCCAAATTGTCTCTTTTCAAGAACCTATGTATGTAAGAATCTCATCTCTCCCGTTTGAGATTGGCTGTTTAGGATCGCTCACTCGAATAGTGTCGAAAGAAATCTCAACTCTCTTGTTTAGAGAAAAACCTATCCTGTCAATTTGGCTCACTGGGAAAGTATGATAGAGAGTCAGAACAGGAAGAGAACTCAAGACGGTAATCTCTGCGCGAAAACCGTTGTGACAACGTAGAATGTAGATTGCATGTAGACCATTCTTGTCCTGATCTATAGCTCACATATGGAAACAAGAAAGTGAGAAACGAGTTGCAAATGTCCACAGGATCTCAACACAGAAGGTGTACGATGACTACATATGTTTGTCTGACATGGATCTCACCAAGCTAGTTGTGATAGCTTGGTGAAAGCTGTCCTGATGTAGCTTCATCTCCAAGTAAACCTTAATCGTCACATCGAAATTGCTTGCCATTGATTTTTAGCTCATGGGTTTGTTGTGATAGTTAGAAACCATAAGATTTACAGTACACTCATTTTGATTATGTAAACGAGAAAAGTTTATTACCGTTCGTTAGATTCTCATTAACGTTGAATAATATGCATGCAAACGATGGTTTTGGAAAATAGCCTGTAAAAGACAAGATGGAATTTAGAGGACAATTATTCAGTGAATGCACAGATGGTGTGTTGTCATCAAAAGAGAATAATCTTTCTCTTCACAAGTATGCTCGGGAGTTGTCAAGATATCACCTGCTTGAGGAAATCTGTCTTATTGAAACACATTGACATTGAGTCTTATTTGTTTGAGGCAGATCAGTATTTACTTAGTGATTTCAGATATTCACCCATGCGACATCTTATTCTCTCCTTCAGGATGGCTTCAAGGGACATAGAGAAACAAGATTTCAATACTTGTTTAGCGCATACTTAGGTGGCTAACGAATATTGTATAGGCATTTTGAAGTCTCGTTGGCATTCATTAAAACAAGTTAGAACTCAATTGAAAGAAAAATCAGAGAACCAGTTCTTAGTTAGATGGGTAGGCTGTTGCGGGATGCTCCATAATTTTTTACTAAAAAATGAAGATTAGTGGACCGAGGAAGATGAAGAGTTAATTCTAGAATCTGAAAAAGATCCCGAAACAATGACGAGAGAACCTTGCTCACCCCCATGTCACAGGAATATATCAGAGGAATAGACTTCTTAGAATTTGTCTCGAGCATAATATAAGGATCTTGTTGTGTAGCAATAGCCTCACATATACTATTATAAGAAAAATAAAAATTATAAAAATCTTTACTTCCAAAATGTGTTATCTTGAAATGTGAATTGTCAAAAACATCAACCTTAATTTTCTACTTTTGACTACTCAAATATCCACGAGAGTTGGATCAGTCCAGTTTAGTGAATAAATGGATATATCTAAATATAAATGAATATGTTTGTTCACTCTGAAACTCTACCCACTCGTTGCAAAAACACCTCGACAACAGCATGCACTACATGTTTGCTACTACTCCCAGCTTGTCCAGGCTGGATATCTATCTTCTCTAAACTAATATGGCTTGTTGTCTTCTTCTCTTCTTAAACGTTCATTATGTTGTCTTAGTGACTATCCATATGATGCATAGATAACAAAGGTCTATATCTCTGTGTCTCCAACTTTTCAAACTTTAGCATAATCTTTCTTCGTATTTTGTATTTCTTTGCTATAGTAACCCATTCTAATAAATATATATATTTCTCTAATAAGTGAGATCCGACGGGGTTGCTTGATTGAACGCCGACAAAAAATCCGAACGATCCAAGTGGGTCATTTTTGGTAAGCAAAACTGAAGACTGTAGTGGAGAAAGGTTCCACGTTAACAGCGATTGGACGTGGGTTAGTTTACCATGAGAGATGAGACAATCATATGTCAAATGCGAAATGCACGCTGTCGTAGCGAGAGCCTTTCCTTTGAGCAAGGGCGTACCTTCTGGCTGTGGCTAGCGATCAATGCACAGCAGAGCGACAAGTTTCCTGTAGATTTCTCTCTAACTTCCTCGATAACTAAGCACTTGCTTTCTCTCAGTAAAGGGTCAAGATAACTACACGAAAACGTTGGATGATCATGGGCACGACAAACGGGATATGTGATGACATGATCTCTCGGTAGTATTCCTCTCCGAAGTTTCTCACTACTAGGGCTTCATACATGGCTTTGGGTCGACAGATGTGTCTTATCTCGCACTGGGTGTTAAAGTTTACAGGAGGGAGCTGATTTAGATCCATCCTTCGTTAGATGAGGATAAAGACGGTGAGGTCCCATTCTTGGCCGTAAGTGACAACAGGTAAGATCACAGGGACAGGCGAGAGCATAACTTGCGCGGTAAAGTTATGCCCGAAGGATCCTATCAGAAACTGTTGAAAGTGGACTCGTTCCATATACATCAGTTTAATCGAGAAAGGGTTTCGAAAGGGGAATCTGGGCGGTAAGTAGACTCCTTCGTCCATCTCTCACAACATGTGCACTCCAACTACCAAGGTATCTCGATCCATAAAACTCTGATTCAATCTCATAGGATCACCACGATCTCCACACGAACAATCTCTTGGTTTTTTTTTCCCAAGTCGAATGCCCCCACACAGGTCACTCCCCTTTGCTTAAAAGTTTCGAACACCAAACAAGGATAGGTGCAAGCTCCCTAACCAAGCAACCCAAGCCTCACGGACCGATGAGGTGGCACACATGCACATCGCATGTTTGGTGCCGTCATACTCATCCACGTGTGGGTCTTCTGGATGAAAGGTTCTAATGCATGCACCGTAACGTGTCCCAAAAACCGGAGACTAGGCTAGACAGGTAGTCGACTCTACAGGTCAAAGATCGCACTTTGCCACGTTGAGTGCGAACCTAACAACCACATGACGTGGATACAACGTAGGTCGCTAAAGTCATATCTACGCCTAGAATACTCCCCAAAGCAATACAAATGTCGCACTGGATACTTTTCAGCCAGCTGCCGCTAACAACTCGAGACCTAGAGTAGATATCGTTGCCGATACAACTCGGCAGAAAAACCAGCGAACTTTCACACATGATAGATACAGATCTACAGCTCAGTCTCCTCTCAAACTTGCCACGTAGGTAGGATACTAGAATCTCTACTTGCAGGTTAAATTTCAGGAAGATCTGACGGCTAGATCTCCTCCCACAATTAACACAAATCCACAAAAACTAACACGCACTTCCAATCTCATATTCAGGACAGAAGCTTCTTCGACTAAATGAACCGTTCACTTCCACTCCAACTTCCTGTGCTATCAATTCAGAAGGTAAAATCACTACACAGGAAATTTGAGCCGATTTGATCGTTCTGATCGTCCTCCATAAATCTGCAAACTCGCTGCTTCAGATTGACAGATTTCTGCACCCCGTCGCCTTCAAATCGCCATTGCGCTCAATCCGCACAACATCCGGTGGTGAAATTTGTGGTCAGAGCTTCAGCAGCTGACAGACTACAAGCCCATGAAATCTGGTCTCAATCTGACGGCTCAATCACTCAAACCCCTTAATCTTACAATCGGAAGAGAAACTCTTGTACTCTCATCACTCTATGAACTTCAAATCG
This sequence comes from Asterella californica, assembly GCA_036924285.1. Lineage (NCBI taxonomy): Eukaryota > Viridiplantae > Streptophyta > Marchantiopsida > Marchantiales > Aytoniaceae > Asterella > Asterella californica. The sequence continues at coordinate 19,477,371 of JAYKYS010000008.1, forward strand.
CCATAACGTATGCCCTGGACCTCCAAATCGAGTGAAATTTGTGGTCAGATTGCTCCTCCCGTCAAGAGCTCTCCGCCCATGCCCTCTGATCTTCAAAATCCCTCGTCAAAGTGCCCCGAACCTCCCAGAGCGCACACTTAGGTAGAAGACAAGGTATCTTCACTTTTGGGTGGACCAATGGGAAGCTAAAGGACTCAACCTTGTCCTTTTCTGCCCCATGGAGACCCCCAGCAGATAATAGTGCATTCTAAGCTCATAAGAGCAATGTTTTAGATCCCATTACACCACAACTTCTACAATTATGTGCAAAACGCACTTATACGCGTAATTTACATACTAACTGGTCCCACAACAGGACAACGCAGCATCGGAAGAGGATCGATCAAAATTCTCAAATCAAATCATGAGAGTGGACGGCAATGTTGCAGAATCCGGAGACACCGACGAAACCCGAGGAAGAGTTTTTTTTTCTTTTTAGTGACCTGCTCACCCTGAAATCACATCATGCGCAGATAAGGTCTAGCGATCGGAGAAAAGTAGACAGAATAGATCCATAACTTCTGCTAAAGGATTGGCTCCACGTGGTATTTGACTGTTTAACCCTTTCGGATCTCACTTATATTACTGTGACAGCGGCAGAAAAAATACTCTAATTCCCAAGGATATCGAAGTTGACATCTACACCTCTAATAGTTTTTGAAGTCGACAACTATAGTCTGATATCAGCAAACTTCTCTTCATATCAGTTCCTAGTGGTTGATAGACTACTCTTCCCCTACGTCTACGAAGCAATGCTCTCCTTGAATCTAAACCCCTTTTATGAAAAAGTTAGTTTAATATATATCCGAAACGAATCATTTGTAAATGTTAAATGTATTTATGAAGTGTATCTCTTTGTAACATATGGAAGATTTTGTTTGGTAAGTCTGTGTCAGAGAATTTCTAGGATACAAAGAATGTATGAAGGTTTACGCTTCGTAACGTTAAGAAACATTCATAAATACTACTAACCATCGCATTTAGTAATGCATATTTATGTCTTGACAGCTTTGTAACGACGTCAAATCTGTAAGTGTCTTGAGGTTGGAAGGACCACCCAAAGTGGTTGGGAGGAGTACGTTGAAGCCAATGCTGGTCACTCCAAAGCATATAAATCGGTTCACAAATAAAACAATTCCGAAACCAAATTCAGGGTTATCCTAAATTTCACGGTTTCCAGTAAAATTTCTTGAATTTCTTACTGTTTAAGCATTTATAAACTTAACAATAATGAAAACTAAAATAAAAATACACAAAAATGACAAAGTAGCAAATCTCCGTAATTGTGTACTCTACGATCACCACCGGCCCACCTTGTCAAAGAGAACGATGAAAATTTCACTGACCGCTGGGGGTGGAACGACCAGCACACAACGATCCAGGAAGAGTGACTCGAGATGAGGCCTAGGGAGAAGAGCGACTTGAGATAAAAAAACATTAAACACAATTCCGTAGTTCACAGTAAATGACATTCTTGTTGTGAACGTTAACCGGTCACTAGTGCCATTTCAACCATGCAACACACACTAAACATTTGTTCCTAGAGGTCCAAGCTCCAATAGGTCTATACGGGGTAAGTATTGCACTACAAGGTTAATGTTCTTTACTACGTAGGAGTGCACACGACCCAGTCAGAATAAAATAAAAGAGGTTGCATCTCCATTTTTTATCAAAAGGTGAAAAACAAACAAATATGAAATATCAATGATTAGAATTAACGTCCAGGAATTTACGACGATGTCGAAAGCACTATACAGTTAATGCTCTTTACTACGTAGGGGTCTCAAGCGTAGATAGTTACGTCTGTGGCCATATAAATTTTTGTTATCTGCTGGCTCGTAAACTTATGGGCCAGCCAAGAAGAGATGATTCAGAACCATACTCGGATGGAATGTGATTGAATTAACTAGTGTTGGCTAGTTATTTTCATTACAATTCCTCCTTCAGAATCTGCAAAAGTCTAAGTACCCCTTGTCCATCTAAGATCAGCACCCCACTAAAGATAAATTCTCATACAAAATGTGGCCAACTTGTCATGCATGAACTTTACCATGTCTCTCATAACATTACGTTTTCATGCGGAAGCTGAAACCCTTTCCTTCTTCATACAATATTTGCCATGGCCAGATCTTTAAATAAACTGAATGCCTTCTATAACAGTGAACATCGCATTTGACTTTGACCTTGGACAGGAACACGGATGTTCAGACTCTGAATCTATAGTTAATGGTCTGTCCCCATTGTGCCAGCTACTATAATTCCACACCTTAAAGTATATTTAGCATTTTTTCGGGAAGAATTTCATTACATGTACATCCGGAATATAATCATCAAAATAAAAACAGCAAATATTAAAGGTTCTGCGTGCACATTGTAATTATTATGTTGTCCATCGATGGATTCGACCTTCCCTTTGTATCGGATTTCCTCCGTTTCACCTGCAAGTGGTTCTGGTTTCGAACGTAAACTCAACGTTACGAGAACGCATGCCTGTAGGCTGTCAAGAGGATGAAGAAAATCTCCAAATTTTGATATTCCTCCGGTTATCGTGTAAGCTTTCCAATTATCCGTCTGGTGGTAACGTACACGATTGTATGCTACAAACCGTAAGGCAGTTTCTTGGGGTAACAACGCCATTTTGATGGTCCGATTCAAGCATTTGACCGTTTCCTATAGCTAGCAACGACTATATTTCAAGTTAGCAGTATTCCTAACAGGAGCGACCCTAACTTTTTGTTGGAAGTTCGAATGGGAAATGGACATTCGAATTCAGAGCGGGGGGACGCTCTGAATTCGAAACTGGGGACGCGCCGGCCAGAGGACTCGCACGCAGATGAAATCGGTGAATAAATGCGTGGAACGACAGGATGTCTACTCCTTTTCCACATTCATTACAATCTTCTTCTCTCAAGCGCTTCCTGCTCATTCTCTCGCGGAAGCGTCCGCCCCGATTTCTAGGCTTTGAGCAGTTCAGTGACATCCTTCAGTACGTCAGGGCGTTCTGCGTTTACAAGTTCGTTGCACTAGGTAGGAACTGACGGGCGAGAGCTCACAGCTAAGTGAAAGCATGCCACTGTTTCTGATGTTATATGATATCATGGTTGGAGTGTCGTTTCGAGCATTTCTTATCGCGACAGTAATTATCTCTACACTCGTGGAGCTTTACCTTTTGAACCGGAAGGTCAAATTCATTTCCAGCGGATCAGTGAAAAATGCAATCGGGAGGTCCTGGACGTTCCTTACACGCAGTTTACGTCGACTATTCTGCGCGGATCGAAGTGCTCCGATGAAAGCACTGATAGTCTAGATCTACCAGACCCAGAGTTAACCAATGGAGTTCCTGTGATTCCATAGAGTGGATCGATCCGGAAACTTTCTCTGTCACTTGTCGAGGACCTCTAGATCTTCGAGGAGAGTTTGGGTGTGCGCGGTCATCGCCTTCAAAAGAACTGTAGAATGTATCGATCTGCTGGTCCGAGTCTTGCGTCGCCTGAGACTGCGCATCTAATGGTGCTTGGATACGGATGCACCGTGAAGTTATCAAAGCTTGGGTTTCTGTAAAGATGAAAACTGCCTGCTGGTCTGGCTTTGGATATCCAGAAGTAAGAAGTTGTCCACGTTGTCTCGATCGCCATATATACTGGACATTCACTGTGTACAAAGATCTATTCGACTTCTTCTGATAGCTCAAGAGCCTAGTCATTTCATGGCACTGGAGATCTAGACTTCAGTATTACTCGAGAACTATTCCGAGTGAACTAGTTCCCAGAACTGAGCTGTCGACCCCCAAAACCAGGAGTGCTGCGAACTGATTGATTGACCGGCAGTATATACATATACTTCTTTTTTAGGAAGAAGATGCAGAGTTCATGGACAGAGCGGAACTTGGACTGCATATAGAATTTCAGCACTGTATGCCTTGCAATTTCTGTGAAGGAGAGTTCATACTTTTCCATCAAGATTTACTCAGCAATGGATGAATTTGGTGCAAGTGACATCATTGTTACAGCCTAGTAAACTGTTAAGAAATGTAAATTGCCAAATACTATTCGTCAAGTGAGCACTTGCTAGCTAGGTGCCAACAAAAATATATTATATATTTTTGTTGGCACCTAGCTAGCAAGTGCTCACTTGACCTTACGATAGTTGCATGGAAGTGACTCTGTGTTCCACCACACCACGTGCACATGTTCGATGATCATGACAAAGCTTCTTCGATTACGATGAGAGTAGGACGTTGTCACTGTCATATGTAACTGTTGAATCGTCAGAAGACGTTGTCTGAAAGATAGGTAGGAATCTGTGACAGCCCGTCTGAGGCAAATCAGGACTAAGCAGATATCAGGAAGAAGCTAGTTAATATGCTGAATGGGGGAGGGTTTATCTTCCTGAACTCCACGTAAAGGTATGCCCGTGCGTGCCGATCATATGTACGAGCGTGTTCAACCAAAGTATAATGTTTACACACCTAGGGCCATCATCCGTTGCTCCCGACAGGACTGTAATAGTTCTTTTATAATAGTTACGGAGAAAATGCTTGGCCCAGCCCACGTGCGTAACAGATCGAGTTTTGTCAATTATCTCTCCCACAGTTCTATTTCTTCACTTGCTGGACTGTTAGTTATATTCAGAATCTGTACAGCGAGCTGCTGTACAGATTCTGATAGCTGGTAGCTGAAGCAGAAGGGTCGTGAACCTGAAGTTCAGGGCAACAAAATTGAATAAATCGTCTTCGATTACAATTATGTGTATACAGAGATATCGATACAATCCGCAAATCGTACTAGAACTTCTTCAAGGTCCTGCGTACAGGCTCTTGAGGATATCTTTCGAGTTTCAGCTTAACAATCTATTCGCAAGAACCTACTAGTGGTAAGGTAAGCACACAACACCGCCCTCGTGTTGAAGGATAATATAAGTTCACGTTCTTTTCTCTTTTGACTGTTCATTTATCTCTGTGTAGTGAATACCTGTTCCTATGATCTCTCAGTTCTTTTTTCCCTCTTGTGTATCCGTTCGTATCTCTTTCTTGTGTAACTCCCATGTTCTCCTGTTCCCCTGTTCTCTGTTCTTTCACTAAGGCACCCCCAATGACCTCTACTCTGGAGATGATGACAGATCCATTGTCTGATCTTATGTCCTCAGCTTCAGCTGTGTATGTGAGCTCCTGCTAACTCTTGCCTTATTCAACATGGTATCAAAGCAAGGCAGCGATATGCAAGAGAGAGAGAGAGTTTTTAGAAAGAGGGCTTGACAAGAGGAAAAGAGAGTCTGAGTGAAGATGCAGATGTACTCTCTTGACTGGGAGAGTAAAATGCGAATGTGGGCTGAATTGTGATCAGAAATGTTTCGGTTTTGAGAGTATTTTACAGTTCCAGAGAGTTTGAAACTCTATTTTGAGAGGTTTTTCGAGATTTTTTGACGATTTCAATGGCACCTACCTATGGTGGCTTGTCAGGAAGAGTCTAATTAAGTAGGATACACCCTTTCTTGGATTTTTCATGATGGTGACAAGTTATCTTAAATGCACCTTTGACCAGCGTTTTGAGAGGGTTAGAGACGTTTTCTACGGATTCTGAGAGCACTCTATCGTAGAAAACGGCTCCACCTTTCTAACGAAATTTTTTTCGATCGATTCTGATCTCGTTTGAAACTGTCATCATACTTTGTTCAACTTTGATCCTCGATTTGAAGACCTTAGAGGTCTTTTTAGAGAAAACTAAAATTTTCCCCCATACCTCTCATATTCTATAAGTCTTACTTTCACTTTGCCAACACGCATACCAAGTTTCATTCCACTTGGAGACTGTTTGGTTAGACCAGATCTTTGACAGTGCACAATGGCGTCGGTTACCATAAGTGACAATTTACTTTATGATTCTCATAAGTTGAACACTTCGAACTATCCTATCTGGAAAGCTAGGGTACAGGCCATACTTGCTGGATATGACTTGTGGAAGTTTGTTATTGGTTCACATGAGAGACCGATTGCTCCAGAAGAGGCTATTCTGTGGGACAGACGTGATCAATTAGCACTTTCTGTTATCAAGATGACAGTGAAAGAGGTTGAATTTGTTGATATCCTAGATACAGAAACTTCGAAAGCAGCATGGGATATTTTTACCAAGAAACATGAAGTGGTGAAAGAGGGGAAGTTGAGAGTTCTTAAGGATAAGCTCGCAACCTTGCAAATGCAAGAGGGTAAGAGCATTGAGGATCATTTTATGGCTCTCAAATCCCTCTTACAGGACATCAAAACCTTAGGAGGAAGAGTTGAGGGTTCAGAGGCTATACATTCGTTTCTTGAAAGTCTCCCTCTTGCTTATGAGACATTCTTGAAGGCTATGGAGGTACGTCTTGGAAAGATTGAGATGGACGAACTGGAGAGTTTGGTGCTACAAGGGGGAACTTTCGAGGGAAGAGGAAATCATTTCCTCCCAACAAAAGGTGGAATACCGGTGCTGGGCCAGTCAACCAAGGAGGAGCCTCTTCGGTATATGCACAAGGTGACAAGAAGCGTTAGAATGAAACATGTCATTACTGTGATAAACCAGGTCACTTTGCTCGTGAGTGCAGATTGAAGACAAGACACGAAAGTACTGGTAAGGGCAAAAACAGAGCAAATCTTGCTCACGCTAAGTCTCCAGAAGAAGGTAATGAGCAGCTGTTTTTTACTGCTCTGTACACCAGTAAGTTAGATCATCCATGGTGGATAGATTCTAGAGCATCTAACCATATCTCTTCCATTCGAGAGTGGTTTCACAACTTTCAGGAAATCACCAATGGACCAACAGTTGGTCTAGGAGATGGTGAGAGATACGAAGTTAAGGGACAAGGTGATATTCACCTCCAACTACCTACTAGAGCAATATTTCGAGTTGAGGGAGTTTGGTACATACCTCGTGTGGTGCATAACTTGCTCAGTTTTGGAAGGTTAGTCCAAGCTGACTTTTACATCAACTTCAACAACAAAAGATGCATCATACATGACAATCAAGGTGTAGTCGCAAGAGGCAATGTGATAGGTCATTTGTATGAGCTTGAAGCTACTTCCTTACCTGAAGTTTTGCTTACTGCTACTGTACAAGAGAAGACAGATTTGTGGCACAGAAGGCTAGGTCACATGAGTTCAGATAGAATGAACTTGCTGTACAAGTTCAACCTAGTTGATGGAGTACAAAAATTTGATTCTTTGCACAAGCCATGTGGGATCTGCTTGAAGGGAAAACAGGTTCAGAAGAAGTTCTCTTCAACAGCAAGAAGGGCTACAGCTCCACTAGATTTATTGCATATAGATCTAGCAGGACCCATTGATCCTCCATCATTAGAAATAAACATGTTGATAGTTGATGATTACTCATGAAAAATGTGGGTGAGGTTTTTGAGGAAAAAGAATGAAGCTTTCACACACATGAAAGACTTCAAAACGGAGGTTGAGCTTCAGACTAGCAGGAAAATTCAAAAAATCAAGAGTGACAGAGGAGGGGAGTTTCTGTCCAAAGCAGCGGAGGCTTTCTACAAGTCCAAAGGCATCATACGACAACTAAGTGCACATTACACTCCACAACAAAACGGAGTGGTGGAGAGGAAGAACAGAGAGGTTGCTGAAGTAACCAGATGTCTACTCAAGGATGGAGGACTACCTAGGAAGCTGTGGGCTGAAGCAGTAAACACTGCAGTATACCTTCTCAACCGAAGTCTAACAAAGGTGGTGGAAAGTATGAGCCTTGAAGAGACTTTCACAGGTATAAAACCAGATATCTCGAACCTTAGAGTGTTTGGGTGTAAGGCGTATGTACTTGTGCCTAGAGAGTTGAGGAAGAAGTTAGACGACTGTTCTAAAGTCTGCACTTTCATAGGCTACTCTGAACAAACGAAGGGATATAGACTACTTGACAGTAAAGAGAAGATTGTCATTAGTAGGGATGTTTTTTTTTATGAGACAAATCATACTCCTCATCTTGAGGTAGAGAAGAAAGAGACTACCACTACCTCCAATGGTACTAGTCTAGCTTTCAGATTCTCTCTTTCTGATATGTTACAAGATAATCATTCTGATGGGAATGTACCAAAAGTTGTTAGAGGTAGTGTAGATGTTGATGTTGCTGAAGCCGAACATATCGTGCAGTCACCTGAGTTGGTAGTAGATCTAGGAGATCTTGCCACACAAACTACAGTTCCAGCTTCAGTACCTGAACAAGTGCTTCAACCACTTCCGAATCAAGTAAATCTACTCGAATCTACTCGAATCAGGAGGCTACCTGCTCGACTTGCAAAGATGTGGTAGTAGAGGCGATTGACAACGCAGAACCACTGAAGTTCGAAGATGCTATGAAGTATGAGAAGTGGACAAAGGCAATGAAGGAGGAGTTCACTGCATTGCAGAAAAACGACACTTGGTTCTTGACAATTCTTCCTGAAGGGAAGAAGTTGATTGGAACCAAATGGGTGTTCAAAACGAAGTATCATGCTGATGATACAGTTTAGAGATATAAAGCTCGACTTGTAGCCAAGGGCTATCTACAGCAGCAAGGGGAGGACTATGGTGAGACGTTCGCTCCTGTAGCGAAGATGAGTTATGTTAGGCTGCTAATAGCATATTCTATGCTTCAGAACTGGAAAGTTTGGCAACTAGATGTGAAGAATGCTTTTCTGAATGGTAAGATACAAGAGGATGTATATATTCAGCAGCCACAAGGTTTTCAGGTTGCTGGAAAAGAACAGTTAGTATACAAACTTCATAAAGCCTTGTACGACATTAAGCAGGCTCCTAGAGCTTGGTTTACTAGGATAGACAGTTTCTTAAGGAAGAAGGGTTTCTCTTCTACAAGGGAAGATCCGAATCTATATATCCTAGTTACAGCAAAAGGGAGAGTAGTATTGCTGTTGTATGTGGATGATGTAATCCTTTTAGGCAGCGATGAAGAGGCTATCTCTTTAGTGAAGTTACAGTTATCTACAGAGTTTGAGATGACTGACCTGGGCAGACTTACCTACTGTCTTGGAGTTCATTTAGTCGAAGATGGAGAAGATCTGTACCTTGTACAAGATAAGTACATCAACGATACATTGAGGGAGTATTAGATGCAGGACTGCAAGTCAATGCCTACTCCAGTGATACTTTTGAAGGATTGGACTACTCAGCATGGGTTTGACGAAGCGGTTGACAAAATTGAGTACAGGAGACTAGTGGGAAAGCTGATCTATTTGGTTGTGACGACCAGATCAGATCTAGCTTATGCTGTAAGCAAGCTTGGCTAGGAGATGGAGGATCCAAGAGTTCCACATTTGAAGACAGCGAAACGAGTACTCAGGTATCTGAAAGGTACTACGTTTCATGGACTGAAGTTTACTTCAATTAATCCTAAAGCTCTAACAGGCTTTACGGATGCTGACTGGGCAGGTGATGTCATAGATCGGAAATCAAGATCTGGTTATGCCTTCCTGCTTGCAGGTGCAGCTGTTACTTGGCAAAGTAAGAAACAGAAGGTTTCTTCTTTGTCATCCACAGAAGCCGAATATCATGGACTGTGTAATGCAGTTCAGGAAGTCGTGTAGATAAGATGGATGCTGGAAGATCTGAGAGAGGTTCAAAGAGAACCAACTACCATTTTTACTGATAACATGAGTAGCATTGCTCTTGCCAGAAATCAAGTTCATCATGCGAGGACATAGCACATTGAGGTGCAGGTCCATTTTATTCGTGACAAAATACAAAGTGGAGAGGTATGTGCCACTTGGGTACATATTGATGACCAACTAGCAGATATATTCACTAAATCTTTGTCTAAACCTCAGTTTGATAAACTGAGAAATGGCCTTGGTATATGTGAACTGCCCGTGATCTTACGAGGGAGTGTTGAAGGATAATATAGGTTCACATTTTTTTCTCTTTTGACTATTCATTTATCTCTGTGTAATGAATATCTGTCTCTATGACCTCTCAGTTCCTTTCTCCCTCTTGTGTATCTGTTCGTATCTCCTTCTTGTTTAACTCCCCTGTTCTCCTGTTCCCCTGTTCTCTGTTCCTTCACTGAGACACCCCCAATGAGCTCTACCTGGAGATGATGACAAATCCATTGTTTGATCTTATGTCCGTAGCTTCAGTTGTGTCTGTGAGCTCCTGCTAACTCTTGTCTTATTCAACACCTTGCTGTTCACAAATACTTGGTGGAGTCAACCTCAAAAGGTCTCTTCGGAGCTCCCGTGAACTTGTTGTTTGTCAGATCGATCGTAGTGAGAGAACCCAAGCTGTCGATGCATGATGCGTAGGAATCCTGAAGGTTGTTCTTCAAAATAAGGGTGTTCAAGAACAAATACACAAGAGAGAGAAAGGAACTGAGAGGTCATAAGGACAGATATTCACTACACAGAGAACTGAACTGACACACATAAAAAGAACGTGAACTTATATATTATCTTTCAACACCCCTTGTAAGATCATGGGCAGTTCTCTACTAAGGTCATTTCTCATTTTGTCAAACTGAGGTTTAGACAAAGGTTTAGTGAATATATCTGTCAATTGATCATCAGTATATATCCAAGTGACACATAACTCTCCACTTTGTATTTATCACGAATAAAATGGACCTGCACCTCAATGTGCTTTGTCCTTGCATGATGGACTGGATTTCTGACAAGAGCAATGCTACTCATGTTATCAATAAAAATGATAGTTGGTTCTCTTCTCCCAGATCCTCCAGCATCCATCTTATCCACACGACTTCTTGAACTGCATTACACAGTCCACGATATTCTGTTTTTGTGGATGACAAAGAAGAAACCTTCTATTTCTTATTTTGCCAAGTAATAGTTGCACCTGCAAGCAGGAATGCATAACCGGATCTTGATTTCCGGTCTATGACATCACCTGCCCAGTCAACATCCGTAAAGCCTATTAGAACTATAGGATTAATTGAAATAAGCTTCAATCCATGAAACGAAGTACCTTTCAGATACTTGAGTAATCGTTTCGCTGCCTTCAAATGTGAAACTCTTACCATCTCCTGATCAAGCTTACTTACAGCATAAGCTAGATCTGGTCTGGTCGTTACAACCAAATAGATTAGCTTTCTCACTAGTCTTCTGTACTCAGTTTTGTCAACCGCTTCGTCAAATCCATGCTAAGTAGACCAATCCTTCGAAAGTATTATTGGAGTAGGCACTGGCTTGCAGTCCTGCATTTGATACTCTTTCAATGTATCGTTGATGTACTTATCATGTACAAGGTACAGATCTTCTCCATCTTCGACTAAATGAACTCCAAGATAGTAGGTAAGTCTGCCCAAGTCAGTCATCTCAAACTCTGTAGTTAACTCTAACTTCACTAAAGAGATAACTTCTTCATCGCTGCCTGAAAAGACTACATCATCCACATACAGCAGCAACACTACTCTCCCTTATGCTGTAACTAGGATATATAAATTAGGATCTCCCCTTATAGAAGAGAAACCCTTCTTCTTTAAGAAACTGTCTATTCTAGTAAACCAAGCTCAGGAACTTGCTTAATGTCATACAAGGCTTTACGAAGTTTGTATACTAATTGTTCTTTTCCAACAACCTGAAAACTTTGTGGCTGCTGAATGTATACATCCTCTTGTATTTTATCATTCAGAAAAGCATTCTTCACATCTAGTTGTCATACTTTTCAGTTCTGAAGCATAAAATATGCTACTTCAATCATTTTTCCAAGGATCATATCTTTGTCGTCTGATGTCCATTCTTAGCTAATAAGGTATCCCTGGAAAGCTTTTTGTCTATAAAATGCAATTAGATTTTCATACCCAAGATATACACATCGTACTTCTTGTATTTCTGCTCAACATAATACTTCGACGAAGAAACTCTATACTACAACTAAAACTATTCTATCTTGTCATCTATGCTAACTAATCTACTTCTTTACTAACAAAAACAAAAATTTACAAACAAAATGAAAATCCAAGGCTTCACATCTCCTAATATTGAATCATGAATTCATCAATTTGGTTAGCTTCTCCATCTTCATCATTCTTGTTTTGTCGAGATTGCAAATAACGAGTGTTAGGAAGATAGTGGAGGATTTCATTCTGCTTTGCATGCACGTGTGCCAGGCCAACTGATTTTAGTTCATCCACAAGCAATGTATTGAGAAATCAGTCTTCGATGGAGGATCCACACGTTTCTAAAATAATCTGCCGTGCATGGAAGTCCACGATCCTTCATAAGTCTCATTCACCTTATACAAGAATCTTACTCTTCATCGAGAAGAGGAATGAAACAGGAGCGCTTTGACCGCTTATCTTTTCCACATGACCTTGAACATAAGCTCTGTAGTCAACCACTTCTTGTATCAAGTAGAGAACATCTCTTTCTTCTTCAGCATCAAAAACCTCTAACATGAATTGCAGAAGAGACGCTACATGCTTGTGCGATAATGCACCATTCACTTTTGAGAAGAATGCATCCACATCCTCATTTGTGTGTCCCACAATAAGAAATGACATGGTCACAGTTTCAAAACCTCCTCAAACAACCAATCTACTACAAAACGTCACATCAACCGATTCTTGTTATCCTTGGCAGAGTTGTCCACTTGTAGTAGAAGTTGTCGTGGTAGAGAATTAAAGTCCCAACGACATTCACGGAATTGTTGCTTGTGTTTTCTATCCAAGGAACTCCAAAGATCACCTGTAAATCGTTTGTAATCACAAAACAGTTCCGCAAGAGATGTTATAGTGAAGTTGGGAACACTTGGTCATAATCCTCTGACAGCAATACATGCAAATATACTCGCACCATAGCCGTGCAACAGCATATCTATTCAAATGCAGAAATAAGATATGTCAATTCTGTTTAAGAGATGATAGTAGTTGTTAGATCATATAAAGGTTAATTGACAACTTTGTTGTTTTCAAACTGGAATAAGTAAACACAATAAGAATATTACACGTTAACGTCAAAGCCAAAGGAGAGGTGTTTCTCATCAATGACTTGATGAATTCAGCAAGACGAGGAATAGTTGTCTTGAACTGACCCATTTTGTCATGAATTATCAACATATACACGTCAAGAAGCAGTATGGCAAGTTGACTGTTTGCATAGTAACAATTTCGACCAGACATCTGCATGATCAAGTGTCATTCTTTTTCGTACTCCAAAGCTACAAGTTTAACATTTCTTCTTTCTCGCATCAACTACTCCTTCAAAGTAATGTATTTTTTACACTTGGCAAACGCAGTGCGTCAACTAATTTAACATTCATCACATCTTATAACATAAATTATATTAATATTTCAGTAAATTAACATTTAATAAATAACATTACTTACATATTTAACTAATGTAACTAGCATAACATTTTAATATTTCCTAAGTTAATTAACATCTCATGTTACATACTAACATAAACAATCATAAACTACTTTGCATGTTACTTAAGTACAGTGTAATTTTAAAAAACTAAAAGACTAAAGCTAACTAACATAACCTATAAACTAACCCAAGCATATTAATTAACATGTATTTACGTATATGTTATTATGCATGTAAAACAAAGATAGTCATACGAAGAAAAATTCTTCATGGAATAACTTTACGGAGGGACTTACGAAATGAAAGGCTTCATAAGTACAGAAAATCTCATAACATGGGATCACGAAGGCTTTACAAAGCTTTCCGCTTCATAAATCCGATGTGCTTACGAAACGGATCGCTTCGTAACTATTTAAGGTTACAAAGGAAAATGCTTCGCAAGTTTGTTTGAAAACCTAAAACGTTAGCTCAATGAATATATTTTCGACCATTCTTGATTTTCAGAGTTTAGTAACAAGTCGTAGAGCAGCAAGAAACAAACCAGACATTCTAAACACATTTAGGAGAGTTTTCAGAGACTCAGAGAGGACGTGTGGGTGCAGGTTGAGTGTGCAGGTGATCTTGGGAAGGGATTGAGACTGACATGTGGATAGTGCAGCTGTTCTCTGAGGTGCACATGTACAACTCTTCTAAAGCATCGAGCTTGCTATCTGTGATGAACCAGTGACACATTAAGATCGCTCTTTTTTCAAAAACAAATCACATTTTGTGAGGGTTACTTGAGTGTTTGCGAGTGATCAGCTCGCCTTCTAGGTGAGATTTCGACCTTCTTTGGAGTATACTTGCATTATCACTTACTGTTAGCATCTTTTTGAGAAGAGAAACTGAACATACTGTTAGAGAAAGGATTGCCAAAGACCTATTAGAAGCATGAACTCGTCTCATAGGTATCTTACTAACCACTAACACTCTTTGCGGTCATTTTTGACCTTTATGGCTTCCTCTAGTAGGTCAGATCGACCTCCTCCTATCCTTCTTTCAAAAGATTAGAAATATGAACAGTTTTAGATTGTCATGCAAGCTTATGAGAAAAAAGAGAAGTCTATGACGTCAAACAAAATATCTCGCATGATGACTGACATGATGCACGCATATGTGAGAAACACAATTTGCTCTAGAGACACGTCAGTCCTTCCTCATGAGTAGTGTATAGCCACTCCTCCAACACAAGAGTCTACAACGAGAGAGAGGACTGCTCGTCTTCATAGTAGGTCAAAGAAGAAGGAGTTGAAAGAGAGCGAATTTACAAAGTGTGTGAAAGAAGATAAGCGACTTAAGCTCGAGTTTGATGAGCTACTTTTTCTGATTGGTTCATCCTTTCAGTTACCTCAGTCTCGAATGAAGACTATTGTCGACTTGAATTGGAAGCCCATGTGCTCTGGAGCGATATTCCTCTTCGTGATAGAGTGAGAGTGTGAATTGATATAGAGCTCGAGCCATTTTTGGAATGGCTCTTCTATTAGTGAGAAGTGGATGCGAGAGCACGTGCAGAATGTGCTCAACAATCATCGATACGAGACACATCACAAGATTTGTCAGATGTTGAAGGAGTTGGGGTCAAATGATGAGCCAACATGTCTTCTTGGAGTTCCGGATGAGAGCTTTGTTACGCTTCATCTAGTGGAGAGAAGCTTGTGGCAAACGACATGTGTGATGATGCTTGAGGTCACTGAGAAGGAGCATGTAGTCAGCAGAACCCTCAAGAATTTTAACAGAGGATTAAGGACTCTCTGAAGCTCGGAAGAAGCCATTCTAAAGAGTGTGAGCCTCCAGAAACCTCAGCTGGATCTGAGAAGCGCAGCATCCTCTTTGCAAGAGTTTGCTGTGTGGAGTAGTAACTGGAAAAAGTAGAGTTGAACCACCAGAAGACGAGATCTACTTCTAGAAGTCGACTCGAGAAGACTAGAAGCCATGCAAGCGGCCAATAATCATCTTCCATGTCTTCTCAGTGTACATTTGTGTTATATTTTAAGTAGTAGTTGTGTGATACGTTCTAGAGCACCTTTTAGAGGGTCTAGAAACTACGTGGTTGTGAGGAACTTTGAGCGGAACTAGTATGTTTATGACTTTGGTCAGATCTTAGTACTTAGAACAGTGTGACTAGTGTAAATCTTCTTGGGGAACGAAATATTTTATGCTACAATGATGTAAAAGAGAAATCCTAAGACATTACATCCGGATATGTCTTTTTTGGTTTCTTCGCTATGATTTTTAACCTTTTGGTTTGATTAGAGTTCTAGTTGGTTATGTACCGCTTGTGGTATCTAGTTTTAGCTAAGGGCTTGTACATGGATGTTGTTTGGACCTG
The DNA here is from genome assembly GCA_036924285.1 of Asterella californica. Taxonomy (NCBI): domain Eukaryota; kingdom Viridiplantae; phylum Streptophyta; class Marchantiopsida; order Marchantiales; family Aytoniaceae; genus Asterella; species Asterella californica. The sequence continues at coordinate 19,493,071 of JAYKYS010000008.1, forward strand.
GGTTTGAATTGTGCGATACTAGTGCAAAGCTTTTTGTTAGTGCTTAGCAAAAGGATATTTCTTTTGCTTTGAGCTACGCTTCGGTAGTTCTGGATCTAGTTTGAGATTCATAGAATTGTTTTAGGAGGTTGGGTGCAGATTGCAGACCACTCAAGTCTATTTCTCAGTTTTTTGTTCTTAGAGAAAAAACAACGAGAGTGTATATAAAGTGAGACTGGTATATCTTGCGAAGCTTGTTCTCGTGATTGTTTTTCTCTTTCTTATCTCGGATGATATCTCCACATCCAGGAACCTCGAGTTTTCCTGGACAACCTTCATGCAAAATCTGATATAATAACGATTCAATACTATGTGTGGTGATCTTGTCAAAAACTTTACGTTACGTGTTAGTCATATTGATCGAAGAAATTCTAAGTGAAAAATCTTCCAGATTTAACATAGGTTTGGAGAACTTGGTGGTATATCCCAAGAGTTTCTCCTCTACCAAAAAACCTAAGTCGCTGATGCTCTTAATATATGTGTGAAGAAAAAATATCATTTTATCAGACTTTTATGACATTTTTACAGTCTATGAGAAAATACACTTCATATTCTATCGTTTGACACCGAATGCACTCAATTGGATTGTTGAACTTCTGGATACGTTGTACTTATCATCAAGATACAATACATGATTTTGTATTGAAGTTGTCTACTTTTCCTGTCTACAATTTCGTCATGGATATATTTGAACATTTGAGACCATTGAAGAGTTTTTTGAAGGTCTCTCTCTCATTCTTCACAAAAGTGAGGACGAGATGTTACAAACGTATTTAATTTTAAGTGTCTTGTTGCAATAGTATTTTCAAACAGAGGATTAGTCGTCACACCCACTCGAATCCTAGTAATATCTGACATTGGAAATGCAAAATTACCTATGTACTTCAGGTTCGAAATTTCTCGTGGATTACGGTAGCACACTTGAACTACAATTGGCATAGAAAATCTCTTGGTTAATTAAATGGTGACATTTGGCAAGGACTGTCAAATGCTGTTCAATTCTATGAGTATATATTCGTCTATAATATATTTATATAAAATAAATTTTCTTATTTTATAAATATTTCTTGAGAATTGATGATCCAATTTCCAAGAGGAGCAGTAATCTTTGTTTTTTGCAATAACATCAATCTCAAATCTATTAGTAGAGTTTTTCTCAAATCTATCAAGATAGTTTTCTAACCCCTTGCAGGGAATATTTATGTCTAGTTTCTTCTAACCAAGAAAAGTATCTGAGATATGTGTATTAAGCCTTTTGGCATTGATATCTTATCAACTTTGAGTTGTCCAAACGTTTTCCATCGCGGCGTATGAAACGATTGAACCAAATGACTTCATGACTTAAATACCGTAAATCCAAAGGAAGAAGAGTAACTTGAATGACTTCGAGCCATGCTTGCAAAAAGTTCTCCAATCTTGGGGATCTTATCAGTATACTGGAGGTTGGATCTGTGTTTGGGGAGAATAATCCCACTATGGGGAAGGTAAGTGATCAAATTCAGTATCCATTTGGCGTGTATCGCTCGGAGTTGGAACCAAGATCTATAACATTTAACCCACATAAAGAAAAAGATCAACACAAGACTGTAAGTGTCCAAAGCGAAAAATATGTGTTAGAACTCTATATTTCCAAATATCTATTGGTTTGGACGAAAGTCCGAAGCATCGCTTGAATCTTCATCAGTACTCTTAGTGGCTGTGGAATATGTGCTGCTGTGAACCAATCCCTTAACAAACTATAACGTTGACTGTACTTATGAAGACAGCTTAGTGGAACCGACTGGACTCTGGAGTCTGAACATAAGTCGATAACGGTCTAGATCGATATCACCAGTGGGAATATCTTTAGGAACAGCCAAATCAACCTACAATTATCTTGTGCCTTCATAACTACGTTCTTTGGCGCGGACCGTACAGTTCAAAATGCGATACAGTTTGTTGTCACATAGCTTAGATTGTATCTGTAGCTTAGAATCTGATTGTTGTAACATAGCTACATTCTATGCTCGTCATACGCAAACAAAGAAAAGACCAAGCGACATGCCTGCATACTTGATCTGTTTCTTGTTTTCGCTTCTCATGATCAAATTAAGCACGTGATCTGAAGCCCCTGTTCAAGTTGAACAATCAATATCAACTCCCTTCAAGAGTCGGTTTCAGTCTTGTTCCTCTGTTTTCAGGTGCTCTGCCTCCATTAAACGTTGCATACCAGAACGATCTCCATATACATCGAGTTCTGGAAAACAGTTGTCGAACACATCCAGCAAACGATGCAACCCTAATTCCATTGCTGGCCCTAATCATCAGATCTGCGGTGTATCCACAGCTTTTGTATATCATAAAGGTTATCAGAACAGTAAATGCAACGGAATTTATACCACTTTTCGGCCCCTTCGACTAACTCTGACCGCTCCTTACCTCCACCCGTAAAGGTCTCAAGAGCACACTTGTAGACTGGTGGTGTTGTTTACCATTTTCAGTTCTCTCGCTGAATCGGGTGCACTTGAATAATTCTATCTAAGTATGTTTACTCTCAAGCTCCGGTAAGCATAAGAGAACAGAAATACGCTGGGAATCATGTAAGGACCCCGTTGCAAGAGCTCTGCTTGAAGGTCTCATTGCCTTGGAAACTTGGATCCCTAAGACTGCGAACCCGGTGAAAGTCAGGAGCAGAGGTGACGACGTGCAGTAAAACCTCTGTAGAGAATTCCAAGCCACTAGTACTGTTACTGGACCGACAGGGTACTGAAGTCAGTCCAAACAGTGCTCCAAATCTCGCTATTCTGTTCAAAGTGCATGCAATCAGTACACTGCATGGCACTGTAACACAATGACATGTAAGTTCGAACCTGATAAATGCCCGATATCACTCGATTGGCCAATACAAAGCTGGGACTAGCTAAGACACTGTTGAACTCTTCTTACTCTTGGTCCAGAGTAACATGTTATCGCTGCGCTGGAAGTGAACTAGAACCCCTCAGCGGCTCAGCCTCAAGCTTGCCTGAGCGTACACCGTCCACCAGCAAGGAGACTCACAAGTTTGAGGGCGGAACGACAATGTGCATACCTCGAATTCGAAAATCAACGCTGTGGCCATGAAAGAATTGTCTCAAACTCGCGTTGGTCGTCGTTTTTGCTCCGCAGACGTTGGTGGTAAAGCTGCAGTGATCAGGTGGCTCACAAACGCCGGGAAGGGCTGTGGACATCCTGTACATATCACTGGGTACTAAGTCGGTGACGTAAATAAAGTGGATACCTATCACGAAGCACAACTCGAGACAGGGTCGTTGTTGAACTGGCTTGTATCTACGCTCCAGTTCGATCAATTGTCTAAAGTAAGTTGACATTTATCATTCATAGCTTGTCCTGACCATGAATACTACCAGGTAATGACCAGGTTTAGAACCCTCTGCAATGGTGTACGTAGTTCTCTGAATGTTGATGTTGAACGGAAGAGCATCTTCTGGTTCTGCAGAGGGAATGATGCACAAGCTGGCGTATATGTACATCTGCTGTTTGGATGGTTATTCTAAACCTAAGCTTTCTAATTGCCGTAGTTTAGCGTACACCAGAAGGAATCTGCGTCTCCAAAGTACTATGGCTTTTATTGGGATATCAGGCATAAAAGAAATCAAGCAAATAAGATAAAACATGACCTGGTAGCTTTCGGAAAGTGATCTCTACTAGCTTATTACCGTAACCCATCCACGTCTTGTGTCGTCGGCCACCCTGAAGCACAGAGGTAGTCAGTGACCCATAGAAGATATCTGTTCGACTATGCTGGCAGAAGTCATGCTCATGTGGGTCAGACACCAGCAGTAAGTCGGGTGAAGCATGCAGATGATACCGAACGCAGCTTTGCTTTTCCCAGGGTGTACTGGATGGACATGAGCAACTAGGAGATCCAATCAAACCATGAGCAGTCGTCAGAGCTAGGAGAAGTTGGAGAGTGTAGCAAGTCTCTACATTTTTACATCTTAATGACAGCCTCTTTGCCAGCCAAGTTCCACCTGTAGCATGTTGTCAGCAGGAAGAATCAAGCATATTAGCCGAATTTAGCTGACGGAAACCAAAGTAGGAAAGTGAGAGAATAGAGAGGCAGATCCCAATGATGGGCTGAGATCCGCTGTCTCAGTCGTAAAGCTTGCATGAAAAGCTAATGCCCAACCCCAAGGATCATTACAGAAAGACGTTTGTAATCATTACTTTGCGTGTGCACGGATCTGTCCAAGTCACTGATTCCGTATCTTGGGAATCAACAACGAAAGGAACTGACACTCTGTGGGAGGTGAAATAACGATAACAGAAAAATATGAAGCCAGTGGTTCTGAATACGAAGACGGAACTGCTGATGTGGAATCTCCAGTTATGTGATATCTGAGCTTCTGTCCTAGGATCCAGATTGATATCGATGCTCCTGGGGAGAACTTGAGACTACCCAAGCCTGGGAACTTGTCCAGTAGAAAAAGATTGATGTTCACTGTCTTTAACTATTGGTGGCCGGTTATACTGTCAGGTGTATTTGCTTTATTTCGAAAATGAAACGGCTTACTTCGCGCAGGAGCTAGCGTTACACATGTTACTCAAAGGATTTAACTGCTCACGAGGAGAATGCTTGGATCTTGGATCTGACGGAAGAGGAGTCAAAACAGTGACTTGGACGTTCAAGTTAGACAGATACGGTCCCAAAGATAGAAAAGCTATAGCTCAGCTAACTCCTCACACCTGAAGCTGAATGCGGGACCAAATGGAAAATTTGTACAGCTTTCTTCCCGAGTTCCTCCTTCCAGATTCCACTTTTAATTTCCTAACCCTTTTACGGAGAGCATTGCCTCAAATACTCCCGCTCCGAACCATACACAGTGCAGCTAGGTGTTGTTAGTGGCTGTATTCTATAAAGATTGGCATCGATCTGAAACCCTACATTCTAACGTGGAAGTAACAAAAGTAGTACATTACTGGGAGTGGACGAAAGGAAAAGAGTACCTCCATTGTGTAATATTGACAGTTATTTACCTAGAATATTATAGCCTATTGCTGCAATGCAGCAACCTGTATTAAACTGTTTTGTTCAAAACGATGCTGAATCATCAGATTTTTGTATGCAAGAGAAGCTCCTGGTTGACGTCTCCTCGATACTGGCAACAGAACTATGAACGAGATGAAATCGCATTTCAAACCTACTCCGAACAAAAGACTAAGGCTTTCTCCTCTACACTGCTTGACGACAACGGCTCACAAAAACCCAGAAGGTGGCAACATATGCAACCGTATATTACCCACGGTTCTAGAATTATGTACTTCGCATCTGACTTAATTCTGTATTGTGATGAGTGCTCTGCTCTTCCGTTTCTCTTGGTGTATATGCAGACAAGCTGCAGTGGGGACTCGTGAGCTCTCATGCTAGTAACACTTAGAGTTAACTCTACTCATCTTAATTGAACTCTATGAAAAAATAGGAGGAAAAAGTAGTTCTATGATTGCTCGTGGGCAGTACGTCAGAGGATCTCATGGATGAAGAATAACGTTGACTTCTACTTTTGGTTTACGCGGGAGGTGGTTGTGGATAAGGACGCCAACGCAGTCGTGTTTATGTAAGATAATGATTTCAAGTTATGTTAAGTACTTTAGGAATAATATAATAGGCTCCGAATCTTTTGTCTTTGGCTCGAAGCAAAGTGCACATCACTTCTGGCAGCATTGCACCCACTCTTGCCGACCATTTGGCCCGCTTTCTCCTCACTAATCGCAGCAACAACAACTAAGTCTTCTTAGATAAGCTTAAGATGTTAGCAACCGACAATTTTCTACTAGCTGAAGTATGAAGTCAACTGGTAAGTGGAGGCAGCTGAAACCGACTTTGACAGAAATGTCTAACAAAGGGATTCAGTTGGTAATTACGTCAGGGAATGTTACACTATACCCGTAGCGGTTGGGATGAGGAGGCTTTTCCTTTCATCATGCTTGCATACTCCAAAAGTGTTGCGACACGATAAACGACGTGAGTCTACCTTCACCCAACATCAGATTGAACTGTACAGTACTTCGTCAAAAATGCAAATTCAATACCTCTAAGCGATTGAAGCAAGTTATGCATCTTGAGTTTTACATGCGGGAACAAAGTGATGAGAAAGATGTACCTCAGCCGCTCCTTTAGGAGGGAAGTGATTCTTCTCAGGTGTGAGAGTTGAGTGACAGAACGTCTCTGTGTCTGGATATGGTAGGCTTTTGCTCATGGAACTTGGCGGAATCATATGTAAATCCGTCAGATAATCCATTAAGTCCCAACATGAGCGGTTCATGCAAATTATCAGGCGGCCTAGGGTTGGTGGTTCTTATCATCTGATTCATCTCCTGTGCCAGAGAGACGTCTTGAAATTCGCTCCCATGTCTCGAGCACTGAAAATTTGGTATCTGACAAGTTCCTAACCGCGGACCTATAACTGATGACATCACTAATCCTTGAATCGTGACCAGAGCCTCACCTGCGAGACGACTGGTTCTGTTGTTTGAAAACTTCATTTCTAACCTGCAGCTAGCACCACTAGTGACTAGTGACTGCCCCGTACTGTATCTTCAGGTTTATTTATGCTTTTGAGAATCTGCACCCCGAGCAACCAGGCCAGGACTGCATGTCTTTCGTAGTAAAAAGCCTGGAGCCTGGTGGGTAGATCATGGACCTAAACGGTCTAAACAGTTAGCCACCATTGCCATGCTCCCTACATACTCCTCAAAGTTGTTGTCTGGTTGGAAGGAACAGAGCCTTGCTTTTAAAATAGACAATCATTTGCACCTTTAGCCCAGAAGTAAAGTTTAGGGTTGGATGGGCCTGAGGCTGGGCATGCAACCATCCTGCCCACCATAAATTGTGGATTCGCATGCTCAGATTCTTTCCAAGCGACCGATTTCCTTGCAGAGCAAATGAGCATCCCCAACGACGGGAAGGAGCCGACTATGCGAGAAAAAATTTACATTAACATATTTCTGTCACGGGAGTGGCTTTGGCTCAAGTAGCATAACCTTCAGGCCGTTGTGGTTTTCTCTTCTGATGCAGGATAGAGAACCTTTATAGAGAAAGCAGAGCGGTGGTTTGTTCAGATGCGGAAGAACAGTGAAAGAGCGTTTTTTTTCTCACCTCGACAACTTTTACTCCAAAAAAAAAAAAATGTAAATGTTAAAATGATATCTGAACCTAGAGTATCATCTGCTAGCTGCATGACAGAAATCTGATAGTCTTCTTTTTGTTGACCGATACTGAACTATTATTAAGCATCATATGCAAAGACTATTTATTTGGCCAATTGCATCTTCAAGGGTTTTTATTTAACATGTGCGGCTGTCTTTATGTCTCTGCAGAAAATAATAAAAATTGTTCAATTGTTATATAAATTGACATAAGAACAAATAACTCATAACTTCAACGCAGACAAGCGAGTCTCCAGGACTATAATTCCGACAGCGTGTTGAAGGATTTGTTATTCTAATTTATGAATAAATTTATCTCTTAACCTTCCTGATGAAAAGTTTACGTAATAAATTTAACTTACCTCTATCTCTCATCTTCAGATGAATATGCATAGCAGTTGTGGTTCCGGCCAGGGAGCGGAAACGGGCGATGGCGAGAAGCGGGGTTTAAATTCGCATCGTCGGTAGGACGCGAGGGGTTGTGGAGAGCAGAAACGGATGACCGCGAAAAGCGGGGTTCAAATTCGGGTCCTCGGTACGGCACGGGGGTTGTGCATACCAAATGAACTCTGGGAACTTTTTGCTCGTTTATTGTTATCGAGATATGTATATATGTTAAATAAAAAATATACATTAAGCAGATGTAAAAATTTAAATTTTTTATAAACATTATTTGTTAGTCCATGCCTGGAAACACGAGGAGAACAGAAGAAAACTCATAAGTCTTGGCTCTGCTCTCGCGCTTCAAAAGATACAAGACTAAAGAATTGTACTCGTGAAAATATTAATTTATTGAAATATTTAATTTAATATCTAACTTTTTCTGCCAAAAAAATTAAATATTAAATCAAACGGTTTTACATTTCCCCCTCTTCCGAGTTAACAGTTGAAGAGAGAAACCTCTATCTCTCATCTTCAGATGAAAAAGGTGAATAAGCAACTATGACCGCCCGGCCATGCCTGCCAGCCGGCCACGACTACAAAGTTAGATGTTGCCAAAGCCTCTACAGATATATTTGGTGGCTTGAATCTTATCACGATGGCGAAACGAGAAAGAAATCAGTAAGTTTAGAATGAAAACAAATAGAAATAGTGAAATCCTGTTGCTATGAGAGTGATAGGGTGTCATGTACCGGTTTAGACATGTGAACATGCAATCAGGAAAGAGAAAGAAAGCATAATTAGAAAACCGACTCACCTCTTGTATATGAACGAAGTTTCGAGATGCAATAAATTCTTCTCCAGCAGAAAGTTGCTGCTGCCCTAGAATCATAAGGTATGTAATCATCCGTCACATGACTTTTTCGTCGATGCTTTTGAGTTACACTCCGTGGGATCATGAGTACCAAGCTAAACTAGCACCCTTCTTCGGCATCCTTTTCCTTTGAATTTATGGATCTTCTCCTTCCCCGGATAGAGGTTCGTGCTCTTCCACAGAAGCCGAATATTCTGGCTTCCCTATCGAGGCTTTATCGAGGAGCGCAGATGCGGCATGCATCCGGCCTGACCCATTAACCCCATGACCACCTGGGTGTTGTAGATCGTCCACGCTCGCCATGCTCGACCTCCTCAAATAGAATGAAGCACCTCGAAAGGCGCGTTCGCTGGGACCCGCCGGCTCTAGTTCTCTTCCACTCTCATACATCAACCTCCTCTACCTTGACTAATCATACCCTCAAGGCGCCTTCACGTCGCGTTTCCTTCCCTGATCTCGGCAAGTTTATAGGCATGCTTCACCGAGAGTTCAAGTTTGTGCTTCGGTAGGACCGCTCCACCTCTTCAACGCTATACTCTAAGCATACGACAAGTGCGCTGGACAAGCGGAACACGCGAAACGAGTGCGTGGACAAGTGCTGGTTGATCCCTGGATTGTATGATACGATAGTACTACACTGAGTGCCGAGCCCATCCAAGTGTCAGTGCGATCTATAAGTTCCATCGTATTATCCGAGATCATAAATCTTTTTTCTTTCTGAATTATTATTAGCTCCGCGATGGCGAGCGACCTGGAGTGCAACTGAACAAATGACAGGGATCCGCTCAAGAACCGGTCACCGGTTCACGAAAGAGGTTTCAAATCCTCCGGTCACGCAAGTAATCGATTTTGGTACATCTATCTTAATTTGTTTTTCATCTTCTTCTTTTCTTTTCTCTTTTCATTTTATTTAAGATGAAGGATATTTTTATCTTCATTTGTTTTTCTCAAATGCTGCTTTGACGTTAACTTTTAGAGACAGAAATCGAGTAAGTGATTTATAAGAGGAGGTTAGTTAAAGGTTGACAAATTTAATAAGTTCTTTTTCATGTCTTGTTACAAACACCTTCCGTCTGCCCATAAGCATCCCCAACTGCCTTGTAAAGTGAAAACGTCTAAGTGTTAAAAATATATATTGCAATAAGCTATAATAAAAAATCAAAATTTATAAATATTAAATGTTAACTTCACCGAGAGTAGCAAATTGACCCAGACAGAACCCATAAGTGAAGAGCGGACCGAGACCTTCCTGGAAGTATAAGTCCAGGAGTTGAATTGTCAATATGCGTCGTTTAACAAAGGTATTTAATATATATCCTAACTCTTCCCGTCGAAAGGATTAGGATATATATTAAATCCCATGTACACTCCGAGTGTACATGGGTGAATAAATAAGCAGCCTTGAATCTTGTCCATATACATCTTCTTCATATGGACAGATCAAATATGCAAAAATCTTAATTTCTGATGAATAAATAGAAGGATGACTGGTAATCATGAGATGATGAAGAGCAGGATAACTGCAAGGATCTGTTTTGTGTAATGGACTAGTATGGATCGTGTTGCTAGACTAATAAGCATGCTCGATCAACTTCCGTATTTTTGCTCTCTTTAAGATATAAGAAATGATGTAAATATTATATAAATATTCTAATTAAGTAAAAATTAAAATCAAAATAATATTTAAATGTTAACTGTTTGTTTCAATAACATAGAAGAACTTCTTATAAAACCCATAAGTGGAATGTGATACTTTGCGGATACAAGTGAGGGAAGGTGCTACATTAAATTCATAAATACATTAATACACTAATTTACTACCTAACCCTTCCCGTCGAAAAGGTTAGGTAGTAAATTAAGGTTGCAGCCCTCTTCCCTCTTCAGATGGAAGAGGTGAATATGCAACCAAAGCGCACATCCGGCCGGGAGCCGGAAGACGACAAGCAAGAATTTAGAGTAAAAATTCACTTTCATTATTAGTTGAAGCATTCCAAGGAAAAAGATAACGTTGTGATAAAAATAATCAATTACACTTATATTTCTGGTAGAAGTCTGAAAGAAGAACCATGAATTTTGTACTTCGAGACAACAAGTTAAATTTGTAGTTCTAAATATATTAACTCTATATGTAAACCGGCGGTGATATTTGTCCTGAGATAAAATAAACAGGTTAAATTTATACTCCTAAAATTATAGAACTTTTGACACTTGGACGTATACTCATCAAAACAGGGTAATAAAACCATAAACATTGCGAGAAACAGTGCTCCACTTGCGGAATAAAGGAAGTGAAGTACCCCAGGAAATTTTTCTATTGTTTATATTCAGTTTATGGACTGTTTAGAGGGGTAGAAGGGACTATAGAACTTGTGTTATGAGACAGCAATGCAGATTTTCATTGGTTCATGTCCAAAATAAAACTTTAATCTTTTAAACTAACTGTCACTGAACATCAGTTAAGTGATAATGCAAGGAAGTCATAAGTCGAATAAGCAGCCTTGAATCTTGCCCATATACATCTTCTTCATGAATAAATAATCATCCCCAACGGGGATGCTTATGCTTATCGTTGTGGATGCTTATGCTTATTCACCTCTATAATCTAAGACTCATCGGGAAGTTGGGTTTTGTTCGGACAGCGCGTCATCGACTGAGTTTCAGTCTCATTTCGTCACACGTGAGCACTTACCGAAGAAGATGGAGGAGGAGTGGCACACTCATTAATTTATTGCCTAACCTTTCCCGCGGGGAGGGTTAGGGAAAAAATTTAAGCTGAAATTAAGACTGAAGTAATTATGTGATATGACCCCGGACATATACTTTCCAGTTCGAAGTGCATTTCTACGTGTTACCTTTGTGGATTATGTCAAGAATATTTGCTGGTTTGCAATCTGTTAACATTTAATATTACAATAAACATTATTTATTTACAATGCTTTATCTAAAATAGATTTAATTTTTATATGTTCTATTATAATACAGAAAAAGGAATCTTTCTCGTGTACGGTCCAAGTTGTACTCTTCTCGTAATAAAAGAGCAAGTTTCCATCCAGAGTTTATCATTTTTTTCTTGCTTTTCTTTTTCCTTCATCCCTAGTAGAAAGCACGAGAAGTATGCATATTCACCTCCTCTACTAGAAGATGGATGAGGTAAATATGTAGAGGTTTAATTTATTATTTAATGTTTTTACTAAAAAGATTTGCATGATAAATTAATATTTGATGAAATTGACATGTATACGTTAGTAGTCTCTTGCACTTATAATTTCTGAAGCGTGTTCTTGTGTGTTCATTTCATGGGTTGTGTATGGACCCTCTTGTAATTGTAGATGTGGTTATCATTTAACGTTAATTGTTTCTATATAATAATTTATTGTAATATGTTTACATAATATTTACATCTTTTCGGATAAGAAAAAGCGAACAAATGTTCCCCGAAGGTACCTAGCATGCATATTCATTTTCTTCGACACAAGGAAACAGAACAAAAATAGTATACAACATCAGAATTCCTAGACTAGTAATTAAAATCATATTACAGTTGTAATAACTCAAACCTCAGTCAAACTCCTTCTCGTGGGTATCAGCGCATTAGAAATAGAAGAGAACTGCTAATGCGTTGTTTCTTTCCACAAGTATAGTTAAATGCACGGAAGGGTAAGACTCTCCTAGGATTCAACACCTCTAGTTTCAAACATATATATATCTTTAACAATGACATCTAGTTTTTCAATTTTTGTCATAAGTGTTTAAGATTTAAGGTTTAGAGCATCATCACACACACAATTTTCCGTCTACATTATCTGTTTCCGAAGCTAGGCTTCAGGGTTGGGCTGAAACATGTACTCCGCACTGTCTCTCAGTTTCAGTTTTTAGGAGGTCAAAATAGACTGCCGTACACACTCTGCTGTATGTGGAGATGAGTTTCAAACGAGCATGATTTTGCTAAGCGGCCAGCATTTCCGTTTAGGCACGTGTGTAGTCTTTCCATGTTGACAGACGAGTCCACGGTGTAGCAAGTTAGAGAATCGTGCAGCAGTCTGTTCGAACGCAGGAATGTGGACAGCGAACACAGAGCGTATGTCGATTGTCTTCGAGAGCTTTGCTTTGCTGTTTCGCAAAACAGCAAAATTTCCTGAACCAGCCGCTGTCCACTTCCATCGACTGGTGTGTAGTAGATGTGTGACATTTGAGGTCTCGTAGCTGCAATATCTAGAGTTGTTTGGACTTGGTGACTATATTTGTGGTGCGAGAAAATCAGAGCATCAAATATCATGACATTGAGACGAGCCGTTACTGAGATTTTTCCTACAGCAGAAGTGGAAGCTCTTGAAGATGATATCTTTGGATCTCCACATGAATCTCTTGTCAGCTTGGATAGCTAGCGATTGTCATTTCAGCATATTCTTTTTAATGGTCCGCACGCTGGTGGCGGAAGACTGTATACTATTTCATCGAATTTAGAAGAAATTTTTGGATCATCGTTGGATGATACACAACCATTCGAAGAAGAACCAGCTCCACATCAAGAAGCTCCACAATTCGAACCGTCGAGGCCGATTGCAGCTGCTGGTGTTTTTGTGTCTTTTGTGTTCACTGACAGTGCTGATGCTGAATCGAGACCTACGTCACCTGTATAAGATAACATTCAGTCGAATAAACGATTCAGTTGGCAAGATTGGCAGATTGTGATTTTGATAGAGGTCAAGAGAGCAGAGGCAGAGGAGGTAGGTGCTAGTTCTGGCAGGGAGCTAAGGGGATCAGCAGACATAAAGCTTCGAAGAGTTCAGGCATACTTGAAGATAAAAAGTGTTCATGTGGATGTTACTCAAATTAAGAACAAGTGGAATAACCTTATTAGTTCTTTTCGAAAAGTTAGAGATCACAACAACACCTCTAGAAATGCCCTCTATTCAGCTCTGGACAAGGATGAAAGAAAGACCAAAAAACTTCCTACTGAGTTCAGCATACATATTTATCCGTTGATAGAGTGCTGGTTTGGAAAACGACCTTCGTCTTGCATAACGGAGTCCTTGGCACCCAGCAATGGTCTCGCATCTGTCCCTGAAGTAGTCATATCTGATTCGGAGATTCGAAATTCTAACTCTCCAGAGGCTGAGACCTCAAGTCGTCACAATTCAGGAAAGAGAAAATGAGACATGAGCAAGTCTGCGTGTGTCCTAAATAGTACATTGTCAACCTCCTCAAACTCGATTGTAGAGATAGAGGAGAAGAAGCTTCAGGTCTACAGAGAACTTGGAAATCAGAAGCTAACCACTTGAAACTCGCAAAGCCGAAAGTGCACACATCTGCGGAGAAAAATTAGTTAGTGTTATAGACAAGGTTGCAGGACCATTGGTTCATATCGACTTTGCTCTCCATAGAAATCAAGTAGGTGAGTACACTGTCAGTTCAGCCTTTGATGCCCTGTTTTGATTTTGAGGATATGTTGTCCCACTTGTGCTTAGTAGTAACATGTTTGTGTTACTATTTTGTAATGTCAAACCACTCTGCCTTCAAGCACTATATGAGCAAGTTGATGGATGCAATAGGATGAAGTTTCTGATATCTCATGTGGCCATATTTATGTTTCAATGGTTGTTGGTCCATGAAACTATTTCAGACCCCCGTAAGCTTGTAATGTAATGTATGTTTGGGTGAAGCTAGTTTTAGTTCAGAAGCTCAAAACTGCTGAGTTATTCTTTGTGTTATTTTGAGTTATTCTCTGTATGGCTTAGGAATACGTGCAGACCTACAAATAGTGTTGAGCACAGTTGTGACTGCCGTAATGCTGGCTGTTGAGATAGTAGCTAAGTTTGACAGTTTCATGGAGGTGGAGGATGAAGACATTGGAAGCGAGATCATATCACAGTCGGTGCATGACTTACTAGCCCGGGTAGTGTTGATTCCTCATCAAGCAATCATTGTTCATATCTTAGAGACAAAATAATTTGCATGGGGTGAAGTCTAGATCTGTGATCTGGTTTGATTATTATTTGAGGTCTAGTTATGATGAGGACCGTTGGTTTTTGAACATTACGGATGCCCAAACACATGTTCTTAGAGATCGTGCATATGTTATCTCCACGCCTAGTCAAACAAAATACATCGTTCATGAAAGCAGTGCTTGCTGAAGTGAGGGTAGGTGCAGCTATTCTGAGACTGTCATCCGATATGACTCATTTCCATGTTGGTGAGAGGTTTGGCATAGGTGAGTATTTTGAGGATGTAGTGTATGCTATAAACTTGGTCATCTGTCCAATATTTGTTAGAGGTCAGTGGGAGCTGAGATGAAGCGAATCAGCCGTGGTTTTTTTAAGAAAGTCGGCCTTCCTAACTGTCAAGGGGCCATTGATGGTTCCCACATCCCAATTAGAGCTCCTCCAAGTGAGTTGTGGCCAGTGGAGTACTACAATCATAAGCACTTTCATTCTCTAGTTCTGCAAGCTGTTTGCGAGACGAAAGTTTCTTAGATATTAGTTGTGAGAGGGTCGTAAGCAATCATGATGCTATGGTGTTTAAGAACTCAGCTTTATGGACTCTTATATAGGATGGTAGGGTGCTTGCTGATCCAATAGTGCAACTGCCTAGTGGGTTCCAGCTTCGCCCTTCTAGGAGATTCTGGGTATACTCTAAAGCGATGGAGGTTGACTCTTTATCACTTGAGGCCTCACTCAACTGCTGGGTAAATATTTTTCACCGAGCGTCAGATAAGAGGACTATATGCATTGAACAGGCATTTGGTGTACTGAAAGGACGATTCAACATCCTTAACGTGGTTATAACAAGTAATGTTTTATGGGCTGCTGAAATAGTAAAAGCATGTTGCACATTGCATAATTTTTTGGTTCGAAATAAAGTGATCCATGATAGGACACTCACAGAGACAAGCAGCTTCAGTGACACTCCGGTGTTAGACGTCCTACGACCTTGAGAAAACGAGATCAGAGAAGTAATCATGGCGTTTTTGACTTTAAGTTAAAAGACTTGCAACACCAGGTCCGTACCATTCAGTTACTTGCCTCTAGTTCATTATAGTTATGTACACATTTTGCATCGATGGTTCAGCTTTGGCAAGTTCAGTTTTGACTTTCTCTATTTTGTAGGCAAGATTGTAAAGATAATCGTACATATAAGCAGGTCACTTGGAGACTTCCTTACAAGAGTACCTTCTAAATGCACTTTACATGTACAGTATAGTGAAGAGTTCTGAGCCTCTCGTTCTTGTAAGTACCTTATATTAGTGGGGCAGTTAAGAAATCTGTTCAACCACTATATTTTCGATGGCCATCTACTGATATGCTAAAACTCTTCGAAGTTTGCATCTACTAACCTGCTAAAACGCATCAGAATTGGACTATCAAGTGCCAACCAATTGTTCTTTTGGCCTGGTAGTTAGAACAAGGCTAAATAGAGTCTAAAACTTGCTTTGAACTTTGCTGCTGGGAGCTGGGAGCTGGGAGCTGGGAGCTGCCTGTGCTGTTCGCTGTTCACTGCTGTTAGTCCGATTCTGTTTCTATCGATGGGTGTGTATGAGTGTTTTTGTCTTTTAAGAACTAGTCGAGTCTGCGGAGTCTTCGTTGGATGTCTTTATTGAATTTTGATATACTTAAATCAACTTCGCACCGTTGTTGATTGTGATGTAAGAAGACAGATGTGGACACTCGACTGTGATTATGAGTCCACTGGGCACTCAGTTCCAAAATCAGTTTTACTCACGTAAGTTCTAGATTCGGACGACTGGCAGATTGCAGACGGAAACCTCTCAACTATGAAGTGAATTTCACCCACGAAATTGGAGGAGCAATTCCTTGAATGACATCGAGTCTGCATGGATTGGTATATCGATGCAGATCATGCATATGAAGATGTGATCTTTTCTTCAATTTATGAGCTCTCGATGTGTATAATTTGGAAGCTTTGCTGCAGATGGATATGACAGCAGAGACGCGTTGTGAAGGACTTGCTCAAGGAACTTTTCACGGTTTCTGAACTCTACAAGATCGATTTTTGTTTGTGCGAGGCAGTAGATAGAGGATTCTCATGTCTTGGTGAATGCGAGGCATGTGGGAGTCCTTGGGTCTATTTCTGTTAAATCTTACAGTCAATATCGCAAAGAGAGTGTACATGATGTTTATCGATCCGATGTGAAATAAAGCATTCGCTTCAGTATATCATGGCCTTGAAATTCCAATTACAATTTTCGATTGCACACAGTCGATGTATATCATCGAGTCAAATTAGTACAGTTTTGTTTCAATCAGATCCGGCAGCCGAGAAAGAAAAGAAAGACACTCTTGCAGTTCACACTCTCACTCTCACAGTTTGCGTTAGCTTGCAAATGCGATCGCGACGGAAGGCACTGTGCGGGATTGCATGTAAACCACTGCTCGACAGCCGAGAAAGAAACGAGAAGGACATATCCTCTCTCTCAGTTCGTGTTAGCTTGTAAATGCGATCGTGGCGGAAGGCACTGCACAAGATTGCATGTAAACTGAGGTCGACACTAGAGTTGATAGCTGGACATTAAGGACATCACAAAATTTCAATTTCTCCTAGTACAGTGTTCTCTCATCAATCTCGATCTTGGCACCTATCTTGTGAATCGATCGAAGTTGAGATATCGTGTGAATATGACATCAATCTCGATCTTGGCACCTATCTTGTGAATCGATCGAAGTTGAGATATTGTGTGAATATGACATGGCTATCCAGCTTGGCAAGTTCGAGTCTTTCTGCAAGAATGATAGCTTATATGCGCGGTTACGCGGCAGAACGTGAAGTATTGAAAGATGCGAAGACAATGATGGATTTCAATATTTGCACGTACATGAAACTGCGGGATTGTCTGTGTGGTGCTCTTTCAGTTTAAGACAAAGAATCGCAGCAAAAATGATAGCAGTTTCACAAGCTCATCACGGTATAATAATATATAATCTCATACAAGCGAGACTGAAACCGGTGATGCGGTGACGCTCTTAGGGTGCTCTTTCTCTTGGACTCTTCTCCGCTGCATGTGTATTATTGAGGTTACAGATGATTTTACACAGTAGTTTGAATTGTAACTACGGTATATATCGTGCGCATACACATCGCTACACAACGTACATCACTGTCAGAGATACATCACACATACACATAACACATGGACGATCTCATACACATACACAAGTGTACCACAATGAGCGAAATCTCTTGGTTCGTTGAAGGACGCGATCTCGCTCCTTGGCAGTTACTGTGCCTACGACCACGCAAGTACGTAGATACTCCATTACGGTCACATCATCATGGATATATCGCTGGTCTGGAACACCATCTCCCCCCTTAAGGATCCAGAGACTCGTCATCTACTCTCCGACTTGAGAAAGATACGACCTGGCCCTCCATACTAGAGTTCATGACCAACACACAAAGAAAGATAGATGCATGTCATCTTGGCATTTTCTCCTCATCAACCTCATCATGTCATTGAGCCTCAGTATGATCCTGCTAACTCGTGCATGGATTATGGCTCAACCCATCGGCATCTAAGTTTGCAACTCCAAGTCTATGCACTACCTGGAAGTCATACTCTTGTAAGATAAGAGCTCATCGTGCAAGCTTCTCTGTAAGCTTATCGGACTTAATCAACCACTTGAGCGGCTGGTGATCAGTGATGAGAGTAAAAGGGTTCTCAAACAAATAACATCAGAAGTTGCAATAGTCCACACTGCAGCTAAACACTCCTCCTCGTACGAACTGTAACTCACCTCCACCGAATTGTTGAAGCGACTGACATACGCCACCACAAACTCTTTTTTCTCATCATCATGCTTAGTCAGCACTGCTCCAAGTCTCAACATACTCCAGTCAGTGTGCAATTGGAAGAGACGCTCCCTAACGGGTCTCCTCAAGATAGGAGCATATGTCAACTTATCCTTGAGCTCTACAAAAGCTCGCTCTTGCTCATCTCTCCACTGCCACTCCTGGTCCACCTTCATCAGGTTGGTCAAGGGCTTCGCAATTGCACTAAATCTCTTCACGTATCGACGATAAATGATAAAATGATATGTACTCACTCCATCATGCCAACGGGCACTAAACGATCACTAAAGTCGAGCCAAAATCCACTCTATGCTCGCAGAGAATCCAGATTGCACTCACCAAGACTATCCATCATAGCCATGAGCTTGAAGGCTCAACTCGAAGAACTAAGGCCTCCAAGCCCTACTTGTGAAGTATACCCTTAGTGGGCTATCTCAAGAACTCGCCCTAACGGCACTAAACGACCATATCGAGATTAGTCACTCCGCATTCGGTCAACCTAGCCGGGGTGCCAAATTAACGTGACATATAATTAAGCTGGAATGGGACATCCACACGTTACAATCAAACCTCGTTATAGTCACACACTTGGTAACTTTAATTATGTGATTATAACGTTTTTGTGATTGTAAATTTATAGCCACATTACTGAAAAAATATAAAATATGTTTATATGTATATAATCACTTCAATCACAGAAAATTAGTAAATATAACTAAAAAAGAGAGTAAAAAATATATCAAATGTATTATGTAAACCTTGTCTAGTGTTTAGTGAACAATGGATAACAATATCTCACGAAAGAAAGCAAAATAAAATAAAATATTCATACGAGAATATTTTTTGTTATGAAAATCTTAGAATTTATTTTGTCATAAACTTTTCATTTCTTTTTGTCTTTTTGTCATTTATAATCGTCTTTGTATTTTTCTTGTTAAAATATGTTTATATATTGTGTGATAATGACTATAACAAGATAAATTTAGAAGGAAATGATCCGTAACCACGAAAGATATGACTCTAACTCAATTGCAAATATATCGGGTGTGATTATAACAAGGTTTGACCATAATGCATATTTGATTAAAGTACACAAATCAAGTTTTTATTCTCACACAAATGATGATCATAAATCCACAAGATTAAATGACCTAAGTTCTTCATTAAATGAGCTTAAATTCTTCCTTACATCGATCGGCAGTACTCCCGGACCACTACTTGTATTCGTAAATGGGTTGTGAAATTTCTCTCCGGTTCCACCCAATTTTCTTTCAAGGTCTTCCAACTTTATTATATTTCAGTGATTAATCTCTCAAGAATACAAACTTATTAACAACTCAACTAGTAAACTCCACACTTGGTTACTCAGACTCCAGTCAAAAATCTCTTGTTAACAAGTTGAAGAATGTCTTTATGCATCACCGCTCTCTGATTGTGCAATAGGATGCTAGCTATGGCTCCCAGCTGAACTCGGTAGCATGCATATTATGTATATTCGCCCTCTTCCAAGTTCGGAAGAGAGAGAATATACATGGCTTTTAATTTATGTCTTAAACTTCTCTCTTGGAAAGGTTAGGTTATAAATTAAAAGTTGAAAAACTGAAAGTATTATTGATCATGGAAGGCACAAGCATTAATATTAGAATCTCGGGGTGTTGTTTATGGATTTTCAGTGACCATAATGACAATCTGTAATCAAATGAAGCAGTGCAGAATTTAAATTTAACTATTTAAATTTAGAAAACTGTGACTGTCTAAAATTTCCACTCCAACATGTTCTCTCGGAATCCAAACAAGCACCACTATTATCTGTAAGTACTGTCGATGTATTTTTCACTATCTATGTTTAAAACCAGATTTCAACCAATCTTTTATGAAACTTTTGTAATTTGTTTTGATGTTTGTCATTTTCTTTCCCTCAGTCAAAAGACACTTTGGATGCATTTTAGTCTAACTTCTTTGCATATTTCACCTACTCCTGATGGAAGATGCAAATATGTATTTTAAATTTCCTAGCCAAGGATAGTCTGGGAAAGGGACAAGTGGAGTATGAGGGAGAGAATAGAGAGAGTGGATTAGTTCCGGAGGGTGAGATGAACTCATTGACTATTTTCACTTCTGTTAGTGATGTTTTTGTTTAGATTATAGAGAAAAGTTTATATGTTATATAAACATTTTAGAGTAAGTTTAAGTTGAAATGATATTATAAATAATAAACGTTATCATAATCACAAGATACAGTGAGTTTGGAGAGAACCCATAACTACAGAACCTTAACACGTTCTACCCAAACCATAAGACCGGGATCTCATACCAGATAATCATTAAGTTATGGATGATTTAATTTATTACCTAACCCTTCGAAGAGATAAATAATAAGTTAAACCTGCCACTTTCTCCGTCTGAAGATGGAGAAGGTGATTATGCAGGTTTGCCTACTGGAAGAGCCAAATATGCACGGATTTAATTTATTATCTCATCTTTCCGATGAGAAGCGTTAGGTTAAAATAAATTAAATTTTTCATGAAATGTGAAAAATAACGATCAGCAGCACGCATATGTACTTTGGGGAGCATGCTTGTCAGCATTCCCTTTATAGATTAATGTTTTAATTAAATTATTAATATCTATTAAGTTATACAATCCTCGGACTTATAGTTTCAAATATGCATTTTTCATATTATCTTTATGGGTGATGTATGGACAATATCTTACTTTGCACTTTGTTAATATCTAATAATTATCATAAGCATTATTAGTTTATATATTAACTCATATAAAATTTTATTTAATATTTATTCATTTTCTAATTTAAAATAGCAAAATAAGTTTTTCTCGTGTGCATACCAAGTTTAACAATCTCCAACCGCAGTCTCCTTTCTATTTCCTTCCTTGCCCTCTTCCTTCTCTTTTGCTCTTACATGCATATTATTCACCTGCTCTATCTTCAAATGAGAGTGCAGCATGCTCGTTTTATGATAAATTATTCATATTAGATTTTAGCACTTGTAGTTTTAGAAGTATGGTTTGCTTTATGGGTTATGTCAAATTTGTATATTAGTTTAGTCTAGAATTTCTATATATTAACTAGAATTTGTCAAGAAATATATATGTACACGTGCTTTTAGACGAACAATGAAAAAAGCTATTGAAATAGAAAAAAGAAAAAATTAAAAGAATTAAAATATAAATAGCAAGGCGACTTAATGGAGCTGAAATTGCTGAAGAAATTTCCATGGACGAGCCACGTATATATTCAAATATAAATTATTGATAAGAAAAAGGTGAACAAAAATTCTCTGAATTTTAGTCCCGCATACATTAGCTATAGACCTCTCAGCAGCAACTTTGGAGATAAAATAAATCTGTTATTCATAAGAAAATATCTTTCTCTGTCACGTCAGTTTAGCACTTTGGCTAGGTTGACCGAGTGCGGAGTGGCTAATCCCGGCAGGGCCGTTAGTGTCATTAAGACGAGTTCTTGCGATGATCCACTAGAGGTATACTTCATAAGTATAGCTTGGAGGCCTTAGTTCTTCAAGTTGAGCTTTCAAGCTCCTAGCTATGGTGGATAGTCTTGGTGAGTGCAATCTAGAGTCTCTGCGAGTACAGAGTAGATTTGGCTCGACTTTAGTGATTGTTTAGTATCCACTGGCATGGTGGAGTGTGTACATACTATTTATCACTTGAAGAACTCAGATTGTGAGGTTTGATTGAGAGCTTTCAGGTCACAGATTTCAGCTGGTGGTATCTTCGGAGTGGGCAGATCGTTGATATCTTTGATTTGCAGGTGCGCGCATGCGCGGAGTGGTTCTTTTTGGTTGGTGATCGATCGCTGTGTGGATTGCTATTGTTTGAACCTGTTCTTGGTCGAATTGGTGGTGAGGTAGCGCGGAAGCGCTGCTGGAATTTTCTGTGACAGATTTTTGTGATCAATTTGAGGTCGGCAGAAGTGCATCGGTGGACGTCGAGTTGGCATGGGTCGGCAATTTCTGGTGCTGAAGAGTGCAGTAGGTGCGCGCTGGGAAGACGATTCCAACACACAAAAAATCGTTCGATTTGATGAAAGATCGAAAGAGTTACAAGCCGAAGAAGATCGCAGGTGGTCCAAAATCTAACGTAAACTCGCATGCGAGTGCCAATTTGGTAGATTTTGACCTTTTGGAGTGTGTTTTCGACCTCGAAGTTGTTGTATTGGGTGTGTTCTTCTCATACACATCCTTCTTGTGGTGTTCTTCTTCTTCGAGGAGCACAGGTGCGTGAGTGCGGAGACATGAGAGCGGAGTGCGAGAGTACGGAGGCAGAGCAGAGCCCGAGCCATTCGTCATTAAAGAAAACCATTACTCGCAGCAAGAGCCTGCGAGTAATGGTTTTCTTTAACGACGAACTGAATTTCACAAGCGTGAACAAAAGGAGAGATGAATAAGCATCAATACAGTCGTTCGGTCCGAGGATGCTTCCACCCTTCTATTGCTCGTTCCATTCCTTTCCTAACTTCACCACATCGCTTAAGATGCATATTTATTCACACACGCCTCCCTGATCCAAGTCGAACTCCTAACTTTTCTCCCGTAAGCAACCACATGGATGAGTTAATATGCGTCAGAAGTGCGTTGATTTCTTTTAAAAAATAGAAGTTTTTTTTCTCAGATGATATACTGGTATCATTTGCTGCTACTAGATCTAGATTTGACCGTGGTCTGGATCTAGACTGAGATAAAAAACTTCAATTTTAGAAAGAAATAAAATTGACATGTCTAGATATAAACAGACGTTTCTAAGGAAAGTAGAACTGGATCTTGTGAATAGAAAAAAACTGTAAAAGTTGCACACAGAAAGGATCTCATGCAGCAATAAATCATTATTTCTCCGAATGATAAATTATATATTTTGATTTAAGGTCCAACCCTTAACAGAAAAGGTTAAAACATAAATTAGAAAACATTCATATTTCCCTCTTCTGAACTTGGAAGAGGTGAAATATGCATGCTCGGACACATGAAATACATATACAATATACTTTTTCCCAATAATATAGACATCTCTGTTCATAATGCGTTTTCATGGTGCAATCACATATGACTATCATTATAAGGATATTATATACCAAAATGTGCAATAGGAAGAGATTTTTCGAATATATTAAATATCAATTAGTTAAAAAATAAAAAATGAAACATGCTAAAAATATATATTTTGTTTGGAACAAAATAGACTTGGTTACGGGAACATATCTAAAATTACTACACTATTTAGCTTTTCTATAATTACTTTTAGTGCTTCAGAAACTCGGATTCAGTTCCTTGAGTATTAAATTTCCTCGTGCCAAAACGAGTAAAAAGCAAATAAAAAACGTCTCCGACGTCGTGGTTCCCCAGCGGGCCCGGAATATTTTGCTACGATTCCAACTTTTTGAAACGCACTAATAACCTTGAGCTTTTCTCCTTTTTATGGTTTCAAATAATAATATTTCTTTCTAAATGAAAGCTAAAAGATACTGCCCGTTAGACCTGGGCACATAAAAACCCTCATATCTCGATGAGGAATCAATTTATATAGACTCCAAACCCCGCCGGCGCTTGCCAGCATAATGCTTGTTAAGAATGAGGTCAGGGTTTATCTTTTATACTCACTGCCCATGCCGAGAAAGAGAGGTTAAAAAAGGCGTGTACGTGACATTTTCGGTCAGGTTCGATTTGTCCTCTTGTTCCGCTACTATCAGAAGAAATCTTCCCGTCGAGCGCGTCTTCCCCGAAGGAAGGTCATCATGCCCGCACGTACACGGGATTGGCATGGAGTCTCACGATTCTCTCGGTGTTCTCATTTCACTCCGCTCTCGCTTCGATTGATACCCTTCCCGCCCGCTCGCTCGCTCGCTCGCTGGCTGAACACAGCTCAGCTCCGCTCTCTCTCTCGAGAGAGCACCTGTTGCTGCGGCTGCGGTTGCTATTCCTGTGCTGCCGCTGCCTGCTTGCGGGTTCGGGTTCCTTGGCACGGCTTGGCTTGTGGATGATGCTCCTGTTAAACTTCTTCTCACCCACACCGGTCGATCGCTATTCTGTTAGCGCCATGCGCTTTCTTGCTATTGCTCGTCGAGTTTCGTCACCAGATCAGTTGCGATCCGTGGATCGTTCTTCCGAACCTACCTTTCCGCGCGAGTCTGCGTGATCTGTGTAGTGGTTTTCAAGAGGCCGGCCTTTGCTGGAGTCTTGCGGAAAACGTCTTGCTCAAATGTCAAGAACTCCAAACAGGTCCTGTCACGTACGTGACGTCGACGTTCCTTCTTATGGTCGAACGCCCACTCGCTCCAGGTCGTTTAGGCCCTGGTCGATCGCTTCGTCGAACTTCAGTTTTAGGTTTGGGAGGACCAGTGGCCAGATATCCTGAAGAGGTGGCGGCAGTTTGCTCGAAGGCTTTAAGCGGCTAGCTGTAGAATCTGGATAAACATTTGGACTGGGAGAACTGACTGAAGTGGGTCGTACGAAATCGAACAGCAGATTTGAGGTTCTTACTGTCAATCTGTTGAATACTCTTTCGATCTAGTCGATTTCGCGCTAGTGGGAAGAAAGATGGGTAGACCTCTATCTGAGGTTCTCGCTCTAGGGTGCGACGAAGGGACTGGGGAGTTCGCATATGGAAGTAGGGAAGATGAGCGCCGGAAGAAACGCAAGAGAGGAGGGAGGCTCTCGATATGTATGGAGGAGAGAATGAAAGAGATAAATCGAATTCTGCAGGTGGCCTACGACACGGACGAGGATGTCGACGATGATATCGAAGAATTGTATGAAGAGCTTTACCATCATCTTGTGCACTTTACTGTCTTAGATTTCACGAACAAGGAAAGCATTAACGTTTTCTATCTCGGCATGGCCCTGCAAGAAGGTCCTCTTCCCAAGCTGGAAATTCTGGAACTTGGCATGCAGGTGGGATCGGAAGAGGAAATGCAAGCTCTGGCCGACGCAATCACCATGGGCCATTTGCCAAGTCTGAAGTTCCTTAACGTTTCGGAGATTCAGTTCGATGACTGCGACCAGGTAGGTGTCAATGCACTGTCAGGGGCGTTGAGCACCGGCATAGTCTCCTCGTCCCTCGATCAGCTTCATCTAGTGGAGAATGATATCAGCGACGAAGGAATTAAGATTCTAGCGATGGTCATCGCAGGTGGTAATCTCGCATCCCTAAAGCATCTCAATCTGCTGTACAATCACATCGGGGCAGACGGTGCGAAATCGCTCGCTGTGGCTTTAGAATCTGGCCATGTGCCGAATTTGGTAGAATTAGAGCTTAGCAGAAATTGCATAGGGGACGAAGGGGCCGAAGCGCTTTCAAAAGCTCTAGCTTCGGGGAAGCTCCGGAATCTAGATACTCTGGGCCTGTGGATGAATGATATCGGAGTGAAGGGAGCCACAGCACTTGCTCGAGCTCTCGAGTCTGGCAATCTTCCGGCCTTGACAGACATAGGAATCTTGGACTTCGACGACGAAGGGACCAAGGCGATAGTTAAAAGTTTTTCATCAGGACATGTTAGGGCTTTGGAGAAAGTCCATTTCGAACATATTGAGAAGCAAACTGCCATTGACTTGGCCAAGAACGTACTCGAGCCTGGTCACCTGCCCAATCTGCAGGAGCTCAGACTCACGTACACTTCGGACATCGAAACTGTTGAAGCCTTCATCCTTGCCTACCAGAACAACGGTTTCCTCGTAGCGGACCTTCAGGTGGATTGGGATTCAGGACTAGAAGTGCAGCTTTTAGAGGATGAGTTCAACAGAGTTAGGGATCGCAATCTTAGGCTAACTCAGACCATGGCAAATCTATAAGACTCCCTTAACTTGTTGAGTTAGGTTGATCGATTGTGACGAGATTTAGTGCAAAACATTATTACTGTAAAGATCTCTAGGGATCCGGATCTGGAACGGCGGATGGATGATAATTAAAGTCGATACTGAATCTATAAAAAGGAAGTTCAATCTGCTCTTAAAGCTGTTAAATGTGCTGTGGTTATATCAGTGCACCTCGTGAGTCCACGTTTTTCTACCGCCCCCTTTTCTCTTGGCGGATGATGTTTCGGACCTGCTTTCCTAACCAACATGATTGAGGAGTATTTGCTGTCTTGACCATCCGCTTATACATAGATGTGGTTGGAAACTTCACCTACGTACCGATCATGTGATTACATTTTTCTTCCTCGCAATTGCCTTGCATACGCTCACAGGTCTTGTCACGAGTCCTTCACGGCTAAGTGGATACAGGCTTCTCGTGTGGAAGGATAGCGCGGGGTAACTCGTTTTTGATATCACCGTGGCTTTTGGACAAATGCAAATTTCCTTGGGTCTGGTACGTGCGAGCAGCCAGATCTAGAGTGCGTATGAGAATTATCGGAACAATGATTTTGGTATCAAGGGTGCACTCGTTGGGGCTATTTTGGTTGCGTACTGGTAAACTGATTGAAGTCGTGATCATGAAAGGTTTCTCACTTTGCTACTTGCCGATCGATGAATGTGCTTGCGCTTGCGTGCCGTAGACGTTCCATTTGCAAGACTTCCCCAGGAATACGTCAATAAAGCTCCGAATTTTTCTCAGAAGTATGTTGTGGCTTGTGAACATGAACCATTTCGTCTTCTTCAGGACTTGCTATGTTACGATGAACTGCTGACTACAAACGCACGTTGAAGACGCCGTGGTGCAGAAGTAGAAGACTAAATTAATCACAGAAACAGACTCGGACAGGTGCAAACAAGCTGACAGGACCTGTTGGGACGTTCATCGTTGCACGTGGCCATGGCCATGGCGGTCCAGTTCCGGATCGAATCAGATTCCAAGCAGAAGCTTGCTTGAGATCTAGCTAGCTACAGGATAAAGTGCCTTTTGAACGTGATGCATTTTGCTTCATGTGCTTTCAACTCGCGCAGCCTCATTTGATACATGCCGCAGTTGTTGTATTGTAGAAGACCTGTTTGACGGAAGTCTGATCACGTGTACTGCCAGACCACTGACTAATGACCCGGAGGACTTCCACTTCGTATGCTCTCGTGCTGAAAGGCCGCCAACTTGCACGGGAGCTGAAAGCTCATTCTTGACTGGACTCTCCAGTTGGGAGAGTCGTCGTACGTTCCCAACTGGAGAATCGCTCGTGGACATTAGCAGCCAGCAGCTCAAGCATGAACGATGGGATGAAACGCATGAGAGAGCCATGCACATGAACAGTAGCACTTCGAGATGCGCGATGGTGTGGGCGTCATGGCGCTTCATGATCAGTATTCTTTTGCTTTCAAGAGCACTGTTTCCTAGCTTATGGGCTGCATGGCGGACGCCGGACAAGCTGTACACAACACACAACTACCTGTATCGACCACCACATCTTCGTCGATCCAGTTTAGAACAACTCCAATGATGAGCCTTCACGGGATCTGAGAAGTACAGACGTCGAAGTGCAAGTGTCGTATCACAGGGCGTGGTATTAATTACCGAAGTCCGTGGATGTAGAATATTGAGGAGTAGGGAGTTTGTCCGAAATAAGACCCATGTGTACTTTCGGACCTCTTGAGTGTGCACAGATTGTAAAGAAGTGAGAAGTACGGGACACAATGAGTGCTACGTCTGGTGCTGTAGTATATATCTGTTGATTTGGTCGAACTTAACCTTTACTGCAGTCAGCTGCCAGTCCGATCCCTGGGTTGGACATCTACTGTGCTATCTTGCAATTGATCATCGAGTTCGAAAGGTAGGTACTGTATTGAGTTGCAACAGAAGAAGATAACCAAATACAGCAGCTGTCAAACAGTCAGTTGTATAGATCCACTGGTTTTAGATCTCCTCACTTTGAACGCGGGGAACCAAAATCCATAGAAGTCTGGATTTGTTCGAATTCAGTCACTGCACCACGTTTTAGTTTGAGTGATATCTTCATTTAACCTAACCAGTTTGAATGTTTATTCAAAGCTTTTCAGTCGCCCAGCCTTCTTGTACATTCTTCAGGTCTAGATCTACTACAACTTGCAATCTGAAACACATGTGTCTACGCAGCTTGTAAACCGAAACCAAAGTTCACCGAACTAGTCTTTTAAGGCACAACCATCCCGTGGCCACTTGGGAGTCGGGACAGTTTCGTTCCAGTCCCGGCCATTGAAAGTCCCGGCCACTCATACACAGAAGGCATGTCGAACCCTGCACATAAATGCAAGGGATGCAGTAGATATAGTCTGCGATGGCACGACGTTAGACAAGGCTAGGGTTGAGATGAGATTGTTCTGAGGCCATATGGTCACCTTAGAGCTCGAGCCTCAGTGCCAATCCCGGCCCTGGCTGTATATCCAGACTCAAGGCAGAGGAGCTTGAGGAATTCAGTGCTTGAGTTATGGATTTCGAACGGTTGTTTGGACTGATACGATTTGATCGTCACCTCTCATGGTCAAGTTGTCCTCAGGAGAACATTGATGCGAAGTTGGGAGGTACTACTACAAATCGCATCCTTCACCTGAACCATGACAAAACACTGGACGTAAAATAACCTCCCAAAACGACGAATTTGGCCTCGAATGCAGATACAATCGATAGAGAGCGTGAGCGTGTGCCCGAGCATCTGGATCATGGTCACATGTGCCGAACTTCGTGGTCGACTTCTACCTTGGCAGTAAGGGAATCTGGATTCTGGATCCACGACAAGTCATCCCCGAGTTTATAGTTTCACCCACTGTCAGACTTTTCTGAGACCTTCCAAGAAAATGGTCCGGCCCGTACGGAAAAGTATGCGTCGTCGTGCTGACACAGCTGTACGTTTTTCACAAAATCAAACGGAACAGAAGAATCTGAAGAACGATACAGGACATCACGTTATCTGCTCATCAAGTTATTTAACGTACTGCTCACTGCAATTGGTCCGTACCCGCAGATTTGGACTTTGAAACTGAGATCTAATGACATCTCCAGGGGTATCATGGTTCAGTGACCAAGAACTGGTACAGTAATTCCTACTAGAGAGTCAGAGGTGCTTACGAAGAATATTTAATCCAAATCTTATATTCTTTTACTGCAATCCAGAATACAATTGTCTATATCCCAGTCCAGCGCATGATATATACTACACACAACATCAAGGATTCCAAATACAACTTCATCTCCAAGGACAACCAAACAAACTTGTGTTGACAGGAGAAAGTAAACTTCAACTTGCAAGTATAATGGATAACCTTGATTATTCGGGGTAGCAAGAGCTGGTCGCATCTTGAGTTCAAACACTTCACCTTGAACTCTTGAAGAACTCCCTTAACCTAGACAAGGATACATATCTCACTCTTTTGGAGATCCTCGACAAATATAATCTTCTCTGGTGTCTCTCTCATGAGACTCACGATCATCCACGTCATCAAGATATGAGAGTATACTACTGGATCTATAAGGATCTGAGAGTCCAACACGATAAATATAGATATCAACATATAATCTGTAACCTAGAGAAAGAATATGTTACTTCAGATAAGAAAACTATAGTGCAGACACACTCACAGATTTTCAATCACATTTCAAATTATTTCAAGCGGACAAAAGACAAAGATCATACTTGAACACCTAACGAATACACAACTTCTGGATCGGCTAAAAGCTCATCATCATCCACCTCCGGTGTCGTAGCGAGAGCCTTTCCTTTGAGCAAGGGCGTACCTTCTAGCTGTGGTTAGCGATCGATGCACAGCAGAGCGACTAGTATCTCGTAGATTTCACTCTAACTTCCTCGATAACTAAGTACTTTCTCTCTCAGTAAAGGGTCAAGATAACTACACGAAAACGTTGGATGATCATGGGCACGACAAACGGGATATGTGATGACATGATCTCTCGGTAGTATTCCTCTCCGAAGTTTCTCACTACTAGGGCTTCGTACATGGCTTTGGGTCGACAGATGTGTCTTATCTCGCACTGGGTGTTAAAGTTTACAGGAGGGAGCTGATTTAGATCCATCCTTCGTTAGATGAGGATAAAGACAGTGAGATCCCATTCTTGGCCGTAAGTGACAACAGGTAAGATCACAGGGACAGGCGAGAGCATGACTTGCGCGGTAAAGTTATGCCCGAAGGATCCTATCAGAAACTGTTGAAAGTGAACTCGTTCCATATACATCAGTTTAATCGAGAAAGGGTTTCGAAAAAGGAATCTGGGCGGTAAGTAGAGTCCTTCGTCCTTCTCTCACAACATGTGCACTCCAACTACAAAGGTATCTCGATCCATAAAACTCTGATTCAATCTCATAGGATCACCACGATCTCTCCACGAACAATCTCTTGGATTTTTTTTCCCAGGTCGAATGCCCCCACACAGGTCACTCCCCTTTGCTTAAAAGTTTCGAACACAAAACAAAGATAGGTGCAAGCTCCCTAACCAAGCAACCCAGCCTCACGGACCGATGAGGTGGCACACATGCACATCGCATGTTTGGTGCCGTCATACTCATCCACGTGTGGGTCTTCTGGGTGAAAGGTTCTAATGCATGCACCGTAACGTGTCCCAAAAACCAGAGACTAGACTAGACAGGTAGTCGACTCTACAGATCAAGGATCGCACTTTGCCACGTTCAGTGCGAACCTGACAACCACATGACGTGGTTACAACGTAGGCCGCTAAAGTCTCATCTACGCCTAGAATATGCCAAAGCAATACAAACGTCACGCTGGATACTTTTCTGCCAGCTGCCGCTAACAAGACTCGGGACCTGGACTAGATACCGTTGCCGATACAACTCGACAGAAAAACAGCGAACTTTCACACATGATAGTTACAGATCTACAGCTTAGTCTCCTCTCAAACTTGCCACGTAGGTAGGATACTAGAATCCTTACTTACAGGTCAAATTTCAGGAAGATCTGACGGCTAGATCTTCTCCCACAATTAACACAAATCCACAGAAACTAACATGCACTTCCAATCTCAGATTCAGGACAGAAGCTTCTTCGACTAAATGAACCGTCCACTTCCACTCCAACTTCCTGTGCTATCAATTCGGAAGGTAAACTCACTACACAAGAAATTTGAGCCAATTTGACCGTTCTGATCGTCCTCCATAAATCTGCAAACTCGCTGCTTCAGATTGACAGCTTTCTGCACCCCGTCGCCTTCAAATCGCCATTGCGCTCAATCCGCAGAACATCCGGTGGTGAAATTTGTGGTCAGAGCTTCAGCAGCTGACAGACTACAAGCTCATGAAATCTGGTCTTAATCTGACGGCTCAATCACTCAAACTCCTTAATCTTGCAATCGGAAGAGAAAGCTATGTACTCTCATCACTCTATGAACTTCAAATCGCCATAATGTATGCCTTGGACCTCCAAATCGAGTGAAATTTGTGGTCAGATTGCTCCTCCCGTCGAGAGCTCTCCGCCCATGCCCTCTGATCCCCAAAATCCCTCGTCAAAGTGCCCCGAACCTCCCAGAGCGCGCACTTAGGTAGAGGACAAGTTACCTTCACTTTTTGGAGGACCAATGAGAAGTTAAAGGACTCAACTTTGTCCTTTTCTGCCCCATGGAGACCCCCAGCAGATAATAGAGCATTTTAAGCTCATAAGAGCAATGTTTTAGATCCCATTACACCACAACTTCTACAACTGTGCGCAAAACGCACTTATATGCGTAATTTACATACTAGTTGGTCCCACAACAGGACACCGGTGCAAGTGCCTCCACATCACTTTCCTCTGGAATTACATCTGCACTTGACAATCGCATCTCTGTCTCTGTGATCATATGATCGATAACAACACGAGTTGTCACAAAGAAAAAGCTCATAACAGCAACATGCTCCGCACTAGGTCCTAAAAGTTGCATCAGCTGCACGTATGGAGGAAGCAGCGACTCTGGGACTCTGAGCATCTCTCCGGAGATCTCCAGACATCTTCTAAGTCTATATGTCTATCGCCATGTCGAAGAGGATGCATCCTAAGAGACATCATGAAGATAAGAGCAATCTGATAGCTAGAACTAACCTATCAGTCCGGAGGTCCAATCCAGTGCTCATTAGGTGCTCACATATCAGCAACACTTATGACCTAATGATAAAAGATCTTAAAAGAACCCAATGAGTTGAATCCACCGCAAGAAGTCAAGTCAGTTCACAAGGAAATGCTAGCACTGGTTTGGAGGTTCTGCTTGACGTGGAGCCGAACTCCTGTCAGCAAGTGCATCTGGTGTTTCAGTTGGTATTGCTGGATGTTGTAGCATCACTAGATCTAGAGATGACGAGGAAGTTCATGAATCCAGATGCGCAAGCATGCACCAGCAGCCTCTGAAGTGAGATCGATATTGTGATAAGATATATACAGTAACATACTAACCAGAAAAGAACGTTACAAAGATTGAGAACAGTGGTCCATACAACCGGTAATGTCTATTCGGTCAACCGATATTTCTTGCTGATCGAAAATTTGAATCCAGATCTATAATTTCCAAGGCCACTGTCAAACCACCGGGGCAGCCTGCAAAAGTGATTGCTGCCAGGACTGCAGCAGCCTGCCGAAGCTGCTGGCTGCTGGTTTAGAAGAACTCTTTTTGAAACCCCTCCTCACTCCTCTTTATTCTTCCTTTCCCTATAGTCCACACTGATTTTTGTTTTCTCTCTTTCTTATCTTTTTTTTCTCTCCCTTCACTCTCTCTCACATCTGTTATTTAAAATAGATTTTCAATACTTAGATTTCTGCAGCAATCTTAAGAGTTGTTATTTTAAAGTTTTATTTTTTAACCGTTAAAGTATTCAATAGTTATAGTTTCACTTCTGGTCTATTTTATTTTTTGAGCTGAGCGAGCCTCCATCTCGGATTCGGGTAACTGGAACCCGAATCGGAACTTGCTGTATCGTTGATCTCATCAGAAGCTCCGTCCTCCCCGGCAGATACGTTGTCATGACTCATTAGGCTCCATGGCGCTACTTTACTGGATATTAGCTCAAAGCATGACTTCTGGTCTCCGTCTGCGACTCCCGTGTGCATCGTTCAGTACCATTCGCTACATTCTGTAATGAATTACTCCCCATGAGGTGATACCAGCATCAATGCTTGCACTGGATCCGCGTGCAGAAGAATCTACGTCCATCAGCAACCAAAAGTGAACCCTAAGACTGAAATTGAAGGCCAATGATTCAAGTAGAGATTTGCAACATGAAGGCGTGAGGGCTACGGTTTTAGGTGGAGGAGCCTGCTGTCTGTGGGGCCAGTGCTATCATTTCTTCCGGAAAGAGGCTTAATAGCTAGTAGGTCGCCAGCTGACCTTATTTGATCGAGGTATCGATGGTTTCGGTGTTCGTAGGTAACGGTACATGTACACGTCAACGAGAAAGATATCAAACCAGGATATAAAACATTTAGCCACGCCTGTCGATGGAGCGAGAGAGATAGAGCAAGAATCATTCAAATTCGTAGAGCTTGTGAGTAATTTTGCAGGTAGTTTCATGTGTAAAGTTTGAACCTCTAGAGGTTCCGCTCTTGAGCAGCACCTATTAATTAATTTCCTCTTCCTGCTGCAACTTCAGTCCAACCTGAACATCAATGCAACACTCATGATGATCATGAGCTAGCCTCCAGACATCAGTTACCCTAGACATACCACTTCGATGCTTGAAGCATTTCGACAGTCAAGGGTCCCTGCCTGATATCAATCTCCATATTCTGAGGACTAAAGTACTTATACCCAGTCTCGAGCTCGATAGGCTAGGAACCTTCGTGCAGCGTTATTTAGGTCAGGAATTCGAAGTTTTCCCCTCTAGCCGAAGGTTGATGCGATGATCCACTACAAATTAAATTCAGCAGGATTTTCTTCACAATCTACGCAGAGGAACTCCAGAAGCTAGCATGTAAAGTTTTTCCGCAAGTAAACTTCGTATCATCTTTCGACATTCAAGTCGTATTACAGCATGCTGCAAACAGTAATTAATTAAGACCAACAATACGATCCCAGCAGAAAGCATATACATGCATTGATAAGGTATGACGGATGAGCAGAATTTGGTCATTCTCAAGTCTGTCCCTCTCTCCAATCCATTTGCTCACTGAGAAGCTAGGGAGCCCGCACGATTTCATTTTCACCAGCCATCTCATCCAAAAGGAATTCATTCAAGTTTAGGACTATTTTTGCGAACTTTCTGGCCAGTGAACAAGAAATAGGTTCTGCTGTTTTCTCTACCAATCTCTACCAAACCAATTAAACGATTGAAAAGTATATAAAGATTCAGAGGGTTCGAAGGAATCGATCTTCCGGCGTATGGTGAGTCCGAATATATATACCTTCGACCGTTGAGATATAAATGCGGTAGTCCTCCAAACATACGGTTGGAGCTTTAAACCACAAGTTCGGGTATAAAACCCCGAAGCTCTCACGCGGCGCCCTTTCTTGTCACTGTAGCAAGGGGAGAGTGCGGCGCCCTTTCTTGTCACTGTAGCAAGGGGAGAGTGCGGTGAGCGGCGGACTGTGTTCGGAGACCGGAGAGCGACAGACGTGTTCTCGGCGAACGGTTAGGGTTCTAGGTGTCTTGTGGTGGGGTCGTATGTTTTTTTGCGAGAGGAGAGCAGAGGCCATCGTTACACTCTGCGTGCTCGTTGTCTATGGAGAGTTTGAAAGAGTCGATGAAATCAATGCAAGCAATCAGTGCGGTAGTTTAGAGACGACTTCACGGAGTATCTCGTCGGACATCGTGACTAGTTTACTTGGCTGTGGATTTACGCATATACTCGGATTCGCTTTTCTGCAAATGCGGCTCTGTTTTGACTGGACCTTGCTAAGTGTATTCTAACTAATTCGGCTCTGTTTTGACTCCTTTGATTTTGAATAAGCTTCATTTGTCGGCGGTGCATCGTTTCTTGGTGGTGCCTGTATTCTTTCGCTTAGCGAGCTCTCTACTCGCTCTTGGTTATTTTTCATTTTGCAGGTCTTTTTCTGGACCTCGCTAAGTGCATTCTAACTAATGCGGCTTTGTTTTGACTCTCTTTGTTTTAGGTGTTTCTCATTTGTTGGCGGTGCATCGGTTCTTGGTGGTTCTTGTTTCTTGGTGGTTCTCGCTTAGCTTATTTCAACTCGCTCTTGGTTATTTCTCGTTTTGCAGGTCCTTTTCTGGACCTCGCTAAGTGTATTCTGACTAATGCGCTGATCTTGTCGTCTGATACAGCGCGTTCTGTCGTGACCATGCGAACTCGAACTCAGGGATGCGAGGTATATGTTCGGTAGACATCTTATCTCTGAGACTATTTCAAACTGAACTGTTACTGTTACTCGGTTTCCTTCCTACAGCTCTATTAGTAGCTCCTCTCTCTAACCTCTCTTTTCTCGGGACAGAGAGGTGGTTTGAATTTTTTATCTTCATGACCAAAACGGGTGAGCAGATATTTGAGATCATATTAGACTCCTTGCAAGATATTTCGAGCAAACCGTGTTTTGACTCTGTGCTAGAGGACGTCTGGAAGTTTTCTTGGCCAGGGACAGATGAGAATGGGGCACCGAGACGCTTCACCAGATTAGTGAGTCTGGATCGGTTGCGAGAGCTTTATCCACACTTTTCTGATTCTTGTAATGTGTTCGCTGCGTCTTTGGAGATGGAGCCAGATAACTTTTTGATGGCTGCTTGTTATGTTTGGTCTGAGAGTGAACCTAGGAGAAAGTGTTTTCAAGTATACAAATATCTCTCTTACGCATCAGGATAGAGAGAGAGAAAGCAGTTTCTAGAGTTTCTACAGTTAGCAGTTCAACAGAGTTGGGAAGAGCCCAGCGAGGAGCATGTAGGATACATCCCGTGATTTCTCTTCCGTTCCAGGATTTGATTTATCTTATTACAAGTGTTTGTTGTTTCAGTATTTTATTGGCTTGAGCCTCCTCCCCTCTTGCGAGGGGAGTGAACCTTCGCTGGGATGACCAGCTAGATGGGTTCAACTCCCATCGAAGATATTATATGGTATTTGAGAACCTGTCACTTATGCAAACTTGTGATCTGAGTCGAGTAGCTTGTGGCTTCGTCTGTTGGCTTGTTCCTTCTCTCAAGTCAGTGAGCCCAGGTTTCGTAAGCAGTGAAGCTTTTTTCTCTTTGTTATGGACAGGCAATGGGTAACTTGTGCGGACAGTGGGTAACTTCAAACATCACTACCCCAGGAAATGCTCACTCAGCATGTGCACGTACACGCGGCCCATGAGTGATCGTGATTGTGACCTTTATATTTTCATTTGCCAAAAGTTAGGTGCTCTGAAAGCCCGATCTTTCGAATCCCAAGTGAAAGGGGAGAGGGAAGTTCAGTAAACTGTACCTTTACATATACACAAGACGTATGGAGGAACGTCCTTACCTTATGTTAGTGTGTTCATAAAAGTTTCTTCGAAGAGCTCAACAGGAGTAGTCACAGCCGAGGACACAGACTTAGATGTAGACAATTAGGAACTTCTTACTCCAGTTTAGTGATTTTGATGACACACATGTTCTTCTGAAGATTATTCTTTTCAATTTTCAAACTTTAGAGAGAATGCGCTGGACTACGACATTTTGTTGCGAGTTTCGAGATCCAATATGCTTATGCATCGCAAGAACCAAGTCTCGGCAGATAGATTCGTTCTCACTACTGTATGAAGACGAGAGAGGCCGAAATAAAGTGGATACCTCGAACTACATACCTCCATCGATATTTACTGATCACGGTATGAGGCGGCCTTTGAACTCTTCACATGTTAGGCTACAGACGACGTTAGACTACGAAAGATATGATGCATCTTTCACTCGCTTTGGAAATTTTAGATGAGTATCCCCTCTACAGAAAGCCATAAAGTTCATGACTGCCTTCATCATGTTTACTTCTGTCACTTATTTACCTACTACTAGTAGCACCCCTTCCCGTAAACTTGATAAGATACTCCCCCTCTTAGCCACTTTGTCACAAATTGTAACGAAGAGTAGAGCCATTAGTGACAAAATCATGACAGCAGTTCACAACGAAAAAACACAGGACTCTCTTCAAGTTACTCCCTTTCAGCAATAACTACCTGTAAGATCTAGAAAGAGAATCGCGCACGTTTTCATGTTTGAGAAGAGATCCTCGAGTTCCGAGGTGACAACGTTTCAGAGTTTTGAGGCAAATACTGTCAGCCGTGGAACCTCGCCTGATCCCGAAATAATAATCACCTGATAATCAACAGGTCAGTATTTTGCAAGCATGAAAATAATTTGTGAAAGAAACCATATTCATTTTTCGCTTATTTATCCACTAATATAAAAAGCAAAAGAAGTGAAGATAATCAAGCCAGTATTTTGCAAGCATGAAAATAATATGTGAAAGAAATCATATTCATTTTTTGCTTATTTATCCACTAATATAAAAGACAAAAGAAGTGAAGATAATCAACAGGTCTGTATTTTGCAAACATGGAAATAATTTATGGAAGAAACCATATTTATTTTTTGCTTATTTATCCACTAATATAAAAGACTAAAGAAGTGAAAATAATCAACAGGCTTGTATTTTGCAAGTATAGAAATAATTTATAAAAGAAATCATATTCTTTTTCGCAAATTTATCCACCAAAGTGTATATAAAAGGCAAAAAAAGACAAAAGATATGAAGTCTTCTTAGGAATCCATGCGATGCCTTGCTTAGTTAGGATTGTTTAGATATAGCTCGGAAGACGAGAGCTACTTAGGAAGCACTGTTAGAATCTCGGAAGATGGAATAGTTGTCTTCTATAAGACTACGTTCGTCTTCTGAGAGAAGAAGTGAGACTGTGAGGACCGGGTAAGGATTGAGCCTTCGGCTCACAAGCAAGTATGTTTGGCTTAGTGTAACAGAAGCTCGAAACATGTCTATGCATCCTTGAGGGTTGGTGTTACCGGCAGCGGAGTTGGCTGAGACCAAACCTTACATCAAGGAGTTGGGCCTTGACTTCTTTCTGTGGAACTGGAACCTCGCAGACCAAGATATTCTGGAGGAGGTTTGGATAGCACTGCCTCCGCACAACCTTGTACTTGTGAAGGCAGCGGTCGCTCGCGGAAGATCATCTTCCTGGACGATGGAGTGGTGGCGCAGAGCTTTTCACAAGTCAGAAGCAGAGAACCGAGGGTACTAGTTGGAGAAGAAGATCTTATCGATAATCTCTAGGAAATGACATGTAACTGGAAGCACCACATGTCTCTTCCTAGAAGACAGACAGGGGAGGAATGGATGGAAGGTAGAAGCTTACCGGGAGCCGAGGAAACGTCTTCTGGGGAAGTTATATCTTCCTCTTTTCCCCAAGGGAAAGACACAAAAGGTGCGATACCTTGGAGACCATGACATGGAGTTCTTGAAAGCTATCTGGGAAGGACAGGTTGTCAATTGGGGCGCCTTCTTCCACACTTACATCCAGGCCGAGCTAGTGTACTTGGGCACCCCAGCAGGAGGGCATCTCACCCCGTTCTTTTGTTATTTGTACGTGTTCAAGAGAGATTTGCAGGAAGACCAGTTGGCGAAGTATGCGTCAGCAGGACAGCGCGAGGTGAAGGAAGGGACCAGGGCTTCTTTGCTACATATAGTGTTTTTATATTCTTACAGATCATGGTTCCTTATTTGAGTGGGTATTTTTGAGATGTTCTTATATGAGTCCCGTTTGGTTGGATATCGTCTCTTTTCTAGCTATGAGTACTCTCTCTCTCCTATGAAATCGAGACTGATCGGAGATACATCATGTCTGATATACAGTCAATTATTTATCTCGCAAGGGGTAAAGTTTCATGTGAAAAAGATGCACAAGAGCTATGATTGGATCACATGAGATGCCCAAGTTAGCTGAGAGCGGAGGTCTACACGTAGAATCATTACGGAATCATTAGCTGTTCTTCTTGGAGTTCTTCCTGAGTCGTGGGAGTGGTTGCGAGTCCACACTGACTATCAGCCTGAGGAGTCATTATGCCTCAATAGATCCTTGTTTGCCCAGTTCTTGTGTACAGCTCCATGTCTATCTTCTAGAGGTCCGTCTAGGATGGTCTACAAGCACATATGAGATTGTTTTCAGACCGACGGAAAAAATGAGATAAGGACAAGCAAGATCCATGAGACTAAAATCTCGATATGTCATTTGCAGCAGTAGGGTCTCTCTTGTCTTGGAAATAGCTACTTTTTAATCATTATGAATTTCTCCATTGGATTATGGATCCAATGGAGATGTTCTCACGGTAGATAGCCAACTACAGCCGAATCTAGCTTCGGTTCCAAACATTACGTCCTTCGCTATGGAGTCTATTGATATGATGTATTTTCTGGCTCCGAACCTGCAAGACATCATGAGTTCTAGTCTTGACGATGTACTGCTTTCTGAAGAAATCATGCAAGAAGAACGTGACTTCAGCAGTCCGACTGCAGCCGAGCCGAGTTCCATTACTGTTTGCATTTTTGGAGGTTCTAAGTGGACTACACCACCTACGGATATACCATCACAACTAGGTAATCCTCCATCTAGAAGCTATCATTGTACATGGTAACCATGGCAAGTGGTGCATTTGATCGAGGAGAAGTGTTTAGAAGCATAAGAGAAGAGAGTTAATATATATACTGGTCTTGCAAACATGTCCAATCTAACAATGTCAATGTTCAAATTTATACACTACCTGCGCTCCAAGGGAGTAGAAGCTAATGTATCCCAAATTAAGAACAAATGGAAAGGTGTGCTTAGAGCTCACAAAATCTGAAAATATCAGAGATCATAATAGAACTAAACATAGAGTGTTATCTGACCCGGTAGTGACAATTGTCTAATGGGTTCCAACTTCACCCATATTGCTTGACGACTCAGGGTATACAATAGAAAGATTTATGATGCCATCTTATATCCTAAGCAGGAGGTCATCTCGATCACAAAGGTTGTTCACTTCTAGGCGGATTGGAGACAGAGTGTGTATTCAACAAGCTTTTGTTATTTTAAAGATTAGTGTCACATTGTAGACCAACTATGGTATGAAACAAAGGTCATAGGAAAGATATTTCCTCAAAGATGCTGCCGACAGAGTTCTGACAGCAGCATTGGATGGATCTCGTCGAAGAGATCAAAATGAGTGTTAAAATCATCATAAAATGAAATAAAGATGAAGAAGTTACAGCGATTTTAACATTTAAGAGAGCAAATAACAGTTATTTACCTCGAAAGTTGGCAAACGTGACAAACAACAACTCACTGTTATTTATAAGATGTCTTAGGGATGAAACAACATGTTGTTAATTACTAGACGCTCAAGTGAGCGACTTGGGGATGAAGCGACGGATGTCCCAAATGTGACATCTCGACCTAGGACGAAGCGATAGCGACCCAGGTGGAGCGATTTGGGGATGAAGCGTCGAGCGTCCCAAGTGGAGTGACCTCAGGGTGGAGCAACTCGACTATGGTAAATAACAACTTGTAGTTATTTAT
The DNA here is from genome assembly GCA_036924285.1 of Asterella californica. Classification (NCBI taxonomy): domain Eukaryota; kingdom Viridiplantae; phylum Streptophyta; class Marchantiopsida; order Marchantiales; family Aytoniaceae; genus Asterella; species Asterella californica. The sequence continues at coordinate 19,533,737 of JAYKYS010000008.1, forward strand.
CAGATGCTCCAGGATGGAGTGATTTGGATGGAGCGACGGGCACCCTAGGGTGGCGCGACCCTGAGGATGGAGCGACAACAACATAGAAATGACAACAGGTTGTTATTTATGATAGATAATACAATTTACTATTATTTGCAGACATATAAGTTATTTGTCATCGAGCGAAGAAAAATGATTTTAGGGCTTTTTTGGATTTTTGGATTTCGAGAGGTTTCTGTCAAGAAAATATTATTTCTCCTTCTAGTAAAATGCAAGAAGATCTCAAATCGTTTCATCTTTTTTCATAGAAATACTGCAACAAGTCAGCTTGGTTGGATTTTGAGGAATGACGTACGCAATGTGATTGTCAGCAGAAGGGGTTAGCTTGAACCTGCGAGCAAGCAATGGACGTTTTGGGAGATTGACGAATCCAACGCACGCGTGCAATGCATCATTGGATTCAGATTTGTGCAGGCTATGCATAGGATCAGACGGTTCGAGTAGAGGTGGTTAGAGGGTTAGATATTGGAAGAAATTGTGACGCAAAGAGAGAGGATTGGAATGCTTCAATTGTCTATGAAGGAGAGTTGGACCCTAGGGATCATTTTGGAGTCCAAACTTGTTGTCGTTAAATCAATTGACACCGAGTTCTACAAGAGATTGAAGACGTACGGATTTTCATCAGACGGTTTGGGAGTTTTGAAGAAAATTGATTGGTAGGGAGACGTTTACTACACATTTTTGTTCACCTAGACTTGAGGTTGGATTGTTCTTCATGATTTGTGAGCTAAGCAGGCTTCGTTCTTCATGACGATACGATCAGCTATATCGTTAATTACGTGAGTTGCAATCATAATCCTCGTTTGGGTTAAGGTGATATGATCATCGAGCTAGTGGTATAATGAGCAGTGGAGGCGCTACGAGTTTTAGAATTTGGATATATGGGTTACGCTTTGTGTATCTCTAGCTACGTGGGCTGCAGTCTCGACCCTTGTTTGGGTTAGAGTGGTCTGACCACCTGGGCTAGTGATATACTGAGCGTAGATGATGCAATGATGCTATTACGGAGGCGGTTGCTGTACATAAGGTTGGGTAGCAGGACATTGTTGTGAAGCTAACTGTTTGTAAAGGGGTGTTTCTCTTGCTTCGAGTTACGCTTTGATAGTTCTTGTCCTAGGATTGGATTCTGTGGTTAGGTTAGAGACTTAAGGCAAGACTAGACACTGTTCTAGTCGGCTCATCGACTGTTCTAGTCAGCTGTTTTGTGAACATAACGAAAGTGTATATAAAGTGATGTTTGGATATATCTGAAATCTTATTCTCGTGATTGTGTGTGTCTCTCTTTCTCGTCATTGTTTTCAAATACGCATGATATCTCCACAACCATATACCTCACGTATTCCTCCACAACTTTGACATACAAAAATTGTGATGATACGATATGCTAGTGAACTCAAAGTTTCACCTCATTGTAACATAAGATACGTCACCGGTCTTAAAATACTGAACATCGAAATCACAAGTAGTAGGCTGCAAAGATATTGAAGGCTACCTACATACTATCCAATCACGTATATCTAATCCACCAACGGATGATTGTACATGAGTCTCTGGAATTCAAGACACGAGAGATGAAATTCGAGATGCACAATATCTTAGGGATAGCTGAATCTTGTATGGTCATAGTAGCCTCTTGTTTTGACCTTCACACAATATCCTCTTATTTCTACTAATGTATCTCGTAGTGTCTTCTCAGTGACTTCTGTTGTAGTACATTGGGGAGGTAACTCTTCATAAAAAATCAAGTAACATGTCCAAGCTTTGTCCTATTAAACAACCATATTTTTAAAAGTTTTGACCTTAAAAACTAGAATTCTTTTTATACATTTTAATTTACAATATTAATTAATTGCTTTATTTATTTTGGAGAGATTTGTGTGCATATTGTTTTGAAGGTATCATTTGTTTATAACTTGAATTTCCATTTTTCATAGACAAGACTAGTTTAGTTTAATCTTAATTCTATAGTTATCATGTTTTGAAGTAATAAGTTGTATGATCAAGGGTAAAATGCATTGTACTAGAATATAGAAGTGTAAACAACTATCAGCGGATTCAAAATAATCACACTCGATCTCCTAAAGTCTTAATTACATCTTTAAAATAAAAAAAAGTATAGTACTCCATAGTATCAGTCTACTTCTCTATAAATATACTATATACTACGTTTAGTCATATAATTACTTATAGATCTAGTATTCTCTAATATATATAATAGAATAAACATTGGGTTTATTACATCTTCAAGCAAGGATTTGAATAATGAGTCACTTAGTTTTAAATGATTTAAAAAATGTATACAAAATGATTTTTTAATAGGGTTCATTTGCTCTATCGTGTTTGTAAATCCTCGGGTGCAGTACTTGGTTGAACTTTGTGGTTATATCTCTATGTTGTTGCGATGGGGTCAAGTGTATGTGTATCATGATGCAGTGTTGGTTGTCTATAATTTTGGAAAGGCCTGTGTGCAGAACTATACAATAAACCCGAAATACCACCTTCTCGATACAATAAACTTGCCTTACAAGTTCACATTTTACCGCTTACTTTTAATCTGGTGTGTGTCGTAAGCCGATTTTTGTACTATATGTGTAGTGTTGTGTCCTGTGTAGAGTGTAAGTTTCAGTAAGAGTAACCCTTCAACTATGGACTCATTAACGTTATGTTCACAATCTTGACAATGTAACCGTGTATATATTCAAAGTTGTCTGCTAAGATACCCAATAGGTGATTGTACAGGATAAGCTGATTTGCGAAGCCTATTGTGGCACTACATCTGTTTTCCTATGAAACCTATTGTGGCACGTGGGAACGTCTTGGTACACTTGGAAGCAACAGCGTTGACTCAGGACAATTTGATTTGTGGTCGGATCTGGTTTGAAGTACAGGAGTGTTCCCTCGACTTAAGACTTCGGCTGGTTATGAGCTAACGCGAGGTAATGAGTAAATTTCGCATGCTTGAAGAGAGTGGCTTGAACTCGAAGTTTGAGTTTCGGTTATGGCTACACGAGATGTGAACTTCCAATTATGGCAGTATGACCAGCCGCTGATCCCTCGACTTCGACATGTAAGCACCTGATTACCTCAAGTGCCTCCCTATGTTCAGATAGTCAAAATTAAAGACATTTTGCATGTGGCTGGAACTTTCTGCATTCTATCGCATGCGGATGAGTTCATATGCAAATTCACGGATTTCAGCTTCTTGCCTTTGATCACTTCTTTCCCTCAATGGGTGCGTAACTTGCCATGTTGTTCAGTCCGAGTTTCGAATTGAGTTCGCAGCTTTTCGAGTTTTTTGCATAGTTTGGCTCCAGGCGAGACTGTGAGTCGTGAGACACAGTCAGCATTTATACATGGCTACGCTTCGCGTTCAGAGAGTAATGGTAGTGTGGCGCTGGGTACTGGATTTCGTATCTTTTGGAATTCTACTCTCAGACTGTTGCCTCAGTCAACGAGCATGAGTCGCTGGCAGCCTAGAAAGCACGGTTCATTGCAGTGGACTCACATCCATTCTCGTGTCTTTGATCTTAAGAGCAGGTGGCACGTCGGTCAATCGAGCAGGCTAATCGGGTCCCTACTCTCACATGGCTGTGACTGCAGAATCTGTGAATTCGTCTGAATTCAGTTCGACTCCTTAGCTAGTAACGTGGCACTTTTTGAGTTTACACTTCATTTTCTAATCTCATTTTCGCTCCTTCGAACCATGATACCAGCAGGTTGCATTCAACAGGTGCCAAGAGCCGAGGAGTAGGAGTTAACTGGATGCGGTGTCGAGATAACCAAACGCATTACCAAACTGGGACATGGAGAACTTTGTTCCCTATGTGGGTTAACCTCTGAAAACAATGGTATAGAATGATTGGCACGTAGGCACGTAGACTTTGAGTTACCAGATGAAGATATGAGTCAACTATGTGTGACTATTTGTGCAGGCGTTTGGTCAACGGCCATCACGAATAGCACAAAGCGGTGAAAGAGTTGTCTTGCACATGTTTAAGGTCTCTACAGTCTATGAGCTAGACGCCGTCTTAGTTGCAGGAGTTGCTTGGGAATTCTCTTGTCTTGCTGGTTGTTCATAGCTGGGACTAATATGCACGTTAGAGTGTTTTCAGTAAAGTGCAGAGGCTCGATCCTTTTTCAGATTCAAATTTGACGCTTCAAACTGTGTAATGGATTCTTCATTCCCACACTTTGAATCTTGCTTGACATGTGTGCTTAAGTGACTATGAGATGTGGATCTATAGTCGTTGATAAGAATCCAAGAGATGGTGATTATTAATCTCAAATAATCAACATCTTTATAAAATTCTTTTTCTCTTCAGTCATCTTGAAGAGTTTTGTAAGAAGAGTTTTGTAAGAAGTATCTTCCATCCTCTCGTCGGATAACATTACGAAGATCGGACGGGCACTCAAGACTCAAAAAATCAAAGGTACTTGCGGACGAGCTAGAAAGATCCTAGAAGATAATCTCCCTCTTCCTTTTTTGTTCCCTCTTATAGTAAAGCGCGCAAGACTTTATTCCTACCAATTATGTACTATAGGTAGTTAAGATTAAAAGGATCTGCATCACCGAATTTGAAACCACTGCAACAATCATAGATCGAACCATTAGCACTAATGAAGCTATATAATGAAACTGAGGAAACCATTAGTACTTTGTATAGACACAAGTACTAAGAAAAAAGTAAAAAATGACACACTTTAGGCCCCCTTTTATCATGCTTCAACCCTGCTATTATGTATAGCCTGTATATACACAGTTTTTATATTCTAACTGAGTCACTTGGGACACAGTTAGGTTGGAAGACTCAATTCCTAATGTATTTACTCTTCTTATATATTGAGAAGGGGCGCTGTCACTAAGTTAAACTTTTATGGTGATATTGGTCCCTTCCTTGTGTGGTGGCTACCCGCCACCTCCTCGTTGAAGCTTTTCTTCATTTGTTGAAGTTTCCTCCCTTCAAGTTGTTGGAGTGGTGCTTTTGGTGTTAGGGTTCATAGATAAGATGACACCCACATCTCGATCAAGGCTCCACAAGTATCATATGCGATAAAGTACTTCAACACTATCATTCTGTTGTCCTTCAAGCGATTTGCGATACAGATGGTGGTTTTCTAAAAAGAACAGAATGTCGATGTCAGATCGAATAAGTAGAAGTCAATAGTAGACACTACTGTAGCTACTACTGCAGTACTCTAAGTTAATTGCAAGCGTGATGTGCAGAGACTTACTTGACCACATCCTTAATATATTTTCTGGGTCTTTTACCCGCACCTTCTTAACTTAGTATTATTTTACTCTTCCGTTGACGGGCAACAGCATGTTTATTCTTATGTGAAAATGTCTCATAAGAGACTATAGGCTGATAATCTGTTGTAAAAAAATTTTATATTTATTTTTCATGTAGATATATGGATTGCTGTTGAAACAGTTCTCATTTTCAGATGTGGCATTTTGACCTGTTGAATCTCCAGTTGTTAGTCAAAGGTGTGATCAAGTAATATAAAGTTAAGAAGAGTGAGTACAAGTCCAACAAACGTGTAAACTTCTTCCCTAATTTGCAGATACTTGTGGATGGACATATGGAGTCTACAAAAGCAAAAGTATGTGGTAGACTTAACGGTTGATATTCCCCCCAAAAAGGACGAATGCCTCAAAGAAACGTTCACATAGTGTACCACTCGTACACTCAATTGTCTTACAAGCCTCGTATCATCCGGTGACTGAGTCTAATGTACAGAGAGGCTCACGAGCCCCTTATCATCTATCGCACTGCTCTAGCTAATCCTCTACCATATGTAAAGTATTTTGGAAATATAAAGTCTCTCCTGTTTTGTATTCTGGAGTAGCTTTATGTACTATACATCTTCCGCACTGGATTATCAGACGATAAACTACAATGGGTTGATATATGTTTTTTATTTAATTTAATTAATCATATTCCTCTCTTCCATCCAGGGATGAAAGAGATGAATACTATGCACAGATGTTCACTTTTGAACTGCACAGTCACTTCCACATACTTGCGGTGAACTTCTAAAGATTTATTGGGAATATGACAAATTGTTCATGATGTTGTGGTTTTAAAGATTTATTTATATATCTATGTAGTAAAATGACATATAAAACTACCATACTCTACTAAATTAAATCGTCATTTAAAACATTACATATCATAAAAGACTTTGAAGCAATCAGTCCAATAACTGACGTCAAAACGACTATTAAACATCACTTGCAGCTGTTGCTTGTATACTAAGTTACATAAACTAGTGTTAACCATGTAAGTGAAGGTGAGAAATACAATCTCGGTCTGAAGGGAAAGTTAGGACAAAACCGAAATCTTTACATTGTGGGGCATCTCCGACATGGATGAACAAATCTGAGGAGAAAACTTAATACTGGTTTACAGCAGCAAATGAACTCTGAGTCAGGAATAACCCCTTCGTGACATTTAGTGTTAATAAAATAAAAATCTTAATAGAAGTAATACTGGCAAACATAAAATCATTTAGTTTTGGTAAATATGTAACTTCGGCACATGTTAGAATTTCAATGAAATACGGGTGTCAATATCGGAAGTGAAAAACTGTGGCGATAGATGGACTTTTTCTTGTGATGTACATTTCGGTAGAAAACTCGGTGAACCAAAAGCACAGGTATCTATTTGCGTCACTCCTCAGAAAGATTGATGAACTTGATCGACCCTTCTTAGAGAATACCTTCTTGATCCATTCCCTGACTGGTGGCAGATAGTTCCCCAAGTTATTTTAGCACACCCGATGTTGATTTGCATGATGGACAGTTGTGCGAATTGATTAAAAATTTAAATTTTTTAAAAAAAATTATAGATATTATAACATGTTAATAATCACCATGATCTAAAAGTTGAAATGTAAGTCTCACTCTCTTCATATGTGCCACTGTAACCTACAGAACTGTCTCCTGCCGGTCAGGAGGTGTACCAAACAGGTATTCACTAAGAGGGGATGGATGAAGTTCATAAATCCTTCTGAAAGTGGAGCAAGAAAATACCTGAGGAAAAACATACACTTATACAAATATAATATACCCCCAGCATATAAATACAGTCAGAAATGTAAACATCATGATGAAGTACTTTCTACCGCGGTGGAACTGACAGAGAGGGTGTGTAAAAATGTGAATAGACGAAATATCCATGTAACATTAACTTATGGGCAATTTTTGCCGACTTGTTATTATCAACAAATAAATAAATATCAAGTAGAATTAAAACTTCTATACTAAGCAAACAAATATTAAGTGGAACCGGACATGTGGGAAGATTTCATCATAACCCATAAAAGAACTGAAGGAGAGAGCGATTCTAACAGTATAACTGGAAGAGGTTACAAACAAAGAACCAGACAATTAACGAAGCATTTAGTTTATTACCTAATTCTTTAATTTCTAACCCAGAAGTTAGATAATAAATTATATCTTTGCATATTTACCTCCTCCATCTATATGGAGGAGGCGAATACATCCCAAGCTACCTAGCCAAGGATAGTAGAGAAAATGACAAGCGGGGTATGAAAGAAAAAATAAAGATAGTGGATTTGTTCCCAAGGTGAGATAGACTCAGAGACTATTTTAAATACATCTTTTTATTTTTATTTTTTTCACGTGTGTTGTGATGTTTTTGTTAGGTTATAGAGAAATATATATGTATTAGATAAAAATACTAATTTTTATTATTTATTTATTTATTTAATATTAAATGTTATCAAAACCATATGTTGTGGATAAGTCCAGAAATAACCAATAAGTACAACATGGTCTCTCGTGCTGCAGAAACCATGAGACGGGTCTTGTTCTAAAATAATCATTAAGTTATAATAACATTAATTTATTACTTAATCTTTTCCATCAGAAAAGTAAAGTAATAAATTAACCAACCAATCTACTCTATCAGAAGAGGGAAGAGGTGAATATGCAAGGAAATTAGACTTATAGGTTCAGAGTAAGTTTTCTTTCTCGCCTAGGTCTAGATGGCAAAGGAGCCCCCATGCTTTTCCATGAAATCTTCCGTCAAAGTGTTATCTCCTTGAATTTTCTATTTTTAATACATCTAGTTGAATTTATATTAAAATTATATTTCATAATATACATAATAACATTTTAAATTACCTTTTCCTCACGTCAGAATTTTGGCAGAATCGATATCACAAGAAAATTCTCATCTGATTTGTTGGATGGTATGATGAGTAGTATAGACGCATTAGTCAGAGCACGTGTGGAACGCATAGCGTCTCTCATACCGAATGATAACGAGAGAGATCAATCTGTGGTATCACGGAGTGGAGGGTAGTCAGACACTAGTCACTAACGAGTTGGAGGAGGGACATCTTTTAGAAACCGATGACGTGCACGTATGACGAGGTCTTTCTTGTGAAATGTCTCCGATCTGGATATGTCTTATATTGTCTCTCACCTATCATCATCGAGATGCAGCAATGTTGGCAGCTGAAGTTTGGATGTGATAATGGACATATGGCAGTACTTGTGACAGGAGTGATGGAGAGAGAGAGGTTCTCCAGATCTGATCAGACAAATGTATCATACTCTTTGTGTGCAAGTCTCATTTACACTTCGGTTGCAAGTATGCTCGAGGTCATGAGGCTTCATGTCTCCACGAAAATCCATTGGTATGACTTCCAGAGCGGCGTTGGAAGATCAGTCGGATGGTGTGAGATTGCATTGTCATTGTGGAAAGAACAAAAGAAAATCCTAAATTCAGATTTGTTAGAATCTACCGGTAAAGCTTGACGAGCATTGTCTACACTCGTATTGTGTTTTTTTTTGGTAGGGTCTTTATGTTCAGTTATTGGGTTCCAATATATATCAATTATTTTCAATATACATTAAATTTTGATATCATATTTTATGATGATTTAATTTATCTTGTTGTATTTTGTAGTGCCGTTGGTGGATGTTGATTGCAGGTGGGACTCATCTCACAATGGATACCGTGAGACGGTTCCGTTCATCAATGCAACAGATAATCATGTGATAGAGATGGTGATAATGAAAAGGGTGGAGGTGGAGAGCTCTTGGGGAATCGAGACGGCAGCTGTTGAGAGAGGCACCGATCTGCTCACACAGAGAGGAATCCATATATCTGAGATTATCCACGATGACACTCATACCATGGGGGTGACCGTTCACAAGTTTGTATGGTTGATTGTGAATTTGGAAATATATCCTAATTATTGTTTTTATAAACTATTATTATTTTTACGGGTTTTTATGTTTGTTGTAGTGCAGGCACGGGATCCTCAATCATAAAGACCTCTAGCACAAATTCAAAAGTATTGTGACAAAGTTCAAGGTGGAGTTGCAAGATGTACGCATATTAGCTAGTGATCGTGTTATGCAAGATGTTAGGAGCCGAACGGAGCTAACGTTACTTTTGGTTGATCAATTGAAGACTTTTTGTCCGACAAGTGGTCGTTCTATCTCAGTGTCAAAGATGGTTCTCGTGAATAGGATCACTAAGAATCTTTCACTTCCTGCCAAGGACTATTGGGAGATAGATGCACACATGGATTCAAATATTTTGAGCTTGTGGCACACGGTATTGGATACAAGCTTAAATCATGGATATACACATGCGTGTGACGTTGTAACAAGCGATCAGTAGTTCGAATCACATCACACATGCTTGAAATATCATCTTTATGTTGAAGGTTGTTTGTATTACTAGGTCTTTGACTAAATCGAATACTTGCATGCTATAGAGATAATACCGGTCCATGTCTATTGGTTCTCGATATTTTGACCGCGGTTTCGCATCGAATGAGTAATCACTCTGATTGTCGGCTGCTTCTAGGTGAACATGAGTGTGCACCGTTGGGACTTGGAGAGAATGCATGCTATCCACATGAAGGGGTTACTCATCTTGCAGTGCAAGTCTTCTTGACCAACACCTTACGTCAACAAAGATGTGGTTATACATAAACACACGTGAGAACTATATGAGTGAGATCTTTCACTCAATCATAAACAAGTTTACAACAAAATGAGTACATTGGGAATATTCACACGAGGCACAACTTGCGTGTGGGACTATGGACTGAAATAAGAATATCCACTAAGACGTGATAGCAGTGTACACATCCACGCAGACAAACTGACTCTAGCGTTCGATGCGACAAATAGAGTGCTCGTGCGACGCACCTTGTTCTGGAAGGATGAGCTAAGAAAATGCATTTGTAATGTCTTACGATTTCTCTTTTACACCATTGTAACATAAAGATTTTGTTCCCTAAGAAGATTTACACTAGTTACACTGTTATGAGTACTAAGATATGACTAAACTCACAAAAACACTAGTTTTGTCCAAAACCACACAACCATGCAGCTTCCAGACATTCTAAAAGGTGCTATGGAACGTAGCATACAACTACTACTTCAAATATAACACAAATGTACATTGAGAAGACAGAGAAGACAATTACTGGTTGCTTGCCTGGCTTCCAATCTTCTCGAGTTGGCTTCTAGAAGTAGATCTCGTCTTCTAGTGGTTCAACTCAATTTTTGACACCTTTAGAACATTGACACTGCTAGGTAGATGGCAATTACTACTCCACATAGCAAACTCCTGCAGAGAGGATGTTGTGCTTCTCAGGTCCAACGAGGCTTCTGGAGGATCACACCCTTTGGAGCAAGAGGTGAGTGAAAATACAGGAACTACGAAGTGTATAACTTTGGTATGATAATCTGGTTGCTTTCTACAGACGAAGAGCTTTCCAAAGATACCTTATTTGCTGAGAATGGATGTCGGACGAGAGAGTTATGACCTCGAGAATGATTGACGTTAGTGCGACTTCGTCGTCGAAGGACAGGAAGAACTTCACACGTGAGGAGCGAGAGGAAATAGGTATAAGAGAGAGTCACAGTAATTCACTTTTACTATTCTCACTCGCAGGTTTACTATAGCGTTCCAGAAATAGCGATAAGAGATCGACGAAGTTCGACTTCGGAGAAATTCGACTTCCCAAAATTTGAGTGACAAAATCCAGAGGGGAGGAACTTCGGATTTCCAGAGCCGAAGAATTTCGTGCTTCAGCAGTTGGGAAGAGATGCAGACTTCGCAGAAGCCACCTGCGAGGCTGATATTTGCGACGAAGTGGCCGGACTTCCAGTCCTATGAGAGACAACTTGAGGAATTGAGATTGTCCTTTCTGCTGCAGAATTGGGGCGTTGTGTCGGCGGAACTGGTGACTGAAATATTGATATGCTGCGTACACACTTCGGACGATTTGCGAGGAAGATCACAGAATTGGACACTCTCGCATTAGAGCTTTGTGCTTGGGATTAACGCAGGACAGCCAAGAGATCTAATGTACGTGTAGTGACGCAGGATTACTCCTTTTGCCCATTTAGTATACAAGATATCGTTCCCACAGAGGATTTATGCAAGTAACGCTGCTCTAAATTCTAAGATCTGTTCAAACACACAAACACACGGGTTTTGCCTTGAAATCCCGTCTTCTCACAAAATCACACAAAACAACACGTCTTCCAGACACGCCAAATGGTGCTCTGGAACTAAACAAACAACTACCAACTAAAATATCACACAATTATTCACAGAGAAGCTCGGGAAGACGATCTTCCTGCTTCCAGGTTGCTTCTTCCGGTCTTCTCGATACCGTCTTCTCGAAGCGATTCTCATCTTCTAGGGGTTCAACTCGTCTTCTTACGCCTCCAGAAGGCTGTCCTGCTTTGCAGAAGTCGACTAGCAACGGTCGTTACACCTTATTCTCACACTCACATTCCAACGGGTTAGATTAATCACAGGGTGTATGTCCTCTGTAGCCTTCCCAGGCTTCTGTCTACGGAAATGGTCTTCCTGCAGCACTACAACGACATTCACCTTCACGGAAGCTCAATAGAAGTCTCGGAAGCTCACTAGAAGAAGGTAAGAAGATGGGGAAGATGGGAGAAGATGGGAAAAATAAGAAAATCCAAACAAGAGAAAACAAGATGAAAAGAGACAATTAAGATTCCGACAGGCTTCTAGTCTGGATCCTGACTAACAAGCCATCCCTGCTTGTAATAGTTTGGGGAGGAAGACAACAAACGTGAGTACTGTTGCACCGTCTTCTACTCGAGGATGTCGTCTTTTGTTGCGAGAAGAAGGCTCCTTTCTTCTTCACTTCGCTGCTCTGACTACTCTATCTTCTGGGATCCCTTACCATAAGACCGTTCGTACGCAGATCCCAAGTGCTCTACTGAACGAGTCAAGCTACACTTCCACAACTGTTGACATTCACCGCCACTCAAGAAGAACACTTCCCATGCACAATTGGGAGCGAATTCAAAGAAACCCACCACCCAGAAGACATGAACGAAGCTTCTGCACTCAAATCCACAATCTATTCCCCGAGAAGAAGTCACAATGGCATTGGGAAGCTCACTCCCTCTACTTCCTGTGTCTACTCCTCGACACATCAGTCTAACCAGCAGGACTGCACGAGGATGCCGTTCCCTACTCTAGACTGTCCACTACTTCTATCTACATCTCCGAACCACTGCTGGTACGAACATGCAGACCCCTTCTGTGTATTCCCAGACTATTCGTATGTTTCCAACAACGGGTGTAGTGTACACTGTGTACTTCTAGTGTCTAATCTGTCTCCTGCACCGTAAGATCGGTATGTGCGTGCAGAACTACAGAACTATCGAACTCTAGAACTCTGTCTCCTACTCTTCGATCCTACTTATGTCGCTGCCATGAGAATCAGGAGAGACGACCACCAGGGAGAGAGAGGCGCTGACAGGAGGTTGTCACCCCACATGCAAGCGGTTCCCCTTCCTAATTAGCCATCAACCTTGTTGCTCCTACGCTACCTATGCTGCCACATGGTATCCTAACTAATTTTACACTGAAAACTGCCAGCCTTAAGATAGCATGTTTTGGTCCTACTAAATTTGAAATAGTCGATGGAGTTACTAACTACTCTGATTGCTCGGTGACAATCTCTACCTGATCTGCTCCTATCGGAGCTCCTAACGCGGCTTCTGATAAGCTAGAAAGCCCTGCAGTTACCTCGGATGTCACTGAGGTGGCTTCCTCCTCATCGTCCTTGGCTGGCTCTGCTGTCGCTGCTGCTGCGTCTTCCTCGACTTCGGCTTCTGCTTCGGAAGACAGAAGCGTCTTCTGGGAAGCGGAATCGACCGGTGCTCCTTCCATCTTCTGAGGCACTGGTGCGGGACTAGGGACCATGGCGACCTCATAGGGGTCCGGGGAAGTCGCTTCCTCCACTCGGAATACCTGGGAAGACGGCTTGTCTTCCTGTCTTCCAGACGACATCTTGTCTTCCGGGGCGTCTTCCGGTGTCTTCTCCGCTTCCAACGCTGTCACTACCAAGTGCACAGCGAGGTCGAACTCCTCCTTCTCCATTCCGGAACCAGTCGATGGTGCTGGAGCGTAGGAAGATGCGGTTGTAGGTGTCGGAAGCGAGGGAAGACCATAAAGTGTCTTCACTCCTTCTATCTGCCGATCTAAGTACCTGAACATGCTCTCCCTGCATTCCACCAACATTGCCTTGGACTTGTTGTCTCATCCTCTAGCCAAGGTAAGTAACTTCCTACCCGCGGTGAAGTTGAACTTCTTCCGAAGCGCTTCCACCGACTGTGCTAGCATCTCTTGTGCACGAGCCCCCGCTGCTTCCCGCTGCGTCTTCTCAGCTGCAACTCGCGCTTCTGCGGCTTCTCGCTGCGTCTTCCAAGTGGTCTGCTCCTCTGCGAGGGTGGTGATCTTCTCTCGCACTCAGAGGACTTCCTGATCACGCTGCTGCACGTGCGCCTGCAACTCCTGGTTGCTCTTCCGAAGCTACATCAGCTCCTTGGCAGAAGCGGCTGCTTCCGCCTTGTACCTGGCTGCGAGCTTCTCCGTGGTGCGGAGACTAGCTTCCAGCGACTCCGTCTTCTTCTGGTCTTCTCCCTGTCGCAGCAAGGTGCGCATGCCGAATCCAGGTTGCAAGGGCCTCTCTTGAGCCTTCGCTCTCTTCTCCAGCAGCTCCATAGCTGGCTGGATCTCCTTCTGGAAGTAGGCGTTGAATTCCTCCAGTCGTCTTCCTGCGGAAGACAAGTTCATCTCCACCACTCGCTCCGCGGTGTCGACTTCGTCTTCTAGAGGCAAGGAAGCCTCTTCCACCACAATGGCCTTCATCTTCTGAGCACGAGAAGAAGCTACCCTTCTCATCTTCCGGGGTGGAAGATCCCTCATGGCAGGAGCGGGTCTCTTTACTGCGCTTCCTCGCATCGCAGTAGGAGTATCCCTTCTTCTCTTGTCTTCTGGAGTCTTCAGAAGACTCCCAGGTGTTGCAAAAGTGGTCTTCTGCTCTGATCGGGTACTCAGCAGTTCTTCCTCCGAGTCGGACTCCGATCCTGAATGAATGAGGGAGATGGGTGTCCTCGGTACACTTCTGGGACCTATCTTCCTCGGTGGCGTGGCGTCTTCCGACCCACTAGACTCATCTTCCCTCACCAGAAGCGTCTTCTGGTGAGAGCCGGGCCTCAGTTGTGACATCAGAGTGAGAGGGGGCGTTGCGGCTATCGCTCGGTCATCGTCTTTCGAGGTCTCCTCCTTCACCTCCTCTCGCTCCGTTGGTCCATACCCTGCCAACTGATCTTCCCTAAGATCCTCCATGGCTACATACAAGTAGCAGAGGAAGGGCGTCAAGTGTCCTCCCGCCGGGGTATCCAAGTACGCTAGCTCCGTCTGTACATAGTTGTGGATGTACGCGCCCCAGTAGATTGACACTCTGTCATCCCACACTGATTTCAGGAACTCCACGTCCTGATCTCCTAAGTACCTTGTCTTCTGCGCTTTCCCCTCGGGAAAGAGATGCAGAAATAACTTCGCCAGAAGTCGCTTCTTCGGCTCCCGGTAAGATTCTATCTTCCAACCGTTCCTCCCCTGCCTGTCTTCCACAAAAAGGCAGGTGGTGCTCCCAGGCACATTCCACGAACTCACGATCCTGGCAAGATCTTCTTCTCGTACCAATATCCTCGGTTCTCGGACTCTAGCCTGTGAAAAGCCCTGCGCCACCAATCTTCAGTCCAGGAAGATGACCTTCCTCGAGCTACTCCTGCCTTTGCAGGTACACGGTTACGAGGTGACAACGCTGCCTACACCTCCTCCATAAGTCCCTGGTCTGCGAGGTTCCAATCCCACAGGAAGAAATCGAGACCCAACTCCTTGAGGAAAGGAGTGGCCTCGGTCAATTCTGCCGCTGGTAACACCAAGCCTAGCGGATGCATCGTCATGCTAGAAGATCTGTTACACTAAGTCACAAGCACCTACTAGGAGTTGAAGGCTGAGTCCTGTAGTGACGTAGGATTTCTCCTTTTGCCCATTTAGTATACAAGATATCGTTCCCACAGAGGATTTGCACAAGTAACGCTGCTCTAAGTTCTAAGATCTGTTCAAACACACAAACACACGGGTTTTGTCTAGAAATCCCGTCTTCTCACAAAACCACACAAAACAACACGTCTTCCAGACACGCCAAATGGTGCTCTGGACCCAAACAAACAACTACCAATTACAATATCATACAACTATTCACAGAGAAGCTCGGGAAGACGATCTTCCTGCTTCCAGGTTGCTTCTTCCGGTCTTCTCGATACCGTCTTCCCGAAGCGATTCTCGTCTTCTGGGGGTTTAGCTCGTCTTCTCACACCTCCAGAAGGCTGTCCGGCTTCACAGAAGTCGACTAGTAACAGTCGTTACACCTTACTCTCACACTCACACTCCAATCGGGTTGGATAAATCACAGGGTGTATGCCCCCTGTAGCCTTCCCAGGCTTCTGCCTACGGAAGTTGTCTTCCTGCAGCACTACAACGACATTCACCTTCACGGAAGCTCAATAGAAGTATCGGAAGCTCACTAGAAGAAGATAAGAAGATGGGGAAGATGAGGGAAGATGGGAAGAAGAAGAAATCCAAACAAGAGAAAACAGGATGAAAAAGGGCAATTAAGATTCCGACAGGCTTCTAGTCCGGATCGTGACTAACAAGCCATCCCTGCTTGTAATAGTTTGGGGAGGAAGACAACAAACGTGAGTACTGTAGCACCGTCTTCTACTCGAGGATGTCGTCTTTTGTTGCGGGAAGAAGGCTTCTTTCTTCTTCACTTCGCTGCTCTGACTGCTCTGTCTTCTGTGATCACTTACCCAGAAGACCGTTCGTACGTAGATCCCAAGTGCTCTACTGAACGAGTCAAGCTACACTCCACAACTGTTGACATTCACCGCCACTCAAGAAGAACACTTCCCATGCACAATTGGGAGCGAATTCAATACATTCCACCACCCAGAAGACATGAGCGAAGCTGTTGCACTCAAATCCACAATCTATTCCCCGAGAAGAAGTCACAATGGCATTGGGAAGCTCACTCCCGCTACTTCCTGCGTCTACTCCTCGACACATCAGTCTAACCAGCAGGACTGCACGAGGATGCCATTCCCTGCTCCTAGACTGTCCACTACTGACACCTACATCTCCAAGCCGCTGCTGGTAACCAGAGAATGCAGACTTCTTCCTGCGTAATCCCCTTAGTCTAACATCAAGCGTAGCTAATCTGTCTGCACCGTAGAATCTGTATGTGTGTGCAGATCTCTGTAGTGTGTCATGTGTCTAATGTGCTATGAGTCTGCACCGTAAAATCTTGGTGTTTGTGCAGAACTCCTAATTCCTACTCTGTGATCCTACTTAACCATCTGCCTTGAGACGTAGAGGGAATCCTCTCCAATCTTCGACTGCAATCAGGGAGCGATGGGCACCGTCAGAAGGTTGCCACCTCACATGCAAAAACGGTTCTCCTTTCCTAATTAGCCATCTGGTTGTTTACCCTGCGCTGCCTACTCTACCACATGGTCACTGATCTAAAATTAAATTGGACCTGTCTTTTCCTAATATAGCATATTGGGCACTTACTAAGTTTGGACAAGCTCCCGATCTTCTGGGCTTTGCTTATCTATTCTAATGGCTCGGATGCCATTTCCACCTGATCTATTCCTACCTGAACTACTAACTAGTCTTATGATAGGCTGGGAAGCCCTGCAATTACCTCGGGTGTCGCTGAGGTGGCCTCCTCCTCCACGTTCTTGGCTGGCTCTGCTGTCGCTGCTGCAGCGTCTTCCTCGGCTTCGGCTTCTGCTTCGGAAGACAGAAGCGTCTTCTGGGAAGCGGAGTCGACCGGTGCTTCTTCCGTCTTCTGAGGCACGGGTGCGGTACTAGGGACCATGGGGACCTCATAGGGATCCGGGGAAGTCGCTTCCTCCACGCGGAATACCTGGGAAGACGGCTCGTCTTCCTGTCTTCCAGAAGACATCTTCCAAAAGACGGTCTTCCTTCCTGTCTTCCAGAAGACGTCTTGTCTTCCGGGGCATCTTTCGGAGTCTTCTCGGCTTCCAACGCTGTCACTACCAAGTGTACAGCGAGGTCGAACTCCTCCTTCTCCAAGTCTGGTCCTGTTGATGATGCTGATGCTTGGGAAGATGCGTTTACTGGTGGCGGGATCAAGGGAAGACCATAGAGTGTCTTTACTCCCTCTATCTGCCGGTCCAAGTACCTGAACATACTCTCCTTGCACTCCACCAACATCGCTTTGGACTCCTCATCCCACTCTCGAGCTAAGGTAAGGAGCTTCCTACCCGCGGTGAAGTTAAACTTCTTCCGAAGCGCTTCTACCGACTGAGCTAGCAACCCCTGCGCACGAGCTTCTGTTGCTTCCCGCTGCGTCTTCTCGGCTGCAGTCTGAGCTTCTTCTGCTTCCCGCAGTGTCTTCTATGTCGTCTTCTCCTCTGCAAGGGCGGTGAGCTTATCCCGTACTCGTAGAACCTCTTGGTCATGCTGCTGTAAACGCGCCTGCAACTCCTGGTTGCTCTTCTTCAGCTGCGTTAACTCCTTGGAAGAAGTGACATACTTGTTGTGAGTCGAAGGCTCAGTCCTTCCCTAAGTCCTCACAGTATAGCTTCCACTCTCAGAAGACGAATCTAGTCTTCCAGAAGACAGCTATTCCGTCTTCCGGGATTCTAGCAGTGCTTCCTAAATAGCTCTCGTCTTCCGAGCTATATCTAACCAATCCTAACTAAGCAAGGCCTCGAATGGATTACCAAGAAGACAACCCACCTTGCATTACATCCTACTTCCTAACAGAAGATCAAGATATGCAAGAAGTAGAGTATATGAAAGGTTCAGAAGATGGTTGCGGACTCCTGCGGTGACAGTGGCCTCTAGGAAGACTCCCGTGACAGCTTCCAATTCAACAACGTTCTCGGAAGACCTCCCGAAGCCAGGCTTCCCTTCACTGGTCTCACCTGTCTTCTTCTTCCTACGCGCAATCTATCCTCACAACAGACTCAAGACATTTGCACTCTGTTCTTCTGACTTCTCACCTCTCATACACACTCAGAAGAAGTTTGCTGCATGACGAGAAGACATGACCCTCGACCATTCTCTCCGGATTCTGCCAGCAATACTTCTCACAACTCTCTTCTAAGTTCGGGAAGAAGAAGGAACGGCTGCTATGGGTCGGACAGAAGAGACCCGAAATGGACCCTCACGTCTTCTCGCTCATTTTACCAGCCTTTCAGTCTTCTAGTCTCTCTAGGAAGATGTGGAGTTGAGAAGCTTGGAAGACCGGGAGGCACAGGCCTAGTTCCCGAGTTCCAACTTCTCGAAATAACACAACAACTCACCACACCACTCAGGCTTCGTACCAAGTCTCTCTAAACACAAAAGCAAAGCAAATCCACTCTTGATACGAATTGTGTTCAGTCGACTTCCGAAGACAGTCTTCCGAAGATGTGTTCCGAAGACAATCAAGTTCAAGAAGCGTCTTCCGAAGATGTTCCCATCTTTCGAATCGTCTTCTATTCCAAGTTTCGGGGGTAGAGAGGTAGTAGGGTAGAGAAATTGATAGTTGGGTTCGCCAATTTGAAGACTAGGGGTAGGGAAGCTCGAATTGAGCTCGGGAAGAAGCAAGGAGATATCTTGACAGAAATTGGGCAGCGCTTCCGCGCCCAATGTCTCAATAGGAAAGATGGGGGGTGAGGTAATCGATCAGGCTGCCTGCACACAATCAAGGAAGCGCGGGGAGTACCAGACAATGGCGAGAAGAAGTGGGAAGGAGAAAGAACAGGGGAAAGAACCTCCACAGTCTTCTTCGGCTCCCGAGTTGCCTTCGACCTCCGCGCGCTTCTGGCTCTTGTACTAGCTTCCAATGCGACTCCTCTCGAATGCGCCTGCTGTCAATTTCGGTCCACACCTCGATTCTACTTTCGCTTCTACTCGCCACTCTCCACTGTCAACTTCCCGGAAGCTCCACAAAAATGCCTTCGCTCTCTCTGCTGTTTGTGCTCCCGCAATCCGATTTCACCCTTCGCCTAGCTGCCAACGTACTCTCTACTACCTCGATGTCTTACTCGATTCCTCTCTCAATGCTAGCTCGAAGTTCACTCTCTCAATCGATCTTCTTCAGGTGCACTGTGCTGCGGGAAGTTGGAAGGTGGCTAATGTGCTTCCTCACGCATCTTCCCCGCAGATTAGGGGTTCTCGTCCTTGGTGTCTTCCTGACCTACCTACCTATTCGGTGCGCTCCAGTAGGTACACCTACTGTCTTACCCGAAAACTCGTGGTTGATCCTTCGCGGTCGCTGTCTTCTGGAAGATAAGTGTCTTCCGCCGTCTTCCCATCTTCTGCCGTCTTCTCATCTTCTGAAGACGCAACTGAGAAGATGATCTTCCGAAGACGGTCGTCTTCTGAAGAAGTCAACTTCTTATTACAAACAGCTCTTAAGATCATCTTCCTACTAAGGAAGTCGTAATCTTAAGTAACAACGCTTCTTCAGTTATACAAACAAGTCATTATCCTTAAAAATTTCAAAAATTCGTGCATCCTGTAATTTGTGGGCACCACATCTTCCGCGCTTTTTCCTTGGGGAAAAGATGCAGAAACAACTTCGCCAGAAGTCGCTTCTTCGGCTCCCGGTAAGACTCTATCTTCCAACCGTTCCTCCCCTGCCTGTCTTCCACGAAAAGGCAGGTGGTACTCCCAGGCACATGCCATGAACTCACAATCCTAGGTAAGATCTTCTTCTCGTACCAATATCCTCGGTTCTCGGTCTTAGGCATGTGAAACGCTTTACGCCACCAGTCTTCAGTCCAGGAAGACGGTCTTTCCCGATGTCGTATTGTACATAAGTCTATACAGTGAAAAGTATTGCAGAGAGATTTTTTTTCTATATTGTGTAAAGGAAGCTGCCCTGCAACTTAACAAGCTAGGCAGGAGCTAAGCTGGGGCTATGCTTGACAAGCTGCCCCCTAGCTTGGGTTGGAATATCACCCCTAAAGGAGTCAAAAGACACCAGAATGCAAAGCTCGACGAGGAGAGCGACCTCATGCTTCTAGTTTTGACAGAAAGTGTTTTAAGCAATAGTTAGTACGAGTTTTAGGCTGTGAAATATGTGAAAGAGGGAAATCCGTCGATTCTGGTTCGTGACTCGAACTCAGAATCGGATAACGTGAGCGTGTAGGTGTTCACAAATACTATAGTTTTGACTCCTTGTTCATTAAAAATGGAGTTGTATAGAGAAGTTAGTGTAGGAAAGGCTAGTGAAGATTTTACAAAAAAATTTCTTCAGGTAAACATATGTACAAAAGTTTTTACCTTTTTGAACGGAACCAAAGGCCATCCCAGTGATAGGGCGCCTGCCTAGGAGGGAAGTGGTCTCAGGATCAATCCCCCCTGGCCTCTGGTTCCTATTCCGGCATGTTGGCCTCCTGGAAGGGAGTCTATGTTGGATATGCAGCCACGTCCTGCATATCTAGGGGCGGGAGACCGGTATCTCCCTTAATCGTGGGCTTCCTGACCTAAGCCTCCGCATGCCATCCTGAATATACTATGGGAGATACCTGGTGTGCATATGGGGGGGCTGTGAGCCCTGTGGGGCAGCCTCATAAGTGTTGGGGCTTCGGCCTACATTGGATGGCTTGTAGTATATTCAGGGTGGCATCAAGATGGCATCGAGGGCACGGGAAACTTTTGCTGATTATTAAGTACGCATAAGGATAGCAAGGGAACAGCTTTAGCAGGGGCCTTAAAACTGAAGCGGAAGCGGATATTTTTCTGAGAAATGTTTCTTAGAGAGCTTGAAGCGAAAGATTGAAGCGGAAGATTACAGCGGAAGCGGAAAACTACAGCGGAAGTGGAAGATTACCGCGGAAGCTTGAAGCGGAAGATTACAATGGAAGCGGAAAACTACAACGACAGCGGAAGATTACAGCGACAGCGGAAGCGGAAGCGGAAGATTACAGCGGAAGCGGAAGATTACAGCGGAAGCGGAAGCGGAAGATTACAGCGGAAGATTACAGCGGAAGCGGAAGCGGAAGATTACAGCGGAAGATTACAGCGACAGCGACAGCGACAGTGGAAGATTACAGCGACAGCGGAAGCGGAAGCGGAAGATTACAGCGGAAGCGGAAGCGGAAGATTACGTCGTTGTAGTATAGTGGAGCGACAGCGGAAGCGGAAGATTACAGCGGAAGATTACAGTGGAAGCGGAAAACTACAACTACAGCGACAGCGGAAGCGGAAGCGGAAGATTACAGCGGAAGCGGAAGCGGAAGGTTACGTCGTTGTAGTATAGTGGAGCGACAGCGGAAGCGGAAGATTACAGCGGAAGATTACAGCGACAGCGGAAGCGGAAGCGAAAGGAAGAGAATTAGAGTTAAAAAGGGGGTCATCGATAAGGACAGCAGGGGGGCAGCTTAGCTAGGGCCCTACTTCTGATAAGTGACTGCGTTTATAAGGACAGCAGGGGGGCAGCTTAAGCTGGGGCCTTAACTTTTAGGTTATTTACCTGCGGCGACTTGGGATCGGGGACAGTTTTTGCAAGGGAATGTTTTTTTGGAGAGAGCTGAAGCGGAACACGCAGGAGAAGCTAAGAAGCTGGGGAAAGATCAAATTGGGGACAGATTGAATTGAGAGATCATCGTAGGGAGAGGGGCAGGAGTTTTAAGCTTGGACGTTGTCCAATAGACTGTACGGAGGAGAAATTACTCTCAAGAGGCAGTTTTATTGTGAGAGATCGTTTGAAAATCTACGGAGGACTTTTGATCGACGCATGATCAAATTCCTGAGAGTTTCAGTTGGGGCAAAGAGAGGAATAAGATTTAGGGGTCCGAATTTCACTATTAGGTTCGGATTGAGACGTACTGGGTAGACTTTTGGCTTGACGGGTGAAGAGAGGTGCGCAGGAGAGGAAGAGAGAGATTTTCTGTACAGTTGGAGAAATTGGTGGTGCAGACGACACTATAATAAAGTTATTTGGATCTTGAGAGACCTATCTGTGTACCCAAGGTGTGTTTGAGTGCTTGTTTTTGTAATTGGTGGGCACAAGAGGCTGTGATTTTGGAGATCTCATTGTCGGCAGCAACCTATTTTCCTTTCTGGTCGTTTTTCTCTGATCGGTCACAGTCAGGAGGTCCGCCCTCCCCAAGAAAGACTCTCAACTCGACATCTGGTGCTTCCACTGAGAGCTATTGGGGTGATTGATTTGGAGAATTGACTGAATTGAGAAGATGGATCACAGTGCTGCCGTACAAGGTGTAGTTGCTGCTCAAGGTGCTCCTGTTCAAGGGACTCCTGGTCAAGATGGAATTGGATCTCAAGGAGGGCCTACAGCGATTCCAACAACAACACAGCCTGCTGTAGACACGTCTCAGATTCTTCAGGCGTTGGCTGCCTTGATTCAGCAGCAGCCTGTAATTGGGGGAGCTGAGCAGAAGTCCACAAGAGCATTACAAGCAATTGTTGGTCGGTGTGGACGATTTGATGGAAGAGATGTTACTAGGTACCTACGGGAGTATGTGGGTGAGATGGAGTTGGTCAGGGCACCTGAAGTTGAGGTAATTCTAAGCTTTGAGTTGACTGTTGTCCCTGAACTGAGAGAGAAGGTGAGAAATTTACAGAGAAGACATCTAGGTGGGTGGACTTTGTTTGAGCGTGCATTGAGAGAAGAGTTTCTAGAAGAGGACTCTGAAAGAGTCACCAGAAGAACTCTCATGGACTGGATAGAGCGTCAGCCTGGACGTTCCATGGGATTGAATGAGGTAATTCGTGAGTTTGAGAAGAGATACTCTCAGCTTTCTGGTCTAGAGAAGTTGACGCTGGATGCTAGGAAGACGGAGTTGTTCTTGGGGGCTCTGGATGAGTTCACAGCAGATAGGCTTTGTTTCATGTTGGCTGATCGAGGGACTGAAGGGGGAGTTACATCTGATTGGAGGAGAGTGGAAGAAGCAGTATCTACCCTTGCTAGGCAACGTCGTGGTAGGATGGTGTTACAGCTAGAAACCTTACTAGAGCAGCAGAGAGTAGCTCCTCCAGTTCATGTAGCTCCTCCTACAATACCTCAGGCACCTATAGTGGTTCCTCAGGCACCTATAGTGGTTCCTCAAGCACCTATAGTGGTACCTCAAGCGCCTGTAGTATCTAATCCAGCACAGAGAGGACCTAGACAGCAGCAGCGACCTGTTGAGAATCGAAATCAACATAACTTGATAGAAGAACTCACTCAACAGCTGAGAGATTTGAGGGTTGAGATGGCAGACCTGAGGAGAGACCAACGACCAGTTGCACCAGGTGCTCGACCTATAGGAGGAACCTTTACCAGGAGATGTATTTGGTGCGACAGTCCAGATCATCTCAGAGGAGACTGTCAAGACTTGGCGGTTGCCTTGCGAGAGGGCGTAGTCAACTATCAGAATAACAGGTTGTACTTAACCGCCACAGGGCAGCCTCTGAACACGTATTTTGGGAGAGGAGGAATGAGGAGTTCTCTTCCAGCACTTACTGGTGCGAATACTACAGCGATGACTGCGGGTTCTGCAGAGGCTGATGTGTATACTGGGAGAGTTGAGGTACGCTCTAATCCAACTATGGTTGAGCAGGCTGTTGAGGTTCCGGTTGAAATGATGAAGAGAGGTGCTGAAAGCATTAGGAGAGCTACTGGATGGAGAGACCCAGTGGATGCAACTTCTATTCGAGCATTTTTAGAAGCGAGCAGTGAACAGGATGCCATGATGGAAGACAAAAGAAGACGAGACGCTTCTGATTTAGATGCAGGAGTACCAGAGGACAGTGACCGTCGGAGGGTTACGAGGAGGAGAGCAGCGGAACCATCACCATCTGTACCAGCTGGTAGATTTCCTGCTGCAGAGGATATACCTTCTACCTCTACAGCTCCACCACCTGCAGTAGATCCTATGGAAGGTGTACAAGATTTGCCACAGGAGCCTACTGCTGCGGATAGAGTGCGAGGGAAAAGGTTTACAGCACAGGAAAAGGGGAAAGCTCCAGCTTACAAGTTAGCGGCAGACATTGAAACAACAACAGACTTGCGTGCTGTTCTGGAGCAACGCATTTTGGATGCTAGAGTTGAGTTTACTCTTCGTGAAGTGCTTGGTATCGCAAAGAGAGAGTTTCATGAGTTGATAATAGACATCATGAAGAGAAAGAGACAGGTGGTGTTGACTGAACAAGTGAGTAGTCAGATGGTTGGAGTAGTAGATGCTATTGGTGTTGATCCGTTCAGAGGTGATAAGTATGAGGCATGGGTTGCTGGTCCTGCTGTTATTGAGAATGAAGATGAAGAGTATGAGGAGGATATGTCAAGCGCGGACAGCGATTTCAAAGAAAAGCACTGGGCAAGAGCGACAACTGAGACGCAGGTTCGACTTGGGGGACTTTCTGAGCCAGTACCTGCACTTGTGGATCACGGGTCGGAGATCAACATCATTTCCAAGGAGGTGTATGAGAAGGGGCAGTGGCCAATCGAAAGAAATCATGGTTGGGTACTCCGTGCAGCAAATAATCAGAAGGGTGAGTTATACGGAGCTTGTCCTAATATGCGTGTGAAGATTGGAGATGTAGAGGTTGATCAGCATTTCTTTGTACAGTCGTCTGCCTCCTATCCTGTCATACTGGGCCAACCATACATCACCGCTGTTCGAATGGAGACAAAGGTGATGAACGATGGGTCTCATTATGCCAGAGTTCGGAGTCCTGATGACAAGTACTCAGTACAGTTTTTAACGGTTCGTTCAAGACATGAACGGAACCGACAAACCCTTAGAGATTCTCAGACGAAGAGATGTAAGGGTTTTCGCAGTTCACTCCTGTAGAGCGGGAAGACAGGGGTGTAGAACCTACTGTTGAGGTCCCGTCGGAGTTGGAAGCGAGACATGTACAAAGGTCTGGAGACAAGTGCGGTGTACAGAGTTGGCAGTCCGGAATGCTGATGTTTGAGGCAGATGGCTGGAGTCGATTTACAAGAGTTGAAGATATGAGGAAAAATACAAAAAGATGGATGGTGAACCAGGTATCAGAGTTGTGGCGTGTAGGAGTTCTACCTGAAGACGAAGTAGTTTCTGGCTTGTTTGAAGAGTTTATGTCTGTACAGTCAGTTATTGGTTGGTTAGTCAATGTGAGTAGATTGATGGAGGGGGAAAATAGTGTGGTGGTGATCCCTATCCACTCTCGATGCATATATGAGGAGATTGCTACATACATGCAGTTCTTTCCTCATCCGATGCAGAATAATGAAGGGAGAGAAGCAAGTTGTTGGTGTGCACTCCCTCAAGAAGCAGATGTCCATGCGAAGTACAAATCTGTACTGAGAAAGGTAAGACCGGTAGCAGCTCAACTACCTGCTAACTCCCAACAGCAAGTACAGTTAGTAGGGACTGAGCCTATATTGCGTGATCATAGACGAGTAGGACACCAGTTTACTGAGAAGACATTGAAGGAGCTCCAGATAGGAGGGAGTGATTTCTTGACTGAGGACAAGAAAACCGTGTTTGAGCAGATGATAGTGAAGCATGGTAAAGCATTCTCTTTTTCAGCAGAGGAGATAGGTTGTGTGGACCCAAAGGTTATAGCGCCTATGGTTATATTCACAATCCCTCATGTGTCTTGGGACTTGAAACCGATCCCAGTTCCTCGTGCTTTGTTGCCTAAGCTCATCGAGTTGTTGAAAGAGAAGGTACAGATAGGGATACTTGAGCCGTCTATGGGGCCATATTCTAGCAGATGGTTCACTGTACCCAAGAAGTCAGGAGCTTTGCGTTTTATTCAAGACTTACAGCCTGCGAATAACATAACCATACGTAACGTTGGGACGGGTCCTGTGATTGAAGAGGTAGCAGAGGCATTTGCAGGGAGAGCTATTTATTCGATAGGAGATCTATATTCTGGTTATGATCAGTTCCAGCTGGCTGTGGAGAGTAGAGATTTAACTACTATGCGTACGCCCCTGGAATTAATGCGGATGTGTACTCTTCCGCAAGGAGCGACCAACTCGGTGGCTCATATGCAGAATGCGATGCATAAGGTACTGAGGGAGTTTGTGCATGATGTTACCATTCCGTTTCTAGATGATATTCCTATAAAGGGTTGCGCGGTTGAAGACAAGAATGAAGCAGTACTTGCAAATGGATGTAGAAGGTTTGTTACAGACCATATCAGGGATGTAGAACGTATCTTGACTCGACTGGAGGAGGTGCATCTCACCCTGTCAGGAGCTAAGTCCAAGTTTGGTGTGTCTGAGATTTTAGTGGTTGGACATCTGTGTGGTGCTTTTGGAAGGCGACCAAACCCTGAGAAGGTTGAAGCTATAGCTAGGATGGCAGACTGTAAAAATATCACGGAGGTTCGACGCTTTCTAGGTGCTTGTGTATTTTATCGTTTATCCATTCCTCATTATGCCCATGTTGCTGAGCCTTTGTATGCATTATTGAGGAAGGGTAAGAGGTTTGCATGGACCTCAGTCCATCGAGAAGCTATGAATAGGCTGAAGGAGGCTCTACAGTCTCCACCTGTTCTAAGAAGAGTAGACTACGGATGTGGGAGACCTGTCATGGTCACAGTAGATACTAGTCCAAAGGCGATTGGCTGGGCAATAGGTCAAGATGATGCGGATGGTATGCGGTTTACCTCTAGGTTTGGAGCTAAGATCTTGACAGACAGGCAACGAGATTATCCTCAGGTGAAGCGTGAGTTGTGGGGAGCGGTGACAGCGATGAAGACAGACCGTGAGTTTTTGATTGGTGCTCATGTAGTTCTAGAAACGGATTGTCTACCTCTACTAGGCATGATATCCAACTGTAGCACGCCAGACATAGCGATGTTACGTTGGATTGCCTATATTAGAAGTTTGAATCCAGAGCTGAAGCATATAAAAGGAAAGGAGAATATGGTCGCAGACATGTTATCAAGAGCTCGATTTGTAGACGAGGATGTCATGATTTCAGAAGCTGAGGAAGAGGAGAGAAAGGATACTCAGTGTCAGGTTAATCGACAGGTTACGAACTTGGAGCCGTTGATGTTTAGAGAGGAGCTTTACACAGGTAGACTTCGTGACATAGGGTATTATCTGAGCTTGTTGGAGAGGCAAGAGAGATGGAGTAAAGTAGAGTTCAGAGAGATAAGGAAACAAGCTTACAACTATCTTCTGCATGATGGGTATCTTTGGAGACGGCCACAGAGGAGAGATGGGATGTTCATACGAGTAGTGGACGATCTGCAGACTAAGCAGCAACTAATGAAAGAGTTCCATGATACCTTATGGGCCGGACATCGAGGGATTTGGGCTACCTACGTCAAGCTGAAGGAAAGGTATTGGTGGAAAGGTCTATACCAGGATGTGATGAACTACGTCAGTTCCTGCTTGCATTGCCAGTTCTACTCAAAGATGCGGTATAGGGACGGTCTCGTGCCAACTTATCCACCTTGCATTCACTTTCAGTGGGTTCTCGACTTGGTGGTGATGCCTCTGGGGTTATGGGACATGCGATATTTGGTTCTGGCTCGTGAGGATCTCTCCAACTTTGTAGAAGGGCGAGCCTTGAGGACAAAGACCACAGAGGGGATATGTAAGTTTGTTCTTGAAGATATTATTTGTAGATATGGGTCTGTAGGAAGGCTACGGGCAGATAGGGGAGAACTACGTGGTACGGAAGCGAAAGAGTTTTTTGCTCGGTATGGTGTGAAGCTCAAGCTTACTACTGCGATGAATCCAGAGGGGATTGGCAAGAGCGAACGAGGACATCCATCAATAGTTCAGGCTTTGGTGAAGGCGTGTGATGGTAAGCATAGAGAGTGGCCTAGGTTACTCCCTTTTGCTTTATGGGCGGATAGAACAACTCATTGTTCTACTACAGGGTACATGCCTGTTGAGTTAATGCTAGGACAGAAACCGATGATGTCAGCAGAAGAAGACTTTCCTACCTGGGCTACCTTGCCATGGGAGGACAATGTGGATCGTGTGCAGCTTTTCTCACTACGAATCAGACAGCTAGAATGTAGAGAGGAGGATCTCGCTGAAGCGCAGCGACTGCTGAAGGCAGCTCGACTTGGGAACAAGGAGAGGTTTGATAAGACTCATAGGCTTCGACCAAAACCGATACAAGTTGGGGACTGGGAGTTGGTATACGACAGCACATTGGAGAACCAACACTCTACAGTTCGAAAGTTTTCGAGAAGGTGGTTTGGCCCTTACCTTGTCTCAGATGTACATCAGAATGCTACATATTCCTTGCAAGAGCTAGATGGCACGCCTTTAAGGCTTCAAGTTGCAGGGAAACGAGTGAAGTTATTCAAGAAGAGAGGGGAGACTGTGGAGCTAGCTGAGTTCTTAGGTTCAGAGCAGACAGGAGCAAATGAAGACTTTTCTGAGACGGTCGAAGAGAGCGAGGACGATTCGGAGGACCACGAGGATCGGTGACGGATTGGCACATACCAGAGGATGTGCAGGTTTGGAGGGGGTGAATGTCGTATTGTACATAAGTCTATACAGTGAAAAGTATTGCAGAGAGATTTTTTTTCTATATTGTGTAAAGGAAGCTGCCCTGCAACTTAACAAGCTAGGCAGGAGCTAAGCTGGGGCTATGCTTGACAAGCTGCCCCCTAGCTTGGGTTGGAATATCACCCCTAAAGGAGTCAAAAGACACCAGAATGCAAAGCTCGACGAGGAGAGCGACCTCATGCTTCTAGTTTTGACAGAAAGTGTTTTAAGCAATAGTTAGTACGAGTTTTAGGCTGTGAAATATGTGAAAGAGGGAAATCCGTTGATTCTGGTTCGTGACTCGAACTCAGAATCGGATAACGTGAGCGTGTAGGTGTTCACAAATACTATAGTTTTGACTCCTTGTTCATTAAAAATGGAGTTGTATAGAGAAGTTAGTGTAGGAAAGGCTAGTGAAGATTTTACAAAAAAATTTCTTCAGGTAAACATATGTACAAAAGTTTTTACCTTTTTGAACGGAACCAAAGGCCATCCCAGTGATAGGGCGCCTGCCTAGGAGGGAAGTGGTCTCAGGATCAATCCCCCCTGGCCTCTGGTTCCTATTCCGGCATGTTGGCCTCCTGGAAGGGAGTCTATGTTGGATATGCAGCCACGTCCTGCATATCTAGGGGCGGGAGACCGGTATCTCTCTTAATCGTGGGCTTCCTGGCCTAAGCCTCCGCATGCCATCCTGAATATACTATGGGAGATACCTGGTGTGCATATGGGGGGGCTGTGAGCCCTGTGGGGCAGCCTCATAAGTGTTGGGGCTTCGGCCTACATTGGATGGCTTGTAGTATATTCAGGGTGGCATCAAGATGGCATCGAGGGCACGGGAAACTTTTGCTGATTATTAAGTACGCATAAGGATAGCAAGGGAACAGCTTTAGCAGGGGCCTTAAAACTGAAGCGGAAGCGGATATTTTTCTGAGAAATGTTTCTTAGAGAGCTTGAAGCGAAAGATTGAAGCGGAAGAGAAAAACTACAGCGGAAGTGGAAGATTACCGCGGAAGCTTGAAGTGGAAGATTACAATGGAAGCGGAAAACTACAACGACAGCGGAAGATTACAGCGACAGCGGAAGCGGAAGCGGAAGATTACAGCGACAGCGGAAGCGGAAGCGGAAGATTACAGCGGAAGATTACAGCGACAGCGACAGCGGAAGATTACAGCGACAGCGGAAGCGGAAGCGGAAGATTACGTCGTTGTAGTATAGTGGAGCGACAGCGGAAGCGGAAGATTACAGCGGAAGATTACAGTGGAAGCGGAAAACTACAACTACAGCGACAGCGGAAGCGGAAGCGGAAGATTACAGCGGAAGCGAAAGCGGAAGGTTACGTCGTTGTAGTATAGTGGAGCGACAGCGGAAGCGGAAGCGGAAGATTACAGCGGAAGATTACAGCGACAGCGGAAGCGGAAGCGAAAGGAAGAGAATTAGAGTTAAAAAGGGGGTCATCGATAAGGACAGCAGGGGGGCAGCTTAGCTAGGGCCCTACTTCTGATAAGTGACTGCGTTTATAAGGACAGCAGGGGGGCAGCTTAAGCTGGGGCCTTAACTTTTAGGTTATTTACCTGCGGCGACTTGGGATCGGGGACAGTTTTTGCAAGGGAATGTTTTTTTGGAGAGAGCTGAAGCGGAACACGCAGGAGAAGCTAAGAAGCTAGGGAAAGATCAAATTGGGGACAGATTGAATTGAGAGATCATCGTAGGGAGAGGGGCAGGAGTTTTAAGCTTGGACGTTGTCCAATAGACTGTACGGAGGAGAAATTACTCTCAAGAGGCAGTTTTATTGTGAGAGATCGTTTGAAAATCTACGGAGGACTTTTGATCAACGCATGATCAAATTCCTGAGAGTTTCAGTTGGGGCAAAGAGAGGAATAAGATTTAGGGGTCCGAATTTCACTATTAGGTTCGGATTGAGACGTACTGGGTAGACTTTTGGCTTGACGGGTGAAGAGAGGTGCGCAGGAGAGGAAGAGAGAGATTTTCTGTACAGTTGGAGAAATTGGTGGTGCAGACGACACTATAATAAAGTTATTTGGATCTTGAGAGACCTATCTGTGTACACAAGGTGTGTTTGAGTGCTTGTTTTTGTAATTGGTGGGCACAAGAGGCTGTGATTTTGGAGATCTCATTGTCGGCAGCAACCTATTTTCCTTTCTGGTCGTTTTTCTCTGATCGGTCACAGTCAGAAGGTCCGCCTTCCCCAAGAAAGACTCTCAACTCGACACCGAGCCACTCCTGCCTTCGCAGGAACACGGTTACGCGGTGGTAACGCGGCCCACACCTCCTCCAGAAGCCCTTGATCTGCGGGGTTCCAATCCCACAGGAAGAAGTCGAGACCCAACTCCTTGAGGAAAGGAATGGCCTCGGCCAATTCTGCCGCTGGTAACACCAAGCCTCGCGGATGCATCGACATACCTGGAAGATCTGTTGCACTAAACCACAAGCACCTACTATGAGCTGAAGACTCAGTTCTTCCCGAGTGCCTACAGTCTAGCTTCTACTTCTCAGAAGGCAAAACTAGTCTTCCAGAAGAAGCTACTCCGTCTTCCGGGATTCTAACAGTACTTCCTAGATAGCTCTCGTCTTCTGAGCTATATCTAAACAATCCTATCTAAGCAAGGCCTCGCATGGATTACCAAGAAGACAACCCACCTTGCATTACATCCTACTTCCTATCAGAAGATACAAGATATGCGAGAAGTAGAGTATGAGAAAGGTTCAGAAGATGGTTGCGGACTCCTGCGGTGACAGTGGCCTCTGGGAAGACACTTGGGACAGCTTCCGATTCAATGTCGTTCTCGGAAGACTTCTCGAAGTCGGACTTCCCTTCACTGGTCTCACCTGTCTTCGTCTTCCTACACGCAATCTATCCTCACAACAGACTCAAGACAACTGTACTCTGTTCTTCTGACTTCTCACCTCTCATACGCACTCAGAAGAAGCTTGCTGCATGATGGGAAGACATGACCCTCGACCATTCTCTCCAGATTCTGCCAGCAAGACTTCTCACAACTCTCTTCTAAGTTCGGGAAGAAGAAGGAACGGCTGCTATGGGTCGGACAGAAGAGACCCGAAATGGACCCTCACGTCTTCTCGCTCATTTTGCCAGCCTTCCAGTCTTCTAGTCTCTCTAGGAAGATGGGGAGTTGAGAAGCTTGGAAGACCGGGAGGCACAGGCCTAGTTCCCGACTTCCAACTTCTCGAATTAACACAACAACTCACCACTCCACTCAGGATTCGTACCAAGTCTCTCTAAACACAAAAGCAAAGCAAATCCACTCTTGATACAAATTGTGTTCAGTCGACTTCCGAAGACAGTCTTCCGAAGATGTCTTCCGAAGACAGTCAAGTTCAAGAAGTGTCTTCCGAAGATGTTCCCATCTTCCGAATCGTCTTCTGTTCCAAGTTTCGGGGATAGAGAGGTAGGGGGGTAGAGAAATTGATAGTTGGGGTCTCCAATTTGAGGGCTAGGAGTAGGAAAGCTCGAATTGAGCTCGAGAAGAAGCAAGGAGATGTCTCGACAGAAATTGGGCAGCGCTTCCGCGCCCAATGTCTCAATAGAAAGAATGGGGGTGGGGTAATCGATCAGGCTGCCTGCACACAATCAAGGAAGCGCGGGGAGTACCAAGAAAAGGCGAGAAGAAGTGGGAGGGGAAAAGAACAGGGGGAAGAACCTCTACAGTCTTCTTCGGCTCCCCGAGTTGCCTTCGACCTCCGCGCGCTTCTGGCTCTTGTTCTAGCTTCCAATGCGACTCCACACGAATGCGCCTGCTGTCAATTTCGGTCCACACCTCGATTCCACCTCTGCTTCTACTCGCCACTCTTCACTGTCAGCTTCTCGGAAGCTCCACAAAAACACCTTCGCTTTCTCTGCTGTTTGTGCTCCCGCAATTCAATCTCACCCTTCGCCTAGCTGCCAACTTACTCTCTCCTACCTCAATGTCTCACTTGATTCCTCTCTCAATGCTAGCTCGCGAAGCTCACTCTCTCAATCGATCTTCTTCAGGCGCGCTATGCTGCGAGAAGTTGGAAGGTGTCTAATGTGCTTCCTCACGCATCTTCCCCGCAGATTAGGGGTTCTCGTCCTTGGTGTCTTCCTGACCTACCTCCCTATTCGGTGCGCTCCAGTAGGTACACCTACTGTCTTACCCGAAAACTCGTGGTTGGTCCTTCGCGGTCGCTGTCTTCTGGAAGATAGGTGTCTTCCGCCGTCTTCTCATCTTCCGCCGTCTTCTCGTCTTCTGAAGACGCCACTGAGAAGACGGTCGTCTTCTGAAGAAGTCAACTTCTTATTACAAACAGCTCTTAAGATCATCTTCTTGTTAAGGGAGACGTATCCTTAAGTAACAACGCTTCTTCAGTTATACAAACAAGTCATTATTCTTAAAATTTTCAAAAATTCGTTTATCCTGTAATTTGTGGGCACCACAAGTCCATCCCAAGTGCCCACAGTCTAGCTTCTACTTCTCAGAAGACGAAACTAGTCTTTCAGAAGACAACTACTTCGTCTTCCGGGATTCTAACAGTACTTCCTAGATAGCTCTCGTCTTCCGAGCTATATCTAAACAATCCTATCTAAGCAAGGCCTCGCATGGATTACCAAGAAGACAACCCACCTTGCATTACATCCTACTTCCTATCAGAAGATACAAGATTCGCGAAACATCAAGTGCATAACAGGTTCAGAAGATGGTTGCGGGCTCCTGCGGTGACAGTGACCTCTGGGAAGACACTCGGGACAGTTTCCGATTCAATGTCTTTCTCGGAAGACCTCTCGAAGTCAGACTTCTCTTCACTGGTCTCACTTGTCTTCGTCTTCCTACGCGCAATCTATCCTCACAACAGACTCAAGACAATTGCACTCTGTTCTTCTGACTTCTCATCTCTCATACGCACTCAGAAGAAGCTTGCTACTCGGTGGGAAGACATGACCCTCGACCATTCTCTCCAGATTCTACCAGCAAGTATTCTCACGACTCTCTTCTAAGTTTGGGAAGAAGAAGGAATGGCTGCTATGGATCGGACAGAAGAGACTCGAAATGGACCCTCACGTCTTCTCACTCATTTTGCCAGCCTTTCAGTCTTCTAGTCTCTCTAAGAAGATGTGGAGTTGAGAAGCTTGGAAGACCGGGAGGCACAGGCCTAGTTCCCGACTTCCAACTTCTCGAAATAACAAAACAACTCACCACACCACTCAGGATTCGTACCAAGCCTCTCTTAACACAAAAGCAACACAAATCCACTCTTGATACGAATTGGTTATAGTCGACTTCCGAAGACAGTCTTCCGAAGACAGTCAAGTTTAAGAAGCGTCTTCCGATGATGTGCCCATCTTCCGAAGCGTCTTCTGTTCGAGGTTTCGGGTGTAGAGGGGTAGTAGGGTAGGGAAATTGATAGATGAGATCGTCAATTTGAGGACGGGGTGTAGGGAAGCTCGAATTGGACTTAGGAAGAAGTAGGAAGATGTCTGACAGAAATTGGACAGCACTTCCGCGCCCAATGTCTCAATAGAAAGAATGGGGGGTGGGGGTAATCGATCAGGCTGCCTGCACACAACCAGGGAAGCGCGAGGAACACACAACAGAGGCGAGAAGTAGTGAGAAGGGAGAAGAACGTGGGAAGAACCTCTACAATCTTCTGTCTTCTTCCCGAGATGTCTTCGACCTCTCGTGCGCTTCTGGCTCTGGTGCTAGCTCCAATGCGACTCCTCACGACTGCGCCTGCTGTCAATTTCTGGCCACGCCTCGATTCCACCTTCGATTCTACTCGCTACTCTCCAATGTCAGCTTCTCGGGAGCTCACAGAAACGCCTTCGCTCTCTGTCTTCCGTGCTCCAGCAATTCGGTCTCGCCCTTCGCCTAGCTGTCAACTGGTTCTCTCCTACCTCGATGTCCTCACTCGATTCCTTTCTCAAAGCTCACTTGCGAAGCTCACTCTCTCAAATCGATCTTCTCAAGCGCACTGTGCTGGGAGAAGTTAGAATGCGCTAATGCGCTTCCTGCGCATCTTCCCCGCAGATTAGGAGTTTCGACCCTAGGTGTCTTTCTCGACCTACCTACCACCTGTGTGTTACCTAGTAGGTACACCTACTATTTTACCCGAAAACTCGTGGTTAGGCCTTCGCGGTCGCTGTCTTCCGGAAGACAAGTGTCTTCCGCCGTCTTCTCATCTTCCGTTGTCTTCCTTTCTTCCGAAGACACAACTGAGAAGACGCTTCCCGGAAGACGGTCGTCTTCCGAAGAAGTCAACTTCTTATTAAAAAGCTCATAAGATCATCTTCTCTCTAAGGAAGCAATAATCTTAAGTAACAACGCTTCTTCAGTTATACAAACAAGTTATTAATCTTAAAAAATTTAAAAATTCATGAATCTTGTAATTTGTGGGCACCACAGTACGATAGCACGACGAAGTCGTCTTCGGACGAAGTGACGAAGTACAACGAATTCTTCTCCACGATACCAGTAAAAACAAACGAATTCAAGATGCACAGCTACAGGGATCCTTTTCGAAGAGACGTTGCGATGACTTTGAATACGATATTCAAACCCTAGCACTTCATACTTGGCCAACTGACAGTTCACTTCATCGAGCTGATACTTGCAGGGAAGAAGACATATTGGACGAAGATCTTTCATGTGCATATTCAGAAGTTGTTCAGTATCTTCAACGATGGTGGATCGATGTACTTTGCAGCATTTGCCGCAGTCTTATACAGAGGGATGCACTTGTTAACGTCGGCCGAAGAAGACAAGTATGGACCGAGGGGTTGGACAGAAGACGAATTGATATTAGAATCGACGTCTCAAGGGGATGACATGGTGACGTCTGCAGGACCGAGTACACGGGCGATGATGAGACGTCAAGAGGAGCTACTTCGCACAAGAAGAAGAAGGCAAAGAAGTCGACGGTTGAGACTTTGGAGAAAGAACCTGAAGGCACTCAGGTGCCAGCTAAATCTTCTTCGGTGGAAATAGTAGGAGAAGTGCGTCAAGGTCAAAATCGTGTCGAGGAAGATTATGAAGAGTTTGTATTGCGAAGGGTGAATTCGGGAGCGATTGAGGTGAAGGTTGAGAGTCCTCAAGAGAGACTTCGTATTTCGCCGCAGCAAGATGAAGCGACGACTTTGGTCCAACTGGATATGCAGAGACAGATATACGAGGAAGAAGCGAAGATGCCATTGACGATGTCCTTAGCGCGATACACTTCGGACGGAAGGGAAGGCTTGAGGAGAAGCACCAACTCATGACGAAGTTGGAAGGCACTTCGGAAGAGATGAAGAAGCTAACATTGGAGCGCGATGCTTTGTTTCAAGTGAAGTCTGAAGAGCAAGTAAAGTCTTCAAAGACATTCAGGACTTATAGGCGAAGTTGAACTTGATGACTTCAAGAGTTCACGACATGAAGTCAGAGAGGAATACTTTACAGGATTAGTTGGCGATAAGGGATGAGGAACTTGTGAAGGCTGCAGAGACAAAGACTTCGACAGAGATGAAGATGGAAGAGCTTCAAGATAAAATGGGCGAAGTGTTAACTTCTTACTTCGCCACCGAACTTGATTCTTCGGAGGAGGAGCTTCTAACGCGACTTCAGGTGGAGATGACAGCAGCGGCAGATCCTTCGACTAAGAGTAGGATAGTTAGAGTCGCAGAGAGGATAGTACGTGAGATTCAAGAGATCAAAGAGATAGTTAAACTGTCATTGTGGAGTATAGCTAGGACTTTACAGTTAGGTAGTGTACATACTTCGGTTCCACCTTCTGCGGAGACGTGATATGACGATGAAGATGTAATCCTTCTTCTTAAGAAGTGAGATCCGCCATCTTCAGGCAAAACTGCACATAAGCGTTGTGTTGTTCGTTCTCAGTACCTCTATGTGTTTGTTATTTGGATTTTCTTGCCAAGATAGCAACTCAAGTTCCAAGAGCTACAATAGTTCAAAGTTTGACAGGTCAACCCATCACAAAACATGGTTACCCAAAGTTCAGAGGAGGTTCTTCAGATGATGATGAAGACGCAGATGCCTACATCAAATTGTTCAAATCTGTGTCAGTCATTAATAAGGAATATCATCTGTGGATCTTCCCAAGTCTTCTCAGGTGGTACAACCATGCAAACATAGTACCAGGAGACATCGATACATGAGACAAGCTGGAGACGAAGTTCTTAGAGCGGTTCCAAGAGATCGGGTACAATCGCCAAGTGTTGGAAAAGTTGACCAGACTGGTGAGAAGGAAAAAAAAGAGCTTGAAGGATTATGTCCAGATATTTTACAATCTGCTGGACATAATTCTGAGGATGGGTACAGCCAACCCATACTCTATGGATCAAGCTACGGAATGGCTTGTTACGGACTTACCTATTGAAATGGAGATTTGATGTCGTCATGGAAAGATGGACGTCATTGAAGAAGTTGTTGCTTCAGTAGAAGCATTTGAAGCATCCACCCTCGAAGGTAAAGGAGGTTGGATGAAGGATAAGAAGAAGAGAAAGAAGGACAAGAAGGACAAGAAGGAAGAGAAATCAAGTCAACGAAAGAAGCATAAGAAGAGTCGAAGAGAACTCTCTTCCTCCGAAGTATCTTCTGACGAAGAGTCGTCTTCGGTCAAAGTCGAGGAATCTTCATCAGCGAGCTCATCTTGTTCGAGCGAAGAAGAACGAAGAACCAGACGAAGTTCTTTGTCCAAAGTAAAGAAGAGTTCGAAGGAAAAAAAAGAAAAGCAAAAGGAGATAGTAATCAACTTATGGAGGAGATGATTAAAGGGTTTGCAGATTTGAAAGTGCAAATGGTACGATCTCCTGAAAGGAGAAAATCACCTTCTTCATCCCATCCAAGCTTATGGTGTATGACTTTTGGAAAACAAGGACATGCCAACACAGAATGTAACAACAACCGAACATTTCAGACACATGCACTAGGATGGGCACTAGCGTTCGAATCGTATTATAGCTCGTTCTTTGTAGAAACTCCAGATGAAGTATATGGGGTACAAACGAATACACCACTGCAATCGTCAAGACCTTCCCAACAATCGACAATTATCTCAATTCAACCCATACCAATTCAAAGATTTGCGTCAAGAGAGAGGGCCCTAAATGTGTCTCAGAAACGTTTAATGAGTCCAGCAAGAGCAAATAAACCACCACCCCATGGGTCTTGTTTTAATTGTGGCAGTTTAGATCATTGGTCACCCAGCTGCCCTCACCCGAAGACACAGCTGGGATACGTAGCACTTTGTGGAAAGTGCCATCAACTAGGACATGCCATGGTAGATTATACTAACCCACCGCAGAGAAACGAGAGGTACGCTTTGATCCCAAGACAGAACGTCCTGCGGAAGTACAACTGCACAAGGTGGACTTAGAAAAATGGAGAGCCGCTGGAGATGAAAGATGGCCACCTGAAGAAACCTAGGTTTGCAAAGTGGACACCAGAAGCTCTTTCAAAACAAAGAGGAAGGCGGAGGAAGCCCATCCGAAGACTCAGTCGAAGAAGGAGCCAAAGAAGCAGAAGAAGGCTAAGGAGAAAGTCAAGAAGAATGCAGTTGTTGAGGAGGATAATGAGAAAGAGGAAGAAGGAATTCTGAAGAAAGTAAACCCTTCGAAGTTGCCAGTCGACATAACGAACTGAGTTCGAGAACTCTTGAAGAAAGAGTTACTATGAGATAGAACTTCGGTGAAGGAGGCTGATACAACTTCGGCCGAAGTCCCTGAACCATCAACTTCGTCCGCACCAAGCACTCTTCGTACTTCACCCAAGGAAGGAAGAACTTCGGCAAAGAACGTTGAGGCTCCGAAGAAGCACAGTCAACTGTAGCCTGTAAAAAGAGAACCTATGGCCACACCAAACTATGATGTGATGGCTGATTTAGACACACAGAAGGCTAACATAAGTTTCAAACAATTGATTGAAGATAACAAATTATAGAAAGTTGTTACTTCAAGCGTTGAAGAAACCCACTAAAGTAAGAAGATCAAAGTTATCTTCTCTGTTTCATATCGAGCAGAAGACCTAGGATCTCCAGAAGTGGAAGTGGAGGTTGCAGGTTGCGTAATTAAGAAAGTGCTAGTTGACTCCGGGTCAAGTGTCAACATAATGACAGAAGATACGGCTCACGCGTTGGGTTTCAGCAAGTTTGAAGAAACTCAGAGAGTGTTGCGACTGGTAGATCAGACAAGAAGACGACCACTGGGGCTACTGCGCAACATTCTCGCCTTAATAGGCGGAATTTCTTTTAAACTCACCTATGTTGTACTGCACCTTTTGGTTAAGTCTGTTTATCAAATTTTGATTGGCAGACCGTGGTTGTATGGTGCTAAAGTATTGAAAGATTGGTACCGGCACCGTTTACAGTTTAAGGATCCATAGAAACCGACTGATAAGGTTGTGGTAGTATCGTGGAAGAAGATAACACATCAAGGTGAAACAGATCCGATTGATGCAGATTACACTTCCGGGTCTGATTCATCAACAAGTAGCGCAAGCGAATGGAAGGAAAACCCCTATTCGATGATCAACTATCTTCAGTGCAACGAAGTTGATGAAAGAAGATACAAATGAGATCAAACAACAATCACAGCTAGGTCATGGGAGTGCAGAGACCAGCCATACAGATGGTAGAGTACTTCCACGAGTATCCCAAGATCTGGTGATAAGCGAAGGAAAGAACTTAAAGATTTCGGTTGTAATGCAAGCAGAAGAGTTGGAAGTGTATCGTCAGATGCTGATCCATTACCAAGATGTCTTCGCCTGGACTGTGGAGGACATGAAGGGGATACCTGCACAGTAGAGAGAACATCATATTGATCTCATCGAAGGATCAGTACCTGTACGACAAAAGCAGTACCGACTCAACTCAAAATATTCTTTGCTGGTTAAAGACGAGATAGATAAGTACTTAGAGGCGAATATTATATCTCCTGTGTTAAGCAGCGAATGGGTAGCACCCATAGTAGTGATACCTAAGAAGCAAACAGGAGAGTCTGCCAGCAGCAAACAGCAAAAAGAAGAATGCGCATATTCATTAGGAAGGTGGAGAACAAGGCTATTGGATTGTGTATGCGGTGAGTTAGTATCTTCCCTTCGAGTGACCCCTACCAAGTTGAGAACCCAATTCTCTATCTATTCGAATGCATGTTTTGGAGTTCACAAAATGTAGTGATGATTTGCAATCCGAGAATGAAAAGCTTCAGTTCTTGGGAATTGCGGTAGCTTCCTTGACACAGAACGAGTACAAGGGGAAGCGCTTTCAAATCTATCGAGCATTAGCTTCATTTTATAAAGACTGCAGTCAACTTCTAGAGGTTCTTGAGCAAGCAGTCCAAGCTCAGTGGTCTTCTCTCGGTGAAGAGTTTGTGGGTTTTCCTCCTGAATGATCTTCCTTTCACCAGTTTTTCAAAGCTATATACTTTCAGTTCATTCTTATATGTACTTGTTTCCTATATCTTTGTGTTAAAGTAGTTGCATTTCACCCCGGCTAGCGGTCCACTGCAAATGTCAAACCCAAACGGGGTCTTGTGAGTTCGAGTCCCACTGACATTGCAGTTTGAGTATGTAGTTCATTTGTGAAACTTTGAACTTTCAGTTTGTTTTGAAATCCAAAGACTCCAGAGAAGATATTTTGAAATGAACCGTGAATAGAAAACTCTATTTTGCAGTAAACAAAGAAGGCTTGTATTCTTTCTTCATGCAGCCCTTGCAATGGTACATATAAAACTCAATCACATGAAGATCTAAACTGCACGCGAAGGTTTTGAGTTCTCACAAAAGACTTGACAAATTGAAAGAAACATGATTTTTGTATATCAGAAGACTAGAAGTCTCTCTCTTGACCCGCATATACTTATATCACCATGTAAAGCTAGTTAGATGAAAACTTTACTGCTCGGACTAGAGTTTCAAAGGACTCGAGTTCATTCATTTGTTACTCTAGAATTTACAGAAAACGGTTCAATCCATGGACTTGTTTTACATCAAACTTCACTGGTTGTAAAGAAATGGTCAATTGCCTTTCAAAAATAATCAGAGAGAAAGTATATTTCCAAAATAGTGATTTGTCTCCAAAAAAAGTAGTTTTTTTTAAAAAAACACAAAAGAGAACACTAATTCTAGCGGAGAATACCGTGTCCTCATGTAGAGTTTTCTAAGGCAGAACAACACCAAACAAAATGAGTACATAATATGTCATGGAGACAAGCTTCTGGAATAATAACTAAAATTCGTCTCCAACAACTTCACAGAATTCCAGAAAGTGAGAAAGACCTCTCGGAACAAAAATTGATTATGAATTTGACCCCCTCAGCTTCAATTGATCGAAACTTTGTCATCCGTGCTTCAAATCGAGCAACCATTAAGTCTACGGGCATCCTCGTCTCCCAAGCTTTCCAACCATATCCAACACTCCTCGAATGGACCACGGGAAGTGCCTCTAACCCCTCAAAAACGTGAAAGGAACTTGGTGAAAGATAGTCAAACTTTCGACCAATAAGAAATAAGTTAACAAAAGGTTTTTGTCATCACTCACATGACAAAGACAGAAAGAATGAATTTTTATCCAAGAGTGCCATTTGGACCTCAAAGCTTATATTGAACAAACTACAAACACATGCCGTTGACGATACTGTTGACCAAGAAGCACGTAGACATGAAAGACAAACTACGCTCAATATAGAGTCAGAATTCCGACCCTAAAACGATTGACAATAAACAGAACTACAATCTCTCCTTGGAAAGTTCAGATCCAATCGAAGATCCATATCACAGCAGAGCAAGATGTAGACAATAAGATCCCAAACAGCGTCGTAAGTGACAATGAGAAGAATGATAGGATCTAGAGTAACCATCACCGCAGTCATAAACGACTCTCCTCAATGAGTCACCATAAATACTCAAAAGTGATCCGGCAGACAATAGATCTTAATGACGAATGGATGCGCAAGTGAAAGATCAG
The DNA here is from genome assembly GCA_036924285.1 of Asterella californica. NCBI lineage: Eukaryota > Viridiplantae > Streptophyta > Marchantiopsida > Marchantiales > Aytoniaceae > Asterella > Asterella californica. The sequence goes on from JAYKYS010000008.1 coordinate 19,575,614, forward strand.
GAGCACGAAAGGGCTCTCCGTTCATGTCTACCACTCGTACTATCTCTTACTTCATCCGACAATACTGATCACACTCACACTAGACTTGGATACTCTACACTCTATATCCAAAGCTCCGCGCACCTCCCTTCTTATACAGCAACTTCGCATATGACGACAGAGTACTAACCCTTGTCTCCACTCAGCGAAGAGTACACGAATTGTCCACGTGGAACCTTATCTTTTGACACAATAAGGTCCCAGTGCCTCCACAACATCAAAACACGTACGATAAGAATATGTGATAGTTTCACACCCTAGCCAATCCACAACATGATAGCGTACGGGCAGTCGGGCAGCAAAAGAGAAAATAGCGCATCAGGAGAAATGATGCAGAAACACCGCTTCTTGCCTTCTCCCTCCTGAACTTGAATCCGAAGCACTTTGAGAAGAGGAGACTTCAGACGACTTGCAAAGGAGGAATTTGGAGGCAATTGAAGAGCCATAGGTGTTTGGAGGTCAAGTAGAAAACCAAAAGGTCAATGCATCATCACTAGAAAGATTGTGAGGTTCTTTTCTTTTCTCTCTTCCTTTCCTTTTCCTTCGCCCTCCCTCTCTTCTGTTTCTACTTTTCCTTTTTTTGCAATTGCTTGCAGGAACCCTTCGCTTGTTCCTTCTCTTTCCCTTAAAAATTCCAGTGGTTGAGATTACAGACAGAAGTGCTGTCAAATTTCTGGCAGCCTTCTCGCTTCCATATCTTTTTCACTTTCCTCCAGCAATTGATCTTCTCCTCTCTGTCTGAAACCCCTTTTGCTCCTCCCATCCAAATTCCTTACCCAATTGTGTTTTTGTCCTCCGAATCCATGGACAGAAAACTGATCTTAAGTCTGGACATTTCCAGAAGCTGAATTCAGTTCAAATCAAGTAGTGTAGATTTGAGTTGATTTGCGAGAAGAATGATGTGAGTCTTGAGCGAAACAATGAGTTGGTGATTATTTCAGGAAGAAAGAAACTGGGATTCAGGCCAATGTCTCTCAATCTTCCTGTCTTCCTAATCCGCATCTTCCTAGAGAACTAGAAGACTGGAAAGACTAGCAGATGTGCAAAAAAGATGTGAGGCTCTTATGCGGATCTCTTCTATCTGATCCATCGTAGCATGTTTCTTTTTCTTCTAATCTTAGATGAGAGTTGTAAGAAGTCTTGCTGGTAAAATCTGGAGAGAAGAGTCAAGGGTCCTGACTTCCATTTATGCAGCAAGCTTCTTCTGAGGGTGCATGCGTGTTGATATAGTCCCAAGCTCTAGTAGATCGACGGCTATCATTAGCCGGAGTGGTTAGGGTTGTTAAAGTTAGTTAGAGGGCTAACCCACCATTAGGATTTCTCTTGTACTCACCTCCACTATATATACAGAGAGAGGCAAAGCCTCTCCTATCTCATTCCTATTTCACTTCTTTGTCTACTCGCTCTCTCTTCTTGGAGTGTCCTCGAAGTATCGATCTTTCTACATGATATCAGAGCTGATGAGAGTGTGTGTCCCTTGCTGATGAGCAAGATGGAGATTGGAGTACAAGAGAGAGCAGCTGGAGGTGTGCATGATGTCGAGCACTATCCTGCTGATGCGTTCGGGTGAGATGAAACCGTTTGTTTTACCACCAGAAACTTTGGACGCGATTTTGAAGACCTAGATGATTTTTTTTTGTTGAAATTTGTCGACTTCGACTTCAACACCTTCGACTTCACACACAACTTCGACTTCGACTTCGACTTCGACACCTTCAGAAGGTGCGAATTGTGTACTCGGTCAAGTTTCAGTCGATTTGGAGATTTCCAGCGGCAGATTTTCAATTGGATCTTTTTTGACCAAAACGAAAGTTTTAGGACTTGAGTCTAAAACAAATCCTGTTCCGAATATGGGTGTTTGGAAAATTTAGAAAATTTTGAGGGGTCGCACACCCATTTCTGACCTTGTTTGGTCTAGTTTCCACCTTTCTTGGTGTGTTCTTTCGACGTTTCCGTCGTGTTTTGTACACCTACAGTTCGCGAACATGTTCTTTCTTTGTTGTCGCTGCAGGAGGAGTTTGCGGAGTCGTCTCGTTGTGACTTGTGACAACTCTTGCTCGCACGGTGTGGAGAGACGAGTTTCGTGAAGGATCTGTTAGTTTTTCCGCGTACAGAATAGAGCAATTTCGACATTGCGGCTATGGCGGAGTCTGTGTCTTTGATCACTGGAGAGAAGCTCGACAAGAACATGTAACTCACTTGACAGCGTATAAGATATCACGTCCACGATTATTTGAGATGTTAGATCGCACGATAATGAGACGTGTCAACTCAGTGATCCATGGATATTCGTGTGAGTGGCTCTTATTGTCAAATCTGTGTATAAGATAGAGGGTCGAGGGTTCGTGAGAGCATTCTTGGTGTTTCGTGAGCGTGTCTTAATGTCTTATGTGACGGTGAGGAGTTCAAAAGTTATCTTTATGGTTGGAGGACTTATCTGAGTTCTAGATCTTTCATTTCTGAATCCGTTTCATATCAATCTTCATTACATCCATCTCGATCATTTTTTACAATGGTTCGTTGCTTACTTTGGTGATGAGTTCATGGGGAAATGTGGAAGTGTGGAAGTGGATGGAGTGTGGAAGTTTCGGATGAAGACTTTCCTACGGGAACAAGATCTATGGGATCTTATCACTGAGGAGGAGAAAGAGCCTGAAGTGCCAATTTCTGATCCGAAATTCAAGGAGTGGAAGAAGCGCTCATATCAGGCTATTCACTACATCGCGCTGACAATCTCAGCATCGATGATCGATCACATCCAAGATTGCAATACGCCCAAGAAAGCTTGGGATGCACTCGCACGTCTGTTTCAATCCGGAACAGAGACGCGAAAGCTGCAATTGCTGCAGCAGTTCAATAGTGTGAAGAAGGGGTCGATGTGCATCAACAACTACGTGAACCATGTTAAGCAGCTCACGGATCAGCTATCTTCTATCGAAGTCGAGATTGATCTCATTGTCTTGATCGGAGTCACATTGCAGAGACTGCCTGCAGAGTACAAACAGTTCATAACATCAATTTCGACCAGAGAACCCCTTCCGTGGTTTGATGAGCTTGTTCTTATGATGTTAGGAGAGGAGGTGCGTCTACTGGGGAGTTCTACTCGACGGGTCATCAAGAATTTGTCTATTTTGCAGGTTCTGGATGATCTCGAGGTAGGGGTCGTGGCAAAGATGCTGGACGTGGACGGGATCGCGGACAGCAACAGCAATCGCAGCAGCAGGAAAACCAGCAGAACCAGCAACAGTCTAGTTTCAACAACAATCAGAAAAGAGTGTCTGGTTCTTGCAACTACTGCAAGAAGCAAGGCCACAATGCGAATCAGTGCTACAAGAAGCAGAACGATCAAAGACAACAACACGACAACAACCCCCAACAAGGTAACAACAACCAGCAAGGCTATGCAGTCGCTGAGCATGTCTATTCGGAGCAGTTGCTGATTACTACGCATCAGAGTTATGCGGCTTTCGAGCCACAGGCTGACTGGGTGATGGACTCCGGCGCCACCAGTCACATGACTCTCCATCAAGAGTGGTTTAGTTCACTCGAGCTTGTGGAGACTCCACAGTTTATGATGATAGGAGATGACACCAAGCACAAGATCTAGCACAAGGGTAACATTCCACTTGACATTCCTGCTTCAACGTTTACTGGTATACGGAATGTCTTACATGTATCCACGTTGACTAGAAACCTGCTATCTGTAGGACAGTTGATAAAGCAGGATCTGCAAGTGCACTTCAATAAAGATGGATGCTTTATTGAAGATTCGAATGACACTCTCATAGCTCGAGGTATCAAGAGTAGTAGGCTGTTTAAACTAGATGCATCTGCACTTAAGTTACAAGCTGCCATGTATGGACAGAGTGGTCCAATAGTGTCTGACATTGACATCTGGCACAAGCGAATTGAGCACATGAACTTTCAGAGGCTGAAAAGTCTTCCAAGTTCTGACCTGGTTACAGATCTATCCAAATTCGAATCCAGTGAGCCCACTAGAGTCTGTGCAGCATGTCAATTCGGCAAGCAAGCTAGATAGCCCTTTAAGGGATCAGGTAGTAGAACGAAAAAGCTTCTGAAGCTTGTTCACACTGATGTATGGACTGCTTCTCAGCCAAGTATGACCGGTTTCCAGTACTTCGTGTCGTTCATTGATGATCATTCGCGTTATACTTGGATCTATTTGTTGAGAAACAAGTCCTCTGTCGAAATACTGTCAGCATTTCAGACTTTCCGTAAGTTGGTGGATAACAGTCTGGAACATCTATCCTCTGTTTGAGATCTGATGGAGGAGGCGAGTTCCTTTCTGGAGAGTTCGATGCATATCTACGTGAGCATGGTATTCGACGCCAGAAGACTTGCAGTTATAATCCGCAGCAGAACGGAGTTGCGGAGCGCAAGAATTGATACATAGCAGAAGCTGCTCGTGCGATGTTGAATGAGAAGACCATGCCTAGACCTTACTGGACAAAAGTTGTTTCATGTGCGGTGTATCTGATGAACCAGACGCCTACAGCGGCAGTCCACAGCAAGACACCGATGGAGGTCTTCACAAGCAGTAAGCCTGATTACTCTTTTCTTAAAGTTTTCGGATGTATCTGTTATGTGCACATACCTGATGAAAGACGTAAGAAACTAGGTCCGAAAGCAGATAGATGTATCTTCCTTGGTTATGCTTCTGATACGAAAGGATATAGATGCTACAATCCTTCGTCCAAGCAGTTATATATCAGTAGAGATATCATTTTTGATGAGCTACAATCTTGGTTTGCATCTGCACCTGTCGTAGCCATCCTTGTACCTACTGTAGAACCAAGGAGTCAGTTCACTGTAGTACCTCAGAGTAGTACGTTGAGTGGAGGATCTGGAGAAGTCATAGATTCTAGATCAGAATCAATTGCACCTAGAGCTGTTGTTAACGCTGGAGTCCACGTAACACAGCCTAGTGGAACTAGTTAGTCTCTACACAGGATGAGCGCGTTGTCGTGATGTGAATCATTTCACATAGTAAATGATTCACTCTCTGTCAGGCGTTAGTCTCTCTGAGTGAAGTTAAGACCTCAAAGAAGTCTATTTTTGGAAGATGTTATATATTTTGAGTCTTAGTAGGTTGATTACCATGTTGATAGAGCTTAAGCTCATGGGTTGTATTTGCGTGTCGCCCATGCACGCTTTCTAGCTGATTTAAGTTATTTTTCAGGACTGCGTGTCGATTTAGGTAGTTTAAGTTTTACGCTGTCGGAGTGTGATCCGTCTACCTAGGAAAGCGCCGGGCTTCTGGCTGTGGTTGTTTACTCAAGAGGTTGGCTTTCAGGTCACAATAGGGCTATAAACACTCACACAGATGTGTAAGATCTAGTAATATGCTCAGAAAGCGAAATTCAGGTCTAGCTGGCAGTAATAAGGTCCGGCGGCGAACTTTGACACTCACGGAGAAGAAAACTATGAAGGTTTAGACTTCTAACCTTCCCCTACATGCTAATGAGGTACTACTGAACTCACACACGAAGTTTCAGCCTGAGATCAAATTCTTACACGGAGATATGGACAGAAAAGTTCTGAGCAAGAAAACTACGGTAATTTCTGGTACCTAGATGGCTATTTTGACCTATAACAGAAGATTGGCTCGATCAATTTCAAATATTCTTATAGGATTTGGAGTCTACATGATGCTGAACACCCCTGTGAAGTTGGGACTCCTGACTATACACAGAACTCCAAATCTCCTCCTCTAAAGTCGCTGCTCTAGATTAAGAGCTTTTCAGACCCCCTCTGTTTCAGCGGCCGCCCTGGATTACTCAGTCACTCAATCGATGCGAAACTTTTTGGGAAATCGTAGCCCTGCTGGCGAAGAACACAACATCGAAGTTTTGAAGCAATTTCCTCAAATCTGCTGCAAGTGACACTGAAAACCCTAAATCCAACAAAAGTGATTCAATTCTAGCACAATTCGAACTTCAATTGGTCATAACTTCATCTTTATTGCCTCAAATCGATCGAAAATTTCACTGGAAGTGCTTGGCATGACGAGCTCTACCCTCCTGTGCGCTCAGATTTAGAAGTCCTCTCACCAAATGCTCGAACTCTCCTTTAGAGCTCTGTTTCTAAATTTAGAGTTAAACTAAAGACAAAAACAGACCAATGGGAGTTCATAGCTCCACTTGGTTGTCCTTTAGTGCCCTAATCCACGTGGTAACTCAACTTCACTCAAAGGCTACCACGTCAGCCCCTAAAGTGCCAGCGTAAATCTTAAACTTCACGCGAAGGCATGTAAAATAACACGTAATCCTAAAAGATAACTTAACCAATCTAGAAAGCGTGCATGGGCCACAAGTAAGTACAACCCATGAGCTTAAACCTCTATCAGCATGGAAACCCTAAGTTATGTACTTTCACAACATAGATAAGCATGACATCATTTGCACAAGCGCAGGAGTGCTTGAACAAGATAGATAACATACTATCAACCTACTAAGACTCAAAATATATAACACAATAGTGTCAACACCGTATGCAAAGGTGTCAAACATATGTATAAAGGACTAGGAGTAATAAGAGCTAACTTCTAGAACTACTAAACTCAAACGTCGGAGTAGAAGTCAAGCATGTAGCTGCCAAGTAGCGCGACAACGCTGGCACTCTAGGGGGTTTGACGTGGTAGCCTATGAGTGTAGATAAGTTACCAGGTAGTTTAAGGCACAAAAGGACAGTCAAGTGGAGCTATGAACTCCCATTGGTCCATTTTTGTCTTTTGTAAAACTCTAAGTTTAGAAACAGAGCTCTAGAGTGGATTTCGAGCAATTGGTGAGAGTACTGCGAAATCTGAGAGCACAGGAAGATAGAGCTCGTCGTGCCAAGCACTGTCAGCGAAAAGTTTGATCGATTTGGAGCAATAAAGAAGGAGTTATGGCTGATTGAATTTCGATTTGTGTCAAAATTGCAGCACTTCTGTTGAATTTGGAGTTTTGAGTGTCATTTGCAGCAGAATTGAGGAAATCGCTTCAAACCTTCGTGGTTGCATTCATTGTCAGTCCGGCTACGACTGTCAAAAAAGTTTCAAGTGATTTGAGTTACTGAGTAATTCAAGGCGGCCGTTGAAACAGAGGGGGTCTGTAAAGCTCGTAATCTAGAGCAGCAACTTCAGAGAACGAAATCTGGAGTTCTGTGTACAATCTGGATGTCCAACTTCACAGGAGTGTTCAGCAAGCTGTGTACTGCAAATCTTGTAAGAAACTTCGAAATTGATCGAGCCAATCTCCTATTATAGGTCGAAATAGCTGGTTGGGTATAAAAAATTATCATAATTTCTCTGATCAAAAAGTTTCTACTCATATCTTGGTGCTCTGAATGGATCTAAAGGTGAAACTTCGTATGTGTATCCAGTAGGACCTCATTGACATGTAGGAGAAGTTCTGAAGTCTAAATCTTCACATATTTCTCAATCCTGAGTGCCAAAGTTCACCGTCAGATCTTATCGTTGCTAGTTAAGCCTGAACTTTACTTCTTCAACATATCAGAAGAGCCAAGAGACTTGTATGAGCGTTTTTCAGTATCACCTTGTAACTTGACGCCTATCCTTTGAGCAAACCAGCCACAGCCAGGAGTCTAGTGCTTCCCTAAGTAGACTGAACACAGCCTTCAAGCTCATATCACAGCCAGAAGGTTCCGTCCTTCCTGAGGAAAACTTCAACTCTACATCTGGTGCTTCCACTGAGAGCTCTTGGGGTGATTTATTGAGAAAGTTGAGTTTACTACAAGGAGAAGAGATGGATCGCAAAGGCGCTGCTGCTGCTACTTCTACAGCTGCTGCATCTACGTCTACTGCAGCACCTTCTATAACACCAACGGCTACAGCAACATCTACATCTGGTCTGGACACGGCTGAGATCTTGAAGACGCTTGCGGCTCTGGTCCAACAACATCCGATCGTTGGAGGGGGTGAGTTAAAATCCACCAAGGCTTTGCAAGCGATAGTGAATAGGTGTGGAAGGTTTGAAGGTAGAGATATTTCTAGATATCTGCGTGAGTATAGAGGAGAGATGGAGCTGGTTAGGATTACTGATGCTGAGATGATAGCAAGTTTTGAGTTAGCTGTCATTCCTGAGTTGCGGGACCAAGTTAGGGATGTATAGAGAAGAAATTTTGGAATCTGGATGAGTTTTGAGCGATCTCTTCGAGAGGAGTTTTTTGAGGAGGATTCAGAGAGAGTTACTAGAAGGACATTTCTAGATTGGGTTGAGCAGCAACCTGGTCGTATGATGAGCTTGAGTGAGTTGCTGAGAGAGTTTGATCGGAGATAGCGGCAACTTTCAACTCTAGAGCGAATAACCCTAGATGCTAGGAGAACAGAGCTTTTCTTGCAAGCTACCGATGATGCTACGGCAGATCGGTTATGTTTTATTTGGTCGATCGATCTGCTGAGGGAGGTGTTACTATGGATTGGGGGAGAGTTGAGGATGCTGTGGCTGTACTGACAAGACAGAGGAGAGGAAGAGTGGCTGTGGGAGGACGTCCGCTTGCGGAAGTGGTCACTCCACCTTATGCTGCTCCTCAAGTACAGCAGCCTTTGGCCCCTGCTCCCAGACCTGTTGTCTCAACTGCAGTTCCTTTGATGCCAGTTGTGCCAGCTCCGGCACAAAAGGTACTTGTTCAGAGACCTGCGGAGAACCATGGTCAACAAAACCAGATTGAAGACCTGATTCGGCAGATGCGAGAGCTGAAGGTAGAGCTAGCTGGATTGCAGAGAGCAGCCACCGGCGCTTGCTGTTGCACGTCCAGGAGGAGCTCCGGTTCTTAGATGTATTTGGTGTGACAGTCTTGATCATTTCCGAAGAGATTGTCAATAGCTCACAGCTGCTTTGCGAGATGGTGTGGTTCGCTATCAGAGCGGTAGGCTGCACCTTTCTTCTATTGGGGAGCCGTTGAGCACACAGTTTGGGCGAGGAGGCATGAGAAGTCTACCTCAGATTGTTGCGGCTGCAACAGCAACTGCGTTAATGACACCGTTGGTAAATTCTGATGTATATGCTAGGCATATTGAGGTCTCTTCTAGTCCTACATTGCTAGATAAGACTGCTGAGAAGAGTGTGGCTCCAGTTCCTTCTGAGATACTGAAGAGAGCAGCCGAGTCTATTTGTAGGGTCACAGGATGGAGAGATCCTGTAGATGTTGCTTCTATCAGAGCATTCTTGGATGTAGATAGACACGTTCACTGGCAGGATGCTTCTGTGGAAGAAAAGAGGCGACGAGAGGTCTCTAAACTTGATACTGGAGTTCCTGAGGAGACTGGAGATAGACGGAGGGTCACAAGGAGGCGAGCAGCTCTTCCAGAAAGACATCCCATCTACTTCTCAAGCTCCTCCACTTGCACCAGGTCCGATGGAAGACGTACAGAGATCCCAACATGAGCCAACGACTGCTGATAAGCGGTTTACTGCCCAAGAGAAAGAGAAAGAACCGGCTTACAAGTTGGCGGTTGATATTGAAACTTCTACTGATCTGAAGAGCATCTTGGAGCAGAGGATACTCGATACACGAAGCGAGTTTTCTCTCCGATGTCGGCTGTGTATGATGACGAGTGGTTGGATCTTGGGCGCTATTTGAGTTCACTGGAAAGGCAAGAAGACTGGTCTGATGCAGATTTCAAGAGGATCCGTAGAATAGCTTATGGTTACTTTTCACATGGAGGACATCTATGGAAGTGCCTTAACCTACAAGGAGGTATACCGCAACGGATGGTATGTGACTTGGAATTGCAGCAGAAGCTGATCAAGGAGTTCCATGAGAGTTTATGGGTCGGTCATAGAGGAGTTTGGGCTACATTTGCCAAGATGAAAGAAAAGTATTGGTGGAAGGGTATGTATAAGGATGTAGTACAGTTTGTTTCATCCTGTATACCTTGCCAGATGTATTCCAACGTACGTCATCGTGATGGATTGCATCCTACTTATCCTTTAGCCATTCATTACAAATGGGTAGTGGATCTGGTAACTATGCCGTTTGAGCTTGGACAAATGAGGTATCTAGTCTTGGCTAGAGAAGATCTATCTAACCAAGTTGAAGGTCGTGCCCTGAGGACGAAGACCACTGATAGTGTCTGCCGCTTTCTACTTGAAGATGTTATTTGTAGGTATGGGTGTGTGGGAAAGATCACTGCAGATAGAGGTGAGCTGGATTCACAAGAAGCAGTTGAGTTCTTCAAGTGATTGGGAATCAAGTTGGCGTTAATCACTGCTTACAATCCTGAAGGGAATGGCAAGAGCGAACGAGGTCATCCGCCAATCATCAAAGCTTTGGTAAAAGCTTGCAGGGGTAAGATCCGTGAATGGCCTAGACTACTATCATTTGCTTTATGGGCAGATCGTACAACTCATAGTACCGTTACAGGTTACATGCCAGCAGAGTTGATACTAGGACAAAAACTTGTGATGTCGATTGAGGAGATTGTGCCTACTTGGAATGTTTTGCCATGGGAAGATGGTAGAAGTACAGAGGATCTTCTTGCATTAAGGATCCAACAGTTAGAACGAAGACTTGAGGATGTTGCCAAAGCTGTGGACAGGTTAAAGGCTGTTAGAGAGAGAAACAAAGGCAGATTTGATAGAACGCATAGATTACGACCCAAACCAGTTAAGGAAGGTGATTGGGTATTAGTCTATGATAGTATAGCGCTATCAGAAAGTTTTCCAAGAGATGGTTCGGACCTTATGTGGTGTTTGAAGTTTATGATAATGCCACATACTCTTTGAGAGAGTTAGATGGTGCAGTGCTCAAGATACCAGTCGCAGGGAAGAGAATCAAGCTCTTTAGAAAGAGAGGGAAGGACCAGAACATTGCAGAGCTTACTGAGGATGAAGCTGAAGACTCAATAGAGGTTGAAGATGAATTTGAAGCTGAAGCTGAAGAGTCTTGATCTGGATCTGGCACATATCGGAGGATGTGCAGGTTCAGAGGGGGTGGATGTCGCGCTACTTGGCGGCTACATGCTTGACTTCTACTCCGACGCTTGAGTTTAGTAGTTCTAGAAGTTAGCTCATATTACTTCTAGTCCTTTATGTATATGTTTGACACCTTTGCATACGGTGTTAACACTATTTTGAGTCTTAGTAGGTTGATTACCATGTTGATTGGGCTTAAGCTCATGGGTTGTATTTGCGTGTCGTCCATGCACGCTTTCTAGCTGATTTAAGTTATTTTTCGAGGCTGCGTGTCATGTTAGGTAGTTTAAGTTTTACGCTGGCACTCTAGGGGGCTTGACGTGGTAGCCTATGAGTGTAGATAAGTTACCAGGTAGTTTAAGGCACAAAAGGACAGTCAAGTGGAGCTATGAACTCCCATTGGTCCATTTTTGTCTTTTGTAAAACTCTAAGTTTAGAAACAGAGCTCTAGAGTAGATTTCGAGCAATTGGGGAGGGATCTTCAAAATCTGAGAGCGCAGGGAGAGAGAGCTCGTCATGCCAAGCACTTCCAATGAAATTTTCGATCGATTTGAGGCAATAAAGACGAAGTTATGACCAATTGAAGTTCGAATTGTGTTAGAATTGAATCACTTTTGTTGGATTTAGGGTTTTCAGTGTCACTCGCAGCAGATTTGAGGAAATTGCTTCAAAACTTAGAGGTTGTGTTCTCTGCCAGCAGGGCTACGATTTCCCAAAAAAGTTCATACCGATTGAGCGACTGAGTAATTCAGGGCGGCCGCTGAAGCTGAGGGGGTCTGAAAAGCTCTTAATCTAGAGCAGCGACTTCAGAGGAGGAGATCTGGAGTTCTGTGTACATTCAGGAGTCCCTACTTCACAGGGATGTTCAGAATCTTGTAGACTTCAAATATTGTGAGAATATTTGAAATTCATCGAGCCAATCTTCTGTTCTAGGTTGAAATAGCCATCTGGGTATCAAAAATTACCATAATTTTCTTACTCAGAACTTTTCTGTCAACATCTCGGTGCTAGAATTTGATCTCAGGGTGAAACTTCGTGTGTGTGTTCAGTAGGACCTTATTTACATGTAGGGGAAGTTTAGAAGTCTAAACCTTCATAGTTTTTCTCTCCTTGAGGGTCAAAGTTCACCACCTAAACCTATTACTACTAGTTAGACCTAAATTTCACTTTTGAGCATATTAGAGGATCCTACACACCTGTGTGAGTGTTTATAGCCCCTGTTGTGACCTGAAAGCCAACCTCTTGAATAAACAACCACAGCCAGAAGTCCGGCGTTTTCCTAGATAGACGGATCACACTCCGACACCGAGAAGTTCTTGATATTGCAAAGAGGGAGTTTCACGAACTGATCATCGACATCATCAAGCGCAAGAGACAGGTGATGTCTTAACAAGTGGAAAGCCAAATGATAGATGTGGTAGGAGCTTCTGTGAACGATGCAGAGTTTGGAAAGGTGCATTTTCAAGAAGTTGATGGTCAGGGCTACCAGTAAGAAGCGTTAGTTGCTGGTACCAACACTATTGAATTCGAAGATGAAGAAGCTAGCAAGGAGAGTCCAGCTAATGATAGTGATTTCAGAAGGAGATATTGGGCTCGTGCTACAACTGCTACACGAGTTCGTCTTGGAAGTTTAGCTGAACTTGTTGCTGCTTTAGTTGATCACGGATCTGAGATCAACATCATGTTACGGGAGGTGTATGAGAGAGGTTAGTGGCCTATGGAGCTGAACCATGGTTGGGTGTTACATGCTGCAAACAACCAGAAAGGTGAGATATACGGCGCTTGTCCTAACCTGAAGATGAAGATAGGTGATGTGGATGTAGATCAACACTTCTTCGTGCAATCTTCTGTTTCATATCTTGTGGTTCTTGGTCAGCCTTATATCACTGCAGTTCGAATGGAGACAAAGGTGATGGATGATGGATCTCATTACGCTAGGATCCGTAGTCTAGATGATAGACGTTTTGTGCAGTTTCTGACGGTTCGTACGAACCACGAATGAAACCGTCAAACTTTGAGAGATTCTTCTGTCTGTAGGAGTAAGGGTTTTCAGAAACCACTCTCGTAGGACGGGATAGCGAGAGCGAAGGATCTACTGCTACTATGATCCCGCTTGAGCAGCCTGAGGGATCACCTGCCTGCGCTTCATCCAAGACTTGCAGCCTGCCAACAACATCACGATTCGAAACGTTGGAACAGGACCTGTGGTTGATGAAGTAGCTGAGGCGTTTGCTGGAAGGTCAATCTATTCTATTGGAGATCTGTTTTCAGGTTATGATCAGTTTCAACTTGCTTTGGAGAGTATAGACTTGACTACCATGAGTCCACCTTTGGGATTGATGCGGATGTGTACTCTTCCTCAGGGTGCGACAAACTCAGTAGCCCATATGCAGAATGCGATGCATAAGGTGTTACGAGAGTTTGTATCTGAGGTCACTGTCCCGTTTCTGGATGATATTCTCATGAAAGGTTGTCTTCTTCTAGTCTTATTAGTGTCTAGTGTTCCCTTGGATGTTAGAAGTCATTCTAGTTGAAAGAGTCGAGTAAAGAAAAGACAAACTTAAATCTCTTTTTGCTCTTATTGGTCTACTTTTGGATCAATGATGTTCTAGTTGTTCATCACAATTTTATATGATTTCGAGGTTTCAAGAGATCATTCGAGAGAAGAAGGATATGGTTTGAAAGCTCTCGACCAAGGCTACAATCTAGGCTGAAGAAACGAGCAATTTCATGGAGGATTGAGGGTGTTAAGTGAAAGGGGGTAAAATTCATATCCATTGTTACGTTTTCAATTGTTTCTTGAGACTCGTGAGGCATTTTGAGGAGCTATGAGTTGGGTTGGATAGTTGACGACGAGATGGTTGTTTTGATAATAGTTGCATCTGATTTTTGATCATTTTGGGTTATCAAGTGATCGATTGAAGTTGAAGAGTGTAGAAATGATATGATGAGTATTGTAAATTATGACACTGATGAGAGATTAGCTATTTCTCAAGTTCTAGGTCAAATTCCTAAGTGAAACTTTCGAAGATCGAGCGATGCTTCATCAATAAGAAATATGAGAAGTTTCATGTTGAAAAGTTGAATAGGTTATTCAAGGTCTTGGATCAAACCTACCTAGGTCTGTAAAGCTCTTAAGTTACCACAGATTAGGTTTGATACACATCGGATAGTTGGATTGAGATTTCAATCTGAAAATAGTTTAAGATAAGAGTGAAGGGTCCAATAAAGCTTCTTTTGATGTTTGATCACTATTGGTCGATCGAGTTGGAAGAACTGGTGTCTCAAATTTTAGAAAAGTTTTTGTTATTAGCGGGTTTGAGTTTTAAGTTATATCTATTGTCATCTTTTGGTTCTTTTCGAGCAATTGGAGAGGAGTTTGGTGTTGAACCTGCCATGTCAGTATAGAAGACAAGATTGTGAAGGTGCAGGGTTGATAAACTCGAATTGACGAGGAAGCAAGGAGTCTTGATGAATCAAAAGTTGTTATTGGAGTATTCAGAGCTGTCATATACCACCATCGTTGGTGTTATGTTCTGAATTAAGTACTGCCTTGAGACATGCATGCTATACCTTGCTGTAATTCTTAGAAGACCAAGGTGTGTAGCAAGTTTTACTAGAACTCGAATGGTTTGAAAGATATAGATACGAAGTTTGATCGAGTTTTGAAAGTTGTACATGTGAGAATGTCACACTATAGCATCTTTCGTTTGTAATTGATAGAATTGTGATGGTCAGATTGATGTAAAACAAGCATTGTTTGGAAGTTTATTAAGTAGTTCTTCTAGTCAAATAGAGTTACTTTCAGTTAGACAATATAGAGCTGAGTGCTATCGATTGAGCACAGTAGAATCTGTTTGTGGCGCAAATTTCTATAATCTATACATATCTTTTGGATCATAACAAGCTTTATCTTTGATTGGAAAGAATGCAAGGTCACTTGTGTTAGAAGGGTAAGTAAAGAAACCTTTTGGCTTGAAAGATTGATTTAAGAGCAAACTTGTCAAACTACATATCTCTGCACAATCATATATCTAGTGTATTCTCAGACAGGAAATATGTTATACGACAAACATTGAATCACTATCGTCCCATTCACATGACACTCGCTATAGAAGACATGTGCAGGTGTCATGTTGGGTCCCTTTGGATACGGAATAAACACCAAGGCTGCAAATTATATCTCGAATCTCCTAACAGATAAGGAGATACCTAAAACTTATTGTTGACTGGAACCACAAGAGCTAAAAGAAAATTGTCGTTATGAACTCGTCGGTAAAAGGAAGAGTCATAGTAGTCGTTTGTTGTTCACAGATCTAGGAAACCCACAGTTGACATCCAAAAATTAACCCTCAAAGTTGCACACAACTTATAAAGACACACTATGATATATTTTTATGAAGTCTTGGATTTTCATTTTGTTAGTAAACTTTTGTTTTTGTTAGTAAAGAAGTAGATTAGTTAGCATAGATCACAGATAGAATAGTTTTAGTTGTAGTATAGAGTTTTTTCACCGAAGAACTTATCTCTGTTGTACCGATTAAGAATGAAGAATGGTTATCTTAGAGGGAGAAAATTTCCCACCACATTTTCTTAAATAGCTCTCCAAAGAGTAGTGAACCATATAGTGTTATGTGTATTAGAGTTGTATAATTACGAACTTTCTCGTGCCTTCATTAAATCCTAACCAAATAGTGTCGTGTGTACTAGAGTCGTACAATTATGAACTTTCTCGTGCCTTCACTAAATCCTAACCAGATAGTGTTATGTGTATTAGAGTCGACCAAGGACCCTAAGAGAGCGGCCGCACGAACCAAGAAAAATACTAAAAATTCAAACCGGAGACCTGCCGTTCGAGCAGCCGCTCGAACTGCTATGTTACCCAATGTTGCTGAAGATAGCGTTTCGAGTATCTGATTATCTGCATCCAGCATGCTCCCTGCCCTAGATCACATGCCTACCCAGCCCGCACGCTTACTTCGCATAATCAATGTTCCAAAGAGGAGGATTATCGTCTAAGCTACCTTAGGCTTGGTGTGCTAGTGACAACCGAACCCCGACTTGAACTTCCCTGATCGTGTAGACTGACAGAAACTCCTTAACTGAGAAAGAACACGCGATGCAATGAATAGCCAACGGATGGAAAGACCCAATCAAGCCTGACAAGGGAAAGAAGGACTTGAAGGGCAAGCAACCAAGGCCCCGAAGGGAGGAAGAACCCCGCTATTAGTACCTCCTTAATTAACATCCTGAGAACCTGCAAATATCTCGAGCAAATGGTGAGTTAATTCCTTCAACGGATGGAAAGATCCAATCAAGCCTGACAAGGGAAAGAAGGACCCGAAGGGCAAGCAACCAACGCCCCGAAGGGAGGAAGAACCCCGCTATTAGTACCTCCTTAATTAACATCCTGAGACCCAAAAATCTACTTAGTCAGCCCCCTCCAGCAACTTCACGACTCTGTCAGCCCTAACAAATCAGAAGTTTCTTTGTCAACCTCCACGTAGGATGTACCGGGAAAGTTCTTATGATGTTCTTGATACAAAAGTGTTAGAAGAATCTTAGTGCAAAAATCTGATGTGATATGTTCTTCTATTAGTCATATTACCGGCTACTGGTTGATACATCTTACTCTTACTAGTAATGTCAGGTCCGGGGGTTGACAAAGAAACTTTTGAACTATCGAGGTTGACCGAGTCGTGAAGTTGCTGGAGGGGGCTGACTAAGTAGATTTCTAGCTGAGACCGTTATTGATGTATACATAGGGCCTGAAATTTCTATTCTGTAACCTGTGATGAGTAACAAACACGATACTTCTCCTTTCACTTCTTGTTCCTGACTTCAACCTATTTAGGTCTCGAATATTGTGGGAACGATTCACGACATAATTATAATAGTTCCTACTGGATTTCCTTTTGCTGTTACATGCATTCCGTAAATTCGGCTCCTGTGGATAATCTTCTCTGTTCATGAATGCTTACTCTAGACATCTGTTTTGTTGATGCAGGACTAGAAAGACCATACCAATCTCTGTAAACGCATGGTGTTTGCTACATATCCCCATGCCATGCATTGTCTCTCCCCTGAACATTCATAACGTTAGTCTACATTTCACTCTAGAACCTCCTTACTATATATGTACTTCTCCTGGTTCAACAACTTCCGGTTAAATCAAGTACTAGTGTGTGGGTTATATACCTCAAGTATTGCCTTGCGCTGCTAGAGAGGGTACAAAAAGTTTCTTCAAATTCTCAGAAAGAAAAAATCACAAAAACCATTCAAACATTTAAATTTAGTTTATTAAATGACGTGGATTAATCAACATAGTACAATGAAATACAAGCAAGTAGACAGCTTCTTTGCACAGTGTCACATGGGACCCTCTAGCATGCTTGGATAGGCAATCCAAATGGACTGGCATATATACTCCATCAGAACTTATCACAACAAGAACAGTCGGTTCTTGTTAGTTCATAGAATCTAAAATTGAGGGGAGCAATGACGAAATAAGTCATTGAGGATTTCAAGCAACTCGAAAATTGCCAACAACTCCAAGAATCGCAAGCCTTCTAGGCAGTGTAGCAACCAGCACATGACATCATGCACATTACCAAGATACTGCAATGCTCACACGTAGTTATTAGCAGTTGACGTCTCCGTATACGTATCCATCAGCCCCTTTCGTTTTATACTTTTAGATTTCGTTTCGTACCATATCTGTACCCTTATCTGTACTATCCGTGTATTGGGCGTGCACTCACTCCTTGGGAAGTAACTGGACCCAGATGCCTTCGCTAGGGACCCTTTTATGGACAACAAATAGCATATAATATCCTGCTGGTGCAATTTTAGCAGAAGAAGGTGCCCTTATGCTTGCATATCGGGAAGTACCGTCACCCATTGTGGTGGCCTCGAGCACCAGTTGCCTCTGGTTCTGGGAGAAGGCGTGTGTACAAAACGGAGGAGCATTCAGCCTGTATTCGAACCTAGATGAGTATTGTCCAGAGTCGCCTCCCGATTGCATTTGGAAGGATACTGTAAACTCTTCGTTGTAGTGCACGATCGGTCTTTCTCCACTGCCAGTGACCCTCACTGGTCTCAAGTTGTCCCACGAACGGTGCAGGTAAGGAGGACTGAATGCCTCTATACGTACCTCCGTGGGAAACCTAGTTTTCGTGAGCTTGAAGTATCGGTTGGGGTTGCTCCCAGCCACGAGCACGCGTCCGTCTGGAATCAGAACAGCTGTGGAGTGGTACATGCGAGGAATGGTGGAGTTGGCCAGAATCTGCCACTGTGGGTCATTTCCTGGTGTGTAAACGTAAGGGGAGAACACAGGGCTTCGACCGAGTTCCCATCCTGCCGTTCCCCGGCTGCATCCATTGATGAGAAGTACATCCCCCGTGGGAAGGATGAGCATATCGGATAGCATTCGGGGACCGGGCATGGTTCCCATTCTCCATCGAGGATTGTGATCTGTAATCACCATTCTTCCGCATGTATCCATTGCTGTTAGAAATTGCCCCGACTTTGCCTTCTGGTACGCATATGGAGGCGATCCTCCGCACACCATGACTTCCACCTTGTGAAAGTTATCTTCGTACGTCAAGGGAAGCATTACGGCGCTGCCGCTGGAAGGATAGTTCCGAGATCCTCGGCCGGGTATGCGAGGAAATCTTTTCACTACATCGTTCGTTTCTAGATTCAGCAGAATAGAATCTCTGTTTGCGAAGATGAATAAATTTCCATCCGAGTTGAGGAACACGAATGGGTACAGATTGTTCTCAGCACCTTCCTCGTTCGTTTCCACCAGAAGGTCTAAGTGGAATGTACCCTCATCATGTCTCCTCCTCGGAACGAACTCATACGTAGGCGCGCCTCGACCTCCAACAACTACTTGCCTATCGTCAGGAAGTATGTGATTTGAGGCATACCAACGCTTCTGCTGCAAAGCGTTTGCAGCCTCAATCCAGTCACAGGTTCTCCCCTTTGGACAAGGATTGAAGTACCGAACCGACCTGTAGCCTTCCTCCCATCCTCCTGTTTGTACAAGGGTACCGTTTTCGACAAAGGAACCAGATGAACACCAAGGGTTTGTTTTGACTTCTAAGGGCCTGATGTCTCTCGTTTCGATTGTGTACTCTGCCGCATGAGCCCAGCAGTCTCTCGGCACTTCTGCGTCGTTTTTTTCTGCACTGCAGTTTCGATCCGGCATGCGCATGAGAGATTCTCCTCCGCTAGTCACATCGAAATAGACCACTGTATTCTGGTAGGTCACTGTCATGTGCATCGCAGAGACTCCGCCATTCTCTACCATGAGATCCCATCGACCGATATTAGCCGGGGAAGAGGCTACCACCGTAACTATGGGTGCCCAAAAGCGAAGGAGAAACGTGACGCAAAGGAACAGGTGCATCATTATCATGCATATCAGATCCCTCGTCTCTGCGGCATGACTGCAGCACGATCGAATATTCTGATCATGCGCTCCTCGAGCTCTCCTCGACGTTTCCTGCCCAACAATCCGGCCTCCTTGAAATTTAGAGCAATGCAACGTGACAACATTTTTTGCGGCGAATAGATTTCTGGTGAACTCACGTGCACCTCCCCGCTCTTCCATTTTTGTCGATCGAAAATGAAGATCATTGGCAGACTGAGCCCGCTCTAAGTATACGTCACCGTGAAGTCGAGTGCTGGTGGCCATAGGAAGAGAAATTTTGAGTTCCAAGAAGCCTGGAACGAGTTTTACAATCAGTATCTATGGCGCCGCACTCTGATTCGGTGGCACTCAGACATGCTTGCTGGACTGACAGAGACTTGCTACCGACAGAAAGAGTCTATCGATCGATCCACAAGGTTCATCGTGGAGTACCATGTCCCAACGTAGTGCTGCCATCAGCACGTGCAGCTGGGGAATTTCATGAGCGATCGCGACGAAGCCTTAGACCTAGGAATCACGCGCACCCAGGATGGCCTGGCGTGTACATGTGAGATCCCATGAGCTTGAGCATCGAAACAGAAGCACCTCAACAACTCGAGTTACTGGGAGAGAAGCGGCAAGATCCCTCACACTCAGTGACACTTAAAGAGCTAGACGTAATGGCGCCAGCATGGAGAGCTCTCCAACTGCTGCATGCATGGGATGCACGCAAGCTGCTCAAAGCGAATTCGAACTCGTTGCTCCGCTGCTATACCACCGTTAATTACAGCCTAGCTAGACTTCAAACGTCTGGATTAAAAGTACAATTTGGAAAACGATCGACTTCAGTTAAACCCCGAGTTTTACTATAAAGGCTACGGGCGGCCCCTAGCCTAGTTACTAGGGGGTGTCAAAGTTAGTAACCTTTCATAAGGATTCTACACCCGCGGGAAGGAGTTACGATTTCAACTATGGACAAACCTTAGCAGGTGTCTCTTGTGGCACCTCCGGAGATATCCGTAAAAAATTGCCCGCATGTATTTTTTAATCGATCCATTCATGCTCGCTACGGCGATTATGTACACAAGGGTTCCTCTGAGTTGCTTGCATGTCCACAGCTTACGAGGTTTACTGAGAAGTCTAGTGAACCGTGAATTCATCAGATGAGGACTGATGTGCGCGTTCTGTTAGTAATTACAATGCCCTTCTCCCTTCCAGGCTGCTAGTACTGTACCTTGGGAAATCACATGATTTTCAGTCAGAAGACCAACCATAACGACATAAATACCTCTTTTTGAACTTGATAACAAATTTCTTCAGCTGAAACGAGCGGAGGAATTTCATGATCTCAAAGTTCGAAATCATCTCATGGATACCGTCCTTCTTTCCCGATGAGAAAATATTGAATTTGATAAGATGGGTTCAAATCCTACAAATGGTTGTGAGGCTACACTCCTGAAACTAAGTACATACAACGCGATCAGTCAAATATCCTTCGACGATCGCCTATCATATGCTGGTATATTCGAGCATTGATATCTCAGCGCATCAACGCTCAGGCCGAATATTTCCTCCTTTGATTGGAGTTCTCTGGGACAGTTAAAATATCTTATACATATCAGAGGCGCTCAAGGATAACGGAGCCAGAATGGCGAGGTCTCCTGGGGCTCTCAACGTAATTTCCTGACGAATAGAGAATCAGAGTAAATCCTTGTAGCAAACCTCTGCCTTTGTGCAACTTACCTGTGAGGAGGAAACGTTCAGGCTGCGAGCAAAGATAGGATATTGAGAACACAGAGCAAATGCGCGTTATCAGCTCTGCATGAACAGCCGGCCATGATCTTCAACAGTCGTAACTGCCTGGGCCAGGAGCGTCACCAGATGCAAACTGCCATCGTAAACCTTTTCCAAAATGAATAAATGCTGGATTTCTATTTCTCGAACTGGCTTGAAGGCCCTGAAGCAGTCCAGTTTTCCACAATCAGAATGAGGCCAACAAGTGACACGATGAAAGCAAACGGGGTCAAACTTGACAACAAATTTGAATAACAGGCACGACCCAGACTCAATCGCGCTTCCATACAAAGTTACCTCCTGCAAAATTATGGTTCTTTCTCAGTTCTCTGTTGAAAAATCTTTACCTCTCATCTTTGACACCTTATTAGTAGCAAGTAGAGGTGACGTAATGCCTTATGCGCAGCTACATTGTTAGTTGCGCTTGGACAGAACTCATCGCGGCCGGTGATCTCGTTATCAAAATGACCAAGAGGAGATTATTTTTTCAATGACTGCCTATGCAGGTATTGAAGGTGAATGTCATGGGAGCAGCAGGTGATGAAAGTCAGTGTCTTCCCAGTTGTCCGAGTTATTGTTGAAATGTTCTCTGCCCGGATTCACAAGAATGTTTTCTAGATGGACAGCGGTCATGCTGACTTCTGCTCGCGATTTTGTTTTCGATATGTACATGTCATGAACTAGTTAATGAAATGTTCTTCTGTATAACGTACTTGTAGAACGCAATAGGACGAATATATTATATCATAAAATATCTCCAGGTAACTTGGAGAAAATGATGTATCTTATATATCGCTTCTTGTGACATGTAGAATTGAGGGTTTTTTTGCATTTTATAAATTTTGGGATTATCGAATGAGGAGATCTGTCCTTTCATTTCACATCATGGTTTTACCGATGTTTTGAGTCTTGTCGCTGCTGCCATTGATCAGCCGTTGTGCATCGTCGATTTCACTTTTTGTTTTCTCTCTTTGCTGTGTTGATTGCTTGGATCATGGAATTTAGGTCTGACACCAGTTTTCGGCACCTTTCTTCTGTAGCTCTCATGTTGAATTTAAATCTGATTGTCGTGTAGAGCTAACTTTTTCAATTTTTGATAGAAGATGCTTGAAATGTAGAAGTTCGTAGAAGAAATAATGAAGTTAGAAGAAGAATAGCTTAGTTTTAGTGAAGAAGATAATTTGTGAAGAGAGGAGAGTTCTTAAGAAGACCTTCGTCGGAAGACCTCTGTAGAGAAAGAAGACTTCTTAAAGAGTAGTCTTCACGAGCAGTTAGTAGAATTTGCAGAAGGGTACACGGAGAAAGAATAAGTTAAGACAAGTTATCTTCCCGAAGAGAGACAGGAACCGCAAGAGACGAGGACAAAGAAGGTCTACGCACTCCCTTGTCAGACCTGTAGAGATGAACGAGAGGTGAATTCGGCACGTGTGAGACGTTTGAAGCTAACTATATACTCAGAAAATCAGTTCATTATCCAAATCTGTTTTTATCGTGCAGTGGCTTTCTACTCTCGGAGAGCGTTTAGAAAAAGAGAGTGAATTCGGACGAAGTCTAGCGCATTTGGGCGAAGACTATCTCGGACGAAGTCTAGCGCATTTAGGCAAAGACTAACCCGCAGAGCGAATACAGTTATCTTCGTAGGGTACGATGTCAGTAACGTCAAAGTTACCGAGGATCAGAGCCTTTGAGTTGGACCAGGAGGAACTTCGTCACCTTCGGCTGAAGCTGAAGGAGTTAGGTTTAAGCTTCCTAACGTGGGGAGGTTAGACCCGGGTGTCTGACAAGTTCATCAGCAAGATTTGAATATGTGAAGATCATGCAGCCGAAGACGGATAGACAAGGTCAGAGAACTGGACAGTGGAGAATTGGACAAAGGTCTTGCTGGACGAAGCCGGCAAGAAAGAGGATATGCTCTTCGACCATTCGTCAATGAAGGCTTACGCGACTGAAGGAACAGACTATGAAAAACTCTTTGTTCAACCGATTCACCCAACGAATGACTACAAGTTAGGCGAATATAAGGACCCGGTGAAGAGGAAGATCACCGAAGCGGTGATGCTGAGCCTAAGTCCTAGGAGGACCACCTACTTCTCAATGTGGAACGTGTGTTTCTTCGAAAACATGTTCACGTGGAAGCTAGCACATTGCATGAAGATTTTCCATGACGAAGTGCAGCGCATGTGGACCAAGCAAGATTATGTTTATTTGGGCGGTTTTGTCTCCGTCTTCTACTTCGAAATGAGTTGGCTGAACGAGAGTGAGTAGAAGCAATTGGGATTTGGTCCAGACGAAGACGAAGACATCTAAGGAGAAGATCTTTCACCTGTTCGAGAAGAAGAAGAGAAGACACCGAGCGAAGGTGCACAGCCACAGGAGACTTCGCCAAAGGCTCCAGCGGAAGTCAGACAGGAGGGTGCTGAACCCGCGGTGGATGTACCAGTAGTCACGGGCGAAGACGAAGAGAAGCGCATGAATAAGAGGAAGAGAAGTCTTCTGACTACGTCTCAGAAGAAGCCGAAGGCGAGGAAGAAGACCAAGAGCACGAAGAAGGAGACTATTGAGCTTAGCAGTTCGGAGGTCAAGATAGAGGGGGAGTCACTCTTCGGCGAAAGGACTTCGGAGGGGTCAGCACTTGACGATGTGGACATGTTTTGAAAGGCGATGCTCTTCGGCGATGAGGTGATAGTACCGGTGCTACGTCTTTTGGAGGAGAACTGGGCTAAGTATGGAAGAGGAGGCAAGGAAGAAGATGTCTCTAGCGGAGATGATTGTCTTTGTACACTTCACCCAAAGGGAACTGGCGAGAAGAGAAGAAAAATCTTCGCGAAGCGATCAGGAATGCGACTAAGTTGAGATTGGAAGCCGAGAAGGAGACCAAAGATCTGCGGCGCCAGTGTGACAAGTTGAAGACGACTGTGAAGACGTGCGAAGAGGAGCTTAAGGTGTCGACGAAGAGCTTCTCTGACCGACTTCAAGACTTAGCGAATCAGAATGCGGACTTGCAACTAGTCATGAACAATACCTGGTCACCATTGCTGAACTTACAAAGGAAAAGGAGGATTTGAAGATGAAGGTTGAAGAGTCTGAACACCTCCGAAAGAAGTTGGTGCTCGTGTTGTCTGCGTACACGACTTCAGGGTTGGACTCCGAAGAGCTTGGTCTTCTGCGAGCATTGAAGACGGAGACAGTGCAGGCGGACACGAACTCTGACGGTGTGAAAGCGCGCCTTTCTAGACTTTGATAAAAAGTAGATAGGGAGATATGAGAGATACGAGTGAACGCGAAGGTGCAGTTAGAAGAGTTCATAGCACAGTTAGGCTTAGGATTATAGATTCGGTGAAGATGAAGATAGATCATAGGGTAGTGAAGGTCTTCCGCCTTCTTAAGAAAAAAAGCAGTTAGCCTTTTGAAGATGGACCTTTTTCCATGTTTTCAGTTCTTTATTAATTAATTTATATTTCTTAAAAGTGCGGAGCAAATCTTGTGAATGATTTGAGCGAAGACGATTTCTTCCGAATATTCAGACCTTGTTGTCGCAGGAGTAAATCTGAGTGACGAAGACCTTCGTAGGTAGACTTCGGCGAATAGTCTTCAGCGAAGAGCGGACTTGCGTAGTACGTGAATGAGAGATGAGGACGAAGATCTGAGAACAAATCAGTTACTGCGAAGGTGAAGAGAGTGAGTTAAATTGTAAGGAGAGTTTGGAAGATCGTTGCTTCTTCTTGAAGACTGGCTTCTTCAAATAAGAGTGGGTCTTTAAGACTTGAGAATTAGTTGGAAAAACACTTCTTAGAAAGAGTAGGGGCTTATTCTTGAAGCCTTAATGTGAAGTATGTGTTCTTCTGTCTTTTCGGAAGAAGATTAGTAACATTTCAGCAGTATTTTACATTCTTCATTCGTTCATATCTTTGTCTTCTCGAATCTTTTATCTGTGTTGTTGGAAGGGTCATTGATCAAGAACTATTTCATTGTTGTTTGTATTCAATTTGTCAGGTTGTGCTTGGGTTTGGTTTCTTATCAAACTTAAACTCTCATTTGGATATTATTCTATTCCATGAAATAACAGAAAACTTCTAGAATTACCATTGTGACGTTGTTGTGTTGTGATTTGTGTAATTGTTAACTGTATCTTCGTGGGAACGATCTTTAATTTATTATTTTTGATACATTTGGTTTCTCTGGTTTGTTACATGTCGATGTGTGTCGAGAGATTTAGAGTAAGCATTGGAGACATAGTTTCTCGGTTTTCTTGATTTGTCCAAGTGTATCTTTGCACGATAGCCTCTTGTGGTGCCCACAAATTACAGGGTTCACGAATTTTTGAAATTTTTAAGATTAATAACTTGTTTGTATAACTGAAGAAGCGTTGTTACTTAAGATTACGTCTTCCTTAGCAGGAAGACGATCTTACGAACTTTTTGTAATAAGAAGTTGACTTCTTCGGAAGACGACCGTCTTCCGGGAAACGTCTTCTCGGCAGTGTCTTCAGAAGACGGAAGACGGCGGAAGACACGCATCTTCCAGAAGACGGCAACCACGGAAGCTTAAACCTGGTAAAAGAGTGGGTGTACCTACTAGGTAACACCAAGGAGGTAGGTAGGTCAGGTAGGTCATCTAGGATCGAAACCCCTAAACTGTGGGGAAGATGCGCAGGAAGCGCATTAGCAGATTTCTGACTTCCTGCAGCAAGAGCGTTTCTTGATTGAGAAGTTCGATTCGAGGGTGAGCCTTGAGTGAGGAGACAACGAGGTGAAATCGAGTGAGGATTAAGATCGATTCGAAACTAGCAAGAAGGCGAGATCGAATTGCTGAAGCGCAGGAAGCATAGTAGGTGGAAGACGTTTTCTGTGAGCAACCGGAAGCTGACATTGGAGGGTGACTGAAGTGGAATCGAAGGTGGAATTGAGGCATAGCCAGAAGCTGACAGCGGAAGCAGTCTTGTGAGGTCGCACTGGAGCTGGAACCCGAACCAGAAGCGCGTGGAAGATCAAAGATAGCTCGGGAAGTCAACAGAAGACAGTAGAGGTTCTCTCCCTTCCCCATTGCTTCTCGCCTTTGTTGGTGTGGTGCCCACAAATTACAGGATGCACGAATTTTTGAAATTTTTAAGAATAATGACTTGTTTGTATAACTGAAGAAGCGTTGTTACTTAAGGTTACGTCTTCCTTAACAGGAAGATGATCTTAAGAGCTGTTTGTAATAAGAAGTTGACTTCTTCAGAAGACGACCGTCTTCGGAAGATCGTCTTCTCAGTTGCGTCTTCAGAAGACGAGAAGACGGCGAAAGATGGGAAGACGGCGGAAGACACCTATCTTCCAGAAGACAGCGACCGCGAAGGACCAACCACGAGTTTTTGGGTAAGACAGTAGGTGTACCTACTGGAGCGCACCGAATACGTAGGTAGGTCAGGAAGACACCAAGGACGAGAACCTCTAATCTGCGGGGAAGATGTCTGAGGAAGCACATTAGACACCTTCCAACTTCCCGCAGCATAGCGCGCCTGAAGAAGATCGATTGAGAGAGTGAGCTTCGCGAGCTAGCATTGAGAGAGAAATCAAGTGAGACATCGAGGTAGGAGAGAGTAAGTTGGCAGCTAGGCGAAGGGTGAGATTGAATTGCGGGAGCACAAACAGCAGAGAAAGCGAAGGCGTTTCTGTGGAGCTTCCGAGAACCTGACAGTGAAGAGTGGCGAGTAGAAGCAAAGGTGAAATCAAGGTGTGGACCGAAATTGACAGCAGGCGCAGTCGTGTGGAGTCGCATTGGAAGCTAGGACAAGAGCCAGAAGCGCACGGAGGTCGAAGGCAACTCGGGGAGCCGTAGAAGACTGTAGAGGTTCTTCCCCCTGTTCTTTTCCCCTCCCACTTCTTCTCGCCTTTTCTTGATACTCCCCGCGCTTCCTTGATTGTGTGCAGGCAGCCTGATCGATTACCCCACCCCCATTCTTTCTATTGAGACATTGGGCGCGGAAGCGCTGCCCAATTTCTGTCGAGACATCTCCTTGCTTCTTCCCGAGCTCAATTTGAGCTTCCCTACTCCTAGCCCTCAAATTGGAGACCCCAACTATCAATTTCCCTACCCCCCTACCTCTCTATCCCCGAAACTTGGAACATAAGACGATTCCGAAGATGGGAACATCTTCGGAAGACGCTTCTTGAACTTGATTGTCTTCGGAAGTCGACTGAACACAATTCGTATCAAGAGTGGATTTGCTTTGCTTTTGTGTTTAGAGAGGCTTGGTACGAATCCTGAGTGGAGTGGTGAGTTGTTGTGTTAATTTGAGAAGTTGGAAGTCGGGAACTAGGCCTGTGCCTCCCGGTCTTCCAAGCTTCTCAACTCCCCATCTTCCTAGAGAGACTAGAAGACTGGAAGGCTGGCAAAATGAGCGAGAAGACGCGAGGGTCCATTCGGGTCTCTTCTGTTCGATCCATAGCAGCCGTTCCTTCTTCTTCCCGAACTTAGAAGAGAGTTGTGAGAAGTCTTGCTGGCAGAATCTGGAGGGAATGGTTGAGGGTCATGTCTTCCCATCATGCAGCAAGCTTCTTCTGAGTGCGTATGAGAGGTGAGAAGTCAGAAGAACAGAGTGTAGTGTCTTGAGTCTGTTGTGAGGATAGATTGCGTGTAGGAAGACGAAGACAGGTGAGACCAGTGAAGGGAAGTCTGACTTCGAGAAGTCTTCCGAGAACGACATTGAATCGGAAGCTGTCCCAAGTGTCTTCCCAGAGGCCACTGTCACCGCAGGAGCCCGCAACCATCTTCTGAACCTTTCTCATACTCTACTTCTCGCATATCTTGTATCTTCTGATAGGAAGTAGGATGTAATGCAAGGTGGGTTGTCTTCTTGGTAATCCATGCGAGGCCTTGCTTAGATAGGATTGTTTAGATATAGCTCGGAAGACGAGAGCTATCTAGGAAGTACTGTTAGAATCCCGGAAGACGGAGTAGCTGTCTTCTGGAAGACTAGTTTCGTCTTCTGAGAAGTATAAGCTAGACTGTGGGCACTCGGGAAGAACTGAGCCTTCAGCTCATAGTAGGTGCTTGTGGTTTAGTGCAACAGATCTTCCAGGTATGTCGATGCATCCGCGAGGCTTGGTGTTACCCACGGCAGAATTGGCCGAGGCCACTCCTTTCCTCAAGGACTTGGGTCTCGACTTCTTCCTGTGGGATTGGAACCTCGCAGATCAAGGGCTTCTGGAGGAGGTGTGGGCCGCGTTACCACCGCGTAACCGTGTACCTGCGAAGGCAGGAGTAGCTCGGGGAAGACCGTCTTCCTGGACTGAAGACTGATGACGTAAGGCGTTTCACAGGCTTGAGACCGAGAACCGAGGATATTGGTACGAGAAGAAGATCTTGCCTAGGATTGTGAGTTCATGGCATGTGCCTGGGAGTACCACCTGCCTTTTCGTGGAAGACAGGCAGGGGAGGAACGGTTGGAAGATAGAGTCTTACCGGGAGCCGAAGAAGCGATTTCTGGCGAAGTTGTTTCTGCATCTTTTCCCCAAGGGAAAAGCGCAGAAGACAAGGTACTTAGGAGATCAGGACGTGGAGTTCCTGGAATCAGTGTGGGATGACAGAGTGTCAATCTACTAGGGCGCGTACATCCACACTATGTACAGACGGAGCTAGCATACTTGGGTACCCCGGCGGGAGGACATCTGACGCCCTTCTTCTGCTACTTGTATGTAGCCATGGGGGATCTTAGGGAAGATCAGCTGGCAGTATATGGGCCAACGGAACGACAGGAGGTGAAGGAGGAGACCTCGGAAGACGATGACCGAGAGGCAGCAGCAACGCCCCCTCCCACTCTGATGCCACAGCTGAGGCCCGGCTCTCACCAGAAGACGCTTCTGGTGAGAGAAGATGAGTCTAGTGGGTAGGAAGACGCCACGCCAGTGAGGAAGATGAGTCACAGAAGTGTACCGAGGACACTCATCTCCCTCATTCATTCAAGATCGGAGTCGGACTCGGAGGAAGACTGGCTGAGTACCCGATCGGAGCAGAAGACAGCTTCTGTAACACCTGGGAGTCTTCCGAAGACTCCAGAAGACGAAGGATGGATGGGCGCTCCTACTGCGATGCGAGGAAGCGCAAAGAGGAGAGCCGCTCCTGCCACGAGGAGTCTTCCATCCCGGAAGATGAGAAGAATAGCTTCTTCTCGTGCGCAGAAGATGAAGATCGTAGTGGTGGAAGAGGCTTCCTTGCCTCTGGAAGACGAAGTCGACACCATGGAGCGAGTGGTGGAAATGAACTTGTCTTCCGCAGGAAGACAACTGGAGGAGTTCAGTGCCTACTTCCAGAAGGAGATCCAGCCCGCTATGGAGTTGCTGGAAAGGAGAGCGAGGGCACAGGAGAAGCCCTTACAGCCTAGATTCGGCCTGCGTACCTTGCTGCGACAGGAAGACAGCCAGCAGAAGACGGAGTCGCTGGAAGCTAGTCTCCGCACCACGGAGAAGCTTGCAGCCAGGTACAAGGCGGAAGCAGCTGCTTCTGCCAAGGAATCAATGCAACTTCGGAAGAGCAACCAGGAGTTGTAGGCGCGAGTACAGCAGCGCGATCAAGAAGTTCTCCGAGTGCGGGAGAAGATCACTGCCCTCGCAGAAGAGCAGACCACTTGGAAGATGCAGCGAGAAGCCGCAGAAGCACGAGCTGCAATGGAGAAGACGCAGAGGGAAGCAGCGGAGGCCCGTGCGCAGAAGATGCTAGCTCAGTCGGTAGAAGCGCTTCGGAAGAAGTTCAACTTCACCGCGGGTAAGAAGTTACTTACCTTAGCTAGGGAATGGGACAGCGGGTCCAAGACGAGGTTGGTGGAATGCAAAGATAGCATGTTCAGGTACCTGGATAGACAGATAGAAGGAGTGAAGACACTTTATGGTCTTCCCTCACTTCCGACACCTGCAACTGCATCTTCCCAAGCCCCAGCACCCTCGACTGGATCCGGAATGGAGAAGGAGGAGTTTGATCTCGCTGTACACTTGGTGGTGACAGCGTTGGAAGACGAGAAGACTCCAAAAGACGCCCCGGAAGACATGATGTCTTCTGGAAGACAGGAAGACGAGCCGTCTTCCCAGGTATTCCGCGTGGAGGAAGCGACTTCCCCGGACCCCTATGAGGTCGCCATGGTCCCTAGTACTGCACCGGTGCCTCAGAAGACCGAAGACGCACCATTCGACTCGTCTTCCCAGAAGACCATTCCGTCTTCCGAAGTCGAAGCCGAGGAAGACGCAGTCGCAGAAACAGCAGGGCCAGCGAAGAGCGAGGAGAGGGAAGCTACCTCAGTGGTACCCGAGGTAAGTGCAGGGCTTCCCAACCCATCAGAAGTCGAGGTAGTAGCTCCGGTAAGAGCAGATCATGAAGAGATTGCCACCGAGCAATCAGAGTAGTTAGCAAACTTAATCGACACTTCCAGATTTAGTAGGATCGGACATGCTATCTTAAGGGTGGCAGTTTTCCATGTAAAAATAGTTAGGACTCCATGTGGCAGCATAGGTAGCGTAGGAGTAACACAGTGGAGGGTTAATTGGGAAGAGGGACCGCATGCATGTGAGGTGACAACCTCTTGTCAGCGCCTCTCTCTCTCTCCCTGGTGGTCGTCTCCCCTGACTCTCGAGGCAGATGGTTAAGTAGGATCGTAGAGTAGGAAATGGAGCTCTACCAGTTCTGCCAGTTCTGTAGGATTCTGTAGTAACTGAACATACACACCGATTCTACAGGCAGGCAGGCGAGACACATTAGAGCAGAGACAGTCTTAGCGCACTACACCCGTCGTTGGAAACATACGAATAGTCTTGGAATATACAAGAGGGGTCTGCATACTCGCACCAGCAGTGGTTCGAAGATGTAGATAGAAGTAGTGGACAGTCTAGGAACAGGGAACGGCATCCTCGTGCAGTCCTGTTAGCTAGGCTGGTGTGTCGAGGAGTAGACGCAAGAAGTAGCGGGAGTGAGCTTCCCAATGCCATTGTGACTTCTTCTCGAGGAATAGATTGTGGATTTGAGTGCAGCTGCTGTAGTGACGAAGGATTTCTCCTTTTGCCCATTTAGTATACAAGATATCATTCCCACAGAGGATTTGCACAAGTAACGCTGCTCTAAGTTCTAAGATCTGTTCAAACACACAAACACACAGGTTTTGCCTAGAAATCCCGTCTTCTCACAAAACCACACAAAACAACACGTCTTCCAGACACGCCAAATGGTGCTCTGGACCCAAACAAACAACTACCAATTACAATATCATACAACTATTCACAGGGAAGCTCGGGAAGACGATCTTCCTGCTTCCAGGTTGCTGCTTCCGGTCTTCTCGATACCGTCTTCTCGAAGCGATTCTCGTCTTCTGGGGGTTTAGCTCGTCTTCTCACACCTCCAGAAGGCTGTCCGGCTTCGCAGAAGTCGACTAGTAACAGTCGTTACACCTTATTCCCACACTCACATTCCAACGGGTTAGATCAATCACAGGGTGTATGCCCCCTGTAGCCTTCCCAGGCTTCTGCCTACGGAAGTTGTCTTCCTGCAGCACTACAACGACATTCACCTTCACGGAAGCTCAATAGAAGTATCGGAAGCTCACTAGAAGAAGGTAAGAAGATGGGGAAGATGGGAGAAGATGGGAAGAAGAAGAAATCCAAACAAGAGAAAACAGGATGAAAAAGGGCAATTAAGATTCCGACAGGCTTCTAGTCCGGATCCTGACTAACAAGCCATCCCTGCTTGTAATAGTTTGGGGAGGAAGACAACAAACGTGAGTACTGTAGCACCGTCTTCTACTCGAGGATGTCGTCTTCTGTTGCGGGAAGAAGGCTTCTTTCTTCTTCACTTCGCTGCTCTGACTGCTCTGTCTTCTGGGATCACTTACCCAGAAGACCGTTCGTACGTAGATCCCAAGTGCTCTACTGAACGAGTCAAGCTACACTCCACAACTGTTGACATTCACCGCCACTCAAGAAGAACACTTCCCATGCACAATTGGGAGCGAATTCAATACATTCCACCACCCAGAAGACATGGACAAAGCTGCTGCACTCAAATCCACAATCTATTCCCCGAGAAGAAGTCACAATGGCATTGGGAAGCTCACTCCCTCTACTTCCTGCGTCTACTCCTCGACACACCAGTCTAATCAGCAGGTCTGCACGAGGACGCCGTTCCCTGTTCCTAGACTGTCCCTGCTCTAATGTGTCTCTCCTGCCTGCCTGTAGAATCGGTGTGTATGTTCAGTTACTGCCGAATTCTACAGACCTGGCAGAGCTCTCAGAGAGCTTTTCTCCTACCATGCTATCCTACTTAACCATCTGCCTTGGGAGGCGACCACCAGGGAGAGAGAGAGAGGCGCTGACAAGAGGTTGTCACCTCACATGCATGCGGTCCCTCTTCCCAATTAGCCCTCCACTGTATTACTCCTATGCTACCTATGCTGCCACATGGGGTCCTAACTATTTTTACAAGGAAAACTGCCACCCTTAAGATAGCATGTCCAATCCTACTAAATCTGGAAGTGTCGATTAAGTTTGCTAACTACTCTGATTGCTCGGTGGCAATCTCCACATGATCTGCTCCTACCGAAGCTACTACCTCGACTTCTGATGGGTTGGGAAGCCCTGCACTTACCTCGGGTACCACTGAGGTAGCTTCCCTCTCCTCGCTCTTCGCTGGCCCTGCTATTTCTGCGGCTGCGTCTTCCTCGGCTTCGACTTCGGAAGATGGAATGGTCTTCTGGGAAGACGAGTCGAATGGTGCGTCTTCGGTCTTCTGAGACACAGATGCAGTACTAGGGACCATGGCGATCTCATAGGGGTCCGGGGAAGTCGCTTCCTCCACGCGGAATACCTGGGAAGACGGCTCGTCTTCCTGTCTTCCAGAAGACATCATGTCTTCCGGGGCGTCTTCTAGAGTCTTCTCGTCTTCCAACGCTGTCACCACCAAGTGTACAGCGAGATCGAACTCCTCCTTCTCCATTCCGGATCCAGTCGAGGGTGCTGGGGCTTGGGAAGATGCGGTTGCAGGTGTCGGAAGTGAGGGAAGACCATAAAGTGTCTTCACTCCTTCTATCTGTCTATCCAGGTACCTGAACATGCTATCTCTGCATTCCACCAACCTCGTCTTGGACTCGCTGTCCCATTCCCTAGCTACGGTAAGTAACTTCTTACCCGCGGTGAAGTTGAACTTCTTCCGAAGCGCTTCTACCGACTGAGCTAGCATCTTCTGCGCACGGGCCTCCGCTGCTTCCCTCTGCGTCTTCTCTGTTGCAGCTCGCGCTTCTGCGGCTTCTCGCTGCATCTTCCAAGTGGTCTGCTCTTCTGCGAGGGCAGTGATCTTCTCCCGTACTCGGAGAACTTCCTGATCACGCTGCTGTACTCGCGTCTGCAACTCCTGGTTGCTCTTCCGAAGTTGCATCGACTCCTTGGCAGAAGCGGCTGCTTCCGCCTTGTACCTGGCTGCAAGCTTCTCCGTGGTGCGGAGACTAGCTTCCAGAGACTCCGTCTTCTGCTGGCTGTCTTCCTGTCGCAGCAAGGTGCGCAGGCCGAATCCAGGTTGTAAAGACTTCTCCTGTGCCCTCGCTTTTCTTTCCAGCAACTCCATAGCGGGCTGGATCTCCTTCTGGAAGTAGGCACTGAACTCCTCCAGTCGTCTTCCTGCAGAAGACAAGTTCATCCCCACCACTCGCTCGATGGTGTCGAATTCGTCTTCCAGAGGCAAGGGAGCCTCTTCCACCACTACGGCCTTCATCTTCTGCGCACGAGAAGAACCTACTCTTCTCATCTTCCGGGGTGGAAGACTCCTCGTGGCAGGAGCGGCTCTCCTCTTTGCGCTTCCTCGCATCGCAGTAGGAGTGCCCATCCATCCTTCGTCTTTGGAGTCTTCGGAAGACTTCCAGGTGTTACAGAAGCTGTCTTCTGCTCCGATCGGGTACTCAGCAAGTCTTCCTCCGAGTCCGACTCCGATCCTGAATGGATGAGGGAGATGGGTGTCCTCGGTACACTTCTGTGACCCATCTTCCTCACTGGCGTGGCGTCTTCCGACCCACTAGACTCGTCTTCCCTCACCAGAAGCGTCTTTTGGTGAGAGCCGGGCCTCAGCTGTGGCATCAGAGTGGGAGGGGGCGTTGCTGCTGCCTCTCGGTCATCGTCTTCCGAGGTCTCCTCCTTCACCTCCTGTCGCTCCGTTGGCCCATATACTGCCAGCTGATCTTCCCTAAGATCCCCCATGGCTACATACAAGTAGCAGAAGAAGGGCGTCAGATGTCCTCCCGCCGGGGTACCCAAGTATGCTAGCTCCGTCTGTACATAGTTGTGGATGTACGCGCCCTAGTAGATTGGCACTCTGTCATCCCACACTGATTCCAGGAACTCCACGTCCTGATCTCCTAAGTACCTCGTCTTCTGCGCTTTTCCCTTGGGGAAAAGATGCAGAAACAACTTCGCCAGGAGTCGCTTCTTCGGCTCCCGGTAAGATTCTATCTTCCAACCGTTCCTCCCCTGCCTGTCTTCCACGAAAAGGCAGGTGGTACTCCCAGGCACATGCCATGAACTCACAATCCTAGGCAAGATCTTCTTCTCGTACCAATATCCTCGGTTCTCGGTCTCAGGCCTGTGAAACGCCTTACGCCACCAGTCTTCTGTCCAGGAAGATGGTCTTCCCCGAGCGACTCCTGCCTTCGCAGGTACACGGTTATGCGGTGGTAACGCGGCCCATACCTCCTCCAGAAGCCCTTGATCTACGAGGTTCCAGTTCCACAGGAAGAAGTCGAGACCCAACTCCTTGAGGAAAGGAGTGGCCTCGGCCAATTCTATCGCTGGTAATACCAAGCCTCGCGGATGCATCGACATACCTGGAAGATCTGTTGCACTAAACCACAAGCACCTACTATGAGCTGAAGGCTCAGTCCTTCCCGAGTGCCCACAGTCTAGCTTCCACTCTCAGAAGACGAAACTAGTCTTCCAGAAGACAGCTACTCCGTCTTCCGGGATTCTAACAGTGCTTCCTAGATAGCTCTCGTCTTCCGAGCTATATCTAAACAATCCTATCTAAGCAAGGCCTCGCATGGATTACCAAGAAGACAACCCACCTTGCATTACATCCTACTTCCTATCAGAAGATACAAGATATGCGAGAAGTAGAGTATGAGAAAGGTTCAGAAGATGGTTGCGGGCTCCTGCGGTGACAGTGGCCTCTGGGAAGACACTTGGGATAGCTTCCGATTCAATGTCTTTCTCGGAAGACTTCTCGAAGTCAGACTTCCCTTCACTGGTCTAACCTGTCTTCGTCTTCCTACGCGCAGTCTATCCTCACAACAGACTCAAAACATGTGCACTCTGTTCTTCTGACTTCTCACCTCTCATACGCACTCAGAAGAAGTTTGCTGCATGATGGGAAGACATGACCCTCGACCATTCTCTCCGGATTCTGCCAGCAATACTTCTCACAACTCTCTTCTAAGTTCGGGAAGAAGAAGGAACGGCTGCTATGGGTCGGACAGAAGAGACCCGAAATGGACCCTCACGTCTTCTCGCTCATTTTGTCAGCCTTTCAATCTTCTAGTCTCTCTAGGAAGATGTGGAGTTGAGAAGCTTGGAAGACCGGGAGGCACAGGCCTAGTTCCCGAGTTCCAACTTCTCGAAATAACACAACAACTCACCACACCACTCAGGCTTCGTATCAAGTCTCTCTAAACACAAAAGCAAAGCAAATCCACTCTTGATACGAATTGTGTTCAGTCGACTTCCGAAGACAGTCTTCCGAAGATGTCTTCCGAAGACAGTCAAGTTCAAGAAGCGTCTTCCGAGGATGTTCCCATCTTCCGAATCGTCTTCTATTTCAAGTTTCGGGGGTAGAGAGGTAGTAGAGTAGAGAAATTGATAGTTGGGTTCGCCAATTTGAAGACTAGGGGTAGGGAAGCTCGAATTGAGCTCGGGAAGAAGCAAGGAGATATCTTGACAGAAATTGGGCAGCGCTTCCGCGCCCAATGTCTCAATAGGAAAGATGGGGGGTGGGGTAATCGATCAGGCTGCCTGCACACAATCAAGGAAGCGCGGGAGTACCAGGCAATGACGAGAAGAAGTGGGAAGGGGAAAGAACAGGGGAAAGAACCTCTACAGCCTTCTTCGGCTCCCGAGTTGCCTTCGACCTCCGCGCGCTTCTGGCTCTTGTCCTAGCTTCCAATGCGACTCCTCTCGAATGCGCCTGCTGTCAATTTCGGTCCACACCTCGATTCTTCTTTCGCTTCTACTCGCCCCTCTCCACTGTCAACTTCTCGGAAGCTCCACAGAAATGCCTTCGTTCTTTTCTGCTGTTCGTGCTCCCGCAATCCGATTTCACCCTTCGCCTAGCTGCCAACGTACTCTCTACTACCTCGATGTCTTACTCGATTCCTCTCTCAATGCTAGCTCGAAGTTCACTCTCTCAATCGATCTTCTTCAGGCGCACTGTGCTGCGGGAAGTTGGAAGGTGGCTAATGTGCTTCCTCACGCATCTTCCCCGCAGATTAGGGGTTCTCGTCCTTGGTGTCTTCCTGACCTACCTACCTATTCGGTGCGCTCCAGTAGGTACACCTACTTGTTTACCCGAAAACTCGTGGTCAGGCCTTCGTGATCACTGTCTTCCGGAAGACAGGTGTCTTCCGCCGTCTTCCCATCTTCCGCCGTCTTCCTATCTTCTGAAGACGCAACTGAGAAGACGGTCTTCCGAAGACGGTCGCCTTCTGAAGAAGTCAACTTCTTATTACAAACAGCTCTTAAGATCATCTTCCTGTTAAGGAAGACGTAACCTTAAGTAACAACGCTTCTTCAGTTATATAAACAAGTCATTAATCTCAAAAATTTCAAAAATTCGTGAATACTGTAATTTGTGGGCACCACATACGCCCACCCTCACATGTTTGCGTCCCCGCAAACATCAGTGGTTCCTGCACTTCTGTTTACGTCCAGTACTTCTTGACGCGCCACCCATTAACACGAGTGGTCATCAGTGTACCATCCAACTCTTCCAACTGCAAAGAGCCATTGTCGAAGACCTCTAAGACACGGTAAGGTCCCATCCAGCGAAGATGAAGTTTCCCGGGGAACTTAATATTACGGTTGTCGTAGAGGAGTACCAAGTCCCCGTCCACAACAGTCACCTTCCTCAACTTGCTATCGTAGTTTACCTTACGTTGCGCTTGCACCTCGTATGTCTTCTCCAAAGCTGCATTCTTGTCTTCTTCAAACTCTACGAAGTTCAGAAGACGCTGCTCCTGGCTCTCTTCTTCTCCCATGAGTTCGGATACGGCTAACCGGTATGTTGGGACCTCTAACTCAATGGGCACAATGGGCGTCATGCCGTAAGTTAGGTAGAAAGGCGTCTTCTGGGTAGTGACCTTAGGTGAAATTCTGAAAGCCCACAACACAGATGGTAATTTCGTGTCCCAGTCATACGCATGGTTAACAGTTACCTTGTTCAGGATGTTACACAGAAGACCGTTTGACTTCTCCGTCAGCCCATTAGCTTTCGGGTTGTATGGCGTCGTCTTCCGATGCTTAATCCTGAAGTATTGGGTCAGGAGGGAGATAGTCTCATTTAAGAAATGAGTGCCCCTATCTGACACCAATTCCAGCGGACATCCATACCTAGTGATGATGTTATGCCATAGGAACCTTGCTACTACTGCGGCATCGTTCTTTCTCGTGGCCTCGCCCTCCACCATCTTGGTGGCATAGTCGGTACCTATTAAGATGTACCTTGCTCGTGTTCTTCTCGCCACGGGGCGATAGGTCCTACAAAGTCGATCCTCCACTTTTCGAACGGGGCAAGCGGAAGAATGGCAGTAAGAGGCCACCTTGTTGTAGCGGTCGGTCTTCCCACCCTCTGGCATGCATCGCACTTCCTGATCTCCTGGAAAGTGTCTCGGTACATAGTTGGCCACCAGTATCCGGCGTCTAGCATCTTCTTCACTGTGGTCGTCAATCCGTAGTGACCCCCAGCATCTTTGTAGTGAAGACTTGTGATCACTGCTTTTATCTCTGACGGCTCGAGACATCTTCTCAGCTTCTCGTCATGTCCCTTTTGAAACAGGATACCCTGGAAGATAGCATATGGACCTGCCTTGTGTAAGAAGACGGCCTTCTGCTCCGCATCCATTCCCTCGGGGTACTGTTGGTCTTCCAAGAACCTTCTCAAGTCCTTGAAGATCGACTCTTCTGTGGAAGTCGCGAAGACTAGGTCAGAAGATCTAGTCTCGTCTTCTGGGAAGCAGGCGGTACGCAACCCCTCAGATGAAAGTGTCTCTGCGAAAACTGAAAACAACTTCTCGTCAGGAAACTCGTCTTCCACTTCATCTTCTCGTCGTTCTGTCTCCAACCTGGATAGGTAGTCAGCGTTAACATGCTGTCTTCCGGGCCTGTACTCAACTGTGTAAGTAAATTCCTGGAGTAGGAGAATCCACCTAGCTATCCTGTCAGACAAATCTGCTTTCTTTACAAGATGTTTCAAAGAGAAGTGATCTACATAGAAGACAAACGGGTTTGCCAGAAGATAGTGTCTAAACTTCCTACAGGAGTAAATCATGCCAAGACACTCTCTTTCGGTTGTCGAGTACTTCTTCTCTGCATCACTGAGTTGTCTTCCCGCGTAGTAGATGGGGTAATCCTTCTTCTTCTCATCTTTCTGACTCAACACCACCCCGATGGCAAAAGCAGAAACATCCACATAAATGTGGAAGACCCTTTTCCAATCAGGCGGCCGTAGGACAGGGGATTCCGACAGAAGCCTCTTCATTTCTTCGAATGCTTCCTGCTGCTCAGAAGACCAAATGTATGGTTCGTCTTTCTTCAGCAACTTAGTGAGTCTTCCTGCTACCTCTGCGTACCTGTCAATAAACCTCTTGTAGTATCCTACGTTGCCAAGGAAGCTTCTCAACTGTGTCAGGTTAGCAGGTGGGTGGAGTTTCATGATGACTTCCACCTTAGCACAGTCGACTTCTATACCTCTTCCGGAAATCCTATGTCCTAGCAAGATCCCCTCTGACATACCAAAGAAGCATTTCTCAGGGTGAAGTGCCAAACGATGTTCTCTACACTTCAGAAAACACTTCCTCAGAAATATCAAGTGGTCTTCTCTCGATCCAAACACACAGAAATCATCCAAGAAAATCTCCATAAAGGTGCGAAGATACTCCTTGAAGATTGTAATCATCAACCTCTGGAACGTGGCTGGTGCGTTGCATAAACCAAACGGCATTTGATTATACGCGTACGTGCCCCAATCAGTAGTGAAAGTGGTTTTCGACTTGTCTTCTTCTATGATTGAAACTTGGTTGTACCCAGAATACCCATCTAGGAAGCTGTAGAACTCATGTCCTGCTACCTGGTCTAACACAGAGTCGGTGAATGGTAAAGGGTGATGATCCTTTTTCGTGGCCAAGTTCAACTTCCGGAAGTCCTGACACACTCGGATCTTCCCTGTCTGTTTCTTCGGCACGATGACAATGGGAGCTACCCATTCACTGCTAAGTACTGGGAAGATGACTCCTGCCTTCAGGTATTGGTCAATCTGGTCCTTCACCAGAAGCGAGTACTTGGGGTTGAGCCGGTACTGCCTCTGCCGTGCAGGAACAACGCCTTCTAGCAAGTCGCTGCGATGCTCTCCCAATTCTCGAGGTATGCCCTTCATGTCTTCTATGGTCCACGCGAAGACATCCTGGAACTCTGTCAGAAGTTCTCGAAAGTCTTCCAACTGCTGGCCCTCGATCACCTTGGAAAGCTTCAGCTTCTTCCCAGGAGCAACCTCCATCTCTTAGAGATCATCCGGGTTCACCATTCCTTCAGTGTGACTGTACTCACTAGCACCGAAGTATTCCGGTTTGGGAGCTTCTTCTAGTTCGGATTCGTCTTCTGGAGGACCAACTGTCGGGTCTTCCGAAGGGAAGACGGTATTCTCGTCTTCTGGAAGACCAACTATCGGATCTTCCGAAGGGAAGACGATATTCTCGTCTTCTGGAAGCTCTTCTTCCGCAATCTCGTAGCACTCAATGTATCCACAGACCACATCGTCCACTTTCTCTGCTACTTCTGTAGCACACACGTTATTCATCATAAACTCATTATACCGTTCATCACTGTCAGAAGACGCAGCCGAGTCTTCTGAAGTGTACCCCTCTGTTGTAGACGGAGTTTCACCTTGGTGTCCAATCTTGATCCAAGGAAGCGAGACTTTACTCTTCTCACCAGACTTGGGTGTAGGATTGGGAAATCTCAAACGATGCCTTCTCCAGTCGGTATTCACATTTGCAGCATACAGCCATGGTCTTCCTATCAACACCTGATATCCAACCTTAGCTACAGGTCGCAAAATGACGTAAGTGAGGTAAAAAGATACTCCACCAATTACCGTCAAGACATCTTTCAGTTGCCCCAAAGGTCGTCTTCTGGTCTGGTCCGCCATTCTGAGAATTCTCGGAGTAGGCTGGAACTCAGTGAAGCCTAGGGCATGCGCCGTTTCTTCCGTCATGATGTTAACTCCGGGGCCGGAATCAATGGATACCTTCTTCAGAAGACAGCCATGGATCTCCATATCAAGTTCTGGGGCTCCCAAGTCCTCATGCTCTATCCTTAGGATCGGGGTGCTCGTGGGAAGTATAGCTGCCTTCCTCTTCCTCGATCCTCAAAGCACAGATTGTAACAACTTCCTGTAACCAGCGTTGTCATCCAACAGCTGTTGGAAGGTTACATCCGCCTTCTGATTCCACAAGTCTCGCAAGAAGTCGTAAGGAGATCTTTTTAGAAGAGTGACTGGTGTTTCCAACAGAGAAGATGTAGTGGCTGCTTCCTTGGGTGGAAGACCAGAAGAGTGTCTTCCCTCGACTGGAGGCTGTTCCCGTGAGACAGGTGTTGCCGTAGTCGGTGTAGGAAGCTGCTGTACTATCTTCCGTCTCTTCTCCAGCTCTTCTTGCATGATCGCTTCAACCTCTTGTCTTATGTCAGGAGCAAAGTACTTCGGATCTTCTCGGTCGTAAGTAGGAGAAGACGGCCGCTCGGGAGAAGATGACCTCTCCTTACGCTGCTTCTTCTTCTTGACGTCCTTCAGACGAGATTCTGACTTCCCTTTGCTTCTGGTACTTACCTTGAACACAGCTTCATCCAAAACTTCCTCCGGAGGCCAACTATCTGAATTCGGGTCAGGATTCCAAACAGTACCATCCGTCAAAGTGAGAGATGACGCTTCTTCAGGTGTCTTCATCTTCTGAGCTGCAGTCGTCTTCTGCAGCTGAGGTTCCTTTCCTTCGCGCTTCTCGGGGTCTGGTTCGTCTTCCTCGATATGGAGACAATCCGTACAATCCCCAGGATCTTCTTCTTCTACCGTGATGTGCTGTACCACTGCTAACTCGAGCTTAGAAGATGATGCAGCTTCTGCAGGAGGTGTGGTATCTGCAAATCTCACCATTTGTCGGGGTCGTAAGGTCTGAGGACAATTCCCTGTGAAGTGACCGGCTTCCTTACAGTTCCCACACAAGGGCACTTGCCCCATCTGTCTTCTCGGGTGAGGACAGGTGGACCACCAGTGTCCTGTAACGACCTATGTTACACATAGGAAGTTTGTCTATTAGTAAGGTGTTTAGTTATAACTAAGTGTTGAGAATGTTTATTGGCTGCCAAAGTACTTTAAGGATGTATCAAGTTAGTCATGACTAGCTAAAAGTTAGTTATGGTTAAACTTAGCTGTACTTTTGGCAGAATTCAGATATTTGCTAAAGAGTGAGCACTACTATCTTGTCATCTTGTCTAAAAGGTAGAAAGGAGGTGGAAAGTATCCCTTATCTCCTTTTTGACTTGATATTAGTGGTTGGATTAAAGTTGTGGACTTTGTGGACATTAAAAACAAGAAGAGATTCCACATGTTTCCTTTTTAGTGGGTCCTAGTGTAGAGGGGGGGTGGAAATTAGAGATTCCTTGAGAATATTCCAGAATCCTTCTAGAAGTTGTTGACTTTGAAGGAATAAGCCCATGTGAAAAGGTAAAAAGCCCATGTGATCAATGCTTTTACCTTAAGTAATATCTTAGTAAAACCCGGTAAAAATAGTTACGGCTGAGTTACCGGGGGTACCAAAGTAAAAACCTAGAATGTATAAATAGAGGAGTAGAGAAGAGCTCCTCATCCTTGTTTTCACATTGTCGTAATGACAACTTGAGTAATATAGAGAGTGTGGGATATTTTTAGCATGTGAGAACTTGAGAGACGTCGTTAGAATGGAGGATTTTAGTTAAGGTGTTTAAGGAGATTTTTAGTTGATAAGTTTGTGGGTGTATGAATGAGTGAACTCAGCATTTTCCTTTCAAGTTCATGGTGTGCTTCCATCAAAGCCATCAGAGGTGACCCCTGAGTGAGAGACAGGCCCGACATGTTGCAGATTCGTGGATGACGATCGTGGAGGTTGAGAGATCGGGGGGTAGTTGATCGATAGGACCGCGGAGGGTTTACATTTTTGGTTCCGTTGCCGGGACCTCACTTGAAGGGATCGTTGAACGATGTTTAGAGTTCAGTTCTATATTCGACAAAAGGAGATTATGAGAGAGCACATGGAGAGAACGTTGGGAGGAGAGAGAGCTAACGCGATGTTAGCAACGTTAGAACCTTTCGTGTATCCCGTAGTGATATATGACGCGTTCGAAGTCATTCTTTACATCTTGTTCACTTAGAAAGGGTTTGAGGAGAGTTGAAAGAGGGTGCAACAAGAGTTGTAGAGAAAGGAGGAGAGAAAAGTTATTAGAGGAGATAAATTTGTGAGTATAGAAATTCTGCTCTCTGGAAAATTTGTACAGTCGCTGTCAACTTTTCTGTGAATTTTATTTTCCTGTGAAACTTTACAGTGTTTTAGATTGGCTGATAACCTATCTAAGACAAAAGAAATCATAGGAAAAGGTGGTCTAGAGAGGAAGCAATGAATTTTCAAAGTTGAGGGGGTCTATTCATGAGAGTTGAGGAATTCTGTTATCTGAAAAAAATTTACAGTCATTGTCAGATTTTCTGTGAATTTTATTTTCCTGAGAAACTTTCCAGTGTTTTAGAGTGGCCAATAAGCTATCCAGGACAAAAGAAATCATGAGAAGATGAGGTCTGAAGAGAGAGAAAGAATTTTTCAAAGTGGAGGGGGTTGACAACCATGAGGGAAGTGAAAATATACAAATTTCAGTTCTCTGAAAATTTGTACAGTCATCACCATCTCTTCTGATTAGGGAAGTTTCTGTTGAAACTTCATGATTTAGTAGCTTGGAGGTTGAGCTACTGGAGACCACAAAAATCTTGGAGAGATCTCTTACCAATTAAGAGATATACGTTTCGGCATACAAGGAGGTCTTGAAGATACTTCATGGGGAATCCAGTTCGAATGACGAGGTGGAAGAAGAGACGTTTAGGAGTTCGAACTGAGACGGAGAAGCCGAAGTTAAGTATAGATGAGTTACGAACCCGCATCTATAGCACTTGGGGTGCCCTCTTTACCCTATACGAAGAAGCTTCCGCGACCATTGGCACAGATTTGAAGAAAGCCGAGTTTAAAGCATCATTCACGGTGGAGGCCACGAATGCTCCTGGTGAAGTAGAGTTGGATCCTTACAAGAGTGAGTTCAAGATGTCTGTTGTGATTAGTACAAACGATGGTGAGGAGGATCATATCTTCGATAGTTAATTAGATTTTATTTCGTGTATAGCATGTGTAATACACGATTTCCAGTATAAAGCTCGGAAGAGTTAAGAAAGTGATGTAGAATTATTTTCCTCTATGATATTTTGTCCACTTAATGGTTGAGAAGGTGCAACATGAGTGGAAATTCAAAAGATTGGAAAGTTAGACTTAGAAACCTTCCTCAAGGTTTAGATGTCATAGTAAGTGTCGAAGAAAGTTCGAGAGAGATTATCGTCGAGTTTGAAAACCCTAGTACTAAACCTCACGTAGAATCTCCGAGGAGAAGAGTAGAAACCGACTTGTGGTGTTATTTCTGTAGAGGGTTGGGACACAAAGTCGTGAATTGTCCAACTAGAATCAGAACCGAGAGAGCTAAAGGGAAGCGGGAGTTTACTGATTTAAGTCTTCGAGTGGGTCCATCGTCACCAGCGCCAATTCATCTTCTAGGCGAAGATCCTTGTCCAAGTTGTGGAGTGGGTGATCTATCAAGAGGACACAAGTGC
Organism: Asterella californica; assembly: GCA_036924285.1. Taxonomy (NCBI): domain Eukaryota; kingdom Viridiplantae; phylum Streptophyta; class Marchantiopsida; order Marchantiales; family Aytoniaceae; genus Asterella; species Asterella californica. Next base: position 19,619,951 of record JAYKYS010000008.1, read on the forward strand.
GTCGATGTGGCCGCTCTACTTACGTCAGTAGTCGATAAGTTGGACGAGACTCAAAGAGCTGAGACGGAGAAGTTGTCGACTTCAAAAGAGAACTCGGCTGAGTTGTGATGGAGATCGTCATTCGGATGGTGGAGAAGGCGGTGATGCGACTCAGGCTCATGATTACCTTGGGAGAAGAGATGGCACAAGAGGTGTTGTTACAACCGTTTCCTTTTATTTTACCTATGGTAGATTATTCGCGAATGGAATTGGTGATGTTCGTGCTCTTTTAGCGAGTAGTTATTGCACGAAAATTGGAAGTGTAGAAGAGTAGTTACAAGATGGGGAAGTTACCAGTGTTTCATGGGAAGGACAATGAAGATGTAAAACCATTTGTACGAGACTTCAAAAGGGGTTGCATCGGAAACAACGTGAGAAGGAAGGAAGAATGGGTGTTGTTACTGCCAGAGTTTTTAGAAGATTTTGCTCTTACGTGGTATGACGACCGAGTGAAGAGCAAGACACCTTGTGCAGTTGAGGACACATGAGAGACGTTGAGTAATGCACTCATCGAAGAATTTCTTCCAGAAGAGAGTTATGAGAAGCTCATGGTGGAGCTTACTCATTTGAAGCAACGGGACGACGAGAAAGTTCGGCAATATGCCGAAAGGGTAGATAAGTTGGAGCAACGGTTTCGGACGGTCCTACGGAAGAGTGGAGACAATGTGGAGCTAACGATGGCGGGGATTGGAGCAGTGTTGACCAAGAACTTGGTGGGAGGGTTGAGACCTTCAATTCGAACCCAAGTGAGGTACGAGAAGTCAACAACCAAAGCGGAGGCCATCAAGATTACGACAAACATGGAAGAGAGTTTGGATGAAGGAGATATCATCCAACCTCATCATGCTGCTCTGGTGTCGACTCCGACTCCTGGTGTAGCCACAATGATCGCACCTGCACCATCACAATTGGTGATTGCTTCAACGTCAGCTCCTACTCCAACGGTGGTGCCAAGACCGTTTGTCCCAACAACGATGTCTACTGCCACCTCTGATTTTCATGCCAAGCTTAAGAGCATCACCGATACTCTTGCGGATCTCAAGATAAACGTGGTGCAGTTACGAGAATGGAGGAACAAAGGTGGAGGAGGAGGTCAAAGAGGTTACGACAACAATCCCAACCGAGGAAATCAAGGTAACTTTGGAGGCAACCAAGGTAACTTTGGAGGAATCACTTGTTGGACGTGTGGAGGTTCTCATTTCCAGCGAAATTGTCCTAACAACGGAGCAAGAGGTGCCGAAGCTGTCAGAATGAATGCGGGTGGAGGAAATCCATCACAAGGACGAGACAAGGGGGTGGCTACTATCGATGTTGTGCGAGATCTCATCTACGAGAAAGGAGAGAGTTCAAACTCTTCTCATGCACCGGTGGAGCTTTTAGCTCAAGAAAGGAAAAGAACTCGATTTTCTGATGAACCGGTTTTCATGGAGGAGTCAGCAAGTAGAAGTACTCGTTCGAGTAATGTTTCGAGTACACCAAGGGAGCCAAGAAGGAAGCTGGGGATGACGGATTTCACCATTTCATCTTCCCAAGCGGGATATGATGTGGTTGAAGATGTGGGTGCTCAGAAAGCCAACATCACTATTGGACAACTGATCGCACTTAATCCCAGCTTATGAAGGGAACTCAGGGGAGGACTGAGTTCTAAGAGAAGCAAGAAGAAGAAACCCAAGAGCAAGACATCAAAGTCAGTGGGAGTTGGTGTGGTGGATGTGCATGCTTCAGAGGTATGCACTAGGGCTTCAAAGATTGAAGTCCGGTTGAATGGTCACTACGTCTCTGACGTATTGGTGGATGGAGGATCGACTGTCAACGCCATATCGGAGAGGTTGATGAAGAAGTTGGGGATGGAACCAACTCGCCTGGCTAGCATTATCGTGGGGATGGCTAACAAGCAACGGGTAAGACCTCTTGGTGTGTTAGAGAAGGTGGTCGTGTCTGTGATGGGAGTTCAAACGTTGATGTCCTTTCAAGTGTTAAAGGACTCTAGTTATGATTTGCTCCTAGGTAGGCCTTGGTTGAGAGCTGTGCGCACCACTGATAGGTGGCACAAGGGATATTTACGGATTGGGTCTAGAGATCATAGAGTGATAGTTCCTCTCTCGGGTGTTGGAGTTGTGACTTCTGACTCTGATAGACCCACTAATGACTACTGGGAATCTGATACGGAGGATGATCAGAGTGTCTCAGAAGTAGATACCGGAGATTCTTACGATCAAGAATCCTCGTCTGAGGACGAAGGATTTGGTCGAGATGAATCATTACATCAACTTAGTGCTATTGACTTGTTGCCTCGACCAGCAGTGGAGAAAGATCCTGACAAAGAAGAGTTGAGTGAGGCAGAGATTGTGAGAAGACTCTCTACCTTGAAGTTTGGTATCAATGTCACTCAAGAAGACAAAAGTAGATTCCTAGATATATTTCGAAAATATATCCATGTGTTTGCTTTCAGCTACAAGGATTTGAAGGAGGTGACTCTCGAGACTCATCGAATCGAATTGGAGGAGCACGCAAGACCAGTTCAACAGAAGCAAAGAAGGGTCAATCCCACAACGGCAATGATGGTCAAGGAGGAGATAGACAAGTTGAAGGAGGCGAGTTTCATCTATGAGGTGGAGAACTCAGAATGGGTTTCACCCATTGTGATTGTCAAGAAGAAGAATGGTAAGCTGCGAGTGTGCATAGACTATAAGAAGCTGAATGCAGTTACCAAGAAGGATTATTATCCTCTACCATTTATAGATGAGATTTTGGAGGAAGTTGCTGGTCATGAGTGGTACAGCTTTGGTGATGGTTATAGTGGATATAACCAGATCAAGATAGCACAGGAGTACCAACAGTTGACTACTTTCACTACTCCTTGGAGAACATTTGCATTTCGGGTGATGCCATTCGGATTGTGTAATGCTCCGGCCACGTTTCAAAGGTTCATGAACAAGGTGTTTGAACCATTCATAGGGAAGTTTGTTCGAGATTTCATTGACGATTTTTGTGTGTACGGACGAAAGGAGGACCACTTTGATCATGTGATCAAAGTTTTGCAGCGGTTGGAGCAAGCCAACGCTTCTCTAAATCCAGAGAAGTGCATCTTTGGCTGCGAAGAAGGTCTGCTGTTAGGGCACATCATTTCCAAGAATGGGATTGCGGTAGATCCTGAGAAGGTGAAGAAGATTGTGGATCTTCCATTTCCGATCAACTTGACAAAGTTGAGGCAGTTTCTTGGCATGGTTGGATATTATCGTAGGTTTGTCTTTTCCTTCTCAAACAAAGCAATAGCTTTGACTATGTACATGAAGAAGGGAGTTGATTTCGACTTAATAGTGCATGATCAGAAGGCAAAGGAAGCATTTGAGGAGCTGAAAAAGGCATTAGTGACAGCTCCTATACTTGCTAAACCTGAGTGGAGTAAAGCATTTATTCTGTATACGGATGTCTCCAATGTAGCAATCGGATGTACATTAAGTCAGCTAGATGGAGATGGGCATGATCATCCTATAGTTATGCTAGTAGGCAGATGGTTCCAGCGGAGAAGAATTACTCCGTGACTGAACGAGAAGGATTAGCGGTGATCTTTGGATTGAAGAAATTTCGACACTACTTGCTAGGAGGGAAATTTTCCATAGTCACAGATCACAAGGCTTTAAAGTATATCTTTAATAAGCCTAATGCCGAAGGTCGTATTGCTCGTTGGAAGATCCTTCTAACAGAATATGATTATGTGATCGAAGATAGACCAGAGAAGAAGCATGCGAATGCTGATCTTTTGTCAAGGGCTTATGATGATGAGGGAGAAGAACCGTTTGATGATTCATTTCCAGACGAGCATCTGATGACCATCACAAGCATCGAGGAGATACCGGACGAGTACAAGGAAATCTGGAGTTTCCTTGCAGATGGCTCTTTTCCAGAAGGTATGCATACCCGAGAACGTAACGCGTTGATCAAGAGATGCAAACCTTACACCATGGTGGAGAGAATTCTGTTTCATCAAGGAGCAGATGGCTTACTAAGGAGAGCAGTTGGTCAGAAAGAGGCATTCAAGCTAATGCACGAGTTTCACGACGGAACTGTTTGCGGAGGTCACTTTGCTGGTAAGATAACAGCCTTCAAGATTTTGGATGCGGGTTATCACTGGAGAGGGATTTTCAAAGAGTGTTTAGACTATTACAAAACTTGTGACGTATGTCAAGCATTTGCTCTAAAGTCTACTAGAACACCTCCGTTAAGATCAATTCCAGTATTAGGGCCGTTTGAGAAATGGGGTATTGACTTTGTAGGTCCTCTTAATAAGACACCTCGAGGCAATAGATACATTGTAGTCGCCACTGACTATTGTACCAAGTGGGTAGAGGCTAGACCTTTGAGAGAGACCAATGAAATAGAAGTCGGTAGATTCCTAGGGGAGAGGATCATCACAAGATTTGGATGTCCGTTAGAGTTGGTCTTAGATAGAGGAGGAGAGTTTGTAGGGAGCATGACTACTGCTATGCTACAACACTTTTCTATCAAGCCACGAGTAACGACCTCATACAAACCAAATGCTAATGGTCTTGCGAAGAAGATCAATCTTACACTTTGTATGATGCTCGCCAAAGACGCTGGTGTTGAAACTGCGAAACATATTTGGGATAAGAGGCTACATGCCATCTTATGGGAGTACCGAACGACAACAAAGACTTCTACTGGATACTCCCCATTTCGACTGGTTTATGGAGTGGAGTCCAAGTTGCCGATCCAATTCGAATTGGATACTTTTCAAACTATTCAACGAAAGTTGAAGAGGTCGAGAGGAGAAGACGTGGTCAGATCAAGAAGGGAGCAACTCATGGAGTTGGAAGAGACCCGAGCGGTAGCAATGATCCGGATGGAACGAGCTCAGGCGTATCAAAAGAAGAGTTACGACAAACGGTTGGACAAGAGGGAGGTAAAATCTTTTCAAGTCGGAGATTGGGTTATGTTGTATGATGCTATCATATTCAAGAGGGCTAGGAAGAAGTTTCTTCCAAGATATTTTGGTCCTTTTGTTGTAGATAAGGTGTGGAACAACTTCACATATGACCTTCAGGAGCTGGGAGGAAGGAGATTTGATCGAGTAAATCATGACAAGTTGAAGTTGTTTCATCGACGAAAGTTCTCTCTTCACTCCGAGGACGGAGCGAAAATTTAGTCCGGGGGTAAAATGTAACGACCTATGTTACACATAGGAAGTTTGTCTATTAGTAAGGTGTTTAGTTATAACTAAGTGTTGAGAATGTTTATTGGCTGCCAAAGTACTTTAAGGATGTATCAAGTTAGTCATGACTAGCTAAAAGTTAGTTATGGTTAAACTTAGCTGTACTTTTGGCAGAATTCAGATATTTGCTAAAGAGTGAGCACTACTATCTTGTCATCTTGTCTAAAAGGTAGAAAGGAGGTGGAAAGTATCCCTTATCTCCTTTTTGACTTGATATTAGTGGTTGGATTAAAGTTGTGGACTTTGTGGGCATTAAAAACAAGAAGAGATTCCACATGTTTCCTTTTTAGTGGGTCCTAGTGTAGAGGGGGGGTGGAAATTCGAGATTCCTTGAGAATATTCCAGAATCCTTCTAGAAGTTGTTGACTTTGAAGGAATAAGCCCATGTGAAAAGGTAAAAAGCCCATGTGATCAATGCTTTTACCTTAAGTAATATCTTAGTAAAACCCGGTAAAAGTAGTTACGACTGAGTTACCGGGGGTACCAAAGTAAAAACCTAGAATGTATAAATAGCGGAGTAGAGAAGAGCTCCTCATCCTTGTTTTCACATTGTCGTAATGACAACTTGAGTAATATAGAGAGTGTGGGATATTTTTAGCATGTGAGAACTTGAGAGACGTCGTTAGAATGGAGGATTTTAGTTAAGGTGTTTAAGGAGATTTTTAGTTGATAAGTTTGTGGGTGTATGAATGAGTGAACTCAGCATTTTCCCTTCAAGTTCATGGTGTGCTTCCATCAAAGCCATCAGAGGTGACCCTTGAGTGAGAGACATGCCCGACATGTTGCAGATTCGTGGATAACGATCGTGGAGGTTGAGAGATCGGGAGGGTAGTTGATCGATAGGACCGCGGAGGGTTTACAGTCCTGTCTCTCCACAATTATTGCACGCTCCAGGAAGAGGGTTGAGAGGTTGTTGTGATGAAGAAGGCTGCCAGGGTGTCCTGGTCTGTACATTGCTAGCTCTATCCCTCGGTACATAACGATTATATTGGGCGGGAGGCGTAGGAGTGAAGGGTTGGATCGTCTCGATCCTATAGCAGGTTTCCCCACTGGGATCGTGTAGATATCCCTCATCACCTTCTTCACATCATGTCCAGTTGACAGCTTGGTCCTGCGTACACTGATCTCTGGTGTGTCCAGAAGAGTTACAGAGGTTGCACCAAAGGTTTGGCCGGGAAGCCGTAGGCTGCTTCCGCTTGTCCTTCTGGTTCAGAAGATGAACTTTCATGTCGGGAAACTGCTTCAGAACTTCATCGATGCGGGGATCAGGTGCAGACTGAATGATCTGAGTTTGAGGCATCTTCTGCACAACTTCCTCCCTTGCTCGCGTCTTCTCCTTCTTCTTCCTCCGCGTCTTATTCTCTTGTTCAGATTCGGATTCTGAACTTTCGACAGTAGACTCTTTAGAAGTAGAGGCTGCTTCCGAATCACTGTTATCAGTTTCAGTGGACTTGGACTTCTTCTTGGACTTCCGGGAAGACTTCTTCGACTTCTTGGACTTCTTCGAGGTCTTCCCTTTGTCTTTCGTCATATTCCGAGTGATGCTCGAGGTTTCATACTGCTCGGCATGCTTCTGTACCTCCGCTAAATCATCACCTCCTCCTCTTCTGCAGTACAATTCCATATCCTGAGACAATCCTCCCAAGTACCAGTCCACAGCTTGCTGAGCACAGTAGCCGGGTCTTCCTTGGTTCTGAGGGATGTGATCCAAGAGATCTTCAAACCTCTCGGTGTAATCCCGCAGTGTCTCTTTCTTCTTCCGTTCGAGCCTCTGAAGCTCTATGAGGGTCATACGATCGTAGCCCACTCCTCTGAACCTCTTCAGAAAAGCTGCCTTCAGAGTAGCCCAAGCGGCCATTACTACAACATCATCCAACGTTTTACTCATCCACTTCCTTCCTTTCCCTTTGATCAAACTGGGAAATACACGGAGTCTGTCAACATCAGCGTCTTCCTTGTTGGATCTAGAGATGGTCTCGAACATCGTGATGAAGTCGTCCGCATCATCATCATCGTCGTACGGATGGTACTTCTGCCGAGTGTGGGAAGCCATGTTGACTGCCGGCTGGTGCGACTGCCAACTTCTTTCTTCCTCAGGTCCAGGTGGTGGAGATGGTCTTCTCGAAGGTCCAGACCTGTCTGAATCAGGAAGATCGTCTTCTGAGTCAGAGCTACTATCACTGCTACCTCCCGAGACGTCTGGAACAATCTCCTCCAGTCTTCCCTCACCTTGAGAAGCTTCTCCCGCACTTGGGAAGACGTCTTCCGAGTAACCAGTACCGAAATCTACTTTATACACGTGATCACCCGATTGGCTTCTGTCTTCGCCAAAGATTATGCCCGAGATGGAAGGTTCTTCCAACTCTACCGATCGGATCTTCCTGAGCTCTTCTTCTTTCCGTTGGTGTCTCAGGGATATCCGCTGCTCTCTAGAAGCGGTTCGCTGGGGTGAGTTTACCCACTCAGGATCTTTACCCGTGCGTCTTCTGCTTCTTCCTCCGGTCGGAGGCATCCACCAGAGTATCGAGAACAGATGTCTCTATCCTTCTACCACTAGATCCGGTAGACCAAATGACCGAACAACCGATCACAGGTTCAGAACGTCTTCTTCTCCTGCTTCTGGTTGCACTCACTGCAATCTTCCAAGATCGAGTCTTCCAAGAAGCTTTTGGAAGCAGGGAAGCGGTTTCTTCCAACTCTCCCTGAGGTATCTTATCAGCTTCTGGTTGCGGTTCCCGTCTTCTAGCAAGATAGAGTCCCACAACACATTCAACTACAATCGAAGTTAGTTCGAAACGAACCTAACTAATGACACACAGATCCATGAAGCTTAGAACAGAAGTTACTAAGATGAAATCCTCGGCAGCGGCGCCAAAAATGGTTCCTCACTATATGTAGTGACGAAGGATTTCTCCTTTTGCCCATTTAGTATACAAGATATCGTTCCCACAGAGGATTTGCACAAGTAACACTGCTCTAAGTTCTAAGATCTGTTCAAACACACAAACACACGGGTTTTGCCTAGAAATCCCATCTTCTCACAAAACCACACAAAACAACACGTCTTCCAGACACGCCAAATGGTGCTCTGGACCCAAACAAACAACTACCAATTACAATATCATACAACTATTCACAGGGAAGCTCGGGAAGACGATCTTCCTGCTTCCAGGTTGCTGCTTCCGATCTTCTCGATACCGTCTTCCCGAAACGATTCTCGTCTTCTGGGGGTTTAGCTCGTCTTCTCACACCTCCAGAAGGCTGTCCGGCTTCGCAGAAGTCGACTAGTAACAGTCGTTACACCTTATTCTCACACTCACATTCCAACGGGTTAGATCAATTACAGGGTGTATGCCCCCTGTAGCCTTCCCAGGCTTCTGCCTACGGAAGTTGTCTTCCTGCAGCACTACAACGACATTCACCTTCACGGAAGCTCAATAGAAGTATCGGAAGCTCACTAGAAGAAGGTAAGAAGATGGGGAAGATGGGAGAAGATGGGAAGAAGAAGAAATCCAAACAAGAGAAAACAGGATGAAAAAGGGCAATTAAGATTCCGACTGGCTTCTAGTCCGGATCCTGACTAACAAGCCATCCCTGCTTGTAATAGTTTGGGGAGGAAGACAACAAACGTGAGTACTGTAGCACCGTCTTCTACTCGAGGATGTCGACTTCTGTTGCGGGAAGAAGGCTTCTTTCTTCTTTACTTCGCTGCTTTGACTGCTCTGTCTTCTGGGATCACTTACCCAGAAGACCGTTCGTACGTAGATCCCAAGTGCTCTACTGAACGAGTCAAGCTACACTCCACAACTGTTGACATTCACCGCCACTCAAGAAGAACACTTCCCATGCACAATTGGGAGCGAATTCAATACATTCCACCACCCAGAAGACATGGACAAAGCTGCTGCACTCAAATCCACAATCTATTCCCCGAGAAGAAGTCACAATGGCATTGGGAAGCTCACTCCCTCTACTTCCTGCGTCTACTCCTCGACACACTAGTCTAATCAGCAGGTCTGCACGAGGATGCCGTTCCCTGTTCCTAGACTGTCCCTGCTCTAATGTGTCTCTCCTGCCTGCCTGTAGAATCGGTGTGTATGTTCAGTTACTGCCGAATTCTACAGACCTGGCAGAGCTCTCAGAGAGCTTTTCTCCTACCATGCTATCCTACTTAACCATCTGCCTTGGGAGGCGACCACCAGGGAGAGAGAGAGAGGCGCTGACAAGAGGTTGTCACCTCACATGCATGCGGTCCCTCTTCCCAATTAGCCCTCCACTGTATTACTCCTACGCTACCTATGCTGCCACATGGGGTCCTAACTATTTTTACATGGAAAACTGCCACCCTTAAGATAGCATGTCCAATCCTACTAAATCTGGAAGTGTCGATTAAGTTTGCTAACTACTCTGATTGCTCGGTGGCAATCTCCACATGATCTGCTCCTACCGGAGCTACTACCTCGACTTCTGATGGGCTGGGAAGCCCTGCACTTACCTCGGGTACCACTGAGGTAGCTTCCCTCTCCTCGCTCTTCGCTGGCCCTGCTATTTCTGCGGCTGCGTCTTCCTCAGCTTCGACTTCGGAAGATGGAATGGTCTTCTGGGAAGACGAGTCGAATGGTGCGTCTTCGGTCTTCTGAGGCACAGATGCAGTACTAGGGACCATGGCGATCTCATAAGGGTCCGGGGAAGTCGCTTCCTCCACGCGGAATACCTGGGAAGACGGCTCGTCTTCCTGTCTTCCAGAAGACATCATGTCTTCCGGGGCGTCTTCTGGAGTCTTCTCGTCTTCCAACGCTGTCACCACCAAGTGTACAGCGAGATCGAACTCCTCCTTCTCCATTCCGGATCCAGTCGAGGGTGCTGGGGCTTGGGAAGATGCGGTTGCAGGTGTCGGAAGTGAGGGAAGACCATAAAGTGTCTTCACTCCTTCTATCTGTCTATCCAGGTACCTGAACATGCTATCTCTGCATTCCACCAACCTCGTCTTGGACTCGCTGTCCCATTCCCTAGCTACGGTAAGTAACTTCTTACCCGCGGTGAAGTTGAACTTCTTCCGAAGCGCTTCTACCGACTGAGCTAGCATCTTCTGCGCACGGGCCTCCGCTGCTTCCCTCTGCGTCTTCTCTGTTGCAGCTCGCGCTTCTGCGGCTTCTCGCTGCATCTTCCAAGTGGTCTGCTCTTCTGCGAGGGCAGTGATCTTCTCCCGTACTCGGAGAACTTCCTGATCACGCTGCTGTACTCGCGTCTGCAACTCCTGGTTGCTCTTCCGAAGTTGCATCGACTCCTTGGCAGAAGCGGCTGCTTCCGCCTTGTACCTGGCTGCAAGCTTCTCCGTGGTGCGGAGACTAGCTTCCAGAGACTCCGTCTTCTGCTGGCTGTCTTCCTGTCGCAGCAAGGTGCGCAGGCCGAATCCAGGTTGTAAAGGCTTCTCCTGTGCCCTCGCTTTTCTTTCCAACAACTCCATAGCGGGCTGGATCTCCTTCTGGAAGTAGGCACTGAACTCCTCCAGTCGTCTTCCTGCAGAAGACAAGTTCATCCCCACCACTCGCTCGATGGTGTCGAATTCGTCTTCCAGAGGCAAGGGAGCCTCTTCCACCACTACGGTGTCGCGCTACTTGACGGCTACATGCTTGACTTCTACTCCGACGCTTAGGTTTGGTAGTTCTAGAAGTTAGCTCATATTACTTCTAGTCCTTTATATATATGTTTGACACCTTTGCATATGGTGTTAACACTATTTTGAGTCCTAGTAGGCTGATAGTATGTTAGTTATCTTGTTCAAGCATTTGTGCGCTTGTGCAAGTGACTTCTTACTTGTCTATGAGGTTCAATGTACATAACTTAGGGTTTCCATGCTGATAGGGGTTTGAGCTCATGGGTTGTACTTACTTGTCGCCCATGTACGCTTTCTAGCTAATTTAAGTTATTTTTCGGGGCTACGTGTCGTTTTAGGTAGTTTAAGTTTTACGCGGGTACTCTAGGGGGCTTGACGTGATAGCCTATGAGTGTAGATAAGTTACCAGGTAGTTTAAGGCACAAAAGGACAGTCAAGTGGAGCTATGAACTCCCATTGGTCCATTTTTGTCTTTTGTAAAACTCTAAGTTTAGAAACAGAGCTCTAGAGGAGAGTTCGAGCAATTGATGAGGTATCTTCGAAATCTGAGAACACAGGAAGAGAGAGCTCGTCGTGCCAAGCACTGTCAGTGAAATTTTTGCTCGATTTGGATCAATAAACAAGGAGTTATGCCCAATTGAAGTTCGGATTGTGCCAAAACTGCGTCACTTTTGTTGATTTTGGGGTTTTCGGTGCCAATTGCAGCAGAATTGAGGAAATCACTTCAAAACTTCGTGGTTGCGTTCACTGTCAGGAGGGCTACGACTGTCCAAAAAGTTTCGAATCGTTTGAGTAATTGAGTAATTCAGGGCGGCCGCTGAAGCAGAGGGGATCTGAAAAGCTCTTAATCTAGAGCAGCGACTTTAGAGAAGGAGATCTGGAGTTCTACAAACAATCAGGAGTCCCAACTTCACAGGGATGTTCAGCATCCTGTAGACTTCAAATAATGTGAGAAGATTTGAAATTCATCGAGCTAATTCTCTGTTCTATGTCTGAATAGCTGTTTAGGTACCAGAAATTGCCATAATTCTCTTATTCAGAACTTTTCTGTCAACATCTCGGTGCTAGAATTTAGTCTCAGCCTGAAACTTCGTGAGTGTGTTCAGTAGGACCTTATTTACATGTAGGGGAAGTTTAGAAGTCTAAACCTTCATAGTTTTCCTCTCCTTGTGTGTCAAAGTTCACCGCCTAAGCCTATTACTACCAGTGAGACCTAAATTTCGCTTTTTGAGCATATCAGAGGATCCTACACTCCTGTGTGAGTGTTTATAGCTCCTGTTGTGACCTGAAAGCCAACCTCTTGAGTAAACAACCACAGCCAGAAGCCCGACGCTTTCCTAGGTAGACGGATCACACTCCGACATACTCTCTTTTTTGGTGAACTCGACGTGAAACACCTAGGGTGGGAGTTTTCTTGAGAGTGTTACAGGATCAGATATCATGGCCAACCAAGGATCATCAAGTGGAGGTGCTGCTGCTGCTCAACAACCTATTCAGTTTGATGCTGCTACGATGAAGATGTTCCAAGCTTTTTCCATGTTTATGCAGCAGCAGCAGAGCACAGAGAGGAAAGAGGTATTAGCAACCAAGGCGTTGCAATCTGTGGTGCATCAGATGGACCAGTTCAAGGGGACAGATATTTCCAAGTATGTGCGATACTATGCTAGGGAGATGGAGGTGAACAAGGTACCTGAGAAGGAGATGGTGGAGAACTTTGAACTTGCTGTTGTACCTGAGATTCGTGGGCGTGTGAAGGAGCTCAAGCAGCAGCAAGGACAAAGTTGGGAGAGCTTTATGCGAGCTTTGAAGGAGGAGTACTACACTGAAGATTCAGAGAGGGTGACCAAGAGAACGTTCTTGGAGTGGGTGGTTAAACCTAACAAAGGTTTGTCTGTAAATGAGTTGTTAAGGGAGTTTGATCGTCAGTATGCTCAGCTTTCTAGGACAGAAAAGCTTACACTAGAGGTGGAGAAGACAGAGCTTTTCCTACAAGCAGCGGACGTGACTATTCAGGAGAAGCTTGAGCTGTTGCTGGAAGACAAGAGTGAGGAGAGAGGATTGAAGACTGACTGGAAGGAGGTTGAAGAGGCTGTTTCTTTGCTGGCCAAGAGACAGAGAAGAAGGGACAAGGTGGTGGTAAGTGAAGCAGCACCTCTGATAATTCCTGTCAAGCAGTTGCCTACTAAGCCTGCTTTGGTAATTGCTAGAGAGGAAGACTCACCACTTGATGAGTTGATTAAGGGTATGAAGGAGCTTAAGCTTAAGCTCACTAGGTTAGAAGAGAAGGAGCAGAATGTACAGCCTGCTATGCAGAGACCTCAGATGAGAGAAGGCTTTGTTCATCGTTGTATATGATGTGATAGCCTAGACCATGTAAGGAGAGATTGTGGGGAGTTTTCAGATGCATTGAGGAAGGATTTGATCTTCTTCAAAGATGGTAAGATCCATTTGAGAGAGACTGGGATGATGTTGGGAACCAACTTTGGCAAGGGTGGTATGAAGAGACTTGTGAATGAGATATCAGCATCACATGCTGTTTCTCTTGTGAATGCTGCTACCTGTGGAGTGAAAGTGGAGATGGAGAGAGAGAAAGGGACTACTGGGTTGTGGTCAGATGTAGTGCGGTCCGTAGCTAGAACAGAGCTAGACAAGGATGTGCTACGAAGGGTTGGCAACTCAATTAGAGAAACTACAGGATGGAATGACCCTGTAGACACTATGTCAGTGCATGCTTATGTTGCAAGAAGTCAGCATGAAGCTGTACTAGAAGAAAAACGCAGGAGGGAGGATGCAGGTGAGGCTTCTACAGCCAAACGACCTGCTACAAGGAGTGAAAGGACTAGACCAGAGGCGAGGCAGGAGACAACACCTACTCGGGAGGAAACTATGGAGGATCTACCACCTACAACACCAAAGGAGAAGGAGAGAAGCAAGGAGAAGGGTAAGATGCCTGCATATAAACTTCAGTCTGACATTGAGATTGCTACAGACTTGAAGCAGGTGTTAGAGAATCGTATCTTGAATGGGAAGGTTGAGTTTACCTTGGGTGAGATTCTTGGGATTGCAAAGCGTGAGTTCCATGAGGTTATCATAGATATCATCAAGAGGAAACGTCAGATCTTGGGTGAAGCAGCTACGCTTAACGCTCTAGGGACCAAACTGTCGGAGGATGAGGAAGATGAGATTGCTGGTTACTGCTCTCAAGTATCAGAGGGGAGATCAGATCAGCACGTGAGGTTTGAAGATGAGGAGGAAGCATTGCAGAAGAGCCATTACTCTCACAACCATTGGGCAAGAGCAACCACTGAGACCTTGGTGAAGTTGGGAGATCTAGAGGAACCTGTGGTGGCATTGATTGATCACGGCTCAGAGATTAATCTGATGTCTAAGGAGCTGTACAAGCGTGGGAGGTGGCCTATTGACACCGACCATGGATGGCTTATCCGTGCTGCCAACAACCAGAGGGGAGAACTCTATGGTGCTTGTCCCAACATCAAGGTAACTGTGGGTGACATCAGTGATGTTCAGAATTTCTTTGTGCAAGACATGTCAACCTATCCTATCATTCTAGGGCAGCCTTACATTACTGCTGTTAGAATGGAGACACGAGTTATGGATGATGGTTCAGCTTATGCTAGGATACGTAGTAGAGATGGCAAAAGAGCTGTTCAGTTTTTGACCGTTGCTGCAGAACATGAGAGGAATCGTGACAGCTTGAGAGACCGTCCACTACCTAAGATTACTCAGGAGTTTAGAGAGTCTAGGGGTTTTGGCAGAGTACCATTGAAGAGCGAGACTTCAACGGTACAGTAGAGATAGGATTCTCGTCTGATCCAGTAGAGCATGAAGCTTTATCCACTAGCTTCTTAGGGTTGACTTCATGTGGATCAGTGTGTTATAGGAAGGTTGAGAATCTGAAGAGGTTTGAGAGGCAACATGTGAAGTGTGTACAGCAGTCTTTGTGGGACAGTGGAGAGTTAGCAGGAGATGAATACATATCTGGAGTGTTTGAAGAGCAGTATTTGGTAGATACTATAGGGGAGTTGAAATCTATAGTAGAAAGTTCTATAGATGATGTAGATAGAGTGGTGAGAGTGAGCTCCAAGGAGCTTTATGATGTAATTGATAAGTTTATAGATCGGCAAGAGGTATATGTGGAGACCAAGTACAAGTCAGTGGTAAAGAAAGTCAAACCAGTGGCTTTGCCTTTACCACTAGATTACAATCAGAAGATGGAGCAAGCTGCACGAGAGCCGACGCTCAGAGGACCGAGAAGAATCGGGCACCAGTTCACAGAAACAACATTGAAGGAGCTGAGGATTGGAGGTGATGGATTTCTTACTGAGCAAGAGAAGAAGAGCTTCAGGGAGATGCTATCTAGGCATGGTAAAGCGTTTGCGTTTGAGTCACATGAAGTAAGATGTGTAGATCCAAGTGTAGTTGCACCTATGGTAATCTTTACTATACCGCATGTGCCTTGGAATCTACGTCCTATCCCTGTGCCTAGAGCTCATCTACCAAAGCTTATAGACTTGCTCAATGAGAGGATTAGGATGGGTATCTTGGAACCATCTATAGCTCCCTATTCTAGCAGATGGTTTACTGTTCCGAAGAAAAGTGGAGCTTTGAGATTCATTCAAGATATGCAGCCAGTTAACAAGGTGACTATCAGGAATATGGGTATAGGACCTATTGTAGACGAGTTTGCAGAGGCTTTTGCTGGTCGTGCTATCTATTCGATGGGAGACTTATATTCAGGTTATGATCAGTTTCAACTATCCTCTGAGAGTAGAGACTTGACTACAATGAGGACACCTTTGGGGTTACTAAGGATGTGCACCTTGCCACAAGGTGCTACCAATTCTGTAGCACATATGATGAATGGCATGAATAAAGTTTTGAGGGATTTCATTCCTGAAAAAAACTATGCCATTCCTTGATGATGTGCCGATCAAAGGATGTGCTGAGGAGGAGAAGAATGAGGTAAAAGATCAGAGGGGGTGCCGTAAGTTTGTAGCAGATCACATAGCTGATTGTGATAAGATACTGAGTCGACTGGAAGAGGTTCATTTGACTTTATCAGGAGCCAAGTCTGTGTTTGGAGTACAAGAGGTGTTAATAGTGGGACATCTGTGTGGATCTTATGGTCGGAAACCTTGTCCAAACAAGGTTGATGCCATCCGAAGGATGAAGGAGACATGTGGATCGGTTACTGAGGTGAGAAGGTTTCTAGGAGCATGTGTGTTTTATCATATATGGATTCCACACTTTGCACATGTAGCAGATCCGTTGTACAAGCTGCTGAGGAAGGGGCAAAGATTTCAGTGGCAAGAGGAGCAAAGCGAGTCTATGAGGAAGTTGAAGGATCTTTTGGCTTCACCGTCAACTCTCCGGAAGGAAACATATGAGTTGGGCAGATCTGTTATCATTACTGTTGATACTAGTCCTATTGGCATTGGATGGGCTGTAGGACAGGATGATGAGGATGGAAATAGATATGTGGTGCGTTTTGGAGCTAAGGTGTTAAGTTCACGGCAGAGAGACTACCCTCAGGTAAAAAGAGAACTATGGGGAGTAGTTACTGCGATGAAGAGTGACAAGGAATACTTGATAGGAGCACCTGTGGTTGTGGAGACAGATTGTTTACCTCTCTTGGGAATGATCACTAGTTGTACAACTCCAGATATTGCTATGTTGAGGTGGATAGCATATATCAAGTCCTTGAACCCAGAGTTTAGACATATTGCAGGGAAGGATAATCCTGTGGCAGATATGTTATCAAGGGCTAGGTATTACGATGAGAAAGAAATGATAGATGATCAGGAGGATGTGGGAACAGAGTTCTATTCTAGTGCTCTTGCTAGAAGAGATAGAAGCTGTTTTGCAGCCTCGTTGGAGTTTTTTGAGGAAACTATGTATGATGGCGAGTGGTTGGATCTTGGGCGCTATTTGAGTTCACTGGAAAGGCAAGAAGGCTGGTCTGATGCAGATTTCAAGAGGATCCGTAGAATAGCTTATGGTTACTTTTTACATGGAGGACATCTATGGAAGCGCCCTAAGCTACAAGGAGGTATACCGCAGCGGGTGGTATGTGACTTGGAATTGCAGCAGAAGCTGATCAAGGAGTTCCATGAGAGTTTATGGGCCGGTCATAGAGGAGTTTGGGCTACATTTGCCAAGATGAAGGAAAAGTATTGGTGGAAGGGTATGTATAAGGATGTAGTACAGTTTGTTTCATCTTGTATATCCTGCCAGATGTATTCCAACGTACGTCATCGTGATGGATTACATCCTACTTATCCTTTAGCTATCCATTACAAATGGGTAGTTGATCTGGTAACTATGCCATTTGGACTTGGACAAATGAGGTATCTAGTCTTGGCTAGAGAAGATCTATCTAACCAAGTCGAAGGCCGTGCTCTGAGGACGAAGACCACTACTAGTGTCTGCCGCTTTCTACTTGAAGATGTTATTTGTAGGTATGGGTGTGTGGGAAAGATCACTGCAGATAGGGGTGAGCTGGATGCACAAGAAGCAGTTGAGTTCTTCAAGCGATTGGGAATCAAGTTGGCGTTAACCACTGCTTACAATCCTGAAGGGAATGGCAAGAGCGAACGAGGTCATCCGCCAATCATCAAAGCTTTGGTAAAAGCTTGCAAGGGTAAGATCCGTGAATGGCCTAGACTGCTACCATTTGCTTTGTGGGCAGATCGTACAACTCATAGTACCGTTACAGGTTACATGCCAGCAGAGTTGATACTAGGGCAAAAACCTGTGATGCCGATTGAGGAGGTTGTGCCTACTTGGAATGTTTTGCCATGGGAAGATGGTAGAAGTACGGAGGATCTTCTTGCATTAAGGATCCAGCAGTTAGAACGAAGACCTGAGGATGTTGCCAAAGCTGTGGAAAGGTTAAAGACTGCTAGAGAGAGAAACAAAGGCAGATTTGATAGAACGCATAGATTACGACCTAAACCAGTTAAGGAGGGTGATTGGGTGTTAGTCTATGATAGTAGTCTTGATAATCAGCATAGCGCTATCAGAAAGTTTTCCAAGAGATGGTTCGGACCTTATGTGGTGTTAGAAGTTTATGATAATGCCACATACTCTTTGAGAGAGTTAGATGGTGCACTGCTCAAGATACCAGTCGCAGGGAAGAGAATCAAGCTCTTTAGAAGGAGAGGGGACGATCAAAACATTGTAGAGCTTACTAGGGATGAAGCTGAAGACTCAATGGAGGTTGAAGATGAATTTGAAGCTGAAGCTGAAGAGTCTTGATCTGGATCTGGCACATACCGGAGGATGTGCAGGTTCAGAGGGGATGGATGTCGCGCTACTTGACGGCTACATGCTTGACTTCTACTCCGACGCTTAGGTTTGGTAGTTCTAGAAGTTAGCTCATATTACTTCTAGTCCTTTATATATATGTTTGACACCTTTGCATATGGTGTTAACACTATTTTGAGTCCTAGTAGGCTGATAGTATGTTAGTTATCTTGTTCAAGCATTTGTGCGCTTGTGCAAGTGACTTCTTACTTGTCTATGAGGTTCAATGTACATAACTTAGGGTTTCCATGCTGATAGGGGTTTGAGCTCATGGGTTGTACTTACTTGTCGCCCATGTACGCTTTCTAGCTAATTTAAGTTATTTTTCGGGGCTACGTGTCGTTTTAGGTAGTTTAAGTTTTACGCGGGTACTCTAGGGGGCTTGACGTGATAGCCTATGAGTGTAGATAAGTTACCAGGTAGTTTAAGGCACAAAAGGACAGTCAAGTGGAGCTATGAACTCCCATTGGTCCATTTTTGTCTTTTGTAAAACTCTAAGTTTAGAAACAGAGCTCTAGAGGAGAGTTCGAGCAATTGATGAGGTATCTTCGAAATCTGAGAACACAGGAAGAGAGAGCTCGTCGTGCCAAGCACTGTCAGTGAAATTTTTGCTCGATTTGGATCAATAAACAAGGAGTTATGCCCAATTGAAGTTCGGATTGTGCCAAAACTGCGTCACTTTTGTTGATTTTGGGGTTTTCGGTGCCAA
Organism: Asterella californica; assembly: GCA_036924285.1. Lineage (NCBI taxonomy): Eukaryota > Viridiplantae > Streptophyta > Marchantiopsida > Marchantiales > Aytoniaceae > Asterella > Asterella californica. The sequence continues at coordinate 19,638,875 of JAYKYS010000008.1, forward strand.
TTGCAGCAGAATTGAGGAAATCACTTCAAAACTTCGTGGTTGCGTTCACTGTCAGGAGGGCTACGACTGTCCAAAAAGTTTCGAATCGTTTGAGTAATTGAGTAATTCAGGGCGGCCGCTGAAGCAGAGGGGATCTGAAAAGCTCTTAATCTAGAGCAGCGACTTTAGAGAAGGAGATCTGGAGTTCTACAAACAATCAGGAGTCCCAACTTCACAGGGATGTTCAGCATCCTGTAGACTTCAAATAATGTGAGAAGATTTGAAATTCATCGAGCCAATTCTCTGTTCTATGTCTGAATAGCTGTTTAGGTACCAGAAATTGCCATAATTCTCTTATTCAGAACTTTTCTGTCAACATCTCGGTGCTAGAATTTAGTCTCAGCCTGAACCTTCGTGAGTGTGTTCAGTAGGACCTTATTTACATGTAGGGGAAGTTTAGAAGTCTAAACCTTCATAGTTTTCCTCTCCTTGTGTGTCAAAGTTCACCGCCTAAGCCTATTACTACCAGTGAGACCTAAATTTCGCTTTTTGAGCATATCAGAGGATCCTACACTCCTGTGTGAGTGTTTATAGCTCCTGTTGTGACCTGAAAGCCAACCTCTTGAGTAAACAACCACAGCCAGAAGCCCGGCGCTTTCCTAGGTAGACGGATCACACTCCGACAACGGCCTTCATCTTCTGCGCACGAGAAGAAGCTACTCTTCTCATCTTCCGGGGTGGAAGACTCCTCGTGGCAGGAGCGGCTCTCCTCTTTGCGCTTCCTCGCATCGCAGTAGGAGTGCCCATCCATCCTTCGTCTTTGGAGTCTTCGGAAGACTTCTAGGTGTTACAGAAGCTGTCTTCTGCTCCGATCGAGTACTCAACAAGTCTTCCTCCGAGTCCGACTCCGATCCTGAATGGATGAGGGAGATGGGTGTCCTCGGTACACTTCTGTACCCATCTTCCTCACTGGCGTGACGTCTTCCGACCCACTAGACTCGTCTTCCCTCACCAGAAGCGTCTTCTGGTGAGAGCCGGGTCTCAGCTGTGGCATCAGAGTGGGAGGGGGCGTTGCTGATGTCTCTCGGTCATCGTCTTCCGAGGTCTCCTCCTTCACCTCCTGTCGCTCCGTTGGCCCATACACTGCCAGCTGATCTTCCCTAAGATCCCCCATGGCTACATACAAGTAGCAGAAGAAGGGCGTCATATGTCCTCCCGCCGGGGTACCCAAGTATGCTAGCTCCGTCTGTACATAGTTGTGGATGTACGCGCCCTAGTAGATTGGCACTCTGTCATCCCACACTGATTCCAGGAACTCCACGTCCTGATCTCCTAAGTACCTCGTCTTCTGCGCTTTTCCCTTGGGGAAAAGATGCAGAAACAACTTCGCCAGGAGTCGCTTCTTCGGCTCCCGGTAAGATTCTATCTTCCAACCGTTCCTCCCCTGCCTGTCTTCCACGAAAAGGCAGGTGGTACTCCCAGGCACATGCCATGAACTCACAATCCTAGGCAAGATCTTCTTCTCGTACCAATATCCTCGGTTTTCGGTCTCAGGCCTGTGAAACGCCTTACGCCACCAGTCTTCTGTCCAGGAAGATGGTCTTCCCCGAGCAACTCCTGCCTTCGCAGGTACACGGTTACGCGGTGGTAACGCGGCCCATACCTCCTCCAGAAGCCCTTGATCTGCGAGGTTCCAGTTCCACAGGAAGAAGTCGAGACCCAACTCCTTGAGGAAAGGAGTGGCCTCGGCCAATTCTGTCGCTGGTAATACCAAGCCTCGCGGATGCATCGACATACCTGGAAGATCTGTTGCACTAAACCACAAGCACCTACTATGAGCTGAAGGCTCAGTCCTTCCCGAGTGCCCACAGTCTAGCTTCCACTCTCAGAAGACGAAACTAGTCTTCCAGAAGACAGCTACTCCGTCTTCCGGGATTCTAACAGTGCTTCCTAGATAGCTCTCGTCTTCCGAGCTATATCTAAACAATCCTATCTAAGCAAGGCCTCGCATGGATTACCAAGAAGACAACCCACCTTGCATTACATCCTACTTCCTATCAGAAGATACAAGATATGCGAGAAGTAGAGTATGAGAAAGGTTCAGAAGATGGTTGCGGGCTCCTGCGGTGACAGTGACCTCTGGGAAGACACTTGGGACAGCTTCCGATTCAATGTCTTTCTCGGAAGACTTCCCGAAGTCAGACTTCCCTTCACTGGTCTCACCTGTCTTCGTCTTCCTACGCACAGTCTATCCTCACAACAGACTCAAAACATGTGCACTCTGTTCTTCTGACTTCTCACCTCTCATACGCACTCAGAAGAAGTTTGCTGCATGATGGGAAGACATGACCCTCGACCATTCTCTCCGGATTCTGCCAGCAATACTTCTCACAACTCTCTTCTAAGTTCGGGAAGAAGAAGGAACGGCTGCTATGGGTCGGACAGAAGAGACCCGAAATGGACCCTCACGTCTTCTCGCTCATTTTGTCAGCCTTTCAATCTTCTAGTCTCTCTAGGAAGATGTGGAGTTGAGAAGCTTGGAAGACCGTGAGGCACAGGCCTAGTTCCCGAGTTCCAACTTCTCGAAATAACACAACAACTCACCACACCACTCAGGCTTCGTATCAAGTCTCTCTAAACACAAAAGCAAAGCAAATCCACTCTTGATACGAATTGTGTTCAGTCGACTTCCGAAGACAGTCTTCCGAAGATGTCTTCCGAAGACAGTCAAGTTCAAGAAGCGTCTTCCGAGGATGTTCCCATCTTCCGAATCGTCTTCTATTTCAAGTTTCGGGGGTAGAGAGATAGTAGAGTAGAGAAATTGATAGTTGGGTTCGCCAATTTGAAGACTAGGGGTAGGGAAGCTCGAATTGAGCTCGGGAAGAAGCAAGGAGATATCTTGACAGAAATTGGGCAGCGCTTCCGCGCCCAATGTCTCAATAGGAAAGATGGGGGGTGGGGTAATCGATCAGGCTGCCTGCACACAATCAAGGAAGCGCGGGGAGTACCAGGCAATGGCGAGAAGAAGTGGGAAGGGGAAAGAACAGGGGAAAGAACCTCTACAGCCTTCTTCGGCTCCCGAGTTGCCTTCGACCTCCGCGCGCTTCTGGCTCTTGTCCTAGCTTCCAATGCGACTCCTCTCGAATGCGCCTGCTGTCAATTTCGGTCCACACCTCGATTCTTCTTTCGCTTCTACTCGCCCCTCTCCACTGTCAACTTCTCGGAAGCTCCACAGAAATGCCTTCGCTCTTTTCTGCTGTTCGTGCTCCCGCAATCCGATTTCACCCTTCGCCTAGCTGCCAACGTACTCTCTACTACCTCGATGTCTTACTCGATTCCTCTCTCAATGCTAGCTCGAAGTTCACTCTCTCAATCGATCTTCTTCAGGCGCACTGTGCTGCGGGAAGTTGGAAGGTGGCTAATGTGCTTCCTCACGCATCTTCCCCGCAGATTAGGGGTTCTCGTCCTTGGTGTCTTCCTGACCTACCTACCTATTCGGTGCGCTCCAGTAGGTACACCTACTTGTTTATCCGAAAACTCGTGGTCAGGCCTTCGTGATCACTGTCTTCCGGAAGACAGGTGTCTTTCGCCGTCTTCCCATCTTCCGCCGTCTTCCTATCTTCTGAAGACGCAACTGAGAAGACGGTCTTCCGAAGACGGTCGCCTTCTGAAGAAGTCAACTTCTTATTACAAACAGCTCTTAAGATCATCTTCCTGTTAAGGAAGACGTAACCTTAAGTAACAACGCTTCTTCAGTTATATAAACAAGTCATTAATCTCAAAAATTTCAAAATTTCGTGAATACTGTAATTTGTGGGCACCACAGCAGCTTCGCTCAAGTCTTCTGGGTGGTGGAATGTATTGAATTCGCTCCCAATTGTGCATGGGAAGTGTTCTTCTTGAGTAGCGGTGAATGTCAACAGTTGTGGAGTGTAGCTTGACTCGTTCAGTAGAGCACTTGGGATCTACGTATGAACGGTCTTCTGGATAAGGGATCCCAGAAGATAGAGCAATTAGAGCAGCGAAGTGAAGAAGAAAGAAGCCTTCTTCCCGCAACAGAAGATGACATCCTCGAGTAGAAGACGGTGCTACAGTACTCACGTTTGTTGTCTTCCTCCCCAAACTATTACAAGCAGGGATGGCTTGTTAGTCAGGATCCGGACTAGAAGCCTGTCGGAATCTTAATTGCCCTTTTTCATCCTGTTTTCTCTTGTTTGGATTTCTTCTTCTTCCCATCTTCCCTCATCTTCCCCATCTTCTTATCTTCTTCTAGTGAGCTTCCGATACTTCTATTGAGCTTCCGTGAAGGTGAATGTCGTTGTAGTGCTGCAGGAAGACAACTTCCGTAGGCAGAAGCCTGGGAAGGCTACAGGGGGCATACACCCTGTGATTTATCCAACCCGTTGGAAGGTGAGTGTGAGAGTAAGGTGTAACGACTGTTACTAGTCGACTTCTGCGAAGCCGGACAGCCTTCTGGAGGTGTGAGAAGACGAGCTAAACCCCCAGAAGACGAGAATCGCTTCGGGAAGACGGTATCGAGAAGACCGGAAGAAGCAACCTGGAAGCAGGAAGATCGTCTTCCCGAGCTTCTCTGTGAATAGTTGTGTGATATTGTAATTGGTAGTTGTTTGTTTGGGTCTAGAGCACCATTTGGCGTGTCTAGAAGACGTGTTGTTTTGTGTGGTTTTGTGAGAAGACGGGATTTCTAGGCAAAACCCGTGTGTTTGTGTGTTTGAACAGATCTTAGAACTTAGAGCAGCGTTACTTGTGCAAATCCTCTGTGGGAACGATATCTTGTATACTAAATGGGCAAAAGGAGAAATCCTACGTCACTACAGTTGGTATCCCCCGCGCTTCCCCAGTGGTTTGCAGGGAGCTTGATCGATCGATTCTCCCATCCCCATTTTCCTATTATGACATTGGACGCGGAAGCGCTGCCCAATTTCTGTCAGACATCTTCTTGCTTCTTCCCGAGTTCAATTCGAGCTTCCCTACTCCTAGCCCTCAAATTGGAGATCTCATCTATCAATTTCCCTACCTTACCATCCCTCTACTCCCGAAACCTTGAACAGAAGACGCTTCAGAAGATTAGAACATCTTCGGAAGACTGTCTTCGGAAGACGCTTCAGTAGCTTGACTGTCTTCGGAAGTCGACTGTACCTAATTCGTATCAAGAGTGGATTTGCTTTGCTTTTGTGATAAGAGAGGCTTGGTACGAATTCCGAGTGGCTTGGTGAGTTGTTTGTTATTTCGAGAGGTTGGAAGACGAGAACTAGGCCTGTGCCTCCCGGTCTTCCAAGCTTCTCAAATCCACATCTTCCTAGAGAGACTAGAAGACTGGAAAGGCTGGCAAAATGCGCGAGAAGACGTGAGGGTCCATTTCGGGTCTCTTCTGTCTAACCCATAGCAGCCTATTCCTTCTTCTTCCCGAACTTAGGAGAGAGTCATGAGAAGTCTTGCTGGCAGAATCTGGAGAGAATGGTCAAGGGTCATGTCTTCTCATCGAGCAGCAAGCTTCGTCTGAGTGTGTATGAGAGGTGAGAAGTCAGAAGAACAGAGTGCAATTGTCTTGAGTCTGTTGTGAGGATAGATTGCGCGTAGGAAGAAGAAGACAGGTGAGACCAGTGAAGGGAAGCCTGACTTTGGGAGGTCTTCCGAGAAAGACATTAAATCGGAAACTGTCTCGGGTGTCTTCTCATAGGCCACTGTCACCGCAGGAGCCCGCAACCATCTTCTGAACCTGTTATGCACTCTACGTTTCGCGAATCTTGTATCTTCTGATAGGAAGTAGGATGTAATGCAAGGTGGGTTGTCTTCTTGGTAATCCATGCGAGGCCTTGCTTAGATAGGATTGGTTAGATATAGCTCGGAAGACGAGAGCTATCTAGGAAGTACTGTTAGGATCCCGGAAGACGGAGTAGCTGTCTTCTGGAAGACTAGTTTCGTCTTCTGAGAAGTAGAAGCTAGTGGGCACTTGGGAAGGACTGTGGGCACTTGGGAAGGACTGAGCCTTCAGCTCACAGTGAGTACGTGTGGCTTAGTGCAACAGATCTTCCAGTATGTCAATGCATCCTCGAGGGTTGGTGTTACCGGCAGCAGAGTTGGCCGAGGCCACACCCTTCCTCAAGGAGTTGGGTCTCGATTTCTTCCTATGGGATTGGAACCTCGCAGACCAGGGACTTCTGGAGGAGGTTTGGGCAGCGTTACCACCCCGCAACCGTGTACCTGCGAAGGCAGGAGTAGCTTGAGGAAGACCATATTCCTGGACTGAAGATTGGTGGCGCAGGATCTTCCACAAGTCAGAATCCGAGGACCGAAGGTATTGGCTCGAGAAGAAGATCTTGCCCAGGATCGTGAGTGAGTGACATGTGCCCGGAAGCACAACTTGTCTCTTCTTGGAAGACAAGCAGGGGAGGAACGGGTGGAAGATCGAATCTTACCGGGAGCTGAAGAAACGACTTCCGGTGAAGTTGTTTCTGCATCTCTTTCCCAAGGAGAAAGCGCAGAAGACAAAGTACTTGGGAGATCAGGACGTGGAGTTCCTGGAAGCAGTGTGGGATGAAGGAGTGCCCGTCAACTGGGGCTCATTCTTCCACATTTATGTACAGGCGGAGCTAGCGTACTTAGGTACCCCGGCAGGAGGACACTTGACACCTTTCCTCTGTTACTTGTACGTAGCCATGGGGAATCTAAGAGAAGATCAGTTGGCGAAGTATGGGCCAACAGGGCAATAAGAGACGAAGGAGGAGACCTCGGAAGACGATGACCGAGCAGCAGCCGCAACTCCCCCTCCCACTCTGATGCCGTAGCTGAGGCCCGGCTCTCATCAGAAGACGCTTCTGGTGCGAAAAGACGAGTCTAGTGGGTCGGAAGACGCCACGCCTCCAAGGAAGATGGGTCCTAGAAGTGTACCTAGGAAGACCATCTCTCTCATTCATTCGGGATCGGAATCTGACTCACCGGAGGAGTCCTTGAGCAGCCGAGCTGAGCAGAAGACCGCTTCTGTCACACCAAGGAGTCTTCCGAAGACTCCAGAAGACAAGGGAAGGAGTGATACTCTTTACTGCGATGCAGGGAAGCGCAGTAAAGAGGACCGCTTCTGCCATGGGAGGGATCTTTCACCCCGGAAGATGAGAAGAGTAGCTTCTTCTCGTGCGCAGAAGATGAAGGCCATAGTGGTGGAAGAGGCCTCCTTGCCTCTGGAAGATCAGGTAGAGACCTCTGACCAAGTCGTGGAGATGAGCATGTCTTCCGCAGGAAGACGACTGGAGGAGTTCAGTGCCTTCTTCCGATCCGAGATCCAGCCCACTATGGAGTTTCTGGAGAAGAGAGCGAAGGCTCAGGAGAGGCCTTTACAGCTTGGATTCGGTATGTGCACCTGGAAGAAACAGGAAGAAGACCAGAAGAAGACAGAGGCGCTGGAACCTAGTCTCCGTACCACGGAGAAGCTCGCAGCGAAGTACAAGGCGGAAGCATCCGCTTCTGCCAAGGAGCTGGTGCAGCTTCGGAAGAGCAACCAGGAGTTGCAGGCGCGTGTACAGCAGCGCGATCAGGAAGTTCTCCGAGTGCGGGAGAAGATCACCGTCCTCGCAGAGGAGAAGACCATATGGAAGACGCAGCGGGAAGACGCAGAAGTGCGAGTTGCAGCTGAGAAGACGCAGCGGGAAGCAGCGGAAGCTCGTGCGCAAGAGATGCTAGCACAGTCGGTGGAAGCGCTTCGGAAGAAGTTCAACTTCACCGCGGGTAGGAAGTTGCTTATCTTGGCTAGAGGATGGGACAGTGAATCCAAGACGATGTTGGTGGAATGCCGAGAGAGCATGTTCAGGTATTTGGATCGGCAGATAGAGAGAGTGAAGACACTCTATGGTCTTCCCTCGCTTCCGACACCCGTAACTGCATCTTCTCAGGCTCCAGCACCATCTACTGGATCCAAATTGGAGAAGGAGGAGTTCGACCTCGCTGTGCACTTGGTGGTGACAGCGTTGGAAGCCGAGAAGACTCCAGAAGACGTCCCGGAAGACAGGAAGACGAGCCGTCTTCCCAAGTATTCCGCATGGAGGAAGCGACTTCTCCGGATCTCTATGAGGTCGCCATGATCCTTAGTACCGAGCTAATGCTCCAGAAGAGCGAGGAAGCACCGGTCGACTCCGCTTCTCAGAAGACGCTTCCGTCTTCTGAAGCTGAAGCCGAAGCCGAGGAAGAAGCAGCAGCAGCGACAGCAGGACCAGTGAAGAACGATGAGGAGGAAGCCACCTCAGTGACACCCGAGGTAACTGCAGGGCTTTCTAGCTTATCAGAAGCCGCATTAGGAGCTCCGATAGGAGTAGATCTGGTAGAGGTTGCCTTCGAGCAATCAGAGTAGATAGTAACCGAAGTTGACATCTCTAAATTTAGTAGGACCGAACATGCTATCTTAAGGGTGGCAGCTTTTCAGTGTAAAATTAGTTAGGATACCATGTGGCTGCACAGGTAGCGTAGGAGCAACAAGGTGGATGACTAATTAGGAAGGGGAACCGCTGGCATGTGGGGTGGCAGCCTTCTGACAACGCCCATCTCTCCCTGGTGGTCGTCTCCTCTGTTTCTCATGGTAGTGACATAAGTAGGATCGAAGAGTAGGAAATTGAGCACACATCTACACATTGTACGGTACAGAGAGTTCTACACACACAGACATTTTACAAGGTAGGCTCAGAGCACCTTGAGAACATGATGTACAGTGAACACTACACCCGTCGTGGGAAACATACGAATAGTCTGGGAATACACAAGAGGGGTCTGCATGCTCGTACCAGTAGTGGTTCGAAGATGTAGATAGAGGTAGTGGACAGTTAGGAACAGGGAACGGCATCCTCGTGCAGTCCTGTTGTCTAGACTGGTATGTCGAGGAGTAGGCGCAGAAAGTAGAGAGAGTGAGCTTCCCAATGCCAATGTGACTTCTTCTCGAGGAATGGATTGTTGATTTGAGTGCAGAAGCTTAATCCGTGTCTTCTGGGTGGTGGGTTTCCTTGAATTCGCTCCCAATTGTGCATGGGATGTGTTCTTCTTGAGTGGCGGTGACTGTCAGCAGTTGTGGAAGTGTAGCTCGGCTCGTCCAGTGGAGCACTTAGGATCCGCATACGGACAGTCTTATGGGTAAGGGATCCCAGAAGACAGAGTAGTCGAAGCAGCGAAGAGAAGAAGAAAGAAGCCTTCTTCCCGCAACAGAAGACGACATCCTCAAGTAGAAGACGGTGTAACGGTACTCACGTTTGTTGTCTTCCTCCCCAAACTATTACAAGCAAGGATGGCTTGTTAGTCAGGATCCGGACTAGAAGCCTGTCAGAATCTTAATTTCTCCTTTTCATCTTGTTTTCTCTTGTTTGGACTTTATCTTCTTCCCCATCTTCTCCCATCTTCCTCATCTTCTTACCTTCTTCTAGTGAGCTTCCGAGACTTCTATTGAGCTTCCGTGAAGGTGAATGTCGTTGTAGTGCTGCAGGAAGACCATTTCCGTAGGCAGAAGCCTGGGAAGGCTACAGGGGACATACACCCTGTGATTAATCTAACCCGTTGGAATGTGAGTGTGAGAGTAAGGTGTAACAGCCGTGCTAGTCGACTTCTGCGAAGGAGGACAGTCTTCTGGAGGTGTGAGAAGCCGAGTTGAACCCCCTGAAGCCGAGAATTGCTTCGGGAAGACGGTACTGAGAAGACCGGAAGAAGTGACCTGGAAGCAGGAAGCGCGTCTTCTCGAGCTTCTTTGTGAATAGATGTGTGATATTTTAGTTAGTAGTTGTTTGTTTAGTTCCAAAGCACCTTTTGGAGTGTCTGGAAGACGCGTGGTTTTGTGAGAAGACGGGATTCCTAGGCAAAACCCGTGTGTTTGTTTGTTTGAACAGATCTTAGAACTTAGAGCAGCGTTACTTGTGCAAATCCTCTGTGGGAACGATATCTTGTATACTAAATGGGCAAAAGGAGTAATCCTGCGACACTACACCTCTCTTTCTATTGGAACCTCTGCATACTCAATGCTGCCTTGATCAAAGCATCCCTCTGATCTCATAAATTATCACAAGCGAAGAAAGCTTGACGTTGTACATAACATTCAAATTCTGAAAGATCTGTTGGATGTTTATCATAGACTGAAAGATGCTTTAGTTTCATGTCAGCATTTTTTTTACTTCCAAATATGCAAAGGGAGAGAGATAAGCAACGAGACCGATGTTGGATGGATTGCTGCAGCCTTGGCGGTATGGGATCTTCAAAAGGTGGAGGTACAAACAACACTCGCGTTGTCAAGTACAACTATTGTTCATGTGAGATTGTTGAGAGGTACTTTGAGTCCTACCTTGAGTAGAACTAATAGTCTTAGAACAATCGAAGTATGACAAACTTGTTGATGCAAGCCCTGAAGCAGAAGTCTGTATACATCCACTATTCGAATAACGAGCTTCACACAATCTATGACAAGATCAATCGAGGGACTCGATAGTCTCAATAGAGTCATCATAACATCCCAAGTAGAGGTAGGATAGAAGAACGAGAGGAATCACGAAGGTGTAATGAGTAAAACCTACTACAATCGTAACCCAACTGTTGTGAGGAGACATATGTCTTTGGCTGTAAACTAATACTGTGAGAAGTAGTTCCAGAGTAGTATCGAGTATTAGCTTGGATGGGCTTGTCTTTGCAGTAGAAGCTTTTGTCATTACCCATTACTTTTCTTGCATCAGAACTATCCAAGACATACCTCTCTACTTCATCCAAACTGAGCAGAAACGAACCGATTAAGAACCTACTAAATGAATAGCCTGACCAGGCAGCTGATGACGTCCTTTTCTCTCGTATGTTTCACTCCTCCGGGTCGTCACTATTCTGCCCACTAGCCAGAGATAATGTTGAGGTGCATCATAGGGAAGTGTGGATACCTACATGCTCTGCGTGTATTGATTGGTTGTCAGGTTTAGGGTGTATATCTATTCACTAACTACTGCGATTTGCAGACTATCAGATCTACTTGATACTATCTTGGGCAGATAGTGGCTTTCGAAACAAAAAAGCTGGTATACAACTGGCTTCTTCACTTTTGGCATGAGCTCATGCTAAAATGTTTTGCCATGTCATGTCGTGTCACTTTCGAGTCTTTACATATCTTGTCGAATATCTGTCTTATATCTGCACTCAAATTTCTGAGATTCGAAGCATGGTACGTAAGGAGAAGTACTTACAAGTTATCTATGCCAACTTTTGCTCGATGTATACTTCATTCAAAGTAGAGTTTCCATGTATTTCACTGTAGCAGTCTCCTCATATATTCTAGATTGTGTATGCTTGTTACACCACGAGTATTAGCTGCCCTCATTCATTCCTTCCATTCAGTCGTTCCATGCTCTCTTGTCTATGAAGATTATTAGTTACTTTTGTTACAACGTATGCTTGGTAGTAGCCATCAGACTTACCGCTCAATTAGGAGATGATTTGCACGCTGCTCACAAGATAATATTGGAACGAGGTCCAGCCAATGTCTTTTTTATAACATGTTGGTTTTCTAGTCTCATGGGTAGAAATATGCAGAACTTGGTTTAGAGGAAAGAAGATCCTTGTCGTGGTTTGTGACGTATGAGTGGTAAAATCCTTCAAATAGAACGTTATCTCTAAATATAACAGTGTGGCCTAGGCTATGTAATCAGCTATTATGTGGACTTGTATAGGAAATTGTGCACCTATCTTTTGCACTTCCATGTTGTAGAGTTGAGAGTTTTCCTCAGGAAGGGCGGAACCTTCTGGCTGTGATATGAGCTTGAAGGCTGTGTTCAGTCTACTTAGGGAAGCACTAGACTCCTTGCTCTGGCTGGTTTGCTCAAAGGATAGGTGTCAGGTTACAAGGTGATACTGGAAAACGCTCATTGTAGTGACGCATGATTACTCCTTTTGCCCATTTAGTATACAAGATATCATTCCCACAGAGGATTTGCACAAGTAACGTTGCTCTAAGTTCTAAGATCTGTTCAAACACACAAACACATGGGTTTTGCCTAGGAATCCCGTCTTCTCACAAAACCACGCGTCTTCCAGACACTCCAAAAGGTGCTCTGGAACTAAACAAACAACTACTAACTAAAATATCACACAACTATTCACAGAGAAGCTCGGGAAGACGATCTTCCTGCTTCCAGGTTGCTTCTTCCGGTCTTCTCGATACCGTCTTCCCGAAGCGATTCTTGTCTTCTGGGGGTTCAGCTCGTCTTCTCACACCTCCAGAAGATTGTCCTGCTTCGCAGAAGTCGACTAGCACGGCTGTTACACCTTACTCTCACACTCACATTACAACGGGTTAGATCAATCACAGGGTGTATGCCCCCTGTAGCCTCCCAGGCTTCTGCCTACAGAAATGGTCTTCCTGCAGCACTACAACGACATTCACCTTCACGGAAGCTCAATAGAAGTCTCAGAAACTCACTAGAAGGAGATAAGAAGATGGGGAAGAAGAGAAAATCCAAACAAGAGAAAACACGATGAAAAGAGGAAATTAAGATTCCGACAGGCTTCTAGTCCGGATCTTGACTAACAAGCCATCCCTGCTTGTAATAGTTTGGGGAGGAAGACAACAAACGTGAGTACAGTTGCACCGTCTTCCACTCGATGATGTCGTCTTCTGCTGTGAGAAGAAGGCTTCTTTCTTCTTCACTTCGCTGCTCTGACTACTCTGTCTTCTGGGATCCCTTACGCATAAGACCGTTCGTACGTAGATCCTAAGTGCACAACTGAACGAGCCAAGCTACACTTCCACAACTGCTGACAGTCACTGTCACTCAAGAAGAACACTTCCCATGCGCAATTGGGAGCGAATTCAAGGAAACCCACCACCCAGAAGACATGAACAAAGCTTCTGCACTCAAATCCACAATCTATTCCCCGAGAAGAAGTCACAATGACATTGGGAAGCTCACTCCCTCTACTTCCTACGTCTACTCCTCGACACACCAGTCTAGTCAACAGGACTGCACGAGGATGCCGTTCCCTGTTCCTAGACTGTCCACTACCTCTATCTACATCTCCGAACCACTGCTGGTACGAGTATGCAGACCCCTCCTGTGTATTCCCAGACTATTCGTATGTTTCCAACAACAGGTGTAGTGTGCGAAGAACTGTCTATCATGTGTCTCTGCTCTAATATGTCTCGTCTGCCTGCACCATCGAATCGATATGTGTGTGCAGTAGCTACAGAACTCTATCTCCTACTCTTCGATCCTACTTATGTCGCTGTCATGAGAACCAAGGGAGACGACCACCATGGAGAGAGAGGTGTTGACAGGAGGTTGTCACCCCACAGGCATCGTTCTTCCTTGTGGCTTCGCCTTCCACCATCTTGGTAGCATAGTCGATAGCTATTAGGATATAGCGTGCGCGCGTTCTTCTAGCCACTGGGGCGATAGGTCCCACAAAGTCAATCCCTCACTTTTCGAACGGAGCGAGCGGAAGAATGGGAGTAAGAGGCCACCTAGTAGTAGATGTCGGTCTTCCCACTCTTTGGCACGCATCGCATTTCCTGATCTCATGAAAGGTGTCTCTGTACATGGTCGGCCACCAGTATCCGGCATCTAACATCTTCTTCACTGTGGTTTTCAGCCCGTAGTGACCCCCAGCATCTGCGTAGTGAAGACTTGTGATCACTGGTTTAATCTCCGAAGGTCAAGACATCTCCTTAGCTTCTCGTCATGTCCCTTCCAAAACAGGATACCCTGGAAGATGGCATAAGGTCCTGTCTTGTGTAAGAAGACAGCCTTCTGCTCCGCATCCAATCCCTCGGGATACTGTTGGTCTTCCAAGAACTTCCTCAAGTCCTTGAAGATCGACTCTTCTGTGAAAGTCGCAAAGACTGGATCAGAAGATCTAGTCTCGTCTTATGGGAAGCAGGCGGTACGCCCCCCCTCAGATGAAAGTGTCTCTATGAAAACTGAAAACAACTTCTCGTCAGGGAACTCGTCTTCCACCTCATCTTCTCGTAGTTCCGTCTCTAATCTGGATAGATAGTCAGCATTAACATGCTGTCTTCCAGGTCTGTACTCAACTGTGTAAGTAAATTCTTGGAGTAGGAGAATCCACCTAGCTATCCTACCAGACAAATCTGCTTTCTTTACAAGATGTTTCAAAGAAAAATGATCCACATAGAAGACAAACGGGTTTGCTAGAAGATAGTGTCTAAACTTCCTACAGGAGTAAATCATGCCAAGACACTCCCTTTCAGTTGTCGAGTACTTCTTCTCTGCATCACTGAGTTGTCTTCCCGCATAGTAGATGGGATAATCCTTCTTCTTCTCATCTTTTTGACTCAGCACCACCCCTATGGCGAAAGCAGAGACATCCACATAGATATGGAAGACTCTTTCTCAATCAGGTGGTCTTAGGACAGGGGATTCCGACAGAAGCCTCTTCATTTCTTCGAATGCTCCCTGCTGCTCAGAAGACCAAATGTATGGTTCGTCCTTCTTCAGCAACTTAGTGAGTCTTCCTGCTACCTCTGCGTATCTGTCAATAAACCTCCTGTAGTATCCTACGTTGCCAAGGAAGCTTCTCAACTGAGTCAGGTTAGCAGGTGGGTGGAGTTTCATGATGACTTCCACCTTAGCACAGTCGACTTCTATACCTCTTCCGGAAATCCTATGTCCTAGCAAGATCCCCTCTGACATACCAAAGAAGCACTTCTCAGGGTGAAGAGCCAAACGATGTTCTCTACACTTCAGAAAACACTTCCTTAGAAATATCAAGTGGTCTTCTCTCGATCCAAACACACAAAAGTCATCCAAGAAGATCTCCATGAAAGTGCTAAGATACTCCTTGAAGATTGTAATCATCAATCTCTAGAATGTGGCGAGTGCATTGCATAAACCAAACGGCATTTGATTGTACGCATACGTGCCTCAATCAGTAGTGAAAGTGGTTTTCGACTTGTCTTCTTCTCTGATTGAAACTTGGTTGTACCCAGAATACCCATCCAGGAAGCTGTAAAACTCATGTCCTGCTACCTGGTCTAACACAGAGTCGGTGAATGGTAAAGGATGATGATCCTTCTTCGTCGCCAAGTTCAGCTTCCGGAAGTCCTGACACACTCGGATCTTCCTTGTCTGCTTCTTCGGCACAATGACGATAGGAGCTATCCACTCACTGCTGAGCACTGGGAAGATGACTCCTGCCTTCAGGTATTGGTCGATCTGGTCCTTCATCAGAAGCGAGTACTTGGGGTTGAGCCGGTACTGCCTCTGCCGTGCAGGAACAACGCCCTCCAGCAAGTCAATCTGATGTTCTCCCAGCTTTCGAGGTATGGCCTTCATGTCTTCTATGGTCCATGCGAAGACATCCTGGAACTCCGTCAGAAGTTCTTGAAAGTCTTCCAACTGCTGGCCCTCGATCACCTTGGAAAGCTTCAGCTTCTTCCTAGGAGCAACCTCCATCTCTTGAAGATCATCCAGGTTTACCATTCCTTCAGTGTGACTGTACTCACTGGCACCAAAGTATTCCGGTTTGGGAGCTTCTTCTGGTTCAGATTCGTCTTCTGGAAGACCAACTGTCAGATCTTCCGAAGAGAAGATGTGGTGCCCACAAATTACAGGATGCACAAATTTTTGAAAATTTTAAGGATAATGACTTGTTTGTATAACTGAAGAAGCGTTGTTACTTAAGGTTATGTCTTTCTTAACAGGAAGATGATCTTAAGAGCTGTTTGTAATAAGAAGTTGACTTCTTCAGAAGACGACCGTCTTCGGAAGACCGTCTTCTCAGTTGCGTCTTCAGAAGACAAGAAGACGGCGGAAGATGGGAAGACGGCGGAAGACACCTGTCTTCCGGAAGACAGCGATCACGAAGGCCTGACCACGAGTTTTCGGGTAAACAAGTAGGTGTACCTACTGAGTAAGCACCCAGGTGGTAGGTAGGTCGAAGAAGACACCAAGGACGAGAACCCTTAATCTGCGGGGAAGATGCGTGAGGAAGCACATTAGCCACCTTCCAACTTCCCGCAGCACAGTGCGCCTGAAGAAGATCGATTGAGAGAGTGAACTTCGAGCTAGCATTGAAAGAGGAATCGAGTAAGACATCGAGGTAGGAGAGAGTAAGTTGGCAGCTAGTCGAAGGGTGAGATCGAATTGCGGGAGCACAAACAGCAGAGAAAGCGAAGGCGTTTCTGTGGAGCTTCCGAGAAGCTGACAGTGAAGAGTGGCGAGTAGAAGCAGAGGTGGAATCGAGGTGTGGACCGAAATTGACAGCAGGCGCAGTCGTGTGGAGTCGCATTGGAAGCTAGGACAAGAGCCAGAAGCGCGCGGAGGTCGAAGGCAACTCGGGGAACCGAAGAAGATTGTAGAGGTTCTTCCCCCTGTTCTTTTCCCCTCCCACTTCTTCTCGCCCTTTCTTGGTACTCCCAGCGCTTCCTTGATTGTGTGCAGGCAGCCTGATCGTTTACCCCACCCCCATTCTTTCTATTGAGACATTGGGCGCGGAAGCGCTGCCCAATTTCTGGCGAGACATCTCCTTGCTTCTTCCCGAGCTCAATTTGAGCTTCCCTACTCCTAGCCCTCAAATTGGAGACCCCAACTATCAATTTCTCTACCCTCCTACCTCTCTACCCCCGAAACTTGGAACAGAAGACGATTCGGAAGATGGGAACATCTTCGGAAGACACTTCTTGAACTTGACTGTCTTCGGAAGACATCTTCGGAAGACTGTCTTCGGAAGTCGACTGAACACAATTCGTATCAAGAGTGGATTTGCTTTGCTTTTGTGTTTAGAGCGACTTGGTACGAAGCCTGAGTGGTGTGGTGAGTTGTTGTGTTATTTCGAGAAGTTGGAACTCGGGAACTAGGCCTGTGCCTCCCGGTCTTCCAAGCTTCTCAACTCCACATCTTCCTAGAGAGACTAGAATACTGAAAGGCTGACAAAATGAGCGAGAAGACGTGAGGGTCCATTTCGGGTCTCTTCTGTCCGACCCATAGCAGCCGTTCTTTCTTCTCCCTGAACTTAGAAGAGAGTTGTGAGAAGTATTGCTGGCAGAATCCGGAGAGAATGGTCGAGGGTCATGTCTTCCCATCATGCAGCAAACTTCTTCTGAGTGCGTATGAGAGGTGAGAAGTCAAAAGAACAGAGTGCACATGTCTTGAGTCTGTTGTGAGGATAGATTGCGCGTCGGAAGAAGAAGACAGGTGAGACCAATGAAGGGAAGTCTGACTTCGGGAGGTCTTCCGAGAACGACATTGAATCGGAAGCTGTCCCAAGTGTCTTCCCAGAGGCCACTGTCAACGCAGGAGCCCGCAACCATCTTCTGAACCTTTCTCATACTCTACTTCTCGCATATCTTGTATCTTCTGATAGGAAGTAGGATGTAATGCAAGGTGGGTTGTCTTCTTGGTAATCCATGCGAGGCCTTGCTTAGATAGGATTGTTTAGATATAGCTCGGAAGACGAGAGCTATCTAGGAAGCACTGTTAGAATCCCGGAAGACGGAGTAGCTGTCTTCTGGAAGACTAGTTTCGTCTTCTGAGAGTGGAAGCTAGACTGTGGGCACTCGGGAAGAACTGAGCCTTCAGCTCATAGTAGGTGCTTGTGGTTTAGTGCAGCAGATCTTCCAGGTATGTCGATGCATCCGCTAGGCTTGGTGTTACCAGCGACAGAATTGGCCGAGGCCACTCCTTTCCTCAAGGAGTTGGGTCTCGACTTCTTCCTGTGGGACTGGAACCTCGCAGATCAAGGGCTTCTGGAGGAGGTATGGGCCGCATTACCATCGCGTAACCGTGTACCTGCAAAGGCAGGAGTTGCTCGGGGAAGACCATCTTCCTGGACAGAAGACTGGTGGCGTAAGGCGTTTCACAGGCCTGAGACCGAGAACCGAGGATATTGGTACGAGAAGAAGATCTTGCCTAGGATTGTGAGTTCATGGCATGTGCCTGGGAGTACCACCTGCCTTTTCGTGGAAGACAGGCAGGGGAGGAACGGTTGGAAGATAGAGTCTTACCGGGAGCCGAAGAAGCGACTTCTGGCGAAGTTGTTTCTGCATCTTTTCCCCAAGGGAAAAGCGCAGAAGACAAGGTACTTAGGAGATCAGGACGTGGAGTTCTTGGAATCAGGGTGGGATGACAGAGTGCCAATCTACTGGGGCGCGTACATCCACAACTATGTACAGACGGAGCTAGCATACTTGGGTACCACGGCGGGAGGACATCTGGCGCCCTTCTTCTGCTACTTGTATGTAGCCATGGGGGATCTTAGGGAAGATCAGCTGGCAGTGTATGGGCCAACGGAGCGACAGGAGGTGAAGGAGGAGACCTCGGAAGACGATGACCGAGAGGCAGCAGCAACGCCCCCTCCCACTCTGATGCCACAGCTGAGACCCGGCTCTCACCAGAAGACGCTTCTGGTGAGAAAAGACGAGTCTAGTGGGTCGGAAGACGCCACGCCAGTGAGGAAGATGGGTCACAGAAGTGTACCGAGGACACCCATCTCCCTCATCCATCCAGGATCGGAGTCGGACTCGGAGGAAGACTTGCTGAGTACCCGATCGGAGCAGAAGACAGCTTCTGTAACACCTGGGAGTCTTCTGAAGACTCCAGAAGACGAAGGATGGATGGGTACTCCTACTGCGATGCGAGGAAGCGCAAAGAGGAGAGCCGCTCCTGCCACGAGGAGTCTTCCACCCCGGAAGATGAGAAGAGTAGCTTCTTCTCGTGCGCAGAAGATGAAGGCCGTAGTGGTAGAAGAGGCTCCCTTGCCTCTGGAAGACGAAGTCGACATCCTCGAGCGAGTGGTGGGGATGAACTTGTCTTTTGCAGGAAGACGACTGGAGGAGTTCAGTGCCTACTTCCAGAAGGAGATCCAGCCCGCTATGGAGTTGCTGGAAAGGAGAGCGAGGGCACAGGAGAAGCCCTTACAGCCTGGATTCGGCCTGCGCACCTTGCTGCGACAGGAAGACAGCAAGCAGAAGACGGAGTCTCTGGAAGCTAGTCTCCGCACTACAGAGAAGCTTGCAGCCAGGTACAAGGCGGAAGCAGCCGCTTCTGCCAAGGAGTCGATGCAACTTCGGAAGAGCAACCAGGAGTTACAGGCGCGAGTACAGCAGCGTGATCAGGAAGTTCTCCGAGTACGGGAGAAGATCACTGCCCTCGCAGAAGAGCAGACCACTTGGAAGATGCAGCGAGAAGCCGCAGAAGCGCGAGCTGCAACGGAGAAGACGCAGAGGGAAGCAGCGGAGGCTCGTGCGCGGAAGATGCTAGCTCAGTCGGTAGAAGCGCTTCGGAAGAAGTTCAACTTCACCGCGGGTAAGAAGTTACTTACCTTAGCTAGGGAATGGGACAGCGAGTCCAAGACGAGGTTGGTGGAATGCAGAGATAGCATGTTCAGGTACCTGGATAGACAAATAGAAGGAGTGAAGACACTTTATGGTCTTCCCTCACTTCCGACACCTGCAACCGCATCTTCCCAAGCCCCAGCACCCTCGACTGGATCCGGAATGGAGAAGGAGGAGTTCGATCTCGCTGTACACTTGGTGGTGACAGCGTTGGAAGACGAGAAGACTCCAGAAGACGCTCCGGAAGACAGGAAGACGAGCCGTCTTCCCAGGTATTCCGCGTGGAGGAAGCGACTTCCCCGGACCCCTATGAGATCGCCATGGTCCCTAGTACTGCATCTGTGCCTCAGAAGACCGAAGACGCACCATTCGACTCGTCTTCCCAGAAGACCATGCCGTCTTCCGAAGTCGAAGCCGAGGAAGACGCAGCCACAGAAATAGCAGAGCCAGCGAAGAGCGAGGAGAGGGAAGCTACCTCAGTGGTACCCGAGGTAAGTGCAGGGCTTCCCAGCCCATCAGAAGTCGAGGTAGTAGCTCCGGTAGGAGCAGATCATGTAGAGATTGCCACCGAGCAATCAGAGTAGTTAGCAAACTCAATCGACACTTCCAGATTTAGTAGGATTGGACATGTTATCTTAAGGGTGGCAGTTTTCTATGTAAAAATAGTTAGGACCCCATGTGGCAGCATACGTAGCGTAGGAGTAACACAGTGGAGGGCTAATTGGAAAGAGGGACCGCATGCATGTGAGGTGACAACCTCTTGTCAGCGCCTCTCTCTCTCTCCCTGGTGGTCGCCTCCCCTGACTCTCGAGGCAGATGGTTAAGTAGGATAGCAGGGTAGGAGAAAAGCTCTCTGAGAGCTCTGCCAGTTCTGTAGAATTTGGCAGTAACTGAACATACACACCGATTCTACAGGCAGGCAGGCGAGACACATTAGAGCAGAGACAGTCTTAGCGCACTACACCCGTTGTTGGAAACATACGAATAGTCTTGGAATATACAGGAGGGGTCTGCATACTCGCACCAGCAGTGGTTCGAAGATGTAGATAGAGGTAGTGTACAGTCCAGGAACAGGGAACGGCATCCTCGTGCAGTTCTGTTGGCTGGACTGGTGTGTCGAGGAGTAGACGTAGGGAGTAGCGGGAGTGAGCTTCCCAATGCCATTGTGACTTCTTCTCGAGGAATAGATTGTGGATTTGAGTGCAGCAGCTTTGTCCATGTCTTCTGGATGGTGGGTTCACTAAATTCGCTCCCAATTGTGCATGGGAAGTGTTCTTCTTGAGTGGCGGTGAATGTCAACAGTTGTGGAGTGTAGCTTGACTCGTTCAGTAGAGCACTTGGGATCTACGTTGTCGGAGTGTGATCCGTCTACCTAGGAAAGCGCCGGGCTTCTGGCTGTGGTTGTTTACTCAAGAGGTTGGCTTTCAGGTCACAACAAGAGCTATAAACACTCACACAGGAGTGTAGGATCCTCTGATATGCTCAAAAAGCGAAATTTAGGTCTCACTGGTAGTAATAGGCTTAAGCGGTGAACTTTGACACTCAAAGAGAGGAAAACTATGAAGGTTTAGACTTATAAACTTCCATTACATGTAAATGAGGCACTACTGAACACACACACGAAGTTTCAGCCTGAGATTGAATTCTAGCACCGAGATGTTGACAGAAAAGTTCTGAATAAGAGAATTATGGCAATTTCTGGTACCTAGACAGCTATTCAGACATAGAACAGAGAATTGGCTCGATGAATTTCAAATCTTCTCACAGTATTTGAAGTCTACAGGATGCTGAACATCCCTGTGAAGTTGGGACTCCTGATTGTTTGTAGAACTCCAGATCTCCTTCTCTAAAGTCGCTGCTCTAGATTAAGAGCTTTTCAGACCCCCTCTGCTTCAGCGGCCGCCCTGAATTACTCAGTTACTCAAATGATTCGAAACTTTTTGGACAGTCGTAGCCCTCCTGACAGTGAACGCAACCACGAAGTTTTGAAGTGATTTCCTCAATTCTGCTGCAATTGGCACCGAAAACCCCAAAATCAACAAAAGTGATGCAGTTTTGGCACAATCCGAACTTCAATTGGGCATAACTCCTTGTTTACTGATCCAAATCGAGCAAAAATTTCACTGACAGTGCTTGGCACGACGAGCTCTCTCTTCCTGTGCTCTCAGATTTCCAAGATACCTCACCAATTGCTCGAACTCTCCTCTAGAGCTCTGTTTCTAAACTTAGAGTTTTACAAAAGACAAAAATGGATCAATGGGAGTTCATAGCTCCACTTGACTGTCCTTTTGTGCCTTAAACTACCTGGTAACTTATCTACACTCATAAGCTACCACGTCAAGCCCCCTAGAGTGTCAACGTAAAACTTAAACTACCTAAAATGACACATAGCCTTGAAAAATAACTTAAATTAGCTAGAAAGCGTGCATGGGCGACAAGTAAGTACAACCCATGAGCTCAAACCCCTATCAGCATGGAAACCCTAAGTTATGTACATTGAACGTCATAGACAAGTAAGAAGTCACTTGTACAAGCGCACAAATGCTTGAACAAGATAACTAACATACTATCAGCCTATTAGGACTCAAAATAGTATTAACACCGTATGCAAAGGTGTCAAACATATACATAAAGGACTAGAAGTAATATGAGCTAACTTCTAGAACTACCAAACCTAAGCGTCGGAGTAGAAGTCAAGCATGTAGCCGCCAAATGGCACGACAACGTACGAACGGTCTTCTGGGTAAGGGATCCCAGAAGACAGAGCAGTCAGAGCAGCGAAGTGAAGAAGAAAGAAGACTTCTTCCCGCAACAGAAGACGACATCCTCGAGTAGAAGACGGTGCTACAGTACTCACGTTTGTTGTCTTCCTCCCCAAACTATTACAAGCAGGGATGGCTTGTTAGTCAGGATCCGGACTAGAAGCCTGTCGGAATCTTAATTGCCCTTTTTCATCCTGTTTTCTCTTGTTTGGATTTCTTCTTCTTCCCATCTTCCCTCATCTTCCCCATCTTCTTATCTTCTTCTAGTGAGCTTCCGATACTTCTATTGAGCTTCCGTGAAGGTGAATGTCGTTGTAGTGCTGCAGGAAGACAACTTCCGTAGGCAGAAGCCTGGGAAGGCTACAGGGGGCATACACCCTGTGATTGATCCAACCCGTTGGAATGTGAGTGTGAGAATAAGGTGTAACGACTGTTACTAGTCGACTTCTGCGAAGCCGGACAGCCTTCTGGAGGTGTGAGAAGACGAACTAAACCCCCAGAAGACGAGAATCGTCTCGGGAAGACGGTATCGAGAAGACCGGAAGAAGCAACCTGGAAGCAGGAAGATCGTCTTCTCGAGCTTCTCTGTGAATAGTTGTGTGATATTTTAGTTGGTAGTTGTTTGTTTGGGTCCAGAGCACCATTCGGCATATCTGGAAGACGTGTTGTTTTGTGTGGTTTTGTGAGAAGACGAGATTTTCTAGACAAAACCCGTGTGTTTGTGTGTTTGAACAAATCTTAGAACTTAGAGCAGCGTTACTTGTGCAAATCCTCAAGGGAACGATATCTTGTATACTAAATGGGCAAAAGGAGAAATCCTACGTCACTACAGAAGACGATACTTTCATCCTCTGGAAGACCAATTGTCGGATCTTCCGAAGAGAAGACGGTATTCTCGTCTTCTGGAAGCTCTTCTTCCGCGACTTCGTAACACTCAATGTATCCACAGATCACATCTTTTGCTCTCTCCGTTATTTCTGTAGTACACAAGTTATTCATCACAAACTCATTATACCGTTCATCACTGTCAGAAGACGCAACTGAGTCTTCTGAAGTGTACCCCTCTGTTGTAGAAGGAGTTTCACCTTGGTGTCCAATCTTGACCCAAGGAAGCGAGACCTTAGTCTTCTCACCTGGCTTGGGTGTAGGATTGAGAAATCTCAAACGATGTCTTCTCCAGTCGGTATTACATTTGCAGCATACAGCCATGGTCTTCCTATCAACACCTGATATCCAACCTTAGCTACAGGTCGCAAAATGATGTAAGTGAGGTAAAAAGATACTCCACCGATTACTGTCAAGACATCTTTCAGTTGCCCCAAAGGTCGTCTTCTGGTCTGGTCCGCCATTCTGAGGATTCTCGGAGTAGGCTGGAACTCAGTGAAGCCTAGGACATGCGCCGTTTCTTCAGTCATGATGTTAACTCCGGAGCCGGAATCAATGGGTACCTTCTTCAGAAGACAACCATGGATCTCCATATCAAGTTCTGGGGCTCCCAAGTCCTCATGCTCTATCCTTAGGATCGGGGTGCTCGGGGGAAGTCTAGCTGTTCTCCTCTTCCTCGATCCACGAAGCACAGATTGTAACAACTTCCTGTAACCAGCGTTGTCATCCAACAGCTGTTGGAAGGTCACATCCGCCTTCTGATTCCACAAGTCTCGCAAGAAGTCGTAAGGAGATCTCTTCAGAAGAGTGATTGGTGTTTCCAACAGAGAAGATGTAGTAGCTGCTTCCTTGGATGGAAGACCAGAAGAGTGTCTTTCCTCGACTGGGGCCTGTTCTCGGGAGACAGGGGCTGCCGTAGTCGATGTAGGAAGCTGTTGTACTATCTTCCGTCTCTTCTCCAGCTCTTCTTGCATGATCGCTTCAACTTCTTGTCTAATGTCAGGAGCAAAGTACTTCGGATCTTCTCGGTCGTAAGTAGGAGAAGACGGCCACTCAGGAGAAGATGACCTCTCCTTTCGCTGCTTCTTCTTCCTGATCTCCTTCTGACGAGATTCTAACTTCTCTTTGCTTCTGGTACTTACCTTGAACACCGCTTCATCCAAGACTTCTTCCGAAGGCCAACTGTCTGAATCCGGGCTAGGACTCCAAAGTGAAAGAAGAAGCTGTCTCAAGTAACTTCGTCTTCTGAGCTGCAGTCGTCTTCTGCAGCTGAGGTTCCTTTCCTTCGCGCTTCTCGGGGTCCGGTTCGTCTTCCTCGATATGGAGACAATCCGTTGTCGTGTTGTGGATTGGCTAGGGTGTGAAACCACCACATATCCTTCGTACGTGTTTGGTGTTGAGGAGCCACTGAGACCTTATCGTGTCAAAAGATAAAGTTCCACGTGGACGATCCGTGTACTCTTCGCTGAGTGGAGATAAGAGTAGTACTCTTGTCGTCACATGTGAGATTGATGTATAAGAAGAGAGGTGCGCGGAGCTTGAGATGTAGAGTGTAGAGTATCCAAGTCTAGTGGAGTGTGATCAGTATCATCGGATGAAGTAAGCGACAGTGCGAGTGGTAAGCATTAACGGAGAACCCTTTCGTGCTCCTGATCTTCCACTTGCGCATCCATTCGTCATTAAGATCCATTGTCTGCCGCGAGATCACTTTCGAGTATTTATGGTAGCTCATTGGGGAGAGTCGTTTATGGCTGCGGTGATGGCTACTTCGGATCTTATCGTTCTTCCCATTGGCACTTACGACGCTATTTGAGATCTTACTGTCTACATCTTGCTCTGATGTGGTATGGATCCTCCGTTGGATCTAAACTTCCCAGCGAGAGTTCCGTTCAACACTTGGGTCGAAATACGATGTTACAGTCGACCAAAGGTGGCGCATCATGAGTTTGTCGTGAGGAACTTCGGTGAGGATTATTACAACCAGATAATAGCTTCATCTGTTCTCTTTGTAGTTCCGTTTATTGTCAACCGTTTTAGAGTCGGGATTTTGACTCTCTATTGAGCGTAATTTGTACTTCGTGTTTACGTGCTTCGTGGCCGACGGCATCGTCAACGGCACGTGTTTGTAGTTTGTTCAATATAAACTTTGAGGCCTAAATGGTACTCTTGGATAAAAATTCGTTCTTTGTGTGTTTGTCATGTGAGTGAAGACAAAACCTTTTTGTCAACTTGTTTCTCATTGGTCGAAAGTTTGACCAATCATCTTCTACCAAGTTTCTTTCACGTTTTCGAGGGTTAGAGGCACTTCCCGTGGTCCATTCGCAGAGTGTGAGATATGGTTGGAAAGCTTGGGAGACGAGGATGCCCGTGGACTCAATGGTTGCTGGATTTGAAGTGAGGATGAAAATGTTTCGATCAATTGAAGCTGAGGGGATCAAATTGATGACCAATTACATTTCCGTGAAGTCTTTTTCACTTTCTGGGAGTTCTGTGAGGTTGCTGGAGATGAATTGACTGTTGCTGGAAAGCTCTTGAGATGGGCTTGCCGACGGACTCTGAGATCAATCGATTCCAAGCCGGAGTGAAAACGTTATGGCCAGCTGAAGTTGGGTGTCTCAAATCGGAGGTTATGATAGTATGCGACTGTAAACATCAGACATTGAGAGAGATCTGGAGAGTTTGAGGTCAAATTTCGATATGAAACCTTACAGGGTCTGAGAAGGTATAGTCAGCTACCTAGCTGTGAAATTTCAGACCATTTGGATTATTGGGTTGAAGGGAAACGTTGTTTTTGTGCACAAGGGTCTGCATATCGTCTTGTGTCATTGACGAAAATGGCTCGGATCATTCCGAGAGTTTGGTTGAGGATCTGCTGGTGAAATTTTATAGAGAGGTAGTGATAGTGACACATTAGCTTCCTGAGAAGTTTGAGCTGTTTTGATCGAGTGGTTTGTGAGGAATCGAACAGCAAAGTTCTGTCGAAATAGTATCATGTTTAAAAAATAGCGATAAGAGCTTGATCGTTCCGAGAGTTTGGTTGAAGATCTGCTGGTGAAATTTTACAGAGTGGTAGTGATGGTGACACATTAGCTTCCTGAGAAGTTTGAGCTGTTTTGATCGAGTGGTTTGTGAGGAATCGAACAGCAAAGTTCTGTTGAAATAGTATCATGTTATAGAAACAGTGAACTTTGGAAGGGCATAGATGCCAATTCAGAGATGATCTCTCTGCATGTAATACCTTAATAGAGAGATTATTCTACAGGCTATCTGTTGGCCTTGGTTTCATCTCATTCTGAGCTGTGGTTGAGGAGTGACAGCGAGGTAAAGTTGAGAGATTCTTGCTCCGAAAGACGCAAGAGTTAAGATTCTTTGAAGAACAGGTCGACCTGGAGGTTTTTCCGGTGCTTCAGAGCACTTGATCATGGGTATGGAGAGTTGTTGACTGTATTTCCTGTGTTAGGATCCTCTTCATACCCGCATGCCTGTTTGTACGCCCAGTTGGTTTTTGATTGGATTTGTGTGCGGGCGTTGCGCTTAGGTTTCTTTTCTATTAGGAGTGCTGGTATTTCTCTTGTGGTGAGGCTGGAGTGATGACCAGCAGACCCGAGAGTGCTTGCGGTGATGGCAGGAACAGGTTGCCCGTGCTTGTTACCCCGGTTCTATTCCTAGTCGAGTAAGAGAGAGATCTGCCGAGAGGACGTGAGGATATCGTAGCGAGAAAGGTTCAAAGTGTACTTGGAGGTCAGAGAGAGGTTTGGGTGGTCACTGGTTCTGAGTCACGGAGTGCGACACGTACTCTCTATAGCTAGGTACTCGGTGTATTCCCAGATAAGAAAGCACGTAACACGACACCGTACAATCCCCAGGATCTTATTCTTCTACCGTGATGTGTTGTACCACTGCTAACTCGAGTTTAGAAGTTGATGCAGCTTCTGCAGGAGGCGTGGTATCTGCAAATCTAACCATTTGGCGGGGACGTAAGGTCTGCGGACAATTTCCCGTGAAATGACCAGCTTCCTTACAGTTCCCACACAATGGCACTTGCCCAATCTGTCTTCTCGGATGAGGACAGGTGGACCACCAGTGTCCTGTCTCTCCACAATTATTGCACGCTCCAGAAAGAGGGTTGAGAGGTCGTTGTGATGAAGAAGGTTGCCAGGGCGTCCTGGTCTGTACATTGCTAGCTCTATCCCTAGGTACATAACAATTATATTGGGCGGGAGGCGTAGGAGTGAAGGGTTGTATCGTCTCGATCCTATAGCAAGTTTCCCCACTGGGATCATGTAGATATCCTTCATCGTCTTCTTCCCAGCCTGCCCAATTGACAGCTTGCTCCTGCGTACACTGATCTCTGGTGTGTCCGGAAGAGTTACAAAGGTTGCACCAAAGGTTTGGCCGAGAAGCCGTAGGTTGCTTCCGCTTGTCCTTCTGGTTCAGAAGATGGACTTTCAGGTCGGCAAACTGCTTCAGAACCTCATCGATACGGGGATCAGGTGCAGACTGAATGATCTGAGTTTGAGGCATCTTCTGCACAACTTCCTCCCTTGCTCGCGTCTTCTCCTTCTTCTTCTTCCGCGTCTTCTTCTCCTGTTCAGATTCGGATTCTGAACTTTCGACAGTAGACTCTTCAGAAGTAGAGGATGCTTCCGAATCACTGTTATCAGTTTCAGTGGACTTGGACTTCCTCTTGGACTTCTTAGAAAACTTCTTTGACTTCTTGGACTTCTTCGAGGTCTTCCCTTTGTCTTTCGTCATATTCCGAGTGATGCTCGAGGTTTCATACTGCTCGGCATGCTTCTGTACTTCTGCTAAATCATCACCTCCTCCTCTTCTGCAGTACAATTCCATATCCTGAGACAATCCTCCCAAGTACCAGTCCACAGCTTGTTGAGCACAGTAACCGGGTCTTCCTTGGTTCTGAGGGATGTGATCCAGGAGGTCTTCAAACCTCTCGGTGTAATCCCGCAGTGTCTCCTTCTTCTTCCGTTCGAGTCTCTGAAGTTCTATAAGGGTCATCCGATCATAGCCCACTCCTCTGAACCTCTTCAGAAAAGCTGCCTTCAGAGTAGCCCAAGTGGCCATTACTACACCATCATCCAACATCTTACTCATCCACTTCCTTCCCTTCCCTACGATCAAACTGGGAAATAAACGGAGTCTGTCAACATCAGCGTCTTCCTTGTTGGATCGAGAGATGGTCTCGACCATCGTGATGAAGTCGTCCGCGTCAGCATCATCGTCGTACGGATGGTACTTCTGCCGAGTATGGGAAGTCATGTCGACTGCCGGCTGGTGCGACTGCCAACTTCTTCCTCCCTCAGGTCCAGGTGGTGGAGATGGTCTTCTCGAAGGTCCAGGCCTGTCTGAATCACGAAGGTCGTCTTCTGAGTCAGAGCTGCTATCATTGCTATCTTCCGAGACGTCTGGAACAATCTCCTCTAGTCTTTCTTCACCTTGAGAAGCTTCTTCCGCACTTGGGAAGACGTCTTCTGAGTAACCAGTACCAAAATCTACTTTATACACGTGATCACCCGGTTGGTTTCTGTCTTCGCCAAAAATTATGCTCGAGATGGAAGGCTCTTCCAACTCTACTGATCGGATCTTCCTGAGCTCTTCTTCTCTCCTTTGGTGTCTCAGAGATATCCGCTGCTCTCTAGAAGCGGTTTGCTGGGGTGAATTTACCCACTCAGGATCTTTATCCGTGTGTCTTCTACTTCTTCCTCTGGTCGGAGGCATCCACCAGAGTACTGAGAACAGATGTCCCTCTTCTTCTACCACTAGATCCGGGAGACCGAATGTCTAAACAACCGATCACAGGTTCGGAACGTCTTCTTCTCCTGCTTCCTGTTGTACTTACTGCAGTCTTCCAAGATCGAGTCTTCCAAGAAGCTCTTGGAAGCGGAGAAGCGGCTTCTTCCAGTTCTCCCTGACGTATCTTATCAGCTTCTGGTTGCGGGTCCTGTCTTCTAGCAAGATAGAGTCTCACAACACATTCAACTACAATCGAAGTTAGTTCGAAATGAACCTAACTAATGGCACACAGATCCAAGAAGCTTAGAACAGAAGTTACTAAGATGAAATCTCCAGCAGCGGCGCCAAAAATGATGCTCACTATATGTAGTGACGCAGGATTACTCCTTTTGCCCATTTAGTATACAAGATATCATTCCCACAGAGGATTTGCACAAGTAACGCTGCTCTAAGTTCTAAGGTCTGTTAAAACACACAAACACACGGGTTTTGCCTAGGAATCTCATCTTCTCACAAAACCACGCGTCTTCCAAACACTCCAAAAGGTGCTCTGGAACTAAACAAACAACTACTAACTAAAATATCACACAACTATTCACAGAGAAGCTCGGGAAGACGATCTTCTTGCTTCCAGGTTGCTTCTTCCGGTCTTCTCGATACTGTCTTCCCGAAGTGATTCTCGTCTTCTGGGGGTTCAGCTCCTCTTCTCACACCTCCAGAAGATTGTCCTGCTTCGTAGAAGTCGACTAGCACGGCTGTTACACCTTACTCTCACATTCACATTACAACAGGTTAGATCAATCACATGGTGTATGCCCCCTGTAGCCTTCCCAGGCTTCTGCCTACGGAAATGGTCTTCCTACAGCACTACAACGACATTCACCTTCACGGAAGCTCAATAGAAGTCTCAGAAACTCACTAGAAGAAGGTAAGAAGATGGGGAAGATGAGAGAAGATGGGGAAGAAGAGAAAATCCAAACAAGAGAAAACAAGATGAAAAGAGGAAATTAAGATTCCGACAAGCTTCTAGTCCGGATCCTGACTAACAAGCCATCCCTGCTTGTAATAGTTTGGGGAGGAAGACAACAAACGTGAGTACTGTTGCACCGTCTTCCACTCGAGGATGTCGTCTTCTACTATGGGAAGAAGGCTTCTTTCTTCTTCACTTCGCTGCTCTGACTACTCTGTCTTATGGGATCCCTTACCTATAAGACCGTTCCTACGTAGATCCCAAGTGCTCTACTGAACGAGCCAAGCTACACTTCCACAACTGCTGACAGTCACCGCCACTCAAGAAGAACACTTCTCATGCACAATTGGGAGCGAATTCAAGGAAGCCCACCACCCAGAAGACATGAACAAAGTTTCTGCACTCAAATCCACAATCTATTCTCCGAAAAGAAGTCACAATGACATTGGGAAGCTCACTCCCTCTACTTCCTGCGTCTACTCCTCAACACACCAGTCTAGTCAACAGGATTGCACGAGGATGTCGTTCCCTGTTCCTAGACTGTCCACTACCTCTATCTACATCTCCGAACCACTGCTGGTACAAGTATGCAGACCCCTCCTGTGTATTCCAGACTATTCGTATGTTTCCAACAACGGGTGTAGTATGCGAAGAACTGTCTATCCTGTGTCTCTGCTCTAATATGTCTCGTCTGCCTGCACCATCGAATCGATATGTGTGTGCAGTAGCTACAGAACTCTATCTCCTACTCTTCGATCCTACTTATGTCGCTGTCATGAGAACCAGGGGAGACGACCACCATGGAGAGAGAGGCGCTGACATGAGGTTGTCACCCCACATGCAAGCGGTTCCCCTTCCTAATTAGCCATCCACCGTGTTGCTGCTACGCTACTTATGTTGTCACATGGTATCCTAACTAATTTTACACTGAAAATTGCCACCCTTAAGATAGCATGTTTTGGTCCTACTAAATCTGGAATAGTCAATTTGGTTACTATCTACTCTGATTGCTCGGAGGCAACCTCTACCTGATCTGCTCTTATCGGAGCTCCTAACGCGGCTTCTGATAAGCTAGAAAGCCCTGCAGTTACCTCGGGTGTCACTGAGGTGGCTTTCTCCTCATCGTTCTTTGATGGCCCTGCTGTCGCTGCTGCTGCGTCTTCCTCGGCTTCGGCTTCTGCTTCAGAAGACAGAAGCGTCTTCTGGGAAGCGGAGTCGACCGGTGCTCCTTCCATCTTCTGAGGCACTGGTGCGGGACTAGGGACCATGGCGACCTCATAGGGGTCCGGGGAAGTCGCTTCCTCCACGCGGAATACCTGGAAAGACGGCTCGTTTTCCTGTCTTCCGGGGCGTCTTCTGGAGTCTTCTCGGCTTCCAACGCTGTCACCACCAAGTGCACAGCGAGATCGAACTCCTCGTTCTCCATTCCGGATCCAGTCGATGGTGTTGGAGCTTGAGAAGATGCAGTTGCAGGTATCGGAAGCGAGGAAAGACCATAAAGTATCTTCACTCCCTCTATCTGTCGATCCAAGTACCTGAACATGCTCTCCCGGCATTTCACCAACATTGCCTTGGACTCGTTGTCCCATCCTCTAGCCAAGATAAGTAGCTTTCTACCCGCGGTGAAGTTGAACTTCTTCCGAAGCGCTTCCACCGACTGTGCTAGCATCTCCTGTGCACGAGCCTCCGCTGCTTCCCGCTGCGTCTTCTCAACTGCAACTCGCGCTTCTGCGGCTTCTCGCTGCGTCTTCCATGTGGTCTTCTCCTCGACGAGGGCGGTGATCTTCTCCTGCACTCGGAGGACTTCCTGATCGCGCTGCTGTACCCGCGTCTGCATCTCCTGGTTGCTCTTCTGAAGTTGCACCAACTCCTTGGCAGAAGCGGCTGCTTCCGCCTTGTATCTGGCTGCGAGCTTCTCCGTGGTGCGGAGACTAGCTTCCAGCGACTCCGTCTTCTTCTGGCCTTCTTCCTGTCGCAGCAAGGTGCGCAGGCCGAATCCAGGTTGCAAGGGCCTCTCCTGAGCCTTCGCTCTCTTCTCCAGCAACTCCATAGCTGGCTGGATCTCCTTGTGGAAGAAGGCGCTGAACTCTTCCAGTCTTCTTCCTGCGGAAGACAGGTTCATCTCCACCACTCGCTCGGAGGTGTCGACCTTGTCTTCCAGAGGCAAGGATGCCTCTTCCACCACAATGACCTTCATCTTCTGCGCACGAGAAGAAGCTACTCTTCTCATCTTCCGGGGTGGAAGATTCCTCATGGCAGGAGCGGCTCTCTTCGTTACGCTTCCTCGCATCACAGCAGGAGCGCCCATCCATCCTTCGTCTTCTGGAGTCTTCGGAAGACTCCCAGGTGTTGCAGAAGCGGTCTTCTGCTCCGATCGGATACTCAGCAATTCTTCTTCCGAGTCGGACTCTGATCCTGAATGAATGAGAGAGGTGGGCTTCCTAGGTACACTTCTAGGACCCATCTTCCTCGGTGGCGTGGCGTCTTCCGACCCACTAGACTCGTCTTCCCTCATCAGAAGCGTCTTCTAGTGAGAGTCAGGCCTCAGCTGTGGCATCAAAGTGGGAGGGGGAGTTGCGGCTGCTGCTCGGTCATCGTCTTCCGAGGTCTCTTCCTTCTCCTCCTGTTGTCTTATTGGTCCATACTCTGCCAACTGATCTCTCCTAAGATCCCCCATGGCTACGTACAAGTAGCAGAGGAAAGGTGTCAAGTGTCCTCCCGTCGGGGTACCCAAGTACGCTAGCTCCCTGTACATAGTTGTGGACGTATGCGCCCCAGTAGATGGGTACTCTTTTATCCCATACTGCTTCCAGGAAGTCTACGTCCTGATCTCCCAGGTACCTCGTCTTCTGCGCTTTCTCCTTGGGGAAGAGATGCAAAAACAACTTCACCAGAAGTCGCTTCTTCGGCTCCCGGTAAGATTCGATCTTCCACCCATTCCTACCCTGCCTGTCTTCCATGAAAAGACAAGTGGTGCTCTCAGGCACATGCCACGTACTCACGACCCTGGGCAAAATCTTCTTCTCAAACCAATACCCTCGGTCCTCGGAGTCTGGCCTGTGGAAAGCCCTACGCCACCAATCTTCAGTCCAGGAAGATGGTCTTCCTCGAGCTACTCCTGCCTTCGCAGGTACACGGTTGCGAGGTGGTAACGCTGTCCACACCTCCTCCAGAAGTCTCTGGTCTGCGAGGTTCCAATCTCATAGGAAGAAATCGAGACCCATCTCCTTGAGGAAAGGAGTGGCCTCGGCCAACTCTGCTGCTGGTAGCACCAACCCTCGAGGATGCATCGACATACTGGAAGATCTGTTGCACTAAGCCACAAGCACTTACCATGAGCTGAAGGCTCAGTCCTTCCCAAGTGCCCACAGTCTAGCTTCTACTTCTCAGAAGACGAAACTAGTCTTCCAGAAGACAGCTACTCCGTCTTCTAGGATTCTAACAGTACTTCCTAGATAGCTCTCGTCTTCCGAGCTTTATCTAAACAATCTTATCTAAGCAAGGCCTCGCATGGATTACCAAGAAGACAACCCACCTTGCATTACATCCTACTTCCTATCAGAAGATACAAGATTCGCGAAACATAAAGTGCATAACAGGTTCAGAAGATGGTTGCGGGCTCCTGCGGTGACAATGGCCTCTAAGAAGACACCCGGGACAGTTTCCGATTCAATGTCTTTCTCGGAAGACTTCCTGAAGTCAGGCTTCTCTTCACCGGTCTCACTTGTCTTCGTCTTCCTACGCGCAATCTATCCTCACAACAGACTCAAGACAGTTGCACTCTGTTCTTCTGACTTCTCACCTCTCATACGCACTCAGAAGAAGCTTGCTGCTCGGTGGGAAGACATGACCCTCGACCATTCTCTCCAGATTCTACCAGCAAGACTTCTCACGACTCTCTTCCTAAGTTTGGGAAGAAGAAGGAATGGCTGCTATGGGTCGGACAAAAGAGACCCGATGGACCCTCACGTCTTCTCGCTCATTTTGCCCGCCTTTCAGTCTTCTAGTCTCTCTAAGAAGATGTGGAGTTGAGAAGCTTGGAAGACTGAGAGGCACAAGCCTAGTTCCCGACTTCCAACTTCTCGAAATAACAAAACAACTCACCACACCACTCAGGATTCGTACCAAGCCTCTCTTAACACAAAAGCAACACAAATCCACTCTTGATACGAATTGGTTATAGTAGACTTCCGAAGACAGTCTTCCGAAGACAGTCAAGTTTAAGAAGCGTCTTCCGAAGATGTTCCCATCTTCCGAAGCGTCTTCTGTCTTCTGTTCAAGGTTTCGGGTGTAGAGGGGTAGTAGGGTAGAGAAATTGATAGCTGGGATCGTCAATTTGGAGACGATGGGTAGGGAAGCTCGAATTGAACTCAAGAAGAAGTAGGAAGATGTCTGACAGAAATTGGGCAGCGCTTCCGCACCCAATGTCACAATAGGAAAAATGGGGATGGGGGTAATCGATCAGGCTGCCTGCAAACAACTGGGAAAGCACGGGGGATACTAGATAAAGACGAGAAGAAGTGAGAAGGAGAAAGAACGTGGGAAGAACCTCTACAGTCTTCTTCTGCTTCCCGAGTTGCCTTCGACCTTTCGCACGCTTCTGGCTCTGGTCCTAGCTCCAATGCGACTCCACACGGCTGCTTCCGCTGTTCAATTCCACCTTCGATTCTACTCAGCTACTCTCCAATGTCAGTTTCTCGGGAGCTCACAAAAATGCCTTCGCTCCCTGCCTTCCGTGCTTCAGCAATTCGGTCTCGCCCTTCGCCTAGCTGCCAACTGGTCCTCACCTCACTCGATTTCCTCACTCGATTTCCTCACTCGATTTCCTCTCGCGAAGCTCACTCTTCTGAAATCGATCTTCTCCACCAAGAGTGCTCCTGCTGCGAGAAGCTGAGAATCCACTAATGCGCTTCATGTATCTTCTCCGCAGTTTAGGGATTTTGACCCTAGGTGACTTGCCTAACCTACCTACCTGTTCGGTGCGACCCAGTAGGTACAACTACTCCTTTACTGAAAAAGCCGTGGTTAAGCCTTCGCGGTCGCTATCTTCCGGAAGATGGATGCCTTCCACCGTCTTCCGTCTTCTGAAGACGCAACTGAGAAGACGCTCTTTCGAAGATGGTCGTCTTCTGAAGAAGTCAACTTATTATTACAAACAGCTCGTAAGATCATCTTCCTGCTAAAGAAGACGTAACCTTAAGTAACAACGCTTCTTCAGTTATACAAACAAGTTATTAATCATAAAAATTTTAAAAATTCGTGAATCCTGTAATTTGTGGGCACCACACTCATACAAGTCTCTTGGCTCTTCTGATATGTTCAGGAAGTAAAGTTCAGGCTTAACTAGCAACGATAAGATCTGACGGCGAACTTTGGCACTCAAGATTGAGAAATATGTGAAGATTTAGACTTCAGAACTTCTCCTACATGTCAATGAGGTCCTACTGGATACACATACGAAGTTTCAGCTTTAGATCAATTCAGAGCACCAAGATATGAGTAGAAACTTTCTGAACAGAGAAAATATGACAATTTCTGATACCCAGCCAGCTATTTCGACCTATAAAGGGAGATTGGCTTGATCAATTTCGAAGTTTCTTACAGGATTTGCAGTACACAGCTTGCTGAACACTCCTGTGAAGTTGGACCTCCAGATTGTACACAGAACTCCAGATTTTGTTCTCTGAAGTTGCTGCTCTAGATTGCGAGCTTTACAGACCCCCTCTGCTTCAGCGGCCGCCCTGAATTACTCAGTAACTCAAATCACTTGAAACTATTTTGATAGCCATAGCCCGGCTGACAATGAACGCAACCACGAAGGTTTGAAGCGATTTTCTCAATTCTGCTGCAAATGACACTCAAAACTCCAAAGTAACAACAGAAGTGCTGCAATTCTGACACAAATCGAACTTCAATCAGCCATAACTCCTTCTTTATTGCTCGAAATCGATCAAACTTTTTGCTGACAGACTTGGCACGACGAGCTCTATCTCCTTGTGCTCTCAGATTTTGCAGTACTCTCACCAATTGCTCGAAATCCACTCTAGAGCTCTGTTTCTAAACTTAGAGTTTTACAAAAGACAAAAATGGACCAATGGGAGTTCATAGCTCCACTTGACTGTCTTTTTGTGCCTTAAACTACCTGGTAACTTATCTACACTCATAGGCTACCACGTCAAGCCCCCTAGAGTGTCAGCGTAAAACTTAAACTACCTAAAACGACACGCAGTCCCGAAAAATAACTTAAATCAGCTAGAAAGCGTGCATGGGCGACACGCAAATACAACCCATGAGCTTAAGCCCTATCAACATGGTAATCAACCTACTAAGACTCAAAATATATAACATCTTCCAAAAATGGACTTCTCTGAGATCTTAACTTCACTCAGAGAGACTAACGCCTGACAGACAAGTGAATCATTTACTATGTGAAATGATTCACATCACGACAACGTCACTATGCTTCTTTCAAATTTCAAATAAATATGAATAATAGACAGCTGAAGTGAGATCTACTCAAACGTGAAAGTGATTGGTTCTTGAAATAGGCTACTAGTATAAGATCAATTCCAAGATAATACTTGGTTGGTGCTTATAGAAGTCTTATTTGATTATTACTAATATTTGAATCGGTATAATGTATATATATACTTGTCAACGTAGTCAACTTTAATTCCATGATGTCTTTCATAATGTGCATTCCATAACTATCTTTATTTTGGTGGTACTACAAAACAACCAGTAGTTATGTATGTGGATTGTAGGTATGACGATTCATGATCAGGTTATCATGGAACTATCTCTTTCATAAACATCGAGGAAGATAGAGTTGTGGAGATGATAATTTGACACATGTAGAGATAGACAACTCTTGACGCATAGAGAAAACACGAGGCATCGAGAGTCTAATGGGTCTAGGTATTAAAATTGTAGAGGTGATACATGATGAACAATGATGTAGTAGATGCGATACTGAAAAAAATGGGATTATATCACAGCAGGATCTATGACATAAATGTAAGTGTATCATGAGTAAATTTATTAGAGGGTGCAAGATCTTATGAAGCTTGCAGCAAAGACCAGCATAGACTATGAAAAGAGTGTGGGTGGCTCTTATTGTCAAATCTGTGTATAAGATAGAGGGTCGAGGATTCGTGAGGGCATTCTTGATGTTTCATGAGTGTGTCTTAATGTCTTATGTGACGGGTGATGAGTTCAAGAGTTATCTTTATGGTTGGAGGACTTATCTGAGTTCCAGATCTTTCATTTCCGAATCTGTTTCATATCAATCTTCACTATATTCATCTCGACCATTTTTTACAATAGTTCGTTGCTTACTTTGGTGATGAGTTCATGAGGAAGGTGATGGATTTTTGATGATCTTGCCGATCGTCATATACGAGGAGAATTAAGACCCGACTTTGTAAATCTTACTTTGACGGATAAATGGACTTGAACTTTCTAGCCAACGTCTCTTTCAACGTCTGAGTTAACATCTGATGTCACTACCGACGGAAGATCAACCATCATACATGGATCACGAGGAACTTTGATGAGGAGTATTGTAATCAAGTGACGACTTCCTCATTCTCTTTTGTAGTATTTTTCATCTTAGATCGATTAAAGGTCATCATCTTGACTTTGTACTCAATCTTGAGTATTCTCGTGTCATTATAATCTCTATCGCCTAGCGTGAGTGATTATCTTAAGGTTAGGATCCGAAGTATTTTTGTTCAAGCTTTGAAGGGATGAGAGTGTTTTAGGGTTACAACTCGTTCTATGGTGCCAAGCAGTAGATAGAGTGATCTCTTTTCTCTTTTCTCATTGGTTCATTTTTTATCAATCAAGTTCATCCAAGTTCCAAGGACGGTTTTGGGGTTTTGGTGGTCTACCTAGGGGTCATTTGCAAAGTGTGAGGTCTCGTTGGAAAGCTCTCGACCTGGGCTACAATCTGGAGGTAAAGATTGATAGATTTGAAGCTCTGATCGGGGTGTTATGATCGTTCAAAGTTAGGGGGTTGAATTGGTACCCGAGTCACGTTTCTGAATGTCTCGAGAGTTTGGGAGATGATCTTTCGGTGTTGTCAAAAGGATTGTATTGTTGACGTCGAGCTGGTTGCATTGATGTAAATTAGTCCTACATTAGGGTTGGATTAGACCTCGGAATGGTGGATATAAATTAGTTGTGACAGTTGAGAATATTAAAATATATGAAAAGAAATAGCGGGTCGGATGGACAATGTAAATATGTCTCACATCAATATAATGAGAAGAAGAGTCAAAAATTTGCTTGATCGTATTCCTCTTAATGATATATGATAGAAGTAAAACTGTTTTTCTTGGATTGAGTTGTTCCATGAGCATGAGATGGAATCTCTGAGTGAAAGTTTCCAAGATTGGAATTTGGTCTATCAGCTTATTGCATGTGAAATTTTAGTTCAATTGGTTAAGAGAAGATGTTGGGGTCATGGATTTT
Source organism: Asterella californica (assembly GCA_036924285.1). Classification (NCBI taxonomy): domain Eukaryota; kingdom Viridiplantae; phylum Streptophyta; class Marchantiopsida; order Marchantiales; family Aytoniaceae; genus Asterella; species Asterella californica. Next base: position 19,677,003 of record JAYKYS010000008.1, read on the forward strand.
AGCCACCGGGGTCTGTAAAACTCATAAGTTAACACAAACGAAAGGCTTGGTCCATTTCGGACAATTGATTTGAGGTCTGAAGCTGAAATTTCATAGAGTAGTAGTGAAGGGTCAGAGGGAATTTCTTGTGAAGTTTGAGCTCGTTTGGAAGTTCGAGGTGGGAGCACAAGGTTGTCAAAGTACAGATTGCAGAGTGGCGAGTTTTGAAAGTGAAAATTGATTTCACCTACTTGGCTAACTTCGACCAAACGACTTGGGGTTTGGAGGTGGAACTTCATGGAAGTGCTGCAAGGGAGATGAAGGAGCTATGTTGTGAATTTAGCACGAAGATCGTACTCAAATAAGACGTTACACTATGTCAAAGTTGCTGATTGAAAATCTCTAACAGCAAGATAACATTATCTTTGACATCACGTCTTGAGCTCATTGGTTACTAACTGTCTACATGTCTTATCTTATTGGAAAGCTTGTATAGTAGGACTATCTGTTGTTGTAAGGTTCATCAATCATTCTCATACCAATGAACCGTAGGAAGTCAAAAAGTTGAGTGTTTAGATAGCTTAGCGGAGAAAATCAATGGAGTATTGCTAGTGCACATTTGAAGGTGCTTTTGTGATGTAAGCACATGTTTATCATGTTGAATCCTTCTTGTACTTAGAATAAGGTTGAACGTCCAGTTGTGGTGGTCAGGTCAGACGTACTTGAGGTCAGGCTAGATCAGGAGAAACCAAGACAAAGCTTGATAAATTAGATATTGATGGCATTAGTATTTCATCGAGTAGATCCAAGATCTTGCTATATCTCTCTACAGCCAGATACCATGTGTATTCTCAGACCAAACTTCACGATCTACGACACCGATGTTTGGATGGAAAGCTGAGCTATGTAGCAGACTGGCTATGCAATAACTTCCTCATGTTACGTTTGGGTATCCGGCTGTCACTTTGACAAACTCTTCGGAACAACGAAGCGTCCTTTGTGTTATCCTGAGCTACAAGCATTCATGACAACCACACTAGAAAGACGCCTCTGTACCAATGGATGGGACGCATGAATAAAATATTCAGTAAATCCAACTCAAGTCGTGGTCAAACTATCCTCCTCTCTCACCTCACGAGAAAGATCAGGAGTCGAAACCTTATTCGTACTCTTCCTCTTAAGACGTGAAGGTCGAGCACTAGTCTCGTTCAAATCAATGCATCTTTGGGCTGCTGGACGTGATGGAGTGGGTGATCACGAAGAAATTGATGGTGGTATGGATATTGGTGGTGTAAGTACAAGGAGGTCTTGGGTTGTCTGACTCCTGAAATCATAGCTTTGACCATGTTCGTCATGATCTGAGCCATGTCATCAACAGACGCAACATAGTTTGACTTGGGTGTATATAACATCAGGTTGAGAGGTACCAACACCATCTATGGTGTGAAAATGTCTAACGAAGACAGATCTATAAGTGATTATCCATGATCATGACCTAAACCACCGAGGGTGATCATGGTTAGGTAACCAGAGTAATACAACAATGAGAAGGCTAGAAAGTTGGCTGAAAATATGTAGTAGTCAATGTAGTTGAGACCACCGAAGGCTATTTGTACGCTAGAACTATGATGGGTTCTGCCAATGGACGAGAGGTAGAAAGGGTGAGGTAAGAAATCTGTTCAAGTGACCTAATAGAGAGCTAGACAATAGAAGCGCAGTGATGTCAAGCTCAGGAGGGATTTTGAAGGAGTCTGAAAGTCAAAACTGATGCATATAAAGCTATGGTGGGTCCTTACAAGAGCTAGACAGATCTAGAATAGAAATAGAAGAGCTTAAGTGAGGTTACAAGGTCGAAATATAGAACTGAGAAGCTCTAGATAGATCTGTTGGTCTAGAAGGAATGTGTGGGGTGGGTTTCTGACCCAGGAGACAAGATACATGCTCCATGAAGCAATTCAGGGTACAAAAAGAGACAAAGAAGCTGCAAGAAGGCACAACAAGCATTCAAAATCACATTCATGTGGGTACATTCACTCATACATCGAATTTGAAGACAATAGGTGTGCATGCTTAACCTCCAGCAAGCAGAACTCAAATTTCAGGGGTTATACACACAAGATTTGATCATTTTGCATGACTAACAAATAAAAATGAGTGTTTGTGACAGGGAACATAAGGCATTTGAACTTACAAGCATCATATCATTACATAGCAACTACAAGTATCTTCCTTCGGATGATCCAATGCGACTGATCAATGATGAAAAGGACACATGATCTATCTAGGTTTGTCCTGATGCATCTCATTGACAAGAAACATGGACTGCCATTGAAAATGAAGAGATTAGAAAAGAAAGATCCAGAATGACACGAATGTCAATACTATTTCAGCCCTATCATTTCGAAAGGTGGTTCATATTTATTTCTATTTCACATTTCATGCCAAGTTTCCATTTCACATAATATTTAAATTTCTTTCTTGTGTTCATAATACCACGTAATACCTCTTGCATCTTGGGTGAAAATTCACAACAACGAAAGATATTTAAAGAGCGTGTAAGCACTATATGATTTCTTATTGGATATGGTCATGCTTGCTGAAAGCTTTCTCCAACAATACTGCTTAGTGATTCAACGGATTGATGACTATCACAAGTTACGACATATACTTTCGATATGTATGCACGAGTTGTCAAATGTTGCTATACAAGAAGTAACTTTTTATCTCTCAAAGTTGTTAAGGTATAGATTTTACTAAATCGAACTTTGTGTATTCTCTCATATTCATGACTAACATGTTTTTCTTGACGTGCCTCATTTCATAGATGGATTTGCACAAAGGAAATTGTTGTAGAAACCATTCATTAAATGAAAGTCTTTGAAGCACGCACACTCTGCAAGTTAGAGGGAGTCTTGCCACCATCATTTTTTGACATTCAGGTTCACGTACTTGTCCATCTTGTGCACGAAGTTTCTATTTGTGACCTTGTTCATTACATATGGTGTATTAATTGGAGCGATACCAGCAATTCTTGTAAGATCTTGTACGTCAAAGAGCTCATCTTGAAGGTGCATTGCAAAAGACTATTTACATACATAAGTTATGTTCTTGTGTTTTTACATAGTGGGGCAATTGGATCTTCACGCTCTTCTTCTCTATGAAGAAAAAGAAGACGAAAGAATGACTGGAGAAGTCCTTCTTAGACCTAGTTCAGTGTGAGTCTTGACGTTCACAAACTGGATCAAGTTCACAATTTTTGCCTCCATAACAGTTTTGAAATGAAAAAGTGGATTTCGTTCTACGAGCAAGAAAGAGATGGTGTTTTTGATGCTGGTGCTTGGACTAGACGAGCATTCCCACGGCTCAAGACTTACATGCAAGATATTCAGAGGAGGATCGAGTCCATGTGTATTCTAGAGGAGGCTATCAGTCAATATCCTCCTATCAGTGATGATGTAAGAGTGTTAATCCGAGGTCCAAGCCAAAACGCTAAAAGCTACACTCAGTTATGAGCACAAAGAAGACACATGAGGGTCAAATGTTTAGACGAGAAGGTATCACGGATAGCTGATTCGAGAGTATGATCTTTCACTCAAGACTGTAGAACAAGTGGTCATGATGTAAAAATAGAACGTGCAACATTATCTTACTTTGGAGTCGTTGAGGATATTTTAGAACTTGAAGTTTTGGACCTCATGCAGATTGTACTCTCTTGCAGATGGTACAAGTCTTAGTTACGTGGACCACATGCTACAATGACTACAAATGAGTGTGGTATGACAAGTACTGATACTACGGAGAATTTTACGGCATGATCGAAGTACTGATGAGTCATTTGCATATCCATCGTAGATAGAGCAGTGCTTTTACGTTCAGTGTTCTTCCAACCCACATTGGTCTATAGTAGTCCCGTATATACCACAAGAGCGACACATTATACAGGAGACATCAGATGTACTTGTTTGATGATGTTGTACAAGATGATTAAACATATATTTCACAATTATTTAATAAACTTATATGACATATATGATCATTTTGTCTACTGTGTAAACTCTATGAGTATACACATAATACTCATAGAGTTTCTCATGCGTATCTTATCACAAATAGTCTTGTAAAACTTATGTAAGACTTGTGGTACAAAATGCATCATAAATTTTACTATAGAATATATATCACATAGCATACTATGTACATTACATCACAACTTGCGATATACATTCTATCGTAAATTTTACAATCCACAACGCATCATATATATATGATATAAAATACATCATAAAATTTACCATGTAATCAATATCACATATTTATGATGCACAACGCATTGTATATTTAAGATGTATTTCACAAGTTACGATTGCTATTGCATCGTAAGTCTCTAATGGTATTTAAGTTTTTCTCGATGTGTTCAAAATAGATGTTTATAGATGGGTTTTGTATGCATTTTTTTTACTTTACGCGTGGTAAAGTAAAAGAACTCACATTGTTAATGTCTTAAATCTGTAGTAGTGTGAGGGTTCTTGATTTTGTAAATGTCTTAAATCTGTAGTAGTGTGAGGGTTCTTGATTTGCCAAAAGTGCACGTTTACCTCTCATAAACCCCGTGATTACATGAATGTAAGTAAAACATGAAATTTTTATTGATCACAATCAGACAAAGAAGCTGATAAAGTTTAGGGATCAGGATGGGGAAGTACCCATTTCGCACTGCCTCAAATAGTGAAAGTGCGTAGGTAATCGGATGAAACGTGACGTGCTCCGAAACCACTCGTCCGACAACTCTGACACAAGCCACGAGGAATATAATACTGATAGTGAAATCGTCTGAACCCTAGAAAAGCCCTAGAAACAGTCGAAACACCCTAGACCCAAACACCCTGTCCCCTGCACCTTATATACTCAAACTAGGGGTTTAATCGCACCAGTTGCATCGGTCAGTTGAGAGCAGCATTTATATATTAATCTTCTTTCTCCTGTTTCTTCCGACTCTGATATGATTCAACCGTCATACTGGAATCAGATACCTGTGTTAAACCCCAGGTGCTGGTATCAAAGCAAGGAAAGGAATATCCTGCTTTTTCCTCGTGTACTTCAGGTACCAGTCAGAGAGAAGATACTGTTTAGTTCCAAGAAACCACAAGAAACTCGTTTCAACGTTTCTCAATCGATACTCAATAATTAGCTCTGAACTCAATCATAGAGAGTAAAGCTCTTCGCAATGGAGAGCTTTGATTCAAGTCTTCACTTAATGGATTCAACACGGTCAGATTCTCGCAGGCAAATTCCATCAGCAAAAGAATTTTGGGTATAATGGTTCTATTTCGTTCTTCCGCAGATCTAGATCTTGACAGCCCACCTGCAAAATGAGACCGGGGGTTTAAAGCTCGGAAAACCGAACCGATGAATAAACGATAAGCTTTCGTGTCACAGGAACCACACCACCTGGTGAAACAGGTGCATGTTAGCAACTGATGCGGTTAAACCCCTAGTTTGAGTATATAAGGTGCAGGGGACAGTGTGTTTGGGTTTAGTATAGAATTTTTAATTCTACTTCTACGGGGGACATTTATTTAGTTTTTGATAATAACAAGTCGACAAAAGTTCCCCATAAGTTAATGTTACATGGATATTTCGTCTTTTCTGAATACCTGTTTGGTCCACCTCCTGACCAAACAGTTCTCCAGATTATAGGTGGCACATATAAATAGAGTGAGACTTACATTTCAACTTTTAAATCACGATGATTGTTAACGTGTTACCATGTTCCATAATTTTTTTTAAAAACTTTAATCAGTTCGCACATTGTCCATCATGCAAAATCATTTAGGATGTCCACAACGGGACATAGTCATGGTTCTAGGAAGCCACTCAGTTAATGGAAGTGGTTACACGGTTTTGCTTGAACTCAATCGCGTGTTCACGACAAGTCTCATAAATTTAACACCTATACGCAACACCTTTAATTTGTTCATCTCTGTGTAGTTCTAACTTCTTTCTAGTCACCAGATCTAGACATGAGTGATTTGAGCGCTAAAAAATGAGTGAAATGAGTGAAACTACTCCAGGGACATGACGTGAAGACTGGTCTGAAGAACTTTACTACTGGAAAACTGGGACTCGAAGGCCACCACATACATCTGTACATGTGCGGGTTCGACAAGGTACTTTCGATCGTATGCAGAATATGATTTTTATTTCATCTCGTCTTGTCAACAACGTTTTAGGCATGCGCAGGATGACCGTTTCGTGCTTCTTGCCCACACTCACGTTTCTCTTCAGTTATACTTTCGATCAGACTATCATTCAAAACACACAATTCCATCCACTTATCAGTGATACATGTACACGAATACTGCAATTGCTCTTTAGTGTCTCATTAACTAATTTTCTCCTCTTGACGCCGTATATCACCTACCATGGCCACATGGTGAACGCAGATGTGAAATCAACAGAAGACGAGTCAAAATCTGAGCTCGTCTCTCCTAAAAAATTGATTATCTTGGTAACAGCAACGACTATCACAAGAAAGTGCTACATGTTTCATCATTCTGCCAAAAGGTGTACAGTCGAAAGTCCCTGCACACCATCTGATCAACATTAACGATGGATTCCCACGCTCTCCTTACATTCTCAATGATTCAAAAACTTTATGTGATGCACACATGGCTCCAGATGCCTTTTGCCATTAATCTGAATTCAACTTTTATTGCAGAGATGGTTACAGAACGTAAGGGGAGAAGTCGCACCTGCATGAATATTGAGCAAACCTTTCGCTCAAGGGCTGGTTCATTTAGCATCCTCAGCACTGGCATAACAACGTCTGTGCTATGTGCATCGCACATAGTCCTTGCTAGTTGCATACTACATAGAACTGCAAACAACTATGGCATGCAGGCTGAGATATCCAGAATTCATGGTGTAAACCAAGAAAGACCCAGTGATAATGGCTCAGAAGTTCGACTTCAGTTAGCTAGTACAGTTTCCAGATGGTAAGTGGGCTTTAATTTGTTTCAATGCGAATCACCTACTAGCTCGTCATCTATACACAGGGGGGTGCCTAATTTCCGTTTTACTACTTTGGAAGCTCTGCACCTCAGTCTCACAGACTCCGTTAGTTTCAGCAAACCCAATCGATACTTTCTTGTAGACATTTCGAAATTATCGAAATACTCCGGAAATCTCTGCTCCCGAGCCTTTTTCTCGTTCTTGCAATTGTGCATGTCGATCTGTGAATGGGCAGGGTTATATTACGTTGAGCACTACGCAAGGACCTTCTCGAACCTGCACACATGTGGCCACCGCAGTTCAGGCAGCAGCAGAAGCTTGGCTGGTTCCGGAGGCCAGCCAGAACAATCGACAGCCCGCAGTCGGCATGTAGAAGCGTTAGGTATTTTCTCTGGTATTTTGTCCGAGTTTTGGGATGTATGTCTGAATATACGTTGGGAACAAACTATTCGATCAACTAGTCTTTTGTTAAACTTGTAAAATGGATGACGTCCGGATCCGAGTGGCCAGCAGTTGGTACTTTTGTGAAGAATCACAAGAATCACAAAAGTACCAACTTTTGTGAAATCTTGAATGGAGTAGTTTCTTTTTGGCGTCAATGAAAGGAAATTTATTACGAGTCATCAACAGGGCGGACACAAAAAGTGTCAAGCCTCACCCAAAGGATCATTGGCGACCGGCACCGTCTCACCACACAGGGAGGACGATGGCCGGGAAACCAAGGAACAAGAACATCGAAAGTTAAAAGTTCCTAGTCCTACACCAAGGAAGACGGAGAGAACTGGAGTTTTCTTTCCCACCCGAATCCATCTTGAATTCTTTCTCATCTCTTGTCTAGTGGAGAAGAGTAGCGAACCCCCTCAAAACTTTTAACATGTCGGCTGCAGGTTTCATCTGAAAAGGAGTCCCTAACACTCCCATGCTACTGCAATTGCTATTGGGTGTACTAGGCGATGCTTTCCGCTGGAATTCGTGTCCCTACAGAGGGTTACCTCCATTTCAAGCTCGGCGAGAAGCTTAAGATTAGTTCACATCTCATCATGCAGGAAGTGTCACGAGCTATGCATCTCTTCCACTCCATGCTCCGGTCGAGTCCATCCTGCACCCACAACGTGCAGAGTAGAGTATGACTTCTCTATGTCGGACTCCGATCCATGTAGACTTCGGAAACATGGTCTTTTGTTCAGCGAGGACATTCATTATCCTGGGTCTTGAACTGTAGCTGCGTTCTTCCTTGTCAAGATAAACGGGGCTTTCTACGCTAACTTAGTTTGCAGCATGTCTTAGATATATATTTACTCGGTTATATATGATCAATGCCTAGTACCTATTGATGTTCTATCCTGGTCGCCGAATGCAGATCTCGTCACAAGCTCTTTGCTCGGAAGTCCCGGATCTGTGAAGCTAGTAAGCTTTGCAGAATTATAACGAGGAGCTCAAGTAAAGCAGAGACGAGCTCAGATTTTGACCCGGCTTCTGTTGATTTCACAGCTGCGTTCACCATGTGGCCATGGTAGGTGTACGGCGTCAAGAGGAGAAAATTATGTAATGAGACACTAGAGCAATTGCAACATTCGTGTACATGTATAACTGATAAGTGGATGGTACTGTGTGTTTTGAAGGATAGTCTGATCGAAAGTATAACTGAAGAGAAACGTGTGTGTGGGCAAGAAGCACGAGACGGTCATCCTGCGCATGTTGTTGACAGAATGTAACGTAAACGTTGTTGACAGAGACGAGATGAAATAAAAATCATCTTCTGCGTCCGATCGAAAGTACCTTGTCGAACCCGCACATGTACAGATGTATGTGGTGGCCTTCGAGTCCCAGTTTTCCAGTAGTAATGTTCTTCAGACCAGTCTTCACGTCATGCCCCTGGAGTAGTTTCACTCATTTCACTCCTTTTTGAGCGCTCAAATCACTCATGTCTAGATCTGGTGACTAGAAAGAAGTTAGATCACTCAAAACTCTCTTTGCTTCCCTCATATGTATTATTGTGAGAGACACCATAGTTTGACTGAGTTTGCTGACTGCATAAGAGATATCTAATCTAGTAGTGACAGTCAAGTAAATCAACTTCCCAATCAGTTTCTTGAATTCTGTGGCTCGTTATCAACAGAAGAAAGTAGTCACTCTTTAGAGATAACTATGGGAGTAGGCGCAGGCTTGAACTTCTCCATCTGAAAATCCAGAAGTATGCTTTCTGCGTATCTTGTCATGAGTGAGATACATCATGTAGTGTCTTCTAAAAACTGAACTCCAAGACAAAAGTTGAGAAGTCTTAGATCCTTCATATCAACCTCTTGTAGTAAAGTTTGTTGAACCTTTTGTACTCTTCCATGATTACTTCCGGATATTATAAGATCATCCATGTATCATAATAATAACACAGTACTTTGAGAAGTAATCAAAACATAGAAGTTTGGATCACCTCTAGTAGATGAGAAACCTTGTTGCTTCAAGAAGGTGTCTATTCTTGTGTACCAAGCTCTTGGAGCTTGTTTGAGATCATACAATGCCTTATGTAGCTTGCACTCTAATTGTTCACTTCCTGTATGAACAAATCCAGGTGGTGGTTTCAAGTAGATGTCTTCTTGAAGAATCTCATTAAGAAATGCATTCTTGACATCCATTTGTAGACATTTCCAACCATGCAAGTTTTGCAAGGGCAAAAAGAACTCGAATGGAGTTGAGTTTTACCACAAGTGTGAAAGTCTCTTGAAAATCCTCTCCCGCAGTCTGCAAGTAGCCTTTTCCAATAGGACGAGCCTTGTATCTCTCAATTTATTCATCCGCATGTGATCTTATGAATTCACTTAAAGCCAAGTGGGTTTATAAGATGGAACAGGTACTAGGCTCCAAGTATCATTTTTTAATAATGCATCATATTCTTCCTTCATTGCACGTCTCCATTGATCTTTACTGAAAGCCTCCTCGAATGAAATAGTTTTTCTGTCACCTTGAGCTTCAACTATGAGAATACAATCCTCTAGTCTTGCAGGAACCTTCTGGAGTAGTCTGGTGTACGAGAGGCGAATCTGTTATAGTTGGACATGAATCAGTAACTTCAACTTGTGTAGGTGGTGGTTCTTGCTGAGCTTCTTCTTCATGATTCTCTGAAGTAGGTGTTTGGAATGAGAGAGGTGGCAGATCAGAGAGATGATGTTGTGTTGTGAATTTTGATGTGGAGGACCTCTAAAAGTACTACATCTCGACTGATAATGATCTCTCTTGCAGCACTAAAGTCTATAGTCTTTTTCTCTTGCTAGATATTCGATCAATGTACGGATCTGAGATCTATCATCAAACTTTTAGAGCAATTTTTTAGGAGTTCTAGCATATGCTTTATAGCCAAAAATTCGTGGGTTAGAGAGGTATGGTTTCTTTCCCTTGAAAGCTTCAAATGGAGTTTTGTTAGGAACAGCACTTGTTGGACTTCAGTTCAGAAGATAAACCGCAGTATTCACAGCTTCAACCCTCAAAGATCTTGTGGTAGATCTTGCTCATTGAGAAGACTTCTTGCCATCTCCACAACAATTCTATTCTTTCGTTCAACCACTCCATTTTGCTAAGGTGTGTATGTCGTAGTATCTCCTTTTCAGAAAAATATTTGTCAAAGTCTTGGAAGTGAACTCTCCTCCTCTATCACATCATAGACTCTTCACTAGTTGTCCAGTTTGTCGTTCCACCATGTTAACAAGCTGTTGAAAATGTGAGAGTGCTTCATACTTTCTTAACAAGAAGAAAATCCAAATATTTCTCGAGAAATCATCAACAACAAGCATGAAGTACTTAGAACCCTCAAGCAAAATAGTCTCAGTAAGTCCACAAAGATCTGTATGTAGCAGCCGAAGGATTTCTGTTGCTCGTGTTGCAATAGATTTGAAAAACTTCCTTCGGGTCTACTTAGACTTGAGACAACTTCACATGGGGTGTTAACATGGATCAGTTTGGAAATACCAAGGGTCAAGTCCTCATGGAACAACTTTCACATTCTCTGATAATGTAAGTGTCCAAGTCGAAGATGTCATAATTGACTCGTATTTGTTACAGCAGCTGAAACCGGAAAAATCAAAGATAAGGCTTGTAATTCATACAAGTGGTCAACCTTCAGCCGTGTGGCTACCATAGATCCTTGGTCGAGAATGGAACAGCCTTGTGCATCAAATGAGAATTGAAATCCATTTGCAGCAAGTTTACCAACACTTAATAAATTGTGCACCAACTAGGTACAAAGCAAACACCTCCAATGGTTCTAATCTGACTTGAAAGAAGCTTGATATGAATGTTCCCTTCTCCCTTGACTTGATATCTCGTATCATCACCTAGTCGTACCTCTGATCCATTAAGAGGATGGAAATCTTGGAACCATTCTTTCTTCGATGTGATGTGTTTCGATGCTCCAGAATCAATCCACCATTGTTGGTCATGAACACTTATACACATGGCAGTGAATAAAAGCTTCTCTTCATGATCATATGTATGTATGAAGTTACCTCTGTTGGTGTTTGAACGTTGATCAAACGCTTTCTTCTGGCACTAATATGTGAAGTGACCACGTTTCTTACAATCGTTGCAATTCTCTAATTTTTGTTCGTTGGAATTGTTGAACTTGCCCTTTGAGTCTCGTGTAGAACTTCCTCGCTTGTTCTCTCATTGCTCCTTGTGTCTAGATTGTAAATCTTGAGGTCTACCACGTTTCTGATCCCTCCTCCTAGAGAAGAAAGTAGCATTAGTGGCAGTTGCTTGAGTGGGCTTGGTCTCGATGTTCATAGCTTCTTGCAAAGCTAGTGTCTGCAATTCTTCAAATGTGACAGGCGACTTACGTACATCCACAGCTTTGACAAAATGCTTGTATGGTTCTGGTAAACTCTGGAGCACTATCAATAAGAAGTAGTCACATCTATAGCCTCGCCTAGATTCTTTCAATTCTTGTACCGGACTTTTTGTTGTATTCAAATGCTCTTCAAGTGAAATTGTTGCAACCATTTGTAAAGTATTCAACTTTCTAGGAAGCATTCTCTTTCTCCCACGAGTTACTTCTTCATGTTTTTTGATGAATATATCTCAAGTCTCTTTTGAAGTTTTAGCCTCCAAGATATCTAAGACTTCAAAGTCTTTGATAGTCATCTTGATGATGGCAAGTGCTTGTTTATTTCGTTTATTTCAAGATTTGACAGCTGCTGGTGATCCAAGAGATCTCTCTTCGTCACCTAGCACAATGTCTCACCAGTCGTAATTCTAGAATATGAGTTCAACCTTGAAACACCATATTGGATAGTTTGTATCGTCCAATTATGATGATCGTGAAGCAAGTTATCACTCACGTTAGCCATCGATAGAATATCAAATAGCTGAAAAAATTTAAAAACTTCCCAGAGTGGTTGTGGAGGTGGAAGTAGTGTCTATATTATTATCTTCAGCAATCCAATCAAGCACTGAAAAAATCTCAAAAACGTCAAATTCAATAGTTAAGGCTTTTAAAAACACAATCAAAGTTGTGTTGATCAAGATTTTCTCCAAGTGTAACTTCCTTATACGAGCTCCGTTTGAATCCAAAGTTGAACAGTTGGAAAGCTCTTTCTGAAATCTTTACATGAAGGAAGAGCCTCTCTAAGGCCAAAAGAATTCTCAGAATTGCCAAGTTGATCTCCTTCACCTCCAAAAAAATAGTCAAAAATGTTTTGACCAGAAAACTGCTTGGCGTGGCATGTTTTATCCTCCCTTTTTTCTCTCTTTTCTGTTGAAGATGGTATCCTTTTTCACTCTCTGGTTCCTCAAGCTCCTTGCTAATGCTCCGATCTGAGCTCTGATACCATGTAATCCATGGATATCATATGCTTACATATATCATGCCTCTCGCTAGCTAGTACAAATGCTAAGAGCTAGTAGACTGGATCCTGAGTTATTTAAACCAATACTCCTCTGATTGCTATGATATGGCACTTCGAGAGAAGCTAAGCACATGTGAATTCGCTTGATTCTCACTTTCAGTGGCTGCATGTGCATCGTGTTGTACACGGTTCACTGTGCGCACTCACCAGCTGCCAGCTCTCAGCTGTTGTTTTCCCGATAATAAGATCCTTTCAGAAATAAACGTACTGTTTCTAATTTGCTACATATATGCACTCGACTCAACGACACCATGGCCATGTGCAACGGTTGCTCTGACACACGAATTTTGGTCCGGTCGGTGTACGATTGCAAGTTGTCAGGTGTAGCTCCACAAACGAGATATCGATCCACATTCCACTTGGACTGTGGAATGTACGAAGCAATCTTCCTCCATTCTCCTTTGATTAGCTAGCTGGTGGTGCAGGAGAAGATACATGTGGGCTACGTATATATCGTCAAAAGGAGATAGAATTTTGTATGACAAGTTGGAATAATGTTGGAAACTTTCGGACTAGTCAATGGAATGGATCAGGCCAAAACTCAGAGGTGGATGAAGACTGGAAGCAGAACTTAAAGGTATATACATAGTCGAGAAATTTGAGAGAATTTAGAGCTGCCTGGCAGATTTTGATAGCCTGAATATAAATCAGCATATTACAGGAGATTCCGATCAAAAATCGTGTTCCCGTGCCAGACTGAAGTTCTTTATATGCAAAATTGCTTCACACTAATGCTTGAAATGGTTTAATTTGTGACAGTCGACCATTGGGTGTAACGACCACACATGTAGAACATTTGCTGCATTGTCGACGACCTCGCGCTCGTCAAGATCGCCTCAGACGAACAGAATGGAGGCCGATATCTTATGTTACAAAGTTCTTTACCTGGTCCAAGAGCAGATCATGGATCTGACTACGACCCAGGGAGTAACGGCTGATAGAAACAGAAGCGCTCCATGATCCATGATAAGCTTAATCAATTTACTTTAGAGAACTTCCAACTCGATGATATCATTCATGACTTCTCTCTGATATGATATCAGTAAACGCTTGACGAGTTCCAGTTCCTGATAGTCAATTTCGACTTCAGACGTTTTGGCTCGAACATAGTAAGATGCGTACCCTGAGAGAAAGGCGCTCCTGAAAACTGTTTCTTCATTGGTGAAATGAACTGTATTAGAATTGCACAAACATAGTGATTATGTTGTCATCTAGCATTACGGAGTTCTGCTATGCTTCCATGGGCAACAGCAGAAGGATGGCCGATCCCTTTACTTCATTCTGCTCCATGTATAATTGATGATATCCATGAAGTTGTTCAGTGCTTCCCGATGCTTGCAAGCTGGTACGTTACTTGTGGCCGTGGAATTCGAAGTTAAAGCACGTCTGAAACAGCGAGCTTCTTGATAGCCAGTCAACAACATATGAGTTCACAGCAACAGATTCTCATCTTAAAAAGGCTAGCAAATTTCCCCACAAAAACTCGACACACCACTCGTTCTGGAGCGCAGTTGCGCTTAATCGCTGCCTGGATATAGCAGTTCATTACTGTAACTGTGAACCGATTAATTACAAGCTAAGGACTACTGACGCTGGTTTGCAGTCATCTACAGTAGGATTGGAAACGGATGCGGCTGGTTGTGTTACATATATACAGTAGAAAGTTGTTGTAATGTCATATTTCCTGAAAACTGTAGGAACACAGAGTGTGGAAACCTATCCAGATGTCATAGTTACCCTGATATAGTAGCTTCGGAAGGTACAGAATTCTGTGGACACTTCCGAACATCTAGCAAATCTGATGTGCTCAACAAGACTGAATTAACCTCATCATGGCATCTCGGTGAGCACTTGTCTGGCGTGATAAAGTGTATTACCCGGGGAAGACTTGAACTTCCGACCTCCGGTAGGTTCGCTGCTTTATTACTGGCGCGCAGGCCTCTTCCGCCACCTCCAAGTTGGAATGAAATGCAGGCGTGGCTTAATATGTCAGTATTCACAACGTTAAGTTTGAAAAGCGTACAAGAACTCCTCAGCAGAACTTTCTGTGCAACCGATGCCTTGGAAACAATACTAAATATCACTTTAAGACTACGAATGCATCATCGACTAGTATAAAGAATGGGTCAACAGTAGCTTAGCCATTCCTCACGAACTGAGCTATTTCACCCGAAAGTTTATTTGCCAGTTCGTGGTAACGAAACGCATAAAATCCGTGAAAAGCATCATCGTAAGTTACGAGCTTGATCTTCGTACGACACCTTTTCAAGGTTTCATAGTACAAAAGTTGCCAATCCAGCAATGAATCTTGTCCTCCCACCACCATAAATGTGTAAGAAAATGAACGCTGCTGACTCCGCAGAAGGTCATCCATTTTGGGGAAGATGGTGGCTGGAGGAGGTAGCGCTGGTTTCCAAAACAGGTCTAAGGAACAAGGCAATGCGTGAGCAGAACGCAGCTTTGACTTTACTCAATTAACGTCATCATGGCATCTCGGTGAGCACTTGTCTGGCGTCTATAGTCTTGGCTTGATTGCTGATTATGTTGGAGAAACAGGCATGACTATGTACAGATAGTGACGACGTTAAGATTGAAAAGCGTCTCCACACGTATAGTACGGCGAAGGTGCTTCTCATCAGTGAATACAGCAGCCAGGGAACAACCAGGATGGGGCGTTCGAACTTGAAAGGCCTTTGCAGTTCTCACGTTACTGGCAGTTCCTGGCAAATTCTACGTTTCCTCGCATGTACCACTCTTTGCAATTCTCACATTACTGGCAGTTCCTGGCAAATTCTACGTTTCCTCGAATGTACCACTCTACTGCTGTTTTGATTCCAGATGCTCGTGGCTGGGATACTACTGCTTCGAGCTCACGAAGAATGGTTCAGTTCTCCACGGCTGTACGTATAGAGGCTTCAATCCTCCTTAACTGCATCGTTCCAAAGACGAACTTGAGAGTCGAGACCAGTGAGGCTCAGGTCCCTTTCGTGAACAGAGATCGATCCCGCCCACACTAGCTACTACAAATAGTATGCGGTATCTTTGATTTCCAATTGCCCCCCTCATCATCATGGCAATGGACGAGGACCGATTCTGCACTAGAACGAAGAGTTTGCAGTATCTTCTAACTACCTCAGGGAGGACGAGACAGATCTATAGACCGGTTCGAATACTGGCTAAATGCTGTACACAAGAGAACCAGAGGGTACCTTCTGCTCTATACAGTTGCACCAGCACTCATATTATATACTTTCTATTGTCCATGAATTCCAAGGAGTCGGTAGCTATAGCACAGGCATCCGAGTCCAGTTACTCCGGATCCCCGGAGAGTGATGCAAGCAACCAACACATCTAGATACTGTAGTTTGGTTACTATACTGCCCCCCTTCTGTCTTCAAAGCTTGCTTATACGTAATACTGCAAAATTCGAGTCACTTTAATCCTCAGTTAGTTGTTTCGCCACGGTTCTCATCATATCTTCCACAATAACTACTGCGTAACTACTATTAAACTACTACGCAGAAACTGTTCGAGTGATAAGTTCACATACGAGCTGATTCGGATCAATATAGTTGAGTATATATAATGGTACACGGGTAAAGCAGTTTCCAGAGAAAACAGTAACTTCCCCTGCACACTTAGGTAACCCCAAACAGTTTTGAGTCCATGAATGTACAAAGTGAGTAACAAAGCATGGTGTACATGTTCGCTAACTTGGTCGGACCAAGGGGAAATGTGTAAGGAAACCACATTTCCAAGATAGTACCCAAGTAGAGAAGTGTAACAGAGATTACAAATACAATATGCGACGCATAATGATCTAAGTGAATTAGCATCTATAACTGTAATATAGAGCGGTAAAGCTAACAGTAAATTGCATTAAAAGCGAGTTATCTATATAATGACAAGCATGAACATACCGAAGACAATGTGCAACGTCGGGGGAAACCATCATAAAGTAA
The DNA here is from genome assembly GCA_036924285.1 of Asterella californica. NCBI lineage: Eukaryota > Viridiplantae > Streptophyta > Marchantiopsida > Marchantiales > Aytoniaceae > Asterella > Asterella californica. The sequence goes on from JAYKYS010000008.1 coordinate 19,693,849, forward strand.
CAGAGAATAATTGAAACAGCTTTTGCAACACCAGATTGCCAACCATGAAGAAGGTTAGAGGCAATTTTCTTAACAAAGGTCCCAGACATGTAGGTAATGAGTAGGTGTACACTGAAAGTAGGGAAGAACCCGAACTGAATCGTGAAATGTATTCCTGATTAGTTTTCCATGTCAAAAGGCAACTTCAGTTTGGAAACGATGGGCCAATAAGAGAAACATAAAAATCACAGTATACAGGTGAGAAGTGGTTACTAGTGTAGATTATTTAGTTGAGTATTTTAGAGCTCGGTAAACAGTCGCTAGCCTATCATAAGCTTGACGGAGTCATTTGCAGGGCTCATTAACATTTAGTTCTCACTGAGAGGTAGAATGAGCCACCTAACAGTCGTTGGGTCCAGAAAATCTTTTGAAGCTTTACATCTTAAGAGCTACTGAGTGACATGTTCAAATTCGAACCACGTGGGGAATCGAGAGCGTATCCGAACTCTCTACACATGCATTCTCCTGTCTGCGTTGATCAGAAGGTACAGAAGTGTAACTGTATGTCTTACAAGACCATCACATGTTGTTGCACAAGATATCAGGCCAGCTGTACATATGATAATGGTCTCGGCTGGTAAGGTAACCATTCGTCAAACGATCTGTAAGTTCCTCAGTACGACGTTTTACTTATCATAAACCCGTGTTGTCAGGTTTTCATGTGGTAGTTTACGGAAACTCGAGCTCCCAAGCGGAGGAATGCTGGAGCTGAGAATCTCCTGAGAAGCTTCAAGACTGCAGCCTACGCCTTTGACTTTACAGGTCACCCTGCATGCAAATGATAATATTTGAGACTCACCATCTTCTCTGCAGTCGATTACGACTGAGTCTTTTCTACAGGAACCTACCTACGTCCCGGGAAATGAAGTCCTTATTCTCAGCAGTTGTCACCTTCACCTTTAGAGTGAAGAGGTATCTCACTCTAAAGTGTGAGTCCAACGTAACCAGGCCTGACCGATCTCAGTTACTGATTCTCACTGGCGATGCCGATCTATGTCACAAAGGTGAATGGCAGATAGTTTTATATGCAGTTAAAGTCTAGCGTAAAGATGAGACGATGAAACGACTGAGAAACAACACATGCACGATGTTCCGACAATGAAATGGAACAAACTGCCTGTCATGTTCGAGCAAATAACTAGCTACACATGCCAGGATATCATATCGCACTCTTAAATTAGAACTGAACTCGGTGTTCCACAAAATATCTGGAGGAATTGGTTGGCTTCAACTTGGTGATGTTAACCGACGTTAACAGTTCTTGGTTCATAGGCGTTTGTGTCCATACATACCTTGAGATTTACAGTTCACTTCCAAAGGTTGGAGGCTCTAACATTGTAACCGGCTTCAGGTAAGAAATGCACCTGTTCAGGAAACCCATTGAAAGCAGAAACAGCAGGGTCGAAAACAAACAGGAGTTGTTAACAACGAATATTTTGGACAATTAGTTTAGTGTCTCACACAGAAGAAACGAGTATGATATAGACGATTTCAATCATGCAATGAGTAGTCACATGATTTACAATCGAATTACTGCAGAAAACCTCGTCTTCCTGCTTCTAAAGCAGTAAATCAGTGCACATAACACCCACTAAACTTGCGTGTCTCCTGAACCTTTGACCAATTCAGAGTATTCTGCGAATAATTTTAGTTCATTTCGCTGCGAAAGGATTCTCAACTTAGAACAACTAACTACAGTACATGAGAGCAAAGACGGCACCTTTACTTCTATCTAGGGACGTGAATTTTCAAACCTTGTTCAGCACACGGAAATGTGCTGAACAAGGTTTGGAAAATGTGCTGAACTTATGACAGGTAAGGACCTAACACGTTGTCAGTACAGAAATTTGAAAAATACCTGCACTCGCAACCTGTTGATCCACGTGCACGCCTGTTGGCTCTTTGGATACGTCTGACGAGTCACTTAACAACTAACACAGATGTCACTGAAAAGTTATGGATAAACGAAAACAGAAAAGGAAAAGAACTCATCGATAACAAGTATGTGGCACAAACCGTCAAACTCAAAAGATCCATAATCCAGATAAATCACTGAAAAATAGTGTCGCATTACAAGTAAACATGATACAGCTCTGACAACCAGCATAATCTTGTAAAAAGTATCAACAGAAAATTTGACATCAGCCTACATCTATATCAGTTTTGCTATCCATCTATCCACACCCATATAGTACACTGGTAGAATTAATGTCACAGAGCAATCTGCCAAATTCGAAGAGATGGTAAGAGAGAAAACGCGTGTAGGATGTACGTGACCTACACACAAACCATGTCACCAGATAATGGCTCGTAGAAGAACTCCTCAGAAGAACTTTCTGTGCAAACCGATGCCTTGGAAACAATACTAAATATCACTTGAAGACTAAGAATGCATCATCGACTAGTATAAAGAATGGGCAACAGTAGCTTAGCCATTTCTGACGAACTGAGCTATTTCACCCAAAAGTTTATTTGCCAGTTCGTGGTGACGAAACGCATAAAATCCGTGAAAAGCATCATCGTAAGTTACGAGCTTGATCTTCGTACCAAACCGTTCCAAGGTTTCGAAGTACAAAAGTTGCCAATCGAGCAATGAATCTTGTCCTCCCACCACCATAAATGTGTAAGGAAATGAAAGCTGCTGAGTCCGCAGAAGGTCGTTCATTTTGGGGAAGACATCACAGTAATGGTGGCTCTTATCGGCTTCTGGAGGTAGCGCTAGTTTCCAAAACAGGTCTAAGGAACAAGGCAATGCTTGGGCAGAACGCAGCTCTGCTGGAGTTCGACGCAGTCCTCCAAATGCAGGCTGGAGTAGGATCAGCCCTGACAAATGCAAAGGTTTGTGGATCTCAGGAGGATATTCTGTAAGAAGGTTGTGTACTATGTTGCCTCCCGCGCTGTCTCCTACTAAAAAGAAACGGTTGAAATCAGCATGAGAAATCAACCATGACTCTAATGTGGACTCAGAATCGAGAACTCCAGCGTCGCTCTCCTCAAACTGCATACAAGCTGCGACTTCAGAAGGTCGCGAAACCAGCTGTGGCTCTCCTGCAGATTTCAGCTCTACATCAACGGCGTCTTTCTCTACTTTTCCAGTTTCTGCATGTGAACGAAGCCACTCAAGAGCAATGTGAGCGTCTTCATACTGACTGGGAAGGCGGTACTCTGGAGCCAGTCTGTACTCTACGGATACTACGATGGCCTCCACATTCTTGCATATGTCCTCGCAGAAGTAATGAAACATGTGACTGTCCACACTCAAACATACAAATCCTCCTCCATGGAAGTACAGGAGCAGTGGGAGCTTGGAGTTGCAAGTATCCGCAATCTCTGGGAGGAAAATTCTAGCGCGAATGTTGGTCTTTTTGTCAATCGTTACATCCTTCGTAGCCACTCCATCCACAAAGGTCGAATTCGGTGGTACAAGAGGCATAGCGGGCCTTGAGAGGGAGAAATCGGTATGGAGAACAAATCCTTTCATTCCATGATGGATCTCTGTCAGATCAAACTTCGGTGGACCGTTTGGTCCTTCAAAGAACTGATCGATATCCCCCATAATTTCAGCTGCTGCTGCCATCTCAAGTCAGGTGAGATCCAGAGAGAGAGAGAGAGAGACAGGAGAACGTCTCGTAATTCTAGAGCAGTAAATATATAGGGCTGATTGTTTATAATAGGATAATCAGTCACGCTCTGAAGATATACTGAACAATGCACTTTCTAGGCCTTTTTTTGCTCTCTGTACGAAAAGCTTTCACTTCGTGAAGGTATACCATACATCTATGTTACAAGAGGTTACTATACCTGGAAATCAAGAGAAACAAATGACCTAGCCTCAAACAAGTGACAACTGAGCTTTAGTTACTCCTGAGTAAAGTGTGTCAAACGCTTGCTACCGAATCAAACTGTGATATCTAACCCCAGACTGACAAAACTTCTTTAACACCGGAAACGGGACGTAAAGGTTGCGACACTCCATAGTAGCAACTGAACCACCCGGCAGTGCTGGAGTAGGGAGTGAGCTTTGCCTGTCTTGGCTCGACTCTCGAGCTTCACGTCCTCTAAAACCTCATCAACTTTTCTTAATGTAACTTTCGGTCAGAAACAATGAAAATGCACTAAAGAGGAAATGAACCAAACGGAGCCTGTCAGCAAGACACGTGAACATCAAGGGGCTATGTGCATAGCCCTCAATTTTAAAGAATAATCATGGTCGTTCACGGCGAAGCAGGTGTTCCTTTCCCAGTTGTTACCTTTCTCAGGGGTATAATATCGTGCGGCATTCTGGACGGCCTTCGGTCTACACAAGACAACGAGAAAACGTCCCGCAACACAACCCTTGACCGTCAGCAGCGAGACGTAATCAATATCTACAAATCTTCCAGAATCTCTTCGAGATACGAAGGGCAGGATCCGACTGCAGATTGTCGTCTAGCTGTCCAGCAAATCGAATGGGTAAGACACCTAAATTTCCAGTCCAATCCATTACCGGTTCTGTATTCAGTACGCACGGAACTCAGTCTCCATTTAAAAGTAAAACACGCGACGGAATGAATAGCCAACGGATGGGAAAGACCCCATCAAGCCTTACAAGGGAAAGAAGACCCGAAGGGTCAAGCAATCAACGCCACGAAGGGAGGAAAAACACCGGGGATAATCTCGCTATCAGTAGTCACCTATCGCTCCTAAAATATCACACATCGGTATATCAAAACTCCTGCATAAAACAAGTGCACATGATCGCTTACTGCAATTGTTCTCCTGAGCGCGACTGCTAAAGCTTTCTGTAGTGCAATGGAAACTCGCTGCCTAAAAAACTTAGTGCAAAAAGAAAAGTGGATGCTGTGAATGTTCCATTGCGAAAGTAAAATGGAAGAGAGGCCATGAGAGGTTCCAGGGTTACCACTTTTCCTTTCTTTTTGCACTACGTTTTTTCTGCAGACACCAACTCACATCGTCTTCTACCAGCTTGTGGTTTACTACACTTCTCTGTTGGAGCATTGCGCGTAAACGAAGCGAGTCGCTCAATTGGATCAAATGCTCCGGACTCTATCCATAACAAACCAACGACTGAATATACTCGAATAAAGGATATGATACTTTTGAAGACAATTACATGAGCCAAGCTATTCGTCACCGTACTTAGAGCCAAAGGTGACTACATCAGAATCGGCTCAAAAGGCTCATGACTAACTAACTATAGCGCAAAGGAATAGGGATAAGCTCATTCTTTAAGCGCCGGGACTATGTACGTACCTCCAGCTAGGTAATGCAGAACACCGGGATTCTGGCAACTTCTTTCGATCGATGGCCGATTTTGGAACCGACGAAACTTGTTTTCGAGGTTTTCAAACGGCCAATGTCAATCAGTTGTTGCCCGCATTACCATCCGACGCTCTATGAGAGAAAACAGACGATCTGCACTAGAAGATCTTCTGTTTAGGGACGATCGAGAACTCACGGAGAATGAACTCTAGGGCTGTGGGAGCCAGTCACGAGATTGTGTCCATCGAGCATAAATCTTACTGGAATGAGACAATAGAGAGCATCGTAGAGAGTCGAGTAGCGAATGAGTCAGTTGAGAATCTTCAATCAGTAAGAGATTTTTTGGTTGTTAACTTTTTGGGATGATAATATAATTGTATTTGATATTCTCAACAATATATTCTTTTATTAATTTATAATTATTATAATTTCAGCAGAAAACCATGAGTAGTTTATTGAATAGTTAAAATTGATGTTTTGCTAAAAAGTCATGTGTATTTACAAAAATTGAATCTCAAATATATGAAAATGTAATCTTTTTAGAACCTCTTATGAAAATTTCTTCTTGAAATTTAGATAAAACTAAAAAAATCTTTAAGAGAATACTTGGTTGTTATTAGCGCATGTTGGTCAGAGATTTTGAAGCTTCAAAAAAAATAAATTCTTTAATGTGCAATTCTTCATTACTTTTTGGTTGAATTTTTTGAATTTTTTCTAAAAGTATATAATCTTATTTTTTGCTTTTTTTCTTGAAAGACGGAAGGACATCCTAGAAATATAAAATCTTCTAAAGTTTCCTTTTGAAACCAACGGTGTCAAAAATTAGTAAAGGAGGAGATCGTTCTAGCTGGGCAAATGTTGGTATGGGTGACCCATGTAAAAAGATCAATATTTCTAAGAAGACATTCCAAGAAGAGAGAACGAGTAGACAAGGAAATAAGATAGAAATGAGATAAGAGAGATGTATATATAGTGGAGGTGAGTACAAGAGAAACCTTAATGATGGGTTAGTCCTCTAACTAACTGTACGTAACTATCTTAACCTCTGGCTAATATTAGCCATCGATCTATTAAAGCTTAGGACTATATCAACAACCCATATATCCGCTTTATGTGAATCATGTTATGCTAAATGTCAATAAATGAAGTGCTTGGAGAACTCAGATCCTCTATATATGACTAACGGGGTATAAGTTGCGTTCATATCGTGAGATTTTGCATAAACACATGTGAATGGATTTTGCACTCATGTGTGAGTACTTTGGCGTGGCGGTAATCATTACGTATTTCACAGGATTAATCATTATGTATATTACAAGACATCATGTGTAAAAGTGAAATGCAACTGAGAGTGGGACTGAGAGTGTTTTTGCCTTATCTTATTTATTTATTTTTAGGTCTCTTTTGCTGTGAGGCTTTCTGCAGCTTGTGCTGCTGCCCTTGCACAACATGAGCAAAATTTTGACTGTGGTCACTGTGTCATTTTTCATCCACATGTACAAATGCAACTTATTCACTGATACTATTTTACATTTGTGTTCTAAAACTATTTGTGCAACGGAGCTTTGATTCTTACACTGAGTACACCATCCCTACAATACACCGCTCGCATCGAGTTGCTTGATCATATCTTTCAAGCACTTGGGACATCGAAGATCAGTGTCCCATGTGGTTTAGTCTACACACCTCTAAGAGAAATGTCGTGGGTTCAATCTCTTGCGGGCACGGTTGGAAGTGCATGCTGCTGCAAACTGTTAATGAAAACTCATAGCTCGGTTTAAGATGCGATGACAATTGTCACATGCGGTCCGCGCAACTGTCATCGATCTGTCCTTCATTTCTCCCATGCTGGCTAGGCTGTGGTAGCGTGCTTCCATTCGACACAGTCACAGACTGTGATGATCCAAGTGAAAAACACGTCTTGCCTCGCATGTAGGTCCCTTCCGGTCCCTATCGATCTCGTCGTGTTGTTGCTGTAGAGTCTCGTTCCTTCACAAGAAAAAAGAAGATTACTGCATTCCATCCCCTAGTTTTTGCCTGCTCCCATACCGTGCTTCACAGTGAGAGCACCTGCTCCGAACGAATCGATCGAACAACCTTGCAGCGATTGTCAAAACATCAGAGCAAATGATCGAGGGATGCTATTCCTGACGAATCCAGCGAGCAGGACCGCAGCGATAGAAAATAACATAAGCCTTAGGAGCCAGTATCACAGCCGCCACTCGAATTGAAACAAGTGGTTCAATTCCACCGAGAGCCTAACCCCTAGAGATAAGTAGTCGTTCCTCATCACTACCATCAGACGAAATAACCCCCGTCAGTTACCACAGACAGTGAGAGACAACACCTCGCCGCGACTACCTAAAGGACTGGCAGCGTAAAAAAAACACGTCCTGGCTAGGCTGCAACGCAGATGTGGACTCCCGTTTCATCCTTCACACCAACAAACAAATGGCAGGAGCTGCGGCAGACATCCATTTCGTCGCCTGGTTTCTATCCGCTCTCGCACGTCTCAGCAAGAATCCAGCGAGGACCGCTGCAGCGATTGAAAACAAGCTACGGGTAACAAGCCCGCCTGACAGCTACCACTCGAATTCAAATAACTGGTTCAATTTGACGCCACACCGTCCTTGCGACTTCTGTCCCACAAAATAGACCTCGTCAGTTCCGTTCGACGGAACAGCTTAACGCCGTCCAAGAGGGAAATGCAAAATGCTCCCTTCTCTTGTCTTTCATGACGGTACTTCGAACTGTACGAAATGAAATTGACGCGGTCATGTCATTATTACGCGCCCCATTTCACACAGTTCGTTACGCCTCGATTGTCATTTACCGTCCTCCCAGCCGTGCTACCTCTAAATAGCTCAGTTCTTCACTCTCTTTGTACTCCGCGCCCTTCCATTCCTGTCGTTTTCCTCCTTGTTGTACAAGGCAATGGGGCAGGATATTCAATGTCTGTATATTCATCTCATGTACACTTCAGAAGTGTACATGAGGTGTTATTTATGAGCTAATCCTTCTGTTAGGAAGGGTTAGCTCGTAAATAATGTCTCAAACATTGACCTCATCCGTAAAATACAATTGACTTATAGTGGGTTAGTTCCAGATATAGTGATTGCGCTTATGGGTTCTTTTGGTCTCTGGAGACCACGTGTTTCGTGGCTTAAGAATGTTTAAATTAAGATTTTTAAATATAGTAATTTAATTTTATGTACTCGAAAGTAGTTCTTATTGTTTCATGTATATTCGCAGTAGAAATTTGCTTCATCACATTTCCAATAGATTTGTTGTGTTTTATCACACTTTTTTAATGATGTATTGTTGATCATATCCCATTGCTACCGACAATAAATTAATTATTTTGTCATTTCACTTAGATTATTTATTATTTTAGACTAATATATATATGCAAAGAGCACAATGTGACTAAATCTTTTATCATTCAAACTGTTAATACATGTCCGAAAAGCTGATATATGCAGTTTTGACATGGAAAAATAACTGGTTCCATAGTCAATAGTATTTCAGGGGTGTGATCAAGTAATACATCACTAAAAAGGGTATGATCAATTGGAATAAATATATAAGAATGTGATAAGACAAATTTCTGATATTCATAGATTATTGTACCATGCTTTCATCTTATATTGTATTTCATGGATATTTATCTCTATACACTTCTCTAATTAAACTTTAGTTATAAATGTTCAGATGAAGGTAAAATATAACATATTATTTATGTACAATACTTCAGTAATTAGTGATGATTGTTTGAATACTTTTTGCTAGTATAATCATACATTTAATTTTTAACTTTATAATTTTCATATCTACAGTTATAATTGATATATATATATATATTCATATACAAGCATATATACGCAATCATAAATGATAATCTGTTGGATGGGGTTTGCTTGTGATCTCAAAACTTTTGGTATGTGAAGATGCTTTATTAGATGTCTAGCTTTTCATATCTAGTTGAACTTCAACTTATGGTAAATGGTATTATCTTTCCTTTGGGTTCTTCGAGGACCATGAGCTTGTCCATGTGAGTCCACCACAGTGGGACTCGGACTATTCATTTCTCATGCCCAGCGACAACACCATGTAATACATCTCGTTGTCTTCCGTAATACATCTCGTTGTCTTCCGTGTATGACATGTATTGGAAGGGTTCTGTGAAATTGGGTTTGATAGCCACCGACCGATGACGAGAACGGGTGGCTTCGTGATCCACATGCCAGTGGGTTCTTCCACGTCCTTTTGGTCTTTCTCGGATGACAGTTTCATAAGCTAAGTATTGAACCTCGTTCCTTCTGCTCTTGTGGAATGTTTGAAACATGTCGGACGACCAGAAGCTTACTGGAGTTCCTTTGAACATAGTTGTAGAAACGGAAGCTAACGACTCGTCCGAGGACGATCTCATAGAATCAATACCTGCCACCCCCCTCGTTGTTCCGTCTCATCTGACTGTAGCCCTGCTGAGCACATAATTGTTCCATCTTCTCTCGCATTTGACACTATCTGTAGCGACGATACCAATGTACGTGACACCTTCGGTTTCTATCATTTTGAAGCAGTTTGCTTTCACGAACAGCCTTGCAGATTTGATCGGTTTTAGAGACCTCAGACTATATCACCATACCCACTTTATTCTACAACTTGTCTCTCTTTTGCAGACATAGAACTGTATAAACTTCAAGCATATATCTACCTAGATTTTCACTTCTCTACAGTTCTACCGGAATTTCTTATCTCATCTTTAGACTTTGTTTTGATCTGCATTTCATTCAGTACCAAAAGTTGTTATCTTCAGGCTCTCGTCGGACCGTTTCACTACATTCAGTCCGATTGTTGAGTGTTCCGAGACTGTAAGTCTTCTGTTTTTTGTTATCCCAAGTTCATACAGTCTGACCATGACCGTCATCTCCTCAAGCCCAATGTGACCGCTGTCTATCGTTTAAATTGTGTCCACTGTATTTGTCCGACGTCGACCTTACAGTTTTCCGCTTTCACTGTAAACATCAGCCGAGCCATGTTACTAGGTCGAGCTGTCAGAGCTAGACGTCCTACTGTTCCAGAACCTCTTCAGGACACGCGTAGAGTACCATCTCTTAAACTCCTCGAGATGCCTGTTACTGTCAACTGTACAGGAGGGGGTCTTGATATGTGCAACTGGGCGCTTTTGTGTCGCTTTCTACATCATGAGTGTACGAGTGGGTTATTATTTGTAGAGAGGAGAGGGAACCCTGCTGCATCTACACATACATGGAGTTATTTCACTGCAGGCCACCAACACTATACAAGTGAAGCAACGTCTACTCTCTGTGTTGGGATGAAAAGACACCGACAAACCATTCGATGGGGAGGTCTGTGTCAAACTCTTAACTAACAAGGGTCTGCACACTTTTGTTGGCATGGTGGGATATTGCATGAAGGATAAGAGAGAGCTACGCTACCAATCGTCCATGAAAAATATCACAGAGGCCATGCTGCAAGATGGAGAAGAGATGTTCACGCTGTTTGGTGCTGCAGATATGAAAAACAGGGTGGAGCTGAATCATACGAATATCCGGCAACGAGCCTTGCAATTCAACAAGTACCGTAGTGCGCATCTGTTAGATACAACTCTCAAAACTTGTCTGAGGTCCATGATACGATCTGGTAAGTATAGCCCATCTTGCAGATGGCTTATGGCTTGTGGCATACAAAAGGCACGTTTTGATTCCTTCTGGAAAGCTATAATCTGCCTTGAGACTGTAACCATCACGGACATAGATAATGTTTTCGTCGTGCAGTCACGAGCATGTTATTTCACCGTCGAACAGCCGGATGCTGACATTCTGCAAGAAGAAGAGTATATACTTGCAACTTCTCCTGCTATTCGCAACAGAACAGTACCCAGTTCTCATGAAGTGGACGCGCTTCTAGAGTATATGTCTGTGTGCAGTGCATTGAAAGGAACCTGGGGTGCAGCACAACCTTTGAAGGTAAGTATTGGAGCAGTTGTCTCTGTAAGTTCTGCCTTCTTATGTTTCTTATTTCGCTTCAGGTTCTGTCTGCAGGCACCACTATCGAGAGGGTGTCCACTCCAATTGAGACATAGGTCCGTCATATTACCATCTTCGAGCAGTCTACACGCTGTTAATTCCGGAGTAGTCTACGCGATGGTAGTGTAGCAGCATAACTACTTTGCTTACCGTAGAGGTTTTGGAATTTGCTTTTGGCTTTTATTGTCGGCACATAGATATATGTTGCTGAAGAAGCAGCGTTTCTAAACAGTAGTACAGAAACATAGGAGACTACAAACGTTGTGTTACTTTCTATTCGGATTGAGTTTCTACTCGAAATGAAATAAAGTTCTGAGCTCACCGCAGCCTTTTTCCGCTACAGAGGGTTTGTTCTTCTGGCTTTGTCCTCTCCACAGGATTTGTTCTTCTGAGTTTTGAAAAAATATAACCGAGAAGCAACCCGGTTCACGTTCACTTTTAAAATAATGACAACCGAGAAGGCGCGTCTACTATTGAAATGTTGAAAAACAATGCGGACAGAACGGAGAAAAGCAAAGGACTGGGGGAGAAAGAAAAAGGAGAGTATTAAACTGTAAAAACCCCAAGAGCAGAAAACGCGAAAGATCTGCATACTATCTTATGCTTGAAAAATCTGGAAAACTGAAAACAGAGAAAGATTGAAACGTAACTGTCCAAAGGCCCATATCCATACTATGTATCATAGTATGAATATGCATGCAACATGCATTTCCGGCTCGAGCGAAAAAAAGACAACGGAGGGAAGAGAAGCTTTGGAACAAAATCCAAAATGCTAATTGGACCAGATAATGCACTGAAGACCAGATAGTGTAGGTGGAGAAGTCTGGATTTATTATTAATTCTAGATATAGGTCATTTATGAGATGTTAATGATAACTATATAAATATAATATATAAAATAACTTTTAAACTAAATTTTATTGTTATTATAAATATTATATACAAAGTGCATGTCGGAACTTCCGGCTAAAACCTATAAGTCATATAGGTGCAAGTGCGCTCCAAGAGCCATAAGAGCAACTTCTTGTCCTCTCAAAAAAAAATTCAATTAAGATTCAATTTATCATTAACTCTTCTCGCCAGAAGCATTAGATGATAATGCAAGGAAGTTTAGTTTGGTGAATAAGCGAATTAGACAAGAATTACCCAAAAGAGGACCAGCAGGAAGTGAAAGTGAAAATTCATCTCCGCTATTGGTTGCAGTCTACCATTCCATTCTCCGGAGGAGTAGATTACAGCGCAAGAATACATCCAGCTATCGTAGTTCAGAAACTGCCAAGACATATCATTTTTCTTAATCTCATTTGGTGTTTATCACCGATATTTGAGAAACATGGATAATAAGCATCCCAAACGTTAAAGTGGCAGCGGACGGCGCGTCTGGGGAGTTGGGGTTAAAATCTTTAACGGCGGTTCGTTGACGGCAGGGGTTAGCGTGGAAAAAGAAAGGCGCGCTTTTGCGGGCGAGAAAACTGGCATGTTTGAAACTCCTTTTTACGCGGCAGCTCGCGGGCACGCTTCGTGTCGACCAAATCGTCTTTCTTTCGTCGAGCGACGGTGCCGCAGCTCATGCAAGCGAGTGTGTCGTTGTGTGGAGCGTCGAGCGCTGGGACTGGCGTGCTGGCGTCGGAATTAGTCTTTGGGAATGGAGGGTGGCCGCGCATTTCTTCAACTCGGGTCTTGTTGCTTCGTTTCATTTCGTTTCATCACGGTTTGCTTGACGTCGCTGTTCTCTTCTCTTGCTTTGTTTTCTTTCTTCGATCTTTGTTTCTTCTCTTGCAGCGCGATGGTTCTTGGTTTCCTTCCCGATGACAATGCTAACTGCTCGTTTGCTCGGTTTTCCTTCACTCCGTGGAAAATCGAGCAAACGAGCTTTGTTTTCTGCGTTGTTTTGGAGGTTCGCCAGATGGCAGCACTGTGCAAGTTCGTTGGAGGTTGATTGCCCTCTTGCGACGACTTTCGATGAAGTGGATTCTTGTCTTCTTGCGCGGCGGGTCATTTTTATGTCCGCCTTCGAGATGGCTCGGCGCTTCTTTTGCATTGTTGCATTCTTGCATTCGTCGATGGCTACTGACACAGAAACTGACAGCAAGGATTGTACCGATGATGAAATAGTCCTGTCTCTGCGCGCATCGTCTCGTGAGTGCAGCCCCTCACTTGTGGGAAGTAGTCGTGAGTGCAGCCCCTCACTTGTACCGTCCACTCCACCGTCGTCACTGCCTTCGTCGTTATTGGAGTCTCTTGAAGTGGTTTGTAACCATGGGATAGAAGGTTATAAGTGTGAGGTCGATAGATTTGCTATTCCGACGATTTGTCCTCCTTATCCGTTGCTCTCTTCGCGTTATATGTCTTTCTCGGAGTCGGAGCTGTATCTCACAAGGAGTTACGTTTATGTGGATTTTCGTTTCTGCTTGAAGCCGCCTGAGTTTCTCTTAGCGGGTTCGGATTACGTCAAAATCTCGTTTTCATTCTCTGGAGCAATCGAGTGTTTTCGTTGTATAATCGGTCCTTTCTTGTATGTCGACTGTGAAGATTTGTGGCTTGTTTTGAAGGATAGTCGCTCCATGATCTTTTGTTACCCGAAGTACATCCTGCAGGGGGACAGTTTAAAGCCTGTCGTGTATTCAGTCTACAGGTGAAACACGGAGTTGTGCGTCTGTTGGACGATCAATACGCGAATTTACCGTATAGGTTGTAAGCACAAAGCGTTTCCTTCCGATGCAGATGCGGCAAGCTGCTCGTGCGAAGCGAGCAGCAGCCACTCCGACTGTTCCTCGTTCGGGGCAGACTGTGGCAAGAATCCTTGAAGTGTCGTTGACTGTGGCGCAGACTGGCGAGGACCTTGATCTTGCTTGTTGGGATGCACTGTGCGGTTTTCTGCACCGCGAGTGTGAAGCAGGTTTGATATCCGTAGAGAGAGGTGGTGCTCTTTTGCATATTCACATCCAAGGTGTGCTGTGTCTGCGGGCGTCCAGTCCTATCAATGTTAAAAGCAGGATTGTCGGTGTTCTTGGTTGGAAAGGAAGTTGCAGGCCACTGGGTGGTGAGGTGTGCGTTAAGAGACTGAATAACCGTGGCCTCCATACCTTTGTAGGTATGGTCAGTTACTGCATGAAGGACAAGGCTGAGGTGCATCATCGCTTTTCGATGAAAAACATCACTGACTCGATGTTTGCAGATGGGGACGAGCTATTCACTCTTTTGGGTGCAGCTGATACGAAGAATCGAGTGGAGCTGAACTGTAATAATGTTTTGCAGAGGGCTCTTCAGTACAATAAGTATAAGTGCCGACATCCACTTGGGAGTACATTGCGTAGTTCGTTGCGGTCGATGGTCCGGTCTGGAAAGTACTCACCCTCGTGCAGGTGGCTTATGGGAAATGGTATCCAGCGTGCGAGGAGTGATGCCTTGTGGAAGTCCATCGTCCATCCGTAAGCAATAACGATGGGTGACATTGACAGTATATTTTTCGCCAACCAGCAGGGTCGCAGGAGGTATTTTGATGGTCTCAGTGTTGAAGAGGAGGAACGACTGCAGAGTTTGCCTTCTCCAAGAATGGACACGAACGGCCCATTCTTTGACTCGGTGGACGCCTTTCCGGAGTATATGTCAGTGTGCAGTGCATACTTGCGAGATATGACATCGAGACGAGCGCAAGATAAGTGTTGTCTGTTTTGTTTTGTGTTGTTCTTGTTTTCCGTTGCTGTTCGTCTGGCTGTGTTGTTCCTGATTAGTTTTTCACTTGTTGCTGCAGGTACCGAGGAAACATCAACCGAGCAGGGAGCAGGCGAGAGCGTAGCAGTACATGAAGAAGTGTAATAGTGTACAGTTTAGCACGCAGCATTGTAAAGTATCAACTGTGATAGTGCACAGTTGAACGTAGCAGTGTAAAGTATGGACTGTGATAGTGTACAGTTTAGCACGTACCACTGTAAACTATCAACTGTGATAGTGCACTGTTGTGCCGAATATGTAGGATGGCTGTAGATAGGACGTACAGGAAACCGTGCTCAACTTGTACGCAGCACTGTAATGTGCGCAGTATGTTTGTATCGATTTCAACTTAATAATAAAGTTTCGAGCGGTCCACCGTGGCCTTTTCACTGTAAACGCTGGGTGTCGTGGGTTGTAGCTGAAGCTTTGGGTCCCGTAAAAGAGAAGAGGGCAGTGGAATAAAAGTAAAGTGGAAGGCGAGAAATGAAGGGCCGAAAAAACCGTGCGGCGACGGAAGCCTTTATTGTAGGGAAAAAACAGGGCGGTAAAATGGAGGGCACAGACCTTACGATATGTAGAGGGACGAAAAGAATGAAAAAGGGTGGAGGCTCGGTAACTGTAGGTGGAAGGAAAATAAAAGCCGCGGTGTCGTGTTGTGGTTCGGCTCCTGTGTGAAATTCCTGTGTAACCTATGTTGTGTTTCTTTTCCGTGTTTCGTGAACCGTATCGCGTAACTCGCCGAACGGTGTGATGAGTGTCACGTTTGTGATTATCTGTTTAAGTGATCGCACGGTAGAGGAACGTGCCAAGTCATCGATCTGTGCGCGTTCACTTTAGTGGTCCTTGTCGTCACATTTGTGTATAAAATGGTGGGTCGAAGGTTCATACGGCATTCTCTCTCAACGGGTGATTCGTAAGGGTTCTCGGTGATCTGCATGGAGGAGTGAAGAACTGCAGGAGTGGTGGTTATGGACGGAGGTGTGTTACCGGCTCCGGATCTTCCTTTCCCGAATCCGTTTCACATCAAGCTTCATTGCATCCACCGCGATCACTTTCGACAGTGGTTAGTTGCGTACTTTGGTGATGAGTTCATGGGGAGGGTGATGGAGTTACAGCTTCCGGTGATCCTTCCAATCGTAACATACGGAGAGACTTGGGATATGACGGTGTACATTTTGTTGTGAGGAACAATGGATCTCAACTATCCATCGAACGTTCCTTTCAATCTTTGGGTCGATGTCCGGTGCCATTGCAGACCGAAGATCAATCATGGGGCTTGGATCGTGAGAAACTTCGGGCAAGAATATTACAATCGAGTGATAGCTTCACCGTTTCCTTTTGTCATACCTTTTATTGTAGAACGTTTCCAAGTTGTAATATTGACGTTGTATTAGTCTGCGGCTCACTGGTTTCATTCTAGTTGAGCGCTTCTGTGTAGTTACGGACCGCGAAGAATCCATCGACATATCTGAAGGATTTTGTGAAGTCTTAGAGTGTTGTTGATGTCTTGTGTCTCCTTGGAGAGTAAAAATTCGTTCTAAGGGAAAAGTTAAGAGGAGAAAAGACAAAAAGTAAAGTTCTTTTTGCTCTTATTGGTCCACTTTTGGACCAATGGTGTTCTAGCTGATCCTCGCGACGTTTCTGTGGTTTCTGGAGGCTTCAGAGGTCCATTCGCGAAACGGAGGGTATGGTTGGAGAGCTCTCGACCGGGGCTACAATCTGGGCTGAAGAATCGATCGATTTGATGAAAGTATGAGCGCGTTATGATCGATTGAGTGGAGGGGGGTGAAATTTGTACCTACTGCTACGTTTCTGGTTGTTCCGAGAGACTCGCGAGGAGTTTTGAGGAGCTGTCTGTTGGGTTGGAGAGCTGACGACGTGCTGGTCGTTTTGATATCAATTTCATCAGTTTCTTGATCGATTTGGATTCTGAACCGACCGATTGAAGTTGAGAAGTGCAGATGGGATAAGGCGGGACAGCGAACTGTGATAGCCATGGATAGTTTGCTATTGCTTAAGATCTGAGTCGAATTTCTGAGTGAAACTTTCCAGGATTGAAGAATGTCTTATCAGTAAGATACTTGGGAAGTTTCACCTCAAATGGTCGAGTAGTTTGTTCAGAATCTTGGATCAAATGTACCTGGGTCTGTAAAGCTCTGAAGTTAGCACAGATTACGGTTTGATCCATATCTGAGAATTGGTTTGAGATTTCGACCTGAAAATTGTTCAGGGTAGGAGTGAAGGGTCCAATCAAGCTTCCTGTGAAGTTTGATCATCATTGGTCGAGTGGTTTGGAAGGACTGAGGTCTCAAAGTTCGAAAATACTTCTGTTATTAGCTATTTCGGGTTTTTCGGTATCATCTATGATCATTTTGGTCATTTTCGATCAATTTGGAGAGGAGTTTGTTGCTGAAACTGCCATGCCTGCATGCAATTCGACATTGGAGGGTATGGGGCTGATTTCAGCTCTTGGTGATGAAGGAGAACGGAGTCGCCATGAGTCTTAAGCCGCTGTTTGGGTTCTCGGAGCTGCCAGGTACTACCGCCGTTGGTGCTATATTGAGATCTGAATAGTGTTTTGGAGTATGCATGCTTTACCTTGCTGGAATGCTTGGTAGACCAGGGTGTACAACAAGTTGTATCGATACTCTATCAAGTTGATTGAGTGATCTTATAGCGTCTTCTGGTTGTACTATGAAGTTGTGATAGTTGGATTGATGGGCAGTTAGCGTCGCTGGGGAGCTATTCAGAAGTCAGGCTTCCAGTGATATAGATGAATAACTTCAGTTAGATAATACAGATCTGAGTATTTTTAGTTAGAATACAAAAGATCTGTTTGTAACACAAGTTTATGCAACCTATACGTAACCTTGGATCGTAGCAAGCTTTAAACTTGAGACGAGCGGATACAAGGTCACTCAGGCTAGAAGAGTAGATAGTGAAACATTTGAGTGGAAACATCCAGATCTAGATCCAACCTTGTCAATCCACATACCTCTACACAGCCATATACCCCGTGTATTCCTAGACAGAAAAACACGTTATACGATAGCTGGTGAACTCGACGTGAAAAGTCTAGGGTGAGAGGTACGTGCGTGGTTTTGCCACCATGGACATTGAAGGGTTGGGTCATTACGTAGATGAGGCTTCTACATCTGGAGAGGCACCAAAGGTGACCAAGCTTTCACGGTCTGATATGCGATTGCTTGAGGCATTCGCGTTGGTAATGCAACAACAGCAAGCCACTGAACGGAAAGAAGCAATGGCTACTAAAGCCTTGCAATCTGTTGTGGGGTTGCTAGATCAGTTTGACGGGAAGAACATATCCAAGTACCTAAAGTACTATTCCCGGGAGATGGAGTTGAGCAAGGTGCCTGAAAGAGAGATGGTGAGTACATTTGCGCTTGCTGTCGTACCTGAACTACGAGAGCACATGAAGGACATCATCCGATCTCATGGTGCTACGTGGGAAGGATTTACTCTTCAGCTGAAAGAAGAGTATTCTTTAGAAGATGCAGACCGAGTGACTAAGAAGTCATTCATGGAGTGGGTAAACAAACCCAACAAAGGGCTTGTTGCCACAGAGCTATTTCGGGAGTATGAGAGACAATTCCTTCAGTTGTCTCGGATGGAGAAGCTCACATTGGAGAATGACAAGGTGGAGTTGTTTCTACAAGCAGCCAACAATGAATTACAAAGGGAGTTGGAGCTGCTTCTAGAAGATAGGATGGAAGACAACGGACTCACGACTGATTGGAGAAAAGTCTCTGAAGCAGTGAGTGTACTTGCCAAACGAGAGTACCGGAGAGGGAAGGTGGTGGTAAGACAAGAAGAGAGACCACCACCGATCATAGTACCTCGTAGGCAACCAATGGTACCCAATGTGCAAGCACCTATTGTGCATGTACCTCAAGTTCCACTTCCTGCTATTCCTGTCCCGAAAGTTGCACCGCAAAGAGATGCTATGGAAGAGTTGGTAAAAGGGATGAGGGACTTGCAGATCAAGTTAGCAAGGTTGGAAGAGAAGGGAGGAGCACATGATACCAGACTTGCTCCTAAGCAAGATTATGTACAGAGATGCATTTGGTGTGATAGTTCTGATCATGCTCGAAGAGAGTGTGGTGATTTTGCCAAAACTCTACGAGATGGAGTAGTCTATTGGAAGGAAGGAAAGATTGCTCTGAAGGATAATGGAGAGATTCTTAGAACCAACTTCGGGAAAGGAGGAATGAAGCAAGTACTGGAGGAGTATCTATCTCAACATGCTACTGCGTCGGTAGAAGCTGCTACTTATGGAGTTGAGGTAGTACGAGAAAGAAGTGCTTCTAAGAAGGATGGAGATACTCTTGATATGTGGAGCCATGCGGTAAGCACGAACAAAAGAGGGAAAATGGCAAGGGAGGAGTTGCTCAGAACAGCCACAGCAATCAGAGGTGCTACTGGATGGGATGATCCCATGGATACAATGTCTGTACATGCTTATTTGGCGAAGAGTCAACATGAGGCTCTCATGGAGGAGAAGCGCAAACGAGATGAAGCAGGCCCTAGCGAAGAGAGAACAGCTCTCAAGAGGCAAACAAGAGGAGAAAAGTTCAGACCGGAGATGATGCCTCTACCAGAGGAGACTATGGAAGAGGTCATATCCTCTACTCCCGAGAATTCAGAGAAGAGCAAAGGTAAGGAGAAAGGTAAATCTCCTTCGTACAAGCTTCAGTCTGATATTGAAGCTGCTACAGATCTGAAAGGAGTACTAGAAGAGAGAGTACTCAATGCCAGGATCGAGTTTACTTTGCGAGAGGTTCTTGGGATTGCCAAGAGGGAGTTTCATGATGTCATTATTGACACCATCAAACGAAAAAGGCAATTGGCAGGAGAAACCGCTGTGTCTAATGCATTAGACACAAGGATATCAAGAGAGGAAGAGTTAGAACTAGCTCAATGCTGCATCAACCGCAAGGTTCGGTTTGAGGATGATAACGATGACAAGGTCCCTAGTCATTACACTAGAGGACATTGGGCTAGAGCTACTACCGAAGCCTTAGTGAAGGTGGGAGAGATGACAGATCCGGTGGTTGCTCTCATTGATCATGGATCAGAGATCAATATTGTCTCTAAGGACATCTACAAGCAAGGTGGATGGCCTGTTGATATAGATCATGGTTGGATGATCAGAACGGCGAACAACACACGAGGAGAACTCTACGGAGCTTGTCCTGATGTGAAAGTGAAGGTGGGAGATGTAACTATAGAACAAAACTTCTTTGTTCAAGATAGTACATCATACCCGGTGATACTCGGTCAACCTTACATTACAGTTGTGAGGATGGAGACCAAGGTTTTGGATGATGGATCTGCTTATGCGCGGATCAGAAGTCAGGATGGCAAGAGAGCGGTACAGTTTCTAACTGTATCAGCAAACCACGAGCGGAACAGAGATTATCTGAGGGGTGGTTCCTTGCCTAAGGTCACGGAAGAGTTCAAGGATTTTTGACAAGTACTGCTATAGAGCGAGGACATAGTGGTACACTGGAGAAGGTACTCTCGCTAGAGAAAGAAAGTGCTTTTTGTACAGGAGTTGTGAGATTTTCTGGGAGTGGATTTGCTACACATACACGACTTGCTGACTTGCAGAAGTGGGAGCAGAAAGTTGTGCGAAAAACTGAAAAAGATCTAAAGAGAGTTGGTGTGCTTGAAGAGGATGATAAGATAGAAGGTGTTTATTTGGAGTTAGGGTTGGGAGATTTCATCGATGAACTTGCTATGCATGAGCAAGAAGATGAGGATCATGTGGTGGAAGTACACTCTAGGGAGCTCTATACAGCTATAGAGTCATTCGTAGATCCTGAAGTTAGAGTTGATACTAGGTACAAAACGGTAGACAAGAAGGTAAAACCTGTTGCTCAGCCATTACCTAGTGATTCTAACCAGCGAGTCCAGCAATCTTCGAAGGAGAAAAGCTTGAGAGATCTTAGCCGGGTCGGTCACAAGTTCACTGAAACTACGCTCAAGGAGTTGAAGGTTGGTTCAACAGATTTTCTTTTGTCTGTGGAGGAGAATAGGTTTAGGGAGATGTTAACTAGGCACGGGAAAGCTTTTGCTTTTGAAGACTCAGAAATCGGATGTGTAGATCCTAGCATTGTGGCGCCAATGATCATATTCACAGTTCCACATGCTCCTTGGGACTTGAGGCCAATTCCTGTACCTAGAGCGCATCTACCAAAACTCATAGAGCTCTTGAAGGAGAAGATGCAGATGAAGATCTTGGAACCATCATTTGCACCATACTCTAGTCGTTGGTTTACAGTACCAAAGAAGAGTGGTGCATTACGGTTCATCCAAGATATGCAACCTGTGAACCAAGTGACCATCAGAAATACAGGCATAGGACCTATCGTCGGAGAGTTTGCTGAAGCGTTTGCTGGGAGGGCTATTTACTCTATAGGAGATCTTTACTCTGGATACGATCAGTTTCAACTTGCTGAACAGAGTAGAGATATCACCACCATGAGGACACCGTTGGGGTTGGTCAGAATGTGCACACTACCACAAGGAGCAACAAACTCGGTAGCGCACATGATGAACGGGATGAACAAGGTTCTCCGTGAGTTCATTCCTGAGAAGACCATGCCTTTCTTGGATGACATTCCAATTAAAGGATGCGTTGAGGAGGAGAAAGATGAGACAATGGATCAGAAGGGGTGTAGAAACTTTGTTGCTGATCACATTTCAGATTGTGATAAAATCTTATCACGACTTGAAGAGGCGCATTTGACACTATCAGGTGCCAAGTCTTCATTTGGAGTGCGAGAGGTTGTGATTGTGGGGCACTTATGTGGATGGTTTGGACGCAAGCCTGATCCTGGTAAAGTGGATGCTATACGGCGGATGAAGGATACTTGTGGTTCAACAACAGAGGTGAGAAGGTTTCTTGGAGCTTGTGTCTTCTATCATGTGTGGATTCCACATTTTGCACATGTGGCAGATCCTCTTTACGATCTGTTGAGAAAGCACAAGAGGTTTGCATGGGAGGAGAGACATACTGAGGCGATTCAGAGATTGAAGCAATTGTTATCTTCTCCACCTGTACTTCGTCGTGTGAGCTATGAGGATAGCAAACCAGTGATACTTACTGTTGATACTAGTCCGATAGCCATTGGATGGGCAGTAGGACAGGATGATGAAGAAGAGAATCGCTTTGCAGTCAGATTTGGAGCAAAGGTGTTGAGTGAGCGACATAGAAACTATCCTCAAGTGAAGAGAGAGTTATGGGGAGTAGTTACAGCTATGAAAGCTGAAAAGGACTATTTGATTGGAGCGCCAGTAATAGTAGAAACAGATTGTTTACCACTATTAGGGATGATTACAAATTGTAACACCCCTGATATTGCTATGCTACGCTGGATTGCTTACATCAAGTCCTTAAATCCTGAGTTTCGACACATAGCGGGGAAGAACAATCCAGTAGCTGATATGTTATCTCGTGCGAGGTATGAGGATGAGGAGGAGATGATAGAAGATACAGAAGACGTTGGTACTACTGTTTTCTGTAGAGCTCAAGGAGGTGAGAGTGAGCATTCGAAACCGTTCATGGAGGAGATATATGAAGGAGAATGGATAGACATAGGACGCTATCTAAGCATGTTGACTAGACAGCCAGGATGGAGTGATGCCCACTTTAAACAAATCAGGAGGAAGGCTTATAACTACTTGCTACAAGGTGGTTATTTGTGGAAACATGCTAAGCAAGGTGGTAAGATGCCACAAAGGGTTGTGTGCAAGGTTGACATGCAGAAGTTACTCATGCAGGAGTTTCATGAGAGCTTGTGGGCAGGACATAGAGGTATTTATGCCACCTTTACAAAGCTGAAGGAGAGATATTGGTGGCGTAACATGTACAGAGATGTAGTTCAATTTGTGGAGACATGCCAAACTTGTCAAGAGTATTCAGGAATTCGGCATCGAGATGGATTACATCCTACTTATCCACTTGCAATGCATTATAAGTGGGTAGTAGATCTTGTTATTATGCCAGTTGGTATATGGCAGATGCGATACTTAGTTTTGGCACGTGAGGATTTGTCCAACCAAGTGGAAGGGCGAGCCTTACGGACAAAATCCACAGAGGGAGTCTGCAAATTCTTGTTGGAAGATGTGATTTGTAGATATGGTTGTGTTGGGAAGATCACGGCTGATCGAGGGGAACTGAACAATGATGAGGCTAAACCGTTCTTCAAGAGGTGTGGTGTGAAGTTAGCTCTCACCACAGCCTACAATCCGGAAGGTAATGCGAAGAGTGAACGTGGTCATCCTCCTATTGTGAAAGCTATTGTGAAAGCTTGCAAGGGGAGGGCAAGAGAATGGCCAAGATTTCTTCCGTTTGCATTATGGGCTGATCGTTCGACTCATAGTTCAGTTACGGGATATATGCCGGCGGAGTTGATGCAGGGACAGAAACCTATCATGCCCATTGAGGAGCACATACCTACTTGGAGTGTTCTACCTTGGGAGGATGGTATGTCTACAGAAGATCTTCTTGCTGTCCGAATCCGTCAACTAGAGAGAAGACCTGAAGATGTAGAGATTGCATTGGAGAAGCTGAAAGAGGCGCGCTTGAGAAACAAAGACAGATTCGATAAGCGTCACCGATTAAGACCGAAGGAGATTAAAGAAGGAGATTGGGTGTTGGTCTATGATAGCAGCTTGGACAACCAACACAGTGCGCTTAGAAAATTCTCTAAGCGATGGTTTGGCCCGTATGTGGTTCTTGTCGTGCTTGACAATGCCACATATTCACTAAGAGAGCTTGATGGGGCAGAGCTCAAGGTTCCCATTGCAGGCAAGCGTGTGAAACTCTTCAAGAAGCGAGATGAAGGGATAAGCATGGAGGAAGTCGGAGCAGAGTTTGATATCTTGGATGATGACGGAGAAGATTTGGATGACGAAGATATTGCCAACGACATCAGCGAAGAAGATGAAGATATAGTGTGATGCCGACCACAACTTGTGAGTGTTGGCGCATACCAGAGGATGCGCAGGTTTAGAAGGGGTGGATGTCGTGTTGTGGTTCGGCTCCTGTGTGAAATTCCTGTGTAACCTATGTTGTGTTTCTTTTCCGTGTTTCGTGAACCGTATCGCGTAACTCGCCGAACGGTGTGATGAGTGTCACGTTTGTGATTATCTGTTTAAGTGATCGCACGGTAGAGGAACGTGCCAAGTCATCGATCTGTGCGCGTTCACTTTAGTGGTCCTTGTCGTCACATTTGTGTATAAAATGGTGGGTCGAAGGTTCATACGGCATTCTCTCTCAACGGGTGATTCGTAAGGGTTCTCGGTGATCTGCATGGAGGAGTGAAGAACTGCAGGAGTGGTGGTTATGGACGGAGGTGTGTTACCGGCTCCGGATCTTCCTTTCCCGAATCCGTTTCACATCAAGCTTCATTGCATCCACCGCGATCACTTTCGACAGTGGTTAGTTGCGTACTTTGGTGATGAGTTCATGGGGAGGGTGATGGAGTTACAGCTTCCGGTGATCCTTCCAATCGTAACATACGGAGAGACTTGGGATATGACGGTGTACATTTTGTTGTGAGGAACAATGGATCTCAACTATCCATCGAACGTTCCTTTCAATCTTTGGGTCGATGTCCGGTGCCATTGCAGACCGAAGATCAATCATGGGGCTTGGATCGTGAGAAACTTCGGGCAAGAATATTACAATCGAGTGATAGCTTCACCGTTTCCTTTTGTCATACCTTTTATTGTAGAACGTTTCCAAGTTGTAATATTGACGTTGTATTAGTCTGCGGCTCACTGGTTTCATTCTAGTTGAGCGCTTCTGTGTAGTTACGGACCGCGAAGAATCCATCGACATATCTGAAGGATTTTGTGAAGTCTTAGAGTGTTGTTGATGTCTTGTGTCTCCTTGGAGAGTAAAAATTCGTTCTAAGGGAAAAGTTAAGAGGAGAAAAGACAAAAAGTAAAGTTCTTTTTGCTCTTATTGGTCCACTTTTGGACCAATGGTGTTCTAGCTGATCCTCGCGACGTTTCTGTGGTTTCTGGAGGCTTCAGAGGTCCATTCGCGAAACGGAGGGTATGGTTGGAGAGCTCTCGACCGGGGCTACAATCTGGGCTGAAGAATCGATCGATTTGATGAAAGTATGAGCGCGTTATGATCGATTGAGTGGAGGGGGGTGAAATTTGTACCTACTGCTACGTTTCTGGTTGTTCCGAGAGACTCGCGAGGAGTTTTGAGGAGCTGTCTGTTGGGTTGGAGAGCTGACGACGTGCTGGTCGTTTTGATATCAATTTCATCAGTTTCTTGATCGATTTGGATTCTGAACCGACCGATTGAAGTTGAGAAGTGCAGATGGGATAAGGCGGGACAGCGAACTGTGATAGCCATGGATAGTTTGCTATTGCTTAAGATCTGAGTCGAATTTCTGAGTGAAACTTTCCAGGATTGAAGAATGTCTTATCAGTAAGATACTTGGGAAGTTTCACCTCAAATGGTCGAGTAGTTTGTTCAGAATCTTGGATCAAATGTACCTGGGTCTGTAAAGCTCTGAAGTTAGCACAGATTACGGTTTGATCCATATCTGAGAATTGGTTTGAGATTTCGACCTGAAAATTGTTCAGGGTAGGAGTGAAGGGTCCAATCAAGCTTCCTGTGAAGTTTGATCATCATTGATCGAGTGGTTTGGAAGGACTGAGGTCTCAAAGTTCGAAAATACTTCTGTTATTAGCTATTTCGGGTTTTTCGGTATCATCTATGATCATTTTGGTCATTTTCGATCAATTTGGAGAGGAGTTTGTTGCTGAAACTGCCATGCCTGCATGCAATTCGACATTGGAGGGTATGGGGCTGATTTCAGCTCTTGGTGATGAAGGAGAACGGAGTCGCCATGAGTCTTAAGCCGCTGTTTGGGTTCTCGGAGCTGCCAGGTACTACCGCCGTTGGTGCTATATTGAGATCTGAATAGTGTTTTGGAGTATGCATGCTTTACCTTGCTGGAATGCTTGGTAGACCAGGGTGTACAACAAGTTGTATCGATACTCTATCAAGTTGATTGAGTGATCTTATAGCGTCTTCTGGTTGTACTATGAAGTTGTGATAGTTGGATTGATGGGCAGTTAGCGTCGCTGGGGAGCTATTCAGAAGTCAGGCTTCCAGTGATATAGATGAATAACTTCAGTTAGATAATACAGATCTGAGTATTTTTAGTTAGAATACAAAAGATCTGTTTGTAACACAAGTTTATGCAACCTATACGTAACCTTGGATCGTAGCAAGCTTTAAACTTGAGACGAGCGGATACAAGGTCACTCAGGCTAGAAGAGTAGATAGTGAAACATTTGAGTGGAAACATCCAGATCTAGATCCAACCTTGTCAATCCACATACCTCTACACAGCCATATACCCCGTGTATTCCTAGACAGAAAAACACGTTATACGATAGCGGCGAGTGGGGAAATGAACTAAAAACTCATAAGGTGAATATGCAGAATAATGGATAATAAACATGGAGGAAGAAACGGAAGAAGAAAATTCTAGAAGAGATCTATTTCAAAGGAAGTTTAATTCTATATTTTAACAAAAGAGAAGAAGAATCACTTGGATGCAGACCCGTGAGAAACGGAAACAGAACTAAAAACTCAGGGACGATAGCTGCTCCTATTTCGAAATAAAACCCTTTTCTCTCTAGAACGAAAGATTCGCCTTTGCTTTGACTGTTATTCTCCAGAAACATTTATATAGTGGTTAAGGGGGTAAAGGAAAAAAGACATTGACCATGAGATATGAATGCGATCCTTCATCCATCATGCCATAAATAACTAGTAGAAAATTATTAAATTACTTGATGGTAACTGCAATCTAACTACAGTTAGGTGATTATGCATGATGCATGCTTCTCATGCGAAAATGTTACGTTTATGCTTAACCAGCAACCAAATACAAAAAACGAGCTTTGACAGTACCGTGAGTAGTCTTATTACTGAACCAACATTCAATATTTAATGTTCGGTCCAAAAGATTACGACATTTGAGATACAGCATATAGTAAATAGAGCTTGAGTCTCCTCGCATAGTATGAATTTGAGTAGATTCTCCGAGTACATTTAAATTCCCGGTGTTCTCCCTCCCTTCGAGGCGTTGGTTGCTTGGCCTTTCGGGTCCGTCTTTCCCTTGTAAGACTTGATGAGGTCTTTCCATCCGTAGGCTATTCATTGCGTCGCGTGTCTCGTGTTTCATTGAGTAGAGGAAAAACATAATATCTCTCTGTGTAGTCAAGCGATAGAGTGTCTGAATTCTTCCCATCAGTCTAGGAGCAATTATTTACTACATTTCTTGTCCTCTTTCCAACGATGTAATTTTATAATAACCTATTCTTAACCCACCGAGTGTTGGTTAGCAAGAAAATTCACTGCGGTCTTGTTAAAACCCATCTGTCAGATTTGAATAGGGTAAAGGAAAACCTCGTGAAAATAATGAAAAAGTATATCGTCATGATGTAAACTTAAACAATGAAAGGGTATCTGGAGCCTCTGCAGACATATGCTTCGCTTGGCAGTAAGAGTACTGAATATGCATAGAAAGGTCAGTTCTCGCTGCTGAGGAGAAAGCGACAACATGGAAGGGCACGGAGTAAAAATACTTCACGCGGGCAGGACGCGGGAGGGAAAAAGACCTAGGTCTTGTATTTTTGACGAGGCGGAAGGACACGGGGTGAAAAAAAAGTTATCGTGGATAGGGCACGGAGGAGAAAATGTGATCATGACGATATCTTCCGGCTTGGGGGTTAAGGCTATCTCGTTTATTGTCGCACTGTAAACCCTCCGCGGTCCTATCGATCACTACCCCCCCCCCCCCCCCCCCCCCCGATCTCTCAACCTCCACGATCGTCATCCACGAATCTGCAACATGTCGGGCCTGTCTCTCACTCAAGGGTCACCTCTGATGGCTTTGATGGAAGCACACCATGAACTTGAAGGGAAAATGCTGAGTTCACTCATTCATACACCCACAAAATTGTCAACTAAAAATCTCCTTAAACACATCAACTAAAAATCCTCCATTCTAACAACGTCTCTCAAGTTCTCACATGCTAAAAATATCCCACACTCTCTATATTACTCAAGTTGTCATTACGACAATGTGAAAACAAGGATGAGGAGCTCTTCTCTACTCCTCTATTTATACATTCTAGGTTTTTACTTTGGTACCCCCGGTAACTCAGCCGTAACTACTTTTACCGGGTTTACTAAGATATTACTTAAGGTAAAAGCATTGATCACATGGGCTTTTTACCTTTTCACATGGGCTTATTCCTTCAAAGTCAACAACTTCTAGAAGGATTCTAGAATATTCTCAAGGAATCTCGAATTTCCACCCCCCCTCTACACTAGGACCCACTAAAAAGGAAACATGTGGAATCTCTTCTTGTTTTTAATGCCCACAAAGTCCACAACTTTAATCCAACCACTAATATCAAGTCAAAAAAGAGATAAGAGATACTTTCCACCTCCTTTCTACCTTTTAGACAAGATGACAAGATAGTAGTGCTCACTCTTTAGCAAATATCTGAATTCTGCCAAAAGTACAGCTAAGTTTAACCATAACTAACTTTTAGCTAGTCATGACTAACTTGATACCTCCTAAAAGTACTTTGGCAGCAAATAAACATTCTCAACACTTAGTTAGAACTAAACACCTTACTAATAGACAAACTTCCTATGTGTAACATAGGTCGTTACATTTTATCCCCGGACTAAATTTTCGCTCCGTCCTCAGAGTGAAGAGAGAACTTTCGTCGATGAAACAACTTCAACTTGTCATGGTTGACCCGATCGAATCTCCTTCCTCCCAACTCCTGAAGGTCATATGTGAAGTTGCTCCACACCTTATCTACAACAAAAGGACCAAAATATCTCGGAAGAAACTTTTTCCTAGCCCTCTTGAATCTGATAGCATCATACAACATAACCCAATCTCCGACTTGAAAAGGTTTTACCTCCCTCTTGCCCAACCGTTTGTCGTAACTCTTCTTTTGATACGCCTGAGCTCGTTCCATCCGGATCATTGCTACCGCTCGGATCTCTTCCAACTCCATGAGTTGCTCCCTTCTTGATCTGACCACGTCTTCTCCTCTCGACCTCTTCAACTTTCGTTGAATAGTTTGAAAAGTATTCAATTCGAATTGGATCGGCAACTTGGACTCCACTCCATAAACCAGTCGAAATGAGGAGTATCCAGTAGAAGTCTTTGTAGTCGTTCGGTACTCCCATAAGATGGCATGTAGCCTCTTATCCCAAGTATGTTTCGCAGTTTCAACACCAGCATCTTTGACGAGCATCATACAAAGCGTAAGATTGGTCTTCTCCGCAAGACCATTAGCATTTGGTTTGTATGAGGTCGTTACTCGTGGCTTGATAGAAAAGTGTTGTAGCATAGCAGTAGTCATGCTCCCTACAAACTCTCCTCCTCTATCTGAGACCAACTCTAACGGACATCCAAATCTCGTGATGATCCTCTCTCATAGGAATCTACCGACTTCTGTTTCATTGGTCTCCCTCAAAGGTCTAGCCTCTACCCACTTGGTACAATAGTCAGTGGCGACTACAATGTATCTATTGCCTCGAGGTGTCTTATTAAGAGGACCTACAAAGTCAATACCCCATTTCTCAAACGGCCCTAATACTGGAATTGATCTTAACGGAGGTGTTCTAGTAGACTTTAGAGCAAATGCTTGACATACGTCACAAGTTTTGCAATAGTCTAAACACTCTTTGAAAATCCCTCTCCAGTGATAACCCGCATCCAAAATCTTGAAGGCTGTTATCTTACCAGCAAAGTGACCTCCGCAAACAGTTCCGTCGTGAAACTCGTGCATTAGCTTGAATGCCTCCTTCTGATCAACTGCTCTCCTTAGTAACCCATCTGCTCCTTGATGAAACAGAATTCCCTCCACCATGGTGTAAGGTTTGCATCTCTTGATCAACGCGTTACGTTCTCGGGTATGCATACCTTCTGGAAAAGAGCCATCTACAAGGAAACTCCAGATTTCCTTGTACTCGTCCGGTATCTCCTCGATGCTTGTGATGGTCATCAGATGCTCGTCTGGAAATGAATCACCAAATGGTTCTTCTCCCTCATCATCATAAGCCCTTGACAAAAGATCAGCATTTGCATGCTTCTTCCCTGGTCTATCTTCGATCGCATAATCGTATTCTGTTAGAAGGATCTTCCAATGAGCAATACGACCTTCCGCATTAGGCTTATTAAAGATATACTTTAAAGCCTTGTGATCTGTGACTATGGAAAATTTCCCTCCTAGCAAGTAGTGTCGAAATTTCTTCAATCCAAAGATCACCGCTAATCCTTCTCGTTCAGTCACGGAGTAATTCTTTTCCGCTGGAACCATCTGCCTACTAGCATAAGCTATAGGATGATCATGCCCATCTCCATCTAGCTGACTTAATGTACATCCGATTGCTACATTGGAGGCATCCGTATACAGAATAAATGCTTTACTCCACTCAGGTTTAGCAAGTATAGGAGCTGTCACTAATGCCTTTTTTAGCTCCTCAAATGCTTCCTTTGCCTTCTGATCATGCACTATCAAGTCAAAATCAACTCCCTTCTTCATGTACATAGTCAAAGCTATTGCTTTGTTTGAGAAGGAAAAGACAAACCTACGATAATATCCAACCATGCCAAGAAACTGCCTCAACTTTGTCAAGTTGATCGGAAATGGAAGATCCACAATCTTCTTCACCTTCTCAGGATCTACCGCAATCCCATTCTTGGAAATGATGTGCCCTAACAGCAGACCTTCTTCGCAGCCAAAGATGCACTTCTCTGGATTTAGAGAAGCGTTGGCTTGCTCCAACCGCTGCAAAACTTCGATCACATGATCAAAGTGGTCCTCCTTTCGTCCGTACACACAGAAATCGTCAATGAAATCCCGAACAAACTTCCCTATGAATGGTTCAAACACCTTGTTCATGAACCTTTGAAACGTGGCTGGAGCATTACACAATCCGAATGGTATCACCCGAAATGCAAATGTTCCCCAAGGAGTAGTGAAAGTAGTCAACTGTTGGTACTCCTGTGCTATCTTGATCTGGTTATACCCACTATAACCATCACCAAAGCTATACCACTCATGACCAGCAACTTCCTCCAAAATCTCATCTATAAATGGTAGAGGATAATAATCCTTCTTGGTAACTGCATTCAACTTCTTATAGTCTATGCACACTCGCAGCTTACCATTCTTCTTCTTGACAATCACAATGGGTGAAACCCATTCTGAGTTCTCCACCTCATAGATGAAACTCGTCTCCTTCAACTTGTCTATCTCCTCCTTGACCATCATTGCCGTTGTGGGATTGACCCTTCTCTGCTTCTGTCGAACTGGTCTTGCGTGCTCCTCCAATTCGATTCGATGAGTCTCGAGAGTCACCTCCTTCAAATCTTTATAGCTGAAAGCAAACACATGGATATATTTTCGAAATATATCTAGGAATCTACTTTTCTCTTCTTGAGTGACATTGATATCAAACTTCAGAGTAGAGAGTCTTCTCACAATCTCTGCCTCACTCAACTCTTCTTTGTCAGGATCTTTCTCCACTACTGGTCGAGGCAACAAGTCAATAGCACTAAGCTGATGTAATGATTCATCTCGACCAAATCCTTCGTCCTCAGACGAGGATTCTTGATCGTAAGAATCTCCGGTATCTACTTCTGAGACACTCTGATCATCCTCCGTATCAGATTCCCAGTAGTCACTAGTGGGTCTATCGGAGTCAGAAGTCACAACTCCAACACCCGAGAGAGGAACTATCACTCTATGATCTCGAGGCCCAATCCGTAAATATCCCTTGTGCCACCTATCAGTGGTGCGCACAGCTCTCAACCAAGGCCTACCTAGGAGCAAATCATAACTAGAGTCCTTTAACACTTGAAAGGACATCAACGTTTGAACTCCCATCACAGACACGACCACCTTCTCTAACACACCAAGAGGTCTTACCCGTTGCTTGTTAGCCATCCCCACGACAATGCTAGCCGGACGAGTTGGTTCCATCCCCAACTTCTTCATCAACCTCTCCGATATGGCGTTGACAGCCGATCCTCCATCCACCAATACGTCAGAGACGTAGTGACCATTCAACCGGACTTCAATCTTTGAAGCCCTAGTGCATACCTCTGAAGCATGCACATCCACCACACCAACTCCCACAGACTTTGATGTCTTGCTCTTGGGTTTCTTCTTCTTGCTTTTCTTAGAACTCAGTCCTCCTCTGAGTTCCCTCCGTAAGCTGGGATTAAGTGAGATCAGTTGTCCAACAGTGATGTTGGCTTTCTGAGCACCCACATCTTCAACCACATCATATCCCGCTTGGAAAGATGAAATGGTGAAATCCGCCATCCCTAGCTTCCTTCTTGGCTCCCTTGGTGTACTCGAAACATTACTCGAACGAGTACTTCTACTTGCTGACTCCTCCATGAAAACCGGTTCATCAGAAAATCGAGTTCTTTTCCTTTCTTGAGCTAAAAGCTCCACCGGTGCATGAGAAGAGTTTGAACTCTCTCCTTTCTCGTAAATGGGATCTCGTACGACATCGATAGTAGCCACCCCCTTGTCTCGTCCTTGTGATGGATTTCCTCCACCCACATTCATTCTGACAGCTTCGGCACCTCTTGCTCCGTTGTTAGGACAATTTCGCTGGAAATGAGAACCTCCACACGTCCAACAAGTGATTCCTCCAAAGTTACCTTGGTTGCCTCCAAAGTTACTTTGATTTCCTCGGTTGGGATTGTTGTCGTAACCTCTTTGACCTCCTCCTCCACCTTTGTTCCTCCATTCTCGTAACTGCACCACGTTTATCTTGAGATCCGCAAGAGTATCGGTGATGCTCTTCAGCTCGGCATGAAAATCAGAGGTGGCAGTAGACATCGTTGTTGGGACAAACGGTCTTGGCACCACCGTTGGAGTAGGAGCTGACGTTGAAGCAATCACCAATTGTGATGGTGCAGGTGCGATCATTGTGGCTACACTAGGAGTCGGAGTTGACACCAGAGCAGCATGATGAGGTTGGATGATATCTCCTTCATCCAAACTCTCTTCCATATTTGTCGCAATCTTGATGGCCTCCGCTTTGGTTGCTGGCTTCTCGTACCTCACTTGGGTTCGAATTGAAGGCCTCAACCCTCCCACCAAGTTCTTGATCAACACTGCTCCAATCCCTGCCATCGTTAACTCCACATTGTCTCCACTCTTCCGTAGGACCGTCCGAAATCGTTGCTCCAACTTATCCACCCTTTCGGCATATTGCCGAACTTTCTCGTCGTCCCGTTGCTTCAAATGAGTAAGCTCCACCATGAGCTTCTCATAACTCTCTTCTGGAAGAAATTCTTCGATGAGTGCATTACTCAACGTCTCCCATGTGTCCTCAACTGCACCAGATGTCTTGCTCTTCACTCGGTCGTCATACCACGTAAGAGCAAAATCTTCTAAAAACTCTAGCAGTAACAACACCCATTCTTCCTTCCTTCTCACGTTGTTTCCGATGCAACCCCTTTTGAAGTCTCGTACAAATGGTTCTACATCTTCATTGTCCTTCCCATGAAACACTGGTAACTTCCCCATCTTGTAACTATTCTTTCTACCCTTCTAATTTTTGTGCAATAACTACTCGCTAAAAGAGTACGGACATCACCAATTCCATTCGCGAATAATCTACCATAGGTAAAATGAAAGGAAATGGTTGTAACAACACCTCTTGTGCCATCTCTTCTCCCAAGGTAATCATGAGCCTGAGTCGCATCACCGCCTTCTCCACCATCCGAATGACGATCTCCATCACAACTCAGCTGAGTCCTCTTTTGAAGTCGACAACTTCTCCGTCTCCGCTCTTTGAGTCTCGTCCAACTTCTCGACTACTGACGTAAGTAGGGCGGCCACATCTACGCACTTGTGTCCTCTGGATAGATCACCCACTCCACAACTTGGACAAGGATCTTCGCCTAGAAGATGAATTGGCGCTGGTGACGATGGACCCACTCGAAGACTTAAATCAATAAACTCCCGCTTCCCTTTAGCTCTCTCGGTTTTGATTCTAGTTGGACAATTCACTACTTTGTGTCCCAACCCTCTACAGAAATAACACCACAAGTCGGTTTCTACTCTTCTCCTCGGAGATTCTACTTGAGGTTTAGTACTAGGGTTTTCAAACTCGACGATAATCTCTCTCGAACTTTCTCCGACACTTACTATGACATCTAAACCTTGAGGAAGGTTTCTAAGTCTAACTTTCCAATCTTTTAAATTTCCACTCATGTTGCACCTTCTCAACCATTAAGTGGACAAAATATCATAGAGGAAAATAATTCTACATCACTTTCTTAACTCTTCCGAGCTTTATATTTGAAATCGTGTATTATACATGCTATACACGAAATAAAATCTAATCTAAATTTAACTATCGAAGATATGATCCTCCTCACCATCGTTTGTACTAATCACAACAGACATCTTGAACTCACTCTTGTAAAAATCCAACTCTACTTCACCAGGAGCATTCGTGACCTCCACAGTGAATGATGCTTTAAACTCGGCTTTCTTCAAATTTGTGCCAATGGTCGCGGAAGCTTCTTCGTATAGGGTAAAGAAGGCACCCCAAGTGCTATAGATGCGGGTTCGTAACTCATCTATACTCAACTTGGGCTTCTCCGTCTCTGTTCGAACTCCTAAACGTCTCTTCTTCCACCTCGTCATTCGAACAAGATTCCCCATGAAGTATCTTCAAGACCTCCTTGTATGCCGAAACGTGTATCTCTTAGTTGGTAAGAGATCTCTCCAAGATTTTTGTTATCTCCAGTAGCTCAACCTCCAAGCTACTAAATCATGAAGTTTCAACAGAAACTTCCCTAATCAGAAGAGATGGTGATGACTGTACAAATTTTCAGAGAACTGAAATTTGTATATTTTCACTTCCCTCGTGGTTGTCAACCCCCTCCACTTTGAAAAATTCTTTCTCTCTCTTCAGACCTCATCTCCTCATGATTTCTTTTGTCCTGGATAGCTTATCAGCCACTCTAAAACACTGGAAAGTTTCTTAGGAAAATAAAATTCACAGAAAATCTGACAATGACTGTAAATTTTTTCCAGATAACAGAATTCCTCAACTCTCACGAATAGACCCCCTCAACTTTGAAAATTCATTGCTCCCTCTCTAGACCACCTTTTCCATGATTTCTTTTGTCTTAGATAGGTTATCAGCCAATCTAAAACACTGGAAAGTATCACAGGAAAATAAAATTCACAGAAAAGTTGACAGCGACTGTACAAATTTTCCAGAGAGCAGAATTTCTAAACTCACAAATTTATCTCCTCTAATAACTTTTCTCTCCTCCTTCCTCTACAACTCTTGTTGCACACTCTTTCAACTCTCCTCAAACCCTTTCTAAGTGAACAAGATGTAAAGAATGACTTCGAACGCGTCATATATCACTACGGGATACACGAAAGGTTCTAACGTTGCTAACATCGCGTTAGCTCTCTCTCCTCCCAACGTTCTCTCCATGTGCTCTCTCATAATCTCCTTTTGTCGAATATAGAACTGAACTCTAAACATCGTTCAACGATCCCTTCAAGTGAGGTCCCGGCAACGGAACCAAAAATGTAAACCCTCCGCGGTCCTATCGATCACTACCCGCCCCCCCCCCCCCCGATCTCTCAACCTCCACGATCGTCATCCACGAATCTGCAACATGTCGGACCTGTCTCTCACTCAGGGGTCACCTCTGATGGCTTTGATGGAAGCACACCATGAACTTGAAGGGAAAATGCTGAATTCACTCATTCATACACCCACAAAATTATCAACTAAAAATCTCCTTAAACACATCAACTAAAAATCCTCCATTCTAACAACGTCTCTCAAGTTCTCACATGCTAAAAATATCCCACACTCTCTATATTACTTAAGTTGTCATTACGACAATGTGAAAACAAGGATGAGGAGCTCTTCTCTACTCCTCTATTTATACATTCTAGGTTTTTACTTTGGTACCCCCGGTAACTCAGCCGTAACTACTTTTACCGGGTTTACTAAGATATTATTTAAGGTAAAAGCATTGATCACATGGGCTTTTTATCTTTTCACATGGGCTTATTCCTTCAATGTCAACAACTTCTAGAAGGATTCTAGAATATTCTCAAGGAATCTCGAATTTCCACCCCCCTCTACACTAGGACCCACTAAAAAGGAAACATGTGGAATCTCTTCTTGTTTTTAATGCCCACAAAGTCCACAACTTTAATCCAACCACTAATATCAAGTCAAAAAGGAGATAAGGGATACTTTCCACCTCCTTTCTATCTTTTAGACAAGATGACAAGATTTGCTCACTCTTTAGCAAATATCTGAATTCTGCCAAAAGTACAGCTAAGTTTAACCATAACTAACTTTTAGCTAGTCATGACTAACTTGATACCTCCTAAAAGTACTTTGGCAGCAAAAAAACATTCTCAACACTTAGTTAGAACTAAACACCTTACTAATAGACAAACTTCCTATGTGTAACATAGGTCGTTACAGCACAGGTCGTGTATTCGTCTTCGTTTTGTGGCGAGGCTCTGCTGCGAGAGATTGAGTAGTGTCTTCTTGTTTATTTGCACTTCTTCTGCCTTCGGGGTTAGGGTTACCTCGTGTATTTTCGTGTGCGCATATGTCGTGTACTATTCTTCGTTCTGTGACGAGGCCCTGCTGCGAGAGATTGAGTACTGTCTTCTCGTCTATTGCTCGGGGGTTGATTTTCATGTGTGACACCGACGCCCTGTTGCCAGAGATAAACTTGTATCCGTTCGTTTTTTGACATTTTGCTTCTTCACGGTGGCGGGACTGCAATCTGGATCTGTTTGACTATGGTTTCGCGGTTTGGCTCTTGTTTGCTTTCGGCTCTGTCCTTTTCATCGTTCTTCGCTTTGGAAGAGCGACGGTTTCCGTGCTTGCCTACTTCTATCGCTGGTTTCGTTGGAGGTTGTGTCATTTTCGGAGTTCTTTTGGCCGCAGCTGTGGTGGTCTAACCATCAAATCGACAGATGAACACTTTGATTTGGCACTCTCTTTGGTTTCGGCCTTTCATTCTGCTAGGTTTCGTTGTTGTTTTCTTGGTTTTTTGCTGTCGTGGCTGTCGGCAACGATGTCCGCTAAATTGACATCTTCATTCCGAGCTTTCAGTTTTAGTGTCTGCCATGAAGCTATCAGCGGGAAAGCATTTGTTGTTTCGGACTTGTGCCTCACGTTGTTCTGGCCGCAACGATGCTGTGAAGGCTGAGACGAGAGTGAGATGGCGATGGAGGCAATGGAGACAAACAGAAAACCGAACGATGGGCCACTTTGACGTAGTCAGCATGGTGACGCTGCTGCGGCACGGCTCGAAGTCTATGTCCATACTTCCAGCACCGGATTTAGGTACGTTCACTGTACTCATTGATATACATATTCTTCTCTTTTCCGTGGCGGTTCCACTCAATGCTGAGATTATTACTCCGGCCATGTCTTCGGATGATGACCTGCTGCTGCTTGCTGCGACCTTAGAGGCTGTAGAGGGAATAGACACTTCAGACAAAAGAGCCGATTCTAACCCCTCGTCTGCCATCGAACATAACTACTTACTAGAAACTTTGCTCATTCCTGACACAGCTCTTAGGTTCCATTCTACTCTAGTAAACTCCCCATTATCAGTTTCGACGACAGTGCTCTCCAACTCATCGGTTCTTACATTTACCTGGACCTGGCATATTCTTCAAGTATCGTCGACTTCCTGCTGAAGTTCGATGTTAAGATCGCCAAAATCTGTTATCCGTGTCCTCTTCATGTTTTGTCTCTCGCAAGTTTAGCTGGCCCGTTGTCGAGTTGAGAGTTTTCCTGGGAAGGGTGGAACCTTCTAGCTGTGATTTAACCGTGAAGGCTGTGTTGTGCCTATTAAGAGAAG
Source organism: Asterella californica (assembly GCA_036924285.1). NCBI lineage: Eukaryota > Viridiplantae > Streptophyta > Marchantiopsida > Marchantiales > Aytoniaceae > Asterella > Asterella californica. The sequence goes on from JAYKYS010000008.1 coordinate 19,731,923, forward strand.
CGTTGAGCTTCTGGTTGTGATGGATCACTCAAGGGATAGACCTTTCAGGTTGCAACAGAGCACTATGAACACTCATACAGATCTGTATGAACCTCTAATTTACTCAGAAGGTAAAGCTCAGGTCTAACTGATAGTGATAGGATCAAGCGGTGAACTTTAACACTCAAGAAGAGGAAAACTATGATGGTTCAGACTCCTAAACTTCTCTTACATGTAAAAGAGGCCCCACTGAGCACACACACGAAGTTTCGACTTGAGATCAAATTCTGACACCAAGATATGGACAGAAAAGTTCTGATCAAAGATATTGCGGCAATTTCTGATACTCAGACAGCTATTTCGACTTATAACAAAAAATTGGCTCGATCACTTTGAAGATTCTTACAGGATTTGGAGTCTACAGGATGCTGAACACCCCTGTGAAGTTGGGACTCCTGATTGTACACACAACTCCAGATCTCGCTCTCTGAAGTTGCTACGTTAGATTGAGAGCTTTTCAGACCCCCTCTGCTTCAGCGGCCGCCCTGAATTACTCACTCACTCAATTGACTTGAAACTTTTTGAACAGTCGTAGCCCTGCTGACAATGAACGCAACCACGAAGGTTTGAAGCGATTTCTTCAGTTCTGCTGCAATTGACACTGAAAACCCCAAATTCAACAAAAGTGATGTAGTTTTGGCACAATACGAACTTCAATTGGGCATAACTCCTTCTTTATTGCTCCAAATCGATCAAGAATTTCACTGACAGTGCTTGGCACCACGAGCTCTATCTTCATGTGCTCTCAGATTTCGCAGTCTCCTCAGCAAATGCTCGAACTCTCTAGACCTCTATTTCTAAATTTAGAGTTTTACAAAAGATAAAAACTGACCAATGGGAGTTCATAGCTCCACTTGGTTGTCCTCTAGTACCCTAATCCACGTGGTAACTTAACTTCACTCATAGGCTACCACGTTAGCTCCCCTAAAATGCCTGCGTAAAGCTTAAACTACCTAAAATGACACGCAGCCCTGAAAGTAAACTTAAACAAGCTAAAAAGTGTGCATGAGCAACACGTAAGTACAACCCATGAGCTTAAACCCTATCAACATGGTAAATCTAAGTTATGTACATTGAACATCATAGACAAGTAAGAAGTCACTTGCACAAGCGCACAAATGCTTGAACAAGATTACTAGCATACTATCAGTCTACTAGGACTCAAAACGTATAACACAACGGTGTTAATATATGCATGAAAGACTAGGAGTAATATCAAGCTAACTTCTACCGCTACTGAGTCCCAAGTTTTGGAGTAGAAGCGTAACCTGTAGCCGCCAATGTCCACAGCCTCCAGAATCGACTTCTCTGACGTCTTAACTTCACTCAGAGAGATTAACTCCTAGCAGAGAGGTGAATCATTCACTATGTGAAATGATTCACATCACGACACTGTACCGCTTCTTCTCTTATTCAGAAGACAGTATTTCATTATATTTGCAAGACAGACGGTTTTGCATGTTTAGTTACCCTGCCTTTTTTGTTCGGGAAGGTGGTAGCAAGCGTTCGACTGTGCAGTCCATTTACAGGCTTGTTAATCTGCTTTGCATCTGTAGTCAGCTGGATCCATCCAAATACTGCTTCATCTGCCGCCACCATACGGAGTTGGATCGGCAGTATGTCTCTACGTAGACAAACGAGAGTAAGGACCTTGACTCTAGAGTTGTCTGTGACAGTGTGTCGGACAGGAAGTGACCTTGATCTTTTTCTCTTCCCATTGCTTTCTACTTTCTTGCACAAGCAGTGGGTGTCAGGGATGTTTTCTGTTGAACGAGGGTAGTCTCCTGCACTTGCATTTCCAAGGCATTATATCCATCCATGGTAAATCTTGTGTCGAGGTGAAGAAAAAACTGCTGCAGGCACTTGGATGGGACCAGCAACGTCCAATTGGTGCCGAGATCTACGTCAAGCACCTCTCAAACAAGGGGTTACACACGTTTGTGGGCATGGTCAAGTATTGTTTAAAGGACGATAAGTTGCAGCATCATCATGCCGTGATGAAAAACATCAATGTGAGTATGGTCGTCGACGTTAAGGAGTTGTTTATGTTGCTAGGAGCAGCAGATACCAAAAATCGTGTTGAGTTGAATTACATGAATATTTTACCCATGGTGCTCCAGTTCAAGAGCGAGAACAACAGTTCATACCTCTCGTAGATGTCCTGCTCAGATGCAGCATGATCCCATTGAGGTCGACTAGTATCGGACCTTTGCTGTTTAATCTGCGAGACATAGCAAACAGTACTGTATTTCCTCTCCTTTGTACAGCGTATACATGTTATAAGCTTAGTCTGAATATGCAGCACAAGAAAAGTTCACGGTACATTGTCCTCCGTATACGTCTTGGCAGCAGCAGCAGAGGACTGTGGGTTGTACGGTACATAGTAGAAGTATTAACAGAAGTAAACTTTTTTTTCCACGTCTTGTTACGAGCAGCATGTTTGCTGGAGTCTTCCAGAATAAAGGTTGTATTTGCACGGTATGTGCGGTTTACTGCACTATGTCATGGACGATCGTGTTTGGAATAACATGTTTATTTATTTTAGTTACGAGCAGCATGTGTACTGCAGTCTTGCGGAATAAAGCTTGCGTTCTCACAGTGTGTGCGGTTTATTAGAAAGTACTGTTGAGCATGATGTTTTGTTTGACAACTCATTTGTCGCCAAGCACCCTCTTGTCATTTTTAGGACCCCCAGCATTAGCCTGGAGCAAAGGTCTTCCACGTCCGCGTTAGCAAGGTTCGAAAACCCTCAGAGGCGCTGGCTACTGGTAGTGGATAGTAAATAATGCCTAGGGCTGGAAAATAATGCCGGCAAGAAGTGAACGAACTAAGCCTTGGGTGAATATGCATGCTCATGCTTCATATTCCATGCTCATATTCCGACACAAGATTTACCAAGGATGGATATAACGCCTTGGAAATGCAAGTGCAGGAGACTACTTCCGTTCAACAGAAAACATCCTTGACATGCACTGCTTGTGCAAGAAAGTAGAAAGCAGTGGGAAGAGAGAAAGATCAAGGTCACTTTCCATCCGACACACTGTCACTGACAACTCCAAGGTCGGGGTCCACTTGTCTGCGTAGAGACAACTTCAGCCCAACTCCGTATGGTGGCGGCAGATGAAGCAGTATTTGGATGGGTCCAGCTGACTATAGATGCAAGGCAGATTAACAAGCCTGTAAATGGACTGCACAGTTGAACGCTTGCTACCATCTTCCCGAACAAAAAAGGCAGGGTAACTAAACATGTGAAACCGCCAGTTCTGCAAATACAGTGAAATACCGTCTTGCGAAAAAGAGAAGAAGCGGTATGGGCCAGCTAAACTCGCGAGAGACAAAACGTGGAGAGGACACGGATAACAGGTTTTGGTGCTCTTAACAATAATCAAACTTCAGCAGGAAGTCGACGGTACTTGAAGAATACGCCAGGTCCAGATAAATGTAAGAACAGATGAGCTGGAGAGCACTGTCGTCGAAACTGATAATGGGGAGTTTACTAGAGTAGAGTGGAAACCTAGGAGCAGTGTCAGGAATGAGCAGAGTTTCTAGTAAATAGTTATGTATGATGGCAGGCGAGGGGCTGGAATCAGCTCTTTCATCTGAAGTGTCTTCTCCCTCTACAACCTCTAAGGACGCAGCAAGCAGCAGCAGGTCATCATCCGAAGACATGGCCGGAGTAATAATCTCATCATTGAGTGGAACCGCCATGGAAAGAAGAAGAATATGTATACCAACGGGTACAGTGAACGTGCCTAAATCCGGTACTGGAAATATAGACATAGACTCCGAGCCGTGCCGCAGCAGCGTCACCATGCTGACTATGCCAAAGTGGTCCGTCGTCGGTCTGTCTGCCTCCATCGCCATCTCACTCTCGTCTCGGTCTTCCCAGCACCGCTGCGGCCAGAACAACGTGAGGCACAAGTCCGAAACAACAAACGCTTTCCCGCTGATAGCTTCCTGACGGACACTGAAACTGAAAGCTCGGAATGAAGGTGTCAGTTTAGCGGACATCGTTACCGACAGCCACGACAGCAGAAAACCAAGAAAACAACAGCGAAACCTAGCAGAATGAAAGGCCGAGAATATGAAAATGATTTGATCTTAAGATTCTTGGACTGAAAATGTACTTGTAAAGCTCGTGGAGCCTCGAGTTCATGATCAGAATATTCTCAATCTAGAGCTCATGGTAAGTTATAACTAAACTTGAGAAGATTATGCTGACTGTGCTTCGAATTCAAGAGTTTGCCATCCAGAATTTTTACTTTACCGCACTCCTCAGATCTCCTACACTGTAAGATCTGATCATATGAAATTTTCAGTAATTTATTTACTCACACTGGTAATTCACGAAACTCTAGTACGTAACGAGATTCTAGATGCAGTACAACAGACTATGACTACATACTATGACAGACTATGACTGCAATACAACAGACTCCAAATATTATATTACTGCAGTACAACATTGCTTCAAAGATAGGTGGGTTTAAACAGTTTTGCGCTCTAAAATGACTAAGAGCGGCTTTGCACCTACATTTTCAAAGCTGCGGAGAGAATGTTCATGCGTGAGAATGACGGTTGGAAATAAACGAGAGGTCTAGACTAGACACAGTTTCAAAATTGTGAAGAGGGTTAGAACAGAATCGTACAGCTTTTTGCAGTTTAGAAGATGGTTTCAAATAATGTCCTTTTCAATTCAGTTTTCACATTTCCTAGCACAGCACGAGCCAATTCTGTTACGTTATCTCATTTCACGAAACTGCAGAGTCCAATGCAGAGACAAACGTCAAACATGTCTCCTAGAAGGTGAAACTATGGCAAGCTCGGAGAAACCAGACTGCACCGAAAATGTCAGAAACTGTGATGAAAAATATCTGAAACTGTAGATGCAGAGACGCTCTAATTCTGGAGAACAAAGAGTATGCATGGAGAAGTAATTAAAGCACTAGTATGACTACAAGTGCTCCGGATTACCCAGAATACTTTATTTTGAGGGTTTGCTTTCAGAGACTAAGAAATTTAATTTTTATTCAGAAAATGATTTTGGTGACTGTGTCTCCATCCCAAGGTGGAATCTGTGAAATAACGAATCAACTGAAAGCTATTGACCAGCTTTGCAAGTTATGATTCATCTCGAAATAAACTAATGTGGACAGAGAAATCTTAAAATGAAGATTCGATGTTTCTTGGAGAAAAAAGAATATTTTCTTCAGATAAAAATACACTGGGAAGAAAAAATGAATATTCATTTTCATGCTTTTATACTCATAGTCTCTCATTTAAAAAATATTCCAGCTAAAAGCATAGTTATTATTACATGTATTATAATATACTCATAACCAAGCATGGAAATGTAACATGAAAAAATAAATCGTTATGTTTTTCTATTTATCCCGGTGCGACTGGGTTGTCCTAACCTTGCTCAAATATGCATGTAAAATGAACTTCTGGGGAAGTTTTTCCCGCTTTTGGTTATAAAAAAAAGTATAAATGTTATATAAAATTTATATATAAACTCGAAAGAAAATATAGATAACAATTTAAATCACCTAGAGTTAGAGGAGGTCTAGATATAACCTTTAACAAGATCACAAACAAACGCACTTCTGAGAGTAAAAGTGCAAGAGATTATTATTAAAAAATATTAATTCAACCAAATAATTAATTTTTTGTCTAATAACTTTTTCAAAACAGAAAAATTTAAATAATATATTTATATATTTATCTCTTTTTAGTCGAGGAGTTGAATATGCATGCAAACGATGGTTTTGGGAAATTACCGGCAAAGGATGAGCTTGCATTACGAGGACAAGAAATTCTTGGTGGGGATAGGGTGAGAAGTGTGCAGAGAGACTAAGAAGCGGGTAGTTTGATTATTTTGGCAAGAGTTTTTTCTTGAAAAAAAATCTTTTTCTGCAGTAAGCAAACATTGTACCACTGCACAAAAGATTTAGATTTATTTTGCCACTGCACTGAGCACAGTGGCAAGATAAATCTAATTATAAGTTTAAATTTTTAATTAGAAAACTATATTAAATACTTCTCAGCTGAACAAAACACATGGACGGTGGGAAAAGAAAAAGCTGTAAGCGTTGTGAGTTGAAAATTAACCTCTTCTATTATAAGGAAAGTGTTCCAGACAAATAAAAATTAATCCTTAAATTTACACACATTAATTTATGAGTTAACTCTTCCTCTGCATGCATAATACCTCATGCATATTAATATAATGCATCATCATAATATATCATAATATGAATAATAATAATGAAGTGAATATATATGCATGCTTGGAATATGCAGGTGAATATGCAGGCACTCAAGACTTCCCCGTGAAGTAGATTAACCTGATCGCCTGCCTCCATGCCAGTCCCAGCCAATAATCTGTATGAGGAGAGTTCTGTATGTTTCGTTTGCAGTGTTCTGAAATAAATTAAAACTTCAAAATAAAATCTGAAAATCTGAATGTCTGTGTGTTCGCTGGAGAGCTAAGTGGATTCGAGTCCCACCGTGGATTTTTGATATTTATCAACTGTTGTTCGTTCCCAGCTGAACGTTCACTATACAAGCCGTTTGTAATCACTGTATTATTCTGTGTTAGCTGCGAAATACATGAGTTCCGTTCATATTTAAAGAGTATATTCTTCACGCTTATCACCTTGGCGTATTGGACGATTTTGAATGTGGACCTATCTGTATCTCCACGAACAGTGTTGGCTTTGTAGTTGATCTGTGTATGGACCCCGTGTAGTTCTCGGATAGAATTAACTCAAAGTGTTAGCTTGATTATTATTCATATTTACAACCTTTAGTTCAAACACGAAAGTTTCATGCATGCGGTTTTCTTTCTAGAGCATGAGACACTACTTCCGAATAGACTTCCAGTCTTTACCGCTTTTGTATGCGAGTAAGGAGACTCTTCAATGTTTTTATTCTTCCGATGAACCGAAGTCCAGTCCTTTGTAATACAGTAATATAATAAGCTTTGAGCTTAACTTATTGATTAGTACTATGTTCTTACACATTACATGAATACGAGTATCTGCATTCTTTTACTCTATTCCTCTGGAGAAATCCTTTTCATTCTCCTCATATTGCCTTGCTACTTGTTACGACAAGGACAACCCCATAGCTACTTTGTATCTAACTATTGGGCGAGGACTAACTTAATTACAATATAAAAGAACCCTGGCTTGGTGGTTCTATGCAAGCCCTTTTCAAACAATTGTGTCTTTATGTAACATCATTTGGAGTGTCAAAGCCGATTAGTAAAAAACTTACAAAGAAACGATATACTTGCATTAATGTTCGTCTCTTTAGTATCAATGTTTCTTCCTCTCACTTTCTCTAGACTTTTTGTACAACAGACGTAGTAGATGCATCTAACTGAAGGCAAATCATCAAGTCAAGATATGTGCAACCATAGGAGAGTCCCAGACGAGATAGATAGAGCCAACATACATTGACCAGGCATAAGGCACAAAGCTTTCATGAACAGAATATGAAGAAGAGCGAAAACGAGAGGAGAAACCTCATGATCAGTTTACCATAGCAAGGTAAACGAACATCCATACTAGTATAGGGTTACATGCATGAATTGTAGCCTTCGAGCCTATAGGGTTACCAAAATGCAAGTACGGCAGTCCAACACAATTGGAAGAACAACTGTTTATATTCACTTCCAACTTGCACAACTGATAATAAAGTATGCCAAACAGATATAAGTCAGATTGCAAAAATTCTGACACAGGTTTAGCGCAAATATAAATTCAGGCCGGAAGTCTCCCAAGTTGCTTGCTGAGATCTGGACCCCAATTTACTGATACATAACTTCATCTTCTTCTCGAAGGGTCCAAAAGCTCTTCTGTTTCGTCCATAAACAACTCGTTTTCTTTCTCTCGATCAACTAGTTCTTTCAAATGCCCACCCGTGATCTCTCAATGTTGCAACACAAATTGTCTTCGGCTCAGAGCGGCTGGTTGAGAGCCAGCAAAACTATGAACGCCGTCTCTATCGTCGACTTATCTGTCTCATCCACCCCTGCAGGCTCCATAGATGACAGTGGTCCATCCTCGATTGGGATCTAGTTCCAAGAATTAAGCTCTTCGAGCACGACTTCTCTAACAAAGAAATCCTCAGAATTATCAAACACGGAAAGAGGGTACAAGCATCGATGGTTAGAAGCATGTACAATAGAATTGCGGGCATGGTAGCATGGACCAGATGCTTGCACAACACATATGCTGAATTATAGTATGAGGGACATGAGCATATCCACCGGTCTAGATCTACATTATATTTTTATTTCGATCTTACATCTGCTATAGAAAACTTTCTCCAAGCGTGTTGGAAGCTTTTCCACCACGACGGCAGAAGAAGATCATTCAAAACCTGTATAAGCATAGTCTGTATGTCCCCTACAAGACTTTCACATACAATTAACGTTAGTCTATCCAACCGAGGACGATTTAGAGCATATTTGTAGTCAAGTTTAAGCTTACGCTAGTGACTCTCAACGATGTTTGTTGTGATTGATAGTGGGAGTGTGGCAGAAAACAAGCCACATACATTCTTTCTGAAGAGACTCGAACCAAAGTACTATTACTCTCTTCTGATGTTGTTTGGAGACAAGCTTCTCCTCATTTTTCAGGTCACCAGTCAGCAGATAAAACATATACGACAATGGAACAGCAAATTCGTCTAGATTGGTCGCAACAACAAATAGTTCAGATCATATGATCTTGAACATATTATTTATTACTATCTCCCTTACACACTCTACATGCTGGCAGAAAGACATAAGGAAAGCAAATGCTATGAACTGGTCCGTGTATTCATAAAAGAGCTCTTGGAATCCTTTGTCTTCCATCTTAGGACTACACATGCAAAGCGAAATACTTTTCGCCTGATCATCAACATCACGTAAATATTTTCATGAATGTACCTAGCTTATCCAGTAATTAACATGTGCGCATGTGATATTCATTGATGATATGATCTGCCTCTCACAAAGCATACAATAAACCTCATGTTTTCTCAAGTTATGGCTGGCTACACTGTCTATGAAAATTATCGCAACCGGTGGGAACTATTTCAACTTGTATATTGGTTCATGTCAGCCAACAACGGTGTTGACAAATAACGTCGAACGCCTTCTTTTCGACGTCGAGTGAAATCCTAACAGTCTCACCACACTCGAAACGATTGATCCTTATCTTCTTCTCTTGTTGGTGCTTTGAAGACGACGCTACTCGATTCTCCTCCACCCACAGCAAAGGGTGGTCTTGAACAAAGATGTATTCTTTTTCGATAGCCGGGGATTGTGAACGTCCTAATAGTAATGCTTCTTCTATGTTGGGTGCCACATGTTCCTTTAGCCAAGACATCAGAGCTTGCTGATAATTCACAAGGCTCCACGTTTCAAACTCGGCAGTGGTTGTAGAGTCATTCACTCTGAAGAAAACTAGGCTATCACTCCACTCTTCATCGAAAAACACTTACGTACAACCTTGACTAGCTCAGACATCTCGCATTCTACCAAGAGAATCAGATTACTATCATCCTCGCAGTCAGTAGTCGAACAAGTACTCAAATTGTAATTCAACTTCATATAAGACAGTCATGTCGACAGAACTGTAGCCTCTTTGAACACGAGTAAACATCAAAAGACTGAACTCTTGATTACATCACGTACAAATAGTCTTTCCGCTCATGTCGTCTCACGCTTCCTCGATAACAACCCTCTCCCTTCAATGACATTTAGTTGTTCTAAGGGTGAAGCAAAGATGGAAAAGACTACATTCGGAAAAAACATTCAGAAACTAGTCTTAGAAACTACATTCAGAGACTGAGTACATTTGTAGTGTCTCAGAATTTCTCATTTAGCGCATTTAGCATAAAAGATTTCGTTCCTCTAAGAGATTTACACTAGTATTGCTGTCCTAAGATCTGTTCAAACACACAAACACACATGTTTTATCTAGAAATCCCGTCTTCTCACAAAACCACACGGCTTCCAGATCCTTCAGAAGGTACCTTGGACCCAAACAACCAACTACAACCTAAAAATATCACACAAATATCCACTGAGAAGCTCGGGAAGACGCTTCTTGCTTCCATGTCACGGCTTCCAGTCTTCTCACGACAGTCTTCCTGAAGCTATTCTCGGCTTCTAGGGATTCAACTCGGCTTCTCATACCTCCAGAAGACTACTTGCTTCGTAGATACCAAATTAACAATGTCTGTCACGCATTGCTCTTCCAATTTCCAATGGGGTTAGATCAATCATAGAGTGTGTGCCCCCTGTAGCCTTCCCAGGCTTCTGCCTACGGAAACGGTCTTCTTGCAGCACTACAACAACATTCACCTCCACGGAAGCTCAATAGAAGTCTCGGAAGCTCACTAGAAGAAGGTAGGAAGACGAGAGAAGATGAGGAAAAAGAGAAAATCCAAACAAGAGGAAACAAGATGAAAATGAGAAATTAAGACTCCGACATGCTTCTAGTCCGGATCCTGACTAACAAGCTATCCCTGCTTGTAGTAATTTGGAAGACCACATATTGGCTTACAGTTATACAGTCTTCCACTTGAGGATGTCGTCTTTTGCTATGAGAAGAAGTCTTCTTTCTTCTTTTGTCGTCGCTCCGACTACTCTGTCGTCTGGGATCGCTTTCTCATAAGACTGTTCGTACGTGAATCCGAAGTGCTCCACTGGATGAGACAAGCTTCGACTCTGCACAGCTTCTAACAATCACCGCAACTCAAGAAGAAGGCTTCCCATGCACAATTGGATGTGAATTCGAAGAAACCCATTGCCCAAGAAACACAAATAAAGCTTATGCACTCATATCTGAAATCAATTCCTCGAGAAGAAGATACATTGGTTTCGAGAAGCTCACTCCTTCCACTTCCCGTTCCTACCCCTCGACACACCAGCTCAGAAACAAGACTACACAATGATGCCGTTCCCTACTCTGGTTTGTCCACTATCTCTATCTACATCTTTGATCCACTGTTGGAAGCGAAAGTGAAGTCCCTTCCGGTGTAATCCAATTCTATTCGTATGTCTCTAGCATCAGACGTAGTGTGTGTACTGTGCGAAGATGTGTAACCATATGTGTGTCAATCTGCATAGTAAAATGTGTCTCTCACATGTGTGTCAAATCCTACTCTGTGTTCGTCTTTATGCATCTGCCTTGCGTCGCAAAAGAGAGATTTTCCTCCAGTCCCCAACTTGCAATCATTTCTTTCATCGAAGGATCTTCTTTCTCCACTCGCAAGACAAACACACTGAGCACGGTCGAGTATGTCACGAGTCCAGCACAAACAATGGTACACTACGGACAAGAGCAAACAATCGTGTCTAGAGCATTTAGTCGAACACAAAGACAACAAATGAGCGACGATCATGGACTCAAGCTTCACACCATATATGAGAGCACGGAGACAAGCAGCAGACGAGAGCCCCAAGAGCAAACAAGAGCATGGAGACGAACAACATACGAGCACCGTGAGTAGAGGAGCACCGAGAGAAGACGAGAGCACCAAGAACACAAAGACGAGCACCATGTGAGCACAGAGAGCATCGAGCACCGAGCATCGAGCACCGAAAGCGAGCAGATCATGAACAGACGAGCATGAGCAGACCCGCAGACGAGCACCTAGAGAGACAAGCAACAGACGAGCACCTCCGATCTATTGAGCAACAGACGAGAGCACGGAGACGAGCACCATGTGAGCATCGAGAGCAGAAGAGAGCACCAAGAGCAACAGACGAGGGCATCGAGAGCAAGAAGATGAGCACCATGTGAGCACCGAGCATCAAGAGCGAGTAGATCATGAGCAGACGAGCAAGAGCAGACGAGCAAACGATCATCGAGAGAGACGAGCAACAGACGAGCACCTCCGATCTATTGAGTAGCAGACAAGAGCACGGAGATCAACACCACGTGAGCACCGAGAGCACCGAGAGCGAGCAGACCAAGAGCAGAGAAGTAAACTCACAGACGAACATCGAGAGAGATGAACAGCAGATGAACACCTCCGATCTGTTGAGCTTAGGTCGCAGAAGAGCACCAACAAAGCACCATGTGACTGTTGCGAGGCGGTAGTGTAACTTTGACCACGGTCACAGTCAATGAACCAAGTTAGGGAGTAGGTAAAACCCTAACCGTATATGAGGAACCATGCAGGAACCAGACATTAACCCGCACGATTTATACTTACCGATCATTGAGTGCATTAATAGGAAAGAATGTGAAACAACTGAATTGTCCATCACCACGTCATAGCCAACGATCTAAATAACCGCATTACTATCGACTAATCTGCCGTGTTTCAGTAGTTCTTTTGCTAATCAAACCGACACGAGTGAGCGTGGATTGATTTGGGTTTATTGCCAACACTGTAGGGTTCTCAACTTCTCATACCCGAACTGTCCTCGAATGGGAAGTGTAGGTAAGTAGGGCGTTGACGAAGTCTAGATATGAGATCTAGACTTCGGGTCCACTATTTCGCTGTTTGTACATCACAAGCTGAGAAGAAAGCAACGGTGGAAAGTCAACAGGATGTGTTGACTTGGCTGTGTACTTCTCAGATAGCTCCCTGGCTATTTCTTGAAGCGCAGTACTGTATGCAATCAGGCGCCGTGGGGTCGAGTCCCCCTGGCGGGGTACTCATGCTGTGCAAGGGCAGCAGCATACGGCTGCAGAAAGCCCCATAGCGAAAAGGCCTTAAAAAAAACCAAACAACAAAAAAAAAACTGTATGCAATCAGGGAGGTAAAAAGTAGGATCCTTCAGGAAGTTCCACAAAGTCCCCGTTGCTAAATCTTGTACCCCCAGTCGATCAGTACCTTCGGTTGACGCTCAATCACTCGTTATATACGTGAAGTACCGAGTTACATTTTCTTCTAATATGCACATTTCTCTACATGTACTCATAAAAGCCGTAGCAACGTTTGACGTGATGATAAGATAGCCTCATGTAAACTCACGATATGATTTTGCGGCACATTCGCTACTCAATCCTTGACCCAAACGATTCCCGTACGTAGCTTCCGTAAAATCCTTTACAGGTTCATATTTACTTCAATGGAGGTTAGTAATCTACACTCGTTAATGTGATCTCTTGCACACCATAAAAGCTTTGAATGAGGTGTTTATATAGACTTTCTGCACTCTTGGATACAGTATTTGTATGAACTTCTTTACTCCTTGGCTTCTGACTTGCACTATTACGTATTTTTACATCAGTGTGTGTCAAAGCTAATCCCGTAACACTGAAAACGTACAGTTTAGGGTACAGTTTGAAACTTTATGCTTGAAATGTCAGAGACTGTCAAAGCTTGCAAAAAGCGCAAAGTACTTTAATTAGAAATTTTGCAATTGCAGCCAAGCAAGTCTACGAGCATCCGGCATCATGACTACTCTCGTGGGAAGCGAGCCGGGTACTTCTTCTTGAGGTATGCTGCTCTATCCGGGCTACTTCTCATAATAAAATGTTTACGGTTGACGCAATCGTACCCTCTAGGCACGACTTTTGACACACGCTATTACCGGGTGTAAAAGTTAAGAAAAAAGAATTCCTTCCCTAACGGGAGTAATTAAAGTTAAAGAGTTATGAATATTATTTCTTCCCTAGTGGATGAAAGAATAATATTCATAAGTCTTTAACTTTAATCTATAATACGAATGGAAGGGTAATTCTGTTCATAGTCTGAACTCATACTCGAGAAATTTAGAAAAGAGGACTTTTAAATTACTTGTCTGAAGTCAAACTTGTAAAAGATGTCGACAATCAATACGTCTTATTATTCATTTCCTAGGGCGAAAGGAGTTGTTCCGACCTAGGCTGTTTTGACTTAGAAATTAGATCGAAATAGATTATTTCGACCTGTAAAAGATGTCTTTATGACCTGTAAAGACGTATGGACATTGCACATGTACAAGACATATGTACCTGAAGATACATGTCATGATTAATAGCATTATTATCATTGACATCATTATCTTAAACGTCATTGTCATTCACAGTGCATTATGATGCTGCCAGTTTGAATGTACCTTACGGTTGAATTTCTCACAAATATAATGAAAATGTCCGTGGGCTATTTCTGCAAGTACTTCCGGAGGTACTAGCCGCTCGGACAGCCCGTGCCCAAAACTATTGCCCACGAGTAAAAGAATAATCACCACGGACGCTAAGTTTAACTCCTTTGTTATTAATCAGGTAACTTTTGTTCAAGGGAGAGGTTGAAATGCCCTAATAAAGCCACTCAAATTTAGCTTTCATGGAACTCTTGTAATTCTCGTAAAAGTTTCTACAGGTTTCTACTGTAAACTTTACATATCACCCAAGAGGTGATACGTAGAATTTACAATCCATTGGAACTAACTACTGTATGCACGTAAAACATATCTCTTGAATGCCTTTTCACGATAAATGAATCAAATTATAAACACGTTCTCCAAGTATTGACAAAGCCTGACAAAGCCGGACAAGCCGGACAGTTTAGACTTACGTCGTAACCTTGTAAATTTTGTTATGGGCCACTCAAACCTTTTCTCACTCAAATAATTCAGTGCTCCTAGCCTCTTCCTTCCATATGGACCAACAAACTCCCCGTATTTTTGTGATCATATTATATTGAGCTCTGCATGCACGTGAACCATACTCTTGAGAAATGAAAGGAGACTGCTAATTAACATGTGTCACTTGAAGTCACTCTGAACTCTCGAGAGTTGCAGATGGATATCCCAGATCGATGGTGGAGAAGAACTTGGACATGAGCTGAAAACTGATGATCTTGAGGTCCACGCATGCAATATATTAATCTTACTCGACTCGTACTTAGTCTATCTGATCATGAAAAGTAACATGACAATTTCGGGATTGCCCCAAAGTAAAGGTTCAAGTTGCATGCAAGGTACACAATCTTTCTTGGCCTATACATATATATACATATATATATACACTAGAAACACCTTCGAGACTGTGTCAAGGTATCAAGAGCGAGTTCTGAATCAGTCTTTTATTCTCATGATTTTGCGTAATTCAACACACTTTCTGCCATGTATATATTGTATCCCAAGTATACGAAGTCAGAAAGCTTCTTTTCTCTTGGCACGACTTCGAATTCAGAACTAAATCAAACATCATAGTGGAACCATCATGATTACAAGCATAGCATCTTCTAGATCGATCTGTGTGATGAAGGATGATCTATCCTCTCAGTTATTTTAAATTTATATTCTACAAGGATTAGAACGGATTTGTCCGTTGCTGGACACTTCAACTCTTCTGTCATATGTACTCAGTTATCGATCGATGAATTAAGTCTTCCAAGTCTCATGGAGCGTATTCTCTTTTCTAGATCAGTGTGTGCTTCCGCATACGTAATCTAACATGGTATCAGTTGACCTTATCAGATGTGGACGGGCAGAACACCTGATGTGTCTCATCTTAGGATATTCGGATGTATAGCATATGTACTAGTTCCTAATACAACTAATCGTAAGAAACTTGATTCCAGTGAAAGATGTATTTTTCTTGACTACAGTGCAGAATTCCAAGGCATACAAGCTAGCAATAGTTAGTAATAGAAGTATTATCTTTTCTAGAGATGTGAAGTTCCTAGAAGATATGTTTCTGAAATCTCCAATTCATGATGAGTATTCGTCACATAATACTACTTCTAGCTTTTCAGGTAACACAAGATCTTCTGAAGCTTCCGTTAGTTCTAGATTACATTTATTCCCTCCACCTGCAGTTAGTTTACATGATCTTTCTTCCCTCGTTCCTTCTACTTCGTATATCAAGACTCCTCATGTAGATCTTGGACAAGGATCTTCTGGTGCACCTCCAGTAGGTGACAACTTGGACAAGAATTCATCAGATCTTGGACGTGGCCGCAGACTCCATGATTGGACTCCTGGACAAGGAGATCAAGAGATAGGAAATGTTTTCATTGATTTGCAGATAAATACAAATGATGCATCAAGAGGTGGAGCTACTTCATCAAGAGTCGAGCCAAGGAAGTCTACAAGATCAAGAAGACCTCCTGATGAAGCTACTTTCAATGATCAGCAGCCGTGGTCATTATTTGTTTCAGCACTTCAGGCATCTATCTTACCTCAAGAGCCGAGTTCTTATACAGAAGCCGTCTCAGGTCCTGATGGAGAGCATTGGAGAGCTGCTGTTGCAGAAGAGCTACGTGCGATGGATAAAATGACAATATGGACTTTGACTCCATTGTCTAAAGATCATCATGTGGTTGGTTGCCACTGGGTCTTCAAGCTGAAAACTCGACCTGATGCTGCTTACTCTACTTTCACATTAGCTCCGTATATGTCTAAATCCAGGACTTGCTCACTGGAAAGTTGTGAAACGTGTGTTTCGTTATTGAAGAGAACGGTTGATTTAAGTCTATGTTATCAGCGGTCAGATGTACCTACAGAACTGTATGGCTACTCAGACGCAGACTGGGCTGGTGATTTCGACACCAGGAAGTCAACATCCGGATTTTGTTTCTTACTATCTGATGCTGTTGTTAGCTGGAGCAGTTCTCGACAAAAGTCCATTGCTTTATCAACAACTAAAGCCGAATATTTGATATTGTCCAGAGCTGCAGCTGAAGCTATTTGGCTATTGAAGCTATTTGTGAGTTGCTGATGGAGATCTTGCTCAAGATTTTATGTGACAACAAAAGTGCTATTGCACTACTTGGAACTACAAAGTTTCATGACAGAAGCAAGCACATAGATATACATTACAAGTTTATCAATCAGCAAGTAGCTGATAAGGTTATCAATGTGCTATATTGTCCCAGCGAAGATCAGTTAGCTGACATCTTGACTAAACCTTTATCAAAAGAGAATCATGTTAGGCTTGTTAGGATGTTAGGATTATATGGTGCAGTGGGAGTCAAGTCCTAAGTGAGAGTGTTGGATTGAGATAGTTCGTAACCTCTCTACGCTGCTATCGGCTGTAACGTTAGACATTATAACATGTTTGAACATTTAGACGTTGTCCGTTGCTGGGTGGTTCAACTCATTTGTCATATGTACTCAGTTATCGATCGATGAATTAAATCTTACAAGTCTCATGGAGCATATTTCTCTTCTCTAGATCAGTGTGGACTTCTCCATAAGTAATCTTACAGTAATATCGTGACTGTAGCGTCTCAAACCTCACCCAGTAATCAGTAAATTTAAACCCTTAAGTCTCGAGTGTCAAGAGACTGTAAAAGTGCACGAACTTCGACGTGAACAAGGAAAACGTCGACCGCTGTGGGGAAATGAGGCTTATGGCAACAGACTGCTTACAACCTTTATTAAAAGTTGTCACAGGCCTGTTCAGTTTACATCGAAAACATCATAAAATCCTGTACAGGAGCGGCGGCAACGTACGACTGGGTGAGGTTTGAGAATCCCTACGGTAGTATATATATCAACGACACGGTGAGAAATTTACAGCATCGATATCCCAAATTTGAGTGGAAATGAGCGGGGCGAAAAGGACTCTTTTGACAAGTTTTCCAGCGGGAGTATCTGCGGCGAACGCTATAAGCTGCGTGAAAAGCAAATTAGACTAATAAAGCCACTCAAATCTTTTCCCATAGTGAAATTTGCAGGTTCAGATGAGAACCGTAAGTGTAAATTGTCAAGTATTTTCATTTTCAGGGACTGAACAATGAGTGTATTAATTCGATCCAATTTCTTTTAACGATATTCAAGAGATGTCGATTATAGCTATACAGTTACGTACGACCTCCAGAGGTAGTGCGTAAAATTTACAGCTGAAACCTGTAGAAACCTCTACAAGAGTTACGTCATTTCCATAAAAGCTAGGTTTGAGTTACCCTAATAGGGCCACTCAAGCTTAGCTTTTAAGGAACTCATGTAACTCCCCTAAAACTTCTTCCAGGTTGTTGATGTAAAGATGTTACGTTAGATTTGTACGTTTTGCAATCCATGCCAAAGCTTGACAGTTTGGCTTTACGAGTCTCATCCGAACCCTGTAAATTTATGGGGAAAAGTTTGAGTGGCACTAATGAGCCCGTAAAGATCGAAGTTGAACTTCAGGTACAATAGCTAAATGATAAAATATGATTCATGATTTAGCTATCCAGGACCCTGCGCGCTCTCTTCTATTTGATTAGAGCACGCTTACTTCCTCGGAACTCTGACCTGCTATTGACATGGTACCAGTAACGAGACGGTATCTGACTGCACGAGATCTCTGTTTCCTGAATTTCTTTTTATAAACTAAGAACGATCGATGGCGAGAAACGGTAAGGGTCTGACTAAGTAAGCGCACAGCGAAGTCACTCCACGTCCTTAACTCTAGTTTTCGTTTTTTTGGTTTTTTTTAGGTCTCTTTTCGATGTGGGGCTTTTCTGCAGCCATATGCTGCTGCCCTTGCACAGCATGAGTCCCCCCGCCAGGAGAGGATTCGACCCCACGGCGCCCGGGCTACAGGCGGCTGAGGTAGCCAACAAGCAATAGCTTGTTGGCGTCCCTAACCCTAGTACTCTGCGGTCAAAAGAAAGTACTTGTTCAGGTAAAACCCGGGTCAAAGACACACGCCATCTGATCGCAGAATCCATGTTGCGCGGGGCCTAGGCCTAGTTCATTTTTACTAGCAAAATCGAGGGCATAACGAGGAGCTGGGTGTTCTTGTGCATATGGTCGAAAACACTCACACGCGCATGTGACCTTCCGCTTGTATTCACCATTCAACATTCACCACTCCTTCCAGTCTCCACATGTATTTATATGCCGCGCCTAAGGAACCTCAACTATCAGAAGAACAATGCATCATCTTAGTTCAAAGGTATTCGGGAGAAGCTGAAATTGTGGAAACGCCTTCGCTTGCCTGCAGCCCTGAGACGAAACTGGACTTCCAGCTCTCAGCTGGGAAACACATGCAGATGCAGATGCCGCGCGCATGGAGCCTAAGACTCGTTCACGTGTTTACTATCTTCGCCAGCTGCTTGGCGTCTCGGTCGGTCGGTGAGTCGACGTCTGCAGTAGGTGTGATTCCCAACTTACAAATCTCGTCAATCACAGCAGCATTCCCTGGTGATTATGGTTTTAATCTACGTTAACGTTCTTCTCGTTGTCTTCCATGCAAGATTCAGCACTGAAATTATAGTACATCTAATTCTTTCACAGTGATTGATCATGAAGTGTGGGGCGAGACACCGGCATACTGACTTCTGTAATATTCACCGCAACGGTTGCAGTTGCAGGTAGAAACTCGAGATTCGTGAACGTTGCTGACGAACAAATTATTATAAACTTGCCGGTTTCCAACTGGCTGGAGGTAACGGTAGTTGAAACATCCCAGCCTCACGATATCAATCCATCTCCAACTCGGAGTTTTTGATGAGAAGGAAGTCCAGGGAAACAAGTCACTGAGGGCTCAAATTTTAAGGTTGCGTGTCGAGTATTTCCAAGTTGCACGCACGTATGCGGACATCTGCGAATGTCTTGAAGACAGCTGATGAATGGTATTTAGTTACCTTCATGACTTATTTCCATTTGCTTTTTTTTGAGTGTTGTGTAGATCGACAGAGCAGGGATGAATATTCCAGTGGAAGAGCTACATGCGATCAGCAACACGTACATCAAGCAGCCGGATGTACGTGTTGCTGATCAGTCGCCAGGCACTGGCCATGGTAGGACTCTGAGTAGAAAGGTTTTGGACAGAAAGCTGTCCGTAACAGGACCAAGAGGACCACCTACGACTCCTCCACACGGTTCAGTCACAGCATTTGCTCCACCACCTCCGTCATAAAAGTATCTCGCAGGGCGTGATGTCGGTGCAGGCTCTGCATGAATCCTGCACCGTCCGGCCAGCTCATGGCGACTACAAGAAAACATGGTGTTTCGTGAACCTTGTTAGTACCATAACATGTACGGCAGTGTAGACTGAATGCGAGGTACAATCATGACGCAACGGTGTAGAAGGGAAACTTTGTGCAAAATACCAGATATTTCTTTCATCACACTTGAGTGTAATAGGTTTGTTTTGCTTTATCATATTCTCTTAGTAATGTATTGTTTCTAAAAGATGTATTGTTTGATCATAATTGCTCATCGATTGTGAAACGATCGGTAGTCATTTTGAATTGCATATCAACATTTCGGGCATGTATAATCTTACGCTACATTGCGTTTTACACTAAATTATTTGAATGATAGAGAATTTTGGCTCTTTGTATACTCAAAATCGAGAATAATAAAAATATTAATTATATTATTGATAACCAATCAAGGATGTGATCAAACAATGTATCGCAAAAATAAACATGATCAAACACAATAAATTTTATGGTGCGTGATAAAAGAATCTTAGTTAACCTTGAACTCTTATTCGGAATATGTACATACAAAGCAAGATTATACACATATTGATCAAGACTTTCAACATTTAAACCACCAGTGCCCCTATAAAAGAGGCGTCCTGGCACCCTCCTTACGTGGCATTCTGCCGCGTAAGCCAGAGCTGCGTGGAACAGTGACGGCATGCCTTGTATCGGAAAAGTTGAATCTCGCCTGAGCGCTCGCGAGGTTTAGGTTATCGAAACTCGTCTGTTTAGCCGCTTCTTTGCTTCTTTGTTGCGGTCGTTGTTTCTTTGTTCGCTAGGTCGCTTACGCCATCGCTCGGTCGTTGCTCGCTGTCGCCTATCGCTGGGTCGTTGCTCGCTGTCGTCATCGCTGGGTCGCTTCCGCCATCGCTCGGTCGTTGCTCGCTTCCAAGCTTCTTTGTTGCGGTCGTTGCTTCTTTGTTCTTTGTCTCGTTGAGGTCATAAGCTTTCGTCATCGCTGGATCGCTTCCGCCATCGCTGGGTCGTTCGCTTCCTCGCTTCTGTCATCGCTCGGTCGCTCGCTTCTTCGGTTTTGGGTTGTTCTTTTCCCTTCAGGCTTGAGGTTTGCTCGGTCGCTCGTTTCGGCTTCCTCGCTGCGGCTTTGCCCTCACGGTTTTGGGTTGTTCATTTCTGTTCAGGCTCGAGGTTTTCTGTACTCTTCTCCCGGCCATCGCTCCGCATGACTTTCCATCGATTTTTGCATCGATTCACACCGTGTCTCAGGTTTTTCTCGGTTCTTTTCAGTTCTAAGCTTTGTCTCAGGTTCTCGATGTTGCAGTGGAGTGGTATTTGTCGGTTCTTTTCGCTTCACATTTCAGTTTTGAGGTTAGTTACTAACAGATTTGAAACTCGTGTTTGACATTAGGGGGGTGCACTGTGAGTGCTATCACGTTTCCTCGCTGCGACTTTGTCATCGCGGTTTTGTGTTGTTGTTTTCTGTTCAGCTCGAGATTCTCGGTGCTCGGTGCTCTTCTCCTGCTCCGTAGGACTTTCCATCGAAGTTCTCAGGTTCTCAGGTTCTCTCTTCTTAGTTCTCAGGTTTCTCTCGGTTCTCTTCGGTTCTCTCTTCTCAGTTCTCAGGTTTCTCTCGATTCTTTTCGGTTCAGTGGTTTGTCTATGGTTCTTCGAGGTTCTCAGTCGAGTGGTATATCTCGATTCTTTTCAGTTCTCATTCGGCATCTTCTGGTTAGTTTCCGACGGATTGGAAACTCGTGTTTTCTATTAGGGGGGGCACTGTGAGTGCTATCGTCTTTCTGGGTTCTTTTAGGTTCCATGCCACATACTGTGAAGCGAAGGAGGGTGATGGCTGATGATGAGTTGAAAGATGTTTGGATAGTCTTGGGTGGCTGTCTTGGTGACAGTTCTCTAACTTTCATGACACAAGAACTGCGAGAAGGTTTTCCTGGTTATAGTGCAGCTGTGGTGGCTTTCGTTGCCTCTGACGGAGATGCACACCTATGGGACTTTGAGAGTGAGTTGATAGCTTGCATTTCTGCCTCTTACACTGAAGAAACCTCCAGAAAAAAGCGTTTCGTCATTTACAGAGAGCTTTCTTTTCTACTTGGTTATGTAGAAAGGAAGCAGTTGCCTGAACTCCTTGAAGCTGCAGTAAAATCCGAGTTTCATGATCACATGGAAGTTTTTGTCGGTTATCAGAACTAATTCTTCTGTTTCTGTTCTCTTATGTACATTTCGGTCTTTGTTATTTTATTCTTAGCTGCATACATGATGCATCCTGAATAGCGGGTCTAGGAGCTGCTGAATCAGCTCCTAAGAAATGCTATGCCCAGATGGGGGCTTCCAAGGGTTCAACCCCCTGTAGCATGTCATAAGTTCTTTAGAATAAAACGAAATCTTTCAACTGACTGTCATTCCAGTATACAGTATTGTGTGAGTTTGTTCAGTTTGGAAAATACTTGGCTGTGCCTACTTTCTGTCCCTAGTCTGTCCCATCTTCGATGCTTTGAGTTTCCTGGTTGTTGAATGTACTCGTTATTCTAGCCACATCAATGTTTTTTTCTTTTTCCAAGTTATCCGATACATTGTTTCTATACTGGAAAAGCTGAACCAAGCCTTCGCTTGAATATCCACACTGCCAAGATGGACACGGGAACATTATTAGGAAATGATAAGGGCTTACTTCCAAGGTTGCTGGTGCGAGCCCAAGTTTCTACACTGAAGTCTTCGCACTTACCTTTTTCAGAAAGTTTTCTCCGCTTATAGAAGAAATCTTGTGTGTTTGGATGAATGTTTTCACGGTCGTATAATCGATGGAGGCACATTACGCAGTTTGTTTACCTCTGCTGTTACCTCAGACAGGCCCTGAATTCTACGAAGCCACCGAATCCGAAAGATAACTAAAAAAGAAAGGGTTTAGCAGATTCTATCAAGGAGATCTCACCAGGAAAAATGAAATATGGTCTTACAGAAAATAAATATCGTTTCACAAGAGCACGTCGCATTTCAGATGAACTAATTCTTGTCAGCACTAAGCTGCTAATTGACTCCAATGCGGACATGGTAAGCAACTACCGCTGACTCATAGGTACGGGAGTGTGTTAGGAGTTACTCACGAAAAGAAGGTGGGTTGACAAGTGGTGGAGGATAAGAGCTCTTAGACTCTCCTCGGGTAACAAGATGACACTGTTTTGAACTGAGTAAACAACTTAACTTTCGAACGTTCTGGACCGATTTCCGCACTGAAGTTGCTTGGTCAAGCATCTGTAACCGTCTCGAGGACAAAGGTCGGACCGACTATCCATGGGGTTTCCAGGAAAGTCTTTTACATTTTTTAGGACTCCAATCATGGCGTTATATCCACGAAGACATAGAAGACGTTTCCGAAAAACGTTCAAGGGACGGTGGGCTTCTCGTTTTTCAAAAGTATTTTCAAAAGTGTAATAACATGCGATGTCCTTGACGTTTTTCTATCAAATGTTCGTGTTTGTAATAGCTAATATTTATACCATATGAAAAATCAAACAAGTTCTATAAGATGCAAAAACTTATGTAGTATGTTGGATATTCAACACTAGAAAATTTTGCTAACGGGTGCTTTGGTACCAGTTGTTCTTTCACCTGTGCAGAAACAATCAAATTATCAGTTATAGCTAATTCTACAGTCACAAGTAAAAAATATTTTAGCATCTCAGTGATCAAACAAGTTAAGTACTTACGTAATCGGAACAGTATGCTCGCCGAATATCGTGTCTCTCAACTCAGTCTTCTATGCAGTTGTTCTCTCAGGTAGCTCTCGTCGTGTTTGAGTTCGGTGGCGCACTGTCGTATGTTGAGGACGTCGTTGATAAATCTTGATGGGCTCTCGACGTATGTTCTCATTCCAGTCCATGCAGCAGGCTGCCAATCGAGCTTCATGTGACTTCGCAAAATGTGTCTTTTTCGTGGCAAACTTGTTTATGACCGAATTGAAAGTCTCCGACATATAGTCTCGAGCCCTAGTATAAAATCGCATCTTCGCTGGCGTAATGGTCTTCTTCATGAATTCTACCATAGCTCGATGAGTGGGAGAATCTATAACGCATACATCATTTAATTATCATCATAATCAAGATTATGTCTATCTAATATGCACAAGTCTAAGCTAATATAAAACTAATCAATTATTGACATCCGAATATAGAGAACATACCTCGTAGGTAATATGTGTATGATGCGGGTCTATTTAGGTCCGGGATATTGCAGCAAGGTCTGTCTCCGGGTAGAGTCATGCACGTCCTGTGATCTCCTGTCCAATGGTCAGCTGCGTTCTGAATGTCCTTGACTAAGATGCTCGTGTCGTCTTCACCATCAGTACGATAACGACCACCACCCATGACTGTCCTCCTCGCATTCAGCTGACAACAAGTGTAAATCCATCCCTTCAGCTTGTCTGCAATATCGTGAGTCATCAGCTCTGGATACATATATCATCGAGAACCGACGACCTCACTATCTCGAAGATCTCGTATCCCAGCCACTAGCTGAACCAACACGGGTTTATTTCTCATAGTCGAAGCTCCTTGAGATCGAAGCCATCCTTCCAGTTGTCTCTTTGTAAGGAGCTCAAGGTCTGCAATCACCTCAGCTTCCTCAACACCACTGGGAGGACGCTTCTTGGTCTGCACCTCCGCTAAGAACTTCTTGATCACGTTTTTGCACTTGTGCCATAGGTCCTTCTGGCTCACGATGCTGTGTCGACGCAATATAACATCCACCGATGACTTGTCATCATGGACAACCTCGCCAGGAACAATACCGCGTGCTACCAATCGCTGGATCCCAATCTCAAATGCTGCATCCTCGATCAACCATGAATTTTCTCCTGCCTCGACTCGAGTCATGTTCACCATCTCGATGACACGATCGTCAAACGCATCAATGAATGCACATGTGCCATTGTAGCCATTTCGGGTGGAGTCGTAACGGAGATCGGCATACACAACAAAGTTTCCTAAGAGATACCAATCAAATTCAAAAATACATATTTAGGTCATTCTGAGTAAGAATACTTATGCACATGATATCACAAAATGAGTAATAAACAAGTCACTTAGCTCAATGTGAACACACTCACCTCCCATGGGTGCATGGTTCAAGTCCGGAAAATGCCGACTGTACCTCCTCTTTCTTGATCGTCCATCGGTCAAGTGTTGCTTGAATCCATCCAATCCTCCGTCTCCTCCCCCTCTGAAATCCATAAAAGTGCTTTTGTCTTATAGGCTGTAGGTCAACCTCTCGATAGATTGAATCCAATTGTGTATATCTTAATCCCGCACATAGTGCAGAATGATACATACGACACACGACATCGGGGATCCCGTAATACAACTCCATCTCCGTGGACAACCAGACAAACTTGTGCTGACACTCACAACTGAACTTCAACTTCCAAGTCTGATGAAAAGCCTTGATTGTTGGAGGTAACAAGAGCTTATCACATCTTGGGTGGAGACACTTCACCTTGAAGTCTTGAAAGAATTCTCTCATTTCAAGACAAAGATACAAATCCAACCCTCGGGAGATCCTCGACAAGTACGTCAACATCTCTCATGTCTCTCTCATGTGGCTCACGATCATCCACTTCATTGGGGATCTGAGAATCTACTATTGGATCTAATGAGATTTGAGAGTCCAACACGTCTTCTGCCACCTATAGGAAAATATGTCAATCCAAATAAGCAAATTATAATGCACACACATTCACTGATTTACAAGCATACTTCAGCTTGCATCAAAGGGATGGAAAGACGATCATACCTGAACACCCAACTCATTCAAAACATCTAGATCGGCCACAAACTCATCATCATCCATCTCGGGCAGAAGTAGATCCAAATCACCCTCCTCTGGAATTACATTTGGAATCTGGTTTCGAACCTCTGCCTCTCTGATCATTTGATCAATAACGATCCGAGCAGTCGCAAATAAAAAGTTCATAACCGCAGCATGCCCTGCACCAGGCCCCAAAAGTTGCATCAGTTGTACATATCACGGAAGCAACGACTCTGGGATCCTAATCAACCCTCCAGGGACCTCCGGACATCCTCTAGGTCTATGTCTATCGCCCGGTCGTGGTGGATGTACTCTAGGAGGTATGAATTTAAATCTTGGCAAAAAAATGAACCTATCCGTCCGGAGGTCCAGTCCTCGTCACTAAGATATTCTCAAATCATCTAACCCAGTAGAAAGATATTTAAATAAAACTATAAAATATAGACTAAGTAAAAATAACAAAAGAGGACTAATACAAAATCAGGAAAAGACTAATATAAAATCAAAACATGACAGTACTAAATCAAAATAGTCCTACCCTAACACTATAACTATACTAAAGCTAAAATATTACTCAAAACATGAATGAGTGTTGAAGTGACTAAGACACTTGGAAATGACTAAGTCCTAAAGAGAAGAGTGTCTAAGTAGAAAAAAGTATTAGATGGGAAAGAGGAAGGCTAGAAGGGCGGAGGAAGGAAGTAGGAAGAAGGGGAGGGCTGGAAGTAAGAAGAGGGCTGGAGGGCTGAAGGAAAAACGCGACCCAATGAAGGAGGGGTGGCAGGAAGGAAGGGAGATGGGTGGCAGGAAGGAAAGGAGAAGCTGCGGGATCCAAGCAGGAAGCGAGAAGGCAAGAAGGCAGGAGGCAGGAAGCGAGAGGGCGGGAGGCTCTGCAGGACCTGCAGTACTGAAAACCCATAGCAGAAAATTTCTCCGGTAGGCCGGAAAATTATTTCCGGCAACAGTATATTTCTGATACGTTTCAAATCCGCCTCCCGGCAGCGACCTCGATTTTTCAGTTTGCAGACTGGATGTTTTTCCAGGTTGTTATTGTTTTTATACAGAATTCGTCTCACACACTAACAAACTAAATCGATATTAGAACAATTCGAATTTCAAAAAAGAAATATTCCAAAGATTCTTCTGAAGATGCTGAAATCTTATGTGTGCCATATTGTTCGCGTCAGATATCAGTTTGGGACCAGAGATGGCTCAAATTGTAGGTCTCAACCAGACGAACGTTTTGAACCATAGATGAACATCACTGCATAACAAATAATAAAGTGTCAGCTGTACGAAATATCGTGGGTAAACCCACCTCCGCCTGTTTTTCAAAAATCGCGACTAAACTGATTAGCGGCGGGTTAACCCACCGCTAATATAGGGGCCCAGGTGGTTTAAAGCAGGAGAAGAAGAGCTTCAAGGAGATGCTATCTAGACATGGTAAGACGTTTGCGTTTGAGCCACATGAAATAAGATATGTAGTTTTAAATGTAGTTGCATTTATGATAATCTTTACTATACCACATGTGTCTTGGAGTCTACGTCCTATCCCTGTACCGTGATCTTGAAAAGGACTCTAACCCCTAGAGTCTCCACCTCCCCATCAGGTGACCGCAGGATGATGATGATTGTTGCATGATTCAGATCGTGAATTTCACGTCTTGGTTCAAAATTCGGCAGATTTTATCCTGGTGAGAAAATAATAATTCTGAAAAGAACGGGTGTACTTTAAAAATATGTCAGATTTTGATTTTCGTACAGATTATTGATGAAATATAATGAAATTCTTTTTCACGATCAAGTTGACGCTGACATACTCAAAGTTCAGTCTTATGACGTACCATCTTTTCTCTATTACAACGTTCAACGTGCGACCTTGGTTTCTTTGCTCCCTTACGCAGGAGAAAACACTCGACTACAGACCACCGGGACCCTTTATAGCCATACTCGGGGGTTTAATCACCGCTTACATAGTGTAATTATGTTTTCACAAAAAAAAGTTTTCTAAAAGAATATATATTTATATCTGTAAACTGAAATTTCAACCGGCGAGCACAAGACAGCCAGTAATGTCCGAACCTTACTGTCACATTGTGATATTTCGTCTCAACGGCTCCGTCGAGTTGTAGACTTTATACTTATCTTTTTCTACCATAAATTTGGAAATTTTGATTGCTAATTCTTCCTCCGATGAGTTGCATGAATCAAAATCAAAGAAAGATACCAAAAGCTATGTGGCCGAGCTTTACGTTATCTTCTATTGCCAAGCACTTCCATCAGTTGACTGGAATAGCTCAGGTGACTCGTAGTTCCGAGTCAAAAGCTCACACCAAAATCAACGGCCGCTGTCGTAAAACTGCAACAGCCGCTGACATAAGTGGAGTAAACCTACACTTGGAAAATCTTGTCGCAAAGCCATGATGTAAAAACGGCTCTTATTTACTGTTCAAAAAGTCTTTTTGAGACGTCTGATGATGGCGCTTCGTTTATCAAGCCCTTGCCGTTCGTCATGTCAACAAAAAATTACCGAGAGGTATGATAGTCTAATCTGATTGCAATCCCTACGTCTTTTCTTTACTTTGTTGACCAGGAACTCTATCCTCGCTTGCGAGAAATAACATTCTTCTTTACTAAACCGTAACTCTTTTCAAGTTGTTGTGTTTTAGCGAGGTTTTAGCTCATCTATCACATGCAATACATCGCATCTCTGCTCCTCCTCTACAACACCTCCCACAGCAACACTCCCATCGCCAAACAACATTGCTATGTATCTATTGCTCCACCTTCCAGTTCCATCACTCTCCAGCTCCACTACTCTACATTCTCTTATATTTATCTTTTCTTTATATTTTTGTACTCCAACCCGATCTTCCCACTCTTCAGACAAACTCTAATTAGACCTTCACCTCTTCGTTTTCTACATAGTTCAACGAACTCGCTCTTTAGGTAACAAACTTACTGTACAGTACATACATAAGGTCTCTCTCAAGACTAAGTACCAACATGCACATTGACAATTTGGAAAGAGCATGATCCAAGAAGCCCATACTATCAGACTTTGCAGATGGACGCGATCACTCTAGTAGTCTCAGCAAATTGACACGGCGCTCCAAATATAGGCAAATCTGATGGAAGTGGTTCTCCCAAAAGAAGTCAAGCAAATGATACTTACAGACTCATTCTACTGCCGAGTGGTGCTTAGTTTTCAAGACAAGCTGCAAGAACAAGAAGGGAACATGTGGATAAATAAGTTCAAAGAGCACACATGTCACGACATTGAATATGAACAACCCTCAGAAATAACCTATATTTGATATGCATCTTGGGAGACAATACTAGTCCATCCGCTCTCATACTACTTAGGACGTTCATAAGGAATGAGTTCTAAAACTGCAAGATAACTTTGCTGCTATGAACACTTCTGGTTCACATTTTGACAATGCAAAATCCACAAGGCTCAAACAGGATGTGTTTGTTCTTGTTTCTGACGTTGATACCTTGATATATAACTTGGCAGGGTACATCTTCCAACCAATGAGACAGTACTTCACAAGTCTATAGTTCAGCTTGGAACAAGAACTATGCTCCGGACGGTCATTCTCACGGACAAAAAATCTTTTATTACAAAGCTAGTGGTACGGGTGGCGCAAAACATACGCCTTAGAATCTCTTGTTAGATTATGAAGGGCTACACCTAAGATGTTTCAACTGTGCATCAGTACACCATATGGTGGACGAGTATCCACAAGGGAACAATGTCTCATCGTTTGCACATCTGCAAGATCTCAATCAAGTGTGTCATGTCAGTTTAGCACCTCGGCTAGGTTGACCGAGTGCGGAGTGACTAATCACTATAGGACCATTAGTGCCGTTAGGATGAGTTCTTGGGATAGCCCACTAGGGGTATCCTCCGTAGATAGGGCTTGGAGGTCTTAGTTCTTCGAGTTGAGTCTTCAAGCTCTTGGTTATGGTGGATAGTCTTGTTTAGTGTAACCCGGATTCTCTACGAGCATAGAGTGGGTTTGGCTTGACCGTTTTGTGAGTAATTGTTGTTGTTGTGTTGGAGATGGTAATTTCTCTATTGAGATTACTCGAAGAACTGAGTTGCATGTCGAGATGAAGTTCAGTAAGAACTCTGTGATATGAAATCGTCCGTTGGTATCTTCGGATGTAGTTGTTAGTGTATGATTGTTGATATTTTCGATCGAGGTGTGTGTGGACGCATGATACCTTGCTGTTCGTGGATCGATTGCTGTTGCGGGGTCGAGTGTGGATTTTCTATCATGCGGAAGCGCTGTAAAAATTTTGCAGAATGGTCTTGAAGTGATCTGTTCGGACCGGAGTGCATCTTTAGACGTGGCAGATGAAGTACTTGTCAATGTCAGACCAAATGGTATCATTGGAAGCGCGTTGGAGAGACGATTCTAGTGCACAAAATTTCATGGAGTTTGATCAAGCATCGATGAAGTTATGACATGTTGAAGTTCGCTGCCGTGTGTATCGAAAGTGCAGAAAGACTAGTTACGTCAAATTTTTGTGCAATTTCGTGTAGAAACTCGAGTTTGTGAGTTTTCTTGTAGTGGTGGTTGGTTGCAAAGTGTTACTTGTGCATTCGCAAACTTGTTGTGGTATTTTCGGGTTGGCTTTGGATGCTCTTGCGTCAGAGTTTTGGTTCCTCGTGTGCACCCGCGAGCTGTTTTACGTCATATTTTGATGTAACCGAGTCTCTTTTGGTGTGCGAGTACTAGTTCCTCTCATAACCAAGCGGAACAGAACATAGAGTGAGCGGAGATGTAGCGGTGGGGAGTGCGTGTTAGGAGGCAGAGGAGCAGAAATACGTGAGTGCGGAGACGTGAGAAGCGGAGTGCGAGAGTGCAGAGATGGAGCAGAGCCTGAGCCCGAGCCCGCCAGCAAGAGCGGTGTGGAGTGCGTTGTCGAGACGAGAATTTCATAAGAAGGGTAGAATCTTCTAGCTATGATACGATCGTGAAGAGGAAGACGAAAACCACACACAGAATACGGACCGCAAGAAAACACACCAACACGATTTTGATCCGGCCAAAATAAAACACACAGCACGCAAGTAAATCTTCAACTCCAGATCATGCAGACTGAGAATCTTGCACTCAAAAACTAAGAATATCAGAAAACTGCTCTTGTGAAGCACCAGCGCGTTCATCTAGAAGCTTCTCGTTTTCTTTTCAGAAAATACATGTACAAGTTGCATATCTCCTCTCTACTCGATTCTGTCCTCTCCTCTCAAATCCTCCGATGTCAAAACTCTGATCAGTCAGAAATTCTCTCTAGTCGCAAGCTCTCTAAAAAAACTACTCTCCTCAGCTCTACTGTTTTCTCTCTACTCGATAGTCCCCGCTCGCTATGACAATTCTTCACACTTCACAATGATCTTGAAATTCCCTCTCCTCTGGAGTACACCCCCTTTGGATTTTTCTCTATCCTACGTTGTCGTGTCGTGGACCGGCTCCTATCTGAAATTCAAACTTCGATGCTTGTCGCTCCAAAGACACTCATGAGAAAGACAAGCTAGGCCCTAGCTTACGGGCTTTTGGCACAACTTCGGAGCTTCACTTTTATCGCATAGATGGGTAGAGCCCGTTGTCAGGTTTCCATATGCACTTTGTCTACTTCGTTTGGACGTCTAGTGGAGAAGTTACATGACTCGAAAGATGGAGAAAACAAGCTAGGCCCCAGCTTACGGACTTTTGGCGCAACTTCGGATCTTCACTTTCATCACATAGATGGGTAGAGCTAGTTGTCAGCTTTCCATGGGCATCTTGTTTACGTCGTTTGGATATCTAGTGAAGAAGTTATGCGACTCGAAAGAAGGTAAAATCAAGCTAGGCCTCAGTTTACTTGCTGACTGGGTATTTGAAGCTTCAAGCGCTATATCAAAGACGCAAGGGGTCTGGTTCATTAATTACTGAGAGAACTTCGTACGTACAGAGACTGTGACAAGGGGGCAGCTTAGGGGTTAGCTTGCGTCTGCGACTTGTCAACGGACGGTTCGGAAGATTTGGAGGTCCAATGCAAGCGTGCAAGGCGTCGTTGGGTTCAGATCTGTGCAGGCTACGCACTGGTTCAAACGGTTTGGGAAGAGATGGATCGAGGAGTGCGTACTGAGTGAAATTGAGACGCATGAAGCAAATTTGGAGTTTTCAGTTATCTGTGAAGGAGAGTTGGATCGTTCGGACCGTTCTGGAGTCCAAACTTGCTGTCCTTGGATCCATCGGGATCAAAACAACGAGTTCTTCAAGAAACTGAAGACGATACGAGTTTTCATCGGGCGGTTTGGGAGTTCTGAGTGAAATTGGCTCGCAGGGAAGTGCTTACATCAGATTTTTGTTCGCATGCGACTTGAGATTGGGTTGTTCTTCGCGATCGGTGAGCCAAGCTCTTCGTTCTTGATGCCTACGCGATCAAGGAGTCTTCATCTACGCATAGGAAAGACTGTACATGAATTGGATTGTTGGTTTGGGTGTGGTGAGCAAGTTTGAGCCGCAGGGAGCTGATTTACGTCAATGTTTTACAACCTGCGACCAAATTTCTTGCGTGGTTTTGCAAGGGGAACTCCAAACGGCTTGTTTGGAGTCTTGTTGGGTTCGAGGTAGCTAGATCTATCTGCCAGGGAAGATGGATATCAGTTTAGACGATCCGTTTGTGCGGTGTGTGCGGTTTTAAGCCGTAGGGAGGAGTTTTTGAAGGTTCGGTCACCTGCGACCGAAAATCGGTGATATCTCGGCTGTTGAGAGTCGGATCTGAAGGTTTCTTGGGTTAACGGAGTCAGCGAAGGAAACCCTATCGACATCTGAAGTCCGTTCTGCGAAAGGAGGAAGTTCACAGATAGACCTTTTTTGGTTTCTTCGCTACGGGTTTTGCTCTTTTGAGTTCGTTAGAGTTCTGGTTGGCTATATACAGCTTGTGGTAGCTAGCTTTAGCTAAGAACTTATACGTGGATGTGGTTTGGACTTGGGTTTGGATCGCGTGATACTGCTGTGGCTCTGTTTGTTAGCAAAGGGAAGTTTCTCTTGCTTTGAGCTACGCTTCGATGGTTTTGGGTCAGGGTTGTGATTCAAGGGTTGTTTTTAGGGGCTTTTGAATCAGGTTACAGACTGCTCTGGTCTGGTTCTCAGTTTTGTGCTCTTAGGAGAAAGAACCGGCAGTGTACATACATTTGGAGTTGGTATATATCGCAGCATTCGTTTTCGTGGTTGGTTTTTTCTGTCTTGTCTCTGTTTCAACACACAGCATCTCCACAGCCAGGAACCTCGCGCTTTCCTGGACATCCTTCACGCAAAATCCGACACGATAACGTAATCTTCACTGTCACCTGGCAGGGATAAAAGATGCCCTAAACAGATGGCAGCAGGAAAATAATTCACTGATAATAAATCAACATGTAAGAAGACTAGTTCACAAGCCTTCACAAGTTCATTTGTACGGAAGACCATCGATTCGGCCGTACAGTCAGCTTTTGACACCACCATCCGAAGTAACTCTACCACGGCTACCTTTGGCCACCGGAATCACCACTTTTTGACACGTGAAGCCCGAGTTATAGCTGTTGTTGTTCTTCGGCTCCAATTTCGAAATGCCGTAAGTATCACCTCAGGTATCAGTTTCAATTGAATTTTTTGAACCAAGTAAATCACCTAATGAGATCTATAATTTTCAACAAAAGATTTGGTACCGACTTGGAGTATCTTTGATGTCATCTCGCTATCCCATGACTTAGAAGGCCGCAACCGAATTCGTTCTAGTGATCCCGACAATCCGAAGAAGAGTTAGTCCTCTAGCATAGGGTCCATTTTGAAATCCGGTGGTAGACTCCCTCTAGCATCCACACCCGGTGACTGCACTAGTGTAATGGTAGATGGAGGCGTGTCGCATTCACAATACGTTTAAGAGACATCTAATGTCCCATCCCTAGGCAACTTGGTGCCCCTCATATTCTCCCGAAGGGGCCAGCTTACTCCAAGCCGGTTGTGAATCTGAAGGGATTTGATCTTGAGACCTCGTCCCTATAGGTTTACTCAGCTACCCACGGAAGCCAATCTCACAACTGGTTCTAGAGACCAGTTTCTAAGCTGAAATGCTAGTAAAGCGCGGTATTCCGTCTTTCCTTCACTAACACGAACTGCCATAACTTTCTCTAGACATTGTCTTTTTGTACATTTAAAAATGAAAACAAATACTCCAATCTACAATCTACATGAAAAAAATCTTAAACATAATTTTTGCGCTCACTCAGATTTATGATACATTTTTTGGTATCATAAATCTTGTAGAAGAACTCAAAGTAACTTTTCGCCTGTAACTTTATTTGTAACTTTTGAACATACCACGGGGTTCAGCACGATGAGACCTACGCCATGGTGTTTTCAGATTTTTGAATGCTCACTTCCTCCAGAATCGACTTCTTTGAGGTCTTAACTTCATTCAGAGAGATTAACTTCTAACTGAGAGGTGGATTATTTACTATGTGAAATAATTCACATCACTACAGTGTGTTAGGGGCAGAGGAGCAGAGGAACGTGAGAGAGGTATGTAAGCTTCCAGTTGTGTGGGAGGTGTAAAACCAGCAGATCATCCATCTCATCACTATTCCTGAGCTTGCATAGTTCCTAGCCTTGCTCTACAGTTCTTAGCTTTGGCTTTACCACTAGATCAATAGCTCTTGGTGTCTTACAGGGATGCGTGCAAGTATTTATGGACTTGTTTAAGATAGCAAGAGACATGTTCGCACGTTCCTAGAGGAGTGGTAGGACGACCTCACAGTATTAAGAGAGAGTTGCAGTTGTGGTACCGCATCCCATGCGATAGGTGGTGTATGAAGACTGTTAGTGGATGTTTGGTATTGTGACCTAGTAGAGCTATCTCCGAATATATTATAAGAGCTTCTAGCCAATTAAACATTGAGATAGTGACTCAAATCACAGGATTGTCGGAGGTCATATATTCTGCATATGATTATCGAAAGATCAAGAGTCAGTATGGGTGGGGTTGGGTTTCTCGTATGTGAATGTTTGAGTGTGGAGGGTTATCGTTAGAGTTCTTGTGATTGGAACCCCTCCATATTCTACTTTTTGTTTGTACGTCACGTTTGCTTGTGTTGGTGCTTGATTTCCGCAGTGAGTTCACTCTAGTGTGTTGTCAGTAGTGAGGCTGGAGTTGCGGACCAGTCAGATTATCTTTGTTTCTCTCACGGTGAGGTTGGACCGACGACCAACAGACCGTGAGAGGCTGCATGTGATGATGACAGGTACATGTTGTCCTTACCTTGACCGTCCTAGTAGGGGATAGGTGAGCTCAGTAAGAACGGGATTATGCAAGTTGTGGTTGCGGTGGTGACGTAGATTTCGACATTCTGATTGGAGAGTGTTCACGAGATTCTATCACCACGAAGTTCTCGAGAAGTTCGGGTGGAGACTTCTCAGACAATGGGTATACACGGAGTGGGGTGAGATATCGACTACTTACACCATTGCCGTCGGTTGTTCCAGAGGACGAGTCAGACGTAGACAGTGTGTTTTCTGGTGGTGAATCTAGTGTCGTCACACGGTTATTATGGGACATGGAGAAGATCTATGGAGTCACGAAGGGGTCTCGATGATACTCAAATACGGTGGGTATCATTGAGCTGGATGACTTCATCCAGGAGTTCGCCAGTTGGTGCGATCTGCAGCATATGCAGAACCCACAGCTGTTCACACCCTTCATGATGTGGAAGGGTTTGTTCCAACACTTGGAGGGATCGCCGATGGATGATTACCATGAGTTCAGGAGAGACTACAGCATGGAGATTGAGTTTTGGAGACAACATTGGTCTCTCAACTACGTTTCTATCACTACTTGCGTACTTTCAAGAGACATAGCAATGTGATACATCCACATGTGATGGAGTACTTATTACCAGCGGTGCGTCCATTAGTAGTGGAGTAGGTGGTAGTATGAGCACGATACCACCAGGGTTTAACCCTATGGTTCAGTTCTTTCAATGTTTGAGGAAGAACTATCAGGATGTGCGGATCGACAAGTTGAGGAGTCTGCATGGGTTCCAACGGAAGACTAGAGAGAACCTAGCGTGTGACAACTTCTTACAAACCGAATGCTAACGGTCTAGCTGAGAAGACCAATCATACCATTTGTACGATACTGACCAAGGATGCTGATATGAAAGATACGAAGCACAACTAGGATAAGAGGTTACGTGCAATCTTGTGAGAGTATAAGACTACTACGAAGATACGGGATATACTCATTTTCATCTTGTTTATTGTGTGGAATCAAAGTTGCCGATACAATTTGGTCTATCTATCTTTCAAACTATCCATAAGAGGTTAAAGAGCAGGTAGTCCAGTTTTGGTATGAGATACTAGACCGAGAGCTGCGGAGGAGAGTCAGAGATGTCATTCTCCTTAGAGACACCGTTCCAACGTTGGCAGTTGTCTTTGGTTTGGTTGAGCGAATTGAGCTCAACATGGTGGAGGAAAGGATGGTGATTGTAAGGTTCAGCAGGGAGACACCACATGGAGCGACCACCTCTTCTCGAGATCACAGCCTACGCAACAGCGTGGTGGTGGTGGTGGTGGTGGTGGTAAGGATCGTGCTGAACAGTCACGATCCTAGGGAGGTGTTGGAGGAACCTGGTGGGCAGAAGCTCATGTCATCCTTCTCTAGTCAACAGCAAGCGGGTCCTTGCTGGACGTGTGATGGTTCTCATTAGCAAAAAGACTGTCCATAGAGGAGAGGTGGTTATGAGACATCTGGGACATCTCAAGCGGTGTCTAGGCAGTGTGAGCATTGCGGACGACCAGATCACAATAGTGACCGTTGTTTTGATCTCCACCCCGAGTTACGACAAGGAAAGGCTGATCGTGGATGAGGCGGAGGAGCTCATGGAGACCATGGTGGTCGAGCTGGAGATAGAGGTCCAACACCTATGAGAAGATCAGTCGGTCCACCGTATGTTACGACGTCATATTTGAGTATGGTTGCTCGGATTGAGCAGTTGGAGTAGAGGATAGTTAGTATGACTATGACTCAGTAGAGATCTGGTTCAGGAACAGAGACTTTCACGTCTTATGGAGGAGAAGGAGTTGCATGATTGATGTGGTGCAGATCGAGACATCTGCGGTTGTGACTCGGAGTGCAATACGTACCTTTGAGTCACGAGGTGCATCGGTGGAGTTGGATCCACAACATTGGGAGGCTGATAGACAGGCTAAGCTTCCTCAGTCGTTCACGCTATCGATGGCGTTGAGGACTACATCTATGGTTCCTAAATGACCTATCGTTGATGTAGTGGAGTTGGAGGCATCGACATCCAAGAGTGGAGGTGATACGAGTCAACTCTCGACTGTGGATGCGACGTCAAACCCGATGTTGGGGGCAGCTATAGTAGTTTTGCGAGCCTTACTATTTTCAACCACGGATAATAGGACCTTGAGAATCAGCTTGACTCCAGTGTTCTAGTTGGCAGTCACGCTCAGTGAGCGCGAGAATGTAGTTATCTCTAGTGCTGAGGTGGCTCAGCGAGAGACGATAGATATGTCCATGGAGTCAAGGATCAAGACAGCTACCAGTGGTACTTGGCAAGCGGCGGCTACCAGATTAGATGAGTTACCAGCTAGGCCGGCGATTGACCGTGCTGGTTTGGCACCAGGTGTGGTGTTGTTGGACAAAAGAAGTGATATCTTCTGTTTAGTGGCACTTCAAGGAAGATGTATCGACCATAGAAAGTCTTGTTAGACTCTAGAGCCCAACCGTTGATGTTGAAGAAAGCGGCGTGTTGGGTCTGAAGAAGTCCGAGGTGGAGAGATGCTCATTCAACTGCAGACATCTCTAAAAGGATCAAGGGGTACAGCTCTACACATGACACGCAAGATGTTGACGGTGATAGTTCGACCAGATCATCTCATAGATGGCTCTATGGTGAAGGCCAAGGCCATCGTTACGGCCGTGGAGTCTTATGATGTGTTGGTTGGAGGTGTTGTGTTATACCCTATGGTGTTCGTTATCGATTATTGAGCAGAGACAACATCTTACATACCAGGTTGGCAGTCTGGTGAGGGACGACTGAGCCGCTTATCAGTACGATTCAGTGCTAGAGTTGGGACAATGGAGCTTACACCAGGGACGATGGTATTTGTTGCAAGGTTCAGCTCGGTCATCACTTGGTCAGGCGAGTTGTTAGAGGATAATGTCCATGCGAATAATACTCCGGTCTTTGAGGAGATGGAGAACATACCTAACATGACTACGGTAGTACCATCTATCTTGGATTTTTCACTCTGAAGTTCGAGTAGAGATTTGCAGCAGTATGCTGATCAGTTGGTGGAGTAGACTTGGAGTGAAGCTTTTGTATCGTCTCATGAGGAACAACGGGTTGTTCCTGCTACTGACCATGTGTCTTTATCACCGTTGGATACGGCAGTGGGACATGTGAAGGTCTTCAGTACTTTAGATCTTCGAGTAGGGTATCATCAGTTGCCGATGAGAGAAGAAAATAGTCCAAGATAGCATTCTGAGGAATTGACTTTCACGACAAGGATTGTTTATATCAGTGGCGGTTCTTACCATTTGGGTTGAAGAACGCCCCTACTGAGTTCCAAAGGATGATGGACGGGATCCTAACAGGATTAGATTTTTGTCAGATGTTATATTGACGACATCTTAGTCTATAGTACTACAGTGGAAGAGTACGAGAGCACTTACGAGATGTGTTCGAGCGATTGAGAGCACATGGGTTGAAGTTACACTCGGAGAAGTGTAAGTTCTTCCAGGAGTTGATAGAGTACTTGGTCCACACCATCTATCCAGGTGGGTTGGACGTTCAACAGACAAAGGTTGAGGCTATTGCACGTATCTCACTCCCCACAGATGTGAGTCGAGTTCAGACATTTGTTGGTTTGGTGAACTTCTATCCTCA
Source organism: Asterella californica (assembly GCA_036924285.1). NCBI lineage: Eukaryota > Viridiplantae > Streptophyta > Marchantiopsida > Marchantiales > Aytoniaceae > Asterella > Asterella californica. The sequence goes on from JAYKYS010000008.1 coordinate 19,770,558, forward strand.
ATACGTGAAAGGATTTAGTGCAACTGTGAAGTCATTGACCAAGCTGATAAAGGTGGACTAGAATGGCAGTGGGGAGATGAGCAAGAGCAAACTTTTGTAAAGCTCAAGGATAAGTTGACATCTGCTTCCATCTTGAGGAGACCCGTTAAGGAGTCTCCTTTCCAACTTTCCAACTGGAGTATGTTGGGACTTGGAGCAGTGCTGATTCAACATGATGATGAGAAAAAGGAGTATGTGGTGGTGTATGCCAGTTGCTCCAACAATTCGACGGAGGTGAGATACAATTCGTATGAAGGGGAGTGTTTAGCTGTAGTGTGGGATGTTGCACACTTCCGATGTTATCTGTTTGTGAACCCTTTTACTCTCAGCAGTTCAAGTAGTTGATGAAGTCGGACAAGCTTACAGAGAAGCTTGCACGATGGACTTTTATCTTACAAGAGTATGACTTCTAGGTTGTGCATAGACCTGGAGTTGCAAACCTAGATGTCGATGGATTGAATCGCAACCCATGCACCAGTCAGCAAGATCAGACTGGAGCTCGATGACATGACGAGGTTGATGAGAAGATAGTGCCAAGGTGGCATGCATCTGCTTTTTTTGTGTGTTGATCATGAACTCTAGTATGGAGTGCCAGGTCGTATCTTTCTCTGGTCAAAGAGTAGATGATGAGTCTCTAGATCTTGAGGGTGGAGATGGTGTTCCAGACCAGCGAGATATCCACGACAATGTGATCGTAATGGAGTATCTACATACTGACGTGATGGTAGGCACAATAAGTACCAAAGACCGAGATCGCGTCCTCCAACGAACGAAGAGATTTTGACGAGAAAAAAGACATGTACTCCGAGTGTGAGACGATGAGAGAGTACGAATAGTGTTACATCCATCCTAGAGAGCACGACATGCTCATGAAGAGTTGAGACATTTTGGAATGAAGCGTACGCATAACTTGCTTCAAGGACAGTATTGGTGGCGTGGTATGCACATCGATGTGCAGCAGTTTGTGACACGATGTGTAGTTTGTGATCGAGTACGAGCATCATTTAATGCTCCTACTCCATAGTGACACCCCTTATCGTTATGAGGTTGGGTTACCGTTGGAGTTTGGATTTTACGAGATCCTTATCATTGACCGTACGTCACCACCGATATGTGTTGGTGATGATGGAGCACTTCTCCAAGTGGATTGAGTTGGTGATATTACCGGACAAGGTGAGTGGAGGGACGGCGTATGTGTTCTTAGATCGAATGTTGAGTCGTTTTGGAGCACCAGCTGAAGTGCTGACGGACCAAGGTATAGAGTTTCTTGGTGAGTTTCAAGTCTTGTGTGATCAAGCGTTGATTGATCATCAGATTACATCTCGAGATCATCCTGAGGCGGATGGTTTGACGGAGAGGGTAGTTCATACGGTGAAGAGACGATTGCATAAGTATGGCTTGCAGAAGGACCACTTGGGAGATTGAGATGTGCAGTTACCATGGTTGACAATGAGCTATCGTTTTAGCCGACAAGCTTCTTTGACTTCATTCTCACCGTACTTTCTATTGTATGATCGAGATCTAGATCTATCTTTCCATTCGTCGTGATTCGAATGAGGTACTGAACCTTGATGATCCGGATATGTGGGTGAGAGCATGTTCTCAACAAGTAGAGACATTTCGGAGAGTTATGCCTAAGACTTTTGAGAATCTAGCAATTGCTCAGCATAGAGACACGTTGCGATATGCAACTATTCGAGGAGGAGGTTATCGATCATCGATTCGCAGGTTTCATCTTGGCGATTTTATGTATCTGCAGCAGACTGCACAGACGATGTTGGATGTGACCGCAAGACGCACTATTTTACGAGTGCGTGAGGTGTTATCTTTTGGAGTACTCATGTTAGAGGGCCTTGATGGTGTTGTTTGAAAGGACCATGTGCATAATTACGCGTCATGTCATCTTCCAAATATCGATGGTACCGTTGATCCGAGCTTAGCGGTTGTACGTGCGGGCTTGTGGTGTATCTTGTGTGGGTCTGTTGGTGGAGCAGCCCGTATGTTGGTGTGTGATGGTTGTTCAAGAGGTTGGCATATGTCGTGTTTGACTCCACCTCTCAATGTCATTCTTGTTGTACGATGGGTTTGTCCTTGATGTATATAGGAGAGATAACCGATTAGATCTTTGCGTGGTATGATTGCAGACAGGCGACTAACGATGGGACGATGTAGCACTTGACCTCCTGATCTTTGCACCTATGAAGGTGTATATCACGTAGTTGAGATATGGGGTTATCTGGAGTTAGAAGGACCTAATCGTCAGTTAGGAGGGACGATTGTAGTACACTTATGTATGTGCATAACATCGTACATGTCTAGGTGATCGTTGATATGGTAGCTATTTTGTCTTGTAGTGATGAGTGACTCACCACTAGAAGACAAGATTATATCAATATGACACCCTTGCTGACATGAAATTCTGCTGATGTGACGAGGTTTATTTTTTCTTGTATCACCGAGCGGTTATGTGCTATATGACAAAATAGCACTAACAAGGCATCAAAGTGATGTCTCTAGTTTGTTCGGTACCTCTTTACTCTAAACTTCCTAACTCTCTGTAGACAAGTCGGATCAAGCTGATTTTTGGCTCGTTGGAAAGCTATTTTTTGGGATTATCTCTCCAGCAGGTCATAAATAATTTTAGAGAGGTACATATTTTAAATACATTCAGTCATTCAATAAATAAGCCATAAGGGTCAAATGAGTACGTAGAGGCTTTAACTAGACCGTCGCATCAGCAACCACTTGCCCCCTGCTATGTCAAGAATAGCGATTATTATTTTGTCTTTTAGGGACTAGCTGCTTGATCTTAAAGGAAACAATAGAGCTGCCACCTCGTCCTCAAGGTGGACTTTGTGTTAAAAATAAAGAGAATTTTCAAATGTCAATTACTTATTCATCTGAGCTCCATTTGAGCTCAAATATTTTTTGCATTGGAGTCTTTGTGTCGAGGGTCTCGTCTTGGACACAGCAAAAGTGTCACTTCTGTCTTTTCTGTACCCAGTTGATGCTATGTCAGTATTTCGATTGGAAAGCTAAGTAGAGACAAGAAAAATGCTTCAAGAAGCATTAATCAGGGCATACGAACCCCCCTTGAGTTATTTTTAGTAATCTTATATTCTAAGCCACAAGATAATTCTAGGGTGGCTTTGGGTCATACAAGACTAGACATAACTTTTGATCCCATGTGATTTAGGATGGCTATAGTACTTTTAGCTTCTATAGATAGAAAGCTTTCACTTAGTTGTTTACGAAAAGAAAATTATCAAGGGATTGTGGGACAAAAGAGATCGACATTGAGAAGAGAAGAGGGTGCGGAGATTAGCAGAGCATACTGTTAATTCTGTAAAGAGATGTTGGATTTGAAAAAAAAGAAAAGAAAGATATAGCTTCTGAGTGAAAGCGAGAGTGCTTCACCGAGGCATGATACCTTCTTTTTTTCTGTGGAAATCAGAATATTTGAAGAGTGGAGAGATAGAGAACTGAGTGGTCTGAGATTCGGAGTCTATGGAGATTTTGTGCGGTTTATTTTTGTGTGTACTTAATTTCTCCTTTCAAGACGGTCACAGTAAGAAAGTTATGTATTTCACAAGAAGACTCTCACCTCTACAACGTAATGCAAAGTTTCAATGATCATCCTTGGACAACTGGAAAATCATATTCCATATGTTGAAATAGACTGCTTAGCTCCACTAGATCCAAGTGGAAACAATTCTGTGCTCAACTCGGACACCCAAGACACCTCCAATTCTACACGCTCCAAGTCAGACTACTCAGAACGTTACTTGCGCCTTGGACACATTACACTGTAAGATTTATGGCGTCCACCATAACTAGTATCAGATCTCTTACCTCTCGGCCATGGTTACGACTGAGATTATTTTCCATGTGCGCTTTCTTGTGATCCGGTTGTCGAGGAGAAGTTTTATGTTCTCTTTGTGGTTTGTAGTGTTTTCAATATATTGTATTGGCTACGTGTCTTTTCCTTGTCAAAAGCAAAAAGGTTTTTTGGTATTTTTTGCTTGGTAATTATATACATCAGCCAAGTGGCAAGCATTGTAGGATACCTAGGCCAACTTCTGTTGAAGTTGGCTATTTTGAATTATCGAATTATTTCCGATTTTGTTTTACCTTTCGTGATAAACTTGCAGCATTGTCAAATTGAATACTAATTAGACATTTCCGATACCGTACGAAATTTAACTGTAAATCCTTTCAACACAGACAAGAATATAGAACAAAGCATTTACTCGTGCCCATATATCTTGGTCAATTCTGCCAGTTGACTAATGTAGAGTGCATTTCGTTAACCGATATTTTAATTCATCAACATGTTCGTTACTTTGCTCAGTTTTTCTTGAGAAGCTAGCTAATGGATTATAATTGTTTATTTTTTCCTACAATGTCAGAGCTGTATAGTCGTTAAACTACCGCACCGGTAACTCAATTCGTGCAGCTAAGGTTCGCGAATACATCACTTTACTTTTTATATTTATTCCTGGATGCGTGAAATGATTTTCAAAACTGTAAAAAAATGATATATTTAATATCTAAAATTTAATTTCTCAAAAGTTCATGTTAAAGATTCTCTATGCTTGTTTATACTAGATTTAATACCAAAGTTTTCCAAACATGTGCACTTTTAAGTATGTATATGAATTCATATTATAAACTTGAACAAAAATATCTTATCAAGTAAAAAATTACTAAATAATTAGCACTCTGCATAGACTCCTGCACGTTTTGAGTTACCAATACGGTACGGAAGTATATGTATGATAGAATGATGCATGTTTCTGTAAGGTCGTAGAGCCGGTTAGAGTTGAGAACTTCGGTAAACGTGAAATCTCTGGTTGATAGGGTCTTACTCGATAGAAAATCAGAATAACAGAATAAGCGATGTAAATTATTGATTTTCATTGATTGAGATGTTAAAGTTAAAACTTTAGTCTTAGATAATATTTGCCAAAAACTGATTTTATTTTTATTTTAATGATAATAAATACAGTTAGTTTACTAGTGTGAATATGTTCAACTGTCACTTGGAAATAAGGTTTTGTATAAACATGTGTGATTTGGCTGTGTATGAAGCTTTGATCCTAAAACAACGTCTAGAAACGTCTGAGATGTTTAAGATCGAGTTAACGTAGTCTTATTAGATTAAAAATCCTAATAAATATACCAGTGACATAAAATACCAATTCCGAAACCGTAAACGTTTAGCTTACCGTTAGAACTTTGTATTTGATAGCGGTAACTTAATGTGCTCTAAAGCTGAAGTGACTAGTATGTTAGTTCATGGCTTAATTTATGAGACGCCAAAGCGTGCCATGTGGCAAGCAGAGATGTGACCAATCGAGTACAGGACACGAGGCAAGCTCACATTAGACAACGTGTCGCGATATGTAATGTTGAAAGACTAGTTAAGATACATCAGGTCTAAGTTTCAAATTTCTAAACTCCCATGTGTGCACATGTGAGTAATGTATACTCTCGTGCACGGCTGTCTTAAAATCCATTCCGTAGAGTTCAAGATTTAGTACAGTGAAATAACTTAATCTAACCAATGAAGATTTAATTAATCCAAAGCACAACGTGTGGCGGGAAGCAACAGCGGATAGTACTGTCATCTACACCTATTGTCGCATCATTTAATGGTTAATGGGAGAAGCTTGGTGCTGAGGCGTGCAGACGGAAATCCAGAAAAGCAGATCCGACTAGAACTCTTTTCTGCAACCCCAAGATGTGACGCATGAAGATATAGACAACATATTTTTCTACAGGGACAACCATCGGTGTCCACATTGCAAACAAAGTTACTACTTCAAGGACAGCGGCGGCAACCTGCAAGACGATTTCGAGCAAGGAGAGGGCAATACACCAACACCGTCTTACAGTCCCGAACCTGAGTGAATATCTTCCGAACGGCCTTGTACATCCAACAAGTACTACGCTTGCAATTCCAATTATGCATTAACGCATCGCAAGAAAAAGAAAAGGAAAATGCAATCCCCAACAACAGTTTACAAGTTGGACTTTCATTTTTTCGGGAATGTAATAAAGAGCTCCGCTTGCAATGGAATTGCAGGGCTATGCATTAGCAATTTCAGAATCCATCTTCTTTCTTTTAATTCGGTTTTCAAGGACTCTATCCATCCAGTTTCTCAGTTTTCTTTTTCTTTTTGGTTTTCAGCATGAGTCCATCCGTCCGTTTCACTACACGACAACAAATTCCCCCTTCTCTTTCTGGTTTTCACCATCGACGTATAGCTATGCTCTCGCGTAGCAAAAAGTTTTATAGTAATTATACTTTGCTAGGAATACGATTACAGTTTAGTAGAAACAGAAGTTGAGTGAACATTACTTAGAGCATCTCCACCGCTGGTCTTTAAAGGGTCCGTTACCATTTCTTTAGGGAGCGAGTTAAGGGAGAATCTTTCCACTGTTAATTTTTATAGGATTCTATAATTTAAGATATTCCTTAAATTCTACAGTGTTTCACTAATTTAAAGATTTCAATAAACCTACTCAACACCATCCATTCGTTTGGGAAACAATTTGTATTACTTTGACAATGTACACATTTAAGCTTAATAAACAATTTACAGTTCTAAAGAAGGAACCATATTAAGTATCCATGGTGTAAGTTCGGAAGTATAAATATTAGTTTTTATGAAATGATTTTACATCTACACCTTTGTTAAGGTCTCAACATAATTTTCCTAGCTTACAAAGCTCTCCTTATATTGTAAACTTGATTTTGATGATTGCAAGATTAACCCCTATTTTATATAAGTTATAAACAGTAGATCATTATGTTATTATTAATTCTTTTTAGCTCTATAAATATTTAAATTATACTTTAAAATTAAACTATTCATAATGTCTATTTGGTTGATTATATTAAGAAAGCTACTTGAAAGATCCAAAGACTTGAATTCAAGATTAAAACTGGTTTATTTTAAAAGATATATTTAAATGTTTTCATGGTTCAGTTAACTCTCATTTCACAAAATATATTTTAGATAACCCTCTACTCTATTGTGATAAAAAATATATCATGGTTGTTTTCTTTCTAATTGTAGAATTCATATTTCTTCACCATTGTTGTACTACTAAAGTGACAATATAATTGTAATCATTCTCATAGAAAACTTTATATTTATGCTTTTCTGTGTTTAATCACAAGTGCCTATAGAGTATAAAAGTTTCGTACTCATATCGTGTGAATAATATGCATACTGCATGGACTTTTGGCTGAGCGAAGGAAGAAGACAAGCAGATTACATGCACTAAAAATCAGGACTTTCTATTGCTTATGACCTCGTTAGGCATTGTACTTTCAGTTCTGCAAATATAAAAATTGGACTATACTTTAGAAAAGATACAGTCAAAGGAATAAGAAAATGCCCAGCAAGGAAGATCAGATAGTCATGTTCTGAACGTGCATAATCTTCCAATGAATTTCATTCATTCCCATAGAATTCCGATTGCGATAGAATTTTACCACTGGGATGATATGTACATGCAATGGCTATATGACACATGCAAATTTAGCACAGCGGTTGATGCTTGCGATAAGACTCAAGACGTCAGGAGTTCAAAACCTAATCTTTCCAAACGAGTGAAAATTCTTTAATAAAGATGTAGAGAAATAAAAATTTTATTGAGAAAATTCAAGGAGTTCAAAACCCAATCTATCCAAACGAGTGAAAATTCTTTAACAAAAATGTAGAGAAATAAAAAATTTATTGAGAAAATTCAAGGAATTCAAAACCCAATTTGACTCTCAAAAGTTATTTCTTCTCCTCTATACAGTAGAAACAGGAAAGCAATAAATCTAAACGAGTGAAGATTCTTTAAATAAAGATTCTGAGAAATAAAAGAGTCTTATTGTGAAAATTTAAGGAGTTCAAAACCCAGTTTGACTCTCACGAGTTATTTCCTCCTCTGTACAACAGAAACAGGACAGTAATAAATCTAAACGAGTGAAGATTCTTTAATAGAGACATAAAAGAGTCTTAGTGTGAAATTCTAAAGAGTTCAAAACTCAATCTGACTCTCACAAGTTGTTTTCTCTCCTTCGTACAACAGAAACGGACAGTTATGAATCCAAACGACTGAAGATTCTTGAATAAAAATGTAGAGAAATAAATAAATCTTATTAAGAAAATATTAATCTAAAAAATCAATCTAAAAATTAATATATTTCAAAATAAAAATTAATATATTATCAAAATAATATACTGCATCTGAGAAAAATTTCATTCTAATACATGAAGTGAATCGAGTGTGAATATACATCCAAATTGAACTTTGGGCAAACAGAAGAAAGAAGACAAGCGTTAAGTGTGAGAAAAAATTAATGAAATTGATTAGTTCTTAATGAGACTTAGAATAGGTTTCAGAGCGTAAATTCTTCTCTAACAAATGATTTATTTTCCTCTAAAGTTTGAGGAGAAGATGCAAGCTGACAAAACAGTTCTAAAATCATTGAAATCAAAGATGACAAAACGGAAGTTTACAAGAAAAAAGTTTAGAACAAAATAAATTGACATATTTCTTATATAAGAAGGTCTAGAATACTTACTTCTAAAATTATGAGAATAATAACAATAATATTTAGAATAGACAGAAAATAGACAATATAAAAGTAAGAAAAAAGAACAATAGAAAAATAGAAAAACAAAAGTACTATTTACAGCGCTTCCAATCACACGAACGGAACCAGATTTCGTTATTTGAACACTTGGCCGTTAGAGAACTAAATCCATAAACAATACAGTACTAAGCACTCAGTCTGGATAATAAAGCTCCGGCTTGTCAAGAAAAGAAATAATTTTGTCTCCCTTTTGTTGACTTATGACTAAACTCCGATTGAAAGTTCCGAAAAGTAAAATCTGGAGAAGTTTAGGGAGATCTGGAAAAACAAGCGGCGTGACAAAAGCATGTATCCCGATTCTCTCATTGAACAAGGTAAGATCAAAATACGCTAATAATGTTTAATTTTCTTCTCTAACCGCGATCGAACTAAGGCTAGGCATATACATAGTTCATTCTAATACATGAAGTGAACCGAATGTGAATAATTATGCACGCTTTTGAAACGTGTGACTATAACGAGGTTCGACTACGTAGTGAACCAACAAAAGCAACAAATGCTCCAGTTTTCCATCTCCCTTTCTCAAACAAGTAACCAGATTCTTCATTTGTCCTTATCTTAGCGCATGAAAGATCCTTTGCATGTTATTTTGACTCTTCTAGTTCGGATCCTTGTCTTTACTTCTCCTCCTTCGGAACTGAAAACAAGGAAAGATCCATAAACGATTGGTGTAGCACCAAATACCAGATTAATCATTCCCATACAGTGATTGATTCATCTCCACTGCACATACATCCAGGAAACATTAAACCCCCGGTGTGAGTAGAAAAGCCAGAACAGGAATAAATTTTCCCCATCTTGTATTTTATGTTGCAGATAATAATGCGTGTCAAAGTTAAGAGAGAATAACGTCCGAGAAAATAACAGCCGTTGTCTATTGAAGTGCAGTTTTGTATAGAATCGTGAATTTTATTATTATTATTATTATGAATTAATATAAAAATTTGAATTAAATCAAAATAATTATTTTAATTTTACACTATTTTATAACAAAATTCGAGAAAAATTGAAGAAAAACACGTGTGACGTTTTCCTACAGGCACCTCAGGAGGTGCCCTCGAAAACATAAAGAGACTCTTAGCCGCAAAAAGTTCTCTCGAAGTGAACCCGAAAACAGAAATCCTTATGTTACCAAGAGTTCTGGGGTTGCCTGTTACTTGAACTACTTACCCCCACTGTATGACCTAATCCCTTCATCCATCCATCATTGAAAAACTGACAAACTCTAGTGCAGTCGACTGTCGAAACCGAGTTGAGAATCAGAGCATACTATTCAGGATTCTCCAGCAAACGGTAGAAGTTTCCTTTCAGTTGATATAGTGATGCGTGAATAAATAAGCATCCCCCACGGTATTGTACAGTCAATTCCGTTTTCTCTTATCAGAAAACGTGGAAATGTTATAAAAATTTATTCTAGTAAGTTACTATAGAAAATTAAATTAAATTATAAATATTATATATTACCCAGTCCCGGAGTAGTCAACTCATCCGGAAAAAACCATAAGTGAAAAGCAGACTGATGCGTTCATGAGATTATAAGTCCGATACTTTCATTGTCAATATATGTCATTCTGGGTAGACATTAATTTATATTCTAACCCTTCCCGTAAGAAGAGTTAAAATATAGATTATACCTCATGTACACTTCAGTGTACATGAGATGAATATGCATAGTTAACAAAGGAACCAAAGGATGGACTTGGGGGTAAGTTCAGAAAATGAAGAAAGACATGCCAAAAGAATGTATATAGATATGTAAATTCTTTGCAAACTATATATACATGGTTTACAGTATCTTTTAGATAACCCTCTAGTCTATTGTGATAAAACGATGTGATGGTTGTTTTATTTTCTAAGTCATGTATTAGAGCATCTCCACCGCGGGTCTTTAAAGGCTCCCTTAACCAGTTAGGGATCCAGTTAGTGGAAAACCTTCCCATCGCTGATCTTTATATTGGGCTTTATTTTACGGAATCCTCTAAAAGCTATCTCATTTTCTTAACTTAAAGACTGCAATAAAGACTCATTAGACTCCTATCACACCGTTTGAGAAACAATTTTGGGTAGTTTTGAGAAAGTTTGAGTTTCTGATATTTTTTAGAGATCCATTTAAAAGAGTGGGGTGAGAAAATTTCTCTTTTAAAGATAAAATCTTTCACTTTTCATCTTTATCTCTCTACGGATGGAGATGCTCTTAGGAGGTGTCAAAATTAAAACCTTTTTCAAAGATTCCTGACTCGCAGGAGGAAGCTACGACTTCGTCCAGACGTCTTATGAATTTGTATTTTTTGCTCGTTTCGTCTTGGATCATGAGTTTTTTTACTAGAGAAATCTATTGCTCAAAGTAGTGATTCTAGGTTAATAAGAATAAGAATGTTAATGAAAATTCTACAGTGAACTCATCAAAGAGCCCTTCAGCTGTGCACGGTTCTAAATAAAGCTAGCCGGTTGTAAACAACGTTTAGGAATCTTTTCGTTTTGACTTTACACCCCTATTAAGACAGCAATAGTCGGATGTTAAAAGTCTCATAAGAAAACGAGCTAAAAGATGCTTGTTGTTGCAAGCGGGTCTCTAGATACGTAGATGCCAGTTACCACGATCCAGTGAGCCCTTGTTGTTGTTATGTGCCGGTTAACTCTGAGATAACCCTTCGAGCGTTTTTGGGTTCTCTCGTGTCCAAAAAAAGAGAATATTAACTTTTTCTTCGCTGCCCATTGTCCTCTAACGCCTTATATACCTCCACCTCTATTAAGAAAAATATGAAGTATTCATTTCTGGAGACTGGAGTGAAGAAAGGGCCCGCACTCTACGATATATACAAGAGGAATATGCATATCATTTTATTTTATTTTTATTTTTTAAAATACGCATGTCATTATTTGGGGCAAAAAAGGAAAGACTTGAAAACTTGTATTTTCAACTTCTACACTGACTATCTCAAATGTGGGTGTTGACTCCGTACACAAACAGCGAACTAACATGAACGCGCAGAGAGAGACAGTGTCAGATAGAAACAAACATTCCCTTTCTTCAGATAGAAACAAAACATCGCCCAGAAAGGAAATCTTCGTTTCTATCTTACGAAATAGGTTCGGGGTGGGAACCTGTGCTCGGGGTAAAAGTTGTGGAGAATCGGAAATTATCCGGAGGCAATGAACGGGAAACGGTTTTTCTCAATCATTTATTATTCTTTCCCGTTCTTTTCACAGGTAATTTTTCGTTTTGTATAAGGTCCGGGAGTGGAGAGGGTAGAGTTAAGTGAGGTGGGGTGGGTTATGTTTTCAGATATTTTTTTTTTTAGATGTTTTTTTTTGTTCTAGAATAGACAGATTCGGTGGAGAAATGAGTGAATATTAAATATTCTTGAGTTTTTTTTGAAGTTTTAAGGTTCCACAGTTTCTTGTCTAAGGTTTTTGAGATATTTTTGAGATTTTCTTGTTACATTTAGTATGTTTTATCTCTACATCAGGTTTTATCTCTATATCAGGTTTTTTTTACTTTAGTGGGTCTTCTTTTTTTGAGATGTTTTTATTACTACTATCGTTTGCTTGGATATCGTTCCTTTTTAGCTATGGGTACTCTTTCTCTCATGAGATCGAGACTGATTCGAGACACATCATGTCCGGTGTGCAATCAGTTATTTATCTCGCAAGGGATAAAATCTCATATGAGAAAGATGCACAAGAGTTACGGCTGGATCACATGGGATGCCCAAGTTAGCCGAGAGCGGAGGTCTACACGTGCAGTCAATATGGCATCGCTAGCCCTTCTTCCTGGAGTTTCTCCTCAGTCGTGGGAATGATTGAGAGTCCACTCGGACACTATTTTGAGATTGTTCGAGATGAATTTTCTTTGTCTGCGTTTGTTCCATCGGTTATCTCGTGCTCTACATGACGAGATGAGACAAACATTCCGTCTACCTCTCGACATGTTAGCACGGAACACCATGGACGAAGCGACGTGGTTACTCTTTCTGTTACTTCCTCGTTGGTGCCTTCGTTATACTCGAGGTGACAGAGAGGGACATCGGAAATGACGGCCCGTCTTTGGATATTCCGTGCAGGTGATTGGACGGTCTTACTGGAGGAATCTGTACGTGCGGTATGAGATAAGAGTGAGCTTGTCTCTACACGTGATGTCTCATCTTCCGCTCGCATTGGACGTGACAGGATGTTAGGTCAGGTTGGAGAGTATAGTAGAGTTGCTAGAGCATTGCATCCTTTTCAATGACATGTCTTACTGCGGAGACGATAGCTTCGTTGTGTTTCCTTCATCTCCCACCGAGTGATCTCTCACCACCTGAGGTTTAGGACTATCAGTCTGAGGAGCCTTTATGTCTCCATAGATCCTTGTTTGTCCAAGTCTTGTGTACGACTCCACGTCTATCTTCTGGAGGTCTGTCTGGGATGATCTACTAGCACCTACGAGATTGTTTTCAGACAGACAATCCCTCTAGTGGATTCCCAGAGCTCTTTCAAGTAGCGGCAGTAGTAGCTCAGGAACATATTCTTCATTCTATAGCTCAGGTACTGGGGGAAGCTAGAATTTTGATCATGACGAAGGATGATGGAGGAATTCGATCGATTGTCATCGGTGAGATTCTCCTACGACTTATTAGTCGTACTATTGCTCTTCAGCTTCGAGATATTTTTCAGGATCACCTTTGTCCACATCAATTTGGAGTTTTGACGCCTGGAGGTTGTGAGTCTGTGTCTTTCGGCATTAGGGCTCTCTTGGACATCCATCTCGATTGGGTCGTCTTACAAGTGAACATGGAAAATGCTTTTAATAGTATTTCTTGCGCTTCCATCTTTAGAGAACCCATGGATGGCGGTGGATCTCTGACGAGTCTCGTTCTCTTCGTGCGTTCATTCTATGGTTCTTCCACCTCTTTTTATTACCAACACGGTCCTTCGATAGAGGAGATTACAGTCATCAGATCCACTGCATGTACTCGTCAGAGAGACCTTTTGGATGGACCCCTCTTTGTCTTAGCTCACTATAGACCTCTCTTGGTCACTGTCTTGACTACTCCAGGTTGTGTTTTTTTATCTCTAGCTGATGATACGCATATCGTAGGTCCGGCGGACCAAGTCTGTGTTGTCTTTGATCACCTCGTCTCTCAATTGACCTTGGTAGGGCTGAGAGTGAAGGTGTCAAAGTGCAAGGTTTGGTCTTCCTAGGTATATCGTCGGACCTCCATCTCTCAGAGAGATTTGTTACACCTAGAGATGGTTTACGCATCCTCGGAGTACCGATGGTTACAGAGGACTTCATCTCTCGATTCTTAGATGTTGTCCTCGTAGAGGACGTTTTGCATATTGAGAATCTCTTTATGTTAGAGGACCCACAGGTTGCTTTTGGCATCCTTTTCTCTTCCATTGCACGTCGTCCGGGTTACTTACTCCGCACAGTACCTCCATCTCTTATCTCGTGCCGTATAGAGTTTGATAGGAGGATCATGGAGGTTTTTGATGACATCATAAGATCGAGGACCTTTGACTGTGTGGTAAGACCTCTCGCACGTAGACAGACATCTTTGCCGATATCATGTGGCGGGGTGGGCTTATTATCCATGAAGGAAACTACTTCGGCAATCTTTTTGGGTAGTTGGGCCTTTTCAGCACCTTGTGGTTTCTTCGTGCGAGATAGACTTATTCTGGAGAGCTACGTGACAGAGGTGGAGGATAGTTCCTACTCGCTACAGTTGTGTCTCCTTGAGACAAGAGATAGTTTGACTCTTGAGGCACGTGAGGCACATCCTCGATTCGATACCTTAGCTTCCGATGGATCTCACGGACTACAATCCTCTCTGACGAGACATCACTTCTAGTAGGTTCTCCATGCGCTCTTACTGGATCCTTCCATCTCACAGGATACTAGAGCTCGACTCCGCTCTTGATCGGACAAGGACGCAAGCTCTTGACTCATAGCTCGACTTTGCATTAGAGTGTTCCGACTCGCACCGACTATCTTCTCTACAACGATGAGGTTCCGCCTAGGCTTGGTCCAACCTATTGCTTTGGCATTGTCCATCTGCGAGTGCGGGGTCTCGCTCGACACCTCAGGTCGACACCTTGCTCGTTGTCCTCACGGTGGAGAACGGATAGCCATCCATGATGTCATTAGGGATGTCGTGTTCGTCTTAGCATGGGAGAGCGGTTACATGACGTGGAGAGAGTGTTGGTACGTCATTCAGACGGGAGGATCAAGTCTCAGTGGCAGATGTGTTGTCACGGATCCGACATGAGATTCAGTAGCGGCATAGGTGATCATCCATCCCTTAGGATGGACTGCAGGCCTGGCAGTAGCAGCGAAGGTGACCAAGTATAGAGGTATACAAGGGGACATCGCTTCATCCCCTTAGCCTTGGAGATATACGGATTGATAACTTCGGAGTTCGACGTCTTTTTTCTAGATTGTTCTAGAGTCTACTATGAGAGACGCCATGGGTATCAAATTTATTTTTTATATTATATTTTTTAGATAGCGAGTTTTCATGATTCTACAGAACAGAACAGTACACAAGAAAGCAATTGCAGTAGGCGATGTTACTTCATGTGCATCTGTTGTTTGCAAGACCACTGATTTATCTATTTTTGATATTATAAGGACCTAGGTGACCTTAGAGCTACTTATAGCAGGGTTTAGCCCTGTGTTCTTCCCTTGGGGGTGTTAGTTGCTCGACCCTTCGGGTCCTTCTTTCCCGTGTAAATATTGATGGGGTCTTTCCATCTGTTGGCTACTCATTGCGTCGCGAATTTTCGTTTTTCCAAAAATTCCGGCTCGACACCATTTCAACCCGACTTTTCGGAATTCCAGCCGGATGAGAATACAAAGAATGCCGGTTAGCCCCGAGCGCCGTGGGAACTCCCAGCATGAGAGGTCTGATTCGGTTTGGTTTATTCGCTTCATGGTTGCACTCCTTCTTCCTGTTCCCTTGTGACTGCCCATCGATCCATTTGAGCAGAGAAGGACATGGCTAAGTGAAGCAAGCAGAAGCGCTGCTGGTGGACGAGAGGACGTGCTGCTTCATCGCTGCATCTTCGTCATCGTCACGGTCAACTGGGAGTTGGACTGGACCGGCGATCGAATTTGAAACGGGACGAGCAAAATGTGGTTAGCATCACACGATACGACTATAAATCGATGGATTGAATGAATCTGTAACCACGAGCAAAAGGTTTTGGCCTGTCGTAGCTAGCTAGTTAGTTAGTTGCCTGCATCATTCCACTGCTCCCACCCAAAGACAAACACCAACTTCGTGCCTTTTGGGAAAGGGAAGCGAAGGGCAGGACCTCCTTGACCCGGGGAAATCTCTGTGCTTTCTTTCATCTTCATCATTGTTGCATGGCTGACTGTACTCACATCCAGTTAACGACATCTAAGGGTTCGAGAGAAGGACACAGGGACAGAGACAGACAGAGAAAAGAGAGGTCTCCTTGACTTTGCGTTGTCGGGACCCGCTCGGAGTAAGGGTTTAGTGGCCAGGAAGGAGAAGGAGAGGGAGAGGTTGGGTGCAGTTGAGGACTGCGAGTGAGCTCCCCAGAAGTTTTGTTGAATTTTGCCTGCCCGGAGGGAGGAACGGGATGAGTATGTCTGTGATGGTGATGGGATTACAGGGTGGGGGAATTGGCAGAAGCATTGCAGAGCCGGAGTTTGGGGTTGGGTTCATGACCAGGGGGTTCTCGAAGACACATTTACCCGGTTCATGGAAAAGAAATGGTGCAGAGAGGAGTCCGAGGAGGAAAATGGCTGACGAGTCTACAACGGAATTGGAGACCTCGAAGCTGGAGCTGGAAAATCTTGTAGGAAATTTCGACGTTCATTTGCCGAGGCAGAGGAGTTCTAATTTCCAAACTCCTCTCAATAAAGCGGTAATGAATTTCTGGTATCATGTCCTGCAATTATGTTGGTGGAATCCCAATCCGAGCTGCTCAGTCTTACTTTGAACTGTTCCTCGGGTCAAGTGTCCGGTCATTGTCCTCTCTAAAATCTTTCAACTCTTATCTGCGATTTGACGTGCTTGCCCATCCTCTTTTATGGTTACAAGGTTGCATAAAACGATTGTATCCGCAATCTGACATGTCTTCCTCTTCTTTTCTATCAGTCAAAATGGCTAGCTAGTTCAGCTGCAGGTGCTGTTGTCTTATGGAGACATGATGAGCACGTACTCTGGGCGGTTATAGGAGCAGTTGTGTCAGGAGCTGTTGGAAAAGTACTCAAATACCTGATCAACGACAAGAGACCTGAGAGTGCCTATGGACGAAAGGAAGATCCCGGAATGCCGTCATCTCATGCTCAGGGTTTCATGTATTTGAGCACATATGCTAGTCTCGGCTGTAAGTTTCATAAGTCTCTCAGCTTAAATGCTATCAGCGAAAGACATTTACCTAAAAAGTGATCTGGATCGCTGAATGTTCGTACATCACATTAGCTCAGACTTGGATCTTCTGCAACTGTAGCACGCATCTGGATAAGTGCTGGGCATCAGAGAAAGATCAAATTCGCTTTGAAGTGAAGTAGATGTGTAGTTGATGAGTTTACTTCTTGCTAACACACGGTAGCTTGAGTTGAGCCTGTGGATCCTTTGTCTTGAATTTAGATCTCAGACTTACGTCCTAGATATTCTTGTTGCAACAAAGATTGACGTTGTTTTGCTTCAGATGGTAACTTTCTGTTCTCTTTCTTGCACACTATACAGCGTTGGAGATTCCTTCGTCAAGGACCTTGGAGGTGTTGTGGCTCTTCATGTTTCAAACCTCGAATGATGAACTAATGTGAGATGTGGCTGTGGACAGTGCTCACTGGGTCAGGCCTAAATCTGTGGACCATATCTAGCGCTTGTGCATTACTTCTTACCGGGGCTTATCTGGTAACCTCCGTTCTTTGCATTCAGATAGGTCTGATATCCGGGAAACGTACACGTGGTTTGATGGTTAGGATGTACGCAAGGTGCACTTTCAAGATACTTGATGCTTTCTGAGGTATCCGAATTATTGCTAGTGCCGAAGGGCTCGTAAAGCTTGCTTTATGTGGGAGTGAGATGGTGAAGGCCAAAGAAGCCTGACTGAATATATGATAAAAACTGTATATCTCCTCTCCTGCTGAAGAAGCTGATGGTTGCTGATGTTTGGTATGCAGAAGTGATTGTCATGATAAACTTCCTAAACATGTAATGCATCTGCTGTCACAGTCCATTGCACCTTTTTAACTTGAAGCGTTGTTTCTAGTGCAGTCATGGCTCAGGGTTGCCGATGGTCTTCATACTGTACCACAAATTATCGTTGGGGGCACTCTAGGAAGTGCAATTGCGTGTTCCTGGCTATGGTGCTGGAAAGCAGCTACAGAACGGGCCCTAGAAATCCACCCTAATGCTAAATATTATCTCTTCACGGCTGCAGCACTGGCAGCGATGGCACAGTTTCTCGTGTCTGTCAGAAACTGGCGTTTTGATCAATACTAGAAACTTATAGACTATTCTTTATGACGCCATTTGTCGACCTTCTCATGCAGCTAAGTGAACTGTTTCGGACCCCACTGATCGTAACACTGCCTACTGTATAACCCTTCCTCGTCTTCCTCTGGCTGATACCACCTGCAACCATCTGCGATGCCCCATCCATAGCGTTGGTGGACACAAACGAGCTGCTTTAGCGAATCTATGTATATACGGAAAAGTTATAGAGTTCAGAGGAATAGAGGAAGATTGGTTGTTCGGCGTAGATCGATAAATTTATGGAGAGGTTTAGTCCGGCAAGGTGTTGGTGCTGTGCTCATTTACTTACTGCACCGAGCGGAGGAATATTGCTGGCCTGATGAGCTTTGGCATTTGAAGCAGCAGCAAGAAAGTGCTGAAACAGAAGATAGAAGGCATACCTTACATACCATGTGCATGAAATTTTTCCAGCAGTTTTGGTGCTGTGCTCATTTACTTACCGCACCGAGCTAAGGAATATTGCTCGCCTGATGAGCTTTGCCATTTGAAGCAGCAGCAGCAAGAAAATGCTGAAATAGCAGATAGGAGTCGTACCGTACATGCCATGTGCATGAAATTTCTCCTCAGGCTCTGTGCAAAGCACAGCGTTATTGTACACCAACCGACAAGTTCATTAGTTTCATTCCTTTTTCTGAGTTTTGATGAAACGCGGGACTATGCAACTTGGTTTTGGCATCTTTCGCTGTGGGATTTTCTGCGGCCGGAAGCTGTTGCCCTTTCACAGACTGAGCCCTCGCCTGCACGGCTACCGGCGGATGTGGCTGCCAACAGCCTCGTTACTTTATTAGTTTCATTAGTTCGAGCATGTCCCGGAGGTGCTTTTGGTACTCCGAGAAATCTCAGGGGGTTGTGCAGAATGGCTCCAAAATGTAAGCAAACACTGTCCCTCAAGTCACCTCCGTGGAATTCCATCGAAACATCGACCATAAAATCGTCTCCTCTCGCTGCTATTGCATGGCTTGAAAATTTCAGGAGATTTTTCAAGTAGAGGGTTTAATCTCGATTGTTGTTGGTTGGGTTAGATTGAAATGCTTTCATCTTGCCGGTGATTTTTTCAGTGGACAGGAGCTTACAAGAGTGGTGGCATGCTTTGCAAGACAACTCTGTAAACAAAGTACACCGTATCACGTCTGTCGCGTCTGGTGTTGTTTGTTGTCTTCCTCTTGCCGCTAGAGTGTTTAATTTTTCTCTTTTTCTTCCTCTCTAGAGGTCCGGAGAGTTCGTGTTGACAAACAGTTTTCACCTTGCCTTGCTTTTCGTCTGGATGATGTCAGCAGCTGCCCGCTCTACAGCCGGTTGGTTACCTCCTCGTGTGTGTGTGTGTGTGTGTGTATGTATGACTGAAGAATGTGGTCATGTTTTCACTCGCTGCAGTTGCAGCGCTTCCACAACAGACAGCTGCCAATCAGAATCTTCCCAGAAGAGCATCATGTACGACGAAAAGCTACACTTGCATTTGATTCTCTTCTCTGCACCATCGTACATCTGAAGACAAATGGAGTAGAGGGCATTTGGTTATTCCACATAAAGTTACTTCCAATTCCGGAAGCTCCAAACTGCAAGGAGAACTCCTTTCATTGGATGATTTTGCCAAGCTCAAAACTTGCTATCACATTCCTTGTACCCTGAATAGCAACAAGGAACTTGTCCCGAATCCACCCAACAGAAGAACTCTCTCTCTCTCTCTCTCTCTCTCTCTCTCTCTTTTATATATTTGTATATATATGGCTTGGCAGCAGCTGCGTAGATTCGCTTTTGTAGTCAACTAGTGATAGCTTATAGTTCGAGCTTAAACTGTACGAAACTCCTTACTCAGACCATGATGATATCGATTTTCAACGAACCCTACGGTTGTACACACCAACTTCTCCTGCACTGACTGCAGTCAGCAATATGAGCAGCATACAGCACGAGCACGCTCATCCGGAAAATGCATTCAAAGGTGATGATGGATCTCAAACAGCTACAAGCGCGAAGTCTTCTTTGCTCATGAATGGAACGCTGCGGTTAATAGCGGGCGCAGTTCTGTAGATTGCTTTCGACGACTGATTAGGTTCTTCCACCACTTTCGGAATGTTTTGACTATCAGAAATCTTCGTCGTTACACTTTGAAAATCATCGATGACGAAGAGATTAGTTCATTCTCTTCGATAGCAGCACATGAATGAAACATAAACAAGCAACAACGTGATGATGTTAGGATCAAGACCTCTGTAAGCGGTTCACCTGACAGACAAGAGATGCCAGTGTCACATGCAAGGAGTGAAGGAAAGATCATAGGTACTATCTAATAGGATCATCATCGTCTGTCGTTCGGTAGAGAAGAGATGAATTAACATATGAGTCATTGCGAGGTTAGTGCCTGTCCCTTCAGGCTGGGGAAGGGCCCCAGACTGTGGCTGATGCTGGTGGTACCAGAACAACCCTTCTGTGTCAAGGAATCGCTACAGTTCTTCAGTTCTATGCCTAGACCTGATGAGTATCTCGTTTTCCCCGCTCAAGAATCCAAGACGGAAAAAGATGAAGAAGAATATATGTGAGTATGTGCACTCATGTCTCTTATGTGACTATGAGTTGACTTGGAAATGTTCAGTCCAGACCTGCCAAGACAGGAGAGAAAACCCAACAGGAAAAAGAAAAGGAACGATGGAAAGAAGAAGAAGAAAGTAGGACGTTAAAAGATATTTTATCATTTGCCTGCCGAATGCAGCTGTTATATATTGCTCATGGCAGACAGCCGAATCCTCATCTGAGAGAGAGAGGATGTCATGTCACTGTGAATCTTGTAGGGTCTAAAAGTGTGAACTCGAAGACACTAAAAGAAAAATATTCATTACTGAGAAATACTTCTTTAGGCAAATTCTGAAACTTATTTTGGTATGTGTGTCATCCTATGGTCATCAGATCTTAGAGGGTTTGTCTGTTTGTGTTCCATCTAATAAGGTCAGTGTGAGTCCAAAGAGGGGACAGTTTAATAACAGAACAGTAATATCTGGTGATTAACCCCATGAGATCGACTTCTACCACTACTATAGTTGCTGTTACATGCAACATCTTCGCCTAACAAATGAGGATGTCGGCTGGACTGTCAGATTGCATTTCAAGTCCAGAGGACTCTCATGTTCCAGTTCATTCACAGATCCAAATATTTCATCACAGGCAGAGAGGATGAAACTTATGACAATCCTGCAAAACGAATTGAAGATCTGACAACTTCGCATACGATGCTCTGAGTCTACATAGCAAACTACTCCTAACAAACGAAATGAAACACTTTCCAGACTAGAAAGTTTTTCATGTGCTGTTTCCTCCTTGGGCTTTTGTTTGAAGCCTCACGAAACTGCGGTAGTTCATGGCAATGTCAGTTACTCAAAACTCTTTCAATCTGTCTGTCAGTCACGGTGGACCTTGAGTCATACGGTTCTCAAGACTTGGTTTATTCTCAAATTGTGTCTGTTAGACAGATACACATCTTCTTGCACGGGTTCTGAAAAGACAATCAATCACGAACAAGGTTTCAGAAGGAGCTATCATTCACTTCCAACACCACCCCACTTTCATACATCCTCACTGTTCATTCATTTGGAAGCGGAGTGTGGTGTGCTCTCCTAATTACAGCTCCATTATAAATCTCCCCACAATCAGGAAGAGTGCAGAACAGTGTCTGGAGACCAGAACGAGTGAGGTGAGGCATGTCTGACCTGCGCTGGCATAGTTTGTATGTTTGTTACTGACTGATCCGACGAAAATCGTTCCACATGTCAGAAGGATCGTACCAACTGATGAGTCAGAACAGCTACAGGAATTCGGGGCCACTTCTCAACTAATTTATGTCTTTTTTCCCCGACTCATGATCATCCCTTCAGCTGAGTGATGGGGGCGACCCCAGTGGAGGGGAGGAGCGCTGTGAAACAAACAAAACTCTCAACGATAAATGAAACTAAGTAACTCTGAATTAATGTGACTGTACATGGAGGAGTTTCATTTCACCTTCTGTGAAAGCTTTTCAGCCAAGCAGACCGCCTCACACTGTGAACTTTTAGATATGGCATCACCTCTATTCACGACATTCGCGTAATTGTTTGTACTTATTTCGCTACCTGTTTCACTCATATTTCAGCTCTTTTCTTCATTCAGCTTCAAAGTGTGGAATCAGGACCGAACCTTGTCTTCGCGTTCATGGTAGTATTATCTATCAAAGACGAGACATGTGATGACACCTTTATACATGTGATGACATTTGTCATCACATGTACAAAGGTGAAAAGAAGTGAAGCAGAAGACGATTTGTACGCGTCCAAAGAGGGGTGAATATCTCGAACAATGACTGTCAAAAAGTGCATATAAAACACGACAGCCAGAGTTTCAGTTATTCATCTGTATGTAAACAGAGCGTACAAAAAAATCTGTTTGCACAACCCCTGGAGCTCGATTATGTAATAGTCTGTTAAGAAGAGTATCAAAGTGAACTGGATGTTTCTGTACACTCTCTTACATCGTTCTCTTGCACTCACAGTTGGGTTAAATGAGTATTGGCGAACTCTGTAGGATCTAGACTACACTCATTCACGTACGAAACAGGATTATGGTCGAGAATAAGTGTTTGATGTGGACAAGAAGATACCACTTCAGACTTGACTTTTCCACAGTGGATACATGACGCTGACTGTTTCACGCTTGTGTATCGAAAGCTTTTGGAACTCCGTCGACATATCTGTGGATACAAAGGTTCCAACAGGTACATCTTGGTTGGTTTGGTTGGGTCCATGGTTTAAATGATATAGTTGTAACCCACCAGCACGTCATTATGTGGTGGCAACAGTCCAGGTTAGATCTTAGATCTGGTTGGTTGGTTGTTAGAGGGCTTTATGGTCACACTTAGCTCACATCACTCACTGGAAGAATGGATAGAGTAGTAGTCAGCTGATCGAGACCCCTACTAAAATTAATCGGATGTGCTTATTATCTGACCAGGAGGATGCACAAGCCACATGCTGTTCAGCTTGTGGCTCTCATTTCAGTCTTCTGTTCGTGAGTGCTTGCATTTCGTGCTGCGCCTCCAACAGTCTGTGTCACATGGAATAAACGGAAGGAAAGAAGGGAACGAAGGGAACGAAGGAAGTCGTACTGTCTGTCAGTGCGCAGATGATGCGCCATGTAGGATGCAGTGTGTTGAGAGGAGAGGAGACCACACTCCCTCAGATCGGTGTGAAAGTCCACAGAATGAACATCGAGTAAAACCTAGAAAGTACATAGAAAAAGATATATAATATAGAGAGAGAGTCATTTCCTCACACAGAATGAACATCAAGTAAAACCTAGAAAGTACATAGAAATAGATATATAATGTAGAGAGAGAGAGAGAGAGAGAGAGAGAGAGAGAGAGAGAGATTTCCTCACACAGAATGAACATCAAGTAACCTAGAAAGTACATAGAAATAGATATGCAGATAGGCGTTCCACTCACATGTCGGACTGGCGGACTGTTGAGAGTATGTTGGATGCTGGTAGGCATTGAGTGGAAACCACAAGGGCTCCACATTATTTGGACAGAGCGATCGTTTTCTCCGTAGGAAATAAATTTCGAAGTACAAAGAACATGAAATACTGCTCAGCGGCAGAGGAGCAGAATCGGACATGCAGGTCTGCATAAGACTTACATGTCTGTCTAGATATCTACTGTATGGGCTGAGCATTTGATAGAAGTATTATGCACCATGTGTGCAGCCACCTTCCGAGATACGGAGAGCATCGAATGAGCTTCTTCCTCATCTTCAAGAACTGTGCGTCATCTTAAACGAGAAGTCCTTGCATGAATGATACAATTCCTTTCCATCACAGAAGAGAATATGTTTCCTGAAGTCGCAGCAAAACACCAGACTAGTGATACAAGATGTTCTTCTCCATGTTTGGTACACAATCCATAGTTCAGCGATTTTTCATGAAACCGATGACGAAATGAATGCAGCAAGTAAGGAAACTACAACGTTTTATTCCCAGGTACATACATTTTGACGAAAGAGAAAATCTCTAGCACATATGGCACAAAAGCGTTCTTTACACACAGGATGAGGGGGAAGAGCTTTTTGACCCTACTAATTTATTACTAAACGCTCCTCAACAGAAATGATGCACAATTTAGGGTTTGAAGAAGAAAACGGGAACTGTAACCTTATATATCCCGTTTGATGCTAGCGTACTGGACACAGAACATGAGTGAGGATCTGATGCTTCAACGGTTGAATTTCTGGTCCAGGGAGAGAATTTTCTCGAGAGAGCTTATCAAGACTTAGTATTGGGTACATGCTTCAGCAAGAAAATATAACCAAAGACAGACATGTTTAAGCACCTTGCAAAAGGCTAAAAGAAGTAAGGTAACTGCAACTTATCCAGGACTTTCAAGGACTGGAAACAACCCTTTCAATGGTAAAAGTGCTAATGTGGATGGAAAGATACGGCATTGCTGGCCATTTTCTCGTTGCTCGCTGCTAACATGCAGCACCCTGCAGGAAAGGTACATGGAATGGAATTTTTGGAACGTTGTTCCATCCCTGAGAAAAGAAAGGCGAAGTATATCAGTGTGTGGCAAGGATGACTGGAGCGTGTGACTCACAAGGGCACATTGTTTACCGCTCCGGAGTCCGTCTCCTTGCCATGAACTGTGATCCAAACTCTGCTATCGACCGAAAGGAGAGGTATGAGAGCTGCTGGGATGGTGTCACAGAGGGGGAAATGATACGTTATCCATCCCCGCGTGACGCTTGCTGACAGCGGAAACTGCCTACTAGTCAAACTTCTCGGTGGCCTCCTCGTGCAGCATGTGCAGTCAAGGCAAGCTTGGTATGAGTAAGAACATGGTGCATGCAATATGTAAGGCAGATCAGCAGCCTTCATCCCCATTCTCTACCAAAACTCGATGATTGAACTTGCACCACGGTGGAAGCTTGAAGGCGCATGTACGTATCTACACAGTGAAAGTCGTACAAGTCGAAGAGGAAAATCATTTCAATACTGGAAGAAAAATCATATCTCATCTCAGCTCATGTTTTTGACAGCCTTGCTTACTGAATCCGCTAAAAGTATCGATACAGTTGTAGCTGAACCATTTATAATAAAGAGACACGGAAAGTCTTGCTTCTTTCTTTGAAGGGAAAGCGCCGCAGTGAATACTAAACGGATCGGAAGACCCCATCAAGCCTACTTCTTTCAGTCTTGCTTCTTTCTTTCCTTGGAAGGTCGTTCATGTGACAGTCAGTCTAGTCTTACTTGAAGAATCTGATGAAGTACCTCGGAAGACGCTAAGCCTTATAACTGACAAAGTAGTTCTCTCTCTCTCTCTCTCTCTCTCTCTCTCTCTCTCTCTCTCTCTCTCTCTTGTTGGTACTGTTTTGCAGTTTGTAACGGTGAGCGTGGCTTTCTAGCTCACATGATTCTAGTGAGTGGTTTTCAAATTTAGAAACTCGGAATGACTGAGTTTTGAAGTTTACTACCAGCTAGCCTAGTACGTTCCCAATCTGGAACCTTGAATACACATATGAGAGACCTGCCGGCATATTCATGCACCTGGAAAAGAATCTGCTCGTAATAAAACTTAATTCATCCATACTTTTGAGTTAGGGAAAACCCCTAAAGGACAGTTACGTGCATGGTAACGTGCAGGTTTCTATCGTTCAGTAGCAGGGTTGGAGAAGGCACTTCACACCTTCTGATGAACATTCACGTTTTTGCTCGTTAGCTCTTTTCGTCTTCGTAGCGTTGAGTTCACCCGACCCCTGCACCAATCACCAGATGATCCTACTGGTGCGAATCTCAATGTTAGTCAAAGCTCAGCTACATGCACAACTTGGAATCAATTCAGCCATAGCACTCTTTCCTAGTACTACGGGAGAAGAACCATGTAGAAACACTTGATGCTCGACAACAAGCGGTAGCAAGTAAAGTGGAGACACCGCCCATAGTACAACCAGAAGACTCAGCAACAAAAGAGGTTACGTACATAAATTAGGCTAAATCATATTTGAGGTCCACTTGCTTCTCCAGTTTCATACTTGGAAACGCAGGAAAGTAAACTAGGCAATGTTTCCCACTCTCCACCCCGGTTCATATATGGATGGAAGTTACTAACAGAAGTTAGAAGATTGATATGATCTGCTTATATTTTCTGGTATATTCTTGCTTAGAGTTCATACCATTGGAATCTGTACGGAGTCGTGCTTAAGACACAATGGAGATGATGATAGTGATTTGGATGAGTTGCGAGAGTACGCTTACTCCAATCATTATTTCACAAGGAAACCATCGCTTATGGATTATGTAGCTATGGTCAAAACACACATGAGTTGTACTAGCCTGCTGCCGCCCCTTAATCTTCACGTATTAACTGATTTGCAGACATTGTAACGGTGACTCATACTGTTTGCACTTACCGCATGCTCCCACTGGTTTCAAGCCAGCCAGCCCACTACATTATACAGTGTGAAGAGCTCAAGCCAAGCATGTAACGTTCCTTCTCTCACATACACAGTCCAACATACCACCAAACTTACGTGTACTTGCTGATCACTACACTGAGAGTCTTGATTAGTTTGTCACAGTCAGATTCCATGCTTCATAACGGCGAGGCAAGCAAGGTTCACTCGGTTGTCAATTCCGAAGTCGATCCAAGCAAGCGAAGCAAGCAGGCAAGGGGGAAGAAGGAGAATGACTGTGACTACAACTTCGTGAGCTGTTGAAGTTGATATGGACCTGATCAAGTACATCTGTAATGTTTCTTGTGTGATTGCCTAGTTTTGCTCAAATGTGTTTCTATGCTACATAAAGGTGAGGCACAGTTTCTTCATATGCTTCCGGCAGCAGCAGCAGCAGCAGCAGAAAATGGCTATCTAGACAGTTGTTCAAATAGAGGTGGCGTAGAATCAAGCAACGTACTGTATATGTAACGTACAAGCCACGAATCGAGGTCAACACACTGAATAATGCACCCTTCACCCTCACCCAGCACTACATCACTGCTTTGCATATACGACGTTCACATTGGGGCAAGAACAGAACAGGGCACCGATTCCATTCCCTGTGTGTTTCTCGGGAAACGACTGTCTTGAACAAATCTGTTAACTAGTTGCGAGGAGATGAAGGAAGCCAGGAGGGAAAAGAGAGAAAGTTGACACGAAACACTAGTTTACCATTTCCTACCGAGAAAGCGATTTTAGTTTCTTGTTGACGAGGGAATATGCCTCACGTCTTCATAATGCTTCATACTGCATTGAAAGCTGTGCTCTAGACGTATTAGCAAAAGAGAATCTGCTTGTGAGGGCGGCTTCACCTTAGCTGAAACCAGGGTAATTTTGAAGAGCTCGTTGAAATCTCCTGGTTATCCGTAGGGAGAAGAATCTGTTACGTAAGTGTTGGAGGTATCTCTAGAAGGTCTCTTCCTTCCCCGAAAAGAGGGTAGTCCTTGAGGATCTTGTTTTGTTCGGAAATCTAACATGACCAATGTTACATGGAATGAGCATGGATCCGAAGATGCTCTCGTGTTTTCCGTTAGCTTGAGAAGATGAAAGGTTGACAAATACAAAGAGTAGAAAGTTGAGAAACCATCACTGCACTGAAGACCACCATATCCTCCCGTGACTACCCAAGCCCAAAGCTTACAGTGCACGCTTTGTCCTCCTCTGTGCAGCTGCCATCTTACCCGTCTCACTTGACGTGGAGTCTGTGGTCATGAAGGCCAACCAGGTCGGTCACGTCATCCGCCCATCAGTTCCTGCCATTATTCTTCTCATGGTCCTCTCGACTTCCTTTTTCTTGCTTCTTGGAAGCACAATAAATTAAAAATTTAACCCCGAAAAAATACTTGGCAGATTGCTCGAGCACTTCCCTCCAAGGGTTGATCTTGATACGAGAATTAGTCAAATCTAAAGTAATTTCTCGTCTCTAATACTGAAGTATGCCCCACGGGAAACCCTTCGAGTTTGGGACTTGATAATCTACAGTAGTCTTCAAATACGCTTGAACAACGATCATTCTGCTCATAGCCAAGTTCTCCGATTCTAATGTCAAGTATGCTGTAAAGGGGTAGACAGCAATAACTGACTTTCAGCATCTCCTTTTGCGGATTGAAGGCTTAAAAGAGAGACAAAACCAGACCCCAGAAGTCATATTAAGCACTTGAACAATATTACACTAACCTTGTACAGCCAAACAAAAACACCTCCCTTGATCTAAGATTTGCATCATAAAAGTTTCAAAGGAGTTATGCCACCTTCGAGCTTCTAGGACTTCATTCTGCGGACTCTTGGTCTCCGAGGGGTAGGACTGATCCTTCGATTCGTTGGATGACTCTTCGTAGATGTCAAAACCATCAAATTCTATACATTTTACATGCCGTACATACATACAGAGGAGCACAGTACAAAGACTCTGTAACCTGTTGGAGGAGGGGTTTGTAACTAAGGAAAAAAGTTACAATGCGTAGACTGCAACACACACCTCAACAAGTCAACAGCTTGTGGACGCCTCACAATTTCTTAACAAGGGCAGTCATATTTTCGTTGCACTTCGATCACATGTGGCATCATGGCACACACATCCTGATAAAGAGAAGAAGATTTTCATGGCCTGACCGAGTGACTGGTGAGGAGAGCTTTCCCGCAAATCAACCAGTTTACTACTAAACTGTTTAATCTTTTGACGTCCGCATAAAGACCGTAGACGAAGGAGGTTGTGTCCTTTGACACACTCTCTCATGAAGCGATGATAGTTAGATCTGCTTAAATTGTCAACTTCTAAGGGTAAGGACCACGATATATACTAAGATTGATCCGTCTGTTGATTGGAAGTACAAATATAGATCTGGCCAAAAGTTACCATAGATACATGTCTTGTTCGACCTTGGGGTGAAAGTCCTCGTTAGTCTCCCAGATCTTTGTAGCATTCAATCCATTTTGTGTGGAGAGGTGTCAATGTATGATAAGGTTTTCTATCGCTGGGAACAACCAGTCATTGGTTCCTACGAAGAGTGCCATGTACTCCAGAGGGGCCTACAGCAGCATTTTCTTCCTGCCATCCTTGATCCATGTCCGATGCAACTTTTACTTGTATGACTACAACGAGTCATTCTGACAAGAGTTATGGTTCCAGCCAAATCTTCTACCTGCATCTGAGCATGATGTCGTCAAGGTAGTGTCTCATGTCGTACTCTGGGGGATGAGTCTACTCGACTATTTTATCTTGTCCCCTGTCGTCCAGTCTCAGTATGCTTTAATTAAAGCAATCCAACAAGCACATCATTGTGCATTCCCTGTGTACAGTTGATCTCAAGCTACTCATGACGTAAATTAAACTATTCCACCATGTCGTTAGTTTTAGTGGTTTATCCCTAATGACATAAACCTTGACATAGGAATGCATTCTGAAGTACAGTTGTTTTCATCGACCTATAGGGCACATAACTCTACTATGTCCACTTTCCTCCAAAGCCTACTTGTCCTTTTTTATGTTTCATTACGAGCAAGAGATTCCTCCATATCTCCTTTGTGCGAATGGACATTATCAAGGTCGCAACGACAAGCCGGGAGCAATAGATTGCAAAGGAAAAGGAAAAGGATGGATGGATGGATGATTGAGTGGGCTACACGATTTATAAGGAGGATCGTTCAAAACCAAGCAGAAGAAGTTTCAAAATCAGCAGAAAGCGCTCACAGTAACCGACAGTAACAGCAAGATATCCAGAAAAGCAAATGTGTGCACCTATCTAGACAGAGTAAACCACTAAGCAAATCAAAACATCGCCGTCACGACTTGTAACCAGATAAAGGGGAGTAACAGCAACCAGTCGCATCGTAAAAGCAGAAGATGATATTATGTGTCAACAAAGAGAAAAACAATTAATGGATTGAGTGAACAGAAACCGTTCAAACTGGAACCTCATCGGACGCAATTTCATTCTCCTCGTTTCAGCACTCTTCCCCTTCCTCTGGATCTTCCCTTCAGTCTGGATTGTGAGCACAAAGTACTTATCAGATCAGCAGGGTTGTGATGAAATCAAAGCGATAAGCATAACGGGTATCGGCTCCTTCGGATGTTGTAGTATGACGATGCAGCCATTGGGGCGTGTCAAAGCTAGTCTCGTAAAACTGAAAGGGGGAGTGGAGTCAGAGCCCGTAAATCATTTTCCAAAGAACTACTCAGGAATGGGTCACCTTTGAACCAAACCCATAAGGAGAACTAAGGATGTAAGATCCATTTAAGGGTCGGATTAAATTTTACCGCAAATCAGATATTTCTGACTGTAGTATTAAGACTGATTCAAATAAAAAACTCTCTGCGCTTAAAAAAATTAAACGAGTGTAGACTTGAATCCGGGAGTGTGGTAAAGAATTTGCTGCACGAGGGAAATTCTGCATTTTAAAATGGCCATTGATAGTGAAGATGTCACTAAGTAACGAAAATCTGGTGATCGGGACACAATCTTCATAGTGATCCCTCTAGTCCTCTAATTGGTCTTCGTGTGTAGTCTCGATGTGTTATCCTTCAAAATCTAATCAGAATGGTAAAACATCTAGATTTCATATGGTGTATGCAGACTATGAGAAGCTTCTAGAGTAAATAGAAGATCTCGATAATTTAGTAATTCTCCATGACAGTGCTCATAAGACTAGAATAGGAGGGTGATTGCAGTAAAAAACACCACTGCTTTTGGGGTCATGGCAGTACACTTGTGTGTGTGATTTCCGACTGTGATTGATTTTGTGTTGCAGGAAGAAATTGACCGACTTGTATATTCTTATAAATCCATTTGGGAGTTAATTCAGAGTTACTGTCGCTGTAACAGAAATGGACCGAGTGACCACAATGCAACTGCGAAACGAAGCGAAAAACTGATATAATTAGCTGAAAGATAGAAAAATAAAAATCATAAACATATGTTTTAACCACTTAGCTACAACCTCCAAAACTCAAAGAACTATCCAATATATATACAATATAGGGATAATATAACGTACCCGGAGCTTGGGTACCGCTTCTAATACCCTAAGGAAGCATCAACGGTGATCATTCATTCATCAAAGTGAGATCACCGTTGATTATAAAGATATATTTAAAATTAATTATTATTGTTTTCCTGAAATGTCAAATCTGCCCGGTTCTGAAATCTACTCAATCAACCTGATTGATAGGTAAATCATCATATATTTCAACACCGAGTATTATAAGCGGTACCCGCTCTCAGGTATATTAATAGATTATATATATATACTACTGCATTTTGAGAGGAATATTATTATAAAATAGAGATATATTTTGTGTATCGGTAAAATATATATGAAACAAGACTCGCCTAAAAACAAAAATGCTCTCATGTGTCACAAAATACAACCGCATTCACATACTAATTACATTTTCAGTTGTAATAGATTTCATTGTGAAATCTAAATTTCTGAGAAAAATAAGTCTCACACATCTTGTAAATCGTTGTTTCTCAACTTTTATAAGATCTTTCTTCTCTCCACTAGATCAAGCCATTAACATAAATGAAA
This sequence comes from Asterella californica, assembly GCA_036924285.1. Classification (NCBI taxonomy): domain Eukaryota; kingdom Viridiplantae; phylum Streptophyta; class Marchantiopsida; order Marchantiales; family Aytoniaceae; genus Asterella; species Asterella californica. Next base: position 19,802,297 of record JAYKYS010000008.1, read on the forward strand.
TAATCGAGACTCTGGCGTGATCATTACATCTTTACATGATAGTCATGCTTCTTTGAGAAACACTCCACCAGAACAAAGATGTATTATACATGCACCATTACTATCGAATCTATCTACTACTTTAACTAACTGAATGATCACTAGTACTGACATTTGAAATTATTAGTGGGAGTATTCAGAACAAGTTCATCCTCAATCAATTGCACTGATTTGAAAAATGAACTCTTGTCTATCCTTATCAACTATCTAAATGATTCTACAAGAACGAAAAAATTGTCCATAAAATCATGACTCTTGTTGAATCCAATCGGACCCCTCGTTCCATGATATATTTATTATCGTAAAGGAACATATATAATTCTATCATATCTTCCTCTTCAAATTCATATTTATTCATATTTATCTTTTTTGAACTCTTTCAAACTGAACTCTTCTACATCTACATCTTCTTTTGGAATAGTGCATCATCGTGCTCTAGACAACAGATGGTATTTGCATGAGATCTTGATACAAATTCAGAATTTCCTCTTTCTAGCATCTCAATTCCAATAGCTGATCTAAATCTTTCACAAATTCTTGTCTCACGGATTTTTTAGGCATGATCACAAAATGAGCTCGAAATGATGGACGTACTATCTATAGAGGAGTATACACTAATGTGCTCCGCACTGAGACCCAATGGACAATACTTATGCAGACATCAAGAGATGACTAGATTAACTTGCATTCTGAATCTGCATTAATTATTTAACTGGGGCTAAAACTGTCATGTAGATGGTGAGCCTAATACCTCTATAAGAATATTGCTCACCTCTGATGACTCCTGTAAAAGAAGATTTATAAAATCAACCAGTCTGAGGACATTCTTACGGGTAACCTTGACATGACTTATTTCTTCTATCACCATGAACAAAACAAACGCCTTGGACTCCATAAATATTCATTGACCTTACGGGGAAGTCAGTCATGTCAATGAGAAATCCAAACATAATCTTGTATGTAAGAGACTAGAAGATATAAGAGGCCCATAGAGAATCAGTTGCTTTGCCAACATGCTTCTTCTTCTTCCTCACATGCTTTCCGTCGGTCTAAGAAGGTCTAAGAAAAACAACTCTCTTCATGACAGTTCCAAGTTTCAAGAATTCACCATGATTGTTTCTTCTTTGTTCTAAGATTGCTTCTTTCTTTTACGCTTAACCCACGATTGTTAGTTATTTCATCGTGTACTCTCTGATGCTACTTCGTCTCTTCTTCTTTATGAACTTTTTTCTTTTGAGTTTAATGTTGTATTCCTCAACTATCTTTGCGCTATTAGGGAAACAGCCAAAGACTGAGTTCTTTGAAAAATTAATGTTCAAGTTCCCAAGGCCTCTTGTTCGCTTGCAACATGCCAAATCCACTATCCTCGCTACATTATGGTTCTAAGACAAAAGTGAGATATATACATACAATAAGCAACGCAAGTCCTCCATCAAAGATCATGATATCTCTTTAGTCACAAGCGTACAAGTATATGTTTTCTTGGTTGTATAAGGACACCGAGAATGACAATGACACATGCATACAAAACTAAACTTAAACTTCATCTCTATAAATCGGATAATCTCTCGAAAACCTTGACATCCATTTACTACAAAAGCATAGTTGCAATTTGATCACCACCACTTGAAAGAACCATACATCTCTACTTCCACTTCATGATCCGCAGATGATAAGGAGGAAAATGCATGAGTCAGCAAAGATCTTAAATAAAGCGTATAGATAGTTCAACAGCATCTTCATTTTGTTAGAAGATTACAATGTGTTTTAAGAGATCTTGGGTGCATGGGAGGCTATAAGTTAAACAAGTTATTGATGGCATTCATGCATCTCATTTATCTTTGGACTCGATGTCGTGTCTAGATAAGCTATGGTGTAAACTTAAGGTTCTGAGATAGAATTTTCTCAGTTTGGTCCAAACATGTTTCAGATAGTAACACTGGGTAGTTCTTGTTGAAGAGATCAAAATTAATCTTTTGATCATCGTGAGTGGAGCTAAGATGACAAGTTACTAGACGATGATGAGACAATTAGAACTGAGATGGTATATTAGGATGATGTGTCACTTCGCATGTGTGTCACTTGATGGTTTGACACTCGTGACACTTGGCAACTTTGCATGCAGGACACATGGCATCCGCATACAGGGACACTTGGATTTTATTCTCTTGTTCAGAATGGAGATTTTTTATTAGACGTCTAAAACTGTCTAAATGTTTCACTTAGAAAATATAGCTATAATTGATTCTCAGATGGATTTTTGGTGTTAAGTTGGGTTAAGTTGTCTAAATAGCAAATTTGCGCAAGGACTCATGAAGAGAAAGGATCAGCAGGGAGAAATAGAATGAAGGTTCGTAACTGCGCAAAAAACTTCTTTGGTAACTCTGGTCGAAAATCTAAATAGAACAATGTACACAGCTGTAGTTTGTTACCTATTACCTGTTACGGCAGGTCAAATGAAATTGACATAGAGATGTGAATGCAACTTGGTACGAGGCTCGTGACTATATATGTGTACGTGGTTCAAGTAGCTCAATGCTCCTTCGATCAAGATCTTGCGACAACCGTGAATGCATGAAATATCCTATAAAGTTCCAGACGGTGACATGGACAGTGGGACCCATCCATATATTAGTGTGTGTCAAAGTGAAAACAAAATATTCTCTAATGGCAAGAAGGGAGAAGGCTGTAGTTTGTCCAAAGGAAGCTTTGTCTAGAGCCGGGTATCGCTTAGGGTAGTGTTTTTGTATCGCTATAACTTTTAAATTTTTAAAAATTATAATAAATTTTTAAAGTATTAAATTTACTAACGACTGAAACGTACGTCTAAAGTGAACAAAAATTAAATTAAAGACAGCCGCAGCCGTAACATTCTTCTGCGAGAGATGGATATTATTCAAAAGTTCCAGCTTTGACACGCGATATTAGCTGGCACTCGTAACCTCCTCCGCCTCTCAGTTTAATGTATGTTAAACTGAGAGGTGGAGGAGGTTCGGTGATCAATTAAATTAAAAGTTAGTGTGTTATTAGTCTTTATTAGTCTGTTTTGTAATTACAAACGGATTGCATCCATGAACAATCTTCATGGTTTTAATTTCAATGTAGCATCTAAGTGTTAGACCGGGAGATAAAATATAAAATATATATATTTAAGTTCAATTTATTTAAATTAACCATAAAGCTCTGCCATAACCCGATTACTCCCAGAATCCTGGTTCTGATTCTATGTTCACATTCACTAATTAAGACAAGAAAAGCTTGCCAGAAGAGAATTATGACATGACAACGGTGAATTTAGTTCCATGTTCGGTGCTTGTCCTCTTCCATCCAAAACCACAGGAGGTATGCATATCATTGAAAATTCAATAGAGAAAACCTGTTCAGAAAATGCTTTGCGAGCAGTTTCTCTGAACAAATTTCAGATATATTCGAATGTCACTTTCATCGTGTGTGCAAAGGTCGCATGAATCATGTATGAGATGATATCTTAAAGCAGTTAGAGTTCATTTTCGTCGACTTTCACTTGCTATTTGTACACGGAGAATATATTTTCAGAGTGAACTGGAGTGCACCTGCAGTACATAATATCCTTCCCCACGGCCTTGTACATTGAATTTCATTTTCTCTTATTAGATAATGCGTAAGTGTTATAAAAATTTATTATAATAAGCTATTATAAAATATCAAATTAATTCATACATGTTATATGTTAACTAGCTCTGGAGTAGCCAACTCATCCGAAGACAACCCATAAGTGAAAAGTGGACTGCTGCGCTCCTGGGAGTATAAGATCAGAAGTTTAGTTGTCTAATTGCGTCATTGCAGGAGACATTAATTAATCTTCTAACCCTTCCCGCTAAAAGATTAATTAATGGTTCAGTGTACATGGGTGAATATCCTGCTTCACCTAGGACGGAACTTAAATATCTATTAGATATGAACTTAAATATCTATTAGATATGAACGCAGGATAAGAAGAAAAGGGGAAGAGGAAGTCAGAGCATTTCGCGTCATTCAGATTAGTTACCAGTGTGGAGACCGTGGGTCAAATCTTGTGAGAGGAAAGGAGGTGAAGAAGTTTAGCAACAGCTTTGAGTTCAACTTTATGTAATCAAGTTTTCTAACTCGTAAGGTTAGTCTTCGTAAACGTTATACGTTATGAACGATTCTATGCTCTGTCGTTGATGCAAGGACTCAGACTGTTAGGACAAATATGCATGTAACATGAACTTCTGAAAACCCTTGCCCGCTTGCTGTTATAGGAAAAGACATAAATGTTAAGAAGAAACTGTATACTAAGCTTGTAGAAAAAGAGAAAATTATTAAAAAAATAGCCAGACCTAAAAATACGAGAATATACAAAAATAACCCATAAAGGGAACTCATACAGACGCACATCCGAGAGTACATATCCATGAGGCTACTCACAAACACAGACATTTTACTGGAAGTTTAGTTTCTCACCTTGATATTCACCTTTACATTGTTCATTTTATTTTCCATTTTCCATTTTCCATTTTCCATTTTTTAAGCATTCATATGATACTCTATTTACGCTTGCTTGTCGTCGATGATATGCATCCTAACTCACCTCTGCGGCAAGTAGCGGGAACACGAAAGCGGTTAGAAATTCACAATTTTTAATTGCTGTAAGTTGGTTTTTGAACGATCTTGAGAAAAAAAAGTAAAAGTAATCCCTACATGGAGTAAAGTGAAGTCCCTGTGGTCTTTACACGAAACAAGCACGGTAAAGTCTTTTAATGAAACAAGTGTGGTAAAGTTCTCACAGCCTTTACTTGGAACGAGTACTATTTCGAATGAATGTTAATCGTTTCCAATTGTGTCTTCCTCTTTGGTAGCTCTTCCAAATGCCGTCGTCCATGCGCAGATACCACTTGAAATGCTCAACATGGATAAACTATGAACTTTGGAAAAGGAGGAGAACGGACTCCAAGATAAAGACGTAGCCAGATAACGGATGGGAATTTAAGTTTTAATGTGTGTTCATTTATTATCAAACCGTTCGAAGAGAGAAAATTTGGTAATAAATTAACTTTCATGCATATTAACCTCTCAATCTTCGGATGGAGATGTGAATAAGATGTATGTAACATGCACTTCTGGCTAGGGAAAAGAATACTACAAGCGTGAAGAGAGAAGCAAAATCTAATATTGTAAGTGAAGCAGAAAACGCAGTGAAGTTTTACTGAACTTTTGGATTTATTAATCAATGATACATTATGGAGGATTAAGAACTATTAGTTTTAATTCTATAAATATTAAATAATAACAATAATAATATTCTAGAAATAAATATTACATATTATAAGATAGTGCATGCAGGAAAAGTGAAGTGATAAATTAAACCGCTTTGCATCATTCCCCTCTTCCGAAATGAGAAGAGGTGAATATGCATGAACCTCATATGAATAACCTTCAATTCTAACGTATGTAACAAAACTATTTGAGACGTCTAATTCTAGGTTCATTTACATCCTCTGTTCCGCTATGCTAATACCAGTTACTAGTTAATTTGGCAAATTTCAGAAGAATATAAAACCGAGGATGCTGTACAACGCGGATGATTTTTATTGATGAAATTCGTTTTCCGTCTCTCAAACTTAACTTACCATCTTTGAATCAGCAGTGGGAGTGACAATCCACTTCTCTGAATTCTATCTAAACATATATTCTATATTCTATTCGCAAGCATTAAATGCTTGGGAAGTATCTCTTACAACCATATTCCTTGCACCGTTGGAATGACCACATTTTGTCTCACTTCCAAATCACTAATACTAAGCTAAGTTGTTTCTGATTAAGTCTTAGTTGTTTATGCAAAGAGAAACTTTCTGAGGCGAGAGTCTTCTTGGAAGAGACAGAAACTTTCAGGCTGTGAATCGATGTCTAACAACAGAAATAACAGAAGAAAGTAAACTTCTGCATTCTAGATGTTAGAATCTATCTATCATTGCCATATACTTTCAATACAAACTCATACATTGCTTCGATGTTTCATCCATCAGCGAATCTCAAACTTCTGAGTGACAAACACCACGAGAAAGGATTAAACCGCAAGTATCAATATAAAAAGGAAGAAATTTTCTTCTCTCTTTGTACTTTACAACATGAAGAAGATTGAATTTCCCATTTTCTCCAATAAACTATATAACATTTAGTTCCATATATCTCAATCACTACTAACTATATTGATTTTGAAACAATGCACAAAGTGTGGAACTCGTGAACAGCTCTCAATTGGAACTTTCCTTTTCTATGATTCCATGATTAAATGAGAACTCTAAGATCAAAACAATTTTTACTTTAGTGGGTTGTTTTCAGATGCTCTGTGAATAGGAACTCGAGAAATGGGAGACTCTGGGTCTCCCTACCGGTACTTGTGTGGTTAAAAAGAGCAGTCTAATTGAACAAGCAGCTAATCTTATGATGCAAATATGAACATTATTCTTTCAATTTTTTCTTATTCTCTTTTGGAAAAACACTATTAACCTCCTAATCATCCCTACGAGGAGAATAATACAATTTGAGATTAAGTGAATACGCAAAAATGGGTGGAAACAACAATTCCGTTTTTACATCAAAAGTAATTTATCATATTGTGTGTAAAAGCGAAATCTTTAGCAAATATTCTTGGCTCGTGTACTAGTGTTTCTATTTCTGCCCAAAGATCGTGGATGTTTCCTGCTAGCAACTCCGGAAGTGTTTGTTTGTATGAAAATGCCGCAGTATCTCTTATAGACCTATTATCATTTCGGCCGTGAGTTTCGGGTATAAGGAAGTGCAAAACTCAAGAAATTTATTTTAAATTTTTAAAGTCAAATAATTATATCCATTCACAATTACACCTGTAAGCGATCTACCGCTCTATACAAAACTGTCGTTGGATCAACTACGGACTTTTCCCTTTGGACGTGAGAGAATCTTGTGTTTTAGCTTTGACACTCCTTAATATATCCCATTACCAATAGAAAGGGCAACTTTCGAAAAGCAACATGTCCGAGTTCGAGCCGCTGGCAACGGACAAGAACTGCCGGCGAGAGAAAAGAAATATCGGAAGCTGCCGAAAGGAGAATACCCCTTTCCATGCGGAAGTTGCCCGATCCCTGCTTGCTGTTGATATTATGTGATCATCGTCCGAATTATACACTATATCACCTTGAGCCTGGGGCTTTTCCTTTGTGACATGGCAGGCACGGCATGTTACAAAACAGAAAGCTGCAAGAAAATAGGTGACCTGATAGTTTCCTTCAGATTACGATAAGATGACATGGCGTCTGAAGCGCTGTATGGTATGTCGACGGTCTCGTGGATCCTTGGTGGAATAGACTAGGCAAGTTGTTGACGGAGATCGGGTATACAAGAAAAACCGGACAGAAGGGATCCATCCGGCAGCGTGGGAATTGACTTGAGACAAGGCAAGATTGGAGAAGGGAATCCTGTAACGCAACAGAAAGAAGCTCATCTGATAGTGGATGTCGACAAGCTCGGCGGACGATCACGTTAGGCTCATGTCACGGCAAATGGAGCAAGAGATCCCAGACCAGACGAGCCGGGCGGGCAAGCGAGTAAGCGAGTGAGTAAGTGAAAAGCTGGAAAGGATAACGTCCTCGAACGAACATTCTCCTTGTTCGTACTTCTTTCTACTTCCGCTCACTCCTTCCTCTTCCTCGTCGACCGACCACGACGATCTATCAAAATGGCCGTTAAGCGATTTGTGCACTAGCAACAAGTTGCGTTCGTAATCAGATAGAATATTCTGCTGTGTAGATGCGCGCAAAGATCTCGTCCTTTTCTATCTTCAGAATCAATCGGTTCATTTCCTTGAGCCATGACAAATCACGATCTGCGAACTTGTTTCCGTCATATAGCCTGACAACAAGTGTTATCCATGTCAAAGTTGAAGTTTGCAGGCAAAGGTTTGTTCTCCTTCCTCGTTCTTGTCCCCTTATATGAGCACAAACCAAGATCTTCTTGTGAGATAAAAGGAACTACAGGAAGATAAGCGACCTGAATGACAGCAAGAGAAGTCAGGTCGCTATCCGACGTGTAGAGTCCGGACCGCGCTTGACAAGAGGCAAGTTTCATTACAGCCCACTTGTCGAGCACAGAGAAAAGGCCGTTGAAATGTCTTGTCACTTGTTGTACTCTCTTTTGTTGGACAGATTTTGTAGAATGGATGGGATGAGAGGGAAATAAGGTGAAGTCCGACGTGGTCGTGTCGACTGGAAGCTTTGTTCCTGGATCCAATGCATGAAGAGGAATATTTAATCATGCACTCAACCTCCACAGTATTGACTCCTATGCACTTTCATTTTGATTGATCTTGGACTTGGTAACCGTTTGCATGTTGGTCCTGACTCCTGACTTCCAGCAAGCACTCAACCTCCAAAAGTTCTGACCCCCATTCACTGCTTGATTCGTCATCATCAGACATGAGAGTAACCTTTACTTCCGCGGCAATAAACGCGACCAAGAGCCATTGGAACTTTGCGACCAGACTCTTGAAAATAAGGTGCCGAGAGGATACTGAATGGAGGCATTCAGGGGAGGTTCTTATGAGGTGTTGGTGGTGGGATATGGAGCTCGACATCATGAAAGGTGAAGAGAAGTCATGGAAGGTTGCATACTGCTGCTGCGGTTTAGTATAAGGCTTGAGGTTATTATCCCGATGGCCGCTCGCGTTGCACACTAGCGTATTTTCAACAGCGTGTCACTTACGCTGTTGCAATCACAAAGTCTGAATTCTCAGTTTGAAAATGGTGATTACTGGTGGGCTTTATCGGATCCCGTGAAATGCTAGCTTTATGAAACCTTGTTACCACGACAGAGTGGCCTCTTCACGGGATCCGATAAAGATTTTGAAGCCAACACTTACTATGAGCCTTTTCTGCTAAGGTAGGATTCAAGAAACAGATTCAAGGAGAACCTTCGCCATTTCGCCTTACAAAGAAAGGGAAGGAAAATTTGTGAATGTTTGTCTATCTCAACAAACCTAGAAAGGTTGAACCAAAGTTTTGCAACGGAGGAACTCGAGTGTACATCTTTTGGTCCACTTTCCCTACACTTTCTTTCCATTTCTCTGTTTTGTTTTTTTCTCGAAGTGCAATATTGGAGGAAGGAGAACAAGCGATACATAAAAAGTATGAGCAAAGATCCTGAAGATCAAGTTCTGACCTTAATCAACACCTGTAGACTCCAGACATACTTTTGGTGCATCGAAAACATGTCAATACGAATTGATGATGACTGGCCAGCTCCGCGGGAATCTCAGATAAGGCATCTATCATTCGAGTTCATGCTCGTATTCTGCTTAGCTTCATGCAATTCTCTTCCACTGTTTTGTACATCTGTCACCATACATGTCTATATTCTGAATTTCCATATTGACACATATTTGTGTCAATGCTTTGCATGGATGATGCAAAACGAAACTGTATCGTACAGGATACAGTGACCTTAAGTGCCTTGTAAGGTCAAGTGTCTGGTAAGTTCAGTCTGCAAGTCAAGTGAATCTATGAACCATGCAGTGTCGCTTGAATGCCTTGAAGCCTTGTGGTTCTGATATAAAGTAATAATAATCTATGTCATGTACTAGAATAAGGTGGGGTTTCGTATAGCTTCGTGCTTTGCATTTATTCTCTCGGATGATAAAGAGGGTAGATGAGACCACATCTCCACTTTCTTATGAGCTGACACTGCAGGGAAGGAAGAATTAAATAAAATAAAATACTCAACAAGAACTCCGCGGAACATATTTGCGAGATGGAGTTTGTCATGCTCTGAGGAAGTTGATCAGCTCACAGGTCGAATATGCTCGGTTCGGACTACGTGACAAGAACTTTGATGATGATATCCTTGAATGTCAACCTGCCCTTATCGCGAAACTCGTCTTTTTTTGTTCCTAGACTAGTAGATGAAAATCGTCAGCAGCTTCATGGGCCGTTCTGCTACAAAAGGAAGCAGAAGAAGCGGAAGAGCACGAGGCCACGGAATACACGAACGCTCCTCTACACTTAAATATCCACACTAGGGACACAAGGAACAGAAGAGCGAGCCTTCATAAGCAAAACTTGTGCAAGTTGAGCTGCCTCTTCGTCTTCCTGAAAGTTCATGTTACCGGGCCATGATTTCGAAATCTGCACCCAAAATGCATATAAGGTATTTCTAGTTGATTTGTATAGTACTTCATTTCCTTTCATGTCACAGGATAGTTCCAAAATGCATATAAGGTAATTCTAGTTGATTTGTAAGTACTTCATTTCCTTTCATGTCACAGTATAGATAGTTCCACAGGTGACAATGGCAAGCTGCTTTGCACTTTACTGAATCGCACTCGTTCCATTTTGAAGAGTTTGGTTGACTTCGTTCCAGCAGCTTGTTGTCCCTGCCCACCACAACATATGAGAAGGAACAACTCCAACCTTCCGGAGTTCCGATCTGCAATTGAGGATGAGAACATCTGCAATTGGCTTAGTTGTTTAGAATGAGATTCGAGCGTGATAGTGTGCACTGTGCAGGGTTAACATAAAGTGTTACGGTGACTTATGTGAAGTTAACTGCCATCATGTCCTGCACTTGGTGGAACTAACTGTAGTTTGTTCTCGCTTAATGCATTCACCTGCATTTGCAACCAACTTATGATTCATATAGTAGTTTCTTCAGTTCATAAACTCTGAAGGTATAATTCTACACGTCATTTACGCTTTGATCAATTACTCGCTAGTTATTCAAGGTCAAGAACTGCATGGAGGAATTTGGTGGTTAGTGGATCGAAGCTGGAACTTAGTACTTAACTACAAAACATACAGAGTACTGCTTATTTTTCAAAGTGATGTTAATTGCAGAGAATTGTGGGTCGCCCTCTCAGCACAGGCCAAGTCTGAAACTACACATGCTTTCCTGCCGGAAAGAACTATGAAGACCAATATTTTACAATTCTCTCTTTTTTGACATCATCTCAGCCTGTATCGTGCGATTACGTAATGTTCCGTTGCCCAGAAGTCGGAAAGGAACAGTTCTTTTGTTGAAAAGAACTCGGATCCGATGTAAAGTCATCATCTTTCATGATTCTGGTAATGAACAGGAAAGAGAGGTCCGAGTGTCAGACGCAAAGGAGCTTCAGAATCATGTCTCTAGATTTCGGTGGACGTCCCTTGCCTCTCAAGAGAAACAGACTCCAAGACCAGGCACTCCACTTTCTTTCTGGGGAGTGCCTCGTCAATCAAACACTGCAACCACTACCATCACTACAAAGAACGAGAAGCTGGAAAACTTAGGAGATCATCAAACTATTATACCCAGATTCCAGTCATGTATGGTAAGTAAGTAGTAGGCCGCACTATGACGTGGAACCCGAGAGTCGGGATACAGTGGACAGGTGGAGAAAAGTTGTGTCGGTCCTCTGCAGACAAAAAGATGATGAGGAAGAGGATGAAATTCTCCTCTCGGAGATGGACATGGACATGCTGAGGCCACATAAGATTGTAGTCATAAGATTGTAGTCATGATTGATGATCAATGCTTCCAAACAACTGCAGCAGCTAGATTATCGAAGCTCTAGCTGTTCTCGATACAGTCGAATAAGCTAAGTCAGTCACTCCAACCCCTTGGCCATTCCAGTCAGTCCTTTAGTCCCCAGTACGAGGCAATGAGAGGGCGGGCAGGCAGGCAGGGCCGGGGGTAGCTCACATTCAATTTGGGCCTCATCCCGATGCACCGAGATGAGCATTTCCTTTTATTTCCTTTTCTTTATAGAGATAGATAGAAGGACAAATGACACACGTCTCGCTTTACTTCTTTGCTTGTGAAATATTCTACCGACGTTTATAGCGCAGTAGTAGTACTGACTGAGTTAAAAAATATAGACAAAATAAGTTACCAGGCCGTAAGATATGATACAATATATTTATATAAATATATGAAAAGGGTAGGTGTAGAGTATAGTTATGGTTTAGTCGTGTCATGCAGTCTCAGACACAAGTACGTGAGTCATGCCATGGTGTCGAACAGTGGGCCGTATCTAAGGTGACAAGAAGCGCAGGGGGGACCTACTACAGGACCATACAATTTACAAGCAAGAAGGGACCGGAGCTCCCTTCCACCTTTCTTTCTTTCCCCCATAACAACACAAAATGGTTGCAATGTCAACAGTCAATCCAAGTCTTGATGGGGAGAATACCAGCTTCTTCTGTGATGAACAGCTGCAAGCACATTTGCCATCTCACTTCAGCAAGGCACACACAGACAGACTGCTTACTTGCTTGCTTGCTACTGTAGTCTGCCTGCTCCCATCCCTGCCGGCCAGACGAACTCTCCTCCCGTGCAGTCTTACGTTGCTTGGCATACAAGCTAAGCTTGTCGTAGCCACATACTCTGCCATGTGAACAGTCCTCTAAGACCATCAATCCCACTGTCCATAAAGTTGTTGCTGACCTCACTGTTGAGTGGACTGAACTCACTTCCAACTGGGGACTGACTCACTGACATCTCACACGGCTCAAGTCACCATCCTCTTTCCTCCTTCTAGGCTTCTTCTACGTTACCCACTTCTAGAATTCATATCCAACTTGCCATGGGAAGTCCAACAACAAGATCATTATCATTATGAAAGAACCAAACTTGTGAGGCTTCTACGTCACCTAATCCCCATAGACTTGAGGATTCAGGAACTTGGAATGTGAACATCAAGTCTCGTAACTCTGCTTCTTTCCAGAATCCACAAACAGTTCAACAGACCCTTCAGTAATATTGTCTGTGTATAATCATAATCCGAAGAACGAAGTAGAATAAATGAGGATCGTTTCTGCTTTTCATCGAAACTGGACTTTTAGTTATTACCTCTAATACCAACAAACCAAAAGTTGCTGTCTTTGCCACGTAAAATTGCTACTTTTAGCACCAGGCTTTATATAGTGATTCTTGTTTATGCGCCAGCAGTATTTATTATTTGTGAAATAATTATCCGTAATAAGAGTTTATCCGTATGAGATTCTCTTATCTTCTGAATCACATCATCACACAGATATATACAGCCATTCAATCCTACGTCAGGCAGTTATAATAATCGAATTTTATTAATTAAATAAATCTTATTTTGATTTATTTATTTCAATAATGAATTCAATCACCTTGATTGTTTCTACTGCAGGTTGGGTGCATTCTGTTTGCAAAGAAAATACATATTAAGTAAGAATTATAATAGATATGTTCAACTGTGTGATTACGATATACAAAGAATGATGTTCCACGATGTAAATATCATAACTATGTCTGTCAAATCTATGATCCAAAAAACATAAACTTGTATTAAGTTGGGACTAACCACAAAACCTATCTGATGCAGTAAACAGACTTATATAAGCAAAAACATTCTATACCTTTCATCTTAAAGCATATAACAATCACAATGATAACCAGAACTGCTACTGTAGTTACTAAAACTAACATAGTTGCAGTAAGTGGATCAAGAAAATATTCTATTTGTAAAACAAATTTTTTATAAAGAACCCAAGACCATAAATATCCATGAATTGGACTACCGCTTATTGTTGCAAAAATAAATGAACCGAAACCAGCATTCCTAGACTGAAGCTGAATAAATTAAAATCTCAAAACGGTCCTGGAAAGTTTCGCTTATGTGATCAGAATGTCTCGCAATTTGAAAACATTATCCTGTAAAATTTCTCTCATATATCCCAAAAAAGTAAACTTAGTCTCATTTTAGTGAAAAGACTGATTAAAGTTTAAGTGTGCCTATAAATATACGTGGTAACCAGGAGAACTTCATTTTGTGAGTAAACTGTTTACGACCAAAGAAATTTTAGTGGAAGAGTAGTTTATCAGTAATTAACCAAAGACCTGATATATCTATATAAATAAATATAAATCAACTATGATTATTATCGTGTTTATAGTAATCAAATTTTGATTACTGTCTTTTCATTTCAATAGCTTATACTAAAACGCCTCTATTTCTATAAACACTAGGGTAATCGATCTTGATTATTATAACTTTTTTGACTTCTATGGTATACTACAAAAACCGACCTCGGATAATTATACAATTGTTATTAATCCTTAATGCACTGGAAAATATTTCACAATTCCTTTTTCAAATCCAGCTGCAGCAGCACGTGCTCTTCCAGCATGCCATAAGTGACCTACATACAACAATTCTTCTGATACAACATGTTAGTTGCTAATTACCAGTTGATGTTCTTCCTTCTATCAAAATTCAACTGTTATATCCAAAATACTTTTGCTCATAGAATTTACTTGCGACAGCTGAATATGTTAAATGAAAATTAAATCAAATCTCTTGCAATGCTTTACAGTTCACTTCATTATGGAATATCTATTGAGAAATATTGAGACTAAGTTTCAGGACTTCTTGGAACAAAACAATATCTTTTGTCTTACCTAAAGTACACGGGGAAGACAAATGGAATATCCCTTTCATCCTTTCATGCTTTAAAATGACTTGAGAATAAAATATCTCTATTTAAATTAGAGATCTTCTAAAAATTTGCTCAATTTATGTATAGCATTTAGAAAAAATACATATTCTTCTAAAAGCATGTGCGTGTTTGATATAACTAAAATGCTCACACTATTTTAGAAATTATTGAAGATGGAGTCTTTAAGGAATTTACCTTAGCATAGAGGTTTGATTCAGTGTCATTATTTGAATTTAAATATAAAGAGTATGGATATGTCCAACACTTGACCGTTGAAGACACTTTGACAAGTTGTAGGGTTAATTTTTCTTTTCATTTCAAGAGTTTGTTCTTGAATTTGCTCCAAAATGTATTCACGTTTCTCGATTAATATTCTCTTGATGTTTCCTGTATGCTAGTGATGAATAAAATCCATAAAATTTCATTTATTTGATACTTTTCACTCACAAATTATGTTTTTACTTCACATGTTTCATTATGGATGGATAAAATAAGAGAGAAACTCATCTTCAGTATGTTAGGATCAGAATTAAAATTTGGTTACAACTGAAATGATCCAAATGAAAGAAGAAAGAAGAGCCTTATAAAGAAAATTTGTATGTTTCTTTCCCTCTTTTGAAATTTGATCAAGTTTACCACAGGACGAAATGTAATACATTTTTATTAAAACAATTCTGAAGTATTAGGGAGTGTCAAACCCACCCCAGAGAGCTTTATGTCTAATCCGGTAGTAGTTTCGGTCGTGATTGATGGAAAAAGTTTCTTTTCCGTCCATCCGTTCTTTTCCGTGGAGTACGTGTTGAGATACTCCATACAATTTGGACGGGAAAAGGTTTCTTTTCCGTCCATCTCGTAAGATCAATTTTATTCTATCCGTATACAATGTACTTTTCGTTTATACAAAAAGTGTATGAGGATGAAGTAAGTTCCACATTAAAAGTGTATGGGTGATTTAAATACTTATATTGATGTAAATAGATAATATATGCAAGTTTGGGCCGTATTTAAAATCTATTCTCGTGTTCTGGTGTATTCCAATCTACTTTCCGTCAATGATGTCTACGGACTAAGACAAATCCGGTAGACTCCATGACGTGAACAAGTTTGAGTAGAACTGCGGAACACTCATAAGCTATTAGTGGTACGTGAGGCATTCTGGGATTCCTTTGTATTTTGGAGTGGGCTTTATGTATGATATATTTCCCGCAGTGGATTAGCAAGCAAGAATTTTTATAAACCATATTTAGTTGATAAATCATGATATCTATATATTACTGATAAATTATATTTTTTAAACATTATTTCGAGAAACACAATTCAACAGTTAAATCCTCCTAAAACCGTACTTCATTTTTCCTTTATTCTTTACATTTCAAAAGTAACTATAGTAATCATGGCTTTGCAATCCTAAACATTCCACTCCCTCTCGTGGCTTATGTTATGCATAAAACGTAATGTAATCATGTAGCCAGTGATAACGTAGGTAAATCACATGTGTGTGAATCTTCTTTTCTTATGATAGTATATAAAAGTGTCACCCAATGTTTCAACCTCTTTGGTTGTTGATGTTCATCAACAAGATTGAAGTATATTTTTGGAGCGAAAATCGTCTAATTTAAAGCATGTAGAGCATAGAACAAAAATTTGGATTATCAAAGAACAGATTGTACATTTCAGCATATGGATGAATGGACAGAATTATCTTACTATATTCAAATATTAGACTTAGTAGTCATGAGAAGAATATCTTCCTCATCAACTTTCCATACGCATGATGCATAGAGTCCAACTATTCGTTACTACGGATAGTTAAATAATTAACTAATTAATTATTTAACTATCCGTAGTAATAATTACTACGGATTATTATATGTTAGGTGGTTGAAACAACCTCTACTTATAAACTTCCAAGATCGGACATATTCCGCACGTAATGCGAATACTATATGTGAAAGCGTAATTAATTATTTGATGGGAAATTTAGGTATATTAACGTAAAATTAGAGGTCAAGAAAGGCGGGACCTTTAGGTTCGACTGACAGTATTTCTCTCTCCCGAGCTAGTAGGTGGGACTCAGCCCAACTACTCGAACATCCACACGAGACTTTGTATTCCATAGCTGGTCGACTGGAAAAACAAACCCTAAGGAAAGCTTGTGTATAAACCCCATCCGTAGTTTGTTGCCTAGCGCATCAGACATTAGAATGTCATGTTCCGTTCTCGGTTGCCAAGGCTCATCCAATCGACATAACTTCTCATGAAGACACAGCAAATCCGTAACTACTTCATTCTGTTATTCATTCTCTGAAAGCAAGACGGAGCGAATATCTGCCCTGCTCCTCTGGGCTTTCTCTTCTGTTCTTCATAATTCATTTCCCTCGTTACTTTCGGTATCCATCCGATATGAACTTTGTTCACGTTTTCAACGAGTGCTCAGGCTTCGCTTTGGTACCGATCCATTGAAAGACAAAATATATGGTCAAGGAAGGGAAATATATATGTGCATGCTCGCCTCCCCATGCCGACCTTCATTCATGCAAATGTGAATCTCAAGAAATGGCGGAAGAAAGATCTGAAAAGATCCTACAAGACGAGTATCATCAGGCATTGGTCTTCCTTCTTCATTGCTGCATTGCTTCAGGTCGTGCTTTATTAGTCTGCAAATCTGGAATGTTTTTCCATTTCATGCCGCTATAGTTCGCATGCAAATCTACAACATGATCATGAATGGCTGGCTGCATAGATGAATCCGGCATTGACAGATGGATGGAGCGGTGGACGGACGGGCGCGATGATGGGGTGATCACGAGGTAGATTCGTCCGGATCTGTAGAAAAATGTCCACGTTCTCTTCTTGTTTATAGTCATTACGCTGCAAGTCCCGTTCATCTCTTGGTCATTCGGAATTCGCTCATATTTCTCGTCCAAGCGACCAGGTCCAGAATGATGCATATTTTGAGAACGCACCGACTCTTTTCTTGCAGAAACCCCAGCACGAAGAAGGCTCTTGCTTCCTTCCGACCTTTAGGGTTCTGGTAGGCGGACGACATGGACATGCACCACGTTCCCGGATAAATTTGGCTGGCTGTCCAAATGAGTTTTTTGGGCTATCCGAGTAGTGCTCTTTACACCACAATCTTTTCCTTTTCCTCCACATATCTATATCTGTAGCTTTGAGCATGCTATCCGACAACAGTCATAATTCGAGCGCGGCCATATCACGCGCATGTGGTTGTCATTCTTCTCATTTGCTTGAATTCTAACGCCGCGCAAATGTAATTGACCGCAGAGTATGCCCGCTTTGTTTGCTTGCACCACCGACATGTTAGAGCGAGCTAGCCAGCGAGCAAGCGTAAACCTGTGGGTTGATGATGGATGGAGTAATAAACCTACTTGCTTTCTTCTCTGTAGAGTGAGTGGACATGTGAGACATGGACTTTTCCCCACGTTTTTGTTGTTGACAAGGTCTTGGCTGCGGGTTCTCTAACTTTGAGAAGGTGAGATCTACCATCAAACTGCTGCTGATGACTTGCCGCCTCGAAAGGGATTGCCAAACTACCAACAACAACAACGTTACTTGACTTGACTTCAGGTAAGAGTATCACGGTAAATATCACCCTAGGTTAGGCTAAGTTACCTACCGTAACTTAGCCTAACCTACCCTACCCTACAAACATGTTCAGGTTGGAACTGATCCTCAATTATGAGCTGACCAGAAGGACCAGATTAACCTCCAGCTACGCAGAAGTATGCTCATGGCAACAACAAGAATGTCAAACGATTTGAATGTCTTTATTTGTTGCATTTTATGGCAGTACATTATGATTCTTCTGTTTAAGCTGTCACCCATGCTAACAATGTATAATGGTGAAGACGTCTTCTCTCACTTTCATTCTCTTGCATCACGACCGTAGCTTTGATAGAATCGAAAAGTTCTTTTGTTTTCTTGCGGAAATCATCTGGCACCCCATTTATTCCCCGGACTGTCTCATTGATATCCCTCTATGTTTGTTTCAGGACGATTTTATAGACAAAAACAATTACCCCACTCTCTCTTTAACGCTCATGAATGTTAACTTTCTCTAACAATAAAATCGGACTGTTCTAACAAACTCTTTTCTATCAAGGAAAGTGACAAACACATCAAGGTGGTACCTTCTTAAATTCATCCATCCACCCTCTTAGAATTGCAATACTTCGAGGTCTGTGTGGTGTGGATACTCTTTAATAAACTCAAAATGCATGATGAGACATGAATACTTGATTCGCTTGTCACGCTCTTCTCTCGCGAACGGTGTCAGAATCGCTTCAGATGCACGTGTCAGAAACTGTGTGAAATTCTGAGCAGGTTACATTCAGATTAATCTGATTTCGCAAGTAATATAGAAAACTTAGTAACTCTTAGATTACCACAAGAGTTACTAAGTTGTCTTAATAAACTCAAAATTCTCTACACATTTTCCTTTCATAACTTGGTGATGATATTGGCTTCTTGGATTGCCTTGTCCGATAAAACGTGATAATTAAACAGATACACGGTTTTAAACAACGTTCTTTTATAGCATGCTAGAGTTCGAGCCAAATTGGGTTCTCTTCTCTCGTTAAAGTGAAGAATCTGCTTTTAACATAATCAAGCTTTTTTTTTTTGTGACAATGCTTTTATGACAATCAAGCTTGATATGGTGTAAGGAGTACCAAGTAAGCTGACTTCAGTGGGTTTAATGGGGACAGTACATGTAGCCGATGTATCAGCTTCTTGCAACAGTACAACTACTTTGAAAGCTGTACGTACTCTGAACTCTTTAACTCAACTTCAGCAGTTTTTCCCGTTCTCTGTTAGTCTGTATTATTTCTCCATTATTCTCTTCGGTTTTTGCGTCATAGTTTTATTATCTCAACAACAACACACTTCAGTATGACATCGAAAGTTCAGAAAGTAGTGATCATTGAACGCTCTCTCCCTTATAAATCTTTGTATTGTAAGACATTAACGAATTAAAAACACATTTTCTCTCTTCCTGCAACATTCAACATGGCCTTAGAAACTCAGACAACATAATGATAAGAGATGACGACTGGAGGGGTCCTAGTTGATGGTGAAGTAGTCTTGTCTGAAATGGCACGAGCAATCATGTACAAATTACTTAATCACAATACATATAAAGTTCAAAAATATATCTTGTACCAAATGTAGATAATCTTATATACCAGCTCAACTAACCTCAAAACTTCAGAAGTAGTACGCTATCAATTCTGCGATCTGTTGTCATGAGCCGATCCAAGTTTCTGCAGTGTATAATGGATGGGGCATTAAAAAGAACAGAAAACTCATAAATCAAATAGGTAGATTAAAATAACAATTGAAGTAAAAAACAGCTATTTCTTTTTTCTTACGTTTTTTTAATTGTGACACAACTTAGGATACGGCATGACGATGAATGACAGAGATCTCTAGCACAACCTCATGTATAGTTTTGCTGACTCTCTTGTCTTCTTTCAAAAACTCAAAAACTATAAAACGAGGTTTCACATAAAGAGTGGAATATATTCAAGATAGGTCTTAATGAGTTGGGAAAATGGTACAGTACAAAAAGGAACTCCATATGAATTATTAGATTAAGTCTTATGAACGACCGTCACTTTTCATACTCTCCAACTTCCCGGATGGCTTAAAGTATGTGAGTACTTTAAGGGAGTAAGGTACTTATTTTTATTTATAAAGAATTTGGAGAAATAAAACACCAAAAAGTAAGTGAATCCTAGATAAATATTTAGTTTCAGTTTTTCAGATACATATTTTTGACCTCTCACTTTAGGAACAATATTTTAGAGTTTTCTCTTTAAGAATGATACAGAATAGTTTTACAAAATTCATCTTTAAAACCTTTCCAGTTTTCATTTAGCTCTATTAAAGATAATAAGAGAAATAGTTACAAAATCAATCATTGAAAGTGTTATATTTTGTTTCTATTTCTATCATGATTTAATATATAAATAAATATTTTGATTTTCTTATTTCTTTGTGACGGATATCAGCATATCCTCAAAATATTTTATTGATATCTGCAGAGATTTCCTGATATCATAAACTAACAATGGTTTTAGAAAGTGTTATGAGAAAAAATTTGAGTAAGAATTTTAATACTATGTATGTCAGACATATCATTCTATAGATATCAAATTGCGATATTTGTAGATAACGCTGTGACATGAAGTTTATATGTCGATAACTAAATAACAAACTAGTTATCAATATCGAGAACTATAACTAGAAGTAGTTACCAATGTCAATAAGTATTTTTGGATATAAGTAAATTAATTTGTGAATAACTGGTATGTTATTGGACCTTTTTAGATTATTATTGATGATAATAATGTTAAACTTCAGCTCTTTACAGGAGATCAGTGTGTAACAATCGAAACTCGACTACAATGTAATGAGTATTTCTTTTGGTTGTCACATTCTATCCTCGTCTAGTATTTGTCATCCATGAGTAAATTGGGACATTGACATCTAACATCAATCATATCAATATGGTATTCTTAGCATTGCTAGCTAGTACTATCTTGTAAAAGTGTGTGTCTTTAGATCTTGAACTACAATCAGACATATTTCTAACTTGAGATCATCACCTAATATTAGGCTAATAGCAACGTCATTCTCATGTAGAATAGAACAGTTGTCTCAAGATGATTCATTTTAACCTAGATTAAGTTTGAGTTTGATACTGTTGGAATGAGAGCTCTGAGATGTTTCTCACACCTAAAGCACTTCGTTTGGGGGTTTAGTTAAGGAACTGCAAATATTTAAAGTTTACTGTGTATTTTGAAGGAAGAAAAATCCATGCGAGAGCCTCCGATAGATTTTAGTGAGAGAGGAGTGTTTGAGATTGAGATAGGCAATCTACAGCAACAGATTTTAAGGGTTTGTGCAGATTCCTTCACTTCAAGAATCTGGACCAGCCGTTACTGGAGCTACGTAGCATGGTTGAGAGAGTTCGATATATCGTTAAAAAGAACTTTGCACGATGTTCCTGGAGACAACAAGATCAACAAATTTTCACTTATAAGGAGTGCATTGTGCCATTTTGAAATTAAGAGAGAATGTCTAAGACCAACTGAACAAATACGAAGGTATCCAAACAAATTTCAGAATGCTATATATTTGTCAAAGAGACCAACTGGATACTATTTGAATCGGTTTGAAAGGAGATTCCGGAGAGTTTATCAGATTATGTTTTTATAAATAAAGTGAAGGGTTTATAGGGAAAATCAAAGATAGTAAACCTTGAGGTGTAGTAACTCCTCGTATGGAGATCCGTTCGGCACATATATGCATCTTGAGTGCAGCTGGAAAAACAGTTTTGAAGGTTAAAGCCCGAGTATTACTACAAGTGCTCTTGGTGACGTAGAAGACTTTATGTTACGACTTTGCTTTCAGAGAATTGAGAAATGTAATCATTATACAGAAAATATTTTGGTGATAATTACGTTATCATTCTAACTTACGATCTGTGAAATAAAAAATCAAATGATGTTATTCACTAGTTGTATAAGTTTTATAAGTTATAATTCATCTCAAAACAAACTACTTAGTAACAACAGATAATTGTTAAGACGAAGATTTTTTACGTTTCATGGAGCAAAAGGGAATTTCTTTTTGTCAGACTCAAAATACACAAGGAGGAAAAAGAGAATATTCTCTTTCATTCTCTATACTCATCCTCGGGGGTTAACCAGTTGAGGCCTTAGATAAGTCTTAGAGTTCTAGTGAAATTGAGCAAAGAGAAGATACTGCTATTAATGTACGGATATATATATTTTGTCTAGTACACTGTAGAAAATAAATAACTGGATTCTGGATCAGATTCTGAACTGTTTGTTATAGTAAGTTGTTACTCGTCTTTTGACCTTCTACATTCTCCAGAATACACACAAATCTCTCACACCGAACCATACGACAATGTCTTTGCTCATATTCAAGCATACAAGTATATTCATCTAAATGGAGGAGGCAAATATGCAGGAATTTAGTCTTCTCGACAGGAAAGGTTAGATAATAAATTAAATTCATATCATATTAATATATAAATAGCTCCAGATACAAGATCGGGAAGTATGAAGTGCGGAAGTCTACTCTGGTCTTATGGTTTATATCTTGGTTTTTTGTGTTTCCAAGCATTGGTTAACAGTTAATATTTATTTAATTATTTTTATCTATTTAGTATATAAATATTTTTAACACTTACATATTTTCTCGATAACAGCAAGCAAGCAAAAATTCACAGAAGTTCAAAGAGCATGCATATTCATCAAGTTACTCAAGAAGATTGAGTCAAATAAGTCTTATTTTTACCCCAATTGTTATCATTTAAACTTGTTTAACGAAACTTCAATTGACATCTGAAGTGATTCTCAAGGGTACATTATTATTTTTCTTTCAAGGTTAAATACTTCAATTGATTTTATGAAGAGTCGAACTCATTCTTTTATGTTGTGTTCATTTTGCGAGTGCTTCTTTAAGGAAAATTTGTGAAACGTCCAAGTATTTTTACCAAAATATTAAATTCATGATGAGATTAAAATAATATTAAATAATCAGTTTCAAAAATAACAGTAAATTACTTATATATCTCTTAACTCTCACATATTATCTGCAAAATACAAAAAGTTTTCCCCTCGATATTCACTAGGAATGAATACCTTGTACGTTATCAATGAGCAAATATACTAATATATGTAAATAATCATCAAATTTGACTACTATAGTCTTTATTAGTATTCTATGTTTGGTAACTATTTTGATTACTATAAGCTTATAGTATTCGACATTTATCATTATAAACAAGATACTAATCTACTTGAGTTACTTTATGTTCTTTTGGGGTCGATACTACGTTCTAGAAATCAAAGTAAAAAAAGTAAAAAATTTATTCGTTATCCTAAAACCGTATATAATATTAATGTACTATAATTTTCTGCAAAAATGTCTAAATAATTTATATCAAGAATCTTGATATCAACATATCTAATTGCTAATTACTGATAATGTTAATTCTCCCAAGTTTAGTTATTAGTATCTTCAACTTTTATCAATGTCTTTCAAGTTGATGCATATATAAAGCCTCAAATAACATCAGTGGCTTTATGTGTGTGTTGAATGTTATAATTGACGTGTCCTTACTCAGTAAGCATTCTGAATTCACTGGACCTTCTTGTTGTGGTTCAACTTCTCTAGTCTATAATACTCTATATCTGTTATTGGTTATGGTTTCGTCAATCGACTTTAGCAGTATGCATCTACACTTCCTAGAGCTTGGAGCTCCTCATTTGACTCCCTATACTTTATAACATTATCATTTAACAAATTTCATGATTTTCTTATCTCTTTTTAATTGGTTGAATTCATTTGTAGGCTTTATGTACTTTATGAATTCTTGGACTAGAATATCCTATGCGTATCCATGAATTGAAATTTGAAAAGCATTATTCTTTCTAACATGGTAATAATAATTTAAATGAATTCTCAAAGTTTTAAGTTATATGGAATATTATACATCCGGTCACCAATTTATAGGTGTAAATACAGTGTTCTAAGCTCTATTGGAATTTGGCTTACATACTCCTAGCACTTCACGTTTGCACAAGTTAAGTTAGCTGAATGGAATGATTACTTTCAACAACTTCTCATTTCATTTTTCCTTCTAAGACAAAGCTAATCTAGTATGTTTAGTTATTTTACTTCATGAAGGTTAAACAACAGAACGCAAGTTCACAATTTCCTTATAATTTTGTTATCTTTATCTTGGGGTCTATGTGAACCATAGGATTGTCTATGTGAGTCCACTATAGAGAGACTTGGACCAGAAGCTTCATTAACAGTTTGTAGCAAATGCATCTCCAACCTTACTCGCAAGAGATTGAACCCACAACCTTTTTAGAGGATTGTAATCTAAACCACATGGGACACTGATCTTCGTGTCTTCTTAGGTTAAAGATTGTATATGAAGATTGTATTTTCTTGGCAACAAAATAAAAAAAATCATAAAGAATAACCAAATCAAGATGAGATGAGTGAAAAATATTAGAGGTACAATAACACAAGAATATTCATGCTACGTTATTGTTTAGATATTTATTATTAATAAATTTTAATATATCGGATAAAATAACTACTTAATCCGACTTATTAGAAGCATATATGCATAAATTTAGAAAATTAAATTTCTTAAAATAAGATTATATTAAATTAAATTTCCTTAATATGGAAATTTCAGAATCAAAACAGAGTCATAACATCGTTTTACAAGCTGTATTTGCCTAGAAGAATTATTAAGAACTCGTGTTGAATATGATAATATTATTTCTTACTATCTATCATCTTGGTCATCGTGAATAATACTCATGGAGTATCATGGTTAGACATTTTGATCACTGTTCTTACTGACTTTTAGTTACATGATGGTTTTTATGTTAATTTAACATAAAGCATCATATGAATTCCATGGTTATTATATCCACTAATAAAAATGGAGTTCTATGATGATGTTTTATTGTTCATATGACTTTTGATATCCACTAAAACATGAATTTGTTTTAACCATAAGTTCATATTTTCAATAACTGGATAACATGGTCTAATGCTTAAACATTTTCAATCAGATTAGAAAGGACACTATATAAAGTAAATAACTTGTTCTTATTTTGAATATTATTTTCTTCTATTTACGTTTAACCTATAAGAGCTCGTGATTGATATGATATATAATTCACTCTGCTAGTACCAGTTTATACCATCGTTTATGAAGAGTTAGTTCGTAATAATGATAATTCCACTTGTTCAAAAATAATAATAGAGTTAAATTACAAAATTGAGCTCGCACATAAAAAGCTATCGAGGATGTTCGTAAAATAGTACAATTACTTAGTTATATAATGAGTTCCAGATGGTGTCGAAACTCGAGTTATGGGTTATGTACAAAGTTAGACGTCAAACCGATTTCTTACCTTGGGACTCGGGCTGTACTTTTCACAAAATTGTAAAATCAAGTTCACACTATATATATAATTATATAGGTGGATTAGAAATGAAATTTCTACAAAATATGAAATTGTAAAGAATATTTTTTTAAGTTACTGAATCATTTGAAAAAAACTATTTTTATTGAAAATTTTATGAAGAGAGAATTATAATAACTACATACTATAATACAAGCAAGTTAGCATACATGTTCACTACTTTTTGTTACTCACTTTGTACTTACAGGGGTTCATAATTATTGGAGGTTACCTTAAATGTGCGGGGGAAGTCACTGTTTTCAATGAAAACTGCTTTAACCGTGTATCAGTATATATACTATAATATAATTATATAACAAGTGATACACTATAAGGAATCAAGTTTTGTATGGTATCAACAAGGGACATGCTAATACTTGATGTAGTGAATAACTACATATTTTAAAAAAAACTTATTAATTAGTACTTTAATATTATATCTAAGAATTTTAAAAAGTTTAATAATTCTGTCAAATAGAAAATGCTACTTTTCTAACTTATGTGTAACAAACAAAAATGGAGTTGTCCCTCAGTCTCTGGAATTGAGTTATAGAAAATATTCTTTACCTTAGAATTTAGAGATATCCCTTCTTAGGTTTGAAACTCTCTATTAACATGTTAGCGTCCCCATCCGCATGTAGCCGCGAGGGCATGGGGTTGAGGAAGCTGTGTATGGCTAACAGCTGTCGGCTGCAGAGAGCTCCACAGTTGGCAAAAACAATTGGCGAAAAGAATGCAGTTAATTGTACTTTTATTAGATATAAAAAATGTATTAAAAAGTAATATGCACCCATGAAATTTCATTTAATGTTTATCTTTAGGTTTCTACATTTTTTTCATGTTCCAAAAAGAATGATAAACTTTACTGTGAGTTCATTTCTGGTGACAAAAGGACTATACCGACAGAATCTTTGAGGAAGGTATTAAACGTGGATCCTACTCTTGGAGAAAGTCGATGCAGAAATAGAGAACCTATTGGAGTTGCAATCACATCAACTTACATATTTAACTGTTTGCAAATAAATTACGATTGTATAATGTCTACTAGTTATTTAAAACGGAAACTGGCGAGAAACGACCGGTTCCCGACGAAGCTATGAATACTATTGGTATATAACAGACGGTCACTGTATCTGGATTGAGCGCTTCTATGAATGGTCATCTTATAACCCAACCTAAACCCAAACCCAAACCCACATCATGTTATAACCCAACCTAAACCCAAACCCAAATGCTTCTGTGCATGAGTCTCGCATGGGCTTTGCATCTGACTGACTTCGTCTACCGTAGTCTTGAGTGTGTCTGCCATAAACTCTATTCAGTCGCAGTATTAAGAATTGGTTAATCTAATCCAGCTTCTAATGCGAGGAATACGCAGAGTCGATGGCCTGCATGTGTTTCCTTCTACACTCCAAGCGGATCCAACGGTTCATGTCGTCCCTTGTGCATGTGCCCCAGCGTAATAATCAGTTTACTGACTATGATTAGTCTATCCCCATTATCTTATTCGAAGCCAGGAATCACAAGAACGCCCAAGGCTCCAGAAATCATCACAACCAGCCGATTATAGTGTACGGCGATCCATGGCTAACATTGACTGTCAGAGTCTGTTTAGAAATCCACTAAGTACGTTTTGTTAGGACTTAATCACGTAGTACTTAGCCACTTTGTTACGCGTTGCATCAGTATCTCTTTATACGGACAAAGCTTTTTATAGTATATCAAAACTGACATGTCCGTAACAAGCAGATAGGAAGAACTAAATTAGGATAATAATCATCACTAGTTCTGATATTATTATGATTATTATTATATGGTAGTTAAAGGAACCATCAGATGAAAGATCCACATGGTTCTAGA
Source organism: Asterella californica (assembly GCA_036924285.1). Classification (NCBI taxonomy): domain Eukaryota; kingdom Viridiplantae; phylum Streptophyta; class Marchantiopsida; order Marchantiales; family Aytoniaceae; genus Asterella; species Asterella californica. The sequence goes on from JAYKYS010000008.1 coordinate 19,829,730, forward strand.
AGCTTGCCATTTACGCTAAGCATGCAGGTAACAAGGGAATCATATCAAGGTGTTCGTAGTTAGTTACTCAGTTCGTCATACGTTCCTGTACCTGTATACACTAATACAAAAAGTAATTAAAACTGAACTGTTTAGTTTGAAAGAATCAGGGTTGGGTTATAACTGACTGGGGTATATCCTCTGAAGAAAGTTATTAGGTGAAGAATGCAGTTACTAAATCGAGATTGAAACAAAGTTAAATACGGAGGTCGGTAAGGGATTGTGAAGCTTACATTGCTTCTCAGACAAGCGTTTCACACCAACCGTGCTTAATCCCCCCTCGGGGGGTGAGAACGGTTTGAGTTCAGTTTGATTCTCTTGCTCAGTTGAACTCGTTCTTTGTTTAACCTTCTTGTCTGCTGAAATCTCCTACTGTGGTTACTTACTTATAATCGACTTTTGGTGGTAACTGACTGTTACATATCATATGGACATAGATAGGTTTGGAAGTTCTTGTTCATTTAAACGTCTGGTTAATGAAACCTCTTGTATAGTTTCCCTGTATATTACTACTAAACCGCGTTGCTTGAGCTGGGGTTTAGGTTAAACCAACTACGTTGAATAATTCTTCTTTGCTTAAACGTGTGGTTCTTCCCGCAAAATCCCCTGAATGTTCGGTTAACTGGACGCTGATTAACTCACACCTTGTCGGTATTGGCTACATTTAATACGCCACAGTATTATTCGACTCTGTATTTTCTCTATATGGGACAAGTTGGACAGTGGACTATGGCTACCGTAGTACTTGCTTGTAACCCAAGGTTAACTGTTGATTGATGCAAAGTTCCATTTTTCCTCCAAACAAGGCCTATAGTGTTCGGATCTACTTACGTAACCACACTAGTATATTTATCGCATAAATCCTAAATGTCATTCAACTACAAATGGATGCTCAGAATTCTATTTTCCATTTATGAATTGTATGATATAAAACTTCTTTTATAAATTCTTTCTGTCTCCTTTTGTATAGAACAATGTAGTATTTACTTTTCATTTTCCCGCTTCATGCTACTCTTGGAATCCTTGTCTTTTCCTTGTTAAGCTACTTTCTTATTTTTTTTTCACTTTAGTGAATCGGGTTTTTGTTTGAATCTAGAAATAAATTTGAGATGAAAGCGATATTTATTTATTAATCATACAATTCATAAATTCACAATCCCTTTTGGTTTTAGTCCTAACTTTTCACGTGACATTTCTTTTCTCTGGCTGGTGTGGTGCTTATCTTAATTCACTTTTATGTTTATCAATTTAACTATATTATTTTTACTCTTGAATATAACCTATTTCAGTTCTATCAGTTGTTTAAAATGATTTATGGAAAAATTTAAAATAAATTATTTTTACTTGCAAATATTTATAACAAAATCCTTTTTTTAAGGTAGTGAATCTCCGATGTAATACAGCCCTCAATTTATCCTCTACATCCGAGTCAAGAGTTATAGCCCATATCTACTGACTCAACACAAGGGAATAAAATCAGTCAATACCACTTTCCCCATATACTTACGTCTTCATATTAATTCATAATCACTCTTGTAGTACTCTATATGCATGCTCGATTAACTTCTGAGAACTTTTGTTCGCTTGCTGTTATAAAAAAATATATAAATGTTAAAGTGAAAGCTATATACCAAGTGCATATAATAGTAAAATTATTTCATAAATATTAATTATTTGCACATATCTGAAAACATGGAAAGACCAGGATATAAACCATAATGTCTGAGTAAATACCGCGCTTCTAAACGTACAAGTCCGAGAAAATATAACTATTAATATAGTAATTTAATGTAAACTTAATTTATTACCTAACCCTTCTTGCAAGAAGAGTTAAGTAATAAATTAAACGTACGTATATTTATCTCTTCCAGAGGTGAAATATATTCGTGCTCTCGTGTGCTCTCGGGACATGGTTTTGTATATACATTTGTTTATCGTTCGATTATGTAGTGAAATCCTATATCCATCTTTTATTTGCAGTAAATAATTTGAAGAAAAAGCCTTAGAGCATCCCACGGACTCTTAAACTGAACTTTTAATAGTAATCTAGTGGTTTTCACAAAGGTTTTTGCTTAACAGAGTTTGGAAATAAAAAGTTAAGAAAGCATATCCTCACATATTCCTAAGTGAAAGAGTGGATTCTAACTACCAATAAAGAATCAATAAAGAGAATGTTTTAAGACCTGACGCTGCGAGATTCATCCATTTTATATTAGTTTACAAAATTTCAAATTTTAAAAATGCTTCAGTTCGTTTAAAGGTAACGGTGGAGATGGTCTGAGATCTCCTGAAAGAATCATGTGAAAACTCATAACAACTAATATGGTTTAAACGTCTAGATTCAAATATGTAGTAAATTCACACCACTTCTTTGAACTAAGTGTTCATACATCTCTGATATATCAGGATATTTGGAGCAGCGGTAAATACCGTAATTCAAAGAAAAGATTCCAACAAGGAGACCTTTACCTTTACTCATAATTTTTTCCTCATCTAAAAAATAGTATCAGTTTTCTATGTTGGCATAGAAGTAGTATTTCAGAACCTTCATACGAGCAGATACATTAAGTTACTGAATTAAATCACAGAGAAATTGAAGCACGTTAAGAATGAACGTGCTTGAATTGTAATAGTAGAGAATTAGGTGAAAGATGTATTAACAGCATATGTATAAATCGTATATTTTTCCTTTCAAAAACTGCATTTTAGATCAATATATTTATATACATGGTGAAGGGAAGATGGGACCTCTAATACTGAGCTCCTGTGCTTTCATACTGGCGTCTGTTTTTGCTCTGACGAGGAGTGATATTATTCATTTGTACTATTGAAATACTGATTTTGGACTCACTCGGCCAGATGATGACTGCATAAAACGTTATGTAAAATGACAGAATTATCCCCCAGATAATTACACTTTCATCGTCCTCAACGTCCATATACAAACGAAGAGATAATTATTAAATCTTTTCTGTGCAGAAAAGGCAGTTTTCTTCGTGGGTACACGAAGTTGACCTGAATAATAGAAATAAAATAGAAAATAGAAAATAGAAAATAGAAAATAGAAAACAGAGAAGGTCGACCTGAATAGACGCGTTACATTTCTCTCCAATCAACAGAAACGTTCGTTCTTTCTTGTTATTTTATTTGTGGGGCTGTTAGAATCATCATAAACCTCAACAACAGATCATCTTGTTCTGGATTCTTCACATGTCAGACGACAACCACATTCATCTTCATTCTTTAAATCCTAGATTCAATATGGACTTACGTACTCTTTCCAACTCGAGCAATTCACGTTACTAAACCTAGCACTTAAAAAAGTTGGTTTTAGTCTGCCAGTTTGATTATCTTTGTTTAGCTGATAAGAAGAGATGGCCCTAATTAACAATCAGGCTTCACAATCTTCAAGGTCTGCTGGTATATACTCACAGTGGAGCCTACTCTTCTTCTTGGGGTTCTAGAACGTCATGGATGTGTACAACTGTCAAGATCATGGACACAGACTGTCCATACTTATTAACGAATAAATATCTCTTGCATGAAAGTAAAAGTAAACTTCTGCTCTTCACCTAGTTCAAGAAATATCTAGAGAAAGTTGGTCAAGGGGGTCTTAGAGAAATTGCTTTCTACAGGGAATTTAGAGGACGGTAGAATTTCATCTTATCCATCACCAAGAAATCGTGAATTTACTATAGAATTAAGTTTCTTCGTCCTACTCATTGCATGGTCCACTTTCCTCCTTTCTCATGCTACTTGTTGCGAAAAGCCTTCAAAGGTTTATAAGAAAATTGAAGTTGTGACAAAATGTACATGCTTCCTTTTCCGTGGTGAGAGAATTCACGCTTAAAAAGATAAAGAATAAAAGTACCCATATAAAAGAGTAAACAGCAGTTTATATCATAGAGAAGATTCTCTATTGTTCCCAACAAAATGCAAGAACTCAGTTTCATTTTTCTCATATATTAGAAACTAGACCATCTTGAAATAAGTTTCTCAATAGTTTTAAACTGAATATTAACTTGTCGAGTTTCATTAAACCCCCATGTGTGAGTATTATTCCCACTATCTGACGAAAATGATTACGTGGTATTCTGTTTGACAGCTTTTCCCCGGCACTAAACGGTTTTAGTTCTGCTTGAGGTTATATTTTCAGTCACAAAAGAATTCTTATGCAAGTATTGCATACGGTTGAGCATTCTTTCAATATCTATCATTTGCATCAAATATGCATCTGGATTAACTCCTGGGAACTTTTACTCGTTTATTGTTATCAGAAAAATATATATATATATATATATAATAAAAATAATACTAAGTAAATATAAATAATTAAAATATTTTATAAAACACATGGATTATAAGAGATAAACCATAAGTCTTGACGCGCTTCAGAAACTACAAGTCCGGTAAGTTATACTCATAAATACAGTAACTTACGCAGAGTTTAATTTAATATCTAATCTTTCTTACAGAAAAGATTAAGTACTAAATGAAACTCCTGGATATTTGATATTTCGATGGAGGAGGTGAATATGCAAGTGCTCTGCCTCGCTTAGCATGAATGAGCAGAGCCGATGTCATACTGAAAGAACTACACTAGTTGCAAAGTCATTCCTTCTTTGGTATTCCCGACAACTATTTTCCAAAAAATGAAACCTAAAATGATTATCTCCGCTACGGAAGATCCGTTGTACCCACACCAAGGACCCTTGGTGGGGGTACTAACCTAACTACTAACGATACAGTGAAGATCATAACTACTTTCAAAAGAATGGTCATTTTCCAGTAATCATCCATAGCGCAGTAGTACAACAAGGACTTCGGGAGACCCAGAGCTCTTATAGTGATACTTGCCAACGTGGTAGATAAAAAAGATAGAATTTTGCTTTATAACACCCACTAAGTTGTTGTGCTTGTACACACTTCTCTGAACGATGTAATGTTTTGTAACACATTTGACTGGTTATCAATTGTGAAACCATTTTGACATATTAGTGACTTGTGGGATTGTAAACATTAGCTTTCTGAAAATATATGTTGAAGTGCACTTTACTTTTAATATGATTTGAATAACAAAAAAATTTAGTCACGATTGAAGATAGTGAACTGATGAACAACAACAGAAAGTGATTGGTTTTACTATCAGTAGCCTATCAAGGGTATTATCAAACACATCAAATCTATTGGGGGTGTGATGAAGCAAAATTCTGTAAGAAAAAGAAATTTAACACGAAGAAGAGGGAAGCACGTAACAGAAAGGGAGAGAAGAAGCAAGTTGTGGAAAAAAGCAAGGAATAGCTGGAAAGTCGAGTTAATTTTCGAGTGTCTACATGGACTGACCAGCAGGTTTGAGCTCCTCAATCATGGAGGTGCTGACATATGAGGCGCAAATCTGGCGTCATGGTCCTCAAACACATCTCAAACCGGTCGATAAAGTCCACATTTGCCGCTACTTTCCTAGTTGTCTACTGGTCACCCAGCAGTACTGTCATTCTAGCGGCGTGGTATTCGGCCATCACTCTTGCTATCTTAGATTCTACGGCTTCCTATTATAGCAGTGCCACCAAGTGTAGTGCACTATAGTCCCCATACCAAGTGCAAATTGCTCATCCAGTAAGAGCATTTGGTGGCGGTACGATGAGAGATTCAGTTAGAGCTTTATCGGAAAGAAACGAGCGAGTGCAGAATTCCAGGGCGCTCTCCATCCCATGGATTTAGAGGTATATTGTGACTCACGTCTTCGTCATTCTGGATAAACACTCAAGCAAAAGATCTAAAGGGCCGAGGTCCTCCGCTAGACTTGTTGGCCATGTTCTCTACTCGTGGTCAAATTGGCGGATCTGTCTTTGCACGGAGCGACAGAGTTGCTGTATCTATAGCGCCCACTAGACTCATGGCCACTTGAGAGTCTTGAGTCTAGTGGGCGTTCCCTGTTTTCATGGCACGCTCACTTTCACTTACGTAGTTAAAGTCCCCAAATGATTCAGCCGCTAACTGTTTGGCTGAGAGATTTGGCTGTAACTCATTGGCCCGAGTAGGAAGTTCCTCCAACAAGGCGACTCGTCCACCTGTCTTCAGTTCTTAACACATTATGAACTGGAGACAAAACAAGTGTTTTATCTTATACTCGACCCCAGCGGCGTGGGGTCGAGTCCGCCTGGCGGGGGGACTCACGCTGTGCAAGGGCAGCAGCATACGGCTGCAGAAAGCCCCACAGCGAAAAGAGGCCTAAAAACAAATCCAAACAAAAAAAATCTTATACTAGAGACAAAAGAAGGCTGATCGTGATTTCCTTACATATTGAATTTCGATGAGAATGAATACGTACAAGATAAATATTTTTCTCCGCAAAGCAATAATATTATCTACGATATAGGTCTATTTTGAATTATACTGATTCAGAACTTTGTTTTCTTTTTCTTTATTTGTCTTTTCTCCACAGGCAACGTAACTTTGTTTTGAGTGAGACATCCAGATATGTATTTGGAGATTTATTGCGCGGGTTACGGAAGCAACTTTTGCATACTAAAACACTCATGCATATTATACTCACCGAGTCTCAAGTTTACTGGACCGCAACTCTAATATGTTTATACGATTTGATCATATTTTTCTTAACATTGCATTACTTGATTGCATCTTCGAATGTGTGACATTAAGCTTAGTGGATAAAAATATTACATCATCTGAATGCAAGATCTGTATATTAGTTGCTAGATATGTATCTGCACAAGAAAATTAGTTTAAAGTGTTTTTACAACAGATTATCTGTCTGTGAGATCTGTAGCTTATCTTGTCCAGTGATTTCACACAGTGGTAAACTTACTGAACCAGCTTTTTGCCAGTGAAGAGTGTGCTCAAATAATACAACCTTAAGAGGAATAAGGGCAACATATTAGGGGTGAGTCGTTTTGTATTCTCAACTTTGTATTTACCTTAAGAGGAATAAGGGCAACATATTAGGGGTGAGTCGTTTTGTATTCTCAACTTGTGAATACAACTTGTGACTCCCATATTTGTCAAGCATGTATGCCGATAGAAGTAGAAAAGTTTGCCCATCCGCATATGTTTGTTTCTCTTGATAGATAGTTTTGGGAGTGAAGTCCTGCTCATGTACTTCTATCTCTCGTCCTCTCTCTCTCTAGATTCTTACATAAAGAAAATGTTTATACTACTTCGATCGAATGGAATTAGCGTACTGGTATTCAAATTCGCTACTTAAACCGCCAGTTCCACTAGAAAAGGAGGAAAAGGAAAATCTCTTTGTAGGTCACTTTTCCAGAAAGGTTCTTGTTTTTTCCAAAAATCTAAGCAACTTTTAACCATATAGGTCTCAGTCCTTTTCTCTATTAAATCGAAACAAATCACAAAATGCAAAACTTGTGGATAGTAATGATCGTGAACTCTAAAAGTGAGAGGTTTTGAATGATCCAAAACTTCTATAATATAATAAGTATATGAATTTAAAGAGTTAACGTTTTGAGTATCTCGAACTTGTATCTACATTCGAGGCATTACTAGCAAACTGTACTGAATATTAAACGGAGTTATCAGAAATATTAGATAAAATATTTATTTTTAAACAATAATGAATATTACGATGATCTTCTATATTCGATTATCACAGAAAGAAACTTTCTTCTCGTTTGAAATGGAGTAGAAATAACGAATCGTATCCATGTCCGAATGCAAAGGAGCGAATGCTAATCATAAACAATCGTTGAGATCGTTTTCGTTACCCCGAGTATAGCGAATTTGAATAACAGTACGGTAAGAAGTTTGCACAAAAAGCTACACCAAATGTTACTAAAATTAGAATGGTAAGTGAAAACATAAAGGAAAAGAAGAGGTAGTCATGATGGCTCCCTTATTACCAATCTTACGTGCTCTGTGAAGATCGCGAACCTTCTGACCAGATAAAAGGGTGGTGCAGATGCAGCCTTAGACCCGCGCCAAAGCGATTCAAACCCACTTCGTCACGAGTAAAAGTAAAAGACATTACCAAGAAGTTTTTCCCCTTTAAATGAATATATATGTTTTACTTATTCTGTAATACACAAACTATTGTGATGAGTAGAACCGTGAGATAAGTATTTGGAAGTGGGTTCGACAAATCGGTCATGAGAGGCAAGTGAACTAGCCCTTAATAATATAACGGGCTCTCTTCGCTACTAAGCAATAACCTCCCCTATATGAATAATTCACTCTCAGTATTTCCCATATAAATTGGAGTATAATTGTCATAATAAAATTAATAGAAACTAAAAAGGTGTAAATGTTTTTCTTTCACCTATTTTTAACTATAGTACCAGTTTTTTACTTTTTTACCAGTTTCTCTTCCTGTCACATCCGTTTACTTGCTGATGGTATTCTCCAGCCTACCAAACTTACCAAAGGTGAGCTTGACATGCATGTGTGCAGATTGATCCGGTAAAACGTTTTGGTTTGAGTTATGTGTGCGTTACGAGATAAATGGGGGTTAGCACGGATACCGAGCCGTAAAAGGGAAGACAAAGGAATGGAAGTGAAGGGAACGGACGGACGGCGTCACTGAGAGCTCGCTTTAGGATTGTATTTCGAGAGTATCTCTTTTGTACCGGTCAACAGGTGCAAGCGTTAGATTAGAGGCCAGGTCCCAATGAACATGGAGAGGGACAGATTTGCCAGCCGGCAACCAACTCAAGCTGGCCAGTGCTCGGGGTAAAAGTTTTGGAGAACCGGAAATTATCCGGCGGCAATGAACGGGGACCGGTTTTCCTCAATCATTTATTAGTCTTTCCGGTTCTTTAACAGGTAACTTGTCGACTGGAAACCATTTCAACCCGACTTTTCGAAATTCCAGCCGGTTGAGAATAAAGAATGCCGGTTAGCTCCGAGCGCTGAAGCTGGCCCCCGGTCACTCTGGACTCTGGGTCATAAAAACACTACCGGCGCAAACTAGAGACCAGACCAGAGTCACCACGGATGAAGAATCACCAGAGTCACGGATGCTGCAGGAGCACGTCAACATCGATGTTCTTGCCTCGTGTGTGGAGACAAAGCTCGCAACACGCAAGGGCGAACGGAACGGGAAGGGAGGAAATATCAGTTACGGGAAGATTGTAGCCCGGGGAGGGACAGGAGGAGAAATGAGCCGAGCCAAAAGAGGAGGAGGAGGAAGAGGAGAAACATCGTACAAACCCCGTTACAAAGGGAGCTCGGAGTCGTAGCGCCAGCTTAGATCCGGCATCCCGTGTAATGTGCCCCGGCAACTTTTCTAAAAATGCAGGAGAAATAGAGAATGCGTTTGATAATTTCTGTCCTAAATCTACCAAGAAAGTGAAAAAATATTCGAAATTTGCTAACACATAGTCCGTAAATTGTCAAGAACCGCCGGCAAATTACAGGTAAGCAGGGAAAACCTGGACTGGGACGGGAGCCTCGGACTCGTAGCGAGGGTAAGTCCGTAGAATGAACGGCTGCTGCAGTCAAAGGCCTCTGAGTCAAACCCGACGGGATGAAGGGTCAAAGTGAAGTCAACACTCCACGTCGAAATATCAAAACAACTTCTGCCGACCTTCTATGAAGTTTCCGTCTGTCAACTTCATCTCTCCTGCTGCTTGCACTTCACTTGAGGTGATGGTACGGTAGACGTCGGGCTCGGACCGGAAGTCCGCTGATCGGGCGGGCAGGCCGGGCAGGAAAAGAAAGGCTTGGGGCGGCGACGGTCAGGGAGGACGAGCGGGGAGCGCGAATGTTTACTCTATCCGAAGCCGAGGCGCTAAGGCAGAGAGGAAAGGAGAGCTCGCGAGAATGAGGGACGAGAGGGGAGGACAACGAGACGGAGAGATGGAGTCGATTGAGTGACATGGAGGGAGGAACGGGGAGGTGGTCGGGTATGGAGGAATGTCGAGGCGAAGCAGTAGAGGAGAGGCGGATTTGGAATTCCTAGGCGCCACGTTTCTTGGAGTGGAATTCTACCATACCTTGGAATCTACGGAACGTCTTGGCAGGCGAGGGAGGTGTGAGTGAGTGAGGGGAAAGGAGTTGCGAGCCGACGAGAGAAGAGGTGAGAGAGACGGGGAGAAGATTGAGGCTGAGTGAGAATTTAGGAGGAATTTTTTAGGCCGGAGAGTGCGGGAAGGGGAAGGCAAGAGAGAGAGAGAGAGAGAGAGAGAGAGAGAGAGAAAAGGTGAGGGAAAGCAGTAGACTGCAAGTAGAAGAAGTGAAGTGAAGTGCTGGAAGGGGAATCATAGTCATGAGAGAGTGCACTTTACCAGGAGAAGCAGTGGAGGAAGAGTGCGTGTTGGTTTTGAAGGTGAGTTGTTGCGCTGGGATGTCACCTCCAGTGGTCTTGTAGCACATGTGTATGTGCACCGCTGTCTTGTCTGTACGTGCGAGAATTTGTACATAGCCTTAGATTGCGGGTTTTTTAAGGGGAATCTTACGATTCATAACGGTTGCCTAGTCGTGAGAGCGCTCCGTCCTCCAGAGGATCTGTTCCTTCCTGGGGAGCTGAAGGTGCGAGAGAGTGGGGTGGAGACGGGAAGTGAGGGAGAGCATAAACTACAAGACACCCGAAAGTATAGGTTCAGAAGACGGGATCAGAAGCAGCACTTCTTGTCTTGGGTGAAGACCCGACCGACCTACCTCCTTCTTTTTCTCGCCTTTCGTATACCCGCCTAGCTAGCAGGAAGATCAGGAAGAGCACTCGACCCTTGCAGGAGAGAAGAGAGGGAGAGATGTTGAGTGGATTCTAGACCGGTCCGTCCCCCGATGATTCCGGTGAGTGGAAATGTTGTCCAGTCCTGAAGATCACTGTCCATGGCAGTTAATGTCGTAGGATATACCATAATTCCTCGATGTGGTCTGTTGTGTGACCTATACGTTACTTATGGAAAGCTCTCATTCTTATGCCCTCCGCCCAGTGAGAGGGTGCGGTTGGGTTTGAGCTCTTTCAGTCGTTAATGCCGAACCTATGCATTAGTTGAGATGTTATAATGGCAGGCATAACACGATGGCACGTCAATCTTTGACATTCGTCTGGGTTCGAGGCAGACTTCCTGATTGTGGGCAAAGTTGATCAGGCATGAACTAATGCTACCACGTCGAGGATTGAACTTGTATTGAACTTGGTGTTGATTGAGACTGTTTCATGATCTTTCAGGTTGTACAGGGAAGGAAAGTCCTTGTTATGGCTCTGAGGCCCGTCGACATGGAGTTGTCACCTCACCTAAACTTGCCGTTGCTTAGCGAGCTACCGGGTAATCCATCAGTTTGAGTATATCCTGAAAGCCAGCGCATATATTTTCAAGGCGTAAAAATGGCGGTTGGGATTATCAAAACCGCACGTATCAGGAAATTTGTCGCGGAAGAGTTAACCACTGGTTTCGCGTATGGAGCTCTTACGCATCCAGTTTTGTAATAAGGTACCTAGTGGTGTAGGTGCCAGGGAGGGAGACGCCGCTCTTGCCAAGGAGCAGTTTACAGCTCCGAAATTCACCACAGATAATGACGAAAATTCCTTAGGATGTATTCTACATCTCGTTCCACCATGCGGATCAGAAATGAAGCATCCACATCACCTGCTTCAGATGAAACTTGTATCCAGACTTCATATATTTCCAAGCCAGTCCTGCAACGAAAGAGGCGACCTGCGGAAGCTGAACTATATGAAGAGCCGCGGAAGTTGACTCGTCCTCCAAGCTTAAAGAAATGTGCAGGAACTGGTTTTGAAGCGCTACCAGAAGATTTGCTCATTACTATCTTTGGAGCTCTTGTTTCGACAGCTTCATCTCCAGCGGATCTTGCCAGTACAATGTTGACGTAGGTTTCAGTATGCACCTTCATTACACCCTTGAGCAGTGGACTTATTCCTCGGCTCTAGAACTTGCGGAGTGACTGTCGACTTGAGCGTTGTGAGTGTTGACGCTGTCAGGACTTTCTCCTATCTCATGTGGTTACTGGTGACGAGGCTTCCCCGACGCGAGTGCTGGTAGCTCTTATTTGTATGAATGTTTCGTTGTCACGCTTTTGACCCCAATTGAGCTTGGAAAGTCTCAGGATACTCTAAACTTTGGTTAGCAAGTGTGTGGACATCTTCTTGCAGTCTTGTGAAACAACGCCTGGACATTTTCTAGTACGTCATGCCGGTACCATGCGGGAGTTGATGAACTGAATTTGAGAAGGGAAAATGTTCAATCTAGTCACCAGAATTCGCATTGTTATTGGCCAAATCAGGTGTCGGAGATTTTGCGAAGCTGCCAATCATCCCCAAGTTTTGATTTACGCTTCGTCGGGTGCGTTAGCCGTGAAAGCTTCTAGCTGGTCTGATGGCGCCCATCGCTTCTTGAAGAGTTGCGCCGACGCTGGAAATATTGAGGCTTGCTATACTCTCGGCATGGTTAGTTGGTTTCTTCCTGTGGCCGAAATGACCTCTCTAAGTCAACTAAGATATTGAGGAGGAGTTTGTGCTTGAAGTTTCTTGCTTGTGCAGGAGTGTATGTTTTGTGAGGAACTCTCGCCAAGGATCTGCCTGGAACGAAATCAAATTCCAGTGTCAATTTCTACCTCTTTCCCGCCCGTGATTCGAGAGCTTATAATGTTCTGCCTCGATTGTCAGTAGACCGTTACACCGATGGCTGTTTCATTAAGGTCCCGGAGGCACCCAGGCACCCAGGCCAGTGTAGCTCGAGCTCGATATCTGTTGTGTGTTCGAAATGGCACAATGATGTCGAAAGGCAGTAATCCAGTTTGGACATTGACTGAGATATCTTCATCTGACTGGTGTACTTGTCCCGGGTGGATGCCCGGGCGTTACTTCTGGAGTCTATACTTGAAGGTTATGTGGCTTGTGCTACGTGGATCGGATGCGGTTTCGACATTTTGGTCTACTTGTGCTGGGTGGATGCTCGGGCGGTACTTCTGGAGTCCATACTAAGGCTCTTTGAAGAGCATGTGGTTTCTGTTACGTGGATTCGGATGCGGTTTAGAGAATATGTGATCGGAGTAGGCCTTTGCAGCTTCCGGTAGCAAACGTCGTGATTGCACCGTCGATGCCATGGCGTCGATGAGAGTTGGTGCCCTGGGGTGTGAGTGCTACGACACCATTTCACCCTGGGCATATCAAGTGAGGGTGGTCTATTCCTGTTTTCATGAATCGAACGAGTTGCAACCAGTGGATGAGCATACTAGCCAGCCGGTTAAGGCAGCGCTCGTTTATGACCAGCGACTGAAAACATGAATGTTACCCATCATCGATAAACTCATGCGATAGGGATATCCGAGTCTTTGCGTGCCTGTGTCTAGGATGCTGTGGATCTCTGCAGTTCTGGAGAAGAGTGTATGAGATCGATTACGAATGTTCAGTCTGCCTGGGGGCACTCCACTGGTACGAGTGACTCATTTATTCGGAGTTTTAGCTCAAGGTCACCTCATCTTCTGAAGGATGTTAGAAACCTTCCCAGTTTACAAGGCATGAAGCTGCGGGGATTCAACAGTAAACCTCGTAGGAAACGGCGGAAATTGCGTACTTAGTTAAAGGGGAGTGTAGTCCTTCACAAGATGGAAGACTGCGTACGGTATAATAGCTTAACCTTGAAGGTTACCGTAGAGAATTGCCATGTACTTCTTACTCAAGATTGTTTGGCTGAATACAGCGAAGGAAATTCTGACCGGCCTGAGGAAGGAGCTAGATTAAGCTCTTCAGCAGGTGAGTGTCGCGTGAACACTCTGAGTTTCGCACGCGGCGAAGCGATTCCCGTCTCTATGACGTTGATCTTGTGTCACTGGGTATGTCACTGCCCTACACTGATAATGGATATTGAGCTGAAGATATCGTAGTGTTCGTTTCGATTAGGCAGCGCATGTGTCTCTCACATCCTGTTATGTACTTTGTAAGGATGTGATTCAGAAATCCTGACTATCCAAGCGAAGCGCATAGTTAGTCGTTTGGTTTGGAGGAGATCGCCGAAGATTAGCTTCATTTTTGCAAGCGACACTCACCAGTCTTATCCTCCAGTTACGTTCGCCGTCACACGACGAAGGGGAGCTTTGACCTCGTTCATGGGCCTTCTCGCTCTTGTAGGGAAACCAAAGCGGTCTTGCGAAGTATCTGTACTTCCGATACTCGGTAGTCGTTTCAGTTAAGTTCAGTGGATATAAGGTATTGTTGGATCCCGTTAACCCTAAGTAACTCTCTAAATTTCGAGATTTTGAGAGGGTGGATGTGCCAGTCATCAGATCGATGATCGTATCTCCGATCATGTCCTGAGATTAAGAATCAACAGGCACCTGGCCGTCAAATTTCCGCGGGCGCGGTATATGGTCAGTTTTTTATGCAGTGGTCTACTGGTCTAGTTCAGGTATGGATCATGTAGGTTAAATGTGTCTCCAAGGGGAGCTTGGGGCTCTACATTGCGGAAGGTTGTTCTCACGATCTTCAGTTCATTACGGAAGGTTGTTTTCACGATCTTCAGTTCGGTGGATTGCTGACAATCAGGCTACCACAAGTTGCTTTGTCAGCTCGTAGCCTTATAACTATTTGCTTTCTGCCTCGACTTGGTTTCAGAATAACTGTTGAAAGGGATGCCCGAAGTCAGAGGAACGTGCTTTTAACAAGATGCAAGCCTGTATGTTGATTATCGCGGCTTGGAAGGGTGTAGGTCACTAACTTAACTGTCCTCTGATCCTCTGATCCTGCTGTCCGCGTTGTTATATTGTAGCTACTCGCTTGTCTGAACTAGGCTAGATATTTCCTTAGTTGCTCTTTGCTAATATTGCGTCTTGTATCACCTTTCTCTGGTTTGGTTGAAGAAATAATACCGTTTGGTTCTGGTTTGGTTGAAGAAATAATACCGTTTGGTTCTGATCGGAGGATTATAGACTTAGCCATGTGCTGGTCTCATCTTGCTGTCGTGCATGTACCAAGATCGCGGCCGTATGTGTCCGGTGGTAGCCAAGCTTTCGAGCTGCTGCTTCTTCGAGATCTGTCCTGCACGACACTTATCTTCTTCAGTAAGACTACTCCGCTGTTGCTTGCTTTAGTAACTAAGTCAGTGCCTTCATATGCAGATCCGATTCTACTGTTTATACAACAGAGGAGGGGGTGCATCCCTCATGGCCAAAGCAGCGATGCAATCTCACGCAGCTGCTCTGCACTCATTGGCCGTGATTCAGTTCAACGGAAGTGGAGGTACACGAAAAGACAAAGATTTGAAGGCTGGTGTTGCCCTTTGTGTAAGGGCAGCGACGCTTGGCCATGTGGACGCCATGCGAGAGCTTGGTCACTGCTTGCAGGACGGTTATGGAGTGGTAAGAAATCTCTACGAAGGACGACGTCTTTTACTTGAGGCTAATGCTAGAGAAGCTGCAGCCGCTGTAGTAGCTTCTCCCAGGAGTTTCATGGAAACTGCATTTCAGCTAACTGCCGGTAGTACAGTAGTTTACCCTCAAGTCCATCAATCAACAGCAGTCCTGGGTAACAACAGCTTTGAACCCACTCAAAGAGGAGTTCTAGATCAAACACGGGCCCAATTAAGGGAAGGTTTAGACCGCCAGCATATGTACAAACTTCTACAGGGCGGAAGTAGTTGCTCACTTCTCAGTGATTTTGGTGTTACTGTTCCTCTAAAGTTGCATATCTCGAACAAATTTCTCGTGGATTGGTTCGAGTTAAACCCCCCGGAATCGGGTTTACGCCTGTGCTCGCACGGTAATTGTGGCCGCCCTGAAACGAGAAGACATGAGTTTAGACGCTGCTCTGCTTGTGGATGTGTGAACTACTGTTCCCGGGCTTGCCAAGCCCTGGACTGGAAAAGTCGACACAAATATGACTGTCAGCCCGTGGCCGACTGGGGGGATCGTCAAGATGAGAATGAAGGCGAAGAGGACGAGCAGTTGGCATACGAAGATATGGATGACTCATGAAGATTCGGTGTTTGATAGAATCGGAGGTTTAGATCATGGTGGGGTTCGAGCGAAGAGAGGTTGTTTTCACGTATGTGTTGCATGTAGACAATCATGTTTCTGCTCTCGAATTTTCGTCATAGATCATCTTCCGCCTATATTTCTTGCGTTTAAGTTCATGTTTGGTTGCCAACGAGATCAGTGGTGAGGATACATGTAAGTCCATTCGGTACAAGCCCTAAAGTTGAGTGAGGGTTGTTGGGCTACGGTGATTTGTTGATGGGTTTATGAGCATTGTCCCATGTTTTTGGGGGACGTCACGAGGATGGAAGTGGACTTACATTTTTGCTAGTCCGCTGTATCACTGACGGAAATTCGAGGGCTTCATTAGAGGAGGCTCGGTAGACCAGGGCAGTGGTCAACAAGGCAGGAATATGGATGCAGGGATTATATTCGTGAAATTTATCTTACCTGGCCAGAAGCAGCTCTAGCGTTTTTTTCATCCGTACGGTGTTGTACCGTTAGAGAGCAGTGGTCGTGAATTGTCCTTTTCGTGTTTATCAGTTAAAAGTGTAGACGTTCCCATACCATTGTGTTTGTGATGTGGTGGTGGAAGACTAAAGACGCCTACTACTTACGCTGTGGAGCTGTTAGCTACATTAGGGCAGGTAGCAAGCAATCCAGCCGGCCTTGTACATGTTCCAGGAGATAGCTCGTAAAAGTCCTTGCCAATAAGTACAGAGGGCTTGTCTTTATATGAGCCTTACTTTTAGACATGTAAATTGGAGTTTATGAGCAGTGATATCCTTGTATGCCCGTTGATGTTAGGTGATCAGGAAATCAGTTTAAAGGTACTGTTGCCGACTTTGGAGGATAGAATTTAGGCAGGGTAAATATCCAGCTGTTCATGTACGTTATATTTGGTGACTAAAACTGTATCTGGTTACAAGACTTGCCTGTATAAGCTTTTCGTCTTCCGTGTACATGGCTTTGTGTGAAGAGATGTCGTCGATCTCCGAGGCACTACTACTATTGGGAAACTTTTAACCTCGTTGAAATTCTTGTGTTTAATCATCACTGCGAGGTGGGAGCCGTTAATGTTACCTATAAACAACCAAGGAGTCAAAAAGGTTCTGTAGGGACACTCGCTTTTCAAGTTCGTTCGTGGAATTCCCGTCTATTTAGATCTGCTGTGTATGGGGCAGCTCGCGAAATGTGATCACTTTTTCATTAACGTACTGTCGGTGTTGTCTTCATCATTGTTAGAGCGTTGTAACCCCTCGTCACATACTACACCCATGATCTCCTGTGTACTAGATCTCCTGTGTAGTACACACTAGGCTCGTCCAAAGGCTGCTCACAGTCTGACCTGACGTAAAGAGGAAAGCTTGCTGGTGTCTGCCGAGATCAACATGGTGCTGCAGGACCGTTTTTGAACGTACTATTGTGCGCAGGAATCATGTTTAGGCGGGGAGGTGTACCACTGTTCTCAGAAGGTTCATGATTTATTAGAACACGGGCCTAGTTACCCCGGGTTATCTAAAACAGAATGAAAAGATAATAGTACGCAGGAATCATGTTTAGGCGGGGAGGTGTACCACTGTTCTCAGAAGGTTCATGATTTATTCGAACACGGGCCTAGTTACCCCGGGTTATCTAAAACAGAATGAAAAGATGTTGACTCTGATTCGAAGGGACAACCGACAGGAGCGTGGCAAAGGCCGGTGAGGAGATGTGGAAGCTGAGGGTTTATTAAAGTATCATTTGCTGAGAGAGTGAACCATCCCGAGGAAGAAAGCTGTACACGCCTAAGGTGGCTACTATGGAGTGTGGTAAACCAAAATATTGTCAGGCACGCGAGTTGATCAAATGTCCTCCTCCGAGATCTTATGTTGGCTACAAAACGTAGACATTCTTACGTTGTACATATCTGATAAGAAAACCTACGGGATAAATGGGGCCATATGGTCCGTATCTCCTTTATATGCTCCGACTTTGGGATTTCTTGCTCTGCACGCAACGTAGACAAACGAGGTACGAGTCAGAACTCTGACCCGAAGCTTGATCATTGATTGGAGCTACCCGTGGTGTGATGCTCGATCCTTAGCGCGGATCATAGAGGTCAACTCAAGTAATCGTCATAGAGAGGGGACATAGCCCATCACTGTCCAAGGTCGTTTTGTAAAGCAGTTCACGCTGCAGTGAGACGCCATATGGTAACTCTTAAATCTCACGCTGGTGGGCCAGGTGTTCACGTGCGATTGTCAGTTGGAAGCTTACTTTGAGTGAGAAAAAACCCTGGAAAGGTGTGGCTCATCAGTCACAAGTGGCCATATCCACTGAAAGCTTTCTGCTCACAACTGTAACAGGGTTCTTGACCCTCTCGTCGAGAAATGCAGGATAGGTAGATTATCCATCCAGCAGGTTAGGGACATCCACAGTCAGATACTACTTGCTGGTTGTGGTGCAGGTATAGGAAGCCTTACTCCAGTGTGGGTCCTCACGCCACCCTATTCGAGAATATTATATAGCCCAGTCCCTACATCTGGAAAAGGTTGGGTGGACGCAGCACCGCGTAGCTACTGGGGATTGCAGCAGATGCTATGCGGTCTAGTCGGAGCAGTTGAGCTAGCTGGTGCCGTGCTGCTTTGGAAAAATAAATGTCTCAGACACTAGCAACAACAGATGATGTTCCGTCTTCGACTGCTGCAAAGGAGGAGGAAAAGAGAAAGAGATATCCTCCTGGGCAGGCAGCAGCAGCAGCACCTCCACGATTCCCTCTCGTCCTTATCCGGTGCAGGATCTTTGGCTCTGTGTCCACAAAGAACTTCCTCCTCCTTCTGTGTCCACAAAGAACTTCCTCCTCCTCCTCCTGCTTTACTCGCTGTCACTCACAATTTCTAACCTTCTACTTATCGAGGAAGATTAGGAACCTTCACGCTGTAGGTGAACAAGAAGACGTGACGTGATGTATAGATCCATACACCTCGTCGTGCAAATTGCAGCCCTGCTTTTCATCGACCACGAGAGGTTGTCATTCCCCTTACTCTACTGGGACAAACCATCCTGTCAATCACATATTAGCCCTATTTCATCAGAACGCTCGAAAGGACTATTTCGATCCTTTACACGTTTGATCTAATTTCGGATTTCTGGTACCAGCGGCGTTTATATGATTCGAAATGCTGTATTATTTGGTCGTTGATAGAGACATCAGAAGAGCTAGTCTTTGGATACCGTATGGTACTTGTCTTTCTGCACATGCATTGCTGCAGTGGCTTGTTACAGTTATATACATGTACTACTGCTTGTAAGGCGTAGTACATGTACGGTACAGTACTGCTCCTACTACATGGTCCGCGAGGGCTAAAGAACTGTGTATGTTGTGTGTTTCCAGGAGCCTCACGTACCGAACGTTGTCGCTGCGTTGGGACTGCGTCCCAGACAAGCATCCGTGGCCGCTTGGCTCGGCTGAGCTGACAACAGGCAAGGGAAGTTGGACGGTGTTTAAGACCCGGTCTCGTCGGAATTAAAACGTGTCTACGAAGGAAAAGCAAAGTTGCACAGCATGATAAGTGGGGGGATGAATTGACCGCCTAGGAGTACAAGTGTTCCAGGACCTGTCGGTTGGGAGTGGAGTTTGCATGCTTGAGGCCTAGACATATGGAGCTCTCTACTGCAGTAACTACAGTAAGTGTGTAGGGTCATCTTCAGGGTTTCTTCACCGTAGTCACTGCAGGAACTAATGCTACGCAATAACTGACTATGTCGCACAAACCGAGTTGCATATATTAAAATTTCCTTGGGTTAAGGACAACAAAGTTAGATTTTACAGTTTGAGCTACTTCGAAAGAAGCCGCCGATTATGTTCGAGAGGAGCGAACAACTGTCAAGGACAGAGTGTGCTCAGCGGTTATAAGCTGGATACAAATCATTTAGATCATCAGCAGTAAAAATGCTACATCCCACGGGAAGTCATCAGTGGTTCCATGGTCTAGCGGTCATGACACTGGACTCTGAATCCAGTAGCCCGAGTTCAATTCTCGGTGGAACCTTTTTAGTTCTACAGCCTTCCGACGTGGAAAAATGTTTACCTCGTCGGGAGCGTTCGAGCACGCGACGATGATGAGATTCTAATCACTTTGGTCGATCAGATGCACTTTTCTTGAGCAAAAGGGTCGCTACAGACAGAACCTCCTGGACTTATCGAAACCCTAAATATATATCTTGTGAAGGAAGGAGGACACCACCGTGCTTCGTTTTGTTCAACGATGATGCAGAAGCTGGTTACTTTTTCTTGACTGCAGAAGAGGTGCAAGAGGAGGGAGACTAAATAGTCACAAGCTGTATGTATGAACTGTAAACCACCGTCGTGGTGTTCTGAGATCCACATTGAACCGGTATGGAATGGGAGAGCTCCTTGAGCCTGTCACCCACCTCCATCTACGAGAGCAGAACGAGTATACAGTTAATCAGTGTGAGTTGAGAGTCTTGCAAGATCGCCACTGGGCTTGGCTAATGCGCTGCTGTATAGAAAGCGCGAGCAGTAGGGAAAGACTCACACCACATTCTTCTGCACTCTCTGTTAAAGAACCAAACCAAGTGAATAGTCTCCACTGTAGAAGATATATCAGTAAAGGGATCAGTGGACTCATCATCTCCCAAGAGAGGTTTGTTATATACTCTAACCTATGGACAAGAGGTTAGTCACTAGTCAGTCATTAGTCATAGAGATATGTCTATAGAGGTGACTATAGATGTGACTATAGAGGTGACTATAGACTAGACATTATCTTTAACACCCCTCTTAATGTCAGTGGTATTGAATATACACCAAGTTCAAGTCTCAATTTTTGAAACCTGTCTGAAGACAAAGGCTTGATGAATATATCAGCAGTTTGGTCATCAGTTGTTACCCATTGAGTAACAATCTGTCTTGAAATTATTTTCTCCCTGATGTTCTAGCATGGTGCACTGGGTTTTTCGCCAATGCTATTGCATTCATGTTATCAGTCTAGATTACTGTTGGAGTGTCTTGGTTGACACCTACATCCTCCAACATCCATCTTAGCCAAATGGTCTCTCGTGCTGCATTACACAGGGCACGATATTCTGTTTCAGAGGAGGATAAAGTAATAGTTGGCTGCTTTTTACACTGCCAAGTGATGCCACCTCCTCCCAGCATAAATGCAAATCCGGACATTGATTTACGATCTGTAGAATCACCTGCCCAATTAGCATCTGTAAATCCAACAAGTCCAAGTGACTTATCTAAGCTATATCTGAGCCCATAGCTAGTAGTTCCCCTGAGGTAGCGCAAACTCTCTTTGCTGACCTCATATGCATATTTGTTGGATGCTCCATATTCTGACTGAGTTTACTGACTGCATATAAAATATCTGGTCTTGTAGTGACAGCCAAGTAAATTAACTTCTCGATCAGCTTCCTGAACTCTGTTGCATCTGCATGTTCATCATCAACAGAAGAACTTTGCTACTCCTTTGAGATAATCATAGGAGTAGGCGCAGGCTTGCACTTCTCCATCTGAAAATTCTGAAATATATTTTCTGTGTATCTTGCCTGAGAGAGGTATAACATTTTGTTGTGTTCCAGAAACTGAACTCCAAGACAAAAGTTGAGAAGTCCTAGATCCTTCATATCAAACTCTTGCATTAAAGCTTGCTGAATCTTCTTTACTCCTCCTTGATTACTTCCGGATATTATCAGGTCATCCACGTACAGTAACAATAACATAATACCTTGAGAAGTAATCAAAACAAAGAAGTTTGGATCACCTCTAGTAGGAGAGAAGCCTTGCTGCTTCAAGAAGATGTCGATTCTTGTGTACCAAGCTCTTGGACTTATTTGAGATCATACAATGCCTTGTGCAGCTTGCACACTAACTGTTCACCTCCTTTACGAACAAACCCAGGTGGTTGCTGCAAGTAGATATCTTCTTCAAGAATCCCATTAAGAAATGCATTCTAACATCCATTTGTAAACACTTCCAACCATGTAGTTTTGCAAGAGCACAAAGAATTCGAATGGAGTTAAGTTTTACCACAGGTGTGAAGTTCTCTTGAAAATCTTCTCCTGCAGTCTGCAAATAACTTTTACAACAAGGCGAGCCTTGTATCTCTCAATAGTTTCATCCGCATGTCTCTTGATCTTATAAACCCACTTACAGCCAAGTGCTTTCCTTTTTTTTGGAAGAGGTACTGGCTCCAGGTTGCATTTTTGAGTAATGCATCATATTCTTCCTGCATAGCACGTCTCCATTGATCTTTACTGAAAGCCTCATCGAATTTAATAGTTTCTCCATCACCTTGAGCTTCAGCCATGAGAATATAATCCTCTAGCCTTGCAAGAATCTTCTTTGTTCTGATAGGTCTCGTTGGTTGAGCAGCAAGATTCGAATCTGGAGTAGTCTGGTGTATGAGAGGCGAATCTGCTGTAGTTGGACCTGATTCAGTAACTTCAACTTGTGTAGGTGGTGTAGGTGGTGGTTCTAGTTGAGCTTGAGCTTCTTCTTCATGATTCTCTGAAGTAGGTGTTTGGATTGAGAGAGGTGGCAGGTCAGAAAGATGATGTTGTGAGTTTCGAGATGGAGGGACCTCTAAAAACACTACATCTCGACTGATGATGATCTTTCTTGCAACATTGAACAGTCTATATCTCTTTTCTCTTGATGGATATCTTATGAATGTACATAGCTGAGATCTATCATCAAACTTTTGGAGTAATTTTTGAGGAGTTGTAGCATATGTTTTACATCCAAAAATTCGTAGGTTTGAGAGGTCTAGTTTCTTCCCTGTGAAAGCTTCGAATGGAGTTTTGTTGTTCACAGCATTTGTTGGACTTATGTTGAGAAGGTAGACGCAGTATTCACAGCTTCAGCTGAAAGATCTTTTGAAAGATCTTGCTCAAGAAGAAGACTTCTTGTCATCTCCATGACAGTTCTGTTCTTGTTTTCAACCACTCCATTTTGCTGAGACGTGTAAGCTGTAGTCAACTGTCGCAGTATCCTCTTCTCAGCAAAATATTTGTCAGCAGCCTTGGAAGTGAACTCTCCTCCTCTATCACTTCGCAGACTCTTCATTAGCTGTCCAATCTATCTTTCCACCATGTTAACAAGCTGTTGAAGATGCGAGAGTGCTTCAGACTTTCTTAACAGGAAGAAAACCCAAATATATCTCGAGAAATCATCAACAACCAACATGAAGTACTTAAAACCTCCAAGCGAAATTGTCTCAGTAGGTCTAGAGAGATCTGTATGTAACAGCTGAAGGATTTCTGTTGCTCGTGTTGCAGTAGTTTTGAAGAACTTCCTTCGAGTCTGTTTAGATCTAAGGCAAACTTCACACGGAGTGTTAACAGAGACTAGTTTCGAATCACCAAGGGCCAAGTCTTCATGAAACAACTTATGCATTTTCTGATAGTGTAAGTGTCCAAGTCGAAAATGCCATAACAGGCTCGTATCTGTTACAGTAGCGAGAACTGGAGCTACCAAAGATAAGGCTTGTAACTCATACATGGTCAACCTTCAGCCCTGTAGCTACCACAGATCCTTGGTCGAGAATGGAACATCCTTGTGCATCAAATGACAGTTGAAACCCATTTGCAGCAAGTTTACCAACACTCAAAAAATTATGCACTACACCAAGTACAAACCAGACCTGAAGGTAGCTTAATACGGATGTTATCTTCCCCTTGGACTTGGTAACGCTTACCATCACCCAGTCGTATCTCTGGTCCATTTAGAGGATGAAAGTCTTGAAACCACTCCTCTTTTGATGTGATATGATTTGATGCTCCAGGATCAATCCACCATTGTTGGTCATGTGCTTCTGTATACATGGCAGTGAAGAACAACTTCTCTTCATAGGTATGTACGAAGTTACCTCTGTTGTTGATGTTGGAACGTTGATCAAATGCTTTCTTCTTGCACTCATAGGCGAAATGACCACGTTTCTTACAGTAGTTACAGTTCCCAGGTTTTGGTTTGTTGGAGTTGCCCTTTGAGTCACGTTTGTTGAACTTGCCTCTCTTGTTGTCCCAATGCTCTTTTTGTTTTGATTGCGAGTCTTGAGGTCTACCCCACTTATGATCGCTCCTCTTGGAGAAAAAAGCTGCATCTGTTGTGGTGCTTGAGCTGACTTGGTTTCGATATTTATAGCTTCTTGCAAAGCTAGTGTCTGCAGTTCTTCAAATGAGATAGGCTCCTTGCGTACATCCATTGCTTTGACAAAGTGCTCGTATGGTTCTGGTAAGCTCTAGAGCACTATCAGTACCAAGTCGTCCTCGTCTATACCTCCACCCAGATTCTTCAGTTGTTGTAGCAACTCTTTAACAATATTGAAGTGCTCTTCGAGTGAGATACCTGCAACCATCTGCAAAGTATTCAACTTTCTGCGTAGCATCCTCTTCCTTCCTCGAGCAGCTCCTTCGTGCTTCTTGGTGAATGTATCCCAAGCATCTTTAGAAATGTTAGCCTCCAAGATATCCATGAATTTCCGAGTCTTTTATGGTCATCTTGATGATGACAAGTGCTTGTTGATCTCTTTTGTTCCAAGCTTTGACAGCAGCTGATGATTCGATAGGTCTTTCTTCATCACTCAGCACTATGTCCCACAAGTCGTAGTTCTGGAAAATGGCTTGAACTTTGAAACACCATACTGGAGAGTTTGTGCTATCCAACTTATGATGATCATGAAGCAAGTTATCACTAACGTTAGCCATCGATAGAAAGTAAAGTGGGTGCTAAAAATCTGAAACTCCCTAAGGTGGTAGTGGAGGTGGAAGTAGTGTCCACATGTTAATCCTCTGCTATCTCGTCTAACACGGCAAAAATCTCAGAAACGTGAAAATCGATCGTTAAGGGTTTCAAAAGTGCAGTCAAAGTTCCGTTGACCAAGGGTTCCCCAAAGTGTAACTTCCTTATACAAGATCCGTTTGGGTCGAAAGTTGAACCGTTGGAAAGCTCTTTGCAAATCCCTTACACAAAGATGGAGCTTTTTTTGACCCATATCCACTCTCAGATTTGCCTAATTCGACCTCCTTCCCCTTCAAAAATGCAGTCAAAGGTAGTTTGACCAGAAATTTACGCCTTCTTTCTCACTTTTCAGTTGAAGGTGGTGTGTTTATTCTATGTCTCTTTCACTCTCTGGTTTTTCATTCTCTTTGCTAATGCTCGTACCTAAGCTCTGATACCATGTTAAAGAACCAAACCAAGTGAATAGTCTCCACTGTAGAAGATATATCAGTAAAGGGATCAGTCGACTCATCATCTCCCAAGAGGGGAGTTGTTATATACTCTAACCTATGGACAAGAGGTTAGTCACTAGTCAGTCATTAGTCATAGAGATGTGCCTATAGAGGTGACTATAGAGGTGAATATAGACTAGACATATCTTTAACACTCTCCTGTGCCTGCTGCTGTACTCTCGTCTACGGATTACAGAGCTTTGCAGACCATACTTGCAAGGTACATGTTATGATATCCGTCCCACCCTCGTTTCAGTACCGACATCATCTGGACGTGGCCCTCCCCCCCTTCGCCCCTCCCCTCCGGAAGCTCCAAAAAGCTTACAGCGCTGATCATGCAACATAAACTCTCTTTCCTTCTTTGATTCTCTCAGTGAAACTGTTTCAAAACTTTGAGCTTCTTTTGAGGATGTATGTCAACTGATTTGACGTCATCATCGGCAGGGACCAGCAGAGTCTCTTCCAGCGTGAGCAGCGTTTGACATTCTCGTTTCCTTGTCATTCGTACATATCATCACCTGGAGCGATCTTTGTCAGTCACACTTGTGAGGAGGCTCGCTGCTGTTGGCTAGACAGATTGAGTTTCATGTGGATTTCCACTGCCCTTTCCTGTCTTGTTCATAGGGTTTTCCAGTGCCACCGCATCTCTGCTAGAGAGAGAAACTATTACTTGCTTCCTGGAAATGCAACAATCTCATGATGCCATTTAGAGAGGCTACAAGCTCAACCTGACATCGAGAAACATGCTCGAGAATTCCAGACTACTTCCGAAAGCCTGGCTACGTGTCACCCTCAAAGGACTGTAGTGTGATCGGAACTTTATTTGGTTTCGATGCAACGACTTCGTCCCTGTCTGCCTTCCCTGGTTGAACTCGTAGGTCCACCAGAAGGAGGTCTGGAAACATCCACTTACTTCTCTCAAGCACATTCCGAATCATATAGCGCGAGGATCCCTGAAATGGCCACAGATTTGGCTAGCAAAGCCTGCAAAATACATGACTGGTTGCATGTTTTCAACTCAAGACACTCGAGCTTCACTGATGACATGCATTTTATGGAAGAAGCTTGAAGCTGACCAATCCATATCTGGTCATCAGAGTGATGTTGTTTAATAAAACTGTGACTAAATAAGTTCCTCTGGATTAGCAGAGTTAAGAGCCCTTGAAGTCAGCGAGTCAGACCCTTCACATATACTTAGAGCTACTGAGATTCAGCACCACTACAGACGAATGCATTTGTTCATCTCATTTTGTTGTGCAGGTAATGTGTCCCCAACTGTCAACTACCTGGACTTGACTGGTCTCGTCTGTCTGCTCTTAGACTAGTGGCTCAGCCACTGTCTGTAGCTTTGTGGTAAAATCTGAGTGAAATGGCACACTTCATGTCACCAGAGTTTGCACATGGGCGTCCAAATTCCTATCATTCACTTTCATTTGGTGAATACTTTCGAGGGGAATAACAGATCGACATTCCGGTGGGTCGGTCGCGTCGCCATTCCTTTTGGAAGATGGTTTGTATCATGCTTAGCAGATCCAAAGGCAGCACATGTGGAGGAGGTCCGGAGATCTAACTAGTAAGCTCATCAGCGGCCATAAAGAAAAGCATGCTTGAAATCTAAACAGGGAATACGAAAACATAAGGTCTGGAAGGAAGGAAGGAACGGGTGGGAATCACTACTCAATGTACACTGCTGAGAAATCCTCGGCATTTCTGCTATATCCAGACCAGTGAGTGACGTGTTACCTGCTCTTACAATCATGTAAACCTGCAAACTTGTGGTTGTCTGAAAATGAGCATTGAAGTAAAGGTCAACAGAGAGACAGAGAGAGAGAGAGAGGGAGGCACACACATTCATCGCTCACTCACTCTCTAGCAGCATGCAGGAGGAAGGAGGAGGGGGAGGAGATCTTGAGTACAGACTGCTAACTAGTATGTATCATAGAGAGCTGGTGGATCGGTTCGCTCACTGCGTGTGAACTTCATTTTGGAGCATGAGTTTATGCAGATACGGACTCTCAAGGGTTGAAATTGCTGCACGTAGTCATGGCTGACCTGACGTGACGACTGCTGCTGAGATTATGCATATGCATGCTTGGCTGCCGTCTGAACGCATCCCTCAACGACTTCCATGGACCTGCTGCGTCCTCAAAGCGTGTAAAGACTTAATTGCCAGTACTTTTCCTGCATGAGCATGCAATTCTTGGAATCACGACACAGAAGGTTTTTTGCTGCTGCTGCTGAATCTGAGCTGAGCTTAGCTTTCCTGGTTCACGTGCGAGGCTGATCTTCAATATAAGGGGAAGTATCAACCCTCTCACGACATGCAGAGATGGTCGGATGAACCGCCTGCTTACGACCGATGATCACAGAAATCTGCACAAATCACTCACCACACAGACGACATTCAGCTCAAAGTCTGCCACAGTTGAGAAAATGGGATGTCCATGAAGAAGTTTTCATATGCCTGGCCGGATAAGCTTGAGAGCCGGAGCGGAAGAAGGTCCCCATCTCTCAGAGAAGACTTCAGAGAAGTACCTTCAGGAACTACTGCTGCTGCTAATGGAGCGACCACAAGAGGTGAAGCTCAGCACATTCTTGCCGACGATTCACATCTCCGGCAATTTTACTAGTCCTGTTTTTGACATGACGAGTTCGGAAGAAGTCTTTCTTTGAGACCGTAGGCGAAGAAAGAGTGGAGTTCCTAGGCCCTGCTGCAAGCTTTATGGTTTAGTAGATATGTTTGCGTTCGTACCCTTTTGCCTCGTGCAATTGGCTGACGGGTCGATCCTCAGCTGCAGCAGCTGATTCTCAAAGCTTGAAAGGTAGTGATTGTTGATGCATGTTCATGTACCAGTTGACGTTAGGTATTTTGGGCTAGCTGCTGGTGCTGCTGCATGTAAGAAGCAGCAGCAGAACTGAGCTTAACTTTCGTCAGTAGTGGTCTAAAAGACAAGTTGAAGTCATTAACGACATTCATCCATCTTCGATCATTTTCTTCTCGTGGAGGACGATATCATCATATCATACGGGGGATCTAGGCATCATTCTCGGTGCCTAGATCTACTGGAGTTCCAATCACTTCATTCTGAACCCGACGCACCAGATTCACAAGGGAAAATGGAAGTAGGAATGGATGGATCAACCAGTAGCAGGCCAAGGCTCGCCGATGAAGTAAGAGCAAGTTAGGTGTCGATGATGAATGCTGTTAGTCTCAAAAGCTGAGGGAACCACAACACTGGAAGAAAATGAAACGACACAAACACTCATCAACCCACTTTCCATCACCTAACAGGAATAACGTACAAACGTTAAAATGAGATATATGTATATGCTGCTGTAGCTGTACCACCAAGGCAACAGAAAGTAGGTGAGCTGAAAACAATCACATTGCATTCCATTTACGGCACAGAAAGTCTGCACATTAAAATACCTACATGGAAAAGAAATCATGTCAGAGTGAGTTTTCTATCCAGCATGACAGACCAATGAGGGATGTTGCTGTATCCATCCATGCTTATTCTGCTCACTCTGCATTGCTTTGATCTCCTGCATCCGCAATCGGATGCCAAGGCTTAGGAGTGGATCCGAGAAGCTGCTGCACTTAACATTGCACTGGTCACTGGACTCTGCTAGGCGAATGTATTAGTTACACATCCCACTGTCAAACTGTCAGACACAAAGAATTCGAGATCTGATTGCAGCTGCAGGGGTTTACTCTTGAGTTTCAAGGCGGACTCAGAAATCTTATGCAGCGGCAAGAGCAAGATCGAGGACAAGTTAAAAATTGGTGGTGGTAAACTCTCTCTCTGAGATGTGCATGCTACTGTCTGTCTTGTTTCTCATCGCACTTTCTTCATAAACTTCCTTACAGTCAATCATTTACTCAGCTTATGACTTGTCGTTTTCGGTGATGCATGCTAATGCGGCCAGCCGTGTATGTAGTTACTCGAATCACGTTAGCCCTCCAGACTTAATTCTGCAATTACTTGTGTGTTCTTCAAAAGAGGAGGCACACTCCCTCAGGCTGCATGCCATGCGGAGCCCATTCTTGCATGCGCACCCTTGAGACCCCTTGAGACCCTTGAGACCCTTGAGCTTCATGATCTTCTTCATCCATTCATTCGTCGACTTCCTCAAAGTTTATCGATCATAAGAAAGTCACTCCTTCCACACTCCGTCAAAAACCGCGGAGCTCGAACGAGGTTCTCCATTCACTACGCATGCAGTTTGTAACTTTCCATGGCATTAGCACTGAAGTGTAGCTTTAAAGTATGTTGCTTCAAGTGCTGCTGCTACCACCGTTTGTGCATGCATTCCACGGACTCCTATCCATGCATAGATTCCTATGCTCCTCTCCTCTCCCTCCTCTGGAGAATTCATCCATGTAAGTTGGACTAGTAGTTGGTCTACCAGTGCAAGCACTCCCGCCACACATTAGGTTTTCTGAAAGTATTTGAATGGGACCTTCGTCCGCATGACTTCCTGTTTCTGTCCCTGGGTGCAGCAGTACGAGTGCACTCATGAATATTAAACACCTTCTTGCTTGAATCATCTTCCGCATTCGTACAAGCAAACAAGATCATAGTCCAGTCGCATCGATAAACTGGCAGCTGATTTAGTTCATAAAGTGCTTCAGTTAGCAACAGAAAAAACACAACTGTGAGTACTTTAGTGGAACCACTGAAAGTTCAATCTCCGAGGGATGATCGAGACCCCCAAGGGGACTCGTAGCTTAAAACTGGCTGGCTGGCCGGCTGCTTAGCTCAGCACCTGATGTATTTTCATGCAGCATGCTCAAGCTGCCGTGTCTGATCAAATCTAGACAAGCATCCCGAAAATGAACTTAACGTACATGTGAGTGAGTCATTGTCTACTAAGTGCCGTGAATGTCCAGAGGAGTGGATGGGAGAATCTTCCTTTGCTTGTGTCCACCGTCCTCCTACTGCTCCTCTTCCTACCTACAAGAGCAGCGATTAAAGAAAGCTTCGTCGTTGGGAGAACAGTCGGTAGACATAGGCATGGAAACGGAGTGCTGCCGGGCGTTTTAAAGTTGGGGCCTAAAAGTACAGCGAGGGGAGGTCGTGCCTACCATACCTGTGCCTGCCTATTACTGCAAATCTAGAGCTGCCGCTGTGCCTAAAGGGAAGCCGAAGCCGAAGCCGAAGCCAAAAGCCACAGAGAGAGAGAGAGAGAGAGAGAGAGAGAGAGAGAGAGAGAGAGAGAGAGAGAGAGAGAGAGAGAGTTAGCTAGACAGCAGTAGCGAAGAAATATTCTAACAGATACAAGTGAGATTCGAGGTCCTTCGCATGCAACTGAGCTGACGAGAGGATTCTGAGCATCCTGAACAAGTGCCAAGCAGAGTAAAGAACGAAGAAGAAGAAGAAGAAAAAGGAAATGGATAAAACGATATGATACTGAAGGGTTTACAGTTCAGGCACTGATAGACGGACTGACAATCTGTGGTCTGTACGACCTCCCTTCTGTCCGTGCATGAATTACAACATCATCATCAGTCAAGAACGCCGGAGATGTCCTTCAGTCTAAGTCTCAAAGCCCTACGCCAACTGCATGCAAATACTTGAGAGCCCGAGGACTTTTCATTGACCTGCTGCCTACCGACAAGCATTAACTCGTCGGTCCAATAGCCCATCTTCCCATAGCCGGAGCAGAGTGGGGTCGAGTCCCCTTGCCGGGAGTGCTCAGTCTGTGAAAGGGTAGCGGCTTCGGGCTGCCCAAACGACCCACAGCGAAAGAGATTGAATGAACCAAAACAACTGTTTCCGCATCCTTCACAAGAGAAAATGAAATTGACGCGCTGCCTCATGGGAAGGTAAGGGCTTTCTGGAATCTTTCAAAGACGCCAGAGGAGCGTAATAAATTGGCGACTTCGTCTACTGCTGCAGCGGACAGTTTGATACATTCTCGTGAAACTTATGTTCA
This sequence comes from Asterella californica, assembly GCA_036924285.1. Classification (NCBI taxonomy): domain Eukaryota; kingdom Viridiplantae; phylum Streptophyta; class Marchantiopsida; order Marchantiales; family Aytoniaceae; genus Asterella; species Asterella californica. The sequence continues at coordinate 19,860,861 of JAYKYS010000008.1, forward strand.
TTGTTATCCTCCAGAGTCCGCCATGTTGTTTTCATCGTTATCCTCCAGACTCCAGACTCCAGAATGCTGTTGTTCGTGTGTGAGCGTGTTGGAAGAGTGTGAAAGCACTTGCCAAAGCAAAAGTGACTCAGAGGCAGACAGTGTCGGAGCATGAGCGTTCGTTGTGTTTGCGTGCAATCTCAGTTCATAATCTCATAGAGTTTAGACATGTTCCGCTGGCGGATCTAGATGTTTCCATTTTCTCTTAAAAGTCTAAAATGACTGTGAAGATGCGAAGCAAGTTCTGCATGTGTCGCATTTTCACAGTATCCTCTGACTTCCACTCAGAATGCGATCCACATATGCGGATGTAAGCTTCTCGTTCAGTGCGAGTTTCACGTATATAAAAAGACGAGCTTCCTAATTTTTTGCCAGAGGCAGGAGTTTTCTTGATAGAGTTCTGTCAGCTGAAACTAAACTGTGAGATTCACCAAATCGAATACGTCACAAAAGTTGTACACTTGGGCTGGTGAGTCGATACTCCATGTTCCTACACTGTCAATGGGAGTATTATTAGATGTGACACTGTGAAGAATGAATCATGCATGCTTTGTTGAAGGATAATAAGTTCACGTTCTTTCTCTTTTGACTAGGACCTTTGACTATGACCTTTCAGTTCCCTTCTCCCTCTTCTGTATCTGTTCCGTAACTCTCTCTAGTGTAACTGTGTTGTAACTCCTTTCTTGTAATACCTCCTTGTAACTCCTTGTTCCCGTTTCCTTCTCTGAGGCACCCCCAATGACCTCTACTCTGGAGATGATGACAAGTCTATTGTCTGATCCCCTGTACGCAGCTTCAGCTGTGGTGTGAGCTCCTGCTAACTCTCTGTCTTATTCAACATGGTATCAGAGCAAGGCAGCGAGAAGCAAGAGAGAGAGAGAGTTTTTGCAAGGGGGCTTGACAGGAAGAACGGAAGGTTCCATCTATGGAAAAGAGAGTATGAGTGAGGATGGAGAAGTACTCTTGACTGTGAAAAACGCGGATGTGGGCAGTAGTGTGAGTGCTAAGAATTTTTTCGTTTTTGGAGACTATTTTACAGTTCCAGAGAGTTTGAAATCCGTTTGTGAGGGGTTTCTGGACGTTTTTTGACGATTTCAAGGGCACCCACCTTTGGTGTCTTGTCAGGAAGGGTCGAATTAAGTAGGATACACCCTTTCTTGGATTTTTTGTCATGGTGAAAAGTTACCGAAACTCACCTTTGACCAGCGTTTTGAGGGGGTTAGAGACGTTTTCTGCGAATTTTGAGGGCACATTATCGGTAGAAAAAGGCTCCGCCTTTAGGTAGGGATTTTGGAATACCTTTCCAAAGAAATTTTTTCCGACCGATTCTGACCTCGTTTGCGACCTGTCAGAAACTTCTGTCGAACTTTGACCGTCGATTTGAAGGCCTTACAGACCTTTTTTGGAGAAACTAAAATTTTCCGAGGTCTACCCTTACCCCACGCCCCCCGCACTTAAGGGTCCTACTTTCACTTTGCCAACACGCATACCAAGTTTCATTTCAGTTCGAGACCAGGTTAGACCAGGTTCGTGACAGTGCACAATGACGTCAGTTACCATAACAGAGAACTTACTTTCTGATTCTCATAAGTTGAATACTTCGAAGTACCCTATTTGGAGAGCTAGGGTACAGGCCATACTTGCTGGATATGACTTGTGGAAGTTTGTTACTGGCTTACAAGAGAGACCCACTGTTGCTGAAGAAGCTATCGTTTGGGATAGACGTGATCAGTTAGCACTTTTTTGTCATCAAGATGATAGTGAAAGATGCTGAACTAGTTGATATCCTAGATACAGAAACTTCGAAAGAAGCATGGGATACCTTTACCAGGAAACATGAAGTGGCGAAAGAGGGGAAGTTGAGAGTTCTTAAGGGTAAACTCGCAACCTTGCAGATGCAAGAGGGTAAGAGCATTGAGGACCATTTTATGGCCCTCAAATCTATCTTACAAGACATCAAAACCTTAGGAGGAAGAGTTGAGAGTTCAGAAGCTATTCATTCGTTTCTTGAAAGTCTCCCTTCTGCTTATGAGGCTTTTGTGAAGGCTATGGAGGTACGTCCTGGAAAGATTGACATGGACGAACTGGTGCTACAAGAAGAGATCAACATCGAACAGAAGAACAAAAGAAAAGCAGCAAGTGACGAATCTGTTTTGCTGCACATCAACAAACAGAGAGGGAACTTTCGAGGGAAGAGGAAACCATTTCCTCTCAACAAAAGGTGGAATAGCAATGCTGGATCAAGCAACCAAGGAGGAGGCTCTTCTGCACATGCACAAGGTGACAAGAAGCGCAAGAATGGAAACTGTCACTACTGTGATAAACCAGGCCACTTTGCTCGTGAGTGCAGACTGAAGGCAAGACACGAAGGTACTGATAAGAGCAAAAACAGAGCAAATCTTGCTCAGGCTAAGTCTCTAGGAAAAGGTAATGAGCAGCTGTTTTTTACTGCTCTGTACACTAGTAAGTTAGATCATCCATGGTGGATAGATTCTGGAGCATCTAACCATATCTCTTCCATTCGAGAGTGGTTCCACAACTTTCAGGAGATCATCAATGGACCAACAGTTGGTCTAGGAGACGGTGAGAGATACGAAGTTAAGGGACAAGGTGATATTCACCTCCAACTACCTACTGGAGCAGTATTTCGAGTTGAAGGAGTTTGGTACATACCTGGAGTGGTGCATAACTTGCTCAGTGTTGGGAGGTTAGTCCAAGCTGGTTTCTACATCAACTTCAACAACAAAGGATGCACCATACAAGACAATCAAGGTGTAGTAGCAAGAGGTAATGTGATAGGTCATTTATATGAGCTTGAAGCTACCTCCTTACCTGAAGTTTTGCTTGCTGCTACTGTACAAGAGAAGACGGATTTGTGGCACAGAAGATTAGATCACATGAGTTCAGATAGAATGAACTTGCTGTACAAGTTCAACCTAGTTGAAGGAGTCCAGAAACTCGATTCTTTGCACAAGCCATGTGAGATCTGCTTGAAGGGAAAACAGGTTCAGAAGAAGTTCCCTTCAGCAGCAAGAAGGGCTACAACTCCACTAGATTTATTGCATATAGATCTAGCAGGACCCATTGATCCTCCATCATTAGGTAGAGCTGAATATTACCTTTTGATAGTTGATGATTACTCACGAAAAATGTGGGTGAGGTTTCTGAGAAACAAGAATGAAGCTTTCACACACATGAAAGACTTCATAACTGAAGTTGAGCTTCAGAATAGCAGAAAAATTCGAAAAATCAGGAGTGACAGAGGAGGGGAGTTTCTGTCCAAAGCCGTTGATGCTTTCTACAAGTCCAAAGGCATCATACGACAACTAAGTGCACCTTATACTCCACAACAAAACGGGGTGGTGGAAAGGAAGAACAGAGTGGTTGCTGAAGTAACCAGATGTCTACTCAAGGATGGAGGACTACCTAAGAAGCTGTGGGCTGAAGCGGTTAACACTGCAGTTTACCTTCTCAACCGGAGTCCAACAAAGGTGGTGGAAGGTATGAGCCCTGAAGAGGCTTTCACGGGTATAAAACCTGATATCTCAAATCTTCGAGTTTTTGGATGTAAGGCCTATGTACTTGTACCTAGAGAGTTGAGGAGGAAGTTAGACGACTGCTCTAAAGTTTGCACTTTCATAGGCTACTCTGAACAAACGAAGGGATACAGACTACTTGACAGCAAAGAGAAGATTATCATTAGTAGGGATGTGTTCTTTGATGAGGCAAATCAAACTGCTCATCTTGAGGTAGAGAAGAAGGAGACTACCACTACCTCCAATGGTACTAGTCTAGCTTTCAGATTTCCTCTTTCTGATATGTTACAAGATAATCAGTTTGATGAGAATGTATCAGAAGCTGTTAGAGGTGGTGTAGATGTTGATGTTGCTCAAACAGAAGATATCGTGCACTCACCTGAGTTGGTGGTAGATCTTCCCACACAAGTTACAGTTCCAACTTCAGTACCTGAACAAGTGCTTCAACCACTTCCGAATCAAGTAAGAAGATCTACTCGAATCAGGAGAGTACCTGCTCGACTTGCTGAGATGTGGTTAGCAGAGGCGATTGACAACGCAGAACCACTGAAGTTCGAAGATGCTATGAAGTCTGAGAAGTGGACAAAGGCAATGAAGGAGGAGTTTACTGCATTGCAGAAAAACGATACTTGGTTCTTGACAACTCTTCCTGAAGGGAAGAAGTTGATTGGAACCAAATGGGTGTACAAAACGAAGTATCATGCTGATGGTACAGTTCAGAGATATAAGGCTCGACTTGTAGCCAAGGGCTATCTACAGCAGCAAGGGGAGGACTATGGTGAGACATTTACTCCTGTAGCGAAGATGAGTTCAGTTAGGCTGCTGATAGCATATTCTATGCTTCATAACTGGAAAGTATGGCAACTAGATGTGAAGAATGCTTTTCTGAATGGTAAGATACAAGAGGAAGTATACATACAGCAGCCACAAGGTTTTCAGGTTGCTGGAAAAGAACAGTTAGTATACAAACTTCGTAAAGCCTTGTATGGCCTTAAGCAAGCTCCTAGAGCTTGGTTTACTAGGATAGACAGTTTCTTAAGGAAGAAGGGTTTCTCTTCTACAAGGGGAGATCCTAATCTATATATCCTAGTTACAGCAAAAGGGAGAGTAGCGTTGCTGCTGTATGTGGATGATGTAATCCTTTCAGGCAGCGATGAAGAGGCTATCTCTTTAGTGAAGTTACAGTTATCTACAGAGTTCGAGATGACTGACCTGGGCAGACTTACCTACTGTCTTGGAGTTCATTTAGTCGAAGATGGAGAAGATCTGTACCTTATACAGGATAAGTACATCAACGATACATTGAGGGAGTATCAGATGCAGGACTGCAAGCCAGTGCCTACTCCAATGATACTTTCGAAGGATTGGTCTACTCAGCATGGATTTGACGAAGCGGTTGATAAAACTGAGTACAGGAGACTAGTTGGAAAGCTGATCTACTTGGTTGTAACGACCAGACCAGATCTAGCTTACGCTGTAAGCAAGCTTGGCCAGGAGATGGAGGACCCAAGAGTTCCACATTTGAAGGCAGCGAAACGAGTACTCAGGTACTGCGTTTCATGGACTGAAGTTTACTTCAATTACTCCTAAAGTTCTACCAGGCTTTACGGATGCTGACTGGGCAGGTGATGTCATAGACCGGAAATCAAGATCTGGTTATGCCTTCCTGCTTGCAGGTGCAGCTGTAACTTGGCAAAGTAAGAAACAGAAGGTTTCTTCTTTGTCATCCACAGAAGTCGAATATCGTGGACTGTGTAATGCAGTTCAGGAAGTCGTGTGGATAAGATGGATGCTGGAAGATCTGGGAGAGGTTCAAAGAGAACCAACTACCATTTTCACTGATAACATGAGTAGCATTGCTCTTGCCAGAAATCCAGTCCATCATGCGAGGACAAAGCACATTGAGGTGCAGGTCCATTTTATTCGTGACAAAATACAAAGTGGAGAGGTATGTGCCACTTGGGTACATACTGATGACCAACTAACAGATATATTCACTAAACCATTGTCTAAACCTCAGTTGATAAACTGAGAAATGGCCTTGGTATATGTGAACTGCCCGTGATCTTACGAGGGGGTGTTGAAGGATAATAAGTTCACGTTCTTTCTCTTTTGACTAGGACCTTTGACTATGACCTTTCAGTTCCCTTCTCCCTCTTCTGTATCTGTTCCGTAACTCTCTCTAGTGTAACTGTGTTGTAACTCCTTTCTTGTAATACCTCCTTGTAACTCCTTGTTCCCGTTTCCTTCCCTGAGGCACCCCCAATGACCTCTACTCTGGAGATGATGACAAGTCTATTGTCTGATCCCCTGTACGCAGCTTCAGCTGTGGTGTGAGCTCCTGCTAACTCTCTGTCTTATTCAACATGCTTATCTGTCTTCACGCTTGGTGACTTCTCAGGGATTCGTACGAAGGTTGAAACTATATCATTGGCAGTACGGAAAACTGCTGATGACAATCACCCATTCTTTTGAATGTGGTGTGGACCTCAAACTGAAAAATGACTGAAACTTTGGTGGAACAGGTCGGTCGAATCGTACTACTTTTCTGCTCATGGCATCTCCTGCCAATATCGCTGTAATGAGTGGTAATGTTGATAAGGTGAATGCGATCTAGATTCATAGTCTGTAACACTAGAAAACACAAATGCTCGTTCAGGAGGATCTGGATAAGCTCTCAAATTCTCATATGAATGTATACGTTGATCTCCACTTATAATGTGCTTTTTGACTAAGTCTGTTTTCTGAATCCTTTCTCTACCGAGATTTGTATTCTACGAGATAGAAGAGCTGAAACTAGTTAGATGAATATGCTCTAGTGTGAGAATGGAAAAGGACCTCTTTCGATGTACATTTCGGATAAAACTGTTACTGTTTTGAATATATTTTCTGTTTGCAGAAGTGAGGGATTTCATAGAGCATTTATAACCATGACAAGTTTTGCTTTTTGTAGATGCTAAAATAGAAATATTTAAGATAACATGTTCATAATAATGAACTTGTTTTTAATGATTTTTATCGTTTACACGCAAGACTTAGACTAAGTGTTTTAGGAGAACTTGTTAACTATCTCTTTCTTTATTATGATTTTTTTATTTCATCGTTCTCTTAATATGTATAATATTTATAATATTCTTCTAACATACAATACTAGACATCCTTCAAAACACAACACAAATGTTTAATCCGTTTAGATTTCCAAGTAGTTTAATTATACTTATAATTTAATATACATATACATATATATCCAAATAAATTAATATTAATGATGGATAATAAAATAATATTTAAATACATAATTATCTTTTTAAAATCTCCAGCCATATCTTTTAATTAACAATATGTTTATTTTTTGCATGACGATACGAGTGGATGGAGAAATAAAAAAATAAATAGAACGCGTGCAAACGCAGCGCTTACCCAATAAAACGTAATTTGATTGTTACCCTTTGTATATTTTCTAACTACTCTGCACTACACTCTCATATATTTACTAATTTCTTTCTTTTCCACCTCAGAATGTAATTTTCCATATAACTCTTAATAGAGAAAAGAGGCAGCACAATGAAGCTTCAAAGGGTTTAGAAGTAAGGCATTTCATGAGCAGTGATTTCTGGCGCATATGATATGCACGAGATCTTCCTACTCTAAATAAATAAATAAATAATTATTATATATAAGATGGAGGAGGTGTATATTCATGGGAAGGGTTCAATTTACTATTCCAACCCTTTCGTAAGATTAATTTATTACTTAATCTTTCAATCAAGAAAGGTTAGGTGATTAAATATAGTTTATTATCAGCAGATGCTCGCATTTGTGAGGCACCCATGTATATTCATTCCCTTCATTAGTTCGATTTATGATTTAATCTTTAATTTCCCGTGGAGAAAGGTTAGGTAATAAATCACTTGTCTGGTTGAATTAATATTTCTTTGCTAGTAGCTTTCTGTATTTCTATATTAATAATATAATAATAATATATTAAATACGTTTATATGTTTATACTGCATTTGTCTTAGAAACCTGTTTGGTTCATTATCCTTATAGGTTATGTCGGGATATTCGGGCATCTCCAGGTCCAGCTAACGTTTAATATTTAGAGATAACTTAGGTTCAGCTAACATTTAATATCTAGAGATAACTTTAATAAAAATTATTACATATTCTTGAAAGTTTAACGTTTTATTTTGAACTGCTCAAAGAGAAAGAAGAAATGGAGTTTAATTTTGTACTAAAAACTTTAAAGAAACAGAAACATTCACTTGGATGCATACGTGCAAGAAACGGATAATAGAATTATAAACTTAGGAATAAACTCTCTTTCTCTTCTAAACAAATACTCCGGCTTTGCTTTGACTTTCATTTTCCAGAAATAATTTATTAAGTGGTTAAGGAGATGGAGGAAAAAAAGAGAACGGTGACAGTGAGACCCTAATACGATCTTTCACTGGTACATGTTAAGAATAACTGGTACTGGACTGTTTAATACTTGATGTTAGCTGCCATCTAACTGAAACAAACAAACTGATTATGCATGGAATGTTCCATGAATAAGTGGTATTAGAGTGTTTAATACTTGATGTTAACTGCCATGTAACTTAAACAAGGTGACTATGCATAGAAGCCATTGTCTTTGCTGTCGGGAGTCGTCCTTGTTAGTGCAAAGTGGACCCTAAGTAAGTAAGACCCATGACAAATCACAGTCAGACATTCACCGAGAGACAAACAAGGGAAGGTCCTTTTAGGCGTACCAATCCATAAACCCCCTTTTTATGTGATTAATTAAAGTTATGCAAGATGGAAGGAAAAAGATAAGTTAAAAAATTCAGTGTTCTTGTTCGTGATCATTTACTTATGACTGTATGTTTGTTTTGAAATCAACTATTTTAGACAAGATTGATAATGAATAGATCGATTATCTGAGTAGACATAGTGGGTCTCTTGAGAAATATGATAAACTGGTACGCTCAAGATAAGATTAGTGCGACTGAAATGATATATTTAGCTATAACTTTTTGCATATATATAAAGTTGCCATAGTGGTAATATTCTTAGTTTACAAATCTTAAGTCGAGAGCTCAAATCTTCCAGGATCCATTTTAAGAATAGAAAACATAGAAAACAGAGAAATATACTCTTCCGAAGAAAAATTACAAAGGTGACTTTTATAGCAAGATCTGGTCTCTACGAGCAGAAAATTATCATTCTAGTATTTTAATACTTAGATATTAAATATATTTAATAATCTAAAAATTTAGATTCTGATTCATTCTGAACATAAATAATTCAACTTTAATAATCAAAAGTTACTGTTATACATGAATCATTCTGAACACAAATAATCCATCTTTAATAATCAAAAGTTACTGTGATAAATGTATCGTTCTGAACACAAATAATTCAACTTTAATAATCAAAAGTTACTGTGATACATGAGGTGAACTGAGCTCAGGTGATTATCTAAAAATTTAAAAAGATATTTAGAATAATAAATTATGTTCAAAATATATCAAGATCACATCTGATTCATTCTGAACAAAACTTATTCATCTTCAATAATCAAAAGATACTTTGATACATGAAGTGAACTAAGCTCAAGTGATTATCTAAAATTTAAAGAGATACTTGGAATAATAAATTATGTTCAAAATATATCAAGATCACGTCTGATTCTTCTGAACAGAAATAATTCATCTTCAATAATCAAAAAATACTTTGATACATGAAGATGATTATGCACGCTCAGATGGATGTGTAGCAATATGGAGAACCAGCTGGAGAGTCAGTCAGTCAGACCAAAAAGATTGAAAGATCATTTCTGCTCATCACACCCTCATGAGTCATAGATACGTCAAGTCAGAATAAGAGAGTGAAGAAGTAGATAGTATCTCCGACGGTTTTCATATGTGAGAAGTCATGAATAAATAATGTACACGGCGGTCAGATCATGTTACCCAAATCTACCAACTGGATGGATGGATGGATGGATGGAAGGATGGATGTTCTAGCTTGACGGTGTCCAACACTACAACTACAATCCACTAATGTATCTTATCTATACATGTACTAACGGATGGAAAAAATGGATTGCTCTCGCTCACTTCTGTTGCTTGTCCAAGTTTTAGCTGAAGCTTCGAGGGAGAACTTCTCGATGCAGCTGCTCCGTCTTCGAATGTCTCTATTCTAGGGCCCAACTAGATACTACATCCATCCTACTAAGTTAAACCCTCTTCGGCCAAATAATCACGTTCATCTTTAGAGGTGAACCAAGTCGTTGGATACTGCCTGTGGCTAGCTACGCTCTTTGTTAACTCGACTCGGTACATCCATCCAGTTTACCGTACTATTAGAGTTAGAAGCATTGATCCAGGGTAGAGTAAGTTTGTCCTTTTCTAATCTAACCACACACTTCGGTCTGCATTGATACATCAGCGGTTAGGTTAGTTGGTCGTGTCCTGACCGGCGTGATCACTCGACTCCTGACTGTTGTCGTGATATTCCTGATTCCTGATACGAGTTCTCGTCGCACGGGTCGTCTGCGACGAATGGTGTGTCGTAACGCTCCATTTCCAGCGGCTTGTATCGAAGGGCGCAAAGCACGAAGGCGACGAAGTTAAGGATGCTCAGAACCGCCAGAAGCCAGTAGAAGCGGTCGACGTGCCCGACGTTCAGATCGTCATTCGGTATCCATTCCCCCTCGGCATTGTCTCTTGTGAGCTTGTTCACCACAGTGATCAGAACTGTGCTCAAATAGCTTCCTCCGGCGTTAGTGAAGAGCTGGATAGCGTTGCTCACGCTTCGCAGGGATTCGGGACATTGGTCGTAGAACATTTCGAGCAAGCCTATGAATACGAAGATCTCTGACAGTCCGATCAGGAAATACTGAGGGATGAGCCACATGACCGACAGAGGTACTGGTGTCGTCATTTCGTCGTCCAAGTGGGTTCCTACGAAGTTCGAATCTCGTGCCGCCTGCAGTCTCTTGGCTTCGACCAGAGCCGAAACTACCATCGAAAGGATCGAGAGGAATAGACCCACTCCCATTCGTTTCAAGTCGCTGAACCCTTTGGGATGGCCCGTGTACCTACGAAGAACGGGCACTAGCCATTGATCGTACATTATAACCCCGATCACGATGGTAATCTGCTCGACTACAGAGAGTGTCGCTGATGGAATTTTGAAGGATCCGAACACTCGTGTGTCCATTCCTGCCCCTTGCACCACAAAGATGGTCGCCATTTGCATGTACACTGTGGCGTAGATGATTGTTGTTGCGAATATCGGCAGTAAGCGCAGAACGGATTTCACTTCCTCCACCTGAGTGACAGTGCAGAGATTCCACTGGTTCACCTTCCCCACGGCTTGTACGTGCTTCTCGTCCTCAGGAGTCCATAACGAAGCTTTGTCCAGAATTCTGACACAACAATTTCAGTTTGAGGGTCAAGCAGAATGCACCACCTGTGTTCTACTGTTAGCACCTACTTCTCTTCGACTACGGCACTAGTGTCTTGCAATTGAGCTGGTCAGTAAGTCAGGCCATTCACTTTTGTAGGTTCGGTTGGATGGTACTCAGAAAGATGAACCCTTTCGCTATACCACATCAAGGAGAAGCTCAAGAAACCAGCGCTGCTGCAGTTCGACTACATAAACTCTTCGAATTTAAACAATCACTCATCTGAGCGCTCTATAGACCCTAGAACTGTGGATGCAGTCGACCTAATAACCTAACTCTACTGAATAGTGCTCTCTGAAGTTTTCACGGAGCAGTAGTAGATGTCGAACTCGCTACAAACTTCAGAAGCTCAATACATATTCTGGGTTCAAGTGGTCGAACTCTCATGAGTTAAATGCGTAGTATTCGGCAATGGACGTCCGCATGGTGAAGTAAGCTGTGCAGTAACTAAGTGGGATCGATGATTCATTCATCAAGCAGCCCAATGGAAGTTATGGAACCCTACACGGACTAACTTACAACAGTAGTGAAAGGTCCATATGGCCAGACGCAGGCAAGCAGAGTCCAAGTGTCATCAATCAATCTAAATGGCCTTCTCGAGCCCAGCAAACAAAAACTGGCACCTGACATCTTCGAAGTTGTCTACTGGGATATACTGGGATTGACTCAGAGTGTCACACGGTTGTTCTTGGTGTTCTCGTTCGTAGATCTAACATACTGGCGATTCCCACAATGCTTTGCGGGGAAGCATGATTGAGGCATTGAGCAGAGTCTAATAGAGTAAGCAAAGAGACGGACCTGTAATCCTCAGTGTGGTTAATTTTCCTCCTTTTAGCTGATTCCGGGTCACTTTCTTCGTAGAGCTTCTCGACGTCAGTGACCTTGTGTAGAAGCTTGCGGGAAGCAGCAACCAGCACCTGTGCTATCCTCATCACTGCATTTCCTTCAACCTTATGGAAACGGTAGAGTCTGGAGGCGCGGAGGAAATAGAGCATTCCGACGAAGGCTAGCCCAGCAGATATGGCCATTCCCAAGCCCCAGCTCACATCCTCCTGGATGGTCACAATGGCGATTGCAGCTCCCATCGCCCCGACCGTGATCGCCTGATAAATCCAGTTGAAGTACGAACTTCTCTCCTTCTTCTCGATCGGGTCATCATCATCGAACTGGTCGGCTCCAAGGACTGTGATCGGGGGAGTCAGAGCACCGTTGGCAAGTCCCGCTATGTACAGTCCGATCGTGAGAAACGTGCTCTGTACAGGCGTCGCAGATTCGCAATTTATATCCCTCGTGACACATTGTGGAGGCCTCAAGGAGGGCACGTACGTCGATATGGCCACCAGCAACACTCCCTGCAACAGAACGACCGCATCCTTACAAGTTAGTTAGTTAGCGTACCCATCATCGAAACTGCAAAATATTGTCTGAACCAGGAAGCTAGACAGTAGAAACCATCCCTACGATATAATTATGTAGTATGATCCTCGATGAAAACCCTTGTCCTGATTATCAACTTCAGTGTTCTGAGAAACCTTATTAAGGACGACATTCTTTCATTCCAGACATCACTTGAACTTCCTTTCTGTGATCTGTGGAGAAACTATTTGGTATGTATACTTTCTGTTCGACAATAGAGAAACTGGTGGTAAGCAGGATTCGAGTTCGCTCGCTCGCTCGCTCGAGTAGTCGTAACTAAATGTTCTAATTGGCAGTCCATTCCAAATTTGGAGAGAGCTTACAATTCCAAAGAGAAGAGAAAAGAAGAAGGTTGTCCAGTAGCGTCCGAACTTCGAATCGGCCATGAAAGCGCCCAGAAAGGGTGCAATGAAGACGGCACCCAACCAGCTAGTTATAAAGTTCGATGCGTCTGCATTGCCTTGGTGCATGACCGTGGTCAGGTACATCACCAAATTCTTACAGAGACCGAAGAAGGACAAATTTACAAACACCTGTTGCGCTGCAAACACCACCCCAGATTCAACTAACGTATTAGCTCGGAGAAAGGCGGAAGAGAATTCTGAAAGTGATGATTCCCGTTGCTTAACACGCCAACGCATAACAGTTCTAGAACAGAGGTGTGGGAGAATGGTGGAAGGAGTACTCTGCCTGCATACGGGCAGAGAGATCTCAAGACGCTCTGAAAGTTTATGCCATGATAGCAAACAAAGCCAGAATGGAGGAAAATAAGCTGTTGTAGATGGGCTGTACCAATGATGTATTTGGCGGCCGTCCAGCCACCGGTTGTAGCTCTGTGAGCGGGTCGTCCATACCAATCCAAGGTACCATCAAGAGTGTATTCTGTTCTGTCAGAAGTGTTCGTAGATTTGGTGTCCTCACCGTTTTCTGCATTGTTGGTCTTCTCTGCCTGCAAAATCCATCACGGCGGATGAGAAACTTCGAACTCGAACGAGCAGAGCCCAACAGAGTCCAATTCGGAGGCTACGACTTACACTGGACATCGTGATGTCAAATGATAAGCTACCCCCTTGCGTAAAATCGACTCGACAACACTTGTTTCCTCAAGCAACCCTTCGATCGCATCAGGAAGATGCAGCGTCCTGTACCGCTGGAATATTTGCATCACAACGTACTCGAATACCTACCTTTATCGTTTCAGGAGTTTGTGGATGCTCGACCGGTCAACAGACAGGGGAATGGGTTCGTCTAATACATAGATCATAGAACATCAGCCCGAGTTACGGGTAGATAAACGTAACTGACATTGTCTAAGTCAAAGAAGCGTGCTCGCAGTAATCAGCTCTTTTCTTTCGAATCGCGGCTGTCGCGCAGCGAATTCCCTGGCGGAGACAGGTCCGGGCACTACTTGATGTATTACAAAACACTGCAGAATGTTAATCAGGTCAAGCCATAAACCCGGCAGGTCAAAAACCGACTTCAATACTGGGTTCGGGTGGACTATCAACGCAAAGAATGGGACTCGAATAGCTGAGCCCCACTTGCTCAGTTATGGTGGAAGTGTCGAAAGATGCGGTCACAATTCCGCCAAACGCCATGCCAGAAGTGCCCGCGGTGACAGGTGAGTATGAAACTTACCAGAAAATTGAAGTAGTGGTAGGTCACATATATATCACCGGTAGTACGGGTCTTAAAATACGATCTACCTGATTCCGAATTCTGGTTCTGTGGGCAGGCTTATGTCAAATTCTCGGTCATCATCGTCGAGATTTGATTCGCTCGATCGCCTGTCCTGCGCTGCGCAGGGGGAGCCGTTGGGACGATCTTTTCGTCTCGAGTCTCTCTCGCACACGAAGCGCATGACTATGAGAATCAAGTCCCCTCCCCTCCTCGTGACTTTGCTTCTCATTCTGTGCGACGGGACCGAACAAACAGTAACCAAATGAAACGACCCGAATTACTCGAGACGAGTTGTACAGTCTTGCAGCAGCAATCCTCAGCTGTGTTTACTTGAGAGACATTCTGCCGAATACGACTATCTCCTTCAACCCACAACCAAGTTTCTGCGTAAGTCGAACTGCATCAAACGTTATTGGGGGAAAGAATTCTGTCTCTAGAAACTCAAATTTTTCCTCGAACGCGGACGGATTCACTCTGAAGAACACAGTGTCACTCAGAAGTCTGGTGGACCCGGACAAGTGTCTTGTGAGACCATGGCGAACCTAAGAGTGGCACGCTCGACGAGCTAGACACTCAGCCAGTCTAGCTCTATCCGCCACTGAGAAGAGTATTGTTCAACCCACTTGATCTTCTCGGTTTCCTCATCCTTATCCATCCTTCTATCTATCCTTCAGTATCACAGAGTAGATTTGTTTATTTTTCAGAGAAATTCGAACTCCTTCACAGCCAGCAAGGGGACTGCTGGGCGAAGTGCCCATTTTCGACGATCGCTTAAAAACATGCTAGCAGATATCTTAGAGAGACAATTGCGTAAAGGATCAAATCAAAGTGAGTGAAACGTGCGGCGGGCCAGGCAGAATTACCTGAGGTATTATGGGAAGTGTGAATCAGAACAGGAAGCAAGATACTATGTCGCCGCAAGAGGAACTCAAAGGGGTTCAAGAGGAATAAAAACCTTTTTCAACGCCAGATTCCTCGGATCCACTCACTCGCTCGCTGCCTTTCTATAGCATGCCGTAACGACTCTCATGCAAAACAGTGTTTTAACTAGAACAGACGAGATTCTGAACAGTACTTCAGCTACCGAACGCTACGTTGCTTAGATTGGACAACCACAACTTGCTACGAATGTTTCAGAGTGTTCTGAGGTCCAGGAAAACTAACAATCAAGCATCTTTCATCTATGAATCCTCATGTCGTCCTTCCATCTTCTTACAGATAGGAGAACACGTTTCTGCCGCATGCTAGTTATCTGTGTCGCTCGATCAGCGGCACGGCACATTCAATGACCGCTAGATAATCATAAGCTCTTTAGCAATTTCACTCGCCTGGATCCGGACATGACAGGATCGCGAGGTAATCAATCTCGTGGAGCTCAAATTCTCCTAAACCCGCAAGGAATTTGAAGGTGGACTTCTAAAGTGATACAGCTATGCGATGAGCACCCTGCTGAACAAAAACATGATATTCCTCTGTGACGAGGAAATTAAGAAGGAAATTCGGCCACGTGGATACCCATCGTTGTTGCATCCATTTCGTAGTATTAAAGGCTGTGAAATCACAGTCTTCGATGAATGAACTGCTAACCAAGTCTGCATAACAGCTCGTGCAAGCTAGCCTGACACACGATGATTGTGGAAACAAGTCTTGGTTTGCCAATTTGGCTGCGGACATGGCTGCTATACATACTGTAAACTGATGCAGATCAACGCGAGTGCTCTCGCGAGTGGGTCTCTCCTCTGCAAGTAGGCAGAAGACCTGCACTAGCTGCAGCATTTCGTTTCGTTCTCGCGGCGGTGTGATCAAACAAAGCACGTACAAACTGACGAGCATTTGGAGGGCTCTCTCCCTCAGCTGACATACTACAATAACTACTACTACCTCTCGTAGTTACTGGTAAACGTAGAGTCTTAAGCTACGTCTATCCAACCAAACATGGAGACGGTGTATTGCAATTGCTAGCTGTCGTTGAGAAAGAAGCGAGCCCACAATTTGTGGAGCCTTACTATGGTTCAATGCACAGAGGTACCTGTTTAGACCATTGGAATCAGGAAGCGAAAGAAGAAATGCAGAGTCCCCCGAATACAGTGCTTTCACATTGAAACTTGAGGAGCAAACTGAAGTATCAGCCACTAGAGTCTCACCCAGGCAGACCATGATAAGTATAAGACTCGAGGAATCAACACGATGCTTTAAGTTGCGACTGAAGCAGCAGGTTCAGAAAAATCAGGGAGGCGATTTCTGTAAATATGGAGCAGGTATGGTCTCTCACTGAACTCATGACAGACCGTAAAACGTGAGGCTTACCATGTCGGACGGATGGATGGATAGCGTGCACTCAATTTCCAGATCGAAATGCAGAAGCTCTTTTGAATTTTACGACGATTTATACTTAGTCCACAGCTCTCATCATCTCGTTGAGATCAGCAACTCGTGCAGGCAGGTTCAGAAAGCAGTCCAGCACGCAGGTCTCCAACAAATTTCATCGTGAAACTAATCTTTACTCGTCTAGGTAAGATGACACAAACAACCACTGCATGGATGCTGAGGAGGCATACTGGACTCGAATGGATTGTTGGGCCGAAATGAATCAGGAGGACATACAGACATCTTATTAAAAGTTCATGATGCTGACGACTACGAACGAGAGCCAGAGACAGAGGACTTTAGTTGTCAGTCATACATTTTCAGTTGTAAAAGGACTGTAATCACGAGCCGCTACGTATACCAAACGTTTTTATGAACAAAGACACACGATGAACCCATTCGTAAACTCTGACCTCATATGCTTGACCGTCTGATGCATGATACTCGTAGTCCTCGTCCTCAGCTGACAGAAGCTTTGAGTAGCCCCAACTGGTCATAATGCCTCCCTCGAGAGCAATTTCTTCGCTCTAGCCACCAGCTGCTGCTCCTCCTGCTTCTTCGTCTGATCTTTAAGACCCTCAGCGTTACGCGTGCTTCAGGTGTTGCTACGTTATCTCGTCAAGACATACCCCCACCGATTCATCGTACGTTGGTTTATATACCCATCGGCTTACATTGAATGTCAAAGAAATCGAAGTATGGCCCACATTACACCGGAATTCCGGGAACTGGAAAATCAATGAAATTTTAGCTTATCTCCTTTCATCATAATATGTAGACTAATATTGTATCGGTTACGTAAAGTATCAGGCCGAGGAGAGGAGAAAGAAGAATCCAATCCATGCCTTGGTGATCGCCGGGTTTCATCAGAATAGTCATCAATCACCTTATTCATGGGAGAGAGTCACCTTTACTGAACTGAACCCGTTTCTTTCTTCCTCACATTTTACTGTTTGTTCTTTCACTCTGTATGCCGCGGTGGGATGTTTCTCCACCTGTTCGTGTTACTTATTCCACTTTGGATAAAAGACACCATCAGAAATTATCTGTTATGTATGTAGCGTGCAGGCTACCTCGAAGTAGCGATGCGTGCGTGCCGACCCGGGCAGTCGGATGATCCTACAATGTACAGTACACTAGTAGTGGGGAGTAGACAAGGCAGAGTGTTTTCTACTCTGCGTCACTTTCAGTGGCGCTCCTGTCTGCAGGGGAACTTCTTCTTCTCGTGAGACAGACGCAAACATATCCACGTCCGTTTTGTAACGCAGGTGCTGCTCAGCTCGGTACAGAACAGAACAGGAAAGTACAGAATACAAGGCTTACCAGATTTCTGCTTTGCTTGTGCTCTACTTCTCCACCTGAGACTGACGCATTTTGGCCGTCCGTCTGTCCTTCGGGGCTATCTGCCGTCTCAGTTGGAAGGCACACGTAAGAACACTCTTTTTGCTGGTGTATCATTTTCTGTTCCGTCACCAGCATGCGCCAGTACCTGTAGCAGTCAGTGAACTAGACTAACTAATGTACATTCAGTACTTGAGCGGAAATAAGATTGTTGGTGCTTCTCTCTCTTCCTGTTGGGCCATTGGATTCATCTGTCCTTTCATCATGGACTTCTCTTTGACTTTCTACCAACCGGGAGGGATCAACTCCCTCCTTCATACCCGCTTCAACGTTTCTGAATTATCAAAGTCTGTCGTTAAGTTACTCTTTATATATATATATTACCTTCCGTTCACTTACCTGTATGTCCATCGTTAAAGTACTCATTAGCTGACGTTCACTTACCTGAATGTCTGTGACTGTATCTCACGAAGTCTGTCAGCTTGTTTGTCTTCGAATATAGTAGTGACGCTGCAAAAAACAAAGACACAGATGACGTGACGGATGCATCTTTGTCTTTGATAGTTCGCTGCAAAAGGTTTCTGCCAGAGCCTAATTGTCAGTCATTTTGTTTCCCCTTCACAGGTAGGATGCCTTTTGTCTGCTCAATGACGGTCAGTTTGTCCAAACGCACCTATTCGATGCAGTTTACTTGAAGAGAAGCAATGCCCTGTTTAAAAACAAAGGAACAAATGGGTATAAACTTCCTTGGCGTTCTCACGTTTAGTGACAGATATCAACCCTTGAGATAGGCGGAATTTCTTCACTTTCACCCGGGGCTAGCGTAGATTCTGCCCTCACACTGAAAGGGGCTGAATCAACGGCGCAGTCATAGGAAGTGGTAGGATTTTCCAGGGGCCAGATTCACGTTCCTCTTTGTGCAAATGCGAAGTATCGCTTGCACCCTCTTCATGGAACCCAACATTCTCTTCCCTTGGGGGTCTTGAGACTAGAACAACGACCAGGGTTTTATTCATCTAAAGCACTCCTCATAAGTCATGAGTCGTCGAGGTCCGAAGAGCTTCTCTTCTAACGAGGGTCAACGAGGAAGTCTTTCCAGCTTTCTGTGAGTTACACCATTAAAGACAGCATCGAATGAGCAGAAGCAAATAAGGCTTACAGTTGCAGTCTTCAGCGGGTCATTCTTCTGGTGAGGCAGAGGTCTTGTAGAACTTGTGTCAGTAACGTTCTAATACATGCCCCATGCTCAAGGCTTCTTGATTATATCTGAACTACAACTTACCGAGACAGTTCTGAACTGTTGATTCTCAACTTGAACGATTGCAGCAGTGTCTTCCATTCTCTTGTAACCGCAAGAATCAGGGAATTCTTGTTCCGCTGAACTCTCTTGCTACGCCATTCCAAGAAGCCTACCAGTAAAACTACTATGGTCAGTTATACCCTTGAACAAACTGAGTGCGTCTTACAGTGCTTGTAGATACAACTTAATGTCACCCGCGCCTAGCCAGAAACTTAGCAGTAAGTTCTTGCATCCATTTTCGACACAGAAGTTTTCCTCTCCATGAATGGTTTAGGGGAGTTAGATCCAAGATGCAACTACCTCCATAGGCTAGAATCAAATCTCCAACTGGTCCATCGTTCCAAGGGAATACACATTGAAAGGCAGAGAATCCTTGCTCCCGTCTGTCCTATCAACACTAACTCTATCGCTGGAACTTTGATGTTTCAACTACTGTGAAAGTCAATCTTCACGTTTACTCGATTCTCGAGCCTTCTTGAACCCTTGAGATGTATAAGGAGGTGCAGCGTCTGCTTACTCATCCTGATCTGTCAGTGATTCCCCACACCTTAGAAGAGCATATCCTGTACCCCTTTTGTGCACGAGATGATTGATTCTGAAAAAGAAGACTTTGAAAATCCAAGCGTTTAACATGGAACGCAAAGAATGAGCGAGAAGAACGGAGAAACGGAGAAATGGAGAAACTCGAGAAACCTTCCACAGGAGGACGAGGGCTTGAGTTGAACTCCGAACTCATTCTGCACATTCACCGATTCAACAGGCCCACCTTTTCTCGAATCAGGGGTTCCAACTCTTACCTTACGCCATTGAACTTTGAAGTTAGTGCCGGCTGAATCTGCAAGTTGAGGCTTACATAGGGTTTGTAGAGTGTTGGACAATTAGCGACACTCAAACCTAGACTCGTAACTTTAGTGACGGGAGTTACGTCGCACCCTGTTGCAGATTTTACTGGTGACGTCACAAGTTCGGACCAGAGGTTTGCATTTATGGTAATAGATGTCTTCATGTCCCCTCTCAAACAGTGAACCAAATTGTGGATAATCATCGGAACAGCAGACGTCCCGACGGCAGTCAAAGCAGTCTCTTTGACTTCTTTTCTTCTTCGATGGCTAAATATCAATAAATCATGTGTTTGACATTAAAATTCATTGCATGGAGAAGTATGTCTAATTAATTTTAGTTAGTGATGAATAATTCAAAATCACGTGTTTCATTTTAGAATTCATGGCATGGAGAAGTATCTAATTAATTTTAGTTAATGATTAATTTTTTATAACTACGGGTTTCATTTTCAAATCCGTTGTATGAGAAAATTTCTAATTAATCTTTAATTATAATAAAGATAAATTATAATTATAATTATTTTCTTTTATTTTTGAAAAATATAATAAATTTTCTAAACACTGGATTTGCTTGCTGTTGAAATTCACTGTCGATTCAAAGAAAATATTAATTACAGGCACTCGGAGGCGTTTCCTGCGGGCACCACTGGCCTCAGCCATAATAGTCGCCCGTGGTTTAGGAATATACGCAAAAGGTTCTAACTTTGACATGTCTTATTGTACATAAATTTTCTTTTCTTTTCTTTTCACTTTATCTTTCCTTTGGGTGTAATTATGATCAATATTTTCCCCCGCGGCCTTCTACATCAGAATTTATTTTCTCTTATCGTAAAATATATAAGTGTTATGTAAAGATAATATACTAAGATATTATTAAGAATTAAATTCTTCTATAATTAATATGTGTTAATCCGACTCAGAGTTGCCAGCACATCCTGACATAAGCCATAAGTGAAGCAAGGACTGATTCGCTGTTGGGATATACATCCAGAGAAATGTTAAATAAAAAGTGAACACATTAATTTATGCTCTAACCCTTCATACATTCATTTACATTTAGAAAGCCAAGTGTACATTATGTGAATAATATCCTCCGGTATGCATCCAAAACGAATTCCGAACGAAACAAATAAAAAGCAGAAACAGAAAAAGGAAGTTCGAGTGAATTTCTTTTGTGTATTGGTGGTAGCCTAGTAGAGAAAGAGTTACCTCGTAAAATAGTTGTGTAAGGAAGTAATAATCTAGCTTATAGTCTTTCAAGAAAAGAAAGAAGAAGTAGTTTAATTATTTACTACTAAAGGTAAATAGTTTTCCTATTTTTCTTTGTGGTATGGACTCTGTAGAGCATGCTACGCATGGAGCAGATCCTCAAATATATATATATACCTTTAACTGTAATACGAAGACGCCCCGAGCCTAGCATAGAGGTCTTCATATTTCTTCCTATGACTATCTATCTTTTAGTTTAGTTTATTTGAGTTTCCGAGTTTGAAGAAAAGAAATACCGTCGTTGTGAGATCTGGATGACTTCTTCCATTCATAAAAAATAAGTCCATCTATACCTAGTTTATAAATAAAAAACATTACAATGCATAAATTTTAACTTAAACCTAAATTGAACTTCAGCATGGTGATTATGGAAGAAGGTAATGAGAAACTTGAAGTCTAGTGTCGAAAGATCCAATTAGTATAAGTACTGAAGCATTTGGCTGCGAGTGTATGTATCTATGAACTATGTGATAACATCTGAAGAATATTTTTTATAAATTTAAATATGAATTTTTAGTTTGAATTTAATAGTCTAATAACATAGAAGGTGTATATAATTCAAATTTATTTCAGAAATGTAAATATTTGCATCCATATCCACATAGTTATAATAAATCATAAATTTTAGATAGATGCTCTAATATTGACAAATATCGCAATAAAAGTCTTGAAAATAAATTTTAAACACTTTATAATATATGAAAGTACATATAAATTTAAAATATCTTTTGATTTTAATAGAAAAAGGGTTTTTAATATAATAATATATAATAATATAATAATATAATAATTATAAAATTAAAGTTTTAAAAGTTAAAAAAATCAAAAATGATTATAAAGATCTAAAATTTATGATTTGAGAAAGAGATAAATATGTAAAATCTAGACAAAGATAAACAATAAAATATTGTCTTGTTTATAATAAAATCTTGACTGCATGCCATACGTAAGCATACAGAAATAGATCAGAGAAGGACAAAGAAGTAGAAATTTGCTTGATCACACCCTGAGTAGGTTCGTTGAGCTTGATCAGAGCTTTCTTATTGATGTATTGCTTGATCACATCTCTAACTGTCTATCGATTGTGAAACTAGTCATTTTATTATGATGACGATATTTTGAATTGCATATATCAGCTTTTTGAGCATATATCTTCAAATGTGTACTTAATTCTTAAATGATTTGAATGGCATACGTATTTATCACCGTCAAAGTAGTGAAACGAAGAACAACATGACAAAATGATTAATTTTAATATCTATAACCAGGTGATATCAAGCAATATCTCGCTAAGAAACTTTAAGGTGCAATCACGCTCAACAAACCTACTGGGGAAGAAATTTCAGGCTGAGAAACTAGATATCACGTTGTGTTGATGATAGATGTACAATCGAGAGTTTTGAGTACATCGGACTATACATGGCACCATGTATGGTCAGTTATTTACTTGCTCCATCTCCTAAAAAGAATGATGAACTTGATATAACTCCTCTTAGTGAATATTTGCTTGATCCACCCCCTAACCTGCAGTAGTAAATTCTCTAGGTTACCATGGCATATCAAATACTTATTGTGGACTATGCAGTGTACAAATTGATTCAGATATTCAACATTTATTTATGAAATCATGAGACATTGTACACATCAACAATAATAGTGATCTAAAACTAGAATTTAAATCTCACTCACCTCTGATTTGACGTGATAATGGGGAGAACTTCCATATTTCAGTGGTCGCAGTGGCGAATTGTGCTCCTCTAGATTACCCAAAGCGATTTGCGTCTTCTCATATCGTTTTCGTCCGGTTTCCAAATTTGACTTGAAAAGTAGCATTAGGAACAGACTAAAAAGTACTTCCATCTAAAAAAAAAATCAAAAATTAGTCATCTAGAGATTGACTTTTTTTGTCCACTAAAGAAAGTTCTCTCTGAAGAGGAATTTTGAATTCAAACAAAAAATACAGAGAGAATATTTCTATTGAAGAACTTTTATACCCAGAGGGGGTTTAAAGATTGCAATGAAAAACCCTTAACCCCATATCAACTGTTTGAATAATAGTTTTTGGTAGTTTTGAAAAAAATTGAATTTCTAATATTTTTTAAAGATCCATTTAAGAAATACGGTGGATAAATTACTCCCTTAAAGATAAAGATGTTTCACTCCTCATTTGTAAATTAGAGATAAAGAGATCTTTATCTCTATATGGGTGGAGATGCTCTAAGGTTCTAAAATTTCCGACAAGGACGGAGTCGTCCCTACCGGTCCTACCCTACAGAGAAAGAGTATTTGACCATATATCTCAGTTTTGACGCAGACAAGATGCGCTTATCTCCACGATAGTGGGAGGAGCTTCCGGCTTGGAGGAGCTCCGCGAGGCCGGGGAATGGATCCTGATGCCTTGCGGGTGGTGGCGGACCAGTGATCGGAAGGTTTCTGGTGAAAATCTGTAAACTTTCGGTGAACGGTAAACGGAAAAGTAGATTTTTCCCTCGAAAACTTTCCGGCAGATTTCAGCTAATCATAAGAAATTTTGGGAAAATGACAGGAAGTCTCAACACTAAGCACTGGAACTCCGGGAGCAGGGGTCACCTATCCCTGCAGGAAAACGCAAGGCTAGTGATTAGGGACACTCAGTTTTACAGAGTTTAGATGAAAAACCGTAAGTGTAAACTGTCAAGCATTGCCAAGGATTGCAGAATGAAATTATAAATTAGAATCAAAACTTTTTGACGATAGTTACAAATGCTATTACATGCATACATTATTTACATAAAGTGACTATAAAATTTACGTACCACCCTCTAAAATAATATATGAAGTTTACAACTAAAACGTATATAAACCTTTACGAGAGTTATGTAAGTTCCGTAAAAGCCAAGTTTGAGTTGCCATATTACCCGCCCTCCGCGAGAACTTTTGGACTTTTACGTCCACTCTCCGTTGTTCTTTTCTGGATCTCGGCTTTTTCTTTTACATTGTCGATACCTTTTCTCCAAAGATTAAGATATTTATCATCAGTTGAAATCCGCCGTTATCTTCTTCAATCCGAAGGTTCTCGCTGAAGGCTGACCACGCACCAATTTTCTTTGTCCTTCTCGAGGTGTCGACTGGAAAGCGAAGTGTTTACCGGCCGAGAACAACTTGACCTTGTTGGTGGACCTGAGCAACATCCGGGGAAGAAGTGAAGTCACGTGAAGTACCCTCGAATGCACTACCGGTAGGACGCTCGAGCAAACTAGGGTAGTCTGAGCTTCTCGTTCCACCGTCACGTCTACAGTACCTGGAAGTCTTACAGACAAGTTACAAGGCCATGCACGTCGTGACTCGTGAATATGTTTCAAGCACAGTCGAAGTCAAAACATGGCAAACTGCTCTAACTTTTAGACCAAGTTGCGTTACCCGTAGTCACTTGAGGATCCCTATGGCTCGTGACGGACAACCGTAACCAGGTAGCGTGGTGGTCGCCCTCCGGATCCTACTGTAGAAGGTGGTCCTTGGGTGAATTCAGTTGGGTGCAAACTCTTCAAGTGTAAGATCCCCCTGCCACAGGCAGGAGTCCCAGTGCTCGAGGGTAACCAGAGCTTTTGAAATATCAAGAGGTAAAAGAGAGTTTTCTCGGAACGTTATTGGCCTAATAACTGCACATAGCAACAAACGACCTGTTGGAGAAGAAGTTGATGATTTCCGCATATTAATAGACTTGCTCCCTACGGGGTTTGTCGTGGACTGTAAAACGACAAACCACCGTTAACTTTTTAAGAAGAAACCGGATACCAACGGACGATCACCTTTATCTTGGATGTTTGCCCGATAAGCCAAAAATCTCTCTTCGAGCACGCAGGACAAAAGTCTCACGGCAGAATATGCTCAAAACAAATGAAAATAATTGCGCATTTAATTACACCGTTATCATTATTGATATAAGTTTAGAATGGGTGTAGAATACAAACTAGTGTGGATGAGCAGACTCCATATTAATTCATGTGTGGACGACTTCATTACTTAACCGCCAATTTTTCTAAATTTCTCACATTGAACGTGTAAGTTATTCAGACATAATGTGAGTTCAGACTCAGAGTGAATAAGTAACTTCATATAATTCATTTTTGCTACGATACAATTACATCGTTGGAGTAAAAGATAGTTCCTGATAACTTCAGTCAACTGCTTTACACCAGCGGGTGAGTAAACCAGTGACTTCAGTTAATTACTTTTAAGATTCAGTTTGTGACAAACGTGAATCGCAACTGTACCTAATATGATATGCATGCAAGATAAACTTCGGAAAATTTTTGTTCGCTTGTTGTTATTAGAAAAAGATATAAGTGTTTAAAAAAGATTCTATACTAAATTGACAAGAAAGATCAAAGTATTTTCTAACCGTTAAGTGATAGCTGCACATGGAAATGCAAAACTATTCGAAAATAACCTATAAGGAGAGCGCTGCTGACAACGTGCTCAAGTTTCAACTTCAAAAATCTTTTTTTGCTTGTATCAGAAAAATATAAATATTAAGTGAAAATTCTGTATCAAGCTGACAATAATAATCAACTTATTTCTAAATATTAATTAATAGCTAGACCTAGAAATACAGGAAGATCCAGATATAACTCATAAGAGTAAGGCTGAGAAACATGCTCCCGAAACTATATAATATCTTGAGACTGATCCTAAACATATCATATTTTCTTTGCAATTTAATTAATTATCTAACCCTTTCTAAAAAAGTTAAATAATAAATTAAACTCTTGAATTTATCTTCTATTAGAAGAAGGAGGTGAATCATATGCAAGGAAGGATATCTTTTTTTATACATAAAAATATGTTAAACCACAAGTAACGCTATATAAGGTGGAAAATGAAAGTATCAAACGAGAGATAACTCAGGTGGTGAAAGGACAAGACTTAGAAGTCTCAAGTTTTAGGTTTGACTCCTACTGGTTACTATAACTTTTTGCCCGAAAATGAAACTATATTTTGAAGTTTTGGTGAAAAGTCTTGAAAGAATATAATTCTAGTGATAAACAATTTCAGTTCTAAGAGAATCGGTCATTATAACGAGATATATATTCGTTTATAACGAGAGTCTGCTCAATAAGAGAATTTTTTAAATTACAAAAATGATATATTTTGTATTTGTGATGCAAATCTGAAAACACCATTGTGTAAGGCTTGTTGAGCGGATCAAATTTAATTTTTGAATCGATGCAAACAGAAATCAGAGAGAAGTTTTATGAAAGATTAAAGATTTGATGAATTTACAAAATGATATGCTGACGTGGTAGTCCGAGTATTCATACATAGTACCTTGTTGATGTAATAAATCTGAAATTTTATTTATTTCTCAGTCCTCTGATCTCAGTTTAGAGATCTATAATTATCTCCGTAGCTTTCAAGATTTGGGACACTTTGAGCTCTAGATCATCATATTTCTGATAAGAAATGAAAATACGAGATGCAAAATTGGTGAGCTAGCTCGTCTAAGCAAATTGTGATAATTTTGAATTGAAGCTGATTATGGCAGGATATCTAAGGTGCAGAATTGGTGAGCTAGCTCGTCTAAGCAAATCGTGACAATTTAGAATTGAAGCTCATTATGGGAGGATATCTAAGTGCCAATATACCATAGGGACAATCTAGCGCACAAAACTGAATAATGAGACACAATGAGATTCGCACTTGCCACCTCGTGATTATAATAAGTTCTTTTAAACAATATGTTCAGATAATTACTTGTCTTTTAGAATTTAGGGTTTAGAATATTACGGAGGGAAATCTTCTCTTATTTTTCTCAGACTGCATGTTTAAATCCCCTGCAACTTACTAAGGTTGGACAAGACAGCACTGCAATTTACTATTTGCGATTTGAACTGATACTACGGTAGTGGTTTAATCCTAACCCTCCGAGTACAGTGCTCAGGAAGGTTTTTGTCAAAAATCGGTACATTTCCGGTGGATGGAGAGGAAAAAAGAAATTTACATTTTTGCCAGAAAGGTTGTCTAATTTTCACTAAAATTTCAAACTTTTTCTTTCAAGAATTTTCCGGCAGATTTGGGTCAAGACTGTAATCCTGAAAAACTATCGGAATTCATAACACTATATTCCGGAACTCCCAGCGCACTTCCTGAGTAATAGGAGCTACTGATAGCGGGGTTTAGCTCTAGTGTTCTTCCTCCCTTCGGGACGTTGGTTGCTTTGACCCTTGGGTATTTCTTTCCCTTATAAGAATTGATGGAGTCTTTTCATCCGTTGGCTATTCATTGCGTCGCGTGTTTCTCCTGAATAGTAGGACACCAAAGAGGACAAGAACGGCTGGCACTCAAGAAAACAAGGATCTGAAGTCCGCGTCCTGCGATCCCGGTTCAGAATAAATCTCTTGATCAAGGGAACAAAGATCTTAAACCAGCGGCCTGCGATCGCGCTTCAGAATAAAGCTTGATCTCGTCTACTGGAACTCTGGAACTCTGGAACTCTGGAGTCTGGACAACTGTCGTTCACTCTGTAAAAAGACGTACATAAACACTAACATATACCTCTAGCCTACTCTTCCACGCGACACGTGTCGGTTGTATCGTTACTATCTAAACGAGCAAGGATATCGCCTAATGGCCTAACCAGGTGGCCATGGACTCATGTAAAGTGTACCTCGAACCTCAACCTCGTAGAACTGTACTCTCACATTACATGGTCCATACTTGTCCCAATCGGGGGTCGATTCCTATCGATCTCGTGTTTCCCAACTCCCATCAAGCATGGCTCCAGTACAAGACGACAGTCAAACTTGCAAGTCCGAGGAAGTGGGATCTGCTTTCCGCTCCATGTACTGTAGCTGGGAAGGTAACTTCCGTCTCCAGCTCCGATGGCGGACCACTGGGGGTGCCGCATAGTCTTCGCGTCCCTAAATCCGCGCCGGAAGGAAAGAGTAAAGAGTAAAGAGTAAAGAGCTCGATGGACAGACTTACAGAAGAGTAGTACGAAAAGGGTACACGGCGGTTCCTGAAGCAACCAATGCCGTACGCAAAACTCAAGAACCGCGGTCGCCATGCCGCTAATACTGGAAGTTCCTCCGAGGAGAGAACTTTGCGTGCTTCAAAACGACAAGATATCGGGTATCCAAGAAAGGGACTGCCGTGCAGAGTGTTCTACAACATCACTTTACGAGATCATGATAATTTAAGTTCCGGAGATCTACCTGTCCTGGCCCCTAACGCAAAGAAGAAACAAACGGAAAGTCCAACCTTCCGCAATTTGAATCACTAGAAATTTCCGAGGAATTGACTCTTTCCTACAGGACAAAATAGTTCTACGAACTTGTGCAGTTTTTACTTGCGGACCGTGCTCCAAAATATATAGTCGGTATTTGCTTGAGAGATCTATTTGCATATCTGAGTATCGTCTCTGCTGGGGGCTCGTTAGCTCCAACAAAGTCCTCTCAGTGTGAAGAACAAATCATTGGTTAGTCCCTAAATACTGAACTTTAACTCTCGCAGTCTTAGAAATAGTGCCTTCATGATCATCGGCTGAGAAACACCTTTGGAGATTGACCGTCCTGCACTACTTTTCTTGGTTCGTAAAGCGTCCATGAGCAATTGCATTTTTTTTTATGAAATTGTCCTAAACGGGGATATTTTTATTTTTATTTTTTCTCAGGTTTATTTTTATCTGGACACTGTTTAGTCATGGAGTTTATTCGATTGAATGTAGTATCCAGCATTGAGAAAAATCTTACTCTCGTGCTGTTGGTCATAAATGAGATCTCGACTGTCAACTTGAGTTTATCTCATTCCTCGATAGAGAAATACGAAGGATCGGACCTCACATTGGGATGAAGAAGCTCTCCTGATCAAGCATGTCCTGAATTTATTAGCACGTCCTTTTATCGATGAACTTCATGCTACCATACAGACAAGTTAAACTTCCAAATTCTTTTGTAAAATGATTCAAACTAAATTTCCATCCACGAAAATAATTCAGAATAATTTGAACTCTAGAAATTCTGGTGCTTCCACTGAGAGTCATCTTGGGGTGATTAATCGTGGAGATTGAGATTTTCACACAAGAAAGAGATGGATCGCAAGAGCGGAAGTGGTGCCACTGTCTCTGCGGAGCATCGACATCTACTGCTGCACCTTCAGCTGCACCAACGTCTTCTGCAGCAACCGCAGCATCGGACCTGGGTACTGCTGAGATCCTGAAGACGCTTGCGGCCTTGGTTCAGCACTATCTGATCATCGGAGGGGGTGAGTTGAAATCTACAAAAGCTTTGTAGGTGATTGTAAATAGGTGTGGGAGATTTGAAGAGAGAGATATTTCTAGATATCTTCGTGAGTACAGAGGAGAGATGGAGCTTGTGAGGGTGACCGATGCAGAAATGATCGGTAGTTTTGAATTAGCTGTGATTCCTGAGTTGAGAGATCAAGTCAGAGACGTACAGAGAAGAAATCTTGGTGTTTGGATGAGTTTTGAGCGAGCTCTCCGAGAGGAATTTCTTGAAGAGGATTCTAAGAGAGTTACTATGAGGACATTTTTGGATTGGATTGAGCAACAACTTGGCCGTGGGATAGAATTGAATGAGTTGCTAAGAGAGTTCAATCGAAGATACCGACAGCTTTTAACGTTCTAACAGATAACCTTAGATGCTAGAAGGACATAGTTCTTCTTGCAAGCCACTGATGAAGCTACAACAGATCGATTGTGCTTCATGTTAGCAGATAGATCAGCTGAAGGGGGTGTTACTATGGATTGGGGGAGAGTGGAAGACGCTGTGGCTATTCTAACAAGGCAGAGACGAGGGAAAGTGGCTGTAGGAGGACGCCTGCTTGAGGAAGTGATCTTTCAACCTTATGCTCCTCAAGTACAGCAGCCTCCGACTCCTTCTCCTAGACCTGTTATTCTTGTAGCAGCGCCTCCAGCGCCAGTTCCGACACAGAGAGTACTTGTTCATAGAGCGGTTGAGAACCAGTGTCAACAAAATCAAATTGAGGAGTTGATCCGACAAATGCGTGAATTGAAGGTAGAGCTGGCTGGTTTGTAAAGAGAGCAACCCCCGATGCCTGGTGCTGCACGTCTAGGAGGTGCTCCTGTCTTGTAACGATCTATGTTACACATAGGAAGTTTGTCTATTAGTAAGGTGTTTAGTTATAGTTAAGTGTGGAGAATGTTTATTTGCTCCCCAAGTACTTTAAGGAGATATCAAGTTAGTCATGACTCGCTAACATTAGTTATGGTTAAACTTAGCTGTACTTTGGGCAGAAATCAGATATTTGCTAAAGAGTGAGCATTACTATCTTGTCATCTTGTCTGAAAGGTAGAAAGGAGGTGGAAAATATCCCTTATATTCTTTTTGACTTGATATTAGTGGTTGGATTAAAGTTGTGGCCTTTGTGGGCATTAAAAACAAGAAGAGATTCCACATGTCTCTTTTTTAGTGGTCTTAGTGTAGAGGGGGGTGGAAATTCGAGATTCTTTGAAAATATTCCATAATCCTTCTAGAAGTTGTTGACTTTGAAGGAATAAGCTCGTGTGAAAAGGTAAGAAGCCCATGTGATTAATACTTTTACCTTAAGTAATATCTTAGTAAAACCTGACAAAAATAGTTACGATTGAGTTACCGGAGGGTACCAAAGTAAAAACTTAGAATGTATAAATAGAGGAATAAAGAAGAGCTCTTCATCCTTGTTTTCACATCGTCGTAATGACAACTTCAGTAATGTAGAGAGTGTGTGATATTTTAGCATGTGAGAACTTGAGAGACGTCGTTAGAATGAAGGATTTTAGTTGATGAGTTTCTGGAGAATTTTAATTGATGAGTTTATGGGTGTATGTATGAGTGAATTTAGCATTTTTCTCTTCAAGTTCATGGTGTGCTTCCATCAAAGCCATCAGAGGTTACCTCTGAGTGAGAGACAGATCCAACATGTTGCAGATTCATCGATGACGATCGTGGAGGTTGAGAGACCGGGGGGTAATTGATCAATAGGACCGCGGAGGGTTTACATTTTTGGTTCCGTTAGCGGGACCTCACTTGAAGAGATCGTTGAAAGATGTTTAGAGGCTGGATCGTTAGATCAAGCCTTGCTTCCGAACAGATATGTCGTGTTGTACATGGATCTGTACAGTGAAAATTAGTTGCAGAGAGATTTTTTCTCTATTGTGTAAAAGAAGCTGCACTGTAGCTTATCAAGCTGGGTAGGAGTTAAGCTGGGGCGATGCTTGACAAGCTGCTCCCTAGCTTGGATTGAAATATCACCCTAAAGGGGTCAAAAACTTCTAGAATGCAGAGCTTGTCGAGGAGAGAGACTTCATGCTTTCGGTTTCGACAGAAAGTGTTCTAGGTAATAGTTAGTATAAGTTTTAGAATGTGAAAGAGAGAAATCCGTCGATTCCAGCTCGTGACTCAGACTTATGATCTGACAGCTTGAGCGTGTAGGTGTTCGTGAGTACTATAATTTTGACTCTTCATTCACTAAAAATGGAGTTGTACAGAGAAGTTAGTGTAGAAAAAGCTAGTAAAGACTTTACAGAAAATTTTCTTCAGGAATAGGAATATGTACAAACTGTTTTACTTTTGTGAACGGAAGCACATGCCATCTCAGTGATAGGGCGCCTACCTAGGAGGAAAGCGGTCTCAGGATCAATTCTCTCTCGCCTGTGTTTCCTATTCCGGCGTGTTGGTCTCTTGGAAAGGAGTCTATGTTGGATATGCAGCCACGTCTTACATATCTAGGGACGAGAGACCGGTATCTCTCTTAATCGTAGGCTTCTTGACCTAAGCCTCCACATGCCATCTTGAATATATCATGAGAGATACAAGGTGCGCATATGAGGGGGTTGTAAGTCCTGTGGGGCAGCCCCATAAGTGTTGAGGCTTCGGCTTACATTGGGTGGCTTGTGGTATATTCAAGGTGGCATCAAGATGGCATCAAGAGCATGATGTCGTAGTGCGTGACATTCTACATGATGAAATGGAGCTTCAGAAGAAACTCAATCAGCATTTGTTTCGGAAGCTGCACCTTAGTTTATCAAGCTGAGCAAGAGCTAAGCTAGGGCTAAGCTTGGCAAGCTGCCTCCTAGCTTGGGTTGAAATATCACCCTGAAAGAGAGTGAAAGTTTCCAGAATGCAGAGCTCGACGAGGAGAGCGACTTCATGCTTCCAGTTTTGACAGAAAGTGTTTTAAGTAATAATTAGTACGAGTTTTAGATTGAGAAATATGCGAAAGAGAGAAATCCATCGATTTAGGCTCGTGACTCGAACTTAGAATCTGATAGCGTGAGTGTGTAGGTGTTCACAAGTACTATAGTTTTGACTCCTTATTCATTAAAAACGGAGTTGTATAGAAAAGTTAGTGTATGAAAGGCTAGTAAAGACTTTACAGAAAAACTTCTTCAGGAAAACATATGTACAGAACTTTTAACCTTATTGAATGGAACCAAAGGCCATCCCAGTGATAGGGCACCTGCTTAGGGGGAAAGTGGTCTCAAGATCAATTATCCCTGGCCTCTGGTTCTTATTCCGGCATGTTGGCCTCCTGGAAGGGAGTCTATGTTGGATATGTAGCCACATCTTGCATATCTAGGGACGAGAGACATGTATCTCTCTTAATCGTAGGCTTCCTGACCTAAGCCTTCGCATGCCACCGTGAATATATCATGAGAGATACCTGGTGTGCATATGGAGGGGCTGTAAGCCGGAAATCCATAGCTCCACTTCTTGTCTTTTTGTGTCCTAATCCATGTGGTAACTTAATTTCACACATAGGTTATCACGTCAAGCCTCTAAAGTGCCAGCGTAAATCTTAAACTTAATGCGAAGACATGTAAAATAACACGTAAAACTTGAAAGATAACTTAAACAAGCTAGAAAGCATGCATGGCCGACATGTAAGTACAACCCATGAGCTTAAACTCTATCCACATGGTAGACTTAAA
This sequence comes from Asterella californica, assembly GCA_036924285.1. NCBI lineage: Eukaryota > Viridiplantae > Streptophyta > Marchantiopsida > Marchantiales > Aytoniaceae > Asterella > Asterella californica. Next base: position 19,894,036 of record JAYKYS010000008.1, read on the forward strand.
GTTATGTACTTTGACAACATAGATAAGTATGAATCTTTTGCACAAGCGTACGAGTGCTTGAACAAGATAGATAACATACTATCAACCTACTAGGGACTCAAAATGTATAACATAATAGTGTTGACACTGTATGCAAAGGCGTCAAACATATTCATAAAGGACTAGAAGTAATATGAACTAACTTCTAGAACTATTAAACTCAAGCGTCGGAGTAGAAGTCAAGCATGTAGCCGCCAAGTAGCGCGACAACGACAAGGACCACTCTCCCATAAGTCAGTCCGTACGTGGATCTGAAGTGCTCCATTGGATGAGACGAGCTTGGACTCCGCACAACTTCTAACAATCACCACCACTCAAGAAGAAGGCTTCTCATGCACAAATGGATGTGAATTCGAGGAAACCCACCGCCCAGAAGACACAGACAAAGCTTCTGCAATCAAATCTGAAAGTAATTCCTCGAGAAGAAAGTACATTGGATTCTGGAAGCTCACTCCATCCGCTTCTTGTCACTACTCCTCGACACACCAGCCTAGAAGCATGACTGCACGATGATGCCGTTCTCTGTTCTATGTTGTCTGCTACTGTTGTTTACATCCTTCGATCTTGAGAGCGGAAGTGCAGACTTAACGTATGTGTAATCCAACTATGCTTCGTGCAGAGTACGTATGTGTGTGAGTAGCAATGCGTGTTAATGTGTAACAAATCCTACCTTGTGATCTACTTTATACATCTGCCTTTGAGTCGCAGGAGGGAGATCCCTCCAATCTCAACTCACAGTCAAGCAAAATGGAGCACTGTCAGAAGGCCACCACCTCCTAAGGCTTTGGTTCTCTTCTCAATTTAGAACTGCTCTCTCCACAATTGCAACTGCCTGCGCTGATAAGTGATCCTCTACCAACTTCTTCATCCCTCCTCTACCGAAGTTGGTCTGAAGAAGTGCACTGGTATCTCTCAGCACTACGTTCACATCCTTCCAGAAGATCACACCTTGTTGCAAGATATCAGTGAACTCCTTGCAATCTCTACGTGGATGATCAGTATTATCACATCAGATACACAATTCCATATTCGACAAAAAGAGATCACGAGAGAGCACATGGAGAGAACGTTGGGAGGAGAGAGAGCTAACGCAATGTTAGCAACGCTACAACCTTTCGTTTATCTCGTAGTGATCTATGACGCGTTCGAGGTCATCTTTACATCTTGTTCACTTAGAGAGTGTTTGAGGAGAGTTGAAAAGGAATGAAACAAGAGTTGTAGAGAAAAGAGGAGAGAGAAGTTATTAGAGGAGAAAAATTTCAGAGTTTAAGAATTCAACTCTCTGGAAAATTTGTACAGTCGCTGTCAGATTTTCTGTGTTTTTTATTTTCCTGTGATACTTTCCAGTATTCTAGATTGGCTGATAACCTATCTAAGACAAGAAAAATCATGCGAAAAGGTGGTCTAGAGAGGGAACTATGAATTTTCAAAGTTGAGGGGGTTTATTCGAGAGAGTTGAGAAATTCTGCTTTTTGGAAAATTTTTACAGTCATTGTCAGATTTTCTGTGAATTTTATTTTCTTGTGAACATTTTCTTTATTTCAGTTTGGCTGATAAGCTATTAGAGGAAACAAAAATCATGAGAAGATGATATCTGGAGAGGGAGATAGAATTTTTCAAAGTGGAGAGGATTGACAACCATGAAGGAAGTGAAAATATACAAATTTCAGTTCTCTGAAAATTTGTACAGTCAGCACCATCTCTTATGATTAGGGAAATTTCTATTGAAACTTCATGAGTTAGTAGCTTGGAGGTTGAGCTACTGGAGACCACAAAAATCTTGGAGAGATCTCTTACTGACTAAGAGATACACGTTTCGGCATACAAGGAAGTCTTGAAGATACTTCATGAGGAATCCAGTTCAAGTGCCGAGTTTGGGAGTCCGAACGGAGACGAAGAAGCCAAAGTTAAGTATAGAGGAGTTAGGAGTTACGAACACACATCTATTGCAGTTGGGGTGTCTTTTTTGCTCTATATCAAGAAGCTTCTACGAGCATTGGCGCAAATATGAAGAAGGTTGAGTTGAAAGCATCATTCACTGTGGAGGTCACGAATGCTCCTGGCGAAGTAGAGTGTGATCCTTACAAGAGTGACTTTAAGATGTCTGCTAGGATTACTACATACGATGATCATGATGATAGGAAGGTTTCTAAGTAGTAAGTGTAATAGTGTCATAGTAAGTGTCAAAGATAGCTCGAGAGAGATTATCGTTGAGTTTGAGAACACTAGTACAAAATCTCCGAGGAGAAGAGTAGAAACTGACTTGTGGTGTTATTTTTGTAGAGGGTTGGGACATAAAATAATGAATTGTCCAACTAGAATTAGAACAGAGAGAGTCAAAGGGAAGCAGGAGTTTACTGATTTAAGTCTTCAAGTGGGTCCATCGTCACCACCGCCGATTCATCTTCTAGGAGAAGATCCTTGTCCAAGTTGTGGAGTGGGCGATCTATCAAAAGAACACAAGTGCGTCGATGTGGCCACCCTACTTACATCCGTAGTCGAGAAGTTGGACGAGACTCAAAGAGCTGAGACGGAGAAGTTGTCGACTTCAAAAAAGGACTCGGCTGAGTTATGATGGAGATCGTCATTCAGATGGTAGAGAAGGCGGTGATGCGACTCAGACTCATGATTACCTTGGGAGAAGAGATGACACAAGAGATGTTGTTTCAACCATTTCTTTTTATTTTACCTATGGTAGATTATTCACGAATGGAATTGGTGATGTTCGTACTCTTTTAGCGAGTAGTTATTGCATGACGATTAGAAGAGTAGAAAGAGTAGTTATAAGATGAGAAAGCTACCAATGTTTCATGAGAAGGACAATGAAGATGTAGAACCGTTTATTCGAGACTTCAAAAAGAGTTGCATCAGAACCAACGTGAGAAGGAAGGAAGAATGGGTGTTATTACTGCCAGAGTTTTTAGAAGATTTTGCTCTTACGTGGTATGAAGATCAAGTGAAGAACAAGACACTTGGTGCAATTGAGGACACATGGGAGACGTTGAGTAGCACATTCATCGAAGAGTTTCTTCCAAAGAGAGTTATGAGAAGCTCATGGTGGAGCTTACTCATTTGAAGCAACGGGACGACGAGAAAGTTCGGCAGTATGTCGAAAGGGTGGATAAGTTGGAGCAACGGTTTCGGACGGTTCTACGAAAAAGTGGAGACAACGTGGAGCTAACGATGGCGAGGATTGGAGCAGTGCTGACCAAGAACTTGGTGGGAGGATTGAGACCTTCAATTCGAACCCAAGTGAGGTACGAGAAACCAGCAACCAAAGCAGAGGTCATCAAGATCATGATAAATATAGAAGAGAGTTTGGATGAAAGGGATATCATCCAACCTCATCATGCCGCTCTGATTTCGACTCCGACTCTTGGTTTAACCACAACGATAGCATCTGCACCATCACAATTGAGGATCGCTTCGACGTCAGCTCCTACTCCAACGGTGGTGCCAAGATCATTTGTCCCTACAGCGATGTCTACTACCACCTCTGATTTCCATGCTGAGTTGAAAAGCATCACCGATACTCTTGCGGATCTCAAGATAAACGTGGTGCAGTTACGAGAATGGAGGAACAAAGGAGGAGGAAGAGGTCAAAGAGGTTACGACAACAATCCCAACAGAGGAAATCAAGGTAACTTTGGAGGCAACCAAGGTAACTTTGGAAGAATCACATGCTGGACTTGTGGAGGTTCTCATTTCTAACAAAACTGTCCTAACAACGGAGCAAGGGGTGATGAAGCTGTCATCATGAATGTTGGTGGAGGAAATCCATCACAAGCACGAGACAAAGGAGTGGCTACTATCGATGTAATGCGAGATCCCATCTATGAGAAGGGAGAGAGCTCGAACTCATCTCATGCATCGGTGGAGCTTTTAGCTCAAGAAAGAAAACGAACTCGATTTTCTGATGAACCAATTTTCATGGAGGAGTCACCAAGTAAAAGTACTCGCTCGAGTACTGTTTCGAGTGCACCAAGGGAGCCAAGAAGGAAGTTGGGGATAGCAAATTTCACCATTTCATCTTCCCAAGCGGGATATGATGTGGTTGAAGATGTGGGTGCTCAGAAAGTCAACATTATTGTTGGACAACTGATCGCACTTAATCCCAGTTTACGAAGGGAACTAAGAGAAGGATTGAAATCTAAGAGAAGCAAGGATCAGAGGAGGACTGAGTTCTAAGAGAAGCAAAAAGAAGAAACCCAAGAGCAAGACATCGAAATCTGTAGGAGTTGGTGTGGTGGATGTGCATGCTTCATAGGTATGCACTAAGGCTTCAAAGATTGAAGTCCGATTGAATGGTCACTACGTCTCTGACGTGTTGGTGGATGGAAGGTCGGCTGTAAATGTCATATCGGAGAGGTTGATGAAGAAGTTGAGGATGGAACCAACTCATCCGGCTAGCATTGTCGTGAGAATCGCTAACAAGCAACGGGTAAGACCTCTTGGTGTGTTAGAGAAGGTGTGGTTGTGTCTGTGATGGGAGTTCAAACATTGATGTCATTTCAAGTGTTAAAAGTACTCTAGTTATGATTTGCTCCTAGGTAGGCCTTGGTTGAGAGCTGTGCGCACCACTGATAGGTGGCACAAGGGATACTTACGGAGTGGACCTAGAGATCATAGAGTGATAGTACCTCTCTCGGGTGTTGGAGTAGTGACTTCTGACTCTGATAGACCCACTAGTGACTGCTGGGAATCTGATACGGAGGATGATCATAGTATCTCAGAAGTAGATACCGGAGATTCTTACGATCAAGAATCCTCGTCTGAGGACGAAAGATTTGGTCGAGATGAATCATTACATCAGCTTAGTGCTATTGACTTGTTACCTCGACCAGCAGTGGAGAAAGACCCTGACAAAGAGGAGTTGAGTGAGACAAAGATCGTAAGAAGACTCTCTATCTTGAAGTTTGGTATCAATGTCATTGAGAAAAGTAGATTCCTAGATATATTCTGGAAATATATCCATGTGTTTGCTTTCAGTTACAAGGAGGATTTGAAGGAGGTGACTTTAGAGACTCATCGAATCGAATTGGAGGAGAATGCAAGACCAGTTCGACAGAAGCAGAGAAGAGTCAATCCTACGACAGCAATGATGATCAAGGATGAGATACACAAGTTGAAAGAGACAAGTTTCATCTATGAGGTGGAGAACTCAGAATGAGTTTCACCCATTGTGATTGTCAAGAAGAAGAATGGTAAGCTGCAAATGTGCATAAACTACTTTCACTACTCCTGGAGAACATTTGCATTTCGGGTGATGTCATTCGGATTGTGTAATGCTCCGGCCACGTTTCAGAGGTTCATGAACAAGGTGTTTGAACCATTCATAGGGAAGTTTGTTCGTGATTTCATTGACGATTTTTGTGTGTACGGAGAAAAAGAGGATCACTTTGATCATGTGATCAAAGTTTTGCAGCGGTTGGAGCAAGCCAACGCTTCTCTAGATCCAGAGAAGTGCATCTTTGGTTGCGAAGAAGGTCTGTTGTTAGGACACATCATTTCCAAGAATAAGATTGCGGTAGATCATGAGAAGGTGAAGAAGATTGTGGATCTTTCATTTCTGATCAACTTGACAAAGTTGAGACAGTTTCTTGGCATAGTGAGATATTATCGTAGGTTTATTTTCTCCTTCTCAAACAAAGCAATAGCTTTGACTATGTACATGAAGAAGGGAGTTGATTTTGACTTGATAGTGCATGATCAGAAGGCAAAGGAAGCATTTGAGGAGCTGAAAAAGACATTGGTGACAGCTCTTACACTTGCTAAACTTGAGTGGAGTAAAGTATTTATTCTGTATATATCCATATACAATGTAGCAATCGGATGTACATTAAGTCAGTTAGATGGAGATGGGCATGATCATCCTATAGCTTATGCTAGTAAGAAGATGGTTCCAGCAGAGAAGAATTACTCGTGACTGAACGAGAAGGATTAGCGGTGATCTTTGGATTGAAGAAATCTCAACACTACTTGCTAAGAGGGAAATTTTCCATAGTCATAGATCACAAGACTTTAAAATATATCTTTAATAAGCCTAATGTCGAAGGTCGTATTGCTCGTTGGAAGATCCTTCTAACAGAATACGACTACGTGATCGAAGATAGACCAAGGAAAAAGCATGCGAATGTTGATCTTTTGTCGAGGGCTTATGATGATGAGGGAGAAGAACCGTTTGATGATTCATTTCCAGACGAGCATCTGATGACCATCACAAGCATTGAGGAGATATCGGACGAGTATAAGGAAATATGGAGTTTCCTTGCATATGGCTCTTTTCCAAAAGGTATGCATACTCGAGAACGTAACGCGTTGATCAAGAGATGCAAACCTTACACCATGGTGGAGGGAATTCTGTTTCATCAAGGAGCAGATGGGTTACTAAGGAGAGCAGTTGGTCAGAAGGAGGCATTCAAGCTAATGCACGAGTTTCACGACGGAACTGATTACGGAAGTCATTTTGCCGGTAAAATAACAGCCTTCAAGATTTTGGATGCGGATTATCACTAGAGAGGGATTTTCAAAGAGTGTCTAGACTATTGCAAAACTTGCGACGTATGTCAAACATTTGCTCTGAAGTCTACTAAAACACCTCCGTTAAGATCAATTTCCGTGTTATGACCATTTGAGAAGTGGGGTATTGACTTTGTAAGTCCTCTTAATAAGACACCTCGAGGCAATAGATATATTGTAGTCGCCATTGACTATTGTACCAAGTGGATAGAGGCTAGACCTTTGAGAAAAACTATAAAACAAAAGTCGATAGATTCCTATGGGAGAAGATCATCACAAGATTTGGATGTCCGTTGTCGTGATGTGAATTATTCCACATAGTGAATAATTCACCTCTCAGTTAGAAGTTAGTCTCTCTGAGTGAAGTTAAAACCTCAGAGAAGCCGATTCTGGAGGAAGTGAGCATTCGAAAATCTGAAAACACCACGGCGTAGGTCTCGTCGCGCTGATCACCGTGGTATGTTCAAAAGTTGCAAACGGAGTTGCAGGCGAAAAGTTACTTGGAGTTCTTCTACAAAATTTCTGATACCGGGAAATTTACCATAAATCAGAGTGAGTTCGAAAAATACTTTTTAGATTTTTCTCATGTAGATTGTAGTATGTAGTATTTGATTAAAATTCGAAATGTACAAAAAGAGCATGTCTAGAGAAAGTTATGGCACTTCGTGTTAGCAAAGGAAAGACGAAATACCGCAGCTTTCTAGCATATTAGCTTAGAAACTGGTCTTCAAAACCAGTTGTGAGATCAGCTTCCGTGGTGTAGCTGAGAAACTTGTAGGGAGGAGGTCTCCGGATCAAATCCCTTCAGACTCACAACCGGCTTGGAGTAGGCTGGCCCCTTCGGGGGAATATGAGGGGCACCAAGTTGCCTAGGGACGGGACACTAGATGTCCCTTAAACGTACCGTGACCCCGAAGGGGCACCAAGTTGCCTAGGGGCGGGACACTAGATGTCCCTTAAACGTACCGTGAATGCGGGACGCCTCCGTCTACCCCTGCACTAGTGCAGTCACCTAGTGTGGATGCTAGAGGGAGATTACCACCGGGTTTCGAAATGGACCTCTCACCTTCGGGTTGGCGGGGTAATTAGTACGAATTCGGTTGCGGCCCTCTAAGTCCTGGGGTAGCGAGATGGCATCAAAGATACTCCAAGTCGGTACCAATTCTTTTGTAGAAAAATGTAGAGTTCGAAATATTATTCACTTGGGTCGAAAAATCAAGTGAAACTGATACCTGAGACAATACTTACGGTACTTCAAAGTTTAAGGGGGCCGGAAGACGACAATGGTGATAACTCGGGCTCCACGTGTCAGAACGAGGTGATTCCGGTGGCCAGAGGTAGCCGTGGCGGAGTTACTTCGAGTGGAGGTGTCAGATGCTGATTGTACAGCCAAGTCGGCGACCGTCCGTACAGATGAATCTGCGAAGCTTAGTGAAATAGTCTTCTTACGTGTAGATATATTATCAGTGATTTATTTTTCTGCTGCAATCTGTTTAGGGCGTCTTTTTCCCCTGCCAGGTGACACTGAAGGTTACGTAGGGTGGAGGAAAACCCAGAGGGGTGTACTCCGGAGGGAGAGAATTCTCAGTCCATTGTCGAGCATTTGAGCATTATCGCATTATCGCAGATTGCCGATCATCGAGCAGTGTAGAGTTTACAGTGCGGAGACTATCGAGTAGAGAGAAACAGTAGAGCTGAGGAGAAGTTTCACACAGAGGTTACGTCTGAAGAGAACTTCTGTCTGATGAGAGTTTTGATATCGAGGGATTGAGAGTAGAGAGCAGAATCGAGTAGAGAGGAGACCAAGAACTTGTACGTGTATCTTTCTGAATAGAAAACGGGAAGCTTCTAGGTGAACGCGCTGGTGCTTCACAGGAGCAGTTTTCTGACATTCTGAGTTACTGAACGTGAGCTTTGCAATCTGAATGACCTGGAGTTGAAGATCTACTTGCACGCCGTGTGTTTTATCTTGGCCAGATCGAGAACGTGGTGGTGTGGTTTCTTGCGGTCCGTATTCCGTGTGTGGTTTTTCGCCCTTTTCTTCACGATCGTATCACAGCTAGAAGGTTCGCCCTTCCCAGGAAACTCTCGCCTCGACACCGTTAGAGTTGGTCTCAGATAGAGGAGGAGCGTTTGTAAGGAGCATGACTACTGCTATGCTAAAACACTTTTCTATCAAGCCACGAGTAACGACCTCATACAAACCAAATGCTAATGATCTTGCGGAGAAGACCAATCTTACACTTTGTATGATGCTCGTCAAAGATGCTGGTGTTAAGACTGCAAAACATACTTGGGATAAGAGGCTACATGTCATCTTATGAGAGTATCGAACGACAACAAAGACTTCTACTGGGTACTCTCTATTTCGACTGGTTTATGAAGTGGAGTCCAAGTTGCCGATCCAATTCGAATTGGATACTTTTCAAACTATTCAACGAAAGTTGAAGAGGTCGAGGAGAGAAGACGTGGTCAGATCAAGAAGAGAGCAACTCATGGAGTTGGAAGAGACCCGAGCGGTAGCAATGATCCGGATGGAACGAGCTCAGGCGTATCAAAAGAAGAGTTACGATAAATGATTGGGCAAGAGAGAGGTAAAACCTTTTCAAGTCGGAGATTGGGTAATGTTATATGATGCGATGAGATTCAAGAGAGCTAAGAAGAAGTTTCTTCCGAGATATTTTGGTCCTTTGGTTGTAGAGAAGGTGTGGAGCAACTTCACATATGACCTTCAAGAGCTGGGAGGAAGGAGATTCGATCGGATAAATCATGACAAGTTGAAGTTATTTCATCGACGAAAGTTCTCTCTTCATTCCGAGGACGGAGCGAAAATTTAGTCCAGGGGTAAAATGTAACGACCTATGTTACACATAGGAAGTTTGTCTTAGTAAGGTGTTTAGTCATAGTTAAGTGTGGAGAATGTTTATTTGTTGCCCAAGTACTTTACGGAGATATCAAGTTAGTTATGACTAGCTAACATTAGTTATGGTTAAACTTAGCTGTACTTTTGGACAGAAATCAGATATTTGCTAAGAAGTGAGCAATACTATCTTGTCATCTTGTCTAAAAGGTAGAAAGGAGGTGAAAAATATCCCTTATCTCCTTTTTGACTTGATATTAGTGGTTGGATTAAAGTTGTCGACTTTGTGGGCATTAAAAACAAGAAGAGATTCCACATGTCTCCTTTTTAGTGAGTCCTAGTGTAGAAGGGGGTGGAAATTCAAGATTCTTTGAGAATATTTCAGAATCTTTCTAGAAGTTGTTGACTTTGGAGGAATAAGTCCATGTGAAAAGGTAAGAAGCCCATGTGATTAATACCTTAAGTAATATCTTAGTAAAACTCGGTAAAAATAGTTACGATTGAGTTATCGGAGAGTACCAAAGTAAAAACTTATAATATATAAATAGAGGAGTAGAGAAGAGCTCCTCATCCTTGTTTTCACATCGTCGTAATGACAACTCGAGTAATATAGAGAGTGTGTGATATTTTAGCATGTGAGAACTTGAGACACGTCGTTAGAATGTAGAATTTTAGTTGATGAGTTTATGGGTGTATGTATGAGTGAACTTAGCATTTTCCTTTCAAATTCATGGTGTGCTTCCATCAAAGTCATTAGGGATGACCTTTGAGTGAGAGACAGACCCGACATGTTGCAGATTCATCGATGACGATCGTGGAGGTTGAGAGATCGGGGGGTAGTTGATCGATAGGACCGCGGAGGGTTTACTCTTCGTAGGTATATCTGGTGTGACAGTCCAGATCATCTTCGAGGAGATTACCAAGAGCTTACAGTCGCTCTGCGAGATGGTGTAGTTCGGTACCAGAATGGTAGAGTACACTTTGTTTCTACTGGAGAGCCACTGAACACGCAGTTTGGACGAGGAGGTATGAGGAGTCTATCTCAGATCACTACAGCTGCAACAATAACTAGGTTGACGGTACCACCGATGAATCCTGATGTGTATGCTAGGCATATTGAAGTCTCTTCTAGCCCTACCTTGCTGGATAAGACTGTTGATAGGAGCAGTATTGAGGTCCTTCTGAGATATTGAAAAGAGGAGCAAAAACTATCCGTAGAGTCACAGGGTGGAAGGATCTTGTAGATACAGCGTCCATAAAAGCCTTCCTAGACGTAGATAAGCATGTTCACTAGCAGGATGCTTCTGTGGAAGAGAAGTGACGACGAGATTTCTCTGAGCTTGAAACTAGGACTCTAGAGGAGACTAGAGAAGGGCAAGGACGAAGAGTCACTAGAAGGCAAGCAGCTCCTCCAGAGGATGTCCCATCCACCTCTCAAGCTCCACCGTCTGCACCAGGTCCAATGGAGGACGTTGTCGTGTGACGTGTTTTCTTATCTGGGAATACACCGGGTATCTAGCTGTAGAGAGTACGTGTCGCACTCCGTGACTCAGAACCAGTGGCCACCCAACCCTCTCTCTGATCTCCAAGTACACTTTGAACCTTTTTCGCTACGATATCCTCACGTCCTCTCGGCAGATCTCTCTCTTACTCGACTAGGAATAGAATCGGGGTAACAAGCACGGGCAACCTGTTCTTGCCATCACCGCAAGCACTCTTGGGTCTGCTGGTCATCACTCCAGCCTCACCACAAGAGAAATACCAACACTCCTAATAGAAAAGAAACCTAAGCGCAACGCCCGCACACAAATCCAATCAAAACCAACTGGGCGTACAAACAGGCATGCGGGTATGGAGAGGATCCAAACACAGGAAATATAGTCAACAACTCTCCATACCCATGATCAAGTGCTCTGAAGCACTGGCAAAACCTCTAGGTCGACCCTGTTCTTCAAAGAATCTTAACTCTTGTGCCTTTCGGAGCAAGAACCTCTCAACTTTACCTCGCTGTCACTCCTCAACCACAGCTCAGAATGAGATGAAACCAAGGCCAGCAGATAGCCTGTAGAATAATCTCTCTATTAAGGTATTACATGCAGAGAGATCATCTCTGAGTTGGCATCTATGTCTTTTCAAAGTTCGCTGTTTCTATAACACGATACTATTTCAACAGAACTTTGCTGTTCGATTCTTCACAAACCACTCGATCAAAACAGCTCAAACTTCTCAGGAAGCTAATGTGTCACCATCACTACCACTCTGTAAAATTTCACCAGCAGATCTTCAACCAAACTCTCGGAACGATCAAGCCCTTATCGCTGTTTTTATAACATGATACTATTTCGACAAAACTTTATTGTTCGATTCCTCACAAACCGCTCGATCAAAACCGCTTAAACTTCTCAGGAAGCTAATGTGTCACCATCACTACCACTCTGTAAAATTTCACCAGCAGATCCTTAACCAAACTCTCGAAATGATCCAAGCCCTTTTCGTCAATGACACAAGACGATATGCAGACCCTTGTGCACAAAAATAACGTTTCCCTTCAACCCAATAATCCAAATGGTCTGAAATTCCACAGGTAGGTAGTTGACTGTACCTTCTCAGACCCTGGAAGGTTTCATAGCGAAATTCGACCTCAAACTCTCCATATCTCTCTCAATGTCTCATGTTTACAGTCGCCTACTATCATAACCTTCGATTTGTGACACCCAACTTCAGCTGGCCATAACTTTTTCACTCCGGCTTGGAATCGATCGATCTCGGAGTCCATCGGCAAGCCCATCTCAAGAGCTTTCCAGCAACAGTCAATTCATCTCCAGCAACCTCACTGAACTCCCAGAAAGTGAGAAAGACTTCACGGAAATGAAATTGGTCACGAATTTGACCCCCTCAGTTTCAATTGATCGAAACTTTCTCATTTGCGCTTCAAATCCAGCAACCATTGAGTCTACGGGCATCCTCGTCTCCCAAGCTTTCCAACCATATCTCACACTCCGCGAATGGACCACGGGAAGTGCCTCTAACCCTCAAAACGTGAAAGAAATTTGGTAGAAGGTGATTGGTCAAACTTTCAACCAATGAGAAACAAGTTGACAAAAAGATTTTTGTCTTCACTCACATGACAAACACACAAAGAACGAATTTTTATCCAAGAGTACCATGTAGACCTCAAAGTTTATATTGAACAAACTCCAAACACGTGCCGTTGACGATGCCGTCGGCCACGAAGCACGTAAACACGATGTACAAACTACGTTCAATAGAGAGTCAGAATCCCGACTCTAAAACGGTTGACAATAAACGGAACTACAAAAGGAACAGATGAAGCTATTATCTGGTTGTAATAATCCTCACCGAAGTTCCTCACGACAAACTCGACAAGAGTACTACTCTTATCTCCACTCAGCGAAGAGTACACGGATCGTCCACGTGGAGCCTTATCTTTTGACACGATAAGGTCCCAGTGGCTCCTCAACACCAAACACGTACGAAGGATATGTGGTGGTTTCACACCCTAGCCAATCCACAACACGACAACGTACAGAGACCTCAACAGGAGCCGACAACTGTTGGTAGACGGTTCACTGCTCAAGAAAAAGAAAAAGGACCGGCTTACAAGTTGACTGTAGATATTGAGACCTCCACTGATCTTAAAAACATTCCGGAGTAGAGGATATTAGATGCACGGGTTGAGTTTCGCTTCGAGAGATTCTTGGCATTGCAAAGAGAGAGTTTCATGAGCTGATTATCGATGTCATCAAACGAAAGAGGTAAGTCATATCTGAGTCGGCAGAGAGTCAAATGATAGATGTGATAGGAGCTTCTGTGGATGATGTGGAATTTGAGAAGGTGTATTTCCAGGAGACCGATGACAAGAGATACCAACAAGAGGCGTTAGTTGCTGGTACCAGCACTATCAAAGTTGATGATGACGAAGCTGATGGGGAGAGCTCAGCTCTTGATAGTGACTTCAAGAAGAGACATTGGGCTCGTGCTACAACTGCTACACGAGTACGTCTTGGGAGTTTACCTGAACCTATTGCTGTTGTAGTTGACCACGGAGCATAAATCAATATCATGTCGCGAGAGATATATGAGAGAGGATAGTGGTCTATCGAGCTGAATCATGGATGGGTGCTGCGTGCTGCTAACAACCAGAAGGGTGAATTGTACGGAGCTTGTCCTAACGTGAGGGTGAGGATAGGTGATGTAGAAGTAGATCAGCACTTTTTTATGCAATCTTCTGCTTCGTATCCTATCATTCTAGGTCAACCTTATATCACTACAGTGCGCATGGAGACCAAGGTGATGGACGATGGATCACACTTTGCTAGGATCTGTAGTCTTGATGATATACGTTCTGTCCAATTTCTGACTGTTCGGACAAACCACGAGTGAAACAGGCAGGCCTTGAGAGACTCTCCTATTTGTAGAAGTAAGGGTTTCAGAACCCACTCTTGTAGGACGGGAGGACAAGAGTGAAGGATCAAGGACTACTATGATCTCGCTTGAGCGGCCTAAGGGATCACAAGAGATTAATGAAGAGGCTGCTCGAGGTTATGAGAGTGTATATAGAATACCAAGTTGGAGATCAGGTTTGTTGAGTTTGAGTCTTGAGGATTGGAGTGAGTTTACATGAGTAGAAGATATGACTATAAAGAGTAGGAGGTAGATGGAGAAACGTGTAGTTGATCTGCACTGTATAAGAGCTCTGGAAGAAGATGAAGTGATTTCTGGTGTGTATCAAGAGTTTATCAATGTACTGTCTTTTGTTCGTTGGCTAGATGAAGTAGATCGGATGGAAGGACAGTTGGGAGGTAGGATGGTGATCCCCATTCATTCTCTTGAAGTCTATGAGAAGATTATCTCGTACTTGGGGTATGATCCTCATCCGAGACTAGAGAATGGATGGAAGGATGCAGACTGTTGGTGTGGCTCTCATCAAGAAGCAGAAGTGCACACCAAATATAAAGCTGTAGGGAGGAAGGTGAAGCTTGTGGTGACCCAATTATCTGTTGATTCGCAACAGCAGATGGAGTCAGCCGCCACTGAGTCCGTACTTAGAAATCCTACACGAATAAGGCATCAATTTACTCAGGAAACACTCGAACAACACCAGATAGGAGGGGGTGGTTTCTTGGCTGAAGTAGAGAAGAAGACTTTTGAGCAGATGATTGTCAGCCATGGTAAAGCATTTTCTTTTTCAGCTGAAGAGATTGGTTGTGTGGATCCTAGTGTGATAGCTCCGATGGTTATCTTCACTGTTCCTCATGTACCTTGGGACTTGAAGCCGATTCCAGTCCCTCGTGCCTTGCTGCCAAAGATCATTGAGCTATTGAAGGAGAAGATGCAGATGGGTATCCTTGAGCCATCCATGGCTCCGTACTCTAGCCGATGGTTCACGGTGCCTAAGAAATCAGGGGCTTTGCACTTTATCCAAGACTTGCAACCTGCCAACAACATCACGATTCGAAATGTGAGGACAGGACTTGCGGTTGATGAGGTAGCTGAGGCATTTGCTGGGAGGTCGGTCTATTCTACTGGAGATCTGTTTTTAGGTTATGATCAGTTCCAACTTGCCTTAGAGAGTAGAGACCTGACTACCATGCGCTCACCTTTGAGATTGATGCGGATGTGCACTCTTCCTCATGGAGCGACAAATTCAGTAGCACATATGCAGAATGCAATGCATAAGGTGCTAAGAGAGTTTGTACCTGATGTCACCATTCCATTTCTGGATGATATTCTTATGAAAGGTTGTCCGGTGGAAGACAAGGACGAGACTATGACTTCTAGCGGTTGCAGAAAGTTTATTACAGATCACATTCGAGACGTGGGTCGAGTCCTGACACGTCTGAAGGAAGTGCACCTCACTCTGTCAGGTACTAAGTCTCATTTTGGAATGTCAGAGATTATGATGGTTGGTCATTGGTGTGGCACATTTGGAAGAAGACTGAACTCAGAAAAGGTAGATGCTATAGCAAGGATAGCAGACTGTATCAATGTCACTGTTCGATGGTTCTTGGGAGCTTGTTTGTTCTTTCACGTGAGTATTCCTCATTATGCACACATTGCCGAGTCTTTGTATGCGCTTCAGAGAAAAGGGAAGAGGTTTGCTTGGCGGCAAGAACATCATGAGACGATGGAACAACTGAGGGAGATTCTGAAGTCTCCACCAATACTAAGGAGACTTAGCTATCAGAGAGAGAGACCTGTTATACTAACTGTGGACACGAGTCCAAAGGCAATTGGATGGACAGTTGGTCAAGAAGATACAGATGGTGTGCGGTTTGTTTCTAGGTTTGGAGTCTGAATCTTGACAGACAGACAACTGTAACTATCCTCAAGTAAAGCGTGAACTGTGAGGAGCAGTTACTGCTATGAAGGTAGTTCGGGAGTTCTTGATTGGTGCTCATGTAGTTTTAGAAACGATTGTTTACCTTTGCTTGGTATGATAGCAACCTGCAATATTCCAGACATAGCAATGTTGAGATGTATTGCTTACATCCGGAGTCTGAATCCTGAGCTGAAACACATAGCCGATAGAGAAAATCCTGTAGCAGACATGTTGTCTAGGGCTCGATATGCAGATGAGGATGAGATGGTAATGGAAGCTGAGGATGAAGAGAAGGGAGATGTTTGGTGTCGAGTTGGTCAGCAGACCTCAGATTTGGAACCACTGCCGTTCAAAGAGGAGTTCTACACAGGAAGGTTACGCGACATTGGATTCTATCTGAGTTCTTTAAATCGATCGAAGGGTTTGAGTGATGCAGAGTTCAGAGAAGTAAGGAGGAAGGCATATGATTACTTGTTGCGAGATGGATATCTTTGGAAACGTCCAAAGAGAAAAGATGGAACACTTCTACAAGTTTTAGATGATCTGCAGACCAAGCAACGGTTGTTGAAGGAGTTTCATGACACCTTGTGGGTCGGCATCGAGGAGCTTGGGCTACCTACACAAAATTGAAGGAGAGATAGTGGTGGAGAGGACTTTATCAAGATGTGGTGAACTTTGTAAGTTCATGCTTGCACTGTCAATTTTATTCAAAGGTACGTTACAGGGATGGTCTGGTACCAATCTATCCGCCTAGTATCCATTTTCAATGGGTTCTTGATTTTGTAGCGATGCCTCTCGGGTTATGGGGTATGAGGTACTTGGTGTTGGCTCAGGAAGATCTCTCCAACTTTGTGGAAGGACGAGCTCTGAGGACGAAGACCACAGAAGGGATATGTAGGTTTGTTCTTGAAGATATTATCTGTAGATACGGATCTATAGGAAGATTGCGTGCATACAGAGGAGAGTTGCGTGGTACGGGAGTGAAAGAGTTCTTCGTCCAACACGGAGTGAAACTCAGACTCACTATTGCCATGAATCCGGAGGGGATTGGTAAGAGCGAGAGAGGACATACATCAATTGTTCAAGCTCTGATAAAGGCATGCGATGGTAGACATAGACAGTGGCCTAAGTTGCTCCTTTTTGCTCTATGGGCTGACAGGTCGACTCATTGCACTACTACTAGATACATGCCCATTGAACTGATGCTGGGTCAAAAACCGATCATACCGACAGAGGAGGACTTTCCTCCATGGGCTACTTTATCATGGAAAGACGGAATGGATCATGTATAACTTCTTGCACTTCGAATCAGGCAATTGGAACATAGGGAGGAGGATCTTATAGAGACACAACAGAAGCTGAAAGAGGCCCGTCTCAAGAACACGGACAGATTTGACAAGACCTCCAGGCTCCGACCGAAGCCCATACATGCTGGAGATTGGGTTTTGGTGTATGATAGTACGTTAGAGAATCAGCACTCTACGGTTCAGAAATTTTCTAGGAGGTGGTTTGGTCCGTATGTTGTCTTAGAGTGCATCATAATGCTACTTACTCTTTTTGCACACCTACCGCCTTGTTGCACCAATGGAAGCTCTTGCTCAATAGGTCACGAAATTCAAACCGCTAACCTGCAAACACAATCACAAGTTAGCGTCCATGCACCACTTACCTTATCTCAGTTTGGTCCGGACCGGAGCCGGACCGTCTCCTTATTCATCAAGCTCAGCAGTTCCTAAGTCCCGACCTAGACCCGCCTAGGTCGGTCCTAAAACATGAGCAAGCCACAAGATGACTTGGGGCGGACTTCCCATAAAGTCCATGGTCATAAACGGTGTCTCCAGCACACCTAGCGGTCCAACCGTCCGTGATGTCCGTCTGGGTCTAGGCTCCCGAATGATGGTCTAACACGCCGGCTCGTTCTCTAGTCTTACCTCTGCCCTTACAACGTTCCGCAGTCCGGACGTCCAAGTCCGGACGTCCAAGTCTGGACCGAAACGCGTCTTGGAACCAGCCTAGCCATCACCTCATGCCCACAGAGTCCGTCCGCCGAACCCTGAGGTCGGGTGACTCGTCCTGGCCCACCCAGGCATCGAGCCCCCCTCATATATACTTCTGGGGATCGACGGTCCCGCCCTCCTCTTTGGTCCTTGAAAATTATACCACAACATGATCCTAGTTCAGTCATAACTTCCAGTTTGGAGGTCAGTTCGAGGAGTGTTATATATCACTGGAAAGCTCTCGACGAGACCTTTCCAATGACACCTCACTCGCCTCGAGATCTTACGTGGAGCTCCGTCCATGACCTACAACGTCGCTGGAGCTCCAACACTTAGGCATTTTTCTGAGAATCTGTGGTCCAGACCCAAACTCGAACCCGGGCGGTTGGACCAGCGTCCGAACCACGGGCCGTCTGCGTCTCGGACCCACGTCTCGGTCTCACGTCTCGGACTTATGTCTCTGACCTATGTCTCAGACTTATGTTTCGGTCTGTTTCCAGACTTGCCCCCTTAGGTCAGCGTTCGTCTGGGATTGTCTTGGGATAGGCCCTTAGGTCCTAGCCCAATGTTCCAATCCTGGTTCAGAGAACCACTTAGGGTTGATCTGATCCCAACTTCCCGGCCAAGCCGTTCAGTCCTACTCGCAGCGTTCGCAACCTAGCACAAGTCCACTAGGGTTCCATTGCTCGCGTCTGCGTCCGATCTTGAGACTGAGGGTCGCGACACTCACCCCCGCTTTGGAAGGTTGATGCCCTCATCAACAATGATCCTTTAAGTTAACGCCAAGTTCAAGATGGGTAGCCAACCCCTTAGCGTCAGAATTACGTTCTGGTAGCTAACCCGCAATTCCCTTCTTGGCTTGAGTCTTAAGTTGTCACTAGAACACTTAGAAAATTCCAACTAGTCTCGGGACAAGCCTTACCTTTTTGGTCCACCCTAAACAAAACTAGTTGACAACTTCTAAACATTCTACTTAAGACTCTAACTTGCTAACTATAAGTATTCACACCTACTTACGAGGTCCTCCGAAACTCACTTTCCGATCGCAATCGGATTTGACTTAGACGCGCGACTAAGTTTACTTTGTAGTTAGAAAACCGCAAAGCAAGATCATCCCAAGCCCCAAGACAAGTATGAAATTTCATACTTGCTTTGCCAACGCTACGGCAAACCTAAGTCTTGACATCAAGACTTAGTCTTGATTTAGATGCCTATCCAAACCAGCTCGCTTCCTTTGAGTGTGCTTCGTTCCTCCTCTTGACAACATCCTATGCATCTGATCAGAATTAGTCATAGCCATGCACTACCAATACACTTAGACAAAATTTCAAGAAAAAAAGTCTTTATTTCCAAATACAAGACAAAGCTACAAAATCCATCGGCCCAAATCGCTTCAAGTTGCTACTCGTATGGTTCGTCGTTTCTTCACTCCTCGCTGGAAGGAGATGTCCTCATCTTGCTAACGCCCTTGTTGCCCTTGTTGTCCGTTTGAATAAATACTTCACTTGCATGTGTTAGCTCTTCCTCTGACACCCAAGTTGCTTCCTTCAAATGATAGCCACACATTTGACCAAGTACTCCATCCGGTTAGACTTGCGCCGCGATCGCAAAATGATCTCTACTTCATATTCTGCTTCACCTTGGACGACTTCAGATTGAGACCTGAGTACATATTTGCGCTCCGGTCGCAAATCATCCTTGAAGTATTTCTTTAATAAAGAAACATGGAAAGTTAGATGCAACTGCCACTCGCGAGGAAGGTCTAATGTATAGACATCTTCGTGCGGATTCTTGACAATGACAAAAGGTCCCACGAACTTCGATGAAAACGTCGCCGATATTTCCTTCGGAAGTGTGAAGTTTTTTGTACTTAACCATCCTTCTTCGCCCACTTGAAACTTCACTTGCCGCCGATGCTTGTTTGCCTGCTTGGTGTATCGTTGCTGCGTCTTCTCGAGGTTCTTCTTTACTTGCTCCTCGCGCCGCTGCATTGCCACCACCAACTCTTCAGCTGATGTTTGCCGTGTTCTTGGTCCTGCCGATGTAGAACTCCCTGCAAGAGTCAAGTCAAGAGGCCCTTCTAGCTCACGTCCGTAAGCCAGCAAGAAGGGCGATTCGCCGGTTGCCGAATGCTTCGTGGGATTGTAGCAATACTCCGCAAGACTGAGCCACTCCGCCCAATCACTTTCATCCGCGCTCACATAATTCCTCAAGTATTGATTCAGAACCGAGTTAACTCGTTCCGTTTGCTCATCTGTTTCCGGATGAAAGGCGGTATCGTATCAGATATTGCGTGAAGGATGTCCAGGAAAACGCGAGGTTCCTGGCTGTGGAGATGTTGTGTGCTGAAACAGAGACAAGACAGAGAAAAACAATCACGAAAACGAACGCTGCGATATATACACTCCAAATATATGTACACTCCGGTTCTTTTTCCTAAGAGCACACTATTGAAAAACATACCAGAGCGGTCTGTAACCTGCTTCAAAAGCCCCTGAAAACAACCCTTCAATCGCAACCTTGACACAAAACCACCGAAGCGTAGCTCAAAGCAAGAGAAACTTCTCTTTGCTAACAAATAGAGCCCAGCAGTATCACGCGATTCAACTCAAGTCCAAACCACATCCATGTATAAGCTCTTAGCTAAAGCTAGCTACCACAAGCTGTATACAACCAACCAGAATTCTAACGAACTCAAAAGAGCAAAACCCGTAGCGAAGAATCGAAAAAGACCTATCTGTGGACTTCCTCTTTTCGCTGAACGGACTTCAGATGTCGATAGGGTCTCCTCCCCTGACTCCGTTAACCCAAGAAACCTTCAGATCCGACTCCCAACAGCCGAGATATCGCCGATTTTCGGTCACAGGTGACCGAACCTCCAAAAACTCCTCCCTGCGGCTTAAACCGCTCACACTGCACAAACGGATCGTCCAAACTGATATCCGTCTTCGCTGGCAGTTAGATCTAGCTACCCTGAACCCAACGAGACTCCAAACAAGTCGTTTGGAGTTCCCTTTGCAAAACCACTCGAGAAATTTGGCCGCAGGTTGCAAAAAACTGACGTAAATCAGCTCCCTGCGGCTCAAACTTGCTCACCACACTCAAACCAACAATCCAATTCACACACGGTCTTCTCCTATGAGTAGATGAAGACTCCCTAATCGCGTAGGCACCAAGAACGAAGAGCTTGGCTCACCGATCGCGAAAAACAACCCAACCTCAGGTCGCAGGTGAACGAAAATCTGATGTAAGCGCTTCCCTGCGAGCCAATTTCACTCAGAACTTCCAAACCGCCCGATGAAAACTGGTATCGTCTTCAATTTCCTGTAGAACTCGGTGTTCTGATCCTGTTGGATCCAAGGACAGCAAGTTTGGACTCCGGAACGGTCCGAACGGTCCAACTCTCCTTCACAGGTAACTGAAAACCTCAAATCTGCTTCCTGCGTTATCGTGTGACGTGCTTTCTTATCTGGGAATACACCGGGTATCTAGCTGTAGAGAGTACGTGTCGCACTCCGTGACTCAGTACCAGTGACCACCCAACCCTCTCTCTGATCTCCAAGTACACTTTGAACCTTTCTCGCTACGATATCCTCACGTCCTCTCAGCAGATCTCTCTCTTACTCGACTAGGAATAGAATCGGGGTAACAAGCACGGGCAACCTGTTCCTGCCATCACCGCAAGCACTCTTGGGTCTGCTGGTCATCACTCCAGCCTCACCACAAGAGAAATACCAGCACTCCTAATAGAAAAGAAACCTAAGCGCAACGCCCGCACACAAATCCAATCAAAACCAACTGGGCGTACAAACAAGCATGCGGGTATGGAGAGGATCCAAACACAGGAAATACAATCAACAACTCTCCATACCCATGATCAAGTGCTCTGAAGCACTGGCAAAACCTCCAGGTCGACCTGTTCTTCAAAGAATCTTAACTCTTGCGTCTTTCGGAGCAAGAACCTCTCAACTTTACCTCGCTGTCACTCCTCAACCACAGCTCAGAATGAGATGAAACCAAGGTCAGCAGATAGCCTGTAGAATAATCTCTCTATTAAGGTATTACATGCAGAGAGATCATCTCTGAGTTGGCATCTATGTCCTTCCAAAGTTCGCTGTTTCTATAACACGATACTATTTCAACAGAACTTTGCTGTTCGATTCCTCACAAACCGCTCGATCAAAACAGCTCAAATTTCTTAGGAAGCTAATGTGTCACCATCACTACCACTCTGTAAAATTTCACCAGCAGATCCTCAACCAAACTCTCAGAATGATCCAAGCCCTTTTCGTCAATGACACAAGGCGATATGCAGACCCTTGTGCACAAAAACAACGTTTCCCTTCAACCCAATAATCCAAATGGTCTGAAATTCCACAGGTAGGTAGCTGAAGTAGTATTCCACAGGTAGGTAGCTTGTAGAATAATCTCTCTATTAAGGTATTACATGCAGAGAGATCATCTCTGAGTTGGCATCTATGTCCTTCCAAAGTTCGCTGTTTCTATAACACGATACTATTTCAACAGAACTTTGTTGTTCGATTCCTCACAAACCGCTCGATCAAAACCGCTTAAACTTCTCAGGAAGCTAATGTGTCACCATCACTACCACTCTGTAAAATTTCACCAGCAGATCCTTAACCAAACTCTCGAAATGATCCAAGCCCTTTTCGTCAATGACACAAGACGATATGCAGACCCTTGTGCACAAAAATAACGTTTCCTTTCAACCCAATAATCCAAATGGTCTGAAATTCCACAGGTAGGTAGTTGACTGTACCTTCTCAGACCCTGGAAGGTTTCATAGCGAAATTCTACCTCAAACTCTCCATATCTCTCTCAATGTCTCATGTTTACAGTCGCCTACTATCATAACCTTCGATTTGTGACACCCAACTTCAGCTGGCCATAACTTTTTCACTTTGGCTTGGAATCGATCGATCTCGGAGTCCATCGGCAAGCCCATCTCAAGAGCTTTCCAGCAACAGTCAATTCATCTCCAGCAACCTCACAGAACTCCCAGGGAGTGAGAAAGACTTCACGGAAATGAAATTGGTCACGAATTTGACCCCCTCAGCTTCAATTGATCGAAACTTTCTCATCCGCGCTTCAAATCCAGCAACCATTGAGTCTACGGGCATCCTCGTCTCCCAAGCTTTCCAACCATATCTCACACTCCGCGAATGGACCACGGGAAGTGCCTCTAACCCTCAAAACGTGAAAGAAACTTGGTAGAAGGTGATTGGTCAAACTTTCAACCAATGAGAAACAAGTTGACAAAAAGATTTTTGTCTTCACTCACATGACAAACACACAAAGAACGAATTTTTATCCAAGAGTACCATGTAGACCTCAAAGTTTATATTGAACAAACTCCAAACACGTGCCGTTGACGATGCCGTCGGCCACGAAGCACGTAAACACGATGTACAAACTACGCTCAATAGAGAGTCAGAATCCCGACTCTAAAACGGTTGACAATAAACGGAACTACAAAAGGAACAAATGAAGCTATTATCTGGTTGTAATAATCCTCACCGAAGTTCCTCACGACAAACTCACGATGCGCCACCTTTGGACGACTGTAACATCGTATTTCGACCCAAGTGTTGAACGGAACTCTCGCTGGGAAGTTCAGATTCAACGGAGGATCCATACCACATCAGAGCAAGATGTAGAGAGTAAGATCTCAAACAGCGTCGTAAGTGACAATGGGAAGAACGATAGGATCCGAAGTAGCCATCACCGCAACCATAAACGACTCTCCCCAATGAGCTACCATAAATACTCGAAAGTGATCTCGCGGCAGACAAGGGATCTTAATGACGAATGGATGCGCAAGTGAAAGATCAGGAGCACGAAAGGGTTCTCCGTTCATGCCTACCACTCGCACTGCTGTTTACTTCATCTGATGATACTGATCACACTCCACTAGACTTGGATACTCTACACTCCATATCTCAAGCTCCGCGCACCTCTCTTCTTATACATCAATCTCACATGTGACGACAAGAGTACTACTCTTATCTCCACTCAGCGAAGAGTACACGGATCGTCCACGTGGAGCCTTATCTTTTGACACGATAAGGTCCCAGTGGCTCCTCAACACCAAACACGTACGAAGGATATGTGGTGGTTTCATACCCTAGCCAATCCACAACACGATAGCTTCTCAATTTCCCTCAGTACACACTCTCCGATCCGTCTCTTCCCAAACCGTTTGAACCAGTGCGTAGCCTGCACAGATCTGAACCCAACGACGCCTTGCGCGCTTGCATTGGACTCCTAAATCTCCCGAATCGTCCGTTGACAGGTCGCAGGCGCAAGCTAGCCCCTTAAGCACCCCCCTTGCAACAGTCTCTGTACGTACCGTTTCTCCTGAATATCTGAATCATAAGAAGCAGCCCCTTGCGTCTTTGATATAATGCCTGAAGCCCTGAATACCCAGTCAGCAAGTAACTAGGGGCCTAGCTTGATTTTACCTTCTTTCGAATCGCATAACTTCTTCCCTGGATGTCCAAACGAAGTAAACAAGATGCCCATGGAAAGCTGACAACGAGCTCTACCCATCTATGTGATGAAAGTGAAGATCGGAAGTTGCGCCAAAAGCTCGTAAGCTGGGGCCTAGCTTGTTTTCTCCATCTTTCGAGTCTTGTAACTTTTCCACTAGGCGTCCAAACGAAGTAGATGAAGTGCCTATGGAAAGCTGACAAGGAGCTCTATCCACTGGTGCGAGAAAAACGAAGATCCAAAGTGGTGCCAAAAACCCGTAAGCTGAAGCCTAGCTTATTTTCTCCATCTTTCGAGTCCTGTAACTTTTCCACTAGGCGTCCAAACAAAGTAGACAAAGTGCCTATGGAAAGCTGACAAGGAGCTCTACCCATCTATGCGATGAAAATGGAGATCTGAGATTGTGCCAAAAACCCGTAAGCTGGGGCCTAGCTTGTCTTCTCATGAGTGTCTTTGGAGCGACAAGCATCGAAGTTTGAATTTCATGTAGGAGTCGGTCCACGACACGACATCCACCCCCTCCAAACCTGTGCATCCTCCGGTATGCACCAGAGATACCAACCAAGGAGTGGACCGGCACACACACTTATTCCCATCATGTTTTCCTCTCTCCCATCTCAATCAACCTCATCCTCAAGTCCACAACTCAATCGTCATCTTGAAGTTGCTACCCTGCCATGATCCTCCCTAGATCCATGCTCATCGACTTTCTCCTCAAACCTCCCATCCAATCACCCCCTCTAAATCTACACATCTTCAATATGCGAAGACATAGAAAGAAATAACCCATCATACCATGAAAATGTCTTCCATCCGTCTTGTAAAACCTCCCCATCGAGGTTTGTAACCCAAGTGTCGTAGTAGACATCACCCATCCTCCCAATCATCACCGCATATCCTGACTGTAACCTTCAACCTCAAGTAAGTACATGTCATCGTATGTATCCAACTCTTCTTTTTTCTTTTCTGAAAAAAAAAGAACCACACTGCTGCAACCAAAATCCTCAACTGCAACCATCATTGTCTCGTTGTAGAATAGTATCTTCCTCAACCATCATCCTCCCTGATATCTTCTTCTGAAAACCTTCACAACCTCCCAAGCATCACTCTCTCAACCCAATTCACCTTCAGCAATGGCTTCTCCCCTGTAAGCCATCCTTGCCCATCATCCTATACCCGTAGCCTCGAGAGCATCCATCCACTCTCTTTCGTCCTCAGCATGTTTGTCCTTGATGATGCCAATGATGACATCATGGACTCTCCTTGTAACTGCATCCAAGACCTCTCGTGATAAGAACCCAACCTTTGCATCTCGAATGCGCTCCTCCCAACCTCCCTTCACATCCATCACTATATCAATATCTGGTTGTTGTATGTCTACAACCAGATCAACCATGTCCACTGTCTGCACCCCAACCATCTCCTCCGGTTGTGAAGGATCGCCCTCCATTGCCTGTATAGGAAGAATAGCTTCTTGTTGAACCTTATCCTCCCCAGCTTGTTTCCCTGAAGAAGTCTCTTCTTGTCCCTTCTCCTCGCTCTGCATCGTGGATGCAGTATCCAACCTGAGCTCGTTTAGATCCTCGTGCTCACTCAAACCATCTCTATGGAGATCATGCTCAATCTCCTCCACCCTAGCATCATAACATGTAGCTTCGATAGCTACAACTGCATGTACCGCAAGATAATCATCCACAATCTTCTTCATCCCTCCTTTACCAACGTTGGCTTGAAGGAGAGTACCCGTACTTGTGAATGCAACCTTTCCATCCTCCCAAGAAATAACCTCAAGTTGCAAAGACTCTGCAAAGTCAATGCAATCGTCCCGCTCATGATCAGTATCATCACACCACAGGCAGTGATGTACCCAAGCTAGTTTGGGTACAAGCTCCATCTTGGTCGAATATCCCTTATCCTCCAACCTAGTAACCTGAGCTTGTAGATCTTGCATCTTTTGCTGTAGGTCCTCGATGGTTGGATCCTTCTCTTCTACAACCACAATTGGAGGTTGAACCTCAGATATTACCTGAACTGGTGTGGTAGTCAACGCTGCAGGTGCCAACATTGTAACCCTTCCCCTTGTCTGCCTCCGGACAAGAAGCTCAACAGCTTCATGCACAACCTCCCAATTTCTTGTTAATCCTTCTTCTTCATCCCCATCCTCCAGAAGTAGTTCCAACTGTTCCTGCCATGGTTCATCCGCAGCTTGAAGAAACAGCTCCGTCTTGTAACTCTCCAAGGTAAGCTTGTCCACCCGAGGTAGTTGAGAGAATTGTCTCTCGAACTCCTTTAACAGCTCTGCAGGCTGTAAACCCTTGCTGGATCCGTTGACCCATCCCAAAAAAGATTTCTTGGTTACTCGATCTGAGTTTCTCAAGAAATACTCCTCCATCAGCGCATGTGAAAATGCATCCCAGTTCTTCCCAAAACGCTTTGTTAGACCCTTCACATGCTCCCTTATCTCAGGCACCACAGCGAGTTCGAACGTCTCGATCATCTCCTTCACCTAGCTTGTTTTCTCCATCTTTCGAGTCTTGTAACTTTTCCACTAGGCGTCCAAACGAAGTAGATGAAGTGCCTATGGAAAGATGACAAGGAGCTCTATCCACTGGTGCGATAAAAACGAAGATCCGAAGTGGTGCCAAAAACCCATAAGCTGGGGCCTAGCTTATTTTCTCCATCTTTCGAGTCCTAAACTTTTCCACTAGACGTCCAAACAAAGTAGACAAAGTGCCTATGGAAAGCTGACAAGGAGCTCTACCCATCTATGCGATGAAAATGGAGATCTGAGATTGTGCCAAAAACCCGTAAGCTGGGGCCTAGCTTGTCTTCTCATGAGTGTCTTTGGAGCGACAAGCATCGAAGTTTGAATTTCATGTAGGAGCCGGTCCACGACACGACAGCGGTACTAAATTTTAACTTAGTCCTAAATTTTTGGAACAAGTGTTTCCTAAAAGCACTTGTGAACTTAGAGTCTCTATTTGAAATAATACTCCGAGGTAATCCATGTGAACGCCACCAAGTATCTAGGAACAACCGAGAAGTCATGAAGGCTGTTGCAGTATCTAAGGTCGGAGCAAACTTCGCTAGTTTACTAAACCGATCAACTATAACAAAAATCGCGTTGTATCTATTCGAGTCAGGCAGAGAGGTAATG
The DNA here is from genome assembly GCA_036924285.1 of Asterella californica. Classification (NCBI taxonomy): domain Eukaryota; kingdom Viridiplantae; phylum Streptophyta; class Marchantiopsida; order Marchantiales; family Aytoniaceae; genus Asterella; species Asterella californica. The sequence continues at coordinate 19,921,461 of JAYKYS010000008.1, forward strand.
AAGTCCATGCTAATGCTTTCTCACCAAATCCCTCGTGAAAGTGCCCCGATCCTCCCAGAGCGCACACTTAGGTAGATGACAAGTTATCTTCATTTTTTGGTGGACCAATGGGAAGTTAAAGGACTCAACCTTGTCCTTTTTTGTCCCATGGAGACCCCAGCAGATAATAGAGCATTTTAAGCTCATAAGAGCAAAGTTTTAGATCCCATTACACCACAACTTCTACAAATGTGCGCAAAACGCACTTATACGCGTAATTTACATACTAATTGGTCCCACAATAGGACACCATCCACCGACAGGTCGTAGAAACAAGCTAGCCTCTTAAGCTGCCCCTTTACGTCAGACGTTGTACGTACAAGAATTCACAGATAATGAGCTTGCAGGCCCCTTGCGTCTTTAGTATAGTGCAAGGAGCTACAAATACCCAGTCAGCAATAGTAAACTAGGGCCTAGCTTGATTTTTTCTTCTTTCGAGTCTCATAACTTCTCCACTAGGCGTCTAAATGAAGTAGATGAAGTGTGCATGGGAAGCTGATTACGAGCTCTACCCATTGATGTGATAAAAATGAAGATCTGAAGTTGTGCAAAAAGTTTGTAAGCTGGAGCTTAGCTTGTTTTTCCCATCTTTTGAAATCTCGTAACTTCTCCACTAGGCGTCCAAATGAAATAGACAAAGTGCCCATGGAAAGTTGACTTTGACTCTACGCATTGATGAGATGAAAGTAAAGATCCAAAGTTGTGCAAAAAGTCTCCTTTTTAGTCCCATGAGTATCTTTGGAATGATAATGATAAGCATTGAATAGATTTTCAGATAGGAGACAGTCCATGACTCGACAGCGTCAACACAACCAAACGTGGCAGAATATGAAGGGGTTCCAACCACAAGAAGTCCAAACGATAATCCTCCACACTCAAAGATACACAAAAAATAAACCTAGTCTCATCCGGAATAACGCCTCCTCTTGAGTGACTACATGCACAATATATGACCACCAACTGTCATCACTTGTACCTAAGATCACTAACTAGATGTCCACATTTCTTAGTAGCTCCAAAATTCTTTACGTGGTAGCTACTAGCTCACCCAAGACAACTACCTCCATACGCGTCTCTACGATATATGAAAACACTACCACAATGACAGCTTCCTTCTAGTACTATGAGGTCACTCTACCACTCCTCTAGGAACATGCAAAAAGATCTCTTACTACCTTAAATGAGTCCATAAATACTTGCACACATCTCTAGAAGACACCAAAAGCTATTGGTCTAGTGGTAAAGCCAAAGCTAAGAGCTAAACAGGTAAGCACATTTTTCAAGAATAGTGTTGGGATGGGTGATTTGATTTTACTCACTCCGACATCACTGAAATTGGGCTTAACTTACGCACTTCAGCAAGCTGGCTTGCCGGCTCCGGCTCCGCACTCTCGCACTTCTCTGTCGGGTTGAGAGTCTTCCTGGGAAGGGCGAACCTTCTGACTGTGATATGAGCTTGAAGGCTGTGTCCAATCTACTCAGAGAAGCGTTGGGCTTTAGGCTGTGGTCGGTTTACTCAAAGGATAGGCTTCAGGTCTCAAGGTGATACTGAAAAACACTCATATAAGTCTCTTGGCTCTTCTGATATGTTCAGGAAGTAAAATTCAGACGTAACTAGCAATGATAAGATCAGATGGCGAACTTTGACACTTAGGATTGAGAGATATTTGAAGGTTCAGACTTCAGAACTCCTCCTACATGTAAATGAGGCTCTACTGGATACACATACGAAGTTTCAGCTTCAGATCAATTCAGAGCACTAAGATATGAGTAGAAACTTTCTGAGTAGAGAAATAACGGTAATTTCCGGTACCCAGACAGCTGTTTCGACCTAGAACAAAGAATTGGCTCGATCACTTTGGGAAATTCTTACAAGATTTGCAGTACACAGCTTGCTGAACACTCCTGTGAAGTTGGGCCTTCTGATTCCACACAGAACTCCAGATCTCGCTCTTTGAAGTTGCTGTTCCAGATTGAGAGCTTTTTGGACCCCCTTTACTTCAGTGGTCGCCCTGAATTACTCACTGACTCAATTGACATGAAAATTTGGAGACAGTCGTAGCCCTGCTGACAGTGAACACAACCACGAAGGTTGGAAGCGATTTCCTCGATTCTGCTGCAATTGACACTCAAAACCCCAAAATCAACAAAAGTGATGCAGATTTGGCACAACCCGAACTTCAATTGGGCATAACTCATTGTTTATTGATCCAAATCGATCAAGAATTTCACTGACAGTGCTTGGCTCGACGAGCTCTATCTCCCTTTGCTCTCAGATTTTGCAGTACCCTCACCAATTGCTCGAAATCCACTCTAGAGCTCTGTTTCTAAACTTAGAGTTTTACAAAAGACAAAAATGGACCAATGGGAGTTCATAGCTCCACTTGACTGTCCTTTTGTGCCTTAAACTACCTGGTAACTTATCTACAATCATAGGCTACCACCTGAAGCCCCCTAGAGTGCCAGCGTTGTCGCACCATTTGGCGGCTACATGCTTGACTTCTACTCCGACGCTTAGGTTTGGTAGTTCTAGAAGTTAGCTCATATTACTTCTAGTCTTTTATGTATATGTTTGACACCTTGGCATACGGTGTTAGCACTATTTTGAGTCCTAGTAGGCTGATAGTATGTTAGTTATCTTGTTCAAGCATTTGTGCGCTTGTGCAAGTGACTTCTTACTAGTCTATGACGTTCAAGGTACATAACTTAGGGTTTCCATGCTGATAGTGGTTTGAGCTCATGGGTTGTACTTACTTGTCGCCCATGCACGCTTTCTAGCTAATTTAAGTTATTTTTCAGGGCTATGTGTCATTTTAGGTAGTTTAAGTTTTACGCTGGCACTCTAGGGGGCTTGACGTGGTAGCCTATGAGTGTAGATAAGTCACCAGGTAGTTTAAAGCACAAAAGGACAGTCAAGTGGAGCTATGAACTCCCATTGGTCCATTTTTGTCTTTTGTAAAACTCTAAGTTTAGAAACAGAGCTCTAGAGGAGAGTTCGAGCAATTGGTGAGGTATCTTCGAAATCTGAGAACACAGGAAGAGAGAGCTCGTCGTGCCAAGCACTGTCAGTGAAATTTTTGCTCGATTTGGATCAATAAACAAGGAGTTATGCCCAATTGAAGTTCGGATTGTGCCAAAACTGCGTCACTTTTGTTGATTTTGGGGTTTTCGGTGCCAATTGCAGCAGAATTGAGGAAATCACTTCAAAACTTCGTGGTTGCGTTCACTGTCAGGAGGGCTACGACTGTCCAAAAAGTTTCGTATCATTTGAGTAATTGAGTAATTCAGGGCGGCCGCTGAAGCAGAGGGGGTCTGAAAAGCTCTTAATCTAGAGCAGCGACTTTAGAGAAGGAGATCTGGAGTTCTACAAACATTCAGGAGTCCCAACTTCACAGGGATGTTCAGCATCCTGTAGACTTCAAATACTGTGAGAAGATTTGAAATTCATCGAGCCAATTCTCTGTTCTATGTCTGAATAGCTGTCTAGGTACCAGAAATTGCCATAATTCTCTTATTCAGAACTTTTCTGTTCATATCTCCGTGTCAGAATTTGATCTCAGGTTGAAACTTCGTCTGTGAGTTCAGTAGTGCCTCATTTGCATGTAGGGGAAGTTTAGAGGTCTAAACCTTCATAGTTTTCCTCTCTTTGAGTGTCAAAGTTCACCGCTTAAGCCTATTACTACCAGTGAGACCTAAATTTCGCTTTTTGAGCATATCAGAGGATCCTACACTCCTGTGTGAGTGTTTATAGCTCCTGTTGTGACCTGAAAGCCAACCTCTTGAGTAAACAACCACAGCCAGAAGCCCGGCGCTTTCCTAGGTAGACGGATCACACTCCGACATACTCTCTTTTGGTGAACTCGACGTGAAACACCTAGGGTGGGAGTTTTCTTGAGAGTGTTACAAGATCAGATATCATGGCCAACCAAGGATCATCAAGTGGGGGTGCTGCTGCTGCTCAGCAACCTATTCAGTTTGATGCTGCTACGATGAAGATGTTCCAGGCTTTTTCTATGTTCATGCAGCAGCAGCAGAGCACAGAGAGGAAGGAGGTGTTAGCAACCAAGGCGTTGCAATCTGTGGTGCACCAGATGGATCAGTTCAAGGGGACAGATATTTCCAAGTATGTGCGATACTATGCTAGGGAGATGGAGGTGAACAAGGTACCTGAGAAGGAGATGGTGGAGAACTTTGAACTTGCTGTTGTCCCTGAGATTCGTGGGCGTGTGAAAGAGCTCAAGCAGCAGCAAGGACAGAGTTGGGAGAGCTTTATGCGCGCTTTGAAGGAGGAGTACTACACTGAAGATTCAGAGAGGGTGACCAAGAGAACATTCTTGGAGTGGGTGGTGAAACCTAACAAAGGTTTGTTTGTAAATGAGTTGTTAAGGGAGTTTGATCGTCAATATGCTCAGCTTTCTAGGACAGAGAAGCTTACACTAGAGGTTGAGAAGACCGAGCTTTTCCTACAAGCAGCGGACGTGACTATTCAGGAGAAGCTTGAGCTGTTGCTGGAAGACAAGAGTGAGGAGAGAGGATTGAAGACTGACTGGAAGGAGGTTGAAGAGGCTGTTTCTTTGCTGGCCAAGAGACAGAGAAGAAGGGACAAGGTGGTGGTAAGTGAAGCAGCACCTCTGATAATTCCTGTCAAGCAGTTGCCTACTAAGCCTGCTTTGGTAATTGCTAGAGAGGAAGACTCACCGCTTGATGAGTTGATTAAGGGTATGAAGGAGCTTAAGCTTAAGCTCACTAGGTTAGAAGAGAAGGAGCAGAATGTACAGCCTGCTATGCAGAGACCTCAGATGAGAGAAGGCTTTGTTCATCGTTGTATATGGTGTGATAGCCTAGACCATGTAAGGAGAGATTGTGGGGAGTTTTCAGATGCATTGAGGAAGGATCTGATCTTCTTCAAAGATGGTAAGATCCATTTGAGAGAGACTGGGATGATGTTGGGAACCAACTTTGGCAAGGGTGGTATGAAGAGGCTTGTGAATGAGATATCAGCATCACATGCTATTTCTCTTGTGAATGCTGCTACCTGTGGAGTGAAAGTGGAGATGGAGAAAGAGAAAGAGACTACTGGGTTGTGGTCTGATGTAGTGCGGTCCGTAGCTAGAACAGAGCTAGATAAGGATGTGCTACGAAGGGTTGGCAACTCAATTCGAGAAGCTACAGGATGGAATGATCCTGTGGATACTATGTCAGTGCATGCTTATGTTGCAAGAAGTCAACACGAAGCTGTACTAGAAGAAAAACGCAGGAGGGAGGATGCAGGTGAGGCTTCTACAGCCAAACGACCTGCTACAAGGAGTGAAAGGGCTAGACCAGAGGCAAGGCAGGAGACAACACCTACTCGGGAAGAGATTATGGAGGATCTACCACCTACAACACCAAAGGAGAAGGAGAGAAGCAAGGAGAAGGGTAAGATGCCTGCATACAAACTTCAGTCTGATATTGAGATTGCTACAGACCTGAAGCAGGTGTTAGAGAATCGTATCTTGAATGGGAAGGTTGAGTTTACCTTGGGTGAGATTCTTGGGATAGCAAAGCGTGAGTTCCATGAGGTTATCATAGATATCATCAAGAGGAAACGTCAGATTTTGGGTGAAGCAGCTACGCTTAACGCTCTAAGGACCAAACTGTCGGAGGATGAGGAAGATGAAATTGCTGGTTACTGCTTTCAAGTATCAGAGGGGAGTTCGTATCAGCACGTGAGGTTTGAAGATGAGGTGGAAGCATCGCAGAAGAGCCATTATTCTCACAACCATTGGGCAAGAGCAACCACTGAGACCTTGGTGAAGTTGGGAGATCTGGAGGAACTTGTGGTGGCGTTGATTGATCATGGCTCAGAGATTAATCTGATGTCTAAGGAGCTGTACAAGCGTGGGAGGTGGCCCATAGACACCGATCATGGATGGCTTATCCGTGCTGCCAACAACCAGAGGGGAGAACTCTATGGTGCTTGCCCCAACATCAAGGTAACTGTGGGTGACATTAGTGATGTTCAGAATTTCTTTGTGCAAGACATGTCAACCTATCCTATCATTCTAGGGCAGCCTTACATTACTGCTGTTAGAATGGAGACACGAGTTATGGATGATGGTTTAGCTTATGCTAGGATACGTAGTAGAGATGGCAAAAGAGCTGTTCAGTTTTTGACTGTTGCTGCAGAACATGAGAGGAATCGTGATAGCTTGAGAGACCGTCCACTACCTAAGATTACTCAGGAGTTTAGAGAGTCTAGGGGTTTTGGCAGAGTACCATTGAAGAGCGAGACTTCAACGGTACAGTAGAGATAGGATTCTCGCCTGATCTAGTAGAGCATGAAGCTTTATCCACTAGCTTCTTAGGGTTGACTTCATGCGGATCAGTGTGTTATAGGAAGGTTGAGAATCTGAAGAGGTTTGAGAGGCAACATGTGAAGTGTGTACAGCAGTCTTTGTGGGACAGTGGAGAGTTAGCAGGAGATGAATACATATCTGGAGTGTTTGAAGAGCAGTATTTGGTAGATACTATAGGGGAGTTGAAATCTATAGTAGAAAGTTCTATAGATGATGTAGATAGAGTGGTGAGAGTGAGCTCCAAGGAGCTTTATGATGTAATTGATAAGTTTATAGATCGGCAAGAGGTGTATGTGGAGACCAAGTACAAGTCCGTGGCAAAGAAAGTCAAACCAGTGGCTTTGCCTTTACCACTCGACTACAATCAGAAGATGGAGCAAGCTGCACGAGAACCAACGCTCAGAGGACCGAGAAGAATTGGGCACCAGTTCACAGAAACAACACTGAAGGAGCTGAGGATTGGAGGTGATGGATTTCTTACTGAGCAAGAGAAGAAGAGCTTCAGGGAGATGCTATCTAGGCATGGTAAGGCGTTTGCATTTGAGTCACATGAAGTAGGATGTGTAGATCCAAGTGTAGTTGCACCTATGGTAATCTGTACTATACCGCATGTGCCTTGGAATCTACGTCCTATCCCTGTGCCTAGAGCTCATCTGCCAAAGCTGATAGACTTGCTCAATGAGAGGATTAGGATGGGTATCTTGGAACCATCTATAGCTCCCTATTCTAGCAGATGGTTTACTGTTCCGAAGAAAAGTGGAGCTTTGAGATTCATTCAAGATATGCAGCCAGTTAACAAGGTAACTATCAGGAATATGGGTATAGGACCTATTGTAGACGAGTTTGCGGAGGCTTTTGCTGGTCGTGCTATTCTATTCCATGGGAGACTTATATTCAGGTTATGACCAGTTTCAATTATCCTCTGAGAGTAGAGACTTGACTACAATGAGGACACCTTTAGGGTTACTAAGGATGTGCACCTTACCACAAGGTGCTACCAATTCGGTAGCACATATGATGGATGGCATGAACAAAGTTTTGAGGGACTTCATTCCTGAAAAAACTATGCCATTCCTTGATGATGTGCCGATCAAAGGGTGTGCTGAGGAGGAGAAGAATGAGGTAAAAGATCAGAGGGGGTGCCGTAAGTTTGTAGCAGATCACATAGCTGATTGTGATAAGATACTGAGTCGACTGGAAGAGGTTCATTTGACTTTATCAGGAGCCAAGTCTGTGTTTGGAGTACAAGAGGTGTTAATAGTGGGACATCTGTGTGGATCTTATGGTCGGAAACCTTGTCCAAACAAGGTTGATGCCATCCGAAGGATGAAGGAGACATGTGGATCGGTTACTGAGGTGAGAAGGTTTCTAGGAGCATGTGTGTTTTATCATATATGGATTCCACACTTTGCACATGTAGCAGATCCGTTGTACAAGCTGCTGAGGAAGGGGCAAAGATTTCAGTGGCAAGAGGAGCAAAGCGAGTCTATGAGGAAGTTGAAAGATCTTTTGGCTTCACCACCAACTCTACGGAAGGTAACATATGAGTTGGGCAGATCTGTTATCCTTACTGTTGATACTAGTCCTATTGGCATTGGATGGGCTATAGGACAGGATGATGAGGATGGAAATAGATATGTGGTGCGTTTTGGTGCTAAGGTATTAAGTTCACGGCAGAGAGACTACCCTCAGGTCAAGAGAGAGCTATGGGGAGTAGTTACTGCGATGAAGAGTGATAAGGAATACTTGATAGGAGCACCTGTGGTTGTGGAGACAGATTGTTTACCTCTCTTGGGAATGATCACTAGCTGTACAACTCCAGATATTGCTATGTTGAGGTGGATAGCATATATCAAGTCCTTGAACCCAGAGTTTAGACTTATTGCAGGGAAGGATAATCCTGTGACAGATATGTTATCAAGGGCTAGGTATTACGATGAGAAAGAAATGATAGATGATCAGGAAGATGTGGGAACAGAGTTCTATTCTAGTGCTCTTGTTAGAAGAGATAGAAGCTGTTTTGCAGCCTCGTTGGAGTTTTTTGAAGAAACTATGTATGATGGCGAGTGGTTGGATCTTGGGCGCTATTTGAGTTCACTGGAAAGGCAAGAAGGCTGGTCTGATGCAGATTTCAAGAGGATCCGTAGAATAGCTTATGGTTACTTTTTACATGGAGGACATCTATGGAAGCGCCCTAAGCTACAAGGAGGTATACCGCAGCGGGTAGTATGTGACTCGGAATTGCAGCAGAAGCTGATCAAGGAGTTCCATGAGAGTTTATGGGCTGGTCATAGAGGAGTTTGGGCTACATTTGCCAAGATGAAGGAGAAGTATTGGTGGAAGGGTATGTATAAGGATGTAGTACAGTTTGTTTCATCCTGTATACCTTGCCAGATGTATTCCAACGTACGTCATCGTGATGGATTGCATCCTACTTATCCTTTAGCCATTCATTATAAATGGGTAGTTGATCTGGTAACTATGCCATTTGGACTTGGACAAATGAGGTATCTAGTCTTGGCTAGAGAAGATCTATCTAACCAAGTCGAAGGCCGTGCTCTGAGGACGAAGACCACTGCTAGTGTCTGCCGCTTTCTACTTGAAGATGTTATTTGTAGGTATGGGTGTGTGGGAAAGATCACTGCAGATAGAGGTGAGCTGGATTCACAAGAAGCAGTTGAGTTCTTCAAGCGATTGGGAATCAAGTTGGCGTTAACCACTGCTTACAATCCTGAAGGGAATGGCAAGAGCGAAAGAGGTCATCCGCCAATCATCAAAGCTTTGGTAAAAGCTTGCAAGGGTAAGATCCGTGAATGGCCTAGACTGCTACCATTTGCTTTGTGGGTAGATCGTACAACTCATAGTACCGTTACAGGTTACATGCCAGCAGAATTGATACTAGGACAGAAACCTGTGATGCCGATTGAGGAGGTTGTGCCTACTTGGAATGTTTTGCCATGGGAAGATGGTAGAAGTACGGAGGATCTTCTTGCATTAAGGATCCAGCAGTTAGAACGAAGACCTGAGGATGTTGCCAAAGCTGTGGAAAGGTTAAAGACTGCTAGAGAGAGAAACAAAGGCAGATTTGATAGGACGCATAGATTACGACCCAAACCAGTTAAGGAAGGTGATTGGGTGTTAGTCTATGATAGTAGTCTTGATAATCAGCATAGCGCTATCAGAAAGTTTTCCAAGAGATGGTTCGGACCTTATGTGGTGTTAGAAGTTTATGATAATGCCACATACTCTTTGAGAGAGTTAGATGGTGCAGTGCTCAAGATACCAGTCGCAGGGAAGAGAATCAAGCTCTTCAGAAGGAGAGGAGAGGACCAGAACATTGCAGAGCTTACTGAAGATGAAGCTGAAGACTCAATGGAGGTTGAAGATGAATTTGAAGCTGAAGCTGAAGAGTCTTGATCTGGATCTGGCACATACCGGAGGATGTGCAGGTTTAGAGGGGGTGGATGTCGCACCATTTGGCGGCTACATGCTTGACTTCTACTCCGACGCTTAGGTTTGGTAGTTCTAGAAGTTAGCTCATATTACTTCTAGTCTTTTATGTATATGTTTGACACCTTGGCATACGGTGTTAGCACTATTTTGAGTCCTAGTAGGCTGATAGTATGTTAGTTATCTTGTTCAAGCATTTGTGCGCTTGTGCAAGTGACTTCTTACTAGTCTATGACGTTCAAGGTACATAACTTAGGGTTTCCATGCTGATAGTGGTTTGAGCTCATGGGTTGTACTTACTTGTCGCCCATGCACGCTTTCTAGCTAATTTAAGTTATTTTTCAGGGCTATGTGTCATTTTAGGTAGTTTAAGTTTTACGCTGGCACTCTAGGGGGCTTGACGTGGTAGCCTATGAGTGTAGATAAGTTACCAGGTAGTTTAAGGCACAAAAGGACAGTCAAGTGGAGCTATGAACTCCCATTGGTCCATTTTTGTCTTTTGTAAAACTCTAAGTTTAGAAACAGAGCTCTAGAGGAGAGTTCGAGCAATTGGTGAGGTATCTTCGAAATCTGAGAACACAGGAAGAGAGAGCTCGTCGTGCCAAGCACTGTCAGTGAAATTTTTGCTCGATTTGGATCAATAAACAAGGAGTTATGCCCAATTGAAGTTCGGATTGTGCCAAAACTGCGTCACTTTTGTTGATTTTGGGGTTTTCGGTGCCAATTGCAGCAGAATTGAGGAAATCACTTCAAAACTTCGTGGTTGCGTTCACTGTCAGGAGGGCTACGACTGTCCAAAAAGTTTCGTATCATTTGAGTAATTGAGTAATTCAGGGCGGCCGCTGAAGCAGAGGGGGTCTGAAAAGCTCTTAATCTAGAGCAGCGACTTTAGAGAAGGAGATCTGGAGTTCTACAAACATTCAGGAGTCCCAACTTCACAGGGATGTTCAGCATCCTGTAGACTTCAAATACTGTGAGAAGATTTGAAATTCATCGAGCCAATTCTCTGTTCTATGTCTGAATAGCTGTCTAGGTACCAGAAATTGCCATAATTCTCTTATTCAGAACTTTTCTGTTCATATCTCCGTGTCAGAATTTGATCTCAGGTTGAAACTTCGTCTGTGAGTTCAGTAGTACCTCATTTGCATGTAGGGGAAGTTTAGAGGTCTAAACCTTCATAGTTTTCCTCTCTTTGAGTGTCAAAGTTCACCGCTTAAGCCTATTACTACCAGTGAGACCTAAATTTCGCTTTTTGAGCATATCAGAGGATCCTACACTCCTGTGTGAGTGTTTATAGCTCCTGTTGTGACCTGAAAGCCAACCTCTTGAGTAAACAACCACAGCCAGAAGCCCGGCGCTTTCCTAGGTAGACGGATCACACTCCGACAGCGTAAAACTTAAACTACCTAAAACAACACGCAGCCCCGAAAAATAACTTAAATCAGCTAGAAAGCGTGCATGGGCGACACACAAATACAACCCATGAGCTTAAGCTCTATCAACATGGTAATCAACCTACTAAGACTCAAAATATATAACATCTTTCAAAAATGGACTTCTCTGAGGTCTTAATTTCACTCAGAAAGACTAACGCCTGACAGAGAAGTGAATCATTTACTAAGTGAAATGATTCACATCACGACACCTCTCGCACGCACCTCTGCTTGGAACAGAGGTGCTATGAAAATCAAGTAGAACTCCTTGAGTTGAAAAGGCAACTCGGCGAGCTATTAGCGTGGAGATATATTCGAACCAGCAAGTCATCTTACGGAGCCCTAGTTCTTTCTGCAAAGAAGAAGGATGGGAAGTTACGACTCTACGTAGATTATCATGCGCTCAATAAGATGACGGTGAAGAATAATTATCTCTTTTTAAGAATAGATGACCGCATGTTTGATAGGTTAGCGACCGCAAAGTACTTCAGCATGATAGACTTGAAGTCAGGATATTACCAGATCCTGCTTGTTGAACCAGACACCATCATCAAATTTGTGGTGATGTCATTTGGACTCTGCAACGTCCCGTCGCCGTTCACTATATTGACGAACATAATTTTTCGCTAGGAGATGGACGAGTTTGTCATCCTTTACATCGACAACATCTTGATTTACTCCAAAACCTTGGAGACGCACTCGGAGCAGCTAAGGATGGTGTTGACAAAGCTGGGAGAGCATAAGCTGTTTGCCAACATTGACAAGAGTGAGTTTAGTTTGGAATGCATTTACTTCTTGAGACATGTCATTAGTGCAGAAGGAGTCTGTCCGAATATGTAGAAAGTGGATGCGATTGTGACTTGAGAGCCTCCGACTATAGTGAAGAGAATGCGGTCATTCTTAGCATTGGTGCAGTTCTACCGTAAGTATGTGAAGGGGTTTTCAAAGATCCTGAAGCCGCTGACGGACTAGACGAGAAAAGACACACATGTAAGTTAGACCAAGGAGGTGGATGATGCATTCCAAACGATCAAATCCATTTTGTCAAAGAAGTCAGTTTTGAAGTTGCCGAAGTTTGACAAACCATTCAAGGTGCACACGGACACGAGTGACTATGAGTGATTGACAAAATGTTGGTGTAGGATGGAAAATATGTAGCGGACGAAAGCAAGAAGTTATCTAAGACGGAGAGCGATGGTCGACTCACAAGAAGAAACCATTCGTGGTGGTTCATGAGTTTAGGGTTTAGGGTTATAGATCCTGAAATGGATGGACAAACAGAATGAGTTAACTCAGTTCTGAATCAATACTTGAGGAATTATGTGAGCGCGGATCAAAGTGATAGGACGGAGTGCCTCGGTCTTGCTGAAATATTGCTACAACTCCACGAAACATTCAACAACCGATGAATCATCTTTCTTGCTGGCTTACGGACGTGAGCAAGAAAGACCTCTTGACTTGACTCTTGCAAGGAGTTCTACATCGGCATGACTAAGAACACAGCAAACATCAGCTGAAGAGTTGATGATGAAAATGCAGCGACGCGAAAAACAAGTGAAAAAGAACCTCGAGAAGACACAGCAACGTTACACGAAGCATGTAAACAAGCACCGGCGGCAAGTGAAGTTTCAAGTGAAGTATGGTTAAGTACGAAGAACTTCATCTTTCCGGAGAGAATATGAACGAAATTCTCATCGAAGTTTGCAAGACCTTTTGTCATTATCAAGAATCCGCATGAAGATGTCTATAATCTAGATCTTCCTCCCGAGTGGCAGCTGCATCCGACCTTCCATGTTTCTTTATTAAAGAAATACTTTAAGGATGATTTGCGATTAGAGCGCAAACAGGTTCTCAGACCTCAACCTGATGTTGTGCAAGGCGAAGCAGCTCACGAGGTAAAGATCATTTTGTGATCACGATGCAAATCTAATCGAACGCAACACTTGATCAAATGACGTGGATACCATTTGAAGGAAGCAACTTGGGTGCCAGAGGAAGATCTAGCACATGCAAGCGAAGTACTGGATTTCTTCAAACAGCGACAAGGACAGCAAGGGCGTTAGCAAGATGAAGACATCTCTTTCCAAAAAAGAGTGAAGAAATAATGAACTATACGAGTAACAACTTAAGGCGATAAAGTCCAGCTTTGACTTGTATTTTGTGAAAATAAAGAATTTGTTTTTTGTAAATTGTCTAAGTGTATTGATAGTGCATGACTATGGCTAGTTCTAATCAGATGCATAGGATTTTGTCAAGAGGAGAAACGAAGTGTGGTGCCCACAATTTACAGGATTCACGAATTTTTGAAATTTTTAAGATTAATAGCTTGTTTGTATAAGTGAAGAAGCATTGTTACTTAAGATTACGGCTTTCTTAGAAGGAAGATGACCTTACGATCCTTTTGTAATAAGAAGTTGACTTCTTCGGAAGACGACCGTCTTCCGGGAAGCGTCTTCTCGGTTGTGTCTTCCGAAGACGGAAGACAGCGGAAGGTGGAAGACGGAAGACACGTATCTTTCGGAAGACGGCAACTGCGGAAGCCTAACCACGTTGTCGTGATGTGAATCATTTCACATTGTAAATGATTCACTTCTCTGTCAGGCGTTAGTCTCTCTGAGAGAAGTTAAGACCTCAGAGAAGTCCATTTTCGGAAGATGTTGTATATTTTGAGTCTTAGTAGGTTGATTATCATGTTGATAGGGCTTAAGCTCATGGGTTGTATTTGCGTGTCGCCCATGCACGCTTTCTAGCTGATTAAAGTTTTTTGGGACTGCGTGTCGTTTTAGGTAGTTTAAGTTTTACGCGGACACTCTAGGGGGCTTCAGGTGGTAGCCTATGAGTGTAGATAAGTTACCAGGTAGTTTAAGGCACAAAAGGACATTCAAGTGGAGCTATGAACTCCCATTGGTCCATGTTTGTCTTTTGTAAAACTCTAAGTTTAGAAACAGAGCTCTAGAGTGGATTTCAAGCAATTGGTGAGGGTACTGCAAAATCTGAGAGCATAGGGAGATAGAGCTCGTCGAGCCAAGGACTGTCAGTGAAATTCTTGATCGATTTGGATCAATAAACAAGGAGTTATGCCCAATTGAAATTCGGATTGTGCCAAAACTACATCACTTTTGTTGATTTTGGGGTTTTGAGTGTCAATTGCAGCGAATTGAGGAAATCGCTTCAAACCTTCGTAGTTGCGTTCACTGTCAGCCGGGCTACGACTGTCAAAAACGTTTCAAGTGATTTGAGTTACTGAGTAATTCAGGGCGGCCGCTGAAGCTGAGAGGATCTGAAAAGCTCAAAATCTAGAGCAGCAACTTCAGAGAACGAGATCTGGAGTTCTGTGTTAAATCAGGAGGTCCAACTTCACAAGAGTGTTCAGCAAGCTGTGTACTGCAAATCCTGTAAGAAACTTTGAAATTGATCAAGCCAATTTCCTGTTATAGGCCGGAATAGCTATCTGGGTATCAGAAATTGCCGTAATTTCTCTGTTCAGAAAGTTTCTACCCATATCTCGGTGCTTTGAACTGATCTCAAGTTGAAACTTCATATGTGTATCCAGTAGGACCACATTTACATGTAGGAGGAGTTCTGAAGCCTAAACCATCTTATGTTTCTGATTCTTAACTGTTAAAGTTCACTGTCAAACCTTATTACTGTTAGTCTGATCTGATTTTCACTTCTTGAACATACTGGAGGATCCATTTGACATGTGTGAAGGTTTATAGTGCCCCTTATGACCTGAAGCCTATCTATGTATAGTAAACAACCATAGCCTGAAGCCCAGCACTTCCTCAAGTAGTCTTCTCACAGCCTTCACGATCATACCACAGCCAGAAGGTTCCGCCCTTCTCAAGAAAACTCTCAACGTGACATCTGGTGCTTCCACTGAGAGCTCTTGGGATGATTGATTGAGGAGGTTGAGTTTACTACAAGGAGAGAAGATGGATCGCAAGAGTGCTACTGGTGCTACTTCTGCGGCTGCTGCATCTACGTCTACTGCAGCACCTTCTGTAGCACCTGTGACTGCAGCGACCTCTGTACTTGGTCTGGATACGGCTGAGATTCTGAAGACGCTTGCGGCCTTGGTCCAACTGCATCCGATCGTTGGAGGGGGTGAGTTAAAATCCACCAAGGCTTTGCAAGCGATAGTGAATAGGTGTGGAAGGTTTGAAGGAAGAGATATTTCTAGATATCTGCGTGAGTATAGAGGAGAGATGGAGCTGGTTAGGGTTACTGATACTGAAATATAGCAAGTTTTGAGTTAGCTGTCATTCCTGAGTTGCGAGACCAAGTTAAGGATGGACAGAGAAGAAATCTTGGAATCTGGATGAGTTTTGAGCGATCTCTTCGAGAGGAGTTTCTTGAGGAGGATTTAGAGAGAGTTACTAGAAGGACATTTCTAGACTGGGTTGAGCAGCAACCTGGTCGTATGATGAGCCTGAGTGAGTTGCTGAGAGAGTTTGATCGGAGATACCGGCAACTTTCAACTCTAGAGCGAATAACCTTAGATGCTAAGAGGACAGAGCTTTTCCTGCAAGCTACCGATGCTAGGACAGATCGGTTATGTTTTATGTTGGTCGATCGATCTGTTGAGAGAGGTGTTACTATGGATTTGGGGAGAGTTGAGGATGCTGTGGCTGTACTGATAAGACAGAGGAGGGGAAGAGTGGCTGTGAGAGGACGTTCGCTTGCAGAAGTGGTCACTCCACCTTATGCTGCTCCTCAAGTATAGCAGCCTTTGGCCCCTGCTCCCAGACCTGTTGTCCCAGCTGGAGTTCCTTTGATGTCAGTTGTGCCAGCTCCGGCACAAAGGGCACCTATTCAGAGACCTGCGGAGAACCATGGTCAACAGAACTAGATTGAAGACCTAATTCGGTAGATGCGAGAGCTGAAGGTAGAGTTAGATGGATTGCAAAGAGAGCAACCACCGGCGCCTGCTGCTGCACGTCAAGGAGGAGCTCCTGTTCGTAGATGTATCTGATGTGACAGTCTTGATAACTTTCGGGGAGACTGTCAAGAGCTCACAGCTGCTTTGCAAGATGGTGTGGTTGACTATCAGAATGGTAGGCTGCACCTTTCTTCTACTGGAGAGCCGTTGAGCACGCAGTTTGGACGAGGAGGCATTAGGAGTCTACCTCAGATTGTTGCGGCTGCAACAGCAACTGCGTTAATGGCACCGCTGGTAAATTATGATGTATATGCTGAGCATATTGAGGTCTCTTCTAGTCCTACATTGCTAGATAAGACTGCTGAGAAGAGTGTGGCTCCAGTTCCTTCTGAGATACTGAAGAGAGGAGCCGAGTCTATTCGTAGGGTCACAGGATGGAGAGATCCTGTAGATGCTGCTTCTATCAGAGCATTCTTGGATGTAGATAGACACGTTCATTGGCAGGATGCTTCTGTGGAGAAAAAGAGGCGACGAGAAGCCTCTGAACTTGATACTGGAGTTCCTGAGGAGACTGAGGATAGACGAAGAGTCACAAGGAGACGAGCGGCTCTTCCTAAGGACATCCCGTCTACTTCTGCAGCTCCTCCACCTGCACCAGGTCCTATGGAGGACGTGCAGAGATCCCAGCAGGAGCCAACGACTGCTGGTAGGCGGTTTACTGCCCAAGAGAAGGAGAAGGGACCGGCTTACAAGTTGGCAGCTGATATTGAAACTTCTATTGATCTGAAGAGCATCTTGGAGGAGAGGATACTGGATGCGCGCATCGAGTTTTCTCTTCGTGAAGTTCTTGGTATTACAAAGAGGGAGTTTTACGAACTGATCATCGACATCATCAAGCGCAAGAGACAAGTGATGTCCGAGCAGGTAGAAAGCCAAATGATAGATGTGGTAGGAGCTTCTGTGAATGATGCAGAGTTAGGAAAGGTGCATTTTTAGGAAAGGTGCATTTTCAGGAAGCTCATGACAACGGATATCAGCAAGAAGTTTTGGTTGCTGGTACCAACACTATTGAGTTCGATGATGAGAAAGCTGGCGAGGAGAGTCCAGCTACTGATAGTGATTTCAGAAGGAGACATCGGGCTCGTGCTACAACTGCTACACGAGTTCGTCTTGGAAGTTTGGCTGAACCTGTTGCTGCCTTAGTTGATCACGGATCTGAGATCAACATCATGTTATGGGAGGTGTATGAGAGAGATCAGTGGCCTATCGAGCT
This sequence comes from Asterella californica, assembly GCA_036924285.1. Classification (NCBI taxonomy): domain Eukaryota; kingdom Viridiplantae; phylum Streptophyta; class Marchantiopsida; order Marchantiales; family Aytoniaceae; genus Asterella; species Asterella californica. Next base: position 19,938,876 of record JAYKYS010000008.1, read on the forward strand.
GAACCATGGTTGGGTGTTACGTGCTGCAAACAACCAGAAGGGTGAGTTATACGGCGCTTGTCCTAACGTGAAGGTGAAGATAGGTGATGTGGATGTGGATCAACATTTCTTCGTGTAGTCTTCTGCTTCATATCTTATGATTCTTGGCCAGCCTTATATCACTGCAGTTCGAATGGAGACCAAGGTGATGGATGACGGATCTCATTACGCTAGGATCCGTAGTCCAGATGATAGACGTTCTGTGCAGTTTTTGACCGTTCGTACGAACCACGAACGAAACCAGCAGACCTTGAGAAATTCTCCTATCTGTAGGAGTAAGGGTTTTCAAAAACCACGCTCGTAGGACGAGATAGCGAGAGTGATGGATCTACTGTTACTATGATCCCGCTTGAGCAGCCTGAGGGAGGCTGCTCAAGATTCAGAAAATAGTTCCACTGTACATAGTTGGAAATCTGATTTGATGGCTTTCAGTTCTGATGATTGGAGTGAGTTCACGCTGTCGTGTTGTGGTTCGGCTCCTGTGTGAAATTCTCGTGGAACGTAGGTTGTGTTTCTTTTCTGTGTTTCATGAACCGTATCGCGTAACTCGCCGAACGGTGTGATGAGTGCCACGCTTGTGATAATCTGTTTAAGTGATCACACTGTGTCGTGTTGTGGACCGGCTCCTACCTGAAATTCAAACTTCGATGCTTGTCGCTCCAAAGACACTCATGAGAAGACAAGCTAGGCCCCAGCTTATGGATTTTGGCACAATCTCAGATCTCCATTTTCATCGCATAGATGGATAGAGCTCCTTGTCAGCTTTCCATAGGCATCTTGTCTACTTCGTTTGGGCGCCTAGTGGAGAAGTTACAGGACTCGAAAGATGGAGAAAATAAGCTAGGCCCGAGCTTACGGGTTTTTGGCACCACTTCGGATCTTCGTTTTAATCGCACTAGTGGACAGAGCTCCTTGTCAGCATTCCATAAGCACTTTGTCTACTTCGTTTGGACGCATAGTGAAGAAGTTACAGGACTCGAAAGATGGAGAAAACAAGCTAAGCTCCAGCTTACGAGCTTTTGGTGCAACTTCGGATCTTTACTTTTATCGTATAGATGGATAGAGCTCGTTGTCAGCTTTCCATAGGCATCTTGTTTATTTCGTTTGGACATCCAGAGAAGAAGTTATGCGATTTAAAAAAAGGTAAAATCAAGCTAGGCCCCTAGTTACTTGCTGACTGGGTATTTAGAGCTTCAGGCGTTATATCAAAGACGCAAGGGGCCTGCTTCTTATTATTGAGGGTTAAACTTCGTACGTACAGACTGTTGCAAGGGGGCTGCTTAAAGGACTTGCTTGTTCCAGCGACCTGTCGATGGATGTTTTGGAGAATTGGGAAGTCCAATACACGCGCGCAAGGTGTCATCGGGTTCAGATCTGTGCACGCTACGCACAGGTTAGGACGGTTCTGGAAGAGACGGATCGAGGGTTGTGTTCTGGGAGAAATTGAGACGCAAGAAACAGATTTGGGGTTTTCAGTTATCTGTGAAGGAGAGTTGGACCGTTCGGGCCGTTCCGGAGTCCAAACTTGCTGTCCTTGGATCCATCGGGATCAGAACAACGAGTTCTTCAGGAAATTGAAGACGATACAAAGTTTTATCAGGCGGTTTGGGAGTTGTGAGAGAAATTGGCTCGCAGGGAAGCGCTTGCGTCAGATTTTCATCGCCTGCGACCTGAGATTGGATTGTTCTTCGCGATCGGTGAGCCAAGTTCTTTGTTCTTGGTGCCTACGCGATCAGGGAGTCCTCATGTACGCATAGGAGAAGACTGTAAGTGAATTGGATTGTTGCTTTGGGTGTGGTGAGCGAATTTGAGCCGCAGGGAACCGATTTACGTCAGTTTTTTGCAACCTGCGACCAAATTTCTCGAGTGGTTTTGCAAGAGGAACTCCAAACGGCTTGTTTGGAGTCTTGTTGGGTTCAGGGTAGCCAGATCTACCTACCAGCGAAGACAGATATCAGTTTAGACGATCCGTTTGTGCAGTGTGAGCGGTTTTAAGCCACAGGGAGGAGTTTTTGAAGGTTCGGTCACCTGCGACCGAAAATTGGCGATATCTCGACTATCGGGAGTCAGATCTGAAGGTTTCTTGAGCCAACGGAGTCAGGGAAGGAGACCCTATCAACATTTGAAGATCGTTTGGCGAAAGGAGAAAGTTCCCAGATAGGTCTTTTTCGGTTCCTTCGCTACAGGTTTCGTCTTTTTGAGTTCGTTAAGGACTTAGTTGGTTGTGTATGGCTTGTGGTAGCTAGCTTTAGCCAAGAGCTAGTGTGTGGATGTGGTTTGGACTTGAGTTTGGATCGCGTGATACTGCTGTGGCTCTGGTTGTGAGCAAAGAGAAGTTTCTCTTGCTTTGAGCTGCGCTTTGGCGATTTCAGGCTAGGGTTGCGATTCAGGGGTTTGTTTTAGGGCTTCTGAAGTAGGTTACAGACCGCTCTGGTCTGTTCCTCAGTTTTGTGTTGTAAGGAGAAAGAAACGGCAGTGTACATACATTTGGAGTGGTATATATTGCGCGTTCGTTTTCGTGATTGTTCGTCTCTGTCTTGTCTCTGTTTGGCACACAACATCTCCACAGCTAGGAACCTCGCGTTTTCCTGGACATCCTTCACGCAATATCCGACACGATAACGGTAGAGGAACGTGCCAAGTCATCGATCTGTGCGAGTTCACTTCAGTGGTCCTTGTCGTCGCATTTGTGTATAAAATGGTGGGTCGAAGATTCATACGGCATTCTCTCTCAACGGGTGATTCGTGAGGGTTTTCGGTGGTCTGCATGGAGGAGTGAAGAACTGCAGGAGTGGTGGTTATGGACAGAGGTTTGTTACCGACTCCGGATCTTCCTTTCTCGAATCCGTTTCACATCAAGCGTCATTGCATCCACCGCGATCACTTTCGACAGTGGTTAGTTGCATACTTTGGCGATGAATTCGAGGGAAGAGTGATGGAGCTACAACTTCCGGTGATCCTTCCGATCGTAACATACGGTGTCGTGTCGTGGACCGGCTCCTACTTGAAATTCAAACTTCGATGCTTGTCGCTCCAAAGACACTCATGAGAAGACAAGCTAGGCCCCAGTTTACGAGCTTTTGACGCAACTTCGGATCTTCGTTCTCATCACATAGATGGGTAGAGCTCCTTGTCAGCTTTCCAAAGGCACTTTGTCTACTTCGTTTGGACGCCTAGTGGAGAAGTTACAGGACTCGAAAGATGGAGAAAATAAGCTAGGCCCCAGCTTACAGGTTTTTGGCACCACTTCGGATCTTTGTTCTCATCACATAGATGGGTAGAGCTCGTTGTCAGCTTTCCATGGGCATCTTGTTTACTTCGTTTGGACATCCAGAGAAGAAGTTATGCGATTCAAAAGAAGGCAAAATCAAGCTAGGCCCCTAGTTTCTTGCTGACTGGGTATTTAGGGCTTCAGGCGTTATATCAAGGACGCAAGGGGCCTGCTTCTGATTATTGAGAGTTGAACTTCGTACGTACAAATTGTTGCAAGGGGGCTGCTTAAGGGGCTTGCTTGTTCCTGCGACCTGTCGATGAATGTTTTGGAGAATTGGGAAGTCCAATACACGCGCGCAAGATGTCATCGGGTTCAGATCTGTGCAGGCTACGCACAGGTTAAGACGGTTCTTGAAGAGACGGATCGGGGGTTGTGTTCTGGGAGAAATTGAGACGCATGGAGCAGAATTGGGGTTTTCAGTTACCTGTGAAGGAGAGTTGGACCGTTCGGGCCGTTCCGGAGTCCAAACTTGCTGCCCTTGGATCCATCGGGATCAGAACAACGAGTTCTTCAGGAAATTGAAGACGATACAAAGTTTTATCGGGCGGTTTGAGAGTTGTGAGAGAAATTGGCTCGCAGGGAAGCGCTTGCGTCAGGTTTTCATCGCATGCGACCTGAGATTGGATTGTTCTTCGCAATCGGTGAGCCAAGCTCTTCGTTCTTGGTGCCTACGCGATCAGGGAGTCCTCATGTACGTTTAAGAGAAGACTGTAAGTGAATTGGATTGTTGGTTTGGGTGTGGTGAGCAAATTTGAGCCGCAGGGAGCCGATTTACGTCAGTTTTTTGTAGCTTGCGACCAAATTTCTCGAGTAGTTTTGCAAGAGGAACTCCAAACGGCTTGTTTGGAGTCTTGTTGGGTTTAGGGTAGCCAGATCTACCTACCAGCGAAGACGGATATCAGTTTAGACGATCCGGTTGTGCGGTGTGAGCGGTTTTAAGCCGCAGGGAGGAGTTTTTGAAGGTTCAGTCACTTGCGACCGAAAATTGACGATATCTCGACTATCGGGAGTCGGATCTGAAGGTTTCTTGGGCCAACGGAGTCAGGGAAGGAGACCCTATCAACATTTGAAGATCGTTTGGCGAAAGGAGAAAGTTCCCAGATAGGTCTTTTTCGGTTCCTTCGCTACAGGTTTCGTCCTTTTGAGTTTGTTAAGGACTTAGTTGGTTATGTATGGCTTGTGGTAGCTAGCTTTAGCCAAGAGCTAGTGTGTGGATGTGGTTTGGACTTGGATTTGGATCGCATGATACTGTTGTGGCTCTGGTTGTTAGCAAAGAGAAGTTCCTCTTGCTTTGAGCTACGCTTTGGCGATTTCAGACTAGGGTTGCGTTTCAGGGGTTTGTTTTAGGGCTTCTGAAGTAGGTTACAGACCGCTCTGGTCTGTTCCTCAGTTTTGTGCTGTTTGGAGAAAGAATCGACAGCGTACATACTTTCAGAGTGGTATATATCGCAGCATTCCTTTTCGTGGTTGTTCTTCTCTGTCTTGTCTCTGTTTGGCACACAACATCTCCACAGCCAGGAACCTCGCGTTTTCCTGGACATCCTTCACGCACAAAATATCCGACACGATAACGGAGAGACTTGGGATATGACGGTGTACATTTTGTTGTGAGGAACAATGGATCTCAACTATCCATCGAACGTTCCTTTCAACCTTTGGATCGATGTCCAATGTCATTACAGACCGAAGATCAATCATGGGGCTTGGATCGTGAGAAACTTCGGGCAAGAATATTACAATCGAGTGATAGCTTTACCGTTTCTTTTTGTCGTACCTTTTATTGTAGAACGTTTCCAGGTTGTAATATTGACGTTGTATTAGTCTGCGGCTCACTGGTTTCATTCTGGTTGAGCGCTTCTGTGTAGTTACGGATCGCGAAGAATCCATCGACATATCTGAAGGATTTTTTGAGGTCTAGAGTCTTGTTGATGTCTTGTGTCTCCTTGGAGAGTAAAAATTCGTTCTAGGGGAAAAGTTGAGTGGAGAAAAGACAAAAGTAAAGTTCTTTTTGCTCTTATTGGTTCACTTTTGGACCAATGGTGTTCTAGCTAATTCTCGCAACGTTTTTGTGGTTTCTGGAGGCTTCGGAACATTCGCGAAACGAAAGGTATGGTTGGAGAGCTCTCGACCAGGGCTACAATCTGGGCTGAAGAATCGATCGATTTGATGGAAGGATGAGCGCGTTATGATCGATTGAGTGGAGAGGGGTGAAATTTGCACCTATCGCCACATTTCTGGTTGTTCCGAGAGACTCGTGAGGAGTTTTGAGGAGCTGTCTCTTGGGATGGAGAGCTGACGACGCGCTGGTCGTTTTGATATCAATTTCATCAGGTTCTTGATCGATTTGGATTCTGAACCGACCGATTGAAGTTGAGAAGTGCAGATGTGATAAGACGAGAACAGCGAACTGTGATAGTCATGGGTAGATTGCTATTGCTTAAATTCTGAGTCGAATTTCTAAGTGAAACTTTCCATGATTGAAACATGTCTTATTAGTAAGATACTTGGGAAGTTTCACCTCAAATGGTCGAGTAGTTTGTTCAGAATCTTGGATCAAATGTACCTGGGTCTGTAAAGCTCTGAAGTTAGCACAGATTACGGTTTGATCCATATCTGAGAATTGGTTTGAGATTTCGATCTGAAAATTATTCAGGGTAGGAGTGAAGGGTCCAATCAAGCTTCCTGTGAAGTTTGATCATCATTGGTCGACTGGTTTAAGAGGACTGAGGTCTCAAAGTTCGGAGATACTTTTGTTATTAGCAATTTCAGATTTTTTGATATCATCTATTATCATTCTGGTCATTTTCGAGCAATTTGGAGAGGAGTTTGTTGCTGAAACTGCCATGCCTGCATGTAACTCGACATTGGAGGATGTGGGGCTGATTTCAGCTCTTGGTGATGAAGGAGAACGGATTCGTCATGAATCTTAAGCCGCTGTTTGGGTTCTCGGAGCTGCCAAGTATTACCGCCGTTGGTGCTCTATTGAGATCTGAGTAGTGTTTTGGAGCATGCATGCTTTACCTTGCTGGAATGCTTGGTAGACCAGGGTGTACAGCAAGTTGTATCGATACTCTATCAGGTTGATTGAGTGATCTTATAACATCTTCTGGTTGTACTATGGAGTTGTGATAGTTGGATTGATGGGCAGTTAGCGTCGCTGGGAGCTATTCAGAAGTCATGCTTCCAGTGATATAGAGGAATAACTTCAATTAGATAGTACAGAGCTGAGTATTTTTAGTTAGAGTACAAAAGATCTGTTTGTAACACAAGTTTATGCAACCTATACGTAACCTTGGATCGTAGCAAGCTTTAAACTTGAGCCGAGCGGATACAAGGTCACTCGGACTAGAAGAGTAGATAGTGAAACATTTGAGTGGAAACATCCAGATCTAGATCCAACCTTGTCAGTTCACATACCTCTGCACAGTCATATACCCAGTGTATTCCTAGACAAAAAAACACGTTATACGAAAACGCAGATAGAGGATTTGACTGAGAAGAGTAGAAGGCAAATGGAGAGGTGTGCAGCAAATCTGCGTTGTACAGGAGTTCTGAAGGAAGATGAGATGATTTCTGGTGTTTATGAGGAGTTTGTAGGTGTACAGTCTTTTGTTCATTGGCTGGATGATGTAGATAGGTTGATGGAACAGATGGGAGGTAGGGTGGTGATACCCATCCATTCTCGTGAAGTCTATGAGGAGATTATCTCATACTTGCGATATCGTCCTCATCCGAGACTGGAGAATGGATGGAAGGATGCACTCTGTTGGTGTGGCTTACATCAAGAAGCGGAAGTACACGCCAAGTATAAAGTTGTAGCGAGGAAGGTGAGACCTGTGGTGATCCAATTATCTGTTGATTCTCAGCAGTAGATGGAGTTAGCGGCTGCTGAGCTTGTGCTTAGAGATGCTACACAGGTAGGACACAAGTTTACTCAAGAGACACTCGAGCAGCTCCAGATAGGAGGGGGTGGCTTCTTGATTGAAGAGGAGAAACGAGCTTTTGAACAGATGATAGTTAGCCATGATAAGGCGTTTTCTTTCTCGGCTGAGGAGATAGGTTGTGTGGATCCTAGTGTGATAGCTCCGATGATTATCTTCACTGTTCCTCAAGTACCTTGGGACTTGAAGCCGATTCCAGTCCCTCGTGCCTTGCTACCGAAGGTGATTGAGTTATTGAAGGAGAGGATGCAGATGGGTATTCTTGAACATCTACGCCTCCGTACTCTAGCCGATGGTTCACAGTACCTAAGAAGACAGGAGCTCTGCGCTTCATCCAAGACTTGCAGCCTGCCCACAACATCACGATTCGAAACGTTGGAACAGGACCTGTGGTTGATGAAGTAGCTGAGGTGTTTGCTGGAAGGTCAATCTATTCTATTGGAGATCTGTTTTCAGGTTATGATCAGTTTCAGCTTGCTTTGGAGAGTAGAGACTTGACTACCATGCGTACACCTTTGAGATTGATGCGGATGTGTACTCTTCCTCAGGAGGCGACAAACTCAGTAGCTCATATGCAGAATGCGATGCATAAGGTGTTACGAGAGTTTGTACCTGAGGTCACTATCCCGTTTCTGGATGATATTCCCATGAAAGGCTGTCCGGTGGAAGACAAAGACGAAGCTGTGACTTCTGATGGATGCAGAAAGTTCGTTGCAGACCACATTCGGGATGTGGAGAAGATTCTGATGCGTTTGGAGGAGGTACACCTCACTCTATCAGGTACCTGTAGTGTCGCAAGATTACTCTTTTTGTCCATTTAGTATACAAGATATCGTTCCCACAGAGGATTTGCACAAGTAACGCTGCTCTAAGTTCTAAGATCTGTTCAAACACACAAACACACGAGTTTTGCCTAGAAATCCCGTCTTCTCACAAAACCACACGTCTTCCAAACACGCCAAAAGGTGCTCTGGAACTAAACAAACAACTACTAACTAAAATATCACACAACTATTCACAGAAAAACTCAGGAAGACGCTCTTCCTGCTTCCAGGTCACTTCTTCCGGTCTTCTCAGTACCGTCTTCCCGAAGCAATTCTCGGCTTCTGGGGGTTCAACTCGGCTTCTCACACTTCCAGAAGACTGTCTTGCTTCGCATAAGTCAATTAGTAACGACTGTTACATCTTATTCTCGCACTCACATTCCAACGGGTTAGATTAATCACATGGTGTATGCCCCTTGTAGCCTTCCTAGGCTTCTGCCTACGGAAATGATCTTCCTGCAGCACTACAACGACATTCACCTTCACGAAAGCTCAATAGAAGTCTCGGAAGCTCACTAGAAGAAGGTAAGAAGATGGGGAAGATGAGAGAAGATGGGAAAGAAGAGGAAATCCAAACGAGAGAAAACAAGATGAAAAGGAGAAATTAAGATTCCGACAGGCTTCTAGTCCGGATCCTGACTAACAAGCCATCCCTGCTTGTAATAGTTTGGAGAGGAAGACAACAAACGTGTGTACAGTTGCAACGTCTTCCACTTGAGGATGTCGTCTTCTGCTGTGGGAAGAAGGCTTCTTTCTTCTTCTCTTCGCTGCTCCGACTACTCTGTCTTCTGGGATCCCTTATCCATAAGACCGTCCTAAGTGCTCTACTGGACGAGCCAAGCTGCAATTCCACAACTGCTGACAGTCACCGCCACTCAAGAAAAACACTTCTCATGCACAATTGGGAGCGAATTCAAGAAAACCCACCACCCAGAAGACATGGATTAAGCTTCTGCACTCAAATCAGCAATCCATTCCCCGAGAAGAAGTCACATTGACATTGGGAAGCTCACTCCCTCTACTTCCTGCGTCTACTCCTCGCCACAACAGTTTAGCCAACAGGACTGCACGATGTCGTGGCGAGAGTCTTTCTTGGGGAGGGCGAACCTCCTGACTGTGATAGACCAAAGAGAAATGACCAGAAGGGAAAATATGTCGCTGCTGACGATGAAATCTCAAAACACAGCCTCTTCTGCCCACCAATTGCAAAACAAGCACTCAAGCACGCACTCAGGTACACAAATAGATCTCTCCAGAGTAGAAATAGCTTTATTTCAGTGTCAACTGCTTCACTGTTTAAGAAAATATCTCTCTCCTCCTCTCCTGAGTCCGTCTCAGCTGAAAATTCCAAGGAATTTGATCTCACGACAACCAAACCCTTACCAAAAACAATCCCCTTCAAATAGACCGCCCTGTCCGTTCAATTCTACCTCCAAACCTCAAAACTGTGCAACATATGAGGTTCTTGTCTCCAAAGCACTTTCCTGTCTCTCTCACGATCTCCCCTGCTCACTCTAATCAATTCTGTCCGAAAAATCGATCCTCACTCAGCCTCCAAGCTTCTCAGCGTCTCCTCTCCTCAATCCACTCAATTCTGCTCAGAAAAATCAATCCCTGCTCAGCCTCCAAGCTTCTCAGCGTCTCCTCTCCTCAATCCCTAATCTTACTCAGAAAAATCAATCCCTGCTCAGCCTCCAAGCTTCTCAGCGTCTCCTCTCCTCAATCCCTAATTCTGCTCTTTTCTCCTCCTTCCGCCCCCACTCCCCCAGAAAACTCCTCTGCCAACTGTTTTGAAGTCCCCCTGATCTTCAGCCGTCGCAAGTATTTAACCTAAAAGCTAAGGGCCCAGCTTAAGCTGCCCTAACACTTATTAGGCCGAAGCCCTAACACTTATGAGGCTGCCCCACAGGGCTTACAGCCCCCCCATATGCGTACCAGGTATCTCCCATAGTATATTCAGGATGGCATGCGGAGGCTTAGGCCAGGAAGCCCACGATTAAGGGAGATACCGGTCTCCCGCCCCTAGGTATACAGGACATGGCTGAATACCCAACATAGACTCCCATCCGGGAGGCCAACACGCCAGAATAGGAACCAGAGGCCAGGAGGGATTGATCCTGAGACCACTTCCCTCCTAGGCAGGCGCCCTATCACTGGGATGGCCTCTAGTTCCGTTCTAAAAGGATTTAAAACTTGTACATATGCTTTTACTGTAGAAATCTTCCTGCAAAGTCTTTACTAGCCTTTTCTGTGCAAACTTCTCTATACAACTCCGTTTTTAACGAACAAGGAGTCAAAACTATAGTATTCAGGAACACCTACACACCCATGCTATCAGATTCTAAGTTCGAGTCTCGAGCCAGAATCGACGGATTTCCCTCTTTCACATATTTCACAACCTAAAACTCGTACTAACTATTGCTTAAAACACTTTCTGTCAAAACTAGAAGCATGAGGTCGCTCTCCTCGTCGTGCTTTACATCCTGGTGTCTTTCGACTCCCTTAGGGGTGATACTCCAACCCAAGCTAGGGGGCAGCTTGTCAAGCATGGCCCCAGCTTAGCTCCTGCCTAGCTTGTTAAGCTGCAGGGCAGCTTCCTTTACACAACAAAGAAAAGATCTCCTTGCAACTAGTTTTCACTGTACAGACCCATGTACAATACGACATTCACCCCCTCCAAACCTGCACATCCTCTGGTATGTGCCAATTCGTCACCGATCCTCGTGGTCCTCCAAATCGTCTTCGCTCTCCTCGACCGCCTCAGATAGGTCTTCATTTGCTCTTGGCTGCTCTGAACCTAAGAACTCAGCTAGCTCCACAGTCTCTCCTCTCTTCTTGAATAACTTCACTCGTTTCCCAGCAACTGGAAGTCTTAAGGGCGTGCCATCTAGCTCTTGCAAGGAATAGGTAGCATTCTGATGTACATCAGAGACAAGGTATGGACCAAACCACCTTCTCGAAAACTTTCGAACTGTAGAGTGTTGGTTCTCCAATGTGCTGTCGTATACCAACACCCAGTCCCCAACTTGTATTAGTTTTGGCCGAAGTCTATGAGTCCTATCAAACCTCTCCTTGTTCCCAAGTCGAGCCGCCTTCAGCCGGAGCTGCGCTTCAGCGAGATCCGCCTCTCTACATTCTAGCTGTCTGATTCGTAGTGAGAGAAGCTGCACACGGTCCACATTGTCCTCCCATGGCAAGGTAGCCCAGGTAGGAAAGTCTTCTTCTGCTGGCATCATCGGTTTCTGCCCTAACATCAACTCAACAGGCATGTACCCTGTAGTAGAACAATGAGTTGTTCTATCTGCCCATAAAGCAAAAGGGAGTAACCTGGGCCACTCTCTATGCTTACCGTCACATGCCTTCACCAAAGCCTGAACTATTGATGGATGTCCTCGCTCGCTCTTGCCAATCCCCTCTGGATTCATCGCAGTAGTAAGCTTGAGCTTCACACCATATCGAGCAAAAAACTCTTTCGCTTCCGTACCCCGTAGTTCTCCCCTATCTGCCCGTAGCCTTCCTACAGACCCATACCTACAAATAATATCTTCAAGAACAAACTTACATATCCCCTCTGTGGTCTTCGTCCTCAAAGCTCGCCCTTCTACAAAGTTGGAGAGATCCTCACGAGCCAGAACCAAATATCGCATGCCCCATAACCCCAGAGGCATCACCACTAAGTCAAGAACCCACTGAAAGTGAATGCAAGGCGGATAAGTTGGCACGAGACCATCCCTATACCGCATCTTTGAATAGAACTGGCAATGCAAGCAGGAGCTGACGTAGTTCACCACATCCTGATACAGACCTTTCCACCAGTACCTCTCCTTTAACTTGGTGTAGGTAGCCCAAATCCCTCGATGTCCGGCCCATAAGGTATCATGGAACTCCTTCATTAGTTGCTGCTTAGTCTCTTGATCGTCCACTACCCGTATGAACATCCCATCTCTCCTCTGTGGTCGTCTCCAAAGATACCCATCATGCAGAAGATAGTTGTAAGCTTGTTTCCTTATCTCTCTGAACTCAACCTTGCTCCACCTCTCTTGCCTCTCCAACAAGCTCAGATAATATCCTATGTCACGAAGTCTACCTGTGTAAAGCTCCTCTCTAAACATCAACGGCTCCAAGCTTGTAGCCCGTCGATTAACCTGACACTGAGCATCCTGTCTCTCTTCCTCCTCAGCTTCTGAAATCATGACATCCTCATCCACAAATCGAGCCCTTGACAACATATCTGCAACCATATTCTCCTTTCCTTTTATATGCTTCAGCTCTGGATTCAAGCTTCTAATATAGGCAATCCAACGTAACATTGCTATGTCTGGCGTGGTACAGTTGGATATCATGCCTAGTAGAGGTAGACAATCCGTCTCTAGGACTACATGAGCACCAATCAGAAACTCACGGTCTGTCTTCATCGCTGTCACCGCTCCCCATAATTCACGCTTCACCTGAGGATAATCTCGTTGCCTGTCTGTCATGATCCTAGCTCCAAACCTAGAGGTAAACCGCATACCATCCGCATCATCTTGACCTATCGCCCAGCCAATCGTCTTTGGGCTAGTATCTACTGTGACAATGACAGGTCTCTCACATCCATAGTCTACCCTTCTCAAAACAGGTGGAGACTGTAGAGCCTCCTTCAACCTATTCATAGCTTCTCGATGGACTGAGGTCCATATAAACCTCTTACCCTTCCTCAATAATGCATACAAAGGCTCAGCAACATGAGCATAATGAGGAATGGATAAGCGATAAAATACACAAGCACCTAGAAAGCGTCGAACCTCCGTGATGTTCTTACAGTCTGTCATCCTAGCTATAGCTTCAACCTTCTCGGGGTTCGGTCGTCTTCCAAAAGCGCCACACAGATGTCCAACCACTAAAATCTCAGACACACCAAACTTGGACTTAGCTCCTGACAGGGTGAGATGTACCTCCTCCAGACGAGTCAAGATACGTTCTACATCCTTGATATGATCCGCAACAAACCTTCTACATCCATTCGCAAGTACTGCTTCATCCTTGTCTTCAACCGCACAACCCTTTATGGGAATATCGTCTAGAAATGGAATTGTAACATCAGGCACAAACTCCCTTAGTACCTTATGCATCGCGTTCTGCATATGAGCCACCGAGTTCGTTGCTCCTTGTGGAAGAGTACACATCCGCATCAATCCCAGGGGCGTACGCATAGTAGTTAAATCCCTACTCTCCACAGCCAGCTGGAATTGATCATAACCAGAATATAGATCTCCTATTGAATAGATAGCTCTCCCTGCAAATGCCTCTGCTACCTCTTCAATCACAGGGCCCGTCCCAACGTTACGAATGGTTACGTTATTCGCAGGCTGTAGGTCTTGAATAAAACGCAAAGCTCCTGACTTCTTGGGTACAGTGAACCATCTGCTAGAATATGGTCCCATGGACGGCTCAAGTATTCTCATCTGTACCTTCTCTTTCAACAACTCGATGAGTTTAGGCAACAAAGCACGAGGAACTGGGATCTGCTTCAGATCCCAAGGCACATGAGGGATTGTAAATATAACCATAGGCGTTATAACCTTTGGGTCCACACAACTTATCTCCTCTGGTGAAAAAGAGAATGCTTTACCATGCTTCACTATCATATGTTCAAACACTGTCTTCTCGACCTCAGTCAAGAAATCACCCCCTCCTATCTGGAGCTCCTTCAACGTCTCCTCAGTAAACTGGTGCCCTACTCGTCTATGATCACGCAATATAGGTTCAGTCCCCACTAACTGTACTTGCTGCTGGGAGTTAGCAGGTAGTTGAGCTGCTACCGGTCTTACCTTTCTCAGTACAGATTTGTACTTCGCATGGACGTCTGCTTCCTGAGGGAGTGCACACCAACAACTTGCTTCTCTCCCTTCTTTATTCTGCATCGGATGAGGAAAGAACTGCAGGTATGCAGCAATCTCCTTATATATGCATCGAGAGTGGATAGGGATCACCACCACATTATTTTTCCCCTCCATCAATCTACTCACATTGTCTAACCAACCAATAGCTGACTGTACAGACATAAACTCTTCAAACAAACCAGAAACCACTTCGTCTTCAGATAGAACTCCTACACGCCACAACCCTGATACCTGTTTCACCATCCATCTTTTTGTATTTTCCTCCATATCTTCAACTCTTGTAAATCGGCTCCACCCATCTGCCTCAAACATCACCAATCCAGACTGCCAACTCTGTACACCACACCTATCTCCAGACCTTTGTACATGTCTCGCTTCCAACTCTGACGGGACCTCAACAGTAGGTTCTACACCCCTGTCTTCCCGCTCTACAGGAGTGGATTGCGAAAAACCTTACATCTCTTCGTCTGAGAATCTCTAAGGGTTTGTCTGTTCCGCTCATGTCTTGAACGAACCGTTAAAAACTGTACTGAGTACTTGTCATCAGGACTCCGAACTCTAGCATAATGAGACCCATCGTTCATCACCTTTGTCTCCATCCGAACAGCGGTGATGTATGGTTGGCCCAGTATGACAGGATAGGAGGCAGATGACTGTACAAAGAAATGCTGATCAACCTCTACATCCCCAATCCTTACACGCATATTGGGACAAGCTCCGTATAACTCACCCTTTTGGTTATTTGCAGCTCGAAGCACCCAACCATGATTCCTTTCGATTGGCCACTGTCCTTTTTCATACACCTCCTTGGAAATGATGTTGATCTCCGACCCGTGATCCACAAGTGTAGGTACTGGCTCAGAAAGTCCTCCAAGCCGAACTTGCGTCTCTGTTGTCGCTCTTGCCCAGTGCTTCTCCTTGAAATCGCTGTCTGCGCCTGACCCATCCTCTTCAAACTCTTCATCTTCATTCTCAATAACAGCAGGACCAGCAACCCATGCCTCATACTTATCATCTCCGAACTGATCCACACCAATAGCATCTACTGCTCCAACCATCTGACTACTTACTTGTTCAGTCAATACCTGTCTCTTTCTCTTCATGATGTCTATTATCAACTCATGAAACTCTCTCTTTGCGATACCAAGCACTTCACGAAGAGTAAACTCAACTCTAGCATCCAAAATGCGTTGCTCTAGAACAGCACGCAAGTCTGTTGTTGTTTCGATGTCTGCCGCTAACTTGTAAGCTGGACCTTTCCCTTTCTCCTGTGCTATAAACCTCTTTCCCCGTACTCTATCTGTAGCAGTAGTCTCCTGTGGCAAATCCTGCACACCTTCCATAGGATCTACTGCAGGTGGTGGTGGAGCTGTAGAGGTAGAAGGTATATCCTCTGCAGCAGGAAATCTTCCAGCTGGTACAGATGGTGATGGTTCCGCTGCTCTCCTCCTTGTAACCCTCCGACGGTCACTGTCCTCTGGTACTCCTGCATCTAAATCAGAAGCATCCCGTCTTCTTTTGTCTTCGATCATGGCATCTTGTTCACCACTCGTCTCTAAAAACGCTCGAATAGAAGTTGCATCTACTGGGTCTCTCCATCCAGTAGCTCTCCTAATGCTTTCAGCACCTCTCTTCATCATTTCAACCGGAACCTCAACAGCCTGCTCAACCATAGTTGGATTAGAGCGCACCTCAACTCTCCCAGTATATACATCAGCCTCCGCAGAACCCGCAGTCATCGCTGTAGTATTCGCACCAGTAAGTGCTGGAAGAGAACTCCTCATTCCTCCTCTTCCAAAATATGTGTTCAGAGGCTGCCCAGTGGCGGTTAGATACAACCTGTTGTTCTGATAGTTGACTACGCCCTCTCGCAAGGCAACCGCCAAGTCTTGACAGTCTCCTCTGAGATGATCTGGACTATCACACCAAATACATCTCCTGGTAAAGGTCCCTCCTACAGGTCGGGCACCTGGTGCAACAGGTCGTTGATCTCTCCTCAAGTCTGCCATCTCAACCCTCAAATCTCTCAACTGTTGAGTAAGTTCTTCTATCAAGTTATGTTGATTTCGGTTTTCAACAAGTCGCTGCTGCTGTCTAGGTCCTCTCTGTGCTGGGATAGGTACTGCAGGCGCTTGAGGAACCACTTGGGGAACCACTATAGGTGCTTGAGGAATCACAATAGGTGCTTGAGGTATTGCAGGAGGAGCTACAGGAACATGAGGAGCTACTCTCTGCTCTGGCAAGGTCTCTGGCTGCAGTACCATCCTACCACGGCGTTGTCTAGCAAGGGTGGATACTGCTTCTTCTACTCTCCTCCAATCAGATGTAATCCCCCCTTCAGCCCCTCGATCAGCCAACATGAAACAAAGCCTATCTGCTGTGAACTCATCCAGAGCCCCTAAGAACAACTCTGTCTTCCTAGCATCCAACGTCAATCTCTCTAGACCAGAAAGCTGAGAGTACCTCTTCTCAAATTCACGGATCACTTCATTCAATCCCATGGAACGTCCAGGCTGACGCTCTATCCAATCCATGAGAGTTCTTCTGGTGACTCTTTCAGAGTCCTCTTCTAGAAATTCTTCTCTCAGTGCACGTTCAAACAGAGTCCACCCACCTAAATGTCTTCTCTGTAAATTTCTAACCTTCTCTCTCAGTTCAGGGACAACAGTCAACTCAAAGCTTAGAATTACCTCAACTTCAGGTGCCCTGACTAACTCCATCTCGCCCACATACTCCCGCAGGTACCTTGTAACATCTCTTCCATCAAATCGCCCACATCGACCTACAATTGCTTGTAATGCCCTTGTGGACTTCTGCTCAGCTCCCCCAATTGCAGGCTGCTGCTGAATCAGGGCAGCCAACGCCTGAAGAATCTGAGACGTGTCTACAGCAGGTTGTGCTGTTGTTGGAACCACCGTAGGTCCTCCTTGAGAACCAATTCCTTCCTGAACAGGAGTCCCTTGAACATGAGCACCTTGAGCAGCAGCTACACCTTGTACAGCAGCACTGTGATCCATTTTCTCTCTCAATCTAGTCAATTCTCCAATCAATCACCCCAATTTCTCTCAGTGGAAGCACCAGATGTCGTGGCGAGAGTCTTTCTTGGGGAGGGCGAACCTCCTGACTGTGATAGACCAAAGAGAAATGACCAGAAGGGAAAATATGTCGCTGCTGACGATGAAATCTCAAAACACAGCCTCTTCTGCCCACCAATTGCAAAACAAGCACTCAAGCACGCACTCAGGTACACAAATAGATCTCTCCAGAGTAGAAATAGCTTTATTTCAGTGTCAACTGCTTCACTGTTTAAGAAAATATCTCTCTCCTCCTCTCCTGAGTCCGTCTCAGCTGAAAATTCCAAGGAATTTGATCTCACGACAACCAAACCCTTACCAAAAACAATCCCCTTCAAATAGACCGCCCTGTCCGTTCAATTCTACCTCCAAACCTCAAAACTGTGCAACATATGAGGTTCTTGTCTCCAAAGCACTTTCCTGTCTCTCTCACGATCTCCCCTGCTCACTCTAATCAATTCTGTCCGAAAAATCGATCCTCACTCAGCCTCCAAGCTTCTCAGCGTCTCCTCTCCTCAATCCACTCAATTCTGCTCAGAAAAATCAATCCCTGCTCAGCCTCCAAGCTTCTCAGCGTCTCCTCTCCTCAATCCCTAATCTTACTCAGAAAAATCAATCCCTGCTCAGCCTCCAAGCTTCTCAGCGTCTCCTCTCCTCAATCCCTAATTCTGCTCTTTTCTCCTCCTTCCGCCCCCACTCCCCCAGAAAACTCCTCTGCCAACTGTTTTGAAGTCCCCCTGATCTTCAGCCGTCGCAAGTATTTAACCTAAAAGCTAAGGGCCCAGCTTAAGCTGCCCCCCTGCTGTCCTTATAAGCACAGTCGCTTATCACAAGCAGGCCCCCAGCTTAAGCTGCCCCCTTGCTGTCCTTATGCGTACAAAGCATTTTTTACAAAGTTGACCCGTTTTTAATATAAGTTTCGCAGTTGTCTCTACAAACTCTATCTCTACACTGATAAAGGTTCACATAACCTCATTCCCCATCGCAAGCCTACTCGATGATTATTTAACTATTTAGCAAAAGTTTCCTGTGCTCTTGATGCCATCCTGAATATACTACAAGCCATCCAATGTAGGCCGAAGCCCTAACACTTATGAGGCTGCCCCACAGGGCTTACAGCCCCCCCATATGCGTACCAGGTATCTCCCATAGTATATTCAGGATGGCATGCGGAGGCTTAGGCCAGGAAGCCCACGATTAAGGGAGATACCGGTCTCCCGCCCCTAGGTATACAGGACATGGCTGAATACCCAACATAGACTCCCATCCGGGAGGCCAACACGCCAGAATAGGAACCAGAGGCCAGGAGGGATTGATCCTGAGACCACTTCCCTCCTAGGCAGGCGCCCTATCACTGGGATGGCCTCTAGTTCCGTTCTAAAAGGATTTAAAACTTGTACATATGCTTTTACTGTAGAAATCTTCCTGCAAAGTCTTTACTAGCCTTTTCTGTGCAAACTTCTCTATACAACTCCGTTTTTAACGAACAAGGAGTCAAAACTATAGTATTCAGGAACACCTACACACCCATGCTATCAGATTCTAAGTTCGAGTCTCGAGCCAGAATCGACGGATTTCCCTCTTTCACATATTTCACAACCTAAAACTCGTACTAACTATTGCTTAAAACACTTTCTGTCAAAACTAGAAGCATGAGGTCGCTCTCCTCGTCGTGCTTTACATCCTGGTGTCTTTCGACTCCCTTAGGGGTGATACTCCAACCCAAGCTAGGGGGCAGCTTGTCAAGCATGGCCCCAGCTTAGCTCCTGCCTAGCTTGTTAAGCTGCAGGGCAGCTTCCTTTACACAACAAAGAAAAGATCTCCTTGCAACTAGTTTTCACTGTACAGACCCATGTACAATACGACAACGAGGATGCCGTTCCTTGTTCCTAAACTGTCCACTACATCTATCTACATCTTCGAACCACTACTGGTACGAGCATACAGACCCCTCCGGTATAATCCTAGACTATTCGTATGTCTCTAACATCGGATGTAGTATGTGTGTGATTAACGAATTCATGTGTCTCTGTCTGCACCTGAAAAATGTGTATGGCTGTGCAGCTGCAGCAGCCCGAATTCCTACTCTGCGATCCTACTTATGCATCTACCACAATGAAACAGAATGAACCACCACCAGGGAGAGAAAAGCTGCCTCTCCACATGCAAACGGTTTCCTCTGTCTATTCTTGCACTTCCTACTCTGCCATATGGCTGCCTACTAATTTTACACTGAAAACTGCCACTCTTAAGATAGCATGTTCGGTTCCTACTAAATCTGGAATTGTCAACTTCGGTTACTATCTACTCTGATTGCTCGGTGGCAATCTCTACCTGATCTGCTCCTATCGGAGCTCCTAACACGGCTTCTGATAAGCTAGAGAGCCCTGCGATTACCTCGGTGTCGCTGAGGTGGCTTCCTCCATAGTCGTCGCTGGCCCTGCTGTCGCTGCTGCTGCTTCTTCCTCGGCTTCGGCTTCGGCTTCCGACTCTACTTCTGCTTCTGCTTCGGAAGACGGAAGCGTCTTCTGGGAAGCTGGGTCGACTTGCGCTTCCTCGCTCTTCTGAGGCACTGGTGCAGTACTAGGGATCATGGCGACCTCATAGGGGTCCGGGGAAGTCGCTTCCTCCACGCGGAATACCTGGAAAGACGGTTCTTCTTCTTGTCTTCCAGAAGACATCTTGTCTTCCGGGACTTTTTCTGATGTCTTCTCGGCTTCCAACGCTGTCACTACCAAGTGGACAGCGAGGTCGAACTCCTCCTTTTCCAATCCGAATCCAGTCGATGGTGCTGGAGCTTGAGAAGATGCAGTTGCATGTGGCTGAATCAAAGGAAGATCATAGAAGACACTCTATCTGCCGATCCAAATACCTCAACATGCTCTCCGTGCACTCTACCAACCTCGCTTTGGACTCCTTGTCCCACTCTCTAGCCAAGGTAAGCAACTTCCTACCCGCGGTGAAGTTGAACTTCTTTCGAAGCACTTCCACCGATTGTGCTAGCATCTCCTATGCACGAGCTTCTGCTGCTTCTCACTGCATCTTCTCAGCTGCAACTCGCGCTTCTGCGGCTTCTCGCTGCGTCTTCCATGTTGTCTTCTCCTCTGCGAGGGCGGTGATCTTCCCCCGCACTCGGAGAACCTCTTGATCGCGTTGCTGTAGACGCGCCTGCAACTCCTGGTTGCCCTTCTTCAGTTGGGTCAGCTCTTTGGCAGAAGCGGCTGCTTCCGCCTTGTATCTCGCTGCGAGCTTCTCCGTGGTGCGGAGACTAGCTTCCAACGCTTCTGTCTTCTTCTGGCCTTCTTCCTGACGCATCAAGGTGCGCAGACCGAATCCAGACTGTAGCGGCTTCTCCTGAGCCTTTGCTCTCTTCTCCAGCAACTCCATAGCTGGCTGGATCTCTGCGTGGAAGAAGGCACTAAACTCTTCCAGTCTCTTTTCTGCGGAAGACAGGTTCATCTCCACAATCCGATCGGAGGTGGCGACCTTGTCTTCTAGAGGCAAGGATGTCTCTTCCACCACTATGGTCTTCATCTTCTGCACACGGGAAGAAGCTACTCTTCTCATCTTCCAGGGTGGAAGATCTCTCCCCATGGTACGAGCGGTCCTCTTTACTGCGCTTCCTCGCATCGCAGTAGGAGTATCCATCCATCCTTCGTCTTCTGGAGTCTTCGGAAAACTCCCTGGTGGTGCCGAAGCGGTCTTCTGCTCCGGTCGGGTACTCAGCGGCTCTTCCTTCGAATCAGACTCTGATCCCGAATGAATAAGGGAGGTGGTCTTCCTAGGTACACTTCTAGGGCCCATCTTCCTCAGAGGCGTGGCGTCTTCCGATCCACTGGAGTCATCTTTCCTCACCAAAAGCGTCTTCTGATGAGAGCCAGGCCTCAGCAGCGACATCAGAGTGAGAGGGGGAGTCATCGCTGCTGCTCGGTCATCTTCTTCCGAGATCTCCTCCTTCGCCTCTTGTTGCTCTGTTGGCCCATACTTCACCAACTGCCCTTCCGTGAGATCCCCCATGGCTACGTACAAGTAGCAGAGAAAAGGTGTCAAGTGTCCTCCCGCCGGGGTACCCAAGTACGCTAGCTCCGTCTGTACGTAGATGTGGAAGAATGAGCCCCAGTTGACGGACACTTCTTCATCCCACACTGCTTCCAGGGACTCTACGTCATGATCTCCAAGGTACTTCGTCTTCTGCGCTTTCCCCTTGGGAAAGAGATGCACAAACAGCTTCGCCAGAAGTCGCTTCTTCGGCTCCTGATAAGATTCGATCTTCCATCCGTTCCTTCCCTGCCTGTCCTCCAGGAAAAGGCAAATTGTGCTTCCAGGCACATGCCACTCACTCACGATCCTGGGAAGGATCTTCTTCTCGAGCCAATACCCTCGGTCCTCGGATTCGGGCTTGTGGAAGACCCTGCGCCACCAATCTTCAGTCCAGGAAGATGGTCTTCCTCGAGCTACTCCTGCCTTCGCAGGTACACGGTTACGAGGCGGTAATGCTGCCCAAACCTCCTCCAGAAGTCCCTGGTCGGCGAGGTTCCAATCCCACATGAAGAAGTCGAGACCCAACTCCTTGAGGAAGGGTGTGGCCTCGGCCAAGTCTGCTGCGGGTAGCACCAACCCTCGAGGATGCATCGACATATTGGAAGATTTGTTGCACTAAGCCACATGCACTTATTGTGAGTCAAAGGCTCAGTCCTTCTCAAGTGCCCACAGTCTAGCTTCTACTTCTCAGAAGATGAAACTAGTCTTCCAGAAGACAGCTACTCCGTCGTCCAGGATTCTAACAGTGCTTCCTAAATAGCTCTTGTCTTCCGAGCTATGTCTAAACAATCCTAACTAAGCAAGGCCTCGCATGGATTCCTAAGAAGACAACCCACCTTGCATTACATCCTACTTCCTATCAGAAGATAAAAGATTCGCGGAACGTAGAGTGCATAACAGGTTCAGAAGATGGTTGCGGGCTCCTGCGGTGACAGTGGTCTCTAGGAAGACTCCCAGGACAACTTCCGATTCAATGTCGTTCTCGGAGACCTCCCGAAGTCAGGCTTCTCTTCACTGGTCTCACCTGTCTTCTTCCTACGCGCAATCTATCCTCACAACAGACTCAAGACAATTGCACTCTGTTCTTCTGACTTCTCACCTCTCATACACACTCAGAAGAAGCTTGCTGCATGATGGGAAGACATGACCCTCGATCATTCTCTCCAGATTTTGTCAACAAGACTTCTCACGACTCTCTCCTAAGAAGAAGGAATGAGCTGCTATGGGTCGGACAGAAGAGACCCGAAATGGACCCTCACGTCTTCTCGCGCATTTTGTCAGCCTTTCCAGTCTTCTAGTCTCTCTAGGAAGATGTGGATTTGAAAAGCTTGGAAGACCGGGAGGCACAGGCCTAGTTCCCGACTTCCACCTTCTCGAAATAACAAAACAACTCACCAAGCCGCTCAGAATTCGTACCAAGCCTCTCTTAACACAAAACCAAAGCAAACTCACTCTTGATACGAATTGTGTCCAGTCGACTTTCGAAGACAGTCAGGCTACTGAAGCGTCTTCCGAAGACAGTCTTCCGAAGATGTTCCAATCTTCCGAAGCGTCTTTCGAAGACAGTCTTCTGAAGATGTTCCAATCTTCCGTAGCGTCTTCTGTTCAAGGTTTCGGGAGTAGAGGAGTAGTAGGGTAGGAAAATTGATAGCTGGGAGCGTCAATTTGAGGGCTAGGGATAGGGAAGCTCGAATTGAACTTGGGAAGAAGCAAGTGGATGGCTGACGGAAATTGGACAGCGCTTCCACACCCAATGTCACAATAAGAAAATAAGGATGGGGGATTGATCGATCAGGCTGCCTGCAAACAACGGGGGAAGCGCGGGGGATACCAAACAAAGACGAGAAGCAGTGGGGAATGAAAGAGAACATGGGAAGAACCTCTACTGTCTTTTGTCGACTTCTCGAGCTGTCTTCGATCTTCTGCGCGCTTCTGGCTCTGGTTCCAGCTCCAATGCGACCCCACAAGGTTGCTTCCGCTGTTTGCTTCTGGCTACGCCTCAATTCCATCTTCTATTCCACTCAGCCACCCTCCAATGTCAACTTCCGGGAGCTCACAGAAAACGCCTTCAGTTCACTACGCTTCCTGCGCTTAGTAGTTCGATTTCGCCTTCCTTCTAACTTCGCATCGATCTTGTCCTCACTCGATTTCACTCGCTGCTTTCCTCATTCAAATCAACTTGCTGCCTGAATCGATCTTCTCAGTCTCTAATCTCTCGATGCGGTAAGCAGGTAGGTTTCTGTGCTAATGCGCTTCCTGCGCTGTCTTCCCCGCAGTTTAGGGGTTTCGACACTCCTGACCTACCTAACCTGTTCGGTGCTATTTGGTAGGTGCACCTACTCCTTACGTGGTTAAGCTTCCGCGGTTGCCGTCTTCCGGAAGATGCGTGTCTTCCGCTGTCTTCCGTCTTTCGAAGACATCACCGAGAAGACGCTTCCCGGAAGACGGTCGTCTTCCGAAGAAGTCAATTTATTATTACAAACAGCTCATAAGATCATCTTCCTTCTAAGGAAGCAGTAATCTTAAGTAACAACGCTTCTTCAGTTATACAAACAAGTTATTAATCTCAAAAATTTCAAAAATTCGTGAATCCTATAATTTGTGGACACCACATACGCCCACCCTCACATGTTTGCGTCCCCGCAAACATCAGTGCTTCAGCACTTCTGTTTACGTCCAGTACTTCTTGACACGCCATCCATTTACGCGAGTGGTCATCAACGTACCGTCCAGCTTTTCCAACTGCAAAGAACCATTGGTGAAGACCTCCAAGACGCGGTAAGGACCCATCCAGCGAAGATGAAGTTTCCCGCGGAACTTAAGATGTCGATTGTCATAGAGAAGAACCAAGTCCCCATCTACAACGGTCACCTTCTTCAGCTTGCCATTGCGCTTGTACTTCGTACGTCTTCTCCAAAGCTTTATTCCTATCTTCTTCAAACTCTACAAAGTTCAGAAGACGCTGCTCCTGGCTTTCCTCTTCTTCCATGCGTTCGGTTACGGCTAACCGGTAAGTAGGGACCTCTAACTCGATGGGCACAATAGGTGTCATGCCATAAGTTAGGTAGAAGGGTGTCTTCTGGGTTGTGACTTTGGGTGAAATCTTGAAAGCTCATAACACAAATGGCAATTTCGTGTCCCAATCATACGCATGGTTAACAGTTACCTTATTCAGGATGTTACACAGAAGACCATTCGACTTCTCCGTCAGTCCGTTTGCTTTCGAGTTGTACGGCGTTGTCTTTCGATGCTTTATCCTGAAGTATTGGGTCAGGTGATAATGTTGTGCTAGAGGAACCTGGCTACCACTGTGGCATCGTTCTTCCTTGTGGCTTCGCCTTCCATCATTTTGGTAGCATAGTTGGTAGCTATCAGAATATATCGAGCTCGTGTTCTTCTAGCCACCAGGGCGATAGGCTCTACAAAGTCGATTCCTCACTTTTCAAAAGGAGCAAGCGGAAGAATGAGAGTAAGAGGCCACCTAGTAGTAGCTGTTGGTCTTCCCACCCTCTGGCACGCATCACATTTCTTGATCTCCTGAAAAGTGTCTCTATACATGGTCGACCACCAGTAATCGACGTCCAACATCTTCTTCAATGTGGTCTTCAGTCCGTAGTGACCCCCAGCATCTTCGTAGTGAAGTCCCGTGATCACTGGCTTAATCTCTGAAAGCTCAAGGCATCTCCTTAGCTTCTCGTCATGTCCCTTCCTAACCAGGATACCTTGGAAGATGGCATAGGGGCCTGCCTTGTGTAAGAAGACGGCCTTCTACTCCGCATCCAGTCCCTCGGATACTGTTGGTCTTCCAAGAACTTCCTCAAGTCCCTGAAGATCGACTTTTCTGTGAAAGTCGCAAAGACTGGATCAGAAGATCTAGTCTCGTCTTCTGGGAAGCATGTGGTACGCCCCCCCTCAGATGAAAGTGTCTCTGCGAAAACTGAAAACAGCTTCTCGTCATGGAACTCGTCTTCCACTTCATCTTCTCGTCGTTCCGTCTCCAATCTGGATAGGTAGTCAGCATTAACATGCTGTCTTCCAAGCCTGTACTCAATTGTGTAAGTAAATTCTTGGAGTAGCAGAATTCACCTAGCTATCCTACCAGACAAATCTGCTTTCTTCACAAGATGTTTTAAAGAAAAATGATCCACATGGAAGACTCTCTCTCAATCAGGTGACCTTAGGACAAGGGATTCCGACAGAAGCCTCTTCATTTCTTCGAATGCTTCCTGCTGCTCAGAAGACCAAATGTAAGGTTCGTCCTTCTTCAGCAACTTGGTAAGTCTTCCTGCTACCTCTGCGTACTTGTCAATAAACCTCCTGTAGTATCCTACGTTGCCCAAGAAGCTTCTCAACTGAGTCAAGTTAGCAGGTGGGTGAAGTTTCATGATGACTTCTATCTTAGCACAGTCGACTTCTATACCTCTTCCAGAAATCCTATGTCCTAGCAAAATTCCCTCTGACATACCGAAGAAGCACTTCTCAGGGTGAAGAGCCAAACGATGTTCTCTACACTTCAGGTGGTCTTCTTTCGATCCAAACATACAGAAATCATCCAAGAAGATCTCCATGAAAGTGCGAAGATACTCCTTGAAGATTGTAATCATCAATCTCTGGAATGTGACGGACGCGTTGCACAAACCAAATGACATTTGATTGTACACGTACGTGCCCCAATCAGTAGTGAAAGTGGTTTTCGACTTGTCTTCTTCTCTGATTGAAACTTGGTTGTACCCAGAATATCCATCCAGAAAGCTGTAGAACTCATGTCCTGCTACCTGGTCTAACACAGAATTAGTGAATGGTAAAGGATGATGATCCTTTTTCGTGGCCAAGTTCAGCTTCCGGAAGTCCTGACACACGTGAATCTTCTCTGTCTGCTTCTTTGGCATGATGACAATAGGAGCTACCCACTCACTACTAAGTATTGGGAAGATGACTCCCGCCTTCAAGTATTGGTCGATCTGGTCCTTCACCATGAGCGAGTACTTGGGGTTGAGTCGATACTGCCTCTGCCGTGTAGGAACAACGCCATCCAACAAGTCAATGCGATGCTCTCCCAACTCTCGGGGTATGCCCTTCATGTCTTCTATGGTCCACGCGAAGACATCCTGGAACTCCGTCAGAAGTTCTCGAAAGTCTTCCAACTGTTGGCCCCCGATTACCTTAGAAAGCTTCAGCTTCTTCCCAGGAGCAACCTCCATTTCTTGAAGATCATCCGGGTTTACCATTCCTTCAGTGTGACTGTACTCACTGGCACCAAAGTACTCTGGTTTGGGAGCTTCTTCCGGTTCAGATTCGTCTTCTGGAAGACCAACTATCGGATCTTCCGAAGGGAAGACGGTATCTTCATCTTTTGGAAGACCAACTCTTGGATCTTCCGAAGGGAAGACTATATTTTCGTCTTCTGGAAGCTCTTCTTCCGCAACTTCGTAGCACTCAATGTACCCATAGATCACTTCCTCTGCTATCTCTGTTACTTCTGCAGTACACAAGTTTTTCACCACAAACTCATTATATCGTTCATCACTGTCAGAAGACGCAGCCGAGTCTTCTGAAGTGTACCCCTCTGTCGTAGAAGGAGTTTCACCTTGGTGGCCAATCTTGATCCAAGGAAGTGAGACCTTAGTCTTCTCACCTGGCTTGGGTGTAGGATTGAGAAATCTCAGACAATGTCTTCTCCAATCGGTATTTACATTTGCAGCATACAGCCATGGTCTTCCTATCAACACCTGATATCCAACCCTAGCTACAGGTCGCAAAATGATGTAAGTGAGGCAAAAAGATACTCCCCCAATTACCGTCAAGACATCTTTCAGTTGCCCCAAAGGTCGTCTTTTGGTCTGGTCTGTCATTCTGAGGATTCTCGGCGTAGGCTGGAACTCAGTGAAGCCTAGGGCATGCGCCGTCTCTTCAGTCATGATGTTAACTCTGGAGCCGGAATCAATGGGTACCTTCTTCAGAAGACAGCCATTGATCTCCATATCAAGCTCTGGGGCTCTCAAGTCCTCATGCTCTATCCTTAGGATCGGGGTGCTCTTGGGAACTTTAGCTGTCCTCCTCTTCCTCGATCCTCAAAGCACGGATTGTAACAACTTCCTATAACCAGCGTTGTCATCCAAAAGCTGTTGGAAGGTTACATCCGCCTTCTGGTTCCACAAGTCTCGCAAGAAGTCGTAAGGGGATCGCTTTAGAAGAGTGACTGGTGTTTCCAACAAAGAAGATGTAGTAGCTGCTTCCTTGGGTGGAAGACCAGAATGGTGTCTTCTCTCGACTGGGGGCTGTTCTCGTGCAACAGGGGTTGCCGTAGTCGGTGTAGGAAGCTGCTGTACTATCTTCCGTCGCTTCTCCAGCTCTTCTTGCATGATCGCTTCAACTTCTTGTCTAATGTCAAGAGCAAAGTACTTCGGATCTTCTCGGTCGTAAGTAGGAGAAGAAAGCTGCTCAGGGGAAGATGACCTCTCCTTTCGCTGCTTCTTCTTCTTGATCTCTTTCTGACGGGATTCTGACTTCCCTTTGCTTCTGGTACTTACTTTGAACACCGCTTCATCCAGGACTTCTTCTGAGGCCAACTGTCTGAATCTGGGTTAGGGCTCCAAACAGTGCTGTCCGCCAAAGTGAAAGATGAAGCTGCCTCAAGAGACTTCGTCTTCTGAGCTGCAGTTGTCTTCTGCAGCTGAGGTTCCTTTCCTTCGCGCTTCCCGGGATCTGGTTCGTCTTCCTCGATATGGAGACAATCCGTACAATCCCCAAGATCTTCTTCTTCTACCGTGATGTGATGTACCACTGCTAACTCGAGCTTAGAAGCTGATGCAACTTCTGCAAGAGGCGTGGTCTCTGCAAATCTAACCATTTGTCGTGGCCGTAAGGTCTGAGGACAATTTCCTGTGAAATGACCTGCTTCCTTACCGTTCTCACACAAGGGCACTTGCCCAATCTGTCTTCTCGGATGAGGACATGTGGACCACCAGTCTCCTGTCTCTCCACAATTATTGCACGCTCCAGGAAGAGCGTGCAATAATTGTGGAGGTCGTTGTGATGAAGAAGGCTGCCAGGGTGTCCTGGTCTGTACATTACTAGCTCTATCTCTAGGTATATAACGATTATATTGGGCGGGGGGAGTAGGAGTGAAAGGTTGTATCGTCTCGATCTTATAGCAAGTTTCTCCACTAGGATCGTGTAGATATCTCTCATCGTCTTCTTCCCAGCCTGCCCAGTTGACAGCTTGGTCCTGCGTACACTGATCTCTGGTGTGTCTGGAAGAGTTACAAAGATTGCACCAAAGATTTGGCCGGGAAGCCATTGGTTGCTTCCGCTTGTCCTTCTGGTTCAGAAAATGAACTTTCAGGCCGACAAACTGCTTCAGCACTTCATCGATGCGGAGATCAGGTGCAGACTGAATGATCTGAGTCTGAGGCATCTTCTGCACAACTTCTTTCCTTGATCGTGTCTTCTCCTTCTTCTTTTTCCGTGTCTTCTTCTCTTGTTCAGATTCAGATTCAGAACTTTCGACAGTAGACTCTTCAGAAGTAGAGGATACTTCCGAATCACTGTTATCAGTTCCAGTGGACTTGGACTTCCTCTTGGACTTCCTAGAAGACTTCTTCGACTTCTTGGACTTCTTCGAGGTCTTCCCTCTGTCTTTCGTCATATTCCGAGTGATGCTCGAGGTTTCATACTGCTCGGCATGCTTCTGTACTTCTACTAAATCATCACCTCCTCCTCTTCTGCAGTACAACTCCATATCCTGAGACAATCCTCCCAAGTACCAGTCCACGGCTTGCTGGGCACAATAACCGGGTCCTCCTTGGTTCTGAAGGATGTGATCCAGGAGGTCTTCAAACCTCTCGGTGTAATCCCGCAGTGTCTCTTTCTTCTTCCGTTCGAGCCTTTGAAGTTCTATGAGGGTCATCCGATCATAGCCCACTCCTCTGAACCTCTTCAGAAAAGCTGCCTTCAGAGTAGCCCAAGCGGCCATTACGAACCCATCATCCAACATTTTACTCATCCATTTCCTTCCCTTCCCTATGATCAAACTGGGAAATACACGAAGTCTGTCGGCATCCGAGTCTTCCTTGTTGGATCGAGAGATGGTCTCGAACATCGTGATGAAGTCGTCCGCGTCAGCATCATTGTCGTACGGATAGTACTTCTGCCGAGTGTGAGAAGTCATGTCGATTGCCGGCTGGTGCGACTGCCAACTTCTTCCTCCCTCAGGTCCAGGTGGTGGAGATGGTCTTCTCGAAGGTCCAGGCCTGTCTGAATCACGAAGGTCGTCTTTTGAGTCAGACCTATTGTCGCTATCGCCTTCTGAGACGTTTGGAACGATCTCCTCCAGTCTTCCTTCACCTTGAGAAGCTTCTTCCGTACTTGGGAAGACGTCTTCCGAGTAACCAGTACCAAAATCTACTTTATACACGTGATCACTCGGTGGTATCAGAGTGGGAGAGGGAGTCATCGCTGCTGCTCGGTCATCTTCTTCCAAGGTCTCCTCCTTCGGGTCCTGTTGCCCTGTTGGCCCATACTTCACCAACTGCCCTTCCGTGAGATCCCCCATGGCTACGTACAAGTAGCAGAGAAAAAGTGTCAAGTGTCCTCCCGCCGGGGTACCCAAGTACACTAGCTCCGTCTGTACGTAGATGTGGAAGAATGAGCCCCAGTTGACGGGCACTCCTTCATCCCACACTGCTTCCAGGAACTCTACGTCCTGATCTCCAAGGTACCTCGTCTTCTGCGCTTTCCCCTTGGGAAAGAGATGCATAAACAGCTTCGCCAGAAGTTGCTTCTTCGGCTCTCGGTAAGATTCGATCTTCCATCCGTTCCTTCCTTGTCTGTCCTCCAGGAAGAGACAAGTTGTGCTTCCAGGCACATGCCACTCACTCACGATCCTAGGCAAGATCTTCTCTCGAGCCAATACCCTCGGTCCTCGGATTCGGACCTGTGGAAGGCCCTGCACCACCAATCTTCAATCCAGGAAGATGATCTTCCTCGAGCTACTCCTGCCTTCGCAGGTACACGGTTACGAGGCGGTAATGCTGCCCAAACCTCCTCCAGAAGTCCTTGGTCGGCGAGGTTCCAATCCCACAGGAAGAAGTCGAGACCCAATTCTTTGAGGAAGGGTGTGGCCTCGGTCAACTCTGCTGCGAGTAGCACCAATCCTCGAGATGCATCGACATACTGGAAGATCTGTTGCACTAAGCCACACGCACTTACTGCGAGCCAAAAGCTCAGTCCTTCCCAAGTGCCCACAGTCTAGCTTCTACTTCTCAGAAGACGAAACTAGTCTTCCAGAAGACAGCTACTCCGTCTTCCAGGATTCTAACAGTGCTTCCTAAATAGCTCTTGTCTTCCGAGCTATGTCTAAACAATCCTAACTAAGCAAGGCCTCGCATGGATTCCTAGGAAGACAACCCACCTTGCATTACATCCTACTTCCTATCAGAAGATACAAGATTCGCGGTACGTAGAGTGCATAACAGGTTCAGAAGATGCTTGCGGGCTCCTACGATGACAGTGATCTCTAGGAAGACTCCCAAGACAGCTTCCGATTCAATGTCGTTCTCAGAAGACCTCCCGAAGTCAGGCTTCCCTTCATTAGTCTCACATGCCTTCTTCTTCTTATGCGCAATCTATCCTCACAATAGACTCAAGACAATTGCACTCTGTTCTTCTGACTTCTCACCTCTCATACACACTCAGAAGAAGCTTGCTGCATGATGAGAAGACATGACCCTCGACCAATTTCTCCAGATTATGCCAGCAAAACTTCTCACGACTCTCTCCTAAGTTCAGGAAGAAGAAGGAATGGGCTGCTATGGGTCGGACAGAAGAGACCCGAAATGGACCCTCACGTCTTCTTGCGTATTTTGCCAGCCTTTCCAGTCTTCTAGTCTCTCTAGGAAGATGTGGATTTGAAAAGCTTGGAAGACCAGGAGGCACATGCCTAGTTCCCGACTTCCACCTTCTCGAAATAACAAAACAACTCACCAAGCCGCTCGGAATTTGTACCAAGCCTCTCTTAACACAAAACCAAAGCAAACCCACTCTTGATACGAATTGTGTCCAGTCGACTTCCGAAGACAGTCAGGCTACTGAAGCGTCTTCCGAAGACAGTCTTCCGAAGATGTTCTTATCTTCCGAAGCGTCTTCTGTTCAAGGTTTCGAGAGTAGAGGAGTAGTAGGGTAGGGAAATTGATAGCTGGGATCGTCAATTTGAGGGCTACGGGTAGGAAAGCTCGAATTGAACTTGGGAAGAAGCAAGTGGATGGCTGACGAAAATTAGGCAGCGCTTCCGTACCCAATGTCACAATAGGAAAATAAGGATGGGGGATTGATCGATCAGGCTGCCTGCAAACAACCGGGGAAGCGCGAGGGATACCAAACAAAGGCGAGAAGTAGTGGGGAAGAGAAAAGAACATGGGAAGAACCTCTACTGTCTTCTGTCGACTTCCCGAGCTGTCTTCGATCTTCCACGCGCTTCTGGCTCTGGTTCCAGCTCCAATGCGATCCCACAAGGTTGCTTCCGCTGTCAGCTTCTGACTACACCTCAATTCCACCTTCGATTCCACTCAGCCACCCTCCAATGTCAACTTCCGGGAGCTCACAGAAAACGCCTTCAGTTCACTACGCTTCCTGCGCTCAGTAGTTCAATTTTGCCTTCCTTCTAACTTCGAATCGATCTTGTCCTCACTCGATTTCACTCGCTGCTTTCTTCATTCAAATCAACTTGCTGCCTGAATCGATCGTCTCAATCTCTAATCTCTCGATGCGGGAAGCAGGTAGGTTTCTGTGCTAATGCGCTTCCTGCGCTGTCTTCCCCGCAGTTTAGGGGTTTCGACACTCCTGACCTACCTAACCTGTTCGGTGCTACTTGGTAGGTGCACCTACTCCTTACGTGGTTAAGCTTCCACGGTTGCCGTCTTCCGGAAGATGCGTGTCTTCCGCTGTCTTCCGTCTTCCGAAGACATCACCGAGAAGACGCTTCCCGGAAGACGGTCGTCTTCCGAAGAAGTCAATTTATTATTACAAACAGCTCATAAGATCATCTTCCTTCTAAGGAAGCAGTAATCTTAAGTAACAACGCTTCTTCAGTTATACAAACAAGTTATTAATCTCAAAAATTTCAAAAATTCCTGAATCCTATAATTTGTGAGCACCATAGTACCAAATCTCGTTTTGGTATGTCAGAGATTGTGGTGGTGGGTCTGTAAACCCTCCGCGGTCCTATCGATCAACTACCCCCCTCGATCTCTCAACCTCCACGATCGTCATCCACGAATCTGCAACATGTCGGGCCTGTCTCTCACTCAGGGGTCACCTCTGATGGCTTTGATGGAAGCACACCATGAACTTGAAGGGAAAATGCTGAGTTCACTCATTCATACACCCACAAACTTATCAACTAAAAATCTCCTTAAACACATCAACAAAAATCCTCCATTCTAACGACGTCTCTCAAGTTCTCACATGCTAAAAATATCCCACACTCTCTATATTACTCAAGTTGTCATTACGACAATGTGAAAACAAGGATGAGGAGCTCTTCTCTACTCCTCTATTTATACATTTCTAGGTTTTTACTTTGGTACCCCGGTAACTCAGCCGTAACTACTTTTACCGGGTTTTACTAAGATATTACTTAAGGTAAAAGCATTGATCACATGAGCTTTTTACCTTTTCACATGGGCTTATTCCTTCAAAGTCAACAACTTCTAGAAGGATTCTGGAATATTCTCAAGGAATCTCGAATTTCCACCCCCCTCTACACTAGGACCCACTAAAAAGGAAACATGTGGAATCTCTTTTTGTTTTTAATGCCCACAAAGTCCACAACTTTAATCCAACCACTAATATCAAGTCAAAAAGGAGATAAGGGATACTTTCCACCCCCTTTCTACCTTTTAGACAAGATGACAAGATAGTAGTGCTCACTCTTTAGCAAATATCTGAATTCTGCCAAAAGTACAGCTAAGTTTAACCATAACTAACTTTTAGCTAGTCATGACTAACTTGATACCTCCTTAAAATACTTTGGCAGCAAATAAACATTCTCAACACTTAGTTATAACTAAACACCTTACTAATAGACAAACTTCCTATGTGTAACATAGGTCGTTACATTTTACCCCCGGACTAAATTTTCGCTCCGTCCTCGGAGTGAAGAGAGAACTTTCGTCGATGAAACAACTTCAACTTGTCATGATTTACCCGATCGAATCTCCTTCCTCCCAACTCCTGAAGGTCATATGTGAAGTTGCTCTACACCTTATCTACAACAAAAGGACCAAAATATCTCGGAAGAAACTTCTTCCTAGCCCTCTTGAATCTGATAGCATCATACAACATAACCCAATCTCCGACTTGAAAAGGTTTTACCTCCCTCTTGTCCAACCGTTTGTCGTAACTCTTCTTTTGATACGCCTGAGCTCGTTCCATCTGGATCATTGCTACCGCTCGGGTCTCTTCCAACTCCATGAGTTGCTCTCTTCTTGATCTGACCACGTCTTCTCCCCTCGACCTTTTCAACTTTCGTTGAATAGTTTGAAAAGTATCCAATTCGAATTGGATCGGCAATTTGGACTCCACTCCATAAACCAGTCGAAATGGAGAGTACCCAGTAGAAGTCTTTGTTGTCGTTCGGTACTCCCATAAGATGGCATGTAGCCTCTTATCCCAAGTATGTTTCGCAGTCTCAACACCAGCATCTTTGGCGAGCATCATACAAAGTGTAAGATTGGTCTTCTCCGCAAGACCATTGGCATTTGGTTTGTATGAGGTCGTTACTCGTGCCTTGATAGAAAAGTGTTGTAGCATAGCAGTAGTCATGCTCCCTACAAACTCTCCTCCTCTATCCGAGACCAACTCTAACGGACATCCAAATCTTGTGACGATCCTCTCCCATAAGAATCTACTGACTTCTGTTTCATTGGTCTCTCTCAAAGGTCTAGCCTCTACCCACTTGGTACAATAGTCGGTGGCGACTACAATGTATCTATTGCCTCGAGGTGTCTTATTAAGAGGACCTACAAAGTCAATACCTCATTTCTCAAACGGCCCTAATACTGGAATTGATCTTAACGGAGGTGTTCTAGTAGACTTCAGAGCAAATGCTTGACATACGTCGCAAGTTTTGCAATAGTCTAAACACTCTTTGAAAATCCCTCTCCAGTGATAACCCGCATCCAAAATCTTGAAGGCTGTTATCTTACCAGCAAAGTGACCTCCGCAAACAGTTCCATCATGAAACTCGTGCATTAGCTTGAATGCCTCCTTCTGACCAACTGCTCTCCTTAGTAAGCCATCTGCTCCTTGATGAAATAGAATTCCCTCCACCATGGTGTAAGGTTTGCATCTCTTGATCAACGCGTTACGTTCTCGGGTATGCATACCTTCTGGAAAAGAGCCATCTGCAAGGAAACTCCAGATTTCCTTGTACTCGTCCGGTATCTCCTCAATGCTTGTGATGGTCATCAGATGCTCGTCTGGAAATG
The DNA here is from genome assembly GCA_036924285.1 of Asterella californica. Classification (NCBI taxonomy): domain Eukaryota; kingdom Viridiplantae; phylum Streptophyta; class Marchantiopsida; order Marchantiales; family Aytoniaceae; genus Asterella; species Asterella californica. The sequence goes on from JAYKYS010000008.1 coordinate 19,973,438, forward strand.
AATCATCAAACGGTTCTTCTCCCTCATCATCATAAGCCCTCGACAAAAGATCAGCATTCGTATGCTTTTTCCCTGGTCTATCTTCGATCACGTAATCGTATTCTGTTAGAAGGATCTTCCAACGAGCAATACGACCTTCGGCATTAGGCTTATTAAAGATATACTTTAAAGCCTTGTGATCTGTGACTATGGAAAATTTCCCTCCTAACAAGTAGTGTCGAAATTTCTTCAATCCAAAGATCACCGCTAATCCTTCTCGTTCAGTCACGGAGTAATTCTTCTCCGCTGGAACCATCTGCCTACTAGCATAAGCTATAGGATGATCATGCCCATCTTCATCTAACTGATTTAATGTACATCCGATTGCTACATTGGAGGCATCCGTATACAGAATAAATGCTTTACTCCACTCAGGTTTAGCAAGTATAGGAGCTGTCACCAATGCCTTTTTCAGCTCCTCAAATGCTTCCTTTGCCTTCTGATCATGCACTATCAAGTCAAAATCAACTCCCTTCTTCATGTACATAGTCAAAGCTATTGCTTTGTTTGAGAAGGAAAAGACAAACCTACGATAATATCCAACCATGCCAAGAAACTGCCTCAACTTTGTCAAGTTGATCGGAAATGGAAGATCCACAATCTTCTTCACCTTCTCAGGATCTACCGCAATCCCATTCTTGGAAATGATGTGCCATAACAACAGACCTTCTTCGCAGCCAAAGATGCACTTCTCTGGATTTAGAGAAGCGTTGGCTTGCTCCAACCGCTGCAAAACTTTGATCACATGATCAAAGTGGTCCTCCTTTTTTCCGTACACACAAAAATCGTCAATGAAATCCCGAACAAACTTCCCTATGAATGGTTCAAACACCTTGTTCATGAACCTTTGAAACGTGGCCGGAGCATTACACAGTCCGAATGGCATCACTCGAAATGCAAATGTTCCCCAAGGAGTAGTGAAAGTAGTCAACTGCTGGTACTCCTGTGCTATCTTGATCTGGTTGTATCCACTATAACCATCACCAAAGCTGTACCACTCATGACCAGCAACTTCCTCCAAAATCTCATCTATAAATGGTAGAGGATAATAATCCTTCTTGGTAACTGCATTCAACTTTTTATAGTCTATGCACACTCGCAGCTTACCATTCTTCTTCTTGACAATCATTACGGGTCATGATCTTATGTTCTGGATGGTCACTTTGTTAATCGGGTGCATGTCTTGGATTAACCTAAGAGCCTCAGATTTCTCTTGAGTTACGATAAACCACCGACTTGAGTAAGGTCTAATAGACTGCTCTAAAGTACCCATGCGTATCTTCTCCTTCAACAACTCAACAAGCTTTGGCAACATAGCTCGTGGCACTAGTATAAGCTTCAAGTCTCAAGGCACATGTGGTACTGTGAAGATCACCACAGGTGCCATGACACTCATATCTGCACATCTAATCTCTTCACACTAAAAGCAAAAGCTTTTTCATGTCTTCTCAACATCTCCTGAAAATGCTTTCTCTCTTCCTTAGGTAGAACTCACACCTCCAACCTACAATCGTTTGTGTGTGTCTTATTTGAACTTGTGACCTACTCTCTTTGAATCTTGTAATATTGATTCAATTGATGCTCTTTCCACTTGCTTGTTAGAGTTTTCAGGTGACTAGCCACCGGCTTTACTTCACTCGTCATCGTCTTATACTTTGTATGGACTTGTGCTTCTTGGTGTTTCGCTGCTCTACTCCTTTCTAACTCTAACTCATGATCTTCTTTCATCTGAAGTTGAACCTTGTAGCTATCCTCAACGAACTTGGAACTCACCTCCTCCATCAGATCTCAAACAGAGGACAGATTCTCTAGAATGTTTCTCCAACAACTTGCAAAAAGTCTGGAATGCTAACAGTACTTTGGCATAGGATTTGTTTTTCAACAAATAGATCCAAGTATAACGTAAATGATTATCAATGAAGGATACAAAGTACTGAAAACTGATCATACTTGGTTGAGAAGCAGTCCATACATCACTGTGAACAAACTCCAAGAGCTTGTTCACTCTACTACCTGATCACTTGCTATCTAGCTTGCTTGCCAAACTGACATGTTACACATACTCCAGTGGGCTCACTAGATTCAAATTTGAGTAGACTTGTAACCATGTTAGAACTCTAAAGACTTTTTGCTCTTTGGAAATTCATGTGCCCAATTTGCTTGTACCAGATATTAATATCAGACACTATCGGACCATTCTGTCCATACATAGCAGCTTGTAACTTAGACGTAGAAGCATTTGATCTGAATAGCCTATCACTCTTGCTACCTCGTCTTGAATCTTCAATAAAACATCCATCTTTATGAAGCGCACATGTAGACCCTACTCTATCAATTATCCTACAGATAGTAGGTTTTTGTCATGTGAGTACATGCATGACATTCTCTATATTAGTAAACGTTGAAGTAAGAAGAGTGGAGGTGAGTACAAGGAAAAGCCTAATGATGGATTAGCCCTCTAACTAACTGTAACTATCTTAACCACTCCAGCTAATGTTAGCCGGTGATCTACTGGAGCTTAGGGCTATATCAACATTCTCCTTCAAGCTCGACTCTACATCCTGTACTCCTAGACAATGTCTGAAAGCATCAAACTTATCTCTAGGCAATGCCTTAGTGAAGATATCGGCAACCTGATCTCTTGTGCTTAGATAACTGAGCTCAGTCTCTCCTGCAAGGACCTTCTCTCTAATGAAATGATAGTGAATCTCAATGTGCTTCGTCTTAGCATGGAAAATAGGATTACTAGCTAACTTCATGCTACTAATGTCGTCTGTATATATAACAATAAGATCTGTTCACTCCATACCAATATCAGATAGCAGACATCGGAGCCAAATTGATTCGCATGTTGCGTTCGTTGTCTCTCGATACTTTGCTTCTGTGGATGACAAAGCAACTGTAGGTTGCTTCTTAGAAGCCCAGCTTATAGCATCGCTTCCAAGTCCAAAAGCGTAACCTGACGTGGATCTCCTGTCGGCACTTCCTGTCCAATCAGCATCTGTGTAGTCATGTAACAACAATGGTCCACCGTATCGATAGTGAAGTGCGTACTGCATCAAGAACTTCACGTAGCGGAGGATCCGCTTGACAGTCTTCAAATGTGATCTCCGTGGTGACTGCATGAACTGACTAATCAGACCGACGGCATAGCTCAAGTCTGGTCGGATGATTGTCAAGTAGATAAGACTCTCAACCATCTGTCTGTACATGCGTGGATCATCCAGTAACTTACCATCCTCTGCTCCTAGCTTTACCCCTTACTCTAATGATATAGCAATGGGTTTGCAGTCAAGCATAACAAATCTCTCAAGCATATTGAGATCATACTGTCGCTGTACAAGCCAAACATCCTTCTCATCTCTAATGAACTCCATAGCAAGGAAGTACTTGAGTTCTCCTAAGTCCATCATAATAGTCTTGGCTTCGTGTGCTTTCTAACCTTACACTATTTTTGTATGTGATTATTCTCTTTCTAATGCTTCACTATCTAAGGATATGATTACTTGAACTACTATAGTTGAGGTGATGTAGTAGACTACTTCATTGGAGACCGTACTCGCTCTAAGCAAGCATAGCGGTCAAATTGACATGGCTATGTACTTATCTTCATCTGATGTGAAGCACGACAAATTTTGACACTGTATTCTCGCCAACCGACTATCTCGCCACCTCTCCAAAGACCGCTGTAAAAACGAGCCATTTTTTAAAGCATGTGACATATTGTTATCCACGCTGTCAAGCATCTGTCTTGTCGTCATCTCCTTCGGCTAATTATTCAAGTGCTAATTATCCGGGTGCACTCATCACATTCAAATTTTGAATGCGCTTTGCAGTCCCTCATTCTCAATTTCATCTCACTGTGCATACTATAACTGTTTCGAAGTCTAAGAACTAACCAATTGCTCCAAACCATTTTGAACGACCGACCTTGCGACGCAACGAGGAGCTACAAGAACAGCGTGCCCTATAAGAATATGGAGCCGATTATCTTCGATGATTCGACACTCTACTAACTTAGGGATATGATCAAGTAATGATCAGAACTTGTGGTGGTGAGAAGTAAAACTTTTACTTTTAGGGTATGATCAAGTAATTCTGGTTGCTTGACGTCCAGTATGCCCAATCGATTAATACCATACCAGTCATTCAAACCGCACAAACAGTTGCACGATAACATCTACATAGGTGATCTTCTTCTAGAGATGTAAATTTGAACTCAACGAGATTCAGCGACTACACAATGACGCTCTGGATTTACACGAGAAATTTGAGGAGACAGCTACAACCTTAGAGCGTATTACTGACGGAAGCACATTTTGGACTTACATGCCAAGTTGGGACGTAGCCTATCGGGGTTAATAGAAACCTTAGACAAGTTGAAGCAGTTGTAGGATCACAGTTGAATGAGTATATGAAGCTTTATAAGACAGAAGCTCTAACTTTGTACATTGTGAGCTAGGCAGTTATCCAAGCTGGATGTAATGAAATTCATTTTGACGTTCACGATATTCCGGTACTCATTCAAGTCCAACTTCGTGCATGCTGGAATAAGAGGAATATTTTTGATGCTTCTGTCTATTCATGTTTTGTAGTTTCTTTATTTGATCATATTGTCTGAGAGTATGAGAAGACAACATGTGATAGTAACTGTAGTAACACTAGAATTACTGATAAGCAACCATTAAGTTGCGGTTATTTTAAAGCAACTATTACCGATGATTTACAATTCCACAGCAATAGTAGATCCTCCACTGATTGAGCAAAATAAGAATTATCACAATAATAGTGTGGTAACAGTTCAATCATTGCCCTGAAGTTACTTACAGTCACTTTAATAGCTTCATTTTCCAAACAGCAAATATCGTTTAATCGTCACGTGAATTTCACGTGTCCTGCAATAGCTTACTGAAGGTGTACTAAACAATAAATTGACGTTTAATAGCAAGAACATAGAAACATAGTAAACAACATAAATGCTTAAAGCAATCATTACTGAATCGCAAGAAATTTCATCCAATTGACAAAACTCTCATCCAATCGGAGCTTGGACAAGCTAGTTAGAGTATAGCACGGTGAAGCTGCTTCAAGAGTACTCGATGAAGCAAAAATCTATAAGCAAACCATTTTGATTGTTCACATTCTTCAAATATAGGAAAAGACTTTTCTCTTATAACAAAAAAGAATATTATGTGTGATGTCCTCTATGTGATAAGGGTTGATTCATACAAATTCTCTTATATGTTTGAAATGTAACATCATGAGTTGTTGCCTTTGACTAAACTTTGTAGTAATCATACTTAGTACTGCTTTCTCATGTTTGGAGGAGTTGTTTCAAATGAAACAACTCCTCCAGTTTATCTAGCTCTAAACTTTTGAGTATTAATATATTTATTATAGTTCCTTCATCATTTCTAAGCAGTTGTGATGGTTTGCACTCATATACAAACATGGAATGTTTGGGGATGTTACTCCATGAACTTCATGGACCGCTCTAAAGTAAATTGTGTGTGGGTGACATATATCCACAATTTCTTGTATAGTTCTAGATAAGTGACAAGTGAAGTTTTCTTGTGAATTATTTTATTCATGTGCGTGAATTTGCTTGGTTAGCAACGGACGGATTCATATTTCCATACATCATTTGGTAGTGAAGTTGTGAGTTATAATTTTATCCAAGTAGTAAATATAGTTATATAGATGAGAGAAAATTAGAACTATGAACACAGAAAGTAATGTTAATTGTAAATTCGACTACATGTCGATATTTTTAAAATTTATTTATGTTTTATTAATTAATTAATTTTACATATTTTTATATCTGTTCATTTCATCACTCCTCTCAACTTTTGTACCTTTTGCTTTCTCTCACTCTAGAGACAACTCTTTATATTTTGTTGATAACACACATTAGAGTCAAGAGGTTTCTTATTAACTTTATTTTTCTAAAAATAAAAAATAAAATATTTTATTCTATCAGTTCTCACAAGAATTTATTTTTGACTTAAAGAATATTTTAACTTAACTTTTAAATTCATTTAAAAAAACAAAATAGTCTATTTAAGTTTTATCAATATCTAAAAATTTTACAAAAATAATTGCATTTTTTCTCCTTTTACTTGCACATGTTTATAACAAAAACTGTTAGTGAAACCCTGGCCAATGCAAGCTACAACTTTAGAAATTACATCAGAGCAATAGATAGAGAAAGATATGAGACTAGTATAAATCAGAATCAACGAGGACACTTCAGTCCAACTTGGAAACTTTTGTTACTGGTCATGTTCTTCACTAGGTGGGTCCTCCCTCATGCAGCTTCGATTTTATTAGTTCATTCAAAAGTTACATGAAACTGAAATTGATTAGTTAATTGTTAATTGTTAATATATAGATCTAGTCCGTGAAAAGGTTGGTGATGCGCTTGATGTTGTGTGGGACTCACAGAAAATAAATGAGTCCGAAGAGGAGAATAATAAGTTAAGCCATGCCAAAGCAAGTAATCTCTTTCAGTTCACACATCTGAGAAAACTTGGAACTTTGATGGAGTCTTCAGAGCTTCCACAAGAACTGGTCTCAGATAATCGATAAACTCCAGTACACGATCAACTCACTGTGAAAATGTACGGTTTACTTTACTGTGTATCTCAAGGACATGCGTGGTCACAGAATCACTAGCCACCGAAATATGATTAAATAATAAGTATGTCTTATTGCTCTGCATTTGCAAGAAAACAAGAAATGGAAAGAGTGGTAGTTTCCCACTTGGATTTGGCATGCCTTTTCAAAATACTACTCCCATATTTACTTTTACTTTTTACTTTCTCTGCAGCACCAATTGGATAGTCTCGCAAGTCCATTGTTTGTGCAGCAGCACCTTGTTTGGAAAGCTTTTGAATCACCCAATTCCTCCTTTAGAATCTTGTTGTTGACTGGACTCTCCGTTCACAGGCGTCCGTTCAGTTTGGCGGAGAAACACGTGGGGAACGCAAGTTCTAGAATACTTTGCGGCTTCTTGAAGCAAAAGCTTGTTGCCGGATGGATACAACTGCGGTAGCCTGTTTGTTCCCTCGAGTGGCCGCCTGGAACAAACAAACGACCTGTTGTCAAGCAGATCTCTACCGCAGATACCTGTGCTGCAGGTGGACGTGGGAAAGTGAGCTTTGTTCACCTGAAGAAGGTGTGTCGTAGTAATGATGGTCTTACAGGTGGCCAGCACCATCTTGTTGTCTACATTCTAGGTCCACACTGGCTCTACACGATACGACCGGGCGTCTAGAACAGTCTCGTAGGTCGTCGCTTTTGCCAGTAGGAATCTTAGTATCTGTATTTTCGTAACAGACATGTCGAGGGGACAGTGATCGGTCGCAATGTGGTAGCAGCCCATGTCGCAGGCCGCAGGGGTGCTTAGGCTTCTAGTAGGAACTCAGTTGCTTGACAGATAATTACTTCATCATACCCCAAAAGGAGAAGTACTACTTCCGGCCATCCCATGTTCTGATAATTACTTGATCATACCTCCACTGTCTGTAATGGGTGTAACTGATGACGTGTAGGTACCAAAGAAGCAACCGTTCTTCTATCGATCGCTGAGCAAGAGTGAAAGTTGCGAAGTCATAGTCACGGTCACGGCTGTTTCAACTACAGTGATGCAGGAATGTCACTGCTGTTTCAATTACATTGAAGCTCTAGTGCAGCGCGCGAGTCTGATTTGAAACTAGAAGAGCAACTGGAAGATGTAGTGACATTTAGGGCTGAGTATAGAAGGAACTCGTCGATGCTGCAATGTGTTCAATGGCTGAACTAGAAGAAGGTACTAGTGATGTGTCATGTATGTGAGTGGAAGTTTGTTTTCAACGGATTATGAGGAGCATAGACTGTTTGTTATCATACTCGTCTTGCAGCTGGTGAGGATGCAACAAGCACGTGATTGATAGTGCAAGTAGTCCGTCTGTGCGGAAGTCTTTAACACATAATCAGTCCATCGAAGATCGGCACATCTGGCACTTATTTGGACAGAGAGGGAGGCAAACGGCAATATAGATTTCATATAGCATTGACCGATGAGTCCATGAAGCATAGATCTGAAGAGTTGTTGTCCATCGCACTTGTATGGGGCGTTGGAAAGAAGCTGGTTAGAATGAAAGTCGGTCCGAAATGCTACCTCCTGATTTGCAAGTGAAACAACTGAACGAAGTTTCTCAAGATAGTTGACGGTTCAAAATCAGTTTGAACGCTAAGCATAATAGGTTTATAATTTTTGATCTCGAACGGCTAGACGAGTTTGTAGATGCAGTCGATGATTTGACGACAGCGATGAAGGGTTGGTACGTTTTATCCGTATGTGACAGATCGATCATACTTTAAAGATATTCACATATCAACAAATCTTTGTGTACACATACTTTCTCGAGAGGGACAGGATATTCTAGCTGTGAAGCAATCTGTGTGATAAGATACGCGTGTGAACGATACATCGATGCTAACACGATTCTCTCAATGCCGAATTCGATACAAACTAGAGGTTGAACATTGAAATCGAGCACCTAGATACACGAGCAAAACACAAAGTTACTCGAGTGTAAACACTTCCTAACTACAAATTTCAGAAGTTCTCTTTTCTTCGATAAGGATCACTATACTAATCTCGAGTCTTAGCGACATTAATTTCTCAAATTCATCAATTCCTCAATGTCTTACACTCAATAATATGCATATCATCTCGAAATTGCTCTTTGTTCTCTTTCCAGTCTCCGTCTCTCCTTCTCAATTTTCTCTAACGTCCTTATCACAAAAGAGTCTCCCAAACATCTTCTACCTCCTCTTGTGACAAGGTTAGGGTACAAAAAGTAACCAACTAATACCAAATAAGCAAGTGGAATCTAGAACTAGAGACAAATGTAAACTATAATGTTGATGTGTCATAAGATCCTAATCCAAATGATCGTCAAGCTATAAGAGATATCACAGTTAGCTTAGTGTGAAGGAGAAAAATAAAAAATAAAATCAAAATCCTACAAGTTTTCAACCCCACTGTATGGGTTATCAGTTGCTCTCAGAGTCATGGTCATATACGTTCACTCTATTTTGAGAAATTTAGAATGTAAGGTCATGGAATCAACAACATACGGAGGCGCCACCCGTCACCCATACAAATTACATTTAGAAAAAATCATGTCTCCTGTATCTAAGTGCAATCGTAGTTACACTCATCATAATCCTCCTTGCGGAGGCCGGTATGTAGTGAGAACCATTGCTCATAGTTGGATTTGAACCTTGGGCCTCTCCGATTCAAGACAAGTCTGTCAACCAACAACACATTATAAGTTGTTGTACAGAAAGAAAACACAATAAGTGTGAAGATTTTTACCTTTGTGAGTTTTAATTGTCCTTCACTACTTCTAGTCTTCATATGTTTACCACTATAGACCCATTCTCACCAGTACAAAATCCTACGGATACTTTGTACTACAACCTACGCTTTAGAATTTTAATATCCACAATCTGACCTCCCTATCACTGCACTAACTTCACAGTTCATTAAAACTTGTTTTTAACTTAATTACATATAGCAGATTTTTCTCGTTGAAGATTATTTTCATGAATCCGAACATGTCTCGACGCTCAACTCGACGAGCATTACAACATGATATTTTTAGATTCGTAGGTCCAATTTTTTCCTCTTTCAAGCAGAGGCCCAACTTAACCTAGAGTGTTTCTAACCAAGGGTCTAGCTTAAGCTAGGAGGCAGCTGCTTAAGGACCCTACTTGCATTCTAGCCACAGTGCACATTTTCTACACATAAAATAGCTTGCAACACGAGACCGGGTTAGAACTGGATCGAGCATACATATTCACTACTGTAACAAACGATTTTCAGAAGTCATCAAGCATGCAATTCACCCTCTTCCAAGTTCAGAAGAGAGGAAACATACATGGCTTTTAATTTATGTCCTAACTCTTTCTCTTAGAGGGATTAGAACATAAATTAAAAGTTAAGAAATTAGAAATATTTGTATTCATGGAAGGTTTAAACCTTAATATGAAAACGAGGTTCAGTCTGCGAGACTAACTTATGGGTTTTCTTTACCTGCACAATGTGTAATGAAGTGAACCAAGTTGTTTTCATTTTAGCATTGCAACTGATAATTTAAATTTAATCAAATAAATTTATATATTTTATCACTAGCACTCATGTTTTCTCAAATGTTGAGCACCAGACGACTCCATTTGTTAATGTAATTTTTACTAAACATTTTGAAGTTAATTTTCAACCAATCTCTCATGATGATTTTGTGACATGTTTGTACGTTTTTCTTCTTCTCCTTGGCAAGAAGTGGAGTTTCTGTGCATATTCTAAAGAAGCATGTACCCTACTTTGCCATGAGATTTTCGTCCCGCTCTAACGCCTCTCACCTTCCTCTCTGTTCACTCGATCCTGCCATTAGCATGTATATTCTTTTGAAACGGTCTAATAAATTATTTTTTATAATATTTCTGATAACAGAACTTTCACATCAGTTTTTGTATTTGGATCAGTCAGAATGAAATGTCTTTGGCTTATCTTCCGGCAGAATTATTATGCGCTGTTTCTTAAGCAGGTGTAACATAGTGATGTTAATTTATCTGCCATTTGGAATATTTAGACCCTGAACGAACTATTTTGTTGATTTCTATGAAATCTAAATTGACCATCGAGATTATCTCTATCTCGCCGTCCGAAAATCAGCAAAAGTATCAGCCAAATATAAATGGTTTATGGTATACAAATACCATAAACACTATTCAACTTGAACCACATGAATGGGCAAATCATTCAAAAAATTGTTCGGTAGTTTCGGTCACTGACCATAATGACGCGAAACCCTTTCGTGGAATATATAAACTTGTAAGGGATTGTTCCATCTAGCCATACGTTGTGCTATTATTTACCACAGACTTTGTATGTATTAACGAAATACAAGATTTGTCGCCGTTCTGATCTTAAAGTACAGAGGAATATCAATCCAAGAGCAATTTGGACGGAATACTGTAACATGTCAAGAGCACTTTGAAATTCTTCATAGAGCAGCGATAAAATGAGTTATGTGAGGGTGTTAATTGCTATAGAGTTTAGTGAATCTAGTTTTTAGATGCTAACCAGTGAAATGATATCAAAGAAGCAATTACACTGTTTTAGAACAGCAGTGAGACGTCAGAGAAAAAATATAAGACTTAAGTGTTTTTTATCCTCCCTGTCTTATATATTCTTTTGCTCGAATACTAGGTGTAAAGAACTTTTTAGACTGAATAGGTATTATGGTATAAAGGATCCGACATTATGTAACCATTAAACCACAAGTCTCACTATACCGACGATGAGATATCCTCTCGAAATCAGTTTCAGTTAAACATTTTTACAGTTAGCTATTACGGGTTACCCCAGTAAAATTCACTTCGGGTGTTTTCATTCTTTGTAAAAAATTGATGATTTAAATGATAAGTCTTTAGATCTACAAAATGAGCCATAAATATCTTTAAACTGACATTTGACGGCTTACAAAAAAGCAACAAAATTTGCTGTAATCAATGTAATGTACATCATAAACAAAAACTATACTTATTTTTTATAATTTAAAAAGTTCTCTTGTTGAGAGGAGTCTCATTGTAATCTTGTTAAGATAATCTTGAGTCTCACTGTAATCTAAAAAATAATCGTGTTATACTGATCAACATACTTGAAACTGAAATTAATTTCACTGGAATGTTATTTAAGAGTTTTTGCTAAAATTCATAAAAGAATTCTATATTTCTGGTAAAAACTCCAAGTCTGTCTCCCGAGACACAGACCTCAACCACCTGAACTAACAAACGTTTGATACAAAGAACTTTTGTCGCATATACATATAGTGCATTTTGTGTTTTAATCCAATATTGAAACAAGGAAGTTGATAAGATCATAGGAAGGACCGTGCGACCGGTTTATGTTGATACCGGTATACTGTATAGCAGTTTCCAGTTCCGGAGTTCCGAGTCCGTGAACGTGGATGATGTCAGCAAGGATCACGACCCTTCACGGCCGCCAGGAAGGTCGCGGTAAGGACTGCGGTACGTATCTTCCGTGATACGTGACGCTCATGTGGTACAGTTACTATGTCTGATCACTCCACCTTTCCCAGTTACTTGGAGGCAGCCATTGTTTGGGAGATAAAAGCTCCAAGGAAAACAGCCCGAGCCTCACGCCTCCCTCCTTCCTTTCCTTTCCTTTTTTTTTTTTTTTTTTTTTTCCACTCACATCTCGCACGGCAGTACTCTCTGTAGATCTTTCACAGCACCGATAGGACGACCAGCGCCGGTTCAGTCGGGCTGCGGTAAAACGAACTAAGATCTTTTCTTACCATCCATGGTCCATCCATAACTGGTTGTTATACAGGTATGACTTGCTTTGACCGGTTTCTTTGACCGATTACCGTATCTATAGGGAAAAATTAACACAGAACCGAAACCGTTCTCATACATATTAGAGGGTGTAAAAGTTAAGAAAAATAATCCATAACTCTTTAACCTTAATATATAATACGAAGGGAAGGGTAATTTTATTCAGAGTCCGTAATTCATGCCCGCCAGATTTAGAGAGAGAGAGATTTTAAGTTCAATTCAAATTTGAAAAAATATGAACAAGATGAGAATAATCAATGCTTCGGCGTATTTTGCTATGATGAATTCTTCTTGTTTTCGTACGGATGAGAATTACATGCTTTAAATATGCTTGTGTAAGATTTTCAAGTCGACACATTTAAGTTTCGACCGTAGATCGAAACAAAATCTCACCTCCAAAAGTATAAAAAACCAGTAAAATTTGAAAGCATGTAGCATCGCGAGTATAGTTTCAAATCTCATGATTCTAATTTCTCTGAAAATTTGTTCTCGTGATGTTCAACAAGATCAAAAATGTTACAAACTGAACTGTCTGCAAGAAGTTACGCCGAGCCAAAATACTCTTAAAATTGCTGATTCACTCCAGTTCGAAACAACATCTATCTCTTAGATCGAAACGAATTGTTTCGATCTAGACTGTTTGGACCTATAAAAAATCAATGTGATTATTAGCAACATTACTATCATTATGTGTTTATCATACACAACATTATCATTGACAGGAGATGCTCAGATGCTCTTTCCTTTGTAAGATTTGATTGGATATTTCCATCCATCGGTTATTCATGAATGCACATTTATCCTCTTCATCTACAAATGAAAAGAGCTTAAATACATGTTCAATGTATTACCTAACCCTTCCGTTTGAAAAGATTAAGGAATAAATTGATAAATAAGAAATCATATTTTCTCATTCGACTATGGTTGGATCTTTATTCTCTGAAGGATGAGTATATCATGCTCTTCACCTATAGGTTTAATTATGATCATGGATTTAAATGTAGAATTAACCCTAATCTACTTTAAATCATAACATAGTTCTAATTGACCTAATATCTTGATTCTCTCGAAACTCTATTTTGCACCCTACTTCATATGATATCTAAATCCCAAACCCACATGTACTATAAACAGTACGTTCCAGGGTACGTTATTTAGTCCATATTTAATATTGACGTCTATTTCATTCTAAAGTAAAACATAAATGCTCTAAGTATATCTTAAACATTAACATTATAAGTATAATGTGTTATATTGCGTTCTCTATTCTATATTCTCTATTCTCTAAAGAACTGGTCAATTCTATAGTAGATTAGAAAAACCGGTTTCAGAGTTGTATGTTAATATTAGGTAGCACAAATTAGTGGTGATTATTCTGTGACAGCAGTAAATAACATATAACCCAATTGCAAGACCTATGATAACATTTTTCATATACTTATATCCATACACAAATTATACTGGACCTGAAGTTTTGTATGACATATATATTAGAAACTCATTCAATGTATCTAAATGTTAACATATTACAAGAACTGAACTGAAAAGAGTGAAAGTGGTTATCATCAGTTGAAAATTTGTTCTCCTGCAGTTGGATTTACCGATATTTTACTGTACTACTAAAACTTGTATTCAGTGTGACCTACTGTCACAGGTTTCGTTCAAGCCTGTAAACCTTCATTTACGGTCACTAACTAATCAGTCATTTCCCATGGCAGGAATCGTGGTGAAATATACTGCACACCTGCAATTACGTAAATGCAAAGTAACACGGTGGGTCTCCACGTCTCCACCATGAAACGCAGGCATTCTTGCAGAAGCAAAGATATCACTTTGTTTGAGACCGTCAGGCACAAGACAGCGTCTGCGTATCAGGGAAGTCTTGAAAAGCTGGTACATTTTCCATTGGATGCGCGCCCATAGTCACAAATCTACCTACCTTTCGCTGGTATGGGTAAGGCACACGAGACGCGGAAACCTGGAGCCGCAGTGCGAACCAAATGAGATGAGACGAGCCAAAGGCAGTTTCATCTGGGGATGAAAGTGACATCTTTAGACACTCTCATCGAAACTCTGTTACGGTGGCTTAAATGCGTTCCTCAACAGGCGATCTGCGCAAGTGCTAAATTTAAGCTTCCATGTATTCCGCTTGCATTGGGATCTGCTCGCTAGAGTTTTTCTCTTTCGCCTGTTCGACTTCGCTTCTTGTTGTGGTTGTAGCCTCGAGACTAGCAAAATTTATGCCCGACTGGAATTACAAAAATGATAACTATACTTGATTACGCAAGACAGATGCGATTACTGACGAGGAGGAGCAGGATCTCGCTTGTAATCCGGAGGACCCGCAAATGAACAACGATGCTACCGGTGTTCATTTCGTCTGTCAGCCTTCATGTAAATTTCGAACCGCATTTCACGGTATGTACTTAATACTCTTAGAGATATAATACGAGAAGCCGTTAATCGTTCTGTCGATATGGTTACACCAGTCGGTGTACACGCACTGGTTCACCCATATGCATGCATATGAGAGCTGGTGGCAGCGATCCCGAGACTTGGGCTACGGTTTTTGCTGTTCGGTGATGCAAGAAGCTAGATCATTCATTTCGAGAGATTGCTACCTGCATGCTCTTCAAGTTGCAAACATGTCTCCATGGCCAGGGAAATGCAGTACCAGCAGATAGGCTCAGCAAATAGTGTAACTCCTGTTCACTTCCGGATGTACAGTTTTGAACTTCAGACAGTAATCAGAGAAGAAGCTGACCTAGAGAGTGGTTGAATATGTTTGTGAAGTTGGGCCATGCGCATGAAACATATTCCGAACGACTCTAGAAGCCCAAGTCGCTAACAAAGTTAGACAGAATGACTTGAAATTTAATGTTCAGATTCTGAAGCTCTCAGTCACCTCATACACAGATAGCAACGTGTGCCGCCAGTTTTTGTCACAAGTTGACGAGTTGAGAACTTCATTTATTTGACATCAAACTGTGGAAACCTTCTTTGTTAATAACCGTGTCACGTATGCAAGCCTGTTATTCAGGAGCCAATGTATTACCTATCTAAATTTGAGGTGTTCCCAGTTGCAAAACATCGTTTGCTGTAAAGTTGCACGGAATCCGATATGGATCTAGAGGGGAAACTGAAGAATTGACAATCTGTTCCAGAAGTCGAATTCAGTCTTGTCACGAGTACCATGTCACGAGAAGAATTCGCTTATATCGGTTTGCCTTGGCTCTTTGCAAAGAAAGGTAATCATCGACAGAATTATTAGAGAAAACTGATAACTATGTGAAATCCCTGGGTACTGATCATGATCATGAAAAGAGCCATGTAACCGAGATCTACAAAGCTGGCAATGTAAGGCAAGTAAGAAACAACTAGAGAAAATGAGAAAAACTTTTCGATGGATTGTAATGTTACACCACTGTTCTGCTCACGAACAAAGACATGCTGAAAGTAGAGTTCCGTAGACTGCGAGTTCATGCTAGGTTGAAAGAGGTCCGAGAAGGAACCTCTGATCTGACAGTGCAACGATGCAGAAAAGTAGGAGCTGTGGGCAGCTGCAAGTCTCTGTTTCACGGTTTCAGCAGCAGAGATGACTTTCCCCCATTGATCTTGTTTTCTCTGGCCCTTACATTGATCAGTTTACTGACAGCCATTTGAGCTGCTTGACTTCTAGACGAGAATCTCTGGAGCCCCTGCCTCTCTGGCTCATCGAGGAACTCCTCTCAACTTTTGATGCACACATCTGAGAGACTACGGTATTCCTATTGCCCATCAAGCACTACTGCAACGATATCATCACGTATACTGGAGACTCCTTGTTCTCAAAATCAAAAGAAACATCAATAATTGGTTGGTATTAATCAGTTCAGGCTAACGGCCTACATAGCCACGAGATGAGATGGTACTTGCAGGACAGATGTGCTGCTCATCATTGACAGCCCAAATCAAAACCCTTTGGTCACGACCTACACTGTACATTCGTGGAGCCACAAAGGTGTGGTTTCCTCGGTTACCTGTGCAGGCGGTAACCTTGCACAATGGACTTTATAGTGATCGATGTCTTGCCCTATAGCGTTCGTAAAATGCGATTAGTGGAGCAGAATGAGGACTTAGCCCCTGGAAGATAGCGAGTGTCGCGAAGGCCACAGCTCCGGTAGAGCGTGTTTGCTGCTCGACGCAGCAACAAGCGAACAATCGATCGTTCGCAGCGACTTACACCAAGGACGTGAATGAGCAGAATGCCATGCGCGTTGAGAGTTTAGAAGGAGAACGCGTAGATTTCCGATCAGCCTAAAAGTGCCAAAATGCAAATCGAAAAGAGCAGGATAACCATATAGAGTCGATTGTGCAGCCCTGCCTTCGGATACATGGAAGTAGTAGTGCAAAAGGTAGATTCTGAGGGGCCACCGACGTCTCTCTTCTCAGACGGTCCAAGAAGGAGCAGGTGAAGACCTATGATGCACCAATTTCGCGCCAGAATGACAGAGCATATCAGTAGACCGACCATCAGCCAAAGGGAGCTTGAAGAAAACACTCGTCCTCGGCTATGCAAAACACTGGAAGATAACGAAGAAAATTTGATGATGCTGAAGGCGGGAGTCCAAGAGGGTCCAGCGGGAACCACAGAAGAGTAGTGAAGCAGGCTCAGTGGAACTCGTGGGCAACAGGTACGCTTCGAGCAACCAGATGAAGAGAAGTGAGCCAGCGCAAAAACCGTTACTAATAGGAGGAAACAAAACAATGGAGAAGGACGCGCATAAAATTGCAACACGTTAACTCTACTCATATTTCAAAATTTCACTTGAAGGATGTTGACCCTAGCTAGGCGAAGTCCTTTCTCGATCATGCTATCACCTTCCGTTTTTGCTCCTCGCTACCTAAGGCTATGAAAATGTTTGTTTTGCTAACGTTCTACTCTGTTTGATGTCAGCCATGCTTTCCTGATAAATCCAGGACTTCGCCAAAGTTACTATTGCACCCCTTGAAAGACTCTCATATATGGTGAACAACAGGTAGGGCTGTCTTCTTCAATTGAGCAACCTGTCCTGATGTAAGCCGTCTGTCCACTTCACTTCCGTTCTCTTCAGTTTACCAACGTGTCCTGATGCAAGTCCTGTGCCTAAATTCGCTTCCGGACCTAGGTTGTACTCATTGACAGGTGTATTTAAGTCCTGTGCCTAAATTCGCTTCCGGACCTAGGTTGCACTCATTGACAGGTGTATTAGTGTTTATTGTTTCGAGCGCGTCTATCACAAAATGCAAAGCAGTTCTTTGACAGTGTACGGATTTTCCACGCAGGTACTTGCTACCCTAGCGTCAACTCTATTCGCGCACCCAACTATTCGCGCATTAAACTGAGCGGCAACAGAGGAGAAGTAAACATCGATGAGTGAAACTTTACATAAAACATATATTGTGAGCGAAATGCTTCCAGAAACTTACATCTGGATAGTGCATGATTAGTGTAAAATATTTATAAAATAATAAAATTTAACTTTTCATGTTTTGAGTCTCGTACGAAGTTTTATTTTAGTGACGGTTTTTTTTAAATTCAACAAGCTCATGTTTCACTAATATATTTACGAAATTCTGTTTCAGTGAAGGTTTTCATATTTCATTGGTAAATATACGGTAATGTACAGGATAGTTAATAGAACTATATATATATATTATTTTAACCAAGCTCATGTTTCACTAATATATTTATGAAATTTTGTTTCAGCGAAGGTTTTCATGTTTCATTGGTAAATACACGATAATGTACAAAATAGTTAATAGAACTATATATATATATTATTCTAACCACCATAGTGAGCGAAAAGTTAATTAAATTAATTTCAAACTGCGTGAAAGATAAGAATAACAGTCGTTCGCTGCGCGGCATCTTTACAATGAATACTGACAATTCTGACCATTTATGCTCACTTATCGCTCACAGGGGTGCGCGAATTGGGTTGACGCTACGGTAGTAGCTATCGGTCCTCTCCTTACAAGACTGTATTGGAATTCCGAAAGGGCTACCCACATATATGCGGATGTTTACCTGCCGACCTCAAGAAAGAGTTAGTCGATCACAATGATTCACCATTTTGTGGGAAGTTCAATCATACAACCAATATGATAAATCTGCTTCTCGTGTCACCGCCGAGGAGATTTAGCCAACAGTGTCCACTGAGATGACAAAATTTACATGATCAGATGGCTGAAGCATTCAAACCATACGGCAAGATACAAACTAGAGATGCTCATCAAACAAGTAGTCAACTAGGAAGTGAGCACGACCTCGTGAAGCTGTGGAAGAAGTGAAGTACCATACGAAGTCAACAATTTCACCTACGCTTCCTTCCAGTCGGAATGTTCAAATAGGTACGAGATCCTCGAAGCAAGATTGAGAATCATTTCAAGTATCGATATGCCAGTTTCTGATGATTGTCAGAATTCTGATGTTGCTACAACCTTTTTCTTGTCGTGAAACAGGAGGGTGGAAAGAAAAGTGTAGGTATGTTTTAGACAGAATGTCTGATCTGATACTTTTTAACCCCCAGTGTCCATACAAGTAGCCTTGGTAACCCGGAAGATCTCATTTCGCGGGTTGGCTGTCCGTTACACACAAAATGCTTTTGCAAACATTCCTACGAGGATCGCATCGGTTAAATAAGGACTTTAATCAAAGCTCTCCAAGAGCTTTACACTCTCTAATTCACTTCTAAACGATCTGTTAAGTATCGATCGAGAAATGCTGAGACGATGTTTTGGTGGTTCCTTGGAGCAAAATAGCTTATCATCATAAGTACACGGTGAGAGTCCTCTTCCCGCTTTTATATGGACACTTGGGGGGTTCATGTCGTACAACGCGGATTTTTCGTGAACATGTCTTTTCTCACGGAAGAAAGCAGAAATTTACTTCCTCAGTCCCCTGTAGCAACAATCGATCTTCCTCAGCCATTCGAAGTTCGAAATGTCTTCCTCAGTCCCTTGACCTGCTGGCGCCAAATTTGGGTCCCGGACTAGCGGGTCATAGTCGGCTCACCAGTTTATGAATTACTGTCCAGGCCTGAGTACTGCGTCACGTTACGTGACGTAGTTCGATCATCGGACGTAGTTCTCGTCGATGTAAGAAGAGGTCGGAGGAAGGCACGGACAGACGGTCAGGATGTGGCAGATCGTGGTCAAAGTGGATTTGCCAGGTCTTGTATGTGTGGCGGGAACCACGTAGTTTTAAATGAAGCATGGGTGGATACGACGGAAAGACGGTAAAATGGGTTGGCGAAAGGACGAAAGGGGTCGAGTAAACAGAATCAAGTTGCTCACTTTTGTACTATGTGGACAAAAGCTCTGTATGTCATAAGGTGACAAGAAGTGGGCCAAAGAGAGAGAAATTACACGGAATATTCATAGAATATAACTTTGCTCTTAAAACTACAAACCAACGTGGAAAAGGCCTCTTTTCCAAGATCTAAGAATTGATTTGGAGTCATTTGAGTGGATACTGGAGTTGGATTACTACAAGCTTGCTTCGGAAAATTGGAAAAGTTAAATGGTTTACGATTTACATTACAGTAATTTCTAAAGTTGTTCCAAATTTTAAAGTGAAGACTCGAGTCCTAAATTTAGTGCGCATAATAAAATTTATATGAGAAGTTTAGGAACATAGACTGGATATCACATAAATTTATGTGGATATATAGATTTTCTTGAACCTTTTTATTAAACTTCCTTGGAGATCTTTTTGGATGTAAAGTTTCTTTCATGCATTTACAGTTTATAATATTATGTGCATTCGCAGTGCTATACATTAACGAAATATTTTCTTGCTATGTTATAGCAAGAAAATAGAAATTAGAACTGCACCAACGCTGCAGAACCTCTGCTATAGAAATTGAACTTGCACCGGCGCTCGGACATAATCGGTTCTCTTTGTGAACTCTACCGGCCAAAACTTTTGATTGTGTGGAAGAAATTCTTTCAACTATTTTTTCTTTTGTTCTTTTATCGATAATTTATTGGACATGGCAAAACGGCTAAGACAAGAACAAAGTGCGTAACTCATCCACAAGTGGAGTCACTAGGTAGCAAGACAGTCTGCCGTTTTCGTGTACTTTACACTTAATATAAATATGTTTCTTACATATTTGTGTAGTTTGTAAAAGTCTTACGTAAACGAGCTTAGAAATATCTGAATTGCTGGTTTGATGATGCACAAGAGACTTGGCAGGCCTATGCAAAAGATAAGCTTGAGTTTTTTAAATTCTTATTGGCTAGCCAAAATGTAAGAATAACTTGTCCAAAACCTTGATCAAAGTGGAGGTCAAAGAGTTGAGACCATTTGAAGTTCACTGGCTTAGAAAAATTACATAAGATCTTCTGCAGAATGGAGAATTAATGAGATTGTATGAGTGCACCATTGCATCATATTCAAACTTCATGAACTTATAATATGTTAGTTGATGAAGCTTCCCACTCTAAATTTCAGCATCAGATGTCATGCAGATGGTAAGTTATTGACAAAATTTTGCAAAATTTCAAGGTGAATTCTCAAAATGGAGAAAATTTATAGTTATTTATTTATCCTTTTTATTATAAAAAAATCATTATATACATAACATTGATTGATAGACGGAGATTTTGATCCTCGATTGATTTCTGTCAAACTATTAAGTGTACAATCAACCCTAGAAGAACTCTTTGTATTTTGCTGATAACATGTGTGAGTCAATAAATATTTAATATCCTTATTTTTTCTAGAAATAATAATTTTAAATAATCTATTTTATAAACAAAAAGAAGAATTCTCAAAAGAATTCACTCTTTTTATATAAATACTTCAAAACTCATTTAAAGATTAAAAATAGTCTATTTCAGTTTTATTTATTTACAAAAGATTTGCTAAAAACATTTTCAAACTATCCTATTTTTCCTTGCACTCGTTTCTAACAGAAAACCGTTAGTGAAACCTCCAAGAGAATGAATACTTAATGGTCGCTCTAGTAGTTCGAGGTCCTTGATAACTTTGTAAGCCGGTCTGTCTCTCATCCAGGAGTACCTCAAATGACTAGGATTACTAGTGCAGCATAATTACAATGATTCAGTTACACCCATGTTCACTTTACTCAACTCTTTGACCTGTATGGTCACATCGTTTCTATAGCGTTCCTGCAAACAAGTTCTAATCTTCTAATCCCACCCACAACATCGCATCGCATAATACTCAAGGACTTCCAAGGTCTCCAATGCTCACTTTATTCAAAGATATGAAAATGAGAGTCTCTTCCACCCTCTCAACTCCTCCTTATATACTCCACAATTTCTTACCATGATAATTTTCACTAAGTTACATTATCTCATGGTAAGTAGGAAATCCAAAATATTAAAACTTCTAAAGACTACTAAGACTTTAAGAATGATATACACATTACTTGTTCTATTTTACTAAAGTAAAAGATTCTCCTACTTTAGCTTTTCCAAAGTGTTAACTTTCTGTACTATCTAGTAGGAAGACGACAACAAACTAATACGTCTTTTGAGGAGCATCTTTAGATATTTGTGCATGACTTTGCGTCATGCATCCAATCAGCAATGACCAACAAAGATACATACTTCTTGGAAGTATATTTGGAGCTCCGTACTTGTCATGTAGTGCCATAGTGAAACCTCTAATAGTTTCCTCAACTTAGTTATAACTATCTCAGCTAGTTATGTCTAGTTTTGATAACTCTAGATTTGGATCTTTGAACTAGAGTAACCTATAAGATAGTCATATCTAACGAATGTAATTTAAGCAACCCACTCACCTTTTTGAAATGGCTATAACTTCATTTTGTTCTTCACCAAGCATTTGTCATAGCTCTTCTTCTGTTGTAGCTGAGCCACCTCAATTTGTTGAACTACATCGTCTCTATTCTCCTCCAGCTCCAACAAGGTTTCTCTCTTTTCTTTCTTAGCTGTTGGGTCACCCTTTCTCTTCAATCTAGCTTGCAAGGTCTGAAAGGTGGTTAAGTTGAACTGGATTGGTAATTTGGATTCCAATCCATACACCATCTTGAAAAGAGAATATCTCGTAGACGTCTCCACTGTTGTACGATATTCTCATAAAATCGCATGAAGACGTTTGTCTTAGTTGTGTTTGACCCTTTCCATGTCAACATCCTTTGCTAACATTTGACTAAAGTTTGTCACCTCTACCAAACCGTTTGAACTAGATTTATATGAAATAGTGACCCTCTAAGAAGTGGAGAAGAGTATGCACATAGCAGTAGTTATACCGCTCACAAATTTTTGACCCCTATAAGAAACTAACTACTCCAAACTAACGTTCTACCCACCTCGACTTCTTCAATAGCTACAAGAGGTCTAGCTTCTACCCACTTTGTAAAGTAATCTGTGCCTACAACAATATACTTATTGTTGCGAGGGGTGCGATTCAAAGGTCCAACAAAATCTATTCTCCATTTCTCGAAAGATCCAAGAACCGGAATACACTTAAGAGGAGTAGAAACAATGGATTTGATAGCGAAAGCTTGACAAACATCACATGTTTTACAATACATCAAGCAATCTCTAAACATCTCCTTCCAGTGATATCATGTGTCAAGTATCTTGTGGACTGTCAACTTGCATGTAATATGTCATCCACATATTGGACCGTCATGAAATTCTTCTATGACTTGTAGAGATTCTTCCTTGCTCACAGCTCTTCTCAAGACTCCATCAACTCCTTCACGAAATGTGTAAGGTTGACTTCGCTTTACCCAAGCCTTCTTCTCTCTAGTAGACATCTCGTCTAGATGAACGTCTTCTTACCTACGGTAACCTAGTTGTAGAGAGATACATCAAGACTTTGGATTAACTCGATGAAATCTTAGTGTCCTCACTACCCAATCTATCAAACTTTGTTTCAGTTTCTACTGACCTAATATGACTCTAAGTATAACACACGTGCACCACACAACACAATTGGGCGTTCAATCTTAACCTAAGTACGAGAAAGATCTATATATGATAAACATAAGCTTTAGCTCACAAGAGTATCTTCAAGAAAGTTCCGCCTTGAAATCCCAAGTCGTTTGTTTCAAGATCAACCAATAGATGTAGGTGAAATCACTCTTCTCTTTCAGATCTCATCACGTTGTAATCTGAACTTCGACAACCTCTTGCTCCCAACTCGAACTTCCAACTGAGGTCAAACTTCATCGGAAATTCCCTTCAGTTCTACTCTTTGAAATTTTAGCTTCAATCTTCTTTCTCATTGGTTCATTTTTTACAAATCAAATTTATCCAAATTCTAAAGACGATTTTGAGGTTTCGGAGGTCTTCCTGGAGATCATCAGCGGATTGTGAGATCTCGTTAGAAAGCTCTCGAGTTGGCCTACAATATGGAGAGGAAGGTCGATCAATTTGGAGCTCTGAGCAGGGTGTTATGATCCTTCAAAGTCGGGGGATTTGTTCAATACTCTGAGTCACATTTTTGAGTGTCCAGACAGTTTGAGTGATGATCTTTCGATATTGTAAAGGGGATTGGATAGTGCACGTCGTGCTTGTTGCACTGATGTAAAATAGTCTTGTGTTTGGGTTGGATTTGATCTCAAAATGGTCGTTGAAGTTGGTTATAACAGTTGAGAGATAAAAGTAAAACCGTTTTGCTTGGATTCAAGAATTGAGATGAGATGGAATATCTGAACAAAAATTTCTAGGATTGGAGTTCGTCTTATCAATTTACTACATTTGAAATTTCAGCTCATTTGATTAAGAGAAAGTGTTGGGGTCGTGGATTGAGGTATGTAAAGCTCATAAGTTAGCATAGACGAAAGGTTTGGATCATTTTGGACAATTGGTTTGGGGTGACTGGAAAAGGTTCTCAAGGATTTTCCATTGACACTAAGAACATAGGATTATTAGCTGCAAGTGAAAGTTATAGTCTAAAAAAGTTTTAATTACAAAGATTTTACTTCAAATGTATTACTAATGGAAAAATCAGATGAGATTTATTGCTTTCAAAGATTGAAGAAATTATCTGACATCAGAAAAATAAAAAATAATAGAAATGAAAATAGTTTGTTTTTCATGTACTTTAATATTTAATATATTATATATTCTTACTATATATTTTTTTAATATTTATATTATATATAATTTATTTTTAGTTTATTTAAAAAAATTTATTTTTGCATAATATTAATATTTTATTAGATTTATTTTATGTCGGTGAAATATTTATCGAGGTCACAAACCTTTGTTATGATAGAGAATGGAATTCACGAACTCCATGGAAAATCCCTCTCCCTTTAACTTAGGCCTTGTGAGTCAAAGGCATCCATTATCTTCATGGATGCCTTACACCCTCAACTATGTTACTTCCATGAACTTCATCAAAATCTTTGTGACGTTGCATTTGCTTTTGAATAATTTGGTGTTGTCATGGTTGTGCATGTGTTTATCTTATGACTTGGATGTACTTGAGTTTCACAAGCTTCCCTCCATAATTCTCATATTCCTTTTTGAAGTGACATTAATAGTCTAGTAGCTTCATCGATGTACCACCCAACAACCTATCACTTGAGAAACTAAGTATTTCTCGTGTCTACCAAGGTTTAGAATTACTAGTCCGTTTAAAAGAGATATTGATATTTTCATGAACTTCATTGGCATCTCTACGAGAAACATTACTCGCGAATTTATGTTTTACTGTATTTTTTGTCGCACATAACCTAAACAGACATATGTCTAGTTTAGCTAAAATTAATAAATTGCCATCCTAATCTCCTCGCTTCGGTTCATTGTGCAAAAACCAGAACTTATGATATTCGAGATGTTTTAAACAGTTCAGTAGTTCTGTCTTATTACTTGAGAAAGAAATTATTCTTCATGAATTTTGTTGAAATGGTAATCGACAAATGAAATGTAGACATATACAACTTTTTCTTTTTGTATGAACATGCTGGATCAGACATTAAAATCTCAAAAGTTAACTAAGAGTTTTCTTTTCGAGTAGCAGGTCTCCAGTTGTTACTCGGGTTGTTATTAACTGTTGTTTATTATTATTATTATTTGGACTTTATTCTGTTTATTGTCATTGTAGAATAAGATAAAAATAATTATTCATAATATTTTATTCATATTTTGTTTTTGTTTTGTTTTGTTCTAAATGTTTTTGAGAATTTAGTTCGACTAAAATTACTTTTTAAATTACTTTACACTACATTGAAAATTTATTGATTTTTGATTTTTGACTGCAACCGCGTAGGATGAGAAATAAAGTGCATGTGTGGCCCTAACGCAACCATATTGTCTTGGATGGTACATTTGTTTCTGAATAAATAGCTTTAAAAAGTTTATTTTGACATTTAGAATCTTTTCGGGTCTCTCTATGTCCACTCATTTGGACATACAGGCAACTCCAGTTAATATCAAGGTGTCTCTCGGATCTCCTACTAGATAACATGCGGACAACTAGATAATTTTTCTCTTTATGTTCATTTGAGTTATGTGATTTCCTTCCAATAACCCTAGTAAACTCAAGTACTGGTTTATTAAGTAGATTTGTTCCTCACCTCAACCCTATGTCGGTTGAGGTGAAGGTTGAAGAATAGATATACTCTAGTAGTAGTAGCTGTTTGCATTTGAGTAATTCGCGTAGTAATTGGTATAGGAATCCATCAACAGACCAATATTATACGAGGCGTCTTCCTTGCATATTCCACCTCGTCCATATTCTGATGGAGGAGGCATATAGGCAAGGGTTTAATTTATTACCAAAGGCTATAAAGTAAACTGCTAAGGGAACGTGATGTGTTTTGGGATTATCCTCCCGCATATGTAGTTTCGGGAGTGCATTTTTCAGCGCTCTCTTTATGGGTTACTTTTGAGTCTTTCTGGATCTCCAGGTCAAACTATAACTTAATATTAAGACTACTTTGATATATCAGCTTGGTGGAGAACACTTTTCCAGTAACAGTAAGCGAGCAAAAGTTCCCCGAGGTCGAACTTGCATGCATATTTTATATTCATCTCTTTCTCGTTCACGTCACACCAACTCACATATGAGTGACACACAAGTTAATCTCCTACTTGAAATAAAAGGAAACAAGAACCAATGCTACTCACAAACAGATGAGCGAAGATATAAGAGTACGTACTCATGCAAAGGGGCAAGGCAGTGTTCGGTGCAAGGACAACTCAATTGTCGTAATGTCTCAAGGACTACATTGTAAAATGGATTGAGAATGTTCTCAACCTTAGAGGGGTAGTTTTTGACCGGATGGCGACAAAGGCAAGTGAAAGGTAGAGATTTATCCAAAGGCTGTCTAGTCGACAGATAAGCACACATAAGGACACACGTGGTTGGCGCAGGGTAATTCCTGCCGACTGCACTAGCTTGTAGTGAACTACATTCCTTGTACAGAGCGCTTCAGAGTTGAGACAAGATGCGGGGAATCGTGGTACGAAGGTCTAATGCGATAAATTCGTACTGTTTTATACACAAAGAAAGGAATTAAACTGCAAAAGTGCCCAAAAGTACGGCAGAGTATCCAATGTAGATGCATCAAGGATACCGGAAAGAAACAATAAAATCAAAACTGAGAGGAGGCTTCTGGTGATTTTCAAAACACCTATACTGTAGTAGTATTAAGGCGACTAATATTTGTCAGTCAATAAGTGGTGCTCTCACCACAAACTTGAAGGAGAAGCTTCGTTCTTTCGTCCAAAATTGGATGAAATAGACCTGTTAAACGTATGCAACAGTTATTCCATGACGAGCGAGAACCAAAAGTAGTGGCAGCAGAGAAAAGAGAACGGGTTCTAGAGGGCTCTATGAACTCGATAGAACTTGATATACCTCTCCACTAGGATACCCAAGCAGTTGCATGAAGTGGAGAGAAGAGTCAAAGAAGTAGCATTCGGCCGGTTTGCTTCCGATGTGATTGTTCAAAATAAGATCGAACAAAATTGAAAACGAACCGTATAGAAACGGACAGTTTTCTAAAGTCCAAAATCGAACTAAACCGAACCATATTATTTCTTATAAACAATTTTGGAATCCAACCATCAACAACTGCCTAACACACAAGAACTGCTGAAATCAATTTTTGCATGGATTAGCTGTAACCTCTTCTAACAATCTGCTTTGTTCGATTTTGAACAGGACCATTCAAGATAAGATAGTTTATCAGCAGAAAGGGAAGGGCAACAGTGGAAGACGCAGTCGAGAATCGAGGAGTCTGTATTCCGAAGCAGCTGGCTCGAGAATCCAAGTGCTAGGGTAAACTAACAACTTAAGAAAGATGTTTGATCCGTAAGCAAAAGTACTACGAAAACGAGATCAACGCGAGGGAAAAGTTCGAGGCATATAAGATAAGAGGGAGCATCGTACTCTAAGGATTGTAACTTATAGACGGGAATTTCATGAGCGAGGGGAAATCATGAGCTGAGGGCAAGGAATCTGGATATGGAGATCATTACCCAAAAATAGCTCTGAAGAATTGAATATACAGGACTAGACTCTGGGCTAGATTCCACTATGACAGGGTTCATCGTTTCCTGGCGAGGATCCGTGGGAAACTGATGTTTCTTCCAACAACTCTATATGAAGCATTGATGCCAGTCCTTGCCTTAGGTGAGTGACATGTGCGTTGAGGCCTCTCCGCATTAAGAAGGTATATCTGCGCTGTCATTCATCAGTAGTGTGCGATCAAATAAAGCCGGAGGGTTAGAGATTCTGAAGTTGATCCATCCTGCTTGTCGAAATTTAGGGGAGAAGATTGCAGAGAGAAGTCATTCGAGTAGAAGATGGTGATAGTAGGTAGGGTTTCCTAGTGACTGAACTATAGTTTCTATTTGACGAGGCAGAGAGAAGCATAATGAGAATATGACAGTTTGGAGAGAACAAGAACTAAAGCAGAGTAAATTGAGTTACGGACCTTTGACTGGACACGAGATATCTGAGAAAGAAAATGCGATTCGCTCAAGTACTAGTAATAGGCTGAGCATCCCATTTCTGATATGAAGCTACTTCTTCTATGCCTCCTTTCGAGTAGCATTGTACTTCTCCTAAGAGACTTGAGCAGTTCCGATTCTTTCCTAGCTTTCGTCGTCAGTCGTTCGGCTACTTAGTAAGCTAGACATTAAGCGACTGGAGAGCGAATCTCTAACTTCTGCTTTTGTAAGGTCCGTTTGCAAACACTTCTCTTACTCCACTGCCAATCAATGCCTTTGAAGTGGTTTCTCTGAGTCTGATTCCGTAATGACAAGGAAGTAAGCAGCGGATACTACATGCTCCGGCCTAAAATGATTGCAATGATATTCTTTTAGGCAAAATGGTTCCTACCACAGTGGTGATACTACTACTGAAAGTTATGTTTCTTCAGACAGGAAAGGAAAGAAGTAACTAATTCAACCTTCCTGCTTCAGTAGAACAGTAACAACTCTTGCTGTGTTAATAGTACGAGTAAACAACGAAGAACTCACTGGTACTGTAGAGTAGAATGTCCCCTCCGTAAGCAAATATGTCTCAAGCTGTTTATACCAAGAAAAGTAACTATATCCGGGAGCAGAAGGCCAGACTAGTAAAATCCTAACCATCACATATCACTAGTCTGGGCTTTTGGTCCCAGATTATATTTCTTAGTCCTCCTCATCTGCTGACTACACTGTAATAACCAGAAATTTGCTTGATCATACTCCCAATAGGTTCCGTGAGCTTGATCATACCCCTCTTAATGTTTTCTGACTTGATCACACCCTGACTGGCTATTGCCTGTCAAACCGGTCACTTTGTGATGTTATTCAGATGTGAGACTGCACATATTAGAGGAATGACAATATGGATAGTCTAACGCGTCCTTAATGTCAAATATTTTAAATTACAGTGATATTTAGTTGAGGTTGAAAGTACTAAAATCATGAACCAATAGATAAGATGACTGGTTCGACTGTCAATAATCCGTCAGGGGTATGATCAAGCAACCAAATGTTAAGAGGGGTATGATCAAGCTCACGGAACGTACTGGGGGTATGATCAAGCAAATTTCTGCTGTAATAACAGTACAGTATTTTATAGTATCACGTACAGTACGTGTTTCATGTTCCTGGTTTAACTAACTGCACATCCGAATCTGTCCCATTCCAGATGCTGCATTTCTTTTCGCTCTAAATCCTGCCTGCCTTCTCGGGTTCAGCTTTCTCCTTGGCTCCTAAATTGGCTCCGAGGCACAGAACGGTGTAATCTACATGTAAATATACAGAACCTCCAATGGCCAATACATGTTGTACCACTTCATTTTCTGCTTGTGTGCCACACAACAGCTCCCTTCTGATAAAATCAAGCTTCTGAAGCTGAAGAAGTAGTATTTCTTGAAATCCAATTTGGCAAGTTTTGGACCGGTTTTACAATAACCGGATCTTGTGCAATAAGAATCGGAGCAAGTATCCACATCGTCTAATGCTCGCGTTTCCCTTAGAGGGAGCAGGCCAATGCGTGATATAAGAGAGAGAGAGAGAGAGAGAGAGAGAGAGAGAGAGAGAGAGAGCCAATGCGTCATATACGAGAGAGAGACGGGAAAAACTTAAATGGGGTATTGAAATTGAGCTTCAACTGGTTGATGCATCAGGTAGAGGACGTACGTACAGACTCCAGAGGATAAGGGGACAAGGGAGTTGAAGGGACAGTACTGTAATTAGTCTCCAGCAAATTCGGAGGGAGTTATAGCCAAATAAGCAGAATGAACAAATTGCAGTACGGGCGACGCCATTGATTCGGCTGCACATCGCTCTGGTCTGTCGCTTCCGCTAGTGGAGTGAGAGTCAAAACACAAATCTCTTTTCGCCTGGGCTTAGCAGAGTCACTCTTTTTGTTCTCTTGCCTCGATGGCGCTTTCAGCTTCCGGCCTGTTCTGAGTTTTGTTCCCCAACAATGTAGGAATCAAACTTGCAGGGAGATTTTCCCAGTTTAAAAATGTTCATTGCGATCGAAGAGCGGTGCAATTTGGTACGAAAGAAGAGAAGAGGAGAGGTGGGACCTGGCAGGACAGGGCAACCCTGCGGAAAGAAAGAACAGAAGGCTTTACTTGCGCGAGGGCAGAAAATCGGGGAGCCCTCAACGCTGAAATGAACCAGCAACAAGTGTAAAAGCAAGTCGCACGGGACTTGTGCAGCTTTTCCAACCTGGAGCAGCAGTGGCCTTGTCGAATATGGTACACTGCGGTTCGAAAATGAAAAGGAATTAGTGCAGAGCGGATCAGCAGAGCCCGAATATAAAAGCTTCGAACTTTGTGCGGTGGACCGCATGATGGATGGGTTTGAGATTGGAGCAACCACAGCCAGAATCGTACTGGACCGAGTCTCAGTGCAGTGGGAATGTCCAAAACTGAGGTCCCTCTTGTGGGAATTGACTTAAATACTTCTTTCCTTTCGAAACTAATACTATATTACTTCCTGAAAAGGTTTCCAGGAATCTATGGTGCAAACGGACGGGATATCGCTTTAAGGTACTCGATTTGGAGGTATATGAGGAGCCCGAGCTCAACATTTCAGGAGAATCTAGAACCCTAGTCTCGGGCTCCCTACGTGCCGTCCTACAACAAATCTTATCATATAATCCCAACTTCCACTGTGTAGTTCTAGCCTCAGCCCTCCCCATCTTACACATCTGAGAGCCTTGTGTGGCCAAATCCAACGACGCTGGCAACGACAATTCTGAGCACTGTAGCAAGTATTATGAGCTCTACTGAAAGCTACGTGCTTTTTTGCGTCCCTCGTCCTGGGGCCACCGTCTTCATCAGCCTCACTGCGCTCGCACGGATTGCAGAGACTACCACGCTTCTGCTGTTCTCAGCTCGTCATCTGTACAAAATAGTTCATTAAGAGGGTCATACTGCTCCAGGGTGTATATTTCTGATGGTATAGACCCACAATCCCGTGCTGATTTCCTAGCCTTTAGTCGTCATTGGGGTTCATCATAGATCAGACTCTGAATCCCTTCTAGTACTGCACTGATCAGTGTTGCTTGAAGCATTCTGCTCTGGGAGTGCAGCTCAGAAGTGACTGTTGTTCGTGTATAATCTACTGAGTTTCTCTGGGTGGATCTGCACCTGGCCTTCAAGAACTTCTGTTCTCATTTACGTAAGACTCAGAGTCAGTTGGCAGACCGTAAGTGAAGTACGATGTAACGGCAATAATAGTCATTCATGTGAGAATTGAGTTAGAACATTCAGCGTGACGTGCCCGAGATGTCTATTGCTCGAGTCTCACCGTTTTTGTCCGCTATTTAGGATATTATTGGAGCTGTCACTGGATCACCTCACAGGCGGACCCAAAAGGAGTACCGTGGCAGAAATCGGATGTAGTTCAAGTAAACATTACAATGGATAAAGAGAGGGTAGATCTGACACTGATGAATTTGTTTCTAGTTCCTGAGTCAAAGGAGAGGGATTACCGACTTATAGAAGCAAAGTTCACAGCATCGCATCTTGAGATGCTCCTGTAAATGTGAGGGCTTGAGAGAGTCTTGCAAGCAGAGAAGCTAGCATTTTGGAAGTGTTCTAATTTCTTGGAGTTGAAGTTGCAATTGAAGCGTTCATGGCCAAAAGCATGGTGCCGAGGAAGAATTAATTGCCAGGAGACGTACTTCTTCGCGATTTCTGGTTCCACGCCAAGCTTCACAAGCAAAAATGCAGAGAAGTCAGTGAACTCCACGTACGATTCCGGTCCTCAGCATGTCACGAGCGTGAGGCCACAGGAAGGAGCAGAGCCATGACTTGAGGAGAAGACATGTCGCTGCGTATATATCCATCTGATCCCGTTGGGTGTTTGGACAGTATGTCCAACAGTTTCACCTACTGTTTCGCAAAAGAAGATACCAGTGGCTTGATCAACGCGAACTACATGCTGTCTGAACTAGAAGGTGCTTTTGATCAGTCCTCGCTCCATACGCTTGTTATTCCGGTGCTAGACGTGCCAGGTCCCTTTCCAATGACAGCAGATGGGTACTCTGATTTTGATATCCTGAGCAGCCCGTTCCCTGCTTTTTCTCCAAGATTGCATGTTGATTCAGCGACTGAAGACTCCAACAGCTGTGAGTCTGTTGTATCGGAGAAGATTTCAGATTACGCCTACTGCGAGGTCGGACAGATTTCACCTGTCGATGAATTTACCTCCAGCAGATTTCAAGAAGGCGAAATGGATCCGGGTCCATCCGCCGATCATCTTTACATACAGTCTCTCCAGCAGGTCGCGGATCGTAACTACCTGCAGAGCAACAACAACTGCTGCAAAATGCTGATGAAAGAGAAATGCGGAGTGGAGCTCGTGCAGTTGCTGGTAGCGTGCGCTCAAGCTATAGCGGCTGGTGAGGTCGGTGCAGCGCGGCAGTTCGTTGGAAGACTGAGCCATCTGCTGTCATCGAAAGGAAGCTCCATGGAACGAGTGGCCACTTATTTCACCGAGGCTCTGGCGGAGTGCGTGGGCATGAAGATCAATCATGATCAAGACAAATACAACAATAACGGTCAGCATAAACTCAGTGGGTTGGCGTTCAATGAATTTCCTCCAGCGGAGGAATCATGGATTGCCTACCAGGTATTTTACGCCTCCTGCCCTTACCTAATCGTCACACACTTTACTGCAAATCAAGCGATTCTCGAAGCATTCGAGGGCGAGAGAATGGTGCATGTCGTGGATCTGGATATCAAGCAAGGTCTGCAATGGCCTTCTTTGATCCAAGCCCTTTCTCTGCGCAACGGCGGGCCTCCACAGCTCCGGATCACGGGAGTAGCAGGAGCCTCACCGGATTTCCCGAGCATAATGGCGACCAGGAACCGGCTACTAGAATTCGCCGATATGTTCAATGTTCCTCTGGAGTTCACTATAATCACTGAGAATATGGAGGACTTGCAGCCGTGGAAGCTGGGCGTGCGTGATCAAGAAATATTGGCTGTCAACTGCGTGAGCTCGCTTCACCGACTGATCGATCATCCGCGTAGGCCGTTGCACAACTTTCTCCGGATGATACACTCTCTGGAGCCATCCGTCGTCACCATTGTAGAACAAGATGCCAACCATCACCAGGAGTTCTTCCCCCGCTTTGTTGGTGCTCTGCATTACTACTCCTCCATGTTCGACTCCCTTGCTGCCAGCCTCTCGAGTTCACTGGCGGAAAGGGAAATCGTCGAGCGCCTTCTCCTCGGTAAAGAAATCATCAACATTGTGGGCTGTGAAGGAGATCAACGCTTCGAGCGGCACCAAACTGTCGACCAGTGGATCCACCACATGACGGAAGCAGGATTCCAGCTCTATCCTCTGAGCCCTCACTCCGTCCTCCAGGCCAAGTTCCTGCTCAGCATGTATCCAGTCTCCAAATTTTCCATTGTCAACGACGAGGCCTACCTCTCAGTGGGATGGCAAGACAATCCACTATACGCCGTCTCTTGTTGGTGCTGAACAGAAGAATTACCTTCCTGTTTCTCGAGAATCGCCAACCCACTTGTTGTTTCTGATTCTAACGAGCATGTCACTGGCTCCTTCATACGACACTTCATCCCTGTCACGTACAAATACGCTCCAATTGGTGGATCTCAAACGTTGTAAAGTCGTGTTGGTCTATCACTCACTGCGTCTGGGCTTCAAGTCCTTGAAGCTGGGCTGGCTTCTGTACCACGTCTGTAATCGCAACCCGTCCCAAATGCTTTGACGTCTCTCACGGATACAACAGTAAATTGTGCAGGCAGCAAGTTTGCCGCGAAAGTTGGTGAAAGTTTACTAGCATGCATGAAGCAATACCTGTGGACGTAACCTTATGAGTCACTCAGAGCTTCAGGCGTTTCACTTTGAGTCTTGAGCAATTGTTCCAGTTGTCTACAGTAAATGTATCGTGTGTCCTGAAGCTACGATCCTAGCTCGAATCACAAGTAGCAGAACCGGAATCGAGTGGCTAGTTTCAATCTGAGGAATCTCAACACCTGTTAGTCCTCAGAACATTTTATTTTCAAATCCGTGAATCCATCCACGACCGATGCTCACCACACGAGTGAGACCTTCAAGCGAGACTTTTATTCAATCAACCCACTTGGGTTTCCGTTATGAGTCAGAAACTAATGTGTGTTGTAAACTGAATATATCACCGTGTAGTTTCGAGAAATTTCAGAGAATGTCAAGATATGTCTGCATAGTAGCATTGCACCCACACTAGAATAGTGCCAGCCATAATTTAACTCTGTTCCGTAAACCAGAAAAACACAGACCACAACTAAGTTTACGGTCCATGAACAACAATCGGGTCTGCTTCAGAGTACAAGAGGAAACCTACTTTACAAGCGAACATATCACTTCCAGATAAGCTCCTAAACTTTGACAGAATCAGCCCCTGCTGAAGGAAAATGTGAAGAAATCATTAGTTCGTAATTACAAGCTTCCCCTCCATCTCAACCATCATTAAACAACAGGCTTGCTGGACTATGTTGATTCCTCGGACTGGTAATGAACTCCGACGTGTATGTAACCTTCTTCCCTTCGGGGTGCTAGTTGCTTGGCCCTTCGGGTCCTTCTCTCCCTTGTAAGGCTTGATGGGGTCCTCCCATCCGTTTGCTATTCATTGGGTCGCGTTTCCCTGTAACCTTGAACTCCCACCGCCTTATACACACGCTCCTCTGAACGTTTGAAATTCAAAAGCGTCATTTTATCCGCCGGCGGCATCCGCTCCTCATCGGGAGCGGGAGTGTACATGCTTCGGATCTCCTCCCACTGTTGACATCGTTCGTCGGACCTTTTAGCGCCTTTTCGCTGAACTTCACCACTCGGATTACACAGATTCTTCTGTAAGTGATTTGCCATCTGGCTAAAGCCCATCCTTCATGTTTCCTTCTGTACCACTTTACATCTTTGGTGCGCATTCAGCCGCTATTTAGTGTTTCGCTTTTTCTGTAGTTAGTACTACTGCTTAGTGTCACATGTGCACTTCTTCATCACGTTTTTCCACACATCTTCATCCCTTCCTCCCTGAGCATTTCTCCACGTCTTTTGTGGAAGCAGTTACGGGGATATAAACTCTTCGTATAGCGTAAATGATTCGGGAAATATAGAGTTTTTCTTCCTTCTTATTATAGAGTGACTTTATGTACGATACACCATCCTCCATAGTGGATTATCAACAGCAAAGATAAATGTTAAACCACGATGTGTGGTAAATAATGATCTTTATCTATCATTTTGATAAGCGATGATCTTCAGACATTATTTCTTGAAACACAATTCAACCAATCTCTTCTAAAAGAAAACCACTATCATAGTCGTGACTTCTTGGTCCTTAAATATTCCATTTCTCTCGGTTTCACCTCATGGAGTACTTTACGATGAAAAATCACTCCCTCCAATGGCTTATGCTATACGAGATAACATCCAATACCCTAGAGCCGACAGTGAGTTTATACAGAAGGTTTTTACGTGAAAGGAATCATCTTTCTACGACTAAAAGAAGTTCAGAGAGACGGAATGCATTCCCTGTTAGAAAACCAAATGTAGTGAATACTCTCTCCTGTAGAAGAGATATCAGTAAAGGGATCAGTAGACTCATCACCTCTCAAGAGGGGGTTATTATATACTCTAACTATGGACAAGAGGTCAGTCACTAATCAGTCATCAGTCAAGGGAGACATGACTGAAGTTAATATACTAGAGGTGACTGTAGAGGTGACTGAACCTAGTAGGACTAAGAATGAATGAAATCTGAATCTAGACATTATCTTTAACACCCCCTCTTAATGTCAATGGTACTGAATATACACCAAGTTCGAGTCTCAGTATTTTAATCATGTCTGAAGACAAAAGCTTGATGAATATATAAGCAGTTTGGTCATCAGTTGTTACCCATTGAGTAACAATTTCTCCTGAAATTATTTTTTCTCTAATGAAGTGGACTTGCACTTCAATGTACTTTGTTCTAGCATGGTGCATTGGATTTTTTGCTAATGCTATTGCACTCATGCTATCAGTCCAGATTACTGTTGGAGTGTCTTGGTTCACACCTACATTCTCCAACATCCATCTTAGACAAATGGCCTCTCGTGCTGCATTACACAGGCCATGATATTCTGCTTCAGAGGAGAATAAAGCAATAGTTGGTTGTTTTTTACACTGCCAAGTGAGGGCACCTCCTCCAAGCATAAATGCAAATCCGGACATTGATTTACGATCTGAAGAATCGCCTGCCCAATCAGCATCTGTAAATCCGATAAGTCCAAGTGACTTATCTGAGCTATATATGAGCACATAACTGGTAGTTCTCTGAGGTAGCGTGAAACTCTCTTTGCTGCCCTCATATGCATTATTGTGGGAAACTTCATATTTTGACTGAGTTTGCTGACTGTATACGATATATCTGGTCTAGTAGTGACAGCCAGGTAAATCAACTTGCTCATCAGTTTTCTGAATTCTGTTCATCTGCACGCTCGTTATCAATAGAAGAACGTTGCCACTCTTTAGAGATAACCATGAGAGTAGGCGCAGGCTTGCACTTCTCCATCTGAACATCCAGAAGTATACTTTCTGTGTATCTTGCTTGAATGAGGTACAGCATGTCATTATCTTCCAAAAACTGAACTCCAAGACAAAAGTTGAGAAGTCCTAGATCCTTCATATCAAACTCTTGCAGTAAAGCTTGCTGAATCTTCTGTACTCCTCATTGATTACTTCAGGATATTATCAGATCATCCACGTACAGTAATAATAACACAATACCTTGAGAAGTAACCAATGAGGAGAGATAAAAAAAAACATGATAGACCTCAAGATTCTCAATCTAGAACACAAGGAGCATTGAGAGAACAAGCGAGGAAGTTCTACATGAGACTCAGAGGACAAGTTCAACAACTCCAACAAATGAAAACTTAGAATTGCAACTATTGTAAGAAACGTGGTCATTTCTCGTATGAGTGCTAGAAGAAAGCGTTTGATCAACGTTCAAACACCAACACAGGTTACTTCGTACAGACATCTGATCATGACGAGAAGCTTTTCTTCACTGCTATGTATACAGATGTTCATGACCAACAATGGTGGATTGATTCTGGAGCATCGGACGACATCACATCAAAGAAGGAGTGGTTTCAAGATTCCCATCTTTTGAATGAACTAGAGATACGACTGGGTGATGATAAGAGATATCAAGTCAAGGAGGAAAGGAACATCTGTATCAAGCTTCCTTCAGATCAGATCAGAACCATTGGAGGTGTTTGGTTTGTACCTGGTGTGGTATACAATTTGTTAAGTGTTGGTAAACTTGCTGCAAATGGATTTCAACTCTCATTTGATGCACAAGGTTGTTCCATTCTCCACCAAGGATCTGTGGTAGCCACAGGGTTGAAGGTTGGCCACTTGTATGAACTACAAGTCCTACCTTTGGTTGTTCCAGTTCTAGCTGTTGTAACAGATACGAGTCAATTATGGCATCTTCGACTTGGACACTTACATTATCAGAAAATGCAGAAGTTGCTCTATAAAGACTTGGCCCTTGGTGTTTCCAAACTGGTCCTTGTTAACACCCCGTGTGAAGTGTGTCTCAAATCTAAGTAGACCTGAAGAAAGTTTCAAATTTACTACAACACGAGCAACAGAAATCCTTCAGCTGCTACATACAGATCTCTATAGACCTACTGAGACTATTTCGCTTGGAGGTTCTAAGTACTTCATGCTGGTTATCGATGATTTCTCGAGATATATCTTGGCTTTCTTCTTGTTAAGAAAGTCTGAAGCACTCTCACATCTTCAACAGCTTGTTAACATGGTGGAACGACAAACTGGACAGCTAGTGAAGAGTCTACGAAGTGATAGAGGAGGAGAGTTCACTTCTAGGAATTATGGCAATATTTTGTTGAGAAGAGGATATTGCGATAGTTGACTACAGCATACATGCCTCAGCAAAATGGAGTGGTTGAACAAAAGAACAGATATGTCGTGGAGATGACAAGAAGTCTTCTCGTTGAGCAAGATCTTCCGAAAGATCTTTAGGCTGAAGCTGAACTGCGGTTTACTTTCTGAACAGAAGTCCAACAAATGCTATTCGTAACAAAACTCCATTCGAAGCTTTCACAAAGAAGAAATCAGACCTCTCTAACTTATGATTTTTTGGCTGTAAAGCATATGCTAGAACTACTCAGAAGTTGCTCCAAAAGTTTGATGATAGATCTCAGATCTGTACATTCATAGGATATTCAGTAAGAGAAAAAGGATATAGGCTCTTGAGTGTTGCAAGAAAGATCATTATCAGTCGAGATGTAGTATTTTTAGAGATCCCTCCATCTCAAAATTCACAGCATCATTTTTCTGATCTGCCACCTCTCTCAGTCCAAACACCTATTTCAGAGAATCATGGAGAAGAAGCCCAGCTAGAACCACCACCTACACAAGTTGAAGTTACTGATTCAAGTCCAACTACAGCAGATTCGTCTTTGATACACCAGACTACTCCAGATTTGAATTTTGCTGCTCAACCAAGGAGACCCATCAGAATAAAGAAGTTTCTTGCAAGGCTAGAGGATTGTATTCTCATGGTTGAAGCTCAAGGTGATGAAGAAACGATTTCATCCGAGGAGGCTTTCAGTAAAGATCAATGGAGACGTGCAATGGAGGAAGAATATGATGCATTACTCCAAAAATGAAACATGGAGCCTAGTACCTCTTCCATCTAACAAGAAAGCACTTGGCTGTAAGTGGGTTTATAAGATCAAGAGACATGCGGATGGACTATTGAAAGATACAAGGCTCGTCTTGTTGCAAAAGACTACTTGCAGACTGCGGGAGAGGATTTTCAAGAGACCTTCACACATGTGATAAAACTCAGCTCCATTCGAGTTCTTTCTGTCCTTGCAACTGCATGGTTGGAAATGTCTACAAATGGATGTCAAGAATGCATTTCTTAATGAAATTCTTCAAGAAGATATCTACTTGGAGCAACCACCTGGATTTGTTCGTAGAGGATGTGAACAATTAGTGTGCAAGCTACATAAGGTATTGTATGACCTCAAACAAGCTCCAAGAGCTTGGTACACAAGAATCTACACCTTCTTGAAGCAGCAAGGCTTCTCATTGCTTGAGTGGACTTGGTCTCAATGTTTATAGCTTCTTGCAAACCTAGTGTCTGTAATTCTTCGAATGTGACAGACTCCTTGCGTACATCCACAACTTTGACAAAATGCTTGTATGGTTTTGGTAAGCTCTGGAGCACTATCAGCACCAAGTCGTCATCGTCTATATCCTCATCAAGATTCTTCAGTTCTTGTACCAGACCTTTCACTGTATTCAAATGCTCTTCGAGTAAAATACCTGCAGCCATTTGCAAAGTATTCAACTTTCTACGAAGCATTATCTTCCTCTTGTGAGCTGCTCCTTCATGCTTTTTTGTGAATGTATCCCAAGCCTCTTTTGAAGTTTTAGCCTCCAAGATATCTAAGACTTCAGAGTCTTTGATAGTCATCTTGATGATTGCAAGTGCTTGTTGATCTCGTTTATTCCAAGATTTGACAACTGCTGGTGATCCAAAAAGTCTCTTTTCATCACCTAGCACAATGTCCCACAAGTAGTAATTGTGAAATATAGCTTGAACCTTGAAACACCATATTGGATCATCATGAAGCAAGTTATCACTAACTGTTACCCATCGACAGAATATAAAGTAGTTGAGAAAAATCTGGAACTTCCAAAGTTGTAAGAGGTGGAAGTAGTGTATATATTGTTATCTCCTGCAATCCAGTCAGCACGGCAAAAATCTCAAAACGTCAAATTCGATCATTAAGGTCTTCAAAAACAAAATCAAAGTTGTGTTGATCAATAGTTCACCAAAGTGTAACTTCTTTATACAAGCTCTGTTTGGGTAGAAAGTTGAATGGTTGGAAAGCTCCTTCCGAAAGACGGAGCCATTTCAAGACCAAAAGAACTCTCAAAATTGTCAAAATAGATCTCTTTCACCTGCAGTCGAAGATGTTTTGATCAGAAAATTTCGCTCTTTTCTCTTTTTTCTGTTGAAGATGGTGTGCTCACTCTATGTCTTTTTCACGCTCTGGTTCTTCAATCTCTTTGCTAATGCTCTAACTTGTGCTCCGATACCATGTTAGAAAACCAAAGGTAGTGAATACTCTCTCACGTAGAAGAGATATCAGTAAAAGGATTAATCGACTCATCATCTCTCAAGAGGGGGTTATTATATACTCTAACCTATGGACAAGAGATCAGTCACTAGTCAGTCATCAGTCATAGAGAGATGTGACCGAGGTTAATATACTAGAGGTGACTGTAGAGGTGACTGAATCTAGTAAGACTAAGACTAACTGAAATATGAACCTAGACATTATCATTAACAGCCCCTGCTTCTCACAACACACAATGAGAAGGTATGCATCGTGTGACTACCGTTCCCATAGTCAAGCCTTCGAGACTTTGTGTCCATTAGTGCATGTCAAAGTTCAAAAGAAAATTCCTAATGAGGGAAAACATAAAATCCGAAACTCAGTATCACTGGCAAAAATTAGTGACGTAGCTCCGTCTGTTCTCGTAAATCTAGTCATGATCACTATGGACAAACAAAGAGCTCCGCTTGCAATGGAACTGCAAGACTATGCGGTTAAAGACTTTCTGGATTTATCTCTCTTTTTTCAAGATTTATCTCTTTTTCTTTCCGGTTTTCATAGCGACACCACCCGTCCGTTGTCGCTACTACTTTTCACTGTGGTTTTCACCACGACTCCATCTATCACTTTCACTACACGAAAAAAAGTTCTCACATTTCTTTTCTGTTTTCACAATCGATGTATAACGATGCCACCGTATAACGAAAACGTTAGATGCACTGAAAATGACTAAAGCCTTACACATAATATATACGAATCAAGAATATGCGACTGATGAGATTTTATCCAGAGTTGTTTTATGCTGTTCATTCTTGGTTTCAGAAGCTCGCTCTTGCTGAATGCTACATTTTGGTTCTCTTCAAAAACCTGACGAGGAAAAGATTTAAATTTCAAAAGCAGTGAAAATCACCTATAATAAATCACGTATAATCTGCCTGCCACAGATACCAGGGTACTTCACCTAAATGTACACTGATTTGGAAGCAAGCATATTTCACCCATGCCGGAATGCTTGCGATCAATTTATTCTCTATGAATTTGATAAGGGTGCTTTCGATCAGTCTATTCTCGATGAATTTGTTCCCTAATATGAAGAGATGAATGAATGAGTGTTCGTCAGCGAGCTCCCTCACTTATAGTTTCTGCAGCTCGCAGTCCACATATTGGACTTGTGGGTTATGTCTTGGTCTGCACGCAACCCCTTATGCCATTGTCATTTAGTGGCTATAGAGAGATTTAATTTTTATCATCACTTAGGCCGTAACCGCACCCACATTAATGAAACCGGTAATCCGAGATTAGCGCAATAATCAGTTTTGGCCCGAGGCTGTTTAGACGGGTGCATGAATCTAGGTTTTTGTACTTTAAAAAACCGTTGTCACCGCACCAGGCAGCCGTCTCGAACAGAGCAGTTTCACTATTATCGATGTAATAAACGTTTTGACGATGTAATAAACGTTATGACGATAGACTGTACTCACGTCCTGCAACATGGATCCAACATCGGCCGATCGTGCGTCGATTGCCATGCAAACTTTTGTGAATTGGTGAATGCGCGGGACGGGTTTTCCAGCCAGTTGAGTGTTCTCGCGCGAGGGAGATTAGCGACGGACAACAGGTCGTAAGGTAAACAAGGTAGTAATTTCTTAGCGTACTTATCAGCGACTGTAAACTACTCGTAAGGTAAAGAAGCTCGTAAAAGCAAACAGCTCGGTTTCAAACGTTATACCTCGCACTGTAAACAGCTCGTGAAGGTAAACAGCTCGTAAGATAAACGGCTCGTAAGAATTAAAGCTCGTGAAGGTAAACAGCTCGTAAGATAAACGGCTCGTAAGAATTAAAGCTCGTGAAGGTAAACAGCTCGTAAGATTAATGGCTCGTAAGGATTATTTGCTCGTGAAGGTAAACAACTCGTAAGAATTAAAGCTCGTAAACAGCTCATAAACAGCGCGTAAACAGCTCGTAGCTACCTGCGACTATAAACAAGTGGTAACGTAAACCTCATCGTAAAGATAAACAGCTCCCTTTCAAACCGTCTACCTGCGATTGTAAATAGCTCGTAAAGGCTAACAGCTCGTAAAGGTGGACAACTCGTAAAGATAAACAACGATTTGGAGAATGCAAAGCTACCTGCGACTGAAAAGTGCTCGTACAGTAATAAAGCTCGTAAAGGTGAACAGCTCGTAAAGGTAAACAACCATTTGGAGATGCAAAGTTACCTGCGACTGAAAAGTGCTCGTAATGTAAACCAGCAGAAAAAGGTGAACTGCTCGCAAACAAACTGTGAGGCGTGCGACTGTAAACTGTTCGTGTAGGTAAACAACGATTTGGAGATGCAAAGTTACCTGCGACTGAAAAATGCTCGTAATGTAAACCAGCAGGTAAATGTGAACAGCTCGCAAACAAACCGTGAGGCGTGCGACTGTAAACTGTTCGTGTAGGTAAACAACGATTTGGAGATGCAAA
This sequence comes from Asterella californica, assembly GCA_036924285.1. Taxonomy (NCBI): domain Eukaryota; kingdom Viridiplantae; phylum Streptophyta; class Marchantiopsida; order Marchantiales; family Aytoniaceae; genus Asterella; species Asterella californica. The sequence continues at coordinate 20,016,466 of JAYKYS010000008.1, forward strand.
GTTACCTGCGACTGAAAAATGCTCGTAATGTAAACCAGCAGGTAAAGGTGAACAGCTCGCAAACAAACCGTGAGGCGTGCGACTGTAAACTGTTCGTGTAGGTAAACAACGATTTGGAGATGCAAAGTTACCTGCGACTGAAAAATGCTCGTAATGTAAACCAGCAGGTAAAGGTGAACAGCTCGCAAACAAACCGTGAGTCCTGCGACTGTAAACAGCTCGTGTAGGTAAACAACGATTTGGAGATGCAAATCGAACCTGCGACTGAAAAGTGCGAGAAATGTAAACCAGCAGGTAAACTGCTCGCAAACAATTCATGAGTCCTGCGACTGTAAACAGCTCGTGTAGGTAAACAACGATTTGGAGATGCAAATCGAACCTGCGACTGAAAAGTGCGAGAAATGTAAACCAGCAGGTAAAGGTAAATTGCTCGCAAACAATTCGTGAGTCCTGCGACTGTAAACAGCTCGTGTAGGTAAACAACGATTTGGAGATGCAAATCGAACCTGCGACTGAAAAGTGCGAGAAATGTAAACCAGCAGGTAAAGGTAAACTGCTCGCAAACAAACAGTGAGTCGTGCGACAGTAAACGGAGTACTGAAAACCGAAGGGGTCCTTCAACAGTAAAAGAAACCGGTAAGTCATTGACAGTCGATACAACGATGGAAATTTTCGAGGATCATAAAAACTCAGACGGTAAGCAGCAGTTCGAAATGAAGCGAAATTTATATACAATCTTTCCAAGTCTTGAAGAAGGAAAGGTGGAGTTCCACATTGCAGGTTGCCTAGGCAACGATATGTACATATCGAAGTACCTCCCTATTCCCAGGGAATTGAATAGTCTACACAATCTAGAGGGCACGGGAACTCTGCGTCCACCCCGTAAAGTAACACTGGGTCTACGTGAGCTACTGAGTGAGCTGCAAATAAATCTTCGATCTTCTTCTTCACAAGCTTTCGCTGGGCTTTGTGACCTGTGATTGCGAACCCGGCACATATAAGCATCGAAAGCTCGAAGATAGAATCGAAATCTATTTCCTCGCCGACATGTAATGCATCTTCCCACCACTGCAAGCACAATTCGTGCCACATAGGAAACATCGTCTTCAACTCTTCTGGGTCGAATTCCAACCCCCAAGTCAGCTCTGCACCAACAACCTCCCACTTATCTGAACCGTCAACTCGATGTACTTGCACTACGGGCAGAGGCTCATCTGCACACCAGTCGTGGTCGAACCTCGGCTGTGGAGGTAAGTCTGACTCCAGGGTCCACATTGGCCGTCCTGCAGAAAATCCATACGAATATCAGTCTGCTGCTTCACTGAACATCGAAATGAAGAAACATCACCAAATCGCACTCGCTATGGGTCGGAGTTCTGACCCATGCTGTCTAGCTGTCCGAAAAATCAAATTCTATCGATCAGAAGACGATGAAGTGAAACATCCAAGCGAAAGCGAAATTCGATCAGAAGACGATGAAGTGAACGGTGACGCTGAAGGACTGAATTCATAACTCTTCGCGAAGACACTTACGTACCTCCAAATATACCCAACCTTCTTCGACCTCACGCAGACCTGTTACATTAAACCACTACAGCCTAAAAATGGTGAATTCTTTTGTGACTTGGAGTATGCATTCGAAGTTGCTTCAACCACTTGCTTCAACCACTACCTTCAATCAGTCCATACCATATTCGAAGCTTGGTTACATCTCTGCGAAATCAGCTCAAGTCTAATAGCGAGATGTCCTCGTAGTCTCGAAAAAGTGAAACCATATTAGCGAAGAGTACTCAAGTTATATTTCGAAAGTATAATATCCTTCTGTCACCCATTTCGAAAGTATAATATCATTCTGTCACTTCACCACTACTCTGGAGGTCTGGAAGCGAAATTAAAAAACATACCTCAAGGGTCCTTGAAACATCAAGGAGCTGAAGACGACTCCAACAATGCAGCTAAAGCTTCTCTAGCTTCACTGCCACTCGACCTGACAGAGTTATGAATATGATCCGACCTCGCAGTCACAGAGGACATGGTGACAGCCGAATCTACACAAACCACAACTCTATGGTGCACAAGAAAATTATGTAACACGCAACAACACTTCACTATTTCAGCTGCCCATTTCACGCTACTGCTGATCCCAACACTAAGAATTGCAAAGCGTCCTTTCAGAACACCGAAGGCTTGCTCAATACAAACTCTAGCTTTTATCTGACGTTCTGTAAATAGTCTATGTACATGTGGTGACCCCGGGTTCAATGAGAATGGAGGCATTAACCACCTTTCCAACATGTAACCAGAGTCTCCTAACAAATACGGGTGAAGCCGAAATCCATTAGGTAGTGTAATTATGGGCTCTGATAACACTTTGCAGTCTCGAATATGGATCCACAAGGCTGAGGTTCGAAGAACTCGAGAGTCGTGGTTCGAGCCTGCCCGGCCGCAACTGACATCGAGAAAACGTCCTTCTGTGTCACACACACATTGCAACACTAAGCTGTGGTACTGTTTTCTATTGTAATATTCTCCATGAAGCTCTCTGGCTGACGGGGCTCTGATTTTAATATGTGAGCCGTCTATGACACCTTGACAATTTGGGAGACCAGCTTTCCTAAAAAAACCCTGAGACACTCGTTCCATAGTTGATCCAGTAGGTCATTGGATCAACTGAGGACCAAGGACTCCATTCACAGCAGTAACAACATCTGCAAAAACTTCTTGAGAGGTGGTCTCTCCTATACCGAACCTTTCGTCCATCTGAAAATGAGTCATGTCTGAGGTCAGTCTGAGTAATGCTGCCCCAACTCGAACCTCGGCAGGGACTGTTTTCCGATTATGAGTATCTGCTTTTGATACATGTGGCCTAAGTAGAATGACAAGCTGAAGAAACAATGCCTTAGGCATTCGAAGGGTTCTAATCCATCGATCTTCCTCATAACTCTTCATGAGATAGTAGTCAAACCATATTAAAGATCTAGGCTTCACCCACCATGTATAATGTTCAGTCTGCTCGAGATGCTGAACGATTAGTTGTTGTGCCATGAAGACAACTCGCGTGACAGAGTCATGCACGGCTATAATATCAAACCACGATTCTGAGACATCATCCTCTTCCTCCTCAACTCTCACCCACTCGGCCACAATTTCTGTAACGAGCACAACCGCTGCAGTCACTACCCCCAAGATAGCCTTCATATCTGCAGAAGAAGACAACAGTTCGAACTTGAACTCAGCAGAAGAAGGCAACAGTTCGAACAGAAACTCAACAGAAGAAGACAACAGTTCGAACAGAAACTCAGCAGAAGAAGACAACAGTTCGAACTGAAACTCAGTATACAACTCGAATTTAAAACAGTAAGTAAGTGAAACTAGAAAGCCGCTGTCTAACCTGAAACAAGATAGATTCTTATGGAGAGCCTCAACTTGCAAACAACTCACAACTCGAATTGTAAACAATAAGTAAGTGAAACAAGAAACATGGTATCTGACCTGAAACACGATAGATTCTTATGAACAAGTGAAACTTGCAAACAACTCAGTAGACAACTCGAATTCTAAACAGTAAGTAAGTGAAACAAAAAAACATGCTCTCTGATCTGAAACACGATAGATTCTTATGAACAAGTGAAACTTGCAAACAACTCAGTAGACAACTCGAATTCTAAACAGTAAGTAAGTGAAACAAAAAAACATGCTCTCTGATCTGAAACACGATAGATTCTTATGAACTAGTGAAACTTGCAAACAACTCAGCAGTTCGAAATGAAACTTAGTAGACATCGAAAATGGGCTTCCTTACACAACATCATACAAGCTAGACAAGGATGTTAGAACCACATCGTTCCAGAACTACTTAATCAACAACATTAGGAAGTTAGCTACGAACTGGACGAGTGAAACATCCAAGACAACACACCATCACATTGGGATAATTCGAGTACATCATCTGCATGTAACAGAAAAAATTGGCTGAAAATTCGGAATGAAGAAACTGTAGAAGCTTCATGTTGTGAGTGTAGATACAGATGAGAACTAGAACAGTGAAAATATTATGAACTCTTTAGTTTCTGATCAAGGCGCTGCCAATGTCAGCCAGTGCTCCTGCCATCTTATCTAACACACTAACAATTTGGCTCGAACGAACATTAGCCCCTTCTTGTTTGCTCTTCTCTTGCTGGAGTTTCTGAGCTTCTAGTTCTCTATACAAACTCAACTTCTCTCTATCAATTTCAAGTTTTTGTTTCTCTACCTCAACTATTGAACTAGAAAAACACGTGAGAGTTTGGTTCAAAGCAGAAGCACTGCGGCTCATTTCACGCTTCCGTTTTCCTGAGTTATGACGACTGGACTCCTCGGCATCTATATCTGTAGAATTCCGAACTTCTGAATCCTGAGGACCGGGTTGAGGACCCGGTTGAGGGGGCGGTTGAACATCATCACTATCTGGACCTGCAGGACCATTACTCGGAGTGAGAGATTCGGTCATGCACGGCGGGGTGGTGCCAGGTCGGAGACCATACCAATAGTCAATGAGCGGATAGTGGTGCATAAGATAATTCAAGGGGAGTTTCTACTCTTCACGTTCCTGTCGATTCAACGAGGTGTGGGGACATTTCCAGAGACGTTGTTGTGATCTCGAATTTTTTTGTACCCGGTTATCACTGTCTCCCACTTGTTCTTTATCACAGTTATGTCCGTGATAACCACACCTTTTGCACGAAGGAACGACTGAACCTGCTGAAGCTTGCTCACTGCCGTTATCATCTTCTTGAGACCTGAACTCCTATTCTGCTCCTCATGCTCTAATCGCTTCGCCTCAATCAGGTGCAGCACTTGTCAATCTTGCCACACAAACCTACTCTGCTTATGACAATTACCTGGCAGCGGAGAGGACTTCCCATGATTTCATGAAGATTCGGAGGTGGTGCATATACTCGATCATTATGTGCAACAGCTTGAAAACGAAATGGAAGCTCATATCGAATTTGACTGTCAGGACTCAGAACTATCCCATTCGAATCATCTTGTTGTGTCTCTACATGCATGGGAGGCTCATCTGCAACGAGATCAAACAGTTCTAAAACCTTTCGTCTCAAAGCCATTTGCACTCTCCACTTAACAAGGTTCGAAAATAAAAGTAACGTTACGACACTGTAAATTACAAACGAAACTGCAAAGGCTAGAGAAGCTTCACACTACGCTAGCAACCCAACCGCAATAAAAATCATTTCTCTCTTCTCATACACACAACGATACGATTCTCTTACCGCGAATGCGAGACTCTGGTGACTCGAACATTTCTCGCTCCATCTCTGCACATGTGGACATCGAATTGCTCGAGGAGCTAGTGCCTTCTCGCTCTATCGCAGCACATGCTAAGAATTCGTGTTAAATTCACATGCGCGAGAGAGGGACCATACTCGTGCGAAAGACCGGAAAACTGTGCCTTCTCCCAGACCCCACCATTTTCGAGCCCGTCTCGCAAACTACAAATTAAACGTACGGACCGATTTCTTGCGGCCGCAGAGACTGCAACCGAGTACTGTGGGGTGAACAAGTCTATCTCCAACCGTAACGATCACTCGCGTCTGAGGAAAAACCGACTTCGTTAATATGGGTGCGGTTACGGCCTTAGTACACTCGAACTTTCCCGGTAACAGAAAACCCTCAAACAGGGAGATATACTAGGCCGTGGGAGAAGATTTTATTCTGCTTCATATACCCCCACTAGGGGTTCAAAGGTGTACATGTTCCTTTAGATTTCCCAATCTGACCCAGACTTGATAAGGGCGCTCGCGATCACAATCCAAAGGGAGAAGGAACACCGGCTAACGGTCCCCTACGGGTGCTTCCAGAGCTCCAAACGAGTCGCTCGAGACTGTAGCCCCGGGGACAGTAAATATTCTAAGTTTTGACTTGGAATCTACCAGCTCTAGTTCTTAGAACATATTAGAACGACTTCGCTTAGCTGGACCTTTCAAACTAAAACCAAAGGTCCCAAGCACCACCACTGCGTGACTTAAACCTATTGAACACCAAATGAGATGACAAGACTCCAGAATCTTTAATCATTACTGTGCGTTTCTCTCTCTCAACTTCTGGAAACTCTTTGTATTGACTTGCACAGGACCGCAAGGAAGGCACACATACCCTCTGAGAAACCCCTGCAATACTGCCTAAGAAGTACACGTACAAGTGCAAGCCAAACCGTGGCTTGCAAGGTAACATTTAAGATGTAAAACATCAGCTCAGAGCAACACAACTTCTGTCCAGTAAGATGAACTCATTTCTGTTGCAACAAGTAAACACAAGATCCATGCCTCCAGAATTCCTACGAGAGGAACTAGTCTCGTTCCCCAACTTCAAGGGACCAAGCATCTTGACTACATTGGTGATCAAATTTTAATATCTGGGTACGGTTCCTCCTGCCTTCAGCCAGCCTTGAAGCACCTCGGGTTTCTTTCGCTATATACAGATTTCAACAAATTACTCCAAACAACCTAAAAAGTTCTGACGTGACCCAACTTTCGTGGGTGGTGTACTACCTCGGTAGAATACAGTTTCTCAACAAATTCAATTTACAGTTCATAACCTGGGAACCTAGAATCTGGAGGGTGTGCAACATCAAGCCACAGACAAGCAGTCCCTGCCAATCCTTCGAACAGGGAGTGTGGATGGTCACCACCATGCATTTCTCCCGTGGACATCAAGGAAAACGCTCTATCATGAAGAAATCCAGCAAACATCCTGGCTCGATGCAAGTGTTTTTTGCCACCGAATAAGCGGTGTAGGGCCAAGAAGACGTAGGCGTTCCCGCTTACACCGTGGCACAATCCTACGCGACGCAACAGACCCCGGTCCCAAACGACCTCACCAGCTTCCAAAGCAGCCAATCGAAATTCCTCCTCCTCAGGAAAAACCTGTCAGCGACGATCACCCAGTAGCAGCTCAACTTCATTATTCACACCTCACAGTTCACGAGAGGCAAAACCAGAAAACCCTAGTTACTCCGAAGTCTAAAATCTCAACATTACTCCTTCCGTAAGAAAACGGAACATTATAACGATGCCCACGGTCAATCTTTGAAGGTTAACGCAGCTAGTCAGCTGAACTAAAATCAATACAGAATTCCTTAATCTAGACTTCACTCTATGTGTACGCTTAAACCCCAAACGCTGTACTTCCTACTCAAGATCTCCTCTCTAACCGGGAACCGCACTGGTAAATCTTACAAGTTGTCCAACGTTCCTGGTCGGACAGTTGGCACAGAGAAACGAACCTGTGAAGCTTTGCACAAGGTTAAAGCCACCCCAGGAGCACCATGGCACCAATGTACAAGTCTGTCTCTGTTATTGCCTTCGCTGGATGGATAATTCCCTTTCTGAAAGCGGTTCTTGATCATGTACCTCAATACTCCTTTTACATCATCTGCAGCGTCTTCACTCAGCGGAAAATGTAGAAGCACATGCATGATACCTGCAAGACCATGAGCTGCACCCCAGTAACGCGTACCATGCCACTGATACATCAAGGGGCACCTCGTTTGAACAGCTCCAGCTCGGCCTGCTTGTATTACTGCCTGTACGATCGGTCCCTGCAGCATTGTGTGTTTCAAAGTCTATGTTAATCGCCTTATAACATTGAACTACAATACGTCATCCTTGAAACGAATTCAATTTAAACATGAGCTCCGCTTGGAAACGATTTATGTGTGACTCACCGTCGTGGTCCACGGGATAGTATCTTCGCCAATATGCTTGTTGATGAACAAGGCAGCCCAGAGAAAGCCGGCTCGCCCATATAAGAGTTCATATGGCATTCCAAGCCCACCCTCGGCAGGGCCGATGGAAAGAGCTCTTTCGTGCGAAACCTGCGCCGAAAATTATGTTACCTTTCCAGAATCCTCTCTGCCCGGTCTCTAGCCATATTACTCTGAAAATTACTGTGCATTATACTATGTCGACTCTAAGCGTGCCGTGACATAATGTGCTGTCCTCTTGTTCTTTTCTTTTTCTGACACGAAAGAAAGGGGACACTTTATTACCCGGCAAAACGCAGACAGGAAAGAATGACAACCTCGCCAATGCGTTGCGCTCTTGCTGTGATCGGATGTCATGAAATGCCTTAACAAGTACGGTAATGTAATGCTGGGATCGAACTAGACCTTGTTACACATGTCCACTTTAGGACATACGACTGACTCGCCTAGGGACCGCGGAGGAAGTGTAGTCCTTGCCAGGATCCTTGCCCGAGGACGAAGAATCTTGAACCCCTAAGGCAAGGACCCAGCCGAAGGCACAACTTCGGCACAATATCTCCACGCTCCTCTCGTGATTTTGGTACAAAAGAACTATTCAAAAGGTTGTCAATCGCTCTGAGACACTCCTATTCGTTCATGCACCATACACGATACAGCATAGAAAATATACAAAGGGTTTAGTTCGAATTTGGATTCAGGGCCCAGTTTCGGTAGCAGGGGCTCACATACTGACTGAGACCTCCCGACAGGACGGTTCAACCCCACAACCACCTGCCTAAGATGGTGAGGGGCACAAAATCAACGAATCAAGGTGCATGCAGCTTTCAGCATTTTACCTCATCAAAGAGTGCTAGATAGTGGCTCATACGATTCTTATCCCCCTTGTACTTTGCAGCAACAGCTCCCAACGCATAGATTCCGGGCTGTCCACAAAGGAATGTAACATACCTGCACATGCGGTGCATTTAGACCAAAAGGGAACCTAACTGTTTTGACTTGAACAAGGATCGAGAAACACACTCTACGGAGACTTCCATTAGTCCTCATATTAACTCGGGAAATATGAATCTAAAACAATGACGGGGATTTTGGTGCTTCCTCTTGTAAATTACTGACACTTGGCCGATGGCAGCATCGCTCTCAAACCGGGATAAGAGGGTCAATGACAAGCACGAATATTCTCACCCCATGCGGCCAGCGAAACACAGAACGAAGAGTTCAGGGGTTAGAAGTAGTTAGAAGTGAGAGATTCAGGGGAGCCTTACGGTCTCATAGTCTGAGCTGCAGCACAACAGGCATCCACGATATCCATGCACTGGATGAGATCATCTTCACTTCCAGTGGACAGGTACACCTTCAGACATAAAAACGCTGTTCCCAACACACCAACATACATGGTTGGATCGTTCACACGCGGACCATTTCGTCTCCATGTAGACTGCACGACCTGCCGCAAATGTTGGGTAAACAATCCACGCTTTTCACCTTCGTATTTCAGGTGAAAATGTCTCCAGGTGCTGACTATAATAAATGAACAGAACTTTGGCCTTCTTGATGCTTCAAATTCGTTTGCAAGCGTTGTCTACTGAACAAATATCTTACCTGACCCAGACGATACTTCACATGCCTAAGTTGACAGAATACAGATTCTCCTAATGAATCTCCTAACCATACTAAGTTCTCTCAAAGGGTCGATCATTAAATGGATACTATGAAACCCTTCGCGCAACGCTTAAGCAACAGTTATGAACAAACCTCATTTCTGAGCTCAAGCGCCGCCTTGAGGAAAACTTCCGCTGAAGGGAACAGATGCTCTCGGAATGAAGGCGGAACTTTCACCAAAACATCGTCGTCTGCTGTTGACGCGAAGGCAACCAGTGGTCCGATCGTTTGAGACTCAGGTAAGTCTTCTTCCTTGTGCGCTTGGGGTTTATAATCTGGTAAAGTATTGGGGAAATGACGGTCCGTCGCCATGATACTCACTCCTACGCCGAGAAGTTCAAAGATAAAGTAGACAATACCTGCACCACGAACTCGCCTTTACATGCAACCTCCTCTCCGGTCACCCATTACTGCATCTCATATCCCGCTTTCATCATCTATTGATTCAAATCACCCAGATTCTTTGGTAATTTCCGTGTAACGCGGATTCTATAATCAAAACCTCTGTTATATTCCTCTCGCTTCCCAATCAACCGCTGGGGATGTTCGTAAGTGGCACGCTGTACTGTAGAGAAGACGACAACATAACCATACCGATTACATATAAACCCTTCTTTCCAACTTCCAGACACTAACAGGTAATGCACGTCCTTACGCACAGAACGCAATTGATTAGAAAGGCAATATTTTCAGATTCGGTCAGCCAAGAACAGAGTCTGCTACCACCACTGTGAATTTCCTTCAGACGAAAGCATAAAGGATCAGCATGCGCCTAAAAGCATAAGACACGCACAATGAAAAACCATATTCAAAACAGAAAAGTGAGTCCAAGGACAACCAGGCATATGATTACCACTCCACGCAAAGCATGCGACTCACTCAGAACCGAATAAGCTCACCAAACAACTTCAGCCTCAAAAGCGACGACCAGCCACCTGCATTCACCGTATTTTCATCTGCTCTCCTCCCGACAGAACAACTACCGCACTCTGACCCCACACATACACTGCTTCCAGTTCGAGCGGTTGAGTCCAAATCAAAGGTGATACCAGGCCATCCTCGCGTCCGAGAGGAGAATTGACTGCCTGCTGAGAAATTATGACGATCGACGATCGGATGGAACGCCAAAACAAACCCACACTCTTGCTGGTGTGCTCGCACAAGAAAAGCGGAAGAAGACGTAACTTGTTGCACCGCATCGCATCGTGCTGATACCAATCGGTACCGTTGGCTCACCACCTCCGCCTCCTCCCATGAAGCGACCAGTTCGAAGTTCTTGTCACAACGTCGTATTCCTGGCAGAGCAAGTGTCGCACCAAAAGACTGGCACGCGTAACTGAGAGAAACGAGCTCCCGACAGCAGGTTGAGCCAGGAAACGCGACACCTAACAAGCAGTGCCAGTCCATGCGGCGTTTACTTGTACGTGGCCCAGTTTAGAGTTGAACTAGAAGGTCCCGAGAGTGATGTTTTAATTGTAAAGGCCCATGCGGTTCAGGGGCGGTACAATGCTGAGATGTAGGTTACCGAATGTGGTTTCAGCCGGTTTTTCTGCGGAGCCAAGGTCTGATCAACACTTGAAATGTGCATGAACGCGGTGTGAACGATCGAGACTCTGAACCGGCTGATTCACCGACTCGTTCCACTCATTGCGCTTCGACAGTGAAACTCGAATTTCCCCTTGCTACACAGAAGTACGATGTAGCTGTTTCACGGCATCGTGCACGGTAAATTGGCGCTTGAAGTTTATTGCATGTGGCACTCGGAGTCATGGTTATGTTGAATTTTCTGTTTGTGTTAATTGGTGTTGTGAAGACTTAACAATCAAAAGCTGAATGGGAATGTGCAGGAGGAGGATTAGAGACAGAGGAAGGAGAAGGACGAACTTAAACGCACTCAGGCTCATTTATCCATGCGACCTTCCTCGGACTATCTCATTCTAGTTTAGAATCACAGGCTTTACTTTTCTCTGGTGAAATTATCAATGTAGATAAGTAGATTTCTTGCCAACTTTCTTTAAATCGATTCGAAACCATCTTCATCGATTTTGCCGAAACAAAATTTTACTTCTGTTGCTCGCCATTGATCGATGCTTAAGGTACACTCTCAACGCAATTTGTTCTCTAAACGCAGCTATGTGAGATTGAACGCTCGACTGAATGCAAACCTTTCGAGCTATCCGAGCGATTCTCCTCTCCTTCCTCTCTACAGTAAAATTGTCTGGTTACATGTAAATCTGTCTGGTTACATGTAAATCTCTTACTGACCTTAGTCGAAACGTACTGTCCAAGTAGGGCCACTCAAACTTAGCCTTTATGACTTTACGCCTTGACGCAAGATATTTTACTGTGTATAGACATAAAACTTTTTATGGTACGTAAAACTTTTACGTTCATCATACTATATGTAAGCGTACCATCATGAATAATGGTACTTTTGCGTTAAATAAGATCAACTAAACTACGTGTTAAAGATATGAAACATAATCCACAAATAGTAAAACAATCTAAAACAACAATATATTAACACTGCAAAAAACAACATTAGCGCTCCCCAGTCTTTTTGTTGACATACATTCTTTAGTTTGATCTGCTAGTGACTATTTAACATATTTGATTTGAGAGGAATTATAAACCTATTTGTAAATAATAAATATTTTACGATATCTTTTCACACGTAGGTTTTCTCTCTCATAAATATTTGGTTGAAGTGGTTCACATATGTTGACGTAATTCCTGTAACAAATTTTGCAGTTTGAGTTTCAATCTCCACAGTAAAAAACATCATTCTGCCGGAAATCAGGGAACGTACAAGTAAGAACCTTGCGTTCCATGCGTGCTCGGAAAATGTATATAAACTGCTCCTAACTCTATAACTGGGGATCTTCAACTCCGTTAGTCAAGAGTTTCCCATGAAGTCGTTAACAAGCGTCAGCACTCTGCTATCCATCCCGTAAGACTCTTCTGCGTACACTTCCCTATATGTCATACGTACAATTCGTCTGGTCTCAGCTTCATGCTATTCATTTGCACTTCAATCCTCCAAAATCGATCCTCCCAAAACTACCTTCTGACTTTACCTTTGGTCAGCAGTAAAGTCAGGTCACCACTGATTCGCAGTTTACTGTGCGGATTATATACCACTTATAAAATATTTTGCTGAGGTGGTGCTGTTTAGGTGTTCTAAATTCTTACTTCCTTGCATAAATCACCTGCTCCATCATTGAAGATGGAGGGGGCAATTATCGAAGTGATTTAATTTGTTATTAAACTTTTATTGGTTTAATTTATTTCGTCAAGAAGAGTTAAACAATAATAGTAAAAACATTTTTCTGACTCGTCAACTTTTCGTTCATATAGTTCCTCGAGCGTGTTTACAAGCATTTCATTTATGTGTTCTTTTTGTAACTCTCGTTGGATTCAACGAGCTGTAACATTAATTGTTAGACTACATATTGATTTATCATATCTACTTAATCTATTGATTTTTTAATATTACACATTTTCTCAGTAATATTTATCGCAAGAATGTTCTCGGTAAGTAAACTGGCATGTATAAAGTAAACGCGTCAAGTTTTCAAGATATCATATTTTCTCGAATAACCTCTAAATCGAACATGTGTTTTGAGACCTCCGGCACCTAATGACTCTCGCAAATTTACCTTCTTACTAGTACTGTCGGAATTTTGCAAATGAAGTTGCAGCAACAATAAGCTTGTGCGAAGAATTGGATTAAGAGGATTAGTCTTACAAGAAATATTTTTCTTCTAAAGAAATATAGAAAATAACTGGAATACTTTAGATAATATACTCTCAGAAAAGAAATACTATTGAAGAAAAAAATCATTTTTAACGTAAAAATAAATATTGATCCTATAAAAAGAAAATTACGTGAAAACATATAAGAATAATAATGTAATATTTAGGAAATACAGAGAAATATAAGAGAAGGTTAGATCATTTCTTTTAATGGTCACTATTTTAGAACACTACATATATTTTTTAAAATTAAGATTCAAATATAGTATCAATTATGGATGCTTGACAAGTATTCATTCAATTAATGACTTATTTTACTTCTCAGAGACATCCGAAGAATCTGTAATATGAAGATATCATGATGATTACTACTCTTGACAATGAAACTCTAAACTCTCAATATCGAGACTATCAAATATTCATACCATTCTGTCGATATTTTTAGATTCCATGTGCAACATGCCACATGCATTGCATGTCGAGTGCGTTCTCCATAACCTTTCTGTCTGGAAGGGTTAGGTGATGAGTTAAACATGTAATATATTGTTTTTCTCTACTGGACACGCAGTTGATCTTTTGTCTGCTAGAACACAGTTCCAAGTACATTACTTGCCACCACTTTTGTAACATTCAGCTTTTTACTCCCTCAGTCCCCCGTATGAACAATGGAGCCTCCTCAGCCACCCTTCAGTCCTCTTGACTACCTACCGGTCATTTAGAGAAGCGAGTAAAACCGAATAGATGGATTCATAGTAGCAAGCTACTGGGCAAGCACAGGAACGGACCCGGCAATAAAAAAGCATTGTGAGAGAGGTCATGGAAGACAAGAGAAGGGTGTGAGGAGCTGCGCGAGATAGTAAAGCTGTTGCACTAGTTCAAAAGCCTTACACCGAGCTGGACAGGACTGTCGAAATGTGTTCATTGACACAGTTCGAAGAATGCATTGGGAGTGTATCGTCATGTGAGTCAAAGTCGAAATCCAAAGAATCATAAGGAGCAAGGAAAGATCAGTGTCCTATCTAGCTTGCTTTTGGATGCGTTGTAATAAATGAATATTTCCAACACAAGCAGTCGAGGTAAGGAGCGAGAGTAGTTTAGCTCGAAAAGTACTAACCTTTGTAGAATCGAGTGGCGATTCTGAATGAAATACATGGCATCGGTGTAGGCAGAGAGGGACAAGAGGTTCTATCCGAGCGCTGGCCGGGCACTATAAGGCAAATCTACCGATGATTAAATGGTTGGTTACAACGCTTTTCGTTGGGCGGTCAGCGGCCCTGGAAATTTTACTGGGGAATATTCTTGGTATGATCAAGAAAAGCTTGAACATACATATATTTTGGACGGTGCACGCCAACGACGTCCAGATCAGAATACTTTTCGTAATCTCGTTCAGTGTTCGGCACTTCCCATCAAGTCGACACGATCACCATTTATTGCTCTCATGGCTTATGTGGGTTCATCTGATACACACTGCGTGAGCCTGCATCGCTACAGCCGCGTGGGACGGAAGGCGCAGGTCATTCATTCATTGCAACGGTAGACGTGAGTGGACGTTGTTCCAACGGACGGACAGAGCTGAAGCTGCTGGGCTCTGCTGGGCTCTGCTGGTCCGACTGGAGCGGCTGGCGGGTGCGAGAGGCTCCTCGGACAGAGTTGACTCTGACTTGACCCACACGACCTTGTGGTACTCTATAGAAGATGGTGTGGCGTGTTCCGACTCCCGAGGCCTCACCCTCATGCCAAGCTGCGCTCTTCATTCACAACAGTGAGACTGAGCGTTAGCGCGCGTGTGTGTGTTCGTTATACACTACTACTGGCGTTCTGGGCTTTTGCTGTCCGGCCTCTGGCACTGCATTCAAATTAGCTCGAATTAGTAGGGATGCTCAATTCCCTTGCATTCAGCGGCGAACCTTGGATGTTCTGATCTTGACACGCTCTCTCCGCCCTTCAGCAGTGTGCTCTTCTGGAGGTTGGACTCGCCTCCTTTGCTCGCTATTACGCAGTCTGAGGAGTTGGTATATGTTCCAGTTGTTTAAGTGAATGCTTTTAAGCTGCTGGTGCCTTCAATAGAGTGATTCTTCGTTGCCGGTTAGGTGTCATGTTGTTGGGCTTGAATCTTGGATATGTTTATGATCTGAGTTGCGAGTGGTGGCAAGGCTGCTTCTGTTCGTGCGGGTTGAATTTGATCAGTTAACTTGAATCTACCTGCTGTACGCTACTTTGAAATGATGACTGCGTTATGTTCAGTTTGACCCGTACACAACTGAGGGAACCTATCGATAACGAGGAGAAAGCGAAACGTTCGGGGAAAGGAGACTGGTTTCGCGCGTTTCAGCGCAGTCAATGGACTTCGTAACTGGTTCCCTTCTGCTTGGATCGGCTATGGCGCTCATTGGGTATTTCCGGAGGCGAACTCCGTTCATACCGTCTTTGGAAGACAAACATGTTTTCATCACGGGTGGTTCTACTGGAATCGGCTACGCCATTGCCAAACGGGCACTCGCACAGGGTGCATACGTGACTATGACAGGAAGAGGTTTAGGCAATATTCAGAAAGCTTATGATACTCTAACCGAAGAGATTGCCAATTCTGAGAAACGACTGCGAATCACGGTACTTCCCTCACCACACCATGCTGGCCTTGGGTCTCGAATTTTACGCACTCAGTTTAAAGCATGGAACAAGCATGTTCTTTCTTGCTTCTCAGATTTGTTTCTACCTTCATTCTTGTCTCGCTTTCGCCAGTGCGAATACTTGGTGGTCTGTCCACAACCTTGTGTCTCGAGTTGCGTGCAACATGTTAAATCATTTGCTCCTTCTTTTGATTGCTACGCACAGTAGCGGGTACCATTCAAGTTGGCGCTTGCGCTCATATGTCAACTTTGGCCGACTTACTTCTGTTCGGAATTTTATCCTCGTTAAGTTATAGTACAGGACCAATAGGCGTGGTAATTCGTGGCAGCTAACTAGAGCCTTAGAACTTGTTCTGATAGTAAATGGTTTAAGAGCTTATTGTGGGCTCTCTCTCTCTCTCTCTCTCTCTCTCTCACGAGTCTTAACTTTTGCGTATGTCAAAACATATTCTCATGCAGGCAGTCGATGCAGGGGACTACAAGTTAATGTCCCAGGCGATCAGCGAATCTTTTCTGTGGAGGCCAATCGACGTTCTGGTTTGTAACGCGGGGCTCACTCGGAGTGGCTACCTGGATGACATGCCCGTTGAGGACCTTGATCTCATGGTTCGAACCAACCTTCTAGGCACTGTTTATCCTGTGCATACAGTTCTTCCTCTGATGAAGCAGCGCAGTCCCGACCATCCCATGTCAATCGTATTCATTGGTTCACTTGCTTCACTGGTAAGTTTTCTGATCCAAATCTGGGAGCCTCTACTCTCGTTTTAGGTTCTCAACGTTTCTAGATGCAACTAGTCTCTTCGAACTCTTATCCTTTGCTGCCTCCTGTTGCATTTTTGTGCCACCTGAGAAGTCATACTGGTAACTAACATTCTGGATTTTCAATCCTGTTCCGTGTTTCAACCCCAACATTCCACCGTCAAGAACAATAGCCGCGCTCGCCAGTATGTTCGGCCAGACATCCTGTACTCCTGGTACGGGATCGCTGTGGGAACTGGCGCTGCCGTTTAGTCTCCCTAGAAACTGAGAGTGGATCTGTTATTAACTGTAGATCGAGGAATATCCGTTAATCTAACGTTAACATGCACGGTCATCTGCTGATAGTTGACAAGTAACTCATGCTCCACGCATCTATTCGAGATGGTTGACATGTTCTACAAAAGTTCGAAGAACACTTGTACACGAAGAGCAACAAAAGGAACCTACTTCCGTTCCTGGGATTGGAAGGTGAGAACCAAGTCAGTGTGATTGGTTCGTGATACGACGTGCTAAGAGATGGTCAAATTTGTGGTAGGCTTGAACGATTATACCAGATTTCGTCCTGTTATGCCAGTTCAGTTGGTGCAGGTACTGAACATGCGTCGTCGTCCACGTCCGTTGTTGGGACGACGCACTAGAACGTAGTCCTGAGGTGTGCAACGGATCTGGAACTATTGGAGCTTCATGACGGATAAGAGCCTGAAAGCCCGGCCCGGCTGAAGTTCCCGCATCCGGATACGTATGATCTAAATAGACCTCGAGAAGCATTCTGGTCGCTCGAAGTGGAAATTGCCAGTCAAGTCACGACGCTGGTGCGGACTTGAAAGCAGAAACCATACACTCCTCGGCCTGTATTAGAGTGAACTACTTATAAACGAGCGTCAGCGCTCGGGATCAGAATCAGATACGAGGTATAATTTACGTCGGATGAAGTGGGTTCTTGACTTACAGCCGCAGTCAAGGCATGCGATCTTCATTATCACAATCATTGCGCAGCATAGTTTTGTCGTCGTAGGCGATTCCGCAACTTCAAGGTAGAGCATCGAACCTTGTGAAGATCTTACTGAGCTAGAAACTCGGTGAAAATTAAGGTTTATCCAACTCCGCAAATGTAGGAATTGTTCCTAAAGAAGCTAGGCATGGGAACTTGCTCTGGAAACAGTGAAAACGGGACTTGAAAAAGGAAGCCTTCTTCTGACTGGTCGTTTCAGTCACAGTTGTTAATTGTCGCAACAAATCGCTGGGAACAGGGGAATCCGTTCGCTTAGTTAGTAGAGCTCTCTATCGGTTCATCGCAAGGCTCGTATCTAAATACACTGTACCCTGTCTACATACGATGCTAGCGGGAAGAAAGCAGGAGGTGGGAAAGCCTTGCAGGAACAGTCTTCAGAAGAGGATGTTCTGGTTGGAAGGGACGGGTTACGTAGATGGTCTGTTGCTTCCACCGCTAGGGAAAGGAAAGTGGCTTCAGCCCGAGGAGGATGCAGTTGATCGCTGACTTCTGAATGCTGAAACTCCTACCAACGCAGATTAGGCGTTTCCCGTTTATGTCCGTAACAGCGGGGTTCACTTTTCGCTGGTTACCTTCAAAGTGTATGTGGATAGCCTTTGCATTTGTGCTGCTATACGCATAGACATCGAGACAAGACTCTAGGAAAAGCAGTAAAGTTTAGGTATTCTGAAGCCCTACTAATTAACTGCGGGGCTTCAAATTAACTAATCCGTCCTTTTCTCCATGTGCTATTACAAGTCTTGTTTCTCTCTCATCCTTCGGCCCTTCAACATTTGTTGATTGCTCTCCTCTTTCGACTAAGAGCCAATATCAGAACATATTTCGAACTTGCTAGTTATTTGCACTTGGTCTGCTCGTATAGCTAGCTCCATCATGTCTCTTGGGGCGAATTCTATGATGATTGTGCTAATCCGTAACACCCTTTTCTGCAGTTCTTAATGTACGGTAACAGTGTATACACTGCAACCAAGTACGCGGTGAAAGGGATGGCAGAAAGCTTGAGGTTGGAGCTGCTTCCGTATAGCATCCGCGTCTCGTTGGTTTGCCCAGGTTTTGTACAGACTGCATTTTTAGACGAAGGTAAGCCACTGTTTCCTCGTTCACTGTTGGCTTGCATTTACACATTCTTGTCTGAGATCTTTATCTTTTTGCGAACTCGTTCGTGTTTCTTTAGGATTGTTGTTGGTTAAAGTCAGGTGTAGGATGCTACCGAAACAAAGGAATAGTTGCAAAGTGAAGATAGTCACATAGGAATTAGGCCATCATCAAAGCTAAGTGCACTGCGGAGTCATCTCCCTTGATCGTAACCTGTAATGGTCTCGAAGCTACGGTAGCAATCCAGGTATTCCGAAATTTAGGTGTGTACATGTATCTTACAGCTAGTTTCGAGGAAGTGATCTAACCATGCTCTTGTCTTCGATCCTTTAAATAGCTGAGAAGAGAGACGATCTTCAAGTCTTGATGAAGGATATCAATATGTACGACCGCAAGCAAGCTCAGACACCAGACGAAGTAGCCAACCGGACACTTGAAGCAGTGAAGTATGGGTCTGCGATCGTAACGACCACACCCGTGCTTGGGTCGGCTTTGTTGATGTTGGCCAGGGGTTTCCTTCCCGATGACTCGCTGTTGAAGACGGTTCAAGAAATTCTGACTTACCCAGTCGTAAGGATCTTCTCTTTACTTGCCAAGTTTGATATGCACAGAAAGATATTGGCGTACCATCGTCGTCATCCATCTCCAGGACAGATCAGGTGAAGTATCACCGAGTGGGGCTTATCGAAGTTGTTCCTGCAAGCGAAGTCCCAGTCCATTGTTCTCACGCACAGCAGCTTCTTTACACAAGTGTTACTACTGACGATCAAGTCAGGGGGAAGGATAAACAAAGGTAACTGTACAGTGACAGGCGCTCGCAACTGCTGTCAGAATTATACGTCGCGTGCCACTTGCTTCCAAAACGACGTTCACATGGATAATACAGAGGACATGGCAAGAATATAACAATCTGAGTGTGAAAGGCGGCCCTCCTCTTTGGAGACGAAACAGCTTATAGGAACCGTTACTACAATATATTATGGAATCAGATCTTCTTGGTCTATTGTCAACCAACTGGCTTGACGCACGTAGAGCTCATGCTGTACTTCACGTGGGTACATGCATTTCTTCACGACGAAGAGAAGACACTGAAGACCAGAATCTTTGTCTACCGGTATGTAGAAAATGTCAAGGCTGACGACAAAAAGCATTTCCTCTTGGAACTGATACTCTTGGAATGTTCAATGTAAGATAATTACCGTCACTGTTTCAGTATTGTGCTGCTCTCATGAACTTAAAATTACTCATTCTGTTTGACTTTCTTCCACCTTTGGCCCATGCAACATCATCTTACGCGTATCGCTTGCAAAGAACTGCCTACTTCGCAGCTCAAATATTGCGATGGGAACTTACTACCAAAACAACAACATAGCATCTTTGCTCGGGAATCGAGCAGCCTCATTAGGACAGAAGAAAGAGTCACGCCAAAACCTCTTTCAAGTCGCACCGTTAAATTGAGGCCCTCCTTTCTTCACTGGAATTTGGAACTGAAGCGGATTGCCACCTTACATCTGCGTTCTTCTCACACATTAGTTTCGGAGCTGCTACGTGGGCTTCATTCAACTGACGTGCCTTCCAGCTCTTACTTCCACTTTGTTAGAATACTGTACGCAGTGTGAATACCCCTCTTAGCAGTAAGCAGTTCAGGCTTTTAGGATGGTGACCTTTCGTAAGGTCACCAAGGCCAAGACCCCAAGGTATATTATTCTGGCTGGAGGCCATTGTACATTATTGAGTATCTACTTACTTGGTTTTGCCTACACTCTATTGAGGAGCTCTCCCCACACTCTCACACTGTCCTTATGCCGTGACTTAGAGTTTTACCTTAGTCTATTCTATTAGCAGTCCATTTCCAACATGGTATCAGAGCTTTGCATTGTTGATGCACTAGCACAATAGCATAGGCACTAGGTAGGCCTTCGGCCCTTAGGTGAGAGCAGTTGGAGGACGCTTCAGCTGCTGCGAGAAGGACGCTTCACGCACCCATATTCTGTACCTTCGCTAACAGAATTTCACCGTTCCAGCGATCAATCTGATACAGAATGTCTGCCCCCTTTGACACCAAAGGCTGGGCCAAGTTCGACGGCACATACTTCACGCTGTGGAAGCACAAGACAACCTTGCGGCTCAGGGCCCATGGTGTTCTTGACATCGTGGAAGGGAACGTGCAGAGACCACGTGCCACGACGCCCGGAGGTACTGCGGTACCCATCCCTCCCCCTGCTACCGGACCCGGTAGCATCGCAGATTGGGATCAGCGTGACGTTAACGCACTCGCAGCGATCAACGAATGTTGCGAGAACAGCGTGGCAGGACATCTAATGTCCTGCGCCACATCGAACGATGCATGGTCCACCTTGACCAGACACTTTGCAGGTCAAGACATGGTGACCAAGATGCACTTGAGAGAGAAGTTGCGGGTTTTAAAGATGAAACCCAACGAGACTGTTACCCAACATGTCAACAACTTCAAGTCTCTCATCCAGCAGATGACTTCAGCTGGATTGATAATTGCCAACGAGGAGCAAGTCCTCGCGTTGATGGGCAGCATGCCCAACAACTACCATCTATTTTTGCAGGCGATGAGAACGAACCCAAATCTCTCGCTACAGGACCTCATCACCTTCCTCATCCAGGAGGAAACGATCGGTCGCAAATTATCGATGGAACCATCCACTGCCTTGTTTGCAGGACGCCGGCAAGGAGGACGCAATGGCAACAACCGGCGCAACAATGGCAACAACCGACAAGGTGGCAACCAGCCACCAAAGAGACCGCCAGATCCTAACGAGAAATGTTTTCAGTGCAACAAGCCCGGGCACCGCATCGCCGAGTGTCCGGACAAACCCAGCAGCAGTAATGACAACTCGACTGCTGGTAACAAAAACAAGAACAAGAATCGCCGTTCCCAAAACAACAACGGCAACACTCGTCGGGTTCTGGTGGCGCAATGTTCGTCTGCAATCGTGCAGACAGCTGATCCCAACTGGTATGTGGACACGGGTGCCACACACCACATGGCGCATAATCGACGACAATTCGTCGAATACTCACCCGTCTCTTCTGAGAACACCGAGAACGATGCAATTCTACTCGGTGACAACACCACCATCCACGTTGCTGGTTCCGGCATGGTGGAAGTGCGCCTGCTCAACGGCGAGCATGTGTACATACGTGACGTTCTTCACGTACCCGCCTTGCAAAAGAATTTATTCTCAGCTCGGCAATTTGATGCCAATGGCGGTTGGTGCCTAATCGGCAACGGATTCTGTCATCTTGAAGACAGATTCGGTCAAGTGCTAGCTCCCTGTCCCACTGTGGACGATCTCTACATGCTCGGAAATTCAATTTTGGTCGCTGACCAAACCGCGCTTATAGCTACAGCTGGTAGGACTTCAGTAATCCACACACTACCTCCCAGCCAGCGATCAGGACCGCGCTTGCGAGCTAGACCACAATCTAATCAGCGGACTAGCATCTCACTATACAACCGCAACATGCGCAGGATCCGCTTCCCACGGTCCAGGCCCAGCCCCGCCTCACAGATTGCGCACACCCAAGCTGAAATTCAGCCAAGTCACTCACGGAATTTTCAAATCCCTAATTCTGAGCACTCTCTCACTAGAGAAGTCCCAATCACTCCACCAAATTCGGAGTTGTCCCACTTGGAAAATGAAGGCCCAAATTCAGTCCGCGCGGGGTCTACCCCCCTCACCACCACACCCCTTGGGCAATTTCCTGTTAGGACTCCACCTCTTGGTGCTCCACCTCCTCCACGCATGACCACAGGCCGCACACGGATCGAGTCGTTTCCCTCTACACGGATCGACTCAGCTGGCACACCTCTAGGAAGCCTCGCACCCCTAAGCCAAATCATTACTGCAGCGGCCACGCACCCCTTGAGTGCATACACGGATCCCGCAGCCAGTGGGGACTTTCACGCGCCCCCTCATCGCACACCCATCTCCGGAGACCCTCACGACGCCCCTCCACGCGCGCCGTTCCAGGATGGGGATGGGGACCCCATCCGGATAGGAATGGGATCCCCATCCGCGCCGCATGCATTGCGCATGCGGCGCGGGGGCAATCCCCCCCGCAATGAGGATCGGGATGGGGATGCGATCCCCATCCAGATGGGGCCATCCCCATCTAGGCGTACGTCCCCGCGCAGCGGGGACGCACGCACCATATCCCCGCGGTGGCGGGGATATGATGGCACCCCCGCATCGGGGGTGCTGCCCCCGCATCCCCGCAATGGGGATGCGTGCCCCCTATCCCCGCCGCCGCGGGGATATGGGAGCAGGGATGCGCATCCCCACATCGGGGAGCGCACATCCCCGCGCGGGGGAGCCGGCCCCTTACCGCGCGGGGCCGGCAATCTAACCCCCGCGGACTGCCCCGAAGGCAGTCCGCCAGGGGACCAAGGGGACGGTCCCTCTCACAGGGACGTAGTCCCCCGGACTGGGACGCAGGGACTTCTTGGCCCTGGTCCTTATAATCTTCCTCCGGTTTCCCTCCTCCATCTCGATCCAGCTCTGAATTTTCCCGACTTACACCCTGCAAATTCCGAGTTCTTCAGATCACGATCTCCTCCGCGCCTACTAGACGGCATCCAGGGTTTCACATCTGGCAGTCGGACTCCTCCACCGACGCCACCTAGACCCTGTGCCCTCGTTACTACGACGGGCGATCTCTCTACCTTGTGGCATCAGCGACTCGGCCATATCAACCATCATCGAGTTCATGAACTGAGCCACCGCAGGTACGTTACCGGCCTCCCTTCCTTCCCGCTCTCTGAGGATATTTGTCCAGCTTGTGCACACGGCAAGCATGCACGCACTAAATTCCCACGTGCCAGCTCCACTCGATCTACTCGTCCTCTGGCACTGGTCCATTCTGATATTAGTGGTCGCATCTCCCCTTGCACCTTTTCTGGCTATGAGTATTTCATCACCTTTATTGATGATTACTCGCGCTACACTGTCACTCGTCTTCTCTACTATAAGAGTGACTGTTTTGCTGCTTTCCGGGACTATCTAGCATTTGCTGAGCGCGCCACTGGCCAATCTCTCGTCACTTTGCGATCTGACAATGGCGGGGAATATCGTTCAGCTGCTTTTGACGCTTTCTGTCGCGAGCGTGGCATCCAGCGTCAATTCACAGTCCCTTACTCTCCTCAGCAGAATGGCGTTGCTGAACGTAAGAACCGCAGCTTGCTTGATGCTGTCCGTTCCATGCTTTACACTTCCACGCTCATCAAGCCCTTCTGGGGTGAAGCAATCACCTGCGCCACCTTCCTCCAGAACCGGTGTCCGTCTAAGGCTATCCCGTCTATGACCACACCTTATGAACTCTGGCACTCCTATGCCTCCACAACACCTCGTCGACCCGATCTCTCCTTTCTGCGCGTCTTTGGCTGCCGCGCTTTTTCCCAGGTCCCCGAGGTTGAGCGCACAAAGCTCGATGATCGCTCTCACGAGTGTATCTTCCTAGGCTATAGCGGCCAGAGTAAGGGTTACCGTCTCCAAAGAAAATCTGACGGTCATACCTTCACTTCTCGTGATGTTATCTTCGATGAGTCTTCTCCGACTCTCCCTCCCACATCCACCCCCTCTGCTGATCTCCCACTCACTCAAGCATCTCCTGAGACCAACGTCCATTTTTATCATACTGTGCCCGCTCCTTCAGCTGGCCCAGCTCATTTCTCGTCGGTCTCTCCCGGTTTCTCTTCAGTGGGAGTTCCTCTGCCATCTCCTGCCCATCCAGCTCCAACCCCATCCACTGGTCTTGGATCTGGAGGAGGAGTCCCTAGCAGTCATGGCCTTGGCGGAGGAGTCACCAGCAGTACACAGTCCAGTGGGAGCAGTCGTCCTCCACGTTCTCACTCTTCAAGCACTCACTCTCCCCCTGCAGAGAACTTGAGCCCGCGCCATCCTTACCTTCGGCGCACATCACCACGCTCACCACGAGTTTCCAGCTCCACCCACAGCGAGTCCTCTCTTCCTCCATTGGATTTCCCAGCACCGCCTCCATTGAGACGATCAGCTCGTCATTCAGTTCCTCCACAGCGGAACCCAGATGAAGGCTACGACCCTTCATCGCTGATCCCGAAGTCTCGGAAGACCACCAAGCGGGCATTGATGGTAACTCTTAAACCAGTGCCAATGGAACCTGTTTCTTACACAGAAGCAGTATCTTCCCCTGATGCCGATCAGTGGAGAAGAGCAATAGAGGAGGAGCTTGATTCCCACGAATCCAACGGCACCTGGAAGCTCACCGATTTGCCACAAGGACGCCGACCGATAACATGTAAGTGGACCTTTAAGTTAAAACTTAATACCGATGGGTCCATTGCCCGTTATAAGGCGAGACTAGTGGCTCGTGGTTTCACCCAGATCTACGGGTTGGACTACACAGAAACCTTTTCCCCTGTAGTCCGCATTCAGTCTATACGGCTTATCCTTGCCATCTCAGCGCAGTATAATCTACATGTACATCAAATGGATGTTAAAACTGCATTTCTGAATGGAACACTTAACGAGGAAATATACATGAGTGTTCCGGAAGGCGTGACTACAGCAAGGCGCAGTCAAGTATGCAGATTGCTCAAGACTCTCTACGGTCTTAAGCAATCATCAAGAGAATGGTACTTGATCATCGACAACTTCTTGCTTTCTCTTGGATTTGCTAAGTCCGGTGCAGACGGAAACGTTTACTACTTGCACCAGAAACAGCATTTCGTCATCCTTGCCCTCTACGTAGATGACACTGTGATTGCCAGCAGCAGTGAGGCTCTACTGTCTCACGTAAAAGGAAAATTGAGCTCACGGTTCAGCATGACTGACATCGGTCCAGTCCATCATTGCCTTAGCATTGAGATTAATCGTGATCCATCTTCTGGCACTATCAGACTTAGTCAAACTTTGTATTTGACACAGAAACTATTTCAGTTTGGCTTACAGGACTGCAAACCTGTAAGCACTCCTCTAGTTACAGGTGAGAAACTATCTTCGGATGACTCTCCTGTCACTGAGGATGAAAAGAAGCTATGTAATAGTTATCCTTACCAGAGTGCAGCCGGCTCTATTAATTGGACTGCAGTATGTACTCGTCCTGATTTGTCTTATCCCATTAGTGTACTCTCCCAGTTCATGAGTAGCCCTGGACCTAAGCACATTGCCGCTATGAAGCGGGTTTTCCGTTACATCAAGGGAACTCTAAATTTGTACCTTGAGTATGCTCACTCACCCCAGCCCTACTCTCTGTTCGGTTACACCGATGCTGATTGGGGAGGACATGCGGAGACAAGACGATCCACATCAGGACATTGCTTCATCTACTCTGGAGGAGCCATCAGTTGGTCCTCCAAGAGACAGAAATCAGTAGCCTTGTCAAGTACAGAGGCAGAATATGTAGCTCTTAGCACGAGCTGCTCAGAGACAATCTGGTTACGTCAGCTCCTGACCGACATCGGATTGCATGACAAGGAGCCGACCGTTACATATTGTGACAACCAAAGTGCTATGGCCCTTGTCGACACCAGCAAGTTCCACGACCGTACGAAGCACATCGACATCCGATATCACTTCATCAAAGATCACGTCGCTGGAAAAGTTATAGAAGTTAGATATTGTCCTACTGAGGACATGGTTGCAGATATTCTGACAAAGAGCTTACCAGCTCCCAAGTTGGATTATGTACTACCGAAGCTAGGAATGTTTTCTAGCTAAGTAATATTTTTTATCCGAACTGTTACTGAGTGGGAGTGTTAGAATACTGTACGCAGTGTGAATACCCCTCTTAGCAGTAAGCAGTTCAGGCTTTTAGGATGGTGACCTTTCGTAAGGTCACCAAGGCCAAGACCCCAAGGTATATTATTCTGGCTGGAGGCCATTGTACATTATTGAGTATCTACTTACTTGGTTTTGCCTACACTCTATTGAGGAGCTCTCCCCACACTCTCACACTGTCCTTATGCCGTGACTTAGAGTTTTACCTTAGTCTATTCTATTAGCAGTCCATTTCCAACACACTTCCCTTTAATGACAGTGAACTGATCTCCAGGGGACTACTGTTCGAATTCGACTCACCAAGTGGTGGCTAAGTACAGTTCCAATGAACGATCCTAAAGTTGGTTCGTGTTTCTCAAGGGTCCAATGAACGATCCTTGGAAACTTCGTAATCTATTTTAATGTTTCCTTGGAAACCTCCTAATCTATTCTGAAGTTGGTTCATGTTTCTCAAGAACAGAATGGCCTATAACTATGAGCACTAAAACTATGAATGGGAAGCACATGAGCATATAGATGGAGGCGATGATATCACGTGTGGTCAGGAGTTAACGGCTCTGCATGATGCGAAGTAGTTCACGTTGAGTAATCAGCACTAACAACTGGACAGTGGCAGAATCTAATCCACTCGAGACTCGAGAACCTTAACTAGTTCATGTTTTCACACTTGTGCTTTGTTCCATGTTGAAGTGTTGATTCATTGCAGTATTAAGTCCCTAAGTGAACACTACTTTTCATGTTCTTTCGGTACGCGTTACAGTGACAAGTGGAGTCTGTCAGTGCACGCAGTTGGTATGCCGTACACTTGGATGCAGCAAACTGAGCCCACAGAGGAGCTGTATAGCATACTTCAGTGATAATCCACTTTGCGCAATCATCGTGCGCGATTTGAAAAGGTATATACATTCACATATGGCACATATGAACAGTTTTCGCAGTTATCACATCACGCATAAAGAGCCTGACATTCAGCTTTTTCGCGCGAACTTACAGAAAGTGCAGGACTGCGAAAAAACTCATTAGATGAATCCATCAAGATCAGTAGCTGGCAACCCCTCCCGCATGAAGCCGCGCTGGCGTGGGGTTCCCGGATGGAGCCTGGAGGCCGCATGCAGTGCTCGGAGAGTTTCGGTATTCAGTGTTGTGACTTCAGTATATTTCTGGTCAGGCTCTGTAATATCCCGTTCGGTCTGCTTTGAATCTATTCACACACGAGAGTTTAGGAATAAAATGATGCTACAGTACATACTTTCTCCTATTTCTACTCGTTGGGAGTATAAACCGTGTAGTGTGATAATCTTGTTCTCATAAAAGCACTTTAGTTTTGTTTATACCAAAATGGCGAATGATTACCGACATATTTAGCGCGTGTCAAAGCTAAATCATAAGATTCTATAACGTCCAGAAGGAAAAGTTATGTATTTTATCGAACGAGATCTTAGTATAGAGTTGTGGATAGCTTATGGTAGTATATGTGTTGATTTTTAATTTTTAATTTAAAAAAATTTGAAATCAATTCTTTGAGTTTAAACTTCTTTACAAACGGAACTCATGGCAGAATCGGATGAAAGGTCAATAAGAAACACTTGCGGCCTCTTGGCTGAACAAGCACCCCAATGGTTTGAACGTTGGTGGTTGCGGGGTCCTCTAAAATTCTTGCTGACTGTTGGCTGCATGTCTTCGAAAGTAAGCTGGGGCAGAGTGCGGTTACCATAATTTCTGGTTGGCCGTTGTCGTGTTATGACACGGCTCACATATGAATTTAGCATAGAACTTGTATTGTGTTACTTTTTACGTCTCTTTCATGTAACTCACTAACAGCATATTAGGTGTCACATTCATGGTCATCTAGAATATGAGATCGCACGATAATGAGAAGTGCCAGCTCAGTGATCAGTGGACATTCATGTGAGTGGCTCTTGTTGTCAAATCTGGGTATAAGATAGAGGGTCAAAGATTCATGAGACATTCTTCTTTAGATGGTGTTTCGTGAGTGTGTCTTATGTCTTACGTGACGGGTGAAGAGTTACAAAAGTTATATTGTGGATGGAGGACTGATCCTAGTTCTGGATTTTTCATTTTTGAATCCGTTTCATATCAAGCTTCACTACATCCATCGCGATCATTTTTTACAGTGGTTCGTTGCCTACTTTGGTGATGAGTTCATGAGAAAGGTGATGAATTTACCTACTCTGGTGATTGCTCATCGTCACATACGGGGAGAATTGAGACCTGATTGTGTACATCTTACTTTGACGGGTGAATGGACATGAACTTTCTAGTCAACTTTCCTTTCTACGTCCAGATTGATGTCTGGTGTCATTGCCGACGAAAGATCAGCCATCGCACGTGGATCACGAGGAACTTTGGTGAGGAGTACTATAATCAAGTGATGGCATCCTCATTCTGTTTTGTAGTATCTTTGATTTTTTGACTTTGTATTGACTTTTGAGTATCTCGTGTCATTGTAATCTCTATCGTCTAGCAAAGGTGATTATCTTAAAGATGGGGCCCAAAGTACTTTTGTTCAAGCTTTGAAGGGGTGAGAGTGTTTTAGGGTTAGAACTCGTTCTATGGTGCCAAGTAGGAGATAAAGTGATCTCCAATCTTTTTTCTCATTGATCTATTTTGGATCAATCAAGTTCATCCAAGTTCTAAGGATGATTTTGGGGTTTCATAGATCTTCCTGTGGGTCATTCACAAAGTGTGAGGTCTCGTTGAAAACCTCTCGAACGAAGCTACAATCTGGAGGGGAAGATCAATCGATTTGGAGCTCTAAGCGCGGTGTTATGATCATTCAAAGTTAGGGGGTCGAATCGATATCTCGAATCACGTTTCTGAGTGTCTCGAGAGTTTGAGAAATAATCTTCGGTGTTGTCAAAAGGATTGAATAGTTGACACCGTGCTGGTTGCACTGATGTAAAATAGTCCTACATTAGGATTGGATTCAATCTCGAAATGGTCGACTAGAGTTGGCTGTGACAGTTAAGAGATAGAAGTAAAACTATTTTTCTTGGATTCAATGATTGAGTTGTTTCATGAGCACGGGATCGAATCTCTAACTGGAAATTTCCAGGATTGGAGTGTGTCCTATTAACTTACATCGTGTGAAATTTTAACTCATTTGGTTAAGAGAAGGTGTTGGGGTCGTGGATTTTAACCACCGAGGTCTATAAAGCTCATAAGTTAACACAGACTAAAGGCTTTGTCCATTTCAAGCAATTGTTTGAGATCTGAAGCTGAAATTTCATAGAGTAGTAGTGAGGGGTCAGAGGGAGTTTCTTGAGAAGTTTTGAGCCCAATTGGAAGTTCAAGTTGGGAGCAAGAGGTTGTCGGAGTTCGGATTACAACGTGACGGTTTTTGAAAGAGAAGAGTGATTTCTCTTACTTGGTTGACTTCGACCAAACGACTTGGGGTTTGGAGGTGGAACTTTATGGAAGTGCTGCAAGAGAGATGAAGGAGCTATGTTGTGAATTTAGTACGGAGATCGGTCAGATAAGACGTTACACTATGTCGAAGTTGTTGATTAGAAATCTCTAACAACGAGGTATCGTTATCTTCGGTTCTCGTCTTGAACTCATTGGTTACTTGATATGTGTATGCCTTATCTTATTGGAAAGCTTGTACGGTAGGACTATCCGTTTTTGTAAGATTCATCTTCATATCAACAAACCATAGGAAGTCAAAAAGTTGAGTGTTTAGGTAGCTTGTCAGAGAAACCCAGTGAAACGTGTATTGCTATTGCACATTTGAAGATGCTTTTGTGATGTAAGCACATGTTTATCATGTTGAATCCTTGTACTTAGAATAAGATTGAAAGTCCAGTGGTGGTGTGTGATGCACGTGTCTTACACTTGGAGTCAGGTTATGTCAATAGAAACCAAGACAAAGTTTGATAGATTAGGTATTGAGGGCATTAGTATTTCATCGAGTAGGTCCAAGGTCTTGCTGTATCTCTCTACAGCCAGATACCTTGTGTATTCCTAGACCAAACTTCACGCGCTATGACACCGTGCTCTCAGCCATTAGTTTCAGCCACCATGGGAAAAAAGTTTCTATGTCATTTACTCCTCATATCTTTTTAATCAGCAGCAGGTTTTCTTCTTTAGTCATTGCGTCCAGCTTGCTTGCTTCATGCCGTTGCTGCGAGCAGCACCTTTGTTCAGCAAGCAAAGTAGAGGTGCTTTTTTCACTGCGACATTCTTCTTACGTCTGGAACTCAACTGAGGACCGCCGTTTACACTTCGTTCTTGCATGCGGAGACTGCCACTTCTACTTCTTCCTTGCAGTGGAGAACAAGAGCTCTCACTTTCTTGCAGTCGAGATCATTCTCAACAATCGTCCACTCCTCTTTGTTTGGAGTCAGTTTTGATCATCGCGCTTGTTTCTTCCCGGTGGGAACGTCGTCCACTCCCGCTGTTTGTCATCACTTTCTTTTATCTTCCACTGCTCGAACTACTCCTGGGACTTTGTCTCCGAATGAGTCTAGTAGTGGGACTTCGTCTTCGAATGGCAAGCCATGACCACACATACTTTCAAACCTGCTATAGTGCACCTTGCGATTCGATGTTTGTCTTGCATTGCTTTTTATTTGATTCGTCCTTTTGCATGTACCGACACCCGTTTAGTTTTTCTTTCTTGCAGACGTTTACTTCTACGGCTTTCACATGTAAGTGCTTCTTTTCAGTTTGAACATTGTGTCTGTGCATTGTCTACAATGTCTAGTGATTGTGAACATGATGATGGAACCAGTGATGATAAATCTATTGACTTGCCTTCAAGCCCTACATGGAGT
Source organism: Asterella californica (assembly GCA_036924285.1). Classification (NCBI taxonomy): domain Eukaryota; kingdom Viridiplantae; phylum Streptophyta; class Marchantiopsida; order Marchantiales; family Aytoniaceae; genus Asterella; species Asterella californica. The sequence continues at coordinate 20,047,731 of JAYKYS010000008.1, forward strand.
CCGCCACTAGTGTCATATAGCCCTCCTCGGTGTATTCTGCACTCTATCAAAGTCACATGTAAGCACAGTATCGGAGGATATCAGTGTGAAGTCAATCATTTCTCTCTTCTTTCGATTCTTTCGTCATATCTGTTGCTGCCCACTCGTTTGCTCTCCTTCTCGAAATCAGAACGGTACGTTCACCAGAAGTTGTGTTTATATAGACTTCCGATTCTATTCAAAACCTCTTGAATTTCTTTTACCACGCTTGGATTATGTTAAGATATGTTATGCTTTTCCGAGAGATACTGAATGTTTCTAGTGTATAATAGGTCCATTTCTGTATATTGAGACCTAAGAGTTGTGGCTTATCCTAAAGGATTCGTGCTCGATTTACTTCTGCTATCCCAAGTTCCTTCACTGCCAAGAAGACGAGACGCTCTTAAAACCCGTCGTTACATCCGTAGGCATGCAGAAAACTTTACAGTGCATCTGCCATGCTCTAAACACCAAAGTCTACCAGATAGGTTGCAAGCATTTAGCATATCCTTCTGATGCAGATGCTGCAAGCAGCACACGCAAAGCGTGCTAGCAACCCACATGTTCTCGTATGAAAAAAACACAGTTTCTGAAAACTCTTGAAGTTTTTGTTCCAATCAATCAGACTTGTGGTGACCTTGACTTAGCTTGTTGGGGCACCTTGTGTGCGTTCTGCAGCAGGAATGTGACAGTGGTTTGATCTCTGTGGAAAGAGGAGGAGCATTCTTGCATCTTCACGTCCACGGAGTACTCTGTCTACAGATCACGAGCACTATAGACGTGAAGAACAAACTCATCATTGTCTTAGGATGGAAAGGTGACAATAGGTCTTTAGGAGGGGAATTATGTGTCAAAAGACTCAACAACAGGGACCTTCCTACTTCGTGATTGACTATTGTATGAAGGATAAGTATGAAGTTCATCACAGTTCTTCCATGAAAAACATCACTAACGCCATGCTCGCAGATGGGGACTAACTTTTCACGCTGTTTGGAGCCGCTGATACCAAGAGTAGAGTGAAATTGAACAGCAACAACATATTGCAAGGAGCGTTCTCATACAACAAATATACAAGTCAACATCCGCTGATTAGCACTCTGCAGACGTGTTTATGGTCCATGGTTAGATCGGGGAGGTATGTTTCATCCTGCAAGTGGTTGATGGATAACGATTTACAGCAAGCAAGAAGCGAAACGCAATGGAAATCCATTGTCCACCTAGAGACCACCACCATGAGAAATATTCATACCATATGCTTTTATCGTAATGAACAAAGATGTTATTTCAGCACATCAGAAGACGAGGAAAGATCACTCATTCTACCATCACCAATAATGGACATTCTATGTCCTCTATTTGAAACCGTTCAAGCGTTGCCGGACTACATTCTCCTCTGTTCAGCATTGCTTTGAGACACAACCGTCAGACGCATTGTCGAAGATAATATGATACTTCAGTATATGCAGAAACACTTTTACTTTTACTTGATTGTCTTCACTATGTGCACAGACGATTTCCAAGCGGCCGATCTAGCATCAGCGTCATACTGCCACATGTCGTCACCAGGTCAGCATGCACATATGTGTGTCAGCCTCATGTCAGCCCTCGCTGTCACATCATCGTCATATCAGCATATCACCTCAGCAAAAGGTGACATGTGTCATTTTTCACAACGCACTTTTTAGTTTATTGACACGTCAAAAAATATCACGTCAACACTTGTTCTACCACATCAGCGTCATGATGTCTCAAGACTCGAAAAAATGAACTGACCGTAACTTCTTCGTCTTGGACCCGTTCGTAACGATAAATTAATGTCAGTAAAAGGTCAGCTCGATGACATTAATATCTCGCAAAGCAAAATCATGTGAAAGTTGATGAAGGAGTGCAATGAGACATGCATGAATATCGACCTCATCCGAAGTCTATCGTTTGACCGTTTGGATTTCTACACTTTCACATTGTGTGATAGTATTCAATGGGTCCGAATCTGCAAGTGCAGTGGCATTGTGACAAGAAGAACTTTACGAACACGAGCACGTGATTGTGCATGGATGATTTCTGGGCTTTTCTTTGCAACTGACCTGTAGAGTGAAAGGGGTCTGAATTCAGAAGTTTCATCCTCTTCTTGGACTCGAATTGAAAAGTGACATTTGGACCGGCACCTTATCACTAAAACTCAGCAGTAGAGTTGAAGTTCAGTAGAGTGGGATCTTTAAACAAAAAGAACAAACCAAAAATTATATTTCAGAAACCATGAGAATGAAAACCGGGTGCTGGAGGAACATGTTTTGAGTGTGCGAACTCGTGAAAGCTCACTCGTACGAAGTGTCAAAACTGCATTTGCTCTTCCAAAGATCACCCTACAGGAGCCCGTCTCGTTACATGTAAATTATCAGTACGGTACGGCTTCATCCCGCAGCGAAAATCTAAACTTGTTATTATGCAGTGAATGACTTTATCCTCGACTGTTACTATTGCACGCATCAGTAAAAAATATCGATCTAGATAATGTGGGTGCCGTTGTCGTGTCGTGGATCGACTCCTACCAGAAAATCTTTTTTTGATACTTATCATTATCACTCCAAAAACACTCATAGGATCAAAAATGAGCTTTTTGCACAACTTTGGATCTTCACTTTCATTACATCGATGTGTAGAGCTCGTTGTCAACTTTCCATAAGCACTTCGTCTACTTCAATTGGACGCCTAGTGGAGAAGTTACGAGACTCGACGGATGGGAAAAGCAAGCTAGGCCCTAGCTTACGACCTTTTGCACAACTTTGGATCTTCACTTTCATTACATCGATGGGTAGAGCTCATTGTCAGCTTTCCATGCGCACTTTGTCTACTTCATTTGGACGCCTAGTGGAGAAGTTACGAGACTCGAAAGATGGGAAAAGTAAGCTAGGCCTCAGCTTACGGGCTTTTTGCACAACATCGGATCTTTACTTTCATTACATCGATGGGTAGAGCTCGTTGTCAACTTCCCATGGGCACTTCATCTACTTCATTTGGACGCCTAATGGTGAATTTACGAGACTTAAAAGAAGGAAAAATCAAGCTAAGCCTTAGCTTACTATTGCTGACTGGGTATTTGCGGCTCTTGGCGCTATACTAAAGACGCAACGGGCCTGGTTGCTCATTATCAGTGAAAACTTGTACGTACAGCGACTGACGTAAGTGGACAACTTAAGGGGTTAGTTTGTTTCTGTGATCTGTCGGTGGACGGTTTGGAGAATTGAGAAGTCTAATGCATGCACACAAGGTGTCATTGGGTTCATATCTGTGCATGCTATGTGTGGTTTAAGACGATTCTTGAAGAGGCGAATCGAGGAGTGCGTTCTAGGGAAAATTGAGACGTAGAGAAGGTTTTTGGAGGACTTTAGTGACACGTGAAAGAAAGTTGGACCGTTCGAGCTGTTCCGGAGTCCAAACGTGTTGTCTTTGAATCCATCGGGATCAAAACACCGAGTTCTTCTGGTAATTGAAGACGATACGAAGTTTCATCGGACGATTTGAGAGATCTGAAGAAAATTGGCTCGCAAGGAAGTGCTTACGTCCGTCTTTTGTCGTCTACGACCTAAGATTAGGTTGTTCTTCGCGATCGGTGAGCCAAGCTCTTCGTTCTTGGTGCCCACGCAATCAACGAGTCTTCATCTACGCATAGGAGAAGACCGTCTGTGGATTGGATTGTTGGTTTGGGTGTGGTAAGCGAGTTTGAGTCACAAGGAGTCGATTTACGTCAGTTTTTTTGCATCATGTGATCAAATTTCTTGCGTGGTTTTGCACAGAGAACTCCACACGGCTTGTTTGGAGTCTCGTTGGATTCAAGGTAACTAGATCTATCTACCAGTGAAGATTGATATCAGATCAGACGATCCGTTTGGACGGTGTGTGCGATTTTAAGTCGTAGGGAGGAGTTTTTGAAGATTCGGTCACCTACGACTGTAAATCGATGATATCTCAGCTGTCGAGAGTTGGATCTAAAGGTTTCTTCGGTCAACGGAATCGAGGAAAAAGACCCTATCGACATCTGAAGACCATTTGACGAAAGGAGAAAGTTCTCAGGTAGGCCTTTCTCAGTTCTTTCGCTACGAGTTTTACTCTTTTTGAGTTCGTCAGAGATCTAGTTGGTTATGTACAACTTGTGGTAACTAGCTTTAGTTAAAGGCTTGTACGTGGATGTTGTTTGGACTTGGGTTTGAATCTTGTGATGCTGACTCTTTTTGTTAGCAAAAAGATGTTTCTCTTGGTTTGAGCTACACTTCGATAGTTTTGGGTCTGGGTTGAGATTCAAGGACTCGTTTTAGGAGGTTTTGAAGCAGATTACATACCACTTTGGTCTGTTTCTCAGTTTTGTGTTCTTAAGGAGAAAGAACCGATAGTGTATATACACTGGGAGTTAATATATATTGCGACGCTCGTTTTCGTGCTTATTTCTCTCTTTCTTGTCTCTGTTCAACACACTACATCTCCACAGCCATGAACCTCATGTTTTCTTGGACATCCTTCACGCAAAATTTGACACGATACGATGGTGAACTCGACGTGAAAGTCTGGGATGGAGATTTCTTTTGTGTCTGAACTTTGAAGAGTAGATTGATAATCATGAGTGGGGAGGAAAAAGGTGATGGAAATAGAGCTAGTGGTTTGGGTGCATTGCCAAATGTGCAATTGGATCCGGCGACTACATCGATGTTTCAAGCTTTCACAATGTTCTTAAGGCAACAACAGTCTGATGAGCAGAATGAAGCTTTGGCGACAAAGACGCTTCAAGCGGTGATCAGCAAGATTGATCAATTCGATGAGAGAGATGTCTCAAGATATTCGAGGCATTATGTGAAGAAGACGGAACTGAATCGGATATCAGAAGATGATATGATTGAAACATTTGAGTTGGTAGCAGCTTTAGAGATTAGAGATCATGTTAAAATGCTAACGAAGCATTTTGACAAAGATTGGGAGACGTTTGCTCGTGCATTGATGGATGAGTACTTCTTGGAAGACTCTGATCGTGTCACCAAGAAGTCATTCTTGGAGTGGGTTGGCAACCGAGGAAGGGTTTACAAGCTACTGAGTTGCTCAAGGAGTTTGAGAAACAGTTTTCTAGATTGATTAGGACGGAGAAGTTGACGCTGCCATCCGACAAGAGTTATTTCTTCGGTCTGTAGATGAGAAGCTGCAAGAAAGGCTGGAGGTACTTCTGGAGGATCAGGAGAAAGATGATGGATTGACCAGTAGTTGGAAGAAAGTTGAAGAAGCGGTTGGTCTACTTACCAAGAGGGAGCAAAGACGAGATAAAGTTTTCATTAAGAGATCGGCACCAACACCGATTGCTGTAGCACCTGTTCTTGTGATTCGACAAGTGGTTTCTGTTGCTAGACAGATGGTATCAGTTGCTCTAGTTGTTTCGGTTGTCCAAGGACTTATAGTATCTCTGAAGAAGGATGATTCAAACCTTGAGGAGATCATGCGTGGAATGCGAGACCTGCAGATCAAGCTCATAAGATTGGAGGAGCAAGGGTCTACAAGCGGAGCAAAACTCATTGGGAAGCAAGGTTGGATCCAACAGTGTCATCGGAATCATTTCACATAGTAATCGGGATCAACGTGAATCATTTCACATAGTAAATAATTCACCTCTTTGTCATGAGTTAGTCTCATCGCACTGATCACTATTATCGCATTACTTGGCGGTTACGTGTTGCATTTCAACTCCGACACTTGAGTCTAGTAGTTCTAGAAGTTAGCTTAATATTATTTCTAGTCCTTTACGCATATGTTTGACATCTTTGTATATGGTGTTAACACTATTATGTTATATATTTTTTGAGTCATAGTAGGTTGATAGTATGTTTTTTATCTTGTTCAAGCATTTGTACGCTTTTGTATGAGACTTCATACTTATCTACGATGTTCAAGATACATAACTTAGGTTTATTGTGTTGATAGAGTTAAGCTCATGGGTTGTACTTACATGTCGCCCATGCATGCTTTCTAGCTTGTTTAAGTTATCTTTTAAGATTACGTGTCATTTTACATGTCTTCGCAGGTAGTTTAAGATTTACGCTGATAATTTAGAGGCTTGACGTGGTAACCTACGTGTGAAATTAAGTTACCACGTGGACCAAAAGGACGGGGAAGTAGAGCTATGAATTCCCATTGGTTCAATTTTTGTCCTCTGTGAAACTCAACTTAGAAGCAAGGGTCTTAAGGAGAGTTTGAGCTTTTGGTAGAGACATTGAGAAATCAAGAACAATGTGATAGAACTCATCGTGCAAGTCAATGTAAGTGAAAGTTTTGATCGATTTGGAGCAATAAAGAAGGAGTTATTGTGGTACCCACAAATTACAGGATTCACAAATTTTTGAAAATTTTAAGATTAATAACTTGTTAACTGAAGAAGCGTTGTTACTTAAGATTACGGCTTCTTTAGCAGGAAGATGATCTTAAGGGCTGTTTGTAATAATAAGTTGACTTCTTCGGAAGACGGCGGAAGACACGCATCTTCCGGAAGACGGCAACCATGGAAGCTTAACCACGTAAGGAGTAGGTGCACCTACCAGGTAGCACCGAGAGATTAGGTAGGTCAGGAGGGTCGAAACTCCTAAACTGCGGGGAAGATGCACAGGAAGCGCATTAGCACAGAAACCTACCTGCTTCCCGCATCGAGAGATTGGAGAACGAGAAGATCGATTCAGGCAGCGAGTTGATTTGAGTGAGGAAATCAGCGAGTGAAATCTAGTGAGGTTAGATCGATTCGAAGCTAGAATAAAGACGAAGTCGAATTGCTGAGCGCAGAAGAGTGTCGAGCTGAAGACGGTTTTCTGTGAGCTCCCGGAAGCTGACATTGGAGGGTGGCTGAGTAGAATCGAAGGTGGAATTGAGACGTAGCCAGAAGCTGACCGCAGAAGTAGCCTTCTGGGGTCGCGTTGGAGCTAGAACTAGAGACAAAAGCGCGCAGAAGATCGAAGACAGCTCAGGAAGTCGACAGAAGACAGTAGAGGTTCTTCTCATGTTCTCTTTCCTTCCCCACTGCTTCTCGCCTTTGTTTGGTATCCCCCGCGCTTCCTCGGTTGTTTGCAGGCAGCCTGATCGATCAATCCCCCACCCCTATTTTCCTATTGTGACATTGGGTGCGAAGCGCTGCCCAATTTCTGTCAGACATCTTCCTACTTCTTCCCGAGTTCAATTCGAGCTTCCCTACTCCTAGCCCTCAAATTGGAGATCCCCGCTATCAATTTCTCTATCCTACCATCTCCTCTACTCCCGAAACCTTGAACAAAAGACGCTTCGGAAGATTGGAACATCTTCGGAAGACTGTCTTCAGAAGACGCTTCAGTAGCTGATTGTCTTCAGAAGTCGACTGTGCACAATTCGTATCAAGAGTGGATTTGCTTTGCTTTTGTGATAAGAGAGGCTTGGTACGAATTCCGAGTGGCTTGGTGAGTTGTTTGTTATTTCGAGAAGTTGGAAGTCGGGAACTAGGCCTGTGCCTCCCGGTCTTCCAAGCTTCTCAAATCCACATCTTCCTAGAGAGACTAGAAGACTGGAAGGGCGGGCAAAATGCGCGAGAAGACGTGAGGGTCCACTTCGGGTCTCTTCTGTCCGACCCATAGCAGCCCATTCCTTCTTCTTCCTGAACTTAGGAGAGAGTCGTGAGAAGTCTTGCCGGCAGAATCTAGAGAGAATGGTCGAGGGTCATGTCTTCCCATCGAGCAGCAAGCTTCTTCTGAGTGTGTATGAGAGGTGAGAAGTCAGAAAAACAAAGTGCAAATGTCTTGAGTCTGTTGTGAGGATAGATTGCGTGTAGGAAGGAGAAGACAGGTGAGACCAGTGAAGGGAAGCCTGACTTCGAGAGGTCTTCCGAGAAAGACATTGAATCGGAAGCTGTCTTGGGGGTCTTCCCAGAGGTCACTGTCATCGCAGGAGCCCGCAATCATCTTTTGAACCTGTTGTGCACTCTACGTTTCGCGAATCTTGTATCTTCTGATAGGAAGTAGGATGTAATGCAAGGTGGGTTGTCTTCTTAGGAATCCATGCGAGGTCTTGCTTAGGATTGTTTAGATATAGCTCGGAAGACGAGAGCTATCTAGGAAGTACTGTTAGAATCCCGGAAGACGGAGTAGCTGTCTTCTGGAAGACTAGTTTCGTCTTCTGAGAAGTAGAAGTTAGACTGTGGGCACTTGGGAAGGACTGAGCCTTCAGCTCACAGTAACTGCGTGTGGCTTAGTCCAATGTGGTGCCCACAAATTACAAGATGCACGAATTTTTGAAATTTTTAAGAATAATAACTTGTTTGTATAACTGAAGAAGCGTTGTTACTTAAGGTTACGTCTTCCTTAACATGAAGATGACCTTATGAGCTTTTTAATAAGAAGTGGACTTCTTCGGAAGACGACCGTCTTCGGAAGAGCGTCTTCTCAGTTGCGTCTTCAGAAGACGGGAAGACGGCGGAAGATGAGAAGACGACGGAAGACACATGTCTTCCGGAAGACAGCGACCGCGAAGGCCTAACCACGAGTTTTCGGGTAAAATAGTAGGTGTACCTACTGGGTCGCACCGAATAGGTAGGTAGGTCGGGGAAGACACCTAAGGTCGAAAACCCCTAATCTACGGGGAAGATGCGTAAGGAAGCACATTAGGCGCATTCCAACTTCTCGCAGCACAGCGCGCTTGAGAAGATCGATTGGAGAGAGTGAGCTTCGCAAGTAAGCTTTGAGAGAAGAATCGAGTGAGGACATCGAGATAGGAGAGAACCCGTTGGCAGCTAGACGAAGGGCGAGACCGAATTTCTGAAGCACAGAAGGCAGAAAGCGAAAGCGTTTTTGTGATCTCCCGAGAAGCTGACATCAGAGAGTAGCGAGTAGAATCGAAGGTAGAATCGAGGCGTGGTCAGAAATTGACAGCAGGCGCCGTCGAGAGGAGTCGCATTGGAGCTAGGACAAGAGCCAGAAGCGCGCGGAGGTCGAAGGCAACTCAGGGAGCAGAAGAAGATTGTAGAGGTTCTTCCCCACGTTCTTTCCCCTTCCCACTTCTTCTCGCCTTTGTCTGGTATTCCCCGCGCTTCCTTGGTTGTGTGCAGGCAGCCTGATCGATTACCCCACCCCCCATTCTTTCTATTGACACATTGGGCGCGGAAGCGCTGCCCAATTTCTGTCAGACATTTCTTTGCTTCTTCCCGAGCTCAATTCGAGCTTCCTTACTCCTAGCCCTCAAATTGGAGATCCCAGCTATCAATTTCCCTACCCTACTACCTCTCTACCCCCGAAACCTGGAACAGAAGACGATTTGGAAGATGGGAACTATAAACCCTCCGCGGTCCTATCGATCAACTACCCCCCGATCTCTTAACCTCCACGATCGTCATCCACGAATCTGCAACATGTCGGGCCTGTCTCTCACTCAGGGGTCACCTCTGATGGCTTTGATGGAAGCACACCATGAACTTGAAGGGAAAATGCTGAGTTCACTCATTCATACACCCACAAACTTATCAACTAAAAATCTCCTTAAACACATCAACTAAAATCCTCCATTCTAACGACGTCTCTCAAGTTCTCACATGCTAAAAATATCCCACACTCTCTATATTACTCAAGTTGTCATTACGACAATGTGAAAACAAGGATGAGGAGCTCTTCTCTACTCCTCTATTTATACATTCTAGGTTTTTACTTTGGTACCCTCGGTAACTCAGCCGTAACTACTTTTACCGGATTTTACTAAGATATTACTTAAGGTAAAAGCATTGATCACATGGGCTTTTTACCTTTTCACATGGGCTTATTCCTTCAAAGTCAACAACTTCTAGAAGGATTCTGGAATATTCTCAAGGAATCTCGAATTTCCACCCCCTCTCTACACTAGGACCCACTAAAAAGGAAACATGTGGAATCTCTTCTTGTTTTTAATGCCCACAAAGTCCACAACTTTAATCCAACCACTAATATCAAGTCAAAAAGGAGATAAGGGATACTTTCCACCTCCTTTCTACCTTTTAGACAAGATGACAAGATAGTAGTGCTCACTCTTTAGCAAATATCTGAATTCTGCCAAAAGTACAGCTAAGTTTAACCATAACTAACTTTTAGATAGTCATGACTAACTTGATACATCCTTAAAGTACTTTGGCAGCCAATAAACATTCTCAACACTTAGTTATAACTAACCACCTTACTAATAGACAAACTTCCTATGTGTAACATAGGTCGTTACATTTTATCCCCGGACTAAATATTCGCTCCGTCCTCGGAGTGAAGAGAGCTTTCGTCGATGAAACAACTTCAACTTGTAATGATTTACTCGATCAAATCTCCTTCCTCCCAGCTCCTGAAGGTCATATGTGAAGTTGCTCCACACCTTATCTACAACAAAAGGACCAAAATATCTCGGAAGAAACTTCTTCCTAGCCCTCTTGAATCTGATAGCATCATACAACATAACCCAATCTCCGACTTGAAAAGGTTTTACCTCCCTCTTGCTCAACCGTTTGTCGTAACTCTTCTTTTGATACGCTGTCATGTTGTGGGACCAGTTAGTATGTAAATTACGCGTATAAGTGCGTTTTGCACATAATTGTAGAAGTTGTGGTGTAATGGGATCTAAAACATTGCTCTTATGAGCTTAGAATGCACTATTATCTGCTGGGGGTCTCCATGAGGCAGAAAAGGACAAGGTTGAGTCCTTTAGCTTCCCATTGGTCCACCCAAAAGTGAAGATAACTTGTCTTCTACCGAAGTGTGCGCTCTGGGAGGTTCGGGGGCACTTTGACGAGGGATTTTGAAGATCAGAGGGCATGGGCGGAGAGCTCTCGACGGGAGGAGCAATCTGACCACAAATTTCACTCGATTTGGAGGTCCAGGGCATACGTTATGACGATTTGAAGTTCATAGAGTGATGAGAGTACAAGAGTTTCTCTTCCGATTGTAAGATTAAGGGGTTTGAGTGATTGAGCCGTCAGATTAAGACCAGATTTCATGGGCTTGTAGTCTGTCAGCTGCTGAAGCTCTGACCACAAATTTCACCACCGGATGTTGTGCGGATTGAGCGCAATGGCGATTTGAAGACAACGGGGTGCAGAAAGCTGTCAATCTGAAGCAGCGAGTTTGCAGATTTATGGAGGACGATCAGAACGGTCAAATCGGCTCAAATTTCCTGTGTAGTGAGTTTACCTTCTGAATTGATAGCACAGGAAGTTGGAGTGGAAGTGGACGGTTCATTTAGTCGAAGAAGCTTCTGTCCTGAATCTGAGATTGGAAGTGCGTGTTAGTTTCTGTGGATTTGTGTTAATTGTGGGAGGAGATCTAGCCGTCAGATCTTCCTGAAATTTGACCTGTAAGTAGAGATTTTAGTATCCTACCTACGTGGCAAGTTTGAGAGGAGACTGAATTGTAGATCTGTATCTATCATGTGTGAAAGTTCGCTGTTTTCTCTGCCGCGTTGTATCGGCAACGATATCTACTCTAGGTCTCGAGTCTTGTTACGGCAGCTGGCAGAGAAGCGTCCAGTGTGACGTTTGTGTTGCTTTGGGGTGTATTCTAGGCGTAGATGAGACTTTAGCGACCTACGTTGTAACCACGTCATGTGGTTGTCAGGTTCGCACTCAACGTGGCAAAGTGCGATCCTTGACCTGTAAAGTCGACTTCCTATCTAGCCTAGTCTCTTGTATTAGGACACGTTACGGTGCATGCATTAGAACCTTTCAACCCGACGACCTACACGTGGATGAGTATGACGGCACCAAACATGCGATGTGCATGTGTGCCACCTCATCGGTCCGTGTGGCTGGGGTTGTTCTGTTAGGGGACTTGCACCTATCCTTCTGTGGGGGTTCTAAACCTTTAAGCAGAGGGGAGTGACTTGTGTGGGGGATTCGATCTTGAGAAATCCAAGAGATTGTTCGTGGAGAGATCGTGGTGATCCTATGAGATTGTATCAGATGTTTATGGATCGATATACCTTTGTAGTTGGAGTGCACATGTGGTGAGAGATGGACGAAGGACTCTACTTACCGCCCAGATTCCCTTTTCGAAACCCTTTCTCGATTAAACTGATGTATATGGAACGAGTTCACTTTCGACAGTTTCTGATAGGATCCTTCGGGCATAACTTTACCGCGCAAGTCATGCTCTCGCCTGTCCCTGTGATCTTACCTGTTGTCACTTACGGCCAAGAATGGGATCTCACCGTCTTTATCCTCATCTAACGAAGGATGGATCTAAATCAGCTCCCTCCTGTAAACTTTAACACCCAGTGCGAGATAAGACACATCTGTCGACCCAAAGCCATGTACGAAGCCCTAGTAGTGAGAAACTTTGGAGAGGAATACTACCGAGAGATCATGTCATCACATATCCCGTTTGTCGTGCCCATGATCATCCAACGTTTTCGTGTAGTTATCTTGACCCTTTACTGAGAGAAAGAAAGTGCTTAGTTATCGAGGAAGTTAGAGAGAAATCTACGAGATACTAGTCGTTCTGCTGTGCACTGATCACTAGCCACAGCCAGAAGGTACGCCCTTGCTCAAAGGAAAGGCTCTCGCTACGACAACGCCTGAGCTCGTTCCATCCGGATCATTGCTACCGCTCGGGTCTCTTCCAACTCCATGAGTTGCTCCCTTCTTGATCTGACCACGTCTTCTCCTCTCGACCTCTTCAACTTTCGTTGAATAGTTTGAAAAGTATCCAATTCGAATTGGATCGGCAACTTGGACTCCACTCCATAAACCAGTCGAAATGGGGAGTATCCAGTAGAAGTCTTTGTTGTCGTTCGGTACTTCCATAAGATGGCATGTAGCCTCTTATCCCAAGTATGTTTCGCAGTTTCAACACCAGCGTCTTTGGCGAGCATCATACAAAGTGTAAGATTGGTCTTCTCCGCAAGACCATTAGCATTTGGTTTGTATGAGGTCGTTACTCGTGGCTTGATAGAAAAGTGTTGTAGCATAGCAGTAGTCATGCTCCTTACAAACTCTCCTCCTCTATCTGAGACCAACTCTAACGGACATCCAAATCTCGTGATGATCCTCTCCCATAGGAATCTACCGACTTCTGTTTCATTGGTCTCTCTCAAAGGTCTAGCCTCTACCCACTTGGTACAATAGTCAGTGGCGACTACAATGTATCTATTACCTCGAGGTGTCTTATTAAGAGGACCTACAAAGTCAATACCCCATTTCTCAAACGGCCCTAATACTGGAATTGATCTTAACGGAGGTGTTCTAGTAGACTTTAGAGCAAATGCTTGACATACGTCACAAGTTTTGCAATAGTCTAAACACTCTTTGAAAATCCCTCTCCAGTGATAACCCGCATCCAAAATCTTGAAGGCTGTTATCTTACCAGCAAAGTGACCTCCGCAAACAGTTCCGTCGTGAAACTCGTGCATTAGCTTGAATGCCTCCTTCTGACCAACTGCTCTCCTTAGTAACCCATCTGCTCCTTGATGAAACAGAATTCCCTCCACCATGGTGTAAGGTTTGCATCTCTTGATCAACGCGTTACGTTCTCGGGTATGCATACCTTCTGGAAAAGAGTCATCTACAAAGAAACTCCAGATTTCCTTGTACTCGTCCGGTATCTCCTCGATGCTTGTGATGGTCATCAGATGCTCGTCTGGAAATGAATCATCAAACGGTTCTTCTCCCTCATCATCATAAGCCCTTGACAAAAGATCAGCATTTGCATGCTTCTTCCCTGGTCTATCTTCGATCACATAATCGTATTCTGTTAGAAGGATCTTCCAACGAGCAATACGACCTTCGGCATTAGGCTTATTAAAGATATACTTTAAAGCCTTGTGATCTGTGACTATGGAAAATTTCCCTCCTAGCAAGTAGTGTCGAAATTTCTTCAATCCAAAGATCACCGCTAATCCTTCTCGTTCAGTCACGGAGTAATTCTTCTCCGCTGGAACCATCTGCCTACTAGCATAAGCTATAGGATGATCATGCCCATCTCCATCTAGCTGACTTAATGTACATCCGATTGCTACATTGGAGGCATCCGTATACAAAATAAATGCTTTACTCCACTCAGGTTTAGCAAGTATAGGAGCTGTCACTAATGCCTTTTTCAGCTCCTCAAATGCTTCCTTTGCCTTCTGATCATGCACTATCAAGCCAAAATCAACTCCATTCTTCATGTACATAGTCAAAGCTATTGCTTTGTTTGAGAAGGAAAAGACAAACCTACGATAATATCCAACCATGCCAAGAAACTGCCTCAACTTTGTCAAGTTGATCGGAAATGGAAGATCCACAATCTTCTTCACCTTCTCAGGATCTACCGCAATCCCATTCTTGGAAATGATGTGCCCTAATAGCAGACCTTCTTCGCAGCCAAAGATGCACTTCTCTGGATTTAGAGAAGCGTTGGCTTGCTCCAACCGCTGCAAAACTTTGATCACATGATCAAAGTGGTCCTCCTTTCGTCCGTACACACAGAAATCGTCAATGAAATCCCGAACAAACTTCCCTATGAATGGTTCAAACACCTTGTTCATGAACCTTTGAAACGTGGCCGGAGCATTACACAATCCGAATGGCATCACCCGAAATGCAAATGTTCCCCAAGGAGTAGTGAAAGTAGTCAACTGTTGGTACTCTTGTGCTATCTTGATCTGGTTATACCCACTATAACCATCACCAAAGTTGTACCACTCATGACCAGCAACTTCCTCCAAAATCTCATCTATAAATGGTAGAGGATAATAATCCTTCTTGGTAACTGCATTCAGCTTCTTATAGTCTATGCACACTCGCAGCTTACCATTTTTCTTCTTGACAATCACAATGGGTGAAACCCATTCTGAGTTCTCCACCTCATAGATGAAACTCGCCTCCTTCAACTTGTCTATCTCCTCCTTGACCATCATTGCCGTTATGGGATTGACCCTTCTCTGCTTCTGTCGAACTGGTCTTACGTGCTCCTGCAATTCGATTCGATGAGTCTCGAGAGTCATCTCCTTCAAATCCTTGTAGCTGAAAGCAAACACATGGATATATTTTCGAAATATATCTAGGAATCTACTTTTCTCTTCTTGAGTGACATTGATACCAAACTTCAGGGTAGAGAGTCTTCTCACAATCTCTGCCTCACTCAACTCTTCTTTGTCAGGATCTTTCTCCACTGCTGGTCGAGGCAACAAGTCAATAGCACTAAGCTGATGTAATGATTCATCTCGACCAAATCCTTCTTCCTCAGACGAGGATTCTTGATCGTAAGAATCTCCGGTATCTACTTCTGATACACTCTGATCATCCTCCGTATCAGATTCCCAATAGTCACTAGTGGATCTATCAGAGTCAGAAGTCACAACTCCAACACCCGAGAGAGGAACTATCACTCTATGATCTCTAGGCACAATCCGTAAATATCTCTTGTGCCACCTATCAGTGGTGCGCACAGCTCTCAACCAAGGCCTACCTAGGAGCAAATCATAACTAGAGTCCTTTAACACTTGAAAGGACATCAACGTTTGAACTCCCATCACAGACACGACCACCTTCTCTAACACATCAAGAGGTCTTACCCGTTGCTTGTTAGCCATCCCCACGACAATGCTAGCCGGGCGAGTTGGTTCCATCCCCAACTTCTTCATCAACCTCTCTGATATGACATTTACAGCCGATCCTCCATCCACCAATACGTCAGAGACGTAGTGACCATTCAACCGGACTTCAATCTTTGAAGCCCTAGTGCATACCTCTGAAGCATGCACATCCACCACACCAACTCCCACAGACTTTGATGTTTTGCTCTTGGGTTTCTTCTTCTTGCTTCTCTTAGAACTCAGTCCTCCTCTGAGTTCCCTTCGTAAGCTGGGATTAAGTGCGATCAGTTGTCCAACAGTGATGTTGGCTTTCTGAGCACCCACATCTTCAACCACATCATATCCCGCTTGGGAAGATGAAATGGTGAAATCCGCCATCCCCAGCTTCCTTCTTGGCTCCCTTGGTGTACTCGAAACATTACTCGAACGAGTACTTCTACTAGCTGATTCCTCCATGAAAACCGGTTCATCAGAAAATCGAGTTCTTTTCCTTTCTTGAGCTAAAAGCTCCACCGGTGCATGAGAAGAGTTTGAACTCTCTCCTTTCTCGTAGATGGGATCTTGCACGACATCGATAGTAGCCACCCCCTTGTCTCGTCCTTGTGATGGATTTCCTCCACCCACATTCATTCTGATAGCTTCGGCACCTCTTGCTCCGTTGTTAGGACAATTTCGCTGGAAATGAGAACCTCCACACGTCCAACAAGTGATTCCTCCAAAGTTACCTTGATTTCCTCGGTTGGGATTGTTGTCGTAACCTCTTTGACCTCCTTCTCCACCTTTGTTCCTCCATTCTCGTAACTGCATCACGTTTATCTTGAGATCCGCAAGAGTATCGGTGATGCTCTTCAGCTCGGCATGAAAATCAGAGGTGGCAGTAGACATCGTTGTTGGGACAAACGGTCTTGGCACCACCGTTGGAGTAGGAGCTGACGTTGAAGCAATCACCAATTGTGATGGTGCAGGTGCGATCGTTGTGACTATACTAGGAGTCGGAGTTGACACCACAGCAGCATGATGAGGTTGGATGATATCTCCTTCATCCAAACTCTCTTCCATATTTGTCGCAATCTTGATGGCCTCCGCTTTGGTTGCTGGCTTCTCGTACCTCACTTGGGTTCGAATTGAAGGCCTCAACCCTCCCACCAAGTTCTTGGTCAGCACTGCTCCAATCCTCGCCATCGTTAGTTCCACATTGTCTCCACTCTTCCGTAGGACCGTCCGAAATCGCTGCTCCAACTTATCCACCCTTTCGGCATATTGCCGAACTTTCTCATCGTCACGTTGCTTCAAATGAGTAAGCTCCACCATGAGCTTCTCATAACTCTCTTCTGGAAGAAATTCTTCGATGAGTGCATTACTCAACGTCTCCCATGTGTCCTCAATTGCACCAGGTGTCTTGCTCTTCACTCGGTCGTCATATCACGTAAGAGCAAAATCTTCTAAAAACTCTGGCAGTAACAACACCCATTCTTCCTTCCTTCTCACGTTGTTTCCGATGCAACCCCTTTTGAAGTCTCGAACAAACGGTTCTACATCTTCATTGTCCTTCTCATGAAACACGGGTAGCTTTCCCATCTTGTAACTACTCTTTCTACTCTTCTAATTTTTGTGCAATAACTACTCGCTTAAAAGAGTACGAACATCACCAATTCCATTCGCGAATAATCTACCATTGGTAAAATGAAAGGAAATGGTTGTAACAACACCTCTTGTGTCATCTCTTCTCCCAAGGTAATCATGAGCCTGAGTCGCATCACCGTCTTCTCCACCATCCGAATGACGATCTCCATCACAACTCAGCCGAGTCCTCTTTTGAAGTCGACAACTTCTCCGTCTCAGCTCTTTGAGTCTCGTCCAACTTCTCGACTACTGACGTAAGTAGGGCGGCCACATCGACGCACTTGTGTCCTCTTGATAGATCACCCACTCCACAACTTGGACAAGGATCTTCGCCTAGAAGATGAATTGGCGCTGGTGACGATGGACCCACTCGAAGACTTAAATCAGTAAACTCCCGCTTCCCTTTAGCTCTCTCGGTTCTGATTCTAGTTGGACAATTCACTACTTTATGTCCCAACCCTCTACAGAAATAACACCACAAGTCGGTTTCTATTCTTCTCCTTGGAGATTCTACTTGAGGTTTTGTACTAGGGTTCTCAAACTCAACGATAATCTCTTTCGAGCTCTCTCCGACGCTTACTATGACATCTAAACCTTGAGGAAGGTTTCTAAGTCTAACTTTCCAATCTTTTGAATTTCCACTCATGTTGCACCTTCTCAACCATTAAGTGGACAAAATATCATAGAGGAAAATAATTCTACATTACTTTCTTAACTCTTCCGAGCTTTATATTGGAAATCGTGCATTATACATGCTATACACGAAATAAAATCTAATCTAAAATTAACTATCGAAGATATGATCCTCCTCACCATCGTTTGTACTCATCACAACAGACATCTTGAACTCACTCTTATAAGGATCCAACTCTACTTCACCAGGAGCATTCATGGCCTCCACAGTGAATGATGCTTTCATCTCGGTTTTCTTCAAATCTGCGCCAATGGTCGCGGAAGCTTCTTGGTATAGGGTAAAGAGGGCACCCCAAGTAGTATAGATAAGTGTTCGCAACTCATCTACACTTAACTTTGGCTTCTCCGACTCCGTTCGAACTCCTAAACGTCTCTTCTTCCACCTCGGCACCCGAACTGGATTCCCCATGAAGTATCTTCAAGACCTCCTTGTATGCCGAAACGTATATCTCTTAGTTGGTAAGAGATCTCTCCAAGATTTTTATGGTCTCCAGTAGCTCAACCTCCAAGCTACTAAATCATGAAGTTTCAACAAAAACTTCCCTAATCAAAAGAGATGGTGATGACTGTACAAATTTTCAGAGAACTAAAATTTGTATATTTTCACTTCTCTCATGGTTGTCAACCCCCTCTACTTTGAAAAATTCTTTCTCTCTCTTCAGACCTCATCTTCTCATGATTTCTTTTGTCCTGGATAGCTTATCAGCTACTCTAAAACACTGGAAAGTTTCTCAGGAAAATAAAATTCACAGAAAATCTGACAATGACTGTAAATTTTTTTTCAGATAATAGAATTCTTCAACTCTCACGAATAGACCCCCTCAACTTTGAAAATTCATTGCTCCCTCTCTAGACCACCTTTTCCTATGATTTCTTTTGTCTTAGATAGGTTATAAGCCAATCTAAAATACTGGAAAGTTTCACAGGAAAATAAAATTCACAGAAAAGTTGACAGCGACTGTACAAATTTTCCAGAGAGTAGAATTTCTAAACTCACAAATTTATGTCCTCTAATAACTTTTCTCTCCTCCTTTCTCTACAACTCTTGTTGCACCCTCTTTCAACTCTCCTCAAACCCTTTCTAAGTGAACAAGATGTAAAGAATGACTTCGAACGCGTCATATATCACTACGGGATACACGAAAGGTTCTAACGTTGCTAACATTGCGTTAGCTCTCTCTCCTCCCAACGTTCTCTCCATGTGCTCTCTCATAATCTCCTTTTGTCGAATATAGAACTGAACTCTAAACATCGTTCAACGATCCCTTCAAGTGAGGTCTCGGCAACGGAAAAATGTAAACCCTCCGCGGTCTTATCGATCAACTACCCCCTGATCTCTTAACCTCCACGATCGTCATCCACGAATCTGCAACATGTCGGGCCTGTCTCTCACTCAGGGGTCACCTCTGATGGCTTTGATGGAAGCACACCATGAACTTGAAGGGAAAATGCTGAGTTCACTCATTCATACACCCACAAACTTATCAACTAAAAATCTCCTTAAACACATCAACTAAAATCCTCCATTCTAACGACGTCTTTCAAGTTCTCACATGCTAAAAATATCCCACACTCTCTATATTACTCAAGTTGTCATTACGACAATGTGAAAACAAGGATGAGGAGCTCTTCTCTACTCCCTCTATTTATACATTCTAGGTTTTTACTTTGGTACCCCCGGTAACTCAGCCGTAACTACTTTTACCGGGTTTTACTAAGATATTACTTAAGGTAAAAGCATTGATCACATGGGCTTTTTACCTCAAAGTTAACAACTTCTAGAAGGATTCTGGAATATTCTCAAGGAATCTTGAATTTCCACCCCCCCTCTACACTAGGACCCACTAAAAAGGAAACATGTGGAATCTCTTCTTGTTTTTAATGCCCACAAAGTCCACAACTTTAATCCAACCACTAATATCAAGTCAAAAAAGAGATAAGAGATACTTTCCACCTCCTTTCTACCTTTTAGACAAGATGACAAGATAGTAGTGCTCACTCTTTAGCAAATATCTGAATTCTGTCAAAAGTACAGCTAAGTTTAACCATAACTAACTTTTAGATAGTCATGACTAACTTGATACATCCTTAAAGTACTTTGGCAGCCAATAAACATTCTCAACACTTAGTTATAACTAAACACCTTACTAATAGATAAACTTCCTATGTGTAACATAGGTCGTTACAGAACATCTTCGGAAGACGCTTCTTAAACTTGACTGTCTTCGGAAGACTGTCTTCGGAAGTCGACTGAACACAATTCGTATCAAGAGTAGATTTGTGTTGCTTTGTGTTAAGAGAGGCTTGGTACGAATCTCGAGTGGTGTGGTGAGTTGCTTTGTTATTTCGAGAAGTTGGAAGTCGGGAACTAGGCTTGTGCCTCCTGGTCTTCCAGGCTTCTCAACTCCACATCTTCCTAGAGAGACTAGAAGACTGAAAGGCTGACAAAATGAGCGAGAAGACGTGAGGGTCCATTCGGGTCTCTTCTGTCCGATCCATAGCAGCCATTTCTTCTTCTTCCTGAACTTAGAAGAGAGTCGTGAGAATACTTGCTGGTAGAATCTGGAGAGAATGGTCGAGGGTCATGTCTTCCCACCGAGCAGCAAGGTTCTTCTGAGTGCGTATGAGAGGTGAGAAGTCAGAAGAACAGAGTGCAATTGTCTTGAGTCTGTTGTGAGGATAGATTGCGCGTAGGAAGACGAAGACAGATGAGACCAGTGAAGGGAAGTCTGACTTCGGAAAGTCTTCCGAGAAATACATTGAATCGGAAGCTGTCCCGAGTGTCTTCCCAGAGACCACTGTCACCGCAGGAGCCCGCAACCGACTTCCTAACTTGTCATGCACTTTATGTTTCGCGAATCTTGTATCTTCTGATAGGAAGTAGGATGTAATGCAAGGTGGGTTGTCTTCTTGGTAATCCATGCGAGGTCTTGCTTAGATAGGATTGCTTAGATATAGCTCGGAAGACGAGAGCTATCTAGGAAGTACGGTTAGAATCCCGGAAGACGGAGTAGCTTTCTTCTGGAAGACTAGTTTCGTCTTCTGAGAAGTAGAAGCTAGACTGTGGGCACTTGGGAAGGACTGAGCCTTCAGCTCATCGTAAGTGCTTGTGGCTTAGTGCAACAGATCTTCTAGCATGACGATGCATCCGCGAGGCTTGGTGTTATCAGCGGCAGAATTGGCCGAGGCCACTCCTTTCCTCAAGGAGTTGGGTCTCGACTTCTTCCTGTGGGATTGGAACCTCGCAGATCAAGGACTTCTGGAGGAGGTGTGGACAGCGTTGCCACCTCGTAACCGTGTACCTGCGAAGGCAGGAGTAGCTCGAGGAAGACCATCTTCCTGGACTGAAGACTGGTGGCGCAAGGCTTTTCACATGCCTGAATCCGAGAACCGAGGATATTGGTACGAGAAGAAGATCTTGCCTAGAATCGTGAGTTCGTGGCATGTGCCTGGGAGCACCACCTGCCTTTCCGTGGAAGACAGGCAGGGGAGGAACGGTTGGAAGATAGAATCTTACCGGGAGCCGAAGAAGCGACTTCTGGCGAAGTTGTTTCTGCATCTCTTTCCCAAGGGGAAAGCGCAGAAGACAAGGTACTTAGGAGATCAGGACGTGGAGTTCTTGGAATCAGTGTGGGGATGACAGAGTGCCCATCTACTGAGACGCGTACATCCACAACTACGTACAGACGGAGCTAGCATACTTGGGTACCCCGGCGGGAGGACACTTGACACCCTTCCTCTGCTACTTGTATGTAGCCATGGGGGATCTTAGGGAAGATCAGCTGGCAGAGTATGGGCCAACGGAGCGACAGGAGGTGAAGGAGGAGACCTCAGAAGACGATGACCGAGAGGCAGCAGCAACGCCCCCTCCCACTCTGATGCCACAGTTGAGGCCCGGCTCTCACCAGAAGACGCTTCTGGTGAGAGAAGACGAGTCTAGTGGGTCGGAAGACGCCACACCACTGAGGAAGATGGGTCTCAGAAGTGTATCGAGGACATCCATCTCCCTCATTCATTCAGGATCGGAGTCCGACTCGGAAGAAGACCTGCTGAGTACCCAATCAGAGCAGAAGACCGCTTCTGCAACGCCTGGGAGTCTTCCGAAGACTCTAGAAGACGAAGGATGGATGGGCGCTCCTGCTGCGATGCAGGGAAGCGCAAAGAAGAGAGCCGCTCCTGCCATGAGGAGTCTTTCACCCCGGAAGATGAGAAGAGTAGCTTCTTCTCGTGCGCAGAAGATGAAGACCATCGTGGTGGAAGAGGCTTCCTTGCCTCTGGAAGACGAAGTCGACAGCGCGGAGCGAGTGGTGGAGATGAACTTGTCTTCCGCAGGAAGACGACTGGAGGAGTTCAGTGCCTACTTCCAGAAGGAGATCCAGCCAGCTATGGAGTTGCTGGAGAAGAAGGCGAAAGCACAGGAGAGGCCCTTACAACCTGGATTCGGCCTGCGCACCTTGCTGCGACAGGGAGAAGACCAGAAGAAGACGGAGTCGCTAGAAGCTAGTCTCCGCACCACAGAGAAGCTTGCAGCCGGGTACAAGGCGAAAGCAGCCGCTTCTGCCAAGGAGCTGGTGCGGCTTCGGAAGAGCAACCAGGAGTTGCAGGCGCGGGTACAGCAGCGCAATCAGGAAGTCACCCGAGTGCGGGAGAAGATCACCGCCCTCGCAAAAGAGCAGACCATATGGAAGATGCAGCGAGAAGCCGCAGAAGCGCAAGCTGCAGTTGAGAAGACGCAGAGGGAAGCAGCAGAGGCCCGTGCACAGAAGATGCTTGCACAGTCGGTGGAAGCGCTTCGGAAGAAGTTCAACTACACCGCGAGTAGGAAGTTACTTACCTTAGCTAGAGGATGGGACAGCGAGTCCAAAGCAATGTTGGTGGAATGGCGGGAGAGCATGTTCAGGTACTTGGATCGACAGATAGAAGGAGTGAAGACACTTTATGGTCTTCCCTCGCTTCCGACACCTGCAACCGCATCTTCCCACGCTCCAGCACCATCGACTGGATCCGGAATGGAGAAGGAGGAGTTTGACCTCGCTGTGCACTTGGTGGTGACAGCGTTGGAAGCCGAGAAGACTCCAGAAGACGCCCCGGAAGACAAGATGTCTTCTGGAAGACAGGAAGACGAGCCGTCTTCCCAGGTATTCCGTGTGGAGGAAGCGACTTCCCCGGATCCCTATGAGGTCCCCATGGTCCCTAGTCCCGCACCCGTGCCTCAGAAGACGGAAGAAGCACCGGTCGACTCCGCTTCTCAGAAGACGCTTCTGTCTTCCGAAGCAGAAGCCGAAGCCGAGGAAGACGCAGCAGCAGCGACAGCAGAGCCAGCCAAGGACGATGAGGAGGAAGCCACCTCAGTGACACCCGAGGTAACTGCAGGGCTTTCTATCAGGGTAACTGCAGGGCTTTCTGCAGGGTATCAGAAGCCGCGTTAGGAGCTCTGATAGGAGCAGATCAGGTAGAGATTGCCTCTGTGCAATCTGAGTAGTTAGTAACTCCATTGACAATTCCAAATATAGTAGGATCGAACATGCTATCTTAAGGGTGGCAGTTTTTTCGATGTAAAATTAGTTAGGATACCATGTGGCAGCATAGGTAGCGTAGAAAAGGTAAGGTGGATGACCAATTCGGGCAGGGGAACCGCTTGCATGTGAGGTAGCAACCTCCTATCAGCGCCTCTCTCTCCCTGGTGGTCGTCTCCCCTGGTTCTCATGGCAGCGACATAAGTAGGATCGCAGAGTAGGAGATAGAGTGCTGCCTGTTCTGCCAGTTCTAAAACGTTCAGTAATCAATTCTATGGTGCAGGCAGACTATACACATTAGAGAGAAGACACCTGATAGATAGTTCTTCGCACTACACCCGTTGTTGGAAACATACGAATAGTCTTGGAATACACAGGAGCGGTCTGCATACTCGTACCAGTAGTGGTTCGGAGATGTAGGTAGAAGTAGTGGACAGTCTAGGAACAGGGAACGGCATCCTCGTGCAGTCCTGTTAGCTAGACTGGTGTGTCGAGGAGTAGACGCAGGAAGTAGAGGGAGTGAGCTTCCCAATGCTATTGTGACTTCTTCTCGGGGAATAGATTGTGGATTTGAGTGCAGAAGCTTTGTTCATGTCTTCTGGATGGTGGGTTCCTTGAATTCGCTCCCAATTGTGCATGAGAAGTGTTCTTCTTGAATGGCGGTGACCGTCAGCAGTTGTGGAAGTGTAGCTTGACTCGTTCAGTAGAGCACTTGGGATCTACGTACGAACGGTCTTATGGGTAAGGGATCTCAGAAGACAGAGTAGTCAGAGCAGCGAAGTGAAGAAGAAAGAAGCCTTCTTCCCGCAACAGAAGACGACATCCTCGAGTAGAAGACGGTGCAACAGTACTCATGTTTGTTGTCTTCCTCCCCAAACTATTACAAGCAGGGATGGCTTGTTAGTCAGGATCCGGACTAGAAGCCTGTCGAAATCTTAATTTACTCTTTTCATCTTGTTTTCTCTTGTTTGGATTTTCTTATCTTCCCCATCTTCTCCCATCTTCCCCATCTTCTTACCTTCTTCTAGTGAGCTTCCGAGACTTCTATTGAGCTTCCGTGAAGGTGAATGTCGTTGTAGTGCTGCAGGAAGACCATTTCCGTAGGCAGAAGCCTGGGAAGGCTACAGGGGGCATACACCCTGTGATTAATCTAACCCGTTGGAATGTGAGTGTGAGAATAAGGTGTAACGACCGTTACTAGTCAACTTCTGTGAAGCAGGACAACCTTCTGGAGGTGTGAGAAGACGAGCTGAACCCCCAAAAGACAAGAATCGCTTCGGGAAGACGGTATCGAGAAAACCGGAAGAAGCAACCTGGAAGCAGGAAGATCGTCTTCCCGAGCTTCTCTGTGAATAATTGTGTGATATTTTAGTTGGTAGTTGTTTGTCTAGTTCCAGAGCACCATGTGGCGTGTTTGGAAGACGTGTGGTTTTGTGAGAAGATGAGATTTTTAGACAAAACTCGTGTGTTTGTGTGTTTGAACAGATCCTAGAACTTAGAGCAGCGATTACTTACGTAAATCCTCTGTGGGAACGATATCTTGTATACTAAATGGGCAAAAGGAGTAATCCTGCGTCACTACATGCAACAGATCTTCCAGTATGTCGATGCATCCTCGAGGGTTGGTATTACCGGCAGCAGAGTTGGACGAGGCCACACCCTTTCTCAAGGAGTTGGGTCTCGACTTCTTCCTGTGGGATTAGAACCTCGCCGACCAAGGACTTCTGGAGGAGGTTTGGGCAGCATTACCGCCTCGCAACCGTGTACCTGCGAAGGCAGGAGTAGCTCGAGGAAGACCATCTTCCTGGACTGAAGATTGGTGATGCATGACCTTCCACATGTCAGAATCCGAGGACCGAGGGTATTGGCTTGAGAAGAAGATCTTGCTCAGGATCGTGAGTGAGTGGCATGTGCCTGGAAGCACAACTTGCCTCTTCCTGGAGGACATGCAGGGAAGGAACGGGTGGAAGATCGAATCTTACCGGGAGCCGAAGAAGCGACTTCTGGCGAAGCTGTTTCTGCATCTCTTCCCAAGGAGAAAGCGCAGAAGACGAGGTACCTTGGAGATCATGACGTAGAGTTCTTGGAAGCAGTGTGGGATGAGGGAGTGTCCGTCAACTGGAGCTCATTCTTCCACATATATGTACAGGCGGAGCTAGCGTACTTGGGTACCTCGGCGGGAGGACACTTGACACCTTTCCTTTGCTACTTGTATGTAGCCATGGGAGATCTCACTGAAGGACAGTTGGTAAAGTATGGGTCGACAGCGCAACCTGAGGCGAAGGAGGAGACCTCGGAAGAAGACGACCGAGCAGCAGCCAGAACTCCCCCTCCCACTCTGATGCCGCAGCTGAGGCCCGGCTCTCATCAGAAGACGCTTCTGGTGAGGGAAGACGACTCCAGTGGGTCGGAAGATGCCACGCCTCTGAGGAAGATGGGCCCTAGAAGTGTACCTAGGAAGACCACCTCCCTCATACATTCGGGATCGGAGTCTGACTCGGAGGAAGAACTGCTGAGTACCCGACCGGAGCAGAAGATCGCTTCTGCCACATCATGGAGTCTTTCGAAGACTCCAGAAGACGTAGGATGGATGGATACTCCTACTACGATGCGGGGAAGCGCACTGAAGAGGACCGCTTCTACCATGGGGAGAGATCTTCCACCCCGAAAGATGATAAGAGTAGCTTCTTCCCTTGTGCAAAAGTTGAAGATTATTGTGGTGGAAGAGGCATCCTTGCCTCTGGAAGACAAGGTCGACACCTCCAACCGAACTGTGGAGATGAACCTGTCTTCCGCAGGAAAAAGACTGGAAGAGTTCAACGCCTTCTTCCACGTAGAGATCCAACCAGCTATGGAGTTGCTGGAGAAAAGAGCGAAGGCTCAGGAGAAGCCCTTTGCAGCCTGGATTCGGTCTGCGCACCTTGATGCGTCAAGAAGAAGGCCAGAAGAAGACAGAAGCGCTGGAAGCTAGTCTCCGCACCATGGAGAAGCTCGCAGCGAGGTACAAGACGGAAGCAGCCGCTTCTGCCAAGGAGCTGACCCAACTGAGGAAGAGCAACCAGGAGTTGCAAGCGCGTTTACAACAGCGCGACCAAGAGGTTCTTCGAGTGCGGGGGAAGATCACTCGCAGAAGAGAGGACAACATGGAAGACGCAGCAAGAAGCCGCAGAAGCGCGAGTTGCAGCCGAGAAGATGCAGCTGGAAGCAACGGAAGCTCGTGCGCAAGAGATGCTAGCACAGTCGGTGGAAGCACTTTGGAAGAAGTTCAACTTCACCGCGGGTAGGAAGTTGCTTACCCTGGCTAGAGACTGGGACGAGGAGTCCAGAGCGAGGTTGGTCGAGTACAAGGAGAGCATGTTCAGGTATTTGGATCGGCAGATAAAGGAGTGAAGACACTCTATGGTCTTCCCTTGACTCCGCCACCTGCAACCGCATCTTCCCAAGCTCCAGCACCATCGACTGGATCTGAATTGGAGAAGGAGGAGTTTGACCTCGCTGTCCACTTGGTAGTGACAGCGTTGGAAGCCGAGAAGACACCGGAAGAATCCCCGGAAGACAGGATGTCTTCTAGAAAACAGGAAGAAGAACCGTCTTCTCAGGTATTCCGCGTGGAGGAAGCGACTTCTCCGGACCCCTATGAGGTCGCCATGGTCCCTGTGCCGCACTAATACCTCAGAAGAGCGAGGAAGCACCACTCGACCCAGCTTCCCAGAGGACGCTTCCGTCTTCCGAAGCAGAAGCCGAAGCCGAGGAAGAAGCAGCAGCTGCGACAGCAAGGCCAGCACAGAACGATGAGGAGGAAGCCACCTCAGTGACACCCGAGGTAATCGCAGGGCTTTCTAGCTTATCAGAAGCAGCGTTAGGAGCTCCGATATGGACAGATCAGATAGAGATTACCACCGAGCAATCAGAGTAGATAGTAACCGAAGTTGACAATTCCAGATTTAGTAGGAACCGAACATGCTATCTTAAGGGTGGCAGTTTTCAGTGTAAAATTAGTTAGGCAGCCATGTGGCAGAGTAGGAAGCGCAAGAACAGGAAAGGGAAACCGTTTGCATGTGGAGGGGCAGCTTTTCTCTCCCTGGTGTGGTTCCTTCTGTTCTCTTGTGGTGGAGGCATAAGTAGGATCGAAGAGTAAGAAATCTAGTTCGTTAGTGACACACACTACACCCGATATTAGAGACATACGAATAGTCGAGGATTATACCGGAGGGGTCTGCATGCTTGTTACCAGTAGTGGTTCGAGAATGTAGATAGAGGTAGTGGACAGTTTAGGAACAGGGAACGGCATCTTCGTGCAGTCCTGTTGGCTAGACTGTTGTGTCGAGGAGTAGGCGCAGAAAGTAGAGGGAGTGCGCTTCCCAATGCCAATGTGACATCTTCTCGAGGAATAGATTGTTGATTTGAGTGCAGAAGCTTAATTCGTGTCTTTTGGGTGGTGGGTTCCTTGAATTTACTCCCAGTTGTGCATGGGAAGTGTTCTTCTTGAGTAGCGGTGACTGTCAGCAGTGGTGGAAGTGCAGCTTGGCTCGTCCAGTGGAGCACTTAGGATCCACGTACGGATGGTCTTATGGGTAAGGGATCTCAGATGATAGAGTAGTCAGAGCAGCGAAGAGAAGAAGAAAGAAGCCTTCTTCCCACCACAGAAGACGACATCCTCAAGTAGAAGACGGTACAACTGTACGCACGTTTGTTGTCTTCCTCCCCAAACTATTACAAGCAGGGATGGCTTGTTAGTCAGGATCCGGACTAGAAGCATGTCGGAATCTTAATTTCCCCCTTTCATCTATTTTCTCTTGTTTGGATTTTCCCTTCTTCTCCATCTTTCCTCATCTTCCCCATCTTCTTACCTTCTTCTAGTGAGCTTCCAAGACTTCTATTGAGCTTCCGTGAAGGTGAATGTCGTTGTAGTACTGCAAGAAGACCATTTGCGTAAGCAGAAGCCTGGGAAGGCTACATGGGGCATACACCCTGTGATTAATCTAACCCGTTGGAATGTGAGTGCGAGAGTAAGGTGTAACAGCCGTGCTAGTTGACTTCTACGAAGCAAGACAGTCTTCTGGAGGTGTGAGAAGCCGAGTTGAACCCCTAGAAGCCGAGAATTGCTTCGGGAAGACGGTACTGAGAAGATCAGAAGAAGTGACATGGGAGTAGGAAGCGCGTCTTCCCGAGCTTCTCTGTGAATAGTTGTGTGATATTTTAGTTAGTAGTTGTTTGTTTTGTTCCAGAGCACCTTTTGGCTTGTCTGGAAGACGTGTGGTTTTGTGAGAAGACGGGATTTCTAGGCAAAACCCGTGTGTTTGAACAGATCTTAGAACTTAGAGCAGCGTCACTTGTGCAAATCCTCTGTGGGAACGATATCTTGTATACTAAATGGGCAAAAGGAGTAATCCTGCGACACTACAGTTATGCCAATTTGAAGTTCGGATTGGGTTTGAATTGCATCACTTTTGATGATTTTGGGGTTTTGGTTGTCAATTGCAGCAGAACTGAGATAATTGCTTCAAACCTTTGTGGTTGCATTCAATGTCAGCAGGGCTACGACTTTCTAAAAAGTTTCTTATCTTGAGTGAGTGAGTAATTCAGGGTGACCGCTGAAGCAGAGGGGGTCTGAAAAACTCTCAATCTAGAGTAGCAACTTCAGAGCTCAAGATCTGGAGAACCGTGTACAACTAGCATGTCAGATTTCACAGGGATGTTCAGCGTGCTGTAGACTCCAAATCCTTTAAGAATCATCGAAAGTTATCGAGCCAATTCTCTATTCTAAGTCAAATAGCTATCTGGGTATCAAAAATTATCGTAATTTCTTTACTCAAAACTTTTTGCTCATATCTCAATGCTCAGATTTGATCTAAGGTTGAAAGTTCGTATTTGTGTTCAGGAGGACCTCATTTACATGCAAGAGAAGTTCTGAAGTCAAAACCATCACATGTTTTTCATTCTTGAGTGTTAAAGTTCACCATCAGACCTTATTACTGCTAGTTAGTCCTGATTTTCACTTTCTGAACATATCAGAGGACCCAACGGACATGTGTGAGTGTTTATAGGGCCACCTTATAACTTGAAGCCCACCTCTTGAGTAAGCAACCATAGTCTGAAGCCCAACGCTTTCCTAGGTAGACATATCACAGTCTTCACAATCGTATCACAGCTAGAAGGTTCCGTCCTTCCCAAGAAACTCTCACCTCGACAACGGTGTATCTGATGCGATGGTATCGATCATCCACGCAGAGATTGCAAGAAGTTCACTAATATGTTACAACAAGGGGTGATCTTCTAGAAAGATGAGAAAGTAGCATTGAGAGATACTGATGCACTTCTTCAGACCAACTTTGGTAGAGGAGTGATGAAGAAGTTGGTTGAGGACCACTTATCAGCACAAGCAGTTGTAATACTTGAGGTTGGAACTTATGGCACAAGGATTGAGGATCAAGCTAAGAGGAGTTTTAATGAGAATGTTGAACTGAGTGGATTGTGATCATCTGCCATCTCCATCAAACAGAAAGAAAAGATGGCATGTGAGATATTGTTGAAGACAGCTGCTACGATCCGAAGAGATACTGGATGAGAGGATCTGATAGAAGTTCTATCGGTGCACGCTTACATCGGTAAGAACCAACACGAATCATTTTTCAGAGGATGCAGGTGAAGGAACTTCTTCCGAAAGACATACTCAAGGGGGGAGAAGGTTCGTCAAGAGCTTCGGGATGCGGGGACTCAAGATCTACCGATGGATGATGTTCCTTCTCCATCGAAAGAAAGAGCAAAAGAGTTTCAGAAGGAGAAGAATAAGCCGACTGTATACAAATTACAGTCAGACATCGAGACTTCAACAGACTTGAAAGAAGTGTTGGAAGATCGCATTCTAAATGCAAAGATGGAATTTACCTTGAGGGAGGTTTTAGACATTGCGAAGCGTGAGTTTCATGATGTCATCATTGACATCATCAAACGAAAGCAACAGATTACGGATGAGACTGTTTTATCGCATGCTTTGGATACTAAGGTGTCTGTGGATGAGAAGAGAGAGTTTGCAAAGTGCAGTGTATGTTCTTTAGAGGAAGAAAGAGATCGAAGGCGGAAAGAGGAGGATGAGAAGCAAAGCTCAAGTCATTATAATGCTAGGATCCGAAGTCAAGATGAGAAGAGAGCGGTACAATACTTGACTGTACCGTCCAATCACGAGCGTAATTGAGATCGTCTAAGAGAGAAACCACTTCCAAGGGTGAGTGAAGAGTTCAAGGAATTTTGTTGAGTATCACTATAGAGCGAGATTGTGGTGGTGCGCAGGAGAAGATACTCTCGCTTGAAGGAGAAAGTGCTTTTTGTACAAGGTTTGTTGGGTTTTCAGAGCGTGGGACTGCTATTTACAAGAAGGTTGAAGAATTGAGAAGAAAAGAACAAAATATTTGCGTGAGGTTGAGTTTATGTTGAAAGAGCTGAGTGAGCTAGAAAGGGATGAATGAATTTCTGGAGTTTATGAAGAGGATGGGTTGGAGGATCCTTTGCGAGAGATCACGTCTATTGGATGAGAGGATATGGTAAAAGTTATGCAGATTCATTCAAGGGAGGTCTATTCGGTGATCGAATCATTTCGTGCACCTGAGGTTTGAGTTGAGACGAAGTACAAGACAGTAGGATAAGAAGGTAAAGTAAGTTGCTGGTCCCTTGCCGGATAACACTAACCAACAAATGGATCGAGCTTCAAGGGAGAAGAGTTTGAGAGATCCTGCAATGATAAGACATAAGTTCACGGATGAGATCCTTGAAGAGCTAAAGATTGGATTTGATGGGTCTCTTCTATCAGAAGAGAGGATGTGCTTCAAGGAGATGCTTTCAAGACATGAGAAAGCATTTGTCTTTAAGCCGCATGAGATTGGGTGTGTAGACTCATACGTTGTTATCTCGATGGTTATCTTCATAGTATCTCATATGCCGTGGAATCTGAGATCTATTCCAATACCGCGAGCTCACTTGCCTAAACTGGTGGAGTTGTTGAAGGAGAAGATGCAGATGAAAATCTTGAAACCGTCGTTTGCACCGTATTCGAGCATATGGTTTACATGTCAAAAAAAATTGATCGCTGCAATTCATCCAAGACATGCAACCGGTGAATGCAATAACAATCAGAAATACTGAGGTGGGACCGATTGTGGATGAGTTTGTTGAAGCGTTTGCAGGGAGAGCAATTTACTCAATGAGAGATCTTTACTCATGTTATGATCAATTTCAACTAGCAGAAGAGAGCAGAAGCTTCACGACAATGAAGACACCTTTGGGGTTGGTTAGGATGTGTATTTTACCACTGGGAGCTACCAACTCGGTAGCACACATGATGAACGAGATGAATAGATTTCTAAAGGACTTCATCTCTGAAAAGACGATGCTGTTCTTTGATGACATCCCGATCAAAAGATGCGTGGAGGATGAGAAGGATGAAGCATTAGATCAGAGGGGTGTCGGCAATATGTCATCGATCACATCGCAGACTGTGAGAAGATCCTATCTCGACTTGAGGAAGTTCATCTCACGGTATCAGATACGAAGTCTACATTTGAGATTAGAGAAGTCATAATCGTTGGTCGTTTGTGTGGATCATTTGGTCGGAAGTCAGACCTAGACAAAGTGGATGCGATTGGGAGGTTTGCAACTCATTGACAAAAGTAAGAAGATTTTTGGATGCTTGTGTATTCTATCACATTTAGATTTCACATTATGCACATGTTGCGGATCCATTATATGGGTTGTTACGTAAGGGTCATAAGTTTAGATGGGAGAAAGAGCATATCGATGCAGTACGGAAGCTGAAGTCCTTATTGTCATCTCTTCTAGTTTTGAGAAGGATTGATTACAAGGGTGCTAGGCCGGTGGTTCTTATCGTAGATACAAGTCCGATTGCAATCGGATGGGCAGTAGGACAAGATGATGAGGATGGAGACAGATTTGCGGTTAAGTCGGAGTGAAGGTGTTAAGTGTTCATCAACGCGCATACTCGCAAGTGAAGAGAGAACTATGGGGTATTGTTTTAGTCATGAAAATCGAGAAAGAGTATTTGATTGGAGCAGCAGTGGTGGTTGAAACTGATTGTTTGCCGTTGTTAAGGATGATCATGAATTGTACAACTCCTGATATTGCGATGTTACGATGGATCACATACATCAAGTCGTTGAATCCCGAGTTTAGACATATCGTAGGGAAGGATAATTCGATGGTAGATATGTTATCTCGAGCTCGATATGATGAGGAGGATGAAATGGTTGAAGATACTAACGACGTGGGTGTAAAGTTCTATTCGATTGCACAGATAGGAAGGGAAGATGAGTTATTTGTTGAGGGGTTGTATGATGATTATTTGCTTGACATTGGAAGGTACCTTAGTATGATGGTCAAGCATACAGGTTGGACAGATGAGAGGTTTTGGAGAGTTCGAAAGAAGACCTACAGCTTCATGTTGCAGGATGGATTTCTTTGAAAGCGGTCGAAGCAGAAAGGTGAGATACCGCTACGAGTGATTTGCGACAAAGAAGATCAGCAGAAGTTGCTCAGAGCATTTCATGAGAGTCTTTGGGATGGACATCGAGAGATCTGGATCACTTTTACGAAGATGAAAGAGCAAAATTGGTGAAAAAACATGTACAAGGATGTAGTATCTTTTGTGGAGTCTTGTTTGACATGTTAGATGTATTTGAACATTCGACATCGAGACGGATTACACTCGACTTATCCGTTGGCAATCCACTTCAAGTGGGTCGTAGACTTGGTGACTATGCCAATTAGATCGTGACAGATGAGATACTTGGTACTTGCTCGAGAAGGTCTTTCAAATCAAGTTGAGGGTAGGGCGCTTCGGACAAAGACAACTGAAGGGGTATGTAGATTTTTCTTGGAAGAGGTTGTTTGTCGATATGGATGTGTGGGAAGATTACTGCAGATTAGAGAGAGTTATGTGCACATGAGGCTCGTGAATTCTTTGCAAGGTGTGGGGTGAGGTTGCTATTGACAAATGCTTACAACTCCGAAGGGAATGCCAAGAGTGAACGTGGTCATCAGTCCATTGTGCAGGCTTTAGTGAAGACCTGCAACGGAAGGGTGCGCGAGTGACCTCGACTCTTATCATTTACGTTATGGACAGATCGAACGACGTACAACTCGATAACAGATTACATGTCGGTGGAGCTCATCACATGTCAGAAATCTATCATGCTGATTGAAGAACATGTTTTGA
This sequence comes from Asterella californica, assembly GCA_036924285.1. Taxonomy (NCBI): domain Eukaryota; kingdom Viridiplantae; phylum Streptophyta; class Marchantiopsida; order Marchantiales; family Aytoniaceae; genus Asterella; species Asterella californica. The sequence continues at coordinate 20,081,364 of JAYKYS010000008.1, forward strand.
CATGGAGTGTGTTAGCTTGGGAGGACAATCTGACAAAAAAAAAACTTCTTGCTATTTGAATTAGACAATTAGAGAGAAGACCTGAGGATATCCAAGTTGCTTTGGATAGGATACGAGAAGCACAGTTGAAGAACAAAGTTAGATTTGATCAGCGACATCGTTTAAGACCTAGGGAAATCAATGAAGGTGATTGGGTGTTAGTCTAGACAACCAGCACAGTGCATTGCGAAAGTTTTCCAAGCGATGGTTTGATCCGTATGTGGTGAAGAATGTTCATGACAACGCGACTTACGTCTTATAAGAGTTGGACGGAACGAGCTTGAAGACACCAGTGGTAGGTAAACGTGTCAAGATTTTCAAAAAGAGAGATGAGGAGGTCGATCAAGTAGATATCTTGACAGAGTTTTAGTTTGAGGATGAGAATTATGCGATAGAGCTTGAAGATGAGGTTGACTACGATGGAAAGTAAGACGACAAGACGAGGTGCGTGTCGGTCCACTCTTTGGTTGTTATCTCATGGTACATACCGGAGGATGCACATCTTTAGAGGAGGTGGATGTCATGTCGTGGACCGGCTCCTACCCGAAAATCTATTTTCGATACTTACCATTATCACTTCAAAGACACTCATAGGATCAAAAATGAGCTTTTTTGCACAACTTCGGATCTTCACTTTCATTACAGCGATGGGTAGAGCTCGTTGTCAACTTTCCATGGGCACTTCGTCTACTTCATTTGGACGCCTAGTGGAGAAGTTATGAGACTCGAAAGATGGGAAAAGCAAGCCAGGCCTTAGCTTACGGACTTTTTGCACAACCTCAGATCTTCACTTTCATTACATCGATGGGTAGAGCTCGTTGTCAGCTTCGCTTGATTTGAGCTACGCTTCGATAGTTTTGGGTCTGAGTTGAAATTCATAAACGTATTTAGGAGGTTTTGAAGCAGATTACAGATCGCTTTGGTATGTTTTTCAGTTTTGTGTTCTTAGGGAGAAAAAACCAACAGTGTATATACATTAGGAGTTGGTATATATTACGACGCTCATTTTAGTGCTTGTTTTTCTCTTGTTTGTCTCTGTTCAACACATTACATCTCTACAGTCAAGAACCTTGCGTTTTCTTAGACATCTTTCATGCAAAATCTGACACGATACCGTTATATCCTTAAGGCATCTCCACTGGAATGACTATAACTCTATTATAGAGTTAAGGAACCTAGATATTCCTCACCTGAAACAATTATTTTACTTCATTTTGATGCCAAGAACATGAGAGGGGACTCCAAACTCTAAATTAGAGTTCTCAATAATGTTGCTCTATTCAGGCTAGAAGAAGATAAACGTCAAGAATTTTGTTTATCCGTTACATGGTGTGTCTTGTCCATTAAAACTTTCCAAGGTTGATTTGGTGTAATGGAAATTACCGTCCACTGCTATGGCAATGTTCCACTCACAATTTATACTTTTCTATAATCTTCCTTCTTCTAAAATAGAAGAAAGTTTTCTATCACGATGAGAAATTTTAATATATACCCGGTTCTTCTCTCTCCTCAACGTAAGAGCGAGGTAGAGTGAACATTAAATCTACCGTTAACGTTCCGTTTAGATTTTGTGCGGTGGAGATGCCATTAGCATTACAGTAGAACGGAGCCCAGTTGACGGTACAACGATAGCAGTTGACTCTGAACAATCAATTCGTACTGTAATGTACGTACGTGGTTCAAATGCAAAAGCGCTGCAATCCAGTCGAGGTATGGCGGGATTGCGATACCTGGTAGGACCCGCCAGGTTCCAGCAGTCAGCCAACCACAGCAGGAGAAGAGGAGAAAGTACGGAACAAACACACAGAGAAGCAGAATTCAAATCCCCCCGTGCAAAGGAAGGGCTTAATTCTGTCGCTGGCGGCTGTTGTGGTCGATCATCCACTGTAATGTACCCAGATATATTTCTGAAATATATTCACTCTCTCGCTCTCGTCGCTTGTTGACTTGTGGCGAGACGGAGAGGACTGACAACAGCGAACGTGCAAGTTCCCGTTATACTCTGAAGCAGGACGTTGTCCTGCTTGCCAGCTATTTTGTATTTCATTTCTGATTGCCTACTTACCACATGCAACAGAGATTGGTTATTGCAGGGCGTTTCTCTCGGAGAGTGTGGATTTCAGAGTCACTTGCACTTAAGAGTTGTTGGAGCATGGTAGTTGTTGAATCCGATTGGAGCGCTTTAGCTCTCGGAGAGTGCAGAGGACAGGGGAGCTGGAGGTTCGCTTATGGTTGTTGAAATCTGTGTTGGTGGTGTTGAAGTTGTTGTCGGTGCAAATCAGCCTACGAGGTTTTGGAAAGTATAGGAGTGCATTGTAGGGTTATAGAGCAACGAGCGATTATGAGTGCATCCGGGAACGGAGTGACGGAAACAAGAGCGGGAGTAGCTGAGAGATGGATTTCAGCCCAGGCAGGACAGCCAGCCAGTTTTTCTCCCAGTAGTTCTCCCAGGCATTCCAATTCCTCGTCTCCAAGAGCGGGATCTTGGACTGGAAATGTGGCCTCTCCGTCTGCCTCCCTTGCATCTGCAGCTCCCGCGTCTTACAATTTTGGACCCCCAGCGCTCGAGGGTGGTTATTCGCCTTCGACCTCAGCCCATGCAGCTCACCACGCAACTCCGCCTCCAGCATTTTCACCTTATTCTGTGGACCCTAGCTCGACATACTTAAATCTCTCGAAGTATGCTGGGCAAATTCCTCCACTGAATTTAGGTTACTACCACCAACCGCAACAGTCGTCCCAGAACTCTTCAGCTCTCCATGGAACCAATGGCTCCGTCAAGAGTTCGCTTCACGGTCAGTTTAGAATCGGCCATCCGGATAGATCTCAGCTCAGATCAAAAGAGCAGAGTAAAGATAGTTCTAAGGACGTTGCAAGGGATTCCTCGGACTCATCACACCAGTTTTCTTTTGCTTCTGGCAATGAGAAGCTGTATGAAGCGTACAATGAACTCCATGGCCTTGCACAGGATTTCCACAAGCCATTCGATGCACCTGCAATTCTAGTTGTAGGGCATCAGACGGACGGAAAAAGTGCTCTGGTTGAAGCTCTCATGGGCTTTCAGTTCAATCATGTCGGAGGGGGAACGAAAACCCGGAGACCTATTACATTGCACATGACGTATAATGCAGAGTGTACCGAGCCGAGATGTTTCCTGATTTCGGAGGACAGCCCCCCTAAGGAAGAGGAGAAAACTCTGGACGACCTTCAGGTAAGCGTTGTGTGTAGTAAAAGATACTTCTTTGCGTCGTTCTCGTGCTAACTTCGAAAATGTTTGTCCCAGTCTGAAAGGTAGATAATCCTTTTTTCTGTAGACTTTGTGTCTGTCTTCAACTCTTCTTCAGCTGTTAGACGCAGTTGCGTGTCAGACCGGACCATCCGGAAAAGATCACAACTTATCTGGAGCACATCTCAGGAAGGAATAAGCGTCCGACTCAAGCAGATAATTTTGTTTTCAGATGGTTTACTTGGTGTTTATATGGATTGAAATTCCTTCTTTGTCTTCCAGGCATATATCGAGTCGGAAAACATGAGACTGGAGCTTGAACCGTCTCAGTTTTGGGCCAAGGAGATTGTTGTGAAGATTGAGTACAAATTTTGCCCGAACTTGACGATCATCGACACGCCTGGACTTATTTCCGCTGCACCTGGGCGGAAAAACATCTCCTTACAGGTGTTTACCATACTTCATAACTACGAAGCGGTAAATTACGACTGCAGGGTGTTCGAGACGCATCATAATATATTGTTAGAGGAGGGAGCGGAATTCCTATAGTTCGATAATAGCGTCGGAGAAACTAGTTGAGTCCAGAGAGTAATAGTACTTGGAACAGATTCCGAGGTGAATATTTACTTACAAACTTCAACTGATCGGACGATCGCAGTCACAAGCAAGGGCTGTCGAGGCACTTGTGCGCAGTAAGATGCAGCAAAAAGAATTCATCATTCTCTGTCTTGAAGACTGCAGTGATTGGAGCAATGCCACAACCAGGAGGTTTGTCATGCAGGTAGGTCATATATGCATATTTCACTCTGCTCAGCAGAACCTCCTTGTTGGGTCTGCTGTCAACTGTTCATGCTTCTAAGGAGATTTCAGGAAGAACCTCCAAGTATATTTTGTTTAAATTTATCTTGGACGGCTAATCTTGACTTGGCCTATCTGTTGCTATCACCTTAGATGGATCCAGAGCTCACAAGGACACTGGTTGTGTCGACGAAACTTGATACTCGAATTCCACAGTTTGCGCGTCCAGCAGATGTTGAACTTTTCCTCAGGCCACCTTCAAGACTGCTCGATGGAAGTATCCTGGGGGATACACCGTTCTTCACTTCCGTCCCGTCAGGACGAGTTGGCAGCGGTCGAGATTCTGTATATAGGAACAATGAATCCTTCAGAGAGGTAAGTGAATACATAGTTACAGTTCGTTCGTGGAGGTTGCTAGATCACGACTGTTCATTATGCAATAATCAGTCTGACATTCCCCAGTTACAACTCCCTTACCATATTATGTGACCTGTATGGTTTGCATAGGCTGTATCAATGCGTGAGGCTTTGGATGTGGCAATGCTCGAGGAGAAGATGGACAGGTCACTTTCACTCGAAGAGCGAAATCATGTTGGCATCAGTCGGTTACGATGTTTCTTGGAACAGCTTTTGCAGCGTCGGTAAGTACCACCTCTAGGATCAGGTCCTTGTCCTTAACATTCTGCAAAATGGTGTATACGCCAATGCAGATATGTGAGCTGAGATTGACGAGTTAGGGTGTGATGCTATGTATGCTTCAGTGTGGAGCTCAGTGCTTCTGATGTCGTGGCTGTTGTCTATTGCAGGTATATGGATAGTGTCCCAACCATTGTCCCACTGCTAGACAAGGAGTACCGCCTCACAGCCATGAAGCTGCAACAGACGATTCAAGACCTGGGGTAAGTACTCATTTGCTTTGCTTTTTTATACGTTTGACGTTCTGTCATCTGCAACCGGGTATACTGACGACATACTGTTCAGTGAATTGTTCGCTTTTTTGGAATTAGTATTACCGAGTGCCGTGTTTACGGTTTTGGTTGATATCCCCTTCCCACTTTTGCAGCAATCTGAATGAGGCGAAATTGAAAGAGCGCGGTAGACTCTTCAGAGATTCCTTCTTGTCTAAGGTTTGCTGGGAGATTTATTTTATTGCCACTGCTCCATCTAATTTGTGTGCAGTCGGACACCATCTGTGGGCATATTCAGGAGTCTTCAGGCTACTAAAATGTTTCATACCTGTTTGTGCTGACGGGTATAGCCTGTGTACTTACCGTGCGAGAGGAAGAAAATGCAGAGTATAGAAAGTAGATACACGGGTTTGTTACTATAAACAATGCTCTGTTGTTAGTTTCCAAGTTTTTGCGTGTGTGAGGCGCCATATGCTTAAATCGTACTTGTCTCTTGTACATGTGTGACAGCTCTCTCTTTTGCTGAAAGGAACCGTCGTGGCCCCACCTGAAAAATTTGGTAAGACTTTCCAGTTCCAACTTGCATTGACTTTTGCATGTAGTGTCCAGAAGACTTACTAGACCATGAACTTTGGATCTGGCGGTCTTAAGTGCAAGTTTTGGAAAGTGGGTTACCTCAAGGTAAACTCGCGTCATCTAAGAGAAAACAGTATTCAAGTATGAGCTTTGAATGTGTTCCAGGGGAAGCACTTCAAGATGAACGAGTTCACGGGGGTGCCTTCACTGGACCAGATGGTGTGCAAATTGTCCCCAAGAACACGCCTGTAAGACCTTCAGATACATCAGACACGTGTTTATTAGCTTTAGTTAACAATGCATCTTGCTCCTCATCATAACGACCAGTGTCTTACTTCATGTTCGTGTGAGAGAGTAAAAAGCGTGAGCGAGGCTGTGAGATCTTTCACAGCCTCGCTCCGGCCACCCATGCGTCGCATCTGTTTGTTTGAGCGATAATGCATGGTTCAAATTTTAGAGGATGAGCTAAGTTGTAGGAGCAGACGCTCTAGTCTGTCTTTCCCAAGATTAGGAACAGTATATAGGTTTTTAGATGTCAAGATCGACAAGGATATCTGTCACGTCATAGTTAAAAGTTATTCGGAAGCGTGCTGATCTTTTTATGTGTATGTTGGCGTCGAACTGACGTGTTGTTCGCTATCAGAACGCTGGTATGCGGCTTTACGGTGGTGCGCAATATCACAGGGCAATGGCAGAGTTCAGATTTGTTGTTGGTGGGGTGAAATGTCCTCCTATTAGCAGGGAAGAGATAGTAAATGCCTGTGGAGTAGAAGACACTCACGATGGAACAAATTACTTCAGGTTATCTCTATCACGTCAAAGCTTCTCTCGGTTTAGTAGAAGAACACCTTATTGCTGTACCTGAGCGAAGTAAGACCAACTGGTCGCAGTTTAGACTTCAGAAGTGAATCTCTTTTCTGGGAAAAAGAAACTTCAGTGTAGTTACTCACAATTTGGTTGAACTTTGTCCAGAGAAGCCTCTCTTTTGCCCATTTAGTAGAACTGTTTGGTATTTGAACCATAATGGTAGCTCATTTGGTCCAACTCTGTGGTGCAGAACTGCGTGTGTTATAGCAGTTTCCAAGGCGCGAGACGTCTTCGAGCCTTTTCTGCACCAAGTAAGGATTATATCCCATCTTTATTTGTTTAACTTGTAATGTGTGTGAGAACAAGTCTGTGAAAAAGGAATGATTGTACAGCCTGCCTTGGAAATAGAGTGCATACTACTGCTGATGAGATCTTGGAATTCTTGAGGGTTTGTGGCTTTCTTCCTCTTAATGGCAGAGCAGAACTACTGAGTCCTTGTTTCTCAAGAAACTTTGGTTTCGCGTATCGCCCCCTGGCCACGTGGCACGCCGTATGCTGTGCTGCCTTACGGGTGTGCCATGAGTTTCCTTATGAAAGTTTACCTAAAGGTTTTACCATTTCTCCCGTGCAGCTGGGATCCCGACTCTCGCACATACTCCGTCGTTTACTCCCAATTGCTCTCTTCCTTCTACAGGTATGTTATATGAGTTGCAACCCCCGAAAATGCCAATCATGACTTGCTTTCTGTCTCAACACGGATGATTAGCTGTTGTTTCAAGCCGGTCCGTCGGGTGTCGGATTCCCAGTGCGTTATCTCCTTCTATTTCCTGACAAAATTCTGGTTGTATGTTCGGCAGAAGGACGGTGAATATTTAAGTGGTCACGATATGTTCATGAAACGAGTTGCAACAGCTTTTCATATGTTTGTGGAGTCAACAGAAAGAAATTGTCGAGAAAAGTATGTTGAAAACGCCCTTGAATTCGTAGTGTTTCACCTGAAGCGTTTCGACTGTCCAGTCATGGAGTTTCTAGGCGAAGACAACCAGTTGTGTAGCAAAATGTAATCATCTGCTAAGTTGATTAATACATACTTCGAATGATCCAAACAGGTGCATGGAGGACCTCATCAGTACCACGCGCTACGTCACATGGTCCCTGCACAACAAGGTGGATGTTTACTTTGTTATTATGGCGTCATTTGGTTGGCATAAAAAGTGCACGGAATATCCAGCTCCATCTTACTTATGTCGTCCAAATGACCTTCAACTGGTTATGACGTTATTTCTTGCACGTGTATTTAAGAAGCAAGTTAGATGTCTTGCTGCAGTCGAGGGCAAGGAGCTGGTAAGTTAACTATCTTTCGTCTTTTCCTTGCAAGTTTGCATGCTTTCTAACGAGTCTCCACTTTGTTTCAGCACCGCTCAGCGCTGAGGTCTTTCCTTGACAACCTATCGACAAGTGAGCAGACATTTTCCGGGGTGACAACAATTCTGGAGAACACGGCAACTGTCGTTGGAAATAGTAATAAGCAGGACAATAATAAAGCTCGCCAGCAACCTCTGGAGAGCGGGAAACTACCTAGCAGTGTTGAAGGAACGGCGGTTGGTCAGACAGCACAGGCACGACTTGTGGATCTGTTAGAGAGCACTCTTTGGAATCGAAGACTTGCACCCACTTCCGAAGAGATTGTCAACGCTCTCGTTCAGCAACTTTTCGAAGGAATTCGGGACCACTTCGTGGCCGCTGCTGAGCTCAAAGTAAGTTTGCGGCTGATCGTAACGAGGATGTTTTGATGTGTTTTTGGTACCAGAAACACGAAAGGTATTCTGTGGATGAATGAACATCAGTTTGCCCGCAACTCTCTTCATATTTTTGATGTCTCCTTTTTTTCTTTGTCCGTGTCTTAATTTTGCATATTTCATACGTATCCTTGACTGATGATTGTAGCTGTTTGTCTGGCAGTTCAACTGTTTCTTTTTGATGCCAGTCGTGGATAAGTTCCCCGCATTACTTAGAGAGGATCTAGAGTCTGCCTTCGTTGAGGACATTGACAACGTATTCAATGTCGGACACGCCCGACGCAGCTTAGAACACCGTCGTCGTGAGCTTGAGATTGAACTCAAAAGGGTAAGTTCGAGACATGATACACCCGCACTCTTTTGATTTCGTTTCCCAGTTGCGTATGTTGACTAAGTACCATACTTCAAAGAACGGCTTTGGTTTTCAGAGACACTGAGTGGTACCAGTCTTGCCAGCGATTGGATTAATTTGGGGCTCACACTTGCAGGTTGAAAGGCTTCAAGGGAAGTTCGCAAGCATCCACCAACGCCTTCGTGTTTCCCAGACACATTCTACAGCCTTGAAAGATGTCAGTGAAGTCCTCGCAGCTTTAAATGTGCAAGAAGAATCATAGGTGTTGATGCTGGAATCCAAGAGATTCTGGGAACTATTGCAAATTGTTGATAATTGTACAGCTTCGTCGAGATGACACAGTTGAGTTCAGTGGTAGGCTCCCACTTTTACCAGCAAGTCAGCACCTCTGCAATTTGACGGAGGATGTGTAAAATAGTCGCGGAATTATTCAAGATTAATGCGCCTCGGGTGTCTGTTCCTCTGCAACAATCTATAAATGCTCCTTACCAGCTGCCTTCTTTTTCTCGCTTCTTCACATCTCGTGTTGCACAGTCGCCTGTGTCACACGGAAGACAAGGAGCACAGTTGAAACCTTAATGTGCTCTGTTGTCTTGTATGTCCTCCGAGTCGACCTAAGTTAGTAGGCCGTAGTTCTCGCCCCACCACCCCTTATTCTTCGCGGAAACATGGCTTTTCCCTAGTGTGTATCTAATGTACGTATCTTCTCGTTCCATGCTCCCGTCCCTGCTCTCTCCTTTTGTCAGAATGTCGGGTGTAAATGTATGAATCTTCAACGGACCACTCTTAAGTATCATCCTAAGCGTAACCAGGGTGATTTACATGTCTATCGTAGGGTCCATCTCTGTGTGTCTTCCTTCTTGTGTTCTAGTTTTCGCTCCTGGTTGAGATACATCCCACATAATCACAGCTTTCTATTTCTATAAGGGAACGATACCGTAAACCAGATAGCTGTGATTCCGGTGTCCTTAGGCTTGTGCGCTAAGTTGACTAGCTTGAGTGTTGGCTCTTTGGTCTGATGTAATGCCGGTGAACGTCTCGAACAGCCCTTCCGTGAAGCATCGCCACCTCTATCCTTACCTATAATCCTCGATCAACGTACGAATCTGGCGCAAGTGAATGAATAGAAGTCCATCTGAATATGCCTTGATAGACTCCAGTTGAGATAATGCCAACCTTGAGGTCAATAATAGATTTCTGGGTCAGAACAAATGTCTTTAGTTAATTCTTCACACGGGATGTTGCCGTGCTGAAAGCTATTCAGAGTTTAGGATCATTCGGTCGAAAGTGATGCTTCATTGGGCTCCCTCCTGGTAAACCCTCATCCGCTCGATCTGTGGACAATTTAAAGACCTGTGAAGGATCCACTAATAGTTTCTGGTTCGCCTTGCCATAGGGTCAAGCAGTAAGCCGTGAAACTTGGGTTACTCGTTGTCGTTTCCTCTAGGCACCACTGACAGTGTTCCGAGAAATAGTTCCACAAGTGCACAAAGTCCAGGGGTCCGTGAGCTCAATCTCAGTTTCGCTGACTGCTGCTTTCTGTACGTAATAGCAAGCTTGGAGAAAGCCCTTGAAGCCTGAGGCTCAAGGTACTGAAGCATGTAACACCTTATCCCAGTATTGGCCCGGCCATCAGATGAGGTCCTGACAAAAGTGCAGAGAAAAGTGTACGAGGTTTTTTAAGGCCAAACGTGGCTTGCTGGTTCGGTCGCTTTAGACACTGAGCAGTCCTAGGGTTTATGGCCCGACAACACTTTCCATGCAAGTCTACTGTTGTAAAAGTAACGGTGTCACCGCTTGCGAACAGAGTCTGGACTCTGCGGTTGTGGAGGTTTATGATGAAAAGGTCATTCAGGTAGATAGTTGGCGCATTTCCCTTTGTTCTCTAGGACAAGTGGACACAGTCAGTCTTCGAGTTAACCCTAAGAAAGTAAACTGCAGCATGGAGATGGACTCGAGACTCCTAAGGTGTTCTCAAAGTTCTGCATTTTTTTAAGGCGTGAACGTCAGACCGTTAACGAGCGAATATCTGACTGGGGGTAGTCAGTACTCGCTTTAAATTTCCTTCCACTTTTACCGTGTTTAATCTTCGTTTCCAGCTTGGACCTTCCGTCCCGGACATCTCTGAAAGAAACTCTACACTCATCCGTCTACGCCTACAGCTGTTTTAGTGATATCACTGGTCTAGGAGAGTATTTTAAGTTCATTCAACATACCCTCGTGCAAAACGTTATTGGACTATATGATCTACACGGTATCTCTTTGTGGTCGTTAGGTTTATTCCTTCATATGCTATGATGGGGTTTCGTCTTTATCGAGGAAATAATTTCCTTCCATGCAAACATGAACGTTTCTGTTCAAGAAGGAAGAAAAGGGCACTTCCAAAGAAGAAGTTACAAGTTCGGTTGTTTCGAGACTGTTTGCAGTGAATTATCAAAATTCGGGCTTTTCTTCTGTTTGTTTTCAGGGGCATGTTTTTCACTGCATCAATGTCTAGATCTTAGTTCATGCACTAAGCATGTTGTACTGCATGTACCTTGTGGACAAAAACTACAACACATTCGTATGGCTTTGGCATTATGTGGTCCGTAGATCCATGCTTCCGGTAATGGTGTGGATACTATCCTTTTCTCGCAGTAAAGTAAACACGCGACGCAATGAATAGCCAACGGAGGGAAAGACTCCATCAATCCTTACAAGGGAAAGAGGGACCCGAAGGGCCAAGCTAGTTAGTCGGGTGTCAAGCTAAGAGTAATGCTTGGATATGGCTCTATCAGATAGTCTTTTTCTTGCAGAGTCCGGTTTCCGAAGCGTATACCTCAGGCGTAAACCTCATTGGCAGTGTGACGAAAGATGGTTTCAATTGGGTCACTGTTCTTGTAATTTATGTGTTAGTTTTACTTTAATATCAAAATATATATTAATTAATATTAATACTATTAAGACTATTTATTTATTTATTTATTTGAAAAAATAACTTCATAATTTATGAACTAAATAATCTTTTCTACGTAGAAAAGAGTTGTGGATGGATGGATACCAGTGTTTGGCCGAGCCACTGGCAGACTCTCTCAAACTTGGCAGAACGTCCATCTCGCTGTTGGGATTGTCTACTGTCTGTAGTTTGACACTCTCCATTATACTCATGCAATCACTGTTACAAGAGGAAAGAAACTTGACGGTTGAAGTCATCTTGAGAACTCGGAGCATATTCCTTGACTATACAGTACTGTTTTCTGAAGTTTCTACAGTCGTACCTCGGTATAATCAGTATGGTGCCTGAAATTTTCGTGACCCCAGTATCCCTACAAGTGCTCCAAGAACCCAAAGCATCTCTTTTTGAGGGTTCACTTTCAGATATCAACGAAATTTAACTCATTAAACCCTAGACGAGGCTATCAAAACAAAAAATAATAATTTCTTTTCTTTCCCTTGTCAATTTAGTCAGAGAGTATAGTAGTCTCACAACTAGGTCAACTGGTCCTAGTTGACAACTAGGTTGATCGAGTGCATGGTGGCTAGTCCAGATAAGGCCGTTAGGGCGGGTTCTTGAGCTAACGCCACTAGGGGTATACTTCGCATGTAAGATTTGTAGGCTTCAGTTTTTCGAGTTGAGCATTCAAGCTCCTGGTTATGATAGATAGTCGTGGTGAGCACAACCTGGATTCTCTGGTGTGCAGAGTGGGTGTTGCTCGACTTAAGTGTTTGTGAATTACCGATTTGCACGGTGGAGTGAGTAGCAATCCTTATTATCCGAAGAACTGAAGTCACGAGGTCTGATTGAGTGCTCTTAGGTCACAGATTTCTGCCGGTGATATCATCGGAACGTGCATATCGTTGGTATCTTTGATTTGCAGGTGCACAGAGTAATAATTATATTTGATTGTGTGCTTGATCGCTGTTTGGATTAGTAGTGTGTGGACCTATTCTTGATCGGATTGGTGGTGAGGTAGTGCGAAAGCGCTGTCAAAATTTTCTATGATAGATTTTTGAGAGGATCAGTAGATGCGCATCCGTGGATGTCAAATAAGCGCTGGTCAATAATTGCTGATGACGATGAGTGTAGTAGGTCTGTGATGAGAAGATGATTCCAACGCATAAAAAATTATTCGGTTTGGTGAAAGATCGAATGAGTTACAAGAGAAAGAAGGTCGAAATTTTGACGTAAATTCGTATGCGTGTGTATTTTGGCAGTGTGGTATTTTTGTCTTCTTGGGTTGTTCGAAGTTGTTGTTTGGTTTGTGTTCTTGCCTGTGCGCATTTGATCTCGAGTTGCTACCCTACTCTAAGCTAAGCGGAGCGGAGAGTGAACGGGAGTGTCGCTGTGGGGAGCACGAGCACGTATTAAGAGACATTTTGAGACTTCGAGGAACAAACTTGCATGAGTGCGGAGGTGGAGCTGAGCTGAGTCGAACCAGCAAGTCAACTTGCTGGCGTGCGTAAGCTAAGCCCAATTTCAGTGGTGTGAGAGTGAGTAAAATCAAATCATCCATCCTAACACTATTCTTGATGGAGGTGCTTAACTATTTAGCTCTTAGCTTTCGCTTTATCATTAGACCAATAGCTCTTAATGTCTTCTAGGGATGCATGCAAGTATTTATGAACTTTTTTAAGTGATAGGAGACCTTTTTGCACGTTCCTAGAGAAATGATATGACGACCTCATAGTACTAGGAGGAAGTTGTGTTAGCGTTTGTCTATGTCGTAGAGACGCGCATGAAGGACATTAGTGAAATAGGTGAGCTAGTGGAGCTACCATGTAGAGACTTTTGGAATTACTAGAGGTTTGGACATCTAGTTAATGACCTTAACTACAATTTTATAATAGTTGGTGGTCATATATTGTGCATGTGGTCATCGAAGAAGAGACGTCAGTCGAATGAGGTTGGGTTTATCTTTTGTGCATCTTTGAGTGTGGAGAGTTACCGTTTGGACTTCTTGTTGTTGGATCCCCTCCATATTCTGCTTCTTGTTTGTGCGTCGAGTTTGCTTGTGTTGACGTTTGATTTTCGGAGTGAGTTCACTCCAGTGTGCTATTGGTAGTGAGATCGGAGTTGCGGACCAATCAGACTATCTCTGTTTCTCTCACTGTGAGGTTGGACTTGTAAACTAGCAGACTGTGAGAGGCTGCATGTGGTGATGACATGATACATGTTGTCCTTACCTTGACCGCCCTAGTAGGAGATAGGTGAACTCAGTAGGAACGAGGTTAAGTAGGTTGGCATCACGTGTGGTGACGAGATTTTGACGCTCTGGTTAGAGCTCGTTGTTCACGATTGACACACATCACGGAGGTCCACGGAGTGGAGATTCAACTGCAGTAAGTAGTGGGTTAAACGGAGTGGTGTGAGATATCAACTAGTAGCACCGGTCTCATCCATAGAGAACATCGATTCAGACGAGGACGTGGTTGGAGATACACATAGCGTCGTCACATCATTGTTGTGGAACATGGACGAGATCTATGAGGTCACAAAGGATCTTCGACAATACTCGAGTACGGTATCGTGTTGGATATTTTGTGCGTGAAGGATGTCCAGGAAAACGCAAGGTTCCTGGCTGTGGAGATGCTGTGTGCCAAACAGAGACAAGACAGAGAAGAACAACCACGAAAAGGAATGCTGCGATATATACATTCCAAATGTATGTACACTGCCGGTTCTTTCTCCTAAGAGCACAGAACTGAAAAACAGACCAGAGCGGTCTGTAATCTGCTTCAAAGCCCTTAAAACAACCCCTGATTCTCAACTCTGACCCAAAACCACCGAAGCGTAGCTCAAAGCAAGAGAAACTTCTCTTTGCTAACAAACAGAGTCACAGCAGTATCACAAGATCCAAACCCAAGTCCAAACCACATCCATGTATAAGCTCTTAGCTAAAGCTAGCTACCACAAGCTGTATACAACCAACCAGAATTCTAACGAACTCAAAAGAGCAAAACCCGTAGCGAAGAAACCGAAAAAGGCCTATCTGTGGACTTCCTCTTTTCGCTGAACGGACTTCAGATGTCGATAGGGTCTTCTCCGCTGACTCCGTTAACCCAAGAACCCTTCAGATCCGACTCCCAACAGCCGAGATATCGCCGATTTTCGATCGCAGGTGACTAAACCTCCAAAAACTCCTCCCTGCGGCTTAAAACCGCTCACACCGCACAAATGGATCGTCTAAACTGATATCCGTCTTTGCTGGCAGATAGATCTAGCTACCCTGAACCCAACAAGACTCCAAACAAGTCGTTCGGAGTTCCCCTTGCAAAACCACGCAAGAAATTTGATCGCATGTTGCAAAAAACTGACGTAAATCAGCTCCCTGCGGCTCAAACTTGCTCACCACACCCAAACCAACAATCCAATCCACACACGGTCTTCTCCTATACGTACATGAAGACTCCCTGATCGTGTAGGCACCAAGAACGAAGAGGTTGGCTCACCGATCGCGAAGAACAACCCAATCTCAGATCGCAGGCGAACAAAAATCTGATGTAAGCGCTTCCCTGCGAGCTAATTTCACTCAGAACTTCCAAACCGCCCGATGAAAACTGGTATCGTCTTCAATTTCCTGTAGAACTCGGTGTTCTGATCCCGTTGGATCCAAGGACAGCAAGTTTGGACTCCGGAACGGCTCGAACGGTCCAACTCTCCTTCACAGATAATTGAAAACCTCAAATCTGCTTCCTGCGTCTCAATTTCCCTCAGTACACACTCCCCGATCCATCTCTTCCCAAACCGTTTGAACCAGTGCGTAGCCTGCACAGATCTGAACCCAACGACGCCTTGGGCGCTTGCATTGGACTCCTAAATCTCCCGAACCGTCCGTTGACAGGTCGCAGGTGCAAGCTAGCCCCTTAAGCACCCCCCTTGCAACAGTCTATGTACGTACAGTTTTCTCCTGAATACCTGAATAATAAGAAGCAGACCCCTTGCGTCTTTGATATAACGCCTGAAGCCTTAAATACCCAGTCAGCAAGTAACCAGGAGCCTAGCTTGATTTTACCTTCTTTCGAATCGCATAACTTTTTCTTTGGATGTCCAAACAAAGTAAACAAGATGCCCATGGAAAGCTGACAACGAGCTCTACCCATCTATGTGATGAAAGTGAAGATCCGAAGTTGCACCAAAAGCCCGTAAGCTGAGGCCTAGCTTGTTTTCTCCATCTTTCGAGTCTTGTAACTTTTCCACTAGGCGTCCAAATGAAGTAGATGAAGTGCCTATGGAAAGCTGACAAGGAGCTCTATCCACTGGTGCGATAAGAACGAAGATCCGAAGTGGTGCCAAAAACCCGTAAGCTGGGGCCTAGCTTATTTTCTCCATCTTTCGAGTCCTGTAACTTCTCCACTAGGCGTCCAAACGAAGTAGACAAAATGTCTATGGAAAGCTGACAAGGAGCTCTACCCATCTATGCGATGAAAATAGAGATCTGAAATTGTGCCAAAAACCCGTAAGCTGAGGCCTAGCTTGTCTTCTCATGAGTGTCTTTGGAGCGACAAGCATCGAAGTTTGAATTCCAGGTAGGAGCCGGTCCACGACACGACATCCACCCCCTCCAAACTTGTGCATCCTCTGGTATGCACCAGAGATACCAACCAAGGAGTGGACCGGCACACACTTCGTCATATCGCCCTACTTCGCATCATAACCAACCTCATGTGTAAGGTCTTCTGCATAATCCGTATCGTGTCGGATATTTTGTGCGTGAAGGATGTCCAGGAAAACGCGAGGTTCCTGGCTGTGGAGATGCTGTGTGCCAAACAGAGACAAGATAGAGAAGAGCAACCACGAAAACGAACGTGCAATATATACCACTCCATATGTATGTACACTGCCGTTTCTTTCTCCTAACAGCAAAAAACTGAGAAACAGACCAGAGCGGTCTGTAACCTACTTCAGAAGCCCTAAAACAAACCCCTGAATCACAACCCCGACCCAAAACCACCGAAGCGTAGCTCAAAGCAAGAGAAACTTCTCTTTGCTAACAAACAGAGCCACAGCAGTATCACAAGATCCAAACCCAAGTCCAAACCACATCCATGTATAAGCTCTTAGCTAAAGCTAGCTACCACAAGCTGTATACAACCAACCAGAATTCTAACGAACTCAAAAGTGCAAAACCCTTAGCGAAGAAACCGAAAAAGGTCTATCTGTGGACTTCCTCTTTTCGCTGAACGGACTTCAGATGTCGATAGGGTCTCCTCCGCTGACTCCGTTAACCCAAGAAACCTTCAGATCCGACTCCCAACAGCCAAGATATCGCTGATTTTCGGTCGCAGGTGACCGAACCTCCAAAAACTCCTCCCTACGGCTTAAAACCGCTCACACCGCACAAACGGATTGTCCAAACTGATATCCGTATTCGCTGGCAGATAGATCTAGCTACCCTGAACCCAACGAGACTCCAAACAAGTCGTTTGGAGTTCCCCTTGCAAAACCACGCAAGAAATTTGATCGCAGGTTGCAAAAAACTGACGTAAATCAGCTCCCTGCGGCTCAAACTTGCTCACCACACCCAAACCAACGATCTAATTCACGTATAGTCTTCTCCTATGCGTACATGAAGACTCCCTGATCGCGTAGGCACCAAGAACGAAGAGCTTGGCTCACCGATCGCGAAGAACAACCCAATCTCAAGTCGCAGGCGAACAAAAATCTGATGTAAGCGCTTCCCTGCGAGCTAATTTCACTCAGAACTTCCAAACCGCCCGATGAAAACTGGTATCGTCTTCAATTTCCTGTAGAACTCGGTGTTCTGATCCCGTTGGATCCAAGGACAGCAAGTTTGGACTCCGGAACGGCCCGAACGGTCCAACTCTCCTTCACAGATAACTGAAAACCTCAAATCTGCTTCCTGCGTCTCAATTTCCCTCAGTACACACTCCCCGATCCGTCTCTTCCCAAACCGTTTGAACTAGTGCGTAGCCTGCACAGATCTGAACCCAACGACGCCTTGGGCGCTTGCATTGGACTCCTAAATCTCCCGAACCGTCCGTTGACAGGTCGCAGGTGCAAGCTAGCCCCTTAAGCACCCCCCTTGCAACAGTCTATGTACGTACAGTTTTCTCCTGAATACCTGAATAATAAGAAGCAGACCCCTTGCGTCTTTGATATAACGCCTGAAGCCTTAAATACCCAGTCAGCAAGTAACCAGGAGCCTAGCTTGATTTTACCTTCTTTCGAATCGCATAACTTTTTCTTTGGATGTCCAAACAAAGTAAACAAGATGCCCATGGAAAGCTGACAACGAGCTCTACCCATCTATGTGATGAAAGTGAAGATCCGAAGTTGCACCAAAAGCCCGTAAGCTGAGGCCTAGCTTGTTTTCTCCATCTTTCGAGTCTTGTAACTTTTCCACTAGGCGTCCAAATGAAGTAGATGAAGTGCCTATGGAAAGCTGACAAGGAGCTCTATCCACTGGTGCGATAAGAACGAAGATCCGAAGTGGTGCCAAAAACCCGTAAGCTGGGGCCTAGCTTATTTTCTCCATCTTTCGAGTCCTGTAACTTCTCCACTAGGCGTCCAAACGAAGTAGACAAAATGCCTATGGAAAGCTGACAAGGAGCTCTACCCATCTATGCGATGAAAATAGAGATCTGAAATTGTGCCAAAAACCCGTAAGCTGAGGCCTAGCTTGTCTTCTCATGAGTGTCTTTGGAGCGACAAGCATCGAAGTTTGAATTCCAGGTAGGAGCCGGTCCACGACACGACATCCACCCCCTCCAAACTTGTGCATCCTCTGGTATGCACCAGAGATACCAACCAAGGAGTGGACCGGCACACACTTCGTCATATCGCCCTACTTCGCATCATAACCAACCTCATGTGTAAGGTCTTCTGCATAATCCGTATCGTGTCGGATATTTTGTGCGTGAAGGATGTCCAGGAAAACGCGAGGTTCCTGGCTGTGGAGATGCTGTGTGCCAAACAGAGACAAGATAGAGAAGAGCAACCACGAAAACGAACGTGCAATATATACCACTCCATATGTATGTACACTGCCGTTTCTTTCTCCTAACAGCAAAAAACTGAGAAACAGACCAGAGCGGTCTGTAACCTACTTCAGAAGCCCTAAAACAAACCCCTGAATCACAACCCCGACCCAAAACCACCGAAGCGTAGCTCAAAGCAAGAGAAACTTCTCTTTGCTAACAAACAGAGCCACAGCAGTATCACAAGATCCAAACCCAAGTCCAAACCACATCCATGTATAAGCTCTTAGCTAAAGCTAGCTACCACAAGCTGTATACAACCAACCAGAATTCTAACGAACTCAAAAGTGCAAAACCCTTAGCGAAGAAACCGAAAAAGGTCTATCTGTGGACTTCCTCTTTTCGCTGAACGGACTTCAGATGTCGATAGGGTCTCCTCCGCTGACTCCGTTAACCCAAGAAACCTTCAGATCCGACTCCCAACAGCCAAGATATCGCTGATTTTCGGTCGCAGGTGACCGAACCTCCAAAAACTCCTCCCTACGGCTTAAAACCGCTCACACCGCACAAACGGATCGTCCAAACTGATATCCGTCTTCGCTGGCAGATAGATCTAGCTACCCTGAACCCAACGAGACTCCAAACAAGTCGTTTGGAGTTCCCCTTGCAAAACCACGCAAGAAATTTGATCGCAGGTTGCAAAAAACTGACGTAAATCAGCTCCCTGCGGCTCAAACTTGCTCACCACACCCAAACCAACGATCTAATTCACGTATAGTCTTCTCCTATGCGTACATGAAGACTCCCTGATCGCGTAGGCACCAAGAACGAAGAGCTTGGCTCACCGATCGCGAAGAACAACCCAATCTCTAGTCGCAGGCGAACAAAAATCTGATGTAAGCGCTTCCCTGCGAGCTAATTTCACTCAGAACTTCCAAACCGCCCGATGAAAACTGGTATCGTCTTCAATTTCCTGTAGAACTCGGTGTTCTGATCCCGTTGGATCCAAGGACAGCAAGTTTGGACTCCGGAACGGCCCGAACGGTCCAACTCTCCTTCACAGATAACTGAAAACCTCAAATCTGCTTCCTGCGTCTCAATTTCCCTCAGTACACACTCCCCGATCCGTCTCTTCCCAAACCGTTTGAACTAGTGCGTAGCCTGCACAGATCTGAACCCAACGACGCCTTGGGCGCTTGCATTGGACTCCTAAATCTCCCGAACCGTCCGTTGACAGGTCGCAGGTGCAAGCTAGCCCCTTAAGCACCCCCCTTGCAACAGTCTATGTACGTACAGTTTTCTCCTGAATACCTGAATAATAAGAAGCAGACCCCTTGCGTCTTTGATATAACGCCTGAAGCCTTAAATACCCAGTCAGCAAGTAACCAGGAGCCTAGCTTGATTTTACCTTCTTTCGAATCGCATAACTTTTTCTTTGGATGTCCAAACAAAGTAAACAAGATGCCCATGGAAAGCTGACAACGAGCTCTACCCATCTATGTGATGAAAGTGAAGATCCGAAGTTGCACCAAAAGCCCGTAAGCTGAGGCCTAGCTTGTTTTCTCCATCTTTCGAGTCTTGTAACTTTTCCACTAGGCGTCCAAATGAAGTAGATGAAGTGCCTATGGAAAGCTGACAAGGAGCTCTATCCACTGGTGCGATAAGAACGAAGATCCGAAGTGGTGCCAAAAACCCGTAAGCTGGGGCCTAGCTTATTTTCTCCATCTTTCGAGTCCTGTAACTTCTCCACTAGGCGTCCAAACGAAGTAGACAAAATGCCTATGGAAAGCTGACAAGGAGCTCTACCCATCTATGCGATGAAAATAGAGATCTGAAATTGTGCCAAAAACCCGTAAGCTGAGGCCTAGCTTGTCTTCTCATGAGTGTCTTTGGAGCGACAAGCATCGAAGTTTGAATTCCAGGTAGGAGCCGGTCCACGACACGACATCCACCCCCTCCAAACTTGTGCATCCTCTGGTATGCACCAGAGATACCAACCAAGGAGTGGACCGGCACACACTTCGTCATATCGCCCTACTTCGCATCATAACCAACCTCATGTGTAAGGTCTTCTGCATAATCCGTATCGTGTCGGATATTTTGTGCGTGAAGGATGTCCAGGAAAACGCGAGGTTCCTGGCTGTGGAGATGCTGTGTGCCAAACAGAGACAAGATAGAGAAGAGCAACCACGAAAACGAACGTGCAATATATACCACTCCATATGTATGTACACTGCCGTTTCTTTCTCCTAACAGCAAAAAACTGAGAAACAGACCAGAGCGGTCTGTAACCTACTTCAGAAGCCCTAAAACAAACCCCTGAATCACAACCCCGACCCAAAACCACCGAAGCGTAGCTCAAAGCAAGAGAAACTTCTCTTTGCTAACAAACAGAGCCACAGCAGTATCACAAGATCCAAACCCAAGTCCAAACCACATCCATGTATAAGCTCTTAGCTAAAGCTAGCTACCACAAGCTGTATACAACCAACCAGAATTCTAACGAACTCAAAAGTGCAAAACCCTTAGCGAAGAAACCGAAAAAGGTCTATCTGTGGACTTCCTCTTTTCGCTGAACGGACTTCAGATGTCGATAGGGTCTCCTTCGCTGACTCCGTTAACCCAAGAAACCTTCAGATCCGACTCCCAACAGCCAAGATATCGCTGATTTTCGGTCGCAGGTGACCGAACCTCCAAAAACTCCTCCCTACGGCTTAAAACCGCTCACACCGCACAAACGGATCGTCCAAACTGATATCCGTCTTCGCTGGCAGATAGATCTAGCTACCCTGAACCCAACGAGACTCCAAACAAGTCGTTTGGAGTTCCCCTTGCAAAACCACGCAAGAAATTTGATCGCAGGTTGCAAAAAACTGACGTAAATCAGCTCCCTGCGGCTCAAACTTGCTCACCACACCCAAACCAACGATCTAATTCACGTATAGTCTTCTCCTATGCGTACATGAAGACTCCCTGATCGCATAGGCACCAAGAACGAAGAGCTTGGCTCACCGATCGCGAAGAACAACCCAATCTCAAGTCGCAGGCGAACGAAAATCTGATGTAAGCGCTTCCCTGCGAGCCAATTTCACTCACAATTCCCAAACCGCCCGATGAAACTTTGAATCGTCTTCAATTTCCTGAAGAACTCGTTGTTCTGATCCTGATGGATCCAAGGACAGCAAGTTTGGACTCCGGAACGGTCTGAACGGTCCAACTCTCCTTCACAGGTAACTGAAAACCCCAAATCTGCTTCCTGCGTCTCAATTTCTCCCAGAACACAACCCCCGATCTGTCTCTTCCCAAACCGTCTTAACCCACACGTAGCCTGCACAGATCTGAACCCAACGACGCCTTGCGCGTTTGCATTGGACTTCCAAATCTCCCGCACCGTCCGCTGACAAGTCGCAGGCGCAAGCAAGCCCCTTAAGCAACCCCCTTGTTATAGTCTGTACGTACGAAGTTCAACCCTCAATAATAAGAAGCAGGCCCCTTGCGTCTTTGATATAACGCCTGAAGCTCTAAATACCTAGTCAGCAAGTAACTAGGGGCCTAGCTTGATTTTGCCTTTTTTCGAATCGCATAACTTCTTCTCTGGATGTCCAAACGAAGTAAACAAGATGCCCATGGAAAGCTGACAATGAGCTCTATCCATCTATGCGATAAAAGTGAAGATCCGAAGTTGTACCAAAAGCCCGCAAGCTGGGGCCTAGCTTGTTTTCTTCATCTTTCGAGTCTTGTAACTTTTCCACTAGGCGTCCAAACGAAGTAGATGAAGTGCCTATGGAAAGCTGACAAGGAGCTCTATCCATTGGTGCGATAAAAACGAAGATCCGAAGTGGTGCCAAAAACCCGTAAGGTGGGGCCTAGCTTATTTTCTCCATCTTTCGAGTCCTGTAACTTCTCCACTAGGCGTCCAAACGAAGTAGACAAAGTGCTATGGAAAGCTGACAAGGAGCTCTACCCATCTATGCGATGAAAATGGAGATCTGAGATTGTGCCAAAAATCCGCAAGCTAGGGCCTAGCTTGTCTTACCCATAAGTGTCTTTGGAGCGACAAAAATCAAAATTTGATTTTCATGTAGGAGCCGGTCCACAACACGACAACGGTAGGTATCATTGAGTTGGATGACTTCATCAGGAGTTCGACAATTGAATCTGCAGCAGATGCGGAACCCAAAGCTGTTCACACCCTTCATGGTGTGGAAAGATTTGTTCCAATACTTGGAAGGACCGCCTATGGATGATAACCATGAGTCTAGACGGGACTACAACATGGAGATTGAGTTGTGGAGACAACATTGGTCTCTCAACTATGTTTCTATCACTATTGGTATAGTTTCGAGAGGTATTGTATCTGCGAGTTCAGATGTTAGTAGCAGTAGTACATCCACGAGTGACAGAGTACTTATTACCAGTGGTGTCATGTTGTGACACGACTCACATGTGAATTTAACGTAGAACTTGTATTGTGTTGTTTTTAAGTCTCGCGAATCTTTTCATTTAACTCGCTTGATAGTGTATTAAGTGCCACATCTACGATTATCTTGGATGTTAGATCGCACGATAATGAGACGTGCCAATTCAGTGTTCCATGGACATTCTAGTGAGTGGCTCTTGTTGTCAAATTTGTGTATAAGATAGAGGGTCAAGGGTTCGTGAGAGCATTCTTCTTTAGGTGGTGTTTCATGAGTATGTCTTAGTGTCTTACATGACGGGTGAGGAACTACGACAATTATATTTATGGATAGAGGACTGATCTGAGTTCCAGATCTTTCATTCCGAATCAGTTTCATATCAAACCTCACTACATCCATCGCGATCATTTTTGACAATGGTTCGTTGCTTACTTTGGTGATGAGTTCATGAGGAAAGTCATGGATTTGCCTACTCTTGTGATCTTGCTGATCGTAAAAAACGGAGAGAATTGAGACTTGACTGTACACATCTTACTTTGACGGATGAATGGACCTGAACTTTTCAGCCAACGTCCTTTTCAACGTCTAGGTTGATATTCGATGTCATTGTCAGCGGAAGATCAGTCATCATGCGTGGATTGCGAGGAATTTTGGTGAGGAGTACTATAAACTGATGGTTTCCTCATTCTCTTTTGTAGTACTTTTCATCGTAGATCGATTCAAGGTTATCATCTTGACTTTGTATTGAATCTCGTGTATTTTCGTATTATTGTAATCTCTATGCTTGGCGAGGATGATTATCCTAAGGTTCTGGTTTGAAGTATTTTGGTTCAAGCTTTGAGAGGATGAGATTATTTTAGGGTTAGAACTCGTTCTATGGTGCCAAGTAAAGGATAAAGTGATCTCCAATCTTGTTTTCTCATTGATCTGTTTTCAATCTAAGGACGGTTTTGGGGTTACGGAGACCTTCTCGGAGGTCATTCGCAAAGTGTGAGATCTCGTTGGAAAGCACTCGAGCTGGGTTACAATCTGAAGATAAAGATCGATCGATTTGGCTATCTGATCGAGGTGTTATGATCGTTCAAAGTTAGGGGGTATGAACTGATATCCAAAGTCACGTTTCTGATTGTCTCAAGAGTTTGAGAGATGATCTTTCAGTGTTGTTAAGGGGATTGGATTTTTGACGCCATGGTGTTGCAATGATGTGAAATATTCCTACATTAGGGTTGGATTCGACCTCGAAATGGTCGATTGAAGTTGGTTGTGAAAGTTGAGAGATAGAAGTAAAATCGTTTTTCTTGGATTCAAGGATTGAGTTGTTCCATGAGCATGGGATCGAATCTACGAGTGAGAATTTCCAGGATTGGAGTGTGCCTTATCAGCTTACTGCATTGTGAAATTTCAGTTTATTTGGTTAATAGAAGGTGTTGGGTTCGTGGATTTTAGCCACCGGGGTCTGTAAAACTCATAAGTTAGCACAGACAAAGGGCTTGGTCCATTTCTGGCAATTGGTTTGGGGTCTGAAGTTGAAATTTCAGAGAGTAGTAGTGAAGGATCAGTAGGAGTTTTCTATTAAGTTTGAGCCCAGTTGGAAGTTCGAGGTGGGAGCACGAAGTTGTCAAGGTTCAGATTACAGCGTGGTGAGTTTCGGAGGAGGAGAGTGATTTCACCTACTTGGCTAACTTCGACCAAAAGACTTGGGGTTTGGAGGTGGAACTTCATGGAAGTGCTGCAAGGGAGATGAAGGAGCTATGTTGGGAATTCAGCATGGAGATCGTACTCAAATAAGACGTTCCACTATGTCAAAGTTGTTGAGTGGAAATCTCTAACAACGGAGTACCGTTATCTTCAGCATCACGTCTTGAGCTCATTGGTTACTTGATGTGTGCATGCGTTACCTTATTGGAAATTATAGTAGCACTACCCGTTGTTGTAAGGTTCATCTTGAATCATCCTCATATCAACAAACTGTAGGAAGTCAAAAAGTTGAGTGTTTAGGTAACTTGTCGGATAAAATTAGCGAAAAGAATATTGCTAGTGCACATTTGAAGGTGCTTTTGTGATGTAAACACATGTTTATCATGTTTGAATCATTCTTGTGCTTAGAATAAGATTGAACATCCTGTTGTGGTGTGATGCACTTGTGTTACACTTGAGGTCAAGTTATGTAAGTAGAAATAGAGATAAAGCTTGATAGATTGGGTATTGAAGGCTTAAGTATTTCATCGAGTAGGTCCTAGATCTTGATGTACCTCTCTACAGCCAGATATCATGTGTATTCTCAGATCAACTTCATGCTCTACGACAGTTGGTGAACTCAACGTGAAACGTCTAGGGTTGAGAGATCCATTTTTGCAACCATAGACATTGAAAGCCTCTCTCAATTCATGCGTCTGAGATGCGATTGCTGCGACTCTCAAGTATGACATGCGATTGCTCAAGGTATTCGTATTGATCATGCAATAACAGCAAGCCGTTGAGCGGAAAGACAATGGCTACCAAAGCCTTGTAATCTGTTGTGGTTTTGCTGGATCAGTTTGACGGAAAGAACATCTCCAAGTACTTGAAGTACTATTCTCAAGAGATGGAGTTGAGTAAGGTGCCGGAGAGAGAGATGATCAATCCATTTGAGCTTGCTGTCGTACCAGAGCTACAAGAGCATGTGAAGAAGATCATCCAATCTCATGGTCTTAATGGAAGAATTTACTCTTCAGCTAAAAGAAGAGTATTTTTTAGAGGATGTAAAATCGAGTGACTAAGAAGTCATTCATGGAGTGGGTAAACAAACCCAATAAATGGCTTCTTTTCATAGAGTTATTTTGAGAGTTTGAGAGACAATTCCTTCAATTGTCTTGGATTACGAGAAAGTCACATTGGAGAGACAAGGTGGAGCTTTTTCTGCAAGCAACTAACAATGAACTACAGAAGGAATTAGAGCTGCTTCTAGAAGATAGGATGGAAGATAATGGACTTATAGTTGATTGGAGGAAGGTTTCTGAAGTAGTAAGTATACTTGTCTAGCAAGAATATCGGAGCGGGAAGGTGGTGATAAGACAAGAAGTAAGACCATAGTCGATCATACTATCTCATAGTGTAGTGCCCACAGTTTGTAAATTTTGAGATTTTTGTCAAATTTTTTTAAGTTAACGTAGTGTATATATAATTGAATTGACCTTGTTACTTAAGTTTACTCTATGCTTAAAGGGAAGATGAACTTAAGACAATTGTTTTGAAAAGAAGCTGAATGCTTTCGAAAGTCGGAAGATGGTCGTCTTCCTAGAAGATGTCTTCTGGAAGAAGGAATCCAGAAGACACAGTGCAAGTCTTCTAGGGGAGGACCGTGACTGTAATTGCAGAAGATATCAATCTAGTACCAACTAGAAGACATAGTAGGTGTTTGGTGGACCTAAAAGGCAACCACCTAAGCAGTAGGTAGGGCCAAGATTGACAAGACACAGTGGCGCATGTGAAGGTCTTCAGTACCTTGGACTGAAGACTTTCAAAAGATATCATCAGTTGCGAGTGAGAGAAGAAGATAAGTCCAAGACAACATTTTGGATAACTGACTCTCACGGTACGGATTATTTGTATTAGTGGCGGTTCTGCAGCAGACTACTCCGACGATGTTGGATGTGACCGCAAGCACATTATTTTACGAGTGCGTGAGGTGTTACCTTCTGGAGTACTCATGTTAGAGAGATGTGATGGTGTTGTTTGGAAGGACCATGTGCATAATTGCGTGCCATGTCATCTTCCCAACACTGATGATATAGTTGATCCAAGCTTAGCGGTTGTACACGCGGGCTTGAGGTGTATGTTGTGTGGATCTTGGTGGAGTAGTCCGTATGTTGGTGTGTGATGGTTGTTCGAGAAGTTGGCACATGTCGTGTTTGATTCCACCTCTCAATGTCGTTCCTACTGGACGGTGAGTTTTTCCTCGATGTATATAGTAGAGATAGCCGTTTAGATCTTTGCGTGGTATGGATTGCAGACATGCGACTAACGATGGAGCGATGTAGCACCCGGTCTCTTAATCCTTGCATCCACGAGACGTATATCACGTAGTTGAGATATGAGACTATCTAGAGTTAGAGAGACCTAACCGTCAGTTAGAGGGACGATTGTGATACACTTGTGTATGTGTAACGATGTGTATGTGTACGACAACTGTCACGTCAGTTTAGCAACCCGGCTAGGTTGACCGACTACGAAGTGGTTAATCTCGATAGGGTCGTTAGTGCCGTTAAGGTGGGTTCTTGGGCTAGCCCCACTAGGGGTATACTTCGCAGATAGGGCTTGGAGGCTTTAGTTCTTCGAGTTGAGTCTTCAAGCTCTTGGCTATGGTGGATAGTCTTGGTGAGCACAGTCTAGATTCTCTTATGCACAGAGTGGATTTGACTCGACTTTAGTGCTTATTTAGTGCCGATTGGCATGATGAAATGAGTACATATCGTTTATTATTGCAATACATTTGTGTATCTGTATAACATCATCCATATGTTATGTATATGTGTGGTGTACATCTGAGGACAATGTACATTGTGTAGCGATGTGTATGCGCACAACAATACCTGATCGGCAAGGTTCTAATTCTAGCAATTGTGGTCTAACTCCTTGATGAAGGATTTGGCTGCGCTCAGCTCCGCTTGGAGTAACATAAGACCTCAGAGATGCATAGCAGTCATACCGAAGCTTCTGGTGCACTGTACAACATATGATTGCTGTGAGTCTAAGGCTCAATCCTTACCGGGTCCTCACACTTCAGTTTTCACTCTCAGAAGACGAGTTCAGTCTTCTAGAAGACAACTATTTTGTCTTTCAGAATTCTAAGAGAACTTCTTGATTGCATCACGTCTTCTAATCTATATCTAGGCAATTTTAACTAAGCAGTGCCTAACATGGATTCTTAAGAAGACAATCCACTTTGTAATTCATCCTACTTCCTAGCAGAAGATGAAGAGATACTCGAGAAGAGAGTCATACGATAAAAATGACCAGAAGAAGTTTGAGGGCTCCTGCGATGACAGTGACCTCCAAGAAGACTTCCGGGACAGCTCTTGAGTAAATGACGTGTTTAGAAGACTTCTCGCATCTAGACTTTCTATCACTAGTCTCACTTGTCTTCTGACTTCTGCACGCAATTCTATCCTCACAACAGACACTACAGGACCCTTGACATTGCTCTCCATTTTTTGCTAGCAAGACTTCCTCACAACTCTCATCTAAGGTTGGAAGAAGAAGGAACATGCTGCTATGGATCAGACAAGAGATCCGTGGAGTACCCTCACATCTTTTCACGGATTCTGTCAACTTTTCTAGTCTTCTAGCTCTCTAGGAAGATGTGGATTTAAGAAGACATGAAACTTTGGAGACACTCACATGAATCTCAATTTCTTGCTTCTCGAAATAATTACCAACTCACAATTCCACTCTGGATTCACATCAAGATTCTCGCAATTCAAATCAAATCCATAATACTTGATGTGAATTCGAAATTCAGCTTCTGGAAATAAGTCTTCTGTCCATGGATTGGAGACAGAAGCACAATGGAGTAGAGAAGTGGACGGGTAGAAACAAAGAGTTTCGAGATAGAGGGGAGAAGATCAAATTCAATTTCAAGAAGTGAGATTTGGAAGAAGGTTGCCAAATATTAGATAGCGCTTCTGCTTGCAATCCTCTCACGGGAAATTCCAAAAAAGAGGAAGAGAGTAGGCAAGCTTCCTGCAAGAAATCGGAGAAGAAGGCATCGTAGGAATAGAAAGGAGGTAAGACGATAAGAATGAGAAGAGAAGTGAGAAGAACCTCAGAATGCGCTGCACTTCTACTCGATCTCCAAATGTCTCATGCGCACGTTCTGTTGTGAGCGCTTTGATTGCTGCTAACTCACGAGTGACCTCTCCTCGATAAGAAATCATGCCCTCTTGTCCTACTTTGAACTCTGCTGTCTACAACTTGAAGCTTCTAATCTCCGATTCTAGAGTTCCAAATCTCGCAATCTTTGAGAAATCATGTATGCTTCAACTTCGACTCTCTTCCTGCTGAAGGACGGTCATCCTCACAACCTCTCACTGCAATTCCTCTTTGCGTATCTCTGAAGTCTTCTTCGATGTGGGTTTGAATTCGAGTAGGGGAAAAGGAAAAAGAACATGGCGCTTCCGTGCCTCTTCTCTGATTTGGTAATTTTCTGTCTACTACCGAGCTGCCCGCGTCTTTAGGTAGCATCAAAGATCTCCTCAGGTGTCAGCATGGTATACTTATCAGACTTTGTCTGTCGATTGATAAGACAATAGTCTCCACACATCCGTCTATTTGTGTACATGCCATACATATCCTTCTTTGCTAGCAAAACGGTGACAAATGCGTACTCTTCATACGACCTCTCCACCAACCCAACCTCCAACAAGTCTTGAGTCCTACTCCAGATCAAGGCTCTCTCCATGTCACTGTATCTGTAAGGACGTCGGAAGATTGACGTGTCACTAACCAAGTCGATCCGTATACCTGGTCCCTTCAAGATACCCAAATCCTTCATACTGAAGGTGAAATAATTCTTGTAGCTCTTCATGAATCTTTGAACTCTTCGTCTCTCCTCTCTTATAAGCTTGGGTCCAATCTCCGGCTCCCAAATATTCTCTATCACTATGCTAGAGGTAGAAGACGAAGTCTTTGACTGCTATCTTGCAGCCTCTGGAGGTGTTTCCTTCTGCTCATCACCAACAACCTCCATAACTCATGCAATCCTCGCTGCAAGCTCCACACTCTCTCCTACTGGATACCATGATGTCCAAGGATGACGAATCTACAGGTCTCGCCTCCAACCTTTGTCTCCATCGATCCGGTAGACAAAGAGCTCAGAAGTGTCTAAGTAGTAACACATGTCAGTTGCATCCGACGTGCTCAGTCAATCCAAAGCTTACAATCCACATCAAGCAGTTCAAGTCCATTGCTTGATCTAACACCTGATGACGTGAAGCCTCCGACACCGAAGATTTTCAAGCGATCTCTCTCAATAAAACTGCCTCCTGAGAGCAATTTCTCCTCCGAATCGTTTATTAGACAGCGTCCAAGCTTAAAACTCCTGCCCCTCTCCCTACGATGATCTCCCAATTCAATCTGTCCCCAATTTGATCTTTCCCTAGCTTCTTAGCTTCTCCTGCGTGTTCCGCTTCAGCTCTCTCCAAAAACATTCCTTTGCAAAAACTGTC
Source organism: Asterella californica (assembly GCA_036924285.1). NCBI lineage: Eukaryota > Viridiplantae > Streptophyta > Marchantiopsida > Marchantiales > Aytoniaceae > Asterella > Asterella californica. Next base: position 20,111,410 of record JAYKYS010000008.1, read on the forward strand.
CCCCGATCCCAAGTCGCCGCAGGTATTTTACCTAAAAGTAAAGGCCCCAGCTTAAGCTGCCCCCCTGCTGTCCTTATCAGCGCAGTCACTTATCAGAAGCAGGGCCTTAGCTAAGCTGCCCCCCTCTTAAACTCTAATTCTCCTCCTTCCGCCTCCGCTGTAATCTTCCGCTTCAAGCTTCTGTTCTAATCTTCCGCTTCCACTGTAATCTTCCGCTTCAAGCTTTCGCGGTAATCTTCCGCTTCCGCTGTAATATTCCGCTTCAAGCTTCCGTGGTAATCTTCCGCTTCCGCTGTAGTCTTCCGCTGTAGTTTTCCGCTTCAAGCTTCCGCGGTAATCTTCCGCTTCCGCTGTAGTTTTCCGCTTCCGCTGTAATATTCCGCTTCAAGCTTCCGCGGTAATCTTCCGCTTCCGCTGGAATATTCTGCTTCAAGCTTCCGCGGTAATCTTCTGCTTCCGCTGTAGTTTTCCGCTTCCGCTGTAATCTTCCGCTTCAGTTTTCCGTTGTAACCTTTCGCTTCCGCTGTAATCTTTCGCTTTAATTTTAAGGCCCCATCTTAAGCTGTTCCTCTGCTGTCCTTATGCGTACATAATAATCAACAAAAGTTTCCCGTGTCCTCGATGCCATCTTGATGCCACCCTGAATATACTACAAGCCATCCAATGTAGACCGAAGCCCCAACACTTATGAGGCTGCCCCACAGGGCTTACAGCCCCCCCATATGCGCACCAGGTATCTCCCATAGTATATTCAGGATGGCATGCGGAGGCTTAGGCCAGGAAGCCCACGAGGGGCACTACGATGATCTCCCAATTCAATCTGTCCCCAATTTGATCTTTCCCTAGCTTCTTAGCTTCTCCTGCGTGTTCCGCTTCAGCTCTCTCCAAAAACATTCCTTTGCAAAAACTGTCCCCCGATCCCAAGTCGCCGCAGGTATTTTACCTAAAAGTAAAGGCCCCAGCTTAAGCTGCCCCCCTGATGTCCTTATCAGCGCAGTCACTTATCAGAAGCAGGGCCTTAGCTAAGCTGCCCCCCTCTTAAACTCTAATTCTCCTCCTTCCGCCTCCGCTGTAATCTTCCGCTTCAAGCTTCTGTTCTAATCTTCCGCTTCCACTGTAATCTTCCGCTTCAAGCTTTCGCGGTAATCTTCCGCTTCCGCTGTAATATTCCGCTTCAAGCTTCCGTGGTAATCTTCCGCTTCCGCTGTAGTTTTCTGCTTCAAGCTTCTGCGGTAATCTTCCGCTTCCGCTGTAGTTTTCCGCTTCCGCTGTAATATTCCGCTTCAAGCTTCCGCGGTAATCTTCCGCTTCCGCTGGAATATTCTGCTTCAAGCTTCCGCGGTAATCTTCTGCTTCCGCTGTAGTTTTCCGCTTCCGCTGTAATCTTCCGCTTCAAACTTCCGCGGTAATCTTCCGCTTCCGCTGTAATCTTCCGCTTCCGCTGTAATCTTCCGCTTCAATTTTCCGTTGTAATCTTTCGCTTCCGCTGTAATCTTTCGCTTTAATTTTAAGGCCCCATCTTAAGCTGTTCCTCTGCTGTCCTTATGCGTACATAATAATCAACAAAAGTTTCCCGTGCTCTCGATGCCATCTTGATGCCACCCTGAATATACTACAAGCCATCCAATGTAGACCGAAGCCCCAACACTTATGAGGCTGCCCCACAGGGCTTACAGCCCCTCCATATGCGCACCAGGTATCTCCCATAGTATATTCAGGATGGCATGCGGAGGCTTAGGCCAGGAAGCCCACGAGGGGCACTACGATGATCTCCCAATTCAATCTGTCCCCAATTTGATCTTTCCCTAGCTTCTTAGCTTCTCCTGCGTGTTCCGCTTCAGCTCTCTCCAAAAACATTCCTTTGCAAAAACTGTCCCCCGATCCCAAGTCGCCGCAGGTATTTTACCTAAAAATAAAGGCCCCAGCTTAAGCTGCCCCCCTGCTGTCCTTATCAGCGCAGTCACTTATCAGAAGCAGGGCCTTAGCTAAGCTGCCCCCCTCTTAAACTCTAATTTTCCTCCTTCCGCCTCCGCTGTAATCTTCCGCTTCAAGCTTCTGTTCTAATCTTCCGCTTCCACTGTAATCTTCCGCTTCAAGCTTCCGCGGTAATCTTCCGCTTCCGCTGTAATATTCTGCTTCAAGCTTCCGCGGTAATCTTCCGCTTCCGCTGTAGTTTTCCGCGGTAATCTTCCGCTTCCGCTGTAGTTTTCCGCTTCAAGCTTCCGCGGTAATCTTCCGCTTCCGCTGTAGTTTTCCGCTTCCGCTGTAATATTCCGCTTCAAGCTTCCGCGGTAATCTTCCGCTTCCGCTGGAATATTCTGCTTCAAGCTTCCGCGGTAATCTTCTGCTTCCGCTGTAGTTTTCCGCTTCCGCTGTAATCTTCCGCTTCAAGCTTCCGCGGTAATCTTCCGCTTCCGCTGTAATCTTCCGCTTCAGTTTTCCGTTGTAACCTTTCGCTTCCGCTGTAATCTTTCGCTTTAATTTTAAGGCCCCATCTTAAGCTGTTCCTCTGCTGTCCTTATGCGTACATAATAATCAACAAAAGTTTCCCGTGCCCTCGATGCCATCTTGATGCCACCCTGAATATACTACAAGCCATCCAATGTAGGCCGAAGCCCCAACACTTATGAGGCTGCCCCACAGGGCTTACAGCCCCCCCATATGCGCACCAGGTATCTCCCATAGTATATTCAGGATGGCATGCGGAGGCTTAGGCCAAGAAGCCCACGATTAAGGGAGATACCGGTCTCCCGCCCCTAGATATGCAGGACGTGGCTGCATATCCAACATAGACTCCCTTCCAAGAGGCCAACATGCCGGAATAGGAACTAGAGGCCAGGGGGGATTGATCCTGAGACCACTTCCCTCCTAGGCAGGCGCCCTATCACGGGGATGGCCTTTGGTTCCGTTCAAAAAGGTAAAAACTTGTGTACATATGTTTACCTGAAGAAATTTTTCTGTAAAATCTTCACTAGCCTTTCCTACACTAACTTCTCTATACAACTCCGTTTTTAATGAACAAGGAGTCAAAACTATAGTATTTGTGAACACCTACACGCTCACGCTATCCGATTCTGAGTTCAAGTCACGAACCAGAATCGACGGATTTCCCTCTTTCACATATTTCACAGCCTAAAACTCGTACTAACTATTGCTTAAAACACTTTCTGTTAAAACTAGAAGCATGAGGTCGCTCTCCTCATCGAGCTTTGCATCCCAGTGTCTTTCGACTCCTTTAGGGGTGATATTCCAATCCAAGCTAAGGGGCAGCTTGTCAAGCATAGCCCCAGCTTAGCTCCTGCCTAGCTTGTTAAGCTGCAGGGCAGCTTCCTTTACACAATATAGAAAAAAGTCTCTCTGCAATACTTTTCACTGTATAGACCTATGTACAATACGACAACGAAGAAGAAGATGGATAAGAAGAGCGGAAGCGCTGCTGCTGTTATCTCGATGGCTGCTGCATCTACGTCTACTGCAGCACCTTCTGTAGTACCTGCGACTGCAGCGATGGCTTCATCTGGTCTGGATACGGTTGAGATTCAGAAGACGCTTGCGGCCTTGGTTCAACAACATCCGATCGTTGGAGGGGGTGAGTTAAGATCCACCAAGGCTTTGCAAGCGATAGTGAATAGATGTGACAGATTTGAAGGTAGAGATATTTCTAGATATCTGCGTGAATACAAAAGAGAGATGGAATTGGTTAGAGTTACTAACATAGAGATGATTACCAGTTTTGAGTTAGCTGTAATCCTTGAGTTGCAGGACCAAGTTAGAGATGTACAGAGAAGAAATCTAGGTGTCTAGATGAGTTTTAAGCGATCTCTTCGAGAGGAGTTTTCCGAAGAGGATTCAAAGATAGTTACTAGGAGAACGTTTCTAGATTGGGTTGAGCAGCAACCTGGTCGTATGATGGGTCTGAATGAAATGTTGAGAGAGTTTGATCGGAGATATCGATAACTTTCGACTCTAGAGCACATAACCTTAGATGTTAGGAAAACAAAGCTTTTTCTACAAGCTACCGATGATGCTACGACAGATCGGTTGTGTTTTATGTTGGCGGATCGATCTGCTGAAGGAGGAGTTATATGGATTGGGGAAGAGTCAAGGACGATGTTGCTATACTAACAAGACAAAGGTGAGGAAGAGTGGTTGTGAGAGGACGTCCACTTGCAGAAGTGGCCTCTCAACCTCGTGCTGCTCCTCAAGTACAGCTACCTCCGGCTCCGGCTCTTAGACCTACTGTCCCGGCTGCAGTTCCTTTGATGCCAGTTGTGCCAGTTCCTACACAAAGGCCACCTGTTCAAAGACCTGCAGAGAACCATGATCAACAGAATTAGATCGAAGATTTGATCCGGCAAATGCGTGAGTTGAAGATGGAGCTAGCTGGATTGCAGAGAGAGCAGCCACCGGCGTCTGCTGCTGCACGTCCAGGAGGTGCTCCTGTTCGTAGATGTATTTGGTGTGACAATCCTAATCATTTTTGAGGAGACTGTCAAGAGCTTACGGCTGCTTTGCGAGATGGTGTGATTTGCTATCGAACGGTAGGCTGCACCTTTTTTCGATTGGAGAGTCGCTGAACACGCAGTTTGGACGAGGAGGCATGAGAAGTCTACCTCAGATTGCTGCGACTGCAACTGTAGATGCGTTGATGACACCACCGGTAAATTCTGATGTATATATTGGATATATTGAAGTTTTTTCCAGTCCTACGTTGCTAGATAAGACTACTGAGAAGAAAAATGCTCAAGTTCCTTCTGAAGTACTGAAGAGAGGAGCCGAGACTATCTGCAGAGTCACAAGGTGGGGAGATCATGTTGAAGCTGCGTCTATCAAAGTATTCTTGGACGTGGATAGACACGTTCACTGGCAAGATGCTTTTGTGGAAGAAAAGAGGCGGCGAGAAGCCTCTGAACTTGATACTAGAGTTCCATAGGAGATTGAGGACAGATGAAGAGTCACAAGGAGGCGAGCAGCTCCTCCAGAAGACATCTCGTCTACTTCTGCAGCTCCTCCACTTGCACCAGGTCCGATGGAGGACGTGCAGAGATCTCAGCAGGAACCAACGACTGTTGGTATACGGTTTACTGTCCAAGAGAAGAGAAGGGACCGGCTTACAAGTTGGCAGCAGACATAGAAACTTCTACAGATCTCAAGAGCATCTTGGAGTAGAGGATACTTGACGCACGAATCGAGTTTTCTCTTCGAGAGGTTCTTGGTATTGCGAAGAGGGAGTTTCACGAGCTGATCATCGACATCATTAAGCGGAAGAGACATGTGATGTTCGAGCAAGTACAAAGTCAGATGATAGATGCAGTAGGAGCTTCTCTAAATGATGTAGAGTTCAGAAAGGTGCATTTTCAAGAGGCTGATGATACAGAGTACCAGCAAGAAGCGTTGGTTGCTGGTATCAACACTGCTGAGTTTGATGATGACGAAGCTGGCGTCGAGAGTCCAACTACTGATAGTGACTTCAGGAAGAGGCACTGGGCTCGTGCTACGACTGCTACACGAGTTCCCATTGGAAGTTTGTCTCAACTTGTTGCTGCTTTGGTTGATCACGGTTCTGAGATCAACATCATGTCGCGGGAGGTGTATGAAAGAGATCAGTGGTCTATCGAACTGAACCATGGTTGGGTGCTACGTGATGCAAACAACTAGAAGGGTGAGTTATACGGCGCTTGTCTTAATGTGAGGGTGAAGCTAGGTGATGTGGAGGTAGATCAACACTTCTTCATGCAGTCTTCAGCTTCATATCATGTGATTCTTGGTCAGCCTTATATAACTACAGTTAGAATAAAGACCAAGGTGATGAATGACGGGTCACTATGCTAGGATCCGTAGTCTAGATGATAGACGTTTTGTGCAGTTTTTGACCGTTCGTACGAACCACGAACGTAACCGACAAGAGATTATCCTATCTGTAAGAGTAAAGGTTTTCAGAAACCACTCTTGTAGGACGGGATATCAAGAGTGAAGGATCTATTGCTACTATGATCTCACTTGAGCAGCTTGTGGGATCACAAGAGGTTCACGAAGAGGTTGAGATTATGAGAATAGCTATATTGTACATAGTTGGAAATCTGGTTTGATGACTTTCAGTTCTGATGATTGGAGTGAGTTCACGCAAGTAGAGGGTTTGACTGAGAAGAGTAGAAGGCAGATGGAGAAGTATGCAATAAATCTACGCTGTACAGGAGTTCTGAATGAAGATGAGATGATTGTTGATGTTTACGAGGAGTTTGTATGTATACAGTCTTTTGTTCGTTGGCTGGATGATGTAGATAAGTTGATGGAGCTCCTGATGGAGGAAGAGTGGTGATCCCCATCCACTCTCGTAAAGTCTATGAGGAGGTTATCTCGTGTTTACAATCTCATCCTCATCCGAGACTGGAGAGTGGATGGAAAGATGCAATCTGCTGGTGTGGCTCTCGTGAAGAAGAAGAGGTTCACACCAAATACAAAACTGTAGCGAAGAAGATGAAACTAGTGGCAACCTAGTTATCTATTGATTCACAACAGCAGATGAAGTTAGCGGCCACTGAGCCTGTACTGAGAGATCCTAAACAGAGAAGACACAAGTTTATTCAAGAGACACTCGAGCAGCTCCAGATAGGAGGGAATGGCTTCTTGACTGAAGTGGAGAAACGGGCTTTTGAGCAGATGATAGTTAGTCATGGTAAGGAATTTTCTTTCTCAGCTGGAGTGATTGGTTGTGTGGATCCTAGTGTGATAGCTCCGATGGTTATCTTCACTGTTCCTCACGTACCTTGGGACTTGAAGCCGATTCTAGTCCCTCGTGTCTTGCTACCGAAGGTGATTGAGTTACGGAAGGAGAGGATGCGGATGGGTATTCTTGAACCATCTATGGCTCCGTACTCTAGCCGATGATTCACAGTACCTAAGAAGATAGGAGCTTTACGCTTCATCCAAGACTTACAATCTGTCAACAACATCACGATTCGAAACGTTGGAACATGACCTGTGGTTGATGAAGTAGCTGAAGCATTTGTTGGAAGATCGATCTATTCTACTGGAGATCTGTTTTCAGGTTACGATCAATTTCAGCTTGCTTTGAATAGTAGAGACTTGACTACCATGCGTACACCTTTGGGGTTGATGCGGATGTGTACTCTTCCTCAGGGCGCGACAAACTCAGTAGCTCATATGCAAAACGTGATGCATAAGGTGTTACGAGAGTTTGTACCTGAGGTAACTATCTCATTTCTGGATGATATCTCCATGAAAGGCTGTCCGGACTGTCACACCACAAGTATCCCATTATTTGTGTGCGTGCTTATATAAATTTCATTAGGTATGACTATCTTATAGGTTACTCTAGTTCGAAGATCTAAATCTAGAGTGATCAAAACTAGTCATAACTAGCTGAGATAGTTATAACTAAGTTAGAGAAACTATTAGAGGTTTCACTATGGCACTATGTGACAAGTGCGGAGCTCTAAATATACTTCTCAAAAGTATGTAAGTTTGTTGACCATCGCTGATTGGATGCATGATGGAAAGTCATGCACAAAGATCTAGAGATGCTCCTCAAAAGACATATTAGTTTGTTGTCGTCTTCCGATTGGATAGTTTGGAAAGTTAACACTTTACAAAAGCTAAAGTAGGAGAATCTCTTACTTTAGTAAAGTAGAACAAGTAATGTGTGGACGATTCTTAAATTTTAGTAGCCTTTAGAAGTTTAACTATTTTGGATTGCGCACTTATCATGTGGTAACGTAACTTAGTAAAAGTTACCACGGTAAGAAGTTGTAGAGTATATAAGGAGGAGTTGAGAGAGTGGAAGGGACTCTCATTTTCCTGTCTGTAAGTAAAGTGAGCATTGGAGACCTTGGGAGTCCTTGAGTATTTTTCGATGTAATGTTGAGAGCGGGATTAGAACTTGTTTGCAGGAACGCTATTAGAGGGACCGATGTGATCATACGGGTCAGAGAGTTGAGTGAAGTGAGCATGGGTGTACTGAAATCTTTGTAATTAGGGTGCACTAGTAATCCTAGTGCACCCTAATTCCCGGGTGAGAAACAGGCCGGCTTACATTTTGGTTTCGTTGCCGGGACATTGATACAAAGATTCGTATTGAGTTGTTAGTACAGTTCATGTCTGTTTTTGAGCATGAGTTCAGAACCTTTGTAGATACACCATGTTATAGAGGGCAAGATAAGCTTTCAAATAAGCTTGATATCTCCAAGAGATCAATTGTAAGGAGAGAGTTATGTCTTTCGGAAGTTAAGGAGGTTTTTTGGTATCAAATAGTGAGCTCTCGGGAAGGAGTTTACAGTCATTTTCATTTTTTCAGTTTTAGAGTTAGACCTTGAAATCTTCCATGCTGATAGCTGGCAAGATAAGCTATCTAGACACCCAAATCATGCGTGAATTGATCGAGTAGAACTGGAGTTATGGTATTCGAAGCGAAGGGGGGTCAAATCTGTTATATCGCTTGCTGAAGTAAAAGAGGGTTATGAGAGGGTTATGTTCGATCTCTGAGGCTCAGGGTTGACAAGTTAAGCTTCTACTTAGTAATGTGAGAGATTGCTAAGCGAGAAGATAGTCGAGTGATCAAAAGTGTCAAACAAGCTATATAGTGAGAGAGATGTATGACGGATCATTGTTATGGAAGGACAGCAAGAGTGGAAATTGAGGTTGAGCAAGATCCCTCAAGGCTATGCGGTGATAGTTACCGCTGATTTGACAAAAGGAGAATTTCGACTAGAATTTGAGGAAGAAGCAGAGAATAGTCGTAAGAACCAGGAGAAGAACTCGAGGTGCTTTTTGTGTGGAGAAGAAGGACATAAAGTGAGCAAGTGTCCTACGAAGAATAGACTTTTGCGTGAGCGAAGAGGGTTGGTGGACTTTAGCTTACACATAGGTCCTTCTTTCCCTAGACAAGGCGTCATTGATCCTACAACCTTTTGTCCTAGATGTGGAGTGGACGAGATTCCAGTTGAGCACGAGTGTAGCGCAGTGGTTGCTTTGCTAGAAACTGTAGCCGAAGGTCTCGAGAGAAGGTTGAGTGTAGAAACTGAACGAGTGAAGACCTCTAGCGAGGATGGAGATAGTCTGTCACACGAGAGATAAGATGACCATGAGGGTCAAACTTATTCCAACCTTTGGAGAGGAGAAAGCTCAACGAGGAAATTGTGGATTACGATGAAGTACGATCTTCACATCCGCAAACAGTACCTTGAGTAAGAAGAAGAAAAGAAGAGAAGAATGGGGAAACTTCCGGTGTTTTACGGAAAGGATGGAGAAGACGTGGAAGGATTTGTGAGGGACTTCAAACGAGCATGCATTGGCAATGGAGATCAAAAGAAGAGCGAGTGGGTAGGGTTGATACCTGAATTTCTTGAGAATTCTGCATTAACATGGTATGAGGATAGGAAGAAGAGAAGCGTAATGAGGACTCCAGTTGATACTTGGGAAGTATTGACGGAGACCTTAATTGAAACTTTTCTTCCTGAAGAAAGTTACGAGAAGTTAATGGTAGAGGTAACTTACCTCAAACAAGGAGAGAAAGAGAAAGTAAGGACTTACGCCGAGAGGGTTGAGAAATTAGAACAAAAGTTTCGGATGGTTTTACGAAAGAGTGGAGATGTAGTAGAACCAACGATGGTGGGCATTGGAGCAATGCTCACAAAGAATTTTATTGGGGGATTGAGGCCGGAGATTCGAACACAAGTGCGATATGAGAGACCAACTTCGAAGGCTGATGCAGTCAAGATCGCAACCAGGATGGAAGAGAGTCTGGATGGAGATGACTTGCAACCCATGACTGTTGGGACAGCATGTGGAGATGTGCAAGGGCCGAGCATGTGCATGCCAACTCTGACGCCTACGAGTGTTCCGACTGTTCGATTTCAGAATCTGACTCCGATAGCTCTTACTAGTGCAGTTACAGTCATTGTATCATCTAGATCTGTTACTCCCGATATCGTGTCGAATATTACGTGAAGGATGTCCAGGAAAACGCGAGGTTCCTGGCTGTGGAGATGTTGTGTGCTGAAACAGAGACAAGACAGAGAAAAACAACCACGAAAACGAACGCTGCGATATATACACTCCAAATGTATGTACACTGCCGGTTTTTTCTCCTAAGAGCACACAACTGAGAACCAGACCAGAGCGGTCTGTAACCTGCTTCAAAAGCCCCTAAAAACAACCCTTGAATCACAACCCTGGCCCAATACCACCCAAGCGTAGCTCAAAGCAAGAAAAACTTCTCCTTGCTAACAAACAGAACCACAGCAGTATCACGCGATCCAAATCCAAGTCCAAACCACATCCATGTATAAGCTCTTAGCTAAAGCTAGCTACCACAAGTTGTATACAGCCAACCAGAACTCTAACGAACTCAAAAGAGCAAAACCCGTAGCGAAGAAACCGAAAAAAGCCTATTTGTGGACTTCCTCCTTTTGCCGAACGGACTTCAGATGTCGATAGGGTCTCCTCCGCTGACTCCGTTAACCCAAGAAACCTTCAGATCCGACTCCCAACAGCCGAGATATCGTCGATTTTCGATCGCAGGTGACCGAACCTTCAAAAACTCCTCCCTGTGGCTTAAAACCGCACACACCGCACAAACGGATCGTCCAAACTGATATCCGTCTTCTCTGGCAAGTAGATCTAGCTACCCTGAACCCAACGAGACTCCAAACAAGTCGTTTGGAGTTCCCCTTGCAAAACCACGCAAGAAATTTGGTCGCAGGTTGCAAAAAACTGACGTAAATCAGCTCCCTGCGGCTCAAACTTGCTCACCACACTCAACCCAACAATCCTATTTATGTACAGTCTTCTCCTATGCGTACATGAAGACTCCCTGATCGCGTAGGCACCAAGAACGAAGAGCTTGGCTCACCGATCGCGAAGAACAATCCAATCTCAGATCGCAGGCGATGAAAAACCTGACGCAAGCGCTTCTCTACGAACCAATTTCACTCACAACTCCCAAACCGCCCGATGAAACTTTGTATCGTCTTCAATTTCCTGAAGAACTCGTTGTTCTGATCCCGATGGATCCAAGGACAGCAAGTTTGGACTCCGGAACGATCCGAACGGTCCAACTCTCCTTCACAGGTAACTGAAAATCCCAAATCTGCTTCCTGCGTCTCAAATTCTCCCAGAACACAACCCCCGATCCGTCTCTTCAAGAACCGTCTTAACCCGTGCGAAGCCTGCACAGATCTGAACCCGATGACACCTTGTGCGCGTGTATTGGACTTCCTAATTCTCCAAAACGTCCATCTACAGATCGCAGAAACAAGCAAACCCCTTAAGCAAGCCCCTTGCAACAGTCTCTGTACGTACAGTTCTCCCCTGGATAATAAGAAGCAGACCCCTTGCGTCTTTGATATAACGCCTGAAGCCCTAAATACCTAGTCAGCAAGTAACTAGGGATCTAGCTTGATTTTACCTTCTTTCGAATCGCATAACTTCTTCTCTGGATGTCCAAACGAAGTAAACAAGATGCCCATGGAAAGCTGACAACGAGCTCTACCCATCCATGTGATGAAAGTGAAGATCCGAAGTTGCGCCAAAAGCCCGTAAGCTGGGGCTTAGCTTGTTTTCTTCATCTTTCGAGTCTTGTAACTTTTCCACTAGGTGTCCAAACGAAGTAGATGAAATGCCTATGGAAAGCTGACAAGGAGCTCTATCCATTGGTGCGATAAAAACGAAGATCCGAAGTGGTGCCAAAAACTCGTAAGTTGGGGCCTAGCTTATTTTCTCCATCTTTCGAGTCCTGTAACTTCTCCACTAGGCGTCCAAACGAAGTAGACAAAGTGCAATGAAAATAGAGATCTGAGATTGTGTCAAAACCCGTAAGCTGTGGCCTAGCTTGTCTTCTTATGAGTGTCTTTGGAGTGACAAGCATCGAAGTTTGAATTTCAGATAGGAGCCGGTCCATGACATGACACCGACTTTCGTGATGAGTTGAAAAGTTTGACAGAGTCTCTAGCAGATTTGAAGATCAATATGGTGAATTTGTTGCAACACTGCAGTCCAAATGTTGGAGGAGGCTCACGAGGTTATGAGAACTATCAGTCTAGAGGTGGACCACCGCAAGGATCACCAAGTAACTACACGAACCAATGATGTTTTACGTGTGGAGGATCACATTTCCAAGGTAATTGTCCAAGTCGTAATGGTGGAACGACGGATGGAGCTTCAACTTCACAAAGCAAGGACAAGGGTGTAGCATGCATTGACATCTTGGAGCCACGAGATGTACGAGAAGGTTTTCAATCTGTAGAGCTGTTGGCTCAAGAGAGGAAGAGGATGAGGACGCATTTCGACGAGGGAGAACCAGTCGTGATGGAAGATTCTCCAAGTCAAAATACGCGGAGTAGCAAATCTTCTTCAAAAACCAAAGAATGGCGGAAGAAATTGAGAAATACTGATTTCACAATTTCGATGGAGCAATCAAAATACAATGTGGTGGAAGACGTGGGTAAACAACGAGCAAACATTACTGTGGGACAGTTGATTGCTCTGAATCCTTCTGTGAGTAAAGAACTTCGTAGCGGTCTAAGCTCCCGACGAGGTCGGAAGAAGAAGGTAAATCCTTCTACTGTCGGTGTGAGTGCTTTAGATGCTAGTGAAGGAGAGGTGTGCAACAAGGCATCAAAAGTAGAGGCTCGTATCAATGAGAGAGATGTCTCATATGTTCTTGTCGATGGAGGATCGGCAGTAAATGCCATCTCAGAACGACTCATGAGGAAGTTGGATCTAGTACCAACTCGTCCTTCTAATATCACGGTGGGCATGGCTAACAGACAGCGAGTTAGACCATTGGGAGTGCTGGATAGAGTTTGTGTGTCAGTAATGGGAGTGCAAGTAAACATGACATTTCAAACTTGAAAGAGTCAAGTTATGAAATGTTACTCGGAAGACCTTGGCTTCGAGCAGTACATGCAACAGATAACTGGCACAAAGGTTATTTACGCATCGGACCAAATCACCACCGGATCAAAGTTCCATTGCTCGGAGATCAAGTTGAGACGTCGGAATCAGATCGACCCACATCGGACTACTGGGAGTCAGAAGTTGTCGATACTACTTCTGATGTAGGTACCAATTCTTCCGATTCAGAATCTGAAAATACATCGTCAGAAGAGGAAACAGAAGAACGAAATGTGGGTGTGAATGTAGTGGATCTTTTCCCTTCTCCGGAAATGCAAAGAGATCGAGACAAAGAACCGTTGACTCCCGAGGAGGTGGAGAGAAGAATTGCCACCTTACGTTATGGATCGAAGGTTACTAAAGAGGAGAAGAGTTGTTTCGAAGAGATATTTCGCAAATACATTCATATATTTGCATTTAGTTACAAGGATCTGAGGGAGGTCACATTGGAGCAACACCGTATCGAGTTAGAGAAGGAAGTCAAACCGGTGCGACAGAAGCAACGAAGAGTAAGTCCTCCAATTGCGGATCTGGTGAAAGAAGAGATCGAGAAGCTGCACACTGATGGGTTCATTTACGAGGTGGAGCATTCTGAATGGGTATCACCCATTGTGATCGTAAAGAAGAAAAACGGCAAATTGAGGATGTGTGTTGATTACAAGAAGCTCAATGCGGTCACAAAGAAGGATTATTATCCTCTATCTTTTATCAACGAGATCTTGGAAGAAGTGACGGGAAACGAATAGTACAGGTTTGGAGATGGTTATAGCGGATATAACCAGATCAAAATTGCACCAGAACATCAACACCTGATCACTTTCACTACTCCGTGGGGTACGTCTGCATTTCGGGTCATACCATTTGGTCTGTGTAATGCTCCTACGACGTTTCAAAGGTTTATGAACAAAGTGTTCGAACCTTTCTTAGGAAAGTTTGTGAGAGATTTTATAGATGACTTTTGTGTTTATGGGAGTAAGGAGAAGCATTTTGAGTACCTTGTGAAGGTCTTCGAATGTTTAGATGTAGCAAATGCATCTCTCAATCCGGAGAAATGTATTTTTGAGTGTGAGGAAGGGTTACTCTTGGGTCATATCATATCCAAAGACGGCATTGCCGTTGATCCAGAGAAGGTGCAGAAGATCTTAGAGCTCCCTTTTCCTAGTACTCTCACTAAGCTACGACAGTTTTTACGTATGGTGGGATATTATCGAAGGTTTATACTCTCGTTCTCACATAAAGCATATGCTTTGACTGTATATCTGAAGAAGGGAGTAGATTACGTGTTGATTTTAGGAGATGAAGAAGCTCTAGCCGCCTTTGAGGAACTGAAGAAAGCTCTTACTTCAACTCCAATCTTGGTTAAGCCCGATTGGAATAAAAGGTTTATTCTATATACGGATGCTTCAAATATAGCAGTAGGATGTACTCTAAGTGAGTATGATGTTGAAGGTAGAGATCATCCTATTGCATATGCTAGTCGGCAAATGATCAAGGCAGAGAGAAATTATTCCGTGACAGAGAGAGAAGGATTAGCAGTGATTTATGCTTTGAGAAAATTTCGACATTACCTCATAGAGGGCAAGTTCACTATCGTTACAGATCATAAGGCATTGAAGTACATCTTCAATAAATCGATGGTCGAAGGACGATTAGCAAGGTGGAAGCTCTTATTGTCAGAGTACGACTATGAGATCTGCGATCGACCCGGAAAGAAACACGCGAATGCAGATTTGCTATCTAGAGCTTATGATGGCGATGGAGAGGAGTCGGTGGATGACACCTTTCCGGACGAAGATTTGATGGTCTTGATGAGCAACCCTATTATCCCAATAGAATATCAAGAAATTTGAGATTTTGTTACAGAAGGTGTCTATCCAGATGGGATGCGGACCAGAGAGACGACAGCTTTGGTGAAACAAAGTCAACCTTACACGGTGGTGGGAGGTGTGTTATTCCGTGAAGGATTTGATGGGGTCCTAAGAAGAGCGGCGAGCAAGGAGGAGTCTCTACGACTCTTGGAAGAATTTCATGACGGTCCAGTATGTGGAGGACATTTCGCAGGCAAATTGACGACCCACAAGATACTTGACGCAGGATACCACTGGAGGGGGATGTTTAGAGATTGCTTGACGTATTGTAAAACCTGTGATGTTTGTCAAGCTTTCGCTATCAAATCTAGTGTGATCTCCTCTTAGATCTATTCCGGTTCTTGGACCTTTTGAGAAATGAGGAATAGATTTTGTTGGGCCTTTGAATCGCACCCCTCGCAACAATAAGTATATTGTTGTAGCCACAGATTATCTTACAAAGTGGGTAGAAGCTAGACCTCTTGTAACTATTGGAGAAGTTGAGGTGAGTAGATTTCTGTACGAACGGATCATTACTCGGTTTGGATGTCCCTTGGAGTTAGTTTCAGATAGGGGTCGAGAATTTGTGAGCGGTATGACTACTGCTATGTGCACACACTTCTCCATTTCTCATAGGGTTACTACATCATATAAACCTAGTTCAAACGGTTTGGTAGAGAGGACAAACTTTATCTTGTGTCAAATGTTAGCAAAGGATGTTGACATGGAAGGGGCCAAACACAACTGGGACAAACGTCTTCATGCAGTGCTATGGGAGTATCGTACAACAGTGAAGACGTCTACGGGATATTCACCTTTCAATATGGTGTATGGGTTGGAATCCAAATTACCAATCCAGTTCGACCTAACCACCTTTCAGACCTTGCAAGCTGGATTGAAGAGAAAGGGTGGTCCAATAGCTGAGAAAGAGCGAGGAGAAACCTTGTTGGAGTGGGAGGAGAATAGAGACGACGTAGCGCAACGCATTGAGATGGCCCAGCTACAACAGAAGAAGAGTTATGACAAGCGCTTGATGAAGAACAAAACGAAGTTACAGCCATTTCAAAAGGGTGAGTGGGTGATGTTATGGGATGCTATTAGGCACAAGCGAGTTCAAAAGAAGTTCTTACGTCGATATTTTGGGTCTTTCATCATCTCCAAAGTGTGGAGTAATGACACATATGATCTTCAAGAAAGGAGTGGTACGTTCTTCGACCGAGTGAACCACGACAAGCTGAAGAAGTTTCATCAACGTGATACTTCACTCTGAGGACGGAGTGAAATTAAGTCTGGGGGTAAATGTCACACCACAAGTATCTCATTATTTGTGTGCGTGCTTATATAAATTTCATTAGGTATGACTATCTTATAGGTTACTCTAGTTCGAAGATCTAAATCTAAAGTGATCAAAACTAGTCATAACTAGCTGAGATAGTCATAACTAAGTTAGAGAAACTATTAGAGGTTTCACTATGGCACTATGTGACAAGTGCGGAGCTCTAAATATGCTTCTCAAAAGTATGTAACTTTGTTGACCATCGCTGATTGGATGCATGATGGAAAGTCATGCACAAAGATCTAGAGATGCTCCTCAAAAGACGTATTAGTTTGTTGTTGTCTTCCGATTGGATAGTTTGGAAAGTTAACACTTTACAAAAGCTAAAGTAGGAGAATCTCTTACTTTAGTAAAGTAGAACAAGTAATGTGTGGGCTATTCTTAAATTTTAGTAGCCTTTAGAAGTTTAACTATTTTGGATTGCGCACTTATCATGTGATAACGTAACTTAGTAAAAGTTACCACGGTAAGAAGTTGTATAGTATATAAGGAGGAGTTGAGAGAGTGGAAGGGACTCTCATTTTCCTATATATAAGTAAAGTGAGCATTGGAGACCTTAGGAGTCCTTGAGTATTTTGCGATGCAATGTTGAGAGCGGGATTAGAACTTGTTTGCAGGAACGCTATTAGAGAGACCGATGTGACCATACGGGTCAGAGAGTTGAGTGAAGTGAGCATGGATGTACTGAAATCTTTGTAATTAGGGTGCACTAGTAATCCTAGTCATCTGAGGTACCCCTGGGTGAGAGACAGGCCGACTTACATGACAAGGACGAAGTTGTGACTGCTGATGGTTGCAAAAGTTCGTCGCGGATCACATTCGAGATGTGGAAAAGATTCTGATGCGCTTGGAAGAGGTACACCTCACTCTATCCGGTACCAAATCTCGTTTTGGAATATCAGAGATTGTGATGGTTGGTCACTTGTATGGTACTTTTGAGAGACGGTCGAACCTTTTCTAGCAAGGATAGCAGACTGTACCAACATCACTGAAGTTCGACGATTCTTAAGAGCTTGTGTGTTCTTTCGTGTGAGTATTTCTCATTATGCACACATTGCCGAGCTTCTGTATGCACTTCTTAGAAAGGAGAAGAGGTTTACTTGGCGGCAAGAACATCACGAGACGATGGAGCAGCTGAAAGAGATTCTGAAGTCTCCACTTGTACTAAGGAGACTTAACTACGAGAGCGGAAGACCTATCATACTGATTGTTGACACGAGTCCAAAGACGATTGGCTGAGCAGTTGGTCAAGAAGACGCAAACGGTGTACGGTTTGTTTCTAGGTTTGGAGCTTGAATCTTAACAAATAAGCAACGGAACTATCCGCAAGTGAAGCGTGAGTTGTGGGGAGCTGTTACTGCTATGAAGGTAGATCGAGAGTTCTTGATAGGTGCCCGCATGATAGTAGAAACAGATTGTTTGTCTTTGCTTGGTATGATAACAAACTGCAATACTCCAGACATTGCAATGTTACGATGGATTGCTTATATCCGGAGTCTGAACCCTGAGCTGAAAAATATAGCATGGAAGGATAATCTTGTTGCAGACATGTTATCTAGGACTCGTTATACAGATGAGAATGAGATGATTACAGAAGTCGAAGATGAAGAGAAGAGAGACGTTTGGTGTCAAGTTGGTCAGCAGGCTTCAGACTTGGAACCATTGCCGTTCAACGAGGAGTTCTACACGGAGAAGTTTCGCGACATTGGATTCTATCTGAGTTCATTATGCAGACAAGAAGGTTGGAGTGATGCAGAGTTCAAGGAGATCTGACGAAAGGCGTACGGTTACCTTCTACGTGAAGGTTATTTGTGAAAACGTCCGAAGAGAAGAGATGAGATGCTTGTTAGAGTGGTGGATGATCAACCGACGAAGCTGAATCTGCTTAAGGAGTTTCATGACACCTTGTGGGCTGGACACCGTGGAGTTTGGGCTACGTACACGAAGATGAAAGAGCGATACTGATGGAAAGATTTGTATTAAGACGTAGTGGATTTGGGTCGTGTCTGCACTGCCAGTTCTACTCTAAAGTCCGTTACAGAGATAGACTTGTACTTACCTATCCACCTAGTATTCATTTTTTGTGGGTTCTTGATCTTGTGATGATGCCACCGGGGCTATGGGAGATACGTTACTTGGTGTTGGCTCGAGAAGATCTCTCCAACTATGTGGAGGGACGAGCACTACAAACGAAGACTACATAGAATATATGTAGGTTTGTACTTGAAGATATCATCTGTCGTTATGGATCTATTGAGAGATTACGAGCAGGTAGAGGCGTGTTGAGAGGTGCAGAAGCGAAGGAGTTCTTTGCTCGTTATGGAGTAAAGCTTCGGCTTACTACTGCCATGAATCCAGAAGGCATTGGTAAGAGTGAACGAGGACACCCTTCTATTGTTCACGCTTTAGTGAAAGCATGTGATGGTAAGCCTAGAGAATGACCGAGATTACTTCCATTTGCTTTGTGGGCTGATAGAACTACACACTGTACTACAACTGATAATATGTCAGTTGAGCTTATGTTGGGGCTGTCACAGCACAAGTATCCCATTATTTGTGTGTATGCTTATATACATTTCATTAGGTGTGACTATCTTTAAGGTTACTCTAGTTTGAAGATCTAAATTTAGAGTGATTAAAAGTAATCATAACTAGCTGAGATAGTTATAACTAAGTTGAGGAAACTATTAGAGGTTCCACTATGGCACTATAAGACAAGTGCGGAGCTCTAAATATGCTTTCCAAAAGTATGTAACTTTGTTGACCATCGCTGATTGGATGCATGATGAAAAGTCATGCACAAAGATCTAAAGATGCTCCTCAAAAGACGTATTAGTGTGTTGTCGTCTTTCGACTGGATAGCGTGAAAAGTTAACACTTTACAAAAGCTAAAGTAGGAGAATCTCTTACTTTAGTAAAGTAGAACAAGTAATGTGTGTGCTATTCTTAAGTCTTAGTAGCCTTTAGAAGTTTTACTATTTTGGATTGCGCACTTACCATGAGGTAACGTAACTTAGTGAAAGTTACCACGGTAAGAAGTTGTAGAGTATATAAGGAGGAGTTGAGAAGGTGGAAGACACTCTCATTTTCCTGTCTATAAGTAAAGTGAGCATTGGAGACCTTGGTAGTCCTTGAGTACTATGTGATGCAATGTGGAGGGCGGGGTTAGAACTTGTTTGCAGGAACGCTATTAGAGGGACCGATGTGACCATACGGGTCTGTAAACCCTCCGCGGTCCTATCGATCAACTACCCCCCCGATCTCGCAACCTCCACGATCGTCATCCACGAATCTGCAACATGTCGAGCCTGTCTCTCACTCAGGGGTCACCTCTGATGGCTTTGATGGAAGCACACCATGAACTTGAAGGGAAAATGCTGAGTTCACTCATTCATACACCCACAAACTTATCAACTAAAAATCTCTTTAAACACATCAACTAAAATCCTCCATTCTAACGACGTCTCTCAAGTTCTCACATGCTAAAAATATCCCACACTCTCTGTATTACTCAAGTTGTCATTACGACAATGTGAAAACAAGGATGAGGAGCTCTTCTCTACTCCTCTATTTATACATTCTAGGTTTTTACTTTGGTACCCTCCGGTAACTCAGCCGTAACTACTTTTACCGGGTTTTACTAAGATATTACTTACGGTAAAAGCATTGATCACATGGGCTTTTTACCTTTTCACATGGGCTTATTCCTTCAAAGTCAACAACTTCTAGAAGGATTCTGGAATATTCTCAAGGAATCTCGAATTTCCACCCCCCCTCTACACTAGGACCCACTAAAAAGGAAACATGTGGAATCTCTTCTTGTTTTTAATGCCCACAAAGTCCACAACTTTAATCCAACCACTAATATCAAGTCAAAAAGGAGATAAGGGATACTTTTTACCTCCTTTCTACCTTTTAGACAAGATGACAAGATAGTAGTGCTCACTCTTTAGCAAATATCTGAATTCTGCCAAAAGTACAGCTAAGTTTAACCATAACTAACTTTTAGCTAGTCATGACTAACTTGATACCTCCTTAAAGTACTTTGGCAGCAAATAAACATTCTCAACACTTAGTTATAACTAAATACCTTAATAATAGACAAACTTCCTATGTGTAACATAGGTCGTTACATTTTACCCCCGGACTAAATTTTCGCTCCGTCCTCGGAGTGAAGAAAGAACTTTCGTCGATGAAACAACTTCAACTTGTCATGGTTGACTCGATCGAATCTCCTTCCTCCCAACTCCTGAAGGTCATATGTGAAGTTGCTCCACACCTTATCTACAACAAAAGGACCAAAATATCTCGGAAGAAACTTCTTCCTAGCCCTCTTGAATCTGATAGCATCATACAACATAACCCAATCTCCGACTTGAAAAGGTTTTACTTCCCTCTTGCCCAACCGTTTGTCGTAACTCTTCTTTTGATACGCTTGAGCTCGTTCCATCCGGATCATTGCTACCGCTCGGGTCTCTTCCAACTCCATGAGTTGCTCTCTTCTTGATCTGATCACGTCTTCTCCCCTCGACCTTTTCAACTTTCGTTGAATAGTTTGAAAAGTATCCAATTCGAATTGGATCGGCAATTTGGACTCCACTCCATAAACCAGTCGAAATGGAGAGTACCCAGTAGAAGTCTTTGTTGTCGTTCGGTACTCCCATAAGATGGCATGTAGCCTCTTATCCCAAGTATGTTTCGCAGTCTCAACACCAGCATCTTTGGCGAGCATCATACAAAGTGTAAGATTGGTCTTCTCCGCAAGACCATTAGCATTTGGTTTGTATGAGGTCGTTACTCGTGACTTGATAGAAAAGTGTTGTAGCATAGCAGTAGTCATGCTCCCTACAAACTCTCCTCCTCTATCTGAGACCAACTCTAACGGACATCCAAATCTCGTGATGATCCTCTCCCATAAGAATCTACCGACTTCTGTTTCATTGGTCTTTCTCAAAGGTCTAGCCTCTACCCACTTGGTACAATAGTCAGTGGCGACTACAATGTATCTATTGCCTCGAGGTGTCTTATTAAGAGGACCTACAAAGTCAATACCCCATTTCTCAAACGGCCCTAATACTAGAATTGATCTTAACGGAGGTGTTATAGTAGACTTTAGAGCAAATGCTTGACATACGTCACAAGTTTTGCAATAGTCTAAACACTCTTTGAAAATTCCTCTCCAGTGATAACCCGCATCTAAAATCTTGAAGGCTGTTATCTTACCAGCAAAGTGACCTCCGCAAACAGTTCCGTCGTGAAACTCGTGCATTAGCTTGAATGCCTCCTTCTGACCAACTGCTCTCCTTAGTAACCCATCTGCTCCTTGATGAAACAGAATTCCCTCCACCATGGTGTAAGGTTTGCATCTCTTGATCAACGCGTTACGTTCTCGGGTATGCATACCTTCTGGAAAAGAGCCATCTACAAGGAAACTCCAGATTTCCTTGTACTCGTCCGGTATCTCCTCGATGCTTGTGATGGTCATCAGATGCTCGTCTGGAAATGAATCATCAAACGGTTCTTCTCCCTCATCATCATAAGCCCTTGACAAAAGATCAGCATTCGCATGCTTCTTCCCTAGTCTATCTTCGATCACATAATCGTATTCTGTTAGAAGGATCTTCCAACGAGCAATACGACCTTCGGCATTAGGCTTATTAAAGATATACTTTAAAGCCTTGTGATCTGTGACTATGGAAAATTTCCCTCCTAGCAAGTAGTGTCAAAATTTCTTCAATCCAAAGATCACCGCTAATCCTTCTCGTTCAGTCACGGAGTAATTCTTCTCCGCTGGAACCATCTGCCTACTAGCATAAGCTATAGGATGATCATGCCCATCTCCATCTAGCTGACTTAATGTACATCCGATTGCTACATTGGAGGCATCCGTATACAGAATAAATGCTTTACTCCACTCAGGTTTAGCAAGTATAGGAGCTGTCACTAATGCCTTTTTCAGCTCCTCAAATGCTTCCTTTGCCTTCTGATCATGCACTATCAAGTCAAAATCAACTCCCTTCTTCATGTACATAGTCAAAGCTATTGCTTTGTTTGAGAAGGAAAAGACAAACCTACGATAATATCCAACCATGCCAAGAAACTGCCTCAACTTTGTCAAGTTGATCGGAAATGGAAGATCCACAATCTTCTTCACCTTCTCAGGATCTACCGCAATCCCATTCTTGGAAATGATGTGCCCTAACAGCAGACCTTCTTCGCAGCCAAAGATGCACTTCTCTGGATTTAGAGAAGCGTTGGCTTGCTCCAACCGCTGCAAAACTTTGATCACATGATCAAAGTGGTCCTCCTTTCGTCCGTACACACAGAAATCGTCAATGAAATCCCGAACAAACTTCCCTATGAATGGTTCGAACACCTTGTTCATGAACCTCTGAAACGTGGCCGGAGCATTACACAGTCCGAATGGCATCACTCGAAATGCAAATGTTCCCCAAGGAGTAGTGAAAGTAGTCAACTGCTGGTACTCCTGTGCTATCTTGATCTGGTTGTATCCACTATAACCATCACCAAAGCTGTACCACTCATGACCAGCAACTTCCTCCAAAATCTCATCTATAAATGGTAGAGGATAATAATCCTTCTTGGTAACTGCATTCAGCTTCTTATAGTCTATGCACACTCGCAGCTTACCATTCTTCTTCTTGACAATCACAATGGGTGAAACCCATTCTGAGTTCTCCACCTCATAGATGAAACTCGCCTCCTTCAACTTGTCTATCTCCTCCTTGACCATCATTGCCGTTGTGGGATTGACCCTCCTCTGCTTCTGTCGAACTGGTCTTGCGTGCTCTTCCAATTCGATTCGATGAGTCTCGAGAGTCACCTCCTTCAAATCCTTGTAGCTGAAAGCAAACACATGGATATATTTTCGAAATATATCTAGGAATCTACTTTTCTCCTCTTGAGTGACATTGATACCAAACTTCAAGGTAGAGAGTCTTCTCACCATCTCTGCCTCACTCAACTCTTCTTTGTCAGGATCTTTCTCCACTGCTGGTCGAGGCAACAAGTCAATAGCACTAAGCTGATGTAATGATTCATCTCGACCAAATCCTTCGTCCTCAGACGAGGATTCTTGATCGTAAGAATCTCCGGTATCTACTTCTGATACACTCTGATCATCCTCCGTATCAGATTCCCAGTAGTCACTAGTGGGTCTATCAGAGTCAGAAGTCACAACTCCAACACTCGAGAGAGGAACTATCACTCTATGATCTCTAGGCCCAATCCGTAAGTATCCCTTGTGCCACCTATCAGTGGTGCGCACAGCTCTCAACCAAGGCCTACCTAGGAGCAAATCATAACTAGAGTCCTTTAACACTTGAAAGGACATCAACGTTTGAACTCCCATCACAGACACGACCACCTTCTCTAACACACCAAGAGGTCTTACCCGTTGCTTGTTAGCCATCCCCACGACAATGCTAGCCGGACGAGTTGGTTCCATCCCCAACTTCTTCATCAACCTCTCCGATATGGCGTTGACAGCCGATCCTTCATCCACCAATACGTCAGAGACGTAGTGACCATTCAACCGGACTTCAATCTTTGAAGCCCTAGTGCATACCTCTGAAGCATGCACATCCACCACACCAACTCCCACAGACTTTGATGTCTTGCTCTTGGGTTTCTTCTTCTTGCTTCTCTTAGAACTCAGTCCTCCTCTGAGTTCTCTTCGTAAGCTGGGATTAAGTGCGATCAGTTGTCCAACAGTGATGTTGGCTTTCTGAGCACCCACATCTTCAACCACATCATATCCCGCTTGGGAAGATGAAATGGTGAAATCCGCCATCCCTAGCTTCCTTCTTGGCTCCCTTGGTGTACTCGAAACATTACTCGAACGAGTACTTCTACTTGCTGATTCCTCCATGAAAACCGGTTCATCAGAAAATCTAGTTCTTTTCCTTTTTTGAGCTAAAAGCTCCACCGGTGCATGAGAATAGTTTGAACTCTCTCCTTTCTCGTAGATGGGATCTCGCACGACATCGATAGTAGCCACCCCCTTGTCTCGTCCTTGTGATGGATTTCCTCCACCCACATTCATTCTGACAGCTTCGGCACCTCTTGCTCCGTTATTAGGACAATTTCGCTAGAAATGAGAACCTTCACACGTCCAACAAGTGATTCCTCCAAAGTTACCTTGGTTGCCTCCAAAGTTACCTTGATTTCCTCGGTTGGGATTGTTGTCGTAACCTCTTTGACCTCCTCCTCCATCTTTGTTCCTCCATTCTCGTAACTGCACCACGTTTATCTTGAGATCCGCAAGAGTATCGGTGATGCTCTTCAGCTCGGCATGAAAATCAGAGGTGGCAGTAGACATCGTTGTTGGGACAAACGGTCTTGGTCCCACCGTTGGAGTAGGAGCTGACGTTGAAGCAATCACCAATTGTGACGGTGCAGGTGCGATCGTTGTGGCTACACCAGGAATCGGAGTCGACACCAGAGCAGCATGATGAGGTTGGATGATATCTCCTTCATCCAAACTCTCTTCCATATTTGTCGCAATCTTGATGGCCTCCGCTTTTGTTGCTGGCTTCTCGTACCTCACTTGGGTTCGAATTGAATGCCTCAACCCTCCCACCAAGTTCTTGGTCAACACTGCTCCAATCCCCGCCATCGTTAACTCCACATTGTCTCCACTCTTCCGTAGGACCGTCCGAAACCGTTGCTCCAACTTATCCACCCTTTCGGCATATTGCTGAACTTTCTCGTCGTCTCGTTGCTTCAAATGAGTAAGTTCCACCATGAGCTTCTCATAACTCTCTTCTGGAAGAAATTCTTCGATGAGTGCATTACTCAACGTCTCCCATGTGTCCTCAACTGCACCAGGTGTCTTGCTCTTCACTCGGTCTTCATACCACGTAAGAGCAAAATCTTCTAAAAACTCTGGCAGTAACAACACCCATTCTTCCTTCCTTCTCACGTTGTTTCCGATGCAACCCCTTTTGAAATCTCGTACAAATGGTTCTACATCTTCATTGTCCTTCCCATGAAACACTGGTAACTTCCCCATCTTGTAACTACTCTTCTACACTTCCAATTTTCGTGCAATAACTACTCGCTAAAAGAGCACGAACATCACCAATACCATTCGCGAATAATCTACCATAAGTAAAATAAAGAAAACGGTTGTAACAACACCTCTTGTGCCATCTCTTCTCCCAAGGTAATCATGAGCCTGAGTCGCATCACCGCCTTCTCCACCATCCGAATGACGATCTCCATCACAACTCAGCCGAGTTCTCTTTTGAAGTCGACAACTTCTCCGTCTCAGCTCTTTGAGTCTCGTCCAACTTATCGACTACTGACGTAAGTAGGGCGGCCACATCGACGCACTTGTGTCCTCTGGATAGATCACCCACTCCACAACTTGGACAAGGATCTTCACCTAGAAGATGAATTGACGCTAGTGACGATGGACCCACTCGAAGACTTAAATCAGTAAACTCCCGCTTCCCTTTAGCTCTCTCGGTTCTGATTCTAGTTGGACAATTCACTACTTTGTGTCCCAACCCTCTACAGAAATAACACCACAAGTCGGTTTCTACTCTTCTCCTCGGAGATTCTACTTGAGGTTTAGTACTAGGGTTTTCAAACTCGACGATAATCTCTCTCGAACTTTCTCCGACACTTACTATGACATCTAAACCTTGAGGAAGGTTTCTAAGTCTAACTTTCCAATCTTTTGAATTTCCACTCATGTTGCACCTTCTCAACCATTAAGTGGACCAAAATCATAGAGGAAAATAATTCTACCTCACTTTCTTAACTCTTCCGAGCTTTATATTGAAAATCGTGTATTATACATGCTATACACGAAATAAAATCTAATCTAAAATTAACTATCGAAGATATGATCCTCCTCACCATCGTTTGTACTAATCACAACAGACATCTTGAACTCACTCTTGTAAGGATCCAACTCTACTTCACCAGGAGCATTCGTGGCCTCCACAGTGAATGATGCTTTAAACTCGGCTTTCTTCAAATCTGTGCCAATGGTCGCGGAAGCTTCTTCGTATAGGGTAAAGAGAGCACCCCAAGTGCTATAGATGCGGGTTCGTAACTCATCTATACTTAACTTGGGCTTCTCCGTCTCTGTTCGAACTCCTAAACGTCTCTTCTTCCACCTCGTCATTCGAACTGGATTCCTCATGAAGTATCTTCAAGACCTCCTTGTATGCCGAAACGTATATCTCTTAGTTGGTAAGAGATCTCTCCAAGATTTTTGTGGTCTCCAATAGCTCAACCTCCAAGCTATTAAATCATGAAGTTTCAACAGAAACTTCACTAATCAGAAGAGATGGTGATGACTGTACAAATTTTCAGAGAACTGAAATTTGTATATTTTCACTTCCCTCATGGTTGTCAACCCCCTCCACTTTGAAAAATTCTTTCTCTCTCTTCAGACCTCATCTTCTCATGATTTCTTTTGTCCTGGATAGCTTATCAGCCACTCTAAAACATTGGAAAGTTTCTCAGGAAAATAAAATTCACAGAAAATCTGACAATGACTGTAAATTTTTTTCAGATAACAGAATTCCTCAACTCTCACGAATAGACCCCCTCAACTTTGAAAATTCATTGCTTCCTCTCTAGACCACCTTTTCCTATGTTTTCTTTTGTCTTAGATAGGTTATCAGCCAATCTAAAACACTGGAAAGTTTCACAGGAAAATAAAATTCACAGAAAAGTTGAAAGCGACTGTACAAATTTTCCAGAGAGCAGAATTTCTATACTCACAAATTTATCTCCTCTAATAATTTTTCTCTCCTCCTTTCTTTACACCTCTTGTTGCACCCTCTTTCAACTCTCCTCAAATCCTTTCTACGTGAACAAGATGTAAAGAATGACTTCGAACGCGTCATATATCACTACGGGATACACGAAAGGTTCTAACGTTGCTAACATCGCGTTAGCTCTCTCTCCTCCCAACGTTCTCTCCATGTGCTCTCCCATAATCTCCTTTTGTCGAATATAGAACTGAACTCTAAACATCGTTCAACGATCCCTTCAAGTGAGGTCCCGGCAACAGAACCAAAAATGTAAACCCTCCGCGGTCCTATCGATCAACTACCCCCCCCGATCTCGCAACCTCCACGATCGTCATCCACGAATCTGCAACATGTCGGGCCTGTCTCTCACTCAGGAGTCACCTCTGATGGCTTTGATGGAAGCACACCATGAACTTGAAGGGAAAATGCTGAGTTCACTCATTCATACACCCACAAACTTATCAACTAAAAATCTCTTTAAACACATCAACTAAAATCCTCCATTCTAACGACGTCTCTCAAGTTCTCACATGCTAAAAATATCCCACACTCTCTGTATTACTCAAGTTGTCATTACGACAATGTGAAAACAAGGATGAGGAGCTCTTCTCTACTCCTCTATTTATACATTCTAGGTTTTTACTTTGGTACCCTCCGGTAACTCAGCCGTAACTACTTTTACCGGGTTTTACTAAGATATTACTTACGGTAAAAGCATTGATCACATGGGCTTTTTACCTTTTCACATGGGCTTATTCCTTCAAAGTCAACAACTTCTAGAAGGATTCTGGAATATTCTCAAGGAATCTCGAATTTCCACCCCCCCTCTACACTAGGACCCACTAAAAAGGAAACATGTGGAATCTCTTCTTGTTTTTAATGCCCACAAAGTCCACAACTTTAATCCAACCACTAATATCAAGTCAAAAAGGAGATAAGGGATACTTTTTACCTCCTTTCTACCTTTTAGACAAGATGACAAGATAGTAGTGCTCACTCTTTAGCAAATATCTGAATTCTGCCAAAAGTACAGCTAAGTTTAATCATAACTAACTTTTAGCTAGTCATGACTAACTTGATACCTCCTTAAAGTACTTTGGCAGCAAATAAACATTCTCAACACTTAGTTATAACTAAATACCTTACTAATAGACAAACTTCCTATGTGTAACATAGGTCGTTACAGGTCAGAGTGTTGAGTGAAGTGAGCATGGGTATGATAGAATCTTTGTAATTAAGGTGCACTAGTAATCCTAGTCATCTGAGGTACCCCTGGGTGAGAGACAGGCCGGCTTACAAGGCAGAAGCCAATCATGCCTGCTGAGGAGGACTTTCCTACGTGGGCTACGCTACCGTGAGAAGATGTTATAGATCATACTTCACTCCTTGCTTTACGAACTAGACAGTTGGAGCGAAGGGAGGAGCATCTTGCTAAGGCGCAAGAGAAGCTGAAGGTGGCTCGAGTCAGAAACAAAGAGCGTTTCGACAAGACTCACCGACTATGACCAAAGTCAATACGTATTGGTGATTGGGTTCTGGTGTCTGATAGCACGCTGGAGAGCCAGCATTACACTTCGTAAGTTCTCGTGAAGATGGTTCGGGCCTCATGTTGTACTAGATGTTTATGAGAATGTCACTTATAGTTTACGTGAGCTGGATGGTACTCCTTTGAAACTATCTGTGGGCTGGCAAACAAGTGAAGTTGTTCAAACAACGTGGAGGATCAGTAGATTTGTTCAACTTTTTGGAGTCTGAACAGAGAATGACGAGAGACGAAGACGAGACTACTGAAGAGGTTGAGGCGGAGGAGAGTGATGATGATGAAGAGCAAATAGAAGGATGAAGAGGTTGGCACATGTCACAGGAGGGGGTGGATGTCGTGATGTGAATTATTCCACAAAGTAAATAATTCACCTCTCAGTTAGAAGTTAATCTCTTTAAGTGAAGTTAAGACCTCAGAGAAGTCGATTCTGGAGGAAGTGAATCTGAAAACATCACTTTTGGGGATTCAACTCTGCTTCTGACACCTCCAGAAGACTATCTCGGCTTCGTAGATGTCTAATTATCAATGTATATCACACATTGCTCTCCCAATTTCCAACAAGGTTAGATTAATCACAAGGTGTATGCCCCCTGTAGCCTTCTCAGACTTCTGCTTACGGAAGCGGTCTTCCTGTAGCACTACAACGACATTCACTTTCACGGAAGCTCAATAGAAGTCTCGGAAATCAAGTAGAAGAAGGAGGAAGAATGGGAAGATGAGAGAAGATGGAGAAGAAGAGAAAATCCAAACGAGAGGAAACAAGAGGAAAAGGAGAAATTAAGATCTCGATAAGCTTCTAGTCCGGATCCTGACTAACAAACCATCCCTGCTTGTAGTAATTTGGGGACGAAGACCACAAATTGAGTTACAGTTACACAATATTCCAGTCGAGGATGTCATCTTCTACTGTGAAAAGAAGTCTTCTTTCTTCTTCTGCCGTTGCTCCGACTACTCTGACGGCAAGGACCACTCTCATAGGTCAGTTCGTAAGTGAATCCAAAGTGCTCCACTGGATGAGACGAACTTGGACTCTGCACAACTTCTAACAATCACCGCCACTCAAGAAGAAGGCTTCTCATGTAGAAGCTTTGTCTGTGTCTTCTACATGCAGAAGCTTTGTTTCTAGACACAGACAAAGCTTCTGCAATCAAATCTGAAATCAATTCCTCGAGAAGAATGTACATTGACTTCTGGAAGCTCACTCCATCCGCTTCTTGTCACTACTCCTCGACACACCAGCCTAGAAGCAGGACTGCACGATGATGCCGTTCTCTATTTTATGCTGTCTGCTACTGCTGTCTACGTCCTTCGATCTTGGAAGCGGAAGTGCAGACCTATCTTATGTGTAATCCAACTCTGCTTCGTGCAGAGTATGTATGTGTGTGTGTAGCAATGCGTCCTAATGTGTAACAAATCCTACCTTGTGATCTACTTTATACATCTGCCTTTGAGTCGCAGGAGAGAGATCCCTCTCAATCCCAACTCACAGCCAAGCAAAATGGGGCGTTGTCAGAAGGCCACCACCTCCCAAGACTTCGGTTCTCTTCTCAATTTAGAATTGCTTTCTACTACCTACCGTTGCTTAACCTGTCACATGGACAGTCATCTAAAAATTGCAGGAAGCTCATCGATCATTTTTCCTTATCTTGAATTTCCTTGGAGAAAACTGGACACAGAAGCGTGAGAGACATCAATTCAGATGACGGAAGCGATGAGAAAGAAGAAGAACATGGGAAGAATCTCAGTACTACTTCTGACTACGCTTCTGGTTACTACTTCAGTCCTTTGCGCACTACTGTTCTTCGATTTCACCTCCAAGTTGTATCACGATCCTACTTCTATCTTCAATTTTGATCTACGCCTAGCTGCTTTCCACAATCGAGCTCGCAGTTATCCGAAGCTTCTCTATCGATTTCCTACTCGGTCCTAGATTTCTGATCTTCTAATCCTCATGGATTCCTCACTCTCCCAACTCGAATGCGCTTCTTGGCTGGAAGACGCCTTCTCTTACTCTCTCTCTCTCTCTCTCTCTCTCTCTCTCCTTCTCGCTTCCAATGCCTTCTCTGATTCCTAATGTGCAATCAATCCTCAATGTGCAGTATTCTCGATGCGAGAAGCAGCAAGGGAGTCTGTGCTAATGCACCTCCAGCTCCATATCTTCTCCTGTGTGATTAAGGAAATGAGGTTCAGTTACCTCGACCTACCTATTACTATGGTGACTACTCGGTAGGTACACCTATCCCTTATCTAAGTGGTGTGCGGTTGAGACCTCTGCGGTCGCAGTCACTATCTTCTCGGAAGACGTCTGTCTTCCGGCTTCTAACTTCCGGAAGATACTGTCCAGAAGACTTCTTCTTCCGACTTCGGAAGAAGTCGACTTCTCCTTACAAAGTCCCTTAAGATCATCTTCCTGCTAATCAGGGCGCAATCTTAAGAAATAAGGTTACTTCAATTATCTAAACATGTCATTATCTTAAAATTTTTGAAAAAATCTCCAATCTTGCAAATTGTGGGCACCATAGACTGAATGGCTTGGTTGGGAAATCGAGATCAGATGAACCTTAAGTGGTTCTTTGAACCAAGATTGGAACATTGGGTTAGGACATAAGGGCCTACCTCAAGACGATCCTAGACGAACTCTGGTCTAAGGGGGCGTCTGGAAACGGATCGAAACATAAGTATGAGATATGGATCCGAGACACGAGATCGAGATGTGGATCCGACGTAAACAAACCATGGTTCGGACGCTGGTCAGAACTACATGGTTCGAGTCTGGGTCAGGACCACGGGTTTTAGGAAAAAACTGCTAAATGTTGGAGCTCCAACGACGTTTTGGGTCGTGGACGAAGACGTAAGATCTCGAGGCAAGTGAGATATCATTGGAAAAACCTTGGTGAGGGCTTTCCAGTGATATGTAGAACTTCTCGAATTGACCTCTGAGAATTATGATCGATCTCGTGATCAGGTTGTGGTATAATTTTCAAGGACCAAAGTACCAAAAGTATATATGAGGGGGCTCGATGCCTGGATGGGCTAGGTCGAGTCATCTTACCCCAGGGTTCGGCCGGCAGACTCTGAGACATGAGGTGATGGGTGGACCGATTCCAAGACACATTCAGGTCTAGACTTGGACGTATGGATTTAGGAACGATCTAGGAGCTGGAGCAAGACTAGGGAACGAGACGGCGGGTTATACCACCGTTCGGGAGGAAGAAACCTAGACCCTGACGGACATCACTGACGGTTGGACCGCTAGGTGTGCTGGAGGTACCGTTTAGGACCTTGGACTCTATGGAAAGTCCATCCCAAGTTATCTTGTGACTCATGTTTTGGGACCGACCTAACGGGGTCTAGGTCGGTCTGGCTCGATTAATCATCAAGCTCAGCATTCCTTAAGTCAGTCCTTGATCAATGCTGAGCTTGATGATTAAGGAGACGGTCTGGCTCCAGTTCGGACCAAACAGAGTTAAGATAAGTGGTGCATGAACGTTAACGTGTGACTGTGTTTTGCAGGTTAGCGTTGTGAGGTTCGTGACCTATTGAGCAAGAGCTTCCGCAGACGCAATAAGATGATAGATGCGCGAAAAGTGGTATCAGAGTCGACGTTTCGGTGAGTGAGAACTTGAGATAGCGGCTGAAGGCTAGATGCTTGAGGAGGGATCTGAGATACGAAGCAGATCAATGTTTCTAAGTGAACACTTGGAGCGATGGTCGACGGAGGACAAAGTTTCAATAGGAAGATCAAGAGACGAGTGGCGGTTAACACCGGGACCATATCGACTCGAGCTAATCCCGAGGCATAGTCAAGGAATGATAACCAACAACTTTCATCTCAACGTCGAAGGAGCCTTATACCAGCTGCGGCACCGATGCAACAAGATGGAGTTTTGTCAACGCAGCCCAACGATTCAGGCGCGCGAAGGAGCTTTGTATGCAGAGCTCATCAAGATGATGAAGACCATGCAAGAGGGTATGGTCTCTAGGGATAAACGTATCGCTGATCTTGAGACAGACCAAAGGAGTTCTTAGTCTACAAGAAAGCTTTGTAAGATGAATTTGCCGACCCCGTTTTCAGATATAAGACGGGCTCTCAAGGTTAAGGATTTCTTAACTGGGTTGGACCTATACTTGGAGGCGCAATAGGCTAAGGAGTCAGACAAGATGAGAGCGGCGATTACGTTCCTGAAGGATCATGCGCTTTACTGTATACAGAGACGAGCATGTCTTGACCGTCTCGATGCTTGGTTGAGAAGAGTTCAAGGAGTTGCTCGTGAGACGATTCACTCTAGAGTATCAAAGGATTTGAGATGGTGTTGAATTAGTTAGGTTGAAGTAAACAAGGGCCTTGAATGTTTATGTGCACGAGTTTAGTGCTAAGCTAGATTCGTTCTCTAAGTGGACTGAGGAGACCAAGACATGTATATTTATCGGAGGACTCAAGTCCAGCTCGGAGAATGCTCTCTTTCGGATGCCGAAGCTACCTGAGACATGTGCCGAACTTTTGAAGCTGGCGGAGCAGATTGGAGACAATGAAATCTGGCAACAGAAATCTTTTGAACCACGCAGTATGGAAAAGGTTCAGAAGAAGAACAAGGGCTTCAAGCGACAATGAGATGGAGGTGAGAAAGATCGGAAGGATTCTTCTGTCTCGACAGCAAAGTGACAGCAAACAGAGTCGAAACCTAAGGGGTAAACACCTCAAGGACAATGGTGCTAAGTTTACTCGCTATAATTGTGACGAGGCGGGCCATATTGCTAAGGGGTGCATGAAACCTAAGGTTAGTAACTATAGCATGAATGCGTTTGTTGCAAAAGACTTGTTGGAGGACCAGATGACTGTGACCTTGAGAACCACGAAGAAGACTCCAAGACTGATGTTTCTACAAGCCAAAGTTGCTAACCGTGATATTACTTTTCTTGTGGACACAGGAGCGACCCACTCCTTCATAAGTCCGAAGTTGGTGAAGAAGTTGGGCTTGTCTACCTCCAAGACATATAAGCCTATTCATGTGCTTCGGGAAGACTGTTGTGAGAAGACTAGAAGCCGTGATCTGGAAGCAAAAAGCGTCTTCTCGAGCTTCTCAGTGGGTAATTGTGTGATATTTTAGGTAGTAGTTGTATGTTAAAGCTACGAGCACCTTCTGAAGGGTCAAGAAGCCGTGTGCTTTTGTGAGACGACGGGATTTTTAGACAAAACCGTGTGTTTGTGAGTTTAGACAGATCTTAGAACTTAGAGCAGCGATACTAGTGTAAATCTTCTGGAGGAACGAAATCTTTTATGCTATAATGGGCTAAAGGAGTAATCTTGAGACATTACACAATCTTACTCGCAACGTTCACAACCTAACACAAGTCCACTAGAGTTCTGTTATTCACGTCTGCGTCCGACCTTGAGACTGAGGGTCGCGACAAAAGGTTAGGGAGAAGACTAGAAGCCTAGCAAAGAATCAGTAATCATCTGCCTTGTCTTCTCAATGTATATTTGTATTATATTCGAAGTAGTAGTCGTATGTTATGTTTCAGATTTCGCGCACCTACCGCCTTGTTACGCCAGCGGAAGCTCTTGGTTAGTAGGTCACAAAACTAACAACTAATATGCAAACCACAATCACAAGTTAGCGTCCATGCATCACTTATCTTAGTCTCGTTTGATCCGGATCGGAGCTAGATCGTCTCTTTAACTCTCAAGCTCAACATTCCCTAAGTCCCGACCTAGACCCGGCTAGGTCGGTCTCAAAACATGAGCAAGCCACAACATGACTTGGGACGAACTTCTCATAAAGTCTAAGTTCTTAAACGGTGTCTCTAGCGCACCTAGCGGTCCAACCGCTCGTGCTGTCCGTCTGGATCCAAGCTCTCGAATGATGGTCTAACCTACCATCTCGTTCTCTAATCTTGAAGTAAATCTCATCTTCTTGTGGTTCAACTCAACTTTTGACACCTTTAGAACACGCCACTGCTCGGTAGATGCCAATTACTACTCCATACAACAAATTATCCTTGCAGATACTCAACTCATTAGATCAATTACATGGTGTATGTCCCATGTAGCCTTCTCGGGCTTCTGTCTATTGAAATGGTCTTCTGGCAACACTATAACAACACTCACATCTACTGGTACTCACACAAGGCTTTTGTAATCAGGTAGAAAATAGAATGAAGATGGGAAGAGAAGAGAAGAGAAGAGAAGAATAGAAAATAATAAAATCAGAGAGAAATTGAGAAATATATCTTTTGACAGGTTTCTAGTCCATATCCTGACTAACAAGCCATCCTTGCTTGTAGTAATATGGAGGAGAAGACTAACACATACTCACAATCCCACTGTCTTCTTGTTGAGGATAACGTCTTGTGATGTGATAAGAAGCGATCCGCCAACTTCTGTGCACCTTAGGTTTTCCTCTCGAGACAATCCTAAAGTTAATTACCACCTACTGTCTCTTTGACCAAGTGGACTTTTACAGGATTTTGGACTTGTGCCGACACTCTCGTCGCCTAATTCCTTGATTTCTTGCTTGATACTCATCCAAAGTATTATACATACAACTTCTGGTCTCTTCGATCCTCACCTTCGACAATTCTGTCTCATGGAATCTATATCTCACAGACAATCCGTATGTGGATCTGAAGTGCTCCACTGGATGAGATGAATTTGGACACTACACCCCCTCCGACAATCACCGTCACTCAGCAGGAAAAACTTCCCATGTACAATAGGATATGAATTCTTCTGCTATACGTATGTGTCCCAACAGGACTTGAAGGAGGCTCAGTTGACCAAGTATGGACTAGTGGACAGCAAGGAGTGAAGGAGGAGTCTTCAGAGGAGGAGGGCTTGACGGGTACTATGCCTTCCTCTCCAATTTCAGTGCCTAAGGGAGGACCAGGCACCACCTCGAAGAAGATCACCAGCCAGACATGTGATTCCAGCGGCACAGAAGACGCATCGCCACCGAGGACGATGGGATCTAAGAATGTTTCAAGGACAAGTACTTCTTACCCGTCATCCATTCTGGATCTGAGTCAGAATCCCAAGAAGACATCTCCGGCATGAGATCTTAGGAATCGATAAAATCGATTCCTAAGACCCCATGAAGTCTTCCGAAGACTCTAGAAGATAGAAACTGGATGGACGTTCCAACTGCGACAAGTAACTATGAAGAAAAAGAGACAGCACATCAGGAAGATAGGCAACATATCTCTGTTGTGAAAGGAGATCTCCAACCGAGGAAGATATTGCGGGTGACGTTTTCTCAAGCACAAAGAAGAGAACAGCCATGGTGGAAGAGGTCGTGGGACCACATGAAGACAATGAAGCTTCCGGAGATCAGTACGTCAACATGAGAAGACTGTATGAGTTCAGTGCCTTCTTCAGCGTCGAGATCCAGCCAGCCATGGAGATGGTGGAGAAGCGGGCTAGAGCCCAAGAGAAGTCTCTTCAGCCCTGATTTGGTCTTCGGAACCTGATCCAACAAGAAGGAGATTGCTCAATTCCAACCTCCATGCTACTAAGAAGTTAGCCAACAAGTATAAAATAGAAATTTCTGCTTCTGCTAAGGAGATTGTTCATTTCCGGAAGACCCACGAGGAGTTGTAGATGCAGCTTCAACAGAAGAAGCATGAAGTCTTGAGGATCAGGGACAAACTGACTGACCTGGTAGCCGAGAAGAAGACTTGGAGTGCCCAGCAAGAAGCTGCAAAAGCCAAGACTGCCGAAGAGAATAAGCAGCGGTTGGAAGCAAAACACTGAATCAAGGACATCATAGCACAGAGGAAGAAGTTCAACTTCACAACAGGGAGGAAGCTTCTAATCTTAGCACGAACTTGGGATGTTGCCTCCAAGGACATGTTGTTAGAATACAAGGACATCATGTTCAGATACTTGGATCGGCAAATTGAAGGTCTAAAGACACTCTATGGTCTTCCCTCAGTTCTCGTCCTTACAACCATGTCTTCGGGCGTCCCAAGACCTTCTCATGTTGAGGATCCAGACAAGGAGGAATTCGACCTAGTTGTTCACCTGGTGGTAACAACATTGGATTTGGAGAAAGCACGAGAAGAAGTCCTAAAAGCCATGATGTCTTCTATAAGACAAGAAGAGGAGTCAGCTTCTCAAGTATTCAGAGAGGAGGTCATGTCTACCTTTGACCCCCCATGAGTTCACCACAACTCCAAGCGGCAACTAGGCCTTGCAGAAGAGCCCAGAAGCGAAGATGGGTACAGCTTCCTAAAGTTATCTTCTTTCTTCGGGTCAAGTACAGATGAACACATGGTTGCCATTGAGACGGATGCCACCTCAGTCGCGTCAGAAATACCAGCTGAGCAGCACATGATACCAAAAATCGAATTAGATACACAGACATGTGCGGGTGTCATGGATATCCCACCTGGTGACCAGGAATAAATAGGAACATCAGTGGATGACATCAGAAGACCAAACTCAGCTCAAGAGCTTTCTAGGATTTATGAGGTTCTATCGGATTTTGTGAAATCTTTTGCTCGGATTGTTCAACCTCTAACAAATCTATCAGATAAGGGACAAAAGTGGATTAGCCACTAGTGATACAAATGTGGGTTAGAGTATCGACCTTTCGAGTGCTAACTTTTCAGAGATCAACATCAGTCGTAGATTACAGGTGCCAGATCGCTCAGATTAGACTTTTGCTTGCTGTTTTTAGTGATTGTTAGTTTGAAGCATCACCTGGCAAACCAGGAAAGGTAGACTCATATTATCTTTCTAGATTTTATACATGTAGGTCTTTGTGAGTCTTTCATGCAGATCTGTGAGTAATCTATGTGTTTGCTTGGAAGTCAGCTATGTGTGCACTAGGTTGAGGGTGTGTTAATCATGCAAGGAAGGGAGAGAGAGTAGAGGGAGTTGAGAGTCAGTGAGATAAGTACCATGAGTGCTATGAAGTCAACATTCTGTTCAGCCAAAGGAAGGCAAGTGTGGAGGCAGATTATCAAGAGGAAATCCATCTGTCTGAGAGGACTATTATACACTCAAAGCCTTGATCTATCCACCCACTCAGCAAGGAGAATGAACCATCAATCAGCATACATGTTAGTCACATGGTGTCAGCAGAGGAGTCTACCGCCTCATCATTCTAGAAGTCTATCCTTTTGATATACATAGAGTGTAGCAAGTAGTTTAAGAGAGAGGAGTGACAGTTATGAGTTTTTGGTGACTGAAAACTGGAAGACGAGCATTCACATGTCGCACAAGGAACCAGTGGTAGAGGAAGTACGCCTTACAAAGATCCAACTTTGTACCTAGCATGAGGTTGATGACATATTTTCTGAGTGAAGAATGTGCTTGCAAAACCTTCTGAACTCAAGTATACAGTGTATATACTGACGCAAATGTCATAATGGGAGTGGAGGTCATCACTCGGAGATGAGCATATGGAGATTAACGTCTTAGAAGCTGACGTATCGAATGTCAACATCTATTTTTTGTTGAAGGGGTTCTGAGTCGATTTTCCAGTGAGATCTGGTTACTGAATAGTTTAGAAGTGCTTTGGATATAGAGTTGCATGCTCGATAATTTTCGTGGATTTTGGTGGTGTTTAAGGAGGAATTTGTGAGTTTGACCTCCAAGATAGAGTTATGATCAGATTTACTACAAGTTACAACGGTGTGACTCTAATTCTCCTGGGGACTATATCTTGTGTACTACTAATGATGTAAAAGAGCAAACCTTGTGCTTTACAAACACCATAAGTGAACATTTGTTGCGGGCACTCGTGCATATTTATTACCTAATTCTTCTTGCCGGAAGGGTTAGGTAATAATTTAAATATACATTATATCAATATATATTTAATGATGGATCACGGATTTGTATTTCTTTAAGCTCTGGCATCACTCTCTTCACTTAGTATTTAATATTATTATAATTTTTATTTATTTATTTTTGTCCACTCTAATAGTTTATAACATTTCTCTATTTATTGTTAACATGAATCGAACACACTATCAACTGAAATTAATAAATTCGAGAGACTTTACTTCAGTTACGTGAATCCATAATCTCTTACAGCAGGAGTTCTGCCCCTATCTTTCTGCTTGTTTTTTTCTTATATCTGCTGTCAATC
This sequence comes from Asterella californica, assembly GCA_036924285.1. Taxonomy (NCBI): domain Eukaryota; kingdom Viridiplantae; phylum Streptophyta; class Marchantiopsida; order Marchantiales; family Aytoniaceae; genus Asterella; species Asterella californica. The sequence goes on from JAYKYS010000008.1 coordinate 20,149,941, forward strand.
TCAAGAAGCATGCATTTCCGTGAATAGATATTTGCTCTTGTAAGAAATAGTCGGTAGAATCACTTGGCCACTAACTTAATAGGGAATACCGGATGGATTAAAAGTTTGTTACTGACTTGGCCACTCAAGGTGTATACATGAGATCATATTACTGTCGCCCCCTTCTGGTTTTAGTCAGCGCTTATTCTTATTATTTATTATTCACTCGACTTCACTCTCAATTAATATTTCCTTGTCTATGGATTTCAGGTATTCTCCTTAATAGCAGAAGAGAGTAACGAAAGATTGTATTATTTTAAAAATTTTTTCATATGCATCACGAGAAGAATTAGAAAAGTCAGAGAATAAGTTAATGTCTGGATTAATTGATACAGTTTTGTTAGCAAGCTCTCGCATTTATAGCTTGTGCTGCACGTGAGTTAGTGTTCTGTTTATAGGTTTATTTAGATTTATTGTAATTATATGTTAGATTATCATTCAATAATTACGTATAAAATCATTTTATAATAATTTAGTATAGAAATTCTAAATAATATTCAAATATTTTACAGTAACAAAATACGCACAACAGTTAGATATACAAAGACTGTGGTGAGGATATTCAGTAACGGTGCACTAAAAAGTGCACCTTTGGTTAAACCTCCGGTATGGGTATAAAAGCATGAAACAGTATTCTTCTTTTCCCTCGAAGTGTACTTTGATCCTGAAAAGGTATTCTTTTTTCCCATAAAACCCTGAAATTTCTCATGCATTTCTCGGTCAATACTAAGTAGTTTGTTTTGAGTTTAATCGTAACTTTTACAAATAATGAATAGTTTTAATCTCGGTCAATACTAAGTAGTTTGTTTTGAGATTAATTATAACTTTTACAGATAATGAATAGTTTCAGTTTGATTCTTGATTTCACAGATTCCATGTTGGAAAAAAATATAATCACTAATATAACATCACCCTAACACATATGCTACATAACTGTTAAATTTCTCAGTTCTCTAACCACGAACCCACAAAATATGCTCTTTTGGGTTACCAGGAACACTTGTAATCATAATCGAGGTTCAAAATGGATATTTTATTTATACATTTAGGCAAGTCTCTCATTCCCATTCCCTAATATTACTTCCTTGCATATATTCATTTTTTCCATTGTAGAAAGAAAAGAATATGTAAAAAAAAATTATTTATCACTTAATCCTTCCAATGAGGAAAGATAGGTGATAAATGATATCTTATAGAAAATTGATTTTATGACAAGGTTGCTGTCTGGTATTATAGTTCTTGCTGCACAGTGCAATCCATATGCCCTGTGGCTTTTTACCGAGAGATCTTGCATGTACTCTACAGTTAACATTTAACATTTAACTCAATAACACTAATAATTTAAAGATATTAAATATTTCTCTTTAATATTTATTAAATTTTCACTAACACCTCGATGGCACCCCCACTATAATGTCCGGTCTAGTGACGCTTTAAGATTTTCAATTCTCTTTACATTTTAAATTTTTTTTCCTCCAACCAAAAGTAAACTTTGGATGCATATTTTCCCTTTTCTTATGTTAACTCATTTAGACATGTGAACGACTCTAGAAAACATCAAGCTTCTTTCCGGATCCTCTCCTCTTATGTTCACTTGGGTTATGTGATTTCTCTTTAATAGTTTACTTGAATTAAAATATGTTTTCATTTATTATTAAATTTATTTTATTCACCTGAGCCTGATGCAAGTCGTTGGATACATATAACCTTCTTTGTAGAATTACGACAAATCCGGCTGGGGTATTTAATTCAAGAAATTTACTAATAGTGAATTTCAAGAAAAAAGATTTTTTTCGTTTCCAGTTCTACGTTATCTCTATTCAGTCATGCAGCCAGTATTTCTTTATTATCCTTTGATACTTAGGAATTTAGTTACAAGATAAACCTGCAATTTTAGCTGTAATACATTATTAAGACTAAGTTTCCAACGAAATACCAAAAGCATATTCTTTTCAAGAAAAGAGCGAAAGATGCTTTCCTGCTTGCATGATCATCTCTCCAATCAACGCATGGAACAAAAGCCAAAATGGAGGGGAAGAAAAGAAACCGAAACAGCAGCAACGGCGCTTGATAGCCGTTTATGTCATTGTTATAATTATCTTATCCGGGAAAAAGAGAAAAGCACGAGGAAAATCTCCTAATCTATAATGCTACGATTTCTACGCGCCGTCTCGAATGCTGTCCAAACGAGTTTAAACCGTCGTAAAACTTCGTAATCTATGCTAACCTAATTACCGCAATAAAACTAAAATTACTCTGAAGTAAAACCAAGCCCTTTAACAGAAACTCGTGCTTGCAGAATTACAGATAAACCTTGAAAAACAGAATAAACAGCGAATAAAAGGAAAGCAAATACCAATACCAGACAAGATCCGTGGAATCCTGAAGATCGCCTTTTAATATCGATGTAGGCCCTAATAGAACTTTGGATGGAAATATCTTGTGCAGGTACATGTGCCGCATGAAAGGCAATGCATATGCTTATCTGTGTAATAGGCTTCTGAGCTCCGTCTTCAACGACGGCAAATTAGAAGATGGTAAATGTTAGTACCGGATATAGAAATAGGCCGCTACCAAGTTCAACAACTCCTTATCTGCTTCCGCGAGTATCAGTAAAAGTATAAAAGGAGGAAAACGAATATGCTTTTTCCTCCCTTCTTGTGTTAGGTCACCAGGAATTTTTGCTGTTCTCTAAAAAAGAATCCTGTGACTTTTAACTCCGGAGATATGAGTCACTACTAACGAGATTGGTTTGTAAATAAATGTATTTCAACTTGAGGTTTTGGTCGGTGACGGAAGTGGAAAACCTAAACTTGTGGACGGTACATTTTGTATTCAAACATTCAGATCAATCATTCAGATTCACCCTCTTCCGAGTTAATGCATGTTAATTTAATACCTAACCTCTTCCCGCAAAAATGGCGGGAAGGGTTAGTTATTAAATTAACACTTGAGTAGAGTAGTGAATTCATGAGTATTAGCTTCTCGGCCTTGTATTTTCTGAAGCACGAGAGTTGACTCGGTGCTTATAGTTTTTCTTCTACTCTTCCCGTGTTTCCAGGTATAAGTTAATAAATAATTTTTATATAATTTTTAAATTTTATATATCTACTTAGTATATATATATTTTTTAAATATTTATATCTTTCTTTGATAACAATAAACGAACAGAAGTTCTCCGAAGTTGAAGTTGCATGCATATTGGCTTTTCACTCCTTCATCTTCACTCCACGTCATGTTTGGTTATAGTTTGGTACTTATAACCTTGAAAAACGTATTTACATGATAATTTTACAATTACATATAAATGTATTCAATACGCACAAAACTTTAATAATATTACCACGTGATAATACTAACGATATAAACATAAATGGAATGTAGGTTTGTCATTTTAACAATGAAATACTTATGAACTAAATATGCATGAAGTGCAGGTTGGTCACAAACACTGAATTCGTGTACTTGTACGTATCTATGTTTGAAGGCATAACTGCGTGAGGTCGAGTTAGATCCCATTTCCATAATAGAAAAAAATATGACATTCTACATGATGTGATCCAAAAAGAAAATTAATCTGTTGGAAGAATTAGAGAGTGTTTGCATTATTAAAGATATTTACCTTTCGAAAATTAGTTATTCATAGTGTTAAAGGGGTGCTCGGATGATCATGCTGTTACATGAGCAGGCATGAATGTACATGATTTGTCTTTGGATGATAGTGCTAATGCAAGCAATATCATACTTGTATAAGAAATCCATTGTTATTCAGAATTGTCGTCTTATGTTTGCTCTAGATCTTATTTATCTTCTCTTGTTGGACCACTAGCTTTACGTTATCACCATCTTTTTTCTTTTGCCACTCGTCTTGCCACCAAAGATCAATAGAAGCTTATACAACATTAGCTGATCTATTTTCACTTTGTCATATCCATTGGATTTAAAATTATCATCATTTATTATGATCATTTTCTTCTCTTTATATTGAAATTCCAAAGCAATAACACTGAATTGTTTCTTGTGGATTTCACTCTTGTCGTTACTTCTCATGTTTTTTCCCTTGCTCATCACTTTTATAATGTCGTATCTATGTAACATTTTACATGTTTTGCTCATCATTGTAGAAATTGTACATTCTCAAAAAAATCAAGTTTGTGTGTTGGATCATCGTATGAAACATCCATCCAGTCTACTTCAATTGTCTGTTTCGTTTAAACTCTCATCAGTTCCTCTTTCATTCATTATTGCATTCTGCAATGCCTCACGATGCGTTGTGTATGATCGTTCACTATGATATAAATCATAGCTCCTCTCTAAATGTCTATTTATCCATCTCCCACCTCTCTAAAACTCTATTTATCCATCTCCCATCTCTTAACTATCTAGCCCATTGTTGAATCTTTTCTTATGTGTAATTATGTGCATGTAATTAGGACAAAGTTAATAATTATTCTCTTCAAAGTTCTACTACCATCTAATGTTTTCTCTTAGTTTCTTAGGGAGTGTCAAAGCTGGAGAATTTAATTCCCTAACGGCCAAAGATGAAAAGCCATAACTCCTCTATTACCACTTACCTAAATCTTTACAAACAGTTTTTCTAGCATGGCGGTTATATAAGACATCATACAACAAGGAATTACAAGTAATTCTGAACGGTCAAGTTGTCTTATGACCGAGAAGGTAGCAGTCGCTGCCAACTTGTGCAAGCGTTTCAAGAGGTGCACTTAGGAAATTTGACTGCGGATCGTAATCTCTGACTGTGGCATTTGAATAAGCTCAAAGGATTCTAGCTTTGACATGCCTTATTATTCCTTTCAAAGTTTCTACTACGATCGAAGCTGAATGACAATCTCTCTCTATCCTTGTAGTGATTTCATTTTCGTCTTTAAGGATAATGACGGGTGTTCCTACTATTCCTTCTTATGTATATTCTTGCACTTTTCATTGTCTACAATAGCACAACATCCAAGTTTGTTCATACATTTGTTTGATCGCACCCGAGTATATTCTTTGAGCTTGGTCGCACGTCTCTTAAGGATATGTTTCTTGATCACATCCTTGACTAGCGAACGACATTAGACAAGTCGACTTGGACTGCATATGAACTGCACATGTAAGCTTTTGGGCGTAACCAACCTAATGTGTACTTGCTACAAAAAAAGGAAGACTGAAACATGCAATCTCCATCAATAGAAGTCTCACTCCTTTGACGAGAACTTGTACTTGCACTACTATCAGAGGTTCTTTTATCTATGATGAGTGCAAGATGATGTTTAACGTAAATGACGAGTTCAACCGTCATTACTAAATGTCTATGGATCAAGCTCTGATTCGTTTTTTCAGCACAAACGTATAGCAAAACTTTCCACGAGTTCGAAGAGAGTGGAAATTTCAGATGATGCTAAATCCAAGATGATTCGCGACTGCTTGCAACTGTCACTTGCGGTATCAGTTCAAAACAGAGCGAGAAATCTGCTGATAAAGGACGATCCTTCTGAATTTCACTACGATCTTTTTGAACGTGAACAGACTTTTGGTTCCTTATTTGTCCGAGGTGTTAGTTTCTTTTCAATCCTTGCTCGTGAAATCTTTTTGTCTACAGTCAAAGAGAAAAAATGAAAATCCATAATATCGGACGTCTGACTTCATTCTTAAACCAAGTAGCATGATGAAGAAAACATGCATCACATGTTGCTCCAATGAAACTAGAGACATGAATAGCATAAAGCAGAAACTGAATTGTAACATTAGAAACACATGAAGATTTTTCAGAACTGCATGCATGCAAGAACACAAGGGCCACATTGTGGACTGTGCCATAGATAAAGGAAACTGAGATCAAATACTCGACTAAGTGCAGAACTGTTTTTATATAGAAACAATGGCATTGCGAGAGCAAGATCTACAAAGTTTATAATCACATAGTATGAGATGATGCATGTATAGCACCGTCACTTTTAAAACTTTTGGTAGCTTATCACATTTACTCTTGATCCATAGGTTACCGTCCTCATCTATTGATCAAACATGCACAAGAATATTTTTCAGCTATACATAAGATTCAAATTGTTCTTGACATAATGTACATGTAACACTGATCGCTCCAGAAGTTGAGATGTGTAGTCCAGGCTAGAATATGACATGACATAGAACTTGTTCTGTTGTCAATTTTCAATCAACTGTGTGATAAAGAAACATATCATTAAGAGATATGCAATCAAACTCGAAGAACGTACTGAAGGTGTGATTAAGCAAATTTCAGCAAATCCATCTTTCTAGTACCCTTAGTTTATTGTGATCTCTCAATCCCTTATGTTTCAGCTCTCTATCCTAATATCATTATTGACATTTTTATCTCTTCGTTTACCAAACTTCTTTTATTACTCACTTTTAGACTATTGAGCTGAATTTTGGATCTGCTTTGCAATTTTTTTCTTGCAATTTTTCTTCTTTGATCATCTATCATTCATTTTGTTGTAGTTGTCTGAATTTTCCATCGACTCGTTGTCTTGATTATTGTCATTACTATATCCTTACCTTGGAATTTCTCCGTCTACTTTTTTTGATGCTCTTAAGTTGTCTAGACATATTTTGTTGTTTTCTCTAAGATACTAAGTACTTGTTTGTCTTTTGTCTTTTTCAGTTATCTCTATGATTATCATTTGAGAGTTTTCGCATCAAACTACCATCTTCTTACTTGTGGATTTTATCTCTTATTGAGAACACAAGACTTAGTCCTCTTGCGATTGACTTGGGTTGTTGTTTTTTTTTGTTCTCTTCATTTGCTTTTGTTTGTAGTATTATAAATCAGTTTGTAAGATTTTTCGTGTTTGTCTTCTTCTCTTCGTTCATTTCAAATTCTCTACATTATGTTGTTTCTGCTCTCAGTCCACATGTTCGGTTCTTTTGATGTTGTCCTGGAGTACTTCTTAAGGATATGTCTCCTCTTATTTTGCTAGTTTTTTTGAATCTTGGAAACTTTCTTCTGGTAGTTCTTGAAAATATGCACTTTCTTGTGAATATGAAGCATAACACATGTTTGTACACTACTTGCAAAATTAAACATTGAACCTTCTTGTGTCTTTTGTCTCAATTGCTTCCAACATGATTCATTAAAATTCACAAGAACACACTCAATAGTGCATTCTTGTGAATTTTCACACGTAAATAATTCTAGTCATTGTTACATACTAAGTCAGTTAGTTTAACACTTTGTCAAGTTTCTCCAACAACCTTATAACATGGTATTCATATTCAATGTGTAAGTTTGGTATTTCTATACATGTGATCTCCTTGTAAGGATGATGGTGTGATCAAAAATTGTTTCCATGAGAAGATGAAAATTATATTTTTCTTGTATGTCGAGTATCAATCAAGATTTTATCGCTTTACTTCTTAAATTCCAAAGTGAAAAATATAGGACATTGCTTACTAAGCATTATAAGTCTCACCACTATTATCATCATGTATTATGTCAAAATGTATCGACCATTAGTTGACATGATATTTTGTTAAGACGAGGTCAATCGTGTATGTGACTTGTATTCAAAGACATCTTGTTTAGTAACTATAGTATGTTCATTTGCATCTTTGAATCCATACAAAATTGCATTCTTTTGATTTTGGAGTTTGCTGCATGTAATATTACAATGATGTTTCAAAAATCTGTCTCCACTTCCTCATTGTGATCATTTTATTCATGCTATTTTGAATAATGCTACTTATTCTTAGACATATCTATTCTTTCTCAAGCTCTTCAATGATTGTCGATCTCGTGCTTTTACAACATGTTCTTTTATGAGATCAAACGTCACCTTTGTTTTATCATTATATGATTTCAGGGTATTTTCATTTCTTTTACATCTCATTGTTTCTTTGCTTCCTTTGTGGTGTCTGCATTTTTGCATTTGCTTTCTATCAAGTTTTTGACCATGACCAGTTGGTCTCTTTAGATTTATTGGTCTTAAAAAATAAAAATGTCGGAATTGATCTCATTCTGTTAACTGATTAAAACATTAAAATATATTAACTGATAAAATCATATAATATAATTGAGTATGAATTATAAATAAAAATATTCTTTTTTCATCACAATGTTCTTTGAGGCTGCATAAAAGATTCCTTTTTGTTCCAAGAAATCTCAAAATCTTCATATTAACATTTCTCTTGAAATATTAAATAAGTTATTTCGAGATGAATCATAACTTGTAGAGCTGGTGAATAGCTTTAAGTTGATTCCAAATTTTACAGATTCCAAGTTGGGATGAAGATGTAATCACCAAAAGCATTTTCTGTAAGATGATTAAGTTTCTCAATTCTCTAGAAACACACTCGCATAATAAAGTCTTCTGGGTAACCAGCAGCACTTGTATTCATACTCGGGGTTTAAGGGTTCATTGGAATTAAATGTAGAAATCAAGTGTGATGGAATAAATGAGTATATATATCCTTCAAATTTAAAGATAATGCTTATTGTCTCATTCAGTTTTGTACATAACATATGCTCTCATTAATGAGCTTGTACATGTGTCACATTTGATTATTATACAACTCTATATTGATCACTAATCTACATCAGAATTTAAACTAAACTATAAGTTATCTATTCATAAAGTTTAAATTTTACACAATACATTTTAATACAAAATATATATTCTAAATTATTTTTAATACTTTTAGATGTAGTATAATTGGATATAGCATTCTTTGTCTAATTTGATCTCCAACATCATATCATTATGATCATATGTAGCTAAGCCAATTTGTCGACAACAAAGTTTGAATGTCCATCAAAACCTCTAGACCGAATACCATACTAACAGATTGTATGAGCTAGTCTTTCATTTATACTGAATATTATTTTATTTATATATTATTATCAACGATTAACAGTTGCTTGACCAACACACCTCTATATATATTGTTATCTTATTATCTATCTGTATTAGTGATGAACTTGCCAGTTATCATGGAACTGTAAATAGTAATCAATTTGTATTACTATGAAATTTATATAATAAAGTTTGATTATTTATGAAAAGTGTTAGGAACCCTCAAGGCATCATTCGGTCTAATTTTATTAACAGAAGATATCAGTTAAATTATTTTATCATGAAAATATCTACAAGTATAAACTAAATTTTCTCTTTAATCAACATATAAGTTGATGATTACTTAAGTTGTTCCCAACCCATCCGTATTAACAATTGTTCTCGTTTGACCATTAGATCAACACAACTTTCAAATTTAAGTTGTTATATATCATTTTATAATTTGTCGTAGTAACACAAGCTTGGTTTTTTACGAAATATAAGAAGTTTGCAAATCCAATATTTAATGTACTCAAACTATTCTTGGCAAATAAGTTAAAGTGATCCCTCGAGGTTTGACCACATGCTTGTTTTTCTTTTATGATGATCAAACTAGACTCTGCATGCATATTGACTCGTCTCCTAAAACTACGATATCATACCATAATAATTATTAAATTTATAGTGTATATTATTGTATATGTTAAAACATCAGTATAATACGATAAGACAAAGAGATCAAACCATTTCAAAAAGAGCTTTTACTTTTCCTTCTTTGTTTATCATTAGAATGGAATAAGAGATGAGACATATTTGAGTTCACTTTCGTTGATATATTTGGTGACTACTTATAGTATTACAGGTATTGTTAACCAATCAATCTGAAAGTAATATACATATTATCAGAGATTTCAAATTACTATGAGAAAGCCCATTTTAACCTGAGAGATCTCAAATGTGTCAAGTATAGAAGAAGAATATTATATATTTATTGGACTTTATATTTATATATTTATTTGATGATAAATTCATTTTGTTTGTTAGTAAACATTCATGAATCCATATGTGCTTGTTGATAATTTGAAGTGAATGCTTATCACACTCAGATTCATTTAAATAATTCCCTAAGTGATTGAACATTGCATAGACAGTTTTCAGCACTTCTTTGTAGTTAACAATTATTCCACAAGATTCAATGTCAGATCATAGTTACCAATTATTCCACAAGATCATAGTTAACAATTATTCCACAAGATTCAGTGTCAATTTATGTTTACATGTATGAGTGTACGATTGAATGAGGATAGCATATGAAACTTGAAGATCTCATGATTCAAAGAAGATCAAAGTTTAATCAAAATATGTACAGTAATATGCATCCAAAGTGAGTCGATGACTGTGAAGAGCTCATATAGAAAAACAATAGCACTTTATCGGCTATTAGACGTTTAAGCCTTATATATCATCATCATCAAAATTTATGTAACTTAGAAATATTGAAAGAAAAAGCCAAGAATTATGAGAATTTTTTCCACAATCTAAATATAATGGTTTATAGGAATTTATGATGCTATTGTAATCACATCATTAGTGTGTCTATAAAAAGATTATGGTATAATAACAATTAGATTTTTGAAATAGTTTTTCTTGGTTTTTGTAAGAAAATCCTACTTCTGACGAACCCCCGACGCGCATCCAGACGGACTAGTTTCTCATTAGCAATTATGCATGCTAAGTGCACTTCTGGAAAAAAAGAGAAAAACGACAACCGGACGGTACGAAACAGAAAATCAAGGAAGGGGATTCGCGAGCTCAGACGTCGACATCATTTTCATCATTTTTGTCTCCACTAGTCCCACTATCTAGTAGCTGCAGCCAGTCGTTCCTGCTCGGGGTCTGGATTACGTACGCTGCAAGAACAGACAGCTGAATCGTTTTGATTCTGAACGATTATTAATTTTATATAATAATAATTTTTCAAAGAAAGTGAATGACCCACTGCAAGCAGACTGTGCCTAGGGATCCGTCAACGTCAGTCCGAATCTCCTGCAAGTGAACTCATAAAAATAACGAAAGACTGCTCTAATAAGAACAGTTAGAGATTTATTTAAACAAAAAAGAAGTATTTGATATGATTAAAGTGTTTGGAGGTCTTTGAAAGTTTAGTAAGAAATTAATTTTCAAGATCACCCCTCTAAACACTTCAGTTTAATTATATTTTTGAAATTATATTCTTAAATATAATTTCAAAAATAAAAGCATGAGCATTGAAATACATGGAAGGAACTCAATAGAGGTCATAATGCGGGCTAGTCTCCAAAGAACCATTACTACTGCACTATGAGTTTAACTGAGGCGACCGTTTTGCCACGGTGGCTAGAACCGTAAGCCTCAGCACATGGACCTTGTACATGGCCTAAACTTGGAGGGAGTGGAAATTCACACATGCAAAGGTGAAAATCTGCACCTGGCTGCAAAAAATTACCTTCCCCAACTTGCATCCAATCAACCCGGAAATGGATACAGCACGGCTACACCGGCTTTTGGCAAACAGTCCGAGTGCCAATGTACTGTACAAGTGTTATTCTGAACTCTCTCGTTTGCACGCACAGGGAGAAAAAATCCACTTATAGAAGCCATGTGCAGTTACGCCCTTACTCACTGCTTTCTTCCCATATTTACTCGATATAGTCACACCCGATATACTCCCAATTGTCTTACATGGAGCATAGTTATTCGTGCTCCTTTCGATTTTTATATTTAGATGTTAATTTTTGTAAGACACGAATTATTTTACAGCAAGAACTAATCATACGTAGTCTTTGTTTAGTTAAGTGAGAAACGAATATTAAATATATATATATATTGATTTTTTCATAAATTAAATTGAATTCCAGATTTTCTTCAATGTGAATGAGATCTTATTCTAATGTACATGTGATCTAATTCTTGATAAACTTTTAGTCGATGAATCTTATAATAGAGACGAGAGATTCAAGCTGATGTCTTCTTACGTCTAAACTGAAGTTGTTATCGATGTTTCATATGATGTGTATAAATAAACTCTTAGAACAGATTATTAATATCAAGTTATGCCCCCACGTAGTATTTTAACTTACGTATAACACGAATTACGGTTAAAGTCTTAGTTTTTATACTTATACTGGTCTTTTCTAAATTATGTTACCAATTTATAATTAGATGCATAGCAATGTCAATATAATATAATGCAGAGCAGCTAAGTTGAAAAAAAACAGATGGCTGGGTCGTTTTTTACCTCGATCAAAAGAAAAGACTCCATAATCATAACAATATATTTTAACCCACAAACTATGCTTGTCTTCTTCTAGAAATGTTCCCCAAAGTTTATCGAGCATGCTTATTCATTTTGATTAGAAAACAATGGACACATAATTAACACGTTAGATGTTTATAAGCAAAGTATCACTCGATATCTCAAATTAAAAATGAAGATAAATCAGTTATCATTTGTATAGAGTGTTTTATAACGCATGACGGTATTCAAAATCATAAACTTATGGGATTACTTGATTCAATTAGATTATTAATTGTATTCCTTTTGGTGTAACTTTGTTAGGTTTACTTGAATAAATCTTGAGTAGAAACACTATCAATTATCAAAAACTGATATCAGATAAATTTTACTGATATCACAAGACAGATAAAACTTGATATATTATATTTAAAATATATAATCTAATTGTCAATTAAAGTCAAGTATCTATTAACCTTAAAGTTAGCGAGTCAAGTATCATGTCGAGTATGATATCTATATCAGTTTTACATAGTTGATACACTATTCTTCCTTAAATAAATTAGAGGTGAAGGTGAATTTGCATATGTGTTTTAATATCACATTTCTTGCATATTTAAGCACGGGTAAATATTAAAGCTACATCAGCCATGCAGTTTATCGTTTTATACATCATTTGGTTCAAACACTTTTATCATAAGTTCTGACTTGAAAATCTAATATATTTAGACAAACATTAATAATTATAATATGCTTTTAACACTATTTGATAAAAATACAAATGGAATATGCATACTTAATTCTAAAATTATTTCATTGTCTTTTATGTATAAACAGATTTCAATCGAGAGGAACTTCAACCAGCAACAATAATAAAGCAACGAGGTTCATAATATATAACAAAATACCAAAGACGATAAATAGTTACTGTTATACAATACTTACTGAAAATAGTTGTAAACATGCGTAGCATATGCACGTTGAGGACAAAACTCTTATCAAGTATAGTAGGATGTAGGAAAATTAACTTATTTCTCGTCTTGCTTCTTGCTTTTGAAGAGGTGCACTACTCGTATGCTAATCGAATCTATGGTGACAAGGTTGAGCCTTTTTCTCTGTTGAGTATAAATTCAAAACTACGAAACACCATTGAGAAATAAACATTGGATACTTGTGGATATTCTCCAAAAAACATACGGTCATTTAAATTTACCAGTTTAGAAACCTTGAAATATGATATGAGACTTGAAAATCTTGGATATGCGAAGCAACTGTTAGAGGATTATCTATATGTGTCCTTGAGATAAATCTTCATCAATATCAAATGCACGTGAAATGTAAACTCATGTTACAGTTCTCACAATACATGTCTGAGTAAATTCCATGTTTGACAAAATTAAATTGATCACGAAATCTATTTCAACTCATCTAAATTATGCACATATGATATCTAAACATGCATTCACTATAGTTTTCAAGTACCTCAACTAGTATACGTACATTTCAGTTAAATTCCATGATATGATTCAGATTTAAAAGCAAATTTGTGTGTGAAGTTGAGAGATTAATCCTTGTTTCTCTCACGTCGATGTTATTAGTGAAGATATTTCAAGTTGAGATTAATTTCAACTTGAATTAATGAGATGAGATTACACGATGAGATTTAATTTCAAATTATGATGGTTCAAAACCGTATCAGTTCAATGTACAACAGTAAGAAAAAGAAAATATATCATTATTGAAAGAAATATTTCATTTTCACGACACTTTTACAAGATGATGGAAATTAAAATGCACAATGTGTAGCAAATATAACATAACAAGAGTCAAATGAGGTAGAGTAAGAATGAAGAATGTATATATAAGAATACTTGTAACCATCTTGAACTAGTTATAACTAAGACTATATCATAAGAGGAAATAATAGTTTGTGTGAAGTTGAGAGATTAATCCTTGTTTCTCTCTTTCGATGTTATTAGTGAAAATATTTCAAGTTGAGATTAATGAGATGAGATTATACGATGAGATTTAATTTCAAATGATGATGGTTCAAAACCGTATCAGTTCAATGTACAATAGTAAGAAAAGAAAAATATATCATTATTGAAGAAATATTTCATTTAACGATACTTTTTCAAACATGATGGAGATCAAAATGCACAATGTGTAGCAACAGTTTGAAATTCAGACTGAAAATGATTTTTACAAAAATAAAACTTTATAAACTAAATTAATTTGAATAATCCATTATTGTCATGCACAGATTGCTTTTGATAACCCAGAGGATTATGTTTCATACTGGATAAGCTGAAAAATGAAAAGTCTGGATAATCCAAACCCTAAGTATAAAAGATAGAGGTTTAACCCAATGAGGACATAAACCTCTTAACTATTATCAAAGTTGGAGAAACATTCTGTTGAAGTGTAATTCAAATAAATTAGCGAATACTCCACAAGCAAGTTGAAAATGGGAACCTTTACATTTCACAAAGTGCGCTGAACAAGCCACTTAAGACAAACTTTATAATCCAGAAATTATCCAGAAAGGTCTTAACCATTGGGATGGTTGACCTTATAGCAGAAATGATAGGGCAAAAGCCCTCTCCTTCGCATCTCAACCTGGGAAGTGTACATTAAATAACGTTCTAATCTTTTCGGCAGGAAGGATTAGAACATTATTTAATGTCTTCGATAAATATCACTGTTTTATAATTATTATTACAGATTTATATTCCCAGGAGCACAGCAGTCCGCTCTTCACTTATAAGTTCTCTCTAGATGAGTTGACTATTCTCAGACTGACAAACATATAATATTTATGAATCAATTTAATTTTCTATAATAATATAGTAAAATATTTTTTTATAATATTTATATAATCTCCGATAAGAGAAAACGAAATTCACTGTACAAGGCAGTGGGGAAGAATATTGGTCCAAGGATGGTTCAAGGCTTTTGGCCAGCCTCACTGTCGGTCATTTCATGCCGGTCTAGTTTAATTGGAGTATATCTTATTTAGAAGGTTAGGACACAAATAGAGGGATGCTGGTGCGTGGTAGGTGGGGTTAATCGTCGGTCATGGTGAAGAGAAGCATGGATCATGGGCATGATGCATGGATTTCTTCAACTGTGTGAAATCCGCTTTATTTTAAGATAATGAGAAAAGCCTGCACAAGGAGGAGTTTGCCAGATGGTCAAGGCTGTGAAGCTACGGTAATAGTAAATTGCTGGGCTCAGTTTCCTGCACCCATATCCGGCCTAGACCTATGAAAAAGTCGCGCTACCAGGCCCATTCACCAATTCCTGAAAAGGAAAATAGCAGAAAAGTAGCATTTTCTTCTAGAAATCCTCAAGCGGCCAAGTCGGTAGAGTTGCGGGCGGGAAAAAGCGGAAAGAGGAAAAAGTCAGAAAAGATGAGTGACCGGATATCGTGAGGCTGGAGCAGGAGTTGACTGGGATAGGGGCCGATCGAGACCGTTTGCCCTGCACAGTAAGCTCGCCGGCGAACGAACGGGAATGGACGCCGAGTCGAACTATCGGGAGTTTCCGACGAGGCCACGGGGCTGGGCTGCTCCCTACGACGGAGGGAGTCAAGAGAGTTCAGTTCGATGAGGACAGGAGCGGCAGAAAGGGAAGGAAGGAAAGGAAATTGAGCGATGAGATGGAGGAGATCAAAAAAGAGGAAGAAAAGATGTTGAGGAGAAAAAACAACAACAGATATCTGTAGATTTGGACGGAGGGAGGATGGGAGGAGGAGGAGGAGGAGAGGACGACGACGAAGCAGAACAGGAAAAAGAAGCGTGGGTCGAACAAAATCCTGCCGATGGTGACTGACTGAGAAGAGAGACGGAAGGAGGATTGAGGCTCTTCTGTCTTTCTGGTGGTTTTGTTTGGGAGAGGGGAGTAAAAGGAGAGTAGGGAGGGAGGGAGCAGGAGGGCAACGCGAGGCGAGGCGCGGCGCAGCAGCAAGCGATGGCCGCAGCAGAAGCAACAGGAGAAGAGCATCAGCACGAGAGCGGTGTTGATCTATCACGGCCTCGTTCGCCCGTTCACTCCCTTCTGTGGTGATATAGATTAGCAGTACCTACCAAATTAGAAGACCACGGAGAGCGCAGAGAAGCAGCAGCAGGAGAGGTCTGGTCGTACACACGAGCAGGCACAACATCTGCGGGCAGGGACGGAGAGGTGGATTGTTGGCTCTTCGGTGGCCTGGAGGAAGTGGTCTTTTTATGTCCTACTCCACTGACTTGGAAGGCAGGAGGAGGCAGCAGCAGCACTGGAGAACGAGCAGGTCGTAGTGGAGGAGAAGGAGGTTGAATGGATTGGAGGGTTGAAGAAAAGGAAGGTCAACAGTAGGAACAGGGATCGGATGTGATGTAGGAACAGGACGAGACGAGAGCTTGAGAGTATCCGCAGAAACATCACGGATTGCTGTGTAGTTGGAGAAGGGCGAGGGGAAAGATATAAGTGGTTCGTGTTGGTGCTGACTGTGGCAGACACAGCAGTGTGCTGCTGACTCGAGCGCTAGAGGATTTTGAGCCGACGGAGAGATATGATTATATGATCGGTTGCAGGAAGAAAGAAAGCGTGGAAGGGAAGGGAGAGGAGGGAAGGCGAGAGAGAGGTTGGCGCGGGCGAATGCGACTCCACCCATGAGCCCCTCGCCTCCCTTCCCCTCGCCTGTGCCCCCATCGCATTTATCATCGACATCTCCTCATCCGGGAATCATTGGGGAGCATCGGTCTATTCAACAGCACAATCATCTGAGTAGCCTGCAGCAACAGCAGCACCAGGAGCCTCCAAATGGAGAGTATCTGTTGCATCTCCTGCAGTCCGGAAATCATCAAGTGCAACAGCACAATATTGTTGGCAATGGTGGCGAACGCGGCTACGAGCCTCCACCTCATTTCAACTTTTCGCTGCCTGGAATTATACCAGGGAATGACATCCCCATGGCTGCCTGGGATCCAGCCGTCGCAGCGCTCGGTCCCAGCCATTCTTTCAATGGACTGGGACCAGCAGGTGGGGAGAGGGACATATTTCCCAGGCTCTACACTTCGCAGTACAATCACTCGTTGGGCGCCGGATGGCCCAACCAACAGCAACATGCTGTTGCTGCAGCACCTTTACCTTCTGTTTCTTCTTCTTCCTCAACTGCCTCTTCGCTGCCTTCTCATGTAGATCTACGCATCCTCCAAGGTCGCAGCGGAGGACATACTTTAGTCTCATCTCCCGGGGTGGGGGTTCTGCCATCTTCTCTGTATGGAGGGCATGTCGAGATGGTGCAGAGAAGGTCTACCACCCCTCATGAGTGGCAGCAGCAGAGCCAATCGTCGGTTGCATCCCATCAGCTGCGAGGCATGCTCACGGAGTGCGATATCTTCTCCCACTCATCGAACATGTCCCCCAGCAATATCAGCACCAGCAGCCGAGCAAGAAGTTCCTCCGAACGTACTCCTCATCAGCAATTCTACGGGGATGGAGCGGAGCTGATGAAGCTGTTACAGATTTCGTCATCCAAGCCAGTTGGAGCAGGTGTAGCAGATCTTCTGAAAGTGGATAAGCAACAGCAGTTGGGATTAGGCATGGGGGGGAGTTGTAGCGTCCCCCCAAAAGTGAGCCCAGCGGTTGTTCACGGTCCTATCGGACCTCCCAAACGCACGGAAACCAGTAGGTCCTCCCCCGCCGACGATATCTTAGGTCGATTTTGGCCAGCTCCTGCTGCATCCATTTCCAATGGGTCGGAGCATCAACAGGACATTAGCAGTAGTATCAATCTTAAATCCCTGGGCTTTCCTTATATGGAGGCGAATTCCGGGTCATTACCTTCATCCAAAGACAATAGGGGCTGGTGGGGGGAGCATCCTGTAGATAAGAAGTTCGAAGCGTTCGCATCAGGGGAGTCCGGAATGCCTCATCCTTCTTTTAGCAACAGTGATGGAGTCGGTGGTCGCTTTGGTCTGGCAAGCCGATTTTATGCTCTTAATAGTAAAGGTGGTCTTTCGGACAATTTAGATTACCATGACGGCAGAGGGCTGTTGGGAGGATGGAGTGGAGATTTATTCGACGACGGAGTTGGTATTGGTGTGACTGGATCGCAGTTTCGAAAAGGTCAAAGGCCTCGTGAAGACCAGCAGTTGTACTTAAAATCTATGGAGAATAATCCGAACTTGAATTCGTCCAATCACCATCATGAGCGAGAACACGTAGAGAGTCCTTCAAAAGAGTCGGAGTTAGACTACCCCCGGGATAATGGTCGAGTCTCTGAAGGGACGAGGGGAGGTCGAAGGGGCTCTGGTTCTCGTGGAGAAGCAGCCAGGCGAGGCGGGAGGACTGTCGTAGGGCAGTGGGTAGCTGTGAATGAGAGGCAGAGGGAAAGGGATGGTTTGGAAACAAGTGGACCGAGCGAAGGTGCTGAAAGTGGTTCAGACAAGGGGAGCAATTCGGCAGGTAACTCATGCAAGGAGGAAGCGCTTGTCGTGGCTAAAGAAGGAAGCGGGTCGCAGAAGGCCAGAGACGATTTGAAGCGGAGAAGGGGACAGCAGCAGGAATGGCGCATGAAGACGCCTCCGGCTCATGCTCAGACTCAGTCGCAAGCTCAGTCTTCGTCACACTCCAAGAATTCAGAATTCTCTTCTAATGCTGATTCATCTGATATGATTAATGGGAACTACCAAGTCTCCTCGCCCCTGAAGATACGCCCTCTAGCTGCACAAGTAGATCACCCTGGATTGCCCTCGAGCGTGGTACCCGATTCTGCGTCCGTGCTGGCATCTGCCGTTGAGGATGCCAAGAAGATCTACAACGAGCGATCCAGTTTCCACGCTAATGGAGGAAACGATGATCATGATGAGGGTCTCGCAAAGGAAGAGGAGGAAGAACTACGAGAAGCGTTCGCGGGATACTTAGACCTGATGGATGAACCGGAGAATCACAAACAGGCGTATGCAATCACTCCTCCGCAAGAGGTGAGAGAGCACTTCAGGTGTCGTGTTTGTGCATCTTCGTACCTGTCCCGCAAATGTATCTCAGCGGAGGTAGTGTCGTTTGAGGCGTGATTTTCCAGCTTGTGCAAAACGCCTGGGACTTGTCAACTGAGTCTGCGTGTGCTTGATACAGTCTGAAGGGGTTTTACTTTCCGTCTAGTCAATTAGTTCCCGAACGAAATTACTTTTAATTCGAGGAACTAGTTTTAGAGGGAATGTGTTGTGTCACTTCACCATCACGTTTAATGCGTGGGTTTACGGAGAAGGTGTGAAAGTCTTTCATCGAAGAAGAAGAAGAAGAATTTTAACTTTACTAATGTGCAGGGCTCTTAACGCATGCCGTCGTCTGTAGTGCTTGGACGTTGCCAGGTCTGAGTTGTTTTGCATAATTCTTTTGGAAGGAAGTTGATTTATTTCATAACTGTTTACTTCGTCTTTACGAAGCTGTAGAACCAGTAACTTTGACTGGTTACTTTATCTGTGACAACTCCTCACGTAAGTTTATCGCCTAGCCAGATCAGGTTGCGATAACCGGATCTCTTATTGGCGGTAACGGAAATCCCTGACTCCAGATTTATTCATGGCAATGTATGTTAGAGGCGAGAGTCTTAGCTATGTTTATTCCGTCCTCATTCTATGTTTTCTATGAAGGTCTTCACTTCTTGTCAAGTGTGTACTGTACTTAGAATTTGGGAACAAATTTTCGGATATTTTAGGAGGATCATCTACAAATTGCTCACAGATTAGTACTGGAATGAGGTACGGCCGGGGTCTTTGTCGAACCGTGTTGGCTTGCGCTACGCTTAGATAGGGTTTATCTTACCTCACAGAAGTTATCTATATTGTTTACTGCACCAGGGGTCCTGATCGCGCAGTTGCTGTTGACTGTACATGCTTACCATCATTTTCCCTGGGCAGACTATTTCGCAAAGACTGGAATGTTCAGTTTTAGTGCATGCTTATCCCATCTTTCCACTTGCCATGTACTTCTCTGGGTCCGGTAAGTCGTCTCCCTTCCTCAGGTAGCTATCCCTTCCGCTTTATCTTCTCCCTCAACCCATCCTTGTTTCTAACACCGTCCAGCCAGGCGCGGGATGTATGGTCGAAAGGCAATGCAATTCTTTTTGAGTATATCTTCTCTTGGTTTGTTGGGAGGATTGCCTCTAACCTCTACCTTCTTGTGCTTCTTCTTACAATTTGGTCTTGTAAATACTGGTTCGATTGTTCCGGGGTGCCTCATGTTTTCTTCTCCAGACGATGCATGTTGTGTTTCTGTTCGTTTATGTTTGTCATTATCTAGATAACTCGCCCTCCATGCACATTGTTTGCGGCTTATCGCTCTTATTCCAGTTATATAGTTATAGCTGCTCTCTCGCTCAGATCGTTAGGCATCGCATTTTGTACTTGTCTTCTGTCCTGCACCTACCTGGGGGTACCATCTTGGTAATGTGCTTTCCCTACACATTTCCCCGTGGCCCGACCTCGGTTATATGCATTCGCTAACTTCTCAAACCAGGTTAAACAAACATTCGCTAACTCCAGTCGGCATTGTTAGCGCACACTCGGCCCCTAATTGCTTCTTACTATGTACTTGGCCGGGCTAATTGCGTGCTACCTCTATACTAGAGAGTGGTCCTTGAGCATATCTGCCATTCTCGACGTATGAATATAACTTCTCAAACCAAGTGAGCATAAATGTTTATCACTCGTTGTTTATTCACTTTGTACTTGCATGGGTTCAAAACTATTTGGGGGTTACCTAAGTGTGCGGGGAAAGTTACTGTTTTCTCAGAAAACTGCTTTACCCGTGTACCATATATATATATATATCTTCTCTTGGTTTCAAATTCACGGGCTCCCTGAAGTGTAAGGATCGTTCTTGCATCCCGCTGTTAATCATATATATATCACGGCTATGTTCAAAACTTCAGGCTCAAAACTATTTGGGGGTTGCCTAAGTGTGCGGGGAAAGTGACTGTTTTCTCCGAAAACTGCTTTACCCGTGTACCATTATACATCATGGATACGTATTTTAGCCCAGGTTTTCAGTTCTGCATTAGATTTCTTGATTTCATTTCGATCAGCTTGACATGTACATACTGTACATGTCACACTAGTTTGCACATCCATACCCAGGGGCACCATCTCTGATAATGTCCGCCGCACTTAACATTCCCTATGGTCAGTCCCCTTCCGTTCCAAGGTAGCATACAGGCTACATTTCTTTTCTGACACTTTCTGTGTATTTCACTGGGTTATTCTACTGGGTGTTAACCTTTGTCTTTGAGCGTGGTTCTTGCTTCTTAGCTTGGCTGCCATTCTCCCGGACAAGTCATATATCATGGCTATCCCGTGTGTGCTGCATACTGTGGATAGAATGAATCTTATTCAGTTAGAACTTAGTATGGGTTGTGCCCTTCTGCGGAACGCATCGGTCGTCTCCATCTTTAGGAGTTCTTGGTCCCTCTCGTCGTTCTTTGTCGTTCCGTCCTCGGTTCTTCTGCTTTTCCCTCAAGTTCTGGTGTACTAGCTGTCTTTCCTTCACGGATTTCATATGTAGGCCGTTTTAAAGCAACAACCGCTGAATGTAAGCACGAGACAAGAGACTGGTTCTTGAAAATTCAGGTTTGACAGTGGCAGCTCCCGGCTAGCCAATGGAGTATGGCTGAGTAGTAATGTTCGGGAGGTCATGTCAGCTCACTAGGGAACTGGCCGCTTCTCACTAACCGTTCCAAACGGTCTGTTAGTGCGCTGTTCAGATATTGTCTTCCTTAGGTCTCTACTGTATTGCTGGGTACTGCTTTGTTGAAGGGTACACCCTTCAGGTAAAATCTCGCGGTTCTAATGGGAGAACAAGTTTTGAACAATGGATTTGCATTTGCAGGATGTAGACTATGAAACACGCCACGAAAACATGCGAGAGTTCCGGAGACATCCACATCGAACCCTTGCTATGCCTTCTCTGAGGCCCGAGATGCGATACCGACCAGATCTTGAAAAATTCACTCAGCAGATGCTTCTGATGTATCAGTCTTTGATTCCCCCAGAAGAAGAAGAGCGTAAGAGGCGACAGTTTCTGTCACACCTGGACCAGTTGGTAGCCCGCGAATGGCCCGGCGCTCGCCTCTTTCTGTTTGGATCTTGTGCTAATGCATTTGGTGTATGCAATAGTGACATTGATGTATGTTTATCTATCAATGATGATCAGCTCAGTAAGGCTGACCTTGTTCTGAAGATGGCGGCCATTTTGCGATCTGATAACATGCAGAATGTTCAGGTATGTCACACCATGGCTTTCCCGTGGCTTGGACGCGATACGTGACGTCGGTTTTGGTTACTAGGCAGTCGGTGTCTTCAAGCTTTGTTTATTGAAGCTGTAGTGTTTTTACCAGTTGGAAGATCAGCGATCAGGTCTTGTCTTTATTTGATCTCGCAAGGCAGTGACGTGTAATATGGAGGCAAATTGTTGTACTTGAACACGCGTGAACGATGGTATGTTGTATACGTCGAGCAATGAATATGGATTGGCACGTTATTCTTTTTGACAGGCCTTGACACACGCACGTGTGCCGATCGTGAAGTTTACGGAATCCACAACTGGCATATCCTGTGATATTTGTGTCAATAACATGCTGGCAGTTGTCAATTCCAAACTTCTGCACGACTACTCTCAAATTGATGTACGTCTGCGACAGCTGGCATTTTTGGTTAAGCACTGGGCCAAACGTCGCCAAGTGAACGAAACCTATCGGGGCACACTCTCCAGCTATGCGTAGGTCCTTGACTATCGTCGGAATGATGTAGAACCTTGCTACAGTATCCATGTCTCTAATCAGAATTAATCCTCGATGGTTGTCGCCCATGTGTTCTTGGATTGCTTTGGTAAGAGTTGTAGGTACTTTTCATACCATTAGTGATTGCCACCATTGCAAGACATCACCTCTAAGCATTTCATTGTCGGTGTCTCTAATCACGTCTCCTTGTTTGTGATCACCACATTCCAGATATGTGCTTATGTGCATCCATTTCCTTCAACAGCGTAAGCCTGCTATTCTTCCATGCCTGCAGGTAAAACGTCTTTTCCGTGGAAAATCTCTCTTTGAGCATTTCATGTGTAGTCTCTTGTTTATAGTGGAATGTCTAGCCTCTCAAGGTGAATGTTAGTCTTGACTAAACTGAGATTCATTTTCAGCTGTGTAAGTAGTTTCTCGTACCAGCTTTGTAATTTCGTCTCTCTTACAGCTGGTTTAAGTTTTCTACCCATCAGAAATGACGCGTTTACATTATGAGAAACGACCCTGGACAGCAGCATCAGACATTTCCTAGGATTCAGTACACATATTTTCATGTCTGGCACAGCAATCTGCATTGCCGATAGAGTTTACTGGTGAGAACTTCTTCTTCGAGCTAAAGATTTATGCTTCAATCACGCTTGCATGTTTCAGGACATGCGGCCAACTTACAGGGTGACAGTTGGCAACATTGAGTGTGCATACTATGATCAGATTGAGACTTTGACAAACTTCGGTGCTAATAACAAGGAAACTTTGGGGGAACTTTTGACATCCTTCTTCGAGTATTGGGCCTTTCGCCACGACTACACGAGAGCTGTCATATCAGTTCGCACAGGGGGCTTTCTCAGGTGTGGCGTTGTTGACTAATATGCTGTAAGATGAAAGTACCGCGGTAGCTGATGAGTTATGTTTCGGATGAACTTTGTAGAAGGCTTGATTGTTCCGTCTGTCTAACGGTTCGTGTTATGCTTTTGTTGAACCACAGCAAGGATGAGAAAGAATGGACTCGGCGCATTGGCAATGAGCGTCATCTTATCTGTATTGAGGACCCACTGGAGGTTGCACATGACTTAGGACGAGTGGTGGATCGTCATAGCATACGTGTACTTCGTGATGAGTTCCATCGTGCTGCTAAAATTCTGCGTCATGATCTGAACCCATGCACAACTCTTTTTGAACCTTTTGTGCGGGAGAAATAGCCCCAAAACGTCAATCAACCCTAATTAAGAATGTCCTTCAAGACCTATACTGCCCGGGATCATGCAGATTGACAGCTGGGTGTTGAGGGTGTTGAATGCTCAGAGTATACATATTGTGGGTTTGTGCCGGGGAGTGTGTAAGGAAAGAGGAGATTAAATTCCTCGATGATTGCATCAAGTAAGCAATGGCGGTTGCTTACGCGGCTCACAGTAAAGCTTTGTACAGAATCACCTGTTGTCCAGACTCAGGTGGGTTGTAAACCGGCATCGTCGTATTTCTCACCAACCAGAGTATTGTTCTGGTCCAGCATATAGTCAGATTATCTTAGCTTCAAGTTGTGACATCCAGTTTTTTGGTGCTGGTGGAGGAGCGTGAACCCTTCTTCCCAGCTTGAGACGGAGGAAGACTAGTTCTTCCCCCCCACAAGGAAGATGCTATCAGTTGGGTCATTTTCCTTCACGTTTTGCGGCTGGATACTCTCAGGAAGTGTTCGCTTGTATATAGATGGGAAAGGCCAATGGCATTGGAACTTTGGCCCGTCAGTTGGAACAGGCACATTTGGGATGGAGGTCTTCGAAGCCACTTGGGGAGGCAGGCAGGCAGGCAAGCAACACGCTGTGATTGTACCCTTCGGAGCTGGACTTGGGAGGCAGATGTTTGACTAGTTACAGCTAGAGCCAAGATGGCGTGGGGGGATCTGAAAGAGGAGAATGAGAGGGTTGGTTGGTGCTGGTTCATCACTAGCTTGACTAAGTTTTGATGTCGCAGTTAACTCATCAGTAGACACCCATTGAACTTTCTAGTTTGGTAGGAACTTGTGTTTTCATCTCGAAGTTTTACCAGCAGAAATCTGGAATGAGGTTCTTTAAAAGTGACTGTCTGTCTCGGTAGACGGGAGTGCGGGTCTGATCCGTAGCAACTGACCGTAGAATGTAGTTGGTCCTAGTTCGGACGTGCCGTACGTTACTGGTATATGGACACTCAGTAATCATTTGGCCTCTGAACTCGTCAGTTCAAGCACTGCCCACCGGTGTGGTGTCCCACGAAGAACTCTAGAATTAGAAGGCATCTTGACCGCAAAGGGGCAGTTTCTTGTATTTTGACATTAAGCTGTTCCACTTTGGGGTAAATTTGTTGTAGAATCTTTGTTTGTTGTCATGTAGCTAGCGGTTGGTGGAGTGCCGTAGCCGCTCAGCCGGGTTGTAGTGAGGACATGGTGCGCCGAGAGGGGGAGAAGGCGGCATTCTTCAGGTTGCTTGTGGAACCAATGAGCCAGTTCACACCTGCAGGAAGTAGGGTTTGATACTGGACTAGAATAAGTCCTAGTGGTTCCACCTTAGGGTACTTACGTTACGCATTGCCGCCAGGTCTCTGCTTCATGATTACAACCGGACATGCTCACTTTCTAGTGATTCTTCGTTGAGAGGATATCAAACGACCAGACTGGACTCTGAAGCAGGTTGGCCGCATGGGTGTCCTGGAGTATTCGAAGGGCAGGTGGGGTAATCAGAGGCCATAGCGTCCGTCTTTACATTGGTGCTATGACAATATCTAGGTTCTTAATTTGAAAAGATGTCCGTTATGGTGAATGACATTCATGAGAAGTGACTTATTTTACGGTAAGCTTTGTTTTCCTGGAGTCTTGTCTCCAAGGGGTACCGTGTCGGCGATCGAAGTAGCGTTTCTGCTTGTGTTGCAGTCATGTCTGTTGTCGTCGGTGCTCGTGCTTCGATTTACTTGCAAGCTCCAGTTGTTGATTAGCGGAGCTTACGAATCATCTACACATCGTTGTCTTATAAACGGTAGATGATTGACTACCGTTTTATTCGACAAGGATGAAATATTGGTTGGGCTGGCGTTGACTGAGCTTCCTTGCCACGAGATCCGACTTGAGAGTTTTATTACTCAGAGGGATTCAGAACCTCTTAACACACTCTCTCTCTCTCTCTCTCTCTCTCTCTAGCTTCGAGCGGTTATATCCCCGGTTAGTCTTACCGAAGTGAATTGTTCTGTAAACTGGAAGTGAGCTAAACTAGTAGATGCGTACAACACCACCAAGAACTTTTGGACGTGGATTTTGGCGACGGAAAATCCTGCTTAACGATTCACTGTGCTAGCGGAGTCGGTAGCCGGTGAAGGTTTTCCTTGTGCGTGTCAGGAACCTTGTCAGGAACCGTGAAACTGTCCAAGAAAAGACTCGCATGTCGGAAGTTCCATGATAGTTAGGCAGTTCCGCCAATAATAGCAACTGACGTTCGTCACTACTATGAAGCTGTAGTAATCCTACTCCTGGGTTTGAACACGAGGAAAGTGCAATGAAGGTAGCCATGTCTTGTGGCCCCGAGAGTTGTAGTATAACTTGAAAGAATTTATTTGATAGACCGAGCAGGTTTGGCCGTCACTGCCTTTGCTGCGCGCTTCCTTCTACAATATTTACACAGGTAAAATACTAAAATAAAATTAAGGAAATTTACTGTGGAACATGTGGAATTGTACATGCTGTGTGATTAACAGGCACAAGAATACATTCGATGTCCCTATCATGTTTTAGTATACAGAACACGATAAGGATCATAGGTTCAATTGTAGCATTGTCATTCCTAACCATGCGAATCTTTTCGTTCCTCGATTGTAACATACTAATTGTACAATAAGACACTTATCTAAAGCTGACTTCTTATGAAAATTCGAACACATGTATTGAAATGTACGCGATGTGTTCTGGTATATGCTGCAACAAACAGAGAAGAAAAGAAATTTTCTGTTACTTACAGTTGAATACGACCACGTAGGCAATCTGAGTCAATAGCAATGAATCTGATAATGGGCAAAGACGATAATTGTCTCCAAAACTTCTTTAGATCGGATCTCAACTATTCGGACAAATTGAAACTTAATAGAACTGTTAATCTTATAGCTGACTTTTCATTCTGTTCGTCTTTTTATTTGGATAAGTAGGTGCATGTTTTGGTCTAGGTTCTCTTGTGATGAACTGAAATAGATATTTTGATTATTTATCATAATTTTTTCATGAAAAAGTTTAGTGAATAATTAAAGTTCGAAGTTCAAAAGTAAAATTTTAGTAATAAACATTCATGCATTTATTCTATGGATAAGATGTCTTTCATTGTCTTTCTCTGTTTTCTTTTATGAATTTATTTGGCTCTTTGTAACATATGTTGAAAAATACATTATTAATGAACCGTTATATGTCTATTCTCTTATGTTTGATAAGATAATTAAATTAGAATGTGCCTTGATATCTTTGCTTTACATATTAGATAGAAATATATCATATTGAATAGAAATTATCAGTAACAGACACTATGATTTTTGAGATTTTCGACTGTGTGAAAATTGGTTCTTTTTTGGCAAGTTTTTTGATCAGATTGTAAAAGAAAAAAGTAATTTTCATTAGAAGAATTGTTTTCTCAAAAGTCTGCTGAAATTTCTTTTCGCAAATCAAGACCTTCGGTTTTATTCTACTTTCTGTTATTGTCTTTTGAAGAATTGTTTTCTCAAAAGTCTGCTGAAATTTCTTTTCGTAAATCAAATTCTTCGGTTTTATTCTACTTTCTGTTCTTGTCTTCTTTCTTGCTTCTGGGCCAAATATTAGGTTGTTCTTGTCTTTAGAAGAATTTTTTTTCCAAAAGTCTGCTGAAATTTCCTTTCGCAAATCAAGATCTTCGGTTTTATTCTACTTTCTGTTCTTGTCTTCTTTCTTGCAAAGATTAGGTTGCATGCATATTAATCTACACACAAACAATATCACCAGAAAGATATTTGCGTTTTATTGAAAGATATCAACAAACATAGCTCCATCTCATGTCTTGGAATTCCAATACTTCAGTGCACCTATAAGAAAAAGAAAAAGAAAAATTAATGCAAATATAAAAAAGTGTAGAACGTACTATTAAAGAAGTCATGATAGTGAACTTTTTGTTTGTTTTGACAATCTAAGAGAAATCTGAAAATGACTATTCGGACAAATGTAAAAGGATATTTCGAACAACAAGTTATCACCACATAAGATAATCATTTTGACTATGAAAAATTAATTAGATAAGATCAGTGAACCATTAGTATTCACTCTAGATCATATTTATTGTTGATAACAATAGGTTTCTCATGTTTTTTCTTTCTGAAAAGAGAATGCCTTACTAATTGTCTTTTCACAATTAAAGTTCAGAGGAGTCGAGCTCTCATTATCTTGCAGTGAAAAGAAAGTTCAGAGGAGATAAAGATCTCATTAACAAGAATTAATACATGTAAATATACATTAAAGGTTCACAACAACTAGACAAAAAGAGAACATTTTTGTTCATTTGTGATACACATACACATTAACGTGAACATGCCAAAATTTGATAAGAATAGGTTAAAACTATGAAATAAATGTAACTATGATTGATCTATTGAAAAGTTCCGAAAGAAAAAAGCTCTAAAGAGTGTTGGCATCCAGGATTGTATGGATAAGATGATTGTGAAAGTGAATGATCATATGATGCATAGATGATGGAAGAATAGTAAGAGGAAAGTCGTCTATACATTGCACATATGTCGATTGTCATTAAAATGAAAGTGGATCCATGCAATGCATGTATGCAACAAGTTGAGTATATGGATCAGAGCTCAAAGACACGACAGATGAACAAAGTGGATGGAGTATGGATGTCGAACACTTACATCCATTAGATGCTTAGACATTGAACAGAAGAAAAGATTTGTCTAGTGCTCTACGTCCATGAAATTTGAATCCATGGATGCTAGACAATAGAAGAACAAGCGGGATGCTTGACATCCATGAAATGCATCAACATCAAGAGCTTGACTTCATGGATGACATAAATGAAGAACACATATTACAAATTATCTTTTTCTCAAAGATTTTTGATGGATGTTTAAAGATAAATATATCTCATCCAGTGTATTAGAAACTAAAAAGTTGTGCTTCCGTCCCATAGAAATCTTTGAGACTTCGACATGCAACTTATTGAATATAGTATGTCTTAAAAACATGAAAACACGAGTAGACGTAAACAAAAGATCAATTTATGTACAATAAGTAATGGACAGCTATTGAGAGAAAAGAACACGAGGAGATGTACACCTTCGAGTTCAAACCTCAATATTATGTGTATGTAAATAAATTATTAAAGAAGACAAAAATGATGTATGATCTTATAATCTTTGATAGCATTACTGGATATTAAAATGATTCGTTTAGACTCCTATCAGTCGACTAGTTCGTATAAGGCTCCTTTGTGTAGAGTGATTTCAGCCATTTATTTATAAAGCAGTTTGGAGTGTTTTCATCCACAAGAGCTTTTCGAGATCGGAAAAAGAGTTGTGATGAGCCTTTCATCTACATCTGGGGTCAACTTTGAAGAGTCCTAACATCGCTTGAGGAGCTTCTGTTTTTACATTCTTGGCATTGTTGGATAAGTTCTTAACACGGCTATCTATTGCTGTTGACAGTTTGAGAGTTCAGCTTGAGGTTGGGAAGAGAAGTTTGAGGTTGGGGAGTTTCTTGCAGACAAAATCATGTTTCAATAAACTTTGACTATCCATAAGAGTGGTTAGAGAGGTGGATGTGTTGCACTCAGGAAACATTGAGTATCATTCAAAAGAATTTGAAAATGACTTCCTAGGAAGACATTAAGTTATTGATCTGGAGTTGGGAGGAGAAAAATGTAAAGGATTTAGTTAGCAAAAGAACAAAAGAAGTTTTAGAGTTCAACAGTTCGAAAAAATTAGACTAGAAATTCTGGAATAACTTGATTAAACCTTTTGTTTTGGATTCGGATGAAGTTACAAACCCCAACTGGATCGGATTTACAAGTATAAATAAAGGAGAGATTTGCACTTAGGATAGATCTTTTGTGTGGTTATACGCTTCTTGGTACATTTTTAACCCACGAGAACTTCACTACAATCAGGAACCTCTTGTGTTTTTGGACAATCCTCACGCAACAGACGATAAGATCATGCATGGTCTATGTATGTTGTCGTTCGTGGACCGGCTCCTATCTGAAATTCAGAATTCGATGCTTGTCGCTCCAAAGACACTCATGAGAAAGACAAGCTAGGCCCTAGCTTACGGGCTTTTGGCATAATTTCAAATCTCCATTTTCATCGCAAAGATGGGTAGAGCTCGTTGTCAGCTTTCCATAGGCACTTTGTCTACTTCGTTTGGACGCATAGTGGAGAAGTTACAGGACTCGAAAGATGGAGAAAACAAGCTAGGCTCCAGCTTACGGGCTTTTGGCACAACTTCGGATCTTCGCTTTTATCGCATCAGTGGATAGAGCTCCTTGTCAGCTTTCCATGGGCATCTTGTCTACTTCATTTGGACACTTACTGGAGAAGTTACAGGACTCAAAAGATGGAAAAAACAAGCTAGGCCCTAACTTACAGGCTTTTGGCACAACTTCGGATCTTCACTTTCATCACATAGATGGGTAGAGCTCGTTGTCAGCTTTCCATCAGCATCTTGTCTACTTCATTTGGACACCTACTGGAGAAGTTATGTCATTCGAAAGAAGAGAAAATCAAGCTAGGCCCTAGTTTACTTGCTGACTGGATTGGCGTTATATTAAAGACGCAAGGGGCCTGCTTCCTCATTAGGGAAGAAACCTTGTACCTACAGAGACTGACGTAAGGGGTAGCTTAAAGAGTCAGCTTGTTTTTGCGACCTATCGGTGAACGTTTTGGAGAATTTGGAAGTCCAATACACGCACGCAAGGTGTCATTGGGTTCAGATCTGTGCAGGCTACGTGTGGGTTAAGACGGTTCTTGAAGAGACGGATCGGGGAATGTGTTCTGGGAAAAATTGAGACGCAGGAAGAGGATTTTGGGAGTTTCAGTGACCTGTGAAGGAGAGTTAGACCGTTTGGACCGTTCCGGAGTTCAAACTTGCTGTCCTTTGATCCATTAGGATCAGAACGCCGAGTTCTTCAGGAAATTGAAGACGACACAAAGTTTCATCGGGCGGTTTAAGAGTTCTGAGTGAAATTGGCTCGCAGGGAAGTGCTTGCGTCAAGTTTTTCATCGCCTACGGTCTGAAGTTGGGTTGTTCTTCGCGATCGGTGAGCCAAGCTCTTCGTTCTTGGTGCCTACGCGACCAGGGAGTCTTTGTCTACGCATAGGAGAAGACAGTACGTGGATCGGATTGTTGGTTTGGGTGAGGTGAGCGAGTTTGAGCCGCAAGGAGTCTATTTACGTCAGTTTTTCGCAACCTGCGACCAAATTTCTTGCGTGGTTTTGCAAAGGGAACTCCAAACGACTTGTTTGGAGTCTCGTTGGTTTTAGGATAGCTAGATCTACCTACCATAGAAGACAGATATAAGTTTAGACGATCCGTTTGTGCGGTGTGTGTGGTTTTAAGCCGCAGGGAGGAGTTTTTGAAGGTTCGGTCACCTGCGACCGAAAACAGGGTCATAAGTTCAGATGGGAGGAAGAACATACTGATGGGGTGCGGAAGCTGAAGTCTTTACTATCATCTCCTCCAATTTTGGGAAGGATTGATTACAAGGGTGCCATGTCGGTGGTTGTTACTGTAGATATAAGTCCGGTTGCAATCGGGTGGGCAGTAAGACATGATGATGAGGATGGAGACAGGTTTGCGGTTAGGTTTGGAGCGAAGGTGTTAAGTGCTCGACAACGTGCTTATCCGCAAGTGAAGAGAGAATTGTGGGGTATTATTTCAGCCATGAAACCGGAGAAAGAGTATTTGATTGGAGCAGTAGTGGTGGTTGAAACTAATTGCTTGCCGTTGTTAGGGATGATCATGAATTGTTCAACTCTTGATATTGCGATGTTACGATGGATCGCATATATCAAGTCGTTGAACCCGGAGTTTAGACATATTGCAGGGAAGGATAATCCGATGGCAGATATGTTATCTCAAGCTCGGTATGATGGGGAGGATGAGATGGTTGAAGATATTGACGACGTGGGTGCAAAGTTCTATTCAATTGCATAGACAGGAAGGGAAAATGAGTTGTTTGTTGAAGGATTGTATGATGATGATTTGATTGACATCGGAAGGTATCTTAGTACGATGATTAAGCAGACAGCTTGGACGGATGAGAGGTTTCGGAGAGTTCGAAAGAAGGCCTACAACTTCATGTTGTAGGATGGGTTTCTTTGGAAGCGACCGAAGCAGAAAGATGTGATACCGCTAAGAGTGATTTGCGACAAAGAAAATCAGCAGAAGTTGCTCAAGGCATTTCATGAGAGTCTTTGGGCTGGACATCGAGGGATTTGGGTCACTTTTATCAAGATGAAAGAGCGGTATTGGTGGAAAAACATGTACAGAGATGTTGTATCTTTTGTGGAGTCTTGTTTGACATGTCAGATGTATCCGAACATCCGACATCGTGACGGACTACATCCGACTTACCCGTTGGCAATCCACTTCAAGTGGGTGGTAGACTTGGTGATTATGCCGGTTGAATTGTGACAGATGAGATACTTGGTACTTGCTAGAGAAGATCTTTCAAATCAAGTAGAGGGTAAGGCGCTTCGGACAAAGACAACTGAAGGGGTATGTAGATTTTTCTTGGAAGAGGTTGTTTGTCTATATGGATGTGTGGGAAAGATCACTGTAGATCGAGGAGAGTTAGATGCACATGATGCTCGTGAATTCTTTGCAAGGTGTGGGGTGAGGTTGTCACTGACAACTGCTTACAACTCCGAAGGGGAGTGCCAAGAG
Organism: Asterella californica; assembly: GCA_036924285.1. Lineage (NCBI taxonomy): Eukaryota > Viridiplantae > Streptophyta > Marchantiopsida > Marchantiales > Aytoniaceae > Asterella > Asterella californica. The sequence goes on from JAYKYS010000008.1 coordinate 20,182,760, forward strand.
TGAACTGGTCATCCACCCATTGTGAAGGCTTTGGTGAAGATCTGCAACGAAAGGATACGCGAGTGACCTCGACTCTTACCATTTGCGTTATGGACAGATCGAACGATGCATAGCTCGGTGACAAGGTATATGCCAGTGGAACTCATCACAGGTCAGAAACCTATCATGCCGATTGAAGAACACGTTCTGACATGGAGTGTGTTATCTTGGGAAGACAATTTGACTAGAGAAGAGCTTCTTGCGATTCGAATTAGGCAGTTAGAGAGAAGACGTGAGGATATCCAAGCTGCTTTGGATGGGCTGCAAGAAGCACGGTTGAAGAACAAGGTCAGATTTGATCAGTGACATCGTTTGAGACCTAGAGAAATTAAGGAAGGTGATTGAGTGTTAGTCTATGACAATAGCTAGACAACCAGCATAATGCACTCCGGAAGTTTTCCAGGCGATGGTTTGGTCCGTATATGGTGAAGAAGGTTCATGACAATGCAACTTACGCCTTGCAAGAGTTGGATGGAACGAGCTTGAAGGTACGAGTGGCAGGTAAACGTGTCAAGATTTTCAAAAAGAGAGATGAGGAGATCGATCTAGCATATATCTTGACGGAGTTTCAGTTTGAGGATGAGGATTATGCAGAAGACCTTGAAGGTGAGGTTGGCTATGATGGGAAGTAGGACGACAAGACGAGGTGCGTGCCGGTCCACTCCTTGGTTTGGTGCATACCGAAGGATGCACAAGTTCAGAGGGGGTGGATGTCGTGTCGTGGACCGGCTCCTACAGAAGACAATACTTGGATTGGATTGTTGGTTTGGGTGAGGTGAGCGAGTTTGAGCCGCAGGGAGTCCATTTACGTCAGTTTTTTGCAATCTACGACCAAATTTCTTGCGTGGTTTTGCAAAGAGAACTCCAAACGGCTTGTTTGGAGTCTCGTTAGTTTTAGGATAGCTAGATCTAGTCTACCATAGAAGACGGATATCAGTTTAGACGATCTGTTTGTGCGGTGTGTGTGGTTTTAAGCCGCAGGGAGGAGTTTTTGAAAGTTCGATCACCTGCGACCGAAAACAGGTGATATCTCGGCCGTCGGGAGTCGGATCGAATAGTTCTTGAGGCCAACGGGGTCAAGGAAGAAGACCCAATCGACATCTGAAGACCGTTTGACGAAAGAAGAAAGTTCTCAGATAGGTTTTTTTCAGTTCCTTCGCTACGGGTTTTGCCTCTTTGAGTTCGTTAGAGACCTAGTTGGCTATATACAGCTTGTGGTAGCTAGTTTTGGCCAAGAGCTTGTACATGGATGTGGTTTGGACTTGGGTTTGGATTGCGTGATACTGCTGTGGCTTTGTTTGTTAGCAAAGGGAAGTTTCTCTTGCTTTGAGTTACGCTTCGGTGGTTTTGGGTCAGGGTTGTGATTCAAGGGTTGTTTTTAGGGGCTTTGAAGCAGGTTACAGATCGCTTTGATCTGTTTATCAGTTTTGTGCTCTTAGGAGAAAGAACCAGCAGTGTACATACATTGTGAGTTGGTATATATTGCAGCATTTATTTTTGCGGTTTCTCACAACTCTCTTCTAAAGTTCAGGAAGAAGAAGGAACATGCTGTTATGAGTCAAACAGAAGAGATCCGTAAAGGACCCTCACGTCTTCTTGCGTATTCTGTCAGTCTTTCCAATCTTCTAGCTCTCTGGAAAGATGTGGATTTGAGAAGCCAAGAAGCTCGGGAGGCACATGCTTGATTCCCAATTTCCTGCTTCTCGAAACAACAATCAACTTTCAAGTTCACTCTGGATTTACATCAAGCGTCTCACAACTCCAATTCCAATCCAATTATTTGATGCAAATTCAAACATTCGGCTTCTTGAAATGTCCAGACATTCACACATGTCTTCTGTCCACGAATTCGGATACAAAAGCGAAGTAGGGTAAGAAAATTGAAAGTCTGATCAACGAATTTGGGCATGAGAAGAGGAGGAAGCTCAATTTCAATTCGGGAAGAGGTTGCGGAAGACGGCTGACGAAAATTGGACAACGCTTCCGCGTCCAATCTTCTCAAAGAAAATTCAAGGGTGGGGAGGGTTCGATAGATTTCCTGCAAACGATCAAGGAAGCGTAAGAGATATTGAAACAGAAGACGGAAGCGATGGAGAAGAGGAAAGACATGAAAAGAATCTCGGTACTGCTTCCAGCTACGCTTCTGATTGCTCCTTTAGTCTTCTGCACGCTTCAGAACTTTGATTTCGCCTTCAATGTCTTGCCACGGTCTTGCTTCTGTCTCCAATCTCGAGCTGTTGCAACATTGCTTCCACAATTGAACTCGATCTGCTGCACTTCGCAGCTTCGTTCTTGATTTCCTCCTCAACCCTCAATTTCTAATCTTCTAGTCTTGTGGAGATTCCCAACTCTTCTACCTTGAGTGCGCTTTCTGCTGGAAGACCTCCTCTCTTACTTACTCACTTCAATTCACTTCTGCGCGCTTCCAGTGTTCTCTTTAATTCCAAAATCAAGGAAACATCAAAGAGAGCTATGGTGCGGATGCACCTCTACTGTCTTCTCTTTCCGATTAGAGAATGGCTTCGACTACCCTAGACCTACCTACTACAATGATGATTGCATAACAGGTATACCTACTGTTATCTAGTCAGTACGTGATTGGTACTTCTCGTGGTTGTAGTCACTGTCTTCTCGGAAGCGTGCTCTGTCTTACGACTTCTGACTTCCGGCTTCCAGAAGACGTCTTCTTGGAAGACGTCCGTCTTTCGACTTCAAAAGAAGTTGACTTCTTTCCTCGAATTTCTCTTAAGATCATCTTCCCGCTAAGCAGGGTACAATCTTAAGTAATAAGGTTACTTCAATTATATAGACACGTCATTAACTTAAAATTTTCGAGAAAATCTCCAATCTTGCAAATTGTGGGCACCACAAACTTCAACTCCAAGTTGCATAAGGACGGAACACTAGATGTCCCTTAAATATATGGAGGACACTCTCACTAATCTCATTATCATTGCAATAATCTGGTGTGGATGCTATAGATTAGGTTTCCGCTGAAATTCTAGAATCAGAGCATGCTAGAGGACTAACTCCTCTTCAAGGTACAGAGTAATTAGTGAAAATTGCAGTGTTGGCACCTCTAAATCTAAGAGTAGCGAGATGATATCGAAGGCATTATGAAGTCAATATCAAAACTTTGCAACATACATAGATATTTGTAGATGACAAAATTTTAGAACACATAGAGATCTTTCATCCTTTTTTCTATGGCACCTATGTAAGATATGCGTTATATTATCGTTTGTTGCATGAAAGATGTCAGAAAAGCATGAGGGTTCTTGACTATGAAGTTCTAATGTTCATATTTTTCTTTATGTCACGTTGTCGTGTCAGATTTTACGTGAAGAATGTCCAGGAAAACGTGAGGTTCCTGGCTGTGGAGATGCTGTGTGCTGAATAGAGACAAGACTGGGAAGCTGGAGAGAATGATCAAAGAAGCATTTGAGGCGAGGTAAGGAGTCCAAAGACGGAGTGCGAATGTTTTGTGTCTGCTGTGAGGCTAGATTGCATATAGGAAGTCGAAGATAGATGAGTGATGAGAAGCTTGACTGCGGGAAGTCTTCTGAAGACGTCAGTTAACCAGAAGCTGTCTGGGGAGTCTTCCTGGAGGTCATTGTCACCGTAGGAGTCCGCAACCTTCTTCTAATCTATTCATAGACTTCGCTTCTCACGTATCTTCTGTTAGGAAGTAGGATGACTTGCAAGGTGGATTGTCTTCTTAAGAATCCATGCGATGTCTTGCTTAATTAAGATTACTTAAATATAGCTCGGAAGATGTGATGTACTTAGGAAGCACTGTTAGGATTCTAGAAGACAGAATAGCTGTCTTCTGGAAGATCATTCGTCTTTTGAGAGTGGAAGCTGGAATGTGAGGGCTTGGTAAGGACTGAGTCTTAGGCTTACATCAAGTATTTGTGATTTAGTGTAACAGAAGCTCGAAATGTCGATGCATCCTCGAGGATTGGTGTTACCGCAAGCAGAGTTGGCCGGGTAGCCTTTCCTCCTCGCAACCGTGTACCTGTCAAGGCAAGGGTCGCTCGAGGAAGATCATCTTCGTGGATGGTGGAGTGGTGACGTAGAGCTTTCCACCAGCTTGAAGTAGAGAACCGCAGATATGAGCTGGAGAAGAAGATTCTGCTGACGATCTCAAGAAAGTGGCATGTACCGGGAAGTACTACATGTCTCTTCCTGGAAGACAGACATGGGAAGAACGGATGAAAGGTGGAAGCTTATCGAGAGCCGAGGAAGCGTCTTCTGAGGAAGCTATACTTTCACCTTTTCTCCAAGAGAAATCCCCAGAAGGTCCAGAAGGTTTGATACCTTGGAGACCAGGACGTGGAGTTCCTGGAAGCTATCTAGGAAAGGCAGGTCGTTAACTGAGGTGCCTTCTTCCACACCTACGTCCAGACCGAGCTAGTGTACTTGGGCACTCCAGCAGGCGTCTTACCCCCTTCTTCTGCTATTTGTACGTGTCCAAGGGAGACCTGAAGGAAGACCAGTTGGTCAAGTATGGGCCAGTAGCACAGCGAGAGGTGAAAGAAGAGACCTCGGAGGAAAAGATCAAGAAGCTGCCATGTCTTCCCTTCCCACTCTAGTGTCTCAAGTGGAACAAAACACTCATCAGAAGATGATTACGGTGTAGGAAGACGACTCTAGTGACACAAAAGACGCGTTATCGTCGAGGAAGATGGGAGCTAAGAGCGTTCCCAGTAAGAGTGCATCTTTCGCGACCCTCTGGATCCGAGTCGGGTTCACAAGATGACACACCTAGCACCAGGATCGTCAAGAAGACAGTTTCTACGACCACATGAATACGTCAGGACATGAATTGATGTTCCGCCTGCGACCAAAGGAAGTGCAGCGAAAAGGACTGCTTCTGCGATGAGAAGAGATCTTCCATCCCGGAAGATATTGAGGGTAGCTTCTTCCTGAGCACCGAAGGAGAAGACCATTATGGTAGAAGAGGTATCCATACCTCTGGAAGACAGGGAAGCCGCATCAGATCGATTTGTGGGCATGAACTTGTCTTCTGCGAGCAGACGGCTGGAAAGTTCAGCGCCTTCTTCAGTTTGGAGATCCAGTCAGCGATGGAGTTGGTGGAGAAGCGCACGATGACTCAGGAGAAGCCATTGCATCCTGGATTTGGTCTTCGAACCTTAATCCAACAAGAGGAAGTCCAGAAGCAGAAGCAGGAAGCTCTGGAAGCCAACCTCCGCACCACAGAGAAGATGACCACAAAGTATAAGGCAGAAGCTTCTGCTTATGTCAAGGTGTTGGCACAGCTGCCGAAGAGCAACCAAGAGTTGCAGATGCGACTTCAACATCACGAGCAGGAAGTTTTGCGGATCAAGGATAAGCTAACTGATCTCACAGAGGAGAAGACGACTTGGAATGCACTGCGAGAAGCCGCGGAAGCTCAGGCTGCAGAAGAGAAGAAGCAGCGGGTAGAAGCAAAAGCCCGAGCCAAAGAAGTTATGGCGCAAATGGGAAAAGCGCTCGGAAGAAGTTCAATTTCACAGCGAGAAGGAAGCTTCTGACCCTAGCTGATACATGGGATGACGCTTCCAGGGAGATGTCAGTGGATTGTAAGGAGAGCATGTTCTGCTATCTGGATCGACAGATCGAGGATCCGAAGACTCTCTACGGTCTTCTCTCGATTCCTCAGCATGCACTTACGTCTTCTGGTGCACCAAGATCAGCAATTATGGAAGACCTCGACAAGGAGGAGTTCGACTCGCTGTCCATTTGGTGGTGATAATGTTGAAAGCCTAGAAGAAGAGCGAAGAAGTCTCGGAAGACAAGACGTCTTCTGAAAGATCGAAAGAGGAGATGACTTCCTAGGTGTTTAGAGTGGAGGAGGTGACTATCTTTGACCTTTGTGTCGAGCAGGTGTCGCAGAAGAGCCAGGAAGCGCAGGTGGATTCAGCTTCCCAGGGACCTCTTCTGGCTTCCGAAGCTGTGACAGAAGCACACATGATGAGCACTGAGGAGGATGTCACTTCAGCCACACCAGAGGTACCAACAGGACCACCCACGGTGCCAGAAGTCGAATTAGGAGGTCAAGCAAGTGAGGATCCTACGGAGATCACACTTGGCAACCAAGAATAGGTAGTAGGGGTAGTTAGCTATTAATTATCCTGGCTATTTTGTAAGAATCAGAGTCTACTATTTTAAGATGAGCAACTCTCTCTTTATTTTTAAGTGACTGTCCATGTGACAAGATAAGCAACGGTAGGAATAGGGAAGTAGTTTTCAAACTGAGAAGGAACCGAAGCCTGGAGGTGATAGTCTTCTAACAGTGTCCCATCTTTCTCTGGGCTATGAGTTGCGATTGGAAGAGATCTCCCTCCTGCGACTCAAGGCAATTGTATAAAATCTATGACAATGTAAGATTTTACACACACATGTGGACACACATTCACAGACACTACTTGCGCAAAGTTTTAGTTACTTAGAGTAGGTTTGCACCTCCGCTCTCAGCCAAGGATCGTAAGGATGTAAACAGTAGTAGATAGCATAGACAAGGAACGGCGTAATCATACAGTCTTGCTTCTAAGCTGATGTGTCGAGGGGTAGTGATAGGAACCTTAACATACAACTACTACTTAAAATACCATACAATTACCCACTGAGAAGTCCGAGAAGACGATTTCTGCTTCCAAGTCACGACTTCCAATCTTCCCACGACGGCTTCCAGAAGCAATTCTTGGCTTCCGGGGGTTCAACTCGGCTTTTGACGCCTCCAGAAGACGGTCTCTGCTTCGTAGATGCCAAGTTATCAATTCCTATGACACATTGCTCTTACAATATCCAACGGGGTTAGATAAATCATAGGCTGTATGCCTCTATAGCCTTCCCAAGCTTCTGCCTGCAAAAATGATCTTTCGGCTGCACTACAACGACATTTACATTCACTGATACTCAATAGAAGTCTCAAAAACCTAATAGAAGAAGGTTTGGAAGATGGGAAGATGGGAAGATGAGGGAAGAGAGGGAAGAAGAGAAAATGCAAACAAGAGGAAACAAGAGAAATGAGAGAAATTAAGATTCCGACAGGCTTCTAGTCCGGATCCTGACTAACAAGTCATCCCTTCTTGTAAGAAATAGAGGAAGAACACCAAAGATATGCTTACAGTTACACTATCTTCCAATCGAGGATGACGTCTTCTGTTGTGGAAATAAGGCTTTCGGCTTCTTCTATCGTTACTCGGACTACTCTGACTCAAGGACCAATCTCCCATGGGACAGTCTGTGTGTGGATCTGAAGTGCTGCACTGGACGAGACAAGCTTGGACTCTGCACAACTTCTAACAGTCATCGTCACTCAACAGAAGGCTTCCCATGCACAATTGGGTATGAATACGAGAAAATCCACTCCCCAAGATACATAGACAAACCTTCTACAATCAAATCTGAAATCCAATCCTTGAGAAGAAGTTACATTGGCTTCTGGAAGTCCAGAGCACCTCCTAAAGGGTCTGGAAGCCATGTGGTTTTAAGAAGAAGAGATTTCTGGGCAAATCCAGATCTTAGACTAAGAGCAGCGATACTAGTGTAAATCTTCATGGGGAACGAAATCTTTTATGCTACAATGCCTAAAGGAGTTGCTCAGAGAGTTTGAGAAGCAGTTTTCACGGCTGACCAGGATGGAGAAGTTGACGTTGCAGTCCAACAAGATAGAGCTATTTCTTCGGACAGCAGATGAGAAGTTGCAGGAGAAGCTAGAGGTACTCTCGGAAGATCGGGAGGAGGACGATGGATTGACCAGTAGTTGGAAGAAGGTTGAGGAAGCTGTTGGTCTGCTTACCAAGAGGGAGCAGAGACGAGAGAAGGTTCCTATTAGGAGACTGGCGCCAACACCTACAGCTGTAACACCTGTTCCTGTAGTCCGATCAGTGGTTCCTGTTGCTAGACAAGTAGTACCAGTTGCTCCAGCTGTTCTAGTTGTTCTAGTTGTTCAGGCACCTATAGTATCCCCGAAGAAGGATGATTCAAACCTTGAGGAGATTTTGCATGGAATGCGAGATCTGCAGGTCAAGCTCACAAGATTGGAAGAGAAAGGGTCTACAAGCGGAGCAAGACCGGTTGAGAAGCAAGGCTGGATCCAGCGGTGTATCTGGTGCGATGGTACCGATCACCCACGTAGAGATTGTAAGGAGTTCATTGATAAGAGAGAGCAAGGGATGATCTTCTGGAAAGATGTGAAGGTAGCGCTGAGGGATACTGGTGCACTTCTTCAGACCAACTTTGATAGAGGAGGGATGAAGAAGTTGGTTGAGGACCACCTATCAGCGCAAGCAGTTGCAATGGTGGAAGCTGGAACCTATGACACAAGGGTTGAGGATCAAGTTGAGAGAGGTTTTAACGGGCAAGTTGAGCCAAGTGGATTGTGGTCATCTGCCATCTCCATGAAACAGAAAGGGAAGATGACACGTGAGACGTTGCTGAGAACAGCTGCTACGGTTCGGAAGGATACTGAATGAGAGGATCCGATAGAAACTCTATCGGTACATGCTTACATCGTCAAGAACCAACACGAAGCGTTGTTGGAAGAGAAGAGAAAGCGAGATTCAGAGGATGCAGGAGAAGGAACTTCTTCCAAGAGACAGACTCGAGGAGAGAAGGTTCGTCAAGAGCTTCGGGATGCAGGAGCTCAAGATCTACCGATGGATGATGCTCCTTCTCCATCGAAAGAGAGAGCAAAAGAGTTTCAGAAGGAGAAGGGTAAGCCGGCTGCATACAAGCTACAGTCGGATATCGAGGCTTCAACAGACTTGAAGGGAGTCTTGGAAGATCGCATTCTGAATGCGAAGGTGGAGTTTACCTTGAGGGAAGTATTGGACATTGCTAAGCGTGAGTTTCATGATGTCATCAGATGTCATCAAACGGAAGTGACAGATTACGGGTGAGACTGGTTTATCGCATGCCTTGGATACTAAGATGTATGTGGATGAGAGGAGAGAGCTTGCAAAGTGCAGTGTTTATTCTTCAGAGGAAGAAAGAGATCGAAGACGCAGGGTGCATTTTGAGGATGAAGAGGAGGATGGGAAGCAGAGTTCAAGTCATTACAGCCACAGTCACTGGGCTCGAGCTACATCGGAGACGTTGGTGAGAATCGGAGACTTGGATGAGCCGGTGGTTGCTCTGATCGATCATGGATCAGAAATCAACATCATGTCGAAAGAGCTGTACAAGAGGAAGAAGTGGTCGATCGACACAGAGCATGGGTGGATCATAAGAGCAGCCAACAACACAAGAGGAGACTTGTATGGAGCTTGTCCAGATATCAGAGTGCGCGTAGGTGATGTTGCTATCGAGCAAAACTTCTTTGTTCAGGAAGCAACATCATACCCGCTCATTCTTGGTCAACCTTTCATCATAGCAACTCGGATGGAGACAAAGGTACTAGACGACGGATCTGCTTATGCTAGGATCCGAAGTCAAGATGGGACGAGAGCGGTACAATTCTTGACTGTATCGTCCAACCACGAGCGCAATCAAGATCGTCTGAGAGAGAAATCACTTCCAAGGGTGAGTGAAGAGTTCAAGGATTTTCGTTGAGTACCACTATAGAGCGGGATTGTGGTGGTGCGCAGGAGAAGGTACTCTCGCTTGATGGAGATAGTGCCTTTTGTACAGGGTTGTTGGGTTTTCAGAGTGTGGGATTGCTATCTACAAGAAGGTAGAAGAGTTGAGAAGAAAAGAACAAAAATATTTGCATGATGTCGAGTTGATGTTGAAAGAGCTGGATGAGCTAGAAAGAGATGAATGGATTTCTGGTGTTTATGAAGAGGATGGGTTGGAGGATCCTTTGCGAGAGATCATGTCTATTGGATGAGAGGATATGGATAAGGTTGTGCAGATTCATTCAAGGGAGGTCTATTCGGTGATCGAATCATTCTGTGCACCGGAGGTTCGAGTTGAGACAAGGTACAAGACAGTGGATAGGAAGATAAAGCCAGTTGCTGGTCCTTTGCCGGAAGACACTAACCAACAGATGGATCGAGCTTCAAGGGAGAAGAGTTTGAGAGATCCTGCAATGATAGGACACAAGTTCACGGAGAAGACCCTTGAAGAGCTAAAGATTGGATCTGATGGGTCTCTTCTACCAGAAAAGAGGATGTGCTTCAAGGAGATGCTTTCACGACATGGGAAAGCATTTGCCTTTGAGCCACATGAGATTGGGTGGAGACCCGTATGTTGTTACCCCGATGGTTATCTTCACGGTACCGCATGTGCCATGGAACTGAGACCAATTCTAGTACCGCAGGCTTACTTGCCCAAACTAGTAGAGTTGCTGAAGGAGAAGATGCGGATGAAGATCTTGGAGCCGTCATTTGCACCGTATTCGAGCAGATGGTTTACAGTGCCTAAGAAGAATGGGTCGTGAATCCCTCTCCAACTTTGTAGAAGGACGAGTTCTGAGGACGAAGACCACATAAGGTATATGTTGGTTTGTTCTTGAAAACATTATTTGTAGATATAGATCTATCGGAAGTTTGTGTGCAGACAGAGTAGAGTTACGTGGTACAAAAGTGAAGGAGTTCTTTGTCTAGTACGTAGTGAAACTCAAACTCACTACTACCATGAATCCAGAAAAGATTGGTACGAGCTAATGTGAGCACTCACAGATTGTTCAAGCCATGGTGAAGGCATGTGACAGTAGACATAGAGAGTGACATAGGTTGCTGTAACAACCCAGAGAAACACAAAGTATCAAAAATAGTAAATTAAGGATCATTCCTACGAAGATACAATTAATAATTACACAAAACACAGTACTACAATGTCACAATGATAATTCAGATAGTTTTCTGTTATTCTCACGGAATGAAATAATATCCGGATGAGAGTTTAAGTTAGTTTATCTGCTTGATGTCTTCGCTCCTTCGTGGTCTCTTTCTGGCGTTGAACTTCTTCCAACAGTTGTTCACGAACCAATCTTCTTTTTAGCGCTCGTCTGGCCCTTCTCGTCTTCTGGTCTTCTTCAGAAGGCGCTTGTGCTCCCCCGACATACATGTCGACGGTTACAACGTACTGAATTCAAGTAAAAATTAAATCTGTATCCCCGGCAGCGGCGTCAAAAAGTTTATTATTTCTATATGTAACAACCCAGAGAAACACAAAGTATTGGAAATAGTAAATTAAGGATCGTTCCCACGAAGATACAGTTAACAATTACATAAAACACAATACTATAACGTTACAATGATAATTCAGATAGTTTTCTGTTATTCTCACGGAATGGAATAATATCCGGATGAGAGTTTAAGTCTGATAAGAAACCAAACCCAAGCACAACCTGATAAATCGAATACAAACAACAATGAAATAGTTCTTGATCAGGGACCCTTCCAACAATAATTCGAGAAGATAAATGTATGAACAAATGAGATAGCAAATAATGCTGAAATGTTCCTAGTGTTCTTCTGAAAAGACAGAAGAATACATACTTCACATCAAGGCTCAAAGAATAAGCCCTTACTCTTCCTAAGAAGTGTTCTTCCAACTAAATCCTCACTCTTAAGAATCCCACTTATTTGAAGAAGGCAGACTTAAGACGAAGCCACCATATTCCAAACTCTTCTTACAATTTAACTTATGCTTCTCCACTTCACAGTAACTAATATGTTCTCAGATTCTTCAAAATATCTTTCACTTAAATAGCCTGAAGACTCTCTTCTCCGAAGGTCAACTTCAGAGATTTGCATCGATCAGATTTACTCCTGCGACAGCAAACTACGTCCTTCGTAGATAATTGCCTCATTATATGTATCATTCACACTCTCACTCCGCAATCTTGCGCAATCGAAAATTAACTAACAAAAACTGAAAACATGGAAAAGGTAAAATGACTGAGAATCGCATCGCTTATATAGTCATCGTCTTAACCTAACTGCTTCGCTTCCTAAGCTAACTGCTTTTCTTCCTAAGAATGCGGAAGACCTTCACTATCCTACGATCTGTCTTCATCTTCACGGAATCTACACTCCTAAGCCTAACTGTACTCTAAACTCTTCTAATTGCACCTCCGCGTTCGCTCGTATCTCTCCTATCTCCCTATCTATTTTCTAAGTCTAGAAAGGTGCTCTTTCACACCATCGAGGTTCGTGTCCGCTTGCACCACCTCCGCCTTCAGCGTTCGAAGAAGACCAAGCTCATCAAAATCTAGCTCCAAAGTCACATACGTAGATGATACAGACATCAACTTCTTTCGAAGGTCTTCGGAGTCTTCTACCTTCGCTTGAAGTCCTTCGACCTTCTCTTATGCAGTCGCCTTAGTCTGTTGAGCACTCGCCATCTCCTCGTCCTTCATGACCAACTGCTCAAACATAACATCCCTTTCTGACTTCAGATCATAAAGTCTCGTAGTCGTCAAGTTCAACTTCGGCTCCAAGTTTGAATATGATACGAAGAAGTAAAGAAGTACGAAGTACGAAGATGGTCATGAAGTACGAAGTACGAAGTTGAAGTAAGGTACGAAGTTGGAAGTAGGTACGAAGTTGAAATGAAGTACAAAGTTGAAATAAGGTACGAAGTTGAAATGAAGTACGAAGTACGAAGTTGAAGAAAGTTTTTCGCCGGTCGAAGTACGAAGAAGTCATTCCTCATCAACTTTGTCGATTCTTAAATCCTTGGTAACTTCATCATTCGGACTCCGTTTGCCTCGCACAACATATTGTTAGAAAGCTCTTCGTCCAAAGAATCCACCTATGAGGAACTTCCATCCAAAATTACTTCACAACTTCAACTGATTGTTCAAGAGCAAATCTTCTTCACTAAACTTCTAATTAACACTATTCTACTTCTATCCTCTATCTTTTACTATCTATTCTTCTTATTTAATCTACAACTAGTCAATTAATTAACAAAAACAAAAAATCAAGGCTTCACAATTGCTCCTTCTTTGTTCTATGGGTTGATGCGACGACTCATTGCACCACTATTGGATATATGCTCATTGGACTAATGTTGGATCAGAAGCAATTATGTCAGTAGAGGAGGACTTCCTTACATGGGTTACTTTACCATGAGAAGACGGAATTTTGTGACGTCCCATACAGTGAAACAGATATCCAGAAGACACTCGAGTGACATTTCCACAAGAAGTTGCACCTAAGCTTATCAAGCTGGACATGAGTTAAGCTAGGGCTGAGCTAGACAAGCTACCCCTTAGCTTGAGTTAAAATATCACTTTGAAGAAGAGTGAAAGTACCAAAATGCAGAGCTAGTGGAGGAGAGTGACCTTGTGTCTTAAATTGTGAGAAGTAGCATTTTATGCAATAGTTAGTACAGTTTTTAAGTTATGAAAAATATGAAAAAGAAAAATCCATCGATTCTGGTTCGTGACTTGGACCCATAATCTGAAGGTACAAGTGCATAGGTATTAATGAATATTATAGTTTTGACTCTTCATTCATTAAATATGGAGTTATATAGAAAAGTTGACGTAGAGAAAGTTAGTAAAGAATGTAGAAGTAACTTCCTTTATGTTTATGTATGAGTTTTAATTCTCTTTAACAAAAATAGAGGTCATCCTCAGTGGTAGAGACGTCCACCTAGGAAAAAGAGATCTCGAGATCAGATCCTCCTGACATGTGTTCCTTATTTCGACATGTTGGTCTCTTGGATGAGACTCTATGTTGAATATATAGCCACGTCTTGCATATCTAGGTTTGAGAGACTGGTATCTCTCTTAATCGTAGACTTCTTGACCTAAGCCTCCCCATTCCACTTCGGTTATAGCAAGAATTACTTGGTGCAGCTATGGGGGAGCTGTAAGTCTTGTGAGGTAACTCCATAGTTGTGACTACGATCGACATTGGATGACATGTATTATAACAAAAGTGGTATCAATATGACATCAAGAAATGAGAAATTTTTAATAAGCAAAGGTCTAGCTTAGTAGGGGGTCTGATTGTTTGATACTTGAGTTTATTTATAAAGAACTTAGTTTAACTGGAGGGGTGCTTAGATGGTGTGTTAGTTAAGAAAAGTGTCGCATCTTGCGATTAGAGATATTGTACCTTTTTTTTGGTAGAGAGAGCTGTCGATGCGTACAGGAAAAAGAAAAAGATCGAGAAGATTAGATTTTTGAAGTTTTCAAGTGCTAAAAGGTTGTAGAAGGAATAAAAAGTTGGGAGCTCAAATTTTATCTATTGTTGTATTCGGAGGTAAGTCTATCTTCTAGTGAACATAAATTTATCTTATTGAGTAGGAAAAAAGTTTGGGAGTTTGAATTTTATCTATTGTTGTATTCGGAGGTAAATCTACCTTTTGATGAATGTAAATTGCTCTTATTGAGTAAAGATCAACTGATAAATAAAAGTCGATATTTGTAGAAGACTTTGGTTGTTGTAGGCAAGTTGGTTAGTTCTTGTCTTCTCATTCAGTCTCTATCCTCGCAATTAGTTAGAAGGCTCGTCCTTCTCGAGAAAAGCTCTCTTCGACACCGAAATAGTGAACATAGATCAAGAGGATCTGATCTTGATACCACTTCTTCTTAGGTGGTTGCCTCTACCACTGAGGATGGTATGTGTTTTGGTTAAAAAAAGAATTAAAACTCTGACAATAAATCTAAAGAAAGTTACTTGTATATTCTTTATTAACTTTCTCTGTGTTAACATTTTTATAGAGTCTCATTTTTAATGAATGAAGAGTCAAAACTATAATACTCACTAACACTTACACACTTGTACCTTCAGATTATGGATCCAAGTCACGAGTCAAAATTGATATTCTTTTATTATCCTTTATGGGTCCTTTATCCTCCCTACTGTAATCTCTATAGCTCAGATTTCTCTCTTTCGCATTTTTCATAATTTGAAAACTACACTAACTATTGCTCAGAATGCTATTTCTTTCATAAGAGATCACTCTCCTTAATGAGCTCTGTAGTATGGTACTTTTACTCTTTTCAAAATGATACTTTAACTCAAGCTAAGGAGCAGCTTGTCTAGCTCAGCCCTAGCTTAGTTCTTGCCCAGCTTGGTAAGCTCGGGTGCAGCTTCTTGTGAAAATGTCACTCGAGTGTACTCTGGAGATTTGTTTCATTGTATGAGACATCATGTAGCAAGACCTTCACCCTCTTCAAACTTACACATCCTTCGATATGTGCCAACTCTTCCACTAGTTCCTAAGACTCTCTAAGTTGTCATCGTTCTCTTCCTCGTCTTCAAGTTCAACAAATTCTCTTCTTCTTTCTAAATAACTTGATGCGCTTATCCGTAATAGGAAGTCTCAAAGATGTATCATCAAGCTCCTACAAAGAATAAGTAGCATCTTGATGCACATATGAAACAACGTATGGATCAAACCATCTCCTAGAAATTTTTGAATTGTAGAATGCTGGTTCTCTAGAGTATTATCATATACCAAAACCTAACTTCCTTGTCAAATTAATCTTTATGCTTGAGACGAGACTCTTACAGCTTTTGTTGTATTTCTACGAGATCCTCTTCTCTATGTTCTAACTGTATGATACAAAGTGCAAGAAGATGTACACGATCTATTCTGTCTTCTTATGATAAAGTAACTCATGTAGAGAAGTCCTCTTCTACTGGCATAATCAATTTTTGACTGAACACCTAACAGTGGTACAATGAGTCGTCTTGTCAGTCCATAGAGCAAAAGGAGCAACCTAAGCCACTCTCTATGTCTACCATCACATGTCTTTATCAAGGCTTGAACAACCGATGGTGTCCACGCTCGCTCTTACTAATCCCTTATGGATTCATGGCAGTAGTGAATTTGATTTCACTCCATATTGAACAAAGAACTCTCATACTTCTGTACCACGCAACTCTCTTCTGTCTACACGTAATCTTTCGATAAATCCATATCTATAGATAATGTTTTCAACAACAAACTTACATTTTGTGGTCTTCGTCCTCAGAGCTCGTCCTTCTACAAAGTTGGAAAGGTCTTCACGAGCCAACACTAAATATCTCTTATCTCAACTCTGAGGACATCACCATCAAATCAAGAACCCATTGGAAATGAATGTTAGGCGGATAAGTAGGCACCAGACCATCTCTATAACACACATTCGAGTAAAACTAACTTTGCAAGCATGAGCTCACAAAGTTCACCACATCTTGATAGAGACCTTTCCACAAGTACTGCTGCTTTAACTTTGTGTAAGTAATCCAAGCTCCACGATATCGAGCCTACCAAGGTGTCATGAAACTCCCTTATCAATTGCTGTTGGTATGCAGATCATCAATAACTCGTAGAAATTCTCCATCTCTTCTCTTTGAACGCTTTCAAAGATACCCATCTTGTAACAAATAATTATATGCTTTCCTCCTTATCTGTCTTTATTGAACTTCACTCCAACTTTCCCATCAACGAACTTAAATAGTAACTTATTTCACTAAATCTACTTGTATACAATTCTTCTTTGAACAACAAGGGTTCCAAGTTTGTAACTTGCCCCACCAGTCTGACACAAAACATCCTTTACATAGAACAATTAAATTTGTTCGGTTGCAAACAGCCCACCCGCCAAATGAATTCCTCCCGAACACTGGAGTTGAAATGATCAGAAAATTTCTCATGTGCTTTGAACATTTGACATAACTCAGCCATCAGAATACACTTTTGTCTCTTCTGAGGCAACGGCGTTGAAGTTCTATGCAAGAGGACTCGTGTATGTAGGTACAGAGCTCTGGCTTTCTAACCAAAGATCACGCTTTCACCTTTAATGAGAACATTCGCAAATCTCACAGTCCAGTTCTTCATGACCCACAGATTTGCATGGCAGTGCGTTAACTTTTACAGGTTACTATCGAGGAAGAAGTAGCTAGCTGGTTCCAGGGCACAAAAAGCTTCGCAGTTTGAACGTCAGTTCTATCTTTCAAATCTAGTGTGCTCTGTCACGCGTTTTAGTCGATGCCTAAATTAAACTAATGCCCATGGTGCTTTTTCCTTCTGTGTTCTCGTGGCTTCAGGTAGGAACTCACATGGGCTGTTGCCATTTGCTACCTCCCTGTCTATGCACTTTGCGCTTATAATTATGTAAGTTACGGCTCTCTGACAAAAAACTCATAAGGTTTATCATAATCATGTATACAGACCTGAAAAATGAAGGCTAATTAAAAGTTAATATCAGCAGCAGGACAAGTGAAGAACGAAGTACAGACGTGCACATCGACTCGCATTCGGAGCTTCCTCTTATACAGAGTTATATTCCGAGTTTATCAAGGGGAGATTACCTCTGTGAGGATACTTGCAATTGTCGCTGATCACGGACGGCACAATCAGTTCTGATCATGATCTGGGAAGACTATAGGGACACTACGGAAAAGGTAAGCATCGCAAGCAGTTCGGGGAATGCTTGAAACTGGTCGTGGTCTGATAAATGCTGTCTATGACAGTAGAGATGTTTCAGCCATCCCGGATATGCCTCGGAGTCCCTTAAAGTTCGTTAAAGCTGCAATGCAATGCCCACTCATGGAATCCAAGGAGAAGGCGGATCGGCACGTTGCGAGCTTCCGTTACTTCAAGTGGCCAAATCTGATCATGAACTTTGCCATCAGGCTTCAGGATTACAAGCTCCGAGATGTAACGAGAGGGAAAAGATGCACGACTGGCTACTAAAGGCATGTTTAGGGAAACAGAGTCCTGATCGTATTCGAGAAGCTGGAAGTGCAGCTGCTTCGCCGATATATATCTAAAACAAAGACCGAAATTTTGAACCTGGCGGAATTCGAAGAAACAGATATTACTTAAAACAGGTCAAAGCTTAATTTACTGGAAAGTAACATCAGGAGAATGGTTATGGCTCGCAGAGTTGACAAACGATGCAGCTCTTTATCTTACAGCAGATGTCTAAGCTTTCCCGCACATAGCAGAAACTTTGAGAGGCAGATACCGAGATACTGAAGATACTTTGTCTACTCTGCGAGCCATAACTATTCTCCTGAAGTAACATCAGGAGAATGGTTATGGCTCGCAGAGTTGACAAACGATGCAGCTCTTTATCTTACAGCAGATGTCTAAGCTTTCCCGCACATAGCAGAAACTTTGAGAGGCAGATAAGGAGATACTTCCAGCGCTGAGTGCATCCAGGACTAGTACACGTGCTGTCGGTTGCCAGCAGACGTACATAAGACACAAGAAGAGAGCTGAAGAAACCTCCATGATCGAAGCAAGCGAGAAGAGCTGAGTGTTTCACCAACAAACGTATATGAGATAAAGAGATGTGAGATATGTTAAAAAGATAATGTCTAGTCTCTAGTCTATAGTCACATCTATAGTCATCTCTACAGTCACTTCTATAGTCACATCTATAGTCATCTCTACAGTCACTTCTATAAGTCACATCTATAGGCACATCTCTATGTCTAGTAACTGACTAATGACTAACCTCAGTCCATAGGTTAGAGTATATAACAACCCCCTCTTGGGAGATGATGAGTAGACTGATCCCTTTACTGACATAACTTGTACAGTGAAGAGTATTCACTTGGTTTACTTCTTTAACATGGTATCAGAGCTTAGGCACGAGCATTAGCAAGGAGAATGAGGAACCAGAGAGTGAAAAATATTTAGAGGGAGCACACCACCTTCAACTGAAAAGTGAGAAAGAAGGCGCAAATTTTTGATCAAACTACCTTTGACTGCGTTTTTGGAGGGGAAGGAGATCGAATTAGGCAAATCTGAGAGTGGATTTGGGGTTAAAAAGGCTCCACCTTTGTGTAAGGGATTTGCAAAGAGCTTTCCAACGGTCCAACTTTCGACCCAAACGGACCTCGTATAAGGAAGTTGCACTTTGGGGAACCTTTGGTCAACGGATCTTTGACTACACTTTTGAAGGCCTTAACGATCGATTTCTGAGATTCTTGCCGTGCAGGACGAGACTGCCGAAGATTACAATATAGACACTACTTCCACCTCCACAACCACTTTGAGGAGTTCCAGATTTTTCCCACCTACTTTACTTTCGATCGATGGCTAACGTTAGTGATAACCTACTTCATGATCATCATAAGTTGGATAGCACCAACTATCCAGTATGGTGCTTCAAGGTTCAAGCCATTTTTCAGAACTACGACTTATGGGACATAGTGTTGGGTGAAGAAGAAAGACCTTTCGATTCACCAGCTGCTGTCAAAGCTTGGAACAAGAGAGATCAACAAGCACTTGCCATCATCAAGATGACAATTAAAGACTCGGAAATCATGGATATCTTGGAGGCTAAAACCTCTAAAGATGCTTGGGATACTTTCACCAAGAAGCACGAAGGAGCTGCTCGAGGGAGGAAGAGAATGCTACGCAGAAAGTTAAACACTTTGCAGATGGTTGCAGGCATCTCACTCGAAGAGCACTTCAATACTGTCAAAGGGTTGCTACAACAACTGAAGAATCTGGGTGGAGATATAGATGAGGACGACTTGGTGCTTATAGTGCTCCAGAGCTTACAAGAACCGTATGAGCACTTCGTCAAAGCAGTTGATGTTCGTAAGGAGCCTGTATCATTTGAAGAACTCCAAACATTAGCTTTACAAGAAGCAATGAATATCGAAACCAAGTCAACTCAAACAACTACAACTACTGATGCAGCTTTCTTCTCCAAGAAGAGAGATCATAAGCGGGGTAGAACTCAAGACTCGCAATCCAAACAAAAGGAGCATTGGGACAACAAGAGAGGCAAGTTCAACAAACGTGACTCAGAGCACAACTCCAGCAAACCAAAATCTGGAAACTGTAACTACTGTAAGAAACGTGGTCATTTCGCCTATGAGTGCAGGAAGAAGGCATTTGATCAGCGTTCCAACACTAACAACAGAGGTAACTTCGTACAGACAACTGATCACGAAGAGAAGCTGTTCTTTACTGCCATGTACACAGACACACATGACCAACAATGGTGGATTGATTCTGGAGCTTCAAATCATATCACCTCAAAGAAGGAGTGGTTTCAAGACTTTCATCCTCTTAATGGACCAGAGATTCGACTAGGAGATGGTAAGGGCTACCAAGTCCAGGGGGAAGGTAACATTCGTATTAAGCTACCTTCAGGTCAGATAAGAATCATTGGAGGTGTCTGGTTTGTACCTGGTGTAGTGCATAATCTCCTGAGTGTTGGTAAACTTGCTGCAAGCGGATTTCAACTGTCATTCGATGCACAAGGATGTTCAATTCTTGACCAAGGATCTGTAGTAGCTACAGGGCTGAAGGTTGGCCACTTGTATGAGTTACAAGCCTTACCCTTGGTAGCTCCAGTTCTTGCTGCTGTAACAGAGACGAGCCAGTTATGGCATCTACGACTTGGACATTTACACTATCAGAGAATGCAGAAGTTGTTTCATGAGAACTTAGCACTTGGTGTTTCCAAACTCGCCCCTGTAAACACCCCGTGTGAAGTTTGTCTCAGGTCTAAACAAACTCGAAGGAAGTTCTTTAAGACTACTGCAACAAGGGCAACAGATATCCTTCAGCTGTTACATACAGATCTCTGTGGACCTACTGAGATCATATCGCTTGGAGGTTCTAAGTACTTTATGCTTGTTGTTGATGACTTCTCGAGATACATTTGGGTTTTCTTCCTCTTAAGAAAGTCTGAAGCACTCTCGAATCTTCAACAGCTTGTTAACATGGTGGAAAGACAGACTGGGCAGCAAGTGAAGCAGCTACGAAGTGATAGAGGAGGAGAATTCACTTCCAAGGCAGCTGACCAATATTTCGCTGAGAAGGGGATACTGCGGCAGTTGACTACAGCTTACACGCCTCAGCAAAATGGAGTTGTTGAAAGGAAAAACAGAACTGTTGTGGAGATGGCAAGAAGTCTACTTCTTGAGCAAGATCTTCCAAAAGATCTTTGGGCTGAAGCTGTCAATACTGCGATCTACCTTCTCAACAGAAGTCCAACAAATGCTGTGAACGACAAAACTCCATTCGAAGCTTTCACAGGGAAGAAACCAGACCTCTCTAATCTTCGAATTTTTGGATGTAAAGCATATGTTTCAACTCCTCGAAAATTACTGCAAAAGTTTGATGATAGATCCCAGATCTGTACATTCATAGGATATCCAGCAAGAGAAAAGGGATATAGGCTATTGAGTGCTGCAAGAAAGATCATCATCAGTCGAGATGTAGTGTTTTTAGAGGACCCTTCATCTCGAAACTCACAACACCAACTTTCTGACCTGCCACCTCTCTCAATTCATACACCTACTTCAGAGATCCATGAAGAAGAACCTCAAGCTCAACTAGAACCACCTCCTACACCACCCACACAAGTTGAGCTTACTGAATCAGGTCCAACTACAGCAGATTCGCCTCTCATTCATCAGCCTACTCCAGATTCGAATCTTGCTACCCAACCAAGGAGACCTATCAGAACAAGAAAGGTTCCTGCAAGGCTAGAGGATTATATTCTCATGGCTGAAGCTCAAGGTGATGGAGAGACTATTACATTCGAGGAAGCTTTCAGTAAGGATCACTGGAGACGTGCTATGCAGGAAGAATATGATGCATTGCTCAAAAATGCAACCTGGAGCCTAGTACCTCTTCCAGCAAACAGGAAAGCACTTGGCTGTAAGTGGGTTTATAAGATCAAGAGGCATGCGGATGGAACTATTGAGAGATACAAGGCTCGCCTTGTTGCAAAAGGTTATTTGCAGACTGCAGGAGAAGATTTTCAAGAGACTTTCACACCTGTGGTAAAACTTAACTCTATCCGAGTTCTTTGTGCTCTTGCAAAACAACATGGTTGGAAGTGTCTACAAATGGATGTTAAGAATGCATTCCTTAATGGCATTCTTGAAGAAGATATCTACTTGCAGCAACCACCTGGTTTTGTTCGTCAAGGAGGTGAACAGTTAGTGTGCAAGTTGCACAAGGCATTATATGGCCTCAAACAAGCTCCAAGAGCTTGGTACACAAGAATTGACACCTTCTTGAAACAGCAAGGCTTCTCTCCTACAAGAGGTGATCCAAACTTTTATGTTTTGATTACTTCTCAAGGTATTGTCTTACTGTTACTGTACGTGGATGACCTGATAATATCCGGAAGTAATCAAGGAGGAGTAAAGAAGATTCAGCAAGCTTTAATGCAAGAGTTTGATATGAAGGATCTAGGACTTCTCAACTTTTGTCTTGGAGTTCAGTTTCTGAAACACAACGAAATGTTATACCTCTCTCAGGCAAGGTATACAGAAAGTATACTTCAGGATTTCCAGATGGAGAAGTGCAAGCCTGCGCCCACTCCTATGGTTATCTCAAAGGAGTGGCAAAGTTCTTCTGTTGATGATGAGCAGGCAGATGCAACAGAGTTCAGGAAGCTGATTGGGAAATTAATTTATCTGGCTGTCACTACAAGACCAGATATTTCGTTTGCAGTCAGCAAACTCAGTCAGAATATGGAGTCTCCCACACTTATGCATATGAGGGCAGCAAAGAGAGTTTTGCGCTACCTCAGGGGAACTACCAGCTATGGGCTCAGATATAGCTCAGATAAGTCACTTGGACTTGTTGGATTTACAGATGCTGATTGGGCAGGTGATTCTACAGATCGTAAATCAATGTCTGGATTCGCATTTATGCTGGGAGGAGGTGCCATCACTTGGCAGTGTAAAAAGCAGCCAACTATTGCTTTATCCTCCTCTGAAGCAGAATATCGTGGCCTGTGTAATGCAGCACGAGAGGCCATTTGGCTAAGATGGATGTTGGAGGATGTAGGTGTCAACCAAGACACTCCAACAGTAATCTGGACTGATAGCATGAGTGCAATAGCATTGGCGAAAAATCCAGTGCATCACGCTAGAACAAAGCACATTGAAGTGCAAGTCCACTTCATCAGGGAAAAAATAATTTCAGGAGAGGTTGTTACTCAATGGGTAACAACTGATGACCAAACTGCTGATATATTCACCAAGCCTTTGTCTTCAGACAGGTTTCAAAAATTGAGACTTGAACTTGGTGTATATTCAGTACCACTGACATTAAGAGGGAGTGTTAAAGATAATGTCTAGTCTCTAGTCTATAGTCACATCTATAGTCATCTCTACAGTCACTTCTATAGTCACATCTATAGTCATCTCTACAGTCACTTCTATAAGTCACATCTATAGGCACATCTCTATAGGCACATCTCTATGTCTAGTAACTGACTAATAACTAACCTCAGTCCATAGGTTAGAGTATATAACAACCCCCTCTTGGGAGATGATGAGTCGACTGATCCCTTTACTGACCTAACTTGTACAGTGAAGAGTATTCACTTGGTTTACTTCTTTAACATCTTGCACTGCAAATCACGTTCTTAATCCAATGAAATACTAGTTAAGAAACTTGAAACTCAATCTTCAGCTGCAGCCGAACACCTGTCTCTGTGACAGTCGTGTTATCTTGACTAGCGGCCAAGATAGATGGAGGCCTTTACAGGTTGGGTTTTCCTCAAAGCTGGGTAACAAGTGACTTCCCCGACCGAGCAATGGAAAAGTTATATGGCTAAGTTAGGATAACTGCACACGTGCACCGGCCGCATGTACAAGCTAGATTGGACAGTACTGTTACGACATGATAAAGTCCCATCGTAGTACAGTAGGTTCCTTCGGAATGATAACGTGCATGGCCATGAGAGACCTTTCCGACAAAATATTTCTTGTAGTTGAGAGTCAACTCACTTCAGTTTCTGTTCACTGTATGCAAGTTGAAAGGGTACCGTCATATGCGGTTGAAGGCACCGTAACATTATCTGACCATTCTAGTCATAGTGGGCGCCGTCGTCAGCTGTGAGAGGGAGTTTGAATGGTCACTCATGATCTCCGATCCTGGGTAGAGAATCTTCACGTGGACATGTCTCGTGAGTCCAACCATTTAGTGTGAGCGAGTGCGTTAACGAAAGGACACGAATCTTTAGGCTCGATTGCATGTACACAGTGGAAATATATTTGGTCAGTTACAAAACTGCAATCACTGTCTAGATTTTGACCTTGATTGCAGCGAGAGCCGCAGTCACGGTTTTCTGTACAGTAATTACTGTACCCGGGGATGGGTCTTGAATCACATGTTATAACATGTGATTCAAGACCCATCCCCGAGTCGCCGTGGTGTCGAGTCTTCTTCTGAGAGCTCTGATCATGAGCCTGTTTAGGGCAGCGGCACCCCACTGCATATAGCTAGCCTCACAGCCAAAGGACTAAGTATGGTCGTGGTTTTCCGACCCTAGAATGGCAAGACTCAGTATATCGTATGACTAGAATGAGTGTGAAAAAGGTTACCAGGCTCATTGTGAAAAATGTTACGGATGCATTCATGATCAACTGGCTATGACTGCACCCTTTTAACTGCGGATAAATTGAAATGAATCAAACTCTTCACTACATGAACTGGCGAAGTAACTTGCAAATGCTAATGTTAGTGGCCCCTCAGACAGAAAACAAGCTCGTCCCAGTATTAGTGTGAGGAGGTATAAGGTATGGCGGATGATGACATAGCCGCACTCTCACGCTTTTGCTTGTCTATAAATCGTAGCATGACACCGGGATCTAGAGCATGAGAGTCAAGTCCATCCGTAGCTGTACTTTCCGGTTGGAGGTTCGACTGATTCTCACCAATGGTATTGAAATCATCCGTGTACGGACAGGGAACTTAACTCTTCGTGAGCTAACGATGGAGGTTGTCAATGACAGAACCGATTGCAGACGAACTTCTCAGCTGAAGAGGAGGTTTCCTTCTCATGATCAGCTCATTTCCAGGTTCACCTGAATTAATAGTTTAGAGCTCTACGCAACAAAGCCTACGTTACAGCTAAATTAAATAGGATGTTTGTGGAAATGTCCACCAGCTTCAGTTCGGTGGTGGAAAGTCTTAGGCTTTTATCCAGGACACGCCTTAGATAAGCCCATATACGTGACAACCCTTGTGTAGCAAATAATTCCTTCCATCGCTCAGCTGGCATGGAACCTTAGGAAATGAGAATCACATTTGACTCCAAACCCCCACGATCGGTTGATTGTATAACTGGGTAAGACTTATTCACAGGTCCTGTTATAGTAGTGCATCCTTCATACCGAAGGAATGTCTTTCTGTTGGCAGGAAGTATGTCTTAGAATATACACATATATATGTGAGTATGGTGTCACATATACAAGTACGTAGGGTCATGAAAGTTCTTTGACTTGAGGGGAAAAGCCATGCCCTTCGAGTCGTAGCCAGGATCTCTTCCGGATCCAGAAGAAGAAGTGGAGAAGTGAACGTGTGAATGTTAATTACCCACTGAAGCAAATTAAAGAGCTGTTATTACATACTTGAACGGAACAGACGAACTAGCTATAGCTATAGTTCACGTAGTGAACTCTATCGCTCGAACCCTGGCCGTTCGAAATGAATGATTGATGAGTATTCGTCGTGATGAATAAGATTGACAAACTCTTGTTAACCTTCTAGATCTCTAGCTACATCCAGGATCATGACTTGCGGGGATAGGCTCGTCATGGGGACCGCCGGTCGGTGCCGTGCGTCGCAAGTGTGAGTGCAACATCAGCCTCCTGTTTCCGGTACGTATCATGTAAGTTGGGGAAAACCAAGACGGATGTGGAAGGAAGAAAAGAATTGAAAAGCTGTTATCCTCTTAGTTAGATGCGGTGCAAGGCATATCCTTACTCTTGCACAGTAAAGCTCCAGTATCAAATGGAGCTCTTGGGCGGATCAGACGACCATGCATTTCGCTGCATTCTGTGATTTTGCTATTCGTACAGTGCGCTAAACTGCCGAGACGAAGGAAGTGGTTTCTGGAATCATTTTCTGGGAGCACTCATTCCTTCACTCGTCACTTGCCTGTCATTCTTTCATTATCTAATAGTACTTACGGAAACACTCGAACGGTTCTAATTTTCTGTCTCAGACAATCCGAAAGAGCAGAGAAGTTGAGAACCTGTTTATATCTGTAGATGCTTCACTGGTGAGTTCTGCTGTTAGAGGCAGAAAGTCCAGAGAGGACTGGGTAAACCGTCGCACTTGGGGATTGTGCAAGTCAAAGTCTGATATCTGCTACGTATGGTGTAAACCGGTCCGTCCCCTACGAAGGCCGGGCCGAAGTCCCGAAAGTCCTCGATCCCCGATAGACTGCGGCCAAAGTCTGGTCACACTACCACATGTAAGTTCCTCCAAGTCCGAGAAGACCGTAGGAGTCGGAAGGGACAAGAAAGGTATCCGGATCAAAATATACTAAACGTTAACAATGTGAACTGAGGGGGATAGCGCTCGTGACCTCTTGGTTGTAACTTGTAAGGTCAAAACTGCCTCTCACATCATATATCTCCAAATGTATGTGCTATAACTGTTCACCACCTCATCTTGTCGTAAGAGGTTGATCCACTTGATCATCTCGTTTCTCAATTGATCTTGATAAGATTGAGAGTGAAAATGTCAAAATGCAAGACTTGGCCTCTAGTTCTCAGAGAGAGATTTGTTACACTTAGAGATGGTTTAGATATTCATAATACTAGTGGATACAAAGGACTTAATCTCTCGATTCTTAAATGTTATCTTCACGAAAAACATTTTTGAATATCAAGGATCTCTTTATATTAGAGGATCCACAAGTTATCTTTGATATTTTTTCATTTTTCATTGCACATCGTCTTGGTTACTTATTTCACACCATACATCCATCTCATATCTTCATCTCGCGTCTTAGAGAGTTTGATAAGCGGATCGTGAGAGTTTTTGATGACATCGTAGAACCGAAGATCTTTGACTATGTGACAAGAGCTCTCGCACGTAGGCAGACATCTTTGTCGATATCATGTGACTGGATGAGCTTATTATCTATAGAGGAGACTGCTCCGACAACCTTTTCGGATAGTTTGGTCCTCTAAGCACCTTGGCTCGGTTATCATTTCCACGTGCGAGATGGACCTATTCTGAAGAGCTATGTGACAGAGATGGAAGATGGTTCTTACGCACTACAGATGTGTATCCGTTAGATAAGATATAGTTTGACTCTTGAGACACATGACACCTTTGATTCGATACCCTAGCTTCCGATGGATCTTGTAGACTACAGTCCTCTTCGACAGAACACCACTTGCAGCGAATTCTTCATGGCTCTTAGTTGATCCTCCATCTCACAAGATACTAGAGCTCCACTCCGCTCTTGTTCGGACAAAGATGCAAGCTCTTGACTCATAGTTCAATCTTGCATTAGAGCATTTCGACTCGTCGCTACTATATTCTCTACAGCGATGAGATTCCGTCTAGGCTTGGTCTAGTCTGTTGCTTTGACATTGATCCGTGGTGTCTTGCTCGACATCTCGTATCAACACCTTGCTCGTTGTCCTCACGATTGAGAGTGGATAGCTACTTATGATGCCATCAAGGACATCGTGTTTATCTAAGCACGAGAGAGCAGTTACATGACGTGGGCCAAAGTCTGGTCACACTGCCACATGTAAGTTCCTCCAAGTCCGAGAAGACCATAGTAGTCGGAAGGGACAAGAAAGGTATCCGGATCCGGAATATACTAAACGTTAACAATGTGAACTGAGGGGGATAGCGCTCGTGACCTCTTGGTGGTAACTTGTAAGGTCAAAACTGCCTCTCACATCATATATCTCCAAATGTACGTGCTATAACTGTTCACCATCTCGTCCTATCGTAGGAGGCTGATCCACTTGATCATCTCGTTTTCAATTGATCTTGGTAAAATTGAGAGTGAAAATGTCAAAGTGCAAGACTAAGTCTTTCTTTCTCTGAGAAATTTGTTACACTTAGAGATAGTTTAGATATTCATAGTACTAGTGGATACAAAGGACTTAATCTCTCGATTCTTAAACGTTATTCTCGCGGAAAACATTTTTGAATATCAAAGATCTCTTTATATTAGAGGATCCACAAGTTATCTTTGATATCTTTTCATTTTTCATTGCACATCGTCTTGGTTACTTATTTCACACCGTACATCCATCTCATATGTTCATCTCGCGTCTTAGAGAGCTTGATAAGAGGATCATGAGAGTTTCTGAAGACATCGTAGAACCAAAAACCTTTGACTATGTAACAAGAGCTCTCGCACGTAGACAGACATCTTTGTTGATATCATGTGATTGGATGAGCTTATTATCTATAGAGGAGACTAACAGTCTTTTTGGATAGTTGGGTCTTCTAAGCACCTTGGCTCGGTTGTCGTTTCCTCGTGTGATAAAGACCTATTCTGAAAAGCTATGTGACAGAGATGGAGGATGGTTCTTACGCACTACAGATGTGTCTCCGTTAGATAAGATATAGTTTGAGTCTTGAGACACATGAGGCACACCTTTGATTGGATACCCTAGCTTCCGATGGATCTTGTAGACTACAGTCCTCTTCGACAAAACACCACTTGCAGCGGGTTCTTCATGCGCTCTTAGTTGATCCTTCCATCTCACAGGATACTAGAGCTCCACTCCGCTCTTGTTCGGACAAAGACGTAAGCTCTTGACTCATAGCTCGATCTTGCATTACAGAGTTTCGACTCGCATCGACTATATTCTCTACAGCGATGAGATTCCGTCTAGGCTTGGTCTAGTCTGTTGCTTCGACATTGATCCGTGGTGTCTTGCTCGACATTTCGGATCGACACCTTGCTTGTTGTCCTCACGATTGAGAGCGGATAGTTACCTATGATGCCATCAAGGACATCGTGTTTGTCTAAGCACGAGAGAGCAGTTATATGACGTGGAGAGAGTGTGAGTATGCTCTTCAGACGAGAAGATCAGTGAGAGCTGACCTGTACATGATGAAAGAAGATCAGATCTCGTGATAGATGTGGTTGTCACAGATCCGACATGAGACTTAGTGGCGACACATCTCTCAAAATGGGCTGCAAGCGTGGTGGCAACAGCGAAAGTGACTAAGTATAAGAGTATGAAGTGAAGATTGCTTCATCCTCTTAGCCTTGGAGATATATCTATCGAAAGTTCCGGAGTTTAACATTTTTATTTGAGATTGTGTAAGAGTTTATCATGAGAGACGCCATGAGTACTATTTTTTATTTTATTTTGTACTACATCTTTTTGACAGAGAGTGTTCATTGCTCTACATAGAGCTTTAGCACACGGGGTCAGAGGAAAGCAATTGAAGTAGGCAATTCATGTGCACCTCTTGTATGCAAGAGTTTTGACTTACATGTGTGTGATCTTTTAGAGACAATAGGTTACATTCGAACTACTCATAACGAAGCTTAGATCTTTTAGAGACAATAGGTTACATTAGAGCTACTGATAACGAGGCTTAGAGGTGCCCTTGGGGCGTTGGTTGCTTGGCCTTTCAGTTCCTTCTTTCCCTTGTAATGTTTGATGGGATCTTTCATTCCGTTGGCTATTCATTGCATAGCGTGTTCTACCGTAAGAGGCTTTTGTGTTTATGTTATATTTTTCTTGACTTGCCACAACCCGTAAGGAATTACATCACCGCGTGTGTTCTCCCGCTCGCCACTAGCCGACCCCGCCGCCAGCAAGGATTGAACCCCCGGACCCGAGCTTCCGGTCGAGGTCGAGCCTCGAGGGCAACACCAACACGCTAGGCTGGCTGGTCCTGACTTCATGGGCTGATGTTCAACCTGTTTTGTTAGAAGCCCATTAGTGTTTTGTAAGTAACTTAACCGCCATGCCCTTACAGATCAAAATACATACATATAGAAGCCAGAATTCGCGCACCCAGATAATATAAAGCGCGACTAGTATTAGTGGTTCAAAGATTGCCCGTTCCTTTATAGGGGAAGTTCGATGTCCACTCAATATGGTAATTACTGCCTCGTGGTCTGCAATTGCCTCAGCTTGAGGATGCAAAGCTCTAGCCATATACAGCAAGTGATCATGAACAACAGGGTTTGAAGCTTAAGTAGATTGACAAAGAGCTCACAACAAATATTCGAACCGCGTACTATTGTGCGAGCTATTCGGTTTGTATATGCATACAAAAGTAAATTAAACCATTTCAGACATGTCAGCGGGAACTATTGCTATAGCTGTACAGCATTTGAGATTAACAGAGTGCCATTTCGGTGCATGCTTCCCACGTTTCTGTCGTTGAGGATGGAATTCGAAGTTTGAAAGCATAGCACGTGCAGAATTTATTCTCTCGATCTGAGCTGGTCCTCAGGGTCTCTAAACCAATTGAGAGAACTTGTTTCTCGGGAGAAAACGACATCTTTACGGTTGATTGTATAACTGGGTAAGACTTATTCACAGGTCCTGTTATAGTAGTGCATCCTTCATACCGAAGGAATGTCTTTCTGTTGGCAGGAAGTATGTCTTAGAATATACACATATATATGTGAGTATGGTGTCACATATACAAGTACGTAGGGTCATGAAAGTTCTTTGACTTGAGGGGAAAAGCCATGCCCTTCGAGTCGTAGCCAGGATCTCTTCCGGATCCAGAAGAAGAAGTGGAGAAGTGAACGTGTGAATGTTAATTACCCACTGAAGCAAATTAAAGAGCTGTTATTACATACTTGAACGGAACAGACGAACTAGCTATAGCTATAGTTCACGTAGTGAACTCTATCGCTCGAACCCTGGCCGTTCGAAATGAATGATTGATGAGTATTCGTCGTGATGAATAAGATTGACAAACTCTTGTTAACCTTCTAGATCTCTAGCTACATCCAGGATCATGACTTGCGGGGATAGGCTCGTCATGGGGACCGCCGGTCGGTGCCGTGCGTCGCAAGTGTGAGTGCAACATCAGCCTCCTGTTTCCGGTACGTATCATGTAAGTTGGGGAAAACCAAGACGGATGTGGAAGGAAGAAAAGAATTGAAAAGCTGTTATCCTCTTAGTTAGATGCGGTGCAAGGCATATCCTTAC
This sequence comes from Asterella californica, assembly GCA_036924285.1. NCBI lineage: Eukaryota > Viridiplantae > Streptophyta > Marchantiopsida > Marchantiales > Aytoniaceae > Asterella > Asterella californica. Next base: position 20,213,602 of record JAYKYS010000008.1, read on the forward strand.
TCTTGCACAGTAAAGCTCCAGTATCAAATGGAGCTCTTGGGCGGATCAGACGACCATGCATTTCGCTGCATTCTGTGATTTTGCTATTCGTACAGTGCGCTAAACTGCCGAGACGAAGGAAGTGGTTTCTGGAATCATTTTCTGGGAGCACTCATTCCTTCACTCGTCACTTGCCTGTCATTCTTTCATTATCTAATAGTACTTACGGAAACACTCGAACGGTTCTAATTTTCTGTCTCAGACAATCCGAAAGAGCAGAGAAGTTGAGAACCTGTTTATATCTGTAGATGCTTCACTGGTGAGTTCTGCTGTTAGAGGCAGAAAGTCCAGAGAGGACTGGGTAAACCGTCGCACTTGGGGATTGTGCAAGTCAAAGTCTGATATCTGCTACGTATGGTGTAAACCGGTCCGTCCCCTACGAAGGCCGGGCCGAAGTCCCGAAAGTCCTCGATCCCCGATAGACTGCGGCCAAAGTCTGGTCACACTACCACATGTAAGTTCCTCCAAGTCCGAGAAGACCGTAGGAGTCGGAAGGGACAAGAAAGGTATCCGGATCAAAATATACTAAACGTTAACAATGTGAACTGAGGGGGATAGCGCTCGTGACCTCTTGGTTGTAACTTGTAAGGTCAAAACTGCCTCTCACATCATATATCTCCAAATGTATGTGCTATAACTGTTCACCACCTCATCTTGTCGTAAGAGGTTGATCCACTTGATCATCTCGTTTCTCAATTGATCTTGATAAGATTGAGAGTGAAAATGTCAAAATGCAAGACTTGGCCTCTAGTTCTCAGAGAGAGATTTGTTACACTTAGAGATGGTTTAGATATTCATAATACTAGTGGATACAAAGGACTTAATCTCTCGATTCTTAAATGTTATCTTCACGAAAAACATTTTTGAATATCAAGGATCTCTTTATATTAGAGGATCCACAAGTTATCTTTGATATTTTTTCATTTTTCATTGCACATCGTCTTGGTTACTTATTTCACACCATACATCCATCTCATATCTTCATCTCGCGTCTTAGAGAGTTTGATAAGCGGATCGTGAGAGTTTTTGATGACATCGTAGAACCGAAGATCTTTGACTATGTGACAAGAGCTCTCGCACGTAGGCAGACATCTTTGTCGATATCATGTGACTGGATGAGCTTATTATCTATAGAGGAGACTGCTCCGACAACCTTTTCGGATAGTTTGGTCCTCTAAGCACCTTGGCTCGGTTATCATTTCCACGTGCGAGATGGACCTATTCTGAAGAGCTATGTGACAGAGATGGAAGATGGTTCTTACGCACTACAGATGTGTATCCGTTAGATAAGATATAGTTTGACTCTTGAGACACATGACACCTTTGATTCGATACCCTAGCTTCCGATGGATCTTGTAGACTACAGTCCTCTTCGACAGAACACCACTTGCAGCGAATTCTTCATGGCTCTTAGTTGATCCTCCATCTCACAGGATACTAGAGCTCCACTCCGCTCTTGTTCGGACAAAGATGCAAGCTCTTGACTCATAGTTCAATCTTGCATTAGAGCGTTTCGACTCGTCGCTACTATATTCTCTACAGCGATGAGATTCCGTCTAGGCTTGGTCTAGTCTGTTGCTTTGACATTGATCCGTGGTGTCTTGCTCGACATCTCGTATCAACACCTTGCTCGTTGTCCTCACGATTGAGAGTGGATAGCTACCTATGATGCCATCAAGGACATCGTGTTTATCTAAGCACGAGAGAGCAGTTACATGACGTTGGTATGTTCTTCAGACGAGAGGATCAGTGAGAGCTGACCAGGACAAAAGAAATCATGAGAAGATGAGGTCTGAAGAGGAAGAAAGAATTTTTCAAAGTGGAGGGGGTTGACAACCATGAGAAAAGTGAAAATATACAAATTTCAGTTCTCTGAAAATTTGTACAGTCATCACCATCTCTTCTGATTAGGGAAGTTTCTGTTGAAACTTCATGATTTAGTAGCTTGGAGGTTGAGCTACTGGAGACCACAAAAATCTTGGAGAGATCTCTTACCAACTAAGAGAGATGTTTCGGCATACAAGGAGGTCTTGAAGATACTTCATGGGAAATCTAGTTTGAATGACGAGGTGGAAGAAGAGACGTTTAGGAGTTCGAACAGAGACGGAGAAGCCCAAGTTAAGTATAGATGAGTTACGAACCCGCATCTATAGCACTTGGGGTGCCCTCTTTACCCTATACGAAGAAGCTTCCGCGACCATTGGCACAGATTTGAAGAAAGTCGAGTTTAAAGCATCATTCACTGTGGAGACCACGAATGCTCCTGGTGAAGTAGAGTTGGATCCTTACAAGAGTGAGTTCAAGATGTCTGTTGTGATTAGTACAAACGATGGTGAGGAGGATCATATCTTCGATAGTTAATTTTAGATTAGATTTTATTTCGTGTATAGCATGTATAATACACGATTTCCAATATAAAGCTCGGAAGAGTTAAGAAAGTGAGGTAGAATTATTTTCCTCTATGATATTTTGTCCACTTAATGGTTGAGAAGGTGCAACATGAGTGGAAATTCAAAAGATTGGAAAGTTAAACTTAGAAACCTTCCTCAAGGTTTAGATGTCATAGTAAGTGTCGGAGAAAGTTCGAGAGAGATTATCGTCGAGTTTGAAAACCCTAGTACTAAACCTCAAGTAGAATCTCCGAGGAGAAGAGTAGAAACCGACTTGTGGTGTTATTTCTGTAGAGGGTTGGGACACAAAGTAGTGAATTGTCCAACTAGAATCAGAACCGAGAGAGCTAAAGGGAAGCGGGAGTTTACTGATTTAAGTCTTCGAGTGGGTCCATCGTCACCAGCGTCAATTCATCTTCTAGGCGAAGATCCTTGTCCAAGTTGTGGAGTGGGTGATCTATCTAGAGGACACAAGTGCGTCGATGTGGCCGCCCTACTTACGTCAGTAGTCGAGAAGTTGGACGAGACTCAAAGAGCTGAGACGGAGAAGTTGTCGACTTCAAAAGAGGACTCAGCTGAGTTGTGATGGAGATCGTCATTCGGATGGTGGAGAAGGCGGTGATGCGACTCAGGCTCATGATTACCTTGGGAGAAGAGATGGCACAAGAGGTGTTGTTACAACCATTTCCTTTCATTTTACCTATGGAGATTATTCGCGAATGGAATTGGTGATGTTCGTACTCTTTTAACGAGTAGTTATTGCACAAAAATTAGAAGGGTAGAAAGAATAGTTACAAGATGGGGAAGTTACCAGTGTTTCATGGGAAGGACAATGAAAATGTAGAACCATTTGTACGAGACTTCAAAAGGGGTTGCATCGGAAACAACGTGAGAAGGAAGGAAGAATGGGTGTTGTTACTGCCAGAGTTTTTAGAAGATTTTGCTCTTACGTGGTATGACGACCGAGTGAAGAGCAAGACACCTGGTGCAGTTGAGGACACATGGGAGACGTTGAGTAATGCACTCATCGAAGAATTTCTTCCAGAAGAGAGTTATGAGAAGCTCATGGTGGAGCTTACTCCTTTGAATCAACGGGACGACGAGAAAGTTCAGCAATATGTCGAAAGGGTGGATAAGTTGGAGCAACGGTTTCGGACGGTCTTACGGAAGAGTGGAGACAATGTGGAGCTAACGATGGCGGAGATTGGAGCAGTGTTGACTAAGAACTTGGTGGGAGGGTTGAGACCTTCAATTCGAACCCAAGTGAGGTACGAGAAGCCAACAACCAAAGCGGAGGCCATCAAGATTGCGACAAACATGGAAGAGAGTTTGGATGAAGGAGATATCATCCAACCTCATCATGCTGCTCTGGTGTCGACTCCGACTCCTGGTGTAGCCACAATGATCGCACCTGCACCATCACAATTGGTGATTGCTTCAACGTCAGCTCCTACTCCAACGGTGGTGCCAAGACCGTTTGTCCCAACAACGATGTCTACTGCTACCTCTGATTTTCATGCCGAGCTGAAGAGCATCACCGATACTCTTGCGGATCTCAAGATAAACGTGGTGCAGTTACGAGAATGGAGGAACAAAGGTGAAGGAGGAGGTCAAAGAAGTTACGACAACAATCTCAACCGAGGAAATCAAGATAACTTTGGAGGCAACCAAGGTAACTTTGGAGGAATCACTTGTTGGACGTGTGGAGGTTCTCATTTCCAGCGAAATTGTCCTAACAACGGAACAAGAGGTGCCGAAGCTATCAGAATGAATGTGGGTGGAGGAAATCCATCACAAGGACGAGACAAGGGGGTGGCTACTATCGATGTCGTGCGAGATCCCATCTACGAGAAAGGAGAGAGTTCAAACTCTTCTCATGCACCGGTGGAGCTTTTAGCTCAAGAAAGGAAAAGAACTCGATTTTCTGATGAACCGGTTTTCATGGAGGAGTCAGCAAGTAGAAGTACTCGTTCGAGTAATGTTTCGAGTACACCAAGGGAGCCAAGAAGGAAGCTAGGGATGGTGGATTTCACCATTTCATCTTCCCAAGCGAGATATGATGTGGTTGAAGATGTGGGTGCTCAGAAAGCCAACATCACTGTTGGACAACTGATCCCACTTAATCCCAGCTTACGAAGAGAACTCAGAGGAGGACTGAGTTCTAAGAGAAGCAAGAAGAAGAAACCCAAGAGCAAGACATCAAAGTCTGTGGGAGTTGGTGTGGTGGATGTGCATGCTTCAGAGGTATGCACTAGGACTTCAAAGGTTGAAGTCCGGTTGAATGGTCACTACGTCTCTGACGTATTGGTGGATGGAGGATCGGCTGTCAACGTCATATCGGAGAGGTTGATGAAGAAGTTGGGGATGGAACCAACTCGCCCGGCTAGCATTGTCGTGGGGATGGCTAACAAGCAACGGGTAAGACCTCTTGGTGTGTTAGAGAAGGTGGTCGTGTCTGTGATGGGAAAACGTTGATGTCCTTTCAAGTGTTAAAGGACTCTAGTTATGATTTGCTCCTAGGTAAGCATTGGTTGAGAGCTGTGCGCACCACTGATAGGTGGCACAAGGGATACTTACGGATTGGGCCTAGAGATCATAGAGTGATAGTTCCTCTCTCGGGTGTTGGAGTTGTGACTTCTGACTCTGATAGACCCACTAGTGACTACTGAGAATCTGATACGAAGGATGATCAGGGTGTATCAGAAGTAGATACCGGAGATTCTTACGATCAAGAATCCTCGTCTGAGGACGAAGGATTTGGTCGAGATGAATCATTACATTAGCTTAGTGCTATTGACTTATTGCCTCGACCAGCAGTGGAGAAAGATCCTGACAAAGAAGAGTTGAGTGAGGCAGAGATTGTGAGAAGACTCTCTACCCTGAAGTTTGGTATCAATGTCACTCAAGAAGAGAAAAGTAGATTCCTAGATATATTTCGAAAATATATCCATGTGTTTGCTTTCAGCTGCAAGGATTTAAAGGAGGTGACTCTCGAGACTCATCAAATCGAATTGGAGGAGCACGCAAGACCAGTTCGACAGAAGCAGAGAAGGGTCAATCCCACAACGGCAATGATGGTCAAGGAGGAGATAGACAAGTTGAAAGAGGCGAGTTTCATCTATGAGGTGGAGAACTCAGAATGGGTTTCACCCATTGTGATTGTCAAGAAGAAGAATGCTAAGCTGCGAGTGTGCATAGACTATAAGAAGCTGAATGCAGTTACCAAGAAGGATTATTATCCTCTACCATTTATAGATGAGATTTTGGAGGAAGTTGCTGGTCATGAGTGGTACAGCTTTGGTGATGGTTATAGTGGGTATAACCAGATCAAGATAGCACAGGAGTACCAATAGTTGACTACTTTCACTACTCCTTGGGGAACATTTGCATTTCGGGTGATGCCATTCGGATTGTGTAATGCTCCGGTCACGTTTCAAAGGTTCATGAACAAGGTGTTTGAACCATTCATAAGGAAGTTTGTTCGGGATTTCATTGACGATTTCTGTGTGTACGGACGAAAGGAGGACCACTTTGATCATGTGATCAAAGTTTTGCAGCGGTTGGAGCAAGCCAACGCTTCTCTAAATCCAGAGAAGTGCATCTTTGGCTGCGAAGAAGGTCTGCTGTTAGGGCACATCATTTCCAAGAATGGGATTGCGGTAGATCCTGAGAAGGTGAAGAAGATTGTGGATCTTTCATTTCCGATCAACTTGACAAAGTTGAGGCAGTTTCTTGGCATGGTTGGATATTATCGTAGGTTTGTCTATTCCTTCTCAAACAAAGCAATAGCTTTGACTATGTACATGAAGAATGGAGTTGATTTTGACTTGATAGTGCATGATCAAAAGGCAAAGGAAGCATTTGAGGAGCTGAAAAAGGCATTAGTGACAGCTCCTATACTTGCTAAACCTGAGTGGAGTAAAGCATTTATTCTGTATACGGATGCCTCCAATGTAGCAATCGGATGTACATTAAGTCAGCTAGATGAAGATGGGCATGATCATCCTATAGCTTATGCTAGTAGGCAGATGGTTCCAGCGGAGAAGAATTACTCCGTGACTGAACGAGAAGGATTAGCGGTGATCTTTGGATTGAAGAAATTTTGACACTACTTGCTAGGAGGGAAATTTTCCATAGTCACAGATCACAAGGCTTTAAAGTATATCTTTAATAAGCCTAATGCCGAAGGTCGTATTGCTCGTTGGAAGATCCTTCTAACAAAATACGATTATGTGATCGAAGATAGACCAGGGAAGAAGCATGCGAATGCTGATCTTTTGTCAAGGGCTTATGATGATGAGGGAGAAGAACCGTTTGATGATTCATTTCCAGACGAGCATCTGATGACCATCACAAGCATCGAGGAGATACCGGACGAGTACAAGAAAATCTGGAGTTTCTTTGTAGATGGCTCTTTTCCAGAAGGTATGCATACCTGAGAACGTAACGCGTTGATCAAGAGATGCAAACCTTACACCATGGTGGAGGGAATTCTGTTTCATCAAGGAGCAGATGGGTTACTAAGGAGAGCAGTTGGTCAGAAGGAGGCATTCAAGCTAATGCACGAGTTTCACGACGGAACTGTTTGCGGAGGTCACTTTGCTGGTAAGATAATAGCCTTCAATATTTTGGATGCGGGTTATCACTAGAGAGGGATTTTCAAAGAGTGTTTAAACTATTGCAAAACTTGTGACGTATGTCAAGCATTTGCTCTAAAGTCTACTAGAACACCTCCGTTAAGATCAATTCCAATATTAGGGCCGTTTGAGAAATGGGGTATTGACTTTGTAGGTCTCTTAATAAGACACCTCGAGGCAATAAATACATTGTAGTCGTCACTGACTATTGTACCAAGTGGGTAGAGGCTAGACCTTTGAGAGAGACCAATGAAACAGAAGTCGGTAGATTCCTATGAGAGAGAATCATCACGAGATTTGGATGTCCGTTAGAGTTGGTCTCAGATAGAGGAGGAGAGTTTGTAGGGAGCATGACTACTGCTATGCTACAACACTTTTCTATCAAGCCACGAGTAACGACCTCATACAAACCAAATGCTAATGGTCTTGCGGAGAAGACCAATCTTACACTTTGTATGATGCTCGCCAAAGATGCTGGTGTTGAAACTGCGAAACATACTTGGGATAAGAGGCTACATGCCATCTTATGGGAGTACCGAACGACAACAAAGACTTCTACTGGATACTCCCCATTTCGACTGGTTTATGGAGTGGAGTCCAAGTTGCCGATCCAATTCGAATTGGATACTTTTCAAACTATTCAACGAAAGTTAAAGAGGTCGAGAGGAGAAGACGTGGTCAGATCAAGAAAGGAGCAACTCATGGAGTTGGAAGAGACCCGAGCGGTAGCAATGATCCGGATGGAACGAGCTCAGGCGTATCAAAAGAAGAGTTACGACAAACGGTTGGGCAAGAGGGAGGTAAAACCTTTTCAAGTCAGAGATTGGGTTATGTTGTATGATGCTATCAGATTCAAGAGGGCTAGGAAGAAGTTTCTTCCGAGATATTTTGGTCCTTTTGTTGTAGATAAGGTGTGGAGCAACTTCACATATGACCTTCAGGAGCTTGGAGGAAGGAGATTTGATCGAGTAAATCATGACAAGTTGAAGTTGTTTCATCGACGAAAGTTCTCTCTTCACTCCGAGGACGGAGCGAAAATTTAGTCCGGGGGTAAAATATAACGACCTATGTTACACATAGGAAGTTTGTCTATTAGTAAGGTGTTTAGTTATAACTAAGTGTTGAGAATGTTTATTGGCTGCCAAAGTACTTTAAGGATGTATCAAGTTAGTCATGACTAGCTAAAAGTTAGTTATGGTTAAACTTAGTTGTACTTTTGGCAGAATTCAGATATTTGCTAAAGAGTGAGCACTACTATCTTGTCATCTTGTCTAAAAGGTAGAAAGGAGGTGGAAAGTATCCCTTATCTCATTTTTGACTTGATATTAGTGGTTGGATTAAAGTTGTGGACTTTGTGGGCATTAAAAACAAAAAGAGATTCCACATGTTTCCTTTTTAGTGGGTCCTAGTGTAGAGGGGGGTGGAAATTCGAGATTCCTTGAGAATATTCTAGAATCCTTCTAGAAGTTGTTGACTTTGAAGGAATAAGCCCATGTGAAAAGGTAAAAAGCCCATGTGATCAATGCTTTTACCTTAAGTAATATCTTAGTAAAACCCGGTAAAAGTAGTTACGGCTGAGTTACCGGGGGTACCAAAGTAAAAACCTAGAATGTATAAATAGAGGAGTAGAGAAGAGCTCCTCATCCTTGTTTTCACATTGTCGTAATGACAACTTGAGTAATATAGAGAGTGTGGGATATTTTTAGCATGTGAGAACTTGAGAGACGTCGTTAGAATGGAGGATTTTAGTTGATGTGTTTAAGGAGATTTTTAGTTGATAAGTTTGTGGGTGTATGAATGAGTGAACTCAGCATTTTCCCTTCAAGTTCATGGTGTGCTTCCATCAAAGCCATCAGAGGTGACCCCTGAGTGAGAGACAAGCCCAACATGTTGCAGATTCGTGGATGACGATCGTGGAGGTTGAGAGATCGAGGGTAGTTGATCGATAGGACCGCGGAGGGTTTACAGACCTGTACATGATGAAAGAAGATCAGATCTCATGATAGATGTGATTGTCACATATCCGGCATGAGACTTAGTGACGACACATCTCTCAAGATGGGTTGCAAGCGTGGTGGCACCAGCGAAAGTGACTAAGTATAAAAGTATGCAGGTGAGGATTGCTTCATCCTCTTAGCCTTGGAGATATATCTATCGAAAGCTTCAAAGTTCGACGTTTTTATTTGAGATTGTGTCAGAGCTTATCAGGAGAGGCGTCAGGAGTACTAATTTTTTTTTGGTACTAGATCTTTTTGACAGAGAGTGTTCATTGCTCTACATAGAGCTTAAGCAAACGCTGTCAGAGGAGAGCAATGCAGTAGTCAATTCATGTGCACCTCTTGTATGCAAGAGTTTTGACTTACATGTGTGTGATCTTTTAGAGACAACAAGAGTTTTGACTTACATGTGTGTGATCTTTTAGAGACAATAGGATACATTAGAGCTACTGATAACGAGGCTGAGAGGTGTCCTTCTTCCCTTGGGGCGTTGGTTGCTTGGCCCTTCAGTTCTTTCTTTCCCTTGTAAGGCTTGATGGGGTCTTTCATTTCGTTGGCTATTCATTGCATAGCGTCTTCTACCGTAAGAGGCTTTTGTGTTTATGTTATATTTTTCTTGACTTGCCACAACCCGTAAGGAATTTCATCATCGCGTGTGTTCTCCCGCTCGCCACTAGCCGACCCCGCCGCCAGCAAGGATTGAACCCCCGGACCCGAGCTTCCGGTCGAGGTCGAGCCTCGAGGGCAACACCAACACGCTAGGCTAGCTGGTCCTGACTTCATAGGCTGATGTTCAACCTGTTCTGTTAGAAGCCCATTAGTGTTTTGTAAGTAACTTAACCGCCATGCCCTTACAGATCAAAATACATACATATAGAAGCCAGAATTCGCGCACCCAGATAATATAAAGCGCGACTAGTATTAGTGGTTCAAAGATTGCCCGTTCCTTTATAGGGGAAGTTCGATGTCCACTCAATATGGTAATTACTGCCTCGTGGTCTGCAATTGCCTCAGCTTGAGGATGCAAAGCTCTAGCCATATACAGCAAGTGATCATTAACAACAGGGTTTGAAGCTTAAGTAGATTGACAAAGAGCTCACAACAAATATTCGAACCGCGTACTATTGTGCGAGCTATTCGGTTTGTATATGCATACAAAAGTAAATTAAACCATTTCAGACATGTCAGCGGGAACTATTGCTTTAGCTGTACAGTATTTGAGAACTAACAGAGTGCCATTTCGGTGCATGCTTCCCACGTTTCTGTCGTTGAGGATGGAATTCGAAGTTTGAAAGCATAGCACGCGCAGAATTTATTCTCTCGATCTGAGCTGGTCCTCAGGGTCTCTAAACCAATTGAGAGAACTTGTTTCTCGGGAGAAAACGACATCTTTACGGTTGATTGTATAACTGGGTAAGACTTATTCACAGGTCTTGTTATAGTAGTGCATCCTTCATACCGAAGGAATGTCTTTCTGTTGGCAGGAAGTATGTGTTAGAATATACACATATATATGTGAGTAACGTGTCACATATACAAGTACGTAGGATCATGAAAGTTCTTTGACTTGAGGAGAAAAGCCATGCCCTTCGAGTCGTAGCCAGGATCTCTTCCGGATCAAGAAGAAGAAGTGGAGAAGTGAACGTGTGAATGTTAATTACCCACTGAAGCAAATTAAAGAGCTGTTATTACATACTTGAACGGAACAGACGAACTAGCTATAGCTATAGTTCACGTAGTGAACTCTATCGCTCGAACCCTGGCCGTTCGAAATGAATAAGATTGACAAACTCTTGTTAACCTTCTAGATCTCTAGCTACATCCAAGATCATGACTTGCGGGGATAGGCTCGTCAGGCTCCTCGTGTGAGATAGACCTATTCTGAAAAGCTATGTGACAGAGATGGAGGATGGTTCTCACGCACTACAGATGTGTCTCCGTTAGATAAGATATAGTTTGACTCTTGAGACACATGAGGCACACCTTTGATTGGATACCTAGCTTCCGGTGGATCTTGTAGACTACAGTCCTCTTCGACAAAACACCACTCGCAGCGGGTTCTTCATGCGCTCTTAGTTGATCCTTCCATCTCACAGGATACTAGAGCTCCACTCCGCTCTTGTTCGGACAAAGACGTAAGCTCTTGACTCATAGCTCGATCTTGCATTACAGAGTTTCGACTCGCACCGACTATATTCTCTACAGCGATGAGATTCCGTCTAGGCTTGGCCTAGTCTGTTGCTTCGACATTGACCCATGGTGTCTTGCTCGACTTAGGCTATATGATCTTTGCTTGCGGCATTTCCAACTATTCTGTTAGCGTATTTCATTTAATGAATCACGACATCTGGGATCGACACCTTGCTCGTTGTCCTCACGATTGAGAGCGGATAGTTACCTATGATGCCATCAAGGACATCGTGTTTGTCTAAGCACGAGAGAACAGTTATATGACGTGGAGAGAGCGTTAGTATGCTCTTCAGACGAGAAGATCAGTGAGAGCTGACCTGTACATGATAAAGAAGATCAGATCTCGTGATAGATGTGGTTGTCACAGATCCGACATGAGACTTAGTGGCGACACATCTCTCAAGATGAGTTGCAAGCGTGGTGGTAACAGCGAAAGTGACTAAGTATAAGAGTATGAAGTGAAGATTGCTTCATCCTCTTAGCCTTGGAGATATATCTATCGAAAGTTCCGGAGTTTAACATTTTTATTTGAGATTGTGTCAGAGTTTATCATGAGAGTAGACATGTGGACGCTTGCTGCTAAGTGCCTTCGTAACTAGTATAGACTTCGAATTTGAGTCCAGTCAACTTCGAGAAACGCTCTCGAGCGGAGCCTGTACATGTCCCCTCACCTTCTAGAATAAGTGCGTACTATGTAGTGCATGTCTTGTTTTTCGTTATCTGTTCCGCCAGCCGCACGTGCGAAAATCCCGAGACCAAGGTCCACGCTGCGCATGCCATTCTCTGCCAAGCTCCTTCCCAGAAGCAACTCGGAAGAGAAATTCAACATAGCAGACAAATCGAGGGTGAGTATGCACTGTGAGTCGGTCAAAAGTGCAGTGTGTTCAGGGACACGTTATACGTATACACGGCACCTAAAAAGCTAACTTCAGACCTGTATAAGAATGGGCGAAATTAGTATCCCGTTCCAGACTAGCTAGTAGTACCATCAGGAGTACAACTCCAAGTTCAGAACTAGATATACTCTAGCGAGTGTACGTGCAGTTTCAAGGTACTAGCTAGCTAGAATCATGATGGGGAAGAAATCGAGATGCAGTCGGGGTACCCTAGCTTCAATTTGGCAAGCTGCTTTCCTTCTCGGGATACTCTGCACTCTACCGATAATTCAAGCTCAGGATGATGTTCATTCTGTATGTAACAGTCTAGCTCCATCACCTTCCTTGACGCCTTTTGTGGAACCGTTGCCGATACCTCCGGTGATAGAGATTTCCACAGGTGCTCAGCTCGTTTTGGGTGCTTACAGGATTTCTCAGGTACGCTAATCCCAGTCAGGTCCTCGTGTACGTACTTATTATTTGCCCATCAGGAATTCTGAAGAGACTGAGGTCCATCCGTTTGCATGTATATATGTATGCTTTTAGCTAGTAGAATTCACTGAGCTGTTCTGAACGCTGCCAGATCCTCGTGTGAAGTCGGGAATTTAGTGCTTCGGCTCAAGATTTATGCTTGAGTAGCCCAAATGCCATGACTGCGCATGCGTACGTGACACTCTTTGATTGCTAGTCTGGTTAGCCTCAGCCAGTAGCATGTCGGTTTCGGTTCTCGATCTGGTCGAGTACTGCTCAGTTGATGAGCTGCGATTGAAACCATGCAACGCCAAGCGTTTCCACTTCGAGCAGAATACTTTAAATTGCACATATTCTGGTCCGAACTCACGGGGTATAGTCCAGAAGCAGTGCTTGTTATATCTTCACGGTCGTGAAGATATAGCAAGCACAACAAACAAGTCGTGAACTCGGCGCGGAGCTTAAATTTATGGTCGTATAATTGTGAACGTTGTCATGACTACATGCTCGTGCACTTAGCCCTGTCCAGAAGCGAATTGCTTCTGGTACAGCCCAACCTAAGGAGTTACTTACTTACCTGTACATGTGCTGCTGGTCTGTACTCGCAGAGTGTACATCCGGATCTCCCCAACACAACGTTCTACGCCTATGGAACGAGTCAAGCCACAGCGACGGTACCGGGACCCACTCTCGAGGCTAGAAGGGATGTCTCTTCGTTCGTTCGCTTCGAAAATCAGATCACGGACACGAATCACATGTTTGTGGTGGACACGACCATTAATGTAGCTAATCCACCTCAAGGAGGAGTTCCAATAATCACTCATCTTCACGGAGCTGATGCGGAGAGCCAATACGATGGACATCCGGATGCTTGGTACACGGCCCTTGGTGACACGGGACCTACTTTCGTGACCAGAAACAACACATACCCGAATCAGCAGCCTGCAACTCTTTTGTGGTATCATGACCACACTGTCGGAATGAGTCGGCTGAACGTGGCCGCGGGACTCGCGGGACTTTACATAATACGAGGAGGAGAAGAAGAAGGTCTTGAAAATCTGCCGCAAGGAGAATACGAGGTTCCTCTTGTGATCCAGGACAAGCAGTTCTTCCCGAATGGCTCCATCAACTTCCCGGATATTGGTTTCAGTCCGACTGTGCATCCAAATTGGTGTCTAGCTTATTTCGGTGATACGATTCTCGTCAACGGCAAAGCATGGCCGTACCTCAATGTTACGAGAAACATTTACCGCTTCCGTATAGTGAATGGGGCTAATGGACGAGTGTTCACTCTCTCCTTCAGCGACAGCAGACTGAGTTTTCTTCAGATTGGCACAGATGGTGGATACGTCTGGACTCCGTTTACGGTGACAAATCTCACCATTCCTACAGCTTACCGAGTTGATGTTCTGGTGGATTTCAGCGAATTAGAAGTCGGGACCGTCGTGTACCTGAACAATTCAGCCGCAGCTCCATTCCCAGTTGGGAACGTGAACAACAGTGGTCCGAGCACCAGGTATGTTATGCAGTTCAACGTCGTCGGGGGAGCGACTAATCAGACTGTCGTGGTGCCCGATTCCATCGCTTCACCTCCGGCCATTGATGCTTTGGCCAATAATGCTACATCCTACAGAAACGTGTCCTTGCAACTCATCGTTTCTCCAGATCTCACGTTTTTGCTGAACGGCCTTCGCTGGAGGGACAATGTGACTGAGACCCCTCAGCTGTACACGACAGAGGTTTGGGACATCACTCACCTGATTCCCAACAATGCTCACCCCATCCATCTCCATCTTGTCAACTTCCTCGTAGTTCACGAGCAAGCATTCAACTTAACTCGACTGAATGCTGGTGGGTGCACACTTGAGCAGCCGTATCCACAAGCAGACAGCTGCTTCACGCAAGATCCACAGCCTGCAGATGCGGTTCAAACCGGTTGGAAAGACACTGTCCTGGTTCGCCCTGAAACGGTTGTGAGGTTGGTAGTCCAGATCTCACCCAGAGCTGGAGGCACATACCCTTTCGACCCCACGACGGCTCCTGGGTACGTGTGGCACTGCCACATTCTCGACCACGAGGACCATGACATGATGAGGCCACTCCACTTTCAGCCTCCTCAGTTACTGTAGAATCATTCGGTTCCAACCGCAGCTAGGAATTGAAGTCAAGCCATTCTTTCTAATGCATTCTCACTTCTCTTGCCACATCTTTCACAACTCTATCCTTCAGTAACCAGTCATGAAGGCTGGAACCCTGATGATCTTGAAACACAGTATCTGAGTCACAGTAGGACGTCGAACGGTGTGTCACTAGTAGTAGATCATATCAAATTCTTTACCTCGTTGCAGTCTCTTCGGTGAGTTGCATCCCGCTGCACAGGAGAAGCTGCTAGTCACCTCCTCTAAACTATATTAGCTAGATTCTTGAAAGGGATAGAGCACAGGAAAGTCTTCCTATAAAGTACACCATGTTGAAGGTCAAATGTCGACACGGTTTGTAACTCGTCCACGTGCTATTACGTACACAGTGAGCATGGGTAAGTACGGTCCCACTCAAGTGAACCGGACTGCCCTTTTTCTATTTAAGATCAACAAGACACACTAGCTGACTGATCATAAGTCAGAACTGGGAATCTACACATTTTTCTGATATGTTTACTCTAACCATGGATTGTTCGGTCCATGAATATCCCGTTGTCTGATTTTCGCTGATTACTTCACGTCACCAACTTCTAGCTTTCAGCAATAACCAATTCAACGTGGTTGACAGTGACTTCGTAGACAAATTATGACACTAACGTTCCGAAGTTGGAATTAAGCAAGAGAGAATATATCAATATATGTCACTATGCTCATCCGTCTGGAACTCACTTTAACTGTAATTCCTTACCATTTGAGGGTAATATGCATCATGTTGTCAACGTGACTTGAACTTCAAGTTGCTTTCACAACACATGCATAATATGATTATCGTCTACAAGACTACGGCTTAATTATACACGCACGTAAACCATTTGTACATTTTCTCTCTATGAGTACACATGTGGTAATTAGTCTATCAGTTAGTCTTATTCGTCGGATATCGATAAAACTGCATGGTCAGAGTCTCTCAGAAATTAAATTCCGTGGAGCTTATGATGTCTCCACTGATGAGGAGATCAGTAATCGTCACTGGGAATCGAACATGCCATTGGGACTAGTGGGTCCTCGAGAGTTCTTTCTCGAGATCTTCTTTCGTGTGCAATATATATATATATATATATAAAAGGTCGGTTATCCTACACCCTCAAAGGTAACTTACGCTGCTACCCTCTGGGTACCTATGGAAAGATAGCTATTATACCAGTACGAGTATATCTTGTGTACCCTAAACCCTAAATTGCTCCTCAACTGTAACACCTAAATCCAGATGGAGGATATTTTCGAGATATCAAGGACTCTAAAGACAACGGCCTGCGGCCGCATGAATTGGGTGTACAAGCACCCTCAAGGAGAGTAAAAGATCGAACTCGATAACATTCTGTTCTAAATAAAAAAATAACCTCCCTGCTACAAATCTAATCCAAAAGATAAAGGAGTTTCAAAGTAAAACGTGTCACCCATATGGGTCCATGGGGTATAGCGTAACTTACCCAAGGGGGTACTCTATCTTTCCCCTATATCTATATATATATATATATATCGTGACTGGAAGTGAACTCTCTCGATGTGGAGATTCTGCAAAGGTTTTAATGGGCCCAGAGGCAAGAAGTTCATGAAAGTTCTGAACACTACTCAACCGAAAGTGCGGGTTAGGCGCCATTCCGAGAATGTTCCACCTACAGTATCTGGGGTTGGAATTCTCAGAGTATTGGATGTGGGAGGACCTCTCGTAAGGTAAACGCAATTTGGCTTGTTTTCTTGACTGCAGACACGTAACATATGCATCTACGTTAGGAATTGTTTTCTTGCACACTACACGCACTAAATTCGAATTCATATGGAGTTGCTGTGTGGGATGCTAATTAATACCAAACAAATAACTCGGATGGAGGGCTATCCAGTTGCAAGAGCTCCGGTTATGGTCGGCACCTCTTCTGGTACGTACTGCATCAATAGCGGTGCGTGAAGAATTTGGTTTTAAACCATCGACGGGACACAGCGAAGCTCAACTTGAGCAATTCGAATCCAGCATATACAGAAAGAAGGTGTTTATGATCACTTGGTACAGGAAATACCATTCAAACAAGCAAAACTTGCACAAAGAAATGTCTGAACATTTCAGAGTAGCAAACCTACCAGGAAAGCTCTATAGCATGAACCCGAAATAAAACGAATCGGTCTGTAACAGAGGCAATAGGAGACTTTCCTGACTAAAGACAGAGGATAGCCTAGTATCAGGAAGCATCAACAACATCATCTTCCTTTTTGAAAGGAGTTTACCAAGAACCTGGTTTCAATACCTTAGAAGAATCCTACATTCTCGCTGACACCATTGTCCTCAGTATGCTCTCTCTGTCTCGGTTCCGCGTAACTAGAACTAAAATCTTGAGAGAAACACTAAACGTGATTCTGTTAATTTTATATATCCGCGTGGACAGAGAACCACGCGCGGATCGTCGTCGTCTGTCGTCAATCGTACCGTGTACATAGTTTAAATCCCAATTCCTTCTGCAGGTCTATATGAACTAGCATTTTTACGTGCTGAAAGAGTCGAATATATCGGTGGATACGGTTTTGCGTAGGTTATGGTTTATGCTTACGAGATATTCTTCGACTTTTTGGCTATTTTTACCGCACAAAGTACTTTAAGTTCCAGAAGGGATTCCTTTCCAATGATTTGATCCGTGTATTCTTCCTAAAACTGAAGTCCGTATTTGCGGAAAGAACGCTCCTCTCGAATTATATGCTCATTCTTTCTGGAACTAAAATGGTATCTCGAGCAAGTCTTAGGTGGAACAACAAACAGCGAACCTTTGCGCTGTTTGGTCCCTTCTATATATGTCTGGATTGTCATTCATTGTGTTACGATTCCATCAACTTGATGAGCTTGAGAGTATGTATATACATATGAGTGAGAAGATAATAAGCTTGGCAGTTCTCTATTTGATTTTCATAGGTCCACTGAGAATTCTCAGTCTCTCAAATCTCCGTGCGTTAGTCTTACATAATGATAGGAGGTGTTATAGTTTTAGTATATACCCTGGTGGTAATCTACTTGCATGCTTAAACTTCGCAGTGCACACGGCAGTCCCGACATGCGTCTTACTGGTCATTCATGACTGTTTCTTCAGTTTGTACACACCGCTTGTAAGCGCACCTCGTCATCTCCATGTATAAATTAATGTCCTCACAGAAATCTATCGAAATAGCTTGAGTAACAAGAAACTAACTCTATTTCATCAATCTCTGGTATTCCATGTCGCTGGAAGGTCTGACGCTTGCTCCAGCTTAGCGAGTTACAATTTTTTTCTGGTTGATTTCAGCCAAGTAGTCATCGGGACCGTCTTGTAGCTGAACAATGTAGATCCAGCTCTTCCAGCTCTGAGCACCCGTCTGTTATGCTGTTCAACGTCGTTCCAGGATCGACTAATATATCGATCAACAGATTATCAGACTGTTGTGGTGCCCACGTCACGTTTCACGTCCGAACATTGATTCTTCGATGATACGTTATATATTATCGAAACCTGTCCTTGCAAGCCACCGTTATTGGTTCTCGGGGTCATCTTTCGTTTCCATGGAACCCCTTGACTTTGCTGAAAATGTGACTGGAACCCTCCAACTGCACACTATAGAGAATTGGGACATCATTGACCTAATCCGCGGCGGTATTCCACCTGTCTTCATTCATTTTGTTAACCTCCTCGTAGTACATCAGCAACGATTCCACTGGATTGACTACTGACGATTGCAGACTTGACCGGCTGTACCTTGAAATAAAACAAACAGTTGCTTCGTGAACTCTCAAGATTCACAGCGTCCAGATTACACGCGACTGAAATCGGTTGGAAAGACACAGTTCTTTCCGGGACGGTTGTGAGTCAGGTACCTCCAACTGGTCTCACCCCATAGTTGACGAAACATAGCCTTTCGACGCGACGATATCTCCTGTTAACCGTGGCACTACCACAATCTTGATCGCGAAGAAAAACGAAATGATGAAGCCACTTCAGTTTCTGCCTCCTCCTTAAATTGACATCCATACGGTTCCGGATCGGAACGCAATTAGGAATCTGACGGCAAGCCATTCACTTTATTCATGTAAGTTTACATTCAGATCGGAGATCCTCCCCAAATCACGAGCAAGTTGCCTCCAGCTGCAAACGAGTAGTTATCGTGAATGCATGACGAGATATTACTAGGGCATGTCAAAGGTCGCCCGTAGAGATTCCCGGTGCGTAACCGTAAACATCTTTATGGGAACAGGTACCTTTTGAGGTACCCGGCTCGTCTCCTACGAGAATATTCGTGATGCAGATTCCCGTAGGCTTCTTTTTCCTCTGATGCAGTTTCTAAGTTTCCAGTCGGAGTACTATGCGCTTTCTGCAAGCCCTGACTATCCCGGACACTTTTAGCTTACGGGTTCAAACACTACTCTCGTTTTCAGTTTGACGGGATCAGCTTTTACACTCCCTATTTATCCGTCGTCACTGTTAGAATATGGACCTCCTCCAACATAGTAGCTGAACACTCAAAAGAGGGAGAAAGGCAAAAGTTCAGGAAAGAGAAATACCAGAGTAGCATGGACCCATGTATGTATGGAGAAGCCAAAGATTAGTTCCATAACCTAGAAACATACCCTTATATAGATGTAACGTTCGACCGCAGATCACGGAGTCGAGTCGTCCGTCTCTAGCCAATGAATCGCCGAACGTGAACCTCCTTGAAGACCTTGTACTATATTTGTGTCTCCAGATCCAGTTCGTTAAACTTTCCGCTAATAAACACCAAGGATTTGATAACCGTCGGACGGGTTTGGAATAACTAACTCGTCTTTGGCAGGCCTCTGCTACTAATCTCAGATTTCAGAATACCGTGGAAACTATTCCAGGCTTGAGTTTGGTAAAATTTGGGCAGCGCTTCCGCTACTGGTGGTCAAGTCGGAACGCAATAAGCCCTGAAGAACCACAGCCAAGACTAGGAAGCCTAGTGGATGCTAAGAAATAGGAAGGTACACCGAAATAGAGTCAAATCCACACCAGACGCTTCAATCCAACGTTGGCACTCAATCCAAGCTTGCTTATCATATAACAAAGCAAATCACGGGCTCATATACATTACACGGTGTTTTCTTGCTGACAGGGTCTCAGAGAAACGCTCAGACCGGCAATCCTTCCTACTACTGGAATTCTCTGATGAGAATTTAACTTCGGAACTCCAATCTCTCCTGAAAACTTATCTTCATCCTAAATGTGCTGATCTCTCACTCAATAACCCACTCATCAAAGTAACTGACTGATAAACTCCCTATCACTAAGGAATCTGAGAGTTTAATAATGTTCTATCCACTGTGTAACCTAGTCTCTGCCCTCAGGCTCTCTGTACACAGCAAAAATGAAAAACTGAGGAGTCTCTGTCTCTCTGGTCCTGCTCTCTGGTGCACGTACAGTGAAGAATGAGAAAAGCCGGTTTTTAGGGTTCGCGATCCCGTTAAGTACTTGGAACTCCACTTCAGTCTTCGCTCTCGAGACCCCAGCCAGCGCCGCGTGTTGTCATCTCTAATCACTGCCCATTTATAGTAAACGGCGTTACATAGACTAACAGTGTAAACAGTCTAACTACAGTAGATACGGTATACCGGGCAACCCTGTACATATCATACATGGTTAATGAGAGTCTCACTAGAGTTCGCACAATTAACAGAGCGAGACAAAACTATGAACCTTACCAGAATGATCAGAAACAACCCTCGCCGACTCGCCACGGAGAGAGAACGACTGCGAGGAACAAGACACAGGAACACACGCATGATTACAGCTTAGACCAAAAGTAACTAAACGTATATGTACCACATAAAAAGCGATCGAGGAGGTACAAGTACTAAGTACTCACTGTTTGTGAAAGCATGCAATTTCCCTCTTGAAGTTTGGGCCCTCATTCGACTGTTTTGTTTTTTCGAGGTGAGAAAATAAAGTGGCTGCGAGCCAATGGGCCACCGTCTTCCGAGTACTCTCTCCGCTACTTGTCTTATCTGTTTCAAAACTGATAACCTTATTCCAAGTTTCTCAGATAATGGAACTTTATCTCCTATAACATAATACTACCGGTCGGTTAGAACTGATAACATATCAGCCTGTTAAAATTAATCAGAAGGAAAACTGAACAGAAATATTCTGAGATGAAATATGCACAGTTTTACGTAGATTTCAGAACTGATACAAACAGAAAGAGTCTCGACTCATGCTACTCTACAAAAAATGTGGGTTAATATACTACTAGTACATAATTGTTGTCACCTCAAAGTGACTTACCTAACTACTATCACAATGTCTCTCATGCCAAAGTCATGTCACAAGTCACCTCTTTTTTTTTCTCTTTTTGTCCTTTTATCTTCCGTAGAGTTTAGATGTGACCCTCTAATGATATTTAACATTTTCTGGGGTATCTTAAACTTTTCTGTGTATTAATCTCTTATTGCAGTTGCTCGCTTGCTCGATGCACCATGCATATTTGAAATGGAGTTGTATATTATTTGAAAATACTGCCGGTAATCTGCCAAGCATGCATATAGTGCAATGACATCATTGTAGACAGTCTAGAACTTGAAGCTAGTTGGAAATACTGCTGCTAGCTTGGAGGAACGTTGGAGGTACAATCATTTTGGAAAGCAAGAGATAACGTCATTCATGAGAGCGTTGTGACTGCTGTAACGTTATTAGGTCGTAGCCTGAAGACACTACGTACACTAGCAAGTAACATGATTAACGTATGAACTGTTCACTATACATGGAATATATATTCACCATCGTCACACTTCTATGGAGAGACTTCTCGGATCCGGTGCTCATGAGAAATACATCGGCAAGTGGTAGATACTCTGACAAGTTGTGGTTGTTCGATGTTTGCATTGGGAACTTTCTCTATGAAAAGTCGTCTGGACTCGCTGGATTCACCTCTTGTCCGTCGTTATCATGTTCTCCTTCTACGGACTGCTCCTGGTTTCCGTAGTATTTGTGGTTGTAGTGTGGACATCTCCTGTTTTCTTTATAGAAGAAAATATTCTCAATGCCTTTACGTGTCACGCTGTCGCGCTACTTGGCGGCTACACGTTACACTTCTACTTTTATGTTTGAGTTTAATAGTTCTAAAAGTTAGCTCATATTACTTCTAGTCCTTTATGCATATCTTTGACAGCTTTGCATACGACGTTAACACTATTATGTTATATATTTTGAGTCCTTGTAGGTTGATAGTATGTTATCTATCTTGTTCAAGCACTCGTACGCTTGTGCAAGTGATTTCATATTTATCTATGTTGTCAATGTACATAACTTTAAGTCTACCATGTGGATTGAGTTTAAGCTCATGGGTTGTACTTACGTGTCGCCCATGCATGCTTTCTAGCTTGTTTAAGTTGTCTTTCAGAGTTACATGTTATTTTACATGTCTTCGCATGAAATTTAAGATTTACGCTGGCACTTTAGAGGCTTGACGTGGTAACCTATGTGTGAAATTAAGTTACCACGTGGATTAGGGCACACAAAGACAGGAAGTGGAGCTATGAACTCCCATTGGTCCATTTTTGTCTTTTGTGAAACTCTAAACTTAGAAGCAGAGGTCTTAAAAGGAGTTCAAGCTTTTGGTAGAGGCATAGAGAAATCTGAGGACACAAGAAGATAGAGCTCGTCGTGCCAATCATTTTCAGTGAAATTCTTGATCGATTTGGAGCAATAAAGAAGGAGTTATGCCAAATTGAAGTTCGGATTGAGTTGAAACTGCATCACTTTTGTTGATTTTGGAGTTTTGAGTGTCAATTCTAGCATAAAAGAGATAATCGCTTCAAACTTGGTGGTTGCGTTCACTGTCAGCAGAGCTACGACTGTCCAAAAAGTTGCATGTCAATTGAGTGATTGAGTAATTCGGGGAGACCGCTGAAGCAGAGGGGGTCTGAAAAGCTCTCAATCTAGAGCAGCAACTTCAGAGAACGAGATCTGGAGAACT
This sequence comes from Asterella californica, assembly GCA_036924285.1. Taxonomy (NCBI): domain Eukaryota; kingdom Viridiplantae; phylum Streptophyta; class Marchantiopsida; order Marchantiales; family Aytoniaceae; genus Asterella; species Asterella californica. The sequence continues at coordinate 20,236,343 of JAYKYS010000008.1, forward strand.
GTGTACAACCAGGAGGTCAAATTTCACAGGGATGTTCAACATCCTGTAGATTCCAAGTCCTGTAAGAATCATCGAAAGTGATCGAGCCAATTTTCTGTTCTAGGTCGAAATAGCCATCTGGGTGCTAGAAATTATCGTAATTTCTTTATTCAGAACGTTTCTGTTCATATCTCAGTGCTAGAATTTGATCTTAGGCTGAAACTTCGTGTGTGTGTTCAATAGGACCTCTTTTGCATGTAAGAGGGTTTTAGAAGTCTGAACCATCATATTTTTCCTCTCCTTGAGTGTTAAAGTTTACCGCTTGATCCTATTACTACTAGTTAGACCTCAATTTCACTTTTTGAGCATATTAGAGGATCCTACACACCTACGTGAGTGTTTATAGCGCCTTGTTGTAACCTGAAAAGCCTACCTCTTGAGTAAACAACCACAGCCAGAAGCCCGGCACTTTCTTAGGTAGACGGATCACACTTCGACATACTCTCTTTTTGGTGAAGTCGACGTGAAACACCTAAGGTGGGAGTTTTCTTGAGAGTGTTACAGGATCAGATATCATGACCAACCAAGGATCATCAAGTGGAGGTGCTGTTGCTGCTCAGCAACCTCTTCAGTTTGATGCTGCTACGATGAAGATGTTCCAAGCTTTTCACATGTTTATGCAGCAGCAGCAGAGCACAGAGAGGAAGGAGGTATTAGCAACCAAGACACTGCAATCAGTGGTGCACAAGATGGACCAGTTCAAGGGGACAGATATTTCCAAGTATGTGCGATACTATGCTAGAGAGATGGAGGTGAACAAGGTGTCTGCGAAGGAGACGGTGGAGAACTTTGAACTTGTTGTTGTCCATGAGATTCGTGGGCGTGTGAAGGAGCTCAAGCAGCAGCAAGGACAGAGTTTGGAGAGCTTTATGCGAGCTTTGAAGGAGGAGTACTACACTGAAGATTCAAAGAGGGTGACCAAGAGAACATTCTTGGAGTGGGTGGTTAAACCCAACAAAGCAAGGTCTGTAAATGAGTTGTTAAGGGAGTTTGATCGTCAGTATGCTCAGCTTTCTAGGACAGAGAAGCTTACACTAGAGGTGGAGAAGACGGAGCTTTTTTTACAAGCAACGGACGTGACTATTCAAGAGAAGCTTGAGTTGTTGTTGGAAGACAAGAGTGAGGAGAGATGATTGAAGACTGATTGGAAGGAGGTTGAAAAGGCTGTCTCCTTGCTGACCAAGAGACAGAGAAGAAAGGACAAAGTGGTGGTAAGTGAAGCAGCACCTCTGATAATTCATGTCAAGCAATTGCATACTAAGCCTACTTTGGTAATTGCTAGAGAGGAAGACTCACCGCTTGATTAGTTGATCAAGGGTATGAAGGAGCTTAAGCTTAAGCTCACTAGGTTAGAAGAGAAGGAGCAGCATGTACAGCTTGCTATGCAGAGACCTCAGATGAGAGAAGGCTTTGTTCATTGTTATATATGGTGCGATAGCCTAGACCATGCAAGAAGAGATTGCGGGGAGTTTACAGATGCATTGAGGAAGGATCTTATCTTCTTCAAAGATGGTAAGATCCACTTGCGAGAGATTGGGATATGTTGGGAACCAACTTTGGCAAGGATGGTATGAAAAGACTTGTGAATGAAATATCTGCATCACATGATGTTTCTCCTGTGAATGCTACTACCTGTGGAGTGAAAGTGGAAATGGAAAGAGAGAAAGAGACTATTGGGTTGTGATCTGATGTAGTGCGATCCGTAGCTAGAACAGAGCTAAACAAGGATGTGCTACGGAGGGTTGGCAACTCAATTCGAGAAGCTACAGGATGGAATGACCCTGTGGATACTATCAAGTTGATCGGAAATGAAAGATCCATAATCTTCTTCACCTTCTCAAGATCTACCGCAATCTCGTTCTTGGAAATGATGTGTCCCAACAGTAGACCTTCTTCGCAATCAAAGATGTACTTCTCTAAATTTAGAAAAGTGTTGGCTTGCTCCAACCGCTGTAAAAGTTTGATCACATGATCAAAGTGATTCTCCTTTCGTCCGTACACGCAAAAATCGTCAATAAAATCACGGACAAACTTTCTTATGAATGGTTCAAACATCTTGTTCATGAACCTTTGAAACGTGCCGGAGCATTACACAGTCCGAATGAATCACTCGAAATACAAATGTTCTCTAAGGAGTAGTGAAAATAGTCTATTGCTGGTACTCCTGTGCTATCTTGATTTGGTTATGCCCACTATAACCATCACCAAAGTTGTATCACTCAACTAGCAACTTCCTCCAAAATCTCATCTATGAATGGTAGAGGATAGTAATCCTTCTTGGTAACTGCATTCAACTTCTTATAGTCTATGCACACTCGCAGCTTACCATTCTTCTTCTTGACAATCACAATGGGTGAAACCCATTTTGAGTTCTCCACCTCGTAGATGAAACTTGCCTCCTTCAACTTGTCTATCTCCTCCTTGACCATCATTATCCTTGTAGGATTGACTCTTCTCTACTTCTGTCGAATTGATCTTGCGTTCTCTTGCAATTCGATTCGATGAGTCTCTAGAGCTACCTCCTTCAAATCCTTGTAGCTGAAAGCAAACACATGGATATATTTTTGAAATATATCTAGGAATCTACTTTTCTCCTCTTAAATGACATTGATACCAAACTTCAAGGTAGAGAGTCTTCTCACAATCTCTGTCTCACTCAACTCTTCTTTGTCAAGATCTTTCTCCACTGCTGGTCGAGGCAACAAGTCAATAGCACTAAACTGATGTAATGATTCATCTCGACCAAATCCTTCATCTTCAGACGAGGATTTTGATCGTAAGAATCTCCGATATCTACTTTTGAGACACTCTGATCATCTTCCGTATCAGATTCCCAGTAGTCACTAGTGGGTCTATCAAAGTCAAAAGTCACAACTCCAACACCCGAGAGAGGTACTATCACTCTATGTTCTCTAGGCCCAGTCCGTAAATATCTCTTGTGCCACCTATCTGTGGTGCGCACAGCTCTCAACCAAGGCTTACTTAGGAGCAAATCATAACTAGAGTCCTTTAACACTTGAAAGGACATCAATGTTTGAACTCTCATCACAGACACAACTACCTTCTCTAACACACCAAGAGGTCTTACCCGTTGCTTGTTAGCCATTTCCATGACAATGCTAGCCGGACGAGTTGGTTCCATCCCCAACTTCTTCATCAACTTCTCCGATATGACATTTACAGCCGACCCTCCGTCCACCAATACGTCAGAGACGTAGTGATCATTCAATCGGACTTCAATCTTTGAAGCCCTAGTGCATACCTCTGAAGCATGCACATCCATCACACCAACTCCCACAGATTTTGATGTCTTCCTCTTGGGTTTTTTCTTCTTGCTTCTCTTAGAACTCAGTCCTCCTCTGAGTTTCCTTCGTAAACTAGGGTTGAGTGCATCAGTTGTCCAATCGTGATGTTGGCTTTCTGAGCATCCACATCTTCAACCACATCATATCTCGCTTGAGAAGATGAAATGATGAAATCCGTCATCCTCAACTTCTTTCTTGGCTCCCTTGGTGCACTCGAAACAGTACTCGAGCGAGTACTTCTACTTGGTGACTCTTCCATGAAAACTAGTTCATCAGAAAATAGAGTTTGTTTTCTTTCTTGAGCTAAAAGCTCCACCGATGCATGAGATGAGTTCGAGCTCTCTCCCTTCTCATAGATGAGATTTCGCATTACATCGATAGTAGTCATTCCCTTGTCTCGTGCTTGTGATGGATTTCCTCCACCAATTCATTCTGACAGCTTCAGCACCCCTTGCTCCGTTGTTAGGACAGTTTCGTCGGAAATGAGAACCTCCACAAGTCCAGCATGTGATTCTTCCAAAGTTACCTTGGTTGCCTCCAAAGTTACCTTGATTTCCTCGGTTGGGATTGTTGTCGTAACCTCTTTGACCTCCTCCTCCATCTTTGTTCCTCCATTTGTATAACTGCATCACGTTTATCTTGAGATCGGCAAGAGTATCAGTGACGCTCTTCAACTCAGTATGGAAATAAGAGGTGGCAATAGACATCGTTGTAGAGACAAATGGTCTTGGCACCACCGTCAGAGCTGACGTTGAAGTGATCACCAATTGTGACGGTGCAGATGCTATCATTGTGGTTAAACTAAAAATCAAAGTCGACACCAGAGCGGCATGATGAGGTTGGATGATATCTCCTTCATCCAAACTCTCTTCCATATTTGTTGTGATTTTGATGGTCTCCACTTTGGTTGCTGGCTTCTCGTACCTCACTTGGGTTTGAATTGAAGGTCTCAATCCTCCCACCAAGTTCTTGGTCAACACTGCTCCAATCCTCGTCATCGTTAACTCCACGTTGTCTCCACTCTTTCGTACAACCATCCGAAACCTTTGCTCCAACTTATCCATCATTTCGGCATACTGCCGAACTTTCTCATCGTCCCGTTGTTTCAAATGAGTAAGTTTCACCATGAACTTCTCATAATTCTCTTCTGGAAGAAACTCTTCGATGAGTGCGTTACTCACCGTCTCCCATGTGTCCTCAACTGCACCAGATGTCTTGTTCTTCACTCGGTCTTCATACCACGTAAGAGCAAAATCTTCTAAAAACTCTAGCAATAATAACACCCATTCTTTCTTCCTTCTCACGTTGTTTTCGATATAAGTCTTTTTGAAGTCTCGAATAAACGGCTCTACATCTTCATTGTCCTTCCCATGAAACACGGGTAGCTTTCCCATCTTGTAACTACTCTTTCTACTCTTCTAATCATCGTGCAATAACTACTCGTTAAAAGAGTACGAACATCACCAATTCCATTCGCGAATAATCTACCATAGGTAAAATAAAAGGAAATGGTTGTAACAACACCTCTTGTGTCATCTCTTCTCCCAAGGTAATCATGAGCCTGAGTCGCATCACCGTCTTCTCCACCACCCGAATGACGATCTCCATCACAACTCAAGCCGAGTCCTTCTTTGAAGTCGACAACTTCTCCGTCTCAGCTCTTTGTCTCAACTCTTTGGGTCTCGTCCAACTTCTCGACTACTGACGTAAGTAAGGCGGCCACATCTACGCACTTGTGTCCTCTTGATAGATCACCCATTCCACAACTTGGACAAGGATCTTCTCCTAGAAGATGAATCGACGATGATGACGATGGACTCACTTGAAGACTTAAATCAATAAACTCCCGCTTCTCTTTGGCTCTCTTTGTTCTAATTCTAGTTGGACAATTCACTACTTTATGTCCCAACCCTCTACAAAAATCGATTTCTACTCTTCTCCTCGGAGATTCTACTTGAGATTTTGTACTAGTGTTCTCAAACTCAACGATAATCTCTCTCGAGCTCTCTCTATGACATCTAAACCTTGAGGAAGGTTTCTAAGTCTAATTTTCCAATCTTTTATACTTCCACTCATGTTGCACCTTCTCAACCATTAAATGGACAAAATATCTTTGAGGAAAATAATTCTACATAACTTTCTTAACTCTTTAGAGCTTTATACTCAAAATCGTGTATATACATGCTATACATGAAATAAAATCCAATTTAAAATTAAGAGTCTAAGATAATATCATCATGATCATCGTCTGTACTAATCCTAGCAGACATCTTAAAGTCACTCTTGTAAGGATCACACTCTACTTTGCCAGGAGTATTCGTGGCCTCGACAGTGAATGATGCTTTCAACTCAATCTTTTTCATATCTACGCCAATGCTCGCAGAAGCTTCTTGATATAGAGCAAAAAAGACACCTCAATTGCAATAGATGCGTGTTCGCAACTCCTCTATACTTAACTTTGGCTTCTCCGTCTCCGTTCGAACTCCCAGACGTCTCTTCTTCCACCTCGGCACTCGAACTAGATTCCTCATGAAATATCTACAAGACCTCCTTGTATGCCGAAACGCATATCTCTTAGTCGATAAGAGATCTCTTCAAGATTTTGGTGGTCTCCAGTAGCTTAACCTCCAAGCTACTAACTCATGAAGTTTGAACAGAAATTTCCCTAATCAGAAGAGATGATGCTGACTGTATAAATTTTTAGAGAACTGAAATTTGTATATTTTCACTTCTCTCATGATTGTCAACCCCCTCCACTTAGAAAAATTCTATCTCTCTCTCCAGACATCATCTTCTCATGATTTTTATTTCCTCTAATAGCTTATGAGCCAAACTAAAATACTGGAAATTTTCATAGGAAAATAAAATTCACAGAAAATCTGACAATGACTGTAAAAAGTTTCCAGAAAGCAGAATTCCTCAACTCTCGTGAATAAACCCCCTCAACTTTGAAAATTCATAGCTCCCTCTCTAGACCACCTTTTCCCATGATTTTTTTTGTGCTAGATAGGTTATCAGTCAATCTAAAATACTTGAAATTATCACAGGAAAATAAAAAAACAAAAAATTTGACAGCAACGGTATAAATTTTCCTGAGAGCTGAATTCTTAAACTCTAAAATTTTTCTTCTCTAATAACTTCTCTCTCCTCCTTTCTCTACAACTCTTGTTTCGTTCCCTTTCAACTCTCCTCAAGCTCTTTCTAAGTGAACAAGATGTAAAGAATGACCTCGAACGCGTCATAGATCACTACAGGATACACGAAAGGTTATAGCGTTGCTAACATCACGTTAGCTTTCTCTCCTCTCAACGTTCTCTCCATGTGCTCTCTCATGATCTCTTTTTGTCGAATATAGAATTGAACTATAAATATCTTTCAATGATCTTTTCAAGTGAGGTCCAAGCAACAGAACCAAAAATGTAAACCCTTCGCGGTCCTATCGATCAACTACTCCCTCGATCTCTCAACCTCCACGATCGTCATCGATGAATCTACAACATGTCGGGCATGTCTCTCACTCAAAGGTCATCTCTGATGGCTTTGATGGAAGCACATCATGAACTTGAAAAGAAAAATGCTAAGTTCACTAATTCATACACCCGTAAACTCGTCAACTAAAATTCTCCATAAACTCATCAACTAAAATCCTCCATCCTAACGACGTCTCTCAAGTTCTCACATGCTAAAATATCACACACTCTCTATATTACTCAAGTTGTCATTACGACGATGTGAAAACAAAGATGAGGAGCTCTTCTACTCCTCTATTTATACATTCTAGGTTTTTACTTTGGTACCCTCCGGTAACTCAACCGGAACTATTTTTACCGGGTTTTATTAAGATATTACTTAAGATAAAAACATTAATCACATGGGCTTCTTACCTTTTCACATGGGTTTATTTCTTCAAAGTCAACAACTTCTAGAAAGTTTTTGGAATATTCTCAAGGAATCTCGAATTTCCACCCCCTCTCTACACTAGGACCCACTAAAAAGGAGACATGTGAAATCTCTTCTTGTTTTTAATACCTACAAAGTCCACAACTTTAATCCCACCACTAATATCAAGTCAAAAAAAAGATAAGGGATACTTTCCACCTCCTTTCTACCTTTTAGACAAGATGACAAGATAGTAGTGCTCAATCTTTAGGAAATATCTGAATTCTGCCAAAAGTACAACTAAGTTTAATCATAACTAACTGTAGCTAGTCATGACTAACTTGATACCTCCTTAAAGTACCTGGGTAACAAATAAACATTCTCAACACTTAGTTATAACTAAATACCTTACTAATAGACAAACTTTCTATATGTAACATAGGTCGTTACAGATCACTTTCAAGAGGATTGTCAGGAGCTTATGGCTGCTTTACGAGATGGTGTGGTTCGCTACCAGAACGGTAGGCTGCACCTTTCTTCGACTGGAGAGCTGTTGAACACGTAGTTTGGGCGAGGAGGCATGAGAAGTCTATCCCAGATTACTGCGGCTGCAACTGTCAATGCATTGATGACACCACCGGTAAATTCTGATGTATATGTCGGACACATTGAAGTTTCTTCCAGTCCTACGTTGCTAGATAAGACTACTGAGAAGAAAAATGCTCAAGTTCTTTCTGAAATACTGAAGAGAGGAGTTGAGACTATCCGCAGAGTCACAAGATAGAGAGATCATGTTCACGCTACGTCTATCGAAGTATTATTGGACGTGGATAGACACGTTCATTGACAAGATGCTTCTGTGGAAGAAGCATCTTGCCAATGAACGTGTCTATCCACGGCGGCGAGAAGCCTCTGAACGTTGTCGTATTGTACATAGGTCTATACAGTGAAAAGTATTGCAGAGAGATTTTTTTCTATATTGTGTAAAGGAAGCTGCCCTGCAGCTTAACAAGCTAGGTAGGAGCTAAGCTGGGGCTATGCTTGACAAGTTGCCCCCTAGCTTGGGTTGGAATATCACCCCTAAAGGAGTCGAAAGACACCAGAATGCAAAGCTCGACGAGGAGAGCGACCTCATGCTTCTAGTTTTGACAGAAAGTGTTTTAAGCAATAGTTAGTACGAGTTTTAGGCTGTGAAATATGTGAAAGAGGGAAATCCGTCGATTCTGGTTCGTGACTCGAACTCAGAATCGGATAGCGTGAGCGTGTAGGTGTTCACAAAAACTATAGTTTTGACTCCTTGTTCATTAAAAACGGAGTTGTATAGAGAAGTTAGTGTAGGAAAGGCTAGTGAAGATTTTACAGAAAAATTTCTTCAGGTAAACATATGTACAAAAGTTTTTACCTTTTTGAACGGAACCAAAGGCCATCCCACTGATAGGGCGCCTGCCTAGGAGGGAAGTGGTCTCAGGATCAATCCCCCCTGGCCTCTGGTTCCTATTCCGGCATGTTGACCTCCTGGAAGGGAGTCTATGTTGGATATGCAGCCACGTCCTGCATATCTAGGGGCGGGAGACCGGTATCTCTCTTAATCGTGGGCTTCCTGGCCTAAGCCTCCGCATGCCATCCTGAATATACTATGGGAGATATCTGGTGCGCATATGGAGGGGTTGTAAGCTCTGTGGGGCAGCCTCATAAGTGTTGGGGCTTCGGCCTACATTGGATGACTTGTAGTATATTCAGGGTGGCATCAAGATGGCATCGAGGGCACGAGAAACTTTTGCTGATTATTATGTACGCATAAGGACAGCAAAGGAACAGCTTTAGATGGGGCCTTAAAATTAAAGCGAAAGATTACAGTGTAAGCGGAAGGTTACAACGGAAAACTGAAGCGGAAGATTACAGCGGAAGCGGAAGATTACCGCGGAAGCTTGAAGCGGAAGATTACAGCGGAAGCGGAAGATTACCGCGAAAGCTTGAAGCGGAATATTACAGCGGAAGTGGAAAACTACAGTGGAAGCGGAAGATTACAACAGAAGCTTGAAGCGGAAGATTACAGCGGAAGCAGAAGATTACCGCGGAAGCTTGAAGCGGAATATTACAGCGGAAGCGGAAGCGGAAGATTACCGCGGAAGCTTGAAGCGGAAGATTACAGTGGAAGCGGAAGATTACAACAGAAGCTTGAAGCGGAAGATTACAGCGGAGGCGGAAGGAGGAGAATTAGAGTTTAAGAGGGGGGCAGCTTAGCTAAGGCCCTGCTTCTGATAAGTGACTGCGCTTATAAGGACAGCACGGGGGCAGCTTAAGCTGGGGCCTTAACTTTTAGGTAAAATATCTGCGGCGACTTGGGATCGGGGGACAGTTTTTGCAAAGGAATGTTTCTGAGAAAGCTGAAGCAGAACACGCAGGAGAAGCTAAGAAGCTGGGGAAAGATCAAATTGGGGACAGATTGAATTGGGAGATCATCGTAGGGAGAGGGGCAGGAGTTTTAAGCTTGGACGTTGTCTAATAAACGGTTCGGAGGAGAAATTGCTCTCAGGAGGCAGTATTATTGAGAGAGATCGCTTGAAAATCTACAGAGGACTTTTGATCGACGTTGGATCAATTTTCTGAGAGTTTCAGTTGAGGCAAAGAGAGAAATAAGATTCAGGGGTCCGAATTTCACTATTAGGCTCAGATTGAGACGTACTTGGTAGACTTTTGGTTGAGAACTGATTGACGGGAGAGAAAGACACGCAGGAGAGGAAGAAGAGAGAGATTTTCTTTACAGTTGAAGAGATTGATGACGCAGCGACACTGAAATAAAGTTATTTCGACTCCTAAGAGATCTATCTGTGTACTTGAGTGTGTATTTGAGTGTTTGTTTTGTAATTGGTGAGCACAAGGAGCAGTGTTTTGAGATCTCATCGTCAGCAGCAACCTATTTTCCTTTCTGATCATTTTTCTCTGATCGGTCACAGTCAGGAGGTCCGCCCTCCCAAAGAAAGACTCTCAACTCGACATCTGGTGCTTCCACTGAGAGCAATTGGGGTGATTGATTTGGAGAATTGACTGAATTGAGAAAATGGATCACAGTGCTGTCGTACAAGGTGTAGCTGTTGCTCAAGGTGCTCTTGTTCAAGGGATTCCTGGTCAAGATGGAATTGGCTCTCAAGGAGGGCCTACAGGGGTTCCAACAGCAACAGCACAGCCTGCTGTAGACATGTCTGAGATTCTTCAGGCGTTGGCTGCCTTGATTTAGCAGCAGCTTGCAATTGGAGGAGCTGAGCAGAAGTCCAAAAGGGCGTTACAAGCAATTGTTGGTCGATGTGGACGATTTGATGGAAGAGATGTTACTAGGTACCTGCGGGAGTATGTGGGTGAGATGGAGTTGGTCACGGCACCTGAAGTTGAGGTAATTCTAAGCTTTGAGTTGACTGTTGTCCCTGAACTGAGAGAGAAGGTGAGAAATTTACAGAGAAGACATCTAGGTGGGTGGACTTTGTTTGAGCGTGCATTGAGAGAAGAGTTTCTAGAAGAGGACTCTGAAAGAGTCACCAGAAGAACTCTCATGGATTGGATAGAGCGTCAACCTGGACGTTCCATGGGATTGAATGAGATAATTCGGGAGTTTGAGAAGAGGTACTCTCAGCTTTCTGGTCTAGAGAAGTTGACGCTGGATGCTAAGAAGACGGAGTTGTTCTTGGGGGCTCTAGATGAGTTCACAGCAGATAGACTTTGTTTCATGTTGGCTGATCGAGGGACTGAAGGGGGAGTTACATCTGATTGGAGGAGAGTGGAAGAAGCAGTATCTACCCTTGCTAGGCAACGTCGTGGTAGGATGGTGTTACAGCTAGAAACCTTATCAGAGCAGCAGAGAGTAGCTCCTCAAGTTCATGTAGCTCCTCCTACAATACCTCAAGCACCTATTGTGATTCCTCAAGCACCCATAGTGGTTCCCCAAGTGATTGCTCAAGCGCCTGCAGTACCTATCCTAGCACAGAGAGGACCTAGACAGCAACAGCGACCTGATGAGAACCGAAATCAGAATAACTTGATAGAAGAGCTCACTCAACAGCTGAGAGATTTGAGGGTTGAGATGGCAGACTTGAGGAGAGACCAACGACCAGTTGCGCCGGGTGCTCGACCTGTAGGAGGAACCTTTACAAGGAGATGTATTTGGTGCGACAGCCCAGATCATCTCAGAGGAGACTGTCAAGACTTGGCGGTTGCCTTGCGAGAGGGCGTAGTCAACTATCAGAATAACAGGTTGTATTTAACCGCCACGGGGCAGCCTCTGAACACTTATTTTGGGAGAGGAGGAATGAGGAGTTCTCTTCCAGCACTTACTGACGCGAATACTACAGCGATGACTGCGGGTTCTGCAGAGGCTGATGTGTATACTGGGAAGATTGAGGTGCGCGCTAATCCAACTATGGTTGAGCATGCTAATGAGGTCTCAGTTGAAATGATGAAGAGAGGTGCTGAAAGCATTAGGAGAGCTACTGGATGGAGGGACTCAGTGGATGCAACTTCTATTCGAGCATTTTTAGAAGCGAGCAGTGAGCAGGATGCCATGGTGGAAGACAAAAGAAGACGGGATGCTTCTGATTTAGATGCAGGGGTACCAGAGGATAGTGACCGTCGAAGGGTTACGAGGAGGAGAGCAGCGGAACCATCACCATCTGTACCAGCAGGTAGGTCTCCTGCTGCAGAGGATATACCTTCTACCTCTACAGTCCCACCACCTACAGTAGACCCTATGGAAGGTGTACATGATTTACCACAAGAGCCCACTGCTGCGGATAGAGTGCGAGGGAAAAGGTTTACAGCATAGGAGAAGGGGAAAGCTCCAGCTTACAAGTTAGCGGCAGACATCGAAACAACAACAGACTTGCGTGCTGTTCTAGAGCAACGCATTTTGGATGCTAGAGTTGAGTTTACTCTTCGTGAAGTGCTTGGTATCGCAAAGAGAGAGTTTCATGAGTTGATAATTGACATCATGAAGAGAAAGAGACATGTATTGACTGAACAAGTAAGTAGTCAGATGGTTGGAGCAGTAGATGCTATTGGTGTTGATAAGTTCAGAGATGATAAGTATGAGGCATGGGTTGCTGGTCCAGCTGTTATTGAGAACGAAGATGAAGAGTTTGAGGAGGATAGGTCAAGCGCGGACAGCGATTTCAAAGAAAAGCACTGGGCAAGAGCGACAACTGAGAAGCAGGTTCGACTTGGGGGACTTTCTGAGCCAGTACCTGCACTTGTGGATCACGGTGTCGTGTCGTGGACCGGCTCCTGCCTGAAATACAAACTTCGATGCTTGTCGCTCCAGAGACACTCATGAGAAGACAAGCTAGGCCTCAGCTTACGGATTTTGGCACAATCTCAGATCTCCATTTTCATCGCATAGATGGGTAGAGCTCCTTGTCAGCTTTCCATATGCATCTTGTCTACTTCGTTTGGGCGCCTAGTGGAGAAGTTACAGGACTCGAAAGATGGAGAAAATAAGCTAGGCCCTAGCTTACGGGTTTTTGGCACCACTTTGGATCTTCGTTTTTATCACACCAGTGGATAGAGCTCCTTGTCAGCATTCCATAGGCACTTTGTCTACTTCGTTTGGACGCATAGTGAAGAAGTTACAGGACTCGAAAGATGGAGAAAACAAGCTAGGCCCCAGCTTACGAGCTTTTGGCGCAACTTCGGATCTTTACTTTTATCGCATAGATGGATAGAGCTCGTTGTCAGCTTTCCATGGGCATCTTTTTATTTCGTTTGGACATCCAGAGAAGAAGTTATGCGATTCGGAAAAAGACAAAATCAAGCTAGGCCCCTAGTTACTTGCTGACTGGGTATTTAGGGCTTCAGGCGTTATATCAAAGACGCAAGAGGCCTGCTTCTTATTATTGAGGGTTGAACTTCGTACGTACAGACTGTTGCAAGGGGGCTGCTTAAGGGGCTTGCTTGTTCCTACGACCTGTCGGTGGATGTTTTGGAGAATTGGGAAGTCCAATACACGCGCGCAAGGTGTCATCGGGTTCAGATCTGTGCAGGCTACGCACAGGTTAAGACGGTTCTTGAAGAGACGGATCGGGGGTTGTGTTCTGGGAGAAATTGAGACGCAGGGAGCAGAATTGGAGTTTTCAGTTACCTGTGAAGGAGAGTTGGACCGTTCGGACCGTTCCGGAGTCCAAACTTGCTGTCCTTGGATCCATCAGGATCAGAACAACGAGTTCTTCAGGAAATTGAGGACGATATCAGTTTTCATTGGGCGGTTTGGAAGTTCTGAGTGAAATTGGCTCGCAGGGAAGCGCTTACATCAGATTTTCGTTCACCTGCGACTTGAGGTTGGGCTGTTCTTCGCGATCAGTGAGCCAAGCTCTTCGTTCTTGGTCCCTACGCGATCAGGGAGTCTTCATCTACTCATAAGAGAAGACCATGTGCGGATTGGATTGTTGGGTTGGGTGTGGTGAGCAAGTTTGAGCCGCAGGGAGCCGATTTACGTCAGTTTTTTGCAACATGCGATCAAATTTCTCGAGTGGTTTTGCAAAGGGAACTCCAAACGACTTGTTTGGAGTCTCGTTGGGTTCAGAATAGCTAGATCTATCTGCCAGCGAAGACGGATATCAGTTTGGACGATCTCTTTTTGCGGTGTGAGCGGTTTTAAGTCGCAAGGAGGAGTTTTTGGAGGTTTGGTCACCTGCGACCGAAAATCGGCGATATCTCGGCTGTTGGGAGTCGGATCTTAAGGTTTCTTGGGTTAACGGAGTCAGCGGAGGAGACCCTATCGACATCTGAAGTCCGTCCAGCGAAAGAAAGAAGTCCACAAATAGGTCTTTTTCGGTTTCTTCGCTACGGGTTTTGCTCTTTTGAGTTCGTTAGAGTTCCGGTTGGCTATATTCAGCTTGTGGTAGCTAGCTTTAGCCAAGAGCTAGTGCATGGATGTGGTTTGGACTTGGGTTTGGATCGTGTGATACTGTTGTGGCTCTGTTTGTTAGCAAAGAGAAGTTTCTCTTGCTTTGAGCTACGCTTCGGTGATTTTGGGTCAAGGTTGCGATTCAAGGATTGTTTTAAGGGCTTTTGAAGCAGGTTACAGACCTCTCTGGTCTGGTTATCAGTTCTGTGCTCTTAGGAGAAAGAACCGGTCGTGTACATACATTTGGAGTGTATATATCGCAGCGTTCGTTTTTCGTGGTTGTTTTTCTCTTTCTTGTCTCTGTTTCAGCACACAACATCTCCACAGCCAGGAACCTCGCGTTTTCCTGGACATCCTTCACGCAAAACGTCCGACGCGACAACGGGTCGGAGATCAACATCATTTCCAAAGAGGTGTATGAGAAGGGCAGTGGCCAATCGAAAGGAATCATGGTTGGGTGCTTCGAGCTGCAAATAACCAAAAGGGTGAGTTATACGGAGCCTGTCCCAATATGCGTGTAAAGATTGGAGATGTAGAAGTTGATCAGCATTTCTTTGTACAGTCGTCTGCCTCCTATCCTGTCATACTGGGCCAACCATACATCACCGTTGTTCGAATGGAGACAAAGGTGATGAACGATGGGTCTCATTATGTCAGAGTTCGGAGTCCTGATGACAAGTACTCAGTACAGTTTTTTACGGTTCGTTCAAGACATGAACGGAACCGACAAACCCTTAGAGATTCTCTGACGAAGAGATGTAAGGGTTTTCGCAGTCCACTCCTGTAAAGCGAGAAGACAGGGGTGTAGAACCTACTGTTGAGGTCCCGTCAGAGTTGGAAGCGAGACATGTACAAAGGTTTGGAGACAAGTGTGGTGTACAGAGTTGGCAGTCTGGATTGCTGATGTTTGAGGCAGATGGGTGGAGTCGATTTACAAGAGTTGAAGATATGGAGAAAAATACAAAATGATGGGTGGTGAAACAGGTATCAGAGTTGTGGCGTGTAGGAGTTCTACCTGAAGACGAAGTGGTTTCTGGGTTGTTTGAAGAGTTTATGTCTGTACAGTCAGTTGTCGGTTGGTTAGATAATGTGAGTGGATTGGTGGAGGAGAAAAATAGTGTAGCGGTGATCCCTATCCACTCTCGACGCATATATGAGGAGATTGCTACATACGTGCAGTTCTTTCCTCATCCGATGCAGAATAATGAGGGGAGAGAAGCAAGTTGTTGGTGTGCACTCCCTCAGGAAGCAGACGTCCATGCGAAGTACAAATCTGTACTGAGAAAGATAAGACCGGTGGCAACTCAACTACCTGCTAACTCCCAGCAGCAAGTACAGTTAGTAGGGACTGAGCCTATATTGCGTGATCATAGACGAGTAGGACACCAGTTTACTTAGGAGACATTGAAGGAGCTCCAGATAGGAGAGGATGAATTCTTGACTGAGGACGAGAAGACCGTGTTTGAGCAGGTGATAGTGAAGCATGGTAAAGCATTCTCTTTTTCAGCAAAGGAGATAGGTTGTGTGGACCTAAAGGTTATAGCGCCTATGGTTATATTCACGATCCCTCATGTGCCTTGGGACTTGAGACCGATCCTAGTTCCTCGTGCTTTGTTGCCTAAGCTCATCGAGTTGTTGAAAGAGAAGGTACAGATGGGGATACTTGAGCCGTCCATGGGGCCATATTTTAGCAGGTGGTTCACTGTACCCAAGAAGTCAGGGGCTTTGCGTTTTATTCAAGACCTACAACCTGCGAATAACGTAACCATTCGAAACATTGGGACGGGTCCTGTGATTGAAGAGGTAGCAAAAGCATTTGCAGGAAGAGCTACCTATTCGATAGGAGATCTATATTCTGGTTATGATCAGTTCCAGCTGGCTGTGGAGAGTAGAGATTTAACTACTATGCGTATGCCTTTGGGGTTGATGCGGATGTGTACTCTTCCACAAGGAGCAATGAACTCGGTGGCTCATATGCAGAATGCGATGCATAAGGTATTAAGGGAGTTTGTGCCTGATGTTATCATTCTATATGATATTCCTATAAAGGGCTGCGCGGTTGAAGACAAGGATGAAGCGGTACTTGTGAATGGGTGTAGAAGGTTTGTTGCGGATCATATCAGGGATGTAGAACGTATCTTGACTCGCTTGGAGGAGGTACATCTCACCCTATCAGGAGCTAAGTCCAAGTTTGGTGTGTCTGAGATTTAGTGGTTGGACATCTATGTGGTGCTTTTGGAAGGCGACCAAACCCGGAGAAGGTTGAAGCTATAGCTAGGATGGCAGACTGTAAGAACATCACGGAGGTTCGACGCTTTCTAGGTGCTTGTGTATTTTATCGTTTATCCATTCCTCATTATGCTCATGTTGCTGAGCCTTTGTATGCATTATTGAGGAAGGGTAAGAGGTTTGTATGGACCTCAGTCCATAGAGAAGCTATGAATAGGCTGAAGGAGGCTCTACAGTCTCCACCTGTTCTGAGAAAAGTAGACTATGGGTGTGGGAGACATGTCACTATTACAGTAGATACTAGTCCAAAGGCGATTGGCTGGGCAATAGGTCAAGATGATGCGGAGGGTATGCGGTTTACCTCTAGGTTTGGAGCTAAGATCTTGACAGACAGGCAACTAGATTATCCTCAGGTGAAGCGTGAATTGTGGGGAGCGGTGACAGCGATGAAGACAGACCGTGAGTTTCTGATTGGTGCTCATATAGTCCTAGAGACGGATTGTCTACCTCTACTAGGCATGATATCCGACTGTAGCACGTCAGACATAGCGATGTTACGTTGGATTGCCTATATTAGAAGCTTGAATCCAGAGATGAAGCATATAAAAGAAAAGGAGAATATGGTCGCAGATATGTTATCAAGAGCTCGATTTGTAGACGAAGATATCATGATTTCAGAAGCTGAGGAGGAAGAGAGAAAAGATGCTCAGTGTCAGGTTAATCGAGAGGAGCTTTACACAGGTAGACTTCGTGACATAGGGTATTATCTGAGCTTGTTGGAGAGGCAGGAGAGGTGGAGCAAAGTAGAGTTCAGAGAGGTAAGGAAACAAGCTTACAACTATCTTCTGCATGATGGGTATCTTTGGAGACGACCACAGAGAAGAGATGAGATGTTCATACGAGTAGTGGACGATCTGCAGACTAAGCAGCAACTAATGAAGGAGTTCCATGATACCTTATGGGCCGGACATCGAGGGATTTGGGCTACCTATGTCAAGTTGAAGGAAAGGTATTGGTGGAAAGGTCTGTACCAGGATGTGGTGAACTACGTCAGTTCCTGCTTGCATTGCCAGTTCTACTCAAAGATGCGGTATAGGGACGGTCTCGTGCCAACTTATCCGCCTTGCATTCACTTTCAGTGGGTTCTCGACTTGGTGGTGATGCCTCTGGGGTTATGGGGCATGCGATATTTGGTTTTGGCTCGTGAGGATCTCTCCAATTTTGTAGAAGGACGAGCTTTGAGAACGAAGACCACAGAGGAGATATGTAAGTTTGTTCTTGAAGATATTATCTGTAGGTATGGGTCTGTAGGAAGGCTACGGGCAGATAGGGGAGAACTACGAGGGACGAAAGCGAGAGAGTTTTTTGCTCGTTATGGTGTGAAGCTCAAGCTTACTACTGCGATGAATCCAGAGGGGATTGGCAAGAGCGAACGAGGACATCCATCGAGAGTTCAAGCTTTGGTGAAGGCGTGTGATGGTAAGCATAAAGAGTGGCCTAGGTGACTCCCTTTTGCTTCATGGGCAGATAGAACAACTCATTGTTCTATTACAGGATATATGCCTGTTGAGTTAATGTTAGGACAGAAACCGATGATGCTAGCAGAAGAAGACTTTCCTACTTGGGCTACCTTGCCATGGGAAGACAATATGAACCGTGTGCAACTTCTCTCACTATGAATCAGACAGCTAGAATGTAGAGAGGAGGATCTCGCTGAAGCGCAGCGACAGTTGAAGACGGCTCGACTTGGGAACAAGGAGAGGTTTGATAAGACTCACAGACTACGACCAAAACCGATACAAGTTGAGGACTGGGTGTTGGTATACAACAGCACATTGGAGAACCAACACTCTACAGTTCAAAAGTTTTCAAGAAGGTGGTTTGGCCCTTACCTTGTCTCTGATGTACATCAAAATGCTACTTATTCCCTGCAAGAGCTAGATGGCACGCCTTTAAGGCTTCCAGTTGCTGGGAAGCGAGTGAAGTTATTCAAGAAGAGAGGGGAGACTGTGGAGCTAGCTGAGTTCTTAGGTTCAGGGCAGACAAGAGCAAATGAAGACCTTTTTGAGACGGTCGAAGATAGCGAAGACGATTTGGGGGACCACGAGGATCGGTGACGGATTGGCACATACCAGAGGATGTGCAGGTTTGGAGGGGGTGAATGTCGTATTGTACATAGGTCTATACAGTGAAAAGTATTGTAGAGAGATTTTTTTCTAAATTGTGTAAAGGAAGCTGCCTTGCAGCTTAACAAGCTAAGCAGGAGCTAAACTGGGGCTATGCTTGACAAGCTGCCCCCTAGCTTGGGTTGGAATATCACCCCTAAAGGATTCGAAAGACACCAGAATGCAAAGCTCGACGAGGAGAGCGACCTCATGCTTCTAGTTTTGACAGAAAGTGTTTTAAGCAATCGTTAGTACGAGTTTTAGGCTGTGAAATATGTGAAAGAGAGAAATCCGTCGATTCTGGTTCGTGACTCGAACTCAGAATCGGATAGCGTGAGCGTGTAGGTGTTCACAAATACTATAGTTTTGACTCCTTGTTCATTAAAAACGGAGTTGTATAGAGAAGTTAGTGTAGGAAAGGCTAGTGAAGATTTTACAGAAAAATTTCTTCAGGTAAACATATGTACAAAAGTTTTTACCTTTTTGAACGGAACCAAAGGCCATCCCAGTGATAGGGCGCCTGCCTAGGAGGGAAGTGGTCTCAGGATCAATCCCCCCTGGCCTCTGGTTCCTAATCCGGCATGTTGGCCTCCTGGAAGGGAGTCTATGTTGGATATGCAGCCACGTCCTGCATATCTAGGGGCGGGAGACCGGTATCTCTCTTAATCGTGGGCTTCCTGGCCTAAGCCTCCGCATGTCATCCTGAATATACTATGGGAGATATCTGGTGCGCATATGGGGGGGTTGTAAACCATGTGGGACAGCCTCATAAGTGTTGGGGCTTCGGCCTACATTGGATGGCTTGTAGTATATTCAGGGTGGCATCAAGATGGCATCGAGGGCACGGGAAACTTTTGCTGATTATTATGTACGCATAAGGACAGCAAAGGAACAGCTTTAGATGGGGCCTTAAAATTAAAGCGAAAGATTACAGTTTAAGCGAAAGGTTACAACGGAAAACTGAAGCGGAAGATTACAGCGGAAGCGGAAGATTACCGCGGAAGCTTGAAGCGGAATATTACAGCGGAAGCGGAAAACTACAGTGGAAGCGGAAGATTACAACAGAAGCTTGAAGCGGAAGATTACAGCGGAAACAGAAGATTACCGCGGAAGCTTGAAGCGGAAAACTACAGTGGAAGCGGAAGATTACCGCAGAAGCTTGAAGCGGAAGATTACAGTGGAAGCGGAAGATTACAACAGAAGCTTGAAGCGGAAGATTACAGCGGAGGCGGAAGGAGGAGAATTAGAGTTTAAGAGGGGGGCAGCTTAGCTAAGGCCCTGCTTCTGATAAGTGACTGCGCTTATAAGGACAGCACGGGGGCAGCTTAAGCTGGGGCCTTAACTTTTAGGTAAAATACCTGCGGCGACTTGGGATCGGGGGACAGTTTTTGCAAAGGAATGTTTCTGAGAGAGCTGAAGCAGAACACGCAGGAGAAGCTAAGAAGCTGGGGAAAGATCAAATTGGGGACAGATTGAATTGGGAGATCATCGTAGGGAGAGAGGCAGGAGTTTTAAGCTTGGACGTTGTCTAATAAACGGTTCGGAGGAGAAATTGCTCTCAGGAGAAATTGCTTAGGAGACAGTATTATTGAGAGAGATCGCTTGAAAATCTACAGAGGACTTTTGATCGACGTTGGATCAATTTTCTGAGAGTTTCAGTTGAGGCAAAGAGAGAAATAAGATTCAGGGGTCCGAATTTCACTATTAGGTTCAGATTGAGACGTACTTGGTAGACTTTTGGTTGAGAACTGATTGACGGGAGAGAAAGACACGCATGAGAGAAGAAGAGAGAGATTTTCTTTACAGTTGAAGAGATTGATGACGCAGCGACACTGAAATAAAGTTATTTCGACTCCTGAGAGATCTATCTGTGTACTTGAGTGTGTATTTGAGTGTTTGTTTTGTAATTGGTGAGCACAAGGAGCAGTGTTTTGAGATCTCATTGTCAGCAGCAACCTATTTTCTTTTCTGGTCATTTTTTTCTGATCGGTCATAGTCAGGAGGTCCGTCTTCTCCAAGAAAGACTCTCAACTCGACATCGTGATATTGGAGTTCCAGAGGAGATTGGGATAGACGAAGAGTCACAAGGAGGCGAGCAGCTCCTCCAGAAGACATCTCGTCTACTTCTGCAGCTCCTCCATCTGCACCAGGTCCGATGGAGGACCTATAGAGTTCCTAGTTGGAACCAACGATTGCTGATAGACGGTTTACTGCCCAAGAGAAGAGGAAGGGACTGGCTTACAAGTTGGCAGCAGACATAGAAACTTCTACTGATCTGAAGAGCACCTTGGAGCATAGAATACTTGATGCGCGAATTGAGTTTTCTCTTCGGGAGGTTCTTGATATTGCGAAGAGGGAGTTTCACGAACTGATCGTCGACATCATCAAGCGGAAGAGACAGGTGATGTCCGAGCAAGTAGAGAGTCAGATGATAGATGTTATAGGAGCTTCTGTGAATGATGCAGAATTTGGAAAGGTGCATTTTCAGGAAGCTGTTGACACTGAGTACCAGCAAGAAGCGTTGGTTGCTGGTACCGACACTGCTGAGTTTGATAATGATGAAACTGGCGACGAGAGTCCAGCTACTGATAGTGACTTCAGAAAAAAACATTGGGCTCGTGCTACGACTGCTACACGAGTTCGCCTTGGAAGTCTTGAACTTGTTGTTGTTTTAGTTGATCACGGTTCTGGGATCAACATCATGTCGTAAGAGGTGTATGAAAGAGGTCAGTGGTCTATCGAATTGAACCATGGTTGGGTGCTACGAGCTGTAAACAACCAGAAGGGTGAGTTATACGGCGCTTGTCCTAACATGAGGGTGAAGCTAAGCGATGTGGACGTAGATCAGCACTTCTTCGTGCAGTCTTCAGTTTCATACCTTGTGATTCTTGGTCAGCCTTACATTACTGCAATTAGAATGGAGACAAGGTGATGGATGATGGATCTCACTATGCTAGGATCCGTAGTCCAGATGATAGACGTTCTGTGCAGTTTCTGACAGTACGAACCACGAACGAAACTGACAAACTTTGATGATTCTCTTATTTGTAGGAGTAAGGGTTTTCAGAAATCACTCGTGTAAGACGGGATAACAAGAGTGATGGATCTACTGGTACCATGATCCCGCTTGAGCAGTCTGTGAGATCACATGAGGCTGACGAAGAGGTTGCTCAAGATTCTGAGAGTAGTTATACTATACATAGTTAGAAATTTGGTTTGATGACTTTCATTTCTGATGATTGGAGTGAGTTCACGCGAGTAGAGGATCTTACTGAGAAGAGTAGAAGGCAGATGCAGAAGTATGCAGCAAATCTGCACTGTACAGGAGTTCTGAATGAAAGTGAGATGATTTCTAGTGTTTACGAAGAGTTTATAGGTGTATAATTTTTTGTTCGTTGGTTGGATGATGTAGATAAGTTGATGAAGCAGATAGGAGGAAGGGTGGTGATCCCATCCACTCTTGTAAAGTCTATGAGGAGGTTGTCTCATGCTTACAATCTCGTCCTCATCCGAGACTGGAGAGTGGATGGAAGGATGCAATCTGCTGGTGTGGCTCTCGTCAAGAAGCAGAGGTGCACACCAAATACAAAACTATAGCGAAGAAGGTGAAACCAGTGATGATCTAGTTACTTGTTGATTCACAGCAGCAGATGGAGTTAGCGGCCACTGAGCATGTACTGAGAGATCCTAAACAGATAAGACACAAGTTTACTCAAGAGACACTCGAGCAGCTCTAGATAGGAGGAGGTGACTTCTTGACTGAAGTGGAAAAATGAGCTTTTGAGCAGATGATAGTTAGCCATGGTAAAGCATTTTCTTTCTAAGCTGGAAAGATTGGTTGTGTGGATCCTAGTGTGATAGCTCTGATGGTTATCTTCACTGTTTCTCACGTACCTTGGGACTTGAACCCGATTCTAGTCCCTCGTGCCTTGCTACCGAAGGTGATTGAGTTATTGAAGAAGAGGATGCGGATGGGCATTCTTGAAACATCTATGGCTCCGTACTCTAGCCGATGGTTCACAATACCTAAGAAGACAAGAGCTTTACGCTTCATCCAAGATTTATAGTCTTTCAACAATATCACGATTCGAAACGTTGGAACAGGACCTATGGTTGATGAACTAGCTGAGACATTTGCTGAGAGATCGATCTATTCTATTGGAGATCTATTTTCAAGTTACGATCAGTTTCAGTTTGCTTTGGAGAGTAGAGACTTGACTACCATGCGTACACCTTTGGGGTTGATGCGGAAGTGTACTCTCCCTCAGGGCGCGACAAACTCAATAGCTCATATGCAGAACGCAATGCATAAAGTGTTACGGGAGTTTGTACATGAGGTCACTATCTCATTTCTGGATGATATCCCCCTGAAAGACTATCCGGTGGAGGATAAAGACGAAGTTGTGATTTCTGATGGTTGTAGAAAGTTCATTGCAGACCACATTCGAGATGTGCAAAAGATTCTGATGCGTTTGGAAGAGATACACCTCACTCTGTCATGTACCAAATCTCGTTTTGGAATGTCAGAGATTGTGGTGGTTGGTCACTTATGCGATACTTTTGAGAGACGGTCGAACGTAGAGAAGGTAGATGTTATAGCAAGAGTAGCAGACTATACCAACATCACTGAGGTTCGACGATTCTTAGGAGCTTGTGTGTTCTTTCGTGTGAGTATTTCTCATTATGCACACAGTGCCGAGCCTCTGTATGCACTTATGAGAAAGGACAAGAGGTTTACTTGACGGCAAGAACATCACGAGACGATGGAGCAGCTGGAAGAGATTCTGAAGTCTCCACCTGTACTAAGGAGACTTACCTACAAGAGCGGAAGACCTATCATATTGACTATTGACATGAGTCCAAAGGCGATTGGATGGGCAGTTGGTCAAGAAGACGCGGACGGTGTGCGGTTTGTTTCTAGGTTTGGAGCTCGAATCTTAACAAATAGGCAACGTAACTATCCTCAAGTGAAGCGTGAGTTGTGGGGAGTTGTTACTGCTATGAAGGTAGATCGAGAGTTCTTGATAGGTGCCCGTGTGATAGTAGAAACAGATTGTTTGCCTTTGCTTGGTATGATGACAAACTGCAATACTCCAGACATAGCAATGCTACGATGGATTTATATCCGGAGTCTGAACCCTGAGCTGAAACATATAGCAAGGAAGGATAATCTTGTTACAAACATGTTATCTAGGACTCGTTATACAGATGAGGATGAGATGATTACAGAAGTCGAAGATGAAGAGAAGAGAGACGTTTGGTGTCAAGTTGGTCAGCAGACTTTAGACTTGGAACCACTACCGTTCAACGAGGAGTTCTACACGGAGAAGTTCTATGACATTGGATTCTACGAGAAGGCTGGAGTGATGCGGAGTTCAAAGAGAGCAGATGAAAGGCGTACGGTTACCTTCTACGTGAAGGTTATCTATGGAAACGTCCGAAGAGAAGAAATGGGATGCTTGCTAGAGTGGTGGATGATCAACCGACGAAGCTGAATATGCTTAAGGAGTTCATGACACCTTGTGGGCTGGACACCGTGGAGTTTGGGCTACGTACACGAAGATGAAAGAGCGATACTGGTGAAAGGGTTTGTATCAGGACGTAGTGGATTTTGTTAGGTCGTGTCTGCACTATCAGTTCTACTCTAAAGTCCGTTACAGAGATGGACTTGTACCTACCTATCCACCTAGTATTTATTTTCCGTGGGTCCTTGATCTTGTGATGATGCCACCGGGACTATGAGGAATGCGTTACTTGGTGTTGACTCGAGAAGATCTCTCCAACTACGTGGAGGGATAAGCACTACGAACGAAGACTACAGAGAACATATGTAGATTCGTACTGGAAGATATCATCTGTCGTTATGGATATGTTGGAAGATTATGAGCAGATAGAGGCGAGTTGAGAGGTGCAGAAGCGAAGGAGTTCTTTGCTCGTTATGGAGTAAAGCTTCGGCTTACTACTACCATGAATCCAGAAGGCATTGGTAAGATTTTCGAGGACATCCTTCTATTGTTCACGCTTTAGTGAAAGCATGTGATGGTAGGCCAGAGAATGACCGAGATTACTTCCATTTGCTTTGTGGGCTAATAGAACTACACACTGTACTACGATTGGTTATATGTCAGTTGAGCTTATGTTGGAGCAGAAGCCAATCATGCCTGTTGAGGAGGACTTCCTACGTGGACTACGCTATCGTGGAAAGATGTTATAGATCATACTTCACTCCTTGCTTTACGAACTAAGCAGTTGGAGCGAAGGGAGGAGGATCTTGCTGAGGCGCAAGAGAAGCTGAAGGTGGCTCGAGTTAGAAACAAAGTGCATTTCGACAAGACTCATCGACTACGATCAAAGCCAATACGTGTTGGTGATTGGGTTCTGGTGTATGATAGCACGTTGGAGAACCAGCATTCTACACTTCGTAAGTTCTCGCGAAGATGGTCCGGACCTTATGTTGTGCTAGATGTTTATGAGAATGCCACTTATAGTTTACATGAGATGGATGGTACTCCTTTGAAACTATATGTGGCTGGCAAACGAGTGAAGTTGTTCAAACAATGTGGAGGATCAATAGATTTATTCAACTTTCTGGAGTCTGAGCAGAGTTGACGAGAGACGAAGACGAGACTACTCAAGAGGCTGAGGCGGAGGAGAGTGATGATGATGAAGAGCAGACAGAAGGATGAAGAGGTTGGCACATGCTAGAGGATGTGTAGGTTTAGAAGGGGTGGATGTCGTGATGTGAATTATTCCACATAGTAAATAATTCATCTCTCACTTAGAAGTTAGTATCTCTAAGTGAAGTTAAGACCTCATAGAAGTCGATTCTGCAGAAAGTGAGCATTCAAAAATCTGAAAACACCACGGCGTAGGTCTCGTCACGATGATCACCGTGGTATGTTCAAAAGTTGCAAACGGAGTTACAGACGAAAAGTTACTTGGAGTTCTTCTACAAGAATTTTGATACCAAGAAATTGATCATAAATCTGAGTGAGTTCGAAAAATATATTTTTGATTTTTTTCATGTAAATTGTAGTATGTAATATTTGTTTGCATTTCGAAATGCACAAAAAGACCATGTCTAGAGAAAGTTATGGCACTTCGCGTTAGTGAAGGAAAGACGAAATACCGCACTTTATTAGCATATCAGCTTAGAAACTGGTCTCTAAAACCAGTTGTGAGATCAGCTTCCGTGGTGTAGCTGAGAAACTTGTAGGAGGAGGTCTCTGGATCAAATCCCTTCAGACTCACAACCGGCTTGGAGTAGGTTGGCCTCTTCGGGAGAATATGAGGGGCACAAAGTTACTTAGGGGTGGGACACTAGATGTCTCTTAAACGTACCGTGAATTGGAGACGCCTTCGTCTACCTCTGCACTAGTGTAGTCACTTGGTGTGGATGCTAGAGGGAGTTTACCACCGGATTTTGAAATGGACCTTATGCAAGAGGACTAAGCTCGTCTTTGGATTATCGGAGTCACTAGTACGAATTCGGTTGCGGCCCTCTAAGTCTTGGGGTAGCGAGATGGCATCAAAGATACTCCAAGACGGTACCAAATCTTTTGTAGAAAAATGAACATCTCGTCATATTATTCACTTGGGTCAAAAATTCAAGTGAAACTGATACTTGAGGCAATACTTACGACATTTCAAAGTTTAAGGGGGTCAGAAAACGACAATGGTGATAACTCGGGCTCCACGTGTCATAACGAGATGATTCCGTTGACCAGAGATAGCCATGGTGGAGTTACTTTGAGTGGAGGTGTCAGAGGCTGATTGTACAGCCGAATCAGTGGCCGTCCGTACAGATGAACCTACGAAAGCTTGTGAACTAGTCTTCTTATGTGTAGATTTATTAGCAGTGATTTATTTTGTCTGCTGCCATCTGTTTAAGGCATCTTTTATCCCTGCCAGGTGACACTGAAGGTTATGTAAGGTGGAGGAAAACCTAGAGAGGTGTACTCCAGATAGAGAGAATTCTCAGAGCATTGTCGAATTATCAAGGTACTGTGCAGAGACTATCGAGTAGAGAATTGAAGAGCTAGGAGAGGATTTTACAGAGGTTACGCCTGGAGAGATTTTCTGATTGATCAGAGTTTTGACATCTAGGTACTGAGAGTAGAGAACAAAATCGAGTAGAGAGGAGACCAAAAACTTGTACGCACATCTTTCTGAATAGAAAACGGGAAGCTTCTAGGTGAACGCGCTGGTGCTTCACAGGAGCAGTTTTCTGATATTCTAAGTTATTGAGCGTGAGATTTACTATCTGAAGTGATCTGGAGTTGAAGATTTACTTACACGTCGTGAATCGAAATCGTGGTGGTGTGTTTTCTTGCGATCCGTATTCCTTGTGTGGTTTTCACTCTCTTTTTCACGATCACATCACAACTAGAAGGTTCCACCCTTCTCAGGAAACTCTCACCTTGACAACGGGAATTCCCAACTCTTCTACCTTGAGTGCGCTTCCGGCTGAAAGACGTCCTCTCTTACTTGCTCACTGTGATTTTACTTCTGCGCGCTTCCAATGTCCTCTCCAATCCTAAATCGAGAAGCAACAAAGAGAGCTATGGTGCGAGTGCGCCTCTGCTTCCTGATCTTCTCTTCGCGATTAGGTAATGGCTCGACTGCTCTAGACCTACCTACTACGATGGTGACTGCACGATAGATATACCTAACCTTACATAGTCGGTGTGTTGATGGTACTTCCCGTGGTTGTAGTCACTGTCTTCCTGGAAGCGTGCTCTGTTTTCCGGCTTCCGACTTCGGAAGAAGTCGACTTCTTCTCATGAATTCGTCGTTAAGATCATCTTCCCGCTAAGTAGAGTGTAATCTTAAGTAATAAGGTTACTTCAATTATTAAATCATAAACTTAAAATTTTCAAAAACATCTCCAATCTTGCAAATTGTGGACAACACAACAATACTATTTTCACCGGTCTTCTCCGACAAGCTACCTAAACACTCAACTTTTTGACTTTCTACGGTTCGTTGATATGAGGACGATTCAAGATGAACCTTCCAACAATGGATAGTTCTACTGTACAAGCTTTCCAATAAGGTAAGGCATGCACACAACAAGTAACCAATGAGCTCAAGATGTGATCCAAAGACAAAGATACCCCGCTGTTAGAGATTTCTAATCAGCAGCTTTGACATAGTATAATGTCTTATCTGAGTACGATCTCCGTTATAAATTCACAACATAGATCTTTTATCTCTTTGGCAGCACTTTCATGAAATTCTACCTCCAAACCTCAAGTCGTTTGGTCGAAGTTAGCCAAGTAAGTGAAATCATTCTTCTCCTTCGAAACCCACAATGTTATAATCTGAACTTTGACAACCTTGTGCTCTTGCCTCTAACTTTCAACTGGGCTCAAACTTCACAAGAAATTCTCTCTGACCCTTCACTACTGCTCTCTGAAATTTCAGCTTCAGATGCCAAACCAGTTGTCCGAAATGGACCAAGCCTTTCGTCTTTGCTAACTTATGAGTTTTACAGACCATGGTGGCTAAAATCCATGACCTCAACACCTTCTTTTAACCAAATGAACTGAAATTTCCCATGCATTAAGTTGATAGGACACACTCCAATCCTGAAAATTTTCACTTAGAGATTCGATCCCATGCTCATGGAACAACTCAATCCTTGAATCTAAGAAAAACGGTTTTACTTCTATCTCTCAACTGTCACGGCCAACTTCAATCGATCATTTCAAAATTGAATCCAATCCTAATGTAGGACTATTTTACATCAGTGCAACTAGCACAGCGTCAAAAATCCAATCCCGTTGACAACACCGAAAGATCATATCCCAAACTCTCAAGACATTCGAGAACGTGATTTGGGATATCGATTCGACCCTCTAACTTTGAACGATCATAACATCATGATAAAAGATCCAAATTGATCAATCTTCGCCTCTAGATTGTAGCCCAGATTGATTACAATGACACGAGAATATACAAGATTCAATACAAGTCAAGATGATGACTTTGAATCGATCTACGATGAAAGATACTACAAAAGAGAATGAGGAAGTTATTACTTGATAACAGTACTCTTAACCAAAGTTCCTCGCGATCCATGCACGATAGACTGATCTTTTGCTGACAGTGACATCAGATATCAACCTTGATGTTGAAAGGGACATTGGCTGGAAAGTTCAAGTCCATTCACTCATCAAAGTAATATATACACAGTCAGATCTCAATTCTCTCCATACGTGACGATTAGATCAGATCAGCAGAGTAGACAGATCCATCACCCTCCTCATGAACTCATCACCAAAGTAGAAAACGAACCACTGTCAAAAATGATCATGATGGATGTAGTGAAGCTTGAGATTGAACGGATTCAGAAATGAAAGACCCGGAACTCAGATCAGTCCTCCATCCACAAATATAACTCTCGTAGCTCCTCACTCGTCAAGTAAGACACAATAAATTACTGTGAGATACTGTGACAGCAGTTAGGTAAGTCACTTTGAGATAACAGCAATTAAGTACCAGTAGTATATTAACACATATTCTTTGTAGAGTAGCATGAGTCGAGGCACTTTCAGTTTGTACCAGTTCTGAAGACTAAATAAAGCTCTGCACATTTCATCTCATAATATTTTCGTTAAATTCTCCTTTTGGTTAGTTTTAACAGAATGATCTGTTATCAGTTCTATAAGCTCGTAGTATTCTGTTGTGGGAGATAAAGTTCCATATTCTGAGAAATCAGTTCTCAGTTTTGCAACAAAAAAGATAAGTAGCGGAGAGAGCGGGCAACCCTGTACATATCATACATGGTTAACAAGAGTCCATCGCACAATCAACAGGGCAAGACAAAATTATGAACCTTACCAAAACGATCAGAAGCAACCACCAGGAAGAGAGAACGACTGCGAGGAACAAGACACAAGAACACACGCATATTACAGTTTTGACCAAAAGTAACTAAACCTATATGTATCACATTAGAAGCGATCGAGGAGCTACAAGTACTATCACTTTTTGTGAAAGCATCCAATTATCCTCCCGAAGTTTGAGCTCTCGTTCGATTGTTTTATTTTTTCGAGGTGAGAAAATAAAGTGGCTGCGAGCCAATGGGCCACAATCTTCTGAGTAGGGTCCATACTCCGGTATTCCTCTTTCCTGAACTTTTGCCTTTCTCACTTTTTGAGTGTTCAGCTCCTATGTTGGAGGAGGTCCGTATTCTAACACTGATGATGGATTATTAATAGAAAATGTCAAAGCTGATACTGTCAAACTGAATATCTTTCTCCACGGCCTTGTACAGTGAAGGAACCGAGGAGAATACAGTCTCCTGCAGTATAATTTTGCCTTGTACAGTGAAGGAAAGAGGGGAATACAGTCTCATGTAGTGTAAATTTAAATTATTCAGTAGACTGGTTTCGAGAATTAATGCAAGTCTAAATTGGAAGTGAAGGAAGCGGGAAAAATATATAGTCTCTCTGTGTGTATAAATTGAAGGAAGCGGGGGAGTATACAGTCTCTGTGGTTGGTTTCGTGATGCAAGTCAAAGACAAATTTAAATCTAAATTTAAATGTCTAAATTAGAGTTATTAAATTAAATTTCTATATTTAAAATATTAAAGTTTAAACTACTCTTACCTAAGCGAAACACATGACCTCCGGAAACAAGAAACCCATAAGCGCTATGAGTTTGACTGTAAGTATCCAACTATAAGTAAAGTTTTTTTGACGAATGAAAACGGGAGTAGGGTTTGAACCCGTAAGCTAATAGTGTTCGAGATAGTCAGGGCTTGCAGAAAGCGCATAGTACTCCGATCAAAACCTGGAGAGGTACGTGTGGAGTGCGGGAGGGAGAGGAGAGAGTGGGCAAGGATTGCGTTAGAAGAGGATGGAGTGAGATGAGATGGGGTGGGTTATTTTTTCAGATACTTCTCTTCGTCTTTTGTTTCTCTTTCTTTTGGTTCTAGAATTGACACATTCTGTGAAGAAATGAGTGAGTATTAAATATTCTTGGGTTTGTTTTGTAGTTTTAGGGTTCCATGTTTTGTTTAAGGTTTTTGAGAGATTTTTGAGAGACTTCTTGCTACTTTTAGTATGTTTTATCTCTATATATCATGTTTCTTCTTTTTAGTGGATTTTTCTTCTTTTTTTCTCTTTTGAGATATTTTTATTACGAGTATCGTTTGGTTGGATATCGTTCTTTTTTTAGCTATGAGTACTCTCTCTCTCATGATATCGAGACTGATTCGAGACACACCATGCCCGATGTGCAATCAGTTATCTACCTCGCAAGGGATGAAATCTCATGTGAAAAAGATGCACAAGAGCTATGATAGGACCACATGGGATGCCCAGGTTAGCCGAGAGAGGAGGTCTACACGTGTCGTCATTATGGCACCGTTAGTCCTTCTTCTTGGAGTTTCTCTTGAGTCGTTGAAATGGTTGAGAGTCCACTCTGACACTATTCTGAGATTGTTCGGGACCAGTTTCCTTATCCGCGTCTGTTCCATCCATTACCTCGTGTTCTTCATGATGAGATGAGACATGCATTCTGTCTACCCCTTGACATGTTGACACGGAACACCGGGACGAGACGACGTGGTTATTGTTTTTTTTACTTCGTCGTGGTTGCCTCCGTTATACTCGAGGTGGCAGAGGAGACATCGGGAGGTGACGGTGTCTTCGGAGATTCAGTGTAGGTGATTGGGCGGCCTTACAAGAGGAATCAGTACGTGCGATACGAGAGGAGTGAGTTTGCCTCTACACGTGATGTCCATCTTTCGCTCGCATTCGACGTTGTAGGATGTTAGATCAGGTTGGAGAGTAAATAGAGCTGCTAGAGCATTGCATCCTTTGTAAGTGACATGTCATACTGAGGAAGCGGTCACTTCGTTGCGTCTCCTTCATCCCCCACGGGATGATCTCTCACCACCTGAGGTTCAAGACTATCAGTCAGAGGAGCCATTATGTCTCGATAGATTTTTGTTTGCCCAAGCTTTGTTTACGACTCCACCTCTATCTTTTGGAGGTCTGTCTGGGATGGTCTACGAAGGTGAGATCATCCCTTTAGCCTTGGAGATATACGGATCAACAACTTTAGAGTTTGACGTCTTCCTTCGAGATTGTGCTAGAGCCTACCATGAGAGATGCCAGGAGTATCACTTTCTTTTTCTTTTTGTACTACGTTTTTTAGACAATGAGTTTCTATTGCTATACAGAGAGCTTTAGCAGGCACGGTCCACAAGAGAGCAATTGCAATAGACGATGCTACTTCATGTGCACCTATTGTATGCAAGACCTCCGACTTATTTGTGTATGATATTATAGAGACGGTAGGCAACCTTAGAGCTATTGATAGCGAGGTTTAGCCAGGTGTTCTTCCCTTTGGGACGTTAGTTGCTTGGTCCTTCGTGTCCTTCTTTCTCTTGTAAGGTTTGATGGTATCTTTTCATCCGTTGGCTATTCATTGCGTCGCGTGTTCACCCTCTGATTGGAAACTTAGAAATTGCATCAGAGGGAAAAAAGCCTACGGGCATCTAGATCATGAGTATTCCCGTAGGAGACGAGCCGAGTACCTCAAAAGATACTTGTTCTCATGAAAGATGTCAGAAATTGGCTTGATCATACTCCCAATACGATTATTACGCTTGATCATACCCCTCTTAATGTTTGGTTGCTTGATCATACCTGACGAGTTATTGATTGTAGAACCAATCATTTTATTTGTTGATTCATCACTGTGATGGTGAGAACAGAGGGGGTCTGCTTCCGTTTCAAGTCGCTCTTCCACTCAGAATAAGTGGAAGTGACGTATCGGATTCTGATCTTAATTTAGTACTTTCAACCTTGACTAAATATCACTGTAAGTCAAAATATTTAATATTAGAAACACGTGAGACTATTCATATTCTCAATCGTTTAATATGTGCAATCTCACATGTGAGTATATCACAAAGTGACTGGTTCTACAGGCAATAGCGAGTCAGGGGTGTAATCAAGCCATACATAGTTAAGAGGGGTACGATCAAGCTCACTGAACCTACTGGGGGTGTGATCAAGCCAATTTCTGTAAAGATGTTGACTGTGACTCACCGGGCGACCTTTAACACGCCCTAGTAATCTCTCTTCATGCATTCACGATTACTACTCGTTTGCAGCTGGAGGCAACTTGCTCGTGATTTGGGAGGATCTCCGATCTGAAAGTAAACTTACATGAATAAAGTGAATGGCTTGCCGTCAGATTCCTAATTGCGTTCCGATCCGGAACCGTATGGATGTCAATTTAAGGAGGCAGAAACTGAAGTGGCTTCATCATTTCGTTTTTCTTGGCGATCAAGATTGTGGTAGTGCCACGTGTAGCAGGAGATATCGTCGCGTCGAAAGGCTATGTTTCGTCAACTATGGGGTGAGACCAGTTGGAGGTACCTGCCTCACAACCGTCCAGGAAAGAACTGTGTCTTTCCAGCCGATTTCAGTCGCGTGTAATCTGGACGCTGCGGATCTTGAGTTCACGAAGCAACTGTTTGTTTAATTTCAAGATAGAGCCGGTCAAGTCTGCAATCGTCAGTAGTCAATCCAGTAGAATCGTTGCTGATGTACTACGAGACAGGTTGAATACCGTCGCGGATCAGTTCAATGATGTCCCAATTCTCTACAGTGTACAGTTGGAGGCTTCCGGTCACATTTTCGCGGCAGAGTGAAGGCGTTCCATGGAAACGAAAGATGACCCCGAGAACCAATAACGGTGGCTTGCAAGGACAGGTTCTGATAATATATAGCGTATCATCGAAGAATCAATGTTCAGACGTGAAACTTTGGGCACCACAACAGTCTGATAATCTATTGATCGATATATTAGTCGATCCTGGAACGACGTTGAACAGCATAACAGATGGATGCTCGGAGCTGGAAGAGCTGGATCTAAATTGTTCAGCTACAAGACGGTCCCCCATGACTACTTGGCTGAAATCAACCAGAAAAAAATTGTAACTCGGTAAGCTGGAGAAAGCGTCAGACCTTCCAGGGACATGGAATACCAGAGATTGATGACCTTCTCGTTACTCAAGCTATTTCGATAGATTTCTGTGAGGACATTAGTTTATACATGGAGATGACTAGCTGCGATTACAAGCGGTGTGTACAAACTGAAGAAACAGTAATGAATGGCCATTAAGACGCATGTTAGAGAACCAAAAGAAGTGAATACTCTCTCTAATATAAGATATATTAGTAAAAGAATGACTCATCATCTCCCAAGAGAATTGTTATATACTCTAACCTATGGACAAGAGTTCAGTCATTAGTCATAGAGATGTGAGTGTAGATGTGTCTATAGAGGTGACTATAGACGTGACTGAACTTAGATGTGACTGAGATTAATATACTAGACATTATCTTTAACACCCCCTCTTAATGTCTGTGGTACTGAATATACACCAAGTTCAAGTCTCAATTTTTGAAACTTGTTTGAAGACAAGTGCTTGGTGAATATATCAACAGTTTGGTCATCTATTGTTACCCATTGAGTAACAACCTCTCCTGAAATTATTTTTCTCTGATGAAATGGACTTGCACTTCAATGTGCTTTGTTCTAACATAGTGCATTAGATTTCTCGCGAATGCTATTGCACTCATGCTATCAGTCCAGACTACTGTTGGAGTGTCTTGGTTCACACCTACATCCTCCAACATCCATCTTAGCCAAATGGTCTCTCGTGCTGCATTACACAGATCACGATATTCTACTTCAGAGGAGGATAAAACAATAGTTGGCTGCTTTTTACACTGCCAAGTGATAGCACCTCCTCCCAGTATAAATGCAAATTTGGACATTGATTTACTATCTATAGAATCGTCTGCCCAATCAGCATCAGTAAACCCAACAAGTCCAAGTGACTTATCTGAGCTATATCTGAGTCCATAGCTGGTAGTTCTCCTGAGGTAGCGCAAAACTCTCTTTGCTGCCTTCATATGCATCTATTGTGAGAGACTCCATATTCTGACAGAGTTTGCTGACTGCATAAAAAATATCTGGTCTTGTAGTGACATCCAAGTAAATTAACTTCCCGATCAGCTTCCTGAACTCTGTTGCATCTGCACTCTCGTTATCAACATAAGAACTTTGTCACTCTTTTGAAATAACCATAGGAGTAGGCGCAGGCTTGCACTTCTCCATCTGAAAATCTTGAAGTATACTTTTTGTGTATCTTGCTTGAGTGAGATATAACATATCGTTGTCTTCAAAAAACTGAACTCCAAGACAAAAGTTGAGAAGTCCTAGATCCTTCATATCAAACTCTTCTAGTAAAGCTTGCTGAATCTTCTATACTCCTCCTTGATTACTTTCGGATATTATCAGGTTATCCACGTATAGTAACAGTAACATAATACCTTGAGAAGTAATCAAAACATAGAAGTTTGGATCACCTCTTGTACGAGAGAAGCCTTGCTGCTTCAAGAAGGTGTCTATTCTTGTGTACCAAGCTCTTGGAGCTTGTTTGAGGTCATACAATGTCGTATGCAGCTTGCATACTAATTGTTCACCTCCTTTACGAACAAATCTAGGTGGTTGCTGCAAGTAGATATCTTCTTGAAGAATCTCATTAAAAAGTGCATTTTTAACATCCATTTTAGACATTTCCAACCATGTAGTTTTGCAAGAGCACATAGAACTCGAATGGAGTTAAGTTTTACCACAGGTGTGAAGGTCTCTTGAAAATCTTCTCCTGCAGTCTACAAGTAACCTCTATTGAGAGGTACAAGGAGAGCCTTGTACCTCTCAAATAGATCCATTCGCATATCTCTTGATCTTATAAATCCACTTACAGCCAAGTGCTTTTTTGTTTGATGGAAGAGGTACTAGGGTCCAGGTTGCATTTTTGAATAATGCATCATATTCTTCCTGCATTACACGTCTCCATTGATCTTTGCTGAAAGCCTCCTCGAATGAAATAGTTTCTCCAACACCTTGAACTTCAACCAGGAGAATATAATCCTCTAGCCTTGTTCTGATGGGTCTCCTTAATTGAGCAGCAAGATTCGAATCTGGAGTAGTCTGATGTATGAGAAGCGAATCTGCTGTAGTCGGACCTGGTTCAGTAACTTCAACATGTGTAGGTGGTGGTTCTAGTTGAGTTTCTTCTTCTTCTTGATTATCTGAAGTAGGTGTTTGGACTGAGAGAGGTGGCAAGTCAGAAAGATGATGTTGTGAATTTCGAGATGGAGGGACCTCTAAAAAACACTACATCTCTACTGATAATGATCTTTCTTGCAGCACTCAAGAGCCTATATCCTTTTTCTCTTGCTGGATATCCTATGAAGGTACAGATTTGAGATCTATCATCAAACTTTTGGAGTAATTTTTGAGGAGTTCTAGCATATGCTTTACATCCAAAAATTCTAAGGTTAGAGAGGTCTTGTTTCTTCCATGTGAAAGCTTCGAATGGAGTTTTGTTGTTGACAACATTTGTTGGACTCCTGTTCAGAGAAATCATAGTATTCACAGCTTTAGCCCAAAGGTCTTTTGGAAGATCTTGCTCAAGGAGAAGACTTCTTGTCATCTCCACGACAGTTCTGTTCTTTCATTCAACCACTTCATTTTGTTGAGGCGTGTAAGTTGTAGTCAACTGTCGCAATATCCCCTTCTGAGCAAAATATTTATCAGCAACCTTGGAAGTGAACTCTCCTCCTCTATCACTTCACAGACTCTTCACTAGCTGTCCAGTTTGTCTTTCCACCATTTTAACAAGCTGTTGAAGATGCGAGAGTCCTTCACACTTTCTTAACAAGAAGAAAATCTAAATATATCTCGAGAAGTCATCAACAACCAGCATGAAGTACTTAGAACTTCGAAGCGAAATTGTCTCAGTAGGTCCATAGAGATATGTATGTAACAGCTGAAGGATCTCTATTGCTCGTGTTGCAGTAGATTTGAAGAACTTCCTTCGCGTCTGCTTAGACTTGAGATAAACTTCACACGAAGTGTTAACAGAGACTAGTTTGGAAACACCAAGGGCCAAGTCCTCATTAAACAACTTATGCATTTTCTGATAGTGTAAGTGTCCAAGTCGAACATGTCATAACTGACTCATATTTGTTACAGTAGCTAGAACTGGTACAACCAAAGATAAGACTTGTAACTCATACAAGTGGTCAACCTTCAGCCTTGTAGCTACTACAGATCCTTGGTCGAGAATGAAACAGCCTTGTGCAATGACATCAAATGATAATTGAAATCCTTTTGCAGCAAATTTACCAACACTCAAAAGATTGTGCACCACTCCTGGTAAAAACCAGACACCTCCAATGGTTCTTATCTGACTTGAAGGTAGCTTAATACGGATGTTACCTTCTCCATGGACTTGATATCTCTTATCATCGTCCTGACGTATCTCTGGTCCATTCAAAGGATGAAAATCTTAAAACCACTCCTTCTTTGATGTGATATGATTCGATGCTCCAAAATCAATCCATCATTGTTGGTCATGTGCGTCTGTATACATGGTAGTGAAGAATAGCTTCTCTTCATGATCAGATGTATGTACGAAGTTACCTTTGTTGGTGTTTGAACGTTGATAGAATGTCTTCTTCCGGCACTCATACGTGAAATGACCACGTTTCCTACAGTAGTTGCAATTCTTAAGTTTTGGTTTGTTGAAGTTGCCTTCTGAGTCTCATTTGTTGAACTTGCCTTGCTTGTTGTCCCAATGCTCTTTTTATTTGGTTGTGAGTCTTGAGATCTACCATGTTTATGATCTCTCCTCTTGGAGAAGAAAGCAGCATCAATAGTGGCAGTTGCTTGAGTAGACTTAGCCTCGATGTTTATAGCTTCTTGCAAAGCTAGTGTCTACAGTTCTTCGAATGTGATAGGCTCTTTGCGTACATCCACAGCTTTAACAAAATGCTCGTGTGGTTCCGGTAAGCTCTGGAGCACTATCAACACCAAGTCGTCTTCGTCTATACCTCCACCCAAATTCTTCAGTTGTTGTACCAACGCTTTAACTATTGAAGTGCTCTTCGAGTGAGACGCATGCAGCCATTTGCGAAGTATTCAACTTTCTCCGTAGCATTCTCTTCCTCCCTCGAGTTACTCCTTCGTGCTTCTTGGTGAATGTATCGCAAGCATCTTTTGAAGTTTCGTCTCCAAGATATCTAAGACTTCCGAGTCTTTGATGGTCATGTTGATGATGACAAGTACTTGTTGATCTCTTTTGTTCCAAGCTTTGACAAGTACTGGTGATTCAAAAGGTCTTTCTTCATCACCTAGCACTATGTCCCACAAGTCTTAGTTCTGGAAAATGGCTTGAACCTTTAAACACCATATTGGATAGTTTGTGTTATCCAACTTATGATGATCATGAAACAAGTTATCACTAATGTTAGCCATCGATAGAAAGTAAAGTAGTTGAGAAAAATCTAGAACTCTCCAAAGTGGATGTGGAGGTGGAAGTAGTGTCTATATTATAATCCTTTGAAATCTCGTCCACCATGGTAAAAATCTAAAAAATGTCAAAATCGATCGTTAAGACCTTCAAAAGTGCAGTCAAAGTTCCGTTGACCAAGAGTTTGCTAAAGTGTAACTTTTGTATACGAGCTCGGTTTGGATTGAAAGTTGAACCGTTGGAAAGCTCCTTCCAAATTCTTTACATAAAGATGGAGATTGTTCAATTCACTCTCAGATTTGCCTAATTCTATCTCTTTTTGACCAGAAATTTTTGTCTTCTTCTCTCTTTTCTGTTCAAGGTGGTGTGCTCACTCTATGTCTTTTTCATTCTCTGGTATCTCAATCTCCTTGCTAATGCTCATACCTTAACTCTGATACCATGTTAGAGAACCAGAAGAAGTGAATACTCTCTCTAATATAAGATATATTAGTAAAGAAATGAGTCTACTCATCATCTCCCAAGAGGGGGTTGTTATATACTCTAACCTATGGACAAGAGATCAGTCATTAGTCAGTCATTAGTCATAGAGATGAGACTGTAAATGTACCTATAGAGATGACAATGGACGTGACTGAACTTAGATGCGACTGAGGTTAATATACTAGACATTATCTTTAACAGTCGGGACTGCCGTGTGCACAGCAAAGTTTAAGCATGCAAGTAGATTACCACCAGGGTATATACTAAAACTATAAGACCTCCTCTCATGCTTAACTGACAGATTATGTAAGACTAACGCACGAAGATTGAGAGACTGAGAATTCTGAGATTGGACCTATGAAAATAGAAAAGAGAACAACCAAGCTTATTATCTTCTCCTCATATGTATATACATACTCTCAAGCTCATCAAGTTGATGGAATAGTAACACTTGGAGAGTTCCAAATAGAGAACAACCAAGCTTATTATCTTCTCCTCATACATATATACATACTCTCAAGCTCATCAAGTTGATGGAATCGTAACACTTGCAGAGTTCGATGACAATCCAGACATATATAGAAGGGACCAAAGAGCGCAAAGGTTCGCTGTTTGTTGTTCCACCTAAGACTTGCTCGAGATACCATTTTTGTTCCAGAAAGAATGAGCATATAACTCGACAGGAGCATTCTTTCCGCAAATACGGATTTCAGTTTTAGGAAGAATACACGGATCAAATCATTGGAAAGGAATCCCTTCTGGAACTTAAAGTACTTTGTGCGGTAAAAATAGCCAAAAAGTCGAAGAATATCTCGTAAGCATAAACCATAACCTACGCAAAACCGTATCCACCGATATATTCGACTCTTTCAACACGTAAAAATGCTAGTTCATATAGACCTGCAGAAGGAATTGGGATTTAAACTATGTACACGGTACGATTGACGACAGACGACGACGATCCGCGCGTGGTTCTGTGTCCACGCGGATATATAAAATGAACAGAATCACGTTTAGTGTTTCTCTCAAGATTTTAGTTCTAGTTACGCGGAACCGAGACAGAGAGAGCATACTGAGGACAATGGTGTCAGCGAGAATGTAGGATTCTTCTAAGGTATTGAAACCAGGTTCTTGGTAAACTCCTTTCAAAAAGGAAGATGATGTTGTTGATGCTTCCTGATACTAGGCTATCCTCTGTCTTTAGTCAGGAAAGTCTCCTATTGCCTCTGTCACAGTCCGCTTCGTTTTATTTCGGGTTCATGCATGCTATAGAGCTTTCCTGGTAGGTTTGCTACTCTGAAATGTTCAGACATTTCTTTGTGCAAGTTTTGCTTGTTTGAATGGTATTTCCTGTACCAAGTGATCTTAAACACCTTCTTTCTGTATATGCTGGATTCGAATTGCTCAAGTTGAGCTTCGCTGTGTCCCGTCGATGGTTCAAAACCAAATTCTTCACGCACCGCTACTGATGCAGTACGTACCAGAAGAGGTGCCGACCATAAACCGGAGCTCTTGCAACTGGATAGCCCTCCTTCCGAGTTATTTGTTTGGTATTAATTAGCATCCCACACAGCAGCTCCATATGAATTCGAATTTAGTGCGTGTAGTGTGCAAGAAAACAATTCCTAACGTAGATGCATATGTTACGTGTCTGCAGTCAAGAAAACAAGCCAAATTCCATTTACCTTACGAGAGGTCCTCCCACATCCAATACTCTGAGAATTCCAACCCTAGATACTGTAGGTGGAACATTCTCGGAATGGCGCCTAACCCGCACTTTCGGTTGAGTAGTGTTCAGAACTTTC
This sequence comes from Asterella californica, assembly GCA_036924285.1. NCBI lineage: Eukaryota > Viridiplantae > Streptophyta > Marchantiopsida > Marchantiales > Aytoniaceae > Asterella > Asterella californica. The sequence continues at coordinate 20,276,495 of JAYKYS010000008.1, forward strand.
ATGAACTATATCTATATATATATATAGATATAGGGGAAAGATAGAGTACCCCCTTGGGTAAGTTACGCTATACCCATGGACCCATATGGGTGACACGTTTTACTTTGAAACTCCTTTATCTTTTGGATTAGATTTGTAGCAGGGAGGTTATTTTTTTATTTAGAACAGAATGTTATCGAGTTCGATCTTTTACTCTCCTTGAGGGTGCTTGTACACTCAATTCATGCGGCCGCAGGCCGTTGTCTTTAGAGTCCTTGATATCTCGAAAATATCCTCCATCTGGATTTAGGTGTTACAGTTGAGGAGCAATTTAGGGTTTAGGGTACACAAGATATACTCGTACTGGTATAATAGCTATCTTTCCATAGGTACCCAGAGGGTAGCAGCGTAAGTTACCTTTGAGGGTGTAGGATAACCGACCTTTTATATATATATATATTGCACACGGAAGAAGATCTCGAGAAAGGACTTTCGAGGACCCACTAGTCCCAATGGCATGTTCGATTCCCAGTGACGATTACTGATCTTGGGGTATCTCGTCTCCTCATCAGTGGAGACATCATAAGCTCCACGGAATTTAATTTCTGAGAGACTCTGACCATGCAGTTTTATGGATATCCGACGAATAAGACTAACTGATAGACTAATTACCACATGTGTACTCATAGAGAGAAAATGTACAAATGGTTTACGTGCGTGTATAATTAAGCCGTAGTCTTGTAGACGATAACCATATTATGCATGTGTTGTGAAAGCAACTTGAAGTTCAAGTCACGTTGACAACATGATGCATATTACCCTCAAATGGTAAGGAATTACAGTAAAGTGAGTTCCAGACGGATGAGCATAGTGACATATATTGAAATATATTCTCTCTTGCTTAATTCCAATTTCGGAACGTTAGTGTCATAATTTGTCTACGAAGTCATTGTCAACCACGTTGAATTGGTTATTGCTGAAAGCTAGAAGTTGGTGACATGAAGTAATCAGCGAAAATCAGACAACGGGATCTATGGTTAGAGTAAACATATCAGAAAAATGTGTAGATTCCCAGTTCTGACTTATGATCAGTCAGCTAGTGTGTCTTGTTGATCTTAAATAGAAAAAGGGCAGTCCGGTTCACTTGAGTGGGACCGTACTTACCCATGCTCACTGTGTACGTAATAGCACGTGGACGAGTTACAAACCGTGTCGACATTTGACCTTCAACATGGTGTACTTTATAGGAAGCTTAAGACTTTCCTGTGCTCTATCCCTTTCAAGAATCTAGCTAATATAGTTTAGAGGAGGTGACTAGCAGCTTCTCCTGTGCAGCGGGATGCAACTCACCGAAGAGACTGCAACGAGGTAAATAATTTGATATGATCTACTACTAGTGACACACCGTTCGACGTCCTACTATGACTCAGATACTGTGTTTCTAGATCATCAGGGTTCCAGCCTTCATGACTGGTTACTGAAGGATAGAGTTGTGAAAGATGTGGCAAGTGAAGTGAGAATGAATTAGAAAGAATGGCTTGACTTCAATTCCTAGCTGCGGTTGGAACCGAATGATTCTACAGTAACTGAGGAGGCTGAAAGTGGAGTGGCCTCATCATGTCATGGTCCTCGTGGTCGAGAATGTGGCAGTGCCACACGTACCCAGGAGCCGTCGTGGGGTCGAAAGGGTATGTGCCTCCAGCTCTGGGTGAGATCTGGACTACCAACCTCACAACCGTCCCAGGGCGAACCAGGACAGTGTCTTTCCAACCGGTTTGAACCGCATCTGCAGGCTGTGGATCTTGCGTGAAGCAGCTGTCTGCTTGTGGATACGGCTGCTCAAGTGTGCACCCACCAGCATTCAGTCGAGTTAAGTTGAATGCTTGCTCGTGAACTACGAGGAAGTTGACAAGATGGAGATGGATGGGGTGAGCATTGTTGGGGATCAGGTGAGTGATGTCCCAAACCTCTGTCGTGTACAGCTGAGGGGTCTCAGTCACATTGTCCCTCCAGCGAAGGCCGTTCAGCAAAAACGTGAGATCTGGAGGAACGATGAGTTGCAAGGACACGTTTCTGTAGGATGTAGCATTATTGGCCAAAGCATCAATGGCCGGAGGTGAAGCGATGGAATCGGGCACCACGACAGTCTGATTAGTCGCTCCCCCGACGACGTTGAACTGCATAACATACCTGGTGCTCGGACCACTGTTGATCACGTTCCCAACTGGGAATGGAGCTCCGGCTGAATTGTTCAGGTACACGACGGTGCCGACTTCTAATTCGCTGAAATCCACCAGAACATCAACTCGGTAAGCTGTAGGAATGGTGAGATTTGTCACCGTAAACGGAGTCCAGACGTATCCACCATCTGTGCCAATCTGAAGAAAACTCAGTCTGCTGTCGCTGAAGGAGAGAGTGAACACTCGTCCATTAGCCCCATTCAGTATACGGAAGCGGTAAATGTTTCTCGTAACATTGAGGTACGGCCATGCTTTGCCGTTGACGAGAATCGTATCACCGAAATAATCTGGACACCAATTTGGATGCACAGTCGGACTGAAACCAATATCCGGGAAGTTGATGGAGCCATTCGGGAAGAACTGCTTGTCCTGGATCACAAGAGGAACCTCGTATTCTCCTTGCGGCAGATTTTCAAGACCTTCTTCTTCTCCTCCTCGTATTATGTAAAGTCCCGCGAGTCCCGCGGCCACGTTCAGCCGACTCATTCCGACAGTGTGGTCATGATACCACAAAAGAGTTGCAGGCTGCTGATTCGGGTATGTGTTGTTTCTGGTCACGAAAGTAGGTCCCGTGTCACCAAGGGCCGTGTACCAAGCATCCGGATGTCCATCGTATTGGCTCTCCGCATCAGCTCCGTGAAGATGAGTGATTATTGGAACTCCTCCTTGAGGTGGATTAGCTACATTAATGGTCGTGTCCACCACAAACATGTGATTCGTGTCCGTGATCTGATTTTCGAAGCGAACGAACGAAGAGACACCCCTTCTAGCCTCGAGAGTGGGTCCCGGTACCGTCGCTGTGGCTTGACTCGTTCCATAGGCGTAGAACGTTGTGTTGGGGAGATCCGGATGTACACTCTGCGAGTACAGACCAGCAGCACATGTACAGGTAAGTAAGTAACTCCTTACGTTGGGCTGTACCAGAAGCAATTCGCTTCTGGACAGGGCTAAGTGCGCGAGCATGCAGTCATGACAACGTTTACAATTATACGACCATAAATTTAAGCTCCACGCCGAGTTCACGACTTGTTTGTTGTGCTTGCTATATCTTCACGACCGTGAAGATATAACAAGCACTGCTTCTGGACTATACCCCGTGAGTTCGGACCAGAATATGTGCAATTTAAAGTACTCTGCTCGAAGTGGAAACGCTTGGCGTTGCATGGTTTCAGTCGCAACTCATCAACTGAGCAGTACTCGACCAGATGCACCTGACCGAAACCGAAACCGAAACCGAAATGCTACTGAATGAGGCTAACCAGACTAGCAATCAAAGAGTGTCACGTACGCATGCGCAGTCATGGCATTTGGACTACTGAAGCATAAATCTTGAGCCGAAGCACTAAAATTCCCGACTTCACACGAGGATCTGGCAGCGTTCAGAACAGCTCAGTGGAATTCTACTAGCAAGAAGCATATATATGTACATCACATGGTTGGACCTCAGTCTCTTCAGAGTTCCTGATTGGCAAATAATAAGTACGTACACGAGGACCTGACTGGGATTAGCGTACCTGAGAAATCCTGTAAGCACCCAAAACGAGCTGAGCACCTGTGGAAATCTCTATCACCGGAGGTATCGGCAACGGTTCCACAAAAGGTGTCAAGGACGGTGATGGAGATAGACTGTCACATACAGAATGAACATCATCCTGAGCTTGAATTATCGGTAGAGTGCAGAGTATCCCGAGAAGGAAAGCAGCTTGCCAAATTGAAGCTAGGGTACCCCGACTGCATCTCGATTTCTTCCCCATCATGATTTTAGCTAGCTAGTACCTTGAAACTGCACGTACACTCGCTAGAGTATACCTAGTTCTGAATTTCGAGTTGTACTCCTGATGGTACTACTAGCTAGTCTGGAACGAGATACTAATTTCGCCCATTCTTATACAGGTCAGAAGTTAGCTTTTTAGGTGCCGTGTATACGTATAACGTGTCCCTGAACACACTGCACTTTTGACCGACTCACAGTTTTAACTCACCCTCGATATGTCTGCTATGTTGAATTTCTCTTCCGAGTTGCTTCTGGGGAAGGAGCTTGGCAGAGAATGGCATGCGCAGCGTGGACCTTGGTCTGGGGATTTTCGCACGTGCGGAGGGAGGAACAGATGACGAAGAACAAGACATGCACTACATAGTACGCACTTACTCTAGAAGGTGAGGGGATATGCGCCGCTCGAGAGCGTTTCTCGAAGTTGACTGGCCTGAAGTCGAAGTCTATACTAGTGACGAAGGCACTTAGCAGCAAGTGTCCACATGTCGACTGGTCATTGCGATTGTGTGTACGTGGTGGTGACTTTTCAAACGAGACTGTTTTCTTCAGTGGTCATGCCTCGAAACTCAAATTCTCTCTCGGGGTTGTGATGACTAACATCTAGCTACTACAGCTAGACTCATCACCAATCGCAGGACCTGCCTTTGCTCGTGCACGGATTCCTTAAGCTTGTACGTTAACCCCCATGGCTAATTAGCTAGCTACTTAGTACAATATTAGCTCTTCCAACCTTATGCTTCATCCTCAACATCTACTCAATACACTCCGAACTTCTTTTGCAAACAACGGAAGTAATCGTCAACTGAGGCGAATAGATGTCGTTTTCTCCCGAGAATCAAGTTCTCCCAATTACTTTTGAGACCCTGAGGACCAGCTCAGATCGAGAAAATAAATTCTGCGTGTGCTAGGCTTTCAAACTTCGAATTCCATCCTCAACAACAGAAACATGTGAAGCATGCACCGAAATGGCATCCTGTTAGTTCTCAAGTACTGTACAGCTAAAGCAATAGTTCCCGCTGACATGTCTGAAATGGTTTAATTTATTTTTGTATGCATATACAAACCGAGTAGCTCGCACAATAATACGCGCTTCGAATATTTGTTGTGAGCTCTTTGAATTGGCGTTCAATCTACTTAAGCTTCAAACCCTGTTGTTCATGATCACTTGCTGTTATGGCTAGAGCTTTGCACCCTGCAGCTGAGGTAATTGCAGACCACGAGGCAGTGATTACCGTATTGAGTGGACATTGAACTTCCCCTATAATGGAACGGGCAATCTTTGAACCACTAATACTAGTCGCGCATTCATTTTGTTTATTATCTGGGGGCGCGAATTCTGGCTTCTATATATGTATTTTGATCTGTAAGGGCATGGCGGTTAAGTTACTTACAAAACACTAATGGGCTTCTAACAGAACAGGTTGAACATCAGCCTATGACGTCACGGACCAGCCAGCCTAGCGTGTTGGTGTTGCCCTCGAGGCTCAACCTCGACTGGAAGCTCGGGTCCGGGGGTTCAATCCTTGCTGGCGGCGGGGTCGGCATGTGGCGAGCGGGAGAACACATGGGGTGATGTAAGAGGTCTGTGGCAAGTCAAGACAAATAAAACATAAACATAAAAGCCTCCTACGGTAGGATGGGATGTTGGACAGTTGGAGCATCATATATAAGACATATGATGTGAGATGCAGTTTTGACCTTACAAGTTACAACCAGGAGGTCACGAGCGCTATCCCCCTCAGTTGACATTGTTGACGTTTAGTATATTCCGGATCCGGACACCTTTCTTGTCCCTTCCGACTCCTACGGGCTTCTCGGACTTAGAGGAACTTACATGTGGCAGTGTGACCACACTTTGGTCGCAGTTTATCGGCGATCGAGGCCTTTCGGACTTCGGCCCCGCCCTCCTAGGGGACGGAACGGGTTTACACCATACGTAGCAGAAATCAGACTTTAAAACTTGCACAATCCCCAACTGCGACGGTTTACCCAGTCCTCTCTGGACTTTCTGCCTCTAACAGCAGAACTCACCAGTGAAGCATCTACAGATATAAACAGGTTCTCCGCTCCGTTCGGATTGTCTGAGACAGAAAATTAGAATCGTTCGAGTGTTTTCGTAAATACTATTAGATAATGAAAGAATGACAGGCAAGTGACGAGTGAAGGAATGAGTGCTCCCAAAAAATGATTCCAGAAACCACTTCCTTCGTTTCGGCAGTTTAGCGCACTGCACGAATAGCAAAATCACAGAATGCAGCGAAATGCATGCCCGTCTCATCCGCCCAAGAGCTCCATTTGATACTGGAGCTTTACTGTGCAAAAGTAAGCATATGCCTTGCACCGCATCTAACTAAGAGGATAGCTTTTCAATTCTTTTCTTCCTTCCACATCCATCTTGGATTTCTCCAACTTACATGATACGTAGTGGAAACAGGAGGCTGATGTTGCACTCACACTTGCGACGCACGGCACCGACCGGCGGTCCCCGTGACGAGCCTATCCCCGCAAGTCATGATCCTGGATGTAGCTAGAGATCTAGAAGGTTATTTAGCTCTCCTAGAGTTTGTCAATGTTCTTCATCACGAGGAATACTCATCAATCATTCATTTCGAACGGCCAGGGTTCGAGCGATAGACTTCACTACGTGAATTATAGCTATCGCTAGTTCGTCTGTTCCGTTCAAGTATGTAATAACAGCTCTTAATTTGCTTCAGTGGCTAATTAACATTCAGACGTTCACTTCTCCACTTCTTCTTCTGGATGTGGAAGAGATCCTGGCTACGACTCGAAGGGCATGGCTTAAGTCAAAGAACTTTCATGACCCTACGTACTTGTATATGTGATCCCATCACCCTTTCTCTCTCTGCTCGTGGACCCGGTCGATTTCCAAGGCATCGTATTCTTTTCTATTCCCTGTCAGACTTTCGTCATCATATACATGACTTAAAGTCTCGAAGGCAAGTCAATCAGCAAACATACGTACATGAAAGTAGTTTTCTCAACTCCCCATGAACATCGTGCTGAGCCTCGCATCGAGTCCTCGTGACACTTTTCGTCTTCAAGTGACGCCTCCATTGAGCTCTGCTTCAGCATACTCACTGTTGGAAGTTCATGCATGATTAGTTCGGGCCTGTTACTCACGATCATTCACCTTTGGAAGTGGATTAATTAGATGCTGAGAGCCGATCGATTCGGCTGAAATTTCGGCAAACGGGCCAGCTGAATCGCAAGAGGACGTCGGATGATGAGGGTTCGAATGAATCGCTGGGTCTTGAGGCCTTAGAAAGTCCGAATTAAAGTCACGAGGAAATGAAAGTAGAAGGCAAGCATGACGTCGTCCTGTTCTGTGACTACACCTAGTCCGTTCGATAACGACACTAAATGAAAAGTCTGAAGTCCGACTGAGAACAACTACTGTTACAGTACAAAGCAGATCAACACGAAGCCGCACTGTGCAGTGCAAGTCACGCATTAGACGGTGTGATGTTTGCAGTATAAGAGAGAAAAGATTCTGACAGCACCGAAACTGATGGCTACACGAGAACCACACATGAACATAGATCATAACAAGTTGGAACCCTACCAATTGCAAACGAATGAGACGAGTATTATTCGTGATGGATGGAGAACATAGTCAAACTCTATAAAAGTTAAATACGCTCTCTAGGTAGCTCTACCTAAATCCAGGATCTGGAGAACCTGGAAATGAAAGTTCTTTGACTAGCTGTCTATCAAGCTGGGGTAACTTTAGAGCAAACACTCTTAATTAGAAGGCTAAACTATTCATTCAGGTGAACCTGGAAATGACCATGCAGCTGATCATGAGAAGGAAACCTCCTCTTCAGCTGAGAAGTTCGTCTGCAATCGGTTCTGTGTCGTTGACAACCCTGCATCGTTAGCTCACGAAGAGTTATGTTCCCTGTCCGTACACGGATGACTTTCAGTACCATTGGTGAGAATCAGTCGAGCCTCAATGGAGGCCAACCGAAAGTACAGCTAAGGATGGACTTGACTCTCATGCTCTAGATCCCGGTGTCATGCTACGATTTATATAGAAGCAAAAACCTGAGAGTGCGGCTAACGTCATCATCCGCCATACCTTATACCTCCTCTAAGGGGCCACTAACATTAGCATTTGCAAATTACTTCGCCAGTTCATGTAGTGAAGAGTTTGATTCATTTCAATTTATCCGCAGTTAAAAGGGTGCAGTCATAGCCAGTTGATCATGAAGGCATCCGTATCATTCTTCACAATGAGCCTGGTAACCTTTTCCACACTCATTCTAGTCATACGACACAATGAGTCTTGCCATTCTAGGGTCGGAAAACCACGCCCGTACTTAGTCCTTTGGCTGTGAGGCTAGCTATATGCAGTGGGGATGCCGCTGCCCTTCACAGGCTCATGATCAGAGCTCTCAGAAGAAGACTCGACACCACGGCGACCCGGGGATGGGTCTTGAATCACATGTTACTGTACAGAAAACCGTGACTGCGCCTCTCGCTGCAATCAAGGTCAAAATCTATACAGTGATTGCAGTTTCGTAACTGACCAAATATATTTCCGCTGTGTACATGCAATCGAGCCTAAAGTCCAACGTGAATGGCCATGAGAGACCTTTCCGACAAAATATTTCTTGTAGTTGAGAGTCAACTCATTTCAGTTTCTGTTCACTGTATGCAAGTTGAAAGGGTACCATCATATGCAGTTGAAGGCACCGCAACATTTTTCTGCCCAATCTAGTCATAGTGGGCGCCGTCGTCAGCTGTGAGAGGGAGTTTGAATGGTCACTCATGATGTCCGATGCTGGGTAGACAATCTTCACGTGGACATGTCTCGTGAAACCAACCATTTAGTGTGAGCGAGTGCGTTAACGAAAGGACATGAATCATTCCAAAGGAACCTACTGTACTACGATGGGACTTTATCATGAGCACTGTACGTAACAGTAATGTCCAATCTAGCTTGTACCTGGGGCCGGTGCACGTGTGCAGTTCTCGTAACTTAGCGTTATAACTTTTCAGTCCATTGCTCGGTCGGGGAAGTCACTTGTTACCCAGCTTTGAAGAAAACCCAACCTGTAAAGGCCTCCATCTATCTTGGCCGCTAGTGATGGACACGACGGTTCAGAGACAAGTGTTCGGCTGCAGCTGAAGATTGACTTTCAAGTTTCTTAACTAGTATTTCATTGGATTAAGAACGTGATTTGCAGCGAACACTCATACACGTTTGTTAGTGAAACACTCAGCTCTTCTCGCTTGCTTCCATCATGCAGGTTTCTTCAGCTCTCTTCTTGCGTCTTATGTACGTCTGCTGGCAACCGACTGCACGGTTACTGTACTAGTCCTGGATGCACTCAGCGCTGGAAGTGCCACTCTTGTATTTTTTGTCTCGACGCGTTTGAAGAAAGACTTGCATTCAAGTTCAACACAAACTTCTGTATCTCCGTATCTGCCTCTCAAAGTTTCTGCTATGTGCGGGAAAGCTTAGACATCTGCTGTAAGATAAAGAGCTGTATCGTTTGTCAACTCTGCGAGCCATAACCATTATCCTGATGTTACTTTCCAGTAAATTAAGCTTTGACCTGTTTTAATTAGTACCTATATACAGGAGTCCACTTGCATAGAACGTCAACGCCGTTGCCTCACAAGGGACAAAATTGTATTCGGATGGCTGAGTTACGTCGAATGTTCAAAGGACATGAGAAATTTTCTGATCATTTCAACTCCCGTGCCCCTAGAAACATTCCTGGTAACCGGGAGGAATTCATTGGGCGGGTGGGCTGTTTGCGACCGAACAAATTTAACTGTTCTATGTAAAATGCTTTTTGCTGATAGAGTGTTAATTCTTCCTGCGTCAATGAAGTCTTTTAAGTAAGAATTTACGTCACAGCTCCCGAAAAGGTTTACAGTGCTATGTGATTCACTTCAGAACTGATTAGAGCAGAATCGGGTTCCAGAAGCTTGTACTTCACGCTAGCCTCCTTGAAAGAGTGAGGCATCTATAGAGAGAAAACCATGTGGCAAGGTTAGTAAGAGACGAGAAGTTTTATTTTTAATGACGATGTTGAAAAACGTGGAAGACATCGTGAGAACTGAATGAGCCTCGAGCAAATCGACAACTTATGAATTTCATGGGCCATCCTCTGACCGAACAAGACAGCCAATGAAGCTAATGGGCTACTAGTTGGTCCAGGCGGACAACCCATGAACTTCATGGGCTGCTCGCTCAACTTAGCGGACAGTCCAAGGAGTTCAAAAACTGCCCGCTTGTTTATGCGAACAGCCCGTGAAGTTCATGAACTGCTTGCGAGTTGGGGTGGACAACCCAAGAATTCCATGGACTTTGGATTGAAGACGACTCCGGTCCATTAACTTCATGAGCAGGTTTACAGTTGGGTTTGAAGCGAATCTTGCAAGGAACTACATGTGTGAATAGATAAACATTGATCTATTTGCAATATAGAAGTCTTGTCCTCAGAAAAGTTATTCACAAGCAAGTCGTAACATGCAAAGACTCCTTCCATTTGATCAGTAGTACCTCAATTGACCTAACGTCAAGTGAAACGGACACGATAAAGCTCTACTGCCGTGAGTTCTTTGCGGTTCTCTACAAACATCAACTATGACGCACCTAGTTCTAGCAAACCATCCATGAGGAACCGTTTCGCTTTCCATGTCTATTCGGAATCAGTGAGAAATGTCACACATTGTATACGTTTGACTGGGGGAGCCATATTCAAAGCAAATTATAGATGTCTACTTGAAGGATCTGGAGTAGGCTCAAGTTCAAAATAGAATTCTTGCACAAGTGATGGATAGAGCAGATCTCTAGAGAAATTTCGTCCTGTAAATCGTGAAAAGAATAATAAGAAATGAACTAGTGGACTACTCCTTATATATTTTTCTTAAGGACTCTCAAGACCAATGTCAAGAAAGAACCAGCGTACGAGATTTAACAACTCTGTGATTGATTTCATTCAAGCAGTTGGTGGGGTGGAAAGCTACAAATTGAGAATCTAAATAGATATTCACATCTTTCTTGTCTCCACTATAAAGGAAGACAGCTGCAGTCATTATTTCTTGTCCACTTTCAGGATTATAGAGGTTAAGTATCCACATTTGTGAATTTTACTTTTTTTATTTTTTTCTAGTTTTTTAGTTATAATATCAGGTGATAAAGTAGGCCCAAATCAGAAATATGAAAAACTTCCTATAAACAATGTGATCCTGAACAGGAATTGTGATAATATTCTTATTTTGATGATGTAAAAAAGAATGATACCACAAGAATCATTCTTTGGAAAACATTAATTGTATTGTCAAGAAATTCATCGATGGATTAGTCATAAGGACAAAAGTTCCATGTAGTTGGATCATATTCATGAGCTTGTGGAGCAATGTCTGAACACTGTTCTAGAACTCTAAGAGGAACCTCAGAGTCTGATGTACATCACATGTGTGTTGGAACTCTGATCATGCTAGTATTGTTTTACTAAAAAGGGACTATCTAACTAGTTCCAGAACTACTCCTGAAAAAATAGAACTTAGAAACTTGCACTCTAGATGATATATCATCCACAAATTTATAGTACTATGTACACTTTTTATTTTTTTATTTTTTTAATGAGATTGTTCTAGTTCGAGAACCTGTTATCTGGAGAGAACTCCGGGACTATACCAGTTTTTGAACCAGAAACAAATTCTATATCTGGTTATGTATTTTTTAGTCCAGCGCTCCAAATTTATATAGTCTGTTTTAGTTCTAGATCTCCCTCTCTTTTGCAGCATAGCACAACAGCTATCCAGCATACAAGACCTTATTCTCATCTTTGTGCTTCAATTGAGTCTCTTAGTTGCTTCAGAGATTGCCATTTTGATTGCCAATACAATGCTTACTAGCTATCATAGCATGAGCTACACAACTGATGAAGTCCTGTATTTCTTTATTGCATGATGGCATCTTAAAGAAACAAGATGGAAAATAGGAGAATAACCTAGATCTCCATATGATCTTCAAACGTATTGTTTGATGATTCCAAATACCTTCATAATCCAGAGCGACTGAGACAGCTGAAATCTTTGCAGGAACAAAGCACCCAAGAGAACAAGAAGATAATCCTATTTCGATGATCAAAATAACTTGTGCAATCATCGAATAGCTGCACTTTCAGTCGAAATACTTTTTCTCATCATAAAGAGACATGTTAGTCAAAGATAACAAAGTACCATCCACCAAGCTTACACAACCAAGAAATCCTTTCTCAGCAAAGACATGACCTATCTATGCTCTTATTGCTCAAGTAGACCACTTGATTTAGTTCTGCAATCTGACCTCCAATGCCTTCATGACCCATTTAGTATAATTCACCATGCTGCCATGTCCTGTTTCATATAAGAACACTGAACAATGAGTGATGGACCATTTTCATTATGCTTCATTCTTTCTAAAGTTATAGCGAGTTGTACACTAATCGGGGCTTGCTTCACATTGGCACTATTAGAGAAGATTGGATGAATCTTTTATGAGACCCAAGAGACACAAGGAACATCTGTCCATGTAGGTTAGTTGTCTGAAAAAAGGTTCGGGATAAGCAATTTTCCACAAAGTCTTTACTTTTTGTGATGGAAAGAGATCTATCTAAATATCAAAAATCTTTCAATGTTAGATACTCAGAACTTCAGAAGAATCATTGTCAATCAATTCTAATGAATGTATCGGTTCTTCGCTTGACTCTTCCATAGCTTCTCTCTTGAGGATGTACTCTACATCTTGGAGTAAACTTTTTCTTTCTGACAAACTTGGTAATGCTCACTCACAAACTCTTGATGCACATTGATTGTTTTCAAACATTGGTGTGTAAAATTCTTAAACTATAACATATCCCAGTGAAAGAAATTCAACTCTAGTGTCATTATCTACACATAGCATAGTAAAGCTAGAGAGTTTCATGGATAAAAACGATAAGATCAGAATATGCTGATAGTTGTATAACAAATATAACGTCGAATTAGCAAGAACAAAGCAGCGACAGTTTTTTGAATATCCCATGGAACTGAAGAAAACGATGCAGAAAAAAACTTCCTATTTGTGATTCGCGAATTCAGTAAATTATTTTGTGGCATGGGGCGATTGTTTGCCTGAAAGAGTTTTCTTTCCGTTACCCCCAGCTACGAGAATGAATTTTACTAGTCTCGTCCGGTTTCAATCTATAAAAGTTATTTGATATAAATAAAAATGAAACGCAAAGAGAAAAGATGGAAACGGGACTTGATATCAGTCACCCATCAGGTTCACTGACGGCGGCCATGTTACTGTAAATGAAAACACGGACGCCTTACAAATGCACTCTTGTGAACTTCACGGATACTGCTGATTCAGCATTCCACTATTTGACTTAAAGTTTAGCTTTGAATCTGACGGCCTCATACGTGTGTTTGCTTCTCACGCAAATTTTAGCGTGCGCCGCAGATACTCCTGGTGGAAACGGGTCAAGAAGGACCTTTTCGCCCGTTCTATGCTATATTTGAATTGAGTCCCATGCGTGGGAAGGGGTGCCAGGTGACGAGGGTGGGGTGGAAAGATAGCAAGAAGGTGGTGGCAATTAGTGGGCCCAAGGGCGCCCGCTCTTTGTACGGGTGGCCCCCTTAAGCCGGACTCTTCAATAAAATTTCTCTCCCGCGCGCTGCGGGTTTAAATTTATTAAAATATAAATATAAATATAAATATAAATATTTGAATTGAGTCCAAAATATTGGCGACCTGGTCACCCGGTGGGTATGCTCCGGGGTAGATTTCTCTTCTGTTTCTACTGGTTGACTATGGTTATTGTTCGCTATGTTGCTCTCAGACGGATCAAAAGACGCCGCACGTGCTGTTCCCGACTCGCCCATGAGGAAGATTGCCACAAGCCGATCCCGCCGCCGGTTGAGACCCCGACCAGGCCCCTAGTTTTTCCCCGCCTACCACTAATTCCGGGCAGTGTTCGGGGAGGTTGTCAAGGAAAAACTGCATTTCGCCGGAAATATTTACTGGAGATCGGTGGCACCTGTTTTACTTCCGGAACCTTCCATGAATTTTATCCTGAACCATAAACTTTCCGATGATAATTAAATAGGGTAATTTTTTTTCCGAACATCCTGTTTCCTTCATGTCGACTTTCCGCTCGTTTTTTTTAACAAACTGTTTTTTTCCGTCGTCCCGAGAAATTCTTTCGGTAATTATTTTTTATTTTTTATTTTTTATTTTTATTTTTATTATTTTAAAATTCAGTCGTTACTTTTTTAAACGTTTGGTTTCGCTTTGTTTACTCCCATCTTCTGAATTCCTCCTCCTCGCGAATAGTTTGGGGAACAGTTTGGGGACATGGCTTTCAACCTGGCTATATACCTAAACTCCCATAAGAGACCTCAGAGTTTTAGCAACCCACCGTAGCTAAAACTAAGGTGGGTTGCTAAAACTAAGGTGGGTTGCTAAAATTCTGAAGTCTCTTGCGGGAGTTGAACCCGAGAACCCCCCAACTGGGGCAAGAGATCATACCCCCTCCGAAATACAACTGAAAAACAGTTGTATTTCGGAGAGGGTTCCCAAGAAGTCCCAGACTAAGCAAACACACGACAGAGGACCAATTAACTTTCAAGACAGTGGAGTAGTAACACTAACACTGCATGAAGCCCGATCAGAAGAACTCGAACTCAAGTGCACAGCAGGATGTGCGTAAAGGTGCCTATACTCCACGCTGTTCCTCCAGAGAGAAATAGCTTCCGAAAGAAGATCTTCGTCTCCTCCAATACCTTGTAAACTCACTCGCATTGTAGCTTCAAGATGTTTGGTTTGAAGTTTATTTCTAAACTTCGTCTTGATAGCATTCTGGATAGAAAAAGCTCGTTCGCAGACGGAGGTGGAAACACACTGAATGCGTGCAATATTGGCCAAAGTAAACAAATTCGGATACTGACCTTCGTACACTTCGTCACCAGACAACATAAACCACAAGTCGTTAAACCGCTTCTCTGCCCATTCTGATCTGCAGTGAATCTTAAAGGATCTAAATTCACCTCGAATAGCAGAGGAAGAAATCAAGGCTTTTTGAATACTACCCGAACCGAATGGCAGATCTTGTCCAAAAAAGTCACAAAGCTGCTCTATCTCTCTCGCACCCCATTCTCTTACCGCTAGCGCAGTTGAAGGCATCAGAAGAGGGTTCAAAACCTTGAAACAGCTAATGACAGAATTATCCTCGAACCTCTCCTCCAAAGCAGAGCACACAGCTTGAGAAAACTCTTTCTGGAAAAGTAAAGCACTCTCCAAATCTCTGCCAATGCGATCTCTCTCCAAAGTCACTGAGTGAAACATTTTACCTCTTAGTTCAGACTGAAGGCGCTTCAGATACCCACCTGGAGGACCATACTCTGGCAGAATGTGATATCCTGTGTCCTCGTTCAGAAGACAGGCGTTGAGATCTGTGGTCTCCACTAAGAAGTTAACACCAATCTCAGTTATCGTAGTCCTCACTAGAGGACCTACATTCGAACAGTCTATGGATAGACTCTGGAAAGCTTTGTTCAATCTCGCCAAGCTACCTAGAATATCAGCTAAGTAGTAAAATATATACAACATTTTGAAAGAACCAAGCTTCTGGAACAAAGACGAAGCCACACAGTCATCCGATTTAGCAACATCACGAAAGTAAACCAAGACTGACTCGTAACTATCACAGACACTGGTAACAGCTTGCCAACGGCTTAACCATCGGATCTTCAAGTATCGCTTCATGCACTTTCGTGCATCATTCAATGATTCCTGCAACGACGACAGACTTGCCTTACGCTTGGAGCTGCTCTGGAAATAAGAAGCAAGCGTATTCAGGATACTATCGACATTGTCACTAATCTCTTTGCAGCCAGGACTTTTAGCTGCGGCAAGACTCGCCAAGTTAGTTCGATGTGCAATACAATGCACAGAAAGCATGTGAGGATTAACCGTTCGTTTTAAACGCGCAGCGACTCCATTTCGAACACCGATCATGGTGCTCGCACCATCCGAACCGAATCCCATAAAACGATTAGAGTCTAAGTTACAGTCAGAAACAAGACGAGTTACAGCAGAAGTGATAGCTTCAGAGTCTTTCAACCGCATTTGCAACAATCCAAGAAAAGATGATTTCACTACACCTTCGTCCAAATAGGTAGCAAAGACCACTAGATGACCGGTCACAGAGACGTCAGTCGATTCATCCACCATTATCCCAAAAAATGGAGACTTCCTTACCTTGTCCAAGACACGCTTGTGCAGTATCTGACTTATACAGAAGATAATATCTGCACAACTCTTGTCGTCTTGATACATGGAAGTGGTTATGTCGCCGGTAACAAAATGAAGCATCTTACATAGCTTCGGAAACTTCGAGAAGGAGATACCTTCCTTACCAATAAAGTAAGCAGCACGAAATAATGTTAGAACTGCTTTGTCGCATGTCTCCCTCGCGGTTGTCATGGCTTTCTCTATGGTCTTTGCACCCAGTAATTTTACAGTAAGAATTGCCTTATGCTCATTTGAGGCAGCATGGTCATGGAAAGCAGAAGTCCGCACATTTCTAGACCCTCTCGTAGCAAAGTGCCCTCGCCCCTACCTTTCTCGCAGAGTTTACAAAATACTCTGCCAATGGAAGGATCGAAGCGGATCCAGTCAAAATCAAGGAGCCATTTATCATTCCATGTCTTACAATTCTGTAAGATTTCTGTCTTCTCCGCGGCAGTGAAACGTTCTGTACTAACGCTCTCATCTAAGCTTGCAGTATCTACCTCGATGGATGGTAACTGTACAGTTACCTTCTCGGAAGTGAAACCTGAATCGAAAAGACACTTCTGTCTCTTCATTGCTCTAAGCTGTAGACTCTCAAGAAAGAACTGCGCCACTATTATGTCTAAAGGTAACTTGCAGTATCTGTTCACAATGATTACCGAGAATCGATGCGAGCCGACTCACAGAACTACCACCTCTCGACGCAGACGAGGAAAGACGAGAAGAACTCCGAATGGCCGACTCACAGAACTACCACCTCTCAAAGCAGACGAGGAAAGACGAGAAGAACTCCGAATGACAGACGGACTTGGAGCAGCTCGCACGCAGCGATGCAGAATGTGGTGCAAAATGTGAGAGGGGAGGAAGACGCGTAAGGTATGACGTGAAACAGCGGCGAATGTAGGAGGTGAGGAGGTGAGGAGACACTGAAGCGATTGACAACAAAATCGAAGCGTAAGCTGCGTAGACCCACATCAGTCACTGTGAACAGTCGAGATTTCCCAGTCGACTCGTGGTCCACGGCCCGCCGCCTGCAGCTTCAAGTTCAAAATCGGTAAGAAAAGGGCGCGCGCGGTAGTTCAGTCTCAAGAAGCAACAGAAACATAAACTAATCCGACGAGAAGCATCTGCACAATGAGACAACGGAGAAACAATAAAAAAATGCAACGAAAGTACTCGATTGACATGTGCACAATGAGACGGAGACCAGCAATAAACAAATCATACGAACTGAGCCAGCAGCCGTAAATGACAAGTATCCGTCTCCGCTTGGTCCAACATGCCCCGCAAGTTCACTGCACAGCACGCACTGTAAGAACTAGCAAGCCTGACACAAAAGCGGACGATCGAGTACAACCAGCCCTAAACGACGAAATTTCATCTCCGCCTGGTCAAATATGCCCCGCAAAGTCGATTGATTCGCATCATCGCGTCGACCGCGTGCCAGGTCCTCTTCCGTCTTGCCAAGACTGCACAGCACGCACTGCAAGAACAAGCAAGTCGACAGAAAAGCAGACGATCGAGTCCAACCAGCCCTAAACGACGAAAAATCATCTCCGCCTGGTCCAAAATGCCCCGCAAAGTCGATTGATTCGCATCATCGCGTCGACCGTGTGCTAATCTGATATCCGTCTGACCTCGAATGTACGCACTGCAGCCTCAAGACCTCAAATTCCCAATTCCTCAACTGCGAATCTACGTCGACGATCGACTACGACTCGACGAGAGCACGGAGGACGCGGAGCTCGAAATTGACACTGTCGAGGTCGAAAATGAAGATTAGGGCTCGCAAGCAGCGAGTGCCCGCACCTCATTCCCTGCTACGGACGAACGAGATTCGTTCTCGTTTCTCATCTGCGGTCAGGATTTGTTCACGCTTACATTTAAAAGTACTTAACCCTAAGAATTAGATTACGTGTCATTTTACGTACGTGTCATTTCCGGTCGTGAAAAACGGCCGTCCGTTCTTTTCCGAAAACTTCAAACGCAACCGTAAATACTCCGAAGACAAAATCCGTCGATCGGCCGTTTTTCCGAAATACCCACGAATATTCCCGCAAATTTCCGGCTTCTCTGTGTTCTAACCGTGAATTTCCGATTTTCCGGTTGCAAAGGCCGGAAACGTTTCCGCCGGATTTCCCTCCATGTCGGTAATCGCCAATTTGAACCGGAAATGACACAACGTGTAGCCGGTACTCCCCGAACATTGATTCCGGGTGGTTTTGGATAATTGACGTGTTTTTATGTTAACAGGCGGTTTTCTACGTTTTCAAGCATTGGCCAATGAGGTTTTGAAAAGGAAATATCCGGCGCCTGCCCTACTTCTCCTTTTCTTTGCAGAAAAGTTTTCGGATCTCGGCTGGGGCTGCCGACCCGAGCTCGCAAGGTGGAGGGCAACACCAACACATGCACACTACCGAAGGCGTGCTGGTCTGTGACGTCGTGACGTCACGGATCATAGTCTGATAACCGCTTCTGTTATATGCGCACTGAAAAGTTTTAGCGATATACAGCGGAGTGGTCAAGATTCACAAGCTCACAACATGTACAAATATTAGAAGCGCGCTACAATTTCGTACCTATTCTGGGAGCCATTCTGATTGCATATGCATGAATGGCAACGTAAACCATCTCAGAAATGTCAGTGAGAACTAATGGTTTAGCTATAATACTTGGGGACTAATTCAATGTATACCAGGATGTCATTTCGGTGCATGCTTCACACGTCTCGGTTGAAATTGAGGATGTAAGTTTGAAACCGTAGCACGCGCAGAATTTATCCTTTCAACCTGGCTGAGAACTTGAAGACTTTGCTCTTAAACTGATCATTGCTTTATAGCAGTTATCAGTTTAACAGGAAACCAACGTAGATATAAAGTAGTACCATTCCGATTCGATTCTTGTGAGACCGGGTTCCGAGCTTCGAATTGCAGTCAGGGTCACGGTCCTAACTGCAGTCATGGTCATTGAATGCAGTCAAGGTTGTCGTCGTCGTCTGTTAGTTTTCGTCCGTTCGTCGTGAATTCACCGCGTCTTGTACTGGGTCGGCGGAATTGAAGACGCCTGGAGGTACTGTTCTTGAATTCGCTGTTCTCGAATTTCATGTTCGACGTTTGACGTTCATTTCTGATGGCAAAAATCGCTCGTCAGTAAGGGTTTTGCCGTCATTGTTGAACTCCATTGGGTCATCTCTGTAGAGAGCTGATCTGATCCGGTAGATCTGAAAGCTTGCAATTTTCTCGAGCGAAAAGACGATCATCGAGGTCACTGTCTGTTTGCATCTATCTCGCAGTGTCTTCATGCTTTCGAGTGCTTGATCATGGAGATGGTTTACTGCAATCGATGCAATCGAACGTTGTCAATTAGCGTATTCACACGTGCTCGCAAGGGACATAACACTCTTGACTTAGCTGTGTTCAAGCAGTGTAACCAGTGTTATAACAAAGCGAACCTCGGTATTACGTGCGAAGCAGCTATGGAGAATGAGACTGATGATGACAACGCTTCCATAGTTACCGTGTGACTATTCAGAGAAGATTCATGTTGTGCAAGAGTGCTTCGGGGATGAGGATGGCAAAGACGGGTTTGTACTTTTCCGACTGAAAGTCAATCTTTCAGATGAGAGTAGCCTGCATGAGTTGCAGACTTTGAACTCCAGTAACTTGTTTGTGTGTTTGACGTCTTGGCTGAAGACAAGAATCATTCTGAATATGGAGGTAGCTTCTGGATACTATTGAGAAGTACGTAACCCGCGTGTTTCTGTGGAAGACGGTTCGATCTTAAGGACGACATTATGGTGTACCTCACGATCTGACAAGACAAAATTCAGAGATAAGGATGAAGGATCCACATCTTTGGCGAGACAACCAGAGAAGAAGCGAAAGATGGATCGATCTGAGTGCAATGGAACTTTATGAGTAACGGTGGACGTACAGCAGAAGCTTATGTATTTAACGTGTCAACATTTGCTGTCACATGAGAAGCCGACGTATAAACTGCATTGTTTCTCTACTGCTGCTATCACATTTTTGTAGTCGATATCCGGATTGAATCTCCGGAAGCCTGAGGTGTACCGTATATTATGTGAAAAAAAGTTCATTAGTCCTTTGAGTATAACTCGGACGCAGGTAAATTTTTGGATCGCTGAAGTACAGTCTAGACAATATCTCCGCGATGTAGATGATCAAGTGAAGTCTGCATCTTTGTTGATACGCAGCGAAGCTTTAGCCCAGAAAGGCTTTGTTGAGGTGTTGTACGAACAGACTGTAAAAATGAGTATATTACTTCGCAATATGCACACCTTTTTGTGAGCATATAGGTAGTGTCAGAGAAATTATTATCGATAGTACTTTCAAAACTAACTCGATGTGCTTTGAGCTGTTCGTTATTGTTGCAAACTTCGGAGGTTTTAGTATGCCCCTATCGTACATGTTCTACTTAAAGCAAGGTGATGCAAAGAAGAGTTCCAGATCAGCAACGGAGCAATATAGAAAGGCGGTTCTTGTGATGTGGTTCGAGAGATTAAGAGGTAGAGCACTACGTCCGATGTTCGCACTCATCGACAAAGACATTGGTCAGATTTTGACATTACGTTCTGTCTTTACTAAAGACTGCTATGTATGTTCAACTTTGTTTGAAGTATGCTCAATCAGCGGTGAAAGTTCGATGTATGTGTACTAGACGGACCACTGGATCATATAACAGTGTGGAGGCTAGTAATTCTTTTTCTTTTATTGATGTAAATTGATTTCCAGACAGTGTGAGAGTTGTTGATCAGTTGTGTAATGCCCAACAACGAAAGGTTGTTGTTGACATGATCACCAAACATTTCAACTTGCATTCACTTATACCTTCTACTGAAGGGAAATTTTTTAATCTCGATGTATTACACTCTACGGCTGTTCGTGAGATTATGAGTTCTGTAAGAGTTTGAACCTTTTGTCTTTGTGGATATATCTCTAACGAGAGTGGTATAGTCCAGACAAATGAGAAATTTTCAGCAGAGCATCAAAACCTCTCCTTTGCTTGTCGCGTTCTACGAACATTGTCGAGAGTCACTGGAGAAAATTGAAGCACTGTGGTGTCCACAATTCACAATAACATGTCTATGTAATTGAAATAACTTGGTTATTTAACATTATACCTTGCTTAGAGGAAAGATGATCTTAAGGTCTTTTTGTAAGGAGAAGTCGATTTCTTGGGAAGACAAAAGGCGGACATCTTCCGGAGAGATGTCTTCTCTATTGTGTCTTCCGGAAGACAGAAGACGGAGGACGCGTGTCTTCCAGAAGACAACGACCGCGACTGCATGAGCACCAACCACGTACCACCTAGGCGAGGGGTAGGTGTACCTACCAGGTAGCCACCATGGTAGTGGTAGATAGGTCAAGGTAGTCAAACCCCTAATCGAGCAAGGAAGATACGGAGGAAGGCACATTAGCATGAGATCAGTCGACTACTTCCCGCACTGAAAGATATTTGTGCTTTGAAGGTCGATTGTAATCAGGGTAGCAGAATTGAGTCGTGAAAGCAAGGAGAGTGAAATTGAGAACATAGGATCAAATTGAGGCCAGAGAAGGAGTGAGATCGATTCTGTTCAACTGGAAGCACAGTCGAGCTAAAGGAATCCTTGCGGATTTCAGGCAGCAGACATTGAGGGTCAATTAGAGAGGTTCTGAAGAAGAAAGAAAGATCGATTGTAGCAGCTGAGAGACGCAGCTCAAGATTGACGACAGGAGCAGGTTCGTGGGATCGCATTGGAGCTCGGATTGACGAGCAGAAGCACGCAAAAGACTGAAGGCGCACCAGAAGTAGCCAGAAGTTGTACTGAGGTTCTTCCCGTGTTCTTTCTCCTTCCCACCGCTTCCCGCCTCTGAATTGATGTCCCTCGCACTTCCTCGCTCGTTTGCAAGAAGCCCATCGATCGATTTACCTACCCTGAACTTTCTTCTACGAAAATTGGGCGCGGAAGCGCTGTCGAAAATGTCCTCCGTCTGTTTTTAGCCTTTATGTTTATCCTGTTTTATAATTTTTCACGTCTAATTCCACAGCCGGTGAAAGATACCGGTGGTTTATCACATCGAATCAAAGAAGGATAAAATAATTTCCTCCCTGGTCCAAACACTCATTATCTTCTACTGCCAGGCACTTACCAGTAGACAGTCCAGTCGTATAAACGCGCCAAAATTGCACTCGCACGAAAAGCGGCTTTGAAACTACGACGGCGGCTGCCGTAGACAGAGGCTAGTCGTACTTGGGAAAACGGTCGCAAAGTCACGATGTGAACGTAGTCTATAATCTAGTACTTTTTCTCTTCCCTACGTGAGTGCTCTTCATATACATGTTATTGCACGAAGTACAGATGGATAGGAAGAGAAAAAACCACATTAGTACGTTATCCTGCTGGATATACAGGGTCTGGTTAGAATCCTCCACGTCAGTCAAACTGGCTTACGACTGGGACACTCTTGGATGGAATTTGTCGTTTACCGCTTTGCCAGAAGCGACTCACGCGATCATGTGAGTCGACTTTAGCTTGTGAGCTGTTCTGACTGGAGGCACTTGACGTAAGTTCCAGCATCTAGCCAGAAGACCTCAAGCATCAGAAGATCAGAAACTAGAGAAGAATGTCTACATCCAGCTCTGATGGAGTCGCCATGTGGTCATTGAGTGGAGATGGTCATGCGGTCATTGACTCCGTGAGTCATCAACGCGCGTCCTTGAGTCATATACGTCTCGTCTTGTTGCATGCCAATCGGCTTAATTTCTTCCGGCTTATATAATCTGAAATGTCACATGTCTTTTGAACACTTGACATCACTCAGAGCATCTTCACCCGTAAAGAGATAAATACCTCCTTATCTCTAATTTACAGATGAAGAGCGAAAGATCTTTTATTTTTATGGAGGAATTTCACCCACCTCACTCCTTAAATGGATCTCTAAAGAATATCAGATACTCGTACCTTCTCAAAATTACCAAAAACTATTCCTCAAACGTTTTGATATTGGGTTAAGGGGTTTTTATTGCAATCTTTAAGTTAGGGAAGCGGGGTAGTTCTTAGGGAATCCTGTAAATTAAAGACTAGTATAAAGATAAGCGGTGGGAAGGTTTTCCCCTAACTTGCTCCCTAACTGGTTAGAGGAGACTTTAAAGACCCGCGGTGGAGATCCTCTGAAACATCAGAATACAGTTTTGGCTCCTGTTACGCAAGGTCGTGCAAAGTTCCCAAAGAGCCGCTATGCAAGTTGACTCGATATTGAGGTACAGAGCTCTGGCTCTCTAACGAAGGATCACGCTTTCACCTTCCTTCATTCTCAAAACTCACCGTCCAGCCCTTCATGACCCACAAATGTGCATGGCGGCTTCCATAACTTTTAGGGGTCATGATCGAGGAAGAAGTAGCCGGTTCCAGGGCACAAAAAGCTTCACATTCGTTTTATTACATGCCTAAATTGAACTCCAACACATGGGGACCTTTTTCGTTCTATGTTCTCCTTGCTTCACATGGGAACTCACATGGGCTGTTGCCATTTGCTACCCCCCTGTCCATTGTGTAAGTTACGCCTATTTAAATAAGCAACTCGTAAGGTTTATCATAATCATGAATACATGCCTGAGAAATTAACACTGATTATGTCTGCAATCCAATAATTTACAATCAACAGGAGGTCAAGTTGAAGTAGATAGTGAGTGGATGAAGTCCTATACGAAATATATAAGCCGAACCTGGAACTTTTCCGTGCCAGCTGTATAGAGATCTAAATCTTATAAATCAGAAACTGGATCTTTCCATGCCAGGGTCAGCCGATATCATTTAGGTTAAACTTACGAATTATGCCGACATCGAAGGGGAACTTGATGAAGAGATATATTGTTCGTGAGAAAATGTCACGAAGATGCCACCAGAGCATACACAGGCAAGGATGCGTCCATCGTCCACAGCTTGTTTCTTCGCCTTATAAGAAGGGCAACAGCGTACAGACAGAAATAGGGACGAGCATTCCGACCTCCTATGTGAACAAGAGTTATATTCCGAATCCAGCTGCAGTTATCCAGAGGAAATTGTTCTAGTACGAGGATATACTTGTCGCTGATCAATACTGATACTGGTCTGGGTAGACTATTGGAAGACTACGAAACAGGTAAGCACCGCATCGCAAGCAGTTAGCTGAATGCTTGAAACTGGTCTTGGTCTGATTATTGCTGTCTACGACAATGAGGTGATGTGGCGACTTTCCAGTCCTCCCGGATATGCCTCCTAAAGTTCGTTCAATGCAATGCACACATGGAATCCAAGAATAAGAAGGCAGATCGGCACGTTGGGAGCTTCCGTTACTTCAAGTGTCCAAATCTGAACTTTGTAATGATCTATGACATGAGCTTCAGGATTCTGTTTACGTACGTGTACATGCTCCGGGTTGTACCGCGAGAGAAAAGATGCAGGACTGGGTAGTACACGCATGCTTAAGGACACAGAGGAATTAATTTACTGGAGAGTAACATCAGGAGAATAGTTATTGGCAGGGTTGACAAAGGATGCAGCCCTTTTAATTTGCGTACAGCAGATGTCTGAGCTTGCTCGTACATAGCAGAAACTTGAGAGGCAGAGACGAAGATATTGAAGTTCGTATTGAACTTGAAATCTAGTCGTTCTTCAAACGCGTGGGGACTGCAAAAGGTGACGCTGCCAACGCTGAATGCAGTCCAGGACTAGTACAATAACTGTGCTGTCGGTGACTAGCAGACGTACATAAGACACAAGAATTCGAAGTGGGCTGAAGAAACCTGCATGATCGAAGAAAGCGGGGAGAGATGAGTGTTTCACCAACAAACGTGAAAGAGTCTTGCACTGCAAATCACGTTCTTAATCCAATGAAATACTAGCTCATCTTCAGCTGCAGCCGACGAATTGGATTTGGGACCGTCGTGTCCATCACTAGCGGCCAAAATAGATGAAGACCTTTACAGGTAGGGTTTGCCTCAAAGGTGGATAACAAGTGACTTCCCCAACCGAGCAGTGGAATGAAAAGTTAGATCCCTACAAGTTAGGGAACTGCACACGTGCAACGGTTGGACTAAGCAAAGCGGCTGAAGCCAGTTTCAGGCCAGTACGTACGTACTGTTACGTACAGTACTCAGTGTTAGTTCAATAGTAGTTAGCAACTCTCACAGTCTCATCAGCGGAACGTTAGAGTAACGTTATTTCCAGTAATTCAATTTAGAGGCAGGTTTGCGTACATAGACGTTGTGAGCGCGGCTCATTGTCTCCTGTCTCAGGTTCTCTTTCATGTGGTTCCCGTCGGTGATGTACCACTGACATCTTTGGATCAGTGCAGTAAATCTCTCTTGAAATCTCTCATCTGTGTCGTGAAACAGGTTTTCTGTTTTATTGCTTCCGCATTTCTGACATGGTATCAGAGCGATGTTCTTGATTTAGATCTGCTTGCGGTTGTCAAGCATCTAGCTATCAGGCATTAGCTTTTTGTGATCACAGATTCATTCCGCAATGGGTACAAACTTACGGGCTGATATGATTCCTCGGTTTGATGGAGAGTACTTCCATATCTGGAAACGTGCTATTTCTATTTTCTTGAAGATTGAAGATTTGCTGCCGATCGTAGATGGATCTGAAGTCAGACCCGCAACTGACCCTGCTGCTCAAGTTGCTTGGGAGAAGAAAGACCTTAAGGCACAATTGGTTCTTAACACTGCATTGAGTTTGAACCTTCAGAAGTATGTTTTGTCATGCACTACTTCGAAGGCCATTTTCGATACTTTGATGGCAGTTTTTTATTCTACTGATTTGGTGACTAAAGCCAATCTGAAAGATCGGTTCAGGAATCTTGTGCTTTCTGAGGGACAGCCTGTTGACCCTCATTTACAAGAATTCAAATACATTATTGCTCAGTTAGAGTCTATGGCCGTAACAGTTCCGTATGATGAGGCTATCATGAATCTTATCAGCAGCCTACCTGATAGTTTACAACCTTTAGTGCAGACGCTACGTGCCATTCCTAATTTGACTCTTGCTGGTCTTACTAGTATTCTTCTGCGTCATGAAGCTGAGCAGAAACGAAGACATGGGACAACCGATTCAGCACAACTTCTTTATTCCCAAAAGAAGACAATGGGGAAAAAGAACGTGGTTTCAAAAGACAAGAAATTCCAAGGTTCTAGTTCTAATGGATCTGTAGAGAAGAGTGGCAATACATTTTGCAGGTATTGCAAGAAGACGGGGCACGTTATTGATACTTGCTTCAAGTTGCAGCAGAAGAAGCGGTCTGAACAAGCCTCCAAGGAGAAATCGAACCCAGTGGCAAGTGATGCTCCTGCTGCGCAAAGGAGGGTGTTGACTGTTTCTGAAGCTGTTGTCACCGATCAAGATGATTCTTGGTACATTGACACAGGAGCCACACATCATATGGCTGCTAATCATGATTATTTTCATTCCTACACAGTAATCACTTCATCTCAGAATGTTTTCTTTGGTGACAACTCTTCTCATCCTATTGCTGGTATTGGTACAGTGGTCGTTAAGTTACCTCATGGAGAGGAGGTAGAGGTCACGAAGGTCTACCATGTTCCAAACTTACGGAAGAATCTATTTTCTGCACGATATTTTGACAACAAAGGAGGATCTTTGTTGTTTTCTCGTGGTTCTTGTCGGCTTGAACTTGCAGGAGGCGAGTTTTTGGCAGATTGTCCACTGCAACAATGTCTTTACAAGTTGAGAGATGTTGTTTACCCTGTCTTTGCCGCAGCTGCTACTTCTCCGGTGGAAGCTGTTCAAGTTTCAAAGGCATCTAATCTTTGGCACTTGAGACTTGGTCACATTGGTGAAACCAGAATTCAACAACTTCAGGCGAAGGGAATGGTGAATGGTTTACCCAAGTTCACTTCTTCTCACGTAAGATGTGAATCTTGTCTTCTGGGAAAGCAGACCCGTGACGCTTTTCCCACTGGAGGAGGTACTCGAGCTACAGCTTTGTTGCAGTTAGTTCATTCAGATATCTGCAGTCATATTTCTCCCTCTACTTGTTCTGGGTACAAGTATTTCCTTACTTTTACAGATGATTTCTCGAGATACACCTATGTGTATCTATTGAGGAGCAAATCTGATTGTTTCAAGATCTTCAAAGAGTTCCTTGCCGTTGCTAAACGTACTACTGGTGAGAAGTTGAAGACTCTGCGGTCAGATAATGGTGGAGAGTATGTTTCTCGAGAATTTAACTCGTTTTGTGCTGAGAAAGGAATAAGTCATCAACTGACTACTCCTTATACGCCACAACAGAATGGAGTCAGTGAAAGGAAAAACAGAACTCTGACTGAGATGGTGCGGTAGATGTTGATACACGCTGGTTTACCAAAGTCTTATTGGGGAGAAGCACTTGTAACATCATGCTACATTCTCAACCGTTGTCCCACAAAGGCTTTGGCTCCGGATGTTACTCCTTATCATTTGTGGGTTGGTAGAGTACCAGATATTTCTCATCTCAGGGTATTTGGATGCACAGCCTACGCACTAGTACCTGATACAACCACTCGTAAGAAGCTTGATTCTAGGAGTGAACGGTGCATCTTTCTTGGTTATAGTGAAAATTCCAAGGCATACAAGTTAGCTAGAGTCAGTAATCGAAATATTCTCTTCTCAAGAGATGTAGTCTTTCACGAGGATGTTTTCCTGAAGTCTTCCATTCTGAATCCTGAGGATTTTTCAGTACCATCTACTTCTCTTAGTAACGTTGACTCTGTGTCTCCCTCTGAGCATCCTAAATTGCCATTTTTTCCTCCTGCTCAATCAGTTTCATCTGTTCAAACATTTTCTGTACCAGGACCTCCTATTATCTCACCTAGTGTCCTGCCTCCTACATCTAATGTTTCACCCAGTTTTGCTTCCCCTAGTCACGTGGTTTCTCCTGGTGCTATTCCAAGTTTTTCTCCTGGAGCAGGTGCAGCTTCTCCACGTAACAGCTTGGGCACAAGTTCATCTGATCAAGGACCTGGCATAAGGATGAGTGACTGGACTCCTCATGACAAAGATCAAGCGATAGAAGATTTGTTTGTGGATCTTGAGGTAGATCATGGATCTGGAGATACAGTAAGTGTGCCTTATCAGCAGGTCACAAGCTTAAGGAGGTCTACTCGTCAAAGGAAGCCTCCTGTACGATATGATGAAGCATCCTTTGTGCCACCACGGTCGCTGTTTGTTTCAGCACTTCAAGCATCAGTTTTACCTCAGGAACCTGATTCTTATACAGCAGCTGTGTCCAGTCCGGAAAGTGAGCACTGGAGGAGAGCAATTGCAGAAGAGCTCCAAGCTATGGAGAAGATGTCAACTTGGACGTTAGTTCCCTTGCCTGCAGATCGTCATGTTGTGGGTTGTCGTTGGGTTTTTAAACTCAAAACTCAACCTGATGGTACAGTTTTGAGATATAAGGCTTGTCTAATTGCCCAAGGGTTTTCACAAATCAAGGGATTAGATTATGAAGAGACATTTTCTCCAGTAATCAGGATGCAGTCAGTTCGTGTGCTCTTGGCTATTGCTGTGCAGTTTGGCTTGCATATCCACCAGATGGACGTGAAGACTACATTCTTGAATGGGATTCTGGAAGAAGAGATTTACATGAAGCTGCCAGAAGGTCTGTCACCAGCGGATCCTACTTTGGTTTGCAAGTTAAGGAAGTCTATCTATGGTTTGAAACAGTCCTCAAGGACTTGGTTTCAGCGTATGGATACTTATCTTAAGAAGATAAGTTTCAAGCCAGTGGGAGCTGACACAAATATCTATTTGTTTACTGATCAGCTTGGAATTTTAATTCTAGCACTTTACGTTGATATTCTACTCATGGCTGTTAATCTGGAGCTGATGCAGTATGCCAAGATGCTTCTTAGTCACGAATTTGAGATGGCAGACTTAGGACAAGTTCACCATTTCCTGGGCATACACATCAGTTATGATGTCTTAAGTGGCATTATGGACTTGTCCCAGACGTTTTATATTTTGCAGAAGCTTGCTGTTTTTCACCTGGAGAATGCAAAGGCGCTGAGCACACCAATGGCTGTGGGAATGCGTCCATCTCGTGAAGAGTCTCCCACTACAGACGAAGAGAAGGAGCAGATGAAAGTTATACCTTATGAGAGTGCAGTTGGATCGCTGATGTGGACAGCACTGTGCACGCGACCTGATATTGCTTTCTCTACATTTTCACTGGCTCAGTTCATATCTGATCCAGGACTTGCACATTGGGTAGCTGTCAAGAGAGTATTCCGTTACTTGAAGGGCACAGTCAACTTTACTCTACGTTACAAACGTCTAGAGAAGCCGTCCCTGTTGCTGGGTTATTCAGATGCGGATTGGGCTGGTGACTCAGACACTAGGAAGTCTACTTCCGGATTCTGCTTTTTACTCTTAGGTGCTACAGTCAGTTGGAGCAGTACTCGACAGAAATCTGTGGCACTTTCTACAACAGAGGCTGAATACCTGACAATGTCCAAAGCAGCAGCAGAAGCTATCTGGCTACGGGAATTGTTGAAGGAAGTCCGACCTGAATGTGCAACCAGCACTGTCATCATCTTTTGTGACAACAAAAGTGCAATTTCTCTTCTAGGAACTACCAAGTTTCATGATAGGAGTAAGCATATTGATATTCGGTACAAGTTCATAAATCAGCATGTGGCTGATAAGATTATCAGCGTGTTATACTGCTCTAGTGAGAATCAACTGGCGAACATTTTCACTAAACCTTTGACCAAAGAGAATCACTATAGGCTGGTAAGGATGTTAGGACTATGCGATAATCGTTGAGTGAGAGTTACTTACTAAGTAGGAGTGTTAGTTCAATAGTAGTTAGCAACTCTCACAGTCTCATCAGCGCGGAACGTTAGAGTAACGTTATTTCCAGTAATTCAATTTAGAGGCAGGTTTGCGTACATAGAC
Source organism: Asterella californica (assembly GCA_036924285.1). Lineage (NCBI taxonomy): Eukaryota > Viridiplantae > Streptophyta > Marchantiopsida > Marchantiales > Aytoniaceae > Asterella > Asterella californica. The sequence continues at coordinate 20,306,728 of JAYKYS010000008.1, forward strand.
GTTGTGAGCGCGGCTCATTGTCTCCTGTCTCAGGTTCTGTCGGTGATGTACCACTGACATCTTTGGATCAGTGCAGTAAATCTCTCTTGAAATCTCTCATCTGTGTCGTGAAACAAGTTTTCTGTTTTATTGCTTCCGCATTTCTGACACTCAGTTCCATCGCAGTGATACCATCGCATTCCATCCTCTTGCCCTTTCCTTAACTCACTCGCTAATGAGACAGAAAACAAACTAGTCTCAGTATTACTGTGAGCGATGCAGAATGTATGGCAAATGATGACGTCACACGCTCAGGCTGTTGCTTGTTTACTTATAATCATAGCATGACGCATTGATACCAAGATCTAGAGCATGGGACATTCAGAGTCAACGTCAGTAAAGTCCATCGGATTTGACGTTCGACTGATTCTCACCAATGGCATTGGAAGTCATTAGTGTACGGACAGGGAAACACGGGAGTCTTACCTTCAGCAGCTATTACCAACTCAGCTTTTCGTGAGCTAACAATGCAGGGATGTCAACTCAGATTGGAGACGAACTTCTCAGCTGAAGAGGACGCTTCCTTCTCAGCCCAGGTTCACCTTAATTACTAGTAAAGGCTTCGCGGAAAATGTTTGTTCTGAAGTTACCTCTATCAGCTCGATAGCTAGTCAAAGAACTTTCATTATCCTGGATGTAGCTAGAGAGAGTATTCCACTTTTTTCGAGTTTGATAATGTTCTTCAGCACGAGGAATCGGAATACCCATCAACCATTCATTTGGATAGGGTTCTGGACAACAATTTAATGATATGTAATGTGTGGTTCTGGTGTACCTATCAGTTTCGGTGCTGTCAGACTCTCGTCTCGACGTACAGTCGAAACATCACACCGTTCTAATGAGTGACTTGCAGTGCAGATGTCCGTTGCTTTTCACCGGACGTGAAACCGTAAAACTGGTTGCTAACCGTAAAACTGTTTTCATATCTAGCCCGATTGTGTTTGCGTTTCGGTCCATATCCTTAGGGAATTTTTGTTGGTCAGATGTAGATATTTCACAACCGGCATCATTTTCCGATGAATATATATTCATCGGAAACTAAGTGAGAACTATGACTTTTGGCCCTGGCAAAAGTCATAAGTCTCACGTGCCCATAGTGCACTACGTCTGGAACTTCGTCATCTGTTCCTCCAGCTGCACGTGCACAAATTCCCAGACCAAGGTCCACACTGTCGTTCTCTTCCGGGCCCCTTCTCTGATCTAGAAGCAGCTAGCTCGGAAGAGAAATTCATCACAGCAGACAAGTCGTCAGTATGGACTGTCAGTTCGGTCTTGAAAGAGTGTAGTGTGCTCACGTAAGTTGTACGTTTTGACGGACACAAAAGCTTAACTAGGCTAACTTCTGACCTGTATAAGAACGGTTGACATCAGCGTCTATTTCATTCGTTCCAGACTAGCTAATAGTACCACCGATATCAGGAGTATAATTTCAAGTTCTGAATCAGATTCCAGCAAGTTTACGTGCAGTCTAACGTCTAACCTGTATAAGAAGGGGCGAAATCAGCGCGCGTCTACTACATCCGTTCCAGACAAGCGAGTACCATCGCTCCATATCAAGAATACAATTCGAAGTTCAGGTTCCAGCTGCAAGTCTACGCGTGCAATCTCAAGCTACTAGCAAGAATCGATCATGATGGAGAAGATATCGAGATGCAGTTGGGGTACCCTTGCTTCAATTTGGCAAGCTGCTTTCCTTGTTGGGATCTTGTGCACTCTACCGATGACTCAAGCTCAGGATAATGTTCATTCTCGATGTGACAATCTAGTGCCATCACCTTCCTTGACCCCGTTTGTAGAACCGTTGCCGATACCTTCGGTGATAGACATCTCCACAGGTGCTCAGCTCATTTTGGGTGCTTACAAGATTTCTCAGGTACGCTAATCCCAACCAGGTCCCTTCACGTACGTGCTTATTATTTGCCCATGCAGGAATTCTGCAGAGACTGAGGTCCATGCAGTTGCATGTATATATGCTAAATCTAGCTAGTTTCAAGATTTATGCTGGAGTCAAATGTCATGACTACGCACGCGTGACACTCTTTGATTGCTAGTCTGGTTAGCCTGAGCCACTAGCACTTCGGTTCTGGATCTCGATCTGGTCGAGTTGATGAGTTGCGACTGAAACCCATGCATTTCCAAGAGTTTCGATTTCACTTCGAGCTCGAGCAGAGTACCTTTAATTATTACTTGCGTATTATGTGCTCTGATCCGAACTCAAGGGGTATAGTCTAGAACTAGTGCTTCTTATATGTTCGTGGGGAAGTCGTGAACTCGACTTGAAGTTTAAACTATGAAGGGATCCGGAGTTATAATTAATTACTTGCTTGTATGCTTGCTTGCTTAATTGGCCATGTCCAGTAGCGAATTGGTTCTGGTACGCGCCTAACGATAAGGGTACGAATAAAAGCCCAGACGAGGGAGTAGGGAGGGAACTTACATACTGACCTGTGCTGCTGCTCTGTACTCGCAGAGTGTACATCCAGACCTCCCCAACACAACGTTCTACGCCTATGGAACGAGTCAAGCCACAGCGACGGTACCAGGACCGACTCTTGAGGCTAGAAGGGGTGTCTCTTCGTTCGTTCGCTTCGAAAATCAGCTCATGGACCCGGAGCACATGTTTGTGGTCGACAGGACCATTCATGTAGCTAATCCACCCCAAGGAGGAGTGCCAATTATCACCCATCTTCACGGAGCTGACGCGGAGAGCCAATATGATGGACATCCGGAGGCTTGGTACACGGCCCTTGGGGATACCGGATCTACTTTCGTGACCAGAAACAACACATACCCGAATCAGCAGCCTGCAAGTCTTCTGTGGTATCATGACCACACTATCGGAATGAGTCGGCTGAACGTGGCTGCGGGACTTGCGGGACTTTACGTAATACGAGGAGGAGAAGAAGAAGGTCTTGAAGATCTACCGCAAGGAGAGTACGAGGTTCCTCTCTTGATCCAGGATAAGCAATTCTTCCCGAATGGCACCATCAACTTCCCTGATATTGGTTTCAATCCGAGTGTCCACCCAAATTGGTGTCCAGATTATTTCGGTGATACGATTCTCGTCAATGGCAAAGCATGGCCGTACCTCAACGTTACGAGAAACATTTACCGCTTCCGTATACTGAATGGGGCTAATGGACGAGTGTTCACTCTCTCCTTCAGCGACAGCCGAGTGAGTTTTCTTCAGATCGGCACAGATGGTGGATACGTCTGGACTCCCTTTCGGCTGACAAATCTCACCATTCCTACAGCTTACCGAGTTGATGTTCTGGTGGATTTCAGCGAATTAGAAGTCGGGACCGTCGTGTACCTGAACAATTCAGCCTCAGCTCCATTCCCAGTTGGGAACGTGAACAACAGTGGCCCGAGCACCAGATATGTTATGCAGTTCAACGTCGTTGGAGGAGCGACTAATCAGACTGTTGTGGTGCCCGATTCCATCGCTTCACCTCCGGCCATTGACGCTTTGGCCAATAATGCTACATCCTACAGAAATGTGTCCTTGCAACTCGTCTTCCCTCCAGATCTCACGTTTTTGCTGAACGGCCTTCACTGGACTGACAATGTGACTGAGACCCCTCAGCTGTACACGACAGAGGTTTGGGACATCACTCACCTGATCGCCAACAATGCTCACCCCATCCACATCCATCTTGTCAACTTCCTCGTAGTACATGAGCAAGCATTCAACTTGACTCGACTGAATGCTGGTGGGTGCACACTTGAGCAGCCGTATCCACAGGCAGACAGCTGCTTCACGCAAGATCCACAGCCTGCAGATGCGGTTCAAACCGGTTGGAAAGACACTGTTCTGGTTCGCCCTGGGACGGTTCTGAGGTTGGTAGTCCAGATCTCACCCAGAGCTGGCGGCACATACCCCTTCGACCCCACGACGGCTCCTGGGTACGTGTGGCACTGCCACATTCTGGATCACGAGGACTATGACATGATGAGGCCACTCCACTTTCAGCCTCCTCAGTTACTGTAGAGTCATTTTGTTCAGAACGCAGCTAGGAATATTAAATGAAGTCACGCCATTCTTCATTCATTCTCATTTCACTTGGGAGATCTTCAGAACTCTATCCTTCACTAGCGTAGTCATGAAGGCTAGAATTCTGATAATCTAGGTTTAGAAACCCAGTTTGTTAGTCAGAGTAGGACGTGCAACTGTGTGTCACTAGTACTAGATCACATTGAATTCTTTAGCTAGTCGCAATCTCTTGATGAGTTGCTCCCAGCTCCAGAGGGGAAGCTGCTAGTCACTTCCTCTTAACTTAGCTACCAGATTCTTGAACGAGGAGCACAAGAAACTCTTCGTGTACACCGTGTTGAAGGTCGAATGTCCACATGGTTTGTAATTGGTGCACCACAGCAAAATAGTGACCTCTTTCCTGGAGGGTGTTTTACCTGCGAAAATATTCGGAAGGAGGTTAGCCGGCCTAACCCGGTAAATGGAACATGTACATGTATATGTTTGAATGTTGGTAGAAAACACCGAGGATCGACTTAACAGACGACAATGGGAAGATATGTAGGTATTCAACGAAAGATTATGGATTTATTCCAGTTTCTGTAGGCACATGGCCATGATCTCATGTCCACTCAGTTTACCTTCTATTCTAAAGTCTAATGGTCGTGTTTTAAGATGATCTGTAAATTCTGACCTGGCGGACAGCATAAACACGTAAAAAATCCGATCTCTGAAAGTAGCTAACAGACTGTAGCTATAGTAGGTGCCAATGGCCACAGGCTCTGGATCCCACAACACAAATGTGACTGCCATTATAAAATATGACTGGTGAAATGGAAATCTGGCAACACACCTAATTAGTCCTAGACGCGTATGTAATGCTTATGTGCACTAAATATGTTGTACGATTGAGATTGAGAGTTTCAGTTAGAAGGCACAGAAAACCTGTATATAAGCTGGACCTTACCATGATCAATCTCTTCTTGTGCGTCGGTTCCCTTGTGCGCACATTGGGGAATGGGACTCGTGGATGCAAAACATATCTTTGTCTGAGTGGGATGACGTTGGAGACTAGAGCTCGAAATTCTCCAGTAGTGCAGTTCATACTGAGCTGGATACGGCAAAGGAGGAGTGTTTGAACTGTGGCACGACTCTGCAAGCTGCATATGGTGATTTGTAAGAAGCTAAGCGATTGATCGACGGTGCCCTAGAATCGATTCGTGCTGTTGAGAACTCAGTGGAGAAAGTACTGGACATCACTACGAGAGTGCACTCATTGTGAGTAGCAGTTGTGGTCGAGCAGACAACCAACCTGGGAGAGGTAGTGTGGTCGTTGTGAGTAGCAGTGGTCGAGCAGACAACCAACCTGGGAGAGGTAGTGTGTGTGAGGTAGTGTGTGTGCGAATGACGGAGGAGATGTTATTATCACCGAGTGTAGCACTTCGTGATGGACGGTGTGGGACGTTTGGACTCATAACATGTCACGTAGTGAATTACTTCGGCTGATCAAGCTTATCCATGGAAATTTTGTTACGAGGCTTGTTCTTTCCGATTTTCCAATGGCCGTAGGTGTTTGTCCAGTCGAAGGAAAGGCGTGTTTTGTCATCCGGATGCACAGAGTGAAATTGTGTATCGATTCAAGTTGTATCTTTGTGATGGATCGATGGGAGGGTTACCACTCGGAGTCGCAATTTTCGATGAGGCTCGTAGTTTCTTGACAATATCAGCTGGCGAGTTGCACGAAAGATTGGAGGATAGTCAGGAAGCTGAAATATCAAGACGAGTGTTGAGTTTTCCTCGAGTAACAGTATCGATTGGCACAGCAGGTGAGAAATTGATCATTTCGAAGATGAGCAAGCAAGAATGTGTACCCCGTTCTGTAGGCGTTTCGCATTTGAGCAGCAGGACTCTGTAACCCCTTCCCGTGGCCAAGGAGCAGTATACACCACGAGCTTGAAAGGAGTGAATAGAGAAGGAGCAGGGAGTAGTCAGGAAGGGAATAGTGAGAGCCCAGTTCAGCAGACAATCTCGGTAGAGGAGTTTGAAGATATGCGACGGACTTTACAGGAAGTTAAATTGTCATACGAGGAGCTTAAGGAGATGAAGCGGACATTGGCTGAGGTCTACTCGAAGCCTTGAGTTGTAATACAGTTCTGTTTAGAACCGAGCAGTGGCTGCCTGTAAAATCTTTGTAAGAGACATAGCACGCTTTGGCTCACGTAGTGAGAGAGAGAAACGTTGAGCACGGGTAATGCTTTGTAACTCTTGTTTTGGAACAGTGTTTTATCAAGATGAATGAATTCCCGTAATGCTTTGTAAGTCTGATTTTGTCACAGTGCTTTTTCAAGCTGAATAATTTCTGATTTGGTATCGTTGATAATGGTGCCGGAGTGTTGTAGGGTGGTATAGTATGGAGTCCAGCAGGACCAGTAGTGAGTCTGCAGCATGCTCTGCAGACTCCTGTCACTGGTGTGTCATGCATCGTGCCAACTTCCTAGTGTAACCCAAACCGCTATTTCACAAGGGATCCAGGTTAACTTAGTGGATTCTCAACAATCGCATTATGGTTTGGGATATGGTTGGTATCTGCAGTCGTGGTATCTGTGAAGTATCTTCCTGGTTCGTATTTCACCATCGTTAGAAGTCTGATATTGGTGCACACTAATGGTGCAAAGATTTAAAGGCACACGAGACGATGCCACAAACTGTCGATGCCCAGGTTCTGGACGTCAGCAGATCATATAATCTCATTGAAGTAACTTGTCAATAACAGTTTACACAGCACCACGATTTAACGCCGCTACAAACACAACAAGAAGAATACACTAAAGAATACATCGATATGGCAGAAGGATATAAACATTTTATAGATGGTTGTGTCGGAGTGCTGGGGTATCACTACAACTATTTGTACATTTATGATAAGAATGTTACAATTTAGCACTGATATATTAGCACAAGGTAACTGCCTAACTGAAGCTACGCTACGCTATTGGACACCACCCGTTTTGCCTGAAGCAGTCGGAGTGCTGGGGTATCACTACAACCGGAGTGCTGGGGTATCACTAGGAGTCTCGATGTCCAGTACCTTGACGAATAACGACGGATTCCACATGTCCCTTCAGTGTGTTACGTTCCCTCAACCTGCAAAGCCAGGAGTTTAGTTAAGGTCAAGTAAACTACAAGTTAGAAAAAACCACTGCACTTACTCATTAAACAGCAGGGAGACTGAATAGTGAAATAGTGGTCTTCGATAAAGAGTATACATATCATGTATCGAATGGCTGAGCTGCCTCTGGTCCCTTAGCGATATAACGAAGCGAACTAACGAAGCCATGATGTGGTGTCCACAAATTACAGGATGCACGAATTTTTGAAATTTTTAAGAATAATAACTTGTTTGTATAACTGAAGAAGCGTTGTTACTTAAGATTATGTCTTCCTTAACAGGAAGATGATCTTAAGAGCTGTTTGTAATAAGAAGTTGACTTCTTCGGAAGACGACCGTCTTCGGAAGAACGTCTTCTCAGTTGCGTCTTCAGAAGACGGGAAGACGGCGGAAGATGAGAAGACGGCGGAAGACACCTGTCTTCCAGAAGACAGCGACCGCGAGGACCAACCGCGAGTTTTCGGATAAGACAGTAGGTGTACCTACTGGGACGCACCGAATAGGTAGGTAGGTCGGGGAAGATACTCAAGGTCGAAAACCCCTAATCTGCGGGGAAGATGCGTAAGGAAGCACATTAGGCACATTCCAACTTCCCGCAGCACAGCGCTTGAGAAGATCGATTGGAGATAGTGAGCTTTGCGAGTTAGCTTTGAGAGAGGAATCGAGTGAGGACATTGAGATAGGAGAGAAGCACTTGGCAGCTAGGCGAAGGGCGAGATCAAAATTGCTGGAGCACAAACAACAGAGAACGAAGGCGTTTCTGTGAGCTCCCGAGAAGCTGACATTGGAGAGCAGCGAGTGGAATCTAAGGTGGATCGAGGCGTGGCCAAGAGATTGACAGCAGGCGCAGTCGTGAGGAGTCGCATTGGAGCTAGGACCAGAACCAAGAAGCGCGCGGAGGTCGAAGGCAACTCGGAGAGCAGAAGAAGACTGTAGAGGTTCTTTCCCCTGTTCTTTCCCCTTCCCACTTCTTCTCGTCTTTTCCTGGTATTCCTCGCGCTTCCTCCGTTGTGTGCAGGCAGCTTGATCGATTACCCCCACCCCCCATCTTTCCTATTGAGACATTGGGCGCGGAAGCGCTGCCCAATTTCTGTCAGACATCTCCTTGCTTCTTCCAGAGCTCAATTCGAGCTTCCCTACACCTCGTCTTCAAATTGGAGATCCCAGCTATCAATTTTCCTACCCTACTACCTCTCTACCCCCGAAACTTGGAACAGAAGACGATTCGGAAGATGAGAACATCTTCGGAAGACGCTTCTTAAACTTGACTGTCTTCGGAAGACCGTCTTCGGAAGATTGTCCTCGGAAGTCGACTGAACACAATTCGTATCAAGAGTGGATTTGCTTTGGTTTTGTGTTTAGAGAGACTTGGTACGAATCCTGAGTGGTGTGATGAGTTGTTTTGTTATTTGGAGAAGTTGGAAGTCGGGAACTAGGCCTGTGCCTCCCGCTCTTCCAAGCTTCTCAACTCCACATCTTCCTTGAGAGACTAGAAGACTGGAAGGCTGGCAAAATGAGCGAGAAGACGTGAGGGTCCATTCGGGTCTCTTCTGTTCGATCCATAGCAGCCATTCCTTCTTCTTCCCAAGCTTAGAAGAGAGTCGTGAGAATACTTGCTGGCAGAATCTGGAGAGAATGGTTGAGGGTCATGTCTTCCCACCGAGCAGCAAGGTTCTCCTGAGTGCGTATGAGAAGTGAGAAGTCAGAAGAACAGAGCGCAATTGTCTTGAGTCTGTTGTGAGGATAGATTGCGTGTAGGAAGACGAAGACAAGTGAGACCAGTGAAGGGAGGTCTGACTTCGGGGAGTCTTCCGAGAAAGACGTTGAATCGGAAGCTGTCCCGAGTGTCTTCCCAGAGGCCACTGTCACCGCAGTAGCCCGCAACCATCTTCTGAACTTGTCCTGCACTTATGTTTTGCGAATCTTATATCTTCTGCTAGGAAGTAGGATGTAATGCAAGGTGGGTTGTCTTCTTGGTAATCCATGCGAGGCCTTGCTTAGATAGGATTGTTTAGATATAGCTCGGAAGACAAGAGCTATCTAGGAAGTATTGTTAGAATCCCGAAAGACGGAGTAGCTGTCTTCTGGAAGACTAGTTTCGTCTTCTGAGAAGTAGAAGCTAGACTGTGGGCACTCGGGAAGAACTGAGCCTTCAGCTCATAGTAGGTGCTTGTGGTTTAGTGCAACAGATCTTCCATGTATGTCGATGCACCCGCGAGGCTTGGTGTTACCAGCGGCAGAATTGACCGAGGCCACTCCTTTTCTCAAGGAGTTGGGTCTCGACTTCTTTCTGTGGGATTGGAACCTCGCAGATCAAGGGCTTCTGGAGGAGGTGTGGGCAGCGTTGCCACCCCGTAACCGTGTACCTGCGAAAGCAGGAGTAGCTCGAGGAAGACCGTCTTCCTGGACTGAAGACTGGTGGCGCAAGGCTTTTCACAGACCTAAGTCCGAGAACCAAGGATATTGGTACGAGAAGAAGATCTTGCCTAGGATCGTGAGTTCGTGGCATGTGCCTGGGAGCACCACCTGCCTTTTCGTGGAAGACAGGCAGGGGAGGAACGGTTGGAAGATAGAATCTTACCGGGAGCCGAAGAAGCGACTTCTGGCGAAGTTGTTTCTGCATCTCTTCCCCAAGGGGAAAGCGCAGAAGACAAGATACTTAGGAGATCAGGACGTGGAGTTCCTGGAATCAGTGTGGGATGACGGAGTGCCCATCTATTGGGGCGCGTACATCCACAACTATGTACAGACAGAGCTAGCATACTTAGGTACCCCGACGGGAGGACACCTGACGCCCTTCCTCTGCTACTTGTATGTAGCCATGGGGGATCTTAGGGAAGACCAACTGGCAGTGTATGGGCCAACGGAGCGACAGGAAGTGAAGGAGGAGACCTCGGAAGACGATGACCGAGCGGCAGCTGCAATGCCCCATCCCACTCTGATGCCACAGCTGAGGCCCAGCTCTCACCAGAAGACGCTGCTGGTGAGGGAAGACGAGTCTAGTGGGTCAGAAGACGCCACGCCACTAAGGAAGATGGGTCCCCGAAGTGTACCGAGGACACCCATCTCCCTCATTCATTCAGGATCGGAGTCCGACTCGGAAGAAGACCTGCTGAGTACCCGATCAGAGCAGAAGACTGCTTCTGCAACGCCTGGGAGTCTTCCGAAGACTCCAGAAGACGAAGGATGGATGGGCGCTCCTGCTGCGATGCGAGGAAGCGCAAAGAAGAGAGCCGCTCCTGCCATGAGGAGTCTTCCACCCCGGAAGATGAGAAGAGTAGCTTCTTCTCGTGCGCAGAAGATGAAGGCCGTAGTGGTGGAAGAGGCTTCCTTGCCTCTGGAAGACGAAGTCGACACCGCGGAGCGTGTGGTGGAGATGAACTTGTCTTCCGCAGGAAGACGACTGGAGGAGTTCAGTGTCTACTTCCAGAAGGAGATCCAGCCAGCTATGGAGTTGCTGGAGAAGAGAGCGAGGGCACATGAGAAGCCCTTACAACCTGGATTCGGCCTGCGCACCTTGCTGCGACAAGGGGAAGACCAGACGAAGACAGAGTCCCTGGAAGCTAGTCTCCGCACCTCGGAGAAGCTTGCAGCCAGGTACAAGGCGGAAGCAGCCGCTTCTGCCAAGGAGCTGGTACAGCTTCAGAAGAGCAACCAGGAGTTGCAGGCGCGGGTACAGCAGCGCAATCAGGAAGTCACCCGAGTGCGAGAGAAGATCACCGCCCTCGCAGAAGAGCAGACCATATGGAAGACGCAGCGAGAAGCCGCGGAAGCGCGAGCTGCAGCTGAGAAGACGCAGAGGGAAGCAGCAGAGGCCGTGCACAAAAGATGTTGGCACAGTCGGTGGAAGCGCTTCGGAAGAAGTTCAACTACACCGCGGGTAGGAAGTTACTTACCTTAGCTAGAGGATGGGACAGCGAGTCCAAAGCGATGTTGGTGGAATGCCGGGAGAGCATGTTCAGGTACTTGGATCGACAGATCGAAAGAGTGAGGACACTTTATGGTCTTCCCTCGCTTCCGACACCTGCAACCACATCTTCCCACGCTCCAGCACCATCGACTGGATCCGGAATGGAGAAGGAGGAGTTCGACCTCGCTGTGCACTTGGTGGTGACAGCGTTGGAAGCCGAGAAGACTCCAGAAGACGCCCCGGAAGACAAGATGTCTTCTGGAAGATAGGAAGACGAGCCGTCTTCCCAGGTATTCCGCGTGGAGGAAGCGACTTCCCCGGATCCCCATGAGGTCCCCATGGTCCCTAGTCCCGCACCCGTGCCTCAGAAGACGGAAGAAGCACCGGTCGACTCCGTTTCCCAGAAGACGCTTCTGTCTTCCGAAGCAGAAGCCGAAGCCGAGGAAGACGCAGCAGCAGCAACAACAGGGCCAGCAAGAGACGATGAGGAGGAAGCCACCTCAGTGACACCCGAGGTAACTCAGGGCTTTCTAGCTTATCAGAAGCCGCATTAGGAGCTCCGATAGGAGCAGATCACGTAGAGATTGCCTCCGTGCAATCTGAGTAGTTAGTAACTTCATTCACAAATCCAAATATAATAGAATCGAACATGCTATCTTAAGGGTGGCAGTTTTTCCATGTAATATTAGTTAGGACACCATGTGGCAGCATAGGTAGCGTAGGAAGGACAAGGTGGATGGCCAATTCGGACAGGAGAACCGCGTGCATGTGAGATAGCAACCTCCTGTCAGCGCCTCTCTCTCCCTAGTGGTCGTCTCCCCTGGTTCTCATGGCAGCGACATAAGTAGGATAGCAGAGTAGGAGATAGAGTTCTGCCTGTGCTACCAGTTCGGTAGAATTCTGTAGCGACTGCACACATCGATTCTATGGTGCAGGTGGACGAGACACATTAGAGCAGAGGGACAGGATAGGTGGTTCTTCGCACTACACCCGTTGTTGAAAACATACGAATAGTCTTGGAATATACATGAGGGGTCTGCATACTCGTACCAGCAGTGGTTCGAAGATGTAGATAGAAGTAGTGGACAGTCTAGGAACAGGGAACGGCATCCTCGTGCAGTCCTGTTAGCTAGGCTGGTGTGTCGAGGAGTAGACACAGGAAGTAGAGGGAGTGAGCTTCCCAATGCCATTGTGACTTCTTCTCGGGGAATAGATTGTGGATTTGAGTGCAGAAGCTTTGTCCTTATCTTCTGGATGGTGGGTTCATTGAATTCGCTCCCAATTGTGCATGGGAAGTGTTCTTCTTGAGTGGCGGTGACTGTCTACAGTTGTGGAAGTGTAGCTTGGCTCGTTTAGTAGATCACGTAGGATCTACGTACGAACGGTCTTCTGGGTAAGGGATCCCAGAAGACAGAGCAGTCAGAGCAGCGAAGTGAAGAAGAAAGAAGCCTTCTTCCCGCAACAGAAGACGACATCCTCGAGTAGAAGACGGTGCAACAGTACTCACGTTTGTTGTCTTCCTCCCCAAACTATTACAAGCAGGGATGGCTTGTTAGTCAGGATCCGGACTAGAAGCCTGTCGGAATCTTAATTTACTCTTTTCATCTTGTTTTCTCTTGTTTGGATTTTCTCTTCTTCCCCATCTTCCCTCATCTTCCCCATCCTCTTACCTTCTTCTAGTGAGCTTCCGAGACTTCTATTGAGCTTCCGTGAAGGTGAATGTCGTTGTAGTGCTGCAGGAAGACCATTTCCGTAGGCAGAAGCCTGGGAAGGCTACAGGGGACATACACCCTGTGATTTATCTAACCCGTTGGAATGTGAGTGTGAGAATAAGGTGTAACGACCGTTGCTAGTCGACTTCTGCGAAGCAGGACAGCCTTCTGGAGGTGTGAGAAGACGAGTTGAACCCCCAGAAGACGAGAATCGCTTCGGGAAGACTGTATCGAGAAGACAGGAAGAAGCAATCTGGAAGCAGGAAGATCGTCTTCCCGAGCTTCTCTGTGAACAGTTGTGTGATATTGTAATTGGTAGTTGTTTGTTTAGTTCCAGAGCACCATTTGGCGTGCTTGGAAGACGTGTGGTTTTGTGAGAAGACGGGCTTTTTAGACAAAACCCGTGTGTTTGTGTGTTTGAGCAGATCCTAGAACTTAGAGCAGCGATTACTTACGTAAATCCTCTGTGGGAACGATATCTTGTATACTAAATGGACAAAAGGAGTAATCTTGCGTCACTACACATGACCTCGTTGGTGACTGCTGGCTTGTCGAACGGTGGTCCTCCTCGCTCCATGAACAGTGTAATTAGTGCTATACCGAGACTCGGAATGCAGTTACTTACGAAGATAACTCCAAGTATAGTCGAAATGCAGTTACTTACGTAAGGTGGAACACGCTTTGGAAGCAAAGAAATATGAATGATCGAACGAAGTCTACGAACTACTGTACCAATATGGTTAACGCTTGGCTACCCCAAGCCAGTCAGGGCAAAATCTTTTCTAACGTCCTCTGGCTTCAAATTCCTAAACGTCTAAAGGACCGATAGAGCACGCCGATAGGCCACTCCATTCATGCCCGTCACTAATTAGACGACGAGGCATTTGGCTACCTTAAGAGAGTCATAGTTACTCCCGCCGTTTACCCGCGCTTGGTTAAATTTCCAATTTCTTCAGTGGACATTCAGAGCACTGGGCAGAAATCACATCGCGAAGGCATCCGGTTGGACTAAACCCGATGTAACAAAAATCGGAAAAATGACTGACGCAGACGAGAATACCAATGCAAATGACGAGGTAGCGGAGACGTGGATGGGGTTTACTTACCAACGCTCTCTACTGCATCGGATGTCATCGTCAAACCCGTCAACTCTCGTGATCAAACTTAAGCCTTGCCGCCCATTGTTGCTTGCAGCAGCTCTGGTCTGCACTCCTGCCGATCGATCTCGTGAAGGCTCCAAAGTACCTAATGTCGTTAGACTCTCCAATGAAGCGAGAAAGCACGTCTCACGTGGAAAGCGCCTTCAGGAAGTGAGAACTAAGAAGCTAAGAAGCCATCGACCACTACTGCAGCAGTTGATCCATATAGTTAAAAGTGACGAGGTAGCGGAGACAGGGAAATGACATGCAAAATACAAAGAAATGACGAGGAAAATGAACCAGTACACAGTTTAAAGTAAAGTTTACAGTAAACCGTCTTCCAGTCTGGAACACCACATCGAACACAATGGAAGCGGAACAAAGAACTTGGAAGGGGAACTTACAACTTTGAACTGATAAAGACGAACCAACTGCTTAGACAACGATATAAAGACGACTAGTGGGCAATTACACCCAAGGAACCCCACATTCTTGGCAGTGAGGTGGACATGGGAACTCAGCATTTACAGCTTCTAACAACCCTTCGTCGATCGAGAAGAGATCTCTCACAGAGAAAAGATGCCCGATCAACTCTTTGACTATCTTCATCTGCTCTACATGTCCAACCACAGCTTTGCTTCCGATGATACACATGGACAGCTCAGATATAGAAGAGAAGGGCACTCTAGTTCAGCATCATCTGCGTATTGTCTCCACTGCATACAAACTCTATGCCACTCCGGAAACTCGTCCTCCACCTCCTTATTCGAAACTCGCATCGGCCTTGAGAGGAAACCGCCACAAACCTGCCAATCTTCGGAAAAGAAGACGGGCATGAGTCTTACTGATCGGCTTACAACAATCCGTTCTGACGACTCAGAATCCGCCTCCAGCGTCCACATAGGTCGACCTGCATGGAAATAATAAACAAATCGGTGAGTACCTCCTGTCGAACGTCCACGTCAGCTCCGAAGTTCAAATACTTCCACATCTGATTTGATTCAAGGTATGTGTAAAGCCGTAACACACCCATTGAAGCTGGGTCGAAACAATTCAAGTATCTAAACCACCTCACTCTGCACTGCCTGACTCTGCGAATACAGCTTACAAGAAGCTGCTAAACCTCCTCACTCTACAGTTAGCAGCAGAGCAACTGCGAGTGCTGAAGTTACTTCACTCTTAAGCCAGTTCCGAAACCACTGGCCGATGCGAACCTAAGCAACTACTGAAACTAGAAACCAGTGACCGATGCGAAATGTACTTAACTCCTAAGCAGGTCTTGAAACCTGAAACCAGTGGCCCTCATGCTCTTACTTGTTTCCTAAGCAGTTACTGAAACCTGAAACCAGTGGCCGAAATGCATTTACTTCAGTCCTAAGCATCGACCTGAAACCTGAAACCAGTGGCCGAAATGCTCTTACTTCACTCCTAAGCAGGCTTACTTCACAAATAACAGGCCGATACGAAATGACTTCATTCCTAAGAAGGACAAGGAAACCAGTGGTCGATAACATGCCGATGCGAAATGACTTAAGAAGGACAGGGAAACCAGTGGCCGATAACAGACCGATGCGAAATGACTTCATTCCTAAGAAGGACAGAGAAACCAGTGGCTGATAACTTACTTCACCTCCTGATGCGAACTTGTATCACTGAAATGTTTACTCCAAAGTCCTAAGCCAGAGACATGTTCCCTATGCTTCCCGTGACTTGTGACTTGCCCTGACTCAACTCATAGACACTTTAACAGCTTTCTTACATGAAAATATAACACAAAACACAATGTCACTGCATGTGCAGCACCGATGCAACTCGTTCCAAAATACTAACCTCCGCGTAGATAATTATCGACGGCTGATTTATTCTGAGAAGTCTGTCTCGCTCATGGAACCTTCATCCGAATTCGAGAAAAGAAACTCAGTGGAGCCGAACATGTCATCAGGACCAGGAGACTCGGTGGTATGGTCGACTCCACATGGAGTATGAAAAGACTGAGAGTGTTGGCGACCAAACTCACTGCCGTCAATACTCGACCTCTCCTGCAAAATTGGGGCCTCATGTGGTACAGGGTTCCCTTCTACAGGTGTATCACCTTCAGTAGTTACTTCTTCTGCAGTAACACCTGTAGAATTAACACCAGTAACACCTATACAGTTATCTGCTATGAGTGATGGACACCGTCGTTTATTATGTCCAACTTGCCTACATATAGAACACCTCAAAGCATACGTACGTGGCCCCCGCTGCCTCACAGTATTATCTCCTGCTCTGCGGTTGCGTCGAGGTGGACCTTGTGAGAGAGCACTGGAGTTTTCTTCTAGTGGCATTGGGTCGAACTGGCTATTCAATCCTGAAGCTGGAAACTCCAGACTTACTCCCTCGACCACCACCACTGAAGGTACTGAAGGAACATATGCTTGTGAATCACTCCTATGAACGGACGACTGTATTCTAACAACTCTGTGTCTTCTCCGTTTGACAGCTATCGGTGGAGCTTGACAACCATACACAAGTTCCAGATCTTGGACAGTAAAAGCATGCAATGCATGCTACCCATATATCCCATGTAAAGAACCTGCGTACCATGTGGAGTCGATATTGTTGCTGGAATTAATCCCCGTCTCCCGGTCCCAACATATAGCATGCATGCAAGGCCATAACATGTCCTGATACTCGAAGCATGAACATTCTCCTCGACTGCTTTCTTGGAGACGTCTTATAACATAATTACGAACGTCTATGGCTCTAATGCTGGCTTGTGAGGATGACGATATCGAACATAAAAGCTGTTCGGAAGCTATCTCATTCTCTTGCTGTCTCTCTCTCGCATAAGACGTTAGAAGTCCTCTGTGTTGCTCCAAGGCAAATCTACGAGTAGAAAGTTGTTGCAGAATGTAAAACCACATATCCAACAGAATGCGGAAGGGTGCGTGTAAACGAATCGACCTCAGTGCATTGTTCACAGATTCAGCGGGGTTTGATGTAACTTTCCCATATCTAGCGAGAGGAAACCATGCTCTACTGTAACGCTCGGGTCGAATAGTCTTCAGGTAGGTTGCTACTCCTTTCTCTCTGGATTCTTGAATACCAGACATTATCTGCTCAAACCTGCAACAATAAACAAAAATTAACCTTAGCACCTTCTTCCTGCGCAAAACCACATCTATTGAACCGCAATGCATCAATACAATAAATGTACTGGTATATGTATCAGACTTACTTACCGCTCGATACTCCTTGCGTACAGTAGCGCTAAGAAAGGTTTCTCTGCATCACAGCCAAACTGACTGCGGAGGTTCATCCGTATATGTTGAGCGCAATGTCCATGTACGATACCAGGCAGAACTTCCGCGACAGCAGACTCTAACCCTTTCTGTCTATCGGAAATTATCACAGTGTATGGAGAACGAATACAATCAAGAAATCGCTTCTTTCAACAACAGTAAAAACCATGTCCACGTATGGGTGGACTCCTCTGGAGCCACAACATATGCTAGAATTACTGTTTCATTGTTGCCATCCAAAACCGAAGCTGTGAAAATTTGACACGAGTACTTACGATTTTTTGAATGACACGCATCTATAGCTATCAGTTTCTGAGTATATTGCAGTACTCTCCGTGTAGCTCCTGGACAAACAAAAGCATGACGGAACATGTTTGGACTACTTTCCCAATTACCCCAGTCGACGATTGCTCCTTCATCGATGCTCTCTATACGTCTACATAGACCAAGTATGAAGTTAAATGATGTTTTCTGATTCCCGTGCAAAGAATCACGTCAGAGTTCACGCATCCGCCACATCTGCGCATAAGATGACTTCCTGTGAAACGATTGACGGAATTCCTCGACAAGATCCCTTACCGGTGTGTTATGGTTCATGACCACACGATTTCCAAGGACTGAACTAAGCCACCGACTGTTTTTGGTAGGGCCCCGCCAAGAATGTACGCTTGCTGGTCATGAATGGGTAATGTCACATACCGTTATTTTAATTCTTCCGGTCATCTTATTCTTCTGTGCTCTCACCCTAAAAGGGCAAGATAAACTCCCATCACCTGAACTACGATTGCCTGAACTAGGCAGAAGTCCTCCAGCACGATAGAGCCTCCGTCCCCCGCTCATGTAACGTAGCTGCTCCCCCCAAGCACCATTCTTTGGTACTGTTCGTGCCTGTGCACCTCTAGGCTGTCCATCAAGCTCCACATTCAAATCGATAGTTCCTCCCGCAACTCGATCGGGTGCAGAGACCACTCGTCGTCTCGTCCTCCGTTGTGTCCATCGACCGAGTTCACTGTTCGGATGAACAAGGGGATCGTTATTCTCCTCTCCCCTTCCGTAGAATCCGTATGACTGAGACAATTTTTGATGTCGAATGGGAGCGCCATACCTGCACACACGCACTCTACATTCTTCTTTCGACTTCACCTTGTGGCAGGCTCGACCTAACACCACGCAAAGACATGATAGTGCATACTCAAACTCATCAAAGTCTACAAACAAAGTATCCATTTTGATTTTACTAGCAGCTGTGCGAATCTCCTCCCATGATCTTCCTTTCAGATCGATCAGCGGTCGCACTTCTTCTGTCCGAAACTCTACTCTCCAACCCTGGAAAATATTCTCGTCGTTCTCTGCCCCCTCCACTCTAGGCCCGGAAGGAAATGCGAAAGATATATCCTCGGTTGGAAAGTTCAGTTCCTCGATATTCCACTCATCTGTCGCCGCTGTCTCCACAGTTGCTGTCTCCATCGAATCGTGCTGATAGACGCACGTCTAACGATATCGACAGCGTCCACCACTACCCGCGCGCTAATGCTGATTGACACCAGCACGTCTAACGCTATGGACAGCATCCACTACCCCGCGCTCGGTGATTGCAATTCAGTTTAAAAATATCGATGATTGGGTACAGCGTCATAGCAGAGCAAAGCGTCATTCTGCTACTTCGCATTTCCACGATGACTGTATGTCCAACCACGATGAGTGTCCATGTTGGACATACACACTGCATTCCACGTCAACATTCTTACTGTCCATGTCAACAGCCCTGCCACGATGTCGGTCGAACACTTCTTATTATCAGTCGAGGGCCCGATCAAGTAACGAGTTTGGCGCATGGGCCCGACTTAGTGTTCGGGAAGGTTTCTGTCGAAAATCGGTACATTTCCGGTGGATGGAAGAGAAATTTCGGAAATCTTACATTTTCTCCGGAAATTTTGTCTAGTTTCCATTAAAATCTCAATTTTTCCTCCCGGAAATTTTCCCGCAGATTTGGATCAAGACCGGTAATGTCGATTTTGAACCGGAAATGACACAACGTAACACCGGTACTCCCCGAACATTGGCCCGACTAAGTAAATTACCGACAAGTTAGGGAACTGCACACGTGCAACGGTTTGACTAAGCAAAGCGGCTGAAGCAAGTTTCAGGCCAGTACGTACTTACTGTTACGTACAGTACTCAGTTCCATCGCAGTGATTCCATCGCATTCCATGATCCATCCTCTTGCCCTCGCTAATGAGACAGAAAACAAACTAGTCTCAGTATTACTGTGAGCGATGCAGAATGTATGGAAAAAAAAATTAAAAAAAAAAAATGTATTACTGTGAGCGATGCAGAATGTATGGCAAATGATGACGTCACACGCTCAGGCTGTTGCTTGTTTACTTATAATCATAGCATGACGCATTGATACCGAGATCTAGAGCATGGGACATTCAGAGTCAACGTCAGTCAAGTCCATCGGATTTGACGTTCGACTGATTCTCACCAATGGCATTGGAAGTCATTAGTGTACGGACAGGGAAACACGGGAGTCTTACCTTCAGCAGCAATTACCAACTCAGCTTTTCGTGAGCTAACAATGCAGCGATGTCAACTCAGATTGGAGACGAACTTCTCAACTGAAGAGGACGCTTCCTTCTCAGCTCAGGTTCACCTTAATGACTAGTAAAGGCTTCGCGAAAAATGTTTGTTCTGAAGTTACCTCGATCAGCTCGATAGCTAGACAAAGAACTTTCATTATCCTGGATGTAGCTAGAGAGAGTATTCCACTTTTCTAGAGTTTGATAATGTTCTTCAGCACGAGGAATCGGAATACCCATCAACCATTCATTTGGATAGGGTTCTGGACAATAATTTAATGATATGTTTAATTTAATGTGGTTCTGGTGTACCTATCAGTTTCGGTGCTGTCAGAATCTCGTCTCGACGTACAGTCGAAACATCACACCGTTCTAATGAGTGACTTGCAGTGCAGATGTCCGTTGCTTTTCACCGGACGTGAAAACGTAAAACTGGTTGCTAACCGTAAAACTGTTTTCATATCTAGCCCGATTGTGTTTGCGTTTCGGTCCATATCCTTAGGGAACATTTTTTGGTCAGATGTAGATATTTCACAACCGGCATATTTTTTCCGATGAATATATATTCAGTGAGAACTATGACTTTTGGCCCTGGCAAAAGTCATAAGTCTCACGTGCCCATTGAAACTAAGTCCGTACTAGTGCACTACGTCTGGAACTTCGTCATCTGTTCCTCCAGCTGCACGTGCACAAATTCTCAGACCAAGGTCCACACTGTCGGTTCTCTTCCGGGCCCCTTCTCTGATCTAGAAGCAGCTAGCTCGGAAGAGAAATTCCAGACAAGTCGAGGTCGTCAGTATGGACTGTCAGTTCGGTCTTGAAAGAGTGTAGTGTGCTCACGTAAGTTGTACGTTTTGACGGACACAAAAGCTTAACTAGGCTAACTTCTGACCTGTATAAGAACGGTTGACATCAGCGTCTATTTCCATCAGCGTCTATTTCATTCGTTCCAGACTAGCTAATAGTACCACCGATATCAGGAGTATAATTTCAAGTTCTGAATCAGATTCCAGCAAGTTTACGTGCAGTCTAACGTCTAACCTGTATAAGAAGGGGAAAAATCAGCGCGCGTCTACTACATCCGTTCCAGACAAGCGAGTACCATCGCTCGATATCAAGAATACAATTCGAAGTTCAGATTCCAGCTGCAAGTCTACGCGTGCAATCTCAAGCTACTAGCAAGAATCGATCATGATGAAGAAGATATCGAGATGCAGTTGGGGTAACCTTGCTTCAATTTGGCAAGCTGCTTTCCTTGTTGGGATCTTGTGCACTCTACCGATGACTCAAGCTCAGGATAATGTTCATTCTCGATGTGACAATCTAGTGCCATCACCTTCCTTGACCCCGTTTGTAGAACCGTTGCCGATACCTTCGGTGATAGACATCTCCACAGGTGCTCAGCTCATTTTGGGTGCTTACAAGATTTCTCAGGTACGCTAATCCCAACCAGGTCCCTTCACGTACGTACTTATTATTTGCCTATGCAGGAATTCTGGAATTCAGAGACTGAGGTCCATCCATGGCCAGTTGCATGTATATATGCTAAATCTAGCTAGTTTCAAGATTTATGCTGGAGTCAAATGTCATGACTACGCACGCGTGACACTCTTTGATTTGCTAGTCTGGTTAGCCTGAGCCACTAGCACTTCGGTTCTGGATCTCGATCTGGTCGAGTTGATGAGTTGCGACTGAAACCCATGCATTTCCAAGAGTTTCGATTTCACTTCGAGCTCGAGCAGAGTACCTTTAATTATTACTTGCATATATGTGCTCTGATCCGAACTCAAGGGGTATAGTCTAGAACTACTGCTTCTTACATGTTCGTGGGGAAGTCGTGAACTCGACTTGAAGTTTAAATCTATGAAGGGATCCGGAGTTATAATTAATTACTTGCTTGTATGCTTGCTTGCTTAATTAGCCATGTCCAGTAGCGAATTGGTTCTGGAACGCGCCTAACGATAAGGGTACGAATAAAAGCCCAGACGAGGGAGTAGGGAGGGAACTTACATACTGACCTGTGCTGCTGCTCTGTACTCGCAGAGTGTACATCCAGACCTCCCCAACACAACGTTCTACGCCTATGGAACGAGTCAAGCCACAGCGACGGTACCAGGACCGACTCTCGAGGCTAGAAGGGGTGTCTCCTCGTTCGTTCGCTTCGAAAATCAGCTCACGGACCCGGAGCACATGTTTGTGGTCGACAGGACCATTCATGTAGCTAATCCACCCCAAGGAGGAGTGCCAATTATCACCCATCTTCACGGAGCTGACGCGGAGAGCCAATATGATGGACATCCGGAGGCTTGGTACACGGCCCTTGGAGATACCGGATCTACTTTCGTGACCAGAAACAACACATACCCGAATCAGCAGCCTGCAAGTCTTCTGTGGTATCATGACCACACTATTGGAATGAGTCGGCTGAACGTGGCTGCGGGACTCGCGGGACTTTACGTAATACGAGGAGGAGAAGAAGAAGGTCTTGAAGATCTACCGCAAGGAGAGTACGAGGTTCCTCTCTTGATCCAGGACAAGCAATTCTTCCCGAATGGCTCCATCAACTTCCCTGATATTGGTTTCAATCCGAGTGTCCACCCAAATTGGTGTCCAGATTATTTCGGTGATACGATTCTCGTCAATGGCAAAGCATGGCCGTACCTCAACGTTACGAGAAACATTTACCGCTTCCGTATACTGAATGGGGCTAATGGACGAGTGTTCACTCTCTCCTTCAGCGACAGCCGAGTGAGTTTTCTTCAGATCGGCACAGATGGTGGATACGTCTGGACTCCCTTTCGGCTGACAAATCTCACCATTCCTACAGCTTACCGAGTTGATGTTCTGGTGGATTTCAGCGAATTAGAAGTCGGGACCGTCGTGTACCTGAACAATTCAGCCTCAGCTCCATTCCCAGTTGGGAACGTGAACAACAGTGGCCCGAGCACCAGATATGTTATGCAGTTCAACGTCGTTGGAGGAGCGACTAATCAGACTGTTGTGGTGCCCGATTCCATCGCTTCACCTCCGGCCATTGACGCTTTGGCCAATAATGCTACATCCTACAGAAATGTGTCCTTGCAACTCGTCTTCCCTCCAGATCTCACGTTTTTGCTGAACGGCCTTCACTGGACTGACAATGTGACTGAGACCCCTCAGCTGTACACGACAGAGGTTTGGGACATCACTCACCTGATCGCCAACAATGCTCACCCCATCCACATCCATCTTGTCAACTTCCTCGTAGTACATGAGCAAGCATTCAACTTGACTCGACTGAATGCTGGTGGGTGCACACTTGAGCAGCCGTATCCACAGGCAGACAGCTGCTTCACGCAAGATCCACAGCCTGCAGATGCGGTTCAAACCGGTTGGAAAGACACTGTTCTGGTTCGCCCTGGGACGGTTCTGAGGTTGGTAGTCCAGATCTCACCCAGAGCTGGCGGCACATACCCCTTCGACCCCACGACGGCTCCTGGGTACGTGTGGCACTGCCACATTCTGGATCACGAGGACTATGACATGATGAGGCCACTCCACTTTCAGCCTCCTCAGTTACTGTAGAGTCATTTGGTTCAGAACGCAGCTAGGAATATTAAATGAAGTCACGCCATTCTTTCGAATTCATTCATTCTCATTTCACTTGGGAGATCTTCAGAACTCTATCCTTCACTAGCGTAGTCATGAAGGCTAGAATTAGTTGATAATCTAGGTTTAGAAACCCAGTATGTTAGTCAGAGTAGGACGTGCAACTGTGTGTCACTAGTACTAGATCACATTGAATTCTTTAGCTAGTTGCAATCTCTTGATGAGTTGCTTCCAGCTCCAGAGGGGAAGCTGCTAGTCACTTCCTCTTAACTTAGCTACCAGATTCTTGAACGAGGAGCACAAGAAACTCTTCGTGTACATCGTGTTGAAGGTCGAATGTCCACATGGTTTGTAATTGGTCCACCACAGCAAAATAGTGACCTCTTTCCTGGAGGGTGTTTTACCTGCGAAAATATTCGGAAGGAGGTTAGCCGGCCTAACCCGGTAAATGGAACATGTACATGTATATGTTTGAATGTTGGTAGAAAGCACCGAGGATCGACTTAACAGACGACAATGGGAAGATATGTAGGTATTCAATGAAAGATTATGGATTTATTCTAGTTTCTGTAGGCACATGGCCATGATCTCATGTCCACTCAGTTTACCTTCTATTCTAAAGTCTAATGGTCGTGTTTTAAGATGATCTGTAAATTCTGACCTGGCGGACAGCATAAACACATAAAAAATCCGATCTCTGAAAGTAGCTAACAGACTGTAGCTATAGTAGGTGCCAATGGCCACAGGCTCTGGATCCCACAACACAAATGTGACTGCCATTATAAAATATGACTGGTGAAATGGAAATCTGGCAACACACCTAATTAGTCCTAGACGCGTATGTAATGCTCATGTGCACTAAATATGTTGTACGATTGAGATTGAGAGTTTCAGTTAGAAGGCACAGAAAACCTGTATATAAGCTGGACCTTACCATGATCAATCTCTTCTTGTGCGTCGGTTCCCTTGTGCGCACATTGGGGAATCGATTTTGTTTGTGTGCCGTTTGGAATCAGTGGGAGTTCCTGCACTCACAACGGGAGTTCTCAGCGAGGGAGAAGTTTCTTTCTTTGTTTCTTATGGCAATAACACATACATTATAGAGAAAAGAGATCATTCTGCTTAAGTAGAAATTGATCTCATATGCGTTGAGATGTGTTTGGACTAGAGTTGAGGTAAATAAGATGGTGTCCAGATTGTTGGTCATGCCTTGAAGACTCTGGAGCCACTTCCGAGGGAAGGAAAGACACAAGCAAGTAACGTGAAAATTACACATAAATACAGCGTTTAGTCTGATCCTGAGATCATCATTGACACTGATACAGGACAGTGACCGCTGCATATATTCTGTGTACAAGATCCAAGCAATTGTATGTATCGACCGAGTCCCTTAAAAGTTGTGTTCAGCGTGATATATAACACAACCAGTCGAGTCAATAACAACTACAAACCACTGCTGCCTCCGCCAGCCATTTCAACCAAATATTAGTATGCTTCGAATTCATCCACGTGATCAGAGCCTCTATGACAGATGCACAAAGCAAACGAGATGGCCTTTTACAATTATCAGACCGAAATTCGTAATGTACTGTCGAGCTCGAGTCCAATGAAATGCATGTATTATTTGACGGAGCTAGTTAGCCTCGTTAAACCAACGAAGTCGGGCTTGCGGCAGGCAAGACCAGGGATGCGGTTTGACAAAATATGTCAACAATATTTCCAGGAGAACTGAAAATCTCTTAGTTCTCTCGTTCAACTAGAGATCTAGAAGTTCATAATATTTAGGCAATGGCATCTAATAGCATTCACACGAGAATCCTAGCTATATAGATAGATAACTTGCACAGAAGTCCAGTACTCTACTTCATGACATTGTTTTCACTTTTTTTCTTCTGACCGTGATTACCGTGTTCTCATCAGTTCTCGCATCTGCGAATGTCTTCCACGCTATAGTATACCCAAAGAATCTGTTACAGCATTGAAAGGCGATCCATTTCTTTCAAGCAGTTCTTGTTAAGAAAGCATTTATATCAAAGCATTCTTCCACCTCTTCCACGCAGCAATAAGGCAAATCAGGCACCATCGGTGTACTACTCTAAACGTCAGCAGATTCGTCAAGAAATGTACCTCTTGCCAAGTTCCTCGCAGTGCGAGAGTTCACGAAGTGAAGAATATCATTGTAAAGAAGCTTTAAATTGTGCCATAATGCACAGTAATAGAAATCTCGACCATGCCTATGTTAGTTCAATAGTAGTTAGCAACTCTTACAGTCTCATCAGCGCGGAACGTTAGAGTAACGTTATTTCCAGTAATTCAATTTAGAGGCAGGTTTGCGTACATAGACGTTGTGAGCGCGGCTCATTGTCTCCTGTCTCAGGTTCTCTTTCATGTGGTTCCCGTCGGTGATGTACCACTGACATCTTTGGATCAGTGCAGTAAATCTCTCCTGAAATCTCTCATCTGTGTCGTGAAACAGGTTTTCTGTTTTATTGCTTCCGCATTTCTGACATGGTATCAGAGCGATGTTCTTGATTTAGATCTGCTTGCGGTTGTCAAGCATCTAGCTATCAGGCATTAGCTTTTTGTGATCACAGATTCATTCCGCAATGGGTACAAACTTACGGGCTGATATGATTCCTCGGTTTGATGGAGAGTACTTCCATATCTGGAAACGTGCTATTTCTATTTTCTTGAAGATTGAAGATTTGCTGCCGATCGTAGATGGATCTGAAGTCAGACCCGCAACTGACCCTGCTGCTCAAGTTGCTTGGGAGAAGAAGGACCTTAAGGCACAATTGGTTCTTAACACTGCATTGAGTTTGAACCTTCAGAAGTATGTTTTGTCATGCACTACTTCGAAGGCCATTTTCGATACTTTGATGGCAGTTTTTGATTCTACTGATTTGGTGACTAAAGCCAATCTGAAAGATCGGTTCAGGAATCTTGTGCTTTCTGAGGGACAGCCTGTTGGCCCTCATTTACAAGAATTCAAATACATTATTGCTCAGTTAGAGTCTATGGCCGTAACAGTTCCGGATGATGAGGCTATCATGAATCTTATCAGCAGCCTACCTGATAGTTTACAACCTTTAGTGCAAATGCTACGTGCCATTCCTAATTTGACTCTTGCTGGTCTTACTAGTATTCTTCTGCGTCATGAAGCTGAGCAGAAACGAAGACATGGGACAACCGATTCAGCACAACTTCTTTATTCTGAAAAGAAGACGATGGGGAAAAAGAACGTGGTTTCAAAAGACAAGAAATTCCAAGGTTCTAGTTCTAATGGATCCGTAGAGAAGAGTGGCAATACATTTTGCAGGTATTGCAAGAAGACGGGGCACGTTATTGATATTTGCTTCAAGTTGCAGCAGAAGAAGCGGTCTGAACAACAAGGAGAAATCGAACCCAGTGGCAAGTGATGCTCCTGCTGCGCAAAGGAGGGTGTTGACTGTTTCTGAAGCTGTTGTCACCGATCAAGATGATTCTTGATACATTGACACAGGAGTCACACATCATATGGCTGCTAATCGTGATTATTTTCATTCCTACACAGTAATCACTTCATCTCAGAATGTTTTCTTTGGTGACAACTCTTCTCATCCCATTGCTGGTATTGGTACAGTGGTCGTTAAGTTACCTCATGGAGAGGAGGTAGAGGTCACGAAGGTCTACCATGTTCCAAACTTACGGAAGAACCTATTTTCTGCACGATATTTTGACAACAAAGGAGGATCTTTGTTGTTTTCTCGTGGTTCTTGTCGGTTGAACTTGCAGGAGGCGAGTTTTTGGCAGATTGCCCACTGCAACAATGTCTTTACAAGTTGGGAGATGTTGTTTACCCTGTCTTTGCCGCAGCTGCTACTTCTCCGGTGGAAGTTGTTCAAGTTTCAGAGGCATCTAATCTTTGGCACTTGAGACTTGGTCACATTGGTGAAACCAGAATTCAACAACTTCAGGCGAAGGGAATGGTGAATGGTTTACCCAAGTTCACTTCTTCTCACATAAGATGTGAATCTTGTCTTCTGGGAAAGGAGACCCGTGACGCTTTTCCCACTGGAGGAGGTACTCGAGCTACAGCTTTGTTGCAGTTAGTTCATTCAGATATCTGCGGTCCTATTTCTCCCTCTACTTGTTCTGGGTACAAGTATTTCCTTACTTTTACAGATGATTTCTCGAGATACACCTATGTGTATCTATTGAGGAGCAAATCTGATTGTTTCAAGATCTTCAAAGAGTTCTTTGCCGTTGCTGAACGTACTACTGGTGAGAAGTTGAAGACTCTGCGGTCAGATAATGGTGGAGAGTATGTTTCTCGGGAATTTAACTCATTTTGTGCTGAGAAAGGAATAAGTCATCAACTGACTACTCCTTATACGCCACAACAGAATGGACACAGGAAGACATTTCAATATTACACTTCTGCTTGAATCGAATAGCACTCTAAATACACTCCTGGAGGTACTTATCGGTGCAAAATGAAATTTCTTTACCTTGCCTGTCTTTAAGGTGCTTCACAAGGTGCTATTTTTAACTCTGTATATCAAATGGTGCTATACAGAGCTTACGAATCGTATTATTCTCATTTTGCACCAACTAAACTTCTCTTGGTGTTTTTTCTGCAGACACAGACAAAAAATACATAACTGTCAGAAAATCCTAAGTGCTTGATAAGGTGCCATTTTCAACTATGTAGATCAAATGGTGCTATAAAGAGCGTACGAATTATATTATACTCATTTTGCACTATCTAAACTTCTATTGGTGTTATTTCACAACGGAGGATTATTTGATCGAGCACATGCAGAAACTGTTGGAGCCTCTGCATGCGGATCTCTTTGGCCGCCTTACAGAAGAAGTTCTATCCACTATCGATTCTCTCCAGCAGGTTTTGCAGCTGAATGTTAATAGGCCGAGCGGCTTGCGTCATCTGAAGGATTTGGTACTTCGAAATCTAGATTCACGAAAGGGAGTTTCATACCCCGATAGACGTGGAAAAACAGTAACAAGCTCCACAACAAGACGAGCAGCCACGAGCGCTACATCCTCTTATGGTGCTCAATCACCTGCGTCGTCATGTGGATGGAAGCCCTCTAAATCTCAATGGAAGCCCTTTGAATCTCAAGTGGACAATGGATCGGTTCGAGCAAAACTTCGAGGATACGGTCGAAGACCTCATTGTCTCGATTAGACTCCAGCCAGCATCTCTGATCATCAGCAACTCAGTCATACATTGGTTCGGCTCACTTACGTTCAGCCTGCACGCTCACTTGAGAGAAACCGCGTCATCATGTGAATAGAAGCTCTCTAATATCAAGTGGACAATGAATCGATTCGAGCAAAGCTTCGAGGACACGGTCGAAGACCTTATTGCCTCGACTAGACTCCAGCCAGCATCTCCGATCATTAGCAACTCAGTCGACATGCTCTTGTTCGGTTCGTTTACTTTCAACCTGCATGCTCTCTTGAGAAAAACCGTTCAGCTCGAGAGAGCTGTGCATGAGCTGGTGCAAGCAGAGAATCCATGGAGCGTCCTAGACTTCTGAGATACACACTCCCTCACCCAACTATGACAACATCAAGTCAGTGTCAAGATGAAACACCAGTAATTCATATCATCACATATCATCACAAACGTGTACTTCCAAGATAATTCTCTTTATTTACTAAACTTTTCCTGTAGTATTTGCACAACGAAAATTTTCGTGTTTTAACTGTTCACTGTTTAACCAAGTGCTCAACCCTTTCCAACGTTTAGGTTGATATAATCTCACTTCCTCAATTCCAACAGTTTCAAACTCTACCGCGATGATTTGAGTGGGATGCACTACAGATAAAATATCTGCCCATGTACTAGTAGTGATCTGTCGAGATACAGTAAACTCTTCTGTTTCTCCCTCTAAAGTACTCATATTATCTACCTGAAGCTAACTCAACTCTACTTTACGAGAATGGATAACGTTAGACATTTCGGTCACTTCACTATCAGCATCTGTCGGCACTCTCCTTACTCGCGCAAGGCTCATCGGCATTCCACACTTCCAGTTTCTTGCTTTAGCGATGACCAAATCACCTCCTACAATCCATGGAGGACAACATCCGGACATTCCTGGCTTGAGAAGAGGAATATCTGGAGTGAAGAACTGATCGTTCAATTCATATGCTACGATACACTGCTTACCCCTACATTTATGTTGTGTAGGTTGTGGAAAAAATCTATGTAAAAGTTTGGAAACCGGACGTACGTTATCTCCACTAAACTTCAGAGGATCTTCAACAAGAACAGTCATACCAGTAATCTCAGAAACTAGAGGTGTATCACTACCTCCTGCATCCACCATGACTTGACTGTACCATCTTCCTGCGAAGAAAATCTGAAAATGTCCTCCAAATTCGTGAATGAAAATCTCAGTCAGTTTACACTTCCATGTTTGTTGAGCAGCGTCAGCTTGATCATGCTCCACCACCACGTTGTCACTGGTCTTGAAACAGCAATTGCCGATAACAACCGCTCGTAGCATTTGCATTTTATTTCGAAACTGCTCCTTATTTTGCTCTGTCAACAATCCCTTCTCAGACCAATAGTTAGTAAGATACTTTGCATATTTTTTGTTCGGTGGTATATCTATCTCAGTACTGTGATGAGGACCCACACCAATCCCTTTCAGCGTAGTCTGGAAACATGGATATGTTTTCTGTTCTTGTCCTAATAACATCAGGTTTTTGCTCAACTCTAATGCTATAGATACACTAGAAACAACACTAACATGTTGATTATGCCAAGTATTACAACTACATTTATATCCAGGATAGTGTTTCACAAGACGTGGATACAAAGCTCGTTCTAAATCATGAACAATTCGGTGAAGTCGATGAAATCCGTCTCGATCTCGTCGATCTTGCGCATAACATATTGTAAATAACTGCCGACAGAAGTACTTGGTGTATGTCATCTCTGACGTCCTGTTGTTAGTTGGAATAGCGTTGTATCCACGAACCATCCGTTCAAATGCATAGCACCAGAAATAGTCATGATGACCATGATCAAGTACTACCACAACTATGGCTTTCTTCTAATACTATGAGGTCGTCCTACCACCCCTCTAGGAATGTGCGAAAAAATCTCCTACTATCTTAAACATGTCCATAAGGAGTTGCACGCATCCCTAGAAGACATCAAGAGCTATTGGTCTAGTGATAAAGCCAAAGCTAAGATTGCAAAGTTAAGTGTACAAGTCCAAAAATAGTGTTGGGATGAGTGACCTACTGGTTTTACACTTCCCACGCAACTGAAACTTGCATACCTCTCTCACGCACGCCAACAAGTTGGCTTGCGACGGGCTCGGGCTCCGCTCTGTCTCCGCACTCTCGCACTCCGCTCTCACGCCTCTGAACTCACGCATCTCTGCTCCTCGAAGCCTCCTAACACGCACTTCACATCTCGACACTCCCTCTCACTCTTCGCTCCGCTTGGGTAGGAGAAGAAAATCGAACCAAATACTACAAGAAGGACGTGTACGAAGAGCACACACCCAAAACAGCAACTTAGAGGTCGAAAACACACTCTAAAAGATCAAAATCTGCCAAATTGGCACTTGCAGATGGGTTTACATCAGATTTTAGACCACTTGTGACCTTCTTCGGCTTGTAATTTCTTCGATCCTTCACCAAATCGAACGATTTTTGGTGCTTTGGAACCGTCTTCCCAACGTGAACCTACTGCACTCTTCAGTCCTAGTGGGTCATCCCAAGAACTCGCCGTAACTACACTAACGACCCTACCGGGATTTGTCACTCCGCACTCGATCAACCTAGCCGAGGTACCAAACTAACGTGACAACGCTGATAACAACATGAAAACATTGATAAAAGAGTCTTTTCTGTATTTGACAGCCTGATCCGTACAGCACTAGATATACGAAGTCGTGGAAGTCAGATCAGATCATTTTCCTATGTTTGGGTCTTAATCTAGGCTGTAAGCTCATTTGTTGGATCGTTTTGGAATTGTTTCAGATTTGGTGTTTCTTTTTTGACAAGGAGTGATGTAACAGTTGATGCCTCACGTTGACAACACCAAGCAGGTTCTCTTAACCCCTTCCATTGATTTAGTGTGTACAGAGGTCATTCCACTAAGATGAGTTTGCGATCCTAAATATGAATTGTGTACAGAGGTCATTCCACTAAGATGAGTTTGCGGTCCTAAATATGAATTGTGTACAGAGGTCATTCCACTAAGATGAGTATGGGTCCTAAATATGAATTGTGTACAGAGGTCATTCCACTAAGATGAGTATGGGTCTTGAATATGAATTGTAGCCTATACTTCTGACTGCGGGGCTGACGAATGACATGCTTGTTCTGAAGGCAAAAAGCTGACTTCCCAAGTTTAATTGTGGACAGTGACAGACGCATACGTATAGATGAATCTAGACTAAGATAGACGTTGAAGAGGGACTTGGCGAAGTGTTCGCCTTGGTTAAAGAACGACCTTCTTGGCATTAAAAAATCCTCTAGAGCACCACCCTTTTAAGCCCTGCAATTATCTGACTAGTTGGACAAGTTCTAACTTAGAACTTGTCCGCTACTTGTGCAGAAGAGTGTCGCGCATCTCTCGCTTTCCCTCAGAGTTCCATCACACTCGTCTGGGAAAATAAGCGGCTTAGACGGTAAGTCTCTCCAACTTTGTGGAAGGACGAGCTCTGAGGACGAAGACCACAGAAGGGATATGTAGGTTTGTTCTTGAAGATATTATCTGTAGGTACGGATTTATAAGGAGATTGTATGCAAACAGAGGAGAGTTGCGTGGTATGGAAGCGAAGGAGTTCTTCGTCCAACACGGAGTGAAACTCAAACTCACTGGAAACGTCCAAAGAGAAGAGATGGAGCACTTTTACGAGTTATAGATGATCTGCAGACCAAGCAACAGTTGATGAAGGAGTTTCATGACATCTTTCGAGGAGCTTGGGCTACCTACACAAAGTTGAAGGAGAGATACTGGTGGAGAGGACTTTATCAAGATGTGGTGAACTTTGTTCATGCTTGCACTGTCAATTTTATTCAAAGGTACGTTACAGAGATGACCTGGTACCAACCTATCCGTCTAGTATCCATTTTCAATGAGTTCTTGATTTGGTAGCAATGCCTCTTGGATTATGGAGTATGAGGTACTTGATGTTGCCTCGAGAATCTACGTCATATTCCTGTACCTAGAGCTCATCTACCAAAGCTGATAGACTTGCTCAATGAGAGGATTAGGATGGGTATCTTGGAACCATCTATAGCTCCCTACTCACGCAGATGGTTTATTGTTCCGAAGAAGAGTGGAGCTTTGAGATTCATTCAAGATATGCAGCTAGTTAACAAGGTGACTATCAAGAATATGGGTATAGGACCTATTGTAGACGAGTTTGTAGAAGCTTTTGCTAACGTGCTATCTATTCAATGGGGGACTTATATTCAAGTTATGATCAGTTTCAGTTATCCTCTGAGAGTCGAGACTTGACTACAATGAGGACATCTTTGGGATTACTAAGGATGTGCACCTTGTCACAAGTAATTTCCGTGTTTTACTTGTCTTATCCTTCTTGTTGACCTTGGTGAATGATCTTGTGAATCCGTTATAGTCCTCTACTGCTGATTTTGCTCTTAAAGGAAGGATGAACGTGTTGAAAACCGTTCATGTATGCTCCTGACGATGTCGGTTATAGAGACTTGTGGGAAAGCTTTCATCATGAAGTAAACCTCTGCTGGTTCTTCTCCGAGTGTTAAGTCTTCCGATGGTACATTATGCCAGTTGTTCTGGTTTGAACCCCTTCGTGGTGCTTAATGTGCAATGCAGGCACCGTCGCTGCTAAGACTGTTAAAAAGGTTAGTTTGATTGAGCGATGTTGATTAGAGTTCTCATAGCCTACCTTGCAGAGTTCACATCCATTTCCTTTCTTCAGGCTTCCATTCGTCAGATTAACTTTATCCCAAATAGTAATGACTTTTTATTGAGGTCATTATCCTGACCAGTTAACTTTTGTGCATGTGTTTGCCTAAATGTGCTAATGCGACTTCATTCGTTAAAGCAGCGATGATGTGTTCTCCTCCTGTTGTGTAAAATCAACACAAGCTTCTTGTCTCTTTGCTCTCCGGCGACAGCTATTCAGTTTTGTGTCTTGAATGGTGCTCATTGAGGACCTTTTGTCTATGACCTCCTGATGCGGAGACATCCTTTTCTCGTTTGAAATATGGGAACATGAAGAACCTGGATACGGGGCTGACGTTCTGCGGTTATGGGTAGCGAGTGTGGATTATACTGGAGATGTTATGATGGCGCCTCAGATCATAAGGCAGATGTCCGACGTCTACCGCAAATTGTTAGTTCAATACTGTAGTTAGCAACTCTCACCGTCTCATCAGCGCAGAACGTTAGAGTAACGTTATTTCCAGTAATTCAATTTAGAGGCAGGTTTGGCTACATAGACGTTGTGAGCGCGGCTCATTGTGTCCTGTCTCAGGTTCTCTTTCATGTGGTTCCCGTCTGTGATGTAGACACACATTCTTTGGATCAGTGCAGTAAAAATCTCTCGTGGAATCTCTCATCTGTGATCGTGAAACAGGTTTTCTGGTTTTACTGCTTCTGCATTTTCTGACATGGTATCAGAGCGATGTTCTTGATTTAGATCTGCTTGCGATTGTCAAGCATCTAGCTATCATGCATTAGCTTTTTGTGATCACAGATTCATTCCGCAATTGGTACAAACCTACGGGCTGATATGATTCCTCGGTTTGATGGAGAGTACTTCCATATCTGGAAACGTGCTATTTCTATTTTCTTGAAGATTGAAGATTTGCTGCCGATCGTAGATGGATCTGAAGTCAGACCCGCAACTGACCCTGCTGCTCAAGTTGCTTGGGAGAAGAAGGACCTTAAGGCACAGTTGGTTCTTAACACTGCATTGAGTTTGAACCTTCAGAAGTATGTTTTGTCATGCACTACTTCGAAGGTCATTTTCGATACTTTGATGGCAGTTTTTGATTCTACTGATTTGGTGACTAAAGCCAATCTGAAAGATCGGTTCAGGAATCTTGTGCTTTCTGAGGAACAGCCTGTTGGCCCTCATTTACAAGAATTCAAATACATTATTGCTCAGTTAGAGTCTATGGCCGTAATAGTTCCGGATGATGAGGCTATCATGAATCTTATCAGCAGCCTACCTGATAGTTTACAACCTTTAGTGCAGACGCTACGTGCCATTCCTAATTTGACTCTTGCTGGTCTTACTAGTATTCTTCTGCGTCATGAAGTTGAGCAGAAACGAAGACATGGGACAACCGATTCGGCACAACTTCTTTATTCCCAGAAGAAGACTATGGAGAAAAAGAACGTGGTCTCAAAAGACAAGAAATTCCAAGGTTCTAGTTCTAATGGATCCGTAGAGAGGAGTGGCAATACATTTTGCAGGTATTGCAAGAAGACGGGGCACGTTATTGATACTTGCTTCAAGTTGCAGCAGAAGAAGCGGACTGAACAAGCCTCTAAGGAGAAATCGAACGCAGTGGCAAGTGATGCTCCTGCTGCACAAAGGAGGGTGTTGACTGTTTCTGAAGCTGTTGTCACCGATCAAGACGATTCTTGATACATTGACACCGGAGCCACACATCATATGGCTGCTAATCGTGATTACTTTCATTCCTACACAGTAATCACTTCATCTCAGAATGTTTTCTTTGGTGACAACTCTTCTCATCCCATTGCTGGTATTGGTACAGTGGTCGTTAAGTTACCTCATGGAGAGGAGGTAGAGGTCACGAAGGTCTACCATGTTCCAAACTTACGGAAGAACCTATTTTCTGCACGATATTTTGACAACAAAGGAGGATCTTTGTTGCTTTCTCGTGGTTCTTGTCGGCTTGAACTTGCAGGAGGCGAGTTTTTGGCAGATTGCCCACTGCAACAATGTCTTTACAAGTTGGAGATGTTGTTTATCTTGTCTTTGCCGCAGTTGCTACTTCTACGGTGGAAGCTGTTCAAGTTTCAGAGGCATCTAATCTTTGGCACTTGAGACTTGGTCACATTGGTGAAACCAGAATTCAACAACTTCAGGCGAAAAGAATGGTGAATGGTTTATCCAAGTTCACTTCTTCTCACGTAAGATGTGAATCTTTTCTTTTGGGAAAGCAGACACGTGATGCTTTTCCCATTGGAGGAGGGACTCGAGCTGCAGCTTTGTTGCAGTTAGTTCACTCAGATATCTGCGGTCCTATTTCTCCTTCTACTTGTTCTGGGTATAAGTATTTCCTTACTTTTACAGATGATTTCTTGAGATACACCTATGTGTATCTGTTGAGGAGCAAATCTGATTGTTTCAAGATCTTTAAGGAGTTCCTTGCCGTTGCTGAACGTACTACTGGTGAGAAGTTGAAGACACTGAGGTCAGATAATGATGGAGAGTATGTTTCTCGGGAATTTAACTCATTTTGTGCTGAGAAAGGAATAAGTCATCAGATGACTACTCCTTATAAGCCAGAGCAGAATGGAGTTAGTGAAAGAAAAAACAGAACTCTGACTGAGATGGTGCGGTCGATGTTGATACACGCTGGCTTACCGAAGTCCTATTGGGGAGAAGCACTTGTAACATCGTGCTACATTCTCAACCATTATCCTACAAAGGCTTTGGCTCCAGATGTTACTCCTTATCATTTGTGGGCTGGTAGAGTACCAGATATTTCTCATCTCAGGGTATTTGGATGCATAGCCTACGCACTGGTACCTGATACAACCACTCGTAAGAAGCTTGATTCCAGGAGTGAACGGTGCATCTTTCTTGGTTATAGTGAAGATTCCAAGGCATACAAGTCAGTACTCAAAATATTCTCTTTTCAAGAGATGTAGTCTTTCACGAGGATGTTTTCTTGAAGTCTTCCATTCTGAATCCTGAGGATTTTTCAGTACCATCTACTTCTCTTAGTAACGTTGACTCTGTGCCTCCCTCTGGGCATCCTAAACTGCCATTTTTTCCTCCTGCTCAATCAGTTTCATCTGTTCAAACATTTTCTGTACCATGACCTCCTATTATCTCACCTAGTGTCCTGCCTCCTACATCTAATGTTTCACCCAGCTTTGCTTCTCCTAGTCACGGGGTTTCTCCTGGTGCTATTCCAAGTTTTTCTCTTGGAGCAGGTGCAGCTTCTC
The DNA here is from genome assembly GCA_036924285.1 of Asterella californica. Classification (NCBI taxonomy): domain Eukaryota; kingdom Viridiplantae; phylum Streptophyta; class Marchantiopsida; order Marchantiales; family Aytoniaceae; genus Asterella; species Asterella californica. The sequence continues at coordinate 20,343,301 of JAYKYS010000008.1, forward strand.
CACGTAACAGCTTGGGCACAAGTTCATCTGATCAAGGACCTGGCATAAGGATGAGTGACTGGACCCCTCATGACAAAGATCAAGCGATAGAAGATTTGTTTGTGGATCTTGAGGTAGATCATGGATCTGGAGGTATGATAAGTGTGCCTTCTCAGGGGTCTCAGCAGGTCACAAGCTTAAGGAGGTCTACTCGTCAAAGGAAGCCTCCTGTACGATATGATGAAGCATCCTTTGTGCTGCCACGGTCGCTGTTTGTTTCAGCACTTCAAGCATCAGTTTTACCTCAGGAACCTGATTCTTATACAGCAGCTGTGTCCAGTCCGGAGTGTGAGCACTAGAGGAGAGCAATTGCAGAAGAGCTCCAAGCTATGGAGAAGATGTCAACTTGGACGTTAGTTCCGTTGCCTGCAGATCGTCATGTTGTGGGTTGTCGTTGGGTTTTTAAACTCAAAACTCAACCTGATGGTACAGTTTTGAGATATAAGGCTCGTCTAGTTGCCCAAGGGTTTTCACAAATCAAGGGATTAGATTATGAAGAGACATTTTCTCCAGTAATCAGGATGCAGTCAGTTCGTGTGCTCTTGGCTATTGCTGTGCAGTTTGGCTTGCATATCCACCAGATGGACGTGAAGACTGCATTCTTGAATGGGATTCTGGAAGAAGAGGTTTACATGAAGCTGCCAGAAGGTCTGTCACCAGCGGATCCTACTTTGGTTTGCAAGTTAAGGAAGTCTATCTATGGTTTGAAACAGTCCTCAAGGACTTGGTTTCAGCGTATGGATACTTATCTTAAGAAGATAAGTTTCAAGCCAGTGGGAGCTGACACAAATATCTATTTGTTTACTGATCAGCTTGGAATTTTAGTTCTAGCACTTTACGTAGATGATATTCTACTCATGGCTGTTAATCTGGAGCTGATGCAGTATGCCAAGATGCTTCTTAGTCACGAATTTGAGATGGCAGACTTAGGACAGGTTCACCATTTCCTGGGCATACACATCAGTTATGATGTCTTAAGTGGCATTGTGGACTTGTCCCAGACGTTCTACATTTTGCAGAAGCTTGCTGTTTTTCACCTGGAGAATGCAAAGGCACTGAGTACACCAATGGCTGTGGGAAGGCGTCCATCTCGTGAAGAGTCTCCCACTACAGACGAAGAGAGAGAGGAGATGAAAGTTATACCTTATGAGAGTGCAGTTGGTTCTCTGATGTGGACAGCACTGTGCACACGACCTGATATTGCTTTCTCTATTTTCATTGGCTCAGTTCATGTCTGATCCAGGACTTGCACATTGGGTAGCTGTCAAGAGAGTATTTCGTTACTTGAAGGGCACAGTCAACTTTACTCTACGTTACAAACGTCTAGAGAAGCCGTCCCTGTTGCTGGGTTATTCAGATGCGGATTGGGCTGGTGACTCAGACACTAGGAAGTCTACTTCCGGATTCTACTTTTTACTCTCAGGTGCTACAGTCAGTTGGAGCAGTACTCGACAGAAATCTGTGGCACTTTCTACTACAGAGGCTGAATACCTGGCAATGTCCAAAGCAGCAGCAGAAGCTATCTGGCTACGGGAATTGTTGAAGGAAGTCCGACCTGAATGTGCAACCAGCACTGTCATCATCTTTTGTGACAACAAAAGTGCAATTTCTCTTCTAGGAACTACCAAGTTTCATGATAGGAGTAAGCATATTGATATTCGGTACAAGTTCATAAATTAGCATGTGGCTGATAAGATTATCAGCGTGTTATACTGCTCTAGTGAGGATCAACTGGCAGACATTTTCACTAAACCCTTGACCAAAGAGAATCACTATAGGCTGGTAAGGATGTTAGGGCTATGTGATAATTGTTGAGTGAGAGTTACTTACTAAGTGGGAGTGTTAGTTCAATACTGTAGTTAGCAACTCTCACCGTCTCATCAGCGCAGAACGTTAGAGTAACGTTATTTCCAGTAATTCAATTTAGAGGCAGGTTTGACTACATAGACGTTGTGAGCGCGGCTCATTGTGTCCTGTCTCAGGTTCTCTTTCATGTGGTTCCCGTCTGTGATGTAGACACACATTCTTTGGATCAGTGCAGTAAAAATCTCTCGTGGAATCTCTCATATGTGATCGTGAAACAGGTTTTCTGGTTTTACTGCTTTCGCATTTTCTGACACAAATTACGAGGAACTTTAAGATACCTCTTGTCCAATCTTCATGACTATCAGGTACAAGGTCAGCACCTTAGCCGTCAAATTCATGAACAAATTTGTTTTGTATCATTTCGGCGTTCATCAAGGTTGAATGTCAGTGTTGAAGATATCTTTGTGTTCCAACTAGACTAGTACTTTGTACCCAAGTAGAGAAAATCTCTTCAAAGCAGATGGAGACGCTAGCGGCTTTATGCACGCACGTGTTTGTATGTATGGAAGGAATGAAGAAGTGATCTTGTCTGCGGAAGTCTTGAATTGACATGAATAATCTTCTTTCTGTGGTCAATCTTACAAGCGGTGAAGGCTGTAGCCTATGAGGACCTTCCAAATGTAGATAAATATGCCCTCTATCAGCTGTCTACTGTTGTGGACGGGACAACAGAGAGCTTTGAGAATTACCAATTCTACTGATTTTTCCAGGTTTGCGCTCTAACTTCTCTCACGATTAACTTAAAGCAACTCGATTATTGTCCACTTAAGTACCTCGGGTTAAATTCAACCTGGTTTTACCTTTTTGAAAATCTGTGTTGTCTTTCATCTACAGCTGGTGCAGCGGTTTGCGGTTGTTGACTTGTCCAACTTTTGTTTGGACGTAGCAAAAGACAGACTTTACACCGAATGTGTCCCTTGGAACCCATGACTTTGTATTAATTGCACTATTCTGGACTAGAATTACGTGACTTTTTGAGATGAGTCTGAAAGTTCGTGTCTGAAGGGGGACAGACAGTTACACGCGTACGAGAAGGTGCTGCCAGACCGTCCTTGCAGCTCTTCTGCTCTATTTAGTTCGTGTGATTGCACCCGTACTGTCTCACATGGCAGAAAATGTGTGGCAAAACTTGCCCTTTCAGTTTTCGTCGACAAGAACGTGAAAGCAAAAACTGTTTTCGGAGCTGCATGGCCAAGAGTTGAGGGGAGTTGGGGTCTTTACCTGAAACAGATCTGAAGTTTTGGACAGTTCTTTTGACGGTCGGTTGCCTGATTGATGGCGGACGTATACAGTGCACAGATGTGTTATGCATGTTTTTTTTTCTTTTGTTCTTTTTCTCTGTCAGTAATGTTATGTAGTTGATTTATTCAGTGGTGATGGTGATCAACTAGGGGATCCGCTTTTCTTTCAGATAGTAAGCTGATATCCATCCAGATAAGCTGATGTCCATCCATCCATGGCCAAGAGATAAGGAGAGTTGGGGGTCTTTACTTGAAACAGATCTGAAATTTTGGTCAATTCTTTTGACGGTCGGTACCTGACTTGGTTGCCTGATTGGTGGAGGACGTATACTGTCCACAGTATTGTTATGCATGTTTCTCTTTCTTTTGTTCTTTTTCTCTGGCAGTAATGATATGTAGCTGATTTATTCAGTGGTGATGGTGATCAACTAGTGGATCCGCTTTTCTTTCAGATAATAAGCTGATATCCAGATAAGCTGATATCCATCCATCCATAGCCAAGAGTTAAGGAGAGTTGGGGTTCTTTATCTTAAACAGATCTGAAGTTTTGGACAGTTCTTCTGACAGTCGGTACCTGACTTGGTTGCCTGATTGGTGCTGGAAGTATATAGTGCAAAGATGTGTTATGCATGTTTCTCTTTCTTTTGTTCTTTTTCTCTGTAAGTAATGTTATGTAACTGATTTATTCAGTGGTGATGGTGATCAACTAGCGGATCCGCTTTTCTTTCAGATAGTAAGCTGATATTAATCCAGACTTGAAGGGAGTGGTTTGTCATTCGATATCCATCCGAGGTGTCAAAGTTCCCAGCAGGAAGATTCGTGTGAAAGCTTTATACTTGAGGGTTTTTAGCATGATGACACGTTTTTGTTCAAACTTTCATACAGATGCGAGACGAAGTGAATAAAGTCTTAGAACAAGCGAGGTCTGGCAAACTCGTTGGTGCAAGCCTTGAAGCAAAAGTCTATATCCACACTTCGAATGGCGAGCTTCTTAAATGCGTACAGTCCATGACAGGATCAGTCGGGGGAGTCGATAGCCTCAGCAGAGTCTTCATAACATCCCAGGTGACCGTAGTAGGTAGTATTGCAGTCACAAATGTGACTGCAATACTACTGTGAGACTAGTGAAATGGAAATGCAATCACAACTCATCTTTCATTCGAATACCTACGTATATATATCTTCCCCATTGTCGTCTGATAAGTCAATCCTCGGTGTTTTCTACCAACACTAATCGAATACATGTACATGGTCCATTTACATGGCCGGCTAACCTCCTTTCGCAGGTAAAAAAGCCTCCAGAAAAGAGGTCATTATTTTGGTGTGGTGGACCAATTACAAACCAAGTAGACATTTTATCTTCCACACGGTGTACACGAAGAGTTTCTTGTGCTCCTCGTTCCAGAATCTGGTAGCTAAAGTTAAGAGGAAGTGACTAGTAGCTTCCCCTCTGGAGCTGGAAGCAACTCATCAAGAGATTGCAACTAGCTAAAGAATTCAATGTGATCTAGTACTAGTGACACACAGTTGCAAGTCCTGCTCTCACTAACATACTGGGTTTCTAAATCCCGATTATCCGAATTCTAGCCTTCATGACTGCAATAGTGAAGGATAGTGTTCTGAAATATCTACCAAGTGAAATGAGAATGAATGAATTAAAAAGAATGGCGTGACTACATGTAATGTTCCTAACTGCTTTCTGACCAAAGGACTCTACAGTAACTGAGGAGGCTGAAAGTGGAGTGGCCTCATCATATCATAGTCCTCGTGATCCAGAATGTGGCAGTGCCACACGTACCCAGGAGCCGTCGTGGGGTCGAACGGGTATGTGCCGCCAGCTCTGGGTGAGATCTGGACTACCAACCTCAGAACCGTCCCAGGGCGAACCAGAACAGTGTCTTTCCAACCGGTTTGAACCGCATCTGCAGGCTGTGGATCTTGCGTGAAGCAGCTGTCTGCCTGTGGATACGGCTGCTCAAGTGTGCACCCACCAGCATTCAGTCGAGTCAAGTTGAATGCTTGCTCATGTACTACGAGGAAGTTGACAAGATGGATGTGGATGGGGTGAGCATTGTTGGCGATCAGGTGAGTGATGTCCCAAACCTCTGTCGTGTACAGCTGAGGGGTCTCAGTCACATTGTCAGTCCAGTGAAGGCCGTTCAGCAAAAACGTGAGATCTGGAGGGAAGACGAGTTGCAAGGACACGTTTCTGTAGGATGTAGCATTATTGGCCAAAGCATCAATTGCTGGAGGTGAAGCGATGGAATCGGGCACCACAACAGTCTGATTAGTCGCTCCTCCAACGACGTTGAACTGCATAACATATCTGGTGCTCGGGCCACTGTTGTTCACGTTCCCAACTGGGAATGGAGCTGAGGCTGAATTGTTCAGGTACACGACGGTCCCGACTTCTAATTCGCTGAAATCCACCAGAACATCAACTCGGTAAGCTGTAGGAATGGTGAGATTTGTCAGCCGAAAGGGAGTCCAGACGTATCCACCATCTGTACCGATCTGAAGAAAACTCACTCGACTGTCGCTGAAGGAGAGAGTGAACACTCGTCCATTAGCCCCATTCAATATACGGAAGCGGTATATGTTCCTCGTAACGTTGAGGTACGGCCATGCTTTACCGTTGACGAGAATCGTATCACCAAAATAATCTGGACACCAATTTGGGTGAACACTCGGATTGAAACCAATATCCGGGAAGTTGATGGAGCCATTGGGGAAGAACTGCTTGTCCTGGATCAGGAGTGGAATCTCGTATTCTCCTTGCGGCAGATTTTCAAGACCTTCTTCTTCTCCTCCTCGTATTATGTAAAGTCCGGCGAGTCCCGCAGCCACGTTCAGCCGACTCATTCCGATAGTGTGGTCATGATACCACAGAAGACTTGCAGGCTGCTGATTCGGGTATGTGTTGTTTCTGGTCACGAAAGTAGATCCCGTATCCCCAAGGGCAGTGTACCAAGCCTCCGGATGTCCATCATATTGGCTCTCCGCGTCAGCTCCGTGAAGATGGGTGATAATTGGCACTCCTCCTTGGGGTGGATTAGCTACATGAATGGTCCTGTCGACCACAAACATGTGCTCCGGGTCCGTGAGCTGATTTTCGAAGCGAACGAACGAGGAGACACCCCTTCTAGCCTCGAGAGTCGGTCCTGGTACCGTCGCTGTGGCTTGACTCGTTCCATAGGCGTAGAACGTTGTGTTGGGGAGATCTGGATGTACACTCTGCGAGTACAGGCCAGCAGCGCAGGTCAGTATGTAGTTCCCTCCCTACTCATTGCACTTGCTGTATGGGCTTTCATTGGTACCGTTACGTTAGGTCTGTACCAGGACTAATTAAGCAAGCATGCAAGCAAGTACTTAATTATAACTCCATAGGCGTAGAACGTTGTGTTGGGGAGATCTGGATGTACACTCTGCGAGTACAGGCCAGCAGCGCAGGTCAGTATGTAGTTCCCTCCCTACTCATTGCACTTGCTGTATGGGCTTTCATTGGTACCGTTACGTTAGGTCTGTACCAGGACTAATTAAGCAAGCATGCAAGCAAGTACTTAATTATAACTCCGGATCCCTTCACTTCAAGTCGAGCTCACGACTTCCACGATGCAGTGGTTCTAGACTATACCCGTTGATCATGAGTTCGGATCAGAGCACATATGCAACTAACTAGTTAAAGGTGCACTGCTCGAAGTGAAATAGAAGCTCTTGGAAATGCATGGATTTCAGTCGCAACTCATCAACTGAACACGTACTCGACCAGATCGAGTTCCAGAACCGAGTCGAAGTGTACTGGCTCAGGCAAATTATAACCAGAATAGCAATCAAAGAGTGTCACGCATGCTCATTCATGACATTTGGACTACTCAAGCATAATCTTGAAACTAGCTAGGTTAATCATATATACATGCAAATGGATGGACCTCAGTCTCTGCAGAGTTCCTGCATGGGCAAATAATAAGTACGTAGGTGAAGGGATCTGGTTGGGATCAGCATACCTGAGAAATCTTGTAAGCACCCAAAATGAGCTGAGCACCTGTGGAAATGTCTATCACCGAAGGTATCGGCAACGGTTCCACAAACGGGGTCAAGGTAGGTGATGGCACTAGATTGTCACATCGAGAATGAACATTATCCTGAGCTTGAGTCATCGGTAGAGTGCACAAGATCCCAACAAGGAAAGCAGATTGCCAGATTGAAACAAGGGTACCCCAACTGCATCTCGATATCTTCTCCATCATGATCGATTCTAGCTAGTAGCTTGAGATTGCACGCGTAGATCTAGACTTGCAGCTTGAACTTCGAATTGTATTCTTGATGTCGAGCGATGGTACTCGCTTGTCTGAAACGGATGTAGTAGACGCTGATTTCGCCCCTTCTTATACAGGTTAGAAGTTAGACTGCACGTAAACTTGCTGGAATCTGATTCAGAACTTGATATTATACTCCTGATATCGATGGTACTATTAGCTAGTCTGGAAAGAATGAAGTGGACGCTGATTTCAACCGTTCTTATACAGGTCAGTAAGCTTTTGTGTCCCGTGAAAACGTACAACGTACGTGAACAGACTACACTCTTTCAAGACCGAACTGGCAGTCCATACTGATGACCTCGTTTTGTCTGGGACGATGAATTTCTCGAGCTAGCTGCTTCTAGATCAGGAAGGAGCTCGGAAGAGAACAGCAGTGTGGACCTTGGTCTGGAAATTTGTCCACGTGCGGCTGGAGGAACAGATGACGAAGTTCAAGACATACACTAGTACGGACTTAATCAGAAGGTGAGGAGAGACATACAGGGGACACAGGCGCCGAGAGTGTTTCTCGAAGCTGACTTGCTTCCTCGAAGTTGACTGGCTGAATTCGAAGTCTGTACTAGGAAGGCATTTAAAGCTGCATTCCATCGTTGCGTTTGGGGAATGCGTTCGCCTTTACGGAGGTCTGTCGTTCGGTTACACTTTCGCGAAGAGCTCCTTGTAAGGAAATATATGTCGCCAGATAACAATGTGAATGTCTCAAAATTTACTACGTAAATTTAGATTTTTCAAGGCGCGTGGAAATACTTAATTTCCATGTGCCCGTGAGATCTATGACTTTTGCCGGTCGTATTTTGAATATTATCGGGAAATAATTCCGATAATACAATATCCACGACTAACCAAAAGATTTCCCAAAAGATATGAATCGAAACGCAAACACAACCTTGCACGATATGAAAACACTTTTGCGGTTACTTTACGACCGGTGAAATGCACCGCACATGTGCACTGCAAGTCACGCATTAGACGGTGTGATGTTTCGACTGTGTGGAGGATGGTTCCTGGAAATAAGGACGTCTTTACGATGACGAAAGTTTCTGACAGCATTGACCCTTGACAGGAGCTCTGGTCGGGTCGGCTGTCAGCCCTAGCCTTGTTCCGGAAACTTTTCTCCCTAGTAGAGTAGCGACTAGTAGCCCTAGTAGAGTAGCGACTATTCATTCGCTTCAACCCCAAGTATAGTTTAAAAGTGTGAAAGGGAATATTCTTTTTTCATTGCAATGTTCCTTCGGTATAAAGAAAATATTTTATTTTTCCAAGAATCCTGAAATCTTCATCTTAAATAGTTTGTTTTGAGATGAATCATCACTTGTATAGCTAGTAAATAGTTTTAATTTAATTTTTTATTTTATAAATTCCAAGTTGATAAGAAGATTTACCCACCAAAAACAGCATGACAGTTAAACTTCTGAGTTCTCCGTAACCAAACCCACTCAAATAAGGTAGTTTGAGTTCCCCATTACATCGCATTTTGCGGGTTCGCTTTTAGAGAGTTAAAAAATTAAGAATCTCATTAAATTACTTCTTCAACCCAACATGGACTCTGCAAAAATAGTAATCAAATGAAAATAATTCAATAGATTTACAACATGTGATTCATCTCATAACAAACTACTTCATTTGACATTCAGGTTTTTTGGAGCAAAAGAAGATCTTTTCTTGGGCTCAAAGTACTGACTGTCTAGTGATGTGACATTCTAGCAGTACTCACGTGTGAGAAAGCTGTCCAAACATGTTGCCCACTATTTTCTAAATTCAAGACCGAAGCTTTTTGTTTCGAAGGCATTACATTCTTGCCCAAACATGCTTTCCACTATTTCTTAAACTCGAGAGGAAGCTTTTTTTCTAAGGCATTAGATATAACAAGGTGTCACATTCTAGCAGTATTCGAGTGTGGAGAAGCTGCCCAAACATGCTGTCCACTATTTTCTAAATTTGAGGGAAAACTTTTTGTTTCTAAGACATTAGAGGAAACATGCTGCTCACTATTTTGTGAAGTGAAGCTTTTTGTTTCTAAGGCATTAGAGGTAACAAGCACCCTAAGCCAGCATACTGCACAAGAAAGCTCCCCAAACATGCTGCCCACTATTTCCTAAATTCTGAAGAGAAGCTTTTTGTTTCTAAGGCATTAGAGCTAACAAGCACCCTAAGCTGGCAGCCGCACAGTAAAGCACCATGCTGTTCACTATTTCCTAAATTGGATGAGAAGCTTTTTGTTTCTAAGACTTTAGAGCTAACAAGCACCCTAAACCAACAGCCGCACAGTAAGGCATCAAGTATCATAAGCCTGCAAAGCTTTTTGTTTCTAAGGCATTAAGCTAACAAACATCCTAAGCCGGCAGTCGCACAATAAGGCACCATGCTTCCCATTATTTCTTAAATTCACGACCTCACAATAAGACATCAAATACACTAAGTCTGCTTGCGGCTTAGAACTAACAAGCACCCAAAGCCGACCGTCGCACAGTAGTGCACCAAGTACCCTAAGCCTGCGATTGCACAATAAGACACCAAGTACCCTAAGCCTGCGATCGCACAATAAGACGCCAAGTACACTAAGATAGTCGCACAATAACGCACCAAGTATCCTAAGCCTGCGACTGCACAGTAAAAGCACCAAGTACCATAAGCCTGCAACCACACAGTAAAGCACCAACTATCTTAAGCTTGTGACCGCAGAGTAAGACACCAATGTCTTAGAGGTAACAAGTACCTTAAGCCGATAGCCGCACAGTAAGCCATCAAGTATTTTAAGCCTGCGGAGCTTTTTGTTTCTAAGACAAAGATAACAAGTACCCTAAGCCAGCATGCTGCTCACTGTTTCCTAAATTCGAGGAGAAACTTTTTGTTTCTAAGGTATTAGAGCTAACAAACACCCTAAGCCGGCAGCCGCACAATAAGGCACCATGCTGCCCACTATTTTCTAAATTCACGACCTCACAGTACGACATCAAATACACTAAGTCTGTGTGCGGCTTAGAGCTAACAAGCAGCCTAAGCCGGCTGCCGCACAGTAATGCACCAAGTACCTTAAGGTACCAAGTACACTAAGGCAACCGCACAGTATTGCACCAAGTATCTTAAGCCTGAGACCGCACAGTAAAGCACCAAGTACCCTAAGCCTGCAACCGCACAGTAAAGCACCAAGTATCCTAAGCTTGCGACCGCACAGTAAGGCACCAATGTCTTGGAGGTAACAAGTACCTTAAGTCATCATGATGCTCAATATTTCTTAAATTCGAGAGAAGCTTTTTGTTTCTAAGACATTAGAGCTAACAAGCACCCTAAGCCAGCAGCCGCACAGTAAGGCACCATGTTGCCTACTATTGCCTAAATTCGAGGAGAAGCTTTTTGTTTCTAAGCTAATAGAGCTAACAAGCACCTTAAACCGGCAGCCGTACAATAATGCACGAGGTATCCTAAGCCTGTGATCGCAAAGTAAGGCACTCTAAGCCAACCGCACAGTAAGGCACCATGCTGCCCACTATTTCCTGAATTCGAGGAGAATCTTTTTGTTTCTAAGACTTTAGAGCTAACAAGCAGCCTAAGCCGGCAGCTGCAAAGTAATGCACCAGCTAACAAGCACCTCAAGCCAGCAGCCGCACTGTAATGCAACCAAGTACCCTAAGCCTGCGATCGCGCAGTAAGACAGCAAGTACACTAAGGCAGCCGCACAATAATGCACCAACTATCCTAAGCCTGCGAATGCACATAAGGCACCAAGTACACTAAGGCAGCCGTATAGTAATGCACCAAGTATCATAAGCATGTGATCGTACAGTAAGGCACCAAGTACATTAAGACAGCCGCACAGTAATGCACCAAGTACCTTAAGCTTGCAACCGCACGCACCAAGTACCCTAAGGTTACGATCGCATAGTAAGACACCAAGTACACTAAGACAGTCACACAGTAAGGCACCAAGTACACTAAGTTTACGTCGCACGCACGCATCAAGTACCCTAAGGTTACGATCGTCTAGTAAGACACCAAGTACACTAAGACAGTCACACAGTCACACAGTAAGACACCAAGTACACTAAGTCTGCACGCACCAAGTACCCTATGGTTACGATCGCTTAGTAAGACATCAAGTACACTAAGACAGTCACACAGTAAGGCACCAAGTACACTAAGTCTGCGATCGCACGCACGCACCAAGTACCCTAAGGTTACGATAGCATAGTAAGACATCAAGTACACTAAGACAGTCACACAGTAAGGCACCAAGTACACTAAGTCTGCGGTTACGATCGCATAGTAAGACACCAAGTACACTAAGACAGTCACACAGTAAGCCAGTAAGACACCAAGCACACTAAGACAGTCACACAATAAAGCACCAAGTACACTAAGTCTGCGATTACGATCGCATAGTAAGACACCAAGTACACTAAGACAGTCACACAGTAAGCTAGTAAGACACCAAGCACACTAAGACAGTCACACAATAAAGCACCAAGTACACTAAGTCTGCGATTACGATCGCATAGTAAGACACCAAGTACACTAAGACAGTCACACAGTAAGGCACCAAGTACACTAAATCTGCGGTTACGATCGCATAGTAAGACACCGAGTACACTAAGACAGTTACACAGTAAGGCACCAAGTACACTAAGTCTGCGATCGCACGCACGCACCAAGTACCCTAAGGTTACGATAGCATAGTAAGACACCAAGTACACTGAGACAGTCACACAGTAAGACACCGAGTGCACTAAGTCTGCGGTTACGATCGCATAGTAAGACACCAAGTACACTGAGACCGTCACACAGTAAGGCACCAAGTACACTAAGTCTGCGGTTACGATCGCATAGTAAGACATCAAGTACACTAAGACAATTACACAGTAAGGCACCAAGTACACTAAGACAGTCACATAGTGTGCGGTTACGATCGCATAGTAAGACACCAAGTACACTAAGACAGTTACACAGTAAGGCACCAAGTACACTAAGTCTGCGATCGCACGCATGCACCAAGTACCCTAAGGTTACAATAGCATAGTAAGACACCAAGTACACTGAGACAGTCACACAGTAAGACACCATGTACACTAAGTCTGCGGTTACGATCGCATAGTAAGACACCAAGTACACTGAGACAGTCACACAGTAAGGCACCATGTACACTAAGTCTGCGGTTACGATCGCATAGTAAGACACCAAGTACACTAAGACAGTCACATAGTAAAGCAGTAAGACACCAAGTACAATGAGACAGTAACACAATAACACACCAAGTACATTAAGTCTGCGATCGCACGCAGTCAAAATGATCAATTTTGAATTCAAAGATTTGAACCCTGGATCTCTCTTCCCAATTTCTCTTCTGATCATTACGCTATCATGAACTGATGATAGATTATCCTCACGTACGTTAATAACTCCTTCATATCCTCTGCTCTATTCTCTCTCCCTTGTCCGGATTTACGCGTGAGAACAACTCAACTGTGACACCGCTGGATGGTACCAAAGTCCACTGCGACAAAATAAAGTATTCCTTTTCAAAATATTATAGTCATATTTGTGATTTAAGCGCATGAATTAACAATTCTGAGTTAACCGCAGTATAGTTTCTTTCTCAAAACCCCGCAGAATATTTGTAAATATTTAGAAACCGCTGGTTAACTAACACAATATTCCAAAACCATCAGAAATTAGTGGTAAGCAGGCTAGGCTGGGCCTGGGTGGGTTTTCAACCCTTGCTGGTGGTGGAATTTTCTCCATGGACGAGTCGAGAATAGTGCGTGCGATGATACAGAAACAACTGCGGCTTCACAGTGAAAACAAGAAACATAGTCAAGACAAATAAGAAACAAAAGAAATCTACTTACGCCTACGGTTTTTGTTGTTTTATTTTTTTAATTTTTTTAAGACCACCACAGTCGGCCGAGACAAAATTTATTACCCTGCTAAGGGAGCCACCCGATACAAGATAGCAGTCTGCAGTCGGCCGGTAGCCGTCACTAATCCCGTCCCAATCCTCCCTCCACTCCTCACACTCCGTCCATTTCTCCATCCACGTTTGAGCCCCTGCTCGATGTCTTTCTTCCCATCCCTCACCTACACGAGCCGAAAGCCACACGAGTTGGTAGAACGAAACCTGTCATCAATCATCATTTTCTCCGATCTCTGCTCTGGATGGTGCTTCCTCGAATCATGATTGCGCATGAAATCATTGCCCTCCCATCTGGAGCAATTCGGCAGCTTCATGCTTTCTCTTCGGTCATTGACCTTGGTTCTCTTCCCGAAAGTGGAGCTTCTTTCGGGCTTCGAGGTGAGGTTCTCTTTGTCCTCCTACATCAAGCTTTTCTCTGACCTCGTCGTGTCCTTCGCATGTCGATCCAAGGCCCTGCAGTTGCTGGCCCCACCCCTCCTTGTCGATTTCGAGATATCCTGGCTCTTAATGACTCTGGTCATGTCAGAAGGAGGTGAGAGAGTCCCAGTCGGAGCATGGAGAACCGCTTTCAGTCTCGCGCACCTCTCGATATATCTGTCAGCGTTCACCATTTCCGGTATTCTATTTCTCCTCTCGTCTTTTTGATGCACCGAGTCTGAACCTTAGATTTGGCTGTCATTTAAACCACAGGTGGGGGTATATAAACCCCCCTCGCACGCGGCAGCGCCTTTCATGTCATTGTAGCGTACGTCTGGCACCGAGAGCCGGAGAGAGCCGGAGCGAAGAGAGCACTTTTCCGACGATTCTAGGGTTATTGACTTCTTGGAGCGGTGGGGTCGGCTGAGTGTGAGTGTGGCGTCAGACGGCTTCGTCTTTTCTTGTGTTTGTTTACTCTCGAAGGTGGAGACGGCTCGCTATGTGCAAGGGTTGAAGACTCTCGGAGTTGTAGGGTCGGCTGAGTGCGAGTGTGGTCGCATCATAACTTTCGTTTTGCCAGTCAACATCATCATATCGTTGGATTCTAGTTTGGCCGCTGGTGACATTCTGTATGCAGCAGCTTTTCGTTTGGGAAGTATCGAAACTCAACGTGGGCTTGAGATTCTCTTTCGTGGTCTCTGGAGTCGCTTTACACTAGTGTTCACATGTTTGGGTTCAAATCTATAGTGGCTCTCAACTCTGTAGCACTAATGTTTTTCTGGACGGCGGCTCAATCAGGTATCGCGAACTACTGTCTGTACTTTTCGGCGAGGTCATCATATCAGATTTCTTGGTAGCACCTGCTTCGCTGACCTTTCTGGCTCCTATCCGGCGAATTTCAACAGTGGTCTTTTCCATCGTTGGCTGTAGTTTTTACAGTGCCGTCGTCTTATTGCTCTTGTTCTTTGTACTGATAACTTTAGCGGTGGCTCATTTCTGGTTTACAGAGCTACTATCTGTATCTGCAAGGCTTAGTCGCCGTTTCCTGTTTCTTGGTCCAACTCGCTTCGATGATCTTTCTGGTAGCACCTGCTTCGCTGACCTTTCTTGGCTTCGGTGATCTTTCTGGCTTCGCTGACCTTTCTTGGCTTCGGTGATCTTTCTGGCTTCGGTGACCTTTCTGACGACGTTTCGCTTGGTACTCGCTCCGGTTATCTTTCTTGCACCTCTTGCTGTTCTTGGTATATTTTGGGCTCGCTGAGAGGAGCTATGGGTCCTAGGTATAACCAACGCCATTCTTGGGACGAAGATCGAGAATATTGGAAGGTTTATGGGGAAACTTCAAAAGATAGTTTCTGTATTACTGACGATGAATTGAAAGAGTGTTTTCCAGTCTTTCATGAAGCTTGTACTCAAGTGTCGAAGATGGAACAGTTTAGTAGTATGTGGGACAGTCCTGATCTTTTGGAACACTCTCTTCTTGGTTGTGCTTCTGTTTCTTATTCAGAATCTAGTTGTTCAAAACAGCGATTTCAGGTCTATCGAGCTGTGGCACTTGTTTTGGGTTTTGTTGAACGTACACAACTTCCAGGTGTTTTAGAAGCTGCAGTGAAATCCACATGGAGCACTCCAGGCGAAATATTTGTTGGGTATCAAGAGTAAGTGCATTCTTTAGTTCTGCATCTGCAGATATTGTGATTTTGCATCGTTTCGAAAAAACAGTTTGAGCATTTGCATTGCATCCCTTCGGGGTCCAAGGGAGTGTATCCCTTGCGGTGAAGTTTGCCACAGGGGCATTTATTGGGTTCAACTCCCAAGTCTTCAAACTGAAATACTATAGAAGTTTAGCACTCAAACAAACAGAAGATGGTATCATGAAGCGTAGCTCTACCTCCCTGAGACCACTCAATGCTGGAAACCGAGAGCTAAAACCAAGTAAATTTTGTCTAAACAAGTTTTGAACCTGTTTCGAAAGTTTCGAGAGCCAAAACCAAGTCTACTTTGTAAAAACAAGTTTTGAATCTGTTTCGAAAATTTCCAGCGAGCCAAAACCTGCAAACTTTACACAAACAGGTTTTGAACCTGTTTTGAAAAAAAACAGGTTTACAGAAACCTGTTTCCAAACGGAACAGGTTTACAGAAACCTGTTTATGAACGAAACAGGTTTATAGAAAACCTGTTTCGTTTGAACACAGGTTTCTATACCTGTTTCAGAGAAACAGGTTTATAGAAAACCTGTTTAGTTTGAACACAGGTTTCTATACCTGTTTCGTCTGAAAACAGGTTTATAGAAAACCTGTTTATCACGAAAACCTGTTGAGAACAGGTTTATAGAAAACCTGTTTACCACGAAAACCTGTTGAGAACAGGTTTCTAGAACCTGTTTTGTTACAAGTTTTTTAAAAATTATGTTTTCAATCTAATCTAAATTATCTAATCTACCTGTTTCTAAGCTTTCTATAACCTGTTTATAAGCGGAACAGGTTTTTAAAATTTTTCGAAACAAGTACTTTATCATTGTTTTGAAACCTGACGATATAGTATAGTATAAAACACTTTTTAGAATATGTTTATTTATTTATTTAAATATATAAATAGTCTAAAGTATCTATGGAAACAGATATCTGGAGAAAATAATGCATGACGAGTAGAGGTCCTCTAACGCCTAAGTTCTAAAGCAACATGCAAACTGAATATCATTTGAAATGAACAATGAGGAATTTATGAGAAAATAAACAAATAAATATTATATCAAATAGTAGTTCACAACATCCCATATGGAGCGTATATAGAGCGTACGGAGAGCATACAATGCAAATCTACTCGTCGAACTTCCAAACTCACACGGATGCGAATACAACTGGTTCCTCCTTGTCAAATGATGAGATCTGATGAAAGATGAGAAACACAATTTAGAGGACGCTCAATCACAACCATGGCTGTTATACGCAATAAATATCATATCAACATGAAAACGAAACACATACTTACCAGTCCCGCAGAGTCCGCTCACCGAACAGTCGTTCCCTCAACGATGTCTTCCAAGCCGTTGTCCGCGGAGGCAACACTCGAGAAGTACCTGTGAGATGTCGCACTGAAGTGTGTTGTGGTCGACGTTGGAATATTTTGACAGGCTCACGAGTGATATTCTCATTCCAATCCATAGCACATGCCGCAAGACGAGCCTCATGAGTCCGAGGGAAGTGAATCCTCTTTGTCGCAAACTTGTTTATAACTGAATTGAACGTCTCTGACATATAGTTCTCCCTAGCTCGCGTGTAAAAACGCATCTTTGTATGCGTGATAGCCTTGCCAAGAAACTCCACCATTGCTCGGTGTGTAGGTGAACCTACAATGTCAACAGTTACAAGGGATCTTGAAGGACTGTATATCCAAATCTATGACCAATATAATAATGGGTTGTAAGCTTACCTCGTTCGTAATACTTGTCAGATGCTGGCCTGTTCAGATCAGGGACACTACAGCATGGCCGCGAGACTCCAGTCAGATGTTGAAGCCTCAGACATGTATCGTGCTCTCCTGCCCAATGGTCTGCAGCGTTCTTGATATCAAGACACAATGTCGATGCATCATCTTCTTCTTGCATATATCGCCCATCGATACCCACTGTTCTCCTTGCATTCAATTGACAACAAGTGTAAATCCATCCCTTCAACTTGTCCGCAATTCCATGTTCTTGAAGCTCAGGATACATGAAGCGTCTGGATCTTACTGGGTCTCCTTCCTCCAACCCTCTCAACTGGGCAACTCGTCGAACAAGCACGGGCTTGTTGCCAACAATGGAAACTCCTTGTCCACGAAGCCAAGTGACAAGCTGCCGCTTGGTCAAAAGCTCGAGATCAGTGGTCACCTCAGCTTCCTCCACACCCGCTGGATTGCGCTTCTTCATTTGCAAGTCAACCAAGAACTTCTTGATCACGTTCTTGCACTTGTGCCACAAATCTTTTTGTGACACAATACCGTGACGATGCAATATTGCATCTACCGATGACTTGTCATCGTGTACCACCTCGTCCGGCACAAGACCTCGTGCAATCAACCGTTGTATGCCTACCTCGAATGCACGATCCTCGATCAACCAAGAATTGTTACCGGTCTCAATGCGTGTCATGTTCACCATCTCTATCACCTTACCCGAATCTGAGTCGATGAACGAACATGTGCCATTGTAACCATTACGAGTAGAATCGTACCTAAGGTCGGCATACACGACGAAGTTGCCTACAACCAATCCACTCATAGATGATAAAATAAATATATAATTCAAGCATTCAGCAAATGTCCACAATGTACAAAAGTTTAGAGCTAGACGAATCCAAAAACACGCACCTCCGACATTGACCTCGTTCAAGTTTGGAAAATGCTTGGCTTGCACTTCAGACTGCACCTCATCCTTCAACATTCCCCATCTATCCAATGTCGCCTCTACCCAACCTATCTCGCGGTGCTTCCCTGACTGGAACTGGAAAAAATGATTTCTAGATATCGGAGCTAACCCACCCTCTCTAAACACAGAATCTAGTTGCTCAAAACCCAAACCCGCTGATAATCCTGCATGATAAAAGCGATGGGTAACATCTGGGACGCTATTGTATATCTCCATCTCAGTAGACCTCCATCCGTATGTGTGCCTATCAGGACATATTAACTTCAACGACCAACTCTGATGGATCGCTGAAATAATAGGTGGTAAAAAGTAGTGCTCACATCTGTGGTGAGGACATCGCACTCGAAAAGTCTGAAAGAACTCACGTAATCTAGGATGCGCTACAAATCCGTAAAGAGGGAGCACTGACTCCGCGACGTGAGCTTGGGTTGACGATTGATCATGTGGATTATCTATCGGAATCTGATCATCTAAAGGCTGTGAGATTTGAGAGTCTGGAACCGCAACATGATGAACCTCGGCATGAATAACATCCTATACATGCGATACATGCGATATCATACATATGACTTGTGATACGCATACAATACAACAAAACATGTAACCATGACATAACTCGAATATAAAACCAGTTGCACAAGCATATTCCAGTACATTAGAATGAAGTGTACCTGATCGTCATGAGTTTTGACACCAAGAGCACGCAGCACATCTAGATCAGCGAATAAATGATCTGCAACAATCCCTGCACTTCCTCTCTCCAGAACACCCTCCTCTGGGATTACATCTGGGTCTACGGGTACTTGCTCAGCATCTCTAGCCATCTGGTCTATCCGCTGCTCACAAGTGGCAAACAGAAAGCGAAACACAGCAGCATGTCCGGCTCCTGGCCCCAAAAGTCTCATGATCTGTACATACCTAGGTAACAATGACTCGGGGACCCTCACCATACCTGTCGGGACCTCCGGACATCCTCTAGGTGCGTGTCGGTCTCCAGAACGTCTAGGATATACTCTAGGTGGCATGGATATAATAAATATGCTCTAAAGCCGTCCACAAGTCTATCCGTCCGGAGGTCCGTCAAAATCATCAGCTGTAACCAAGCTTCGTCTGTTACTAAAATAAACAATAGTGGAGAAAATTAAACTGATCTACACTGTTCTACTACAAAAAAAATATACTAAATGAGTAGAAAATATATTAGAGAATCAAATCTCAGTGAGTAGAAAAAAGAAACAAGAGAGAAAAAGAAAAAGAAAGATAAAAACAAATAAACAACAGCAACAACTAATCAGTTAGATGTACTCAAATTATCTAACAGAGAATAATACCAAGTATGAAAAATTTCAAGAGAAAAAAACGATAGTGAAGAGCATAGCAAGAGGAAGAAACAAGAGTGAAGAGCACAAGTGAGTGAAAGAAAAAAAAGCCAAGGCAAAAAAGGAAGGAAGGGGGCTTTACCCCTCCGCAGTCCCTCCAGCCAAACGTGTAAGGCAGGAGGAACCCTCCTCCTGTTGTTTGTTTCGGCTGGCCTGACAGCCAGCCGAAACAAAGGCAGTCGGCTGGCTGTTAGGCCAGCCGACTTTCATGACCGGATTTACATTTCCGGTAAGTCGGAAATGTAAATCCGGCAGGCCCCGCGGCTCATTTGACGTGATTATGGCCGGTTGATGCGGCCGTTGTGCGGCCGACTACAGAGTTTAAAATTCAATTCCGGGAAAAATGTTCTAATATCAAATTTTGAGTTCTTCTACCAAGCAGTTACTTGTTAGGGGAACTATTCAAATTTCGAATTTTTAGAATATTCTTTTTCTGAGGTTCTCCTTACTTTCATCTTTGGATGATTGTTCTGAAGTCGTCCGATGTCAGATCGTGAAGATCTGCGGCTCATTTTCAAGCTATGGAAAAGATGGTCATTTTGGTACGTAGATCAACAACAGGCGGTAACAAATGAGCACAAGCCAGCTGGGCGCAAGTCGGGTGGGAGAGCCCGCCGAGGTCCTGTTTTTTTAAACACTGAGTAAAATGATCAGGGGTGGGATATCCCACCACTAATATACCGCCACCTGTGGTTTAAGGATATTATGTTGCCGATCATCTCCTGACCTTCTCTCTATCGCGCCTGCCAGTTTCTCTGCACCGTCCAAAGAGTCTTAATTGCATTCGTCCAGGCTTTTCTGTTTTCTTGACTCGCGTCCTCTTTCAGACCCGCCAATAACATCTTGCTCACCTCGGTCATAATCTGACGGCTGGACAAGCAATAGCTTGTTGGCTATCCCATCCGCCTGTAGTCCGGGCGCCGTGGGGTCGAGTCCTCCTGGCGGGGGGGGGACTCATGCTGTAAGGGCAGCAGCATACGGCTGCAGAAAGCCCCACAGCGAAAAGAGGTCAAAAAAAAACCAAATAAAAAAAAAAAATTTCCTGGCGGCTGGATAATCCATCTTGAGATCCCTGAAGATCAGATCTGCTCTCTCCATCCATGCTGTCTGAGTATGTTCCACGAGGATACATAGCAGGGAGGAGTTACATTTCTTAGTTCTAAGTTCTATCGATCGTCGTTAGTAACGCGCTGCCTTCGGCATACTACAACCCACCGTCAGGATCTTGTAGCCTAAATCTGACGCCTAAGGTAAGATGGGATGTTAGAGAATATATGTCATATCACACATGCGGACTTGACCTTAGAACCTCGGATTCCCCGGGCCATGAACGTTAACCTCTCTCGTCCTAGACGATAGCGCAGTGGTCAATAGCATCCACATTCAGTCCTGGACTTGTCCTCGATGGATATCTTCAATACCTACTTTGGTCTCTGAACAAGCGGATAAACATCAGACGTGTCTTCGTGCACGCACGCGATGAAAAAAACTTCACAACGGATAAAATACAATTAGTTCTCTATAACTTCACTAATCAATTCAAATTGTACTAAAGAAATCTCCAGTAGCGTTGAGAAACACGGAGTTCTCCAGCGCCCGGGGTTATATCTTTGCAGGACTGGAAACTATCCGAGGATAATGAATTCTAGTCAGTTTATATAGATTGTGTATTGTTTTCATAACAGATAATTTGACATTATGTGTTACTTTTGCATATATAGATTTATATTACTCTTGATATTAACCTAACAGTTTAGAATTCCAACCAGTTAAAAATATACAGAATATACAGTTAGCCGAAGGACAACTCCACCAATGGTATTTTAGCGATAAAAACAATGTGCCTCCTCGAAGACACTAACGGAATTTTACTTAAGTGCCAAAATGCAAGAATGTACGCTAAACTCTAAATCAGAGTTTTCAATAATGTTATATTATTCAGAAGTCTATAATTTTAAATATATGTTACAAAACCCGGTCGACCGTTGTATGGTGTTTTCTGTCCCAGTAAAACCTTTCTAGACTGATTTATCCTTTCACTCAAAATTCTATAAAATGTATATATTTTAAAATAAAAATAGTAGTTTATTTCGCAGTGGAGAAACGTGATAGACACCATGATTCTTATCTTTATTAAATTCAGAGTGGTGTCTAGGTCTACGATTCCCAAACTCTATGGATATATAGCCTGAACAGTAAATCTACCATTATCGCTTGTGAGTGGAGATTCCCTGACTCTCTATTTGTTTAAATATACACAAAACATATTTGCCATGTGATCCGTTTGGCGGTAATCGTTGACCTATTCCAGATATTCTTCAAGATGTGCGGACTTTCTTGACAGCATAGTTCCTGCGAAATGTCACACGCAGCCGGTTCTTGTTGATGATAGAGGCTGTTGTACATGGGAAGGTAGACGAGACGGCTGCCGTTATTGTAAACTGCGTTAACATGTCCGCTTTGCGACTAGTTTTGCATGTACGGCACCGGCCTGGGTTCAGTCGACGGACTAAAATTAACCATGGAAAGGTCTAAAACACGGTTAGCACAAAGTCTGGAACCCGACGGTGATCCACATCGTGAGCTTTTGATGCGAAAGCTCACGATGTGAATACGGGCTCCGCCGGTTTTTAGTCTTTATGTTTATCCTGTTTTAGAATTTTTCACGTCTAATTCCACAGCCGGTGAAAGATACCGGTGGTTTACCGCATCGAATCAAAAAAGGATAAAATAATTTCCTCCCTGTCCCGAACTCTCATTACCTTCTACTACCAGGCACTTACCAGTCGACAGTCGAGTCGTATAAAGTTCGGCCCAAAATTGCACTCGCACGAAAAGCGGCTTTGAAACTACGACGGCGGCCGTAGACAGAGGCTAGTCGTACTTGGGAAAACGGTCGCAAAGCCACGATGTGAACGTAGTCAGGAGAATAGTTATTGGCAGGGTTGACAAACGATGCAGCCCTTTTAATTTGCGTACAGCAGATGTCTGAGCTTGCTCGTACATAGCAGAAACTTGAGAGGCAGATACGAAGATACTGAAGTTCGTATTGAACTTGAAATCTAGTCGTTCTTCAAACGCGTGGAGACTGCAGGTGACGCTGCCAGCGCTGCATGCAGTCCAGGACTAGAAGAACTGTGCTGTCGGTAACTAGCAGACGTACATAAGACACAAGAATTCGAAATGAGCTGAAGAAACCTGCATGGTCGAAAAAAGCGGGGAGAGATGAGTGTTTCACCAACAAACGTGAATGAGTCTTGCACTGCAAATCATTCTTAATCCAATGAAATACTAGTTAAGAAACTTGAAAGTCAATCTTCAGCTGCAGCCGAGGAATTGTCTTTGTGACCGTCGTGTCCATCACTAGCGGCCAAAATAGATGAAGACCTTTACAGGTAGGGTTTGCCTCAAAGGTGGATAACACGTGACTTCCCAACCGAGCAGTGGACTGAAAAGTTAGATCCCTACAAGTTAGGGAACTGCACACGTGCAACGGTTTGACTAAGCAAAGCGGCTGAAGCCAGTTTCAGGCCAGTACAGTACTCAGTTCCATCGCAGTGATTCCATCGCATTCCATCCTCTTGCCCTTTCCTTAACTCACTCGCTAATGAGACAAAAACAAACTAGTCTCAGTATTACTGTGAGCGATGCAGAATGTATGGAAAAAAAATTAAAAATAAAAAAATGTATTACTGTGAGCGATGCAGAATGTATGGCAAATGATGACGTCACACGCTCAGGCTGTTGCTTGTTTACTTATAATCATAGCATGACGCATTGATACCGAGATCTAGAGCATGGGACCAATGTTCGGGGAGTACCGGCTACACGTTGTGTCATTTCCGGTTCAAATTGGCGATTACCGACATGGAGGGAAATCCGGCGGAAACGTTTCCGGCCTTTGCAACCGGAAAATCGGAAATTCACGGTTAGAACACAGAGAAGCCGGAAATTTGCGGGAATATTCGTGGGTATTTCGGAAAAACGGCCGATCGACGGATTTTGTCTTCGGAGTATTTACGGTTGCGTTTGAAGTTTTCGGAAAAGAACGGACGGCCGTTTTTCACGACCGGAAATGACACGTACGTAAAATGACACGTAATCTAATTCTTAGGGTTAAGTACTTTTAAATGTAAGCGTGAACAAATCCTGACCGCAGATGAGAAACGAGAACGAATCTCGTTCGTCCGTAGCAGGGAATGAGGTGCGGGCACTCGCTGCTTGCGAGCCCTAATCTTCATTTTCGACCTCGACAGTGTCAATTTCGAGCTCCGCGTCCTCCGTGCTCTCGTCGAGTCGTAGTCGATCGTCGACGTAGATTCGCAGTTGAGGAATTGGGAATTTGAGGTCTTGAGGCTGCAGTGCGTACATTCGAGGTCAGGCGGATATCAGATTAGCACACGGTCGACGCGATGATGCGAATCAATCGACTTTGCGGGGCATTTTGGACCAGGCGGAGATGATTTTTCGTCGTTTAGGGCTGGTTGGACTCGATCGTCTGCTTTTCTGTCGACTTGCTTGTTCTTGCAGTGCGTGCTGTGCAGTCTTGGCAAGACGGAAGAGGACCTGGCACGCGGTCGACGCGATGATGCGAATCAATCGACTTTGCGGGGCATATTTGACCAGGCGGAGATGAAATTTCGTCGTTTAGGGCTGGTTGTACTCGATCGTCCGCTTTTGTGTCAGGCTTGCTAGTTCTTACAGTGCGTGCTGTGCAGTGAACTTGCGGGGCATGTTGGACCAAGCGGAGACGGATACTTGTCATTTACGGCTGCTGGCTCAGTTCGTATGATTTGTTTATTGCTGGTCTCCGTCTCATTGTGCACATGTCAATCGAGTACTTTCGTTGCATTTGTTTATTGTTTCTCCGTTGTCTCATTGTGCAGATGCTTCTCGTCGGATTAGTTTATGTTTCTGTTGCTTCTTGAGACTGAACTACCGCGCGTGCCCTTTTCTTACCGATTTTGAACTTGAAGCTGCAGGCGGCGGGCCGTGGACCACGAGTCGACTGGGAAATCTCGACTGTTCACAGTGACTGATGTGGGTCTACGCAGCTTACGCTTCGATTTTGTTGTCAATCGCTTCAGTGTCTCCTCACCTCCTCACCTCCTACATTCGCCGCTGTTTCACGTCATACCTTACGCGTCTTCCTCCCCTCTCACATTTTGCACCACATTCTGCATCGCTGCGTGCGAGCTGCTCCAAGTCCGTCTGTCATTCGGAGTTCTTCTCGTCTTTCCTCGTCTGCTTTGAGAGGTGGTAGTTCTGTGAGTCGGCCATTCGGAGTTCTTCTCGTCTTTCCTCGTCTGCGTCGAGAGGTGGTAGTTCTGTGAGTCGGCTCGCATCGATTCTCGGTAATCATTGTGAACAGATACTGCAAGTTACCTTTAGACATAATAGTGGCGCAGTTCTTTCTTGAGAGTCTACAGCTTAGAGCAATGAAGAGACAGAAGTGTCTTTTCGATTCAGGTTTCACTTCCGAGAAGGTAACTGTACAGTTACCATCCATCGAGGTAGATACTGCAAGCTTAGATGAGAGCGTTAGTACAGAACGTTTCACTGCCGCGGAGAAGACAGAAATCTTACAGAATTGTAAGACATGGAATGATAAATGGCTCCTTGATTTTGACTGGATCCGCTTCGATCCTTCCATTGGCAGAGTATTTTGTAAACTCTGCGAGAAAGGTAGGGGGCGAGGGCACTTTGCTACGAGAGGGTCTAGAAATGTGCGGACTTCTGCTTTCCATGACCATGCTGCCTCAAATGAGCATAAGGCAATTCTTACTGTAAAATTACTGGGTGCAAAGACCATAGAGAAAGCCATGACAACCGCGAGGGAGACATGCGACAAAGCAGTTCTAACATTATTTCGTGCTGCTTACTTTATTGGTAAGGAAGGTATCTCCTTCTCGAAGTTTCCGAAGCTATGTAAGATGCTTCATTTTGTTACCGGCGACATAACCACTTCCATGTATCAAGACGACAAGAGTTGTGCAGATATTATCTTCTGTATAAGTCAGATACTGCACAAGCGTGTCTTGGACAAGGTAAGGAAGTCTCCATTTTTTGGGATAATGGTGGATGAATCGACTGACGTCTCTGTGACCGGTCATCTAGTGGTCTTTGCTACCTATTTGGACGAAGGTGTAGTGAAATCATCTTTTCTTGGGTTGTTGCAAATGCGGTTGAAAGACTCTGAAGCTATCACTTCTGCTGTAACTCGTCTTGTTTCTGACTGTAACTTAGACTCTAATCGTTTTATGGGATTCGGTTCGGATGGTGCGAGCACCATGATCGGTGTTCGAAATGGAGTCGCTGCGCGTTTAAAACGAACGGTTAATCCTCACATGCTTTCTGTGCATTGTATTGCACATCGAACTAACTTGGCGAGTCTTGCCGCAGCTAAAAGTCCTGGCTGCAAAGAGATTAGTGACAATGTCGATAGTATCCTGAATACGCTTGCTTCTTATTTCCAGAGCAGCTCCAAGCGTAAGGCAAGTCTGTCGTCGTTGCAGGAATCATTGAATGATGCACGAAAGTGCATGAAGCGATACTTGAAGATCCGATGGTTAAGCCGTTGGCAAGCTGTTACCAGTGTCTGTGATAGTTACGAGTCAGTCTTGGTTTACTTTCGTGATGTTGCTAAATCGGATGACTGTGTGGCTTCGTCTTTGTTCCAGAAGCTTGGTTCTTTCAAAATGTTGTATATATTTTACTACTTAGCTGATATTCTAGGTAGCTTGGCGAGATTGAACAAAGCTTTCCAGAGTCTATCCATAGACTGTTCGAATGTAGGTCCTCTAGTGAGGACTACGATAACTGAGATTGGTGTTAACTTCTTAGTGGAGACCACAGATCTCAACGCCTGTCTTCTGAACGAGGACACAGGATATCACATTCTGCCAGAGTATGGTCCTCCAGGTGGGTATCTGAAGCGCCTTCAGTCTGAACTAAGAGGTAAAATGTTTCACTCAGTGACTTTGGAGAGAGATCGCATTGGCAGAGATTTGGAGAGTGCTTTACTTTTCCAGAAAGAGTTTTCTCAAGCTGTGTGCTCTGCTTTGGAGGAGAGGTTCGAGGATAATTCTGTCATTAGCTGTTTCAAGGTTTTGAACCCTCTTCTGATGCCTTCAACTGCGCTAGCGGTAAGAGAATGGGGTGCGAGAGAGATAGAGCAGCTTTGTGACTTTTTTGGACAAGATCTGCCATTCGGTTCGGGTAGTATTCAAAAAGCCTTGATTTCTTCCTCTGCTATTCGAGGTGAATTTAGATCCTTTAAGATTCACTGCAGATCAGAATGGGCAGAGAAGCGGTTTAACGACTTGTGGTTTATGTTGTCTGGTGACGAAGTGTACGAAGGTCAGTATCCGAATTTGTTTACTTTGGCCAATATCGCACGCATTCAGTGTGTTTCCACCTCCGTCTGCGAACGAGCTTTTTCTATCCAGAATGCTATCAAGACGAAGTTTAGAAATAAACTTCAAACCAAACATCTTGAAGCTACAATGCGAGTGAGTTTACAAGGTATTGGAGGAGACGAAGATCTTCTTTCGGAAGCTATTTCTCTCTGGAGGAACAGCGTGGAGTATAGGCACCTTTACGCACATCCTGCTGTGCACTTGAGTTCGAGTTCTTCTGATCGGGCTTCATGCAGTGTTAGTGTTACTACTCCACTGTCTTGAAAGTTAATTGGTCCTCTGTCGTGTGTTTGCTTAGTCTGGGACTTCTTGGGAACCCTCTCCGAAATACAACTGTTTTTCAGTTGTATTTCGGAGGGGGTATAATCTCTTGCCCCAGTTGGGGGGTTCTCGGGTTCAACTCCCGCAAGAGACTTCAGAATTTTAGCAACCCACCTTAGTTTTAGCAACCCACCTTAGTTTTAGCTACGGTGGGTTGCTAAAACTCTGAGGTCTCTTATGGGAGTTTAGGTATATAGCCAGGTTGAAAGCCATGTCCCCAAACTGTTCCCCAAACTATTCGCGAGGAGGAGGAATTCAGAAGATGGGAGTAAACAAAGCGAAACCAAACGTTTAAAAAAGTAACGACTGAATTTTAAAATAATAAAAATAAAAATAATAAAATAAAATAAAAAATTAATTACCGAAAGAATTTCTCGGGACGACGGAAAAAAACAGTTTGTTAAAAAAAACGAGCGGAAAGTCGACATGAAGGAAACAGGATGTTCGGAAAAAAAATTACCCTATTTAATTATCATCGGAAAGTTTATGGTTCAGGATAAAATTCACGGAAGGTTCCGGAAGTAAAACAGGTGCCACCGATCTCCAGTAAATATTTCCGGCGAAATGCAGTTTTTCCTTGACAACCTCCCCGAACACTGCATGGGACATTCAGAGTCAACGTCAGTCAAGTCCATCGGATTTGACGTTCGACTGATTCTCACCAATGGCATTGGAAGTCATTACTGTACGGACAGGGAAACACGGGAGTCTTACCTTCAGCAGCCATTACCAACTCAGCTTTTCGTGAGCTAACAATGCAGGGATGTCAACTCAGATTGGAGACGAACTTCTCAGCTCAAGAGGACGCTTCCTTCTCAGCCCAGGTTCACCTTAATTACTAGTAAAGGCTTCGCGAAAAATGTTTGTTCTGAAGTTACCTCGATCAGCTCGATAGCTAGACAAAGAACTTTCATTATCCTGGATGTAGCTAGAGAGAGTATTCCACTTTTCTAGAGTTTGATAATGTTCTTCAGCACGAGGAATCGGAATACCCATCAACCATTCATTTGGATAGGGTTCTGGACAACAATTTAATGATATGTTTAATTTAATGTGTTTCTGGTGTACCTATCAGTTTCGGTGCTGTCAGAATCTCGTCTCGACGTACAGTCGAAACATCACACCGTTCTAATGAGTGACTTGCAGTGCAGATGTCCGTTGCTTTTCACCGGACGTAAACTAACCGTAAAACTGTTTTCATATCTAGCCCGATTGTGTTTGCGTTTCGGTCCATATCCTTAGGGAACATTTTTTGGTCAGATGTAGATATTTCACAACCGGCATCATTTTCCGATGAATATATATTCATCGGAAACTAAGTGAGAACTATGACTTTTGGCCCTGGCAAAAGTCATAAGTCTCACGTGCCCATTGAAACTAAGTCCGTACTAGTGCACTACGTCTGGAACTTCGTCATCTGTTCCTCCAGCTGCACGTGCACAAATTCCCAGACCAAGGTCCACACTGTCGTTCTCTTCCGGGCCCCTTCTCTGATCTAGAAGCAGCTAGCTCGGAAGAGAAATTCCAGACAAGTCGAGGTCGTCAGTATCGACTGTCAGTTCGGTCTTGAAAGAGTGTAGTGTGCTCACGTAAGTTGTACGTTTTGACGGACACAAAAGCTTAACTAGGCTAACTTCTGACCTGTATAAGAACGGTTGACATCAGCGTCTATTTCATTCGTTCCAGACTAGCTAATAGTACCACCGATATCAGGAGTATAATTTCAAATTCTGAATCAGATTCCAGCAAGTTTACGTGCAGTCTAACGTCTAACCTGTATAAGAAGGGGAAAAATCAGCGCGCGTCTACTACATCCGTTCCAGACAAGCGAGTACCATCGCTCGATATCAAGAATACAATTCGAAGTTCAGATTCCAGCTGCAAGTCTACGCGTGCAATCTCAAGCTACTAGCAAGAATCGATCATGATGGAGAAGATATCGAGATGCAGTTGGGGTAACCTTGCTTCAATTTGGCAAGCTGCTTTCCTTGTTGGGATCTTGTGCACTCTACCGATGACTCAAGCTCAGGATAATGTTCATTCTCGATGTGACAATCTAGTGCCATCACCTTCCTTGACCCCGTTTGTAGAACCGTTGC
The DNA here is from genome assembly GCA_036924285.1 of Asterella californica. NCBI lineage: Eukaryota > Viridiplantae > Streptophyta > Marchantiopsida > Marchantiales > Aytoniaceae > Asterella > Asterella californica. Next base: position 20,372,716 of record JAYKYS010000008.1, read on the forward strand.
CGATACCTTCGGTGATAGACATCTCCACAGGTGCTCAGCTCATTTTGGGTGCTTACAAGATTTCTCAGGTACGCTAATCCCAACCAGGTCCCTTCACGTACGTACTTATTATTTGCCCATGCAGGAATTCTGCAGAGACTGAGGTCCATCCAGTTGCATGTATATATGCTAAATCTAGCTAGTTTCAAGATTTATGCTGGAGTCAAATGTCATGACTACGCACGCGTGACACTCTTTGATTGCTAGTGGCTCAGGCTTAGTCTAGCCTGAGCCACTAGCACTTCGGTTCTGGATCTCGATCTGGTCGAGTTGATGAGTTGCGACTGAAACCCATGCATTTCCAAGAGTTTCGATTTCACTTCGAGCTCGAGCAGAGTACCTTTAATTATTACTTGCATATTATGTGCTCTGATCCGAACTCAAGGGGTATAGTCTAGAACTACTGCTTCTTATATGTTCGTGGGGAAGTCGTGAACTCGACTTGAAGTTTAAATCTATGAAGGGATCCGGAGTTATAATTAATTACTTGCTTGTATGCTTGCTTGCTTAATTAGCCATGTCCAGTAGCGAATTGGTTCTGGTACGCGCCGAACGATAAGGGTACGAATAAAAGCCCAGACGAGGGAGTAGGGAGGGAACTTACATACTGACCTGTGCTGCTGCTCTGTACTCGCAGAGTGTACATCCAGACCTCCCCAACACAACGTTCTACGCCTATGGAACGAGTCAAGCCACAGCGACGGTACCAGGACCGACTCTCGAGGCTAGAAGGGGTGTCTCCTCGTTCGTTCGCTTCGAAAATCAGCTCACGGACCCGGAGCACATGTTTGTGGTCGACAGGACCATTCATGTAGCTAATCCACCCCAAGGAGGAGTGCCAATTATCACCCATCTTCACGGAGCTGACGCGGAGAGCCAATATGATGGACATCCGGAGGCATGGTACACGGCCCTTGGGGATACCGGATCTACTTTCGTGACCAGAAACAACACATACCCGAATCAGCAGCCTGCAAGTCTCCTGTGGTATCATGACCACACTATTGGAATGAGTCGGCTGAACGTGGCTGCGGGACTCGCGGGACTTTACGTAATACGAGGAGGAGAAGAAGAAGGTCTTGAAGATCTACCGCAAGGAGAGTACGAGGTTCCTCTCTTGATCCAGGACAAGCAATTCTTCCCGAATGGCTCCATCAACTTCCCTGATATTGGTTTCAATCCGAGTGTCCACCCAAATTGGTGTCCAGATTATTTCGGTGATACGATTCTCGTCAATGGCAAAGCATGGCCGTACCTCAACGTTACGAGAAACATTTACCGCTTCCGTATACTGAATGGGGCTAATGGACGAGTGTTCACTCTCTCCTTCAGCGACAGCCGAGTGAGTTTTCTTCAGATCGGCACAGATGGTGGATACGTCTGGACTCCCTTTCGGCTGACAAATCTCACCATTCCTACAGCTTACCGAGTTGATGTTCTGGTGGATTTCAGCGAATTAGAAGTCGGGACCGTCGTGTACCTGAACAATTCAGCCTCAGCTCCATTCCCAGTTGGGAACGTGAACAACAGTGGCCCGAGCACCAGATATGTTATGCAGTTCAACGTCGTTGGAGGAGCGACTAATCAGACTGTTGTGGTGCCCGATTCCATCGCTTCACCTCCGGCCATTGACGCTTTGGCCAATAATGCTACATCCTACAGAAATGTGTCCTTGCAACTCGTCTTCCCTCCAGATCTCACGTTTTTGCTGAACGGCCTTCACTGGACTGACAATGTGACTGAGACCCCTCAGCTGTACACGACAGAGGTTTGGGACATCACTCACCTGATCGCCAACAATGCTCACCCCATCCACATCCATCTTGTCAACTTCCTCGTAGTACATGAGCAAGCATTCAACTTGACTCGACTGAATGCTGGTGGGTGCACACTTGAGCAGCCGTATCCACAGGCAGACAGCTGCTTCACGCAAGATCCACAGCCTGCAGATGCGGTTCAAACCGGTTGGAAAGACACTGTTCTGGTTCGCCCTGGGACGGTTCTGAGGTTGGTAGTCCAGATCTCACCCAGAGCTGGCGGCACATACCCCTTCGACCCCACGACGGCTCCTGGGTACGTGTGGCACTGCCACATTCTGGATCACGAGGACTATGACATGATGAGGCCACTCCACTTTCAGCCTCCTCAGTTACTGTAGAGTCATTTGGTTCAGAACGCAGCTAGGAATATTAAATGAAGTCACGCCATTCTTTCGAATTCATTCATTCTCATTTCACTTGGGAGATCTTCAGAACTCTATCCTTCACTAGCGTAGTCATGAAGGCTAGAATTAGTTGATAATCTAGGTTTAGAAACCCAGTATGTTAGTCAGAGTAGGACGTGCAACTGTGTGTCACTAGTACTAGATCACATTGAATTCTTTAGCTAGTTGCAATCTCTTGATGAGTTGCTTCCAGCTCCAGAGGGGAAGCTGCTAGTCACTTCCTCTTAACTTAGCTACCAGATTCTTGAACGAGGAGCACAAGAAACTCTTCGTGTACATCGTGTTGAAGGTCGAATGTCCACATGGTTTGTAATTGGTCCACCACAGCAAAATAGTGACCTCTTTCCTGGAGGGTGTTTTACCTGCGAAAATATTCGGAAGGAGGTTAGCCGGCCTAACCCGGTAAATGGAACATGTACATGTATATGTTTGAATGTTGGTAGAAAACACCGAGGATCGACTTAACAGACGACAATGGGAAGATATGTAGGTATTCAATGAAAGATTATGGATTTATTCTAGTTTCTGTAGGCACATGGCCATGATCTCATGTCCACTCAGTTTACCTTCTATTCTAAAGTCTAATGGTCGTGTTTTAAGATGATCTGTAAATTCTGACCTGGCGGACAGCATAAACACATAAAAAATCCGATCTCTGAAAGTAGCTAACAGACTGTAGCTATAGTAGGTGCCAATGGCCACAGGCTCTGGATCCCACAACACAAATGTGACTGCCATTATAAAATATGACTGGTGAAATGGAAATCTGGCAACACACCTAATTAGTCCTAGACGCGTATGTAATGCTCATGTGCACTAAATATGTTGTACGATTGAGATTGAGAGTTTCAGTTAGAAGGCACAGAAAACCTGTATATAAGCTGGACCTTACCATGATCAATCTCTTCTTGTGCGTCGGTTCCCTTGTGCGCACATTGGGGAATCGATTTTGTTTGTGTGCCGTTTGGAATCAGTGGGAGTTCCTGCACTCACAACGGGAGTTCTCAGCGAGGGAGAAGTTTCTTTCTTTGTTTCTTATGGCAATAACACATACATTATAGAGAAAAGAGATCATTCTGCTTAAGTAGAAATTGATCTCATATGCGTTGAGATGTGTTTGGACTAGAGTTGAGGTAAATAAGATGGTGTCCAGATTGTTGGTCATGCCTTGAAGACTCTGGAGCCACTTCCGAGGGAAGGAAAGACACAAGCAAGTAACGTGAAAATTACACATAAATACAGCGTTTAGTCTGATCCTGAGATCATCATTGACACTGATACAGGACAGTGACCGCTGCATATATTCTGTGTACAAGATCCAAGCAATTGTATGTATCGACCGAGTCCCTTAAAAGTTGTGTTCAGCGTGATATATAACACAACCAGTCGAGTCAATAACAACTACAAACCACTGCTGCCTCCGCCAGCCATTTCAACCAAATATTAGTATGCTTCGAATTCATCCACGTGATCAGAGCCTCTATGACAGATGCACAAAGCAAACGAGATGGCCTTTTACAATTATCAGACCGAAATTCGTAATGTACTGTCGAGCTCGAGTCCAATGAAATGCATGTATTATTTGACGGAGCTAGTTAGCCTCGTTAAACCAACGAAGTCGGGCTTGCGGCAGGCAAGACCAGGGATGCGGTTTGACAAAATATGTCAACAATATTTCCAGGAGAACTGAAAATCTCTTAGTTCTCTCGTTCAACTAGAGATCTAGAAGTTCATAATATTTAGGCAATGGCATCTAATAGCATTCACACGAGAATCCTAGCTATATAGATAGATAACTTGCACAGAAGTCCAGTACTCTACTTCATGACATTGTTTTCACTTTTTTTCTTCTGACCGTGATTACCGTGTTCTCATCAGTTCTCGCATCTGCGAATGTCTTCCACGCTATAGTATACCCAAAGAATCTGTTACAGCATTGAAAGGCGATCCATTTCTTTCAAGCAGTTCTTGTTAAGAAAGCATTTATATCAAAGCGTTCTTCCACCTCTTCCACGCAGCAATAAGGCAAATCAGGCACCATCGGTGTACACTACTCTAAACGTCAGCAGATTCGTCAAGAAATGTACCTCTTGCCAAGTTCCTCGCAGTGCGAGAGTTCACGAAGTGAAGAATATCACTGTAAAGAAGCTTTAAATTGTGCCATAATGCACAGTAATAGAAATCTCGACCATGCCTAGAGTATATTTCATGTCGAGATGAGAATCCAGACCTTACGCCATGTAGACTGGTGGTTGTCTAATCTCAATTGTTGTCAGTTCACTGGTACTTGTGTATATGCATAGAAACTCTAACCTCGTAGATCGAAGGAGAGGTGTAGGATAGAGGAGTCTTTCAAAGCTTTGACTGATTCAAACATTCGAAGCAAGGAGATCAACGAAATGCAGATAAGATAATACGATTAGAGAGCTTATGATTAGGAAGGTTACCCTAGAGTAGATTGAAGAATCTAGAAGTTGAACGAATTTGGTATATGATAAGTGAAACTTTCAGTTTTCCGTTCAGAGTAGAATGGAAAAGTATCATCCAAGAAATATATTTCTCAAGTTCTAAACACTCAATATATGGATGATTGAAGTGTCAGATGTGAATGAAATTTCTATGAGTGCGTTGGTGTGATTTTCTTGAATCGATAGATTAATCACGGTTGGTGGTTAAGACGTAGGATATGTCAAACTCTCGTGATGTACTTAATTTATTCTTGGGGGATCAACTGAATCTTACTATTACACCATTTGTGAATTAATGAAGGTATCGAAAAGATGGATGCTTATTATATTATTGTTTAATATAATGAAGGCAGGTACTAGTTTAACACTATTAACAATATAACAAATAAAGGTATTGAGAAAAATATTTAAAAGACTCACAAATAATATATAGTAATTTTATATATGTTTTAAAAGGTAAATAAAAGATTCATGGTTTAGTTTGAAAAATGATTATGTTGTGCAAGCGGATATCACTTGTACATGAGTCTTTTATCATATATCATAATTTTGGATATATATTTTGTTAATAATTTCTTAAATATAGAAGTATATTAATGTACAACTTTTGTTACTAATTAATATTATGATTAGCATTAGTAACTAGTATTAGAATCATTATTCTATTTATTAGCAAAATATCATATATAAAAGATAACCTTCAAATTCTAGACGTTGTTCCTTGAGTAAGTTGAGTTCAACTAGAGAAGTTAATCTAAACACCATATTATGTGTAGAATACTTATTACTTTGATAGCTTGTTGCAAACTTGTAGCGTATTGCACTAAGAAAGTTGACTCAACCATTTTCTGACGTTTATTTTACGTACTTAAATAACTCAATAAAACTAATTATTAAGAAATTGCTATATATAAGTTTAAATTTGTGAACTAAATATCTTATAAATTATATCAAATATTCTAAAACTCCAAAAATTACAATATTCATTATATTACATATGATCACAAATTTAGAAATAATAATAATAAAAGACAGAAAATTTAAATAATAAAATAATAAAAATACTCAAAGTCCATATTGAAACGAGACCCTCGAGAACTTAATACTAATACACGTAATATGTAATGGTCAAGCTGGACTTGATAATTCAACCTAAAACTACCTTCTATTGGTTTTAGTCAAGTTTGAAAAAGAAAGATATAACGCTACATATGAAGAGTTATGACGAGTGTGTTTATTGTTAAGAAGCTCAAAGGTGGTCAAATTTCACAAAAAATTGGACAACAAGATGAATTTATTTCAAGTTAAAGTGATACAGTTCTAAAAACTTCTCAATATGTGCATATCTACTTCCTCTTGCGTATATGAAGAGATCCGTAATCTATAATTTTTTTCATTTTTGTGGTCACGAGGATGATCTCTGAATCTTCATATGTTGTAAGTTTCAGAGTGGGTGAACAAGGTTAGTTTGAGAGAAATAGCTTGCAAGAGTGATCTAAAATATCAAAATCTATCAAGAAATCAGAGTGTCATGTTTTCATCCATAACTTCACATTTGGTTTCCTCAGCTCCTCAGTTTCCTTAGCAGTGGAGTTGCTAGTAATACATGTCACTTTATTTAATCATACCAACAATGAGACTTAGCACCCTCTCTAGCAAGAGTATTGATGTGAATAGAGAATGACTCAAAGATCAAAATCTATCTTTCTTTTGTTCTGAAAACAACAATCCATTTCAATGATCGAAAGTTGGCTAATTTCATCCAGCTCCATAATTATCGAAGTTATTTTATGAGGAAAGACAAAAATGCAAAAATACAAATAATCACCTTTTTTATATCCAAGACTTGAGTCGTTACGCAAAAGAGAAGAGCCACATGATCTTAGCATGACTTCTAGAGTCATAGTTAATGTGTTTCAACAAAGAGTATATAAGACGAGTAGTATTGCAATCAGCAGTTTTGACATCTATCAGTAAGGGCTTTAGAATGTTGCTAAAATGGTTGATATTTTATGATTTTACTCTAATGTGAAAATGATGTACATAACCATTGGTGTTATAAGTGAATTATAAGTATGACTCATAACTGAATGGATACACACATGATAGTTTGTTATTTTGTATCTTTGAACAAATTTGTATCTTTCAAGATGATGAACAAACGAATTTAACAACAATTTTCATTGGAAGGATTACCACATCGATTGTCGAATCTTCTCAATGACATTTCATGTATCTTGTTTAGTTTTGACGATGGTGCAAGTTATCCATAGGGTTTGTCCACTCCGTATTTAAATGTAACATGGAACATGTTAAGTGTCAATGGATGAATAAGTTATTGTAAGCTAGTCTCGATATCGACAGTCTTAAGTGGAAGAACTTTGGATATATATCGAGAGTATAAGAATGTCGATTAGTGTATACCTCATCTTTTGTGGGTGAGTAACGAGATTGGTTAAGAGTTTGTATGCTTATCACATTAGTGTAACCAAGTCAGATACATAATAAAGCGCAGTACATGTGATCAACAACATCGAGATTCTCATTAATACTCCATATCACCATTTGGCGGTAATTGTCTTATACCTCTCATCACAACTAAACTTCAATTATTAACACAATTAGTAAATCATGATCACGAGACAAAGTCAAGAACACACTATCTCCTTGCCTACTTCATGGATGTACAAAATGTCTTGCAGAACACGCAGATCTTCTGCAGTCATATGTATACTATCGGCAAACAAAGTCGATAGCTCGTAACGAGCAGGAAGTTACACGCACACACGTCCACCTCTGTACGTAGGTGCGAGGATTTCTGAGATTTCCTTTTCAAGAATACGTAATCTGTTATTTTCCGACACTCACCGAGTTATGTGCGTTTATTTACGCGACTGTGATAATGCGAAGTGCCTTTGCAGCCCGACCTCGAGTATACGTGATATATTTAAATATCTCATGTTTCCCAACACTTTAACCGATTGTATGTACGCGACAGTAATAGTGGCCTTTTTCGGGCCCCGTCGAACATAGAAATACCACTCGGCTCGGTTGCCCATTCGTCCTCCAACACGAAAATTCTCCGAAATCCAGCTCCTAAGTCGGCTAAGTGAATATGCACGCCTTAAAAATTACTGAAATTAAACAAATACTTCACATGAGGGCAGTTGGAGAGAGGGCTGGTAGGAAATATACAAGGGTGAAAGCATTTCTAAGTCTATACATCCATCAGGTGACTCTCTTGCTCTTCATTCTGTGCAGAAATCATTTCGATTTGTGATCACAAGAAGACCTCACTCTATCAAACTTCTCCATGTACGATTTAGCGTTCTATCGCACCTGCAGTTTCAAAACTGCGGGAGGTCTTTCCCGAACATGCGACTGGGGTTAGTATTAAGCTGATGCTCACCAGCGTTCAGTTTCAATTCCATGAATAGGGTTGGAACTGCGACGCACAACTTCCTGCATTCTCGGGAAAAACACTTGGACCGGGTCGTTTTGAATTTCGTCGCTACAGTTTCGAGCGTCACACGCATTAAAGTTTACCCGTTGGGCAGCAGTGTCAAAACTGCGGTGGCAGTGCATAGACGAAATTCAAAAGTAAACGAAACTGTTGAAACTGCAGGAGGCTCGGCTTTCGTTAAAAAGTCCCTAAAATGTCGAAAACAGCGCCGAATGCAGCTTTGAAACTGCAAGTGCGATAGAGCTCGAGTTACCTTTGTTCTGTGAACGATAGATTCCGTTTCCAGAAAGGTACAGCCAAAATTCTATACCTTTGCCAAGAGCAGTGTAAGCGAGATAAAACAACCGACTCCACCTGAGGAATTTTAAGATTTTCAACTCAGGCAATGGAACGAACGAGCCCATTCAAGCAATTCTTAGTCCTACGAAGTCCGTGCAGCAATGTTCCGGCATGACCATTTACCGTAAGGTACTATCTGTGCTACAGCTGCGGTAAGCGAAGGAATGGTATTCTGAATTCTACTGTTGTTTGTCTCTGGGAACCACACCAAAGACAACAAACTAGCTGTGAGCTGGAGTGTTAGCAGACAAAATTCAGATTACATTCCTTCGTTGACTGCTGATTCCTGCGCTGTGTCCTACAATGTTATTACTTCTCTCCACCGGATGCATTCGCGAAACCCAATTTCATCTCTCCGCTATCTATCTGCATCACCTCTTCGTACTTCTTGGGAAGAGGGCCCTACGACGATACGTTCCGGTGTATGCGGATGCAACGTAGGGACTATCAACACTACACTTAAATTAGCCCGTGAATGCAGGACCGACGGTTTTAAGATGAGATACTTATTAGCCACCGACTGCTCATGTTCAGTACTAGTGAATCTCGTTCAGTACTGAGTAACCGGGTACCTTGCAATGATCACTCTTAAACCGTGCTCGTGTGTACACCTCCTTAACACCTGCCTTCCTTGACAACTGACAAGTAGAATATACACTAGGAAAATCCACAGGTTTCAACAATTTCCATCTCTTGAAGTAAGGAATATTTACTACGGACGTTGCTTCTACGTGTCAGTCGCTCAGCAATCCGCCCGACAATACACGACTACCATACTGCTGAACTTCTCACCTGCTAGAGTCTCAGAGCTATTGGCTTTTAAAGGCAAACAAATCAAATCAATCAGAAACTGAGACTGATCATACCGAACTCAAAACATCAAGATACCATTCAAGGGTGCAAGAGAATTAACAGCCAGCTGACAATACGAGGGACATCTCCGTCGACAATACGGCAGCTAGAAACAACAGCTTTCGTGCTCAAGTGGAACTCAAATCCGATTCCTAGAAATTCCTATACAAAATGCATAATTGTAGAAAATGAGGCTCCTGATACAGTTACATCTCGCGTTGGACGCATAACTCCACGTAACTCCACAGAGCAGAGTTCTGATAGGAACTCGTGACAATGTCGAGGATACGCATGTTAACCAGATGGTACACTGAACCGCCCCCTGAGAAGGGAACACGTACCGATGAAAGGGTAGGTGCAAGATTCTGTGGAATGCTCGAGTCACCAAGTCCAAGTACTTCTCCAAAGTGCGTTCGGCTCGATTTCGTCAGCACACAAACCAAGAGAACTCACACTTGGGTGCCATTGTCTTATTCGATTTGAGAGAGCACATCCAAAGACGTTATCAGCTATCCACTGGTCAGAAGGACCATACTTTCGTCTGACTCAGGAGCCACATCATATTCTGCTTACTTCTCAAAACCTCGCCAGTCCGCATTAGATTAGTCAGCGTCCATATCTTCTTCTTGGGCAGCTTTAGCAATGGCCTTAGCTTCAGCCAGAAGATCCGCAGGGACCTGGAGGAGAAAGAACGGTCAAGAACATATTGCAAAAACTGAGCGGATAAGGATCAGTGTGTTCAGCGATCTCCAACTCACTAAAAGCCTGCATATCGTGGAGTATCTGGAGTCTCTGCAACCTATCCCGTCTATGACGCGAGTTGGTCTAGGGATACAGGTTCGATTGCAAATATCCACGCGATGTACGACGTAGACCACCGATAACTTATTTGGCGCAGATTTACGTACCCGTTGATGCTCCCGATTTGATTCGTCGCAAATCCAACTCATTTCAAGCTCAAAAGCTTTGTCCTTGGCTTCATCGTGCACACTGTATATACTGTACGACCAGGTTCCCACTTCAATGTATGCGTACAGGGGGAAATTATAAACAATTGAGCACTGCTTGAAAAGTATAAATCAAGGTAGACCGAAAGATAATGCTGAGAACATTATGTTCCTCCAAAGACTGCGCACATAAATTACATGCTGTTCTGTCAAGGACTTCGGAAGTATTGGTCTGATAAACCCTAAACCCTAAAATCATGGGTTTGTCAGGCACCGTAGCCATACACTTCTTTCTGTATGTTTCAATGTATAAAAAGCCACATGAACACGAAAGCCACATGAACACGAGTGGAGATTCTAGCATTAAACTAAATGAATTCCACGCACTGCACAGTTGGACTACGACGGTTTGACGAGAACTGATGTGAAAGATGAACCAACTCATCCAAAGTGTAGGGTTTGAAGCTTCCTAGCTCCTAAACCTTAGTCAAACTTACATCTTCGCGACGGCAATCACACCCTCTCGGCAGGTCATTTGATCCAACTTTAGCTTCTCAATCTCCCTGGACATCCAACGAATGTTAGTTGTACTCGATTTTGTCGGTTTAGGACCGTAAGATGCCCAACAAGCAATGCACCTTTTGAGATCCACGCTTAGTGAGACAGGAAAGTCCCGATGAAACTGGACTCAGTTTAGACATCTCCAACTGCCACACTCACAGCAATCACGAGAAATGTACTCACGTCTTGGCGGCTTGTCTGCCTTTTCCTACTGCTGCTCCGAAGTAACGCTGCATCAGAGAAAGAAAACAGGGTAGAATTGAAACGCCCACTTGCCTTCAATGCTAGAAGAACAACTATAAGCTTGAAAACAAGTATAGTACGTGATTGCTCTGTTAACTTACATAAGCAACACCCGAAGGCTCAATCATATACAACTGCGGACCATCCCGGTCATAACCCCCCAATATCGCGGCAGAACCATATGGCCTGCATACAGGTATCAGTGAAAAATGGGTACACCCTATTGTAACTAGGGCTTTTTTCTGCGTTTTGAATAGGTGAGCACGTTCGGCCTATCATGAAACAGATACGAGAATGAGATATGCTCATAAACCTTGGCTAAGGCTTGCGAACCCTGCAACAAAATCAAGCTGCCGACAAGCATCCATCTCTCCGTAGCTGTGGTCTTGCATCACAAAACGAAACACTTACCGAAGCCACCAGTAAAGAGTACACAGGTGTACGTAGTAAGCAACTCTGTTGCAAAGCTCGCTCGTCGGAATCTCCTCACCGTAGAAGCTGCAAACAGACGTTGACGAAAACTAAGTTCAACAAGAAGGTACACTTCGAAATAAGAGGCGAGATCTACAGTCAGTAAGGAAAGAGCAAGTTAAAACGGAGGGACAAATATGGGACGTCTCTACGTAGCAACCGCGAATAACTTCATCACCTCCACAACATATACATTTCATAGCCATCCAGTTTACAAGAAGCACAGGCATCCAGTTGGACGGATAAATATTTGACAGATGCTTCGAATGAGTATTCATTGCAGATCCAACAGAAACATTACGGACGCAGCAATGAATAAGACCTAAGATAATTAGCAGCTTCTGCCCTGGCGCGAGTGACAATCTGCCTTCCGTCAGCAGCCAAACCAGCAATGGCCTGTAAAAGAACACAGTGAATGAATTAAATCCTAAAATATGGTATTAAAAAACGAACATAATCGGAACCTGTAACTTTTCACCTCGAGCTGTGAAGTTATGTAAATCGAGGCCTGAGGCGTGGAGTTGGAAAAACTGTGTTCTCAATAGTTCTAACCCATTCAAAAAGACGGGGAGAACCAGCACCGCCTACGCTTCTTGTAAGGAAGCTTCAGAGATAACACTCCAGAGCGACTTACCATCCCGGAGTGCCGATCCACAGAGTGAATTCTTCTGTTGGATCCCTCCAGCAACATTTTCGATGCTATGAGCTTCTCCACTCCCTGACGCCAATTATAGAGGATGGTTAACCGGAAAGTACTCCTAAAGTTCCTTCCATGATAACAGAATTTACTATCGCCGATAAAGGAATATAATATGAATTTTGAAAATAACATATAGGTTAACCCAACGATTAATGCAGAACCAAGTACACATGGCCCAATACAGAACGACAATCTAAATGGAGTGACAACGCACCAGCACAATGCCATCCTTGCACTTGATACCAACAACCGTGCTGCCAAGATAAACATGTAAACCTGTAAGCAATCAAGATGATCACTCGCCATAGTGAATCTACCCCTACCACGTTGTAACAGGAGTTTTCTTGAGGCGCTAAAGTGAACTCGCAAACTTTCAGGAGGATGCACCGTAATGCAGATCTACTCGAGAAAACCAGCCCTGAAAGCCGCATGATGCCCCTGTGGTATGAATTACGCTATGGAGGTGTCTTCACATTGACTGATCCCTAAATTTCCTTTCTATTTTTTTGCGACAGCGACGATCAGGTTCCAGTACTCTCTCTACATCCTTGTGCGGACCACTGGTGTACAAAAGAGCCTAATACCAGCCGCGTTCGCTAGGCAATAAACAAAGCACAAGCCATTAAAGAAAATTTGAAATTGTCAAATCAAACACATTTTACCTGCACGTTGGTTGGACAGATTTTGAAGCTACAACACGTGATGGACAAGCAACTAAATATCCAAACATAACATCGATGTTCGTCAAGACCCGAGAAATTGACGACTAAAAGAGACAGACGGTTCAAACGAGTCAACGACAACAGTGGCTCTGCGACCGTGCTTAGGGCCCTCTATTTCAGAAGAGACATAGACACACCTGCAGAAGCAGTACCCAGTGCCCCCGAAAAGGAAACCTTCTTGGCAATAGACATCCCGAAATATTATGATGTGATTTACTTCCTTTACACTAAACTTCACTTTAAAGACACCGATCGCACTGTGCGCTCTCGAGCTGATCAGTTCTAGACTCAGAACAAATTAAACCACGGCATGTCCTATACACGCATTCGTGTAGGTTGATCCCTGTATACAGCGGTGGGACACAAGAGCCGGATTGCGTACCCGCTATTGTCGATGGCCTTCGTAGCATACTCTATTTGGAAAACACGTCCATCGGGCGAAAATGTAGTGACGGATAGATCATACTGCCAATTACAAGCTGAAAATCAGAGAACGACTCATACGCAGCGAAAAACAACCAAATATAACGTTTCGGAAACCGAATGCTACATAATCTATGAAATAAAACCGCAGACTTTACCGCAGAAACAGCAAAAAACAACCAGAAGACGCTGGGAAACAGTCAAACCCCACTACTCAAGAAAATCCGGACTTCATCAAGCGCATGCTGCATATCTATAATAGTTTTAATCAGACAGAAATTCTCCGAGAATTACCCCCGTTCCGATGCTACTCATGTTGCGTCACTACAGTCAGCTAGCGCGGAGGACGATAAACGTCGACCTTCGAGACTCGAGATCAAGGCGACACTGCTTTGCGGGGATCAAGCCTGTCAACAGAGAACGAGCCTGGAGCTTGCCAAACAAGCATTAGGGTTGGAGTGACGATGAAAACCGAAAGCGAAACCACGCAGTGTCTTCAGACGTACGTCGTGTGCCTTGACGAGACAGTGCGCCGCATGATTCTCCTAAGGCGTGTTACTTTGTATATGACTCTTCCTCGGGTCGGACTGTTTTAACTTTGTAAAATTCAAGATTTAAAATACTTTTGTCGAACAAGCAATGGTCATCTTCTATCTTCAGTAAGATTTAAGAGAAGGAACAAAGTCCAAACGAGAAATACAGTAAAACCTTGACACAAGCAACCTCGATACGGATAGCAATCTCATTTATAATAATTTCACGGGAATCGACTTTCTATTACTTATGCATATAATATCACCTGATCTCGGTTCATTCTATGTATTAGACCGTTGTCACTTTTCCAGATGAAATATTTTGATTTGAAAACCAATCTGGTCTCTGCGTGGAGTGATATAGTGATCATTAATTTACAAAGATATCTTTTTTATTTGTCTGAGAATCAGTCATGTTCTTTTTTATCTCAGAATGATAGTTTAAAGATTATTTATTCTTATTATCAAGACCTTTAATTCGTTTAAGACTTAATGAAAGTGTCTACTCTTCTGTCTAATCCTGGTTTCGAGCTAACGACGTCCGGCTTCCAAACGAGAGACACAACCATTGTATTAACTTCAACATGTTGATAAAGTAAGTATAGTGAATGTCTATATATTAATATTAAGACACGGTATTGTTAAACGGTGTATTGGCACGACGACACTGCACCCCGCCGAAAATATGTTTTAACGCCTTAACGTCAACGGCCTCTCATTTTGAAAAAATGATCTAACCCCTCCCTATCCACAGCCCACCAACCGAAAACCAGCCGCACCTCCACTTGGCGTTATCCGACCCCCGGCCGGATGTTCACTTTGGTAGTATATATATATCATCTCATGTACACTGAAATGTACCTGTAGTGTCCATTAATTAATCTTTTAACTCTTTCGGCGGAAAGGGTTAAAAGATTAATTAATGTCTCCGGCAAATGACGCGATATGACAATTATATCTCCGGACTTATACCCACAGGAACGTATAGGCATGCTCTTCACTTATGGGTTCAATTTGGATCAGCTTGCTACTCCGAGATGAGTTAACATATAACATTTATAAATCAATTTGATTTCTATTATAGCTTATTTCAATATATTTATATAACACTTACAAGGTTCCTGATAACAGAAAAGGAAGATCAATCCTAAACTGACGGTGTACTGAGAATCCCAGACCTGCACTTGTATCCCCGGACCGCATCAGCATGCCCTTGACTTATGGGTTTGATCTGGATCAGTTCGCTGCTCCGAGAGTGCTTAACATTTAATATTTATAAATAAATTTAATTTTTCACTATAACTTATTACTGTATATTTTTATAATATTTATAATATTTTCTATTAAGAGATAACGAAATTCACTATACAAGGCCGTGGGGAAGGATATTGTGATTATAGTTACATAAACTTTCTAATTTCAACAAAGGACGTGATTACATGATTTAACATGTACATGGTTGGAGAGTAATTGTAGTTTTAATTAGATAACCTGGTACTAATTATGTTGGTTTAGAATGCAAAAGTTGGATGTAAGTAGAACTAGGTGAGTGGTTGTTGTGCGATGCTTTGTTTGTGCTTGTATGGACATCATTTTAATGTTCTGAACTTACATTCAGCAGATATATTGAATCGAAATATTTCAAGATGATGAGCTTTCCTATGCGAATTATACATTATTGAAATATCGATAAACTTGCTCAAGATTATAGATCTCGTGTATGATTTGATGCTGATGTGGTATGACTAATAACATAAAGTTAAAGAGATGAGTATTAAACCCCCTCTTGGTGTAAAAGGGTCCTAGATGGAATATTCTTCTTAGATTTTTTTCTTGAATCCAAAATCTCTCTCCGAAATCTAGAACACAAAAAGCTTAGAATTTAACAAACTTGGTTCTGATAATGCATAGATGAAAATCCAAATTTTTTTATACAAATAAGTAGCGGTTTCCATTCGCTTTCCAATGCTACCTACCACGTCAACAACGGAGGTCAGACTTAAACATTATGAAAAGATGCAGTTTGCTCTAGGTAACCCAGATCTTAAATATCATGAGCGGGGGTTTAATCGGACTCAGACTGATTCTATATTCTACTTACCTTTAAGTTTTTCTATTTAGAATTTTGTTACATGACATAAGATGAGGAGGATGATGAGCTTTTATATTTTATGTTATAAAATTTGTGAAACATGTTAAACCATCAAAAGTTTGAATATTAACGAAGAGAAGGTTTTATTAGATAGTTCTGAAATATTAATGAATGACTATATTTAATTAATGTTATTAATATTAATACAATATAGTATTAATACAATCTGCATAAGAATCTCACATTATTGAATTTCTCAGCTGTATATGAAAAATATACAGCTGAAGAAATAGATATATTCAAGTAAAAATTTCACAATTAAAAATATCGATTCATTATATTAATCTCTCACATTAATATAGCTATATAAATAATAAATTTATCATTATGATATTTTTTGTTGTTTCATCATTATTTATAGTCATGATTTTATGTCACACATATTTGAATATATCAGTATGGTTGAAGATATATAATACAGAATATTCATGTACAGTGTACATCAATGCATCTTTTCTAGATGCATTGATGTACTGATCTCTAGAAAAGTACATCAATGCAAAGAATTTTGGCATCACTTGAAATTAATCATTTCTTCTTTAATCTTGATTTCATTGTTGGATTAAATTGGTGAGAATATCATGAGGTTGTAGTTTCTAGATAAAATACATGTAGAAACAAAAATCTAGTGAAAATGAGTTTTAGAGAATGAATTATGATTAGTGGTATCAACAAAGGTGAGGTTTTGATTGCTTACCCTTCAAATTTGTGGAAAACTTTCCATTACTAGTTTGTAGTACAGGAGTTGCTTGATGAAACTGGTTGGAACTTTAGAGGATGGTAGTTTAGAAATATTATAGCTATATTAATAAAATTCATTTAGATATCAGTTCTTAATAACGAGATATGAGGTGAGATATATACATGTGATGAGTTGGAATGGAACTCACTTTGAGCAAAGTCAAGTGTTTATATGTCTTATTACATCTCCGCACAAAGATTATCGAAACTAGATTTTCAGTTGAACATGTGTGAGTGACAAGGTTGAGAAAAGTCGTTATCGTATCGTATTGTACGTGAAGGTTGTCCAAGAAAAAGTGAGGTTCCTGGTTGTGGAGATATCGTGTGCTAAACATGCAAGAGAAACAATCACGAGAATATTTTTTGCAAGATGTACTAACTTTCACTTTATATACACTCTTCTTTCTTTTTCTCTATGAACTCAGAATTGAGAAACTTACCTGAGTGGTCTATAATATGTACCCAACCTCCTAAAACAAATCTTTGAATCCAAACCTAGACCCAAACCACCGAAACATAACTCAAAATAAGAGAAACACCCCTTTGCTAACAAAAAGCTTTGCAACAGTATCACCACAATTCAAACCTTGATCCAACAAACAACCATGTACAAGCCTTTAGTTAAAACTATCTACCACAAGCCACACACAAGCCACACTTGTTAGGGTTACGACACCACCCATAGTGCCAAGTAGGAGATAAGGTGATCTCCAATCTTCTCTCTCATTGATCTATTTTTGACCAATCAAGTTCAATCAAGTTCTATGGACGGTTTTAGAATTTCAGAGGTCTTCTCAGAAGTCATTTGCGGAATGTGAGGTCTCCTTGGAAAGCTCTTGAGCTAATCTACGATCTTGAGAGAAGGATCGATCGATTTGGAGTCTTGAGTGTGGAGTTATGGTCATTCAAAGTCAAGGGGTCAAATAGATACCATGAGTCACGTTTCTGAGTATCTCAAGAATTTTAGAGTGATCTTTTGGTATTGTCAAAGAGATTGGATAGTTTACGTCGTGTTGATTGCGCTGATGTGAATTTGTCTTACGTTTGGATTGGGTTTGACCATGAAATGGTTGATTGAAGTTGGCTGTAGCAATAGTGATATAAGAATAAAACCGTTTTGCTTGGATAAAAAGAATGAGTTGTTTCATGAGCATGAGGTTTAACCTTTGAGTGGAAATCAATCCCTATCAGCATACTATTTGTGAGATTTCAACTCTTTTCGTTAAGAGAAGGTGTAGAGCGTGGATCTTAGTCATCAAGGTCTGTAAAGCTCATAAGTTAGCACAAACAAAAAATTTAGTCAATTTCGAGCAATTAGTTTGAGATCTGAAGATGAAATTTCATAGAATAATAGTGAGAGGTCAACAGGAATTTCTTGTGAAGGTTCAGCAACTGGAAGTTCAGTTAAGAGCAATAGATTGCTGAAGTTTAGATTACAACGTGATGAGTTTGAAAGGAGCAGAGATATTTCACCCACATCTCTTGGTTGATCTTCGGCAAACGATTTGAACTTCTTGGAGGCGATGCAAGTGAGTCAACAGAGCTATGTTGTGAGTTTGGTATGGAGATCACAATCAAAGAAGGCGTTACATTGTGAGAAGACTGCTGATCGAGAATCTCTTATTACAAGATATCGTCGTCTTCGGCACCAAGTCTCAAACTCAATGGTTGTTCACTACGTGCATGCTTTACCTTGTTGGAAGCTCTGGAAGACAAAGTTTATAGTGGTATGTTTTATGTCTATTTTGGAGTTTGTTTAATCATTCAAAACCTAGATCAAACATGAAGATCACGATGAGGATATGAGACGTTTCGAGTTATAATTATTGAAAATTGTCAAATTGTGATAGGAGTTTCTATTATCCAATCAAGGTGTTATCTATGTCACTGGAAAGCTCGTACAATAGACTTTCAGCTGATGTAAGATTCATCTTGAATGAAGTTCATATCAACGGATTGTAGAAAATCAAAGTTGAATATTTTAGTTAGTTTGTCGTAGAAAAATAGTGAAGATGACATGGTTAGTGCACAAGCCGACCTACGAGATTTTTTGATGGTCCTCTTGTGAACTAAAGCATATGTTTATCATGTATAGATCTTTCATGTACTTAGTGTATGATTGTATGCTTAATTGTGTTGAATGGTGCACTTGCGCTACACTAAAACTTAAGATAAGTTGATAAAAATCGAGACAAATAGATGTTAGAGTCGAGATAAAGATCGATTGACTGGGTAGTGAGAGTTGTAAACCCTCAGCGGTCCTATCGATCAACTATTCCTCAATCTCTCAACCTCCACGATAGTCATCGATCAACCTGCTATATGTCAGATTTGTCTCTCACTGAGGGGTCACATTGATGGCTTTGATGGAAGCACACCATTAACTTCTAGAAGGATCTTGAAATATTCTCAAGGAATCTCGAATTTCCACCCCTTCTATACTAGGATCCACTAAAAAAGAGACATGTGGAATTTGTTTTTGTTTTTAATGCCCATAAAGTCCATAACTTTAGTCCAACCACTAATATCAAGTCAAAAAAGAGATAAAAGATACTTTCCATCTCTTTTCTACCTTTTAGACAAGATGACAAGATAATAGTGCTCACTCTTTAGAAAATATCTGAATTTTGTCGAAAATTACAGCTAAGTTTAACCATAACTAACTTTACCTAGTCATGACTAACTTGGTATCTCCTTAAAGTACTTGGGTAGCAAATAAACATTCTCCACATTTAGTAATAACTAAACACCTTACTAATAGACAAACTTTCTACGTGTAACATATGTCATTACATTTTACCCTCGGATGAAATTTTCGCTCCGTCCTCGGAGTGAAGAGAGAACTTTTGTCGATGAAACAACTTCAATTTTTCATGGTTGACCATGTCGAATCTCCTTCCTCCTAGCTCATGAAGGTCATATGTGAAATTGCTCCACACCTTATCTACAACAAAAGGATCAAAATATCTAGGAAGAAATTTCTTCCTAGCCCTCTTGAATCTGGGAGCATCATATAACATTACTCAATCTTCGACTTGAAAAAGTTTTATCTCTCTCTTGTCCAATCGTTTGTCTTAATTCTTCTTTTGATACGCTTGAGCTCGTTCCATCCGATCTTGTTACCACTCGGATCTCTTTCAACTCCATGAGTTGCTCCCTTCTTGATCTGACGACGTCTTCTTCTTTTGATTGAATAGTTTGAAAAGTATCCAATTCAAATTAGATCGGCAACTTGGACTCCAAGTCAAACTATAAACAAGTCGAAATGGAGAATATCCAGTAGAAGTCTTTGTTGTCGTTCGATATTCCCAGAAGGTGACATGTAGCCTCTTATCCCAAGTTTGTTTAGCAATATCAACACCATCATCTTTGGCGAGCATCATACACAGGTGTAAGATTGGTCTTAAGGAAGCATGACTGCAGTATAACACTATTCACTCCTTGATGAAACAGAATTCTCTCCACCATAGTGTAAGGTTTGCATCTCTTGATCAATGCGTTATGTTCTTGGGTATGCATACCTTTCAGAAAAGAGCAATCTGCAAGGAAACTTCAAATTTCCTTGTACTCGTCTAGTGTCTCCTTAGTGCTCGTGATGATCATCACTTGCTCGCCTAGAAATGAATCATCAAACGGTTTTTCTCCCTCATCATCATAAGTCCTCGACAAGAGATCAATATTTGTATGTTTTTTTCTTGGTCTATCTTCGATCACGTACTCATATTCTGTCAGAAGGATCTTCCAACGAGCAATACGACTTTCTGCATTAGATTTATTAAAGATATACTTTCAAGCCTTGTGACTTGTGATTATAGAAAATTTTCCTCCTAACAAGTAGTGTTGAAATTTCTTCAATCCAAAAATCACAGCTAATCCTTCTCGTTCAGTCACGGAGTAATTCTTCTTCGTGAGAACTATCTGCCTACTAGCATAAGCTATAAGATGATCATGCCCATCTCCATCTATCTGACTTAATGTACATTCGACTGTTACATTGAGAGCATCCGTATACATAATGAATGCTTTACTCCACTCAACTTTAGCAAGTATATGAGTTCTCATCAATGTCTTTTTCAACTCTTCAAACGCTTTCTTTGTCTTTTGATCATGCAATATCAAGTCAAAATCAACTCCATTCTTCATGTACATAGTCAAAGCTATTGCTTCGTTCGAGAAAGAAAAGATAAACCTACGATAATATCCAACCATGCTAAGAAACTATCTCAACTTTGTCAAGTTGATCGAAATTAGAAGATCCACAATATTCTTCACCTTCTCAAAATCTATCACAATCCCATTCTTGAAAACGATGTGTCCCAACAGTAGATCTTCTTCGTAGCCAAAGATGCACTTCTCTGGATTTAGAGAAGAGTTGGCTTGCTCTAACCGCTGCAAAATTTTGATCACATGATCAAAATTTCTTCCGTACACGCAGAAGTTGTCAATAAAATCACGAACAAAATTCTCAATGAATGGTTCAAACACCTTGTTCATGAATCTCTGAAATGTGACCGGAGCATTACACAATCCGAATAACATCACCCGAAATGCAAATGTTCTCCAAAGAGTAGTGAATGTAGTCAAATGCTGGTACTCTTATGCTATCTTGATCTTGTTATACTCACTATAACCATCACCAAAGTTGTACCACTCATGACCAACAACTTTCTCCAAAAACTCATCTATAAATGATAGAGGATAATAATCCTTCTTGATAACAACATTCAACTTCTTATAGTCTTGCACATTCGCATCTTATCATTCTTCTTCTTGACAATCACAATGAGTGAAACCCATTCTAAGTTCTCCACTTCATAGATGAAACTTGTCTCATTCAACTTGTCTATCTCCTCCTCTCCTCATCATTCCTGTTGTAGGATTGACCTTTCTTTGCTTTTGTCGAACTGGTCTTGCGTTCTCTTCCAATTCGATTCGATGAGTCTATAGAGTCATCTCCTTCAAATCCTTGTAATTGAAAGTAAACACATGGATATATTTTCAAAATATATCTACGAATCTACTTTTCTCATCTTGAGTAACATTTATACCAAACTTAAGGATAGAGAGTTTTCTCATAATCTTTGCCTCACTCAACTCTTCTTTATCAAGGTCTTTATCTACTGTTGGTCGAGAAAACAAGTCAATAGTGCTAAGTTAATGTAATGATTCATCTCGATCAAATTTTTTGTCATCGGATGAAGATTCTTGATATAAGAATCTCCATTATCTATCTCTAAGATACTCTAATTGTCTTCCATATGAGATCTTAGTAGTCACTAGTGGGTCTATTGGAGTAAGAAGTCACAACTCCAACACTCGAGAGAGGTACTATCACTATGTGATCTCTAGGTCCAATCCGTAAATATTCCTTGCGTCATCTATTTGTGGTGCGCACCTAGGAGCAAAATTATAACTAGAGTCCTTTAGCATTTGTAAGGACATCAATGTTTGAATTCCCCTCACAGACACAATCATCTTCTAACCATTAACACACCAAGAGGTCTTACTTGTTGCTTGTTAGTCATTCTGCACAACAATGCTAGCCGTGCGAGTTGATTCCATCTCCAATTTCTTCATCAACCTCTCCGATATGGCATTTACAGCCGACCTTTCATCCACCAACACGTCAGAGACGTAGTTATCATTCAATCAGACTTCAATCTTTGAAGCCCTAGTGCATATCTCTGAAGCATGCACATCCACCACATCAACTCTCATAGACTTTGATGTCTTGCTCTTGGATTTCTTCTTCTTGCTTCTCTTAGAACTCAGTCCTCCTCCGAGTGCTCTTCGTAAACTAAGGTTGAGTGCAATCAGTTGCCTAATCATGATGTTGACTTTCTGAGCATCCACATCGTTAATCACATCATATCCCACTTGAGAAGGTGAAATGATGAAATCCGTCATTCTCAATTTCCTTTCTTGGCTCCCTTGGTATACTCGAAATATTACTCGAGCGAGTACTTCTACTTGACGACTCCTCCATGAAAACCGGTCCATCAAAAAAGTTAAGTTTGTTTTCTTTCTTGAGCTAAAAGCCCCACCGGCGCATGAGAAGAGTTGGAGCTCTCTCTATTCTCATAGTCTTGCTCCAGGCATATAGTTCTTAAGTCTAGACGTCCAAGTCTGGACCGGAACGTGCCTTGGAACCGGCCCAACCATCACCTCATGTCCCCAAAGTCCGTCCTTTGAACCCTAGGGTCGAGTGACTCGTCTTGGCCGACCTAAACATCGAGCCCCCCTCATATATACTTCTGGAGATCGGCGCCCTCCTCTTTGGTTCTTGCAAATTATACCACAACTTGATCACGGGATCGGTCATAATTTCAGCTCGGAGGTTAGTTCGTAGAGTTCTACATATCACTGGAAAGCTCTCGCCGACACCTTTCCAATGATACCTTACTTGCCTCAAGATCGTACGTGGAGCTCCGTTATCGTGTCGGATATTTTGCGTGAAGGATGTCCAGGAAAACGCGAGGTTCCTGGCTGTGGAGATGTTGTGTGCTGAAACAGAGACAAGACAGAGAAAAAACAACCACGAAAGCGAATGCTGCGATATATACCACTCCCAAATGTATGTACACTGCCGGCTCTTTCTCTTAAGAGCACAGAACTGAAAACCAGACCAGAGCAGTCTGTAACCTGCTTCAAAAGCCTTTGAAAACAACCCTTGAATCGCAACCTTGACCCGAAAACACCGAAGCGTAGCTCAAAGCAAGAGAAACTTCCCTTTGCTAACAAACAGAGCCACAACAGTATCACACGATCCAAACCCAAGTCCAAATCACATCCATGTACAAGTTCTTAGCTAAAGCTAGCTATCACAAGCTGTGTACAGCCAACCAGAACTCTAACGAACTCAAAAGAGCAAAACCCGTAGCGAAGAAACCGAAAAAGGCCTATCTGTGGACTTCCTCCTTTCGCTGAACGGACTTCAGATGTCGATAGGGTCTCCTCCGCTGACTCCGTTAACCCAAGAAACCTTCAGATCCGACTCCCAACAGCCGAGATATCGCCGATTTTCGGTCGCAGGTGACCGAACCTCCAAAAACTCCTCCCTGCGGCTTAAAACCGCTCACACCGCACAAACGGATCGTCCAAACTGATATCCGTCTTCGCTGGCAGATAGATCTAGCTACCCTGAACCCAACGAGACTCCAAACAAGTCGTTTGGAGTTCCCCTTGCAAAACCACGCAAGAAATTTGGTCGCAGGTTGCAAAAAACTGACGTAAATCAGCTCCCTGCGGCTCAAACTCGCTCACCACACCCAAACCAACAATCCAATCTGCACACGGTCTTCTCCTATGAGTAGATGAAGACTCCCTGATCGCGTAGGCACCAAGAACGAAGAGCTTGGCTCACCGATCGCGAAGAACAGCCCAACCTCAGGTCGCAGGTGAACGAAAATCTGATGTAAGCGCTTCCCTGCGAGCCAATTTCACTCAGAACTTCCAAACCGCCCGATGAAAACTGGTATCGTCTTCAATTTCCTGTAGAACTCGGTGTTCTGATCACGTTGGATCCAAGGACAGCAAGTTTGGACTCCGGAACGGCCCGAACGGTCCAACTCTCCTTCACAGGTAACTGAAAACTCCCAATCTGCTTCCTGCGTCTCAATTTCACTCAGTACGCACTCCCTGATCCATCTCTTCCCAAACCGTTTGAACCAGTGCGTAGCCTGCACAGATCTGAACCCCACGACGCCTTGCGCATTTGCATTGGACTTCCAAATCTCCCGCACCGTCCGTTGACAGGTCGCAGGCGCAAGCAAGCCCCTTAAGCAGCCCCCTTGTTACAGTCTTTTTCCGAATCGCATAACTTCTTCTCTGGATGTCCAAACGAAATAAACAAGATGCCCATGGAAAGCTGACAACGAGCTCTATCCATCTATGCAATAAATGTAAAGATCCGAAGTTGCGCCAAAAGCTCGTAAGCTGGGGCCTAGCTTGTTTTCTCCATCTTCCGAGTCCTGTAACTCCTTCACTATGCGTCCAAACGAAGTAGACAAAGTGCCTATGGAATGCTGACAAGGAGCTCTATCCACTGGTGCGATAAGAACGAAGATCCAAAGTGGTGCCAAAAACCCGTAAGCTGGGGCCTAGCTTATTTTCTCCATCTTTCGAGTCCTGTAACTTCTCCACTAGGCGTCCAAACGAAGTAGACAAAGTGCCTTTGGAAAGCTGACAAGGAGCTCTACACATCTATGCGATGAAAATGGAGATCTGAGATTGTGCCAAAATCCGTAAGCTGGGGCCTAGCTTGTCTTCTCATGAGTGTCTTTGGAGCGACAAGCATCAAAGTTTGTATTTCAGGTACGAGCCGGTCCACGACACGACATCCACCCCCTCTGAACCTGTGCATCCTCCGGTATGCACCAGAGATACCAACCAAGGAGTGGACCGGCACGCACACTCATTCCCATCTTGTTATCCTCCCTCCCATCTCAGTCAACCTCATCCGCAAGGTTGCAACCTGATCGTCATCTTGAAGTTGCTACCCTGCCATGATCCTCCCTAGATCCATGCTCATTGACTTTCACCTCGAACCTCCCATCCAATCACCCCCTCTAGATCTACACATCTTCAATATGCGAAGACATATTGAAGATGTGTAGATCCCCATGTGTAGATCCCCAAAGCCTCCTTTTGTTGGTTCTCTTGCTCTTGTCGCATAAACAAAGTGAAGGCTTGAAACAAACGTGCAGTTGCTGCATCCAACTGCACCCTTGGTATCCCCTCAGATCCATTCATCCCGTCCATAGTCATGGCTCGTCCCATCCTCCCATCCTCCCATGATCCCAACCGTCTACAAATCCATCATCCCAGGTCCATAGCATCCTCCCGAACAACCAAATCCATCTTCATCCTCGTTCATGATTGTTGATCTCTTCTGCCCAGTTCAAACACACAAATATCTCCACCCCGGACCTTCACGTCGAGTTCACCACCGTATCGTGTCGGATATTTTGCGTGAAGGATGTCCAGGAAAACGCGAGGTTCCTGGCTGTGGAGATGTTGTGTGCTGAAACAGAGACAAGACAGAGAAAAAACAACCACGAAAGCGAATGCTGCGATATATACCACTCCCAAATGTATGTACACTGCCGGCTCTTTCTCTTAAGAGCACAGAACTGAAAACCAGACCAGAGCAGGCTGTAACCTGCTTCAAAAGCCTTTGAAAACAACCCTTGAATCGCAACCTTGACCCGAAAACACCGAAGCGTAGCTCAAAGCAAGAGAAACTTCCCTTTGCTAACAAACAGAGCCACAACAGTATCACACGATCCAAACCCAAGTCCAAATCACATCCATGTACAAGTTCTTAGCTAAAGCTAGCTATCACAAGCTGTGTACAGCCAACCAGAACTCTAACGAACTCAAAAGAGCAAAACCCGTAGCGAAGAAACCGAAAAAGGCCTATCTGTGGACTTCCTCCTTTCGCTGAACGGACTTCAGATGTCGATAGGGTCTCCTCCGCTGACTCCGTTAACCCAAGAAACCTTCAGATCCGACTCCCAACAGCCGAGATATCGCCGATTTTCGGTCGCAGGTGACCGAATCTCCAAAAACTCCTCTCTGCGGCTTAAAACCGCTCACACCGCACAAACGGATCGTCCAAACTGATATCCGTCTTCGCTGGCAGATAGATCTAGCTACCCTGAACCCAACGAGACTCCAAACAAGTCGTTTGGAGTTCCCCTTGCAAAACCACGCAAGAAATTTGGTCGCAGGTTGCAAAAAACTGACGTAAATCAGCTCCCTGCGGCTCAAACTCGCTCACCACACCCAAACCAACAATCCAATCTGCACACGGTCTTCTCCTATGAGTAGATGAAGACTCCCTGATCGCGTAGGCACCAAGAACGAAGAGCTTGGCTCACCGATCGCGAAGAACAGCCCAACCTCAGGTCGCAGGTGAACGAAAATCTGATGTAAGCGCTTCCCTGCGAGCCAATTTCACTCAGAACTTCCAAACCGCCCGATGAAAACTGGTATCGTCTTCAATTTCCTGTAGAACTCGGTGTTCTGATCACGTTGGATCCAAGGACAGCAAGTTTGGACTCCGGAACGGCCCGAACGGTCCAACTCTCCTTCACAGGTAACTGAAAACTCCCAATCTGCTTCCTGCGTCTCAATTTCACTCAGTACGCACTCCCTGATCCATCTCTTCCCAAACCGTTTGAACCAGTGCGTAGCCTGCACAGATCTGAACCCCACGACGCCTTGCGCATTTGCATTGGACTTCCAAATCTCCCGCACCGTCCGTTGACAGGTCGCAGGCGCAAGCAAGCCCCTTAAGCAGCCCCCTTGTTACAGTCTTTTTCCGAATCGCATAACTTCTTCTCTGGATGTCCAAACGAAATAAACAAGATGCCCATGGAAAGCTGACAACGAGCTCTATCCATCTATGCAATAAATGTAAAGATCCGAAGTTGCGCCAAAAGCTCGTAAGCTGGGGCCTAGCTTGTTTTCTCCATCTTCCGAGTCCTGTAACTCCTTCACTATGCGTCCAAACGAAGTAGACAAAGTGCCTATGGAATGCTGACAAGGAGCTCTATCCACTGGTGCGATAAGAACGAAGATCCAAAGTGGTGCCAAAAACCCGTAAGCTGGGGCCTAGCTTATTTTCTCCATCTTTCGAGTCCTGTAACTTCTCCACTAGGCGTCCAAACGAAGTAGACAAAGTGCCTTTGGAAAGCTGACAAGGAGCTCTACACATCTATGCGATGAAAATGGAGATCTGAGATTGTGCCAAAATCCGTAAGCTGGGGCCTAGCTTGTCTTCTCATGAGTGTCTTTGGAGCGACAAGCATCGAAGTTTGTATTTCAGGTACGAGCCGGTCCACGACACGACACCGTCCACGATCTAAAACGTTGCTGGAGCTCCAACACTTAGCCGTTTTTGAGAAACTGTGATCTAGACCCAAACTCGAACCTTGTGGTTCGGACCAGCGTCCGAACCATGGTCTGTCTGCGTCTCGGATCCACGTCTCTGGTCCACGTCTCAGATATATGTCTTAGACCTATGTTTCGATCCGTTTCCAGACTTGCCTCCTTAGGTCATTATTCGTCTGGGGTCGTCTTGGAGTATGCCCTTATGTCTAATCCAATGTTCCAACCTTGGTTCAGAGAACCACTTAGGGTTCATCTGATCCCGACTTCCTAGACAAGACGTTCAATCCTACTCCTAGCGCAAGTCCACTAGGGTTCACTTGTTCACGTCTGCGTTCGATCTTGAGATTGAGAGTCGTGACACTTACCTCCACTTTGGAGGTTGATGCCTTCATCAACAATGATCTTTAAGTTAACACCAAGTTTAGAATGGGTAGCTAACCCCTTGGCGTCAGAATTGCGTTCTAGTAGCTAACTCGCAATTCTCTTCTTGGCTTGAATCTTAAGTTGTCGCTAGAACACTTAGAAAATTCCAACTAGTCTCGGAGAAAGGCCTTATCTTTTTGACCACCTAAACAAAACTAGTTGACAATTTCTAAACATTCTACTTAAGATTTTAACTTGCTAACTTATAAGTATTCACATCTACTTACGAGGTCCCCCGGAACTCACTTTCTGGTCGCAACCTGATTTGACTTAGACGCGCGATTAAGTTTACTTTATAGTTAGAAAACCGCAACGCAAGATCACCTTAAGCCCCAAGACAAGTATAAAAATTCATACTTGCTTTGGCAACGCTACGGCAACCCTAAATCTTGATTTAGATGCTTATCCAAACCAGCTCGCTTCCTTTGAGTGTGCTTCATTCCTCCTCTTGACAACATCATAGGCATCTGATCATAACTAGTCATAGCCATGCACTACCAATACACTTAGACAAATTTCAAGAAACAAAATCTTTATTTCCACAAAATACAAGACAAAGCTACAAAGTCCATCGACCCAAGTCGTCTCAAGTTGCTACTCGTATGATACGTCGTTCTTTCACTCCTCGCTGGAAGGAGATGTCCTCATCTTGCTGACGTCCTTGTTGTCCTTGTCGCCATTTGAAGAGGTCCAATACTTCGCTTGCATGTGTTAGCTCTTCCTCTAGCACCCAAATTGCTTCCTTCAAATGGTATCCACGCCATTTGATCAAGTACTCCATCCGGTTAGATTTGCATAGCAATCACAAAATGGTCTCTACCTCGTATTCTGCTTCGCCTTGTAAGACATCAGGTTGAGGCATGAGAACCTGTTTGCGCTCCGGCTGCAAATCATCCTTGAAGTATTTCTTTAGTAAAGAAACATGGAAAGTCATATGTATAGACATCTTTGTGTAGATTCTTGACAATGACACAAAAGGTCCCGCAAACTTTGGTGAGAACTTTGATGGTCCTTCTGGAAGGGTAAAGCTCTTCGTACTCAACCATACTTCTTCGCCCACTTGAAACTTCACTTGTCACCGATGCTTTTTTACCTACTTCGCGTAACGTTGCTACGCCTTCTCGAGGTTCTTCTTCACTTGGGCTCCTCGTGTCGTTGCATTTCCACCACCAACTCTCCAGCTGATGTTTGCCGTGTTCTTGATCGTGCCGATGTAGAACTCCCTGCAAAAGTCAAGTCAAGAGATCCTTCTGACTCACGTCCGTAAGCTAGCAAGAAAGGCGTTCGTCGGTTGTCGAATGCTTTGTGGAATTGTAGCAATACTCCGCAAGACTAAGTCACTCCGCCCAATCACTTTGGTCAGTGCTCACATAATTCCTCAAGTATTGATTCAGAACCGAGTTAACTCGTTCCATTTGCCCATCTGTTTAAAGATGAAAGACGATATTAAATTTTAACTTAGTCCTCAATTTTTAGAACAGGTGTTTCCAAAAAACACTTATGAACTTCGAGTCTCAGTCTGAGATAATACTCCGGGGTAATCCATGTGAACGCCACCAAGTATCTAGGAACAACTGAGAAGTCGTGAACGCTGTTGCAGTATCCAAGGTCGGGATAAACTTCGCTAGTTTGCTAAACCGATCAACTATCACAAAGATTGCATTGTATCCATTTGAGTCAGGCAGAGACGTAATGAAGTCCATGCTAATGCTTTCTCAAGGTATGGTCGAAATCGGCTAAGGATGAAGCAACCCCTGTTTCTTCTCATAAGAAACGCAGTTCGTCTGACAGGTTATGCATATTTTCACAAAGTGAGCGACATCGTCTTTCATGTGGGGCCAATAAAACTTTTTAGCTATCACTGCTAAAGTGGACTTTTCTCCTTTATGGCTTGATAAGGGCGTATCATGATATTCTTTGAGTAACTTAGTCCTAAGTTTTCCTTGTCCCACATAAATCCGACTTTGCTTGAACATGAATAAGTCATGTCTCAATTGCATGTTCTGCAACTTCACTCCTCGTTTGAGCTGTTCCATGTACTCTTCGCTTGGTCATCGCCCATGTAATTTTCACGTATTTGCTTTTCCAAGTCTGACTCCTTAGGATACATAGCTCGTAAAATCTGAGTTGACGATGAAAGATATTCCTCCTTGCGACTCAAGGCGTCAAGAACCACATTGTCCTTTCTCGCTTTGTGGATTAATTCCACATTCATGAGCGCTAAGGTATCATGCCATCATAGTTGCTTTGACGTCACCCGATCTTGTGTCTCAAAGTACTTGAGCGAAATATTATCAGTAAACATTTGGATTTTGTGAAGTCTCAAATAATGCCGTCATTTCCTCAAGCAATGAACTACCGCAAATAGTTCCTTCTCGTGAGTCGCCCATCGACTCTCCGTCCCGGATAACTTCTTGTTTTCGTAC
Source organism: Asterella californica (assembly GCA_036924285.1). Lineage (NCBI taxonomy): Eukaryota > Viridiplantae > Streptophyta > Marchantiopsida > Marchantiales > Aytoniaceae > Asterella > Asterella californica. The sequence goes on from JAYKYS010000008.1 coordinate 20,403,339, forward strand.
GCTACAGGTTTTCCATCCTGCACCAACACTCCGTCAATCACATAGTCGCTCGCGTTCGTGTGCACCTCGAATGGTTTGTCGAACTCTGACAGCTTCAAAACTGACGTCTTTTACAAAATGGATTTGATCGTCTGAAACGCATCATCCACCTCCTTGGTCCAACTCACCTGTGCGTCTTTTTCCCTCCATTCTATCATCGACTTCGTGATCTTTGAAAACTCCTTCACATACTTGCGGTAGAACTGCACCAATCTTAAAAATCACCGCATCCTCTTCACTATAGTCGGAGGCTCCCAAGTCACAATCGCATCCACCTTCTGCATATCCGGACCGACTCTTTCTGCACTAATGACATATCCCAAGAAGTTAACTCGTTCCAAACCAAACTCACTCTTGTCAACGTTGGCATATAGCTTATGTTCCCACAGCTTCGTCAACACCACCCTTAGCTGCTCCGCGTGCGACTCCAAGGTTTTGGAGTAGACCAAAATATCGTCGATGTAAACGATGGCAAACTCGTCCATCTCCTCGTAAAAATTATGTTCAACAATGTAGTGAACGTCGAAGGGGCGTTGTAGAGTCCAAATGACATCACCACGAATTCAAACAATCCGTATCTGATTCGATAAGCGGTCTTCTCAACATATGGAGCAGCTATCCGGATCTGGTAAGATCCAGACTTCAAGTCTATCATGCTGAAATACTTCACGCCCGCTAACCTATAAAACATGTCATCTATCCTTGGCAAGAGATAATTATTCGTCACCGTCACCTTATTGAGTGCACGATAATCTACACAAAGTCGTAACTTCCCATCCTTCTTCTTTGCAGAAAGAACTGGGGCTCCGTAAGGTGACTTGCTGGTTCTAATATATCCCGCGCTAAGCTAGCTGAGTTGTCTTTTCGACTCAAGGAGTTCCACCTGATTGAGTCGATAAGGAGCTTTGGAAGGTGGTTCTGATTTTGGCAAGACCTCGATCTTGTGATCCACCACCCGCCTTGGAGATAACTCAGCAGGTAACTCATCCGTCAAAACATCCTCAAACTCCTTAATCACTTCGCAAAGCACCTTCAGAAGTTTAGTCGCATCCCTTGATGTTCTCTCTTATCCGTCACTTGCCATCAAATCTGCAATCCGCATCAAACACATGACTCCGTCGTTGAAATCCATTTGTCTGTCTTTGATCAAATTCACCGCAAAGTCATCAATTTTCTGCACTTTTTGGATCAGCCTCACTCCCAGCTTTCGTCTGTTAACTCCAACGTTCAACCTTAAAGGTTTCCGCCTAAGTTACACTTGAAATCTGTCCAAGAAAGTGTTCTCCAAAACCGCACTGATATCATCCATCTCGCACACCGTGAAGTTCTCTGTGAACTCCAACTTCTCACACGCAAATCATACGTCCAATGCCACTTCAGAAGTTTGATACGTCTTGCCCTTGGCAAAGCACACCTGAATAGGTCTGTCTACCTTGGAGGTAGACAAGCTCAACTTCTTCACCAACTTCGGACTTATGAAGGAGTGGGTCGCTCTTGTGTCCACAAAAAAGTAACATCACGGTTAGCAACTTCGGCTTGTAGAAACATCAGTCTCAGAATCTTCTTCGTGGTTCTCAAGGTCACAGTCATCTGGCCTCCAACAAGTCCTTTGCAACAAACGCATTCATGCTACAGTTACTAACCTTAGGTTTCGTGCACCCCTTAGCAATATGACCCGTCCCGCCACAATTATAGCAAGTAAACTTAGCACCATTGCCCTTCTAAGGTGTTTGTCCTTTAAGTTTCGACCTTGATTGCTGCCGCTTTGCTGCCGGGGCAGAAGAATCCTTCCGATCCTTCTCACCCCCATCCCATTGTTGCTTGAAGCTCTTGTTCTTCTTCAGAAACTTCCCAGCGTGGTTCAAAAGGTTTTTGTTGTTAGACTTTGTCGTCTCCAATTCATTCCGCTAGCTTCAAAAGTTCGGCACTTGGCGTAGGTAGCTCCAGCATCCGGAAGAGAGCCTTCTCCGAGCTAGACTTGAGTCCTCCAATAAATATACATATTTTGGTCTCCTCAGTCCGCTTGGAGAACGAATCCAGCTTGGCACTAAACTCGCACATAAGCACATAAGCACTCACCATAAGTACTTAAGGTCCCCGTCTACTTCAGCTTAACTAGCTCAATATCTCCTTAAAGTACTTGGGCAGCACATAAACATTCTTCACACTTAACTATAACTAAACACTTTACTAATAGACAAACTTCCTATGTGTAACATAGGTCGTTACAGTGCGCTCTCTTCTTTTTTTTCAACTCCTTCCGCTCAGTCTTCTTGATATTCTTCGCTTCCTGAGCTTCGGCTTCCGCCAAAGTCTCTCTTTTTCGAAGTATCTTCTTTACACTTCGCATCTCGACTTTGTTTATCAGGATTTCCTTGTCTTCTGGTCAACCATATCCGTCGTCTTTTGACAGAGTGCAAGCCATCAGATCTTCCACCAAATCGATCATGTTCACTCCTGCATCTAGTCGTTGTTGGTTGGGAGGTGGTTGAAACCTCACACCGGTCTTCTGAGCTGGTTCATTCATACAATCCGTGGCTCCATGTCCGGGCTTACCACACTTCCCACACAGTGACATATACCCTACTTGTTTCTTTGGATGAGGACAAGAAGGAGCCCAATGACCAACAGCGCCGCAATTAAAACATGACGTACCAAGAGTTGGCAGCCCTTGGTAACCTGCAGGGGCAAACTTTCGTTGAGAGACATTAGTTGTCATTTGTCTGGGTACAAAATGTTGGATGTGTACCGGAGAAATGGGATAAATTGTTGGGGTTGAGTGGGCACCATAGCGCCATCTTGAGCTTGTACCCCATAGACTCCATCTTCACACTTCACGAAGTAATTGGGCTCATATACTGGTGCCCTTTCCATTGAATGTGTATTCTAAGACGGTTTAGTGTTAAAACATTCCGTGTTGGCTTGTCCAGGTTTTCCACAACTAGTACACCACAGATTCGGATAAGAACCAGATGGTGACTTTCGTCTTTCTGGTGTCCTCACCAATTGTACCTTGAGGTCTTCTTTCGTTTAAACTCTTCGTCCGAAGAGAAAGAATATTTGTCCTCCGATGTTGAACTTTCGTCCGAAGACTCCTCTTCTAAAGATTCTTCCGAGGATGAAGATTTTCTACTTCTTCGCTTCAGCTTCTTCTTCTTCTTCTCTTTCTTATTACTATTTTTGGACCTCCTGAAGTCCTTCTTCTTCCTCGACTCTGAGGTCTTTTCATGGTCTCTACTGAGGATATTTGAAGACTCATAATTCTCAGTAGAATCAACGGCTCGCTCCAAAGTTGAAGTATCAAACCGTCTAACCCATGTTTGTTGCTTTGAAGACAACCCCTTCACAAACCACTCTACTGCCTGTGCCGGTGTGTAGGCTGGATGTGTTCCGTTGGCAAGTAGTCTATCCAAGATGCCATAAAATCTCTAGACATAACTCTTCAACGACTCTTTCCTCTTTCGTTTAACACTGTTTTCTTTGTGCAGTACATGCTTGTTATAGTTCAGTTCCCTGAATCTCTTGAGGAATTCGTTTTTCATTAAGTCCCAAGTAGATATGATTGCTGGAGTTAGATTGGCATGACTGTATCATTTTCTGGCTGCGTGTTTCAACAAACTGGGAAAAATCCTCGTCCGATCAAGATCATTGTCTTCTTTGTTCGCGTGTGATACTGCCTCAAATTGTTTACCAAAGGAGTCGGCACTCTTTCCATCTCCATCACTATCAGAATCTTCACCGCCAAATTTTGGATAGTTTTGGCGAATGAAAGGCGGTGCTCATGACGAAAGTGGTACTCCTGTCATCGTATGAGGTAATGTAGAAGGTGGAACTGTTGACTGCTGTCCTCGACTATATTTTGTTGGTACCGTTGTCCTGTTGTGGGACCAACTAGTATGTAAATTACGCATATAAGTGCGTTTTGCGCACAGTTGTAAAAGTTGTGGTGTAATGGGATCTAAAACTTTGCTCTTATGAGCTTAGAATGCTCTATTATGGGGTCTCCATGGGGCAGTAAAGGACAAGGTTGAGTCCTTTAACTTCCCATTGGTCCTCCAAAAAGTGAAGATAACTTGTCATCTACCTAAGTGTGCGCTCTGGGAGGATCGGGGCACTTTCACGAGGGATTTTGGAGATCAGAGAACATGGGCGGAGAGCACTCGACGGGAGGAGCAACCTGAGCCCAAATTTCACTCGATTTGGAGGTCCAAGGCATACGTTATGGCATTTTGAAGTTCATAGAGTGATGGGAATACATAGCTTTCTCTTCCGATTATAGATTAAGGAGTTTGAGTGATTGAGCCGTCAGATTGAGACCAGATTTCATGAGTTTGTAGTCTGTCAGTTGCTGAAGCTCTGACCCCAAATTTCACCACCGGATGTTATGCGGATTGAGCGCAATGGCGATTTGAAGACGACGGGGTGCAGAAAGCTTTCAATCTGGAGCAGCAAGTTTGCTGATTTATGGAGGATGATCCGAACGGTCAAATCGGCTGAAATTTCCTGAGTAGTGAGTTTACCTTCTGAATTGATAGCACAGGAAGTTTGAGTGGAAGTGGACGGTTCATTTAGACGAAGAAGCTTCTGTCCTGAATCTGAGATTGGAAGTGCGTGTTAGTTTCTGAGAATTTGTGTTAATTGTGGGAGGAGATCTAGCCGTCAGATCTTCCTGAAATTTGACCTGTAAGCAGAGATTTTAGTATCCTACCTACGTGGCAAGTTTGAGAGGAGACTAAGCGGTAGATCTGTACCTATCGTGTGTGAAAGTTCGTTGTTTTTCTGTCGAGTTGTATCGGCAACGAAATCTAGTCCGGGTCCCAAGTCTTGTTAGCGACAGCTGGCAGAAAAGTATCCAGTGTGACGTTTGTATTGCTTTGGAGTGTATTCTAGGCGTAGATGAGACTTTAGCGACCTACATTGTAACCACGTCATGTGGTTGTCATGTTCGCACTCAACGTGGCAAAGTGTGATCCTTGACTTGTAAAGTCGACTACCTGTCTAGCCTAGTCTCTTGTATTAAGACACGTTACGGTGCATGCATTGGAACCTTTCAACCAGAAGACCTACACGTGGATGAGTATGACGGCACCAAACATGCGATGTGCATGTCTGCCACCTCATCGGCCCGTGTGGCTTGGGTAGCTCGGTTAGGGGGCTTGCACCTATCCTTGTTTTTGTGTTCGAAACCTTTAAGAAAAGGGGAGTGACCTGTGTGGGGATTCGACCTTAAGAAAATTCAAGAAAGATCGCAGAGATCCTATGAGATTGTATCGGTGTTCTGTGGATCGAGATATCTTTGTAGTTGGAGTGCAAATGTTGTGAGAGATGGACGAAGGACTCTACTTACCGCCCAGATTCCCTTTTCGAAACCCTTTCCAGATTAAATTGATGTACATGGAACGAGTTCACTTCCAACAGTTTCTGATAGGATCCTTCGGGCACAACTTTACCGCGTAAGTCATGCTCTCGCCTGTCCCTGTGATCTTACCTGTTGTCACTTATGGCCAAGAATGGGATCTTACCGTCTTTATCCTCATCTAAGGAAGGATGGATCTCAATCAGCTCCCTCCTGTAAACTTTAACACCGAGTGCGAGATAAGACACATCTGTCGACCCAAAGTCATGTACGAAGCCCTAGTAGTGAGAAACTTCGGAGAGGAATACTACCGAGTGATCATGTCATCACATATCCCGTTTGTCGTGCCCATGATCATCCAACGTTTTCGTGTGATTATCTTGACCCTTTACTGAGACAAAGAAAATGCTTAGATATCGAGGAAGTCAGAGAGAAATCCATGCAATACTAGTCGTTCTGTTGTGCATCGATCACTAGCCACAGCTAGAAGGTACGCCCTTGCTCAAAGGAAAGGTTCTCGCTACGACATATTTGGTGCTTCCACTGAGAACACGCTTTGAGGTGGTTGAGTGAGTTGTTGTCGAGGAACGTCAAGTATGAATCTTCCCGAAGCAATGGAGACGAGTGGAGGAGGAGCGGATGATCTACTTCGAGCATTGACGATGTTGTTGAGGCAGCAACAAGGAGGCGATGTTGGGGAACAGAAGTCTACAAGAGCTCTACAGACGGTGGTGAAGAAGTTGGGGAGGTTCGATGGAAGGAACATCACGAAGTATGTTCGGGAGTATATTTGTGAGATGGAGGTAAATCGTGTGCCTGAGACAGAGATGATCTCTAGTTTCGAGTTGGCTGTGATACCTGAGATCCGTAGTCAAGTGACAAAGCTGAAGGATGCACATACGAGTTCTTGGGAGGAGTATGAGCAGAGGTTGAACAGTGAATTTTTTGATGATGATGCGGATAGAGTAACCAAGAGAACGTTCTTGGACTGGATAGAGCAGCGTCCGGGGAATGATATGACACCAAATGAGTTGCTGCGTGAGTTTGAGAAACGGTTCTGTCAATTGTCTCCATCCGAGAGGACGACGCTTGACTTAAGGAAGACAGAATTTTTTCTAGAAGCTGCTGATGAAAATCTAGAGGACAAGCTTTTCTTGATGCTAGCAGACAAGGGAGAAGAAGGAGGAGTGAGCACAGACTGGAGAAAGGTAGAGGAAGAGCTGTTACTATTCTCACGAAGCAAAAACGTGGAAGAGGTAGAACTGCAACCTTGAGGTCTGATGTCTCTTTAGCTCCATTGCCTAAGCCTGCCAATAGCAAGACTGAAGATTCTGCAATCGATGAGTTGGTTAAGGGTCTGAGAGAGTTAAGGATAGAGATGGCAGAGCTAAAGCATAGTCGAAGTCCTAGTGATACCAATGCATCTTCAACTACCAGAAATTTTGTTAGAAGATGTATCTGGTGTGATAGAGAGCTGACGACGTGCTGGTCGTTTTGATATCAATTTCATCAGATTCTTGATCGATTTGGATTCTGAACCGATCGATTGAAGTTGAGAAATGCAGACGTGATAAGGCGAGAACAGCGAACTGTGATAGTCATGGATAGGTTGCTATTGCTTAAGTTCTGAGTCGAATTGCTGAGTGAAACTTTCCAGGATTGAAGCATGTCTTATCAGTAAGATACTTGAGAAGTTTCACCTCAAATGGTCGAGTAGTTTGTTCAGAATCTTGGATCAAATGTACTTGGGTCTGTAAAGCTCTGAAGTTAGCACAGATTACGGTTTGATCCATATCTGAGAATTGGTTTAAGATTTTGACCTGAAAATTGTCCAGGGTAGGAGTGAAGGGTCCAATCAAGCGTCCTGTGAAGTTTGATCATCATTGGTTGACTGGTTTGGGAAGAATGAGGTCTCAAAGTTCAAAGATACTTTTATTATTAGCAGTTTTGGCTTTTTCGGTATCATCTATTGTCATTTTGATCATTTTCGAGCAATTTGGAGAGGAGTTGTTGCTGAAACTGCCATGCCTGCATACAACTCGACATTGGAGGGTGTGGGGCTGATTTCAGCTCTTGGTGATGAAGACGAACGGAGTCGTCATGAATCTTAAGCCGCTGTTTGAGTTCTCGGAGCTGCCATGTACTATCGCCGTCGGTGCTATATTGAGATCTGAGTAGTGTCTTGGAGCATGCATGCTTTATCTTGTTGGTATGCTTGGTAGACCAGGGTGTACAGCAATTTGTATCGATACTCTATCAAGTTGATTGAGTGATCTTATAGCATCTTCTGGTTGTACTATGAAGTTGTGATAGTTGGATTGATGGGCAATTAGCGTCGCTGGGGAGCTATTTAGAAGTCATGCTTCCAGTGATATAGAGGAATAACTTCAGTTAGATAGTACAGAGCTGAGTATTTTTAGTTAGAGTACAAAAGATATGTTTGTAACACAAGTTTATGCAACCTATACGTAACCTTGGATCGTAGCGAGCTTTAAACTTGAACCGAGCGGATACAAGGTCACTCGGCTAGAAGAGTAGATAGTGAAACATTTGAGTGGAAATATTCAGATCTAGATCCAACTTTGTCAATCCACATACCTCTGCACAGCCATATACCCAGTGTATTCCTAGACAAAAAACACGTTATACGATAGTTGGTGAACTCGACGTGAAAGTCTAGGGTGACGTGAAAGTCTGTGCGTGGTTTTGCTACCATGGACGTTGAAGGGTTGGGTCATTACGTAGATGAGGCTTTTACATTTGGGGAGGCTCCAAAGGTGATCAAGCTTTCACGGTCAGATATGCAATTGCTTGAGGCATTCGAGTTGGTAATGCAACAACAACAAACCACTGAACGGAAAGAAGCAATGGCTACTAAAGCCTTACAATCTGTTGTGAGGTTGCTAGATCAGTTTGACGGGAAGAACATATCCAAGTACCTAAAGTACTATTCTCGAGAGATGGAATTGAGTAAGGTGCCAGAAAGAGAGATGGTGAGTACATTTGAGCTTGCTGTCGTACCTGAGCTACGAGAGCATGTGAAGGACATCATCCGATCGCATGGTGCTACGTGGGAAGGATTTACTCTTCAGCTCAAAGAAGAGTATTCTTTAGAGGATGCAGACCGAGTGACTAAGAAGTCATTCATGGAGTGGGTAAACAAACTCAACAAAGGGCTTGTTGCCACAGAGATATTTCGGGAGTTTGAGAGACAATTCCTTCAGTTGTCTCGGATGGAGAACCTCACGTTGGAGAACGACAAGGTGGAGTTGTTTCTACAAGCAGCCAACAATGAATTACAAAGGGAGTTGGAGCTACTTTTGGAAGATAGGATGGAAGATAATGGACTCACAACTGATTGGAGAAAAGTCTCTGAAGCAGTGAGTGTACTAGCCAAACGAGAGTACCGGAGAGGGAAGGTGGTGGTAAGACAAGAAGAGAGACCACCACCGATCATAGTACCTCGTAGGCAACCAATGGTACCCAATGTGCAAGCACCTATTGTGCATGTACCTCAAGTTCCACTTCCTACTATTCCTGTTCCGAAAGTTGCACCGCAAAGAGATGATATGGAAGAGTTGGTAAAAGGGATGAGGGACTTGCAGATCAAGTTAGCAAGGTTGGAAGAGAAGGGAGGAGCACATGATACCAGACTTGCTCCTAAGCAAGATTATGTACAGAGATGCATTTGGTGTGATAGTTCTGATCATGCTCGAAGAGAGTGTGCTGATTTTGCCAAAACTCTACGAGATGGAGTAGTCTACTGGAAGGAAGGAAAGATTGCTTTGAAAGATAATGGAGAGATTCTTAGAACCAACTTCGGAAAAGGAGGAATGAAGCAAGTACTGGAGGAGTATCTATCTCAACATGCTACTGCGTCGGTAGAAGCTGCTACTTATGGAGTTGAGATAGTACGAAAAAGAAGTGCTTCTAGGAAGCATGGAGATACTCTTGATATGTGGAGTCACGCGACAAGCACGAACAAAAGAGGGAAAATGGCAAGGGAGGAGCTGCTCAAAACAGCCACGGCAATCAGAGGTGCTACTAGATGGGATGATCCCGTGGATACAATGTCTGTACATGCTTATTTGACGAAGAGTCAACATGAGGCTCTCATGGAAGAGAAGCGCAAACGAGATGAAGCAGGCCCTAGCGAAGAGAGAACAGCTCTCAAGAGACAAACAAGAGGAGAAAAGTTCAGACCGGAGATTATGTCTCTACCAGAGGAGACTATGGAAGAGGTCATATCCTCTACTCCTGAGAAGTAAGAGAAGAGCAGAGGTAAGGAGAAAGGTAAATCTCCTTCATACAAGCTTCAGTCTGATATTGAAGCTGCTACGGATCTGAAAGGAGTACTAGAAGAGAGAGTACTCAATGCCAAGATCGAGTTTATCTTACGAGAAGTTCTTGGGATTACCAAGAAGGAGTTTCATGATGTCATTATTGACATCATCAAACGAAAAAGACAATTGGCAAAGGAAACCGCTGTGTCTAATGCATTAGACACAAGGATATCAAGAGAAGAAGAGTTAGAACTAGCTCAATGCTGCATCAACCGCAAAGTTCGGTTTGAGGATGATAGTGATGACAAGGTCTCTAGTCATTACACTAGAGGACATTGGGCTAGAGCTACTACCGAAGCCTTAGTGAAGGTAGGAGAGATGACAGATCCGGTGGTTGCTCTCATTGATCATGGATCAGAGATCAATATTGTCTCTAAGGACATCTACAAGCAAGGTGGATGGCCTGTTGATATAGATCATGGTTGGATGATCAGAACAGCGAACAACACACGAGGAGAACTCTATGGAGCTTGTCTTGATGTGAAAGTGAAGGTTGGAGATGTGACTATTGAACAAAACTTCTTTGTTCAAGATAGTACATCATACCTGGTGATACTCGGTCAACCTTACATTACAGCTGTGAGGATGGAGACCAAGGTTTTGGATGATGGATATGCTTATGCGCGGATCAGAAGTCAGGATGGCAAGAGAGCGATACAATTTCTATCTGTATCAGCAAACCACGAGAGGAACAGAGATTATCTGAGGGGTGGCTCCTTGCCTAAGGTCACGGAGGAGTTCAAGGATTTTGACAAGTACTGTTATAGAGCGAGGACATAGTGGTACACTGGAGAATGTACTCTCGCTAGAGAAAGAAAGTGCTTTTTGTACAAGAGTTATGAGATTTTCTGGGAGTGGATTTGCTACACATACACGACTTGTTGACTTGCAGAAGTGGGAGCAGAAGGTTGTGCGAAAAACTGAAAAAGACCTAAAGAGAGTTGGTGTGCTTGAAGAGGATGATAAGATAGAAGGTGTTTATTTGGAGTTAGGATTGGGAGATTTCATCGATGAGCTTGCTATGGATGGACAAGAAGATGAGGATCATGTGGTGAAAGTGCATTATAGGGAGCTCTATACAACTATAGAGTCATTCGTAGATCATGAAGTTAGAGTTGATACTAGGTACAAAACGGTAGACAAGAAAGTAAAACATGTTGCTCAGCCATTACCTAGTGATTCTAACCAGCGAGTCCAACAATCTTCGAAGGAGAAAAGCTTGAGAGATCTTAGCCGGGTCGGTCACAAGTTCACTGAAGCTACGCTCAAGGAGTTGAAGGTTGGTTTTGCAGATTTTCTTTTGCCTGTGGAGGAGAATAAGTTTAGGGAGATGTTAACTAGGCACGGGAAAGCTTTTGCTTTTGAAGCCTCAGAAATCGGATGTGTAGATCCTAGCATTGTGGCGCCAATGATCATATTCACAGTTCCACATGCTCCTTGAGACTTGAGGTCAATTCCTGTACCTAGAGCGCATCTACCGAAACTCATAGAGCTCTTGAAGGAGAAGATGCAGATGAAGATCTTGGAACCATCGTTTGCACCATACTCTAGTCGTTGGTTTACAGTACCAAAGAAGAGTGATGCATTATGGTTCATCCAAGATATGCAACATGTGAACCAAGTGACCATCAGAAATACAGGCATAGGACCTATCGTCGGAGAGTTTGCTGAAGCGTTTGCTGGGAGGGCTATTTACTCTATAGGAGATCTTTACTCTGGATACGATAAGTTTCAACTTGCTGAACAGAGTAGAGATATCACCACCATGATGACACCGTTGGGGTTGGTCAGAATGTGCACGCTACCACAAGGAGCAACAAACTCGGTAGCGCACATGATGAACGGGATGAACAAGGTTCTCCGTGAGTTCATTTCTGAGAAGACCATGCCTCTCTTGGATGACATTCCAATTAAGGGATGCGTTGAGAAGGAGAAAGATGAGACAATGGATCAGAAGGGGTGTAGAAACTTTGTCGTTGATCACATTTCAGATTGTGATAAAATCTTATCACGACTTGAAGAGGCGCACTTGACACTATCAGGTGCCAAGTCTTCATTTGGAGTGCGAGAGGTTGTGATTGTGAGACACCTATGTGGATGGTTTGGACACAAACCTGATCCTGGTAAAGTGGATGCCATACAACGGATGAAGGATTCTTGTGGTTCAACAACAAAGGTGAGAAGGTTTCTTGGAGCTTGTGTCTTCTATCATGTGTGGATTCCACATTTTGCACATGTGGCTGATCCTCTTTATGATCTGTTGAGAAAGCACAAGAGGTTTACATGGGAGGAGAGACATACTGAGGCGATTCAGAGATTGAAACAATTGTTATCTTCTCCATCTGTACTTCGTCGTGTGAGCTATGAGGGTAGCAAACCAGTGATACTTACTGTTGATACTAGTCCGATAGTCATTGGATGGGCAGTAGGACAGGATGATGAAGAAGAGAATCGGCTTGCAGTCAGATTTGGAGCAAAAGTGTTGAGTGAGCGACATAGAAACTATCCTCAAGTGAAGAGAGAGTTATGGGGAGTAGTTACAGCTATGAAAGCTGAAAAGGACTATTTGATTGGAGCGCCAGTAATAGTAGAAACAGATTGTTTACCACTATTAGGGATGATTACAAATTATAACACCCCTGATATTGCTATGCTACGCTGGATTACTTACATCAAGTCCTTAAATCTTGAGTTCCGACACATAGCGGGGAAGAACAATCCAGTAGCTAATATGTTATCTCGTGCGAGGTATGAGGATGAGGAGGAGATGATAGAAGATACATAAGACGTTGGTACTACTGTTTTCTGTAGAGCTCAAGGAGGTGAGAGTGAGCATTCGAAATCGTTCATGGAGGAGCTATATGAAGGAGAATGGATAGACATAAGACGCTATCTAAGCCTGTTGACTAGACAGCCAGGATGGAGTGATGCCCACTTTAAACAAATCAGGAGGAAGGCTTATAACTACTTGCTACAAGGTGGTTATTTGTGAAAACATGCTAAGCAAGGTGGTAAGATGCCACAAAGGGTTGTGTGCAAGGTTGACATGCAGAAGTTACTCATGCAGGAGTTTCATGAGAGCTTGTGGGCAGGACATAGAGGTATTTATGCCACCTTTACAAAGCTGAAGGAGAGATATTGGTGGCGTAACATGTACAGAGATGTACTTCAATTTGTGGAGACATGCCAAACCTGTCAAGAGTATTCAGGAATTCGACATCGAGACGGATTACATCCTACTTATCCACTTGCAATGCATTATAAGTGGGTAGTAGATCTTGTTATTATGCCAGTTGGTATATGACAGATGCGATACTTAGTTTTGGCACGTGAGGATTTGTCCAACCAAGTGGAAGGGCGAGCCTTACGGACAAAATCCACAGAGGAAGTCTGCAAATTCTTGTTAGAAGATGTGATTTGTAGATATGGTTGTGTTGGGAAGATCACGGCTGATCGAGGGGAGCTGAACAATGATGAGGCTAAAGCGTTCTTCAAGAGGTGTGGTGTGAAGTTAGCTCTCACCACAGCCTACAATCCAAAGGGTAATGCGAAGAGTGAATGTGGTCATCCTCCTATTGTGAAAGCTATTGTGAAAGCTTGCAAGGGGAGGGCAAGAGAATGGCCAAGATTTCTTCCGTTTGCATTATGGACTGATAGTTCGACTCATAGTTCAGTTACGGAATATATGCCGGCGGAGTTGATGTAGAGGCAGAAACCTATCATGCCCATTGAGGAGCACATACCCACTTGGAGTGTTCTATCTTGGGAGGATGGTATGTCTACAGAAGATTTTCTTGCTGTCCGAATCCGTCAACTAGAGAGAAGACCTGAAGATGTAGAGATTGCATTGGAGAAGCTGAAAGAGACGCGCTTGAGAAACAAGGACAGATTCGATAAGCGTCATCGATTAAGACCGAAGGAGATTAAAGAAGGAGATTGGGTGTTGGTCTACGATAGTAGCTTGGACAACCAACACAGTGCGCTTAGAAAATTCTCTAAGCGATGGTTTGGCCCGTATGTGGTTCTTGTCGTGCTTGACAATGCCACATATTCACTAAGAGAGCTTGATGGGGCAGAGCTCAAGGTTCCCATTGCAGGCAAGCGTGTGAAACTCTTCAAGAAGCGAGATGAAGAGATAAGCATGGAGGAAGTCGGAGCAGAGTTTGATCTCTTGGATGATGACGGAGAAGATTTGGATGACGAAGATATTGCTAACGACAACATCAGTGAAGAAGACGAAGATATAGTGTGATGCCGACCACAACTTGTGAGTGTTGGCGCATACTAGAGGATGCGCAGGTTTAGAAGGGGTGGATGTTGTGTTGTGGTTCGGCTCCTGTGTGAAATTCCTGTGTAATCTATGTTGTGTTTCTTTTCTATGTTTCGTGAATCGTATCGCGTAACTCACCGAACGGTGTGATGAGTGCCACGTTTGTGATTATCTGTTTAAGTGATCGTACGGTAGAGGAACGTGCCAAGTCATCGATCTGTGTGCGTTCACTTCAGTGGTCCTTGTCGCCGTATTTGTGTATAAAATGATGGGTCGAAGGTTCATACAGCATTCTCTCTCAGCGGGTGATTCGTAAGGGTTCTCGGTGGTCTACATGGAGGAGTGAAGAACTGCAGGAGTGGTGGTTATGGACGGAGGTGTGTTACCGGCTCCGGATCTTCCTTTCTCGAATCCGTTTCACATCAAGCTTCATTGCATCCACCACGATCACTTTCGACAGTGGTTAGTTGCATACTTTGGTGATGAATTCATGGGAAGAATGATGGAGTTACAACTTCCGGTGATCCTTCCGATCGTAACATACGGAGAGACTTGAGATATGACGGTGTACATTTTATTGTGAAGAACAATGGATCTCAACTATCCATCGAACGTTCCTTTCAACCTTTGGGTCGATGTTTGGTGTCATTGCAGACCGAAGATCAATCATGGGGCTTGGATCGTGAGAAACTTCGAGCAAGAATATTACAATCGAGCGATAGCTTCACCATTTCCTTTTGTCGTACCTTTTATTGTAAAACGTTTCCAAGTTGTAATATTGACGTTGTATTAATCTGCGACTCAATCGTTTCCATTCTGGTTGAGCGCTTCTGTGTAGTTACAGACCGCAAAGAATCTTTCGACATGTCTCAAGGATTTTCTGAAGTCTTAGAGTCTTGTTGATGTCTTGTATCTCATTGGGAGTAAAAATTCGTTCTAGGGGAAAAGTTAAGTGGAGAAAAGATAAAAAAGTAAAGCTCTTTTTGCTCTTATTGGTCTACTTTTGGACCAATGCTGTTCTAGTTGATCCTCGCGACGTTTCTGTGGTTTCTGGAGGCTTCGGAGGTCCATTTGCAAAACGAAGGGTATGGTTAGAGAGCACTCGACCGGGGCTACAATCTGGACTGAAGAATCGGTCGATTTGATGTAGGGATGAGCGCGTTATGATCAATTGAGTGGAGGGGGGTGCAATTTGTACTTACTGCTACGTTTCTGGTTGTTCCGAGAGACTCGCGAGGAGTTTTGAGGAGCTGTCTGTTGGATTGGAGAGCTGACGACGTGCTGGTCGTTTTGATATCAATTTCATCAAATTCTTGATCGATTTGGATTCTGAACTGATCGATTGAAGTTGAGAAATGCAGACGTGATAAGGCGAGAACAACAAACTGTGATAGTCATGGATAGGTTGCTATTGCTTAAGTTCTGAGTCGAATTGCTGAGTGAAACTTTCCAGGATTGAAGCATGTCTTATCAGTAAGATACTTGAGAAGTTTCACCTCAAATGGTCGAGTAGTTTGTTCAGAATCTTGGATCAAACGTACTTGGGTCTGTAAAGCTCTAAAGTTAGCACAGATTACGGTTTGATCCATATCTGAGAATTGGTTTAAGATTTTGACCTGAAAATTGTCCAGGATAGGAGTGAAGGGTCCAATCAAGCTTCCTGTGAAGTTTGATCATCATTGGTTGACTGGTTTGGGAGGAATGAGGTCTCAAAGTTCAAAAATACTTTTGTTATTAGCAGTTTTGGCTTTTTCGGTATCATCTATTGTCATTTTGATCATTTTCGAGCAATTTGGAGAGGAGTTGTTGCTGAAACTGCCATGTCTGCATACAACTCGACACTGGAGGGTGTGGGGCTGATTTCAGCTCTTGATGATGAAGACGAACGGAGTCGTCATGAATCTTAAGCCGCTGTTTGGATTCTCGGAGCTGTCAGGTACTACCGCCGTTGGTGCTATATTGAGATCTGAGTAGTGTCTTGGAGCATGCATGCTTTACCTTGCTGGAATGCTTGGTAGACCAGGGTGTACAGCAATTTGTATCGATACTCTATCAAGTTGATTGAGTGATCTTATAGCATCTTCTGGTTGTACTATGAAGTTGTGATAGTTGGATTGATGGACAATTAGCGTCGCTGGGGAGCTATTTAGAAGTCATGCTTCCAGTGATATAGAGGAATAACTTCAGTTAGATAGTACAGAGCTGAGTATTTTTAGTTAGAGTACAAAAGATATGTTTGTAACACAAGTTTATGCAACCTATACGTAACCTTGGATCGTAGCGAGCTTTAAACTTGAGCCGAGCGGATACAAGGTCACTCGGCTAGAAGAGTAGATAGTGAAACATTTGAGTGGAAACATTCAGATCTAGATCCAACTTTGTCAATCCACATATCTCTGCACAGCCATATACCCAGTGTATTCCTAGACAGAAAAACAAGTTATACGATAATGAGCGGTTGGGCCGCTAGGTGTGCTGGAGGCACCGTTTAGGACCCTCGACTTTATGGGAAGTCCACTCCAAGTCATCTTGTGACTTGCTCATGTTTAGGACCGACCTAGGCGGGTCTAGGTCGGGACTTAAGGAATGTTGAGATTGATGAATAAGGAGACGGTCCGGCTCCGGTCTGGACCAAACTGAGATAAGGTAAGTGGTGCATGGACGCTAATTTGTGATTGTGTTTGCAGGTTAGCGGTGGAAAGTTTGCGACCTTCTGAGTTAGAGCTTCCGCTGACGCAAGAAGGCGGTAGGTGCGCGAAACTATGCTTTAAAACATCTGGTGCAAAAATCTGATTTGTCGGGAAGAATAGCACGATGGATGTTGTTATTGCAGGAGTTCAAATTCACAGTTCAAACACGAGCAGGCAAACATCATGAGAATGCAGACTACTTGTCTTGGTTGAGGATAGGAGAGTGCCAAGACAACGTAGCAGACGACTTCCCAGATGAAGAACTTTTCCAGCTTACAATAACCCCCACGAGCAAATACCATGAGATATACAGATATCTGTATACATTGCAGTGTCTTGAAGGAATGGATGTGGAGCAGCGTACGGTGTTCATACACAAAGTCGGACCATACGAGCTGAAGAGCGGTATTCTGTTCAAGAAGGGGACCGATGATGAACTACGAAGATGCCTGGAGAAGGAAGAAGTAGGAAGAGTGGTGGACGCCATGCATTCTGAATCAGCAGGAGGACATTATGCTCTTCGAAACACAATGAAGAAGATTTTGGATGCAGGATACTGGTGGCTCACCATGTACAAAGATGTGCAAGCGATCATTAAGAGATGTGACAGTTGCCTGCGAGTGGGTAAGCCTACTCGAACTACTTAGTGGCCACTCCACCCTATTTTACCTCTTGCACCATTCGAGAAGTGGGAAATTGATTTTGTGGGACCTATTCAATCAGCAACAAAGAAGACACAAAGAAGATACATATTGGTTGCTACAGACTATGCAACCAAGTGGGTGGAAGCTGAAGCAACAAAGAAAGATGATGTGGTGACAGTGGCAGCTTTTCTACACAAGAATATCATCACCAGGTTTGGATGTCCATTGGAACTGGTGAGTGATAAAAGTACACATTTTTTGAACAACACCATAGAGGCATTGACAGGGTATTTTCAGATCAAACATTGAAAGACTACTCCGTATATTCCTAAGACGAATGGACTTACTGAGAAAAGCAATGGATTGTTGTGTAAGATTTTGAACAAAGTGACTATCAATCATGCTTATGACTGGGACACCAAGTTGGATGCAGCGTTGTGGACATTCAGAAATACAGAGAAGATAATAACTCGACAGATGCCGTTCTTCTTAGCTTACGGAATGCATCCCATTATACCTATTGAATTCGAAACCTCTACTTACCGAATTCTGTCACAGAATAGACTGTCTGCAGAAGATAGTCAGCTCATCAGACTGCAAAGTTTGATGGCTCTAGAAGAAAATCGTGAAGCATCTTTGGAGTTGACTAAGGACATACAAGAGAAGCGGAAAGAGATATATGATAAGAAGTTGAGGAAAGTGGATGTGAACAACGGAGACTTAGTCTTGCTATATCATAGTAGACATATTAAGTTTCCAAGGAAGTTACAGCTGCGATGGATGAGACCATACAAAGTCTCAGAATGTTACGGTAATGGTTCAGTCCAACTTGAAGACTTGGAAGGAAATCTTTGTGCTACTCGAGTAAATGGAGGAAGAATCAAGCGATACTACTATTGATGTGTTCGCGAGGTCGCTTCACAATTGAGAGGGGGAGTATGTGAAGCCTTGGATTTCCAGTTTGTTAGAAAATTTTTGTTTTTGTTAGATAAAACAGTAGATTAGTTAGTATAGATGATAGATAGGATTAGTTTAGTTGTAGTATAGAGATTCTTAGCTGAAGAATGATGCTGAGCAAGAATACAGAACCTATGAAGTGTATATCTTTGGAATAATAACTTAGCTGCATTCTTCAGACGAAGAGCTTTCCAGGGATACCTCATTTACTGAGAACGAATGTCGGACGACGAAGTTATGGCCTAGAGAAGAAGAACCAAAGCAGGACATAAATTTGGCGCAACTTCGCAATCGAGGACAAGAGGGACTTCGCACGTGAGGAGGCAAGAGGAAAAGTTATAAGAAGACTCAAAAAGCAATTCACTTTTACTATTGGCAGATACTTTTTATTGAACAGATCACGTATAGAAGCTCTACACTACCTTCGACGATGGCGGGTCGACATACTTTGCGGCCTTTGCAGTATTTTTCTATCGAGGAATGAAATTACTATCTCCGGAAGAAGAGGAGAAGTTCGAACGAAGAACGACTTCTGAAGATGAATTGTTGATGGAGTCAACTCCTCGGAGGGAGGAAGTGACGACTCCAGTGACTTCAGCGGAATCTAGTACTCGAACGAAGAGGAAGATAGATGATGGAACACCGAGTGACGTGACTTCGAGGAGAAAGAAGAAAGCGCGAAGGACGACCATGACGACTTCGGATGAAGGGGCCGAAGGCGTACGATCTCCAGCAAAGTCTTCTTCTGTGGAGATGATTGGAACGATGGGTCCGAGAGAAGACCAAAGAGAGTCGAGTGTGAGAAGGGTACCTTCGCGTGTAGAGGAAGAAGAAGTGGAAGTCCCTCAAGCAGAACTTCAGACTTCGTCCAGACCAAGCGAAGCTACGACTTCGGGACCGAGTGACTCGATCTTTGGAAGAAAGTTGAAGATGTTCGAACAGATTCTGGAATTCTTCAACTATATAGCATTGCCGATCATGACACAGTTGGACATGCAACGGCATGTCTACGAGAAGGAGATGAAAGAGTCGATATCGCTGAACGATCTTCTCAATGCGGTACACTTGGGGTGACAAGGGTGGATTCAGGAGAAGGATGCTCTGACGAAGAAGCTGGAGGACACTTCAGACAAAGTCAGAAAGTATACTTCGCAGCGAGATGCTTTGCTCGTGGCACAGGCGGAAGAACAAACAAGAGTTTTGCAAGAACTTCAGGACTGGCAAACGAAGCTCAATCTTATGATTTTGCGCTTCCACGACTTGAAGTCAGAGAGAGATGCTATTTTGGAGCAGCTAGCGACTAAGGACGAGCAGTTGGCTACAAAGGATGAGGAGCTAACGGAGGCTCAAAAGACGAAAGAGATAGCAGAAGTGAAGGCCGAAGAGCTTCGGACGAAGGTGGAAGAAGTTACGACTACCTACTTCGCCACCGAACTCAATGCAACAGAGACAGAGCTACTCCAACAACTTCGGGCAGAATTGACGATAGCGTCAGATCCTTCGGCGAAGAGTAGAATAGTTAGGATAGCGGAGAGAATCATTAGAGATTTGAAGGAGCTTAGAGAAACTGTTAAGTTTTCATTATGGAGTATAGGACATACTTTACAGTTAGGTAGAGTAGAAACTTCGGTTTCGCCAAGTGAGAGGACGTGATCATACAGTCTAGATGTAATCTTTTCTTTGTGAGAAATGAGATCTGCCATCTTCGGACGAGAGGTTATATAAGCGATGTGATTCTCAGTCATTTTATCTTTTCAATGTTTCAGTTTTTGTTAGTTAATTTTTTATTGCGCAAGGTTGCAGAGTGAGAGTGTGAATAAAGTGGGCGAAGACAATTTACCTACGAAGGACGTAGTTTGCTGTTGCATGTGTAATTCTGATTGATGCAAAACCTCTGAAGTTGACCTTCGGCGAAGAGAGTCTTCGGGCTATTTAAGTGAAGGACATTTCGAGGATCTGAGAACATATTAGTTACTGTGAAGTGGAAGAACATAAGTTAAATTGTAAGAAGAGTTCGGAACATGGTGGTTTCGTCTTAAGTCCTCCTTCTTCAAATAAGTGGGATTCTTAAGTGTGCGGATTTAGTTGAAAGAACACTTCTTAGGAAGAGTAGGGGCTTATTCTTTGAGCCTTGATGTAAAGTCTGTATTCTTATGTCTTTTCAGAAGAACACTAGTAACATTTCAGCAGTATTTGCTATCTCATTTGTTCACATATCTATCTTCTCGAATCTTTTATATGTATTGTTGGAAGGGTCCCTGATCAAGAACTATTTCATTGTCGTTTGTATTCGATTTATCAGGTTGTGCTTGGGTATGGTTTCTTATCAAACTTAAACTCTCATCCGGATATTATTCCATTCCGTGAGAATAACAAAAAACTATCTGAATTATCATTGTGACGTTGTAATACTGTGTTTTGTATAATTGTTAACTGTATCTTCGTGAGAACGATCCTTAATTTACTATTTTTGATACTTTGTGTTTCTCTGGGTTGTTATAACGCTTGAGGAGGGACGTGAGATACGAAGCGGATCAACGTTTTAAGTGAACACTTGGAGCGATGGCCGACATAGGACAGAGTTCCAAGAGAAAGACCAAGAGATGAGTGGCGATTGACATCGGGACCAGATCGAGTTGAGCTATACCCGAGGTACAGTCAGGGGACGATAATCGACAACCTTCGCCCCAATGTCAAGAGAGCCCAGTACCAGCTGCGACACCGGTGCAGCAAGATGGAGTCTTGTCAACGATGCCCAACGATTCAGACGTAAGAAGTCAAGGAGCCTTGTATGCGAAACTCATCAAGATGATGAAGATCATGCAGGAGGATATGGTCTCCAGGGATAAACGTATCGTTGAGCTTGAGGTATGCCAAGGGAGTTCTTCGTCTACCAGAAAGCTTTGTAAGACGAATTTGTTGATCTCGTTTTCAAGTATAGGACGAGCTCGCAAGGTTAAGGATTTCTTAATTGAGTTGGACTTATACTTTGAGGCGCAACAAGCTCAAGAGTCAGACAAGATGAGAGCGACGGTTACGTTCTTGAAGGATCATGTGCTTCTCTGGTGGACTACATACAGGGATGAGCATGCCTTGACTGTCTCGGCGCTTGGTTGGAAAGAGTTCAAGGAGTTGCTCGCGAGACGATTCACTCCAGAGTATCAAAGGATACGAGATGATAGTTAGTCATGACTAGCTAACATTAGTTATGGTTAAACTTAGCTGTACTTTTGGACAGAAATCAGATATTTGCTAAAGAGTGAGCACTACTATCTTATCATCTTGTCTAAAAGGTAAAAAGGAGGTGGAAAATATCCCTTATCTCCTTTTTGACTTGATATTAGTGGTTGGATTAAAGTTGTGGACTTTGTGGGCATTAAAAAGAAGAAGAGATTCCACATGTCTCCTTTTTAGTGGGTCCTAGTGTAGAGGGGGGTGGAAATTCAAGATTCCTTGAGAATATTCTAGAATCCTTCTAGAAGTTGTTGACTTTGAAGGAATAAGCCCATGTGAAAAGGTAAGAAACCCATGTGATTAATGCTTTTACCTTAAGTAATATCTTAGTAAAACTCGGTAAAAATAATAACGGCTGAGTTAACGAAGGATATCAAAGTAAAAACCTAGAATATATAAATAAAGGAGTAGAGAAGAGCTCCTCATCCTTGTTTTCACATCGTAGTAATGACAACTTGAGTAATATAGAGAGTGTGTGATATTTTAGCATGTGAGAACTTGACGTCATTAGAATGGAGGATTTTAGTTGATGAGTTTATGGAGAATTTTAGTTGGTGAGTTTATGGGTGTATGAATGAGTGAACTTAGCATTTTTCCCTTCAAGTTCATGGTGTGCTTCCATCAAAACCATCAGATGTGACTCTTGAGTGAGAGACAGGTCCGAGTGATCCTTGAGTGGAGGTTGAGAGATCGAGGGGTAGTTGAGAGATAAGACCGCGGAGAGTTTACATTTTTGGTTCCGTTGCCGGGACCTCACTTGAAGAGATCGTTGAAAGATGTTTAGAGTTAATTCTATATTCGACAAAAAGAAATCATGAAAGAGTACATGGAGAGAACGTTGGGAGGAGAGAGAGCTAACGCGATGTTAGCAACATTAGAACCTTTCGTGTATCCCGTAGTGATCTATGACGCATTCGAGGTTATTCTTTACATCTTGTTCACTTAGAAAGAGTTTGAGGAGAGTTGAAAGGGGATGAAACAAGAATTGTAGAGAAAGGAAGAGAGAGAAATTATTAGAGGAGAAACATTTCAGAGTTTAAGAATTTAGCTCTCTGGAAAATTTGTACAGTCGCTGTCAGATTTTCTGTGTTTTTTATTTTCCTGTGAAACTTTCCAGTATTCTAGATTGGTTGATAACCTATCTAGGAGAAAAAAAAGCATAGGAAAATGTGGTCTAGAGAGGGAGCAATGAATTTTCAAAGTTGAGGGGGTTTATTCGCGAGAGTTGAGGAATTCTATTCTCTGGAAAACATTTACAAGTCATTGTTAGATTTTCTGTGAATTTTATTTTCCTGAGAAATTTTCCAGTGTTTTAGATTGGCTGATAAGCTATCTAGGACAATAGAAATCAAGAGAAAAGGTGGTATGGAGAGAGAGCCATGAATTTTCAAAGTTGAGAGGGTTTATTCACGAGAGTTGAGGAATTCTGCTCTCTGGAAAATTTTTACAGTTATTGTCAGATTTTCTGTGAATTTTTGTTTCTACGAAAATTCACAGAAAATCTGAAAAGATGTGAAAACTTCTAGGATTGTAGCTTGTCTGATGAGCTATTAGAAGAAACAAAAATCATGAAAAGATGATGTCTGAAGAGTGAGATAGAATTTTTCAAAGTAGAGGGTGTTGACAACCATGAGAGAAGTGAAAATATACAAATTTCAATTCTCTGAAAATTTGTACAGTCAGCACCATCTCTTCTGATTAGGGAATTTTCTGTTGAAACTTCATGAGTTAGTAGCTTGGAGATTGAGCTACTGGAGATCATAAAAATCTTGGAGAGATCTCTTACCGATTAAGAGATATACGTTTCGACATACAAGGAGGTCTTGAAGATACTTCATGGGGAATCCAGTTCGAGTGCCGAGGTTGAAGAAGAGACATTTGGGAGTTAGAACGGAGACGGAAAAGCCAAAGTTAAGTATAAAGGAGTTGCGAACACGCATCTATTGCAGTTGGGTGCCCTTTTTGCTTTATATCAAGAAGCTTCTACGAGCATCGGAGTAGATGCGAAGAAGATTGAGTTTAAAACATCATTCACTGTGGAGGCCACGAATGCTCCTGGTGAAGTAGAGTGTGATCTTTACAAGAGTGACTTTAAGATGTCTACTAGGATCAGTACAGACGATGGACATGAGGATATTATCTTATACTCTTAATTTTAGGTTGGATTTTATTTCGTGTATAGCATGTATAATACACGATTTTTAATATAAAGCTCGAAAGAGTTAAGAAAGTGATGTAGAGTTATTTTCCTCAAAGATATTTTGTCCACTTAATGGTTGAGAAGGTGCAACATGAGTGGAAGTTCAAAAGATTGGAAAGTTAGACTTAGAAACTTTCCTCAAGGTTTAGATGTCATAGTAAGTATCGAAGAGAGCTCGAGAGAGATTATCGTTGAGTTTGAGAACTCTAGTACAAAACCTCAAGTAGAATCTCCGAAGAGAAGAGTAAAAACCGACTTGTGGTGTTATTTCTATAGAGGATTGGGACATATAGTAGTGAACTGTCCAACTAGGATCAGAGCAGAGAGAACCAAAGGAAAGCGAGAGTTTACTGATTTAAGTCTTGGAGTGGATCCATTGTCACCACCGCCGATTCATCTTCTATGAGAGGATCCTTGTCCAAGTTGTGGAGTGGGCGATCTATCAAGAGGACACAAGTGTGTCAACGTGGATGCCCTATTTACGTCAGTAGTCGAGAAGTTGGACGAGACTCAAAGAGTTGAGACGG
This sequence comes from Asterella californica, assembly GCA_036924285.1. Classification (NCBI taxonomy): domain Eukaryota; kingdom Viridiplantae; phylum Streptophyta; class Marchantiopsida; order Marchantiales; family Aytoniaceae; genus Asterella; species Asterella californica. Next base: position 20,427,599 of record JAYKYS010000008.1, read on the forward strand.
AGAAGTTGTCGACTTCAAAATCGGCTGAGTTGTGATGGAGATTGTCATTCGGATGATGGAGAAGGTGATGATGCGACTCAGGCTCATGATTATCTTGGGAGAAGAAATGACACAAGAGGTGTTGTTACAACCATTTCCTTTCATTTTACTTATGGTAGATTATTCTTGAATGGAATTGATGATGTTCGTACTCTTTTAGCGAGTACTTATTGCACGAAAATTAGAAGAGTAGAAGGAGTAGTTACAAGATGGGGAAGTTACCAGTGTTTCATGGGAAGGACAATGAAGATGTAGAACCATTTGTATGAGACTTCAAAAAGGGTTGCATCGGAAACAACGTGAGAAGGAAGAAAGAATGGGTGTTGTTACTGCAAGAGTTTTTAGAAGATTTTGCTCTTACTTTGGTATGAAGACCGAGTGAAGAACAAGACACCTGATGCAGTTGAGGACACATGAGAGACGTTGAGTAACGCACTCATCAAAGAGTTTTTTCCAGAAGAGAGTTATGAGAAGCTCATGGTGGAGTTTATTCATTTGAAGCAACGAGATGACGAGAAAGTTCGGCAGTATGCCAAAAGGGTGGATAAGGTGGAGCAACGGTTTTGGACAGTTCTACGAAAGAGTGAAGACAACGTGGAACTAACGATGGCGGGGATTGGAGTAGTGCTGATCAAGAACTTGGTGGGAGGATTGAGACCTTCAATTCGAACCCAAGTGAGGTACGAGAAGTCAGCAACCAAAACAGAGGCCATCAAGATCGCGACAAATATGAAAGAGAGTTTGGATGAAAGAAATATCATCCAACCTCATCATGCCGCTCTGGTGTCGACTCTGACTCTTGGTTTAACCACAACGATAGCATCTGCACCATCACAATTGGTGATCGCTTCAACATCAGCTCCTACTCCAATGGTGGTGCCAAGACCATTTGTCCTTATAGCGATGTCTATTGCCACCTCTGATTTTCATGCTGAGTTGAAGAGCATCATCGATACTCTTGCGGATCTCAAGATAAACGTGGTGCAATTACGAGAATGGAGGAACAAAGGTGGAGGAGGAGGTCAAAGAGGTTACGACAACAATCCCAACCGAGGAAATCAACGTAACTTTGGAGGCAACCAAGGTAACTTTGGAGGAATCACATGCTGGACTTGTGGAGGTTCTCATTTCCAATGAAACTGTCCTAACAACAAGCAAGGGGTGTTGAAGCTGTCAGAATGACTGTTGGTGGAGGAAATTCATAACAAGCACGAGACAAGGGAGTGGCTACTATCGATGTAATGCGAGATCTTATTTATGAGAAGGGAGAGAGCTCGAACTCATCTCATGCACCGGTGGAGCTTTTAGCTCAAGAAAGAAAACGAACTCGATTTTCTGATGAATCATTTTTCATGGAGGAGTCACCAAGTAGAAGTACTCGCTCGAGTATTGTTTCGAGTGCACCAAGGGAGCCAAGAAGGAAGTTGGGGATGGCGGATTTTACCATTTCATCTTCTCAAGCGAGATATGATGTGGTTGAAGATGTGGGTGCTCAAAAAGCCAACATCATTGTTGGATAATTGATCGCGCTTAATCCCAATTTACGAAGAGAACTTAGAGGAGGATTGAGTTCTAAGAGAAGCAAAAAGAAAAAACCCAATAGCAAGACATTGAAATCTGTGGGAGTTGGTGTGGTGGATGTGCATGCTTCAGAGGTATGCACTAGGGCTTCAAAGATTGAAGTCCGATTGAATGGTCACTACGTCTCTGACGTATTGGTGGATGAAGGATCAGATATAAATGCCATATCAGAGAGGTTGATGAAAAAGTTGAGGATGGAACCAACTCGTCCAGCTAGCATTGTCATGAGAATGGCTAACAAGCAATGGGTAAGACCTCTTGGTGTGTTAGAGAATGTGGTTGTGTCTGTGATGGGAGTTCAAACATTGATGTCATTTCAAGTGTTAAAGGACTCTAGTTATGATTTGCTCCTAGGTAGGCCTTGGTTGAGAGCTGTGCGCACCACTGATAGGTGGCACAAGGGATACTTATGGATTGGACCTAGAGATCATAGAGTGATAGTACCTTTCTCGGATGTTAGAGTTGTGACTTCTGACTCTGATAGACCCACTAGTGACTACTGAGAATCTGGTACGGAGGATGATCAGAGTGTCTCTGAAGTAGATACCGGAGGTTCTTACGATCAAGAATCCTCGTCTGAGGACGATGAATTTGGTCGAGATGAATCATTACATCAGCTTAGTGCTATTGACTTGTTGCCTCGACCAGTAGTGGAGAAAGATCATGACAAAGAAGAGTTGATTGAGGCAGAGATTATGAGAAGACTCTCTACTCTGAAGTTTGGTATCAATGTCACTCAAGAGGAGAAAAGTAGATTCTTAGATATATTTCGAAAATATATCCATGTGTTTGCTTTCAACTACAAGGATTTGAAGGAGGTGACTCTATAGACTCATCGGATTGAATTGGAAGAGAACGCAAGACCAGTTCGACAGAAGCAGAGAAGAGTCAATCCTAGAACGGCAATGATGGTCAAGGAGGAGATAGACAAGTTGAAGGAGGCAAATTTCATGGGGGAGAACTCAGAATGGGTTTCATCCATTGTGATTGTCAAGAAGAAGAATGGTAAGCTGCGAGTGTGCATAGAGAATCCTTCTCAATCTTATAACCACTCACCATAGTTCTCTCTTCACTTGTGAGTACTTCCTATGCATCTCACTCAACACTTTCACGTCAAACCACATAACAAACATGTTCTTTTCTTCATCATCTTGACTCACAAATCATCCAAGGGTTGTGAGGACTACTATGAACGATCAGAACTACACATTTACCACCCTCATAGCTGATCCTATGAAGTACAACGTGGAAGACAACATTTTTTTAGCATTCAAACTGCCATTGAGTGCTTCTCGTCCCATTTATTCTTGTCCTTCTGAAGCAAGTCGTACAGAGAATCAACAACATGTGCAAAGTGAGGAATCCAAACATGACTGAACACACAAACTCCTAAGAATCTTCGTACTTCTGTTTGAGAAATACATGTATCTTTCAGATAACATCTATCTTCCTTGGATCAAGTCTATGACCAAACCATCCAAACAAATGTCCCACAATCACAACTTCTCGTACTCCAAATGAGGACTTAACTCTTGATAGCGTCAAGTGGACTTCTTCAAGTCGTGATAATATCTTGTCAACACTTGCAATGTGATCTGCAACAAATTTATGACACTATTTTTGATCTGTCGCTTCATCTTTCTCCTCTCCTAGACAATCCTTAACTAGAATGTCATCCAAGAAAGACATTGTCTTTTCAAGAATAAAATTTCATAAGATTATATTCATTCCTTTCATCATGTACGCCACTTAGTTTGTGACCTCTTGTGATAATGTGCGCATCTTTATCAATACCAACGGAGTTCTCATAGTGATGACATCCTTACTCCTTTCAGCAAGTTGAAATTGATCTATCCAAAGTAGAGAGCTCTTATGAAATAGATCGTTCTTCTAGTAAATACTTCAGCAAACTCTCCTACTACCGATCCTATCCTTGTATTCTTGATAATCACTTGGTTCACAAGCTGCATATCTTGAATGAAACGTAACGCTCCATTCTTTTTGGACGTTGTAAACCAACAACTAGAATAAGGAGTAAATGAAGGTTCGAGACTCTCCATGTGCATCTTTTCTTTCAAGAGCTCCATAAGCTTAGATAGATGAGCCATAGGTACAAAGATTTGCATCAAGTCTCAAGGAGCATGCAGAACTATAAAGATAATCATAAGAGCTACTATGCTCAGATCCACACATCTTATCTTTGAAGCTTCAAAAGAAAAAGTTTTTCCATGCCTACTCAACATCTCTCTAAACTCTCGCTCTTCAGTAGGAAGGAGAAAATGTGTAGATCCTACCTTCAATTCTTTGAGGGTAGCTTCAGTAAAATTGTGATCCGCTCGACGAGGACCCCTCACGCTCTTCTCCTTTGGAGCTTGTTGAACATGGTGGTTGGAGTCACCAAGTAAAGGTTGAGCTACATGCTTAACCTTTCTATCCACCATTTTGTACTTGATTTCAACCTTGACTTCAGGTTTTTGAAATGACTCTATGATCGAGTAGAGCTCTCTAGAATTTATTTCCACCAGTTAATCTTCACTCTCTTTCTCAATCTTGGTTAGCTCCTCCAAAGGATCCTCTAATCTCATCGTCATGTAAATACCCGCTATTCTATCTTCATATTAATTCTTGTCCTCTTTGTTTCTTCAAGAGTTCTACAAACATGTGATCTCTGGCCCATGTTTAACGATCAGTTCCAAGGCTGCTTTCGATTTCAGATTTGAATCTTCTGCAAGAGAGGTTACAACATTGAGCTCTGACTTATCAGAACTTGATGATGAAGATGAAGATTCAAATATGTCCACCCTTCGAAGTGAAGGAGTTTCTTCTATATCAATCTCTTCGTCTTCAGCTTGGATACCTTTGTCCTTTTGCGTCGATTCAAACAGAGATTCATGTAAACTTGTGTTTCGTGAAGGGGATGGTAACCATGAAACGTCTTTAGGCGAACTCTCTCCACTTCGTCCACTCGAGCTTGGAGATTCGATGTCACTCTTCTTCTTCCAGTATTTACGCTCGTCTTTCTCGTAATAGGTTCGCGGTGAAATAGATACTGAGCTCCTTTCAAGCGAAGATGAAGTTCCTTCAGATAGATTTTTCACTTCCTGCCACTTCTGAGCTGCTTGACGTCTTCGCTCCTTCGTGGCCTCTTTCTGACGTTGAACTTCTTCCAACAATTGTTCATGAACTAACCTTCTTTTCAGCGCTCGTTTGGCTCTTCTCGTCTTCTCGTCTTCTTCAGAAGGCGCTCGTGGTCCCCCTGACATACATTTCGATGATACAACGTACTGAATTTAAGTAAAAGTTAAATTTGTATCTCCGGCAGCAGCGCCAAAAAGTTTTATGTTTCTATATGTAACAACCCAGAGAAACACAAAGTATCGGAAATAGTAAGTTAAGGATCATTCCCATGAAGATACAGTTAACAATTACACAAAACACAGTACTACAACGTCACAATGATAATTCAGATAGTTTTCTGTTATTCTTACGGAATGGAATAATATCCGGATGAGAGTTTAAGTTTGATAAGAAACCAAACCCAAGCACAATCTGATAAATCGAATACAAACAACAATGAAATAGTTCTTGATCAAGGACCCTTCCAACAATACATATAAAAGATTCGAGAAGATAGATATGTGAACAAATGAGATAGCAAATACTGCTGAAATGTTACTAGTGTTCTTCTGAAAAGACAAAAGAATACAGACTTCACATCAAGGCTCAAAGAATAAGCCCCTACTCTTCCTAAGAAGTGTTCTTCCAACTAAATCCGCACACTTAAGAATTCCACTTATTTGAAGAAGGCAGACTTAAGACGTAGCCACCATGTTCTGAACTCTTCTTACAATTTAACTTATACTCTTCCACTTCACAATAACTCATATGTTCTCAGATCCTCGAAATATCTTTCACTTAAATAGCCCGAAGACTCTCTTCGCCGAAGGCCAACTTCGGAGGTTCTACATCAATCAGATTTACACCTATGACAGCAAACTACGTCCTTCGTAAGTAATTGTCTTCGTCCACTTTATTCACACTCTCACTCCGCAACCTTACGCAATCGAAAATTAACTAACAAAAACTGAAAACATGGAAAAGATAAAATGACTGAGAATCACATCGCTTATATAGCCTCTCGTCCGAAGATAGCGGATCTCATTTTCCACAAAGAAAAGATTACATCTAGACCGTATGATCACGTCCCCCCACTTGGCAGAACTGAAGTTTCTACTCTACCTAACTGTAAAGTCTGTCCTATACTCCATAATGAAAACTTAACCGTTTCTCTAAGCTCCTTCAAATCTCTAATGATTCTCTCCGCTATTCTAACTATTCTACTCTTCGTCGAAGGATCTAGCGTTATCGTCAATTCTGTCCGAAGTCGCTGGAGTAGCTCTGTCTCTGTTGCGTTGAGTTCAGTGGCAAAGTAGGTAGTCGTAACTTCTTCTACCTTCGTCCGAAGCTCTTCGGCCTTCACTTCTGCTATCTCCTTCGCCTTCTGAGCCTTTGTAAGCTCCTCATCCTTTATAGCCAACTACTCGTCCTTAGTCGCTAGCTGCTCCAAAATAGCATCTCTCTCTGACTTCAAGTCGTGGAAGCGCGAAGTCATAAGATTGAGTTTCGCTTGCCAATCCTGAAGTTCTTGCGAAACTCTTGTTTGTTCTTCCGCCTGTGCCACGAGCAAAGCATCTCGCTGCGGAGTATACCTTCTGACTTTATCCGAAGTGTCGTCGAGCTTCTTCGTCAAAGCATCCTTCTCCTGAATCCACCCTTGTCGTCCGAAGTGTACCGCACTGAGAAGATCGTTCATCGATATCGACTCTTTCACCTCCTTCTCGCAGACATGCCGTTGCATGTCCAACTGTGCCATGATCGGCAACGTTGTACCGCTGAAGAATTCCAGAGTCTGTTCGAACATCTTCAACTCTCTTTCAAAATTTGAGTCACTCGGTCTCGAAGTCGTAGCTTCGCCTGGTCTGGGCGAAGTCTGAAGTTCTGCTTGAGGGACTTCCACTTCGTCTTCCTCTACACGCGAAGGTACCCTTCTCACTCGACTCTCCTTGGTCTTCTCTCGGGCCCGTCGTTCCAATTATCTCCACATAAGAAGACTTTGCTGGAGATCGTACGCCTTCGGCCCCTTCATCCGAAGTCGTCATGGTCGTCCTTCGCGCTTTTTTCTTTCTCCTCGAAGTCACGCCACTCGGTGTTCCATCATCTATCTTCCTCTTCGCCCGAGTACTAGGTCCCGTCGAAGTCACTGGAGTCGTCACTTCCTCCCTCCGAGGAGTTGGCTCCATCAACAGTTCATCTTCGGAAGTCGTTCTTCGTTCGAACTTCTCCTCTTCTTCTGGAGATAGTAACTTCATTCTCTGATAGAAAAATACTGCAAAGGCCGTGAAGTATGTCGACCCATCATCGTCGAAGATAGTGTAGAGCTTTTGCACGTGGTCGTGGAAGATCTTCGCCCAGTACGCTGTCGTGATGTGAATTATTTTACATTGTAAATAATTCACCTCTCTGTCAAGCGTTAGTCTTTCTGAGTGAAATTAGGACCTCAGAGAAGTCGACACTAGAGGATGTTATATATTTTTGAGTCTTAGTAGGTTGATTACCATGTAGATGGAGTTAAGCTCATGGGTTGTAATTACGTGTCGCCCATGCATGCTTCCTAGCGAGGTTAGGTTATCTTTCGGGATTACGTGTAGTTTTACATGTCTTCGCATGTAGTTTAGGGTCTATGCTGGCACTTTAGGGGCTTGACGTGGTAGCCTATGTGCAAATTCAAGTCACCACGTGGTTTGGGACACAAAAGGACAGGGGAGTGAAGCTATGAACTCCCATTGGTCCAATTTTGTCTTTATGTACTGCTAAACTTAGTAGTAGGGGTCTTAAGAGGAGTTCGAGCATTTGGTGAGGGATCTTCGAAATCTGAGAGCACAGGGAGATAGGGTTCGTCGTGCCAAGCACTGTCAGCGAAATTTTTGATCGATTTGGAGCAATAAAGAAGGAGTTATGGCTGATTGAAGATCGATTTGTGCCAGAATTGCAGCACTTCTGTTGATTTTGGGGTTTTCGGTGTCAATCGCAGTAGATTTGAGAAAATCGCTTCAAACCTTCGAGGTCTCGTTCATTGGCAGCAGGGCTACGACTGTCCCCAAATTTTCATGTCAATTGAAATTGTGAGTAATTCAGGGCGACCGCTGAAGCAGAGGGGGTCCGAAAAGCTCTCAATCTAGAGCATCAACTTCAGAGAGTGAGATCTGGAGTTCTGTGTACAATCAGGAGGCCCAACTTCACAGGAGTGTTCAGCAAGCTGTTTACTGCAAATCCTGTAAGAATCTTTGAAAGTGATCGAGCCAATTCTCTGTTCTAGGTCGAAATAGCTGACTGGGTACCAGAAATTGCCGTAATTTCTCTGCTCAGAACGTTTCTGCCTATATCTCGACACTCTGATTTGATCTCAAGTTGAAACTTCGTGTGCATGGTCAGTAGGGCCTCATTTACATGTAGGAGGAGTTCTGAAGTCTGAACCATCGTATGTTTCTGATTCCGGACCGTTAAAGTTCGCTGTCTGACCTTATTACTGCTAGTCTGATCTGATCTTCGCTTCCTGAACATACTGGAAGGTCCATTCGACCTGAGTGAGTGTTTATAGTGTTTCCTTATGATCTGAAGCCTACCTCTGTATAGCAAGAAACCGTTGCCTGAAGTCCAACGCTTCCCTGAGTAGACTAAACACAACCTTCAAGATCTATCACAGCCAGAAGGTTCCGCCCTTCCCAGGAAAACTCTCAACTCGACATCTGGTGCTTCCACTGAGAGCTCTTGGGGTGATTGATTGAGAAGGTTGAGTTCACTACAAGGAGAAGAGATGGATCGTAAGAGTGCTGCTGCTGCTACTTCTACGCCTGTTGTATCTACGTCTACTGCAGCTCCTTCTGTAGCACCAGCGGCTACAGCGACGTCTGCACCTGGTCTGGATACGGCTGAGATTCTGAAGACACTTGCAGCCCTGGTCCAACAACATCCGATCATTGGAGGTGGTGAGTTGAAGTCTACCAAGGCTTTGCAAGCAATTGTGAATAGATGCGGTAGATTTGAAGGTAGAGACATTTCTAGGTATCTGCGTGAGTACCGAGGAGAGATGGAACTGGTTAGAGTTACGGATATAGAGATGATAACCAGTTTCGAGTTAGCTGTAATCCCTGAGTTGCGGGACCAAGTTAGGGATGTACAGAGAAGGAATCTAGGTGTGTGGATGAGTTTTGAACGATCTCTTCGAGAGGAGTTTCTCGAAGAAGATTCTGAGAGAGTCACTAGAAGAACGTTTCTGGACTGGGTTGAGCAGCAACCTGGTCGTATGATGAACCTGAATGAGATGCTGAGAGAGTTTGATCGGAGATACCGACAACTCTCAACTCTAGAGCGCATAACTCTAGATGCTAGGAGAACTGAACTTTTTCTGCAAGCTACCGATGATGCTACGGCAGATCGGTTATGCTTTATGTTGGCTGATCGATCTGCTGAAGGAGGAGTTACTACTGATTGGGGAAGAGTCGAGGATGCTGTTGCCGTACTAACGAGGCAGAGGAGAGGAAGAGTGGCTGTGGGAGGACGCCCGCTTGCAGAAATAACCGCTCAACCTCGCACTGCTCCTCAAGTACAGCAACCTCCGGCTCTTGCTCCGGCTCCTAGACCTGCTGTACCAGCTGCAGTACCTTTGATACCAGTGGTGCCAGTTCCTGCACAAAGGACACCGGTTCAGAGACCTGCAGAGAACCATGGACAGCAGAACCAGATCGAAGACTTGATTCGGCAGATGAGAGAACTGAAGGTGGAGTTAGCTGGTCTGCAGAGAGAGCAGCCACCGGCGCCTGCTGCTGCACGTCCAGGAGGTGCTCCTGTTCGTAGATGTATCTGGTGTGACAGTCAAGATCATTTCCGAGGGGACTGTCAAGAGCTCACGGCTGCTCTGCGAGATGGTGTGGTTCGCTACCAGAACGGTAGGCTGCACCTTTCTTCTACTGGAGAGCCGCTAAGCACGCAGTTTGGACGAGGAGGTATGAGGAGTCTACCTCAGATTACAGCTGCTGCAACTGTACATGCATTGATGGCACCACCGGTAAATCCTGATGTATATGCCGGTCACATTGAAGTTTCTTCTAGTCCTACGTTGCTAGATAGGACTACTGAGAAGAAACCTGTTCAAGTTCCTTCTGAAGTACTGAAGAGAGGAGCTGAGACTATCCGTAGAGTCACAGGGTGGGGTGATCCTGTTGACGCTGCGTCTATCAAAGCATTCTTGGACGCGGATAGACACGTTCACTGGCAAGATGCTTCTGTGGAGGAGAAGAGGCGGCGAGAAGCTTCTGAACTTGATACTGGAGTTCCGGAGGAGGCTGGAGACAGACGAAGAGTCACAAGGAGGCGAGCAGCTCCTCCAGATGACATCCCGACTACTTCTGCAGCTCCTCCACCTGCACCAGGTCCGATGGAGGACGTGCAGAGATCCCAGCAGGAGCCAACGACTGCTGGGAGACGGTTCACTGCCCAAGAGAAGGGGAAAGGACCGGCTTACAAGTTGGCAGCAGATATCGAGACTTCAACTGATCTCAAGAGCATCTTGGAGCAGATAATACTTGACGCGCGAATCGAGTTTTCTCTGCGGGAGGTTCTTGGTATTGCGAAGAGGGAGTTTCACGAGCTAATCATCGACATCATCAAGCGGAAGAGACAGGTGATGTCTGAACAAGTAGAAAGCCAGATGATAGAGATGGTAGGAGCTTCTGTTAATGATGCAGAATTCGGGAAGGTGCATTTTCAGGAGGCTGATGATACAGAGTATCAGCAAGAAGCATTGGTTGCTGGTACCAACACTGCTGAGTTTGATGATGAAGAAGCTGGCGACGAGAGTCCAGCTACTGATAGCGACTTCAAAAAGAGACACTGGGCTCGTGCTACGACTGCTACACGAGTTCGCCTTGGAAGTCTTGAACCTGTTGCTGCGTTGGTTGATCACGGTTCAGAGATCAACATAATGTCACGGGAGGTGTACGAGAGAGGTCAGTGGCCTATCGAACTGAACCATGGTTGGGTGCTACGAGCGGCAAACAACCAGAAGGGTGAGTTATACGGCGCTTGTCCCAACGTGAGGGTGAAGCTGGGTGATGTGGAGGTAGATCAGCACTTCTTCGTGCAATCTTCTGCTTCTTATCCTGTGATTCTTGGTCAACCTTATATCACCGCAGTTAGAATGGAGACGAAGGTGATGGATGATGGATCTCACTATGCTAGGATCCGTAGTCCGGATGATAGACGTTCTGTGCAGTTTCTGACCGTTCGTTCGAACCACGAACGAAACAGACAGACTTTGAGAGATTCTCCTATCTGTAGGAGTAAGGGTTTTCAGAAACCACTCTTGTAGGACGGGATACCAAGAGTGATGGATCTGATACTACTATGATCCCGCTTGAGCAGCCTGTGGGATCACAACAGACTGATGAAGAGGTTGCTCAAGATTCTGAGAACGACTACACTGTACATAGTTGGAAATCTGGTTTGATGGCTTTCAGTTCTGATGATTGGAGTGAGTTCACGCGAGTAGAGGATCTGACTGAGAAGAGTAGAAGGCAGATGGAGAAGTATGCAGAAAATCTGCACTGTACAGGAGTTCTGAGCGAAGGTGAGATGATTTCTGGTGTTTACAAGGAGTTTGTAGGTGTACAATCTTTTGTTCGTTGGCTGGATGATGTAGATAGGTTGATGGAGCAGATGGGAGGAAGGGTGGTGATCCCCATCCACTCTCGTAAAGTCTATGAGGAGGTTGTCTCGTGCTTACAATCTCGTCCTCATCCGAGACTGGAGAGTGGATGGAAGGATGCAATCTGCTGGTGTGGCTCTCGTGAAGAAGCAGAGGTTCACACCAAATACAAAACTGTAGCGAAGAAGGTGAAACCAGTGCCCACCCAGTTATCTGTTGATTCACGACAGCAGATGGAGTTAGCGGCCACTGAGCCTGTACTGAGAGATCCTAGACAGATAGGACACGAGTTTACTCAAGAGACACTCGAGCAGCTCCAGATAGGAGGGGGTGGCTTCTTGACTGAAGTGGAGAAACAAGCTTTCGAGCAGATGATAGTTAGCCATGGTAAGGCATTTTCTTTCTCAGCTGGAGAGATTGGTTGTGTGGATCCTAGTGTGATAGCTCCGATGGTTATCTTCACTGTTCCTCACGTACCTTGGGACTTGAAGCCGATTCCAGTCCCTCGTGCCTTGCTACCGAAGGTTATCGAGTTACTAAAGGAGAGGATGCGGATGGGTATTCTTGAACCATCTATGGCTCCGTACTCTAGCCGGTGGTTCACAGTACCTAAGAAGACAGGAGCTTTACGCTTCATCCAAGACTTACAGCCTGCTAACAACATCACAATTCGAAACGTTGGAACAGGACCTGTGGTTGATGAAGTAGCCGAGGCATTTGCTGGAAGATCTATCTATTCTATTGGAGATCTGTTTTCAGGTTACGATCAGTTTCAGCTTGCTTTAGAAAGTAGAGATCTAACTACCATGCGTACACCTTTGGGGTTGATGCGGATGTGTACTCTTCCTCAGGGCGCAACAAACTCAGTAGCTCATATGCAAAACGCGATGCATAAGGTGTTACGAGAGTTTGTACCTGAGGTTACTATCCCATTTCTGGATGATATCCCCATGAAAGGCTGTCCGGTGGAGGACAAGGACGAGACTATGACTGCTGATGGTTGTAGAAAGTTTGTTGCAGACCACATCCGAGATGTGGAGAAGATTCTGATGCGCTTGGAAGAGGTACACCTCACTCTGTCAGGTACCAAATCTTGTTTTGGAATGTCAGAGATTGTGGTGGTGGGTCATTTATGCGGTACTTTTGGAAGACGGCCGAACCCAGAGAAGGTAGATGCTATAGCAAGGATAGCAGACTGTACCAACATCACTGAGGTTCGACGATTCTTAGGAGCTTGTGTGTTCTTTCGTGTGAGTATTCCTCATTATGCACACATTGCCGAGCCTCTGTATGCACTTCTGAGAAAGGGGAAGAGGTTTACTTGGCGGCAAGAACATCACGAGACGATGGAGCAGCTGAAAGAGATTCTGAAGTCTCCACCTGTACTAAGGAGACTTAGCTACGAGAGTGGAAGATCTATCATACTGACTGTTGACACGAGTCCAAAGGCGATCGGATGGGCAGTCGATCAAGAAGATGCAGAAAGCGTGCGGTTTGTTTCAAGGTTTGGAGCTCGGATCTTAACAGATAGACAACGTAACTATCCTCAAGTGAAGCGTGAGTTGTGGGGAGCTGTTACTGCTATGAAGGTAGACCGAGAGTTCTTGATAGGTGCACGCGTGATAATAGAAACAGACTGTTTGTCTTTGCTTGGTATGATAGCAAACTGTAATACTCCAGACATAGCAATGCTACGATGGATTGCTTATATCCGGAGTATGAATCCAGAACTGAAGCATATAGCAGGAAAAGATAATCCTGTTGCAGACATGTTATCTAGGGCTCGTTATACAGATGAGGAAGAGATGTTTGCAGAAGTCGAAGATGAAGAGAAGAGAGACGTTTGGTGCCAAGTTGGTCAGCAGACTTCAGACTTGGAACCACTGCCGTTCTACGAGGAGTTCTACACGGAAAAGTTCCGCGATATCGGATATTATCTGAGTTTATTATGCAGACGAGAGGGTTGGAGTGATGCAGAGTTTAAGGAGATCAGACGAAAGGCGTACAGTTATCTTCTACGTGAAGGTTATCTGTGGAAACGTCCGAAGAGAAGAGATGGGATGCTGGCTAGAGTGGTGGATGATCAACAGACGAAGCTGAATCTGCTGAAGGAGTTTCATGACACCTTGTGGGTTGGACACCGTGGAGTTTGGGCTACGTACACGAAGATGAAGGAGCGATACTGGTGGAAGGGTTTGTATCAAGACGTAGTGGATTTTGTTGGGTCGTGTCTGCACTGCCAGTTCTACTCTAAAGTCCGCTACAGAGATGGACTTGTACCTACCTACCCACCTAGTATTCAATTTTCGTGGGTCCTTGATCTTGTGATGATGCCGCCGGGACTGTGGGGAATGCGCTACTTGGTGTTAGCTCGGGAAGATCTCTCCAACTACGTGGAGGGGCGAGCACTACGAACGAAGACTACAGAGAACATATGTAGATTCGTGCTGGAAGATATTATCTGTCGTTATGGATCTGTTGGAAGACTACGAGCAGATAGGGGCGAGCTGAGAGGTGCAGAAGCGAAGGAGTTCTTTGCTCGTTATGGAGTAAAGCTTCGACTTACTACTGCCATGAATCCGGAAGGGATTGGTAAGAGTGAACGAGGACACCCTTCTATCGTTCACGCTTTAGTAAAAGCATGTGATGGTAGGCCTAGAGAATGGCCGAGACTGCTTCCATTTTCTTTATGGGCTGATAGAACTACACACTGTACCACGACTGGTTATATGCCAGTTGAGCTTATGTTGGGACAGAAATCGATCATGCCTGCTGAGGAGGGCTTTCCTACGTGGGCTACGCTACCGTGGGAAGATGATATAGATCATACTTCACTCCTTGCTTTACGAACTAGGCAGTTGGAGCGAAGGGAGGAGGATCTTGCTGAGGTGCAAGAGAAGCTGAAAGTGGCTCGAGTCAGAAACAAAGAGCGTTTCGACAAGACTCACCGACTACGACCAAAGCCAATACGTGTTGGTGATTGGGTTCTGGTGTATGATAGCACGCTGGAGAACCAGCATTCTACACTTCGTAAGTTCTCGCGAAGATGGTTCGGGCCTTATGTTGTGTTAGATGTATACGAGAATGCCACTTATAGTTTACGTGAGCTAGATGGTATTCCTTTGAAACTATCTGTGGCTAGCAAACGAGTGAAGTTGTTCAAACAACGTGGAGGATCAGTAGATTTGTTCAACTTTCTGGAGTCTGAGCAGAGGATGCCAAGAGACGAAGACGACTCGGCTACTGAAGTGGCTGAGACGGAGGAGAGTGACGATGAAGAAGAACAAACAGACGACTGAAGAGGTTGGCACATGCCGGAGGATGTGCAGGTTTGGAGGGGGTGGATGTCGTGATGTGAATTATTTTACATTGTAAATAATTCACCTCTCTGTCAAGCGTTAGTCTTTCTGAGTGAAATTAGGACCTCAGAGAAGTCGACACTAGAGGATGTTATATATTTTTGAGTCTTAGTAGGTTGATTACCATGTAGATGGAGTTAAGCTCATGGGTTGTAATTACGTGTCGCCCATGCATGCTTCCTAGCGAGGTTAGGTTATCTTTCGGGATTACGTGTAGTTTTACATGTCTTCGCATGTAGTTTAGGGTCTATGCTGGCACTTTAGGGGCTTGACGTGGTAGCCTATGTGCAAATTCAAGTCACCACGTGGTTTGGGACACAAAAGGACAGGGGAGTGAAGCTATGAACTCCCATTGGTCCAATTTTGTCTTTGTGTACTGCTAAACTTAGTAGTAGGGGTCTTAAGAGGAGTTCGAGCATTTGGTGAGGGATCTTCGAAATCTGAGAGCACAGGGAGATAGGGTTCGTCGTGCCAAGCACTGTCAGCGAAATTTTTGATCGATTTGGAGCAATAAAGAAGGAGTTATGGCTGATTGAAGATCGATTTGTGCCAGAATTGCAGCACTTCTGTTGATTTTGGGGTTTTCGGTGTCAATCGCAGTAGATTTGAGAAAATCGCTTCAAACCTTCGAGGTCTCGTTCATTGGCAGCAGGGCTACGACTGTCCCCAAATTTTCATGTCAATTGAAATTGTGAGTAATTCAGGGCGACCGCTGAAGCAGAGGGGGTCCGAAAAGCTCTCAATCTAGAGCATCAACTTCAGAGAGTGAGATCTGGAGTTCTGTGTACAATCAGGAGGCCCAACTTCACAGGAGTGTTCAGCAAGCTGTTTACTGCAAATCTTGTAAGAATCTTTGAAAGTGATCGAGCCAATTCTCTGTTCTAGGTCGAAATAGCTGACTGGGTACCAGAAATTGCCGTAATTTCTCTGCTCAGAACGTTTCTGCCTATATCTCGACACTCTGATTTGATCTCAAGTTGAAACTTCGTGTGCATGGTCAGTAGGGCCTCATTTACATGTAGGAGGAGTTCTGAAGTCTGAACCATCGTATGTTTCTGATTCCGGACCGTTAAAGTTCGCTGTCTGACCTTATTACTGCTAGTCTGATCTGATCTTCGCTTCCTGAACATACTGGAAGGTCCATTCGACCTGAGTGAGTGTTTATAGTGTTTCCTTATGATCTGAAGCCTACCTCTGTATAGCAAGAAACCGTTGCCTGAAGTCCAACGCTTCCCTGAGTAGACTAAACACAACCTTCAAGATCTATCACAGCCAGAAGGTTCCGCCCTTCCCAGGAAAACTCTCAACTCGACAACGCCTTCCTGCCTTCAAAGACTTGTTCAATAAAATGTATCTGCCAGTTGGCCAGATACGAAGTGCACTGTGGCTTGAAGATCGTATTGAGCGCGATCGCTACATCTCTCTTGAACGGGTCGATGTAGTTGTGAACTTTAAATCCGTTTGACCCCACCGGCATCATCGAGAAGAGCTCGTTGTACTTTGCCACTTTTTCTGAAGATGGCTTCCAAGTGCTATCGTATAGAAGATCGCCAGGTTTTCCCGCATCATCGATCCCTAAAGCAAAACTCCAATGCGACACGTTCCAGTTGTTCGGTTCGGTTGTTTGGTTTAGTTCCCCGAAGATCTTCGGAGAGGTGTCCCTTGCAGACGAGGATCTCCTGCACTAGCTCCGAAGAGATCATCCTCCAATTCTCCATCGAGAACGCCATTTCCATTTCTTCCAATTGTTGCCAATACGGACTGAAGTCCGGCCACTTCATCGCTATAGTCTTCAACTTCGGCTTCTTCGACGTCTGCATCCCTCTCATCTTCTCCGAAGATTCAAAGTTCCTTCGCCTGCTGAGACTACAAAAATTTCTCACTCAGCACTGAATGTAAGAAGAATCAACTTCGCCGAAGGCAGTCTCTTCTCCTTTCGACTAATCCCTAGGAAGGCTCTCTTCGTCGAAGACAGACTTCGCCTCTCTCAAATTGGTCGTTGCGGAGCGCTACAGTAAACTCGCAAGTGGAAATAGTAAAAGTGAATTGCTTTTGAGTCTTCTTATAGCTTTTCCTCTCGCCTCCTCATGTGCGAAGTCCCTCTTGTCCCTCGACCGCGAAGTTGCGTGAATTTCTGTCCTACTTTGGTTCTTCTTCTCTGGGCCATAACTTCGTTGTCCGACATCCATTCTCAGCAAATGAGGTATCCCTGGAAAGCTCTTCGTATGAAGAATGCAGCTAGGTTTTTATTCCAAAGATATAAACTTCATAGGTTTTGTATTCTTGCTCAACATCATTCTTCGGCTAAGAATTTCTATACTACAACTAAACTCATCATATCTATCATATGTACTAACTAATCTATTGTTTTATCTAACAAAAACAAAAATTTTCTAACAAACTGGAAATCCAAGGCTTCACAAGCGTCTAGCCTTCAACCGCTATCTCAAGTTCTCGCTCACCGATCACTTGACCTCAAGGTTCGGCAGGCAGAGCGTCTGAACCACGGTCCGTCTACGTCTCGGACCGAGGTCTCGATCCCACGTCTCAGACTTATGTTTCGGTTTGTTCCAAGACTTGCTCTCTTAGGTCATCGTTCGTCTGGGGTCGTCTTGGGGTAGGCCTTTATGTCCTAACCAATGTTCCAACCTTGGTTCAGAGAACCTCTTAGGGTTTAAACATCTGATCCCGACTTCTCGACCAAGCCGTTCTGTCGTATTCACAGCGTTCACAACCTAGCGCAAGTCCACTAAGGTCTCTTGTTCGCGTCTGCGTCCGATCTTGAGATTGAGGGTGACGATATTACAATACAACAACGTCCAATGGTAATTCTAGAAGTTTTTTGTTATTCTCACGGAGGAGGATAATATTTGGATGAGAGTCTTTAGTCTGATAAGGGACCAAACCCAAGCACAACCTGATAAAATGAATGCAAACAACAACGAAATAGTTCTTGATCATGGACCCTTCCACCCGTACAAATAAAAGATTCGAGAAGACAAATGTATGAATGAATGAAGAATGCAAAATACTGCTGAAATGTTACTAGTCTTATTCCATGAAGATAGAAGAACACAAACTTCATTAATTAACAAAGATTGAAAACATGGAAAAGGTACATCTTCAGAAAGTTGAGTCGCTTCTATACTCTTCTTCCTAACCTAACGGATTTTCTTCGAAGGCAAATGACCTTCACTATCCTACGATCTATCTTCCTCTTCACTGATCTACACTCCTAAGCCTAATTGTACTCTAAACTCTTCTAAATGTATTTCCACGTTCGCTCGTATCTCGCCTAACTCTTTATCTATCTTCTGCCTAAGTCGAGACAATCTCGCCTTCACACCGTCCGCATTCGTCTCTGCCTGCACTATCTCCGCCTTCAACGCTCGTAGAAGACCAAGCTCCTCTATGTCCAACCTCGAAGTCACATACGCGGTCACAATTGACATCAGCTTCTTCCGAAATCTTTGGTCGTATGAAGATCGTCCTTCTCCTTAGTCAGCTCTACAATTGTCACCTGATACTCTTCTCGACTCCGAAAAAGATCCACTTTTTGAGTCGTTTATTCCTAGAGTCTGTCCAAGAAGCTCTTCATGGACACCTTCAGCTCTTCCTCGCGCTGCTGAATAGTCGTCTTCAGCTCTTCTTAGTGGCGCCGAAGATCTTCGTTCTCCTTTTTTGTCTCCAGTCTCAACTTTGTCACGTTCTACACCTCCTAGCGAAGATTGTTCTTCTCTTCTTGCCAGTTGTCTTTATTGAAGTCAACGAACGAGATCAACTCTGGAAATGACATCTTCTTTTCGACCTCCTCTTCGTACTCAGTTCGGTTCTCGTCCAGAAGTCACAACATCGATACAACTACCTCTTCACCGAAGAGCATCGTCCTCCGAAACATGTCAACGTCGTCAAGTGCTACCGGCTCCGAAGTCCCTTCACCGAAGATAGCGACACCTTCCACTTCGCCTCCGAACTGCTCAGGTTGATGGTCTTCTTCTTCGTTGACTTGACCTTCTTCCTGACCTTCGGCTTCTCCTGGGGTATGGTAGGAAGACTCCTCTTCCTCTTGCTCCTGCGCGTCTCTTGGTCTTCATCCGCAACTGGTACGTCACCCGCCAGTTGTGCACCCTCATGTCTAACTTCTTCTTCTGGAGCCTTCGGTGAAGTCTCCACTGGGCTGTGCATCTTCGCTCGATGCCTTCTCTTGTTCAAATCAAACTGGTGAACGGTCTTCGTCTTCGTCAAGACTTAGCCAAACCCTAGCTGCTTCTGCTCACTCTCGCTAAGCCAACCCATCCCGAAGTAGATTATCGACACAAAACCTCCTAAGTACACATAATCTTGCTTTGTCCATAAACGCTGCACTTCGTGGTGGAAGATCATCGCCCAGTGCGCCTTCTTCTCCATGAATAAGTTCCCGAAGAAACAAACCTTCCACATCGACAAGTACTCGTTCTCTTCGGATTTAGGATCAGCATCACATCTACGGCTATCTCTCTCTCCACCGAGTCCTTGTAATCGGTCAGCTTGTAGTCATTCGTTGGATGAATGAGATGTTTGAAGAGTTCTCCGTAGTCTTGACCTTCAGTTGCATGGGTCTTCATCGATGAATGGTCGAAGATCATATCTCTCTTCTCGCTAGTTTCGTCTAGCAAGACCTTCGTCCAATTCTCCAACGTCCAATTCCTTGATCTCGCATACCCATCTTCGGTCGCATGGTCTTCACACATCTGGCTGATGAACTTGTCTGAAACTGTAAAGCCCACTTTTTCATTTTTTTGATAGAAGAAGATCAAAATGTAGAAGTTTGTAGAAGAAATAATGAAGTTAGAAGAAGAATAGCTTGGTTTTAATGAAGAAGAGACTTCTGAAGAAGAGTCTTCGGAAGAAGAGAATAACCTTCGACGAAGAGTCTTCGGAAGAAGACCTTTACAGGAAAGATATGAGAGACTTCGAGAATGTATATCGTCAGTACACTCTCTTCACGAATAGTCCGAGTGAAGACGAACTACCTACCCAGAAAGGGACAGGAACGATAAGCGGCGTGGACGAAGACAACATTGCGCATGCCCTTGTCAGGTCAGAGGACAAGCAATTAGAGGCGACTTCGGCACGTGCAAGAGTTTGAACCGAACTATATACTAGGAAAATCGACTCATTTCTCAAATTCACTCTTAGCGCTCAGCCTACTCTCCAATTGCGGACGATCAATTTGAGCAAAGACTATCAATTTAGGCGAAGACAATCAGTTTGGCCAACTTGAGCGAAGACTAGTAGTTTTAGACGAAGTTTACCTCAGCCAGCCTAACATCCTTCGTCTGACCACGATGTCTATCGTGACGAAGTTACCGAGGATTAGAGCCTTTGAGTTAGACCAAGAGGAGTTAGTGCGCCTTCGGTCGAAGCTGAAGGAATTAGGTCTTAGTTTCCTAACCCTGGGAGGCTGGACTAAGGTGTCTGGCAAATTCATTAGCCAGATTAGGATGTGCGAAGACCACGCAAGCGAAGAACCATATGCGTGACCTAGCAACTGGACTGTCGAGAACTGGGAGAAGGTTCTGCTGGATGAAGCTGGGACGAATGGTGACATGCTCTTCGACAATGCGTCGATGAAGAGTCTGGTCAAGGAGGACCAGAACTACGGAGAGCTCTTCGAGCATCCGATGCACCCAACGAATGGGTACAAGTTGTCCGAGTACCGAGATCTTGTGAAGAGGAAGATTGTGGAGGCCATCATGCTGATTCTGAGCCTCCGAAGAATAACTTACCTGACGACTTGGAAGGTATGCTTCTTCGAACACCTCTTCGCCGGAAGACGAGCTTACTGAGCGAAGATATTTCACGATGAAGTCCAGCGCCTGTAGAAGAAGCAGGACTATGTGTACATGGGAGGTTTTGTGAGTATCTTCTACTTTGGTATGGGGTGGTTGTCTGAGTCCGAAGCTAAGCGATTAGGCTTCGGCGAAGATGAAGAGCAGGATTTTCCATCACCTGTTAGAGAAGTCGAAGAAGCACCTGCCGAAGGTGTTCAGCAACTGGGGTCTTCACCGAAGGGACCAGCCGAAGATACGCAGCAGGCAACGACTGTTCAAGCAACGACTGTTCAGGCAACAGTCGAAGACGAAGAGAAACGACGTAGCAAGAGGAAGAAGCCTCTTCCGACTTCGCCTATGGAGAAACGGAAGGCTCAGAAGAAGGTGAAGAGCACGAAGAAGGAGACAGTGGACCTGAGCAGCTCAGGAGCGAAGATAGAAGGAGAAGCTGTTTGTGGCAAAGGTACTTCGGAGGAAACTGCCTTAGGTAATGTGGACCTATTCTGGAAGGCAATGCTCTATGGCGAAGAGGTAGTTGTCTCGATCCTCCGACTTCTTGAAGACAACAAGGAGGATTACGAGAAGGAAGTTTAGCGGAAGGTGACATTCCGGGAGATGCTAGCGGAGTTGCACTTCAGTCGGGGAACTTGGCAGCAGGAGAAGAACAATCTTCGTGAAGAGGCCCGGAACACGACGAAGTTGAGGTTGGAGTCAGAGAAGGAGCTTGAAGATCTTCGGCGCCAATGCGAAGAAGCAAAGACTGCCTTGGAGGGTAAAGATGAAGAATTGAAGGTGTCGACGAAGAGCTTCGCCGACCGTATAAAGGAGTTATCAACCCAAGTAGTTGAATTGCAGCGAAGTCGAGGTGAGTTCCAAGCTACAGTTGCGGAGCTCACTAAGGAGAATGAAGACTTGAAGACGAAGGTGGCTGACTCCGAAGACCTTCGGAAGAAGTTGATGCCGGTTCTCTCCGCGTACGTGACTTCGGGGCTAGATGTGGACGAGCTTGGTCGTCTTCGGACGTTGAAGGCAGAGGTGGTACAAGCAGAGGCTAACCCCGACGGTGTGAAAACGCGCATTTCTAGACTTAGACAGAAAGTAGATAGGGAGATAAGCGAGATGCGAGCGAACGTGGAAGTTCAGTTAGAGGAGTTCATGGCACAGTTAGGCTTAGGAGTTTAGATTCAGTTGAAGATGAAGATGATCGTAGGGTAGCGAAGGTCTTCCGCCTTCGTAGGAAGTTAGACAGTTTGTGCAGTTAGAAAACAGTTAGGTTAGGACGAAGTAGTATATAAGCAGCACGATCCACAGCCCTCATGCCTTTTCCATGTTTTCAGTTCTTTATTAATTTATTTCTATTTCCCAAAAGTGCGGAGCAATGTTGTGAATGTTTTGGACGAAGATATTTTCCTCCGAATATTCGGTGTTTACTGTCGCAGGTGTAATTTTCTGATTGACGAAGATCTTCGCCGTTAGACTTGAAAGAAGAGACTTCGGTGTAAGAACGTTGAAGAGCCTTCGGCCGAAGTTGAACCTGTAATCTTCGTGAAGAGTTTTATAAACGAAGATCTGAGAACAAATCAGTTACTGTGAAGTGGAAGAGATAAGTTAAATTGTAAGGAGAGTTTGGATGATGGTGGCTTCATCTTAAGTTTGGCGTCTTCAAATAAGTGGGATTCTTAAGAGTGAGGATTTAGTTGGAAGAACATTCCTTAGGAAGAGTAGTGACTTATTCTTGGAACCTTGATGTGAAATCTGTATTCTTCTGTCTTTTCAGAAGAAGACTAGTAACATTTCAGTAGTATTTTATCTTATTCATTCATTCACATCTATCTTCTCGAATCTTTTGTATGTTTGTTGGAAGGGTCCCTGATCAAAGAACTATTTCATTGTTGTTTGTATTCGATTTATCAGGTTTGTGCTTGGGTTTGATTTCTTATCAGACTTAAACTCTCATCCGGATATTATTCCATTCCGTGAGAATAACAGAAAACTATCTGAATTATCATTGTGACGTTGTAGTACTGTGTTTTGAGTAAATGTTAAATGTATCTTCGTGGGAACGATCCTTAATTTACTATTTCCGATACTTTGTGTTTCTTTGGGTTGTTACAGAAACTCGCGTCCATCCTCCCCATGTTAAGAAGGTTAACCATAACTCTCTCAACTTCGGCTGAAGGTTCGAAATTCCTCCTGGTTCAACTCAAAGGCTCTGATCCTCGGCACCTTCAACGTTATTGACATCGTACTCTACGAAGATCACCGAATTCGCCTTAACGCAATAGACTTCGCTTGAGATAGACTTTGTCAGAATGCAATGATCTTCGTCTGAAATGTCTCTCTTCTTCTGAACACTCTCCGAGTATAGAAAATCGCTGTGTTATCAAAATGGGTTTTGAATAATGAACTGATTTTCTGAGTATATAGTTGGTTCAAACGTCCCACACGTGCTGGAGTCGTTTCTCATTCATCGCTACATGTTTGACAAGAGAGTGCGCAAAACCATCTTTGTCTTCGTCTCTTTTGATTCCTGTCACTCTCCGGTAAGATAGTCTGTCTTAACCTACTCTTACTTCATAGTACTCATCTACGAATTCCACTAACTACTCTTGAAGATACTACTCTTAAGAAGTCCATTCTTAAGAAGTCTTCCTTCTCTTCATATTCTATCTACAGAGATCTTCTTTCGAAGACTCTTCTTAAGAAGGCTCTCCTCTTCACAAACAGTCTTCTTCACTAAAACTAGACTATTCTTCTTCTACAAACTTCCGAAGATTCTTCTTAAGAAGGCTCTCCTCTTTCAAGCATGTTCAACCAAAAACTGAAAAAGTGAGCTCTACATACTCTTCCCCCCAGATGTGAGCGACCCGCGAACACATCTGCAGTAATATCGCTTGATACTTCCTCCACTCACTCGAGTAGCAAAAAGATTTCCTTCTAA
Organism: Asterella californica; assembly: GCA_036924285.1. Classification (NCBI taxonomy): domain Eukaryota; kingdom Viridiplantae; phylum Streptophyta; class Marchantiopsida; order Marchantiales; family Aytoniaceae; genus Asterella; species Asterella californica. The sequence continues at coordinate 20,451,095 of JAYKYS010000008.1, forward strand.
GTCTTCAAGTTGGACTGATCCATTACTATAACGCTCTGAAACTCTGTATGGTCCCATCCATCGTAACTGTAACTTCCCTGAGAATTTAACATGATGTCTATCATATAGCAAAATTAAATCTCCGTTGTTCACATCCACCTTCTTCAGCTTCTTATCATATTTTTCTTTTCGTTTCTCTTGTATGGCCTTAGTTAACTCCAAAGATTTCTCGTCATCTTCTTCTAGTGCCATCAAATTTTGCAGCCTGATGAGCTGACTATCTTCTGCAGACAATCTATCATGTGATAGAATTCTATAAGTAGGGGTTTCGAACTCAATAGGCATCATGAGATGCATTCCAAGCATGATTGACAATCACTTTGTTCAAAATCTTACATAATAGACCATTGCTCTTCTCGGTAAGCTCATTTGTCTTCAGATTATACGGAGTAGTCTTTATGCTTGATTTGAAATACTCTGTCAATGTCTCTATAGTATTATTCAAGAAATGTGTACCCCTATCGCTCACCAGTTCCAACGGACATCCAAACCTGGTGATGATATGATTATGTAAAAAAGTGGTCATTATCAATGCATCATCTTTCTTTGTCGCTTCAGCTTCCACCCACTTAGTTGCATAGTCTGTGGCAACCAATATGTATCTTCTGCGTGTCTTTTCCGTTGCTGGCTAGATAGACCTCACGAAATCAATTCCCCACTTCTCAAATGGTGCAAGAGATAAAATAGGATGGAGTGGTCACTGAGTAGTTCGCGTAGGCTTACCCATTCGCTGACAATTATCACATTTCTTAATGGTTGCTTGCACGTCTTTGTACATGATGGACCATCAGTATCCTGCGTCCAAAATTTTCTTCACTGTATTACGCAAGATATAATGACCTCCTATCGATTCAGAATGCATGGCTTCCACTAATCTTTGTACTTCTTTCTCCTCCAGACATCTTCGCAACTCCTCATCGGTTCTCTTCTTGAATAAGATGCCACTCTTCAGCTCATATGGTCCGACTTTGTGTATGAATTCGGTGTGCTGCTCCACATCCATTCCTTCAGGACACTGTAAGGTATATAAGTATCTATATATCTCATGGTACCTACTCATAGGACCTACCGTCCATTGGAAAAGTTCCTCATCTGAGAAATCGTCCGCCATGTTATCTTGTCTTTCTCCTGTTCGTAACCGGGACAAGTAGTCTGCATTCTCATGATGTTTATCTATCCGAGTTTGAACTGTGAATTTGAACTCCTGCAATAACAACATCCACCGTGCTATATTTCTTGACAAATCAGACTATTGCACCAGATATTTTAACGCATAATGATCCACGTAGAATACAAACTCACAACCCAACAAGTAGTGTCAAAATTTTCTGACCTAATACACCATTCCTAGTGCTTCACTCTCTATATTAGAATAATTCTTCTATGCAGCTGATAGGTGTCTACTTGCATAGTAGATCGGATGGTCCTTCTTTTCATTGTCTTTCTGACTCAGCACCACTCCAATAGCGAAGGCTGAAGTATCGACATATACTTGAAATGGTTGACTCCAATCTGATGTCCTCATGACCGGAGCTTCAATCAGCTTTGTCTTCAATACTTCAAAAGCTTTTTGTCTTTGTTCTTGCCAAAGGTACTCAGTAGATTTCCTCAACAACTCTGTTAGTGGTGTTGCCAATGTCGCGTAATCTTTAATAAATCTCCGGTAGTAACCTACGTGTCCTAAGAATCCTCGCAACTCACTGATATTAGAGGGAGAGTCCAAAGCCACTTTGATCTTGACTTTATCTACGTCTATTTCAATGCCCCGCTACGAGACCTTATGTCTTAATAGAATGCTCTATGTCATGACAAAGAGATATTTCTCGGGGTGTAGTGCCAATTGGGCATCCTACAACATTGAAAAACTACAGCCAAAGATTTTACATGATCTTTCCTTGATCCAAAAACACAAAAATCATTTATAAAAATTTATAAAAATTTTCTAAGATACTCTTGAAAAATGTTTGTCATCATTCTCTAAAATGTGGCAGGAGCATTACACCGACCAAATGGCATCTTATGGTATGCAAAAGTACTCCAGTCAATGATAAAAGTAGTTTTGTCTTTGTCTTTGTCCTTAATGGATGCTTGATTATATCTTGAAAATCCATCAAGGAAACTATAGTACTCATGACCAACTACTCTATCCAGAATAGAGTCTTTAAAAGATAAAGGATGATGATCTTTTCTTGTTGCTACATTTAATTTTTGAAAATCCTTACATATTCTAATTTTACCAGTCTTCTTCTTGGATACTATCACTATAGGTGATACCTATTCGCTGCTAAAGACAGGAAAGATAATACCTGCACTTAAGTACTTATCAATCTCATCTTTGACTTAAAGGGAGTATTTCGGGTATAGCTGATACTGTCTTTGTCTCACAAGTACAGAGTTTTTCAACAAGTCGATTCGATGTTGTCCCCACATCACAAGAATATTCATGAAGAATATGTCTTCTATCTTCCAAGCAGACAGATCCTGGTAGTAGGTTAACATGTCACGATACATTTCCAATTTTGCTCTTTGTAACTTCGCTGTGATCTTCAAGGCTTTCCCTTCTTCAAGGACCAGATCCATTGTTGCTGACTTCAGTACCATGTCTTCAGTGTGGCTCACCTTTGAGCTTCCCTGTCCCAGCAGTGATTGCTATTCTCCATCAGGCCTTATGCACTCTTCTTCTTCTTCATCTACCTCGTAGCACTGCAAGTAGTTCACTACTATGTAGGGTCCTGACCTCTCGTTCTCCAAGCTAGTACTCGATGATGAGGAGTCAGTTTCTGAAGTGTAACCTGAATTTGTTGAAGACGTTGTCGAGGCGAGAGTTTCTTGGGAAGGGCGAACCTACTAGCTGTGATACGATCGTGAAGAGGAGGGCAAAAACCACACACGGAATACGGATCGCAAGAAAACACACCACCACGATTTCGATCCGGCCAAGATAAAACACACTACGTTGTCGAGTTGAGAGTTTTCCTGGGAAGGGCGGAACCTTCTGGCTGTGATAGATCTTGAAGGCTGTGTTTAGTCTACTCAGGGAAGCGTTGGACTCCAGGCTATGGTTTCTTATTACAGAGGTAGGCTTCAGATCAAAAGGGAATAGTACAAACACTCACTCAGGTCGAATGGACCCTCCAGTATGTTCAGGAAACGAAAATCAGATCAGACTAGCAGTAATAAGGTCAGACAGCGAACTTTAACGGCCCAGAATCAGAAACATACGATGGTTCAGACTTCAGAACTCCTCCTACATGTAAGTGAGGCCCTACTGACCATACACACGAAGTTTCAGCTTGAGATCAAATCAGAGTGTCGAGATATGGGCAGAAACGTTCTGAGCAGAGAAATTACAGCAATTTCTGGTACCCAGACAGCTATTTCGACCTAGAACAGAGAATTGGCTCGATCACTTTCAAAGATTCTTACAGGATTTGCAGTAAACAGCTTGCTGAACACTCCTGTGAAGTTGGGCCTCTTGATTGTACACAGAACTCCAGATCTCGCTCTCTGAAGTTGGTGCCCTAGATTGAGAGCTTTTCGGACCCCCTCTGCTTCAGCGGTCGTCCCGAATTACTCACAATTTCAATTGACATGAAAATTTGGGGACAGTCGTAGCCCTGCTGCCAATGAACGAGACCTCGAAGGTTTGAAGCGATTTTCTCAAATCTACTGCGATTGACACCGAAAACCCCAAAATCAACAGAAGTGATGCAATTCTGGCACAAATCGAACTTCAATCAACCATAACTCCTTCTTTATTGCTCCAAATCGATCAAAAATTTCGCTGACAGTGCTTGGCACGATGAACCCTATCTCCCTGTGCTCTCAGATTTTGAAGATCCCTCTCCAAATGCTCGAACTCCTCTTAAGACCTCTACTACTAAGTTTAGCAGTACACAAAGATAAAATTGGACCAATGGGAGTTCCTAGCTCCACTCCCCTGTCCTTTTGCGTCCCAAACCACGTGGTGACTTAATTTTGCACATAGGCTACCACGTCAAGCCCCTAAAGTGCCAGCGTAACCCCTAAACTACATGCGAAGACATGTAAAACGACACGTAATCGCGAAAGATAACCTAACCTCGCTAGGAAGCATGCATGGGCGACATGTAATTACAACCCATGAGCTTAACTCCATCAACATGGTAATCAACCTACTAAGACTCAAAAATATATAACATCCTCCAGTGTCGACTTCTCTGAGGTCCTAATTTCACTCAGAGAGACTAACGCTTGACAGAGAGGTGAATTATTTACAATGTAAAATGATTCACATCACGACATCCACCCCCTCCAAACCTGCACATCCTCCGGCATGTGCCAACCTCTTCAGTCTTCTGTTTGTACATCATCATCATCACTCTCTTCCGCCTCAACCTCTTCAATAGTCGGGGCGTCTTCATCTCTTGTCATCCTCTGCTCAGACTCTAGAAAGTTGAACAAATCTACTGACCCTCCACGTCGTTTGAACAACTTCACTCGCTTGCCGGCCACAGATAGTTTCAAAGGAGTACCATCTAACTCACGTAAACTATAAGTAGCATTCTCGTATACATCTAACACAACATAAGGCCCGAACCATCTTCGCGAGAACTTACGAAGTGTAGAATGCTGGTTCTCCAGCGTGCTATCATACACCAGAACCCAATCACCAACACGTATTGGCTTTGGTCGTAGTCGGTGAGTCTTGTCGAAACGCTCCTTGTTTCTAACTCGAGCCACCTTCAGCTTCTCTTGCGCCTCAGCAAGATCCTCCTCCCTTCGCTCCAACTGCCTAGTTCGTAAAGCAAGGAGTGAAGTATGATCTATATCATCTTCCCACGGTAGAGTAGCCCACGTAGGAAAGTCCTCCTCAGCAGGCATGATTGGCTTCTGCCCCAACATAAGCTCAATTGGCATATACCCAATCGTGGTACAGTGTGTAGTCCTATCAGCCCATAAAGCAAATGGAAGTAGTCTCGGCCATTCCCTAGGCCTACCATCACATGCTTTCACTAAAGCGTGAACAATAGAAGGGTGTCCTCGTTCACTCTTACCAATCCCTTCCGGATTCATGGCAGTAGTAAGTCGAAGCTTTACTCCATAACGAGCAAAGAACTCCTTCGCTTCTGCACCTCTCAGCTCGCCCCTATCTGCTCGTAGTCTTCCAACAGATCCATAACGACAGATGATATCTTCAAGCACGAATCTACATATGTTCTCTGTAGTCTTCGTTCGTAGTGCTCGCCCCTCCACGTAGTTGGAGAGATCTTCTCGAGCCAACACCAAGTAGCGCATCCCCCACAGTCCCGGCGGCATCATCACAAGATCAAGGACCCACGAAAAATGAATACTAGGTGGGTAGGTAGGTACAAGTCCATCTCTGTAACGGACTTTAGAGTAGAACTGGCAGTGCAGACACGACCCAACAAAATCCACTACGTCTTGATACAAACCCTTCCACCTGTATCGCTCCTTCATCTTCGTGTACGTAGCCCAAACTCCACGGTGTCCAGCCCACAAGGTGTCATGAAACTCCTTCAGCAGATTCAGCTTCGTCGGTCGATCATCCACCACTCTAGCCAGCATCCCATCTCTTCTCTTCGGACGTTTCCACAGATAGCCTTCACGTAGAAGGTAACCGTACGCTTTTCTTCTAATCTCCTTAAACTCTGCATCACTTCAACCCTCTCGTCTGCATAATAAACTCAGATAATATTCTATATCGCGGAATTTTTCCGTGTAGAACTCCTCGTAGAACGGCAGTGGTCCCAAGTCTGAAGTCCGCTGACCAACTTGGCACCAAACATCTCTCTTCTCTTCATCTTCGACTTCTGTAAACATCTCTTCTTCATCTGTATAACAAGCCCTAGATAACATGTCTGCAACAGGATTATCCTTTCTTGCTATATGTTTCAGCTCAGGGTTCATACTCCGGATATAAGCAATCCATCGTAGCATTGCTATGTCTGGAGTATTATAGTTTGCTATCATACCTAGCAAAGGCAAACAATCTGTTTCTACTATCACACGTGCACCTATCAAGAACTCTCGGTCTACCTTCATAGCAGTAACAGCTCCCCACAACTCACGCTTCACTTGAGGATAGTTACGTTGTCTATCTGTTAAGATCCGAGCTCCAAACCTTGAAACAAACCGCACGCCTTCTGCATCTTCTTGACCGACTGCCCATCCAATCGCCTTTGGACTCGTGTCAACAGTCAGTATGATAGGTCTTCCGCTCTCGTAGCTAAGTCTCCTTAGCACAGGTGGAGACTTCAGAATCTCTTTCAGCTGCTCCATCGTCTCGTGATGTTCTTGCCGCCAAGTAAACCTCTTTCCCTTTCTCAGAAGTGCATACAGAGGCTCGACAATGTGTGCATAATGAGGAATACTCACACGAAAGAACACACAAGCTCCTAAGAATCGTCGAATCTCAGTGATGTTGGTACAATCTGCTATCCTTGCTATAGCATCTACCTTCTCTGGGTTCGGCCATCTCCCAAAAGTACCACATAAGTGACCAACCACCACAATCTCTGACATTCCAAAACGAGATTTAATACCTGACAGAGTAAGGTGTACCTCTTCCAAGCGCATCAAAATCTTCTCCACATCTCGGATGTGGTCTGCAACGAACTTTCTGCAACCATCAGCAGACATAGTCTCGTCCTTGTCCTCCACCGGACAGCCTTTCATGGGGATATCATCAAGAAATGGGATAGTAACCTCAGGTACAAACTCTCGTAACACCTTATGCATCGCATTTTGCATATGAGCTACTGAGTTTGTCGCACCCTGAGGAAGAGTACACATCCGCATCAACCCCAAAGGTGTACGCATGGTAGTCAAGTCTCTACTCTCCAAAGCAAGCTGAAACTGATCATAACCTGAAAATAGATCTCCAATAGAATAGATAGATCTTCCAGCAAATGCCTTGGCTACTTCATCAACCACAGGTCCTGTTCCAACATTTCGAATCGTGATGTTGTTAGCAGGCTGTAAGTCTTGGATGAAGCGTAAAGCTCCTGTCTTCTTAGGTACTGTGAACCATCGGCTAGAGTACGGAGCCATAGATGGTTCAAGAATACCCATCCGCATCCTCTCCTTCAGTAAGTCAATAACCTTCAGCAAGGCACGAGGGACTGGAATCGGTTTCAAGTCCCAAGGTACGTGAGGAACTGTGATAACCATCGGAGCTATCACACTAGGATCCACACAACCAATCTCTCCAGCTGAGAAAGAAAATGCCTTACCATGGCTAACTATCATCTGCTCAAAAGCTCGTTTCTCCACTTCAGTCAAGAAGCCACCCCCTCCTATCTGGAGCTGCTCGAGTGTCTCTTGAGTAAACTCGTGTCCTATCTGTTTAGGATCTCTCAGTACAGGCTCAGTGGCCGCTAACTCCATCTGCTGTCGTGAATCAACAGGTAATTGGGTCACCACTGGTTTCACCTTCTTCGCTACAGTTTTGTATTTGGTGTGAACCTCTGCTTCTTCACGAGAGCCACACCAGCAGATTGCATCCTTCCATCCACTCTCCAGTCTCGGATGAGGACGAGATTGTAAGCACGAGACAACCTCCTCATAGACTTTACGAGAGTGGATAGGGATCACCACCCTTCCTCCCATCTGCTCCATCAACCTATCTACATCATCCAACCAACGAACAAAAGACTGTACACCTACAAACTCCTCGTTAACACCAGAAATCATCTCACCTCCGTTCAGAACTCTTGTACAGCGCAGATTTTCTGCATACTTCTCCATCAGCCTTCTACTCTTCTCAGTCAGATCCTCTACTCGCGTGAACTCACTCCAATCATCAGAATTGAAAGTCATCAAACAAGATTTCCAACTATGTATAGTGTGGCAGTTTTCAGGATCTTGAGCAACCTCTTCGTCAATCTCCTGTGATCCCACAGGCTGCTCAAGTGGGATCATAATAGTAGCAGATCCGTCACTCTTGGTATCCCGTCCTACAAGAGTGGTTTCAGAAAACCCTTGCTCCTACAGATAGGAGAATCTCTCAAAGTCTGTCTATTTCGTTCGTAGTTCGTACGAACGGTCAGAAACTGAACAGAACGCTTATCATCCGGACTACGGATCCTAGCATAGTGAGATCCATCATCCATCACCTTCGTCTCCATTCTAACTGCAGTGATATAAGACTGACCAAGAATCACAGGATACGAAGCAGAAGACTGCACAAAGAAGTGCTGATCTACCTCCACATCATCGAGCTTCACTCTCACGTTGGGACAAGCGCCGTGTACTCACCCTTCTGGTTGTTTGCAGCTCGTAGCACCCAACCATGATTCAGTTTGATAGGCCACTGACCTCTCTCGTACACCTCCCGTGACATGATGTTGATCTCTGAACCGTGATCAACTAACGCAGCAACAGGTTCAAGACTTCCGAGACGAACTCGTGTAGCCGTCGTAGCACGAGCCCAGTGTCTCTTCCTGAAGTCACTATCAGTAGCTGGACTCTCATCGCCAGCTTCATCATCATCGAATTTAGCAGTGTTGGTACCAGCAACCAACGCTTCTTGCTGGTACTCTGTATCATCAGCCTCCTGAAAGTGCACCTTGCCGAACTCTGCATCATTCACAGAAGCTCCTACTATATCTATCATCTGACTTTCAACTTGCTCGGACATCACCTGTCTCTTCCGCTTGATGATGTCGATGATTAGTTCGTGAAACTCCCTCTTCGCAATACCAAGAACCTCCCGAAGAGAAAACTCGATTCGCACGTCAAGTATTCTCTGCTCCAAGATGCTCTTGAGATCAGTTGAAGTTTCTATGTCAGCCGCCAACTTGTAAGCCGGTCCTTTCCCCTCTTGGGCAGTGAACCGTCTACCAGCAGTCGTTGGCTCCTGCTGGGATCTCTGCACGTCCTCCATCGGACCTGGTGCAGGTGGAGGAGCTGCAGAAGTAGAAGGGATGTCTTCGGGAGGAGCTGCTCGCCTCCTTGTGACTCTGTCTCCAGCCTCCTCCGGAACTCCAGTATCAAGTTCAGAGGCTTCTCGCCGCCTCTTCTCCTCCACAGAAGCATCCTGCCAGTGAACGTGTCTATCCACGTCCAGGAATGCTTTGATAGACGCAGCGTCAACAGGATCACCCCACCCTGTGACTCTACGGATAGTCTCAGCTCCTCTCTTCAGTACTTCAGAAGGAACTTGAACAGGTTTCTTCTCAGTAGTCCTATCTAGCAACGTAGGACTAGAAGAAACTTCAATGTGACCGGCATATACATCAGGATTTACCGGTGGTGCCATCAATGCATGTACGGTTGCAGCAGCTGTAATCTGAAGTAGACTCCTCATGCCTCCTCGTCCAAACTGCGTGCTTAACGGCTCTCCAGTAGAAGAAAGGTGTAGCCTACCGTTCTGGTAGCGAACCACACCATCTCGCAGAGCAGCCGTGAGCTCTTGACAATCCCCTCGGAAATGATCTTGACTGTCACACCATATACATCTACGAACAGGAGCACCTCCTGGACGTGCAGCAGCAGGCGCCGATGGCTGCTCTCTCTGCAGGTCAGCTAACTCCACCTTCAGTTCTCTCATCTGTCGAATCAATTCCTCGATCTGGTTCTGCTGTTCATGGTTCTCTGCAGGTCTCTGAACCGGTGCCCTCTATGCAGGAACTGGCACAACTGGCATCAAAGGAACTGCAACAGGGACAACAGGTCTAGGAGCCGGAGCAAGAGCCGGAGGTTGCTGTACTTGAGGAGCAGTGCGAAGTTGAGTGGTCACTTCTGCAAGCGGACGTCCTCCCACAACCACTCTTCCCTCCTCTGCCTCGTTAGTACGGCAACAGCATCCTCGACCCTTCCCCAGTCGGTAGTAACTCCTCCTTCAGCCGATCGGTCAGCCAACATAAAGCATAACCGATCTGCCGTAGCATCATCGGTAGCTTGCAGGAAAAGCTCGGTTTTCCTAGCATCTAAGGTTATCCTCTCAAGAGTTGAGAGTTGTCGGTATCTTCGATCAAACTCTCTCAGCATCTCATTCAGGTTCATCATACGGCCAGGTTGCTGCTCAACCCAGTCTAGAAACGTTCTTCTAGTGACTCTCTCTGAATCTTCTTCGAGAAACTCCTCTCGAAAAGATCGTTCGAAACTCATCCAGACACCTAGATTTCTTCTCTGTACATCCCTAACTTGGTCCCGCAACTCAGGGATTACAGCTAACTCAAAACTCCCTATCATCTCAGCATCAGTAACTCTAACTAGTTCCATCTCTCCTCTGTATTCACGCAGATATCTTCTTCAAGGACCAGATCCATTGTTGCTGACTTCAGTACCATGTCTTCAGTGTGGCTCACCTTTGAGCTTCCCTGTCCCAGCAGTGATTGCTATTCTCCATCAGGCCTTATGCACTCTTCTTCTTCTTCATCTACCTCGTAGCACTGCAAGTAGTTCATTACTATGTAGGGTCCTGACCTCTCGTTCTCCAAGCTAGTACTCGATGATGAGGAGTCAGTTTCTGAAGTGTAACCTGAATTTGTTGAAGACGTTGTCGAGACGAGAGTTTCTTGGGAAGGGCGAACCTTCTAGCTGTGATACGATCGTGAAGAGGAGGGCGAAAACCACACACGGAATACGGATCGCAAGAAAACACACCACCACGATTTCGATCCGGCCAAGATAAAACACACGACGTTGTCGAGTTGAGAGTTTTCCTGGGAAGGGCGGAACCTTCTGGCTGTGATAGATCTTGAAGGCTGTGTTTAGTCTACTCAGGGAAGCGTTGGACTCCAGGCTATGGTTTCTTACTACAGAGGTAGGCTTCAGATCAAAAGGGAATAGTACAAACACTCACTCAGGTCGAATGGACCCTCCAGTATGTTCAGGAAACGAAAATCAGATCAGACTAGCAGTAATAAGGTCAGACAGCGAACTTTAACGGCCCAGAATCAGAAACATACGATGGTTCAGACTTCAGAACTCCTCCTACATGTAAGTGAGGCCCTACTGACCATACACACGAAGTTTCAGCTTGAGATCAAATCAGAGTGTCGAGATATGGGCAGAAACGTTCTGAGTAGAGAAATTACAGCAATTTCTGGTACCCAGACAGCTATTTCGACCTAGAACAGAGAATTGGCTCGATCACTTTCAAAGATTCTTACAGGATTTGCAGTAAACAGCTTGCTGAACACTCCTGTGAAGTTGGGCCTCTTGATTGTACACAGAACTCCAGATCTCGCTCTCTGAAGTTGGTGCCCTAGATTGAGAGCTTTTCGGACCCCCTCTGCTTCAGCGGTCGTCCCGAATTACTCACAATTTCAATTGACATGAAAATTTGGGGACAGTCGTAGCCCTGCTGCCAATGAACGAGACCTCGAAGGTTTGAAGCGATTTTCTCAAATCTACTGCGATTGACACCGAAAACCCCAAAATCAACAGAAGTGATGCAATTCTGGCACAAATCGAACTTCAATCAACCATAACTCCTTCTTTATTGCTCCAAATCGATCAAAAATTTCGCTGACAGTGCTTGGCACGATGAACCCTATCTCCCTGTGCTCTCAGATTTTGAAGATCCCTCTCCAAATGCTCGAACTCCTCTTAAGACCTCTACTACTAAGTTTAGCAGTACACAAAGATAAAATTGGACCAATGGGAGTTCCTAGCTCCACTCCCCTGTCCTTTTGCGTCCCAAACCACGTGGTGACTTAATTTTGCACATAGGCTACCACGTCAAGCCCCTAAAGTGCCAGCGTAACCCCTAAACTACATGCGAAGACATGTAAAACGACACGTAATCGCGAAAGATAACCTAACCTCGCTAGGAAGCATGCATGGGCGACATGTAATTACAACCCATGAGCTTAACTCCATCAACATGGTAATCAACCTACTAAGACTCAAAAATATATAACATCCTCCAGTGTCGACTTCTCTGAGGTCCTAATTTCACTCAGAGAGACTAACGCTTGACAGAGAGGTGAATTATTTACAATGTAAAGTGATTCACATCACGACAGCGTGCAAGTAGATCTTCAACTCTAGATCATGCATATTGAAAAGCTCACGCTCAAGGACTCAGAATATCAGAAAACTGCTCCTGTGAAGCACCAGCGCGTTCACCTAGAAGCTTCCCGTTTTCTTTTCAGAAAAGTATGCGTACAAGTTGTAGGTCTCCTCTCTACTTGATTCTGCTCTCTACTCTCAATCCCTCGATATCAAAACTCTGATCAGACAGAAGTTCTCTTCAGACGTAACCTCTGTGTAAAATTTCTCTCCTCAGCTCTATTGTTTCTCTACTCGATAGCTTCCGCAAGGTAAATTCTACACTGCTCGATGATCGACAAACTACTATAATGTGATAATGCTCTCCCTCCGGAGTACACCCCTCTGGGTTTTCCTCCACCCTACGTAACCTTCAGTGTCACCTAGCAGGGGTAAAAGATGCCCTAAACAGATGACAGCAGAAAAATAAATCACTGATAAAACATCTATACGTAAGAAGACTATTTCACTAAGCTTCGCAGGTTCATCTGTACGGACGGCCACCGTCTCGGCTGTACAGTCAGCATCTGACACCTCCACTTGAAGTAACTCCACCACGGCTACCTCTGACCACCGGAATCACCTCGTTCTGACACGTGGAGCCCGAGTTATCATCATTGTCGTTTCCCGGCCCCCTTAAACTTCGAAGTGCCGTAAGTATTGCCTCAGGTATCAGTTTCACTTGATTTTTCGACCCAAGTGAATAATATTTCGAACTATACATTTTTCTACAAAAGAATTGGTACCGACTTGGAGTATCTTTGATGCCATCTCGCTACCCCAGGACTTAGAGGGCCGCAACCGAATTCGTACTAATTACCCCGCCAACCCGAAGGTGAGAGGTCCATTTCAAAACCCGGTGGTAATCTCCCTCTAGCATCCACACTAGGTGACTGCACTAGTGCAGGGGTAGACGGAGGCGTCCCGCATTCACGGTACGTTGAAAGGACATCTAGTGTCCCGCCCTTAGGCAACTTGGTGCCCCTCATATTCCCCCGAAGGGGCCAGCCTACTCCAAGCCGGTTGTGAGTCTGAAAGGATTTGATCCGGAGACCTCCTCCCTACAAGTTTCTCAGCTACACCACGGAAGCTGATCTCACAATTGGTTTTGAAGACCAGTTTCTAAGCTAATATGCTAGAAAGCTGCAGTATTTCGTCTTTCCTTTGCTAACACGAAGTGCCATAACTTTCTCTAAACATGCTCTTTTTGTACATTTCGAATTTTAAACAAATACTACATACTACAATCTACATGGGAAAAATCTAAAATGTATTTTTCGAACTCACTCAGATTTATGGTAAAATTCCCAGTATCAGAAATCTTGTAGAAGAACCCCAAGTAACTTTTCGCATGCAACTCCGTTTGTAACTTTTGAACATACCACGGTGATCAGCGCGACGAGACCTACGCCGTGGTGTTTTCAGATTTTTTAATGCACACTTCCTCCAGAATCGACTTCTCCGAGGTCTTAACTTCACTCAGAAGAGACTAACTTCTAACTGAGAGGTGAATTATTCACTATGTGGAATAATTCACATCACGACAACGTCTCATCCTGGTGTGACATCTTCCTCCAGCTTACTGACACAGTTTTGTCTTTAGACTTCATTGGGTCATTAAATGATAACTTTTGCTTGTATCAGTTAGTAATCAGTTTGGCACCGTATAACCAAGGCCGGCCTATAAGTACTCCATAGCCTGACTTAAACCAATGGTCTTAACACAATGTAAGTAAGTTTGAAGACTATCTCATCAATCGTCGTGAGGATTCTCACAGCACTCTCAAAGATCTTCTTCGGCTCTAGTCAACCATCCTCAACACCCTTGGTGTTGATTCAAACTTCGTGTATCCTAATCGATGTGTCGTATCCTCCGTGATGATATTCACACTGGATCCAGAGTGTATAGGTACGTGTTCTATCAAACATCCATCTATTTCTATATCAACTTCTGGAGATCTTAAATCTTTCGATCCCACTTGAAATACAAAAAGTAGCTTCTTTTCTTGGACTTCGCTGATTTTATCAAGGCTGCCAACAATAACTTTCTATACAACCGATTATCTTCAACCAACTGTTTTATCGTGATGTTAGCCTGTTGGTTTAGTAAGTCCTCTACCATATTATAATGAGACAGTTTACCACTTGACTAGTCCTCTTAATCTGCTCAATCACCTTGTTCCGAAGTTCAGTTGGTCGGTTATCATCGGTCCAATGGACATCAGTCTTCATCTTCACATGCTCTTCTTGGCTAGATTCTGCATCATTCGTCCGTTTGCTCAGTTCTTTACTCAGGAGTGTCTTCATTTCGTCCGAGATGTCAGTAGATAGTCTTGCTGAGGTCTTTTTCTTCCTCTCCTCTTCTTGAGGAATTTCAGCCGACTTTAACTTCATCCGTTTTTCTGCCAATTCGCGCACTTGTTCCATCAAGGTTTTGTGCACTCTCTTCTTCTTCTTCAGATCTTTTTGCTCAGTCTTCTTAAGATCCTTCGCCTCCTGAGCTTCGGCTTCCACCAGAGTCTCCTCTTTTCGAAGTATTCTCTTCCCACTTCGAGTCTCCACTTTATTCACCAGAATGTCTTTCTCTTCAGACCAACCATTCTCATGTCTCTTTGTAGGTTTTGGATCTTTAGTTCTTCCACCAAATCGATCATGTTCATCCCTTCATCTGGTTGTGATTGGACCGAAGGTGACTGAAATCTCACGCCGGTCTTCTGGGTTGGTGCATTAGTGCAATCTGTGGCACAATAGTCAGGCTTATCACACTTTCCACACAATGACATATAGCTTATTTGTTTCTTTGGGTGAGGACAATTAGGAGCCCAGTGACCAACAGCTCCACAATTATAACAAGACGTACCAAGAAGTGATGGTCCTTGATAACCTGTAGGTGCGTACTTCGTTTGTGACACGTTACTAACCATCTGTCTAAGTACAAACTGTTGAATGTGCATCGGTGAAATTGGTGTAAATTATTGAGGTTGATTGGGCACTATAGCACCATCCTATGATTGTACCCCATAAACTCCATAAACTCCATCTTCGTAGTTCTCAGTCCGAACTTCTCCTCCTATGCCGGAGTTAACAACCTCATGCCCCTGTAGAAGACTGTTGCGAAGACCGCGAAGTACATCGGTCCGCCATCCTCGAATGTATCATATAGTTCTGAACATGCTCGTGAAAGATCTTCGTCCAATACGCCTTCTTTCCTTCAAAGATCTGCTTGATAAAATGTATCTGCCAATTGGTCATATACATCCTCACAAACTCTCCTCCTCTATCTGAGATCAACACTAACAAACATCCAAATCTTGTGATGACTCTCTCTCATAAGAATGTATCCACTTCTGTTTCATTAGTCTCCCTCAAAGGTCTAGCCTCTACCCACTTGGTATAGTAGTCAGTGGCAACTACAATGTATATATTGCCTCGAGGTGTCTTATTAAGAAGACTTACAAAGTCAATACCTCACATCTCAAATGGTCCTAAAACTGAAATTGATCTTAACAGAGATGTTCTAGTAGACTTCAGAGCAAATGCTTGACAAACGTCGCAAGTTTGCAATAGTCTAAACACTCCTTGAAAATACCTCTCCAATGATAATCTGCATCCGAACTCTTGAAGATTGTTATCTTATCAACAAAGTGACCTCCGCAAACAGTGCTATCGTGAAACTCGTGCATTAACTTGAAAGCCTCCTTCTGATGGAGCCGACTCTTCAGAAAAAAGAGATGGCGACTCCAGTGACTTCGGCGGGACCTAGCACCCGGGCGAAGAGGAAGATGGCAGATGTGAAAACCTCGGGTGGTGCAACTTCGAGGCAGAAGAAGAAAGCGAGGAGGACTACGACCACGACTTCGGACGGAGGAGCAGAAGATGTTCAAACTCCTGCACAGATTCAATGGAGACTGTTGGAGAATCACGCCCACGAGGAAGTCGATAGAACGCGAACCAGGAAGAGTTTGTTCTAAGGAGAGTACCTTCGGGAGCTACACTTCGGGAACCTCCTTAGGAAGCACTTCGGACTTTGCCTCGACAAGACGAAGCCATCATTTCGGCACCAAGAGATTCGACTATAGGAAAGGAGTTGAGTATGTTCAAGAAGACATTGGAGTTCCTCAGTGGCACGGCGCTACCTATCATAGCATAGTTAGACATGCAACGGCATGTTTTATGAGAAGGAGACTCAGAAGTCTTTGTCCCGAAACGATCTTCTCAGCGCGGTGCACTTCGGAAAACAAGGATGGATCGAGGAGAAAGATACTTTGATGAAGAAGCTAGCGATCTCTTCGGACGAAGTGAAGAGGTTGACAGATGAGCGGGATGCTCTAGCGGTCGTGAAATCCGAAGAACAAGTGAAGGCTTCCCAGGAGATGCAGGATTGGCAAGCAAAGCTTAACCTTATGACTTCACGTTTCTATTACCTGAAGACAGAAAGGGATTGTTATGCTTGAGCAGTTGGTCACGAAGGACGAGGAGATAGCGAGAGCTGAACAAGCGAAGGCGACTATAGAAGAGAAGGCAGAAAGACTTCGGATGAAGGTGGAGGAAGCGATGACTTCGTACTTCACCAACGAGTTAGATGCGACAGAGAAGGAGCTTCTCACGCGACTTAGAGACGAGATGACAGCAACATCAGATCCTTCGGCGAAGAGCAGAGTAGTTAGGATAGCCGAGAGAATTATACGAGATTTGAAAGAACTTAAGGAGACATTTAAGTTTACGTTATGGAGTATAGGTAGGACATTTCAGTTAGGTAGTGGTGCAACTTCGTTTCGCCAAGTGGGGGGACGTGATTCAACGTTCTAGATGTAATCTTTTCTTTGTAGGAAATGAGATCCGCCATCTTCGGACAACAGACTATATAAGCGATGCGGTTCCTAGACATTATATCTTTTTCATGTTTTCAGTCTTTGTTAGTTAATTTTCGATTACGGAAGGTTGTGAAGTGAGAGTGTGAATGATGTGGACGAAAGCAATTACCTACGAAGGACGTAGTTTGCTGTCGCTGGAGTAAATCTGATTGATGTAGACCTCCGAAGTCGTCCTTGGCGAAGACAGTCTTCGTAGCATTTGAGTGAAAGATATTTCGAGGATCTGAGAACAAATCAGTTACTGTGAAGTGGAAGAGAATAAGTTAAATTATAAGAAGCGTTTGGAAGATGGTGGCTTCTTCTTGAGAATGCCTTCTTCAAATAAGTGGGATTATTAAGAGTGAGGATTTAGTTGGAAGGACACTTCTTAAGAAGAGTATGGACTTATTCTATATTTTTCCGTCTTTTCAAAAGAAGACTAATAACATTTCAGCAGTATTTTGCTATCTCATTTGTTCATACGTCTATTTTCTCGAATCTTTTATTTGTATTGTTGGAAGGGTCCCTGATCAAGAATTATTTCATGTTGTTTGTATTCGATTTGTCAGGTTGTGCTTGGGTTTGGTTTCTTTATCAGACTTAAACTCTCATCCGGATATTATTCCATTCCGTGAGAATAACAGAAAACTATCAAAATTATCATGGTGATGTTATAGTACTGTGTTTTATGTAATTGTTAACTGTATCTTCGTGAGAACTATCCTTAATTTACTATTTCTGATACATTGTGTTTCTCTGGGTTGTTACATCTAGTCGCACCATTGTTGACACTAAACTTCCACGTAGCCATTTTCATGTTCCACTATTGCAAGAGTTTGTTCTGCTTATAAGAGATGGGTCCTAAGTATCATTACGTTAGTGTATAGATAATTTACCTACTTCGACTCAGTCCATCTTATCTCTTGTTGATGTCATTGCTAGAAGTGAGATGTCTTCGTTCCAAAAGACACTCGGACATAGTTTCTGTTCGCATCTAGTCCTTGGTCGTCTCCATTCAAATCGACTTTCAGATCATATTATTGTTCATTTTCGTTCTTGCGTGGGTCCGCATGCCTCTTTTCTCACATGAAGACCGACCTCTCTCATGAAGGAAAGTACATGTCTCGTTTGGTGTTATGCTCCGCAATCATTTTTCTTCATGTGTACATTGGAAAAGATGCCCTCCTGTAACAAAGATAACTTGGTCACAACTACACCTCGAGATACATGCGATTAGAGGTTGAGAGAGACCTAATCGAAGACGCATCGTTATAATGTACGTTAAAGGTGTGATGTGTAGTCGAGAGAAGGAAGGTTTGGCAAAAATCCAAGCATCCGTTAGCGGTCATCTTCCTTCCTCCTCCATATATCTTTCTTGATGGCGGATAGATTTATATTTCAGTCATGAAGGAGTGGCATATGTGACGACCGTGGTTATTGCAGATCCAATCATTGACTCTTATGTTCGTCAGGCAGCACTTACTTCGAGACATGCTGTTTCTTTGGCGACTGAGTGGAAGATCCGTGACAAATAGAGATGCTTCTTTGGAGATTTTCTCTCTTGCAATTGAGACATTCGTTATGTCTTCATCCGAAATTTATTGACATGTTGAGTTTGTTAACACAAATGCAAATGAAGAACTCTAAGAGTACTATCTTTATCTTTAAGATGGTATGTCATTTATGTGCAGCAGCAAATCAATATAGCATTGCAGATGGTGTTAATGGAGATTTTGCAGAGGAGAGTCAAGAAGTCTTCATCATCTTTTAAGAGAGGTTGTACGCAGCTCATTGTAGCTCAAATCTCCTTAGTTGAGGAGGTTACCTTAGCTAGAAATAACTAGTGTTTCAAGTTTTTTCTTTCTCCGCCTGTGGGAGTTTTTCTCCCTTGTCTATTATGCTATTTTCCTTTTGTTGGAGTGGTTTACCCGCACCGTTGACTTGTCGAATCTTAAAAGGCTGACTTGTTATGTGCCATGCGAAGTAGAGGGACCGTTAAAGCAACAGACTATCAGTTAGGGTCCGTTCAAACAAATTCTACGCGAACAAAACATGACAGAGGTGATACTGTTGAAAACAAGTGGGTCTGCTCCCCTCTAATGTGTACAGATTATATGGGACCGTTCAAGCAAATGAGTGCAACAAACTTTAACCGCATGCTCCACCAGGATTCAAAATTCACCAACACGAACAGATTTCTCGACGAAACGAATTAAATCGTCCGTACTCCCTCCCGCATGCCAACTCTTTCGGACTTCGGACGCCTGACTCACAGCGGGTTGAAAATCTGAGAGCCAGAACTTCCGTTGATTTATATCACCTGCTCCACCTGTAAACAAAGCGTAATTCTCCGCTGTGACAAAGTTACGTATGGACTGAGGAATCTTGAAAACCTCATTCTCCAAATTACTGGACGCATAAACAGGCAGTCTCAACTCTGTACAGATTATACAACCCGACGATGTCAAAATGGCCGCAGAGGCTATCTGTGATAAGCCAATACAGATCTTTGATACAGAATTCGAAATTGCCAGCGCTCCAGCGGTGTCAACTGCATCTTCCAAACTCCTTTCCTCGTACATCTATTAATGTTCCTGGGCCCCAAATCTGGGAGCACTCTATTTGAGTTCAATCTTGTATGTACAGTACATGTCGAAAGGCTCGATCTAGTTCTGATTTCATGATTCTGAAACCTGTGTCTACCTACTAGCTATCTATCTATCTATCTGTGTGGTCGATGTGATCCTGGTGAATAACGGTCAGAACGTTAACACGGATGAATTAAGAAGGAACGGTAAACATAAACAATGACATTATGGATTTTCGTCAATCGTGCACCCAGAAAACATCCACTGAGAATGCATTAGGTCCTACCTGATCCGGGCTTGCCAATCTATGTCTACCACCGATTAACTCACTCATAAATCTTCCTACATTGGAACTGTACTGGACAATGGCGTAGTCTGCGATGTTCGAAATAATGTATAAGGTGGCGAGAAAATGCTCTTGAGCAGAATGCTTCATCTCCGGGAGAATATTGGTGTGCCCTCCAAGTCTTTCGATCATAGCGTTGTCAAAAGTCCAGTCGTACATGATAAACCGTTTTCCTTCCTGGCCGTTGAGAGAATCCGGGTGACCTGTAACATTGTTCAGCGCCTGCGCTAGGTTTTGGATTGCAGAGCCCGAGTCGGAGATGATGAACAACGACTCCCATCGAAAATCGAACTGTTTCTCCATGGACTTCATCTGTAGGACGTAGTCATCTACACTTCTGTATTTCTTGTACTTTTGGAAATATGGATCTTCCCACTGCATGATCAAAGAGGTAGATTGCGTCTTATTATACAACATTTATAATGAAGGATTTGCATGCGAAGGAGCAACTACAAGCCATATGTGAACTCTTCATATATATCTATACATACCTATTTCTGTAAATCATAGAATTTCGAGGTCATAAACTAACTGGTAACTTACTTTCTTATCTGTCTGCCGAACGTGCAGGGCTAGAACCGGTGGCATCCAAACGGGACGACCATTTTCATCTGAATATCTGGACATGATCTTGTCGGCGATTTTCTTGATACGTTCAGTGGTTTGTCTCATGATCCAAGAGCTCATCATCCCGTGCAAAGCGAAATCAATCTGAGACTCTCGGACCTTCTGAACAGCTTGCCCACTTCTGTTGTGGACTCCGACCTTTCCGTGCTTCTTCAGTTCGTTCCAAAGCCTCAACTTCGGTCTCCTCCAAGCATCATTATGCGACTGTGCGTCATATCTGTACATGAAACTTCTCAAGATAGTCATACCGCCTGGTTTTGTAGTATTGTCCAGCCACAGTGAATCCCAAGTTGCCCCCGGGTCCTTCTTGCTCTGATTCACCATGACTTGGAATCTAACGGGATCATCCTCAACTCTGCAACTAGTGAGATTGAAGAAACATCCGATATGCATATCCTTGCGTTCACCACACCCGTCGAAAGTTGGCAGTTCAGGTTTCCCTGGTGGTTTAGAGATGGGCAAAACCGTGTAGCCATCCCCTTTCATTAGTCCCATCATAAGAACGGGGATCATAATATGTGTGCATGATAGTAAACCTGAATCACAGCAGTCGTCATCACAAAATTAAGAAAATCGAACGGCCCACATCCCGCAGAAGGCTACGTTCGGGTGCTTCGAATACTAAGAAGCAGTCGGCATTCTCTTGAGCAAATGCATTCTGCCGGCAACCGAACCCATTCGTAGCAAGACCGAGCACATTCGAGTTTCAAAGTAGTGAAAGTGCATGCGCAGTTTCAGTTCTTGAAACTCATGGAACTAGCGAAGATAAAGTGTAGTACGTATACCTGAATCGTGGGTCCTGTGTGCGATCCAGTGATTTTCTGTACATCTTTCTGGAAATTGGTGGGATTCTAATTCCGACAGGAAGTAATTTTCCAAATCTTTGTCATACCACAGCGTCCCATTCTTAAGAGAATCATGTAACCTGTGTCTGCCCTCCCAGTTTGGGTCATGGGGATTTAGCAACCTGTTTTCCCACCATTCGGCTGATCGTTCCTTCCAATCCTCAAATTTCCTACTCGCCTCCAGTGACTTGCTCTGCGGCCCTGTTGCATACAGAAATGGAGAATTGAAATTACAGAACGCAGACTGCAGCCTAGCCAGGAGCCGACCAGTTTACATGTGTGTATAGACGTACTAGAAACTTATACAAGGAATTAGTTCACGGAGGAGTTCTGCATGCCTGGAAGAAGGCAAGTCTTGTGAGAGTGATCACGATGACGGAAATTACACGCAGAGGGGAGTCTGGGTGCTGATGTACTTACAAGGTTGTGAATCTAGAAGGTCTGATTGTCCGCTTCCATATGATCCTGCGTCATAAACGTTGGTCCAGTAACCTCGTGCCAAGAATATGGGAGGGAAATCTAAGGTGCAAGAAATGAGAATTGAGAAGCCGCAGATGAGAGTCACCGCCACAAATATGTACAGTGCTACACTTTTAACCTTCTTCATTTCCACGATCACAATCACTCGCTGTCTTCAGATCCGGATTACCTCTTTCAGCTAGTCTAGTCTCACTTTTCTGTCTTCGTATGTCGATTGTCAGCTAATCAGCAGTCAATCAATCTATCTGTCTATGTATCTATCTGTCCAATGGCAACCTTTGATTTCGGCCTGGTCTTCTCGGGTGCCCACCTTCCACCATTTGCAACAATTACAAAACCTTTCTACTCGGTTACTAAATCTACACGCTGATCCCTGTCATCGATCGTAAATTCTGAGTGCCGATTCTGTGGTGGTTCTCTGGATGGGTTCTGGGCCTGCCTTACGACCGAGTCTGTTCATCCTCCTGCTCGTGCTGGTTGTAGGTAGCGCTCTCCTTGGAAAATGACGCGTACATCATGGCCGGGCACTAGTCTATCACTATGCATCATGTGATGGACTAGTCCATGCATACTGGTCTATCAGCGTGACTCCATCTGGGGGTGCGCGAAGATCCTCCTTCCGGAGCCAACTTCTTACGGAAGATTATTGACGGCGGCCCCACCATCGTGACCAGGTCCTTGTCCCACGAAATTGGTCCGCCTGGACTCTGCAGCTGGAACCCCGGAGTCCATTCAGGGCCCGGTCATTCGAACGGTCGAACTCTTCTCGCGTTGCAGCGGTACGTCCAAATCCAGAATCTCCGGAATCCCGCAGCTACTGGAACCGACACGAGTATGAGTACAAATCCGTCGGAAATTCGGAATGAGCAAAAGATGCCAATATTCTATATCGCTTCATCAGGATCTTAATCCATCTGTTGGCTATCATTGCGTCGCGTTGTCCCGATCATAATAACGACTTAGGGCCGGACACAGAACATGAACAGTCGTGCTCACTGTCTGTCGTGCCTTTCATAGTTCGGTCGTGGATCGTCAGTAAGTCTTCCACCGGCGGAAGAGTTATGATATCGTACGTGGGCTACATAAACTCCTCGTCGTCGTGGTCCCAACCGGGAAGCGGGGGATTCTCCACCACGCTTCGCTTAGAAGCTTCCTCTGCAGCTATCGAGCGAGAGTCCAAAAGGAGCTGTTCTGAAAATGAGGGTCGCTGAGCTCCTTTTCCCAGAAGTCTATGCAGTTTCGAGCATCACACGAACGAACTTTGTCATGGTGGATTTTTGTCTCATCCAACTCAGGTTCAATATCGTCAGTTTTAGCGGGAGTTTCTGGATCTACAGAGCTTCACCTCAGGTTCTCTTGCATGTAGGAAAGAGAGAAGAGGGTGGAGAGCAGTGAGCAAGTGATAAGACAGGAGGTGAGAAAAGGCTTCGCAAGGTGATAATCACTTTCTTGCTGTTGGTTTGAAAAAATACTTCACGAGGTGATAGAGTGCATGATCCCGATTTGTATAATTGCTTTCTTGTTGTTGGTGTGGTGTGGGAGGCTGTTTGTGTGATTCTTTGAAAGACAAAGTGCAATGACACTTCGACGATCAGTCATGAAAATATTTGCGAATGCAGATACTCCAATTGATAATGAGATTGTGGCTGAGTTGAATCATGATTCGGTGAGCCCAGAGAACCAAGTCCCAGACCAGGAGGTAGACCGAGATTTTCAAAATCTGCGAGAGATGATGGGTTCTTGCTTGGAGAATGCTGTGCCGATGGACGAGCAGGCATTTGAGGCTGTAATGCGAGATCGCTCACCTATCCTTAGACGTCGATCCTCTTCTGTTCAAAGAACAGAGACTCTTGAAATCAATAATGAACGTTTTAATCCACGAGAGCTGATGGGTTCTTTGCTGGAGAATAGATGGACGATCATACATTTGAAGTGTTAATGTGTGATCGGTCATCTATCCTCAAGCGCAGATCGACATCTCTCCCACGAACTGAGGCTCTAGAAGCTGATTCTCAACCTTCATCTCATGCCGCAGGTAACTCTCATAGAGGTAGGTTCACATGGCAAGATTAGAAGACCATAGCGTTGATCGAAGCGAAGAGAGTAGAGTGGAAAGAAGCATCTGATAACAACTCTCGAGAGAATATGCTGAACGCTGAGTTGAAACTGCACATAATACAGCAGTTCTTGCGTGTGAAAGACATAGAAGTCAGCACGAACCAGATATAAAAAAGTGGGAGAATCACATTCCAACTTCAAGAAAGTTCGAGACAATGACAAGCTATCTGGGAGCGCCCCTTATGCTGCAATGGATCATTTCGAGAGAAAAGAGAGGAAACTTCCGTCTGATTTTCCTCTCCATCACATACCTCTGATCGAGTCCTGGTATCGCTAGCGACCGTCGATGACTCCGTCTTGCATGACAGAGTCAATGACCTCTAGCTCGAGCACTGGACCTCCTCTTGTACCCTGCCCTCCTCCTGTTGCTCAACAAGAATCGGAAGTTCAAAATGTTCCATCACCTGAAGAAATGACGGCTAGTCGACATAACTCTAGAAAGAGAAAGAGGTCTCAAAATCGAGCCGGTTCAGCACTCAATAACACTCTTAGCTCATTCTCTACCAAAATTGTGTTCGTTGAGAAACAAAAATTAGAATTCGCTAGAGAAGTAGAAAAGTCTAGAGCAGAGAGTCTAAACGTGCGTTCAGATAAGATAGTCTCAGTGTTAGATAAGATGGCTTCTGCTCTACTAGACATTGGGTCCGCTTTGAACAACCAGAGACGGTAGATACATCAGTCTTACTTGTCCAGAGTTTTGCTGTATAGTTGTGGGAGCTCAGCTTCGACCCGTCCAGAGTTTTGCTGTACAGTTTTAGGAGCTCAGCTTCGACCCTTCCAGAGTTTTGTTGTACAGTTTTAGAAGCTCAGCTTGAAAAAAGTCGGATGTATCAGTCGGATGTATCAGATTTCATCTGAATTCAAGAGGTCTCGATGTTAAATTTATGTATTTTACAATACAATTCCACTTAATTTTTGCAGAGTTATTGCTCTTCGTGAGGTTTCACTTCGAGTTGTGGTGTGGTTTACATGTACAGATACCAATCACATCATGAACGTTGTTATCAGTGATGTTCTTGTGGCTATATAGATGGTTGTATTATTCTTGTGTACAATGAATGTAGATGGAGAAGAAGAGCAAGTGATGCTTGCCTCCGTAGTAGTACAAGACTCATTAATCCGGATAGTGTCGATGGCTAATCAACTGGTGGTTGCACATCAGATGGAAGTCGACAGCTGCAAGTGGTGGGTGCAAAGCCTAGATCCCTGATATGGTTCGACTATTACTTGTGGTGTAGTTATGATGACAGTCGTTGGATAAAAACTCTATGCATGCCTAAGCACATGTTCCTAACCATAGGGATATGCTCAATCCACATATTAAGAAACAAGACACTCGTTACAAAAAAGCGGTCCCGGTGGAGGTTCAGGTCGGTGTAGTCTTTCTCAGGCTATCGACTGGAATGAATCATTTCCATGTAGGTGAGTGTTTCGGCACTGGTGAGTCAACTTCTGCCGAAGTATTTTAAGAAGTTATCATGGCTATCAATGCTATCATGGCACCTAAGTATATTCGATGACCTAGTGTCACAGAGATGGAGAGGGTATCCGCTTGCTTCACAAGAAAAGATGGGCTTCCTAATTGTGATGGAGCCATTGATGGTTCACATATAAAGATAAGAGCTCCTCCTTATAATCTGTACCCTGTCGAATATTACAACAAGAAATAATATCACTCTATCGTTCTGCAGTGTGTGTGTGATATTGATGATCGATTTCTTGACGTAAGCTGTGGGAGGACATAGTCTTGCCACGACTCTAGAGTTCTTTGTAACTCTGCCTTGTTTACTAACATTCAAGATGGAAAAGTACTATACGAGTCGGTTCTTACTTTCCCTAGCGGGTTTCAGCTCCGACCTTATATGTTGGGCGATTCGAGCTATACTGCCGAGTGGTGGCTAATGACTCCTTACAGCTTGGGTCCTAGAAGTACATCTCGACAGAGGTTATTCACTGAAAGACAAATAAGAGGGCGAATTTGTATTGAGCAGGCCTTCGGTGTTCTCAAAGACAGATGGCAGATATTGCAAACATGCATAACAAGCAGCGTTCTCTAGGCATCAGAAGTGGTAAAAGCTTGTTGTGTTCTCCACAACTTCTTGGTTGAGCATAGGGTGCATATGAATAGACCTATATCGGATACACCCAGCCAGCTCGATTCAGAAGAAGTCACTGAAAAGGTCAATATGAGTAGGACTTGAGATTCAAGCAATGTAGTTCGAGAAGCCTCAGGGGACTTTCTTGCTAAGGGTTGACATGTACAGTACATCGAGGTGAAGTGTGTGTCTCTCAAATTTTCTTCTGTGTAGCCTTTTACTTGTTAAGAAGTCTATCTCAAATTTCAGAAGTGTAATATATTTCATCGTGTGTAACCTTCTGCTTGTTCTTTCTCGACTCGAAGCCCTGAATGCTTACACATGACTTGCTATACAACGTATTGTACATGTGTCTTACATGGTTGCTGCGAGGAAATGATAGTTGCGTGGAAAGCCTTTGTGGCTTTGCAATTTTTAGCATGGAGCGAATGGCTGTGTGAGAAGCCTTCGTGCAATTCTGCATCGTGTACTGTAACGATCTATGTTACACATAGGAAGTTTGTCTATTAGTAAGGTGTTTAGTTATAACTAAGTGTTGAGAATGTTTATTTGCTGCCAAAGTACTTTAAGGAGATATCAAGTTAGTCATGACTAGCTAAAAATTTTTACAGTCATTGTCAGATTTTCTGTGAATTTTATTTTTCAGTGAAACTTTCCAGGATTGTAGCTTGGCTGATAACCTATCTACGACAAAAGAAATCATAGGAAAAGGTGGTCTAGAGAGGGAGCAATGAATTTTCAAAGTTGAGGGGGTCTATTCGTGAGAGTTGTGGAATTCTATTCTCTGGAAAAAGTTTACAGTCATTGTCAGATTTTCTGTGAATTTTATTTTCCTGAGAAACTTTCCAGTGTTTTATATTGGCTGATAAACTATCTAGGACAACAGAAATCAGGAGAAAAGGTGGTATGGAGAGAGAGCCATGAATTTTCAAAGATGAGGGGGTTGAAAGCCATGAGAGAAGTGAAAATATACAAATTTCAGTTCTCTGAAAATTTGTACAGTCAGCACCATCTCTTTTGATTAAGGAATTTTCTATTGAAACTTCATTAGTAAGTAGCTCGGGGGTTGAGCTACTGGAGATCATGAAAATCTTGGAGAGATCTCTTACCGATTAAGAGATATACGGTTCGACATACAAGGAGGTTTTGACGATACGTCATGGGGAATCCAGTTCGAGTGCCGAGGTTGAAGAAGAGACGTTTGGGAGTTAGAACGAAGACGGAAAAGCCAAAGTTAAGTATAGAGGCGTTGCGATCAAGCATCTATTGCAAGTGGGGTGCCATTTTTGCTTTATATCAAGAAGCTTCTGCGAGCATCGGCGCAGATGCGAAAAAGGTTGAGTTCAAAGTATCATTCACTATAGAGGCCACGAATGCTCCTGGCGAAGTAGAGTGTGATCCTTACAAAAGTGACTTTAAGATGTCTGCTAGGATTAGTACAGACGATGGTCATGAGGATCTTATCATGGACTCTTAATTTTAGATTGGATTTTATTTCGTGTATAGCATGTATAATACACGATTTTCAGTATTAAGCTCGAAAGAGTTAAGAAAGTGATGTAGAGTTATTTTCCTCAAAGATATTTTGTCCACTTAATGGTTGAGAAGGTGCAACATGAGTGGAAGTTCGAAAGATTGGAAAGTTAGACTTAGAAACTTTCCTCAAGGTTTAGATGTCATAGTAAGTGTCGGAGAGAGCTCAAAAGAGGTTATCGTTGAGTTTGAGAACCCTAGTACAAAATCTTAAGTAGAATCTCAGAGAAGAAGAGTAGAAACCGACTTGTGGTGTTATTTCTATAGAGGGTTGGGACATAAAGTAGTGAACTGTCCAACTAGAATCAGAACCGAGAGAGCTAAAGGGAAGCGGGAGTTTACGGATTTAAGTCTTCGAGTGGGTCCATCGTCACAAGCGCCAATTCATCTTCTAGGAGAAGATCCTTATCCAAGTTGTGGAGTGGGTGATCTATCAAGAGGACACAAGTGCGTCGATGTGGCCGCCCTACTTACGTCAGTAGTCGAGAAGTTGGACGAGACTCAAAGAGCTGAGACGGAGAAGTTGTCGACTTCAAAAGAGGACTTGGTTGAGTTGTGATGGAGATCGTCATTCGGATGGTGGAGAAGACGGTGATGCGACTCAGGCTCATGATTACCTTGGGAGAAGAGATGGCACAAGAGGTGTTGTTACAACCATTTCCTTTTATTTTACGTATGGTAGATTATTCGCGAATGAAATTGGTGATGTTCGTACTCTTTTAGCGAGTAGTTATTGCACAAAAATTAGAAGGGTAGAAAGAATAGTTACAAGATGGGGAAGTTACCAATGTTTCATGGGAAGAACAATGAAGATGTAGAACCATTTGTACGAGACTTCAAAAGGGGTTGCATCGGAAACAACATGAGAAGGAAAGAAGAATGGGTGTTGTTACTGCCAAAGTTTTTAGAAGATTTTGCTCTTACGTGGTATGAAGCCGAGTGAATAGCAAGACACCTGGTGCAATTGAGGACACATGGGAGACGTTGAGTAATGCACTCATCGAAGAATTTCTTCCAGAAGAGAGTTATGAGAAGCTCATGGTGGAGCTTACTCATTTGAAGCAACGGGACACGAGAAAGTTTGGCAATATGCCGAAAGGGTGGATAAGTTGGAGCAACGGTTTCGGACGGTCCTACGGAAGAGTGGAGACAATGTGGAGCTAACGATGGCGGATTGGAGCAGTGTTGACCAAGAACTTGGTGGGACTTGCGGATCTCAAGATAAACGTGGTGCAGTTACGAGAATGGAGGAACAAAGGTGGAAGAGGAGGTCAAAGAGGTTACGACAATAATCCCAACCGAGGAAATCAAGGTAACTTTGGAGGCAACCCAAGGCAACTTTGGAGGAATCACTTGTTGGACATGTGGAGGTTCTCATTTCCAACGAAATTGTCCTAACAACGGAGCAAGAGGTGCCGAAGCTGTCAGAATGAATGTAGGTGGAGGAAATCCATCACAAGGACGAGACAAGGGGGTGGCTACTATCGATGTCGTGCGAGATCCCATCTACGAAAAAGGAGAGAGTTCAAACTCTTCTCATGCACCGGTGGAGCTTTTAGCTCAAGAAAGGAAAGAACTCAATTTTCTGATGAACCGGTTTTCATGGAGGAGTCAGCAAGTAGAAGTACTCGTTCGAGTAATGTTTCGAGTACACCAAGGGAGCCAAGAAGGAAGCTGGGGATGGCGGATTTCACCATTTTATCCTCCCAAGCGGGATATGATGTGGTTGAAGATGTGGGTGCTCAGAAAGCCAACATCACTGTTGGACAACTGATCGCACTTAATCCCAGCTTACGAAGGGAACTCAGAGGAGGACTGAGTTCTAAGAGAAGCAAGAAGAAGAAACCCAAGAGCAAGACATCAAAGTCTGTGGGAGTTGATGTGGTGGATGTGCATGCTTCAGAGGTATGCACTAGGGCTTCAAAGATTGAAGTCCGGTTGAATGGTCACTACGTCTCTGACGTATTGGTGGATGGAGGGTCGGCTGTAAATGTCATATCGGAGAGGTTGATGAAGAAGTTGAGGATGGAACCACTCGTCCGGCTAGCATTGTCGTGGAGATGGCTAACAAGCAACGAGTAAGACCTCTTGGTGTGTTAGAGAAGGTGGTCGTGTCTGTGATGAGAGTTCAAACATTGATGTCCTTTCAAGTGTTAAAGGACTCTAGTTATGATTTGCTCCTAGGTAGGCCTTGGTTGAGAGCTGTGCGCACCACTGATAGGTGGCACAAGGGATACTTATGGATTGGGCTTAGAGATCATAGAGTGATAGTTCTTCTCTCGGGTGTTGGAGTTGTGACTTCTGATTCTGATAGACCCACTAGTGACTACTGGGAATCTGATACGGAGGATGATCAGAGTGTCTCAGAAGTAGATACAGGAGATTCTTACGATCAAGAATCCTCGTCTGAGGACGAAGGATTTCATCGAGATGAATCATTACATCAGCTTAGTGCTATTGACTTGTTACCTCGACCAGCAGTGGAGAAAGATCCTGACAAAGAAGAGTTGAGTGAGGCAGAGATTGTGAGAAGACTCTCTACCCTGAAGTTTGGTATCAATGTTACTCAAGAGGAGAAAAATAGATTCCTAGATATATTTCGAAAATATATCCATGTGTTTGCTTTCAGCTACAAGGATCTTAAGGAGGTGACTCTCGAGACTCATCGAATCGAATTGGAGGAAAACGCAAGACCAGTTTGACAGAAGCAGAGAAGGGTCAATCTTACAACAGCAATGATGGTCAAGGAGGAGATAGACAAGTTGAAAGAGGCGAGTTTCATCTATGAGGTGGAGAACTCAGAATGGGTTTCACCCATTGTGATTGTCAAGAAGAAGAATGGTAAGCTGCGAGTGTGCATAGACTATAAGAAGTTGAATGCAGTTACCAAGAAGGATTATTATCCTCTATCATTTATAGATGAGATTTTGGAGGAAGTTGCTGGTCATGAGTGGTACAGCTTTGGTAATGGTTATAGTGGGTATAACCAGATCAAGATAGCACAGGAGTACCAATAGTTGACTATTTTCACTACTCCTTGGGGAACATTTGCATTTCGGGTGATGTCATTCGGACTGTGTAATGCTCCGGCCACGTTTCAAAGGTTCATGAACAAGGTGTTTGAACCATTCATAGGAAATTTTGTTCGGGATTTCAGTGACGATTTTTGTGTGTACGGAAGAAAGGAGGATCACTTTGATCATGCGATCAAAGTTTTGCAGCGGTTGGAGCAAGCCAACGCTTCTCTAAATCCAGAGAAGTGCATCTTTGGCTGCGAAGAAGGTCTACTGTTGAGACACATCATTTCCAAGAATGGAATTGCGGTAGATCCTGAGAAGGTGAAGAAGATTGTGGATCTTCTATTTCCGATCAACTTGACAAAGTTGAGACAGTTTCTTGGCATGGTTGGATATTATCGTAGGTTTGTCTTTTCCTTCTCAAACAAAGCAATAGCTTTGATTATGTACATGAAGAAGGGAGTTGATTTTGACTTGATAGTGCATGATCAGAAGGCAAAGGAAGCATTTGAGGAGCTGAAAAAGGCATTGGTGACAGCTCCTATACTTGCTAAACCTGAGTGGAGTAAAGCATTTATTTTGTATACGGATGCCTCCAATGTAGCAATCGGATGTACATTAAGTCAGTTAGATGGAGACGGGCATGATCATCCTATAGCTTATGCTAGTAGGCAGATGGTTCCAGCGGAGAAGAATTACTCCGTGACTGAACGAGAAGGATTAGTGGTTATCTTTGGATTGAAGAAATTTCGACACTACTTGCTAGGAGGGAAATTTTCCATAGTCACAGATCACAAGGCTTTAAAGTATATCTTTAATAAGCTTAATGCCGAAGGTCGTATTGCTCGTTGGAAGATCCTTCTAACAGAATACGATTATGTGATCGAAGATAGACCAGGGAAGAAACATGCGAATGCTGATCTTTTGTCCAGGGCTTATGATGATGAGGGAGAAGAACCGTTTGATGATTCATTTCCAGACGAGCATCTGATGACCATCACAAGCATCGAGGAGATACCCGACGAGTACAAGGAAATCTGGAGTTTCCTTGCAGATGGCTCTTTTCCAAAAGGTATGCATACCCGAGAACGTAACGCGTTGATCAAGAGATGCAAACCTTACACCATGGTGGAGAGAATTCTGTTTCATCAAGGAGCAGATGGGTTACTAAGGAGAGCAGTTGGTCAGAAGGAGGCATTCAAGCTAATGCACGAGTTTCACGACAGAACTATTTGCGGAGGTCACTTTGCTGGTAAGATAACAGCCTTCAAGATTTTGGATGCGAGTTATCACTGGAGAGGGATTTTCAAAGAGTGTTTAGACTATTGCAAAACTTGTGACGTATGTCAAGCATTTGCTCTAAAGTCTACTAGAACACCTCCGTTAAGATCAATTTCAGTATTAGGGCCGTTTGAGAAATGGAGTATTGACTTTGTAGGTCCTCTTAATAAGACACCTCGAGGCAATAGATACATTGTAGTCGCCACTGACTATTGTACCAAGTGGGTAGAGGCTAGACCTTTTGTAGTGACGCAGGATTACTCCTTTTGCCCATTTAGTATACAAGATATCGTTCCCACAGAGGATTTACGTAAGTAATCGCTGCTCTAAGTTCTAGGATCTGTTCAAACACACAAACACACGGGTTTTGCCTAAAAAGCCCGTCTTCTCACAAAACCACACAAAACCACACGTCTTCCAGACACGCCACATGGTGCTCTGGAACTAAACAAACAACTACCAACTAAAATATCACACAATTATTCACATGGAAGCTCGGGAAGACGATCTTTCTGCTTCCAGGTTGCTTCTTCCGGTCTTCTCGATACCGTCTTCCCGAAGCGATTCTTGTCTTTTGGGGGTTCAGCTCGTCTTCTCACACCTCCAGAAGGCTGTCCTGCTTCACAGAAGTCGACTAGTAACGGTTGTTACACCTTATTCTCACACTCACATTCCAACGGGTTAGATTAATCACAGGGTGTATGCCCCCTGTAGCCTTCCCAGGCTTCTGCCTACGGAAATGATCTTCCTGCAGCACTACAACGACATTCACCTTCACGGAAGCTCAATAGAAGTCTCGGAAGCTCACTAGAAGAAGGTAAGAAGATGAGGAAGGTGGGAGAAGATGGGAAGATAAGAAAATCCAAACAAGAGAAAACAAGATGAAAAGAGTAAATTAAGATTCCGACAGGCTTCTAGTCCGGATCCTGACTAACAAGCCATCCCTGCTTGTAATAGTTTGGGGAGGAAGACAACAAACGTGAGTACTGTTGCACCGTCTTCTACTCGAGGATGTCGTCTTCTGCTGTGGGAAGAAGGCTTCTTTCTTCTTCACTTCGCTGCTCTGACTGCTCTGTCTTCTGGGATCCCTTACCCAGGAGACCGTTCGTACGTTGTCAGGTTGAGAGTCTTCCTGGGAAGGGCGAACCTTCTGGCTGTGATATGAGCTTGAAGGCTGTGTTCAATCTACTCAAGGAAGCGCTGGACTTCAGGCTGTGGCTGGTTTACTCACAAGATAGGCTTCAGGTCTCAAGGTGATACTGAAAAACACTCATATAGGTCTCCAGGCTCTTCTGATATGTTCAGGAAGCAAAGTTCAGGCTTAACTAGCAATGATAAGATCAGATGGCGAACTTTGACACTCAGGATTGAGAAATATGTGAAGGTTCAGGCTTCAGAACTCCTCCTACATGTAAACAAGGTTCTACTGGATACACATACGAAATTTCAGCTTCAGATCAATTCAGAGCACTAAGATATGAGCAGAAACTTTCTGAGTAGAGAAATTACGGCAGTTTCTGGTACCCAGACAGCTATTTCGACCTATAACAAGGAAATGGCTCGATCACTTTGGGAAATTCTTACAGGACTTGCAGTACACAGCTTGATGAGCACTCCTGTGAAGTTGGGCCACCTGATTCCACACAGAACTCCAGATCTCGCTCTCCAAAGTTGCTGCTCCAGATTGAGAGCTTTTCGGACCCCCTCTACTTCAGCGGTCGCCCTGAATTACTCACTGACTCAATCGACATGAAAATTTGGAGACAGTCGTAGCCCTGCTAACAGTGAACACAGCCACGAAGTTTTGAAGCAATTTCCTCGATTCTGCTGAAAATGACACTCAAAACCCCAAATTGAACAGAAGTGCTTCAATTTTGACACAAATCGAACTTCAATCAGCCATAACTCCTTGTTTATTGCCTCAAATCGATCAAACTTTTCGCTGACAGTGCTTGGCTCGACGAGCTCTATCTCCCCATGCTCTCAGATTTCGAAGATCTCTCTCCAAATGCTCGAACTCCTCTTAAGACCCTTACTACTAAGTTTAGCAGTAAGTAAAGACAAAATCGGACCAATGGGAGTTCATAGCTTCACTCCCTTGTCCTTTTGTGTCCCAAACCACGTGGTGACTTGAATTTGCACATAGGCTACCACGTCAAGCCCCTAAAGTGCCAGCATAGACCCTAAACTACATGCGAAGACATGTAAAACGACGCGTAATCCTGAAAGAGAACCTAACCTCGCTAAGAAGCATGCATGGGCGACACGTAATTACAACCCATGAGCTTAAGTCCATCTACATGGTAATCATCCTATTAAGACTCAAAATATATAACATCCTCCAGTGTCGACTTCTCTGAGGTCATAATTTCACTCAGAGAGACTAACGCTTGACAGAGAGGTGAATTATTTACACTGTGAAATGATTCACATCACGACATCCACCCCCTCCAAACCTGCACATCCTCCGGCATGTACCAACCTCTTCAGTCTTCGGTTTGTTCTTCATCAGCATCGTTCTCCTCCGCCTCAGCCTCTTCAGTAGCCGAGTCGTCTTCATCTCTTGGCATCCTCTGCTCAGACTCCAAGAAACTGAACAAATCTACTGATCCTCCACGTTGTTTGAACAACTTCACTCGTTTGCCAGCCACAGATAGTTTCAAAGGAGTACCATCCAGCTCACGTAAACTATAAGTGGCATTCTCATAAACATCTAACACAACATAAGGCCCGAACCATCTTCGCGAGAACTTACGAAGTGTAGAATGCTGGTTCTCCAGCGTGCTATCATACACCAGAACCCAATCACCAACACGTATTGGCTTTGGTCGTAGTCGGTGAGTCTTGTCGAAACGCTCTTTGTTTCTGACTCGAGCCACCTTCAGTTTCTCTTGTGCCTCAGCAAGATCCTCCTCCCTTCGCTCCAACTGCCTAGTTCGTAAAGCAAGGAGTGAAGTATGATCTATACCATCTTCCCACGGTAGCGTAGCCCACGTAGGAAAGTCCTCCTCAGCAGGCATGATCGGCTTCTGTCCCAACATAAGCTCAACCGGCATATAGCCAGTCGTGGTACAGTGTGTAGTTCTATCAGCCCATAAAGAAAATGGAAGCAGTCTCGGCCATTCTCTAGGCCTACCATCACATGCTTTCACTAAAGCGTGAACAATAGAAGGGTGTCCTCGTTCACTCTTACCAATCCCTTCCGGATTCATAGCAGTAGTAAGCCGAAGCTTTACTCCATAACGAGCAAAGAACTCCTTCGCTTCTGCACCTCTCAACTCACCCCTATCTGCTCGTAGTCTTCCAACAGATCCATAACGACAGATAATATCTTCCAGCACGAATCTACATATGTTCTCTGTAGTCTTCGTCCGTAGTGCTCGTCCCTCCACATAGTTAGAGAGATCTTCCCGAGCTAACACCAAGTAGCGCATCCCCCATAGTCCCGGCGGCATCATCACAAGATCAAGGACCCACGAAAAATGAATACTAGGTGGGTAGGTAGGTACAAGTCCATCTCTGTAACGGACTTTAGAGTAGAACTGGTAGTGCAGACACGACCCAACAAAATCCACTACGTCTTGATACAAACCCTTCCACCAGTATCGCTCCTTCATCTTCGTGTATGTAGCCCAAACTCCACGGTGTCCAGCCCACAAGGTGTCATGAAACTCCTTCAGCAGATTCAGCTTCGTCGGTTGATCATCCACCACTCTAGCCAGCATCCCATCTCTTCTCTTCGGACGTTTCCACAGATAACCTTCACGTAGAAGGTAATCGTACGCCTTTCGTCTGATCTCCTTAAACTCTGCATCACTCCATCCCTCTCGTCTGCATAATAAACTCAGGTAATATCCGATATCGCGGAACTTTTCCGTGTAGAACTCTTCGTAGAACGGCAATGGTTCCAAGTCTGAAGTCTGCTGACCAACTTGGCACCAAACATCTCTCTTCTCTTCATCTTCGACTTCTGTAATCATCTCATCTTCATCTATATAGTAAGCCTTAGATAACATGTCTGCAACAGGATTATCCTTTCCTGCTATATGCTTCAGCTCAGGGTTCATACTCCGGATATAAGCAATCCATCGTAACATTGCTATGTCTGGAGTATTACAGTTTGCTATCATACCTAGCAAAGGCAAACAATCTGTTTCTACTATCACACGGGCACCTATCAAGAACTCTCGATCTACCTTCATAGCAGTAACAGCTCCCCACAACTCACGCTTCACTTGAGGATAGTTACGTTGTCTATCTGTTAAGATCCGAGCCCCAAACCTTGAAACAAACCGCACGCCTTCTGCATCTTCTTGACCGACTGCCCATCCAATCGCCTTTGGACTCGTGTCAACAGTCAGTATGATAGGTCTTCCGCTCTCGTAGTTAAGTCTCCTTAGTACAGGTGGAGACTTCAGAATCTCTTTCAGCTGCTCCATCGTCTCGTGATGTTCTTGCCGCCAAGTAAACCTCTTCCCTTTTCTCAGAAGTGCATACAGAGGCTCGGCAATGTGTGCATAATGAGGAATACTCACACGAAAGAACACACAAGCTCCTAAGAATCGTCGAACCTCAGTGATGTTGGTACAGTCTGCTATCCTTGCTATAGCATCTACCTTCTCTGGGTTCGGCCGTCTTCCAAAAGTACCGCATAAGTGACCAACCACCACAATCTCTGACATTCCAAAACGAGATTTGGTACCTGACAGAGTGAGATGTACCTCTTCCAAGCGCATCAAAATCTTCTCCACATCTTGGATGTGGTCTGCAACGAACTTTCTGCAACCATCAGCAGTCATAGTCTCGTCCTTGTCCTCCACCGGACAGCCTTTCATGGGGATATCATCAAGAAATGGGATAGTAACCTCAGGTACAAACTCTCGTAACACTTTATGCATCGCGTTTTGCATATGAGCTACTGAGTTTGTCGCACCCTGAGGAAGAGTACACATCCGCATCAATCCCAAAG
Organism: Asterella californica; assembly: GCA_036924285.1. NCBI lineage: Eukaryota > Viridiplantae > Streptophyta > Marchantiopsida > Marchantiales > Aytoniaceae > Asterella > Asterella californica. The sequence continues at coordinate 20,487,890 of JAYKYS010000008.1, forward strand.
GTGTACGCATGGTAGTCAAGTCTCTGCTCTCCAAAGCAAGCTGAAACTGATCATAACCTGAAAACAGATCTCCAATAGAATAGATGGATCTTCCAGCAAATGCCTCGGCTACTTCATCAACCACAGGTCCTGTTCCAACATTTCGAATCGTGATGTTGTTAGCAGGCTGTAAGTCTTGGATGAAGCGTAAAGCTCCTGTCTTCTTGGGTACTGTGAACCATCGGCTAGAGTACGGAGCCATAGATGGTTCAAGAATACCCATCCGCATCCTCTCCTTCAGTAACTCGATAACCTTCGGTAGCAAGGCACGAGGGACTGGAATCGGCTTCAAGTCCCAAGGTACGTGAGGAACAGTGAAGATAACCATCGGAGCTATCACACTAGGATCCACACAACCAATCTCTCCAGCTGAGAAAGAAAATGCCTTACCATGGCTAACTATCATCTGCTCAAAAGCTCGTTTCTCCACTTCAGTCAAGAAGCCACCCCCTCCTATCTGGAGCTGCTCGAGTGTCTCTTGAGTAAACTCGTGTCCTATCTGTTTAGGATCTCTCAGTACAGGCTCAGTGGCTGCTAACTCCATCTGCTGTTGTGAATCAACAGGTAACTGGGTCGCCACTGGTTTCACCTTCTTCGCTACAGTTTTGTATTTGGTGTGAACCTCTGCTTCTTCACGAGAGCCACACCAGCAGATTGCATCCTTCCATCCACTCTCCAGTCTCGGGATTGCAAGCACGAGGCAATCTCCTCATAGACCTTACGAGAGTGGATAGGGATCACCACCCTTCCTCCCATCTGCTCCTTCAACCTATCTACATCATCCAGCCAACGAACAAAAGACTGTACACCTACAAACTCCTTGTAAACACCAGAAATCATCTCACCTTCGCTCAGAACTCCTGTACAGTGCAGATTTTCTGCATACTTCTCCATCTGCCTTCTACTCTTCTCAGTCAAATCCTCTACACGCGTAAACTCACTCCAATCATCAGAACTGAAAGCCATCAAACCAGATTTCCAACTATGTATAGTGTAGCAGTTTTCAGAATCTTGAGCAACCTCTTCGTCAGCCTGCTGTGATCCCACAGGCTGCTCAAGCGGGATCATAGTAGTAACAGATCTATCACTCTTGGTATCCCGACCTACAAGAGTGGTTTCAGAAAACCCTTACTCCTACAGATAGGAGAATCTCTCAAAGTCTGTCTGTTTCGTTCGTGGTTCGAACGAACGGTCAAAAACTGCACAGAACGTCTATCATCTGGACTACGGATCCTAGCATAGTGAGATCCATCATCCATCACCTTCGTCTCCATTCTAACTGCGGTGATATAAGGCTGACCAAGAATCACAGGATATGAAGCAGAAGATTGCACGAAGAAGTGCTGATCTACCTCCACATCACCCAGCTTCACCCTCACGTTGGGACAAGCGCCGTATAACTCACCCTTCTGGTTGTTTGCAGCTCGTAGCACCCAACCATGGTTCAGTTCGATAGGCCACTGTCCTCTCTTGTACACCTCCCGTGACATGATGTTGATCTCTGAACCGTGATCAACTAGCGCAGCAACAGGTTCAAGACTTCCGAGACGAACTCGTGTAGCCGTCGTAGCACGAGCCCAGTGTCTCTTCCTGAAGTCACTATCAGCAGCTGGACTCTCATCGCCAGCTTCATCATCATCGAAGTCAGCAGTATTGATACCAGCAACCAACGCTTCTTGCTGGTACTTTGTATCATCAGCCTCCTGAAAATGCACCTTTCCAAACTCTGCATCATTCAGAGAAGCTCCTACTACATCTATCATCTGACTCTCTACCTGCTCGGACATCACCTGTCTCTTGCGCTTGATGATGTCGATGATCAGTTCGTGAAACTCCCTCTTTGCAATACCAAGAACTTCTCGAAGAGAAAACTCGATTCGCGCATCCAGTATCCTCTGCTCCAAGATACTCTTCAGATCAGTAGAAGTTTCAATATCAGCTGCCAACTTGTAAGCCGGTCCCTTCCCCTTCTCTTGGGCAGTAAACCGTCTACCAGCAGTCATTGGCTCCTACTGGGATCTCTGCACATCCTCCATAGGACCTGGCGCAGGTGGAGGAGCTGCAGAAGTAGACGGGATGTCTTCAGGAAGAGCCGCTCGTCTCCTTGTGACTCTCCGTCTATCCCCAATCTCCTCAGGAACTCCAGTATCAAGTTCAGAGGCTTCTCGCCGCCTCTTCTCCTCCACAGAAGCATCCTGCCAATGAACGTGTCTATCTACATCCAAGAATGCTCTGATAGAAGCAGCATCTACAGGATCTCCCCATCCTGTGACCCTACGAATAGACTCTGCTCTCCTCTTCAGTACTTCAGAAGGAACGGTAGCAATACTCTTCTCAACAGTCCTATCTAGCAACGTAGGACTAGAAGAAACCTCAATATGTCCAGCATATACATCAGGATTTACCGGTGGTGCCATCAATGCATGTACAGTTGCTGCCGCAGCAATCTGAGGTAGACTCCTCATGCCTCCTCGCCCAAACTGCGTGCTCAACGGCTCTCCAGTAGAAGAAAGGTGCAGCCTACCGTTCTGATAGCGAACCACACCATCTCGCAAAGCAGCTGTGAGCTCTTGACAGTCTCCTCGGAAATGATCAGGACTATCACACCAAATACATCTACGAACCGGAGCTCCTCCTGGACGTGCAGCAGCAGGCGCCGGTGGCTGCTCTCTCTGCAATCCAGCTAGCTCTACCTTTAGCTCTCGCATCTGCCGAATCAGGTCTTCAATCTGGTTATGTTGACCATGGTTCTCCGCAGGTCTCTGAACAGGTGCCCTTTGTGCCGGTGCTGGCACAACTGGCATCAAAGGAACTGCAGCTGGGAAAACAGGTCTGGGAGCAGGGACCAAAGGCTGCTGTACTTGAGGAGCAGCATAAGGTGGAGTGACCACTTCTGCAAGCGGACGTCCTCCCACAGCCACTCTTCCTCTCCTTTGCCTTGTAAGTACAGCCACAGCATCCTCAACTCTCCCCCAATCCATAGTAACACCTCCCTCAGCAGATCGATCGGCCAACATAAAACATAACCGATCTGCTGTAGCATCATCGGTAGCTTGCAGGAAAAGCTCTGTTCTCCTAACATCTAGAGTTATTCGCTCTAGAGTTGAGAGTTGCCGATATCTCCGATCAAACTCTCTCAGCAACTCGCTCAGACTCATCATACGACCAGGTTGCTGCTCAACCCAGTCTAAGAACGTCCTCCTAGTAACTCTCTCTGAATCCTCCTCAAGAAACTCCTCTCGAAGAGATCGCTCAAAACTCATCCAGACTCCAAGATTTCTTCTCTGTACATCCCTAACTTGGTCCCGCAACTCAGGAATGACAGCTAACTCAAAGCTTGCTATCATCTCAGCATCTGTAACCCTAACCAGCTCCATCTCTCCTCTATACTCACGCAGATATCTAGAAATATCTCTACCTTCAAACCTTCCACACCTATTCACTATCGCTTGCAAAGCCTTGGTGGATTTTAACTCACCCCCTCCAACGATCGGATGCTGTTGAACCAGGGCCGCAAGCGTCTTCAAGATCTCAGCCGTGTCCAGACCAAATGCAGATGTCGCTGTAGAAGACGCAGGTGCAGTTGACGGTGCAGCAGTAGACGTTGATGCTCCAGCCCCAGAGGCAGCAGCAGCAGCTCCGCTCTTGCGATCCATCTCTTCTCCTTGTAGCAACTCAACCTTCTCAATCAATCACCCCAAGAGCTCTCAGTGGAAGCACCAGATGTCGAGTTGAGAGTTTTCCTGGGAAGGGCGGAACCTTCTGGCTGTGATATGATCTTGAAGGCTGTGTTTGGCCTACTAAGGGAAGCGTTGGACTTCAGGCTATGGTTTCTTACTATACAGAGGTAGGCTTCAGATCATAAAGAAACACTATAAACACTCACTCAGGTCGAATGGACCCTCCAGTATGTTCAGGTGGCGAAAATCAGGTCAGACTAGCAGTAATAAGGTCAGACAGCGAACTTTAACAGTCCAGAAACAGAAACATACGATGGTTCAGACTTCAGAATTCCTCCTACATGCAAGTGAGGCCCTACTGACCATACACACGAAGTTTCAGCTTGAGATCAAATCAGAGTGTCGAGATATGGGTAGAAACGTTCTGAGCAGAGAAATTACGGCAATTTCTGGTACCCAGACAGCTATTTCGACCTAGAACAGAGAATTGGCTCGATCACTTTCAAAGATTCTTACAGGATTTGCAGTACACAGCTTGCTGAACACTCCTGTGAAGTTGGGCCTCCTGATTGTACATAGAACTCCAGATCTCGCTCTCTGAAGTTGCTGTTCCAGATTGAGAGCTTTTCGGACCCCCTCTACTTCAGCGATCGCCCCGAATTACTCACAATTTCAATTGACATGAAAATTTGGGGACAGTCGTAGCCCTGCTGCCAATGAACGAGACCTCGAAGGTTTGAAGCGATTTTCTCAAATCTACTGCGATTGACACCGAAAACCCCAAAATCAACAGAAGTGCTGCAATTCTGACACAAATCGAACTTCAATCAGCCATAACTCCTTCTTTATTGCTCCAAATCGATCAAAAATTTCGCTGACAGTGCTTGGCACGACGAACCCTATCTCCCTGTGCTCTCAGATTTCGAAGTTTTTTCTCCAAATGCTCGAACTCCTCTTAAGACCCCTACTACTAAGTTTAGCAGTAAGTAAAGACAAAATTGGACCAATGGGAGTTCATAGCTTCACTCCCCTGTCCTTTTGTGTCCCAAACCACGTGGTGACTTAAATTCATACATAGGCTACCACGTCAAGCCTCTAAAGTGCCAGCATAGACCCTAAACTACATGCGAAGACATGTAAAACGACACGTAATCTCGAAAGATAACCTAACCTCGCTAGGAAGCATGCATGGGCGACATGTAATTACAACCCATGACCTTAACTCCATCTACATGGTAATCAACCTACTAAGACTCAAAAATACATAACATCCTCCAGTATCGACTTCTCTGAGGTCCTAATTTCACTCAGAGAGACTAACCCTTGACAGAGAGGTGAATTATTTACACTGTAAAATGATTCACATCACGACAACGTAGATCCCAAGTGCTCTACTGAACGAGTCAAGCTACACTTCCACAACTGCTGACAGTCATCGTCACTCCAGAAGAACACACTGCACAATTGGGAGCGAATTCAAGGAACCCACCATCCAGAAGACATGAACAAAGCTTCTGCACTCAAATCCACAATCTATTCCTCGAGAAGAAGTCACAATGGCATTGAGAAGCTCACTCCCTCGGAAGTGAAGCGCGGGGGATACCAGACAAAGGCGAGAAGAAGTGGGAAGGGGAAAGAACGTGAGGAAGAACCTCTACAGTCTTCTTTTGCTCCCCGAGTTGTCTTCGACCTCCGCGCGCTTCTGGCTCTTGTCCTAGCTTCCAATGCGACTCCTCCCCACTGCGCTTGCTGTCAATTTCTGGCCACGCCTCGATTCCACCTTCGATTCTACTCGCTACTCTCCAATGTCAACTTCTCGGGAGCTCACAGAAACGCTTTCGCTTTCTGCCTTCTGTGCTTCAGCAATTCGATCTCGCCCTTCGCCTAGCTGCCAACTGGTTCTCTCCTACCTCGATGTCCTCACTCGATTCCTCTCTCAAAGCTTACTTGCGAAGCTCACTCTCTCCAATCGATCTTCTCAAGCGCGCTGGGCTGCGGGAAGTTGGAATGCGCCTAATGTGCTTCCTTACGCATCTTCCCCGCAGATTAGGGGTTTTCGACCTTAGGTGTCTTCCCCGACCTACCTACCTATTCGGTGCGACCCAGTAGGTACACCTACTGTTTTACCCGAAAACTCGTGGTTAGGCCTTCGCGGTCGCTGTCTTTCGGAAGACAGGTGTCTTCCGCCGTCTTCTCATCTTCCGCCGTCTTCCCGTCTTCTGAAGACGCAACTGAGAAGACGCTCTTCCGAAGACGGTCGTCTTCTAAAGAAGTCCACTTCTTATTAAAAAGCTCATAAGATCATCTTCATGTTAAGGAAGACGTAACCTTAAGTAACAACGCTTCTTCAGTTACACAAACAAGTTATTATTCTAAAAAATTTCAAAAATTCATGCATCCTGTAATTTGCGGGCACCACATACGCCCACCCTCACATGTTTGCGTCCTCGCAAACATCAGTGGCTTCTGCACTTCTGTTTACGTCCAGTACTTCTTGACGCGCCACCCATTAACACGAGTGGTCATCAGTGTACCGTCCAACTCTTCCAACTGCAAGGAGCCATTGTCGAAGACCTCCAAGACGCGGTAAGGACCCATCTAGCGAAGATGAAGTTTCCTGGGGAACTTAATATGTCGGTTGTCGTAGAGAAGAACCAAGTCCCCATCCACAACAGTCACCTTTCTCAACTTGCTATCGTAGTTTATCTTACGTTGCGCTTGCACCTCGTACGTCTTCTCCAAAGCTGCATTCCTGTCTTCTTCAAACTCTACGAAATTCAGAAGACGTTGCTCCTGGCTCTCTTCTTCTCCCATGCGTTCGGATACGGCTAACCGGTATGTTGAGACCTCTAACTCAATGGGCACAATAGGTGTCATGCCGTAAGTCTTCTGGGTTGTGACTTTAGGTGAAATCCTGAAAGCTCATAACACAGATGGCAGTTTCGTGTCCTAGTCATATGTATGGTTATCAATTACCTTGTTCAAGATGTTACATAGAAGACCGTTCGACTTCTCCGTCAGTCCATTCGCTTTCGAGTTGTATGGCGTCGTCTTTCGATGCTTAATCTTGAAGTATTGGGTCAGGAGGGAGATAGTCTCATTTAAGAAATGAGTACCCCTATCTGACACCAATTCCAGCGGACATCCGTACCTAGTGATGATGTTATGTCAAAGGAATCTTGCTACTACCGCGGCATCATTCTTCCTTGTGACCTCGTCTTCCACCATCTTGGTAGCATAGTCGGTAGCTATTAAGATGTACTGTGCTCGTGTTCTTCTCGCCACCGGGACGATAGATCCCACAAAGTCGATCCCCCACTTTTCGAACGGAGCGAGCGGAAGAATGGGAGTAAGAGGCCACCTTGTCGTAGCTGTCGGTCTTCCCATCCTCTGGCATGCATCGCACTTCCTGATCTCCTGAAAAGTGTCTCGGTACATGGTTGGCCACCAGTATCCAGCGTCTAGCATCTTCTTCACTGTGGTTTTCAGCCCGTAGTGCCCCCCAGCATCTTCGTAGTGAAGATCTGTGATCACTGACTTTATCTCCGACGGCTCGAGGCATCTCCTTAGCTTCTCGTCATGTCCCTTCCGAAACAGGATACCCTGGAAGATGGCGTAAGGACCTGCCTTGTGTAAGAAGACAGCCTTCTGTTCCGCATCCAATCCCTCGGGATACTGTTGGTCTTCCAAGAACTTCCTCAAGTCCTTGAAGATCGACTCTTTTGTGGAAGTCGCGAAGACTGGATTAGAAGATCTAGTCTCGTCTTCTGGGAAGCAGGCGGTACGCCCCTCCTCAGATGAAAGTGTCTCTGCGAAAACTGAAAACAACTTCTCGTTAGGAAACTCGTCTTCCACTTCATCTTCTCGTCGTTCTGTCTCTAATCTCGATAGGTAGTCAGCAGTAACATGCTGTCTTCCGGGCCTGTACTCAACTGTGTAAGTAAATTCCTGGAGTAGGAGAATCCACCTAGCTATCCTACCAGACAAATCTGCTTTCTTTACAAGATGTTTTAAAGAGAAGTGATCCACATAGAAGACAAACGGGTTGGCTAGAAGATAGTGTCTAAACTTCCTACAGGAGTAAATCATGCCAAGACACTCCCTTTCGGTTGTCGAGTACTTCTTCTCTGCATCACTGAGCTGTCTTCTCGCGTAGTAGATGGGATAATCCTTCTTCTTCTCATCTTTCTGACTCAACACCATCCCTATGGCGAAAGCAGAAACATCCACATAGATATGAAAGACTCTTTCTCAATCAGGCGGCCGTAGGACAGGGGATTCCGACAGAAGCCTCTTCATTTCTTCGAATGCTTCCTGCTGCTCAGAAGACCAAACGTATGGTTTGTCCTTCTTCAACAACTTAGTGAGTCTTCCTGCTACCTCTGCATACCTGTCAATAAACCTCCGGTAGTATCCTACGTTGCCAAGGAAGCTTCTCAACTGAGTCAGGTTAGAAGGTGGGTGGAGTTTCATGATGACTTCCACCTTACACAGTCGACTTCTATACCTCTTCCAGAAATCCTATGTCCTAACAAGATCCCTTCTGATATACCAAAGAAGCACTTCTCTGGATGAAGAGCCAAACGATGTTCTCTACACTTCAGAAAGCACTTCCTTAGAAATATCAAGTGATCTTCTTTCGACCCAAACACGCAAAAATCATCCAAGAAAATCTCCATAAAGGTGCGAAGATACTCTTTGAAGATTGTAATCATCAATCTCTAGAATGTGGCGGGTGCGTTGCATAAACCAAACGGCATTTGATTGTACGCGTACGTGCCCCAATCAGTAGTGAAATTGGTTTTCGACTTGTCTTCTTCTCTGATTGAAACTTGGTTGTACCCAGAATACCCATCCAGGAAGCTGTAGAACTCATGCCCTGCTACCTGGTCTAACACAGAGTCGGTGAATGATAAAGAGTGATGATCCTTCTTCGTGGCCAAGTTCAGCTTCCGGAAGTCCAGACACACTCGGATCTTCCCTGTCTGCTTCTTCGGCACGATGACGATAGGAGCTACCCACTCACTACTAAGTACTGGGAAGATGACTCCTGCTTTCAGATATTGGTGGATCTGGTCCTTCACCAGAAGCGAGTACTTGGGGTTGAGCCGATACTGCCTCTGCCGTGCAAGAACAACGCCTTCCAGCAAGTCGATGCGATGCTCTCCCAACTCTCGAGGTATGCCTTTCATGTCTTCTATGGTCCATGCGAAGACATCTTGGAACTCCGTCAGAAGTTCTCGAAAGTCTTCCAACTGCTGGCCCTCGATCACCTTGGAAAGCTTCAGCTTCTTCCCAGGAGCAACCTCCATCTCTTGGAGATCATCCGAGTTTACCATTCCTTCAGTGTGACTGTACTCACTAGCACCAAAGTATTCCGGTTTGGGAGCTTCTTCTGTTTCAGATTCGTCTTCTGGAAGACCAACTGTCGGATCTTCCGAAGGGAAGACGGTATTCTCGTCTTCTAGAAGCTCTTCTTTCGCAATCTCGTAGTACTCAATGTATCCACAGATCACATCTTCTGCGATCTCTGTTACTTCTGTAGTACACAAGTTATTCACCACAAACTCATTATACCGTTCATCACTGTCAGAAGACGCAGTCGAGTCTTCTGAAGTGTACCCCTCTGTTGTAGAAGGAGTTTCACCTTGGTGTCCAATCTTGATCCAAGGAAGCGAGACCTTAGCCTTCTCACCGGGCTTGGGTGTAGGATTGGGAAATCTCAAACGATGTCTTCTCCAGTCGGTATTTACATATGCAGCATACAGCCATGGTCTTCCTATCAACACCTGATATCCAACCTTAGCTACAGGTCGCAAAATGATGTAAGTGAGGTAAAAAGATACTCCACCAATTACCGTCAAGACATCTTTCAGTTGCCCCAAAGGTCGTCTTCTGGTCTGATCCGCCATTCTGAGGATTCTCGGAGTAGGCTGGAATTCAGTGAAGCCTAGGGCATGCGCCGTTTCTTCAATCATGATGTTAACTCCGGAGCCGAAATCAATGGGTACTTTCTTCAGAAGACAGTCATGGATCTCCATATCAAGTTCTGGGGCTCCCAAGTCCTCATGCTCTATCCTTAGGATCGGGGTGCTCTTGGGAAGTTTAGCTGTCCTCCTCTTCCTCGATCCTCGAAGCACAGATTGTAACAACTTCCTGTAACCAGCATTGTCATCCAACAGCTGTTGGAAGGTTACATCCGCCTTCTGATTCTACAAGTCTCTCAAGAAGTCGTAAGGAGATCTTTTCAGAAGAGTGACTGGTGTTTCCAACAGAGAAGATGTAGTGGCTGCTTCCTTGGGTGGAAGACCAGAAGAGTGTCTTCCCTCGACTGGAGGCTGTTCCCGTGTGACAGGTGTTGCCGTAGTCGGTGTAGGAAGCTGCTGTACTATCTTCCGTCTCTTCTCCAGCTCTTCTTGCATGATCGCTTCAACCTCTTGTCTAATGTCAGGAGCAAAGTACTTCGGATCTTCTCGGTCGTAAGTAGGAGAAGACGGCCGCTCAGGAGAAAATGACCTCTCCTTACGCTGCTTCTTCTTCTTGACGTCCTTCTGACAAGATTCTGACTTCCCTTTGCTTCTGGTACTTACCTTGAACACAGTTTCATCCAAGACTTCCTCCGGAGGCCAACTATCTGAATTCGGGTCAGGATTCCAAACAGTACCATCCGTCAAAGTGAAAGATGACGCTTCTTCAGGTGTCTCCATCTTCTGAGCTGCAGTCGTCTTCTGCAGCTGAGGTTCCTTTCCTTCGCGCTTCCCGGGGTCTGGTTCGTCTTCCTCGATATGGAGACAATCCGTACAATCCCCAGGATCTTCTTCTTCTACCGTGATGTGCTGTACCACTGCTAACTCGAGCTTAGAAGTTGATGCTGCTTCTGCAGGAGGCGTGGTATCTGCAAATCTCACCATTTGTCGTGGTCGTAAGGTCTGAGGACAATTCCCTGTGAAATGACCGGCTTCCTTACAGTTCCCACACAAGGGCACTTGCCCAATCTGTCTTCTCGGATGAGGACAGGTGGACCACCAGTGTCCTGTCTCTCCACAATTATTGCACGTTCCAGGAAGAGGGTTGAGAGGTCGTTGTGATGAAGAAGGCTGCCAGGGCGTCCTGGTCTGTACATTGCTAGCTCTATCCCTAGGTACATAACGATTATATTGGGCGGGAGGCGTAGGAGTGAAGGGTTGTATCGTCTCGATTCTATAGCAAGTTTCCCCACTGGGATCGTGTAGATATCCCTCATCGTCTTCTTCCCATCTTGCCCAGTTGACAGCTTGGTCCTGCGTACACTGATCTCTGGTGTGCCTGGAAGAGTTACAAAGGTTGCACCAAAGGTTTGGCTGGGAAGCCGTAGGTTGCTTCCGCTTGTCTTTCTGGTTCAGAAGATGAACTTTCAGATCGGCAAATTGCTTCAGAACCTCACCAATGCGAGGATCAGGTACAGACTGTATGATCTGAGTTTGAGGCATTCTGCACAACTTCCTCCCTTGCTCGCGTCTTCTCCTTCTTCTTCTTCCGCGCCTTCTTCTCTTGTTCAGATTCGGATTCTGAACTTTCGACAGTAGATCTTCAGAAGTAGAAGATGCTTCCGAATCACTGTTATCAGTTTCAGTGGACTTGGACTTCCTCTTGGACTTCCGAGAAGACTTCTTCGACTTCTTGGACTTCTTCGAGGTCTTCTCTCTGTCTTTCGTCATATTCCGAGTGATGCTCGAGGTTTCATACTGCTCGGCATGCTTCTGTACCTCTGCTAAATCATCACCTCCTCCTCTTCTGCAGTACAATTCCATATCTTGAGACAATCCTCCCAAGTACCAGTCCACAGCTTGCTGAGCACAGTAGCCGGGTCTTCCTTGGTTCTGAGGGATGTGATCTAGGAGATCTTCAAACCTCTCGGTGTAATCCCTCAATGTCTCTTTCTTCTTCCGTTCGAGCCTCTGAAGCTCTATGAGGGTCATACGATCGTAGCCCACTCCTCTGAACCTCTTCAGAAAAGCTGCCTTCAAAGTAGCCCAAGCGGCCATTACTACACCATCATCCAACATCTTACTCATCCACTTCCTTCCCTTCCCTACGATCAAACTGGGGAATACCCGGAGTCTGTCAACATCAGCGTCTTCCTTGTTGGATCTAGAGATGGTCTCGAACATCGTGATGAAGTCGTCCGCGTCAGCATCATCGTCGTACGGATGGTACTTCTGCCGAGTGTGGGAAGCCATGTCGACTGCCGGCTGATGCGACTGCCAACTTCTTTCTTCCTCAGGTCCAGGTGGTGGAGATGGTCTTCTCGAAGGTCCAGGCATGTCTGAATCACGAAGGTCGTCTTCTGAGTCAGAACTACTGTCACTGCTACCTTCCGAGACGTCTGGAACAATCTCCTCCAGTCTTCCCTCACCTTGAGAAGCTTCTTCCGCGCTTGGGAAGACGTCTTCCGAGTAACCAGTACCAAAATCTACTTTATACACGTGATCACCCGGTTGGTGTCTGTCTTCGTCAAAGATTATGCTCGAGATGGAAGGCTCTTCCAACTCTACCGATCGGATCTTCCTGAGCTCTTCTTCTTTCTTTTGGTGTCTCAGAGATATCCGCTGCTCTCTAGAAGCGGTTCGCTGGGGTGAATTAACCCACTCATGATCTTTACCCGTGCGTCTTCTGCTTCTTCCTCCAGTCGGAGGCATCCACCATAGTACTGAGAACCGATGTCCCTCTCCTTCTACCACTAGATCCGAGAGACCAAATGACTGAACAACCGATCACAAGTTCAGAACGTCTTCTTCTATTGCTTCTGGTTGCACTCACTGCAATCTTCCAAGATCGAGTCTTCAAAGAAGCTCTTGGAAGCACGGAAGAGGCTTCTTCCAACTCTCCCTGAGGTATCTTATCCACTTCTGGTTGCGGTTTTCGTCTTCTCGCAAGATAGAGTCCCACAACATATTCAACTACAATCGAAGTTAGTTCGAAATGAACCTAACTAATGGCACACAGATCCAGGAAGCTTAGAACAGAAGTTACTAAGATGAAATCTCCGGCAGCGGCGCCAAAAATGGTGCTCACTATATGTAGTGACGCAGGATTACTCCTTTTGCCCATTTAGTATATAAGATATCGTTCTCACAGAGGATTTACGTAAGTAATCGCTGCTCTAAGTTCTAGGATCTATTCAAACACACAAACACACGGGTTTTGTCTAAAATGCCCGTCTTCTCACAAAACCACACAAAACCACACGTCTTCCAGACACGCCACATGGTGCTCTGGAACTAAACAAACAACTACCAACTAAAATATCACACAATTATTCACAGAGAAGCTCGGGAAGACGATCTTCCTGCTTCCAAGTGCTTCTTCCGGTCTTCTCGATACCGTCTTCCCGAAGCGATTCTTGTCTTTTGGGGGTTCAGCTCGTCTTCTCACACCTCCAGAAGGCTGCCCTGCTTCGCAGAAGTCGACTAGTAACGGTTGTTACACCTTATTCTCACACTCACATTCCAACGGGTTAGATTAATCATAGGGTGTATGCCCCCTGTAGCCTTCCCAGGCTTCTGCCTACGGAAATGGTCTTCCTGCAGCACTACAACGACATTCACCTTCACGGAAGCTCAATAGAAGTCTCGGAAGCTCACTAGAAGGTAAGAAGATGGAAAAGGTGGGAGAAGATGGGGAAGATAAGAAAATCCAAACAAGAGAAAACAAGATGAAAAGAGTAAATTAAGATTCCGACAGGCTTCTAGTCCGGATCCTGACTAACAAGCCATCCCTGCTTGTAATAGTTTGGGGAGGAAGACAACAAACGTGAGTACTGTTGCACCGTCTTCTACTCGAGGATGTCGTCTTCTGCTGTGGGAAGAAGGCTTCTTTCTTCTTCACTTCGCTGCTCTGACTGCTCTGTCTTCTGGGATCCCTTACCCAGGAGACCGTTCGTACGTAGATCCCAAGTGCTCTACTGAACGAGTCAAGCTACACTTCCACAACTGCTGACAGTCACCGCCACTCAAGAAGAACACTTCCCATGCACAATTGGGAGCGAATTCAAGGAACCCACCATCCAGAAGACATGAACAAAGCTTCTGCACTCAAATCCACAATCTATTCCTCGAGAAGAAGTCACAATGGCATTGAGAAGCTCACTCCCTCTACTTGCTGCGTCTACTCCTCGACACACCAGTCTAGCTAACAGGACTGCACGAGGATGCCGTTCCCTGTTCCTAAACTGTCCACTACTTCTATCTACATCTTTGAACCACTGCTGGTATGAGTATGCAGACCCCTCCTGTGTATTCCAAGACTATTCGTATGTTTCCAACAACGGGTGTAGTGCGAAGAACTATCTATCAGGTGTCTTCTCTCTAATGTGTCTAGTCTGTCTGCTCCATAGAATCGACTACTGAACGTTTTAGAACTGGCAGAACAGGCAGAACTCTATCTCCTACTCTGCGATCCTACTTATGTCGCTGCCATGAGAACCAGGGGAGACGACCACCAGGGAGAGAGAGGCGCTGACGGGAGGTTGCTACCTCACATGCAAGCGGTTCCCCGGCCCGGATTGGCCATCCACCTTGTCCTTCCTACGCTACCTATGCTGCCACATGATATCCTAACTAATATTATATGGAAAAACTGCCACCTTTAAGATAACATGTTCGATCCTACTATGTTTGGAATTGTAAATGAAGTTACTAACTACTCAGATTGCACGGAGGCAATCTCTACCTGATCTGCTCCTATCGGAGCTCCTAACGCGGCTTCTGATAAGCTAGAAAGCCCTGTAGTTACCTCGGGTGTCACTGAGGTGACTTCCTCCTCATCGTCCTTTGCTGGCTCTGCTGTCGCTGCTGCTGCGTCTTCCTCGGCTTCGGCTTCTGCTTCGGAAGACAGAAGCGTCTTCTGGGAAGCGGAGTCGACCGGTGCTTCTTCCGTCTTCTGAGGCACGGGTGCGGGACTAGGGACCATGGGGACCTCATAGGGATCCGGGGAAGTCGCTTCCTCCACGCGGAATACCTGGGAAGACGGCTCGTTTTCCTGTCTTTCGAGGCGTCTTTTGGAATCTTCTCGGCTTCCAACGCTGTCACCACCAATTGCACAGCGAGGTCGAACTCCTCCTTCTCCATTCCGGATCCAGTCGATGGTGCTGGAGCGTGGGAAGATGCGGTTGCAGGTGTCGGAAGCGAGGGAAGATCATAAAGTGTCTTCATTCCTTCTATCTGTCGATCCAAGTACCTGAACATGCTCTCCCGGCATTCCACCAACATTGCTTTGGACTCGCTGTACCATCCTCTAACTAAGGTAAGTAACTTCCTACCCGCGGTGTAGTTGAACTTCTTCCGAAGCGCTTCCACCGACTGTGCCAGCATCTTCTGTGCACGGGCCTCTGCTGCTTCCCTCTGCGTCTTCTCAACTACAGCTCGCGCTTCTGCGGCTTCTCGCTACGTCTTCCATATGGTCTGCTCTTCTGCGAGGGCGGTGATCTTCTCCCGCACTCGGGTGACTTCCTGATTACGCTGTTGTACCCCCGCCTGCAACTCCTGGTTGCTCTTCCAAAGCTGCACCAGCTCCTTGGCAGAAGCGGCTGCTTCCGTCTTGTACCCGGCTGCAAGCTTCTCCGTGGTGCGAAGACTAGCTTCCGCGACTCCGTCTTCTTCTGGTCTTCTCTCTGTCGCAGCAAGGTGCGCAGGCCGAATCCAAGTTGTAAGGCCTCTCCTGTGCCTTCGTCCTCTTCTCCAGCAACTCCATAGCTGGCTGGATCTCCTTCTGGAAGTAGGCACTGAACTCCTCCAGTCGTCTTCCTGCGGAAGACAAGTTCATCTCCACCACTCGCTCCGCGGTGTCGACTTCGTCTTCCAGAGGCAAGGAAGCCTCTTCCACCACGATGACCTTCATCTTCTGCGCACGAGAAGAAGCTACTCTTCTCATCTTCCGGGGTGGAACACTCCTCATGGTAGGAGCGGCTCTCTTCTTTGCGCTTCCTCGCATCGCAGCAGGAGCGCCCATCCATCCTTCGTCTTCTGGAGTCTTCGGAAGACTCCCAGGCGTTGCAGAAGCGGTCTTCTGCTCTGATCGGATACTAAGCAGGTCTTCTTCCGAGTCGGACTTCGATCCTGAATGAATGAGGGAGATGGGTGTCCTCGGTACACTTCTGGGACCCATCTTCCTCAGTGGCGTGGCGTCTTCCGACCCACTAGACTCGTCTTCCCTCACCAGAAGCGTCTTCTGGTGAGAGCCGGGCCTCAGCTGTGGCATCAGAGTAAGAGACGGTGTTGCTGCTGCCTCTCGGTCATCGTCTTCCGTGGTCTCCTCCTTCACCTCCTGTCGCTCCGTTTGCCCATACCCTGTCAGCTGTCTCCTCCTTCCCTCTCCTCGCTCTTCGTTGGCCCTACTGTTTCTGCGGCTGCGTCTTCCTCGGCTTTGACTTCGGAAGACGGAATGGTCTTCTGGGAAGACGAGTCGAATGGTGCGTTTTCGGTCTTCTGAGGCACAGATTCAGTACTAGGGACCATGGCGACCTCATAGGGGTCCGGGGAAGTCGCTTCCTCCACGCGGAATACTTGGGAAGACGGCTCGTCTTCCTGTCTTCCAGAAGACATCATGTCTTCCGGGGCGTCTTCTGGAGTCTTCTCGTCTTCCAACGCTGTCACCACCAAGTGTACAGCGAGATCGAACTCCTCCTTCTCCATTTCGGATCCAGTCGAGGGTGCTGGGGCTTGGGAAGATGCGGTTGCAGGTGTCGGAAGCGAGGGAAGACCATAAAGTGTCTTCACTCCTTCTATCTGTCTATCCAAGTACCTGAACATGCTATCTCTGCATTCCACCAACCTCGTCTTGGACCCGCTGTCCCATTCTCTAGCTAAGGTAAGTAACTTCTTACCCGCGGTGAAGTTGAACTTCTTCCGAAGCGCTTCTACCGACCGAGCTAGCATCTTCTGCGCACGAGCCTCCGCTGCTTCCCTCTGCGTCTTCTCCACTGCAGCTCGCGCTTCTGCGGCTTCTCGCTGCGCCTTCCAAGTGGTCTGCTCTTCTGCGAGGGCAGTGATCTTCTCCCGCACTCGGAGAACTTCCTGATCGCGCTGCTGTACTCGCGCCTGCAACTCCTGGTTGCTCTTCCGAAGTTGCATCGACTCCTTGGCAGAGGCGGCTGCTTCCGTCTTGTACCTGGCTGCAAGCTTCTCCGTGGTGCGGAGACTAACTTCCAGCGACTCCGTCTTCTGCTGGCTGTCTTCCTGTCGCAGCAAGGTGCGCAGGTCGAATCCAGGTTGTAAGGGCTTCTCCTGTGCCCTCGCTCTCCTCTCCAGCAACTCCATAGCGGGCTGGATCTCCTTCTAGAAGTAGGCACTGAACTCCTCCAGTCGTCTTCCTGCGGAAGACAAGTTCATTTCCACCACTCGCTCCATGGTGTCGACTTCGTCTTCTAGAGACAAGGAAGCCTCTTCCACCACTACGGCCTTCATCTTCTGCGCACGAGAAGAAGCTACTCTTCTCATCTTCCGGGGTGAAAGACTCCCATTGGCAGGAGCGGCTCTCTTCTTTGCGCTTCCTCGCATCGCAGCAGGAGCGCCCATCCATCCTTCGTCTTCTGGAGTCTTCGGAAGACTCCCAGGTGTTACAGAAGCTGTCTTCTGCTCCGATCGGGTACTCAGCAGCTCTACCTCCGAGTCCGACTCCGATCCTGAGTGAATGAGGGAGATGGGTGTCCTCGGTACACTTCTGGAACCCATCTTCCTCAGCGGCGTGGCGTCTTCCGACCCACTAGACTCATCTTCCCTCACCAGAAGCGTCTTCTGGTGAGAGCCGGGTCTCAGCTGTGGCATCAGAGTGGGAGGGGGCGTTGCTGCTGCTTCTCGGTCATCGTCTTCCGAGGTCTCCTCCTTCACCTCCTGTCGCTCCGTTGACCCATACACTGCCAACTAATCTTCCCTAAGATCCCCCATGGCTACATACAAGTAGCAGAGGAAGGGCGTCAAGTGTCCTCCCGCCGGGGTACCCAAGTATGCTAGCTCCGTCTGTACGTAGTTGTGGATGTACGCGCCCTAGTAGATGGGCACTCTGTCATCCCACACTGATTCCAGGAACTCCACGTCCTGATCTCCTAAGTACCTTGTCTTCTGCGCTTTCCCCTTGGGAAAGAGATGCAGAAACAACTTCGCCAGAAGTCGCTTCTTCGGCTCCCGGTAAGATTCTATCTTCCAACCGTTCCTCCCCTGCCTGTCTTCCACGAAAAGGCAGGTGGTGCTCCCAGGCACATGCCACGAACTCACGATCATAGGCAAGATCTTCTTCTCGTATCAATATCCTCGGTTCTCGGATTCAGGCCTGTGAAAAGCCTTGCGCCACCAATCTTCAGTCCAGGAAGATGGTCTTCCTCGAGCTACTCCTGCCTTCGCAGGTACACGGTTACGAGGTGGCAACGCTGCCCACACCTCCTCCAAAAGTCCTTGATCTGCGAGGTTCCAATCCCACAGGAAGAAGTCGAGACCCAACTCCTTGAGGAAAGGAGTGGCCTCGGCCAATTCTGCCGCTGGTAACACCAAGCCTCGCGGATGCATCGTCATGCTGGAAGATCTGTTGCACTAAGCCACAAGCACTTACTATGAGCTGAAGGCTCAATCCTTCCCAAGTGCCCACAGTATAACTTCTACTTCTCAGAAGACGAACCTAGTCTTCCAGAAGACAGCTACTCCGTCTTCCGGGATTCTAACAGTACTTCCTAGATAGCTCTCGTCTTCCGAACTATATCTAACCAATCCTATCTAAGCAAGGCCTCGCATGGATTACCAAGAAGACAACCCACCTTGCATTACATCCTACTTCCTATCAGAAGATACAAGATTCGTGAAACATCAAGTGCATAACAGGTTCAGAAGTCGGTTGCGGGCTCCTGCGATGACAGTGGCCTCTAGGAAGACACTCGGGACAGCTTCCGATTCAATGTCTTCTCGGAAGACTTCCCGAAGTCAGACTTCCCTTCACTGGTCTTCACCTGTCTTCGTCATCCTACGCGCAATCTATCCTCACAACAGACTCAAGACATTTGCACTCTATTCTTCTGACTTCTCACCTCTCATACGCACTCAAAAGAACCTTGCTGCTCGGTCGGAAGACATGACCCTCGACCATTCTCTCCAGATTCTGCCAGCAAGTATTCTCACGACTCTCTCCTAAGTTTGGGAAGAAGAAGGAATGGCTGCTATGGGTCGAACAGAAGAGACCCGACTGGACTCTCACGTCTTCTCGCTCATTTTGTCAACCTTTCAGTCTTCTAGTCTCTCTAGGAAGATGTGGAGTTGAGAAGCTTGGAAGACCGGGAGGCACAGGCCTAGTTCCCGACTTCCAACTTCTCGAAATAACAAAACAACTCACCACACCACTCAGGATTCGTACCAAGCCTCTCTTAACACAAAGCAACACAAATCCACTCTTGATACGAATTGTGTTCAGTCGACTTCCGAAGACAGTCTTCCGAAGACAGTCAAGTTTAAGAAGCGTCTTCCGAAGATGTTCCCATCTTCCGAATCGTCTTCTGTTCCAGGGTTTCGGGGTTAGAGGGTAGGGAAATTGATAGTTGGGATCTCCAATTTGAGGGCTAGGAGTAGGGAAGCTCGAATTGAGCTCGGGAAGAAGCAAAGAGATGTCTGACAGAAATTGGGCAGCGCTTCCGCGCCCAATGTCTCAATAGAAAGAATGGGGGGGTGGGGGTAATCGATCAGGCTGCCTGCACACAACCAAGGAAGCGCGGGGAATACCAGACAAAGGCGAGAAGAAGTGGGAAGGGGAAAGAACGTGGGGAAGAACCTCTACAGTCTTCTTTTGCTCCCCGAGTTGCCTTCGACCTCCGCGCGCTTTTGGTTCTTGTCCTAGCTTCTAATGCGACTCCTCCCAATTGCGCCTGCTGTCAATTTCTGGCCACGCCTCGATTCTACTTTCGATTCTACTCGCTACTCTCCAATGTCAACTTATCGGGAGCTCACAGAAACACTTTCGCTTTCTGCCTTCTGTGCTTCAGCAATTCGGTCTCGTCCTTCGCCTAGCTGCCAACTGGTTCTCTCCTACCTCGATGTCCTCACTCGATTCCTCTCTCAAAGCTTACTTGCGAAGCTCACTCTCTCCAATCGATCTTCTCAAGCGCGCTGTGCTGCGGGAAGTTGGAATGCGCCTAATGTGCTTCCTTACGCATCTTCCCCGCAGATTAGGAGTTTTCGACCTTAGGTGTCTTCCCCGACCTACCTACCTATTCGATGCGACCCAGTAGGTACACCTACTATTTTATCTGAAAACTCGTGGTTAGGCCTTCGCGGTGTCGCTCTACTTGGCGGCTACATGTTATATTTCTACTCCGACGCTTGAGTTTAGTAGTTCTAGAAGTTAGCTTATATTACTTCTAGTCGTTTATGTATATGTTTGACACCTTTGCATACGGTGTTAACACTATTTTGAGTCTTAGTAGGTTGATTACCATGTTAATAGGGCTTAAGCTCATGGGTTGTATTTGCGTGCCGCCCATGCACGCTTTCTAGCTGATTTAAGTTATTTTTCGGGGCTGCGTGTCGTTTTAAGTAATTTAAGTTTTACGCCGACACTCTAGGGGGCTTGACGTGGTAGCCTATGAGTAAAACTAAGTTGCCACGTGGTTTAGGGTACTAAAGGACAACCAAGTGGAGCAATGAACTCCCATTGGTCCATTTTTGTCTTTTGTTAAACTCTAAATTTAGAAATAGAGCTCTAGAGTGGAGTTCGAGCATTTGGTGGGGGGACTTCGAAATCTGAGAGCACAGGAGGGTAGAGCTCGTCATGCCTAGGACTTCCAGTGAAATTTTCGATCGATTTGAGTCAATAAAGACGAAGTTATGATCAATTGAAGTTCGAATTGTGTCAGAATTGAATCACTTTTGTTGAATTTAGGGTTTTCAGTGTCACTTGCAGCAGATTTGAGGAAATTGCTTCAAAACTTCGAGGTTGTGTTCTCTGCCAGCAGGGCTACAATTTCCCAAAAAGTTTCGCATCGGTTGAGTGACTGAGTAATTCAAGGCGGCCGCTGAAGCTGGAGGGGTCTGGAAAGCTCTTAATCTAGAGCAGCGACTTCAGAGGAGGAGATCTGGAGTTCTGTGTACATTCAGGAGTCCCAACTTCACAGGGAGGTTCAGCACCCTGTAGACTTCAAATACTGTGAGAATATTTGAATTTGATCGAGCCAATCTTCTGTTCTAGGTTGAAATAGCCAGCTGGGTACCAGAAATTGCCGCAATTTTCTTACTCAGAACTTTTCTGTCCATATCTCCGTGTCAGAATTTGATCTCAGGCTGAAACTTCGTTTGTGAGTCCAGTAGTACCTCATTTGCATGTAGGGGAAGTTTAGAAGTCTAAACCTTCATAGTTTTCTTCTCCGTGAGTGTCAAAGTTCGCCGCCGGATCCTATTACTGCCAGCTAGACTTGAATTTCGCTTTCTGAGCATATTACTAGATCTTACACGTCTGTGTGAGTGTTTATAGCCCTATTGTGACCTGAAAGCCAACCTCTTGAGTAAACAACCACAGCCAGAAACCCGGTGCTTTCCTAGGTAGACGGATCACACTCCGACAGCGGTCGCTGTCTTCCGCCGTCTTCTCATCTTCCGCCGTCTTCCCGTCTTCTGAAGACGCAACTGAGAAGACGGTCGTCTTCTGAAGAAGTCCACTTCTTATTAAAAAGCTCATAACATCATCTTCATGTTAAGGAAGACGTAACCTTAAGTAACAACGCTTCTTCAGTTATACAAACAAGTTATTATTCTAAAAAATTTCAAAAATTCGTGCATCCTGTAATTTGTGGGCACCACACCTTTGAGAGAGACCAATGAAATAGAAGTCGGTAGATTCCTATGGGAGAGGATCATCACAAGATTTGGATGTCCGTTAGAGTTGCTCTCGGATAGAGGAGGAGAGTTTGTAGGGAGCATGACTACTGCTATGCTACAACACTTTTCTATCAAGGCACGAGTAACGACCTCATACAAACCAAATGCTAATGGTCTTGCGGAGAAGACCAATCTTACACTTTGTATGATGCTCGCCAAAGATGCTGGTGTTGAGACTGCGAAACATACTTGAGATAAGAGACTACATGCCATCTTATGGGAGTACCAAACGACAACAAAGACTTCTACTGGGTACTCTCCATTTCGACTGGTTTATGGAGTGGAGTCCAAGTTGCCGATCCAATTCGAATTGGATACTTTTCAAACTATTCAACGAAAGTTGAAAAGGCCGAGGGGAGAAGACGTGGTCAGATCAAGATGAGAGCAACTCATGGAGTTGGAAGAGACCCGAGCGGTAGCAATGATCCGAATGGAACGAGCTCAGGCGTATCAAAAGAAGAGTTACGACAAACGGTTGGACAAGAGGGAGGTAAAACCTTTTCAAGTCGGAGATTGGGTTATGTTGTATGATGCTATCAGATTCAAGAGGGCTAGGAAGAAGTTTCTTCCGAGATATTTTGGTCCTTTTGTTGTAGATAAGGTGTGGAGCAACTTCACATATGACCTTCAAGAGCTGGGAGGAAGGAGATTCGATCGGGTAAATCATGACAAGTTGAAGTTGTTTCATCGACGGAAGTTCTCTCTTCACTCCGAGGACGGAGTGAAAATTTAGTCCGGGGGTAAAATGTAACGACCTATGTTACACATAGGAAGTTTGTCTATTAGTAAGGTGTTTAGTTATAACTAAGTGTTGAGAATGTTTATTTGCTGCCAAAGTACTTTAAGGAGGTATCAAGTTAGTCATGACTAGCTAAAAGTTAGTTATGGTTAAACTTAGCTGTACTTTTGACAGAATCCATATATTTGCTAAAGAGTGAGCACTACTATCTTGTCATCTTGTCTAAAAGGTAGAAAGGAGGTGGAAAGTATCCCTTATCTCCTTTTTGACTTGATATTAGTGGTTGGATTAAAGTTGTGGACTTTGTGGGCATTAAAAACAAGAAGAGATTTCACATGTTCCCTTTTTAGTGGGTCCTAGTGTAGAAGGGGGGTGGAAATTCGAGATTCCTTGAGAATATTCCAGAATCCTTCTAGAAGTTGTTGACTTTGAAAGGAATAAGCCCATGTGAAAAGGTAAGAAGCCCATGTGATTAATGCTTTTACCTTAAGTAATATCTTAGTAAAACCCGATAAAAGTAGTTACGGCTGAGTTACCGGAGGGTACCAAAGTAAAAACCTAGAATGTATAAATAGAGGAGTAGAGAAGAGCTCCTCATCCTTGTTTTCACATCGTCGTAATGACAACTTGAGTAATATAAAGAGTGTGGGATATTTTTAGCATGTGAGAACTTGAGAGACGTCGTTAGAATGGAAAATTTTTAGTTGATGAGTTTATGGAGATTTTTAGTTGATAAGTTTGTGGGTGTATGAATGAGTGAACTTAGCATTTTTCCCTTCAAGATTCATGGTGTGCTTCCATCAAAGCCATCAGAGGTGACCCCTGAGTGAGAGACAGGCCCGACATTTGCAGATTCATCGATGACGATCGTGGTGGTTGAGATATCGGGGGGTAGTTGATAGATGAGATCGTGAAGGGTTTACAGTACAGCAGCGAGTCTCTCTCTCAGCCTCTCCTCTTCCGAAGTCGTTACTTGATGCGATTCCTCCCTCCCAGCCTCTCCTCTTCCAAAATCGCTACGAAGTAAGCTTGTATTTCGCAGTTCGGCAAAACATCGAGGCCATCGAGTTGTACCCTCGTTCCACTACAAGTGTTGTCTTCGCTTCAAAGATGGGTCCGTTCGCTGACATGCACTTCGAGGTCTCGCTTTGGATCGAATTTGCTTTCTGGAATTTACTTTGGATCGATTTGTTTTTCAGAATTTACTTTGGGTCGAATTTGCTTTTTTCTCGATGTCTGCTGCACAGTTCTGCGTTTTGCAGGAACCGTTCAGGCTTCGGACTGAAGCTCGGTTTTCATTTCCTGTAAATACCTTCGGGTTGTCATGGTTGTATCGCTTGCTGAACTGTCTTTCGTCGTCTGCGAATAGATGGACTCTGCCGGGGAGATGTCAGTTGAGACTACAGTGGAGCTGGAAATTGTGCTCCACCCACCTTCTTGTGTCATTTTTCCAGTCATAAGCAGTGGTGCGGACAAGGAGTATGAGCGTCGGATTATGAGACGAGGCATAATCAAAAACGTCAAGCGATACTGTTTCACAAGACTCGTCAAGAATTCTCCACATGGTTCGAAACGTACCTCGAGTGGCACTCTGAAGCAGAGCGAGTGAATGAGCAAGTTCCTTATGACAATGTGTTGGACTTGTTTATGATGATTGTAGCTAGCTTCTGCAATCCTGGTCATAACTGAAACGTGATGTCGTAAAGCAGCAGTTACTGTCGATGTTTGGAGTCCCATCTCTGCAGTTTGTTGATGAAGAACTTATCACGGCTCTACACTGCGAATTTCCGTGTCCATCCTCTTGCAATCCATGTGCAGACTAGCATCGTGCTTCGATGAGTGTATATAGCTTCGCTGAGTAACATGGCTGTATATTGTTTCGCTATAACATCGCTTCAATTTACCTGTGAATTCTAGTTTCTGAAGCAAAAAGTGAATTGTCAAATTATTTGACAATTCACTTTTTTGTTCTTGTTCGCTCTGATGAGAGATTATTTTACTTGTTTGCAGATCCTGAAAAGCACACAAAAATTCAGAGACGAGGAGAATCGTGTACTCCATGCACAATGGCTGCCTAGATCTCTTGCCTGGGTGATGCGAGAACCGATAGACGTTCAAAGTGTTAGCCAACATGGAGATCGGGTAGAACGAGATGAACATGATCATGAGCCGGTCAAGGCACCAACCGAGGAACCAATTGGGAACCAAAAGAGGAGAGGGGATTTATCTCCACATGCTGATTTGAGTTTGGATGATGAAAATCACACACATCTAGATGTTGTTTCATTCTATGATGTACTAGAAGACTTGGTTGCAAAAGAAGCAAATGTCACATCCCAAAGAGGTAAGATTGCTAAGTGATCTTTTTGACTTACTGATGTTAGATTTCTTGTTAAGGATTTCTCTTACGATGTGTTATTGTTCGAATTGTAAGATATATGTTGGCTGATGAAGGGATCAGAGTCATATGCATGGTTATAATAGTTCGTAAGTAGTAGATCAGATTACACTATGTGTCAACCTGTTTATTTCGAAGCAAAATAAGCTTCAAAATGATAAAAGATCCTTTCAACGGCATGCCAAAAAATCACTAAGACAGAAAGTCTTTTATGATTGTCAAAAAGACATTAGAAAAATCGCGCATGAAACTACAAAAAAAAGCTAAGATATTAGATGATTGGATTGGAATAGAAAGAAATAAGATACAGATTGTGAACATTGACTGAGAAACTATTATTTAGTTTCTCAAATGATTATTAGACTTTATATTGATGTAGTCAGATGGAATGAAATTTAAATCTAAGCCTTGTAAGATAGATAATATAAGGCTGAGGGCGAACAAAAGAGTATCACCTTCCACATGATCACTCTGGGATTCAGAGTGAACCCTAACCCTAGAAATCCAAGCTAACCCAACCCAACGAATCCATAGCAAACTTTAACTCAACAAATCTAGAGCAAACCCCGCTCCCGAAATCTAGAGCAAACCAACCACTAGAAATATTCAGAGCTGAACCTAGAATCTGGATAATTCATAGCCAAATTAACTATGAAGAAAGGTTCACTTTTTCAAAGTGACCAAATAAAGATTAGTCTATTCATTATGAACAGGAAAAGTGAACTTTTCAAAATTTTCTCTGGCATTGGAAAGCAAATTAGTCTGAAAGTAAATTACATGATTTTTTATTCTTTTAAATTATTAGATCTAGATTCTAGTTATTCTATTATTTGCTCTTTTATCCGTCCACCTAGAACTTATTTAATTTTACCCAAGCATTTTATCACTATTCAATCTAGGGATGTAGAAGAAATATACTGGTATAAATGTAGGTATTATGAATATGGTTATAGAGATTTTTGAAATACCGTTGAATCCTCTAGTGACACACCTCGTCTCATATGAGATGAATATTACACACGTGTAACCTTTTACCCATATTAATCGAGACAAAGCTATCTATATGTTATCATGGTTTAAATGTTCGTTTTCTAGAGAAACATATGAGAGTTTCGGATCGTAGATTAATCAGCAAGGGACACGTCCACTTGTTCTGCTCTTTTTTATTGATCCACATGGTAAATTTTTCTTTTTTTCTTGTTACCTTAGCATTTTAACACTATTCAATCTTGGGATGTAAAAATGCGTATACTGGTATAGATATTGACATTATGAGTTCTATTACAAGGATTTTTCGAATCATCTAGTGACACGTCCTCTCATCTGCAGTCTAATATTGCACATGTGTATTTATCCATATTAACCTCGAGAAAGTTACATGAATGCTATTTCAATTTACATATTCATTTGCTAAGGAAAATATGTGAGTTTTTGATCATAAAGACTAATCATCGAGGTCCACGTCCGCTTGTTTTGCACATTCTTATTAGTTTTTTGAGCCCTCTAAATATTATTTTGGAATTTCGGATCTAAAGCAGTATGTAAATCACGTCAGAGATCCGTGTGCTCACTTTGAGAGGTCAGCATTGGCATGAATCATGTCATGTACTCCTCCTATCACTATATAATATGAGAATGCATCTCCAAAAGCATTCGAGTTTGAGTTCACTCTAGAGCCTCGTCTTACAGTAGTCGTCTTTAATAATCAAGAATCATACATTGCTATGTTGACTACGAAAACTGACAATCAAAGATGACGCAGTCACAATGGAGATCGCTATAATCTTTTCTACACTTGATATACCTCTCAAAACAATACTAACGTCACATGGTATGTATTTGTTCTAGTTGTCACTAACAAAATCCGAGACCTATACTAGATATTATTGTCAGATACAACTCCACAGAAAAACAACAAAGTTTAACACATTGTAGGTTAAGATCTAAAGTTCAACCTTCTCTTAAACTTGCCACGTATGCATAATCCTAAGATTTCTACTTACATGTCAAATTTCAAAAAGTGCTGAGGGCTAGATCTCCTACCACAATTAATATAGTATCACATAAATTTACACGTACTTATAATCTCAGATTCAAAGCTACATCGCCTACTTCAACTCAAACTTCTTGTGCCAGTAACCACAAGGTAAACTCAATGCTCATGAAAATTCAGCAGATTTGATTGTGCGGAGCACCCTCCATAAATCGTCAAACTTGCTGCTCCAGATTGAAAGTTGTACCCCTCCGTCTTCAATTTGTCGTAATGTGCGATCCGCAAAACATCTAGTAATGAAATTTGGAGTCACAGCTTCAACAACTGATAGGCTACGAGCACTGAAATTTTATTTCAATCAGACGGTGCACTCACTGAATCTCACCAATTTCGTATAGAAAGTTATGTAGTTCTCTCACTCCACGAACTTCAGATGGTCATAACTCATGCCATGAACCTCCAATTTCAGCAAAATTTGAGCGCAGGTTGCTCCTCCCGTCAAGAGCTCTCCACCCATGTCCTCAAATCTCTCAAATTCTCTATAAAATTGCATGTTCCTTCCAGAGCGCTTCTCTTAGATTGATAACAACTTATCCTCACTTTTTGATAGACAAACAATGGATAACTTCAGTAGTACCGTCCAGCTCTCGCAAACCATATGTGTCATTGTCATGTATGATAACAACAACATAAAGACCGAACCAACGTCGTGCAAACTTCTTGATAGTGTTGTGTTGGTATCCAAACTGTTGTCATATACTATGACCTAGTCACCTTCTCAGATCGGCTTCTTTTGTAGTCGATGTGTCTTGTCGAATAACTCATTTTTCTTCCACCTCGCCTCCTTGAGTTTGACAAATGCTTCTTCTATGTAGTCCTCACGCCGCTCAAGTTGCTGAATCCGTAGTATCAATAGTCCCTCCCTATCAAAACCATCCTCCCAAGAAGACATACCCAAGTATGAACATCTCTTTATGCTGACATGATAGATTTTTGCTCGATCATTAATTCTATAGGCATGTAACTTATGACAGTACTATGCGTAGTTTTATTAGCCCACAATGTGAAAAGAAGAAGTCTAGATCAGTCACCATGGCATTCCTTGCATGCTTTCACCAATGCTTGGATCATTGGTGGATACTCTCCTTCACTTTTCCCGTTTGCTTCTGGATTCATTAAAATGGTCAACTTCAATCATATCTAATATAGATGCAGAACTCACCGTTTTTCACATCTTTCATGACGTGGAAGGATTTGTTCCAACACTTGGAGGGATCGTCGATGGACGATTATCACGAGTTAAGACGAAACTACAATGTAGAAACTGAGTTGTGGAGACAACATTGGTCTCTCAACTATGTTTCTATCACTACTAGCGCAGTTTCAAGAAGTGTAGCACATGCGAGTTCGGATGCCAGTAGCAGTGGTATATCGACGGATGGTGGAGTACCTACTACCAGCGGTGCGTTCAATAATAATGGAGCAAATGGTAGTATGAGCGGGATACCACCAAGGTTTAACCATCTGGTTCAGTTCTTCTAGTGTTTGAGGAAGAACTATCATGATGCGTTGATCGACAAGTTGAGGAGTCTACATGAGTTTCAGCGGAAGACTGGAGAGAGCCTACATGAGGCGTCTACTCGCATGAGACTAATGATCAGCGTTATCCAAGGGGTGATGGAAGCACAAGCAATCCAGTTCTGGTATGAGATACTGGACTGAGAGTTATGAATGAGAGTTAGAGATGTGACTCTTCTTAGAGACACCGCTTCTACGTTGACGGTTGTCATTGGTCTGGTTGAGTAGATGGAGCTCAACATGGTGGAGAAGAGAGTGATGACTGCTAGGTTCAGCAGGGAGGCACCACATGGAGCGACCACCTCTTTTCGAGGATCACCAGCTATGCAACAGCGTGATTATGGTGGTGATAGAGATCATGCTGACCACTCACGATCTCAAAGAGGTGTTGGAGGACTCCCTAAAAGTCCATGCCGTCCTTCTCTAGTCAGTAGCAAGTGGGTCCTTGCTGGACATGTGATGGTCCTCATCAGCAGAAAGACTGCCTAGAGAGAAAAGGTGAGTATGAGACGTCTTTGACGTCTCAAGCGGGGCCTAGGCAATGAGATTGCGTACGACTAGGTCATAGTAATGACCGTTGTTTTGATCTCCAACTCGAGTTACGACAACAGAATGTTGATCGTGGACGAGGGGCTAGTAGACAAGCCAAACTTCCTCAATCATTCACGTTATTGGATGCGTTGAGATCACATCTATGGTTCTTAAACGATCTACTGATGATGCAGTGGAGTTGGAGACATCAAGATCAAGGATTGAGAGTGATGTGAGTCAACCTTCGAAGTCTGTGGATATGATGTCAAACCCGATGTTGGAGATGGCTATCTCAGTTCTACAAGCCTCACTATTTTCAGCCACGAATATGAAGACAGTGGGAGCCAGCTTGACTCTAGTGTTGCAGTTGGCGGCCACGCTCAATGAGAGTGAGGATGTACTTACTTCTAGTGCTGAGGTGGTTCAGCGAGAGACGATAGATGTGTCCATGAAGTCGAGAATCAAGATGGTTATCCGTGGTACTTGGCAAGCGGCAGCTGGCAGGTTAGATGAGTTATCAGCTAGGCCGACAATCGACCGTGCTGGTTTGGAACCATGTGTTAGACAACAGAAGTTATATCTTCTATTTGGTGGCACCTTCAAAGAAGATGTATCGACTGCAGAAAGTTTTGTTATACTCTAGAGCCCAACCGTTGATGTTGAGGAAGATGGCATGTATTGGTTTGGGTTTGAGGAAGTCTGAGTTGGAGAGATGTCCATTCCAGCTGCATACATCTCTAAGACGGTCAAGAGGTACAACTCTACACATGAGTTGCAAGATGCTGACGATGAGAGTTTGATCAGATCATCCCACATATGACTCTATGGTGAAGGCCAAGGCCATCGTTACGGTCATGAAGTCTTATGACGTATTGGTTGGAGGTGCTGTGTTATACCCTATGGAGTTCGTGATCGACCATTGGACAGAGACAACATCTTATAGACCAAGTTGGCAGTCCGGTGAAGAACGAGTGAGTCGCTTATCAGTGCAGTTTAGTGCTAGAGTTGAGACAACGGAGTCTACACCAGGGACGATGACATCCGTTGCAGGGTTCAGTTCGATCATTACTTGGTCGAGTGAGTTGTTAGAGAGAAAATCATGCGGAGGACACTCCGGTCTTGGAGGAGATGAGAGACATGTCTAGCATGACTATGGTAGTATCATCTGCCTTGGATGTTTCACTATGGAGTTCAAGTGAAGAGTTGCAGCAATATGCTGATCGGTTGATGCTTGGAGTGAAACCTTTGTACCACCTGTAGGGGAACAAAGGGTTGTTCTTGCTGCTGACCATGTGACCTTATCATTGTTGGATACGACTCTCATTGTATGACAGTATTCTGAGGAGGGTGTGCTCGAACGACTTGGATATCGATTAGTCCACACGTTGTCGTGTCGTGGACCGACTCCTACCTGAAATTCAAACTTCAATGCTTGTCGTTCCAAAGACACTCATGAGAAGACAAGTTAGGCCCCTGCTTACGGGCTTTTGGCGCCATTTTGGATCTCCACTTTCATCACATCAGTGGATAGAGCTCCTTGTCAGCACTCCATAGGCACTACGTCTACTTCATTTGAACGCATAGTGGAGAAGTTGCAAGACTCGAAAGATGGAGAAAACAAGTTAGGCCTCAGCTTACGAGCTTTTGGCACCATTTCGGATCTTTGCTTTCATCGCATCAGTGGATAGAGCTCCTTGTCACCACTCCATAAGCACTTTGTCTACTTCGTTTGGACGCCTAGTGGAGAAGTTACAGGACTCGAAAGATGGAGAAAACAAGCTAGGCCCCAGCTTACGGGCTTTTGGCACCATTTCGGATCTTCGCTTTCATCGCATCAGTGGATAGAGCTCCTTTTCAGCACTCCATATGCACTTTGTCTACTTCGTTTGGACGCCTAGTGGAGAAGTTATAGGACTCGAAAGATGGAGAAAACAAGCTAGGCCCCAGCTTACGGGCTTTTGGCACAACTTTGGATCTTCACTTTTATCGCATAGATGGGTAGAGCTCGTTGTCAACTTTTCATAGGCATCTTGTTTACTTCGTTTGGACATCTAGTGAAGAAGTTATACGATTCAAAAGAAGGCAATATCAAGCTAGGCCTTAGTTACCTGCTGACTTGGTATTTAAGGCTTCAGGCGTTATATCAAAGACGCAAGGGGCCTGCTTCATTCATTACGACAGAACTTCGTACGTACAGAGACTGTTACAAGGGGGCAGCTTAGGGGTTAGCTTGCATCTACGACATGTCAACGGACAGTTCAGGAGATTTAGAGGTCCAATGCAAGCGCGCAAGGCGTCGTTGGATTCAGATCTGTGCAGGCTATGCACTGGTTCAAACGGTTTGGGAAGAGACGGATCGGGGAATGTGTACTGAGAGAAATTGAGACGCAGGAAGGAGATTTGAAGTTTTCAGTTACCTCTGAAGGAGAGTTGGACCGTTCGGGCCGTTCCAGAGTCCAAACTTGTTGTCCTTGGATCCATCGGGATCAGAACACAGAGTTCTACAAGAAATTGAAGACGATACGAAGTTTCATCGGGCGGTTTGGGAGTTCTGAGTGAAATTGGCTCGTAGGGAAGCGCTTGCATTTTCGTTCGTCTACGACTTGAGGTTGGGTTGTTCTTCGCGATCGGTGAGCCAAGCTCTTCGTTCTTGGTGCCTACGCGATCAAGGAGTCTTCATCTATGCATAGGAGAAGTCTGTACATGAATTGGATTGTTGGTTTGGGTGTGGTGAGCGAGTTTAAGCCGTAGGGAGTCGATTTACGTCAGTTTTTGGTAACCTGCGATCAAATTTCTCGTGTGGTTTTGCAAGGGGAACTCTAAATGGCTTGTTTGGAGTTTCGTTGGGTTCGTGATAGCTAGATCTATCTGCCAGGGAAGACGGATATCAGTTTAGACGATTCGTTTGTGCGATGTGTGCGGTTTTAAGCCGCAAGGAGGAGTTTTTGAAAGTTCGATCACCTGCGATCGAAAATCGGCGATATCTCGGCTGTTGGGAATCGGATCTGAAGGTTTCTTGGGTTAACAGAGTCAGCGGAGGAGACTCTATCGACATCTTAAGTCCGTTCGGCGAAAGGAGGAAGTTCTCATATAGGCCTTTTTTGATTTCTTCGCTATGGGTTTTGCTCTTTTGAGTTCGTTAGAGTTCTGGTTGGCTATATACAGCTTGTGGTAGCTAGCTTTAGCTAAGAAGTTGTACATGGATGTGGTTTGGACTTGGGTTTGGATCGGGTGATATTGTTGTGGCTCTGCTTGTTAGCAAAGGGAAGTTTCTCTTGCTTTGAGCTTTTTGGGTGACGGTTGTGATTCAGGGGTTGTTTTTACGGGCTTTGAAACAGGTTACAGACCGCTCTGGTCCGTTTTTCAGTTTTGTGCTCTTAGGAGAAAGAAACGGCAGTGTACATACATTTGGAGTTGGAATATATCGCAGCGTTCATTTTCGTGGTTGTTTTTCTCTGTCTTATCTCTGTTTCAACACACAGCATCTCCACAGCCAGGAACCTCGCATTTTCCTGGACATCCTGCACGCAAAATCCGACGCGATATCGGTGGTAAACTCGACGTGAAGGTCCGGGGTGGAGATATTTGTGTGTTAGAACTGAACAGAAGAGATCAAGAATCATGAACGAGGATGAAGATGGATATGTTTGTTGGGGAGGACGCTGCGGACCTGGGATGATGGACTTGTAGATGGTTTGGGATCATGAGAGGATGGGACGAGCCATGACTATGGACGGGATGGACGGATCAGAGGGGATACTAGGGGTGCAGTTGGATGCAGCAACTGCACGTTTGTTTCAAGCATTCACTTTGTTTTTGCGACAAGAGCAAGGGAACCAACAAAAGGAGGCTTTGGGGACAAAGGTGCTTCGAAGGGTGATCGACAAGCTCGATCTATTTGATGGGAGAGACATCTCAGACTACTTGAGATGTTACAAGATGGAGATGGATTTGGATCGGGTCCCGGAGAAGGAGATAATCGAGACGTTCGAACTCGCTGCGGTGCTTGAGATAAGGGAGCATGTGAAGGGTCTAACAAAGTGTTTTGGGAGGAACTGGGATACATTTTCACATGATGGAGGAATATTTCTTGGAAACCTCAGATCGAGTAACCAAGAAATCATTTTTGGGATGGATCAACCGACCTAGCAAGGGTTTACAGCTTACAGAGCTGTTAAAGGAATTTGAGAGACAATTCTCTCAACTACCTCGGGTGGACAAGCTAACCTTGGAGAGCTACAAGACGGAGCTGTTTCTTCAAGCTGCGGATGAACCATGGCAGGAACAGTTGGAGCTACTTTTGGAGGATGGGGATGAAAAAGAAGGGTTGACACAAAATTGGGAGGTTGTGCATGAAGCGGTTGAGCTTCTTGTCTGGAGACATACAAGAGAAATGGTTACAAGGTTGACACCTGCAGCGTTGACTTCATCAGTTCGAATAGTATATGAGGTTCAACCTCCAGTTGTGTTTGTAGAGGAGAAGGATCCAACCATCGAGGACCTACAGCAAAAGATGCGAGATCTACAAGCTAAGGTTTCTAAGTTGGAGGATAAAGGATCGTCGACCAAGATGGAACTTGTACCCAAACCAGCTTGGCATCACTGCCTGTGGTGTGATGGTACTGACCATCAGCGAGATGATTGCATCGACTTTGTAGAGTCTTTGCAACGAGAGGTTATTTTTTGGGAGGATGGAAATGTTGCATTCACAAATACGGGTACTCTCCTTCAAGCCAACGTTGGTAAAGGGGGGATCAAGAAGTTTGTGGATGATTACTTTGAGGCACATGCAGTTGTAGCTATCGAAGCTACAAGTTATGGTGCTAGGGTGGAGGAGATTGAGCATGATCTCCATATGGATGATTTGGATGAGCACGAGGATCTAAGCGAACTCAGGTTGGATACTGCATCCACGATGCAATGCGAAAAGAAGGATCAACAAGATATTTCTTCAGGGAGGCTAGCTCAGGAGGATAGGATTCAACAGGAAACTATTCTTCCTGAATAGGCAATGGAGGACGATCCTTCACAACCGGAGGAGATGGTTGGGATGCAGACAGTGGACATGGTTGATCTGGTTGCAAACATACAACAACCAGATATTAATACAATGATGGATGTGAAGGGAGGTTGGGAGGAGCGCATTCGAGATGTGAAGATTGGGTTCTTATCATGGGAGGTCTTGGATGCGACGACAAGGGAAGTCCATGATGCTTACATCGGCTTCATCAAGGACGGACATGCTGAGGACGAAGGAGAGTGGACGTATGCTCTCGAGGCTACGGATATAGGATGATGGGGAAGGATGGCTTACAGGGGAGAAGCCATTGTTAAAGGTGATTATGCTTGAGAGGTTGTGAAAGTTTACATGTGATTAGGGTTGAGAGGATGAGACTTGGGAGGTTGTAAAGATTTTCAGAAGAAGAGATCAGGGAGGATGATGATTGAGGAGGATACCATTGTACAGCGAGACAATGATGGTTGCGGTTGAGGATTTTGGTGTAGCAGTGTGGTTCTTATTTTTCAGAAAACAGAAAAGAAGAGTTGGATACATACGATGACATGTACAGACTTGAGGTTGAGGGTTACTGTCAAGATATGCGGTGATGATTGGGAGGATGGGTGATGTCTACTACGACACTTGGGTCACAAACCTCGACGGTGAGGTTCTATAGGGCAGATGGAAGACATTTCTATGGTATGATGGGTTATTCTTTCTATGTCTTCGCATATTGAAAGATGGAGGGGGTGATTGGATGGGAGGTTCGAGGTGAAGGTCGATAAGCATGGATCTAGGGAGGATAATGACAGGATAACAACTTCAAGATGACGATCAGGTTGCAACCTTGAGGATGAGGTTGACTGAGATGGGAGAGAGGATGACAAGATGAAAACGAGTGTGCGTGCCGGTCCACTCCTTGGTTGGTATCTTTGGTGCATACCGGAGGATGCACAAGTTTGGAAGGGGTGGATGTCGTGTCGTGGACCCGCTCCTACCTGAAATTCAAACTTCGATGCTTGCCGTTCCAAAGACACTCCTGAGAAGACAAGCTAGGCCCTTGCTTACGAGCTTTTGGCGTCATTTTGGATCTCCACTTTCATCACATCAGTGGATAGAGCTCCTTGTCAGCACTCCATAGGCACTACGTCTACTTCGTTTGAACGCCTAGTGGAGAAGTTGTAGGACTCGAAAGATGGAGAAAACAAGTTAGGCCTCAACTTACGGGCTTTTGGCACCATTTCAGATCTTCGCTTTCATCGCATCATCGGATAGAGCTCCTTGTCAACACTCCATAGGCACTTCGTCTACTTCGTTTGGACGCCTAGTGGAGAAGTTATAGGACTCGAAAGATGGAGAAAACAAGCTAGGCCCCAGCTTACGGGCTTTTGGCACCATTTCGGATCTTCGCTTTCATCGCACCAGTGGATAGAGCTCCTTGTCAGCACTCCATAGGCACTTTGTCTACTTCGTTTGGACGTCTAGTGGAGAAGTTACAGGACTCGAAAGGTAGAGAAAACAAGCTAAGCTCCAGCTTACGGGCTTTTGGCACAACTTCGGATCTTCACTTTTATCGCATAGATGGTAGAGCTCGTTGTCAGCTTTTCATAGGCACCTTGTTTACTTCGTTTGGATATCTAGTGAAGAAGTTATGCGATTCGAAAGAAGGCAAAATCAAGCTAGGCCTTAGTTACTTGCTGACCGGGTATTTGAGACTTCAGGCGTTATATCAAAGACGCAAGGGGCCTGCTTCATTATTGTGACAGAACTTCGTACGTACAGAGACTGTTACAAGGGGGCAGCTTAAGGATTAGCTTGCTACGACATGTCAACGGACAGTTCGGAAGATTTGGAGGGCAAGGCGTCGTTGGGTTCAGATCTGTGCAGGCTACGCACTGGTTCAAATGGTTTGGGAAGAGACGGATCGGGGAATGTGTACTGAGAGAAATTGAGACGCAGGAAGGAGATTTGAAGTTTTCAGTTACATGTGAAGGAGAGTTGGACCGTTCGGACCGTTCCGGAGTCCAAACTTGCTCTCTTTGGATCCATCGGGATCAGAACACCGAGTTCTACAGGAAATTGAAGACGATACGAAGTTTCATCGGGCGGTTTGGGAGTTCTGAGTGAAATTGGCTCGCAAGGAAGCGCTTGCGTTAAGTTTTTCGTTCGTCTGCGACTTGAGGTTGGGTTGTTCTTCGCGATCGGTGAGCCAAGCTTTTCGTTCTTGGTGCCTATGCGATCAGGAAGTCTTCATCTACGCATAAGAGAAGACTGTACGTGAATTGGATTGTTGCTTTGGGTGTGGTGAGCGAGTTTAAGCCGTAGGGAGTCGATTTACGTCAGTTTTTTGTAACCTGCGATCAAATTTCTCGTGTGATTTTGCAAAGGGAACTCCAAACGGCTTGTTTGGAGTCTCGTTGGGTTCGTGATAGCTCTATCGATCTGCCAGGGAAGATGGATGTCAGTTTAGATGATCCGTTTGTGTAGTGGGTGCGGTTTTAAGCCGCGGGGAGGAGTTTTTGAAGGTTCGATCACCTGCGATCAAAAATCGGCAATATCTCGGCTGTTGAGAGTCGGATCTGAAAGTTTCTTGGGTTAATGTGTATGCGGAGGAGATCCTATCGACATCTTAAGTCCGTTCGGCGAAAGGAGGAAGTTCTCAGATAGGTCTTTTTCGGTTTCTTCGCTACGGGTTTTGCTCTTTTGAGTTCGTTAGAGTTCTGGTTGGCTATATACAGCTTGTGGTAGCTAGCTTTAGCTAAGAACTTGTACATGGATGTGGTTTGGACTTGGGTTTGGATCGGGTGATACTGTTGTGGCTCTGCTTATTAGCAAAGGGAAGTTTCTCTTGCTTTGAGCTACGCTTCCGTGTTTTTGGGTCAGGGTTGTGATTCAGGGGTTGTTTTTAAGGCCTTTGAAGCAGGTTACAGACCGCTCTGGTCCGTTTTTCAGTTTTGTGCTCTTAGGAGAAAGAAACGGCAGTGTACATACATTTGGAGTTGGTATATATCGCAGCGTTCGTTTTCGTGGTTGTTTTTCTCTGTCTTGTCTTTGTTTCAACACACAACATCTCCACAGTCAGGAACCTCGCGTTTTCCTGGACATCCTTCACGCAAAATCCGACGCGATAACGTGCGGAGAGTTTGGATGAGATAATCACTTAAGGAGTCTTCTCGTGTGTTCCTAAAGCATTTGTGAGTCCTTCGGTTAAAATTATCAGTCATGAGAAAAAGTTTGAATCAGTAGAAAGCCAACGCGAGTAAGAGTGCAGTCATACGTCTGAGAATCAGAAGGAGCTTAATTATGTTTTGAACATGACATGCAGCAGTACTCAAGCTGTAACCAACACCTTCATTTGTAGTTCGGGATCCTAGACATATGAGCTAGTTCTTGTGTTGAACATTAGATTCTTGTGTTGAATGTTCGATAAGCTAAATTTGTTGTTTATCATTGACGACCTAAGGCACGTTGGTATATATGTATCTCTTTTTCTGTCTCTGATCTGAACACTCTTTGAATGTGTTTGATGCTAAATGTGCGTGCAAAGTTTGAATGCAATGGTTTCAAATGCTCGTAGAATACCCAGGCTGAACTGATTTTGAAGAAAGTTGGACAGAAATTATAAGTTATATATAGTGCTCAATCAACGTGGCACTGGACAAACTGCGAGCTTGCAAGCATTTTTCCTCATGTTTCTAGGTATTAGTGATAAGAACGTACTACATGCTAATTCCAAGTACTAGCATGTAGTACCTATTCTGTTTCTTGACACATGGCTTAGTTTTAGAATGCACCTTCTTAAATTCTATAACAGAAAAGTACAGAGTGATATAAAGTCCATGACCCGGTTCTTGTCATTGATGATAAATTCAACAAGGGTGTAACTGCATGCTCTTGAGTCTCCAGTTGGACATTAACCTAAACTTAACAAGTAAAGTTAGCTCCCAACCGCAAAACTTTGCTCATCCAAGCTTCATGTGGAAAATGTATTTAAAATAACCTGGAGAGCGTATGCTTAACGCCTGCCATGTGAAGGCTGCATTACGTTCAAGATTCGGGAGCTTTGGAGGTCCTACTTGATGAGAAAGAAATGTTAAAGACATAAAGGCAAGACACAAGAAGATTTAAAACGTTTGAAGATAATGCCTTTAGTTACTAGTATATTGTAAGAAGAGCATCTGACTTCCCCAAGAAGAGAGAGTAACTAGAGAGAGATTTCAGTTACTGGCTGAACTAAGTACACAGTCATCGTAAAAGCAGTTTGAGACTGCAGCTGAATCCAAAAACTAATTTTCAAGGAAGTTCTGTGCGGGAATGTCTCAATGATCTTGAACAAAAAGTCAGAGTTTGCACTAAAACAGTCATACGATTGTGCACAGTTGTATCTTTGTTCTTAACGTATCGACATAGTCTGCACTACAACACTGCTCTATGCGAGACTACATGCGTTACACCCGATGACTTGGATCAGTCTCTTGTACATGGATGTACGAGAGAACTCAAAAGGGTCATTGCTTTGTAATGAGCTCCTCCGGCTGAAAGCCATCCATGTTTTTGAAAAAATTCTGACTATGCATTCTAGAGTTAGTTTCGGTTCAAAGTAGTTAAATTCACCTAATATGCATTCCATACATTGCAGTATTCATAGAGACCAAGCAACTCCATTGGACCATAGAAACCATAGGCGTCATCATAATTCATTCTAAATGCATCGATTGAAATTTATTCGATGATAACTTTCTCTAGATGTCATAGTATGGGGTATTGAGCAGCAGTCGCGACCTTCACCAGACACTCCCAATCGGACCTAAAGAGTTTACTTACATCGTTGAAGGATATTGTAAAACAATTTAAAATTTCACCCTCGATTGTATTACGCCGCATACACTTTCAATCGAAACACTTCATCCACATGTACACCATACCAAAAGCACTCTTTCTCGGATGTCCACGTCACTAAGAACTTCAACGTGTACATAAAGTTTACTTAATGTTGTATTTTCTGCTTTTTCATAAAAAGAGGCGGTGGAACGTAATGGATTCCGTACCTGAAACCATATTTTGAATCACTTCACTGCTTCGAAATCCGGTTATGTCGCGATTCTCGTTAAAATTTGAGTTTCCATTACTATGGACGGCGTATAATTCTGCAGTGTGTGATAACATGATTGTACCCAGTTGCCCACTTCATAGCCTTCAGGGTGAGGAACCTATATGCTAGTGCTCATCATGCATCTGTACATGTAGTGCACAGCACCTGTAATGCTTTGCATTATGTGACGGTATCAGTATGGGAATTTAGACTTGTGTCTTTTCCTTCCACTGGACTGTTCTACATCTTCGAACGAGGGGGTTTAGCCATCGAATAAAATAGAAACTCATCGATGTACAAGGCCTTGCTGAACAGGATATTCAGACAGGCACGAAGCTCGGTTATTAGGAACCGAAACAGAAGTACCGAACGGATAGCCGCTCTACAGGTCCAGAGGTTGGAAAACAGTTCGGGAGCAGCTGTGAATTACGATCAAAAGTTCCATAACATCGACTTCAGTTCACGAGTTGGACGCCGGCCACTTCTCCAAAGTGAAACCGAGAGCCATCGTCAACTGCAAGCGACGTCTTCAGGGCTGATATATAGGAGATATGTATATGCAGGTTGCGTGAAACAACCGACCATGCACACTGAACACATAAGCTGCTCTGGGACGGTCCTTCATGATTAGTAGGCGGAAATAGTACCAGGTGCTTCAGTATTATTACCGGCGGCAGAAATTCAGGCACTACTATGTAGTTAAAACTGGAAGAAATTAGCGCACTTCTTCTTGTCAGTTAAATTCCTATCTAAGTATTATGTGTATACCACCTTTCGTTCCTCATGCTTCTGAGTACAAGCCCAAGATTACCTCCAGCATACATCCCAAATTCATCTCGACTTTAAGCTTAACAATCTATCAGTTAGAAATCTACTGGACCAGTTCAATGATGACAGCCAGAAGCTCGCCCACAACGAGTAATCGTGCGGAATCTTAGGCCTCTCAAACTCGGAGGAGCGCTAGCACATTGCAAGATCTGGATTCCTTGCAAGGCGTCCTCGGTGGAAGCTCAGGGCTTTTGCGGTGCTCCTCCGGACTTGTTGTTTGTCAAATTGAGTGTAGTGAGAGATCCCATGTTTTTGATACACGATGGGTAAGAATCCAGAAGGTTATTTCTCAGAACGAGGATGTTGAGCTTGCTCAGATTACAGAGTTCCTGACGGATGGGTCCGATGAGGTTGCACCCGTCAATGACCATCATGTGAAGGTTAGAAAGGCCTCCCAAGGTGGTGGGGAGTTGGCCGTTAGAGGCCAATGTTGGTCATGTTGAGAGACTCAAGAGCGCCCAAATCTCCCAAGCCGGAGCATATGACGTAGGCTTGTCCAGCAGGATAGACGGTTGGAATGTCCGTCTGCGTGATGCTGAGGTCGATCACTCGACCAGCGCTGTTGCAGGTGACTCCCGCCCACTGGCAACAGTTGCTTCCTTCTTGCCATCTAGCGAAAGCGCTTCCTACTTGCCAAAGCTCACGTGAGAAGTACAACAAGGCACTACTGTCCGTGGCGCTGCACGTCTGGCCATATGTGATCTCAGCAGCTACTGACAGGAAAAGAAGTAGCGTCCAGAATCGAGCGTAACCCATCTTTGGCAGCAGCAACTTGTGCACACGAGCTTAGATCGGCGCTTGATGAGTAAGTAGGATTGCAGACAGCAGACACGCATGATAAGACAGTCATCAGAATTTCATACATCAAACTTCGAAAACATGTGAAAGCAGCACGACCGTAACGACTTTTCAACAGGCGGAAGGTCGAGGCAGGATCAGGATCAAGTGTATCGAAAATCATGAATTCTTCAGCTTCCGTGTCTAGACACATACGGTTGAAATGTCTTGAGAAGAACAGTGTGCATGCTCTCTTGACTCTCAATGACCTAGCATTCTCAGGGCACGTCCGGTCTAGGAATTTCCATGTATGTGGAGGAGAGTGATGCGCATTGTACTATGCACGTAAGTTCACCTCAACCAAGTACAATGCTGCTCTCTTCTAATCTACCAGTAGTGTCCATTCGAAGTTATCAATGAGATAAATAGCAATGGCCTCTGCAACGACATCGCAACCTAGCGCCCGATAACGTGTGTCTCGTTCTGCCAACAAGTAGCGTAGATACTCGTTGTGCCATACGTGGTCGCAGAGGTGGAAGTTCAGGTTCACTTCTAACCCCTTCAAGAAATCTGTAACCTGCACATAATTTGCAAGCATCCTCTTGGGACAACGTAAGGATTGTTGGGAGGAACAATCAAACGCCATTGTAGTAGGGTAGAGGTCTCCCTTGTCAGTCAAATTTCACTCCTGCCTCATGTACTTCTTGAACGGTTTTCATGGCAGCTTTTGCATCTACAACTGCCAAGCTCCTCGTCTTCTTTCTGGTTCGACTGATTTCTTCGATGATGCCTAACCGAGCCTTTTCTGCTTCGCTCTTTGTAGCATCCAACTGTAATTCCAACTCCTGCTTTTCCTTCAGCATGTCCTGCATCTCCTTGTTGGCTACTTTTGCCTCAATAGTCTTCAATCTAATTAAGGTCTCGAAATGTGCTCTTTGTCCAAAAACTTCTTTAGCTTTCAGAATCATGTCTTGACCGTCTGCCAGTGATTTCTGCAGCACCAACTCTTTTTCTCGAGTGAGATTCTCCTCGTGTTTTGCACAGAGCACCACCAAATCCTTCTCCAACTTCTCCTTTTGCCTTTCTACTCTTACTTCTCTCGCTTATATTTTCTAGGTCTGACTCCAAGCAACTCGAGCCAGTCTATAGCTTTTGGTTCTGGTTCTTAGCTTCCAAGTTAGAAAGTTTCATCTCAGCATCCTCCCATTCCTCTCGTGTTTTGGTTAGCTCGGACTCAAAATCCAAAGCTTTCGCACGAACGATCTCTAGCTCAACGGTCACATCTTCTAATGCTCACTTTGCTTCATCTACATTGTCTATCAATTGCTCCCTTTCACATACGTAATAATAATTTATTAACCCCCACATAATCTGCATTGAAATCCTCGTCAAATTCTGTTTCTGCAGTTTGCAGATGGATTTATCGACGATCTCGTAGAAGAAGTGAGACTAGTCAAACCCGTAAGAATGAAATCTACCCAGTCAAGGATGCTTCGGATCGACAATCATTGCAAGCGGACGCGAGAACGAGCCATGACCCACATCTGCTCACATCTGTATTCAAAAGCTTGCTCATGTGCTGACAGACCTCAACAAACTTCTGTTGTTTCTCTGGCTGCTCGTCGTCCCACATGTCAAACTCTTTGAAGTGGAAACCTCCCAGTTGATGGAACGCGTAAGGATAGTTCCTGTTGCTGTGATTCACTTGTTGTGAAAGAAATGCATCGCCGACAGAATTACATCCGCGTAATTCCTCTCCCTCCACACCCACCCAGGTCCTCGAACTTGAAGTGACAGCATAAGACTTCACCGCATATCTAGAGTTCAAGCACATTGCGGAGAAGGATAATCCGATGGTTTACATAGTCTCGCTTGTAAGACTTCACCGCATATCTAGAGTTCAAGCACATTGCGGAGAAGGATAATCCGATGGTTTACATAGTCTCGCAAGCGAGGTACGATGGAGAGGAAGAGATGATGGATAACACGGATAACGTGGATGTAGAGTTCTATACTATTGCATATACAAGGAGGGTGAACAAATTTTTTATCCAAAGTTTATATGAAAGAAGTTTGCTAGATATTGAGAGATATCTCAGTATTCTAACCAAACAAGCTGGTTGGAGTGATGAGCAATTCAAAAGGTTCGTAGGAAGGCCTGAGGGTTTTCATTACAAGATGAGTTTTTTTAGAAACAACCAAAGCAGAAGAGTGGATTATCGTTGCGAATAAAGAGGTTCAACAAAAATTGCTTAACGAGTTTCATGAGAGTTTGTGAATAGGACTTAGAGCGATTTGGAGCACCTTTACCAAACTGAAGGAGCAATACTGGTGGAAAAATATGTGTAAAGATGTGATATCTTTCGTGGAGAGATGCGTAACATGTTAGATGTACTCAAACATTCGACATCGAGATGGGTTACATCTTATATATCTGTTGACGTTTCTTAAACGAGTTGAGACTTGGTGATCATGTCAGTGGGTTGTGGCAAATGAGATATCTGATTGTCATCGATTAGTCTAATTTTCTTGAACATGATAACTTACCTTGAGATTTACTATCAGTGTCTTTAGAAGAGTATCACGTTCAAATAAGACACAACAAACTACACAAATGTGCACAAACGTATTTATACACGTCGTTTATATACTAAATGTTTACGCACAAGACAACATGGTCTGTACAAGATGAACAACCAGTCTCCTTCTCTTTTGACAGCTGAAGTCAACTCGATGGAGGATAACGGTCAAGCTATTTTGTGGCACAAGTGTTTGAGTCACTTAAATTTCCACAGCCTAAATTTCCTCTCTACCACAAATTTTAGCTACTGGTATCTCTTCAGTACTCTTCATAACCACTGTCTGTACATAATGTCTTGTAGGCAAACATCACAGAGAATGTTTTCCTTGAGATAGTC
The DNA here is from genome assembly GCA_036924285.1 of Asterella californica. Classification (NCBI taxonomy): domain Eukaryota; kingdom Viridiplantae; phylum Streptophyta; class Marchantiopsida; order Marchantiales; family Aytoniaceae; genus Asterella; species Asterella californica. The sequence goes on from JAYKYS010000008.1 coordinate 20,531,344, forward strand.
TAAGTCATGCAGATGACATTCTCCAGCTACTTCATCCAGACTTGTGCGGACCAATGAAAACAACCTCAGGGTCAAGTTCTAGATACATCATGACTATGACTGATGATTTCGATAGAAAGACATGATCTTTTTTCTCAAACAAAAGGATGAAGCTTTTGAGAAGTTTCGAGTATTTCAGATCGTGATAGAAAAGGAAACTGGCAAGAAATCAAACGATTAAGGTCAGACCGTGGTGGAGAATTTCTTTCAGCTCCGTTCTCTAAGTATCTTCAGTTACTGGGGATCCAATGACAGCTTACTCAAGCAGGGACTCCATAACAAAACGGTGTCATAGAGCAGAAATAACGTTCTCTGTTGGAATGCGCAATGAGCATGCTCCTTGAAGCACAACTTTACCAAAGTTTTTGTTGACCAAAGCAGTTAACACAACTGCTTTCCTCTTAAACCGATGCACTACACGAGCCAACTCAGGTGTTACACCAGAAGAAAAGTTCACTGGTAAGAAACCCAACCTCAGTTTGCTACGTATCTTCGGCTGTACCTATCGGTCATATTCTCAAAGAGTCTCGTAGTAAATTTGATTCTAAGTCCATACTTTGTTACCTAGTCGGTTATGATTCCCAGTCAAAAGTCTATCGACTTTATAATCTCGAGATGCGAAAAATTTGAATCTCTCGAGATGTAACATTTGACGAGAGTTCTTTCCTTCCAATCTCTTCTTTTACTTCATCACCCGTAGATCTTGACCTTTTCAAAAAAAATCATTCCAAGAAAAGATTCTTCTTTGATATTCTCATCTGTTAGTCACAGTACTCTATCTCCATCTCTCTCCATGTGGCACCCTTACAAGAAATCACACCCCTTGCATCACCTCTTTCTAACTCTCTTCCTCTAAATACTTTGTCTAGTCCATCCCTTCGTCTTCATTTTGACGAGGATTTTGCTTTTGGAGACTCACTCCTTACAAATGGTTCTACTCCGTCAATGGTACAAATCACTGTTACTCCATCTCCAGCTGGTCTCAGAAGATCTGTCCATTTTAATTTTGGAGTCCCATCCAAATCATACGAAGATTTTATTGACCTTCTAGAATCAGTGACAGAGCCTCCAAATTTCCACACAGCAAGTCAGGCTCTTGACTGGTGTGAAGCTATAGATGTAGAAATGTGATCTATTGTGACCAATAAAACTAATGTCACATGGAAATTAGTTCTCTTACCACGGTAACTAGATGATTACTGCAAAATGGATCTACAAAGTGAAGAGAGTTGTGTGCACGAGGCTTTGAGCAAACAGAAGGTCTAGATTTTGAAGAAACATTTACCCTAGTGGTCAAATGGCTTACTGTACGATCAATTGTAGCATACGCAACACTACATGGATGGAAGATCTTACATCTAGACGTTACGACAACATTTCTTAACAATAAACTCGATGAAGAAGTGTTTATGAGTCAACCGGAGGGTTACATCCAGAAATGTCAAGAAGAGAAAGTATGCTTACTCTTGAAAGCACTGTACGGACTCAAGCAAGCCCATCGTGCATGGTACAAACGAATCGACCTACCTACAAAATCAAGGATTTCATCGGGGTGATGTTGACTACTAATTGGACGAGAATCAGCTATTGGTAATCTTGATCATCTATGTCGATGATTTACTACCAGCAAGTGATCACACTGTCAAGATTAAAGAGATCATACAACAGCTGAAAAAAGAATTTGACATGACCTATCTCGGTGTTGTAAATCATTATCTTGACGTAGAGTTCTTTCACCTTCATTGCAGCATCTTCATGTGTCAGAAAGGCTATCTCCTTCAAATGTTGAAAAAGTTCAACATCTTGGATCGGAATGTCCTATTGTTCCGAAGATATCAAAATGTATAAACATAGATGCGGAGGTGGATACTCATCTATATAGGAGTATGGTAGGAAAATTAATTTTTCTCACCAACACACGTCCAAACATATGCAGATTTGGACATTAAATCTGCTCCAATCTAATGAGCATATTTATGTCCAAACCACAAGTATCGCATCTTCAGGCTCTGGAGCAAATTTTGATTATTTGTTAGGCACGGCTGATTATGCAGTCTTCTATCGACTTTCTCTTGACTCCAAAATCCATGATTTTTCAGACTCGAATTGCGTTGGAGATCTCGATGATCATCGTTTTACGTCAAGATTTATTTTCCTACTCAGATCCAGCGCAATCACTTGATGTAGCAAAAAGCAGGTAACGGTGGTTCTCTCCTCTGTTGAAGAGGAATACATTGACCGATAGTGCAAAAAAAACTGTCTGGTTATGCCAGGTTGCGGTAGCAAGCTTTGAAGCTTGCTACGTGAATTTATTTCAACAATGAAAGTTGTGACAAGATTGTCATGAATCTAGTCTATTATGTAGGCACCAAACACATCGAAGTCAAGCATCATTAGTTAGAGACAAAATTCAAATTGGTGAAATTGAACTTTACAAAATTCAGACCCATGAAAATACTGTGGATATTTTCACCAGACCTATAAAGAATATACTCTTCAAAATCCATAGAAATAATCTGAGTAATATGAGCTTGGATGAAACAAAACATACATCCAGTTTAATTCACTCTTTCCTAGATAAAGATCCGAAAGAAATCTTAATTGTGTCCGGTATGTGATTGTGTCTTTTCCCCTCTATTCTCTAAAGCCCATGGTACATTCCCGGCTCTTTTGTCCTCATCACTAGCCTTGTGCTCGTCTTCCCTCTTATTAAGTCTTGGTTTATAGGTGAACAATGTACCGAGTGATAATCCGCTAGAGCTATTCGAGTCGTCGTCGTCACACATCGTCACCGAACGATCTTTTCCGCCGCAAGATTCTCTGCTCAGCTCTGCTAGTAACTTGATGCTGCTATCAAGTCATCCTCGCCACACAAAACTGCGAATCGACATAATTCATAGCGTAATTGGCAGCAAGGTTAAGTTGACACACAACTTCAGGGTCGTCTGATATGCCCTTATGCCAAATGTCCACAGCCCACTCCAAAATTTCTGCGAAGTTGTGACTCGGCAGCTCCCACGCCGAGTGAAGATTGCAAGCATTGATCCAGTTATGACTGGTGGAAATGGTGTCCTCAACATTTGTTACCTGGTGAAACCACCCATTGGGAACAAAGAGAATCTCACCAGCTGCTTGATTGCATTCCATCTAGCGAGTTTGACTGAACCCTGGAAACTCCTCTCCTGACCTGTGAGTATAGGTCGTAAACCGTATCTCTCTCGAATGTGTCATCAATAAGATGCACCTGGTCAGGGGGAAGTAAGAGCCACCGCTTCAGCCCACAAACAGTGGCTGACCAGCTGTATGACCTAAAGCATCTGCCTGTAGAGGTCTCCATGTCCCCTTAGGCCGCATGCAAACGAGTCGATAGTCTGAGCATTCGTTGGCCTGTGATCTTTTTGGAGTCGTTTCAGCATTCACTGGGTGCATCGGGAATGCATCCAGGTAACTGTTGAGCCAGTCATCTGTGAACGCTTCGGGTGTCTTGTAAGCACAGTAGGAAAATCCTTGACAAAATGCCAGTTTTTTGAGATAGAGCAGTGGATCAGATCGCGGACTGGCTTTGATTGTATTACCCTGTCTGAGCTCCTGCCAGTATTTTGACAACTCAAGGACTGTCATTTCCTGTGTCTTCTGGTCCGCAAACTTCGTCTTTCTACAATCTTCGACCGGAATCTGGGATCCTCCGAAGTTCTCCGCGATGAAAATAAGGTTGGAGCTCCGAATTCGTCTAGCACCCAATCTTTGCACGCTCGCCAAGAGTCCATAAGTCCCGTCAGCAGTACTGGCTTGTTTGCTCGCATATACTGCTTCCAGAACAACCCATAGTAATCGCTTGCGTTCAAGCGGGGCACTTCCCACATGACTTCGAACTCCGATCCTCTCCACAACTTGAATCCATCTCTCTTGATCGCTCGCTAGCTCGCTCTCTGGATAATCTCCAGTTTTGCGGTTCAAGCTCAAGCGGGGTCAGCCTCCACAAGATCTCCTGAATTCGGAACATTCAAAGATCTCAAGCTCCATAATAACAGTTCCACTGCCCTGCTGCCTGTGCATCTACAGCAAACAAGATTCCAATTAACCGTCCTGAGTAGATCGCAGGACATTCAGTGAGATCTGGAGTCCGACTGGTTGCAGAAAGTCATTCGTACAGATCCGACCTTCACCCAACCTCACACGAGAGATGGATCTCCTCTATTGGAGTGCATAAAGTGCAATTTCCATGGAGATCCAGGCTTTTGCTGGAGCCTTAGGACGTCGAAGTTCCCTAATCACGCATCAGATAGTCGCTAAAATGGAAGCCATTTAACTGGACCTTACTGCAGCGCCTCTGTTCTACAGGACTCGCATTTTTCTCATACATTTAGTGATTAAAAAGTTACTGGGTAAGTGTCAATATTCATTTCTATGCTGGTTTTGCTCACGAAGGCGCTGAACGCATGTTATCGAGACTGTTCGAGGTTCGTGGTTGCAAGAGTTAACGGAATCAAAGCTTTCCTGTCAGCTGGAAGTTAAGGGAAGTTACTTTATCATCTGTGCCGCTTCCCCTAATCCTCACAAAATGGCAACTCGAAGTGTGCACAAAATCTGCTTATCTCTCACTCGGTTCACACTATCCAGAAGAATCAAAGTCCATGATCATGCCCTTGAGTATAGAGATTCATCACATCAAATACAGCAGTCGGTTTCTTGTATCCTGCGTCAGCGTGTTTGAAGACATTCTAGGTCCGATGATTTCCAGAAATGAGACCAAGCATACCTGAACACTTTCTGCTTTGGACCCCTCCTGGAAGCTACTGTACAGTCTGTAAATTTCCTAGGCATAAAAGGTCCCCAATCGTATTCCAAACTTCGTCCACACTTTGTGTGATCTCCTTCTGTGCTCGTCTGAAGCTTTGTATGAAGTATAACTTGATCTTCGCCAAAATATTCTAAACAGATTGTCGCAGATGACCCTTCTTCTCATCCCTCGTTACACTTTAGGACGGATCCATCATCAAGGTCACTGGTAATGTGATCGGATAATCTTCTAAATCAGGGATAGCGACTCCTGCTATAGCTGCTATGTCTAGAACATATTTGATAGATCTCAGAAGCGATGAAGGACCAGCCGTGGTTCCTGTAACAGGTGCTTGCTTTCTAATGCTCTCGTCTGTTTCAGCATCAAGATTGTGTAACAGCTCTCTGTGACCTTCCTCTGTGCTTGTTGGAGGTTGAGCAGACACAGTTCTCTTGGACAAAGAAAGTTTAGACAAAAAGTCAGAGATGAATCGGATAAGAGGACTCCTCTCATGCCCTGATGTACACCTACCAGGAAATTCAGTGACTTTGTTGTCGAATTCAACCCTAAGTTGGTCGACCACATCCAAGTGCTTGCAGTTGACGCCGCCAGGGAAACAGTCTCCCAAGTGCTCAAACACATCCTCGTGAATCATTTCTTCGAGAATTTGCTTGATTTGGAGTAAGTTGAAAAGGCACTGACGAGCTGTATCTTTCCAAAGGCACCCTTCCCACTCACGACGTGACTTATGCAAGTTGTCGTCGTCAATCATCATCGAACTATGCTTTTCGCCGCGAGGTTCTGTGCTCAGGTCTGCTAGTAACTTGATGCTGCCATCAGTCACCTTCGCCACAAAAACTGCGAAATCGAGAAAGTTCATCCCGGAATTGGCAGCAAGGTTACGCTGACACAAGAGTTCGAAGTCGTCTGATATGCTGCGAATGTCCTCGATTGACTCCACAGTTCCCCGGTAGTCGTTTTTCAGCAGCTTCCATGCCCAGTGAAGATTGCAAGCATTAATCCAGTTATGATTGATGGAAATGGTGTCCTCAACGTTTGTTACCTGGTGCAACCATCCGCTAGGAACAAAGAGAATCTCACCAGCTGCTTGATTGCATTCCATCCAGCGAGTTTGACTAAACCCTGGAAACTCCTGCTGTGACACATGCGAGTAGATGTCATAAACTGCATCTCTTTGGAATCTGTCATAGACAAGATGCACCTGCTCAGGGGGAAGTAAGAGCCACCGCTTCCGCCCACAAACATTGGCTGACCAGCTGTATGACCTAAGAACATCTGCGTGTAGAGGTGTCCATGTCCCCTTAGGCCCCATGTAAACGAATCGATAGTCTGAGCATTGGTTGTCATCATGTGATTTTTTGCGTGTGAGTTCAGCTTTCACTGAGTGCATCTGGAATGCATCCAGGTATGTGTTGAGCCAGTCATCTGTGAAAGCTTCGGGGGTCTTGTAAGCACAGTAAGTAGGAAAATCCTTGACAAAATGCCAGTCCTTGAGGTAGAGCAGTGGATATGATTGCGAACTGGCTTTGGTTCTGCTACCCTGTCTCAGCTCCTGCCAGTACTTGACAAACTCAAGGACTGTCATTTCCTGTCTCTCCTGGTCCGTGAACTCCTTTCTTCCACAATCTGCGACCAGAACCCGTGATCTGCCGAAGTTCTCGCTGATGAAAGTTAGATTTGGAGCTCCGGATTCTTCTAACACCCAATCTTTGCACGCTGGCCAAGAGCCCATAAGTCCCGTCAGCAGTACTGGCTTGTTTGCTCGCATATATTCCTTCCAATACAGCCCATAGTTGTAATCGCTTGCGTTCAAGCGGGGCACTTCCCACACGACTTTCAACTCCGATACCCTCGGACTTACACCACCTGTATCCATCTCTGTGGAGATCGCTCGCTATCGACAGCCGTAGCTTATCTTTCGTTTGCATTATGCAGCAAAGTCACCCAATGCAGCAAAGTCATCGTAAGCCTTGCGCCAGTGGAAGCTTGCCTTTGCTCCTACTTCCATATTCTTTGTCGATAATGATTTTGCTTTTGGAATGGCTACTACCCCTAATTTTCACTTTCACGGTTAACGCTCAATCAGCGTCAACCTCCACAACATATCCTGCATCCGGTACTGCCAAAGATCTTAAAGCTCCATAATTAGCGTAACACTGCCCTGTCGCGTGCGCATATCTAGCAGCAAAGGAGATCAAAGACTCTTCCAGGGTAAATCTCCTGACATTCACTGCAGTTCGACGGGTTGAAGAAAGTCATTCGAAGAGATCCGACCTTCACGTGGGGTCGGACTCTTCAGTGGGGCGGATCACGACAATTTCGATGTAGACCCTGGCTTTTGCTGGAGCTTTCGGACGTCCAATTTCTCTAATCACGCATCAGACCTAGTACCTGACCTCACTGCAGTGACCGAGATCCTGAGTGCACCCGCAAATCTCAAGTACGTTTTGGTTGTTGAACTTTCCTGAACTGAACTTGAGTCGAGCGCTTCTTCTTCTTTAAATCACAGTGAACGCTTTCACGAGTGCTTCATCCGAAATTAGAATCCAGCAACTGCTTGGTACTTCAGCATCCAGAGGACCCAAGATGCAATTTGAATGAAGAACTTAATGAAAGAGACGCTGACTACACTCTTTGCAGAGGCCTACATTGAAACCACGTATTGCATTACAAGTGCACATGAATTCATGGTTGAGAGTATTGATGGTTTAGTAATTTTGTGCCCCCCAGTTTTTTACTGCTAACGTTCTGTCGCAGCACTTCAAGAATTATAAACCACTTGCTTTTCTCCGTATGTAATGGGATCCCAAATTAAACTATTCACATCTTGACGAAATCAGTATCGATAGAGTTATAGAAGAGATCAGTGGGAACTTGCTGCAAGAATCAGTCAGTTTCGGTATTCCTTTGGTTCCACAGCTTGAAGCAAAACTTAGGGTTGGGCACGGTTTCTCTGGATATATGAATCATATGAGGAGCACCAAGCCAAAAATGTTTCGCTGCAGGATGAGTCCTCAGCGTTGCATATCATGAACATTTAAAAGAACGAGTCAAACAAGCTACAACTTTTTACAACTACAGCATTTGCTTGTTTCTGGATTTCCCTTGTTATACTCATCGTACAAAGGAGAACAACGATAGAAGGAAAGATGCACGCCGCTCGAGACTCTTGATATTATGACGGTGATCAGTTTGAAGCTGTAGTAAGCCACTTCGCGCTTCCCAACTCTTCCTCAGCAAATCACTCCCTAACCATATCGTTCAACTTTAACCCAAGCTCGTATCTGAAGACTCATTTATGTAGCAACGGATCCCCGCGCAGCGTTTGACTTCCTTCTTCTGTTCTTTAGGCACTGCATTAATTCGATTCAATCCTTGGAGTTTCTCTCTTTTCGTCGTGTTCTCTATACTTGAAGTTCCATCGGCGTAAGTAGAGTAGGTAGGAGGCGTGAAATTTATGGTTAGGTTACAGACTGTATGTTCGTTCAACGATACTTTGGAGCTCCTGAAAATTCTACCTGCCAGAAACCTAAAGGAACTTCGTTGCCACACTATGGGATATGAGTTCGAACTGAGACTGAGAGAGAGAGAGAGAGAGAGAGAGAGATGTGCAGATTAGCTGCAACAGGAAGTGTCGAAAGATATCCACAAGGTTGCAGAAAGGGTTGGTTTTGAGTAGAATCGATAGAAGCTATAGTACATTCAATCGTCATACGAACTTGCAGGTGCTTCGTCACATGAACGATATCACTCTTTTCCTCCCAACGAGGAGGCACTTATCTTCGTCGTCACGTGGTCGTTGGCAGCCTACTTTGCCTCGGGGTCCTCTTCAACCCACACCCCCACCCACAATGTGTTTCTCGTGATAAATACTGGACGGTGAGAAAGGGAGAACTTGCATATTCCTCATCAAAAGGCTGGATGATTTGACCGGTTTATTCGATTTGTAGACAAGCACATTGTCAGTCAACAACGAAGAGCCGAAGTCAAAACGAAACAACGACCGAGTATGACTCAAGACCAGGCCAGTTGATGCTTGTCTCACTCATTCTGCAACACGTGGGGAATAGAGAGCTGTCTCTTTCTTTCCTTTTCTTTTCCTGGATAAAGAGCTGTTGATTCAGCCTTGAAAATTGAGTCGACTTAGACCACTTGGGATTTCCTAGTTCTACAGGTTATTAGCGAGTGACGTTAGACACCATCCAAAGCAGGTTCGGACTCCGGTACCCTTCGGATTAGACCAATTGAGGATTCCTTTTCGTCCTTGTACTCCTCATGTAAAGATCGACATGCCAGCAGGAATTAAGCCAGCAAAACTGAGGCTGTGTTCTGTGACTCGTGCCCTTGATCTCAGCTTCTGCTTAGCTTCATCTTATCTACATTACAAGTCACTTATGAACGAACCTGAATCAGGTTCCATGTTTCTCGCTGTTAGAGGGACCGTCGGTAGTTAGCCACAACTGTCGAGACACCTGGACGCTTATTACCCAGGTCAACGATATGACGTTTCACTCATTCCCCACCAGATTCGTGCAAGCAGTCGACTGGACGTAATCTCAACTCAGTGTCATTTCTTTTGTATGTGCGTTGTTGGAGCAAAGAGTAGTTAGTGGTTGGCTGGCTACTCTTGGAGAGGGCGAAGAGTGTACTCTATCTCATGCAAAGTCTTGTTTGTGTATGGGCTGCCTGCGAGGAAAGGGCAGATAGTTTACCACACTTGTTGAAGGTCCCGATTTTCCCCAACATGAGGTGCCTAGGGCTTGCTGAAAGTAAGCTCAGGTTAGGTTCATGGATCATCGATCTTTCATGCTCACACGCCATCCCAGGTGCCTATCAAGCAACCCGTCTCAGCATCGATAGTGCTGATATAGCTACGTGCTCTATTCGTGCTGAGTCATGGTGGCAACCGCTTTTTCAGTCCCCGCCGCTAGTTTTAATACTGCTTTGCCGCATCCACATAACTATATAGGAACCTGCGAGAGAAAATTGAGTTCCAACTAAGAAGAGGATTGTCCTTGTCCAGTGATCAACCATCGTAGTACAGTGTACAACTCTAGACAGTATACTACGCTGGAATACACTGAAAATTTGCTTGATGGTGACGGACATTCTCGTGCTTCAGTGGGCGTTCTACCCTTGAACTCAATGAATATGTGTATTTTACTACAGCAAGAAAAGTAGACGTGATACCCTCGTTCTACGCCATCGAAGTGGAGTGTTGATACCCGATCAACTTCTCATTGCTGTGCAAAAACTTATTGACCGCAACCATAACATATTTTTCAGATTTGGCCCATCTTTCTTAAGATTGCTTTACTTGACCACACCATTCTCGTTTTCTTGATGTATTTGCAGGGCTTGATCCATACCTCTTCTGATTGTATTACTTGACCATACCCTTCCGCAACTTTAATTTGTTTCGCAAACTTGACCCATCTTGCTGAGTTTGCCTTACTTGACCACACCCTGGAAATGCCTCTGGTACACATCGAACATGTTAACATCGTACATGTATTTGCACGATAAGTTCCTTTGACATGTAAAGATAACAGATTATCAGGCCTTACGCATCTTTTATTGTCTGATACATCGAAAAGTTTACATCTTATTTGTCTTGCGCATTCACTTCACATGGCAATAAACCTGTTGAATATGATATGCATGCTTACTGAGCTCTTGACTAGAGGTTTATATCATGCTCTTGACTATAGGTCTATTATGATATGTATGCTTCCTGAGTTCTGGGTAGTAAAGAAGGAAAACAACAAGCATGAAAACAAAAAAGTAAATCACCCTAGAGATTGGAAAGTGAAACGGAAGGACGATGCAGAGAAAAGATCTGTGACTGAGAATCTGATTAGTGTCTATAATTATCAATAATAAATTTTATAGTTACCAAGACTCCTGTGTAAACAACTCCATATTTCTCTTCGCACGGAATCTGTCATTTACATGCAGAAAAGAAATTATATCTATAATTGAATGGCCTACGTAAGAGACTCCACATGTAAGATATGCCATACGTAAAAGACTCTACAACAGCGACTCCATGCCGAGAGAAAACAGATGAGAACATGTATGATTAATTAACGTTTGTACATGAACCTCTACAATAAAACTCTAAATCCCGCTTCTAAACAAAACCCACTAATGATATAAATCTTTCATATAATAAAATAATAAAATTTATATAAAATTTAGTTAATTTATGACCTAACCCCTCCAAGAGGAAGGGTTAGGTTATAAATTAAAAGGCTGCATAAAATCTCTTCCATATGAAGATGGAGCAGGTGAATAGGTAACCCAAACGGCGGTTGGCCGTTTCGAAAATATATTCAAAGCGGGGGGAGGGAAACGTAACGTCTATACTGCTAAACGTCTGTGTAGTTAACGTCAAATTTATTTTTTGCCCTCTATATTTGTCAAGCCCCGCTTCCACCGCGCCCTTCTCGAAGCCATTTTTCTCGCCGGCGCCGATGTATTTCTCATTTCTTCTGGAGCGTTTGCTGCTGGGGGGCGCTTTCGACCTCTGCGTTTTGGCAGAGAAACTGTTTTCCTGGGGGCCATTTCTTGCGGAGGTCGCAGTTTTTTGGGTGCCTTCGTTGCACGGAAGTGTTCCAACTCGCTGCTGCCGTCTCTACTCTGTTGCCGTGGACAGTTTCGCTGCTGCCGTGACCTAGTCTCTTCACTTGCCGCTGCCTACCGTCTGCTGCCATCATCACGGTGTTTTGCTTTGATTTTTCTTCCTTTGCTGCTGCTTATCGTCTCCAACTTGTCGTCTTGGTCTCTGGTGGGGTGCGTTTTGGCGGAGAAACTGTTTTCGTGGAGGCCGTTCTCTTCTGTTCGGCGGTGGGGGGGGGGCGCTTTCGAGCTCTGCGTTTTGGCAGAGAAACTGTTTTCGTGAGGGCCATTTCTTGCGGAGATCGCAGTTTTAGCGCTGCCTTCGTTGCATGGAACTGCTCGCTGCTGCCGTCTCTACTCTATTCCGGGGACCGTCTGCTGCCATCATCACGGTCTTTTGCTTCAATTTTTTGTTCCTCTGCTGCTGCTGATCGTCTCCAACTTGTCGTCTTGCTCTCTTGCTGGCGGATTCTCATCTTGCTTCGTTTCACCCTGTCATTTTGACGAACCGGCTGTGCCATATTCAAGTCCTTTCTTTGCAGGATTACTAACCGACTGCCGTCTGGACTGCCGTCGCTACAATGGGGACCCTACTTCATTGTTGGACGGGGGCGTTGTCTTTCTTTCTGGCTGGACTTTTCTTCTCTTCGCCTTCGTCTTGTTTTCGTTGCGGTTGCTGGAGACGTCATTTTTTCACTGTTGTCTGCACTGCATCGGTATCGACGGTAATGTCAGTAGGGGGACACTGCTTTCTTGCTGGCCTGACTGCTCTGGTCTTTACATCGTTGTCTCGTCCTCGGGACCGCTGCTGTTTCTGCGTTTACGACTTACGGCATACGACATACGGACGGGACTGCTTTCTTGCTCCTTTGGTAATATTTGTTTTTGCTTCCGCTTCTTTCTTGCGTTTACTGGCTGCAGCCGTTTTCTGTTTAACTATCTGCTTCCATCTACAGGTGCATTGTTCTGCTTTTTTTGCAGGCCTCTTCGACGACCGGTCACAGCAAGTCCTTCTGTGTCCAGGACTCCCTGCTGCTGTCTCAGCAGATGCTTCACCGAACGGTGCGCTGACGGACCAGGTATGGGATTGAGGACGGGCGAGGTTCTCTGCCTTCTTGCGGCATGGGCAGACATGGAGATGTCTGCTTCTACAGCCAGATGTCTACTGTTTGCATCGTTTCATGCATGCTTCTCCCCTTTATTTCACTTCTGGCCGCATCTACTTTGAGGTATTTTTCTCGTCCTCTATCCGTGATGTCCACTGAATGTCAAGTTGCTGCTCTGAATGTTGTTACTCTCTCCGATGATGACGAATCTGACAGCCTTGATGTTGTCTCCTCTTCTCCTCCGCGTAGTCCTCTGTTTGTACCAGCTAGCCCTCCACCGCAGTCCTCTCGTGTAACCCCTTCTGTTCATATCTCTCCTTCGTCTCCTGACAGGCCTCCACCGCAGTCCTCTCCTCCGGCCTCCCCTTCGCTCCAAGCCATTGTCTCCCCGTCCTTACAGTCTTTCCAACCCTGTTGCCTTCACGGTATCGACACCTACAAGTGTCCACTCTTGCAATTTGCTCCTCCGATAACTTCTCCTTCACATTCCTTGCTGCCGCCGCGATACCTTTCTTTCCCTGAGACTCAACTTTACTTGAGCAGAAGCTACGTATACATAGATTTCCGTTTCTGCAGAAAACCCCCGGAATTCCTTCTTCCGGGTTTAGATTACGTCAAAGTTTCCTATGCATTTTCCGGGGCTACGCGCTGCTATCAGTGCATAATCGGACCTTTTTTCTTTGTAGAATCCGAAGACTTCTGGCTGGTGCTCAAGGACAGTAAATGTAATATTTTCTCCTATCCCAAGTACCTTAGAGACGAGGACGACCACAGCTTGCTGAAACCTACGGTTACTTCTGTGTCCAGGCTAAACTGTTTTAGTTGTGTCTGTAAGACTGTGAACAGTAGAATTTATAGGCTTGGCTGTAAGCACTTCCGCTTCTCGTCTGATGCAAATGAGACAAGAAGCTCGCACGAGACGTGCGAGCAATCCGCCGGTTCCTCGCAGCAGAAGACCGCTGGCTCTGAAGACTCTTGAGGTTTCAGTGACGATTGCTCGAACCGGTGCTGATCTAGACCTTTCTTGTTGGGGATGTTTGTGTGAATTTTTACACAAACACTGCGATAGCGGTATCATATCGGTTGAAAGAGGGGGGGCCCTATTTCATCTACACGTTCAGGGAGTATTCTGTTTACAGGCTACGAGTCCAGTCGATGTAAAAAACAGGTTGGTTGCCGTCTTGGGATGGAAGGGGGCTAGTAGACCGCTTGGAGGTGAAGTGTGCGTCAAGAGGCTTAACAACAGGGGCCTTCATACTTTTGTAGGTATGATAGGCTACTGTATGAAAGATAAATCTGAGGTGCATGAAAAATATTTCTGATGGCATGCTTGCTGACGGTGATGAGCTGTTTAGTCTTTTAGGGGCCGCTGACACGAAGAACAGGGTTGATTTGAACTCAAATAATATTCTGCAGCGGGCTTTACAATTTAACAAGTATAGATGTCGTCATCCTCTCGGCAGTACCCTGCGGACTTGTTTACGATCCATGGTGCGTTCTGGTAAGTATGCCCCTTCTTGTCGATGGCTGATGGGTAACGGCATACAGCGCACGAGGAGTGAGGCACTTTGGAAATCAATTGTCCACCCACAGACTGTTACCATGAAAGATATTGACACTATTTTCTTCTCGAAGCGTGAAGATCGACGCCGATATTTCACTACTCTTACTCCTGATGAGGAAGAGCAGTCACTGGACTTACCTTCTCCGCCTGCAAATCCTTGCCCACTGTTTGAGACGGTTGAAGTGTTTCCTGACTACATATCGCTTTGCAGCGCTTTGCTCCGAGATACAACGGCCGCACGAGCTATGGAAGGTAATCTACAGTGTTCTGTGTTGCGTTAACTTCTTCCCTCTGCTTGCTACCTAACTATGTTAAATTTTCTGCCTGTACAGCGTAAAGCACAGTCGGCCGAGCTGCGACCAGTTCTCTTTCCACGGCAATAGGAGCAGTTCCTTGGGTTCGTAGCCGAACGTTTTCCTCCAGCCTCTGTGCGCACATTCCCGACAGTGATTGCCAGCAGTCGCTTTCGTCTTCGATACGGACCATGATATGATATGCAAATATGTTTATATGTTTCAGTTGTTACTATCGGTTTTGCCCAGCAGGCTTACCTAGTTCAAACGATGTAAAAGCGTGATATAATTATCTGTTGTCTTTTCTTTTAAGCAGGGAGTTCTGTGTACTACCGCTATAGTCTTTCTGAGGCCAAGACAGTACTCTCAAGTATAGAGTTTTTTCTAAAACAGACAGTCGTTTGTATTTATCTCGTCAAACGAGGAGTTCTGTGTACTATCGTTATAGTCTTTCTGAGGCGAAGACAATAGTCTCGACTATAGAGGTCGTTAAAAAACAGTCAGTCCCCTGTATTTATCTCGTCCAGGCGGGAGTTCAGTGTAGTAGCGCTATATATTTTCAGAGGCTCAAACAATAGTCCACATAGTTTGTTCTCGACTCGTCTGTACTCTGTATTCAGCTTATCTGTAAACACAACCAGAGATTGCTGTTTTATCAATATACATGGAATAAACCTCTGCCGTTTCACTTGCAGCGATGTGAACTGTCTACTCGGCATGTATGGTATATATCTGCGTTGTCCCCTTTTTCCAAAACAGTACTACATCGGAGTACCCTTTTTCCAAAACGATACTACATCGGAGTAGAAAAACCAATGGCCAAATTTTGTTGAAATATTATATATGCACAAAAAACGCGAGAGGCGAAACCCACTGCGAGAAAACGACGGTCGCCAAACTTCCCTTTTCCTCGGGGCAAAAGCGGTGCACTGTACAACACAAGGCGAAGTGAAGGCAATGAAAACGAATTGAAGCAAATATTTCACGGCAAAAGTTTTGAAACCTAGCCTGAGGACATTATTTAACGTCACCGTTTCGGATTCCGAACTTGAATGTAGCTAGGTGAATATACAAAGGTCCTGTAGCATAGCAGGTGACTGCTATGCATGCTTCATGCTTCATGAATCTGTTACCAATCAAGGGTGCAGTCAAAGTAAATTTCCTGCACTCCTGTGCTAACAATCCACTTATGGAATAAAGAGTATTAACCGCTTTCGGGGACTCGGGAGTCTTCAGAGTTCCCCGAGTCCGGAGTTCGGGGGAACTCTGAAGACCCCCGAGTCCCCCGAAAGGGCAACTTCACCTGAAAGACTTTCACACACCGTACTGGAATACTCTATCATCGATCAAGTGTAAAAACACGAGCACGCCAGTGCCTGAGGTCTTGTCTACATGGGTTTCTGCGAGGACACCACAACAGCAATGGACTGGTATGATCACTTGCCCTCACAGAGGCTCAGAGATCATAAAGTGGAGGGAGGGGTGAGTCGATATGAAAGCGTCCGATAAATCGGTGACGTACGCCTCCAACATTTGTCAGATATATCCTGATCTTCACTGCCCCTCGCTATCTTCCCAAGCAGCCAGACAGATTGGATCCTACTGCTACTTTATACTGAAATTCTAATCTTCCATATCCAGCAGCGTCCCCACAATCGGTCTCCTTGTAGGATTTCCTGAAGCGTAGCCTTTCGGAGAGGCTTCAGATAGCACGGCCATTGTTTCACATTCACTTTACCCGGAGAATGACACTGCGACGGCGTCCCTCAACTATCTACCCAACCAACAAGAACCCTCAACTATCTACCCAACCAAAAAGAAGATAGGGACATGTTTCTCAAGTAGAAACCGTCATGGCGCTCAGATGCCATTCCGTGACTGATTACAGGGAGAAGGTAAGCGTGGCGCACGTGGTGGCAAACTTTTTGTGTGGTTTCTAAACAGCTATTCTCGTATACTGCTACACAACTATACACGAGACATTGCTTCTTGAAACCAATTGCGTTGTCCCTTGAACTGGTGTTGTATCTATAACCCTCCCCTGTAATTGCGCAAAACCATTTGTAACATAACAAACTGAAATAGTAAGCATACAGCGACACCGAAGAAATTATAAGTAAGAGCAAGTGACAAAACTTCAGCGCACGAAAGTTCCACGCCGACATGAACAGTAGTTGCTGTGTGATAAAACTTCAACCTATCTACAAAATCGTATGGGTTCCACCTATACTCCAGCTAGAACCCAATGTGGCTATCAAGGTCGCTTTCGTCCTCCTTCCCGATGCGCAAATAATCTTTACCAGATGAAAAAACTTCATATACCGGTATGTGATCCACGGTTGACCAGCTACTGTTCTGCAGCTCACAAGCTTGCTTGCATGAGTTTCTCTACTGTGGCTGAAGACCAATAAACCTAAAACCCCAGTGACAATGAGTCTTTCAAGGACTCCTCTACAAAACCTAGACTGATATTCTGCACGTGCCAAAACAGTAGTAAGCCTCTAGCTGTGTCGATACAATATAGCCGCGGAATTTCAACACAATTTCTGCTCAAGATAAAAATTGGTCCCAGGCCAAAGATGCAACTCTCCAATTCGGCTCCAATCCCCGATCAGGTCAATCGTCGAATTCTCCATTTTCCAGATATCTCGTTACCAGGCGCTCAGGTGTCGGAGTCAATCCGAGAGAGCAGCTGCGAAATGGTACGGCGCGGACCAACTCAGACGCCCACGAGATAGTTTACCATGGATGAGACCCTTCTCGCCATTAGCTGGTCTTGGCGTGTTCTAGACTGCTGTCATCCTCTGTAATCTCTTTAGGAGGAGGAGTTCCTTCCCGGGGTTGAGAACCCGTTAATCGAGCTAGAATGACGAAAGAAGTGCCTCCAAGGACGTTGTTGAGACCGCGAATCAGGAACACCATAGTCTTGAACATGCCTGCGGGAAGAGATTTGGCCATAGCAAACTCGAGTCCATTGATTGACTGATACCTAATATTGCTGCTGAGCCCCATGTGAATAGCCCAAGTAGCCGCATTTAAAAAGGTTGGTGGAGCCTCATTTTGAATTACGAAATCAGGATCCATCTTCTTTCTGGCGTTCAGCAGAGAGGTGGAGAGGACAGTTCCCAAGACCCCAGCAATAAATCCTACCACTGCAAACTGACTACCCTTATATACAAATGTGCCAAACCTATCCAAAAGCGAGTAAGGTCCAACCTGGAACATGTGCCCAGTCGGACAGTTGGCAAAAATTCCAGGCAGCTTTGATACTACGGGTCCAATGACTGAAGTGGGAGCAAGCATGTACATCAGAGTGAAGTTCAGAATTGAACCGACAACGATGGTGGAGAAAACAAGATCGAGCTCATCCAAACCGAAGTTCGGCCTCGATGCCATATCTCCCAACACACAGGCTCCGACCCCGATAACCTCCTCGGTCAAAACCTTAAACGGAAATTGCGGATCGGCTTGAACTCTCGAGCGCCATCCACTCAAGAAAGCACTAAAAATTCCACCACCACCGATACTACTCCCTCCGTGACCCGCTCCGCTGCTCTCAGATCCCCCCTGACTATTGTCACCGCCACCGCCTCCACCTCCGCCACCACCTCCTCTTCCACCAGTAAACCCATTTCCTCCATCCCCTTCGTCGAGGACAGGCTCAGTGTAAGAAATCCCGGGAACCGAAGACGCCGAGGATGAAGCGGAAGCGCCTACCAGCACAGGACGATCCCTGCTCTCACCATTAGATCGCAGACCCTCTGCGATCTGCACATACACGTTCCCACCGTCGAGTGCTGGTCCAGAAAGACCGACCACAGAGATTCCCTCCCGCCTAAAGCTCCTCAAACCGGATACCGATGACGATCCAGTAACAGGACAGGAACGCACAAGCAGCGAGCCATCGGAAAGCACACTCTTAAGCATCACATTCCTGGTCGATCGGAACCGAGTCGACAAGCACATCGAGGACAAACTCCCCGTGCAGGAAGCGACAGCCATTGCCATTTTCCCGGAAATTTTATCCCCTTGTTCGAAGCCGCCTCGAAGCAAGAAAGTCGACAATGATCCTCCAAAACGCCAACTCTTCAAGAGCTCCAAGGAGACCAACTTGGCTCCTACGGGCGCGCTCCCTCCAGTATTCCTTCTCTCGCTACGCCCCAACCTTTCCACTCTTCTTCTCCCTCCTCTTCTACCTCTTCCAGCCGCAGGGAAGAAATGATCAACCCACCCTGAAGCTGCACCAGAGCCCGAAGAAAGCGCCAAATCGTCTCGGACGAGGTGGATGAAGGAGGCAGGAGGACGAGGCGACAACGACAAAGCGGACGAAGCCCCCGACGACCAGAGCGCCGAGTGAACCAGCCGGTAGTCAGAGCTCGCTGCTGCAGGAGACCTTACAGGCGCATGCAGAGGGAGATGAACGAGAGAAATATGACAAGACGTTAGGGCCGGGGGAGCGAATACGGGCAAAGTTCCGGGGCAGATGCAGCACCTAAACATCGATTTTGCTATAATTGTTGCTATTATGCGCGGTCGTTGTGCCGGCGGGAGAACGGTGTGTTGCCCTGGCACCTTTTCTTCTCCATTTTCTATTTGCGGCAAGCCTCGACTCGACTCGACTCGACTCCGCTCAGCTCGCAAGGCGCAGAAACTCGTGTAGCTCTGCTTAGTATTCAGTACGGATGAGCGAATGTAAGAACGAAAACGAACGGAACGGGTCGGACTTGTCATGGTCAGTGGTCACTGTGCTGCGTACCGGAACAAGCGTCCAGTCAGAGCTTTATACTGCGTTCGACTGGGTCGACTGCAGTATAAATCTGCAACTGAAGCTGCCCGCACATGGCGCAAAGGCTCCCGAATGCGGAGACCCTTTTTACGTTTTCCGGAGCGTTCCGTAACAAACGTCCCCGGACAGTTCTCTCCGTAACCCGCAGAGTTCTTTTTCCTCCAGGAAAATGCTGTAGAAATTCCCCGGAATTACGTTTCAGACACTGTAATTATGCATCGACGTTTTAACCTGACGATTTGTTTCCAAGTCGACTCGGTACACATACGTAAAGAAAAACTGAATGAATTCGGTGGTTAGAAGTAATATGATCTGACTGGTTCAATTACTCACTGAAGAATAGCAAGTACGATACCCTAGACAACTGTATTCGAACGTTAACACTAATATCTATTCTTCCATTAATCATTAAACGAGGCAGAAATTGGCTTGATCATACCCCAGGACGATTGTTGCGCTTGATCATACCTCTTAAACCACTAGTAGTGGTATAAAAGGCTTCACTTTGCACGCGGTAGGTCATTTTTCACTGTAGCTCTCAGTCAGAGTGCAGGAGGCCAAGGCCTTAGTTGAGCTCCCTGTCTCAAAAGAGCTCATTAGATCATGGTAACGCGAGGATAAGTGATTATAACAAAATATGCTGGGTAGTAGAACCTTTCAAAATTCAAAATTTAGAATATTTTATTTCTGTAGTTCTCAGTGATCCGGGATTCACTTGATAATTTTGAAGCCGTTTGTATTCTTCTTGAACTCATCATGGGCTCATTTTGAAGCCCTTCTCTTCTGCTCATTTCGCTACCAAGATCACAAAGTTTCATCACGTACTGCTATGGTGATTGTGCTGCGCAAATCTCTCAAGGCTCCGGCTCGTACTGAACTTACTTAGCAAAGGTTAAAAGTGATTAGCGGTGAGGATCCTCACCGCTAATATAGCGGTACTTGTGGTTTAACGTTTGGTTGCTTTATCATACCCCCAACCTGCCACCAATCGTCCAATCTCTATCCCGCACCATATAGATCAAGTCATCAAGCCATGTCACTCTACACAGTCTGACGTGTGGGTGGAGTTTGACGTGGGACGTGGATGCATAGTCTGACGTGGGGTGTGTTTTATTACCAACGAGCGAGAAAGGACATGACAGTGTCACAATGGCGGGAGGATGCATAAACAAGTTAGATTAGCAGATAGTCTGACGTGAGATCTGTCTCACCTGCAATTAGCGCAGTCGTCTAAAGAACAAGATGCATCCATTTGAAATAGATCATGACCCGTTCATTTGAATATTTGAAATAGATCATAACAGATTCCCGCACATTAGCGATGACGATGTTGGATCAAAAAGACACTGTGAACTAAATCCGAGAGAATAGTGATCCGAGCGGAGAGTGATCAAAAGCACGAATTTTGACAAATGATATGACCACCAAACGAAGCAATGTTACAAACCTTGATGCAGAGAGCGAGGATGATTGCTTAGATGGATTGCATTTTGGAGACGAAGAACGGAGCTTTGCTATGGATGTACGCTCCGAGGATCTTGTAGAAGAGAGCGTGCTAGAACGGTGGAGGCGAGAAATGGTCGATGCAAGAGTAATGAGTCGGTTACTCCAAGACAAGACTTGAAGTCGCTCAAGACCGCTGCAAGCCAAGTGTGTCTCGAATCTGAATTCTTTTAAGGAGTTTGATTTTGCCGTTGATTGTTGGTCTTTCTTGAATAGTCGAGCTAGCCATAAAATTGAAGAACTTTCCGAACTATAAAGTTAGAGTGTGCAAGTATGGAGCGAAGGCTCGTTGTAGAAAGATATTTGAGCAACGATCAAAAATATCGAGTAGTGCGGAAGCGAGTCACCAAAACAGTCAGCCTCACAGCTTCCACGAATACGCACAAAGACGTCGAGCGTCAATGAGGCAAGCTCAAGCTGGTCAATCTGAACCGGCACAAGCTCAATCAAGAAAAGAGTCAGCTATGATCATTGCGGTGAAAGACTTCGATACCAGTATATCAATCGACCGGGAGATCAATCTTTTATGGGCTAGTGCCAGTGATAGTGAGCTCAAGCATCTATGCAAGTGGTGAGTTAGAGCACAGAAAGACAAGTTTAGTAGACGAATTGCTATTACTATTTGTGATTTAGAGCATAGTTGTCTTAATCATATTGGATACTTGTAGAAAGATCGACACTTCGAGGACACTCCAAGAAGAGAGAGAGCGAGTAGACAAGGAAGTAAAATAGGAATGAGATGAGAGAGGCTTTGCCTCTCTCTGTATATATAGTGGAGGTGAGTACAAGGGAAACCTTAATGGTGGGTTAGCCCTCTAACTAACTCTAACAACCCTAACCACTCCGGCTAATGATAGCCGTCGATCTACTAGAGCTTGGGACTATATCAACACTCCCCTTCAAGCTCATCTCTACATCCTGTACTCCTAGACAATGTCTGAAAGCATCAAACTTATCTCTAGGCAATGTCTTAGTGAAGATATCGGCAACCTGATCTCCTGTGCTCACATAACTGAGCTCAATCTCTCCTGCAAGGACCTTCTCTCTAATAAAGTGATAGTGCACCT
This sequence comes from Asterella californica, assembly GCA_036924285.1. Lineage (NCBI taxonomy): Eukaryota > Viridiplantae > Streptophyta > Marchantiopsida > Marchantiales > Aytoniaceae > Asterella > Asterella californica. The sequence continues at coordinate 20,553,124 of JAYKYS010000008.1, forward strand.
CAATGTACTTCGTCCTAGCATGGAAAACAGGATTACTAGTTAACTTCATGCTGCTAATGTTGTCTGTATATACAACAACAGGATCTGTACACTCCACACCAATATCAGATAGCAGACACCGAAGCCAAATCGATTCGCATGTTGCGTTCGTTGCTCCTCGATACTCTGCTTCCGTGGACGACAAAGCAACAGTGGGTTGCTTCTTAGAAGCCCAGCTTATAGCAGCGCTTCCAAGTCCAAAAGCGTAACCTGATGTGGATCTCCTGTCGGCACTTCCTGCCCAATCAGCATCTGTGTAGCCATGTAACAACAATGGTCCACCGTATCGATAGTGAAGTCCGTACTGCATCGAGAACTTCACGTAGCGGAGGATCCGCTTGACAGCCTCGAAATATGGTCTCCGTGGTGACTGCATGAACTGACTAATCAGACCGACAGCATAGCTCAAGTCTGGTCTGGTGATGGTCAAATAGATAAGACTCCCAACCATCTGTCTGTACACGCGTGGATCATCCAACAACTCACCATCCTCTGCTCTTAGCTTTACCCCTTGCTCTAATGGTGTAGCAATGGGTTTGCAATCAAGCATACCAAATCTCTCAAGCATACTGAGAGCATACTGTCGCTGTACAAGCCAAACATCCTTCCCATCTCTAATGAACTCCACAGCAAGGAAGTACTTGAGTTCTCCTAAGTCCATCATCTCGAACTCGGCTTTCAAGTGATCCTTGATCTGGGAAATAAGCTCCTCAAAGTTACCGGTAATGATCAAGTCATCAACATAGATGGTGATCACAACAATCCGGTCTCGTATTCTCAATGAATACAAGGTAAAGTCTGAACTACAAAGCTGGAAACCAAGAGACTGCAAATAAGAATTGATCTTTGCATACCATGCTCTTGGTGCCTGTTTCAGACCATAGAGAGCCTTCCGTAACTTACATACATGAGAAGGAAACATAGGATCCTCATAACCAGGAGGTTGCTGCATGTAGACCTCCTCCTCAAGATCGTCATTGAGGAAGGCGTTCTTGAAGTCCATCTGGTGCATCTTCCAACCTTTCTGAGTTGCAACTGCAACTGCTGTTCGAATAGTCACCATCTTCGCAACAGGAGCAAAGGTCTCCTCAAAATCCACTCCATGTTGCTGTGCATAGCCCTTAGCTACCAATCTGACCTTGTACCGACACACGGTACCATCCGAGTTGCGCTTGACCTTGAAGACCCATCTGCAACCAATCGCTTTCTTACCCTGAGGTAAGTCTACCAACTCCCAAGTCTGTTGGTGATGAAGCGCAGCAAGTTCAGCTTCCATAGCACTTACCCATTGGGCCTTGTGCATCGCCTCCTCAAGCGAACTCGGTTCCTGTTCCTGAAGAACATTGGCCATATATGCATGGTGCGCAGCAAGAAAACCTTCATGCATATACCTACTCACTGGATGTTTTGCCCGCTCAGATCTGCGAGAGGTAATCGGTGCACTAGTCACCTCCCCTTGCAACTGATGTGACGTAGACGCCAAGGTCTGGGACAAAGTATCCAGTGGATGTGGAAGATCCACATATCTGGATGAGTCAAACATACGTTGCAATAGCACACGCTCATCCTGTGTAGAAACTACACTAGTTCCACTAGGCTGTGTTACGTGGACTCCAGCGTTAACAACAGCTCTATGTGCAACCGATTCTGATCTGGAATCAGTGACTTCTCCAGATCCTCCACTCAACGTACTACTCTGAGGTACTACAATGGACTGACTCCTTGGTTCTACAGTAGGTACAAGGATGGCTATCACAGGTGCAGGTGCAAACCAAGACTGTAGCTCATCAAACACGACATCTCTACTGATTAGAACTGCTTGGACGAAGGATTGTAGCACCTATATCCTTTCGTATCAGAAGCATAACCAAGGAAGATACATCTATCTGTTTTCGGATCTAGTTTCTTACGTCTTTCATCAGGTATGTGCACATAACAGATACATCCGAAAACTTTAAGGAAAGAGTAATCAGGCTTACTGCCTGTGAAGACCTCCATCGGTGTCTTGTTGTGGACTGCAGTTGTAGGCGTCCGATTCATCAGATCCACCGCACATGAAACAGCTTCTGTCCAGTAAGGTCTAGGTATGGTCTTCTCGTTCAACATCCCACGAGCAGCTTCTGCTATGTGGCGATTCTTGCGCTCCGCAACCCCGTTCTGCTGCGGACTGTAACTGCAGGTCTTCTGGCGTCGGATACCATGCTCACGCAGGTATGCATCGAACTCTCCAGAAAGAAACTCGCCTCCTCCATCAGATCTCAAACAGAGGATAGATGCTCCAGACTGTTTCTCCACCAACTTGCGGAAAGTCTGGAATGCTGACAGTACTTCGGCAGAGGACTTGTTTCTCAACAAATAGATCCAAGTGTAACGCGAATGATCATCAATGAACGACACGAAGTACTGGAAACCGGTCATACTTGGCTGAGAAGCAGTCCATACATCAGTGTGAACAAGCTCCAGAAGCTTGTTCGCTCTACTGCCTGATCCCTTAAAGGGCTGTCTAGCTTGCTTGCCGAACTGACATGCTGCACAGACTCCAGTGGGCTCACTGGATTTAAATTAAGGCAGACCTGTAACCAGGTCAGAACTCGGAAGGCTTTTCAGCCTCTGAAAGTTCATGTGCCCAATTCGCTTGTGCCAGATGTCAATGTCAGACACTACTGGACCACTCTGTCCATACATGGCAGCCTGTAACTTAGGCGCAGATGCATCTAGTTTAAACAGCCTACCACTCTTGATACCTCGAGCTATGACAGTGCCATTCGAATCTTCAATAAAGCATCCATCTTTATTGAAGCGCACTTGCAGACCCTGCTCTATCAACTGTCCTACAGATAGCAAGTTTCTAGTCAACGTGGGTACATGTAAGACATTCCGGATACCAGTAAACGTTGAAGCAGGAATGTTACCCTTGTGCTGGATCTTGTGCTTGGTGTCATCTCCTGTCATCATAAACTGTGGAGTCTCCACAGGCTCGAGTGAACTAAACCACTCCCGATGGGGAGTCATGTGACTGGTGGCGCCGAGTCGATCATCCAATCAGTCTGTGGCTCGAAAGCCGCATAACTCTGATGCGTAGTAATCAGCAACTGCTCAGTATAGACATGCTCAGTGACTGCATAGCCTTGCTGTTTGCTGTTACCTTGTTGGGGGTTGTTGTCGTGTTGTTGTCTTTGATCGTTCTGCTTCTTGTAGCACTGATTCGCATTGTGACCTTGCTTCTTGCAGTAGTTGCAGGAACCAGGCGCTCTTCTCTGATTGTTGTTGGAACCAGACTGTTGCTGGTTCTGCTGCTGCGATTGCTGTTGCTGTCCGCGACCCCGTCCACGTCCAGCACCTTTGCCACGACCCCTACCTCGAGATCCTCCAGAACCTGCAAAATAGACAGATTCTTGCTGACCCGTCGAAGTAGAACTTCCCAGTAGGCGCACCTCCTCTCCTAACATCATAGGAACAAGCTCATCAAACCGCGGAAGAGGTTCTCTGGTCGAAATCGATGTTATGAACTGTTTGTACTCTGCAGGCAGTCCCTGCAATGTGGCTCCGATCAAGACAGTGGGATCAATCTCGACTTTGACAGAAGATAGCTGATCCGCGAGCTGCTTGACGTGGTTCACATAGTCGTTTATGCACATCGACTCCTTCTTCACGGTGTTGAACTGCTGCAGCAATTGCAGCTTCCGCGCCTCTGTTCCGGATTGAAACAGACGCGCGAGTGCATCCCAAGCTTTCTTGGGCGTGTCGCAATCCTGAATGTGACCGATCATCAATGCTGAGACTGTCAGCGCGATGTAGTGAATAGCTTGGTAGGAGCGCTTCTTCCACTCCTTGAATTTCTGGTCAGAAATTGACACTTCAGGCGCTATCTCCTCCTCAGTGATAAGATCCCAGAGATCTTGTCCCTGCAGGAAAGTCTTCATCCGAAACTTCCACACTTGGTAGTTGTTCTTGTCGAGCTTCTCTCCAGTGATCAAAGACACGGACTCCGCCATGGCTGCAATGTCGAAATTGCACTGTTCTGTACGCGGAAAAACCTCATAGATTCTTCACGAAACTCATCTCTCCCCACCGCGCGATCAAGAGTTATCACAAGTCACAACGAGGCGACTCCGCGAACTCCTCCTGCAGCAACAACGAGAAAAGAAACTGTGCGCGAACCGTAGGTGTACAAAACACGACGGAAACGTCGAAAGAACACGCCAAGAAAAGGTCGAAACTAGACCAAATGAGGTCGAAATGGACGTGCGACCCCTTGAAATTTTCTGAAATTTTCTGAAATTAGTTTTGGACTCAAGTCCTAAAACTTTCATTTTGGTCGAAAAAGATCCGTTTGAAAATCTGCCGCTGGAAACCTCCAAATCGACTGAAACTTGGCCCAGTACACAATTCGCACCTTCTGAACAAGACAGTCCTAAAAGATTGGTCGACAGATTTCAGCGAGAAAAAATCGTCTAGGCCTCCGAAATCGCGTTCAAAGTTTCTGGTGGTGAAAGAAACGGTTTCGCCTCACCCGAACGCATCAGCAGGATAGTGCTTGACATCAGGCACAACTCCAGCTGCTCTCTCCTGTACTCCAATCTCCATCTTGCTCATCAGCAAGGGACACACACTCTCACCAGCTCTGATACCATGTAGAAAGATCGACACTTCGAGGACACTCCAAGAAGAGAGAGAGCGAGTAGACAAGGAAGTAAAATAGGAATGAGATGAGAGAGGCTTTGCCTCTCTCTGTATATATAGTGGAGGTGAGTACAAGAGAAACCCTAATGGTGGGTTAGCCCTCTAACTAACTCTAACAACCCTAACCACTCCGGCTAATGGTAGCCATCGATCTACTAGAGCTTGGGACTATATCAACAATACTGACGTGGTCCGACATCCAACTCGTAATTCTAGCTGCAGTTGTGTAGTTGATCCTAAGACCTTCATTCAAAATTTGATGGAAGATCTTTGAACTACATTCAATAAATGAGCTCTTTACTACCGTCTGGAGGAGTCGATCCTAAGACCTTCATTCACTCTGGAGGAGTCGAGAGCACCCTCGAGACTGGTTGGAGGATAATCAAGCAGCATCCTTCTATTATATCTCTTCTGTCTATACACGTATACTTGAAGTGGATCCGATGACAGTTGTGCACTGGGATACTTGGGAATGCAATACAAGAATATTTAGTGGATATTATGTGTGTCTTGGTGCCACTCGCGATGCATTTTCTTTGTGTCAAAAGATGATATGTTTGGACGCTTGTCATAACAAGTCGAGAAAGTTCCCATGTCAAATATTCTTAGCTTCCGTGATAGATGGTGCAAATGAGGCAATCATTTTGGGCTTCGCGGTTGTACCTCAAGAAGACACTGCAAACTGGACATGGTTCTGTCAACATCTCCGCAACTCGATACACGGTATTGTTTCTCTCCAGACTATAATTATCAGTGATAGACAGAAGGTCCTCGAGCAAGCTGTTTCTGATGTATTCTTTGAAGTTGTCCACGGGCATTGTGGACAACACATCCGGATGAATGTGCAGACGAGGTTCGGCAAAGAGGCTGACCATTCCTCTCTTGCTTGTACGCCAAGACCCGAGTTAAATAAGGCACTTCCCACTCCTTTGCGCATTCTCTTTCAGTAAATTATCTAAGGAACTGGTTGGCTAAGTTGCAACTATTCTCTCACTTGTATGTACAATGAAGTGCTTGAGAAGCTGGATGCATCAGGGGAAAGAGATAGGCAATTGGCAGAATACTTACAAAGTATACAACCATAGAGGTATATCGATGTGCATTCTCTATACCTCGTTATGAAAAAGTCACTTCCAACGTGGCTGAGAGCATGAATAATGCTCTCAGACAAATCCGATGGTATGCTCCGTTGAAGATCATGTTGGATTTATGGTATTATATTATGCACTAGTTCATTAAGCGCAGGATACAGCTTCAGCAACAAATAAGTGTATTGACACGTTTTGCTCGACTACGACTTATAGAGAACGAGCACGTTGCAGAAGGTCTATTGTGTCAAATTTCTTCTCCATTTCAGACTACAGTCCACCGTCATGCAAATGGAGTTACACATGTGATGAAACTAGCACAAGGTGGTGCAAGGACGTGTACATGTATGGAACTCCAGGAGATGAGATGGCCATGTGGTCATGTTATTGTCTTCGACAGAGAGACTGGTGAGAATCCAACAACGAGACTCGATAAAATTTGACATAGCTCTTTGTTATTTTCAATCTACGGATATAGTGCGTTGTCATTCATTTTCATTGATGACCTTCAATCGGTGTATTGTTGTGGACCTGCTCCTGTGGCAAGACGATGGAGAAGACTCAGAGTGGTGAGGATTGACAATAACACAATTCACTCAATCTGCAGCAGATGACAATGACGATCGATCTAGCCTCGGGGCTAACACCCCAACAAAGAAGCCAAGGCAACAAAGTGGCTTCTAGATACAACTCTCTATCACTATCCATAGTGAAAGGAGAAAAAGGAGGAGGAAGTATAGCATTAAAAGGATGATTGGTACAATTTTTCACTGGACTATCATCCATCAACAATACGTCTCTCGTGCTCAAGTTGCGATGATGAAGCTCTGTAAAATCTTTCAAGTACAAGTGGTTCCCAAAGGCAACTTCTCTCATCGTCTTATATTTAAAACACATATCTTGAGCAAAAACATGACATACCTACAAACGTAAGAAATCTTTATTAGAATATATATCTTAGATCAAACATATAACATATAATACAACAAAGATATTGACAAGTTGATCTGAAAATAAGTTCAAAAGAAGAAAAGTTTCATACCTTCGCTCTTGCCACTCCATGAGGTAATAATCAGCATCCTCCATAGTTCGTAGTAAAATGGCCGTGTTTAACACCGTCCGAGAAGTCCATATGATGACATAAAACTTATCTAGACATATTTCCAAAAACTGCTTCACTCCATGTCTCGCCACGTACCATATAAACAACTTCGATGTAGTTTCTACTACATATCCTCTCTCACGCGCTGGCATCAACTCATGCTCGTTTCTTCCCACTAGGACCAAAAGATCATTCAAATCAAGGATTAAGGTCTTTCGTCGATTTGCAATAGGTGCAACTAGCATTCGACAGAGAGCTTGGAGAGAGTCCAGTTACACGAGTAGACTCAATTTGGTACAGTTCTAGTCTTATTTCAATTTATGGCCATTCATTTCTGCCTGTTATAACAACCGATGACTTAGAACCGGTGTGGACTTGTGGACCACCTCCTATAGCTAAACGTATCGAGAGACACAAAGTAGTTAGGATAGATAATAATACTCAGTTCTCACAAGCGAGAGCTACCGTTGCAGCTGAAGCAACTGGTGATGCTGACGAGAACGTGGCTGAAGATGGAGAAGCAAATTCTACTTACGGAGTCACTATTGAGAACATTTTCTCTTTATATGACATGCCGGTGAATCATTTTCCAAGTTCAGATTTTGCTCATCGAAGGAGAAGAATAGTTTCAGTGACTGATCCTTCATCATCTGACCAATTAGGATCACAATCACAATCTAGTTTAAGGAGTTGCAGTAGGTGCAAGCAACAAGGACATAACAGACGAACTTCTCTTGGACAACAAGTAGTTAATGAACCCATTGCTTCTCTTCCAATGGAGGGCGAGATGTTGGTTGAGGATGAGAACGAGGTAATCTTCACTGCATCTAGTGGTGATGAAGATGAGGATGAGGTGTAGGTAGTTGAAGTTTGTGTAGTTTCAGGTACAACGTAAGAGTCCTGGAACTCAAGGTCAGATCGCTTCAAAACAAGAGTTCTTGTTTGACGATTAACGACTTAACGATGTTGGACGATTATTTTAACGATGGACATTGACACATGTCGCTGGTATGTATCGTCTCATGTTTTTGAAAGCATTGTCAATTCGCAGTTTACCTCCACATTTACGTAGGTCATAGTCAGCATTGCTTTTCTGTTCTGCATTTTCAAATCTCTAAACTCCATAATTTCTTAGCACGAGTTAGTGGTGGGAGCTTTCCAAATCGGCTTGAAAGCCAAGCCCTACCCACTCTTATCAAAAATTAGAAGCGTCATGCAAGATCAAGATCACACTGAAACTCCCAAGGATATGCATAAAATGTTACAAAAAAAACCATAGCTCTACGGGAATCAAAAAATATCCCCAAACAATGAACATCAGCTGAAAGTTAGTTACCGAGCTATTTGGTTTGTGCCTCTTGGACATATCCCCTCGTTGATGAATTTTTAAGGAGGAGAGAGAGTTCGTGGATAGGCAGCGTAGAGGAGGACAGGAGAGAGTGAAGAGAAAGGAGAGGTGAGAGTGAAGCGAAGGAGAGAGAGTTCATGGAGAGAGGGAGGAGAGGAGAGAGTTAAGGGAGAGGAGAGGTTTAAGAGTTCAAGGAGAGGAGAGTTCAAGGAGAGGCGAAGAGATTGCGAAGAGAGGAGAGAGTGAAGAGGAGAGTGCCAAACCGAGTGTGTGCAACGTGTGTAGAGTGTAAAAGATTTGTTAATTCTTGAGTTGTTTTAAAATCTAACTTCCTATTCTGAGCGATTTAATCGCTGTGATGAGAACTCGAGGAGTTGGTCGAGGTCGAGGCCGAGGTCAAGACGATGGGAGAGGATGAGGTCGAGGTTGCGATGGAGTCTCGGGAGAGAGAGGAGAGTACGAAGAGAAGAATCCTGTAAGATATGCATCCATGTCTTCGTTTGAATGAGTGTTGTATTATTTATTAGGGTTAGCAAAACATTCTGTTTCGATGTGATATGCTTGTTAGGGTAGGTGAAACAGACTGTTTCGATGTAGAAAACTTGTTAGGGTTAGCAAAATATATTGTTTCACCGTTTTCTTGTTATTCATAGTGGACAAAACATACATGTTTCGTCCACTATCGAGGCGAAACATATATGTTTCATCCGATTGGGAAGAGGTACCCCTTCCCGGATTATGAGAGTGGGCGAAACATATATGTTTCGTCTCTCTGGGAAGGGGTACCCCTTCCCCGATTATCACAGTGAGCGAAACATCGATGTTTCATCCACTAGAGAGGCGAAACATATATGTTTCGCCTCTCTGGGAAGGGGTACCCCTTCCTCGATTATCACATTGGACGAAACATCGATGTTTCGCTCACTATGAGAGGTGAGAGGTGAAACATCGATGTTTCGTCTCTCTGGGAAGCGGTATCCCTTCCTCGATTATCACAGTGGACGAAACATATATGTTTCGTCTCTCTGGGAAGGGGTACCCCTTCCTCGATTATCACATTGGGCGAGACATCGAAGTTTCGTCCACTGTGAGAGGTGAGAGACGAAACATCGATGTTTCGTCTCTCTGGGAAGGGTACCCCTTCTCCGATTATCACATTGAGCGAAACATCGATGTTTCGCCCACTGTGAGAGGTGAAAGACGAAACATTGATGTTTCGTCTCTCTGGAAAGGGGTACCCCTTCTCCGATTATCATAGTGGGCGAAACATCGATGTTCACCCACTGGAGCGGCGAAACATATATGTTTCACCTCTCTGGAAAGGGGTACCCCTTCCCCAATTAATACAGTGGGCGAAACATCGATGTTTCGTCCACCCTATTTGCCCCCTTGTTTAACTATTTTTTATAATATCTTTGTTTCTAGCGGGTGTGGCATTGGAGAGTATGAAGAAGGGACCTTCAATGTTCAAGTATTCTCACGAAGAGGACGAGAGATATCATTTGAAGTGGTGTTGAGTTTCGAAAGATGAAGTGGAGAATTCATTGCTCGGAGTGGAGGAAGAAGCTCTCGACCAACTAGGATTACTCGTTGCTTTTTCTTTTGACTTTCCTCCTCCGGATGTAAGTAGTCTTTCTTCTGTAACTTGTTTGGATGCATGGATGCATGTCCTCTATTTTATTTATATCATTTATAGGAGGGATGTTATTTCCATAACTTCTGTTCGTTTGTAAACCTTTTATATCATTGAGGTTGTTTTTTCTTCTTAATTTTATTTGCAATTCTTTTTATATGATTAGGTTGTTTTTTTGCAGGTTCCATTTTGTATAGAGTTCATCCAGTCATACGATGAGGAAATCATCGTGCTATTGTACAAGGACATGAGATAGTGTTGGATGAGTCGGTTATACGTGAGTCACTTGTTTTACCTATGGGAACAACCATCCCTCGTCCTCATAATGTCAAAAGGAGCATGATAGATGATTGGTTTTCTCAAAAAGATGAGAAGGGAAAAAGATATTTATTGGGGATGTGTGAGTATCCGGAGTGGAGACCCGTTTTCCAGCTTATCAATTGTCTCTTTCTGGCTCGACGACGGCCAAGAGAAGTACATGGTCATTTAGCTCTATACGTCAAGACAAAAGTAGAGGAGAGAGGAGAAGATTATGATTGGACTGAATTCATTTTAGATTCTTTGGATACGGAGATCTCTTCTATAAAAAAACATATGAGCAAGGAGAGATTAGTGAGACATCCAGAGACATGGGTAGGTATGATCTTGACTCACCTCATGATCCACATGGGTATACTTCTCGAGGGAGGACGAGTGGATTCTTCTCGGCAACATCAGCCATCATCGAGTAAGACGTTTTTTTCTTGTGAGAGTATTGTCTTAGGTTTCTTTTACTTACTTTCCAATGATTATTCTTGAATACTTAGTGTTTTAACTCACATTTTACTTTGGTGGTTTCAGCTCGAGCGGAGTCTTCTACTCATGGTCAAGACCCATAGTCTTCGCAACATGTTACTCCATCATCAAGTAAGAGTTTTTAAATTTATCATTTCCTTCTTTGTTATGATAAAGTTTGTATTATGTTTAAACTCTCATCTCAAGTGGTGCTTTCCAGATCCTGCTGTGCAGTCTTCCTCTCTTGGGCAAGATCCTCAATCTTCGCATCATGTTCCTCCTTCGTCAGGTAAACTGTTGATAGTTTAGTTTGGTTTACTTCGAGTTTATTTTTATTTTGAAACTTTTCAACTTGTTTATTTAGTTATAGTTTAGTTTTACTTTATTATATGTATTGAGACATATTTAACTTTTTTTTTGTATATCTGTAGATGAGGAAGTTATTCTCATAGCGAGAATGAATCAACTCCATGAAGCCATAAAAAGGAAGGAGGAAGAGCTTAAGTCCAAAAGTGTTGAACTCGTGCATATGAACTAACAAGTCATGATAGTGAAAGAGGAATTGAGCACGATACGAGCGGCAGAAGACATGGCCAAGTCATTTCTTGATACTCCAAACAGGTGCATGTACCTCTACCGTTTACAGAATGTTTCACAACATAACTCTTTCCAGTTCTATGACAACGAACCGTGGCCTCGGTTTGGCTCGATATTTGACAGAGCTCATTCTCATTAAACCTGAGTCTCTCAAATTTCGTTAACAAATTTGTCTCGTGATGAAGTTGTGTCCTTCGCTTCGTAAATTGCTGCATACTATAATACCAAAGATCGAGTAGAATCTTAAGAGGTGCATTCCATCGGATTTGTCCGAGAGCATTGTTCATGCTCTCGGTAACATTAGAAGTAACCTTCCCATAACGTGATAAAAGAAAGGCACACCTACCATATCTCGCTGGATCGATATCTCGTAAGTATTCTCTTAGCTGTTTGCCTCTTTCTCCGGAATCAGCCAGCTTGCTCAAGACACTGTCGTACCTGCATTCGTACATAATGAACCCAATTAGTAACCACATTAGTCAAGCAGAAATGGTTCATGCAAATAGAACGATAGCAGATAAGAAAACCCTTTGAAACATAACGACAAGAAATTTGAAGAATTTACATTTCACGAGTTCTGGCATAAAGACATGCTAAGAACGACTGCTCAGCATCCTTTCCAAAGCGTGTGCGCACGTTGGTGCGAATGTGTTGTGCACAGTGCGCGTGGTTTGTGTCAGGAAATATTTCAGCAACGGCTTTTTCAAGACCTTTTTGTCGATTACTGATTATAACAGTTCGGGATGACAAAATCCCATGTATCGACTCACGCAGTAGACCACAGAACCACGTCCAATTCGAGGTATCTTTTCTTGGAGCTACTGCAAATGTCAGGATGATAGCTTCGTTTGCGCCATCAAGCACAATGGCTAGAAAAATCTGAGATGAAAATTTTTGGCTCTTACTGTAACAAGCATCTAAGCAGATCACTCTCTGACAAAACCTATATGCGTTGCGGGTGGCACTTGGACACACAAAGAACCTGCTGAAAACAGTTGGTTCTCTCATGTTCTCCAATCTACTACACACTCAGGGTCCACATCTTTAAGCCTTCTACACACTGATGGAATGTAGTGAAACGAGACGGCTTGGTTACCTTCTAACCAGTCACGCGAATGTTCTCTACCTCTCCACACTTGGTTATAAGGTGCTCGCTTGTGGAAAGATGTTCGGATTTCTTTCATCAAGTTACGAATAGGTGTATGCGGATCAATCGCCACTCTATTACACAGAACAGTAGCAAGAAACTTTAAATTTGATACAGGACCACGCCAATAAGCCAAGTGTGTGTTCTAGATTGCAAACTGTGACAGTGATTTTCGCACTGAACTTTCCTGTTTGTGCTCGAATTCTCCATTTGCATTGATTTAACACCTCTCCGACGATCGAACCTCCTCCATAGAATATTTTTCTCCCCCCACTCAAATACCGTAATTTTTCTCCACAGTGATCATTTTTCGGCACCCTTCGATTTGCTGTTGGTGTGACTGAGCTTGCTTCTTGATCATCTCGTCGCCGGCGTTGTCTTTGTCTCTGAGAGAACTCATGAAAGCTGCGTGGTTGAATATTGCAAAAATCTCCTTCCGTTGCTCTATTTATCTCTCTTCTCTGTTCGACATTTTGTGACAGCGCGCGTTGCCACCCCACCTGCATGTCCGCAGCTTATAATTCTCTTTCGATTTTACCTTTGGCTTGCTCTACTGTGAAAGAAACACCAGCTATCAACAGCAAAATCAAAATCTTTGAAGGATGAGAATTCCGCTCTCAACTTCAATCTGCCTGCAGCATCACGCAATGACTCTAATGTTCTTCCTTGCAACACGCGGCCATCAGCTCGAGCTTGTGACATTTTGTCGCCGCCATTGATCTAGTATGCTCAAGTCTCTTTCATCATCGGTCCTCGCATCCATCGTAAACTCGTGTATGTCAATATCCTCAAAATATATCCATCTAGACATATCTCCTCTTCAGTAAGAAGAGATTGCACATCCTTCATCGTTTAAGTGTCTGCACTCACTTCCTAACAAGACCCCGTCACACTCTATTCTCTTCCGAAGTATCAGTCGATGAATGTCTATCCCTCGTCGAATAGAGAGAGAAATTGATTCACTGTGTTACCAGTATGTTGTCATTCAAATTTCTCGGAAAACACTTCTGACACTTCAGTTGTAAGCATGACATGTACAATCCGAGCTGTACTCTGACATGGCACAATTACTTGTTTTACGGCTGTTGCAGGTTGGAGGTTCGATCAAGAAGGGAATTATAAGAGGGGTCCGATCAAGTCCGCGATTCGTTCTGGGGTCCGATCAAGTAGATCCCTGATGGAGCATGGTTATTCACTCTCAACTCCACCCTATACGTATTCACATATCAGAGCACCTGCATATATATATTCAGCCTCATCCAAGAAGTTAATCCAGAATGCATATTCAGCCTCTTCCAAGAAGAGTAAGAATATACATATTTTAAAATTTATCTTCTTCCTTTTGGAAGAGTTAGGTAATAATAATATTAAACTAAAGATGGTTTCATGTGTACAAACCAGAAATGTATATACAAAGACAGGATCACTTAAAGTACTTTCTTTGTGAGTTTTATAATCAATTAGCGTCCATATGTGATCAAGTTAGCTGGGTCATAGCTGGGAACGTGATCATTTCTCACCTTTTACTTACAAGTTAGGATGGGAACAGCCAAGTGTCTCATAAATAATCATATATAACTTAGTAATATAAATTTATATTTCTAAATTTGGTATATTAAATTAAAAAGCCTTTCCAGTTCTTTTCGCTTATGTCCTGCTTTGTCTTGTCTCCTTGTATGCAATATCAAACCGTATGTAACTTTTTATTAAATATGTTCTGAAACAAGTCAACTCTCACCAGCCTCCAACCAACTGAATTTTAGAATTTAGTGAACACTTTTCCGCTTGTCCTCTTCCTTGTGTTGGCCAGGAGTTGATCGAGCATGCATATTATTATGCATATTATTATTCAATGAGAAACTAAACTGAAAGGGAGAAGTTAAATTCCTTAAGACATGAAAAAGTTCTGCAAGGAAAACCTCCGTATTCCGAACAAACTGCCGCAGCTCCATGTGCGGGCAGCTGACGGGTTTGCCCTTGCGGATAGTTCCGACCACCTCATTTCCCAACGAAATGACGTGGATTTAATTACGCGATTCATTCCTGCCCGACACGTCAACTCCAACTGGAAAACTCTGTCTTGTCCATGGAGTCTGCTGACTTGGTGATGACCTGTACAGTAGTGATAATTTTTCTATACAGTAAGTAATTAATTATTCTACTCCGTGAGAGAAAAGAATTCGTTGAATTGGAAACTAACAACTTTAAATGGTTTGGACTACAAAACTATCATGCAAGAATGAAATCGGCCGGTGATGTAAGTATTTAAATCAGAGTTCTCCACGAATTCACAAATTCACTTCCAAAAATAATGATTAGTATTGATTGAGAACCCTCACTTTATGATTGATTGAGAACCCTCACTTTATGCTCTTCCTCTACACAATTTGATTTATATATATATCACAATTTTTCCAAGGTGGAAGATATATATATTATATCTTTATGCATATGCTCTTCCTCTACTTCAATTTGATTTATATATATATCTTCAATTTATATATATATCTTCGACCTTGGAAACAGAAAGCGTTTGAAATGAATTCTACCAGACTGAGCAAAGTGACGACAAAAGATTAGAACTCTTTACACCACTTTCCACTGACATGCACTAGTTGTCTTTACAAGTGAGCAAATCACTATTCTGTTAAGTAACAAGCCAACATGGAGGGATATATTATTCTCTAATTATATCTAAAATCGTTCGTCAAGTAGATTAATTTCACTAAATGTCTCTTTTAGTGATGGATCTCCTTACCATTCTATGTCAAGTTCCACTCATGATATCTCTAATCTAGCTCGATTGAAAAGCAATTCGTCGTTACTATTATTCATCTTTACTGTTCCTCTTCTCACTTTATGCTCTTCCTCTACACAATTTATTGCAGTTACAGTTAATAGAAGCTCACTCGATAACTAAATGAAAATATATATGACTGTTTATTTAATAATACTTAATTGACTACGCACAACAAATATCACTACGTACAGTGCATCTTTGCCCCCAGCTATTCACACAAACTTTATCAGAATAAAACGACTATCGGGACTACGTTATATGTCGTTAATTTTCTAACTTGAATTATAGAAATACTTCTTAAAGAAAACCTCCTCCTAATCCAGTATTTCCTTCAGGGAGTTATTGGCATACAAAACCTTATCACGCTCTCGTTTATTGAGTTTGAGTCAAGGACTACACCAAAATTCTTTTATCAAAGTAGTGTTATAACTACTTGGGACAGAGTTATAGATGTTTAGTAAATTATTCTGAGAACTCCGACTCAAGTTTTACATTGCTGTTTAGTATTACCAGAGAAGGGACGCCCTGCCCACCACCATATTCGGGCAAGGGCGGTGCAGGTTGGACGGAGCGACTTTACGGATACAGTACTTACTGTACCTGGTAGGTTTAGGAGGAGGTGCGATTTGAAATATAAGCTGCAGAAGGCACATGAGTCATGCATGCCTCATGAGGGTCCAGGAGCATCTTCTCTCTCTCTCTATCTCACATCTCGAAAGGAGGGGAGACGACAGTCGAATATTTCTTTTACATTCCGAGTGGACGAAAATGGCTCACAGGACTGACAGGAAACAACAATACTCCAATTCAAGAATCCATAAGATCCGATACAGATCGATCAACCAGATAGTCCATAGAAGAAAGAAGTTGGGTGACTTGCAAGTAACTTCGGCAGGCCGAGAGAGAGAAGAGAGAGGCGGTGCTAGTGATTGGTACGATATGTACATCCTTGATATTCTCGGCCCATGTACGGCGGCGGAGGTCAGAGATCTGTGTCTACCGACTTTCTGTTTGGGAGCGGCCATACAGTAGTGGAACATCGTCTTAAAATAGACGGAACCGTGGCAGGAGCCGAGAAGGCAAGCGTCAAGACTTTTAACACCCGAGAAGCTCTGGTCGAACTTCTTTGAATCCCGACGAATGCATGAACTGATGATGATAGAGTAGATGAGCCAATGTGAGGTTTATGTTGTTAAAGATTGTGGTTTAAGGGAGGAGAGATGCAAACTTATTGTTGGCGCCTGAACTCCACGTCTAGGCGGCAGGCGGAGAAGAGCTCGTGCTTTCACTAACTCTCCCTTGCATCGCTGGTTGTTCAACCCTTCGAGTTCGTCGGATCGTGTCAAGATCGACCTGGGGCTTTAGCCATAGGAGAATCTCGACATTGATTGCTCTGAGAGTCTGAGCATCTCCTTGTCGGTCCAACGAAGGATATGCAAGAGGATCCAATCTGAGGAGCTGCTAGTGAGATTGGTTTGGGTGCTGGATTCTGCATTTGAATACTCGACTAGCACTTAATATCTCGGAGCTGGGGGAGTATTAAATTTCTGCTCCTACCCGGTACGACTTCCAGCAGGATAGGTTCAGTTTGATTCCTATTTTCTCTTGAAGGGGATGGCGGTATTTACACTGAAGGAGGAGAGTTTCAAGGTGGCAGTTGTTGGAGGTGGACTGGCAGGGCTTTCAGCTGCAGAGGTTCTTTCTTCTCATCTTGGCAAAGGAAATGTGGTGGTACTCGAGGCAGCACCCCACTTGGGTGGGCGAATTCAAAGCGTCTGCGGTCTTGCTCCGTGGCCTGTGGAGGTTTGTTTCACTGCTATCCTTCCACCAAGAATGACTTCAGCAAGCGGAGTTGACAGTACAAGTGTAAATGAAAGAAAAGTTAAGCACGTGTTTCAGCGTTTCTGATCGATTACATATCCAGACGGTCAGTCCTTCCGTTCCTTGTTGTTCCTTTTCTTCACAAATACAGGCTCAGCTCCTGGGTTTACTTTACGTCGTGGTGAGGCGCAGTCACGGGAGAACTACTGGTTTAGGATAGAGCTTTTGTACCCGAATTTAACTTATCATATTTATCTCGTCCCAGGGGCGCGAGTCACCCAATATTATCCCGCCTGCCTGATTGCTCTGCATGCACGCACAGTCACGATTACCCACTTTGAGTCGCCAGCACTGGCGGTGCACGAAACCAACACGGCAGGCATATGGACCTTCGAAATTACGTTGCTGGGATGTAAATTTATGAAAAGAAGACCACAACGAAGCTACGAAGAATTACATATAGTGATAATTCTATTGTGTACTCAAGTTCTGGAGTTTAGTTGAGGCTGACGCGTTGCGTCAATCCATATAGGTTGAGATGGTGCAGGGTAAAACTTCTTGCTAAAACCCCGATACGGTTTGAATCTGTGTGTCGGTAACTAAAGACTGATCGGGTTTTGACTCAAGGTATGATTTTTTTCTCCCTCACAGATCGGACCTGAGTTTCTACATGGAACTCAAAATTCCTCGATGAAGAAACTTGTCGACGAGATGGGCTGCGTGCAAAGAGAGCTTAACTTTCATATCCTACCCGAAGGGCCGTAGGGTTTAGGGCCAGTTCTGACTCGGTAGTGTCTCATGCGTGTAGGAGGGCATGACATAATGACGTTTGAATCTGTACAGTTCGGAGAAACAATTTCAATATTTCTGATGTAGTTTATCACAGTCTAGTAGGTCTCTCGTACTGAGCGTATTGAATTTAATTAGGTGAGTTGATTCCGTCTCCTATCCTGAAAGATAGCTGCAGACGCTTCTGAATCAGGATTTGCTAAACCTGGTTCGTTAGGGCATGAAACCCTTCTCCAGTATCAGACGTCGAATCAGGTCGCATCAGAAGATCGAATTTGGAAACTGGTAACACTGTCAGGTGTCGTACGCATAGAATCTGAGGTGACAGCAATCCTCGTATCCTTCTAGTAAGTAGCGTAAATATACTTATTTATGTAGTGGTAAAGAATTACCGTGGAAAACTTGAGTGGAATGTTGCATTTGTCCTTTTCTTTGACTAAACATTGGTTTCTTCCACCGGATTACTATTACATCGGACGCGAAGGTCGATTGCTTTCTAGTGCGGATGCGGCTAGGCATGCTGACATCGCGCAGGTGCACGAGTTATTCAAGGCTCTGCTCGATGCAGAAGAATCGAGTTTGCAGGATATGAGTATGGCAGACTACTTGCAGAAGAAAGGTGTGACCTCGACGGTAATGGGCTTTGCCGAAGGTGAGGAGAATCTCCTCGTCCAACTGGATTTGAATCTCTCATACAATCGATAGATCTACTATATATCTCTATTATTAAGCAAGCTTTACTACTAAACGAACCTGGACCTGAATCAACCTTGACACTGTGTGATTGTTTTCTAAATCCTGGAGGAGCATGTTACTTCTCTTCTCGCTTCAACTGATCCCGTTGCCAGTCTGGACTCATGTACGTGCCGATTGGTGCAGCTATATACGGGAATGACTTCGGCTGCTCACTTGATAAGCTTGGTGTACACGAGTGTATAGAAGAAGCTAATCGGTGGATCTACGGCGATACGTACGTAATCGTCGATAGACCGCTCTCATCGGTTGTGAACTACATCGCCCGGGACCTGAATGTATCAATCCTCATCCTCCTGTTTATGACTATCGCTTCCAGAATCCAGCACTCCATGAGTCCAGGGCGTAGCTAATGATGCTTTGAGGTCATTCTCATTAGTTATGCTTAGTAGACAAGTACAACAGTAAGTTACCGATTCATTATTAATCGCAAGCAACCTCCTTTAGACAGATAGACTGACGCGGTACTAATTGTCCACAAGCGGTTATAATTTTAGTTAGATATCTACTGATGGCTAATATTAAACACTATAATTACGCGTTTGCAGGTACGAGTAAATTGGGCTGTGAAACAAGTTGAACATCTGAAGGATGGTAAAGTGCGCCTACGCAGCCAGGATTTCCGCGTTGTCAAAGCAGACTACGTGATTCTTAGTGTCCCTGTGGTAAGATCGCTAACGCATCACTTCTGTATATATGTACATCGTCCACGATATGGATTCAGCTTTTGTCAGTGGAATTCACCTTTACCTGTTCTATTCTGACTTCAGTTGTAGATCTTGAGCACAAGGTATTTTGATTTCCAACTTTAAGGCCTTCCTCTAAGGTAGGTAAAGTTTGTTTACTGGTTCTCCTTTCGAGCATGCGCAGACAATTTTACAGCAAGGCTTGATTTCGTTTGTACCACCTCTACCGGAATCAAAAATACGAGCAGCTCAAGCTATTGGGATGTCAAACGTCATGAAGGTACGTGCATGGTGGTACAGTCGTGGTTAGTTTTCCACAATAACCCAGATTCTTTGACGGTCCGTCGCAAAAGATGATAAGTATTACAGGTGACGTTTCGAATTCATTGATTCCTTCATATAGTCTCTCAGTTCGTGTTCTAATGAACACTTGTTTCAGGTTGTAATGGCCTTCTCTCATCAGTTTTGGCCCAAAGGCCTTTTCGACGTTGTCTGCTCAGACTGTTTCCTGCCTGAGGTGTGGATGACAGAGTATCCCCAACATAATGGCATCGACGAGGGCTGCTATCCAACCGCTAGTCCTCTTGGACAGTACACTGTGGTGGGCTTCATTGCAGGTGATCGAGCGACTAGAGTGGCTCAAATGCCTGAAGTGGAAATTTTGAGACAATCCTTGGCACAACTGGATAGAATGTTCGGCACAGGTGAAACATCTGACTGGAGCTCAGCCTCAACATCGTCAGGTGCTGAGTTGGAACGTACTGATTACGACTCCGCGAACTCAAAAGTATCTGGAACAATTATCCCGAGGAAAGACGTGTTTAAGCCCTCCTCCAAAGCTGATAACAGTTCTAAGTCTCGTCCAGCGTCCTATTTCTTCAATGGGGGCATGATCGTCAGTTGGGCAGATCGCAGCTTCATCCGAGGAGGTTATTCTCACCCATCTGTCAACGCCCGAGGTGCTAGAGCAGAACTAGCTAAACCCGTTGGGAATATCATCTTCTTCGCAGGGGAAGCCACGCACCCCGGCGTTAATCCTTGTCTGCAAGCTGCCATTGATACAGGAAGACATGCAGCCGATGAGGTAATTGGAGCCTGTGGAAGACGGAGGTGTGCCTTGTAACGTATGGATCCTGCCGCAATGTAGGCAGGCTCCTCTGGATTATTCCCATTGATACCATGTTTAGTTTCACCTTGTCTTGAAGGTGTGCTGCTCAATCGGTCAAACGGTGCGATACAGATAGAGTTGCAGCTTCTAGCAAGAGCGAATGTAGTACAGTAGTAAGAGGAATACATAGCACGAAAAAATGAGAAAAACAACCACCGTGGCATACTGTAACAGAGAGAAGAGCAAAGAACGAGACAAAATGACAGTCTCGTTAAAGACTTGATGTGGTTTTCTCAGCTATTTCTTCTAGTAGTGTATGAACTAATTCCTTTTCTCTTCTGAAGTAATCGTAACAACTCTCTTCTGTAGTTCATTTGTTAGTTATCTCTATAATTCAAAACTAGTGCATATCTGAACTCAAGATGCATTTCGGATGAAGATATCCACATATTCCAGTTGTTAAAGCCAAAAAATCTAAAGAAACATCTCGATCAGCAAAGGTTCAAGCTTTCATCAGTAGCGATGGATGCAGTATGTGGGATAGAAGAAGATGCTCGTTAGATCATAAGCGATATAAGTAAAAGATAGAAACTCGTTTCACAGCAAAAAGGAAAAATATATCTGTTTCTTCTTCATGTGTACTGTGATCGTTCTCATAACTGAGCAGATTGTATCTTGGACTGTATCATGTTTTCTTCTCATTTCACCACCTTATGCACAACTTAACAAGTGTATTCGAATTGCGGCACCAGTGGACTGTTAACCAGTAAAACATGGGATATCAGTTATTACGATTGTGGGAAACCAAGTGGGATGTGCATCATTATATAAGGGATGAAGCGCGTGCGAAGTGTGTGAAGTATCTTTTGGTGTTTGAGTTGTCAAAGTGTTCAGAAAGAAGTGCGGGAATGCGCAGACGATATATGGAGAAAAACGTAAGCGCGCTTGCACCGAAAGCTGACTTCGCTCAGGACGAAGCATTTTGTTTATCGATTATGGATAGATGTCATACGAATGGTAAGTTCGCACCCTAGTGAAGTGGACACTAGTGTACCACGATTGGAAGAAAGCGAGTATGTTACTCCTTTGGAAATAACCCTTGAGGACATCCTGAGAATGTTGGATGTCCTGAAGTTCGCAGTGAGCGATGTTGTGTCGTGGACTCGCTTCTACTTGAAGTCTAAATTCAGTTCTATATTTTTGTTCTCAAGAAATTCATGAAGAGAAATAATGATTTTTTATCTACTTATAGACATACATTTTCACTGCACTAAGTGATAGAGCTAGTTGTAAGGTTTCCAATTGCACTTCATTTGTTTCATTTGGGTGCTTAATGATGAAGTTATGAGATTCGAAAGAAAAAAAAACAAGATAAGCCTTTGCTTGTATATGTGAATGGTATCTATAGTTCCTAGTGTTACACTAAAGGCACAAGGGCTTGCTTGGTCATTTTCTAGAGATTTCATGTACTTTGAAAACTGACGTAAGACGTGCTTAAGACGTCAATTTGTACTTGCAACTTGTTGATGGATATTTCGGGAGATTAGGAGGTCTAATGCATGCGCACAAGGTGTCACTAGATTCTGTGCATGTGACACATAGAATAATATGGTTTGTGAAGAGACGGATCATGTTGTATGTTATGGAGGAAATTGAGACGTAGAGAGAAAAGATTGGAGTCTTTCAGTTGCATGTGAAACAGAGTTGGATCGTTCGAGCTATTATGGAGCTCAAACTTGTTGTCTTTTGATCCACCGAGATGAGAACCTTGAGTTCTTCAAGAAAGTGAAGACGTTACAAAGTTTCATCAGACGATTTGAAAAATGTAAGAAAGATTATATCGTAAGGAGAAGCTTTTAATCGGTTTCTATTTACTTACGACTTGAGGTTGGGTTGTTCTTTGTCATCGGTGGAGCAAGCTCTTCATTCTTGGTGCCTATGCTATTAGAGAGTCTTCATGTATGCACAAGAGGAGACCGCAAATAGATTGGATTGTTGTGTTGACCGTTGTCGTATAACATGTTATATGTCTAAGAATTCACTAGGTATATATTTGTGCAGAGATATGTGGCTTTGAACAAGTTGGTTCTAAAGCTCGATCTTTCAACCCAAATGTTTTTTTATCTACTCTTCTAGCACAAATGACCTTGTACTCTCTCGATTCAATGTCAAAGCTTACTATGATCCAAAAGATATGTATAAGTTGTAGAAACGGCGTTACAAATAGATCCTTTTGTGTTCTATCTGAAATACTCAGCTTTGTATCATTTAACTGAAAGTAACTCTACATCACTAGAATCACGACTTGATAAATTTCCTTGATGCTAGTTACCCGTCAATCCAATCATCACAACTCTATCTTTTACAACCAAAAGATGATCTAGTGTTGCTCAACCAAACTTCGTATCCATATCTGAATCAGTTCCTATATTTTTTTGGCTTGTCAACCGATCACTGAAGTTGAAGGGTGTAGACGTGACATGATGGATATTACAAACTGTGTCAATGATGAGAGATTAGCTATTTTTCAGATTTTGGATCGAATTTCTGAGTGGAATTTTCTAAGCTTGAAGGATGTCTTATCAGTAAGATATCTAGAGAGTTATCTTGAATGGTCTAATAGGTTTTTCAGGGTCTTGGATCAAGTCTACATGGGTCTATAAAGCTGTTAAGTTAGCACAGATTAGGGTTTGATCTATATCCGAGAGATGGATTGAGATTTCGATATGAATTTCTTTTAAGATAAGAGTGAAAGGTCCAATAAAATTTCCTGTGAAGTTTGATCACCATTGTTGATCGATCTAGGAGAATTGAGGTCTCAAAGTTCAAAGAAGCTTTTGTTATTAACGGATCAGATTTTCAATATATCTATCGTTACTTTTTGATTCTTTCCGAACTATTAGGGAGGAGTTTGCTGCTGAAATTGCTATGCCAGCATATATTGTGAAGGTGTGATTTCAACTCTATGTGACGAAGGAGCAAGGAGTCTTGATGAATCAAAAATAGTTGTTTGTGTTTTCAGAATTGCCAAGTACCACTATCGTTGGTGCTATGGTATGAAATGAGTATTGTCTTGAGGAGTGCATGTTTTATCTTGCTGGAATTCTTAGAAGACCAGGGTGTGCAAAAATTTGTATCGAGACCCGATAGTTTATTCAACTTGATATCAAAATGACCAGTCCGTCGTCAACTCGTAGCAGTGGGTATAAATTTCACCCCCTCTACTCAATCGATCATAGCATCTACAATCCTCCATGAAATTCTTTGATTCTTCAGCTTGGATTGTAGCTCCAGTCGAGAGCTTTCCAACCATATCTTTTTTGCTCAAATGTCCATCCGAAGCCTCCCGAAATCATAGAAAATGTTGTGAAAAACAACTAGAACACCATTGGTCCAAAAGTAGATCAATGAGAGAAAAAAAAAACTCTAATTTTGTCTTTTTCCACTAGAACGACTTGTAACATCCAAGGAAGCTCAGACATCAATAAGACTAGAAGAAACCATAAAAATCCTTGAGACATGTTGAAAGATTCTCTACAAAACATAAATACGTAGAAACGCTAAACAAGAATGTGACAATTGAATCATCGACTAATACAAAGTCAATATTACAATCTGAAAATGATATATAATGAAAAGTACGACAAAAGAAAACGGTGAAGTTATCAGTCGATTCAAATATTCTTCCTCAAAGTTCTTCACGGTCCATGCTCCATGATTGATCTTTGATCTGCAGTGACATCGAATATCGATCCAAACGTCGAAAAGACGTTGGTTAGATAGTTGAGATCCATTCTTTGTCATAACAAGATGTACACCATCAGATCTCAAGTCTCTCCATATGTAACAATCAGAAGGGTCATCGAAAGCGATAAGTCCATCGTCCTCCTCATGAATTCATCATCAAACTATGAAACTAATCATTGTCAAAAGTGATCACGGTGATGTGAAATGGATCCAAGAAAGGAAGATCGTTAGATGATATCAAATTTACGTTCATAACCACCACTTCCATGGTTCTTCACTCCTCCATGCAGACCACCGAAAACTCTCACGAATCATCCGCTAAGAGAGAATATCTCACAAACCTCTCGACCCATCATTTTATACTCAAAACTGATGACAAGGACCACTCAAGTGAACGCCCACAGATTGTTGATTTGGGACGTTACACTATCATACGATCGCTTAAACAAATAATCGTGATCGTGACACCCATCACACCATTGGACGAGTTACACGATAAAGTTCACGAAACATAGAAAAGAAACACATCTTAAGTTCTACAAGAATTTCACACAAGAGTCATTTCACAACACGACACCGTGGCGAGAGAGATTGAGCCGTACGTGATCGATCTATGTCAGATTTTACTTCCTATGATCAACTTTTTGATCATACTTCGCGAGGGGAACTCCAAACTACTTGTTTGGGATCTCGTTGGTTGGAGCTATTTACTGGAAGAGACTGATCTCAGATCAAACGATAAATTGTGATTTTAACTCGTAAGGAGGAGGTTTTGAGGATTCCGAAAGTGAGAAAGTTAGAGATATCTTGACTATTGAATATCAGATTTGGAGGTTCTTGAGGTCATTGGAGTCAGAAGAGTAGACCTTTTTCGTATCGGAAGATCGTTTTGAGAAAGGAGGAAGTTCACACAATTTTGTATAATGCTAGCTACAAGGACTACACCCACGACCCGCGTTTGGATTAGGATGATCTGACCATTGGGCTAGTCGTATACTGAGCGGTGACAGTGGTGCGATTTTGAGATTTTGACATCGAGTTGCATTCTCTATGTCTCTAGTTACATGAGTTGTACTCACGACCCTCGTTTCAATTAAGGTGATTTATCCATCGGACAAGTGGTGTACCGAACGACAACATCAATACGACGACGATATTGCATTTGCAACTGCGGTTGTTACACCATATATTTGAGAGTTTAGTGTGAGGGACGCTGTTGTGAAGCTTTATGTTAGCAAAGGGACGTTTTCCTTGCTTTTAGTTACGCTTCGACAGATATTGTCTTAGGTTTGGCTAGGGATTTGGGGTGCAGTTTATGTACACTTCTGCTGTAAAACACAAAATTAAAAAACAGATGTCAAGTGAGGTTTTGGTACATCTCAAGGGCTCTCATGGTTGTATTTTCCTCTTTCTTGTAGATTTTCAGAGTTCTTTTGTCAATCTTCAAGAGCTTCTCAGAGATCAGTTTTGAGCGTTTATGAGGCTTCAGACAGTACCTCGTGCTACACTTGCAACTTCTTTGAAATCTGCTGGTTCCCCTCACCAAATCGAATAAGCATCCCCAACATGCAAACGCAACCGATCGCAGAAAAAAAGAAAAGACAAAGGAAATTTTACGAGAGATGATTGGGTGTCGCTGCTATAACATAAGCTTGTGGTTTCTGTTCCTTTGTCCGTTAAAGAGAAAGCGAAGCTGTAAATTATTGCTCGTACTAGAGTCGGCAACTACATGACGTTTGTTTACTCGCTTTCTTCTTGCAGAACTACTTGTAAGGTGGAGGGCTGCTTCTTTGTGACGGAGTAGTATTGTCTGAATGTTTGAGTGCGAGTGAGAACTTCAGGTTTAGTGTCATGGCAGAATTGACAGCAGAAACAGTAAGATCCAGTTCATCTATCATGTGTGCAAGGTTGACTATATCAAGAACAGCAAAAACTTCCATAGAGAACTCATAAATGAAGAGCAAGACAACTCACTTCCAAGACGATAAGTCTCACTCCTTAGTGTTTGAAAAGATTAATGTAATCAGTGCATTCCGGACGAAAAGGTTATGTGATAAATTAAACTTGTTTGCCTCTTGCATATGCATATTAGATGAATGATGCATACGCAAGAGAATTTTGAACTTTTATTTGTTGTTATCAGGGAATTATATACAGAACCTGTATTTAAATTGTAATGATTTTTCAGTCCCAGGCTCGTAGTGCATAAAAGATCTTCTGATTTCGATAAATGTTAAACAAAACTTATGTAATAAATAAATAAAAATAATCATAAATTTATATAAATATTAACGATTAGTCCATGTCTGAAAACACTAGGAGAACAAGAGATAAACCATAAGTACTGAGTCGATTACCACACTTCAAATGGTAGAATTCCGAGAAACTATAATAATTAATATATAATTCAATGTGAGTTTAATTTAATACCTAACCCTTCTTGCCAAAAGGGTTAGGTAATAAATTAAACGCCTGGATATAATGAATATGAATGTGAACATACAAGGAATAAGCACTATGTGAAGATGCTATCAACAGGAAAAGGGTAGTTTCTGAAGTTTTCCAGATCAGCAATACAAGCTCCGGAAGTAACCAGCTCTGCAATATAATTTTGGGACTGATTCTGACTGGAAACCGAAAATTCCTACACAGACTTTCATGAGATTATTCGACTCGGACGTTGAGCGCCATTGCATCAACTGTGGAACTCTGTTATACTTTTACAAACAGGGAAGACTCACTGGATGTTGATCTTGACAAGTAGCAGACTGGCTGAACATATCAACTATCATGGTAAGCTAATTCGATTCTGCCACTCATGAAACCCGCACGAGGTTGCTGAACGTGTTACTTTCCGGGAGAAGAAACGAACGCCGATCGTGGCGAAAGGGAACATCCAATCACCTCCAGGATATGTGTCACTTCGCTACGTTAGATCCACGAAATGGCCGTGTAGCGAAATGGACGGATGAAGTCCGAGTGAAAACCGAAAAGCGAAAGGAAGTAGCATGAACGCACGTGACGAGTCGTTGTGAAGACCGGAAAAGAGACTTGAAGGGGATAAACCCGAAAAATCGCTAACGCATATCCTCAGCAATTCCCATGCAAGCTGAGCTCTTTGTTTGCTTTTCCCGCTTTCTTTCCGGTTTTCATAATCGACCTATAGCTATGCTACCGCATAGCAGCAACTACTCCGATTTCATCCGTCCGTTTCGCTACACGACCAAAAGTTCCCGCTCCCTTTCCGGTTTTCACATTCGACCTATAGTCCCGTCCATGGAGCCGCTTGTTCTCGGCAGTCAAGGACCTGGGCGACAGGTAACAGTGTACCGTAGTTGACCGTCCTTCCTTCAGCATGGATATTTACAGCATTCAGCCCACCAAGATACTTGCTAATGTTGCTATTTAAGGCAGCGCCATTTACAGTATCAGCGTTTCGGAAGCAAGCGAACCTGTTGGATTGAGCTTCGCAAAGGTTTCTGCACATGGACTGACTGGAGACTGAAGGAGGGGACTGAAGAAGTGGGTCCACACAGATATGCAGAATGTCGAATCAGTCCTGCTCGTTGTACTCGTGTGGAATGCATTCGTAGTAGATTCTCGGGCCATTTGGAAGCTCGTAACGCGTCTGAATACAAAGTGGAATCGGCTGATGTTCTGGAGCACAATGCAGTCTAAACGCCAGTCCTGGTTATCACAGAGGACATATCATGGCACTACTATACACGCACCGTATCTCTCACAAATTCGCAGTTAATGACGAGATAAGAGGTTTGATGGTGAGCCTTTTGGACATCGTTCTTGGCAACCTGAACGAGAGGTCGGTCGAGTATCCGTGGAGCAATAAGAATGAACTTTAACATTTAGCAGGCTCCATCGCTTGCGTTTTCCCTCGGTTCTTCTGACTCCTGTTACAGTCCCGCTGTGAACGTGTGTATGGTGAACGGTCAAAACTTCAGGCCAACTCTTCAGAAGACGAGTGTTCTTAGTGCTGTTACTGAACTTGCAGCTCGATCACTCCACTCCAAACATGGTAACTCATTATCTGCGCACGGCACATGGAGTGAACAAGATCTCTGCGCCCCAATGAGCGTCTACAGCAGGAACGACGACCCCCGGACATGTAGAACATCCTCGACAGTATGACGTGAATGGTGTCGGATCATAAAAAGTAGATCTGTCTTTCAGCGGGCGAGAGTCCCGGACGTTTCTTTGTTCTCTTGTATGCCGTTAAGCCCCACAACCTGCATGTTCCGTCGGTCGATTCTGATGAGTAATCATCATTCTATGGTGGAATAAAAGCTTCGGCTCTGTACGTAAGTAGGGGATGGTACGTAAATCATTCAGAAGGGGCAAATTCCATCTTCGGTCCAGTGCAGGTGCAGAGACCATCAAGGCTCAAGCCAGAAACACAACAAGAGAAGAAGTTCTAAGGAGACTGTTATTATGCTAAGGAGACATTATCATTACCTATCTTAACTGCTGCAGGCATGGATGCCTTCATACTGGAAATATCACACTGTTTCAAATCAGGCTTCTCGCTTTCCCTCGTCATTCTCAGGTCTCTGTTGCTCTCCCTTTCGCACCCTTTACCCTGCCCCTTGGTCCAGAAAAGCTCAAACACCCCCATTCCTTGTCAGGTCAGCATCAATATCCTTCACCAGATCTCTTAGCCCACCACTCAGAATGCAGGATGCGAGTACGAATAGATCATGATGGTATCAAATCCCGACAATTTCATTCAAACCTCCGTGAAACTGATCTCTCAAGAGATCCGACACTCGGGAAAACAGAAAACACATCCATCCCAAGAATCAGACTGACACTGTGTCGACCACGACCACGACCACGACCGGCACCTGACCACCTTATCAAAAAGCCATGAAAGGGATGCTTCAACAGGAAGAGCAGAAAACCATTTCCTCTTAGTGAGAAGATAGAATGTGAAACTTGTAAGGCAGCGAGGAATTATCTACTCTCTCAGATGTTACTGTACGTCAATTTAGCACCACAACGGCCACGACTATGATACACAGCATAACATGCACAAATGTCATTCCATCACTAATCAGATACAATATTCTGTTTGCTCAAATGTGATGCTCTCTCGAATAGGGAGAGCCCGTAATTACCATTCACTGTAGGAAGACATAGCCGAACGGTAAAAAGGGAATAAGATCCCTAAAGACAAAACTACACTGCTGAACACGTAGGCGTCTACTAATGTTCGCCAACGATCAGGCAAAGTGTCACCATTTCCTCTTCCCCATCCATCAAGAAAGCACTGAGGTGAGGAGTTTTGCTTGGATCTTTAAGGCCCTCAATCCAGAGCCACAGCTGCAAATACTTGCAGCCCGAGATTCTTCAAGTATCTCTGCGGTTCTCTGAACGTTAAATGTCATCCTATACAACCCATGTGAATCTGGGAGGAAATAAGTTACTGACCGCTTGGGAGCTCTCTATACATACAAGATCCTGTTTAGCATGCTGTTTCAATTTACTAAAGCTTGTCCTTATTCTCATCTTAAGCAGGAGGACTGATAAGACCAAATGGACGTTCTCCACTCTTTCCTCCAATCTATATGGTCCTATCAGACAGCTATGAAACCTGGACGTTAATTTATGTTCCCTCTGATGTTTTTATCGGCAAATAACCATTATAACCTTCACCCGTTTTCCTCTACAGACAAGTTGACCCAGTATCCTCGAATCCTGTTTGGGCGCAACGTGTTATGATTCACCACAGGCCCAACAGTCTCTAATGACCAAGCATTGGGGATCTTCATACCTGATTCCCGTCCACATGCTCTGCTGGTAACTGGTCTGTGATAAAGCTAGACCACCCCGCTGATAAATCGTTGCATAACAAATTTTCCACCTTGATCCGGAAACCCAAGTTACGGGACGGAGAGGATTCAGAATAATCTCCCTTGGTCGCACTATCATCTTCCCTCTAGCGAATCAAGTGACTATCCATTTCCATGTTGTGCTCATTGTCGTGAAGAGACTTAAGAAATGCGTACATTCAACTTCTATGATAAGTCAGCAGCAAGCAGCCTTCAGGAAGTTGTCATAAGGACTAGCTGGAGGGAGTCGGAAGACTTGCCAAGGTTCAGGGGGAGCTGGTGTTAGCCAAGCCGGGCTAAATGAAACGGACTTCAATGAACCCTGCTTTATCAGTGGTGAACTTTGAGCGACAGACATGTCGGGATTCTGATCCACTCCCTGCATAGCAAGAAGCAAGCACAGACGTCAAGCATCCTCGCGTAGTTGATACAAAGGAGTAAGGACATCACAACATTAATGCTCGGACGAGAGGCCTCCAAGATACCGAAGATTCAGACACGTCACTCGACGGACACAACATGCAGACAGCGTTACGTCGGCATGATTACCATGAAAGCCAGAAGGTACTCAGTAGGAAGCTGCCACTTTACCGTGCCTTCCGGGAGATGAGCTTGCGGTTGATCATCACTGAAAGAAATCAACGCTGGCCAATCCTTGTCAGGAAGTGTTAAGCGCATTGAGGTGCACTCTGGTTCTAACTTCAGTACAGAGGACATCTTCCTTCGGCTTCCAACACCGAATGCTTCGCACTGACTCGCGACAGCGCTGTAAGACAAAGGAGCTTCTGATATTTGGACAGATGCCACTTGCCCTGCTGTTTGAAGAGCCTGGACAACAAGGAACACATAGTCAGACTAACATATATTAGTACGACACAATCGGCGGCCAACAAGAACAGGATGAAGATGAGGATCTCAGTGTTACCGCTTCTAATAGTGCTGTGACGCCGATAGCGTGTTGGACATGAGCAGGAGTAGGAGCCCAGGCAGGAAGTCGGAGTAGGTCCCCACCACCTTCACTTAGGTGGTCTTCTTCATATGACGAGCTTGTATGAGCTACGATCTGCATGAACAGCAAAAGAGAACACGTTTCAACCTGTTCAGACGAGCTGGATAGTGACCCTTTCACGCTTAGTAGTTTACACAAGCAAGAACTGGGACCTGCGCATCAAAGCACAAATCAGGCAAGGGTGGACTAGACTTATTAGTGGAATGGAAATAACCTCATCAAATGACATCGACTCTCCAGAACCCTTATGAGGCGCCTCCAAGTACAAATGAGGCACCAATCCTTGAATGTCATCGGCACAGAAAGGCTGAAGCAACTTGGTAGCAGTTTCTCCAGAGGATTCAGACTGCCAGGAAAACATAGCGCATGTAAGCTGCAATACTCAGCTTGACTCTGTGACCACCTCCAATCGTTATGTTCAAGTAACGACTACTAAATCACGGTATGAACGACCTCACTCACATCGGAAATTACAGCACCACTGTGAATGATGAGGGAAACCAGAGCTTCTGATGTCTGGTTGGGGGCGAAAGATACGCAGGATAAGGATCTCAGAGCCTCATGATCATCCGCAGCTGATCCATAATCCTTCACACTTGCTGCGGACACGACTTTCAGTCTGTTGTCGTCTACCAGGTCCAAGAACGGATCCTTCTGCATTTTGACATTATCCACATTCAACTATCAAGTTGAACACGCGTGATCACAATGATATGAAGCCCTAGGAACCAAAATCAGTTTAGAGCACGTAGCGGTAATGAATATAACAGACACCAGTCTCCCTGTTCAACAACTTACCACAGCAGTTGTGAGGGTTGCCTTAGCAAAAAACATGACTTGAGGAATGTGGTATGCACGACCAGCAAAAACAAGCATTGCAGTTGATAGCATGAACAGCGACCTGCGCCTTGATGGCGGGAGCTGACTACCTGTAGCACTCGCAAAGTAGAATACCATTAGACAACGAAACGCGCAAATTCTGGTCTAAGAACGTCAACTTTCTTCAGACACACATGAGATCTCTTACCAAACTGAGTCCTGGTGTCGACACGTAAAATTCGTACAGAAATCGAAATCGAAAGCATTCATAACAGAAGTTTCAGTCGTACTTCCTGAATCTAGTGACAAACTCCTGATGGAGAACGCCAACTGGAAGGCGCGCAAGCTAGTGCTGTGGCTCGAAGTCTGCATCGATAGGAAGCGCAACCTTCTAAGTCATAAGGAAAATCACTTTGCAACATATCAGTAACTATAATCAACCCACACTCAGTTACCAGAAATGTGACTCAGTCGAGTTCCGACAGTGAAAGAGCTGCACCTACTTGTGTTATGAGAAAGACGTTCACCCCTTATTTAACACTTAGAGGTTGGAATCACCTTCGCTCTCGAGAAAAGAAGAACCAGCATGTAGGTGTGAGCAATGGCTTCGAAGTTGGAGGGTTGATTATCAGGAAATGTAGCTTGAACCCAAAGAGCAGACAGGAGAAGTGATGCTTGTTGTCCACTGAGCCGCACGACAGTCATATCCTGCAGTTTAGGGGTCAGCATAATCCACAAAATGTTTACTTAAGCCTCGGTGAAGAGATGGAGGACAAAAGAAAGAGTATATGAAAAACTTATAGCAACTTACGGCATCCCTGAAGCTTTTAGAAGCCCGCCTTGGTTGTCTTGAAGGAGACCGATCCATGGGCGACTCTGTTGTACGATCTAAGCTCATCCTAAAGCCAAATACCCGATTTGGACTTGCAAAAGGATTAGTACTGGCGGGGTTTGCGAAAGGATTAGTGCTTGCGGCACTTGCAAAAGGATTAGTGCTAGCGGGGTTCGCGAAAGGGTTATTACTCATCTCTTCACTATTTCTACTGGAACTCATCTTTCTTAATTCTATACCTTCTCTGCTTACTTCGTCCGATCCCGCCTCTGGCTGGATCTCTCTGTCCCTAAAGCTAGCTGAAAATCCGTATTTATCAGTCCTCAACTTCTCAAACAAAGCGGCAGCAGAAGAGAATACTGAGGACGTCCTCGCTAACATGGTGGTGACCTCAGGAACTGTTTGCAGAGCCTCTTGGTCATCAGGTCTGGTTGTGACTACATTATGACTAGGTACAGCTAAGAGAACAGCTAGTATATGGTGAGCCCGAAGACGGGTTTCCACGTCCGAATGAATCATCGCCTGCAGAAGTTGTTGGAAGAGCGCTTCTGGGAACAACTGCAAATAGACAAATTCAAGTTGATTTACGCCACAGAAGGAAAAGAAATTACTGGTAGGGACAGCACTCTTTCCTGAATCAGTGCTGTCTAAGAGACGAGTCGGTGACTAACAATAATCGCGATATGAATAGCGTATTCCGCAGTACGAGTAACATACGATTGTTCCGTACTAGTAGTCATGCAAATTCACTTCCAGTGAAATGAAGCACGGAATTACGAAAGGTCATCCGATCATACCTGTTCTGTATACGACTGATCTGGAATACAGGAAACACGACGAGCCAACACAGACACAGCTTCAATTGCTGATCTTGCGACGGATGGACTGTTTGAAAGCTTTTCCAGATTGGCAGCCATCATGTCGAGGACTGGACCAGCATCAACAACCTGCATGATTGACATTATTGCAAAATGGATACGCAACAGGGAAATCTAATTGGTGCAATGAAGATAGAAAAATATGAAAAGTGCATACAGATTACTCAAGAAGGTATCTTTTACCTTCTTCGCAAATTCAGTGAGGGCGTCCTCAAGTGCCAGTTGGAGGGCTTTGTGTTCCTCCATCAGGTGACGATGTGTGAAATGTGTGGCATCACGGGTGAACTGGATGCTCTTACGCAGATGCTTCAGTAGGTCGCTCATAGATGCAACGTCCGTAACTGTAGTTTTAGCCTTGGATTGACGTCTCAAAGTGCCAATAACCTCCACTATATTGGCTTTCAAAGCAGGCTGATCAACCACAGCCTTATGATCCAGATGTCTCACCAACACAGGAAGAAACAACTTCTCATTTCCTGGGAGATAAATTCAATTTTAACGGTCAGCAAGTATTGATCTTGTGAATTAGCACGACACATGCACGGTAGTCCGCCTCATGGGCGCTACTACTTCGAACTACTCAAGATATGTTGCCGTAAGGCTGTTGGCAAAACTCAAGCCTAAAACAATAATCATCTACTACAGCTCTTCACGATGGGAAAAGATGCGGGTGGGATGAAAATTTATCTGGAGTTACAACCGTAACCGTACGTTTCTTTTACCTGATTTAATCATGAAGAACTGCATTTCACGGAGAACGGGAAGAGCAAGTCCTTGCTCTGGTGACCAGTGACTCCCTCCGTCAAAGTACTGGAGCATGGGATCCATCATTCGCCTCACAGTCGTAGCTTCCTTCGCTAAGCGAGCGAGGTTTTGCACACATATTTGCGACCACACCTTCGATTGTTCTGACTCCGTACTGTCAGGCAAGGATCACGTCTTTGAGGTCTGGAACTTGTGAAAACAATGTAATCGTAGAGCTCAATTCTAGCTCATACTGCATACTGTTCTGACCTGGCTAGACGCTGTCGCCTGATTTCAGTTCTAATTTCGGGGTGTACTCTGGCAGGGAAAAGGTCATTACTTCCTACATCCCTTTACAGCCTCAACACGTAATCCATACAATCCACAAGAGGTCCACATCCGGGTCAACGCGAGCGAATCCCGACCATTACGGAATTCTAGCTTCACCGGAAGAAAGCAATCGGATTTCAGCAACATACCTAGTCAAAGTCTGGGGGTCCTTCGCACGAGCATTATCTTTATGCGAGTACAGCTTCGATATTGCTCGAGTCATGGCTGACACAGCCCCCCGGCCTTCACCCTTCAGAACCTCCTTTACCCAATTGTTCTCATCCTGTGGCTCAGCCCTTGCGTGCATCTCTTCTTCTAAATCAGCAGCATCTGCGTCGTAGTTGTCCAGGACAACAGCCACAATCTGCGTTCGAATTTCCAGTTCAGTCGTCTTGATAGACTAGAAGTGTATCTAGTAAAGAGTTTTGGAGATACGTAACTGCTAGAAATCCTATTCGGGAGCCCGAGAATTTACGTACATCTTCAAACTCCGCAGATATGTGCGAATACTTGCCCATAAAACTTATCTGCGAAATTACAAGTTGTAAACGAGGTCAAAAGTGAAGTGGATCTTCGATCCATCATGTGCATCCTCACATTAGGTGCAACGAGACAGTCAATTCAGGATCAGAGAACCCATGATCAGCAAGATTGAGTCGAGGCCACAGATCTACTAGTATTCACGAGTCTGCGGAAGGAACGTGCAGCTCGGATAAAACGTTTATACCATAGCAGACAGAGCGTGCAACCCAGCGGCCCGCAGTTTCTCGCGTCGACTCTCTTCTCCCGTCTCACGAGCCAATGCACACAACTTCGGGAGAAATGCATCCAAGTTCCGCAAGTATGTGGAATCAATCTGCTTGACCAACCACGCGGTTGCACGCGAAAACGGTGTCATTCATAAAATGAAGTACATCGCCCTGACTACGTCGGTGAAATTGACTCGATCAGAATCGAACTTGTTCAGTCATCTGCTCCAGGAAGCGAGCAAAGGTAATTGGTCGCCTACCTGACTTTGAAGGAAGTCAACGAGGGTCTGGCAACCTAAAACTCTCATTGGATCATGCCTTACTTGATCCAAGAGAGCCTTGATCATGCTCAGACAACTTGTTGCGAAGAGCGGCCTGCGTCCAGTTTCTTCGAGTGTCAGAATCAGCAATTCGAAGTTCGGGGAACGGCGGATAGTGAATATATTATACATCATCCGTACATAGGGAAGGAAACACCGTGGAAGTTATGATTTCACCGGCCTATACTCGTATCCCAGTGACCGACCTGTGACTGTGGAGAGACAAAAAAGCGATGACATACATTTGATCTCGGCAAGACGTGATGAGTTTGCTGTAGGTTCGCATCACCACTCTTACAGTACCATAGTGTTCACTCCGCAACTCCTTGTAACCTCGTTGTTCCAGTCCATCGGCAATCTGCACTAATTGGCTTACAGTGAGAATGAATTAGCGCTCTACGGTTCCGAAGCCCGCGCACTTTAGTAAAAGACCAATGATCGTATGATCGTGAGAACGTAAGGACGATTATAAGTTCCACTTCACAGGAATGTGCAAACTAATTATCACACCAAGCCTACTTGCCACTTGCATGCCGCTACATGGACCCCCTGAACTACATTCCTCCAAATCAATGGGCTGAGCTCAAGCATATCCTCCTTCTACACAGCCACCATCTTCACAAGGTTGTAACTGATACGCTACGCTAGTATGCAGCAAAACCGCCCGTTTCCACTAGGGATGAAGATTGGTCGCTAAGTGGGTCAATTTCCCAACAGGCCAAATTCTCTGATGCTGGAAATCTACTCAAATAGAGGAAGTTTATCCAGGTAATTTGCACATCATTTAAGCTGTACTGCCTTCGGTCCAGCTACTCCACAACTGGCATCCTCCCTGGAAAGGTGTAAACGAACGGCACCTTTGGAATGCGCAGGGGATTTTTCGCCGCATACTCCGTCAACTTGCCAATCTTACGATCATTAGGCAGTTCATCCTGCAGTCATGAGCAACCAAGAATGAGCATACCATCCTTACTCGACTTCGGGTGTTCAACGTCGGCATTACTCGACGCCCTCGACCACAGCAGGCAGCAAATTTCTGACGGAGTGGAACAGGAAATCCTCGGATCCTAAAGGAAGGAAACTGGACCTGAGACTTGGGAAATATATCCACCAAAAGTTTCTTGTAACGCTTGACCGGCTGACGAGATCTTGCTCGCAGCTCAGGACAGCATACGCAAGCCATGCCCATAGCGGGCACGATTCTCCTGGATATAACCCCCATTGTGACTACCTTCAAACCCCTGAAGGATAAAATTCAAACCAAAAAAACAAAAGGGAAACAGAATGGGGAAAGAATCGTAGTTTGTGAGATCGAGTGAGGAAAGGAGGTCTCGAGGGAGAAGAGAAACTACTGAGTCTAATTATGCGCAGACGAGAAAGAGAATGGAGTGGAGTGGAGTGAGTTTGGAAAAAATGAGTTATTGTAACTATGTTTAGACTACAAAAGCTCCTCGTTTTCCTCGTCCGCTTGGATCGGCTGCCGCCGATCTACGCAGACCTGTTCTTCTAGTCCAGCCGTTGTCGTCTAATAATCGAGAAATTTGTCGACTGGTTGCAGCCCCGCCTCGTTTGGGCCGCAGGTTCCTGAAAGCGAGAGACAGCGATAGTTACATCCCAACCACTTACTACTGTCTCCCGTGCCAGAAACTTCCTCTCTTTCCCTACATTACCCCCATGTTCTTCATTCTCTCGCCCATCTGCACTCCTCATAAGACGAAAATCGGAGCAGGCACAGACGGATGAGAGAATGTACGCTAAGCTACGAGTGTCCGCAGTCTGGACAACAAATATGATGCATAATTCAGCGCAGAACAATAGCGGTGACAGTGATTCGGGGTCTGATCCAGAAATTAGGGAACTCCATACGCAGCGATCTGTCGCGCAAACCCCTCACTCTACCGCGCGCGACAATCCACAGTAGTCAAACGTACACTCATCAATCGCTTGAGACTTCGGCTGGAGCTCTTCCATCCATTCCTGTCCGTCTCTTCCTGTCTCTCCGGCTCGCTGTTTCAGCACCTCACCTGGCGAAGTCAGCGGCGCCCGCATCATCAATCCATCCCTCTCTTTATTATTCTTCCCCTGTCTCGGCGATTGCTTGCCAAGCTGTCATGCACGTTCCCACCCACGTCCTCTGCTCCCGTCTCTTCTCCTTTCCTTTCACAGTCTCCTTCTGCTCCCCCGCTCTCCTTCTGTTCTTTTCAAATATCCGTCCAAACACAACGAATTCGTTCCAGCGCCTCTTTGCCTAGTGGCGCGTCTCGGTGCCTCCCTCGGAACCCGTTCTAACAAACCCAAAGCATGTAGTCCCCAGACGACCGACACTTGTAACACATCAGCAGAGTCTCGCGTCTGAAATTCTCCCGCACTGCAACGCCATTACAATACTCTTTCTTCACTTACTGCCGATTCTCGCCCACCGGACCAGACCAGCCACTTGAGACCAGACCAGTTGGCTATTCATTGCGTCGCGTGTTATTATCTTGAGACCAGATCAGACCACGACAAAACAAAAACAGGACGGCGCGAAAAGCGATCGCTCGAATCCAACTCCTTCTCTACTTCGTCCGCTTCGTACGTCCTTCCGTTCTTGATTTTCCGAATGATGCAACAGAAGTAGACTGCAGTCACTGCACCTGCTTGGTGCTAAGAACGAGTAAATTGCTCATTTGATTACTGTTGTCCTGTTTCGACGACCGAGCTGTTAGGTCGTCTCTACCTGATGCCGCTCTACCAGTTCTTTGGCATAGAACAGCAGTTCAATAGTACAAAGTACGTGTTTTATTATTTTTGCTACAATGAAGGCTGACTCTCATCGGCCGGGTTTCGCGTTTCCCGTTCCTCGTTTCAGCTGGTACGTCTATATGATCCCGGCAAGCTCCGTACCAGTCCGTAGCCTAGAAGTTCTGCTTCAAAAGAGGGGGAAGTTTTCCACGTTGGACTAAGGAGATGCGTCTTACCTGTTTCTACCGGGTGGCCACATGGAGAAGGTACACACTTTGACAAGTTTAGTGTAAAGCACATGGCTCGTCCGAACTTCCAGCTGATAACCATGTGTTTCGAGGTGTTCAGAGCTCGATCGAGCGGACACTTGAAAAACACGAGAAGCGAGAATGTGGTAACAGACGTCCGTCTTTTCCTTTTCCTTTTGAAAATCTCAAAGTCTGCACTGAAGAATTGACAAACCTCCCACGATCGAAAATGTCAGTTCACGGATTATCTTTTCTGCGAATATTTCACCAATTAGAATGTAAGATTAGGGACTATTTCCTTTTGCATAAGAATTTTCATCATTTTAAGTGAAGGTTATGTTTTAATGAGATCGACCTTCCCAAATCTGTTGGAAGATCTATAAGCCAGCGACTGAGAGGCCGAGGAACCACTTCAGTTGATTTCGCATTTTAATTGCTGGTTATTCGCGATGTCCGCTTTCGAAGAAACCACAAAGCTTTCCAATGAATGTTTCTCAATCGATACTGAACAGGTATTTTGAAGTGAATTCAATATTGTAAAGCTCTTTGAGAGCTTTGATTTTAGTCATTACTTGAAAGATTCCATTCTCTCAAGAAAGTTTTTTCAGCAAAAGCATTTTATGTTTAACGGTTAAATTTCTTTGTTTGCAGACATTAAATCCGCACAATGAGCTCCGGCTGGTTACCAAAAGTATTACCGGCATTTCCCATGGTTGCCGAGAAACGTGAACGTAATGAGACGCATACAAGATCTGCCGAACCCAAAAAATAGAAAAAAGTTCGATGAGAATCAGAGAGAAGGTGGCAGCGTCAGTAGGACCGGTAGTGATGAAGAATTTCTCTGTTTTGTTGACAGCGGAAACTGCTTTAGCAGACATGGAAACCCAACCTGCGGAAGAACATGCAGGGACGGTATAAAAAACCGGAGATAAAGTGCGATGTGAAGTTGTCGATGCTTCAGTCAGTCCCAGCATCATGACCGTCAGATCGAGAATATATCGCGAGTCGCAATCATTAGACTCACAGTTAAATCTAGCCCCCGGAGATAATCATCCCGATCGGGGTTCCTTGTGTAACCCAACCGGCAACTGTGACTCGTTAAAAAGAAGTGTAATCAGAATATAATGTGGAATAGTTACCGTTTGAATAGTTAGAAGTGGACCACCCCACCTGTTTGCGTTCGCGAGAAGTCCATGCAACCTAGAATCGACGGAATTGCTTGCAGCGGGATCGCACTTCATCGTCTAGTACAAAGGTACCCGCTTCGAACTCTTAGTTTAGACTCTGTCGTGCTTTTGTGCACAAAGATTATTTTAGTAGTATTTGAAAAAAGTTTGTCAGTCGTTTTGACAAACGATGACGGGAAGTGCTTTCGAGCGTGGCGAGGACTGCACATAGAAGATGATGTGGAATAGTGCAAAAAGACTTGGTTCTCGTTAATTCGAAGTTTGGACGTGCTGCCATAAGATATGAACATCGTACTTCATTCTTTCGTGTATCCTGCTGCTATTTTCTCCTCGATGTAAGTTCTGTTTGTGAGTTCGATCTTGTTGGTTTTTTTAGGTCTTGTACTTGTTTGAAAGTTGTCGGTTTGAGGTTTCCATTGCGGTGGAGTCTCGCTCTACAGTTTTTCAGAGCACCGTTTGCCATTGGCTGCGATAGTCATTTCACGAACTAGTAAATCTTTCTTGACTCTAGTCAAGATTTGAATCAGTATTTAATTCCTTCGTGCCAACGACAGACTCCTGCCTCCAGTGCTACATGACAATCCATTTGACGCTATAGTTGTTCATCCATCGTTGCAGCGACTACTTATTGATTGACCTCCAAGAAGAATGCATGGCAATCTTGTCATGAGAGCGAGCATGTCACACTATCGTGTCGGATATTGCG
Organism: Asterella californica; assembly: GCA_036924285.1. Taxonomy (NCBI): domain Eukaryota; kingdom Viridiplantae; phylum Streptophyta; class Marchantiopsida; order Marchantiales; family Aytoniaceae; genus Asterella; species Asterella californica. The sequence continues at coordinate 20,593,631 of JAYKYS010000008.1, forward strand.
TGAAGGATGTCCAGGAAAATGCGAGGTTCTTGCTTGTGGAGATGTTGTATGCTGAACAGAAACAAAACAGAGAAAACAACCACGAAAACGAATGCTGCAATATATATCAACTCCAAATGTATGTATACTATCGGTTCTTTTTTCTTAAGAACACAAAACTGAGAAACAGACCAGAACGGTCTGTAATCTGTTTCAAAACCTCTAAAACGTACCCCTGAATCTCAACCCTGACCCAAAGTCATCGAAGCGTAGCTCAAAGCAAGAGAAACTTCTCTTTGCTAACAAACAGAGCTGTACCAATATCACACGATTGAAACCTAAATCCAAACCACATCCATGTATAAGCTCTTAGCTAAAGTTAGCTACCACAAGCCGTACACAACCAACTAAGTCCCTAACGAACTCAAAAGGACGAAATCCGTAGCGAAGGAACCGAAAAAAGTCTATTTGAGAATTTTCTTTTTTCGTCAAACGGTCTTCAGATGTCGATAGCGTCTTCTTCTTTGACTTCGTTGGCTTTAAGAACTATCAGATCCGATTCTCGATAGCTGAGATATCGCTAGTTTTCGGTCGCAGGTGATCGAACTTTCAAAAACTCCTCCTTGTGACTTAAAACCGCACACACCGCACAATCGGATCATCTAAACTGATATCCGTCTTCTCTGGTAGGTAGATCTAACTACCCTGAACCCAACAAGACTCCAAACAAGTCGTTTGGAGTTTCCCTTGCAAAACCGCACAAGAAATTTGATCGCAGATTGCAAAAAACTGACGTAAATCGACTCCCTATGACTCCAAATTGCTCACCACACCCAAACCAACAATCCAATCCACACATGGTCTTCTCTATGCGTAGATGAGGATTCCCTGATCGCATAGGCACCAAGAACGAAGAGCTTGGCTCCCTGATCGCGAAGAACAACCTAATCTCAGATCGCAGACGAACGAAAATCTGACATAAGCGCTTCTTTGCGAGCCAATTTCACTCAGAACTCCTAATCGTCTGATGAAACTCCGTATCGTCATCAATTTCCGGTAGAACTTGATGTTTTGATCTCGATGGATCCAATGACAACAAGTTTGGACTCCCGAACGGTCTGAACGATCCAACTCTCCTTCACAGACAACTAAAATCTCCTAATCTCTTTCCCACGTCTCAATTTCTCTCAGTACACACTCTCCGATCCGCCTCTTCCTAAACCATCTTAACATGTGCGTAGCCTGCACAGACCTGAACCTAATGACACCTTGCAACATATATTGGACCTCTCAAATCCCCAAACCGTCCACTGACAGATCGTAGGTGCAAACTAACCCCTAACCTGCTCCCTTGCATCAGTCTCTGTACGTACGTCTTTGTGATAATGAGGAAGCTTGCCCCTTGCGTCTTTAATATAACGCCTGGAGCCGCTAATACCTAGTCAGCAAGTAAACTAAGACCTAGCTTGATTTTTTCTTCTTTTGAGTCGCATAACTTCTTCACTAGACGTCCAAACGAAGTAAACAAGGTGCCTATGAAAAGCTGTCAATGAGCTCTACCCATTGATGTGATGAAAGTGGAGATCCTGAATTGTACCAAAAGCTTGTAAGCTGGGGCTTAGCTTACTTTCTCCATCTTTCGAGTCTTGTAACTTCTCCACTAGGCGTCCAAACGAAGTAGACAAGGTGTCTATGAAAAGCTGACAATGAGCTCTACTCATTGATGCGATGAAAGAGAAGATCCGAAGTTATGCCAAAAGCCTATAAACTAAGGCTTACCTTGTTTTCCTCATCTTTCGAGTCTTGTAACTTCTCCACTAGGCGTCCAAACAAAATAGACAAAGTGCATATGAAAAGCTGACAATGAGCTCTACCCACTGATGCAATGAAAGTGGAGATCCCGAATTGTACCAAAAGTTCGTAAGCTGGAGCCTAAGCTTACTTTCTCCATATTTTTGAGTCTTGTAACTTCTCCACTAAGCGTCCAAACGAAGTAAACGAAGTGCCTATGGAGTGCTGACAATGAGCTCTATCCACTGATGCGATGAAAGTGGAGATCCGAAATTGTGCCAAAGTCTGTAAGCTGGGGTTTAGCTTGCTTTCTCCATCTTTCGAGTCTTGTAACTTCTCCACTAAGCGTTCAAACGAGTAGACGAAGTGTCTATGGAGTGCTAACAAAGAGCTCTATCGACTGATGCGATGAAAGTGGAGATCCAAAATGGTGCCAAAAGTCTGTAAGCTGAGGTCTAGCTTGCTTTCTCCATGAGTGTCTTTGGAGCGACAAGCATCGAAGTCTGAATTTCAGGTAAGAGCCGGTCCACGACACGACAACGCGATCAATCTGCACAAGTAGGTAATCAACCGAGAGTGATTAGAAGGCAGTGGGAATCATGGCAAGTCGTTGCTCTTCTATAATGTAAGAAAGCAGAAGCTGAGGAGTGTCAATCTATGATAGGACGCGAACACATAGTGTCATCAGAAGCCAAATGGCGAAAGATTTCAACTGCTATGACGGAGAAGACTATGATCTTAGATCCAAATCAGTGTAGGAACAAGTGGAAATCTTTGCGTCCTTCATATGAAAAATGAAGAACTGGAACAATCATTCCGGCGTAGAATCGTATGCATCATTGTCTCTTGTCGAGTGAAAGATGCACGATCTGCTGCTAGAAATCAACAAAAGTTTCAATGAGATTCTAGAAAGTTTATGGCAGTTGACCATCAGTAAATATTCCATGTCTGACCGAGCTGATGTCGTCTCCTCCCATGGATGAACCTACCTCCACAAACCAGCCGAACAATAGTACAGGTCATCAAAACCAGCTTGATGACGCATGCGCAATATAAAATACTAGTGAATTCAAATATTGCTCTAAATCAAGTGTGGAGCACAAAAAGGACATGAGTCGGAGCTCTTCTGCCATTGTTGTGACTATGAATCGCTTTATGACTTCCATCTGTGAAGTAGAACAGCGACGCGATCCGTCGATAGAACTTGTAGATGAGAGAGAAGAGCGTCGAGTCAAGTGGTCACATGAGTCTGAACTTTTGCATGTTGCCGCACAAATCAAATTGTTTCAAGAATGTTTTTTACTATATCATTGGATAGTCCTTGTCGAGGCGGTCAAAATTGATATTTTTATCGTCACGAACGGAGCTAAGATGACGGAGTTACGAGCAATTGTGACTTTTACGGTTTTCTTGTCACGATGTTGACGGGGGTGCCTGACAAGCTGATGTGGTATCCGACACGTTAACAAGACAGAGTGCTGACAATGCAAGATGATGACATGATGGGTGCTGATTGGACGAGATGATGACGATGCATTAAGATTGAGGTGACGATTTAAGGTGATGTGTCATTCTACATGTGTGACACTTGGCAGCTCGACAAACTTGACACTTGGCATGCATGCATGGATGACACTTGGTACACAGAAACGGTGACACTTGGAATTTTATCTCGTGCAGCTGAGAGTTTAGACTGTAGAATTTTGAGAAGGCGTTGAGAGACTGTCTATTTTTTCGCTTGGAAAATAGAGACTTTCGATGGATTTTGTAGCAAAACTGAATTTAAATAGCAAATATGCGCAAGACCTCACACAGATTTACTGAAGAGAAAGAATGAATAAACTTTAAACGGCCATAGTGTTTTGTACATATCTCATTTTACATCATGCTTGGTACCGTTGGAAAGAACGCGACGAGGCTTTTTCAACACCATCTCAACTGTTGGATTTTGAGTCGTGGGTAGAGAACTACAACGGATTGACTGAGTACTTTTAGGTTGGATGTCAAATCTGTATGAAGACTCGTACAGATTTTAGAGGGAGAAGAACTTTGGGACTAGGAGGTGACAATCTGCACGAAGGCTCGTGCAGATTTCCTCAAGGAAGGGTCTAAAACCTTCAAGTAGATGTAACTTGGACTACATGGTCAGTTTTTACCCAAACTGACCATGTAGTCCAAGTTGGATACCAAGATATTATTGGATAGAGTTTTTCAAAGACTTTTCAGTGACACCAAGATCAGATTCTGAGTTACGTGGTGGAAGTTTACCAAGTCCTTTGGAGTTATGCGTCAAATCTGTGCGAGAGCTCATGCAGATTTGAGTGGAAGTGTGAGGTTAAGGACTGAAGGTAGCAATCTGCACGAGGGCTCGAGTATATCTCTTCAAGAAAAGATCGAAAAGCTTTTAAGTGGTCATAACTCGAGCTACAAACGTCAGTTAGAGCCATATTGATACCATTGGATAGAGTTTTCCGAGAGCTTTCCGATGACACCAAAATCATCAGATTTTGAGCTACGAGACAGACGAGGCTACAAATCTTTATCAATTTTCTTTAGTGATACTACTGTTTTGTCATACAGGAATTAAAAAAGTCGTCACAATACTGAAAGATTTGTTTGTTGTAACTCTCTTTCTATGAACATCTTGTGTCCTTCTCTTCTTGCTATCGTCGGTGATCTTGCTATACGTGGCTTTCAACAACTTTTGACATCTTACTACCAAGTCTCCAGGGGTAACTGGTATAGTTAGTACTCCGAAGAGTAACAAAGATGCAAGGTTACAGTTATGTAGCATCAACTTGTAAAGTTCAGTGTCTAACATGATGAATCTTGACATAGGACCTTTAAGTTATGCTCTCAGGGTGGTCACTCATCCTCCATTAGCAAACAATGTACAACCTAATAAAAGCCTCAATAAATTAATTTTTTTATAATATGAGCTAATCGCTATAAGTAATGAAGAGCTAGAAAATAGTACATATTAATTTTGAATAAAGAGTCAAAAATAAATTATATCAACAGTATTTTATGATACATATAATATCCTCAATCAGAGTAAAATATATATATATATATATTTAGCTTCCATCCAGAAGAAAAGAAGAATAATTTCCATCTTATAGATATATACAGACCTTAAACAAATTTAACCTAGTATCAGTAAATCTTTATAGTTCATGAAAGTAAAGAAAAAGTACACAAAATATCATAATGATATTTTTATATCACTTTTTCTCTATTCATATGATTTTTATCTTATTAATAACTAATGAAGAGGAAAATGTAAGTTGACTCATGGATATTAGTAAGTACACAAAGGGTATAAAAAATGCAAAATTATGTAATAAAAAAATAGTTTTTTTAAAATAATAATGTACAATAAGAGCCTAAAAAATACCCTAATGCCGCACATGGTATATGGAACCTCCATGTGGTGACCTCTCGAGGTTATGCTAAACACTAAAACCTTAGAAAAAAATCTTCCTAAAGGTGATACACTTCCTATTATGCAGAGAATGAGATTATTAACAAAAGTGACTTCGTAACAGTTCACAAATGTGGAATCTCCTTTAAGTCATAAACTTTTACTATGGAAATTTGTGTTCAAAGATTTTCTGATTACATGAAATTATATGTTCCGGGAAACAAAAAAGTTCATGATCGAAGGTATCCAGTGTGTTAAGTGATAAACTCCATGTGCATTATCATTTAACACTTATAGATAGATTTATTGTTTCTTCATATCTTAGTATAGAAATTTCACATAATTCTTACGTCTTTTCCTATAATATACAATGAACAAAATTTCCCGAGGTATATCTAACACGCATATATATTTACCATGTAAGTTTAACCATCATTTAACATTTACAAATATATTTAATTTTTAAGCATAGCTTAGTCCAAAATTTCTATATAATAATTACACTATTTTTTATAACATAAAGATAACAAAAGCTCCCAAAGTTGATCGAGCATGCTTATATATGCACTCCTCCATTTTTCAATGGAGGAAAAAAATATCTAAGGTTTTAATTTATCACATAACTTTTTCGACAAAAAAGGTTAAATAATAAATTAAACTCATAGTAAATTAATATATACATAGTTACAAGTTCTCAGACTTATATCTTTAATAGCGCAGAAGTCTACTCATGCATTACGGTTTATATCCTGGTTTTCTCATGTTTCCAGGCATAGATTAACAGTTATTATTTATAAATTCTTTCTATTATTTTTATTCATTTAATATATAATTTTTATTTAACATCTATATATTTTCGGGATATTATTAAAGGAGCAAAAGTTCGCCAGAAGTTGAATCGAGCATGCACATGCAATCACGTAACTCAAAAAACTGCACGAGTCAAAGGGAGTAAAGGAGTTTCCTTCAAATTTACTAATCCCAAACATGCCAACGTTAGGTAACAAACTATGACTAAAAGCAAGGGGAGCAGAAACGACTTTTGGAAACGTGAAGCTTTCGAGAACAGTAAGCAAATCATCCAGTTGAAGTTGCATATTTTGAAGTCCCCTTGACTGCAACAGAGATTGTCTATCCTTCAGAAGAGTCCAAGGGACTCGCAACCTTTTCTTATCTTTTCTACTTGTATATTGTCAAGTTGTCCAATAGACAACCTAAACAAACACTAGAGCCTCGATAGGGAAAAACAAGTACAGTCCGTTTCATCGTACAGAAATGGAAGGGTCTTGGACCTCTAGACTTTCGGTCATTTTTTGGACACTGGGGTGTATCTCTTGCGTAAATTGATCGTTACGGTTTTGTTTTTACTTTTAAACTCTTCTATTATACTCCTGCATATGTTCTCCCAGGGGCAATGACATGCTTCTATCTGGCTGTACTGTTTGAGCTGAGAACTCCAAGTGGGTTTTATGTGGATGACATATATAGCATAATGGAGCTAAATCAGGTGGGCATCCACGTGAAAGAACCTGCTTCACTGCTTTGACTTCGTCATTACTGTGACACGAAGTACATCAAGCCGAAGTTCGAACTCCAGACTCCGACTCTCTTGACTTGGAGCACCATCGCTAAAAGGAAGAAAGAGAGAGAGAGAGAGAGTGTGACTCCACAGACGTGCCCATACAAAGTTTCGGACCGTTAGCAACAAAATTCCCCGTATAGTTGCCAGGTGATGGAGTGTGTTGGTCTGGAGGGGTTGACAATTATACAGCGTGGTGATGGTTCTCTCACATGCGGCAGTCATCAGAGCCGGCCATGGCCTTGCTGTCTCTCTCGTAACTCCAGCTAGCTGCATTGTTGCAAAAACTATACTGCCAGCCACAGCTCCAGCTCCAACTCCAACTTGCCCGTCTCTCTCTCACAGTCCTGTCATTCCCTCAGTTTCCTCCTGTCCTTTGAATGGAGCGGGGCCTTTCCTTGTCCCAGCTCTTCCTGTTGTGCGGTTCAAGCATCTCAATCATCGAGTTTGCCGTGCAAGCCGAAATACGTACAGTACCATCTGAGACAAGTGATGGAAATGCAACACAGGAAAAAAGTGTACAAATCTGAACAGGATGATAGACAGTCTTGCATGTGTGTAGACAGTTTTGAATTATACCTGAACGCTTCTCAGGCTTTCAGCTGTAGTTGTATGTTCAAATCTCATGCACTACGTTACTGCAACAACGATGGAGATCATTTGATATATGAAAATGGCAGCTCATCTAAGGAACAAGAACCAAGCTCAGTTATACTAATTCGAAAATATATTTTGAAAGGTTAACACCATTATTAGTGTCATACACACTAATTTTGTGTCATACTAATAGAGGTGAAGGGTCTTTAATGTCATACACATTCTTTTTACTTGTAATAATGTGAGTAAAGATGTTTGGAATCTTGGCTTGCTTAATAGAGAAGTGATTGGTAACAAGTCACTCAGTTTTCATTCTAGATTTTCCTTTTATTTTTTCTGGTCAGTTTATTTTCTACTATATTTTTGTGAATTTGGAAAAGATGCATATGCGTTGATCTTAGAAGCGATTTTCAGTAGCAACAATCTCAGAAGGGAGTATTTTTAATAGGATACATGTTGTTTTTATCCAAGAAATAATGAACAAAGAACATCGTGAAGTAAGTTTTACAGTCTATTTATCACTAATGAATCTGTTTATTATTTGAGTCAACCGATTGTATTACAGTTCTCTCTAATCTACATCTCTCATCTTCATTTTCTGTTTGTACAGATATGACAACTAAATCAAGTTTTTGGGTGACAACATGTTTAAGTCCCAAGCGGATATAAGCATGAATGTGGAGTATATATTTGTACATAAATATATACTCCACATGTATTTGTATTTTTTGTATATATACAAAAAAATAGGTACATCATTGCTTGATGATGTGTCACATAAATACATCAGATATCAATGGATAATCTTCATCTATAATTTTGTGTTTATATTTTAGCTTGTCTTCTTCCAACCCTCTGTCCAAAAGTTCATACATATTTATTCTTTTCAATTCCGGGAGCATCTTAGAGCAAGATCATTTGATATATACATTCATACTATATCAAAGGTAGCAAACAAGTTTCAGTTTGCGCTTTTGATGATTTATCATATAAACACCCGCTATTCTATCTTCTTCGGCAAACACACCCACTCTTTTTACGTCTTTTTCAACTCTTTCTACATTTTTCTGCTCCCACTTTTGTAGATCAACAAGTTGTGTATATAAAAAAAATTGACTTTTAAAAAATCTCACAACTCTTGTACAAAAGACAAATCCATCCGCTAGCGAGAGTACCTTCTTTTTTGTATCAGTATCACTATACCCTCGCTCTATAGTGTCTTTATGCAAAAAATTTTAAACTCTTCAGTCACTCTAGGTAGAGAACCAATCCACAAGTACACAACTGATGTGATAGTTAATACTTTGTCAGATAAAATACGCAGTGAAAATCCACACGTGACCTATATATAATATGCTGATATTAATATAAGCTTTATTTGAAGTTTTCTTATGTCAGTTAAGTCACTGTTGAATGACAAACGAAGAAAAAGATACAGAGCTTCAAATCCTAGATGCTGGAATACAATCAAAAAAAGAATGTTCACATTTTCTTCCCCGTGTGCTTTAGGTTAGAGAGAAGATACTCTTTTGTTTCAAGAAACTATCAAAATTTTGTTTTCATATTTTTCAACAGTTACTCCATGATACTTGTGAAATGAATCACATATTATAAAGATCAGAGAGAGCTTTGATTCAAGTCTTTGCTTCACAAATTTTGTTCTCTTAGACAAATTCTTATAGCAAAAATATTTAGATATAACGATTAAATTTCATTGTTTGTAGACAACCAATCCGGAGAATGATATCCTCCTAGTTACCAAGCATATTTATAGGGACACCTGGGCTGTAAGAATTCATAGATCCGCTTACCAGATGTGGCATGTGACGTTGAAATTATAAAGGTATGTATCGAATCTAAACCCAAAAAAAAGAGGCTATCGGATCTTCTTTTCTCCTGTTAGCCTGTAAAGAAATAAATATGTAAGATCAACTTTGAGGAACATTTATTCACTTTTTGTATCACTATGAAGAAATACGTAAATATTATGTGAAAATTGTATAAACTGTTAACAAAAATTAAATTTATCCCTAAGTATTAAATGATAACTGTACCTAGAGTTACGAGATGATCTAGTATAATCCATCAAAAGAGTATAGTAAGAAACCTTTCCAAAATTAAGAGTATAAAAAGTTACACAACCACACACATCGAAGTAATTTATTACCTAACATTTCTCAACAAAGAAGGTAAGTGATAAATTAAACCTTTGCATATTAAACCTTTGCATATATATACAAGGAAAACACCAGACGACCATGATACAGCTTGCCCTCTAATGTCTGGGCTGGTATGAATTTGTTTATAAGTTTGATATGGAAACTTCTACAAGAACTCTAAAAGAATATAGGAATTTTTACAAGAACTCTAAATGAAACTCCGTAACCTCCACCCTAAATTTGACTTACGAGAGGTGATCTGAAAACTTTAGCATACGGATCGGATTTAGTTTACGATCATATATATATTATCCTCAAGTGCTATTCCTCATCTCTTATGCATTAATGACTTGATTTTGAAGCGTGTCTTTATTTTGTCCATCATTATTGCCCGAGCTACTTCTATCTCCTAAACCCATCGAAAGAAAAGATTAACAGAGATAAAGAACCCTAAGGTGCAGGTCGGTCCTAAACCCAGAGGGACAAAGAACCCTAAGGTGTAGGTCGATCCTAAACCCGTGGAGGGAAAAAGTTAACAGAGGGGCCAAGAACCCTAAGGCACCAGCCTGCGGCTTAGAAGGAGATGAGAACCGCTAGAACAAAACTAAAGCCAAGGTTCAATCCCAAGACATGACTCTCCCAGAGTTAGCTTGGTAACCCTACGCTACCGCACTTCGCTCCGTCTTCCATCTCCGCCAGACTCCCCCAAGTGCCAACGCGCACGGTTAAGTGAACTCATTACGAGGAATAGCGACTATGGAAGACGCGTGATCTTGGGCAATGCAGTGGAAATCGACCTTGTGCGTGGGAAAGGAAGGTCCATGAGTTTGCACGTTCCTACCTTCTATAGGGGAAGGTGACCTACCAAGAGTAAACCGGATACTTACCTAACCCGGGTGAAGTCAAGCGCTAGGCAACTTCTCACCGTCACAAATAGAAGTTTGCATCTTCTCTAGAGGAACAACGATCAACGAGTTAAATACAACTATTTATTACAAGATTTCACTCCGCAATAAGATACGTAGAGATTGTCAGAAGAATGCCCTCCATGATTATTTCGCATGGGTACAAGAAACCAAGTACGGTTTCAAGTCGGTTTGAAAGATGGAAATTTTCTGTCTCTTACTGTAAGGCTTATTTTCTTTGTAGATGAATGGTAATAGGTAAGTTGCAGAAAAGCTTATTAGTAGATACAGTAACCATAGTACCATCATTACAACCTGGTTCGCTTACAAGTAGAGACAGAAAATAACATACAGGACAAGTGGTAAGAACTTCACTGCGGGTTATACCAAACCAAGAGTGGAGAGAAAAAGAAACCCTTTGAACACTAGTCATGTCTAGCAAACTTTACAACCTACTCAAGTACTTACAAAGAGTATTGCATAGTGATACTACGGTAAAGTATAATATTTTTGTTCATCTCTAATATCCACAACATGTGTTTGTATTGATGTTAGTATTTTTATGATAAAACAGTATAACTTCATTGCTAACATCAACACCAAGTGATTTCACTGGTGGGGAGTGAAATCAAAGTAGTCCCAAAGTTAACCCCACAAATGTTAAAGTATTGTCTGGTCTTTGCAAGAAAGAATAGAAGGAACACTTCTCGGGATCAGAAATGAAGATCAACAGTTGGGAGCCCCCAGTATAGTCTGTTGGTGTATCGGCCTTTGATATGTTTGTGCAGATTGGTTGCTTATATATTTCAACAGCTAACTTCAGTCTTCCTTATTGAGTCCGAAAATCACTACCATTATGGATATTATAAGTTGATCGCTCAGCCTTTTTTTGCTATACTCTCAATGTGATTCCATTTCCAACTAGTAGTACTAGTTAGGACGCTCCGCTGCTCAGGGTTGGTCAATTTTCCTGAAAGGATGTGTTCTGACAAATTGTTCGAAACTGAATTCTACCACAAGAGAGCATGATTTTAGTAGAGGTTATCAAAGAAGAAGCTTTTTTAATTATTCAGGTGTCATGGGTAAAAATATGCATGAAACATGGAGTTCTCATCAGAAAGAAGAAATCGACATCTCGCAGTGTTAGGAGGTAAATTACCCAAGGTCATTGGTGGGTCGGGGATCGTTCATTTCGAGGTTAAATGATCACCGATTTTTAATATACATGTCAATCTACTCTAGGAGAATATTTTGTATAAATGTTACTGAAACATATATGTATTAGAAAATAATTATAGACTAAGCAAGCATGATAAACCAAAATAAAGTTTAATTATAAAATATTACATCCAGCGAGAGTTACAAAAAGAACCCATAAATCGAATGCTTGTAAACACGCTCGAGAAACTGTATAAACCACAACGTGATGAGTAAAAGAGTTATTTTTATTAAAAAGGTAACCTATTGCCTAATCCTTGTTTAGTGATTGTTGACAGAAGGATTAAACCACAAGTACCGCTATATTAGCGGTGGGGATCCCCACCGCTAATCATTTTAAACCTTCGCTAAGTAAGTTCAGCACGGGCGGGGGCCCCTGAGAGATTTGCGCAACGCAGTTACCAACGCAGTATAGCCTTAAACACTGTGATCTTGGTAACAAAATGAGCAGAAAAGGAAGAGCTTCAAAATGAGCCCATGATAAACTCAGGAGGACTACGGATGACTTCAAAATTATCAAGTGAATCCCGAATCACTGAGAACCACAGAAATAGAATATTCCGAATTTTGAATTTTGAAATGTTCTCCTATCTAGCATATTTTGTTATTATCACTTACCTTCGCGTTACTATGAACCAACTGCTCTTTTGAGACAAGGAGCTCCACAGAGACCTTGGCCTCCCGCACTCTGACTGAGAGAAAAAAAGCAGCTACAGTGAAAAGAGTCCGCCGCGTGGGAAGTGAAGGCTTTTATACCCCTACTAGTGGTTTAAGTAATAAATGCACATTGGTTACACGAAGCCCAATTTACTTCTCAGAGAGACCGAGTTTTGCGCGACGAGCATCTTCTATCTTTTCCACCCATTCAAATATTTTCTTCATCATTAGTGCGGCTTCTGTCGATTTGCGTAATCCGTCAAACATGCTTTTAGTTCTTTCAACGTACTGAAATTGTCTTGAAAGCATCATTTATTAGGGTGGATTTTGTGTGAGCTAACTATCTTCTAGGCTAATAATTTCTTTCACCTTGTAATCAAGTCGAATCACACTCGGGGAATTGTGAGTAAAGCTCGTGTTCTTCATGGCATCCGGTTCCCGATACTAGTTTACATTTTAAGTGTTTTCTTTTGACATCTTTAACATTTACACATGACGACTCCGAACTTCAGGCCCGTGTGTTTGGAGACAGATTACTCTTACGTGTATTTCCATTGCTGTTGGTTTATACCTGGGCAGGAATGCTATCGTAAATGGCACACTTAAAGAGAGAGCGTCGGAGTGAGACCTGAATAGAGCACACTTTCTGAAACACACGCACCACGTATGTCAGCTTTTTGTCCACTATACAAGAACAATAGCTCTCCTGTGCCACGTGAACCATATCTGTTGAAAGAACAAATATTCCCTGCCATTCCCCTTAGCCTCGGGCTGCGATTATTCACTCTTTTCAGGCTATCTCTTCCTCAGGGTCTTTGCATGAAGTTAAAAGTTAAGGCAATCTGGTAAGGATACCCTCTACCGGAATCTGGGCCGTAGCCGGATGGGACATGAGTCAAATTTCCCTTCCGGGGCAAACAAACTCTTCTCTCCCTTCGGACCCTTCCCAACCTACACGTCTTTGCTGATAGGTTGGCACAAAAGGTCATTTAACAGGAACACTTCTTGGATAAACGAGGCATGGATCCTCATTATTCGCCTTCGACTGGTGAGAAGGGTCCGCGTATCGGGTACTGGCATGAGAATATGGAACTAGTTACAACGGAAGATAAGAATAAAGTTCACGAGAAAAAGTTAAACCAAAGTAAAAAAGTAAAGTTCACGGTGAAAGGTTAATCCTTCAACTGAGTCCAACGGTCTTTAGTTCTCTTAAGAAGACGATGGCCTTTGGCCGGGTCGGGGTGGGATCGAGTCCCCATGCCCGGAGGGCTCAGTCCGTGCCAGGGCGGGAGTGTTCGGCTGCAGAAAGCCCCACGGCAAATAGAGGCCTAAATAATGGCGTAGGGAGCCTAACCGGCTTTCTTAGTTGACCAAGAAGGGGGAAAAAACACAAGATGGCTTTACCTTACCTTAAGAGATTGGACTTTTGGCCAACATTAGGATCCGTTCTTGGTTTGGATGGCTGTGGCCCAACTTCATGGCCACCAAGTCAGCACCAAAGTACACCATATACAGCTAAGCTACGTGTGTCAACACAAAGACTCCCTAACTCTCACTCGTCAAGAGTCATCCAAGATTTAGACTTGGTGAAACTCTCCCTGTTAGTTGTCGATACCAAGATTCGAACCGACCTTCCCCCAAGTCATCCAACAATTGCACCCGGCTACTCTGTACATGCAAACAACTAACATTCCCTCTTAGTTGTCATACATCCAACTTGTGACAAGAGATAACACACAGGCAAGTTAAATTCATAGATGGCTATCCTTGGCGACAATGCTCAAGTCTGAACCCAATACCTACTGGAAGGAATGGTGTGGTACAAACCGTTCTTCGTACAAACCCAAGGTATCAAGTCGATGTCCTTGAAAGAAGATAAAGAAGGTGGCATTCCCTCATCTGCGTAAAACACATACCAGAGCATACCTCCTGCCTGGAGAATTATTAGGTGATATCCATCTGTGAGTAATATATGAGGTAACCATCAACTCATACAAGTGATTCATTACACGTTTAAGCACACAAAACTGACACATACGAGCCAAATCGTAGAGTTGAGACAATTTTAAATATCTCGAACCGGACGACTCGTCGGTCACACCAGCTTTAGAAAGACTACCAAACCAAAAAGGAATCAGAAGACATTACACTTCCAAACATCAAAACGAACCAAAATTGATTATTTCCAAACCTCGTAGATCTTCGAGACCATGACGTCGAACGTAGACGACATGAAAGCAAATGTAACGCAGGGGATAATAGACTCCTGCCAAGCTTCCAACCGATTTGTTCAAAGTCCATAGCCACTCTCCAAAGCAAGTGCAACAGGACTACAGACAATTGTACAATCTCTGATCAAGGGCGTTTCTTTCTCTGAACTTGTGACACACGAGGTGGAAAGTCCTCCAATAAGTTTACTTACACCTAACTCTTATGCTATTTGCAGGATCCAGCCCAATCCATCCTCTGCCTTCCCCGTCTGGATGTCTGTCAACGCTGTGTAGAGTTGCTGCGCAACACCACCTAGTCCTCCATTCTTGTACATCACACTGTTCACGCACGAATACGAAGTGAATAAACTTGTCCCAAATCTTCTCCATGCCGCAGCTCACCATGTCCATGAAATTTCGGGAATAGTAAAGGTACATCAAAGACATTCGTAAAGGGATAAATGCATAAGAACATTCTGAGCTGTTCTGCATCATGAGATTTCTCCCTTTGCATCAAGAAGGAGAGAAATCTGCATCGGATACATACCGCTTGTCGTTGTATGTTACGCTGCCAACGGGGTTCACCACAACAGCTGTGCCGGTGCAGAATACTTCATCGGCATCCATCAACTCATCCACAGAAACTGGACGTTCTTCAACCTGGCACGGCAAAAGTGTTGAGACTGCACTGAATGACCCATGGATTCCAAACCTTACCAATTCTATACTTGAAGACTGCCCAGTCCTAGCAAAATCGACTCATGCATCAGCCACGGTCAAACTCAACGAAACAAGAAGTTCGACCCGGTTACCAGCATAATAGTCAAACTATGCACAGATCAAAACTTTCAAGTCGTACCTCGTACTGGAAATTGCGGGCAAGCTCGATAATGCTCTTTCTCGTAATTCCTGGGAGTATTGTTCCTCGGAGCTCCGGAGTCGATACTTTGCCATCCTACGGCAAACATAAACAGGCAGTCAGAGACAAATTTAGAGACAAATTTGGACCACCTGCAGTAATCCATGGGCCATGGGATCCCGTAAAACTGGGTTGCACAAAAAAGGCTCAGAGGCAACCATTGCCGTGAGTGTTTATCTGAATGTTGTTTTTTGGCATGCGATGCGTTGGACCAACTAAGCACATACACTCTGAGGTAACCAAATTTGAAACCCAGAGAAGATGTATTAATTAAGAATTGCATGCCGTAGCCTTTCGACCATAAACCCCGCGCCCTGTCTGGACGGTGTAGAAACAAGGATCCGTTGAAACACAAAGCTGTGATGTTTAATGTTCGCCACAAAACTGTGATGTTTAATGTTAATATGAACAAAACGATGGCAAGCATAGAATGAGACAGCCAAAACTCAAAAGAAGAGCGTTAGTTTAAATGAGTTCAAGAAAGATTTATCGAGTGAATCAGCTATCAGACAGGCAAAAGATAAAGAATAGAGAATAGAGGAAGAAATTTTGCCACAGGGTCACTGATGCATGTAGGTACTGATTAGGTGTACACTCAAGAACCTGACTACCACAAAGATACACTCGGAGATTACATAGTGAGTAGCAAAGATGGGTCTGAATGTATGCTATCTTGAGGCGTCAAGATAGCAAATGTCTGTAACCAATAGGTGTATCACCAGAAATGTATAGCACAAGGCACAATGCCGGAGATCGTACTCCCAGGTATGAAGGTGCAAATATATCAGGCCTGCCTGTACAACATGCAGTGCGGGACAAATCTACGCTTATGCAGAGGTATCATCTATATAAGGTGTGACATTAGCCAATAATCCAGTGAGTACTAAGAGCGGAAGATGAAGTGAATGTGCTTGGGATCACAGGGGAGACAGTAACCTGGGTAGAACATCCAAGGAAGTGCGATATAGAAGACAAATACGTGATACAGAGCATACAAATCTATGTGTAAGGGTTTTCTAGTGCAGAAGAGGAAATGACGTGTGGTAAAGCAGCAGGAGCACCGTAGTAGAGCATTTCGACAGATGTAGAATGCTACTGGCCTTCAATTAACCCGCAAAGCAGAAACCAGAGAAAAATCACCACAACTGGGGGGTAAGAAGCAATAGTGCAATGTAGAAGAGAATATGGAAGTGTAATACGAAGTCCAATATCGAAGGCATGTACAATATGCAGGGCAGACAGATCCATGCGTATTCGGAATGTGCGCTAACTTTAAGCATTAAGTTGGCGAATATTTCTAACCAGGGGACAGGCAAACAGGAATGTGTCGTAAAGAGACATTTCCAGAGATTGGACCCTGGTGTTAAGCGCAGCATAGACAACACGTACAGTATGCAGTGCAGACAGATCAATGCGTATTATCTTTCTAATGCATAAGACAAAACTGAGGTCTATATGTGCATAAGGACTAAAACAGACATTCAGTATAAGCATGGGAGAGAGTTGGAAATTTAGCAAACAGCACATTTCCTGAAAGCAACGAGCGAATGCTATCGTAACCTTGTGAACGAAACCAGAAGATGGAAGAGAGTGCGCCATCTGCTAAACAGTACACAGAGCGATCAAGCAGCATAGGTCCACGATCCGGAAAACTTTTCTGCTCAAAAGTCTCTGACACAGCTGTAGGTAATCGGTAGGTGTACACCCAAATGCCTAACTACCAAAAATTACACACACAGCATGCTGGTAATTCACCCTTCCCTTCAATGCACCTCCACCTTGTTTCTGACTTCACCAGCACCTAGCAGAGATGGTCCAGGATATAGATGAAAAGCGAAGTTAAGACACATTTCCAGCTCAGCCGATCCTAGTCGGTCAAGAGTTTCTATTCAGTTGGGAACACCTTTGGGTGGATCCGTGTCTGTGTGTGTGAGCAAAGAATGGATATTCTGGAAGAGCGTGAAACTCCTATGTTGAGCACCTTACCACTAGACAGAGAACAGGAGTTGAAGTATACTAACCTTTACAATAAAAATGTTGCAAGATGATACTTCCTCTACATACTTGTTTTCTACCGCATCCAAGTATAGAACATCTGAGTAGCCCTTGCTTTTGGCAGTAAGCTGTGTCTTCAACACCTGGCAAAGGTACCCCAACATGATCGAGTGGAGAATTAGACGTGCTGATGTACGGAAACCTTTCCCTTCCTTGTACATGTACAGAAATCTTCATAGAACCCTATCTCCGCGTGGTAAACTCAGTAGAATGATAAGATACGATTACTCTGGTAAAGGAACCTTCTATAAGATAAAGGCAATCGATGGGGATGAGCGTCCTACCGGAGCGTAGTTTCCAATAGTCTTAATTCCCCCAGTTCCCCCTGGGGCTGCTCGATGATAGTAGTTATCAACTTTCAAATCAATTGGTGCTAATCCTCCCTGTACATAGAAATCCGCAAGGATAATGTAGCTGGTCATAAACATGAGAGAACTAGCCACAATGAAAGCTTCAGTTTGATCACGGACTATAGAGGGAGTACCTTTGAAGTACCAGTGCATGAACAGCACCGAAATGTAAGTAACAAATCATACATAAGATAACCTAGATCCTTAAACCACAAATACAAAAACCCAATACTGCTGGCTTAACTCGTCGTAAGAAAGTTTTTTTACCTTGAAGTAGTTTCCTACGGGTGACACATAAATAAGGAAAGTGTATTCTGGAGCTGGAGCCAGACCCAGAACAGTTCCTGAACCAAGAAGTAGAGGGCGAATATACAAGGAGCCCTTGCCTGCTGGAGGTATCTGCAAAGTGCGAGTAGAAACGAAACAGTCAATGCGAGGACACTTTCCTGTAGTAAGGGAATGAGTATTGCCATCAATGAGATTATCAAGGAGCTAGGAACCCACCGGAGAGAACCCTAGATGATCGACAGATCAGGTGACAAAGCCAACGCAGTAAGCAGATGTCTATGATAAGATCAGATTTCTACCGCAGGAACTTTGAGATCAAGTACAACATCAGACCAGAGCTTGGTGGCATACAACCGAAGCTAGACTGACCGCAACCACGCTAGAACTACATCAGCAGCAACGACGAAAATTAGCCGTGAGAAATCACTGCTTGACCCGAAGTAGCTGCAAGAAGAACAGCGGACCAGAACCCATGGACCAACAGGTAGAGAACCGAGATTCTACAAACTAGGAATGGCTTATCAACAGACGAGGAAATGTTCGGAGCTCATGACTCCAGAAGGCTTTCCACCAGCCACTTTAGGGAAACCACTCCACTTTAGCTCGAGAAACAAAGCTTGCATACATTCATGTATCCTGTGCCGAACCCCGGTTTACTTTGAGTCAGAGACTAGGAGTTTTACCCATCGCTTATTTGCAAGTACTGTTTGCTTCACAGCGTCAACGAACACATCCACGGGAGGCGCAGGCATGCTCAGCCTATCAGCCCCACTGATCATACGTAAGGCATTCTCCTCGGGTCGAAACATAAGAATTCGTCCGTCAACTGTCCTGTAAGCCTTCAAACCTTCGAACAATCCCTGTACGTTTTGACAAAGATATTGATCAGAGGTGAAATCAGTATCTTCTGACATACTGGCTGATTCATAACATGCTGAGGGCTTGATAATTTAGTCAGTAACAAAGGCTTATATTCTAAAGGGTCCTCCCGGATAAAGACTTCTGCGGAAGATATTAAGAGACTGAATTGTTCCTCGCGTGTTTTGGTTGCTAAGGAAAGCAACAGAATGTCAAATTCTATGCTAAGGGGACGCATTACTCAGAAACTTTGGGAGCACCCTACATTACAAATGTAGGAGATCAGACTCGTTGTTCAGTACCTGACCATAATTGAGAACACCAGCAGCGGGGCTAAGCTCCAAATTGCCGAAAGGTTTCAACTCTCCTTTGCTCCATTCTCCGTCACGTTCACATTTCATGATAAACATGCAATCTGTTGGCCGAAGTCCAAATCCAAAGTTATCCCAGTCAACGCCTTCCAGCGTATCAACCTTACTGCAGACACAACGAGCCGGGAAACAACAGATAAAAGCTTGAATTTCAGGAACGTTGTGAAGAGAAAATAAGACACGCTACTCATTTCAGCGCAAGAGTAGTTATGAGAGAAGCTGACGCATCGAAGGTAGAAAACAGAAAAAAAAACACACATCCTTACGTTAGCGCTTACAATATTTGCTTCAGAGTCAGCTCTTCGCGGCCTGAGTAAGACAGACTGGATACGGGTACGGAAGACTTCATCATACGCGAGAACTTACTTGGAAGTTATAGCCGTGGCTTCAGACCGAATGCCACGAGATTTCGAAGTCTGGCACCTCGAACCCCACACACAAAACTTGTTGTCTGAGCTGTTTACCTGCGACATCCAGTGTACCACGAGTGATGTGACGTGAACAGATAGACTACTGGAGCGGCATACTCCGCTGGCTCGTCAGTGATGACACCTACATTATGATGGCAATTTATCCAAAATCTGTTTCGCACTTCTGCGGGATTCGGACTGACAAAGCAAGAAGTAACAATAATTCCAATAACAAGAAGCCACTAAAAACAAGAAGCTGAATCGAACTGATCCTCCTTTTCATATATGATATCGGCTTTTAATGCCAAAGACACAAATTTGAAGTAACTACTGATATGAACATAAACACCGCTTCGAAGAACACTATACCCATGTAACCCCAAAACAACGTATTGTATGTCAATCCAACACAGTCCGGTTCTCATGGAAACCCTCTTCATGGCACCAAAACGCTTCGCAAGGAACAATGTCGAGTATAAATTACCACATAAGCAGAGGGCCAACGGGGCGAAGCGGGAGACAAGTCCCTGTCCCTTTGAAGACCCCGGAAAGCATGAGAACGGAGTCTGGGCGACTGGGCAGCTCCTCCAGTAGAGCGCCCAGTCTCTGTAGCGCCATCCCTCAATCGGAAATCCGCTGGAAACACAAGCTGCCTGCACGTCATCGCCATCTTTGCTAACCTCTCCAATCTCCTCGTCTTCGAGATTCCAAACAAAACTTCAACTTTACTGTCTCACAAATCCCCACTTCCCTCTATCTCTATCACGCCAGACGCAAAGAGCCGTAGGAGGATGTAGTGGGACGGTCTACTGACCAGCAAACGCACTCTCGCAATCCGACAATTGTCGAGAAAAAGCGTCTGAAAAGTACAGTAGATCTCGCAATTTCTCCGTTGGACCGTTCTCTCAAGTCTGGTGTTCGGAAGGGGAAGAAAAGATTGGAATCAGACACTGAATGGACAAGTGAATGAGTGAGAGAATGATCGCAAATAAAGCTTGTCTGCTTGCTGGCATTAGATGCGTCGTGATCGCACGCGCTGACGCCAAAGGCTCAGCTCCGCCCGGTCTGCCCTGCCCACCCGTTGCTGCTCCTCCCTCCTCCTCCTTCATCTCCAGCCTGCGCCCGCGTCCGCTGCCCTTTTCGCTCCTCCACAAGTTCAGGACGGACTTCGACTTCGTAGTTTTCTACGAAGTCCAAGTTACAGTAACACCATTTCTATCGCACGGATCTAAACAACAGGTTCGCAAGCTGTGCTCCTTGTCCGAACTCCGGACTCCGGACTCCACTGATTCACGGCAGACGGTACACTTCCATTGGTTCCACTGACTACCACGGTCCTACCAAGGGCCTAACTTCCTCTCAAGGGACTTCAATCAGACTAACTACGGTAGTCGGGGAATCGCAGGCACGGATGAGCCTGTTGTTGAGAAAGAGTTCCGAACCTCAGGGAAAGAACTCTTTCCCACAAGGCTGGGTGACTGAGAACATGACCGTTCGATGTATTTCGAGCGTGTGAGAGCAACTTTGAGTCGTCGATTGCGAACATCCTTGACAATATGTAAAGTCCGGAACTTGAGTTAGAGGCGAGGCGTGTCAATGCAGGACTTCTTTCGACCCGTTTCGTTCATCGCTTATTTCGAAAAATCATCTTGGAAGGTGGAGCTATAACAGTCTATCACATTACTGTATGCTGGAATAAAGTGCACCACGGTAGGTAGTTGTTGAAGGAGAAAGAGAAAAAAAGGCGGAGCGGCGAATGCAGTTCACGATGCTAGAACTCTAAAACAAAATCTAAATGGCAAGACGACTTCACCTTCGCTCTCCTTTTCACTTTCCAATGCGTAACCAATCGGTAGTTTGTCCTTAGTAACTGAAAGATCGCAGTTGCGTTCAAGAGAGAGCTTTAGACCAGCTGCTTGGAATTAATATCACATTGATTCACAGAAATTGAAGAGAATCTAGATTGTGTAACTGAGTACAACACATAATGTCGCACTGTTCCAATTTTACATATCATATTCATAATATTTTTCTTTTTTCCATCTCTTTGTAATCAGTTTTGATTATATTCTCTTAACACATGGTACTATTTTGGCATTTAGGGTGGAGCGGTTGGCCTAAGGTGTGTAGAATTGTCGGGCAAACACGGCCACAAAGGACTCGACTCTCAGACCTTTTGATTCTCGCACATTAAGATATGTGACGGTGATGTAAATATCAGTTAAGTTATTGCTATTAACAATGATCATATTGTGGATATGAAGAGGACAGTTAGTGAGTATTTGACAACAGTTAACACCGATCAATTAATATTGCTGGAGTTTCTGGACTGAAGATGACTGCTAGCATAAGTTATAATCTAAAATTGAACATTTTCAGTGAACACTAAGACACTCTGCAAACTAGAGTATAATGCAAAATCTGTCCATCATCGCTTGCCATAGTCTGATAAATAACAATATCCTTCCATTGCAATTGGAGGAGTTACGTGAGTTTGAGGGATTCGGAAATTCCCCTTCTACTCAATACAGAAACTGAATATACATGCTGATGGAGTCTTGCGGCGGCCCGAGGAAGCAGACAACCGTAATTATCGGTCGAAAATACCATACAGTGACTGATTCCGGTGGTGGTATGCAGCATTTCGGTATTTGATGCGAAGAGGCCTTTTGGGAAAATATTTGAGATGAAGGGGCCGTGTAGAGACAGTGTGCGGGAAATATTTAGGTTAAGGGGCTCTGGGGGAAAATATTTAGGTTGCAGGGTTGACGGGAGGTTTTAGGTTTACGGGGCGGAAGACAGATTTTTGAATGAGGCGCGGTTCGTTGCCGCTCGTCTTCTCGTGCTTGTTGTGTCTTGCTTGTTGGCTGCTCGCGTTGCTGCTGCGTTTTTGCTATTGTTCTCGTCTCGTGCGGCGGCAAGGCTCTTCGTCGTTGTGGCAGGTGCTGCTGATCTTGGTCGTCCGGTTTTGCTCTCGTTCGATGCGGTGTTGCGAGTGCGGTTTTGACGAGCGATTGGAGATTCGCTTGTGGCAAGCTTGTGGTGGTTCTCATTGCGTTGCTACGGCGGTGTTCTGTTGGTCCCGCGGCGATTTTGTGGTACCGAATTGGTGCCGCGGTGACGTTCGCTGGTTGGGCTGGGCGGGAAGTCGCTCGCTCCGATTGGACACCGCTGAAGCACTGCGGTGTTGCGGTCTGCACAGGTTGCAATTCGGGTGTTCGTTGTGGGCTGTCTATGGCTGTGGACAGACGACGGCACATTTCATTGGGTTTGCCTTTGCGTAGTGCTGTCCGGTGGAAATGTGCATGTATGCTTCGGGCAGTCGGCTGTGGGCTGCCGGCTTTGCTGCTTGTCATTGTCGGTCTCGCTCATGCAAATGTGCGCTATGGACACGCAGTCTATGGGCTGTCCAGTCCACTCGAAATGTGCAGGTATGCTTCGGGCAGTGCGGTGTGGTCTGCCGCCTTTGCTGTTTGTCCTTCTCGCTGTCGCTGATGCAGGATGGCATACATTTTGTTGAACCTGGTCTCGATTCTTGATGATGCTTCCGAGTTTTTCCAGGTGAACGTATACATGGAGTCAAGTATGGCTGATACTCTATTTGCAACGTTTGTGTTGTTTCTGTGTTTTCTGTTGGCTCGATGATGAGAACGTTAGAAACGATGGGTAGTGGTACTTCTGAAGGAACTACTGTTGTTGCTTCTAGTCAAGAAACAGCTCCTTCCAGTCCTCAGCCTGGAGTTATTAGTCCTGCGACTTCTGTGACTGATTCTTCCTTCTTCGAGGAAGACTTTCTTTACATTTCTTTGGGTTTTCCACCTATTTTTCCTACCTTAGACGAGGTCTGCCATGAAGGGTTTAATGATCACGGCTTGGAAACGCATCGTTTTTATATCTACTTAGATCTGGAATTTTGTGAGTATGTGCCGCAGTTTCTGTTTGATACAGATTTTGTAAAAGTGGCTCGGGTGTTTGCAGCTCTGTCCGGACCTTTTATGTACTTGGGAACGACTGACGATACCTATTGGCTGGTACTAGAGGATCGGGACAAACGGATGTTTACCTACCCACGTTTATTCCTCGATTCTTGTTCTGTACAGTTATTCAAGCCTACAGTACGAGCGATATACATGATACGTAGTTTGCCTTGCATCTGTCTTGGTCTTGATCCGTCGAGATTTAGGTACGTTTGTCCTCATTTTCCTGAACCATCTTGCCTCAATGTCTCTTCGAAAGGAAGCGAGAGCCAAGAGGACGAATCCGTCCAATCCCGAAAAGAGTCTTGAAGTTTCCATCACTGTATGTAAGACAGGAGGAGATTTGGACTTAGAGCTCTTTTCCTTGTTAGGAGTTTTTCTGGAGAGGCAGTGCATTTCGGGTTTGTTCTCTGTAGAGCGTGGGGGTGGTTTGCTTCATTTGCACTTCCAAGGAGTCGTTTGTATCCATGCGAAGAACTGCCCGCAGGTGAAGAGGATGGTTACGACTGCTTTGGGTTGGCAGCGGGAGAAACTTTTAGGGGGTGAGATTTGTGTCAAGTCTCTGACGAACCGTGGCTTGCACACCTACGTCGGGATGCTGGATTATTGTATGAAGGATCAGAAGGAAGAGTATCACCATGTCACCATGAAAAACGTTTCTGAGAGCATGCTAACTGATGGCAGCGATATGTACGTTCTTCTAGGTGCTACGGACACTAAAAATCGGGTTGAGCTCACTTGTGCAAATATACTTGCTCGGGCATTGCAGTTTAATAAGTACAGGAATTCTCATCCCTTGTCTACTACTATCTGTAGTTGTTTGAGAACAATGCTAACCTCTGGGAAGTACAGTGCTTCTCCGCGATGGATTATTCAGGGTGGAATGCAGGAAAGGAGGTTAGACTCTTTGTGGAAGTCTTTTTTGCATCCTGCTGAGGTAACTGCAGAGGATGTCCAAAATATCTTTTTCTAGCAGGACAACATGTGCTGTGGGCAGTGCAAGAGGCGGTATATCGAGACAGATCCCGTGATGTGGAGTGAGGTACCTGTAGCACCTGCCGAGGCGGACCCAGTGCCGCAGATGGTGTTTCCTGCTGCTCCAAGACCTCCTGTGTTGAATGACAATGAGCAGGCATCGGAATACATTCCACTCTTGGATGCATTCGTAAGACGTATGGACGCTGGAAGAGCTTTTGAGCACCACGAGACGATTTCTGTTTGATTGATAGAGTATAGAGTAAATAGTGAATGATTTGCAGACTATGCAGTAAATAGTGAAGTAGAATCGATTCTCTAGTGAGGTATGTGTTTTGTTATGCGCAGTATACTACGAACTGTGACTGAAGTGTGTGGCCGCTCGCACTACCTTCGTACGGTTCTGTACAAGGACCATATACACATAATTTTCCAGTGGTAATAAAACTCATGGTCCACCGTGGTCTTTTTTCTCAAGACGAACTTGCAGCTGTGTGTAGGGGAAGAGAAAAAGGCCGTGAAATTGCTTACTTTCGTGAATGGAGGCAGCAGCCATTTAATGAAACTTGTACGGCTCGTTTAATAGCAGGAACGAGTCTAAAAGAATTATAGCAGGAGGGGAGTCGAAAATAATTATAGGCCAGAAGTGAACCCGCGGAAGGGAGACCAGAGGAAGCGTTGAGGAGAAATGAATAGCGTTAAATAGTATTGCAAAACCAAAGGAAGGGCTACCGATACATAAAGCCGTCTCATATATTATTGTCCACTGACTGCATGTGTAAGATGTAGTCATGAATGCTCTGAATACGAACTGAATCGTATTCGTATTCACCTCCTCCAGAAAATGGCTTGATCATACCCCTCTTAACGTTTAGTTTCTTGATCATACCCCCAACCTCCCATCGTCTGCCCTGCCGGTATCGCGTGTCATGTAGATCATGTCATGATGCCACTGTACACAGTTTGACGTGGAGTGCATCATGACAATGTACACAGTCTGACTTGGGACATGGAAACGCACAGTCTTACGTGTGGCGTGTTTCATTGCCAAGGAGCCGGAAAGAACCGGACAGTGACACAATGACATGGAGATGCATAGCAGACAGTCTGACGCTCACGTGCAATACCACGCAGTGCTCTAAAAAGCAAGATGTATCCATGTGAAACAGATCATGACGCGTTTATTTGAACATTTGAAATAGATCATAAGAGGTTCCTGCACATTAGCGATGTGTGTCAAAACAACATTGTGAACTAAATCCGAGACTAAATTCGAGAAAGTAGTGATCCGAGCGAAACAGAAAGTGATCAAAAGCACGAATTCTGACATAATGATATGACCACCGAACGAAACAATGTTATGAACCTTGATGTAGAGAGCGAGGATGATTGCTTAGACAGATTACATTTCAGAGATGAAAAATAGAGGTTTACTAGGGATGTACGCTCCGAGGATCTTGCAAAAGAGAGCGTGCTAAAAAGATGACGACAAGAAATGACCGATGTGAGAGTCGTGAGTCGGTTACTCCAAGACAAGACTTTGGAGTCGCTCAGGGCCGCTGGAAGCCTCGTGTGTCTCGGATCAGAATTCAAATCCTTTAAGGAGTTTGATTTTTTCGTTGATTGTTGGTCTTTCTTGAATAGCCGAGCGAGTCGTAAATTGAAGAACTTTCTAAACTATAGAGTTAGAGTGTGCATGTATGGAACGAAGACTCGTTGTAGAAAATTATTCAAACAACAAACGGAAACATCGAGTAGTGCTGAAGCGAGTCACAGAAATAGTCAGCATCGCAGCTTTCAAGAAAAATACACAAAGACATCAAGCGTTAGTAAGGCAACTTGTAGCTAGTCGATCCGAATTGGCACAAATCCAATCAAGAAAAGAATCAACTAATGACCATTGTGGTGAACGACGTCAATATCAATCAGCCGAGAGATCAACCTTTTATGAGACTACTACACGTGATAGTCAGCTCGAGCATCCATACAAGTGATAAGTTAGAGCACAGAAGGGCAAGTTCACAAGACAAATTGCTATTACTATTTGTGATTTAGAGCACAGTTGTCCTAGTCATATTGGATATTGACGTGGTCCCGCATCGAACTCGAAAGTCCTAGCTGCAGTTCCGTGTAACAAGGTCGCCATTGATCCGAACACCTCCATCCAAAATCTGATGGAAGATCTTCGAACTACATTCAATAAGTGGGCTCCTTACTACCAGGTCTGGGGGAGTCGAGAGCACTCTCGAGACTGGTTGGAGGATAATCAAGCAACATCCTTCTACTACATTCTTTCTGTAGACGTATACTTGAAGTAGATCCGATGGCAGTTGTGGATTGGAGTACATGAGAATGTAACACAAGAATATTCAGTATATATTACGTGTGTCATAGTGTCACTCGCGATGCATTTTCTTTGGGTCAAAAGGTGATATGTTTGGACGCTTGTCATAGCAAGTCGAGAAAGTTTCCATGTCAAATATTTTTAGCTTCCATGCTAGATGGTGCAAATGAAGCAATCATTTTAGGCTTCGCGGTTGCACCGCAAGAAGACACTGCAAACTGGACATGGTTCTGTCAACATCTCCATAACTCGATACACGGTATTGTTTGTCCTCATACTATAATTATCAGTGATAGACAAAAGAGTCTCGAGCGAGCTGTTTCGGATGTATTCTCTGAAGTTGTCCACGAGCATTGTGGACAACACATCCAAATGAGAGATATAGTCGGTTAGCATTTCCTCTATCTCGCTATGAGAAAGGCACTTCCAACTTGACAAAGAGTATGAATAATGCTTTGAGACAGATCCGATGGAATGCTCCATTGAAGATCTTGTTGGATTTATGGTATTATATTATGCAGCAGTTCACTAAGCGCAAGATACAGCTTCAGCAAGAAACAGGTGTATTGACACATTTTGCTCAACTACGGCTTATGGAGACGAGCACGATGCAGAAGGTTTTATGTGTCG
Organism: Asterella californica; assembly: GCA_036924285.1. Taxonomy (NCBI): domain Eukaryota; kingdom Viridiplantae; phylum Streptophyta; class Marchantiopsida; order Marchantiales; family Aytoniaceae; genus Asterella; species Asterella californica. Next base: position 20,621,327 of record JAYKYS010000008.1, read on the forward strand.
GATTTCTTCTCCATTTGAGACTACAGTCCGCGGCCATGCTAATGGAGTAACACATGTGATGAAACTAGCACAAGGTGATGCAGGAAAATGGACATGTATGGAACTCCAGGAGATGAGATGGCCATGTGGTCATGTTATTGTCTTCGACAATGAGACTGATGGGAATCCAACAACGAGATTTGATAATGTTTGGCATAGCTCTTCGTTATTTTCAATCTACGGACATAGTGCTTTGCCAACCATTTTCACTGTTGACCTTCAATCAGTGTACTGTTGTTGACCTCCTCATGTGACAAGAAGAAGAGGAAGACACAAAGTGGTCAGGATTGACAACAATACACAATTCTCTCACTCTGCATCATATGGCAATGAGGAGGATCTATCTCAGACGAGTAGTACACATGTCCCTTCGCTAATTGAAGAGAGTCACATGACTGAACGCATGAACGAACCCAAAATGATTGATACTGAATATGCTGTTAACGATGAGCAGATATCACATTTTTTTGAAAACAGAATGTGCCATCGAAGACGAAGACGAGTACTGGAGGTATGATCAAGTCATTTTCTGCACCTCTTCTCAACTCGGTTGAAAAAATATTATCTCGTGTTCTGTATTCTTTTTTCTGCTCGAATACGATCGCAGTTTGCTTTATCAGAGTGAGATGCGATGAGACAACATGCATCTGACGACGAACATTAAGAACGTTTTTTTTGTTTTCAGCAGTCCCGCGAAAGAAAACTATTTGGATTTGTCGATTTTTCCTCTTCCTCTAGATGCCACAGTTCGTCCGTTTCCGGACATATATTGCTGGACCAGCAAGAATTGGTAAGCAGCAATCATTACCAATTCAGTACAATGTACAAGTCGGTCATTTTTTTAAATTCATTTATTTATTCCATACCAAGACAATGCGAGCGCTTTGCTCGCATATAAATACATGTGTCCAAGGACGAAAAATAGTGCTTTACTATAGTGTAAACAAAGCGAAATGAAGGAGGAAAACAGTCAAGTAAGTACTGTAAGCTACATGAAGTCCAAAAAAATCCTCCATTAACATAAGAAGAAGAACAGAGTTCACCGTCTTCCGTCGTACTACTGAACGAGAAAGAGGAAAACTAGCGACTGTACAGTGCAAAAAATGCTATGCTACATAATGGAGCATATGTATATAAGAGAAGCCTTTCCACCGAATATTACCTGAAAAATGAGTGACTTTACACAGTTGAGCCTACATGGACTGCAGTTTGTACACAGTTCAGTCTACATCAAGCCAGAAGAACAGTGGGCGCCTTCCGTCGTAGTACGGAACGAGGAAAATGAGCGACTGTATATAAGAGAAACCCTTCCAGTGATATTGCCTGCTGCTCGTACACCGCTGTCTTCTCCGCAATGCCCTTCCACCAATATAGAAGAACAGTGGCCGTCTCCGACACACTGCTGAATGAGAAAAATGAGCGATTGTACATAAGAGAAGTCATTCCACTAAATATATTACATGCTGCTCATACACCGCTGTCTGGTCTACAATGCCCTTTCATGAATATTGCCTGCTGCTCCTATACCGCTGTCTGGTCTGCACGCAAAAGGGAAGTCATGTATGAAAGAAAAAGCTTTTAACGTGCAAGTACAAAAAAGCTGTCAACTTACCTTCCGTTGCTCGTTGTGCCGTCCTGTCTCGAAGTAAAGCGCTATAAAGAGAAATGTAGTCAGGAAAAGCTTGCTTCGACTTCGAATAGTGGACAAGCATCCATTGTCGAGAAAGGCAGATCGAGTGACCGCGCCTCTTCTTCAAGAGTTAGAGTGGTGAAGTAGCGCCACCGATCCTCGCGCTTGGAGAAAAATATAGTATCAATATCTATCAGGATCACAGTCTACGGATGTACAATGGATTTTTAGAGTGTCTCACTCCTCGTCCGTTGTATATCGTTACCCATTAGTCATTTACAGGATGGAGCATACTTGCCAGATTGAACCATCGAGCGAAGAGAAGCGTAGAAGGTACTGCCGAAAAGATGCCAGCACTTATACTTGTTGAACTGCAAAGCGCGTTATAATATATTGTTCGAGTTTAGTTCCATCCTGTTTTTTGTGTCTGTGGCACCCAAAAGTGTAAAGAGCTCATCTCCATCTGCAAGCATAGCATCACTAATATTTTTCATACAACATTGGTGATGTACCTCAGATTTATCTTTCATATTGTAGTCAATCATACCCACAAAAGTATGAAGGCCTTTGTTATTGAGCTTCTTTACGCACACTTCACCTCCCAGTGATCTAGTACTCCCTTTCCAACCCAAGACGATTAGTAGTCTGTTCTTAACAGCAATCAGACTGGTGGCCTGCAAACATAAAACACCTTGAACGTGGAGATGTAATAATGCTCCTCCTCTTTCCATCGAGATGAGCTCACTATCACACTCTTGTTGTAGAAAAACAAACAACGATCCCCAACAAGAGAGGTCCAGATCCCCACTAGTTTGACCAATTGTCACGAAGACTTCAAGACTATTTAGAGAGGTCTTTTTTCTGGAGCGAGGAACAGGTGGGTTGTTCGCACTGTTCGCACGAACGGCTTGTCGCATTTGCATCAGATGGAAAGAGGAAATGTTTACAACCTATCTTATAAACTCTACTGTTCATAGCTTTGCATACATAAGTTAAAGATTTCTGTACGTACACAAAAGAAACAACTGCTTTGAGAAGGTTCTTGTCTTCCTCGTGTCACAGAAATTTAGAATAAGAGAAGAAAGTGGATATGCTATCCTTCAGGATGAGCCACAACTGTCTGGATTTGATATACAAAAAAGGTCTGATTATGCAATAGAAGCATTCGGTAGCCCCCGAGAAAGCATAAGACAGTTTTACATAATCCAAACCAGGAAGAAGGAATTCAGGTGGTTTTAAACAGAAATGAAAGTCGATATAGACATAGCTTCTGGTCAGGTGTAGTTGAGTTTCAGAGAAGGAAAGGTAGCCGGAAGAGAGCAAGGGATAGGAATGAAGAGTCATTGGAGGAGCAAATTGAAGCACTTGGCATTTGTAGCCTTCAATTCTGTGGAGGCAAACTGGTTGAATAGATTATAACGACGAAAGTACTACCGACGGAGAGACTGGGACAGAGACATGAAGGGGATGGGATGGAGGGCTCGAAGGTATAAGCAAAGGACTATGTGGAGGAGAATATGACAGTTGAAGATTGACATATTTATCATCATCGAACACTGTAACAATATTGTCATCATCATGTGAATCACTAGACATTGTGGAGAGTGGAGGCAGGGTGCGGCAGAAGTGAAAAAGAATGTACCATGCACCGAAGCAGACAGGACGTTGACATGTAGCAGATGTGGAAGCAGACCCTCCATCCTCCCCATACCAGCAGGCGCATCCAGAGCCAAAGCATGTCCGAGCTGCTCCGGTAGAAAGCAGAGGTCTGCCAGTTCTCGAAAACCGCTCCGCTACAAGCAGCGACTCGTCCCGATTGTGCAATACATGACAAGACAACAGCAGCGACGAGCGAACACACACGCAGCCAACGCAGAGGCTGTCCCATCCGGATCCCACAGAGAAGTCGAGAAGCCACGACAAAAAATACACGTTACGTGAAGAAACGGCTCCCGCCCCCAAAAAACAAGACATCTTGGAGCACGCGATATACGCAGGAGGGAGGAGAATTAAATTGAAATTGATTTTCAACTTAGACGGGTGAGGGGTTTACAAAGAGCATCTCATCCCCTCCGACGTTCCGTCGTTCGGGATGCTTATTTATTTCCCCGTTGCTCTCTAAGCAACTTCAGTCACCAAGCAAAATATGGATACAAGATCAACTCCGGGAAATTTTACTTGTTGTTATCGAAAAAGATATAAATATTATGTGATAATTTTGACAAGAATAGTTAAAATTATTTTCAAACATTAAATAATAACTGAACCTGGAGATGCATGAAAGTCCTAACATGACTCAAAAAGACAACGTGTCTCAGAACTACATATTCGAGAGACTGCTCGAAAACATATCACACTTTGTTGTAGTTTTAATTTATTACCCAACCCTTCTGTTATCTCCTCCATCAAAAGGTGAAAGAGGTGAATAATATGCAATATAGAATCACTTTGGTTCAAAACTAACAAAACACTACAAATTCATATCTTTCTAGTTGCACAACATATAGCAAAACTAAATTAAACCATTTGGGTATTTCTTTTCAAGTAAATTGTGATGCATATTAACTTGAATAGAAAGCTTTTCGTTATCCATTGGCCGAATGGATCTGTCCATTATATGACAGACATTTTTTAAAACATAAATTTATTTGTAAAATTCACCTAGATTATTCAGTTTTCAGCATAATGTATCTTAAAGTTTGTCAATACTCAACAAGATTAGTTGGAGTTAGTGCATTAGCAAGCTCCACAATATGAGCATAAATCTTGAGAGATTGTTGGAATTTAAGATTACACAGTTATCGTCTCTTCGCATTTTTCTAGGGACCGATACTAGATATTCATTTTGCTAATTGTCTAGCATATATAGATAGAGATAATAAGGTGCGAAAGACTCGTAGATAAATATGCATCGTTATATGCGTTTGTCGGTGGCTAAAAATAATAATTCATGCTCAAACAGAAAAAATAAATCAGGTCATTGGCTTCAGTGCGCTAAAGTTAGATGTTGTACTACCATCAAAATTTCATGTTAACTTGGAAAGATATAGTTGAAGTCCAATATTAACATGCATTGAAGATTAACTTTATAGATAACTTTTGATCGTTGCTATTATTGAAATAGATATAAGTGTTATGTGAAAATTCTGTCTAAACTGAAAAGAAAAATCAAATTAAGTGATAGTCAGACATGGACATGCAACAAAATCAGACATAACCCATAAGAAAACCACGTCAATTTACGTTAGGATCTTACATATATGAGAGATGGCTAACAAACATATCACATCTAATTGTAGTTTTAATCTGACCATCCACAAGGGTTAGGTAATAAACTAAACCCTTGCATATTTGCCTCATCCATCAGAAAATGGAGGAGATGAAAATATGCAAAGAAGTTAGATTGAATACTTATTCACTCAAAATAGGTACAACTTATAACTGAAACTTGAAATGTCAATACAATATAGAAAATTATCAGTGGTTCCCTACACTATCTTCCATATTTAGTGTAAGTGATATTAATTCCGCAAGGATATTTGGAGAGGTCCATACAATACAAAATACACATCCATTTTGCGTAGACACAAATAGAGGTAAAATGTATTTAGTGTCCCACACATTATTTTCACCTGCACTTAAATAATGTGAGTAAAGGTTTTCAAAACCCTAAATTTGTTGGTTGATAGTTTCTTAAGAAAGAAGTGGTTGGTAACCAAGCAATTAGTTTTCATTTTAGATATTGTTTTATTTTCTTGGATCAGTTTATTTTTGCCATACGTAACAGCTATGCAAGTTACATGTGTTTATCTCGAAAACGAGTTTCAGAGTGAAGAATTTCACAAGAAGATATTTTTAATAAACTACATGTTATTTTCACTTACGAAAGAGTGAGTACAAATGTCTTGAAGTCTATTTGACATCAGTCAATCTGTTTACTTTCTGAGTCAATCATTGTATTAATAGAGTTGTACCTAAGCTATATTTCTCATCTTCTCACCGGTTATATAGTTCATTTGTTGTCTTTCTAGTTACTTTTTATAATTTTTATTTAAAGTCATCAAGCTAATATGGTCTTCTAGTATAATTTATCAAGTGAGTATATACTGTTAGTGGGGTTAGTCTTGTTGACTATTTTTATTTTTCTTATGTATGCATTTAAATTATATATTTACTTCTAATAGTGTTAAGTTCATCAATTTTGAACTACACCTAAATTAGTGTCACACATATTAATTTCATATTCACACTATTTGAGTATACACATTAATACGGAAGACAATGTAATTGAAGATGTTGCTGTAAGTGCACATAGACACGTCTTTGGAAAAGAACTTGTCGGTAGGTTACAACGTTGTCTACACCTATTCAAGGTCATAATATATATAAGCAAAACATTATTTCTCTGCAACTCGAAGAAAAGAACAGAAGAAGTAGACTATCGTTACCTGTTGTTTTAAAATCATATATCCTAAATCGCATTCCGGATGCTTAAGTCTGGGTTATCCAGACTCTTCAGTTTATGACGTTCGTGGAATGAAATGCAAACCTGCACATCTTCATAAAATTTGAGTCTTACTTTGAAAATTGACGTGGTATGTAGCGTTGGAAAGCTACTAGAAAGCATTACATTTCTGCAAGAAAATAATTTAATTTTGATCTAAATATTATCAGAAACTAGTTTGTAAATTTTAGATTTTCTGTTTTCCAGAAAGAAATCAAAAAAGAATTTGAGAAGAATATGCCTGTTAGTCGTTTTTACCAGGAGTGGGGTGGAGATTAAGTTGTTTGTATTGAAGTAAATTGTTTATAGTATATTTCAGTGCAACCAAAATCGGGTGGGAGTTAGGGCCACGGACAAATAACTCTGCGGGTATCTCCAGAGATATCCGCAGGAATCACCCGCGGGCATTTCAGTTTCCTTTGCAGCAAAGTACCACGTAACTTTAACTTTTGTCTCACTTTCATAATTAACAACAGGTTCTGAAATTTGAAAACGATAACTTATTCGTACATTCTGTCAAGCCCACTTTGAGCAAAGAGAAGAAATCGCATAGACGAGGAAAAACTTCGGATGTGCTTATCGAGTTCTACACACGTCGTGCTTTTTTTTCTGAACGTTCTCGTTTTTCAGGCCACGCTAGAGCGAATTATTATACTACCTCGTGCTTATGATTGTTTCACTTTAGTTATGACAAGTTCATTTTTGTTTGTTTCACTCTGGATTTTAGGTCCGTAGTTCAGCATTTACTGATGAGAGTTTTCACTAAATGACCACAATACCACGTTGTCGAGGCGAGAGTCTCTTAAGAGAGACAGAACCCTTTATTTGTGGTCAGTAACGAGAAATTGGAGTGAACGTCGGAGACATGGCATAGATTACCGAGCCAAACAAAAGCTCTTGGTGATGCTCACAAACTTGAGATCTACCCCGCTGTCGGTTTAGGTCTCAAATCAAGCTCCTTAAGTGAACTTGCACACAGAACCGCAAAGCATGAATTTTTCTACTTCTCTAATCTTTCTTCCTAGTCCCTCTCAAAACCCAACAATTAACTCTTCTTGAAACTCACAGTGTCTCAAGAACTTAAGACCACAGTCACACCCATGAAATTGGAGACAAATCTATTCTACGGATCACAGGAAGAAGTTGCAGTGCACAAATTGAGAGATTTTCACACCCATGTCACTTCAGTCCTCAGTAATCCTTGATCTAACCGTCTATTCTCTCTCAAACTTCACAAACATCACGGTCCAAAAGAGTTTACTCAGATTTGAGTTCTCATTCAGGTATCACAACAAATATTCAGAAAACAGTAAAAATACTTCTATGGAAACAAAATTGTATTATCAGAAATCGCTCTTACTGTCACAATTCGCTCAAAGCACACTCACACTTTTTGATTCTTCAGCCTAACTCTCTTTGCTCATCGAGAGCTCTATACAAATAATCTCATATCTTCATCTTTTCACACCAAACTCTCACCTTTGATATACCCCTTATCTTACGACTTCAGGGTTTTATCCGCATTTACACTAGCTACAAAGCACAAACCTCCCAAATCACATAACTTCGTCAATAGGATCCCGTTTTCTCCAACTCAAGTCTTGCTCAATTCAGTGAACTCAGTGAGCTCTACAACATGGTATGATCAGTTTTCAGTTTTTGGAAAAAATCCTCTATTAAGCTCTAGCCCAACTTACCTATGACCTAACTTAACCTCAAACCCAACTTACCTAAGGTGCAGCTTAACCACAGGTTTAGCTTAGCTATGGTGCAGCTTACCAAACAAGGGGTTAGCTTGTTCTACAACCGTCGTGCGATAACTTTTCACACACAAACCATCCATTACACGACAATGTGCTTCTGAGCGAAAGATGTTTTCTCCAAGATGGACGAAATAGTGGACATATAAATCATAATGGATTCGAGTAACAACGGTATAAGCGAGAGTCATGGTTCTATCAGTTCTGATGATAGTATACATGAGATTCTTACGTCAAATGCTACCAATTCATCTGAAGATTCTTAATCAAGTGAAGATGAATCTAGTGGTGATGAGTTGTTCGATTTATACGTTGTGATTTATATGTGCGGAGTTCACGTTATATGCAGAAGCCTGAAAATTTTCAAAAAAATAAAGATTTTCAGAAGAACTTTTTCACTAAGTTATTCGACAGTTTCTTTAGACAACTCATACGGATGGATCGTCGATCTTTCGTGAGACTGATAAATATCATCAAAGACCACTCTATTTTCCATAATAATTCACGTATGAAACAAGCTCTCATTTCTTTATAGCTAATAGTGGTTTTGGATAGATTTGACCACAAAGGCAATAAGAAGTATCATTGTTTCTGTGGAGAGTGTCACATAGATAATGATCCATGACCACTTGAGACACCGAAGATCGGTGTCCCAAGTGGTTTAGTCTACAGTCCTCCAAGAGAAAGGTCGTGGACTCAGTCTCTTGTGCAGGAGGTGCATGCGCTGCAAACTGTTAATGAAGCTTCTGGTCCGAGTCCTGCTGTGATGGACTCACATGGACAATTCCATGATCCGCAAAGATCCCAAGGGACATGTAATAATATTTATCATTTTAAGAAGTATACGAAGAGGATTATTGTTGCCTTGGAACCTACTCTACGTATCAAGTGCAATTGTCGTCTCATAGAAAGAGGAAATACATTTCTGTTATTTTTTCGAGAAAGGATTTCTTGGTTGTATAAGACTCATAAATGGATCTTTATTATCTCTTGGTCAGAGACCAAGGTTTGATGGAGAAACCTATTATGATAGAAAATGCAACTATTCTATAAATGCTCAAATAGTATGTTGTCATAGTAGAAAATTCATGTTTGTGTTTACAAGAATGTTTGAGAGTTGTCAAGACATGACATGTATAAAAACATTTCTCTTATGACATCACCTGGACTCTGATGGAGTTTTCTTTGAGAAAGACGAATACATGTAATAGATCTCTTGGAGGATTTTTATGTAAAACATATCATTTATTAATAAAGCTGATATATATCAAAGGAATAACGATTATATAGTGGAATCAACTGGAGTCTAATACCCTGAGGAACAAAGCACCATATCAGATGTAACTCTTCCTTAGACATACTCCCCTAATATGTCTTCAATGCTGCTAATGGATCTTGACCAAACACCATGGTGTATAGTAAACGGACGAAAGAAAGTGTATATGCTTCATTGCTCCTCATTTCTCAACTAGGGGAGAAGTACACTGATTAAATAACCTTCTATCTCTTGACTCGGGAGAGAATGTTGGAGGATGAATAGCGTTGAAAGAGTGATTTCCAGAGTTCTTCTTAAGAATACATCTCTCGTGCAGATGTGGAAATTGTACAATCCTGAAAAGTCCTTCAAGTACAAAATAGATCCAGTGGTCGTCTCTCTCCTTGTTTTGTATTTCTCGCACATGTTTTGTGCGAAAATCTCACAAGCCTACAATGCAAAAAATGATGTAGGAAAATACCGATAGTTAAAAAGTGAAAACATGCCTCTAGGTTGATACGGCTCGTTTCGTCCTACAAGTCAAAATAGCTACGTCAAAACATACAATTTTGACTTGTGAAAAGTAGGTCAAAACATATAGTTTCGATATGTGACATACAGATATAAACACTATATTTTGCCTTATAGGCGGAAAACAGTTCATTTTAAACAAAAACTACTAAACTATGAAACAACGAAAACAACTTCAATGAAATATAGCTAGAAAAAGAGAAGTTACAAAAGTTACAAAAACAACTTCAATGAAATATAATTAGAAAAAGAAAAGTTACCTTTCCAGAAGTCACTCCTGGTGGTAGATACTCCCTCGCATCCATCTCTCTTAACAAAGTACTGCAGTTTTGTAGAGTAATCGAAGTCCAAATGATCACAAAATGCTCTTCCAAGCACTTGTATAAGAAGTGTATAACTCCATTACAAGTGCATTATGATGACTGTTTGTTGCCTCTATCTGTTATTATACATACACGGGTGCTTTAGGTAGCTTACACATCGTGAGTGTTCCGTCCATCTATGTGGGAAAATTTCCGGGTTGGTTGTGGATATTTAGACAAAGGGTAATAACTTTTGGTAATCTCAAAGTAATTTCATAAAGTTTATATATTATTTTCATGTATTACGAACAATAAATCTGTAGATATTCATGCGCCTTAAAACATGAACTAATATAGGTATAAAAGTATATTTTTCTCCATGCGTTGGAAAATGAATCTAACATCAACAAGATTTTATTTTGAACTTGTGAAGTGTAAGAAAACAAGGAGCTATGTTTGCAATGGAATTGCAGGATTATACGTTAGCAATTTATTCGGATCTTTTGCTTCTTTTCTTTTTCCCAATTTTCTCAACGAGTCCATCCGTCCGTTCTCACTACTTTTTTCTCATTTCAGTTTCATCACATCTCCATCCGTATGTTTCACTACACGAGAAAACCTCATTCTTTTATGGTTTTCACAATCAATGTATAGCTATACTAACGCATAGCAAAAGTGGACCAAGAGAACAATTGATATCTGAATCCTTGAACACTAACTTGTTTGTAACCAAGATGTTACATATCACGAAATTCAAATTATTAAATGGTTCAAAATGTTACCTCGTGTAGTGTCTCGGGATTTCTCCTTTAATCCATTGTAGCATAAAAGATTTCGTTCGCCAAGAAGATTTACACTAGTATCGCTGCTCTAAGTTCTAAGATCTGTCCAAACTCACAAACACGCGAGATTTGTCTAGAAATCTCGTCTTCTCACAAAACCACACGACTTCCAAACCCTTCAGAAAGTGCTCTGGACCCAAACATACAACTACTACCTAAAATATCACACAATTACCCACTGAGAAGTCTGAGAAGACACTTTCTACTTCCAGACCACGACTTCTAATCTTCTCACGACGGTCTTCTCAAAGCAATTATCGGCTTCTGGGATTCAACTCGGCTTCTGACACCTCCAGAAGACTATCTCTGCTTCGTGGATGTCAAATTACTGCTCTGTATCACACATTGCTCTTACAATTTCCAACGGGGTTAGATTAATCATAGGGTGTATGCCTCCTTAGCCTTCCCAAGCTTTACCTACAGGAACGGTCTTCTTGCAACATTACAACGACATTCGCATTCGCTGCTACTCAATAGAAGTCTCAGAAGTCACATAGAAGAATGTGGGAGGATGAGAAGATGAGAGAAGAAGAGGAAGAAGAGAAAATCCTAACAAGAGGAAACAAGAAGAAAAAGAGAAATTAAGATTCCAACAGGCTTCTAGTCCGGATCCTGACTAACAAGTCATCCCTGCTTGTAGTAATTTGGAGAAGAAGATCAAAATTATGCTTACAGTTACACAGTCTTCCAATCGAAGATGTCGTCTTCTGTTGTGGAAAGAAGACTTCTTTCTTCTTCTGTCTTTGCTCCGACTACTCTGACTTCAGGGACCACTCTCTCATAAGTCAGTCCGTACGTGGATCCGAAGTGCTCCATTGGATGATACAAGCTTGGACTCTGCACAACTTCTAACAATCACCGCTACTCAAGAAGAAGGCTTCCCATGCACAATTGCGTATGGATTCGATGAAGCCCACTTCTTAGAAGACATGGACAAAGCTTCTGCAATCAATTATGAAATCAATTCTTTGAGAAGATGATACATTGACTTCTGGAAGCTCACTCCATCCACTTCCTGTCACAACTCCTCGACACACCAGCTTAGAAGCAGGACTGCACGATAATGCCGTTCTCTATTCTATGATGTCTACTCCTGTTCTACATCCTATCAATCTCCTACTGAGAGCGGAGGCACATGCATACTCTAAAACTCTGTGTTCGTCACGCCAGTGTGTAGAAAATGTATGCTATCAGTAGAAATGTGCGCATCATGTGTGTAGAAATGTGTATGAAATCTTACCTTGGTATCTACTTTATATAATCACCTTGAGTCGCAGGAAGAAGATCTCTTCCAATCACAACTCACAGCCAAGAAAAATGAGGTGTTGTCAGAACTCCACTATTTCCCATGGCTTTAGTTCCCTTCTTAGTTTAGAACTGCTTTCCTATTCCTATCCTTGTCTATCCCGTCACATGAACAGTCACCTAAAAATAAAAAGGGAGCTACTCATCTTAAAATAGTAAACTTCAATTCCTACCAAAATTAGTCATGTCAACTGACTACCTATCTCTATTGCCTATTCTTGATCGTCAAGTGCAGTTCTCATTGGTTTCTCACCTACATGATCTCATAATTCAGCTTCTGATAACATGAGAAGCTCTGCTGGTACCTCTGATGTGGCCGAGGTGGCTTCCTCTTCGATCTCGTAAGGTGGTCTTTTGATGTGGCTTCAGAAGACAGAAGAGGCTTCTGGGACGCTAAGTCCACCTGCGCTTCAAGACTCTTCTGCTCCACCTATTCGACGCTGGGAGCTGGGGTGACCTCATAGTGGTCAGAGGTAGTCACCTCCTCCACTCTAAACACTTGGGAAGACATCTCTGCTTCATGTCTTTCAGAAGACACCTTGTCTTTCGATCTTCAGCTTGTCTTTCGGGGTTTCTTCTGTCGTCTTCTCGGCTTCCAACGCTGTCACTATCACGTGGACAACGAGGTCGAACTTCTCCTTGTCGAGATCCTTCCCGATCGCTGATCCTGGTGCTCCAAAAGACGTAGATGCAAGTTGAGGAATCGAGAGAAGACCGTAAAGAGTCTTCAAGCTCCCGATCTGCCGATCTAGGTAGCAAAACATGCTCTCGTTGCAGTCCACTAACATCTGCTTGGAAACGTCATCCATTCACAAGCGAGGGTAAGAAGCTTTATTCCTGTAGTGAAGTTGAACTTCTTACGAAATGCTTCTCTCATTTGTGCCATGATCTCCTTGACTCGGGCTTCAGCTTCTTCTCGCTGCTTCTTCTCTGGTGCGGCTTGAGCTTCTGCGGCTTCTCGTAGTGCACTCCAAGTCGTCTTCTCTTATGCGAGACCAGTGAGCTTACGCTTGATCCGCAAAACTTCCTGCTCGCACTGCAGAAGTCGTGTCTGCAACTCATGGTTGCTCTTCTGAAGCTGCGCCAACTCCTTGGCAGAAGTAGAAGCTTCCGCCTTGTACTTCATTGTGATCTTCTCCATGGTGCGGAGGTTGGCTTCCAGTGCTTCCAACTTTTGCTTCTGGACCTCCTCCTGCTGCATCAAGGTTCGAAGACCGATCCAGGCTGCAGTGGCTTCTCCTGAGCCATCGTACGCTTCTCCACCAACTCCACGGCTGGCTGGATCTCCGAACTAAAGAAGACGCTAAACTCTTCCAGCCGTCTTCTCGTAAAACACAAGTTCATCCTCACGAATCGATTTGAGGCGTCTTCCCTGTCTTCCAAAAACATGGATGTCTCTTCTACCACCGTGGTCTTCTCCTTCTAAGCACGAGAAGACGCTACTCTCAACGTCTTCTGGGGTGGAAGCTCTCTTCTCACCGCAGAACTAGTCCTCTTCGTTGTGCTTCCTCTAGTCACAGTCGGTACATCAACCCATGTCTTCGGTTCTGGAGTCCTCGCAAGACTCCATGTATTCGCAGAAGCTGTCTTTCGCGCGATCTTGGTGTTGGGCGTGTCATCCTGTGAATCCGACTCGGATCCAGAGTGGATGATAAGGAAGGATGTGCTCTTCCGAGACACACTCTTAGGTCTCATCTTCCTCCATGGCGACGCGTCTTTTGTGTCGCTGGAGTCGTCTTCTCTCATCGTAATCGACTTCTGCTGCGAGGTGCTTGGTCTCGCATGAGGTGCTAGAGTGGGAGGGAAAGACATGGCAGCTGCCCGGTCTTCTTCCTCCGAGGTCTTCTCCTTCACTTCTCGCTGTCCTGTTGATCCATATTTGACCTACTTGTCTCCGTCAAATCCTCCTTGGACACGTACAAATAACAGAAGAAGGGAGTAAGATGCCCTCCTGCTGGGATGCTCAAGTACACTAGCTCGACCTGGATGTAGGTATGGAAGCAGGCGCCCAAGTTGACGATTTGTCCTTCCCAGATAGCTTTCAGGAACTCCATGTCGTGGTCTCCAAGGTGTTGATATAGTCCCAAGCTCTAGTAGATCGACGACTATCATTAACCGGAGTCGTTAGGGTTGTTAGAGTTAGTTAGAGGGCTAACCCACCATTAAGGTTTCTCTTGTACTCACCTCCACTATATATACAGAGAGAGGCAAAGCCTCTCTCATCTCATTCATATTTTACTTCCTTGTCTACTAGCTCTCTCTTCTTGGAGTGTCCTCGAAGTATCGATCTTTCTACATGGTATCAGAGCTGGTGAGAGCGTGTGTCCCTTGCTGATGAGCAAGATGGAGATTGGAGTACAAGAGAGAGCAGCCGGAGTTGTGTCTGATGTCGAGCACTATCCTGCTGATGCGTTCGGGTGAGACAAAACCGTTTCTTTCGCCATCAGAAACTTTGAACGCGATTTCGGAGCCCTAGACGTTTTTTTCTCGTTGAAATTTGTCGACCAGCCTTTTAAGGCTGTCTTGCTTAGAAGGTGCGAATTGTGTATTGGATCAAGTTTCAATCGATTTGGAGGTTTCCAGCGGCAGATTTTCAATTGGATCTATTTCGACCAAAACGAAAGTTTTAAGACTTGACCCTAAAACAAATCCTGTTCCGAATATGGATCGAAAATTTGGAAATTTGAGGGGTCGCACATCCATTTTTGACCTCGTTTGGTCTAGTTTCCACCTTTCTTGGTGTGTTCTTTCAACGTTTCCGTCGTGTTTTGTACACCTACAGTTCGCGGATAATTTCTTTCTTCATTCTCGCTGCAGGAGGAGTTCGTGGAGTCGACTTCTTGTGACTTGTGACAACTCTTGATCGCGCGGTGTGGAGAGACGAGTTTCATGCAGGATCTGTGAGGTCTTCTGCGTACAGAACAGCGCAATTTCGACATTGCAGCTATGGCGGAGTCCGTATCTTTGATCACTGGAGAGAAGCTCGACAAGAACAACTACCAAGTGTGGAAGTTCCGGATGAAGACTTTCTTACAGGGACAAGATCTATGGAATCTTATCACTGAGGAGGAGAAAGCGTCTGAAGCGTCAATTTCTGACTCAAAATTCAAGGAGTGAAAGAAGCGCTCATATCAGGCTATTCACTACATCGCGCTAACAGTCTCAGCACCGATGATCGGTCACATTCAGGATTGCGATACGCTCAAGAAAGCTAGGGATGCACTCGCGCGTCTGTTTCAATCCGGAATAGAGGTGCGGAAGCTGCAATTGCTGCAGCAGTTCAACACTGTGAAGAAGGGGTCGATGTGCACCAACGACTACGTGAACCATGTCAAGCAGCTCGCGGATCAGCTATCTTCTGTCAAAGTCGAGATTGATCTCACTATCTTGATTGGAGCCACATTGCAGGGACTGCCTGCAGAGTACAAACAGTTCATAACATCGATTTCGATCAGAGAACCCCTTCCGCGGTTTGATGAGCTTGTTCCTATGATGTTAGGAGAGGAGGTGCGCCTACTGGGGAGTTCTACTTCGACGGGTTAGCAAGAATCTGTCTATTTTGCAGGTTCTGGAGGATCTCGAGGTAGGGGTTGTGGCAAAGGTGTTGGACGTGGACCGGATCACGGACAGCAACAGCAGAATCAGCAGCAGCAGAACCAGCAGAACTAGCAACAGTCTGGTTCCAACAACAATCAGAGAAGAGCGTCTGGTTCCTGCAACTACTGCAAGAAGCAAGGCCACAATGCGAATCAATGCTACAAGAAGCAGAACGATCAAAGACAGCAACACGACAACAACCCCCAACAAGATAACAGCAACCAGCAAGGCTATGCAGTCACTGAGCATGTCTATTCAGAGTAGTTGCTGATTACTACGCATCAGAGTTATACGGCTTTCGAGCCACAGACTGACTGGGTGATCGACTCTGGCGCCACCAGTCACATGACTCATCATCGGGAGTGGTTTAGTTCACTCGAGCCTGTGGAGACTCCACAGTTTATGGTGACAGGAGATGACATCAAGCACAAGATCCAGCACAAGGGTAACATTCCACTTGACATTCTTGCTTCAACGTTTACTGGTATACGGAATGTCTTACATGTACCCACGTTGACTAGAAACCTACTATCTGTAGGACAGTTGATAGAGCAGGGTCTGCAAGTGCGCTTCAATAAAGATGGATGCTTTATTGAAGATTCGAATGGCACTGTCATAGCTCGAGGTATCAAGAGTGGTAGGCTGTTTAAACTAGATGCATCTGCGCCTAAGTTACAGGCTGCCATGTATAGACAAAGTGGTCCAGTAGTGTCTGACATTGACATCTAGCACAAGCGAATTGGGGACATGAACTTTCAGAGGCTGAAAAGCCTTCCGAGTTCTGACCTGGTTACAGGTCTGTCCAAATTCGAATCGAGTGAGCCCACTGGAGTTTGTGCAGCATGTCAATTCGGCAAGCAAGCTAGACAGCCCTTTAAGGGACCAGGTAGTAGAGCGAACAAGCTTCTGGAGCTTGTTCACACTGATGTATGGACTGCTTCTCAGCCAAGTATGACCAGTTTCTAGTACTTCGTGTCGTTCATTGATGATCATTCGTGTTATACTTGGATCTATTTTTTGAGAAACAAGTCCTCTGCCGAAGTACTGTCAGCATTTCAGACTTTTCGCAAGTTGGTGGAGAAACAGTCTGGAGCATCTATCCTCTGTCTGAGATCTGATGGAGGAGGCGAGTTTCTTTCTGGAGAGTTCGATGCATATCTGCGTGAGCATAACATTCGACGTCAGAAGACTTGCAGTTACAATCCGCAGCAGAACGGGGTTGCCGAGCGCAACAATCGACACATAGCAGAAGCTGCTCGTGCGATGTTGAATGAGAAGACCATACCTAGACCTTACTGGACAAAAGCTGTTTCATGTGCGGTGTATCTGATGAAACGGACGCCTACAGTGGCAGTCCACAGCAAGACACCGATGGAGGTCTTCACATGCAGTAAGCCTGATTACTCTTTCCTTAAAGTTTTTGGATGTATCTGTTATGTGCACATATCTGATGAAAGACGTAAGAAACTAGATCCGAAAGCAGATAGATGTATCTTCCTTGGTTATGCTTCTGATACGAAAAGATATAGGTGCTACAATCCTTCGTCCAAGAAGTTCTATATCAGTAGAGATGTCGTTTTTGATGAGCTACAGTCTTGGTTTGCACCTGCACCTGTCGTAGCCATCCTTGTACCTACTGTAGAACCAAAGAGTCAGTCCACTGTAGTACCTCAGAGTACTACGATGAGTGCAGGATCTGGAGAAGTCACTGATTCCAGATCAGAATCTGTTGCACATAGAGCTGTTGTTAACCTGGAGTCCACGTAACACAGCCTAGTGGAACTAGTGTAGTTTCTACACATGATCAATGCGTGCTATTGCAGCATATGTTTGACTCATCCAGATATGTGGATCTTCCACATCCACTGGATACTTTGTCCCAGACCTTGGCGTCTACATCAGATCAGTTGCAAGGAGAGGTGACTAGTGCACCGATTACCTCTCGCAGATCTAAGCGGGCAAAACATCCAGTGAGTAGGTATATGCATGAAGGTTTTCTTGCTGCGCACCATGCATATATGGCCAATGTTCTTCAGGAACAGGAACCGAGTTCGCTTGAGGAGGCGATGCACAAGGTCCAATGGGTAAGTGCTATGAAAGCTGAACTTGCTGCGCTTCATCACGAACAGACTTGGGAGTTGCTAGACTTACCTCAAGGTAAGAAAGCGATTGGTTGTAGGTGGGTCTTCAAGGTCAAGCGCAACTCGGATGGTACTGTGTGTCGATACAAGGTCAGATTGGTAGCTAAGGGCTACGCACAGCAACATGGAGTGGATTTTGAGGAGACCTTTGCTCCTGTTGCGAAGATGGTGACTATTCGAACAGCAGTTGCAGTTGCAAGTCAAAAAGGTTGGAAGATGCACCAGATGGACTTCAAGAATGCCTTCCTCAACGGCGATCTTGAGGAGGAGGTCTACATGCAGCAACCTCCTGGTTATGAGGATCCTATGTTCCCTTCTCGTGTATGTAAGTTACGGAAGGCTCTCTATGGTCTGAAACATGCACCAAGAGCATGGTATGCAAAGATCAATTCTTACTTGCAGTCTCTTGGTTTCCATCTTTGTAGTTTAGACTCTATCTTGTATTCATTAAGAATACGAGACCGGATTGTTGTGATCACCATCTATGTTGATGACTTGATCATTACCAGTAACTTTGAGGAGCTTATTCCCCAGATCAAAGGATCACTTGAAATCCGAGTTTGAGATGATGGACTTAGGAGAACTCAAGTACTTCCTTGCTGTGGAGTTCATTAGAGATGGGAAGGATGTTTGGCTTGTACAACGACAATATGCTCTCAGTATGCTTGAGAGATTTGGTATGCTTGATTGCAAACCCATTGCTACACCATTAGAGCAAAGGGTAAAGCTAGGAGCAGAGGATTGTGAATTGCTAGATGATCCACGTATGTACAGACAAATGGTTGGGAGTCTTATCTACTTGACCATCACCAGATCAGACTTGAGCTATGCTGCCGATCTGATTAGTAAATTCATGCAGTCACCACGGAGACCACATTTTGAGGCTGTCAAGCGGCTCCTCCGCTACGTGAAGTTCTCGATGCAGTACGGACTTCACTATCGATACGATGGACCATTGTTGTTACATGGCTACACAGATGCTGATTGGGTAGGAAGTGCCGACAGGAGATCCACGTCAGGTTACGCTTTTGGACTTGGAAGCGCTGCTATAAGCTGAGCTTCTAAGAAGCAACCCACAGTTGCTTTGTCGTCCACGGAAGCAGAGTACCGAGGAGCAACGAACGCAACATGCGAATCGATTTGGCTTCGATGTCTGCTATCTGATATTGGTGTGGAGTGTACAGATCCTGTTGTTGTATATACAGACAACATTAGCAGCATGAAGTTAGCTAGTAATCCTGTTTTTCATGCTAGGACGAAGCACATTGAGGTGCACTATCACTTTATTAGAGAGAAGGTCCTTGCAGGAGAGATTGAGCTCAGTTATGTGAGACAGGAGATCAGGTTGCCGATATCTTCACTAAGGCATTGCCTAGAGATAAGTTTGATGCTTTCAGACATTGTCTAGGAGTACAGGATGTAGAGATGAGCTTGAAGGGGAGTGTTGATATAGTCCCAAGCTCTAGTAGATCGACGGCTATCATTAGCCGGAGTGGTTAGGGTTGTTAGAGTTAGTTAGAGGGCTAACTCATCATTAGGGTTTCCCTTGTACTCACCTCCACTATATATACAGAGAGAGGCAAAGCCTCTCTCATCTCATTCCTATTTTACTTCCTTGTCTACTCGCTCTCTCTTCTTGGAGTGTCCTCGAAGTATCGATCTTTCTACACAAGGTACCTCATCTTCTAGGTCTTTCTCTTGGGGAAAAGGTGAAGATACAACTTCTCCAGAAGATGCTTCTTCGGCTCTCGGTAAGCTTCCACCTTCCATCCGTTCTTCTCCAGTCTGTCTTTCAAGAAGAGACATGTAGTACTTCCTGGTACATGCCACTTCCCTGAGATAATTGGCAATATCTTCTTCTCTAACTCATACTCGCGGTTCTCTGCTTCTGGCCGGTGGAAAGCTCTACGTCACCACTCCATCGTCCAGGAAGATGATCTTCTCCGAGTCTTCTCTGTCTTGACAAGTTCACGGTTACGAGGAGGTAACGATGCCCAGACCTCCTCCAAAATACTAGTCAGCGAGGTTCCAGTCTCACGTGAAGAAGTCGAGGCCCAACTCCTTGATGTAAGGTTTGACCTCGACTAACTCTGCTTGCGATAACACCAATCCTCGAGGATGCATCGACATGTTTGAGCTTCTGTTACACTAAACCACACATACTTGCTATGAGTCTAAGGCTCAGTCCTTACCAGGTCCTCACAGTCCAGCTTCCACTCTCAGAAGATGAATCTAGTCTTCCAGAAGACAGCTATTCCGTCCTCCAGAATTCTAACAGTACTTCTCGTCTTCCGAGCTATATCTAAGCAATCATAACTAAGCAAGGTATCGCATGGATTCCTAAAAAGACAATCCACCTTGCAATTCATCCTACTTCCTAACAGAAGATGAGAAGATATGTGAGAACTACAGTCTACGAAATGTTCAGAATAAGACTGAGGATTCCTGCGGTGACAATGATCTCCAAGAAGACTCCCGAGACAACTTCTGGTTGACTGATGTTTTTAGAAGACTTCCCGCAGCCAGGCTTCTCATCACTGGTCTCACCTGTCTTCAGCTTCACACTCTGTTTTCCGACTCCTCACCTCGCATACACTCTTAGAAGAAGCTTGCTGCGTAACGAAAAGACATGATCTTCGACCTTTCTCTCCAGATTCTGCCAGCAAGTCTTCTCACAACTCTCTTTTAAAGTTCAAAAAGAAGAAAGAACAAGCTGCTATGGGTCAGACAGAAGAGATCCGTAAAGGACCCTCACTTCTTCTCGTGCATTTTGCGAGCCTTTCCAATCTTCTAGTCTCTCTAGGAAGATGTGGATTTCAGAAGCTAGGAATATTGGGAGGCACATGCCTGATTCTCAATTTCTTACTTCTCGAAACAACAATCAACTCTCAAGTTCACTCTAGATTCGCATCAAGCTTCTCTCAACACAAATTTTAATCCAATCCAATCACTTGATACGAACTGTATACTTTCGTCTTCCGAAGATGTTCAGACATTCAGAAGCGTCTTCTGTTCACGGATTCTGGGACAGAAGCGCAATACGATAAGAAAATTGATAGTCAGACCGTCAAATTTTGAGATGAGAAGCAGGGAAGCTCAATTCCAATTCGAGAAGAAGTGGAAAGATGACTGACAAAAATTATACATCGCTTCTACGTCTAATTTTCTCAAGGGAAATTCAAGGTAGGAAAAACGACCGATGGGCTTCATGCAAATGATTGGAGAAGCGCGGGAGACATTGAAACAGAGGGCGGAAGCAATAGGGAAGAAGAAAGAACATGGGAAGAACCTCAATACTACTTCCGGCTACGCTTCTAGTTGCTCCTTCAGTCTTCTGCGTGTTTCAACACTTCAATTTCATCTTCAATGTCTTGCCATGATCTTGCTCTTATCTCCAATCTCGAGCTGCTGCTAACTGCTTTCACAATCAATCTCTACTGCTGCGCTCTGAAGCTTCTCTCTCGATTTCCCTACTCGATCCTCAATTTCTAATCTTCTGAACCCTCCGGAATTCCTCACTCTTCCGCCTCGAGTGCACTTCTTGGCTGGAAGACGTCTTTTCCTATTCAGTCCTTTCAATTCGCTCCTGCGCGCTTCTAATCTCAACCCTCAATTCCTAAATCGAAGTAAATTCTTGAAGCGAGAAGCAGCAAGAAAGCTCTGTGCTAATACACCTCCAACTTCGTATCTTCTTCTGCGCGATTCGGGAATGGGTCCGATTATCTCGACCTACCTACTACCATGGTGACTACATGGTAGGTTTACTTACTCCTTACCTAGGTGGTGCGTTGTTGGTACCCCTGCGGTCGCAGTCACTATCTTTGAGAAGGCGTCCGTCTTCTGTCTTCTGTCTTCGGAAGACACCCTACAGAAGACGTCCGTCTTCTGGCTTCGGAAGAAGTTGACTTCTTCTCATAAATTTTCTTAAGATCATCTTCCCCCTAAGCAAGGTGCAATCTTAAATAATACGGTTACTTTAATTATATAGACACGTCATTAACTTAAAATTTTTGAAAAAATCTCCAATCTTGCAAATTGTGGGCACCACACCACGTGACCAAAATAGCACAGTGAAGTCCACTCAAACGTCCATTTGCAAGGACGGACACCATTTGGTCACATGGAGAAAGTAGCCGAGAAGGAGTAATGAAAACGTGGAATATACCTATTGAAACTCGGATGCATGCTCCAAAATGCACCAACTGATGTGAAAGTAACTTTGACATCTCATTAGGAGGAGACTCGTGGTGAGACTCCGTGACAATGATTGCCATAAGACTAATGCTATAAAGTGAAGAATTAGAAGATTCTCTTTTTGTTTCTGATTTTTGCTTCTCGTATCACTTAAGCCCATGGATGTGACTATTGGATCAAACCATTGCTTCACACTCTTGACTTCACTTGCACTCCTTGGGCGTGTATTAGAAGGAAGAGGAGTGTCGTACGGGAGGTGAGGAGAGGAGAGAGATTATAGTTCGAGAGGGTGGAGTGTGTTGGGATGGCAAGTGAAGATTTTTTTGTACATAGTTCTCTTTGTTTTTTTGTTTCTTCTTCTTTTGGTTCTAGAATTTTTACATTTCGTGAAGAAATGAGTGAGTATTAAATACTTTTGGATTTTAATCCGTAGTCTTCTGCTTAAGATTTTTGAGAGATTTTTGAGGGCTTTCTTACTACAGTCCTCTCTGACGAGAGTCCTTCATGCGTTCTTAGTTGATCTTTTCATCTCATGGGATACTAGAGCTCGACTTCACTTTTTATCATACAATAGTGCAAGTTCTTGAGAGCGGTTACATGACATGGAAAGAGCATTGATATATATTTCAGACGAGAGGATAAATGAGAGCTGACCTATACATGATGATCTTAGTGACAGATGTGATTGTCACATATCCGACACGAGATTCGGTGACGATATATGATCACTCATTCTTCAGGATAGACTACAAGCATAGCGGCAGCAGCGAATGTGATCAAGTATAGGGGTATACAGGAGGGACATTGCTTCATCCTCTTAGTCTTTGAAATATATGGATCGATAGCTTAGGAGTTTGATGTTTTTCTTCGAGATTTGTGTTAGAACTATCATGTGAGACGTCAGGAGTACTCTTTTTTCTTTTTTTACTATATTTTAAAAAATATACCGAGTTTTTATTGCTCTACAAAGAATTTTAGCAGACGTTATCCACAAGAGAGCAATTGTAGTAGACGGTGCATATGTTATATGCATAAGTTTTGATTTAACTGTGGGTGATATTTTTGGAACGAAAGGTGAATTTAGAGCTACATATAGCATGGCTTAGCCCGATGTTCTTCCTCCCTTCGGGGCGTTGGTTGCTTTGCCCTTCGGGTCCCTCTTTCCCTTGTGAGGTTTGATGATGTCTTTCTGTCGTTTGCTGTTCATTGCGTCACATTTTCTTTTCTCTTGCACTCCACTGAGGGAAGGGTACTAACCATTCCACATATGCAAGCCCGCAGCTGTGGCACAGTTCCGCTAATTACGTCTCGGTTTATACGTGCGAATTTATTAATGATCGGTCCCAGATTCGTGGTCGAGGGGAAACGTCTGTAACCGGGTTCCGCTCATTATCGCAGTCACCGAGCCTCAAACTGTGACTGCGAGCCTCGAATTGCAATCGTGATCTTAACTGTAGTCAGTGTTATAGTTGAAACTGCAGTCGCGACTGCAGTCCCAATGAGGTGAAAGCCGTTCCGTCCGTTGGTTGTCCGTTGGCTGTAAGTCCGTTGTCCATAATTATACTGAGACGGCGGCATTGAAGACTCCAGGCTTCCTCACTGCTGAATTGGGACACGACTGAATCGACGATTGAATCAATGTGAATCGCTTGGTGACAGAGAGATGTGAGAGGGAGATGAGTCGTCGTTGTGCTTTTACTGGTGTCTACTTTAGAGTGCTTATCATTAGAGTGCTTATCATGGAGATGGTTTACTGCAATCGATGCAATCGAACATTGTCAATCAGCGCATTCACGCGTGCTCGCAAAAGACATAATCCTCTTGATTTAGCTGTGTTCAAACAATGTAACCAGTGTTACAACAAAGCTAACCTCGGTACTACTCCATGCGACGCTGGCTTGGAGAATGAGATTGATGATGATAACGCTTTCATAGTGACAGTGGAGTGGGATCATTCAGAAATGATTGATGTTGTGAAAGAGTGTTTCGGAGATGAAGATGGCAAAGACGGATTTGTGTTTTTCCGACTGAAAGTTCATCTTTCAGACGAGAGTTGTATGCATGAGTTGCAGACTTTAAACATCGGTAACTTGTCAGTGTGTTTGACGTCTTGGCTGAAAGACAAACATCATTCCGAATATGGAGGTAGCCTCTGGATACTATTGGGAAGTACGTAACCCGCGTGTTTCTGTGAAAGACTGTTCGATCCTAATGACGACATTATGGTGTACCTCACGATCTGACCGGACAAAATTCAGAGATAAAGGTGAAGGATCCACATCACAGATAAGACAACCAGAAAAGAAACGGAAGATTGATAGATCTGAGTGTAATAGAACTTTACGAGTAACAGTGGACGTACAACAGAAGTTAATATATTTAACTTGTCAACATTTGCTGTCACATGAGAAGCCGACGCATAAGTTGTATTGTTTTCCGGCTGATGCTATCACGTTTTTGGAGTCGATATCTGGATTAAATCTCCGGAAGCCTGAGGTATACCATATATTATGTGGAAAAGAGATCATTAGTCCTTTGACTATAACTCGGACACAGGTAAATTTTTGGATTGCTGAAGTTCAGTCTAGACAATATCTGTGTGATATAGATGATCAAGTGAAGTCTGCATCTTTGTTGATACGCAGTGAAGCTTTAGTTGAGAAAGGCTTTGTTGAGGTGTTGTATGAACAGACTGACGAATACATTGCTTTTGCAATATGCACCCCATTTTTTGAGCATATAGGTAGTGTCAGAGAAATTATTATCGACAGTACTTTTAAAACTAACTCTATGCGTTTTGAGCTCTTTGTTACTGCAAACTTCGGAGGTTTTGGTATGCCTCTATCATACATGTTCTACTTGAGACAAGGTGATGCAAAGAAGAGTTCTAGATCAGTCACGGAACAATATAGAAAGAAGGTTCTTATGATGTGGTTCGAGAAGTTAAGAGAGAGAGGACTACGTCCTGTGTTCGCACTCACAGACAAAGACATTGGTCAGATATCGGCATTACGATCTATTTTTACAGTTATGTATATTCAGCTTTGTTTGAAGCATGCTCAATCAGCGATCGAAGTTCGATGTATGTGCACTGGACGAGCCACTGGATCATGCAACAGTGTGGAGGCAAGTACATTTTTCTCTTTTATTGATGCAAATTGGTTTTCAGAGAGCGTAGAAGTTGTTGGTCAATTGTGTAATGCTGAACAACGAAAGTTGTGGTTGAAATGATTACCAAACATTTCAACTTGCATTCACTTATACCATCAACAGAAGGTAAAGTTTTTACTCCTGATGTATTACATTGTACGGCTGCTCGTGAGATTTATGAATTCTGTAAAAATTCGAACCTTCTGTCTTTGTGGATATATCTCTGACGAGAGTGGTACAGTCCAGACAAATGGGAAATTTTCAGTAGAGCATCAAAGCCTCTCCTTTGCTTGTCACGCACTACGAATATTGTAGAGAGTCACTGGAGAAAATTGAAGCACGATTACAAATATGTTCTTAACCGTCCTCGTTTAGATAAGTTGACGCTAATCATTTGTGAAAGTCTGGTGGCAGATATGCAAGTGTCGTTACACCAAATCATTCACGGACGTTTATTTCTCAGCTGATGGGAACAGTTTCGTGTCACTTGGCGTAAATATCTGAGTAAAGATGTGTCTGTTCCGAGTATTCATTCGTGGAGAGATGGATATGTTCTTGCTACTCATTTATAAATAGCCCGTACTTGTTATGCAAGCATTTGATCAGAGCTTATTCTCAGACCTCTACGATACAACCCGTGTTCTCGTCCACATTCAGACGTTGTAGTTATCCATTTTATGTTTTCAGTAGTCCGGAGAGCTTTTTCAACAGAGAAGTGGTACCGGATGATATGAACCCATGGTTTGAACGAAGTCATGTAGATGAAGAAATGTCAAGACATCCTACTCACTTCGAATTTACAGAGGATGGAGAAGATGTTTATGTATGCGGGCAAGGAGCATCTGAAGAAGGAGCATCTGAAGACACAGAACGATTCAATCTGGTCCAGCGATGTGAAGAGATTCTAGATTTTCTTAGAACTCTTTGCAATCGCGAACATGACAATCCTCTCTTTTTGAAGTCACTTGACAAGGCGTTTCAACCTTTTGAGAGAAAAGTTCGTCATTGTATAACTGTTATTCGATCTCGTGGACAACAACATACATGGGCATCTAGTGGTCCCTCATTGTATTTGCGATAATTTGTTCTTTTTGCTTGTGGTTTTTGTGTTATATATTTTGCGACAAACTTTTTTTTGTGCTTGTGGTTTTTGTTTCATTTTGTGCAGGACACCCTGTCGGACCAGGCCGATTTGGCCTGTCAGGGTTCAACTCCTTGGAAGGTGACTATAATTTGGGGATATATCACTATAATTTGGGGATGATATATGAACCTCTAAAAAGTAATAAGAGGAGATTATAGCGACCATAAGTTCACTATAAGAAGAATAAATAACAATAAATAATAAACAAATGAAGCCGAGCAGCGCGGTCAGTGCGATATATTATCGGTCGCACTGAGCGCGCGACTACTTTTACCTTCCGCTCTCAGTGCGACACTACACTCGTCGCACTGAGAGCAGTGTGATAAGTGCTCTGAGTGCGACTCTACACTTGTCGTACTGAGAGTAATGCGACAAGTGCTCTCAGTGCGAGTCTTCACTTGTCGCACTAAGAGCAGTGCGTTGTGTTCGCTCAGTGCGATATACTCTCAGTCGCACTGAGCGCGCGAGCTTGTGCTTTTACCTTGCGCGCTCAGTGCGACTGAAAACGTGTCGCACTGTCCACGCAGTTAGAAAAATAGCCTTAGTGCGACCACTGTTAGATCGCACTGATCGCGGTATGAGGTCTAGAGTTTAGCCTCAGTGCGACCGAAGAGTGATCGCTCTGAGCGCGGTTTGGGGTCTAGGGTTTAGCAAGGGCCGCACTGAACGCGCTTTCGCACACCGTCGCACTAAACGCTCTTCCGCCCATCGCACTACCATCGCACTAGTTCCACATTCGCACTATCATCGCACTAGTTCCACATTGACAAGAACACGCTTCCGCTCACCGTCGCACTAAACGCGCTTCCTCCCATCATCGCACTAGTACCGCACTCGCACTGAACTATTAACGATTTTCTGTACACATTTTCGATCGACCACCTGGAGTACTATGGATCCTGAATTTGGAGTTTTCATTGCTTGTTTTTGTTTTCATTCCTTGTGCTGTTCGCTTTCTGTTTGTGTCTAAACTGGCATACTCGCTTCTGTTTATAATTTTGATAGACTTGCTTCTGTTTTTCTTATCAGGTGATCTCTTGAGTAAGTGCGAAGCCAGCTTGCAGTGTGAAGAAGTACAAGTATGGCACCGCGAGAAGAAGGACCTTTTTTAATTACGTTTACTTCCCAACACGATGTTCCTCGACGTATCGTTTGGCAATGGATGGATAAAGAAGCTATCGGTCAAGCCTTGAGCGAAATAGACGAGGAAGAGCTAGAGAAGCTGGGATTATTGATCGCGTTCTCGTTCGAGTTTGCTCGGCCTGACGTAAGTACTCTGCTCATTAGTCCCTCCTATTCAGTTTAAGCTCAAGTGAAGTAAACTCAAGTTTAGTGTTTACTGTAAGTTAAGTAAGTTAAGTGATGGTTACTGGTTGGTTATAATTTTATTTATTGTAATGTGTAATGTTTGTTTATGTCAGATTGGACTTTGCGTGGCTTTCATCCAATCCTATAATGCAGCAACAAGAATGGCCAAAATTGGAGATCGAGAGTTCAAGTTGACCCTTGACTTAATCCGGGAAGCCTTTGTTATTCCTGAAGGATCTGTGATGTACCCCCCTTCGTAAGACATGTTCGAATAGACGATTGGTTTCTTGAGTATGATAAAGTGGGGAAAAGATACTTCGCGAGAGAATGTGCTATCGAAGGATGGAGATCTGCTTTCCAGTGCTTGAATGCGGTTCTCCTGACGAGAAGAAGGCCTAAAACTGTTACAGATCAACTTGCTTTGTACGTGAAATCTAAAGTGGAAGGAGAAGATATGGATTATGATTGATCTTTGTTCATGTTCGAGAATCTGGAGGCAAAAGTGTTACATCTGCAGAAGCACATACGAGAACAGAGGAAAGGAGTATCCGTAGAAACTTTCTGCGGGATGGCTTTAACCCATCTCATCCGACACTTGGATATCTTGAGCGAGGAGGCGTTAGTATTCTCCATTGAACACGAACTACAACAAGAGAGTACATCGCATCCAAATATCCAGCAGGATCAGCTTGGTGTTGAGCTTGACGTAGTCCACGATGATAGAGGTACCTGTTTTCTCTTTACTTGTGTATTGTTTGCTTATGTATTATTTGCTTGTTTGCTAAACTTTGGCTCTGAAATATCTTAGGCTTCAGTTATTTAGTGCTCGTTCGATGTAGTATTCAGTGAAATCTCTATTGAGTGCTTGTTGTTCAGACAGTCCTGATAGCACAGTGCAACGGGACTATCGGTCACACTGTGCTATTTGCTGCTGCACGGCCATTGCGATAATAGCCTGGTCGCACTAAGCGCGGCTTTAAGGTCAGTGCGGCCTTAAGGTGTTTAGTTGTTTCATCGCATTGAGCAAAATCAGTGCGACTCGCACCCCAGGAAGAGTATTTACGGACTCGCGCTCAGTGCGACAGCCGTCTTGTCGCATTGAGCGCGCGGCCCGAAGTGCGACTCGCAAGCTCGCGCGCTCAGTGCGACTAATATACAGTCGCACTGAGCGCACGAGCTTAACAACAAGACTCTCAGTGCGACAGCTTACGAGTCGCACTGAGCGCGCGGTCTCTCAGTGCGACTCGTAAGCTCGCGCGCTCAGTGCGACTAATATACAGCCGCACTGAGCGCGCGAGCTTAACAACGCGCTCAGTGCGATAGCCGTCTTGTCGCCCTGAGTGCGTGACCTCTCAGTGCGACTCGTAAGCTCACGCGTTCAGTGCGACTAATATACAGTCGCACTGAGTGCGGGAGCTTGCTTAACGCGGCGCTCAGTGCGACAGACGCCCTGTCGCACTGAGCGCGCGGCCTCTCCACAGCGCAGAGCGGCGGGTCTGAGATCGCACTGAGGTCTGTTTTACAGAGGAACATTTTTACTTCCTTTCCTAAAGTTTACTTTATACATCGATGCCATGTAGGAGAACCAGAGAGTCTTCTGAACAAGAGGCAAGAGGAGGAAGATTTAGATGCTCGTCTTGCGATAAAAAGAGAAGAAGAAGAAGCTGTAAACCTCCGAATAACAGAAGCGAGCCAGAGAGAAGAAGACATGTACGAACGAATACAACTACAGGAAGAGGAGTTGGAGAGGTTAAAGACGGATGTCACTCGTCTTCGTTCTTCCAAACTCTTCTATCCCAGATTGACAGATCCCACTGTGATCAGAAGGAAGACACTGATTCTAGATCTGAACGGTTTGTTGGTTCGAACGGAACGTAATGACTTAGAGCTTCAAGGAGCTAAAGAGAGAGGTTACCAAATTCAGAGTGCCAAAAAGGATTTATTCTATGTGGCACGAAAAAGAGTTAAAGAGTTCATGGAGATATGCTGTCAGGATTTTCAAGTGCTGATATGGACATCCAAAACTCTTAACAACTGCAACGCCATCCTTCGGTCCATGGAGACCAAAAAGTACTTGCCTACAGGGATCGCTTCGGGCCAGGTAACTGCAAACAAACTCATTGCTATTAAAGTTATTCTTTACTTTCTTTGTTGTACGATACAGATCTTCAGTTTGTTCCTCTTTTCTTCCACTTTGTTTGTTTCTGTTAACTGTAATCGTACTATACATATCTTCACTTTTTATTTACATTATCTCATTATGGTACTATGCAGATCTGTAGAATCTTCAGACAACCAACCCATGTGTACTCGTTTCAAGACTACCAGAGAAGCTGCCACTGGTAATTACTTGTATCTGAAGGATTTTTCTCGACTTTTCGCGTTTAACTTATGTACACGAGATGTGTTGTTGATAGATGATTCTCCTGAGAAGAATAGTACTAATCATCCATACAATGCTATCCATCCCCCTTCTTTCATGCCTGAGTCAGGTGACATGGACAGAGATGATTATCTCATGAATGTACTCTTACCATGGTTGAAATCATGGGCTAGCAGCACCCAAGATACCCCGAGATATGTGACTGCCAAGGATAGACAGGTCTTTGGAAGAGATCCTTATCTTGCTCTTAAGAACTATTGGGGCACTATGTCAGAGGAGGAAATCAACTTGATTTGGCGCTCTTGCACTATCATTCAAGCGACTGAATTTATGGAGAAACTGAAATCAAGTTAATAAAGTGTGTTGTTTTATGATATGGTTAATCTATGTATGGAGAAACCTGATATAAGTTAATAAAGTGTGTTGTTTTCTCATTTGATTAATCTATGTTTTTCTGTTAAACTCTTCTCCCAACCCCAACAGCTCAAAGTAAAACAAGTAAAAGTACCCTTACGCAGTTAACCTGGCGCGCTCAATGCGACCGATCTACAATCGCCCTGACTGCGAATCTCCGACCGGTCGCACTTAGCCTATAATACAAACAGCTCAAAGTACCATTACGACGTCACCGCACATAACTTTTTGACTACTGTGTTTTGAGTTTAGTTTTGAGTTTAGTTTTGAGTTTAGGTTCGGTAATAACAGTATCACCGCACTATGTCCGCGGTGATATTGTTATTTCGACTAGTCTGGACCTCTACACAGATTAGGGAATAATCTGTGTGACCCCACCGTTTAACATCAGTTATAGCCTATAACCTCGCGCGCTCAATGCGACCGATCTAAGATCGCAGTGACTGCGGATCTCTAACCGGTCGCATGAGGAACTGCGATGTAGGTCGCACTCACCCTAGGCTAAAAGCAGTCGTACTGCGCTCAGTGTGATCGACAATGTATCGCTCTGAGCGCGCGGTTGTCGTTGCGGTCGCACTGAGAGCTCAGTGGTCGCAATACGACAAATGTAGTGTCGCACTGAGCGCGCGACTATATGCGCTCAGTGCGAGCGACTATTTGGTGCACTGAGCGCGCTGCTCCAAGCTCTCTCTCGAACTGTTTTAGATCCATTTCTAGAGTTTCAGTAAACACTAGAGTTTCAATAAACACTAGAGGGAGATAACATGACATAGAATATACACAATAGGCAAAGAATATACAGAATAGGCGAAGACTGCCATATCTATTCATTCAAAATGTAACCATACATTTTGACTGTATGCGTAACGCATATTACAGTCCATCACGACGGTCACCGCCACTACTTCAATATAGCAAAAGCGAACATAATCATCGATAATAACACGGCCATAGATCCCACTGAAAACCCCACAAAAAAACCACTCTTATAATCATGAGAATTCGCTACTTTATCTCTCCGTCTCTCTTCTGCAGGTACTTGATGTGTCTCGTCTCCACGAAAGTTGATGTCCGGCTCCGGTGTGGTGCTTGTGCTCGACCCGAGTATAACACACTGGGTAGGAATGACAATTCGAGTAGTAGACATGCGCCTTTCTGAATCTGGAAGAGACGAAGAGACACCAAATAACTGTCGTTTCTCACACGGTTGTGCTTGGTCGATCCGAATATATTTTCCTCCAACAAGTTTACTTGTCACAATGATAAAATGACAGTACCAATGCTGACCAACGATCCGGTCCATCAAAACATTGTCATCTCTGCGTATTTCCAATAGACTATAAGCCGAGGCACTTATGCCTAGAAAATCTCTCCCAGCTTCCCATGCTATGGTCCACGCGTTGGCACTTTCATCCGCTACCAGAAGTTGCAGTCTGAAATATTTTATCGACGACAGACGCTCACTTTTACATCTCGAACAAAACAACCCACACAACTTTTTGCTGCATCTGTCGCATCCGTCATATGTCCTGAATCCACTTTCTGCATACGCTAAGATCGAAACCTTCAGTAACAGATGAGAGCAACACATATTAGTTTTCAAGCAGTCCACCAAGTACTGCAAATTACGTCTCCCGTAGCTGTTCACTGTAGTAGAAGAACAAAACATCACTGAAGATCAGACTGCAAAACTGAAGATCAGACTAGAAAACATAATATCAAGCGATCCGACTGTAAAAGCACAATATCAAGCGATCAGACTGCAAAACGCAATATCAAGCTGTATTAGCGAAAGCTCGAGGTTAACGAACAGTGTGAGTGTGTTGTGAAATCTCACATTGCGCGCATTGTGAGACTATGTTTCTGAGCACATCTGAGAAAATTGACAATTTGTTGTTAAACTGTGCCTAGTTCAAAATGAACGGAGAACTGACGAATTTCTTGTTAAACTGTGCCTAATTCAAAATGAACGGACGGAGAACGTAATGTGCTTTGAGCTCGGTGACTGCAATCGTGACCGTGCAGTTGAGACCGTGACTGTAATTCAAACCGTGCAGTTGATATCGTAACCATGATTACAGTTAAGATCACGATTGCAGTTCGAGCTCGCAGTCACAGTTCGAGGCTCGGTGACTGCCGTAATGAGCGGAACCCGGTTACAGTCGTTTCCCCTCGACCACGAATCTGGGACCGATCATTAATAAATTCGTACGTATAAACCCAAACGTAATTAGCGGAACTGTGCCACAGCTGCGGGCTTGCACATATGATGACCAAGGGTACGGACGACATAGAGAGCAATTAGTCCCGTCCTCGAATCGACTGAGGGATATGATGACAGTTCCATTTGCGGGCTTGCACATATGATGACCAAGGGTACGGACGAGATAGAGAGCAATTAGTCCCGTCCTCGAATCGACTGAGGGATATGATGACAGTTCCATTTACGTTGGTTGTCCACGCTCGATCGTTTTCATGGAGGGATACAAGATTCAAGGAGGCGAAGAGAGGAGAGAATAAAATACATCCGCTACCGATTGGGGAAAGATTGATGAGCGTGTTGTGATGAATTAAAATCATGTTTTTTCATTTGACCTTTGTTACCACAATTACAACGCTTATGGTTGAGAATCATGCCCAGGAATTGTAATACGCTCTCTGGCTCGAAGCGAGCATCGGAGCAGCAATTGACCCAGCGCTTCAACTCAAGCAACAAGAAGCATTGCTCCTGGCCTTGTCCTGTGTGCAATCGTCCATTTGCCTCCTTTCTTTTAGATGACCACATAGCTTACTGCGTTCAGTCTTTCCACAGCTCCCACTTTTATGCGAAATCAGATGACAAACCTGCAGGCTGTATTTCCTCTCGTACAGGAGGCGTTTCTAGTGATGTCCTTTCTGTGCTGCAAGATTTAGCTGGCGAGAATCCCACAGCTTCTGAGATTATCGCAGAAGACACTGCAGATTACGACGGTGCAGTTAGTCCTCATGACCTGCCGCGTGAGTCTGGTGAACCGAGTTGCATTGACCCAAGCAGGTGCGGGGCAGCCGTTCTGCGGAATTTTGACGCACGAGACGATTACCTTTTACCCCAAGCTGACACGAGCTTGGGAACAGATGGGCTTTGCGGGTCAGAAAATGCTGCAGATGATGGTAGAGCGCTGAGTTGTTCCTCTGAGATGGAAGTAAGCTTACGAAATGTGGGCGAGTCGGAGAGACCCGAACCAGACATGAGGAGGCTTGGCTGCCAAGAAATCATGGAAGGTCCAGTTGAAACAGACAGCGCAAAGTTAACTTCTGGAGTAGAAGCTGTGAATTTTAAGCAGCGAGACTTGGATGAGATTCTGCAGGATGAAAATGCACGGGTAGTGGAGAGACCTCCTGCGGGATTCAAGCTGTATCAGCGGCAGAAGCAGAGCCAAGCAAAGCTTTCGATGTTTTTTAAGCTACCTTCGTCCGCAGCAATGGAACGCAAGCCCTCTGTTACTGTGCTGCAACCAGGGTAAGTGAGCGTAGTTACCATTTAGTTTCTGGGCCTGGCCGCGAAGTTGGACAAGGCCCAAGAGTTTCAGTCCGAAACGCAAGAAACTGGAAACAGATCAAAGTTGACTTTTTCCTTCTCATTCTTTTCATACGCATCTGGTTTGTTTTGGGGGTTACCTTAAGCACAACTCTTGATTCTGACTGCTATACTCATGCAAGAACAGATCAAAATTGGCTTGTTCTTTCTCGTTCTGCCGTATTGAGCTGGCTTGTTTTGGGGGTTACCTAGGGCATAGTTCTTGATTCGAACTGGTATACTCTTGCACCAACATATATACATCTGGGCTTGTCCCAGAAGATTCTGTCGAGATAGAAACATATGTTAAACTGTAGGTATGATATAATGTACGGCCTTAAAAGTCCAGGGGGACCCAACAAGTTAAAGAGATGACATGAAGAAACGTGCTTGTACGGTTTGCTGCTCGATCAACTTGGTGAAGTGGGGTATCGATGTAGCAAGTGCTATGCAGTTTCCTGACTCAGTTTTGTGCTCCAAATATGAAATGGACCTTCTCTCTTGTGCAGTATGATTCTCTTCAAAAACTGGCTAGACTTGGAGAAGCAGCAACGGTTAGTGGAGGAGAGCCAGAATGTCGCTCACTTGTTTCACAGACCAGTCACATCTGGCGGGGGCAAATACCACGTGTACTCTGTATGAGGTTTCTTGGTCCTTGTTTATTTCAGGATTTCCAGTCGGAATATATCTTATTCACCTTAGTCTTCTACGTAGGTGAATAAGGTTGATCTAGTGATTGGTACGTTGTGTCATCTAGTATGTCCGCGCTTGAACTGTCTTCTTTGTGATGGATATCTTCTAGGGAGAGTAGTCCTTACGTAGGACTACTCTGCTGTGCTAACCGTTTTGAGGAAGCAGACTTTAAGGAAGTGAACTCTCTTTCGTGTTCTTATTCTTGAATTTCTTTGATTGCTCTTTCAGATGTGCTGGGGCCCCAAGTGGGATTCAAAAACTCATCGTTATGCTGGGCGTGGAGCTGAAAAGCCACTGCCGGATTGGATGTTCGATTTAGCCCAGGAGATTTCTCGGGAGGCGCAGCAACATAGTTCTCTGTACCCACCAGATCTTCATTTCGCTCCTGACGTCGCACTGGCTAACTTTTATCCGGTACACTAACTTCTCTCATATTACTGTCCTGCCGTATAGTTCCGTAGGTGTTCAAGTACTGTTCTCAAGTAAGTGACGTCCTTAAAATCCTTCTTGTTTCAGGTGAAAGCTGAAGAGCTTGGAGTTATAGGATTGGGTGGCCATCAAGATCTTGATGACTCGTGTTCAATGCCTGTGGTTAGTACACAGTGAAATATTGTGTTCGGTCAGAATGTGACAAGTTGTGCTGTTGTGTTGTCTTGATCCTTTGCTTGCTTGCGAATCAGTTCCACCACCGTGACGTTCTCTTTTCGTTAAATATTCTGTTCTGCAAAGGATATGTGGTTGACTTTCTCTACGTTTGAAATTGGCAGGTAAGCGTGAGTGTAGGTGATAGTATGACTTTCTTCTACCGTCGGCTTCCACCTCTAAGTAGACGTAGATCTATGATCTCGGTCTCTGTTGATGAAAAAGCAGCCAAAAGTTGTCAAGACGGCGATGCTTCACACAACCGGTGAGAACTGTTAGGAGCTAAATTCTTTGATACAAACAAGTGATGCTTCTTGATCTCTCTCCTCCTCATCGGCTTATTATCGACCAGGAGATGTGTGTTGGGTGGCAATAGAGAGCAGTAAACTGTTTCGGTGTTGTAGCGTCACGTCCGACTGCATACACGGGATCACTTAGCAACCAGGCACGCGGATTGAAGAACAACGAACCCTTCTGATCAGTGAAGCCTCATACGTTCCTGTTTCTGACCTTTTGCAGGGAACAACAAATAGTTTTAAGGAGTGGAGACGTTCTGGTTTTTGGAGGAGAATCCCGACTGGTTTATCATGGCACACGCCATGTTCAGGCTGGGACTCGTCCACCTGGTTTACACATGGTTCCTGGCCGACTTAACTTCACATTTCGCCAAACAGATGCAAGCCTTAATGCGCAAAAGTCTTGATTGATGTTTTTAGACCAAGCTTTTCAACTGCTTCCTGTCCAGAAGTCGGTTAACAAGTAAGCAGTAAAACCTAGGTAGTGGCAGCGGGACAACTCCAACTGCCACGAAACTTTTCGGAGAACAGCTTCCGAGAATTACACCAAATAGACGAATAGAGCAAAATCGAGGCGCGTTGTGAGATTCCGTTTGGTGTACTTAGTGCACCTACCCTTCACTCTCAACTTTAGTGTCAGGGGATCACTTCTGTAATGACCGCAAGGTGTTTCTGTCAGTAAACTCCACGTAAGAGCAAGGGAATGCAGCTTCTCCAGTATCTTATAACATGTGCTGAAGGATCGAGCGAACTTCTCAAAATAACTGAATCTCGGTACTTTTTGGGAATGAGCAGAAAGCGCTGCTGGGCGATCCGCAGGTACAGACGGACATGAGCAGCAACAGCGCCGATGGGTTTGCGTTTGTGTATATATACCGGAAGACGACTATGCTCTGTGCTCATGGCGGCTCTTGTTTGAGTTCGAGCGGGTGTTTGATGCTCTGCTTTCTAGGAAACTGCCCAACAGTGTCCGTTGACGTGAGAAGTCTTTTGGCATATCCTTTGTTTCGACAAAACAAGCGAGAGTAGGAATAAGCACCACCGTACTACGGAAGTGTTAAGAGGTAGTAAGTGTGGACGACAGTGATCGAGATCAGTTTGAGCTGTAGTAAGAAAGCTTCTAACTTCACACACTTGTACTTTAATAGTAGTAGTTTACTCTCAGTAAGCTGTCGTGCATCACTAAGACAACCTCACGTAAGAGTTCAGTTCAGGTCAGTTCGGGAGGGCGAGAAGTCTGTCCATTCAGGGAGGTCGATGTCCTAAGTCACCAAGCGATTCGCGTGAGCAAATCACGTACAATACAGTTCAGTTCAGTTACAGTGTGGTGAAGTATTTAACTTATGGGCGGGGGGGTTTGTCAACGGGATCGTCTTAAAGATGTTAAGCAGCAGCTGTCATGAAAGTTGGCGAGGACAAAAACATTGTTTGCTCGTCATCCAATCTTGTGTTTAGAATTCGTGGCACATACGTCGGACGTGCACGTACATGTCCTCTTGATTATGGAAGGCTTGCTGCGTAACGAAAGAACCTCCTACTGGGCACGCGAGTCGTCCTCTTCGTCTCTTCGTCCTCTCACCTCAGGACTTGCAGACGTCTTGACATGACGTGCCGGGAGGACCGCGTCACCAAATCATGCTCAGAGGTGTTCGTACTTCATGGTCTTACGATGTGATTTATGACTTGATCTGAACACAGCTGCGCGCTGTGGAGCGATACCCTCATCGATGTAGAGCACAATCTCGCTCTCTCGCGAGTCGTGTGTTTAGGCATGTCGGGTAGCGAGCTACTGTGTGAACGGTGCAGCTGACTGAAGTCAGTTGAGTACGAGGAGGATTTAGAAATCTGGAAGGGTTACACAAGAAGAGGGAAGTTAAAGAAGAAGTCGAACAACGTGAGAAAATCACGTACTCTGAATCAAGCCTAAGTGACCTTATTTTCACGTAGGAAGGCCAGATGCGTATATTATCACCTGTCTTTGCTGAAGGAAACAGCCGCAATCGCTCTTAGCATTAAAGCAGAACGCTACCTCTAAGGCATTGTATTGGCCACCAGCCTACCGCAGATACTGTACGCAGGAAACACACATGCCTGTGTGTGTCTCTGGCTATCTGTGAGCCCTCTCTACATTGCAAT
Source organism: Asterella californica (assembly GCA_036924285.1). NCBI lineage: Eukaryota > Viridiplantae > Streptophyta > Marchantiopsida > Marchantiales > Aytoniaceae > Asterella > Asterella californica. The sequence goes on from JAYKYS010000008.1 coordinate 20,659,149, forward strand.
GTCGAAAGGACTGTCGAAAGGACTACTGTACAGGGATGCTGTTTTTGTCGCTTTATACATGGACGAACATGAAAATCTGTTGGATGAAAGTAGTCAGGACACACGAGTACAGGGTAAGCAGGAGTGGTCAAGTCAACTTTAACGTCAGTGCCGTGGATTCTCAAAAGGGATGGACTGATTCTCTCTGTCAGCCACGCTGTCTCGTCTGTCTTGGGCCTCCCATTATTCTCTACACGAACTCTGTTCGGGTCCATTCAGTCAACTCAGCAGCTCCACTTGCGGAGTGTTTGAGCCTCGGTAACACCCCTTTTCTATATGAGGATCGAGGAAAAGAAATGTAGCGAATTAAGAATGCTTTTTCCACCGGCCAATGCACGCAGCGAGCGAGTGACTGGAGTGGATCTGTGAAGTGAGGGTTTTGGTGCGGAGCCGAACATGAGCGGGACGGGAGTATCCTAGTAGTGGATTAGTCTCGTGGCGGACAAGAGCAACGGAGCATTCGAAGGGGGTGGTAGATCAACATGAGGGAGTGCGTCAGTGCTGAAAGATGTTTGCGTACGTAAGAGGTCATTAGCTCTGGGGTTTCAGAACAGAAAGAAGACAAGGGAGCCAAAAGTGAGGAGGAGAGGTTTCCCACCGGTCGGTGGACGGGCACTCGGAGTGCACTCCAGTACTCTACTCTCCCCGCTCGTTTCGTCCTCCCGCTTTCGTTCTGCTTCTTTCTCTCCTTCCTTCCTTCCACACAGCAAGCAATGCAGGAGGCATGACCGAGAAGGCCGGTGCGCCTGGGAGAAATTCGGATCTAAGAAATTCGACAGAGTCAGATCTCCGATTCAGTCAAGTCCAAGATGAATCAGAGATCGAGGTTTGTTCAAGTTGCAGATCGGAAAATATTTATGATGTTCGATGTCCTCCTGTAGTCGGAAACGAGGATCTGAAGAAAAATTTGTCGATCACCTGTTTGGGGACCTTACCTGCGGGGTTCCTGACCGGAAGCTTCTGTCTGTGTTGAGAAGTGCAGAAGGCCGACCCTGTGTTGTTACGTAGGGTGTTTGCATCCATGGGTTGCACGTGGTCAGGGCTCAATGCGCTCTATGAGGTGGTGAGCAGTGGGCAAGATGTATGGGTCAATGAGCGCAGATTCAAAATTGTAAGGCAGTTAGGAGAGGGTGGGTTTGCTTTTGTGTATTTAGTGCGAGAGCAGACAAGCGAGCACCCAAATCGAGCGCCGAAAAAGGAATCTTATGTTTCCGGTACGATTCGATTCTTCCACTCGCTGTCTGAAGACTCATACTCATTGCTTTCTTGCTACCGTCTAAATCTCAGGAATCGGGGGACAGATCAGTGAGAGGGGGAGCAGTCATGCCACTTCCGATTGGAAACGAAATCTACTTTCCTTCTAAGAACCTATTCTCTACTCGGAGAGTACCGAACATAACTAAAACATTTTGTGCGGTAGATGCAGCCCAAGAGGATACTCGATGCAAGACAGTGAACCCGTTCAGCCCGGTGATTACTTGGCATGTAGTATCGGACTCCGTGTTCAATCTAGATAGCGGGCCAGATGCATCCAGCAGCAAATTACCGATCCGATCTAGTCTTCCGACTAGATCGGGTAAGAATTCTCCGACTAGCTTCCGACTAGAATTCTTCCGAGTAGATGGGAAGAATACACTGATAGATTTAGCGCCATCCTTCCCGTTATAGATGCATCTAAGTGTTTCATGGGCTAACAGCACGGAGGAGATTTTAGTTTCCTTCACTTAAATTTCATGGTTATCATACTTACGACACTTTCAATACTCATAGAAACAGATTCAGGAAAGAACTGTTTTACGTTCTAGAGAAAAAGACCTCACGGCTAGCTTACAGATCTGACCATTAAATGTGATACATTCTAGCGGTTGAACCAAGACTTGTCAAATGCTTTGCACTCAGTATGAAGTGACCGTCAGAGATAATCAAATGCTTCTGAAGAGATATCAAAACCCACAGCTGACAGAACATTCTGAATGTGGAACGTTATTTTACTGGTACGCCAGTAAAATCAATTGATAATGTGTGGTTGGTACGACTTGTTTATGCAACTTTCATGACACGAGCTCGCTGTCTCATTAGAGGGATACTGTGTGGGTGCAGCTGATGGATTGTATGCGCTGAAGAAGGTCCTTGTCCAGACTGATGAACAGCTCGAGCTGGTGAAACAGGAGATTCTGATCTCCTCCTCGTTCAATCATCCGAATTTGCTTCCGCTTCTTGAGCACTCCATAATTGCAGTGAAGGTCGGAATACGCGCTTACGCCGTCTATTTTCTTGATTCCTTTCGCTTTCTCTGCTTTAGAATGCACCTTCTATAGATTGGTTCTTTCTTTTTCCCTTCCTTATGAATTCGCGTTGAGCGTTTGGTTGCTGATCCTGTTTACCTGGTATACCTTCGGTGTACATGGGTGAAGGGTGCTCAGGAGGGCTTATGGAATCAAGAAGCGTATCTTGTGTTTCCAGTTCATCTGGATGGAAGCCTTTTAGATAACCTCAATAATATGCAAGCTAAGGGACAGTTTTTCCCCACTATCACTGTTCTCCATATATTCAGACAGGTATAGTCTTAACCAGTTATTAGTGTTTTGCTAGTATTGCGTGTTGAGTCTTTGGCTTGACTTGCTGAATTATAAATCATGATTTAAATTAAGTCAGAAAGTCCATAGGAGGTTGAAGCGTGCATCATGAGGAGCTCTAAGCTTGGTATGTAGGGCAGATTTGTGCAGGTTTGAAGCACATGCACACGGGTGATACTCCCTATTCTCACAACGATTTGAAACCTGCCAACGTCTTGTTGTCGAAAAGGAAGGACCAGCCTCCACATGCCATTATCATGGACTTTGGTAGTGCAACACCTGCTAAAAAGGAGATACGATCAAGGTCGCAAGCCCTTGCTATGCAGGTAGCCGCAGAGTCAACCTTGAGCCTTTTTCCTTCCACCAGTTCAATTTGATTGTGGCAAGAAAGTAAGAAGAACGATAGAGTAACTTGGATCTTACATTCCTTTCTTGCATCTGGGAGATGCGTTTTCTTATCTTTCTCCCATATGTAGCTTATGGTGACACTGTTTCTTCTCCGATTCTTGGCGTGTGAAACGTATTATTATCACTTAGCGGCGTAGTGGAGTTCCTACATCGTTACCAGACATATCAGCTAACTATGTAACCCACTGCAGGAATGGGCTGCCACACACTGCTCAGCACCATACAGGGCTCCGGAGTTATGGGATTGTCCAAGCCAGATAGACATTGACGGGAGAACTGATGTCTGGTCTCTTGGATGCACATTATTTGCCACAATGTATGTGCACTCATCGCTAATATATTATGCTTCCTCATTGTGTTCGTCCTCGGTTTCGTGCTCATTTATGTGAGTTCTTGCGCTGTAACTAGTGAGTACCAACTCATCCTCTCGTGCATTCATCCGCGTTGGTTGCAGGTATGGTGTATCGCCTTTTGAATACTCCCTAGGAGAGTCAGGAGGGAGCTTGCAGTTAGCGGCTATGAGTGGCCAGATTAAATGGCCACCTGGACCGAATCCACCTTACCCTGACACTTTACATCAGTTTGTCACGTGGATGTTGCAACCTCAGCCTGCCCTTCGGCCGACCGTGGAAGACGTGTGTATTCACGTTGACAAATTGGTTGCGAAATTTCCTACAGGAATGAACGGGCTTTGGACACTTCAAAACCCATGAAGCTTAGCTTTTACCACTCTACACATTCCGGCAGAAGAAAAGTTGATCAGCACCATCATGGACATCTGGGTTAGATATCGTAATGTTGAGCGATACGTTCATATACCTTTCACTTGGGTGTTGTAAAGTAGCAGTTCACTTGAGCATTTGATTCTTGGCGAGTCACTTTTCTTGAATGTCACAGTAAACAAGATGGTACTCATATTAGCCAGACACATTTTGGCTTCAGAGACGGGGAAAAGAAAAATATTAATCTCCTTACCGGTGAGTGCCTGCCATAGCCTTGCGGCCTTTTAGAGACAGAATAGAGATCGGGCGTTTAGTGTCTGGCGTTAGGAAACCGCCAATGGGTCGAAATATTCGAAGTCTGGGAAGAACTTTTTCTTTATTGAGTAGTACAGCTAGTTGCATCAAGAGCTTAGCTGCACCACTAGTTAAGTTCTTGATGCAGTGAATATTTCACTCAACGGTTTGTTCAATATTGCACGGACGGAAATATGGGTCAGTTGGTTTTCTGGAGAATATTGTAAATTTTGATGCATCCCGGAGTGCCTATGTTTAGTTTCTCACTGTGACGTGATAAAGAACTTAGATGGGCGGACTTCTTCAGCCCGCCTGTATTGACATGAGGTATGCACCTAGTGTCTACTGGATTGCATGAATTAACGGGGTGGACTGGACTTCAAGTGTCATTTTTGCCTAGTCCATCCGTCTGGTCAATCCCCTTATGCTGATATGATTCCGATCCACAATGCTTATGTTGTTATCCAAAGATATGCCGGTCAAGCATCTGAAGTATTAAGAGGCGGAACCTTCTGACAGTTAAAACTGAGTTCAGATATTTCGAGTTGCGAACTCCATGATGCAGAGGAGCTTGAAGGGTGAAAGTGAACTGAACTGGCATGAGTGACCACAAGAAAGGATTCATGAACGAAAACTAGGTAGAACTGGCAATTAAGGAAAAGAAAGGATTCATGAACGAAAACTAGGTAGAACTGGCAATTAAGGAAAAGAATGCTGGGAGTCACAGTTGCGGACTTGGACGAGGAGGTGGTAGTGATAGAGCTTCATGCCCGTCAGATGCCAAGTTAATACGCTGTGTATGAACTCAGATTCTTTTACTCTTGTCGACACACCAAACCGAGCACGCAGAAACTGGATCCTGGAGCACTGCTTATGAGGTCAAGATCAACGTTCTGACAAGCAGTCTTGAGACGAGATGGAGCACCAAACGACTGACGGTCAGATGGACGTCCTGTATTTCTTGTTATGTGTTTTCTGCATCTCCTGAAACATTTGAAATCTCTAGCCAGTATTTGTGCACTGATTTCGAGTTTATTTTTTGAGACGATTACTTAAACCACAGTTTGTTGGTATTTTTTGGATTTTTTAGTGTTTTATTTCTGATAAACTACGTATGATATTGAAAATTGAGATAGGGGGTTATTGACTGTGTGATACTGAAAATTGAGATAGTGGATTATGGATAGTGTGTTATCACTAGTAACGGTAACACACAGTCAGCTAGAGATTGATAACGCACCATCAAGGAATCGAGAAAATGGTGTATAAGCATATGATATATCTAACGTAAATGTTAAAATCTGGTATTCGCAGTTAGTTTTCATTTGTTTTGTTTTAAAGAATAGTCCAAAGAGAATTGAATTATAGTTTATTAAGCATAAAGTACTGTTGGGAGTGGTCATGGTGATGATTCACACGTCTGAGGTTCTGGATCGTGACATGGTGAGAACCCACTTCCAGAGGTTCTGATCACACTTCTTCGGTCTCAAGAGCCTCGGAGTGTGGTCACCATGACGACTCCCAACAATACGTTGTGTTATGCGTCTCTAATGACTTTCCATAACATAGTGTTATATGTATCACGTAAAGCAGAGTAATTGTAAGCAGAGTAGACATCTTATTTCTACAAAAGCACCATTCCACAATCTTTCTTATGCATCACGTCATCATTCTGCAAACTGGAAGTTTATCTCAGAACCTCGCCTTAGATACCGCTCTACTTATTTCATGTCCTCTCAGGAGCTAACTGCTATTTTGTGATCGAGAACTTGTAACTTTCAACAATAACAAGAGAAGAAATCCTACATGTGATGTTATTTATCCTAATTTTCAGAGATTAAGTTACTAATAGTATCTTGCTATATTCTGATGAAGTACAATCACCAGAAAGAGTGCAAGAAAAAGCATTGCTCATATATGGTGAGATTATCACCAGCCAGAGAAGTTGATCTCAAATGGAAAGATATGCCCAACAATGATATTTATGTAGGAACAGTTATCATCATCCCGATCCTTGTAAGTTAGTTTGGTTCGATACTTTAAAACCCATAACGGAGCGTTCATGTGCCTTCAAGGATAATGGATATCGTAGTATCAGTTCAAACCGCGGATAGTAATTGCGCGGTGTTTTTCCTAACCTTAGTAGGGCGCCCGAGAATTAAAAACGTAGTCCGAGAAAAAAGGCGCCTTGATATTCTAACCAAAACAAACCAAAACAAATACATATTTCGACGTAATGCAAAAACAATTTGTTAGAAACGTTAGGTGAGGAGCTCGATCCTGTTTAGTCCATCATGCAGTTTATTACTTTCTTTAAAAACCTTTTTTTTTAATATTATTCCTCCTAATTTCACCACGCAGCTTTGTGCGCGAACTAATTTAACCACGGTTTAAACTGTGACTAAGGTAAATAGGTACTACCTCGAGTGAGTTGGTTAATAATAACTTCAGACATGTCAATCTTCAACCATGGAAGTAAATCTCGTATTCGCGCCCATGCTCATCACGACGTTATAATTGATACTGCGTCATTCCAGAAACTATATTCTTCCGTCACGGATGCTCTGTGCATCTCGTCCGTCTGATAAGCCACGTGTCGCGCAAAACGTAAACATGTCACCATGCTGATAGTTATTTCTATGAAACCGAAACAGCAAACGGATGATTTAAGTGCAAATAACTTGTAGACAAAAAGTAATGTCGTGGAAATAAGTGAATTTTTCCTTTATGATCATACAATCGTCTCCATTAGAACAGAAGAATATGAAGGATAGAAAATAGAATACTCAAGTAAGAATAAAAAGCAGTTAGTGAAGGTAAGATTTACATGTAAAAAGTGCACGACTTGCAGCTGCAAAATATATTCTAAAGACGACCAATAATGTTGAAACTAGAGGACTGGAAGGAGGAAGTAAAATATCATGATGCTGATGACAGTCCATTACGAGTAGAACAAGGTGCTCCGCTTGCAATGGAATTGCAAGATTATGTATTTGAGATTTACCCAAATCTAAAATTTTTCTCTTTTTTTCTAATCTTCATCTAACAGGATAAATATACTCACAAAAATATATATTTCTTTATTTCATATGAGTTCACAAATCGAGGAACAACTATACATAATCTTTCCAAAAAACCATTCAAACTAGTTTAGATGTACAACAAACTATACTAAACGTAGATAAACTAGTGTGTAAATATGTTGCATTAAACCCTAGGTGTAAGTATAAAAGGAAAATATCTTTCTCCGTTTACTTTGGATTAGGAAAAAAAATACTGTTTTGTTTCAAAGAATCATCGAACTTTTATTCAATACTTTTCAATAAATACTGAATATTTAATTATAAAATTAATCACATATTATAAAGCTATGGGAGAGGTTTGATTTTAAAAATTTATTCCTTGTAAAGCAATCCTATCAACAAGAGTAAGTTTAAGTAGAAGTGTTGAGTTTCTGTGTTCTCATATAATCCATCTACAGAATGAAGATATCTAATTTACAGTTTACAAGCATATAACGGGGCACTTGGGTTTTGTGCCGAAAGCCTCCGTGCATCCCATCACCTCTTCTGCTTTTTGTCATCTTTCTGTTTCTACGAAATCTACGGTAAGCTATGCAAATGCATAGCAACAAAGAGCTATGCTTGCAACTGCAGGACTATGCGTCAACGATTTATCCATATCTAATATAATTTCGTTTCGTCTTTCACAGTCGCTCTATCAGGTCCATCACATCTTTCTGTGAGTTAATCGTCTACTAATACGATAAAAATACACTACACGACCAAAAATTACTCCCCTTCTTTTATTATATTTGGAATCAAAGTATAGCTATGCTATCACACAGCAAAAAATCATACGAGATCCAAGAGCACTACCATCATTAGCTACATCACATAGCAAGAGGGGAAAAAACATACGTCATATATCTCGCCCTATAGTGGCTGCCACTACTTTGTTACCCATATTTGCATACAACCATTTGTTCCATGTCTTGTTTGGTCAAAAATTAACAATTAGATACAAATTACACGTCAATAGAATAGTCGAATGCAAGCACTCAATCACAAATTATGAAAACTGGAGATTGCGGTATGCTTGCTTTTTAAAATGGCCGCTGGAATTTTTTATTTCTTGTTGCAGCTAGTTGTGACAGTTGAGTCCACATACCAGAGAACACTTTTGGCTGTTACTGTACTTTACTGGTACCTAGGGAGTGCTAGAGGAGATGAGTGTATCTAGTGCTAATCGTTCTAGATCCACTTCTCCAATATAGCAAAAGGTTTTCCAAAACGCTGAGGGGGCACAAATCAGTCGAAGGTTCCATTCGCTTGAAAGAGTTCCGTTGAAAATAAGTATCGAGACCATGTTAATAATGCTCTTTACAATAATAGAGAATGATTTCTTAGAATGTAAACAATATAGTATCTGAAAATTCACAAAAATGAATCCAACCAGATAATATATGACAACTGTGGGAACCGTTCTCTTTATTCTTCTAAGACGTCAGTTATATAATTCACATTTGGTATACCAATCCATACACCAATCCTAGATAGGTTTATCTTGTTTTAAAAGGATACTGTGAACAATATAGCTACGTGTATGATTTATGGAGTACATCCTAGCGTGAAGGAAATTCAAAAATTTTGAATATATATATTTTTTAGTACCAAAAGCTTGTTTTATTATGATATTGTTTCTCGTATGATGCTCATTAAGAATTGTTCTAGCAACACGACAAATGAAAAATGAAAGCACGAAAAATGGAAAAACTAATCATTCTATATCAGGTAACTTGAATCTCCCGGTACTACTTGCTGTGCTAGAGATCGTAGAGATCTAACTGATATTTACTTCATCATACACATGAAGCAAAATCTAAATCAGATCATAAGAGTTTTGAGATTCCATCCACCACTGTATTTCAAAAGGTCCACGGAGAGTATCACCCCTAGAGCTCTGATCTATGTCATATCATAACTCGAAATTTATATATTGTACACGGTTATGGGAATAATGTGAATAGTTATTGTGGATTCCGGAAGCTTAACAATGTTTATTTCACAGTTCATACATACCTAGAGAAAATGTAAACACGAATACAGTGTGGTATAGAAATAGAAATAGAAAACATATAATTTACAACTGCTACTGTAACAGCTTTTTATGACAGTACGAATACATAATATTTGGATAGGTAAAAATAAACTAACTTGTATTCAAACCTAATTAAGTGAATTAAGATCATTATGTTCACGTTTAACTGAATTGGAAACTTTATGAGCATTTTAGTTTTCATGCTTAGCAGTATGTTATTTATATACCATGGTGTTGTAAAATTACTTATATATTCAAATAAATTCCCAAATAAATTCATATTTAACTATATGCTATATGTTATGATGCGCATACAATACTAATGCATTGATAAGTTGATCTTTCAACTGACCTTGTCATGATATACCGTTGAACCTGTCATAATTATCCTCTTATAATTTATAACCCGTTAATGTATTATACTTTTTCTTCCACAAGCCTCTTTCCTACCTAGATAACTTATAACCTATAGTTTATAAATGATGGGAAAAAGGAGAAAAGGTAAGACTACATACACACCTCATATGTGACGATCATAGTTATGATCCTAACATATGATCTAACTACCATTTTCTTCTATATTGAATAAATTGAGAAAATTAATGAATATCAAATTTGAAAGGTTAATCTGCAGACTGTTGGAGAGCAAATTGATATTATAGAAGTAAAATAAAGTAGCAGTCTCACTAAAAGGGGAGCATTTCTAAATTGGCGGACTCACTAAATTCACCCCGTTGCTGAAGGAAAGCAATGGAGGGGAGTGCGAATGGGGATGGTGTAGGGTATGAACGAGACTGAACTTGGGTTTCCCGGGACTGATGTCACCGAGGATTCGCACAGAGCCACGAGCTGAACTGTTTTACATCAGAGCCGAATTTTTGGGTCTTTCAGACTCTGAGTACAGTTGCTGAACGCTGATTCCACCGTCCTGTTCAACTCCTCTGTCTCTGTGCGGATTCGTTTCTGCCTATGTCTGAGTTGTGTTGATCTCGATGGATTGAGCGGGCGATCATTCTTCCTGCTGATCGGGTCCGTTCAGTAAGCAGCGTGATTGGTTACTGGTGAGAAATCTAATACTTACAGTGACTTAGAAGGGTTCTGAGAGTTTGTTGTTGAATTGATGCTGTTGAGATACCTGGAGAGGAAGTGGAGGCAGGGGAGGCTTGGAGAAAAAGAACATTACAGTTACGAGAATAACATTAGCAATGCGCTGAGTTTGAATTGGGTTGAGTGAGTTCTCGAGCTGAGAATTTGAGGGTCTCGGAGATCTGATTCTGGAGAGAAAGAGAGCAGGGGATTCGATCACTTTCCGTCAGCGACGACAGCGGCAGTAGGGCAGGAAGTGTAGAACTCTTTTCTGGACTTCGAAACCATTACCATGGATTTCGCCAAGGATAGCATGTGTTTGCTGGAGTCTGTTCATTTGCAGGCGTCTGTTTAATGTGGACGATCGACATCCGATCTTCCGAGGGTCCACGGCTTAGGTGGAGTTTGTTTTGCATTTGCGGGATATGCTGTTGTGTTCAGTTTTTTCTCCTTTCGCTTTTGATGGATGGAGAAGCTCAATTACTAACCCTAATTCAGTTTGTCGCGCTTTTGCAGTTTCCTTTAGGATCGCGAGATGGCCTTCGTTTGGGCGCGCTATCTCCTCACTAAAGTCAGGGCATCTTTTGCAGATAGTGTGAAGGTACTTTTATTGTTCATGATCAGTTCCTAGTTACAGTCTGTGGCTTGGAAGCCTGTCTGTCGTATTTCTTTCCTCGAAGGACTACGTGAAAACTTTGGTAGTGGTCACTGTTCTTGTCTGTGCTTTTGGTTCCTAACTTGGCTTTTTATATCTGGGCATCCAGCAAGCTGATCATAGCGTGATAGAATTGGCTGCTCCAATGCTACGACAAAAGAATGTTCTTGCACTGAATCCTTCATTGGGGGAAGGGAATAACATTGAAGTTTTCCCGGATGACTGTATGGGTTACTGTTTATGTGGCACACAACACGGTTTTCATAAATTGAGTGTAGAGTTCTGAAATTGTTATTCCTTCTCGTCATCCATCCTGTGGAGGTGACTGCCACCGGTGTCGTCGCCGCTTTTGTGCGAAATTTGAGGTTAAAACTGTTTGTAAACATTGTTCAAGCTCTTATTTCTCTCTTGCTGTTTCTGGAAGGTCGGTTCCTTGGCTTCATTGTACTTCCGTTGTGGAATCTGCCTGACTGTAGGGTTCGTGAGTAAGCAAGACTGAATTTTTTCCACTTTATTTGGCCAGAACCCTCAAATCGATCAGTTTTGCCAAGCAAAGAAGTCGTTCTTGTAACAGCCACTGATGGGACTTCTGTGTGTTCCACAGTTCGTCGATGAGCAACTAAAATAAATACAGCGGATTCTTTCGTTTCATGCCTCTGGAGAAGGAAATTTGGTTTTCTTTTAGGATGGAGATGTTGCATCTGTCTATTATTTCAGCTATTTAACCGCTGGTTTCGAGCAAGATAGTTGTTGCGATGGACTTTTCTAGTTGTTTTACTGCGTTTGTTCTTCTGCACAGAGACTGGAGAGGGGTGAGATAAAAGAAAAGGACCTGTTTAATGCAACCCTTAGGAAAGTGATGCGGGAACGTCTTACCTACAAGTATTTGGTCCAAGGCGAGGAAATGGCTCCGACCTTCGCCAGTCAAGGGGAGAACGTGTTGGTTAGATCAATAACAAGTCCAAGTGCAAGGTCTGTGCTTTGAAACTTCTAGAATTGCCATAGATTGTGCATATTTTAGCGGCTGAGGAACTTCTAGCGAGGTTATTGCTTGCAGCCTTATCTTCCTCACTTCATGAATGCTTTCTATCAATCGCGCCGCGTATACATGTCAGAGGGTGAGCTCGAGTCATTTGTAAATATGGATGATTGGTTGGCTGTATAAAGTTGCATTGATGATCTTACATCTTCATCTACTTGCGATATGTGGATGTGTAAGTATATCTTTATCTTTAAACTTCTGTATGTGCATCCAACGATTAGTTTGAAGCCATAATGTAGAAGTCCGAAGCCGGTTTGCGTGCCTTGATGGTCACTCTCTCAGAAGGAAGGTAAGAGAGACTGGCAGGTGCATGAAGCTCCCAATCATGAGGGTGCTACTCCTTTACTCTTTTGAACGTTATCATATTACATTACGCCACTGTAACGGTGTAAAGTTTGTTACCTGTTTCTGAATCGTCCCCAGGTCTGTGTATGTCAGTGATGTGGTCATGCTGAGACATCCAACCGATCCCAGTAGAAAGCTCGTCCGCCGGGTCGCTGCTGTGGAAGGAGATGAGATGCTGTCTACAGATGAAAAGGACGAACCCTTTCAACTACGTAATGGCCAATGCTGGGTACTTTGCGATAATCCGTCCGTGGGTCCAAAGGTAAGATTCGAATTATGATGTTTACACAAATATATTGTCTTGACTTTGTACATATACAGATGGTGGGGATCCCAGTCTACATGTCAGAGTTGTAATGATGATCGATAGGTTGATACCATTCTGAAAAGGATGTGCCAAAGCTATCGCCTCCTACAAGCGTAACCTATGTTGTTGTAGGTTTAACTGTTTATCTGCTCTATACAGGACGCACAAGACAGCAGAACATTTGGACCTCTGCCCATCAGTAATATTGAAGGCAGAGTCATATATTTCAGTCGGTCTAGTGTTGATCACGGTCCTGTGCTCAACAGGTGCGTGCACTCTTAAGCGATAAGCGTTATATTTGGTCATGTTGAGCTTGTTTGGGTCATGGTTTGAACGGATTTCATGGACTCGAGGTATCGATTCGGAACGGTTGGCTAAGTGGATATTTTCTCCTGTACAGTGACGAGGCAATGGAGGAGGACTCGGCAGTCTTGGCTATGGAGCTAGATGTAGATGAATTGACCAGACAGCCCTGAGGTGATGGTGATCCCGCTTAGTTCTGTTTCTTAATTGTTCGATTCATGTCTATGTAAAGCATCATAAGGTGGTCTCTGGCGTTTAAGCCGAAGTCTCAGTCCTGCCACAACAGTCAGTTATAGTTCTGACACTTGCCCTAATCTCAAGCTGTCATTATCGACGCGTCTCCTGTCCGCTGTTGGAGGGTTTGGTAAAGGACATGTAGAATTCTGAAGAACGAAATTAGGTCGAGAGATGGTTTCTCGTTTGTTGCTACTGGAACTTATGATGAGAATTTGCGAGGATTGAACCACAATCGGACAGGTTGTAGCAGGTAGATATCCCTCGTATCAAGGCCTTATCTCGAATAGGCCTCCAGATTGGTGGGAAAAAGTTTGGAGAGTCCTTGCTTTTGACAAGGAAGCAGGTCCAGTTTATTGATCAGTTTCCATAAGCCGGACTGTGGGTCGCAACTCATGTCTTACCTTCGAGACGGATCCTATCAAGGTAGGATAGCCAAGTGGAACCTAGCAACTTGTTGAAGGGTCCCATGGATAGCGTATGAATCACTAGTAAGAAGTAGGGTTCCAGTTAAGCGTGCATTGTAACAACTTGATCTCGAAGAGATTCATGGTCCTAGATCTGATCATCCTGTATTATTTTGTGGCCGTGGTAAAGTCTACGGAGTCAAAGATGTGAAACGGGAAATGACAGATCTGTAGCCGAACATGGGAGATGTGAAATCACATGGAGGTAGGAGGACGAAGTACCATGTCGGTTGTGTGGAGGCCGGTGCTAATTTTTATTCTGACGGGATTCTCATCAAGTACGTCATGGGAAAGTGCCCTAAACAGGGCTCTCCTTGTAGATTCTCTTGTACTAATCATTAAACGAGATTTGCCAGCTGTTTGACAGAATACTTGTTCAAGTAAGGAACCTTACACAGTAGTAACTAGAGGACTGAGCCTGCGATTTGCCTGTCTTCTTTGATTTTCTTCGCCGAAATTTCCAAGAAAAACTTGTGACATTCAAGATCATCAGTATGCACTTGTTAATCCAGTATGATAAAATCTAATCTTTTCTCCCAAGGATGGTATGTCCATTGGATTCAGGCTTTGATTAAGTGGAAGAAGAAGAAGAAGAAGAAGAAAGAGAGTATGAGAAGTTTCGAAAAAGAATTATAATATCGTTGGATAGTTTTACAAAGTAGGATTTTCTTATTCAAATATAACTAGCTGATAATGGTGGTAAGAGTCAAATTTTGTTTAATACTCAAAATCTTATCATGAAACGCTTGGATGATGGTCTGTGCATGATCTTGGAGGAGTTATTCTCTTAACAGGAGAACAGATATCACGTAAATGGAAGTAATCACAACTTGTTACTACTAGACTGACCGTATGAGATATATAAACTGGTAATTATTTTTTGATTTATTTAGATCTATTACTACGAGCCTGTCATATGGCCCTAATATTGGACAACCTTTGCTATCAATAAACAGATTTATAAGCTTGCAGAAGAATCGTCGAGAACCAAAGATGGGGTTTAATGTGCGCTAACTTTAGACATCAAGTTATATTCATATGTCAAGAATGAAAGATGTTCTCAAGGCCCACTCTCTAGTATAGAGGTAACATGCAGTTAGCCCGACCAAGTACATAGTAAAAATCGATTAAAGGTCAAGTGTGTACTAATTTTAGTTAGCCAATTGTTTGTAACAGGAGGGTGAGCCGATGGGGATGTGTAGTGCGAAGCACCTTTTTCAAAAAGATATTTTTTATATCAAGTCAAATGCGACTGGGTAATGATAAGAGAACAAATGTTATATGTATTGATGCAATCTGATAAGTTCTAATGTAAAAACTAATCTAAATCTCAATGTAGAAATGAAGACAAACTAGAGTTTTGTATTATAATATTGAAATACGTGAATGTTATCAAGACAGAACGTAGATCTAGATAACCAAAAAAGCCACAGCATAAATCACATTAATGCATCAGTGACGGAGTGGCATACATATTTTCTTCTCTTACTACCTCTGTCTATTTTCTCCTTGTATTGACTCGTTAAATCTGTGTTCTTCAACTCACTTCAACTAACTCTCCACGCAGATGTATATTCAAGAACCTAATTACTACAATATACACTCGTAACTTACAGTAAAATACAATTTCGTCCAATGCATCGCAACTTTCTCACTGATTTCATCAACATCTCACAAAAGTGACCTATATCAAGGAATATCACAATGAGATTTTCTTCTATTCTATTCGCACACATGGTTCTAACATTTCTTATCAATAAGAACTTTATATATCTTGTATCACAGTGCTCCCCTTCAAAGACTGAAGATGCTGTTTATGCTATGGAACCTTCGATACATACATCTTCGATAGATGTTAGGAGAACTGGAAACACATAGAGATAGGAGATTTCATGTGCAATAAAAAACTGAGCTGTAGATAATCATAACATCGCTATGGAGCCTGACACCCGACTTGCCTTGAATTCAAACTGAAACATGAAGTTGATTCTGCAAGCGGACATGTGAGTTTCATCGTATCACTGCATAATTAACAGGACTTAATAAGGACTTAATAAGGACACAAACAGACTCTGTTTTTCGTGTACATAATGGATCCTAGTGACGCGTGATGCTCTCTTTTATATCCAGATGAATAAATGGGTGCACTATGTTAGTACATGCATGAGATGTATAGGGACGAGCTGCAGCAAAACACATGAGAGTTGGAACAATAACAGATATCAAGAGAAATTTGTCTGATATCAGTTAATAAAGTTTCTGATATTAGACAGATTATGAAATATTTTGACCAAAGAGAAAAAACTGTCCATCTATTGTTGAACCCCATCAAGTCTTCGGATGGCTATAAAAATAGAATTAACGTCAAAAGATGAGTTGTTTTACATGCTCATTACTAGCGAGTCTCGCTAGAATATTCTCTGTCGCACGCGTGAACACAAATGTGACGTTTGCATGTGTCTCGAGAGAACGAGCCACGGATTTTGTATGTGACATCCATGACAAACACTGGCTCATTTTTAGCAGCGTTCAAACCCGACACTTTAGGGTTCGGTGATCACAATAATATGACTCATCACAACACTTAAAGATCTCTCGTCTTGTTTATAGCATCAGATGTAACGCACCAGCATGGTTCCAAAGATCTTCCTTGCGTCCAGTTCTAATCCAAAAATGACTTCCTCACTTTCTGATGGACTGTCAAATGATACGCAAGCAATCCTCGACGTCTAAATGAAGTAGAGGAGATTTACGCATTGATCATCGAGACCTGGATCGTAGAGCGAAATGATGCCAAGATGTAAAACAGTAATCAAGTGAAGCAAGTGTCATTGCAAGCTCTAGACCAGATGAAAACTCAATGCAAAGCGAGGAATTGGAAATGATTGACTTACAAACTACAGAGGAGTTGAAGATAATGACGGACGTAGGAATCCCAGACATCAAAATCATAGTCATTTTCTCTGACGAGGATATTCTTGAAAGCATGTATCCATTGTCTTTGGTGAGTCGATAACCACGAGACTAGAGCGAGAGATTTCAGTCTCATCAGAAGCGTGTTGCTCGATCTACTTGACATAGATAGAGGTCGGTCTACATATCACGGATGGAAATGAATGATCATATGTGTAGTTTGTTTGTAGTTCTCTTGCGTCCACTTGGACTTTATGACCTGTGTGTCAGCTCATGAAGTAAATAAGAGAGATGTGAAATGTATTGAAAATTGAGTTTTTCTCGACGAATATGTCCAGTTGATGTATGCACTCAGCGAGCCTCGCCAGATACATTTTTTTCTTGGTAGATGTCATTACATAAACCAATTTCCAAGAACTGGGTTGGTCCTTCTTGACTACCATCATATGCTTTTCATCAACATCTTCTGATTTCCGATCTTGACACCCAGCTAGGCCGTTTTGAAAATACGAGCAGCTGACATGTGATCGTCGAGGTAGAACTCACGAATGACAAGCATTATATAACTGAAGCACTTTTATGCATTTCGATACGACTCTCTCCTTGAAGTGCATGTGATCGTGCGATCATGTGTTTCCTAACCTTCCTTCTCGTGTAGCTACATGAGAGAACATTATCCTTGAAGCAGTTCAAGCGGGCTATCCAAAATGATTGAGAGTTGGAAGAATTATCTCGACAGAGATATGTTGACAATTTTGGATGAGTTGTGAGATGTGGAAGAAACTTGTTATAGAATGATAGCCTCGTTGGCTTGTCTTGAGAACGAGAGACTCCTACAAGAATTGGGACCACCGCAAAGACATAGAAGTAGCAGGCCTACAATGTAGAGCTCCACGGCAGGAGACCTAAGTACGAACACTGCAATGGCAGCGACTCCTCTTACGATTTCATCTCGCCATGTGGAAGTTATTGTACTTTCATCTGTTGATGATGTAGACGATGACAACAATGAACGGCGGGCAACGAAAGTAACTTCTGCAATGTGACTAGAAGAATCGAGAACATGATATCATATCGTATTTTGCGTGAAGGTTATCCAAGAAATTGTCAAGTTCTTGGTTGTGGAGATATGGTGTGCTAAGAGAGAAAAACACCCATAAGAACAAGCTTTGCAAGATACACTCACTTTATATACACTCCGGTTTCTTTTTCTCTATGAACACAAAACTAATAAATAGACCTGTTTGATTTGTAATCTGCACCCAACCTCTTGAAACAAGTATATGAATTCCAACTTAGACCTAAACTACCGAAGCATAGCTCAAAGTAAAGAAAAACCTCTTTGCTAACAAAAAGCTTGATAACATTATCACCACGACTCAAACTCCAATCCAACCAACATCTATGTACAAACCCTTAGCTAAAACTAGCTACCACGAGCCACACCTAACGAATTAGAACTCTAACGAGTTGGAAAGGATGAAAATCATAGCGAATAACTAAAGAAGGTCTATATGAGAATTTCCTACTTCTGTCAAATGATCTTCGGATAACAATAAGATCTTCCTTCCTTCTAGATCAGACTCCTAATAATCGAAGTATCTTTGATTTTCAACTGCAAGTGATCGAATCTCCAAAACGTCCTCCTTGTGGCTTAAAACCACGTACATCCACAAAACATATCACCTGATTTGAGATCCATCTTCTCTGGTAGGTAGATATGGTTACTTTGATCCCAAAGACACCCCAAACAAGTAGTTTGAAGCAATGTTCGGGAAGTTCCGGTTTTTAGAGTAGTGACTTCCGGTACTTTTCGATAATTTCCGGTGTTGGATCAAATCTATCGAAAATTTTCCGGAGGAAAAATTTACTTTTAAGTGTAGATTTGGTAAACTTTCTGACAATTGCCGATATGCTTTGCATTCTATCAGAAAATTTTCATTTTTCACGAAAAAACTCCCCGAGAACTGGTTTGGAGTTCCTCTCGCAAAAAATTTACGTAAATCATTCTCCTGCAGCTCAACTTCACTCATCACACACAACACAACAATCCGATACGTACGGTGTTCTCTTATGTGTAGATAAGACTCCTTGATCATATAGGCACCAAGAACAAAGAACTTGCTCCACTGATCACGAAGAACAATCCAACCTTAGGTCACAAGTGAACAAAAATTTGACGTAAGAGTCTTCTTACGAGTCAATTTCCTCCACAACTCCCAAACCACTAGATGAAACTTCAAATCAACTTCAATTTCTTGTAGAACTTGGTGTTTTGATCTCGATGGATCTAACGAGAAAAAGTTTAGACTCCGAAACAGCCACGATAGTCTAAATCACCAAAGCTATCTTCAGGATATCAAAAACAGAATTCTATGAGTTGAACACATCCACACAAGACGCTGTCATGTTGTGGACCGGCTCCTACCTGAAATTCAAACTTCGATGCTTGTCGCTCCAAAGACACTCATGAGAAGACAAGCTAGGTCCCAACTTACGGGTTTTTAGCACCATTTCGGATCTTCGCTTGCATCGGATCAGTGGATAGAGCTCCTTGTCAGCATTCCATAGGCACTTTGTCTACTTTGTTTGGAAGCCTAGTGGAGAAGTTACAAGATTCGAAAGATGGAGAAAATAAGCTAGGCCCCAGCTTACCGGCTTTTGGCACAACTTCAGATCTTGACTTTTATCGCATAAATGGGTAGAGCTCCTTGTCAGCATTCCATAGGCTCTTTGTCTACTTCGTTTGGACGCCTAGTGGAGAAGTTACAAGACTCGAAAGATGGAGAAAACAAGCTAGGCCCCAGCTTACCGGCTATTGGCACAACTTCGGATCTTGACTTTTATCGCATAAATGGGTAGAGCTCGTTGTCAGCTTCTCATGGGCATCTTGTTTATTTAGTTTGGACATCTAGTGAAGAAGTTATGCGATTCGAAAGAAGGCAAAATCAAGCTAAGCCCTAGTTTACTTGCTGACTGGGTATTTGCAGCCCCATGCGTTATATTAAAGACGCAATGTGCTTGATTCCTCATTATGGAGAGAACTTTGTACGTACAGAGACTGTGAAAAGAGGGTTGCTTAAGGGACTTGTTTGCGTCTGCGATCTGTCAACGGACGGTGCGGGAGATTTAGAGGTCCAATGCAAACGCGCAAGGCGTCGTTGTGTTCAGATTTGTGCAGGCTACGTGTGGGTTAAGACGGTTCTTGAAGAGATGGATCGGGGAGTGCGTACTGAGAGAAATTGAGACGCAAGAAGCAGATTTGGAGTTTTCAGTTACTTGTGAAGGAGAGTTGGACCGTTCAGACCGTTCCGGAGTCCAAACTTGCTGTCCTTGGATCCATCGAGACCAGAACAACGAGTTCTACAAGAAATTGAAGACGATACGAGTTTCCATCATGTGGTTTGGGAGTTCTGAGGGAAATTGACTCGCATGGAGCGCTTACATCAGATTTTTGTTCGCCTGCGACCTGAGATTGGGTTGTTCTTCGCGATCGGTGAGCCAAGCTCTTTGTTCTTGGTGCCTACGCGATCACGGAGTCTTCATCTACTCATAAGAGAAGACAGCACGTGAATTGGATTGTTGGTTTGGGTGTGGTGAGCAAGTTTGAGCCGTAGGGAGCTGATTTACGTCAGTTTTTTACAACATGCGACCAAATTCTTTGCGTGGTTTTGCAAAGGGAACTCCAAACGGCTTGTTTGGAGTCTTGTTGGGTTCAAGGTAGCTAGATCTATTTGCCAGAGAAGACGGATATCAGTTTAGACGATCCGTTTGTGCGGTGTGTGCGGTTTTAAGCCGTAGGGAGGAGTTTTTGAAGGTTCGGTCACCTGCGACCGAAAATCGACGATATATCGGCTGTTGGAAGTTGGATCTGAAGGTCTCTTCGGTTAAGAGAGTCAGCGGAGGGGACCTTATCGACATCTGAAGTCCGTTCGGCGAAAGGAGAAAGTTCACAGATAGGTCTTTTTCAGTTTCTTCGTTACGGATTTTGGTCTTTTGAGTTCGTTAGAGTTCTAGTTGGCTATATACAGCTTGTGGTAGCTAGCTTTAGCTAAGAACTTGTACATGTATGTGATTTGGACTTGGGTTTGGATCGTGGGATACTGCTGTGGCTCTGCTTGTTAGCAAAGGGAAGTTTCTCTTGCTTTGAGCTACGCTTCGGTGTTTTTGGGTCAGGGTTGAGAATCAGGGGTTGTTTTTAAAGGGTTTGAAGCAGGTTACAGACCGCTCTGGTCTGTTTTTCAATTCTATGCTCTTAGGAGAAAGAACCGGCAGTGTACATACATTTGGAGTGTATATATCGCAGCGTTCATTTTCGTGGTTGTTTTTCTCTGTCTTGTCTCTGTTTCAACACACCATCTCCACAGCCAGGAACCTCGCGTTTTCCTGGACATCATTCACGCAATATCCGACATGACATCGGTGGTGAACTCGACATGGAGGTCTGGGGTGGAGATTTCTGTGTTGGAACTTGGAACCAGAGATCAACAATCATGAACGAGGATGAGGAAGATATGGTTGTTCGAGAGGATGCTGCGGACGTGGAATGATGGATTTGTAGACGGTTGGGATCATGGGAGGATGAGAGGATGGGACGAGCCATGACTATGGACGGGATGGACGGATCAGAGGGGATACCAGGGGTGCAGTTGGATGCAACAACTGTACGTTTGTTTCAAGCCTTCACTTTGTTTTTAGAACAAGAACAAAGGAACCAACAAAAAGAGGCTTGGGGGAAGAAGGCGCTTGGAAGGGTGATCGACAAGTTAGATCTATTTGGTGGGAGAGACATCTCTGAGTACTTGAGATGTTACAAGATGGAGATGGATTTGGATCAGGTACCGTAGAAGGAGATAATCGAGACGTTCGAACTCGCTGCGGTGCCTAAGATAAGGGAGCATGTGAAGGGTCTAACAAAGAGTTTTGGGAGGAATTGGGATACATTTTCACATGAGCCGATGGAGGAGTATTTCTTGGGAAACTCAGATCGAGTAACCAAGAAATCATTTCTGGAATGGATCAACCGAACAACAAAGGTTTACAGCCTACAGAGCTGTTAGAGGAGTTTGAGAGACAATTCTCTCAACTATCTCGGGTGGAGAAGCTAACCTTGGAGAGCTACAAGACAGAGCTGTTTCTTCAAGCTACGGATGAACCATGGCAAGAACGGTTGGAGCTACTTCTGGAGGATGGAGAGGAAGAAGAAAGGTTGACAAGAAATTGGGAGGTTGTGCATGAAGCGGTTAAACTTCTTGTCTGGAGACAGACAAGGAAAAGGGCTACAAGGTTGACACATGTCTCGTTGACTACCACACCAATTCGGGTAGTATCTGAGGTTCAACCTCCAGTTGTGGTTGTAGAGGAGAAGGATCCAACCATCGAAGACTTACAGCAAAAGATGCAAGATCTGCAAGCTAAGGTTACTAGGTTGGAGGATAAAGGATCATCGATTGAGATGGAGCTTGTACCCAAACCAGCTTGGGTACATCACTGTCTGTGGTGTGATGGTACTGATCATCAGCGGGATGATTGCATCGACTTTGCAGAGTCTTTGCAACGAGAGGTTATTTCTTGGGAGGATGGAAAGGTTGCATTTACAAGTACGGGTACTCTCCTTCAAGCCAACGTTGGTAAAGGAGGGATGAAAAAGTTTGTGGATGATTATTTTGCGGCACATGCAGTTGTAGCGATCAAAGTTACAAGTTATGGTGCTAGGGTGGAGGAGATTGAGCATGATCTCCATATGGATGATTTGGATGAGCACATGGATCCAAACGAGCTCAAGTTGGATACTGCATCTACGATGCAGAGCGAGAAGAAGGGACAGGAAGAGATTTTTTCAGAGAAGCAAGCTGAGGAGGATAAAGTTCAACATGAAACTATCCTTCCTGAACTGGCAATGGAGGACGATCCTTCACAACCGGAGGACATGGTTGAGGTGCAGATAGTGAATATGTATGATCTGGTTGCATGCAAACAACAACCAGATATTGGAGTTGGGGCTATGACGATGGATGTGAAGGGAGGTTGGGAAGGCTGCATTCGAGATGCCAAGGTTGGATTCATTTCACGGGAGGTCTTGGGTGCGACTACAAGGGAAGTCCATGATGCCTACATTGACATCATCAAGGACGGACATACTGAGGGTGAAGGAGAGTGGATGGATGCTCTGGAGGCTACGGGTATAGGATGATGGGTAAGGATGGCTTACAGAGGAGAAGCCATTGTTGAAGGTGATTATGTTTGAGATGTTGTGAAAGTTTACATGTGATTAGGATTAGGAGGATGAGGCTTGGGAGATTGTAAAGGTTCTCAGAAGAAGAGATCAGGGAGGATGATGGTTGAGGAGGATATCATTGTACAGCGAGATAATGATGGTTGCGGTTGAGGATTTTACTTGCAGGAGTGTGGTTCATTTTTTTTCAGAAAACAAAGAAGAAGAGAGGATTAGGTACGATGACATGTACCGACTTGAGGTTGAGGATTACATTCAGATATATGGTGATGATTGGGATGTGGGTGATGTCTACTACGACACTTGGGTCACAAACCTCGACGGTGAGGTTCTAAAAGGCGGATGAAAGACGTTTCTATGATAGGATGGTTCACTACTTCTATGTCTTCGAGATGTAGATATTTAGAGGGGATGATTGGATGAGAGGTTGAAGAAGAGATGCGATAAGCATGGATCTAGGGGAGATCATGGCCGAGTTGCAACTTCAAGATGGCGATCAGGTTGTAGACTTGAGGATGAGGATTATGAAGAAGACCTTGCAGATGAGATTGGTTACGATGGGAAGTAGGGCGATATGACGAAGTGTGTGCCGGTCCACTCCTTGGTGGGTATCTCTGGTGCATACTGGAGGATGCACAGGTTTGAAGGGGGTAGATGTTGTGTCATGGACCGGCTCCTATCTGAAATTCAAACTTCGATGCTTGTCGCTCCAAAGACACTCATGAGAAGACAAGCTAGGCCTCAACTTACGGATTTTTGGCACCATTTCGGATCTTCGCTTGCATCGGATCAGTGGATAGAGCTCCTTGTCAGCATTCCATATGCACTTTGTCTACTTCGTTTGGACGCCTAGTGGAGAAGTTACAGGACTCGAAAGATGGAGAAAACAAGCTAGGCTCTAGCTTATCGGCTTTTGGCACAACTTCGGATCTTGACTTTTATCGCATAAATGAGTAGAGCTCCTTGTCAACATTCCATAGGCACTTTGTCTACTTCGTTTGGACGTCTAGTGGAGAAGTTACAAGACTCGAAAGATGGAGAAAACAAGCTAGGCCCCAGCTTACCGGCTTTTGGCACAACTTCGGATCTTGACTTTTATCGCATAAATGGGTAGAGCTCGTTGTCAGCTTCTCATGGACATCTTGTTTATTTAGTTTGGACATTTAGTGAAGAAGTTATGCGATTCGAAAGAAGGTAAAATCAAGCTAGTTTACTTACTGACTAGGTATTTGTAGCCCCATGCGTTATATTAAAGACGCAAGGGGCTTGCTTCTTCATTATGGAGAGAACTTTGTACGTACAGAGACTGTGAAAAGGGGGCTACTTAAGGAGTTTGCTTGCGTCTGCGATCTGTCAACGGACGATGCGGGAGATTTGGAGGTCCAATGCAAACGCGCAAGGCGTCGTTGGGTTCAGATCTGTGCAGGCTACGTGTGGGTTAAGACTGTTCTTGAAGAGACGGATCGGGGAGTGCGTACTGAGAGAAATTGAGACGCAAGAAGCAGATTTGGAGTTTTTAGTTATATGTGAAAGAGAGTTGGACCGTTCGGGCCGTGCCGGAGTCCAAACTTTCTGTCCTTGGATCCATCGGGATCAGAACAACGAGTTCTACAGGAAATTGAAGACGATACGAGTTTTCATCAGGCGGTTTGGGAGTTCTGAGGGAAATTGACTCGCAGGGAAGCGCTTACATCAGATTTTTGTTCGTCTGTGACATGAGATTGGGTTGTTCTTCGCGATCGGTGAGCCAAGCTCTTTGTTCTTGGTGCCTATGCGATCAGGGAGTCTTCATCTACTCATAGAAGAAGACTGTACGTGAATTGGATTGTTGGTTTGGGTGTGGTGAGCAAGTTTGAGCCGTAGGGAGCTGATTTACGTCAGTTTTTTGCAACCTGCGACCAAATTTCTTGCGTGGTTTTGCAAGGGGAACTCCAAATGGCTTGTTTGGAGTCTTGTTGGGTTCAAGGTAGCTAGATCTATTTGCCAGAGAAGACGGATATCAGTTTAGACGATCCGTTTGTGCGGTGTGTGCGATTTTAAGCCGCAGGGAGGAGTTTTTGAAGGTTCGGTCACCTGCGACCAAAAATCGGTGATATCTCGGCTGTTGGAAGTCGGATCTGAATGTTTCTTGGGTTAACAGAGTCAGCGGAGGAGACCTTATCGACATCTGAAGTCCGTTCGGCGGAAAGAGGAAGTTCACAGATAGGTCTTTTTCGGTTTCTTCGCTACGGATCTTGGTCTTTTGAGTTCGTTAGAGTTCTGGTTGGCTATATACAGCTTGTGGTAGCTAGCTTTAGCTAAGAACTTGTACATGGATGTGGTTTGGACTTGGGTTTGGATCGTGTGATATTGTTGTGGCTCTGCTTGTTAGCAAAGGGAAGTTTCTCTTGCTTTGAGCTACGCTTCGATGTTTTTGGGTCAGGGTTGAGAATCAGGGGTTGTTTTTAAAGGCTTTGAAGCAGGTTACAGACCGCTCTGGTATGCTTTTCAGTTCTGTGCTCTTAGGAGAAAGAACCAGCAGTGTACATACATTTGGAGTGTATATATCGCAGCGTTCATTTTTGTGGTTGTTTTTCTCTATTTTGTCTCTGTTTCAACACACAACATCTCCACAGCCAGGAACCTCACGTTTTCCTAGACATCCTTCACGCAATATCCGACACGATAACGCCCACACACTTTCCGATCCTAAACAACGAACAACACCCACTACAAACTCGCGGACGCTGAAAAATTTGAAGTAAATCTCGATTTTGATTCTCGGTAACATAAAAAGAGCTTTTACTGAACTCAAACGGACTCCGTTTTGAACAATTTTGGTTGCTTTGAAAGCGTCTTCTCAGCGCGCTTCTATTGCACCTTTCATAGACCAAAACCGACCATCACAGAAAATATGACCAGCATTTCTGCACATCAGCCAAATGTCGAGTTTCAAGAAAAAGACAAACTGATATCAGTGGCCAAAATTAGATCCGACCAGCGACCAAACCTCCATCAAATCACTTTGTGGATACACCAAGTGAAGTGCAAATCACCCCCACTCCACAAATTGAAGGTATGATTATCTACGACCACCCAATGATACCATCAACAACAAATTCACGACATGATTTCTTTCAATCAAAACTTCACGAATTACTTTTCTCGAGTAATTTGAGAACACATGCATAAACACTTGCCAACCAGCAACAGATCACCATGAATCAAGCCAAACTCACTCTGTACTCTTAGAGAATCCAGGTTCTACTCACTAAGTGCACCTAGCATAGCTAGGAGCTTGAAGAGTCAACTCGAGAAAAGTGAGAGACTACAAGCTCCAAGTCGATATCGAACTCTTATATCTATGTTCGTCAAAATTTCTCAACATATGTGTCTCCACACATAGCGAGCATCCTCAAAGTGATATGGCATTAATATAGATAGTCTACCAGACATAGTTATATATCTTCTATGTCTCTGTATACGTCAACATATATAACAAGTATAATCTAACTGAAACATAGGTAGATACATGACTCTCATTTGGTTTATTAATATAAGTATTTTAAGGAGTGCAAAGTTGAACGAGAAATAGTTATCAAATCTTGATATCTATGTTGAGACCTTTTATCTGCTAGCAATACAGGACCGAAGTAGATACAGAAATCTTATATCTATGTTGGTCAAAATTACGGAACCATATGTCTCCACACAAGCGAGCATCCTCGAAATGATATGACATTAATACATATAGTCTACTTGACATAATATAGACCTTCTATATCTTTGTACATGTCATTCCAAACAACATGTGTAATCCACTAGAAAATTTCTCGATATAAGACTATTTTTTGGTTTACCGTATTTAAAAGAGTACATAGTTAATGGATGTAGATATGGAACTCCTATATCTATGGAGGTCAAAATGGTCCAACGATGTGGTCCCACACATAAGAACCGAACCAAGAAAACAAAAATAAAAAAATAAAAAAACTTAAACAACCATCACAAACGTGGATGTTGTTGTTAAAATAAATAAAATTTCATAGAAATATCAATAAATCATCAGTTGAACTCGTTTGAGAACATCTGCCACACGTGATGTCAAGATCACAAGTTTAGAACGGTGCAATCATATGACTATTTTAGTCCTTTCATTAATGAAATATAAATGACAAATAGTTCCTAAACTTATTGTAACGGAAGAAGTAGACTTCTGTCATTGTTATAATATTGACGTGTTATCATACATTTCAAGAAAACAAAACTGAACGACTTCTAGTTGTTAGCTTCCTATCAGCGATCCTAACGATTGATGTAATAACATGTAACTATATATCACATCTTAGAATGATCATGACTCGCTAATCGTGACTCTAATACGATTAGGCATATTAGATCCTCTTACCATATTACATGTTTAATATATGTTTGAGGTGATTATTAGCCATGCAGATGTAGATAGATCCCTTCCATGATGTTTATCCCATGGATGGTATCCATGTTGCATGTTTGAAGTACCAGGAATGACCATATTAAAGACTACTGACATATAATTACAATCATTAAGATGAATAGAGCTTAGGGGCCGTCCGCACTTCCAGTTGAGTTTTTCCCGTCGACGCTCGTTTAAATCCTTTTTCTGACATAACGATAGACTGTAAGTACTCTAGTTTTGATGCACTAGCGAAAGTGCTCTGTTGGTACTGCCAGGATCTTTAGTAATCCTTCGATCACGTCGAGCCACGTTTGATGCTTACCATGCAATCCTATGACGGTCTTTTCTTGCTCGACACCAAGTGTACATAGTGTATGGCCTCGAGCCAATACGCACACACACTCTGATTTCTGTAGGGACCGTAAGCTTGCAAGAATTTACTTGATCGGACCTCCAGAACGAATTGCGGACTTGATCTGACCCCTCTTATAATTCTCTTCTTGATCGGACCCCCCAACCTGCAACAACCAGTCAAACAGGTAACTCGGCCATGCGTTTCAGGTCCATGAAAATAGTTACTGCCCGAGTACGGGATTAATGCTTAAAGCCTCTAAATTAAATCTTTATTTTGCGTCGTCTGGCTTTTACGGCCGTGGTCGAAGCTTCGAGCTGTACTCTGACATGACTGAGTTACCTGCTTAACGGGCTGCTGCAAGTTGGGGGTCTGATCAAGAAGGGAATTATAACAAAGATCCGATCAAGTCCGCAATTCGTTCTGGAGATCCGATCAAGTAAATTCCTGCGTAACCTTGTTACCAAACCTGCCGTAAGCAGAAAAGTAGAGAAAAAAGACCCGCCGAACAGGTAGTGCGGACGGCCCCTTACGCTACTCACAAGGTCCTCACGTGTCTTTCATCGAAAAGGCCATTCTGGCCATTGATATCCTCTCAAGCTCCCACGACCGCCACTTATCCCTGGCAAGATCTCCATGCAGTTCACTAGACTAGAAACATGGTAACCATGAGAGAACCATTGGTAATTTCTTTTTCATTAAAATGGAACTCACCTTTTTATTCATCCTAAATCGTTACATACTTTTATTATTTTAAACACTTCATATGAAACTTTGTTAAAACACAAAATTTACCTTTTATAAATCTGATATTCTCAAATTTATTATTTATTCGAGCAGTACGTTCTTTTAATGTTTCAAATTTTAAACGACCCTTCTAAACTTTAATATGAAAACCACATATATTTAATTTATCCCCCAAGAAAACAAGTGAATGGAAGTCCAGTTTCCGCTTCAGCTGCAAGAGACTGGATACCAGCGGATGTCTTGTACTGGTTTGACCCTTCATTGCTGCCAGCTATCGTTGGGCACGAAACGTCCGCGGGCTGACTCTCCCCTCTCATTCTGCCTTCTACAGTAGTTCTTATACAGTTTGCTGCTCCACTCCGTTTGTCCGTTTCTTCCTTGGAGGGCTTGTAAGCTGGCTATTACGTCACGGTCTCTGCTTTTCTTTTTGCTTCTCCTCGAAATTTTCAGCATCTACATCCCGCTATGGTAAACGAGAGGCTACTTATCAGCATGTATCTTCTAGAAGGAATCCTCGGCCATACCTTGCTAACCTACTAGAATGCTGGTCGACTGAGTTACTTCAGGAGCACTCCACGTTTCACCTCCAGTCAACAACCATTTATTAGGTCATATAAGATCATATTCGTTTTGCAAGGCGTTCGAGGATATCTAAACTCTGGCCCCACAAAAGCGAAGACGATTTGATCCCCAAGCGGAACGTCTGGGTCTGAAAAATCCGGGTCAGTTTGACTTCTGATCAGGGTATCCCGCAATCGCGATCTACGGACAGAATCTAACACTGCAACAGCGCTTTCATCCGTTGCTTGAAGGAGAGGCATAGGAGATGGGGAATGTTCGTGTACAACATCACCAAGCGGACCAGAAAGCATAAACGAAGCTGTGTGACAAAACATCAACGCAAGCGTTCCTGATTGCTCTACTGTGCATAACAAGTTAAAAAACAGTACATGACAAGAACCCCAGAACTCACTCTGCCTTATCTTTCTCTACAGGCACTAAACCGCTGCACACGAACTAAAACTACAGTACAATCACAGGGACGGACGGACGCTAACTGCATGCTTCATAAGATACGAAATCCAAAGACGATGGATCTGCAGAATGAAAACCAAGCTATAAAGCTTGAAATTCCGAGCTTTTCAGCCGTTAGGTCTTTAATGTCTTTCTACACTTTCTGGGTTGTCTATGCAAGGAATCACAATACCTTGCAAACAGAACTAAGCACCCCAAAACTATGAAGCGCTCCTCCCTTCGGGAAGACCCTTTCATACCAACTGTACAGGCAGAGTCAACTGGTACGAGGACAGGCACAGACCCTTCTCTGGCGCAGTGGCTCGGATCCAAACGACAGAACTGTTTCACGGTAACAGTGCTCTAGTCTTCTAATTTAGTTAGGTTGGATCCTTAGCTTCAATTAGCTGGTCGAGCACATTGTCTCATGGGCCGAAAAGAAAATAGTCGAGAACGATGACGAGGTTAGCAGGCAAAAAGTCTTACAGCTCTAGGAACACGTTTCCAGAAAAAAACAGATTATTTCATCGCCTATCCAGGAGAAGGAGACTATCCGGGAACTTACTGGAACCAGAGACTGGAACGCCCAGTAATAATCAGTCTTAGCTGTTGCCCTGCTGTAGAGATTCCTGAGTCGTGCTCCGTACCCAGGAAGAGAGTCATCCAGGTTCAACTTTGATCACCTTGTGCTGAAGGCTAAGACATTGAGCTGATAGGTGTCGATCGCAGAAGTCCCGAAATTTAATCTGTGCGTCCCTCCCCTTAATGCGTTAACCAAGAAAGGGTTCACTCGAGTGACTGTCCCACACAAAACAGTAATCTGCTCTAGGATGATAGCATTTCCAAGTTACATGGGTCTTCTTCCGTAGTCTTGTTAAGAGCTTTGCAGTCCGAAAATGACCAAACCGGACGCCGTTTGTAGTGTTCAAAGTGAAAATCCACGTGAACCCACTAAACTTCCACCACCCTGTAGCCCGTTATAAGCAGCACCGAACCTCACAAATCTTCCATGGAACACAAACCAAATCCTAACATAACCTCAAGGGGCTTTCTTGATTTTCAGACTTGCTTCTTTGATTGGAAATCGAGAACTTAATGCTGTGCGCCGGGCACCTCTAAGACTAAGGAACCTAAACTAATCTACACCTGTACAATGGTCACAAGCAACCAGCGAGCCAACCAGAATCGCGTGAGAAATTCAGAGTCAATGGGATCAGATTGACCGATAGGCTCTTACGGCAGTTCTTCAATGTTATTGACCTCATAGAAGATCAAATCCACTGATCAGCTCAATGCGTACTCTCCCCAACGTGCCTGATCCCAGAGAGACAGCAGGATAGTAGACGCCTTCTGGAAGGTTGTTCCAAGCAACTCCAAACTTCTGCCCATCAATTGAGTAAGAACAGGTGCGTTCAAACATATCCAGCGAGACGCGAACTCTGGCATCTGCATAACCAAACTTCTTCCCATACGGCATCCATGGGTATCCGAGAACATTGCACTGGTTTATGAGAGTCCCTCTGTCGTCCATTCTTAGAGCCCATCCTGTGGACTGTTGGGTCAGGCTGGCACCATTGAAATTGGGCTTTTCCGAGCTAAGACTACTGACTTTGTATATACCCACCTCGCAGAACTGGTAGCACAATTCTTCAATGACAATATCCCACTCATAAACACCGTATGGCTGACAAATCGCGTTGGAAGCTCTGGCAAACCCAGTTCCAAAGCCGCACTTCTCGATGACAGATCGATCTCTGCCAATACGGTAGAAACTGGCATGGGCACCATCTTCCCATGTGCCTTTAGCAACCCTGGGTCTCTGCAGGGCATGAAACCGCAACGCTTCCATTAGACTCGAACTGGGAATAATATCCAGGGGTTCTATCACCTTGATCAAAAGCTCAGGATGAATGCGCCGAAGATCGACCATCGATATCAAGCCGGCAACAGAACTCGCTATATCATCTCTCAGCTGGATGAACTGGTCATACAGCGAGCTCCCGTCTTCAGAGCACGGGTCTTGCAGTGGGGACGCGAACTCCATATCCTGGTCTTTCAGCAGTTGCAGAGCCTTCTTTGCATCCGGCAGATACAATCTAACAATCTCCTCGGCCTCTTCTTCTTCTGGAGATGCATTACATGTACACCACAGAATGATCTGTCTGAACCGGAGGTACTCTCCTAGGGACAAGACAGGACTTCCTGATTCCTCGATCTCCTTCGTGGTTTTCAACAAAAAGAACTGGAAGGCCTTCTCGGACAACCCTCTGAGATGAACGGGCTCTAGACATTTAGAGTTCAGAACTCTAACAAGTTCCAGAGGGATGGCATCCATGGGGTCACTTATAGACGGGAAATCCATTGCAACCGACAGGTTATTGGCCGCAACCGTCATGTCAATGGGCAAGTCAAAAGTGCCTTCGACCAGAAACTCCCACACAATATCCTCCAGGACTGCAAGGAGGAAAAACCTTGCAGCACTGATGACCTCGAACGCCTTTCTCCAGCTTGTGGGCGCATGTTCCACCATGGTACC
Organism: Asterella californica; assembly: GCA_036924285.1. Classification (NCBI taxonomy): domain Eukaryota; kingdom Viridiplantae; phylum Streptophyta; class Marchantiopsida; order Marchantiales; family Aytoniaceae; genus Asterella; species Asterella californica. The sequence continues at coordinate 20,690,941 of JAYKYS010000008.1, forward strand.
GGTATAGAGAAACTCCAAAATCGACAGCAGCACCGGCGAGTCGATTTCCGGCAGGGAGATCTCTGACAATCGAGACTCAGCCATACCATTCATGAGCATGCTTTTGAGCACGGGAGACCTGGCGCAAAGAAGTATGCGGCAAGCTTGCACTCTTTGCATATCTCCGCATAAAAACACCACATCACTGAATTCCGAACTGTTCAGCATCTTCCGCTGATCAGCGACCAAATCTGCTGCGGCTTGAGCTTGGGCCTGCCCAGCCTTCAGCATCTTCCGCTGATCAGCGACCAAATCTGCTGTGGCTTGAGCTTGGGCCTGCCCAGCCTTCTCCAGAATTCTCGCCTTCACTGATGGAGCTTCCATACTTCAGCCTCCTTCGCTGAATGCACACCGCAGCGATAAAAAGCCCTCAGGCCTTATCCCTGTCCGCCTACCACCACCCCTCTCTACCTTCCCTTTCCCCTCGCCTTCCAAGCTTGCACTGTCACGTTGGTGCAGAGCTGATGCGACGTGATGCGGTGTGGTGAGAAGAGTTCGATTCAGTGGAGATAGAGCACTAGCAATAAAACCAATCCTACTAAGCACCGTGCAGCTCAGGCGAGCCCCAGCCAAAACGGAAGCACCGCAATGAGAGACTGATTGTTGTTTAATTCATGAATGAATAAAACCCAACTCTCGGATCAGAGCCAGCAAGCCAGCGAGCGACAAGCATCTGCAGCTAGAATCAACCCCAGAACCTGCTGCTGCGTCGTCACGATAGCACCATTTCCCCAACCATCACCGCTGAAATCGCCATCGCCAAGGTGGACCAAGACAGATAACAAAAAAACGCCACAGAATTGTCAACGAACGCAATGGAACTCACTCGACCTAAGCTCCGCTGGTCTCTTCTGTTTTTTCTGCTCGCGTCTATCCAGTGTCTGTGCCAAGCTGCGTGCTTTCTTCCTTACTTCCAAGACCACCTTGCGGATCAGCGGTGAAAGTTTAGCGCAGGAATGGAGGCGAAGCCAATTAACCCCCTCTAACCTTTTCCTCTTAGTACGTCAGAAGTGTCAGCATTTCGAAGCATTTTGACTTCACGACTTACAGCAACTCTAAGTAGCATATAAACTTACTGTGATGTGTGAACACGACTCCAGTATCACTCCACAACACAACTCCATCCTTCCCGGGTCTCCACCCTTGACGTCCAGAGCTGAGTGCGCTGCAGTAAATGCATATTGAAGGCAAATACGTACGTCAACAGTAGATTTCAAAGAGACAAGAAAGAAACTCTCTTGACCATAAGCGCTACAAGCCAGCCATCGGCCTCTACAGCATCCATCTTAGAATCTCATAAATTCACCTTCTCCCTCTCTCCTTTTCTCCCACCCGTCTGTCTCCCACCTCACCACTTGCATTATTTCCGCCTGCAGGAAGGGGCGGGTCGTACACTCTTCTCAAGAAAGTGCTCACTAGGCAGGGCCAACTCATCGGACCTCGCCTGGCTCTCCGTCCCTCGCTCACTGCGCTGCGGATCGATCTCCGTTATACAACCCTTTGCCCGGTCATCAGAAGCAGAGTAGCCTTTCTTTGCTCTTTCTTGCTCTGCTTGCTGCCGCGCCAGTGCTCGTCCTTGCGGCACGATTCTCCTTCTTCTTCACAGCGCCCGAACTACAAGTCAAGTAGTAAAAACAAGTAAAAGGTCCGGTCTAAACAAAAAGACCCCTACCTTGACAAACACGCAACCCGAAAAAGTTCCTCCAATGACCAAAATGTGGGTCCAGATTTGTTCTCCCACTACTACTGGAACTGCAACAGCCTTCGGCCTTCGTTCTTGCTGAAGTTAGATCTGGGAAAGCGTCCTCTGCCTACCGTAGTTTCTAACCTTTTGATCCTCTGCCTATCTACAAGGTTCAAAACTTTTGTTCCCCGGGGCCGGGGCCCCCGCCCCCCCAACCTGCTGCTGCTCTCGCTCTACTGGTAGTACATAGCTGTGTGAGGATCGTCTCTGACAGAACTACGGAGGGTGTCAGATGGTCAAACGTTTACCGCTGCGACCTACTGCTGTATACGCTCCGGACTCCGGAGACAGTACCGTATATGGATTTATGGGGGACATCTTGGCGGAGTGTAGAGAATTGGGGAACAGATTGGCGCACGACAAACAAACAGGAGAAGCGTACGTATGATTGGTTCACTTGGTCTTAATATTCCTTCGCGGCATTGATCTAACCTGCCACCACTTGAACGGGCAATTAGGAGATTCCGTTGCACAACTAAAAGTTCTGCGCGTCAGAGGAAGGGTACGACAACGACGTGTCCGGCATCCTTTGAGGTACATAAAGAGCCGAAACTTCCCTCAGCGCTATTCCTCAAAAATCGAGGGAAAAGGTTAACAGAGGGGCCAAAAACCCTAAGGAAGGCACTCAGAAAGAGAGGAGAACCGCTAGGCTGCGGCGCCTTTAGAAAGAACTGACCGCGAGGATTCGATCCCAAGACCTGGAGTTAGGGCACCCCGCTGTCTAACGACCCGCTGCCCCTGTTCCATCTCTGCCTGTCTGTTTGGATGGACATATCCCTTTAGCTTTGGAGATATACGGATCGACAGCTTTGGAGTTCGACGTCTTTTTGCGAGAGTGCGCTAGAGCCTACCATGAGAGGCGTCAGGGGTACCACTTTCTCTTTCTTTCTGCACCATGTTTTTCAGGCAGCGGGTTTCCATTGCTCTACAGAGAGCTTTAGCAGGGGCCATTCACAGAAGAGCAATCGCAGTAGGCGATGCCTCTTCAGGTGCACCTGTTGTAGATAGAGGTACTGATTTTTTGGTCTTCGACATTATAGGTGCGACTGGCGATTTTAGAACTACTGATAGCGGAGCTTAGCCCCGGTGTTCTCCCCTTCAGGGTGGTTATTGCTTGGCCCTTCGGGTCCTTCTTTCCCTTGTAAGGCTTGATGGGGTCTTCCCATCCGTTGGCTATATATCGCGTCGCGTTTTTCGATGGACATATAAGCTTAAGGAAACTCTTTACTCCTTAATGGAGGAGGAATAGCGCTTAATGAAACCTCATCGTCACCGAGGTAAGTGCATTCTCACACTGATGGGGTCTTTCCATCCGTTGGCTGTTCATTGCGTCGCGTGTTTCATTCTCACACTTAACCGTGGGTGAAATTATCATGGACTCTTGTGGATCATGAGAATACTGTTTCCCTGAGTCCTTGAGTGTTCAGATCACGTAAGTTTACAGATCGTTCAGGTTCAAGTGGTCTATACTTACCAATCAGTGCACCTTCACGATATCTTTCTTTTACTTAGAGCTGAATCAGCATGTTTGTAATATCTTGCACAAGGTAAGTTTCATCCCCAGAACCATGCAATCAGGATTCATCGGGCAGAACCCAGCTAAGGTCAGGTGCTCGTGTAATTGACGTTACCTGTACTGTATCACTCAAGAAATCGTGTGGAAACTCACTGGATCACTTCTCCAAGAGAATCTTCGGGAGTACCGTTACGTTGCGGATAACAAGTGGGACGCAGTTATAACGCAGTTCTGATCCCCCTTGTTATCACATCCCACTCTTACCACGGGGTAAACTTTCTGTCGGGAGTTTTGTTTCAGAGGTCAGTGGAATGATTCTAGCATTCGTACACGCGGATACACATTTTGATGGTGATATAAGAAGAGAATTTTATTTACACGTCAAAGAACGGTTGACAGATCAGTACGTTTTCTTGACAGCGCTGTGAAGCATTCTCTTTCAAGTCTGAAAATCGTTCAAATGAATGGCGAGCAAGCGTTTCCGTTCCTCAATCGTACGTAGAGAAGTTTTGTTTCATTGGAACGAGAGCTCGCACTGTTCCCCCTTTGTCTGATCGTTTTCCGTTCCGCTTTCTCTCTTTCTTGAAAGACCTCTTCGTTGCTTGAAGGAGTTTTGCATGGCGTGCCTGTACGTGGGACTTCAGACCTTTTTTTGTTTCGAACCGTTGTCTGCAATGAGGACATTGACCAGTCTCCGCAGGTTTGAGCCCTGCAACGGCCCATGAGTTAGCCTCCTAATACTGCACACGTCTCTACATGGATCTGAAACGTAACTACCTTACTTCAAACGTCACAGCACTCCACAGCAGGAACGACGGCAGCAGGAGAAATTTGAGAGTGGAAGTCCCAACGACGTGCTACTAAGTGCGGTGAAGGCAAATAGGAAAAGCTTTTCCAAACCGAACCTGTAGACTTTTTGGGGTTGTGAATATCTGCGGCACCCTCCACAAGAGTAGAGCTTGACTCCAAGGGCTGTTGTCCATCAGTTGAATTGGTCGACACTGCTAAGAAACTCTCTCTCATAAAAACGTCCTCTTCCTCCGCTTCTTGATCTTTCTCCAGCTGTGACGGCCATGAAATCAAGACCTTTATTTAATAAGTACTCCCATCACAGTACCTCTGCGACCCGTACACCATCTAATATGTACGTATACCATCCCTACCTAATCTACTTCAGTTCACTCGTACGCAATTTAACTCTGAAGAAAGAGACCGAGAACCTCTTTTGCTGCATCTCTCAACCATTCAAAACAAAATATGGCTCGGTAAGCATCCCATGGAAGGCACGTTCTCACTCTTTGCTCGGAGATTTGCTGTTCCTATGTAACCACAAGAATAACCTAGATACTGTTCACAGCTTTGCTGTATCATGTTTTGAGAGGCTAAGCTGCTACCCAGATGACAGTGAGGCGCTAGAAAGTTGTCCTGCCACTCAAGGGAACGGTTCTGGTCTGTAGTAAATTTGAAAGGGATGGCTCTTCGTCATCAACGTCTTGCATAAGATGCACCAAGCTGGAAGATCTATCTGTTGTTACTATGATGTGTGATCATGACAAGTTAGCCCTTTGCAGCTGCTCCGGGCAGTCGACGGATCGGACAACATTCTGCCAAGACACTACTATTTCTAACCGCTACTACTACTCGGAGGAATTAAGATCACACAGCAATAGGTGGTGCGATGGACATGGCTCCGAGGGAGGTGAGCAGATCGGGAACGAGTCAGGCGACTGACAGGTTCTGTAAGCACTCTGCGTTCACGGGGTATTAAGCCTCGATAAACTGGAACCACTGAGGCGTTGGTAAAACTTGAGGTCCTCCGCACTCCCAGCTATTCACACAGAGGCAATCTACGGTAGTGACAGCAGAGCCAGACTTCCCTTCCAGACACAATCTTTTCGCCCCAACATCCACCGCAATCTGCAGTGCCGTGTCGCCTGCTAAAGTCCAGCGACATCCCGAACAGCCCATCTCGCTGCCAAGCTTAGCAGGACTGCCACTAGCTGCAGCAGTTAGTACAGAGCTTGAACCTTTCAGCTTAATCATCAGTCCGTCACTGGTATCGTAACCCCACATGCTAGAGCTGCTCGTGCATGAGTAGAGCTCCAAACTAGAATCAGAGTTTGCATAGACACAGAGGCCAGTAGCAGGGTGGAAAAGTGCTCGGTATGAGATACCGTCATCACTCGATGGTCCTACGCAACACATTGAAAAGAGAGGTAAGTAGAAGTTATAAAATGTGACTGCAGCAATCATCCATATGACGGACCCCACCATGTGCATTATCAAGGTCACAACTGAATGACCAGTGAGTAATTTGTATGAGCTCATTTCTGTATATTTGGAAAACGCGCTCCAGATAGACAGAAAGCTCTCTCCTGTCGCTGACCTGGTCCCATGGCATGGCATGGAAGGGCCAACTTTCTGCGTCCATGAGAACTCTAACCCTTACACTCGTTTATTCGTTTGGACACTAATAACGAAGATCTAGGAAAGCAACACAAATCAGATCCATAAGACCTGCAAACCAACTTCGTCCCAACCAATGCGCATTGGTTGGGACGAAGCAGTGTGGAGGAAAGCTGTAATCACCATTAACTGGAGGAAAGCTGTAATTACCCGGTAACTGATACTGCAAACCCCTCAATCTTTGCAGGAAGGTTGCATTTCGGACTGTATCCCAAGATCTATTTAGCAAACCATAAAGCTCTTCGTAGTCAGCCTGACCGTCTTTGCGGTAGTAGCTTCCTTGAAGGGCCCACAAAACCCAGTCCAAGTCCAATTTGGAAGCCAGAGCAAAGTAGCAATCCATGAAGCTGTTGTCACCTGGCGCTTTCCCATCCATAAAGTAACCGAATTCTGATACCACCAAGGGTGAAGTGTACGGATGATCAGGAGTGAGAACGAATCCTGCCTCATCCATGAACCTGTTTATGTCAGCAGCGCAAATCGAATTGAGGTTGCCATTGCTATAATACGCGCCAGAGGACCACGAATACCAGTGCACCTCATACACCACCTTATTGCGCAGAAACTGATTTTTGAATGCGAATGGCTCTCTTAAGAGAAACGTAAGGTCAGAGGCATAACTTAGCCCAGACATAAAAAGGAGAACGTTTGGATTCGCACCATGAACCCTGCTAGCACCTTCCTGTGTCCAGTAAGAGAAAACTACTGTTGGTAATCAGCACTGACAGTGACAGAGTTTCAACAATCAGCTCCCTCCTCACTTGCTGACGAACCTTGAGCTTTTAAATTCAGCTCAAAACGATATCAAACCGATAGTACACTGCTGCAAAACATCACCTTGCAGATAGAGAAGGTTCAGCAAGGTTTAGAGTCGCTGGTAGGGCACTTACCTCCATATACTTGCGCCAGTCTGCAGGATTCTGACGAGGGCCTCGGGGCTCGTTACGGAGACCCAGTGCCACAACGTTGGGGTAATCCAGAGCAAGGTCTGCAACTATCTCCAGACCTCTGAGCCACTCGTCGGGATCGAAGTCACGGTCGCCCCAAAACCCATTTCCATCGTTAGCGGAGCAGCACCAGCCGGGCTTGCTTATATGGTTGTCCAGGATAATCAGCAGATTCTTTGCAGCAATAGCCTTCACAACTTCTTTATACGCCTCTATGACAGTAAGATGAGCGAGACTGGGATTATGAGCAGTGATCCCGTCGGCAGCCACCTTTAAACCCCACGAATTCAGAGAATCCATAACAGTTTCTCCAGTCTGTCCTTGCCTTGTGAACATATAGGTGGCATAAGTGAGGCGAACACAGTTGAATCCAGAAGACGAAATGAGGCCAGTTATGATCGACAGAGGCTGCTTATCAAGGCCCTCGGGTACCATAGATTCCAGGTGAGCGGCCCAGCTCACACAAGCAAGCTTCACTCTAGCCTCTGATGCATCCACAATCCATCGTGAAGACACAGAAAGAGGCAGAGAAACTGCATTCGCTGAAGGCAGCAACAGATGTAACACAACAAGCAAAATGTACGAGAAAGCCTGGTTCGACTGATACCTGAACCTCATCGTGACACTACCCACCCGAACTACAACAAGACTGACAGTTCCCTAAGTTCGGAGTGATTTGTTTCTCAGCCTTGAGAGCTCCACCAATATCTCCCGCCTCGGCATGGATGCTCAGGAACTCCAGAAAACAAAAACTCTCATGACTTTGACTTTGAGCTCAAACGCGGGAACGAATCCGGAATGCTCAGGAAACCGGTGCGTATCTCGCGACACTGAAGCCCGTGAGAGAGAGACAGAGAGACAGAGAGACAGAGTTCGCTAGCATGATGGGAGCGTCCTTCTGAAGCAAAAGGCTCCCAGAACTTCGCCAGGGTTTATCTACCGCATAAGGCCAGGGCCCAGGGCCCAGGGCAGAGGTGGGCGGAAAAGAGGAGGAAGGACAGAGAGAAAATGGAGGGGGGCTTTCATCACATTACCCGCGTGTGAGTCACACAAAGTGGAGTGTCAAATCAATGTGGCCAGTGGCGAGGGTTGAGAACTCAGTGCCACACGGGTGTGACTTGAGTGTAGGACTCAGGGAGAGAGTGGTGACATCAAATCCGTACAGTTTGACCCCACTTGAGTCAAATGAACTTCGGGATTTGAATTCACGGCGTTCACTCGCTCTGCATCTTCCTCTGAATATGAGATTAATGAATATCACTCTCACGACACACTTGTTTACTGGTCCGTACCTGCCAACTGCTGCTGGCATCAAGACCCGCGAGGACATGGAGGACTAGTCAGGCTGTCACTGTGGACAAACACGGGATTAGGTCACACCTGTGCCAGGCTTGTCTTCATTTCATGCAGACCATCAGGCAATTAATGATCCTCTCATGCCGCTCAAGTTGGAGGAGGGTACGAATAACGGAGTAGCCTTGGCGGAAAAGACTTCGTCAGGCTCAGCTCACCCATGGCTCTCACCTCAGCTCACCTCAGTCTAAGCGTTCTTTGTCATCGAACATCGCCACTGCTGGCTCTGATGAGGAGGGCAGGTGCCTATAATAACGCCTCGTAATTGATGGTCTTCAACGTGACAATTCATGATTTAGGGTGAACGCTGCATTGTGAACAGTGGGAGCCAGCTTCTTCGTTTCCCGGCTACCGGCCGCGGAGTACCCAGACAGGCCCGTATGGACGCTCGCAAAATCAGCGCTCAGATGCCCATGCCGTCTGCGGAAATAAATCCATGTGCAGAAAAGAACTTTCTTTTGGTATTAAACCGACCGACAAGTCCATACCCTTCTCCACTCATTTCTTTCTTAGAAGATCGACCCAAGTCAACGCAGGGATGGATGGCTTTCCTACAAAACCGAGTGGACATATTCCACCGTATCCCCTGGCATTTCTTTCGTTAAAGCGCGACGGAAAGCAGCGATCCAACTGAGGTTTCGAAATTTTCCTTAGACGAGACAAGAAATATATCTTCCTCCAAAGTCCGTGCGTGATCAATATTTTCAGAGACTCCGATATGGGCATAGTTTACTCCTTGTCATTCTCCACTTCGTCTACTAGCACCTGAGGCTCGGACGGTAGAGCGACCGTGATCTGCAGCTCACACCGATAACCGCCCGCAGGAAGTTCGAAAAATCTTCAGCTTAAACATGAAGTTCCCGAAGACATCAGAAGTTCTTGGCAAACCGCCCCGCGGGAGAGGTGGGGAGACTGAATCAGATTCAGGGAATCTACTGGTGAAAGTGCTGATGAGCACCAGCAACAAAAGCCCAGGTAGCTGGTGAGGTCTTCGTTCATACCCGACCGAAGATTTCCACCTCCCATTCATCGCGTGCAAAGTGGCGCTCTTGATTTAGAGCGCCACTGACACTTTTACAAGATCAGTTCAGCTTAGATCAGAATTAGAGTCGAGCGATTCAGTTCGTCCGATCACCTGTTCAGAACCAGTACGAGAAGGAAAGGAGTGCTACCTTCAGCTTGAGTTTTCGATCACGTTCTTCACGCTTCGCCCGCTGCACTTGTCTGATTGCTTCTTGCTGGGTATCAAACACGGTTGCTGCACTGAATCCTACACCTGCAGTTAGCAATAACCGGTAATGAGATCGCCACTTCTCGTGTGGTCTTCCCTTACGTGATGAACAGAAATAATCAGCTAGAATTCTACATATTGTGCTGAAATATTGAGACGTACCTAAATTTCCAGGCCTTGCAATAGGGAGGATGGGATCGACCATGCCTTTCCCCGATTGTCCCAACCCAGTATTTTCAGTCTGGAAGAATGACATCACAAATGTGACAGAAATCAGGACTTACAAACTCTGGGCTTGACGAAAAACAGGGGACAAGCTCGTCTCCACCGGGTAAGCAGACTCGTAACCTATACGTGGTTCACACTAATTTGTGCCTGTAAGGCGAAGAACCAGGAAGTCTACACAGTTCTGATAAAAGAGTCCTGCACTGATGCGGATTCTGGTTGAGGCTTCAACCAGGCCAACTGAACTAACAGGTGTCAAACGTTTGAAGTATACTGATGCAATTGTAGGTCTAGTCCTAGTGCTCACGAACTGGATGAAGTGGGACGTGACTCTTTCTGACCTTACCAGATATTCTTGAATAGTCTGGTTTTCCAAACCCATACAGTAATCATGGTTATGGAACGATTCTACACTCTCAGATACTGTTACGTGCTTGCTTTCCAGTTACCAATTTGTTTGCCAAATTACGTTGCACATTTCTCTTCAGACAGAAAATGCACTTGCATCTGGAACTCGTTGCTCGGCTGTAGGGAGTCAATAATTTCTCTCCTGGACGAGGAACAGAAGCAAATGATCGTTCAGCTACGTGAACATGCATCTTACCCATCCCATCGATCGGAGCATACGGAACCCAATTCCACTCGCAATCCGCGCTCCATTCTGTCCATCACCACCATCATCTCCCCTCTGCGTCGATGAACAAGCCACTGCTGCAGAGGACGATCCTTTTCCTCCAGCGAAAGAAGGAAAAGGGAAACACAGACCTCCCTCACCGGAAGAAAGAGGCTGCTGCTGCTTTAGCCTCTGATTCCCATCATCATTCGCACTCGACTTAACATCCTTCAAATCATTACGCTCCGCCTCGTCGTAGTCATCATCATCACCATCACCGCCCAGAGAGTGCGGACAGGGCCGTCGCCGGTAGTTGCGCTTCTTCTGGCCCACGGACTCCATGACATGCTCGCCCCCTTGCCTGATGGCTATCTAGCTTACAAATATTTTACCAGAAAGGGCAGCTCGGCTCCGCGAGAAGAAGAAGAAGCAGCAGCAAAGTCTGCATGACTGTTTCTTCAGACGTAAGAGGAAAAGTCGGTAGTATACACACCGGCACACTACTACGCTACGCTAGTAGTAGTAGTACAGAACATACAACAGGATATTAGAATCTTTACCGTAGTAAATGCCCAGCCTCTGCTAGGGCACTAGTTGCTGCTCCAGTGCAGGGGAGAAGAGAGTAGAGTACAGAGCAGTCAGTTGGTGTGGGGATGGTTGGAAGAGGAGTGTCTACCTGCGAAGGTTGACAAGGGACTAGAGGGCCTTCAGAAAAGGCGGACGGGCCCTCGCTGACTGACACACTGGATGACTTTGGTGACGTGTTGTGTCGCCTTATCTTGGTTCCCACAGCAACGGCAGCTGACGTGACGTGCTCTCTCGCTCGTTTCTTTCTCTCTCTTTCGCTCCGTGCGTTTGTTTGTTTCGGTTCAGCTCAAAACTGAAATGTATGCTGTGACAGAATCTTGGATGCTAATGCGTGAAGTTTGTATAGGGAGGAGCTGCCATTATTGGTCTTGCTTATTCGGTGCATTCACTTGAACTGCAGACATACCTTTTTCTTTCCAGTAAATTCCGGGTCTCATGGAAGCTCTATCGCAAGAGCGATAGATCTAGAAGTGGATCTCAGGGTCGCGTGGAGGAAAGAAGGAGGAAGAGAAGGGAAGGGAAGGGAAGGGGAGAGGGATGAGGATTTGGGTGAAGAGAGTCGCCGTTTGGCTGTTTAGTTTGGATGAATGAATGATCGATAGATGGGTGGGGTTTCAGGATTGTTCTCGTATTGTGAGGATGATCGAGTGATTGGGTGATTGTAAGAGTGGATAGTACTCGGGATCGTAATTTCAGGAGAAGGGAGTCGGCGGTCGAAGGAGGAGGAGGAGGAGGAGGAGGAGGAAAGGGTTTAAGGGGCGATGAGCTTTGAATTCTGGAGATGAAGGCAGAGAGAGAGGTTGTCAGTGCTCAATCAAAGAGTGGTGAAATGCAAAGCTGCTCGGCTTTGAAAATGGCCTACAACGACTGTTTCAATCGGTGCGAGCTGCTTCCTCCTCTAAAGTTGCTATTTAATTGTTTCTCCGAGTACAATGTAGTACTCACAATAGCTGCAAGCGAATTCCTACTGTGTATGAAGTTGCGATTTCACAGTTTTCTTCTACTTGTGTCGCGACTTTCGTAGCCCCACAGATGTACCCATTAACCTGTCTCATTTTCAGCTAGTTCAGTGATAGATGGACCTCGTCGACTGCTGAACGTGTCTGAACTGCGGCAGTCAGATTCAGTAGGATTTGCACTGCTCTCTCTGAACCCTAAGAATGAGAAATCCAGCACCTTTTGTTTTCTACATCATAGTCGCTGTACTCGCATTAACTAATTGATCTCCAAGACACCTTGGAATTGTTGCCTGGTGCACACCTTAAATGTTACACGAATTCCGCTCGACACGTTCGTTTATCTTGGAAAGAGACAATGCATCGATTAGCCTGGCAGAGGAGTATGGATTTTGTGTACAGTAATCTCTGGCCTGAGAACTATTCCTGTTTGAGAAGGACATCCTAATCGAATTTTCATACTTCCAAACCGAGAACCCGATGTGGACAGCTCTCCTTGGAATCCGTAACAGTTCACGATTCCGAAGGATTTCTGAGCTTGATGTGTATGTGGGTAAAGCATGTGTCCGTCGAGAGAGTGCTGGTAGGCATCGTCGAAAAGTCTCTCTTATGTTATCAGTACCATTTAGCATTCATCATATCCCATGTACCCCGCTGCCAACTGAGTAATTGAACACTCTGTCCTCATTTTCAGTAGTTTTCCCGTATAAACAGCCGCTGGAGGAAAAGATATGCCGTGGGTCAAGTTTCTCCTTGGTTTTACTGGATAACCGAGTTTTCATCGTGTGAAGAGGAAAGTCGGCACAATCTAACTTACTTCCGTTTTAAGTCTCGTCGTTACCTTTCGCCTACGTCAATTCGCGATGCCTTGAATTTGTTGCTTTGTTGTTCCACTCGTGTGTGTGAATTTGCATTGGAGACTTAACTAGTATCTTGTGGCTGTGCTCGTCAGATGGTATACGGACAAGTTTCTGAAGGGCCAGTGGGACAAGGAAGAATGTCAGGTAGAATGGGAGGCATATCGGGCGTGCCTTTCGGTATGCTCAGACCTCTCTGTCACGCCAGGTTTTCAGCAAAGGACATAAAGATCTTTAGGAGGCTTTTGATCGTAGGCTATCGTTGAAAATATCAGAGTAGTGGTGCCATCGGTCAGTAGAAGTATCGGACTTTCTACCATATAGCTTGTAGATAATGTGAGTAGCTAGTGGTTTGGCGTGGATACCGATTATCTAGTAGAATGAGGAAAGAAGATAGATTTGTCTTACAGTTGACGCAGTTCATCTCATCTGCCATTTTGGTTTTGGGCCAACCTTTGTATTAACTGATACTGAATGCGACTTGCTTCTTGTTCCACATCATCCATATTAGTTGTATCGAGTGATCTACAATGAATGCAAACAATTTCTCTACAAGCTAAGGAGACGTACCGTGTGGTTTGCATGGTGGGGGTTGCTAGCAGAAGCGGTTGGAAGATCGTAACCTCAGTCATTTACTGAGAGTTGAGACCGCTATGCATGCTTCCGACAGGAAAGGCTGACAATAAGGGAAGTCAGTTGGCTACCCAACATGGATGTGAGTTTGATGCATCACTTTCAGCTTAGTACGTTTGATTTTTCCAACGTACTGCGCTTATCACTTTCTAGCTTTGTACACTTCGCATCAGCTAGTGTTGATTTCAAGCCCTTACGTATCAGAAGTCTGTACTCAGAGATGTCTTTTCTGTCCTTCTGATGATAGTAATGGCTATGAGCCACAGGTGCATTTCAGGCAAAAGCAGGGAACTGTGGTCTGTAAAGAAAAAACTTTCTTCCAGTTTTACCTCTCAAGCATTGAATTAGGAACCCATAGGACACGGTTTCTAGGAAGGAGGTACGGTATGTTGTGTTATGTAGTTTACCTCACCACCGTACCTGTAGAATCCCTGTAAACCTGTCAGATAAGTGTAGGAAGAGGATGTTAGTCAACTTTTGCTTCGGTATGTTTTCATAGTTGAAGAGATCTATCTATGGAGATGGTTATGGATCTATTCACTACCAGATCTTCCTACCTCTTTTGTTACCTTTTGTATGTGTTGCAGAATCAAAGGTTCTGGACTTTCAGTGATCACTTGGAGCCTTATAGCTAAATAAGGTGCTTAAGGTACAAGATCGTGTCTAATTACATGTTTGGACTTCTGTGATGGCAGTGTTACAGGAAGAGAAGGTTACAAGCTTAAGAGTAAGCAGTACGTGTATATCAACGTTGGAGTTAGTTCATTTGTACAGTAACTTTGTAAAGTATCTGGAAGTTGCCCCCTTTGTCCAAGCAGGAACTTAGAAGAGAAAACGAATATTTTTTTTGTCAAAGGTCTTGGAGGGCGGGGAATATTCGAGATTTTCGTTTTTGCTGTGTTCCTATCTAAACCACGATGATAAAATGACGGTCTTCAACGGTTAACATTCGTGTCATACGTTCAAGCAAACAGAATGGCTGTGGAGATTGAAACCAGTCAAGTACACAGGGAGGGCACAGCTGACTTTTGACAAGTATCAAGAGTATGGAGTTCCTGGTGTAAGTTTGCAGTACACAAGGTTGACCACATGGTTTAGTGAATCTGAAAGTGTGGAAGTTATTGACGTGCCAGATTTCACCTTTTAGAAGCCGGTTTTGACGACATTAGTTCCCTTTTGATGACAATAGAGAGGACGGCATAAAGATAGTTCTACGTGGCATGAGCTTTGTCAGGTGGAATTAATTTGGGGTCCCACCGTAGTATCCTCATTCACCACGCTGTAGGCTATCCTTTGCGCTTCTCTTGAAGTAAAGTCTACGACGATGATGATTCTCCTCTTGTTTCCCATTATCGTCGTGTCATCCTCCGGTGGCTTGGGGTTCATGACGTTTTGTCTTTTTCCCCTAACATACTGAGATCGCTTGGGAGAAGTCTCCTCATGGTGGAAGTTTTCTTCATCCGCACTCGAAATGTTCTGTATCTGAGTGGTGAATAACTGGTGGAAGTTACTGTTTTACCCGCTTACCATGACATATGAGTGGTGAATACCCTCGACGTACTTCATGACTCATGATGAAACAAACGGATGCGACTTGTTTTGGCAGAAGCTCTTCAGTTTAGTGACTAGTGTGACGTTATGTTGTTCGTTTGCTTTCCCAGGGGTAGTTAGTCGTCCTAGCCGAATCAATGATCATGCTAAGAACTTCGCCCCCACTATTCTGGTATAACATAACAAGTCAAGAGCAGGAATCATCCGAACGTTGATGGGGGAAACTTTAGTAAAAAAACTACTTTTATATCCCTCATCGTAAAACGGATAATTAGCACTCAGATAACTGCTACTGTTGTTAGTAAAACATCAGTGTAGTAAACAGATCCAGTAAATGTCTTAATTCTAAAACAATATTTCATAAAGGGTTCAGTATCATATTAATTAAACTAGCGGTTAATATTTGCCAAAATAGACTGAACTGAGATAGCATTCTTATACTCACAAATATAATACTAACAGTAGAAGATATATGGAGAAATGTTCAATCAATTATAGAAATTCTTTTATTTTAAAACACTAGAAGCTAAAAATGGAAACAGTGGTACAAGCCAAATGAATATTAAGTAATTTTATGATTTTATTACTATTCATCGTTAATAATTAATAGGATTTACTAGTAATTAATACAGGTATATAATAAAATATCAGTGCCTTTTCTCTCCTTTGTCATTTTGATATGATTTTTGTCAGTATATATTTCTTTGGGTGGCTGCACCTATTTTGTTTAAAAAGTAGAAAAAATAAAATAAAAATAGAATTCAATACAAGCGAGTTGCATTGTAGCTATAGGCTCCATTCTTAAATGAAAAGGAGTTCCACAATAGTTCCAAACAATTTAATAATCTTCTAGTGACCTTATTCCTTAGAAAGAAGTTCTCAAGTTTAATTATGTCTTTCGTCTATATTTTACAACTAATAATGTTACTCATTGTCCAAAGTTTATATCCATGCCAATAACTCTATACGATAGAGCCAGAAATAAAAAGAAAATTAACTATGAAAATTATCCAGCGTTTGAAGGATTTTGTAATTCAAAAAATTTATTCCTTGCTAATGCAGTGCTCTAATCTTTGAAGTTCTACTATTTGTACTATTCTGCACCTTAAAATTTACAGCACTGGCAGTATACAATGGTACACGGGTACTGCAATTTTCGGAGAAAACAGTAATTTTCCCCGCACATTAGCTAACCCCCAAATAGTTTGAACCCATGCAAGTAAAAAGTGAGTAACAAAGAGTGGTGACATGTATGCTACTTGGTCTCGTCTTTTCCCGGAAGTGCAACTTCTATGCATATTGGTTTGAGAAGTTATCTTCACACGTCGAGAATGGCAGACCACTCTCTAGTATAGGGTATCACGCAATTAGCCCAGCAAAGTACACAGTGAGAATCAATTAGGGGCCGAATGTGCGCTCACAGTGCAGAGCGGAGTTAGCGAATTGTTATAGCCTGTAGTGCGAAGCACGTTTCCAGAATAGGTTCCCCTCGATATGTAGTCGAATTCGAGTAGACAATTACAAGAGAACAAATGCAATATGCTTTCAAAGGCTAAATGCAGACCCCAATGCAGAAATGAAAACAAACTAGATTCGTGTACTGCAATGTTGAAAGAAGCGAAGGTATGAAATCAAAACGTAGATACCGTCGAACCATAGAATCCATTACAAGAAACGAAGGCTATCCCAGCAGAACGTAGATACCGATAAGTACAGAATCTAATGCAGGAGTGGAGGAGCACGGATCTAGCGAGTGAATAGAGGAGAAGGAAGACAGAGGTAGTAAAAGAAGAGTCTTGTATTTGCCCTTCCATCACTGATGCACTTAGGTACTGAGTAGTGTACACCCAAGAACCTAATTACCACAATAAGCACTCGGAGCATGCAGCAGAACACACTCCCGTCGCATGCACCTCAACCTCCTCTCAGATTTCATCAGCAACCAACAGAGAGGGTTAGCCCGTAGATGAGTTAGAATAGTGGTCAATCAGATGAGGACTTAATCGACTCATTAGGGCCTTATCGGTCCAGGAGTTTCTGTTCAGTTCCGGGACATCTGAGGGATTTGAGAAGTTAGCGAATGTATATAACCCAGGTGAGGCTAAGGGGAAATGTGAAGGGAAAACACATTTTCATTTCCTAGAGAGAAGACAAGACAAGTACAAAATGCGATGCCTAACGACCTGAGCGAGAGAACAACTATAACTGTAATATAGAGCGATAAGACGAAAAGCAGAGTGCATGAATGGCAAGTTATCTAGATAATGATAAACATATAAGGAAAGAAACACAATATAGATCATGATAAACATATAAGGAAAGAACACAATATGCATAGTCTGGAGAAGCAATCATGAAGCATCCGGGAATAATCGAACCAGCATTTACAACACCAGATTGTCAACCATGAAAAAGGTAGAGATTAGAGGCAATTCTCCCAACAAAGTCACGGACACAGCTGTAGGTAATGAGTACACTGGCAGTACAGATACCATCTGACAAACTGCACCAACAAAATTGAGAATCCCTCATAGAAGTGGAATTCAAGTTATGGGCGGCTCAAATTGTGAGTGTGACAAGGTTGGACCGCTACCTCTTACCAAGCCAAATCATCTTCGAGAGTATGGAGTCCATAGCCGTGGTGCTCGAGTGGTGAGCTTCCGGTCAAGTTCGTATCTTCTCATCTGGACCTTCCAGTCAGTATCCTTATAGGTTTCTCACTAGATGGCATCTCTCATAAAGCAACAATCCGATGAAACAGACAATTTTGAAACGCATTTTTCAAGATTCTGAGAACTAAAACGCTTTGATGATGCATCATATATGAGGTATTAAAGCTGCAAACAGCAACCACAAGGTACAGATCTTGTCTTTCAGATTAGGAAACGTAGGAGAATACCACACAGATGCATTAGAAAAACCCAGCAAAACAAAGCACATCATATGTTATTAAAACCTTAAACCATGGTTCCGCTGGACCGAAATCTGATTGGACGACATGAGTATCACTAGATAGATGACGGGAAACTGTGCAGAAACTTCCACGTGATTTACTATTAGGCTATGCCAAGGGAAGAAGCTTGCTTCCTAGAACGACATCTGTACAGAAGAGGCAACTTCATGAGTTTCCCTGGAGTCTAATCCTGAAACCTGAAAAGATGAGAATGTAAACCTGAGACTATCTTGGTGCCACAAAGACTGTTAAGTCACTTATTCTTTGTGTCTACTTTAGGGAATCGTTTCCCTACTCCTGAGTTACTGCCAACTTGTGTGACGGGTAGAGGAGGCTAAGTGGGAAGATGTATTGACTGTACACGGTGATAGTACCCATTTTCATCGTACACGAATCTCTGTGATAAATGAGCTTCCTGAATGACAAACTCTCCCCACTTCCAGTCACCATACTGCTCCAGTATCTCCGTCGCATCGAACGGTATGCGTCTCCCAAACCTATGATTTTTCTTCACAGTCCGATGGGTGGTGTTCATCAAGGTCGCATGAAGCTTTAAGGAATGGCCGATATCCTTCTCCATTACAAGGCCAGATTCAACGTATGCGTCAATCAAAACCTGGCAAGCCTGCAACAGTCTCGTCTTCTCCGCAGAGTCTTCAACGCGTGCAAAAAGAACGTGGGCCTTTTCCGGCTTCCCTTTCATGGTTTCAACGCCTTTGAAATCAAGAACTGTGGGTCTTCCTTCCAAGGCATCATGAACGGCGGCCTGGACTTTCTCCAACACTTCAGCAGCCTGCTGGACACGTTCTCCATTCCACAGCTTCAACATCAAAACTGTCAAGTGGAAAGTGCGCGGCTTCACGAATATAGACTTATCAATGCCTGATTTGTTAGGAGTAACTTTGACCTCAACAACCCCTTTCTCCATATCTGTAACCTCAGCCTTGGACACACTCTCCTCCTCAAGGACGCCTTTCTCTATATTCAGAAAGGACCTTTTCTTCGTATCTGGAGTTGAGGCCTCCGGACTTTCCACTTCATCCATAATAGCGTCCTTCTGGTTCTCAGTCTCCAAAATGTCAAGCTCCGGACATTTTACCTCACACTGAAGAACGCTCTTCACCTTTTCGATATCACTGATTTCAGCCTTCGGGCTTTTCACCTCCTCCCCATTGACGGCAGCTTTCTCCTTAGTCTTATTTGAAATGCCTGACTCACCTCCACCAGATGAAGTTGCTCTAGTCGGTTGATTCCGAGCTAAGATCCTCTCCTGGAATTGCTGGACTTGCTCCAAGAGATCTGGGTGGCTAGCCAACGGCAGCGAAATGAAGTGAGTATACTGCAGTTTACTCTGCACGGCCTCGTCTAGGATACGCTTGATTTGCTTTTGGGCAGCTTCAATTCCAGTCTCAGTGCCTGTGATTGTACATCCAGATTTGGAAGTTTTTGCTTCGTGGGTGGAGGGAATCTTAAGCTTCACTTTATTGTCTTTCTCTATCTTCTCTTTCGTGCTCCCTCCTTTGCCAACAAGGAACCGAAGCAACATTGCATCTACATGCACTTCCTTAGTCACGCTCTCCTCCGGGGCCACTTCCTGATCAGCTTGTTTTGCAGAATATATCGAGTCTGTTGTTGGTCCGCCATTTGGGTCACCCGGAGAATTAGTTCCCTCGTCATTTCCCGCTGCCTTTGGTGTCGTCTCAGCATCTGTACTGCAAACCTCTGCCGCAGTTGACACGTCTCTGACTTTTGGCTTCTCTTTCCATACCGCCAATGCTTTTCCCAAATCCTTCAATTCAAGCTTCTTCGTCTGACTCATAGCGGAAACAGCAGAAGAACAAAAGTATTGAGGAGCCCGCAGCTCCCGGAACCCTACTACAACTACTGATGATGTGGAGAATTTTCCGTAGAGACCACCACTAAAACGCTGTATTTGAAAGTTGCGGTAAGAAACCGAGCCCACATCACAACCTCTGAGTGTTTCAAGGAGGGCGCTCGAGGAAGAGTACCTTGCACCTGCTCCTGCTCCTGCTCCAACCCTCGATATACTGAGTTGCGTGAATTTGTTCGTAACTCGAGCTTTCTGGCTCTTAAGAGCAGCAGAAAATTCGCAACCTCTGCTGCATCCGGTGGAGACAATTACAAAATTGGAGGCTATGACTCGTCGGAACTGTTCAGACAAGTGCTGATTTATGCATCTTGAGCTCATGTCGTGAGCCCCCTCTCACTTATAAATGAAGCGCACACGGAATCCAGACAAAGGCAGAGCGAGCAAATACGACCTACCTCACCTCAAGTGGGTTCTTCAATATTGAGAATTCGAATCAAAAGAGCATTTTGGCCTTCCTCAATCCGAGCTGAACTCCAACTGTGATCGAGCCATCAACCAAAATGTAAAATCAAGATCCGACGTCTCCTTCATTGCAGCGCGCCTCTTTCAAGTCTGACCTCCGACAAGCTTGGACAGGGTATAGTTCCTCGCTCGAGAGCACCAGAGCTGATGATTGTCCAATGCTGGGACTAGCGTAACTACACGAACCGAGTCCGAGTCTCCGAGGAAAGTGTGCACACACGGCAAAACCCGATTTTAAAAGCGTTCGTGTGTTACAAGCTCAGCAACATCATCCGCTTTCCTTTTCTACTCTTTGCTTTTGCTTGTGGTCGTGGACCTTGAGACCCGGCACGCATCAGCGCTGGTCGGAAATTCCAAACCCCGAGCAGATGGTGTCCTCCCTACTCCTCCGATCCCGTGCGTGAATCTGAACCAAAACCCTCCAATGCCTCCATTCACGATGCTACCATTCCACCCAACCCGAGAACGAATCATGATCTACACTGCCGCGCTGTTTAGGAGCGCTGCCCAGGATGAAGTTACGTGCGCCCTGCAAGAGCCCAGTTTCCGAAGATGCTGTAGCTGTCTAAATGTGATTTGTTGATGGCTGTTTTATCCAACAGTTTCTTCCGGGATGTGTCCGTGTAGCTAAACTCACTTCTGGGTCACATTCTGTGGGACTCCCATGTCCTCCCTGTTTCGTTTTTCAGTCATCATCATCGATCAGTCTGTTCGGTTCAGGCAAGGAAGGCAGTAGACTGTCTTGGCTTCCGGTTCCGGAGTCTAAGAGGTTAAAAGGAGAATACCGGATGCAAGTAGTAGATTTTGGATCTATGACCGTCTACTGAAAGTTACAAGTATATTTATTTTTGATGTAATCCAGTCCACATACAGCATTTGCGTGTACAAGGGCCATAGCGATGTAGACAGTTGGCGGAGGCCATTAACTCTTGACGCTAATAATAAAAATATTTATATGTGGAAATCAATATTAAGCTTCGTTGACGCTGAGATGTATAACTTCAAACAGCGTATAGGTATCGCAAACGCGGAACCGGACGAGATGTAATATAGCAGCTGGATAATAGTGAAACCTAATCAAATCTAACGGTTCTATGGTTTTTTTTATTACAATTTATTTTCTTCCGTCTATATTTGCTGTGTGATCGGTTCTCGTGCGACGTCCGTGATATCGTTTTTCTTAGGAGCAGCGATGTAGATCTTCTTTTCTCTCACATTCTTGCGGACCCTGCGTTTTGACGGAGCGTTTGCTACGTGGGGGCATGGGGGCGTTTTTCTGCTTGGTTGCTGCTGGCTATCGTCTTGTCTCGTTGCTGGCATCTCGATCTCGCTGCTGCCGTCTCTTTGCTTTTGCCAATCAGGGTTCTTTGCCGAAGCATACTTTTCGTCTTGCTCTTTGGCTGTAGCCGTGGCATTTTGACGGACCGCTTGCTGGATGGGGCGGTTTACAGCTTCTTTGCTTTTCACCGTATCGTTTACAAGAAGCGGTTGCTGGATGGGGACGGTTTTCGGCTTGCTTCATTTTCACTCGATCACTTACTTCTCTTCTGCTTGTCTGCCGTATGTCTTTGTATCGTCTCGTTTGCCGTCGCTCCATCTGATATTGCACCTGACTCTACTACTTTTCTCGCTGTGTGGATGGGAACTATGATTGTGCGAGATTGGAGTGCTTCTGGTTTGGCCGGCGACTTCTTGTCTATTTGCAGGATTGGTTGCTTCCTCTGCTTGACTGCACTGCCGTTTGCACTACACTCGATTATCATCGGGACGGTTCGTCAGCAGGCTTTCTGTGGGAGCACGTGTGTTGTTTTCAGCTAGCGGTTGCTGGATGGGGGCTGTTCGTCGTCTATTTGTCACTCTCGAGTGTTGGCTTCGTCTTCGTCTTAGCGGGATGTTGTGGTATACTTTGGAGGATTGGTTGCTTGGGAGGTCACTACAACCATTAGTAGGAGTTACGCAGACTCCAAAGGAAAAAGAGTGATCTCATCCGTACCTGTCGTAGAACCTTTCTACATTGATGTTGATACTTATTGTCTTATAAGAGTCATAGTTCATAGGTTCAAAAAGTCATCCATTCAGAACAACAACTACAATTCCAAGTACATCAACACAACAAGAATGAAAGCCAATACGGTCGATGCATCTACATAGTGGGTTCGAGTCTGAATTGCATCCTCCTTTCACGTTGCCGCTTTCTTTCTCGTCGTCATCTTCTATCAGATCGACTTCACAAATTTTTTATCACGCGTTCATAGCCGGCTCAATAGTGCAATATGATAAGATCGCGGAGTTTCATCATGTAGATGAGAGATAGTGGAATCTACAAAGACTTCTTGTTGCTAGTAAGTGTGTATGTGTGTGTAACGCTTGGTTCGCGAGCCAAGCTAGAAAACTTGCTTTGAGAGAATTCTGCAAGACAAAAGTATATGTATCAAGGAGAGGGATAGTTACACTGGGCTTCTAGATAGTGGATCTAGTCTCCGATTTAATAGGAAGAACTAGATCAAAAAGAGGATGAAAGTTTTGTTCTGTCAAAATTTGACATGTGTTTAGTAACCTCTGATGCTCTCTATATCCATGGCAAACTACCAGTGATATGATAGATCAAGGCAAGAATGAATCCGCCTATCAACCAAGTTGAGATTGATAAATTCACCACGAAGAGTTTTAGGCTTGTTCTTCAAGATGATGATGATCATCCATAACCTTTGATTCCTCTGTTTGATCATCTTACCAATAAACGTGAAGGAAACAAGTTGTTCTCACCAAAAACGTATTCTAGTAAAATAACCAATGTCGGGGAACGTCTGAAACCTACTTGTGAGAATCTTGACGCCAAATAGAAACCTCATATGTCCTCGAAAGTTCAACAGTTTGATAAGCATTGTCCACCATCAGAACATACGTTGATGAGTGTCTTGAGCAGGTCAATTTCTTTAATAGCACTGAGATCCCATTGTCACAAAATGGAAAAATAATATGATCTTGTCGTTTGAAAATAAGCAAGGACAAGTAGGAAAAAATTGAGAAGGCATAGACTACAACATTCAGCTTTAACCATAGGATACAAATTCGATAAAGAAATGAGACAAGGGAAGTGTATGTGATTGTTTCCCGCGACAAAGTGTATTCAGTACACATATGTTCATTTCTGAATCGCTCATGCTCAGATTTTCTACAAAGAGAGAAGAATGGTAAACCATGTCTGCCATGCAACATTTATATTGGGTTTATCTGATTCTAAAGAAATTCATAATAGATATGATACATGCGTCCACACATAGTTTAGAGAAAGCGAGACTAGTTGTTGCAACATGATTTAGATTCTTCATATCATCTATAGATTTTGTATTGTAGATCGGGATCAATTGTCAAATAGAATCCACGATCTTCTTTACATATATTAACTGCAAGTTTCCAACAGATTTATAAACGCTTATGTTGTTCAACGGCTACATTTTTTTAAGTCATCTTTTTAAGCCATGTTCAAGTCATTAAGCTTCAACATGGGAATCCGAGACTTTTCTCGATGATCGACAGATGGGTCAACATCAAAATAGTTCTGAATGTGTAATACTGATACATATACTGATGGTTCTTCGCTGCATTACAGCACAAACGAGAGAGATTTGAACATTTTATCGGAGGCATTAACTGTTTATACTTACTGTGTAATCTGAATAAAGATAAAACCTTCGGGTTCTTTAGTATCAAAGTCTCATTCATTGAGACGATACTCGAGTCAATGTATGGTATTATATAGAGTAAAATATTGTGTATTTATGTGTTGGCTATTTCTAGAGAGACTTATGACTTAAGTAAATTGTCTATTTAAATACATGATTACTTGTAAATGATTTTAAGTTATACATATTTCTATAAAAGCGATCATTAGTTCACTGAAAAGAAGTCCTTTTATGGGAAGTAAAATGGACTCAGTAAATAACACTATTACGGATCTGTCAACTTTGTAGATCGATATTATACTACTATTGAACTCTTGATTTTTGGTAGTTCTTACTGGTAATATTGTTTTACATGATTTTACACGGTAATAGTTGCATTGGATCAACAAATTAAGCTTAAAGACCCCGAATCAAATCTAGGTTTAACTAATCAGAATTGGATATCAGAAGCCATCACAACATATGAGATAAAGTCTATAGCAAGCTTTACTCCTATATAACTCTCGATTATCGAAACTCATACAATATTGGATATTCTATCAAAATATAAAACACTCTTTTTCAGTGGTTTTCAGTTGTCATCATCGTGCATTGATCTGAACTCGTAACAAAACTCATGATTTGTAATTGACAATCGAGGTCTCGCTCATCAAGACTCATTCATTTAGACTTCAATATAGTCTGGTGGAGTCTAAAATGCATCTTCTTTTCATCTTATTTCTCGTATTCGTGAACTATAAACATGAAAACTGTGATATTCGTAATGTAACTCTCGACGTTGAAAGAATGTACTCTCGATATTTGACATTTGAGAATATATGAATCTTCTTATCGACAGAACTACATATCGTATGTCGTATGTCTTGTATGCCGAGTGCGCTTCCTCGATTGTATTGTTGTTTTTCCTCACTAGAACCATTGTTATATGTTCATACAACATCAGACTACCAATATTTCATTATCTTTGAAAAATTTTGGGTTAACTTAATTCAGACAGTGATCTATAGTTGTCTATACTATCCTAGAGAGAAGTATCAAGTCTTCGTATATAACATGTTGTTACATACACAAATTAGCTATGAGAAGTTCAATTTAAATTTAACAAAAATGTTCATGTAAAAGTTGGTTAGTTCTAATTTATAGTTTAGTTAAGTTAAAATGAGAAGTGAAATAACCTAGTAAGAAATACATAACTTATGTAGAGTCCTAATTATAGTTGAAGTTTAGAAGATAATTTAATTTATACTGATAAACGAATGATAAGTGTTAAGTTAGATGGAAATTATGAACATTACAAATCTTTTTAGATCAAAACCGAATAAAATGTTCATGCATTGTTGATGTCATCATGCTACTAGATAACCTTATACTTTGAAACAGGTTGTATTATGATGAACTTCATATTTTATGTATTGACTCAAATTGAATTGAGTGATTAATCCTTATATGTCTTAGAAGCAAAGCACAGATATTAAGCTCTAATACATCAAGATCTCTCTTTTCAGATGCGTGTAGTAAGCAGAGGAATCGCACAACATACTACTATTAAAGAGATATCATCCTCACCCTAAGCACAAGCTCTAACATAATTTTCCAAAGACATCAACCTACTACGAAAACCTTTGTGATGCAGCTCTAAAGCCTCCTGGAGAGAGAAAGTCAAGACAAGATCTTTCTTTTCGGATGCGTGTAGTAAGCGGAGGCACTGCACAACATGCTACTATTAAAGAGACATCGTCATCGCCCCTAAGCACAAAGTATAACATAATCTTCCAAAGGGATCAATCAATCTAATACGATAATATTTGTGATGTAGCTCTAAAACCTCGTCTTGGACGAAGAGTCAAGGAGGAGATTTGAACTCTAGACCTTTGGCTTCTCAAGAGATGCCCTAGCCTTGAACAAAAAACACATTACATGTTTCAGTAGTTGTTATGATTTTCTCTCATATTTGTTCTTCGTTATAGTCTTGTCATATTTTTCACTTTTGTCCATTGAAAGAATATTTGGTTCACATGATAAAATCTCCATATATTCGATAAGATGATTTTATTTCAAGAATTATTTTTATATTTTTAATCATAACATCATATATATCATTGTATATCAGAATTTGTTATTCTTCATATATAATTAATTTTATAAATTATATATATCCTCACACATATATACTTATATATCATAAATATGTACACATCAACTCTAAATTAAATGTATAATAAAAAATATATAGATAAAATAGATAAAATTATATTTAAATTTTATGTATGTTAAAAAATGCTCATCTAATTTATTTAGTACATTATTCTATCATAACAACATATTAGCATAAATAAATAAATATTTATTTATTTATTATTATATTTTTAATATTGATGATATTAAATATTTTGACAAAAAATTAACCCAAGGTGCTGTATGCAAATTCTGAAATTCAAGAATTACTTGTATCAAAAGATGCATAACACTTACAATCTTATTGCATAAGAAACATCTTGTTTTTTTTGGGCCAGAACGTGCGATGTCCATATGGACAAGGTAAGTGCCGACATATCTCTCGCAAAACGCGAATTCGAATGCACTGCAACATACATCACATGTCAAAACCAGAAGAATCTTTTTCAAATCCAAAAGGATCAAAAAGTGATCCGCATCTCTGGTTCATATCTGGACTGGGTCCGATGACAGTCTCCGAGATACACAAATCCAAGCCGGATGTCACTGACTCGTATATTCATGACTGCACAACAAATAACGCGGTGAGTGTGATCCTCACTCTGGTATCTTAGTCATAACACGGGTTGATAAAAGCTCTCTTGACTTGGCGGCCCGGCCGGGCTTTCACTTCGGAGAGGGAGAGGTCTGAACTTGATGACTGCACTTCGTGCCTGCGAACTGTTGACGTAATTTGGTCGTTGGCTGTGCAGGTTTTCGGCGGACCACGTATGTGCCATCGTTGTACTGTATAGAATCAGTATGCGCTAGATGCTCGATGGGAGATTCTTTCGGTGCCTGGTTGTAACTTTTCTACATCTCGGTAGGATCTTTTCGACCGTACTGAAAGGTTTGAAATGGATGGAGTTCTCTTTGAGATAGCAATGTTGAGTATGGAAGAATGAAGCTTTCCTTGTTCCTGTCACAGTGTTGTGCTGTTCTCAAATGAGGATTTGAATCGGCCACTGTGTTAGAAGGAAAAAGAAGAATCAGGACGAGGTTTGTTCCAGTGGAGTGGGGAAGATGGACAGTGCCCTGAGGAGATCGGGCTTAGACCCGCAATGCAGGGTTCCTGGCTTTCTTTCTCGTTGTGGTAGCAGTAATTTCCGCTACCATCTGGCCACTGCTTGGAGATCCGGTCGTCCAGTTTGTTTTACTCTCCAAGGTCAAGGACTTACGAGATTACACCGACGACTAGCTTTTACGCCTCAAGCGTCTCACAAGACTTCTTTTGAGCTCCATAGTACGTTTGGTCGCAGAACATATGAAGGGAAGAGCGGAAGAATTGCACTAATTTCGACAAGTAGACTCTCAAATTACAGGGTTAGAAGGTGGGCGCGCAGAAGGGGAGGTTTAGCCTCGAATACTTTGGCGTCCTCATTTCCTTCTGTCACTAAGACCGAGAGAACTCTTACTCTACCACTGGACTACTACCAGGTGTGTATTGCATGCTGTCGCGTTTATATTCATTCAATACCATGAGTGTTGCGGGTGCAAGTCTTGAAGTCTTGCTGGCCTCGCGCCTTTCAGGCTTCTGCTCTACGTATTTTGTATTTTGTGAGTAGCTTGTGTCTGACTGTGCATGAGTTGCGATTGAAAGTGAAATTCTACGCATCTACTCAAGGTCATATAGCAGTAGCGGATGCTGTTTCTAATACGTAGAATGCGTGTCCCATTTTTTACTGTTCCCAGGTGAAGCTTCTAAATAGAATTATCCTTGCTCCATAGTTCAGAACTGCAAGCACCAGTGTCGTTGATGCCATTTTCAAGAGCGACTGTAATTTTTGGTTGTTCCTTTTGAGCCTATATTGGTTTTCTTTGCGAGAAACGGTTACTGCTGGCTTATATTAGAATACTGCAGATTTTGGGAGCTGAAACTCATTTCTTAGCGGATTCCATCGTCCGATCTTATGAAGCACGACTTGCACATCCGCCTAAGGAAGGCTTTAGCCAAGAAGCTCTTGTTGCTCGTTTGGAGATCTTGCGAGGGGCTCGTGACACATTGGCAGAACCTGAGCTGCGAGGAGAGTACAACCAAGGCCTTGTGGAGGATGAAGCGGACACGTTGATGGTTGACGTTCCTTGGAGTAAGGTGTATACAATCGTTATTTCAAAAGAGACCCTCCCTCCCCTTTGTTGAATTCAGTCTGTAATAAATTTTTCATCCTATTAGTAAGCTGAACGTCTGTTGCTCCAGTGATTTCCTGCTAAAGGTTCTGAATGTATGTCACGCAGGTGTCGGGGGCCCTCTGTCTCCTCCAGGAGATTGGAGAGATGGAAGTCGTCTTGCAGGCTGGTCAATCTTTGTTGGAGGAACGTTTGCCAAAGACTATGCAAAGGGATGTTGTGTTAGCCATGGCACTAGCATATGTAGAGCT
Source organism: Asterella californica (assembly GCA_036924285.1). Lineage (NCBI taxonomy): Eukaryota > Viridiplantae > Streptophyta > Marchantiopsida > Marchantiales > Aytoniaceae > Asterella > Asterella californica. The sequence continues at coordinate 20,719,244 of JAYKYS010000008.1, forward strand.
TTCTCGCGAGGCAATGGCTGAAGCCTTGCCGACTGTTGTTCGTAGTTGTGATCTTCTGGAGACTGCGCTGAAGCTTCTTCAGGTGAATTATCCTTACTCTATGTGCCTTAGTTATTAAGTATTGGGTGGTACGTGTATCACCAGTTTTGCCCCGGAGTCTAAAATTTCACTGGAGCCGTAGGGCATATCAGAAGTATTCCATTTACTTTGTGTACCAATATATATTCCTTTTTCCTTGTCTGCATACTTACACACCGTGACCTCATAAAGAGACGTGTACTCATTTCACCTCATCAGTGTGAATGTCTTGTCCTGTCCTACCATTTGTGATGTCAATATGTTGGGAAGCAACAGCTGGATTACGGTTACGTTCTTCTCCAAGTTAATGGGGCTCAAATCTACAAGGCAGCGAAGTCGCTATAACTTCCCCCGGGAATATGTTAGATGTTTCACTTGTCGAGTTTCCTTCAAGGTTATCCATTGGTTCCCGCGCCTCATCCGGGGCAAAAAGTCTAGCCTGCCCGTAACCGTCCCGAGTGGCTGTTACTAGCTGGTTTCAGCTCGCATCTGTTTTAACAAGGCTTTAGCTAACTCCTCATTCCCGGGTATTTGCGACTCAGGAGTTTTGCCAACCCGCCCCGCAGAGTCTGCTTCGCTTAGTGATTTCTGAAGATCTTAGAAGTGTATAGGTGCGCGTTCTGTCATGACGTGTTGACTAGTTTGGAACGAATGACGTGGTCTTCTGTATGAAAGCGAAGACAAGTGGTCCTTATCCTTTTCTGCTGTCTTTTTCTGGATCGATGAGAAGCTTCATGCCAGAATGATTGCATATTGTACACTCATGAACTTTAATTCTTGTATACGCTGGGGGGAGATAGTGTACAAGCGGTACGGTTCTTAACTTAGGCTATGCTGGTTTGCGCCTTCCCGTATTACACAGATTATAGTATTCAGATGTTGACTATGTAAGCTTTACTTTCAGGAAGAAGGAGGAAGTAGCTTAGCACCAGAACTTCAGGAGCAGATTGAAGAGACTCTGGAGGAGTTAACACCACGGTGCGTTTTGGAGTTGCTTTCTTTTCCATTAGACAAGGAAAATGCCTCACAGAGGGAAGAAGGTCTTCAGGGTTTGCGAAGTATTTTATGGGCTGTGGGCGAAGGAGGTGCTGCTGCGCCAATTAGAGGTTTTACTCGTGAGCAGTTTATCAAAGATTCATTCTCTTACATGACATCATCTGAACAGGTATGTTTTAATTCCACAAATTTGTAAGCAGTCCTCTTTTGACCTAGATTTGAAGCATTCATGTAAGGCGGGCACGGATTCAACATGACATATTGCAGAGAGCAATACTGTACATATACAGAGCGTAATGGTACTAATCGCTCGCTCTGCAGTATGTTACTCTTTCTCCGGAATTACATTCTTACATTCTGGGTTTGAATCCTGTTTTGAATTCAGTGTCTATTAACTGTAAGTGGGTAGATGTTCCAGTTCGCTGCTAACTACTGTACGGACCTATGATTCTGGATCGATTGAACTTACCTCTTTGTCTTTTACGGGATTGTAGTTCGATTTATCTTGTCTAAATTGTTGTGATGCTGGATTTTATACGGCAAAAGTCTTACACTGGGCTGTCCTGCTTACGTTGCCGCAGGTTGCTTTGTGGGAATCGACCCCGGACAACGTGCCGGCAGAGAGCTTTGAAGTTTATGCTGTTGCTCTTGCCCATGTTGCAGAAGGTTTCACCTCGAAGAAACCGGTACTTGTGGTCAAAGCGGATGAGCTCTTTTGGCAGTTGCAAGCCTCACTGGAATCTGACGGCAAACCAGGTGGTCCGCTGGAGCATAGTCTTGAGAGAGGCATGTGTTGGCTTCTGATGGGGGAGGTCGACCAGTCAATGGCATGCTTAGGGTTGCAAGATGGGGCGGAGCAGTACAGGGATCCTGCGGTGATAGAGTTCGTGTATGCGCACTCACAGGGAAGTGACGATGGGGATTTGCTTCCCGGATTGTGCAAGCTTTTGGAGACCTGGTTGGGCGAGGTGGTGTTTCCCACATTCCGAAATACAGAAATTTTACAAGTTAGGCTGGGTGATTACTACGATGATCCTGAGGTCATCAATATACTGGAGCAGTGGGAGACAACAGCAGGTGGATCTTCGACAGCTCTTTCAAGAATCGGTGCAGCACTAGATAGTGTTAAAGCAAGCGCTATACAAACACTTCAAAAGGTATTTCTTCGTGGTGAAGGGACAGGAGTGAAGGAAACTACCACGTCCAGCTTTTTCAGCCCGGTGGTGGAGCACGCAACGGATTTAACTGAGAAGGATTATGAAAAATATGGATATCAGCGGGGTGCGGGTGGAGATTTTGATGGCTCTGACTTGTTAGGCCCATCAGGGTTCAGAGCAAGTTCCGCGATTAGTAGTTCTAGGCCTCCTGGTTGGAGTGACACCGAAGATGACGGCTTTCCTGCTGCCCCGAAGAACTTGTCTGCACGGCCAGCTGGCCAGGAGGGTTGGTCTTTAGTCCAGATAGCTTGCTCCGGTATAGTTTTTGGGGCTCTGGTCATGATTGGATTGAAGGTACTGCCCTTGCTGTCTGGTTCTTCCAAGGTTGGCCCAAGCTCACCAGCTGCTGCGACTTCTCCCATTTCATCAGGTCAGATGACACGCATCCTCTGCATTAGACCCTGCAACACATGTGCTTGTCTTGCTTGAGTTTTCCGTAGAGTTCTGTTTGTCTTGTAACGTTGTTTGAACAGTTACCTTCTTGCAGCCAGATTACTCGTAATCAGGCAAGTTAGAAAAAGTGACATTGATCGTTAAATTCAGGGGTGGTGGAGGAACGGCAGGCGGTGGATTTCACGAAGATGGACGCAAGACTAGCAGAAGCGATGGTTCGTAAATGGCAGATGGCTAAAGCCCGCGCTCTGGGTTCCAGCCATTCGGTCTCCCATCTGTCCGAGGTAAGCTGATCGTCCGTGCAAGCATCAGAAGAACGTCTGTTTTCGTGAGCTACCGTGTATATATGATTCAGAATGGTCGTAGGCACAGCTGGGGCTAGTGCGAGTACAAGAACTTTTCCTCGAACACTATTGGAAGCGCTTCGTCTTGAATGGCAGGTCTTGGAGGGTAAGATGCTTGAAAGCTGGACAGATCGTGTAAACGAAGTTGCAAGGAACGGCTGGTATTGGGAGTACAGGCTCGTGGGGTTGAATATTGACAGCGTAACTGTAAGTGATGATGGAAGGAGAGCAATTGTTGAAGCAACGCTGCAAGAAGCTGCACGTCTGTTTGATAATAAGAATCCCGAACATAAAGACTCGTATAGAAGCACATATACTACGAGATACGAATTTCAGCACGGTGAGAAAGGGTGGAGGATCACCGGTGGAGTGGTACTTCGTTCATAACAAACACCAGGACACAATGATCTCGAGACATGAACGACGCCAGAGGAGTCTTACAAGACATACAAGCTGAGAAGGTGTTCAAGGATGGTCTCACGTAATCAGAGACAATGCCATGTGACATGTTAAGATACAAGGCATGACCTTCGGTGGCGAGTGTTTGGAGAGTTGATTGTCTTCCTGTCAACGTTGGGGTAACTAACGCACTGCAGCTGTGGTTGAGAATGTGGCGGATGCAGTTGAGCTCCCTTTCCCGGCTGTAAATTCAGGGTCTCTGAAGTCTGCCTCCTGGTGTTGATTCATTCCTGGAGTTGCACATACAATTTTGTCTGTGATTCGATATCCACTTAGGAGCTAAAACAGTGTTGTATATTACTGATTATTGGTTCGTTGACAAGCGCTATTTATTAAGCTGCTCTTAATGTTGTTTTGGCAGCCTAGATCATCGGTGATCTCTTGAGAAGGCATGTCCTCTCCCCATGAGCCAGCGTGACTGTACCATGTGTTTATGAGCTCTTACTTGGCTTCTGATGTAAAAAGTTTTACTTGGTTCGCGGGAAGTTGCAGGGAGGATGTTCTTCTCCTGCCCTACGTTAAGTCTTGTTGTGCACTGATATATCGTCACTGATGTTCCTGTCAAGTGAAGCAGGCCTCATTAATACTCTGCATTTACACTGAAGGGGAGGGGTCAAGGGCGAGGAACTGACTCTACACCCACTCTGGGATTACAAGCGTGTTTAGGGTTGGGACTACGGGAGAAGTATGACACCAGGGTTGCAATGCAAAGGTCACCTTTTTCCTCTGCGCTTGTTTTAGCCGGAGTGCTACTAACAAGAAATCTCAACTTGGCATACGTAATCATGTCTCCGTCGGGTTGATGGTGAGAAGCAAAAAAGAAGATTTGTTTCAAATCTGAATTTGTAGTTTAGAAAATAAATCTGCTCCCAACGTCTTGTAACCTTATCAAATTAAGCTTTGGCCCAAGCAGAAAGAACACAGGGAAGTGAAAGGCGGCCGAACGGACGAATAGAGTTTTAGAAGGGCCATTCACATCGGGGCTAGACGGACGGCAAGTTGACACATGTTTGGCACTAAAAGCGAAAAAAGAGGGAGCCGGAATGAGAATCTTTGGTCCTCACAGTGAATGCATTTTCCTTTGAAGGATGTAGGTCAGGGGTTATTTGTGACTTGGGGTTACAAGTCAACCATGACAAACGACCTGTTCTACATGTTAAAATAAGGGTTAGGGTTAAAGCACATACAGAAATACACAACAACCATATATTTATCATTTGCATTTCGTTTTTTGTGAACAGTAGCTTGTTGGAATCAACATTTTTCGCTTTATAGTTTTATCTTATCTTCATGTATAAGATAAAACTTATGTTTTTATGATTCATATTAGTTTGATGGAGATCTTAGCATTCATGAGGGGAGATTCACGAAGTATTTTATCCATTCGTAAAGGATTCTAGAAAGATAAATTCTCGTCTCTTTTGTATTTTGGAAGGATTTCTGTACGATACAGCATCTTTCGCACGCGATCAATTTGATAAATTATGATTATATATATTATTTTTATAAATTTTGATCTCTAAATATTCTTTTTAAAAACACATATGAATTATTAGACCATATGAAAAGTTCTCTCATTTGTTTTTGTGTTGTACAAGCCACGTGAATGGTCATGGTTTCTCAGTTCTCTTCCCTCGGTATACATTTTCCTCGGTGAAGATGTGAATAAGAGACGGATCAGGCTCCTTGTAGAAGTTCTCAGCACACGGCTGCACACAACAAAGACAAATTGTCTACGATCTACACTACCTAGTCATCTCCACTCTCATGGCTGTAGATTACATCTTTGAGGTTCTTATATCTAGGAATGGTGCTTTAGAATGGAATTTTTCCCATTAATTCCCCCACTGGGGAATTAATGGGAAAAATTCACAATTTGAGATTTATTGGAGTCTAGGATTTATGCGGAGGCAAAAGTGGAACTTCAGATGAGCTCTTCTGATTTTCCTTTCGAAATAACATGCTGTAAAAACGATGCATAATGCCTTTCAATATTTGCTATTCTTTATCAAAATGATCGTTATTGTAAAACATATGCAGCGGCCTTCTGTCCATGTCTGAACGCCTTGACGTCTGGGCATTTGGGATAATGAGTAAGTCTTTTAAATTCAGTCTTGGAAAATTAGTTATTGGTTTTGCTATTAATAACATCCACCTTGTCGAGAAAACCATATGAAAAAAGTCCAAATTAAAATAATTGATATTAATTATTTTATCGATAAATATTATAATAATATTTAACATTGTAATCATTTCAAATATGATATCCTTGATAGTTAATAAAGAATAAAGATTGGATCCGCCGACTGTATCATGTAAGAAGATCCCACTGTACATATATACACTTTTATCATGTTATTAAATTTCAGTTGTTGTTACGCATTTGCATAACTAGTCGTCAGTTTGGCAGAATCTAGAAGAGGACAAGACGGGAAAGGACGGTGAGAATGTATACGGTAGTCGTCTTCTGAAGGCGAGAGGGGTTTCAGTTGTACCTTGTAACGTGCATTGGCATGACTTGCCATGTACAGTTTCCTTGCATATTCACCTTGCATATTCTTTGCATACGCCTCATGTACACTTCAAAGTGTACATGAGGCGTAATTTATGAGCTAATCTTTTTTTTCAGAAAAGTTAGCGATAGATTATTTTTATTTTTCAATAAGATTTTATTTATTGTTGGATAGGTTACAGTTAAATTTATTGTATTTATAGATTTTTAAAGTAAATATTTAAATTTTAGAGTTAAATTTATTTTTATTTACATTCACGAAACCAGCCGCGGATAATTTTAATTTACACTGTAGTATACACACAGAGAAATTGTATATTTTTCTCTGTTTCTTTGAATTAAATTTAGACTTGCATTAATTCACGAAACCAACAACTGAATAATTTAAATTTACACTTTATTTCTCCCGTTTCCTTCACTGTATAAGGCACTTCCCCAAATTTACAATATATTCTCCCTTTTCCTTCACTGTACAAGGCTGTAAGGAAGGATATTCATCTCCTCCATCTTTCGAAGGAGGAGGCAATTTATTACCTAACTCTTCTGTTTAGAAGAATTAGGTAATAAATTAATATTTAAAAAAAGTAATAAATGTAAATGCTTTGACCCTTTGGATTTATACTCTCTGGAGGATACGTCTCCGCGTTAAGCTTATGGGTTAAGACCTGTACGTCTGCTTCTCTTAAGTTATAATCTTATACTGTAAAGAGAACCGACGGTTCTTCTGGATTGACTGTCACTTGATTCACTACCTCGAAGTTGTAACTTTCTATTCTAAAGATTGGCTTACAATTTTTCTGGTTTATATGTTCACTGCCAAATATCCTTCCCCACAGCTTTGTACAGTGAATTCCGTTCTCTTATCAGAAAACATGAAAGTGTTATAAAAATTTATTCTAATAAGCTATTATAGAAAATTAAATTAATTTATAAATATTATATATTAATCAATCTCGGAATAACCAACTCATCCGGAGAGAATTCATAAGTGAAGAGCGGACTGATACGTTCCTGAGGATATAAGTTGAAGATTTTCATTGTCAATACACGTCATTCTGGATAGACATTAATTTATATTCTAACCCTTTTCTTCGGAAGAGTTAGAATATAGATTACATCTCATGTACACTTCAGTGTACATGGGTGAATATCCTCCTTCATGAATGAATATCCTTTCAGCAGTTCACTCTTACCCAATCTTTTATTTGATATATTCGTTCAATGTTATGATTAAAACAGTACATACATTTCACTTATCTAAAATAAATGTATTAACATGACCAAGATATAAATTCATTTGAGAGTAAATCATGCTAGTGAATCTTACTTTCATGTTTATCATTTTTCTTCTTCTTCATTTCTACATAAGTACACTTCCGATGCATATGTATATTCACTTCTCAGTCGAAATGCATAGCCCTCGCAATGATATTGTTATCACGTCTGATTCGGTGTAGTGGGCTACTGGACCCAGCTGTTCTCGTAATCCTTGTGCTGGAGCGACAAGAAGTTACTTCAGAAAGGAGATTTTGGACTTCCGGTCTTTTCCCGTGGTGGTGTCTGTCGGGTCTATGGAGGACATCATCGAACATCTATCTTGTTGAGACTTGGTTCCTCATTTCTGCAATGAAGGAAAGCGCGAAGACTTCTTGAACATCGAGTGTCACTCGGAAGGCTGCGCGCATGATGCCAGAGGGCTTCTGCTGGGAACAGTGTTGGATGAGTCGCTGCTGACTTGGTGCCTCGGATTTGAATTTGATATAACACCTACTTTAGAGGCTATGTATGTTCGCATTGGCGCCTCACGAGAGTTTCTGAATTTTGAGTCTTATCAGAAGGATAATGGGTCCGTCCTCCGCCCTCCGCCATTTCAATATTGTATCATGAGCTGCCGCGACGCTGATATCGGTTGATGTTTTCCTGAGGCCCCGATTTTACTTGACTGCGTTCCAAGTCTTCGAGAGTAGGGTTAGAGAGTTGTAGACAATGGCTGGTGGGACAAAGAATTTCAGGAAGCGTTCGGTAGCTGATCGGGAGGATTCACCAGAAAGTTCTCATGAGGAGGAGGAAATACGGTCAGTAGCGGTGATATACGCTTATTGTGGAACCAGTTGTGTCTGTCTAATTGAAGTAAATTTGCATATACCGTTCAGTACGTTTCTAAAGCCTCGAGTTGTGTGGGCATTGGCTGAAGCCTTTTCCAAAGAAGATACTGAGTTAAGAGAGCCCTAACTTCTGCGTTCTTGATCGTCGTTGGGGATGTTGGTGGGATTCTCCTTTGTGTTGCGTGTAATTAGACATTCCTCATATGCAGACCACCAATCGCAGGACTTCTTCAGTTGTCTGGACTGACCTGGGGCGGGAGAGGAGTGTTTATTTACCTAGTGCATCCTCCCGACTTCCATTGTGAACCCATGTAGAATTTGGTTACTTCTGGCGCCTGAGCGGGCTTAGGATGTTCTAGTCACTCAAAGCAGTCACGTTTCGATGTGCTACGAATCGTTAGTTTAGCCTATGAGCCAGAACTGATAATCCTCTGTTGCAGATCAGCATTAGAGGAAGTCAAGTTTCTCCAGAAGCAGAGAGTACGTTCGACTGGGATTATCGTGAATCCCGTAGCAATTCCCACCGACAAGATGGTTGTGAAAGAAAAAGAGAAGCCAGAAGGCGAGGGCGAGAAGGAGGAGCTTGTGTTGCAAGACACCTTCGCGCAAGAAACGGCGGTCACCGTGGAAGACCCTAACATGTATGTGACTAGTGAATTCTCAGTAGCTATTGTAGTTTGTGGATGTAGTTAAGTACGAAGAGGCTGTCGGTATAGTTGAGACGCACCTGATTGGTTATTTATCCTGCCAGTAGTGAATTCTTCACCTCGTGTAAAAGACTCTTGGCAATATGAATTAAGCAGTTAACTTGAAATTCGTTCAGGTTGAAGTACGTGGAGCAGGAGTTAGCAAAGCAAAGAGGAAAAGATTCCGGCAATATTCCTGAAGAGCCAAAGCCAGCGGAAGACGATCTCTACATAATCCCCGAACATTTGAAGGTGTGTAAGAACCAGCTTTATTAATTAAAAATTCACGTAATTTTTTTAGGTTTCTTATCTTATTTTCTTGAACATGTCATTATTATCTTGAGGAGAACACCGGGCCCAACGCCGGTGGAGGATTGGTTTCTCCAGTAACTATGTGGATAGTTGAATATTTTCTGTCTGAATTGCAGAGGAGATCGTGCAAACACGCTTGAGCTTACTGACCGGGTTGGTTGTTGGTTCTTATGGTATGCTTGTAAAGGTCAGGAGAAGAAATGCTGAAGAGAGCTCGACACAGTGGACAACTGGCATAGCTGAAGTTCAACTTCCGATAGAGTAAGTGGTGATTCGACAACAAGTGTCTATGGTTTCTTCAAGACTCGATGCTTACTAGGTCAAATTCTGAGCTAAGAAGAAGATCGTTGTTGATGCCAGATACAAGTTGAAGAACATAGAAGAAACGGAGGCAGCCAAGAAGCAGCTGCAGGATAAACGTCCCTTCGTGGGCAGAGGAAGGTGAGTGACACACTACAGACATTTGTTGAGTGCTTAACAGTAACTCTAACACGTAAGTTTGGAAGTCTTTCGTTTCCTTAACAGGAAAAAAGTATACTGCTCTTGAATCACTTTACCAGAGTCCTGTTTGGGCTATCACTGTCTTTGTCCCTGCCACATACAGCAATTATGTGTGCGAGCAGTATACTTCGTTTTTAAGTATCTGCTGATAACATATTTTAGAGCACAGTCTTCACAATATGATTTGGTTTTCTCCTGTTGTCATGGTTGATGACAGGGTTCAATCTAGTATTCCTGCAAGTTACAGCGCCGATTACTTCCAGCGGGGTCGTGAATATGCAGAGAAGCTACGAAGAGGTACTGACACGACATGCTAAAACTCCAGTTTCATCAGTATCGATGTGCCTATCAATCAGAGGATACCTCTAAGTGTAGGATGATTAGATTGCGTGCGGCTACTAATCTCCGCACCAGCGTGTCCGTTAATCACACCGGTACCGGAAACTGTCTGGTCGTGGTCTTCAGTAGTGGATGTTCGTCCTCTAAGATTGAATTATTCAGCATCTCAACTTATACATTTTACGCATGTTGTCTTCCGTCCTAGTGGTCTTGATCCTGGAATGTGGTTCGTCCTACATCTCCCGGCATTCAGAACGGCTGGCACTCAACGTTCAACGTGTCGAAGATCGTTAACTCTAGTGCCTATTTCCCACTTTACTTGCTATGTACTTCAAATTCTGCCATTCGGGATGTACGTCTATATGTACTTCAAATTGCGTGGTTCAAAGAAAAACAAGTGTGAGGTGATCATCCACACAGATCGAAGAGTACGAGTGGCTGTGAAGGCTATGGTTTCGTCTAGCGTATAGCATGATTTAGATGCCAATGTTAGGAATATGAGTATATCAGTTTTTGTGTGCGGGTGAAGTTACAGTTTCCTCAGAATACTGCTTTACCCGTGTACCGATATATATCAGTTTCTGTGTGTAGTTGCCAAAATTGACGGAGCTAGCGGAACTGCTCTTTGTACAGATCTCTACTGTATTTGAGAGTTTACCGTAGTCATCTATGGGTCCATTCAGAGGGATTTGCACATCACTCTGATGTTTTGCACAGATTCTCCTTCCTTGACTCCCTTGCTAAAAGATCGGCGGTTATAGGGCACTTCTTTTACTTCAGATGTACTACTCTTGGTTCCTCACTTGTTACCTCTCTAACTGTATGTGGGTGGCCTTCGCATGCTGCTCATCACATATACAAGCGTACACCAGCAAATACCCTGCCAAGCTTACCGAGTTCACAGTCCGTTTTGTTTGTGATTTACAGAGCATCCAGAACTATATAAAGATAAGGAGGGAGCGGGGGGAGGAGGGGGACGTGGTTCAGGGGGTGAAGCACCTGCAGACGGCTCGAGAGACATGGGCAATCGGCGGCAGGCAGCTACTGACGAAATAATGCTGGAGCGGTTTCGCAAACGCGAGAGAAGCCGTCTCATGCGTCGCTAGTTGATCATTCTGAGTCTCTGTCGATGAAATCAATGATCCATTGTTATTCTAAATGCAGGTCAAGCACATGTTACTGCTCTGTTGGGTTGTTTAGAGGGCATTGTGAGAAATCATTGAAGCTCTCTGAGAAGTTGTAATATAGAACGGACGTTACATATCAAGCCCTTTATTCTCTTTGTTGACTCCAGATGTAGGCCCTACACTCAAGCTATAATGGGGGACGTGTGGTCGAAATATCTGGTCGTTGGGATCAGCGAAGGTTGTCCCTGGTCGATTGCAGCACTTTTGGAGGGCGAGAAGATTATCAGAAGCTCGATACCAGCGTGTTGATCTTTACGGGAAGAATCCTTTCAGTACTTTCTTGTTCATGTTTTTCTTATGGCGTGTTTGTCGTCGTCATCATTATTTTCTTTTTAGTTCTGACTGCTCACCTTCCATCGACGTCAAGAGCAACGGAACCCGTGGATGTCGATTTTCCCGCGATAAGGTGACCCCTCCTTCAGGACATCAACTTAGCTCAAAGTAGGTCAGTCAGTTCGTTACTAAGCAGCAGCCGAGTATGTTAAGCTGGAGAGCACAGGCTGTCAGTTTACCGCGTCGAGAAGTAGTGCTTGGTGAACGAAACCGAAGCGAAGAGTGAGGTCCGGTGAGGAGTTAAATTCTGATAATAATCTGCTGATAATTATTTGCTGATAATTCATCAGCGATAATTCATATACGATTCGTAAGCAGCCCTTTTAAGAGGATAGCTTCGGCTTCCGGAGTTGATGACTGTTGAGAAGAAAGACTAGCTCATCCAGCTTAGCAATAGTTACCGCCTGATTCGACTTTTGGAGATCAGGTACACTATTGGAGATACCCTTCGCTTGTGCATCTCTTGGTTGTGTCCTCTCATCAAAAGTCCAAACAAAAATGTAGGAGAGATAAGTGATGACATTGGGTTTGTAGACCCGTTATACTCTAAACCTTAAACCCTAAACCCTTTCTTATTATTGACCGATCTACCAGACTGTTAGAGAAGGCGGGCATGCTCATTCGACTTATATGGGAACGTCACACTGATTCAGCTAATTTAGGTTTATTTATGCTTTTGATTCCAGTCAGTTACAACCGTACAACTGGGTATTCTTACAGAACACGAAGAGACTTCGGACTGTCTCTCCCCACTATGAAATTCCTTTCGGGGTATCCAGCTAAATAAGGTTCTCGTTATTGTTTTTTGTTCTTCCTGGAGAGAGGACCCGCTGTCGAAAACTTTGTATTGCAAACTGGCGAAGAGGCGTATGGGCAGGTAACCAGGCCACGGCTCCAGATAAGATTTTACGGTTTGAAACGGTGTAACTAACGGTCGTGGCCACCTCAAATTACCCGTGTGACTATCAACCTAGGAACGCCAGTTGTGAAGATACTTGAATCTTTGAAGGGAGTGGGTTTGGTAAACACAATGAAAGTAGAGAAAAGTAAATAGACCATGATTGGTTTGATGTTTACGGACATGTCTAGGTATCCTTTTGTTTGAATAAATGTATATATTATCAGTTTAAATTTATGTTTAAACCAATGTGAATTTGTCGAATGTCTGGATTAGTTTTGATTTTAAAATGATCGGTTCAGATTGGTCGTAATGGTCAAAAGATATAGATAAAATTTTGAAAATGATCGTAGTAATTAAAAAATATAAATAAATTTTTTTTAAAGAGATATGATAATTGGTAGATGTTATTATTTGTCTAAGGTCTTAGGTTGTAATCGCACCCACATTAACTGCCGTTAATCCGAGATTAGCGCGATAATCAGTTTTGCCTCGAGGTTGTTTTGACGGGTACGTGAATTTAGGTTTTTGTATTTCAAAAAACCATTATCATCGCACCAAGCGGCCGTCTCTAACAGAGCAGTTACATTATTATCGATGTAATAAATAAAGGTTTAGACGATAGACTGTACTCATGTCTTGCAACATGGATCCAACGTTGATTGTCATGTAAACTTTTGTGAATTTGTGAATCGGCGGGTTCGTGAACCAGTTGAGTGATCTCACGCGAGGGTCAATATCGACCCAACGTCTACTGCCATACAGAGAGGGAATGAGGCGAAAATGAGTAGTGGCAGGACGACTCGAGAAGAAATTCTAACGGTGCCACCATCACCATCGATCAACTCGCCGAAAGAGGACGAAACAGACGTTTTACCGTTAGCTCGTAAAGATAAACAGCTTGTGAGCGAGAAAACTGAAATGCACCACAAGCTGTAAAACAAGACGAAAGTGGCAAGAGACAACGAAGGAAATTATCGAGAAGGAGAAGAATATCCGTGCTTAGCTACCTGCGACTGTAAAACCGTAAAACCGGAAGGTAAACAGCTCGCGAGCGAGAAAACTGAAATCTCCACGAGCCGTAAAACAAGACGAAAAGTCATTGTGGTTTGAGACAACGAGAGAAATTGAAGAGAAGGAGAAGAATATCTGTGCGTAGCTACCTGCGGGTGTAAACAACTCGTAAGGTAAACAAGCTCGTAAACAGAAACAACTCGTAAACAAACCGTCTATCTACGACTGTAAACTGCTCGTAAGGTTAACAAGCTCGTAAAGATAAACAGCTCGTAAAAGTAAACAGCTCGTAAGGTAAACAGCTCGTGAGCGAGAAAACTGAAATGCACCACGAACCGTAAAACAAGACGAAAAGTCTAGTGGCAAGAGACAACGAGGGAAATTATCGAGAAGGAGAAGAATATCCGTGCGTAGCTACCTGCGACTGTAAAACTGTAAAACCGTAAGGTAAACTGCTCGCGAGCAAGAAAACTTAAATGCACCAAATCTTACAAGCTCGTAAAGGTAAACAGCTTGTGAGCGAGAAAACTGAAATGCACCACGAGCTGTAAAACAAGACGAAAAGCCTAGTGGCAAGAGACAACGAGGAAAATTATCGAGAAGGAGAAGAATTTTCGTTCGTAGCTTCCTGCGACTGTAAAACCGTAAGATAAACAGCTCGCGAGCGAGAAAACTAAAATTTCCACGAGCCGTAAAACAAGACAAAAAGTCTAGTGGCAAGAGACAACGAGGGAAATTATCGAGAAGGAGAAGAATTTCCGTGCGTAGCTATCTGCGACTGTAAAACCATAAAACCGTAAGATAAACTGCTCGCGAGCGAGAAAACTGAAATGCATCAAACCTTACAAGCTCGTAAAGGTAAACAGCTCGTGAGCGAGAAAACTGAAATGCACCACGAGCCGTAAAACAAGACGAAAAGTCTAGTGGCAAGAGACAATGAGGGAAATTATCGAGAAGGAGAAGAATTTCCGTGCGTAGATTCCTACGACTGTAAAATCGTAAGATAAACAGCTCGCGAGCGAGAAAACTGAAATTTCCACGAGCTGTAAAACAAGACGAAAAGTCTAGTGGCAAGAGACAATGAGAGAAATTATCGAGAAGGAGAAGAATTTCCGTGCGTAGCTTCTTGCGACTGTAAAACCGTAAAACGTAAGGTAAACAGCTCGCGAGCGAGAAAACTGAAATTTCCACGAGCCGTAAAACAAGACGAAAAGTCATTGTGGCAAGAGACAACGAGGGAAATTAGTGACTGTAAATAGCTCATAAGGTAAACAAGCTCGTAAACAAAAATAGGTCGTAAACAAACCGTCTACCTGCGACTGTAAACTGCTCGTAAGGTAAACAAGCTCGTAAAGGTAAACAGCTCGTAAGCGAGAAACTGAAATGCACCACGAGCCGTAAAACAAGACGAAAATCAAATTGACAGAAAAGACAACGAGGAAAATTTTTGAGCAACAATAAAACACTGACGGTAAGCAGCAGTTCGAAATGAAGCGAAATTTATAAACAAGCTTTCCAAGTCTTTGGGAGCTCAAGGTCGAGCTCCACATTGCAGGTTGCCATGGCAACGATATTTACATATCAAGTACCTCCCTACTCCCAGAGAATTGAACAGTCTACACAATCAGAGGACACGGGAACTCTGAATCGACCTTGTAAAGTAACACTGGGTCTACGTGGGCTACTAAGTGAGCTGCAAATAAGTCTTCGATCTTCTTGTTGACAAGCTTTCGCTGGGCTTTGTGACATGTGACTGCGAACATGGCACATATCAGCATCGAAAGCTCGAAGATAGAATCGAAATCTATTTCCTCGCCGACATGTAATGCATCTTCTCACCACTGCAAGCACAATTCGTGCCACACAGGAAACATCATCTTCAAATCTTTTGGGTCGATTTCCAACCCCCAAGTCAGCTGTGCACCAACAACCTCCCACTTATCTGAACCGTCAACTCGGTGTACCTGCACTACAGACAGAGGGTCATCTGCACACCAGTCGTGGTTGAACCTCGGCTGTGGAGATAAGTCTGACTCCAGGGTCCACATTGGCCGTCCTGCAAAAATTTATAGTGAATATCAGTCTGCTTCACTGAACATCGAAATGAAGTTCAGTCACTAAACATCATCTAATCGCAATCGCTATGGGTTCGAGTTCTCACCCATGCTGTCTAGCTGTCTGACCTCGAAAATCAGAATTGAGAGGATGAGAAGACGATGAACTGAACTGTGACAGTGAGGGACAAAATTCTGGCATTTTTGCGAAGACACTTACGTAGGAAGAAGGAGGTACCCAGCCTTCTTCGACCTCAAGCAGGCCTGTTAGATTCAACCACTACAGCCTAAAAATGGGAAATTTAATTGTGACTTCGAGTTCTTCTCGAAGTTGATTCAACCACTACCATGAAAGGTCCATACAATATTCAAAACAGTGATACATCTCTGCGAAATCTCCTCAAGTCTAATAGCGAGACATTAACCTACTCTGCTTATGACAATTACCTGGCACCGGCGAGCCTGGCAGAGAGGTAGCACCGACCTCAGAAATTGGGATGGAATGCAATCGAACGTTATTGCTTCCAATTGCTTGGTATCCGTGACACTCCTTCATCTCGTACTACCTCCTCAGCTCCAACAACGTCGTCGAGAGGACTTCCCATGATTTCATGAAGATTTGGAGGTGGTGCATATACTCGATCATTGTGAGTAGCAGCATAATTACGAAATGGCAGCTCATGTCGAATCTGACTATTAGGACTGAGAATTGTCCCATTCGAATCATCGAGCTGTGTCTCTACAGACACGAGAGGCTCATCTACAACGAGATCAAACGGTTCTAAAACCCTTCGTCTCAAAGCCATTTGCACTCTCCACTTAACAATAGTCGAAAATGAAAGTAACGTTACGACACTCTAAATTACAAACGAAACTGCAAAGGCTGGAGAGGCTTCACACAACGCAAGCAACTGAACCGCGATATTGTACATTTCTCTTTTCTGATACCCACAGCGAAACGCTTCTCTTACCGCGAATGCTCAGCTCTGGTGACTCGGGCATTTTCCGCTCCATCTCTACACATGTGGACTTGAATTGCTCGAGGAGCTAGTGCTTTTCCGCTCCATCGTAGCACAGGTGGAGAATTCGTGTTTAATTCACATGCGCGACAGGGAGACCAAACTCGTACGAAAGATCAAAAATCTGTGCCTTCTCCCAGACCCCACCCTTTTCGAGCCCGTCTCAGAAATGGTGAATTAAGCGTACGGACCGGCTTCCTGCGACAGTGGAGATTGAAACCGGGTACTGTGCAGTGAACACGTCTATCTCCAACCGTAACAGTCACACGTGTCTGAAGAAAAACCGGCTTCGTTAATGTGGGTGCGGTTACGGCCTTAGTGGATTTTGGGATCTTTGCGGATCATGGGATTGTTTGTGTGGACCCATCACAACAAGACTTTGGACAAAAGGTAATGATTGCAACGCATGCATAATTGTATCCGCAAGAAGGTGAATTCATGATCTTTTCTTTAGAAAATTGTAAATTAAATCATTCGGGACATTGATTCTTTGATATCAACATAACAGTTCAATCAAATTCAGTGGTTATTTGTTACAAAAATGTTTTATCTTGTTAAAAATCAAGAAGATAGATTTTTAATGATGTATTATATATTTAATTTAAAATCTATTTATCACTAAAAATATAAATAAATTATGAAAATCAAAATAAAATAATCTGAATTATAAACATTAAAAGTTATCAATTTTAATCGATTGTAAAAAGAATTATCTTGATTTAATTAAGATGTTATTTATGTAACTAAAATTTTCATAAAATATTATTTTAACGATTGTTAGATTCATCTTTAATGAAACTTATATTAATAAATTTCAAAAAGTCAAAGTTAAATATTTAAATTAATTTATCATAAAAATTTAATGAAAAAAATATTATTGTACACTTGTCGATCTAAAAGATCATTTGATGATACTTTTGTGAATTAAAATATATATTTATCACGTATGAATCTTTCATGTATTTAGCACATGATTGTATATTTAGTTGTGTTATATGATGCATGCGTTACACTTAAAGTCAAGATAAATTAATAATAATCGAAACAAATAAATGCTAAAGTCAAGATAAAGATTGATTGGACAACGATGACACAAAAGCTTTATCTATTTGATTCAACATTTTACATTCACACTACGACAACTGATGAACCGAAACATTTGTGATTGAGAGACAAGTTTCTGGTTTTACAACCATGGATGTGGAGAACTTGTCTTAATTCATAGATGAGACTTCTACGTCTCGGGAGGTTCCAAAAGTGAACATACTTTGATAATATGATATGCGATTGCTTGAAACATTCGCTTTGATAATACAACAATAACAAGTTGCTAAAAAGAAAAAAAAATGGTTACCAAAGTCTTGTATATGTTATGAGTTTGTTAGACCATTGACGGAAAAAACATTTCTAAGTACATGAAATACTACTCTCGAGAGATAAAATTAAATAAGGTGCCGAATAGAGCGATGAAGAATACATTTGAGTTTATTGTTTATTGTCGTACCAGAACTACGAGAACATATGAACGAGATCATCTGAGTTCATGACGCTACATGACAAGAATTTACTCTTCAATTAAAAGAAAAATATTCTTAGAAGATGCAGACTGAATGACTAAGAAATCATTCATGGAATAGATAAATAAATTCAACAAAAGATTTGTTGTCATAGAGATATTTCAAGAGTTTGAAAGACAATTCTTTCAATTGTCTCGAGTGGAAAAGATCACAGTTGAAAAACGACAAGCTAAAGTTGTTCCTAAAACAATTAACAATGAATTACTAAAGGAGTTGGAACAACTTTTGGAAAATATGATGGAAGATAAAAAGTTCACAATTAATTGGAGAAAGGTTTCTGAAATAATGAGTGTATTTGCCAAGCAAGAATATCAAAAGGAGAAAGTGATGATAATACAAGAAGTGAGACCATCGTCTATCATACTACTTCATAGACAACCAACAGTACTTATTATACAAGCGCTTCTTGTTCCGGGTTTTAATTGTTCTTGTCCATAGAGTTGCATCACAAAGAGTTGCAATAGAGGAGTTAGTAAAAGGGATGAGAGACTTACCAATTAAGTTAGCAAGGCCAAAGGAGAAAAGAGAGACACCTGAAAATAAACCCGTTCTAAGATAAAATTATGTGTAGAGATGTATTTGGTGCGCACCTCATTTAGTAGCACCTCTGATTGCTATGGCCACGTTGAGTAACTCGTCTTTTGTCATTTTGTCATTTTGTCATCATTTTTGTAGCAGAGTTCACATGGAGATATAGTGGAGATATCGTGTGCAAGGACAAGAGAAGAAAGGGAAAAACACAACCACGTGGACGAGCTCTTCAAATATCCAACTTCACGTTTTGTACATTTTTGTTGTATCTTATAAAATTGAGGAACGAACGTAATTTGTCTAAAAACTGCACCCCAAGTCTCTAATCAAGTCTCTGAACCGAAACCTAAGACAGGAACCGCCAATACGTATCTGAAAAGCAAGAGAAATACTCCTTTGTTAACAATAAGCTCTACAACAATATCTCGTCATCCAAATCTCGAATACTATATGTGACAGCCAGTTCGCAACTCTATTGTTATATAGAAGCTGCCGCTCAATACATCACCAGTCATACTGGTTGACTCATCTTTAACCTTTGAGGGTCATGAGTACAATCACGTAGTTAAGATATAGAGGATGCAAATCGACATCAAAATCCCAATCGACGTCATTGGCGTGTTGCAAGTTGTTTTGTGTGTAGAAAATGTGCTATGTTTGCATCTAGAATGCAAGCAATGTCCTCATGCAGCTACCCCTAGGTTAAGCTAGGCTCTTGGTTAACAACACCCTAGTTAAGTTGAGACCTTGGTCAAGCTGGACCGTTGCTTGAAAAAGGAAAAATTGGACCTATGAAATGTGAAGATATCATGTTGTAGTGCTCGTCTAGCTGAGCGTCGTGACATGTTCGGACTCATGAAAATAATTTGATGAGAAAAATTTGTCATTTGTAGTCAAGTTAAAAATGTGTTTTAGAAAATTGTACGATAAGTGGTAGAGAGGTTGGATTGTGGATAATAAAGTTTCGTACAGAGTACACGTAGGAATTTATACTGACGAGAATGGATCTAGGGTGACAAAGTTATGAAAATTGCAATAGTGAAAAACACAAAAAATTACAAAATCTAAAACCTTAACCCTTATTATATTTTCTTTTTATACAACTTGTGATGGGTTGTTGGTTGGCATAGAACTCCTAAGACTTGGCTTGGAAAGATTGAGGTCCAAGGTTCAAATCGAACTGCAATGGTTATCACTGCGAGGAGGAATTATTATGGGTGTGACTGCCATTCTCCTTTAAACCTAGCTTGTATATGCAACATCTCCGTATGTTGTTAGTTCCATGGCCTTACATTCTAAGATTCTCGCAACATAATGAGTGTGTAAGACCATGACTCTCATAGCAGCGGATAAGCACTGTCCGCAATGAGGTTGCAAACTTGTAGAGTTTTGATTTTATTTTTTAGTTCTTCCTTCACACTAAGCTAACTGCACGTATACCAATTCTGCAATATCTCTTAGAGCTTGTCGATCATTTGGATTTGGGTTTTAAGACACATCAACATTATTGTTTACATTTGTCTCTATTTCTAGGTTTCACTTGCTTATTTGATATTAGTTAGTACTTTCTTGTATCCTAAATTACCTCAAGAGGGGTAGAGGAGGTTTGTGATGCTCATTTGAGATCCACATCGAGAAGAAACTGAGAAGGAGAGAGGAGACTAAAAAGAGAAGCAGATTTTTTTGTTCTTAAAAGAATTAAAAACCATCTGAGAGTTCAGATGGCGTCTTAAAGAAAAGGTAGGCACGGGTGGTCCAAAGCTTGACCAACCCCAAGGAAACACTGAATGCAGACCATTGAGGTACAAATAGACTGTAGACGTTAAGGTCTAAAGTCAAGAGAGAAACGTTCATAAGATCTTTTTCTAGCACTTTATAATGACATAGCATTTAATGGTAAGGTTCAAAAGAGAAAGGACTTACGGTGGATACTTATGCATCAAGAGATGAGTAAGGGCATAGCAAGCGACGATATTATTATTTCAAATTCCTGAATGAAATCGGAGTTAAAATGAAAGTATTAGTTGGTCAAATTTACTAGTATCTATAGAGCAACTAAGATATGCATACTACTCAGAGGAAGACACTAGGAAGGAGAAGAAATTGAAAGATTAATATGTGATAAGGCTCGACATTAGTTAAGTGGCTCTTATCGAAGAGAAGAGAATTTCTTAAATTTGTATGTTGAACAGTGTTTACACTCGTGTGACTTTATGTTCTGTTTTTAGAGGTGACCAAGTGGATATGTTTCCTCGAGATTAGTTGGAATTTTTCCAAGTGTTCTAGTGATAACTTAAGACTCAAGCCAAATAGAGAATTGCGAGTTACTTACCAGAACGTAATTCTAGCATCAAGGAGTTGGCAACCCATTTTGATCTTAGCATTAACTTAAAGATCATTGTTGATGAGGGTCGAGACAATCAACAATCGAGGTGAATGTCTCGACCCTCAATCTCAAGATGGGATGCAAATGCGAACGACTGAACCTTAGCAGACTTGTACTAGGCTATGAACGTTACGAGTACGACTTAACAACAGCTTGGTCGAGAATTAGAAACATATGAATCATAAGTGGTCCATTGAACCAAGGTTGAAACATCGGATTAGGACGTAAGGGCTTATCCCAAGATGACTTTAGATGAACGTTGACCTAAGGGAGCAAGTCTAGAAACAGACCTAAACGTAAATCTAAGATGTAGGACTCAAACATGGGTCTGAACGTGCTGATATGTGGGTTCGATGCAAGTGAGTGCTAATCGAACATTGGTCCGAACCACAAGGTCTCAGTCTGACGTTGGATCATAGTCCCTCGAAAACATACTAAATGTTAGAGATCAAGCAATATTTTGTAATGGACAGAGTTCCAAGTAAGATCTTGAGACACGTAAGGTATCACTGTAGAGTCTGAACGAGGGCTTTCCAATGATATCAACAACTCTTCGAACTCACATCAGAATTGAGATTTATGGCTGATCCCGTGATCAAATTGTGATATAATTTCTAGAGAACAAAAAAGGAAAGTGAGGTCGTCAATCTCCAAAAGTATATATGAACGAGGCTCGATGCTTGGGTGGACCAAGACTAGTCACCCGACCTTAATGTTCGGCGGACGGACTCTATGGACTCTATGGGTATAAGGTGATGACTATACTAGTTCCAAAACACGTTCAGATCTAGAACTGGACGTCTGATTGAAAATGATCCAAGGGTTAAGGAATGAGACGGCGGTTAGATCACCGTTCGAGAGCTTAGACCCTAACAGACATCATAAGCGGTTGGATCGGGAAAGCTATCTACTCCATTGGAGATTTATATTCTGGTTATGACCAGTTTCAATTGGCTGTAGAAAGTAGAGATCTGATTACTATGCGTACGCCTTTGGGGTTGATGCGGATGTGTACTTTTCCTCAAGGAGCAACGAACTCAGTGGCTCATATGCAGAATGTGATGCATAAGGTACTATGAGAATTTGTGCCTGATGTTACTATTCCATTTCTAGATGATATTCCTATAAAAGGTTGCGCGGTTGAAGACAAGGATGAAGCAGTACTTGAGAGTGGATGTAGATGATTTGTTGCAGACCATATCAGAGATATAGAACGTATCTTGACTCGCATGGAGGAGGTACATCTCACCCTGTCAGTAGTTAAATCCAAGTTTGGTATGTCTGAGATTTTAGTGGTTGGACATCTGTGTGGTGCTTTTGTGTGTTGGAGGTACCTTCTAGGACCTTGAACTTTATGAGAAGTCCGTCTCAAATCACGTTATGATTTGCTCATGCTTTGAGATCGATCCTAGCCGAGTCTAGGTCGAGGTTGAGACTGAGAGTTAGGGAGACGATTCACTTCCACTCCGAACCAAATGATAAATGTAAGTGGTGCATGGACGTTAACGTGTGATTTTGATTTACATGTTAGCGTTTTAAGTTTTGTGATCTATTGATAAGTGCTTCTGCTGTCACACCAAGGCTGTAGATGCGTGAAAATGACTTCATGTACCCTATCCACATTAACATGACAATATCAAAAGTGTTACAATTTGTAATCATTCTCAACAGTAATAAACGATCGATCTCCACTATCATCGATATCTCAATCAGATAATCTTTCTCAGCCTTCATAGCTATCGCCACTCCTCGTAGTTCTCGCTTCACTTGTGTGTATTTTCTTTGTCGCTCACTCAACACATCTGCATTGAATCGCACCACAAACTTGTTTCTTTTTCATCATCTTGTCCCATAGCCCATCCAATGGTTATAAGACTACTCTACTATCTACAGTTAGAATTACAAGTTTATCATCCTCATAGCTGATCCTAAGAAGTACAAGCAGAGAAAACAATAGTTCTTTTAATCTTCGAACTGCTTCTTATCTCACTTAAACTTCTTGTCCTTCTAAAGCAAATCGTATAGAGGATCAGCAACATGTACGACGTGAAAAATCCAAACATGAAGAACACACAAGCTCTTAAGAACCTCCATACTTCTATCTGCGACTTGCATGTATCTTTCATCCGTTGAATGACATCTACCTTACTTATATCAAATTTACAACCAAATCATCCGCACAAATGTTCCACAACCACAACCTCTCGAGTTCAAAAAGAGGACTTAGCCCTTGATAGCATCAAGTGGACTTCTTCAAGTCGTGATAATATGTTGTCGACATCTGCAATGTGTTAGCAAAAATTTTACGACACCCTCTTTGATCTATCATTTCATCATTCTCCTCTTCTGGACAACTCTTAATTGAAATGTCATCCAAGAATAGCATTATCTTATTCTGCAATAAAATCATGTAAGACTTTATTCATTTCATTCATGATGTGTGTCATTGAGTTTGTAACTCTTTGAGACAATGTGCACATCTTTATCAATCTCAACGGAGTCCTCATAATGATGACATCCTTGCTCTCTTTGAAAAGTTAAAATTGATCATATCTAGAATAGTGATCTCTTACTGAATAGATGGTTCTTCTAGCAAATGCTTCAGCAAACTCTCATATAATCAATCTTATCCTTGTATTCTTGATGGTCACGTGGTTCACTAGCTGCATATCTTGAATGAAGCATAACGTTTCATTTTTTTGGGCATTGTAATAAACGATTGGAATCAGATACAAACGAAGGTTCAAGAATCTTCATTTGCATCTTCTCTTTCAAGAGTTCTATAAACTTAAGTAGATGAGCCTTAGGTACATGGATTGACCTCGAGTCTCAAGAAGCATGTGAAACAATAAAGGTGATCATCAGAGTTATTACGCTCGGTTCCACACACACTATCTTTGAAGCTTCAAAAGAAAAAACTTTTCCATGCCTATTCAACATTTCTCTAAACTCTCGCTCTTCAACAAGAAAGAGAAAATCTGTACATCTTATCTTCAGCTCCTTAAGTGTAGCTTCAGTAAACTTGTTATCCACTTGACGAGTATCTCTTAAGCTCTTCTCAGCAGCATCTCCTTTGAAGCTTGCTGAACTTGGTGGTTGAAACTACTTGGTAAAAGTTGAGCCAAGCTCAATCTTTCTATCAATCATTTTGTACATGGTTTCAATCATGACTTCATGTTTTGAAACGAGTCTATGATCGAATAGAACTCTCTAGAATTTGTGTTCACTAGTTGATCATCATTCTCTTCGTCAATCTTAGTAAGCTCCTCCAAAAGATTTTTTAATCTTATTTTCAAATAAACACTCGCTATTCTATCTTCCTCATCAAGCACACTCACTCTTTTTAGGTCTTTTTCAACTCTTTTCACAATCTTTCGTTTTCACTTTCATAGATCAACAAATTGTGTATGTAAAACAAATCCACACTCATAACGTTTCACAACTCTTGTATAAAATGCATTTTCTCCGCTAGTGAGAGTATCTTTATTTGTGTATCGATGTCATTATACCCTCGCTATATAGTGATCCTGTGCCAAAATCTTTGAACTCTTCAGTGATTCTAGGTAGAAAATCACTCCACAAGAAGTCTCGATTACATTCATGGTTAGGAGGTATAATCAAGAATTGCATTGCTCTTTTATCGTCTCGACTTCTACCAAGCATAAGTGGATCTATAATCCAACATGTTCATCTTCATTCTTACATCTTAATGTATGGTTGTCCAAGAATCATCGAATATGAAACAATGTTTTGAACAAAAAAATTATTCTACAATTATATTCTCAATATTCATCCTTACATCTGGACAAGTATCATAGAGTTCCCTCGCGTGTTATTCGTTACCCGGATCATCCAACCATGCTCTGTGTCAATGGATCACTTCTCCCGCTTGTAGACATCGTTAGCCACAATGTTAATCTCAGATACGTGATCAATGAGAGTAACCATTGAATTTGTCAGATCTTCTACCTTCACCAAGGTTTATGTAATAGCTCTGATTCAATGTCCCCTAGTGTAGTGATTGGAAACTTTATCATCTCTCTCATCTTCATCCACAACAAATTGAACTTTACGGTTGGTGCAACATTCACTTAACTCTAGTTCCTCTTCCTTTGTTATTCTCGTGTCTAGAGCATTAGTTATAGCAGTCTCTCTTGTTAGTTGTTTCTTCCGCTTGATGTGGTCAATAATGACATCATGAAATTCTTTCTTTGCAATTCCAAAGTTCTTTCGTAGAGTAAATTCGATCTTTGAACACTCTCTTCTAACATTCCATTCAAAATTGTAGTTGTTTCAATATCTGATTGTAGTTTGTTGGCAGAAGACTTATTTTCTTATATCTTTTTTATCTTTCTGGAGTAAAAAGTAAAATTTTCTCCATAGTCTCTTCGCACATCAATGTAGTTTCTTGTCGAGGTTTTTCTCTTCGTAATAACCTCTTATGAGTTTCTCTCTCCTCATTAAGACCAACATCATCTCTCTTCAATTTTTCTTCCATAAGAGTCTCATGTTGACTCTTGATCAAGTAAGCATGTACAGACATCGTCTCTATAATTTAGGAGAAGGAAAGAAAGACTAAAAGTAGAATAATGTAAGTTTTAGAGGATTAGAAAAAACGATGTAAGTTTTTCGAAGCATGTTGAGACATCAGTAGAAGTTGTTACTATGAGGTTGAGGTAATAAAAGATACAGATAAAACTTTTGAGAAGTAGATAGAAGCAAGTGAAATGTGAACGAGTTGACAGAACCAAAACTATACTACTCGAGAACATCTACATGATGATGTCATCAAATAATGAATCCGAGTCAGGCGCAGCGGAGATATGGTGGAACAGAGGCTTCCACGTCTTATGGAGGAGAAGGAGTTGACTTCGACTTCATGACTGGTGTGGCGCAGATTGAGACATCTGCGACAGTAACTCGAAGTGTAGTACATGTTTCAGAGCCACGAGGTGCGTCGGTGGAACTGGATCCATAACGCATGGAGGCTGGTAGACAGGCTAGGCTTCCTCAGTCGTTTATGCTATCGTAAGCGTTGACGATCACGTCTATGGTTCATAAACGACCTCCCGATGTCGCAGTGGAGTTGGAGACATCGACATCCAGGAGTGGAGGTGATGCAAGTCAAGCTTCGGCGTTTGTGGATGTGACGTCAAACCCGATGTTGGGGACGGCTATAACTGTTCTCCGAGTCCCACTATTTCAGTCATATCTATGAGAACATTAGAAGTAAGCTTGACTCCAATGTTTCAATTGACAGCCACGCTCAGTGAGAGCGAGCATGTAGTTATCCTTAGTGTTGAGGTGGTTCAGTGAGAGGTAGTAGACGTGTCCATGGAGTCGAGGATCAGGACAACTATCAGTGGTACTTGGCAAGCGGCGGCTGCCAGGTTAGATGAGTTACCAGCTAGGCCGGCGATTGACCGTGCTGGTTTGGCACCAGGTGTGATGTTGTTGGACATCAGAAGTGGTATCTTCTGTTTGATGGCACCTTCAAGGAAAGTGTATCGAACACAGAAAGTCTTGTTGGACTTTGGAGCCGAATCGTTGATGTTGGAGAAGGTGGCATGCATTGGTTTGAGTTTGAGGAAGTTCGAGGTGGAGAGATGTCCATTCCAGCTACAGACATCTTTAGGAGGATCAGGAGGTACAACTCTACACATGACACGGGAGATGCTGACGGTGAGAGTTCGACTAGATCATTCCACGAATGGCTCCATGGTGAGGATCAAGGTCATCGCTACAGCCACGAAGTCTTATGATGTATTGGTTGGAGGAGCTGTGTTATATCTTATGAGGTTCGTGATCGACTATCGGACGGAGACAACATCTTACAGACCAGGTTGGCAGTCCGGTGAGAGACGAATGAGTCGCTTACCAGTGCGGTTCAGTGTTAGAGTTGGGACAACGAAGCCTACACCAGGATGATGACATCCGTTGCAAGGTTCAGTTCGGTCATCACTTGGCCGGACGAGTTGTTAGAAGACAATGCTCATACGGAGGATACTTCGGTCTTTGAAGAGGTGAGAGATATGCCTAGTATGACTACGGTAGTACCATCTGTCTTGGATGTTCCACTTTGGAGTTCGAGTGGAGAGTTGTAGCAGTATGCTGATCGATTGGTGCAGCAGGCTTGAGGTGAAGTCTTTGTACCGCCAATAGAAGAACAACGTGTTGTTCTTGCTATTGGTCTTATGACCTTATCACCGTTGGATACGACTCTCATTGTGTGACAGTATCCAGAAGAGGATGTATGTGTGCTGGAGCTGTTTGGAAGGATCAGCACAAGTTTGGCTGCGGTATTGGAAGTAGACATACAAGTACAACGATACTTGTATGTGAAGAGAGATGAGATTGCGAGGCGCATCTCATTGCATCATGTGACACGTTTGGTGTAGAGATATCATGAGTTGTTGTCCATATCAACCATTAGAGAATACCAACAAGCATTATCATCAGATATTTCACTGCTGGGGACACTTTATCTCATGTTTGTTGACACCATTCACTTGGTGATAGTCGGGTAGCCATGTCAAGGTCACATGCGTGTTGGGAGAGATCAAGGTTTACATGATCCGCGATCTAGGATGTTCCGGGAGATGTTACGGATCTTGCGACATCTTCAGATGCATCAGGTGGATTCTCCAATGTACATCTTGGAGAACATTCTTTTGTTGAGTGATGCTCGTACACAGATAATGACGAGTGTGCACCTTGTGCGGTCTTGGATCAAATCGGCAGTATTGTTAGATGCAGCGAGAGTGGAATCTCATGCACATCGTCCACGAGTGTGGTGGACGAACTAGTTACCGAGAGATGTGCTCAAACACGCACACGATGCAATGAGACGACCATCACATCTCACAGTTGATGACATCTTGGTGAGCTTTCTAGCGTCACATGCTTATAGAGATGGAGGACCTAGGCGTGTGTTGGAATCTGGACCACACATGCAAGTTTCATCTTGGCGATTATATCTATCTACAGAAGACTGTACCGACGACGTTGGATGTGACCGCAGGACGCACTATTTTACGAGTGCGTGAGATATTATCTTCTGGTGTACTCATGTTAGAGAGTCGTGATGGTGTTGTTTGGAAGGACCATGTGCGTAATTGTGCGCCATGTCATCTTCTCAACATTGATGGTACCGTTAACCCAAGCTTAGCAGTTGTACGCGCTGGCTTGAGGTGTATGTTGTGTGGATTTGCTGGTGGAACGGCCTGTATGTTGATGTGTGATGGTTGTTCGAGAAGTTGACACATGTCGTGTTTGACTCCACCTCTCAGTGTCGTTCTTATTGGACAGTGGGTTTGCCCTCGATGTATATAGCAAAGATAGCCGATTAGATCTTTGCGTGGTATCGATTGCAGACAAGCGACTAACGATGGGGTGATGTAGCACCCGACCTCCTGATCCTTGCACCCATGAAGGTGTATATCACGTAGTTGAGATATGGAGCTATCTGGAGTTAGAGAGACCTAACCGTCAGTTAGGGAGGTGATTGTGATACACTTGTGTATGTGTATATCATCATCCATGTGTTATGTGTATGTGTGGTGTATCTCTAACATCGATGTATGTTGTGTAGCATGTGTATGCGCACGACAGCTGTCACATCAGTTTAGCACCTCGGCTAGGTTGACCGAGTGCGGAGTGATTAATCTCGGTAGGGCTGTTAGTGCCGTTAAGACAAGTTCTTGGGATAGCCCACTAGGGGTATACTTCGCAGGTTGGGCTTGGAGGCTTTAGTTCTTCAAGTTGAGTCTTCAAGCTCCTAGCTATGATGGATAGTCTAGTTGAGTGTAACCTGGATTCTCTGCGAGCATAGAGTGGGTTTGGTTTGATCATTTGTGAGTAATCATTGTTGCCGTGTTGGAGACGGTAAATTTCTCTGTTGAGATTATTGTGGTACACTTGTGTATGTGTATGACATTGTTAATGTGTTATGTGTATGTGTGGTGTTATGTGTATGACATTGTCAATGTGTTATGTGTATGTTGTGTAGCAATGTGTATGCACACGACAAAGAGGATTTGAGGTGCTTCATTGACTTACGAAAGAGAGTTAGATCGTTCGAAACGTTTCGGAGTCCAAACTTGTTGTCCTTGGATCCATTGAGATCAAAACACCGAGTCTTTCAGAAAATTGAAGATGATACGAAGTTTCATTTGGCGATTTGAGAGATGTGAGGAAAATTGACTCGCAAGGAGACGCGTACGTCAAATTTTCGATCGCCTACGATCTGAAGTTGGGTTGTTCTTCACGATCGGTGAGCTAAGCTTTTTCTTCTTGATGCCTATGCAATCAGAGAGTCCTTATCTAAGCATAAGAGAAGATCATACGTACATCAGATTGTTGTTGTGCCTGGTGAGTGAAGTTGAGCCGTAGGAGAACAGTTTACGTCAGTTTTTACTTCTTGCTTGGTTTTGCGAAGAGAACTTCAAACGGCTTGTTTGGAATCTCATTGGGTTTAGGATAATCAATTTTATCAACCAGAGAAGATGGATCTCAGATCAGACAGTCCGATTGCAAATGTATGTGATTTTAAGTTGAAGGGAGGAATTTCTGGAGGTTCGATCATCTACGATTAAAAATCAGAGATATCTCGGTCTGAGAGTTTTTAGAGCCAACGGAGTCAAGGTGGAAGACCTTATCAATATATGAAGACCATTTGGAGAAAAAAGTAAGTTCTCATATAGGTCTTTTTGATTTTTCATTATGTTTTTCATTTTTTTTGGATTCTTTAGAGTTCTAAATTGTTATGTACGGCTTGTGGTAGCTAATTTTAGCTAAGGGTTTGTACATGGATGTTGTTAGATCTGGGTTCTAATCATGCGATGTTGGTGCAAAGCTTTTTGTTAGCAAAGAAATGTTCTTTTTGCTAACAAAAAGAGCTATGCTTTGGTAATTTTGGATCTAGGTGGAGATTCAGAGACTTGTTATAGGAAGTTGGATGCAGATTATTAGACCACTCGGTTCTGTTTCTTAGTTTTACCTTCTTAGAGAAAAAGAAATGAGTGTATGCTGCTATATCTTGTGAAGCTTGTTCTCGTGGTTGTTTCTCTCTTTCTTGTCTCTGCTATCTCCATAGCCAAGAACCTCACGTTTTCTTAGACAACTTTCACACAAAATTCGATACGATATCATCATAGATGATGTCACGTACGTTGCATTATTCATGCAAGATACATTGTTCACATTCTCCTGTCACCATGACCGTGCTAGTGAAGATCCGGTATGAAATCGAAGTCACACTGTACAATCATTCGATAAAGAATATTGACTATCAAGACAAAGGTGTATCGAAGTTGAAGCAAGATGATTGCATCGAATGACTGTTCAATCTGTTCATGTTGGTCATCTTGAACCCATTTTGCATTTTAGCATGAAAATTTCAACTTATCTCCAACTGCCCAAGAAACTTAGTTAGTGGGGATTTGCACTGTAATACCCTTGCTTGCTTGGCTTCTGATAGAAATCCAATAAATTAGAGTACAAAGAAGAGTTTCAACTAATCTCGACACGGATCAGAGTTTAAAGAGTAATCCTAATTTTTTCACAGCAAACACTCAAATGTTTTTCATCCAAAAGGTTCATCTTGAATTTGGATTCATTACAAATCTGGATTTGCTCTATTCTCTAGAGCGACACTCTTCTTACAAGAATATATCAAAGTCTCGATCCATTCTTTACAATATCTAGAAAATGTTTGCCTTAAAGTGTGCAACAAATGAGATTACAAAACCATTCTCAAGCTAGTTTTGCTTTGTTCCTTAGAGCAAATGCTCTTTCTACAAGGATATATTAAAGTTTATCTATTATGTACAATATCTAGAAAAGGTTCACCTTGAAATATATAGCGAATGAAGTCCCAAAAGGAGAATATAGCTGGATTTGCTCTGTTCTCCAAAACAAATACTCTTCCTACAAAGAATATATTAAAATTTTTACATAGAATTTTTACGTATGACATCTAGAAAATGTTTACCTTGAATGTATAGTAAATGAGGCTCCATAAGGAGAATAAAGCTAGATTTGCTCTATTCACTAGAGCAAATGCTTTTCTAGTCATATGATTTATGACATCTAGAAAAGACTCACCTTGAAGTGTACAACGAATAAGGCTCCAAAAGGAGCATAAAGCTGGACTTGCTCTTTTCTCCAAAGCAAACATTCTTCCTACAAGGATATATTAAAAGTTTTACCTATTATTTACAATCTCTAGAAAATGTTCGTCTTGAAGTGTAGAGAGAATGAGGTTGCAAAAGAATTCTAGAGCTGGATTTGCTCTAATCTCTAGAGGAAACGCTCTACTTAGTACAAGGATATATAAATTTTTTAGCTATTATTTATAGTATCTAGAAAATGTTCTCGTAGAAGTGTGCATTGAATGAGGCTCCAAAAGCACATTTGTCCAAGATTTGCTCTGATCTCCAGAGCAAACACTCTTCCTACAAGCATATATTAAATTTTTTAACTATTATTTACAATACCTAGAAAAGATTCACCTGAAGTGTACATCCAATGAGGCCCCAACGCATTTTGTCAAAGATTTCCTCTAATGTCTAGAGCAAACGCTCTTCTTACAAAGATATGATAAAGTTTTTAGCTATATTTACAATCTCTAGAAAAGGTTCGTCTTGAAGTGTATAGCAAATAAGGCTCCAAAAGCATTCTAGAGCTAGATTTGCCAAGCGTACGCTCTTCTTCCAAGGGTATAGTAAAGATTTCAGCTATTATTTATAATATCCAGAAAAGATTTACATTGAAATGTACAACTAATGAGGCTCTAGTGACACTTTTGTCCAGGATTTGCTCTGATCTCCGGAGCAAATACTCTTCTTACAAAGATATAGTAAAGTTTTTAGCTATTATTTACCATATCTAGAAAAGGTACGCCTTGAAGTGTACAACAAATGAGACTCAAGAAGGTGGAGAGCGAACAAGAGAACAGGGTTTGCTCTGAAGATGGAGAGCAAACAAATGAAGAGGGTTTGCTCTGAAGGTGGAGAGCGAACAAGAGAAGAGGGTTTGCTCTGGAGCTAGAGAGCGAACAAGAAGAAAGTGTTTGTTTTGACTTTGAAAGCTATTAATGTTTTCTCATTCTTGTCTTCACGACAAACACAATATACCTTGATCTTTAATTAGAAAGAAGAGGATTCGTCTAGTTCAATTAGAGAAGAGGATTGACCTTCAAGTTCATGGTAAACTTTTCTATCATTCGCTCTAAAGATATTGTAGAGAGAATCCTCGGTTCAAATCTCAAGTTTATTACTTAGTAATCATGTGTATTCCTTAGAGAGATTTCTAATGAAATTGATTTGCTCTTAAATGTTCCGTGATAATCAAATGTATTTTTGATTGAATTTACTCATGAAAATGATTATTTTTCCTGTGGATAGTTTAAATGATCGATCCAAAGACTTTAACTATACATGCATAAAAATTACACTATTTTCATTACGTTGAGAACTCAATCCTCAAGGAAAATAAATAACAATGTTTTCAATTATATTATTTCTAATAGTTAATTATAATTATTCTCCACAACATCAAGTTGATCCATATCGGAAAGAGTAAACTAAAATTTCATTCACAAATTAACATGTCACAAGGATCTTCCTCAATCAACATATGAGCAAAAAGGAACAATGCGAACATCATCCGCCACCTTAGCCAACACACGATGTTACACGTGCTATTTGCGTAGAAGGCTCACTTTTTAGTTGTGGTAGAAATTTCAAATCTTGATCAAGGTGACAGCGTTGTGTCTTCTGGAGTCTACCTATCTAGTCTATCTCTTTTGAATGGAGTTCTTCATGCTCCTCTTTCTTCTGAACAGTGACTACCCTTCTGCTCCATCTGTATCAACTCCTCTCTCTCGATCAATTGCTCTCAATCTCAAACTAGGTGGAAAATGTGAACTCCGAGGTCATTTCAAGCACATCCACGATGAGGTAGCAAGCGGACCATGAAATCTGTAGCAATGCTATTTTCTTTAACTCTTTAACTATCATGCTTGGTGCTACATGCTACTTTTACTCTCATCGTGTTAAAATGTTATACTTGTGTTCAATGTAGCTGAAGGATGGAATAGACTGTTCTTCCTATCAAATCACATAAAGTTTGTTTATCTCGTTCTTCAGCTTTCCACTTCATGTTTGTTCTCTTTGTCCACTACGTCGTTTGTTTTCTTCGATGAAAGTGGCTCCGTCGATGAAACAACGGAGTGAGTCTTTTCTTTCATCTAGATCTTGGATTATTTTGAATTGCTACAAGAGCAAGTTATAGATGAGAGCCACTTATATATCTTGTCAAATCTATTGATGAACTCTTGAAGATAGGGATTACCAAATTGGGACATGTCATCAAAATTGTCAAGTTCTTTGCTCAATGGCAGAGCACAAATGTATAAGAGCCACTAGAAACTCTGAAAGATGAGGAATAATAAGCTTACAAATATCATATTCTTCTCGACTTGTACAAATTTGACAAGAATTACAACAAGAAAGTATGCTTTCGTGTTTACTTTTTGAAGTCTTTTTTTCAAGAATTGCTTTGGGAGAGGTTTGCTCTGAGGGATTTGCTCTAGGAGATTTTCTTGCGAGAGGATTTGCGATGGGAAGGGATTTGCTCTATGAGAGGATTTGCTCTGGTAGATATGCTCTAGGAGAGGATTTGCTCGGAGAGGATTTGCTCTTGGAAGGGATTTGCTCTAAGGGATGTGTTCTACGAAGAGACTTGTTGTACGAGAAGATTTGCTCAAGGAGATTTGCATTTGGAGAGGATTTGCTCTGCGGGATTTGCTCTTGGAGAGGATTTGTTTTGAGAATTACTTTGGGAAGTTTGCTACGGTGTTTCTGAGTGATCTTATAGATATTTGCTATTGAAGCCCGAAGTGAATTCGTTGTCTAAGTTCACTTGCCTACGTTTGCACTCCATGTGAGAACTAGAGCATTGTAGAAGTTACGAATCATTGTATGTGTTCTACACTCTAGAATGATCATCTAGAGCATCATGAAGTCATAAGGTGACTATATAATGAAGTTACAAAGAGAACTTATAAAAACATCTCTATGCATGTTAGAACAACTCAGTTGCAAAAGAAGCAGATGGCACCTCCTAGAGAAACCATCTTTGAAACAAATTCATCTTGCTTTGCAGGATGACATTAAATCTGTTGTTAGAGAATAAAGAGGAAAGGTTCTTACGTATGCTATTTGATCTCCTGATGATAAATTTCTTGTGAAGGATTTCTTTGACGACGTGTTATGATTCAAACTGTAGGATATATTGGATATGTTGTCCGATGAGGGGATCATAGTCATGTGAATGATTATAACATGTTTAGAACAAGCTAAGTATTAGATGATTGGACTGAAATAAGAAAAATAATGTAAAAATCAATGAATATTGATTGAGAAACTTATGTAGTTTCTCAAAGTATATATTACATGATTGTCTATATTGTAGGAGCTAGAATGAAATGAAATTTATATCTAGGTCATGTAACATGGATAATATAACATTCAAGGCGAATGGAAAATATATCACGTTCAAGATTTACTCTAGAATCTAAAGCGATCCTCTGGAATCCAGAGCAAATCTAACTCTTAGAATCTTAGAGCAAAACCCAACCTCTAGAAAATTCAGAGCGAACTCAACATCTGAAAACTTTCAGAGCTAAATTCCCTATGAACCAAGATTCGTTTTTCAGAGCGATCAAAGTTGCAACTGTTTGGTTCGCTTTAGACAAACAAAGTGGACTACTTGAAATTCACCTGGGTTTTGAAAAACAAATAGTAGTGAGCTAGAATTCGCTCAGATATAAGAACTGATATTAAAATTTTAATTTAAGTAAATTTGATGATTATAGTTTTTAAATTATTTATTCTTGTCAGATTATTCTATTATTCTGCTCTTTTAAATTGATAATTACTTATTAGATTTACCCACGAATTTTACCACTATTCCATCTAGAGGTTTATAACAAGTATACGGATAAAAATATAGATATTATGAGCATCAATATAAGGATTTATAAAACTTCTGCTGAATCATGTAATGACATCTCATTTGCACATTTGGTTCTAGTAGGTTATGTGAACTTGTATATGGTTTAACTTTTGTACAAGAATGTACATACGTGCATTTTGGATCATGGTTTGGGTTGCGGATATTGTTGTGAAACTTTTTGTTAGCAAAGGGGTGTTTTCTTTACTTCAAGTTACGTTTAGGAAGTTTCTGGTGCTTGTTTAGTTTTAGGTGCTTGTTATCGTGATATTCTCTCTCTATCTGTATATGAGATCTTCACAGCCAAGCATCTCGCACTTTCATAACCTTCATGCAAAGTACGATCATACGATTTCGCTCCGCTACTCTAGTTTTGGGCGGCTTTGTGAGAACTTCCATGTTCAGTTTGCATAAAACCAAATATCTTATAGTATTTTGAAACAAAAATTCGCCTAGATTTGATATGGTTTTTTCATACCAAAGATGTTTGAAAGCACACTTGGCAAAAAGGTTGACAAAATCAAACGCACATATTGACTATAGCTTTCCAACTGTCTTCAGTTCTCTCCTGGTTCTCTCCAACCTGTCCATCAACTGGTTGTATTTACAAAGCAGATAACAACTTTCATCTCATTTACTAATTTAACACGCAATGATATTAATTATTCTTTCGATCTCACTCATAACATAAACACAAGAATACTTAATCAGATAGTTGCACATACCATACACAACAAGCAATTATAGCAATAGGACAAAACAAAAATGATGGAATGTTGATAAAGAGTCAACTGCACGGACTCAGTTGTGAAAACGTGCTGCAGCTGATCTACATCAACTCTTCTATGTGAAACTGCTATTATTACAACAGTTTCTTCAATCATGCACATCCCTATTCTTCGTAAAGTAGACAAAACCAACACCAAATTTCAAAGGACACTGAATAAGCTAAGACAATAGACTTGTTACCTCCGTCAATAACTGATGCCATCAAAATCTTACATAGTAACTTCCTGTTTTTGCTATTGCCTGCATCTTATAATCTAAATCTGTTAAAATACTGAAAATTTCCAAAAGGAGTGCTTTGAATGCAAGGGCCGGCTTCTGTAGTAACCAGCTGAAATATTCGAAGCAGGTCTCCGTGTGGTTGGTACAAGTGGACGTCCCCGTGATCATCACTGTGTACACCATTGACACGCACAGCGTCAGCTTTCTGGAATCAGTTCATCTGGGTTCCGTATTCTTTCAACCAGATTGTTGCACCCACTTCTGGTAACAGTAATGTCACAGTGGTGCTTTTCAGGATGTAGAGTTTGTGTTCCGTGGAATCGTTCCGTGCGTATTTTGATCTCATAATGAAGATTTCGGTACAACAAGCAATCTTAGGCTGGTACAGGATGGAGGCAGCTTCACTTTCAAGATGAAGTTTGTTGTTAAACGAGATCACCAAGTAACGGCTGATCGGAGGACCGATGCTTCTAGCTGGGATCTACGTACTCAGACTATGCAGTCAAGCGACTGACGCCTTCCCTGGAGACGCGATCGATCAGGGCTGTATAACCGAAAAGCTCATCAAAGAATCAAAGTCTACAAAGACTTTGATTCAAAAGGAGGGACAGTGTGACATTTCGACGGGCATTCATTCTAGTGAACGTGTTCCGGCCTGGTTGCGTGCCTGGCACACTCCCCGCAACGCAACGTCAAGAAAGATTCTAAACATCATCGGCACACACGTATGCTGACTAGACAGACCTGCAGTCTTATCTACTAGTAAGTTGTAAGAGTGCTGCAGCTGCAACTGTAGGTCCGTACGTTGAAACGATCTTGACTTGTCCGCCTTCGTTCTTAGGAGAGTGAAAGTCTGTGTCGCTAGACGGCTTGTAAGCTAGCACGTTTTCTGTTCCAGGAACGTGGAACCTAGTTCGTTGGCCCACCTTCGAGCGGACTTGATCGAAGTCTGACGCACTATGCTATCCAGTTCAGTCACGTGCGTTAATCAGTTCAGACACGTGCGTCAATCCTTGCATGAGACACCATTTTGGACTGAACTCCTTGGGTGCTAGCTGGGCCCACACGGAGGTACGGTGTCGAGTTCTGAAGCACTAGTGCAAGCGTTTATTAAATAGTCACTGAACTCACGTCTTTCCTTATCGCGATGAAGGGCATATGCCTTCGGAATCACGGCAAGCAGGTAGGCGGCCGTGTGGAGTTCCATTGCATACATAAAGGTCCCCCCTTCCCCATCTGTTGCACTGCATTCGTCCATCAGCAACAGCCTGAGAACAAAGCTCACAGTTTCATTCGATTCTCCACGTACTGTAGGTACGTATGAACTCTTTGTGGTGAAGAATCATCAACTGCTGCAGCAGCTTCCTTATTATGCTAGCCTAAGGTCCCTCTGGATCTCGAACTGCACGGTTGGTAGGAAAGGGCCGGGAACTTGCTTTGCTTGCGCTTCATCTGGACTCAATGAACTTGCTTGTCGCTGGTGGGCTTCATATGGACTCAATTGTAAGTCGTAGATGACAGTCACAACTCAGTTAACTTTTGAGGTGGTTTTCTTATCTCCAGACTCAGTTCAGGAGAAACGTGCGTACGAACACGAGGTTACCAAACACTACTGCTCAAGCTCCATCTTCTATACTCGACAGCCCTGTTCAAACGATGGCTGATTTCAGCGAAACCGGTACAGTAAAGAGTTCGTCAGGTCTCCAGAATTCACTAGTATGTTGCGGGCAGACCAATGTTATAGTCACTATAAATGTACAGTAGCTTCAAAAGTACGTCGGATGCATATCTAGTTCGACAACTGGAATCTACAGCTATATACACGGCCTCGAGGCGCTCGTTTTGGCAGAACCCAAATCCTCATGCTATTCTGAGAGTAAACGTCTTACCTGTGACGGAAACAAAATGCAGGGACTGTGAAAAATGCATGGCCAGAGTTTTTCGCCCAGTCTACCCGTTCAGCCCTGGAGACTCTGAGTTTCGATACAACAGTAAATAATGTGCAGCTTCAGGACCCCTCGCCTCCGGAAGAATCACCTCCCTTCAATGGAGGTCAACCAGAAGACGTGTGGGTATACAGCGAGGGCAACGGCAGCGTTGTAGGCATTCCCAAACGGGGAACCTGGCATCCTAATCGTAAGTGTCGTCTCCAATTTTCACTCCAATGATCACTACGTATATAATATAGGAACGATGGATAGTTCTAAAGTCGATCAGTTCACTCTGAAAGTGTAATTAATTAGCATGCTGAGCTGAATTGTCTGTAGTCTGATCTTCCGATCTTTTTGGTTCCCATTCGAATACAGGAGTCAGTCCAGGATGGCCCGAGCTTGTGGGCGTCCCCTACAAGACAGCCATTGACACCATCGTTTCGGAGGAGTTCGGTGTGAAGGTTGTTTATGGGCCGACTGGATTCGCGCGCACATTTGATGTCGACCTGTACCGAGTTTTTCTGGAAGTGGATGAAGGTGGAAATGTGGCTGTCGCTCCGAAACTTGGCTAGGGTGGACCTCCAGCTGTGCAGCCACGACGTTATAATTAGAGTTCCCCACCAGTCGTTGGTCGAATTTGGTGTTGTCGCGTGGGGTTTTAGTGTATGGACATTTCCACTAAAGTAAAGGTTTACGCTACTACAAAGTAACCCTTCGCTAAAGGAAATGATGGGTATTGACCCGAAGTTTAATTAGCTTCGAACAAAAACGCCGTCATTAAACCTAATTAGCTTTAGCATGCATAGCAGATACTCTTGGTAAATAATATGCATGCAAACATGCACTTTTGGTAGAGGAAAGGAAGACGACAAGCGTGAGAATAGGAGTTAAATGTGTAATTGGAGCTCTATCAGTAGGGTCATCTGTATCTAGTAATCAGTGTTAGATTGTAGTTTCTGCTAAACAAGAAATAAAAAGCATAAGAAACATGTCGTTTATTGCATGTCAATGGTGTTTTCAAGTATTAAATAGAAAATAGAAAACAATGTTAAATCAAATTTTTATTTTTATTTTTATTATAAGTTTAATTTATCACCTAACCCTTCAGTTGGAAGGGTTAGGTGATAAAGAGGAGGTAAACTGCCTCCTGTGGCAGTTTACCTCCTCTTTATCTGTGGTATATCTAGCATTTTAGTGGAATAATGAAAAGAATTCTTTCCATATTATATTCAACTTTTCTTCGTTAATATAGCGCTCCTCCGTGGAGATGCTCTTGGTGGTTAAAGACACAAGTATGTTTAACTTTATTCGAGATTGTGTCTAGTTTATCATGATAGACGTCAAGAATATTATTATTATTATTTGCACTACGTTCTTAAGATAATGTATTTTTACTATTCTATAGAGAGCTTTA
Source organism: Asterella californica (assembly GCA_036924285.1). Classification (NCBI taxonomy): domain Eukaryota; kingdom Viridiplantae; phylum Streptophyta; class Marchantiopsida; order Marchantiales; family Aytoniaceae; genus Asterella; species Asterella californica. The sequence continues at coordinate 20,758,554 of JAYKYS010000008.1, forward strand.
GGTGACAAGGTCCACAATAGAACGATTACAACAGGCGATGCTACTTCTTGTACATCAATTATATACCAGAGTTATAGCATTATAATAGGGATAGAGTTAGTGGAGATTAACCTCTACTCTCTCTTCCCTGGGGTGTTGGTTGCTTTGTTCTTGGGATCTTTCTTTTCCTTGTTTGGATTGATGGGATTTTCCATCCGTTCGGTATTCATTACCTCGCGCTTTCCACGGTTAAACTTGGTTTCCATTAGTAACTCCATATTATGACAAGCTAAGACTATATGATCCTGATAAAGGGTTTATTTATTGCTCCTATTAGGTGAAGTAAGCATGAAGTATATTCCAAGATATTAATTTGAACTGGGTTCTCATTCTTCACTCTTGCATTCTCTCCTTTTCTCGACCACTATGGACTGAATCGCGAGCGCAAACGCGGACAATAGGGGGTGTCATTTCTTGCCAGAAGTCATTTCAAGCTATATTTCTTGCGATGTCCGCACACTGCGTCGGGAGATGCACGAGCGCAATTGATGTGGGTTAGGTGCTACGATTGCCGTGAACACGGTTCGCGGGCATTGGCCGTGTTAATTGTCCGTCGATGTACTACACTCTAAATAGAGTAAAACATGGATCATCCCAGTAGTAGACCGGACTCTTACTCCGACTTCAACTTGTCACTTGTGGATTTTTCCCGTGGACCTAACACGTGACAGTCGATTATAATCCGTGAAGGAAAGAAGAAGAGTCCGGACCGATAACCCGTAGACATCTCGTTTCTCACGAAACTTTAGAAATGACACCCCCTAATGTGAAAGCCACCTAAGTCTCTTTCCGGGGCGAACGGGGAAAACGAACTCGATTTGTAAAGCCCAGTAAGAACTCCGAATTGAGTTTGAATGTATCAGAAACTGCACTGATCGATGATAAAGCGAATCTATCTGAGTTTGATTCAACATAATATCTATTGTATGCTGCATTACAATATCATGGCCCTGTTGATTTACATATGTACCATAGGTGAAATAGAAGAAGTCCGAAGGTGAAATCTCGATGATACCCATGACATTCGCAGATCTAGACTTCTTCCCTACAGTGACTGCTTGTTATCAAGTGCTATCTTCGAAGTCGCGCAGCAGCGAGAATTCGAAGATGCAGAAGATGAGAAAATCTCAGTACACTGCTTCTGTTCGTAACTCCAATGCCACTTGCTTGTGTGCCTCCTTCAGAAGTGTCTCCGGAGTCTGACGACATCTGAGCTGAAGGTATTCTCAACAGAAGGTATTCTCAACAGTCGATTATCTACTGTAGCTCTATTGTAAAAGATATCTCAATTCAATGCAGATGAGATCGATTCCTATCGTAGCAGAAATGAATATCCTTTGTCATCTGTCTATTGCCTATGAACCAAATAGAGAAGCCTCTCGATCGATTCCTATCGTAGCAGAAATGAATATCCTTTGCCATCTGTCTATTGCCTATGAACCAAATAGAGAAGCCTCTCGATCGATTCCTATCGTAGCAGAAATGAATATCCTTTGCCATCTGTCTATTGCCTATGAACCAAATAGAGAAGCCTCTCGATAATCACTCAGAAACTCTTCTGAGCCTCTCGATAATCACTCAGAAACTCTTCTGAGAGTGCAGTAACTCCCACTGGTTCTAAACAGCCCACAACAAAATCGACCATCACTCGTCACAGGTCCAATGTGCGCACAGGAAGAGATTGCTGGAAAGGATGTTTACTGAAGTAGAACGTCCAGCTTATATACAGGTTTTCTGTACCTTCCGGCTGAAATTCGTTTTGCTACTCTTAAGTTCTGATCTATTCCGCATGCTAGGGCGCGATTACGACTATTCAAATATTGTCCAAGTACTGCAATCACATGGATCTATCATGTGCATTCAATTGACTTTCTATTATAAGGTATTACGATTGAACGGGTGATTTGTAAATTCTAACAGAAGACTACTACAGTAGAAGCAAATCTCGGGACAAGTTGATAATAATTAAGCGATTGATATACAAATTAACATACCATGATGCACACTGATGAATATCAACGTAAGTGAAGACAGCCTGAGAGTGAACCAGATGTCAGGCAAAAGAGTGGTCTTTGTTTCGTAGGTTACACGGTTTCCTTCCACTTACAAATATCAAAGGAAAGAACACCATCACGGCAAAAAGCACTCGAATTGCCATTCCGTAGTCAAGTTCAGGAATTCGATCCTGAACTTGATCCGGTCCATCATCTAATAGTATGCTTATTTTGCGCTGGTCTAGATCTGTACATGTATTAGTTAGGCTTACCACAGTTCGTTTCCAAACAGTGAACAGATTAAGCCGATCCGGCCGTGCAGCGACTGGAACAGAGCTATCGGTTACACGCATCGATATCGATCCTCTCATATTGCGTCGATAAAACTTTGATCCCTACCACTGTAACAAGCGGTACCGGTATAACCGAGCCATTGACTGTGGCGTAGCACGGGCTTGCATTATTGATTTTCACCAAATTTCCTGTGACATGGCAGCTCCCGGGAAGGCTGTAACTAGCAACAAGTGCTCGGCGGGATAGTCTTCTTGGACAAGCGCAAAGACTTTGTCTTCTAATCGTCCTTTCATGTTTGAAGAAATCTTTGAAGCTTAAGTTCAACATGCACAAGAGCTTTCATATTCAGTTTGACTTTAACGTTGCCTCGGACTCGATCGGGTCCTGTACCAGAATCTTCGCTCGAGGATACAAGGTTCTAGGCAAGAACTCATGAGTTCGGGAAGAGATCAAGGGCCAGCCAGAACCATCCAGTAAAATGTTCACCTATAATTAACAGGAGCAACTAGCCAAGCGTAAGCACCTTACTCAGGATCTGACCACTCCATGATCAAGCTGAAGATGAGGAGAATCTAACATTCAAATTTTTCAAATAAATCTACTTACTACTGGAAAGAAGCACAGGTACTTGGACTGCCTATATGTCAGGCTCTGAAGAAGACTCTCAAACAACCAGCAGGATATAAATAAACTACCAAGTAGCATGCAGATGGTTCGTACGTACATTGTCAGGTCTGAAGACAAAATCTAGCTAATGAACTAATCGGTATATATATATACTTAGTCTAGATCTATAATATAGGAACATCATATTAGGGCCCAATACACAACAATTTTTCTTGGTTGTTTCTTGGTAACCCGGTTAGTTCTTGGTTTTTCTGGTTGCCAGTGGCTATTTTTCTTGGGTGGTTCCATGCATATATGAAATTGATTATGAATAAGTACTAGATAAATAAGTGCATGCTTATTCAGAAAAGCTGAAATCCCGAAAGCTTGAACTGCTCATGCGAGTTGATATCGGAGTCTTGGAAACTCTCTGCACCATATTCCTCTGCATGCCGTTCTTCTTTGGTCCTGTCCATGAACGAAGATAACCCCTCGGGTGATGCATTCTGCAGACTCCAAAGGATGCTGTATTGCTCCAAGAACTTGGATTTTTTCTTCACTTTGGTGTTCCATCGATTTTTTATTCCATTGTCGGACCTGACAGGTTGTTCAAACCTTATCAGCAGATCGATGACGGTAATTTGACCTATGCGCAAATAATACTTGGAGATAGCAAGGGACTTAAGGTTCAGGAGCTCATGTACATGTTGCATGCATGGTTTGAGATACACCATTCAAAAACTTGCAGTTGATACAGCAAGCGTACCTCCCGGGGAGAAGCTTAGATATTTCAGCCCATTTGTTACCAAACTTTTCATGCGCCAAGAACAGCATCATGTCTTCAGCCTCGCTCCATGGGTCTTTCCTGATGTTGGGATCCAGGTGATTGCACCACCTGCAACAAAGTATAGACGTAAGAAGCGTAGAATACCTAATATATTTTTCAGTTTGCTTAATTAATATCACAGACACACTCTTAAGGGCCAACGTAATCTTAATTTCCGTAATCTCTGGATCTTAATCTCTCCCTGTACGTAGTCTTAATATCTGATTCTCAATGCATCAGGTCTTGCACCAAGTGTGCCCTCAGCATACAAACGTCCTCCAAAAGGAAATTTTCTGCGGGCATGCATGTTCCTCGAGCTCGAAGAAGACGAATAGTGGGGAATGAGACAGATCTAGACTCCCTCAGGAAGTTAAGAGTATGGAGAGGGCACCAGATTTGACCGTGAGTTATGGATGAGACAGAGGATGAAATTGACTATATATATTGGTAGCCAAGCGACAATAGTAGTCTTCAAGAGGTTCATTTCACTCCTGATCTATATTAATGGCACAAGTTTTCAGTTAGAAAAGCTTCAGTAACTCAATGCATGTCTCACTAGCTAGGCAATGGACACATACCTTTCCCGGCACTGCTTCCCGTTCCTTCCGGGGAGAGAACGTGCAATGGCGGCCCATCGTTTGGTCCCGAATATATTCACCAATTCAATCATTTTCTCATCCTCCTGCCCGACAATAACTATTCATGTTAATCATATTCATCTTCGTAACTATTTATTTTTTATTCTATATAATTTGGTCGTTTGTTTTACTGACCTCTCTGGTCCAGTAACCTTTCACCAGAACCGGATTCAACACTTTCTGCCAACGATGCAGGCATTGAACGTCTGTGCGATTAGGCACTTCCGCAGCTGCACATGGTATCCCTTTGTTAAGGTGAGCTCGAGATACTCTGAATTACGCGATTTGAGTTCCGAATTAACATAAACTACACAATATAATAATATACATTTACACGAAAGAAAAAGTAGGAATAAAATGTCTCATAGGAGAAAATAAAAGTTCAGCAACTTGAAATTCCAGTTCACACGTACTCACCGATCAGCTTCCAGTTTCTGCCCTTATGCTCTGCCACTGCTTCTCGAAGGAGCTCGTCCTGTTGAAACATACTTTGCAATGAGCTTTGAATACTTGACACGACCACTCACTATTCTGAGTGGTTGTCGTCAGTGGTGGCTGAGATCTAGCCTCCTTCTATTCCCAAAGGATTTTGATAGTAAATAAATCAATACATATTATAATTTATTGTCGCCTCCTCCCAACTCCAGACAGCAAAAATCTGTCTAACAATCCCAACAACTAAACGACAAATAAGAAAATTTGCTCAGAAGTTAAATAGTACATGAGAATTTCGGGTTGCAGGACTCCATGTCAGAAATTCAGTTAGATGCATAATATCATCTAATTGAGTGGTATAAAATCCGTGATAGAATTCGAAAATATTAAGTCCTTCGGGCCCAAATATCAGTCAGTACCAAAACTTAAAGTCGAAATGTGGAGAAAAATATCGAATCCAAATTTCAGTGAATGCAGATAGCTAGTCCAGACAATAAATTAACTTGAAAATACAAAACAATTACAGTCTCATGTACATGTTGTCACCTCTTTGAGTGTCCAGTTGGTGAGGAACTTCCGCTTTGTATCGTCCTCTGTCCGGGGTTTCTTCCTGGTACACTCCAACACATCACCCCAGATTTGAATGAAGTGAGAGTATGTCACCTCGTCCCAATGGTATAAGTGGATTTGTCTTCCAGTTCAGGTGCTCACCCCTTGTGCTCAGTTGGAGGGTTAGTAGAGGAGCCGGCCTCGCTCGTATCATTGATGTCCCGGAAGGATGTCCCCGTCGGTTGCTTTATCCCAACGCTGATTGCTTGTGTCATCAGAAAGTTGTCTCTCATAGTGGTACTGGATTCGGTCATGTGGTAATCCGATCGGAATTCCTGCAATATATTTCAACATTTAGTTAATAGTAGTACAATGTCAAGTTGTACACATTGATTCCAGAAGATGAAAACTTGCATCCTTGTAGAGGACAAAATTTCGCTACAACGCTACGTTATTGTACCAGATTTTTCCTTCTTTAGTACTGATTACGTCTCCATCACTTGTATGGAGGATAGCAATCATCTTAAACCGAATCAAACCAAATTGGTTTTCCTGATCATCATAGGTCTTTAAGGTCTAGGAGCCGAACACAAAACCCGTAGACTATTGTACCCATTCATTACTTGGTCCGTGCTTGAACAAATCTATAACTCGTACTGTACTAAATAAGTGAATTCTAAGAGCGTGGGTGTACCGAATGACAAATAAGTAACCTTCCTCCATATATACAATCAGACTATAAGATGCGAGCCGGAGATCCGTTCTGAATAGCATGTCGCTGCTATTATCATAATCAAGTGACTTTTCACTCTGACATACTTCAGTTACGGCTTACCCTAAACCCACTACCATTTATAGTAGACTACTCAAATGTCTAATATTTGCACTCTAGAGTTCAGAAATTAACACCCATAAGTCCTTATTTCGAATTCAGTGTGCAACTTCTGATCGACACCACGGTATGGATCGACCGTATCTAAACCAGTTGTCCACACTCGTTTCCTCAATTTATGACAGAAAATTTGAGAAATAAACTTCTTACCAAATAAGAAGCACATGCAGCTTGTACCCAGCATATGTACAATTCGCACAATTTTTGAGTATGAGAATATATACAGGGGATTATAACATCTTGCTTCAGCACAATGTTGACTTTGAACCATGAGGAAACAGATAAAGACTTTCACTCAGCAAAAGTGGAACAAATCTAGCAGTGAAGCTTCAGATCTGTGATAAAGAATGTTCACTGACAGTCGAAATCACTCCCACGTGATCTGTTAAGTACAAGTGTTGTTAGTTCTGTCAACGACACATAACAAACGACTGCATTCATGTTAGTGTTATCTAGGTCATCACTTTCTGTGATCCCTTTAGCAAAGAATTAGCCTTGAAATAAAGATCAAGAGTATAGAAAGCGCTTCCAAGAGTGCACCGAATAGTCAAGAAAGCAATCCAGCAAGGGCTTACGCGCCGAAACTGACGAGAGTGAATAAACAGACATGTCTTGTTGTACGGAACGTTCATCTAACAGCAAAAGTGTACCAAGTGGACCATTGCTTCGCGGAAAGATCCTAACAGCGAAAGTGTACCAAATGGAACGCTCATCAACCGCAAACAGCACTAGTGACCGCTTTGAATGTCAAATGTCGCAGGGCAAACCTTCTCACAATGGAGAAAAGGTCTGAATTGTAACCGGAAAGAAACGTTCATCCAATAAACAACCTTAATGTATGAATGACACTGACCGTGGGACGTTACGCGAATAGGAAGGGTTAGCGAACCTGCAAAGACCTAGAACTTGTTTCAGGACTCCACAGCTCACGCTGGTGAAAAACGGGAACAGTACTGCACTGCCTTCTCTCTGCTGCCGTATTTCAACTGTCAGTATCTTGGATCTTGGATAACTTCTTTCCGCGCGAAGTGTGCTAACTGCTTTCAACTGCTCTTGACGATCGTTCGCAAGTAAGTGTACTTCTGAGGCTATGGAGTCTTTGGCGAGTGATATGTATCAGGTCGAAGGCGTCATAGAAGGTCTCAGCAGGAAGAAACGTTGCGTAACCTGCGTCTAGCGCGGATCCAACCAGGTGTACACCGTTAGGTTTAGAAACTTCACTCTCTTGAATTTTGAAAGTAGCATCATTTCGACATGCACTAAATTACCATGAATGGCATGGCAGCCATGTGCTTGGACGGGAATGCCGTCATATCTTATCAACCGGGAGGAAATTACGAGTAATTTGTCGATGGAGAAGCATTGACAAAGAAAGCTCCCTTAATGATGGAGAGGCATCTACAAAAACTATGTACTGACATCGCTGGCCGAGCGATGACATATACTACATCCCAGGACAGAAAGTTTCCCAAGGTTTGATCGTTGCGATGGCAGCTAGTTACACGTAAATGTGTTCGATGGACAAGTAGAGATTGTGATGGATTGGAGAATTTGTGAATTGTTAATATAAGATTCAATACTCCGTTCCAACAACAGGGAACGATGGAGAAAGTCCGTCAGAAAGCGCCTAGGAGGAAGGAATGAGGATGGAAAGCTCATTAGAAGCACAAAAAGCTTCATAAACGAACAAGCGGGGGCCCGATATATACAGTAGTATTCTCCTTGGAGACCAAGTATATGTTTTCTGACAGGTACAATTAGATCCGACATTCCGACTGGTGGTCTGAAGCATGATTAAATGCAGCCAAAATTTCTCAGGCATTTATTCGCAACAGTGCATCGACTTACGCACAAATTCCACTTCAGGGAATATTTTCTTCCTTCTGGAAATTCTGAAGTAGATCACAGTCATTACGTACATGGTACTCATTTGTCTGGAGCTCAGAAGGCTCAGCTTATACCCGGTGCTCTCTGGCTCCGACTGTGGTCAGAAGTTGGTCACTCGTCAGCCAATACTGGGTTTCCTGATCCTCTGCAGGTCAATCAGGGTTACTCGGTCCCAACGGTTAGATATAATCGATATTCGACTATAGCGAACTGCAATACTCGGTGTAATCAAGCTCGAAAATCATGGTCACTCGTGATCTTCAGACAATACTCGGTTCTATCGGGCTTCATAAAACGAGACGAGAACGCGACCCAATGAATAGCAAACGGATGGGAAGACCCCATCAAGCCTCACAAGGGAAAGAAGGACCCGAAGGCTCCATAAAATGGTCACTACGGTAGTCAGTCTCTACTAGGTTCTCTCCAGCTCCAGAATAATCAGTCAGAACTCCGCGCTCCGTGGAGGTCCGAAATTCGTTGCTCTTCAGCCGACACTCGGTTCCCCTGCGAAGCTGCCAAAACCCGAAACGGGTTACACATCAGCCCACTCTTAGTTCCCTGCCCAGCTCCAAGATTATCGCTACTGTAGTTCGCCAGTACTCAATTACCAGCGCTGCTTCAGAAGAAACACGCGACCCAATGAATAGCAAACCATGATGGATTGATCAAGCCTTACAAAGGAAAGAAGGACCCGAAGGGCAAAGCAACTGAGCCCCGAAGGGAAGAACACCGGGGCTAAACCCGCTATCAATAGGTCTAAAGTAGCATATCTCACCTATAATTTCAAACACCGGAGGTTAGTACTCCTGCATACAACAAGTGCACATAAAATAGCATCACTTATCACGCCTGCTAAAGCTCTCTGTAGAGCAATGAAAACTCGCTCTCTAAAAAACATAGTGCAAAAAGAAAGAGAAAGTGGTATCTCTTGACGTCACTCATGATAGACTCTGACACAATCTCGAATAAAAACGTCGAACTCCAAAGCTATCGATTCGTATATCTCCAAGGCTAAGGAGATGAAGCGATGTCTCACCTGCATACCCTTATACTTGGTCACCTTCGCTGCTACCGCCACGTCTGCAGCCCATCCTGAGGGATAGATGATAGCTTGTGCTACCACTGAGTTCCTGTCGGATCCATGACAACCACATCTGCCACTGAGACCTGATCCTTCCTCATCGTATACAAGTCAGCTCTCACTGATCCTCTCATCTGAAGGACATAACAACGTTCTCTCCACATCATGTAACCGCTCTCCCGTGCTAAGGCAAAACACGACGTCTCTGATGACATCATGGACAGTTATCCACTCTCTTCCGTCAGGACAGCGAGCAAAGTGACGACTCGAGGTGTCGAGCGAGACACTGCACTCGCAGATGGACAGTGTCGAAGCAACAGGCTGCACCAAGCCTAGGCGGAACCTCATTGCTGTAGAGAAAATAGTCGGTGCGAGTCGGAACACTCTAATGCAAGGTCAATCTATGAGCCAAGAGCTTGCGCCCTTGTCCTGTAAACCCTCCGTGGTCCTATCGATCAACTACCCCCCCCCCCCCCCCGATCTCTCAACCTCCACGATCGTCATCCACGAATCTGCAACATGTCGGGCCTGTCTCTCACTCAGGGGTCACCTCTGATGACTTTGATGGAAGCACACCATGAACTTGAAGGGAAAAATGTTGAGTTCACTCATTCATACACCCACAAACTTATCAACTAAAAATCTCCTTAAACACATCAACTAAAATCCTCCATTCTAACGACGTCTCTCAAGTTCTCACATGCTAAAAATATCCCACACTCTCTATATTACTCAAGTTGTCGTTACGACAGTGTGAAAACAAGGATGAGGAGCTCTTCTCTACTCCTCTATTTACTTTGGTACCCCTCGGTAACTCAACCGTAACTACTTTTACCGGGTTTTACTAAGATATTACTTAAGATAAAAGCATTGATCACATGGGCTTTTTATCTTTTCACATGGGCTTATTCCTTCAAAGTCAACAACTTCTAGAAGGATTCTGAAATATTTTCAAGGAATCTCGAATTTCCACCCCTCCTCTACACTAGGACCCACTAAAAAGGAAACATGTGGAATCTCTTCTTGTTTTTAATGCCCACAAAGTCCACAACTTTAATCCAACCACTAATATCAAGTCAAAAAAGAGATAAGGGATACTTTCCACCTCCTTTCTACCTTTTAGACAAGATGACAAGATAGTAGTGCTCACTCTTTAGCAAATATCTGAATTCTGCCAAAAGTACAGCTAAGTTTAACCATAACTAACTTTTAGCTAATCATGACTAACTTGATACATCCTTAAAGTACTTTGGCAGCCAATAAACATTCTCAACACTTAGTTATAACTAAACACCTTACTAATAGACAAACTTTCTATGTGTAACATAGGTCGTTACATTTTACCCCCGGACTAAATTTTCGCTCCGTCCTCGGAGTGAAGAGAGAACTTTCGTCGATGAAACAACTTCAACTTGTCATGATTTACTCGATCAAATCTCCTTCCTCCCAGCTCCTGAAGGTCATATGTGAAGTTGCTCCACACCTTATCTACAACAAAAGGACCAAAATATCTCGGAAGAAACTTCTTCCTAGCCCTCTTGAATCTGATAGCATCATACAACATAACCCAATCTCCGACTTGAAAAGGTTTTACCTCCCTCTTGCCCAACCGTTTGTCGTAACTCTTCTTTTGATACGCCTGAGCTCGTTCCATCCGAATCATTGCTACTGCTCGGGTCTCTTCCAACTCCATGAGTTGCTCCCTTCTTGATCTGACCACGTCTTCTCCTCTCGATCTCTTCAACTTTCGTTGAATAGTTTAAAAAGTATCCAATTCGAATTGGATCGGCAACTTGGACTCCACTCCATAAACCAGTCGAAATGGGGAGTATCCAGTAGAAGTCTTTGTTGTCGTTCGATACTCCCATAAGATGGCATGTAGCCTCTTATCCCAAGTATGTTTCGCAGTTTCAACACCAGCGTCTTTGACGAGCATCATACAAAGTGTACGATTGGTCTTCTCCGCAAGACCATTAGCATTTGGTTTGTATGAGGTCGTTACTCGTGGCTTGATAGAAAAGTGTTGTAGCATAGCAGTAGTCATGCTCCATACAAACTCTCCTCCTCTATCTGAGACCAACTCTAACGGACATCCAAATCTCGTGATGATCCTCTCTCATAGGAATCTACCGACTTCTGTTTCATTGGTCTCTCTCAAAGGTCTAGCCTCTACCCACTTGGTACAATAGTCAGTGGCGACTACAATGTATCTATTGTCTCGAGGTGTCTTATTAAGAGGACCTACAAAGTCAATACCCCATTTCTCAAACGGCCCTAATACTGGAATTGATCTTAACGGAGGTGTTCTAGTAGACTTTAGAGCAAATGCTTGACATACGTCACAAGTTTTACAATAGTCTAAACACTCTTTGAAAATCTCTCTCCAGTGATAACCTGCATCCAAAATCTTGAAGGCTGTTATCTTACCAGCAAAGTGACCTCCGCAAACAGTTCCGTCGTGAAACTCGTGCATTAGCTTGAATGCCTCCTTCTGACCAACTGCTCTCCTTAGTAACCCATCTGCTCCTTGATGAAACAGAATTCCCTCCACCATGGTGTAAGGTTTGCATCTCTTGATCAACGCGTTACGTTCTCGGGTATGCATACCTTCTAGAAAAGAGCCATCTACAAGAAAACTCCAGATTTCCTTGTACTCATCCGGTATCTCCTCGATGCTTGTGATGGTCATCAGATGCTCGTCTGGAAATGAATCATCAAACGGTTCTTCTCCCTCATCATCATAAGCCCTTGACAAAAGATCAGCATTCGCATGCTTCTTCCCTTGTCTACCTTCGATCACATAATCATATTCTGTTAGAAGGATCTTCCAACGAGCAATACGACCTTCGGCATTAGGCTTATTAAAGATATACTTTAAAGCCTTGTGATCTGTGACTATGGAAAATTTCCCTCCTAGCAAGTAGTGTCGAAATTTCTTCAATCCAAAGATCACCGCTAATCCTTCTCGTTCAGTCACGGAGTAATTCTTCTCCGCTGGAACCATCTGCCTACTAGCATAAGCTATAGGATGATCATGTCCATCTCCATCTAGCTGACTTAATGTACATCCGATTGTTACATTGGAGGCATCCGTATACAGAATAAATGCTTTACTCCACTCAGGTTTAGCAAGTATAGGAGCTGTCACTAATGCCTTTTTCAGCTCCTCAAATGCTTCCTTTGCCTTCTGATCATGCACTATCAAGTCAAAATCAACTCCCTTCTTCATGTACATAGTCAAAGCTATTGCTTTGTTTGAGAAGGAAAAGACAAACCTACGATAATATCCAACCATGCCAAGAAACTGCCTCAACTTTGTCAAGTTGATCGGAAATGGAAGATCCACAATCTTCTTCACCTTCTCAGGATCTACCGCAATCCCATTCTTGGAAATGATGTGCCCTAACAGCAGACCTTCTTCGCAGCCAAAGATGCACTTCTCTGGATTTAGAGAAGCGTTGGCTTGCTCCAACCGCTGCAAAACTTTGATCACATGATCAAAGTGGTCCTCCTTTCGTCCGTACACACAGAAATCGTCAATGAAATCCCGAACAAACTTTCCTATGAATGGTTCAAACATCTTGTTCATGAACCTTTGAAACGTGGCCGGAGCATTACACAATCCGAATGGCATCACCCGAAATGCAAATGTTCCCCAAGGAGTAGTGAAAGTAGTCAACTGTTGGTACTCCTGTGCTATCTTGATCTGGTTATACCCACTATAACCATCACCAAAGTTGTACCACTCATGACCAGCAACTTCCTCCAAAATCTCATCTATAAATGGTAGAGGATAATAATCCTTCTTGGTAACTGCATTCAGCTTCTTATAGTCTATGCACACTCGCAGCTTACCATTCTTTTTCTTGACAATCACAATGGGTGAAAGAGTTCTCCACCTCATAGATGAAACTCGTCTCCCTCAACTTGTCTATCTCCTCCTTGACCATCATCGCTGCTGTAGGATTGATCCTTCTCTGCTTTTGTCGAACTGGTCTTGCGTTCTCCTCCAATTCGATTCGATGAGTCTCGAGGGTCACCTCCTTCAAATCCTTGTAGCTGAAAGCAAACACATGGATATATTTTCGAAATATATCTAGGAATCTACTTTTCTCCTCTTGAGTGACATTGATACCAAACTTCAGGGTAGAGAGTCTTCTCACAATCTCTGCCTCACTCAACTCTTCTTTGTCAGGATCTTTCTCCACTGCTGGTTGAGGCAACAAGTCAATAGCACTAAGCTGATGTACTGATTCATCTCGACCAAATCCTTCATCCTCAGACGAGGATTCTTGGTTGTAAGAATCCCCAGTATCTACTTCTGAGACACTCTGATAATCCTCCGTATCAGATTCCCTGTAGTCACTAGTGGGTCTATCAGAGTCTGAAGTCACAACTCCAACACCCGAGAGAGGAACTATCACTCTATGATCTCTAGGCCCAATCCGTAAGTATCCCTTGTGCCACCTATCCGTGGTGCGCACAGCTCTCAACCAAGGCCTACCTAGGAGCAAATCATAACTAGAGTCCTTTAACACTTGAAAGGACATCAATGTTTGAACTATCATCACAGACACGACCACCTTCTCTAACACGCCAAGAGGTCTTACCCGTTGCTTGTTAGCCATCCCCACGACAATGCTAGCCGGGCGAGTTGGTTCCATCCCCAACTTCTTCATCAACCTCTCCGATATGACGTTTATAGCCGACCCTCCATCCACCAATACGTCAGAGACGTAGTGACCATTCAACCGGACTTCAATCTTTGAAGCCCTAGTGCATACCTCTGAAGCATGCACATCCACCACACCAACTCCCACAGACTTTGATGTCTTGCTCTTGGGTTTCTTCTTCTTGCTTCTCTTAGAACTCAGTCCTCCTCTGAGTTCCCTTCGTAAGCTGGGATTAAGTGCGATCAGTTGTCCAACAGTGATGTTGGCTTTCTGAGCACCCACATCTTCAACCACATCATATCCCGCTTGGGAAGATGAAATGGTGAAATCCGCCATCCCCAGCTTCCTTCTTGGCTCCCTTGGTGTACTCGAAACATTACTCGAACGAGTACTTCTACTTGCTGACTCCTCCATGAAAACCGGTTCATCAGAAAATTGAGTTCTTTTCCTTTCTTGAGCTAAAAGCTCCATCGGTGCATAAGAAGAGTTCGAACTCTCTCCTTTCTCGTAGATGGGATCTCGCACGACATCGATAGTAGCCACCCCCTTGTCTCGTCCTTGTGATGGATTTCCTCCACCCACATTCATTCTGACAGCTTCGACACCTCTCGCTCCGTTGTTAGGACAATTTCGCTGGAAATGAGAACCTCCACACGTCCAACAAGTGATTCCTCCAAAGTTACCTTGGTTACCTCCAAAGTTATCTTGATTTCCTCGGTTGGGATTGTTGTCGTAACCTCTTTGACCTCCTCCTCCACCTTTGTTCTTCCATTCTCGTAACTGCACCACGTTTATCTTGAGATCCGCAAGAGTATCGGTGATGCTCTTCAACTCGACATGAAAATCAGAGGTGGCAGTAGACATCGTTGTTGGGACAAACGGTCTTGGCACCATCGTTGGAGTAGGAGTTGACGTTGAAGCAATCACCAATTATGATGATGTAGGTGTGATCGTTGTGACTACACCAGGAGTCGGAGTTGACACTAGAGCAGCATGATGAGGTTGGATGATATCTCCTTCATCCAAACTCTCTTCCATATTTGTCGCTATCTTGATGGCCTCCGCTTTGGTTGCTGGCTTCTCGTACCTCACTTGGGTTCGAATTGAAGGCCTCAACCCTCCCACCAAGTTCTTGGTCAACACTGCTCCAATCCCCGTCATCGTTAACTCCACATTGTCTCCACTCTTCCGTAGGACCGTCCGAAACCGTTGCTCCAACTTATCCACCCTTTCGGCATATTGCCGAACTTTCTCGTCGTCCCGTTGCTTCAAATGAGTAAGCTCCACCATGAGCTTCTCATAACTCTCTTCTGGAAGAAATTCTTCGATGAGTGCATTACTCAACGTCTCCCATGTGTCCTCAAGTGCACCAGGTGTCTGGCTCTTCACTCGGTCTTCATACCACGTAAGAACAAAATCTTCTAAAAACTCCGGCAGTAACAACACCCATTCTTCCTTCCTTCTCACATTGTTTCCGATGCAACCCCTTTTGAAATCTCGTACAAATGATTCTACATCTTCATTGTCCTTCCCATGAAACATTGGTAACTTCCCCATCTTGTAACTATTCTTTCTACCCTTCTAATTTTTGTGCAATAACTACTCGCTAAAAGAGTACGAACATCACCAATTCCATTCGTGAATAATCTACCATAGGTAAAATGGAAAGAAATGGTTGTAACAACACCTCTTGTGCCATCTCTTCTCCCAAGGTAATCATGAGTCTAAGTCGCATCACCGTCTTCTCCACCATCCGAATGACGATCTCCATCACAACTCAGCCGAGTCCTCTTTTGAAGTCGACAACTTCTCCGTCTCAGCTCTTTAAGTCTCGTCCAACTTCTCGACTACTGACGTAAGTAGGGCGGCCACATCGACGCACTTGTGTCCTCTTGATAGATCACCCACTCCACAACTTGGACAAGGATCTTCGCCTAGAAGATGAATTGGCGCTGGTGACGATGGACCCACTCGAAGGCTTAAATCAGTAAACTCCCGCTTCCCTTTAGCTCTCTCGGTTCTGCTTCTAGTTGGACAATTCACTACTTTGTGTCCCAACCCTCTACAGAAATAACACCACAAGTCAGTTTCTACTCTTCTCCTCGGAGATTCTACTTGAGGTTTAGTACTAGGGTTTTCAAACTCGACGATAATCTCTCTCGAACTTTCTCCGACACTTACTATGACATCTAAACCTTGAGGAAGGTTTCTAAGTCTAACTTTCCAATCTTTTGAATTTCCACTCATGTTGCACCTTCTCAACCATTAAGTGGACAAAGTATCATAGAGGAAAATAATTCTACCTCACTTTCTTTACTCTTCCGAGCTTTATATTGGAAATCGTGTATTATACATGCTATACACGAAATAAAATCTAATCTAAAATTAACTATCGAAGATATGATCCTCCTCACCATCGTTTGTACTAATCACAACAGACATTTTGAACTCACTCTTGTAAGGATCCAACTCTACTTCACCAGGAGCATTCGTGGCCTCCACAGTGAATGATGCTTTAAACTCGGCTTTCTTCAAATCTGTGCCAATGGTCGTGGAAGCTTCTTCGTATAGGGTAAAGAGGGCACCCCAAGTGCTATAGATGCGGGTTCGTAACTCATCTATACTTAACTTGGGCTTCTCCGTCTCTGTTCGAACTCCTAAACGTCTCTTCTTCCACCTCATCATTCGAACTGGATTCCCCATGAAGTATCTTCAAGACCTCCTTGTATGCCGAAACGTATATCTCTTAGTTGGTAAGAGATCTCTCCAAGATTTTTGTGGTCTCCAGTAGCTCAACCTCCAAGCTACTAAATCATGAAGTTTCAACAGAAACTTCCCTAATCAGAAGAGATGGTGATGACTGTATAAATTTTCAGAGAACTGAAATTTGTATATTTTCACTTTCCTCATGGTTGTCAACCCCCTCCACTTTGAAAAATTCTTTCTCTCTCTTCAGACCTCATCTTCTCATGATTTCTTTTTTCCTGGATAGCTTATCAGCCACTCTAAAACACTGGAAAGTTTCTCAGGAAAATAAAATTCACAGAAAATCTGACAATGACTGTAAGTTTTTTTCAGATAACAGAATTCCTCAACTCTCACGAATGGACCCCCTCAACTTTGAAAATTCATTGCTCTCTCTCTAGACCACCTTTTCCTATGATTTCTTTTGTCTTAGATAGGTTATCAGCCAATCTAAAACACTGGAAAGTTTCTCAGGAAAATAAAATTCACAGAAAAATTGACAGCGACTGTACAAATTTTCCAGAGAGTAGAATTTCAAACTCACAAATTTATCTCCTCTAATAACTTTTCTCTCCTCCTTTGCACCTTCTTTCAACTCTCCTCAAACCCTTTCTAAGTGAACAAGATGTAAAGAATGACTTCGAACGCGTCATATATCACTACGGGATACACGAAAGGTTCTAACGTTGCTAACATTGCGTTAGCTCTCTCTCCTCTCAACGTTCTCTCCATGTGCTCTCTCATAATCTCCTTTTGTCGAATATAGAACTGAACTCTAAACATCGTTCAACGATCCCTTCAAGTGAGGTCCCGGCAACGGAACCAAAAATGTAAACCCTCCGTGGTCCTATCGATCAACTACCCCCCCCCCCCCCGATCTCTCAACCTCCACGATCGTCATCCACGAATCTGCAACATGTCGGGCCTGTCTCTCACTCAAGGGTCACCTCTGATGGCTTTGATGGAAGCACACCATGAACTTGAAGGGAAAAATGTTGAGTTCACTCATTCATACACCCACAAACTTATCAACTAAAAATCTCCTTAAACACATCAACTAAAATCCTCCATTCTAACGACGTCTCTCAAGTTCTCACATGCTAAAAATATCCCACACTCTCTATATTACTCAAGTTGTCGTTACGACAGTGTGAAAACAAGGATGAGGAGCTCTTCTCTACTCCTCTATTTACTTTGGTACCCCTCGGTAACTCAACCGTAACTACTTTTACCGGGTTTTACTAAGATATTACTTAAGATAAAAGCATTGATCACATGGGCTTTTTATCTTTTCACATGGGCTTATTCCTTCAAAGTCAACAACTTCTAGAAGGATTCTAGAATATTCTCAAGGAATCTCGAATTTCCACCCCCCCTCTACACTAGGACCCACTAAAAAGGAAACATGTGGAATCTCTTCTTGTTTTTAATGCCCACAAAGTCCACAACTTTAATCCAACCACTAATATCAAGTCAAAAAAGAGATAAGGGATACTTTCCACCTCCTTTCTACCTTTTAGACAAGATGACAAGATAGTAGTGCTCACTCTTTAGCAAATATCTGAATTCTGCCAAAAGTACAGCTAAGTTTAACCATAACTAACTTTTAGCTAATCATGACTAACTTGATACATCCTTAAAGTACTTTGGCAGCCAATAAACATTCTCAACACTTAGTTATAACTAAACACCTTACTAATAGACAAACTTCCTATGTGTAACATAGGTCGTTACAGTCCGAAGCGGAGTCGAGCTCTAGTATCTCGTGAGATGGAAGGATCCACTAAGAGCGCATGGAGAACCTATTGGAAGTGATGTCTCGTCAGAGAGGACTGTAGTCTGCGAGATTCATTTGTAGCTAAGATATCGAATCGAGGGTATGCCTCGTGTGCCTCAAGAGTCAAACTATCTCTTGTCTCACGGAGACATATCTGTAGTGGATAAGAATCATCCTCCACTTCTATCACATAGCTCTCCAGAATAAGTCTATCTCGCACGAGAAAATGACAACAGAGCCAAGTTGCTGAGAGAGTCCAACTACTCAAAAAGGCTGCCGAAGTAGTCTCTTCCATGGATAATAAGCCCACTCCGTCACATGATATCAACAAAGAATGTGCGAGAGATCTTGTCACATAGTCAAAGGTCTCCGGTCCTACGATGTCACCAAACACCCCCGTGATCCTTCTATCAAACTCTCTAAGACGCGAGATGAAGATAGAAGATGGAGGTACTGTGCGGAGTAAGTAACTAGGACGACGTGCAATGGAAGAGAAAAGGATATCAATGGCAACTTGTGGTCCTCTAACATAGAGAGATCCTCGATATGCAAAACATCCTCCGCAAGGACAACATCTAAGAACCAAGAGACAAAGTTCTCTATACCCACCGGTACTCCAGGGATGCGTAAACCATATCTAAGTGTAACAAATCCCTCCGGGATCGTCTCCTTAGTAGGACATGTCACTGACACGGATGCAATGCTCTAGCAGCTCTACTATACTCTCCAACCTGACCTAACCTCCTACAATATCGTATGCGGACGAAAGATGAGACATCACGTAGAGGCGGACTCACTCCTATCTCGTACCGCATGCATTGATTCCTACACAGAATATCCAAAGACGGGCTGTCATCTCCTGATGTCCTCCTCTGCCACCTCGAGTATACTGGAGGCACCAACGAGGAAGTAAGAGGAACGGTAACCACGCCGCCTCGTCCCTGGTGTTTCTTGCCAACATGTCGAGAGGTAGACGAAATGTCTACCTCATCTCGTCATGAAGAGCACGAGATAACCAATGAAACAAACGCGGACAAGAGAAACTCAATCTCAGAATAGTGTCAGAGTGGACTCTCAACCACTCCCACGACTCAGGAGGAACTCCAGGAAGAAGAGCTAATGGTGCCATAATGACTGCACGTGTAGACCTCCGCTCTCGGCTAACCTAGGCATCCCATGTGGTCGTATCATAGCTCTTGTGCATCTTTCTCACATGAGATTTTACCCCTTGCGAGGTAAATAACTGATTCACCGGACATGGTGTGTCCCGAATCAATCTCGACTCATGAGAGAGAGAGTACTCGTAGCTAGAAAAGACACAATATCTAACCAAACGGTACTCGTAATAGAAATATCTCAAAAAAGAACCCACTAAAAAGAAGAACCCTGATATATAGAAAATAAAAAACACACTAAATGTAGCAAGAAGTCCTTCAAAAATCCCTCAAAAATCTTAAACAGAAAAGTCTGTAACACTAAAACTCCAAAAAATCCAAGAATATTTAATACTCACTCATTTCTCCACAAAAAGTACCAATTCTAAGAGCAACAAAACAGAAAACAAAAACGAAAATGAATATATAAAAAAGCACTCAATAACACACCCTAACACCCTCCTCTCACTCAAAAAACATTGTCTACCTTCTCTCTCCTCCCCCTCCCGCATTCCGCCTCTGCTCCCTTCTCACGTGCGCGTCTTCCTCCAGAAGCAAACTCAAACTGCTTCAGAGAAGGTCTACATGCGAGTGAATTGTTCCTATTTCACATTACGGGCGACCACTCACAGCCAAACAAGAGAAGCCCGTGCACGATTTCTCTAAGTATACGCAATAGTTCCGGTTTAGCTTCAAACCGACCTGCAAAGGAGCATTACGGCCACTCAGACCCAAAACTGTAAACTTCATTAGGGGAGTTACTTCCAGTCCTGTCTAGATCTAATGTGGTTTCACGGAAGAAGATAACTTGGTTTGAGAGGTCTATGTAGTCCGTCTTTACAGTTATGGACATTGTTACGTTCTTTTTCAGACCTAATCGTAAGTTTGTAAAGCACTTCTGTATTAGTGATAAACTCAAATTCAAATTTGGTTCTTAACAAAGATCATAAAACATTGTTTGAAATTCAGGTTATTTGTTCCAACTCACAATCGCACAAAAAATTATCACATCCGCTAAGTTCAAATCCGTAGTTAAAATAAATACAACACGGAATCCTAACCACAGCGCGAAACATAGTTAACATTCCGCACAACGTTCTGCACTGTACTACAAAAGCACAGCGCAGAATGTTGTTTTGCACGTTCCGCACTGTACGTACCACAGCGGAAGGTGACTTTAGCGTTTCGCTGTAATACAGTGCGGAATGTTCCGCAGTGTTTCATATTTTCACGATGCGGAATGCTATTTTGCAAGGATAATTAACTTTTTTCTGTATTTAATGACGAAATGCGAAACACAGTCCCAAAAGTGCACTTGCATTCATTCAAATTTTGAACTGACGGCAAAACTCTGATGTGAATCTACTGCTGATTAATGTGTCAGATTACATGCATAAAAATATTACGAGAATTACATCTGAAAACGTAAATATATCTCTAAAGGTGGTATGTAACATTTACTTCTTGTCACTGTAAAAAGATTTATGTCGATGATTTGAGTAGCCCTATTAGCTTGTTTACAACCCCATCCGTTTGTAGCCGGGGCGGCATGGGGTAGAGTCTTCCTGCCGGGGCTCCGTGAAAAGACAGTCGCATCCGTTGGAAAAGAGCTCCACGGAGAAAAAGATATCATAAATAAAAAAAAATTAGATAACCTCCCCGGCTTAACTTGTTTCTTGCTTCGACAAAAGAAAAATGCTTCAAACCGAATTGTTTTATAGAGAAGAGAACTGTACCAAGACCAAACTATTTTCAATATTCTTAACTAGATGATTCTGAAAAATCTTTAAATCAATAAATTTTTAAAGTTAAATCAGACTGTTTAGAAAGTTCTTGAACTGCATTATCAAATTTCTATCAGTAATTGTAAGATTTTTTATAACATAAGCAATATGATATTACAATAGTCAATTAATATAGTTATTTATATTAATTATAATCCAAAATTAATTATCATCAAACTATATAATTCTCCTTTAGAATATAGAACCGAACCCTTTAAATACTATTCATTCTATTCTACAGATTCTGTTCCTAAAACTAAACTGTTTAAAAACCATTCATCTGACAATCCAAACCATTTATAAATTTCTAAACAAAACTGTCTCTGAACCGATCTGGTTCTCTACTGTCCGGTTCGCGACTGAACAAGGGTCGACACTTAGCTACCTTCTTCTGCCGAACATAACACCTTGGTGTTATATTCGACTTGACGCCAACATGGTGTTTTATTTAAACGTAACGCCATTGTGTTACAAGATGAATGTAGATGAATATGTTTTTAAATGTACTTTGCACATGTTTCATATAGTAAAGGTTTCAAAGAAAATAAATCTTGTAGTATAAATAATTTTCACTTTGTATTTTATATATTTAATTAAATATTGTTACGAACATGATTCAGATCAAGTGTAAGAATTATTCGTTGAAAGAACAAATGGATATTATTGTACTTATACAATGATACAACATCCTTCCAGCTTACTCCAACAAAAGTAAATTATAATTTTTTGTTAAATAAAATCAATTATTTATTGTTTTTAGTTGAATAAAAAGATATTTAAAAAAACTCCATGGTGTTCTATTAGAGGTGGTGTTATATTTAGATAAATTCAGATTGAAGACTCTTTTAAAATAATCAAACCATGGTGTTATGTTCGGGGGAAGCCGGTGGTACCCGTAACTCGGACGGCCCATGCCCAAAACTATGCCACGTGGACAAAGCAATGATAGCACAAGGTGTTACCACACCTATTATTCTTAGAAAAGTGACTTGGGTTCAAGCATTAAAAAAGATGAAACTCTGGACTAAAAACTAAATAAATTTCAGTAAAGGAGGAGATGATTATCTAAGAAAGTGAATGGATTCTATTCACTACAATTATTTAAATTGTCGATAATTTCATGAAATTCTAAAGCAACTGATGAATTTCATGGTTCAATAGAAGATCCATCAGTCGTTCCATCAATGAGGCAGCCACCGGTACGAACGGTAGGACTAGCGAGTTCATTAAATTCTTTTATTATGATATGTAATCCACTAGTTACTCTAGCTACATATATTCACAGTTAGCGTCGTATCTCATGAAGACTGCAACTGTCTAGTCTGTGTCGTACACACCTCTTCCAACAGTAAAGAATTGTCGGCTAGAGTATATTCTTTTTCTTTTATGAGTATTTATCGTAGTTTCAAAAGCCATAAATTAAATCTATACTATTCTTTGCTTAGTGTCATAAGCTTAGTTATTAGACCATGTCATTCCAACGTTTAAGCAAACTAAAATTGAGTTATTAGTTTCAGTTTTGTAAGTGTTAAATGATAAATATAAGTAATCTTAACATGCAAAAATATAGTAAAATTAAAAATTAAATAGCATATGTAACATAAGGATTTATAAACAATGTAAGGGAAAGTGTCTTCCAGAAACCATAAGACTGAACTCTTGTCTCCTAAAACACTAAATCTTTTATAGGTTTAATTTATCACCTAAACCTTCTAGTAAAAAAGATTAGGTGATGAATTGAACCGCTTTGCTTTCCAGAAGATAGAAAAAGTAAAGATTGAGACCATTCTAAGATTACGCAATGTAATCGTAACTTTCAAGAATGTATCCATTACGCAGCGTAATGGACAGAGGCTTGAAAGTTAATAGGGTGACGCAAACTTCCACCAGTAACAAAAATCACAGAGTTCGGATGAAAATATGTAAGTCTGAAATGGCAGGCTGTGTTAGTGGAGGCAGAATCTCTGTAGAGTTCTGTTTGATAAATTGTTAACGGTTTTTTAACAGATCCGGTTTACGGCCATAGATTGCAAACCTCTAATGATCATAAACTTTATGTATCACTTCCAAAGGTGGTACGTAAAATTTACAGCTGAAACCTGTAAAATATTTTACAGGAATTACAGGAATATTTTACAGCCAAGTTTGAATAACCCTAATGCATTCTTAAGAGTCCATTACATAAATTGCCCCGTATTAAAGCATATACCTCGTTACTTTTCTCCAAGCTTCAGATCGACAGACTTTTCAAGTCACTCCCGAGTCCCAACACGAACTTCCCTTTTATATTACTCCCAACACGAATAGAACTGGAGAAGTACCGATAAAAGATGTCGTCTTTCATCCAACGCGTGACTTTTTCGTGATAATGGATACCGAAGATGGAAGGACTTGGTGGAAAGTATCATGCTATCTTTAGACATCACAAAGACTCGGTTAAACCGCAAGGAAGAGTTCTGTACTAAATTAATCCTTTTGTTATTTGTATTTGCAAGGAAGTGTATGAACAGCATGCAAAGACGAAGTACTTTGCTGTGGACCTTTGCATCACTTGACTCCACTCTTGACTGAAAATAGCAAGTTTAGCATATCAAAATGTCACATCATTTTAATATCAAAAGTACATGTAGACAGTCAACTATAAATTTGTATAAAAGTTTAATTTAAAATATTTTTATAACGAATTATTTCTTCATACAATCTCTTTATTTGTCTTATGCAACGTTTTCCCATGACGATAATCTTGCTTAACTTATTGTTGCCAATCAAAGTGAGTTCAAATGATGCATTTTAAGAGAGGTGAGGTAAAATAAAAAAACGTATTAGGGGTGCAATAAAGTAAATCTATGCTCCTTAGATAATTACGCACAGAAGTCTTCTATCTACCGTACAGTTTACTGGATCTACCACATTTTGAGGAAAACTTTTAGTCTATGAAGCCTAGATTGCTAGTTAGAACAATTCGAGCTGCTTCTGCGAAGCTGGCCCGGAGCTGCATTTCTTGACAATTTCCTGGCAACGCGTGTGCTTTCTACCAGCAGACAAAGTCCGACACAAAGGATAGCAATCCACGAAGAGGTTTCTGATGGTTTACAGAGAGCAGATGCAAGCTTCCCCCACAAATTAAACGTGCTCCCTGGTGGTGGTCCCTCTACAAATGGCGGACAGGCGAAGGGACAAACAGCGGACGCAGTGTACAGTGTCAGGACATGAAGGGTCGGGTTTACTCTCGCATGTCCAGTATGGTGGCCTTTTTGCACTCTACTATATTTCGCAGTATGAGTGACGGGAAACAGTCCGTTCCCGGCGCAATACTATTTCGGGACTACGTGGAGAGACGGACTTTTTCTGGCTTCTCTGACCGAGAATCGTAACGCGTTGCATATATTTGTAAATGGGGACGTTTTTGGATTTTATGGACAGTGATATTAGAGTGTGTTCGGTTAGATATATCTAACCAGAGTTGAGATATGAAAGTTTTCAAATTCAAAGTAATCAAAACCATTAAACTAAATGTGTATTTGTGCATAGAAATATATTTAGAATATATTCTCTAGATATATATCTAGAGAATCGAGTTTTTGTATTATTAACTTTTAACAAAGTGAAGTAACTGAGATTAAAGATGGATACAGTCATTATTCTATTACGATAACTACGTTGGTGCAACACGACCACTACGGTTGCGAAGTATTTCACCATTGTGTACATTCCTTGTTTATTCACCTCTTCCATCTTCCGATGGAAGAGACAAATAAACAAGGGTTTAATTTAATACTTAATCTTTCTTGCCGAAAGAGTTAGGTACTAAATTAAACTTAGTGTATATGAGTGGTGTAGTGAGTACTATTCCCGGACTTGTATGTTTTGAAGCGCATCGCTGGGGTCAAGGTGTATGGGTTATCGCTTGCTCTCCCCGTATTTTCATGTGTTCTCAAAATAATAATTTTTAAAAAATAAAAATTATTCACTAATTGTATAATTCTTCGCTGCGCCTTCCTCGCGGCCTTGCCCTCGTCCTAAAAACCAAATTTGCGCTTTCTCCGCTTGTTCGTTTCTCTTCCCCCGCGAGTTGTACTGTTTCGATGCGTATTCACAAATGGTGACAGTATTAGCGGCAAAATCTTCACAACCGCCAAGTGAGTTCAAAAGATAAACAAAACTGCTGCGGAACAGCTACATGCTTTGTTCCAGGAAACATACATGTATAAAGTATGAAACTTATATAATACAAATAGCTGATTGAAGCCTCTTCTATCTATGAACATATGGACTGGAAAAGCGTTGTTACGTGAACTACTTTCTGAACACACATTGTCAAGATTTTTACGTAGTTAAACATCAGGTATTCAACAGGTTTGCTGTTAAATAATACGGATCAGATATTTAGCTCCAGCTAAATCAGAGACGTTGTTTTCGCTAGGAGAATATAGAGAATATCATTCTTCTACCCAAGAAATCAAAGCAGAACTAGAGTTTCCGTTTTCACTTTTTGATACATGAGTTTGAAGAATTAGAGATTTCATAAGATCTTTATCTTCATGCTTAACTAAACGAGATCTCCTCAACTTGATAATTTTAACCTACAGTGGAGATTTGGTGGATTAGAGCAACCATAATACAGATTTTTGATATGTTTCATGTTTATCTATAATAGTTCTCTCAACAAAGACATAGTGTATTTAAAAGTTGACAGCATATCAGATGCTAACTAGAGCATTTTGACAGTATATCATATCGAGAGTTTACATCATTGTTGTCATAATGCAAATTCTCCATCTGTTTGTTATTCGTTATTAACTAAATTAGATCTTTCAACTACAATAGACAGATTTGGCACTTACATTAGAAGTTTAAGGTAGCAATAGTTGTTTGTATATTGCGTTCTTATCTTCTATCAAGGTTTGTCCACAGCAGAAAGTTGAATAATGACAATGAAAGTGGGGTTGAAAATAGCAGTGAGTCCTTTGTGTCAAGTACAGCTCTCATCTTGAAAATGAGCATCATTTTATTTCATAATCTTAGTGTGTTTGAAGTGAAACCCATTTGTATTACGAGAAGGGTTCACAGCAAGAAGAGAGAGGCAATTGTCTCTACCGTGAAGAGAGCTCATATATATCACTAGTTTCTTACGGTTAGTTTTATATATCACCACTTGTGATAACTTCTGTATATATCAAATTAGATTAAAGTGGACTAGACGAAACTAAACTTAACCACACAGAACAAGAATCTTATCAGATATTTTCAGGAGTGACAGCTCCATGACATCAACTCGGTAGCTCTGTACCTCCATAGCCCAGATCAAACTAATCATTGACTACTCATTGTGGTTCGTTGACATGCACTCATACTTGCAAAGAAAAAACTGATCGATCTACACAAAACTACATCATGAATCGAGCATCCACATTTATATTATTGCAAATCCGTATAGTAGATTCGTGAGGATGGATAACATAAAAGATGAATATAGTCAAGATATACAAGTGAAAGATTATATAGTGAAAACTTGAGATGAGTGGTATGTATTTGCTAAAAGAACTCAGAAGTCTTCTACTAATGTTGGTTGAGATGTATAACCCTGTAAAATCGCAATACATATAAATGAAGTCATTCTATCTCATTTCTTGTATTCTACTGTGTTACTCATGGTCTTGATCACCTTTAAGCTTGAGGTCAAGTTGCTCTAGAAGGTTTTCTTTGTTACAGAATTCTTTTTGTTCCAAGTCGTTCAGATCATCCGTGACACGCTCGCGAGCTTCCGTTTCAGTCTGTAGTTTGTGCAAAACTGAAGAATAGTGAGTATGACAGGTGGTTAGAAAGATGAAAAGATGAAAAAAAACTACAAGAATAATAAGTTTATTCGGAACTCACCTGGTCTAGCTCGAGCCGTGATGCTTTATGTAGTACATCTGTGTGTAGTTTCAAAGGATCCAGGAGTGCTCTGTAGAAGAGCATACTATAAGAAGTTACACTAAATTGAGATGAGACTGAGATGTTTCAAAGTAGCTTTAAATTAATTGATGTATAGACTGAGTAATTCGCTTGACGGTATCCTGGTGATCCTGAACGGATTTGTCTGCTGATCTGCGAGCTTGATTTTCACCAAGATCTTCAATTCTGACTATATCAAAGAATGATAGAATCAATTTCATTTTTCTCTGTATTGATGTCAATAAAGTGATGCGTTGTAATTTTGAAATAGACATGAGTGCTTTCATGTTCATTCCTACTAAAGCAAAGATCCATGGATCTTTGACATAGACGAATAGTACTTCATCTTTTGTAGTGAATATATCACACTCAAGAATTGATTCATGGACATATTCAGTACATTTTTGACAATGTTTGCAGTAAAAAACATCTTCCACCATTTCATAGTAAGATAGATCATAGTCTTTACAGATCTTATGAAAAGGTGGTGCGGATGGTAGACTGATTTTCATTTTTCCTGTAACGTGCAAAAAAACATCTATTGTTAGCAAAATATCGTGATGAAAAAGAAGAAACAGAATACACTACAGTAGGAGGGACGTATACTGTTTTGGCTCCAAAATAACTCGTGTAGTGTTTTCAGAAAATTGTTTGAAGGATCTTTTTCTTGTCTGCATCTTCGAGACTCGTGATGACAGTATGTCTTTCAAGAGCGCTTGGATCTGAGAAGTTCACGCTAATGTTCTTGAACACAAGGAACTGTGGTCTTTCGGTTGAAAACTTTCACATCAAATTGTCATAATCTTATCGAGAAGCAGCATTGAAACTATCTTTATGACTCAAAATCTCATAAATATATTATATTTAAATATTATAAGAGTTTTTATTTCACGATAACTACTATAAGCAAGAAAGCATTCAAACCTGATAGTGCTTTACGTAAAGTTAATGAACACCACACTGCAAGCCTCACTGAGTAAAGATGCCCTAATGGACAAAAGCCACGGTAAATATAGAAAGTGCATCAGTTGAGTGAAATCGCCCCAGTCCTCCAATTCTATATGTCGGGTTTCGCGATCATGGAGCATCTAGCAGACTATAGTGGTTCTTTTGCACTCTACTATATTGTTTTCCAAGCGAACAAGGACTAGTTGGCTATAAAATCAGTCTAAATCAAAGTAAAGAAAATAAATTTAGACAAGTGACTTTTTTACGTCAATAGCTGAATTTGAATTCGACTTTTATCCTAGTTTCATTGTGTTATCTAACAAACTGTAGACAACATGATGAAACACGTTATGCTCTTCCTTCCAACGTGTCTCTCATGTCACTTCAGATAAAAATTATCTATTGAGAAAGAGTTCTTTGTGAGAAAGAGCTGTGTCATTTAAACACTTTGTCTAGTTTTGGAAGACTCCATGTCTTACAAGGACTTTGTCCAATTTCAAGAAATTTTGATTTCGGCACAGTATGTAGCATTCAATCACCTCGCTGTTATCTACCTCGTTTGTGATCAAATTCTTATTAGAGTGACATCTATTCAATATGAGTGCGGTATCAGATTTGGTGGTTGGTATGACATAAAGAATTACGTTCATCAAAACAATTCTTCAAACCGATCCATCAAGCTGATTGATTAAAACGGTTTATCAAGCTGGTCCATCAAGCAATTTATGAAGCTGGTTCATAGAGAGGATTCACAAATGTGAGTTTGCTTCAGCACTTATCAAATTTTAAAAAATTATGATTAGGTGCTTGCAGGTTATTTCTTGTCTATCGATCGAAGGCTTAGTGTATATCTGCAGATGTTGTTAATTCAGATGTCATCACCATAACTCTCGAAACTGTACTTCTCAAATCCGCACGATGCTTGATTCATGGTGTAATTTTGGACGGATCGATCAGTTTTTTTCTTTCCAGACAATCGTGTTTGCCATAGAGCTAGAGTGGTTGTCAATGATTAGTTTGATCTGGGTTGTAAGGCTACCGAGTTGGTGTGAGCATGGAGTTGTCACTCTTGAAAGCATCTGGTAAGATTCTTGTTCTATGTAGTTTAGTATCGTATAGGCTAGTTAAGTTTAATTTGATAGTTACAACATTGTTTCAGTGGTAGAATATGCTTAACAACAACGTACAAGTTATCACAAAGAGGTGATACATATGAGCTTCACGTTAGAGACAGTTGTCCTTCTCTTCCTGCTGTGAACCTTTCTCGTAAAACAGATGGGTTTCACTTCAAACACAAAATGACTCTCAGCTAGACCTCCATATTGAGTTTAGAAATAGAAAGCATCGAGCAGCAAACTCAGCAAACCCAGACATATTTTCGGCTTGACAGATTTTCATTCATTGACTTCAAGATTTTACGTTTCTGACTTATTCTTATAGCTTCTCAACTTACATTGTCAACAAGGTACAAAGATCTTTATATTATATGCTTGACCTTAGTTGTTTGCTGCTTCTCCTCAGTACGTCTGATCATCTTTTGACTTCCTTCCTATTGTGTTTGTATAAGATTATATTCGTAACTAAACCAAAACAAGATCATGACATTTTTCATTCTATCACATCACGAATTGTTATTCAAAAAGTGTCTAAATATTACAAAGCATTTATAATTTGCTCATATATAGTACAATCTAGTACTGTAGTATGTAAGCAGACAATAAATTTTCATTAGAAGTTTACGTTGGCATCATACCAAAGTAGAAATCCTAACAACATGTGTTATGTAATGCGTCATGTTGGACATAATTATGCAATACGTAGTAGTATTGTTTAATGTGCATGTTACTATAATAATCATGTTTTTTGTTTGTCCTGTATTGATTAACTTGAATTATCATCATCAAGTTTATAGAATACCACTTGTTTGCAAATAATCATCTCTCGTACTGCAAAATCAAACTATATTTTGTTATGTAAAGAAATAATGATCAGAGTGATAATACGGAAGTCCATAGATTAAAATATATATATGGAGAGAAATTGATGAACTATTGATATCCACAATTGCTATACACAATGGAAAGAATGCAGCAGATATTGTTCGTATAGTTTTTATTAAAACATCCTACATTCTATTACATTACACAAGAAAAACTAAAAACATGTATGTACTGTTTAAGATGTAAACAGAAATTAAGTAGAAAAAATACAAAAAAATATAAAAAGTCTCACACTGAAATATTTCTTGAAAGCTTGAATAATGTACCAAACCAGACATGTATTTCATGCGAACGTTTATGTTTTGACCATTCGATAAGAAATTGTACACATGGAATATTGGATTTTTAAAATCTACACACAGTTCCAAGTTTGATGAAATAGAAACAACAAATACCATATGTCAATATTGTTTTGATAAAGTGTATCAAAACAGAATGCCAAAATTCTTATCACCAATTAATATAAAAGTAAACAAGACTATCTCAAGTGCAGCAATTCCAACAAATTTAGAAGAGAGATTGATTTCTTTAAATCATTTGCACAAATATAAACTTCAAAGTTATGGACAATGGGAATGAAAGGTAGTATTATAAATGTCCCATGTAGTTTAAAAGAACATATACAAGTCTTCCAAAACTTATTGGTGACGAAGCAACAATAGCAATTTTCATCAAAATAAAGTTAGAGTACAAAAATCTTTATATATATGGGAATATTCGGCCAAATATGATTGTGGAGGCTTTATATGATTTACGTAATTATCCATTGTACAACGATGCAAATATTGAAATAAATACATCATGGATTGAAAACTTTGAACTTGAAAAACAAAATAATACACATAATTATAGTGAAAATTACGCTGAAACAAAAATGACGAATCATAATTAATATATATTAAAGACTCATTTTTAGAAGAAGAAGAACTAATGTATACTGATACATGTATACAAATTTAGAAACGCAACAAATCATAGATGATACCTTCAAGTCTTACTTACTGGAGAAAGTCCTATTCCAACGTTCATGGGTAAATACTATGAAGAAATAAATTTTCCTCTTTTTTTTCTTACGAGAATCAGATGACGAGGTAACAAAATTTACTGATCGTACGTTCACATGTGATAAATCAAAACTGGTTGCAAGTAATATAGACCTACAAACTCATAAACATCTTGCGACATGCAAAAGACAAACAAACAAAGGTATATTTTGTAGGTATATCTTGTAGAAACCACCCATGAATCATACATGTGTATTAGTTCCTCTAAATGATAATGACAAAGTTACACATAAAGATAAAAAGTTATTCCAAATGCAAGTACAACTAATACATAATACATTAAAAGAAATACCTGATGACAATAATATGTCATTGGATCAGAATTTTATTTACGTATTTCACAGTCTACTCTAACTAAACTAACTTTATTTCTGAAACAAAATTTACTAAACTTGCATACTAATCTTTTAATAATACTATAGCAAATATATAGAACGCAAACACTGATATTCAATATATTCTTGATCCATTTGCAGCAGCTAGTTATTTTACTTCATATATGACAAAAATAGATAATACACTTACCAAAGAAATGAAAGAGATTGCATATGCATGTCATAAAGAAGGAATAGATTTAAACCATAAAATATTAAAACTAGGTAAAGGTTTTTTGAATTCATTCCAAATGTCAGCACAAGCTGCTGCTTTCATTTTTTGTATCTGTACCAGTTCATCATACATCTCGATCAGTTCAGTTTATCCCCACAACACCCACTGAAAACCGACATTATGTATTCAAACCTAATATACATTTGAAGGATTTGGATGATGATAGTACTGATATCACATGCGATTCTTGTATTGAAAAATATCTAAAGAGACCGTCTACTAATGAGTCTGATTCTTTATGTTTAGCTGATTATGTTTCCAGGTATAATGCATATAATAACAAACCTAAAAAAGAATCAAGTCAAAAAATTATCAGGTTCGTGAATTTTAACAAAGAAAAAGATCCAGAAAATTATTCAAGAGAAAATCTTTTACTCTTTGTACCTTTTCGGTGCTCTGAAAATGAGTTAGTTCAAGGTTTTCTAACGGCAAGTGACGCTTTTAATACTTATTTTGATACATTACAAATGAATAGAATGAAATATTGTTTTCCGTTACAGCTATAAGATGAAACTACTTACGAAAATATAGAAAATATTCTCATAAATTCCATAGATGAAGAAAACTTCTCTGGTACAAACGATGTCAACCAAGAACACGAAATAAATGATAACTATACAAACACTGAAGGCATAGATGAAATGGAAATACTTGGTTCAAATAATAAAACCAAAAAATACTTATTTCTTTCAGAACTACCACAAAATTTTAATCATCTAGAAGAGGAGGAATTTCGTAGTCGAATGCGCTCTTTAAATACTGAACAACATATCTTGCATGATGATACATACACAGAAAGAGATTAAATCCGGACCACCCATTACATATTTTTCTCACTGGAGGAGACGGTACAGGAAAAACATACCTGTTGATGTTAAGAGTAGAAAGTTTATCCAATATTTATAAGAGGGGACTGGATATAGATTTAGAAAAGTCGCTGGTATTATTAACCGCTCCTACTGGAAAAGCTGCTTTTAACATTGATGGTGTAACACTTCATTCTGCATTGCATATACCAATTAATCAATCAAATATATCAATAAGTGATAGTACGCTAGATTTGCTTGTAAAAAATGTACAGTAGTCTGAAATTAATTATTGTAGACGAGATTCCACTAGTTGACCAAAGACTATTACAAAACGTCGACCGTCGTTTAAGAGAAATAATGAGAAATCACGAACAATATTTTGGTGGCTTGGATGTTATATTCAGTGGTGATTTATATCAAGCTAAACCTGTAATAAACTCTCTCATGTGTAAAACAACTCTCATGTCGATGGAACAAGTAAAGATACATGATTTCGTACCGAATATTTGGACAGATGTCATTAGATGTTATGAGCTAACTGGAACTATGAGACATCATAGTTCCAGTTAGCTCATAACATCAATATCAATTTAGAAGCAACTGACACATATCATAATAGTTGCCCAAAACATTTTTATTTATCAGATGATCCATCAAAAACTGCTGGACTCTTTAAATCTATAAGTCTTAAAATAGAAATGTTGATAGAAATTACTGCTGATAAATATGATACGAGTGATAGATTGGTAACTGGAGCTGATGGATATTTTCGAATACATACTTATCATTCTAATGTAAAATTAATATGCATTCTATTTAACACACAAAAAATGGGACAAAATCCTAGACAAATAGACAACAGATATTACACAAATGAAACTCACAGAAGTTGGAGACCTATCAAACAAATTAGCAAAGATATACAAATAGGAAAAGTTAAAAAACATATAATTACATGTTCTCAATTTCCTGTTCGTTTGGTGGCTGCAAGAACTATTCATAGAGCACAAGGACTTACCATGGAACAACTAGCTTTTGACCCAACGGGAATCAACGTACATGGATTAACATACACAGCATTATCGAGAGTAAAAGTTATAGAACAACTATATTTGATTGAACTTCTTGAACAAAAACATTTTGTAGTAGATGATAAAATTTGAAAATAAGTGACGCTTTTACAAAGTGAAGCTAAATAGAATTTAAATATTTGTTTATTGTTTTCATTTGATTCAAGTTTTGTTCTCATACTTAGTTTAAATACTACATCTTTCAAAAGTATTGCAGTGATATAGCTTTTGACATAAATTTCAAACTAACTTATGTTATCTGTTTACAAGAAACTCGAGTGCATCTTGAATTTTTTTTGAAGAGTCGTTCCCTAAACATAAATACGGTTTATTATGTACATATGCTTCACAAGGAAGCATGTTATGCTCCAAGAAGCAACAATGGGATTACATTATTATCCAATATTACAAGTAGATCGAAGTGAAATTATTACTGCATTTTTCAATATGAACACCCGACGTGCAGTTCATATTGTAGTTATTTACAAAAATCAAACTACCAATGCTACGCATTATAAACATTTTACCATACATGGGCCACAAACCAATATTTATTGCATATAAGTTACCATATTATGTTACTTTATTTGAAAAATTACTCATTCTTCCAAGTTTTTTTGCATTGATCATATCTACTTATCTATATGTTCTAATATAAATCATTAAAATAAAAATAAAAAAAGTATATTACGTATATAATCAACTTGACTTATATAAGATTTTGTAGCATTTTTCTTCTCATCATATTTTTATATTCACTGATATTCTAGACATAAATCTGAAATAGTTAATGATAAATTTTACCTCCTTTTTTCTAAAGATACTGATCATCATTACGAACAACAATTAAATCTTAACATTTTTGGGCTACGTGAATATCTTACATCACACTCGCTTATACGACCAAACACAATGTGCTTCCTCAAGCAGACTCATCAAGCACAATATGAGAGAAGAAAATTTGGTGCGTGAGTTTCATGTGTCCTATACTGATGAAAATAAATCTAATTAGAGTAATTCTTTTGATGTGTATAGATGTTAATTACACAATTTAAGTATATTTGAAAAGAGAATCAGATCATTGATACCATATCTGAAATTTTAAACTCGAGTCCATAAATATAGTACAGAACTCGAGCATCATGAGTCGTTTAAACGATAGTTTAGTTGCTTCACAGCACTTCTACCAGAAGAGACAAAAACAATCATTTTAATGTGTCACAACAATTCTACCAAAAGAGGCAAAAATGACAATTGTAATGTCTCACAACAACTTCTATCAAAAGAAACAAAAACCAAACACATGTTTTAAATGATCATGTATCACATCAGTCTCCATGTACGACTGAGGTGTACAACCTTATACTGAGGATAGTAACAAATCCAAATCTGCACAAACACATCTTCAAGAATTCTTAAGATGTTTAGTATCCACAATGATGATTTGTTATTAAAGAATATGATAAGCAAGAGAACGAACTTAATTACCGCACCGTTTGATATTTGCTCCTGAACTCAAAATAGGTATACACAAAAATAATTAAACAAGAACTTGTCAATAATTTATAACACATATCACATTATAACTCATATCTGAAGTGTTATAAAAAATAACACTACCATTTCAAGTGATGTAACAGAAACAAAACTCATTGTATTCACCTATATTGTATCAAACTATTTATTAAAAGTGTTACATTAAATGATATTACATGTCCCTTGGGGTCTTCGAGGATCATGAGACTGTCCATGTGAGTTCATCACAGAGGGACTCGACCAAAAGCTCCATTAACAGTTTGCAGCAGCATGCACCTACAACCGTGCTCGCAAGGGATTGAACCGACTACGTTTCTCTTAGAGGACTGTAGGCTAAACCACTTGGGACACCAATCTTCGGTAGAATAGAAAACCTTGAACATTGAACATTTCCAAAACATCAAAAAAAACATCGGAGATAAATGATATGATCATGATAAATAAGTGATCATATCGTAAATAAATAAGTGTTTGTTCTGTTTTATCATTTGAATCGGATATTTTCATCACCTCCACGACATTCTTTCTTTCCTAGATGATTAAAATGTTGGAGTAGTTGTGATAAATAAGTGTTTGTTGGTTTTACCATTTGAATCGGGTATTTTCATTACCTCCACGTCTTCTGTGTTTGTCAAGAGAATGTTTTTAAAACTATCATTTATTTATAGTTCTTGGTGGACATGAACAAACAAGAACTAAATGTAAGACGGAAAGAAATGACATATGAAGATAAAATCAAGACGTAGAGCACCAATCGAAAGTTGGGGGCTCGAAGACGATACCGTCCTAGTCTCAACCATAAACGATGCCGACTAGGGATCGGCGGATGTTTTTTTATATGACTCCGTCGGCACCTCCATGAGAAATCAAAGTTTTTGGGTTCCGGGGGGAGTATGGTCGCAAGGCTGAAACTTAAAGGAATTGACGGAAGGGCACCACCAGGAGTGGAGCCTGCGGCTTAATTTCCAATTCACTATGTCGAAAGACTTCGATGTGGATTTTCGTAACTAGCTTATAGATAAAAATAAAGATATAAACATACTGAATGAATATAGCAGAAATAAGGACGCCTAACATAACATAATGACGTCTAAAGAACAAGAATGCATCTTCATGGATACTACTAAGGAAACACATTAAAAAGTGAAAATAAAACCAATAAGGAACTAATCACGAAGTTTTACAAATTTAGTTACAAATGAAATAAGAATTCTAAATTTCATATCGCTACACATCTTGAACTAATCTTCTTTTTGTTTAGTAAAGAATCAACAAAAGTTACCTTGTTGATACTCGAATCAAGACATGTTTGGCACAACGAAGAATGAATCTTGGAAAACATAAACATGACTTTCTTCGAGCATCTTAGTTGCGGTTTGGATATACTTACTATTTTACATACTAAATCTTTCTTTAAACTACTGTAACAACATTATGTGTCGTTTAAAGACCTTGTTTATTTTCTAAAAATTATTATTTTTTGTATAAGACATGTGAACGCTCTCGATGATTCAAGAATAAGTGTAAGTGTCATATGAAAGGAAGTTACGACCGTAACTTCCTCAACCGTAACTTTCTCAATGAATATTGTTTGTCTTAACACTACTTTTTGAACCAAGCATTTTCATGTCTTTCTATATAAATCCAGCGAGAAACAGAATTCTTCAGTCTACTATAGCAACAACCTTCAGCTACATCTGCACATTCAGGATCCAGATAGTACTAACACAATGTCTACTTCCCAGTAAAAGCGTATGCTCTCAATTAAAGATTTATGTGATGGTCTCAACGATTATGCTTCTGAATTTTGTAATTTTTTTGTATGAAAATTATTTCTTACGCAAGGCTGATAACCTCATGTCTGACTCTGAGAATACAAAGAGTCGATATTTTATATGCACAGCGATGTTGTGGATCGTCATCCCTTGAAAACGATAACTGTAACTTGTCTTAGGAACCTTTGTGATTATTTTGCTGACAAGTTCAAGAAAAGTAATTACTTGTGTATCACAAAATACTGTCTCAGCAAACGCAATAACAAGGGCTTTGAGAAATGCGATATGAAGATATTGGTAAAGCTGAACGCTTTGTCCGTTGTTACGATAACTTCTGCATGGTCTCCATCTGCTCGACCTCTTTTTTACACTGGTGGCACAATTGCATATGCTACTATGAGTATTGCAGTAGTCTGCATTGATCTTCTAAGAGAAGTCGGCTTAACAAAACAGATCCGTGTAACAGATGGTGACCAAGAAGATGAGATTACACAATGTAATCTCAAGATTTGATGCATAATTTCACAATATTAATAGATTTGAAAAATCTGAGTGCTTAATATGTAAATATTTTAACCAGGTTATTTAAAAATTCATGCAACTTTTTGTGCATTACGCTGTGTAATGTATTCTTAATCGTGAATTATCTCTATCTCAGGTCTCCACCTCGGCTCACACCTCGACTATGACTTTCAAAAGGAGTAAATGCATTGTTAAGAGTGCATTATCCTATACATATTATTCATTTCTTTTAAAGTTTAGAAAAGGAGAATACGCACAAGGTTTTAATTTATTACCTAAATTTTTTACAAAAAGCAAAATAATAAATTAACCTATACTAATTGCTTATTTGAGTTGAGAATACTACCGCACTTATATCCTGCAAGGTGCCTCCTCTGCATTTATGAGTTAAGACAGGTTCCTTTTGGTCTATCTAATATACATTAATTAAAAATAATTTAACTATTTTATTTTAAAAAATATAACTATTATCTTTCTCATATATCTTTCTCATATCGTTAAAAAATCAAAATTTCCCCAGAAGTTAATCGAGCATGCATATTTAGTTGGGAATATGTTTTATAATCGCATAGGTTATTCATGTACGTAGTTGAACGCAAAATGGGTTCTGGCCATGACCTTCTGGAACAGGTCAGCACATTACTACGACGTGTGTTTACAGGTTATTCGCAATTACAGCCTCCGTTTCCGATTCCTACTGCAGACATTTGACCTGGAGGTAACGGACTATGCGTAAGACTTTCCGCATAGGCAACGGACGATAGGAGAGGCGGTATGAACTCCACAAAAGTCGAAAGTGACGACCTAAAGATTGGCGGTACGGAACTGCTCAACCCGCTGGGCCGCTGTAGCACACATCTTCACGAAGAAGATAAAAGCCAACGAGCAGATAGCTCATCCGCCAGAATTACCATATACATCTCCAGACTGACGTCATGTCCTGTAATCTCAAGCACATGCTCCGAGACTCATCTTCATGCCATGCCATGAAGCGTCGTATGTTCCCAATGAGGGCGTCTTCCTACCACTCTGCTCTTGCGAATTTGAATGTCTGTTCACTTGACCTCGCATGTGTGAGAAGCCTGTATCGTTGCTGGTCATCTTGTCACGCAGATTTTTGGAAAGATGTTCGAGGAACTAAAAACGGGAAAAAGTCACCCAATGAATAGCAAACACAAGGAAAGACCACGTCAATCCTTACAAGGGAAAGAAGGATCCGAAGGGCCAAGCAACTACCACCCCGAAGGAGAAGAACACCGGGGCTAAGCAAGCTATCAGTCGTTCTAAAATCACCTACCGCACCTATAATACTGGACACCGGAACTCAGTTTAATTCATGAGGTTCGAGGAACTCAGTTGTCCATGAGTTGATGGTGAGTCCATGATGCGAATGCCAACAGTTACTCCATGGTACCTTAGTGAATAATGAGGTGAGTCACTCTCCTCTGATTTATATTAGTCTGCGGTCAACCAGTTAGATTGTATTTGAAGGAAGTACTAGTACAACGTCTGGCTCTGACGGTACAACTCTTTTCGCAGTTATTTACTTGCTCCACCTTCCACAAAGAATGATGAACTTGATCTATCTTTCTTAGTGAACATTTGTTTGATCAATCCTCTGACCTGCAGTAGATAATTCTCCAAGATATCATGACATATCAGATATTGATTGTGCACAATATGTAAGCTGAAATGAGTTAAATATTAAACATTTTTTTATATAGTGCAAAATGTGTAAATTGATTACTATTTTTCTTTCAAATCACGCAGACATTTTAACATATCAATAATCATCGTGATCTTAAACTGAAATGTAATTCTTACTCGTCTTTGACATGGAGTGGTAACTGAAAGAACTACTTGCTGCAAGCCTATCCAAGCAAGTATTCACTAAAAAGAGGTGGATCAAGTTCATCATTCCTTCTGGAGGTGGAGCAAGTAAATTTTTTCCATATGCATCATGTACCAAACCTTAAGTCGATCCTCTAAAAGTTAGGTACGATCATAAGGTACATGACACTGACATCATGGCGAGCTTGTGTCTTTTAGTGGTTAAAGTAGTTACTTCATTATCAGCTGCACAACTTCTACCAGTGAATAAGAGGATGGGTATGTAACGGCTTTAGTGAAATTCAGGAACAGTTAAGGTGAAGAAGATTAAGGGACGTATATATATATGCTCCAACACTTCTACTGAGTTATGCATTAGTCATTCGTTCAGATAAGATAAATATTAAGGAAGCTCTGGAAGAGTATAGAACAGAAATCAGGCTGTTTTACCCAAGACGGTCATTCAATCGGTCCAAACCCTTCTGAACGAAGTAAAGCATTAAGTCCTACTGGAATTTCCGAGGAAAAACTGGGCAACGAACATCCTAATTCGTTCATGGAGCTAGTGGAGAAAGGTAGAGTATATCTGAGCAAGATAGAAATCACCCGTCTGATTGAACTCAACTTAGCATATATCAGGTGTGCATACAGGGAACTAACCAACCAGCAACAGATAGAACCCTTGAACTCCACTTAGGATATGTCAGGCGTGCAACCAGAAACAGATAGAACCCTCGCCATATACCATCCAAGGGTTTTGTTTCATCGTAGTTTTTCAAAGGCGTGCTTCATTTTTTGTCGACTTCGTTATCGCGCACTTTTAAGAAAGGGAATCTCTTTCTGCGTTCCAGATTCCAGGTAACTGCTTTGTGAACGACTTTGCGCGACTGGATTCCAAAGAAGTAACCGATCAGTATTGTACGCGAACTTTCTAAGTAGTTTCGACCGACCTTCCAGGGTATCCCTTGCATGGCCGGGATCAAAGGTGAGCATTATCAGGATTTGCGTTGTCCATGAATCAGGATTCGTGTTATCGACACCCTCCTAGAGAGAAACTTCCTGGAGCTGTTGTCCCCAACAGGCTTGTCCTCACGAATGTCAGTTTATCTCTAACCTTGTAAGTTAGTTTGCATCATTCTCTGAATTCCTCCCACCTCCTGATAGGTAAGACTACGTAAGAGTGGTGGTAAGTTTGAGAGATGACACCATGTCTAAGAAATCCGCACCTGCAAGGCTTTAGGACATCAATCTCAACGCCTAACGTTTTGACTATGTTGGCATCGTTGAAATTCAAGGAAACTGCCAAATGACGTGGGAAGCAATGCTTCCAAGACGACTGAGACATTCTCCATCAAACGCGGTGTACCAGGCAGGCAATCCTCTGAAAACCGATGATCACGCGATGCATGCATGCAGCAGCTTGTTGAACACAGATTGCTCTACCGTATGGTCTAAGTCTTAGGAGGAGCACGACAAAGCTTCATCAACGAAGCTTCAATGATTGTCGAAGGTTGAACGCAGCTTCTGTCAGCAGCTCTTGGCACTCTCCTCGTCGCAACTAACTTTTGGAAAGGTTCAAGTTTTGGCGAAAACTATTTATGGAAATTTTATTAAAAACAAAATTTTATTTTAAAACAATAACAGTAACCTATTTTTTATTTCTTATACAAGTATACCCTCCGCTAGTTAGTGCCAAACAAACCCTACCCCAACTATTTAAACAGAACCTGAAAAATAAACATCGTTAGAATAAATGACGTATATAATGATCATAT
The DNA here is from genome assembly GCA_036924285.1 of Asterella californica. Lineage (NCBI taxonomy): Eukaryota > Viridiplantae > Streptophyta > Marchantiopsida > Marchantiales > Aytoniaceae > Asterella > Asterella californica. The sequence continues at coordinate 20,799,803 of JAYKYS010000008.1, forward strand.
GTTGACAATTTCGTAAAATGTAAGAACAAGTAAAATGAGAGGTTTCAAATTGGTTGGATATTAAGACCTAAGTTTATTTGGATCTTAAGTCTTAAATTCGACCTTACATTTGAATTTAAACGCAATTCAAGTATTGAAGCTTACCTTAAATCGATACATTATAACAGTTTTTTCTCTAGATTATATCTTAAACGTTGTCTTATTCAAAATTTGGAGATATTATTTATCATAATTTTGATGGTATATCAAGATATGAAATTTTCAATAATTTTATATTGGAGCACATAATTGTTAAAATGACAGGATGCATTTATTAATATCTAAAAGATTGAATTGAATTAGTATACAATGTCAAAATCAAGATGCTGGTCATTTACTTCGTCCCACGCTTTGTGTGTTCTTTATAAACCATTTTTTATTTGAAAAGATATTTAGCGTGATTTTCCATATTATTAAGAATTTATCCACTGATATTATTAACTTATGATTAAGTAATTAAAATATGTTGTACTATAGAGTGTTAGCCACAGAGCGAATAAAAAACGAAATAAGGAAGCTAAGGCTAAGGTTAAGGTGAAACTCTGCACTGTTCTAATTAAGATTAAACCCTTGTTTCGTATCCAATTCAATGAATGTCAAGCTTTATAATTCAAACTCTTTACTCATTTCTCGTCACTTTTTCTCTTTTATGGGGAACATGTCATTTCAGAGTATAAACACAGTCATCTGTGAGCCTTTTGCATTCATAGATACCACTGGTAGACACAGTCAGCTCGGTGTATCATTGCGAATAGACAAAAAGTGACACATTTCATGAAGTTCATGATACAATTTTTATTCTGATTAGTAACAATGTTAATGTATTTGGAGATTACCTCATACCAAAAATAAACACAGATACACAATACTAGATATGTTGTATTATGTTATATAAACTCATATTTGATGAGAACAGTTGTTGATAACAACCATATCTATAAAGAGAAAGTTTTGGAAAAACACCCACGTAAAAGTTTTACCATTCTAGTTAATCAAAATTCGAAAATATAATACTTCAAAAGTTTTAATATTTGATTTGAAGGAAAAATTTATATAATTCTATAAAACTTAAAACTCAAATATTTTCTATCTATACAAAAAAAAATAACAAGATATATTCTAAAAATATTATGTAATTTGTCACATATCTTCATAAGGTCGAAAGTTCAAAATTTAAAGAAATGTATTTCTGAAACACATTTAAATGAATTTCTGAAACACATTTAAATGAATCACTAATAAAATATTAACAATAGAAATTAATGTGTTCAGAATTAGAGGCACAGTCATCCATAAAAGCCACATATTATATTCATGACGGTCTAGAACCAACTTAAACCCTGAGGATGTGAATAAAAGCATAAAAGGGAAAACTCTTTTTTCTTGATAGTGTTCTTTGAGTATGAAGAAAAGATTTGTTCTGTTCCAAGAAACCCTGAACTCTTCATCTTAACACTTCTCTATCAATACTGAGTAGTTTGATTTGTGATGGATCATAATTTGTAAAGCTAGTAGTGAATAACTTTAATTTGATTTTTATTTCATAAATTATAAATTGAAAGAAAAACGTAATCAGCATATCATTTTCTGCATAACGGTTAAATTTCTCATTTCTGTATAGGTAAACTCGCGAAATAAGGTATTCTGGGTTAACATGAGCACTTGTAGTCATACTAGTGGTGTAAATGCACCTCAGAGAACAAAAAGATTAAGTGGTTTTTTCGGAAAATATCTATGGAAGTTGTGGATGTATAGAAATTTTTATTTATATAATTTAAGTATAATTTATTTAATATATTCAGTTTTTATTTTATAGAACTTTTAGAAATATATTATTTGATATTATTCAGAATCTTAGGAATATATGTTTTATTATATCTACTCACTCACTTATTATGAGTTTAATAAGAATAATTGTCTAATTCATACATCAACATTTTATAAGAATTGCATTTTAAAATGTATATATATTCTCTGAACATCGCAAAAGCATCTATGAAGTTCAAGCGATATTATGACCGCATACAAATATTCATAGATTGCATAGATATTCACTATTTAAAACTAAATATACATTTCTGAATTTTCATTTTAGGTACTTATAATTGTAGATAAAAAAATTTCATATCCAATTGATTAATGTACATTGTTACAACTTGTATATTCGCATAGACCAACTAGCCATTCTCAAAATACAAAATTTTGATAGAACTAGGACAGGAAAATTGTTGACATGATGTTGGTAGAAGTGCTTTCTCTTAAAAATATCTTTTAATCTCGATCAACCACACTAATCTCTTGAAAGCTGAAATCAATCTTTCGTTACAAAGAAGATATGCTGCTAACTTCAACATAACTTGCTCATCTGGATCAGATTGAGTCGAGTTAAGAACCTATGCATAGCTTAGCTCAAGCACTACGACATGATCTATCTATCTGCTCGACAAGAACTATTTTGAAAATTACTCAAGGTCCTAGCAATTAACACGAGATTATGCTACATTCTAATCATATCAAGTTAATAATAAAATATTATGATTTTGTAATATGTATAAAATAAAACTTTATTAATAATATATATAACAAACCGAAACAATATAAATGTATTATCAAAGTTTATAATATAATATAATATAAATTTTAACTATTGACTAGAGGATACTTTTATTCATCAAGCAATGCTTCAATATCTAAAATAACTATTATTATTCTTATTATTATAAAATAAAACTAAATAATTCTTTGAGCAAAAAAAATTATACTTTTAATAGGTTACACAAGTGTTTCTTCATAAATACAAAACTGATCTCACGGACATAGTATTTCCATGATATGATTTTATGTCTTGTAACTAACATGATAGACCTAAACATGATTTTCCAGATAGTCATAGAAATATTTAATTTAAAAACATATGTAACATAAAATCCTAATAATCCGGAGAAATATAAATTATAAAATACTGAAAAGAAGTAACATATAACTTAATATCAGCTCAATAACTATTAATAGCCAAAATTAAATTAACAAATAACTTGTGAAATTTGAAGTATTATACATTCGAATAGCACCTTATTTTATAAACTAAAATCTTATATGATATAAGTACTTCTTATTAAATAGTGATAATAAACATAGAAGTTATAAATTATAAAAAATTACAACTTTTTAGTTATATTATATCACATATCTTTTAAATATTCAATATAATTTGTAAAGAATGTGGATTCATACCTTCAAAGAAACTTTGTACGTCATTGTTTGAATTTGTTTCATGGTTGTGATTTTAGTCGACATCAAAATTTTACCCTTATAGATTTATAGGTCGTTCCGCAGCAAAGGATATAGTCGAACAAATTCATGGTGTTTTCATGATGACTATCTTGCATCAAGGAGTGTAGGTAATGGAGCTCATAAGCATAATCATCCCCCATTGCAATTTATGTCTATGAAGTTCATGGGAAGCTCTATACCAACAAAATATAACATGAAATTATTGGATTTGTTTGCACCGTAAGAGTCAGCAGATTTCTAACTTGACTCTTAACAAAATCATTAGGAAACATAAATGAAACATTTATTCTGAAGTGATATTTTTATGTTTCACCAATATTAAACATGGAGAACAGGAAGAGTAAAAGTAAGTTTTTTGAACAACACAATAGAAAGTGTGCTACCTTATTTTGATCTTTTAGACATCATACACATCCTACAGAAACGGTGTTTTTGTACAAAGATATGCTTGGACAGATCCACATTACTCCACTTTGTGTGATCATGAGCAACAAATCTTTTCGGAAAGAGTATCTATATAAGAAACCACAGTTGTTGCATAAGGATACATCCTTGTACGATCTTTGATATTTAACTTAGCACTCGGACCGCTATCAAACCGAACTGTTTTACATGGGAACCTAACTGAACCAAAACCAAATCCTTTTCAAAGTTCTGAACTAAATCATTTATGAACTCAAATGTTTTGATATTCTTTTCAACCGAATGATTTCTGAATCGGACCATTTTCCAAAAGCTTGAACTGAATGAAACCGTTTGTGAACCAGCCTGTTTAAATATCATGAATTGCATTATCCATAACTTTTTAGAATTTTTAATTATAAAATAATTAACTTGATACGCTATATAATATTCCACTTACAATCCAAAATTTATTACTCATGTTCATTACGACCAAAACACAATTATCGTCAAACTGTATGAATGTTCCTTGGCAGACTATGGAATTGAACCGCTTAAACACTATCTACTTTGCGAACAAGAGCATTTAAAAAGCATTCAGGTGAGGACCCGAACCGGTTCAAATTTGAACATCTGAACCAAATCATTTTTGAACCGATTTTGATTTGGTCGGAATCTCAAAATTTGGTCCGGTTCGATACTGAATTGCAATGGATTTGAATGAAAGAAGCTCAGGTTGAAATCATCTGAAGGCATCAACCAGTCTGAACAAAAAGTATACAAAAACTCTTTCTCGTTATCCATCTCTATGAACAATTCTGCTTATTTGGTATTCTAGTCGCCGATGTCAAAATATGCAGCAACACAAATCTTTTGAAGGAGAATGGGAGTAGGTTTACTTGGAACTTTTGCTCAGGGCAACGAACCACAATCTGAAGTGCTGTTGTGATATCTTGTGGTGTGTTGGTGTTCATCCAATTGCAACTCTAGTTAGATACAAGATGATATTTCAACACGTTCAGATTGCATCCTTTCATTTCTACTTGAAGATTGTCTAGTGCTTCAGCAATTAATATTTGTAGAGAAACAATAAACAAAATTTGACAACTAGATTGACTGCCAAATTTCAGGACAAGAAAATACTCATCATGTTGGTTAGGACAGTGAATAGATTATACTCAAACCAAGTTTTATTTTCAAAAAACATCTTATGACATCCACAGGAATTTAGGAATCAATAAAAATTAAAACTGCATGGTTGAATGCAGTTTTATGTCAATTGAGGATTAGTGTTTGATCGATGTCATTCATACCCAAGATTTAGAACAATGACCTTCTTGTGAGCTATTTCAAATCGTCGACTTGTTTTCAGTTTCGAGGGAAAATAATTTGCATTTTGAAGAACTTATGGTCAAGAGTGATCCTAAAAGTTGTAGTGAACCTCTAATGAGTCACGAGATCTTCGGAGGTGTCATTATCTTATGAAAACACTATGCACATTCAACTTTGTTAGGCATGCATATTCACCCTCTTCCGAGTTCGGAAGAGGGGGCATGCCATTTAATTTAATATCTGATTAAATTATTAATTATTGAGTACAGTACCCCACACTTGTACCTCCTGAAGCGCGACAATCCACACTAGCCTTATTGGTTTTTTCCTGCTCTCCCCGTGTTTGCAGACATGGGCTAATAAATAACATCTATGGAACTTTTTAATTATTTATATCTATTTAGTACATATATTTTATTTAATACTTATATAATTCTCTGTTAACAGAAGAAGAAAAAACGTTCCCAGAAAGTTCATGTTGCACATGTTCAACTTACTTTCAGTTAACTTTACGCTACAGAATCAAACTTTTACTTTCTTTTTTTTGGTTTCGAGCCAATGATAAGCTTCTTCCGGTGCTCGTTTTCAACTTAGTGTTTTTCAGGACTCCTCTTGCCCAATCTGTCTAGGCAGGTATATTTATCACCTAACCCTTTTGGCAAGAAAAGTTAGATAGTAAATTAAACTTACAGTATATGATGTTTTGTAACTGGATAAGCAGTCGTCTTTATGTTCCATGGTGTGCAGTTTGACTTGCTTTCCTTATAAGTTTACTCTGCTACTTCTGGCATGTATATTATGCTTAATATTTAGAGAAAAATTGATATTTTCTCTTAACTTAGTATAGAATTTTCACATAACAAATTTTCTGATTTTCTGGGGAGCAAAAGTTCCCCAGAAGTTGATGGAGCATGCATATTTTTCTCTTGGCATTCCATGTACTCAAAAGAATCAGTTGAAAAGAATATGCATAGCAAACTCTTCAAAAGGTATTCACACTCCATTGTCTATGCAAGTGGCCTTTGTAACCATTTCGCGGATTAGGTATATTGGAACCAAGAAATTTAACCATTATATAAAAAATATTTTTGGTGATAAAACTGATTAGAGCAATTGGTTAAATCCCGAGTATGATTACAAGTGCTCTTGGTGACCCAGAAGACCTTATTTGCAGGTTTGTTTTAAGAAAACTGAAAGACTTAACCGTTATGCAGAAAATACTTTTGAGATTACGTCTTCATCTCAACTTGTAATATATGAAGTAAAAAATCAAATTAAAGCTATTCACCAGCTTTACAAGTTATGAATAATCTCGAAACAAACAACTCTATACTGAAAGAGAAAAGTTGAGATGAAGATTTCAAGGTTTCTTGGAACAAAAGAAAATCTTTTCCTCAATCAAAGAACACGGTGAAGAAAAAGAAATAATTCTGTTTCATGCTTTTATACTCATACGGAGATTTAAGGACTTAAAATCAAAGCTCTCCAAAAGCATTCTGTCTATGACTCCCTTCTAAACAAACCGTTAAACATCGATCAAGAAATGTTGAAACAAAGTTTTGATGGTTTCTAGAACAATTAGTATATTCTCTCTCACTTTTAGTACACGATGAGATAAAAGAAAAATATTCTCTTTTCTGCTTTTACTTGACACTGGGGTTTAAGAGACTTCAAAACGTGGTAGACCACATCAAAATGCTCAAGAACTAATGCCCAAATATGCATGCAAGATGAACCCCTCAGATCTTTTGTCCGCTTGCTTTTATCAGATAATATTCAGAAATCCTATACTAAGTTTATAGAAAAATCAAAATATTCTATAAATATTAAATATTAGTAAACCTGGAGACACCTGAAACCTAGAGATAAACCATAAAAGGAACGCTTACAAACATACTCCCCAAAGTACATAGCAGAGATACAGATAACCACCGAAATCCATTTTATCTATGGTTTTATGTATTCAAGTAATAATTAAACCTTTGCATATTTGCCTCCTTCAAATGCATGGAAGGAAGTTAAGAGTTTTTGATGTTTTAGACCAAATATGCATCCAAAGTGACCTTTTGTACCATTGAAGGAAAACGACAACCGTATGTTTAGCAAAATAAATCTCTAGATGTTATTGGGTAAGAAGGTGACTTAGAGAAACATAAAATGATGTTTTTAAACTGAATTAGATGCGTTGACAAAAATTTGAATTTGAAAAAAACAGAGAATGAAATAGACGGAATGAAAGTGATTTAATAAAGTGATGATCCCACATCTAGACTTGCCTGCGATCTAGACTGACTAAGAAAAGAATTTTTATTTTTAAAAAAAGTCAAATTGACATGTCTATATACACATGCGTTTCCAGGAAAAGCACATTTGGACTTGTGAATGAAAAGGAACCATAAACACTACATGCAAAATGAGTTTCATGTCACCATAAACAATTCTCTCTGCGGAAGATAAATTATAATATAATACGTTGATTTATGATCTAACCCTTCCCTCTAGAAGGGTTAGACCATAAACCATATTCCCCTCTTCAGAACTTGGAAGAGGGTGAATATGCATGCTTCTCTAATAGACACAGAATGCTAAACAGCCATGTCCTCTCCACTGACATTTGATTGAAAATCCCCTGAAACAGAAGAACGGTCGTTGAGAGAATCCCGTTCTCTTTGTTCAGTTCAGGCAGTTCCTGAGATTTCCCGGCGCTGAGTCAAATCGAGTCAGATATCTCCTGGGGGGAAAACGTCTTTCTAGGTTTCCCGACTAAACTGTACAATTTAACGGCGCCGGTACCCAGCAGCGCTCGGACACTACCTGCTGTCTTTCTATACTCCGCTGGCTAAAAGAGAGATTGCCGGTTGAGAGAAACTCTTATAACCAATCAGAATATCAGATATGGATAAAATATGAGTGAATAACCGGGTATTACTTACTATCGCCAGTAGTTTGCCGGAAAACCGTAAAATTTGTCGGAGCGGAGATACTCAGTTCTTCCGACAATCCGACAAGAGGCGAGATATTTGGGGAAAAGTAAATTCTTCCACACGAGTAGTACGTAACTGCATATGAGATCCAGTGAAGAAGACTAGAGTACTAATAATAATATAATAGTTTCTCCCGGTTAGTGGATTGGGAATATAAAAGATCCGGGTCCAGAAAGCAGTAAAGACGAGAGTGACAGGCTGGGGACAATATGAACATGCGTGCCGGTTTCGCGGTTCCGGCAGGGCAGCTTCCCGGTCGATAAGGTTTCCAAAAGTGAGCTAAAGTTTAGAATCTACAGTATGAGGTCGTAGCTGACTGGTGCTGACATGATCGATGAGCTTTGACTTGGTTCCGAAGTGCGAGTGCGCGCAGGAGGGAACTCGGGAGTCGGGGCTTGTGCGTGTGAGTTGACGACGACTGTGGCGCAGTCGTCGTCAACCTTGCCCATGGCCATTCGACTTGGATTGTCCCGACTCCAGACTCCAGCCAGCCAGCGGCTTGATGGATCGGGGGCGCTTATTCGGTTAGCTATATAATCCCATATATATATTCGTTTTGCACACATCAATCCATCATCCTTCTTGGTTGCCATCTGTTCATCTCTCTCGTTCCTCAGCTAGGGCTTTTCTTATCGAGTGAAACTGAGGAGGAGATCATTCGAGCAGTTCTTCAGATCTTCGCTTTCTGGTTTTGGGAGGTGTCGAGGAGAAATTCCTCTCTTTTCTCTTTGTCCTCTCCGTCTGGTATCTTCTGGAACGGGTGGTTGAGTAGTGTCTATTTGCCTATCTCGGGGCCTTTTGAATTTAGTTGAGCATCAGATCTCTGTGTAGAGCTGTATCGATAGTTCTCCTGAGTTCCGCTCGAAGTCAATTGCATTACAGACAATCTCTTCGCTCTCTTCCTCTTGTTTGATTTCCTACGTTCTCGGAGTTCTCGTTTTCTCCACTGAAACTGTTCGCGTTACGCGATTCCGAGAGATTATTCCAAAAATCGACTAGTCATTGTTTGGGGTTTGTTTCTAGTTTACTTCACAGAAATTTTTTTCAGGAATTCAGGTGATTGATTGCTTGTTTGATAAATCGGACGAAACCCAGTCGATCGGCGACACCAGAATGGCCAGCTTGAACGATGTCTTTGGGAGCGAATCACAACCAGCTTGGCTCACCGCTTGTCAGGATGATGAATGTGACGTCGGCGATTTTGAGGTCTCTGCGGCTGTCGGAGTTGTCTTGGTTCCTCAGAAGAAGAGCTGCTGGCTTCCCGTCGTCGGAGACAGTGGGGTGTTGGCTGCTGCTGAGAATGTCGACTGCCACTTTGCGAAATCTTGCAATTCGCTCGGCGTTTGTGAGTAATTCATTATGAAGGGAAGAAGAAGCGGAAGGAGAACCAACAACAACAACAGAAGACCAACTTGTCATCCGATGCGAATCATCTTCATCCGATGGTAAGACCCCGACGTGATGGGTCGATTACTGGCAATTATCTGTCGGTTTTGCGAGCTCGGAATGCAAATGGAGCAGGAAATCGTGTGAGGATGGGTTTGCTACCTGGCCTTACAGATAAGCTCATCAAGAAATAAGGAGCTCGGCGCTGATTCAGTCGGAGATGCACGAGGAACAGTTAAGGTTGATTTGGGGGACCAGGCGCGTCCACTTAGAGGAGCAGATGATTGCACAGTTGATTGCTAACAATTCATTCATTACTTTGAGACGGGAATTAGAGAGTGCCGGAATACGACTCAGCGACTCCACTTCCGATCGTGAATGCCGATGAAATTCGAGCCCATGTAAAGTGGGGTGATGGAGGAAGGCAGGGCGCAGAGGACGGCGCAGCTCAGGAGGACCTTAAGTGGAGTTTGGCGCACTTATCTTGCAAGCTTAAGGCTGGTAGTTGTGTATATTTTGGCAAGCGAAGCAACATTAGCTACTTAGTGTCAGGAAAGATTGATCCATCATTCGGAGGACACGCGTGTGAAATTCATTCCTCGGATTGTCCGAGTTACAGATATAGAGATCCAGATTATTTGACGAGCGACAAATAGCCTACTGAATCAGTCGTCGGTCAGTCAGTCAAAAGCCGTTGCAAATCAGCTCCACATTGGAGCGGAGCAGACACATTGTCGCTAGTTTGTAGGAAGAAAGAGAGAACTTGAGAAGTAGAGAGTGTTTCGTATACCGATTCTTTCCAAGCAGCATTCACCTTATGTAAAAATGTATGGTGCTATGAAGACGAGATAGCTGCAATAAATCCAGACATATGCTTGTCTTATGTAACTACTACGTTCTCTTTTGGGTGAGGTCATTGCATTGCGTTGCGTTTGAGGACTGAGAGGTGGTGACTACCATCTCCCAGTCCGTTCTCTCAGCTACTCTCTTGATTTGAAATGTCGGATCTGGTGGTCCATACGAGTGAGCAAGCCTTTCTGTGAATGGTTTGCACGAAGAAATGTGGGATTCGGAATAATACAACGCAGTACAAGGAGATGCTGTCCTCTGCTACTACCATTTTCCGACTGCTCTGCTGTGTTCTTGACTATCCACGAGGACTGCAAGGTGGATGATCTCTAAGATCAGTGCTATCCAATTATCCGTTCTTTGACTAACTAGTAGTTGAATTTTATTCTTCGTTCGGAAAGATTTTAAACGCAGTGTGCATACGATCGTTCACTTTTAGATCGTGTTCCCGTCACTGGATTTATGCTACTTCTGGTTCTCATATCAGTAAAACGTGAGTGCGTGCATATAATGGTTTAGTTGGTAAGCATCATTTCCCGTTCCGTTGATGGATTCGTTGCGAGTCTTTGAACCCCACATCAGGGAGTTTACCACAAATTGCTGTAAATTACAAGGAAACGACGCGACTGCTGTGCAGAGACGCAGAGGTGCTGTCTATGATCATAGTAGCTGATGTTGCTCTAGATATTATATTATATTTATATGAATATATTATATTTATTTATATATGTTGGTTTGTTTTGGGACTTGAGTACTTGCTTCGTGTGTAAAACTTCAACTCTTGCTAACTTCGAGGTGCGTTCCAAATATATAATATTTATACATTTGATATGATATTAGCATGTTTCCCAGAAAAATGTTGGATTTATATCGTTCAAAGTACTATGTGAGTTTGTTGCTCATGTCAGTATATTAGCTTAAAATGTTAAGTCAAATATTGAGTTTGATATCATTGGATGATTAATTTAACAATAATGTTTGAAGATTTATACTTGAACCAAATCTTAATAGTGCTATATATGTATATTAGTGAGGATTCTTAGAGATGTTATATGTTTATATTAATATGATAATAAATAAAACAATAATAGAGTGGAATATATCTATATTTAATTACTGATAATAATTTAATTTTAGTTAGATAGTAAATCAGTTATAAAATATAAATAATTACATACTAGTAGATAAATAATACTTACACTAGACATGATAATTTTATACTATAATTGATTAATTATTTAAATAACCCTTTCTAAAAAATTTAAATGGAAGTGTCCTATTTGAGACACAAAGATGACAAGTTTCTATAATTTTAATTTTTTTAATTAATTAGTAATTATGGAACAATACAAAGTCTCATTTTATTCAATAGTCTAATCTAAGACTTTGTTTCACTCCTCTCCACTCCGTTCTATTCATCATTCTTGTGGTGCATTCAGAGCACCTGCATATTTTTCATCTTCTTTGTGTTTCGTTGGAAGAGGCAAATATGTAAATTAATGCATTAATAGCTTCAAGTTACCGGACTTGTACGCTTGGAAACGCAGCAGTTTATTCATGATTTATGGTTTATATCTTCGTTTTCTTGCATTTCCAAGCATAGGTTAACAGTTAATATTTATATGTATTTTTAATATTTTTAATATATGTATTACTTAATATATAATTTTTATTTAATATTTATATAATTCTCCGATAATAACCAAAGAGCAGAAGTTCCCAGAAGTTCATCCAACATGCATGCACATCAAAAAAATGTGCATAATTATTCACCTGAGCTTGGTTAACTTCATATATTAAAATAATTATTAACCTGAGTTCGGTTAACTTCATATATTAAAATAATTATTCACCTGAGCTCTGTTCACTTCATGTATTAAAATAATTATTCACCTGAGTTTGGTTCACTTCATGTATTAGAATAGTTTTTTCTGATACAGTATATTACTTTGACAACAAATCAGATATCATTTTGGAATACTTTAAATACATTTTAATTCTTAGATGACCTCTTTAAACTTTTTGAATTTTCTCAATAAGATTTATTTATTTCTCAATATTTTTATTAAAGAATCTTCACTCTTTTGGATTTAGTATTGTCTCATTTCCGCTGTACAAAGAAGAGGAAATAACTCCTGAGAGTCAGATTGAGTTTTGAATTCCTGACGTGTTAGGTCTTAACGCAAGCACCAACCTCTGTGCTAAATTTTTCATGTGTCATATAGCCAGTGCATGTATATATGACATGTATATATATGTACATGATATATATGTACATGATATATATGTACACCGAACTGAAAATACATTGCCTAACGAGGTGATAAACAATAAAAAGTCTAGATTTTTTGTGCATATAATCCACTTGTCCTCTTCCTTCCCTGAGCCAAAAGTCCATGTTGTATGTATATTTGAACGAGAAAAGAGAAAACTTTGCGTGGCTACTAGAACTTTTAATTATATATCGTAGTTGTGAATAAACTGTGAATATAGTATTGAGAGATTATTTGTTAATATTCTCTAACCCATTTTGAATTCCAAATTCACTCCCTCAAGTTGTTAGCTAGAGTGACAAGATCTTGACTTTTATAGAGTATGTACTTCCTGATATATTGATTGAATAAAAATGAAACTAAATTCTGAAGAAATGAATAGTCCACCGTTATAAAGAGCAAGTTCCACAGTTAAGAACTGAAAAGTGCTGAATAATATCGTTCCAAAACGAACTAGTCAATAACAGAACAGAAGAGGACAAGCGAGAAGTGAAGGTGAAGATTCATTTGTGCCATTGGTTGTAATTCATTTCGGAAAAAGATCTAGAGAAGATTTCATTGACATGAAAATAATTCTAGAATATTGTTCAAGGATGTGTAATCTGATTTTCAAAGATTGTTCAAGGACCTCTAACAAACAAGAAGGCAGAACAGAGGAGGGAAAATAATTCAAGCAAAACGGGAGTAAATATAAAAAGTTGGAACTGTTGAAACAGAAATAATAAACTGAGTTCAACTTTATACTTTTAAAAGTAAACACCTGCAGAAAGCAAGAAATGGAGAACATAACTATAAACTCAACAACAAGAGTTGCTATTGCTCTAGAATAAATTGTTTTCTTTTGCTATGCAGTAGTATAGTAAAAGATTGCGGAAATTGAAAGAAAAAAAATTATTTTTTATCGTTGAGCAAAACGGACGGATGGAGTCGTGGCAAAGCCGGAAAGAAAAAAGAAACAACAAGAATAAAGAAAAAAAATTAACGAATTGAACGGATAGAGTCTATGTGAAAACCAAAAAAAGAAATAGATAATAGATCAGGAAATCCACTCACGCATAGCTCGGTAATTCCATTGCAAAGAGAGCTCTTTGTTTTCTTAAGAATTATAGATTTGTCTTGGGTTTAACGTTTTTCTTTCAAAAACATAAATCTAGAGTGGTTAAGAGAGTAGAAGGAATAAAAGACAATGCCAATGAAACAAGAGTATTTTTTTCATTGGTCCATATTGTAAATAAGTGATTCCAAAGTGTTTAATACTTGATGCTAACTGCTACAACTCCAGCTAGGTGAGAATATCGATAGTTTATTCTGGATAGACCGGATAAAATAAATTTACTAATTATATTTGACGAAAAGACTAGTGTGAATACCCAGCCCATAAATATCCGGCGCGAGACTTTAAACTGGATTGTGTCGTGACATAGACAGCATTGGAAAGAGTGTCATAAACTGCAACTTTAAGCAATACGGTCATACAACAAGCTCATGATACATTGCACCATATCGGTGACACCCACTCTTCATGAACTGAATAATAGGGGTGTCAAAATTAAGAGAAAAGATTCTTTAACGCAATCAATCTGTAAGGAAACCATGACCTGCTGTGATTTATTTCACGATCAAGAGAACATAACCACAGAAATGAATAAGTGTCCAAAGCGTACATCCGGCCGAGGAACGGATTAACGCCAAGTGGGAGTTTTCCGGTTGGTGTAGGGCGCGTCTAGGCAGGCATTAGGTCGAGTTTTGAAAAAGGAGGTTGTTGGATAGTCGTATGCGCGAGGATTCGATTTTCTCTCTTTTTGTTTCTCGTTGTTGTCGTTCGTCGTTCAATCTAATTGCTGGCTGCTTTGTTGTTCGTCGGTTGTTCGTTGATCGCAGTGCTATGGTGGACGGTTTATGAGCGGCTGTTCGACCTAATTGTTGGGTGCAAATCGTTCGTTGCTGGACCTAATTGCTGGCTGGAAATCGTTCGTCGGTCGCACAAGATTTCGCACGTTTGGTGTTGCTTGCTTTCTTAGGTGCAAATCGTTTGTCGATCGTCTGTCTTACATGATTTCGCACGTTTCGTGTTGCTTGCTTTCTTGGTTGGTCGTAGGACTCGTCGCTATGGTGGACGGTTTGTGGAGGGTTCCTAACTGGCTGCTTACTTTGTTCATTGCTCTCTGTTGCTTGCTTCATTGCCTTGAGAGCCTCCTGGGTGTTTCATTTTCCACGCTGTGCTACATTGGAACTCGTTATAGCCAGATTGCAAGGATGGTTGAGTCAGAGGTGCTTGGATAACAGCCTTTTTCGTTTACCACGCGAAGGCTATTTGCTTTGAGTGGTGGTTTCATAGTCGTCCGGACGATGAAACGTTTCAGTGTGGAATAGATTTGGGCAGCGGTGACCGGTTCCATGGTTTCGTGGAGGACAGTGTATGGTTGCTATCTCCCGTTTTCTCACTATCGATGTCAAAACTCATGGAATAAACGGTTCATGGTCTTGGCGATTCGGCCTAGTGAGGGCAACATGCAGGGTGTCTTGACGCGGCAGATCCTTTCCAGTTTTGGTGTCGAGGTATCAGATACGCGTCAATTTTTCTCTTGGTTTCTGTCTTAGGCATGGTGGTCTCGAGCGAACGGGCAATCCTCGACGAGGTAAACTCTCCCATCAGGTCGGTTTTCTTTGCTCTGCTGGTCGTATTTTCGTATCTTTGTGCAATGTATGAGAGTAGCGACCGCTGAGAGACTGTCGTGGTTAGTGACGACTTAGCGATACGGTCGACAATGTCGAGGAAGTGAGTACTGTCGAGCAGCCTGTCGATCCACCTTCAAACTTCGAGTTCTTAGATCTCAGTGATGGTACCTCGCGTTTCTCTCCATTGTCATCTAGTACACTTATGATTTCGTACGAGGACCGATTCCTGCAACTGACCCGCACTTACATTTACTTACAGCTAGAGTTTTACAGCACCCTCCAAATTTTTTGATAAAATTTGATTATGTTATGATAGGCAGAACGTGTCATCCGTTCTTATCATGCGCATTTCAGCCGTGCTGACGATTCTCTCTGGTCTACTGTGTATGCAGTTTATCGGTTTCGTTCTCACCCTTGTGTATGCACTCAGGTTGATCTTGAAGAGAGCATTGTCGGGTTGAGAGTTTCTCGGGAAGAGTGGAATCTTTTGGCTGTGGTATGACCGTGAAGACTGTATATGTCTACTCAAGGAAGCGTTGGGCTTCTAGCCGTGGTTGCTAACTCAAAGGGTAGGCTTCATGTTATAAATTGACATTGTAAAACACTCATACAAGTCTCTTGGCTCCTCTGACATGTTCAGGAAACGAAAAATCTGGTTGAACTAGTAATGATAAGATCAGACGATGAACTTGACACTCAAGAATAAGAAATATGTGAAGGTTTAGACTTCTAGACTTCTCCTACATTTAAAAGAGGCCCCACTGACACACACGAAGTTTCAACCTGAGATCAAATTCTAGCATCGAGATGTGGACCGAAAAGTTCCGAGTAAGAAAATTACGGCAATTTCTAGTACCCAGATAGCTATTTCGACCTAGAACAGAGAATTGGCTTGATCAATTTCGCTCATCCTTACAGGACTTGGATTTCACAGCATGCTGAACCCCCCCGGTGAAGTTGAGCTTGGTGGTTGTACACGGTTCTCCAGATCTCGAACTCTGAAGTTGCTGCTAGATTGAGAGTTTTTCAGACCCCCTTTGCTTCAGCGGCCGTCTTGAATTACTCACGCACTCAAATGACTTGAAACTTTTTGAACAGTAGTAGCATTGCTGACTGTGAACGCACCACGAAGGTTTGAAGCGATTTCCTCCATTCTGCTGCAATTGAACTGAAAACTCCAAAATCAACAAAAGTGATGCAATTCTGACACAATCCGAACTTCAATTTGGCATAACTCCTTCTTTATTGCTCCAAATCGATCAAGAATTTCATTGACATTGACTGGCACGACAAGCCCTATCCTCCTGTGCTCTCAGATTTCGCAGTGTCCTCACCAAATGCTTGAACTCTTCTTTAGACCCCTGCTTCTAAGTTTAGAGTTTTACAAAAGACAAAAATGAACCAATGGGAATTCATAGCTCCTCTTGACTGTCCTTTAGTGCCCTAATCCACGTAGTAACTTAACTTCACTCATAGGCTACCATGTCAGCTCCCTAAAGTGCCAACGTAAATCTTAAACTACCTAAAATGACACGCAATCCTGAAAGGTAACTTAAACAAGCTAGAAAGCGTGCATGGGCGATAAATAAGTACAACCCATGAGCTTAAACTCTATCAACTTGGTAAACCTAAGTTATGTACTTTGAACATCAAAGATAAGTATGAATTCACTTGCACAAGCGTGCGAATGCTTGAACAAGATAAATAGCATACTATCAATCTATTAAGACTCAAAACATATAACACAACGGTGTTAACATATGCATAAAGGACTAGGAGTAATATTAAACTAACTTCTACAACTACTAACTCTCAAGTGTCAAAGTAGAAGCGTAACACGTAGCCGTCAACGCTCACAACCTCCAGAATCGACTTCTCTGACGTCTTAACTTCACTCAGAGAGATTAACTCCTGACAGAGAGGTGAATTATTCACTATGTGAAATGATTCACATCATGACAGCGTTGTGCTTTGTCTCCATTTCTCTCTCATCGAACCATATCTCTCCGTCGAGAAGCCAGAGCTATGCGTCCTAGCCTAGAGCTATCTGTCACAGTCTGTACGATTGGTGCTGACCTCGATACTATTTATTTTCCTCTTGTTTGCGAGTTTCTAAAGAAACAGTGTGTCTCCGGTATATTTTTGATTGAGAGAGGCGGCTCGCTTCTTCATCTGCACTTTCAGGGTGTGATATGCATATATGGGAAGTCCTCCGTGCAGGTGAAGAAGCGCCTTCCGTAGACATTTTGACCCGTTGGGACAGGGAGAGACCACTGGGAGCAGAAGTTTGTGTAAAGCAGCTTCCCAACAAAGGTATCCATACCTTTGTTGGCATGGTCGGATATTGTCTTAAGGATGAGAACCAGCAACATCATCAGGCTGTGAGCAAAAACATAACGGACTGTATGATTAACGACGGCAAGGAGCTCTTCATTCTGATGAGAGTCGCCGACAGCAAAAATAGAGTTGAGTTGACCTATTTGAACACGGGCTCTGCAATACAACAAGTGTAAAAGTCCCAGTCCTCTCTCAACTACCTTTCCTCGCTGTTTACAGACGATGCTGACATCTGGGAAGTACAATGCATCTCTTCGTTGACTCACGCAGGCAGGTATCCAAAAGAATCGATCGGATTCCCTATGGAATTTCTTCATCAGACCTCAAGACGTTACAGCAAACGACATCGATAATTTTTTCCTTCAGAGAGAGTGGTCGTTGCCCTCATTGCTCACGGAGGTGCTACAGCTCGAAAGACAAAACCTCGGATGAGGAAGATGAAGTTTTGACAGTCCAGAGCGCGAAACGGAAGTCGAGCTACCACCGGTCCCGGAGCAGGAAGATGTCGGCACGGACCCTGACACTCCTATTCGGAGACCCAGCAATATGTTTGCTACTGCAGACCAACTGCCATAGTACATCCCTCTCGTGGATGCGATGACTTGCAGCACAGGGCACGAAAGGGGTATAGCAGTTAATCATGTAGGGACAGCATAGAGTAGAGAGTGCACTATGTATAGAGATATTCTAGTATGCAGTATGCACAGTACTTGAAGTATGCGGTGTAGAACACGTAGTGCAAACACAGAAGTTTGTACTTGGTTTTTTATAAATAAAGCTCCGAGGATCATCGTATCTCTTTCACCTCGAAATTTAAAAATTGGTCCGCAGTCTGTTCCTGTAAAGACTAGAGGACCTCCGAATACAATGAAGTGGCACCTAGACTCGGCGGAACGGCACGTCAGTGATCAGCGACAAAAAATAATCCCTGCGGAGAAAGAGACGCACATAAAGTAATAACTCGGATAAGGTCATAATGCAACGAAGTCGGATAATGAATAACATCCAAGGCTTTTGTCACGACAGGAGTAGTCCTAAGAATTTTGGCTATGACTGTGGGTTTCACCACGGACTAAGAATCTCTATGAAATATTTCAACTTTAACACCTTTAATATGCATGCTAGATCAACTTTGGAGAAATTTATCTTGCTTTACAGAATCAGAAAATATATAATATTATGCAGAAATATAATATAATATTAATTTTTTATCTATATATATTAAATAATAAAAGCAATTAGAATTACAGGATGATCCAGCCATAATCCATAAAGAGAGCAAGGACCGACACGCTTCTGAAACTAGAAAACCAAGAGGTTGCTAACAAACATTAATTTATCATTTTTCCTTAACAAATATTAGGTCATACATTAAACCCCTGTATATTTTTCTCCTCCGTCTGAAGATGGAAGTGGTCAATATGCATGCTTCTCGGGGGAGGGAGGAAGAGCACAAGGGAACAAATAGATAAAGATGTTTATATAAAAACAACTTTATCTATTATCGATTTTTTGGTCAGAACTTGTGATTTTACCAAAATAGCCAAAACTTTAGAGGTTTGGACCGAAATATCAACGACCAAAATTTCACAGAAAATTTTCATGAGAACTTTGAAACCAACGCCATGTAATGTGTATGAGTCTGTGATTTCATCTGTTTCATGATAAGCAAGTTTGGATTTGTGTGCCAAAGCTAAATTGGAAGTGCTTGATGTGGTGTTGACTCTTTCAGTGCAATTAACTCTCTTTTCTATTTCTAAGCATCCACTAGAGACTATAGTCTTATTTGTTGTTTACTTTAATCTCTTGCGTTTCAACTCGAACATCGGTAGCGGAAGCACTGTCTAAATATCTTTCAGTCCGAAGTCAGAACAGCCCCATTTGTGTTCTAAGACCTCAGATTAAGAACCGAGACCTGCAAAAGACTAATCCGGGGTTCTAAACCGGTTCGAGGGTTTTTAAACTTCCTGTGTTCATTAACAAAAAAATTAACAAACTGGATCTAAAGACTAAAAAAATATAACGATTTTCAAAGAGTTCACGTCTACGATGACTATTTCACTACAATCAAGAGATTCTATTTTGATATCTGCGGTAAAAATTTCCATTATTCAGAATAAGTATGTGCGTGCTGTGTGTACACGGCACGCATGCCTGTAGCATTTCGGCCTAAAACTGCAGCCGCAAGCAAGGCTACCGACAGCCGGTTATTAGGGCGTGTCAATGTTCGAGGGAACAAAAAGCCGCAGGAGCGCCACGGAATAGGGTCATTTTTCCCGTCGCATTGACGTGAAATATTCCGTTAAGGAGTTCCCGCAGGAGGACTTAGTGCCTCTAAATCTGCCCACTAGCCATGACTTTCTCTTACCGATAAGTTTCCGAACGTAGGAAGTCACGGACGTAAACATCCATTTGTACGTTTTTATGGTTGCAGTGAACAGCTGTTGTCTTCCACTCTCGGTTTTTAGAAAGTCTAGACAACGTGCTTGTGAGAGTAACATATTCACATTATACAGGAGCTTTAATTTGTAGCAAAACCTTTTCTCATGAAATAGTTAGATCATAAATCAAAATGAACTCGAAGAAAATATTCATTTGTTAGCAAATGAATACTTTATTGTGGAAGCAGAGTAATTTCAGGTGGTTCTTGTATGAGTTTATTATGTCTCGGCAAAAACTTGTAATCACCGGATTAAACTTTCGGAGTTTACCCCGAAAAGATGGAACCTGGAATGAAGCAAAATACATCGCGAGAAACCAGAAAACTATTTGACGCGAAAACTTAAAGCTTCCGTTCATAAAAGATTGACCATCCCTGGAGAATCTCTATCTGTTTAGTGCTAATTAAAAATTCATTGCTGTCTTGCACAGTTTTGAATATGTTACAGAAGTTCCCTCTTAACATCTAAAAATATTTTTTATATTTATTGTAATTTCCTACTATTTTACTTTTAGTTGTCACTACACAACCGTATACTTCTAATTGTCACTATAATAACTGAAGAAATTTCTCATTCAAAGTATATATCTTAGGGAGTGCCGACTAAGATATATATATTTAGTCGGCACTGCGTATGTCCGTACACGATCTTGGCTTTGACGACCTGTTTAGCTGAATGGTAGTCTGTTACTGCCGGTAAACACGTTTTCTGCTCGTCATACGTGGAATCTAGTCCGTTGGCTGACCTTGGACCGGACTTGGCCGAAGCACAGTACAGTATGACGGAGTGGGCTATCCATTTCAGTCACGTGCGTTAAGTACTCCCTGCGGGAAATACCGTGTGGACTCACTTTCATGCATGATGGGTGAGTAGTCGGCAGCAGAACTGGCCGAGTTTTGGATTGCCAAGTAGTCCCTGAAGTCACGATCTTACTTACGGCGATGAAGGCCATAGGCCTCCGGAATCACGACAAGCAGGCAGGCAGGGTTGAGTTCCAATTGCATATATAAAGGTCCATCCTCGTCAATGATTAGGTGCACTGCATCCTTCCATCAGCAACAGCCCGAGAACAAAGATCACAGTTCTGGACGTACGTAAGAAGTTGAACTCTTTGTGGTGAATCATGATCAGCTGCAGCTTCGTTATCATGTCAGTTCTCCTTAGATCTTTAAACTACACATGTTCTGTAGGAAAGGGGACTTGCTTGCTTCTGGGGTTCAGTAGTAAGTCGTGGGCATGGGAGACTAATCATCGTTAGAGGTGGTTTGTGTCTCCAGGGAAAATTGCGTACATACACACTCCAGTTCAAACAATGGCTGATTTCAGCGAAGCCGGTACAGTCAAAGTTTAAAGCATTCTTAAGATCTCCACACACATTAAATATGTTGCTGGATTTGCATCTTATAGTCACTCGCTGCTGTAGCTTCAGATGTACGTGGTCTGCACAACTCGAAAACTGGAAGCTATGTACATCAGATGAGAGGATCTTTCGAACTCTCTAGTCTAAGTTCTTGTCTGTAAAATTGCTCGTTTTGGCTGGACGCAAATCATGATAGTCTGATAGTAAACCTCGTTCCCGTAACAGAATGCAGGGACTGTGAAAAATGCGTGGCCAGAGTTTTTCTGCCAGTCTACCGGTTTAGCCCTGGAGGCTCTGAACATTGATCCAACTGTAAATAAAGTGCGCCTCCAAAACCCCTCTCCTCCAGAAGAATCCCGTCCCTTTGATGGAGGTCAACCTGAAGACGTGTGGGTGTACGGCGATGGCAACGGCAATGTTGTGAGCATTCCCAAGCGGGGAGCCTGGCACTTTAATCGTGAGTCTCTCTTCTAGTTCACTTCACTGGTTGTCACAAGCGAAATTGTTATTCACGATAGACAGTTAGTTCGCTTTGAACTGTTAAATGCTTAGATGATCGTCTATTTCTTTTGGTTTGATCTGATACGATTTGATTTTAGGGTTTTGGTGAATCGTCTGGAGCCTGAGCTACATTTTTGGTCCCGTTTGAATGCAGGAGTCAGTCCAGGATGGCCTGAGCTTGTGGGCGTCCCCTACAAGACGGCGATTGACACCATCATCTCCGAGGAGTTCGGTGTAAAGGTTGTTTATGGGCCGGCGGGAGGCCTCCGCACCTTTGATGTCGACTTGCACCGTGTTTACATCGATGTGGATGAAGCTGGAGATGTAGCTGTCACCCCGAAACTCGGCTAGGGTAGAGCTCCAGCTAGAAGATCGGTATCGTTAGTGAATAAAGACAGAAGTGAGTTTCAGTTCACGAGTTCTACACCGTAAGTGACATTTCACTCTGCGCACTGGGCTGTGCGAGTAATTATTTTCCCGTTTAGTGATGCAGTTTGTACCATTCTACATCTAATAAGTGGTACCTTCTCGTATTTCTTCATGTGTATACTCTATCTGGAGAATGAATGGTGCTTTCGCGCTGATTCCCTTCTTAATTTACGGAACTCTCCAGTCGAAGGTGCGAATACGCTACTACGGAGTAAAATGCGAATTGCTCTCTACCGTCTATCATTACTCTACCTGTATCATTACTCTCTAGTGCAGGGTCGCCATGTGCACCTCCACTCCATCTTCCCCGTTTCTTGTCCTCTGGCTTTCTGTTGAACCCTAAGTTAGTTTCTGCTCATCTCGACTGATCGCATATCGCTTTCGGCATGCTGCAATTTACACAGACTTCTCAAACTTGTTGCAGGAGGTGTAGACGAAAGTCTTGGTCGATATGACACCCAAGACAACGACTCCTCGACCGTTCGATGAGGACCCCCAGCAGTGAAAAGCTGGCGTTCTAATTGAGAAGTGAACGTGTGAACGGAACAAAACGCTGTTAAACTTGGCACTAGACTGCCTTGATTCGAGAAAATGACACTGCACACCCCGACTTGGAATCTCGATTTCGACGGCAAATCAAATTGCTGATTCTTCCATGCCGTGTCCCTTTAGGGCGTTCTTTGTGAAGATCAAATGTGCCGAATGAAGGAGGAGGGATACCCCGTCCTGTGGCCTGGACGTAGATGACGTTCATGAATCCAGATTACCACTGCATACTTCTATCTTCAATCATCTGCAGATTTCCCACAATCATCATCGTCGTTACTGCTGAAATCCGTTGAATCTGAGTCCAGTTGGGTCCAGATGACGCCTTCTTCTCAATCCTAATGTCGGCGTTGAATTTGGGTGCCCTCACCGCCAGAGCGCCAAAAGCCATGCGCTTAACTTATTCGCGCCCTTCTCTTTCCGAACAGACAGATTCATCAATCTTTTGCTTCCCCTTGTCTAAGAGCTTCGCTTTTCCACTGCAAGCATTCATCGGCAGTTTCTTCTTCAACCGTGAATTCGTCGTCCCCTCCTCTTCTCGAGCGATCTCGTCACCTTTTCGCTGTACGCTGAGGTGTTCGACTATCTCTTCAGCCAGTTTGCTGATCATTAACTCTTGAACCTCCTCCATCTCAAGTGCACAGAGGAGTTATACCAGACTTCGTGGCTTTCAACGTGCGCCGCCTTAAAGCTTCCAGTTCAAAACCGAGAGTCATCCAAGAAAGCCTCGATGTTCTCCAAACGACAATCTTCACACCATAAACTCATCATATGCTGGATTCTTTCTCCTTCCAGAATACTGACCATATTGCAGTAGTAGAAGTTCAACTTTCGGTAAAATGGCGAGCTTGAGCGATGTACACGACCTTGATTCGGGGTTTTCTAACGTCAAGACGAAGATCAAAATGTAACTGCGGAGGAGGACAGTGCGAAAGATATGAACATTTGAAGATGATCCAATCAATAATAGGTTTAGAGAATCAAAGTTTGCAAGAGACTGCAGCGTGTCGGTCCATGTAACGGAATGCTGGCAGAAACTCCAGGACCTGTTGTCAGTTCAACAGTCAAGCCCAGAATAGAACGGTCCTTGAAGCGATGATATTCTGGGCTGAAGCGATGGAGTGCTGGGGGGAGGGAATTTTTGAGTTACCGCTAAATAATATCCCCACTGTATTAACTCGCACGAAGCTGTTGATTGATTCACCCATGTGCATCTTCGTTTCCAGTTTCGGTCCACACCAGATAATTTTTAATGAAATATATATCATTCTGCTTCGCATCCGGGCAACATATACTTCCTGCTATTTATTTCCACCATGGTTTTTTATGTTTTAAGGCTCTTATGGGCTGCGTATTTTGCTGTCCGCGTTGCATTCCCTCTCGCGCCACCAAAAACATAATACAAACAACGTTTATCGGATCCGCATACTGCACGGTGTCTTTGAAAATCAATACTTTATTTATTGTACCTGCCGTAGCGTGCAAGTTACAGTGGTGAGAAACACGTTCTCGCGCAAACGCGATGAACAAAATGATAACAGTGGACACCAGGTTTACACTTAAAGCCTCTCTGATAGCGATATATACCGAAGCGAGTTGACAAAACAAAGAGGTTTCTACTGATAACGTTTACATATAGTCCGATATGGCCGTTTACAGGGCAAAGAAAGAACTCTGATTACTGCTAACAGGACGATCCAAGTTTGCACTGAAATGGTCTACTGAAGTGGTTATCTGGTTATCTCGATGATATTGACGTAGTGAATGAGGTGCCATCATTGACCCAGTGAATGATCTCTATTCACAACTGTGTACATTGTAGTATCACTCCGTGTACGTCTGTTCTCCGCAGACGTTGCCTTGACGTGCTGGCTGTCCTGTACAGCAGAAACAATGGTTAGTTAGAAACCCAGATGAAGAAGGAAGGTATGACGAACAAACGACGAAGCAGAAAAGAAGTCATGCGAACGGAACTATTACCTTCATAGCCTCTGTCGGCTCCAAGATGACGATCCAGTGCGCTGCAGATAGGCATGTAGTCTGGTAGAGCCTCAACGTCTTGAAAATTCGGTACTGTCTTTGGTCTGTCTGCAGGTGACGCAGCGACGATGCACTCCTCCTCGTTCATAATAGCAGTGTCAGGTTGTTCCACAGTGAAATAGTGAGCACGAGTTTGCGCAAAAAAACGTTGTCAATGTCTGATATAGTGATGGTTTCTGGACGAACGATAGCCTTCCACAATGAATCGCTCCTAGCCTTATGAATTTCACATGTCATCAACCATCTGCAGGAAGGAGTATATTTACCAGATCTGATCATCGAGCGGAGGCAAGTTCTCAAAGTTGTACCTAATGGATGTCTGCTCCTGAACTTGTTGAACTGGAGGGCCCTTTGGAGAATGTTGTTGCAGTTTAACTCGACACGGTTTTTGGTGTCTGCAGCACCAAAAAGAGTAAAATGTTCTTCCCCGTCCTGGAGCATACTGTCAGTAATGTTCTTCATGCACGCTTTGTGATGAGCCTCAGTCTTGTCTTTCATGCAGTACCTTACCATACCGACGAAGGTATGTAGGCCTCTGTTCGTGAGTGACTTGACGCAAACTTCTCCTCCAACAGGTCTGTCGAGTCCTTTCCAGCCAAGAATTGCAAGCAGACGCTGTTTTACCTGCACAGTAGTGCTAGCTTCGACACATATAACGCCATGTACATGCAAGTGGAGTAGACTTCCTCCTCGTTCTATA
Organism: Asterella californica; assembly: GCA_036924285.1. Classification (NCBI taxonomy): domain Eukaryota; kingdom Viridiplantae; phylum Streptophyta; class Marchantiopsida; order Marchantiales; family Aytoniaceae; genus Asterella; species Asterella californica. Next base: position 20,825,395 of record JAYKYS010000008.1, read on the forward strand.
GACAACAAACCGCCCTTACACTCATCTTGGAGAAAACGACAGAGAAGTGGTCAACAGTTGTCGATATCGAGGTCAGCCCCGGTGCAATTGACAGTTACCGACAACTCCAATCGCTTCGTAATAGGTACCCTATGTGTTCCGCTCACAAGAGGCGATGGCAGAGTCTGCGGACGGTGAGCTCTGGCGGCTCGTCTCAGCAACATGTCTAAAGGTATAGTGCTTGCAAGCAAACCTATAAGATGCGTGATCAACGTCGTGGCAAAGACAGCGAACACACTTCAGCCGATAAACACCTACCACACTGGGTTTTAAAAGACGTGGATCGCTCGGAAGCTGTAGGAATTTTGGATAGCAAAAAAGAATGAAACGACTGTCTCGTACTACTAGCCAAGTTCCTTCTGTATGTATGTAATGAAAGGGACCGACAACGGCCTGAAGACAACTTGTGGGTACAGTAAATGACCTGGAAACGAGGACATAATCCAGCGCAAGAATTAAGAATTCGGGAGACACAAGAGTAAAATGAAAGTCTATGTAAATGTAGGACCTAGACCTGTATAGATCGACATCACAGAACGAGAGCAAACTGCCGCAGTAAAGACGGTAAGGAGGTGAACTGAGAGGGCGGCGAAAACGATCGATAACACATGGATCGGAGACATCAGTTTGGTGACAACAAACCGCTTCGAAGGCACGGAAGTTGTCTTGCACTTCCTGTGCACATTCTCGTACAGGAGTTAAGGCAGTGAGAGTGGAAGGAATACAGAGAGTTTCATCATCGACAACCAGTTCCGAGATGGGAGTAGATGCAAGGGACAAGCGATCATCATCGATCACAATAACTTCAGGATCAGCTACGTCCTGCGACATGAAAAGAAGCGACAAAACCAAAAGAAGCAGTCGGAATACTTATCTGCTGCCATAAGATAAGTAACGAACGTGAAGACGCGTTGAGCTAGAAGAGAAAAAGCAGCGAACGCTCCGGCATGAGCGTCCCATCCGCTGTCGACAGCGGATGGGACAGCGTTTCGGCAAAGGAAGAACTCGACGTCGCCGAGTTACAGCAAAGAAAGAACGCGACGAGAAGGAGGTTAGAAGCAAAGGCGCAAATGATTCTCGCATTCCTCCAGTGACAATTTCAGAAGCAAAGAAGACAGACATTTCGCATAGCGAATGAAAGAGCGCGATGAAAAGCATATCAAGCAGAATCGACAATGAACTTCCATCCACGAGCAAAGGTTCCACGGGATCACGATAATGACGCCTTCCGATCTCAGCGAGCAAGACGAATGAAACGATTCAATTTTTGAGCTTCGTTCGTTCCTCCTGGCAAGAACCGTGCGGGAAACACCTCGGTATTCATGACGACCAGAGCAAAACGATAAACGTGGACGAGAAGCGTGAAAGAAGAAGCGAGCGACATGTCTGAGAAGCGAGGGACGGAAACCAACGCATACTCCGCACGGTGTCATGCAAGGTGACCTCGCTACATGCGGAAAATGAAACCGGTTTTCCATTCTGCCGTGAAGACGCCACGATAGTTAAAAAATCGTGACGCCTACCGCTAAATAACCAGGTCTACCGCTATAACGGAAAGCAATGCATGGACCGTTTGACGCAAGCTGACCCCGCTGGTATCCACATGCTCAAAAATTAAAATGATGTTTCATTCTGCCGTGAAGACGCCCCGATAATTTAAAAATCCTGCCGCCTACCGCTAAATCACCGGCGCCCGACTTCTCTTTCCTCGTAATGCTCCTTTCTTTAACTCTCGCTGTACACGCCTGGGGATGCCTATTAACTGGTTTATCGATCGTTGTTCAGTTTTTGTTGTTTCCAAATTTAAAGAGCAATTCGTCGGCATTTGTTAGCCTCTGCCGGTAAAAGATCCAGCGGAGTACAACCCGTTTTTCCCAGAAATCCTCGGGTTCATCTTCCAAGTAACTCCGGTTAGCCCCGAGCGCTGCTAGGATTATTGAAGAAAATTTGGGATTATTGACCTATAATTATTGCACGTTGGGATGCCGAGCAATGTTGCTCCCGTCCCACAAGCGACTTTTTTGTTCATTCCATTACCTCAAATGTCCTCTAATGAATACACTTCAGGAAAGAAGTCCTTAATCAACTAGTCTTTGTTTATGGGTATTTATTCGTCTGGATCTACCAGTGAAGTACTTTTGAGGGCTTCAGCTTGGTTTGCTGGGAAGAAAAAGACAGTAGTTGCATTTGCTTTCACTGAGACATTCTAGTATGATAGTCTCCGATACTTTCTGTGAGAAACTGTTTCTCCCTAGCATAGGAGCTCTACAAATGGCGAACAACAACATAAGAGTCCTCGGTGCCGGGATATGAACTTAAATAATATCTTGACATTGCGTGAAGTGTACTAAAGTTCATAGTTCTTTTCTATACACCAGCGCTTGTGTACTGGGTGTGCATTGACGAAATATAGTACGTATGTGAAATAGCTCCTCAGAGAAAGTATTTGGAGCTGGCAAGAAATAAAAGATCTTGTTTTGTTGGACGTTGTACATTGTTTGTGAGTTTGGGAGTTTGGTAATAATGTAAGTCGTCAGAGCGTAAGAACCTCGAATACATGATCCCCTTCTTGTGATTATATTGGTGGCACTATGAGCAGAGAGTTATGCTTTTGAATACGTATTTACCTCAACTTAAATGTGTTTAATATCTCACAATGGAAAAGAAAATGTTAAATCGTAACTTCACTTCAGAACGAAGTACACACCAAGTCGAGTGATTCAAAGAGAACAAAAGAAATACTGAGGATAGTCTTATGTAGATAACAGTGACGATGATTATTTTTTCAAAGTCTTGTGGTTATATTTAGAAAAACTTTCATCCAGTTTTTGCATTCCAACTTTTGTACATTCTATCTTTTTAATAGAAAATAAACCTAGAGTAAATTCATAACACCGGTTGTGATATAATAATAATAATAAATTTATATCAGAAAGCGATAGATAAGAGTTCTCTCCTGGATTAGACACTAAAGAATGATCAGAAATCACAAAAAGAAAAAAATCCTTTTATCTCATTTGCCAGCTTCAGAATCTTTAGATCAGTTATTAGATTTACTTCCCTTACAAGTTTATCAATGGGTTTGAGCATGGATGGAGGGAGGATTAAAACCTCAAAATCGATATGATATTCATGACGATTATCTTTTCTGCAATAAAATGTATAGTAGATTTTCTTTTAATTTATTCCTTTTGAACTCATTATCAAATTGAAGTGTTCCCGATAATTGTATAACTTCATTTTTTAAACCCATTGTGGTACTTGATTATGTTCTTTTTCTTTAATAAAACTGCACTTTGTGGATTTTTATCTTCGGTGTAATTTTGTATGATCTACTTTGTCAATTTTTGGTAGTTGTCTATCTATTTTTTATATCTAATAAGAATTCTATAAATTTAAAATTTAAAAATTAGACTATTTAGGTACTGTTTGTATATATTCGATTTGAAACTTTTAGACACAATATTATCTAATCTAGTGATAGTGTAGAATAGCTTATCACCACCATTAATCCTCTATGAATTCTTGTGACTGGAATTCAGACTTTCGGCAAAATTACTTGAGTAGATATTTTGATCTTCATCCCTTCGTTATCTATCACTCCATGCCTTCTTTCGACACTCGTAGACATATATCTTGGTATTTACCAGTTTTTTATAGTATATTACAGTTTCTGGGTGTGCTTTTTGACTGGTTATTGCTCCACTGTCCGTCATGATTCTTGAAAGAATCTCTTTGTCATATGCTTCTGTTTGTACGTTTTCTCTTCAGGTTGTCCTTCACGTTCTCGCTTGAACGATCTTGCATGTTTTTTTTGGGTCGAAAGTGTTCTCTCCAAAGAATCTTGTTCAGTGGGAGACTTAGCTTGTACATTCGAATTCAGTTCTTCTTGTAAAGCTAAGCTTTGTAGCTCAATAAAAGAAACAACTTTTTTCCTGACTTCAATTGCATTAACAAAACTCTGTACGTACAAAGCTACGCAATTGAGAAACTCTAGCACTCTCCAGTATCATCATGATGAGATCCTTCTCACTGAAGGCACCTCCTCATTGAACGATCTTCTTCATCGAACGCATTTATCAATTCTTCAGCGAGGGTATTCATTAAGTAAAAGGTGATTCCATGGTAATTCCGTCTTCCATCTGTAACATATTCAACTTATGACGAGTAATATGTTTTTCCTTTTAGAAGTGAACTCTCGTGCTTCATTGCAGAAATGTCCCAAGCTATCTTAGCGAAGGTTGCAAAATGCACGTCGACTATCTCTTAGTCCTTTATCATCATTCTAATGATTGATAAAGCTTGAGGTCCTTCTTCACCCATGTTTCGCAGCAATTCAAGATACCTAAGACACTACAACTAGTTATGACTAGTTTTAGTAACTCTAGATTTGGATTTTCTAACTAGAGTAATCTATCAGATAGTCATATCTAACGAATGTAATATAAATAAACACATAAATAATGAGATACTTGTGGTGCGACATTTATCTCAGACTTAAATTTTCACTCCGTCCTTGGAGTGAAGTATCTATTTGATAAAACTATCAGCTTGTCGTGGTTCACTCATTCGAAAAATGTACCGCTCCTTTCTTGAAGTCATAGGTGTCATTACTCCATACGTTAGAGATGATTAAAGATCCAAAATGTCGACGTAGAAACTTCTTTTGAACTCGCTTGTGTCTAATAGCATACCATAACATCACCCACTCAACCTTTTGAAATAGTTCCTCAAATACGACTAGAGCTTCTTCATCTCCTAAAATCAACACGTAATCTACCACATTCTTCAGATATATATAGTCAAAGCATACGCTTTATGTGAGAATGAGAGCATAAAATTTTGATAATACCTCACCATACCTAAAAATTGACGTAGCTTAGTGAGAGTACTAGGAAAAGAGATCTCTAAGATCTTTTGCACTTTCTTTAGATCTACCACAATGTCGTCCTTTGATATGATATGATCGAAGAGTAACTCTTTCTCACACCTAAAAATACATTTCTCCGAACTGAAAGATGCATTTGCTACATCTAAACATTCTAATACCTTCACAAGGTGCTCAAAATGCTTCTCCTTACTCTCGTAAACACAAGTCATCTATAAAATCTCTCACAAACTTCCCCAAGAAAGTTTGTTCATAAACTTCTGAAACGTAACAGGAGCATTGCATAGACCAAACGGCATGACTCGAAATGCAAACGTACCCTACGGAGTAATAAAAGTAGTTAGGTATTGATGTTCTGATGCAATTTTTATCTGGTTATATCCGCTAATTAACCATCTCCAAGCTATACCATTCATTTCCTGCCACATCTTCCAAGATCTTGTCAATGTAAGATATAGGATAGTAAATCTTTTTCACGACAGCATTGAGCTTTTTGTAATCAACACACACTCTTAATTTACCATTTTTCATCTTTATGATCACAATAGGTGATACCCATTCAGAATATTCTACCTCGTAAATAAACCCAGCAATGTACAGCTTCTCGATCTCTTCTTTCATCATATCAGCAATCGTAGGAATCACTCTTCGTTGCTTTTGTCGCATCGGTTTGACCTCCTTCTCCACAGTTAATTGCTCTTAATCCTTCAATGAGAAAAGAACTTTGTAGCGGTCTAAGTTCTCGACAAGGTCAGAAGAAGAAGATATCTTTCTACCATTGGTGTTAGTGCTTTAGATGCTAGTGAAGGAGAGGTATGCAGCAAGGCATCAAAAGAAGAGGCTCGTATCAATGAGAGAGATGTCTCAAATGTTCTTGTAAATGAAGGATCGACAGTAAATGCCATCTTGAAATGACTCTTAGAAAGTTGGATTTAGTACCAACTCGTCCTTCTAGTATCACGGTTGGTATGGCTAACAAACTACGAGTTAGGCCATTGGGAGCGCTGGAGAGTTTGTGTGTCAGTAATGGGAGTGCAGGTAAATATGACATTTCAATTCTTGAAGGAGTCAAGTTTTGAAATGTTGTCCGGAAGACCTTCACTTTGAGCAGTACATGCAACAGATAAAGAACACAAAGATTATTTACGCATCGGATCGAATCACCACCTGATCAAAGTTTCATTGCTCGAAGATCAAGATGGAACATTAGAATTTGACCGACCCACATCGGACTATTGAGAGTCAGAAGTTGTCGATACTACTTCCAGTGTGGGTACCAATTCTTCAGATTCAGAATTTCACAGTCCATCGTCAAGGGAGGAGAAAGAGGAACAAAATGTGGGTGTGCTTGTAATGGTTCTTCTCTCTTCTTCAGAAGTACAAAGAAGTCGAGAAAAAGAACCATTGACTCCTGAGGAGATGGAAAGAACAATTGCGACCTTACGTTATGGACCGAATGTTACTATACAAAAAAAGAGTCGGTTCGAAGAGATCTTCCGCTAATACATTCATGTGTTTGCGTATAGTTATAAGAATCTGAGGGAGGTCACACTTGAGCTTGTTTGCTCGTTGCTTGCTCATGTCTTCCACCACATTGTATTTTGATTGCTCCGTCGAAATTGTGAAATCGACATTTTCTAATTTCTTTCATCGCTCTTGAGTCTTTGAAGCAGGTTTGCTACTTCGAGTATTTTGACTTGGAGGCTCTTCCATCACGATATGTTCTTCTTCGTCGAAATGCGTCCTCATCCTCATCCTCTCTTGAGTCAACAACTCTACGGATTGAAAACCTTCTCGTACATCTCGTGGCTCCAAGATATCAGTGCAGACTACACCATTGTCTTTATTTTGTGAAATTGAAGCTCCAACCATCATTCCACCATTCTACCATTACGACTTGGATGATTACGTTGGAAATGAGATCCTCCACACGTCAAACATCATTGGTTCGTATAGTTACTTGGTGAACCTTGCGACGGTCCACCTCTAGGTTGATAGTTATACTTATCTCGTGAGCCCTTCCAACATTTGGATTACGATGTTCTAAGAAATTCATCATATTGATCTTCAAGTCTGCCATAGAATCTGTCAGACTCTTCAACTCATCACGAAAGTTATGAGTAGCCGCACTAGTAAGAACTATCGGAGTCGAATTCTGAAACCGTACATTCGGAACAATCACAAGTGTCGGAGTTGGAATGCTCGACATTTGTACATCTGATGCTGCCCCAACAGTCATTGAATGCAAGCCGTCTTCATCCAAACTCTCCTCCATCCTGGTTACGATCTTCATTGCATCAACCTTCAGTTGATCTCTCATACCGCACTTGTGTTCGAATCTCCAGTCTCAGTCTTTCAACAAAATTGTCTGTGAGCATTATTCCAATACCCACAATCTTTAGTTCTATTACATCTCCACTTGTTCGTAAAACCACCCAAAATCTTTGTTCTAATTTCTCCACTCTCTCGGCAGAAGATTGAAATTAAAGAGATAATAGTGGATTGAAAAGGGTGCTTCAGTTCACATGACGTAACATATAGTGTTCTGTTGAGAGTCAAGGAAGTCTTGCACTAGAGCCAAGAAGCCGCTTATCTCCTCCAAAGTAAGAAGAGAAGGCTCACTGCTAGAAGATAATTTCAAAGCATAGCGGAAGGGAAGTGGGCTCGGACAGTGTGCTTACCTGCATATATCACCTTCCGACAGCAGTTTAGGCTCGTAAGGTACGTTGTCAGGTAAGGCTTTCTGCGGCGTAACACTCGTGGGTAAAGTTTTGTCTTTTGTCCGTTACCTTACTTGCTCTACTCGTGACCTCACCCAGCCATACAAAAGTTTTCTCAATGCTTTACTATGTATACAGAAAGGTAATTTACAAGGATGTAAAATTGGCTATGGTCCATTAGTTTACTCCAAAACGCGTTTATAACATAATAGATGGTGGTTGACATTTGATGGTGCTTCAGTTCACATAACGTATCATATAAATAGAGTTCTGTCAGTTATTCAAACCCGAAATTCAATTCTAGAAATTATATACATACCATGAGGTTTGAGTTCACAGTGGAGATATACTCCATTTCCGCTTATGAGTGAATCAACAGCTACGTGCGACCGTTAACTACTTCGGAGCTTACAGGATCTTCTCCTTTATATTCTGACGTGTTTCATATTTCTGATGTAACTAATTACCTATAAGTGCTGACATGCATTAAAATTTGATTTCTAAATACTGGTGTCGAGAACTAACGATTTTATTGTCACTAACTACACCGTTTATCGTAATTAGTATGGAGTAAGAATTACTGTGTAACCTAAATTAGTGTGTAGTTTGAGACTCCATACTAAATCATTAACATTTAATAGTATGGACAAAATCTATAGTAATTTAAGTGGTGTGATATCTTGCAAAAACTTAGTATATAATGAACAAATAATTTTGGAAAAAAAGAACATCATGTGCATTTTGCAGTGAAACAGATATAAATATGACAGAAATACTTTTTCGTTCTCTCTCACAACTATATATATTTTTAAATATCTGCGCTTGATCAACGTCACAAATATTTGTAATGCATGCATTTAGTTTAATAGGTGATTCTCTTCATGATGTACCGTATATATTTTTTTAATATCAAAAATATTCTCCAGAAAGATTTACATGCTAAAATATAACGACTGTAATTGATTGAGAGTGATTAAACATACAATATCAAATATAGTAATTTAACAAACAAAATCATTAAAATCACTCTAGAAAGTTGTTTTTTTAACAGATTTTATTATAATTAATATAGTATGATCCATACCAACTATCAATACTTGAAAATAGTATGGTCCATACTATGTAATTTACACTATAATTAATATAGAATTTAATATAATATATACCAGATTAATATAATATGGTAACTAAAAAACCATTCATGGTAATTAGTATAGACCACATTAATACGATGGACGGCGTAATTATCCTTAAATGTTCTTTTTCATTCTGGTGTGATCTTTAAATATGAATCATTAATAGTATATATTATGTAAATCTCAATACATTTTCTATAATTACAGCCGCTAGACGCGTCCGAAACAAAGTTTTCAAACTTTATAAGCGGTAAACCTCGACGTGGTTAACGTACTAAACTAAACCAGTGTACATCGTGGTGTATAACATAAACTTCAATTACCCTCGGCTTCGAGCGTGATCGTGTATATATAAGATAATGTATTTCTGTATCGTAAGATATTATAGATTCTAGAAACAGATTCTAGAAATTTTCCTTTGTATTTTGGAGTGGTTTTATTTATGATAGATTATCAGCAAGAATGAATAATTGTAAATCTTATTGGTTGATAAACTACTATTTTCATATGTTAATTTAATAAACTTGATTTTTAAATGATATTTATAGAAACGCAATGCAACCGTTATACCTCCTAACGTATAACAGAACAGTAGATCCTAAATCTTTATATTTCCTTTTGTCCTTTGTGCTACAGAAACTATGATCGTAGTCATGGTTTATCGGTCCTAAACATTCGAGGAGTGGTTTAGGAATGAGAAACCATTCCTTCGGGGTGCTTATGCTGTACATAAACCACTTAATAACCATTAATCATCTATCTAGTACATTTATGATTGCGTAGCTAGTATTCTAACCAGAACAGTCCCGAATACTGTAATCAATAATTTCTCGAGCAGAACGGCCCATTTCTTCTTGGCCTGGCTCTCTACAAAAGACTTCTTATCGAATCTTCGAATCGATACTGTAGAACTCCAAGGAAGTCGAATAGTAGAGTATCCCGGACAAATGATGCAGTCACAAAGACCGAAGATTTTAATACAGCCTTCCAAACAGAAGTGACGGTCAGTGTAAAGTGAAACCACAAACATGGTATTGACTTTCTTACTTCCAGCTAATTGCCTTCAGCTAATTTCTGAGAGAACGGTCAACAAATCGGTGTGTTTTCTTTATTATAGGTCGTGTAAGTTTCACATGAGCTCGAACGAAATGCCCCGAACGGGACTTAGTTATACTCATACCTACGTACTACACTAATATTCGACTTACATATGAAGCTGCTTCGCCCGATATTACGCACTATGTCTCCATTCGAACGTATAGATACATCTCATGATGAAGCCGTAACATCCTACTTAACTTTTGGGTGCTGGAAACATGTACAGCTTGTAAGGTGAGAAGAGATTCTGTATTCTGGGAACCAAATTGAGAGGAAAGATAATGGAAATACGGTAAATATGCTCGTTTCAACTTGTATACTGATGGCGGGTGTAGAAGCTATCCAAGAAACTGTTTCCTTGCTGGCATGGGACGTACAAGCTTGCCAAACAAAACGCGTATGAACACGGTACGGAGCGTACTATTCTCGAATAGTACGTCTTCATATCCTTTAAACTTCTAGTTAAAGCTTCTCATAAGCTACAATTCGAATACTTCTGGCAGCGTGAAACCCTGTTAAGAAGGTGAAGGCAGAGTCTGAGGTTGGATCCGTAATCCTCGTTCGGACTTCGCATTATGAGCAAACTTCAAGCTGGCTTGATGGAGACCAGCATTCTGCTCATCTGTAGTCCATTCACCGACGTAGTAATCCTCCTCTGTGGCCTTGCTGGGAGGGTAGAACATACCTCCCCACTGGGGGAAGTAAACCAGAACGAGCACAGAGGTGCAGGCGACTGTCATGACTCCCATGAGCATGATGCCAGTCTCCGTCGAGTATCTGGAGCTCGTAAAGAAGAGGACTTGGGTTAAGATGGACCCGAAATTGCCTCCAGCTCCAGCTGCACCCGAAACAATGCCCAAAGACCTTCGGGAGATGAAAGGAATCACGCCGAAAGTTGCCCCGCATGCCGCTTGAACGAAGACTGAAAACACGAGCATGACAACAATGGAGGAGGCAAGCTGGTGAGTGATCCCGAGAACTATGCAGAAAACACCACCGAGAGTTTGAATGACCCAGAGGGTCCACAGCCGACCTCTCATTCCATATCTGCGTGCACAAACGTCGGATAGAATGCCACCCAGAGGACGAGCGACGAAGTTCATGAGGCCGAACGAAGAAGCGATGATGCCAGCAATGTGAAGGTCAACATCAAATCTGTCGTAGAAATATTCTGCGATTATGTTGTCGATCGTAAGCTCTACGCCCAAGCAGAAGCCGTAGGTTAACATGAATATGTACGTGCGGAAATTCGTTAACGCACAGAGTATAACCTGAGCAGGAACCAGCACTGCTTGTCAAGTCAATTGCTCCGTTATCAGATACGATAGATGCCCCTTGCAGTAATCAAGAAAAACTGTATGCAACTGCTGAAGCGCTTTAGGAATGTTAAGTTCAGTCTCTTCTATATATGAAACATACATTTCGAACGAGCTAACTTCGAAAGAAGAATGTGGTTTAGGTCTACCTTGCCGAAGGTGTCATTGACCTTATCGCCGGTCTTCTTGAGTGCAGAATAGTTTCCATCAGGGAGATCTTGTCCGAGGGAAAGAACAAGGAGGCCCATGACGATTTGCATCATGCCAGGGACGAAGAATGCAATTCGCCAGGCTGCAAAGTCCTCAACTTCGAAGGAGTCCCGAATCAGGTCGTAGACCAGAGGCATGACCAGCTGAGTAATGCCTCCGCCCATGTTTCCCCAGCCAGCTGCTACTCCATTTGCCATTCCCACAATCCGGCTGTTGAACATGGAGCTCATCCAGAACTGGCAAGAAACAAACGTGGCCAGCGAGAAGCTGATGAAAAACCGGATGAGGACGAACCCAGTTATGCTGGAAACAATGGGCATGCAGAACACAGCAGGAGCTGTCACCATGATGAGAATGGCACAACCATATCGAGGACCAGCTAGATCACAGATTGTTCCCATAAGGAGACGTGAGATAATCGAGCCAGACACTGAAGCAATACCAGCGTTGGCTATGTCTGCTTTGGTGAGATTCAGATTGTCGCGGATCACTGGCATCAGAGGAGGCGGAGCGAATGTTGAGAAGAAGCAAGTCATGAAGGAAATCCATGACAGATGGAATGTTAACATGTGAGGGCGTGCAAAAGAGTGAAGTCTGAGCCGTTTGGCTTTGTGTTCCGAATCCACTGGTAGCACGAACTTTGGTGGTCCTTTGATGCTTGTCACATCTTCTTCAAAGTCACCGATGGCTCCTTCTGACGGCTTGGTGTACAGAGTTCCTACGGCTCCGTTCGTCTCCAGTATCTCTTGCCCTTGTGGAGCCATAGCTGGGTTTATCGTCAGAATTCTCTGGTGCAAGCTTTGATCACAAACCTCCTCTAGAAGCTTAAGAATGCTTCCAGAAGAACATTTTGTGGATACACCGGATGCCTAAGCTTTGCTTTGTGGGCTACTTCTTTCTAGTGCAGCTCCGAACCCATGAACTTCAAGACGTGTTCTTCAGACACGCTTCACTCGAACATAACTTGCCATACACAACGATCTTGACAGATTTATGTTTTCCAGCACTGAAAGTGTTGACAGATAACTTGCAGGCCTCTCTTCCATGGTCAGATCCTCAGTTGTCGAATACTATCAGTGCATGCAAACGTACAGCAGCTCCCGTATGTCCTCCTGCCTCATTTGGTTTCCGACTGTCGTATGATTTTTCGAAACTCCAGAAGAGGCTCCTATTTATAGTGCACTGTGAACTGTGAACTGTGAATCTGAAAACTGAAACTGTGTCCGACAGTCACCAGTACTGAAGAGTCGACAGAGAGACTCGGGGCTCAAGATATTGCCACCTCCTATAGATGAGGAAAGTGGGTATGACGTAACTGTTTCGAGAGTTATATAATCCTCTTTGGAGATAGGACTGGTCAGATCCACCAGTTGGTACCGTAACAACAACAGAAGCGTCAGAGGATCGAACTCATCAGAACTCGTCGAACTCGTCAGTTCAGATCGAACTCGGCGGCTCTTTGGAGTCATCATCTTCCTTATTGGAGAAAAGGAGGCTTCAGTCTAGTTGTGAGATACTCCTGACTCTTAGAAGGCATGAAGGACTAGACGGCTTGGGCCATTCCAAAGGTGCACATACAGTGGCTCAAAGACATGTCCTTATTACCGAAATCCGAAACGCTAGCATCAAGAGATGTGTCCTGCTAGTGCGTCACTTCCACCAAGTCCAGAATTTCTTGGTGTTTGGATCGGAGTGTGCCCTCCTCCCGGCCCTTATCGACATCGCTTCAACTGTGCATGAATTTGTCGTAAGCTTCCTCTGAGTATATGTTCAAGGGACGTGAGATTCTCCCAAGTTTAACTAACCAGTTGATAGACACTTTCACCTCTGTGAACCTTTGTTCCACTCGTTGTTCCACACTCGTGATCCCCCCTCGTGCCCCTCGTGTCAGACTCTTTTTCTGATGGTTGCGCTAGGCTAAGCGCTGATATAGTGGAAGGGAACTGGAATTATAAGCTTTCAAAAGTGATATTCGGAAGATGGTTTCTAATCCCATCAACAGTAAGTCACCTCTCAATTTCTTCCTCCAATTTTTCCTCGATTTGAATATGCCACTCAAATCCCATGGATGAACGGAGATGTCTTCATTTTCATAAGTTGGACAACTATACGTTCTCCCTCTATACCAAAGACTAGTCTTACCGATAACTCGCCTATCGATGGGCAATTAGAACAGCAATATTACGGTAAATCCATTCAGCCTCAGCCTCCAACTAAAGTGTAGCTCACAAAGAAGCAACTTCCATGCATGTTTCCTGGACTTTACACACATGAAGGCAATCTCAATCCAGCTGATGAGAGAGATTTGGTACACTGGATGTTGTCTAAGATTGTTGTCTTTCTTAATTTCAACTTGGAAGCCAACAGTCTCCTTCTCGGCCAGGGTTGCAACTCTTGTTAAGTGAACCTTTTAGTGTGAGAACTTTCACCTGTTTCAGCATCGTAAAAAGTTCAGACGAGATTCTAATCATGAGAAACACTTTTTTTCACAAGTCCACAACTTTTATCTCTGCAAGTCTAGTAACAAGAAGAACTCGGAGCCATGATTTCTTGACTGTTTATCAACGTCAGCATGACAGAATCAGTTCTGATCGAACTCGTTTCCCACCTGGCAATATTGGTAAAGTTAAGCTAGAAATGCCTCTGGATTCTCAAAACTGATTCGATGAATCTCATCATGACTATGAAGAATTTTCTTTAGCTTCTACTATTTTACTCCCCCCCTTGAATGAATATCTTCTCCACCTATGCCAATCATTCATGATCAGTACTATCTGCCCAGCAGAGCGAGTAGCTATTTACTTCCTCAGCTGGTATTCTTTCAAGAGTTTGGAAGATATTCACGAGAGGTGTAATTATTATCTAATTTCTTCCCGAAGAGATAGGTAATAAATTAAACTGTTGATTACTGAATGATTTGGGCTGAACAGGTTGGGCACTTGTATCCTTCAAGGCGCGTATGGACCCTCTGCATTTATGGGTTATGTCTGAAACCTGCTGCCACTGTTGATTTAGCTAATATATAACATTTAGAGAATATTTTATTTATTTAATATAAAATTATTATCTAACACATATATCTTTTTCTATATCAATAAGAGAGCAAAAGTTCCCCAGAAGTTCATCGAGCATGCATATTCTTTCATTTCATTTGCAGAAATCGACTGCTCCCCTGATATAGTACCAACTGGTGATGAACTGTGTTAAGGCGATGCAACTACATAGCGAGCAGTACACTGGCAATGCGTGACATGGTCCTGAAGGTGATGGTATTGTAGCTTCTCGACCTTCGCAAAGGTTTGGACACATGTACCTGTATGTTGTACACTGTTGAGCAGCACTGACAGAGCAGACCCGGCGACTGGACGCTCGTGTCCCGACTCCCAAGAGCACTCCGCGACGGTCATGGACTCCGTACAGTAGTCAACTTGGGTGACTGATTAGCCTTGCCCTAAGTTGGTTTTTCGCTTAGGGCCCATGCGCACCGGCCCTTTTGGCTGAAAAGCCAGCGAGAAGCCTTTCATTCAGAGGTTAAAAATGTATTGACGAGAAGCTGGGAGTGGATCAGTGTCTGCGCACTGGTCAAGTTTATTGAGAGATTACAGTCGGCCCTGGCTATGTGCAACCTGCAGCACTACAATTCTTCGATTATTGCAAGGTCACGCACTACTCTCACGAATATTACACAGTGGAAGTGCAACATTACACTTCCGGATAACTGCAAGCCAAGTCAATCCTCGATTAGCTAAAGATAAACTATATAACTGGAATTTTCACTATTTGCGCTCAAACACGTTTTGAAATTCCTGACATATTTTCTCTCAAAACTGCAATGTCATTTTTTTCCCTCTCGGTTCATCGAGGTGAAGTGTCTAAGGGCTACACTATCTAATGGTACGGCTTGTAAACAACTGAAAGGATTTTCTGGTAACTTTCTTTTGTAAACAACTTTCAGTTGCTCTTTTAACATTTTTGTTTAATTTTTAATTTTTAATTTTGTTAAAAGAAATTTCATTTGTAAACCCTAGTTCTATGGATAACTGCAAAATTGCAATTATCCATAGATGCAAAACCTGGATAACTGCATTTTGCGAAGGTACTCTCGATCTCTTGCACTTATCCGGGGCCACTGTATTCGACTGATAAGTAGACTTTGATGTTGATTTGGCATATATAGATGGCTGTCGACTGTCGGTTCCACGTGGTGCACGCTGGGAGTTTGTGTCAACGAAAAAGTCATAAGAGGGTGTCTTCGCAAAAGCCCTTAGAACTTGACGAATAAGCTGACTTATTACGACAAGCCCTTCCTGGCTTGTCGTAATAAGTCAAAAAGCCTGGTGCGCATGTCGATCTTATTACTGGCTCTGTTATATTCAGTAAGCTGGAGGGCCAAAAACTACGATGCGCATGGGTCCTTACTCTACCCCTCCGTACGTGGTGTTAGCAACAATTTGTTATTTGTAAGCTTCTTAAGTGAATAAGCATGCTCGATCAACTTCGAGAACTTTTGCTCTCATCATCTTATAAAAAAAGTGTAATTATTATATAAAAATTCTAGACTATACTATAATAAAAAATAAATAGCTGTACACTGCTCACAGTTAATTAGTGTGGTAATTACTAATTTATATGTTGTAGGTGTGAATATAATATGGTCCACACATATTTTGTAAATTTATTCGTTGTGGGAAAAAATATTAGTGTGGTTGTATGTATGGATTGGGGAATGAGAAATCTTACATAGCTATTATAATCAACTTTAGGTTATATATTTTCTAATATTGATATATTTAATCTAATTATATAAACATCTATCACAATTTAAGCTTTCAAATACTATGAGTGCTTGTCTCTTCAAGTTATGCATAAATTCACAAATATTCTATTTTTGCATTGTGTTCAAAATTTCTCTTTCATATTAGAAAATAGATTAAATTTTCAAAAATAATTCATTTATGTAATTCAGAAATACTCACACTCTAAAAAATTATTATAATAATCTGCCACCACACTATTTTCACATATTCTTTATTAGTGTGGGTGAATAAAATAACGTGGATCACACTAATACCTGTATTACCATTCAAATCTAAGTTCGTAAAAGTGTAGTCCACAGTAATTGCTGTGAATAGTGCAGTTAGGGTTCAACAAAACCGGAGAACGGGTTCATCAAGTCGATTCAGCTTTCTATCCCGTTACGGTAGGGCCGGGCCCACGTCAGCATCCATGTGCTTTGGCCGTCGGAGTGTTTGTACCACTCCCGATTATGATTGCCACTCACTAGCAGATCCTTCATGACATCACCAGGTCCCTGACTCCCTACTCCCGAATATTGTACCGCGTACAATACTTCCCAGTACAGTCCTGAATACGTTCATCCTGGTGATGTCATGAAGGATCAATCTTCTCATGTTTCGTTGCGGAGACAGTCTACAGTAGGTGCAGAAGTTTGATCATATCTCTCTTAACGAAGTATATTGCATGATCACATCTTTGACTGGTCAGTAAAATCAGTCATTTTGTCTTGTTGTTTATTATTTCACAACTTTCAACCTTGACTAAATATTTTTGTCACTCAAAATATTTAATATTAAAGACACGTAAGTCTATACATGCTCTGAAACCTTATGTATGCAATTTTGACATGTAAATAACATCATAAAGTGACTGGTTTCAGTGAAAAACGCGACCCAATGAATAGCAAACGGATGGGAAGACCCCATCAAGCCTCACAAGGGAAAGAAGGACCCTAAGGGTGAAGCAACAACCACCCCGAAGGGAAAAACAGCGGGGCTAAGCCCCGCTATCAGTAGCTCTAAAATCGTCTGTCGCACCTATAATGTCGGAGATCAGAAAATCATATCTCTACAAACAACTGGCGCACCTGAAGAGGCATCACCTACTGCGATTGCTCGTCTGTGAACTGCTCCTGCTAAAGCTCTCTGTATGGCAATGGAAACTTGCTGCCTAAAAAATGTGGTGCAGAAAGAAAGAGAAAGTGGTACTCCCTGGCGCCTCTCATGATAGGCTCTGGCACAATCTCTCAGAAAGACGTCGAACTCCAAGCCTGTCGATCCGTATATCTCCAAAGCTAAAGGGATGAAGCGATGTCCCACTTGCATACCCTTATACTTGGTCACCTTCGCTGCTGCCACCACGCCTGTAGCCCATCTTGGGAGATGGGTGATCACCTGTGCCGCCACTGAGTCCCGTGTCGGATCCATGACAACCACATCAGCCACTAAGACCTGATCCTCTCTCATCATGTACAAGTCAGCTCTCACTTATCCTCCTGTCTGAAGAGCATACCAACGCTCTCTCCACGTCATGTGACCGCTCTCCCGTGCTAAGACAAACACGACGTCTCTGATGGCATCGTGGGTAGCTATCCGCTCTCCACCATGAGAACATCGAGCAAGATGACGACCCGATGTGTCGAGCGAGACACCGCACTCGCAAGTGGATAGTACCGAAGCAACAGGCTGGATCAAGCCTAGACGGAACCTCATCGTTGTAGAGAAGATAGTCGGTGCGAGTCGGAACGCTCTAATGCAAGGTCGAGCTATGAGCCAAGAGCCTGCGCCCTTGTCCGAACAAGAGCGGAGTCGAGCTCTAGTATCCCGTGAGATGGAAAGATCCACTAAGAGAGCATGGAGAACCTGCTGGAAGTGGTGCCCCGTCAGAGAAGACTGTAGTCCGTGAGATCCATCGGTAGCTAAGGTATCGAATCGAGGGTGTGCCTCACGTGCCTCAAGAGTCAGACCATCTCTTGTCTCACGGAGACACATCTGTAGTGGGTAAGAACCATCCTTTGTCACGTAGCTCTCTAGAATAAGTCTATCTCGCACGAGAAAACGACAACAGAGCCAAGGTGCTGAGAGGGCCCAACTACCCAAAAAGGCTGCCGGAGCAGTCTCCTCCATGGATAATAAGCCCACCCTGCCACATGATATCGGTAAAGATGTCTGCCTACGTGCGAGAGGTCCTGCCACACAGTCAAAAGTCCTCGGTCCTATGATGTCGCCAAACACCCCCATGATCTTCCTATCAAACTCTCTAAGGCGCGAGATGAAGATAGGAGATGGAGGTATCGTGCGGAGTAAGTAACTAGGACGTCGTGCAATGGAAGAGTAAAGAATACCAAAGGCAACTTGAGGATCCTCCAACATAGGGAGATCCTCAATATGCAAAACGTCCTCCGCTAGGGCAACATCTAGGAATCGAGAGACAAAGTCCTCTGTACCCAGAGGTACTCCGAGGATGCGTAAATCATTTGTAAGGATAACAAATCTCTCCGGGAGCTGTAGGTCCGACGGTATATCTATGGGAGACAAAGCATTGTACTTTGACACCTTCACCCTCAGTCCTACCAAGGCCAATTGAGAGAAAAGGTGGTCAAAGACAACACCGACTTGGTCCGCCGGACCTACGATGTGCGTATCAAGGTCACCTTCAGTCAGGGTGTAATCAAGCAATACATAGTTAAAAGGGGTCTGATAAAGCTCAAAGAACCTATTGAGGATGTGATCCAGCAAATTTCTCAAAGACAGTGAATATGTATGCTAACCTAAGAAATTGGCAAGCTAAGAACTTGATGGTTGTGAGTGGTTACGGGGAGGAAGAATATATTCCTTTTTTCTTTTAAGAAAAGAATCATCCGAAACCTTAGTTGGACTTAAGATTTACTTGGTTGGATATATAAATGATCGAATATTATAGAGATATATTAGGTTGATGGTATATTAAGGACTTGAGATATATTTAAAATATTTAACATGAAAAAACTTAATTAAAGTTTTCCATGTTAAGCAACCACTTGTTCGCGATGCACAGAAAAAGATTAAACCCATGACTGTTATACGCAGCTAGGTCTAACTCTTGACGTTTCAAAATAAATAACTATAATTTAGAGGGGTTGACGAAAACAGTCACCGTTTCAAGAAGTACCTAATGTGTGTAGCGGTAGATACTTACCAAAAACTAAACTCGTTGGGAAGGTAATTTTTACTTTTTATTAACGGAGATTGAACCGTCGTTAACTGATATTGTGCAGGTTAGATCAAGGGAACTTTTGCTTGCTTTCTGTTATCAGAAAAGATGTAAGTTTTATGTGTAAATTCTATATGAAACAAAAAAAGAAATTAAACTTATCTATAAGTATTAAATGATTATGGCACCTGGAGTGGTGGGATGATCTAGACATAATCCACAAAACGAATGCGGATAGATGCGTTTCTGAAACTACAAGACTTAATTAGTGCAAGAGGTTTTATCCACAATCTTAATTTATTATCTAATAATAGATAATGAATTTGTATGTATTGAGGTGTATAAATAAATATGCATGCTTAATTTAAAAACCTTGCCGGAAAATATGTACAATTCTTCGGCTGCTTCCGCTTTCATATTAGGTATACAACGATTTTAATCTGTTCACTTCACAGAAGTTCCTGAAACGGTGGATAATAAAAATTCAAAGATAATCTAAGGTGACATCGAACTGACCAGCTATATCGGACGCTGCGGAGATCAGAAATAAATTATTTTATCATTATGATTAATAAAATTTCTACGAAAATAATTTAGTCTCAATTAAATATTTACATATTTACCTTTTTCCGTCTAAAGATGGAAGATATGAATGTATAATACAATATATTGAGAAAGGTCAAGATATACTGTCAGATGAACATGCTGCACGCAGCCTGATGATGAGGTGCATGAGTAGGAGACTGTACTTGGACAAGAGCTGGACTTTCCTACACAGAAGAGCTACATCTTGCATATTTATGCCTGTCTGTTTCGGCTTCCTTTGAATTCCATGTGACCACAACGGCTCTGCCTACGGTATCTGTGGGCTGCTGCAGGCTAGGTGTGCAGTGAATGAGCTTTTTCATTCTTAGCTCTCTGCAGTATGGAATGATGGTGTATACCAGAGACTGACAAGAGAAGAACTCACCCCACTTAGCCACTCCTTTTTCTCATTCGAATTGACCATTTCGCATACTTATTGCAGGCTGAGGGTAGACTTTTTGGTCGTTCCTTTTAGTTTGATCATGTGGGCTCGAGCCTCGAGCTCTTTGGACGATGACAGGCTTGACTCACTGCAGACTACGGTAGCTTTGCTCATTCGAGAAGTATTTTCTCTCCTGGACGTATGATGTTTACGTACATGAAGTTAACCATTTCCTTCCCCAAAGGCTACCGCTCATCTGGAGTCTGATTCTGGAACTGGTTGCACTTCAAGCTTAGCAGCTACAGATGTTCTATAGAAGATTCCAGCTGAAGGCATTTAAATGAACAACGTCTCCAAACACATCGATGGGTGTTACTGAGTATGGTACGTAGCCTCAGTCAACTTCTTCGAATTCTGCCGATGGTTATTACTAAGTTTGGTAGCCCCAGACAACCGCAACCTCTCCTTCCGAATAGATACGTAAAGAACATACTGAACAGCCAACAAGCTTATCCACTCCAAAAATCCAATGCAGAAAGCTTCTCCTCAAACTTGCTGCCCAACACTTCCTTACAACTCCATACATAACCTTCGATTCCTTCTCCCACACATTTGGTAACTTCAGTTATTCTGTGAACTTGAGGTTGCTATCTGACTCTGACAAGCAAGCTACAGTTTCCACGACGTTTGGTTCCTGATTTACGACGTCTTGACTCGTCCTTGGAGTTTAAACACACCACATATACCCGTCAGCCAATCTCTGAGTTCTTCACAAGTAAATTTCAAGACAGAGAGCTGGACAAAGGTGCTCATGAGATTGACTAGTACTGAATTGATGAGAGCGATCAAGCCTGCATACAGAGAAACCAAGTGTAGTAAAAGAGCAAGTAGGAACGTTTCTATCATGATATATAATCCATTGAATGGATTTTGCAGTAAGCTTTCTGAAGAGTAACAGCTGTTGGAACAGCGAAGATCTTGACTATAAGACAATACTCACTGTGTGAACTCCATCAGTCACATGTGAACTTTGAACAACGTAAAAAGACTTATCAAAGCGTGAGCACGAGGCCCATAAATACATCAGGACATCTGAGTTTCATCACTACTAACATCTACGGCTGGAGCCAAGAAAAGAAAAGAATCTGAACGTGCTATATACACTATGTACCCATGTGACCATATCCAGCTACAAGTTACCTAGAATAAAACTGCACATGCCAACACTCCTGCTCAGGTTTTATTCTACGGAAGAATAGGCATAATTTGAAGAATAGGAATAATTTACAGACTCTTCCTATGATACTTAAAACTAGCTTTAGATAATGGTTTTGTGAACAGATGAGCGGTTTGTTCAGTAGTTGGAGTGCATTCCAACTCAATTTTTCCTTCTTCCATCTTTTCCCGAAGGAAATGAAAGTGGGTTTCAATGTGCTTAGTCTTTGCGTGATGTTTTGGAAACTTGGCAACTGAGATAGATATCACATTTTAGTTTTATAAGAACTACAAACTCTAATCCGAAATCCCCTAACAGCCTTTTCAGCCAAATAGCTTCTTTGGATGCTTCAGATGCAGCCAAATATTCTGCTTGCATGCTTGATAAAGCAGTAGATTTCTGCCCTGGATGACCATGACACCACTCCTCCACCGAACATGAAACAGTATCCGGACGTAGATTTTCTGGTGTCTGAACATCCTGCGAAGTCTGAATCAGAAAATCCTAAGAGTAAATTCTGATCACATGTAGGAGCAGTTTCTACCCTTGCTACCCTTCCAAGAGTTAAGCCAAAGTCTAAAGTACTTTTCAAGTACCTAAAGACCCTTTTCACCGCAGTCCAATGAAGGTTACCTGGATCTTCCATGAACAGACTCAGAGTATTAACCGCAAATTATAGATCTGGTCGTGTACACACTCCTAAGTAGAGAATAAGCATCCAATTGCCTTTCTGTATGGTACTCCCTTCATTTGCTCTCGTTCTTCAGGTATGCTTGGATACATATCAGCTGAGAGCGTAGAGTGCTAGAATAACAAAGTCACTGCCCTCCCGCTTAATGTAGATGTTCGAGTCAACTTCACCTCTCTTGAAGTTTTGTGATAAAAGGTAGCTGTCAAATTTGAGGTACCACCTTCTACCTGATTGCTTCAAGCCATATGTTGACTTCTGAAGCTTGCATACCTTTTTCTTTGCTCTTTCCTGAACGATTCCTTCTGATTGATATATATAGATGTCTTCCTCCAGCTATCCGTAAAAGAATTGTTAGAGAACCAAATATAATGAATACTCGCTCCACTAGGAGAGATATCAATAAAGGGATCAGTCGACTCATCATCTCCCAGGAGGGGAGTTGTTATATATTCTAACTTATGGACAAGAGGTCAGTCACTAATCAGCCATTAGTCATAGAGAGATGTGACGGAGGTTAATATACTAGAGGTGACTGTAGAGGTGACTCAAGTGTGAACCTAGACATTATCTTTAACACCCTCTCTTAATGTCAGTGGTACTGAATATACACCAAGTTCAAGTCTCAATTTTTAAAATCTGTCTGAAGACAAAAGCTTGATGAAAATATCAGCAGTTTGGTCATCAGTTGTTACCCATTGAGTAACAACCTCTCCTGAAATGGACTTGCACTTCAATATGCTTTGTTCTAGCATGGTGCATTAGATTTTTCGCCAATGCTATTGCACTCATGCTATCAGTCCATATTACTGTTGGAGTGTCTTGGTTCACACCAACACCCATCTTAGCCAAATGGTCTCTCGTGCTGCATTACACAGGTCACGATATTCTGCTTCAGAGGAGGATAAAACAATAGTTGGCTGCTTTTTACACTGCCAAGTGATGGCACCTCCTCCAAGCATAAATGCACATCCGGACATTGATTTATGATCTGAAGAATTGCCTGCCCAATCAACATCTGTAAATCGGAAAAGTCCATAACTGGTAGTTCCCCTAAGGTAGCACAAAACTCTCTTTGTTGTCTTCATATGCATTATTGTGAGGGACTCCATATTCTGACTGAGTTTGCTGACCGCGTACGAGATATCTGATCTGGTAGTGACAGCCAAGTAATCAACTTCCCAATCAGTTTCCTGAATTCGGTTGCATCTGCATGCTCGTTATCAAAGAAGAACGTTGCCACTCCTAAGAGATAACCATGGGCGCAGGCTTGCACTTCTCCATCTGAAAATCCCGAAGTATACTTTCTGTGTATCTTGCTTGAGTGAGATACAACATGTCGTTGTCTTTCAAAAACTGAACTCCGAGATAAAAGTTGAGAAGTCTTAGATCCTTCATATCAAACTCTTGCAGTAAAGCTTGTTGAATCTTCTGTACTCTCCTTGATTACTTCCGAATATTATCAGGTCATCCATGTACAGTAATAATAACACAATACCTTCAGAAGTAATCAAAACATAGAAGTTTGGATCATCTCTAGTAGATGAGAAGCCTTGCTGCTTCAAGAAGATGTTGATTCTTCTGTACCAAGCTCTTGGAGCTTGTTTGAGGTCATACAATACCTTATGTAGCTTGCACACTAATTGTTCACCTCCTCTACGAACAAATCCAGTTGGTTGCTGCAAGTAGATATCTTCTTGAAGAATCTCATTAACTTGACATCCATTTGTAGACATTTCCAACCATGCAGTTTTGCAAGGGCACAAAGGACTCGAATGGAATTGAGTTTTACCACAGGTGTGAAGATCTCTTGAAAATCTTCTCCCGCAGTCTACAAGTAGCCTTTTGCAACAAGGCAAGCCTTGTATCTCTCAATAGATCCATCCGCATGTCTCTTGATCTTATAAACCCACTTACAGCCAAGTGTTTCCCTGTTAGATGAAAGAGGTATAGACTCCAAGTTTCATTTTTGAGTAATGCATCATATTCTTCCTCCATTGCATGTCTCCATTGATCTTTACCAAAAGCCTCCTCGAATGAAATAATTTCTCCATCACCTTGAGCTTCACCCATGAGAATACAATCCTCTAGCCTTGCGAGAACCTTCTTTATTCTGATGGGTCTCCTTGGTTGAACAGCAAAATTTGGATCTGGAGTAGTCTGGTGTACCAGAGGCGAATCTGTTGTAGTTGGACCTGAATCAGTAACTTCAACTTGTGTAGGTGATGGTTCTTGCTGAGCTTCATCTTGAAGATTCTCTGAATTACGTGTTTGGACTAAGAGAGGTGGCGGATCAGAAAGATGATGCTGTGAATTTAGAGATGGAGGGACCTCTAAAAATACTAGATGTCTATTGATAATGATCTTTCTTGCAGCACTCAAGAGTCTATATCCTTTTTCTCTTGTTGGATATCCTATGAATGTATATATCTGAGATCTATCATCAAACTTTTGGAGCAATTTTTTAGGAGTTCTAGCATATGCTTTACAGCCAAAAATTCGTAAGTTAGAGAGGTCTAGTTTCTTCCCTGTGAAAGCTTCGAATGTTGTTTTGTTGTGAACAGCGTTTGTTGGACTTCTGTTCAGAAGATAAATCGCAGTATTCACTGCTTCAACCCAAAGATCTTCGAAAGATCTTGCTCAATGAGAAGACTTCTTGTCATCTCCACGACAGTTCTATTCTTCCGTTCAACCACTCCATTTTGCTTAGACGTGTACCCATAGTAAACTGCCGCAGTATTCTCTTCTCAGCAAAATATTTGTCAGAAGCCTTGGAAGTGAACTCTCCTCCTCTATCACTTCGCAGACTCTTCACTAGCTGTCCAGTTTGTCGTTCCACCATATTAACAAACTGTTGAAGATGTGAGAGTGCTTCAGACTTTCTTAACAAGAAGAAAACCCAAATATATCTTGAGAAGTCATCAACAACCAGCATGAAGAACTTAGAACCTCCAAGTGAAATAGTCTCAATAGGTCCACAGAGATCTGTATGTAACAGCTGAAAGATTCTTGTTGCTCGTGTTGTAGTAGATTTGAAGAACTTCCTTCGTGTGTGCTTAGATTTGAGAAAAACTTCACGCGGGGTGTTTTAGTAGGGACCAGTTTGAAAATACCAAGGGCCAAGTCCTCATGGAACAACTTCTGCATTTTCTGATAATGTAAGTGTTCAAGTCAAAGATGCCATAATTGACTCGTATCTGTTACAACAGAGCTCTAGTACAATCAAGATGACTATTAAAGACTTCAGAGTCTTTAATAGTCATCTTGATTATGGCAAGTGCTTGTTGATCTCGTTTATTCCAAGATTCGACAGTTGCTGGTGATCCAAAAGGTCTCTCCTCATCACTTAGCACAATGTCCCACAAGTCGTAATTCTGGAAGATGGTCTGAACCTTGAAACACCATATTGGATAGTTTGTGCTATCCAACTTATGATGATCATGAAGCAAGTTATCACTAACGTTAGCCATCGATAGAATATAAAGTAGCTGAGAAAAATCTGGAACTTCCCAAAGTGGTTGTGCAGGTAGAAGTAATGTCTATATTATTGCCTCCTGCAATCTAGTCAAGCACGGAAAAACTCTCAAAAATGTCAAATTCGATCGTTAAGGCTTTCAAAAAACACGATCAAAGTTACGTTGACCAAGATTACGCCAAAGTGTAACTTCCTTATACGAGCTACGTTTGGGTCGAAAGTTGAACCGTGGAGGCGGAGGCGGAGTCTTTCTAAGACCGAAAGAACTCTCAGAATTACCAAATTTGATCTCCTTCACCTCCAAAAATGCAATCAATGGTGTTTTGATCATTGATTGCATTTTTGGAGGTGAAGGAGATCGAATTTTGTCCTTTTTCTCTCTTTTCTGTTTAAGATGTGCTCATTCTATGCCTTTTTCACTCTCTTGTTCCTCAATCTCCTTGCTAATGCTCTAACCTGAGCTCTGATATCATGTTTGAGAACCAAATGTAATGAATACTCTCTCCACTAGAAGAGATATCAGTAAAGAGATCAGTCAACTCATCATCTCCCAAGAGGTTTTACATCAGTTCTTTTTGTTACCTACGACTTGAGATTGGATCGTTCTCTGCGATCGGTATCGTGTCGGATATTTTGTGCGTGAAGGATGTCCAGGAAAACGCGAGGTTCCTGGCTGTGGAGATGCTGTGTGCCAAACAGAGACAAGACAGAGAAGAACAACCACGAAAGGAATGCTGCGATATATACCACTCTGAAAGTATGTACACTGTCGATTCGTTCTCCAAACAGCACAAAACAGAGGAACAGACCAGAGCGGTCTGTAACCTACTTCAGAAGCCCTAAAACAAACCCCTGAAACGCAACCCTAGTCTGAAATCGCCAAAGCGTAGCTCAAAGCAAGACGAACTTCTCTTTGCTTTGAACTTCTCTCAGATCCGACTCCCGATAGTCGAGATATCGTCAATTTTCGGTCGCAGGTGACCGAACCTTCAAAAACTCCTCCCTGCGGCTTAAAACCGCTCACACCGCACAAACGGATCGTCTAAACTGATATCCGTCTTCGCTGGTAGGTAGATCTGGCTACCCTGAACCCAACAAGACTCCAAACAAGCCGTTTGGAGTTCCCCTTGCAAAACTTCTCGAGAAATTTGGTCGCAGGCTACAAAAAACTGACGTAAATCGGCTCCCTGCGGCTCAAATTTGCTCACCACACCCAAACCAACAATCCAATTCATTTACAGTCTTCTCCTATGCGTACATGAGGACTCCTTGATCGCGTAGGCACCAAGAACGAAGAGCTTGGCTCACCGATCGCGAAGAACAATCCAATCTCAGGTCGCAGGCGATGAAAACCTGACGCAAGCGCTTCCTTGCGAGCCAATTTCTCTCACAACTCTCAAACCGCCCGATAAAACTTTGTATCGTCTTCAATTTCCTGAAGAACTCGTTGTTCTGATCCCGATGGATCCAAGGACAGCAAGTTTGGACTCCGGAACGGCCCGAACGGTCCAACTCTCCTTCACAGGTAACTGAAAACCTCAATTCTGCTCCCTGCGTCTCAATTTCTCCTAGAACACAACCCCCGATCCGTCTCTTCAAGAACCGTCTTAACCTGTGTGTAGCCTGCACAGATCTGAACCCGATGACACTTTGCGCGCGTGTATTGGACTTCCCAATTCTCCAAAACATCCACCGACAGGTCGCAGGAACAAGCAAGCCCCTTAAGCAGCCCCCTTGCAACAGTCTGTACGTACAAAGTTCAACTCTCAATCATAAGAAGCAGGCCCCTTGCGTCTTTGATATAACGCATGAAGCCCTAAATACCCAGTCAGCAAGTAACTAGGGGCCTAGCTTGATTTTACCTTCTTTCGAATCGCATAACTTCTTCTCTGGATGTCCAAACGAAGTAAACAAGATGCCCATGGAAAGCTGACAGCGAGCTCTATCCATCTATTTGATGAAAGCGAAGATCCGAAGTTGCGTCAAAAGCCCGTAAGCTAGGGCCTAGCTTGTTTTCTCCATCTTTCGAGTCTTGTAACTTCTCCACTAGGCGTCCAAACGAAGTAGATGAAGTGCCTATGGAAAGCTGACAAGGAGCTCTATCCACTGGTGCGATAAAAACGAAGATCCGAAGTGGTGCCAAAAACCCATAAGCTGGGGCCTAGCTTATTTTCTCCATCTTTCGAGTCCTGTAACTTTTCCACTAAGCGTCCAAACGAAGTAGACAAAGTGCCTGTGGAAAGCTGACAAGGAGCTCTACCCATCTATGCGATGAAAATGGAGATCTGAGATTGTGCCAAAAACCCGTAAGCTGAGGCCTAGCTTATTCCTCATGAGTGTCTTTGGAGCGACAAGCATCGAAGTTTGAATTTCAAGTAGGAGCCGGTCCACGACACGACATCGGTGTGCCAAGCTTTTTCTTCTTGATGTCTATGCGATCAAGGTGTCTTCACCTACGCATAAGAGAAGACCGTATGTGGATTGGATTGTTGGTTTAGGGGTGGTAAGTGAGTTTGAGCAACAAGGAGTCGATTTACATCAATTTTTTGCATCATGCGATCAAATTTCTTGCGTGGTTTTGTGAAGAGAATTCCATCCGGCTTGTTTGAAGTCTCGTTGGATTCAAGTTAACTAGATCTACCTACCAGAGAAGACATATATCAGATCCGGTGATCCGTTTGAGTGATGTGTGCGATTTTAAATCGTAAGGAGGAGTTTTTGAGAGTTCGATCACCTGCGATCAAAAATTGGTGATATCTCGGCTGTTGAGAGTTGGATCTGAAGGTTTCTTGGGCCAACGGAGTTAGGGAAGAAGACCCTATCGACATCTGAATACCGTTTGGCAGAAAGAGAAAGTTCCAGATAGGTCTTTTGGTTCCTTCGTTACGGGTTTTGCTCTTTTTGAGTTCGTTAGAGATCTAGTTGGTTATGTACAGCTTGTGGTAATTAGCTTTAGCTAAAGGCTTGTACATGGACATTGTTTGGACTTGGGTTTGAATCGTGTGATATTGGTGCAGCTCTTTTTGTTAGCAAAGAGATGTTTCTCTTGCTTTGAGCTACGCTTCGGTAGTTTTGGTTCTGGGTTGAGGTTCAAGGACTCGTTTTAGAGGCGTTGGTGCAGATTACAGACCGCTTTGGTCTGTTTCTCAGTTTTGTGTTCTTAAAGAGAAAGAACCGGCAGTGTATATACATTGGGAGTTGGTATATATTGCGACGCTCGTTTTCGTGCTTGTTTCTCTCTTTCTTGTCTCTGTTCAGCACACTACATCTCCACTGCCAAGAACCTTATGTTTTCTTGGACATCCTTCACGCAAAATTTGACACGATACCGGGTTGTATGAGAAATTAAGGTTTGGGAAGATTTCTGTACAACTAACTCAAAATAAAGATTTGCCATCATCATTGCGTAGATGAAAATTAGTTCTTAGATCACAACAAACTACATGGAAGGAGTTATGCGCAATTTGAGATTTAAGGTTTACAATCTCATGAGTGCTGATGTGGCATCAAGAAAGGATAAAGTGGTATTGAGAAGGGTGATGTGACAGATCGACGATATGTGTAACAACCTAGAAAAACACAAAGTATCAGAAATAGTAAATTAAGGATCGTTCTCACGAAGATACAGTTAACAATTACACAAAACACAGTACTACAACGTCACAATGATAATTCAGATAGTTTTCTGTTATTCTCATGGAATGGAATAATATCCGGATGAGAGTTTAAGTCAGATAAGAAACCAAACCCAAGCAAAACCTGATAAATCGAATACAAACAACAATGAAATAGTTCTTTGATCAGGGACCCTTCCAACAACATATAAAAGATTCGAGAAGATAGATGTATGAGTAAATGAGGTAGCAAAATACTGCTGAAATGTTACTAGTCTTCTTCTGAAAGGACAGAAGAATACAGATTTCACATCAAGGTTCAAAGAATAAGCCCCTACTCTTCCTAAGAAGTGTCCTTCCGACTAAATCCCCACTCTTAAGAATCCCACTTATTTGTAAACTTAAGACGAAGCCACCATGTTCCGAACTCTTCTTACAATTTAACTTATGCTTCTCCACTTCACAGTAACTAATATGTTCTCAGATTCTCGAAATGTCTTTGCTCAAATAGTCCGAAGGTTCTCTTCGCCGAAGGCCAACTTCGCTCATCTGCATCAATCAGATTTACACCTGCGACAGCAAACTACATCCTTCGTAGGTGAATTTGCCTTCGCCCACTTTTCTCACACTCTCACTCTGCAATCTTGCGCAATCGAAAATTAAGAAACAAAAACTGAAAACATGGAAAAGGTAAAATGTCATAGACTCGCATCGCTTATATAGCCTTTCGCCCTAAGATGGCGGATCTCATTTCCTACAAAAGATGATTACATCAGAATCATACGATCACGTCCCCCTAGTTGACGGAACCGTAGTATCTACTCTACCTAACTGTAAAGAGTGTCCTATACTGGCTAACGTAAACTTAACCGTCTCCCTAAGCTCCTTCAAATCTCGTATGATTCTCTCCCCTAGTCTAACTATCCTACTCTTCGCCGAAGGATCCGACGCTACTGTTAACTCTGTTCGAAGCCGCTGGAGAAGCTCGAGCTCTGTCCCGTTAAGCTCGGTGGCGAAGTATGTCGTCGTGATGTCGTCTACCTTCGCCCGAAGCTCTTCGGTCTTCACTTCAACAATCTCCTTCGCTTTCTCTGCCTTGGCTAACTCCTCATCCTTGGTAGCCAACTGCTCCAGAACAGCGTCCCTCTCTGACTTCATGTCATGGAAGCGCGAAGTCATAAGGTTGAGCTTCGCCTGCCAATCCTGTATCTCCTTCGAAGCATTCACCTGGTCCTCCGATCTAGCAACCACCAAGATGTCTCGCTCCGCAGTCAACTTCACAACCTCGGCCGAAGAGTCATCAATCTTCTTCATTAGCTTGTCCTTCTCCGTAAGCCATCCCTGTCTTCCGAAGTGTACTGCATTGAGAAGATCACTAAGGGATAAAGGTACCTTCGTCTCATTCTCGTATTCCTGACGCTACATGTCCAACTCTGCCAAAATAGGTAGCGCCGTGCCACTCATGAACTCCAACGTCTTCTCGAACATCTGCAACTCCTTCCCTATGCTAAGATCTTTTGATGCCGAAGTCGTGGCATCATTAGGACAAGATGAAGGTCGAGGGGCTTCCGAAGGAGATTCCCGAAGTGTAGCACCCGAAGGTACTCTTCGTATCACAAACTCCTCCTGGTCTCTATCCGGCTGACTCGCTCTTGGACTCGTCTCTCTTAAAATCTCCACTGAAGACGATCGTTCCGCAGTCTGCATCTCTTCGGCTCCTCCGTCCGAAGTCGTAGTTGTCCTTTTCGCCTTCTTCTTTTGTCGAGAAGTCGCTCCTCCTGAAGTCCCCGCCTCCGTCATCTTCCTCTTCGCCCGGGTGCTAGTTCCCGCCGAAGTTACCGGAGTTGCCATTTCTTCTCTTTGATGAGTTGGCTCCATCACACGCTCATCTTCTGATATCGTTCTTCGGTCGAACTTCTCCTCTTCTTCTGGGGATAACAATTTCATTCCTCGATAGAAGAACACTGCAAACACTGCGAAGTAGGTAGATCCACCATCCTCAAAGTTGGCATATATCTTCTAAACGTGATCGTGGAAGATCTTCGCCCAATACGCTTTCCTTCCTTCGAAGATCTTCTCGATGAAGTTAATCTGCCAATTGGTCAGATAAGAAGTACGTTGCGGTTTGAAGATGGTGTTAAGGGCGATCGCGACATCCCTCTTGAAAGGATTGATATAACTGTGCACCTTGAACCCATTCGATCCTATCGGCGACGTTGAGAAAAGTTCTTCGTACTTCGCCACTTCGTCCGAAGACGGCTTGCAGGTGCTATCGTACATCAAGTCGCCTGGCTTTCCTGCATCATCGGTTCCTAGGGCGTAACTCCAATGATCCAAAGTCCAGTTGTTCGGTCTCGCCTGAAGGTCGTCAGAGGGATGTCTCTTACAAATGAGTATCTCCTGTAACAGCTCTGAAGAGATCACTCCCTAGTTTTCGAGCAGGAACGCCATCCCCATCTCTTCGAGTCGTTCTCGATACGGACTGAAGTCCGGCCACTTCGTCGCAATGGTCTTCAACTTCGGCTTCTTTGCTGTCTGCATTCTCCTCATCTTCGCCGAAGTTCAGAGTTCCTTCACCTGCTTGCGGCTACAACACTCCACACTCGGCGCTTAATCGATAACTTCTGACTTTGCCAAATTGAACTCGCCTTCCGCTGCCCCAAACCTTAGAAGAGACTCTTCGTCGATGTCGGTCTTCGTCCACTTTCGATCGACCGATGCGGAGCGCTACAGTGAATTCGCGAGCGGAAATAGTAAAATGATTTACCTTTTGACCCTTCTTATAGTTTTCTACTTCTCGCCTCCTCACGTGTAAGGTTCCGACCGCGAAGGACTGCTTCTTTCCTGTTTTGGTCCTTCTTCTTCTTTGAGTCATAACTTCGTCGTCCGATGTCCGTTCCCAACAAGTGAGGTATTCCTGGAAAGCTCTTCGTCTGGAGAATGTAGCTAGATTATTAATCCAAAGAAATACACTTCACAGGTTCCGTATTCTGGTTCAGCATCATCCTTCGGCTAAGAAAGCTCTATACTACACTAAACTTATCTTCTCTATCATTTATACTAACTAATCTACTGTTTTGTCTATCAAAAACAAAAAATTTATAGCAAACTGGAAATCCAAGGCTTCACAATATGTTGAGTTGCTGATGTAGATTTGGGATGATGTGTCAATTTATGGTTGGCTATGACCTAGACGAAGTTGTGCTCACTGTGCAGATGCTGACTAGACTTAGGATAAAGGTGGAATGTTGCATGGGAGACATGTGGTGGATCGCATGTTTGACAAGTGGTGTGATAGTTGTTGTCTTCAAGTGAGGTGTTTCGAGTATATAAAGAGACCTTGCGAGAGACATTTACTAAAGAGTTTTGGGAGAGACGTCGTGAGGTTGCTAAATTTTCTTCAAATTTCTGTTAGTTTTTGGGTCAGGTCTTGTGTCAAGGTCGGATGCCATCAACCACTATAGGTTCTTACCTAGGGTTAGGGAAGTGTGCAAGGGCTCGCGCACTTTACTAGCTTGGAGTCAAAAGCGCACGAGGGCTTACGTACTTTAGCCATCAGATGGGGTTTTGCTTTCAGAAATCAGAAGCTCGAGAGGGCTTGCACACTTCAGTGAATAAGAAAAAAGTTTGAAAAACAAAAAGCTGGTGAGGAGTTGCGAGCTTTTACTCTTGGAAGTCGACGGGATACTCAGGAGGCTGTAGTTTCGTCTCTAGTAATCAGTTTGAGAGGTGGTTGGTACCGCTGGATAGTTCTTTTCTGTGGCTTTCCAATGAAACCAAGATCACCGGATTTGGAGCCGTATGGAGTGAACAGCGACCATTTGAAATATCGAGAGGATTTTAGCACTTGAGAACAAAAGTGCGCTAAACCTCACGTACTTTCCTTTCCGAAGGAAGTTTTCGACTTGGGAGGACTGTAACCTTTTGTGTGGAGATCGGTTTAGGGCGTGTAAGATACCGCCGGGAAGAATTTTCTGAGACTTTCTGCTGGTGTTGGAAAATTCAGGGTTCAGGAAATAGGTGGACAACTTTTCTAGCATGAGAAGTCAAATACTTGGGTGGCTGTAACTTTTGCTAGAGATATCAGTTTAGGATGATTTGGGTACCGTCGGATAGATAATTTTGAGAGTTACACATCTGGGTTGAGAGTTTCGAGGGTTGAAGGCCTTGTGAGCATTCTACTGACTTCCAAAGTCTGTCTTGTAGAACTTTGTACATACAAAAGTGTAATAAATTAGATTAGAGAACAAGATTGGTTACTTTACTTCCCTCTATTAGTGTGTTCTTTTCTTATCTTTTTTACTGCACCACACCTTCTATAGCCAGAAATCCCCGCGTATTCCCAAACACAACTTTTGCACCACCACCACGTCGAGTTCACCATCTGTCGTATTGTATGACATGTGATGAACTAGACGTGAAAGGTCTAGTTATACCCACTATAATCATCACCAAAGTTGTACCACTCATGACCAGCAACGTTCTCTAAAATCTCATCTATAAACGGCAGAGGGTAGTAATCCTTCTTGATAACTGCATTCAACTTCTTATAGTCTACGCACACTCACACCTTACATTCTTCTTCTTGACAATCATAATGGATGAAACACATTCTGAGTTCTCCACCGCGTGGATGAAACTCGCCTCCTTCAACTTGTCTATCTCCTCCTTGATCATCATTGCTGTTGTAGGGTTGAGTCTTCTCTCCTTTTGTTGAATTGGTCTTGCATTCTCCTCCAATTTGATTCAGTGAGTCTCTAGAGTCATCTCCTTCAAATCTTTGTGACTGAAAGCAAACACATGGATATATTTTCAGAATATATCTAAGAATCTTCTTTTCTCATCTTGAGTGATATTTATACCAAACTTCAAGGTAGAGAGTCTTCTCACAATCTCTACCTCACTCAACTCTTCTTTGTCAAGGTCTTTCTCTACTGCTGGTCAAGACAACAAATCAGTAGCACTAAGTTGATGTGATGATTCATCTCGATCAAATCCTTTGTCATCAGACGAGGATTCTTGATAGTAAGAATCTCCCGTATCTATCTCTGAGACACTTTGATCATCTTCCGTATCAGATTTTCGATAGTCACTAGTGAATCGATCAAAGTCAGAAGTCACAACTCCAACACCCGAGAGAGGTACTATCACTTTGTGATCTCTAAGTCCAATTCGTAAATATCTGTTGTGACACCTATCTGTGATGCGCACAGCTCTCAACCAAGGCCTACTTAGGAGCAAATCATAACTAGAGTCCTTAAGCACTTGAAAGGACATCAATGTTTGAACTCCCATCCTCAATTTCTTTATCAACCTCTCCGATATGACATTTATAGTCGACACTTCATCCACCAAGTGGTGCCCACAATTTACAGGATTCACGAATTTTTGAAATTTTTAAGGTTAATAACTTGTTTGTATAACTGAAGAAGCTGTGTTACTTAAGATTACGGCTTCCTTAGAAGAAAGATGACCTTACGATCTTTTTCGCAATAAGAAGTTGACTTCTTCGGAAGACGGTCGTCTTCCAGGAAGCGTCTTCTCAGTTGTATCTTCCGAAGACAGAAGACGGCGGAAGACAGAAGACACGTATCTTCTAGAAGACAGCGATCGCAGAAGCCTAAACCGTGTATTTTCTAGTAAAGGAGTAGGTGTACCTACGAGGTAGCACCAAGGTAGTAGGTAAGTCAGGAAGGTCGGGTAGGTCGAGGACCGCTAAACTGCACGAGAAGATACGAAACAAGTGCATTAGCGCAGGAACCCTACCGCTTCTCGCATCGAGGTCGGTTTGTGCCTAGAAGATCGAATTGAGAGAAGATTGAATTGAGAGGTGATCGAATTGAGTGAGGGTCAGCAGAATGAAATTGAGTAGAGTTAAGATCGATTCGCAGCTAGAAAGAAGGCGAGGGTGAATTGCTGAAGGCAGGAAGCACATCGAGCTGAAAGAGTCTTTTGTAGACTCTCGAAGCAGACATTGAAGGACGACTGAGAAGAATCGGAGGTGGAGTCTTGTTCGAGTGAGGAGTGGCAAGACATTGACGGCAGTAGCAACTTTGTGGAGTCGCATTAGAGTTGAGGACGGAGCCGGAAGCACGCAGAAGACTGAAGACACTACGGAAGCAGACAGAAGATTGTTTGAAGTTCTTCCCATGTTCTCTTCCCTTCCACCCTACTTCTCACCTCTTGTTTGGTATCCCCCGCGCTTCCCCGGTTGTTTGCAAGCAAACCAATCGATCGATTCCTCATCTCGCATTTTTCTTCTGAGAAATTGGGCACGGAAGCGCTGCCCAATTTTCGACAGTCATCTTCTAGCTTCTCCTCGAGCTGCAATCGAGCTTCCCTGACTATCGTTCTCAACCCCACATCTATCAATTTCCCTACCGTACCGCACCTCTACTCCCGAATCTCTGAACAGAAGACGCTTCGAAAGATCTGAATATTTTCGGAAGACGCCTCTGAAACCTGAACATCTTCGGAGACGTTTTTGGATGTCTGAAGTCTTCGGAAAACGACTGTGTGCAATTCGTATCGAGAGTGGATTGGATTTGTTTTTGTGTTGAGAGAGGTTTGGTACGAATCTTGAGTGATTTGGTGAGTTGTTTATTGTTTCGAGAAGCTGAAAGTTGAGAACCAGGCCTGTGCCTCCCGATCTTCCGAGCTTCTCAAATCCACATCTTCCTAGAGAGACTAGAATACTGGAAAGACTGGCAGAATGCGCGAGAAGACGTGAGGGTCCGTTACGGATCTCTTCTTTCTGACCCATAGCAGCCTATTCCTTCTTCTTCCCGAACTTAAGAGAGAGTTGTGAGAAGTCTTGCTGGCAAAATCTGGAGAGAATGATCGAGGGTCATGTCTTTCCATCATGCAGCAAGCTTCTTTTGAGTGTGTATGAGAGGTGAGAAGTCAGAAGACCAGAGTGCGGATGTCTTGTGTCTGTTGAGAGATAAGATTGCATGTAGGAAGCAGAAGACATGTGAGATTAGTGAAGGGAAGCCTGGCTTCGGGAAGTCTTCCGAGAACGTTATTGAATCGGAAGCTGTCCCGGGAGTCTTCCCAGAGACCACTATCACCGCAAGAGCCCACGACCATCTTCTGAACCTTTCATACGCTCTACTTCTTGCATATCTTATATCTTCTGTTAGGAAGTAAGACGTAATGCAAAGTGGGTTGTCTTCTTAGGAATCCATGCGAGGTCTTGCTTAGTTAGGATTGTTTAGATATAGCTCGGAAGACGAGAAGAGCCAGGGAAGCACTGTTATAATCCCAAAAGACGAAGTAGCTGTCTTCTGGAAGACTAGCATCGTCTTCTAAGAGTGGAAGCCAGACTGTGAGAACTTGAGAAGGACAGAGCCTTCGGCTCATAGTAAGTACGTGTGAGTTAGTGCAACAGAGTTTCAAGTATGTCGATGCATCCTCGAGGGTTGGTGTTACCGATAGCAGATCTGGCCGAGGCCAAACCTTTCATCAAGGAGTTGGGTCTTGACTTCTTCCTGTGGGATTGGAACCTCGCCGACCAGGGTCTTCTGGAGGAGGTTTGGACAGCATTACCGCCTCGCAACCGTGTACCTGCGAAGGCAGGAATAGCTCGTGGAAGACCATCTTCCTAGACAAAGGAGTGGTGGCGCAGGGTCTTTCACCTGCCAGAATCTGAGAACCGAGGGTGTTGG
Organism: Asterella californica; assembly: GCA_036924285.1. Taxonomy (NCBI): domain Eukaryota; kingdom Viridiplantae; phylum Streptophyta; class Marchantiopsida; order Marchantiales; family Aytoniaceae; genus Asterella; species Asterella californica. The sequence goes on from JAYKYS010000008.1 coordinate 20,862,418, forward strand.
CTCGAGAAGAAGATCTTACCCATGATCTCGAGTAAGTGGCATGTGCTTGGGAGCACATCTTGTCTCTTCCTGGAGGACAGACAAAGAAGAAACGGATGGAAGGTTGAATCTTACCGGGAGCCACAGAAGCGTCTTCTGGTGAAGCTTTTCCTTCACCTCTTTCCTAAGGGGAAGACGTAGAAGATGAGGTACCTTGGAGATCAAGACGTGGAGTTCCTGGAAGTAGTGTGCGCGGGAGAGAATGTCAACTGGGGTGCGTTCTTCCACGCTTATGTACAGGCTGAGCTGGTGTACTTAGGTACCCCGGCAGGAGGACATCTTACTCCGTTCTTCTGCTATCTGTACGTGGCCAAGGGGGATCTCACGGAAGATCAGTTGGCGAGATATAGACCAACATGGCAGCACGAGACGAAGGAAGAGACCTCCGGAGAAGACGACCGAGCAGCAGCAATGACTCCCTCTCCCGCTTTGATGCCGTAGATGAGGCCAGGTACTCATCAGAAGATGCTTCTGGTGAGAGAAGACGACTCCAGTGGGTCGGAAGACGCGACACCACCAAGGAAGATGGGTCCTAGGAGTGTGCCTAAGAAGACCACCTCCTTCCCGATCATTCACTCTGGATCGGAGTACGACTCACAGGAGGAGCCATTGAGTACCCGAGCTGCATAGAAGACCGCTTCTGCAACACCAAGGAGTCTTCCGAAGACTCCAGAAGACGAAGGTTGGATGGATACTCTTACTGCGGATGAAATTCATATCCACTATTACATTTTTGGTTATTCCGAGAGAACAGTGGAGACTTTTGAGGGGCTGTCGATTTGGTTGGAGAGCTGATAACGAGCTGGTCGTTTTGATATCAATCTCAGCTGATTCTTGATCGTTTTGGATTATGAACCAATCGATTGAAGTTGAATGGTGCAGACGTGATGAGACGGATATTGCGAACTGTGACAGTAATGAGAGATTGGCTAATCTCGAGTCTTGGGTCGAATTTCTGAGTGAAACTTTCTAGGATTGAGAAATGCCTTATCAGTACTATATCTAAAATTTCATCTCAAATGGTCGAATATGTTGTTCAGGGTCTTGGATCAAACGTACCTGGGTCTGTAAACTCTTAAGTTAGCACATATTACAGTTTGATCCATATCTGAGAGTTGGGTTGAGGTTTCGACCTGAAAATTTTCCAGGATGAGAGTGAAGGGTCCAATACAATTTCTTGTGAAGTTTGATCATCATTGGTCGATTGATTTGGGAAGACAGAGGTCTCAAAATTCAGAGAAGCTTCTATTATTAGCAGGTTCAAGTTTTTAGTCACATCTATTGTCATCTTTTTGGTTCTTTTTAAGCAATTGGAGAGAAGTTTGTTGTTGAAACTACAATGCCTGCACACAACTCGACATTTTTGAAGGTGTGGAGCTGATTTCAGCTCTTTGTGATAAAAGAGAAAGGAGTCGCGATGAGTCATAAGCTGCTATTTGGATTTTCGGAGCTATCAAGTACAGCCATCGTTGGTGCTATGTTGAGCAGTGTCTTGAAGCATGCATGCTTTACTTTGCTGGAATTTTTAGTAGACTAGTGTGTACATCAAGTTGTATTGGGACTCTATCAAGTTTGGTTGAGTGGTCCTACAGCATCTTTTGATTATACTAGAATTGTGACGGTCGGATTGATGGGTAGCTAGCGTCGCTGGAAAGCTATTAAGTCATGCTTCCAGTAATAAAGAGTTACTTTCAGTTAAATGGTATAGAGCTGAGGATTTTAGATAGAGCACAGAAGAATCTATTTGTAACGCAGTTTCTACAACTTATACGTATCTTTTGGATCACAACAAGCTTTAACCTTAAATCAAAGGAGTTGATTTAAGGTTTAGATCACTTGTGCTAGAAGAATAGATAGAGAACATTTAGGTTGAAAGATCAAGGTTTAGAGCCAACTTGTTCAAACCACATATCCCTACATAATCATATATCAGTATATTCTTAGACAGAAAAACATGTTATACGATGACGAACGTAAGCTAGAAAGACTTCTTGACTTGACTCTTGCAGAGAGTTCTACATCGTCATGATAAAAAACACGGCAAACATCAGCTGAAGAGTTGGTGGCATAAATGTAGCAGTGCGAGGAACAAGTCAAAAAGAACTTCGACAAAGCGTAACAGCGTTACACGAAGTAGGTAAACAAGCATCGATGGCAAATGAAGTTTCAAGTGGAAGAAGAAGTATGGTTGAGTACGAAGCACTTCGGCCTTCTAGAGAGAATTTTTTAGAAGTTCTCATCAAAGTTTGCGGGACCTTTCGTCATTGTCAAGAATTCGCACGAAGATGTCTATATCTTAGACCTTCCTCCTAAGTGGCAATTACATTCGACCTTCCATGTTTCTTTATTAAAGAATTACTTCAAGGATGATTTGCTATCCAAGTGCAAATAGATTATCATGTCTCAGTCTGATGCGTGCAACGCAAAGCAGAATACGAGGTAGAGATCATTTTGCGATCACGGTGTAAATCCAACCGAACGGAGTACTTGATCAAATGATGTGGATACCATTTGAAGAGATTAACTTGGGTGCTAGAGAAGTATTAGACTTCTTCAAATGACGACAAGGACAGCAAGGACATTAGCAAGATGAGGACATTTCTTTCTAGCAAGGAGAGAAAGAACGACGAACGAGGCGATTTGGACCGATGGACTTTGTAGCTTTGACTCGTATTTTGTGAAAATAAAGAATTTATTTCTTAGAAATTGTATATAGATAATGCACGCATATGACTAGTTCTGATAAGATGCTTAGGATGCTTAGGAGGAATGAAGTGCACTCAAAGGAAGCGAGCTGGTTTGGATAAGCATCTAAATCAAGACTAAGTCTTGATGTCAAGACTTTGGTTTTCCGTAGCGTTGGCAAAGCAAGTGTGATTGCATTGTGATTTTCTAACTGCAAGATAAACTTAGTCGCACGTCTAAGTCGAATCAAGTTGCGACCAAAAAGTGAGCTTCGGGAGACCTAGTAAGTAGGTGCAAATACTTATAAGTTAGCAAGTTAGAGCCTTAAGTAAAATGTTTAGAAATTGTCAACTATTTTTATTTAAGGGTGGCCAAAAAGCTTAAACTTTCTCGAGACTAGTTGGAATTTTCTAAATATTCTATGACAATTTAAGACTCAAGCCAAGAAGAGAATTATGTGTTAGCTACCAGAATGCAATTCTGGCGTCAAGGGGTTGGCTACCCATTCTAAACTTGGTGTTAACTTAAGGATCATTGTTGATGAAGGCATGAATCTCCAAAGTGGAAGTAAATGTTGCAATCCTCAATCTCAAGATCATGCGCAGATGCGAACAACAAAACCCTAGTGGACTTGCGTTAGGTTGTGAACGTTGCGAGTAGGACTTAACAACTTGGCCGGGAAGTTAGGAACAGATGAAGTGGTTTTCTAGACCTAGGTTAAAACGTTGGGTCACGACGTGAGGATCTATCTCAAGGAGACCTTAGACGATGTTGACTTAAGGAAGCAATCTGAAACGAACCGAAATGTGGGTCTGAAATGTGAGTTTGAGACGTGGGTTCAAAACGTAGGGTCGAAATGTGGATCAGAAATGTGAGTTTAGATGTTGGTCTGAACCGCAGGGTCCCAGACGACGTTGGACCAGTTTCTGGAGAAAATACCAAATGTTGGAGTTCCAATGGCGTTTTGGATCGTGGACGGAGCTTCACATAAGATCACGAGGTGAGTAAGGTCTCATTGGAAAGGTCTCAACGGGAGCTTTCCAGCGATATCAAGAACTTCACGAACTGACTTTGGAGCTGAGAATTATGTCTGATCTCGTGATCATGTTATGATATAATTTTCAAGGACCAAAGAGGAGGACGGGTCGGCCATCCCTTAGAACTATATATGAGAGAGACTCGATGCATGGGTGGACCAAGACGAGTCACCCGATCCCAGAGTTCGGCGGACGAACAATGGAGACATGAGGTGATGATTGGATCAGTATCAAGGCACGTTCTGATCCAGACGTCGACATCAGGACTTGAGAACAATCTAAAGACTAAAGCAAGACTAGAGAACGAGATTTAGGGTTTAAACCCGTTATCGTATCAGATTTTGGGTGAAGGTTGTCTAGGAAAATATGAGATTCCTAGCTATGGAGATATCATGTGCTGAACAGAGACAAGAAAGAGAGAGACAAGCACGAGAACGAGCGTCGCAATATATACCAACCCCCAATTTTATATACACTACCGGTTCTTTCTCTCTAAAACACAAAACTGAGAAACAGAATGAAGCGGTATGTAATCTGCATCAAGTCTCTTAAAACGAGTCCTTCGAATCTCAACCTAGACCCAAAACTATCGAAGCTTAGCTCAAAGCAAGAGAAACATCTCTTTGCTAACAAAAAGAGCTGCACCAGCATCACACGATTCAAATCCAAGTCCAAACAATGTCCACATACAAGCCCTTAGCTAAAGCTAGCTACCACAAGATGTATATAACCAACTATAACTCTAAAAGATGAAAAATGTAACGAAGGGACCGAATAAATTTTATCTGGAAATTTTCTTCTTTCATCCAACCGTCTTCAGATGTCGATAAGGCCTTCCTTCCTGACCCCGTTGGCCCCAAGAACTCCCAAATCCGACTCTTGACAACCGAGATATTGCCGATTCTCGGTCCTAGATGATCGAACTTCCAAAAGTTCCTGCTTGCAGCTTAGAATCACGCACACCGTCCAAACGAAGCGTCTCATCTGAGATCCATCTTCTCTGGTAGATAAATCTAGCTACCTTAAATCCAACAAGACCCCAAACAAGTTGTTTGGAGTTCCCCTCATGAAACCACGCAAGAAATTTGCTTGCATGAAGCAAAAAACTGACGTAAATCGACTCCCTACGGTCCAAACTCGCTCACCACACCCAAACCAACAATCCAATCGACATACGGTCTTCTCCTATGCGTAGATGAAGACACCTTAATCGCGTAGGCACCAAGAATGAATAACTTGACTCACTGTTCACGAAGAACAATCCAACCTCAAGTAGCAGACGACGAAAAATTGACGTAAGCGCTTCTTTGTGAGTCAATTTCACTCAAAACTCTCAAATCATCTGATGAAACTTCATATCATCTTTAATTTCTTGAAGAACTCAACGTTCTGATCTCGATGAATCAAAAGACAGCAAGTTTGGACTCCCGAACGGCACGAACGGTCCAACTCTCCTTTGTAGGTCACTGAAGTACTCCAAAACCTTTTCATGCGTCTCAATTTTCCCAGAGCACATTCCCTGATCTGTCTCTTCACGAACCATCTTAACCAACGCGTAGCCTGCATAGATATGAACCCAATGACACCTTGCGTGCATGCATTGGACCTCTCAATTCCTCAAACCGTCCATCGACAAGTCGTAGAATTAAGCTAACCCTTTAAGCTGCCCCTTACGTCAGTTGTGTAAGTGAAAGTTTTCACAAATAATGGACAAGCAGGACCTTTGCATCCTTAGTATAACGCCAGGAACTGCAAATACCCAGTCAGCAATAGTAAGCTAGAGTCCAGCTTGATTTTTCTATCTTCACAACCTCGTAACTTCATCACTAGGCGTCCAAATGAAATAGATGAAGTGCCCACGGAAAGCTCACAATGAACTCTACCCGTTCATGTAATGAATTGTGAAGATCCGAAGTTGTGCAAAAAGTCATAAGCTAGGGCTTAACTTGATTTTCTCACCTTTCGAGTCTCATAATTTCACCACTAGGCGCCCAAATGAAGTGGATGAAGTGTCCATGGAAAGCTGACAACGAGCTCTACCAGTTGATGTAATGAAAGTGAAGATCCGAAGTTGTACAAAAAAACTCATTTTTAGTCTTATGAGCATCTTTGGAGCGATAATGGTAAGTATCGAAAATAGATTTTCAAGTAAGAGCTCACAACACGACACCATTCGGGAGCCTAGATCCAGACGGACATCACATGCAGTTGGACCGCTAGGTGTGCTGAAGGTACCATTTTGGATCTTGGACTTTACGGGAAATCCGTCCCAAGTCATGTTGTGACTTGTCATGTTTTGAGACCTAGCCGGGTCTAGGTCGGGACTTAGAGAATATTGAGCTTGAGAGTTAAGGAGACGGTCTGGCTCCGGTTCAGACCCAAACGGATAAAAATAAGTGGTGCATGAACGCTAATGTGTGATTATGACTTGCATGTTAGCGGTGTAAGTTTCATGACATATTGAGCCGCTGGTGCAACAAGACGATAGGTGCATGAAACTGTCCAACGGACCCGCACCTAATCCGCTCTGGAAATTGTGACAAAAAAATCAACTGTCCAACAATGTAAAGTCCCAAAATCTCTCCTTATTTTCAGAAAACTCTCCCGCTTTTGTACTTTTCAAGAAGCTGCCTCCTTTTGCTCGTCCCGGACCTCGTGTCATCGTCTAGAGTCACCAAGTGGCAAACATGCATACTGTCGTGTGACACACATGTAATCAACCACGTGTCGTCTATACATGCTGCTACTTAAACCCTAAGTTCATGTCAGCAACTCATCCTTGTCAACAGCGACATGTCAACAGTATGCCTCATTGACATTGCCACGTCAGTATTTCATCCTAGTCATCAGTGCCACATCATAGTCATATGTCATGTCAACATAAACTACCACCTCAGTCTTACAACACTACATGTCAGTTCCTCATCAACCTTGGATGGCCACGTCAACCTATTTTTTATCACCTCAGCATCCGTGACAGCCGAAACCCTAAATCTTCTGAACCTCATAACTTCTTCTTTGTAGCTCCTTTCGTGAGGAAAATAAATAAATTTGACCAACTCAACGAGATCTACAAAATGGTGGAATCAAAATCACTTTTAGGATAAGTTAGAAAAAATCCATTTGTTCCCTCCATGTTGTTCCCTCCATGTTTCAACGTGAGGCCGATCCATGACATGACATCGCTTTGAGAGCTGTTGATCCAGAATCCGATGATGACATGGGCAGAATTCCTTACAAGAAGTTTTGAGATGTCTTATGTACGCTATGATCGGAACACGACCAAATCTTGCGTAAAGCACACACGTAAATCAATGAAATCAAACATCGACTTGAGACTTGTATGCATATGATACAGCAATTGATATGATGGAAGCTTTGAGCTTCATCATCACCGCGACTCATAGAGATGTATGTTATGGTTCGTTTGGGTTGAGAACCTCAAGTCTCCTCTATATCTTGCTGGTATAGAGGAGATTTGAGCATAAAAACCATCCGTTCGGTAGAAAAAGAATTCGAACTTACGTAAGAGGTTAGAATCACATAATCAATCAAGAGTTCCAATATTAATACAGCGAGCATGAATTCTGATACATGTATATCCAATGAATAGTTAAGTGAATAAACATGACTGTCACACAATAACATCACTCCGTAAAGAGACCAAAGACATAGAAGTCACATGAACTTAACAGGAAAGTCAGTGACACATTAACTTGAATTACAAGTTGTAAAATGAATACACAGCTGAAGCTTGATAGGGTTGTATTTGTAACAGTTTAGGAGGAAGACACAGTTCAAATATCGGTAGATATATGTGCTTACCTTAGGCACGTTGAAACTCTGAGCAAAAGTGCGACTCAACTCATCGTTCGGCCGTGTTGCAACAAGCAATGAAGCGAAGCGCAGCTGCATGTTGCTATAACTGATTTTCATGTGTTGAAAGCGCATTGTTCCTGCTTGCACTTGTTTTATCAGAACACACCACAGGATATTAGCATGAGAGTATACCAAGCGGACTGGTAATGTAGTGTAATTGTAACCTACCTTGCAGAACTGAGTCTTGCATTTCCTACTATCATGTAATGGCCTTCCGAACTCTATGGCAACCTGCTTTGAAGAGCGCTTCAACATCTACTTTTCATGACTGAATCATGCACAGATTCAGTGGCATGCTAGATTGGTCATCATGTTAGTAATAACGTTCAACATTCAGTTGCTTCAGATCAGAGAGTTTATTAGAGAGCTAAAAAATGAAGAGAGCACCAAAACCATCTCGAATGTGAGAAAAGAAAGCATTCGTGACATGAAGGTTGTAACTAACCACAACCGGAAGACAAGAAATAGAAGGGAATATCTGTCGGAAGCCCCATATTACAAATGTTTCAGGAACACCTATCGATTGTTTTCATGATTACTGAATCACAGAAGAAACTTCTACAACCATAGTTTCACTTCTATACTTGAGTCTCATGTTTGTATTATCTAGCACAACTCTCAGCTCAACTCTATTTAGTTTCTTATCTAGGTGCAAGAAATGCCACATTATTACTTATAGATCAAGATATATACTCCGTTTGGGTACACTCTCACTCAAATTATGTCAGAACTGTATACCTAAATAAGCTTGCGTACCTAAATAAGTTTGTCTCCTACTAAATGCCGCTCTATCCCTTTAGAGCTCTTCTCCGGTTCATCTGTAAACCACTAAAGTTCCTGGAAGTTTTCCGGGCTAGAACCAATGTGATCGACAAAAGATGTCAAACGAGTCACCATCATTGCTGACACCAAGAGCGTCACTGCTGGTCGAAGATTCCGAAGGATTATGCAGATCCGGAGTATCAACTGAGCAACCTTGATCCTTAGTTCCTTCGCCAGGCTTTGCCTTCTTTTGAAACTGCAAGCGGTCAATTTCGTCTGCGTTCAAGTTCTTGTCTGACGTCTGAAAACATGAGCATCATACTCAAACATTTGACGTTATTCTCTTCTATTGTGAAATGAGGTTTCTGACTTGTAATTGAAACCATTGTACAACACACAAACGAGTTTCTCACTTATTGGCAACCAAGCACTTCCGACTTGAATTTTAAACAGATCAACTGTGAAGTTAAACAGCTACGAGGAACCTAAAGTTGACTTGTGACACACACCTACCATCTCACGGTTTAATTTCTTGGCTTATGACCAAGCACAGATATGTCAATCTTTCTCCATGTATATTACCAACCTATTTTCTCTCGACACTAGAAAAGCCAGTTCGTACTCTTTATCTGCAACCTCCTACTATCATTTGCTGGTTCCATATGCAATTCGAGTGAATGTTACGTAAGCAATAATGAGAACAAGTTTCTCTGGAAAAGGTAGAAAGATTATTCTGCGTAGTGACTTCAGAACGTCATACGCACCACAAGGACAACAAAGCTGCAAACACCTTATTATGCTTAACTTTCAAAGCCCCGTCCTTGCAAGCTAAGTTGCCACGAACATTACGACATCCAACGCGGGCAGTTCGGAACTTGACCGCCTCCTGGATTTCCAGGATAGAACCGTGGAGGTCTTCAGCGGAACACATGAGGCAACATTTATATGGCAGATGTTCCACATATTCTTCCCGTCATTACTGATGGCAGTAGTCTTGAGTCCTCCTTATGTTGAAACTTTAGTTAGAATCGTGCCCTATATTTATGTCACCCCACCGTCTTAAAGAGTCCACCTCCTTTCTCTTGTCTTGACAACTTTGACATCTTTCAAAAGGAACGGGGCAATCATTTCCCCACTGTTTCAACTCTTCCTGCAACTTCATTCGGGCTTGCTCCAGCACTTTCCGGCTCCGCTTATCATGCGTCTCCCATCTATTGCATGGCTTTCCATCCTCTCTCCGTCTCTGAGCCTCTCTAAAACTTTCAAGTGTTTTCTCTTTCTCTTCCAAGTCCCAGAAGCCTCTGCCGCCAGGAGTAGACTCTCTTGACGATTCTGATAGTTGAAGGATCTTTCTACTTTTCTCGTGGTGTCTCGTGGATATAGCACATGAGCGTAGGGATTCTACTTCCTGTCTCAGTGGAGCACTTGCATGTCGAAGTTTGGCAGCTGCAGTTCTTGGTACCGGCCTGTGCAGAGGTATTCTACTCTGTTCGTCGTGCCTTTGTAATCTGTCACAAGGAGGTGGCCATAAATCTTGAGCTCGATTCTGTGCCGATAGTAATTGTTGGTCCCTTGGCGAACGTGATCCTCTTGCGTCTTGCTCTAGCTTATACTCCTGCTCATGTTTTCTCTGCGAATAGGCTATACTTTTCTCGTGGTTTAAGAATCTTTGACAAGAAGGTGTCCTCATATCTCGAGCTCGTTTCATCATTGGTTGAACATGTCGGTCTTCGGGGGAAGATGACTCTCTCGCTTCTTGCTCCAGCTTGAAAGCCTCATCATGCTTTTTCTGCAAAATTGAAGAGCTTTTCTCTTCGCGACTCATGAATCTCTGGCACGGTGATATGCTCTGTTGTCGCTCTCTTGATCTTGAAGATTGCACGTCCTTGGAGAACTTTGGTAGGCGTGGTTCCTCTTGATCAAGCAGCATCTTCTTACTGGCCTCTTCTTTAATGATGAATCTCTGGCATGGCGGACTCAGCATTGAACTCCTCGCCGTACTTGGGCAGTATCTTATATTAGGAGTCTTACCTCGCGAAACAGAAACAGGTCTTGGTTCCCTCCTCCCTGTCGTCACAGATCGAGTCACTGGAATTTTCCAAGGTTCTTCTTCTTGCTTTGGACTCAATTGGTTCTGCTCCTCCTGCTTTGTCGGCATGCGGTGGTCCTTTTGCTTCCAGTGAGGCCTTGTAGGACGTCCAGCCAAGGGAGTCGGCCGTCTTGAACTTTTAGCACTCTTATTTTTGCTGGTTGTCTCTCCAACACTTTGCTCGCATGCACTCGTTTCAAACGATGCTCGTTTTTCGAGGTGTGTCTTGGGCTCATAACCCACCATTGAATCGTTTATCCTTTTCGCATTACGAGGAGTAGGAGCTCGCTTCCTCAGAGCAGCTACTGGTCTTGATTTCGGGTTGACGTCTTGCTTGGGAGCATTATGCTCCTTAGTATTAGATCTAACCAGAATCTTCTTCGTTTGAGCTTCTGTAGTCATTGAACTTTGGTGGAGATTAGACACGAACAACTCTTTCAGGTCTGCCTGATTATTGAGCATGCCATGAGTACTTCGATCCTCTGGAGTTCTCGTACTTTCGGTACTGGAAATCTCATACACTTCGTTTCCAACGTTGGCAAGCAATCCTCTTCCCGGAGATTCCTGATTCTCTAACACCCCATGATCTGCTGGAGCTTTCCTTGATCCTTTTGTCTTAGGTTCTTGATTCACAAGCACCCTCTGATGTGCTGGACTTTTCTTCTTGAGATCAGACGGCTTTTGTTTCTTCAACAACTCCTGATCTGCTGGCATGCTCTCCTCATCTGTTTGTGGGTTTCTTGGTACTCTGTCGGGACTGTTGGATCTCATATCTCTGTTTTTTTCTTGCTGTCTTTTCGATGTTTCACGTGGATTAGGAATTAGGATCTCTGTGACGGGATTGTTACCACCGATCCTACGATGAGAGCCTTCCGGTTTGGAAAGCCTCCCATCTGGATACTCTACCTTTCGAGAAGTGTGAGCCATGCCTTGCTTCCTTCTCTCTTTTGGGTTCCTGTCGAGATAATGGAACGTGGGTTCCTTTCTAAAGTCCAATTCTCGCACATATTCCTCATCATAGGCTCCCTGCCAGCCACCATCATTGTGGTCATATAATCTTCTAGGTGTGGATATATGTTTCAAACTCTCTTTAATTTTCTCGTCGTGCACACACCAGGGAAAGCGACTCCTTCCGAAGTCTTTACTTACCCCATCAAGTCTGTTGAGAAGTTTCGTTGTCCATTGAGCCCTATCTACCCTTTCAGCTTCGTCCATTACTTTTTTATTCCTGTGTTCATGACCTTCGCATGTTCTACAGTCCTCTGGTTTTCTTCCTCTTCTTGGACGAGTCTCGAGACAACGCGTTGTAAATCTCCAAAACTGGGAAGACATCATGTTCCTTCTAAGATCTTCTGAACCTTCATTATTCGGATCGTCTGAACCTCGATAACTTGAGTTGCATTCATATCCAACTCCAGAGTTATTTTCTGAGATTGACGAGCAAGAAGTATTTCCTGATAAGCGTTCTATAGAGAGATCTTCGTCTCCCCTTCGCGAACTTCTATGTGAACTTCTCCCTGAATTATCACCATAGCTCTCTGTAGATGGAGCTTTCCTATTCCTTCTTCTCGACACTGCTATGTGTCCTCTATTGGTTTTTTCCCCATAACTCTCTTCAGAAGATCCCCTCTTCCTATTCCTCGCTGACACTGGTCTTTGTCCCGGCTGGCTTGACTCTCTCGTACTCATTTTACCCTTAGAAGTAGCTCTATGTTTTGTTGTATTGAAGCTTCTACATCTTTCAGCTCTTGAATTCTCTATCGTGTGCCCTCCTGCTTGCATTGCGTTCCGTGTCTTGTATCTTCCTCTATTCACTGCTGACTCGGGATCATGTTTTGTACTCCTTCCAACGCTCCCGTCCCTTGTTGGACGCGAATTTCTATTGCAATGTATGTATCCTCCCGCAGAATCCTCCCATCTACCATCGTTCCTGCTCTTGTCCGCTTTTGGTAATCTTTCGGACACCTCTCGTTGACCTCTGCTTCTGCTTTTGTCTGTTGGTGACGGTAAACGAGACTCCTTAGGCGTCCCACTACCGTTTCTTCCAGCGAGTTGTGATGATAAATCGGACTCATCTCTCCTGCCATTGCTCCTGCTCCTACCCCCTCGTGACGGGAAATCGGAATCTCCTGTTCTGCTCGTGCTCTTGCTCTTGTCCGCTCGTGATGGTAAAACGGGATTCGTTCGCCTGTCACTGCTCCTCCTCCTCACGTCCTCTTTGAATGGTAGAACAGATTCCTCTCGTCTAACGGGGATCCGATTCCTATCTGCGAGCGAATACAAATCGGATTCACTGGATTTTCCTGTCCTGGTGATGAACCCTTTGTGGATATCTCTATCGTTCTCTTCGCTCTTGCCGTTCTTTGCTCGCGACTTTGCATCGTCTGATCTTTTTTTCTCTGTATTCGAAGGCAAATTGTTTAGTGCGTTCGTATTTTGAACCTCTTGCCTCCCGGGTCTCGCACTTACTCCTGCACGGATCCTCCTTTTGCCAGGTTGAGGTGACCAATTCTCTGCAGACCATAAACTCTTTGGCGTATCGTACTCAGAAACCAATTCAAATTCTAGACTTCTTTGCGATCTTTCGCCGGACGCTTCCGTCAGAGTCCCAAAATCTTGACTATTCTCATTAGTAAATACATCTCCACGGATTCCTTTCCAAATATCAGCACCAGGTTTTGAACCCCAGATTTCGCTTCTCTTGTCATCTTTCCGCTTACACCTTCTACAGTCGAAAGTCCTGTTCTCGGTCCCTGAGAACATGGCCTCTTCAATTCACGCATGTTGCCAAGACAGCGGGATGTTTTACCACCATTCCTCTACGCACTGGTGAGCCATACATAATGCTCGAATCCTTCTCCCACGCGTTGAGTAGCTTCAGTTGTTTTCTCAACCTGATGTTGCTCTCTGTCCTCTGACAAGCAAGGTACAATTTTCAAGACATATGGTCCTTAATTTACGACTTCTCGACTCGTCCTTCGAGTTGAAACACAGTCAATCTCCCAATTTCAGAAATAAAAGACAAACACGATCACAAAGCTGGCAAAAGTGCATTTAGGCTTGTACTGTGTTAACTTTGAGATGATCAAGCTTGCATAAAGAGAAGACGCAAAGTATTGTTAAAAGAGCAAGAAGGAATTCGGATAATCGATTGAATCACTTTCCTCGTAAGCTTTGTGAAGAGTCACAGCTTTGAATTTAGAACGTCTCCAAGGTTTGCGACGAAGCCCTGATGGGTATAATACGACAGGGTGACAACAAAACTGCCGGAAAGTCGATCATTCTCTTCTGAAATTTTGCACTCAGTTGAGCAAGACGGCGATAGCAGTAGACAGAGCTTATATACAGAACACTATAGGCCAATTGCCGATCACTAGCAGGGTTCCAAACCACTAGGACACCACTTACATGTTGAGGTCAGCCGTGAGAGAATACATCCACCGGACCAAGCGTCTTCTCAGAACCCCTATCATTCCGGTGGCTATGCTTGTACGAAGTGCTGGACCCGTCAAAAGCATGGCGGACCAGAACATGACATGTGTGTTACTAGATATGCACATGTCATCTGAGATTGGTTTTTGTGATAGTGTGTTCGATTTGGGCACTGTCCTATACTACTCAAGAGCACGAGCGGAGATTAGAGACCTGAACTCGAATGTGTCTAATCAAGAGATTAAACATAATTCGACTATACTCTAGAAACGTGCATGATTTGTCAGGCAACTGCAACAAGGCCGTCTGGCATGCGGAAAGCCTGACAGTATGAATGGTGACTTACGTAATCAGATTGATCGAAGGGCCGAAGCAGATACACTTGCAAGACAATAACGCACAGAAGAGAATTTTAGCACCGACGAAAATAAGAGCATAGAATAGTATGAATACAGTCTCCGCACTGACGTTCGGGTAGACGAGAAGAATTACTGAGATCACACTTGCCAGAGTATTTAATTTCGTAACTTCCATGGGTGCTCTGGTACAGGCAGAGGAACAATCTTAGCGCATGCAAAGAAAATTTTGCACAAGTCTTGGAGTTCATTATCTGCAAAGAAGAATTGCGTCGAGCCGAAAGATCTATCCGGTTTCTCTTCACAGCTCGATCGCTGAATCACTCAGTGAAATGCTAAGTAGGAGAATGGTAAATGAATTGAATAATTCTCATTGTCTTACAAACTCAAATCTGTCTTGAGTTTCATCAAATTAGTGTTGATAAACCAGAAGATTCTTGCAATCCAATACGGTTTCACGGTAGAAAGAAGTTGATCTGACATGCAAACTCAATTCTGGTCAGTTGCTGCATCTTCTATCCAGATGTGAAGAGCACGGAAATTGTCCGACACCGAGCCGCTCGTTACACTATCCATAAACAGCGCAAAAGGCCAAGCTGTGCTCTGAGGAATAGATCTTCTCCGTCATGTATTACTTCCCAACTCACTTTAAATTCCAACGCTTGAAATGCCGACAGCCTGGGAGAAGTCTTCGAGTTCGCCACTGTAGCCTCTTGGAAGTCTGCATTCCCTTTCATCCGCCATAGTCTCTGGCTTGGCATGTTTTAAACGCGCGGTATCATCACTACAGCAACTATTCGTTGTCCAAACCGTATATGACCGAAGCCTCATGATCGACGACTGTTGTGTACCTGAACTCCAAAACCATGAACTCAAGGTGCAGAAGAAAGAGATTTGTAGCCCAGTCAGGAAGACAAGTCTATTGCGATTAAACTCGATTTTCTGGATACAGTTGATTTTCCAAGTTCAGAAACTATCGATGAAAGGGAGAAAGACGTACATTTGTTTGTTGATCCAGGCCCTTGCACCACATGTAGTCTTGGATCGGAACTGAGAAATCACGCACTGTGCTTGTATCAGGATATTTTGGCGGGAATAGCAATACGAGAAAGAGCCACGGCCGTTATTCGGATTAGATTTTGGATCAAGCCTTCATTGGAGTTCATCCTATATCAATCAAGAATACACTACTTGGCGCTCAGTTGGGTTGGTATATATCTGATGCTTAAAGCTTACTGTGTCTACTAATTGACTCGTCAATTTTTCTTGGGATACAGTCATAGTGATCTAATGTGCATGCAGAAAAAATGATTGAATTCGTCCGTGAAACCGACATAGGTTGCTGAAATGATATGATGATAAATTCGTTCTTCGTCTGTCCATCTATGTCATACACTGGATATCACCTGATTCTCTGATGTTTGAAAAGAAGAATTAGAGTTCATCGAACGTCTACGATATCCATACTAGTAAGTAATCTGCCTTCGTCATGCAATGTGGTCAACACTCTTGTATCACAGTGTCTAGCTGGGACCCCAAAACCTCTCTAAGGTCGAAGTGAAGTGATTATATCGGAACAAGTCGTTAGTCAGGACTTCAAAAGTAAGAGCTGAAGTCTTCTTTGAGACCAAGAACCAGTTGCATCGAGATGCGAAATACATCCCTGAAGAAATTAAAGACAATAGACACGAAAAAACATAAAATGAGTATTCATACCCTTACGGAAACAACAACTCACCTTGCGAGGTCTGACGAGCCAAATCCACGCAGGGATTCCACGAAAAATGAGCTTGCGACCACCATATACAATTACTTTTCATTCTGAAATCTCCAGAACTTCCGATGGTCTCGGATTCGTATCCACCCGGATTCAAAAATTATTCGAGCAACAACGTCCCGATATTATTACATGTGATCTCCCTTGAACTTTCTACACATTCTTTTGGTTTTTATCCTCTTTCCCTTTCCTGAAATCTTCTTGCTTTACCCACTACAATGTTCAAAATTACCGGTCGAGTTTACTGACCGTTGGTCGCACAAGCTGCACAACACCATCAGATCGGGCTCCGGCTGGATTCTCTGGGTTGTCCAAGATACGATCCATGAGAACAGAATGTCGAATCTCCTTGCCTGAAATCAAGCCTCCCTGTCGCCGTGCACGACGATCGATAATTGCTTTGACAGCGCAACGCAAAGCAAAGCAGCCCAAAGAACAACGCTTGCCATCCGCTTTCTCTCTTTTGACACGGAAGTTGTGGCACGTCACGATTGCGAACTCGAACTAAATTTCCATCCACGGAAAGCTTTTCTTGGGAGTGTGGCATGAAGTACTTCAGCACCGTATCGCCTGGTGCTCGGACATCAGAGATTTACTTGACTGCACCTGTAATATGCTTCTCGGATTTGACCCATCTCTCTGAAAATGATTGCACTCCTGACTGACAATAGCATGTTCAGGAAGTCAAAATGCCGCGTGAGACTCTGCATAAGACAAATAACAGATAATACATTGATAATCGGCTGTGAGCGTTAATCGAGAAGTTATATACTTAATTCGATATTTATTCACATCTCATCTGAAAACGGAAAAAAACAGCATGCTCAATTTATTACTTAATACCAAGCTTAACTATAAGTGTAACATTAAATGATACCAAGTACTACTTAACACTTACAAAATATTTAGTTTTTTATATTAGCTGAGATTAGAATTTCTATATAATATTTACATATTTCCCTATAACACAAAGTGGGAAAATTTCTCCAAAGAGGATTGGGATATTTATTTACTTATGCTATTTAAAATTTAATTGATTGTACATCTGGTACAGTAATGTTCATCCAAAGTGGTTGTACGAAGCATTTTCAAAAGGTAAAGCAGTTTGTGTGATATCTATCAAGGGTATAACTTTCATAAACCCCCGGTGCCCCTAGAAGTAGGCCTGTACACCAGGAGGACCTCCTTTTGCGGGTGGGCTGTGATCGAACTAAGAAATTTAACAGTTACACTACAAAATACTTTTACTCATAGAATTTTCCTGCGGCAATTGAATCTGTTGTGTACGGGTTTAATGTTCTCACTTGAGCTTTACACTCCGTGACTAATTCAGTTCAGAAATAACAATTGACTATCGATTGAGAAATGTTTAACGGAAGTTTTTGTGGTTTCTTCGAACAAAACAGTATTTCCCCCGTGTACTTTCCCCCTAGAATCTAAAATACACGAGGAGAAAAAAAGAATATTCTTTTATTTACTTTTATACCCGTACTGAGGTGTATATTTAATGTGAAAACTTTGATTTCTGCTTGAAAAGTAAGCAACAATCTTTCATTTTTATGTCGATTTCACTCGAGAATATGTAACCAGGGAGGCTTACCTTTGTAACAATGACCATAACTTCTGAGATGAAGTTCGATCTTTAGGAATATAAAAAAGTCCTATAATCAAACCATTAGATATCATCGCTGATTTCATATAGTTTTTCTAGACTATTGTACAGCTTTAAAAAGGTAAAGCTATTGTACAGCTTGTACATTTGACTGTTGTACAGCTTTAAGATTCATGGCAAACCATTGCAAAATATAAAACCTACTAAATGACTAATCCTCGTGCAACTCTATGATCTTCTTGAAAACTAAAGATGCTTTCATTCTACCTAAATGAGTGATAATTACAGTATTTAAATCACGTATTTCCATTCTGCATGAAGTAGTTTAGAGGAGTATCGCACTACAAGTTCACTGCCCGTTTCGAAGGGAACTTTTCGATCTTCCGGGCACCCTTCCTAACGCTCTCAACCAAAGCCCAACTGGCCAGAAGAGAGTGTCTCAGTTATCACCATGTTGCATGAGCCCATGGGATTATAGTTAAGTATTATAGTGATATCGTCACAGGAAGTTGCGGGGATGATGTTTATATATTAACTGATTATTTAATGTATCGTGAAATTATGAAAATGATGTTTATATTTTAACTGATTATATAATGAATTTATAGGCATTAGAGGAAGTTCTAAATTCTTCTCAAGTCTAGGAGTAACATGTGATTATTTAACCATAACAAGTATGAAATTTAACACATAAGCATGAGAAGAAAGAATGTCGATTATGCAATAAAACTAATCATTAATTTATTATTTTTTAACATTATAACAGCTTAAGAAGGGAAAATGGAATCAACAAAATCGAGAGTTTCTTTTTGAATGTACTATTTTTACCAAAATAAACACGTAGATCGCTCTTCTTATCTTTTGTCATATTTCAGTTCTTCTATTTATGAATTTTGATGAAAATTTTATTCAAATATTTAAAAAAAAGTTTATCTCACTAAACTATTTAAACTTTCTGATCTTGCATATTTTGTCCATCTATTTGACCTAAATACATGTGTATTATATCAAATAATACAGTTAGTGTATATAAAAAATCGAGTAAAAATTTTAGTAATTTTAAGTTCATATAATAACCCTAGTGCATATAAATTACTTTATATACTCATACCTACTGTAAGCTAAACATATGGTAAATACAAAATCCAGCCAGAGACTGAGAGACCTAATAGGCTGTGGTAGACGTAATAATTATGTTTTGAAAGAGCAATTGTGGACCCGGTACATGGGAAGGCACGGTACCGTACAATCATGATTCCTGGTCCATCAGCCGTCACATCTGGTCTCATGTCTAGAGTGAAGCCAGTCATGAGATGCGGCCTTAGCCAGTATTCATTCATTTGTCTTTTATTTTTTCTGTGCTACTACTGATCTGCATCTGGTGTCAACTCCATAATCTGCAGTAATTATCGGATGCCTAAATGTTAGAACGTCCCTGAGAAACGTTTGCGTATCTGTTCGCATTGGGTCAGATAGATTATCCAGCTCTGTAGAGCTTTGGTATCACATGGCCAAATCACGCAGTCTCCGTTTTGACAACACGTTAGTCGTGTAATCATCACTATTAACTAGTACACTGAATTCTCTTTTCCCATGTTTGGAAGCATCTGACTTATTTACGTTTGTATGTGACAGGCCAATCCCTTGAAGTACTGGAACATCTGGTCTGGTTTTGGAACCGTATGGAAGGAGAAAGGATTGCCAGGTCTATGGAGAGGGTGGGGAGGAAAGCTTTTTGGCTACAGTGCCCAAGGTGCTTGCAAGTTTGGCCTATACGAGTACTTCAAGGAGTCTTATTGTGACCTGGCTGGACCAGCCAAGACTTATTCCTACAAAACCCTCATCTACCTCACAGCCAGTTCATCTGCTCAGGTTATAGCTGACTATGCTCTTTGCCCCAAAATCCCTCGCGTATAAACTGCCAGACTTGGCCAGTTCTCGCTCACACGACAACAACGAGGAGGAAGTGTTGAAAGATCGAAAACGGAAATCTAGACTTGGCTGTCCTATGCCAGCCCAGTCACTGCTAGTCCTGGGCCTAGTTAGCCAATTTGCTACAAGGCTCCGCTATTGTACGGTGTGAGTACTCAACTCGGCCTGAATAACTTCAACGATTCTACATGAGGCTTGGTGATACAGGATCAGAAATCAAGTACAAAAGGTTGGGGCAGGCAAAACTAGGACGCGATGGTGTAATTGTTCAGCACTGCCTCGTGGTCTATACACCATGCAGCTCAGCGGAGTCGTATTTAGCACAGTATGTTTTAGTTAGGAAGATAGGACTGATTACATCTACATTCTCTTTGTACAAGTAGCGGGTCGAGGACTCACATATTGCCGGTTGAAAACTCATACGAGAATGACCGGCTAACGTCATTCACCAAAACATACATGTTCTGTATTCCACTACGGAACAGGTATCCTTTGTCCATAAACATTTGGCACCTTTACATAACGGGACATGGAGAATTGAAGATAAGGAACCAATTCTAAACTCTGTTTTACCTCCGGCTGCAACTGCTTGAGTACGAGAAGAAAGCTTAGCATCCTAAGCTAAAAAGCACAGGGAGAGTTGAAGAATACGAGAAACTGGCTTGTTAGTTTTCTAGTGAGTTTTGGCACTGAACGCTTTTCTGTGAACTTTTGCGATATAACGATGGAAGCGATGGCTCAGGCTTTCTCGTCGCCTACATGCCTGCATGGGGAATTACGTGGTTTAGAGAGGAGTTTTAGGAGTAAAGCGTCTGGGGTTTCTGTGTCCTTCAACTGTCCCCTCCGGCAGGTTTTACAGGCAATAGCCAGTCAGGGGTGTGATCAAGCTCATGGAACCTACTGGGGGTATGATCAAGCCAATTTCTGGTCCCCTCCGCCAGTAATCCATTTCTACCGTATACGTCGGACGAAGACGATACTACCCTTATCACCGAGTTGATAAACACCAGCACGTTATGCACGTGAATGCCTCGCGTGAATGTTACTGGAGAATGTGAATTCGGAAAGGAGGCGGGTAAGTGACACTAGTACTCGTACCCCGTTAGTGCAATTATGCTCCCAGGGAATTACATCTGAAACAGCTGCAGCAAGCTGCAAGTACACGATCGACGGCACCTTAAAGAACGAGTAACATCTTCAGATAACGAAATTTCAGAATGCAGTTCGCAATTCTGAGTATCCCTTAGGAAGAATAACCAAGTGTAGCAGGGTCTAATGCTTGTGCAAGTAATATTCTCCAATTCTGGAAGGGAACAAAGTGAAGTACCTGCATGCGAGCCACTTAGAACTCTCCAAACTCGACTTCTGGAATCTCGATCATAGAAAGAGGCCGGTCGAAAATCCCACGAGACATCATTATCACAAGATTCGAGGAGCGGTGCTATCTGTGGGCATCTATCACTCCCTATTTTCCGTAATGTGATCTGTTTGATGATGCGGCTCGAAACGCAGCAGACTTGAAGTGCCTGACTGTGCAGATAACAGCATAACTAGAAAGTCGTCCAGCAATCTCGCTCATTCCAGAATCAACAAGTGCGCTCACCCTCACTACTATGTACAAGGCTCACAAGTTTGGCACGAAAGAGACATTCGTTCTGCTCTTCACGAATCACGAATCAATGGAGTCTGAGCTTGAACCTTCTATACATTCTCTAGAGACGCCGCATCCATACCCTCGCCGCGTTCCAACGTCTGGTCGGAATACTGACATTCGTTCGACATTCGATCGAGTCTGAACCTGAACCTATACACACTCTCGAGACACCGCATCCATGCCCTCACCGCGTTCCAAACATATTGGGCTGCTTCAACCCTCTGCTCTCGCTGCCTCTAGCACGAGCACTGGGCCGTAAGCGTCTCCCGCCTCTCCATCCCTCCAACCGTCTTCCGCTAAAGTCTCTTCTCCTCTCCCCACGTTTCATACTCGTTCTTCTCCTCTCGCTCCCTCGCGTTTCTTAATACGACACATTACCCTACACGACAAAACTCTTCTTTTCCTTTTAGTTCCCACAATCGGCTTATAGCTACGCAAACGCACAGCAACAACACTTGCCACCCGCTTCCTTTCTCACTGAAGTTGTGACGCGTCATGATGACGAACTCGCATTAAATTTCATCAAGTTAAGCATTCCACATGAAGACACTCCATAAGAAAAATAAGAGATCGTACGGGGATGATATGCTGTAAGCGTTAATCGAGGTTTATATACTTAATCATACTTAATTCGGAAGCTTACTTATGTATTCACATCTTATCTGAAAACGGAAGAAAGTAGCATGCTCAGATTATTACTTAATAATCATTTTGTTAGGTAATAATTAACATCTACGATAAATTACCGTTTATTTAGTACTAAGCTTAACTGTAAGTGTGACATTAAATGATACCAAGCACTACTTAACACTTACAAAATATTTTAATTTTTATATTGACTTAGTAATTAATTTTTATATTTCTCTATTTCTCTATAACAAATGTGAACAAAATGACTCCAAAAAGGATTGGGGATATTTATTTACTTATGCTCTTTAAAATTTAATTACTTGTACATCTGGTAAATTAATGTTCATGCACAGAGGTCGCACGAAGCATTTTCAAAAGGTAAAGCAGTTTGTGTGATATTTTATCAAGGGTATAATATCGATAAACCTGCCCCTAGAAATAGGCCTGTGCACCAGGAGGAACTCATTTTGCCCTCGAACCAAGAAATTTAACCGTTACACTCCAATATACTTTTTACTGATAGAAATTTCTTGCGATAATGGAATCTGTTATGGAAAGGTTTAATATTCTCCAAGAGCTTTACACTCCGTGATCAATTCATTTCAGAAATAACAAATGAGTATTGACTGAGAAATGATTAACCGAAGTTTTGTGGTTTCTTGGAGCAAAACAGTATTTCTCCCGTGTTCTTTCCCTTAAAATACACGAGGAGAAAAAAAGAATATTTCTTTTTTTACTTTTATACCCGTATTGGGGTGTATATTCAAAGTGGAAACTTTTGAATTTCTGATTGAAAAGTAAGAAATGATTTTTCATTTTTAATGTCCATCTCAGTCGAGAATACGTAACTAGAGAGGCTTACATTTGTAACAATGACTGATAACTTCTGAGATTAAGTTCTATATTTAAGAATATTAAACCAAAACTATAATCAACTAGTTAGATATCATCGCTGATTGTAATTTTGAAACCGATAGGTGGACGAGCTAGAATCCTTGCAAGCATTCACCAGTCCGGGTATCACTCCGGATACTGGTACAAGCGCGACTGAAGTAATTGTCCTTGTTTCGCTTCCACTTTGCTCGTTCCCGTCTTTGCGATATTAGGGGGTGTGAAACTAAGGAAGTGGTAATCTTAACCTGCAAGATGTGTGTTCGGTCAGTTTTTGACAGTGGTTTTTGATGTGGTTTCGTAAGTTTTCATATCTATTTAACTGTGATTTATGCCATAATTTTTTCATCAACATATCGTCATGTGGATAGTAGTGTTTTAAATAGAATATGTAATAAAAAGATACAGAATTTGAACTAATCAAGTGACGTTAATCCATCTACATTAAAATTATAACTCAATACTATTTAGGATTTTAATTACAATAGCAGTGGCCACTTCAAACTCTAATGATATCACTTCAATGATATCCAGCTTGGAAAAGTGCCAGTTGAAAGTTATGTAGCGGAGCTGCTTTTCAGCAAATCCCCTAGTTTGACACCTCATTATAGTTGAGATCTCTAAAAACATCTCCATTCGTATCGTGATAAATACATTGTTATTTCTGTTTTATAGATAGTGAAAAACCTTTATCTTTAAAGGATAAAACTTGTCACTGCAACCCTTACATGGCTCTCCAAAGAGTATCAGAAACTCTAATCTGTTCAAAAAGTGTCCAATACTATCCTCGGGCGCGTCTGAAGAGTCTTTACTGTAATCCTTAAATTAAAAGATAAACCGCTAAAGACTTGTGATGTAAATGCTATAATTGGAGTGTTACAGTTAGAACCTTTCTGGAAGATGTGAGACCCAAGGGAGGAAGTTACGATTTTTTCCAGATGCCAGTGGCATTTTCCAGAGGTGTCCATAGGAAAACACCGTGAGTGGTTTTTTAACGTATTTTCACCTATTTGCTCGTTCATTTTTTTTTGCACTACGAAATCTATTTCTCTGAGTAATTGTTGTCAGTTTAATAACTGAAAAACTAGTAATAAAAATGGCACAATGTTTATTCACGAGTGCGATACAGAATGAGCTGTGGTTCTACACAAAATCACATGCGATGAAATTACAGCGTTTTGTCTCTCAACCGTTAGTATGTAAAATTTTGACACCCCTAATATTTCAGTTCAGAAAGATCTTACTGCCTCTACTTCCAGCTTGCTTCTACATCTCACACAGATACGTGATATACTAATAGGGGTGTCAAAGTTATGAACTTTTTTGAAAGATTTTACACTCGCAAGAGGGAGTTACTACTTTGGCCAGACCTTGGCGGGTGTTTTCTGCGGGCACCTCTGGAGATACACGCAAGAAAATGTCGTGAATGTTTCTTTAATGAATTTTCACTCGTTTTGCCTGTTTTTTTTGCAGTGGAGTATCTACTGCTCTGGGTAATTATCCAGTGTGTTCAGAATAAAAACAAATTCACTGAAGAGATTGTGGTGTCCAGTCACAAACGTGACCAGACTCAATCGCACTTTGATACAAAATTACAAAATTTGACACCTTCATCGCATCAATTGTGACAACGCCTTGTCTTTGTTTTGTGACGGAACTCCTCCTCTCAGGTTTCCCTTGTATCTTCATTGTTCCGTCCCTCATTTTGGATGGAGTGTGGACAATTTCTTTAAAAATGAGGACCACCACATCCATAGCACGAGATACCACTGAATTCATTTTGAGGTCCCGACTGAAACTTCCTCCATAACCTCTTTGGCCTCCTCCTCCTCTTTGGTTCCTCCGCTCTTTCAATTGCACTACATTGATATTCAGATCTGCCAATGTTTTTGTTATCTATCTCAATTCATCTTGAAGATTAGACGTCGGAGGGTTGACAATAACCACAACAAGTGTGTTAACCACAATAGGTGTCGGAATCTTTTGAGTAGCTCTACCACCGAGTGTAATCTCTCCAACACTCGCCGCCTTTGCTTCTCCTAGAAGAACGTCATCATCTTCCAAACTCTCTTCCATTCGAACTGTAAGAAGACCACCTGATATTTCTAAGGAAGTGTTTTCTGAAGTGTAGAGAACATCGTTTGGCTCTTCACCCTGAGAAGTGCTTCTTTGGTATGTCAGAGAGAATTTTGCTAGGACATAGGATTTCTGGAAGAGGCATAGAGGTCGACTGTGCTAAGGTGGAAGTCATCATGAAACTCCACCCACCTGCTAACCTGACTCAGTTGAGAAGCTTCCTAGGCAACGTAG
Organism: Asterella californica; assembly: GCA_036924285.1. Lineage (NCBI taxonomy): Eukaryota > Viridiplantae > Streptophyta > Marchantiopsida > Marchantiales > Aytoniaceae > Asterella > Asterella californica. Next base: position 20,887,503 of record JAYKYS010000008.1, read on the forward strand.
GATACTACAAGAGGTTTATTGACAGATACGCAGAGGTAGCAGGAAGACTCACCAAGTTGCTGAAGAAGGACGAACCATACATTTGGTCTTCTAAGCAGCAGGAAGCATTCGAAGAAATGAAGAGGCTTCTGTCGGAATCTCCTGTCCTAAGGCCACATGATTGGGAGAGAGTCTTTCATATTTATGTGGATGTTTCTGCCTTCGCCATAGGGGTGGTGTTGAGTCAGAAAGATGAGAAGAAGAAGGATTATCCCATCTATTATGCGGGAAGACAACTCAGTGATGCAGAGAAGAAGTACTCTACAACTGAAAGGGAGTGTCTAGGCATGATTTACTCATGTCGAAAGTTTAGGCACTATCTTCTAGCCAACCCGTTTGTCTTCTATGTGGATCAATTTTCTTTGAAACATCTTGTGAAGAAAGCGGATTTGTCTGGTAGGATAGCTAGGTGGATTCTTCTACTCCAGGAATTTACTTACTTAATGCTGACTATCTATCCAGATTGGAGACGGAACGACGAGAAGATGAAGTGGAAGACGAGTTCCTTAACGAGAAGCTGTTTTCAGTTTTCGCAGAGACACTTTCATCTGAGGGGGGGCGTACCGCTTGCTTCCCAGAGACGAGACTAGATCTTCTGATCCAGTCTTTGCGACTTCCACAGAAGAGTCGATCTTCAAGGACTTGAGGAAGTTCTTGGAAGACCGACAGTATCCCGAGGGATTAGATGCGGAGCAGAAGGCTGTCTTCTTACACAAGGCATGTCCCTATGCCATCTTCCAGGGTATCCTGTTTAAGAAGGGACATGACGAGAAGCTAAGGAGATGTCTTGAGCCTTCAGAGATTAAGCCAGTGATCATGAAATATTATGCGTGCTAGAGGATGGGAAGACCAACAGCTACTACTAGGTGGCCTCTTACTCCCATTCTTCCGCTTGCTCCTTTTGAAAAGTGGAGAATCGACTTTGTAGGGCCTATCGTCCCGGTGGCTAGAAGAACACGAGCCCGGTATATTCTGATAGCTACCGACTATGCTACCAAAATGGTGGAAGACGAAGCCACAAGGAAGAACGATGCTGCAGTGGTAGTCAGGTTCCTCTGACACAACATTATCATCCGATACGGATGTCCGCTGGAATTGATATCAGATAGGGGTACTCATTTCTTAAATGAGACTATTTCCCTCCTAACCCAATACTTCAGGATAAAGCATTGGAAGACGACGCCGTACAACCCGAAAGCGAACGGACTGACAGAGAAGTCGAATGGTCTTCTGTGTAACATCCTGAATAAGGTAACTGTTAACCATGCGTATGATTGGGACACAAAATTGCCATCTGTGTTATGGGCTTTCAGGATTTCATCCAAAGTCACGACCTAGAAGACACCTTTCTACCTAACTTATGGCATGACACCTATTGTGCCCATCGAGTTAGAGGTCCCTACTTACAGATTAGCAAAAACCAAACGCATGGAAGAAGAAAAAAGCCAGGAGCAACGTCTTCTAAACTTCGTAGAGTTCGAAGAAGACAGGAATGCAGCTTTGGAGAAGACGTACGAAGTACAAGTGCAACGTAAGGTGAACTATGATGACAAGCTGAAGAAGGTGACCGTCGTGGATGGAGACTTGGTTCTTCTCTATGACAATCGACATATTAAGTTCCCTGGGAAACTTCATCTTCGCTGGATGGGTCCTTACCGAGTCTTGGAAGTCTTCGACAACGGCTCCTTGCAGTTGGAAGAGCTAGACGGTAAGTTGATGACCACTCGTGTAAATGGGTGGCGTGTCAAGAAGTACTGGACGTGAACAGAAGTGCTGAAGTACTGATGTTTGCGGGGACGCAAACATGTGAGGGTGGGCATATGTAGTGCCCACAAATTACAGGATTCACGAATTATTGAAATTTTTGAGATTAATAACTTATTTGTATAACTGAAGAAGCGTTGTTACTTAAGATTACGGCTTCCTTAGCAGGAAAATGATCTTAAGGGCTGTTTGTAATAATAAGTTGACTTCTTCGGAAGACGACCGTCTTCCGAAGAGCGTCTTCTCGATGGTGTCTTCGGAAGACGGAAGACGGCGGAAGACACGCATCTTCTGGAAGACGGCAATAATGGAAGCTTAACCACGTAAGGAGTAGGTGCACCTACCAGGTAGCACCGAATCGGTTAGGTAGGCCAGGAGGGTCGAAACCCCTAAACTGCGGGGAAGATGCGCAGGAAACGCATTAGCACCGAAACCTACATGCTTCCCGCATCGAGAGACTGGAGACCGAGAAGATCGATTCAGACAGCGAGTTGATTTGAGTGAGGAAATCAGCGAGTGAAATCGAGTGAGGTTAGGATCGATTCGAAGCTAGAAGAAAGGCGAAGTCAAATTGTTGAGCGCAGAAGAGTGTCGAGCTCAAGACGGTTTTTTGTGAGCTCCCGGAAGTTGACATTGGAGGGTGGCTGAGTGGAATCGAAAGTGGAATTGAGGCGTAGCCAGAAGCTGACAACGGAAGCAACCTTGTGGAGTCGCATTGGAGCTGGAACCAGAGCCAGAAGCGCACGGAAGATCAAAGACAACTCGGGAAGTCGACAGAAGACAATAGAGGTTCTTCCCATGTTCTCTTCCCTTCCCCACTGCTTCTCGCCTTTGTTCGGTATCCTCCGCGCTTCCCCGATGGTTTGCAGACAATCTGATTGATCGATTCCCCCATCTTTATTTTCCTATTGTGACATTGGGCGCGAAAGCGCTGCCCAATTTCTGTCAGACATCTTCTTGCTTCTTCTAGAGTTCAATTCGAGCTTCCCTACCCATGGTCCTCAAATTGGAGATCCTAGCTATCAATTTCCCTACCCAACCATCCCTCTACCCTCGAAACCTTGAACAGAAGACGCTTCGGAAGATCTGAACATCTTCGGAAGACGCTTTTGAGATTGGAACATCTTCAGAAGCCTGACGTCTTCGGAAGACCGACTGTATACAATTCGTATCAAGGGTGGATTTGCTTTGCTTTGGTATTAAGAGAGGCTTGGTACGAATCCTGAGTGGCGTGGTGAGTTGTTTTGTTATTTCGAGAAGTTGGAAGGCGGGAACTAGGCCTGTGCCTCCCGGTCTTCCAAGCTTCTCAAATCCACATCTTCCTAGAGAGACTAGAAGACTAGAAGGGCTGGCAAAATGCGCGAGAAGACGTGAGGGTCCATTTCGGGTCTCTTCTGTCTGATCCATAGCAGCCCATTCCTTCTTCTTCCCGAACTTAGGAGAGAGTCGTGAGAAGTCTTGCTGGCAGAATCTGGAGAGAATGGTCGAGGGTCATGTCTTCCTACCGAGGAGCAAGCTTCTTCTGAGTGTGTATGAGAGGTGAGAAGTCAGAAGAACAGAGTGCAAATGTCTTGAGTCTGTTGTGAGGATAGATTGCACGTATGAAGAAGAAGACAGGTGAGACAAGTGAAGGGAAGCCTGACTTCGGGAGGTCTTCCGAGAAAGACAGTGAATCGGAAGCTGTCCTGGGAGTCTTCCCAGAGGTCACTGTCACCGCAGGAGCCCGCAACCATCTTCTGAACCTGTTATGCACTCTACATCTCGCAAATCTTGTATCTTCTGTTAGGAAGTAGGATGTGATGCAAGGTGGGTTGTCTTCTTAGTAATCCATGTGAGGCCTTGCTTAGTTAGGATTGAGTAGATATAGCCCGGAAGACGAGAGGAAGTTAGGAAGCAATGTTAGAATCCCGGAAGACGAGAGTAGCTGTCTTCTGGAAAACTAGGTTCATCTTCTGAGAGTAGAAGCTAGACTGTGAGAACTTAGGGAAGGACTGAGCCTTCGACTCACAGCAAGTACGTCGCTTCTACCAAGGAGTTAGCGCAGCTGAAAGAAGAACAACCAGGAGTTGCAGGCGTGTTTACAGTAGCGTGACCAAGAGGTTCTGCGAGTACGGGGTAAGATCACCGCCCTTGCAGAAGAGAAGACGACGTGGAAGACATTGCGGTGTCGCGCTACTTGGCGGCTACATGTTATATTTCTGCTCCGACGCTTGAGTTTAGTAGTTCTAGAAGTTAGCTTATATTACTTCTAGTCGTTTATGTATATGTTTGACACTTTTGCATACGGTGTTAACACTATTTTGAGTCTTAGTAGGTTGATTACCATGTTGATAGGGCTTAAGCTCATGGGTTGTATTTGCGTGTCGCCCATGCACGCTTTCTAGCTGATTTAAGTTACTTTTCGGGGCTGCGTGTCGTTTTAAGTAATTTAAGTTTTACGCTGGCACTCTAGGGGGCTTGACGTGGTAGCCTATGAGTAAAACTAAGTTGCCACGTGGTTTAGGGTATTAAAGGACAACCAAGTGGAGCTATGAACTCCCATTGGTCTGTTTTTGTCTTTTGTTAAACTCTAAATTTAGAAACAGAGCTCTAGAGTGGAGTTCGAGCATTTGGTGAGGGATCTTCGAAATCTGAGAGCACAGGGAGAGAGGTCTCGTCATGCCAAGCACTCCCAGTGAAAATTTCGATCGATTTGAGTCAATAAAGACGGAGTTATGAGCAATTGAAGTTCGGATTGTGCTAGAATTGAATCATTTTGGTCGGATTTAGGGTTTTCAGTGTCACTCGCAGCAGATTTGAGGAAATTGCTTCAAAACTTCGAGGTTGTGTTCTCCGCCAGCAGGGCTACGATTTCACAAAAAGTTTCATATCGATTGAGCAACTGAGTAATTCAGGGCGGCCGCTGAAGCTGATGGGGTCTGAAAAGCTCTTAATCTAGAGCAGCGACTTCAGAGGAGGAGATCTACAGTTCTGTGTACACTCAGGAGTCCCAACTTCACAGGGATGTTTAGCACCCTGTAGACTGCAAATCCTGTAAGAAACTTCGAAATTGATCAAGCCAAACTCCTGTTATAGGTTGAAATAGCCAGCTAGGTACCAGAAATTGCCGTAGTTTTCTTGCTCAAAACTTTTCTGTTCATATCTCCGTGTCAGAATTTGATCTCAGGCTGAAATTTCGTCTGTGAGTTCAGTAGTACCTCATTTGCATGTAGGGGAAGTTTAGAGGTCTAAACCTTCATAGTTTTCCTCTCCGTGAGTGTCAAAGTTCACCACCGAATCTTATTACTGTCAGCTAGACCTGAATTTCGCCTTCTGGGTATATTACTAGATCTTACACATCTGTGTGAGTGTTTATAGCCCTATTGTGACCTGAAAGCCAACCTCTTGAGTGAACAACCACAGCCAGAAGCCCGGCGCTTTCCTAGGTAGACGGATTACACTCCGACATACTCTCTTTTTGATGAACTCGACGTGAAACACCTAGGGTGGGAGTTTTCTTGAGAGTGTTACAGGATCAGATATCATGGCCAACCAAGGATCATCAAGTGGAGCTACTGCTGCTGCTCAGCAACCTGTTCAGTTGGATGCTGCTACGATGAAGATGTTCCAAGCTTTTTCCATGTTTATGCAGCAGCAGCAGAGCACAGAGAGGAAGGAGGTATTAGCAACCAAGGCGTTGCAATCTGTGGTGCATCAGATGGACCAGTTCAAGGGTACAGATATTTCCAAGTATGTGCGATACTATGCTAGGGAGATGGAGGTGAACAAGGTACCTGAGAAGGAGATGGTGGAGAACTTTGAACTTGCTGTTGTCCCTGAGATTCGTGGGCGTGTGAAGGAGCTCAAGCAGCAGCAAGGACAGAGTTGGGAGAGCTTTATGCGAGCTTTGAAGGAGGAGTACTACACTGAAGACTCAGAGAGGGTGACCAAGAGAACATTCTTGGAGTGGGTGGTGAAGCCTAACAAAGGTTTGTCTGTAAATGAGTTGTTAAGGGAGTTTGATCGTCAATATGCTCAGCTTTCTAGGACAGAGAAGCTTACACTAGAGGTTGAGAAGACCGAGCTTTTCCTACAAGCAGCGGACGAGACTATTCAGGAGAAGCTTGAGCTGTTGCTAGAAGACAAGAGTGAGGAGAGAGGACTGAAGACTGATTGGAAGGAGGTTGAAGAGGCTGTTTCCTTGCTGACCAAGAGACAGAGAAGAAGGGACAAGGTGGTGGTAAGTGAAGCAGCACCTCTGATAATTCCTGTCAAGCAGTTGCCTACTAAGCCTGCTTTGGTAATTGCTAGAGAGGAAGACTCACCGCTTGATGAGTTGATTAAGGGTATGAAGGAGCTTAAGCTTAAGCTCACTAGGTTAGAAGAGAAGGAGCAAAATGTACAGCCTGCTATGCAGAGACCTCAGATGAGAGAAGGCTTTGTTCATCGTTGTATATGGTGCGATAGCCTAGACCATGTAAGAAAAGATTGTGGAGAGTTTTCAGATGCATTGAGGAAGGATCTTATCTTCTTCAAAGATGGTAAGATCCATTTGAGAGAGATTGGGATGATGCTCGGAACCAACTTTGGCAAGGATGGTATGAAGAGACTTGTGAATGAGATATCAGCATCACATGCGGTTTCTCTTGTGAATGCTGCTACGTGTGGAGTGAAAGTGGAAATGGAGAGAGAGAAAGGGACTACTGGGTTGTGGTCTGATGTAGTGCGGTCCGTAGCTAGAACAGAGTTAGACAAGGATGTGCTACGGAGGGTTGGCAACTCAATTCAAGAAACTACAGGATGGAATGACCCTGTAGACACTATGTCAGTACATGCTTATGTTGCACGAAGTCATCATGAAGTTGTACTAGAAGAAAAACGTAGGAGGGAGGATGCAGGTGAGGCTTCTACAGCCAAACGGCCTGCTACAAGGAGTGAAAGGGCTAGATCAGAGGCAAGGCAGGAGACAACACCTACTCGGGAGGAGACTATGGAGGATCTACCACCTACAACACCAAAGGAGAAGGAGAGAAGCAAGGAGAAGGGTAAGATGCCTGCATACAAACTTCAGTCTGACATTGAGATTGCTACAGAATTGAAGCAGGTGTTAGAGAACCGTATCTTGAATGGGAAAGTTGAGTTTACTTTGGGTGAGATTCTTGGGATTGCAAAGCGTGAGTTCCATGAGGTTATCATAGATATCATCAAGAGGAAATGTCAGATTTTGGGTGAAGTAGCTACGCTTAATGCTCTAGGGACCAAACTGTCAGAGGATGAGGAAGATGAGATTGCTAGTTACTGCTCTCAAGTATCAGAGGGGAGATCAGATCAGCACGTGAGGTTTGAAGATGAGGTGGAAGCATCGCAGAAGAGCCATTATTCTCACAACCATTGGGCGAGAGCAACCACAGAGACCTTAGTGAAGCTGGGAGATCTAGAGGAACCTGTGGTGGCATTGATTGGTCATGGCTCAGAGATTAATCTGATGTCTAAGGAGCTGTACAAGCGTGGGAGGTGGCCTATAGACACCGACCATGGATGGCTTATCCGTGCTGCCAACAACCAGCGAGGAGAACTCTATGGTGCTTGCCCCAACATCAAGGTAACTGTGGGTGACATTAGTGATGTTCAGAATTTCTTTGTGCAAGACATGTCAACCTATCCTATCATTCTAGGGCAGCCTTACATTACTGCTGTTAGAATGGAGACACGAGTTATGGATGATGGTTCAGCCTATGCTATGATACGTAGTAGAGACGGCAAAAGAGCTGTTCAGTTTTTGACTGTTGCTGCAGAACATGAGAGGAATCGTGATAGCTTGAGAGACCGTCCACTGCCTAAGATTACTCAGGAGTTTAGAGAGTCTAGAGGTTTTGGCAGAGTACCATTGAAGAGCGAGACTTCAACGGTACAGTAGAGATAGGATTCTCGCCTGATCCAGTAAAGCAGGAAGCTTTATCCACTAGCGTCAATCCCAAGATTGATTGATCCACATATTGATCCACATATTGATCATGTGGATCAATATGTTATAGGAAGGTTGAGAATCTGAAGAGGTTTGAGAGGCAACATGTGAAGTATGTACAGCAGTCTTTGTGGGATAATGGAGAGTTAGCAAGAGATGAATACGTATCTGGAGTGTTTGAAGAGCAGTATTTGATAGATACTATAGGGGAGTTAAAATCGATAGTAGAAAGTTCTATAGATGATGTAGATAGAGTGGTGAGAGTGAGCTCCAAGGAGCTTTATGATGTAATTGATAAGTTTATAGATCGGCAAGAGGTGTATGTGGAGACCAGGTACAAGTCAGTAGCAAAGAAAGTCAAACCAGTGGCTTTGCCTTTACCACTCGATTACAATCAGAAGATGGAGCAAGCTGCACGAGAACCGACGCTTAGAGGACCGAGAAGAATTGGGCACCAGTTTACAGAAACAACACTGAAGGACCTGAGGATTGGAGGTGATGGATTTCTTACTGGGCAAGAGAAGAAGAGCTTCAGGGAGATGCTATCTAGACATGGTAAGGCGTTTGCGTTTGAGTCACATGAAGTAGGATGTGTAGATCCAAGTGTAGTTGCACCTATGGTAATCTTTACTATACCGCATGTGCCTTGGAATCTACGTCCTATCCCTGTACCTAGAGCTCATCTACCAAAGTTGATAGACTTGCTCAATGAGAGGATTAGGATGGGTATCTTGGAACCATCTATAGCTCCCTACTCTAGCAGATGGTTTACTGTTCCGAAGAAGAGTGGAGCTTTGAGATTCATTCAAGATATGCAGCCAGTTAACAAGGTGACTATCAAGAATATGGGTATAGGACCTATTGTAGACGAGTTTGCAGAGGCTTTTGCTGGTCGTGCTATCTATTCAATGAGAGACTTATATTCAGGTTACGATCAGTTTCAGTTATCCTCTGAGAGTAGAGACTTGACTACAATGAGGACACCTTTGGGGTTACTAAAGATGTGCACCTTGCCACAAGGTGCTACCAATTCTGTAGCACATATGATGAATGGCATGAATAAAGTTTTGAGGGATTTCATTCCTGAAAAAACTATGCCATTCCTTGATGATGTGCCGATCAAAGGGTGTGCTGAGGAGGAGAAGAATGAGGTAATGGATCAGAGGGGGTGCCGTAAGTTTGTTGCAGATCACATAGCTGACTGTGATAAGATATTGAGTCGACTGGAGGAGGTTCATTTGACTTTATCAGGAGCAAAGTCTGTATTTGGAGAACAGGAGGTGTTAATAGTGGGGCACCTATGTGGATCTTATGGTCGGAAACCTTGTCCGAACAAGGTTGATGCCATTCGAAGGATGAAGGAAACATGTGGGTCAGTTACCGAGGTGAGAAGATTTCTAGGTGCATGTGTGTTTTATCATATATGGATTCCACACTTTGCTCATGTAGCAGATCCGTTGTACAAGTTGCTGAGGAAGGGGCAGAGATTTCAGTGGCAAGAGGAACAAAGCGAGTCTATGAAGAAGTTGAAGGATTTGTTGTCTTCACCACCAACTCTACGGAAGGTAACATATGAGTTGGGCAGATCTGTTATCCTTACTGTTGATACTAGTCCTATTGGCATTGGATGGGCTATAGGACAAGATGATAAGGATGGAAATAGATATGTGGTGCGTTTTGGTGCTAAAGTCTTAAGTTCACGGCAGAGAGACTATCCTCCGGTCAAGAGAGAGCTATGGGGAGTAGTTACTGCGATGAAGAGTGATAAGGAATGCTTGATAGGAGCACCTGTGGTTGTGGAGACAGATTGTTTATCTCTCTTGGGAATGATCACTAGCTGTACAACTCCAGATATTGCTATGTTGAGGTGGATAGCATATATCAAGTCCTTGAACCCAGAGTTTAGACATATTGCAGGAAAAGACAATCCTGTGGCAGATATGTTATCAAGGGCTAGATATTACGATGAGAAAGAAATGATAGATGATCATGAGGATGTGGGAACAGAGTTCTATTCTAGTGCTCTTGCTAGAAAGGATAGAAGCTGTTTTGCAGCTCCATTGGAGTTATTTGAGGAAACTATGTACGATGGCGAGTGGTTGGATCTTGGGCGCTATTTGAGTTCATTGGAAAGGCAAGAAGGCTGGTCTGATGCAGATTTCAAGAGGATCCGTAGAACAGCTTATGGGTACTTTTTACATGGAGGACATCTATGGAAGCGCCCTAAGCTACAAGGAGGTGTACCACAGCGGGTGGTATGTGACCTAGAATTGCAGCAGAAGCTGATCAAGGAGTTCCATGAGAGTCTATGGGCCGGCCATAGAGGAGTTTGGGCTACATTTGCCAAGATAAAGGAGAAGTATTGGTGGAAGGGTATGTATAAGGATGTAGTACAGTTTGTTTCATCCTGTATACCTTGCCAGATGTATTCCAACGTACGCCGTCGTGATGGATTGCATCCTACTTATCCTTTAGCCATTCATTACAAATGGGTAGTGGATCTGGTAACTATGCCATTTGGGCTTGGACAAATGAGGTATCTAGTCTTGGCTAGAGAAGATCTATCTAACCAAGTTGAAGGTCGTGCCTTGAGGACGAAGACCACTGCTAGTGTCTGCCGCTTTCTACTTGAAGATGTTATTTGTAGATATGGGTGTGTGGGGAAGATCACTGCAGATAGGGGCGAGCTGGATTCACAAGAAGCAGTTGAGTTCTTCAAGCGATTGGGAATCAAGTTGGCGTTAACCACTGCTTACAATCCTGAAGGGAATGGCAAGAGCGAAAGAGGTCATCCGCCAATCATCAAAGCTTTGGTGAAAGCTTGCAAGGGTAAGATCCGTGAATGGCCTAGACTGCTACCGTTTGCTTTATGGACAGACCGTACAACTCATAGTACCGTTACAAGTTACATGCCAGCAGAATTGATACTAGGACAGAAACCTGTGATGCCGATTGAGGAGGTTGTGCCTACTTGGAATGTTTTGCCATGGGAAGATGGTAGAAGTACGGAGGATCTTCTTGCATTAAGGATCCAGCAGTTAGAACGAAGACCTGAGGATGTTGCCAAAGCTGTCGAAAGATTGAAGATTGCTAGAGAGAGAAACAAAGGCAGATTTGATAGAACGCATAGATTACGACCCAAACCAGTTAAAGAAGGTGATTGGGTGTTAGTCTATGATAGTAGTCTTGATAATCAGCATAGCACTATCAGGAAGTTCTCCAAGAGATGGTTTGGACCTTATGTGGTGTTAGAAGTTTATGATAATGCCACATACTCCTTGAGAGAGTTAGATGGTGCAGTGCTCAAGATACCAGTCGCAGGAAAGAGAATCAAGCTCTTTAGGAGGAGAGAGGAGGACCAGAACGTTGCAAAGTTTACGGAGGATGAAGTTGAAGACTCAATGCAAGTTGAAGATGAGTTTGAAGCCGAAGCTGAAGAGTCTTGATCTGGATGGCACATACCGGAGGATGTGCAGGTTCAGAGGGGGTGGATGTCGCGCTACTCGGCGGCTACATGTTATATTTCTACTCCGACGCTTGAGTTTAGTAGTTCTAGAAGTTAGCTTATATTACTTCTAGTCGTTTATGTATATGTTTGACACCTTTGCATACGGTGTTAACACTATTTTGAGTCTTAGTAGGTTGATTACCATGTTGATAGGGCTTAAGCTCATGGGTTGTATTTGCGTGTCGCCCATGCACGCTTTCTAGCTGATTTAAGTTACTTTTCGGGGCTGCGTGTCGTTTTAAGTAATTTAAGTTTTACGCTGGCACTCTAGGGGGCTTGACGTGGTAGCCTATGAGTAAAACTAAGTTGCCACGTGGTTTAGGGTACTAAAGGACAACCAAGTGGAGCTATGAACTCCCATTGGTCTGTTTTTGTCTTTTGTTAAACTCTAAATTTAGAAACAGAGCTCTAGAGTGGAGTTCGGGCATTTGGTGAGGGATCTTCGAAATCTGAGAGCACAGGGAGAGAGGTCTCGTCATGCCAAGCACTTCCAGTGAAAATTTCGATCGATTTGAGTCAATAAAGACAGAGTTATGAGCAATTGAAGTTCGGATTGTGCTAGAATTGAATCATTTTGGTTGGATTTAGGGTTTTCAGTGTCACTCGCAGCAGATTTGAGGAAGTTGCTTCAAAACTTCGAGGTTGTGTTCTCCGCCAGCAGGGCTACGATTTCACAAAAAGTTTCATATCGATTGAGCAACTGAGTAATTCAGGGCGGCCGCTGAAGCTGAGGGGGTCTGAAAAGCTCTTAATCTAGAGCAGCGACTTCAGAGGAGGAGATCTACAGTTCTGTGTACATTCAGGAGTCCCAACTTCACAGGGATGTTTAGCACCCTGTAGACTGCAAATCCTGTAAGAAACTTCGAAATTGATCAAGCCAAACTCCTGTTATAGGTTGAAATAGCCAGCTAGGTACCAGAAATTGCCGTAGTTTTCTTGCTCAAAACTTTTCTGTTCATATCTCCGTGTAAGAATTTGATCTCAGGCTGAAATTTCGTCTGTGAGTTCAGTAGTACCTCATTTGCATGTAGGGGAAGTTTAGAGGTCTAAACCTTCATAGTTTTCCTCTCCGTGAGTGTCAAAGTTCACCGCCGAATCTTATTACTGCCAGCTAGACCTGAATTTCGCCTTCTGGGTATATTACTAGATCTTACACATCTGTGTGAGTGTTTATAGCCCTATTGTGACCTGAAAGCCAACCTCTTGAGTGAACAACCACAGTCAGAAGCCCGGCACTTTCCTAGATAGACGGATTACACTCCGACAGCGGGAAGCCGCAGAAGCGCAGGCTGCAGCCGAGAAGACGCAGAGAGAAGCAACGGAAGCTCGTGCGCAGGGGTTGCTAGCTCAGTCGGTGAAAGCGCTTCAGAAGAAGTTTAACTTCACCGCGGATAGGAAGCTCCTTACCTTAGCTAGGGAGTGGGACGATGAGTCCAAAGCAATGTTGGTGGAGTGCAAGGAGAGTATGTTCCGATACTTGGATCGGCAAATAGAGGGAGTGAAGACACTCTATGGTCTTCCCTTGATCCCGCCATCAGTAAACGCATCTTCCCAAGCACCCGCATCATCGACAGGACCAGACTTGGAGAAGGAGGAGTTTGACCTCGCTGTACACTTGGTAGTGACAACGTTGGAAGCCGAGAAGACTCCGAAAGAAGCCCCGGAAGACAAGGTGTCTTCTGGAAGATCGGAAGAAAAGCCGTCTTCCCAGGTATTCCGAGTGGAGGAAGCGACTTTCCGGGTCTCTATGAGATTACCATGGCTCCTAGTGTTGAACTAGTGTATCAGAAGAGCGAGGAAGCACAAGTCGACCCAGCTTCCCAGAAGACGCTTTTGTCTTCCGAAGCAGCAACAGCAGAGCCGCGACGAACGTGGAGGAGGAGGCCACCTCAGCGACACCCGAGGTAATTATAGGGCTTCCCAGCCTATCAGAAGCCGATTTAAGTAGTTCAGGTAGGAATAGATCAGGTGGAAATGGCATCCGAGCCATTAGAATAGATAAGCAAAGCCCAGAAGACCAGGGACTTGTCCAAACTTAGTAAAGTACTAAATATGCTATATTAAGAAAAGACAGGTCCAATTTAATTTTAGATCAGTGACCATGTGCCATAGTAGGCAGCGCAAGGTAAACAACCAGATGGCTAATTAGGAAAGAGGAACCGTTTTTGCATGTGAGGTGGCAACCTTCTGGCGGTGCCCATCCCTCCCTGATTGCAGTCGAAGATTGGAGGGGATTCCCTCTGCGTCTCAAGGCAGATGCATAAGTAGGATCGAAGAGTAGGAAATTAGAGTTCTGCATAAACATCAACATTTTACGGTGCAGACTCATAGCACATTAGACACATGACACACTACAGAGATCTGCACACACATACAGATTCTACGGTGCAGACAGATTAGCTACGCTCGATGTTAGACTAAGGGAATTACGCAGGAAGAAGTCTGCATTCTTTGGTTATCAGCAGCGGCTTGGAGATGTAGGTGTAAGTAGTGCGCAGTTTAGGAACAGGGAACGGCATCCTCGTGCAGTCCCGTTGGCTAGACTGGTGTGTCGAGGAGTAGGAGCAGGAAGTAGAGGGAGTGAGCTTCCTAATGCCAATGTACCTTCTTCTCGGAGAACGGATTGCTGATTTGAGTGCAGAGGCTTTGTCCATGTCTACTGGGTAGTGGGTTCCTTGAATTTACTCCCAATTGTGCATGAGAAGTGTCCTCCTTGAGTGGCGGTGACTGTCAGCAGTGGTGGAAGTGCAGCTTGGCTCGTCCAGTGGAGCACTTAGGATCCGCGTTGTCGAGGAGAGTCCTTCTCAGGAAGGGCGAGGCTTCTGGCTGTGATAATTCGTGAGGTAGGAGTAGAAATCAAATACCAAGACAAGAGCCAAGGCTGGTAGTACACAACGGCTGAAGTCACTCACATAGACTACTCTCTGACCATAGGTCACTTGCTATTTTTCTTATCAAGTCTCATGAGACAGATCCACCTTCAGACACAGCAGATAAGAGAAACCTGAACTCACGATGCTTTATTTCTCTTCCAAACACACTCAATAGTCTTCTACATGCATCAATTTACAACCCATCTCTACTCAGCGCCTTACGTTGATCACCGCAGATGCCAAACAGCCAATTCCCACTCAACTAGTCTTCTCTCCAGCAGGTTTCTCTCCAAAACCCACAACCTATGAAGATCTGAAACCCCAACGCCTTGTATCCCTCCTTACAACAGCCTCAGCACTGAAATTTCTCAGAAGAACCTGATCTTCTCAGTCCCTATCTTCTCCTCCGTTCAGATAGATGCTCTTGGCTCACCAGATTCACCTCAAACAGCCTAGTAGGTAAATTCAAGCTCTTCCAACTCTTAATCCTCCCTCTACGTCAATCTCCCAACTGAAACTATCAGGAATTTAACCCCACATCGATCAAAAGTCCTCCGCAGATTATCAAACGATCTCCCTCAATAAACCAACCTCCTGTCCGTTCAGAAGGTAGTTCTGCCTCCAAATTGTATAATAGATAAAGTTCCCGCTCCCAAACACTTGTCCGTCTCAGTTCTGTCAGAAAAATTGATCTCTCCCAGCCTCCAAGCTTCTCCTGCACTTCCCTGATCCTAAATCCCTAATTCCCTTCCTTCGGCTTCAGCTCTCAGCTCTCAGTCCAAAAATTGCTTGAAAAGTGTCCCCGATCCCAAGCCGCCGTAGGTATTTAACCTAAAAGTTAAGGCCCCAGCTTAAGCTGCCCCCCTACTGTCCTTATAAGTGCACTCACTTATCAGAAGCAAGACCCTAGCTTAAGCTGCCCCCCTGCTGTCCTTATGCGTACAGAGCTTTATTTACAAAGTTGACCCCTTTTTAATACAAGTTTCACAGTTGTCTCCACAAACTCTACCCCTTCACTAATAAAAGTTCTCATAGCCTCATTCCTCATCTTAAGCTGACTCGATGGTTATTTAACTAATTAACAAAACTTTCTTGTGCTCTTGATGCCAGAATAGGAACCAGAGGCCAGGAGGGATTGATCCTGAGACCACTTCCCTCCTAGGCAGGCGCCTTATCACTGGGATGGCCTTTGGTTCCGTTTAAAATTGTTAAACTTCATGTACATATGCTTTTGCTAAGAAATTTTCTTATAAAGTCTTTACTAGCCTTCTCTACGCTAACTTCTGCATACAACTCCGTTTTTAATGAACAATGAGTCAAACTATAGTATTTGTGAACACCTACACGCTCACGCTATCAGATTCTGAGTTCGAGTCACGAGCCAGAATCGACGGATTTCCCTCTTTCACATATTTCTCAATTTAAAACCCGTACTAATTATTGCTTAAAACACTTTCTGTCAAGACTGGAAGCATGAGGTCGCTCTCCTCGTCGAGCTCTGTATTCTGATGCCCTTCGACCTCTTTCAGGATGATATTTCAGTCTAAGCTAGGGGGCAGCTTGTCAAGCATGGCCCCAGCTTAGCTCCTGCCCAGCTTGATAAGCTAGGGCGCAGCTCCCGAACAAATGTTGGTTGAGTGCCTTCTGAAGTTCCGTTTCATCATATGGAATGTCACGCACTACGACATTCACCCCCTCCAAACCTGCACATCCTCCGATATGTGCCAACCTTTCCACTAGTCTCCAAGGTTCTCTAAATTACCATCGTCCTCCTCCTCGTCCTCTACGACTTCTTCTGATACCAGATCTGCTTCTGCATCCATCATATGATCTAACTCCAAAAATTCATCTAGCTCAATGGATTCTCCCCTTCTTCTAAACAACTTGATACGCTTACCAGCAACAGGAAGTCTTAGAGGTGTACCATCAAGCTCCCGTAAAGAGTAAGTAGCATTCTGATGTACTTCTAAGACAACATACGGACCAAACCACCTCCTAGAAAATTTCCGAACCGTAGAGTGCTGATTCTCTAACGTACTGTCATACACCAAAACCCAATCTCCAGCATGTATGAGCTTCGGTCGGAGCTTGTGGGTCTTGTCAAACCTGTCCTTGTTCTTGAGACGGGCCTCTTTCAGTTTCTGTTGAGCCTCTATAAGATCCTCCTCTCTATGCTCCAACTGCCTGATTCGAAGTGCAAGAAGTTGTACATGATCCATTTCGTCCTTCCACGGTAAAGTAACCCATGTAGGAAAGTCCTCCTCTGCCGGCATAATTGGTTTCTGACCCAGCATTAGTTCAATGGGCATGTACCCAGTAGTAGTGAAGTGAGTCGACCTGTCAGCCTATAGAGCAAAAAGGAGCAACCTAGGCCACTGTCTATGCCTACCATCGCATGCCTTTACCAGAGCTTGAACAATTGACGGATGTTCTTCTTCTACCATGATATGATGTACCACTGCTAGCTCGAGTTTAGAAGCTGATGCGGCTTCTGTAGGAGGCGTGGTCTCTGCTAATCTAACCATTTGTCGTGGCCGTAAGGTCTGAGGACAATTTCTCATGAAATGTCCGGCTTCCTTACAGTTCCCACACAAGGGCACTTGCTCAATCTATCTTCTCGGATGAGGACAGGTGGACCACCAGTGTCCTGTTTCTCCACAATTATTGCACGCTCCAGGAAGAGGGTTTAGAGGTCGTTGTGATGAAGAAGGTTGCCAGGGCATCCTGGTCTGTACATTACTAGCCATGTCTCTTGATACATAACGATTATATTGGACGGGAGGTGTGGGAGTGAACGGTTGTATCGTCTCGATCCTATAGCAGGTCTCTCCACTGGGATCTTTTAGATATCCCTCATCGTCTTCTTCCCAGCCTGCCCAATTGATAGCTTGATCCTCTGTACACTGATCTCTGGTGTGCCCGGAAGAGTTGCAAAGGTTGCACCAAAGGTTTGGCCGGGAAGCCGTAGGTTGCTTCTGCTTGTCCTTCGTTCAGAAGACGAACTTTCAGGTCGGCAAACTGCTTCAGAACTTCATCGATGCGGGGATCAGGTGCATACTGAATGATCTGAGTCTGAGGCATGTTCTGCACAACTTCCTTCCTTGATTGTGTCTTCTCCTTCTTCTTCTTCCGTGTCTTCTTCTCTTGTTCAGATTCAAATTCTGAACTTTCGATAGTAGACTCTTCAGAAGTAGAGGAGACTTCCGAATCACTATTATCAGTTTCAGTGGACTTGGACTTCCTAGAAGACTTCTTCGACTTCTTGGACTTCTTCGAGGTCTTCCCTCTGTCTTTCGTCATATTCCGAGTGATGCTCGAGGTTTCATACTGCTCGGCATGCTTCTGTACTTCTACTAAATCATCACCTCCTCCTCTTCTGCAGTACAACTCCATATCCTGAGACAATCCTCCCAAGTACCAGTCCACGGCTTGCTGGGCACAATAACCGGGTCTTCTTTGGTTCTGAGAGATGTGATCCAGTAGGTCTTCAAACCTCTCGGTGTAATCCCGCAGTGTCTCTTTCTTCTTCCGTTCGAGCCTCTGAAGTTCTATGAGGGTTATCCGGTCATAGCTCACTCCTCTGAACCTCTTCAGAGTAGCCCAAGCGGCCATTACTAACCCATCATCCAACATTTTACTCATCCATTTCCTTCCCTTCCCTACGATCAAACTCGGAAATACACGGAGACTGTCGGCATCCGAGTCTTCCTTGTTAGATCGAGAGATGGTCTCGAACATCGTGATGAAGTCGTCCTCGTCAGCATCATCATCGTACGGATGGTACTTCTACCGAGTGTGGGAAGCCATGTCGACTGCTGGCTGGTGCGACTGCCAACTTCTTCCCCCCTCAGGCCCAGGTGGTGGAGATGGTCTTCTCGAAGGTCCAGGTTTGTCTAAATCACGTATGTCGTCTTCTGAGTTAGAGCTACTGTCGTTGTCGTCTTTTGAGATGTCTGGAACGATCTCCTCTAGTCTTTTTTCACCTTGAGAGGCTTCTTCCGCACTTGGGAAGACATCTTCCAAGTAATCAGTACCAAAATCTACTTTATACACGTGATCATCCGGTTGGCTTCTGTCTTCTCCAAAGATTATGCTCGAGATGGAAGGCCCTTCCAACTCTACTGATCGGATCTTCTTGAGCTCTTCTTCTTTCCTTTGGTGTCTCAGGGATATCCGCTACTCTCTAGAAGCGGTTCGCTGGGATGAATGTACCCACTCAGGGTCTTTACCCGTGCGTCTTTTGCTTCTTCCTCTGGTCGGAGGTATCCACCAGAGTGTTGAGAAGAGATGTCCCTCTTCTTCTCATACTAGATCCGGCAGACTGAATGTCTGAACAACCGATCGCAGGTTCGGAACGTCTTCTTCTCCTGCTTCCTGTTGTACTCACTGCAGTCTTCCAAGATCGAGTCTTCCAAGAAACTCTTGGAAGCGAGGAAGCGACTTCTTCCAGTTCCCCCTGATGTATCTTATCAGCTTCTGGTTGCGGTTCCTGTCTATTAGCAAGATAGAGTCCCACAACACATTCAACTACAATCGAAGTTAGTTCGAAATAAAACTAACTACTAGCACACAGATCCAGGAAGCTTAGAACAAAAGTTACTAAGATGAAATTCTCGGCAGTGGCGTCAAAAATGGTACTCACTATATGTAGTGTCGCAAGATTACTCCTTTTGTCCATTTAGTATACAAGATATCGTTCCCACAGAGGATTTGCACAAGTAACGCTGCTCTAAGTTCTAAGATCAGTTCAAACACACAAACACACGGGTTTTGTCTAGAAATCCCGTCTTCTCACAAAACCACACGGCTTCCAGACCTTTCAAAAGGTGCCCTGCACCTAAACAAACAACTACTAACTAAAATATCACACAACTATCCACAGAGAAGCTCGGGAAGACGCTTCCTGCTTCCAGGTCACTTCTTTCGGTCTTCCCAGTACCGTCTTCCCGAAGCAATTCTCGACTTCTGGGGGTTTGACTCGGCTTCTCACACCTCCAGAAGACTGCTCCTGCTTCGCAGTAGTCGACTAGCAACAGCTGTTACACCTTACTCTCTCACATTCCAACGGGATAGATTAATCACAGGGTGTATGCCCTCTGTAGCCTTCCCAGGCTTTTGCCTACGAAAACGTTCTTCCTGCAGCACTACAACGACATTCATCTTCATGGAAGCTCAATAGAAGTCTCGGAAGCTCACTAGAAGAAGGTAAGAAGATGGGGAAGATGAGAGAAGATGGGGAAGAAGGGAAAATCCAAACGAGAGAAAGACAAGATAAGAATAAGAAATTAAGACTCCGACAGGCTTCTAGTCCGGATCTTGACTAACAAGCCATTCCTGCTTGTAATAGTTTGGGGAGAAAGACAACAAACGTGAGTACAGTCACACAATCTTCTCCTTGAGAATGTCGTCTTCTGCTGTGGGAAGAAGGCTTCTTTCTTCTTCTCTCGCTGCTCCGACTACTCTGTCTTCTGGGATCCCTTATCCATAAGACCGTCCATACTTGGATCTGAAGTGCTCCACTGGACGAGCCAAGCTGCGAATCTGCACAACTACTGACAGTCACCGCCACTAAAGAAGAACGCTTCTCATGTACAATCGGGAGTGAATTCAAGGAAACCCACTACCTCCAAGCCACAGGCAAAGCTTCTGCACTCAAATCAGCAATCCATTCCTCGAGAAGAAGTCACATTGGTGTTGGGAAGCTCACTCCCTCTACTTTCTGCTCCTACTCCTCGACACACCAGGACTACACGAGGATGCCGTTCCCTGTTCCTAAACTGTCCACTACCTCCATCTACATCTTCGAACCACTGCTGGTAACGAGCATGCAGACCCCTCCGGTGTAATCCCAATCTATTCGTATGTCTCTAACATCGGGTGTAGTGTACACTGTGTGTAATGTGTCCTTACTCACAGTGAGGTATATGCGTCCAATGTGTCCAAAATCCTACTCTTCGATCCTACTTATGCATCTGTCTTGAGGCGCAGAAGGGAATCCCTTCCAATCCTCGACTACAACCAGAGAGAATGGGCGCTGTTTAAGGCTGCCCATCCACATGCAAGCGGTTCCCCTCCTAATTAGCCATCCACCTTACTACTCTTGCGCTGCCTACTCTGCCACATGGTCGCCTATCCTAATATTACACTAAACTGCCACCTCCTAAGATAGCATGTTCGGTTCCTACTAAGTTTGGACAAGTCAACTTGTCTTTTGCGCTTCGCTGCCTACTCTAATTGATCGGATGCAATCTCCATTGGATCTACTCCTACCTGAACTCCTAACTCGACTTCTGATAAGCTGGGAAGTCTTGCAATTACCTCGGGTGTCACTGAGGTGGCTTCCTCCTCGACATTCGTCGCTCGCTCTGCTGCTTCTGCTTCTGCTTCTGCTTCTACTTCGGAAGACGGAAACGTCTTCTAGGAAGCAGGGTCGACTTGTGCTTCCTCGCTCTTCTGAGGCAATAGTTCGATATTGGGAGCCATGGTGACCTCATAGGGGTCCGAGGAAGTCGCTTTCTCCACTCGGAATACCTGGGAAGACAGCTCTTCTTCTTGTCTTCCGGGGCTTCTTCCGGGGTCTTCTCGGTTTCCAACGCTGTCGTGTGACGTGCTTTCTTATCTGGGAATACACCAGGTATCTAGCTGTAGAGAGTACGTGTCGCACTCCGTGACTCAGAACCAGTGACCACCCAACCCTCTCTCTGATCTCCAAGTACACTTTGAACCTTTCTCGCTACGATATCCTCACGTCCTCTCGGCAGATCTCTCTCTTACTCGACTAGGAATAGAATCGGGGTAACAAGCACGGGCAACCTGTTCCTACCATCAGCACAAGCACTCTTGGGTCTGCTGGTCATCACTCCAGCCTCACCACAAGAGAAATACCAGCACTCCTAATAGAAAAGAAACCTAAGCGCAACGCCCGCACACAAATCCAATCAAAACCAACTAGGCGTACAAACAGGCATGCGGGTATGGAGAGGATCCGAACACCGGAAATACAGTCAACAACTCTCCATACCCATGATCAAGTGCTCTGAAACACTGGCAAAACCTCCAGGTCGACCTGTTCTTCAAAGAATCTTAACTCTTGCGCCTTTCGGAGCAAGAACCTCTCAACTTTACCTCACTGTCACTCCTCAACCACAGCTCAGAATGAGATGAAACCAAGGCCAGCAGATAGCCTGTAGAAAAATCTCTCTATTAAGGTATTACATGCAGAGAGATCATCTCTGAGTTGGCATCTATGTCCTTCCAAAGCTCGCTGTTTCTATAACACGATACTATTTCAACAGAACTTTGCTGTTCGATTCCTCACAAACCACTCGATCAAAACAGCTCAAACTTCTCAGGAAGCTAATGTGTCACCATCACTACCACTCTGTAAAATTTCACTAGCAGATTTTCAACCAAACTCTCGGAACGATCAAGCCTTTATCGCTGTTTTTATAACATGATACTATTTCAACAGAACTTTGCTGTTCGATTCCTCACAAACCGCTCGATCAAAACAGCTCAAACTTCTCAGGAAGCTAATGTGTCACCATCACTACCACTCTGTAAAATTTCACCAGCAGATCCTCAACCAAACTCTCGGAATGATCCAAGCCCATTTCGCCAATGACACAAGGCGATATGCAGACCCTTGTGCACAAAAACAACGTTTCCCTTCAACCCAATAATCCAAATGGTCTAAAATTCCACGGGTAGGTAGCTGACTGTACCTTCTCAGACCCTTGAAGGTTTCATAGCGAAATTCGACCTCAAACTCTCCATATCTCTTTCAATGTCTCATGTTTACAGTCGCCTACTATCATAACCTTCGATTTGAGACACCCAACTTCAGCTGGCCATAACGTTTTCACTCCGGCTTGGAATCGATCGATCTCGGAGTCCATCGGCAAGCCCATCTCAAGTGCTTTCCAGCAACTGTCAATTCATCTCCAGCAACCTCACAGAACTCACAGAAAGTGAGAAAGACTTCACGGAAATTAAATTGATCACGAATTTGACCCCCTAAGCTTCAATTGATCAAAATTGTCTCATCCGCGCTTCAAATCCAGCAACCATTGAGTCTACGGGCATCCTCGTCTCTCAAGCTTTCCAACCATATCTCACACTCCGCGAATGGACCACGGGAAGTGCCTCTAACCCTCGAAAACGTGAAAGAAACTTGGTAGAAGGTGATTGGTCAAACTTTCGACCAATGAGAAACAAGTTGACAAAAGGGTTTTGTCTTCACTCACATGACAAACACACAAAGAACGAATTTTTATCCAGAGTACCATTTAGGCCTCAAAGTTAATATTGAACAAACTCCAAACACGTTATCGTATAACGTGTTTTTCTGTGTAGGAATACACGGGGTATATGACTGTGCAGAGATATGTGGATTGACAAGGTTGGATCTAGATTTGGATGTTTCCACTCAAATGTTTCACTATCTACTCTTCTAGCCTGAGTGACCTTGTATCCGCTCGTCTCAAGTTTAAAGCTTGCTACGATCCAAGGTTACGTATAGGTTGCATAAACTTGTGTTACAAACAGATCTTTTGTATTCTAACTAAAAATACTCAGATCTGTATTATCTAACTGAAGTTATTCATCTATATCACTGGAAGCCTGACTTCTGAATAGCTCCCCAGCGACGCTAACTGGCCATCAATCCAACTATCACAACTTCATAGTACAATCAGAAGATACTAAGATCACTCAATCAACTTGATAGAGTATCGAACAACTTGCTGTACACCCTGGTCTATCAAGTATTCCAGCAAGGTAAAACATGCATACTCCAAAACACTATTCAGATCTCAATATAGCACCAACGGCGGTAGTACCTGGCAGCTCCGAGAACCCAAACAGCGGCTTAAGACTCATGGTGGCTCCGTTCTCCTTCATCACCAAGAGCTGAAATCAGCCCCACACCTTCCAATGTCGAGTTGTATGCAGGTATGGCAGTTTCAGCAACAAACTCCTCTCCAAATTGCTCGAAAATGATCAAATTGACAATAGATGATACCGAAAAACCCGAAACTGCTAATAACAGAAGTATTTTCGAACTTTGAGACCTCAGTCCTTCCAAACCACTCGACCAATGATGATCAAACTTCACAGGAAGCTTGATTGGACCCTTCACTCCTACCCTGAACAATTTTCAGGTCGAAATCTCAAACCAATTCTCAGATATGGATCAAACCGTAATCTGTGCTAACTTCAGAGCTTTACAGACCCAGGTACATTTGATCCAAGATTCTGAACAAACTACTCGACCATTTGAGGTGAAACTTCCCAAGTATCTTACTGATAAGACATTCTTCAATCCTGGAGAGTTTCACTCAGAAATTCGACTCAGATCTTAAGCAATAGCAAACTATCCATGGCTATCACAGTTCGCTGTCCCCGTCTTATCCCATCTGCACTTCTCAACTTCAATCGGTCGGTTCAGAATCCAAATCGATCAAGAACCTGACGAAATTGATATCAAAATGACCAGCACGTCGTCAGCTCTCCTCAAAACTCCTCGCGAGTCTCTCGGAACAACTAGAAACGTAGCAGTAGGTACGAATTTCACCCCCCTCCACTCAATCGATCATAACGCGCTCATACTTTCATCAAATCGATCGATTCTTCAGCCCAGATTGTAGCCCCGGTCGAGAGCTCTCCAACAATACCCTTCGTTTCGCGAATGGACCTCTGAAGCCTCCAGAAACCACAGAAACGTCGAGAGGATCAGCTAGAACACCATTGGTCCAAAAGTGGACCAATAAGAGCAAAAAGAACTTTACTTTTTGTCTTTTCTCCTCTTAACTTTTCCCTTAGAACGAATTTTTACTCTCCAAGGAGACACAAAGACATCAACAACACTCTAAGACTTCACAAAATCCTTCAGATATGTCGATGGATTCTTCGCGGTCCGTAACTACACAGAAGCGCTCAACCAGAATGAAACCAGTGAGCCGCAGACTAATACAACGTCAATATTACAACTTGGAAACGTTCTACAATAAAAGGTATGACAAAAGGAAACGGTGAAGCTATCACTCGATTGTAATATTCTTGCCCGAAGTTTCTCACGATCCAAGCCCCATGATTGATCTTCGGTCTGCAATGACACCGGACATCGACCCAAAGATTGAAAGGAACGTTCGATGGATAGTTGAGATCCATTGTTCCTCACAACAAAATGTACACCGTCATATCCCAAGTCTCTCCGTATGTTACGATTGGAAGGATCACCGGAAGCTGTAACTCCATCACCCTCCCCATGAACTCATCACCAAAGTACGCAACTAACCACTGTCGAAAGTGATCGCGGTGGATGCAATGAAGCTTGATGTGAAACGGATTCGGGAAAGGAAGATCCGGAGCCGGTAACACACCTCCGTCCATAACCACCACTCCTGCAGTTCCTCACTCCTCCATGCAGATCACCGAGAACCCTTACGAATCACCCGCTGAGAGAGAATGCCATATGAACCTTCGACCCACCATTTTATACACAAATGCGACGACAAGGACCACTAAAGTGAACGCGCACAGATCGATGACTTGGCACGTTCCTCTACCGTGCGATCACTTAAACAGATAATCACAAATGTGGCACTCATCACATCGTTCGGCGAGTTACGCGATACGGTTCACGAAACACCAAAAAAAACACAACATAGGTTACACAGGAATTTCACACAGGAGCCGAACCACAACACGACATCCACCCTTTCTAAACCTGCGCATCCTCTGGTATGCGCCAACACTCACAAGTTGTGGTCGGCATCACACTATATCTTCATCTTCTTCACTGATGTTGTCGTTGGCAATATCTTCGTCATCCAAATCTTCTCCGTCATCATCCAAGATATCAAACTCTGCTCCGATTTCCTCCATGCTTATCCCTTCATCTCGCTTCTTGAAGAGTTTCACACGCTTGCCTGCAATGGGAACCTTGAGCTCTGTCCCATCAAGCTCTCTTAGTGAATATGTGGCATTGTCAAGCACGACAAGAACCACATACGGGCCAAACCATCGCTTAGAGAATTTTCTAAGCGCACTGTGTTGGTTGTCCAAGCTACTATCGTAGACCAACACCCAATCTCCTTCTTTAATCTCCTTCGGCTTTAATCGATGACGCTTATCGAATCTGTCTTTGTTTCTCAAGCGCGCCTCTTTCAGCTTCTCCAATGCAATCTCTACATCTTCAGGTCTTCTCTCTAGTTGACGGATTCGGACAGCAAGAAGATCTTCTGTAGACATACCATCCTCCCAAGGTAGAACACTCCAAGTAGGTATGTGCTCCTCAATGGGTATGATAGGTTTCTGTCCCTGCATCAACTCCGCCGGCATATATCTCGTAACTGAACTATGAGTCGAACGATCAGCCCATAATGCAAACGGAAGAAATCTTGGCCATTCTCTTGCCCTCCCCTTGCAAGCTTTCACAATAGCTTTCACAATAGGAGGATGACCACGTTCACTCTTCGCATTACCTTCCGGATTGTAGGCTGTGGTGAGAGCTAACTTCACACCACACCTCTTGAAGAACGCTTTAGCCTCATCATTGTTCAGCTCCCCTCGATCAGCCGTGATCTTCCCAACACAACCATATCTACAAATCACATCTTCCAACAAGAATTTGCAGACTCCCTCTGTGGATTTTGTCCGTAAGGCTCGCCCTTCCACTTGGTTGGACAAATCCTCACGTGCCAAAACTAAGTATCGCATCTGCCATATACCAACTGGCATAATAACAAGATCTACTACCCACTTATAATGCATTGCAAGTGGATAAGTAGGATGTAATCCATCTCGATGCCGAATTCCTGAATACTCTTGACAAGTTTGGCATGTCTCCACAAATTGAACTACATCTCTGTACATGTTACGCCACCAATATCTCTCCTTCAGCTTTGTAAAGGTGGCATAAATACCTCTATGTCCTGCCCACAAGCTCTCATGAAACTCCTGCATGAGTAACTTCTGCATGTCAACCTTGCACACAACCCTTTGTGGCATCTTACCACCTTGCTTAGCATGTTTCCACAAATAACCACCTTGTAGCAAGTAGTTATAAGCCTTCCTCCTGATTTGTTTAAAGTGGGCATCACTCCATCCTGGCTGTCTAGTCAACAGACTTAGATAGCGTCCTATGTCTATCCATTCTCCTTCATATAGCTCCTCCATGAACGGTTTCGAATGCTCACTCTCACCTCCTTGAGCTCTACAGAAAACAGTAGTACCAACATCTTCTGTATCTTCTATCATCTCCTCCTCATCCTCATACCTCGCACGAGATAACATATCAGCTACTGGATTATTCTTCCCCGCTATGTGTCGGAACTCAAGATTTAAGGACTTGATGTAAGCAATCCAGCGTAGCATAGCAATATCAGGAGTGTTACAGTTTGTAATCATCCCTAATAGTGGTAAACAATCTGTTTCTACTATTACTGGCGCTCCAATCAAATAGTCCTTTTCAGCTTTCATAGCTGTAACTACTCCCCATAACTCTCTCTTCACTTGAGGATAGTTTCTATGTCGCTCACTCAACACCTTTGCTCCAAATCTGACTGCAAACCGATTCTCTTCTTCATCATCTTGTCCTACTGCCCATCCAATGGCTATCGGACTAGTATCAACAGTAAGTATCACTGGTTTGCTATCCTCGTAGCTCACACGACGAAGTACAGGTGGAGAAGATAACAACTACTTCAATCTCTGAATCGCCTCGGTATGTCTCTCCTCCCATGCAAACCTCTTGTGCTTTCTCAACAGATCGTAAAGAGGATCAGCCACATGTGCAAAATATGGAATCCACACATGATAGAAGACACAAGCTCCAAGAAACCTTCTCACCTCTGTTGTTGAATCACAAGTATCCTTCATCCGCCGTATAGCATCCACTTTACCAGGATCAGGCTTGCGTCCAAACCATCCACATAAGTGCCTCACAATCACAACCTCTCGCACTCCAAATGAAGACTTGGCACCTGATAGTGTCAAGTGCGCCTCTTCAAGTCGTGATAAGATTTTATCACAATCTAAAATGTGATCAGCAACAAAGTTTCTACACCCCTTCTGATCCATTGTCTCATCTTTCTCCTCCTCAACGCATCCCTTAATTGGAATGTCATCCAAGAAAGGCATGGTCTTCTCAGGAATGAACTCACGGAGAACCTTGTTCATCCCCTTCATCAAGTGCGCTATCGAGTTTGTTGCTCCTTGTGGTAGTGTGCACATTCTGACCAACCCCAACGGTGTCCTCATGGTGGTGATATCTCTACTCTGTTCAGCAAGTTGAAACTGATCGTATCCAGAGTAAAGATCTCCTATAGAATAAATAGCCCTCCCAGCAAACGCTTCAGCAAACTCTCCGACGATAGGTCCTATGCCTGTATTTCTGATGGTCACTTGGTTCACAGATTGCATATCTTGGATGAACCGTAATGCACCACTCTTCTTTGGTACTGTAAACCAACGACTAGAGTATGGTGCAAACGATGGTTCCAAGATCTTCATCTGCATCTTCTCCTTCAAGAGCTCTATGAGTTTCGGTAGATGCGCTCTAGGTACAGGAATTGGCCTCAAATCCCAAGGAGCATGTGGAATTGTGAATATGATCATTGGCGTCACAATGCTAGGATCTACACATCCGATTTCTGAGGCTTCAAAAGCAAAAGCTTTCCCGTGCCTAGTTAACATCTCCCTAAACCTATTCTCCTCCACAGACAAAAGAAAATCTGCTGAACCAACCTTCAACTCCTTGAGCGTAGCTTCAGTGAACTTGTGACCGACCCGGCTAAGATCTCTCAAGCTTTTCTCCTTCGAAGATTGTTGGACTCGCTGGTTAGAATCACTAGGTAATGGCTGAGCAACAGGTTTTACCTTCTTGTCTACCGTTTTGTACCTAGTATCAACTCTAACTTCAGGATCTACGAATGACTCTATAGCTGTATAGAGCTCCCTAGAGTGTACTTCCACCACATGATCCTCATCTTCTTGCTCATGCATAGCAAGTTCATCGATGAAATCTCCCAATCCTAACTCCAAATAAACACCTTCTATCTTATCATCCTCTTCAAGCACACCAACTCTCTTTAGATCTTTTTCAGTTTTTCGCACAACTTTCTGCTCCCACTTCTGCAAGTCAGCAAGTCGTGTATGTGTAGCAAATCCACTCCCAGAAAATCTCACAACTCCTGTACAAAAAGCACTTTCTTTCTCTAGCGAGAGTACTTTCTCAAGTGTACCACTATGTCCTCGCTCTATAGCAGTACTTGTCAAAAATCCTTGAACTCCTCCGTGACCTTAGGCAAGGAGCCACCCCTCAGATAATCTTTGTTCCGCTCGTGGTTTGCTGATACAGTTAGAAACTGTACCGCTCTCTTGCCATCCTGACTTCTGATCCGCACATAAGCAGATCCATCATCCAAAACCTTGGTCTCCATCCTCACAGCTGTAATGTAAGGTTGACCGAGAATCACCGGGTATGACGTACTATCTTGAACAAAGAAGTTTTGTTCAATAGTTACATCTCCCACCTTTACTTTCACATCAGGACAAGCTCCATAGAGTTCTCCTCGTGTGTTGTTCGCTGTTCTGATCATCCAACCATGATCTATATCAACAGGCCATCCACCTTGTTTGTAGATGTCCTTAGAGACAATATTGATCTCTGATCCATGATCAATGAGAGCAACCACCGGATCTGTCATCTCTCCTACCTTCACTAAGGCTTCGGTAGTAGCTCTAGCCCAATGTCCTCTAGTGTAATGACTAGGGACCTTGTCATCGTTATCATCCTCAAACCGAACCTTGCGGTTGATGCAGCATTGAGCTAGTTCTAACTCTTCCTCTCTTGATATCCTTGTGTCTAATGCATTAGACACAGCGGTTTCTCCTGCCAATTGCCTTTTTCGTTTGATGGTGTCAATAATGACATCATGAAACTCTCTCTTGGCAATCCCAAGGATCTCTCGCAAGGTAAACTCGATCTTGGCATTGAGTACTCTCTCTTCTAGTACTCCTTTCAGATCCGTAGCAGCTTCAATATCAGACTGAAGCTTGTATGAAGGAGATTTACCTTTCTCCTTACCTCTGCTCTTCTCTGACTTCTCGGGAGTAGAGGATATGACCTCTTCCATAGTCTCCTCTGGTAGAGACATGATCTCCGGTCTGAACTTTTCTCCTCTTGTTTGCCTCTTGAGAGCTGTTCTCTCTTCGCTAGGGCCTGCTTCATCTCGTTTGCGCTTCTCCTCCATGAGAGCCTCATGTTGACTCTTCGCCAAATAAGCGTGAACAGACATTGTATCCACGGGATCATCCCATCCAGTAGCACCCCTGATTGCCGTGGCTGTTCTGAGCAACTCCTCCCTTGCCATTTTCCCCCTTTTGTTCGTGCTTACCGCATGGCTCCACATATCAAGAGTATCTCCATCCTTCTTAGAAGCACTTCTTTCTCGTACTACCTCAACTCCATAAGTAGCAGCTTCTACCGACGCAGTAGCATGTTGAGATAGATACTCCTCCAGTACTTGCTTCATTCCTCCTTTCCCGAAGTTGGTTCTAAGAATCTCTCCGTTATCCTTCAGAGCAATCTTTCCTTCCTTCCAATAGACTACTCCATCTCGTAGAGTTTTGGCAAAATCACCACACTCTCTTCGAGCATGATCAGAACTATCACACCAAATGCATCTCTGTACATAATCTTGCTTAGGAGCAAGTTTGGTATCATGTGCTCCTCCCTTCTCTTCCAACCTTGCTAACTTGATCTGCAAGTCCCTCATCCCTTTTACCAGCTCTTCCATAGCATCTCTTTGCGGTGCAACTTTCGGGACAGGAATAGTAGGAAGTGGAACTTGAGGTACATGCACAATAGGTGCTTGCACATTGGGTACCATTGGTTGCCTACGAGGTACTATGATCGGTGGCGGTCTCTCTTCTTGTCTTACCACCACCTTCCCTCTTCGGTACTCTCGTTTGGCAAGTACACTCACTGCTTCAGAGACTTTTCTCCAGTCTGTCGTGAGTCCGTTGTCTTCCATCCTATCTTCCAGAAGCAGCTCCAACTCCCTTTGTAATTCATTGTTGGCTGCTTGTAGAAACAACTCCACCTTGTCGTTCTCCAGTGTGAGCTTCTCCATCCGAGACAACTGAAGGAATTGTCTCTCATACTCCCGAAATAGCTCTGTGGCAACAAGCTCTTTGTTGGGTTTGTTTACCCACTCCATGAATGACTTCTTAGTCACTCGGTCTGCATCTTCTAAAGAATACTCTTCTTTCAGCTGAAGAGTAAATCCTTCCCACGTAGCACCATGAGATCGGATGATGTCCTTCATGTGCTCTCGTAGTTCAGGTACGACAGCAAGCGCAAATGTACTCACCATCTCTCTTTCAGACACCTTGCTTAACTCCATCTCTCGGGAATAGTACTTTAGGTACTTGGATATGTTCTTCCCATCAAACTGATCTAGCAACCCCACAACAGATTGCAAGGCTTTAGTAGCCATTGCTTCTTTCCGTTCAGTGGCTTGCTGTTGTTGCATTACTAATGCAAATGCCTCAAGCAATCGCATATCAGACCGTGAAAGCTTGGTCACCTTTGGAGCCTCTCCAGACGTAGAAGCCTCATCTACGTAATGACCCAACCCTTCAATGTCCATGGTGGCAAAACCACACACGTATCTCTCACCCTAGACTTTTCACGTCGAGTTCACCAGCTATCGTATAACGTGTTTTTCTGTGTAGGAATACACGGGGTATATGACTGTGCAGAGATATGTGGATTGACAAGGTTGGATCTAGATTTGGATGTTTCCACTCAAATGTTTCACTATCTACTCTTCTAGCCTGAGTGACCTTGTATCCGCTCGTCTCAAGTTTAAAGCTTGCTACGATCCAAGGTTACGTATAGGTTGCATAAACTTGTGTTACAAACAGATCTTTTGTATTCTAACTAAAAATACTCAGATCTGTATTATCTAACTGAAGTTATTCATCTATATCACTGGAAGCCTGACTTCTGAATAGCTCCCCAGCGACGCTAACTGGCCATCAATCCAACTATCACAACTTCATAGTACAATCAGAAGATACTAAGATCACTCAATCAACTTGATAGAGTATCGAACAACTTGCTGTACACCCTGGTCTATCAAGTATTCCAGCAAGGTAAAACATGCATACTCCAAAACACTATTCAGATCTCAATATAGCACCAACGGCGGTAGTACCTGGCAGCTCCGAGAACCCAAACAGCGGCTTAAGACTCATGGTGGCTCCGTTCTCCTTCATCACCAAGAGCTGAAATCAGCCCCACACCTTCCAATGTCGAGTTGTATGCAGGTATGGCAGTTTCAGCAACAAACTCCTCTCCAAATTGCTCGAAAATGATCAAATTGACAATAGATGATACCGAAAAACCCGAAACTGCTAATAACAGAAGTATTTTCGAACTTTGAGACCTCAGTCCTTCCAAACCACTCGACCAATGATGATCAAACTTCACAGGAAGCTTGATTGGACCCTTCACTCCTACCCTGAACAATTTTCAGGTCGAAATCTCAAACCAATTCTCAGATATGGATCAAACCGTAATCTGTGCTAACTTCAGAGCTTTACAGACCCAGGTACATTTGATCCAAGATTCTGAACAAACTACTCGACCATTTGAGGTGAAACTTCCCAAGTATCTTACTGATAAGACATTCTTCAATCCTGGAGAGTTTCACTCAGAAATTCGACTCAGATCTTAAGCAATAGCAAACTATCCATGGCTATCACAGTTCGCTGTCCCCGTCTTATCCCATCTGCACTTCTCAACTTCAATCGGTCGGTTCAGAATCCAAATCGATCAAGAACCTGACGAAATTGATATCAAAATGACCAGCACGTCGTCAGCTCTCCTCAAAACTCCTCGCGAGTCTCTCGGAACAACTAGAAACGTAGCAGTAGGTACGAATTTCACCCCCCTCCACTCAATCGATCATAACGCGCTCATACTTTCATCAAATCGATCGATTCTTCAGCCCAGATTGTAGCCCCGGTCGAGAGCTCTCCAACAATACCCTTCGTTTCGCGAATGGACCTCTGAAGCCTCCAGAAACCACAGAAACGTCGAGAGGATCAGCTAGAACACCATTGGTCCAAAAGTGGACCAATAAGAGCAAAAAGAACTTTACTTTTTGTCTTTTCTCCTCTTAACTTTTCCCTTAGAACGAATTTTTACTCTCCAAGGAGACACAAAGACATCAACAACACTCTAAGACTTCACAAAATCCTTCAGATATGTCGATGGATTCTTCGCGGTCCGTAACTACACAGAAGCGCTCAACCAGAATGAAACCAGTGAGCCGCAGACTAATACAACGTCAATATTACAACTTGGAAACGTTCTACAATAAAAGGTATGACAAAAGGAAACGGTGAAGCTATCACTCGATTGTAATATTCTTGCCCGAAGTTTCTCACGATCCAAGCCCCATGATTGATCTTCGGTCTGCAATGACACCGGACATCGACCCAAAGATTGAAAGGAACGTTCGATGGATAGTTGAGATCCATTGTTCCTCACAACAAAATGTACACCGTCATATCCCAAGTCTCTCCGTATGTTACGATTGGAAGGATCACCGGAAGCTGTAACTCCATCACCCTCCCCATGAACTCATCACCAAAGTACGCAACTAACCACTGTCAAAAGTGATCGCGGTGGATGCAATGAAGCTTGATGTGAAACGGATTCGGGAAAGGAAGATCCGGAGCCGGTAACACACCTCCGTCCATAACCACCACTCCTGCAGTTCCTCACTCCTCCATGCAGATCACCGAGAACCCTTACGAATCACCCGCTGAGAGAGAATGCCATATGAACCTTCGACCCACCATTTTATACACAAATGCGACGACAAGGACCACTAAAGTGAACGCGCACAGATCGATGACTTGGCACGTTCCTCTACCGTGCGATCACTTAAACAGATAATCACAAATGTGGCACTCATCACATCGTTCGGCGAGTTACGCGATACGGTTCACGAAACACGAAAAAAAAACACAACATAGGTTACACAGGAATTTCACACAGGAGCCGAACCACAACACGACAACGTGCCGTTGACGATGCCGTCGGCCACGAAGCACGTAAACACGATGTACAAACTACGCTCAATAGAGAGTCAGAATCCCGACTCTAAAACGGTTGACAATAAACGGAACTACAAAAGGAACAGATGAAGCTATTATCTGGTTGTAATAATCCTCACCGAAGTTCCTCACGACAAACTCACGATGCACCACCTTTGGACGACTGTAACATCGTATTTCGACCCAAGTGTTGAACGGAACTCTCGCTGAGAAGTTCAGATCCAACGGAGGATCCATACCACATCAGAGCAAGATGTAGACAGTAAGATCCCAAACAGCGTCGTAAGTGACAATGGGAAGAACGATAGGATCCGGAGTAGCCATCACCGCAGCCATAAACGACTCTCCCCAATGAGCTACCATAAATACTCGAAAATGATCTCGCGGCAGACAATGGATCTTAATGACGAATGGATGCGCAAGTGGAAGATCAGGAGCACGAAAGGGTTCTCCGTTCATGCCTACCACTCGCACTGCCGCTTACTTCATCCGATGATACTAATCACACTCCACTAGACTTGGATACTCTACACTCTATATCTCAAGCTCCGCGCACCTCTCTTCTTATACATCAATCTCACATGTGACGACAAGAGTACTACTCTTATCTACACTCAGCGAAGAGTACACGGATCGTCCACGTGGAGCCTTATCGTTTGACACGATAAGGTCCCAGTGGCTCCTCAACACCAAACACGTACGAAGGATATGTGGTGGTTTCACACCCTAGCCAATCCACAACACGACATCCACCCCCTCTGAACCTGTGCATCCTTTGGTATGCACCAACCTAATCATACGTTGTGGTTGGCATCATACCACTTCTTCCTCATCTTCTTCTTCGGGAGTCTCCCCCTCGGGCTCTACGCTCTCATCTGGACTCTCATCTTGATCTTGAGAGAGATCAAACTCGATACTGATCTCCTCAATGTCTGGGTCTTCACCTCGTCGCTTAAAGAGTTTTATCCGTTTTCCTGCAATCGGAACTTTAAGCCGTGCACCATCCAACTCACGTAGTACGTATGTGGCGTTGTCATGAATACGAACAACCACGTAAGGCCCAAACCAGCGTTTAGAAAACTTTCTCAACGCTCTATGTTGGTTATCCAAGCTGCTATCATATACCAACACCCAATCCTCTTCCTGGATCTTCTTAGGTCGTAGTCGATGTCGCTTATCAAATCTGTCTTTGTTCTTCAAGCGAGCTTTTTGTAACCGTTCCAGAGCTAGCTCTACATCCTCTGGTCTCCGCTCCAACTGACGAATCCTAAGAGAGAGAAGATCCTCTCTAGAGAGATTATCTTCCCAAGGTAGAACACTCCAAGTAGGTATTTGCTCTTCGATAGGCATGATCAGTTTTTGCCCTTGCATTAGTTCTGCTGGCATGTATCCGGTCACCGAGCTATGAGTTGTACGATCGGCCCATAGAGCAAATGGTAGAAGCCTTGGCCATTCTCTCACCCTTCCGTTGCAAGCGTTCACAATCGCTTTCCTGATGGGAGGATGACCGCGCTCACTCTTCGCATTTCCTTCTGGGTTGTAAGCCATGGTAAGAGCTAACTTGATTCCCCGTCTCTTGAAGAACATATCAGCTCCGTGAGCATTCAGTTCTCCGCGGTCTGCTGTAATCTTCCCAACACATCCGTATCTGCAGATCACATCTTCAAGTAGAAATCTGCACACCCCTTCTGTAGTGTTTGTGCGCAGAGCGCGTCCTTCGACTTGGTTCGATAGATCCTCCCGTGCCAAAACCAAGTATCTCATCTGCCATATCCCAACCGGCATCGTAACCAGATCTACTACCCACTTGTAATGCATTGCAAGTGGATACGTAGGATGAAGCTCATCTCGATGCCGGATGTCAGAGTACATCTGGCAAGTTACACACGTCTCCACAAATCGCACTACATCTCTGTACATGTTACGCCACCAATATCTCTCTTTGAGTTTGGTAAAGGTGGCATAAATACCCTGATGTCCAGCCCATAAGCTCTCATGGAATTCTTGAATGAGCTGGGTTTGCATCTCTTGCTTACACACAACCCGTTGCGGCATCTCGCCACTCCGCTTGGCGCGCTTCCACAGATAGCCCCCTTGTTTATGTAGTTGTAAGCCTTCCTCCTGATCTGTTTGAACTGAGCATCATTCCATTCTGGTTGCTTGGTCAGCGAACCAAGATAACGTCCAATGTCTAACCATTCTCCTTCGTATAGCTCCTCCATGAATGAGTTTTGATGCTCCTTCATTCCCTTCTGAGCTCTACAAAAGACGGTCGTGTCTATATCCTCTGTGTCTTCTGTCAAATCCTCTTCATCCTCATATCTGGCCCTAGACAACATATCTGCTACCGGGTTATCTTTTCCCGTTATGTGTCTAAATTCCAGATTCAACGACTTGATATAGGCAATCCATCGCAACATAGCGATATCAATGGTGTTACAATTCGTAATCATCCCTAACAATGGCAAACAATCCGTCTCCACTATCACCGGTGCTCCAATCAAATAGTCCTTCTCAACTTTCATCGCAGTAACTACCCCCCATAGCTCTCGCTTTACTTGTGGGTAGTTTCGCTGTTGCTCACTCAACACTTTGGCTCCAAATCTGATTTCAAACCGGTTTCCATCCTCACCATCTTGTCCCACTGCCCACCCAATGGCTATCGGACTTGTATCAACCGTGATTATCACGTGTTTGCCATCTTCATAACTCATCCTTCGTAGCACAGGTGGAGAAGACAACAACTGCTTCAGCTTCTGCACCGCTTCGATATGCCTCTCCTCCCATCTGAACTTCGTGCTCTTCCGTAACAGACCATAGAGTGGATCTGATACATGAGCAAAATGAGGAATCCACACATGATAAAACACGCAAGCTCCTAAGAACCTTCGCACCTCTGTTGTTGAGCTACATGTGTCCTTCATCCGCTGTATGACATCCACCTTGTTAGGATCAGGTTTGCGACCAAACCATCCGCATAAGTGCCCCACAATCACAACCTCTCGAACTCCAAACGAAGACTTAGCACCAGATAGTGTCAAGTGAACCTCCCCGAGCCGTGATAAAATCTGATCACAATCTAGAATATGATCAGTCACAAATTTTCGACACCCTCTCTGATCGACTCTCTCATCCTTTTGCTCCTCTACACATCCTTTGATTGGAATGTCATCTAAGAAAGACATGGTCTTCTCCGGGATGAAGTCTCGAAGAACTTTGTTCATCCCGTTCATCATGTGTGCAACAGAATTTATTGCCCCATGCGTCAATGTGCACATCCTCACCAAACCCAACGGTGTCCTCATAGTAGTGACATCTCTACTCTTTTCAGCAAGCTGAAACTGATCGTATCCAGAGTAGAGGTCTCCTATCGAGTAAATGGCTCTACCAGCGAATGCTTCAGCAAACTCCTCCACAATAGGTCCGATCCCCGTATTTCTGATGGTCACCTGATTCACCGGTTGCATATCCTGAATGAACCGTAGCGCTCCGCTCTTCTTCGGCACTGTAAACCAGCGGCTGGAATACGGTGCAAACGATGGCTCAAGGATTCTCATCCGCATCTTCTCCTTTAGAAGCTCCATAAGCTTAGGCAGATGTGCCCTAGGTACGGGAATTGGTCTCAAGTCCCAAGGCGTATGCGGTACCGTAAATATGATCATCGGTGCTACAACGCTTGGATCTACACACCCAATATCTGAAGGCTCAAAAGCAAATGTTTTCCCGTGCCTACTTAACATCTCCTTGAACTCCTTCTCCTCAGCAGGTAGAAGAAAATATGTAGAACCAACCTTCAACTCCTTAAGCGTAGCTTCTGTAAACTTGTGACCTATCTGATCAGGATACCGTAAGCTCTTCTCCTTTGAGGCTTGTTGAACTCGTTGGTCAGAGTTGCTAGGTAGCGGTTGTGCAACCGGCTTCACTTTTTTATCCACCGTTTTATACCTGGTCTCAACTCTGACTTCAGGTATCTGGAATGACTCTATAGCCGAGTAAAGCTCCATAGAACGTATGTAGACAACTTGGTCTTCATTCCCTTGTTCAGCCTTACGAAGTTCTTCCAAAGGATCATCCAAATCCATCTCCATGTAAACGTCCTTTATCTTATCCTCCTCACTAAGCACACCAACTCTTTTTAGATCTTTTTGGATTCTTTGCATAGCTTTCTTCTCCCATTTCTGAAGATCAGCAAGCTGTGTATACACAGCAAATCCACTCTCCGAATATCTCACCACTCCTGTACAAAAGGCACTATCCTTCTCCAACGAGAGTACCTTCTCTTGTGTATCGGTACCACTATACTCTCGCTCTATAGTGACCCTCTGGAAAAATCCTTAAACTCTTCAGTGACTTTGGGAGACACGCTCCGCAAGTAATCTCGGTTACGCTCATGATTAGCAGACACAGTCAAGAACTGTACCGTTGTTTTGCCATCCTGACTCCTGATCTGAGCATAAGCAGAACCGTCATCCAACACCTTAGTCTCCATCCTTACAGCTGTAATGAATGGTTGACCAAGGATAACCGGATAGGAAGTAGTATCTTGAACAAAGAAATTTTGTTCAAGTACCACATTCCCTATCTTCACCTTCACATCCGGACAAGCACCATAGAGTTCTCCTCGTGTGTTGTTTGCTGCTCGGATCATCCAACCATGATCTATATCAACAGGCCATCCACCCTGCTTGTAGATGTCCTTAGAGACAATATTGATCTCAGATCAATGATCGATGAGAGCAACCACCGGATCTTTCATCTCTCCTACATTCACTAAGGTTTCAGTAGTGGCTCTTGCCCAATGTCCTCTAGTGTAATGACTAGAGATCTTATCGTCCTCTTCCTTATCCACATCAAACCGAACTTTACGAGTGTTGTAAGAATGAACCAACTCTCGCTCCTCTTCCTCTGTAATCACTGTGTCTAGAGCACTGGACACTGCGGTCTCTCTCGTCAATTGTCTCTTCCGCTTGATAATATCAATGATGACATCATGAAACTCCTTCTTCGTAATCCCGAGGATCTCTCGCAAGGTAAACTCAATCTTTGTATTGAGCACCTTCTCTTGCAACACCTCTTTCATGTTGGTTGCTGCTTCAATGTCTGATTGCAGCTTATACATGGGAGCTTTGTCCTTCTCCCTACCCTTACCCTTCTCTGCACTCCCAGAAGATAAGACGTCATCCATAGCTTCTTCTCGTAGAGGTGTAGTCTCCTGTCGGAGTCTATCTCCTCTTAGTTGCCTCTTGGGAGCCGCTCTCTTCTCACTTGGACCAGCCTCGTCTCTCCTACGCTTCTCTTCCATGATAGCTTCATGTTGAGCCTTGGCTACGTAGGCATGAACGGACATAGCATCTACGGGATCATCCCATCCAGTAGCACTCCTGATTGCTGTGGCTGTTCTGAGCAACTCCTCCCTTGCCATTTTCCCCTTTCTGTTCGTGCTCACAGCGTGACTCCACATATCAGTGGTATCCTCATGTTTCAAAAAGGCACTCTTCTTTTTGCTAATCACCTCGACTCCATAAGTAGAAACTTCTACCGATGTCACATCATGCATTGTTAGTTGATCCTCCAAAACTTTCTTCATCCCTCCTCTACCGAAGTTGGTCCTCAGAGTCTCTCCGTTGTCTCTCAAGGCGAACTTTCCTTCCTTCCAGAAAATTATACCTTGCTGCAAGGCATCAGTGAAACTCCCGCATTCCTTCCGTTGATGATCGGTGTTGTCACACCAAATACACCTCTGAACATATCCTTGTTTTGGTGCAGGTCTCCCTTCAGGTGCCCCATCCTTCTCCTCCAACCTTGTCAACTTGATCTGTAAGTCTCTCATCTTCTTCTCCAAATCTTCCATTGCTTGATTCCGCTGTGGTACAACCGTAGTGATAGGAATAGTAGGAAGTGAAATAGTAGGTAGAGGAGCAGTCTGCACCGTTGGTTGCCTTCGTGGTATCACAATAGGCGGTGGTCTTGGTGCTTGAGTCACAACCACCTTCCCTCTTCGATATTCTCGCTTCGCAAGTACTCCCACTGCTTCGCTAACGTTCTTCCAATCAGATGTAAGACCATTGTCTTTCGTCCGATCTTCCAACAACAACTCTAACTCCCTTTGTAGCTCGCTGTTGGCTGACTGTAAAAATAGCTCCACTTTGTCATTCTCAAGTGTGAGCTTCTCCATCCGAGATAGTTGAAGAAACTGTCTCTCAAACTCACGAAGTAGTTCGGTAGCAACTAGTTCCTTGTTGGGTTTGTTCACCCACTCCATGAATGACTTCTTAGTCACTCGATCTACATCCTCCAAAGAGTATTCCTCCTTCAACTGAAGAGAAAACTCCTCCCAGTTAGCCCCATGAGCTTGAATGAGCCCCTTCACATGTTCCCGTAACTCCGGGACAACAGCGAGCTCAAACGTCCGTACCATCTCCCTCTCTGGTATCTTACTCAACTCCATCTCTCGAGAATAGAACTTCAGGTACTTGGAGATATTTCTCCCTTCAAACTGATCCAATGTCCCCACCATCGAATGCAAAGCCTTGGTAGCCATCGCCTCCTTCCGCTGAACAGCTTGTTGTTGATCCATGTACAGAGCAAATGCTTGGAACATTTGCCCTATAGCAGGATCAAGCTGTAGCGGAATCGTGCCCGAAGGGTTTCCAACTCCTTGTCTCTCGGCCATGGTAAAGTTCCGAGAAGAACTTCACTAACTCTCCACCCCAGAAGTTTCACGTCGAGTTCACCAACTGTCGTGTGACGTGCTTTCTTATTTGGGAATACACCGGGTATCTAGCTGTAGAGAGTACGTGTCGCACTCCGTGACTCAGAACCAGTGACCACCCAACCCTCTCTCTGATCTCCAAGTACACTTTGAACCTTTCTCGCTACGATATCCTCACGTCCTCTCGACAGATCTCTCTCTTACTCGACTAGGAATAGAATCGGGGAAACAAGCACGGGCAACCTGTTCCTGCCATCACCGCAAGCACTCTTGGGTCTGCTGGTCATCACTCCAACCTCACCACAAGAGAAATACCAGCACTCCTAATAGAAAAGAAACCTAAGCGCAACGCCCGCACACAAATCCAATCAAAACCAACTAGGCGTACAAACAGGCATGCGGGTATGGAGAGGATCCGAACACCGGAAATACAGTCAACAACTCTCCATACCCATGATCAAGTGCTCTGAAACACTGGCAAAACCTCCAGGTCGACCTGTTCTTCAAAGAATCTTAACTCTTGCGCCTTTCGGAGCAAGAACCTCTCAACTTTACCTCACTGTCACTCCTCAACCACAGCTCAGAATGAGATGAAACCAAGGCCAGCAGATAGCCTGTAGAATAATCTCTCTATTAAGGTATTACATGTAGAGAGATCATCTCTGAGTTGGCATCTATGTCCTTCCAAAGTTCGCTGTTTCTATAACACGATACTATTTCAACAAAACTTTGCTGTTCGATTCCTCACAAACCACTCGATCAAAACAGCTCAAACTTCTCAGGAAGCTAATGTGTCACCATCACTACCACTCTGTAAAATTTCACCAGCAGATTTTCAACCAAACTCTCGGAACGATCAAGCCCTTATCGCTATTTTTATAACATGATGCTATTTCGACAGAACTTTGCTGTTCGATTCCTCACAAACCGCTCGATCAAAACAGCTCAAACTTCTCAGGAAGCTAATGTGTCACCATCACTACCACTCTGTAAAATTTCACCAGCAGATTCTCAACCAAACTCTCGGAATGATCCAAGCCCTTTTCGTCAATGACACAAGACGATATGCAGACCCTTGTGCACAAAAACAACGTTTCCCTTCAACCCAATAATCCAAATGGTCTAAAATTCCACAGGTAGGTAGCTGACT
The DNA here is from genome assembly GCA_036924285.1 of Asterella californica. Taxonomy (NCBI): domain Eukaryota; kingdom Viridiplantae; phylum Streptophyta; class Marchantiopsida; order Marchantiales; family Aytoniaceae; genus Asterella; species Asterella californica. The sequence continues at coordinate 20,928,633 of JAYKYS010000008.1, forward strand.
GTAACTTCTCAGACCCTGGAAGGTTTCATAGCAAAATTCGACCTCAAACTCTCCATATCTCTTTCAATGTCTCATGTTTACAATCGCCTATTATCATAACCTCCGATTTGAGACACCCAACTTCAGCTGGCCATAACTTTTTCACTCCGGCTTGGAATCGATCGATCTCGGAGTCCATCGGCAAGCCCATCTCAAGTGCTTTCCAGAAACAGTCAATTCATCCCCAGCAACCTCACAGAACTCACAGAAAGTGAGAAAGACTTCACGGAAATGAAATTGGTCATGAATTTGACCCCCTCAGCTTCAATTGATCGAAATTTTCTCATCCGCGCTTCAAATCCAGCAACCGTTGAGTCTACGGGCATCCTCGTCTCTCAAGCTTTCCAACCATATCTCACACTCCGCGTATGGACCACGGGAAGTGCCTCTAACCCTCGAAAACGTGAAAGGAACTTGGTAGAAGATGATTGGTCAAACTTTCGACCAATGAGAAACAAGTTGACAAAAGAGTTTTGTCTTCACTCACATGACAAACACACAAAGAACGAATTTTTATCCAGAGTACCATTTAGGCCTCAAAGTTAATATTGAACAAACTCCAAACAGGTGCCGTTGACGATGTCGTCGGCCACGAAGCACGTAAACACGATGTACAAACTACGCTCAATCGAGAGTCAGAATCCCGACTCTAAAACGGTTGACAATAAACGGAACTACAAAAGGAACAGATGAAGCTATTATCTGGTTGTAATAATCCTCACCGAAGTTCCTCACGACAAACTCACGATGCGCCACCTTTGGACGACTGTAACAAGTGTTGAACGGAAGTGTTGAACGGAACTCTCGACCCAAGTGTTGAACGGAACACTCGCTGGGAAGTTCAGATCCAACGGAGGATCCATACCACATCAGAGCAAGATGTAGACAGTAAGATCCCAAACAGCGTCGTAAGTGACAATGGGAAGAACGATAGGATCCGGAGTAGCCATCACCGCAGCCATAAACGACTCTCCCCAATGAGCTATCATAAATACTCGAAAATGATCTCGCGGCAGACAATGAATCTTAATGACGAATGGATGCTCAAGTGGAAGATCAGGAGCACGAAAGGGTTCTCCGTTCATGCCTACCACTCGCACTGCCGCTTACTTCATCCGATGATACTAATCACACTCCACTAGACTTTGATACTCTACACTCTATATCTCAAGCTCCGCGCACCTCTCTTCTTATACATCAATCTCACATGTGACGACAAGAGTACTACTCTTATCTACACTCAGCGAAGAGTACACGGATCGTCCACGTGGAGCCTTATCTTTTGACACGATAAGGTCCCAGTGGCTCCTCAACACCAAACACGTACGAAGGATATGTGGTGGTTTCACACCCTAGCCAATCCACAACACGACAACGCTGTCACTACCAAGTGGACAGCGAGGTCGAACTCCTCCTTCTCCAAGTCTGATCCGGTCGATGGTGCTGAGACTTGGGAAGATGTAGTTGCGGATGACGGAATCAAGGGAAGACTGTAGAGTATCTTCACTTCCTCTATCTACCGATCCAAGTACCTGAACATGCTCTCCTTGCACTCTATCAACATCGCTCTGGACTCGTCGTCTCATTCTCTAGCTAAGGTAAGAAGCTTCCTACCCGCGGTGAAGTTAAACTTCTTCCGAACCGCTTCCATCGACTGAGTTAACATCCCATGTGCACGAGCTTCCGCTGCTTCCCGCTGCGTCTTCTCGGCTGTAGTCTGCCCTTCTGCGGCTTCCAGCAATGTCTTCCATGTCGTCTTCTCCTCTGCAAGGGCGGTGATCTTATCCCGCTGTCGGGTTGAGAGTCTTCCTGGGAAGGGCGAACCTTCTGGCTGTGATATGAGCTTGAAGGCTGTGTTCAATCTACTAAGGGAATCGTTGGGCTTCAGGCTGTGGCTGATTTACTCAAAGGATAGGCTTCAGGTCTCAAGGTGATACTTAAAAACACTCATATAAATCTCTTGGCTCTTCTGATATGTTCAGGAAGTAAAGTTTAGGCTTAACTAGCAATGATAAGATCAGATGGCAAACTTTGACACTCAGGATTGAGAAATATGTGAAGGTTCAGACTTCAGAACTCCTCCTACATGTCAATGAGGTCCTACTGGATACACACGCGAAATTTCAGCTTCAGATCAATTCAGAGCACTAAGATATGAGTAGAAACTTTCTGAGTAGAAAAATTACGGCAATTTCTGGTACCCAGACAGCTGTTCCGACCTAGAACAAAGAATTGGCTCAATCACTTTGGGAAATTCTTACAGGATTTGCAGTACAAAGCTTGCTGAACACTCCTGTGAAGTAGGGCCTCCTTATTCCACACAGAACTCCAGATCTCGCTCTCTGAAGTTGCTGTTCCAGATTGAGAGCTTTTCTGACCCCCTCTGCTTCAGCGGCCGCCCTGAATTACTCAGTAACTCAAATCACTTGAAACTTTTTTGATAGTCGTAGCCCGGCTGACAGTGAACGCAATTACGAAGGTTTGAAGCGATTTCCTCTATTCTGCTGCAATTGACACTCAAAACCCCAAAATCAACAAAAGTGATGCAGTTTTGGCACAATCTGAACTTCAATTAGGCATAACTCCTTGTTTATTGATCCAAATCGATCAAGAATTTCACTGATAGTGCTTGGCTCGATGAGCTCTATCTCCCTGTGCTCTCAGATTTTGCAGTGTCCTCACCAATTGCTCGAAATCTCCTTTAGAGCTCTGTTTCTAAACTTAGAGTTTTACAAAAGACAAAAATGGACCAATGGGAGTTCATAGCTCCATTTGGTTGTCATTTTGTGCCTTAAACTACCTGGTAACTTATCTACACTCATAGGCAACCACGTCAAGCCCCCTAGAGTGCCAGCGTAAAACTTAAACTACCTAAAACGACATGCAGCCCTGAAAGTAACTTGAAATCAGTTAGAAAGCGTGCATGGCCGACACGCAAATACAACCCATAAGCTTAAATCCTATCAACATTGTAATCAACCTACTAAGACTCAAAATATATAACATTTTCCAAAAATGGACTTCTCTGAGGTCTTAACTTCACTCAGAGAGACTAACGCCTGACAGAGAAGTGAATCATTTACTAGGTGAAATGATTCACATCACGACATCCACCCCCTCCAAACCTGCACATCCTCCGATATGTGCCAATCTCCTCAGTCTTCTGGTTGTTCTTCTTCATCATCGCTTTCTTCCGTCTCAGTCTCTTCAGAAACTGAGACATCTTCGTCTCTTGTTGTCCTCTGCTCTGACTCCAGAAAGTTGAATAACTCAACTGACCCTCCGCGTCTCTTGAACAATTTCACACGTTTGCCAGCCACAGATAGCTTCAAAGGAGTACCATCCAACTCACGCAAACTATAAGTGGCATTCTCATACACATCTAGCACAACATAAGGCCCGAACCATCTTCGAGAGAACTTACGAAGTGTAGAATGCTGATTCTCCAACGTGCTATCATATACCAGAACCCAGTCACCAACATGTATTGGCTTCGGTCGTAGTCGGTGAGTCTTGTCAAAACATTCCTTGTTTCTGACTCGAGCCACCTTCAGCCTCTCCTGCGCATCAGCAAGATCCTCCTCCCTTCGCTCCAACTGCCTAATACGTAAAGCAAGGAGTGAAGCACGATCTATATCATCTTCCTACGGTAGCGTAGCCCATGTAGGAAAGTACTCCTCAGCATGCATGATCGGTTTCTGACCCAACATAAGCTCAACTAGCATATAGCCAATCGTAGTACAGTGTGTAGTTCTATCAGCCCACAAAGCAAATGGAAGTAGTCTCGGCCATTCTCTAGGCCTACCATCACATGCTTTCACTAAAGCATGAACAATAGAAGGGTGTCTTCGTTCACTCTTACCAATGCCCTCTGGATTCATAGCAGTGGTAAGCCGAAGCTTTACTCCATAACGAGCAAAGAACTCCTTCACTTCAGTACCTCTCAACTCGCCTCTATCTGCACGTAATCTCCCAATCGATCCATAGCGACAGATGATATCTTCAAGCACAAACCTGCAGATATTCTCTGTAGTCTTCGTCCGTAGTGCTCGTCCCTCCACATAGTTGGAGAGATCCTCTCGAGCCAACACCAAGTAACGCATCCCCCATAGCCCCGGTGGCATCATCACAAGATCAAGAACCCACTGAAAATGAATACTAGGTGGATAAGTAGGTACAGGCCCATCTCTGTAACGGACCTTAGAGTAGAACTAGCAGTGCAGACACGACCCAACAAAGTCCACCCAACAAAGTCCACCACAAAGTCCACCCACGTCTTGATACAAACCCTTCCATCAGTAACGCTCCTTCAGCTTCGTGTATGTAGCCCAGATTCCACGATGTCTAGCCCATAAGGTGTCATGAAACTCTTTCAGCAGATTCAGCTTCGTCGGTTGATCATCCACCACTCTAGCAAACATCCCGTCTCTTCTCTTCGGACGTTTCCACAGATAACCTTCACATAGAAGGTAGCTGTACGCCTTCCGTCTAATCTCTTGAACTCTGCATCACTCCATCCTTCTCTCTTGGATAACAAACTCAGATAAAATCCAATATCACGGAACTTATCCGTGTAGAACTCCTCGTTGAATGGCAGTGGTTCCAAGTCTGAAGTCTGCTGACCAACTTGGCACCAAACGTCTCTCCTCTCTTCATTCTCCACCTCTGCAAACATCTCATCCTCATCTGTATAACGAGCCCTAGACAACATATCTACAACTGGATTGTCCTTCTCTGCTATATGCTTTAGCTCAGGGTTCAGACTCCGGACATAAGCAATCCATCGCAGCATTGCTATGTCTGGTGTATTGCAGTTTGCTATCATACCCAACAAAGGCAAACAATCTGTTTCTAGTATCACACGAGCTCCTATCAAGAACTCTCGATCTATCTTCATAGCAGTAACAGCTCCCCATAACTCACGCTTCACTTGAGGATAGTTACGCTGTCTATCTGTTAAGATTCGAGCTCCAAACCTTGAAACAAACCGCACACCTTCTGCATCTTCTTGACCAACTGCCCATCCAATCGCCTTGGGACTCGTATCAACAGTCAGTACCACAGGTCTCCCGCTCTCGTAGCTAAGTCTCCTTAGTATAGGTGGAGACTTCAGAATCTCCTTCAGCTGCTCCATCGTCTCATGATGTTCTTGCCGTCAAGTAAACCTCCTTCCCTTTCTCAGAAGTGCATACAGAGGCTCGGCAATGTGTGCATAATGAGGAATACTCACACGAAAGAACACACAAGCTCCCAAGAACCGTCGAATCTCAGTGATGTTGGTGCAATCAACTATCCTTGCTATAGCATTTACCTTCTCTGAGTTCGGACGCCTCCCAAAAGTACCACACAAATGACCCACCACCACAATCTCTGACATACCAAAACGAGATTTGGTACCTGATAGAGTGAGGTGTACCTCCTCCAAACGCATCAGAATCTTCTCCACATCTCGAATGTGATCTGCAATGAACTTTCTGCATCCATCAGAAGTCACAGCTTTGTCTTTGTCTTCTACCGGACAGCCTTTCATGGGAATATCATCCAGAAACGGGATAGTGACCTCAAGTACAAACTCTTGTAACACCTTATGCATCATATTCTACATATGGGCTACTGAGTTTGTCGCACCCTGAGGAAGAGTACACATCCGCATCAATCCCAAAGATGTACGCATGGTAGTCAAGTCTCTACTCTCCAAAGCAACCTGAAACTGATCATAACCTGAAAACAGATCTCCAATAGAATAGATTGACCTTCCAGCAAATGTCTCAGCTACTTCATCAACCACAGGTCCTGTTCCAACGTTTCGAATCGTGATGTTGTTGGCAGGCTGCAAGTCTTGGATGAAGCGCAGAGCTCCTGTCTTCTTAGGTACAGTGAACCATCGGCTAGAGTACGGAGCCATAGATGGTTCAAGAATACCCATCTGCATCCTCTCCTTCAGTAACTCAATCACCTTCGGTAGCAAGGCACGAGGGACTGGAATCGGCTTCAAGTCCCAAGGTACGTGAGGAACAGTGAAGATAACCATCGGAGCTATCACACTAGGATCCACACAACCTATCTCCTCAGCCGAGAAAGAAAATGCCTTACCATGGCTAACTATCATCTGTTCAAAAGCTCGTTTCTCCTCTTCAGTCAAGAAGCCACCCCCTCCTATCTGGAGCTGCTCGAGTGTCTCTTGAGTAAACTTGTGTCCTACTTGTGTAGGATCTCTAAGCAGGGGCTCAGCAGCCGCTAACTCCATCTGTTGCTGAGAATCAACAGGTAATTGGGTCGCCACAGGTCTCACCTTCCTCGCTACAGCTTTATACTTGGCATGTACTTCCGCTTCCTGCCGAGAGCCACACCAACAGACTGCATCCTTCCATCCATTCTCCAGTCTCGGATGAGGAAGATATCGCAAGTATGATATAATCTCCTCATAGATTCACGAGAATGGATGGGGATCACCACCCTATCTCCCATCTGCTCTATCAACTTATCTACATTATCCAACCAACGAACAAAAGATTGTACACCTACAAACTCCTCATAAACACCAGAAATCATCTCATCTTCCTTCATAACTCCTGTACAACGCAGATTTGCTGCACACCTCTCCATCTGCCTTCTACTCTTCTCAGTCAAATCCTCTATCCGCGTGAACTCACTCCAATCATCAGAACTGAAAGCCATCAAACCAGATTTCCAACTATATACAGTGCAACTACTTTCTGAATCTTGAGCAGCCTCTCCAACCTCCTGTGATCCCTCAGGCTGCTCAAGTGGGATCATAGTAGCAGTAGATCCATCACTCTCGCTATCCCGTCCTACGAGAGTGATTTCTGAAAACCCTTACTCCTACAGATAGGAAAATCCCTCAAGGTATGACGGTTTCGTTTAGGGTTCGTACGAACGGTCAGAAACTGCACAAAACGTCTATCATCTGGACTACGGATCCTAGCATAATGAGATCCATCATCCATCACCTTGGTCTCCATTCGAACCGCAGTGATATAAGGCTGACCAAGAATCACAAGATATGAAGCAGAAGATTGCACGAAGAAACGTTGATCCACATCCACATCACCTATCTTCACCTTCACGTTAGGACAAGCGCCGTATAACTCATCCTTCTGGTTGTTTGCAGCTCGTAGCACCCAACCATGGTTCAGCTCGATAGACCACTGACCTCTCTCGTACACCTCCCGTGACATGATGTTGATCTCAGATCTCTGAGGTCTTAACTTCACTCAGAGAGACTAACGCCTGACAGAGAAGTGAATCATTTACTAGGTGAAATGATTCACATCACGACACCGCACTTGCAGAACCTCCTGGTCACGCTACTGTAAACGCGCTTGCAACTCCTGGTTGCTCTTCCTCAGCTGCGCTAACTCCTTGGCAGAAGCGGCTGCTTCCACCTTGTACTTCGCTGTGAGCTTCTCCGTGGTGCGGAGGTTTGCTTCCAGCGCTTCTACCTTCTTCTAGCCTTCTTTCTGCTACATCAAGGTGCGCAGATTGAATCCAGGCTGTAGTGGCTTCTCTTGAGCCTTCGCTCTCTTCTCCAGCAACTCCATAGCTGGCTGGATCTCTGAGTGGAAGAAGACACTGAACCCTCCAGTCTTCTTCCTGCGGAAGACAAGTTCATCTCCACAATCTGATCGGAGGTGTCGACCTTGTCTTCCCGAGACAAGGATGCCTCTTCCACCACTATGGTCTTCTGCTTCTGCGCGCGAGAAGAAGCTACTCTTCTCATCTTCCGAGGTGGAAGATCTCTCCTCAGGACAAAAGCGGTCCTCTTTACTGCGCTTCCTGGGAAGACTCCCGGAACAGCTTTTGATTCAATATCTTTCTCGGAAGACCTCCCGAAGCCAGGCTTCCCTTCACTGATCTCACCTGTCTTCTGCTTCCTACACGCAATCTATTCTCACAACAGACTCAAGACATTTGCACTCTGTTCTTCTGACTTCTCACCTCTCATACACACTCAGAAGAAGCTTGCCGCATGATGGGAAGACATGACCCTCGACCATTCTCTCCAGATTCTGCTAGCAAGACTTCTCACAACTCTCTTCTAAGTTCGGGAAGAAGAAGGAATAGGCTGCTATGGGTCAGACAGAAGAGATCCGTAACGAACCCTCACGTCTTCTCACGCATTCTGCCAGCCTTTCCAATCTTCTAGTCTCTCTAGTAAGATGTGGATTTGAGAAGCTTGGAAGATCGGGAGCCACAGGCCTAGTTCCCGACTTCCAACTTCTCAAAATAACAAACAACTCCCCAAGCCACTCGGGATTCGTATCAAACCTCTCTTAACACAAAAGCAAATCCAATTCACTTCTCGATACGAATTGCATACAGTCGTCTTCCGAAGACAGTCAGGGTTCTGAAACGTCTTCCGAAGAGGTTCAGGTTTCAGAAGCGTCTTCCGAAGATGTTCAGATCTTCCGAAGCGTCTTCTGTTCAAGATTTCGGGAATAGAGGGATGGTGGGGTAGAGAAATTGATAGATGTAATCTCTAATTTGAGAACGATGACCAGGGAAGCTCGAATTGCACTCGGGAAGAAGCAAGAAGAAGACTGTCGGAAATTGGGCAGCGCTTCCGCGCCCAATGTCTCAGAAGGAAAAATGTGGGGAGGGAATCAATCGATCGGGTTGTCTGCAAACAACTAGGGAAGCGCGGGGGATACCAAACAAGAGACGAGAAGCAATGGGAAGGAAAGAAAACATGGGAAGAACCTCTACAGTCTTATGTCTTCTTCCCGGCCTTCCTTCAGTCTTCTACGCACTTACGACTTCGACCTCAGCTCCAATGCGACCCCACTAAGCTGCTGCTACTACCAATGTCTTGCCACTCCTCAATCGAATAAGGTTCTTCCTCTGATTCCTCGCAGCTATCCTTCAATGTCTGCTTCCGAGAGTCTTCAGAAGACTCCTTCAGCTCGATGTGCTTCCTACCTTCAGCGATTCGCCTTTGCCCTTTTCTCTAGCTACGAATCAATCTTGACTCTGCTCAATTTCACTCTGCTGGTCTTCACTCAACTCGATCACCTTCAATTCGATCGTCTAGGTCCAAAACAATCTCTCGATGCGAGAAGCGGGTAAGGTTCTGTGCTAATGCGCTTCCTTCGCATCTTCTCGTGCAGTTTAGGGGTTCGCAACCTAGATGACCTACTTGACCTACCTAACCTACTCGGTGTTATCTGGTCGGTACACCTACTTCTTTACTTGGAAATACGTGGTTAGGCTTCCGTGGTTGCCGTCTTCTGGAAGATACTTGTCTTCCATCTTCCGTCTTTCGCGGTCTTTTGTCTTCCGCCGTCTTCCATCTTCGGAAGACACAACCGAGAAGACGCTTCCCGGAAGACGATCGTCTTCTGAAGAAGTCAACTTATTATTTTTAAAAGATCGTAAGATCATCTTCCTTCTAAGGAAGCCGTAATCTTAAGTAACAAAGCTTCTTCAGTTATGCAAACAAGTTATTAACCTTAAAAATTTCAAAAATTCGTGAATCTTGTAAATTGTGGACACCACAAGAAAAGATCTTCGACCTCGGAAGATGAGAAGAGTAGTGTCTTCCCGTGCGTAGAAGCAGAAGGCCACAGTGGTGGAAGAGGCATCCTTGTCTCTGGAAGATAAGAACGACGTCTCCGATCGATTCGTGGAGATGAACATGTCTTCTACGAGAAGAAGGTTGGAGGAATTCAGCGCCTTCTTCCAGTCCGAGATCTATCAGCCATGGAGTTGGCAGAGAAGCGTGCGATGGCTTAGGAGAAGTCAGTGCGACCTGGATTCGATCTGCGCACACTGATGCAGATAGACACACGCTGGAAGTCAACCTCCGCACCACGGAGAAGCTTGCAGCAAAGTACAAGGCGGAAGCAGCTACTTCTGCTAAGGAGTTAGCGCAGTTAAGGAAGAGCAACCAGGAGTTGCAGGCACGTCTACAGCACCGTGACCAAGAGGTTTTGTGGATCAAGGATAAGATCACCTCTCTCGCATAAGAGAAGACGACATGGATAGCACTGCCGGAAGCCGCGGAAGCACAGGCCGCAGCAGAGAAGAAGTAGCGGGAAGAAGCAGAAGCCCGAGCAAAGGGACTTATGACGCAGACGGTGGAAGCACTTCGTAAGAAGTTCAACTTCACCGCGGGTAGAAAGCTTCTCACCTTAGCTAGGGAGTGGAATGACGATTCCAGGACGATGTTAGTGGAGTGCAAGGAGAGCATGTTCTGCTACCTAGATCGGCAGATTGAGAACTTCAAGACGCTTTACGATCTTCCCTCGATTCTACAACCAGCAGCTACATCTTCCCATGCTCCAAGATCAGCGATCAGGAAAGATTTGGAGAAGGAAGAGTTTGACCTCGCTGTCCACTTGGTAGTGACAGCGCTGGAAGCCGAGAAGACTCCAGAAGAAGCCCGGGAAGACAAAGTGTCTTTTGGAAGACAGGAAGCAGAGTTGTCTTCCCAGGTGTTTCGAGTGGAGGAGGTGACTTCCTCTGACCATTGTGAGCTCGCCTCAGCTCCGGGTGTCGAACCAGTGCCGCACAAGAGCGAGGAAGCACAAGTGGACTCGACTTCCCAGAAGACACTTTTGTCTTCGGAAGCCGCACCAAAAGTCCACATCAGCGATATCGAGGATGAGGCCATCTCAGCCACATCTAGGGTACCAGCAGGGCTTCCCACTTTGTCAGAGGTCGATTTAGGAGTTCAGGTAAGAGAGGATCCAGTAGGGATAGCACCCGACGATCAGGAGTATGCAGCAAGTTAAGAAGACAGTTGACTTGCTAATTTTGGTAAGAAGTGAAGTCTATTATTTTAGGGAGGGACAACTCGTCTTGTAATTTTAGACGACTGTTCATGTGGTAGGGTAAGCAATGGTTGGAGCAGAAAGTAAATTTCCTAACTAAGTAGAGAGCCAACTGCATGTGAGGTGGTGGCCTTCTGACAACGCCCCATTTTCTTTGACTGCGAGTGAGGATTGGAGGGGAACTCCCTCCTGCGACTCAAGTGCAGAAGTATAAAGTAGAACACATAGTAGGATTTGAAGCACACACATTACACACAGTGCGTAGGCACATGTTACATACGCAGAATACACTACGCCTGTTGCTAGAGACATATGAATAGATTTTGAAGTACACAAGAGGGATCTGTATTCTCGCTTCCAACAGTGGATCGAAGATGTAGACAGCAGTAGTGGACAACCTAGAACAGAAGCGACATCATCGTGTAGTCCTATTTCTAAGCTGGTGTGTCGAGGGGTAGGAACAGGAAGTGGATGGAGTGAGCTTCCAGAAACCAATGTATCTTCTTCTCGGGAAATTGATTTTGGATTTCATTACAAAAGCTTTGTCTGTGTCTTCTGAGTAGTGGGTTTCTTTGAATTCACACCCAATTGTGCATTAGAAGCCTTTTTCTTGAGTGGCGATGATTGTTAGAAGTTGTGCAGAGTCGAAGCTTATCTCATCCAGTGGAGCACTTCGGATCTCCGTACGGACTGACATAGGGGAGTTTGGTCTCTGACATCAGACTAGTCGAAGCAACGACAGAAGAAGAAAGAAGTCTTCTTTCCACAGCAAAAGACGACATCCTCGAGTAGAAGACTATGTAATTGTAAGTCAATTTGTGGTCTTCTTCCCCAAATTATTACAAGCAGGGATGGCTTATTAGTCAAGATCCGGACTAGAAGCCTGTCGGAGTCTTAATTTCTCATTTTCATCTTGTTTCCTCTTGTTTGGATTTTCTCTTCTTCTCCATCTTCTCTCATCTTCCCATCTTCTTATCTTCTTCTAGTGAGCTTCCGAGACTTCTATTGAGTTTCCGTGAAGGTGAATGTTGTTGTAGTGCTGCAGGAAGACCGTTTCCATAGGCAGAAACTTGAGAAGGCTACAGGCGTATACACCCTGTGATTGATCTAACCCCGTTGGAAATTGGAAGAGCAATGTGTGATAGACAGTACTAATCTGACGTCTACGAAGCAAGAGTAGTCTTCTGGAGGTGTGAGAAGCCGAATTGAACTCCCAGAAGCTGAGAATTACTTCGGGAAGACTAACGTGGGAAGACAGGAAGCCGTGACTTAGAACTAGGAAGTGTTTTCCCGAGTTTCCCAGTAGATATCTATGCGATATTTTAGGTTCCACTGTTTAGGTCCTGTGACGACCTATGTTACACATAGGAAGTTTGTCTATTAGTAAAGTGTTTAAGTTCTAACTAAGTGTTGAGAATGTTTATTTGCTGCCAAAGTACTTTTAGGAGATATCAAGTTAGTCATGACTAGCTAAAAGTTAGTTATGGTTAAACTTAGCTGTACTTTTGGCAGAATTCAGATATTTGCTAAAGAGTGAGCACTACTATCTGTCATCTTGTCTAAAAGGTAGCAAGGAGGTGGAAAGTATCCCTTATCTCCTTTTTGACTTGATATTAGTGGTTGGATTAAAGTTGTGGACTTTGTGGGCATTAAAAACAAGAAGAGATTCCACATGTTTCCTTTTTAGTGGGTCCTAGTGTAGAGAGGGGGTGGAAATTCGAGATTCCTTGAGAATATTCCAGAATCCTTCTAGAAGTTGTTGACTTTGAAGGAATAAGCCCATGTGAAAAGGTAAAAAGCCCATGTGATTAATGCTTTTACCTTAAGTAATATCTTAGTAAAACCCGGTAAAAGTAGTTACGGCTGAGTTATCGGGGGTACCAAAGTAAAAACCTAGAATGTATAAATAGAGGAGTAGAGAAGAGCTCCTCATCCTTGTTTTCACATTGTCGTAATGACAACTTGAGTAATATAGAGAGTGTGAGATATTTTTAGCATGTGAGAACTTGAGAGACGTCGTTAGAATGGAGGATTTTAGTTGATGTGTTTAAGGAGATTTTTAGTTGATAAGTTTGTGGGTGTATGAATGAGTGAACTCAGCGTTTTCCCTTCAAGTTCATGGTGTGCTTCCATCAAAGCCATCAGAGGTGACCCCTGAGTGAGAGACAGGCCCGCATGTTGCAGATTCGTGGATGACGATCGTGGAGGTTGAGAGATCAGGGGGGGGTAGTTGATCGATAGGACCACGGAGGGTTTACATTTTTGGTTCCGTTGCCGAGACCTCACTTGAAGGGATCGTTGAATGATGTTTAGAGTTCAGTTCTATATTCGACAAAAGGAGATTATGAGAGAGCACATGGAGAGAACGTTGGGAGGAGAGAGAGCTAACGCGATGTTAGCAACGTTAGAACCTTTCGTGTATCCCGTAGTGATATATGACGCGTTCGAAGTTATTCTTTACATCTTGTTCACTTAGAAAGGGTTTGAGGAGAGTTGAAAGAGGGTGCAACAAGAGTTGTAGAGAAAGGAGGAGAGAAAAGTTATTAGAGGAGATAAATTTGTGAGTTTAGAAATTCTGCTCTCTGGAAAATTTGTACAGTCGCTGTCAACTTTTCTGTGAATTTTCTTTTCTTGTGAAACTTTCTAGTGTTTTAGATTGGCTGATAACCTATCTGAGACAAAAGAAATCATAGGAAAAGGTGGTCTAGATAGGGAGCAATGAATTTTCAAAGTTGAGGGGGTCTATTCGTGAGAGTTGAAGAATTCTATTATCTGGAAAAAATTTACAGTCATTGTCAGATTTTCTGTGAATTTTATTTTCCTGAGAAACTTTCCAGTGTTTTAGAGTGGCTGATAAGCTATCCAGGACAAAAGAAATCATGAAAAGATGAGGTCTGAAGAGGGAGAAAGAATTTTTCAAAGTGGAGGGGGTTGACAACCATGAGAGAAGTGAAAATATACAAATTTCAGTTCTCTGAAAATTTGTACAGTCATCACCATCTCTTCTGATTAGGGAAGTTTCTGTTGAAACTTCATGATTTAGTAGCTTGGAGGTTGAGCTACTGGAGACCACAAAAATCTTGGAGAGATCTCTTACCAACTAAGAGATATACGTTTCGGCCTACAAGGAGGTCTTGAAGATACTTCATGGGGAATCCAGTTCGAATGACGAGGTGGAAGAAGAGACGTTTAGGAGTTCGAACAGAGACGGAGAAGCCCCCGTTAAGTATAGATGAGTTACGAACCCGCATCTATAGCACTTGGGGTGCCCTCTTTACCCTATACGAAGAAGCTTCTGCGACCATTGGCACAGATTTGAAGAAAGCCGAGTTTAAAGCATCATTCACGGTGGAGGCCACGAATGCTCCTGGTGAAGTAGAGTTGGATCCTTACAAGAGTGAGTTCAAGATGTCTGTTGTGATTAGTATAAACGATGGTGAGGAGGATCATATCTTCGATAGTTAATTAGATTTTATTTCGTGTATAGCATGTATAATACACGATTTCCAATATAAAGCTCGGTAGAGTTAAGAAAGAGATGTAGAACTATTTTCCTCTATGATATTTTGTCCACTTAATGGTTGAGAAGGTGCAACATGAGTGGAAATTCAAAAGATTGGAAAGTTAGACTTAGAAACCTTCCTCAAAGTTTAGATGTCATAGTAAGTGTCGGAGAAAATTCGAGAGAGATTATCGTCGAGTTTGAAAACCCTAGTACTAAACCTCAAGTAGAATCTCCGAGGAGAAGAGTAGAAACCGACTTGTGGTGTTATTTCTGTAGAGGGTTGGGACACAAAGTAGTGAATTGTCCAACTAGAATCAGAACCGAGAGAGCTAAAGGGAAGCGAGAGTTTACTGATTTAAGTCTTCGAGTGGGTCCATCGTCACCAGCGCCAATTCATCTTCTAGGCGAAGATCCTTGTCCAAGTTGTGGAGTGGGTGATCTACCAAGAGGACACAAGTGCATCGATGTGGCCGCCCTACTTACGTCAGTAGTCGAGAAGTTGGACGAGACTCAAAGAGCTGAGACGGAGAAGTTGTCGACTTCAAAAGAGGACTCAGCTGAGTTGTGATGGAGATCGTCATTCGGATGGTGGAGAAGACGGTGATGCGACTCAGACTCATGATTACCTTGAGAGAAGAGATGGCACAAGAGGTGTTGTTACAACCATTTCCTTTCATTTTACCTATGGTAGATTATTCGCGAATGGAATTGGTGATGTTCGTACTCTTTTAGCAAGTAGTTATTGCACAAAAATTAGAAGGGTAGAAAGAATAGTTACAAGATGGGGAAGTTACCAGTGTTTCATGGGAAGGACAATGAAGATGTAGAACCATTTGTACGAGACTTCAAAAGGGGTTGCATCGGAAACAACGTGAGAAGGAAAAAAGAATGGGTGTTGTTACTGCCGGAGTTTTTAGAAGATTTTGCTCTTACGTGGTATGAAGACCGAGTGAAGAGCCAGACACCTGGTGCAGTTGAGGACACATGGGAGACGTTGAGTAATGCACTCATCGAAGAATTTCTTCCAGAAGAGAGTTATGAGAAGCTCATGGTGGAGCTTACTGATTTGAAGCAACGGGACGACGAGAAAGTTCGGCAATATGCCGAAAGGGTGGATAAGTTGGAGCAACGGTTTCGGACGGTCCTACGGAAGAGTGGAGACAATGTGGAGTTAACGATGGTGGGGATTGGAGCAGTGTTGACTAAGAACTTGGTGGGAGGGTTGAGGCCTTCAATTCGAACCCAAGTGAGGTACGAGAAGCCAGCAACCAAAGCGGAGGCCATCAAGATAGCGACAAATATGGAAGAGAGTTTGGATGAAGGAGATATCATCCAACCTCATCATGCTGCTCTGGTGTCAACTCCGACTCCTGGTGTAGTCACAACGATCGCACGTGCACCATCACAATTGATGATTGCTTCAACGTCAGCTCCTACTCCAACGGTGGTGCCAAGACCGTTTGTCCCAACAACGATGTCTACTGCCACCTCTGATTTTCATGCCGAGCTGAAGAGCATCACCGATACTCTTGCGGATCTCAAGATAAACGTGGTGCAGTTACGAGAATGGAGGAACAAAGGTGGAGGAGGAGGTCAAAGAGGTTACTACAACTATCCCAACCGAGGAAATCAAGGTAACTTTGGAGGCAACCAAGGTAACTTTGGAGGAATCACTTGTTGGACGTGTGGAGGTTCTCATTTCCAGCGAAATTGTCCTAACAACGGAGCAAGAGGTGCCGAAGCTGTCAGAATGAATGTGGGTGGAGGAAATCCATCACAAGGACGAGACAAGGGGGTGACTACTATCGATGTTGTGCGAGATCTCATCTACGAGAAAGGAGAGAGTTCAAACTCTTCTCATGCACCGGTGGAGCTTTTAGCTCAAGAAACGAAAAGAACTCGATTTTCTGATGAACCGGTTTTCATGGAGGAGTCAGCAAGTAGAAGTACTCGTTCGAGTAATATTTCGAGTACACCAAGGGAGCCAAGAAGGAAGCTGGGGATGGCGGATTTCACCATTTCATCTTCCCAAGCGGGATATGATGTGGTTGAAGATGTGGGTGCTCAGAAAGCCAACATCACTGTTGGACAACTGATCGCACTTATCCCAGCTTACGAAGGGAACTCAGAGGAGGACTGAGTTCTAAGAGAAGCAAGAAGAAGAAACCTAAGAGCAAGACATCAAAGTCAGTGAGAGTTGGTGTGGTGGATGTGCATGCTTCAGAGGTATGCACTATGGCTTCAAAGATTGAAGTCCGGTTGAATGGTCACTACGTCTCTGACGTATTGGTGGACGGAGGGTCGACTGTAAACGCCATATCGGAGAGGTTGATGAAGAAGTTGAGGATGGAACCAACTCGTCCGGCTAGCATTGTCGTGGGGATGGCTAACAAGCAACGGGTAAGACCTCTTGGCGTGTTAGAGAAGGTGGTCGTGTTTGTGATAGGGAGTTCAAACATTGATGTCCTTTCAAGTGTTAAAGGACTCTAGTTATGATTTGCTCCTAGGTAGGCCTTGGTTGAGAGCTGTGCACACCACGGATAGGTGGCACAAGGGATACTTACGGATTGGGCCTAGAGAGTGGTACAGCTTTGGTGATGGTTATAGTGGGTATAACCAGATCAAGATAGCACAGGAGTACCAACAGTTGACTACTTTCACTACTCCTTGGGGAACATTTGCATTTCGGGCGATGCCATTTGGACTGTGTAATGCTCCGGTCACGTTTCAAAGGTTCATGAACAAGGTGTTTGAACCATTCATAGGGAAGTTTGTTCGGGATTTCATTGACGATTTTTGTGTGTACGGAAGAAAAGAGGACCAATTTGATCATGTGATCAAAGTTTTGCAGCGGTTGGAGCAAGCCAACGCTTCTCTAAATCCAGAGAAGTGCATCTTTGGCTGCGAAGAAGGTCTGCTGTTAGGGCACATCATTTCCAAGAATGGGATTGCGGTAGATCGTGAGAAGGTGAAGAAGATTATGGATCTTCCATTTCCGATCAACTTGACAAAGTTGAGGCAGTTTCTTGGCATGGTTGGATATTATCGTAGGTTTGTCTTTTCCTTCTCAAACAAAGCAATAGCTTTGACTATGTACATGAAGAAGGGAGTTGATTTTGACTTGATAGTGCATGATCAGAAGGCAAAGGAAGCATTTGAGGAGCTGAAAAAGGCATTAGTGACAGCTCCTATACTTGCTAAACCTGAGTGGAGTAAAGCATTTATTCTGTATACGGATGCCTCCAATGTAGCAATCGGATGTACATTAAGTCAGCTAGATGGAGATGGGCATGATCATCCTATAGCTTATGCTAGTAGGCAGATGGTTCCAGCGGAGAAGAATTACTCCGTGACTGAACGAGAAGGATTAGCGGTGATCTTTGGATTGAAGAAATTTCGACACTACTTGCTAGGAGGGAAATTTTCCATAGTCACAGATCACAAGGCTTTAAAGTATATCTTTAATAAGCCTAATGCCGAAGGTCGTATTGCTCGTTGGAAGATCCTTCTAACAGAATACGATTATGTGATCGAAGATAGACCAGGGAAAAAACATGCGAATGCTGATCTTTTGTCGAGGGCTTATGATGATGAGGGAGAAGAACCATTTGATGATTCGTTTCCAGACGAGCATCTGATGACCATCACAAGCATTGAGGAGATATCGGATGAGTACAAGGAAATCTGGAGTTTCCTTGCAGATGGCTCTTTTCCAGAAGGTATGCATACCCGAGAACGTAACGCGTTGATCAAGAGATGCAAACCTTACACCATGGTGGAGAGAATTCTATTTCATCAAGGAGCAGATGGCTTACTAAGGAGAGCAGTTGGTCAGAAGGAGGCGTTCAAGCTTATGCACGAGTTTCACGATGGTACTGTTTGCGGAGGTCACTTTGTCGGTAAGATAACAGCTTTCAAGATTTTGGATGCGGGTTATCATTGGAGAGGGATTTTCAAGGAGTGTTTAGACTATTGCAAAACTTGCGACGTATGTCAAGCATTTGCTCTGAAGTCTACTAGAACACCTCCGTTAAGATCAATTCCAATATTAGGACCATTTGAGAAGTGGGGTATTGACTTTGTAGGTCCTCTCAATAAGACACCTCGAGGCAATAGATACATTGTAGTCGCCACTGACTATTGTACCAAGTGGGTAGAGGCTAGACCTTTGAGAGAGACCAATGAAACAGAAGTCGGTAGATTCTTATGGGAGAGGATCATCACAAGATTTGGATGTCCGTTAGAGTTGGTCTCGGATAGAGGAGGAGAGTTTGTAGGGAGCATGACTACTGCTATGCTACAACACTTTTCTATCAAGGCACGAGTAACGACCTCATACAAACCAAATGCCAATGGTCTTGCGGAGAAGACCAATCTTACACTTTGTATGATGCTCGCCAAAGATGCTGGTGTTGAGACTGCGAAACATACTTGGGATAAGAGACTACATGCCATCTTATGAGAGTACCGAATGACAACAAAGACTTCTACTGGGTATTCTTCATTTCGATTGGTTTATGGAGTGGAGTCCAAGTTGCCGATCCAATTCGAATTGGATACTTTTCAAACCATTCAACGAAAGTTGAAGAGGTCGAGGCGAGAAGACGTGGTCAAGTCAAGAAGAGAGCAACTCATGGAGTTGGAAGAGACCCGAGCGGTAGCAATGATCCGGATGGAACGAGCTCAGGCGTATCAAAAGAAGAATTACGACAAACGTTTGGGCAAGGGGGAGCTAAAACCTTTTCAAGTCGGAGATTGGGTTATGTTGTATGATGCTATCAGATTCAAGAGGACTAGGAAGAAGTTTCTTCCGAGATATTTTGGTCCTTTTGTTGTAGATAAGGTGTGGAGCAACTTCACATATGACCCTCAAGAGCTGGGAGGAAGGAGATTCGATCTGGTCAACCATGACAAGTTGAAGTTGTTTCATCGACGGAAGTTCTCTCTTCACTCCGAGGACGGAGCGAAAATTTAGTCCGGGGGTAAAATGTAACGACCTATGTTACACATAGGAAGTTTGTCTATTAGTAAGGTGTTTAGTTCTAACTAAGTGTTGAGAATGTTTATTTGCTGCCAAAGTACTTTTAGGAGATATCAAGTTAGTCATGACTAGCTAAAAGTTAGTTATGGTTAAACTTAGCTGTACTTTTGGCAGAATTCAGATATTTGCTAAAGAGTGAGCACTACTATCTTGTCAACTTGTCTAAAAGGTAGAAAGGAGGTGGAAAGTATCCCTTATCTCCTTTTTGACTTGATATTAGTGGTTGGATTAAAGTTGTGGACTTTGTGGGCATTAAAAACAAGAAGAGATTCTACATGTTTCCTTTTTAGTGGGTCCTAGTGTAGAGGGGGGGTGGAAATTCGAGATTCCTTGAGAATATTCCAGAATCCTTCTAGAAGTTGTTGACTTTGAAGGAATAAGCCCATGTGAAAAGGTAAAAAGCCCATGTGATTAATGCTTTTACCTTAAGTAATATCTTAGTAAAACCCGGTAAAAGTAGTTACGGCTGAGTTACCAGGGGTACCAAAGTAAAAACCTAGAATGTATAAATAGAGGAGTAGAGAAGAGCTCCTCATCCTTGTTTTCACATTGTCGTAATGACAACTTGAGTAATATAGAGAGTGTGGGATATTTTTAGCATGTGAGAACTTGAGAGACGTCGTTAGAATGGAGGATTTTAGTTGATGTGTTTAAGAAGATTTTTAGTTGATAAGTTTGTGGGTGTATGAATGAGTGAACTCAGCATTTTCTCTTCAAGTTCATGGTGTGCTTCCATCAAAGCCATCAGAGGTGACCCCTGAGTGAGAGACAGGCCCGCATGTTGCAGATTCGTGGATGACGATCGTGGAGGTTGAGAGATCGGGGGGGGGGGTAGTTTATCGATAGGACCACGGAGGGTTTACAGTCCAGAGCACCTTCTGAAGGGACTGGAAGTCGTGTGGTTTTGTGAGAAGATGGGATTTCTAAGTAAAATCTGTGTGTTTGTGTGTTTGAACAGATCTTAGAACTTAGAGCAGTGATACTTGTAGTGACGCATGATTTCTTCTTTTGTCCATTTAGTATACAAGATATCGTTCCCACAGAGAATTTGCACAAGTAACACTACTTTAAGCTCTAAGATCTGTTCAAACACACAAACACACGGGTTTTATCTAGAAATCTCATCTTCTCACAAAACCACACGGCTTCCAGACCCTTCAAAAGGTGCTATGGACCTAAACAAACAACTACCACCTAAAATATCACACACTTATCTACAGGGAAGCTCAGGAAATCGCGTCCTGCTTCCAGATCACTTCTTCCAGTCTTCTCAACACAGTCTTTCCGAAGCAATTCTCGGCTTTTGGGGGTTCAACTCGGCTTCTCACACCTCCAGAAGACTGCTCTTGCTTCGTAAAAGTCAAACTAGCAACGTCTGTCGTACATTGCTCTTCCAAGTCCCAACGGGTTAGATAAATCACAGGGTGTATGTCCTGTGTAGCCTTCCCAGGCTTCTGTTTATGGAAACGGTCTTCCTGTAGCACTATAACGACATTCACCTTCATGGAAGCTCAATAGAAGCCTCGAAAGCTCACTAGAAGAAAATAAAAAGATAAGGAAGAAGGAAAAATCCAAACGAGAGAAAAACAAGATGAAAATGAGAAATTAAGACTCCAACAGGCTTCTAGTCCGGATCCTGACTAACAAGCTATCCTTGCTTGTAATAGTTTGGAGAGGAAGACAACAAATTCGCTTACAGTTACATAGTCTTCTCCTTGAGGATGTCGTCTTCTGCTGTGGAAAGAAGGCTTCTTTCTTCTGTTGTCGTTGCTTCGACTACTCCGTCTTCTGGGATCGCTTATTCATAAGACCGTCCGTACGTGGATCCTAAGTGCTCCACTGGATGAGATAAGCTTTGACTCTGCACCGCTTCTAACAATCACCGCCACTCAAAGAGAAAGCTTCTCACGCACAATTGGATGTGAATTCGAGGAAACCCATTGTCCAGAAGACACAGACAAAGCTTCTGCACTCAAATCCAAAATCCATTCTCCGAGAAGAAGACACATTGGTGTTGGGAAGCTCACTCCCTCTACGTCTTGCTCCTACTCCTCGGCACATCAGCTTAGCAACAGGACTACACGAGGATGCCGTTCCATGCTCTAAACTGTCCACTATCTCTATCTACATCTTCGAACCACTGCTGACAGCGAGTATGCAGACCTTTCTGATGTAATCCGAATCTATTCGTATGTCTCTAACATCGGGTGTAGTGTTTATACACTGTGTTCACAATGAGTTTAAATGTGTTAAGTGCGCCTCTCATGTGCCCGAAATCTTACTCTGTCATCCTACTTATGCATCCACCTTAATGCGCAAGGGAGTTCTCCTCCAATCCTCAACTACAACCAGGGAGAGATGGGCGCTGTCAGAAGACTGCCACCCCACATGCAAGAGGTTCCCTTCCTGTTTAGCCATCTACCTTGCTACTCCTACGCTGCCTGCTCTGTCATATGGTCACCTATCTAATATTACATTGAAACTGCCACCTCCTAAGATAACAAGTCCTTAATAACCTTATTAAGTTTGGACAAGTCAACTTGTCTTCTGCGCTTTGCTGCCTACTCTAATTGCTCGGGTGCAATCTCCATCTGATCTGCTCCTACCTGAACTCCTAACTCGACTTCTGATAAGCTGGGAAACTCTGCGAATACCTCGGGTGTTACTGAGGTGGCTTCCTCCTCAACATTCGTGGTTGGCTCGCCTGGTGCTGCTTCGGAAGACTGAAGCGTCTTCAAGGAAGCTGAGTCGACTTGCGCTTCCTCGCTCTTATGAGGCACTAGTTCGATGCTGGGGGCCATGGTGACCTCACAAGGGTCCGGGGAAGTCACCTCCTCCACTCGGAATACCTGGGAAGACAACTCTTCTTCTTGTCTTCCAAAAGACATCTTGTCTTCCAGGACTTCTTCCGTGATCTTCTCGGCTTCCAACGCTGTCACTACCAAGTGGACAGCGAGGTCGAACTCCTCCTTCTCTAAGTCTGATCCGATCGATGATCCTGGGGCTTGGGAAGATGTAGTTGCTAGTGGCGGAATCGAGGAAAGACCGTAAAGCGTCTTCACTCTCTCTATCTACCGATCCAAGTAACGGAACATGCTCTCCTTGCACTCCACTAACATCGCTCTGGACTCATTGTCCCACTCCCTGGCTAGGATAAGAAGCTTCCTATCCGCGGTGAAGTTGAACTTCTTGCGGAGTGCTTCCACTGTTTGAGCTAGCAACCCCTGCGCACGAGCTTCCGCTGCTTCTCGCTGTGTCTTCTCGGCTGCAGTCTGTGCTATTGCGACTTCTCGCAGTGTCTTCCACGTCGTCTTCTCCTTTGCGAGGGTGGTGATCTTACCTCTAATCTGCAGAACCTCTTGATCACGCTTTTGTAAACGCGCCTGCAACTCCTGGTTGCTCTTCCTCAGTTGTGATGACTCCTTGGCAGAAGTGGTTGCTTCCGCCTTGTACTTCGTTGCGAGATTCTCCGTGGTGCGGAGGTTAGCTTCCAGCACTTCTACCTTCTTCTGGTCTTCTTCCTGCCGCATCAGGGTGCGCAGACCGAATCTAAGCTATAGTGGCTTCTCCTGAGCTCCACCAACTCATTAGCTAGTTGGATCTCCGAGTGGAAGAAGACACTGAACTCCTCCAGTCTTCTTTCCGCGGAAGCAGAATCATCTCCACGATCCGGACGGAGGTGTCTTCCTTGTCTTCCAGAGGCAAGGATGTCTCTTCTGCTGCTGTGGCCTTCTGCTTCTACGCGCGAGAAGAAGCTACTCTTCTCATCTTCCGAGGTGAAAGATCCCTCTCCATGACAGAAGAGGTCCTCTTTACTGCGCTTCCTCGCATCGCAGTAGGAGTGTCCATCCAACCTTCGTCTTCTGGAGTCTTCGAAAGACTCCCTGGTGTTGCAGAAGCAGTCTTCTGCGCAGCTCGGGTACTCAGTGGCTCCTCCTGAGAGTCGGACTCCAATCCAGAGTGAATGATCGTGAAGGAGGTGGTCTTCCTAGGCACACTCCTAAGACCCATCTTCCTTGGTGGTGTCGCGTCTTCCGATCCACTGGAGTCGTCTTTTCTCATCAGAAGCGTCTTCTGATGAGTACCGGATCTCATCTGTGGCATCAGAGTGGGAGGAGGAGTCATTGCTGCTGCTCGGTCGTCTTCTTTCGAGGTCTCCTCCTTCGTCTCGTGCTGCCCTGTTGGTCCATACCTCGCCAACTGATCTTCTGTGAGGTCCTCCTTGACCACGTACAGCTAACAGAAGAACGTAGTAAGATGTCCTCCTGCCGGGGTGCCCAAGTACACCAGCTCTGCCTGCACATATGCGTGGAAGAACGCGCCCTAGTTGATGGGTAGTCCTTCCCAAATGGCTTCAAGAATTGCACGTCTTGATCTCTAAGGTACCTCGTCTTTTGCGCTTTCTCCTTGGGAAAGAGGTGAAGGAACAGCTTCGCTAGAAGACGCTTCTGCGGCTCCTGGTAAGCTTCAACCTTCCATCCGTTTCTTCCCTGTCTGTCCTCCAAGAAGAGACAAGTTGTGCTCCCAAGCACATGCCACTTCTCCGAGATCATGGGTAGGATCTTCTTCTCTAACTCGTATCCCTTGTTCTCTGCTTCTGGCCTTTGGAAAGCCTTACGCCACCATTCTGCTGTCCAAGAAGATGGAAACTGCCCAAACCTCCTCCAGAAGACCTTGGTCTGCGAGGTTCTAATCCCACAGGAAGAAGTCGAGACCCAACTCCTTGATGAAGGATTTGGCCTCGGCCAACTCTGTTATCGATAACACCAATCCTCGAGGATGCATCGACATACTTGAAGCTCTGTTGCACTAAGCCACACGTACTTACTGTGAGCCGAAAGCTCAGTCCTTCCCAAGTTCTCACAGTCTAGCTTCCAGTCTCAGAAGACGAATCTAGTCTTTCAGACCACAGCTACTCCATCTTCCGAGATTCTAACAGTGCTTCCTAAGTTCTTCTCGTCTTCCGAGCTATATCTAACCAATCCTAACTAAGCAAGGCATCGCATGTATTCCTAAGAAGACAACTCATCTTGCATTTCATCCTACTTCCTAACAGAAGATACAAGATATGCGAGAAGTAGAGTGTATGAAAAGTTCAGAATATGGTCGTGGGCTCCTGCTGAGACAGTGACCTCCAGGAAGACTCCCGGGACAGCTTCCGATTCAATAACGTTCTCGGAAGACTTCCCGCAGCCAGGCTTCCCTTCATTGATCTCACCTGTCTTTTGCTTCCGACACGCAATCTAACCCCACAACAGACACAAGACATTTACACTCTGTTCTTCCGACTTCTCACCTCTCATACACACTCAGAAGAAGCTTGCTGCACGACGGGAAGACATGACCCTCGACCATTCTCTCCAGATTATGCCAACAAGACTTCTCACATCTCTCTTCTAAGTTCGGGAAGAAGGAATAGACTGCTATGGGTCGGACAGAAGAGACCCGTTGTCGTGTTGTGGTTCGGCTCCTGTGTGAAATTCCTGTGTAACCTATGTTGTGTTTCTTTTCTGTGTTTCGTGAATCGTATCGCGTAACTCGTCGAACGGTGTGATGAGTGTCACGTTTGTGATTATCTGTTTAAGTGATCGCACGGTAGAGAAACGTGCCAAGTCATCGATTTGTGTGCGTTCACTTTAGTGGTCCTTGTCGCCGCAATTGTGTATAAAATGATGGGTCGAAGGTTCATACGACATTCTCTCTCAGCGGGTGATTCGTAAGGGTTCTCGGTGGTCTGCATGGAGGAGTGAAGAACTACAGGAGTGGTGGTTATGGACGGAGGTGTGTTACCGGCTCCGGATCTTCCTTTCCCGAATCCGTTTCACATCAAGCTTCATTGCATCCACCGCGATCACTTTCGACAGTGGTTAGTTGCATACTTTGACGATGAATTCATGGGAAGAATGATGGAGTTACAGCTTCTGGTGATCCTTCCGATCGTAACATACGGAGAGACTTGGGATATGAGAGTGTACATTTTGTTGTGAGGAACAATAGATCTCAACTATCCATCGAACGTTCCTTTCAACCTTTGGGTCGATGTCCGGTGCCATTGCAGACCAAAGATCAATCATGGGGCTTGGATCGTGAGAAACTTCGAGCAAGAATATTACAATCGAATGATAGCTTCACCATTTCCTTTTGTCGTAGCTTTTATTGTAGAACGTTTCCAGGTTGTAATATTGACGTTGTATTAGTCTACGACTCACTGGTTTCATTCTGGTTGAGCGCTTCTGTGTAGTTACGGACCGCAAAGAATCCTTCGACATGTCTCAAGGATTTTCTGAAGTCTTAGAGTCTTGTTGATGTCTTGTGTCTCCTTGGGAGTAAAAATTCGTTCTAGAGGAAAAAGTTGAGTGGAGAAAAGACAAAAGTAAAGATCTTTTTGCTCTTATTGGTCCACTTTTGGACCAATGGTGTTCTAGCTGATCCTCGCGACGTTTCTGTGGTTTCTGGAGGCTTCGGAGGGCCATTCGCGAAACGAAGGATATGGTTAGAGAGCTCTCGATCGGGGCTACAATCTAGGCTGAAGAATCGGTCGATTTGATGGAAGTATGAGCGCGTTATGATCGATTGAGTGGAGGGGGGTGCAATTCGGACCTACCGCTACATTTCTGGTTGTTCCGAGAGACTCGCAAAGAGTTTTGAGGAGCTGTGTGTTGGGTTGAAGAGCTGACGGCGTGCTGGTCATTTTGATATCAATTTCGTCAGGTTCTTGATCGATTTGGATTCTGAACCGACCGATTGAAGTTGAGAAGTGCAGACAGGATAAGGCGGGGATAGCGAACTGTGATAGCCATGGATAGTTTGCTATTGCTTAAGTTCTGAGTCGAATTTCTGAGTGAAACTTTCCAGGATTGAAGCATGTCTTATCACTAAGATACTTGGGAAGTTTCACCTCAAATGGTCGAGTAGTTTGTTCAGAATCTTGGATCAAATGTACCTGGGTCTGTAAAGCTCTGAAGTTAGCATAGATTACGGTTTGATCCATATCTGAGAATTGGTTTAAGATTTGACTTGAAAATTGTTCAGGGTAGGAGTGAAGGGTCCAATCAAGCTTCCTGTGAAGTTTGATCATCATTGGTCGACTGGTTTGGGAGGACTGAGGTCTCAAAGTTCAAAGATACTTCTGTTATTAGCAATTTCGGGTTTTTCGGTATCATCTATGATCATTTTGGTCATTTTTGATCAATTTGGAGAGGACTTGTTGCTGAAACTGCCACGCCTGCATACAACTCGACATTGGAGGGTGTGGGGCTGATTTCAGCTCTTGGTGATGAAGGAGAACGGAGTCGTCATGAATCTTAAGCCGCTGTTTGGGTTCTCGGAGCTGTCAGGTATTACCGCTGTTGGTGCTATATTGAGATCTAAGTAGTGCCTTGAAGCATGCATGTTTTACCTTGCTGGAATGCTTGATAGGCCAGGGTGAATAGCAAGTTGTATCGATACTCTATCAAGTTGATTGAGTGATCTTATAGCATCTTCTGGTTGTACTATGAAGTTGTGATAGTTGGATTGATGGGCAGTTAGCGTCGCTGGAGAGCTATTTCAGAAGTCATGCTTCCAGTGATATAGAGGAATAACTTCAGTTAGATAGTACAGAGCTGAGTACTTTTAGTTAGAGTACAAAGATCTGTTTGTAACACAAGTTTATGCAACCTATACGTAACCTTGGATCTAGCAAGCTGTAAACTTGAGCCGAGCAGATACAAGGTCACTCGGGCTAGAAGAGTAGATAGTGAAACATTTGAGTGGAAACATCCAGATCTAGATCCAACCTTGTCAATCCACATACCTTTGCACAGCCATATACCTAGTGTATTCCTAGACAGAAAACACGTTATACGATATCGTAAAGGACCCTCACGTCTTCTCGCGCATTCTGCCAGCCTTTCCAGTCTTCTAGTCTCTCTAGGAAGATGTGGATTTGAGAAGCTTGGAAGATCGGGAGACACAGGCTTGGTTCCCAACTTTCAGCTTCTCGAAACAACAAACAACTCACCAAGTCACTCAAGATTCGTACCAAGTCTCTCTTAACACAAAAGCAAATCCAATCCACTCTTGATACGAATTACACACAGTCGTCTTCCGAAGACTTCAGACATCAGAGCGTCTTCCGAAGATGTTCAGATTTCAGAAGCGTTTTCTGAAGATGTTCAGATCTTCCGAAGCGTCTTCTGTCCAGAGATTCAGGAATAGAGGTGCGGTAGGGTAGAGAAATTGATAGCTGCGGGATCGAATTTGAGAACGATGGACAGGGAAGCTCGATTATTATTCGGGAAGAAGCGAGAAGATGACTGTCAAAAATTGAGCACCGCTTCCGCGCCCAATTTCACAGAAGGAAAATGTGGGATGGAGAAGCGATCGATGGGTTTCCTACAAACAACCGGGGAGGCGCGAGGGATACTAAACAAGAGGTGAGAAGCGGTGGGAAGAGAAGAGAACATGGGAAGAACCTCAAACAATCTTCTGCCTGCTTCTTGTAGTGCCTTCAGTCTTCTGGGTGCTTTTGGCTCCACCTCAGCTCCAATGCGACTCCACAGAGCTGCTTCTACCGTCAATGTCCTACTGCTTCTCAGTCGATCAAGGCTCTACCTCAGATTCTTTTCAATCGCCCTTCAATGTCTGCTTTCAAGAATCTACAGGAGACTCCTTCAGCTCGATGATGCTTCCTACTCTCAGAAATTTGTCCTTGCTTTCTCTCTAGCTGCAATTTGATCCTAGCTGACCTCGATTTCACTCTGCTGACCCTCCTCACTCAATTCGGTTTCTCCTAATTCAATGCGGCACCTCCTAACTCGATCTTTTGTGCTAATGTCTTCGATGCGAGAAGCAGGTGATGATTCTGTGCTAATGCGCTTCTCTCGTATCTTCTCACGCAGTTAGGAGTTCTTCGACCTAACTCACCTACCTACTACCTTGGGCTACCTGGTAGGTACACCTACCATCCTACTAGGTGGTGCGCAGTTAGACCTTTGTAGTCGCTCTCGCTGCACTGTCACTGTCTTCTGAAAGACACGCGTCTTCCGTCTTTCGTTGTCGCGCTACTTGGCGGCTACATGTTATATTTCTACTCCGACGCTTGAGTTTAGTAGTTCTAGAAGTTAGCTTATATTACTTCTAGTCGTTTATGTATATGTTTGACACCTTTGCATACGGTGTTAACATTATTTTGAGTCTTAGTAGGTTGATTACCATGTTGATAGGCTTAAGCTCATGGGTTGTATTTGCGTGTCGTCCATGCACGCTTTCTAGCTGATTTAAGTTATTTTTCGGGGTTGCGTGTCGTTTTAAGTAATTTAAGTTTTACGCTGGCGCTCTAGGGGGCTTGACGTGGTAGCCTATGAGTAAAACTAAGTTGCCACGTGGTTTAGGGTACTAAAGGACAACCAAGTGGAGCTATGAACTCCCATTGGTCCGTTTTTGTCTTTTGTTAAACTCTAAATTTAGAAACAAAGCTCTAGAGTGGAGTTCGAGCATTTGGTGAGGGATCTTCGAAATCTGAGAGCACAGGGAGAGAGGTCTCGTCATGCCAAGCACTTCCAGTGAAAATTTTGATCGATTTGAGTCAATAAAGACGGAGTTATGAGCAATTGAAGTTCGGATTGTGCTAGAATTGAATCATTTTGGTTGAATTTAGGGTTTTCAGTGTCACTCGCAGCAGATTTGAGGAAATTGCTTCAAAACTTCGAGGTTGTGTTCTCCGCCAGCAGGGCTACGATTTCACAAAAAGTTTCATATCGATTGAGCAACTGAGTAATTCAGGGCGGCCGCTGAAGCTGAGGGGGTCTGAAAAGCTCTTAATCTAGAGCAGCGACTTCAGAGGAGGAGATCTGCAGTTCTGTGTACATTCAGGAGTCCCAACTTCACAGGGATGTTCAGCACCCTGTAGACTGCAAATCCTGTAAGAAACTTCGAAATTGATCGAGCCAAACTCCTGTTATAGGTTGAAATAGCCAGCTAGGTACCAGAAATTGCCGTAGTTTTCTTGCTCAAAACTTTTCTGTTCATATCTCCGTGTCAGAATTTGATCTCAGGCTGAAATTTCGTCTGTGAGTTCAGTAGTACCTCGTTTGCATGTAGGGGAAGTTTAGAAGTCTAAACCTTCATAGTTTTCCTCTCCGTGAGTGTCAAAGTTCGCCGCCGGATCCTATTACTGCCAGCTAGACCTGAATTTCGCCTTCTGGGTATATTACTAGATCTTACACATCTGTGTGAGTGTTTATAGCCCCTGTTGTAACCTGAAAGCCAACCTCTTGAGTGAACAACCACAGTCAGAAGCCCGGCGCTTTCCTAGGTAGACGGATTACACTCCGACATCGTCTTCCGAAGACCTGGTCGGAAAGACGTCTTCTCGGAAGATGTCCTTCTTTCGTCTTCGGAAGAAGTCAACTTCTCTTACAAAAAGTTCTTAAGACCATCTTCCTTCTAAGCAAGATGTATTCTTAAGCAACAAGGTTATTTTAATTACACAGACATGTGATTAACTTAAAAAAATTTCAAAATTTTGTACATCTTATAAATTGTGGGCACCACATACGCCCGCCCTCACATGTTTGCGTCCTCGTAAACATCAGCGCTTCAGCATTTCTGTTCACATCCAGTACTTCTTGACACGCCACCCATTTACACGAGTGGTCATCAACGTACCATCTAACTCTTCCAACTGCAAGGAGCCATTGGTGAAGATCTCCAAGACTCGATAAGGACCCATCCTGCGAAGATGAAGCTTCCCAAGGAACTTAAGATGTCGATTGTCATACAGAAGAACCAAGTCTCCATCTGCGACGGTCACCTTCTTCAGCTTGCCATCATAGTTCACCTTACGTTGTGCTTGCACTTCGTACGTCTTCTCCAAAGCTGCATTTCTGTCTTCTTCGAACTCCACAAAGTTCAGAAGACGCTGCTCCTGGCTTTCTTCTTCTTCCGTGCGTTCGGTTACGACTAACCTGTAAGTAGGGAACTCGATGGGGACAACATGTGTCATGCCATAAGTTAGGTAGAAAGGTGTCTTCTGGGTCGTGACCTTGGGTAAAATCCTGAAAGTCCATAACACAGATGGCAATTTCGTGTCCCAATCATACGCATGATTAACAGTTACCTTATTCAAGATATTACAAAGAAGACCATACGACTTCTCTGTCATTCCGTTAGCTTTCATGTTGTATGGCGTCGTCTTCCGATGCTTTATCCTGAAGTACTGGGTCAGGAGGGAAATAGTCTCATTTAAAAAATGAATACTCCTATCTGATACTAGTTCCAGCGGGCATCCGTATCGGGTGATAATGTTGTGCCAGAGGAATCTGACTACCACTGTGGCGTCGTTCTTCCTTGTGGCTTCGTCCTCCACCATCTTGGTAGCATAGTTGATAGCTATCAAAATGTACCGTGCTCGCGTTCTTCTAGCCACCGGGGCGATAGACCCAACAAAATCGATTCCTCACTTTTTAAAAGGAGCAAGCGGGAGAATGGGAGTAAGAGGCAACCTAGTAGTAGCTGTTGGTCTTCCCACCCTCTGGCACGCATCACATTTCCTGATCTCCTGAAAAGTGTTTCTGTACATGGTCGATCATCAGTAACCGGCGTCCAACATCTTCTTCATCGTGATCTTCAGCCCATAATGACCCCCAGCATCTTCGTAGTGAAGACCCGTGATCACTGGCT
The DNA here is from genome assembly GCA_036924285.1 of Asterella californica. Lineage (NCBI taxonomy): Eukaryota > Viridiplantae > Streptophyta > Marchantiopsida > Marchantiales > Aytoniaceae > Asterella > Asterella californica. The sequence continues at coordinate 20,959,675 of JAYKYS010000008.1, forward strand.
TAATTTCTGGAGGCTCAAGGTATCTCCTTAGCTTCTCATCATGTCCCTTCTTAAACAAGATACCCTGGAAGATGACGTAGGGACCTACCTTGTGTAAGAAGACAACCCTCTGCTCGGCATCCAATCCCTCGGGGTACTGTTGGTCTTCCAAGAACTTCCTTAAGTCCTTGAAGATCGATTCCTCTGTGGAAGTCGCAAAGATCGGATCAGAAGACCTAGTCTCATCTTCTGGGAAGCAGGCAGTACGTCCCCCCTCAGATGAGAGTGTCTCTGTAGAAACTGAAAACAGCTTCTCGTCAGAGAACTCGTCTTCCACTTCATCTTCTCGTCGCTCCGTCTCCAATCTGGATAGGTAGTCAGCATTAACATGATGTCTTCCAGGCCTGTACTCAATTGTGTAAGTAAATTCCTGGAGTAGAAGAATCCACCTAGCTATCATACCAGACAAATCTGCTTTCTTCACGAGATGTTTCAAAGAAAAATGATCCACATAGAAGACAAACGGATTAGCTAGAAGATAGTGCCTAAACCTCCTACAAGAGTAAATCATACCAAGACACTCTCTTTCAGTTGTAGTGTACTTCTTCTCTGCATCACTGAGTTGTCTTCCCGCATAGTAGATGGAATAATCCTTCTTCTTCTCATCTTTCTGACTCAATACCACCCTTATGGCGAAAGTAGAAACATCCACATAAATGTGGAAGACTCTCTCCCAATCAGGTAACCTTAGGATAGGAGATTATGACAAAAGTTTTTTCATTTCTCCGAATGTTTCATGCTGCTCAGAAGACCAATTATAAGGTTCGTCCTTCTTCAGCAACTTGGAAAGTCTTCCTGCTACTTCTGCATACTTGTCAATAAACCCCCTGTAGTATCATGCGTTGCCTAGGAAGCTTCTCAATTGAGTCATGTTAGCAGGTGGGTGAAGTTTCATGATGACTTCCACCTTAGCACAGTCGACTTCTATACCTCTTCCAAAAATCCTATGTCTTAGCAAAATTCCTTCTGACATACCAAAGAAGCACTTCTCAAGGTGAAGAGCCAAATGATGCTCTCTACACTTCAAAAAACACTTCCTCAGAAATATCAGGTGATCTTCTTTCGATCCAAACACACAAAAATCATCCAAGAAGATCTCCATGAAAGTGCGAAGATACTCCTTTAAGAATGTGAATGTGGAATGTGACGGGTGCATTGCATAAACCAAACGGCGTTTGATTGTACGCTTACGTGCCCAATCAGTGATAAAAGTGGTTTTCGACTTGTCTTCTTCTCTGATTGAAACTTGGTTGTACACAAAATACTCATCCAGGAAGCTGTAGAACTCATGTCCTGCTACCTGGTCTAACACATAATCGGTGAAGGGTAAAGGATGATGATCTTTTTTCGTGGTCAAGTTCAACTTCCGGAAGTCTTGACACACTCGGATCTTACCTGTCTGCTTCTTCAGCACGATGACAATAGGAGCTACCCACTCACTACTAAGTACTGGGAAGATGACTCCCGCTTTCAGGTATTGATCGATCTGATCCTTCATCAGAAGCGAGTACTTGGGGTTGAGTTGATACTGGCTCTGTCGTGCAGGAACAACGCCTTCCAGCAAGTCAATGTGATGCTCTCCCAGCTCTCGAGGTATGCCCTTCATGTCTTCTATGGTTCAAGCGAAGACGTCCTGAAACTCTGTCAAAAGTTCTCTAAAGTCTTCCAACTGCTGGCCCTCGATCACCTTGAAAAGCTTCAACTTCTTCCCAGGAGCGACCTCCATTTCTTGAAGATCATCAGAGTTTACCATTCCTTCAGTGTGACTGTACTCACTGGCACACAAAATATTCCGGTTTGGGAGCTTCTTCCGGTTCAGATTCATCTTCTGGAAGACCAACTGTCAGATCTTCTGAAGGAGAAGACAGTACTTTCGTCTTCTGGAAGACCAACTGCCGGATCTTCTGAGAGAAGACGGTACTTTCATCTTCTAGAAGCTCTTCTTCCACAATTTCGTAGCACTCAATGTATCCACAGATCACTTCGTCTGCTATCTCTGCTACTTCTGTAGTACACAAGTTATTCACCACAAACTCATCATATCGTTCATCAATGTCAGAAGACGCAGTTGAGTCTTCTGACGTGTATCTCTCAGTCGTAGAGGGAGTTTCACCTTGATGTCCAATCTTCATCCAAGGAAGTGAGACTTTAGTATTCTCACCTGGCTTGGGTGTAGGATTGAGAAACCTCAAACGATGTCTTCTCCAATCGGTATTTACATTTGCAGCATACAGCCATGGTCTTCCTATCAACACTTGATATCCAACCTTAGCTACGGGTCGCAAAATGATGTATGTGAGGTAAAAAGATACTCCCCCAATTACCATCAAGACATCTTTCAGTTGCCCCAAAGGTCGTCTTCTGGTCTGGTCCGCCATTCTGAGGATTCTCGGAGTAGGCTGGAACTCAATGAAGCCTAAGACATGCACAGTTTCTTCAGTCATGATGTTAACTCCGGAGCCGGAATCAATGGGTATCTTCTTCAAAAGACAGCCATGGATCTCCATATCAAGTTCTGGGGCTCTCAAGTCCTCATGCTCTATTCTTAGGATCGGGGTGCTCTGGGGAAGTTTAGCTGTTCTCCGCTTCCTCAATCCTCGAAGAACAGATTGTAACAGCTTCATGTAACCAGCGTTGTCATCCAAAAGCTGTTGGAAGGTTACATCCGCCTTCTGATTCCACAAGTCTCGCAAGAAGTCATAAGGGGATCGTTTCAGAAGAGTGATTGGTGTTTCCAACAGAGAAGATGTAGTAGTTGCTTCCTTGGGTGGAAGACCAGAATGGTGTCTTCCCTCGACTAGAAGCTGTTCCCGTGAGACAGGGGCTGCCGTAGTTCGTGGAGGAAGCTAATGTACTATCTTCTGTCGCTTCTCCAGCTCTTCTTGCATGATTGCTTCAACTTCTTGCTTAATGTCAGGAGCAAAGTACTTCGGATCTTCTCGGTCGTAAGCAGGAGAATAAGACCGCTTAGGGAAAGATGACCTCTCCTTACGCTGCTTCTTCTTCTTGATCTCCTTTTGGCGGGATTCTGACTTCTCTTTGCTTCTGGTACTTATCTTGAATACTGCTTCATCTAGGACTTCTTCTAGGGGCCAACTCTCTGAATCTGGGCAAGGGTTCCAAACGGTGCCATCCGCCAAAGTGAAAGAGGAAGTTGCCTCAAGTGACTTCGTCTTCTGAGCTGCAGTCGTCTTTTGCAGCTGAGGTTCCTTTCCTTCGCGCTTCCCGTGGTCTGGTTCGTCTTCCTCTATATGAAGACATCCGTACAATCCCCAGGATCTTCTTCTTCTATCGTGATGTGCTGTACCACTGCTAGCTCGAGTTTAGAAGTTGATACGGCTTCTGTAGGAGGCGTGGTTTCTGCAAATCTAACCATTTGTCGTGGGCGTAAGGTCTGAGGACAATTTCTCGTGAAATGTCCTACTTCTTTACAGTTTCTACACAAGGGCACTTGCCCAATCTGTCTTCTCAGATGAGGACAGGTGGACCACCAGTGTCCTGTCTCTCCACAATTGTTGCATGCTCCAGGAAGAGGGTTTAGAGGTCGTTGTGATGAAGAAGGTTGCCAAGGCGTCCTGGTCTGCACATTACTAGCCCTGTCTCTAGGTGCATAATGATTATATTGGACAGGAGGCGTGGGAGTGAACGGTTGTATCGTCTCGATCCTATAGCAGGATTCCTCACTGGGATCGTGTAGATATCTCTCATCGTCTTCTTCCCAGCCTGCCCAATTGACAGCTTGGTGTTGTGTACACTGATCTCTGGTGTGTCCGGAAGAGTTGCAAAGGTTGCACCAAATGTTTGGCTGAGAAGCCGTAGGTTGCTTCCGCTTGTCCTTCTAGTTCAGAAGATGAACCTTCACATCGGCAAACTGCTTCAGCACTTCATCGATCCGAGGATCCGGTGCAGACTGAATGATCTGAGTCTGAGAGATCTTCTGCACAACTTCTTCCCTGGATTGTATCTTCTCCTTCTTCTTCTTCCGTGTCTTCTTCTCTTGTTCAGATTCTGATTCTGAACTTTCGACAATAGACTCTTCAGAAGTAGAGGATACTTCCGAATCACTGTTATCAGTTTCAGTGGACTCGGACTTCCTCTTGGACTTCCTAGAAGACTTCTTCGACTTCTTGGACTTCTTTGAGGTCTTCCCTCTATCTTTTGTCATATTCTGAGTGATGCTCGAGGTTTCATATTGCTTGGCATGCTTTTATACTTCTACTAAATCATCACCTCCTCCTCTTCTGCAGTACAACTCCATAACCTGAGACAATCCTCCCAAGTACCAGTCCACGGCTTGCTGGGCACAATAACCGGGTCTCTTTCTTCTTCCGTTCGAGCCTCTGAAGTTCTATGAGGATCATCCGATCATAGCGCACTCCTCTGAACCTCTTCAGGAAAGCTGCCTTCAAAATAGCCCAAGCGGCCATTACTAACTCATCATCCAACATTTTACTCATCCACTTCCTTCCCTTCCCTAGAGTCTGTCGACATCAGAGTCTTCCTTGTTGGATCGAGAGATGGTCTCGAACATCATGCTGAAGTCGTCCGCGTCAACATCATCGTCGTACGGATGGTACTTTTGTCGAGTGTGGGAAGCCATGTCGACTGCCGGCTGATGCGAATGCCAACTTCTTCCTCCCTCAGGCCCAAGTGATGGAGATGGTCTTCTCGAAGGTCCAGGTCTGTCTGAATCACAAATGTCGTCTTCTGAGTCAGAGCTATTGTCGTTGTCACCTTCTAAGACGTCTGGAACGATCTCCTCTAGTCTTCCTTCACCTTGAGAAGCCTCTTCCGCACTTGGGAAGACGTCTTCCGAGTAACCAGTCCCAAAATCTACTTTATACACGTGGTCACCCGGTTGGCTTCTGTCTTCTCCAAAGATTATGCTCGAGATGGAAGGCTCTTCCAAATCTACTGATCGGATCTTCTTGAGCTCTTCTTCTTTCCTTTGGTGTCTCGGGGATACCCGCTGCTCGCTAGAAGCGATTCGCTGGGATGAATGTACCCACTCAGGGTCTTTATCCGTGCGTCTTCTGCTTCTTCCTCTGGTCGGAGACATCCACCAAAGTGTTGAGAAGAGATGTCCCTCTTCTTCTAGTACTAGATATGACAGACTGGATGTCTGAACAACCGATCATAGGTTCGGAACGTCTTCTTCTCCTGTTTCATGTTGCACTCACTGCAGTCTTCCAAGATCGAGTCTTCCAAGAAGCTCTTAGAAGTGAGGAAGCGGCTTCTTCCAGTCCCCCTGATGTATCTCATCAGCTTCTGGTTGCAGTTCTTGTCTTCTAGCAAGATAGAGTCCCACACACATTCAACTACAACCGAAGTTAGTTCGGAATGAAACTAACTACTGCACACAGATCCAGGAAGCTTAGAACAGACGTTACTAAGATGAAATCTCCGGCAGCGGCGCCAAAATGAATGCTCACTATATGTAGTGACGGAAGATTTCTCCTTTTGTCCATTTAGTATACAAGATATCGTTCCCACAGAGGATTTGCACAAGTAACACTGCTCTAAGTTCTAAGATCTGTTCAAACACACACACACACGGGTTTTATCTAGAAATCCCTTCTTCTCACAAAACCACACGGCTTCCAGACCTTGAGAAGGTGCTCTGGACCTAAACAAACAACTACCACCTAAAATATCACACACTTATCTACAGGGAAGCTCAGGAAATCGCGTCCTACTTCCAGATCACTTCTTCCAGTCTTCTCAACACAGTTTTCTCGAAGCAATTCTCGGCTTCTGGGGGTTCAACTCGGCTTCTCACACCTCCAGAAGACTGCTCCTACTTCGTAGAAGTCGAACTAGCAACGTCTGCCTCACATTGCTCTTCCAAGTCCCAACGAGTTAGATAAATCAGAAGGTGTATGTCCTCTGTAGCCTTCTCAGGCTTCTACCTACAGAAATGGTCTTCCTGCAGCACTATAGACATTCACCTTCACGAAAGCTCAATAGAAGTCTCGGAAGCTCACTAGAAGAAGATAAGAAGATGGGAAGATGAGAGAAGATGAGGAAGAAGGAAAATTTCAAACGAGAGAAAAACAAGATAAAAATGAGAAATTAAGACTCCGACAGGCTTCTAGTCCGGATCCTGACTAACAAGCCATCCCTGCTTGTAATAGTTTGGGGAGGAAGACAACAAATTCGCTTACAGTTACACAGTCTTCTCCTTGAGGATGTCGTCTTCTGTTGTGGAAAGAAGGCTTCTTTCTTCTTCTGTCGCTGCTTCGACTACTCCGTCTTCTGGGATCGCTTATTCATAGGACCGTCCGTACGTGGATCTTAAGTGCTCCACTGGATGAGACAAGCTTCGACTCTGCACCGCTTCTAACAATCACCGCCAGTCAAAGAGAAGGCTTCTCATGCACAATTGGGTGTGAATTCGAGAAAACCCATTTTCCAGAAGACACAGACAAAGCTTCTGCACTCAAATCCAAAATCCATTCTCCGAGAAGAAGACACATTGGTGTTGAGAAGCTCACTCCCTTTACGTCCTGCTCCTACTCCTCGGTACACCAGCTTAGCAACAGGACTACACGAGGATGTCATTCCATGCTCTAAACTGTCCACTACCTCTATCTACATCTTCGAACCACTGCTGGCAGCGAGTATGCAGATCCCTCCGGTGTAATCTCAATCTATTCGTATGTCTCTAACATCGGGTGTAGTGTGTATACACTATGTTCACAATGAGTCTAATGTGTTTAGTCTCATGTGTCCGAAATCCTACTCTGTCATCCTACTTATGCATCCACCTTAATGCACAGGGGGAGTTCCCCTCCAATCCTCGACTACAACCAGAGAGAGATGGGCGCTGTCAGAAGGCTGCCACCCCACATGCAAGCGGTTCCTTTCCTGTTTAGCCATCTACCTTGCTACTCTTGCGTTGCCTACTCTGCCACATGGTCACCTATCTAATATTACACTGAAACTGCCACCTCCTAAGATAGCATGTTCGGTTCTTACTAAGTTTGGACAAGTCAACTTGTCTTCTGCGCTTTGCTGCCTACTCTAATTGCTCGGATGCAATCTTCATCTGATCTGCTCCTACTTGAACTCCTAACTCGGCTTCTGATAAGCTGGAAAGCCCTGCGAATACCTCGGGTGTTACTGAGGTGGCTTCCTCCTCAACATTCGTGGTTGACTCGCCTGGTGCTACTTCGGAAGACGGAAACGTCTTCTGGGAAGCTGAGTCGACCTGCGCTTCCTCGCTCTTATGAGGCACTAGTTCGACGCTGTGGGCCATGGTGACCTCACAGAGGTCCGGGGAAGTCACCTCCTCCACTCGGAATACATGGGAAGACAACTCTTCTTCCTGTCTTCCAGAAGACACCTTGTCTTCCGGAGCTTCTTCCGTTGTCTTCTCGGCTTCCAACGTTGTCACTACCAAGTGGACAAAGAGGTCGAACTCCTCCTTCTCCAAGTCTGATCCGATCGATGCTCCTGGGGCTTGGGAAGATGCAGTTGCTGGTGGCGGAATCGAGGAAAGATCGTAAAGCGCTTCACTCTCTCTATCTGCCGATCCAAGTAACGGAACATGCTCTCCTTGCACTCCACTAACATCGCTCTGGACTCATCGTCCCACTCCCTGGCTAGGGTAAGAAGCTTCCTACCCGCAGTGAAGTTGAACTTCTTGCGGAGTGTTTCCATCGTCTGAGCTAGCAACCCTTGCGCACGAACTTCCGCTGCTTCCCGCTGCGTCTTCTCGGTTGCAGTCTGTACTTCCGCGGCTTCTCGCAGTGTCTTCCACGTCGTCTTCTCCTCTACGAGGATGGTGATCTTATCTCTGACCCGCAAAACCTCTTGGTCACGATGTTGTAAACGCGCCTGCAACTCCTGGTTGCTCTTCCTCAGTTGTGATGACTCCTTGGCAGAAGCGGCTGCTTCCGCCTTGTACTTCGTTGTGAGCTTCTCCGTGATGCGGAGGTTGGCTTCCAACGCTTCTATCTTCTTCAGGCATTCTTCCTGCCGCATCAAGATGCACAGACCGAATCCAAGTTGTAGTGGCTTCTCTTGAGCCATCGCTCTCTTCTCTACCAACTCCATAGCTGGTTGGATCTCCGAGTAGAAGAAGACACTGAACTCCTCCAGTCTTCTATCCGCGGAAGACAGACTCATCCCCACGATCTGGACGGAGGTGTCTTCCTTGTCTTCCCGAGACAAGGATGCCTCTTCTGCTGCTGTGGCCTTCTGCTTCTGCGTGTGAGAAGAAGCTACTCTTCTCATCTTTCGGGTGGAAGATCCATCCCCATGGCAAAAACGGTCCTCTTTACTGCGCTTCCTCGCATCGCAGTAGGAGTGTCCATCCAACCTTCGTCTTTTGGAGTCTTCGGAAGACTTCTTGGTGTTGCAGAAGCGGTCTTCTGCGCAGCTCGGGTACTCAGTGGCTCCTCTTGAGAGTCGGACTCCGATCCAGAGTGAATGATAGGGAAGGAGGTGGTCTTCCTAAGCACACTCCTAGGACCCATCTTCCTTGGTCGTGTCGCGTCTTCCGACCCACTGGAGTCATCTTCTCTCACCAGAAGCGTCTTCTGATGAGTACCTGGTCTCATCTGCGACATCAGAGTGGGAGGAGGAGTCATTGCTGCTGCTCGGTCGTCTTCTCTCGAGGTCTCCTCTTTCGTCTCGTGCTGCCCTGTTGGCTCATACCTCGCCAACTGATCTTCTGTGAGGTCCTCCTTGACCACGTACAGATAACAGAATAACGAAGTAAGATGTCCTCCTGTCGGGGTGCCTAAGTACACTAGCTCTGCATGCACATATGCTTGGAAGAATGCGCCCCAGTTGATGGATAGCCCTTCCCAAATGGCTTCCAAGAATTCCACGTCCTGGTCTCCTAGGTACCTCGTCTTTTGCGCTTTTCCCTTGGGAAAGGGATGAAGGAACAGCTTCGCCAGAAGACCCTTCTACGGCTCCAGGTAAGCTTCAACCTTCCATCCGTTTCTTCCCTACCTGTCCTCCAAGAAGAGACAAGTTGTGCTCCTAGGCACATGCCACTTCTCCGAGATCATGGGTAGGATCTTCTTCTCTAACTCGTACCCCTTGTTCTCTACTTCTGGCCTGTGGAAAGCCCTACGTCACCATTATGCTGTCCAGGAAGATGGTCTTCTCCGGGCAACTCTTGCCTTCGTAGGTACATGGTTGCGGGGAGGTAATGCTGCCCAAACCTCCTCTAGAAGACCCTGGTCTGCGAGGTTCCAATCCCACAAGAAGAAGTCGAGACCCAACTCCTTGATGAAGGATTTGGCCTCGACCAACTCTACTGCCGGTAACACCAACCCTCGAGGATGCACCGACATACTTGAAGCTCTGTTGCACTAAGCCACACGTACTTACTGTGAGTCGAAGGCTCAGTCCTTCCCAAGTTCTCACAGTCTAGCTTCCACTCTCAAAAGACGAATCTAGTCTTCCAGAAGACAGCTACTCCATCTTCCGGGATTCTAACAGTGCTTCTTAAGTTCCTCTCGTCTTTCGAGCTATATCTAACCAATCCTAACTAAGCAAGGCATCGCATGGATTCCTAAGAAGACAACCCATCTTGCATTTCATCCTACTTCCTAACAGAGAATACAAGATATGCGAGAAGTAGAGTGTATGAAAAGTTCAGAAGATGGTCGTGGGCTCCTGGTGGGACAGTGACCTCCAGGAAGACTCCCGAGACAGCTTCCGATTCAATAACGTTCTCGGAAGACTTCCCGCAGCCAGGCTTCCTTTCACTGGTCTCATCTGTCTTCTGCTTCCGACATGCAATCTAACCTCACAACGGACACAAGACATTCACACTCTGTTCTTCCGACTTCTCACCTCTCATACATACTTAGAAGAAGCTTGCTACACGACGGGAAGACATGACCCTCGACCATTCTCTCCAGATTCTGCCAGCAAGACTTCTCACATCTCTCTTCTATGTTTGGGAAGAAGAAAGAATAGGTTGCTATGGATCGGACAGAAGAGACACGTAAAGAACCCTCACGTCTTCTCACGCATTCTGCCAGCCTTTCCAGTCTTCTAGTCTCTCTAGGAAGATGTGGATTTGAGAAGCTTGGAAGATCGGGAGGCACAAGCCTGGTTCCCAACTTTCAGCTTCTCGAAACAACAAACAACTCACCAAGTCACTCAAGATTCGTACCAAGCCTCTCTTAACACAAAAGCAAATCCAATCCACTCTTGATATGAATTACACACAGTCGTCTTCTGAAGACTTCAGACATTAGAAGCGTCTTCCGAAGATGTTCAGATTTCAGAAGCGTCTTCCGAAGATGTTCAGATCTTCCGAAGCGTCTTTTGTCCAAGGATTCAGGAGTAGAGGTGCGGTAGGGTAGGAAAATTGATAGCTGCGGGATCGAATTTGAGAACGATGGACTGGGAAGCTCGATTATTGTTTGAGAAGAAGCGAGAAGATGACTGTCAAAAATTGAGCAGCGCTTTCACGCCCAATTTCACAGAAGGAAAATGTGGGATGAGAAAAGCGGTCGATGGGTTTCCTGCAAACAACCGAGGAGGCGCGAGGGATACTAAACAAGAGGCGAGAAGCGGTGGGAAGAGAAGAGAACATGGGAAGAACCTCAAACAGTCCTCTGCCTGCTTCCCGTAGTGCCTCCAGTCTTCTGCGCGCTTCTGGCTCCACCTCAGCTCCAATGCGACTCCACAGAGCTGCTTCTACAGTCAATGTCCTGCTGCTTCTCAGTTGATCAGGGCTCCACCTCAGATTCTTCTTCAATCGTCTTTCAATGTATGCTTTCGAGAATCTACAGGAGACTTCTTCAGCTCAATGGTGCTTCCTACTCTCAGAAATTTGTCCTTGCTTTCTCTCTAGCTGCAATTCGATTCTAGCTGACCTCGATTTCACTCTGCTGGTCCTCCTCACTCATTTCGGTTCCTCCTTATTCAATGCGGCACCTCCTAACTCGATCTTCTGTGCTAATGCCTTCGATGCGAGAAGTAGATGATGATTCTGCACTAATGCGCTTTTCCCATATCTTCTCGCGCAGTTAGGGGTTCTTTGACCTATCTGACCTACCTACTACCTTGGGCTACCTGGTAGGTACACCTACCCTCCTACTAGGTGGTGCGCAGTTAGACCTATGTAGTCGCTGTCGCTGTCGCTGTCTTCTGGAAGACACGCGTCTTCCGTCTTCAGAAGATCTGGTCAAGAAGACGTCTTCTCGAAAGATGTCTTTCTTCCGTCTTCGGAAGAAGTCGACTTCTCTTACAAAAAGTTCTTAAGGCCATCTTCCTTCTAAGCAAGATGTATTCTTAAGCAACAAGGTTATTTTCATTACACAGACATGTGATTAACTTAAAAAAATTTCAAAAATTTATACATCTTGTAAATTATGGGCACCACAATACTTGTGCAAATCTTCTGTGGGAACGATATCTTTTATGCTAAATGGGCTAAAGGAGAAATCCTGAGACACTACATATAGTAGCACTTGTATTTTTTACGCCGCTGCGAGGGATTTCATCTTAGTAACGATTGTTCTAAGCTTCCTGGATCTGTGTGTCAATAGTTACTTGCTTCTTGAACTAACTTGGATTGAAGAGGAGGAGGTGATGATTTAGTAGAAGTACAGAAGCATGCAGAGCAGTATGAAACCTCGAGCATCACCCGGAATATGACGAAAGACAGAGGAAAGACCTCGAAGAAATCTAAGAAGTCGAAGAAGCCTTCTAGGAAGTCCAAGAGGAAGTCCAAGTCCACTGAAACTGATAACAATGCTTCGGAAGCATCCTCTACTTCTGAAGAGTCTAGTGTCGAAAGTTCAGAATCCGAATCTGAACAGGAGAAGAAGACACGGAAGAAGAAGAAAGAGAAGTCACGACCCAGGGAAGAAGTTGTGCAGAAGACTCCTCAGACTCAGATCATTCAGTCTACACTTGACCTCCGGATCGATGAAGTGCTAAAGCAGTTTGCAGACCTGAAAGTTCATCTTCTGAACCAGAAGGACAAGTGGAAGCAACCTATGGCTTCCCGGCCAAACATTTGGTGCAACCTTTGTAACTCTTCCGGACACACCAGAGATCAGTGTACGCAGGACCAAGCTGTTAATTGGACAGGCTGGGAAAAAGACGATGAGGGATATCTACACGATCCAAGTGGAGAATCATGCTATAAGATCGAGACGATACAACCATTCACTCCTACGCCTCCTGCTCAATATAATCGTTATACACCTAGAGACAAGGCTAGTAATGTACAGACCAGGACGCCCTGGCAACCTTCTTCATCACAACGACCTCTAAACCCTCTTCCTGGAGCATGTAACAATTGTGAAGAGACAAGACACTGATGGTCCACCTATCCTCATCCGAGAAGATAGATTGGGCAAGTGCTCTTGTGTGGGAATTGTAAGGAAGCAGGTCACTTCACAAGAAATTGCCCTCAGACCCTAAGCCCACGACAAATGGTTAGATTTGCAGATACCACACCTCCCGCAGAAGCCGCATCAGCTTCTAAGCTCGAGCTAGCAGTGGTACAGCATATCTCTGTAGAAGAAGAAGATCCTGGGGATTGCACGGATTGTCTACACATAGAGGAAGATGAACCAAACCTTGGGAAGCGCGTAAGAAAGGAGCCTCAGCTGCAGAAGACGACTGCAACTCAGAAGACGAAGCCACTTGAGGAAGCGTCATCTTTTACTTTGGCGGATGGCACTATTTGGAGCCCTTGCTCGGATTCAGATAGTTGGTCTCTAGAAAAAGTCATGGATGAGACAGTATTCAAGGTGAGTACCAGAAGCAAAAAGAAGTCTAAATCCCGTCGGAAGGAGACTAAGAAGAAGAAGCAGCGTAAGGAGAGGTCACCTTCCCTTGAGCGGTCTTCTTCTCTTGCTTACGACAGGGAAGATCCGAAGTACTTTGCTCCTGACATTAGACAAGAAGTTGAAGCGATCATGCAAGAAGAGCTGGAGAAGTGACGGAAGATAGTACTGCAGCTTCCTCCATCGACCACGGTAGCTCCCGTCCCACGAGAACAGCTTCCAGTTGATGGAAGACACCATTCTTCCACCCAAAGAAGCAGCTCCTACATCTTTCCTGTTGGAAACACCAGTCACTCTTCTGAAGCGATCCCCTTATGACTTCTTACGAGATTTGTGGAATCAGAAGACGGATGTAACCTTCCAACAGCTTTTGGATGACGATGCTGGTTACAGGAACCTGTTACAGTCTATCCTTCGAGGATTGAGGAAGAGGAGAACAGCGAAACTTCCTCAAAGTACCCTGATGCTTAGGATAGAGCATGAGGACTCGAGAACCAGAGAACTTGATATGGAGATCCATGACTATCTTTTGAAGAAAGTACCCATTGATTCCGGCTCCGAAGTTAATATCATGATTGAAGAAACTGCGCATGCCTTAGGCTTCAATGAGTTCCAGCCTACTCCGAGAATCCTCATAATGACGGACCAGATCAGAAGATGACCCTTGGGACTACTGGAAGATGTCTCTGTAATTGATGGAGTATCTTTCTACCTCACTTACATTATTTTGCGACCTGTAGCTAAGGTTGGATATCAAGTTTTGATAGGAAGACCTTGGTTGTATGCTGCAAATGTAAATACCGATTGGAGAAGACGTCGTTTGAGGTTTCCCAATCCTACATCCAAGCCAGACGAGAAGTCCAAAGTCTCACTCTCTTGGATGAAGATTGGACATCAAGGTGAAACTCACTCTACGATTGAGGAGTACACGTCAAAAGACTCAGCTACGTCTTCTGACAATGATGAAGGATATGATGAGTTTGTGGTGAATAACTTGTGTACTACAGATGCATCAGAAAAAGCAAAAGAAGTGATCTGTGAATACATTGAGTGCTACAAAATTGCATAAGAAGAGCTTCCAGAAGACGAAAGTACTGTCTTCTGTTCAGAAGACCAGATGATCTTCAAGAAATGGAGATTGTTCTTAGGAAGAAGCTGAAGCTTTCCAAGGTGATTGAGGGCCAGTAGTTGGAAGACTTCAGAGAACTCCGGACTGTAACGACCTATGTTACACATAGGAAGTTTGTCTATTAGTAAGGTGTTTAGTTATAACTAAGTGTTGAGAATGTTTATTGGCTGCCAAAGTACTTTAAGGATGTATCAAGTTAGTCATGACTATCTAAAAGTTAGTTATGGTTAAACTTAGCTGTACTTTTGGCAGAATTCAGATATTTGCTAAAGAGTGAGCACTACTATCTTGTCATCTTGTCAAATTTCAGTTCTCTGAAAATTTGTACAGTCATCACCATCTCTTCTGATTAGGGAAGTTTCTGTTGAAACTTCATGATTTAGTAGCTTGGAGGTTGAGCTACTGGAGACCACAAAAATCTTGGAGAGATCTCTTACCAACTAAGAGATATACGTTTCGGCATACAAGGAGATCTCGTAGATACTTCATGGGGAATCCAGTTCGAATGACGAGGTGGAAGAAGAGACGTTTAGGAGTTCGAACTGAGACGGAGAAGCCCAAGTTAAGTATAGATGAGTTAAGAACCCGCATCTATAGCACTTGGGGTGCTCTCTTTACCCTATACGAAGAAGCTTCCGCGACCATTGGCACAGAATTGAAGAAAGCCGAGTTTAAAGCATCATTTAGTGTGGAGGCCATGAATGCTCCTGGTGAAGTAGAGTTGGATCCTTACAAGAGTGAGTTCAAGATGTCTGTTGTGATTAGTACAAACGATGGTGAGGAGGATCATATCTTCGATAGTTAATTTTAGATTAGATTTTATTTCGTGTATAGCATGTATAATACACGATTTCCAATATAAAGCTCGGAAGAGTTAAGAAAGTGATGTAGAATTATTTTCCTCTATGATATTTTGTCCACTTAATGGTTGAGAAGGTGCAACATGAGTGGAAATTCAAAAGATTGGAAAGTTAGACTTAGAAACCTTCCTCAAGGTTTAGATGTCATAGTAAGTGTCGGAGAAAGTTCAAGAGAGATTATCGTCGAGTTTGAAAACCCTAGTATTAAACCTCAAGTAGAATCTCCGAGGAGAAGAGTAGAAACCGACTTGTGGTGTTATTTCTGTAGAGGGTTGGGACACAAAGTAGTGAATTGTCCAACTAGAATCAGAACCGAGAGAGCTAAAGGGAAGCGGGAGTTTACTGATTTAAGTCTTCGAGTGGGTCCATCGTCACCAGCGCCAATTCATCTTCTAGGCGAAGATCCTTGTCCAAGTTGTGGAGTGGGTGATCTATCAAGAGGACACAAGAGCGTCGATGTGGCCGCCCTACTTACGTCAGTAGTCGAGAAGTTGGACGAGACTCAAAGAGCTGAGACGGAGAAGTTGTCGACTTCAAAAGAGGACTCGGCTGAGTTGTGATGGAGATCGTCATTCGGATGGTGGAGAAGACGGTGATGCGACTCAGGCTCATGATTACCTTGGGAGAAGAGATGGCACAAGAGGTGTTGTTACAACCATTTCCTTTCATTTTACCTATGGTAGATTATTCGCGAATGGAATTGGTGATGTTCGTACTCTTTTAGTGAGTAGTTATTGCACAAAAATTAGAAGAGTAGAAGAATAGTTACAAGATGGGGAAGTTACCAGTGTTTCATGGGAAGGACAATGAAGATGTAGAACCATTTGTACGAGACTTCAAAAGGGGTTGCATCAGAAACAACGTGAGAAGGAAGGAAGAATGGGTGTTGTTATTGCCAGAGTTTTTAGAAGATTTTGCTCTTACGTGGTATGAAGACCGAGTGAAGAGCAAGACACCTGGTGCAGTTGAGGACACATGGGAGACGTTGAGTAATGCACTCATCGAAGAATTTCTTCCAGAAGAGAGTTATGAGAAGCTCATGGTGGAGCTTACTCATTTGAAGCAACGAGACGACGAGAAAGTTCGGCAATATGCCGAAAGGGTGGATAAGTTGGAGCAACGGTTTTGGACGGTCCTACGGAAGAGTGGAGACAATGTGGAGTTAACGATGGCGGGGATTGGAGCAGTGTTGACCAAGAACTTGGTGGGAGGGTTGAGGCCTTCAATTCGAACCCAAGTGAGGTACGAGAAGCCAGCAACAAAAGCGGAGGCCATCAAGATTGCGACAAATATGGAAGAGAGTTTGGATGAAGGAGATATCATCCAACCTCATCATGCTGCTCTGGTGTCAACTCCGACTCCTGGTGTAGTCACAACGATCGCACCTGCACCATCACAATTGGTGATTGCTTCAACGTCAGCTCCTACTCCAACGGTGGTGCCAAGACCGTTTGTCCCAACAACGATGTCTACTGCCACCTCTGATTTTCATGCTGAGCTGAAGAGCATCACCGATACTCTTGCGGATCTCAAGATAAACGTGGTGCAGTTACGAGAATGGAGGAACAAAGGTGGAGGAGGAGGTCAAAGAGGTTACGCCAACAATCCCAACCGAGGAAATCAAGGTAACTTTGGAGGCAACCAAGGTAACTTTGGAGGAATCACTTGTTGGACGTGTGGAGGTTCTCATTTCCAGCGAAATTGTCCTAACAACGGAGCAAGAGGTGCCGAAGCTATCAGAATGAATGTGGGTGGAGGAAATCCATCACAAGGACGAGACAAGGGGGTGGCTACTATCGATGTCGTGCGAGATCCCATCTACGAGAAAGGAGAGAGTTCAAACTCTTCTCATGCACCGGTGGAGCTTTTAGCTCAAGAAAGGAAAAGAACTCGATTTTCTGATGAACCGGTTTTCATGGAGGAGTCAGCAAGTAGAAGTACTCGTTCGAGTAATGTTTCGAGTACACCAAGGGAGCCAAGAAGGAAGCTAGGGATGACGGATTTCACCATTTCATCTTCCCAAGCAGGATATGATGTGGTTGAAGATGTGGGTGCTCAGAAAGCCAACATCACTGTTGGACAACTGATCGCACTTAATCCCAGCTTACGAAGAGAACTCAGAGGAGAACTGAGTTCTAAGAGAAGCAAGAAGAAGAAACCCAAGAGCAAGACATCAAAGTCTGTGGGAGTTGGTGTGGTGGATGTGCATGCTTCAGAGGTATGCACTAGGGCTTCAAAGATTGAAGTCCGGTTGAATGGTCACTACGTCTCTGACGTATTGGTGGATGGAGGATCGGCTGTCAACGTCATATCGAAGAGGTTGATGAAGAAGTTGGGGATGGAACCAACTCGCCCGGCTAGCATTGTCGTGGGGATGGCTAACAAGCAACGGGTAAGACCTCTTGGTGTGTTAGAGAAGGTGGTCGTGTCTGTGATGGGAGTTCAAACGTTGATGTCCTTTCAAGTGTTAAAGGACTCTAGTTATGATTTGCTCTTAGGTAGACCTTGGTTGAGAGCTGTGCGCACCACTGATAGGTGGCACAAGGGATACTTACGGATTGGGCCTAGAGATCATAGAGTGATAGTTCCTCTCTCGGGTGTTGGAGTTGTGACTTCTGACTCTGATAGACCCACTAGTGACTACTGGGAATCTGATACGGAGGATGATCAGAGTGTATCAGAAGTAGATACCGGAGATTCTTACGATCAAGAATCCTCCTCTGAGGACGAAGGATTTGGTCGAGATGAATCATTACATCAGCTTAGTGCTATTGACTTGTTGCCTAGACCAGCAGTGGAGAAAGACCCTGACAAAGAAGAGTTGAGTGAGGCAGAGATTGTGAGAAGACTCTCTACCCTGAAGTTTGGTATCAATGTCACTCAAGAAGAGAAAAGTAGATTCCTAGATATATTTCGAAAATATATCCATGTGTTTGCTTTCAGCTACAAAGATTTGAAGGAGGTGACTCTCGAGACTCATCGAATCGAATTGGAGGAGCACGCAAGACCAATTCGACAGAAGCAGAGAAGGGTCAATCCCACAACGGCAATGATGGTCAAGGAGGAGATAGACAAGTTGAAGGAGGCGAGTTTCATCTATGAGGTGGAGAACTCAGAATGGGTTTCACCCATTGTGATTGTCAAGAAGAAGAATGGTAAGCTGCGAGTGTACATAGACTATAAGAAGCTGAATGCAGTTACCAAGAAGGATTATTATCCTCTACCATTTATAGATGAGATTTTGGAGGAAGTTGCTGGTCATGAGTGGTACAGCTTTGGTGATGGTTATAGTGGGTATAACCAGATCAAGATAGCACAGGAGTACCAACAGTTGACTACTTTCACT
Organism: Asterella californica; assembly: GCA_036924285.1. Taxonomy (NCBI): domain Eukaryota; kingdom Viridiplantae; phylum Streptophyta; class Marchantiopsida; order Marchantiales; family Aytoniaceae; genus Asterella; species Asterella californica. The sequence continues at coordinate 20,977,825 of JAYKYS010000008.1, forward strand.
ACTCCTTGGGGAACATTTGCATTTCGGGTGATGCCATTCGGACTGTGTAATGCTCTGGCCACGTTTCAAAGGTTCATGAACAAGGTGTTTGAACCATTCATAGGGAAGTTTGTTCGGGATTTCACTGACGATTTCTGTGTGTACGGAAGAAAGGAGGACCACTTTGATCATGTGATCAAAGTTTTGCAGCGGTTGGAGCAAGCCAACGCTTCTCTAAATCCAGAGAAGTGCATCTTTGGCTGCGAAGAAGGTCTGCTGTTAGGGCACATCATTTCCAAGAATGGGATTGCGGTAGATCCTGAGAAGGTGAAGATTGTGGATCTTCCATTTCCGATCAACTTGACAAAGTTGAGGCAGTTTCTTGGCATGGTTGGATATTATCGTAGGTTTGTCTTTTCCTTCTCAAACAAAGCAATAGCTTTGACTATGTACATGAAGAAGGGAGTTGATTTTGACTTGATAGTGCATGATCAGAAGGCAAAGGAAGCATTTGAGGAGCTGAAAAAGGCATTAGTGACAGCTCCTATACTTGCTAAACCTGAGTGGAGTAAAGCATTTATTCTGTATACGGATGCCTCCAATGTAGCAATCGGATGTACATTAAGTCAACTAGATGGAGATGGGCATGATCATCCTATAGCTTATGCTAGTAGGCAGATGGTTCCAGCGGAGAAGAATTACTCCGTGACTGAACGAGAAGGATTAGCGGTGATCTTTGGATTGAAGAAATTTCGACACTACTTGCTAGGAGGGAAATTTTCCATAGTCACAGATCACAAGGCTTTAAAGTATATCTTTAATAAGCCTAATGCCGAAGGTCGTATTGCTCGTTGGAAGATCCTTCTAACAGAATATGATCATGTGATCGAAGATAGACCAGGGAAGAAGCATGCGAATGCTGATCTTTTGTCAAGGGCTTATGATGATGAGGGAGAAGAACCGTTTGATGATTCATTTCCAGACGAGCATCTGATGACCATCACAAGCATCGAGGAGATACCGGACGAGTACAAGGAAATCTGGAGTTTCTTTGCAGATGGCTCTTTTCCAGAAGGTATGCATACCCGAGAACGTAACGCGTTGATCAAGAGATGCAAACCTTACACCATGGTGGAGGGAATTTTGTTTCATCAAGGAGCAGATGGCTTACTAAGGAGAGCAGTTGGTCAGAAAGAGGCATTCAAGCTAATGCACGAGTTTCACGACGGAAATGTTTGCGGAGGTCACTTTGCTGGTAAGATAACAGCCTTCAAGATTTTGGATGCGGGTTATCACTGGAGAGGGATTTTCAAAGAGTGTTTAGACTATTGCAAAACTTGTGACGTATGTCAAGCATTTGCTCTAAAGTCTACTAGAACACCTCCGTTAAGATCAATTCCAGTATTAGGGCCGTTTGAGAAATGGGGTATTGACTTTGTAGGTCCTCTTAATAAGACACCTCGAGGCAATAGATACATTGTAGTCGCCACTGACTATTGTACCAAGTGGGTAGAGGCTAGACCTTTGAGAGAGACCAATGAAACAGAAGTCGGTAGATTCCTATGGGAGAGGATCATCACGAGATTTGGATGTCCGTTAGAGTTGGTCTCAGATAGAGGAGGAGAGTTTGTAGGGAGCATGACTACTGCTATGCTACAACACTTTTCTATCAAGCCACGAGTAACGACCTCATACAAACCAAATGCTAATGGTCTTGCGGAGGAGACCAATCTTACACTTTGTATGATGCTCGCCAAAGATGCTGGTGTTGAAACTGCGAAACATACTTGGGATAAGAGGCTACATGCCATCTTATGGGAGTACCGAACGACAACAAAGACTTCTACTGGGTACTCCCCATTTCGACTGGTTTATGGAGTGGAGTCCAAGTTGCCGATCCAATTCGAATTGGATACTTTTCAAACTATTCAACGAAAGTTGAAGAGGTCGAGAGGAGAAGACGTGGTCAGATCAAGAAGGGAGCAACTCATGGAGTTGGAAGAGACCCGAGCGGTAGCAATGATCCGGATGGAACGAGCTCAAGCGTATCAAAAGAAGAGTTACGACAAACGGTTGGGCAAGAGGGAGGTAAAACCTTTTCAAGTCGGAGATTGGGTTATGTTGTATGATGCTATCAGATTCAAGAGGGCTAGGAAGAAGTTTCTTCCGAGATATTTTGGTCCTTTTGTTGTAGATAAGGTGTGGAGCAACTTCACATATGACCTTCAGGAGCTGGGAGGAAGGAGATTTGATCGGGTAAATCATGACAAGTTGAAGTTGTTTCATCGACGAAAATTCTCTCTTCACTCCGAGGACGGAGCGAAAATTTAGTCCGGGGGTAAAATGTAACGACCTATGTTACACATAGGAAGTTTGTCTATTAGTAAGGTGTTTAGTTATAACTAAGTGTTGAGAATGTTTATTGGCTGCCAAAGTACTTTAAGGATGTATCAAGTTAGTCATGACTATCTAAAAGTTAGTTATGGTTAAACTTAGCTGTACTTTTGGCAGAATTCAGATATTTGCTAAAGAGTGAGCACTATTATCTTGTCATCTTGTCTAAAAGGTAGAAAGGAGGTGGAAAGTATCCCTTATCTCTTTTTTGACTTGATATTAGTGGTTGGATTAAAGTTGTGGACTTTGTGGGCATTAAAAACAAGAAGAGATTCCACATGTTTCCTTTTTAGAGGGGGGGTGGAAATTTGAGATTCCTTGAGAATATTCCAGAATCCTTCTAGAAGTTGTTGACTTTGAAGGAATAAGCCCATGTGAAAAGGTAAAAAGCCCATGTGATCAATGCTTTTACCTTAAGTAATATCTTAGTAAAACTCGGTAAAAGTAGTTACGGCTGAGTTACCGGGGGTACCAAAGTAAAAACCTAGAATGTATAAATAGAGGAGTAGAGAAGAGCTCCTCATCCTTGTTTTCACATTGTCGTAATGACAACTTGAGTAATATAGAGAGTGTGGGATATTTTTAGCATGTGAGAACTTGAGAGACGTCGTTAGAATGGAGGATTTTAGTTGATGTGTTTAAGGAGATTTTTAGTTGATAAGTTTGTGGGTGTATGAATGAGTGAACTCAGCATTTTCCCTTCAAGTTCATGGTGTGCTTCCATCAAAGCCATCAGAGGTGACCCCTGAGTGAGAGACAGGCCCGACATGTTGCAGATTCGTGGATGACGATCGTGGAGGTTGCAAGATCGGGGGGGCAGTTGATCAATAGGACCGCGGAGGGTTTACAAGACAGAGTCCCAAGACGTCTTCGCTTGGATCATAGAAGACATGAAGGGCATACCTCGAGAATTGAGAGAGCATCGCATTGGCTTGCTGGAAGACATTTTTCCTACACGGCAGAGGCAGTATCGACTCAACCCCAAGTACTCGTTTCTGGTGAAAGATCAGATCGATCAGTACCTAAAGACAGGGGTCATCTTTCCAGTACTTAGCAGTGAGTGGGTAGCTCTTATTGTCATCGTGCCGAAGAAGCAGACAGATAAGATCCGAGTGTGTCAGGACTTCCGGAAGCTGAACTTGGCCACGAAGAAGGATCATTATCCTTTACCCTTCACCCATTCTGTGTTGGATCAGGTAGCAGGACATGAGTTCTACAACTTCCTGGATGGGTATTCTGTGTACAACCAAGTTTCAATCAGAGAAGAAGACAAGGCGAAGATCACTTTCAGTATTGATTGGAGCACGTACGCGTACAACCAAATGCTGTTTGCTTTACGTAACGCACCCGTCACATTCCAGAGACTGATGATTACCATCTTTAAAGAGTATCTTCGTACTTTCATGTTTAGATCGTACTTTGTATGTTTGGATCGAAAGAAGATCATCTGATATTTCTGAGGAAGTGTTTTTTGAAGTGTAGAGAGCATCGTTTGACTCTTCACTCTGAGAAGTGCTTCTTTGGTATGACAGAAGGGATTTTGCTAGGACATAGGATTTCTGGAAGAGGCATAGAAGTTGACTGTGCTAAGATGGAAGTTATCATGAAACTTCACCCACTTGCTAACCTGACTCAGTTGAGAAGCTTCTTGGGTAACGTAGGATACTACATGAGGTTTATTGACAAGTATGCAGAGGTAGCAGGAAGACTTACCAAGTTGCTGAAGAAGGACGAACCTTACGTCTGATCTTTTGAGCAGCATGAAGCTTTCGAAGAGATGAAAAGACTTTTGTCAAAATCTCTTGTCTTGAGACCACCTGATTGAGAAAGGATCTTCCACATTTATGTGGATGTTTCTGCTTTTGCCATCGGGGTCGTATTGAGCCAGAAGGATGAGAAGAAGAAGGATTATCCCATCTACTATGCAAGAAGACAGCTCAGCGATGCAGAGAAGACGTACTCGACAATTGAAAGGGAATGTCTTGGCATGATTTACTCCTGTATGAAGTTTAGGACTATCTTCTAGCTAATCCATTTGTCTTCTATGTGGATCATTTTTCTTTGAAGCATCTGGTGAAGAAATTAGATTTGTCTGGTAGGATAGCTAGGTGGATTCTTCTACTCCAAGAATTTACTTACACGGTGTCGTGTTGTGGATTGGCTAAGGTGTGAACCCACCACATATCCTTATCGTACGTGTTTTGATGTTGAGGAGCCACCGAGATCTTATCGTGTCAAAAGAAAAGGCTCCACGTGGACGATCCGTGTACTCTTCGCTGAGTGGAGATAAGCGTAATACTCTTGTCGGCATACGCGAAGTTGATGTATAAGTAGAGAGGTGCGCGGAGCTTTGGGAGGAGGGTAGAGTATCCAAGTCTAGTGTGAGTGTGATCAATATCATCGGATGAAGTAAGGGGCAGTACGCGTGATAGGTATGAACGGAGAACCCTTTCGTGCTCTTGATCTTCCACGTGCGCATCATTCGTCATTAAGAGCAATTGTCTGCCGCAAGATCACTTTCGAGTATTTATGATGGCTCATTGGGGAGAGTCGTTCATGATTGCGGTGATGGCTACTTCGGATCTTATCATTCTTCCCATTGTCACTTACGCTGTTTGGGATCTTACTGTCTACATCTTGCTCTGATGTGGTATGGATCCTCCATTGGATCTGAACTTTCCAGCAAGAGTTCTTTTCAACACGGGTCGAAATACGTTGTTACAGTCAACCAAAGGTGGCGCATCGAGAGTTTATCGTGAAGAATTTTGGAGAAGATTATTACAACCAGATAATAGCTTCATTCGTTCTTTTTGTAGTTCTGTTTATTGTCAACTGTTTTAGAGTCGAGATTCTGACTCTATATTGAGCGTAGTTTGTCCTTCGTGTCTACGTTGTAGAGTTGAGAGATTTCCTCGGGAAGGGCGGACCTTCTGGCTGTGATATGAGCTTGAAGGCTGTGTTCAATCTACTCAGGGAAACGTTGGGCTTCAGGTTGTGGCTGGTTTACTCAAAGGATAGGCTTCAGGTCTCAAGGTGATACTGAAAAAACACTCATATAAGTCTCTTGGCTCTTCTGATATGTTCAAGAAGCAAAGTTCAGGCTTAACTAGCAATGATAAGATCAGATGGCGAACTTTGACACTCAAGATTGAGAAATATGTGAAGGTTCAGACTTCAAAACTCTTCCTACATGTCAATGAGGTCCTACTGGATACACATACGAAGTTTCAGCTTCATATCAATTCAGAGCACTAAGATATGAGTAGAAACTTTCTGAGTAGAGAAATTACGGCAATTTCTGGTACCCAGACAGCTGTTTCGACCTAGAACAAAGAATTGGCTCGATCACTTTGGAAAATTCTTACAGGATTTGCACTACACAGCTTGCTGAATACTCTTGTGAAGTTGGGCCTCCTGATTCCACACAGAACTCCAGATCTCGCTCTCTGAAGTTGTTGTTTCAGATTGAGAGCTTTTTGGACCCCCTCTACTTCAGCGGTCGTCCTGAATTACTCACTCACTCAATTGACATGAAAATTTGGAGACAGCCGTAGCCCTGCTGACAGTGAACACAACCACGAAAGTTTGAAGCGATTTCCTCGATTCTGCTGCAATTGACATTCAAAACCCCAAAATCAACAGAAGTGCTGCAGTTTTGACATAATCCGAACTTCAATTGGGCATAACTCCTTGTTTATTGATCCAAATCGATCAAGAATTTCACTAACAGTGCTTGGCTCGACGAGCTCTATCTCCCTATGCTCTCAGATTTTGCAGTACACTCACCAATTGCTCGAAATCCACTCTAGAGCTCTGTTTCTAAACTTAGAGTTTTACAAAAGATAAAAATGGACCAATGGGAGTTCATAGCTCCACTTGACTGTCCTTTTGTGACTTAAACTACCTGGTAACTTATCTACACTCATAGGTTACCACGTCAAGCCCCCTAGAGTACCAGCGTAAAACTTAAACTATCTAAAATGACACGCAGCCCCGAAAAATAACTTAAATCAGCTAGAAAGCGTGCATGGACGACACGCAAATACAACCCATGAGCTTAAGCCCTATCAACATGGTAATCGACCTACTAAGACTCAAAATATATAACATCTTCCAAAAATAGACTTCTTTGAGATCTTAACTTCACTCAGAGAGACTAATGCCTGCCAGAGAAGTGAACCATTTACTATGTGAAATGATTCACATCACGATAACGTGCTTCGTGGTCAACGGTATCGTCAACGGCACGTGTTTATAGTTTGTTCAATATAAGCTTTGAGGCCCAAATGGTACTCTTGGATAAAAGTTTGTTCTTTGTGTGTTTGTCATGTCAGTGAAGACAAAACTTTTTTCTCAACTTGTTTCTTATTGGTCGAAAGTTTGACCAATCATTTTCTACCAAGTTCCTTTCATGTTTTTGAGAGTTAGAGTCACTTCTAGTGGTCCATTAGCGGAGTGTTGGATATTGTTGGAAAGCTTGGGAGATGAGGATGCACGTGGACTCTATGGTTGCTCGATTTGAAGCACAGATGAGAACGTTTCGATCAATTGAAGCTAGGGGATCAAATTCGTGATCAATTTTGTTTCCGTGAGGTCTTTCTCACTTTTTGGGAGTTCCGTGAGGTTGCTGGAGACGAATCGACAGTTGCTGCAAAGCCCTTGAGATGGGCTTGCTGATGGACTCCGAGATCAATCGATTCCAAGCCGGAATGAAAAATTTATGGCCGGCTGAAGTTGGGTGTCTCAAATCGATGAGTATGAGAATAGACGACTGTAGACAGGAGACATTGAGAGCGATATGAAGAGTTTGGGGTAGAATTTCGCTATGAAACCTTCCAAGGTCTGAGAAGGTACAATCAACTACCTACTTATGAAATTTCAGACCATTTGGATATAAGGGTATCACAGTTTTTGTGCACAAGGGTCTGCATATCACCTTGTGTCATTGACAGTAAGGGCTTGGATCATTTCGAGAGTTTGGTTGAGGATCTGCTGTTGAAATTTTACAGAGTGATAGTGATGATGACACATTAGCTTTCTGAGAAGTTTGAGCAGTTTTGGTCGAGTGGTTTATGAGGAATCGAACAGCAAAGTTCTGTCAAAATAGTATCATGAATGTTATGAAATCAGCGAACTTTGAAAGGGCATAGATGCCAACTCAGAGATGATCTTTCTGCATGTAATACCTTAATAGAGAGATTATTCAACAGGCTACCTACTGGCCTTGATTTCATCTCATTTTGAGCCGTGGTTGAGGAGTGACAGCGAGATGAAGTTGAGAGGTTCTTGCTCCAAAAGACGTAAGATTTAAGATTCTTTGTAGAACAGGTCGACTTGGAGGTTTTGCAAGTGCTTCAGAGCACTTGATCATGAGTATGGAGAGTTGTTGACAGTATTGTTTGTGTTTGGATCCTCTCCATACTCGCATGCTTGTTTGTACGCCTAGTTGGTTTGGTTTGGATTTGTGTGCGGGCGTTGCGCTTAGTTTCTTTTCCGTTAGGAGTGCTATTATTTCTCTTGTGGTGAGGCTGGAGTGATGACCAGCAGACCCAAGAGTGCTTGCGGGGATGGTAGGAACATGTAGCTCATGTTTGTTATCCCGGTTCTATCTCTAATTAAATGAGAGAGAGTTTTTGCCGAGAGGACGTGAGGATATCATAGCGGATTAGATCTAAAGCATACTTAGAGGTCAGAAAGAGGTTGGGTGGTCGCTGGTTCTGAGTTACAAATAGCATCACGTACTCTCCACAGTCAGATACCCGGTGTATTCTCAAATAAGAAAGCACATCACACGACAACGGTTGAGTACAGGCCTGGAAGACAACATGTCAATGTTGACTATTTATCCAGATTGGAGTCAAAACGTCGAGAAGACGAAGTGGAAAACGAGTTCCCTGATGAGAAGCTTTTCAAGTTTCTCCAGAGACATTACCAACTGAGGTGGGTATACCGCCTACTTCCCAGAAGCCGAGACTAGGTCTTCTGATCCGGTTTACGTGACTTCCACAGAAGAATCGATCTTCAAGGACCTTAGGAAGTTCTTGGAAGACCAACAATACCCCGAGGGATTGGATGCTGAGTAGAAGGTTGTCTTCTTACACAAGACAGGCCCCTACGCCATCTTCTAGGATATTATGTTAGGAAGGGACATGACGAGAAGATGATGAGATGTCTTGAGCCTTCAGAGATTAAGCCAATGATCACGGGTCTTCACTACAAAGATGCTGGGGGTCACTATGGACTGAAGACGACGGTGAAGAAGATGTTAAACGTCGGCTACTGGTAGCCAACCATGTAAAGAGACACTTTTCAAGAGATCAGAAGATGTGATGCATGCTAGAGAGTAGGAAGACCGACAGCTACTACCAAGTGGTCTCTTTCTCCCATTTTATCTCTCGCTCTTTTTGAAAAGTGAGGGATCGACTTTGTTGAGCCAATCGCTCCTGTAGCTAGAAGAACACGAGCACGGTACATATTGATAGCTACGACTACGCCACGAAGATGATAGAGGACAAAGTCACAAGGAAGAACGACGTCGCAGTGGTTGTCAGGTTTCTTTGACACACCATCATCACCCGATACGGATGCACGTTAGAGCTGGTGTTAGACAAAGGTACTCATTTTCTGAATGAGACTATTTCTCTCTTGACACAGTACTTCAGGATCAAGCATCGAAAGACGACACCGTACAACCCGAATGCTAACGGATTGACAAAGAAATCGAATGATCTTTTCTGCAATATTTTGAATAAGGTAATTGTAAACCACGCATATGATTGGGACACGAAGCTGCCATCTGTGTTGTGAGCTTTTAGGATTTCATCTAAGGTCACCACCAGAAGACACCCTTCTACCTAACTTATGGGATGACACTCATTGTTCCCATCGAGTTAGAGGTCCCTACTTATAAGTTAGATGTTATCAAACGCATGGAAGAAGAGGAAAGCCAAGAGTAACGTCTTCTGAACTTTGTGAAGTTCGAAGAAGACAGGAATGCAACTCTAGAGAATACTTACGAAGTACAAGCACAACGTAAGGTTAACTATGATGACAAGCTGAAGAAGATGACTGTTAAGGATGGAGACTTGGTTCTTCTATACGACAACAAGCATCTGAAATTCCTTGGGAAGCTTCATCTTCGTTGGATGGGTCTTTACCGAGTCTTGGAGGTCTTCGACAATGACTCCTTACAACTGGAAGAGCTAGATGGTACCTTGATGACCACTCGTGTTAATGGGTGGCGGGTCAAGAAATATTGGGCGTGAACGGAAAGCTCTGATGTTTGTGGAGATGCAAACATGTGAGGGTGGGCGTCTGTGGTGTCCACAATTTACAGGATTGGAGATTTTTTGAAATTTTTAAAGTTAATGACATGTCTATGTAACTGAAATAACCTTATTACTTAAGATTACACCTTGCTAGAGAGAAGAAGATCTTAAGGGCTTTTTGTAAAAAAAAGTCGACTTCTTCCGAAGCCAGAAGACGACGTCTTCTCGATCGTGTTTTCTAGAAGACAGAAGACGGACATTTTCCGGGAAGATGGTGACTGTGTCTTCGGAGATATCAACCGCGCGCCACGTAGGTGAGGGGTAGGTATACTAGCCAGGTAGCCACCGTAGTAGTAGCTAGGCCAAAGTAGTCGAACCTCTAATCACGCTGTCGCGCCATTTGGCGATTACATGCTTGACTTCTACTCCGACGCTTAGGTTTGGTAGTTCTAGAAGTTAGCTTATATTACTTCTAGTCCTTTATGTATATGTTTGACACTTTTGCATACGGTGTTAATACTATTTTGAGTCCTAGTAGGCTGATAGTATGTTAGTTATCTTGTTCAAGCATTTGTGCGCTTGTGCAAGTGACTTCTTACTTGTCTATGAGGTTCAATGTACATAACTTAGGGTTTCCATGCTGATAGGGGTTTGAGCTCATGGGTTGTACTTACTTGTCGCCCATGCACGCTTTCTAGCTAATTTAAGTTATTTTTCGGGGCTATGTGTCGTTTTAGGTAGTTTAAGTTATACGCTGGCACTCTAGGGGGCTTGACGTGGTAGCTTATGAGTGTAGATAAGTTACCAGGTAGTTTAAGGCACAAAAGGACAGTCAAGTGGAGCTATGAACTCCCATTGGTCCATTTTTGTCTTTTGTAAAACTCTAAGTTTAGAAATAGAGCTCTAGAGGAGAGTTCGAGCACTTGGTGAGGGATCTTCGAAATCTGAGAACACAGGAAGAGAGAGCTCGTCGTGCCAAGCACTGTCAGTGAAATTTTTGCTCGATTTGGATCAATAAACAAGGAGTTATGCCCAATTGAAGTTCGGATTGTGTCAAAACTGCATCACTTTTGTTGATTTTGGGGTTTTCGGTGCCAATTGCAGCAGAATTGAGGAAATCACTTCAAAACTTCGTGGTTGCGTTCACTGTCAGGAGGGCTACGACTGTCCAAAAAAGTTTTGAATCATTTGAGTAATTGAGTAATTCAGGGCGGCCGCTGAAGCAGAGGGGGTCTGAAAAGCTCTTAATCTAGAGCAGCGACTTTAGAGAAGGAGATCTGGAGTTCTACAAACATTCAGGAGTCCCAACTTCACAGGGATGTTCAGCATCCTGTAGACTTCAAATACTGTGAGAAGATTTGAAATTCATCGAGCCAATTCTCTGTTCTATGTCTGAATAGCTGTCTAGGTACCAGAAATTGCCATAATTCTCTTATTCAGAACTTTTCTGTTCATATCTCCGTGTCAGAATTTGATCTCAGGTTGAAACTTCGTCTGTGAGTTCAGTAGTACCTCATTTGCATGTAGGGGAAGTTTAGAGGTCTAAACCTTCATAGTTTTCCTCTCTTTGAGTGTCAAAGTTCACCGCTTAAGCCTATTACTACCAGTGAGACCTAAATTTCGCTTTTTGAGCATATCAGAGGATCCTACACTCCTGTGTGAGTGTTTATAGCTCCTGTTGTGACCTGAAAGCCAACCTCTTGAGTAAACAACCACAGCCAGAAGCCCGGTGCTTTCCTAGGTAGACGGATCACACTCCGACATACTCTCTTTTTGGTGAACTCGACGTGAAACACCTAGGGTGGGAGTTTTCTTGAGAGTGTTACAGGATCAGATATCATGGCCAACCAAGGATCATCAAGTGGAGGTGCTGCTGCTGCTCAGCAACCTATTCAGTTTGATGCTGCTACGATGAAGATGTTCCAAGCTTTTTCCATGTTTATGCAGCAGCAGCAGAGCACAGAGAGGAAAGAGGTATTAGCAACCAAGGCGTTGCAATCTGTGGTGCATCAGATGGACCAGTTCAAGGGGACAGATATTTCCAAGTATGTGCGATACTATGCTAGGGAGATGGAGGTGAACAAGGTACCTGAGAAGGAGATGGTGGAGAACTTTGAACTTGCTGTTGTCCCTGAGATTCGTGGGCGTGTGAAGGAGCTCAAGCAGCAGCAAGGACAGAGTTGGGAGAGCTTTATGCGCGCTTTGAAGGAGGAGTACTACACTGAAGATTCAGAGAGGGTGACCAAGAGAACATTCTTGGAGTGGGTGGTGAAACCTAACAAAGGTTTGTCTGTAAATGAGTTGTTAAGGGAGTTTGATCGTCAGTATGCTCAGCTTTCTAGGACAGAGAAGCTTACACTGGAGGTGGAGAAGACCGAGCTTTTCTTACAAGCAGCGGACGTGACTATTCAGGAGAAGCTTGAGCTGTTGCTGGAAGACAAGAGTGAGGAGAGAGGATTGAAGACTGACTGGAAGGAGGTTGAAGAGGCTGTTTCTTTGCTGACCAAGAGACAGAGAAGAAGGGACAAGGTGGTGGTAAGTGAAGCAGCACCTCTGATAATTCCTGTCAAGCAGTTGCCTACTAAGCCTGCTTTGGTAATTGCTAGAGAGGAAGACTCACCGCTTGATGAGTTGATTAAGGGTATGAAGGAGCTTAAGCTTAAGCTCACTAGGTTAGAAGAGAAGGAGCAGAATGTACGGCCTGCTATGCAGAGACCTCAGATGAGAGAAGGCTTTGTTCATCGTTGTATATGGTGTGATAGCCTAGACCATGTAAGGAGAGATTGTGGGGAGTTTTCAGATGCATTGAGGAAGGATCTGATCTTCTTCAAAGATGGTAAGATCCATTTGAGAGAGACTGGGATGATGTTGGGAACCAACTTTGGCAAGGGTGGTATGAAGAGACTTGTGAATGAGATATCAGCATCACATGCTGTTTCTCTTGTGAATGCTGCTACCTGTGGAGTGAAAGTGGAGATGGAGAGAGAGAAAGGGACTACTGGGTTGTGGTCAGATGTAGTGCGGTCCGTAGCTAGAACAGAGCTAGATAAGGATGTGCTACGAAGGGTTGGCAACTCAATTCGAGAGACTACAGGATGGAATGACCCTGTGGATACTATGTCAGTACATGCTTATGTTGCACGAAGTCATCATGAAGCTGTACTAGAAGAAAAACGTAGGAGGGAGGATGCAGGTGAGGCTTCTACAGCCAAACGGCCTGCTACAAGGAGTGAAAGGGCTAGACCAGAGGCAAGGCAGGAGACAACACCTACTCGGGAAGAGACTATGGAGGATCTACCACCTACAACACCAAAGGAGAAGGAGAGAAGCAAGGAGAAGGGTAAGATGCCTGCATACAAACTTCAGTCTGATATTGAGATTGCTACAGACCTGAAGCAGGTGTTAGAGAATCGTATCTTGAATGGGAAGGTTGAGTTTACCTTGGGTGAGATTCTTGGGATAGCAAAGCGTGAGTTCCATGAGGTTATCATAGATATCATCAAGAGGAAACGTCAGATCTTGGGTGAAGCAGCTACGCTTAACGCTCTAGGGACCAAACTGTCGGAGGATGAGGAGGATGAGATTGCTGGTTACTGCTCTCAAGTATCAGAGGGAAGATCAGATCAGCACGTGAGGTTTGAAGATGAGGTGGAAGCATCGCAGAAGAGCCATTATTCTCACAACCATTGGGCGAGAGCAACCACAGAGACCTTAGTGAAGCTGGGAGATCTGGAGGAACCTGTGGTGGCATTGATTGATCACGGCTCAGAGATTAATCTGATGTCTAAGGAGCTGTACAAGCGTGGGAGATGGCCCATAGACACCGACCATGGATGGCTTATCCGTGCTGCCAACAACCAGCGAGGAGAACTCTATGGTGCTTGCCCCAACATCAAGGTAACTGTGGGTGACATCAGTGATGTTCAGAATTTCTTTGTGCAGGACATGTCAACCTATCCTATCATTCTAGGGCAGCCTTACATTACTGCTGTTAGAATGGAGACACGAGTTATGGATGATGGTTCAGCTTATGCTAGGATACGTAGTAGAGACGGCAAAAGAGCTGTTCAGTTTTTGACCGTTGCTGCAGAACATGAGAGGAATCGTGATAGCTTGAGAGACCGTCCACTACCTAAGATTACTCAGGAGTTTAGAGAGTCTAGGGGTTTTGGCAGAGTACCATTGAAGAGCGAGACTTCAACGGTACAGTAGAGCTAGGATTCTCGCCTGATCCAGTAGAGCATGAGGCTTTATCCGCTGGCTTCTTAGGATTGACGGCATGTGGGTCAGTGTGTTATAGGAAGGTTGAGAATCTGAAGAGGTTTGAGAGGCAACATGTGAAGTGTGTACAGCAGTCTTTGTGGGACAGTGGAGAGTTAGCAGGAGATGAATATATATCTGGAGTGTTTGAAGAGCAGTATTTGGTAGATACTATAGGGGAGTTGAAATCTATAGTAGAAAGTTCTGTAGATGATGTAGATAGAGTGGTGAGAGTGAGCTCCAAGGAGCTTTATGATGTAATTGATAAATTTATAGATCGACAAGAAGTGTATGTGGAGACCAAGTACAAGTCAGTGGCAAAGAAAGTCAAACCAGTGGCTTTGCCTTTGCCACTCGATTACAATCAGAAGATGGAGCAAGCTGCACGAGAACCGACGCTCAGAGGACCGAGAAGAATTGGGCACCAGTTCACAGAAACAACACTGAAGGAGCTGAGGATTGGAGGTGATGGATTTCTTACTGAGCAAGAGAAGAAGAGCTTCAGGGAGATGCTATCTAGGCATGGTAAGGCGTTTGCGTTTGAGTCACATGAAGTAGGATGTGTAGATCCAAGTGTAGTTGCACCTATGGTAATCTTTACTATACCGCATGTGCCTTGGAATCTACGTCCTATCCCTGTACCTAGAGCTCATCTACCAAAGCTGATAGACTTGCTCAATGAGAGGATTAGGATGGGTATCTTGGAACCATCTATAGCTCCCTACTCTAGCAGATGGTTTACTGTTCCGAAGAAGAGTGGAGCTTTGAGATTCATCCAAGATATGCAGCCAGTTAACAAGGTGACTATCAGGAATATGGGTATAGGACCTATTGTAGACGAGTTTGCAGAGGCTTTTGCTGGTCGTGCTATCTATTCCATGGGAGACTTATATTCAGGTTATGATCAGTTTCAATTATCCTCTGAGAGTAGAGACTTGACTACAATGAGGACGCCTTTGGGGTTACTAAGGATGTGCACCTTGCCACAAGGTGCTACCAATTCTGTAGCACATATGATGAATGGCATGAACAAAGTTTTGAGGGACTTCATTCCTGAAAAAACTATGCCATTCCTTGATGATGTGCCGATCAAAGGGTGTGCTGAGGAGGAGAAGAATGAGGTAAAAGATCAGAGGGGGTGCCGTAAGTTTGTAGCAGATCACATAGCTGATTGTGATAAGATACTGAGTCGACTGGAAGAGGTTCATTTGACTTTATCAGGAGCCAAGTCTGTGTTTGGAGTACAAGAGGTGTTAATAGTGGGACATCTGTGTGGATCTTATGGTCGGAAACCTTGTCCAAACAAGGTTGATGCCATCCGAAGGATGAAGGAGACATGTGGATCGGTTACTGAGGTGAGAAGGTTTCTAGGAGCATGTGTGTTTTATCATATATGGATTCCACACTTTGCACATGTAGCAGATCCGTTGTACAAGCTGCTGAGGAAGGGGCAAAGATTTCAGTGGCAAGAGGAGCAAAGCGAGTCTATGAGGAAGTTGAAGGATCTTTTAGCTTCACCACCAACTCTACGGAAGGTAACATATGAGTTGGGCAGATCTGTTATCCTTACTGTTGATACTAGTCCTATTGGCATTGGATGGGCTGTAGGACAAGACGATGAGGATGGAAATAGATATGTGGTGCGTTTTGGTGCTAAGGTATTAAGTTCACGGCAGAGAGACTACCCTCAGGTCAAGAGAGAGCTATGGGGAGTAGTTACTGCGATGAAGAGTGATAAGGAATACTTGATAGGAGCACCTGTGGTTGTGGAGACAGATTGTTTACCTCTCTTGGGAATGATCACTAGCTGTACAACTCCAGATATTGCTATGTTGAGGTGGATAGCATATATCAAGTCCTTGAACCCAGAGTTTAGACATATTGCAGGGAAGGACAATCCTGTGGCAGATATGTTATCAAGGGCTAGGTATTACGATGAAAAAGAAATGATAGATGATCAGGAGGATGTGGGAACAGAGTTCTATTCTAGTGCTCTTGCTAGAAGAGATAGAAGCTGTTTTGCAGCCTCGTTGGAGTTTTTTGAGGAAACTATGTATGATGGCGAGTGGTTGGATCTTGGGCGCTATTTGAGTTCACTGGAAAGGCAGGAAGGCTGGTCTGATGCAGATTTCAAGAGGATCCGTAGAACAGCTTATGATTACTTTTTACATGGAGGACATCTATGGAAGCGCCCTAAGCTACAAGGAGGTATACCGCAGCGGGTAGTATGTGACTTGGAATTGCAGCAGAAGCTGATCAAGGAGTTCCATGAGAGTTTATGGGCCGGTCATAGAGGAGTTTGGGCTACATTTGCCAAGATGAAGGAGAAGTATTGGTGGAAGGGTATGTATAAGGATGTAGTACAGTTTGTTTCATCTTGTATACCTTGCCAGATGTACTCCAATGTACGCCATCGTGATGGATTGCATCCTACTTATCCTTTAGCCATTCATTACAAATGGGTAGTGGATCTGGTAACTATGCCGTTTGGGCTTGGGCAAATGAGGTATCTAGTCTTGGCTAGAGAAGATCTATCTAACCAGGTTGAGGGACGTGCCCTGAGGACGAAGACCACTGCTAGTGTCTGCCGCTTTCTACTTGAAGATGTTATTTGTAGGTATGGGTGTGTGGGAAAGATCACTGCAGATAGGGGTGAGCTGGATGCACAAGAAGCAGTTGAATTCTTCAAGCGATTGGGAATCAAGTTGGCGTTAACCACTGCTTACAATCCTGAAGGGAATGGCAAGAGCGAAAGAGGTCATCCGCCAATCATCAAAGCTTTGGTAAAAGCTTGCAAGGGTAAGATCCGTGAATGGCCTAGACTGTTACCATTTGCTTTGTGGGCAGATCGTACAACTCATAGTACCGTTACAGGTTACATGCCAGCAGAGTTGATACTAGGGCAAAAACCTGTGATGCCGATTGAGGAGGTTGTGCCTACTTGGAATGTTTTGCCATGGGAAGATGGTAGAAGTACGGAGGATCTTCTTGCATTAAGGATCCAGCAGTTAGAACGAAGACCTGAGGATGTTGCCAAAGCTGTGGAAAGGTTAAAGACTGCTAGAGAGAGAAACAAAGGCAGATTTGATAGAACGCATAGATTACGACCTAAACCAGTTAAGGAGGGTGATTGGGTGTTAGTCTATGATAGTAGTCTTGATAATCAGCATAGCGCTATCAGAAAGTTTTCCAAGAGATGGTTCGGACCTTATGTGGTGTTAGAAGTTTATGATAATGCCACATACTCTTTGAGAGAGTTAGATGGTGCAGTGCTCAAGATACCAGTCGCAGGGAAGAGAATCAAGCTCTTCAGAAGGAGAGGGGAGGACCAGAACATTGCAGAGCTTACTGAAGATGAAGCTGAAGACTCAATGGAGGTTGAAGATGAATTTGAAGCTGAAGCTGAAGAGTCTTAATCTGGATCTGGCACATACCGGAGGATGTGCAGGTTTAGAGGGGGTGGATGTCGCGCCATTTGGCGATTACATGCTTGACTTCTACTCCGACGCTTAGGTTTGGTAGTTCTAGAAGTTAGCTTATATTACTTCTAGTCCTTTATGTATATGTTTGACACTTTTGCATACGGTGTTAATACTATTTTGAGTCCTAGTAGGCTGATAGTATGTTAGTTATCTTGTTCAAGCATTTGTGCGCTTGTGCAAGTGACTTCTTACTTGTCTATGAGGTTCAATGTACATAACTTAGGGTTTCCATGCTGATAGGGGTTTGAGCTCATGGGTTGTACTTACTTGTCGCCCATGCACGCTTTCTAGCTAATTTAAGTTATTTTTCGGGGCTATGTGTCGTTTTAGGTAGTTTAAGTTATACGCTGGCACTCTAGGGGGCTTGACGTGGTAGCTTATGAGTGTAGATAAGTTACCAGGTAGTTTAAGGCACAAAAGGACAGTCAAGTGGAGCTATGAACTCCCATTGGTCCATTTTTGTCTTTTGTAAAACTCTAAGTTTAGAAATAGAGCTCTAGAGGAGAGTTCGAGCACTTGGTGAGGGATCTTCGAAATCTGAGAACACAGGAAGAGAGAGCTCGTCGTGCCAAGCACTGTCAGTGAAATTTTTGCTCGATTTGGATCAATAAACAAGGAGTTATGCCCAATTGAAGTTCGGATTGTGTCAAAACTGCATCACTTTTGTTGATTTTGGGGTTTTCGGTGCCAATTGCAGCAGAATTGAGGAAATCACTTCAAAACTTCGTGGTTGCGTTCACTGTCAGGAGGGCTACGACTGTCCAAAAAGTTTTGAATCATTTGAGTAATTGAGTAATTCAGGGCGGCCGCTGAAGCAGAGGGGGTCTGAAAAGCTCTTAATCTAGAGCAGCGACTTTAGAGAAGGAGATCTGGAGTTCTACAAACATTCAGGAGTCCCAACTTCACAGGGATGTTCAGCATCCTGTAGACTTCAAATACTGTGAGAAGATTTGAAATTCATCGAGCCAATTCTCTGTTCTATGTCTGAATAGCTGTCTAGGTACCAGAAATTGCCATAATTCTCTTATTCAGAACTTTTCTGTTCATATCTCCGTGTCAGAATTTGATCTCAGGTTGAAACTTCGTCTGTGAGTTCAGTAGTACCTCATTTGCATGTAGGGGAAGTTTAGAGGTCTAAACCTTCATAGTTTTCCTCTCTTTGAGTGTCAAAGTTCACCGCTTAAGCCTATTACTACCAGTGAGACCTAAATTTCGCTTTTTGAGCATATCAGAGGATCCTACACTCCTGTGTGAGTGTTTATAGCTCCTGTTGTGACCTGAAAGCCAACCTCTTGAGTAAACAACCACAGCCAGAAGCCCGGTGCTTTCCTAGGTAGACGGATCACACTCCGACAACGCAAGGAAGACACGAGCTGGAGACGCATTAATACAGAATCGGTCGCCTGCTTCTCGCACTGAAGGATGACTACACCTTGGGCACGGATTGCAACCAAGGTATCGAAGTAGGACGTGGAAGCAAGGACAGTGAAATTGAGAACACTCAAGATCGAACTGAGGCAAGAGAGAGAGCGAGGTCAATTTTACTAGCTAGGAACACATTCGAGCTGAAAGAATCTCTGAGGATTTCAAGAACCAGACATTGAGGGTCGATTAGGAACCAGAGAGAAGCTTCGAGGCAGAAGCGAGAATCGATTGCAGCAGCAAAAGGGCGCAGCTCAAGATTAACGACTCACAACAAGTACGTGTGACTTAGTGTAACAGAGGCTCGAAGCATGTCGATGCATCCTCGAGGATTGGTGTTACCCGTCGCAGAATTGGCAGAGACCAAACCCTTCATCAAGGAGTTGGGTCTCGACTTCTTCCTAAGGGACTGGAACCTCGCGGACTAGGGTCTTCTAGAGGAGGTTTGGACAGCATTGCCTTCGTGCAACCTTGTACATGTGAAGACAGGGATCGCTCGGAGAAGACCGTCTTCTTGGACAGTGGAGTGATGGCGCATGGCTTTTCAGAGGCTAGAATCCGAGAACCGAGGATACGAGCTTGAGAAGAAGATCTTACCGATGATCTTTGAGAAGTGGCATGTGCCTGGAAGCACGACTTGTCTCTTCTTGGAAGATAGACAGGGGAGGATTGGATGGCCACGGAAGCATCTTCTGGTGAAGATGTTTCTTCAACTCTTCTCCAAGGAGAAAGTGCAGAAGACGAGATACTTTGGAGATTAAGACGTGGAGTTCCTCGAAGCTATCTGGGAAGGAATACTTGTAAATTGAGGCACCTTCTTCCACGCTTACATCCAGGCCGAGTTGGTGTACTTGGGCACCCCAGCAGGAGGACACCTCACCCCGTTCTTCTGCTATCTGTACGTGTCCAAGGGGGATCTGAGAGAAGACCAGTTGGCGTGATATGGACCAACAAGACAATGCGAGGTGAAGGAAGATACCTCGAGAGAAGAAGACCGGGCAGCGGTCGTGACTCCCTCTCTCACTTTAGTGTTTTATACAAGACCAGGCACTCATCAGAAGACATTTCTGGTGCGAGAAGACGACTCAAGCGATACAGAAGACGCATCACCGTCGAGGAAGATGAGGCCTAGGAGTGTATCTAGGAAGAGCGCATCTTTTCTGATCATTCATTCTGGACCAGAGTCGGATTCCCAGGAGGAGACGATGAGCACCAGGATCGCATAGAAGACAGCTTCAGCAACTACAGAGAGTCTTTCAAAGACTCCAGAAGCCGAAGTATGAGTTGACATTCCGACTGCGACTCGAGGAAGCGCAGCGAAGAAAACTGCTCCTGCATTGGAAAGAGATCTTCCACCTCGGAAGATGAGAAGAGTAGTGTCTTCTCGCGCGCAGAAGCAGAAGAGCACAATGGTGGAAGAGGCATCCTTGTCTCTAGAAGACAGGAACGACGTCTCTGATTGATTCGTGGAGATGAACTTGTCTTCTGCGAGAAGAAGGTTGGAGGAATTCATTGCCTTCTTCCAGTCGGAGATCCAGCCAGCCATGGAGTTGGCGGAGAAGCGTGCGATGGCTTAGGAGAAGCCATTGCGACTTGGATTCGATCTGCGCACACTAATGCAGCAGGAAGAGGTCTTGAAGAAGGTGGACACGCTGGAAGCCAACCTCCGCACCAGGCAGAAGCTTGCAGCGAAGTATAAGACGGAAGTAGCTGCTTCTGCCAAGGAGTCAGCGCAGTTAAGGAAGAGCAACCAAGAGTTGCAGGCACGTCTACAGCAGCGTGACCAGGAGGTTTTGCGGGTCAAGAATAAGATCACCTCTCTTGCAAAAGAAAAGATGACATGGAGAGCACTACCGGAAGCCGCGGAAGTGCAGGCCGCAGCAGAGAAGAAGCAGCGGAAATAAGCTGAAGCCCGAGCAAAAAGACTTATGAAGACGGTGGAAGCACTTCGCAAGAAGTTCAACTTCACCACGGGTAAGAAGCTTCTCACCCTGGCTAAGGAGTGGGATGACGATTCCAGAACGATGTTAGTGGAGTACAAGAAGAGCATGTTCCGCTACCTGGATCGATATATTGAGGGTTTAAAGATACTTTATGGTCTTCTCTCGATTCAACAGCCAGCAACTATGTAGTGACGAAGGATTTCTCCTTTTGCCCATTTAGTATACAAGATATCGTTCCCACAGAGGATTTGCACAAGTAACGCTGCTCTAAGTTCTAAGATCTGTTCAAACACACAAACACACGGGTTTTGCCTAGAAATCCCGTCTTCTCACAAAACCACACAAACCAACACGTCTTCCAGACACGCCAAATGGTGCTCTGGATCCAAACAAACAACTACCAATTACAGTATCATACAACTATTCACAGAGAAGCTCGGGAAGACGATCTTCCTGCTTCCAGGTTGCTTCTTCCGGTCTTCTCGATACCGTCTTCCCGAAGCGATTCGCGTCTTCTGGGGGTTTAGCTCGTCTTCTCACACCTCCAGAATGCTGTCCGGCTTCGCAGAAGTCGACTAGTAACAGTCGTTACACCTTAGTCTCACACTCACATTCCAACGGGTTGGATCAATCACAGGGTGTATGCCCCCTGTAGCCTTCCCAGCCTTCTGCCTACGGAAGTTGTCTTCCTGCAGCACTACAACGACATTCACCTTCACGGAAGCTCAATAGAAGTATAGGAAGCTCACTAGAAGAAGATAAGAAGATGGGGAAGATGAGGGAAGATGGGAAGAAGAAGAAATCCAAACAAGAGAAAACAGGATGAAAAAGGGCAATTAAGATTCCGACAAGCTTCTAGTCCGGATCCTGACTAACAAGCCATCCCTGCTTGTAATAGTTTGGGGAGGAAGACAACAAACGTGAGTACTGTAGCACCGTCTTCTACTCGAGGATGTCGTCTTCTGTTGCGGGAAGAAGGCTTCTTTCTTCTTCACTTCGCTGCTCTGACTGCTCTGTCTTCTGGGATCCCTTACCCAGAAGACCGTTCGTACGTAGATCCCAAGTGCTCTACTGAACGAGTCAAGCTACACTCCACAACTGTTGACATTCACCGCCACTCAAGAAGAACACTTCCCATGCACAATTGGGAGCGAATTCAGAGAACCCACCATCTAGAAGACATGGACAAAGCTGCTGCACTCAAATCCACTATCTATTCCCCGAGAAGAAGTCACAATGGCATTGGGAAGCTCACTCCCGCTACTTCCTGCATCTACTCCTCGACACACCAGCCTAGCTAACAGGACTGCACGAGGATGCCGTTCCCTGTTCCTAGACTGTCCACTACTTCTATCTACATCTTCGAACCACTGCTGGTGCGAGTATGCAGACCCCTCCTGTATATTCCAAGACTATTCGTATGTTTCCAACAACGGGTGTAGTGCGCTAAGACTGTCTCTGCTCTAATGTGTCTCGCCTGCCTGCCTGTAGAATCGGTGTGTATGTTCAGTTACTGCCGAATTCTACAGAACTGGCAGAGCTCTCAGAGAGATTTTCTCCTACCATGCTATCCTACTTAACCATCTGCCTCGAGAGTCAGGGGAGGCGACCACCAGGGAGAGAGAGAGAGGCGCTGTCAAGAGGTTGTCACCTCACATGCATGCGGTCCCTCTTCCCAACTAGCCCTCCACTGTGTTACTCCTACGCTACCTATGCTGCCACATGGGGTCCTAACTATTTTTACCTGGAAAACTGCCACCCTTAAGATAACATGTCCGTTCTTACTAAATCTGGAAGGGTCGATTAAGTTTGCTAACTACTCTGATTGCTCGGTGGCAATCTCTACATGATCTGCTCCTACCGGAGCTACTACCTCGACTTCTGATGGGCTGGGAAGCCCTGCACTTACCTCGGGTACCACTGAGGTAGCTTCCCTCTCCTCGCTCTTCGCTGGCCCTGCTGTTTTTGCGGCTGCGTCTTCCTCGGCTTCGACTTCGGAAGACGGAATGGTCTTCTGGGAAGACGAGTCGAATGGTGCGTCTTCGGTCTTCTGAGGCACAGATGCAGTACTAAGGACCATGGCGACCTCATGGGGGTCCGGGGAAGTCGCTTCCTCCACGCGGAATACCTAGGAAGACGGCTTGTCTTCCTGTCTTTCAGAAGACATCATGTCTTCCGAACGTCTTCTGGAGTCTTCTCGTCTTCCAACGCTGTCACCACCAAGTGTACAGCGAGATCAAACTCCTCCTTCTCCATTCCGGATCCAGTCGAGGGTGCTGGGTCTTGGGAAGATGCGGTTGCAGGTGTCGGAAGTGAGGGAAGACCATAAAGTGTCTTCACTCCTTCTATCTGTCTATCCAGGTACCTGAACATGCTATCTCTGCATTCCACCAACCTCGTCTTGGACCCGCTGTCCCATTCCCTAGCTAAGGTAAGTAACTTCTTACCCGCGGTGAAGTTGAACTTCTTCCGAAGCGCTTCTACCGACTGAGCTAGCATCTTCTACGCACGGGCCTCTGCTGCTTCCCTCTGCGTCTTCTCCACTGCAGCTCGTGCTTCTGCGGCTTCTCGCTGCATCTTCCAAGTGGTCTGCTCTTCTGCGAGGGCAGTGATCTTCTCCCGTACTCGGAGAACTTCCTGATCGCGATGCTGTACTCGCGTCTGCAACTCCGAAGTTGCTCCTCCGAAGTTGCATCGACTCCTTGGCAGAAGCGGCTGCTTCCGTCTTGTACCTAGGCTGTAAGGGCTTCTCCTGTGCCCTCGCTCTCCTCTCCAGCAACTCCATAGCGGGTTGGATCTCCTTCTGGAAGTAGGCACTGAACTCCTTCAGTCGTCTTCCTGCAGAAGACAAGTTCATCCCCACCACTCGCTCGATGGTGTCGACTTCGTCTTCCAGAGGCAAGGAAGCCTCTTCCACCACTACGGCCTTCATCTTCGGCACACGGGAAGAAGCTACTCTTCTCATCTTCCGAGTTGGAAGACTCCTCGTGGCAGGAGCGGCTCTCCTCTTTGCGCTTCCTCGCATCGCAGTAGGAGTACCCATCCATCCTTCGTCTTCTGGAGTCTTCGGAAGACTCCCAGGTGTTACAAAAGCTGTCTTCTGTTCCGATCGGGCACTCAGCAAGTCTTCCTCCGAGTCCGACTCCGATCCTGAATGAATGAGGGAGATGGGTGTCCTTGGTACACTTCTGTGACCCATCTTCCTCACTAGCGTGGCGTCTTCCGACCCACTAGACTCGTCTTCCCTCACCAGAAGTGTCTTCTGGTGAGAGCCGGGCCTCAGCTGTGGCATCAGAGTGGGAGGGGGCGTTGCTGCTGCCTCTCGGTCATCGTCTTCCGAGCTCTCCTCCTTCACCTCCTGTCGCTCCGTTGGCCCATACACTGCCAGCTGATCTTCCCTAAGATCCCCCATGGCTACATACAAGTAGCAGAAGAAGGGCGTCAGATGTCCTCCCGCCGGGGTACCCAAGTATGCTAGCTCCGTCTGTACATAGTTGTGGATGTACGCGCCCCAGTAGATTGGCACTCTGTCATCCCACACTGATTCCAGGAACTCCACGTCCTGATCTCCTAAGTACCTTGTCCCTAAACAACTTCGCCAGAAGTCGCTTCTTCGGCTCCCGGTAAGACTCTATCTTCCAACCGTTCCTCCCCTGCCTATCTTCCACGAAAAGGCAGGTGGTACTCCCAGGTACATGCCATGAACTCACAATCCTAGGCAAGATCTTCTTCTCGTACCAATATCCTCGGTTCTCGGTCTCAGGCATGTGAAACGCCTTACGCCACCAGTCTTCAGTCCAGGAAGACGGTCTTCCCCGAGCTACTCCTGCCTTCGCAGGTACACGGTTACGCGGTGGTAACGCGGCCCACACCTCCTCCAGAAGCCCTTGATCTGCGAGGTTCCAATCCCACAGGAAGAAGTCGAGACCCAACTCCTTGAGGAAAGGAGTGGCCTCGGCCAATTCTGCCGCTGATAACACCAAGCCTCGCGGATGCATCGACATACCTGGAAGATCTGTTGCACTAAACCACAAGCACCTACTATGAGCTGAAGGCTCAGTTCTTCCCGAGTGCCCACAATCTAGCTTCTACTTCTCAGAAGACGAAACTAGTCTTCCATAAGACAGCTACTCCGTCTTCCGGGATTCTAACAGTACTTCCTAGATAGCTCTCGTCTTCCGAGCTATATCTAAACAATCCTATCTAAGCAAGGCCTCGCATGGATTACCAAGAAGACAACCCACCTTGCATTACATCCTACTTCCTATCAGAAGATCAAGATATTCGAGAAGTAGAGTATGAGAAAGGTTCAGAAGATGGTTGCGGGCTCCTGCGGTGACAGTGGCCTCTGGGAAGACACTTGGGACAGCTTCCAATTCAATGTCGTTCTCGGAAGACTTCTCGAAGTCGGACTTCCCTTCACTGGTCTCACCTGTCTTCGTCTTCCTACACGCAATCTATCCTCACAACAGACTCAAGACATTTGCACTCTGTTCTTCTGACTTCTCACCTCTCATACGCACTCAGAAGAAACTTGTTGCATGATGAGAAGACATGACCCTCGACCATTCTCTCCAGATTCTGCCAGCAAGACTTCTCACAATCTCTTCTAAGTTCGGGAAGAAGAAGGAACGGCTGCTATGGATCGGACAGAAGAGATCCGAATGGACCCTCGCGTCTTCTCGCTCATTTTGCCAGCCTTCCAGTCTTCTAGTCTCTCTAGGAAGATGGGGAGTTGAGAAGCTTGGAAGACCGGGAGGCACAGGCCTAGTTCCCGGCTTCCAACTTCTCGAAATAACAAAACAACTCACCAAGCCACTCAGGATTCGTATCAAGCCTCTCTAAACACAAAAGCAAAGCAAATCCACTCTTAATACGAATTGTGTTCAGTCGACTTCCGAAGACAGTCTTCCGAAGATGTCTTCCGAAGACAGTCAAGTTCAAGAAGCGTCTTCCGAAGATGTTCCCATCTTCCGAATCGTCTTCTGTTCCAAGTTTCGGGGATAGAGAGATATGGGGGTAGGGAAATTGATAGTTGGGGTCTCCAATTTGAGGGCTAGGAGTAAGGAAGCTCGAATTGAGCTCGGGAAGAAGCAAGGAGATGTCTTGACAGAAATTGGGCAGCGCTTCCGCGCCCAATGTCTCAATAGAAAGAATGGGGGTGGGGTAATCGATCAGGCTGCTTGCACACAATCAAGGAAGCGCGGGGAGTACCAAAAAAAGGCGAGAAGAAGTGGGAGGGGAAAAGAACAGGGGGAAGAACCTCTACAGTCTTCTTCGGCTCCCCGAGTTGCCTTCGACCTCCTCGCGCTTCTGGCTCTTGTCCTAGCTTCCAATGTGACTCCACACGACTGCGCCTGTTATCAATTTCGGTCCACACCTCGATTCCACCTCTGCTTCTACTCGCCACTCTTCACTGTCAGCTTCTCGGAAGCTCCACAGAAACGCCTTCGCTTTCTCTGCTGTTTGTGCTCCCGCAATTCAATCTCACCCTTCGCCTAGCTGCCAACTTACTATCTCCTACCTCGATGTCTCACTTGATTCCTCTCTCAATGCTAGCTCGCGAAGCTCACTCTCTCAATCGATCTTCTTCAGGCGCGCTATGCTGCGGGAAGTTGGAAGGTGTCTAATGTGCTTCCTCACGCATCTTCCCCGCAGATTAGGGGTTCTCGTCCTTGGTGTCTTCCTGACCTACCTACCTATTCGGTGCGCTCCAGTAGGTACACCTACTGTCTTACCCGAAAACTCGTGGTTGGTCCTTCGCGGTCGCTGTCTTCTGGAAGATAGGTGTCTTCCGCCGTCTTCCCATCTTCCGCCGTCTTCCCGTCTTCTGAAGACGCAACTGAGAAGATGATCTTCCGAAGACGGTCGTCTTCTGAAGAAGTCAACTTCTTATTACAAACAGCTCTTAAGATCATCTTCCTGTTAAGGAAGACGTATCCTTAAGTAACAACGCTTCTTCAGTTATACAAACAAGTCATTATCCTTAAAAATTTCAAAATTTCGTGCATCTTGTAATTTGTGGGCACCACATACGCCCACCCTCACATGTTTGCGTCCCCGCAAACATCAGTGGTTCCTGCACTTCTGTTTACGTCCAGTACTTCTTGACGCGCCACCCATTAACACGAGTGGTCATCAGTGTACCGTCCAACTCTTCCAACTGTAAGGAGCCATTGTCGAAGACCTCTAAGACACGGTAAGGTCCCATCCAGCGAAGATGAAGTTTCCCGGGGAACTTAATATGACGGTTGTCGTAGAGAAGCACCAAGTCTCCATCCACAACAGTCACCTTCCTCAACTTGCTATCGTAGTTTACCTTACGTTGCGCTTGCACCTCGTATGTCTTCTCCAAAGCTGCATTCCTGTCTTCTTCAAACTCTACGAAGTTCAGAAGACGCTGCTCCTGGCTCTCTTCTTCTCCCATGCGTTCGGATACGGCTAACCGGTATGTTGGGACCTCTAACTCTATGGGCACAATGAGCGTCATGCCGTAGGTTAGGTAGAAAGGCGTCTTCTGGGTTGTGACTTTAGAGGAAATTCTGAAAGCCCACAACATATATGGCAGTTTTGTGTCCCAGTCATACGCATGGTTAACAGTTACCTTGTTCAGGATGTTACACAGAAGATCGTTCGACTTCTCCGTCAGCCCATTCGCTTTCGGGTTGTATGGCGTCGTCTTCCGATGCTTAATCTTGAAGTATTGGGTCAGGAGGGAGATAGTCTCATTTAAGAAATGAGTGCCCCTATCTGACACCAATTCCAGCGGACATCCATACCTAGTGATGATGTTATGCCATAGGAATCTTGCGACTACTGCGGCATCGTTCTTTCTCGTGACCTCGCCTTCCATCATCTTGGTGGCATAGTCGGTAGCTATTAAGATGTACCTTGCTCGTGTTCTTCTTGCCACCGGGGCGATAGGACCTACAAAGTCGATTCCCCACTTTTCGAACGGGGCAAGCGGAAGAATGGGAGTAAGAGGCCACCTTGTTGTAGCGGTCGGTCTTCCCACCCTCTGGCATGCATCGCACTTCCTGATCTCCTGAAAAGTGTCTCGGTACATAGTTGGCCACCAGTATCCGACGTCTAGCATCTTCTTCACTGTGGTCTTCAATCCGTAGTGACCCCCAGCATCTTCGTAGTGAAGACCTGTGATCACTAATTTTATCTCTGACGGCTCGAGACATCTTCTCAGCTTCTCGTCATGTCCCTTTCGAAACAGGATAACCTGGAAGATAGCATATGGACCTGCCTTGTGTAAGAAGACGGCCTTCTGCTCCGCATCCATTCCCTCAGGATACTGTTGGTCTTCCAAGAACTTCCTCAAGTCCTTGAAGATCGACTCTTCTGTGGAAGTCGCAAGACTGGATCAGAAGATCTAGTCTCGTCTTCTGGGAAGCAGGCGGTACGCCCCCCTCAGATGAAAGTGTCTCTGCGAAAACTGAAAACAACTTCTCGTCAGGAAACTCGTCTTCCACTTCATCTTCTCGTCGTTTTGTTTCCAATCTGGATAGGTAGTCAGCATTAACATGCTGTCTTCCGGCCTGTACTCAACTGTGTAAGTAAATTCCTGGAGTAGGAGAATCCACCTAGCTATCCTGCCAGACAAATCTGCTTTCTTTACAAGATGTTTCAAAGAGAAGTGATCTACATAGAAGACAAACGGGTTTGTCAGAAGATAGTGTCTAAACTTCCTACAGGAGTAAATCATGCCAAGACACTCCCTTTCGGTTGTCGAGTACTTCTTCTCTGCATCACTGAGTTGTCTTCCCGCGTAGTAGATGGGGTAATCCTTCTTCTTCTCATCTTTCTGACTCAACACCACCCCGATGGCAAAAGCAGAAACATCCACATAAATGTGGAAGACTCTTTCCCAATCAGGCGGCCGTAGGACAGGGGATTCCGACAGAAGCCTCTTCATTTCTTCGAATGCTTTCTGCTGCTCAGAAGACCAAATGTATGGTTCGTCTTTCTTCAGCAACTTAGTGAGTCTCCCTGCTACCTCTGCGTACCTGTCAATAAACCTCCGGTAGTATCCTACGTTGCCAAGGAAGCTTCTCAACTGTGTCAGGTTAGCAGGTGGGTGGAGTTTCATGATGACTTCCACCTTAGCACAGTCGACTTCTATACCTCTTCCGGAAATCCTATGTCCTAGCAAGATCCCCTCTGACATACCAAAGAAGCATTTCTCAGGGTGAAGTGCCAAACGATGTTCTCTACACTTCAGAAAACACTTCCTCAGAAATATCAAGTGGTCTTCTCTCGATCCAAACACACAGAAATCATCCAAGAAAATCTCCATAAAGGTGCGAAGATACTCCTTGAAGATTGTAATCATCAACCTCTGGAACGTGGCGGGTGCATTGCATAAACCAAACGGCATTTGATTGTACGCGTACGTGCCCCAATCAGTAGTGAAAGTGGTTTTCGACTTGTCTTCTTCTCTGATTGAAACTTGGTTGTACCCAGAATACCCATCCAGGAAGCTGTAGAACTCATGTCCTGCTACCTGGTCTAACACAGAGTCGGTGAATGGTAAGGGGTGGTGATCCTTTTTCGTAGCCAAGTTCAGCTTTCGGAAGTCCTGACACACTCGGATCTTCCCTGTCTGCTTCTTCGGCACGATGACAATAGGAGCTACCCACTCACTGCTAAGTACTGGGAAGATGACTCCTGCCTTCAAGTATTGGTCAATCTGGTCCTTCACCAGAAGCGAGTACTTGGGGTTGAGCCGGTACTGCCTCTGCCGTGCAGGAACAACGCCCTCTAGCAAGTCGATGCGATGCTCTCCCAACTCTCGAGGTATGCCCTTCATGTCTTCTATGGTCCACGCGAAGACATCCTGGAACTCCGTTAGAAGTTCTCGAAAGTCTTCCAACTGCTGGCCCTCGATCATCTTGGAAAGCTTCAGCTTCTTCCCAGGAGCAACCTCCATCTCTTGGAGATCATCCGGGTTTACCATTCCTTCAGTGTGACTGTACTCACTGGCACCAAAGTATTCTGGTTTGGGAGCTTCTTCTAGTTCAGATTCGTCTTCTGGAAGACCAACTGTCGGATCTTCCGAAGAGAAGACGGTATTTTCGTCTTCTGGAAGCTCTTCTTCCGCAATCTCGTAGCACTCAATGTATCCACAGACCACATCTTCCACTTTCTCTGCTACTTCTGCACACACGTTATTTGCCACAAACTCATTATACCGTTCATCACTGTCAGAAGACGCAGCCGAGTCTTCTGAAGTGTACCCCTCTGTTGTAGACGGAGTTTCACCTTGGTGTCCAATCTTGATCCAAGGAAGCGAGACATTAGCCTTCTCTCCTGGCTTGGGTGTAGGATTGGGAAATCTCAACCGATGCCTTCTCCAGTCGGTATTCACATTTTGCAGCATACAGCCAGGGTCTTCCTATCAACACCTGATATCCAACCTTAGCTACAGGTCGCAAAATGATGTAAGTGAGGTAAAAAGATACTCCACCAATTACCGTGAGGACATTTTTCAGTTGCCCCAAAGGTCGTCTTCTGGTCTGGTCCGTCATTCTGAGAATTCTCGGAGTAGGCTAGAACTCAGTGAAGCCTAGGGCATGCGTCGTTTCTTCCGTCATGATGTTAACTCCGGAGCCGGAATCAATGGGTACCTTCTTCAGAAGACAGCCATGGATCTCCATATCAAGTTCTGGGGCTCCCAAGTCCTCATGCTCTACTCTTAGGATCGGGGTGCTCTTGGGAAGTTTAGCTGCCCTCCTCTTCCTCGATCCTCGAAGCACAGATTGTAACAACTTCCTGTAACCAGCGTTGTCATCCAACAGCTGTTGGAAGGTTACATCCGCCTTCTGATTCCACAAGTCTCGCAAGAAGTCGTAAGGAGATCTTTTTAGAAGAGTGACTGGTGTTTCCAACAGAGAAGATGTAGTGGCTGCTTCCTTGGGTGGAAGACCAGATGAGTGTCTTCCCTCGACTGGGGGCTGTTCCCGTGAGACAAATGTCGCCGTTATCGTATAACGTGTTTTTCTGTCTAGGAATACACGGGGTATATAACTGTGCAGAGATATGTGGATTGACAAGGTTGGATCTAGATTTGGATGTTTCCACTCAAATGTTTCACTATCTACTCTTCTAGCCTGAGTGACCTTGTATCCGCTCGTCTCAAGTTTAAAGCTTGCTACGATCCAAGGTTACGTATAGGTTGCATAAACTTGTGTTACAAACAGATCTTTTGTATTCTAACTAAATACTCAGATCTGTATTATCTAACTGAAGTTATTCATCTATATCACTGGAAGCCTGACTTCTGAATAGCTCCCCAGCGACGCTAACTGGCCATCAATCCAACTATCACAACTTCATAGTACAATCAGAAGATACTAAGATCACTCAATCAACTTGATAGAGTATCGAACAACTTGCTGTACACCCTGGTCTATCAAGTATTCCAGCAAGGTAAAACATGCATACTCCAAAACACTATTCAGATCTCAATATAGCACCAACGGCGGTAGTACCTGGCAGCTCCGAGAACCCAAACAGCGGCTTAAGACTCATGGTGGCTCCGTTCTCCTTCATCACCAAGAGCTGAAATCAGCCCCACACCTTCCAATGTCGAGTTGTATGCAGGTATGGCAGTTTCAGCAACAAACTCCTCTCCAAATTGCTCGAAAATGATCAAATTGACAATAGATGATACCGAAAAACCCGAAACTGCTAATAACAGAAGTATTTTTGAACTTTGAGACCTCAGTCCTTCCAAACCACTCGACCAATGATGATCAAACTTCACAGGAAGCTTGATTGGACCCTTCACTCCTACCCTGAACAATTTTCAGGTCGAAATCTCAAACCAATTCTCAGATATGGATCAAACCGTAATCTGTGCTAACTTCAGAGCTTTACAGACCCAGGTACATTTGATCCAAGATTCTGAACAAACTACTCGACCATTTGAGGTGAAACTTCCCAAGTATCTTACTGATAAGACATTCTTCAATCCTGGAGAGTTTCACTCAGAAATTCGACTCAGATCTTAAGCAATAGCAAACTATCCATGGCTATCACAGTTCGCTGTTCCCGTCTTATCTCATCTGCACTTCTCAACTTCAATCGGTCGGTTCAGAATCCAAATCGATCAAGAACCTGACGAAATTGATATCAAAATGATCAGCACGTCGTCAGCTCTCCAACCCAACAGACAGCTCCTCAAAACTCCTCGCGAGTCTCTCGGAACAACCAGAAACGTAGCAGTAGGTACGAATTTCACCCCCCTCCACTCAATCGATCATAACGCGCTCATACTTTCATCAAATCGATCGATTCTTCAGCCCAGATTGTAGCCCCGGTCGAGAGCTCTCCAACAATACCCTTCGTTTCGCGAATGGACCTCTGAAGCCTCCAGAAACCACAGAAACGTCGAGAGGATCAGCTAGAACACCATTGGTCCAAAAGTGGACCAGTAAGAGCAAAAAGAACTTTACTTTTTGTCTTTTCTCCTCTTAACTTTTCCCTTAGAACGAATTTTTACTCTCCAAGGAGACACAAGACATCAACAACACTCTAAGACTTCACAAAATCCTTCAGATATGTCGATGGATTCTTCGCGGTCCGTAACTACACAGAAGCGCTCAACCAGAATGAAACCAGTGAGCCGCAGACTAATACAACGTCAATATTACAACTTGGAAACGTTCTACAATAAAAGGTATGACAAAAGGAAACGGTGAAGCTATCACTCGATTGTAATATTCTTGCCCGAAGTTTCTCACGATCCAAGCCCCATGATTGATCTTCGGTCTGTAATGACACCGGACATCGACCCAAAGATTGAAAGGAACGTTCGATGGATAGTTGAGATCCATTGTTCCTCACAACAAAATGTACATCGTCATATCCCAAGTCTTTCCGTATGTTACGATTGGAAGGATCACCGGAAGCTGTAACTCCATCACCCTCCCCATGAACTCATCACCAAAGTACGCAACTAACCACTGTCGAAAGTGATCGCGGTGGATGCAATGAAGCTTGATGTGAAACGGATTCGAGAAAGGAAGATCCGGAGCCGGTAACACACCTCCGTCCATAACCACCACTCCTGTAGTTCCTCACTCCTCCATGCAGATCACCGAGAACCCTTACGAATCACCCGCTGAGAGAGAATGCCATATGAACCTTCGACCCACCATTTTATACACAAATGCGACGACAAGGACTACTAAAGTGAACGCGCACAGATCGATGACTTGGCACGTTCCTCTACCATGCGATCACTTAAACAGATAATCACAAATGTGGCACTCATCACATCGTTCGGCGAGTTACGCGATACGGTTCACGAAACACGAAAAAAAAACACAACATAGGTTACACAGGAATTTCACACAGGAGCCGAACCACAACACGACACCGTACTCGGTGTAGGAAGCTGCTGTACTATCTTCCGTCTCTTCTCCAGCTCTTCTTGCATGATCGCTTCAACCTCTTGTCTTATGTCAGGAGCAAAGTACTTCGGATCTTCTCGATCGTAAGTAGGAGAAGACGGCCGCTCGGGAGAAGATGACCTCTCCTTACGCTGCTTCTTCTTCTTGACGTCCTTCTGGCGAGATTCTGACTTCCCTTTGCTTCTGCTACTTACTTTGAACACAGCTTCATCCAAAACTTCCTCCGGAGGCCAACTATCTGATTTCGGGTCAGGATTCCAAACAGTACCATCCGTCAAAGTGAGAGATGACGCTTCTTCAGGTGTCTTCATCTTCTGAGCTGCAGTCGTCTTCTGCAGCTGAGGTTCCTTTCCTTTGCGCTTCCCGGGGTCTGGTTCGTCTTCCTCGATATGGAGACAATCCGTACAATCCCCAGGATCTTCTTCTTCTACCGTGATGTGCTGTACCACTGCTAACTCGAGCTTAGAAGATGATGCAGCTTCTGCAGGAGGTGTGGTATCTGCAAATCTCACCATTTGTCGGGGTCGTAAGGTCTGAGGACAATTCCCTGTGAAATGACCGGCTTCCTTACAGTTCCCACACAAGGGCACTTGCCCAATCTGTCTTCTCGGGTGAGGACAGGTGGACCACCAGTGTCCTGTCTCTCCACAATTATTGCACGCTCCAGGAAGAGGGTTGAGAGGTCTTTGTGATGAAGAAGGCTGCCAAGGTGTCCTGGTCTGTACATTGCTAGCTCTATCCCTCGGTACATAACGATTATATTGGGCGGGAGGCGTAGGGGTGAAGGGTTGGATAGTCTCGATCCTATAGCAGGTTTCCCCACTGGGATCGTGTAGATATCCCTCATCATCTTCTTCCCATCCTGCCCAATTGACAACTTGGTCCTGCGTACACTGATCTCTGGTGTGTCCAGAAGAGTTACAAAGGTTGCACCAAAGGTTTGGCCGGGAAGCCGTAGGTTGCTTCCGCTTGTCCTTCTGGTTCAAAAGATGAACTTTCAGGTCGGCAAACTGCTTCAGAACCTCATCGATGCGGGGATCAGGTGCAGACTGAATGATCTGAGTTTGAGGCATCTTCTGCACAACTTCCTTTCTTGCTCGCGTCTTCTCCTTCTTCTTCTTCCGCGTCTTCTTCTCTTGTTCAGATTCGGATTCTGAACTTTCGACAGTAGACTCTTCAGAAGTAGAGGCTGCTTCCGAATCACTGTTATCAGTTTCAGTGGACTTGGACTTCTTCTTGGACTTCCGGGAAGACTTCTTTGACTTCTTGGACTTCTTCGAGGTCTTCCCATTGTCTTTCGTCATATTCCGAGTGATGCTCGAGGTTTCATACTGCTCGGCATGCTTCTGTACTTCTGCTAAATCATCACCTCCTCCTCTTCTGCAGTACAATTCCATGTCCTGGGACAATCCTCCCAAGTACCAGTCCACAGCTTGCTAAGCACAGTAGCCGGGTCTTCCTTGGTTCTGAGGGATGTGATCCAAGAGATCTTCAAACCTCTCGGTGTAATCCAGCAGTGTCTCTTTCTTCTTTCGTTCGAGCCTCTGAAGCTCTATGAGGGTCATACGATCGTAGCCCACTCCTCTGAACCTCTTCAGAAAAGCTGCCTTCAGAGTAGCCCAAGCGGCTATTACTACCACATCATCCAACGTTTTACTCATCCACTTCCTTCCTTTCCCTTTGATCAAACTGGGAAATACACGGAGTCTGTCAACATCAGCGTCTTCCTTGTTGGATCTAGAGATGGTCTCGAACATCGTGATGAAGTCGTCCGCATCATCATCATCGTCGTACGGATGGTACTTCTGCCGAGTGTGGGAAGCCATGTTGACTGCCGGCTGGTGCGACTGCCAACTTCTTTCTTCCTCAGGTCCAGGTGGTGGAGATGGTCTTCTCGAAGGTCCAGGCCTGTCTGAATCAGGAAGATCGTCTTTTGAGTCAAAGCTACTGTCACTGCTACCTTCCGAGACGTCTGGAACAATCTCCTCCAGTCTTCTCTCACCTTGAGAAGCTTCTTCCGTACTTGGGAAGACGTCTTCCGAGTAACCAGTACCAAAGTCTACTTTATACACGTGATCACCCGGTTGGCTTCTGTCTTCGCCAAAGATTATGCTCGAGATGGAAAGCTCTTCCAACTCTATCGATCGGATCTTCCTGAGCTCTTCTTCTTTCCTTTGGTGTCTCAGGGATATCCGCTGCTCTCTAGAAGCGGTTCGCAAGGGTGAGTTAACCCACTCAGGATCTTTACCCTTACGTCTTCTGCTTCTTCCTCCGGTCGGAGGCATCCACCAGAGTACTGAGAACAGATGTCTCTCTTTTCTCTACCACTAGATCCGGGAGACCAAATGACTGAACAACCGATCACAAGTTCAGAACGTCTTCTTCTCCTACTTCTGGTTGCACTCACTGCAATCTTCCGAGATCGAGTCTCCAAGGAGTTCTTGGAAGCAGGGAAGCGGCTTCTTCCAACTTTCCCTGAGGTATCTTATCAGCTCCTGGTTGCGGTTCCCGTCTTCTAGCAAGATAGAGTCCCACAACACATTCAACTACAATCGAAGTTAGTTCGAAACGAACTTAACTAATGGCACACAGATCCAAGAAGCTTAGAACAGAAGTTACTAAGATGAAATCCTCGGCAGCGGCGCCAAAAATGGTTCCTCACTATATGTAGTGACGAAGGATTTCTCCTTTTGCCCATTTAGTATACAAGATATCGTTCCCACAGAGGATTTGCACAAGTAACGCTGCTCTAAGTTCTAAGATCTGTTCAAACACACAAACACACGGGTTTTGCCTAGAAATCCCGTCTTCTCACAAAACCACACAAACCAACACGTCTTCCAGACACGCCAAATGGTGCTCTGGATCCAAACAAACAACTACCAATTACAGTATCATACAACTATTCACAGAGAAGCTTGGGAAGACGATCTTCCTGCTTCCAGGTTGCTTCTTCCGGTCTTCTCGATACCGTCTTCCCGAAGTGATTCGCGTCTTCTGGGGGTTTAGCTCGTCTTCTCACACCTCCAGAAGGCTGTCCGGCTTCGCAGAAGTCGACTAGTAACAGTCGTTACACCTTACTCTCACACTCACATTCCAACGGGTTGGATCAGTCACAGGGTGTATGCCCCCTGTAGCCTTCCCAGCCTTCTGCCTACGGAAGTTGTCTTCCTGCAGCACTACAACGACATTCATCTTCACGGAAGCTCAATAGAAGTATCGGAAGCTCACTAGAAGAAGATAAGAAGATGGGGAAGATGAGGGAAGATGGGAAGAAGAAGAAATCCAAACAAGAGAAAACAGGATGAAAAAGGGCAATTAAGATTCCGACAGGCTTCTAGTCCGGATCCTGACTAACAAGCCATCCCTGCTTGTAATAGTTTGGGGAGGAAGACAACAAACGTGAGTACTGTAGCACCGTCTTCTACTCGAGGATGTCGTCTTCTGTTGCGGGAAGAAGGCTTCTTTCTTCTTTACTTCGCTGCTCTGACTGCTCTGTCTTCTGGGATCCCTTACCCAGAAGACCGTTCGTACGTAGATCCCAAGTGCTCTACTGAACGAGTCAAGCTACACTCCACAACTGTTGACATTCACCGCCACTCAAGAAGAACACTTCCCATGCACAATTGAGAGCGAATTCAGTGAACCCACCATCCAGAAGACATGGACAAAGCTGCTGCACTCAAATCCACAATCTATTCCCCGAGAAGAAGTCACAATGGCATTGGGAAGCTCACTCCCGCTACTTCTTGCGTCTACTCCTCGACACACCAGCCTAGCTAACAGGACTGCACGAGGATGCCGTTCCCTGTTCCTAGACTGTCCACTACTTCTATCTACATCTTCGAACCACTGCTGGTGCGAGTATGCAGACCCCTCCTGTATATTCCAAGACTATTCGTATGTTTCCAACAACGGGTGTAGTGCGCTAAGACTGTCTCTGCTCTAATGTGTCTCGCCTGCCTGTCTGTAGAATCGGTGTGTATGTTCAGTTACTGCCGAATTCTACAGAACTGGCAGAGCTCTCAGAGAGATTTTCTCCTACCATGCTATCCTACTTAACCATCTGCCTCGAGAGTCAGGGGAGGCGACCACCAGGGAGAGAGAGAGAGGCGCTGTCAAGAGGTTGTCACCTCACATGCATGCGGTCCCTCTTCCCAATTAGCCCTCCACTGTGTTACTCCTACGCTGCCACATGGGGTCCTAACTATTTTTACCTGGAAAACTGCCACCCTTAAGATAACATGTCTGATCTTACTAAATCTGGAAGTGTCGATTAAGTTTGCTAACTACTCTGATTGCTCGGTGGCAATCTCTACATGATCTGCTCCTACCGGAGCTACTACCTCGACTTCTGATGGGCTGGGAAGCCCTGCACTTACCTCGGGTACCACTGAGGTAGCTTCCATCTCCTCGCTCTTCGCTGGCCCTGCTGTTTTTGCGGCTGCTTCTTCCTCGGCTTCGACTTCGGAAGACGGAATGGTCTTCTGGGAAGACGAGTCGAATGGTGCGTCTTCGGTCTTCTGAGGCACAGATGTAGTACTAGGGACCATGGCGACCTCATGGGGGTCCGGGGAAGTCGCTTCCTCCACGCGGAATATCTGGGAAGACGGCTTGTCTTCTTGTCTTCCAGAAGACATCATGTCTTCCGAGGCGTCTTCTGGAGTCTTCTCGTCTTCCAACGCTGTCACCACCAAGTGTACAGCGAGATCGAACTCCTCCTTCTCCATTCCGGATCCAGTCGAGGGTGCTGGGGCTTGGGAAGATGCGGTTGCAGGTGTCGGAAGTGAGGGAAGACCATAAAGTGTCTTCACTCCTTCTATTTGTCTATCCAGGTACCTGAACATGCTATCTCTGCATTCCACCAACCTCGTCTTGGACCCGCTGTCCCATTCCCTAGCTAAGGTAAGTAACTTCTTACCCGCGGTGAAGTTGAACTTCTTCCGAAGCGCTTCTACCGACTGAGCTAGCATCTTCTACGCACGGGCCTCTGCTGCTTCCCTCTGCGTCTTCTCCACTGCAGCTCGTGCTTCTGCGGCTTCTCGCTGCATCTTCCAAGTGGTCTGCTCTTCTGCGAGGGCAGTGATCTTCTCCCATACTCGGAGAACTTCCTGATCGCGCTGTTGTACTCGCGTCTGCAACTCCTCGTTGCTCCTCCGAAGTTGCATCGACTCCTTGGCAGAAGCGGCTGCTTCCGTCTTGTACCTGGCTGCAAGCTTCTCCGTAGTGCGGAGACTAGCTTCCAGCGACTCCGTCTTTTGCTGGCTGTCTTCCTGTCGCAGCAAGGTGCGCAGGCCGAATCCATGCTGTAAGGGCTTCTCCTGTGCCCTCGCTCTCCTCTCCAGCAACTCCATAGCGGGCTGGATCTCCTTCTGGAAGTAGGCACTGAACTCCTCCAGTCGTCTTCCTGCAGAAGACAAGTTCATCCCCACCACTCGCTCGATGGTGTCGACTTCGTCTTCCAGAGGCAAGGAAGCCTCTTCCACCACTACGGCCTTCATCTTCTGCACACGAGAAGAAGCTACTCTTCTCATCTTCCGGGTTGGAAGACTCCTCGTGGCAGGAGCGGCTCTCCTCTTTGCGCTTCCTCGCATCGCAGTAGGAGTACCCATCCATCCTTCGTCTTCTGGAGTCTTCGGAAGACTCCCAGGTGTTACAGAAGCTGTCTTCTGTTCCGATCGGGCACTCAGCAAGTCTTCCTCCGAGTCCGACTCCGATCCTAAATGAATGAGGGAGATGGGTGTCCTTGTTACACTTCTGTGACCCATCTTCCTCACTGGCGTGGCGTCTTCCGACCCACTAGACTCGTCTTCCCTCACCAGAAGCGTCTTCTGGTGAGAGCCGGGCCTCAGCTGTGGCATCAGAGTGGGAGGGGGCGTTGCTGCTGCCTCTCGGTCATCGTCTTCCGAGCTCTCCTCCTTCACCTCCTGTCGCTCCGTTGGCCCATACACTGCCAGCTGATCTTCCCTAAGATCCCCCATGGCTACATACAAGTAGCAGAAGAAGGGCGTCAGATGTCCTCCCGCCGGGGTACCCAAGTATGCTAGCTCCGTCTGTACATAGTTGTGGATGTACGCGCCCCAGTAGATTGGCACTCTGTCATCCCACACTGATTCCAGGAACTCCACGTCCTGATCTCCTAAGTACCTTGTCCCTAAACAACTTCGCCAGAAGTCGCTTCTTCGGCTCCCGGTAAGACTCTATCTTCCAACCGTTCCTCCCCTGCCTATCTTCCACGAAAAGGCAGGTGGTACTCCCAAGTACATGCCATGAACTCACAATCCTAGGCAAGATCTTCTTCTCGTACCAATATCCTCGGTTCTCGGTCTCAGGCATGTGAAACGCCTTACGCCACCAGTCTTCAGTCCAGGAAGACGGTCTTCCCCGAGCTACTCCTGCCTTCGCAGGTACACGGTTACGCGGTGGTAACGCGGCCCACACCTCCTCCAGAAGCCCTTGATCTGCGAGGTTCCAATCCCACAGGAAGAAGTCGAGACCCAACTCCTTGAGGAAAGGAGTGGCCTCGGCCAATTCTGCCGCTGGTAACACCAAGCCTCGCGGATGCATCGACATACCTGGAAGATCTGTTGCACTAAACCACAAGCACCTACTATGAGCTGAAGGCTCAGTTCTTCCCGAGTGCCCACAGTCTAGCTTCTACTTCTCAGAAGACGAAACTAGTCTTCCATAAGACAGCTACTCCGTCTTCCAGGATTCTAACAGTACTTCCTAGATAGCTCTCGTCTTCCGAGCTATATCTAAACAATCCTATCTAAGCAAGGCCTCGCATGGATTACCAAGAAGACAACCCACCTTGCATTACATCCTACTTCCTATCAGAAGATCAAGATATGCGAGAAGTAGAGTATGAGAAAGGTTCAGAAGATGGTTGCGGGCTCCTGCGGTGACAGTGGCCTCTGGGAAGACACTTGGGACAGCTTCCGATTCAATGTCGTTCTCGGAAGACTTCTCGAAGTCGGACTTCCCTTCACTGGTCTCACCTGTCTTCGTCTTCCCACACGCAATCTATCCTCACAACAGACTCAAGACATTTGCACTCTGTTCTTCTGACTTCTCACCTCTCATACGCACTCAGAAGAAACTTGCTGCATGATGAGAAGACATGACCCTCGACCATTCTCTCCAGATTCTGCCAGCAAGACTTCTCACAACTCTCTTCTAAGTTCGGGAAGAAGAAGGAACGGCTGCTATGGATCGGACAGAAGAGATCCGAATGGACCCTCGCGTCTTCTCGCTCATTTTGCCAGCCTTCCAATCTTCTAGTCTCTCTAGGAAGATGGGGAGTTGAGAAGCTTGGAAGACCGGGAGGCACAGGCCTAGTTCCCGGCTTCCAACTTCTCGAAATAACAAAACAACTCACCAAGCCACTCAGGATTCGTATCAAGCCTCTCTAAACACAAAAGCAAAGCAAATCCACTCTTAATACGAATCGTGTTCAGTCGACTTCCGAAGACAGTCTTCCGAAGATGTCTTCCGAAGACAGTCAAGTTCAAGAAGCGTCTTCCGAAGATGTTCCCATCTTCCGAATCGTCTTCTGTTCCAAGTTTCGGGGATAGAGAGGTATGGGGGTAGGGAAATTGACAATTGGGGTCTCCAATTTGAGGGCTAGGAGTAAGGAAGCTCGAATTGAGCTCGGGAAGAAGTAAGGAGATGTCTTGACAGAAATTGGGCAGCGCTTCCGCGCCCAATGTCTCAATAGAAAGAATGGGGGTGGGGTAATCGATCAGGCTGCCTGCACACAATCAAGGAAGCGCGGGGAGTACCAAAAAAAGGCGAGAAGAAGTGGGAGGGGAAAAGAACAGGGGGAAGAACCTCTACAGTCTTCTTCGGCTCTCCGAGTTGCCTTCGACCTCCGCGCGCTTCTGGCTCTTGTCCTAGCTTCCAATGTGACTCCACACGACAGCGCCTGCTGTCAATTTCGGTCCACACCTCGATTCCACCTCTGCTTCTACTCGCCACTCTTCACTGTCAGCTTCTCGGAAGCTCCACAGAAACGCCTTCGCTTTCTCTGCTGTTTGTGCTCCCGCAATTCAATCTCACCCTTCGCCTAGCTGCCAACTTACTCTCTCCTACCTCGATGTCTCACTTGATTCCTCTCTCAATGCTAGCTCGCGAAGCTCACTCTCTCAATCGATCTTCTTCAGGCGCGCTATGCTGCGGGAAGTTGGAAGGTGTCTAATGTGCTTCCTCACGCATCTTCCCCGCAGATTAGGGGTTCTCGTCCTTGGTGTCTTCCTGACCTACCTACCTATTCGGTGCGCTCCAGTAGGTACACCTACTGTCTTACCCGAAAACTCGTGGTTGGTCCTTCGCGGTCGCTGTCTTCTGGAAGATAGGTGTCTTCCGCCGTCTTCCCGTCTTCTGAAGACGCAACTGAGAAGATGATCTTCCGAAGACGGTCGTCTTCTGAAGAAGTCAACTTCTTATTACAAACAGCTCTTAAGATCATCTTTCTGTTAAGGAAGACGTATCCTTAAGTAACAACGCTTCTTCAGTTATACAAACAAGTCATTATCCTTAAAAATTTCAAAAATTCGTGCATTCTGTAATTTGTGGGCACCACAAACTACATCTTCTCAGCTCCAGAACCAGCGATCTGGGAAGATTTGGAGTTGAAGGATGAGTTCGACCTCGCTGTCCACTTGGTAGAGACAGCGCTAGAAGCCGAGAAGATCCGGAAGAAGCCTCGGAAGACAAGGTGTCTTTTGAAAGACAAGAAGCAGAGTTATCTTCCCAGGTGTTTCGAGTGGAGGAGGTGACTTCCTTTGACCACTGTGAGGTCGCCCCAGCTCCCAGCGTCGAACCAGTGCCGTAGAAGAGCGAAGAAGCACAAGTGGACTCAGCTTTCCATAAGACACTTCTGTCTTCTGAAGCCGCACCAGAAGCCCACATTAGGAATGTCGAGGAGGAAGCCACCTCAGCCACACCCGAGGTACCAGCAGGGCTTCTCACTTTATCAGAGGTCGGTTTAGAAGTTCAGGTAGGAGAGGATCCAGTAGGGATAGCACCCGACGATCAGGAGTAGGCAGCAAGTTAGGAATACAGTTGACTTGCTAATTTTGATAGGAAGCGAAGTCTATTATTTTAGAGAGGGACAACCCCTCTTGTAATTTTAGATTACTGTCCATGTGGTAGGGTATGCAACGGTAGGAGCAGAAAGTAAATTTCTAAACTGAGCAGGGAGCAGACTGCATGTGAGGTGGTGGTCTTCTAACAACGCCTCATTTTCTTTGGCTGCGAGTGAGAATTGGAGGAGAACTCTCTCTTGCGACTCAAGTGCAAAAGTATAAAGTAGAACACAGAGTAGGATTTGAAGCACACACATTACACACAGTGCGTAAGCACATGTTACATACGCAGAACACACTACTTCCGTTGCTAGAGATATATGAATAGATTTTGAAGTACACAAGAGGGGTCTACATTCCCGCTTCCAACAGTGGATCAAAGATGTAGACAACAGTAATGGACAGCCTAGAACATGAAACGACATCATCGTGTAGTCTTGTTTCTAAGCTGGTGTGTCGAGGAGTAGGAACATGAAGTGGATAGAATGAGCTTCCAGAAACCAATGTATCTTCTTTTCGAGGAATTGATTTTGGATTTGATTGCAGAAGCTTTGTCTGTGTCTTCTAGGCAATGGGTTTCTTTAAATTCACACCCAATTGTGCATAGGAAGCCTTTTCTTGAGTGGCGATGATTGTTAGAAACTGTGCAGAGTCGAAGCTTATCTCATCCAGTCGAGCACTTCGGATCCACGTACGAACTGACATAGGAGAGATTGGTCTCTGTCGTCAAAGTAGTCGGAGCAACGACAGAAGAAGAAAGAAGTCTTCTTTCCACAAAAGAAGACGACATCCTCGAGTAGAAGATTGTGTAATTGTAAGCCAATTTGTGGTCTTCTTCCTCAAATTATTACAAGCAGGGATAGCTTGTTAGTCAGGATCCGGACTAGAAGTCTGTCGGAGTCTTAATTTCTCATTTTCATCTTGTTTCCTCTTGTTTGGATTTTCTCTTCTTCCTCATATTCTCTCATCTTTCCATCTTCATATCTTCTTCTAGTGAGCTTCCGAAACTTCTATTGAGCTTCCGTGAAGATGAATGTTGTTGTAGTGCTGCAAGAAGATCGTTTTCGTAGACAAAAGCCTGGGAAGGCTACATCAGATATACATCTTATGATTGATCTTACCCCGTTAGAAATTGGAAGAGCAATGTGTGATTAATTGACGTCTACGAAGTAGGAGCAGTCTTCCGGAGGTGTGAGAAGCCGAATTAAAGTCTCGGAAGCTGATAATTGCTTCGGAAAGACTATCGTGAGAAGACTGGAAACTGTGACCTGGAAGCAGGAAGCGTCTTCTCGAGTTTTCCAGTAGATATCTGTGTGATATTTTAAGTTGTAGTTGTTTGTTTAGGTCCAGAGCACCTTCTGAAGGATTTGAAAGCCGTGTGGTTTGTGAGGAGACGAGATTTCTAGATAAAACTCGTGTGTTTGTGTGTTTGAATAGATCTTAGAACTTAGAGCAGCGATACTTGTGCAAATCCTCTGTGAGAACGATATCTTTATGCTAAATGGGCTAAAGGAGAAATCCTGAGACACTACAAATCTCTGAATCTCTACCCAGATCCAAACTATCGAAGCGTAGTTCAAAGCAAAAGAAACATCTTTTTGCTAACAAAAACTTTACATCAGTATCACACGATTCAAACTCAGGTCCAAACAACATTCATGTACAAGCCCTTAGCTAAAATTAGCTACCACAAGTAGTACATAATACATAACCAACTAGAACTCTAGTGAATCCAACAAGACAAAAATCATAACGAAAGAATAAAAAAAGACCTATCTGAAAACTTTCTTCTTTCACCAAACGATCTTCAGATGTCGATATGGTCTTCTTTTTTGATTTCGTTGGCTCCAAGAATTTTCAGATCCGACTCTTGACAGTCGAGATATCTCCAATTTTGGGTCGTAAGTGACCAAACCTCCAAAAACTCCTCCTTGTGACTTAAAACCACGTATAACTGCAAAAAGGACCGCTTGATCTAAGATCCGTCTTCTTTTATAGATAGATATGACTACCTTGAATCCAACAAGACTCCAAATAGGTCATTTGGAGTTTCCCTCATGAAACCACGCAAGAAATTTGATCGCAAGAAGCAAAAATATTCTCATGCGGCTCAACTTCACTCATCACGC
This sequence comes from Asterella californica, assembly GCA_036924285.1. Lineage (NCBI taxonomy): Eukaryota > Viridiplantae > Streptophyta > Marchantiopsida > Marchantiales > Aytoniaceae > Asterella > Asterella californica. The sequence continues at coordinate 21,022,216 of JAYKYS010000008.1, forward strand.
ACACCACAACAGTCTGATCTACGTATGATCTTTTCGTATACGAAGATAAGGACTCCTTGATCTCATAAGCACCAAGAACAAAGAGTTTGACTCATTGATCGCAAAGAACAATCCAACTTCATATCATAGACGAACAAAAATCTGACATAAACGTCTCCTTATGAGCCAATTTGCTTCACATCTCTCAAATGGCCTGATGAAACTCTATATCGTTTTTAATTTCTTGAAGAACTTGGTGTTCTGATCTCGATGAATCCAAGGACAACAAGTTTGGACTCCGAAATGACACGAACGGTCCAATTTTCCTTCGTAAATCATTGAAGCACTACAAATCTCCTCTCTACGTCTTAATTTTCCTCAAAATACACACTATGATTCGTCTCTGTACGAATCGTCTTAACCAGCACGTAGCTTGCATAAATATGATCTCAATGACATCTTATGCATATGCATTGGACCTCCTAATCTCTCAAAATGTCTATCGACATGTCGTAGATACAAGCAAACTTTTTAAGCTGCCCTCTTACGTCGATCATAATACATGAAATCTTCTCCAGATATGACCAAGTAGCTCCCTTGCGCCCTTAGTATAGCGCCAAGAACCGCAAATACTTAATCAACATCAATAAGCTAAAATTTAGCTTGATTTTCTCATTTTTTCATAGCGTCATCATTAAGCGCCCAAATGAAACAAATGAAGTGTCTTTGGGATCTAACAACGAGCTCTATCACTTTGGTGCAATGAAAGTTGAGATCCGAAATAAATCAAAAAGTTGTTATTTCTCTCCATGAACGTCTTTGGAGCAAAATTATAGAACTCCAAAATATAATTTTCAAGTAGGAGTTGGTCCACAATGCGACAATGTGTCAATTTTCCTTTTTGTTTCATGAAGATGGTAGATGACCACAATCCACTTGGCTCTACATGCTCGTCAAAACGTTTCTCATCCTGATCCTCAACCCTTGTACCATAGGTTCCAGTCTCCATTATTGCAATTGCTTATGTCAATAATGGTTCCTCAACCAACTTCTTCATCCCTTCTCTATCGAAGTTGGTCTGAAGAAGCGCACTTGTATTTCTCAACATTACCTTCTCATCTTTCTAGAAGATCACCCTTTGTTGTAAAATATCAATGAACTCTTAATAATCTTTGCGTGGATTGGTCGATACCATCGCACCATATACATCATTGGATCCAACCTTGCTTCCTAACCGGATTTGCCTTGCTTGTAAACCTCTGCTCCTCTAGTCTTGTATCTGCATGTCTCGCATTGTACGCATGATCTCCTCAAGGCTTGAATCATCGTTCTTCAGAGATATTACAGATGCTTGGACAACAAGAACAACAAGAGCAACTAGTACCACTTGTCTAGCAATAGGAACCATTAGCAGTAAGAACCATTTGTCGAACTACAAGAACAGATGCTACAATAATCGGTGTTGGTGCTGGTCTCTTGATATGAACCTTCTCTCGTCTTCGGCTCTTCTTGACAGCGTACCAACCGTTTCTTCAACTTTTTCTCAACTATTAGTCAATCCATCGTGTTCCTCCTGATCCTCCATAAGTACCTCCAGCTTCTCTTACAACTTCTCATCTGTAGCTCGAAGAAATAACTCTGTCTTGTTGGACTATAACTTCAAGGTCTCAATCTTAGTCAACCGAGAAAACTATTTCTCAAACTCCCTGAGTAACTCAATAGTTTATAACCCTTCCTCGGTTGATGAACCCACTCCAAGAATGACTTCTTGGTGATCCGATCGAAGTCTTTCAAGAAGTACTCGTCCATCAACTCGCAAGCAAATATCTCTTAATCCTTGCCACAATATTTTATTAGCATTTTAACATGATCTCTAATATTTGAAGTTGTTGCTAACTCAAACGTCTCAATCATCTCATCTTTTGATACTTGATTCAGCTTCATCTCCTTCACATACCTTGAGACGTCTCTCTCATCAAATTGGTTAATCTTGATGACCACTACTTGAAACTCCTTTGTCGTCAAAACATTCTTTCGCTCATCAGATTGTTGTTGTTGCAAGAACAATGTGAATACTTGAAATATCGATGTAGTCGCTGGATCTAATTGCACATTTGATAATCCACTAGAACCACTAGCTCCTTTTCTATCATAGTTTTTGTCTCCACTCATGACTGTCAATCTTCTCTTCGAAGTTCAAACATAGAAAAAATCTCCACCTTGGACCTTCACGTCAAGTTCACCATCTTATTGTATCAACTTTCGTGTGAAAGTTGTACGAGAAAAAATGAGGTCCTTAGCTATGGATATATAGTGTATTGAACAGAGATAAAAAAGAGAGAAACAACCACGAGAACATTTTAGTTTTTTTCTCTATGAACACAAAACAGAGACTTTCGTAATCTGTATCTACACCTAATCTCATGATACAAGTATCTGAATCCCAACTTAAACCTAAAATTAACGAGGCGTAGCTCAAAGTAAAAAAAAACATTCTTTTGTTAACAAAAAGATTTACATCAATATCACACGATTTAAACTTTGATCCAACAACATCCATGTACAAGCCTTTAGCTAAAACTAGTTACCACAAGCCACACATAACAAATTGAAACTTTAACGAGTTCAAACAGACGAAAATCGTAGCAAAAGAACCAAAGAAAGCTTATCTGAGAACTTTCTCTTTTCACCAAACGATCTTCAGATGTCATAAGATATTCCTTCTTGACTCTATTGGCGCCAAGAACCTTCAGATCTAACTCTTGGTAGTCGAGATATCTTTAATGTTTGATCGTAAGTGATCGAATCTCCAAAATTTTCTCCTTGTGACTTAAAACCACGTACATCCGCAAAACGGATTCCATGATCTGAAATCCGTCTTCTTTGATAAGTAAATATGACTATCGTGATCTCAATGACATACCAAACAAGTAGTTTGGATTTTTTCTTGTGAATATGACGAGAAATTTAGTCACAAAAAACAAAATATTATGATTTAACTTCACTCATCATGCACAACACAATAGTTCGATTTACGTACGATCTTCTTTTATTCATAGATAAGGACCTCTTGATCACATAGATACCAAGAATGAAGAAGAACCCAACCCTAGATCATAAGTTAACAGAAATTTGACGTAAACTTCTCCCTACGAGCTAATTCCACTCACATCCTTTAAATCGTTCGATGAAACTCCGTGTCATCTTTAATTTCTTGAAGAACTCTTGATGGATATGAAGATAACAACTTTAGACTCTGGATAAACCAGAACAGTCTAACTCTCCTTCGTAAATCATTGAAGCACTCCAATTTCTCTTTTCTATGTTTCAATTCTCTCCAAAACACACATCACGATATGTCTCTTCACGAATAATCTTAATCGAACGATTTATCTGTGGTTTATACAGATATAAACTTAATGACACTTTGTGCACATGTATTAGATTTCTCAATCCTTTGAAACGTCCATTGATAAATCCCAGATACAAGCTAACCCCTTAAGTTACCTCTTTATGTTAGTTCATAATATATGAGTTTTTCACAAATAATGACTAAACAACCCCCGTCTTTAGTATAACGCTAAGAACCATAAACATCCAATCAACATCGATAAACAAAAAACTTAGCTTGAGTTTTTTTATCTTTCGAACGTCATAATTTTACCGTTAAATGTCGAAATGAACCATATGAAATACCCATGAGAAACTGAAAATGAATTCTATCATTTGATACAATGAAGATAAAGATACAAAAGTTATGAATCAAATAACTTTAGGATAATTTATTCTGAAGTTAATAATTATATACATGTTTTTTACAAAGATTATTTTCAAAAGAAAAAATTTTAGAAAACAAAAGACAAGAACATAACATGTCATCAGGGAGTATTTATATATAGTACAGTAAAGACGTTTCAGTCTAATGCACATCAAACAGGTGAGTATATAAACAGGTGAACAGTAATCACTCTTCGCAATGTTATTGCAAGGATGTTTCTGAATTAGCTACCTGTTCTATTGTGCTTCCCTTCGTTTAGTTGATAGTTTCTCTCACCATCATTTTAGATGTCCTCCTTCATCACTGGTCATCAGCGAATGAAGAATGAAGATCTCAAGCAAGAAGAACACAAGAGCGCAGTGGAAAACTTACCATGTAAACACCCTCCGACAAAATGCGGTTGAGGGAGAATAGTGGAGTTCAACTTACAGAAACGTGGAGCATAACGGGGAGGCAAAAAGGAGGCATGCACCTCAAACAACAAAATTTAGGTTGTCGTTTGCAACGCAAGATCTTTAGGAGCTCCACAGTAGCTGGAAACAGACGTCGTGCGCGGCACCGCACCCTGCAAGGAGAACCGCGAAGCGGCACAAAAGAAAGAAAGGAAGCAAGGAAATGGCACTATGAGGGAACTTGGGGGAAGACTCCTTTCCACTTTGTCTGGTTTTCTGCAAGGACAGGCAATTGAGCACCGGCCCCTCAATTCTGCCCGCAAGTTGACAAGCACGCCGAATTGCAACGTGCTTTTCTAACCATTTTAAGCGTCTCCCGGTTGACTACCGTTAGCACCTCAGTCACCGCCACGCGGATTAGAAGCGTATCTGTTAGCGACTCAATACGAGCATGTACAATGGCTTCGAATACTGCATAATATAATCAGTTCGCCATCAGAATCTAATAGCTATTTTCAAGTCACAAGTCGATCCTTTGCTGAATTGCTAATCTGGACTTCAAACGAAGATATCTCCTAAATCTTGGGAACAAAGAACCGCCTTTACCGTCGATAAACGATCATCTACGAGGGTTGAAAAGACCCCGGATACTTTTCCTCGACCATGGCGAGAGGTGCTGCCGGGCGGTTGGATACCCTGTGCGTCCAACTGATTGGGACACGTTCATCCTCCCCGGAGCAGCTGATTGCACAGAGGAACGGCATTTCTGTCGGTACTCGGTAACTTGGTAGTACGCCGATGACGTGGCAATGTGTATGTAAGTGGATCTTATTGCTGCGAGCGAGCGAGCGAGAGAGACGCCGGAGAGAAAGAAAGAAAGGTCACCGGAAGCCATATAACTCTAAGCGTGTGGCAGGAGTTAAAAGATACCCTGGATCCGCGGTTACTGGCTAATTTAGGGTTTTGGGTCCAAGTTGATGCGCGATTCCTTCGCTCTTCCGTGGTGAACAAGCCGAGGAGCACGACTAACACTAGCGGAGGAGTTAGTTTGCGCTCGATCGATAAGTGAAATAATTCCACGCTAGGTAGAGCAAGCAACATCTTCGAGGACGGGAAGGTAGCTGAAACATTTTAATACGAGCCGAGAAGGGCTTATAGCGTTCAGAGGAGAGCGTGTGGTTCGGCTCTTCTTCGAGAAGGAGGAGAGGAGGAGCCGATCCAGCGCTAGAAGCATAGGGACTCGGAGGATAGGAAGTTGAGAAGAGGGAAAGAAGAGAAAGAAAGGAACAAACTCAGGGACGGAGGGTTTATCTTGTTGAGCTCGCTTATTCTTTTGGTGGTGTAGGGAGTGCATCCACCGATTGGATTTAGCGAAAATGGGAGATGAGGACGATTTGCGGAAGCCCTTGCTTCAAACGGATGGAGCGAATGCGAATTTGCAAAGTGGAGTGGATTATGCAGTGGAGTTCAGTGCGGACGTCGGGCGGGAGAATGATAGTAGGGGAAACGGGGCCGTTGTGGGTGAAGATGTAGAGGCGCAGGAAGCATCGGAGAGCAGGTTGAATCACGCGATTACGATCTTAGGACAGGCCCCGGTACTGGGGAAGCAAGCTGCCATTGATCCCTTTCGGAACAGGACCCCGCATATTAGGGGACTGTATGAGTGGACGAAAACCATTGTGATGCTGCCAGTTCTGGTCTTGAGAGTTCTTATTCTCGCCATGGTTCTTGTCGTTGGATTTATAGCCACCAAAACTGCTTTAGCTGGATACACACAAACAGAAGATCCATTGCCGAAATGGAGACGGCGCATGTTCTGTATTACTCGCCTCTGCGGACGCGGTGTCCTCTTCTGCTTCGGGTAGAGTCTCAGTGCCTCCGAACATTGACTGTTGCGTCTTTCTGTTCCCATGGCTACAATTGAAAGATGTTTCTTCGCATCCATGACTTATCTGCTTGGATGTGTTGTACAGCCTTTCGGATCGTCTTAGGGCCTACATTAGGACTCCGATAATAGCGATTTTAAGCAAACTTATACAATTGCTTGGATTAGCTTCTTTTTGCACGAATGATTGAAAGGCAGCTCCAGTTTTGAGCGGAGGTGGATGAGATAGTATTGGTTTGAGAATTCATTACCTTTTGTCATCGGTGTAGAAACCGAAAGTTTTGTTGATAAAGGGCACTCCTTTGCTGATTCTACGCGCGGCGATCACGGCGAGAAGGTTGAATTCTGCTTGTTACATCTACGACAGTCTTAAGCGCGAGTTTAAGTTGAAGAAGTAGTCAATAGTTGGAGTTAATAAAGTGTTCCGAGTATCGTCTCGAATTGCGATCGACCTGACAAGCACATCAACTCGTTGGGGAAAGCTGTCTATCCAAACGATTGTGTTAGCCGCCAAATAGTACTGTTCCTGTTTTAGATCCGGGTTTACGTGCTTGTTGACTGGATGTTGCAACATATTTGCAGGTTCCATTGGATTCGTCGCATCGGGCGTCCTGTCCCGCGAGAGATTGCTCCTATCGTTGTTTCCAATCATGTCTCCTTTACAGACCCTCTATATCATTTTTGGGAGCTCCTTCCGGTCTTCGTTAGCTCAACTTCACATGATGACATCTTCATGGTGGGGCCCATTATTCGTGCCATGGACGTGAGTTTTCTCCAACTCGTTTGTGTGCGTGCAGGGTTTACGAGTGAGTAGATCGTTAGCTCTCTGGCTTGCAATTTGAGTTCTCCTCAGACGCGTTGCTATAGCCGGAGTACTCAGCTTCCTAAATGAACTAGTTTCTCTCGGGAGTGCAACTGCAGTTTCTTCTCGTTCAGGCTCCCATTCAGCAAAGTTTGTCAGGGGAAGGCCCTGGTATTCCTTCTGTTGTTGATTCTCTGCTTCAAATATTTTGGGAGGTATCATATTCAGCTTGTCGGATAATGGTACTAATATACAAGGTCTTCTTCTGGACAGGTTATAGTTGTAGATAGATTGTCGCCTGATTCGCGAAGACTCGCCGCCAGTGAGATCAAGGTGTGTCCAGTTACTGTCCTTCTTCCTCTCTCATTTCCCAGTTGATCTCCACATGTGAAGTATGCCAGTGCCAATGCTATGTTCAAAACGTTTTACATATACGCATTATCATAGTCGCACCTCGTTACAAAGGTCGAATGAGTGGACTATTTGCATACCTTAAGCTCGAATTTAATTCCAGTAAAAAGCTTTTTACACCACGCCGTGCTGAAGCACGTCAATGCAGAGGAAAGCACTTAGCAATGATTACCCTCGGGTACTGCTTTTCCCTGAAGGCACAACAACGAATGGAAGAGCTCTTATCTCCTTCAAGCTTGGGGCTTTTAGGCCGGGTGTTGCGGTTCAGCCGGTAGTTGTTCGCTATCCCTTCGTACACTTCGACATTTCCTGGTATAGCAATTCAATTCCTTGAAGGAAGCTAATGATGCACGGGGTTTCATGTACCTGGGTACTAGCTGCACTTTAGCATTTCGTACAATTTGTGAGCCGAAGTCCACTTCATATACATGAAAAGCTGATCCCGTATTGTTCGTGGCTTTGCCAAGTGAAACATCTTGTGCGTCTTTGTTCCTCCTTACCCTACATCATTTGGTAATGGCAGAATCATGGTCGCATAACCATTCTTGTGAGGCATGGCTGTAGTAATGAGTCATAAGCTGTTTGCTCGTTAAGTTGCAAACGTGCAAGTGAATTCCTGTTGTACATGTGTCGAGTAGCGAAGCCTTTTACTTTACACTAGTTTGTCACGGTTGAGCTCTCATTGTAGGTGATAGATATACAATCTTAGATGTAAACTAAAACCCCAGAAGCACGGAAGGACGTTTGGATTGCATGGTATGAACAGTTTTGCACTGCTCCCAAATCCCAAGCACTGATCCTTGCATGTTTCGTGTTACGTGGACGACAGGGGAGACATCTCCGTGGGAAACCTACTATTTCGAGTGCTCACCCAGATCACTAACCACATGGAGGTAGTAAAGTTGTCTGTTCGTCTCAACGAAACGGTTTTGTAAAGTAGAGTCTGCAGGCGAGAGTCTTGTGGGGAAGCGTTGGGGAGCATTTTACTGATTATAGACTTGACTTGTTGGCACTTCGAATGGCCCTAGGTTGAATGAGCGCGATCAATTGATCGTGTCACCGTCAGGTGAATGTGGTGGGTTAAGAATGTTGGAACTAGAAAACCGGAAGTAGTATTTGAGTAGACATAAGCAGCGATAGTGTTTATTTGTCGGACCTTCATTCATTTGGTGTTTGACCGTAATCTGGCTGATTGTTTTCATTTGTCTTAAGTTTCATATAGAGCGTGAGTTTCAAATTTAATCTCAGCATTCGCTGACGTAACTGCATCTCCGTGTGCAGGTGGAGTATCTCCCGGTTGTACACCCGACGAAGAAGGATTTAGACGATCCTGCAGCCTTCGCGCAGAAGGTATGTTCCTGTCTCTGAAATGACGGAGCGTGAATAATGTGAACCCCATCTGAGCTATATGAGATTTGATACATAGTAACCCTTTCAAACAGCACTCATACGAACTCTCTTCCTATCACACATTGATACCCAATATTTACTTTAGGTGCGATTCCTCATGGCCGGAGCTCTGAATGTACCCGAGACTGAGCACACTTACGGTGACTTGATGCTGGCTGTCAGATCATCAGAACTCAAGCTGGTAAACTTATTTCTCTTTTTGATAGCTATGGCTGATGCTCGTTTGCTTGAATGAGTTGGTAAGATTGTATGACAATCTGTTTCTCCTTTGCGTTGATTTCAGTTTTGCTTTCGCTTGCAAACCTGATACAAAGTTCCGATGCTTGGTTCGTCTTGTGCTGATGCCGTACTTTATATAGGGTTACATTATCCTTGTTGACAGGTTTGCAACTCTTCTTACAACTCAAATAGTCGATAAAGAGTTGTGAAACTGGTGATCAGCTGAGGGAAATGCTTGACTAACATTGTTGGTGGTTTACTGTTCCACGTAGTATCCCGCAACTGCATCAATGGTCGAAATGGGAAGGATGGAGAAAGTAAGTGTTCCGCGGTCCAACAAAAGAATCGAGTTCATTCATTACTAGTCATCCTTTCGGTATATGTATATCGCTGGTGCGTCTTAACTAAGGGTCCGGTGGTCTTTACAACGGTTGCTGCGTTTTTGCGGTCATCTGAATCGTCCTCTCGCTGGTGCAGTTATTTCACCTGACAACGCAGGAGGTCAAGGATTATCTGGAGAAGTTCCACAAGATGGATACGAACCACAGGTGCGAAAAGCTCCCTTTCTCCTGAACGTTTAGATTGTTCGTGATTGTGTGGACGCGTAAGTGTAACTAGCCCTTAGATCAGTGGTGTGGATATGAGGTGCTTTGGCTGCCAGAATATGTTTGTTACTGTCAAGTACGTTTCCTACCGATCGATTTTGACAAGTTTCATTTCTGTCTACAAAGAGCTCCTTTCCTCGGTTCTGACACAAAGGATGGGAAATGAAATCATAGGAATCCCAAATGGGGCTGTTAAGATCTACGCAAAATTCTGAGCACTACCGTGCGTAGACGACTTTTGTAGCTCTAGAGTACCTCCGCGATGTGCGCGGAGACCCCGTGGACGACTTGTCCGGTAGTGAGTAAACAAGCGAAATGGATAAATGGATATATGTTGGAATGTTTGCGTGCTTTACGGTACATTCGACTCAACAAAACACCATCTACTGGAGGGGTGTTGCCCGCAAGATTTGCTGGAATTGATTGACATCATCAAGTGATATGGTTGTGCGAGGGAGTAGGACTGAGTGGACGGTATCTAATGCCTGGATAATTGCCCTGTTTAATTAGTGCAGTCCATTTACTTCGTATCTTTCACATGAATTTGTTGATTGAAAGAGTTTTACCCTCATACTGGTCAGTCGTTGCGTGGCAGTGGCTTTGTGACTATGGAACAGTTTTTGGAAGCCCTTGATATTCCTAAGAGTCCGTTTTCGGAGAAGGTTAGTATTATCGAACTATGCACACTCCAGCAATACCTGGGGTTGTTTTATGTTTTCATGCTTTCATTTCATATGTAGCTACCACTACCATTGAAGTTTTGTGTATCCTGTCACCTTAGAATTGTTTGTGCCGCGTGCAGCTCTTCCTCATGTTCGACAAATCTGAACAAGGATACGTCAATTTCAGAGAAGTGAGTGGATTTTTTATCTACGCACTATTCGCAAGCAATATGTTTCGAGATGGCAGTCGTTCCTTTCTTGCGTTTCAAATGTCTTTTCGTGATCGGAATGTTGCGAATCGATATAAACTGTCTCTTGTTGCAGTTTGTCGCAGTGCTAGGATTCTTATCGAATCACACCGAGTTCGCCAGTCTTATCAAGTCTGCCTTCGAAGCATGTGATTCTCATAACGATGGAACTCTTTCGCAACTAGAGGTGGGTTGTGAAAGCAATTTACTGCTTGTGTTAGCTTGAAACCGTCGTCGGCAAATTCACGCACATGTTTGATTCTCTGAGCACATCTTTTACGGACAGAGAAAGTGGTCATCAGGCTACGCCTGCAGTTCGGTGAGATGTATTTTCCCTTCACGTTTGATAGTGCCTAAACAGTTTTGTCCTCTGAGTCGACCTGTTTAAGCAACGTGCATACTGGGCGCTAATTTTAGCCGCTCGCAGGTGCACGACGCAGTTAGGCTTGCAATCTCTCTAGGAAGTCTAATTCATTGGGCGGGCAGTCGAATCTGGTGCCATCCTTAGTTACGCTCAAAACTGACACTGAAATGACCTTTGGTTTGCAGCTAGAGAATAGTCTAAGAACAGTCTTCCCCGAAATTCCTAAATCTCAGGTTTGTTCGGAGAACGACCTTGAACTTACTAGACTTTTCTGTGTTGTGAGTTTCGGACTGGAGATGGTGGTATCGTGCAACCCTAGGATAAAGGAGCTTCAGTTCCAGTAATGAACGGTCCATTTTAATCCAGTACAGTACAGTACTTTCAATCAGGACACAACTTAGTCAGTCTTGCTTGAGATATCCTGAACAACCAACTAGCGGAAACTTCGAACACTTTGGCTAAACATTTCTGAAGTCGGCCTAGTTTGTGAATAGCATTATGATCATTCGCGTGAGAGCTGAGTTTTTTCATTGTCGCTGGTTTTGGGGGAGCCTTGAAACTGGTCGATAACGTATTGTTCGCCATAACTTCCCTCATTCAGTTGAAGTCTGGCTCGTTGTTGTGATCGTCGTACGCAGGTGCAACATATGTTCGAGAAACTCGACATGAATCGCGATGGGGCTATAAGTTGGGATGAATTCCGGACATTTCTAGAGAAAAATCCTGAGCTTCTAGCAGTTTTCGTTGCTGTGACTTGCGGTGTTTAAGCCTCCTTTGGACTGGGTGCTTCAATGGTTAGTATTTAAACTTGGTTGGTCACTGCTTTTTTGGTACATTATGCCTCATACGTTGTATTCGGATAATTCGGCGCTGCGTGGGAGTGCCACCGTTCGAAGTATAGTATTTGACTTGACTTTGTTGCTCTTCTGCCAGCTAAATTGACGATGTAGAGTACGTTACTTTTTACAAGGGGGACCTCTGCCTGGTCTTCAACCTGTACAAGGGAAGGCATCCAAAGGCAATTTGAGTTGTGGCACGCATGCCGGTGGGAGGAAGAGGTAAAAGCCTTGAGTGTTGTAAGCAGCATGGCGGTAACGAGGCCCCTGTACTATGTGTTCCCTGCTCCAGTTCTTTCAGGGAGCCAAGAAGTCACCATCATAGAGTCCATGAAGGAGGGGAGTTCTTGTTCCTGTCTGGTTACTCCGATCGCGAAGATGATATATAGCGCGGTCAACATGATGGAAATTTCTCGCCCGGCGTGCTTGTGTCATGCAAAGGAGTACAATCTTAATAGAGCTGTTCCCATTTATCCTCTTGAGCTCGAAGACGTGAAGCGAACAGTTTCAAAGCTCCCTTGTTCACGTTTGACGTGGCTGAAGCTGATTTCATTGCAGTGCTTCCGCTCTGCCCACCAATTGTACCAGGTACTGAAATCTTCTGCTGGGAATGAGTTGATTGAACTGGAGAACCAGCGTAGATTAGTAATACAAGCGGTACTCTAATCCAGTGCCAGTGTAGCATAGAGGTACACTCTGTACTCAAAAGTTCAACTTTCAGCCGAGAATATTGATGTTGGCCATGGAATGGCTATTGCAGACAAGTGTGGGGCATATTGTCTTGGCTTTGGGACTGTACGCAACAGAAAGGTTTCGAAGTTGGGAGTTGTCTCCCGACAACACACATAGTTGGTTCTGTTCCTGCCCCACAGTAAGTAGTCTAGAAGTCTAGTGGGAGTACTTTCCGGTGTACGTAGGGTAAAGTGTAATTCTTGAGCCGTGTACGCAATTTTCTCGGGATTATGGGGAAACCTGAAGAATATGCTCGATACCCTCGATGTAGGGAATCGGATTGCAGGACGACTTGGAGAAGGTTATGTAGTGGATTAGAGAAGTAAACCGTATGGTTTTCATAGCGGTCGTAAGACGGTTGTTGTTATGGCTCTCTTGGAAGTTCTTTGTTTCTCATCAGCTTTGTATAAGATAATTCCTGATTTCATCTCTGTACTATATGTGTCCTCACTCCAACAATATATGAGATACGGATGAGTGATGGCCAATGAAACTCTTGTAAAGGTTGGGTCACTGGCTTTCTGAAGTACTCAGCAGGTTGTCGGTGCATGCTCAACTATCTGTGGTTGGTCCGTAGTCAATGGCAACAGGTTCCAAGAGAGAAAACACTGCACCATCAAGTGGCTTGAGTTCAGGGTAACATAGATTTCACACTCGCACACATTGCCCAAACGAGAAACTGGACTTGTGCGGCGCTGGTGGTGAGCCTCGGGTGGAGTTGTAGCTGTAACAAGAAGAGGTACATGTTTCTCTCGTTGTCACGCCCAGTAAGCTTATTTCTGTTAGGATGTTAACCGTATGATTGGCCTGTCGAATTGAAAGTGACTCCATACCTTGGGGAAGAAGTCCAGTGTATCTGCGGGGTACACCTACTCATCACCTACAGCTGTGTCCGAGTGACTTTTGTTGAGGGAATTGCCACTAACCTTCTTCTTGTGTCCACTTCAGTGTTGCGAAATGTTAGTTCGGCTTTTCCTGGTTGCGGTTGGATTACCTCTCCATGCACTGTTCTCCCGCTATCATCATCTTAATTCGTCCCCCTTGCTGCCTGGTTTTGGTTAGAGGATCTATTTTACAGTTTTAGCTGCTTTCTTGCTCCGATCGTTAGGCATCGCGTCATGCATCTTTCATGCACCTACTTACCAGGGAGTATCAGCTTGGAAATGTGCCTTTCCTTACACATTTCTTATTCGACCATCTGGGTTATACATAATTTTGCTAATTTCTCAAACCAAGCTAGCGTACATGTTAACCACTCTTTGTTACTCACCTTGTACTTTACACGGTTCATGATTATTTGGGGGTTACCTTAAGTGTGCGGGGGGAGTCACTGTTTTCACCGAAAACTGCTTTACTCGTGTGCCAATATATATATATATATATATATATATATCTGCGGGGTACTGGGAAGTTCCTTTAATATTCTCGGCGGCATCGGTACAACTCATCATGAATTCCTGTCAGGAAATTACTGTACGCCTGTCTGCCGCTTGGAACATACTAAGGCCTTCGTTGAAACTCCTACTATCACCATCAAGGAGCTTTGTTTACTGGGGTCCGAAGTGTTTCTGAGAAGGGTCTTCTCGAAGGTTCTTGCGTAAGTGAGATCGTTCTTGTTGCAAAGAAAAGAACCAAGTATTCAGATCGGTCTGTGTTGCATGAGAGTAACGTGTTCTTCGTTAAACTTTGAGGCCTAGTCTTCCCCTGAAGGTACCAGCGTACTTGATTAACCGAATGACGCGAGGAAGCACCTTAAGTAAGGTGCCCTCTTAAAGCAGACAAAACAATTTCAAGCTGTCGCATTCGTTCTCCATCTAGCCCTGACAGTGGTATCGGCTCAATTCGGCATGTTGAGCTTTTGTTGCAGGAGGGAATCGTTTTGGGAATGAACGGGAATACTTATAGGGACGTGGTATATGCTCAACAAAAGGTTTCAACACACGTTTGTTCAGCTCTCACTTTGCTGGCGCAATGGAGGAATGATCGCACTATGCGAAGTCCACAGGCCCGAGGGCTAGTCGAAGGAAGGAGTAGTCTCAAGCGAGAAGAAGGGCGTAAGTTCCAGGAGTTGGTTTGAGTTATTTACATCTCTTAGTTGAGGGATGGAATGCTTGGGACAACACTGTATTGCATTCCTAAGAGCCTTCGTTGCGTGGTCAGGATATCGGAGATAAGCGTGTCTGTGCCGAAACCCATCGAGTGAAGCATCTCAAAGCACTGGTCCCTTGATGTCAACTCTGAACTGAAGGATGCTGACGTATTTATTTCGTTACATGATAAGAAAGTTACTGTTAATGTTGTAGATCATTTGGACGTGGGACCAGGTCCCCGTGCTGCAGTAACTGTCCAGTCAACGTCACTGCAGACGTTTACAATAAACGCTCAGGACACGGCATCCGTGTACTGTGCCTTTAATGTACACTGAGGTTAAACAGTGGTTTGATTCCACAAAAAGTTCCTCGGCAATGAAACAGTGAAAACGTGATACGGAAGAAATTGTTCGAGTGTTCGCGTTTGGAGCTAAGGTGAACGCCACCGCCAGAGTCAAAACAGAATAATCAGAGTACTGTATCAGAAGACTGAGGTCAGATAAACTCCGGGTTGTACGCAGGTGAATAGTTAAGTCCAGCAATCGATACAGCTTAACTTTTTCCGCAAGCCGAGGAGAGGGTTGGCGTCGTAAGAGTTGCTCTGCATGGATTGAAGAACTTAATTGCTTACAAGCCACTCCCAGTTGTGCTGTCATTTTTGTTGTCATTGCTGTCTTTAATTTTCTCTTTTCTCTTCTGTTAGCTTTCAAATTGACTTAAGGCTGTGGAAAACAACAACTAGACAAGGTGATGGTCTTTGTTTTTCTCTTTTCTCTTCTGTTAACTTTCAAATTGACTAAGGCTGTGGAAAACAACAACTAGACAAGGTGATACTCATAACTGGCGTCACCAGGGGTCTTCCAACATCAGAGATCGGCACTCGATAGGTCATGGCTAATGGATGACGAACGCTGCCACACCACCTGCATTGGAGAATTTATCAACAAAACTATAGTTCGCCAGTAGGGTTGGAGCTTACAGTACCTCTCGATGATGCCCTCTGCATGCTACCGCAGGAGTTTATGATCCTGTTTCAGCGTGTGCAGACTCACACAGCTTTTCCACTCTCGATGACATGCACGAGCGCAGGAGGAGAATTTCGGCTAAATTATGGACGGACGTACACAAATGCAAATCCGCGAACAGCCGAATTTTGCCAACATTTTCCATCATGTCGATCTGTCATCTTCCATCATCCATAATTTGCCCGACCTTTTTGAGCGTCTGCTTATCAGCGAGTGACACGTGTCGGAAACACGCCTACTGGGCCCTGCCAACTGGTTGTGAGCCAGCCAGCCAGCAAGCACCCACTTGCTGAGACAATTGCTCGCTTCCTCCTGAGTCCTGACCCCAAGAGTCGCGCACAGTAGCAGGTTTTCGTTCCTCCAGCGCCTGTGATCTGCCACTGCAGAGAACTGCACTTGATTCACGTCATGTGCCTTCACTTTTGGAAACGGCAAAAGCAACAAAGATTGCAACTGTTGTCCAGCGTGTAGAGGAGAAGATCAGAGTACATGTATGTGTATTCATAAGGAAGGAGAGTCCCTCTTATTCGTCCAGTATTGTTCTCCGTTGGTACAGTAACGGCGGGGGTATTCTCAAGCGTTCATCGATTGGGGCCTACTACTACTGCTATTACCCACACACAAACATTATTCTAAAGTCTCCTCTCATTTATTCGAAAGATTTGCTTTGGATTATTGGAGTGTTTCTATTCCGACCTCAAATCCACATCATCTCCTTCGAAAATCAAGGCAGTCCAAGCGTGTCCATCATTTGCTGCTTTCGTTCCATCATTTGCAGCTTGAGACTCCATCAAATAGCAAATCATGACCCGGAACCTTCTCTCTCTCTCTGTGATGTCCATCATATCCAGGTTGTTGAAAGTCTCTTCGGACAGCTGAAAACGTTGTTGGCGATAATCATGATGGATGTCTACACTTTCTTCAGCTTTCTTTCTCCGCTGCTGCTGTAGCTGTGCCTGAAGCCTGTGGAACTTTCATGGGATATGGGCTGGCCTGTCTTCATGTAAGTAACGATTCATCTTTCCAGAGCCCGAGAGAAAGCGTTCGAATGATGGCCTCATCTTAGCCATGTAAAGGAGAAAGCAGTAGTGCATAATGGGGCTCGAAAGCTAGTAGGCAAACTTATGAATCTCGTCGGAATCCAATATCACCCACGTGTGGGAGTGAGGAACTTGATTCTCTCTAAGTGGTTCTGCTTACTTACACAGAAAAAGAAAACATTTTCGTGTACTCCTCTCAAGCTCCAGCAGCAGCAGCTCCAATTCCAAGACCACCCACTCACTCTATTCTCTCTACAGTACTCTCTCTAGGGAAGACTCATCAAAGTCTTCTTCGTTCCAGAATCAATCGGTACAGTAGCTTTCAGAAGCGACACGGCAGAAATAAATTCTGGACTGTGACAGGAAGACGACGGTGGACCAGAGGCCGAAGCTTCGAAGTTCGAATATGCATGTCATGTGATTGAATTTGACACTTCTTCTAGGGAAGGTGGGGCTGCTACTTTACATGCATGGCATGGTACAGATAAATAGAGAGAGTGAGAGAGACAGAGAGACGAGCCAAAGATGGAAACAGTTACGTACCACAAAAGCTATATACATGAAGTCAGCTCCTGAGTTTTCCAGATGTAGTTACTAAGCACTTGGGCAAATCAAACGGAATTTGATCATCTCGCTATACGAACATGTCCATCATGACACTAACTCAAGGGCAAGACACTGCTTTATGTTGAACATGGTTTGTCGGGATCCCACATGAGAGATCCCGACAAAGAGCATTTCATGTCCAGCTTCTGATTGGACTGAAGCCATATGATACACACGCCCTGATACACCAATTCAAAGCTGATGTAGAGAGCCGAAACTGCAGACTACATAAACTACAGACCCTGCAGCTCTTCTCTTCCACGAGCAGAATCCCATCCTCAAGTGCTTCAGCCTAGAGAGAGAGCTCTCGATCTCTCGATGCGAGAGCAAAAAGTAGAGCCTACTATTTTACCAATCGTCCACAAGCTAGCCTGAGTTAGCTTCTGTTGCTAAATAGCTGACTTGCAACCATCACTACCTACTCTATACTCTAATCATCTCTGCAGAAAATCGAGCTAACGATCTCTACTGTAACAGCCCTTGGGAAAGTGTGTCCACTTCTCTCATGAAAGTAAAGTGAACGTTTGGACTGGATCCTGGAACTATAATGTAATCCTCAGTCAGAAGTCTCGTGTACATAGTCCAGCCAGCAACACTCATTAGCGTCAGCTTGTACTTCCTGATGGCTTGTATTTCTTGCACTTGATTTGCAGATCCCAACCACTCTCAAAATGAGGAAACAAAACCCTGGGCATGGAATGAGGTATCAGCATCTTACTTCTTCGGATCCACCAGCCTAAAGGAAAGGAAAAAATCTCAACTTCAAGAGGTAAGCGTGGTTTTGCTTGAACCTACCCTCTTAATGTTCTCCACACTTGAGCTTGTAAGGCGAGGAGCCGTGTACCAAAGAATTAAACTGAATACTAGAGTGGACTAGGGGAGAAGCGACGTGACAGATATTTCACCTTCGATCTCCAAGATCGAGGTCAGAAAATGAACGCCCTTTTTTTTGCAGAATGGAGCTGCGGCAGATTTCAGAAACACGAACAGTAGTAGCAGCAGTACAACATTTGAGAATCATTCAGATATATCTGCTGAAAGTGTTATTAATCCAAAGCAACCTTGACTGGAATTCGAGGAGCCCACGTTATCTACTTTCTCAAAAGGCTGAAGATCTAAACTGGTTCAGGATGAAAAATGTAAAAAGGAATGAGTCAGACAGGAATCCAAAATAGTAATCAATAAGGCCTCCTGCCAAGAGTGAGCATCGAAACTACGACCGACCTGAGGATTCCGTCCAGTCCCCGATCACCGTCATTCGAGCCGTGAGCTCATCATGAAGACTTTGCAAGAGAGAGAGAGGGAGGGAGGGACGAACGAACGAACGACGTACACCGTTTAATGAAAACCTAAACTCACTCGCTAAAGTCCAGCTCACCCACTTAGTTATCTGGAGCTCTGCGTAAGTAAATCCTGAATAAGCACCAGAAGCAAAATTAGGTGAATCTGTGGATAGAGAGATAGTCGAGATAGATCTCAAAGTAACGATCGACAGCAGGCAGCTCGATCATGTTGTCTGTGCACTGGCTGGACTTTGCAGACGAACAACTAGAAGAAAAAACACTTAAAGATGCATGATGAGGAACAAGCACTCGAGTGGCCCTATCTACCATCTCTGGCCACATAATATATTTGTTTATCTTCTTGTATGCTTTATGAGTGAGTGAGTGATGAGTAGATAGTAAGGGACGACTTAAATCCAATCCAAAGTTCAAACTTGGCTGAGGTTGTAACGTTCACATCACTGTTCGTAGCATATCGGTGCTGGTTGGTAACCTGGTCCATTTATTGACGTCAACGTTACTACGTCCTACTTGTTGTCTTTACGGTGACAATACTTACTACTACGGAGTCCTGACACAGAATACTTAAAGATGGTGATGAGGTGATGATGATGAGAATTCAAGTGAAACTTATAGAGATGATTATTCTCCGGGTCTTTTTCGAGCTCCTCTTTTCGGGATTCTCTTTTTGCACCTTTTTGCACCTCTCTCAACAGGCTCCTCCGTAACTTATCGACTCGGGGAATAATTCCTTTCTCAACAGACAGCTAACTAACTTTGCTGCTGAAGGAAGGAATTTCAGTTACAGCGGCCTCGAACTGAACTAATGGGGCGTTGTTGATACGTTGAACAACTTTTGGACCAATATTTACTCGCACTATGCAATGGCTGATCCAAGAGACCCCATGCATGTGCAGTTCAAGTTTATGGTAATACTAACAATAATGTGGCATTAAATGAACAGCAGATGACATCTTCTAAGGCCTGATCATTACCTGCATTTGATCTCTACCCTCCTCCCTCCCCCAATTCGGAAAGGAAAACTCTCTTTTTTCGCGATGACCAACTTTTACTGGAAAGGAGACCACGATAATGCACTCCTTCTTTGAACAACATATGCGTTCAGATCTTAATTTATTCTTCCTCTGGGGTTGCGGGAGAAGTGGCCGCTGCAACCTCTTTTAAATTTGGAGTGTACAGGACTTGCAAGGGGAAAGAAAAGCCACCGAAAGAGAGAGAGAGAGAAACGAGATGGGTGTATTTCAGCTGCACGTTTGGTTGTCTTTGCTGGTAGGTAACAGAGCGAACAGACCGGAGAATTTCGCACCGGACAAAATATACGTCATGAATCAGAAATTTGCTTGATCATACCCCCGGTACGTTCCGTGAGCTTGATCATACCCCTCTTAACGTTTGGTTGCTTGATCATACCCCTGACAGATTATTGACAGTCGAACCAGTCATCTTATCTTTTTCTTCATCATTTTAGTACTTTCAACCTCGACTAAATATCACTGTAATTCAAAATATTTGACATTAAGGACGCGTTAGACTATCCATATTCTCATTTCTCTAATATGTGCAGTCTCTCATCTGAATAACATCACAAAGTGACTGGTTTGACAGGCAATAGCCAGTCAGGGGTGTGATCAAGCCAGAAAACGTTAAGAGGGGTATGATCAAGCTCACGGAACCTATTGGGGGTATGATCAAGCAAATTTCTGCGTCATGAATATTAACTATACGAAAGTTTCTGATCATATTGAATCACAACTGAAGCATCACAACTGAACACCCAACAACTCGCTAATCTTGTCCTGTTGCTACACCTTTAACGGTGCATGTGAACCCACTCATTCTTCTTCGAAGGAGAAGAACGAAGAAGAAGAAGAAGAATCAAATACGGAGTTGGGGACGGAAATGTCAAGGTGAAAACTATAGTTAGGACTATGATTTGCTCGTATACGCGACCGAAGAATATTCAAGTACACACACAATGATGTAATCATCCAGTCTACCAGTACGAGAAGAAGAAGTCTGAGTGTAACGTTCTATCGCAGATCTCGGAATAGATTCTTTAATCTCTAACCAATGAACTGCCGAACGTGAACCTCCCTAGAGACCTGTATACTTTATTTGTGTCTCCAGATCCAGTTCGTTAAACTATCAGCTAATGAGCACCGAGGATTTGATAACCGTTGAACGGGTTTCGAATAACCAACTAGTCTTTTGTAGGTCTCTGGTCAATCTTAGGTTACTAAATACATGTGGAACTATTCTAGACCTGGGTTGCACAAAATTTGGGCAGCGCTTCCGCTACTGGTGATCAAGTCGGAACGCCAGGACCCACAAGGAGCAACCGCCAAGACTAGGAGACCTAGTAGATGCTAGGAAGTAGGAAGGCAAAGCAATTACACCGAAATAAAGTCAACACGACACCAGATGCGCCCAACTCAGTTTTGGCACACAACTCAAGCCTATTTATCAGAATGGAGAAAGTCACGGGCTCATATACATTACATGGCATTACTTGCTGACAAGGTCACGCAGCGCTCTTGGACCGGCAATCCTTCACTACTCAGCAACTCTAGAACTAAGACTTCACCAGAGAACCTAATTTCACTCTGAACGCCTCGATTTCTATTACTCAACATATCAGACCCCAAGTCAGCGCCCTAATCAACACCCCAAGTCTGCTCTCAAGGTCCCTCTTCAAATCTGCTCTCCAAGGTCCCTCTTCAAATCTGCTCTCCAAGGAGCTTGATATGCATCAGTTCTAGCTCTTGACTTCTGAACTCAAAGACAATGTACACACACTACACTGAAAATACAGTCTCCACCAAGAGTGCTCTCTCCAAAACTGAAAAACTGAGAATGCCTCCTTGAGGGCTCGCGACACTCTTTTATCTAGTCTCTTGAGCCTGCTTTTTGACCATGCAGCTGCCACGTTTGGGTTAATCACTGCCCGTTTGCCATCTGGTTTGGGAGAAAAAGCAAAAGGTGTTACAATCGTCCCAACCAGCAAAACGCAGTTCTTCCACTGAACTGCGGTATCTACAATACCACATTAGAAACAACACTTCCTCAAATCCAGAGGAACAGTACCCCATCCAGGGTAAGATTAAGCCCTTTCTCAAGGCTATGCTCCATTATCGAGCATCCGTTGAAGCTTTCGGGTGAGACAGAACCTTAGCTTCCAGGTGGTGAACTCGTCAGTTTCTTTTTTATCCACCTCCTTACTATGATACACACATAGTAGCGTCAGCCTAAACCTGATTGACATCCGACAGTCATAAGCAGTCAGCAGACCACAACTCCACCTTTAGACGAGCAGATTGGCCAGATCTACTCGGTTCCAGTGTCCTTGAAGGGCCCTTTGCATGACTCTTCTGACTCGATTCAATCCACCGCTTAGCTGGAAGAGACCACTGCGGACTGTCGTCTCACAAAATATCTACGCAGTGGTTCTTGAAACTTATATAATGCTAGATCATCTAGGTACTCCCAAGCTTCACTTACCAATCCCGGAACTCTACCTGTCCAACGACATAGGTATTGAGTAACGGGTTCTCCAGCTCCATCTGGATTTGGTGATGCCCGATGATCTACTATCTCAATCAACTCAAGATCATCAGCTCTTGGTAATGCTTCTAACACTGGATGCCATTTCTGATATCTTCCTGGCAACGACTCTAGTTCCTCACGAAACATCTTTAAGTTAGAAACATGAATGATGGGGTGATAGTGCTTCATACTAGCTGGAAAACGTAATTTATAAGTCACAGGACCTAACTTCTTCTCAATCAGGAACGGTCCTGCCCACTTTGGAAGAAGCTTCTTGGCTAAGTCCACCCCTGCTGGTATTCTGAAGTTTTTGGTTCTCAACCAAACTCTCTGTCCTTCTTCGAACTGTACGTCTTGCCTACCACGGTTTGCATACTTGGCATACCGTTGTTGTGCCTTCTCCATGTGTTTCTTGGCTTCTTGAAACACAGTTCCCTGAACACGTATGAAAGTCTCTAGATCTGGAGGATCTTGATTCGACCTTCCTGTGTTTTCATGCCCCTTGGTAGCTAAAGCTATAGGAGTCCAAGGTGCATGAGAACCCCGATAAACCACTTCAAATGGTTTAAATCCTGTACTCGAGTGCTTGGTGTTGTTATATGTAAACTCCACCAAGTCCAAGTGCTCGCTCCAATCACTCTGATCTCGCATGATATAGTTTCTTAATCCTTGTTCTACTATCTGGATCGTCCTTTCAGTCTGACCATCAGTTTCAGGATGATAAGAGGAACTGAACTTGAGGGTAGTTCCGAGCCTTCGAAACAAACCCTTCCAAAAATCTGCTACAAACCTCCTATCCAGGTCTGAAACAATGTCTTTAGGCATCCCATGATACTTAAAAACATATCGTATAAACAGTTCAGCGGCACCTCTTGACGTCACTGCTTCCCTACAAGGGATGAGGTGAGCTTGCTTGCTGAAACGATCGATGACAACTAGCAAAGTGTCAAAACCTCCTGACTCAGGTAAACCGGTGCATAAGTCCATACTTATGCTCTCCCAAGGCCCATCAGGTATTGGCAACGGTCTCAGCAATCCTGCAGGTCTCCTCCGCTCAGTTCGTTGTTGCTGACATGTCAAGCAAGTCTGCACGTACTTGATTACATCCTCCAACATGGTTGGCCAATAAAACTGCTCTTTAAGTCGTTGTAACGTTCTATTCTGTCCTCCATGTCCAGCTAGTTCACAATCATGACATTCTTGCATGACTAGTGTCCTTAGAGCGCCAGCTGGAACATAGACCTTGGTTTGCTTATAAAACCAAAGGCCAGTGCGAAATGAGAGATTACGTACCAATGGATCTCTCCCTTGTTGGCTGGTCCAACGTTGAGCCTGAGGATCATCAAGCAATGCTTGTCTGATTCGATCCAAAAGCTCTTCACTTGTGTCTTGGGTTGTTAACGCCTGGACACGTCTGCTTAACAAATCCGCTGGAATATTTTCCTTCCCCTTTTGATACCGCCATTCGATATCAAAACGTGCAAGCTCCACTTGCCACCTCTGTTGTTTACGTGACAAACGAGGTTTACTCTGAAAGTATGTATTACCCTCGCAGTCCGTCACAACAGTAACCTTGCTTGGTAACAAATAATGCTCCCACCGCTTCAGGCAATGAACAACAGCGAACATCTCCTGTTCATGAGCAGGCCATTTCGCCTCAGTCTCTGAGAACTTGTGACTTTCGTAAGCCACCGGATGCTTTCCTTGCATCAACACTCCTCCAATGGCCCATTGGGAAGCATCTGTGTGAACCTCGA
The DNA here is from genome assembly GCA_036924285.1 of Asterella californica. NCBI lineage: Eukaryota > Viridiplantae > Streptophyta > Marchantiopsida > Marchantiales > Aytoniaceae > Asterella > Asterella californica. Next base: position 21,045,904 of record JAYKYS010000008.1, read on the forward strand.
AAGGTTCTCCCATCTTGGGAAGAGCTAGCACGGGCATCTCTGTTAGTGCTTGTTTCAACTCCTGAAACGCTCTTTCAGCTGCTGGATTCCAAACTACCTTGGAAGTCTTGCGTAATAAGCCAAACAAAGGTGCGGCTTTATGCGCAAACTGATAAACAAAGCGTCGAAAATATGTGGCTAACCCAAGAAAAGATCTGAGCTCATGAACACTCTCAGGTCTCTTCCATTCAACAATGGCTCGAATCTTAGCCCTGTTAGGGTGAATGCCCTGCGCATCGATCAAACATCCTAGAAACACCACACTCTCTTGTCCAAAAGAGCACTTGCTCTTCTTGAGATAGAGTTGATGCTCTTCCAAGCGCTTAAACACCATTTCAACATCTACTAGATGCTGATCCCAAGTGGATGAGAAGATGATGATATCGTCTAAGTATACGATAACACTCTCATCCAAGAGATCTCTAAAAATCTCATTCATCAACCTGCAAAAAGTACCAGGTGCATTGGACAATCCAAATGGCAGCACTGTATACTCAAACAAGCCATACCTCGTCCTTACAGCTGTCTTTTCTTCATCTCCTTCTTTGATCCTGATCTGGTGATATCCAGAACGTAGATCCAGCTTGGTGAAGTATCTTCCAGTGGCCAACCGATCAGTGGTTTCATCCATGAGAGGAAGAGGATACTTGTTCTTGACAGTAACCTTATTGAGTGCACGATAGTCCGCACACATGCGAATACCACCATCTTTCTTGGCCACGAACAACACCGGGGCAGCATAAGGTGATATACTAGGTCGTAAGATACCCTGAGCTACCAACTCTTTCAACTGAGTCTTCAGCTCTGTCAGCTCATCAAACGACATCCTTCTTGATGGCACTACAGTAGGGGTAGCCCCAGGAACCAGATCAATAGCATGATCCAAGGCTCTCCTCGGAGGAAGTCCTGTTGGTAACTGGTCCGGCATTAGGTGAGAATACCTCTCAATCAATGTCTGCATATCAGGATGTATGGGAAGAGCAGCAACACGTTCTTCCTCATCCGTCTCCACCTTGGGTTTAGACATCACCGCAACCCAAGCTTCATCTACTGACTTGATCTGCTTTCCAAATTGTCTAGCTGTGCAGATCTGAAATGCCACCTTGGCTCGTTGGAACCTACGGACAGCATGGTTTGGCTCCTTAGGTCTCTCTTTGATGACCAATGGATGTGGTTGACCCAAGCCCCATTGATCCATGACAATGACATTCCCTTCTTGAACATCTAGCTTTGCCTTGGTCTCTTGTAACCAAGACCAGGACAAGATACCCTCCATCGTGTCACCTAAGCTCATAACTAAAAACTCGTGCTTCCTAGTTACCCCTCCAACAGTAACAGGAACACTCATGAGCTTTTCTGTAACGGTTGTGCTACCTTGCACAAACCTTACCAACAACGGGCTCATGATCTTGGTTCTAGTCACCCCCAAGGTCCTGACTAGTTTTTCATCCAAGACATTCACATCTGCTCCAGTATCAATAAGCAAACAACACCGATGGTTTCCTATTTTCACTTCAATCCACGGCAGAAAATCCCCATGCTCTACCAAATGCTCACTAGCACATACCTCTGCTTCAGTAGTCGCCTCAACTGGTTCTTCCACACTGGTTGTCTCTTCAGCTGTCAACCCACGAACATTGCTCGCTGTTGAACGTTGGGGACACTCACGAGCGATGTGACCATCTCGTCCGCATCGAAAACAGATGATCGTCCTTGAAGGTGTAGCACTGCTAGCGCCACTGCTCCTAGCACCTGAAGTCGAAGCTTGGTTGGATCCTGCATTGGATGCATAAGATCCAGTAGGTCGTGTCTGAGTAGGACCACGAGTGACTCCTCGCTGCTGAGAGCCACGAGAAAATCCCCTTCCAGATGTACCAAATCTTCCACCACCACGTCCTCTACCACCTCTACTCTGAGAGGACGCTATCTGTCCTTGAGGATTACGCCAAAATCCTCGACTAGGCTCGTCACCACTTGTTCCACGCTGAAACTTGGAAGGCTGCACGGTGTAATTACGTTCCCTAGTGTTCTCTGCTGCTTCCAGAAATGCAAACAAGTCTTGCATGTCCTCGGACTTGTGAAACATAACCCAGCTATCAAACACACCAGCATAGAAACCCTGCAGACCTTTCTTCAAGTGAAACAGCAAGTCGGTGCGATCCACCATGTGCAAACGAGTAACCAACTCAGAAAATCGCTGGAGATACTGCCTGATACTCCCTGTCTGTCTCAGATGAATGAGCTCCAGCCGAAACTGTGTAGCTTCATCCACCGGTACCAGATGTCTTCTGAGTTCATCCTTCAGCTCCGGCCAAGTGGACATAGGAGTTGTACCGTTCAAACTCCTCATCCGCTGTTGACCTCCATACCATTCCTTAGCCTCTCCTTCCAGTCTACTAACAGCATAGGTGAACCAGCTGCGCTCATCGAAGTTCTCCAAGTAATTCTCCATCTCAGTAACCCACAATTCAAACTTGGAAAAGCTTTTCTCACCGTTGAAGGCTGATGGTGTCGCTGGTTCAGCCCACTTCACTTTCCGCTTGTGCCCTTCTTTGGCTGAGCTCCCTTCCGCAACATTCTCTTGCACCTTCTGTGATCCATCTTCATTCTTGTCTGCTTGAGCAATATCAACTGCTTCTTCGCCTGGTAGTGCTAAATCCTTGACTTGCTCGATTTGCAGTACAGGGACCTCCGCTTCCTTCTCTTGTGTCGCTTTTGCTTGAGTTAAATCCGCCTTCAACACCTTGTTCTCAGCTTCTACTTGCTCAAGTCGTCCTTCCAACTTTCTCAGCAATGCTTTCATCTCGTCCAACTCGGTCGACACAGCCTCCATTGTCGATGGTGTTTAGCAAAGACTCAACTTGAGCCTGCTCTGATACCAACTGTAACGTTCTATCGCAGATCTCGGAATAGATTCTTTAATCTCTAACCAATGAACTGCCGAACGTGAACCTCCCTAGAGACCTGTATACTTTATTTGTGTCTCCAGATCCAGTTCGTTAAACTATCAGCTAATGAGCACCGAGGATTTGATAACCGTTGAACGGGTTTCGAATAACCAACTAGTCTTTTGTAGGTCTCTGGTCAATCTTAGGTTACTAAATACATGTGGAACTATTCTAGACCTGGGTTGCACAAAATTTGGGCAGCGCTTCCGCTACTGGTGATCAAGTCGGAACGCCAGGACCCACAAGGAGCAACCGCCAAGACTAGGAGACCTAGTAGATGCTAGGAAGTAGGAAGGCAAAGCAATTACACCGAAATAAAGTCAACACGACACCAGATGCGCCCAACTCAGTTTTGGCACACAACTCAAGCCTATTTATCAGAATGGAGAAAGTCACGGGCTCATATACATTACATGGCATTACTTGCTGACAAGGTCACGCAGCGCTCTTGGACCGGCAATCCTTCACTACTCAGCAACTCTAGAACTAAGACTTCACCAGAGAACCTAATTTCACTCTGAACGCCTCGATTTCTATTACTCAACATATCAGACCCCAAGTCAGCGCCCTAATCAACACCCCAAGTCTGCTCTCAAGGTCCCTCTTCAAATCTGCTCTCCAAGGTCCCTCTTCAAATCTGCTCTCCAAGGAGCTTGATATGCATCAGTTCTAGCTCTTGACTTCTGAACTCAAAGACAATGTACACACACTACACTGAAAATACAGTCTCCACCAAGAGTGCTCTCTCCAAAACTGAAAAACTGAGAATGCCTCCTTGAGGGCTCGCGACACTCTTTTATCTAGTCTCTTGAGCCTGCTTTTTGACCATGCAGCTGCCACGTTTGGGTTAATCACTGCCCGTTTGCCATCTGGTTTGGGAGAAAAAGCAAAAGGTGTTACACTGAGTAGTTGTAGTATTAGTATCATACTATTATGCATGTACTCAGTATACTGACCTTCAAATTTGCAAGGCAGGAGATGAGTGTCCATAGGCTGCTGCTCACTCACGCGTAGACGTTACATACAAAGGAGATGAGTATTATACGTACAGTAATAATGAAATCATCCTTAATCACATCTCATTTCTCCCAGCACCACCATCACTCCAGAGTCCACACTCCCACAGGTTCAGGTTCTGAGAAGTTTATCCATAACACGCGTTTATTTATTACCTTCTTCATTAAGTTTAACTGCTCTCTTCTTCTTCTTCTCTCTTCGCTTTGTGCTCGCTCGGCAGCCTCCTGCTCTCTCCCCCGAGTCTTGACTCGATTCTGTCCTACTAGTAACTAATCATAAGCTATGTCAGCCTATGTGTGGTTCAAGCTTCGTGCACTATGTCTACTGTATCATAAATTCTGGGTCAAACTGAAAGCCAGCAGGACAATCTAATGAGTCGCCTGTCTATTCATCTCAGATCTCCATCTCATTCTCCCCACCCAGACTTTCATCTCGTCGTTTTCCAGGGAAGCACATCAGTGATGATTGATAACACATATTCTACTCACATCAAGCTGTGAACGTCCTGTCCTATCCACTCCTGTCTATTCTACCATTTTTCTTCTCCCCCTTGGTTTTCTTCAGCTGCTCGGTCGTACGTATAAACTATGGATGTCACGAACATTCGACTTGTGGGTTGTTGGTTAAAGTACTCTTCACTGAAAAGAAAAGCTTTCGTCCCCAGAGGTTCTGCAAATCATCTTTTCAGATTACTTTGGATGAATGGTAAAGACCTCTTCAGTTTCTCGTGGATCATTCTTCATCCTGGTTGCCCTCTTGTTCAACTTGTATGTAAGTGTTACACTTCATTTGCAATTGACTGAATGTAAGTACAGTGAATTCGTCTCTGCAAGAAGATCTGAATGTTTTGTTGCTCGACATTACATCACACTGTACGTTAGAAAAAGAGAAAGAAGATTGATGTCAATCATGCTGCAGTTCGAAACATGGATTAGCGTCCGAACGGCGTCATGAAAGTGAATTCAAAAATTTCGTTTTGAAACTTTCCTGAAGGTTAGACCTAAAGAGGGTGGTGCGGCCTGCGCGGAAAACTCCGTGTGCGGAAATGACAGCCCTGGATCTTTCCTGTGCTGGAAAGCCGTGCTCGTATGCGGTGGAATACCACTCACAACTTCAAACACCACCCCACAGCCAACGTAGATTTACTTTACCGCACCCCTGATACGTTTGTCGGTGTTGACTATTTCTCTTAACTTTGCAATATTCACCGGCACCTTTGACCTGAAACAACAAGTTAACCAGGTTTACCACTATATTTAATCGGGATTACTTGTTCACCCCTGATATTACTTAAAAATATATATATATATATTACTTAAACCTTCTTGGTCACCCCATGATTTTGTAGCAGAGCTTGGTCGTACCTTTGTGTCGTCGTCCGATCGCAGAACCAGCGTGGCTGTTATCGTGTCAAGGTGACCTTGACGTGGACATTTTACATACAACTAGTGTGTTCTTTTCTCTTGCGAAACCGAATAGTACCTTAGCATCATTCGTAATATTGCTCGGATTCGCGTAAACAGCGTACGCTGTGCCGTCTCTCAGAGACCGCATATCACGTAGACTCACAAATTTCTAGCACAAGTCCAACGTATCACGCTGGACGATAGCATGGATGCACGATCAGGAAACTGCCACCAAAGATGACCAAGACGTACATTCTTAGTGCAGGGGGTGACCAAGAAGGTTTACGAAATTTTGAAAATGATCAAATAATTATCCATGTGAAATCAGACACGACTCAAGACAAGTAAGATATGCTAACATGCATGTCTAGTCAGATGATTTGATATTTTGACCTGCTGAACCGGGGAATTCTGAATATAGTGTAGTGACTTTCTATCTTGAGATAAATCAGCCGGAAAGTTTATGAATCATTTGTACTATAATTATATAAAATTTCCAATAAATACATAAATTCCTTGTTTTCTTTCCTTTCACCGGAAATATACCGATTTTCGACGGAAACCTTCCCGGGCACTGCCGACAGCACACCAAATCAGAGCAAACCAGGCTACGTCAGGCCACACCATCACACACAGAAGGAAAGTGGCAGCAGGTGTGGCCCACGGACTCACTCAGAGTACAGTAGCAAAGTCAGTGACAGTCAGAGAGCTTCCAAAAATGTTCCTAGTAGTTGTCGTACCATCATATGTAAGAATGAGGATGGCCAAAGAGGTGCTGCTGCTGCGCAGTGTTCAAAGTAGATTTCAATGGTTCATGATCTGAACAGAAGAGGAGTTGGGCTTGTGTACAGTATGCTGTGATAAATTTCTACACTGCTGTATATCCATCTCATGCCAGCGGACTACTGCAGCTGAATCAGATTGGTGCTGCAGTAAGGAAAAAGCCATTACAGCTTTCCAAGCCCAGGTCTATCCTGTACATGTAAACAGGATGACCAGACTCCAGGCATTACTTTGTTCCGCATGTTGCTGTGCCTTTAGACCTAAGACCCTAGAGAATCCGGGCGTGCCTTACTACTTAGACCCGGCAAAGTTCATGTAGTAGTAAAACTGTCAGCAGTATTTGTAACCCTACCAAACTCCGGTGGATTACACCGTCATCAAACGCTGAGGTGAGGGTTGGGTTAGGTACCACCATGTCAACCTCACCTTTTCGTACACAACAGCAACAGAAGGGGTACGATTAGTACTTGCACAAGCCAATGCTTGTGTCGGCTGAAAGAGTTACAAAACACACCTTCGGAATCTTAACAGTGCTCGCTAAAGGTGTCTGTAAAACTTGCTTGTTTCCATATAAACTGACGGTTTTCTCCTTGCAGTCGGGAGCGCCGAATGGTTGATATTTGTGTCAGTTAGTTTCCGGGGAAAAGATCTTTCTATCCGGCTGATATCCGAGCAAATAAACGGACTTCGGCAACATTTTCGGTATTTCTTGCTTTCTCAGTTCGGCAACTTCCCTGCATATGATCTCGTTCAGGAACTTCCCTGCATATATATATATATATATATTCACCTCCTCCATCTTGAGGGGGCAAATACGTAGGCCTTGAGGTGTCAAGTCATCACTACATTTTATATTTCTCTCCTTGCTTGTGACTGGTTTCAGTCAATATTGATATGCAAAGAAGTCACACATTGAGTATGAGTAATCATAAGTGGATTTCCTGCGATAAGTTCAATTAATGAATCTTGCCTAAATTTAAGTATAAATTATCGAAGATGATATACACCTATCTTGCAAAGATTTCCTTTTTCATTGCTTATTTATTGTCTTAACGTCACTCAGTTGGTAAAAGACAACCTACATGGTTGAAGGCTTATCGGCTCACGTAAACAAAGACTTCAGCGCTATGGACAACTGGTTTAATCACAGTATGTTGACTGATTGCAGTCACATAATAAACTTGAAAGTATTATAAGCTACAGATATAAATAGCACCCAGCACTTTTGGCCGCAATCTTAGTTTTTTAAGTAGGTTGTAATTTGTCTTGGTTGTGTCAACTGATACATCCGCAAGGCGGGAATGATTGAACCTGTGACGTCATGATGGACATATTAATCAGGTCGCATACACTTTGCGGAGAAGGTAAAAGTGGATATGTTGTATGCTGAAGACACCTGACACAATAGATCAAAATCAACTTTGCAGCTGACTACGAGGAACTGAGATAAAACATTGCATATGAGACAGACCTTGATATGAAACCTAGATCCACATTTGATCACTTTAGATAAGTCCGGAGTTACATCCAATCCTATTTTGCTTCGGTAGAGGTATTTTACTCTGGTTGAACATTCTTTCCCTTTTACTTGAATATAATGTCAAATAGAACAGAACTTCAGCCAGCAGTGTAAATAAAAAAGGTCCCTTGAAAACATAAGTAAATTTTCTCCTATTTGTTTGTTCTAAATTTTAGAGTCTGGATAATTTTCATTATTGATAAATCATCACCAGAGATTGCATTTATATGATTACCTAACACTTCAGATAGCAAAACTAATCTAACTAAATAAATACAGTTGGAGATGTCAGAAATCATGATCAGGTCCCGTTGAAATGAATCCTGACAATAGGTAGTTTTAGAAAATGTTCCTAGGTTGCATGCCAAATAAATAAATGGCTCTATTGATCTAGCAGCATTTTAACATCTTAAAAAGGAGTTACATGTCGAGTAAGCACTCTCCTCATCATCATGTAAGAATATGCAGGTGCTCGTTTTAAATGTAAGTCACAAGAAAAAGAATATACAGTGAATAAGCATCCGCACTTGGAGACCGTCACGTAAAACGTTGTCGTGTCGGATATTGCGTGAAGGATGTTCAGGAAAACGCGAGGTTACTGGCTGTGGAGATGTTGTGTGCTGAAACAGAGACAAGACAGAGAAAAACAACCACGAAAATGAACGCTGCGATATATACACTCCAAATGTATGTACACTGCCGGTTTTTTCTCCTAAGAGCACAGAACTGAAAAATAGACCAGAGCGGTCTGTAATCTGCTTCAAAGCCCTTAAAAACAACCCTTGAATCACAACTTTGACCCAAAAACACCGAAGCGTAGCTCAAAGCAAGAGAAACTTCCCTTTGCTAACAAGCAGAGCCACAGCAATATCACGCGATCCAAACCCAAGTCCAAACCACATCCATGTACAAGTTCTTAGCTAAAGCTAGCTACCACAAGCTGTATATAGCCAACCAGAACTCTAACAAACTCAAAAGAGCAAAACCCGTAGCGAAGAAACCGAAAAAGGCCTATCTGTGGACTTCCTCCATTCGCTGAACGGACTTCAGATGTCGATAGGGTCTCCTCCGCTGACTCCGATAACCAAAGAAACCTTCAGATCCGACTCTCAACAGCCGAGATATCGTCGATTTTCTGTCGCAGGTGATCGAACCTTCAAAAATTCCTCCGTGCGGCTTAAAATCGCACACACCGCACACACGGATCGTCTAAACTGATATCCGTCTTTTCAAACAGATAGATCTAGCTACCCTGAACCCAACAAGACTCCAAACAAGCCGTTTGGAGTTCTCCTTGCAAAACCACGCAAGAAATTTGGTCGCAGGTTGTAAAAAACTGACATAAATCAACTCCCTACGGCCATACTTGCTCACCACACCCAAACCAACAATCCAATTCACGTACAGTCTTCTCCTATGCGTACATGAAGACTCCTTGATCGCGTAGACACCAAGAACGAAGAGCTTGGCTCACCGATCGCGAAGAACAACCCAATCTCAGATCGCAGACGAACAAAAATCTGATGTAAGCGCTTCCTTGCGAGCCAATTTCACTCAAAACTCCCAAACCGTCCGATGAAACTTCGTATCGTCTTCAATTTCCTGAAGAACTCGTTGTTCTCATCCCGATGGATCCAAGGACAACAAGTTTGGACTCCGGAACGGCCCGAATGGTCCAACTCTCCTTCACAGGTAACTGAAAATTCCAAATCTGCTTCTTGCGTCTCAATTTCTCTCAGAACACAACCCCCGATCCGTCTCTTACCAAACCGTTTGAACCAGTGCGTAGCCTGCACAGATCTGAACCCAACGACGTCTTGCGCGCTTGCATTGGATCTCCAAATCTCCCGAACCGTCCGTGCGTGACAGGTCGTAGACGCAAGCTAGCCCCTAAGCTGCCCCCTTGTCACAGTCTCTATACGTACGAAGTTCTCTCATAATCATAATGAAGCAGACCTCTTGCGTCTTTGATATAACGCTTGAAGCCTCAAATACCCAGTCAGCAAGTAATTAAGGCTTAGCTTGATTTTGCCTTCTTTACTTCTTCACTAGATGTCCAAACAAAGTAAACAAGGTGCCTATGTAAAGCTGACAACGAGCTCTACCCATCTATGTGATGAAAGTGAAGATCCGAAGTTGCGCCAAAAGTCCGTAAGCTAGGACCTAGCTTGTTTTCTCCATCTTTCGAGTCTTGTAACTTTTCCACTAGGCGTCCAAACGAAGTAGATGAAGTGCCTATGGAAAGCTGACAACGAGCTCTACCCATCTATGCGATAAAAGTGAAGATCCGAAGTTGTGCCAAAAGTCCGTAAGTTGGAGCCTAGCTTATTTTCTCCATTTTTTGAGTCTTGTAATTTCTCCACTAGGCGTCCAAACGAAGTAGACAAAGTGCCTATGGAATGCTGACAAGGAGCTCTATCCACTGATGCAATAAAAGCGAAGATCCGAAATGGTGCTAAAGCGTGTAAGCTGAGGCCTAGCTTGCTTTCTCCATCTTTCGAGTCTTGTAACTTCTCCACTAGGCGTCCAAACGAAGTAGACAAAGTGCCTATGGAGTGTTGACAAGGAGCTCTATCCACTGATGCGATAAAAGCGAAGATCCGAAATGATGCCAAAAGTCCGTAAGCTGGGGCCTAGCTTGTCTTCTCATGAATGTCTTTGGAGCAACAAGCATCGAAGTCTGAATTTCAGATAGGAGCCGGTCCACGACACGACATCCATCCCCTCCAAACATGTGCATCCTCCGGTATGCACTAGAGATACCAACCAAGGAGTGGACCGGCACGCATTTTGTCATTCTCATCTTGTCATCCTCTCTCTCATCTCAGTTAACCTCATCCTCAAGTCTGCACTACCCTGCCATGATCCTCCCTAGATCCATGCTCATCGACCTTCACCTCGAACCTCTCATCCAATCACCCCCTCTAAATCAACACATCTTCAATATGCGAAGACATAGAAAGAATAACCTATCATACCTTAGAAATGTCTTCCATGCGCCCTGTAGAACCTCACCGTCGAGGTTTGTGAACCAAATGTCGTAATAGACATCATCCATCATCCCAATCATCATCATATATCTGATTGTAATCTTCAACCTCAAGTCGGTACATATCATCGTACCTAATCCTCTCTTCTTTTTTATTTTTCTGAAAAAAAAGAACCACACTGCTGCAAGTAAAATCCTCAACCGCAACCATCATTATCCCGCTGTACAATGATATCCTCCTCAACCATCATCCTCCCTGATCTCTTCTTCTGAAAATCTTTACAACCTCCCAAGCCTCATCCTCCCAACCCTAATCACATGTAAACTTTCACAACCCCTCAAACATAATCACCTTCAGCAATAGCTTCTCCCTTGTAAGCCATCCTTACCCATCATCCTATACCCGTAGCCTCCAGAGCATCCATCCACTCTCCTTCACCCTCAGCATGCCCATCCTTGATGAAGCCGATGTAAACATCATGGACTTCCCTTGTAGTCGCATCCAAGACCTCCCGTGATAAGAACTCAATCCTCACATCACGAATACGCTCCTCCCAACCTCCCTTCACATCCATCATCGTAATCCCAATATCTAGTTGTTGTTTGCAAGCAACCAGATCACTCACATCCATCACTGTATCAATATCTGGTTGTTGTATGTCTGCAACCAGATCGACCATGTCCATTGTCTGCATCCCAACCATCTCCTTCGGTTGCACAGGATCGTCCTTCCTTGCATGTATAGGAAGAATAGTTTCCTGTTGAACCTTATCCTCCCCAGCTTGCTTCCCTGAAGAAGTCTCTTCTTGTCTCTTCTTCTCGCTCTACATCGTGGATGCAGTATCCAACTTGAGCTTGTTTATATCCTCATGCTCACCCAAACCAACCATATGGAGATCATGCTCAATCTCCTCTACCCTAGCACCATAACTTGTAGCTACAACTACATGTGCCGCAAAGTAATCATCCACAAACTTCTTCATCCCCCCTTTACCAACGTTGGCTTGAAAGAGAGTACCCGTACTTGTGAATGCAACCTTTCCATCATCCCAAGAAATTACCTCTCGTTGCAAAGACTCTGCAAAGTCGATGCAATCATCGCGTTGATGGTCAATACCATCACACCACATACACTGATGTATCCAAGCTGGTTTGGGTACAAGCACCGTCTTGGTCGACGTTCCCTTATCCTCCAACCTAGTAACCTTAGCTTGTATATCTTGCATCTTTTGCTGTAACTCCTCGATGGTTGGATCTTTCTCCTCTACAAACACAACTGGAGGTTGAACCTCAGATACTATCCGAATTGATGTAATCAGCGCTACAGGTGTCAACCTTGTAACCTTTTTCCTTGTACGTCTCCAAACAAGAAGCTCAACCGCTTTATGCATAACCTCCCAATTCCTTGTCAACCCTTCTTCTTCCTCCCCATCCTCCAGAAGTAGCTCCAGTTGTTCCTGCCATGGTTCATCTGCAGCTTGAAGAAACAACTCCGTCTTGTAGGTCTCCAAGGTTAGCTTCTCCACCCGATATAGTTGAGAGAATTGTCTCTCAAACTCCTCTAACAGCTCTGTAGGCTGTAAACCTTTGTTGTGTCGGTTGACCCGTTCCAAAAACGATTTCTTGATTACTCGATCTGAGTTCCCCAAGAAATATTCCTCCATCAGCGCATGTGAAAATGTATCCCAATTCCTCTCAAAACGCTTTGCTAGACCCTTCACATGCTCCCTTATCTCAAGCACCGTAGCAAGTCCGAATGTCTCGATCAGCTCCTTCTCCGATACTTGATCCAAATCCATCTCCGTCTTGTAACATCTCAAATAGTTTGAGATGTCTCCCCCATCAAATAGATCGAGCTTGTCGATCACCCTCCGAAGCACCTTCGTCCCCAAAGCCTCCTTTTGTTGGTTCCCTTGCTCTTGTCGCATAAACAAAGTGAAGGCTTGAAACAATCGTGCAGTTGCTGCATCCAACTGCATCTCTAGTATACCCTCTGATCCATCCATCTCGTCCATAGTCATGGCTCGTCCCATCCTCCCATCCTCCAATGATCCCAACCGTCTACATATCCATCATCCCAGGTCCAGAACATCCTCCAGAACAACCAGATCCATCTTCATCCTCGTTCATGATTGCTGATCTCTTCTGCCCAGTTCTAACACACAAATATCTCCACCGCGGACCTTCACGTCGAGTTCACCACCGATGTCATGTCGGATATTACGTGAAGGATGTCCAGGAAAACGCGAGGTTCCTGACTGTGGAGATGTTGTGTGCTGAAACAGAGACAAGACAGAGAAAAACAACCACGAAAATGAACGCTGCGATATATACACTCTAAATGTATGTACACTGCCGGTTTTTTCTCCTAAGAGCACAGAACTGAAAAACAGACCAGAGCGGTCTGTAACCTGCTTCAAAGCCCTTAAAAACAACCCTTGAATCACAACCCTGACCCAAAAACACCGAAGCGTAGCTCAAAGCAAGAGACACTTCCCTTTGCTAACAAGCAGAGCCACAGCAATATCACGCGATCCAAACCAAATCCAAACCACATCCATGTACAAGTTCTTAGCTAAAGCTAGCTACCACAAGCTGTATATAGCCAACCAGAACTCTAACGAACTCAAAAGAGCAAAACCCGTAGCGAAGAAACCGAAAAAGGTCTATTTGTGGACTTCCTCCTTTCGCTGAACAGACTTCAGATGTCGATAGGGTCTTCTCCGTTGACTCCGATAACCCAAGAAACCTTCACATCTGACTCCCAACAGCCGAGATATCGTCGATTTTTGGTCCCAGGTGACAGAACCTTCAAAAATTCCTCCCTGCGGCTTAAAATCGCACACACCGCACAAACGGATCGTCTAAACTGATATCCGTCTTCTCTGGCAGATAGATCTAGCTATCCTGAATCCAACAATACTCCAAACAAGCCGTTTGGAGTTCCTCTTGCAAAACCACGCAAGAAATTTGGTCGCAGGTTGTACAAAACTAACGTAAATCAGCTCCCTGCGGCCCAAACTTGCTCACCACACCCAAACCAACAATCCAATTCACGTACAGTCTTCTCCTGCTACATGAAGACTCCTTGATCGCGTAGACACCAAGAACGAAGAGCTTCGCTCATCGATCGCGAAGAACAACCCAATCTCAGATCGCAGGCGAACAAAAATCTGATGTAAGCGCTTCCTTGCGAGCCAATTTCATTCAAAACTCCTCAAACCGTCCGATGAAACTTTGTATCGTCTTCAATTTCCTGAAGAACTCGTTCTTCTCAACCAGATGGATCCAAGGATAGCAAGTTTGGACTCCGGAACGGCTCAAACGGTCCAACTCTCCTTCACAAGTAACTGAAAATTTCAAATCTGCTTCTTGCGTCTCAATTTCTCTCAGAACACAACCCCCGATCCGTCTCTTCCCAAACCGTTTGAACCAGTGCATAGCCTGCACAGATCTGAACCCAACGACGTCTTGCGCGCTTGCATTGGACCTCCAAATCTCCCGAACCGTCCGTTGACAGGTCGTAGGCGCAAGCTAGCCCCTAAGCTGCCCCCTTGTCACAGTCTCTGTACGTACGAAGTTCTCTCATAATCATAATGAAGCAGGCGTCTTGCGTCTTTGATATAACGCTTGAAGCCTCAAATACCCAGTCAGCAAGTAATTAAGGCTTAGCTTGATTTTGCCTTCTTTACTTCTTCACTAGATGTCCAAACAAAGTAAACAAGGTGCCTATGTAAAGCTGACAAAGAGCTCTACCCATCTATGTGATGAAAGTGAAGATCCGAAGTTGCGCCAAAAGCCCGTAAGCTAGGACCTAGCTTGTTTTCTCCATCTTTCGAGTCTTGTAATTTTTCCACTAGGCGTCCAAACGAAGTAGATGAAGTGCCTATGGAAAGCTGACAACGAGCTCTATCCATCTATGCGATAAAAGTGAAGATCCGAAGTTGTGCCAAAAGCTCGTAAGCTGGAGCCTAGCTTATTTTCTTCATTTTTCGAGTCTTGTAACTTCTCCACTAGGCGTCCAAACGAAGTAGACAAAGTGCCTATGGAATGCTGACAAGGAGCTCTATCCACTGATGCGATAAGAGCGAAGATCCGAAATGGTGCCAAAAGTCCGTAAGCTAGGGCTTAGCTTGCTCCATCTTTGGAGTCTTGTAACTTCTCCACTAGGCGTCCAAACGAAGTAGACAAAGTGCCTATGGAGTGCTGACAAGGAGCTCTATCCACTGATGCGATAAAAGCGAAGATCCGAAATGGTGCCAAAAGCCCGTAAGCTGAGGCCTAGCTTATCTTCTCATGAATGTCTTTGGAGCGACAAGCATCGAAGTCTGAATTTCAGATAGGAGCCGGTCCACGACACGACAACGTCTCTCTCTTTGGAGGTGTTTTTCTTTCGGCCGTTTGCTCAACGAGGACTACTGTTCGATTGTTTATTATCACCGTTTGTTGCACCGTTCGTTTCGACGCGTAAGAAATGTCTTTTATCTCGCGAGCCCATTTGCAACAAGAACGGCCGAACGACGGGCGGGGCCGCTGCTTGGACTGCTCATGGAGGGGCTCTCGTCGAACCACTTGCTCGATGACTTGTTTTCTTGGACTCTGTGCTCAAGGACGGACAGAGCTGCTGTTTGGAGCGGTGATGGTCGGGGATTTGTCGGGCCTTGTAGAGGCTCTGCTCGACTTTCTTCTTTCGTCTGCTGTCATGCACGAGCTCTCGTCGAGGCTTTCGTCTTTTTTCTTTCTTCTGCTGTCATGCTCGAGGATTTGTCTGATTGCAGAGGCTCTCGTCGAGTTTTTTTGTTGTCCACAAGTTGTTTTTTTCCAGAGGCTGTCCTTACTTCGAGTGACGGACAGGGCCGTCATGTCGTGCTCAGAGATGTCATTTTTCTTTCGTCTCTTTGCCGGATCTGTCCTAAATGAGGTTGGCGATCGGTCTTTCACCCCTCCATGGCCTTGCTCAATCTGTGCAGTCTTCTTCATCCTGCTGCCCGACGGGAGATTCTTCGATCGCGCTTTGATGCACGGGAGTTGTCATCGAAAGGATCTGACCTCTCTTCTTTCTCGAGATCTTCTTCCTATTTTTTCCTACGGATTAATCTCGAAGATTCTCTCTGCTGGAGGGGGGCCATGCTCGCTCGCTTCTTGCAGCCTTTGCTGCACCACGAGCTGTGGCGTTCGACTGATTCTAAATTGTCGTCTTCTTGCAGCGAGTACCGGAGTTTTTCCTAAGGATTAATCTCGAAGATTCTCTCTGCTGGAGGGGGTCATGTTGTATCTTCGCTGGGCTTACACGGGCCCTCTTCCTCGCCTCTTGCAGCCTCTGCTGCTCCACGGGCTGTGGCTTTTGACTGATTCCAAATTGTCGTCTTCTTGCAGCGAGTACCGGACACATGGTCGTCGTTGCTGTCCTCATCTTCATCCAGAGGAGCTCGCAGGGATGACCAAAGCAACTTCGAAATCTACTGCGACACACATGTCGACGGGATGGGCAGTTCGTTGCATTGTAATTGCATCATTTTCTCATTATCGTCCTCCGAGGTACTTCTCTTCGCACATTTTTTCGAATTTGTCCGATGGTCAGTGATTCTGAAGGCAAGGATGGAACCAATGATGAGCAACATACCTCTCCTCACCTCTCGCCTGACCATACCCAATCCTTTACTTGTACAGTCAAATCCTTATCCATCATCGCCATCGGACCTGTCACGTCACAAGTATCTCATTATTGTGTGCATGTTTATATAAGTTTCATTAGGTATGACTATCTTATAGGTTACTCTAGTTCGAAGATCTAAATCTAGAGTGATCAAAACTAACCATAACTAGCGGAGATAGTTATAACTAAGTTGAGGAAACTATTAGAGGTTCCACTATGGCACTATGTGACAAGTGCGGAGCTCTAAATATGCTTCTCAAAAGTATGTAACTTTGTTGACCATCGCTGATTGGATGCATGATGAAAAGTCATGCACAAAGATCTAAAGATGCTCCTCAAAAGACGTATTAGTTTGTTGTCGTCTTCCGATTGGATAGGGTGGAAAGTTAACACTTTACAAAAGCTAAAGTAAGAGAATCTCTTACTTTTGTAAAGTAGAACAAGTAATGTGTGTGTTATTCTTAAAGGCTTAGTAGCCTTTAGAAGTTTTACTATTTTGGATTGCGCACTTACCATGAGGTAACGTAACTTAGTGAAAGCTATCACGGTAAGAAGTTGTAGAGTATATAAGGAGGAGTGGAGAAGGTGGAAGACACTCTCATTTTCTGATCTATAAATAAAGTGAGCATTGGAGACCTTGGGAGTCCTTGAGTATTTTGCTATGCAATGTTGAGAGCGGGTTTAGAACTTGTTTGCAGGAACGCTATTAGAGAGACCGATGTGACCGTATGGGTCAGAGAGTTGAGTGAAGTGAGCATGGGTGTACTTAAATCTTTGTAATTAGGGTGCACTAGTAATCCTAGTCATCTGAGGTACCCCTGGGTGAGAGACAGCATGGGTCAGAGAGTTGAGTGAAGTGAGCATGGGGGTACTTAAATCTTTGTAATTAGGGTGCACTAGTAATCCTAGTCATCTGAGGTCCCGGCTTACATTTTGGTTCCGTTGCCGGGACCTCGATACAAAGATTCGTATTTAGTCCTTAGTACATTTCATGTCTGTTTTTGACCATGAGTTCAGAACCTTTGTACATACACCATGTTATAGAGGGCAAGATAAGCTTTCCAATAAGCTTGATATCTCCGAGAGATCAATTGTAAGGAGAGAGTTATGTCTTTCAGAAGTTAAGAGGATTTTTCAGTATCAAACAGTGAGCTCTCGGGAAAGAGTTTACAGTCATTTTCATATTTTCAGTTTTTGGAGTTAGACCTTGAAATCTTCCATGCTTATAGCTTGCAAGATAAGCTATCTAGGCACCCAAATCATGCGTGAATTGATCGAGTAGAACTGGAGTTATGGCATTCGAAGCGAAGGGGGTTCAAATCTGTTATATCGCATGCTGAAGTGAAAGAGTGAAAGAATTCCAGAATTCTTGAGAGGGTTATGTTCGATCTCTGAGGCTCGGAGTTGACAAGTTAAACTTCTACTTAGTAATGTGAGAGATTGCTAAGCGAGAAGGTCGTCGAGTGATCAAAAATGTCAAGCAAGTTATATGGTGAGAGAGATGTATGACGAATCATCGTCATGGA
This sequence comes from Asterella californica, assembly GCA_036924285.1. NCBI lineage: Eukaryota > Viridiplantae > Streptophyta > Marchantiopsida > Marchantiales > Aytoniaceae > Asterella > Asterella californica. Next base: position 21,063,787 of record JAYKYS010000008.1, read on the forward strand.
AGGACAGCAAGAGTGGAAATTGAGGTTGAGTAAGATTTCTCAAGGTTACGCGGTGATAGTTACCGCTGATCTGACGAAAGGAGAATTTCGACTAGAATTTGAGGAAGAAGTAGAGAGTAATCGTAAGAATCTGGAGAAGAACTCGAGGTGCTTTTTGTGTGGAGAAGAAGGACATAAAGTAAGCAAGTGTCCTACGAAGAATAGACTTTTGCGTGAGCGAAGAGGGTTGGTCGACTTAAGCTTGCACATAGGTCCTTCTTCCCCTAGACAAGACGTCATTGATCCTACAACCTTCTGTCCTAGATGTGGAGTGGACGGGATTCCAGTTGAGCATGAGTGTAGCGCAGTGGTTGCTTTACTAGAAACCGTAGCGGAAGGTCTCGAGAGAAGATTGAGTGTAGAAACGGAACGAGTGAAAATCTCTAGCGAGGATGGAGATAGTATGTCACACGTTAAATAAGACGACCATGAGGGTCAAGCTTATTCCAATCTTTGGAGAGGAGAGAGCTCAACGGAGAAATTGTGGATTGCGGTGAAATTTGATCTTCACATCCACAAGCAGTACCTTGAGTAAGAAGAAGAAAAGAAGAGAAGAATGAGGAAACTTACGATGTTTTATGGAAAGGATGGAGAAGACGTGGAAGGATTTGTGAGGGACTTCAAAAGAGCATGCATTGGCGATGGAGATCGAAAGAAGAGCGAGTGGGTAGGGTTGATACCTGAATTTCTTGAGAATTTTGCATTGACATGGTATGAGGATAGGAAGAAGAGAAGCGTAGTAGGAACTCCAGTTGATACTTGGGAAGTATTGACGGAGACCTTAATTGAAACTTTTTTTCCTGATGAAAGTTATGAGAAGTTAATGGTAGAGGTAACTTACCTCAAACAAGGAGAGAAAGAGAAAGTAAGGACTTACGCTGAGAGGGTGGAGAAATTAGAACAGAAGTTTCGGGTGGTTTTACGAAAGAGTGGAGATGTAGTAGAGCCAACGATGGTGGGCATTGGAGCAATGCTCACAAAGAATTTTATTGGAGGATTGAGGCCGGAGATTCAAACACAAGTGCGGTATGAGAGACCAACTTCGAAGGCTGATGCAGTGAAGATCACAACCAGGATGGAAGAGAGTCTGGATGGAGACGACTTGCAACCAATGACTGTTGGGACATCATGTGGGGATGTGCAAGTGCCGAGCATGCCAACTGTGACGACTGCGAGTGTTCCGACTGTTCGATTTCAGAATCTGACTCCGATAGCTCCTACTAGTGCAGTTACAGCCATTGTACCATCCAGATCTGTTACTCCCGACTTTCGTGATGAGTTGAAGAGTTTGACAGAGTCTCTGGCAGATTTGAAGATCAATATGGTTCATTTGTTGCAACACCGCAGTCCAAATGTTGGAGGAGGCTCACGAGGTTATGAGAACTATCAGTCTAGAGGTGGACCACCGCAAGGATCACCAAGTAACTACACGAGCCAAGGATGTTTTACGTGTGGAGGATCACACTTCCAACGTAATTGTCCAAGTCGTAATGGTGGAACGGCGGATGGAGCTTCAACTTCACAAAGCAAAGACAAGGGTGTGGCATGCATTGACATCTTGGAGCCACGAGATGTACGAGAATATTTTCAATCTGTAGAGCTGTTGGCTCAAGAGAGGAAGAGGATGAGGACGCATTTCGACGAGGGAGTTTAACCATAACTAACTTTTAGCTAGTCATGACTAACTTGATACATCCTTAAAGTACTTTGGCAGCCAATAAACATTCTCAACACTTAGTTATAACTAAACACCTTACTAATAGACAAACTTCTTGTGTGTAACATAGGTCGTTACATTTTACCCCCGGACTAAATTTTCGCTCCGTCCTCGGAGTGAAGAGAGAACTTTCGTCGATGAAACAACTTCAACTTGTCATGATTTACTCGATCAAATCTCCTTCCTCCCAGCTCCTGAAGGTCATATGTGAAGTTGCTCCACACCTTATCTACAACAAAAGGACCAAAATATCTCGGAAGAAACTTCTTCCTAGCCCTCTTGAATCTGATAGCATCATACAACATAACCCAATCTCCGACTTGAAAAGGTTTTACCTCCCCCTTGCCCAACCGTTTGTCGTAACTCTTCTTTTGATACGCTTGAGCTCGTTCCATCCGGATCATTGCTACCGCTCGGGTCTCTTCCAACTCCATGAGTTGCTCCCTTCTTGATCTGACCACGTCTTCTCCTCTCGACCTCTTCAACTTTCGTTGAATAGTTTGAAAAGTATCCAATTCGAATTGGATCGGCAACTTGGACTCCACTCCATAAACCAGTCGAAATGGGGAGTATCCAGTAGAAGTCTTTGTTGTCGTTCGGTACTCCCATAAGATGGCATGTAGCCTCTTATCCCAAGTATGTTTCGCAGTTTCAACACCAGCATCTTTGGCGAGCATCATACAAAGTGTAAGATTGGTCTTCTCCGCAAGACCATTAGCATTTGGTTTGTATGAGGTCGTTACTCGTGGCTTGATAGAAAAGTGTTGTAGCATAGCAGTAGTCATGCTCCCTATAAACTCTCCTCCTCTATCTGAGACCAACTCTAATGGACATCCAAATCTCGTGATGATCCTCTCCCATAGGAATCTATCGACTTCTGTTTCATTGGTCTCTCTCAAAGGTCTAGCCTCTACCCACTTGGTACAATAGTCAGTGGGGACTACAATGTATCTATTGTCTCGAGGTGTCTTATTAAGAGGACCTACAAAGTCAATACCCCATTTCTCAAACGGCCCTAATACTGGAATTGATCTTAACGGAGGTGTTCTAGTAGACTTTAGAGCAAATGCTTGACATACGTCACAAGTTTTGCAATAGTCTAAACACTCTTTGAAAATCCCTCTCCAGTGATAACCCGCATCCAAAATCTTGAAGGCTGTTATCTTACCAGCAAAGTGACCTCCGCAAACAGTTCCGTCGTGAAACTCGTGCATTAGCTTGAATGCCTCCTTCTGACCAACTGCTCTCCTTAGTAACCCATCTGCTCCTTGATGAAACAGAATTCCCTCCACCATGGTGTAAGGTTTGCATCTCTTGATCAACGCGTTACGTTCTCGGGTATGCATACCTTCTGGAAAAGAGCCATCTACAAGGAAACTCCATATTTCCTTGTACTCGTCCGGTATCTCCTCGATGCTTGTGATGGTCATCAGATGCTCGTCTGGAAATGAATCATCAAACGGTTCTTCTCCCTCATCATCATAAGCCCTTGACAAAAGATCAGCATTCGCATGCTTTTTTCCTGGTCTATCTTCGATCACATAATCGTATTCTGTTAGAAGGATCTTCCAACGAGCAATACGACCTTCGGCATTAGGCTTATTAAAGATATACTTTAAAGCCTTGTGATCTGTGACTATGGAAAATTTCCCTCCTAGCAAGTAGTGTTGAAATTTCTTCAATCCAAAGATCACCGCTAATCCTTCTCGTTCAGTCACGGAGTAATTCTTCTCCGCTGGAACCATCTACCTACTAGCATAAGCTATAGGATGATCATGCCCATCTCCATCTAGCTGACTTAATGTACATCCGATTGCTACATTGGAGGCATCTGTATACAGAATAAATGCTTTACTCCACTCAGGTTTAGCAAGTATAGGAGCTGTCACTAATGCCTTTTTCAGCTCCTCAAATGCTTCCTTTGCCTTCTGATCATGCATTATCAAGTCAAAATCAACTCCCTTCTTCATGTACATAGTCAAAGCTATTGCTTTGTTTGAGAAGGAAAAGACAAACCTACGATAATATCCAACCATGCCAAGAAACTGCCTCAACTTTGTCAAGTTGATCGGAAATGGAAGATCCACAATCTTCTTCACCTTCTCAGGATCTACCGCAATCCCATTCTTGGAAATGATGTGCCCTAACAGCAGACCTTCTTCGCAGCCAAAGATGCACTTCTCTAGATTTAGAGAAGCGTTGGCTTGCTCCAACCGCTGCAAAACTTTGATCACATGATCAAAGTGGTCGTCCTTTCGTCCGTACACACAGAAATCGTCAATGAAATCCCGAACAAACTTCCCTATGAATGGTTCAAACACCTTGTTCATGAACCTTTGAAACGTGGCCGGAGCATTACACAATCCAAATGGCATCACCCGAAATGCAAATGTTCCCCAAGGAGTAGTGAAAGTAGTCAACTGTTGGTACTCTTGTGCTATCTTGATCTGGTTATACCCACTATAACCATCACCAAAGCTGTACCACTCATGACTAGCAACTTCCTCCAAAATCTCATCTATAAATGGTAGAGGATAATAATCCTTCTTGGTAACTGCATTCAGCTTCTTATAGTCTATGCACACTCGCAGCTTACCATTCTTCTTCTTGACAATCACAATGGATGAAACCCATTCTGAGTTCTCCACCTCATAGATGAAACTCGCCTCCTTCAACTTGTCTATATCCTCCTTGACCATCATTGCCGTTGTGGGATTGACCCTTCTCTGCTTCTGTCGAACTGGTCTTGCGTGCTCCTCCAATTCGATTCGATGAGTCTCGAGAGTCACCTCCTTCAAATCCTTGTAGCTGAAAGCAAACACATGGATATATTTTCGAAATATATCTAGGAATCTACTTTTCTCTTCTTGAGTGACATTGATACCAAACTTCAGGGTAGAGAGTCTTCTCACAATCTCCGCCTCACTCAACTCTTCTTTGTCAGGATCTTTCTCCACTGCTGGTCGAGGCAACAAGTCAATAGCACTAAGCTGATGTAATGATTCATCTCGACCAAATCCTTCGTCCTCAGACGAGGATTCTTGATCGTAAGAATCTCCGGTATCTACTTCTGATACACTCTGATCATCCTCCGTATCAAATTCCCAGTAGTCACTAGTGGGTCTATCAGAGTCAGAAGTCACAATTCCAACACCCGAGAGAGGAACTATCACTCTATGATCTCTAGGCCCAATCCGTAAGTATCCCTTGTGCCACCTATCAATGGTGCGCACAGCTCTCAACCAAGGCCTACCTAGGAGCAAATCATAACTAGAGTCCTTTAACACTTGAAAGGACATCAACGTTTGAACGCCCATCACAGACACGACCACCTTCTCTAACACACCAAGAGGTCTTACCCGTTGCTTGTTAGCCATCCCCACGACAATGCTAGCCGGACGAGTTGGTTCCATCCCCAACTTCTTCATCAACCTCTCCGATATGGCGTTGACAGCCGATCCTCCATCCACCAATACGTCAAAGACGTAGTGACCATTCAACCGGACTTCAATCTTTGAAGCCCTAGTGCATACCTCTGAAGCATGCACATCCACCACACCAACTCCCACAGACTTTGATGTCTTGCTCTTAGGTTTCTTCTTCTTGCTTCTCTTAGAACTCAGTCCTCCTCTGAGTTCTCTTCGTAAGCTGGGATTAAGTGCGATCAGTTGTCCAACAATGATGTTGGCTTTGTGAGCACCCACATCTTCAACCACATCATATCCCGCTTGGGAAGATGAAATGGTGAAATCCGCCATCCCTAGCTTCCTTCTTGGCTCCCTTGGTGTACTCGAAACATTACTCGAACGAGTACTTCTACTTGTTGACTCCTCCATGAAAACCGGTTCATCAGAAAATCGAGTTCTTTTCCTTTCTTGAGCTAAAAGCTCCACCGGTGCATGAGAAGAGTTTGAACTCTCTCCTTTCTCGTAGATGGGATCTCGCACGACATCGATAGTAGCCACCCCCTTGTCTCGTCCTTGTGATGGATTTCCTCCACCCATATTCATTCTGATAGCTTCGGCACCTCTTGCTCCGTTGTTAGGACAATTTCGCTGGAAATGAGAACCTTCACACGTCCAACAAGTGATTCTTCCAAAGTTACCTTGGTTGTCTCCAAAGTTACCTTGATTTCTTCGGTTGGGATTGTTGTCGTAACCTCTTTGACCTCCTCCTCCACCTTTGTTCCTCCATTCTCGTAACTGCACCACGTTTATCTTGAGATCCGCAAGAGTATCGGTGATGCTCTTCAGCTCTGCATGAAAATCAAAGGTGGCAGTAGACATCGTTGTTGAGACAAACGGTCGTGGCACCACCGTTGGAGTAGGAGCTGACGTTGAAGCAATCACCAATTGTGATGGTGCAGATGCGATCATTGTGGCTACACCAGGAGTCGGAGTCGACATCAGAGTAGCATGATGAGGTTGGATGATATCTCCTTCATCCAAACTCTCTTCCATGTTTGTCGCAATCTTGATGACCTCCGCTTTGGTTGTTGGCTTCTCGTACCTCACTTGGGTTCGAATTGAAGGTCTCAACCCTCCCACCAAGTTCTTGGTCAACACTGCTCCAATCCCCGCCATCGTTAGCTCCACATTGTCTCCACTCTTCCGTAGGACCGTCCGAAACCTTTGCTCCAACTTATCCACCCTTTCGGCATATTGCCAAACTTTCTCGTCGTCCCGTTGCTTCAAATGAGTAAGCTCCACCATGAGCTTCTCATAACTCTCTTCTGGAAGAAATTCTTCAATGAGTGCATTACTCAACGTCTCCCATGTGTCCTCAACTACACCTGGTGTCTTGCTCTTCACTCAGTCGTCATCCACGTAAGAGCAAAATCTTCTAAAAACTCTAGCAGTAACAACACCCATTCTTCCTTCCTTCTCACGTTGTTTCCGATGCAACCCCTTTTGAAGTCTCGTACAAATGGTTCTACATCTTCATTGTCCTTCCCATGAAACACTGTTAACTTCCCCATCTTGTAACTATTCTTTCTATCCTTCTAATTTTTGTGCAATAACTACTCGCTAAAAGAGTACGAACATCACCAATTCCATTCGCGAATAATCTACCATAGGTAAAATGAAAGGAAATGGTTGTAACAACACCTCTTGTGCCATCTCTTCTCCCAAGGTAATCATGAGCCTGAGTCGCATCACCGCCTTCTCCACCATCCGAATGACGATCTCCATCACAACTCAGCTGAGACCTCTTTTGAAGTCGACAACTTCTCCGTCTCAGCTCTTTGAGTCTCGTCCAACTTCTCGACTACTGACGTAAGTAGGGCGGCCACATCGACGCACTTGTGTCCTCTGGATAGATCACCCACTCCACAACTTGGACAAGGATCTTCGCCTAGAAGATGAATTGGCGCTGGTGACGATGGACCCACTCGAAGACTTAAATCAATAAACTCCCGCTTCCCTTTAGCTCTCTCGGTTCTGATTCTAGTTGGACAATTCACTACTTTGTATCCCAACCCTCTACAGAAATAACACCACAAGTCGGTTTCTACTCTTCTCCTCGGGGATTCTACTTGAGGTTTAGTACTAGGGTTTTCAAACTCGACGATAATCTCTCTCGAACTTTCTCCGACATTTACTATGCATAACATCTAAACCTTGAGGAAGGTTTCTAAGTCTAACTTTCCAATCTTTTGAATTTCCACTCATGTTGCACCTTCTCAACCATTAAGTGGACAAAATATCATAGAGGAAAATAATTCTACCTCACTTTCTTAACTCTTCCGAGCTTTATATTGAAAATCGTGTATTATACATGCTATACACGAAATAAAATCTAATCTAAAATTAACTATCAAAGATATGATCCTCCTCACCATCGTTTGTACTAATCACAACAGACATCTTGAACTCACTCTTGTAAGGATCCAACTCTACTTCACCAGGAGCATTCGTGGCCTCCACAGTGAATGATGCTTTAAACTCGGCTTTCTTCAAATATGTGCCAATGGTCACGGAAGCTTCTTCGTATAGGGTAAAGAGGGCACCCCAAGTGCTATAGATGTGGGTTCGTAACTCATCTATACTTAACTTGGGCTTCTCCATCTCTGTTCGAACTCCTAAACGTCTCTTCTTCCACCTCGTCATTCGAATTGGATTCCCCATGAAGTATCTTCAAGACTTCCTTGTATGCCGAAACGTATATCTCTTAGTTGGTAAGAGATCTCTCCAAGATTTTTGTGGTCTCCAGTAGCTCAACCTCCAAGCTACTAAATCATGAAGTTTCAACAGAAACTTCCCTAATCAGAAGAGATGGTGATGACTGTACAAATTTCCAGAGAACTGAAATTTGTATATTTTCACTTCCCTCATGGTTGTCAACCCCCTCCACTTTGAAAAATTCTTTCTCTCTCTTCAGACCTCATCTTCTCATGATTTCTTTTGTCCTGGATAGCTTATCAGCCACTCTAAAACACTGGAAAGTTTCTCAGGAAAATAAAATTCACAGAAAATCTGACAATGACTGTAAATTTTTTTTCAGATAACAGAATTCCTCAACTCTCACGAATGGACCCCCTCAACTTTGAAAATTCATTGCTCCCTCTCTAGACCACCGTTTCCTATGATTTCTTTTGTCTTAGATAGGTTATCAGCCAATCTAAAACACTGGAAAGTTTCACAGGAAAATAAAATTCACAGAAAAGTTGACAGCGACTGTACAAATTTTCCAGAGAGCAGAATTTCTATACTCACAAATTTATCTCCTCTAATAACTTTTCTCTCCTCCTTTCTCTACAACTCTTGTTGCACCCTCTTTCAACTCTCCTCAAACCCTTTCTAAGTGAACAAGATGTAAAGAATGACTTCGAATGCGTCATATATCACTACGGGATACACGAAAGGTTCTAACGTTGCTAACATCACGTTAGCTCTCTCTCCTCCTAGCGTTCTCTCCATGTGCTCTCTCATAATCTCCTTTTGTCGAATATAGAACTGAACTCTAAACATCGTTCAACGATCCCTTCAAGTGAGGTCCCCGCAACGAAACCAAAAATGTAAACCCTCCGCGGTCCTATCGATCAACTACCCCCCGATCTCTCAACCTCCACGATCGTCATCCACGAATCTGCAACATGTCGGGCCTGTCTCTCACTCAGGGGTCACATCTGATGGCTTTGATGGAAGCACACCATGAACATGAAGGGAAAATGCTGAGTTCACTCATTCATACACCCACAAACTTATCAACTAAAAATCTCCTTAAACACATCAACTAAAATCTTCCATTCTAACGACGTCTCTCAAGTTCTCACATGCTAAAAATATCCCACACTCTCTATAGTACTCAAGTTGTCATTACGACAATGTGAAAACAAGGATGAGGAGCTCTTCTCTACTCCTCTATTTATACATTCTAGATTTTTACTTTGGTACCCCCGGTAACTCAGCCGTAACTACTTTTACCGGGTTTTACTGAGATATTACTTAAGGTAAAAGTATTGATCACATGGGCTTTTTATCTTTTCACATGGGCTTATTCCTTCAAAGTCAACAACTTCTAGAAGGATTCTGGAATATTCTCAAGGAATCTCGAATTTCCACCCCCCCTACACTAAGACCCACTAAAAAGGAAACATGTAGAATCTCTTCTTGTTTTTAATGCCCACAAAGTCCACAACTTTAATCCAACCACTAATATCAAGTCAAAAAGGAGATAAGGGATACTTTCCACCTCCTTTCTATCTTTTAGACAAGATGACAAGATAGTAGTGCTCACTCTTTAGCAAATATCTGAATTCTACCAAAAGTACAGCTAAGTTTAACCATAACTAACTTTTAGCTAGTCATGACTAACTTGATACATCCTTAAAGTACTTTGGCAACCAATAAACATTCTCAACACTTAGTTATAACTAAACACCTTACTAATAGACAAACTTCCTATGTGTAACATAGGTCGTTACAGATCGTGGAGGGCTTACATTTTTGGTTCCGTTGCCGGGACCTCGCTTGAAGGGATCATTGAAAATGTTTAGAGTTCAGTTCTATATTAGACAAAAAGAGATTATGAGAGAACACATGGAGAGAACGTTGGAAGGAGAGAGAGCTAACGCGATGTTAGCAACATTAGAACCTTTCATGTATCTCGTAGTGATATATGACCCGTTCGAAGTCATTCTTTACATCTTGTTCACTTAGAAAGGGTTTGAGGAGAGGGTGCAACAAGAGTTGTAGAGAAAGGAGGAGAGAAAAGTTATTAGAGGAGAGAAATTTGTGAGTTTAGAAATTCTGCTCTCTGGAAAATTTGTACAGTAGCTGTCAACTTTTCTGTGAATTTTATTTTCCTGTGAAACTTTCCAGTGTTTTAGAGTGGCTGATAAGCTATCTAGGACAAAAGAAATCATAGGAAAAGGTGGTATAGAGAAGGAGAAATGAATTTTCAAAGTTGAGGGGGTTTATTCATGAGAGTTGAGGAATTCTGTTCTCTGGAAAAAGTTTACAGTCAGTGTCAGATTTTCTGTGAATTTTATTTTCATGAGAAACTTTCTAGTGTTTTAGAGTGGATGATAAGCTATCCAGGACAAAAGAAATCATGAGAAGATGAGGTCTGAAGAGGGAGAAAGAATGTTTCAAAGTGGAGGGGGTTGACAACCATGAGAGAAGTGAAAATATACAAATTTCAGTTCTCAGAAAATTTGTACAGTCATCACCATCTCTTCTGATTAGGGAAGTTTCTGTTGAAACTTCATGATTTAGTAGCTTGGAGGTTGAGCTACTGGAGACCACAAAAATCTTGGAGAGATCTCTTACCAACTAAGAGATATACGTTTCGGCATACAAGGAGGTCTTGAAGATACTTTATGAGGAATCCAGTTCGAGTGTCGAGGTGGAAGAAGAGACGTTTAGGAGTTCGAACAGAGACGGAGAAACCCAAGTTAAGTATAGATGAGTTACGAACACGCATCTATAGCACTTGGGGTGTCCTCTTTACCCTATACCAAGAAGCTTCCGCGACCATTGACACAGATTTGAAGAAAGCCGAGTTTAAAGCATCATTCACTGTGGATGCCACGAATGCTCCTGGTGAAGTAGAGTTGGATCCTTACAAGAGTGAGTTCAAGATGTCTGTTGTGATTAGTACAAACGATGGTGAGGAGGATCATATCGTCGATAGTTAATTTTAGATTAGATTTTATTTCGTGTATAGCATGTATAATACACGATTTCCAATATAAAGCTACAAAGTGATGTAGAATTATTTTCCTCTATGATATTTTGTCCACTTAATGGTTGAGAAGGTGCAACATGAGTGGAAATTCAAAAGGTTGGAAAGTTAGACTTAGAAACTTTCCTCAAGGTTTAGATGTCATAGTAAGTGTCGGAGAAAGTTCGAGAGAGATTATCGTCGAGTTTGAAAACCCTAGTACTAAACCTCAAGTAGAATCTCCGAGGAAAGAGTAGAAACCGACTTGTGGTGTTATTTCTGTAGAGGGTTGGGACACAAAGTAGTGAATTGTCCAACTAGAATCAGAACCGAGAGAGCTAAAGGGAAGCGGGAGTTTACTGATTTAAGTCTTCGAGTGGGTCCATCGTCACCAGTGTCCATTCATCTTCTAGGCGAAGATCCTTGTCCAAATTGTGGAGTGGGTGATCTATCAAGAGGACACAAGTGCGTCGATGTGGCCGCCCTACTTACGTCAATAGTCGAGAAGTTGGACGAGACTCAAAGAGCTGAGACGAAGAAGTTGTCGACTTCAAAAGAGGACTCAGCTGAGTTGTGACGGAGATCGTCATTCGGATGGTGGAGAAGACGGTGATGCGACTCAGGCTCATGATTACCTTGGGAGAAGAGATGGCACAAGAGGTGTTGTAACAAACCATTTCCTTTCATTTTACCTATGGTAGATTATTCGCGAATGGAATTGGTGATGTTCGTACTCTTTTAGCGAGTAGTTATTCCACAAAAATTAGAAGGGTAGAAAGAATAGTTACAAGATGGGGAAGTTACCAGTGTTTCATGGGAAGGACAATGAAGATGTAGAACCATTTGTACGAGACTTCAAAAGGGGTTGCACCGGAAACAACGTGAGAAGGAAGGAAGAATGAGTGTTGTTACTGCCAGAGTTTTTAGAAGATTTTGCTCTTGCGTTGCCGTGTTGTACATGGGTCTGTACAGTGAAAACTAGTTGCAAAGATATCTTTTCTTTGTTGTGTAAAAGAAGCTGCCCTATAGCTTAATCAAGCTGGGCAGGAGCTAAGCTGGGGTGGTGCTTGACAAGCTGCCCCCCAGCTTGGGTTGAAATATCACCCTAAAGAGGGCGAAAGTTCCCAGAATGTAGAGCTCGTCGAGGAGAGCGACGTCGTACTTCTTGTTTTGACAGAAAGTGCTTTAAGTAATAATTAGCACGTGTTTTAAACTAAGAAATATGCGATAGAGGGAAATCTGTCGATTCTGACTCGTGACTCAAACTCAGAATCTGATTGCGTGAGTGTGTAGGTGTTCACAAGTACTATAGTTTTGACTCTTTACTCGTTTAAAACGGAGTTGTAGAGAGAAGTTAGCGTACAAAAAGCTAGTAAAGATCTTACAGAAAGATTTCCTTAGTAAAGCATATGTACAGACTGTAAAAGCTTTTTGAACGGAACCAAATGCCATCCCAGTGATAGGGCGCCTGCCTAGGAGGGAAGTGGTCTCAAGATCAATCCCTCCTGGCTTCTGGTTCCTATTCTGGCATGTTGACCTCCCGGATGGGAGTCTATGTTGGGTATGCAGCCATGTCCTGTATACCTAGGGGCGGGAGACCAGTATCTCTCTTAATCGTGGGCTTCCTGACCTAAGCCTCCGCATGCCATCCTGAATATACTATGGGAGATACTTGGTGCGCATATGGGGGGGCTGTAAGCCCTGTGGGACAACCTCATAAGTGTTAGGACTTCGGTCTACATTGGATGGCTTGTAGTATATTCAGGATGGCATCAAGAGCACATGAAACTTTTGTTAATTTGTTAAATAATCATCGAGTCAGCTTAAGATGGGGAATGAGACTGTGAGAACCTTTATTAGTGAAGAGGTAGAGTTTGTGGAGACAACTGTGAAACTTGTATTAAAAAGGGGCCAAACTTGTAAATAAATCTTTGTATGCATAAGGACAGCAGGGGGCAGCTTAAGCTATGGTCCTGCTTCTGATAAGTGACTGCGCTTATAAGGACAGCAGGGGGGCAGCTTAAGTTGGGGCCTTAAAACTTTAGGTTAAATACTACGACGGCTGAAGATCGGGGACACTTTTCAAGGGATTTTTCTGAGAGAACTGAAGCAGAAGGAGGAGGATTAGGGATTGGGGGTTGAGGACACGCAGGAGAAGCTAAGAGGCTGGAGAAGGTCAAATTGCTCATAGATTGAATTGGGAGAGCATCGTAAGAGAGAGAGGCAGGAGTTTTAGGCTTGGATGTTGTTTAAATAAACTGTTCTGGGGAGAAATTATTCTCAGGAGACAGTTCTATTGAGAGAGATCGTTTGGAAATCTACAGGGGACTTTTGATCGACGTTGGATCAGATTTCTGAGAGTTTCAATTGGGGCAAGGAGAGGAATAAGGTTCAGGGGCCTGAATTTCTCTATTAGGTTCGGATTGAGACGTACTGGGTAGACTTTTGGCTTGACGGGTGAAGAGAGGTGTGCAGGAGAGGAAGAGAGAGATTTTCTGTACAGTTGGAGAAATTGGTGGTGCAGACGACACTATAATAAAGTTAATTGAATCTTGAGAGACCTATCTGTGTACCTAAGGTGTGTTTGAGTGCTTGTTTTTGTAATTGATGGACGCAAGAAGCAGGGTTTTGGAGATCTCATCGTCAGCGGCTACTTGTTTTTCTCTTCTGGTCGTTTTCTTGGATCGATCACAATCAGGAGGTTCGCTCTCCCCAAGAAAGACTCTAGCTCCGACATCTGGTGCTTCCACTGAGAGCAATTGGGATGATCGATTTGGAGAATTGGCTAGATTGGGTTGAAAATGGATCACAATGCTGCCGTACAAGGGGTGGCTGCTGCTCAAGGTGCTCATGTTCAAGGGACTCTTGGTCAGGATGGAGTTGGTTCTCAAGGAGGACTTACGGTGGTTCCAACAGCAGCAGCACAGCCTTCCATAGACACATCTCAGATTCTTCAGGCGTTGGCTGCCTTGATTCAACAACAGCCTGCAGTTGGAGGAGGTGAGCAGAAATCCACGAAGGCGTTATAAGCAGTTGTTGGTCGATGTGGACGATTTGATGAGAGAGATGTTACTAGGTACCTGCGGGAGTATGTAGGTGAGATGGAGTTGGTCAGGGCACCTGAAGTGGAGGTAATTCTAAGCTTTGAATTGACTGTTGTTCCTGAACTGAGAGAGAAGGTTAAGGGTTTACAGAGAAGACATTTAGGTGGGTGGACTCTATTTGAACGGACACTGAGAGAAGAGTTTCTAGAAGAGGACTCTGAAAGAGTCACGAGAAGAACTCCAATGGATTGGATAGAGCGTCAGCCTGGACGTTCCATGGGATTGAATGAAGTGATCCGTGAATTTGAAAAGAGGTATTCTCAGCTTTCTGGTCTAGAGAAGTTGACGTTGGATGCTAGGAAGACAGAGTTGTTCTTAGGGGCTCTGGATGAGTTCACCGCAGATAGGCTTTGTTTCCTGTTGGTTGATCGAGGGACTGAAGGGGGAGTTACATCTGATTGGAGGAGAGTGGAAGAAGCAGTATCCACCCTTGCTAGGCAACGTCGTGGTAGGATGATGTTGCAGCTAGAGACCTTGCCAGAGCAAAGACTAGCTCCTCCAGTTCATATAGCTCCTCCTACAATACCTCAGGCACCCATAGTGATTCCTCAAGCACCCATAGTGGTTCCTCAAGTGCCTGCAGTATCTATCCCAGTACAGAGAGGACCTAGACAGCAGCAGCAACCTGTGGAGAACCGAAATCAACATAACTTGATAGAAGAACTCACTCAACAGCTGAGAGATTTGAGGGTTGAGATGGCAGACCTGAGGAGAGACCAACGACATGTTGCACCAGGTGCTCGACCTGTAGGAGGAACCTTTACCAGAAGATGTATTTGGTGCAATAGCTCAGATCATCTTAGAGGAGACTGTCAAGACTTGGCGATTGCCTTGCGGGAGGGCGTCGTCAATTATCAGAATAACATGCTGTATTTAACCGCCACGAGGCAGCCTCTTAACACGTATTTTGGGAGAGGAGGAATGAGGAGTTCTCTTCCAGCACTTACTGCCGCGAATACTACAGCGATGACTGCGGGTCCTGCAGAGGCTGATGTGTATACAGGGAAGGTTGAGGTGCGCGCTAATCCAACTATGGTTGAGCAGGCTAATGAGGTCTCAGTTGAAATGATGAAGAGAGGTGCAGAAAGCATTAGGAGAGCTACTGGGTGGAGAGATCCAGTAGATGCAACTTCTATTCGAGCTTTTTTAGAAGCAAGTAGCGAACAAGATGCTATGGTGGAAGACAAGAGAAGACGAGATGCTTCCGACCTAGACGCAGGGGTACCAGACGACGGTGATCGTCGGAGAGTTACAAGAAGGAGAGCAGCAGAACCATCGCCAACTATACCAACTGGAAGGTCTCCTGCTGCAGAGGATATGCCCTCTACTCTACAGCACCACCACCTACAGTAGATCCTATGGAAGGTGTACATGATTTACCACAAGAGCCTACTGCTACGGATAGAGTGCGGGGGAAAAAGTTACAGCACAGGAGAAGGAGAAAGCTCCAGCTTACAAGTTGACGGTAGACATCGAAACATCAACAGATTTACGTGCTGTTCTGGAGCAACGCATTTTGGATGCTAGAGTTGAGTTTACTCTTCGCGAGGTACTAGGTATCGCCAAGAGAGAGTTTCATGAACTGATAATCGACATCATGAAGAGAAAGAGACAGGTATTGACTGAACAAGTAGGCAGTCAGATGGTTGGTGTGGTAGATGCTATTGGTGTTGATGGATTCAGAGATGATGAATATGAAGTATGGGTTGCTGGTCCTGCTGTTATTGAGAACGAAGACGAAGAGTTTGAGGAGGATAGGTCAAGCGCAGACAGCGATTTCAAGGAAAAGCACTGGACAAGAGCGACAACTGAGACGTAGGTTCGACTTGGGGGACTTTCTGAGCCAGTACCTGCACTTGTGGATCACGGATCGGAGATCAACATCATTTCCAAGGAGGTGTATGAAAAGGGACAGTGGCCAATCTTGTCGATACAACAAGACTGGCCGACAAACCCTTAGAGATTCTCAAACCAAGAGATGTAAGGGTTTTTGCAGTCCACTCCTGTAGAGCGGGAAGACAAGGGTGTAGAACCTGCTGTTGAGGTCCCGTTAGAGTTGGAAGCGAGACATGTACAAAGGTCTGGAGACAAGTGTGGTGTACAGAGTTGGCAGTCTGGATTGCTGATGTTTGAGGCAGATGGGTGGAGTCAGTTTACAAGAGTTGAAGATATGGAGGAAAATACAAAAAGATGGATGGTGAAACATGTATCAAAGTTGTGGCGTGTAGGGGTTCTATCTAAAGACGAAGTGGTTTCTGGTTTGTTTGAAGAGTTTATGTCTGTACAGTCAGTTGTTGGTTGGTTAGACAATGTGAGTGGATTGATGGAAGAGGAAAATAGTGTGGCGGTGATCCCTATCCACTCTCGACGCATATATGAGGAGATTGCTACATACGTGCAATTCTTTCCTCATCCGATGTAGAATAATGAGAGGAGAGAAGCAAGTTGTTGGTGTGCACTCCCTTAGGAAGCAGACGTCCATGCGAAGTACAAATCTGTGCTGAGGAAGGTAAGACCGGTAGCAGCTCAACTACCTGTTAACTCCCAGGAGCAAGTACAGTTAGTGGGGACTGAGCCTATATTGCGTGATCATAGACGAATAGGGCATCGGTTTACTGATGAGACATTGAAGGAGCTCCAGATAGGAGGGGGTGAATTCTTGACTGAGATCGAGAATACAGTGTTTGAACAGATGGTAGTAAAGCATGGTAAAGCATTCTCTTTTTCAGCAGAGGAGATAGGTTGTGTGGACCCGCAGGTTATAGCGCCTATGGTTATATTCACAATCCCTCATGTGCCTTGGGACCTGAAACCGATCCCAGTTCCTCGTGCTTTGTTGCCTAAACTCATCGAGTTGTTGAAGGAGAAGGTACAGATGGGGATACTTGAGCCGTCTATGGGACCATATTCTAGCAGGTGGTTCACTGTGCCCAAGAAGTCAGGAGCTTTGCGTTTTATTCAAGATCTACAGCCTGCGAATAACGTAACCATTCGTAACGTTGGGACGGGTCCTGTGATTGAAGAGGTAGCAGAGGCATTTGCAGGGAGAGCTATCTATTCAATAGGAGATCTATATTCTGGTTATGATCAGTTCCAGCTGGCTGTGGAGAGTAGAGATTTAACTACTATGCGTACGCCCCTGGGATTGATGCGGATGTGTACTCTTCCACAAGGAGCAACGAACTCGGTGGCTCATATGCATAATGCGATGCACAAAGTACTAAGGGAGTTTGTGCCTGATGTTACCATTCCATTTCTAGATGATATTCCTATAAAGGGCTGCGCGATTGAAGACAAGGATGAAGCAGTACTTGCGAATGGGTGTAGAAGGTTTGTTGCGGATCATATCAAGGATGTAGAACGTATCTTGACTCGCTTGGAGGAGGTACATCTCACCCTGTCAGGAGCTAAGTCCAAGTTTGGTGTGTCTGAGATTTTAGTGGTTGGACATCTGTGTGGAAGGCGACCAAACCCGGAGAAGGTTGAAGCCATAGCTAGGATGGCAGAATGTAGGAATATCACAGAGGTTCGACGCTTTCTAGGTGCTTGTGTATTTTATCGTTTATCCATTCCTCATTATGCTCATGTTGCTGAGCCTTTATATGCATTATTGAGGAAGGATAAGAGGTTTATATGGACCTCAGTCCATCGAGAAGCTATGAATAGGCTGAAGAAGGTTCTACAGTCTCCGCCTGTTTTGAGAAGAGTAGACTACGGGTGTGAAAGACCTGTCATTGTCACAGTAGATACTAGCCCAAAGGCGATTGGCTGGGCGATAGGTCAAGATGATGCGGATGGATTGCGGCTTACCTCTAGATTTGGAGCTAGGATCTTGACAGACAGGCAACGAGATTATCCTCAGATGAAGCGTGAGTTGTGGGGAGCGGTGACAGCAATGAAGACAGATCGTGAGTTTCTGATTGGTGCTCATGTAGTCCTAGAAACAGATTGTCTATCTCTACTAGGCATGATATCCAACTGTACTACGTCAGACATAGCAGTGTTACGTTGGATTGCCTATATTAGAAGCTTGAATCCAGAGTTGAAGCCTATAAAAGGAAAGGAGAATATGATCGCAGATATGTTGTCAAGGGCTCGATTTGTGGATGAGGATGTCATGATTTCAGAAGCTGAGGAAGAAGAGAGAAAGGATGCTCAGTGTCAGGTTAATCGACGGGCTACAAACTTGGAGCCGTTGATGTTTAAAGAGGAGCTTTACACATGTTGCTTTGTCACTTCGTGACATAGGGTATTATCTGAGCTTGTTGGAGAGGCAGGAGAGATGGAGCAAAGTAGAGTTCAGGGAGATAAGGAAACAAGCTTACAACTACCTTCTACGTGATGGGTATCTTTGGAGACGGCCGCAGAGGAGAGATGGAATGTTCATACGAGTAGTGGACGATATGCAGACTAAGCAACAACTAATGAAGGAGTTCCATGATACTTTGTGGGCCGAACATCGAGGGATTTGGGCTACCTACGTTAAGTTGAAGGAAAGGTATTGATGAAAAGGTCTGTATCAAGATGTGGTGAACTACGTCAGTTCTTGCTTGCATTGTCAGTTCTACTCAAAGATCCGGTATAGGGACGGTCTTGTGCCAACTTATCCGCCTTGCATTCACTTCCAGTGGGTTCTCGACTTGGTGGTAATGCCTCTGGGGTTATGGGGCATGCAATATTTAGTTTTAGCTCGTGAGGATCTCTCCAACTTTGTAGAAGGACAAGCTTTGAGGACGAAGACCATAGAGGGGATATGTAAGTTTGTTCTTGAGGATATTATCTGTAGATATGGGTCTGTAGGAAGACTACGGACAGATAGAGGAGAACTACGTGGTACAGAAGCGAAAGAGTTTTTTGCTCGATATGGTGTGAAGCTCAAGCTTATCACTGTGATGAATCCGGAGAGGATTGGCAAGAGTGAGCGAGGACATCCGTCAATAGTTCAGGCTTTGGTGAAGACGTGTGATGGTAAGCATAGAGAGTGACCTAGATTACTCCCTTTTGCTTTATGGGCAGATAGAACAACTCATTGTTCTACTACAGGGTACATGCCTGTTGAGTTAATGTTAGGGCAGAAACCAATTATGGGAGCAGAAGAAGACTTTCCTACCTGGGCTACCTTACCATGAGAGGACAATGTGGACCGTGTGCAACTTCTCTCACTATGAATCAGACAGCTAGAATGTAGAGAAGAGGATCTCGCTGAAGCGCAGCGACGGCTGAAAGCGGCTCGACTTGGGAACAAGGAGAGGTTTGATAAGACTCATAGACTTCGGCCAAAACTGATACAAGTTGGGGACTGGGTGTTGATATACGATAGTACATTGGAAAATCAACACTCTACAGTTCGAAAGTTTTCGAGAAGGTGGTTTGGCCCGTACCTTGTCTCAGATGTACGTCAGAATGCTACTTATTCCTTGCGAGAGCTAGATGGCACGCCTTTAAGACTTCCAGTTGCTGGGAAACGAGTGAAGTTATTCAAAAAGAGAGGGGAGACTGTGGAGCTAGCTGAGTTCTTAAGTTCAGAGCAGACAGGAGCAAGTGAGGATCTTTTTGAGGCGGTCGAGGAGAGCGAAGACGATTTGGAGGACCACGACGATCGGTGACGGATTGGCACATACCAGAGGATGTGCAGGTTTGGAGGGGGTGAATGTCGTGTTGTACATGGGTCCGTACAGTGAAAACTAGTTGCAAAGAGATCTTTTCTTTGTTGTGTAAAAGAAGCTGCCCTGTAGCTTATCAAGCTGGGCAGGAGCTAAGCTTGGGTGGTGCTTGACAAGCTGCCCTCCAGCTTGGGTTGAAATATCACCCTAAAGAGGGTGAAAGTTCGTACTTCTTGTTTTGACAGAAAGTGCTTTAAGTAATAGTTAGCACGTGTTTTAAACTAAGAAATATGCGATAGAGGGAAATCTGTCGATTCTGACTCGTGACTCGAACTCAGAATCTGATTGCGTGAGTGTGTAGGTGTTCACAATTACTATAGTTTTGACTCTTTACTCGTTTAAAACGGAGTTGTATAGAGAAGTTAGCGTACAGAAAGCTAGTAAAGACCTTACAGAAAGATTTCCTTAGTAAAGCATATGTACAGACTGTAAAAGCTTTTTGAACGGAACCAAAGGGCATCCCAGTGATAGGGCGCCTGCCTAGGAGGGAAGTGGTCTCAAGATCAATCCCTCCTGGCCTCTGGTTCCTATTCTGGCATGTTGGCCTCCCGGATGGGAGTCTATATTGGATATGCAGCCATGTCCTGTATACTTAGGGGCGAGAGACCGGTATCTCTCTTAATCGTGGGCTTCTTGGCCTAAGCCTCCGCATGCCATCTTGAATATACTATGAGAGATACTTGGTGCGCATATGGGGGGGTTGTAAGCCCTGTGGGGCAGCCTCATAAGTGTTAGGGCTTCGGCCTACATTGGATGGCTTGTAGTATATTCAGGATGGCATCAAGAGCACATGAAACTTTTGTTAATTTGTTAAATAACCATCGAGTCAGCTTAAGATGGGGAATGAGGCAGTGAGAACCTTTATTAGTGAAGAGGTAGAGTTTGTGGAGACAACTGTGAAACTTGTATTAAAAAGGGGCCAAACTTGTAAATAAAGCTTTGTACGCATAAGGACAGCAGGGGGGCAGCTTAAGCTAGGGCCCTGCTTCTGATAAGTGACTGCGCTTATAAGGACAGCAGGGGGGCAGCTTAAGCTGGGGCCTTAAAACTTTAGGTTAAATACTACGACGGCTGAAGATCGGTGACACTTTTCAAGGGATTTTTCTAAGAGAACTGAAGCGGAAGGAGGAGGATTAGGGATTGGGGGTTGAGGACACGCAAGAGAAGCTAGGAGGCTGGAGAAGGTCAAATTGCTCATAGATTGAATTGGGAGAGCATCGTAAGAGAGAGAGGCAGGAGTTTTAGGCTTGGATGTTGTTTAAATAAACTGTTCTGGGGAGAAATTACTCTCAGGAGACAGTTCTATTGAGAGAGATCGTTTGGAAATCTACAGGGGACTTTTGATCGACGTTGGATCAGATTTCTGAGAGTTTCAATTGGGGCAAGGAGAGGAATAAGATTCAGGGGCCTGAATTTCTCTATTAGGTTCGGATTGAGACGTACTGGGTAGACTTTTGGCTTGACGGGTGAAGAGAGGTGCGCAGGAGAGGAAGAGAGAGATTTTCTGTACAGTTGGAGAAATTGGTGGTGCAGACGACACTGTAATAAAGTTAATTGAATCTTGAGAGACCTATCTGTGTACCTAAGGTGTGTTTGAGTGCTTGTTTTTGTAATTGATGGACGCAAGAAGCAGGGTTTTGGAGATCTCATCGTCAGCGGCTACTTGTTTTTCTCTTCTGGTCGTTTTCTTGGATCGATCACAGTCAGGAGATTCGCCCTCTCCAAGAAAGACTCTAGCTCCGACAACGTGGTATGAAGACCGAGTGAAGAGCTAGACACCTGGTGCAGTTGAGGACACATGGGAGACGTTGAGTAATGCACTCATCGAAGAATTTCTTCCAGAAGAGAGTTATGAGAAGCTCATGGTGGAGCTTACTCATTTGAAGCAACGGGAGGACGAGAAAGTTCGGCAATATGCCGAAATGGTGGATAAGTTGGAGCAACGGTTTCGGACGATCCTACGGAAGAGTGGAGACAATGTGGAATTAACGATGGCGGGGATTGGAGCAGTGTTGACCAAGAACTTGGTGGGAGGGTTGAGACCTTCAATTCGAACCCAAGTGAGGTACGAGAAGCCAGCAACCAAAGCGGAGGCCATCAAGATTGCGACAAATATGGAAGAGAGTTTGGATGAAGGAGATATCATCCAACCTCATCATGCTGCTCTAGTGTCAACTCCGACTCCTGGTGTAGCCACAACGATCACACCTGCACCATCACAATTTGGTGATTGCTTCAACGTCAGCTCCTACTCCAAAGGTGGTGCCAAGACCGTTTGTCCCAACAACGATGTCTACTGCCACCTCTGATTTTCATGCCGAGCTGAAGAGCATCACCGATACTCTTGTGGATCTCAAGATAAACGTGGTGCAGTTACGAGAATGGAGGAACAAAGGTGGAGGAGGAGGTCAAAGAGGTTACGACAACAATCCCAACCGAGGAAATCAAGGTAACTTTGGAGGCAACCAAGGTAACTTTGGAGGAATCACTTGTTGGACGTGTGGAGGTTCTCATTTCCAGCGAAATTGTCCTAACAACGGAGCAAGAGGTGCTGAAGCTGTCAGAATGAATGTGGGTGGAGGGAATCCATCACAAGGACAAGACAAGGGGGGTGGCTACTATCGATGTCGTGCGAGATCCCATCTACGAGAAAGGAGAGAGTTCAAACTCTTCTCATGCACCGGTGGAGCTTTTAGCTCAAGAAAGGAAAAGAACTCGATTTTTTGATGAATCAGTTTTCATGGAGGAGTCAGCAAGTAGAAGTACTCGTTCGAGTAATGTTTCGAGTACACCAAGAGAGCCAAGAAGGAAGCTGGGGATGGCGGATTTCACCATTTCATCTTCCCAAGCGAGATATGATGTGGTTGAAGATGTGGGTGCTCAGAAAGCCAACATCACTGTTGGACAACTGATCGCACTTAATCCCAGCTTACGAAGGGAACTCAGAGGAGGACTGAGTTCTAAGAGAAGCAAGAAGAAGAAACCCAAGAGCAAGACATCAAAGTCAGTGGGAGTTGGTGTGGTGGATGTGCATGCTTCAAAGGTATGCACTAGGGCTTCAAAGATTGAAGTCCGGTTGAATGCTCACTACGTCTCTGACGTATTGGTGGACGGAGGGTCGGCTGTAAACGCCATATCGGAGAGGTTGATGAAGAAGTTGGGGATGGAACCAACTCGCCCGGCTAGCATTGTCGTGGGGATGGCTAATAAGCAACGGGTAAGACCTCTTGGTGTGTTAGAGAAGGTGGTCGTGTTTGTGATGGGAGTTCAAACATTGATGTCCTTTCAAGTGTTAAAGGACTCTAGTTATGATTTGCTCCTAGGTAGACCTTGGTTGAAAGCTGTGCGCACCACTGATAGGTGGCACAAGGGATACTTACGGATTGGGCTTAGAGATCATAGAGTGATAGTTCCTCTCTCGGGTGTTGGAGTTGTGACTTCTGACTCTGATAGACCCACTAGTGACTACTGAGAATCTGATACGGAGGACGATCAGAGTGTCTCAGAAGTAGATACCGGAGATTCTTACGATCAAGAATCCTCGTCTGAGGACGAAGGATTTGGTCGAGATGAATCATTACATCAGCTTAGTGCTATTGACTTGTTGCCTCGACCAACAGTGGAGAAAAATCTTGACAAAGAAGAGTTGAGTGAGGCAGAGATTGTGAGAAGACTCTCTACCCTGAAGTTTGGTATCAATGTCACTCAAGAGGAGAAAAGTAGATTCCTAGATATATTTCAAAAATATATCCATGTGTTTGCTTTCAGCTACAAGGATTTGAAGGAGGTGACTCTCGAGACTCATCGAATCGAATTGGAGGAGAACGCAAGACCAGTTCGACAGAAGCAGAGAAGGGTCAATCTTACAACAGCAATGATGATCAAGGAGGAGATAGACAAGTTGAGGGAGGCGAGTTTCATCTACGAGGTGGAGAACTCATAATGGGTTTCATCCATTGTGATTGTCAAGAAGAAGAATGGTAAGCTGCGAGTGTGCATAGACTATAAGAAGCTGAATGTAGTTACCAAGAAGGATTATTATCCTCTACCATTTATAGATGAGATTTTGGAGGAAGTTGCTAGTCATGAGTGGTACAGCTTTGGTGATGGTTATAGTGGATACAACCAGATCAAGATAGCACAGGAGTACCAGCAGTTGACTACTTTCACTACTCCTTGGAGAACATTTGCATTTCGAGTGATGCCATTCGGACTGTGTAATGCTCCGGCCACGTTTCAGAGGTTCATGAACAAGGTGTTCGAACTATTCATAGGAAAGTTTGTTCGTGATTTCATTGATGATTTTTGTGTGTACGGAAGAAAGGAGGACCACTTTGATCATGTGATCAAAGTTCTGCAGCGGTTGGAGCAAGCTAACGCTTCTCTGAATCCAGAAAAGTGCATCTTTGGCTGCGAAGAAGGTCTGCTGTTAGGACACATCATTTCCAAGAAAGGGATTGCAGTAGATCCGGAGAAGGTGAAGAAGATTGTGGATCTTCCATTTCCAATCAACTTGACAAAGTTGAGACAGTTTCTTGGGATGGTTGGATATTATCGTAGGTTTGTCTTTTCCTTCTCAAACAAAGCAATAGCTTTGACTATGTACATGAAGAAGGGAGTTGATTTTGACTTGATAGTGCATGATCAGAAGGCAAAGAAAGCATTTGAGGAGCTGAAAAAGGCATTGGTGACAGCTCCTATACTTGTTAAACCTGAGTGGAGTAAAGTATTTATTCTGTATACGGATGCCTCCAATGTAGCTATCGAGTGTACATTAAGTCAGTTAGATGAAAATGGGTATGATCATCCTATAGCTTATGCTAGTAGGCAGATGGTGCCAGCGGAGAAGAATTATTCCGTGACTGAACGAGAAAGATTAGCGGTGATCTTTGGATTGAAGAAATTCCGACATTACTTGCTAGGAGGGAAATTTTTTATAGTCACAGATCACAAGGCTTTAAAGTATATCTTTAATAAGCCTAATGCCGAAGGTCGTATTGCTCGTTGGAAGATCCTTCTAACAGAATATGATGACGTGATCGAAGATAGACCAGGGAAAAAGCATGCGAATGCTGATCTTTTGTCGAGGGCTTATGATGATGAGGGAGAAGAACCGTTTGATGATTCATTTCCAGACGAACATCTGATGACCATCACAAGCATTAAGGAGATACCGGACGAGTACAAGGAAATCTGGAATTTCTTTGCAGATGGCTCTTTTCCAGAAGGTATACATACCCGAGAACGTAACGCGTTGATCAAGAGATGCAAACCTTACACCATGGTGGAGGGAATTCTGTTTCATCAAGGAGCAGATGGGTTACTAAGGAGAGTAGTTGGTCAGAAGGAGGCATTCAAGCTAATGCACGAGTTTCACGACGGAACTGTTTGCGGAAGTCACTTTGCTGGTAAGATAACAGCCTTCAAGATTTTGGATGCGGGTTACCACTGGAGAGGGATTTTCAAAGAGTGTTTAGACTATTGCAAAACTTGCGACATATGTCAAGCATTTGCTCTGAAGTCTACTAGAACACCTCCGTTAAGATCAATTCCCGTGTTAGGACCATTTGAGAAGTGGAGTATTGACTTTGTAGGTCCTCTTAATAAGACACCTCGAGGCAATAGATACATTGTAGTCGCCACTGACTATTGTACCAAGTGGGTAGAGGCTAGACCTTTGAGAGAGACCAATGAAACAAAAGTCGGTAGATTCCTATGGGAGAGGATCATCACAAGATTTGGATGTCCGTTAGAGTTGGTCTCGGATAGAGGAGGAGAGTTTGTAGAGAGCATGACAACTGCTATGCTACAACACTTTTCTATCAAGCCACGAGTAACGACCTCATACAAACCAAAGACTAATGGTCTTGCGGAGAAGACCAATCTCACACTTTGTATGATGCTCGCCAAAGATGCTGGTGTTGAGACTGCGAAACATACTTGGGATAAGAGACTACATGTCATCTTATGGGAGTACCGAACGACAACAAAGACTTCTATTGGGTATTCTCCATTTCGACTGGTTTATGGAGTGGAGTCCAAGTTGCCGATCCAATTCGAACTGGATACTTTTCAAACTATTCAACGAAAGTTGAAGAGGTCGAGGGGAGAAGACGTGGTCAGATCAAGAAGAGAGCAACTCATGGAGTTGGAAGAGACTCGAGCGGTAGCAATGATCCGGATGGAACGAGCTCAGGCGTTGTCGTGATGTGAATTATTTTACATTGTAAATAATTCACCTCTTTGTCAAGCGTTAGTGTCTCTGAGTAGAGTTAGGACCTCAGAGATGTCGACACTTGAGGATGTTATATATTTTGAGTCTTAGTAGGTTGATTACCATGTTGATAGGGTTTAAGCTCATGGGTTGTATTTGCGTGTCGCCCATGCACGCTTTCTAGCTGATTTAAGTTATTTTTCGGGGCTGCGTGTCGTTTTAGGTAGTTTAAGTTTTACGCTGGCACTCTAGGGAGCTTGACGTGGTAGCCTATGAGTAAAACTAAGTTGCCACGTGGTTTAGAGTACTAAAGGACAACCAAGTGGAGCTATGAACTCCCATTGGTCTGTTTTTGTTTTTTGTTAACTCTAAATTTAGAAACAGAGCTCTAGAGTGGAGTTCGAGCTTTTGGTGGGGGATCTTCGAAATCTGAGAGCACAGGGAGAGAGGTCTCGTCATAGCAAGCACTTCCAGTGAAAATTTCGATCGATTTGAGTCAATAAAGACGGAGTTATGAGCAATTGAAGTTCGGATTGTGCTAGAATTGAATCATTTGGGTTGGATTTAGGGTTTTCAGTGTCACTCGCAGCAGATTTGAGGAAATTGCTTCAAAAATTCGAGGTTGTGTTCTCCGCCAGCAGGTCTACGATTTCACAAAAAGTTTCATATCGATTGAGCAACTGAGTAATTCAGGGCGGCCGCTGAAGTTGAGGGGGTCTGAAAAGCTCTTAATCTAGAGCAGCGACTTCAGAGGAGGAGATCTACAGTTCTGTGTACATTCAGGAGTCCCAACTTCACAGGGATGTTCAGCACCCTGTAGACTGCAAATCCTGTAAGAAACTTCGAAATTGATCGAGCCAAACTCCTGTTATAGGTTGAAATAGCCAGCTAGGTACCAGAAATTGCCGTAGTTTTCTTGCTCAAAACTTTTCTGTTCATATCTCCGTGTCAGAATTTGATCTCAGGCTGAAATTTCGTCTGTGAGTTCAGTAGTACCTCGTTTGCATGTAGGGGAAGTTTAGAGGTCTAAACCTTCATAGTTTTCCTCTCCGTGAGTGTCAAAGTTCACCGCCGAATCCTATTACTGCCAGCTAGACCTGAATTTCGCCTTCTGGGTATATTACTAGATCTTACACATCTGTGTGAGTGTTTATAGCCCTATTGTGACCTGAAAGCCAACCTCTTGAGTGAACAACCACAGCCAGAAGCCCGGCGCTTTCCTAGGTAGACGGATTACACTCCGACATACTCTCTTTTTGGTGAACTCGACGTGAAACACCTAGGGTGGGAGTTTTCTTGAGAGTGTTACAGGATCAGATATCATGGCCAACCAAGGATCATCAAGTGGAGCTGTTGCTGCTGCTCAGCAACTTGTTCAGTTGGATGCTGCTACGATGAAGATGTTCCAAGCTCTTGAGTGAACAACCACAGCCAGGAGCCCTACGCTTCCCTGAGTAGATTGCACACAGCCTTCAAGCTCATATCACAGCCAGAAGGTTCGCCCTTCTCAGGAAGACTCTCAACCCGACATCTGGTGCCTCCACAGAGAACTCTTGGGGTGATTGATTGAGAAGGTTGAGTTGCTACAAGGAGAAGAGATGGATCGCAAGAGCGAAGCTGCTGCTGCTGCCTCTAGAGCTGGAGCATCAACGTCTACTGCTGCACCGTCAACTGCACCTGCGTCTTCTACAACGACAACTGCATCTGGTCTGGACACGGCTGAGATCTTGAAGACGCTTGCGGCCCTGGTCCAACAACATCCGATCGTTGGAGGGGGTGAGTTAAAATCCACCAAGGCTTTGCAAGCGATAGTGAATAGGTGTGGAAGGTTTGAAGGTAGAGATATTTCTAGATATCTGCGTGAGTATAGAGGAGAGATGGAGCTGGTTAGGGTTACAGATGCTGAGATGATAGCAAGCTTTGAGTTAGCTGTCATTCCTGAGTTGCGGGACCAAGTTAGGGATGTACAGAGAAGAAATCTTGGAGTCTGGATGAGTTTTGAGCGATCTCTTCGAGAGGAGTTTCTTGAGGAGGATTCAGAGAGAGTTACTAGGAGGACGTTCTTAGACTGGGTTGAGCAGCAACCTGGTCGTATGATGAGTCTGAGCGAGTTGCTGAGAGAGTTTGATCGGAGATACCGGTAACTCTCAACTCTAGAGCGAATAACTCTAGATGCTAGGAGAACAGAGCTTTTCCTGCAAGCTACCGATGATGCTACAGCAGATCGGTTATGTTTTATGTTGGCCGATCGATCTGCTGAGGGAGGTGTTACTATGGATTGGGGGAGAGTTGAGGATGCTGTGGCTGTACTTACAAGGCAAAGGAGAGGAAGAGTGGCTGTGGGAGGACGTCCGCTTGCAGAAGTGGTCACTCCACCTTATGCTGCTCCTCAAGTACAGCAGCCTTTGGTCCCTGCTCCCAGACCTGTTGTCCCAGCTGCAGTTCCTTTGATGCCAGTTGTGCCAGCACCGGCACAAAGGGCACCTGTTCAGAGACCTGCGGAGAACCATGATCAACAGAACCAGATTGAAGACCTGATTCGGCAGATGCGAGAGCTGAAGGTAGAGCTAGCTGGATTGCAGAGAGAGCAGCCACCGGCGCCTGCTGCTGCACGTCCAGGAGGAGCTCCGGTTCGTAGATGTATTTGGTGTGACAATCCTGATCATTTCCGAGGAGACTGTCAAGAGCTCACAGCTGCTTTGCGAGATGGTGTGGTTCGCTATCAGAACGGTAGGCTGCACCTTTCTTCTACTCGAGAGCCGTTGAGCACGCAGTTTGGGCGAGGAGGCATGAGGAGTCTACCTCAGATTGCTGCGGCGGCAACTGTACATGCATTGATGGCACCACCGGTAAATCCTGATGTATATGCTGGACATATTGAGGTTTCTTCTAGTCCTACGTTGCTAGATAGGACTGTTGAGAAGAGTATTGCTACCGTTCCTTCCGAAGTACTGAAGAGGGGAGCAGAGTCTATTCGTAGGGTCACAGGATGGGGAGATCCTGTAGATGCTGCTTCTATCAGAGCATTCTTGGATGTAGATAGACACGTTCATTGGCAGGATGCTTCTGTGGAGGAGAAGAGGCGGCGAGAAGCCTCTGACCTTGATACTGGAGTTCCTGAGGAGACTGGGGATAGACGAAGAGTCACAAGGAGACGAGCAGCTCTTCCTGAAGACATCCCGTCTACTTCTGCAGCTCCTCCACCTGCACCAGGTCCTATGGAGGATGTGCAGAGATCCCAGCAGGAGCCAACGACTGCTGGTAGGCGGTTTACTGCCCAAGAAAAGGGGAAGGGACCGGCTTACAAGTTGGCAGCGGATATTGAAACTTCTACTGATCTGAAGAGCATCTTGGAGCAGAGGATACTGGATGCACGGATCGAGTTTTCTCTCCGAGAAGTTCTTGGTATTGCAAAGAGGGAGTTTCACGAACTGATCATCGACATCATCAAGCGCAAGAGACAGGTGATGTCCGAGCAGGTAGAGAGTCAGATGATAGATGTAGTAGGAGCTTCTCTGAATGATGCAGAGTTTGGAAAGGTGCATTTCCAGGAAGCTGATGACAAGGGATACCAGCAAGAAGCGTTGGTTGCTGGTACCAACACTATTGAGTTCGATGATGAGGAAGCTGGCGAGGAGAGTCCAGCTACTGATAGTGATTTCAGAAGGAGGCATTGGGCTCGTGCTACAACTGCTACACGAGTTCGTCTTGGAAGTTTGGCTGAACCTGTTGCTGCTTTAGTTGATCACGGATCAGAGATCAACATCATGTCACGAGAGGTGTATGAGAGAGGTCAGTGGCCTATCGAGTTGAACCATGGTTGGGTGTTACGTGCTGCAAACAACCAGAAAGGTGAGCTATACGGCGCTTGTCCTAACGTGAAGGTAAAGATAGGTGATGTGGATGTAGATCAGCACTTCTTCGTGCAATCTTTTGCTTCATATCCTGTGATTCTTGGTCAGTCTTATATCACTGTGGTTCGTATGGAGACCAAGGTGATGGATGATGGATCTCATTATGCTAGGATCCGTAGTCCAGATGATAGACGTTCTGTGCAGTTTCTGACCGTTCGTACGAACCACGAACGAAACCGTCAAACTTTGAGGGATTCTCCTATCTGTAGGGGTAAGGGTTTTCTGAAACCACTCTCGTAGGACGGGATAGCGAGAGTGATGGATCTACTGCTACTATGATCCCGCTTGAGCAGCCTGAGGGATCACAGGAGGTTGATGGAAAGGCTGCTCAAGATTCAGAAAGTAGTTGCACTGTGCATAGTTGGAAATCTGGGTTGATGGCTTTCAGTTCTGATGATTGGAGTGAGTTCACACGGATGGAGGATTTGACTGAGAAGAGTAGAAGGCAGATGGAGAGGTGTGCAGCAAATCTGCGTTGTACAAGAGTTCTGAAGGAAGATGAGATGATTTCTGGTGTTTATGAGGAGTTTGTAGGTGTGCAGTCTTTTGTTCGTTGGCTGGATGGTGTAGATAGGTTGATGGAACAGATGGGAGGTAGGGTGGTGATCCCCATCCATTCTCGTGAAGTCTATGAGGAAATTATCTCGTACTTGCGATATCGTCCTCATCCGAGACTGGAGAATGGATGGAAGGATGCAGTCTGTTGGTGTGGCTTACATCAGGAAGCGGAAGTACACGCCAAGTATAAAGCTGTAGCGAGGAAGGTGAGACCTGTGGCGACCCAGTTACCTGTTGATTCTCAGCAGCAGATGGAGTTAGCGGCTGCTGAGCCTGTGCTTAGAGATCCTACACAGGTAGGACACAAGTTTACTCAGGAGACACTCAAGCAGCTCCAGATAGGAGGGGGTGGCTTCTTGACTGAAGAGGAGAAACGAGCTTTTGAACAGATGATAGTTAGCCATGGTAAGGCATTTTCTTTCTCGGCTGAGGAGATAGGTTGTGTGGATCCTAGTGTGATAGCTCCGATGGTTATCTTCACTGTTCCTCACGTACCTTGGGATTTGAAGCCGATTCTAGTCCCTCGTGCCTTGCTACCGAAGGTGATTGAGTTACTGAAGGAGAGGATGCAGATGGGTATTCTTGAACCATCTATGGCTCCGTACTCTAGCCGATGGTTCACAGTACCTAAGAAGACAGGAGCTCTACGCTTCATCCAAGACTTGCAGCCTGCCAACAATATCACGATTCGAAACGTTGGAACAGGACCTGTGGTTGATGAAGTAGCTGAGGCGTTTGCTGGAAGGTCAATCTATTCTATTGGAGATCTGTTTTCAGGTTATGATCAGTTTCAGCTTGCTTTGGAGAGTAGAGACTTGACTACCATGCGTACACCTTTGGGATTGATGCGGATGTGTACCCTTCCTCAGGGTGCGACAAACTCAGTAGCTCATATGCAAAATGCGATGCATAAGGTGTTACGAGAGTTTGTGCCTGAGGTCACTATCCCGTTTCTGGATGATATTCCCATGAAAGGCTGTCCGGTGGAGGACAAGGACGAAGCAGTGACTTCTGATGGTTGCAGAAAGTTCGTTGCAGACCACATTCGAGATGTGGAGAAGATTCTGATGCGTTTGGAGGAGGTACACCTCACTCTATCAGGTACCAAATCTCGCTTTGGGATGTCAGAGATTGTGGTAGTAGGTCATCTGTGTGGTACTTTTGGGAGGCGTCCGAACCCAGAGAAGGTAGATGCTATAGCAAGGATAGCTGACTGCACCAACATCACTGAGGTTCGACGGTTCTTAGGAGCTTGTGTGTTCTTTCGTGTGAGTATTCCTCATTATGCACATATTGCCGAGCCTCTATATGCACTTCTGAGAAAGGGAAGGAGGTTTACTTGGCGGCAAGAACATCATGAGACGATGGAGCAGCTGAAGGAGATTCTGAAGTCTCCACCTATACTAAGGAGGCTTAGCTACGAGAGCGGGAGACCTGTGGTACTGACTGTTGATACGAGTCCAAAGGCGATTAGATGGGCCGTTGGCCAAGAAGATGCAGAAGGTGTGCGGTTTGTTTCAAGGTTTGGAGCTCGGATCTTAACAGATAGACAGCGTAACTATCCTCAAGTGAAGCGTGAGTTGTGGGGAGCTGTTATTGCTATGAAGGTAGATCGAGAGTTCTTGATAGGAGCTCATGTGATACTAGAAACAGATTGTTTGCCTTTGTTGGGTATGATAGCAAACTGCAATACACCAGACATAGCAATGCTACGATGGATTGCTTATGTCCGGAGTCTAAACCCTGAGCTAAAGCATATAGCAGGGAAAGACAATCCAGTTGCAGATATGTTGTCTAGGGCTCGTTATACATATGAGGATGAGATGTTTGCAGAGGTGGAAAATGAAGAGAAGAGAGACGTTTGGTGCCAAGTTGGTCAGCAGACTTCAGACTTGGAACCACTGCCGTTCAATGAGGGGTTCTACTCAGAAAAGTTCCGCAATATTGGATTTTATCTGAGTTCGTTATCCAGAAGAGAAGGATGGAGTGATGCAGAGTTCAAGGAGATCAGACGGAAGGCGTATAGTTATCTTCTACGTGAGGGTTATCTGTGGAAACGTCCGAAGAGAAGAGATGGGATGCTTACTAGAGTGGTGGATGATCAACCGACAAAGCTTAATCTGCTGAAGGAGTTTCATGATACCTTGTGGGCTGGACATCGTGGAGTCTGGACTACATACACGAAGCTGAAGGAGCGTTACTGGTGGAAGGGTTTGTATCAAGACGTGGTGGACTTTGTTGGGTCGTGTCTGCACTGCCAGTTCTATTCTAAGGTCCGTTACAGAGATGGGCTTGTACCTACTTATCCACCTAGTATTCATTTTCAGTGGGTTCTTGATCTTGTGATGATGCCACCGGGGTTATGGGGGATGCGTTACTTGGTGTTGGCTCGAGAGGATCTCTCCAACTATGTGGAGGGACGAGCACTACGGACGAAGACTACAGAGAATATCTGCAGGTTCGTGCTTGAAGATATCGTCTGTCGCTATGGATCGGTTGGGAGATTACGTGCAGATAGAGGCGAGTTGAGAGGCGCTGAAGTGAAGGAGTTTTTTGCTCGTTATGGAGTAAAGCTTCGGCTTACCACTGCTATGAATCCAGAGGGCATTGGTAAGAGTGAACGAGGACACCCTTCTATTGTTCATGCTTTAGTGAAAGCATGTGATGGTAGGCCTAGAGAATGGCCGAGACTACTTCCATTTGCTTTGTGGGCTGATAGAACTTCACACTGTACCACGACTGGTTATATGCCAGTTGAACTTATGCTGGGGCAGAAACCGATCATGCCTGCTGAGGAGAACTTTCCTACATGGGCTACGCTACCATGGGAAGATGGTATAGATCGTACTTCACTCCTTGCTTTACGTATTAGGCAGTTGGAGCGAAGAGAGGAAGATCTTGCTGATGCGCAGGAGAGGCTGAAGGTGGCTCGAGTCAGAAACAAGAAACGTTTTGACAAGACTCACCGACTACGACCGAAGCCAATACATGTTGGTGATTGGGTTCTGGTATATGATAGCACGTTGGAGAATCAGCATTCTACACTCCGTAAGTTCTCTTGAAGATGGTTCGGGCCTTATGTTGTGCTAGATGTGTATGAGAATGCCACTTATAGGTTGCGTGAGTTGGATGGTACTCCTTTGAAGCTACCTGTGGCCGGCAAACGTGTGAAATTGTTCAAGAGACGCGGAGGGTCAGTTGAGTTATTCAACTTTTTGGAGTCGGAGCTGAGGACAACAAGAGACGGAGACGTCCCAGTGTCTGATGAGACTGAGGCGGAGGAGAGCGATGATGATGAAGATCAAACAGAAGACTGAGGAGATTGGCACATACCGGAGGATGTGCAGGTTTGGAGGGGGTGGATGTCGTGATGTGAATTATTTTACATTGTAAATAATTCACCTCTTTGTCAAGCGTTAGTGTCTCTGAGTAGAGTTAGGACCTCAGAGATGTCGACACTTGAGGATGTTATATATTTTGAGTCTTAGTAGGTTGATTACCATGTTGATAGGGTTTAAGCTCATGGGTTGTATTTGCGTGTCGCCCATGCACGCTTTCTAGCTGATTTAAGTTATTTTTCGGGGCTGCGTGTCGTTTTAGGTAGTTTAAGTTTTACGCTGGCACTCTAGGGAGCTTGACGTGGTAGCCTATGAGTAAAACTAAGTTGCCACGTGGTTTAGAGTACTAAAGGACAACCAAGTGGAGCTATGAACTCCCATTGGTCTGTTTTTGTTTTTTGTTAACTCTAAATTTAGAAACAGAGCTCTAGAGTGGAGTTCGAGCTTTTGGTGGGGGATCTTCGAAATCTGAGCGCACAGGGAGAGAGGTCTCGTCATAGCAAGCACTTCCAGTGAAAATTTCGATCGATTTGAGTCAATAAAGACGGAGTTATGAGCAATTGAAGTTCGGATTGTGCTAGAATTGAATCATTTTGGTTGGATTTAGGGTTTTCAGTGTCACTCGCAGCAGATTTGAGGAAATTGCTTCAAAACTTCGAGGTTGTGTTCTCCGCCAGCAGGGCTACGATTTCACAAAAAGTTTCATATCGATTGAGCAACTGAGTAATTCAGGGCGGCCGCTGAAGCTGAGGGGGTCTGAAAAGCTCTTAATCTAGAGCAGCGACTTCAGAGGAGGAGATCTACAGTTCTGTGTACATTCAGGAGTCCCAACTTCATAGGGATGTTCAGCACCCTGTAGACTGCAAATCCTGTAAGAAACTTCGAAATTGATCGAGCCAAACTCCTGTTATAGGTTGAAATAGCCAGCTAGGTACCAGAAATTGCCGTAGTTTTCTTGCTCAAAACTTTTCTGTTCATATCTCCGTGTCAGAATTTGATCTCAGGCTGAAATTTCGTCTGTGAGTTCAGTAGTACCTCGTTTGCATGTAGGGGAAGTTTAGAGGTCTAAACCTTCATAGTTTTCCTCTCCGTGAGTGTCAAAGTTCACCGCCGAATCCTATTACTGCCAGCTAGACCTGAATTTCGCCTTCTGGGTATATTACTAGATCTTACACATCTGTGTGAGTGTTTATAGCCCTATTGTGACCTGAAAGCCAACCTTTTGAGTAAACCAGCCACAGCCAGGAGCCCTACGCTTCCCTGAGTAGATTGCACACAGCCTTCAAGCTCATATCACAGCTAGAAGGTTCGCCCTTCTCAGGAAGACTCTCAACCCGACAGCGTATCAAAAGAAGAGTTACGACAAACGGTTGGGCAAGAGGGAGGTAAAATCTTTTCAAGTCGGAGATTGGGTAATGTTGTATGATGCTATCAGATTCAAGAGGGCTAGGAAGAAGTTTCTTCCTAGATATTTTGGTCTTTTTGTTGTAGATAAGGTGTGGAGCAACTTCACATATGACCTTCAGGAGTTGGGAGGAAGGAGATTCGATCAGGTCAACCATGAAAAGTTGAAGCTGTTTCATCGACGAAAGTTCTCTCTTCACTCCGAGGACGGAGCGAAAATTTAGAATGTTACATGTTAAATTTAGAATTCACACCTATGTTACACATAAGAAGTTTGTCTATTAGTAAGGTATTTAGTTATAACTAAGTGTTGAGAATGTTTATTTGCTGCCAAAGTACTTTAAGGAGGTATCAAGTTAGTCATGACTAGCTAAAAGTTAATTATGGTTAAACTTAGCTGTACTTTTGGCAGAATTCAGATATTTCCTAAAGAGTGAGCACTACTATCTTGTCATCTTGTCTAAAAGGTAGAAAGGAGGTGGAAAGTATCCCTTATCTCCTTTTTGACTTGATATGAGTGGTTGGATTAAAGTTGTGGACTTTGTGGGCATTAAAAACAAGAAGAGATTCCACATGTTTCTTTTTTAGTGGATCTTAGTGTAGAAGGGGGGTGGAAATTCGAGATTCCTTGAGAATATTTCAGAATCCTTCTAGAAGTTGTTGACTTTGAAGGAATAAGCCCATGTGAAAAGGTAAGAAGCCCATGTGATTAATGCTTTTATCTTAAGTAATATCTTAGTAAAACCCGATAAAAGTAGTTACGGCTGAGTTACCGGAGGGTACCAAAGTAAAAACCTAGAATGTATAAATAGAGGAATAGAGAAGAGCTCCTCATCCTTGTTTTCACATTGTTGTAATGACAACTTGAGTAATATAGAGAGTGTGGAATATTTTTAGCATGTGAGAACTTGAGAGACGTCGTTAGAATGGAGGATTTTAGTTGATGTGTTTAAGGAGATTTTTAGTTGATAAGTTTGTGGGTGTATGAATGAGTGAACTTAGCATTTTTCTCTTCAAGATTCATGGTGTGCTTCCATCAAAGCCATCAGAGGTGACCCTTGAGTGACATTTGCAGATTCATCGATGGTGATCGTGGAGGTTGAAAGATCGGGGGGATAGTTGATCGATTAGATCGTGGAGGGTTTACAGTTCGAAGATCTAAATCTAGAGTGATCAAAACTAGCCATAACTAGCGGAGATAGTTATAACTAAGTTGAGGAAACTATTAGAGGTTCCACTATGGCACTATGTGACAAGTGCGGAGCTCTAAATATGCTTCTCAAAAGTATGTAACTTTGTTGACCATCGCTGATTGGATGCATGATGAAAAGTCATGCACAAAGATCTAAAGATGCTCCTCAAAAGACGTATTAGTTTGTTGTCGTCTTTCGATTGGATAGGGTGGAAAGTTAACACTTTACAAAAGCTAAAGTAGGAGAATCTCTTACTTTTGTAAAGTAGAACAAGTAATGTGTGTGCTATTCTTAAAGGCTTAGTAGCCTTTAGAAGTTTTACTATTTTGGATTGCGCACTTACCATGAGGTAACGTAACTTAGTGAAAGTTACCACAGTAAGAAGTTATAGAGTATATAAAGAGGAGTTGAGAAGGTGGAAGACACTCTCATTTTCTGATCTATAAGTAAAGTGAGCATTGGAGACCTTGGGAGTCCTTGAGTATTTTGCGATGCAATGTTGAGAGCAGGTTTAGAACTTGTTTGCAAGAACGCTATTAGAGAGACCGATGTGACCGTACGGGTCAGAGAGTTGTGTGAAGTGAGCATGGGTGTACTTAAATCTTTGTAATTAGGGTGCACTAGTAATCCTAGTCATCTGAGGTACCCCTGGGTGAGAGACAGACCGACAAACAGACCTATCCCCTTTTGTGTCTCCACAATCTTTATATGTATTACACAGTATTCAAGCGTTTTGTAACCATGGTATCGAAGGTTACAAGTGCCAAGTAGATCAATTTGCTGTTCCATCCATTCCCCCTCCTTTTATCTTGCTGCGTTCAGGATTTCTTTCTTTTTCTGAATCGGAGCTGAATCTCACGAGGAGCTACATTTACATCGATTTCTGATTTTGCTTTAAGCCGCCTGAATTCCTCTTGCCTTGATTGGATTACGTCAAAATATCTTATCCCTTCTCAGGGACGATCAAGTGCTTGTAATGTATAGTGGGACTTTTCTTATATGTGGAGTCGAAAGACTTGTGACTGATTCTAAAAGATAATCGATCCACTGTTTTTTGTTATCTCAAGTTCATCCATAACGAGCACAATGAGACTCTGAAGCCAGTCATTCGCTCTGTCTTTAGATAGAAATCTCTCGACTGCATATGTCACACAATAAACACTAGAGTCTACAAGATAGGTTGCAAACACTATCCATATCCTTCTGATGCAAATGCGGCAGGCTACTCGCGCCAAGCGAGCAACGACCAATCCGACTATTTCTCGTTCGAGACAGACAATAACCAAAAAGTCTTCAGATAACTGTAGTGACGTAGGATTTCTCCTTTTGCCCATTTAGTATACAAGATATCGTTCCCACAGAGGATTTGCACAAGTAACGCTGCTCTAAGTTCTAAGATCTGTTCAAACACACAAACACACGGGTTTTGCCTAGAAATCCCGTCTTCTCACAAAACCACACAAAACAACACGTCTTCCAGACACGCCAAATGGTGCTCTGGACCCAAACAAACAACTACCAACTAAAATATCACACAACTATTCACAGAGAAGCTCGGGAAGACGATCTTCCTGCTTCCAGGTTGCTTCTTCCGGTCTTCTCGATACCGTCTTCGCGAAACGATTCTCGTCTTCTGGGGGTTTAGTTCGTCTTCTCACACCTCCAGAAGGCTGTCCGGTTTCGCAGAAGTCGACTAGTAACAGTCGTTACACCTTATTCTCACACTCACATTCCATCGGATTGGATAAATCACAGGGTGTATGCCCCCTGTAGCCTTCCCAGGCTTCTGCCTACAGAAGTTGTCTTCCTGCAGCGCTACAACGACATTCACCTTCACGGAAGCTCAATAGAAGTATCGGAAGCTCACTAGAAGAAGATAAGAAGATGGGGAAGATGAGGGAAGATGGGAAGAAGAAGAATTCCAAACAAGAGAAAACAGGATGAAAAAGGGCAATTAAGATTCCGACAGGCTTCTAGTCCGGATCCTGACTAACAAGCCATCCCTGCTTGTAATAGTTTGGGGAGGAAGACAACAAACGTGAGTACTGTATTGTGCATGGGAAGTGTTCTACTCGAGGATGTCGTCTTCTGTTGCGGGAAGAAGTCTTCTTTCTTCTTCACTTCGCTGCTCTGACTGCTCTGTCTTCTGGGATCACTTACCCAGAAGACCGTTCGTACGTAGATCCCAAGTGCTCTACTGAACGAGTCAAGCTACACTCCACAACTGTTGACATTCACCGCCACTCAAGAAGAACACTTCCCATGCACAATTGGGAGCGAATTCAATACATCCCACCACCCAGAAGACATGAGCGAAGCTGCTGCACATAAATCCACAATCTATTCCTCGAGAAGAAGTCACAATGGCATTGGGAAGCTCACTCCCGCTACTTCCTGCGTCTACTCCTTGACACACCAGCCCAGCCAACAGGACTGCACGAGGATGCCGTTCCCTGTTCCTGGACTGTCCACTACCTCTATCTACACCTTCGAACCACTGCTGGTGCGAGTATGCAGACCCCTCATGTATATTCCAAGACTATTCGTATGTTTCCAACAACGGGTGTAGTGCGCTAAGACTGTCTCTGCTCTAATGTGTCGCGCCTGCCTGCCTGTAGAATCGGTGTGTATGTTCAGTTACTGCCGAATTCTATAGAACTGGCAGAGCTCTCAGAGAGCTTTTCTCCTACCCTGCTATCCTACTTAACCATCTGCCTCGAGAGTCAGGGGAGGCGACCACCAGGGAGAGAGAGAGAGAGAGGCGCTGACAAGAGGTTGTCACCTCACATGCATACGGTCCCTCTTTCCAATTAGCCCTCCACTGTGTTACTCCTACGCTACCTATGCTGCCACATGGGGTCCTAACTATTTTTACATGGAAAACTGCCACCCTTAAGATAACATGTCCAATCCTACTAAATTTGGAAGTGTCGATTGAGTTTGCTAACTACTCTGATTGCTCGGTGGCAATCTCTACATGATCTGCTCCTACCGAAGCTACTACCTCGACTTCTGATGGGCTGGGAAGCCCTGCACTTACCTCGGGTACCACTGGGGTAGCTTCCCTCTCCTCGCTCTTCGCTGGCCCTGCTATTTCTGCGGCTGCGTCTTCCTCGGCTTCGACTTCGGAAGACGGAATGGTCTTCTGGGAAGACGAGTCGAATGGTGCGTCTTCGGTCTTCTGAGGCACAGATGCAGTACTAGGGACCATGGCGATCTCATAGGGGTCCGAGGAAGTCGCTTCCTCCACGCGGAATACCTGGGAAGACGGCTCGTCTTCCTGTCTTCCAGAAGACGTCATGTCTTTCGGGGCGTCTTCTGAAGTCTTCCAACGCTGTCACCACCAAGTGTACAGCGAGATCGAACTCCTCCTTCTCCATTCCGGATCCAGTCGAGGGTGCTGGAGCTTGGGAAGATGCGGTTGCAAGTGTCGGAAGTGAGGGAAGACCATAAAGTGTCTTCACTCCTTCTATCTGTCTATCCAGGTACCTGAACATGCTATCTCTGCATTCCACCAACCTCGTCTTGGACCCGCTATCCCATTCCCTAGCTAAGGTAAGTAACTTCTTACCCGCGGTGAAGTTGAACTTCTTCCGAAGCGCTTCTACCGACTGAGCTAGCATCTTCCGCGCACGAGCCTCCGCTGTTTCCCTCTGCGTCTTCTCCGTTGCAGCTCGCGCTTCTGCGGCTTCTCGCTGCATCTTCCAAGTGGTCTGCTCTTCTGCGAGGGCAGTGATCTTCTCCCGTACTCGGAGAACTTCCTGATCACGCTGCTGTACTCGCGCCTGCAACTCCTGGTTGCTCTTCCGAAGTTGAATCGACTCCTTGGCAGAAGCGGCTGCTTCCGCCTTGTACTTGGCTGCAAGCTTCTCCGTAGTGCGGAGACTAGCTTCCAGAGATTCCGTCTTCTGCTGGCTGTCTTCCTGTCGCAGCAAGGTGCGCAGGCCGAATCGAGGCTGTAAGGGCTTCTCCTGTGCCCTCGCTCTCCTTTCCAGCAACTCCATAGCGGGCTCGTTCTCCTTCTGGAAGTAGGCACTGAACTCCTCCAGTCGTCTTCCTGCAGAAGACAAGTTCATCCCCACCACTCGCTCGAGGGTGTCGACTTCGTCTTCCAGAGGCAAGGGAGCCTCTTCCACCACTACGGCCTTCATCTTCTGCGCACGAGAAGAAGCTACTCTTCTCATCTTCCGGGGTGGAAGACTCCTCGTGGCAGGAGCGGCTCTCCTCTTTGCGCTTCCTCGCATCGCAGTAGGAGTACCCATCCATCCTTCGTCTTCTGGAGTCTTCGGAAGACTCCCAGGTGTTACAGAAGCTGTCTTCTGCTTCGATCGGGTACTCAGCAAGTCTTCCTCCGAGTCCGACTCCGATCCTGAATGGATGAGGGAGATGGGTGTCCTCGGTACACTTCTGTGACCCATCTTCCTCACTGGCGTGGCGTCTTCCGACCCACTAGACTCGTCTTCCCTCACCAGAAGCGTCTTCTGGTGAGAGCCGGGTCTCAGCTGTGGCATCAGAGTGGGAGGGGGCGTTGCTGCTGCCTCTCGATCATCGTCTTCCGAGGTCTCCTCCTTCACCTCCTGTCGCTCCGTTGGCCCATACACTGCCAGCTGATCTTCCCTAAGATCCCCCATGGCTACATACAAGTAGCAGAAGAAGGGCGTCAGATGTCCTCCGCCGGGGTACCCAAGTATGCTAGCTCCGTCTGTACATAGTTGTGGATGTACGCGCCCTAGTAGATTGGCACTCTGTCATCCCACACTGATTCCAGGAACTCCACGTCCTGATCTCCTAAGTACCTTGTCTTCTGCGCTTTTCCTTTGGGGAAAAGATGCAGAAACAACTTCGTCAGAA
This sequence comes from Asterella californica, assembly GCA_036924285.1. Taxonomy (NCBI): domain Eukaryota; kingdom Viridiplantae; phylum Streptophyta; class Marchantiopsida; order Marchantiales; family Aytoniaceae; genus Asterella; species Asterella californica. Next base: position 21,104,950 of record JAYKYS010000008.1, read on the forward strand.
GTCGCTTCTTCGACTCCCGGTAAGACTCTATCTTCCAACCGTTCCTCCCCTGCCTGTCTTCCACGAAAAGACAGGTGGTACTCCCAGGCACATGCCATGAACTCACAATCCTAGGCAAGATCTTCTTCTCGTACCAATATCCTCGGTTCTCGGTCTCAGGCCTGTGAAACGCCTTACGCCACCAGTCTTCTGTCCAGGAAGATGGTCTTCCCCGAGCAACTCCTGCCGTTGCAGGTACACGGTTACGCGGTGGTAACGCGGCCCATACCTCCTCCAGAAGCCCTTGATCTGCGAGGTTCCAGTCCCACAAGAAGAAGTCGAGACCCAACTCCTTGAGGAAAGGAGTGGCCTCGGCCAATTCTGTCGCTGGTAACACCAAGCCTCGCGGATGCATCGACATACCTGGAAGATCTGCTGCACTAAACCACAAGCACCTACTATGAGCTGAAGGCTCAGTTCTTCCCGAGTGCCCACAGTCTAGCTTCCACTCTCAGAAGACGAAACTAGTCTTCCAGAAGACAGCTACTCCGTCTTCCGGGATTCTAACAGTGCTTCCTAGATAGCTCTCGTCTTCCGAGCTATATCTAAACAATCCTATCTAAGCAAGGCCTCGCATGGATTACCAAGAAGACAACCCACCTTGCATTACATCCTACTTCCTTTCAGAAGATACAAGATATGCGAGAAGTAGAGTATGAGAAAGGTTCAGAAGATGGTTGCGGGCTCCTGCGGTGACAGTGGCCTCTGGGAAGACACTTGGGACAGCTTTCGATTCAATGTCGTTCTCGGAAGACCTCCTGAAGTCAGACTTCCCTTCACTGATCTCACCTGTCTTCTTCTTCCGACGCGCAATCTATCCTCACAACAGACTCAAGACATGTGCACTCTGTTCTTCTGACTTCTCACCTCTCATACGCTGTCGGAGTGTAATCCGTCTACCTAGGAAAGCGCCGGGCTTCTGGCTGTGGTTGTTCACTCAAGAGGTTGGCTTTCAGGTCACAATAGGGCTATAAACACTCACACAGATGTGTAAGATCTAGTAATATACCCAGAAGGCGAAATTCAGGTCTAGCTGGCAGTAATAAGATTCGGCGGTGAACTTTGACACTCACGGAGAGGAAAACTATGAAGGTTTAGACCTCTAAACTTCCCCTACATGCAAATGAGGTACTACTGGACTCACAGACGAAATTTCAGACTGAGATCAAATTCTGACACGGAGATATGAACAGAAAAGTTTTGAGCAAGAAAACTACGGCAATTTCTGGTACCTAGCTGGCTATTTCAACCTATAACAGGAGTTTGGCTCGATCAATTTCGAAGTTTCTTACAGGATTTGCAGTCTACAGGGTGCTGAACATCCCTGTGAAGTTGGGACTCCTGAATGTACACAGAACTGTAGATCTCCTCCTCTGAAGTCGCTGCTCTAGATTAAGAGCTTTTCAGACCCCCTCAGCTTCAGCGGCCGCCCTGAATTACTCAGTTGCTCAATCGATATGAAACTTTTTGTGAAATCGTAGCCCTGCTGGCGGAGAACACAACCTCGAAGTTTTGAAGCAATTTCCTCAAATCTGCTGCGAGTGACACTGAAAACCCTAAATCCAACCAAAATGATTCAATTCTAGCACAATCCGAACTTCAATTGCTCATAACTCCGTCTTTATTGACTCAAATCGATCGAAATTTTCACTGGAAGTGCTTGGCATGACGAGACCTCTCTCCCTGTGCTCTCCGATTTCGAAGATCCCTCACCAAATGCTCGAACTCCACTCTAGAGCTCTGTTTCTAAATTTAGAGTTTAACAAAAGACAAAAATAGACCAATGGGAGTTCATAGCTCCACTTGGTTGTCCTTTAGTACCCTAAACCACGTGGCAACTTAGTTTTACTCATAGGCTACCACGTCAAGCCCCTGGAGTGCCAGCGTAAAACTTAAACTACCTAAAACGACACGCAGCCCCGGAAAATAACTTAAATCAGCTAGAAAGCGTGCATGGACGACACGCAAATACAACCCATGAGCTTAAGCCCTATCAACATGGTAATCAACCTACTAAGACTCAAAATAGTGTTAACACCGTATGCAAAGGTGTCAAACATATACACAAACGACTAGAAGTAATAAGAGCTAACTTCTAGAACTACTAAACCCCAGCGTCGGAGTAGAAATATAACATGTAGCCGCCAGGTAGCACGACATCCACCCCCTCTGAACCTGCACATCCTCCGGTATGTGCCATCCAGATCAAGACTCTTCAGCTTCGGCTTCAAACTCATCTTCAACCTGCATTGAGTCTTCAGCTTCATCCTCTGTAAACTCTGCAACGTTCTGGTCCTCCCCTCTCCTCCTAAAGAGCTTGATTCTCTTTCCTGCGATTGGTATCTTGAGCACTGCACCATCTAACTCTCTCAAGGAGTATGTGGCATTATCATAAACTTCTAACACCACATAAGGTCCAAACCATCTGTTGGAGAACGTTCTGATGGTGCTATGCTGATTATCAAGACTACTATCATAGACTAACACCCAATCACCTTCTTTAACTGGTTTGGGTCGTAATCTATGCGTTCTATCAAATCTGCATTTGTTTCTCTCCCTAGCAATCTTTAATCTTTCGACAGCTTTGGCAACATCCTCAGGTCTTCGTTCTAACTGCTGGATCCTTAATGCAAGAAGATCCTCCGTACTTCTACCATCTTCCCATGGCAAAACATTCCAAGTAGGCACAACCTCCTCAATTGGCATCACAGGTTTCTGTCCTAGTATCAACTCTGCTGGCATGTAACCTGTAACGGTACTATGAGTTGTACGATCTGCCCATAAAGCAAATGGTAGCAGTCTAGGCCATTCACGGATCTTACCCTTGCAAGCTTTCACCAAAGCTTTGATGATTGGCGGATGACCTCGTTTGCTCTTGCCATTCCCTTCAGGATTGTAAGCAGTGGTTAATGCCAGCTTGATTCCCAATCGCTTGAAGAACTCAACTGCTTCTTGTGAATCCAGCTCACCCCTATCTGCAGTGATCTTTCCCACACACCCATACCTACAAATAACATCTTCAAGTAGAAAGCGGCAGACACTAGCAGTGGTCTTTGTCCTCAGGGCACGGCCTTCGACTTGGTTAGATAGATCTTCTCTAGCCAAGACTAGATACCTCATTTGTCCAAGTCCAAATGGCATAGTTACCAGATCAACTACCCATTTGTAATGAATGGCTAAAGGATAAGTAGGATGCAATCCATCACGATGACGTACGTTGGAATACATCTGGCAAGGTATACAGGATGAAACAAACTGCACTACATCCTTATACATACCCTTCCACCAATACTTCTCCTTTATCTTGGCAAATGTAGCCCAAACTCCTCTATGACCGGCCCATAGACTCTCATGGAACTCCTTGATCAGCTTCTGCTGCAATTCTAGGTCACATACCACCCGCTGTGGTACACCTCCTTGTAGCTTAGGGCACTTCCATAGATGTCCTCCATATAAAAAGTACCCATAAGCTGTTCTACGGATCCTCTTGAAATCTGCATCAGACCAGCCTTCTTGCCTTTCCAATGAACTCAAATAGCGCCCAAGATCCAACCACTCGCCATCGTACATAGATTCCTCAAATAACTCCAATGGAGCTGCAAAACAGCTTCTATCCCTTCTAGCAAGAGCACTAGAATAGAACTCTGTTCCCACATCCTCCTGATCATCTATCATTTCTTTCTCATCGTAATACCTAGCCCTTGATAACATATCTGCCACAGGATTGTCCTTTCCTGCGATATGTCTAAACTCTGGGTTCAAGGACTTGATATATGCTATCCACCTCAACATAGCAATATCTGGAGTTGTACAACTAGTGATCATTCCCAAGAGAGGTAAGCAATCTGTCTCCACAACCACAGGTGCTCATATCAAGTATTCCTTATCACTCTTCATCGCAGTAACTACTCCCCATAGCTCTCTCTTGACCTGAGGGTAGTCTCTCTGCCGTGAACTTAAGACCTTAGCACCAAAACGCACCACATATCTATTTCCATCCTTATCATCTTGTCCTATAGCCCACCCAATGCCAATAGGACTAGTATCAACAGTAAGGATAACAGGTCTGCCCAACTCATATGTTACCTTCCGTAGAGTTGGTGGTGAAGACAACAGATCCTTCAACTTCTTCATAGACTCACTTTGCTCCTCTTGCCACTGAAATCTCTGCCCCTTCCTCAGCAACTTGTACAACGGATCTGCTACATGTGCAAAGTGTGGAATCCATATATGATAAAACACACATGCACCTAGAAACCTTCTCACCTCAGTAACCGATCCACATGTCTCCTTCATCCTTCGGATGGCATCAACCTTGTTTGGACAAGGTTTCCGACCATAAGATCCACACAGATGTCCCACTATTAACACCTCCTGTTCTCCAAATACAGACTTTGCTCCTGATAAAGTCAAATGAACCTCCTCCAGTCGACTTAATATCTTATCACAGTCGGCTATGTGATCTGCAACAAACTTACGGCACCCCCTCTGATCCATTACCTCATTCTTCTCCTCCTCAGCACACCCTTTGATCGGCACATCATCAAGGAATGGCATAGTTTTTTCAGGAATGAAATCCCTCAAAACTTTATTCATGCCATTCATCATATGTGCTACAGAATTGGTAGCACCTTGTGGCAAGGTGCACATCCTTAGTAACCCCAAAGGTGTCCTCATTGTAGTCAAGTCTCTACTCTCAGAGGATAACTGAAACTGATCGTAACCTGAATATAAGTCTCCCATTGAATAGATAGCACGACCAGCAAAAGCCTCTGCAAACTCGTCTACAATAGGTCCTATACCCATATTCCTGATAGTCACCTTGTTAACTGGCTGCATATCTTGAATGAATCTCAAAGCTCCACTCTTCTTCGGAACAGTAAACCATCTGCTAGAGTAGGGAGCTATAGATGGTTCCAAGATACCCATCCTAATCCTCTCATTGAGCAAGTCTATCAACTTCGGTAGATGAGCTCTAGGTACAGGGATAGGACGTAGATTCCAAGGCACATGCGGTATAGTAAAGATTACCATAGGTGCAACTACACTTGGATCTACACATCCTACTTCATGTGACTCAAACGCAAACGCCTTACCATGCCTAGATAGCATCTCCTTGAAGCTCTTCTTCTCTTGCTCAGTAAGAAATCCATCACCTCCAATCCTCAGGTCCTTCAGTGTTGTTTCTGTAAACTGGTGCCCAATTCTTCTCGGTCCTCTAAGCGTCGGTTCTCGTGCAGCTTGCTCCATCTTCTGATTGTAATCGAGTGGTAAAAGCAAAGCCACTGGTTTGACTTTCTTTGCCACTGACTTGTACTTGGTCTCCACATACACCTCTTGCCGATCTATAAACTTATCAATTACATCATAAAGCTCCTTGGAGCTCACTCTCACCACTCTATCTACATCATCTATAGAACTTTCTACTATCGATTTCAACTCACCTATAGTATCTACCAAATACTGCTCTTCAAACACTCCAGATACGTATTCATCTCTTGCTAACTCTCCATTATCCCGCAAAGACTGCTGTACATACTTCAGATGTTGCCTCTCAAACCTCTTCAGATTCTCAACCTTCCTATAACACACTGATCCACATGATGTCAGTCCTAAGAAGCTAGTGGATAAAGCTTCCTGCTCTACTGGATCAGGCGAGAATCCTATCTCTACTGTACCGTTGAAGTCTCGCTCTTCAATGGTACTCTGCCAAAACCCCTAGACTCTCTAAACTCCTGAGTAATCTTAGGTAGTGGACGGTCTCTCAAGCTATCACGATTCCTCTCATGTTCTGCAGCAACGGTCAAAAACTGAACAGCTCTCTTGCCATCTCTACTACGTATCCTAGCATAGGCTGAACCGTCATCCATAACTCGTGTCTCCATTCTAACAGCAGTAATGTAAGGCTGCCCTAGAATGATAGGATAGGTTGACATGTCTTGCACAAAGAAATTCTGAACATCACTAATGTCACCCACAGTTACCTTGATGTTGGGGCAAGCACCATAGAGTTCTCCCCGCTGGTTGTTGGCAGCACGGATAAGCCATCCATGGTCGGTGTCTATAGGCCACCTCCCACGCTTGTACAGCTCCTTAGACATCAGATTAATCTCTGAGCCATGATCAATCAATGCCACCACAGGTTCCTCTAGATCTCCCAGCTTCACTAAGGTCTCTGTGGTTGCTCTCGCCCAATGGTTGTGAGAATAATGACTCTTCTGCGATGCTTCCATCTCATCTTCAAACCTCACGTGCTGATCTGATCTTCCCTCTGATACTTGAGAGCAGTAACCAGCAATCTCATCTTCCTCATCCTCCGATAGTTTGGTCCCTAGAGCGTTAAGCGTAGCTGCTTCACCCAAAATCTGACGTTTCCTCTTGATGATATCTATGATAACCTCATGGAACTCACGCTTTGCAATCCCAAGAATCTCACCCAAAGTAAACTCAACTTTCCCATTCAAGATACGGTTCTCTAACACCTGCTTCAAGTCTGTAGCAATCTCAATGTCAGACTGAAGTTTGTATGCAGGCATCTTACCCTTCTCCTTGCTTCTCTCCTTCTCCTTTGGTGTTGTAGATGGTAGATCCTCCATAGTCTCCTCCCGAGTAGGTGTTGTCTCCTGCCTTGCCTCTGGTCTAGCCCTTTCACTCCTTGTAGCAGGTCGTTTGGCTGTAGAAGTCTCACCTGCATCCTCCCTCTTGCGTTTTTCTTCTAGTAGAGCTTCATGCTGACTTCTTGCAACATAAGCATGCACTGACATAGTATCCACAGGGTCATTCCATCCTGTAGTTTCTCTAATTGAGTTGCCAACCCTTTGTAGCACATCCTTGTCTAGCTCTGTTCTAGCTACGGACCGCACTACATCTGACCACAACCCAGTAGTCCCTTTCTCTCTCTCCATTTCCACTTTCACTCCACACGTAGCAGCATTCACAAGAGAAACAGCATGTGATGCTGATATATCATTCACAAGTCTCTTCATACCACCCTTGCCAAAGTTGGTTCCCAACATCATCCCAGTCTCTCTCAGATGGATCTTACCATCTTTGAAGAAGATCAGATCCTTCCTCAATGCATCTGAAAACTCCCCACAATCTCTTCTTACATGGTCTAGGCTATCACACCATATACAACGATGAACAAAGTCTTCTCTCATCTGAGATCTCTGCATAGCAGGCTGTACATTCTGCTCCTTCTCTTCTAACCTAGTGAGCTTAAGCTTAAGCTCCTTCATACCCTTAATCAACTCATCAAGCGGTGAGTCTTCCTCTCTAGCAATTACCAAAGCAGGCTTAGTAGGCAACTGCTTGACAGGAATTATCAGAGGTGCTGCTTCACTTACCACCACCTTGTCCCTTCTTCTCTATCTCTTGGTCAGCAAGGAAACAGCCTCTTCAACCTCTTTCCAATCAGTCTTCAATCCTCTCTCCTCACTCTTGTCTTCCAGCAACAGCTCAAGCTTCTCCTGAATAGTCTCGTCCGCTGCTTGTAGGAAAAGCTCGGTCTTCTCAACCTCTAGTGTAAGCTTCTCTGTCCTAGAAAGCTGAGCATATTGACGATCAAACTCCCTTAACAACTCATTTACAGACAAACATTTGTTAGGCTTCACCACCCACTCCAAGAATGTTCTCTTGGTCACCCTCTCTGAGTCTTCAGTGTAGTACTCCTCCTTCAAAGCTCGCATAAAGCTCTCCCAACTCTGTCCTTGCTGCTGCTTGAGCTCCTTCACACGCCCACGAATCTCAAGGACAACTGCAAGTTCAAAGTTCTCCACCATCTCCTTCTCAGGTACCTTGTTCACCTCCATCTCCCTAGCATAGTATCGCACATACTTGGAAATATCTGTACCCTTGAACTGGTCCATCTGATGCACCACAGATTGCAACGCCTTGGTTGCTAATACCTCCTTCCTCTCTGTGCTCTGCTGCTGCTGCATAAACATGGAAAAAGCTTGGAACATCTTCATCGTAGCAGCATCCAACTGAACAAGTTGCTGAGCAGCAGCAACAGCTCCACTTGATGATCCTTGGTTGGCCATGATATCTGATCCTGTAACACTCTCAAGAAAACTCCCACCCTAGGTGTTTCACGTCGAGTTCACCAAAAAGAGAGTATGTCGGAGTGTAATCCGTCTACCTAGGAAAGCGCCGGGCTTCTGGCTGTGGTTGTTCACTCAAGAGGTTGGCTTTCAGGTCACAATAGGGCTATAAACACTCACACAGATGTGTAAGATCTAGTAATATACCCAGAAGGCGAAATTCAGGTCTAGCTGGCAGTAATAGGATTCGGCGGTGAACTTTGACACTCACGGAGAGGAAAACTATGAAGGTTTAGACCTCTAAACTTCCCCTGCATGCAAATGAGGTACTACTGAACTCACAGACGAAATTTCAGCCTGAGATCAAATTCTGACACGGAGATATGAACAGAAAAGTTTTGAGCAAGAAAACTACGGCAATTTCTGGTACCTAGCTGGCTATTTCAACCTATAACAGGAGTTTGGCTCGATCAATTTCGAAGTTTCTTACAGGATTTGCAGTCTACAGGGTGCTGAACATCCCTGTGAAGTTGGGACTCCTGAATGTACACAGAACTGTAGATCTCCTCCTCTGAAGTCGCTGCTCTAGATTAAGAGCTTTTCAGACCCCCTCAGCTTCAGCGGCCGCCCTGAATTACTCAGTTGCTCAATCGATATGAAACTTTTTGTGAAATCGTAGCCCTGCTGGCGGAGAACACAACCTCGAAGTTTTGAAGCAATTTCCTCAAATCTGCTGCGAGTGACACTGAAAACCCTAAATCCAACCAAAATGATTCAATTCTAGCACAATCCGAACTTCAATTGCTCATAACTCCGTCTTTATTGACTCAAATCGATCGAAATTTTCACTGGAAGTGCTTGGCATGACGAGACCTCTCTCCCTGTGCTCTCCGATTTTGAAGATCCCTCACCAAATGCTCAAACTCCACTCTAGAGCTCTGTTTCTAAATTTAGAGTTTAACAAAAGACAAAAACAGACCAATGGGAGTTCATAGCTCCACTTGGTTGTTCTTTAGTACCCTAAACCACGTGGCAACTTAGTTTTACTCATAGGCTACCACGTCAAGCCCCTGGAGTGCCAGCGTAAAACTTAAACTACCTAAAACGACACGCAGCCCCGGAAAATAACTTAAATCAGCTAGAAAGCGTGCATGGACGACACGCAAATACAACCCATGAGCTTAAGCCCTATCAACATGGTAATCAACCTACTAAGACTCAAAATAGTGTTAACACCGTATGCAAAGGTGTCAAACATATACATAAACGACTAGAAGTAATAAGAGCTAACTTCTAGAACTACTAAACCCAAGCGTCGGAGTAGAAATATAACATGTAGCCGCCAGGTAGCACGACAACGCACTCAGAAGAAGTTTGCTGCATGATGGGAAGACATGACCCTCGACCATTCTCTCCGGATTCTGCTAGCAATACTTCTCACAACTCTCTTCTAAGTTCGGGAAGAAGAAGGAACGGCTGCTATGGGTCGGACAGAAGAGACCCGAAATGGATCCTCACGTCTTCTCGCTCATTTTGCCAGCCTTTCAGTCTTCTAGTCTCTCTAGGAAGATGTGGAGTTGAGAAGCTTGGAAGACCGGGAGGCACAGGCCTAGTTCCCGAGTTCCAACTTCTCGAAATAACACAACAACTCACCACACCACTCAGGCTTCGTACCAAGTCGCTCTAAACACAAAAGCAAAGCAAATCCACTCTTGATACGAATTGTGTTCAGTCGACTTCCGAAGACAGTCTTCCGAAGATGTCTTCCGAAGACAGTCAAGTTCAAGAAGCGTCTTCCGAAGATGTTCCCATCTTCCGAATCGTCTTCTATTCCAAGTTTCGGGAATAGAGAGGTATGGGGGTAGGGAAATTGATAGTCGGGGTCTCCAATTTGAGGGCTAGGAGTAGGGAAGCTCGAATTGAGCTCGGGAAGAAGCAAGGAGATGCCTCGACAGAAATTGGGCAGCGCTTCCGCGCCCAATGTCTCAATAGAAAGAATGAGGGGTGGGGTAATCGATCAGGCTGCATGCACACAATCAAGGAAGCGCTGGGAGTACCAAGAAAAGGCGAGAAGAAGTGAGAGGGGAAAAGAACAGGGGGAAGAACCTCTACAGTCTTCTTCGGTTCCCCGAGTTGCCTTCGACCTCCGCGCGCTTCTGGCTCTTGTCCTAGCTTCCAATGCGACTCCACACGACTGCGCCTGCTGTCAATTTCGGTCCACACCTCGATTCCACCTCTGCTTCTACTCGCCACTCTTCACTGTCAGCTTCTCGGAAGCTCCACAGAAACGCCTTCGCTTTCTCTGCTGTTTGTGCTCCCGCAATTCGATCTCACCCTTCGACTAGCTGCCAACTTACTCTCTCCTACCTCGATGTCTTACTCGATTCCTCTCTCAATGCTAGCTCGAAGTTCACTCTCTCAATCGATCTTCTTCAGGCGCACTGTGCTGCGGGAAGTTGGAATGCGCTAGTGCGCTTCCTTACGCATCTTCCCCGCAGATTAGGGGTTTCGACCCTAGGTGTCTTCTTCGACCTACCTACCACCTGGGTGCTTACTCAGTAGGTACACCTACTTGTTTACCCGAAAACTCGTGGTCAGGCCTTCGTGATCGCTGTCTTCCGGAAGACAGGTGTCTTCCGCCGTCTTCCCATCTTCCGCCGTCTTCTTGTCTTCTGAAGACGCAATTGAGAAGACGGTCTTCCGAAGACGGTCGTCTTCTGAAGAAGTCAACTTCTTATTACAAACAGCTCTTAAGATCATCTTCCTGTTAAGGAAGACGTAACCTTAAGTAACAACGCTTCTTCAGTTATACAAACAAGTCATTATCCTTAAAAATTTCAAAAATTCGTGCATCCTGTAATTTGTGGGCACCACAATAACAGTGACTGTTGGTCAAACAGGAGGTGACCTTGATCTTGCTTGTTGAGATCCATTATGCAGTTTCCTACAGCGTGAATGTGAGATTGGTCTAATCTCTATTGAAAGAGGGGGTGTTTGTTGCACACCACATCCAAGGAGTGTTATGTTTACGAGCCTCCAGTCCTATAGATGTCAAGAACAAACTCATCGCTGTCCTAGGTTGGAAAAGAAGTAGTAGACCCCTAGGGACAGAGGTTTGCGTGAAGAAGCTTAATAACATAGGTCTTCGTACCTTCGCCGACATGGTTGGGTACTGTAGGAAAGATAAATCTGAGGTTCCGTGAAGCCTTGGATTTCCAATTTGTGAGAAAATTTTTGTTTTTGTTAGATAAAACAGTAGATTAATTAGTATAGATGATATATAAGATAAGTTTAATATAGTATAGAGTTTCTTAGCCGAAGGATGATGCTGAACAAGAATACGGAACCTGTGAAGTGTATGGCTCAGAAAAGAAGGACCAAAACAGGACAGAAATAGTCCTTCGTGGTTGCCTTAACAGTCCTTCGCGATCGAGGGACCTTACAAGTGAGGAGGCGAGAAGGAGAAAGCTATAAGAAGAGTCAAAAAATATTTCACTTTACTATTTCTGCTCGCGAGTTTACTGTAGCGCTACGTATCGATCGAACGAGAGTGGGCGAAGGCTTTCTTCGGCGAAGAGTCTCTTCTAGAGTGTTGTGCGGAGGAGTGGCGAGATCTGCCTTCGACGAAGTCTCAAATCGAGTTCAGTTGACGAAGGCTGAAGTCTGCGCTTTTCATGATCAAGTGCCGAGTGAGGAAGTGTCGTAATCGCAGAAGAGCGAAGGAACTTCGGATCTTCAGTGAAGATGAGAGGGATGCAGACGGCGAGGAAGCCGAAGCTGAAGACCATAGCGACGAAGTGACCGGACTTCAGTCCGTATCGAGAGCGACTGGAGGAAATGGGAATGGCCTTTCTGGTGGAGAACTGGGGTGTGATATCTTCGGATCTAATGCAAGAGATCCTCGTCTGCAAGGGACATCCTTCGGAAGATCTTCGGACGAGGTCACTCAATTGGACGGTATCGCATTGGAGCTTCGTCTTGAGAATTGACGATGCAGGAAGACCAGGTGACCTAATGTACGACAGCACCTGCAAGTCATCTTCGGACGAAGTGGTGAAGTACAGCGAGTTATTCTCAACGATGCCCGTAGGGTCGAATGGATTTAAAGTACACAGTTACATCGATCTCTTCAAGAGAGATGTCGTGATCGCTCTCAATACAATCTTCAAGCCGCAAAGGACTTCGTATCCGAGCAATTGGCAGATACACTTCATCGAACAGATCTTCAGAGGTAGGAAGGCGTATTGGATGAAGATCTTCCATGAGCATGTCCAGAAGTTGTACGCTATCTTCGACGATGGTGGGTCGACATACTTCGTGACCTTCGCAGTGGTGTTCTACCGAGGTATGAAGTTGTTAACTCCGGAGGAAGACGAGAAGTTCGGACGAAGGACAACGTTCGAAGATGAGCTTCTAATAGAGGCAACTCCTCGAGGGAGGAAGTAACGACTCTGGTAACTTTGGCGGGACCTAATACTCGGACGAAGAGGAAAATTGAGGAATTTACACCAAGTGGCGTGACTTCAAGAAGAAAGAAGAAAGCGAGAAGAACGACTATGACGACTTCGGACGAAGGAGCCGAAGCCGTGCGATCTCCAACGAAGTCGTCTTCATATAAAGTGAAGGCTTGAAACATTCGTGCAGTTGCTACATCCAACTGCATCCTTCGTATCCTTATGGTCCGTCCATCTCGTCTATAGTCATGGCTCGTCCCATCCTCCCATCCTCTCATGATCCCAAACCATCTACAAGTCTATCATCCCAGGTCTGCAACATCCTCCCGAACAATTGTATCCATCTTCATCCTCGTTCATGATTGTTGATCTCTTGTTTCAAGTTTCAACACAGAAATCTCCACCCCGGTGTCGAGTTGAGAGTTTTCCTGGGAAGGGCGGAACCTTCTGGCTGGGATATGATCTTGAAGGCTGTGTTCAGTCTACTCAAGGAAGCGTTGGGTTTCAAGCTATGGTTTCTTACTACAGAGGTAGGCTTCAGATCAAAAGGGAACACTATAAACACTCACTCAGGTCGAATGGACCCTCCAGTATGTTCAGGAAGCAAAAATCAGGTCAGACTAGCAGTAATAAGATCAAACAGCAAACTTTAACAATCCAGAATCAGAAACATACGATGGTTCAGACTTCAGAACTTCTCCTACATGTAAATGAGGCCCTACTGACCATACATACAAAGTTTCAGCTTGAGATCAATTCAGAGCACCAAGATATGGGCAGAAACGTTCTGAGCAGAGAAATTACGATAATTTCTGGTACCCAGACAGCTATTCAACCTAGAACAGAGAATTAGCTCAATCACTTTCGAAGATTCTTACAGGATTTGTAGTTCACAGCTTGCTGAACACTCCTGTGAAGTTGGGCCTCCTGATTATACACAGAACTCCAGATCTCGCTCTCTGAAGTTGCTGTTCTAGATTGAGAGCTTTTCGGACCCCCTCTGCTTCAGCGGTCGCCCCGAATTACTCACTCATTCAATTGACATGAAAATTTGAGGACAGTCGTAGCCCTGCTGACAATGAACGCGACCTCTAAGGTTTGAAGCAATTTTCTTAAATCTACTACGATTGACATCGAAAACCCCAAAATCAACAGAAGTCTTGCAATTCTGACACAAATCGAACTTCAATCAGCCATAACTCCTTCTTTATTGCTCCAAATCGATCAAAAATTTCGCTGACGGTGCTTGGCACGACGAGCTCTATCCTCCTGTGTTGTCAGATTTCATAGTCTCCTCACCAAAATGCTCGAACTCCTCTTAAGACCTCTACTACTAAGTTTAGTAGTACACAAAGACAAAATTGGACCAATGGGAGTTCATAGCTTCACTCCCCTGTCGTTTTGTGTCCAAACCACGTGGTGACTTAATTTTGAACACAAGCTATGTAGTGTCACAAGATTACTCCTTTTGCCCATTTAGTATACAAGATATCGTTCCCACAGAGGATTTGCACAAGTAACGCTGCTCTAAGTTCTAAGATCTGTTCAAACACACAAACACACGGGTTTTGCCTAGAAATCCCGTCTTCTCATAAAACCCCACGTCTTCCAGACTCACCAAAAGGTGCTCTGGACCTAAACAAACAACTACTAACTAAAATATCACACAACTATTCACAGAGAAGCTCGGGAACACACGCTTCCTGCTTCCTGGTTACTTCTTCCGGTCTCCTCAGTACCGTCTTCCCGAAGCAATTCTCGGCTTCTGGGGGTTCAACTCGGCTTCTCACACCTCCAGAAGACTGTCCTGCTTCACAGAAGTCGACTAGTACGGCTGTTACACCTTACTCTAGCACTCACATTCCAACGAGTTAGATTAATCACATGGTGTATGCCCCCTGTAGCCTTCCCAGGCTTCTGCTTACGGAAATGGTCTTCCTGCAGCACTACAACGACATTCACCTTCACGGAAGCTCAATAGAAGTCTCGGAAGCTCACTAGAAGAAGGTAAGGAGATGGGGAAGATGAGAGAAGATGGGGAAGAAGAGAAAAACCCAAACAAGAGAAAACAAGATGAAAAAGGGAAAATTAAGATTCCGATAGGCTTCTAGTCCGGATCCTGACTAACAAGCCATCTCTGCTTGTAATAGTTTGGGGAGGAAGACAACAAACGTGCGTACAGTTACACCGTCTTCTACTTGAGGATGTCGTCTTCTGAGGTGGGAAGAAGGCTTCTTTCTTCTTCTCTTCGCTGCTCCTGCTACTCTGTCATCTGGGATCCTTTATCCATAAGACCATCCGTACGCGGATCCTAAGTGCTCCACTGGACGAGCCAAGCTGCACTTCCACCACTGCTGACAATCACCGCCACTCAAGAAGGACACTTCCCATGCACAATTGGGAGTAAATTCAAGGAACCCACTATCCAGTAGCCACGAGCAAAGCTTCTGCACTCAAATCAGCAATCCATTCCCCAAGAAGAAGGTATATAGGTGTTGGGAAGCTCGCTCCCTCTACTTACTGCGCCTACTCCTCGACACACCAGTCTAGACAACAGGACTGCACGAGGATGCCGTTCCCTGTTCCTAAACTGTGCACTACCTCTATCTACATCTTCGAACCACTGCTGGAAACGAACATGCAGACCCCTCCGGTATAATTCGAGTCTATTCGTATGTCTCAAACATTCGGGTGTAGTGTGTGAAGACTGTATGTCATGTGTCTCGTCTCTAATGTGTGTGCAAGTTCTACTCTTTGCTCCTACTTATGCTGTCTACCACGAGAGAACAGAGGAGACGACCACCAAGGAGAGATGGGCGTTGTCAGAAGGCTGCCAACCCACATGCAAGCCAATTCCTTGCTTGATTAGCCATCTACCTTGTTGTTTCCTACGCTACTTATGCTGCCACATGGTATCCTAACTAATTTTACACTGAAAAGCTGCCACCCTTAAGATAGCATGTTCAGTCTTACTAAATTGAGATGTCAACGTCGGTTACTATCTACTCTGATTGCTCGGTGACAATCCCTACCTGATCTGCTCCTACCGGAGCTCTTAATGCGGCTTCTAATAAGTTAGCAAGTCCTACGAACACCTCGGGTAACACTGAGATGGCTTCCTCCTCCTCGTTCTTCGCTGGCCCTGTTGTCGCTGCTGCTGCTTCTTCCTTGGCTTCTGCTTCGGCTTCGGAAGACGGAAGCGTCTTCTGGGAAGCGGAGTCGGGTGGTGCTTCCTCGCTCTTCTGAGGCATTGGTGCGGCACTAGGGACCATGGCGACCTCATAGGGGTCCGGGGAAGTAGCTTCCTCCACACGGAATACTTGGGAAGACGGCTTGTCTTGCTGTCTTCTAGAAGACATCTTGTCTTCCGGGGCTTCTTCCGAAGTCTTGTCGGCTTCCAACGCTGTCACTACCAAGTGCATAGCGAGGTCGAACTCCTCTTTCTCCAGTTCGGATCCAGTCGATGGTGCTGGGACTTGGGAAGATGCAGTTGCGGATGTCGGAAGCGAGGGAAGACCATAGAGTGTCTTCACTCTCTCTATCTGCCGATCCAAATACCTGAACATGCTTTCCTTGCATTCCACCAACATTGTCTTGGACTCGTTGTCCCATCCTCTAGCTAGGGTAAGCAACTTCCTACCCGCGGTGAAGTTGAAATTCTTCCGAAGCGCCTCCACCGACTATGCTAGCATTTCCTGCGCACGAGCTTCCGCTGCTTCCCGCTACGTCTTCCATGTCGTCTTCTCCTCTGCGAGGGCGGTGATCTTCTCCCGCACTCGGAGAACCTCCTGATCGCACTGCTGCAAGTGTGCCTGTAACTCCTGGTTGCTCTTCCGAAGCTGCACCAACTCCTTGGTAGAAGCGACTGCTTCTTCCTTGAACTTTGCTGCGAGCTTCTCCGTGATGTGAAGGTCAGCTTCTAGTGCTTCTGCCTTCTTCTGGCCCTCTTCCTGCTGTATCAGGAAGCGCAGACTGAATCCAAGTTGCAAGGGCTTCTCCTGAGCCTTCTCTCTCTTCTCCAGCAACTCCATAGCTGGCTGGATCTCTGAGTGGAAGAAGACGCTGAACTCTTCCAGTCTTCTTCCTGCGGAAGACAAGTTCATCTCCACAATCCGATCGGATGTGCCTTCCTTCTTCCCTAGAGGCAAGGATGCCTCGTCTGCTGTTGTCGTCTTCTGCTTCTGCATAGAGGGAGAAGTCACTCTGCTCGTCTTCCGAGGTGGAAGATCCCTCCCTGAGATAGAAGCGGTCCTCTTTACTGCGCTTCCTCGCTCCGCAGTAGGGGTACCCATCCATCCATTGTCTTCTGGAGTCTTCGAAAGACTCCTTGGTGTGACGGAAGCGGTCTTCTGCTCCGGTCGGGTACTCCTCCGGTGAGTCAGACTCCGATCTCGAATGAATGAGGGAGGTGGGCTTCCTAGGTACACTTCTAGGACCCATCTTCCTTGGAGGCGTGGCGTCTTCCGACCCACTAGAGTCGTCTTCCCTCACCAGAAGCGTCTTCTGATGAGTACCGGGTCTTGTCTGCGGCATCAGGGTGGGCGGGGGAGTCATTGTTGCTGCTCGGTCGTCTTCTCTCGAGCTCTTCTCCTTCTCCTCGCGCTTTCCTGTCGGTCTGTACCTTGCCAGCTGATCTTCCGTAAGATCCCCCTTGACCACGTACAGGTAACAGAAGAATGGAGTGAGATGTCCTCCTGCCGGAGTACCTAAGTATGCCAGCTCTGTCTGCACGTAGGCGTCAATGTACGCCCCTCAGTTGACACTCTCCCCGACACACACTGCTTCCAAGAACGCTACGTCCTGATCTCCAAGATACATTGTCTTCTGCAGTTTCCCCTTGGGAAAGAGATGCAGAAACAGCTTCGCCAGAAATCGCTTCTTCGGCTCCCGGTAAGATTCGATCTTCCATCCGTTTCTCCCCTGCCTTTCTTCCAGGAAGAGACAAGTGGTGCTCCCAGACAAGTGCCACTGTCCTGAGATTATGGGTGAGATCTTCTTCTCGTATCAATAACCTTGGTGCTCCTCTGACCTGTGAAAGGCCATGCGCCACCAATCCTCGGTCCAGGAAGATGATCTTCCACGAGCTACTCCTGCCTTCGCAGGTACATGGTTGCGTGGTGGTAACGCTGCCCAAACCTCCTTCAGAAGACCCTGATCGGTAAGGTTCCAGTTCCATAGGAAGAAGTCGAGACCCAACTCCTCGATGAAGGGTGAGGCCTCGGCCAATTCTGCCGCTGGTAACACCAATCCTCACGGATGCATCGACATACTGAGAAACTCTATTGCACTAAGTCACACGTGTTTACTGTGAGCTGAAGGCTCAGTCCTTCCCAAGTGCCCACAGTCTAGCTTCTACTTCTCAGAAGACGAAACTAGTCTTCCAAAAGACAGCTGCTCCGTCTTCCGGGATTCTAACAGTACTTTCCTAAATAGCCCTCGTCTTCCGAGCTATATCCAAACAATCCTAACTAAGCAAGGCCTCGCATGGATTACCAAGAAGACAACCCACCTTGCATTACATCCTACTTCCTATCAGAAGATACAAGATTCGCGAAATGTGGAGTGCATAACAGGTTCAGAAGATGGTCGCGGGCTCCTGTGGTGACAGTGACCTCCGGGATGGGTATCTTAGAACCATCTATAGCTCCCTACTCTAGCAGATGGTTTACTGTTCCGAAGAAGAGTGGAGCTTTGAGATTCATTCAAGATATGCAGTCAGTTAACAAGGTGACTATCAATATATGGATATATGACCTATTGTAGATGAGTTTGCAGAGGCTTTTGCTGGTCGTACTATCTATTCAATGAGGGTTTTATATTCAAGATATGATCAGTTTCAGTTATCTTCTGAGAGTAGAGACTTGACTACAATGAGGACACCTTTGGGGTTACTAAGGATGTGCACCTTGCCACAAGGTGCTACCAATTCTGTAGCACATATGATGAATGGCATGAACAAAGTTTTGAGGGATTTCATTTCTGAAAAACTATGCCATCCTTGATGATATGCCGATCAAAGGATGTGTTGAGAAGGAGAAGAATGAGATAATGGATCAGAGGGAGTGCCGTAAGTTTGTGACAGACCACATAGCTGACTGTGATAAGATATTGAATCGATTGAAGGAGGTTCATTTGACTTTATCAGGAGCAAAATTTATATTTAGAGAACAAGAGGTGTTAATTGTGGGACACCTATGTGGATCTTATGGTCAAAAACCTTGTCCAAACAAGGTTGATGCCATTCGGAGGATGAAGGAGACATGTGGATCAGTCACTGAGGTGAGAAGATTTCTAGGTGCATGTGTGTTTTATCATATATGGATCTCGCACTTTGCACACATAGCAGATCCGTTGTACAAGTTGATGAGGAAAGGGCAAAGATTTCAGTGGCAAGAGGAGCAAAAGCGAGTCCATGAAGAAGTTGAAGGATCTTTTGTCTTCATCCTCAACTCTACGAAAGGTAACATATGAGTTGGGCAGATCTGTTATCCTTACTGTTGATACTAGTCCTATTGACATTGGATGGACTATAAGACAGGATGATGAGGATGGAAATAGATATGTGGTGCGTTTTGGAGCTAAGGCGTTAAGTTCACGGCAAAGAGACTACCCTCAGGTCAAGAGAGAACTATGGGGAGTAGTTACTGCGATGAAGAGTGACAAGGAATACTTGATAGGAGCACATGTGGTTGTGGAGACAGATTGTTTACCTCTCTTGGGAATGATCACTAGCTGTACAACTCCATATATTGCTATGTTGAGGTGGATAGCATATATCAAATCCTTGTACCCAGAGTTTAGACATATTGCAGGGAAAGACAATCATGTGGCAGATATGTTATCAAGGGCTAGGTACTACAATGAGAAGGAAATGATAGATGACCAGGAGGATGTGGGAATAGAGTTCTATTCTAGTTTTCTTGCTAGAAAAGATATAAGCTGTTTTGTAGTTCCACTGGAGTTATTTGAAAAAACTATGTATGATGAAGAGTGGTTGGATCTTGGACGCTATTTGAGTTCATTGGAAAGACAAGAAGGCTGGTTCTGATGCAGATTTCAAGAGGATCCGTAGAATAGCTTATGTTTACTTTTTACATGGAGGACATCTTTGGAAGCGCCCTAAGCTACAAGGAGGTATACCACAACGGACGGTATGTGACTTAGAATTGCAGCAGAAACTGATCAAGGAGTTCCATGAGAGTCTATGGGCTAGTCACATAGGAGTTTGGGCTACATTTGTCAAGATGAAGAAGAAGTATTGGTGGAAGGGTATGTATAAGGATGTAGTACAATTTGTTTCATCCTGTATACCTTACCAGATGTATTCCAACATACGCCATCGTGATGGATTGCGTCCTACTTATCCTTTAGCCATTCATTACAAATGAGTAGTTGATCTGGTAACTATGTCATTTGGGCTTGGACAAATGAGGTATCTAGTCTTGGCTAGAGAAGATCTATCTAACCAAGTTGAAGGCCGTGCCTTGAGGACGAAGACCACTGCTAGTGTCTGCCGCTTTCTACTTGAAGATGTTATTTGTAGATATGGATGTGTGGGGAAGATCACTACAGATAGGGGTGAGCTGGATTCACAAGAAGAAGTTGATTTCTTCAAGCGATTGGCAATCAAGTTGGCGCTAACAACTGCTTACAATCTTGAGGAAAATGACAAGAGCGAACGAGGTCATCCGCCAATCATCAAAACTTTGGTAAAAGCTTGCAAGGGTAAGATCCGTGAATGGCCTAGACTGCTATCATTTGCTTTATGGACAGACCGTACAACTCATAATACTGTTACACGTTACATGCCAACAGAGTTGATACGTGGGTAAAAACTTGTGATGCCGATTGAGGAGGTGTGCCTACTTGGAATATTTTGTCATGAGAAGATGGTAGAAGTATGGAGGATCTTCTTGCATTAAGGATCCAGCAGCTCGAACGAAGGTCCGAGGATGTTGCCAAAGCCGTGAAAAGGTTAAAGATTGCTAGAGAGAGAAACAAAGGCAGATTTGATAGAACGTATAAATTACGACTCAAATAGTTAAGGAAGGTGATTGGGTGTTAGTCTATGATAGTAGTCTTGATAATCAACATAGCACTGTCAGAAAGTTTTCCAAGAGATGGTTTGGACCTTATGTGGTGTTAGAAGTTCATGATAATGCCACATACTCCTTGAGAGAATTAGATGGTGCAATGCTCAAGATATCAATTGCAAGGAAGAGGATCAAGCTATTTAGAAGGAGAGGGGAGGACCAGAACATTGCAGAGTTTACTGAGGATGAAGCTGAAGACTCAATGGAGATTGAGTCCTGGTATGTTATTTATCTTGTTCAAGCACTCGTACGAGTAATTTCATACTTATCTACGTATCAAAGTACTTAACTTTAACTCTGCCATGTAGATAGAGTTTAAGCTCATGGGTTGCACTTACATGTCGCCTATGAATGCTTTCTAGCTTGTTCAAATTATCTTCCAGGGTTACATGCCGTTTTACATGTCTTCGCATGTAGTTTAAGGATTACGTTGGCACTCTAAGGGCTTGACGTGATTACCTATGTGTGAAATTAAGTAACCACGTAGATTGGGACACAAAAGGACAGTCAAGTGGACTATGAACTCCCATTGGTCCATTTTTGTTCTTTGTGAAACTCTAAACTTAGAAGCAAGGGTCTTAAGGAGAGTTCGAGCTTTTGGTGAAGACATTGAGAAATCTGAGAACACAGGGTGATAGAGCTCGTCGTGGCAATCACTATCAGTGAAATTCTTAATCAATTTGAAGCAATAAAGAAGGAGTTATGCCAAATTGAAGTTTGGATTGAGTTGAAACTGCATCACTTTTGTTGATTTTGGGGGTTTGAGTCAATTCCAGCAGAGAAAAGATAATCGCTTGAAACCTGCGTGGTTGCGTTCACTGTCAGAAGGGCTACGACTGCCTAAAAATTTCTATGTCATTGAGTGGTTGAGTAATTCAGGGCGACCGCTGAAACAGAAGGGGTCTGAAAAGCTCTCAATCTAGAGCAGCAACTTCAGAGAACAAGATCTGGAGAACTATGTACAATCAGGAGGTCAAATTTCATAGGGATGTTCAATATGCTGTAGAATCCAAATCTTGTAAGAATCATCGAAAGTGATCTAGCCAATTTTCTGTTCTAGGTCGAAATAGCCATCTGGGTGTCAGAAATTGTCGTAATTTTCTTACTCGGAACATTTCTGTCCATATCTCGGTGCTAGAATTTGATCTCAGGCTGAAACTTCGTGTGCGTGTTCAGTATGGCCTCTTACATGTAGGAGAATTTTAGAAGTCTGAACCATCATATTTTCCCTCTCCTTGAAAATTAAAATTCACCGCATGATCCTATTACAACTAGTTAGACTTGAATTTCGCTTTTTGGACATATTAGAGGATCTTGTACACCTGTGTGAGTGTTTCTAGCGCCCTGTTGTAACCTGAAAAGCCTACCTCTTGAGTAAACAACCACAGCCAGAAGCCCAGCGCTTCCTAGGTAGACGGATCACACTCCGACAATGTATCTCACGTCTCACAAATGTGAGTCGAGTTCGAGCATTTGTTTGTTTGGCAAACTTCTATCTTCGATAGTGAAAGGGTTTAGTGCAATTGTGAAGCCATTGACCAAGCTGATGAAGGTGGACCAGGAGTGGCAGTGGGGAGATGAGCAGGAACAAGCTCAAGGATAGGTTGACATCTGCTCCCATCTTGAGGAGATTCATTGTCGCGCTATTTGGCGGCTACATGTTATATTTCTACTCCGACACTTGAGTTTAGTAGTTCTAGAAGTTAGCTCATATTACTTCTAGTCGTTTATGTATATGTTTGACATCTTTGCATACGGTGTTAACACTATTTTGAGTCCTAGTAGGTTGATAATATGCTAGTTATCTTGTTCAAGCATTTGTGCGCTTGTGCAAGTGACTTCTTATTTGTCTATGATGTTCAATGTACATAACTTAGATTTATCATGTTGATAGGGTTTAAGCTCATGGGTTGTACAACATATATGGTGATGACTGGGATAACGGGTGATATGTCTACTATGACACTTGGATCACAAACCTCTACAGTGAGGTTCTACAAGACGGATGGAAGATATTTCTATGGTATGATGAGTTATTCTTTCTATGTCTTCGCATATTGAAAGATGTGTAGATTTAGAGGGGGTGATTGGATGAGACGTTGAAGAAGAGGGTCGATGAACACAGATCCAGTGAAGATCATGACAGAGTTGCAACTTCAAGATGGCGATCAGGTTGCAGACTTCAAGATGAGGTTGACTGAGATGGCAGAGAGAATGACAAGATGAGGACGAATGTGTGTGCCGATCCACTCTTTGGTTGGTATCTCTGGTGCATACCGGAGGATGCACATGTTTAGAGGAGGTGGATGTCGTGTCGCGGACAAGCTCCTACGTGAAAATCAAATTTTGACTATTATTGCTCCAAAGACACTCATGAGAAAAGCAAGCTAGGCCTCAGCTTATGGACTTTTGGCACAACTTTTGATCTTCACTTTCATCACATCAATGGGTAGAGCTCCTTGTCAGCTTCTCATATGCACTTCGTCTACTTCGTTTGGACGCCTAGTGGAGAAGTTACGAGACTCAAAAGATGGATAAAATAAGCTAAGCTCCAGCTTACGGGCTTTTGGCACGACTTCGGATCTTCACTTTCATCGCATCGATGGGTAGAGCTCGTTGTCAGCTTTCCATGGGCATCTTGTCTACTTCATTTGGATACCTAGTGGAGAAGTTACGCGACTCGAAA
Organism: Asterella californica; assembly: GCA_036924285.1. Lineage (NCBI taxonomy): Eukaryota > Viridiplantae > Streptophyta > Marchantiopsida > Marchantiales > Aytoniaceae > Asterella > Asterella californica. The sequence goes on from JAYKYS010000008.1 coordinate 21,128,264, forward strand.
GAAGGAAAAATCAAGCTAAGCCTTAGTTTACTCTACTGATTGGATATTTGCGGCTCCAAGCGCTATACTAAGGACGCAAGGGGCCTGCTTCCTCATTATTGAAGAAAACTTGTACGTACTGTGATTGACGTAAGGGGCTGCTTAAGGGGCTAGCTTGCACCTACGACCTGTAAGCAAGCGGTTTGGGAGATTTGGAGGTCCAATGCAAACTCACAAGGCGTCGTTGGGTTCAGATCTGTGTAGGCTACGCGTTGGTTATGACGGTTCGTGAAGACGCGGATCGGAGGATCTAGATAGCTAGATCTACCTGCCAGAGAAGACGAATATCAAATCAAGCGATCCGTTTGAGCGATTTTAAACCGTAGGGAGGAGTTTTTGAAGGTTCGCTCACCTCTGACCGAAAACCGGTGATATCTCGGCTGTCGAGAGTCGGATCTGATAGTTCTTGAGGTCAACGGAGTTAGGGAAGAAGACCTTATCGACATCTGAAGACTGTTTGACGAAAGAAGAAAGTTCTCAAATAGGCTTTTTTTGGTTTCTTTGCTACGGGTTTTGCCTTTTTGAGTTCGTTAGAGTTCTGGTTGGTTATGTACAACTTGTGGTAGCTAGCTTTAGCTAAAAGCTTGTACATGGACGCTGTTTGGACTTGGGTTTGAATCGTGTGATGCTGGTGCAGCTCTTTTTGTTAGCAAAGAGAAATTTCTCTTGCTTTAAGCTACGCTTCGGTGGTTTTGGGTCAAGGTGTTTCAGGGGTTTTAGAGATTACACAGATCTAAATGGGTTCAGATCTGTTAGATTCAGGGGTTTTAGAGGCTTTGAAGCAGATTACAGACCGCTTTGGTCTATTTCTCAGTTTTGTGTTTTTAGGGAGAAAGAACCGGTAGTGTATGTACACTGAGAGTTGGTATATATTGCGACATTCGTTTTCATGCGTTGTCGTGTGACGTGCTTTCTTATCTGGGAATACACCGGGTATCTAGCTGTAGAGAGTACGTGTCGCACTCCGTGACTCAGAACTAGTGACCACCCAAACCTCTCTCTGATCTCCAAGTACACTTTGAATCTAACTCGCTACGATATCCTCACGTCCTCTCGGCAGATCTCTCTCTTACTCGACTAGGAACAGAACCGGGGTAACAAGCATGGGCAACCTGTTTCTGCCATCACCGCAAGCACTCTTGGGTCTACTGGTCATCACTCCAGCCTCACCACAAGAGAAATACCAGCACTCCTAATAGAAAAGAAACCTAAGCGCAACGTCCGCACACAAATCCAATCAAAACCAACTGGGCGTACAAACAGGCATGCGGGTATGGAGAGGATCCAAACACAGGTAATACAGTCAACGACTCTCCATACCCATGATCAAGTGCTCTGAAGCACTAGCAAAACCTCCAGGTCAACCTGTTCTTCAAAGAATCTTAACTCTTGTGTCTTTTGGAGCAAGAACCTCTCAACTTTACCTCGCTGTCACTCCTCAACCACAGCTCAAAATGAGATAAAACCAAGGTCAGCAGATAGCCTGTAGAATAATATCTCTATTAAGGTAATACATGCAGAGAGATCATCTCTGAGTTGGAATCTATGCCCTTCCAAAGTTCGTTGTTTCTTATAACATGATACTATTTCGACAGAACTTTGTTGTTCGATTCCTCACAAACCACTCAACAAAAATGGCTCAAACTTCTCAGGAAGCTAATGAGTCACCATCACTACCACTCTATAAAGTTTCACCAGCAGATCTTCAACTAAACTCTCGAAATGATCCAAGCCCTTATCGCTGTTTTTATAACATGATACTATTTCGGCAGAACTTTGTTGTTCGATTCCTCACAAACCACTCGACCAAAACAGCTCAAACTTCTCAGGAAGCTAATGTGTCACCATCACTATCACTCTGTAAAATTTCACCAACAGATCCTCAACCAAACTCTCGGAATGATCCAAACCCTTTTCGATATGCAGACCCTTGTGCACAAAAACAACGTTTCCCTTCAACCCAGTAATCCAAATGGTCTGAAATTTCACAGGTAGGTAGCTGACTGTACCTTCTCAGACCATGGAAGGTTTCATAGCAAAATTCGACCTCAAACTCTCCATATCTCTCTCAATGTCTTCTGTTTACAATCGCCTACTATCATAGCCTCCGATTTGAGACACCCAACTTCAGCTGGCCATAACTTTTTCACTCTGGCTTGGAATCGATTCATCTCGGAGTCCATCAGCAAGCCCATCTCAAGAGCTTTCCAGCGACAGTCAATTCATCTCTAACAACCTCACAGAACTCCCAGAAAGGGAGAAAGACCTCACGGAAACGAAATTGATCATGAATTTGACCCCCTCAGCTTCAATTGATCGAAACTTTCTCATCTGCGCTTCAAATCCAGCAACCATTGAGTCCACGGGCATCCTCGTCTCCCAAGCTTTCCAACCATATCTCACACTTCGCAAATGGACCACTGGAAGTGCCTCCAACCCTCGAAAACGTGAAAGGAACTTGGTAGAAGATGATTGGTCAAACTTTCGACCAATGAGAAACAAGTTGACAAAAGAGTTTTGTCTTCACTCACATGACAAACACACAAAGAACGAATTTTTATCCAAGAGTATCATTTAGGCCTCAAAGTTTATATTGAACAACTACAAACATGTGCCGTTGACGATGCCGTCGATCACGAAGCACGTAAACACGAAGTACAAACTACGCTCAATAGAGAGTCAAAATCTCGACTCTAAAACGGTTGACAATAAACGGAACTACAAAAGGAACAGATGAAGCTATTATCTGGTTGTAATAATCGTCACCGAAGTTCCTCACGACAAACTCACGATGCGCCACCTTTGGTCGACTGTAACATCGTATTTCGACCCAAGTGTTGAACGAAACTCTCGCTGGAAAGTTCAGATCCAATGGAGGATCCATACCACATCAGAGCAAGATGTAGACAGTAAGATCCCAAACAATGTCGTAAGTGACAATGGGAAGAACGATAGGATCCGGAGTAGCCATCACCGCAGCCATAAACGACTCTCCCCAATGAGCTATCATAAATACTCGAAAGTGATCTCGCGGCAGACAATGGATCTTAATGACGAATGGATGCGCAAATGGAAGATCAGGAGCACGAAAGGGCTCTCCGTTCATGCCTACCACTCGTACTGCCGCTTACTTCATCCGATGATACTGATCACACTCACACTACACTTGGATACTCTACACTCTACATCTCAAGCTCCGCGCACCTCTCTTCTTATACATCAACCTCGCATGTGACGACAAGAGTACTACGCTTATCTCCACTCAACGGAGAGTACACGAATCGTCCACGTTGTCGTGATGCGAATCATTTCACATAGTAAATGATTCACTTCTCTATCACGCATTAGTCTCTCTGAGTGAAGTTTTAGGAAGATGTTATATGTTTTGAGTCTTAGTAGGTTGATTACCATGTTGATAGGGCTTAAGCTCATGGGTTGTATTTGCGTGTCACCCATGCACGCTTTCTAGCTGATTTAAGTTATTTTTCGGGGCTGCGTGTCGTTTTAGGTAGTTTAAGTTTTACGCTGGCACTCTAGGGGGCTTGACGTGGTAGCCTATGAGTGTAGATAAGTTACCACATGGTTTAAGGCACAAAATGACAACCAAATGGAGCTATGAATTCTCATTGGTTCATTTTTGTCTTTTGTGTAACTCTAAATTTAGAAACAGAGGTCTAAAGGGGATTTCGAGCAATTTGTGAAGGCACTTCGAAATCTGAGAGCATAGGGAGATAGAGCTCGTGGAGCCAAGCACTGTCAGCAAAAAGTTTGATCGATTTGAGGCAATAAACAAGGAGTTATGGCTGATTGAAGTTCGATTTGTGTCAGAATTGCAGCACTTCTGTTCAATTTGGGGTTTGAGTGTCATTTGCAGCAGAATCGAGGAAATCGCTTCAAAACTTCGTGGCTGTGTTCACTGTCAGCAGGGCTACGACTGTCTTCAAATTTTCATGTCAATTGAGTCAGTGAGTAATTCAGGGCGACCGCTGAAGTAGAGGGGGTCCGGAAAGCTCTCAATCTGGAGCAGTAACTTCAGAGAGCGAGATCTGGAGTTCTGTGTGGAATCAGGAGGCCCAACTTCACACAGGAGTGTTCATCAAGCTGTGTACTGCAAATCCTATAAGAATTTCCCAAAGTGATCGAGCCAATTCCTTGTTATAGGTCGAAATAGCTGTCTGGGTACCAGAAACTGCCGTAATTTCTCTACTCAGAAAGTTTCTGCTCATATCTTAGTGCTCTGAATTGATCTGAAACTGAAATTTCGTATGTGTATCCAATAGAACCTTGTTTACATGTAGGAGGAGTTCTGAAGTCTGAACCTTCACATATTTCTCAATCCTGAGTGTCAAAGTTCGCCATCTGATCTTATCATTGCTAGTTAAGCCTGAACTTTGCTTCCTGAACTTATCAGAAGAGCCTGGAGACTTATATGAGTGTTTTCAGTATCACCTTGAGACCTGAAGCCTATCCTGTGAGTAAACCAGCCATAGTCTGAAGCTCAACGCTTTCCTGAGTAGATTGAACACAGCCTTCAAGCTCATATCACAGCCAGAAGGTTCGCCCTTCCCAGGAAGACTCTCAACCCGACATCTGGTGCTTCCACTGAGAGCTCTTGGGGTGATTGATTGAGAAGGTTGAGTTGCTACAAGGAGAAGAGATGGATCGCAAGAGCGGAGCTGCTGCTGCTGCCTCTGGGGCTGGAGCATCAACGTCTACTGCTGCACCGTCAACTGCACCTGCGTCTTCTATAACGACATCTGCATCTGGTCTGGACACGGCTGAGATCTTGAAGACGCTTGCGGCCCTGGTTCAACAGCATCCGATCGTTGGAGGTGAGTTAAAATCCACCAAGGCTTTGCAAGCGATAGTGAATAGGTGTGGAAGGTTTGAAGGTAGAGATATTTCTAGATATCTGTGTGAGTATAGAGGAGAGATGGAGCTGGTTAGGGTTACTGATGCTGAGATGATAGCAAGTTTTGAGTTAGCTGTCATTCCTGAGTTGCGGGACCAAGTTAGGGATGTACAGAGAAGAAATCTTGGTGTCTGGATGAGTTTTGAGCGATCTCTTCGAGAGGAATTTCTTGAGGAGGATTCAGAGAGAGTTACTAGAAGGACATTTCTAGATTGGGTTGAGCAGCAACCTGGTCGTATTATGAGCCTGAGTGAGTTGCTGAGAGAGTTTGATCGGAGATACCGACAACTTTCAACTCTAGAGCGAATCACCCTAGATGCTAGGAAAACAGAGCTTTTCTTGCAGGCTACCGATGATGCTACGGCAGATCGGTTATGTTTTATGTTGGCCGATCGATCTGCTGAGGGAGGTGTTACTATGGATTGGGGGAGAGTTGAGGATGCTGTGGCTGTACTGACAAGGCAGAGGAGGGGAAGAGTGGCTGTGGGAGGACGTCCGCTTGCAGAAGTGGTCACTCCACTTTATGCTACTCCTCAAGTACAGCAACCTTTGGCCCCTGCTCCCAGACCTGTTGTCCTAGCTGCAGTTCCTTTGATGCCAGTTGTGCCAGCTCCAGCACAAAGGGCACCTGTTCAGAGACTTGCGGAGAACCATGGTCAACAGAATCAGATTGAAGACCTGATTCGGCAGATGCGAGAGCTGAAGGTAGAGCTAGCTGGATTGCAGAGAGAGCAGCCACCGGCGCCTGCTGCTGCACGTCCAGGAGGTGCTCCTGTCCGTAGGTGTATTTGGTGTGACAGTCCTGATCACTTCCGAGGAGACTGTCAAGAGCTCACAGCTGCTTTGCGAGATGGTGTGGTTCGCTATCAGAACGGTAGGCTGCACCTTTCTTCTACTGGAGAGCCGTTGAGCACGCAGTTTGGGCGAGGAGGCATGAGGAGTCTACCTCAGATTGCTGCGGCGGCAACTGTACATGCATTGATGACACCACCGGTAAATCCTGATGTATATGCTGGACATATTGAGGTTTCTTCTAGTCCTACGTTGCTAGATAGGACTGCTGAGAAGAGTATTGCCCCCGTTCCTTCTGAAGTATTGAAGAGGGGAGCCGAGTCTATTCGTAGAGTCACAGGATGGAGAGATCCTGTAGATGCTGCTTCTATCAGAGCATTCTTGGATGTAGATAGACACGTTCATTGGCAGGATGCTTCTGTGGAGGAGAAGAGGCGGCGAGAAGCCTCTGAACTTGATATTGGAGTTCCTGAGGAGATTGGGGATAGACGGAGAGTCACAAGGAGACGAGCGGCTCTTCCTGAAGACATCCCGTCTACTTCTGCAGCTCCTCCACCTGCGCCAGGTCCTATGGAGGATGTGCAGAGATCCCAGCAGGAGCCAACGACTGCTGGTAGGCGGTTTACTGCCCAAGAGAAGGGGAAGGGACCGGCTTACAAGTTGGCAGCTGATATTGAAGCTTCTACTGATCTGAAGAGTATCTTGGAGCAGAGGATACTGGATGCGCGAATCGAGTTTTCTCTTCGAGAAGTTCTTGGTATTGCAAAGAGGGAGTTTCACGAAATGATCATCGACATCATCAAGCGCAAGAGACAGGTGATGTCCGAGCAGGTAGAGAGTCAGATGATAGATGTAGTAGGAGCTTCTCTGAATGATGCAGAGTTTGGAAAGGTGCATTTTCAGGAAGCTGATGACAAGAGATTCCAGCAAGAAGCGTTGGTTGCTGGTACCGACACTATTGAGTTCAACGATGAGGAAGCTGGTGAGGAGAGTCCAGCTAGTGAAAGTGATTTCAGAAAGAGACATTGGGCTCGTACGACAACTGCTACGCGAGTTCGTCTTGGAAGTTTGGCTGAATCTGTTGCTTCTTTAGTTGATCACGGATCTGAGATCAACATCATGTCACGGGAGGTGTACGAGAGGGATCAGTTGCCTATCGAGCTAAACCATGGTTGGGTGTTACGTGCTGCAAACAACCAGAAAGGTGAGCTATACGGCGCTTGTCCTAACGTGAAGGTGAAGATAGGTGATGTGGATGTGGATCAACATTTCTTCGTGCAATCTTCTGCTTCATATCCTGTGATTCTTGGTCAGCCTTATATCACTGCGGTTCGAATGGAGACCAAGGTGATGGATGATGGATCTCATTATGCTAGGATCCGTAGTCCAGATGATAGACGTTCTGTGCAGTTTCTGACCGTTCGTACGAACCACGAATGAAACCGTCAAACTTTGAGGGATTCTCCTATCTGTAGGAGTAAGGGTTTTCTGAAACCACTCTCGTAAGACGGGATAGCGAGAGTGATGGATCTACTGCTACTATGATCCCGTCTGAGCAGCCTGAGGGATCACAGGATGTTGATGGAAATGCTGCTCAAGATTCAGAAAGTAGTTGCACTGTGCATAGTTGGAAATCTGGATTGATGGCTTTCAGTTCTGATGATTGGAGTGAGTTCACACGGATGGAGGATTTGACTAAGAAGAGTAGAAGGCAGATGGAGAGGTGTGCAACAAATCTGCGTTGTACAGGAGTTCTGAAGGAAGATGAGATGATTTCTGGTGTTTATGAGGAGTTTGTAGTTGTGCAGTCTTTTGTTCGTTGGCTGGATGGTGTGGATAGGTTGATGGAACAGATGGGAGGTAGGGTGCTGATCCCCATCCATTCTCGTGAAGTCTATGAGGAAATTATCTCATACTTGCGATATCTTCCTCATCCGAGACTGGAGAATGGATGGAAGGATGCAGTCTGTTGGTGTGGCTCCCAGCAGGAAGCGGAAGTACACGCCATGTATAAAGCTGTAGCGAGAAAGGTGAGACCTGTGGCGACCCAATTACCTGTTGATTCTCAGCAGCAGATGGAGTTAGCGGCTGCTGAGCCTGTGCTTAGAGATCCTACACAGGTAGGACACAAGTTTACTCAGGAGACACTCGAACAGCTCTAGATAGGAGGGGGTGGCTTCTTGACTGAAGAGGAGAAACGAGCTTTTGAACAAATGATAGTTAGCCATGGTAAAGCATTTTCTTTCTCGGCTGAGGAGATAGGTTGTGTGGATCCTAGTGTGATAGCTCCGATGGTTATCTTCACTGTTCCTCACGTACCTTGGGACTTGAACCCGATTCCAGTCCCTCGTGCCTTGCTACCGAAGGTGATTGAGTTACTGAAGGAGAGGATGCAGATGGGTATTCTTGAACCATCTATGGCTCCGTATTCTAGCCGATGGTTCACAGTACCTAAGAAGACAAGAGCTCTGCGCTTCATCCAAGACTTGCAGCCTGCAAACAACATCACGATTCGAAACGTTGGAACGGGACCTGTGGTTGATGAAGTAGCTGAGGCGTTTGCTGGAAGGTCAATCTATTCTATTGGAGATTTGTTTTCAGGTTATGATCAGTTTCAGCTTGCTTTGGAGAGTAGAGACTTGACTACCATGCGTACACCTTTGGGATTGATGCGGATGTGTACTCTTTCTCAAGGTACGACAAACTCAGTAGCCCATATGCAAAATGCGATGCATAAGGTGTTACGAGAGTTTGTGCCTGAGGTCACTATCTCGTTTCTGGATGATATTCCCATGAAAGGCTGTCCGGTGGAGGACAAGGACGAAGCAGTGACTTTTGACGATGGAGCAGTTGAAGGAGATTCTGAAGTCTCCACCTATACTAAGGAGGCTTAGCTACGAGAGCGGGAGACCTGTGGTCCTGACTGTTGATACGAGTCCAAAGGCGATTGGATGGGCCGTTGGTCAAGAAGATGCAGAAGGTGTGCGGTTTGTTTCAAGGTTTGGAGCTCGGATCTTAACAGATAGACAGCGTAACTATCCTCAAGTGAAGCGTGAGTTGTGGGGAGCTGTTACTACTATGAAGGTAGATCGAGAGTTCTTGATAGGAGCTCGTGTGATACTAGAAACAGATTGTTTGCCTTTGTTGGGTATGATAACAAACTGCAATACACCAGACATAGCAATGCTACGATGGATTGCTTATGTCCGGAGTCTGAACCTTGAGCTAAAGCATATAGCAGGGAAAGACAATCCAGTTGCAGATATATTGTCTAGGGCTCGTTATACAGATGAAGATGAGATGTTTGCAGAGGTGGAGAATGAAGAGAAGAGAGACGTTTGGTGCCAAGTTGGTCAGCAGACTTCAGACTTGGAACCACTGCCGTTCAATGAGGGGTTCTACTCAGAAAAGTTCCGCGATATTGGATTTTATCTGAGTTCGTTATCCAGGAGAGAAGGATGGAGTGATGCAGAGTTCAAGGAGATCAGGCGGTGTCGCGCTACTTGGCGGCTACATGTTATATTTCTACTCCGACGCTTGAGTTTAGTAGTTCCAGAAGTTAGCTCTTATTACTTCTAGTCGTTTATGTATATGTTTGACACCTTTGCATACGGTGTTAACACTATTTTGAGTCTTAGTAGGTTGATTACCATGTTGATAGGGCTTAAGCTCATGGGTTGTATTTGCGTGTCGCCCATGCACGCTTTCTAGCTGATTTAAGTTATTTTTCGGGGTTGCGTGTCGTTTTAAGTAATTTAAGTTTTATGCTGGTACTCTAGGGGGCTTGACGTGGTAGCCTATGAGTAAAACTGAGTTGCCACGTGGTTTAGGGTACTAAAGAACAACCAAGTGGAGCTATGAACTCCCATTGGTCCATTTTTGTCTTTTGTTAAACTCTAAATTTAGAAACAGAGCTCTAGAGTGGAGTTCGAGCATTTGGTGAGGGATCTTCGAAATCCGAGAGCACAGGGAGAGAGGGCTCGTCATGCCAAGCACTTCCAGTGAAAATTTCGATCGATTTGAGTCAATAAAGACGGAGTTATGAGCAATTGAAGTTCGAATTGTGCTAGAATTGAATCATTTTTGTTGGATTTAGGGTTTTCAGTGTCACTCGCAGCAGATTTGAGGAAATTGCTTCAAAACTTCGAGGTTGTGTTCTCTGCTAGCAGAGCTACGATTTCACAAAAAGTTTCATATCGATTGAGCAACTGAGTAATTCAGGGCGGCCTCTGAAGCTGAGGGGGTCTGAAAAGCTCTTAATCTAGAGCAGCGACTTCAGAGGAGGAGATCTGCAGTTCTGTGTACATTCAGGAGTCCCAACTTCACAGGGATGTTCAGCACCCTGTAGACTGCAAATCCTGTAAGAAACTTCGAAATTGATCGAGCCAAACTCCTGTTATAGGTTGAAATAGCCAGCTAGGTACCAGAAATTGCCGTAGTTTTCTTGCTCAAAACTTTTCTGTTCATATCTCCGTGTCAGAATTTGATCTCAGGCTGAAATTTCGTCTGTGAGTTCAGTAGTACCTCATTTGCATGCAGGGGAAGTTTAGAGGTCTAAACCTTCATAGTTTTCCTCTCCGTGAGTGTCAAAGTTCACCGCCGAATCCTATTACTGCCAGCTAGACCTGAATTTCGCCTTCTGGGTATATTACTAGATCTTACACATCTGTGTGAGTGTTTATAGCCCTATTGTGACCTGAAAGCCAACCTCTTGAGTGAACAACCACAGCCAGAAGCCCGGCGCTTTCCTAGGTAGACGGATTACACTCCGACATACTCTCTTTTTGGTGAACTCGACGTGAAACACCTAGGGTGGGAGTTTTCTTGAGAGTGTTACAGGATCAGATATCATGGCCAACCAAGGATCATCAAGTGGAGCTGCTGCTGCTGCTCAGCAACTTGTTCAGTTGGATGCTGCTACGATGAAGATGTTCCAAGCTTTTTCCATGTTTATGCAGCAGCAGCAGAGCACAGAGAGGAAGGAGGTATTAGCAACCAAGGCGTTGCAATCTGTGATGCATCAGATGGACCAGTTCAAGGGTACAGATATTTCCAAGTATGTGCGATACTATGCTAGGGAGATGGAGGTGAACAAGGTACCTGAGAAGGAGATGGTGGAGAACTTTGAACTTGCAGTTGTCCCTGAGATTCGTGGGCGTGTGAAGGAGCTCAAGCAGCAGCAAGGACAGAGTTGGGAGAGCTTTATGCGAGCTTTGAAGGAGGAGTACTACACTGAAGACTCAGAGAGGGTGACCAAGAGAACATTCTTGGAGTGGGTGATGAAGCCTAACAAATGTTTGTCTGTAAATGAGTTGTTAAGGGAGTTTGATCGTCAATATGCTCAGCTTTCTAGGACAGAGAAGCTTACACTAGAGGTTGAGAAGACCGAGCTTTTCCTACAAGCAGCGGACGTGACCATTCAGGAGAAGCTTGAGCTGTTGCTGGAAGACAAGAGTGAGGAGAGAGGATTGAAGACTGATTGGAAGGAGGTTGAAGAGGCTGTCTCTTTGCTGACCAAGAGACAGAGAAGAAGGGACAAGGTGGTGGTAAGTGAAGCAACACCTCTGATAATTCCTGTCAAGCAGTTGCCTACTAAGCCTGCTTTGGTAATTGCTAGAGAGGAAGACTCACCGCTTGATGAGTTGATTAAGGGTATGAAGGAGCTTAAGCTTAAGCTCACTAGGTTAGAAGAGAAGGAGCAGAATGTACAGCCTGCTATGCAGAGACCTCAGGTGAGGGAAGGCTTTGTTCATCGTTGTATAGGATGCGATAGCCTAGACCATGTAAGAAGAGATTGTGGAGAGTTTTCATATGCATTGAGGAAGGATCTTATCTTCTTCAAAGATGGTAAGATCCATTTGAGAGAGACTGGGATGATGCTGGGAACCAACTTTGGCAAGGGTGGTATGAAGAGACTTGTGAATGATATATCAACATCACATGTTGTTTCTCTTGTGAATGCTGCTACATGTGGAGTGAAAGTGGAAATGGAGAGAGAGAAAGGGACTACTGGGTTGTGGTCAGATGTAGTGGGGTCTGTAGCTGGAACAGAGCTAGACAAGGATGTGCTACGAAGGGTTGGCAACTCAATTAGAGAAACTACAGGATGGAATGACCCTGTGGATACTATGTCAGTGCATGCTTATGTTGCAAGAAGTCAGCATGAAGCTCTACTAGAAGAAAAACGCAGGAGGGAGGATGTAGGTGAGGCTTCTACAGCCAAACGACCTGCTACAAGGAGTGAAAGGGCTAGACCAGATGCAAGGTAGGAGACAACACCTACTCGGGAAGAGACTATGGAGGATCTACCGTCTACAACACCAAAGGAGAAGGAGAGAAGCAAGGAGAAGGGTAAGATGTCTGCATACAAACTTCAGTCTGACATTGAGATTGCTACAGACTTGAAGCAGGTGTTAGAGAACCGTATCTTGAATGGAAAAGTTGAGTTTACTTTGGGTGAGATTCTTGGGATTGCAAAGCGTGAGTTCCATGAGGTTATCATAGATATCATCAAGAGGAAACGTCAGATTTTGGGTGAAGCAGCTACGCTTAACGCTCTAGGGACCAAACTGTCGGAGGATGAGGAAGATGAGATTGATGGTTACTGCTCTCAAGTATCAGAGGGAAGATCAGATCAGCACGTGAGGTTTGAAGATGAGGTGGAAGCATCGCAGAAGAGCCATTATTCTCACAACCATTGGGCGAGAGCAACCACAGAGACCTTAGTGAAGTTGGGAGATCTAGAGGAACCTGTGGTGGCATTGATTGATCATGGCTCAGAGATTAATCTGATGTCTAAGGAGCTGTACAAGCGTGGGAGGTGGCCTATAGACACCGACCATGGATGGCTTATCCGTGCTGCCAACAACCAGCGAGGAGAACTCTATGGTGCTTGCCCCAACATCAAGGTAATTATGGGTGACATTAGTGATGTTCAGAATTTCTTTGTGCAAGACATGTCAACCTATCCTATCATTCTAGGGCAGCCTTACATTACTGCTGTTAGAATGGAGACACGAGTTATGGATGACGGTTCAGCCTATGCTATGATACGTAGTAGAGACGGCAAAAGAGCTGTTCAGTTTTTGACCGTTGTTGTAGAACATGAGAGGAATCGTGATAGCTTGAGAGACCGTCCACTGCCAAAGATTACTCAGGAGTTTAGAGAGTCTAAGGGTTTTGGCAGAGTACCATTGAAGAGCGAGACTTCAACGGTACAGTAGAGCTAGGATTCTCGCCTGATCCAGTAGAGCAGGAAGCTTTATCCACTAGCTTCTTAGGATTGACGTCATGTGGATCAGTGTGTTATAGAAAGGTTGAGAATCTGAAGAGGTTGGAGAGGCAACATGTGAAGTATGTACAACAGTCTTTGAGAGATAGTGGAGAGTTAGCCGGAGATGAATATATATCTGGAGTGTTTGAAGAGCAGTATTTGGTAGATACTATAGGGGAGTTGAAATCTATAGTAGAAAGTTCTATAGATGATGTAGATAGAGTGGTGAGAGTGAGCTCCAAGGAGCTTTATGATGTAATTGATAAGTTTATAGATCGGCAAGAGGTGTATGTGGAGATCAAATACAAGTCAGTGGCAAAGAAAGTCAAACCAGTGGCTTTTCCTTTACCACTCGATTACAATCAGAAGATGGAGCAAGCCGCACGAGAACCGACGCTTAGAGGACCGAGAAGAATTGGGCACCAGTTTACAGAAACAACATTGAAGGACCTGAGGATTGGAGGTGATGGATTTCTTACTGAGCAAGAGAAGAAGAGCTTCAGGGAGATGCTATCTAGGCATGGTAAGGCGTTCGCGTTTGAGTCACATGAAGTAGGATGTGTAGATCCAAGTGTAGTTGCACCTATGGTAATCTTTACTATATCGCATGTGTCTTGGGATCTACGTCCTATCCCTGTACCTAGAGCTCATCTACCAAAGCTGATAGACTTGCTCAATGAGAGGATTAGGATGGGTATCTTGGAACCATCTATAGCTCCTTACTCTAGCAGATGGTTTACTGTTCCGAAGAAGAGTGGAGCTTTGAGATTCATTCAAGATATGCAGCCAGTTAACAGGGTGACTATCAGGAATATGGGTATAGGACCTATTGTAGACGAGTTTGCAGAGGCTTTTGCTGGTCGTGCTATCTATTCAATGGGAGACTTATATTCAGGTTACGATCAGTTTCAGTTATCCTCTGAGAGTAGAGACTTGACTACAATGAGGACACCTTTGGGGTTACTAAGAATGTGCACCTTATCACAAGGTGCTACCAATTCTGTAGCACATATGATGAATGGCATGAATAAAGTTTTGAGAGATTTCATTCCTGAAAAGACTATGCCATTCCTTGATGATGTGCCGATCAAAGGGTGTGCTGAGGAGGAGAAGAATGAGGTAATGGATCAGAGGGGGTGCCGTAAGTTTGTTGCAGATCACATAGCCGACTGTGATAAGATATTGAGTCGACTGGAGGAGGTTCATTTGACTTTATCAAGAGCAAAGTCTGTATTTGGAGAACGTGAGGTGTTAATAGTGGGACATCTGTGTGGATCTTATGGTCGGAAACCTTGTCCAAACAAGGTTGATGCCATCCGAAGGATGAAGGAGACATGCGGATCGGTTACTGAGGTGAGAAGGTTTCTAGGTGCATGTGTGTTTTATCATATATGGATTCCACACTTTGCACATGTAGCAGATCCGTTGTACAAGTTGCTGAGGAAGGGGCTGTAACGACCTATGTTACACATAGGAAGTTTGTCAATTAGTAAGGTGTTTAGTTATAACTAAGGGTTGAGAATGTTTATTTGCTGCCAAAGTACTTTTAGGAGGTATCAAGTTAGTCATGACTAGCTAAAAGTTAGTTATGGTTAAACTTAGCTGTACTTTTGGCAGAATTCAGATATTTGCTAAAGAGTGAGCACTACTATCTTGTCATCTTGTCTAAAAGGTAGAAAGGAGGTGGAAAGTATCTCTTATCTCCTTTTTGACTTGATATTAGTGGTTGGATTAAAGTTGTGGACTTTGTGGGCATTAAAAACAAGAAGAGATTCCACATGTTTCCTTTTTAGTGGGTCCTAGTGTAGAGGGGGGGTGGAAATTTGAGATTCCTTGAGAATATTCCAGAATCCTTCTAGAAGTTGTTGACTTTGAAGGAATAAGCCCATGTGAAAAGGTAAAAAGCCCATGTGATCAATGCTTTTACCTTAAGTAATATCTTAGTAAAACCCGGTAAAAGTAGTTACGGCTGAGTTACCGAGGGTACCAAAGTAAAAACCTAGAATGTATAAATAGAGGAGTAGAGAAGAGCTCCTCATCCTTGTTTTCACATTGTCGTAATGACAACTTGAGTAATATAGAGAGTGTGGGACATTTTTAGCATGTGAGAACTTGAGAGACGTCGTTAGAATGGAGGATTTTAGTGGATGAGATTATGGAGATTTTAGTTGATAAGTTTGTGGGTGTATGAATGAGAGTGAACTTAGCATTTTTCCCTTCAAGATTCATGGTGTGCTTCCATCAAAGCCATCAGAGGTGACCCCTGAGTGAGAGACAGGCCCGACAGTTGCAGATTCGTGGATGACGATCGTGGAGGTTAAGAGATCGGGGGGTAGTTGATCGTTAGGACCGCGGAGGGTTTACATTTTTGGTTCCGTTGCCGGGACCTCACTTGAAGGGATCGTTGAACGATGTTTAGAGTTCAGTTCTATATTCGACAAAAGGAGATTATGAGAGAGCACATGGAGAGAACGTTGGGAGGAGAGAGAGCTAACGCGATGTTAGCAACGTTAGAACCTTTCGTGTATCCCGTAGTGATATATGACGCGTTCGAAGTCATTCTTTACATCTTGTTCACTTAGAAAGGGTTTGAGGAGAGTTGAAAGAAGGTGCAACAAGAGTTGTAGAGAAAGGAGGAGAGAAAAGTTATTAGAGGAGAGAAATTTGTGAGTTTAGAAATTCTGCTCTCTGGAAAATTTGTACAGTCGCTGTCAACTTTTCTGTGAATTTTATTTTCCTGTGAAACTTTCCAGTGTTTTAGATTGGCTGATAACCTATCTAAGACAAAAGAAATCATAGGAAAAGCTGGTCTAGAGAGGGAGCAATGAGTTTTCAAAATTGAGGGGGTCTATTCGTGAGAGTTGAGGAATTCTGTTCTCTGGAAAAAGTTTACAGTCAGTGTCAGATTTTCTGTGAATTTTATTTTCCTGAGAAACTTTCCAGTGTTTTAGAGTGGCTGATAAGCTATCCAGGACAAAAGAAATCATGAGAAGATGAGGTCTGAAGAGGGAGAAAGGATTTTTCAAAGTGGAGGGGGTTGACAACCATGAGGGAAGTGAAAATATACAAATTTCAGTTCTCTGAAAATTTGTACAGTCATCACCATCTCTTCTGATTAGGGAAGTTTCTGTTGAAACTTCATGATTTAGTAGCTTGGAGGTTGAGCTACTGGAGACCACAAAAATCTTGGAGAGATCTCTTACCAACTAAGAGAGATACGTTTCGGCATACAAGGAGGTCTTGAAGATACGTCATGGGGAATCCAGTTCGAATGACGAGGTGGAAGAAGAGACGTTTAGGAGTTCGAACAGAGACGGAGAAGCCCAAGTTAAGTATAGATGAGTTACGAACACGCATCTATAGCACTTGGGGTGCCCTCTTTACTCTATACGAAGAAGCTTCCGCGACAATTGGCACAGATTTGAAGAAAGTCGAGTTTAAAGCATCATTCACTATGGAGGCCACGAATGCTCCTGGTGAAATAGAGTTGGATCCTTACAAGAGTGAGTTCAAGATGTCTGTTGTGATGAGTACAAACGAGGGTGAGGAGGATCATATCTTTGATAGTTAATAGTAGATTAGATTTTATTTCGTGTATAGCATGTATAATGCACGATTTCTAATATAAAGCTCGGAAGAGTTAAGAAAGTAATGTAGAATTATTTTCCTCTATGATATTTTGTCCACTTAATGGTTGAGAAGGTGCAACATGAGTGGAAATTCAAAAGATTGGAAAGTTAGACTTAGAAACCTTCCTCAAGGTTTAGATGTCATAGTAAGCGTCGGAGAGAGCTCGAAAGAGATTATCGTTGAGTTTGAGAACCCTAGTACAAAACCTCAAGTAGAATCTCCGAGGAGAAGAGTAGAAACCGACTTGTGGTGTTATTTCTGTAGAGGGTTGGGACATAAAGTAGTGAATTGTCCAACTAGAATCAGAACCGAGAGAGCTAAAGGGAAGCGGGAGTTTACTGATTTAAGTCTTCGAGTGGGTCCATCGTCACCAGCGCCAATTCATCTTCTAGGCGAAGATCCTTGTCCAAGTTGTGGAGTGGGTGATCTATCAAGAGGACACAAGTGCGTCGATGTGGCCGCCCTACTTACGTCAGTAGTCGAGAAGTTGGACGAGACTCAAAGAGCTGAGACGGAGAAGTTGTCGACTTCAAAAGAGGACTCGGTTGAGTTGTGATGGAGATCGTCATTCGAATGGTGGAGAAGGCGGTGATGCGACTCAGACTCATGATTACCTTGGGAGAAGAGATGGCACAAGAGGTGTTGTTACAACCATTTCCTTTCATTTTACCTATGGTAGATTATTCGCGAATGGAATTGGTGATGTTCGTACTCTTTTAGCGAGTAGTTATTGCACGACGATTAGAAGAGTAGAAAGAGTAGTTACAAGATGGGAAAGCTACCCGTGTTTCATGGGAAGGACAATGAAGATGTAGAACCGTTTGTTCGAGACTTCAAAAGGGGTTGCATCGGAAACAACGTGAGAAGGAAGGAAGAATGGGTGTTGTTACTGCCAGAGTTTTTAGAAGATTTTGCTCTTACGTGGTATGAAGATCGAGTGAAGAGCCAGACACCTGGTGCAGTTGAGGACACATGGGAGACGTTGAGTAATGCACTCATCGAAGAATTTCTTCCAGAAGAGAGTTATGAGAAGCTCATGGTGGAGCTTACTCATTTGAAGCAACGTGACGACGAGAAAGTTCGGCAATATGCCGAAAGGGTGGATAAGTTGGAGCAACGGTTTCGGACGGTCCTACGGAAGAGTGGAGACAATGTGGAACTAACGATGGCGGGGATTGGAGCAGTGCTGACCAAGAACTTGGTGGGAGGGTTGAGACCTTCAATTCGAACCCAAGTGAGGTACGAGAAGCCAGCAACCAAAGCGGAGGCGACAAATATGGAAGAGAGTTTGGATGAAGGAGATATCATCCAACCTCATCATGCTGCTCTGGTGTCAACTCCGACTCCTGGTGTAGCCACAACGATCGCACCTGCACCATCACAATTGGTGATTGCTTCAACGTCAGCTCCTACTCCAACGGTGGTGCCAAGACCGTTTGTCCCAACAACGATGTCTACTGCCACCTCTGATTTTCATGCCGAGCTGAAGAGCATCACTGACACTCTTGCGGATCTCAAGATAAACGTGGTACAGTTACGAGAATGGAGGAACAAAGGTGGAGGAGGAGGTCAAAGAGGTTACGACAACAATCCCAACCGAGGAAATCAAGGTAACTTTGGAGGCAACCAAGGTAACTTTGGAGGAATCACTTGTTGGACGTGTGGAGGTTCTCATTTTCAGCGAAATTGTCCTAACAACGGAGCAAGAAGTGCCGAAGCTGTCAGAATGAATGTGGGTGGAGGAAATCCATCACAAGGACGAGACAAGGGGGTGGCTACTATCGATGTCGTGCGAGATCCCATCTACGAGAAAGGAGAGAGTTCAAACTCTTCTCATGCACCGGTGGAGCTTTTAGCTCAAGAAAGGAAAAGAACTCGATTTTCTGATGAACCGGTTTTCATGGAGGAATCAGCTAGTAGAAGCACTCGTTCGAGTAATGTTTCGAGTACACCAAGGGAGCCAAGAAGGAAGCTAGGGATGGCGGATTTCACCATTTCATCTTCCCAAGCGGGATATGATGTGGTTGAAGATGTGGGTGCTCAGAAAGCCAACATCACTGTTGGACAACTGATCGCACTTAATCCCAGCTTACGAAGGGAACTCAGAGGAGGACTGAGTTCTAAGAGAAGCAAGAAGAAGAAACCCAAGAGCAAGACGTCAAAGTCTGTGGGAGTTGGTGTGGTGGATGTGCATGCTTCAGAGGTATGCACTAGGGCTTCAAAGATTGAAGTCCGGTTGAATGGTCACTACGTCTCTGACGTATTGGTGGATGGAGGGTCGGCTGTAAACGCCATATCGGAGAGATTGATGAAGAAGTTGGGGATGGAACCAACTCGCCCGGCTAGCATTGTCGTGGGGATGGCTAACAAGCAACGGGTAAGACCTCTTGGCGTGTTAGAGAAGGTGGTCGTGTCTGTGATGGGAGTTCAAACATTGATGTCCTTTCAAGTGTTAAAGGACTCTAGTTATGATTTGCTCCTAGGTAGGCCTTGGTTGAGAGCTGTGCGCACCACGGATAGGTGGCACAAGGGATACTTACGGATTGGGCCTAGAGATCATAGAGTGATAGTTCCTCTCTCGGGTGTTGGAGTTGTGACTTCTGACTCTGATAGACCCACTAGTGACTACTGGGAATCTGATACGGAGGACGATCAGAGTGTCTCAGAAGTAGATACCGGCGATTCTTACGATCAAGAATCCTCGTCTGAGGACGAAGGATTTGGTCGAGATGAATCATTACATCAGCTTAGTGCTATTGACTTGTTGCCTCGACCAGCAGTGGAGAAAGATCCTGACAAAGAAGAGTTGAGTGAGGCAGAGATTGTGAGAAGACTCTCTACCTTGAAGTTTGGTATCAATGTCACTCAAGAGGAGAAAAGTAGATTCCTAGATATATTTCGAAAATATATCCATGTGTTTGCTTTCAGCTACAAGGATTTGAAGGAGGTGACTCTCGAGACTCATCGAATCGAATTGGAGGAGCACGCAAGACCAGTTCGACAGAAGCAGAGAAGGGTCAATCCCACAACGGCAATGATGGTCAAGGAGGAGATAGACAAGTTGAAGGAGGCGAGTTTCATCTATGAGGTGGAGAACTCAGAATGGGTTTCACCCATTGTGATTGTCAAGAAGAAGAATGGTAAGCTGCGAGTGTGCATAGACTATAAGAAGCTGAATGCAGTTACCAAGAAGGACTATTATCCTCTACCATTTATAGATGAGATTTTGGAGGAAGTTGCCGGTCATGAGTGGTACAGCTTTGGTGATGGTTATAGTGGATACAACCAGATCAAGATAGCACAGGAGTACCAGCAGTTGACTACTTTCACTACTCCTTGGGGAACATTTGCATTTCGAGTGATGCCATTCGGACTGTGTAATGCTCCGGCCACGTTTCAGAGGTTCATGAACAAGGTGTTCGAACCATTCATAGGAAAGTTTGTTCGTGATTTCATGATGATTTCTGTGTGTACGGAAGAAAGGAGGACCACTTTGATCATGTGATCAAAGTTCTGCAGCGGTTGGAGCAAGCTAACGCTTCTCTGAATCCAGAGAAGTGCATCTTTGGCTGCGAAGAAGGTCTGCTGTTAGGGCACATCATTTCCAAGAATGGGATTGCGGTAGATCCTGAAAAGGTGAAGAAGATTGTGGATCTTCCATTTCCGATCAACTTGACAAAGTTGAGGCAGTTTCTTGGCATGGTTGGATATTATCGTAGGTTTGTCTTTTCCTTCTCAAACAAAGCAATAGCTTTGACTATGTACATGAAGAAGGGAGTTGATTTTGACTTGATAGTGCATGATCAGAAGGCAAAGGAAGCATTTGAGGAGCTGAAAAAGGCATTGGTGACAGCTCCTATACTTGCTAAACCTGAGTGGAGTAAAGCATTTATTCTGTATACGGATGCCTCCAATGTAGCAATCGGATGTACATTAAGTCAGCTAGATGGAGATGGGCATGATCATCCTATAGCTTATGCTAGTAGGCAGATGGTTCCAGCGGAGAAGAATTACTCCGTGACTGAACGAGAAGGATTAGCGGTGATCTTTGGATTGAAGAAATTCCGACATTACTTGCTAGGAGGGAAATTTTCCATAGTCACAGATCACAAGGCTTTAAAGTATATCTTTAATAAGCCTAATGCCGAAGGTCGTATTGCTCGTTGGAAGATCCTTCTAACAGAATACGATTATGTGATCGAAGATAGACCAGGGAAAAAGCATGCGAATGCTGATCTTTTGTCGAGGGCTTATGATGATGAGGGAGAAGAACCATTTGACGATTCGTTTCCAGACGAGCATCTGATGACCATCACAAGCATTGAGGAGATACCGGACGAGTATAAGGAAATCTGGAGTTTCCTTGCAGATGGCTCTTTTCCGGAAGGTATGCATACCCGAGAACGTAACGCGTTGATCAAGAGATGCAAACCTTACACCATGGTGGAGGGAATTCTATTTCATCAAGGAGCAGATGGCTTACTAAGGAGAGCAGTTGGTCAGAAGGAGGCGTTCAAGCTGATGCACGAGTTTCACGATGGCACTGTTTGCGGAGGTCACTTTGCTGGTAAGATAACAGCTTTCAAGATTTTGGATGCGGGTTATCACTGGAGAGGGATTTTCAAGGAGTGTTTAGACTATTGCAAAACTTGCGATGTATGTCAAGCATTTGCTCTGAAGTCTACTAGAACACCTCCGTTAAGATCAATTCCAATATTAGGACCATTTGAGAAGTGGGGTATTGACTTTGTAGGTCCTCTCAATAAGACACCTCGAGGAAATAGATACATTGTAGTCGCCACTGACTATTGTACCAAGTGGGTAGAGGCTAGACCTTTGAGAGAGACCAATGAAACAGAAGTCGGTAGATTCTTATGGGAGAGGATCATCACCAGATTTGGATGTCCGTTAGAGTTGGTCTCGGATAGAGGAGGAGAGTTTGTAGGGAGCATGACTACTGCTATGCTACAACACTTTTCTATCAAGGCACGAGTAACGACCTCATACAAGCCAAATGCTAATGGTCTTGCGGAGAAGACCAATCTTACACTTTGTATGATGCTCGCCAAAGATGCTGGTGTTGAGACTGCGAAACATACTTGGGATAAGAGGCTACATGCCATCTTATGGGAGTACCGAACGACAACAAAGACTTCTACTGGGTACTCTCCATTTCGACTGGTTTATGGAGTGGAGTCCAAGTTGCCCATCCAATTCGAATTGGATACTTTTCAAACTATTCAACGAAAGTTGAAGAGGTCGAGAGGAGAAGACGTGGTCAGATCAAGAAGGGAGCAACTCATGGAGTTGGAAGAGACCCGAGCGATAGCGATGATCCGGATGGAACGAGCTCAAGCGTATCAAAAGAAGAGTTACGACAAAAGGTTGGGCAAGAGGGAGGTAAAACCTTTTCAAGTCGGAGATTGGGTTATGTTGTATGATGCTATCAGATTCAAGAGGGCTAGGAAGAAGTTTCTTCCGAGATATTTTGGTCCTTTTGTTGTAGATAAGGTGTGGAGCAACTTCACATATGACCTTCAGGAGCTGGGAGGAAGGAGATTCGATCGGGTAAATCATGACAAGTTGAAGTTGTTTCATCAACGAAAGTTCTCTCTTCACTCCGAGGACGGAGCGAAAATTTAGTCCGGGGGTAAAATGTAACGACCTATGTTACACATAGGAAGTTTGTCAATTAGTAAGGTGTTTAGTTATAACTAAGGGTTGAGAATGTTTATTTGCTGCCAAAGTACTTTTAGGAGGTATCAAGTTAGTCATGACTAGCTAAAAGTTAGTTATGGTTAAACTTAGCTGTACTTTTGGCAGAATTCAGATATTTGCTAAAGAGTGAGCACTACTATCTTGTCATCTTGTCTAAAAGGTAGAAAGGAGGTGGAAAGTATCTCTTATCTCCTTTTTGACTTGATATTAGTGGTTGGATTAAAGTTGTGGACTTTGTGGGCATTAAAAACAAGAAGAGATTCCACATGTTTCCTTTTTAGTGGGTCCTAGTGTAGAGGGGGGGTGGAAATTTGAGATTCCTTGAGAATATTCCAGAATCCTTCTAGAAGTTGTTGACTTTGAAGGAATAAGCCCATGTGAAAAGGTAAAAAGCCCATGTGATCAATGCTTTTACCTTAAGTAATATCTTAGTAAAACCCGGTAAAAGTAGTTACGGCTGAGTTACCGAGGGTACCAAAGTAAAAACCTAGAATGTATAAATAGAGGAGTAGAGAAGAGCTCCTCATCCTTGTTTTCACATTGTCGTAATGACAACTTGAGTAATATAGAGAGTGTGGGACATTTTTAGCATGTGAGAACTTGAGAGACGTCGTTAGAATGGAGGATTTTAGTGGATGAGATTATGGAGATTTTAGTTGATAAGTTTGTGGGTGTATGAATGAGAGTGAACTTAGCATTTTTCCCTTCAAGATTCATGGTGTGCTTCCATCAAAGCCATCAGAGGTGACCCCTGAGTGAGAGACAGGCCCGACAGTTGCAGATTCGTGGATGACGATCGTGGAGGTTAAGAGATCGGGGGGTAGTTGATCGTTAGGACCGCGGAGGGTTTACAGGGCAGAGATTTCAGTGGCAAGAGGAGCAAAGCGAGTCTATGAAGAAGTTGAAGGATCTGTTGTCTTCACCACCAACTCTACGGAAGGTAACATATGAGTTGGGCAGACCTGTTATCCTTACTGTTGATACTAGTCCTATTGACATTGGGTGGGCTATAGGACAAGATGATAAGGATGGAAATAGATATGTGGTGCGTTTTGGTGCTAAGGTCTTAAGTTCACGGCAGAGAGACTACCCTCAGGTCAAGAGAGAGCTATGGGGAGTAGTTACTGCGATGAAGAGTGATAAGGAATACTTGATAGGAGCACCTGTGGTTGTGGAGACAGATTGCTTACCTCTCTTGGGAATGATCACTAGCTGTACAACTCCAGATATTGCTATGTTGAGGTGGATAGCATATATCAAGTCCTTGAACCCAGAGTTTAGACATATTGCAGGAAAAGACAATCCTGTGGCAGATATGTTATCAAGGGCTAGATATTACGATGAGAAAGAAATGATAGATGATCAGGAGGATGTGGGAACAGAGTTCTATTCTAGTGCTCTTGCTAGAAGAGATAGAAGCTGTTTTGCAGCCTCGTTGGAGTTTTTTGAGGAAACTATGTATGATGGCGAGTGGTTGGATCTTGGACGCTATTTGAGTTCACTGGAAAGGCAAGAAGGCTGGTCTGATGTAGATTTCAAGAGGATCCGTAGAATAGCTTATGGTTACTTTTTACATGGAGGACATCTATGGAAGCGTCCTAAGCTACAAGGAGGTATACCGCAACGGGTGGTATGTGACTTGGAATTGCAGCAGCAGCTGATCAAGGAGTTTCATGAGAGTCTATGGGCCGGTCATAGAGGAGTTTGGGCTACATTTGCCAAGATGAAGGAGAAGTATTGGTGGAAGGGTATGTATAAGGATGTAGTACAGTTTGTTTCATCCTGTATACCTTGCCAGATGTATTCCAATGTACGTCATCGTGATGGATTGCATCCTACTTATCCTTTAGCCATTCATTACAAATGGGTAGTGGATCTGGTAACTATGCCATTTGGGCTTGGACAAATGAGGTATCTAGTCTTGGCTAGAGAAGATCTCTCTAACCAAGTTGAAGGCCGTGCCTTGAGGACGAAGACCACTGCTAGTGTCTGCCGCTTTCTACTTGAAGATGTTATTTGTAGATATGGGTGTGTGGGAAAGATCACTGCAGATAGGGGTGAGCTGGATTCACAAGAAGCAGTTGAGTTCTTCAAGCGATTGGGAATCAAGTTGGCGTTAACCACTGCTTACAATCCTGAAGGGAATGGCAAGAGCGAACGAGGTCATCCGCCAATCATCAAAGCTTTGGTAAAAGCTTGCAAGGGTAAGATCCGTGAATGGCCTAGACTGCTATCATTTGCTTTGTGGGCAGATCGTACAACTCATAGTACCGTTACAGGTTACATGCCAGCAGAGTTGATACTAGGGCAAAACCTGTGATGCCGATTGAGGAGGTTGTGCCTACTTGGAATGTTTTGCCATGGGAAGATGGTAGAAGTACGGAGGATCTTCTTGCATTAAGGATCCAGCAGTTAGAACGAAGACATGAGGATGTTGCCAAAGCTGTGGAAAGGGTGAAGACTGCTAGAGAGAGAAACAAAGGCAGATTTGATAGAACGCATAGATTACGACCCAAACCAGTTAAAGAAGGTGATTGGGTGTTAGTCTATGATAGTAGTCTTGATAATCAGCATAGCACCATCAGAAAGTTTTCCAAGAGATGGTTCGGACCTTATGTGGTGTTAGAAGTTCATGATAATGTCACATACTCCTTGAGAGAGTTAGATGGTGCAGTGCTCAAGATACCAGTCGCAGGAAAGAGAATCAAGCTCTTTAGAAGGAGAGGGGAGGATCGGAACGTTGCAGAGTTTACAAAGGATGAAGCTGAAGACTCAATGCAGGTTGAAGATGAGTTTGAAGCCGAAGCTGAAGAGTCTTGATCTGGATGGCACATACCGGAGGATGTGCAGGTTCAGAGAGGTGGATGTCGCGCTACTTGGCGGCTACAGTTATATTTCTACTCCGACGCTTGAGTTTAGTAGTTCTAGAAGTTAGCTCTTATTACTTCTAGTCGTTTATGTATATGTTTGACACCTTTGCATACGGTGTTAACACTATTTTGAGTCTTAGTAGGTTGATTACCATGTTGATAGGGCTTAAGCTCATGGGTTGTATTTGCGTGTCGCCCATGCACGCTTTCTAGCTGATTTAAGTTATTTTTCGGGGTTGCGTGTCGTTTTAAGTAATTTAAGTTTTATGCTGGCACTCTAGGGGGCTTGACGTGGTAGCCTATGAGTAAAACTGAGTTGCCACGTGGTTTAGGGTACTAAAGAACAACCAAGTGGAGCTATGAACTCCCATTGGTCCGTTTTTGTCTTTTGTTAAACTCTAAATTTAGAAACAGAGCTCTAGAGTGGAGTTCGAGCATTTGGTGAGGGATCTTCGAAATCTGAGAGCACAGGGAGAGAGGGCTCGTCATGCCAAGCACTTCCAGTGAAAATTTTGATCGATTTGAGTCAATAAAGACGGAGTTATGAGCAATTGAAGTTCGAATTGTGCTAGAATTGAATCACTTTTGTTGGATTTAGGGTTTTCAGTGTCACTCGCAGCAGATTTGAGGAAATTGCTTCAAAACTTCGAGGTTGTGTTCTCTTCCAGCAGGGCTACGATTTCACAAAAATTTTCATATCGATTGAGCAATTGAGTAATTCAGGGCGGCCTTTGAAGCTGAGGGGGTCTGAAAAGCTCTTAATCTAGAGCAGCGACTTCAGAGGAGGAGATCTGCAGTTCTGTGTACATTCAGGAGTCTCAACTTCACAGGGATGTTCAGCACCCTGTAGACTGCAAATCCTGTAAGAAACTTCGAAATTGATCGAGCCAAACTCCTGTTATAGGTTGAAATAGCCAGCTAGGTACCAGAAATTGCCGTAGTTTTCTTGCTCAAAACTTTTCTGTTCATATCTCCGTGTCAGAATTTGATCTCAGGCTGAAATTTCGTCTGTGAGTTCAGTAGTACCTCATTTGCATGCAGGGGAAGTTTAGAGGTCTAAACCTTCATAGTTTTCCTCTCCGTGAGTGTCAAAGTTCACCGCCGAATCCTATTACTGCCAGCTAGACCTGAATTTCGCCTTCTGGGTATATTACTAGATCTTACACATCTGTGTGAGTGTTTATAGCCCTATTGTGACCTGAAAGCCAACCTCTTGAGTGAACAACCACAGCCAGAAGCCCGGCGTTTTCCTAGGTAGACGGATTACACTCCAACAACGGAAGGCGTACAGCTACCTTCTACGTGAAGGTTATCTGTGGAAACGTCCGAAGAGAAGAGACGGGATGCTTGCTAGAGTGGTGGATGATCAACCGACGAAGCTGAACCTGCTGAAAGAGTTTCATGACACCTTGTGGGCTGGACACCGTGGAGTATGGGCTACTTACACGAAGATGAAGGAGCGTTATTGGTGGAAGGGTTTGTATCAAGACGTGGTGGACTTTGTTGGGTCGTGTCTACACTGCCAGTTCTACTCTAAGGTCCGTTACAGAGATGGACTTGTACCTACCTATCCATCTAGTATTCATTTTCAGTGGGTTCTTGATCTTGTGATGATGCCACCGGGGTTATGGGGGATGCGTTACTTGGTGTTGGCTCGAGAGGATCTCTCCAACTATGTGGAGGGACGAGCACTACGGACGAAGACTACAGAGAATATCTGCAGGTTCGTGCTTGAAGATATCATCTGTCATTATGGATCGGTTGGGAGATTAAGTGCAAATAGAGGAGAGTTGAGAGGCGCTGAAGTGAAGGAGTTTTTTGCTCGTTATGGAGTAAAGCTTCGACTTACTACTGCTATGAATCCAGAGGGCATTGGTAAGAGCGAACGAGGACACCCTTCTATTGTTCACGCTTTAGTGAAAGCATGTGATGGTAGGCCTAGAGAATGGCCGAGACTACTTCCGTTTGCTTTGTGGGCTGATAGGACTACACACTGTACTACGACTGACTATATGCCAGTTGAGCTTATGTTGGGTCAGAAACCGATCATGCCTGCTGAAGAGTACTTTCCTACGTGGGCTACGCTACCGTGGGAAGATGGTATAGATCGTGCTTCACTCCTAAATTTACGTATAAGGCAGTTGGAGCGAAGGGAGGAGGATCTTGCTGATGCGCAGGAGAGGCTGAAGGTGGCTCGAGTCAGAAACAAGGAACGTTTTGACAAGACTCACCGACTACGACCGAAGCCAATACGTGTTGGTGACTGGGTTCTGGTATATGATAGCACGTTGGAGAATCAGCATTCTACACTCCGTAAGTTCTCTCGAAGATGGTTCGGGCCTTATGTTGTGCTAGATGTGTATGAGAATACCACCTATAGCTTGCGTGAGTTGGATGGTACTCTTTTGAAGCTATCTGTGGCTGGCAAACATGTGAAATTGTTCAAGAGACGCGGAGGGTCAGTTGAGTTATTCAACTTTCTGGTGTCAGAGCAGAGGACAACAAGAGACGAAGATGTCCCTGTGTCTGAAGAGACTGAGGCGGAGGAGAGCGATGATGATGAAGATCAAACAGAAGACTGAGGAGATTGGCACATACCGGAGGATGTGCAGGTTTGGAGGGGGTGGATGTCGTGATGTGAATCATTTCACATAGTAAATGATTCACTTATCTGTCACGCATTAGTCTCTCTGAGTGAAGTTTTAGGAAGATGTTATATGTTTTGAGTCTTAGTAGGTTGATTACTATGTTGATAGGGCTTAAGCTCATGGGTTGTATTTGCGTGTCACCCATGCACGCTTTCTAGCTGATTTAAGTTATTTTTCGGGGCTGCGTGTCGTTTTAGGTAGTTTAAGTTTTACGCTGGCACTCTAGGGGGCTTCACGTGGTAGCCTATGAGTGTAGATAAGTTACCACATGGTTTAAGGCACAAAATGACAACCAAATGGAGCTATGAATTCTCATTGGTTCATTTTTGTCTTTTATGTAACTCTAAATTTAGAAACAGAGGTCTAAAGGGGATTTCGAGCAATTTGTGAAGGCACTTCGAAATCTGAGAGCATAGGGAGATAGAGCTTGTGGAGCCAAGCACTGTCAGCAAAAAGTTTGATCGATTTGAGGCAATAAACAAGGAGTTATGGCTGATTGAAGTTCAATTTGTGTCAGAATTGTAGCACTTCTGTTCAATTTGGGGTTTTGAGTGTCATTTGCAGCAGAATCGAGGAAATCGCTTCAAAACTTCGTGGCTGTGTTCACTGTCAGCAGGGCTACGACTGTCTTCAAATTTTCATGTCATTTGAGTCAGTGAGTAATTCAGGGCGACCGCTGAAGTAGAGGGGGTCCGAAAAGCTCTCAATCTGGAGCAGTAACTTCAGAGAGTGAGATCTGGAGTTCTGTGTGGAATCAGGAGGCCCAACTTCACAGGAGTGTTCATCGAGCTGTGTACTGCAAATCCTGTAAGAATTTCCCAAAGTGATCGAGCCAATTCCTTGTTATAGGTCGAAATAGCTGTCTGGGTACCAGAAACTGCCGTAATTTCTCTACTCAGAAAGTTTCTGCTCATATCTTAGTGCTCTGAATTGATCTGAAGCTGAAATTTCGTATGTGTATCCAGTAGAACCTTGTTTACATGTAGGAGGAGTTCTGAAGTCTGAACCTTCACATATTTCTCAATCCTGAGTGTCAAAGTTCGCCATCTGATCTTATCATTGCTAGTTAAGCCTGAACTTTGCTTCCTGAACTTATCAGAAGAGCCTGGAGACTTATATGAGTGTTTTCAGTATCACCTTGAGACCTGAAGCCTATCCTGTGAGTAAACCAGCCATAGTCTGAAGCTCAACGCTTTCCTGAGTAGATTGAACACAGCCTTCAAGCTCATATCACAGCCAGAAGGTTCGCCCTTCCTAGGAAGACTCTCAACCCGACAACGTGGAGCCTTATCTTTTGACACGATAAGGTCCAGTGGCTCCTCAACACCAAACACGTATGATAAGGATATGTGGTGGTTTCACATCCTAGCCAATCCACAACACGACAGCGTGTTTATCTCTTTCTTGTCTCTGTTTAGCACACTCCATCTCCACAGCCAGGAACCTCGCATTTTCCTAGACATCCTTCACGCAAAATCCGACACGATAACAGACTGCACTCCGAGTCGTTGTCGCAGATGTCTCAATCTGCGCCACACCAGTCATGAAGTCGAAGTCAACTCCTTCTCCTCCATAAGATGTGGAAGTCTTTGTTCCATCAGATCTCCACTGAGCCATAGTCATACTAGCTATCCTCTGCTTCAACTTCTCAATCCGAGCAGCCATACTTGCTTTTGATGTCGTAGTAGGCGGTGGATCAATTGGTCCTCTCTCAGGTGCTAGACCTCTACCTCCAGTTCGACCACCATGGCCTCCCTAAGCTCCTCCGCCTCGTCCACGATCAACCTTTCCTTGTCGTAGTTCAGGATGGAGATCAAAACAACGGTCACTATTGTGAACTGATCATCCGCAACACTCACACTGCCTAGGCATCGCTTGAGACGTCTCAAACGTCTCATAACCACCCTTCCTCTATGGATAGTCTTTTTGCTGATGATGACTATCACAAGTCCACCAAGGACCCACTTGTTGCTGACTAGAGAAGGACGGCATGGGCTTCTGTCCACTAGATCCTCCAACACCTCCTTGAGATCGTGACTGCTCCGCACGATCTTTACCACCACCACCACCACGCTGTTGCGTAGCCTGTGATCCTCCAGAAGAGGTGGTCGCTCCATGTGGTGTCTCCTTGCTGAACCCAACAATCACCATCCTCTCCTCCACCATGTTGAGCTCAATCCGCTCAGCTAGACCAACGTCGGACTGATGTGTCTAAGGAGAATTGCATCCCTAACTCTCCTACGCAGCTCTCGGTCTAGTTCTCATACCATAACTAGACTGCTTGTGCTTTTGTCACCCCTTGGGTAACGCTGATCAGCCGCCTCATGCGAGTAAAACGTCTCGCGTAGGCTCTTTCCAGTTTCAAGTTCCAAAATGACTTGCCATTCGTGGGCCCCAGAAAATACTCTCCCGCACAAAAAAAAGTCCCCATAAAAAGCATTCACAATGTCTGTAGGTGAAATATGCAAGCAACCACACATAGGATATAGTCTTGTGTTTCAAAGAAACACAAAGGATGAAAAAAAATAATATATTATTATTACTTCCCTGCTATTCTTTACAACAGCTTAATTTTACTTTATTATCAAACCCTTTCAAGACATCCAAACTGTAAATTGTCTTGACAGGAGTAAGAAACCACAGGTAACATCAATCGACGTCTGCATGCATAAAGTGAAATATTTTCAAAAGTCCCAATTTTAGAGAAAGGGAGAATTTAGTCCGTGGGCTTTCACTCTTTAAATTATAACTTTTGAAAAAATATTATTATTTTCTCTACTTAATACATAAAAATTTTATCTCGTAAAGTAGTTTTGTCTAAAGATAAAGAAACTTTCGTCTGAAATAAACTGTTACCAGTAAATAACTTGAGCAAATATTTTAAGTCTTCCTTTTTCTGCTCCGTGCTTGCGTGGATCACTTTGGATGCATATGCATTTGTGGTGCATGAAGATGGACACGACAGTATGTTCATTAATTTATTAATCATTTGATTTGTTATCGTAAAGAATAACAAATCAACAATAATTTGATATCATATCTCGTTCAGATAGTTTCGGAAACACGTGCTTGTGCGTTGTGCTTACGGATTACATCTGGATCGGGTCATAACTCTTGGTTTGTCTATCATTTAATATCTGGAAAAAGATCAATACCAAAATAATCACATATAAAATGTAAATATATACACTAACAATAAACTCTAAGTTGATAATTTTTCTATAAAATAAATAGTTCTTTTTAGAAAAGCGCGAGACATCTATTTCGCCACCTCTCTTGTACACGTTCTTGCCGCAGTGGGCTTGGGATGCATATTCTTTAGACTTTACCTTAGCAGTTTTCTGTTTTCGAACATGCTACACGGATATCTCATTTCACCATTTTCAAGAAGGGAAGAGCACAAATTGGTGAATGGGTAAATCGGTTCCTCGCACCCTTTTCTTCACTGTCTCTCATCTTCGTTCACTTTCTGTGGTCGGATGCGGTAACCGGCATAGCATGTACATCTTCCAGTCAGGACGACTGCCACGGCAGTCTCCCTTTGCGGCAACACCAAGACGGTGACCACGTACTACTTGACCTACATTTCTCCATATCCGTCGGTGGCTCCTCGGAAGCGTATATCCCGGCGGATCATACTCTCCGCGACGGAGATACACAGATACAGACTATCTTCCTCATCCGATGCCAGGTGGATAAGTGAGTCAGTCGTTTTGTTAATTTTCAATACAAGGGCGACGGTACACCCATGAATTTATTAGTGTAGAAAGGGGCTAAACCAGACAGTACATGACGTGTCATGTACTGTATGGATATTGCCTGCGCCTGACTCATATGTGCTCGCGGCTGTCGGTTGCCAATGTCGGCGACACTCGCCTGGCGGCTCAAAGTAAGAAGTAATCGTGAAACCAGAACCCTTCAGCTGATGCTCATATTTAGCGCTGTACGCCGTATTTGCCCCATTTTTGTACACAGAAATTTACTTCACTTCACCCTTCATACGTTTGTGGGACTTGACCTTGCCCCTGAATGGCAATCGTTGGTCCATCGTGTCAAAATGTCCCTTCATTTGAATATGAGAAGTGAATTTCAGCAGCAAATATATGTAAGAAAAATATTTTTGTAGCATATTATCCATCTTTGCAGTTTCTTTATTTCTTTTAACGTCTTTTCATGGTGATAAATCTGATAAATCTGATAAACCTGATATTTCCAGTCAAAGGTGAAATCAAGTAATACAAAGTTAAGAAAAGTGAGATAAAACCTTACAAACGTATTATGGGTGGAATCAAGTAAATCTCTGCAAAATACAACCTGTTTCTACGATCTTGGAATTACCCTAGTATCAAGGCATTTCACTCCTATAATAATAATTATAAAATTGAAAAAATTAGGAATTTATTAGATGATTGCAGATGAAAGAGAGAAATGAGTTGATAGAATCAAAAAAATAAGATTTTTTATCATGAAATTCTCTTGTCATATATGCTTCACTGTTATTATTCATTAACTTCGTATGGTGAGAATAAAAAAAACCATAAAATATATATGAGCAAAACCTCAAGGGCATCATAATTAATGTTTCATTCAAAAACTGAGCGAATTATCTTGACACTACAGTACATCAGGTCGGATGCAATACGGGTGGAAGGAACTACCCGACATTCAAATCTCCACACTTCATTTTTTGAGCTAATCTTTTTTCTTTAGAATCAGGTTCACCGCACCACAACTTTTAGTTTTCTTATAAGCATGGAACTTGGAAGCTTGTTCTATAGAAGTTATCAAAAATCCTAACATGTCTTTGAAGGTACTCTCTTAGGATTTTCTGGTCTGGTGGTCTCACCATGTAGTGATGATAAATAAAGCGTTATGACCACTGAAGTTCTCTTAAGAGTAGTGGTTCTTTCGTGTTCATTATGACCGAGCAGCTAGCTAGTTTATCTCAGGCTTCCCGCGAACTACCTTTTAAACGCGCGCTGTTGAAAAAAAGTGATTTTTTTACTTGTGATGCATAGTGGTCCGAGCTTACAAGCTTCTTACAAGCTTTATATTCAAACTACTAGGTGTGTAGCGGGATTTACAACTACATTGTTGCCGTGATCTTTTTTGGAAATCTAGTTGTAACCAGTTTAAGACACACAAGACCTTAAAGACTTCCTTTACTTTAGAGTCCGAAACTCTTTCTTTACTCCTCTAAAATCTTCCTTAGAATACAAAATGCTTTGTCTTTAGCTCTTCTTATCTCACTCGCTTCCCCTAAACTCTCTGGTAGTCTCAACTCCCTAAGGAGTGTATGTAATGCACCACCTGAATCCTCGAGACACCGTAAGTACACACGTAATCAAGAAATAACCTAATGATATTCCTCTTGAACTGTTGTCTAGGTGAGAATCTCTTGGGAAGGACAAAACGCTTTGGCTATGGTTGGTATCAGAAGATCAAAGTAAATGTCAAGAATCTTGCAGAAATTGATGGACAATGTAAGTTTTTTGTGAATCTATAGGCGTATGATCTTCTCTTCTATCATACTCTGTCTCGATAGAACGTCCAAAGTGAAGTTGTGCATAAAACTTGAAACATGACTTTTTCATTTTGTAAGTCTCTATCACTTCAGTCATCAATCTCTAACCATCCACTTTTCCTCAAACTTCATAAACGTCTCATCCATCTAGCAGTAAACAATGAACTTCATTGTTTACTGCTAGATAGATAATTGAAGTTCATTTGGAACTGTAAAATATGCTCCAAAAAGTTTTACTTGGACCCAAACTCCCGATCAGTCATCATATATGATACTCAAAATTCAAAAAGAATGCTTCTGTGGTGTCGTAAAACGAGAGTTTTGCCTCATGAAAAGGTGAACCTCATGGCTATAATCAACAAGAGAATTTTGTGTAATCTTGCCAAAAATATTCTTAACTTCTCATAAGATTCCAAAGCTCATCCATGCGGAATTTCTGAAATTCTCTTTAATGCCTTGATTTCTCTTGTACATCATGTAATTCCCCTTCGCTTGTCTCCTCCTACTCATATCAGACTCCTCTATAACACATGACACCTATTCTTTACAACACATTTTCTTCTATCTAATATTGTCTACTAAGGTAATTTGAAAACATCAATACAAGGAAGAATTCACTAGCTTCGTGTTACTTGAAATCAGATCCGAACTATAGCTTAGGAAGTGCGGTTCTCGGCACAAAAAAACAATTCAATCCAACGGACCTCATATGACGAAGTTATACGATTTACAAATTTCCAAGATCTAATACTAATGCTTCACTTCCAATTGCTGATATGTTTTTGACTAAGAAACCATTATGTAATATCTTAAAAAATATATTAAATGATTCTTTATATTGCAGTAGTTAGAAGGGAACAAAATTTATATCTAAGTATTGTAACATGGATTATAACTTGATCTAGAATCCAAAGTGATCCCATGGAATCCAGAGCAAAACCCAACCTCTGGATAAAATTCAGAGCAAACGCAACCTCTAGAAAACAAGTTCAGAGTGAAACCAACGTCTGGAAACTTTTGGAGCTAAATTTGCTATGAAGAAAGATTCCTCTTTCAGAGTGACCAAAGTTGCAATTGTTTGGTTCACTCTAGACAAGCAAAGCGGACTACTTGAAAATTCACTCTGGCTTTAAAAAGCAAAGAAAGTGAGTTAGAATTCACTCAAGGTATAAGAATTGATCTTAAAATTTCTAATTTAAGTGAGAATTCTACAATCCATTCTTTTAAATTAGCGGTTCTTGTTCTGGTTATTCGATTATTTGCTCATTTAAAATGATTCACATGAGAATTATTTATTGGATTTCATGCAAAATTTCTATCACTATTCCATCTCCGGGTTTCTAACATGTCAACATGTAGAAATATATGTATTATGTGTAGCAGTATGAGGATACATAAAATTTCTGCCGGTCATGTAATGACAGATCATCTCATTTGCAGACTAATATTCCACACCTCTACATAGTTATCCACATTAATTCCGAGAAAGTTATCTATATGTTATCTCAGTTTAAAATATCGAGGGACACATCCGCTTGTTTTGCTGTTTTCTATTGATCCACGTGGTACTTATTTCATGTATTTTACTCAAACATTTTACCACTATTCAGTCTAACGATGTTGAACACGTATATTAGTATAAATGTAAGTATTATGAGTATTATTACAGAGATCATCTAGTGACACATCTTGTCATCTACAAGTGAATATTGTGCACGTGTACATATTTATCCATATTAAATCAGAGAAAGTTATTTGTATGTTATCTCAACTTAAATGTTCATTTTCTAAGAAAACATACTGGAGTTTGGAATCATATAGACTAATCAACGGAGGACATGTCTGTTTGTTTGGCTGTTTCTTACTAATCCATGTGATAATTATTTCTCATATTTTACTGTAGCATTTTATCACTATTCAATCTAGGGATGTGGAACAAGTATAAATATAATTGTAATGATTATCTTTGTAACGATTTCTGAAAATGTTGTTGAAGCGACAGGTGGTCTCTTGAGAAACATATAGGAGTCTGGTGTCGTATAGTCTAATCATCGGAAGACACGTCCACTTGTTTTGCTGTTCTTTATTGGTCTACATGGTAATTATTTCTTGTATTTTATCCTAGTATTTTCTCACACTACTTAATCTAGGGATTTAGAACAAGTATGTTTGTTTAAATATAGATATTATATGTATAATTATAAGGATTTCTGAAAATACCATCAAATCTCTTAGTGACAAGTCGTTCATCTGCAGACGAATATTGCACACATGTATATAATTACTCCACATTAATCCCAAAAAAGTTACATAGGGATTTAGAACAAGTATACTTGTTTAAATACAGATATTATGCATATAATTATAAGGATTTCTGAAAATATCATCAAATCTTTTAGTGACAAGTCGTTCATCTGCAGACGAATATTGCACGCATGTATATAGTTACTCCACATTAATCCCGAGAAAGTTACCTGCATGTTATCTGGATATAAATATTTGTTTTCTACGGAAGCATGTGGAGATTAAATATGTATATAACAAATCATCAAAAAACGCATCTTGTATTTTAGATGATTCTCATTCGTCCACGTGGAAACTATTTCTTTGTATATAACCCAGAATGTTACCACTATTGGATCTAGGGATATGTAACATGTATATTGGTATTAATATGAGTATTGTGAGAAAATACAATCATTCGTCAATATATCACATACATTTTACCTAATATATTATAATTTTTCTTGAAATTTATCAGATTTATTTTCTACATAGTTATCCATATTAAATCTTTGGATAAGGATTCTGAGAATAGTATAATTTTTTAATATTATTTATCTTATATACGCTGTCGCATCATGGACCAATTATACCATGAAACGAAAGTCAAGGGAATAATATTTTCCCAAACTTGCTGCTAAGACATATCTGAGAGCAGCATTGGATAGATCTCTTCGAGGAGATCAAAATTGGTGCTTATTGTGTAGAAACTGATCTTGGACCGACGGTAGAGCACGGTAAATAACAAGAAGTTTTTATTTATAGATCATCAGCAAATAGATCGTCGATAGAACGAGATAATTAACAACAAGTTGTTATTTATATAGGACCATGGATTAACTGACCGCCGGCAAGCATGACAAGCCAACAGCTCATGGATGACAAATAACATCAAGTTGTTATTTAGGGAAGATCACCGGCTGACAAATCACAAAAGGGATGTGACAAACAAAAACAAATCGTTATTTATAGAAGTCCATCGACAGATGATCGTCAACAAACAACGGACGGTCGACGAACGGGTGATAAATAACAACAAGCTGATATTCATAGAGCACCACAAGCATTGATTGACGTAAGAGGGGTGCTTATGAGATATGCTTGTAGTTGCGATCTGTCTATGGACGTATCGGGAGATTGAGAGATCCAATGCATGCGCGCAAGGTACCATTGGGTTCGGGTTTGAGCTAGCTACATAGAGGATTAGACGTCATGTAGAGGAGGATCGTGTTGTGTGTTTTCTAGTTAAACTGAGACGCAAGGAGAAGGATTGGGATTTTTCCAGTTATTTTCAGTTATTATGAGAGCTGAACCGTTTTGGCCGTTTCAGAGTCCAAACTTGCTATCCTTGGATCTATTAGGACCAAAACATTGAGTTCTTCAAGAGATAGAAGACGTTACAAAGTTTCATCAAGCGGATTGAGAGTGTTGGGTGAATTTGGCTCGCAAGGAAGTGCTTACGTCAATTTCTCGTGCGTCTGTGATCTAAAGTTGGACTGCTTTTTATGATCGATCCACCAAGCTTTCTGTTCTTGGTGTCTATGCGATCAAGGAGTCTTCATCTGCGCATAGGAGGTGACTGCATGTAGATTGGATTGTTGTCTTGGACGTTGTCGCACTACTTGGCGGTTACATGCTACACTTCTACCCAACACTTGAGTTTAGTAGTTCTAGAAGTTAACTAAATATTACTTCTAGTCCTTAATGCATATGTTTGACACCTTTACATATGATGTTAACACTATTACGTTATATATTTTGAGTCCTAATAGCTTGTATGTCATTTATCCTGTTCAAGCACTCGTACGCTTGTGCAAGAGATTTTATACTTATCTATGTTTTCAAAGTACATAACTTTAGGTTTATCATGTGGATAGAGTTTAAGCTCATGGGTTGTGCTTACATGTCGTCAATGCATGCTTTCTAGTTTGTTTAAGTTATTTTTAGAGTTACTTGTCATTTTACATATCTTCGTAGGTAGTTTAAGGTTCAGGTTTACACTTTAGAGGCTTGACATGTAACTTATGTGTGAAATAAAGTTACCACGTGGATTGAAGACACAAAAGGACAGGGAAGTGAAGCTATGAATTCCCATTGGTCCATTTTTATTTTTTGTGAAATCCTAAACTTCAAAGCAGGGGTCTTAGGGACAGTTCGAGCTTTTGGTAAGGGCATTCAAAGATATGAGAGCATAGGGTGAGACAGCTCGTTGTGTCAATTAATGTCAGCATAAATTTTGATCGATTTGGAGCAATAAAGAGAGAGTTATGTCAATTTGAAGTTCGGATTGGGCTGAAATTGCATAACAATGATTGTTTTTGTTGTTTTTGGTGTCAATTGCAGGAGAAACGTTTCAAACTTTCGTGGTTGCATTCACTGTCAGCAGGGCTACTACTGTCAAATAAATTTCATGTCATTTGAGTGAGTGAATAATTCAAGACGATCGCTGAAGCAGAGGGGTCCGAAAAGCTCTGAAAAGCTCTTCAATCTAGAGCAGCAACTTCCAAGCTCGAGATCTGTATGTTGTTTAATGATGTGTATGTGCACAATAATAATATTCTTATAAAATACCTCGGATCTCATGAGAAAGAATCGAGATTTAGGAGTGTCATGAAGAACAAATATTGACACGCTCGTGTCAAAATTCTTTGTTTAGTCTTCTCACATGGACTCGAGTAGACTTTGAACGAGAATGGACGATAAGCAAAAAGATATCTCCGGCAGAAATTTCCTTGACCGCACTCCTAATACATTTTTCGGACTTGATCTCACTAATGTTACGATTGCATTACTTGATCGCACCCTTGACTGGCAATCGTAGGTAAAATGTCATGTATCCACGAGGAAAAGTCAGCTCAAAATGTCTGTATAACATATTATCAGTTCGTGCGATCTCTTATTTGTCTTGTGTAATGTTTTCACATAACAATAATTTAACTAAACTTACTATTCTCAATCAAAGTTACAATCAAGTAATGCAATTTTAAAAGAGCGGAGTCAAATCCGACAAACAAACTAGAGTGAATTCAAGTAAAGTTCTATATCTCTGGAGATATCATGTTTCCCTTTAGTGATTACGTAATACTCGTAAGAAACATTTATTTGCTGCGGTTGAATTGCCAAATTTTCCAATCGAAGTATAATAAGTTCTCGGCATGCTCTGACAACAGAGTCTTACTATTGTACTTCAACCCCGTTCTCAACCTGAAGGGGCCCCCACTATTCATTCGCACTAATGGACTCTGACGTTGGACGAAAGTTATCGTGACGTGAGATCTTCTTCTGTATCTTCCGCTTGTCTCATTCATGCTGATCTACATACATGAAACAAGGTGAGACAAAACACAACAACGCAATCTCTGAATCGATTCACTGTCGAGTAGGTCATGAGTGGTACATGATTAAAGTGCAAAGCCCCTGCAGTTGAGGGTCAAACGTACTGGGAGCTCTCATATTCATCAGGCATTATGATTTCTTGGTAGACTACCGACGAGTTAAAGAAAAAACAAACAGAAGAAAGCAGGGGAACTTAAACAGATGATGATCTCGATTATAAACGAACGAAGGCGGAAGGAGGGGATGGGAAGAAACGAGAGTAAACTCAGACTTTGATTTCCAGGGATGAATAAATACGGGACCAAGGGCAATGTGGCGTCTTGCATGAACGAGTAGGGAAATAAATAGTAGCGTAAAGGTGCTTATGATACACCGATTGTCCTTCACCATCTTTGTCTGACCGAGTACTGACTCCTTAGGTGAGGTGTCTCGCTGGATGGTGTACAG
This sequence comes from Asterella californica, assembly GCA_036924285.1. Lineage (NCBI taxonomy): Eukaryota > Viridiplantae > Streptophyta > Marchantiopsida > Marchantiales > Aytoniaceae > Asterella > Asterella californica. Next base: position 21,167,736 of record JAYKYS010000008.1, read on the forward strand.
TGAATAGTTTATACAAGTTTTGACTCGCCTACACGTTCATATATTCTTAAAATAAGCCGTGTATCTTTGTCGTATTATTTCTTTTAGACTCTTCATGTAATAAATAAAGATGTCATACAATATTGTGTGTATGGTTTGGGAAACAGATTGTCAAGAAAGGGTGTGTATTATATTCTCTTACTGCGGAGAGATTATTCCCACTCTTCTCTAAGCTACTCTACAACTACTACGAGCACCATATCTTTGCGTACCATGATGGAGAAAGTACGGATAAATTGTCGTTGCGGTGTGACCGCGCCACAGTGGCATATTCTTTTTGGGGAGGTGAATTATTCTGTCCACTCACTTCATGGCAGTGACACTGTTCAAGTCCATTGCAAGGGAACACCAACAACGATAAGCGAATGCAGCTGCTATGGTAAGTAATGTGGAACGAACGACTGCATGTACATATATAGCATAGGGAGAGCCAGAAATATGTTCGCTTAATGAGCGAGAACTATCTCACGTGAATCATCCAGCCGAGAATCGCAGTGTTATAATCGCAGTCTAGACCTTACCGTATAGCGAGTACTGATAAAAGAAGTCATCACGTTTCGATACAGTACAGCTTAGAATCGATTACCCGAGTGAGGGAGGCATGAAATCTCCTGAATAAGATCAACCTTGGAGAGGTGTTTTGGATGCTCACATTATTATCAAGGAGAAAAATCATTTCTCAACAGGAAGGATTCTGTAAGTACAAGCCCCTTCTTTACAGAATCCAAAGTTTAACCATCTGGGAGAAAGAATGGGAAGCGAAGGTGAACACAGTCTGCATGAGCTAGCCTGAAGGCCAGCCATGGCTGCCCTCCAAATTCTAAGGGTTTGGATGAATGAATGCAACCTGTTCGTCGGGGAAACTCCTCTCAATCATGACTTATTGTGCCCGACTTTTTATTTTCACCATGTCTGGACTCTGGACTCTGGACTCTGGACTCTGGACTCTGGAGCGCTTCTCCTTGCCTCTTTTATCTCTCTCTGGATGAAGAACGATAAGCGCATAAGTTCAGCTCATATGATTTTGCATGCGTCCAAATAGCCCTACAAACTTTTGCTTTATGAATTCATGAACTACACTACACACCTCATCAATGAGGTGTAGTCTAGTTTATGATTCTGAACCAAAACAAAACCAACCGCAACCGCAAACATCCATCCCAGTCATTGGACAGCAATTGTTTTTTCGTTTTGTTTGTTTTGTTGGGAAAAGGCAACGGTACGCCTGGAGCTTTAGTGGACAGCAATCGTGCAAGAAAAAGCTCCGACATGCACAGATGACGGTGAAATGCGTAGAAGCACACACTCCCATGCAACAACAACATGACCATATCTTGCTTGCAGTTCTCATCATACAGTGTATTTGACAAGGAATTAGATGAGCATTTATGTGTACATAGAAGGTAGAGCTCGGGGTTTTCCCCACCTGCTCGTATAATCACTCATTATTTTCTTGGAGGTAGACCATGTGGTAGATGGACGTTGCTCATCCTCCACATTCCAAGTTTACCAATGATGGTATGAGTTTGTGTTACAATGTCACTTCCTTCGAGGTACTGCCCCGATATTCCCAGAGGTAGTTCAGCGCATTAAGCATTATTCTCCCATCTCCTAACGTGAAAGTGCAAGAGCCCAAATAGGCGTCAGTGTTATGTCACACCCTCCGATGGCAAGCTCTGAAAATGAAAACCTCAGCTTTCCATATGTAAAGCTGAGGAATGCTGTGACGTGCAAAAATCTGGCTCTGTTTGAGAAACCAAGTTGGACTTTACAAGCTGGAAAAAGGCGAAATGCGATTGAACAGTAATATTTATAAGAATACTTTCCATTATTTTTATTGTCATATATGGTTATTTTACGATATTGTCATAATTATCTACATTTGGCTCCACGGACGTCCCCCCAGAGCAAAATTGACCAACTATATGCGTGCTTCGTATTCATGTGTACAAATTTGTCTTTTCTTTGGTCATTACTGATAGCTTACGTGGACAACCAACCCAATTCATTTGTGGTACTACATTTCCTTTAAGGATTCCTTATGAGAATCCTTAAAGGAAAGAGAGAGTTTTGTTTTTGTAAAGAGACTGATTTCTACTTGTCGCCCTTCCTCAGATGTTTTTTTCTCTCTCTCTGGAAGGGAGGAAATTAAATTGAAGGCGACTGCTGAGACGTCCAAAAAGAGGTCAAAATAGTGTGAGTTCTTTGGCAAGTCTGGATCGAAAGGATTTTCCTCAAGCGTATCTCCTTCTGCATACCTGCTTAAAGTTGTGTGTAAGGAAAGGACGTACTGTACAGTGGACTTTGGAGGAAGGGACGAGGATGTATAAAAAACGAAACGGCTTGTATGAGGGATCTAATCAAGTAGTGGAATGGAAAACCTTTCTCCCACTGCGATTGGGTTGCATGAGGATAATCTCATCCCGGGATTTCAGTTGAATGCTATATACGGACCAGACCAGATAGATGCTTCATGTTTGTATACAGTCAGCGCGCCATGACCTTACCATATGTACGACACAACAAACGAACTTGCAAGAGCTCCACCGTGCCCACACCACGAACTTCAGGTGAAATGACGAGGTTCTCATCACTAACAGGAGTTACCGACTCAAGAAGCTAGCGAGAGAGCACCGACGATTAGGTCAGTGTCAGGATTGTAGTGCAAGGTAGTAAATCAGATCGAACTGTTGTCTTCCGCAGCTACGTACAAAAGATTTGCTGCAGTTTCTCAATCTCTTGTCATGTGGGTGACATAATTGGAGTCGTGACATGAATCATTAGCTATCGTGAAGGTAGCAGCACTCGTTCACCATAAGATATTCTCAGACACACCATCTCATCAGACAGTTGGAGTGTTTTTCAAGTTCTGTCTCTTGCGCTGTCTGAAATCACAGCAAGTGAATCATAACGAAGTCCTTAAATTCCTGAAAAGGAAGTCGTCTTCTTCTTCTTCTATAAAGAATGAGGCTCTTCTGCTTGCAGTTACTGTCTCTCATACATGTCTTGACGTTTCTTCATCGAACTTGAGACTCATCAGATCAGATGTCGAGATGATGAAGAAGAAGTGGGGCTGCTGTTCCATATGTACCATTGGAAAGGGCAATAAATCACCCAAGGTTTAGAACTCCGACAAGCTTCAGGACCGATAGGAAGGTTTGCTTTGCTACCTGCAGCGTTTTCCCCTTTGGAATCCATCTTCTACGTCTTTCCTTCTTCCCTCCATGGACGACCTGATCAGCTACTCGCCACATTTGTTCATAATGAAACGTGAAAGTCATATCTCATCATAGTTTCTCCTGTGCTCAAAGGCTTGTAAAAGGACATATACAAGGCTCAGGCTTGCGTATGACTCAGATTGAGTTGCGACTCTGAGAGGTGTTTTTGGTTGCTTCTGATCCTGCAATACATATGCATGAGTGTGCAGGAGTTGTTGACCCGTGACCTACAGCCAGTGTCACTTCACCACAAAAGCTCAGTTCTGGACGCTGGACTCTGATGTGTCTGGCCTGGAGGAAATCATAAAGACGTGACCGGGTTTTGATGACAGGCAATCTTACTCGGAACCCTGGAACATGGGAGGGAAAGTCGGAGAAAGAAGATATGGATAAACACTCGATTCGGTCAGGATATCGTTCCTTTCTGTCCATGATTTTAGATCTCCACCCCTTGTTCCCGGGATTCAGTGACCCGCCCGCCACGGCGCCACCTCTTCTGGAGTTCCCCCGATATCCTCCTAGACACTCATCATGGATAGCAACAACGAGCCTCATAAAGTGAACCGGCTGGCTCTTTCTGCCTGGTCCTTCCAGACCGGTCAAGCAACTGAGGACTGCTGCTTAACCACCACCTCTGCATCCCTCTTCTTATGAACCTGAGCACTACCTTAGCATTATGTGCGGAGAGGCAACACTAAGAAGAAGGAGGAAGAGAGGGCTGGAGGAGAAGAACTTTTGTTGTGTAGCGTACGTGTTATACGATTAGTGTAAGTAAGTCACTTGAACACTCAGCCGCTGCGCATGGTAGGATTAGGGAGAGATAGTCGAATTCTGAAACAAAAGAACACAAAATGTATTCGATCAACAATTAATCGAGAGTTGCATGCCTAGCAGAATGTAGAGGAAAGTAGAGAACCGCTGAGAGAGATAACTAACACCATGACTCAACAAACGCATGATCGAAGACAAAGACAAGTACGAGAAGGAAAGATGTCCATGGCGAGAGGAGTAGGATATGGCCCTAATCACCAAGAAGGCCCCAGAGGAGACATCAACTTGAATGATGAATCCATCTGAGGGAATCCAAACATGGAGGCAACTATGGAGGAGGATCTAGCAAGAGCCGACGCCTTTGCGGATTATGAAGAAGAAGAGGAGGAACCTCCACCGCCACCCATAGACGGAGTCAATTACCCTCCACTGCAAGGCACAACAGCACCACCTAGACCTGCAAGTATAGCTGTACAACAACAACCGAGATACACAGCAAGGGCAACAGGTTAGAATGTGTGGATATCTCCGAAAGGGAACATGAACAAGTGGAGGAATCGCAAGATGGATGTAAACGACAGACCACTTCTTGACACAACGCTTGACGTGATACCAAGTATCTTTGTGGGTGTAGACGGGGAAGGAGCAGAAAGGATTGACGAGGGGACACTAGAAGAGTGGCTAGATCATCTACCGAAGGCTCAAGATCAGCAAATTGTGAAGACTCCTGAAATCACTATAGACAAAGATGAAGTAGTTGGCAGGTTGGTATATCTCCAGTAGCGCGTTGTCGTGTTGCGGTGCGGCTCTTGTATGAAATTCCCGTAGAACTTAAGTTGTAATTTTTTTTTATGTCTCATGAACCTATAGCGTAACTTGCTGAATGGTGTGATGGATTTCACAGTCGTGATTATTTGTTTAAGTGATCACACGATATTGAAACATGCCAGATCAATAATTTGTGTACGTTCACTTCAGCGGTTCTTATCATTGCATTCGGATATAAAATGATGAGTCGTAAGTCATTCTCTCTTAGCGGGTGATTCGTGAAGATTTCTTGATGGTCTATATGAAAGAGTGAGAACTGTAAGAGTGGTGGTTACTGACGGAGGTTTGATACCAGCCCCGGATCTTCTCTTCTTAAATCTATTTCACATCAAGCTTCATTGCATCCACCGCAATCGTTTTTGATAATGATTAGTTTTGTATTTTGGTGATGAATTCATGGAGAAGATGATAGACATATCGCTTCAGTGATTCTTTCTGATTATTATATATTAGAGATTTGAGATATGACATTGTAAATTTTGTGTGACGAAGAATATATCTCAACTATCCGATCAATGTTTCTTTCAACGTCTAGTCGATATTCGGTGTCACAGCAGACCAAAGTTCAATCATCGAGCGTGAATTATGAAAAAACTTTGGAGAGGAATATTTTAACCAAGTTATAGCTTCACCATTGTCTTTTGTCATATCTTTCATTGTAGATCATTTTCAAGTGATAATATTGACTCTATATTAATCGGTGACTCAATTGTCTCATTCTGGTTGAGCGCTTTTGCATAGTTATGTTTCGTAGATAATCCTTAACATGTCCCATGGATTTTATGATTTCTTCTAGTCTTATTGATGTCTAGTGTTTCTTTTGGTGTTACAAGTCGTTATAGTGGAAAGAGTTTGTTGAGGAAAAAAGTAACTTAAAGCTATTTTTACTCTCATTTGTCTACTTTTGGTTCAATGATGTTCTAGTTGTTCTCCACAAGCTTTTTAGTGATTTCTAGATGTTTCTAAAAACTATTTAAGGAAAAGAAGATATGGTCTCTCAACCAGGGTTACAATCTAGACTTAAGAATCAATGGATTTCATGGAGGATGAGGGTGCTATGACCGATTGAGTGGAGAGGGGATTAAATTTGTATCCACTGCTATATTTTTGGTTGTTTCCATAGACTCGTGGAAGATTTGAGGAGATGTGAGTCGTGTTGGAGAGTTGATGATGAGCTTGTTGTTTTCATATCAAGTTCATTCAATTCTTAATCGTTTGGATTGTCAACCAATCTGCTGAAGTTGAATGGTGTAGACGTGATGTGACGAGTACTACGAACTGAGACAGTCATGGGGGATTGACTATTTCTTGAATTTTAGGTCAAATTTTTGAGTGGAACTTTCTAGGATTGAGAGATGCCTTATTAGTAAGATACTTAGAAATTTTCAACTCTGAATGGTTGAATAGGTTATTCAAGGTCTTGGATCAAACATACATGGATCTGTAAAGCTCTTAAGTTAGCACATATTAAGATTTGATCCATATCAGAGAGTTGGATTGAAATTGCAACCTGAAAATTATTCAGGATACGAGTGAAAGGAACAATAAAGTTTCTTGTAAATTTTGATGATCATTGATCAATAGAGTTGGGAGAACTGAGGTCTCAATGTTTAGAGAAGTTTTTTTATTAGTAGGTTCGAGTTTTGAGTCATATCTATTGTCATCTTTTGTTCTTTCGAGCAATTGGAGAAAAGTTTGTTGTTGAAACTGCCATGCTAGCATAGAAAACAACTTGTGAATGTGTGGGGCTGATTTTAGCCCTAAGTGGCAAAGAAACAAAGGATCATGACGAATCAAAAGTCGATGTTCGAGATTTCGAAGCTATCAAGTACTGCCATAGTTGGTGCTATGTTGTGAGCTGAGTATTGCTTGAGACATGCATGCTATAACTTGTTGGAATGCTTAGGAGACAAGGATGTGCAGCAAGTTATATTGAGACTCGATTGGTTTACATGGATACGAAGTTTGTTTGAATTCAGAAAGTTGCAAATGTTGGAATGCTGCACTAGAGCATCTTTTAGTTGTAATAGATAGAGTTGTGGTAGTTAGAGTGACAAGAAGCTATTAGATAGAGAAACATTTAGACTAAAAGATCGAGATTCAGAGTCAACCTGCTCAAGCCACATACCTCTGCACAGCCATAACCCAATGTATTTTCAGACAAAACAACACGTTATATGATAGTTGATGAACTTAGCGTGAAATGCATAGAGTGAGAAATACGTTTGTGGTTTTGTAACCATGGACGTTGAAGAGTTGTCTCATTTCATAGATGAAGCTTCTACTTCTGAGGGGAAAGTTACCAAACATACTAGGTCTAACATGTGTTACTCGAGGCATTCGCGCTGATAATGCAACAACAACAAATCGCTAAATGGAAAGAGACAATTGCTATCAAAGTCTTGCAATCTGTTGTCAGATGTTAGATAAGTTTGATGAGAAATGTGTCTAAGTACTTGAAGTACTACTTGAGGGAGATAAAGCTAAACAAAGTACCAGAAAAAGAAATGATATAAACATTTGAGATTGCCGTTGCAGTTGAGTTACAAGAGCATGTGAGAGAGATCATTCGAGCTTATGGAGCTACTTGGGAGGAGTTAACTCTTCAACTGAATGAAGAGTACTTTCTAGAAGATACTTGTAGAGTAACTAAGAAGTCATTCATGGAGTGGGTGAACAAACCCAACAAAGGACTGGTTGTCACAAAATTGTTTCGAGAGTTTGAGAGACAATTCCTTCATTTGTCATAGATGGAGAAGTTCACACTTGAGAATGATAAAGTGGAGCTATTCCTACAGTCGTCCAACAATGACATACAAAAGAAGTTAGAGCTACTTCTAGAAAATAAGACAACGGACAACGGACTTATCGCTGATTGGAAAAGATCTCTGAGGTAGTTGGTATTCTTGCCAAGAGAGAATACCAAAGAGAGAAGGTGATAACAAATAATGGAGTAAGACTCCCACTTATGATAGTACCGCAGAAGCAACCGATAGTACCTCTTTCTATTGCTCCACCTCCTAGTATTCTTATTCCCATCATTGTTTTTAAACCCTAAACATTCCAGGTAACCTCATGCTGTTTCAGTTAATATCTGTTTGTTGGTACAATTTCTTTAAAACTTTAAAACTAGCATTTCGAGAATTTCGGGGTAGGAAAGTTTTGTGTTTCAAATTTACAAAAATACATTTCGAAAAGAGACCAAAGTATTTCTATAGGAACCTCTTTCGTAACATAGGAACATATAAAATTCGCTTCAGCTATCGTATAAGAGATATCTGGGATCCTTACTATCCCATCAGCCTCCAGCTCTGAGAATGATGTTTAATTTTTCAATCATATTCAAGGGAATGGAAACTAAAAATGACAGTATAAAAGAAATCAAGGAAAGGAAAATGATATTGCTGAATATCATATTGCTCATCGATCAAATGATCGATGAGCAATATTCAGAGAAAATGCAAGAATATGGGGGACGAAGTTGGTGGAAGTTTTGGGTTCAGGGGTATGCCACCGCATACGCTGCACGGAATAAGTCTGAGGCCGCACCATCCTTTAGGCTTTTACCTTTAAAACATCTATTGTGTCTTTAGTTTCTCTTTTTCTCTTTTTTTCTAAAAGCAACGGTACATGCTGGGATTTTATTACCAAAAGAAACAAGATACAGGCTGAGCAAGTGGGAAGGAACCAAATGAACTCCTCAAACTGAACAGTAGGGGTGTCATTTATATATAAAAAGATTCCTTCTCTTGATTTCATCGAGATCGGGACGCATCCGCGGACAAACTCGACTCATTTTCGTGGGTACGTTCCTCGAGTTGCAAAAGAACGGTTTGTTGTTGTTGAAAGTGGTCGGGTCTGTTAGAACTCAAACTCACAAAGGAATGAATGTCCGGGTGATCTCCGAGGTATGTATTCAGGTCCGAGATAAATAGACATTCTGACCCAGATTTCAGTTATCCGAGCAGAGTATTTTTTACAAATATTCTGAAATGACACTTCCTAGTGTTTCCATCATTGGTTTATTAGAGTTGACAGACAGAGAGGTTCACCAAATGGAGAGGTAAGGTCTCGAAGTTGAAAACCAAAATGATTACCCAGCTAGACTGGCAAGCAAAGCGGATAGAGAAATAGGCAACAAGTCTGTCTCTTCGGTGGTGCAAAAGACGTAAACCATAACTGCGAAGACTATAACTAGTGGAAAACAGTAGTTGGTCTTATGGATCGTGAAAGTATGAGCACAATTTTACGTAAAAAAGAACGCTGATGTCGAGCAGCAGTGGTTGTTGGTGATACCAGACTTGTCTGAAGGAGGTGAACCGAAACTGCAAACGTTGAGCTGAGGAAGAACAGAGGCTGAGCCAGCCGTTGAAATTGCCATTGACAATGCTGATTCCAACAAAGTCGTCAAGTCGATGCAAGCAAAATGATACAGGCTTGTTGCTGAACGGAAGAGTGAGACGAGAAAGGGGCCCCCATGTTGAGCAAACCGAATGGAAGTCGAAAACGCTTGAAAGAAACGAATATAATCATCCCACAACATGTCAGACATCTCATAAAAATATGGGAGATGTCATCCATGGATCAGTACAAGCAGGACATTGCTGAGGGAGACGAAGGATGAGCGCCAGTAAAAAAACCCTGGTGGAGTATACCACATGAATGTAGAATCCCAAAACCAAAAGATCAAATAACGTTCCAGACTTGTAGCCATACAGGCAAGGCCCAGTCAATATCCCAACGATGATTAAGTTTCGAATGCAAAAAGCAAGGAAAGAAGCTTGAGACGACGCCCAGTCAATACCCCAACGATGATTAAGTTTCGAATGCAAAGTAGGAGAGAAGCTTGAGACAAAAGTGCATATTACATCACCTTTTAGACTTAACCTTCGAATCATCTTCTTTTCCTTTAGTTTTCTTCAGTGAAGTTTGTTCATTATAGTAAAAGACTCCAATGTTTCTTTTCTTCTTTTTAATAATTAGACGAGTATTGCAGAAACTTTTTATTTTTTATTTCAGATATTATTACAGTTAGAGCATGGATATAGTACTTGACGACAAGATCGATCGACAGACGATACAAATAGTGCGATATCAATATCTTGAGAGCATACAAAAGCGAGAAGACAAGCCTAAGTATCCAACTTTTTGACTGGGCAGCACGTATAAATTCTATTACTATGAGACAAAAAGAGATATACATATCTAATGATGAGGCAAGGAACACAGCCATAGCCAAGGTGTGTAAACGACCAAATAATTCCCAAAAAATTTCAATATAAGATTTTTCACGGAGTAGAATAAATATCCACCTCCAAGCATGGATTCCAGGAAAATTCAATACAAGATCTTTCACCTCTAAGCATAGATCCCAGGAAAAGCCAATACAACCGAACAGAGTAGAATAAATATCCACCTCCAAGCATGGATCCAAGTGCAAGAATCCTAAAAAAAGACAAAAATCGAGCCGTGCTCAGCAGGTTAAGGAACACCACTGGTACCTCTCGAGCTGATCGGAATACGACGTTGAGGTTCTAGTTTCAATCTTACATGTTTGGTTTTACATAGTTCTCCAGATTAAATAAGTAGTAAAAGAATGTCAAAAGTTAGAGTACTTGTTCGTGCAGCGTTTCTATTCTGGATTTTGAAGGTAACCCAAAGTGGTTTATGGAAGACTATGGGAAAAGAACTGGATCATGACATTCATGAATATTTCCCAATCTCCAATATGTTAGAGATTATCAGAATCATCCGCTCCACGTAGAAAAGGAAAGTTTCAGAAAAAAAATTAATGAGTTTAAAGTAGCTCCCATGAGAACCTGGTACCCGAATATTTCACGAAAATACTCACGAACATTATTTCCGTGGAGTTGCTGTAACGATCGTTGTGTTTCCATTTTATGAGATTAAACCCCCTTGTCTCCCTATGAGTACTTTTGGTAACAAGAGCACCTCTATTAAACCATTGAACACATAATGTTTTTCATGATAAATCTTTCCTGCGAGAATAAAATAATGACTTAAATGAAACTTTCCACGTAATCCACTTCATTGCTTTGAAGTGAATTACGCTTTGTAATTCACTTCAAAGCAAATTGATAACAATAGATTGAAAAATGCAACCGTGAAGTTCTAGGGTTTCCTGATTTGGGTTTCCTGAACGAAAGAGTAAAGTATGACGGTGAGGAAAAGGGGAATATTCCTTTTCTGGCTTTTATACCCGGGCTATGGGTTTTAAAGACCTTTGTTTAAAGCATAAACTAAAGGAAGGCGGGTGCCGAAGCGCCGCGCACGAAACCGAACTCAAATTCAGATGCACAATCATGTAAGTGAACTTTATAGAAGAGAAAGCATACAGTAGTCCGAAATGAATGTACGGGGATTTGTGTGTCGAGCTCACATGAAGTCGTCCGTCGAATGGGGCAATAATGTTGATGTTGATATATCGACGTATCGATTGTAGATGCTGGGACATATGGAGAGCGGAAAGAGAGATTTCTAGGGGGAGTAATGGCGTTCGTCTTGTCACCTTCTCATACCTTACACCCGGTCACCAGCACACCAGCTGAAAGAAAGAAAGTACTCTTATTGATACGAAACATCTACGTGTGTAAGTTTCGAAGTTGTAGACATCTCCGTACTCACTCACTCGGAAAAGACTGCTTACGAGGACGAGGACGAGGTGACATAACGGCAGGAGGATTACACATGATAATCGAGCGCTACAAGAGCCTTTCCAAACCATTGCTGGCTTGTTCGAAAAGATTCACCTTCGGTACATTCTATGAAGAAGAAAAATAATTGACGTTTGAGAATCGATTGCACCAGCTGGATCTTATAATTCCCAAGCGTGGTGGTGTCACCAACAGCCCAAGCCCAAGACACCCTCACGCTTCGACTTCGCTAGTATTGAGAGCTTACTAGTATACACTCATAAACACACTCGCTTCGCACTTGACAGTGTGAAGTTCCGTAGGGCTTCGATCATAATTGTTGTGGTTTCCTCGCCTCCAAGGAGAAAGAACGACACAGTGATGGAACTAACGAACTAAACAACTAACTTGTCTACAGTCACTCTTCTTTATACTGTAGTCATACGAATGATACGATGCACGAGAGAGAACAACTTCTCTACAGGCCATACAGTCATTGCTTATGATTACCCGTACCAAACCCATTTGCTTATAGGAATGCTATTATTTATGAAGAACACAACACGGAAGGTCCAGTACAAGCTAGCATAAATACATTAGTTTAGTTGGTAGCAACCATAAGATCTGTATATGATGAGATCCGAGTGTGCCTTGTCTAAAAACTTAGAGAAACTTCTACATCATTTTAGGATTAAAGTAATAGTGCGTGTCAAAGCTAAAACAAAAATTTCCCTAACGTCAAGACAAAAAAAAGCCATAGTTTGTCCAATGGAAGCTTTGTCTAGAGCTGTGTATTGCTTAAGGTGACGTTTTTTAATTGCTAAAAGTATTTAATTGTTTGATTTCTGATTTATAAAAGTTATAGTAAATTCTCTAACCACTCAACTTACCTCCTGCTGAAACTCAAGTCCTATTTCAACAAAAAGTAAATTAGAAATATTAGAAATATCTGTGAGCTCTTGGTCGTAGTCGTAATACTCGTCCGCAGATGACAAATATTTCCCAATGGTTCCAGCTTTGACACGCTCTAATATACCCTATCATGATTATGCTTTATACTACCAACCAGATTAAGGTTTGGAGACCGTAAGTAAGTTTAGAGAGAATAATAAGACATGTAAAGTTAAAAGAGAAGATTCTCTAACGTACACAAGGAAAAAAGCCTTAGCTTATTGAATCCCAGCTTTGTATAGAGCCATGAATCGCTTATCATCATATTTGAAAAATGATATAGTTGTTCTAATTTTTAATCAAAAGAATTTCTGAAAACTGAAACAAATTGCTGGAATCTTAAACTATTTTATTGCCAAAACTTAAGGCGGATTGTGAAAAAAAGAAATAAGAAACGGTACGAACCCCTTTTGATAAAGATAGGGAGAAGGCTGGACGAGAACACTTGGGAAGGTACCAGGCGCTACCTCTGCAAATTTTGGCCCCATAAAGGAGATAACGAAAAGATTTAAATTGCGGGGCCTTATTACAGAGAATGACAAACTTTGTTTTGTGGTTAGGAATCAATTAAATAATTGCAAATTGTTCTAGCGGACTGCAAGCCATATGATTAAATATTTTTTTGGATCCTAGTGCAAGGCGGAACCATTCTCCCCCCTCTTACCGCAGCTGCTGGCACAGAGTTAGCCGGGGCTTCTTCGTCTTGTCATAATCGCCATGTTTTTCTACGGACACCTACAGAAAACGTATGCAATCTCTTGGCCAAAGTCGTAACATTCACCCACGGGCGATGAATACTGGCATAAGATTCCAACTTTGAAACTCGCTAATACATAGGGTTTAGAGTGTTTACACTGTTTACACTGTTTACACTGTAATTTTAGATTGTTTAGGGTGTAAATTTGAAGTTTATAAGTAATTACAACTAATTTACGACTTAGCGTAGTTAAGCTCATTTCTACATTTAATCATCCATTAACACAATATATGGAGTATTACGTGTACAACCGTTAGATGGTGATAGCGTAGACAGGGTATATTTATCGATACTCCAAAACGTTATCTGTTAACATTAACAGGAACCGTATCACTGTAGTGGTGTTTGTCATCCCTCCCAGATATGCTCTCTCTCTTTCTTTCTCTCTCTCTCTCAAATCAGTCACAGTGAATGGAATGGAAAGCAATGACATTTGAGGTACTGGAAGGTCAGAAGTCTAAGTTAGATCACGAGTCATATATCCCCCCCTCTCCCCGTTAATACATTAATTGGCTGCTCAGATCAAATCAGAGTTCCAGATTAGCACGAGTATGTCATATGCACACGCAAATCAAAATGTAAAGAGGAAGGAAACGGAGTACAGCACTGTAGTCGTCTAGTCTTCTTGTCTGGTGGGGGCCCGTCTCAAAAAGAGACAGAAGGCAATGAGTAGTAACGAGGGGAAGGAAAGTACCGTATCAAACAGTAGCGCTCCCCCTTTGCGGATTCCGGTCCCCATGTAAAGTGTCGCCTACTGTACCGGACAAAATAAACGAAGTAAGTAATTGTGCGAGCGAGTTACGGACGGAGTAAACCTTTAGGTTGCGTTGGGTAACTTGGGCTCGGTTCGGTTCGGTTCGTTCGGTTGGAGGGCGGAGAGTGGTGGGGAGAGAGCTACAGTAGTGGGAAATCTTACGGGTGGATATTAGAGAGGAAAAGGGGATTGAGGAGTTCAAATGGATCAGGCTTCAGGTGCTGAACATTGAACTGGCGGAAGTCCTTGTGAGATCATATGATGATGAGATGATATCACATCATGCCGCGCCGGCTGCTGTGCTGCTGTGCTGCTCAGGGAATGAAGGGACGGAGGGAGGGAGAGTCAAAGTGTTACCGTCATCTCGATTTCTACTTGACGGTGGAAACACACCAGAAATGTCGGTGATGTCTGCAGACTGCAGAGGAGGAGCTAAAGTTAGTTATCAGACCTTTTCGGCCTGAATGCCGCTCCGCTCGCATCCTACCCCTTCCATTCCGCTACTGCTCATACGGTATATTTCCTTTTTGCTTCAGCGGAGCTCCGGATCCAGAAGAGGAGAGGTGGTGTAGAAGATGACGATGAATGGAGTGCGTTCGGACAAGAGAATCGAATTTACTCCCATCGGACCCATCATCCATCCTAGCTGTGGTTAAATCGGTAGGACCAGCTCGGGCAGAAGTTAAAAATAGAGAAGCAATCAATCACTCACTCGCTTCCTCGCGCACTGGCTGCTGGTGCTGATGCAGGCAGAACGGCAGCGACGAGAGCAGGAGAGGGAGAGGGAGGCAGAGATTCGCCATACCTCCATACCAGGAGCGAGATAGCGGAGAAGGATTGATACCTTCCCCCCGCCACACTAGCAGCTAGGCTACAGAGCCTATGGGAGCAAATGTACGCTAGCAGCTAGGCTACAGAACCTACGGGAGCAAATGTACGGGACCCACCCACACTACACTACAATCTTCTGCTCCTGCTGCTGATTGTGAAGGCAGAATTATGCACACACCTAAGTCATTAGAGCTTGTAGGATAGAGGAGGCGGGGGTAGGGTAACTGTCCCAGCAGTTGTAGTACAGTACAGTAGTGTGAATGCATGGTAACTTTGAGAAGGTTGCAAGCGAGAAGCGAGTATCCTCAGCTGATGTTCATCTCAACGCTCTGACTGCGCATGCTGAGTCTTGCTGGTTTGGTAGGGGCTGGGCTGAGCTGGGCTGGGCTGGTCTCGGACGGGACTGCTGGCTGCTGCGAACGATGCAGCTTTGCTTATATCTACTAACAGGCTCATCCTCTCGATTTCCTCTCATCGGAAGAAAAGAAAAGAAACGTTCGGGGCTGTCGTCTTTGGGTGTTATCCTGGTAGTCAGTCAATATCCAGGAACTTATGGGAGGGGTTGCTTGGCATTTGTCTACATTGTTCAGTTGATAGACGGGGGACTAGTGTCGGGAAGGACTTAGAGCAATTGAGACTGCTTCAAAATTGGAACATCCGCTTTGGCCGGTAAGCTAGTTCATCTTCGCCTTGAGGCGCGCTGGTGTGTACACATCCGTCCTCTATCTATTTCATCTGCACTGACTGGCTGATCTGTGCCACATTTCGTCTTCGGGGAGAGAGAGCGAGTGAGAGAGAGCGAGAGAGAAAGAGAGACGGTGGGTGGGTGCTCTTACCTTCAGAAGGGAAACTTGAGAACGAGAGCCATTGTGGAGCCGAACCACATGCTCAATTGTTGAGAGTCGTAACGGTACGTTCGTCTTCTCTTGTCTCTCTCTTTCTCTCTCCCCAGACCTAACACCGAGGAATCATTACTTCTACTCTCACTCATCTCTCTTCTTTCTCTCTCTCTCTATCTCTTGTTGCCTATGATTGGGTGGCTGCGGGATTGCTTACAGCATACGCTGTAAGCGGGGCCTCGTTCGCCTGCTCCTCTCCGTGAATCTTCGTCCGAAGCGCCTTTTCATATTTCGGTGCTGAGGACATGTCCTTTCTACATGCTAGCAAGTAGTAACAGATTCTCATCTAGGGAGACGGAGGGAGTGAGCGAGAGACGACCGGAGAGACAGAAGACGCAAGCACTGAGATCCATTCTGGCGCACTCGAGCAGAAAACATTTAGATGCATCAAGCCCGTAATGGTTGGCTTCTCAGACAAAGCATTATCTATATAAGATAAACGCGGCGGACGGGCGGGCAGACAGACGCGAGGGTCGAGGAAAGCCAAGTCCCTTTTCTGCCGCTGCTTCACTTTCTTTGGGTACTCGTGCAGCGTACTATGCCGATTTGGAGAGGTCAAGAGTGACCAAAGCGACTGCGCAACTGATTAACGTTTACTCGACGGGTATCATTCCATTCCAATCAGCAGCTGAAAGAGAAGGCAAGCCAAGGAAGGAAGACAAGCGGCGGACAAACCTGCTGGCGTCTCGAGTCCCTTGTTTTGGAGACTTCTTCATCATCAAGTGGCTACAGTGCACAATTTGAGCTGAATTATCAGGTCCGGCTCAGACGACTTGTATTTTATGGTATCCTCGGAAGGACGAGGCTAGCTGGAAAGAAGGGACGGCACGCCAAGACGCTTCAACTTTGTGACGTAGCGTCATAGCCTGGAGTGTGGTCTTCCTGTTCCCTGCAAAATGTACAAGCTGCTGCTGCATGGACTCAGCCATCAGCACGCTGTCCGTTGAAGCCAGGCTCCTCATACTATAGTACTATAGCTCGGAGACAAATTCCATATAGCCCTTCGCTCAGAAAATGTAGAAGTGAAACAGCAGACAGGCATCCTTGAGAGCTCGAGGGATTCTGGACTCCCAGTTACGCTTTTCACGTCTGTGCATTTCCAGCTTGGCCTCTACATCTCCCAAGGGATCCGTCCATCACATCAAATCCGGATGCAGTACATGTGATCTATCATTTCGAGAGAAACGATTTCGAGAAGCTTGTCCATCCGGGAATCATCTGCAGAAAATTCAGAGCGTTGGAGAGCTTGGGGTTGTTTTGTTCTGAGTAGTAATGGGCTGGTTCTTGCGTTCACCTTGGAGCAGTAGTATTCGGGCTTTTGGTCGTCCCGGTGGCTCGTGAGGCTAAGGGAGGGAGGGATATCCCTGCTTCAGGAGTCAGACTACCGACTGCGCATTGGCAGTGGAATTGACCAATTGCGCGTTTGGTTGGCGGAGGGCGGACACAAGTTCTCGCCTCAGTATCCCTAGAAGAGTGCCATTGAAGCTTAAGAAGGATATGAATCAAATTCTTATCCCATTTCTTTACGATTTAAATCATCGAACCAAGAGTTTCCAGTACTTACTCTTAGCGTGATAACATTGCCCACAAGTGTCTGAGGAGTTTCAGCAGCGTTCATAGCAATTGGAGCTACAGATTTAAGGCTAGCTCAAGCTCTAAGGCTCGTGAGCCCGGGCCTTTAAGGCAAGGCTCGCATCTGGCGAGCTAGCGAGCTGAGATTCGCGAGAAGGGTAGTCACAATGCCTTCACACTGTCGCTCTGGGCTTGGTATGGGGCCTGTTCACCTGCATCCCTTCTCGTTCCCGAGATCATCGATGATTCATCACAACAACTTCGACATTCATCGAGCTTATCAGGTGGATTCGTGCACGTCAGCTTTTCAAACTGTGAAGGACGACCCGTCTCCGGTTCTGGCGACACCTCTGCAGCAGCAGCACTCAGCGAGCAACGGGGCTGTACTGAACCCAGCCAATGTAGAGGAAGTGGATGTGGAGACTATACTTCAGCTGGGGGAACTGCAAGATTGGACGTGGCCTGCTTCGGTCGAGCATCATGAAACAAAACCCTCGGAGTTGAGCTTGCCATACCCGACCCAATCACTGCAGATATCATCCACCATCATCCACCCGTCGGACATGCACCATGACCAGAAGGGTAGCACGAGTACATTGTTCGGACCTCCAGAAACATCCCAGAGTTTTGATCTTCAATCGTGGTGTAGTGGAGTCCGCAGTGTACACTCCCCTCATATTGCCATCCCCAAGTTTTTGGCCGCAGGTGCTAGCTTCTCGACCTCGGCCGAGCCATCACCGACGACGGATACGAGCCCTCTGAGACTGGATGCAAGAGAAAGGTGCTCTCCGGCCACAACTCCTCAACACACCCAAAGAAGATTCGCTTACAACTCGCCGGAGCAGACAGACAGAGCCTTGTGCGTGCAGAAGAAATGGCAAGGCAAGCGGGCAGTGAGCCAGAGAGAGAGTCATATCTGGTCCGAACGACAACGACGTAAGGGGATGAACCACTTGTTCTCGACGCTAAGATCTTTGCTACCTCAGCCCACATCGAAGGTAAGAAGACTTGGATGGCGTCATGCTAGTTTCTGGTTTGGTTCTCGAGAAGCTCTACCAGCAGCAGCTGGAAACCGAAGTCCCTTTGGACGAAGAAGACTCGAATCGAGACGATATTTTTGCGTTTCTCGAGGTCTGAATGTCGACCTAGCACTTGGATGCATTGTGCATCTCGCTCGTTTCTACCAGCGTTGCTAATATCAGTTAACCAACCAGTCGGATGACAAATTCTTGCAGATCCTTTATCGTTGTAGCGGGTCTTTCCATACTTGCGCATGAAAATCAATACTGTACGGGTCGGGTCAAAGCCACAGTGTTTCTAGGAATTACATTATTATTTCGAGACCTCCCACGAGCCATTACTGTAGAAGTTAAGTTGACTGACCTTTCAGACCAGGAAACAAATTCTCGGGTTTGCTTACCCGGCAATGAATGAGAAAGACCGAGCGAGCGAGCGAGGATTCAAGGACGGAGTCAGGCTTCCGTTATGTGAGCACGCGCTCAACTCAAAACGAACTTCGGAACACCTTCCCTTCAGGCCTGGCCTGGCCTGGCCTGGCCATGCGCTCTGTGTACAGCACACAGTTCGGTGGAGCTGATCATGAGACTAAACGTGATATTAATTAACTGCTGCTTATTCACGTGCTCGTCTCCTTCTTGACGCCTTGGCCTCTTTCCGCAACGTTTCCTATTTCAGTTACTGAGCACTATTCTTGACTGTTCTTATGTACACGCTCGGCTCCGTGTATATCGATGTCTGTGCACAGTTGAAGCCTACTGCCTGCTGCCTGCCTTTCACCTGAGTCGGTTCGGCCTGGCCCCCTATAAGTTCGACAGGACTGGTTATATACTGTCCAGTTCCTCCCGGCTCATTTGTGAACCTCATTGGAGAATGCTTCGTGTCGAAATTTGGACAGTTGCCAGAACCCACCTCACCTGCCTAACTTATTACCTGGATCTCAGAAACATCTGCTTCTGCTGCTGCACTACGGAATGCAACTGAGGTCGACTCGACTCCACTCGACTTGCCAGGATGGGGAAAGTCCCGGTGGATCTGACCAGCAATAATTAAGTCTTAAACTTCGAACACTGCGAAACTTCTAAACTTTCGATGAATCCCTACCACCTTATTTGATTGACTGCGGCGACTGACGTCGACGCGTAACTGTGAAGGAAATACTGATTGCTTGCTTGCTTGCTTGCTTGCTTTGACTGCTCCATGGAATTTGTTTTCTCGATGGGCGTTCCTGTCAGGCTGCATGGGCAAGGTACTTCCACAAGGAAGGAAATAGGTTTTGAGTTTTCACGTACTGACGGCACAGAGATGTGATGGTAGACTTTGTTCGATTTGTTTTCATCTGAACTAACGATTGCAGTGGCCCGATCGTGCAGACGGATAAGTCTACGGTGGTATCTGAAATCATCAAGTACATTAAGGGGCTTCAAGCGAAGCTCGATGAACTTCAAAAGAAGCGGGCTGAGATTCTACGCCGGAAGTCGATGGATGTGACAATGGTGGGAGCGGTGGCGAACTTGAACTCCCCGACCAGCAATATTGCCAGCAGCAGCCTCGGAGTCGCCGTGCCATTGACCATAGTAGGCAACGCCGAGTGCTGTCTCCAGTCGTTTGTGCTGCCCAACGTTGCTCTTCACATCAGTGGCAACAACGCATTTATAACCATGAGCAGCCCCAAGAAGCGGGGCCTTTTCTCCAGGATCTTACTGATCATGCAAAGCCACAAGCTTGATGTTCTCAACGCTCATATAAGCACCAGCAATGGCACCGTCTTCCATTGCTTACACGTAATGGTACGTAACGCGTCTGCCTCTTCTGTGTCTTGCCGCAGGCTAGATCTTTATGATCATAATGATTTCTCTATTATATCTCGTATCCCCGTCTGTCATTCGGTATATGAGCTCATGATCATAAGTTCTTGTCTGAATGTGTCTGTTCCCCAACGATCTTTTCCATGCATCAGACAGCATGTCGCGTCGATGTCTAAACATCTAGAGCTGCTGCAATCGACTTTGGTAGTCAAGTAAATCCTGCGGTCCACGAGGTCTGTTGACGAGAGTCCACTTCACGCACATCGGTGACCTACCTGCATTGAAAGAGTTATTGAAGGGAGTCAGACGTACTACTACTTCTGACTTGACACGGACCTCAAGTCTTAGACCACCTGCTTTCTTCATATATCTGGCCTCAAGCTGGCTTTGTGGTGTTGATAAGTTAAGTTACTTACGTCAGTCTCGTCTTGGTTCGCAAATTCTATGCAGAGTTTCCGACTTGAGGTATTTATTTTTACGTTGCTTTGCGTTCGCTGTGCAGACTCCTGAACCTGGCTGCGATTTTCCGAAGGAAGCTCTGCAATCAGCGCTGCAGAATTTGACCCTTCCAGACTGTTCATTGTAGAGAGTTAGAGGAAAGCACGTGCCGCCAAGTAGAAGATTGATATCCAAATTAAACCGTGCGAGCTCCAAAGGTAGAGAGGTTCGGTGTAGGTGAAGTCAGTTGCGTTTGCTGCTGACTAGTTGAAAGAATTCGAATGTCCGTAAATGCATGATCGAACGCAAGCAAGCTAGTAAGGTCAGACCAGAGAAACTTGAAGAAAACTAGATAGACTTCGGCCTTCTGATTGAAGGACAAGTAGTTTTAGGTGGTAGCTGTAAAAATAGGACTTGAATTTTCGATTCTCTTAGGAGGATGAATATGCGGCCGGGTAGGGAAATCAGGATGTAGAGAAACTCCGCTCCACCATGATACTGATGATTAGATGCGATGCTACGGCAATGCATGTACCCGTGCACTTAATGTCAAGCTCACCGATCGAGCTCGAGTTCTACATCTCTAGCTATAAGGCTTGTCTCTCATCATCCACATTGTCCGATGCAATACAGTGTTCCTGAACTTACGATTCACCCATCGAACCTTCAAGCACCTCACTTCACGTCTCGTCCTCGTCTAGTCTCGTCTGCCGGAAGCTTTTCCCTAGGCTAAGCATAGGTTTCAAACCTTTGCTTGCAAGTTTCGCTTGTTTGACTTATTAATGTCCGCAGCCTCTTGTTTGAAGCTGGGCTTCAGTGTCAGACATGATATGATTCTGGGCGCAGTGGAGGAGTGATGATGAGAAAGGAGTCCACAACAAAAGCGAGCAAATGACGTCATTACCCTCGAGCGCCCGGATCTCTTCTGTTGAGTCCAGCAACCATCGACAGGCCCATCTTCATTTCTCGACCTGCTAAATGCCCACGGATGTCTCAGTCGGAAAGATCGTTGCACCTCCTTTCGGATTGCAATCGCATTCAAAGACCTGTGTGGCGATAGACCGTCGTACGAAGAGCCCTGTAACATTAGCTAGTCTTGATAATATCTCAGAATACTGCTCGTTCTTGCTGCTGCTGCACTGGTAGGCACAGGGACACACACAAACACACGCACTGCATGTATGGAGTGAACCCCCGTGCAACGACTTGTCCGAATACCGCGCCACGCCACGGCAGCTGGTAGCTAGAGATGTACGCATGCAGCCCAGTGGTTCAAAAATCGAGTGCGATTTCATAAGCTGCTGTCTGGCGCGGAAGGAAGTACCGTAAAATGTTCCAAGATAGTGTCCTCCCAGTCAGCCGGTCAGTCTGTCTCGTCGTCGTCGTCAGCCAGGTCGAACTTCCGTGATCCTCGCTCCGTGATCCAAACCTCGATTCTCGATATGGTGAACCCTCCCACTGTCTGCCTGCCTGCCTAATCAGTAGCATCAAATGAAAAGCGTGGTTCCAGTTGCACGTTAGAAGGAAGCGAAGCAGCGCCAGCCTAGATCCGGCATCCCATGTAATGTGCCCCGTCGATTTTTCTAAAGATGCAGGAGAAGTAGAGAATGCGTCGGATAATTTTTGTCTCAAACCAACCAAAAAAGTGAATAAATACTCGAAATTTGCTAAAAATCGCCGGTGAATTAACACAGTAGTCCATCAATTGTCAAAAACCGCCGGCAAATTACAGGTAAACAGGGAAAACCTGGGCTGGGCCTGAAAGGGAAGAGAGGAAAGGGACCCAGTAGGCTGCAGTCGTAATTCAGTTTCCGAGGAAGCGCAAAGTCGACATGAACGGGAAAGGGACGGGACCGGACGGTGTTGTTGGTACAGTGGTCGACCAGACCAGGCCCGATGAGATATTGGGATCGACGTCCAAGTCTCTAAAAGACGCACGCGACCTTCTATGATTAATCATCCATCGGGAACAGGCAGGCGGTGCAGGCAGGCAGGCAGGTCGCAGGGAGGGAGGTAGGGAGAGAGGGAGGGAGGCAGACTCTATCTGTCTGTGTCTTCTGCCTCCGGACGTCAATCATATTTCTGCATTCTGTCACAAGTCAGCGCGATCTACATTACGCTAGCATAGCAAGGCAGGCAAGGGGAGGGCATAAATACGGGCGAGCTCTGACTGCGGACTACGTTTCCGTCAACCGTATTTTATGTCTTGTACAAAACAAGTACAGGACAGTAACAACGACCCGGGCCGAAAATCAGGCTTCAGTATCGCTACTATCCGGTAACTACAGTACATGACAATAACTGTAGGCAACTTGAGAGTCCAGCTTGTGAGTTGGCTTTCCAAAAGAATTCCCGGCGCTCGCCGCTCGCCTTACAAAGTGAGAATGGGTTTCCCCGGAACAGTCTCGAGGACCAGTTCTCAGCGCGGGAGGTACGAACGAATGACAGAGCACGACTATGACGCCTGAATCAGTCAGCAGGCAACCCGGCCAAAGTGAAGGACCGTCGCCTTCAATCAGCATATGACAGTGGATGTGCGACAAACTGAAATACACAGTTAGCATCGTCGTATTATCACCGTATCAGTGTAAAGCAGGAATTTACTTAACACACAACCTAATATGTTTTGTCGGATTTGACGTCACCCTTCATCGCACCCTTGACTGGCTATAACAGGTTTAATGAGTCAAAAAGTCATTTAATCAAAATGCGAGAATTACATGTTCGTTCTCAGCTATGTATCTTCATGAAAAATTCAATTTAAAATATTTATAGAATAGATTATCAACCTAAATTATCTTTTATTTGTCTTATTGCAGTGTTTCTACACTGCAATTGCTTAACTTGCTCTTGCCATTCCAAAGTAGACTAAAGTAATGTAGTGTTAAAAAATTAAAGTAAAGTTCGATAAACATATTAGAGGTGAAGTCAAGTAAATCTTTGCAATGTAATTTAAGATGGACCTATACTAGTTAAATCTTATGTGTTAGATAAGTAGTAGTATCGTAGCTCCAGGTCTATAATGGTTACCAGTAGACTTTTGAATTTGTTTCAAAGTCAAAAGAGTGTTCTAGTTTAGAAGAGTTGGGCCCGTTAGCAGAAAGTTTACTTGTTTAGATCAACTTGGCTTTATCTCTTGCGTGAGCTCTATGACTATATATTTTGTATTAGCGTCAGGGCATAATAGCACACCGCTTATTGAGTCGAGTGTATTGCTCCAGTTTTGTGGGAGTTTACATTCGGTAATAAGCTGACGGCCGCACTGTCCTCGCTTATTGTTTTTCACTATCTTCGGACCCTCTCCATAGTTTAAGGAATAATCTATGTGAATCTCTCCCTTAAGTTCTGATTAGCAGATTTTTAGAGCTTCACATGTTTAAGAGAGTGTTTAGTGACTCATGCGAGTCCAGTTCAGCATTGCATTGGTCTCCACATCAGCGAGACTTCTGTACGCACAGGTGTAGAAACACACGCTTCGCAAAAATGAGTTTGTGAGAGTTGGCAGAGAATGGACGACTGGACTTTGAAACTTTCTACGAGCAGTGCGGTGAAGTTTGAAGTGAGATTCTAGCGCCTTCATCTGAACGTGAAGACATGTGACTGTTCTCTGAGCTCAAAATTTCTGTCATGTTCCATCTCGGTTGTTTTATTTGGGCTTTAACCTTCTTCATCTAGACATCACGTTTCTTTTCGTTAATAGTACTCTTCGCTCACTCCGCAATGGCCCTTCGCGGAAAGGAGATGGAGTTGTTCAATGCCAAGTTAACCAGATTTTCAACGAGCAAGTCTTCTTAATGGTTATTGATTGTGAGATGGTTTAGTGCATAAGAGATTGCATAATAAGTTCGAGGTTCAGTTACTTCGCAGAGTGTGCATGGATAAGTTCCAAAGAATGATCGGAGTTAGTTCGACTATTTGCCCGACTTCTGCACTAAGGTATGTGTCGTACATTCTTTCGAGGTGCACGGTTGCTGAAAACTTGGCTGACATGTATTTTTAGATTAAGGAATAATCGCCACACATTCTACGGTGACTATGCAGGTTCCTTTGGACCTCGGCATGTAGCCTGTCAGTTCATGGGAGATTTCCCTATAAGAGTTCTGGCAAACAGTCTATATTTCGCTATTATTAATCGGTCAAGGTGTTCGAGGTTCAAACTTTTTTCCATCGACCGTGCAACGTGCCCTATCAGTTCGAGATTGCTACTGCTCAAAGTTTGCATCTGGATGATCTTCAACACAATGGGTGAGTCACTTCGGATTTTGGTGGAGACGGGAATCGGCTGGAGTCACTAGTTAGTAAAGCCGCGCTAATAATCCTGAGTTCTTATGATAGTTTAAGTCGGATGTCCCTTCGATCGAATTCTCGTAGCGTGCCGTACAGTCTTCTTGCCTTCAGTTCAGCAAATTCCAGTGTTTTCAAATTGGCTTGATTATGCTTTCGATTTGATGCTCGACTCGACTCTTTTTGTTCTTGCTCGTAGCCTCTCGTTCTTGCTAGATTCACTTCGTTGTGCGCACAAAAGGTTCGGTTAGGTTCGTTATGCATATAGAAGGTTTGATGGAATCAAAATGCTCGTTGTTATAGTAGCCAGGTTATGCTATAAGCGTCCTGGTGATTACGCTGTTGGTTATGTGTAAATGACTTTAAGTTCACACGCTTTCTGCAGGTCGTCCGATATGGCCGTTGACCAACGATTGTCAAGACGATCCTAGTGAGATCCCTACCGAGGATTGATCTTATGGTACACATATTCCAGAACCAGCGATTGAGCCAGTGATAAGCGTATGGAGGCTAGGGCCAGATGACTGGGAGTTAACACACCCTGATGGTAATGAGGTGAAACAAATTACAGTATCAGAGTTGGAAGCTTCATTTCCTGTCTGGTAGAACTCTGTAAGCAGTGGGTCGAAAATGCTTGGCACATGGATGCTGTGTTACCAGAGGACGATGTCTTCTCCGTAACCGTCATTGTCGCAGCAGGCTTCTTGGTCTCTGGCCACGTTCAGCAACGAAAAGCTGTTAAGAAGTTGCTCATGGCATACTTCAGTGGTGCGAATCTATTCGAGATTGATCAAGAGTTAACAGCAGGAGTAGACTGGGAATTACCGTGCACTGGAGATTATACAGCATGTTCTACGAGCTGGGAGTGAGGAATGTTATAGGGGCTGAGAGTGATACCCGAATTGTAGTGTAAAAGCCTCTTCAGTTGTTCAAGTTTTTGGGTTGAATTTTCACGATCGATGTTTCGTTCGATTATAGTTGTTTCTTCTACTGGTCTTGGATCTTAAAACAGTTTGATAATATGTGGGAAAGACAATACAACTGTATGTATACTGATATATGCATACTGATATGAATGATATCCTTGTTCAGATAGAGGAGGTATTAATGCATGCTCAGTTTATGACTAAACTTTTCTTCTTGGAAGAATTAAGTAATAAACTTATTTATAAAAAAATATTTTATTCATAGATGATTACTGTCTTAATGTATTAGGAAGGTATTATTTATTTACAGATTTTGTGATCTAGCAGCCAAGGGTATCAAAGGTTATCAGGTTTATTTATAGTTTTTTAACTTCAACATTTAAATTTAGCTATTTAAATTTGGTAAGCTAACTTTAAAAAAGACTTCTTAATTCAGCTTCGCTTCTCTCCTTGTATACTAAACCAACGACATATGTTATTTTATGTTAAGTATCCTTGCGAAACCATTCACCATGTCATAACCTAACCAATAGTTTGTGATAATTATCTGACTACATCAGGGTTTGTCTTTTCTTTGTCCTGGCAAGAAGTTCATGTTGCATTGCAACTTCTTCTATGTGCATATATATTCAGACTTCCTTGCATATTCACCTCTCCATCTTTCAGATGGGGACGCAAATATGCATGCACACTATTTATGAGTTAACACTTCCTGCAGGAAGGGTTAGTTCATAAATTAATGTGATTAATAATTAAAGATTTGTTTTAGTATTTAAATATAAAACATTAAATTTAAATCTTTCTCAGCGAACCATAACTTTTGGACTGTGGGAAAGTAAAAAACCATAAGCCATGAGAGTTGAAACTAAACCCCTTCTACTAAAGAAGAAGTTCAAAGGAGAATTAGATCTGTATTCGGATTTTTTGATTTTTGATTACTACAAAAACTTTTTGTCAAGACATACCACAAATCCTATACCAGCTTCCCCTGCGAACTACACGCACTTTCACTGCAAAGAATTTCTGTCCCTGAAATTCTTTGTAGAGATAGTGCGAGATTCAGAGAAATAATTTCATCTTTTACCGGTCACTTCCCAAGATAAGCATTTGTCACCATGTGTGAATATACTCTCACTATTTTTGCATTTGTCTTCTTCTTGATCTGGGCTAAAAGTCCATTGAGCATGCATATTCATATTTGTTTACTTCCTTGCATTATCACTGCTTCCAAGTTCGGAAGCAGTGATAATGCAGGGAGCTTTAATTTATCACGTAACCCTTCCGGTGGGAGGGGTTAGGTGATAAATTAAAGTCTACAAATAATCTATTTGTTTATAGGACAGGAAGGCGGACTTATTGCTCTTGAAGCGCGTTTTCACGCACAAGACTTACGGGTTATTTCTGGAAGTCACGGCATGGCACAGATAAATTTAGATTATATTAATTTTTTTTTTAAAAAAAATTTATATTATTTAATTGACATATTTTGTATAGACGTGAACATCGAAGAAGTCGCTCAGTTCAAAAATTAAATGTCCTAACGCTTTAATACGTCTTGACACCATCCTTACGCACTGCCATCCTTTTACGGAAAAATCAATCAACCACTCCCTACGCGCAGCCCACCAACCGAGAACCAGCCGTACTCACCGCTTGGCGTTTTCCCGTCCCCGGCCGGAAGTACGCTTTGTATGCATATTCTCCTTCCTGAGCCTAGAACCAATAAAATCAAACTATTGTTCTTTTTAAATGTTTTTGAAGTAGATGCAAGAAACTTCTCCTCTAATGTCATTTGGGATGTATATGGGATTATACGAAGTGCCACTGTGCGCAGATGACTCTTGTACCGAACCACTTAACTCCAAAAAGCTAGAGCTGCAAACTAACAAATGCGCGTAGTCCATATGATATAGAAGTTCGTTATAACTTATAATCATTTTTCCGTTTGTCGCCAACTCTCTCGTTATACCGAAGTTCATTCTACTTCCCGGAAATAGGGGCGGTAGCGACCTTAGAGTTACTAATAGCGGGGTTTAGCCCCGGTGTTATTCCCTTCGAGGTGTTAGTTGCTTGGCCCTTTGATTCCTTCTTTCCCGTGTAAGGCTTGATGAGGTTTTTCCACTTATTCCCTTCGGGGTGTTAGTTGCTTGGCCCTTCGGGTCTTTCTTTCCCGTGTAAGGCTTGATGGGGTATTTCCATCTGTTGGCTATTCATTGCGTCGCGTTTTTCTCTTCCCGGAAACAAAACCGCCGAGAGACATGATCTTGGTGGTCCAGTAACCAGCTGCATGGTAACCTGGCATGATGAGTTATGACACTGGTAGCAGCTCCACCCCCAGCTTGAGACTGGGATTCAGCAGGGCTGTCAATCTAGAAGGATTTGGTGAAAAGACGGCTACGCAACATAGATTATAGCTAATCTTCACTTGCAATTTTAAAACCGCATTTGTTGCAGTTTCTGTCATTTAGGTATAGCTTTGGGTTCTCTGAGGCTCTCATAGTTTATGTAATATCGAAAGTCCTCTTTCACACTACAATCGTAGTTTTGAGATATTGAGCAGAAGAGACGTGTTGTGTCTAAAACTAAAAATGATCTATCCAAAACACCCCTCCAAAAATCAGTGAAATTGTTCGTAACATCTCCAACCTTATTGTGAAATGAAACTACACGCACTCTGGACTGCTACTTATTACCAACCATGCTACAAAATTACCTTCCACGGCTTTGAAACTGCTGGTGCAGATTAGCACTCAATCTGTCACAGTGTGCCTGTGAAGCACACAGTTTGCTTGTGAAGCGGGATATTTCCAGCGGAATTTCACTTTACTCAGCGGGGAAAGACGGTTCTAAATTGGTCACTGTTTAATGTTTTAGTCTTCAACTTTTTAATTTCTTTTGTTTTAAAGATGTGTGGATTAATAGCTCTAAATTAGTCCAAACTTGAGATTTCTTGCTAGATAATCTATGAGACACTACTGTCTAAGTCACCATAGTCATGTGAGAAAAAATATATTACATGAACCACAGTTAGATGGATATCATAACTATCCGAACCTCCTTGAAAACTTTCCGAACGCTCTCCTGCTGGTTGTTATTGCTGGTTCCCCCTAGTGTACTGGTTACCACCAGAGGTCCAATAGGGGTGCCAAAGTTAAGAGGTAAAGATTCTTCAATAACTCATGTAAAGATTTTACATGAGTTAACTTTGTATGGAAGCGTGATTGAGTCTGGATCGCGTTTGTGACTCAGATATTACATTTTTTCAATTAATTTTTTTATTTTTACACTTAAAATAATTACTCAGTATAATAAATATTTCATTGTAAAAATAAACAGAAAAACCAAATAAATTATCGTTAAAAAAATACCCGTAAACATTTTCCGCGGGTACCTCCGGAGTTACCCGCACGAAACATCTCCCAAGGTTTGGCCGAAGTCGTAACTCTTACCGCGAGTGTAAAATCTTTATGAAAGTTTCCTAACTTTGACACCCCTAATAAACACATCTCCCTTATAAAGTGCTGTAATACGAACCAAGAGAAGATCTCACATCTAAGATAAGTGACGTGGCCAGGTGCAAACCCTGGGCGATCCTGGTTTGCTTTGAACCACAGAGGGTTAGCGAGATAAAGCTCACCTCCACCTGCGGGACATCAGAAAAAGGCCCACTCTTCCTCAGTCGCTAGTCGAGGACTCGAGGCGCAGGCAGCTACTACTACTATCCAAGAGATTCACTGCCACAAGGACAGAACTGGAAGGTGTAGGTCATGACCTCGGCCTCATCTTCTCGTGGTGGTGCTCGAAACCTGCGATAGACAAACACGACCGACTGGGAAAAGCCTCACGCCGTGGGCTCCATACAAAGACAAAGAAAGAACAAGTAGCCCTTTGAAAGCCGGTGAGATTTTCGCCGTGGTGCTGGACGGACGCAGTTCCTTGTACGATTGCTCGCGGCGTCGGCGGCAGTCGGCGGCTAGTTGTTGGACATGTAGTAGCATTGAAATTTGAACATTCGTCTAGCTGTGGGTGCTTCCTGATTGGTTGGCAGGCTGCGGGCGTTACCTTCAGGCTTTTTCCCTTTCCTGCTTCTCTCTCTGTCTTCCTTTCTTGTGCCAGCGTCCATCTCCTCTACTTGACAATTATTGCTAGCCTTTATAGTGCCTATACAAAGTTGACGGAGGGTCCAGGACATGCATGGCTACGCTACCATGCACTTCAGACCTACACTTACAAAGGAATCAATCTAGGCCACTCCAGCGGCCGGAGGAGGCCTTTAGATCGATGCTGCAATGCAAGACGATACGATGTCCCGTCTCTCGTCTCGTCCCGGCCAAGTCGGTAGGACTCGGTACTGCCTACGGACTGTACTGTCCGATCTACTCCGTCGGCCACTGGTATGGTAGAGAGACCGTGGTGGAAAATATCTAATGACGACTTGTAGGCCAGTTCACCAGTAAGAAATCAGAGTCGAAATAACGCCTACGACGCCGGACTGCAATGAGAGGGGACGGGAAAGAAACCTTTACATTGGCGCAAGAAAGAACACGGAAGTAGAAGATAAGGAAGAAGCACTGGAAAGAAGCAAGCCAGCTAGTGCAGGACGATTGTTGCAGTCAGTGTACTGAGCAAATCTCAGGCACCTGGAAACCCGCTAAAATTCTGATGGACCAAAAAGCTCCTGCTTGTAAGGAACGGAAGGCACGGGAAGGGGAATGGGAAGGTACGAGGAAGTAGGACTAGTACAGAGGTATAGGAACGAACGCAAAACGAGAGACCAGATATATGTAAGTTTTCTTTTCTGTTGTTATATAGGGAGATCGTACCTACTTGGGACAGTGGGAGGGTAGATACAGTACAGTACTTTGCAGAGGTTGCACTCTGGACGGTCCAGTCTGTACTCAGTTGATGAGCATTCCAGTCTACGGTACTGTATCGAGGTTTGTGTCAGCACTCTCCAGGTCCCGAAGCTGCTTCTCTTTGTCCTTTCTGGCTCTCACCGTTGGCAGGATGTACCCTCCTCTTCTAGAGTCTTTGAATGTCCAGCCCGCCCGCCCGCTCGCTCGTCCGCGCCAGCCATGACTGTTCCTTTCCCAGAGGACCTTCTGATCATCCTCATCCCTCCGGAGGGGAGGACGGGGATGCTGATGTTCTTGTTCTTTAGACTGTCGTATTCGAGTACACTGTGCGCTATCTGTGAACGTCATCGTCCGAAAGGCCACCGACTCATGAAACTTTAGGTGACTGCGGGCTGTTTTCGTTGCATGTCTTACTTGATTTTTCTTTCTATACAGGGGAGGGGATTATAATTACCCCTCGAGGCTTTCTCCTTCTCCGACGCTTTCTCTCTGTGTCCGTCCCGCCTGTGCGACGCCTGTCGCACTGACTGAGATCGGTCATTGATGCAGTCGCGGACTGCTGTCATACGATGCTGCTGCGCATCTGCCTCGGGTCTAGAGCCGTTGGAGTTTACTCCCCGTCTCATTCTGCGTACATACAGCCAAGGTCTTCTGTACATTACTGATCAACGATCTCCGGACATAATTGACCATCCTCAAAAGAGCAAAGAATCTGAAACACCTGAGACAGACTTATTCCCGACCTGGTCCACAGAAAGGTGAAATACCATTTTTCACCCTTGCTCTACCGTCGCGTGCTAGTAACTCTTGCGCTGCCCGCTGCCCGCTGCCCGCCAACCCAAACGAACGAATCCGGATTACCCGGAACTCAACTTATCTGAAACCTTCCTGTCTATCCTTCTCCCGCCCGCCCGCAATTCCCGTTGCTGGTACATAGAGAGACACAGTTCCATCGTTATCATCTTCTTCTCTCCGTTCGATTCACTTCAATCAATGTCTCATGATTTCTACGCGGATCATCATCCTCCATGTCACCACCGTCATAGCTATGCTCATATCTTGTCTCCTTCCAAAACGGGTCCAAATGCTCCGGATGATCATTGCCGCAACTACTACTACCCGGTAACCACCACTCGGTCAGTGTTAACCCGTGGTTACGCTTTGTATTTCGCTACGGTCGGTCCGTTCTGCCGCGTTTCTTCTGCGAGCAGGAAGCCACATCTCTTGTCCAATTTCTTCTCCCGCCCTATCTCCCGAACCCATGAACCACCTTGGTGGGAAAAACTCTCTCTCCACCGGAGGTGCCAGGTTCGATTCGCCCCCGCCTATTTGACCTCGAAACCTTTTCTGACGGACAAGTTCCAATCATTGAACCGTATTTTAGAGCATCATGTGCAGAGCTCGACGTGATCGATGAAGTTCCATGACGAAAACTGAGTCAAATTAAAATCAACGAAAATTCCCTTCCCTTACCTCCTTCACACTCCTTCCATCGGTGACTGTTGTGGCGAGTATCTGTCGATGGACCTTCGCCTGTCTCCACTTATAAGATCATCAGCATTCGAAGAAGTAGGCCAAACACGAGTTCTTGCTTCATAGCATCCGTTTCTGCAATAGAGAATTCCTTTCTTTTACACTACCTTGCAAGTCCAAGTCAGATAGCCGGCAGTAAAAAAGTTGATGTGAACCAAAATGATCCACTCCGAGGAGTTTGAGCATACCTTTCGTATCCCTCTCGTCAAAGTAAGTTCCAAAATCTCTAGCTTGGCCATGAGGCTCTGTAGTGCTTTCAAACGCTGTTGACGGGACAGGCTATAAACTACAGTCATTATACCTTCCTTCTATCTGGGAAGGGCTTGATTGTAAGAGGACCTTTTAGAGCGCATGCTTCCTACGGAGAGAACATGAAGAATATGCAAGTATGGACATATGGCAAAAAAGAACGGAAAACGTACCGAATAGGTTTATGCAAAGTCTCTCTCTCTCTCTCTCTCTCTCTCTGAGAGGGATGGTAGATCCTCGTCTGAGGGCTTCTAGAGAATACGAACATAAGTATAACATACGATCACGAAAACTACGCAGATGTTGGGAAATACGTTGGACCCACTGCAGATATTGCAGATATACACCGTTAGAGTTTGAAGTACGACGACCATTTTCTGCAGTGATGTCCAAAGTACCGACATTAGTTTTCTGCAGTGATTTTCAAGTGAAGCTGACACACACACACGTCCTAATGAAGTTTGGACCCCAGAGGGACGGATTGGCAGAGTTTAACAAACCGATTCTAATAATCGTCGTGTGATGGGTTTTTCCGTAAGATTGGCTTCGATCCTCATGTTCTCTCAGAGGCGACTCTTAGACTTCTTCTTTCCAACTACGCATGCTTCAACAGTCTGCAGTCTACTTCACCTCTCGAGTCGTTGCATTTCCCATGCTTGGTTACACTTCTCTACTTATTGGAGGAGTATTGCTACTTCTTAGGGGGGAACAAGCGACGCAATGAACAGCCAATGGATGGAAAGACCTTCTTGCTCGCCTGCTT
Organism: Asterella californica; assembly: GCA_036924285.1. Classification (NCBI taxonomy): domain Eukaryota; kingdom Viridiplantae; phylum Streptophyta; class Marchantiopsida; order Marchantiales; family Aytoniaceae; genus Asterella; species Asterella californica. The sequence goes on from JAYKYS010000008.1 coordinate 21,200,883, forward strand.
AAGAAGTTGGAGACTCGCTAGATTAGCTGGATTCCTCCAGTTAGCTTGGGAAGCGAATAAGCATCCCCATCGCGCTTTGGCAAAATAAAATGAAAACGTTGGAAGATGGTTGGCTGGCGCCATTGTAGCCGTAACCTAACTACAACTTGCTAAGAACGCGGCGGGACTGTCGTGCTGTAGTAAAACACTTTTTTTTCGGGAGCGGGGAGCGGATGCCGATGGTTACAAATTATCTCCATTTGTGCGTCGGTGAACTGACACGTCTAAACTTGCTTGGCTGGCGGCCGGGCGTTTTTCTCGGATATCATTAGGTTTAACTTGACGATGACGATGGTATCGCTTTGCTGCGTTCCGTTGCAAGAGCACATTGTCATCTCTACTGCGTTGTTTTCCTCGCTTGCTCCTCTGCAGGTCATCTTAGCGGAGACGAGGAGACGAGGACAAGACTTCAGAGCCAGTACTTCTACGTAGACGCTATTGTTACGCGAGACCAGAAGACGACCGGACTGAGGCAATTTCTACGACTAAGAGGGAAACAGAGAGTTGTTTCAATACAGTTTCTGTTTATTTGGAATCGGGACATTCGACGGGACGAGAACAGCAGTACAATGAGGCAGTAGGTCTTTGTAGCAGTACAGGGAGAAGTGAAACGAGCCTTCTTTTCGTCCGAGCTAGAGTGCTTTTCTCCAATGACAGCTTCTATATTTTATTGCAGCTTCAGACAGTTACACTTCACGGCCGATGCTTCTTTTCTTTCACTTATACTCTGCCGTTTCGGTCTGAGCTAGAGTGGTTATCCGCAATCTCAGCCCTTAGGCGGCTGCTTTACTTCTACTTGTACCTCATGTATTTTACTGCAGCTTGAAAGATAGAGGCAGCTGAGGTATGTAAATAGACAGACGGTGCAGTTACAGTTGTTCGTTTTGATTGCACACAATTCTTCGTTGCAATGGCAATAAAAAAACGGTACGAGAAGTTTAGTTTACACGCAGTTCTTCGCTGCAATGGCAGTGAAAAATGGTACGAGAACTTTTCTTTTGCCTTCACAGTTGTAGCAAGCACGGAGTATTCTTGTAAGAACATTCTTCTCGTGTCGTGATCATTTTTGAGTCAAGCACGGAGTATTCTTATAAGAGCTTTCTTCTCGTTGTCGTGATCATTTTTGAGTCAGAAAACCGACGAGGAGGAAAAGCAATATGGACTGGAGACCTTCCCCGATATGCTCCGAGATAAGGGCGCACACTGAGATGCCTTATTTCTCGGGTTTGCACATTACCCGTTGATACAAAAATAGCCTGAATAGAATAGAATAAGAAACAAAAATATCTTTAATCAACAATACGTCATACACCAAGGTAACTGAAAAATAATAAGCGATGCATTGCAGTACATGTAAAGAAGAACGAAGCAGTGAAATAAGCAGTATGAATAGATAGCCAATGCAACCGTTTAATAAAACCGGTTTATTTAGTATCTGGACTGTCCACGACAACTCCTTCCCCTAGTGTAAAGCCGCCCTTTACATGGAGTCATAACCGCTTCTGACCACACTGAACTATTCACTGAACTGCAGTCGCCGCCAATCTCTCGTCTCCTCAGCACACACAGCCTTGGGCGAGGCCCCGACCGCAGGTTGGATCTGCTGACCACACTACGTGCTAACTTGGTTCGAGGGACTTACGGAAGGGCCGGGCCAATCTCAATCTCTCCCTCTCTCCCTCTCATCGTCGGAGGGCAGTCGTATAGAACTTCCAACCAAGAGTTGGGCTTCGAAAGAGACTCCGGTGCACACAGATAGTGGCACCCCAACAGGAAGCCATCTACTGTCATAGATAACTCTGCTGGATATCGTAGTACAAACTGCTGCTCCTTTCCTGCGTGTAGTATTTTACTTACAGAAATCGGTTTATCAGATTTATGCTTCTGTAACAGACTCGGCGGGAAAAGCACGCCATCAAATGAGATATGGGTGACAGCGGAAGATAGCTCTGTCAGGTTTCGTAAAGGTGACGGCGTGCCCTAATATCCATTCAGAATCCGTGATAAGTTCTGAGCGTGTCTTCGGATAGCCCCATTATCAGTGAGGACTCGCGTTGACACGCAGCTTCAATTTCCTTAAATGCTGAAAAGTCGCACCGCTGTGATTTGTCGGGGTCGATATGCCGGTCCTCCTGCCAAATGCGATGCAGCTCGGATACGATACTGATGTGTGCCTCTGTTATCCGTTTCGCTATGAGACACTCCAGGAAACATACAGGCGTCGACGATCATATTTTGAACAAACTTTCAACTCTAGCTACAATATCCATGTCAAATAACGAGGTCAACGCTTCACCAGGAACCTGTTAAAACCTCCTACAAGTGTCCAACTGGTCTCAACTCTAAGCATTTTTTTCTTCACTAAACTCGAATTATAATCACCCCACTCCACCAGAATATGAGCATTCACAAAGCGAGCACCACCGTGCCCTCAGAGGAAGACCTAATAAGGCGGGAAGAAACTTGTTGCACAGAATCCGGACGTAACTACTAAGGAACGTGCTCTATGTTCCATGCATACATCCATCCTTGAATGCTTCAACACACTGCCTACCTTGTGTACCTTTGCCTTTGCCTCGAAGAACTCTACTCTTCTCCAACATAACCAGGAAAACATAATCATGTGTTTACGTCCAACATAACAAATATTCATTACGTCGAGAATGTCAGATTTGATCAAGGACCACTCTAGTATATAAGTGACCCGGCCAAGCACATAGCAAGTAGCAAATAGGGGCCGAATGTCCGCTAACTTGCTAAGTGAAGTTAGCCAATAGTTTGAAACCGAAGGTGTGCCAGATGGGAATGTGTAGTGCGAAGCACATTCCCAGGGAAGGTTCCCCTTGGTATAGAGTGCGATGCTCCAGAGAAATATGCAAGCTGGTCGATTCTAATATAGAATTTAATGCAGAACTGAGAACTGTATTTGAACTGAGAAAACTGGAGTTCATCAGAACAACAGTGTAATAAAACAAGAGCGTCCATGATGAGCATAGAATGGGATAGCGAGAACTCAAAAGAAAAACGTTAGTTTAAATGAGTTCAAGAGCAAAGATTTTTCGAGTAAATTCAGCTATTCACACCGGCAAAAGATAAAGAATGGTGAATAGAGGAAGAAATTTTGCCACAGGGTCACTGATGCATGTAGGTACTGAGTAGGTGTACACTCAAGAACCTAACTACGACAACATAACATAATAAGATGCTCCCAAGCGTGAGCGACAAAGAATCTCCATATGCAAGTTCACTAGTCCCTCAGTTAAAAATTGGACTTTGTTACACTACATAACGATCAAGTTCAACAGACGAACAAGAAGAATTGGAAAATGCAGCTAACTGTCACCGTCTGTAGTCTCTTTCCCTACTCCGACTACGACGTCGTCCTCCTCGATCACGATCTCTGTCGCGATCCCTTCCTCTGTAATTGTCCCTGTCCCTCTCTCCCCTGTCCCTGTGCCAGTCTCTGTCTCGATGTCTGTCTCGCTCCCGGTCCCTATCTCCATGCCTTTCCTTCTCTCCCCACTCCCTGTGATTATCCGTATCTCTCCCACGATCTCTATCTGGCTCCCGGTCTCGACTTCGGTCGTAAGAACGGTGGGCTCTTTCCCGGCTACGGCTGCATGCGTCAAGTCAAAATTAGATCAATAACAGCGGACACATACCAGGGCAACTAGGATACAGCCTCCCGACTCTTGACAATTATACCGTGAGCTCCTGATTTACTCCCTTCCCGCATTCAAGTTTCAATTCTAAAAGACGAGACATAGCACGGCAAATGAATTACGGAGTGTTGACTGTCCAATCCCACTCTCGAAGATATTACCTCCGCTCTCTTCTGGTCTCCTGCTCCCTTCTCGAATCGTTTTCTCTTTCTTTCTCAAATGAACGTGCACCATTCAGACTCTGCATTCAAGAACCAGTAAACAATATCCTGTAATCAGTGATACTAACCCAACTGGTTGAGGCAGGAAAGACCACTATCTCAGAAACGTATCTCTGGAAGATGGAAACCATTCAAGTAAATATCGACAGTAATCTATTCACACAAGGAAGTTGCTGTGTATCGCCCTCGTTAACGCTTCATTATGTAGAGACAATTTCACTTGCATCACTGGTGATCGGCGCATGTTTCTGGCATACGCCGATCTTATCTCCGGTTTAAAGCACTGTCGGCTGCGAACTGGTTTCAAAGTTTATCGTAACGCAAGAAAATACAGGAATTTTCCTGCTCTGGATCACGAATCACTTTCCCGAACTATGTCAGGAGGTAGTCAGTTGAAATCTGGCCGATCCAATACAGGAATGTTACTAAAATTTCAGGAGTCTAATTCTCGTGAAATGTCACCAGGCAGGCTGAGGTTCAGCAAAATTCGAGATTCAAGGAAAAACCAGGAGTTAATCTGATGTTAACAAGGAGCTACGCTTGCAATTATCCCGATCTATCCCTTCCTTTCTCTTTTCCGTCCGTCCGTTCCGCTACACGACAAAAAGTTCCCCCTTTCCTTTGCGGTTTTCACAATCGACGTATTGCTATGCGTTAGCATAGCAACTATCTTCCAACTATCTTCTTCTTGTTTAAATAGAAAATACTAGCTATTATTCACAACAGTCAAACAGAGAACTGTGAACAATCACCTTTTCTTTATCCTTCACATCCTCTGGCGGCGGTAATTCTTCCAACTTGGGTTTCTGGTCAACCCCATCTGTCTTCTCCACTTCTCTTTCTCTGCGTCTCGCTTCCCTTTCTTCTTCCTTCTTCTTTCTCAGCTGCTCAGCTGTTTGTCTGATCCTGAAATATCCCTGAGATTCCGAGCCAGTGAAGGAACTAAGGACAAAAACATGGCGCAAACACAAGCAGAATACTTCACGATCAACATGCACTTTCAATTCTGTTCAAACCAGCAAGTAACAGTTCAAGACTAGTACCAAATGTTGTTTCCCCTCCAGATGACTTGCAAGGCGCTTTTCTGTATCTGTGGAGGCTTGCATGGCTCCACATACTTCACAGACCTGCATGCGTTTCTCCTTCTCCAGTATGTTGCCAAACTCGGGCATGACTGCTCGTACAAGCTGATCCTTCTCTTTATTCAGAAGGTCCACCTGACAAGCCATCCCCAGTCAGCCGTAACGTTGTAAAACTGCAGAACTGTACAGTTGAACTTAGTAAACAGCAAGAGTATTCTTTAAGAAGACAGGCAGCTACCTTGCCACGCTGTTTTGCAGGTTAGCTTAATCACCACATCACGACCTACCCCGCCTTATCTGCAAGGACGAAAAGTAGGCCACACATGTCTAAAGATTTGCAACGTTCATGGTGACACCACATCGATCACCACCCGAAGTTTCCACCAGAACTCTGTACTCAACTCAAACCACGGAAGCTGTTCTTTGAAAGGTTTCCGGAACCCTTAACTTTAATAGTGACCCGAAAACCCGTCAAACGAAGTATGCAAGACCAGCAGCTGGATCGATACTGAGATGAATATGCAGAATTTATCATCAAATCATCCATAGAGTACCTGTCGTTCATCGACGCGCCTACTTACCTTGTTCATTGTGGCTTGAGCTTGGTCAACCAAACCGTCTTCTCCTTCCCGTTCGGCCTGTTTCAGCAATGCTTGTACCTCCATAGCAATGGCTGATATCCGGTCGCTGTTGGCTCGAGCATGTTCAGTTAACGGCATCTCCTTGTCGAGTCGCTCATGGCATCTCTTGATCTTCCTGAATCAACGATTTGTAAAGGATGAGGTTAACATCTGAGCAGTTTACAGAGGTATCAGTTCTTCACAAAAGTGTCCTGAAGGGACCATTAGATCAAGAGCTGTACGACCAACTCTGGAGTGATCGACGAGTTCAACGATGATACAGCTAAACGTGTCTCGTAAGTTACAATTATGTTAAGAGAAAATGTAAACTCCTTTGGAACGGCAGATTCTGGTTAAAAGTGCACTGAAGAGCTTTGACAAACAAAGTATCAGCATATATCACATCGAAGTAAGACCAAAGATGCAATGACTCTGAACGTCCAGCAACGAGGATCGTGGAAGTGCAGAACGTGCCAAGTTATATTCATACGTCGAGAATGGCAGATATGCTCAAGGACCACTCTCTAGTATAGAGGTATCACGCAATTAGATGGACAACGTGCCAAGATCGCGAGAGCATACTGCGACTGCAATAAACGCGGATTAGACGGTTCCTTCGGTGAGCAAAAATATTGGTCCCTATCAGGGTCAAGTCTCCTTCCGGGGAAATCTGATAGAAATAACGCTGAAGATACTGTAGTTCATCAACGGGTCTTTGCGAACGTACCACTCAAAGTGAAGTCAAAGCTTCTTTCCTTTCGCTGAACACGAGAAGGAAAAAGGTAACATGTGAAGTGTATGTCGGTCTCGTTCTTGCACTGGTCTACCCACATATGAAAGTTGAACCCAATGGAGGCAGCAAGAAGCGTGAATGTACATCAAAACTGTTAGCACCAACTTCTAACCTGGGAACAGCATGTTGGGAATGTGTAGCAGACAGCACACTTCTCAGACAGGACCCAGAAACAGAAGAGGAACTGGTGGTAGGCCAGTGAGCTTGGCTCAACGTTGAGGACACATAAGTAGCCAACCACAATACTTTTGCGTACGAGTTTCCAAGCAAGGGGAACAACAAAAAGTGTCTCGATCACTATCTCAGGAGTAAGGCAACTCTCAAAAGATGTAGAATGTTCAGAAAGACTTAATCTCATTATCTGAGAAGAAACCAGAAAGTTCCTTGCGTGTCCCAAAAACGAACTGCAAGAGCGAGAGTGATTGTGTTAAATCGGACCGTCCTAACGTCGACGACAATGATTTCAGGAGTAGGTGGCGGTCACTCTCCCCGCTTAGTAAGTAGCAGGCTGCACGTGAGCTCAGGTTCAGACTATTTACATTTTCTAGGAGTTGTAAGGAGTTGCGAGAGTCCACAGCGGTTATCCTTGCCATCTTTGATCCCTGAAACCCTCATCATGATGAGACTGAGTTGCAAGTTGATCTAGAGGTGGGTAAGCCGGGCTAGAAGTTCTGACCCTCAACGTCTTTCACTACAAATAGACCCGGATCTTCATCTTTCGGCGTCCATGCTGGTGGACCACTGTACTCCGAGGCGTCACGACGAAGCCACCACGGTTACATGCAACTCTAAGCAAAATGACCAGGCTAGTGACCGTTTCCGAAACGTGCTCAGCTCTCTAAGTGTAACACTATAGATGCAAGAAATTCAGAGGTAAGGGAAGACTCCACTTTGTGCCATTAGACTGAGGGCGGTAACGTCAGCACGGCAACTGAGCGGTCTAAGTGAGTTAATTGTTTACCTTGAAAACTACTCAAGTTTCCTCACCCTGAATACCTGACACTATCCGGATGCACACGCGAATTGCAGTACTGGTACCTTGACATACCTGAGGATTGAATTTGAAAACGCTCGAATCGCCACAAAATTCGTTTTTACGCGGGTCCCCAGAACGCATAACTCTTTTTTCAGAAAGGAAACGTCTCTCTTACTGGAGTTTGGGGCCCTCTTACTGGAGTTTGCCCCAAACAAGGGACCGGAGAGTACAAGAGTTTGCCCAAAACGAGAGACAGAGCGTACAAGTGCTCTATGCTAACTAGATCGACTCACCTCTCGAGGTCGGCGATGAGTCGCTCCAAATATCCCAGGAACTCTGCTTCATACTGAGATACTCTATTCGACTTCAAAAATTCTGCTCTGAGCCCATCATCATGTATCTTCTCGCAAGCACCGAGGTCGCTCTTCGTATTTGGAAACAGGTCATGAGGACAAAAGGAGACCAGATGAAAATGACAGACCTGCATGATACAATTGTACATCATACGAATACATAAGAGTTAACAGAGGTTTGGTTCATGAAAGAGGTGCTCGGACGCGTTCGCTATAGGTAGTGACTGAATTGTAAGGAATGCAATATGATACTGCTACAATTCCCAGCACGAATATACCGATAACTGAGTGCAGGAAGCATTATTGTCGGGCGTAGATGCAAGGGAACCCTAAACTAGTTTATGGTTTTATATCAAGGTCGCTGCTCCCATTCTGTACAGTATCTTTCGAGCTCCGTGACATCCACTTCCAGACCCACCATATCGTATCATCCAAATCTAACGGGGATAAAATATCGATGTCATAACTAGTAACAAATTACTGAAGATAATAACACATAAGTGCTCCCTCTTTTTGTTCATGTGAAATAACTCTGCCAACAACTTGCTAGCAAGCCCGATGAAGTGAGGGAGGCAGATTTTGGCATAGAATACTAACCTCGGGGTCGTCAAAGCGTAACTTCTTCTTCTTTTGCTGGTCCAAGGGCAAATCCCGGTCTTTTCCCATTAACTCATCTAGCAAGGCCTTCGGATCCATGGTGAACCACTCCCGTCAATGAATTCGAGTATCAAACCTCCTCCAGAGTATATAATCTACACATTGATACTCTTTCGTTTATCATCTTCACAATCGTGATGATGAATCACCTCGAAGTTCCTTCCCAGGACCATTGCCGACCATAACGATGTGATGCGAGATCCTTGTACAATTCAAGCCATTTCAGGACGTGTCTCACTCTTTCATCGACTGCTGTATGTCGATGAAAAGGAGGAAATTCCTGACGAACTCCTTAACTTCCCAAGTTTCTTGAACCCCTGCCAGATCTGTACCCGTTAACCAGAAACTAAGCCCCGGCAAATGGACAACGCCCCGACATCTGCAGAATTTTCAGAAGCATCAAGAGTGTAGATCTAACTCCCGAAAAAAGCAAATCATCTGACGGACCAGTCAACTAACAATCGAATCCTAGCCCAAAATACAGTGGGAGTGCAACCGGTACTTGCTGCTCGCGGTCTGGAGTTCGGACCCGAACAAAGAAATTGTCCGCCTTCCTTGAGAAAGATATTAGGGATGCGGTGCGGGCTCGACAGCCCGGCTTTTTGGACCTTGCCACGTCGAACCCGTCTTCAACAGCACCACCCTACCCGACATTCATCACCCTTCTCGTGCTTTATGAGCTCGTCACTACATAACACGAACTGTCATGTAAATTTTTAACTGAATTTCGTTCTCTTTAGGTCATCGATAGAGACCTTATACACACCGGAGTGTGTATACCATCAAGAGATATAGGTAGAGTAGAAAGGTTGTACAAATCAGGAAAAGAGGATCGATGCGGAAGCATCAAGTGATTCTAAGGTCGAATATATATCTTTCTAGATTCATGTATATCATAGAAACCTTGGTTTAATTGGTGATAATTAGGTTAATGGTTGGTAAAGTTTTAAAGGGTTGATAAAATTCTGGTACCCACTTATTACTGATACACTCGCGGGACTGCCAGCATATTGTTGTATCCAGATAATTATTTGACCTGGAATACGACGTCACATATTCTGGAGACGTCAGGTATTCTGGAGGCGTGCATATAAGGATTTAATGTATTGCCAAACTTTTCCTCGTATAAGGGTTTGGTTATAAATCAAAGCACATGAAAGGGATATTCTTATTCTTTAAAAAGGTTATTCAGATTCGTCCCTACAACACTTCTATGCGAGAGTTGCACGGTTTCCACGGACAAACTTCATAGTTTTATTCGTGCACCGTAGCAAGTAACAGAAAAAGAATACAGATTTTGCAAAATGACGAAATTGAGCGGCATGAAGGACAAATCTGAACCGACACTGAAGTTGGAACCTACATACCAACAGGTTTAAGATTTAGAGTTTAGGGTACTCGGAGAAGGAGAATAAAAAGGAGAAAGCTATTACAAACGAGTCACATGTTTCAATCTTGACCTTAGCCATATTGTAAACTAAATCTCTATCCAAATCAATATGCATGTTGTATGCACTTGTGGACAGACAGACGCATGCGGACAAGTGCAAAAGAAGGACAAAAATTTGAGCGTTTGATTAGCTGTGAAAGTGCGCTTTCACTGTTTGAAAAAGTAGCGGTGAAAATAAAAATCATTTAGAACAACTGAAGTTGTTAACATTTTGTCTAAGCGCATCTGTCGTATCGTTTTCTCTTCTCTCGGCACCTCGTCTTGTTTTAGGTCTTTACTAGTTCGGAACTTCGCTAACGTCTCTTGTCTGTGTCTGTCGTGTTGTCTTCTCTTCTCTCAGCCAGTTTGCTACTTTCAAACTTCGCAAACATCTTTCACACCTCTCTTCTCTCAGCAGCTCTGTTTCAAACTTCATGTTTCTGCTCCTAACCTCAACTTTACGACATCGTTAGGTCAGCAGCTGGCGATGAGAACCACCAGTGGAGGAGATGAGAGCGTTGTATTCCAACCTGTTATGTAACACCTAAGGGTTGCATAGTAGTAAATATGTGATAAGTTATAACTATATGTGGTGAGTCTTCTAAATAAATCTCAAAGCTAGACAACACTCTAAGTTAGCGACAGATAACTAGGAGTAGTCACAATTACAATTGGTGATATTTGAAGACAGAATATTAGAATATCTTAAGTGTGAGAACCACTATTTTATCTGGTTGTGCATAAAATGACAAGTAGGTGAATAATACACTCTTGTCTTATGCGTGACTGAATTTTATTGGTTGTAGAGGCTTAATGTCAAACAATCAAGAGGGTTGTTGACCTTTTTAGCTCCTTTATGTGTTGGTGTTTTGATTATAATGAGCAATTTGAGATTCCTTTTCAAAGATTTTTTTATATTTCTAGAAGGATCTAAATTATTAGAGTAGAGTCAAAAATAGAAACATCTATCCTTGACTTATGACTTTTATCTTCGGTAAATTGCAGTAAATCAGATTTACAAGTAGTTACCGTGATAAATTTGGAGTAGTATAAATTGAGGGATTGTGGAGTGATCTCTCATCCTCTCTTTTCTTTGTATTTGGAAGCCGTTAGGTCATATCTATAAAGGATGTTTTTTTCATCTCTATGTCTCCATGAGAGTTCTCGTCTCGAGTGAGGAAGTGATATGAGTATGTTGAGAGTTGGGTTTAGTTGAGCCTTCCTAGTTATATGATGCGCCTCATCAAAGGCCATCAGAGGTTTACCCTGGGTGAGAGACAAGACCGGTAGCAAACTTCAGGGTCACATTTTTGGTTCCGTTGCCGAGACCTCACTAGGAGGCTTGAGATATATGTTTCGTGTGCAGTCTTACATTAGATAGAAGGAAGTTATGAGAGAGCATATCGAGAGAACTCTTGGAGAGGTTAGAGCTACTGTCATGCTAGAGATCTTAAAGCCATTCGTGTATCATATTGTCATCTATGGTGCATTTGAGGTCATCTTGTATATTCTATACACATAAGAGATTAGAATCAGCTAACAAAAATATGTCGAGTGTTAGAGTTTACATCTGAGAATAGAGTGCTAAATATAATCTTATATGTTGATGAGGGTAGAGGATCAGACCAATCTTATCAGGTTCTTTGAGTGATAGTTCTTATCGTTGCAACTAAAAAGAAGGAAAGACTAAGGGTTTGAAGGTGTAGATGATTCACTTTCTGGCCGAGTTTACAGTCATTGTCATTTTCTCTGTATTTTTGGGACGTCTTTGAAACTTCACGACAGACTAGAAGAGCTCTTGGTCTATCCATTGATCCAAAGATCACTCGTTTTGGAGCTATAGAGCTCAAGATATTGTTGTCAGAAGTTTAGTTGGTAGTCCAATCGATCAAAATTTGCATGAGGTCGAATTTAAGTCGAGATCATGAGGAGTGGGTAGTGAGGCTTAGGTACCTTTCACAAAATCTTGATGTCATAGTGGGTGTAGATGAACGTTCTAGAGAGTTAAAGGTCGAATGAAGAGAGGACGAAGAGAAACACAACAAGACTTTTCCAAGAAGAAGTTGAGGATAGAACCGTGGTGCTACTTACAATTTGTAATATTACTATATTTATCTATTAACTTTTTGCAATGCGATCCGAGCGCAAGAACAAATATAATCTTTAAGTGGAATGTGTGCAAACCTGCACTTATCTCATAAATATGATTCCACTCATAAGTTCTTAATTCTCTTTAAACTGTCAAAGCGCAAGAAGAAATAGAACCATTAAGTGGAATGTGTACAAACCTGCACTTATCTCATCAATATGATTCCACTCATAAGTTCTTAATTCTCTTTAAACCGTTCGTAAAGTACCTCTACGTGATATATTCACCTCTCGTTTGTATGGAAGAGGTCATATATGCATGCAAGATGGTTGGTGCACTATGCAGCAAGTTGTCATGTGAGATTCAAGAGAGAAAATACTCGTGAGGGAAGGAATTCTACTCATCTAGGTCTCCGAGTTGATCCATTGTCTCCTTCGCACGTTTTCAAGGACGAGAACATCTGCTCGAATTGTGGAACTGAAGGTTTACCAAAGGAGCACGAGTGTGGAGATGTGATAGCATTGTTGGCATCTACGTCTAGAAAATGAAGAAGTTGCAGTCTTCAGACGGAAATTCAGCTAACGCATGATGGAGATGATAATTCAGATGGTGCAGAAGGTGACAGTGAGGATGTGACTCATGCATATGTTCGACGATGAGATAGCGCATGCGATTATGGTGAAACCATTCCCCTTCTTGCTATCGATGGTTGATTACGTTCGCTATCGATGGAGTTAGTGATGTTCATCATATACTAGAAAGCGAAGAGAGATATTGGGTTGAGGAGAGGAAAAGACATCGAGAATTTAAGATGGGGAAGCTCCGGTTTTCTATTGAAAGGATGATGAGGATGTAGAAACCTTCGTGCGAGACTTCAAAAGAGCATGCATTGAAAACCATGAGAGGAAGAAGGAAGAGTATGCATCATTGTTACCTGATTTTCTAGAGGATACCGCATTGACTTTGGTATGAGGAACATAGAAAGAACAAGACTGATGTTGATACGTGGGAAAGTTTGACGGAGGCTCTAATTGAGAACTTTCTACCGAATGAGAGCTATGAGAAGCTCATGACCGAGGTGACCTTCTTGAAGCAAGGAGATGTTGAGAAGGTGAAGGTGTACGCGAAAAGGATCGAGAAGTTGGAGGCTCGTTTCTAGACTATATTGAAGAAGAGCGGTGATAATGTAGAGGTTACAATGGTGAGAATTGTGGCTATGCTTACCAAGAACTTTGTGGCAGGTCTAAAGCTTCAAATCAGAACTCAGGTGAAGTACGAGAAGCCCACCACTAAGAAGAAGACGATTGAAACTGCAGTTCGAAGGGAAGAGAGTTTGGAAGATGATGACGTTCTTCTAGGAGAAGCAAAGGCGGCGAGTGTTGAAGGGATTACACTCTGTGGTAGATCTGCTCTAAGGATCCTGAACCTGCTGTGGTTAACACACTTATTGTGGTTACTGTCAACCCTCCAGTGTCTAATATTCAAGATGAATTGAGACAGATAACAAAAACATTGACAGATCTGAAGATCAATGTAATGCAATTGAAAGAGCGGAGAAACCAAGTAGGAGGAGGAGGCCAAAGAGGTTATGGAAGAAGTTTCGATTGGAGGCCTCAAAATGAATTCAGTGGTATCTCGTGCTACGGATGTGATGATCCTCATTTCCAAAGAAATTGTCCACACTCCATCCAAAATGGAAGACAGAACAATGAACGTACAAGAGGAAACCTAGGAGGAGTTCCGTCACAAAACAAAGACAAAAGAGTTGTCACAATCGATGCGGTGAAGGTGCCAAATGTTTATGAGAGAGGAAAATGCTCTTACTCTTCTCAAGTGGAACTCTTAGCTCACAAGAGGAAGAGGACTAGGTTTTCGGAGGAACTTATGATCATTGAGGATTCTCCAAGTAGGAGCACTCGTTCCAACATCATGTCTTCTTCTCAAAAGGAGTTTAGGAAGAAGCTAAGGATGGAAGATTTCACCATTTCAGCTGCTCAACCTAGAATATGACGTAGTTGAGAACGTTGGTACGCAAAAAGCCAACATAACAATGGGTCAATTGATTGCACTCAACCCAAGCTTGAGGAGAGAGCTTCGAGGAGGATAGATAGACTGACCAGCGACTATTGAGAATCAGAAACTGAAGACAATAGAAGTGTCTCCGGAGTAGATACGGGTGGTTCTTCTGATGAAGAGACATCAGAAGATGAGGAGTTTGATATGGATAGCATCATGTCTCACATTGGAGCTATTGATTTGCTCCCTCGTCCATCTGTTGAGAATGACCCGGACAAAACAAAGTTAAGTGAAGAGGAGCTAGAGAGAAGACTCCCAACCATCAAGTTTGGTCCCAAGATGACTTCAGAGGAGAGGAGAAGATTCTTGGAGATATTTAGAAAGTACATCCACGTGTTTGCTTTCAGTTATAAGGATCTGAAGGAGGTGACATTGGAGACACATATGATTGACGTGGAGGAGGACATGAGACCTGTTCGACAAAACCAACAAAGGATCAGTCCATCAATAGCAGTGATCGTCAAAGAAGAGATTGACAAACTGAAGGAAGTTGGGTTCATTTATGAAGTGGAGAGTTCAGAATGGGTATCACCATTGTGATCGTGAAGAAGACGAATGGTAAGCTTCGCGTATGTGTGGATTACAAGAAGTTGAATGCGGTCACTATGAAAGATTACTACCCATTATCATTCATTGATGAGATCTTGGAAGAAGTTGCAGGTCACGAATGGTATAGTTTTGGAGACGGTTATAGTGGATACAACCAGATTCATATAGTACATGAGCATCAATACTTAACAACCTTCACTACTTCGTGGGGTACATTTGCGTTTTACGTGATGCCGTTTAGGTTATATAATGCTCCAGTCACTTTTCAACGGTTCATGAATAAAATGTTCGAACCGTTTATTGGGAAGTTTGTCAGAGACTTCATTGATGACTTTTGTGTGTATGGACAGAAAGAAGATCACTTTGATCATGTGATCAAAGTCTTAGAGCGATTGGAGCAAGCTAATGCATCTTTGATTCCAGAAAAGTGCATTTTTTGATGCGAGGAGGGTTTGTTGTTGGAGCACATTATCTCCAAGAATGGAATAAGAGTGGATCCAGACAAGGTGAAGAAGATAATAAAACTACCATTCCATACTAGCTTGACCAAGTTGAGACAGTTTCTTGGGATGGTGAGGTATTATCGTAGATTCATCTCGTCCTTTTCCAATAAAGTTCAACCGTTGACCAACTACATGAAGAAGGGTGTAGTCTTCGAGTTGATACTCCAAGATCAGAAGGCATGGTGATAGCCCCAATCCTCGCCAAATCTGACTGAGTAAATCATTCATTGTTTATACTGATGCATCCAATGTTGCGATTGGATGTATCTTGAGTCAGTTAGATGAGAATGAGCACGACCATCCAATAGCTTATGCTAGTAGACAAATGGTGCAAGCTGAGAAGAACTATTCCGTAACAGAGAGAGAAGGGTTGGCTGTAATCTTTGCTTTGAAGAAGTTTCGGCACTATTTGTTAAGAGGGAAATTTCTATAGTGACTGATCACAAAGCTTTGAAGTACATATTCAATAAGCCCAACACAGAGAGGAGGATAGCTCGGTGGAAGATCACTGGAGAGAGATTTTCAAATAGTGTTTAGACTATTGCAAAACTTGTGACGTATGTCAAGCATTTGCTCTAAAGTCTACTAGAACACCTCCGTTAAGATCAATTCCAGTATTAAGGCCGTTTGAGAAGTGGGGTATTGACTTTGTAGGTCCTCTTAATAAGACACCTCGAGGCAATAGATATATTGTAGTCGCCACTGACTATTGTACCAAGTGGGTAGAGGCTAGACCTTTGAGAGAGACCAATGAAACAGAAGTCGGTAGATTCCTATGGGAGAGGATCATCACAAGATTTGGATGTCCTTTAGAGTTGGTCTCGGATAGAGGAGGAGAGTTTGTAGGGAGCATGACTACTGCTATGCTACAACATTTTTCTATCAAGCCACGAGTAACGACCTCATACAAACCAAATGCTAATGGTCTTGCGGAGAAGACCAATCTTACACTTTGTATGATGTTCGTCAAAGATGCTGGTGTTGAGACTGCGAAACATACTTGGGATAAGAGGCTACATGTAATCTTATGAGAGTATCGAACAACAACAAAGACTTCTATTGGGTATTCTCCATTTCGACTAGTTTATGGAGTGGAGGCCAAGTTGCCGATCCAATTCGAATTGGATACTTTTCAAACTATTCAACGAAAGTTGAAGAGGTCGAGAGGAGAAGACATGGTCAGATCAAGAAGAGAGCAACTCATGGAGTTGGAAGAGACCCGAGCGATAGCAACGATCCGGATGGAACGAGCTCAAGCATATCAAAAGAAGAGTTACGACAAACGGTTGGACAAGAGGGAGGTAAAACCTTTTCAAGTCGGAGATTGGGTTATGTTGTATGATGCTATCAGATTCAAGAGGGCTAGGAAGAAGTTTCTTTCGAGATATTTTGGTCCTTTTGTTGTAGATAAGGTGTGGAGCAACTTCACATATGACCTTCAGGAGTTGGGAGGAAGGAGATTCGATTGGGTCAACCATGACAAGTTGAAGTTGTTTCATCGACGAAAGTTCTCTCTTCACTCCGAGGACGGAGCAAAAATTTAGTCCGGGGGTAAAATGTAACGACCTATGTTACACATAGGAAGTTTGTTTATTAGTAAGGTGTTTAGTTATAACTAAGTGTTGAGAATGTTTATTTGCTGCCAAAGTACTTTAAGGAGGTATCAAGTTAGTCATGACTAGCTAAAAGTTAGTTATGGTTAAACTTAGCTGTACTTTTGGCAGAATTCAGATATTTGCTAAAGAGTGAGCACTACTATCTTGTCATCTTGTCTAAAAGGTAGAAAGGAGGTGGAAAGTATCCCTTATCTCATTTTTGACTTGACATTAGTGGTTGGATTAAAGTTGTGGACTTTGTGGACATTAAAAACAAGAAGAGATTCCACATGTTTCCTTTTTAATGGGTCCTAGTGTAGAGGGGGGTGGAAATTTGAGATTTCTTGAGAATATTTTAGAATCTTTCTAAAAGTTGTTGACTTTGAAGGAATAAGCCCATGTGAAAAGGTAAGAAGCTCATGTGATTAATGCTTTTATCTTAAGTAATATCTTAGTAAAACTCGATAAAAGTAGTTACGGCTGAGTTACCGGAGGGTACCAAAGTAAAAACCTAGAATGTATAAATAGAGGAGTAGAGAAGAGCTCCTCATCCTTGTTTTCACAACGTCGTAATGACAACTTGAGTAATATAGAGAGTGTGGGATATTTTTAGCATGTGAGAACTTGAGAGACGTCGTTAGAATGGAGAATTTTAGTTGATGAGTTTATGGAGATTTTAGTTGATAAGTTTGTGGGTGTATGAATGAGTGAACTTAGCATTTTTCCCTTCAAGATTAATGGTGTGCTTCTATCAAAGCCATCAGAGGTGACCCCTGAGTGAGAGACAGGCCCGACATTTGCAGATTCATCGATGACGATCGTGAAGGTTGAGAGATCGGGGGGTAGTTGATCGATGGGATCGTGGAGGGTTTACAGAACCTGATGCAAAGTCCCTAACTGAAAACTCTACCGTAACGCCAACCTCCCTAAGCTCCATAACTACACGTTGTCTTAACCTAGCTATTCGATTCTTCATCAAAGAACCCTCTACATCTTACGAAGAAAACTCTTCTTTCAACTACCGAAGAAGTCTTAACTCCGAAGTATCCATATATGTGGGGAAGTAGTTCTTCAACGTCGGCTCAACTCTGCTACGAATAATTGCTGACTATTCTTTCGCTGAAGTTTCATTTCACTAACTCCTTCTTCATTGAAGACGACACCACCTCGTGCTCCTTCTTCAATTCATACTTCTGTCGAAATAAGTCATCTTGATCCAAAGTAAGACTGTGCACTTCTTGATTCTTCGTCATGACTTCTCTCTTCGTCGCTAAGGTAGCAATCCGTAAATTCTCCTTCTCCTCTGTCAGTTACCTCGATCAAAGTTCATAGTCTGTACTAACTCGCCAAATTCAGTTGTCTCTCGACAACTTCCTTGTACGATCTTCAGGTCCCTTCTAAGACATAAAGTAGAGGTATAACCTCTACTTTACGCCTTAAGAAATTACTTAGTACTGTGAAGGCTTGTTATCAGTGGCTCTGTATCCTTTGTTGTTTATCTATTCATGAGGTCCCTGATCCGTTTAGGAATCTTGTTCAAGCATTCGTACGCTTGTGCAAGTGAATTCATTAGGTTTACCATGTTGATAGAGTTTAAGCTCATGGGTTGTATTTACTCATCGTCCATGCACGCTTTATAGCTGGTTTAAGTTATCTTTCAAGATTACGTGTCATTTTAGGTAGTTTAAGATTTACGTTGGATCTTTAGGGGGTTGACATGGTAGCTTATGAATGAAGTTAAGTTATCACGTGGTTTATGGCACTAAAGGACAGCCAAGTGGCGCTATGAACTCCCATTGGTCCATTTTTTCTTTTGTAAAACTCTAAACTTAGAAGCAGAGGTCTAAAGGAGAGTTCGAGCATTTGGTGAGGACACGACGAAATCTGAGAGCACAGAGGATAGAGCTCGTCGTGCCAATCACTTTCAGTGAAATTCTTGATCGATTTGGAGCAATAAAGAATGAGTTATGCCAAATTGAAGTTCGGATTGTGCTAGAATTGCATCACTTTTGTTGATTTTGGGGTTTTCAATGTCAATTGCAGCAGAATTGAGGAAATCGCTTCAAACCTTCGTGGTTGCATTCACTGTCAGCAGGGCTACGACTGTCCAAAAAGTTTCAAGTCATTTGGATGAGTGAGTAATTCAGGACAACCGCTGAAGCAGAGGGGGTCTGAAAAGCTCTCAATCTAGAGCAGCAACTTCAGAGTTCGAGTCTGGAGAACCGTGTACAACCACCAGGCCCAACTTCACAGGGGTGTTCAGCATGCTATGAACTCCAAGTCCTGTAAGAATGAGTGAAAGTGATCGAGCCAATTCTCTGTTCTAGGTCGAAATAGCTATCTGGGTACTAGAAATTGCCGTAATGTTCTTACTCAAAACTTTTATGTCCACATCTCGGTGCTAGAATTTGATCTCAGGCTGAAACTTCGTGTGTGAGTCCAATGGGGCCTCTTTTACATGTAGGAGAAGTTTAGAAGTCTAAACCTTCACATATTTCATATTCTTGAGTGTCAAAGTTCACTGTCTGATCTTATTATTACTAGTTCAACTTGATTTTTCGTTTCTTGAACATATCAGAGGAGCCGAGAGACATGTATGAGTGTTTTATAGTGCCAACTTCTAACATGAAGCCTACCCCTTTGAGTTAGCAACCACAAATAGAAGCCCAACGATTCCTTGAGTAGACATATACAGTCTTCACGGTCATACCACAGCTAGAACGTTCGCCCTTCCTAAGAAACTCTCATCCTGATATCTGGTGCTTCCACTGAGAGCTCTTGGGTTGATTGATCGCGGAGGTTGAGATTCTTATACAAGGAAGAGATGGATCGCAAGAGCGGAAGTGTTGCTGCTATCTCTAGGACTGGAGCATCAACGTCTACTGCTTCACCGTCTTCTACAACGATATTCTTGTATCTGGTCTGGACATGACTGAGATCTTGAAGACGCTTGCGGCCTTGGTCCAACAACATCCGATCCTTGGAGGGGGTGAGTTAAAGTCCACCAAGGCTTTGTAAGCTATTGTGAACAGATGTGGAAGGTTTGAAGAAGGTAGAGATATTTCTAGATATCTGCGTGAGTATAAAAGAGAGATAGAACTGGTTAGAGTTACTGATGTTGAGATGATAGCAAGTTTTGAGTTAGCTATCATTCTTGAGTTGCGGGACCAAGTTAGAGATGTACAGAGAAGAAATCTTGGAATCTGGATGAGTTTTGAGCGATCTCTTCGAGAGGAGTTTCTTGAAGAAGATTTAGAGAGAGTTACTAGGAGGACGTTTCTACACTGGGTTGAGCAGCAACCTGGTCGGATGATGAGCCTGAATGAGTTGCTGAGAGAGTTTGATCGAAGATACTGGTAACTTTCAACTCTTGAGCGCACAACCTTAGATGCTAAGAGAATAGAGCTGTTCCTGCAAGCTACCGATGATGTTACGACAGATCGATTATGCTTCATATTAGCAGATCGATTGGCTGAAGAGGTGTTACTATGGATTGGAGGAGAGGTTGAGGATGCCGTTGTTGTTCTAACAAGGCAGAGACGAGAGAGAGTGGTTGTAGGAGGACGACCGCTTGCGGAAGTGATCGCTCAACCTTATGCTGCTCCTCAAGTACAACAACCTCTAGCTTTTGCTCCCAGACTTGTTGTCCCGGTTGCAGTTCTTTTGATGCCAGTTGTGCCAGTTCCTGCACAAAGAGCACTTGTTCAGAGATCTACAGAGACCATGATCAGCAGAATCAAATCGAGTACCTTATCCGACAGATGCGTGAGTTGAAGGTGGAGCTAGCTGGCTTACAGAGGGAGCAACCACCGACGCCTGCTGATGCACGTCTAGGAGGTGCTCCTGTTCGTAGATGTATATGATGTGATAGTCTTGATCATTTCCGAGGAGATTGTCAAGAGCTCACAGCTGCTTTGCGAAATGGTGTGGTTCGCTATCAAAACGGTAGGCTGCACCTTTCTTCTACTTGAGAGCCGTTGAGCACGCAGTTTGGACGAGGAGGCATGAGGAGTCTATCTCAGATTGCTACGAGTGCAACGGCAACTGCGTTGATGACACCGCTGGTAAATTCTGATGTATATGCTGGGCATATTGAAGTGTCTTCTAGTCCTACATTGCTAGATAAGACTGTTGAGAAGAGTGTGGCTCCAGTTCCTTCTGAGATACTGAAGAGAGGAGCCGAGTCTATTCATAAGATCACATGGTGGGGAGATCTTGTAGACGCTGCTTCTATCAGAGCATTCTTGGATGTGGATAGACACGTTCACTGACATGATGCTTCTGTGGAGGAAAAGAGCGACGAGAAGCCTCTGAACTTGATACTGGAGTTCTTGAGGAGACTAGAGATAGGCGGAGCGTCACCAGGAGGCGAGCAGCTCCTCCAGAGGACATCCCCTCTATTTCTCAAGCTCCTCCACCTGCACCAGGTCCGATGGAGGACGTACAAAGGTCTCAGCAAGAGACAACGGCTATTGTGAGGAGGTTTACTGTCCAAGAGAAAGAGAAAGGACCGGTCTACAAGTTGGCGGCTGATATTGAGACTCAACTGATGTTAAGAGCATCTTGGAGTAGAGAATACTTGATGCACGAATTGAGTTTTCTCTTCGAGAGGTTCTTGGTATTGCGAAGAGAGAGTTTCATGAACTGATTATCAACATCATCAAGCGAAAGAGACATGTGATGTATGAGCAAGTAGAGAGTCAGATGATAGATGCAGTAGGACCTTCTCTGAATGATGTAGAGTTTGGGAAGGTGCATTTTCAAGAAGCTGATGACACGAGATACCAGCAAGAAGCGTTGGTTGCTGGTACCAACACTATTGAGTTTGACAATGAGGAAGCATGTGAGGCGAGTCCAGCTACTGATAGTGACTTCAGAAGAAGACATTGGGCTCGTGCTACGACTGCTACACGAGTTCGTCTTGGAAGTCTATCTGAACCTGTTGCTGCTTTAGTTGATCAAGGATCTGAGATCAACATCATGTCACGGGAGGTGTATGAGAGAGGTCAGTGGTCTATCGAGCTGAACCATAATTGGATATTACGTGCTGCAAACAACCAGAAAGGTGAGCTATACGCGTTTGTCCTAACGTGAAGGTGAAGATATGTGATGTGGATGTAGATAAGCACTTCTTCGTGCAGTCTTCTGCTTCATATCTTGTGATTCTTGGTCAGCCTTATATCACTGCAGTTCAAATGGAGATCAAGGTGATGGATGATGGATCTCATTACTCTAGGATCCGTAGTTCAGATGTTAGACGTTCTGTGTAGTTTTTGATCATTTGTACAAACCACGAACGAAACGGACAGACTTTGAGAGATTCTCCTATCTATAGGAGTAAGGATTCTGAATTCTATATTCTGAATTTCTGTATTCTGAAACCACTCTTGTAGGACGGGGTAGCAAGAGTGAAGGATCTACTGCTACTATGATCTCGCTTGAGCAGCCTGAGGGATCACAGGAGGCTGCTGAAGAGGCTGCTCAAGATTCAGAGAGTAGTTATATTGTACATAGTTGGAGATCTGGTTTGATGACTTTCAGTTCTGATGATTGGAGTGAGTTTACGCCGTAGAGGATTTGACTGAGAAGAGTAGAAGGTAGATGGAGGAGTACGCAGCAAATCTGCACTGTACATGAGTTCTGAAGGAAGAAGAGAGGATTTTTGATGTTTATGAGGAGTTTGTAGATGTACAATCTTTTGTTCGTTGGCTGGATGATGTAGATAGGTTGATGGAGCAGATGGAGGTAGGGTGGTGATCCCCATCCATTCTCGTGAAGTCTATGAGGAGATTGTCTCGTATTTGCGATATCGTCCTCATCCAAGACTAGAGAATGGATGGAAGGATGCAGTCTGTTGGTGTGGCTCTCATCAAGAAGCGGAAGTACACGCCAAGTATAAAGATGTAGCGAGGAAGGTGAGGTATGTAGCGACCCAATTACTTGTTGATTCTCAGCAGCAGATGGAGTTAGCGGTTGCTGAGCCTGTGGTTAGAGATCTTACACATATAGGACACAAGTTTACTCAAGAGACACTCGAACAACTTCAGATAGGAGGAGGTGGTTTCTTGACAAAAGTGGAAAAACGAGCTTTCGAGAAGATGATAGTTAGTCATGGTAAGGCATTTTCTTTCTCAGTTGAGGAGATTGGTTGTGTGGATCCTAGTGTGATAGCTCCGATGGTTATCTTCACTATTCCTCATATACCTTGCGACTTGAAGCCGATTCTAGTCCCTCGTGTCTTACTACCGAAGGTCACTGAGTTGATGAAGGAGATGATATGAATAGGTATTCTTGACCATCTATGACTCCGTACTCTAGCCGATGGTTCACAGTACCTAAGAAGACAGGAGCTCTACGCTTCATCCAAGACTTGCGACCTGCCAACAACATCACGATTCGAAGCGTCGCAATCTATTCTATATGTTTTCAGGTTATGATCAGTTTTAGCTTGCTTTGGAGAGTAGAGACTTGACTACCATGCGTACACCTTTGGGGTTGATGCGGATGTGTACTCTTCTTCAAGGTGCTACAAACTCAGTAGCCCATATGCAGAATGCGATGCATAAGGTGTTACGAGAGTTTGTACTTGAGGCCTATATCATTTCTGGATGATATTCTCATGAAAGGTTATCCGGTGGAGGACAAGGATGAAGAAGTGACTTTTGATGGTTGCAGAAAGTTTGTTGCAGACCACATTCGAGATGTGGCAAAGATTATGATGCGTT
Organism: Asterella californica; assembly: GCA_036924285.1. Classification (NCBI taxonomy): domain Eukaryota; kingdom Viridiplantae; phylum Streptophyta; class Marchantiopsida; order Marchantiales; family Aytoniaceae; genus Asterella; species Asterella californica. The sequence continues at coordinate 21,224,252 of JAYKYS010000008.1, forward strand.
TGAAGGAGGTACACCTCACTCTGTCATGTACCAAATCTCGCTTTGGAATGTCAGAGATTCAACACATGTGCATCGCACAAACGACTTGGAGCTCAATCCTATTCTATGTAGAAGCAGAGGCCATACAAGATACATGTATGCTTTAGATCCCAAAGCACTTTTCATACAATCTTTTCACAATACACGCTTCACTATTTCTTCTCGACAAACTACCTAAATGCTCAACTTTGACCTTCTATTGTCCGATGATACGAGCTTCATTCAGGAAGAAATCCACAGTAAAGGACGGCCTACTATACAAGCTTCCCAGCGATACAAGGCATATGAGCAGCAAACAACCAGACAGTTCGGAGCGTGACATCAAAGATAACGGTACCTCACAATTAGGGAGTTCTAATCGGTGACTTCAGCAAGACGTGGCACTTACTGATCGTGGTCATCGTACCGATCTCACAATACAGCTTCCTTGTCGTCCTTGCAGCAACTCCAAGAAGCCCACCTCCAATCCTCAGGTCGTTTGTCGACCTGAGGATTGGAGGTGAAAGATCAATCAAGAGATTTAGGTGAAATTTCTCTTCATCTTTTTCCCGTCACGTTGTAAACTGAACTTTGACAACCTCGTACTCCCACCTTGATCATCCAATCAGGCTCAAACTTCACAAGAAATACCCTTTGATCCTTCTCTACTACTGTATGAAATTTCAGCCTCAGATCTCAAACCAATTGTCCGCAATGGATCACACCGTCCGCCTGTGCTAACTCATGAGCTTTACAGACCCCGATGGCAAAATCCAAGATCTCTACACATTCTCTTATTCAAATGAGCTGAAATTTCACATGTGGTAAGCTGATAGGGCACACTCCCATCCTGGAAAATTTCACTCAGAGATTCGATCCCATGCTCACGGAGCAACTCAAACTTTGAATACAAAGAAAACTGCTTTACTTATGTCTCTCAACTGTCACATCCAAGTTCAATCGATCATTTCAAGATCAAATCAAACCCAAACGTAGGAGTATTTTACATCAGTGTAACCAGCACGGCGTGAACTACACGATCCCCTTGACAACTTCTAAATATCATCTCTCAAACTCTCGGATCACTCAAAAACGTGACTCAAGGTATCAATTTGACCCCTTGACTTTGAACGACCATCACTCTCTCCTCAGAACTCCAAATCGACAGGTCTTCGCATCCAGATTGTAGCACGGCTAGAGAAATTTCCAACAAGATCCCACACTCCTCGAGTGACCTCCGGGAAGACCTCCAAAACCCTAAAGCCGTCCGTAGAACTTGAATGAAGTTGATTGATCGAGAGTAGACCAATAAGAAAAGAGATTTGAAAATCACTTTTTCTCCTACTTGGTACCCTAGAACAAACTATAACCCTAATAATATCTCATGCCTTCAAGGCATTTGCCTCAACCTTAGGATAATCATTCCCGTCAGACTATAGAGATCATACTTAATACTTAAGATTCAATACAAAGTCAAGATGACGACCTTGAATCTATCTACGATGAAAGGTACTACAAAAGAGAATGAAGAAACCATATACTTGATTACAGTATTCCTCGTCAAAGTTCCTTGCGATCCACGCACGATGACTGATTTTCTGACGACAATGACATCGAATATCCATCCAGACGTTGAAAGAGATGTTGGCTAGAAAGTTCATATCCATTCACTTGTCAAAGTAAGATATACACAGTCAGGTCTCAGTTCTCTGCATACGTGACGATTGATAAGATCACCGGAGTAGACGAGTCCATCATCCTCCTCATGACCTCTTCGTCAAAGTAGGCGACGAACCACTGACGAAAGAAATCGCGGTGGATGCAGTGGAGGATGATATGGAACGGGTTTGGAAATGGAAGACCAGAACTTGATTTAGTCCTCCATCCATAAATACAACTCTCGTAGTCCACACTCGTTACATTAGACACTAAAACATCTCACGAAACACCCCCTAAAGAAGAAGAATGCCTCACGAACTCTCGACACACTATCTTATATCCAAATTTGACAATAAGAGCCACTCACACGACTATACACGGATCACTAAGCTGCCACGTCTTGTATCGTGCGATCTTTCATCCAGATATAAGTGAACGTGACACATAATACGCTCTCATGCGAGCTACACGAAAAGCTCGTGAAACACAAAAAAGAAACACAACACACATTTTACCCTAGGTTCACATGTGAGCCGTTTCACAACACCACAACGTATCAAAATCACACTACGAAAAATAACCCACAATGGATACTACACCGATGCTAGAGCACGAACTTGGAGGATGGACACGAGTCAGTGTATAATGTGTCTGAAACCGTAGAAGATATCTTGCACTTGTTATGAGGACGAATTAAGATGCAAAGATGGTGGCGAGAGTTGAAGTATATAGGTCAGTTTACAAACTGTGATGTAACAGAGGCAGAAAATCTTGTAGATGTAATCCATACGTGTCAGAAGTGACAGAGTGCAGGCTCAGCATTACCTTACATTCTTTCAGCTATCGTCACAACCGGATAGAAAGCAAAGAATGAAAAGCTAATCCGTCAAAGAAGTTGGGAACCACCAGTTAAGAGAAAAAAATTATTCATTTGCGTTATCATAGGATAAAAGACAATAAATAAGTGAGCCTTAATTCAACAGAACTCCAACAAACATCTCCTCAAATCGTTGACAAGAATTAAAACCCTTTGTTGCTTTTCCTCTTCCTTCCTTCGCTCAAAAACTCAAGTTGCATGCATATATATATGACTTCAGTGAGGTTTAGCTAATATGTAAAAGATTCCTCTATCAATTCAAAATCTCAAAGAAGATTCACGAGCTATATCTATGGTTAAAAAATCTAAAATCTAAAATAGATGATTCGATAAATAAGAAAGAGCATGAAAAGTCGAACTACTTATCACTCGATTTTGTTATTTTGATTACTTATGATGGAAGAGATGAATAAGCAAGTTTAATGTATTATATAACCCTTTTGTCTACTTAAGAAGGGTTAGGTATTAATGTATTGATTCTCTGTCTTTTTAGTTAGTAAGCAGTCGGACATATATTCTTGGAACTACGTTGCCCTGCACTTCACTTATGGGTTTTGTTCTGACTTTTGTTATGTTCTTGATACATTTAACATTCAAGAATTATATAGTAATTTTGTTTGATTAAATTTATTTATTTAATTAATTTTAATTAATTAATTTATGTTTAAAAGTTATATCTTTTCCAATAACAAAAATTGAGCAAAAGTCTTAAAAAGTGGTTGAGCATGCTTATTCAACCTCTTCCAAGTTCAAAAGAAGAGAAATATGTACACCCTTCAGTTTATGCCTTTAACCCTTTCTCTTGGATAAGTAAGTCATAAATTAATAGGTAAAAAAAAGATTAATTTTTTACCTTTCCATGGATACTATCTTTATACTAGCAGTTTAGCATTTCACATCAATCACTTACATGTTTTATGATCGGAGGAACCAAATGTAGTAAAGATAATTTCATTTATTTATAGATGTTAGCTGTAGTAAATTAAATTTAGTAATTAAATTTAGAAAACATTTCTCATTGCAACTTCGCTTCTCTCATGTGTACTAAATCAACTACAATTTTCCAAATATGCTTTGCTTCTCTCCTGTATACTAATCAACCATTTGTTTTATAAGTAACCATTCGAGACAAGTCGAAACAAGTTGCCATGTAAGACTCCACCAACAGTTTATGATAATTTTATGATGCATCATCACTTTTGTCCATGTCTCGGCCAGAATTTTGGAAGAGAAAAAATATGCACTCTTTAATTTATGCCTTAACCCTTTCTCTTTGAAAGGTTAGGTAACAAATTAATAGATAAAATAAATGAGTAATTGTATTCATCTGTGACTACTATGTATATACTAAGAAGGTTAGCGTTTAAACCACAGGTGGGGTATAAAAACCCCCCCTATGCCACGTCATTTTCCTTCGCCCACAGTAGCGAGTGAGATTGATGCCGGACTGGGTTTCGGGAGCGAGGAACTCTTTCCGGTCTCTTAGGGTTTTCTTTTCAAGCGGAAGTCGTGAAGATCTTCACGAACGACGAGGCCTGTCGTCGTAGCACTGCTTGTGTAATGGGGAGGCTTTCAACCACACGATTGCTATGGACTAGGACCCGCTTGTGTTGACGCTTCTCTGGACTCTACTTACGGGTGCTCGTAATCAACATTTTGTTTTGCTTATCATCGTAATCTGGAACCGGATGCGATCTTTGTCGTTGTCGTTATCATTTTCGTGACTTTTTGCCAAGCTCCGATCCAAGGATTTTTGTCGTTGTCGTTGTCATATTCGTGACTTTTTGCCAGGCTCCGATCCAAGCTTGGCAGGCTGCAGGCTGTGACTTCGGGTTGCTGGGGGTTATTTTCCGAACAGGTTTTCTCATCTGGCGGACGAGTCATATCACTCTGGTTTCGCTACGCTATTTCTCGCTGGTTTTCTCATCTGACTGGTGACTTTGGTTTGTTTGTGTTGTGGCTATTTCTAGCTACGCTTCTCATCTGGCGGTTACTGCGTCCATATCTGCCTCGATCCTTTTTTTGTCATTGTCTACTTCGTGACTTTGTGCAGTTTTCCTGATCCGTGACTGCTCGCTGCAGCCTGCGACTTCGGGTTGTTTCTACGGGGGCTATATTTCAGTCCGGTTTTCATCTCGCGGTTACTGACCTCCGGTTTTTCACTGCAGGCACGGGCTATCGAAAATAAGCTTCGATCTTGGCTCGATTTTAGCCATCTTGGCTCTTGGTTCTCTTTTGACATCGCTCCGGGTACCTTGTCCTCTCTCTATTTGTTGTTTATCCGATTGTACTGTATCGCCGGTGTTCTGTCTGTACTGTTTCTCTGATGTTCTGGCACTACTGCTTCTCGTTTCTTTCATTTCCACCATGGCCAACCACAGTCGATCAGGTCCTATGCCACAGAGAGTCTCCTCACAAGACCTCTGGAATCCTCCGCGTCTCGAAGTGCTTCTGGAGGACGTGTGGAAGTTCTCGTGGCCTAGTACAGAGGATGGCGAGAGGATCAGAAGGTGGAAATTCATCTCTGTGGATAAGTTGCGAGTGAAGTTTCCTGAGTTTTGCACAGCTTGCGATAAGTTTGCTGTAGAGCAGGACTTCGATGTGAAGGAGCTAATACTTTGTGCAGCACATTCATTTGCAGAGACTGAAATGAAGCGAAAACGCTTTTCTGTTTATAAGCAACTCGCCAAAACAGTTAGTTATGTTGAGCGTACTGTCTTTCCAGATTATCTTCAGTCAGCGGTTCAGACCACTTGGGAGTCGCCTGGAGAATCACACATAGATTTTGTACCATGATTTGCAGTATTTTTGTGAGTTTGTTTCAGCAATAGTTCTGTGTGTGTTGTGTTTTTGTGAGCAATAGGCCTCCTCCTCCCTAAGACCCATTGATAGTAGGTGTCAATGGCGAGGGAGGAAGAAACTTCTACTGGAACCGGTTCCAGTTTAGGAGGTTCAACTCCTCCCAGAAGTACTCATTTGAAAAATATTTCAATTGTTTGTATAGATTTAGACAGGTTTGAAAATCTAGGACTCGAACAGGTTTACTTCCGAGCAGATTGCAGTAACCTCTTTTCGGTATTCAAAACCTGTTTGGGAACTTCGGTTCTTGAAACTTGTCGAAATCAGGTTTTGAAAATCTGTTTCCAAACAGGTTCTTGAAATCTGTCGAGAACAGGTTTTGAAAACCTGTTTGGGTAACAAGTTTTGAATAACAGGTTTTGAAAACCTGTTTCGAGAACAGGTTTAGTAAACCTGTAGAAAACATGTTCTTCAATGTTTCGAATCAAGTTCTGAAACTGGTTTAGACAGTCGGAAGGAAGCATCGAGCGGGTAGAGGAAAGAAAAGAATTTGAAAAAATACTCAAAAAATACTCAAAAACCATACAGCCATTCCTTAAAAATACTCCAGAAATACTCCAAAAACAAAAGAGATTTATTAAAAACCAGAATCTACAACTTTGCAGTTTCAAAAATAGAAGATAATCACGTATGAACAATGACTTCTCCTCGTTCCATATCTGCCTGCACGTTCCAAACATAATCTCAAGGTTAGAAATATTTTATGACGAATTATCTGAGGAGGATTACTCTGAGACTAAAGACCAAGAATAACTTACTTGTCAAGTTGACGAACGGACACCGAACCGTCTTTCTCTTAATGCGGTCTTCCACACAGTAGTCCGAGGTGGTAACACCCGAGTTGTGGATGTTCTATGTCATACCAATGTGTGTTGTGGTCGACGTTCATAAATCTTGATGGGCTCTCGAACTATGTGCTCATTCCAATCCATAGCGCATGCAGCAAGTCGCGCCTCATGAGTTTTTTGGAAGTGAATCCTCTTAGTAGCAAACTTGCATATTACAGAGTTGAAAGTCTCAGACATGTAGTTCTCTCGCGCTCGTGTGTAGAACCGCATCTTAGCAGGCGTTATGGCCCGTTGAAGAAAAGTCGTCATGGCAATATGCGTCGAAGAATCTACAATAGAACAATTAGTATTTAGCGCAAACATCATATATCTATTTATCAAAACAAGTTATCATTTCAAAGAGAAGTAAACTTACTCTTCTCGTAGTACTTGTCAAGTGTTGGCTGGTTCAAGTCGTAACTATCGCAGCAAGGTCTTTGAGTTCTTGTCATCCGTTGTAAGATGAGACAAGATATATGGTCCCTGCCCAATGGTCTGCTGCATTCCTAATGTCCAAACGCAAGATAGAGCAATCATCCTCCTCTTGAGCATAACGACCATCAGGACCAACGGTTCTCCGTGCATTCAGTTGACAACAAGTGTAAATCCAGCCCTTCAGCTTGTCAGCAATACCGTGCTCAGATAGCTCCGGATACATCAAACACCGAGATCGCATCGAGCCTCCCTCCTCTGGATGCCTAAGTTGTGCCACTCGCTGAACTAACACCAGCTTGTTACCAACTATCGGAGCTCCTTGAAGACGAAGCCAAGCCATCAAATGACGCTTGGTCAAGAGCTCCAAGTCAGCAACCACTTCGACGTCTTCCACACCGCCAGGGGGTCTCTTTTTGGTCTGTAGGTCCACCAAAAATTTCTTCACCACGTTCTTACACTTGTGCCATAAATCCTTTTGAGACACAATCCCGTGACGAAGCAATATGGCATCCACAGATGATTTATCGTCGTGTACTACCTCATCGGACACAATGTCTCGAGCGATCAACCGCTGAATACCGATCTCAAACGCACGATCCTCTATAAGCCACGAGTTGTTGCCGGTCTCAACGCGTGTCATGTTCACCATCTCAATGACACGTCCGTCATGAGCAGCAATGAATGCACACGTGCCGTTATACCCATTTCTCGTAGAATCATACCGTAGATCAGTATACACGACAAAATTACCTAGCATATGACAAAGATAAACACTAAATATAATAGTTCATCACGTCTACAAATACATAAAATATCTGTCTAAACATAAAAAGCATAAATAATACAGCTAAGGTGAGCATGAAATTAAACAATTCATCAAGTGGAAAAGAGGATTTAACTCTCAATGTCAACAAGAAATAAAAGAACTAGATGTGTTCTTACCTCCTGAAGGTAACTCATTCAAGTCTGGAAAGTGTCTCCTCATTATTTCACTTTGCACTTCATCTTTCAGTCTTGTCCATTGGTCCAACGTCGCCTCCACCCATACAGTCTCACGATGTTTTCCACTTTGGAAATAAAAGAAATGGGTCCTCGACACTGGAGCCAACCCTCCCTCTCTGTACACCGAGTCTAATTGGGAAATCCTAAACCGGCACATAGTGCTGCACTATAAAGCCTATGAGTGATGTCAGGGACATGATTATACATCTCCATCTCTGTGGATCTCCAATCGTAGGTGTGACGATCTGGGCAGATAAGCTTTAGAGACCAGCTCTGATGGATGGACGAGATAATGAGAAGTAGAAAGAAGTGCTCGCACCCATGGTGCGAACATTTCACTCTAAAAAGATGGAAGAGCTCTCTCAACCTAGACTGTGCGACAAAACCGTAGGTGGGGAGGGAATCAACTTCTGCTCCTACTACACGCTCATCATCTATCCCCACGGTCTCAGTGACCGGCACTGAAGGCATTTGTGTGTCAACTACTTGATCAGCTAGTGTCGGCAGGCTCCCTCCATCCTAAATAACAATAATAGGAATAATTAACACAAGCTCTTGAAAACAATTCAGATAAACATGCACGCAAAGTGGAAAACAATGTACCTGAGTCAAGATCAAATGGACGCCAAGGGCGTGTAAGACTAACGGATCAGCGTCAAACTCTCCATCGTCCGCCTCTGTAGCATCTACCTCCAGAACACTCATCTCTGGGATTACATCTGGATCTGCGGGTAAGACTTCAGCCTCCCTGACCATCTGATCTATTCTAGCATCTGCGGTGGAGAAAAGTAACCTAAACACGGTAGCGTGCCCGGCTGTAGGTTCTAACAGTCTCATCAACTGAACATAACGTGGAAGTAAACTCTATGGGACCCTCACCATACCCGTAGGGACCTCCGGACATCCTCTAGGTGCATGACGGTCTCCGAGACGTCTAGGATGAACCCGTGGTGGCATGATAATAAGAAATGTAAAGCTCAGTAGTAATCAGTCCTATCCGTCCGGAGGTCCAACTAAGTATTTGTAAGTGAACAATACAAATACAAAGCCTGACCTAAATTTTACTTAGCTTAGAAAAAAATATCGTCCCTATCTGCCTAATAAATCCTAAGGCAAAAAGACCCAACAAACAAACCTTTAGCTAAGTTGCAAACGAGAGAAAAAGGAGACTAAAAGACCCAAAGGAAGATACAAAGAAGAAAGTGTCCACAGAAAAATAGAAGAGAAAAGAAAGGAGGCGAGACCTAGAGAGGAGGGCACATCCAAAGCCCTCCTCCTCCAAGGAGGCCAAGCTCCTGTCAGCGCCGAATTGTGGCTGACAGGAGCTGGAGGATTGGCTGCTGCCGGAAATCCATTTCCGGCAGCCAGAAACGGCGTCCACCGGCAGCCTATTTTCGCGGCGCGGGGGTCAAGCCGCCCATCGGCTTCCCCTGAGTTCAGGCGGGAGGTCTCGATCAAACTGTAAGTGGCTCCGATGTTCTTGTCTTTTTCGGTTTACCTTTTCTAACGTGCAGTAGTTTTGTAAGAGAACATTTCAAAATTCAAAAAATCAGAATATTCTTTTTGATTGACTGAGATCGATTTCAGATTAGATCAATTGTTGCTGAGCCTGTAGATATCCATTGGAACTCATCAAGGGCTCAAAAGGTAGGTCTTGAACTACTCTTTCTTTCAAGAGGTAGATCAGTCGTTTTAGTTCAATAATAATTACAAACCAGCCTTGCGCAGTTCTGGTGAGCTATCCCGAGTGTACTAAACCTGTTTAGATCGTGACTAAAATGATTAGCGGTGGTATATCCCACCGCTTAAGTACCGCCCCTAGTGGTTTAACATCCATCACTTACATGGTTCATGATCGCAAGAGTCCAGTGTGGTAAAGGTAATTTTGTTTATTTATAAATCTTTAACTGTAGTAATTTGAATTCAACCATTTAAGTCTACTAAGTTAAATTTAAGAAACATTTCGTACTGCAGCTTCGCTTTCCTCTTGTGAACTAAATCAACTACAGTTTTTCTAAATATCTTTCGTTTCTCTCATGTGTATTATATCAACTACATTTTTGTTAAGTATCTTTTCGAAACCAATGAGCATGTTCGACTCCACCAACCGTTTGTTATAATTTTTTGACTACATCGTCGCTTATCTTTTTCTTTATTCCGATCAGAAGTTCATTTCACATGCATATTCAGGATATTCACCCATGTACACTTAGAAAGCAAGAGTGCTTTCAAAGTGTACATGGGTGTTAATGTGAAGAGTTAGAGCATATTAATTTATGCTATAACTCTTCCAGTTGGAAGAGTTAGTGCATAAATTAATATCTTAATTAAATGACGTTCTTTGGAGATCAATTTCCCGGATTTATACCCTAGCAGCGCATCAGCCTCGTCTTCACTTATGGTTTATATCTAGATGTGTTGATAACTCTGAGAGCAATTATCATATAATAATTATAAATTAATTTGTTTTTCATAATAACTTATTATAGTACTTCTTTATAATATTTACACGTATTCCTATAAAATAACGGATTTCAGTCTACAAGGCGGTGGGGAAGGATATTATTCAGGAAGAGTTGAAAACTATAACTAGTCTCGAGATGGTAGGTCTTTCCACATTAGAGCAGAGTTTTTCCGCATGAACGCGCTAAAACTGAAAATTTCTTCTCTGACTATATACCACTTGGTAGAGAAAGCAATCCAATCCTTAAAGAAACTAAATGGTACCTGAAAAAGCTCCCGCTCTAGATGGTTACTCATGGTAGGACTTTTTCTTGTAAGCCGTTACAGCTTTTGGGGATCTGAAAAACTTACGAGCCGAAGCTACTACAGTACATACTTGAGAATGCATATTCACCCTCTTCCTTGCATTGCTGAACTGATGTTCAATCACAGTTAGCTTAAAAAATCAAAGTTTTATTTTGGACATGAACCAATGAAAATCTGCATTGCTGTCTCATAACACACGTTCTATTCTCCCTTCTACCTCTATAAACAGTCCATAAACTGAATATAAACAAAAAGAAAGTTCCCTGGGGTACTCCATTTCCTTTATTCCGCAAGTGGAGCACTGCTTCTCGCAGTGTTTATGGTTCTATTATCCTCTTTTGATGGGTATAAGTCCAAGTATCAAAAGTTTTATAATTTAGAAGTATAAATTTAACCTGTTTGATTTTTCTCTTTGTATCACCGCCCGTCTACATATAGAGTTAATATATTTAGAATTACAAATTTAACTTGTTGTCTCACTTTTATCTGTTACAAAATTCATGGTTCTCCTTTCAGACTTCTACGAGAAATATAAGTGTAACTGATTATTTTTATAACCACGTTATCTTTTTCCCTGGAATGTTTCAACCAATAATGAAAGTGAATTTTTACCCTAAATTCTTGCTTGTCGTCTTCCGGCTCCCGGCCGGATGTGCGCTTTGGATGCTTATTCACCCTCTTCCGAGATAGGAAGAGAGAAAATATGCATGCACTTTAATTTTTCTCTTAACTCTCTTGTTGGAAAGATATGATATAAATTAAAAAGTATTTAAATACTATTTAGTGACTCATGGTCTCAATTTGTATTATATTATTGGAATGCGTGTATGTATTGTACTTATGGGTCTTGTTCTTTGTCTTATTATTATCTAGACTGTATATTCACCCATGTACACTGAAGTGTACACGGGTGTATATTAATTAACGTTCTAACTCTTCTGGCGAGAAGGGTTAGAACATCAATTAATGTCCTTGAGAAATGACATGTTTTGACATTTAGTGCTCTGGACTTATACCCCCAAGGACGCATCAGCCTGCTCTTCACTTATGGATTCTCTCCGGATGAGTTGGCTATTCTGATATTGGTTAACATATAACATTTATAAAATAATTTACTTTTTTATAATAACTTATAAGAATAAATTTTTTAATACTTACATGTATTCTGAAAAAAATTTCGAAATTCACTGTACAAGGCAGTGGGGGAAGATATTATTCGTAACATGTGTATAATGTAAGAAACAAAGAATTGTTAAATTTGGATATTTTGTACTCAGTTTCTTGTAACAGAGAACTAAATTTAACAATTTAAATTTAGAAGTTATGTCTTTTGTTATTGCCAGTTAGTTCTAAAGTTCAAGTTCGATTTGTCATTATTTTCTAAACCAACCTTCAGTTTTGATGTCTGCATTTTATTCCACTAAAAGTTGTCAATAACCACAAATTGTATTATATTATTTGTTCTACAAAACGAGCAGAAAATATTTTAAAAGACGTCATTAGAGAACATACTGAACTTTTCTTATTTCAAGAGGAAAAATAAGTATGCTATATTGACTTAGTCTATAAGCTCCTCCTCGAGTAAAACCTTCACGGCTGGTTCACCAAAGTGAAGATCGAAAGTTGCAGGAGACATACCAAGGTCTTTAATATTACCAAAATAATAAAAATAATCAAAAGTATTAAAACTAAAAACTCTAAATGTAAGAGATTTCTCTCATTAAATAATGATTTATTTCCATACTTAGAAAATTATAACAAACACTTATAAAGTAAGTGCTCATAATGTGCTTTAACATTATAAACAAACACATAAAAAACTAAAATAAAGAGCAGGATAAGGTCACGACAAGACTAGCCGTCTACAAAATAGGCGCCAAGGAAATGCAGTATGCATGTAGCTGAGGCACCCCAGCATACCAAAAGATTTTAACTTCATTTTGGAAAACAAAGAAGAATTGAGCAAATGCAACAACAATTTTCTCGTTTAGCATTAGAACGAGCTTTAGAAACGTAAAAAATTCGATTAAATAGTAGTTTTTAGCTAATATGTTAAGAAAATAATTAGTATTTATAATTATGGTATTATTTATGATTAATGATTTATAATTAATTAACAGCTTATTATTATTATGTACCTATTAAATTTAGAATTTGCCCAGATCGAGGAATATTTTGTATGTTATAATTAGAAAATTATATTTAATGTAAAATATATAAATGAAAATGAAATCTTTTTCCTTGATAAAGAAATTAAAGCAATCTAGCTCCTGGGAAGTCCACAGTTAGAATAGGGTATTGCTCAAATTAAAAGCATTATAGGCCCAGACCGCACTATCGCTACCCTTCATGGTCTGGTACGGTCTGAGAATATGTGGAGCCTTTTCGGGCACAGAGGCACAGCCTTAGCCTCACGGGCTTTCCGCTATCATCAGCAGCAACTTCAAGCTACGGAACTGGGTTGTCAGTTCTGTGACTGTGGGCAGTCCTGGAACGAGAAGGAGGACGGACATAGATTCTTGCAGATATTACTCTTCCTTGTCGATTTGGCAAGTTGGCACCTTACTTCAGGTTGTCTGTGTTGCGGCAGGCAAGAAAGGATGGTGAACTGCTCTCGGGTAGTGGGATAGAGGCAGTTTTGAGCCCACATCCGACGATTTGAAAGAGAAAGATGGCTGCAATATCCGTTTCAGCTCGAATCTCAGACCTAGGCGCGACTTTGGTTTCCAGCGTTAGTGTCACGTACACCGAGAGGAGCGGAACGAGTGGCGATGTTTCTTTCAAGGGGAGATGCTATTCTGGACGCGGGAAGTTTCCCTCTGGTATAAGGAGAAGGCTGAGCAGACGCGTGGTGGCGGAGGCGAGCAGCAATGGTACCAGGAGCAACGTCAAAAGCGGGGAAAGTAACGGAAGGGTAGAAAATCCAGTGTCGGGTGCAAAAATTAGTGCGAGAGAGAGGCGGCTGCAGAAAGCTCAACAAGAGAAGAGGCGACAGGAAGGCCAAGGACAAGACCAGTACCCTGAATGGGCTGCGTACGTACAACTTCCCCAGTATCTCGACTTTTATGTTTTACTTAAAATGTGTAAGTCCACTTCTTCGGGGCTACCGTGTCTTGACTGTGTACTGGAGCAGGAGATTCAAGCGGTTTCAGGGAGTAGCATTGTGTGAACAGAAATGCTTAGTGTTTGTATTAAAATATTGTTTTTGAGCTGGTAAAATTTAAGATGTTTCCAGGAATTTGTCGTTGCTCTGTTCTTAAGATCCCTGGCGTCTCTGCATTTCTTCTCCTCCTACTTATTACTACGAAACTAATTACTTGGCCCATTCTGGTTCCTTTTGACTTTTTGAAGGCACACCAAATTACATGTCATTGCTTCCTTCGGGTGTACGCGGGTTGATAATACTATCTCTCTATGATTCACAGAATATTAGAGGATGCCTGCAAGGACGATGTGGAGCTTCGCGAAATTGTTGGCGACAGCTTAGGCAATCCCGAAGAAATGCGTAAGAGGGTAGAGCTCCAGTGTCTTTGTTTTACCATGGATTTTCTCACAGGCAATCAATTCACAGGCGTGATTTTCTGACTGGTCTGATTGGCATACACATGGAACTCAATCAGCTTAGTCACCTTGACCTGGTATTCTCATTTTCCCTTTTCTTGGATGGAGTTCTGTTGTATCATGCTCAAGTTTATTAACTGCTCGCTCATGCCTGCCTGTTGCTGCTTGTGTTTTGATACCACTTGTGTTGTTGCAGGTAGAGGAGAGGGTGAGGAAGAAGGGACGAGACGTCTTGAGTCCGTTAACAGGGTCGAGTGTGCCGATGACTGTCACTTTCAGAGCAGAGTAAGAATGGTTTGACTCGCCGGAGCATAGATTCTATCAGCCAGGACCCTCTACCAGTGTCTTTCTGTAAGATTAGTCTGTTTGTGTTTGTAGTTTACGGTTACGAGTTTCTCTCACAAAAGATGTGTAGGGAAAGAGGAGAATTTACTCATTGTTTAGAGGAGCCAGGAGTTTGGACATATGTGCAAGGAAGCTAAGAGAGGGTAGTATGCTAACAAAATCTGGATGTGTACTCCAGTTTTGATACAACGGACGCCAATGTTTGGCTGGAACTATATGGAGCTCCCTCCGACAAGGATCTCGAAACCATAGGCAGTGTGAGTGGATGGCTTGAAATTCGTCGAACAGATTAAGCATCAGAAATTAGGATCAATGCGTTTATGTTCTGCATGATGTAGAATGCATCGGTCTTACTCGCTGGTTTGAGAATTCATTGACTTACTCCCAATCTGTCTTATGGGGAACGCAGCGTCAATTGCTACAACTCTATTTAAGGGATTACTAGTTAACACATTTGGAGGCATCGAAATGGCATATTGCTCAGACTCTGCCTCGATGTACAGGTATTGAGATCGTGGTATCTCTTGGGGCGCCTGGGCTCATTCAACTCAATGAACATGCAGGTGAGGTAAATAAATGCCATGGTCCTGACACAAGATAAGTTGTGAAATTTCGCCATCTGTTACGAAGATTCTTGTACAGGCTATAAGGTTAACTTCCTCTGTCTCTCTAATTTCTTTCTCTCGGTTAAATCCGTTCGGGCTGAAAACTTGGCAGGTGGGGACGATTGTCCTCCACGGTAAGTAGTCTTGCTATCTGAGTAGTCTCCCCTTGCCAAGGTAGCTGTCTCGTCTTCATATTCTCAGCCTATCCTTGTTTCTAGCTTAGTTCAGCGAGGGCGCGGCTAGAAACATGCCTTTCGACGGCATCCAATTCTTAATGAGTAATCTTCTTGGGTTCTACTTTCACGGGCTACCTATGAGAATATGTGGATTGTTCTTGCATTGCGCTGCTATCCACATAGACTGAAATATATCTCTGTCACAGCAGATTACAAGCAGATATCAAAATAACCTGTGTTGATGTGTGGAATTAGATGTTAGAGTGTGAAATAATTTGCTTTGGGGTCTGTTTCGTTTTATAAATATTTGTTCCTGAAGTCTTGATATGTCTTGGCAGTACGTTTTACATATGTACTGTTGTTCTGGGTTTTGATTCCCCTTCGGTGTAACAGTTAACGCAGTTACCCATTGATGCAAAGCTTACGTACAGCACGGACAAAGCCGCTGAAGCTTTGCCCTCTGTCTTCCACAATATCTCAGACCTTGAGTTTCAGGACAACTGGGGCCGGTTGTGGTATGTTTCTCTCCAGCCCGGCAACTTGTATTCAATGTTTGAGGGACTAAATCGTAACAAATGCAGTTCTCAAGTTTGAATAGTGAAGCAAATAGGCAGTTACCATCCTGTGCAGCAATTTTCCTTGACTCAAATAAATTTACTCGAAGAAACTTAGATTAAACTATGAATAAAGTCTTCGTGCATATTCGTTTAGCGTTTTCAGGTGCAGATGGAATGATCTACTCGGAAGATCTAGTATATCTGGCTGCTCATCTGGTGTATCTTGTGTTGGTTAGGTTTTTCAAATGTACACCTACTCATTACTTACAGCTGTGTCCAGGACCTTTGTTGAAAGAATTGCCGCTAACCTTCTTGATGGTTGACAATCTGGTGTTGTGAATTCTGTTTGATTATTCCCAGTTGCTTCATGATTGTTTCTCGAGACTATGCATACTGTTTTCTGTATGTTTATGCTCTGTCATTATCTAGACAACTCGCTCTTCATGCACCTTACTATTCGCTTTACCGCTCTATATTACAGTTATAGATGGTCTTTCACTTGGATCGTCAGGCATGGCATATTGTACTTGCCATCTCTTCTGCACTTCCCCACCTGGGGGTACCATTTTGGAAATGTGTTTTCCCGACACCTTTCCCCTTGGTCCGACCTCGGTTATATACATTCGCTAACTTCTCAAACCAAGTTCGCCTATCGTACACCACTCTTTGTTACTCACTTTGTACCTCCATGGGTTCAAACCTATTTGGGGGTTACCTAAGTGTGCGGGGGAAGTTACTGTTTTCTCCTGAAACTGCTTTACCCGTGTACCATGTATTATATCTGGGTACTCACATGTTGTATGCATGTTGTGGGAATGTAACAGGATCGATTTTGGAACATCTGATCCTGTAGCTATGGACGTGCTCATCAATGCTTTATCTTCAGTCAGTTCGGAGTAAGTTACTTTGTGTTCAGCTATTGGTAAGGCGGCCGTGAGTTTGTTTGTCTCCGGATGTCAGATTTTATCTCCAGATTATGTCAACCATGAGAGTGTTACATACTAGAGAGTGGTCCTTGAGCGGGTCTGCCATTCTCGACGTATGAATATAACCATGAGAGTGTACTGCTTTCTTGGAGAATGTTTATCTGTGCATTTGTCTGATATCTTTTGTCCTGGCACTCGGTTCCAGGCACGTTGGGATCAAACGGCTTGTTTTTGGAGGTCAAAAATTGGGGGATTGGACAGAGGGGACGGTTGATCCTGAAGACGGCTACAGGTGCTACAAAATCTAGAATCTAAATGTTTCCGGTGGAACATGTTTCATGTTCAAACACGTTCAAACTAGAGACTTCAAACTAGCAGAAACAAGCCAAGCAATTATGCAAGCTCCAGTACAAGAAGAAGAGCAACTGGGAAACAGGAACCAAGTTTCTGCACATCACGCGCTGAGCGAGGTTATCGAGTGAGACTCGTGCACCCTGGTGCTTAACTACCAGGGTAGAAGCGAGGTACTTGAGAGAGAGAGAGAGAGAGAGAGAGAGAGAGAGAGAGAGAGAGAGAGTCAATGAAAATTGCACGCCGTAGCCTTTCGACCATAGACCCCGTGCCCAGGCTGGACGGTGCTAAGAGAGTTAGATACGTGATCAATTGAATGCCGTCGAAAGGCATGGTTCTAGCTTCGCCATGGCTGGACGGTGTTAAGAGAGTTAGATACGTTAAGAATTGAATGCCGTCGAAAGGCATGGTTCTAGCTTCGCCATGGCTGGACGGTGCTAGAAACAAGAATGGGTTGAGGGGGATGAAAATATGTCAGAAGACACAGCTATCTGAGGAGGGGGAAGATGATTTGCCGGAGAGGATATTCATCCTCACCTTCCAAGTTTTAGCCATGAAAGATTTTACTAGATCATACAACAGACGAGACTTTGTAAGGCTGACCCAAAGAAGTTGGACAAGAAAGCGATTGGGTTTCCACTCCAAGCGACTGAATCTTGTGACTGATGTCACTAGCTATGTGTGTTATTGAGAGTACTGAAGTTTCGAGAGTTCACAATGTGATGGACAGTATCTTCATCCCGACCTTCCAAAGATTACAGATTTTGGTCTGGTGTTCATCTTATTCATCCTGGTTGTCAACTGGATGCCACCTGCTCGAACCTGAACCTTGAACTTGAACCTAGTACCGAGTGATGCGTCAACTGTGTATGTTAGAAAACGTGATTATTTACCTCTTTCAGTGTTGTAAACCAACTCTGTAACCTTTGTGTTTCCTTTTCTTACTTTGAGAGGTTTAGTTTCTTTAGTGTCCACAACTAACATTTCAAAACAGTGGAATACGTTTCCTACAAATGGTTTACGAGACAAATTCGGAATATTTGACAATGGCTTACAAAGTTGTCGGCTAGAATTGTAACAAACGCTTCTTTTACGGTGCTTAATGGCGGTTGCCTAACATCCGTTGCACGCTTGTAACGTTCCTCCTGTAGACTAATTAAACCAGTTCGAGGCAGATTGCCTGTGTAGGCTACTAAAAGACAAAACAGTGGACATGTGAGTAGCTGTCAGCATGGTGCAAGGTTGCAGCATCCTTCAGGTATCATCTATTTATAGTAGACGCACTTCAACCTTTAATGATTTTTACTGTTCAAGGTTACATTCAGTCATCTGCAACAGAACCAAAATAGCAATATTTGCACGAATACACTACAAAGGAAATCAAATCTGGTCCTTCTGCTACGAGATTTTATCTAAATGTTATAAATTTGCTACGCTAAGAGTTTCGGCTCTTTTAACCGAGTACTGTTTGTTTAACTAGCCAATCCTGCACCCAAAGTGATGTTAAATATGCATGGAACATGAAACTCCGACCCCGATAGGTTAAAACACTTCTTTGGGTATCTGCTGGATTCTGGTTGCTCGAGTTGCTATCGCCACTTGAGCTTCTTTTACGGGTGTTTTCTTTCCTCTACTCTTACATAACCTGAAGAGCTTTTAATTGCATGGTCTCCAGCAATGTTCTTTGTTTGGTATTAGCATCCTAAACAGCAGTTCCATATTCAAAACTTGAGGGGTTTTTCGAGACGGGACTTTGGGGAAATTTTTGTCGTTTAGCATCTGTGTTTTACTATGAGTGAAACCAAGATTTAGAAATTTTTTGAGAAGATATGGATATGGGAAAGCACACGGATGAGCACCAAATTGATAAAATTGGGAAGTAATACTCAATCTCCTCGAATTCATCTTTACGTTTTTGAGAAAGAATTGATGCCCATCTTTCATTCCTATTTTACTTCCTTGTATGTTCTCTCTCTCTTCTTGGAGTCTCTTCTTATAAGTATCGATCTTTCTACATGATATCAGAGCAGTAGACAGCAGCTTGAGTTGTGCTTGATGTTGAGCATATCCTGCTGATGAGTTCGGGTGATACGAAATCATTTCTTTCACCACTAAAAACTTTGAATATGATCGGAGACCTAGTTGATTTTTCCTCGTTGAAATCTGTCGACCAGCCTAAAAAAACTGTCTTGTTCAGAAGGTGCGAATTGTGTACTCGACCAAGTTCTAGCCGATTTGGAGCTTTCTAGCGATAGATTTTCAAACGGATAATTTTGACTAAAATGAAACTTTTAGAACTTGAGTCCAAAATAAATATTGGTCCAATTAGGACGGGTGAAAAAACATTGAACAATTTTGAAAATACTTTGAAAAATTTATGAAATTTCAAAGTATTGCGTGTCTATTTTTGACCTCATTTGATCTAATTTCGACCTTTCTTGGTTAGTCTTTTTGACATTATTGCCTTGTTTTGTACGTACAGTTTGCGGACAAGTTCTTTCTTCATTCTCGCTCGGGAGGAGTGCACGGAGTTGCAGTTGTTGTGACTTGTGACAAACTCTTGATCGCGAGTTATGGGCAGACGAGTTTTATGGAGGTTTTGTGAGATTTTTCATGTACATAACAGTGCAATTTCTCGATTGCAGCTATGGTAGAGTTCATGTCTTTGATCACTGGAGAGAAACTTGACAAGAACAACTATCAAGTGTGGAAGTTCTGGATGATGACCTTCTTGCAAGGACAAGATCTATGAGATCTTATCACTAAGGAGAAGAAAGCGTCTTTGACGTCTTATCTATTTTTGATGCGAAATTCAAGGAGTGGAAGAAGTGATCGTGCCAGACGATTCAGTTTTAGTATCGATGATCGATCACATCCAAGATTGTGACATGCCCAAGAAAGCTTGGGATGCACTCGCGCGTCTGTTTCAATCAAGGGTAGAGGCGCGGAAGCTACAATTGTTGTAGCGGTTCAACACTGTGAACAAAAGGTCGATGTGTATAAAAGACTATGTGAATCACATCAAATAACATAACTCGAGTACAAGCAGTTCATCACTTCAATTTCGATCAGATAACCTCTTCCGCGGTTTGATGAACTTGTTCCTATGATGTTAGGAGATGAGGTGCGCATACTGGGGAGTACTACTTCAACGAGTCAGCAAGAATCTGTCTATTTTATAGGTTTTGAGGATCTCGAAGTAAGAGTCGTGGAAAAGATGATGGACATGGACGCGATCGCGGACAACAATAACAATACTAGTCGTAGTAGCAGCAAAACTAGCAACATGTTGGTTCTTTCAATAGCCAGACATGCACTTGGTTCCTGCAACGACTGCAAGAAGCAAGACCACAATGCAAATCAATCAGAACAACCAAAGGCAGTACGGCAACAACCAGCAAAGAAGTAGCAACCAATAAGGCTATGCAACAACTGAACAAGTTTATTCGGAACAATTGCTAATCATAATCCGTCGGAGTTATGCGACTTTCGACTCCATCAAAAGTGGTTCAATTTACTCAAACTTGTGGAGACTCCTCAGTTTACAGTGAGAAGTGATGACACCAAGCACTAGAATAACATTCCGTTAGATATTCCTGCTTCAACGTTTACTGGTATAGAGAATGTCGTGCATGTATCCACATTGACTAGAAACTTGCTATTTGTGGGACAATTGACAGAGCAGGGTCTGCAAGTGCGCTTCAAAAAAGATGGATGTTTCATTGAAGACTCTAATAGCACTGTCATAGCTAGAGATAGCAGGAGTGGTAGGATGTTCAAACTAAATGCCTATGCGCTTAAGTTACAAGCTGCCATCTATGGATAGAGTGATCTAATAGTGTATGATATTGACATCCGACACAAGCTAATTGGGCACATGAACTTTCAGAGATTGAAAAGTCTTTAGAGTTCTGACCTGGTTACATGTCTGCCCAAATTCGAATCCAGTGAGTCCACTAGAGTCTGTACATCATGTCAGTTCGAGGTTTCTTGGGCCCAAAGGTCACGAGACCTGAGGGAACAAGCAAGCTAGACAACCCTTTAAGGAATAAGGTAACAGAGCGAAGAAGCTCTTGGAGCTTGTTCACACTGATGTATGGATGGCTTCTCAGTCAAGTATGACCGGTTGTTAGTACTTTGTGTCCTTCATTGATGATAATCCGCGTTATACTTGGATCTATTTGTTGAGAAACAAATCCTCTGTCAAAGTATTGTCAATTTTCTGGACTTTTTGCAAGTTGGTGGAGAAATAGTTTGAAGAATTTGTCCTCTGTCTGAGATATGATGGAGGAGATAAGTTTTTTTCTGGAGAGTTCGATATGAGCATGACATCTGATGTCAGAAGACTTACACAGTTATAGTCCGCAGTAGAATGGAGTTGCGAAGCTTGAGAATCGACACGTAGTAGAAGTTGCTCGTCCGATGTTGATCTAGAAGACCATGCATAGATCATAATAGGCAGAAGCTGTTGCATGTATCTGATGAATAAGACGTCTACAACGACAATCCACATCTAGACATCGATGGAGGTCTTCACATACAGTAAGTCTGAGATTACTCTTTTCTTAAAGTTTTCTGATGTATATGTTATGTGCACATATCTGCTGAGAGACATAAAAAACTAGATCCGAAAGTAGATAGATGTATCTTCTTTGGATATGCTTCTGAAGTAGTTCTATATTAGTAGAGATGTTGTCTTTGATGAGCTCCAATCTTGATTTGCTCTTGCACTTGTCGTAACCATCCTTGTACCTACTGTAGAACCAATGAGTCAGTCACTCTAGTATCTCAGAGTAGTACGTTGCGTGGATTATCTGGAGAAGTCATTGATTCTAGATTAGATTCAATTTGACATAGAGCTGTTGTTAACGTCGGAGTCCATGTAACACAACATAATGGAACTAGTGTAGTTTCTAAAAAGAACCTAGAAACCACAAAAAACGTCGTGAGAAACAACTACAACACCATTGGTCGAAAAATAGAACAATAAGAGCAAAAAGAGCTCCAAGTTCATCTTTTTTTTCACTCATCTTTTTCCACTAAGACGACTTGTAACACCAAACAAGCACTAGACACCAATAAGACTAGAAAATCTTGTAAAAATTTCTAAGACATGTTGAAAGATTCTTTGTAGAATAAAATACGCAGAAACGTTCAACTATGATGAGACAATTGAGTCAGCGATTAATAGTTTTAGTCAATATTACAATCTTAAAACGATCTATAATGAAAAGTATGATAAAAAGAAACAATGAAGCTATCACTTGATTGAAATACACTTTTTCCCACCAATACTCTTCTTTGATCTCCATTGACATCAAATATAAACCTCGACATTGAAAAGAATATTGGCCAGATAGTTGAGGTCAATTCTTCGTCACAACAAGATCTATAAACTGCTAGATTCTTAGTCTCTCCATATATAACAAAACAATCACCAAAAGCGGCAAGTCCATCACACTCATGAATTCACCAAAATAAGAAACGAATAATTGTCGAAAGTGGTCAAGATGGATGCAATGAAGTTTGATGTGAAATAGATTTAGAGCCAATATCAAAAATCCGTCCATAAACACCACTCCTGCAGTTTTTCATTCCGCCATGCAGACCATCGAATCACAAACTCTCGACACATCACCTTATATCCGAATTCAACGGCAAAGACCACTGAAGTAAACATGTGTAGATTGATGAGTTGGTACGTTTCACAATCATATGATCACTCAAACAAATATGCAATCTAAGTTCTATGAGAATTTAACACAAGAATCGCACTACAACATCACTACAATCTTGAAGTATCATTGCAAATATGATGACTTTAAAATATTATCGGACCACATCCAATAGGAGGAAGAAGGAAGAAGAGTGGATGATAGAAGAGCATGTAATTATTTCAAGGTCTCACCAGAAAAGATATCTGATAAATCAACGGTCGCAAAAGCTAGAGAGAAGTGAGTACAATAAGCACCTCGTAACCAGTTACGTTAGACTTATCGTAGGCCGTTAGTCTCCTAAAAACGGATCGCCCGCTCGATCTGTACTTTAAGTGAAACAACTCAAGCAACTTTCACTTGCTGCTTTTCTATTTTAACGATACACTCAGAAGCTTCTCTCTTCAAGTTCACGACTATATATTATAATGGCTAGTGTTAGATGGATCCATGCACGAAAGACCATTCTGCGAGATGAGTAGCTCATTCACGTATTGGAGCAGCTCAAGTGGGGTTGTTTGGAGTCTGGAGTCTCTGATGTTGTGTTGATGTAAGCAACCGTTGTCTTTTCATTATATTGCCCCGTCCACCGCAAGTCCTGCGGCCGACAGTCCGACAGCCAAACTAGATGCTCCCTTTCGCTGAAAGCGCTCCTTCTGCAGGTCCAAGAGGTCCCAAGTAATATGGCGTCACAACGTTAAGCCTCGAATCACTCTGGTCTGTGAGCTACAGTCCGACAGATTACGATCACCTAACGTAGATACATCACGATATCACAAACTCTCACAGCAGAAACCCTTGCCTTGCTGATGCACGTGACCATATCATGCATACTTCAGCAATATGTGTGCCATTGGTAATTTCCACAAAGGAGATCGAGAATCTCTTGTGTCTTTCTCTTTCTTTCTGTGGACTGTTCGAACGAACGGGTTCAGCCAGTCAGAGAGAATAAATAGATACTCATCGATCTGCGAGACCCTGCTGAACAAGAGACTCAGACACGCACAAAAGCTAGTTTGCTAGATATCTAAACGTTAACAGAAGTACCGAACGGATAGCCGCTCTACAACTCCAAAGTTGAAGAAGAGTTCGATCGGGAGCAGCTGTGAATTCTAATCAACAGCCCCGCAACTTCGACTTCAGTTCACGAGTTCAGTTCACGAGCTTCTCCAAGTTCAACCCAAGAGCCTCCCAACTGCAAGTGAAAAGATATTTCATTGACGTCTTCAGGGCTGATATATCGGAGACATGTACATGTAGATTATGCAGGTTGCGTGAAACAATTCAACCGACGCACACAAATAACATCAGGTACTTATAAAGGCACCATTGCAATTGGTCAGACCACTACGTAGCTATAGCTCGAAATGGAAGAAATTTACTGAAGACTTATTGCCAACTACAGTTCATACATATGCAACGCCATGCCTTTATAGAGATGTAATCTACATTTCGTGTCAAAGTTTCTTCAGGGTTCAGTGTACATGTAGAAACCCAAGATTAATGACGTCCAGAAAACATCTAAATGATATCTCGACTTTAAGCTACATCTATTCAGTTAGAAATCTACTAGTAAATGATGGAAGCGCACACTGTTTATCACTACCATGCGCAACCTCAAGCCTCTCATACCCAGAGGGCCCCATTGCAAGATTCCTCGGAAGGCGTCTCGGTCGAAGCTCAGGGCTTCTGCGGTGCTCCTGCGAAGTTGTTGTTTGTCAAATCGAGTGTAGTGAGAGATCCCATATCGTTGATACAGGACGGGTATGAATCCAGAAGGTTATTTCTCAAAACGAGGGTGTTGAGCTTGCTCAGCTTACAGTACTCCTGAGGGATGGCTCCGATGAGGTTGCACCCGTCAATGACCATCGTCTGAAGGTTAGAAAGGCCTCCCAAGGTGGTCGTGAGGCGGCCGTTGAGGCCAATGTTGGTCATGTTGAGAGACTCAAGAGCGCCCAAATCTCCCAAGCCGGAGCAGATGACGTAGGGTTGTCCAGCAGGAGGGGCTGTGGGAATGTCTGACTGCGTAATGGCGAGACCGATCACTCGACCAGCGCCGTTGCATGTGACTCCCGCCCACTGGCAACAGTTGCTTCCTTCCTGCCATGTAGCGAAAGCGTTTCCGACTTGCCAAAGCTCACGTGAGAAGTACAACAAGGCAGTACTGTCCGTGGCGCTGCAAGTCTGGGCATATGTGGCCTCAGCAGCTACTGACAGGACAAGAATCGAGCGTAACCCATCTTTGGCAGCCGTAACCTTTGCAAAAGAACTTAGATCGCGCTTGGTAAACTAAGTAGGACAAGATCTCGAGCACAGAAGAGTAGAAAGAGAGTACACGAAATGTCTCAGTGAGTCTCTGTGGAGTGATCACAGACGTTCGAGAATCTGAAAGTAAGAAGATGCTCAAAGAGCGCAAGAACTGAACTAGCAATGTGCGACTTCCAGGTTGCAGTGAAGAGCTTGTGGACGTTGCAGCATTTGTATGGTGACCAAACGGGTAAAACAGATAGGGTGGGTGTATGTGATACCCGGCGTAGTAAGAGTGCAAAGACAGGGGGTTGCCAATCTAAGTCGTGCTCATAGACTTTGATAATTCGCAGAGTGAGATCTGGAGAAGCATGCGCAGGTTTTGGGCACACTGCGAGTTGCTTAAGCTAGTTTGTCCGGATTACGCGAAGTGAAGGGGCACCAGATGAGAGAGTATCTTTAGCTAGTGAATTCCAGCTGACAGGACAGCTTTAGTTCCAACTATCAGTGACACTTACTCTTGAAAGAACCAATTGCAACCTCGAACAGTGTCGATAACATGCGTGGAGCGCCATGGCCAGGCTGCCGTATAGAAGTCAAATTGACAGTTGACCAAGAGTTTTTAGCCTACACATGGGTTTCAACCGTGCGTGTTTGCACAACTGAGGTTCTGCTTTAAGCTGAGCTCAAAGACTACAGCTCCTGGACATGAGAATAAAGTAACAGCTGCTCTATACACTCGAACTTTCAATCAATACATAGAGTTGCAAATTGTTCCTGCATGTTCCTAGATTCCTAATTTTTGTTTATTATCGTTTGAACACGTTGTATCTTCCAAAAAGCTATGCAGTAGGAATTACTCATATATTTTATCTTGCATTCCCGAAGGGTCGAATGGATGAGATTTTATTCGATGGTATCATTTCTACCCTGATTAGGCGATGCATCTCCACAAATTCTTCACTGTATAGAAGAATTTGTGGATGACGAGGATTTACGATCACTGTATATTCTCATAAATGCTTGTGGTAGCTCTGTGTGAGATATAGAGTAGGCCAACCCGGAAAAGTAATCAGATTAGCTCAAGTGAAAAGAACTTGCCTCTAGATCTTCGTCAAGGTGCCCTCATATGCACGGACATGATCGTGGGACGAGATTTTGCTGATCATGACTGTCTCACTTCATATATGGCTTGGTCAACTGGCATACGTACATGCGTATGCCTCGGACAAGTAAGACTTAGTCTCCCTTCGTGTCTCGTTTGAGCTTGTCAGCTGTACCGAAACGTTGCTCTGATTTTCAAGTCAGCGCTATACACGCTAACTATGGGTTGCACAATTTCAGTATAGAGCAGCTAAGGTGAACCCAGTTTGTACATGTACTTCCTAGCTGAGAACTGGCGTTCTTCTCTGTTCACGTGAATTATCCTCAAGTCCTCACAAGCAGCCGATCTAAACGTAAGATCACCGTAAATTTGTGTGGGTTTACCGTAAGTAATTAAGATCTGGGAGAGCAAAGGTCGTGTTACTGACAGCGCTTCTGGATTTCTCACATGACTTTGACTTTTGAACCGACCCAAATTAAATTAAATTTAGCTACTCAGTGGGCAGCCCTTGCAACAAACGGCGTCGGCCCACTGACTCCTACATGTACCCAGCAGCTGGAATGCCTGCTATATAATACGTCTGTGGAAGAATGAAATCATTCATCGATATCCAGTGCTGAGGCATATTGTGGGGCATCTACCGGATCTGCTGCATGCGCACGTATTGAGCTCATGATCAAAGCGGCAGAAACATTGGCTCTTCATTCTTTATGCTTCTAGTGGAGTAGGCTTTCACTCTCGGAAAGAATCAGACAGCAGCACAGTTATTGCTAGCTCCTCACTCAACTGCGAAGAGGTTGATCATCAGCCGAGGCAAGTACGTCGACCTGCCGCTCTTGTTGTTTGTCAACTTGCGATTTAGCTCTCCTCGCGTGCAATCCTCCCCCTAGATCTGCTGAATCTCTGTATCTACGGAGAACTGGTAGCAATATATATATAGTACCCCCAGAGACATCTTGATTAGTTTCTCAGTCTCTGAAGTTAACGTTGCTATAGCCAGGCCTTTCTTGCATTAGCTTATCAAATGCTTGACAAGTTACAATTTTTATTGCACACAGGTTTGAGGAATTGAACAGAAAGCCCAAGGTGATCGATAGATTGTGCACCATGGCTGATGTACGCGTGAAAGCGTTGGCTATATTATGCCTCGTTGCTCTATGCGGAACAGTGATAGACGCTCAAGTTCCAACGCAAGGTTTAAGAGCTAATTTCTACGCGTCTTCGTGTCCAAATGCGGAAAAGCTCATTAAAGACGTCGTAGCGAAGGCTTTCGCTGCTGATCCCACCATTCCTGCCGCACTCATCCGAATGTTTTTCCACGACTGTTTCGTAAGAGTAAGTAGTCCTCCAGTAGCATAATGAGCATATTAGCTCCTTCTGTTCCAATTGTTATCTAAAGAAGTAGGCCTCTACTGCCATTGAGAACTGTGCGTACCTTGGATGTGTTCAAGCTTACATATCTCGGGACCTTTGCAGGGTTGTGATGCCTCCGTACTTCTGGACAACCCCGATGCCGAAAAGTTAGGTGCACCGAATGCCAACTCTCTGCGAGGATTTGGAGTTTTGGATGCGGCGAAAGCAGCGGTGGAAGCAGCCTGCCCTCGAGTAGTCTCTTGCGCCGATGTTATCGCCTACGCTGCCAGGGACTCCATAGAATTGGTACGACCATCGCCTAGAATATTACGTCTGTTACTTCCCTGATTCAATATTCGCCTGGCAGTGCGTGTCTGTAATCTTCCTGCTAATGGAAATATATTCGATTTACACTCAAAAGGATACTTTCCCCGCAGGCCGGAAAGCTGAAAGTGACCAACTGGTTCGGAGGACGAAGGGATGGATCGGTTTCCGTGTCTGCTGAAACTCTGACTGAGTTGCCTGCTCCTTTCTCCAACTTCACCACTTTGCAAAAGGCGTTTCAGAAGAAGGGTCTCGACCAGAACGATCTGGTTATTCTTTCAGGTACATCGGTTTATGTTACCAGTCATCAGCTGTTCTTTTATCCAGCAAGTACTCAGCTTTAAACAAAATCTGGATTTGAATCTGACTAGATACATTGTTCGCCACAGGTGCACACAGCATCGGTACTGCCAGGTGCGGAATCGTTCTTCAGCGCTTGTACAACTTCAAGGGTACCGGTCAAGCCGACCCCGCCATTAACCCAATCTACCTCCAGACCCTCAGGAGGCAGTGCCCATCAAATGCTCCTGGTAACAAAATCAAGATGGAGATGAAGACCCCCACCGTGCTCGACTCGAACTACTTTGTGGATGTTAATGGAGGACGAGGTCTGTTCGAGTCCGATGATACTCTGAGGACTAGCCCACTCGCAAGATCTCTCGTGAGCATCTACAGAGTTCCGCAGGTCTTCAGCCCTTCGTTTGTCAACTCCATGAAGAAGATGGGCAACATCGGCGTCCTCACCGGCACCAACGGGAAGATCCGCACCAAGTGCAACATTGCCTAGTATTATATAATCTTCTTGAAGCCTGCCATAGTATAGACGCTAGTATGCATAGTATAGACTTTAGTTCGTCCATAGACGTAGGACTGACAGCAGCCCTACGTCTATGGACGAGATTTTAATTAGTCCATAGACGTAGGAGTGACAGCAGCCGACCGAAACGCCGCCGGGTTGTCGGAAGGAGATGAATTGCGTCGTCCGTACGCGTGTGGGTTATAACAGTAAGCTCACGTGGTCTATCAGGGTTCAGAGTTAGACAGTTTACGGTTTCGTTTAGTGAACTTATACTGAACAGTTCCTCTGACTAGAGGATGAGATCAGCCGAATGTAGGGAAATAGAACCACAGACGTCACATAATTGAATACAGGAGCTTCTTGCTCTAGCTGTACGCGTGTGGGTTTTAAAAAGTATCAGGATTCAGACTTAGACAGTTTAGGGTGCAGATTAGTGAAGTTATTCTGAACAGTTCCTCTGACTAGAGGATGAGATCTGCCGAATCTAGCGAAATAAATTCAAGAGCACATAACTGAATACAAGAGTTTCTCGCTGTTAAAGCAATCATGGCGATGCTAGTTTTCAGTGCGGATTCTGGGATGTGATTTTGGTCGAGGTAGTTCAGTATATTCAGTACTGAGTTGGACCCTTCACGGGGAACCTATCATGGGAATATATCGAGGTAATTCAGTACCGAGTGAAAACCTTCATGGGGACGCTATCATGGGAATATAACGACTGTCTGAAGTTTGTCTCACCCTAGAAATTTCTCGTTGGGCTGCGTTGGGGAGTAACAGCCGTTCATATTTCTCTCAAAATTACGTCAAGGATTCTCGAATAAAGAATCAGCGAATCTCTCTTTTACAAATACTCGTAGAAATGAGCGATATCTTTATCTGCATCCCACAACTTTTGTGATGGGTCCATGTAAAGATTTAGAGGGAGCTGTACATGTCAAGCGTCCTCGCAGTAGCGAGTGAGTCTTATGAGGTAATTTCCATGGGTGCTCTCGAAGAAGTACTCAAATCTTTACATGCCCATTAGCTTCAGAAAGAAGAATTATCAGAATGGTTTCCGAAGAAGAATTACCGAATGCGAGTACAGTAGCAAAGCATGTTCAAGTTTTCGACGAAGAGTTACAGAATCAAAGGAGAGGAACCGACTTTTCTTGAAAATCTTGTGGATACTAGCTCCTGGAGTTACCCTGAACTCACCAGGGATTTGATAAAACTTCCTTCTTACCCCTCTTCCTTCTTACTAAACTTCAAGATTCTGATAGTTGGCCACTGAAATCTAGGGTTAGTTTCCATGGGGTCTCCAGGAGACTTATTGAAGATTTTTGAGGATCCCGAATCCAGGCGTTATGTCTGCGATTTTCGAGTAGAAACCAACAGAAAACATTAGAGACAATCACATCTAATAACATCACTGAAATGTACAAGTAACCATTTAATATTAACCAAAGGACCCGAAGCTTTTCTTCCACGCTGATGATGCATACAAGAAAGGCTTCGAAAGTCAGGCAATGATAAGCGTATATATTCAGTTTTGTTACAGTTTACCAACCAACGATTGCAGGAGATTAAAGGAAGAACCGACATCGCAGACAACTTGAAGCTGACGAAGTAGATCCATATCTGTCACCCAACAATAACAGCAATTAGAATGTTATCGATAGACCAAAAAGATGTCTTACAGTAGATACTAGAGGACTAAAAGAATCCACAAGAAAAGTGACTCAGTAGATCACCATTAGCAATCTACTGCTGGCAAGAACTGATCATGGAAAGTGCAATGATAACCGATCTCTGAACACCGATAAAGGATTTCTTGAAACCACGAGAAGAAACACATCGACTCTGATCATGAACTCAATTACCATCAACATGCACCCTCCCCAACGTAACGCACCCCAGTTTTACTCGAACTCGACGGCAGCTGTGCTAAATCCTTCTTCTACTAACGCTCTCTCTTCTCGCATCTACTCCTTCCAGTTTTTCCTAACTATTTTCTCTTTCCAGTAGTAACACCACTTCTAATCATGAACTCTTCCCACTTACTTCACTCTTTGTCTCGATCTCTATCCATCCTGATTTCTTGAGACTCTCCTGTTGAGTTTGTCTCTTCTCTTCCTCTGCGGTCTCAAATGTTCCCATTCTCTTTTCGAGACTCTTACAGAACAGTACCAGAAATATGAATGGTTGTTTCTTTCCAAAGCTGTCCCAAGAAATAGTCACTGTCTGTCAAACTTGAGATACTTGTTATATTTCCATAAGCGTTCATGAATGTAATGTTCCGACAGAACAATTTAGCGAGAATTTCTACACACTCGCAGACAAAATCTCCGTTGTTATCACCTTCGCTTTTTCTCCTTGTAACCCTGCCATTTCTTATCAAATAACTTCGTTTAAATTAAAAAGGAAAGACACATGAATTACAATTATCACATTGTATATACTATATAGAGAAAATTCAAACTATACTGAAACACTTTGCGGCCAAACTCAATCATATTCCACAATCTGCACTGAAAACCGAAATCAATTGCTATTGCTTTAAAGTCCGAGTATGATTACAAGTGCTCCGGGTGATCCAGAAGATATTATTTTGATGATTTACTTTCAAAGAACTGAGAAATTTAACCTTTATCCAGAAATACTTTTGGTTACTACATCTTCATCTCGACTTGGAATCTATAAAATCTATAAAAGAAATAAATAATCAAGAAAGGGTGGGGTCTTCATTGTGCAAAATACTGGATCGTGAACAGATGTTTATCAGAGTGTGTAAAGCGCATCGAACGATGAGATTAAATACTACGTTAAGGTGTAAATTAAGCGCAAGATCTTCAGTGCGCGCTGCTGGTCTCCATGTGCGTTCCTGCGTCCGCGGGCCTGGAGATCTGAACTTAGTAGATTTCATGTGCGTAACTCGTGATTACTCTATTCTTGATCCGGTATTTTCTCTGTGAGGAATGGTTTGCTAAATCCTTTTCATTCATCTCCATCTTGATTTTGTTACCAGGAGCATTTGATGGGCACTGCCTCCTGAGGGTCTGGAGGTAGATTGGGTTAATGGCGGGGTCGGCTTGACCGGTACCCTTGAAGTTGTACAAGCGCTGAAGAACGATTCCGCACCTGGCAGTACCGATGCTGTGTGCACCTGTGGCGAACAATGTATCTAGTCAGATTCAAATCCAGATTTTGTTTAAAGCTGAGTACTTGCCGGATAAAAAAACAGCTGATGACTGGTAACATGAACCGATGTACCTGAAAGAATAACCAGATCGTTCTGGTCGAGACCCTTCTTCTGAAACGCCTTTTGCAAAGTGGTGAAGTTGGCGAAAGGAGCAGGCAGCTCAGTCAGAGTTTCAGCAGACACGGAAACCGATCCATCCCTACGTCCTCCGAACCAGTTGGTCACTTTCAGCTCTCCGGCCTGCGGGGAAAGTATCCTTTGAGTGTAAATCGAATATAATTGAATTAGCAGGAAGATTACAGACACGCACTGCCAGGCGAATATCGAATCAGGGAAGTAATAGACGTAATATTCTAGGCGATGGTCGCACCAATTCTATGGAGTCCCTGGCAGCGTAGGCGCTAACATCGGCGAAGGTCCCGAGATATGTGAGCTTGAACACATCCAACGTACGCACAGTTCTCAATGGCAATAGAGGCCTATCTCTTCTTTAGATTACAATTGGAACAGAAGGAGCTAATATGCTACTGGAGGACTACTTACTCTTATGAAACAGTCGTGCAAAAACATTCGGATGAGTGCGGCAGGGATGGTGGGATCAGCAGCGAACGCCTTCGCTGCGACGTCTTTAATGAGCTTTTCCCGCATTTGGACACGAAGACGCGTAGAAACGAGCTCTTAAACCTTGCGTTGGAACTTGAGCTTCTGTCACTGTTCCGCATAGAGCAACGAGGCATAATATAGCCAAAGCTTTCACGCGTGCATCAGCCATGACGCACAATCTATCGATCACCTTCGGCTTTCTGTTCAATTCGTCAAACCAGTGTGCAAAAGATAGAGTAACTTGTCAGATTATACTGTATATAATACCCAAGCATTTGATAAGCAAATGCAAGAAAGGCCTGGCTATAGCACCGTTAACTTGCGAGAGTGGGAAACTAATCAAGACGTCTCTGGGGGTACAGTACATATATTGCTATCAGTTCTCCGCAGATACAGAGATTCAGCGGATCTAGATCTAGAGGGAGGATTGGACGCGAAGAGAGCTAAATCGCAAGTTGACAAACAACAAGAGCGGCAGGTCGACGTACTTGCCTCGGCTGATAATCAACCTTGCGTAAGGAGCTAGCAATAACTGTGCTGCTGTCTGATTCTTTCCGTGAGTGAAAAACTAGTCCACTAGCCTCTAGCACTCAGACTGCGAGGCGTAAAGAAAGAAGAGCCAATGTTTCTGCCGCTCTGGTCATGAGCTCAATACGTGCGCATGCAGCAGATCCGATGCTGGATATCGGTGTCAGGTTACCTCCGTCTTATCAGGATTGAAACTGGGAGATATCCGATAACGAGGAATCCACCTTCCCTATTCTAGCTATAGAGCTTCCCTAGTCGGAGAATGTATACGCGGTAGATGTCCCACAATATGCCTCAGCACTGGATGAATTTAATTTCCGCAGACGTATTATATAGCAGGCATTCCAGCTGCTGGGTACATGTAGGAGTCAGTGGGCCGACGGCGTTTGTTGTAAGGCTGCCGACTGAGTAGCTAAATTTAATTAGGATCGGTTCGAATTGTAAGTCAAAGTCATGTGAGCAATCCAGAAGCGCTGTCATGATCAGTAGTGTGTTCTGACACGACCTTTGTCTCCCAGATCTTCATAACTTACCGTAAACCCACACAAATTTACGGTGAACTTTACGTCTAGGTCTGCTGCTTTTGAGGAATTGAGGATAATTCACGTGAACAGAGAAGTACCCCAGTTCTCAGCTAGAAAGTACATGTACAAACTGGGTTCACCTTAGCTGCTCTATACTGAAATTGTGCAACCCATAGCCAGCGTGTATAGCGCTGACTTGAAAACCAGAGCAACGTTTCGGAAGAGCTGACAAGCTAAAATCAGTCTAACCTCCCAGACGCGAAGGGAAACCAAGTCTTACTTGTCCGAAGCATACGTACGTATGCCAGTTGACTAAGCTATATATGAACTTCAAGTCAGAAACAAGATTTATCGGCTACTCATGCATGATCAGCAAGATCTCATCCCATGGCACGATCGTGTCCGTGCATATGAGGGAACCTTGATGAAGAGACAAGTTCTTTCCAAGCTAATCTGATTATTTCTCCGAGTTGGCTGCCGGTACATGTATATCTCACAGATCTAGAGAGCTAGCAGGAGCATTTACGAGGATATACAGCGATCGTAAATCCTCGTACATCCACAAATTCTTCTAATACATAGAAGATTTTGTACCATCCTCGTGCATCCACATATTCGTCTATACATAGAAGAG
The DNA here is from genome assembly GCA_036924285.1 of Asterella californica. NCBI lineage: Eukaryota > Viridiplantae > Streptophyta > Marchantiopsida > Marchantiales > Aytoniaceae > Asterella > Asterella californica. The sequence goes on from JAYKYS010000008.1 coordinate 21,258,228, forward strand.
TATCCACATATTCGTCTATACATAGAAGAGTTTGTGGAAATGCATGGACTAATCAGGAGTAGAAAAGTATCAGCGAATATAATGTATTTTCACATTCATTCGACTCTTCCGAAATGCATACGCATATGGTAACATATGAGTAATTCCTACTGCAATAGATAGTAGGAAGAACCGACTTTTCTGCAACTGTCAACTCGACTTCTATACTGATTTAGCTCATGACGGCATCCTGGCGCTGCACGCATGTTATCGACACTGTTGGAGGTTGCAATTGGCGCTTTCAAGATAAGCGACATTGAGGTATGTTGGAACTAAAGCTTTCCTGTGAGCTGGAATTCAGTTAACTAAAGATACTATATCATCTTTATGTTTCCCTTCGCCTAATCCTGACAAACGAGCAACTTGCAGTGTGCCCAAAACCTTGGCATGCTTCCCTCTCACTACGCGGACTATGGGGATGTCCTGGATTGGCAACCCCCTGGATTTTGCACTCTTGCTACGCCGGGTACACGTACACGCACCGTATCCTGGCTGATCACTCAAAATGCAGCCAAACTAAAAATGGCTGATCACTCGACCGTTTTGGTCGCCATACAAATGCTGCCAAGTCCACAAGCATTTCACTGCAATTTGGAAGCCGCACAGTGCTAGATCTAGAGTTCAGTTCTTGCACTCCTTTAAGCATCCACTTGCTAACAGTTCCCGAACGTCTGTGATCACTCCACAGAGAGTTTGGGTGAGGCAGTTCACTGGGACTTCTCGTTCTACTCTTGGGTACTTTAGATCTCGTCCTACTTACTCATCAAGTGCCGATCTAAGCTCTTTTGCCAAGGTTGCGGCTGCCACAGATGGGTTACGCTCGATTATGGCTGCTACTCCTTGTCCTATTAGTAGCTGCTGAGGCCACATATGCCCAGACTTGCAACGTCACATACAGCAGTGCCTCGTTGTACTTCTCACGTGAGCTTTGGCAAGTAGGAAGCGCTTTCGTTACATGGCAGGATGGAAGCAATTGTTGCCAGTGGACGGGAGTCACATGTAACGGCATTGGTCGAGTGAACACATCGAATTACAGGTCCTTCGCTCAAAGAACAAGGCATTCTTAGAACCTTAGATGGTAGTAGCGATACTCTTCTTCATTTGTAACATCTTCTAGTAGTGAAGATCTTACAGATGTGTTCTCCGAGAATGAATGTCAGTCAAGTGAATCTCCGTCGTTTGGTGATATCTTGGATGATTCTCAATCATTTCAAAGAGAAAACGTTATTGACGTATCTGAGAACGTCGAAGAAACTTTGAAAAAAAAACATGTTCTCAACCCGATACGAGTGGAAAACCAAACATGAGTGCTAAGAAGAGAAAAAATCTTTCTAAAAATAATGTCGACAATGTTGTAATATCAATGAAGCTCTTTACTCAAATACAAGAAAAAACGAACGAGAGAAGAACACATGAAAAAGATCGCAAACTCGATTTAATGACCCAGATGTTAGAGATTCGTCGAATGGAGATTGAATTACTGAGAAGAGATTCTCAAGGACTAGCACAACCATCATCTACGACTAGAACTCTGGTTCTTATCCATATATCTCTCATATCTATATGTGATTATGCATTGAAACGTAAAAGAGTTTTACAAAATTACTTGAACAATGTATCTCTCACATCTTCTTTTCAGATAACCGAATGCATTTTCAATTTTTACTCGTGTTTTTTATGTGTAACTGTCAAATTTGTTTTCGAGTATAGCTCCTTGATGCATATATTGATGACATTGTTTGATCAACCACTCTCTATGATAAGCGATATCTCCAAGTAACATAGGAGGTATAACGATTGCACCATTATCTCCACTCATTGTGATTGTTGACTTAGTAAGAATATGCTTTGTTTCCACCAACTGATATAAATTTGATTGTCTAAATATGTAACATCCACTAGGAAGTTTAAATGTAGGGAAATTTAATGTTTTCACTATATGAAATACACGTATGTAGGGAAACTGGTCATCAAGGAAAATATAGTAGGTTTAATATTTTATCTAGGAAAAAAAATTTAAATTTCCTATGTTAAGGAAAATTTTCCACAGTTTCAGAGATGTAGGTTTTATGATTTCGTAATTTTCCTACATCATAGAAATATATAAGTTTTATAGGTATAGGTTATATACCAATATAGGTTTTCAAATAAACATAAAATGCTTTGTAGGGAAGGTAAAACATTCCCTACTCGAGATGAAACCACGTAAACATTTTTAATTTTTAAATTCAAATTTTTTCTCAATTTTCACTTCGTTAGATAGCATTTACTGATAGCATTTACTGATCGTGATGTTTTATATTTTATCCGCACATATGGAGAACTTGATATGAAAAAACCCATGAGATCTGGAATGATTTGATTCGAATAACAGTGAAGACTGAAGTAGAACAAAATAGTAAACGCCAAAGTAACGATAATAAAATCATGAGACACTTTACTAAGCTTCAGTCCATTTTACAGGATGGTTTGAGCTGTTCTGTATCGGTTTGAATTGTGTACAAAGTTGTCGTAAATGATGAAAATTAAGCTCACGACAACAGCCAAATGATTTTAATACCCATTCACCCAAATTTGTTTTCCTCAACCAGATAACAGAGACGGTTCCTCCACCTAATAATGATCGACAAGTAACTGCATCACTGTTACAGGAGTCCTCCTGTATAAGATTCAAATCTGCATTCAAATTTTCATCTCCATCCGTCGAGATTGTATTCTGCATAGTATCCACTTGAATATCCACACTTCTGACAACACATAATTCTAAGGCACTGATAGAACATCTTTCTAAATGTTGTGCTAACATTACATCTGCTACTTCAGGGTATGGTGGAGGATGGGTCACACATCCAACTCTATACATGAAGTCACGAGATCGATGGTCTTCCATCTCCAGAGCCAATACTTCATTTGGCCGCTGTCTTTGTAATGGAATGAACTTGTACCCGAGTTGAGAGATTGGTCTATAATTATCTGCTTCAAAACTCTTCTCCCTGGCATCCAAGAGCTGCATGCCTGAAATTTCATCAATCTTTGGTTCTTCCATCTCCACAGCAGGCCTGGCGGTGCATGTTGTGATGTTGAAAAGCCATCTGCACTCAAAGAAGATCTCAGTCATATCTTGACATTTGTGATAAAAGAAACGCACGATTCTTGCTTTCCAGGTCCAATAAAAGGTGATTTCTTTGTTGTTGTCTTCTAGTAGAACAACATAATCACCTGGGTGAAAGATCACCCCTCTCATCATGACAGACTTCAGAGCTATAACATTCTCACTTAAGATAATATTCTCTATATCTGAGACTATAAACCTCAAACTCCAAAACTTCATCAAATAATCTCTCAGTCCTCTGTGGTTGAGTTCACCTCGCTTCGGTATCTTAGACCCTACAGCTATTCTTTTCCTAAGTACCTGCACACAAGAACTAGTAAATGCTTCAACTGAAACAGCGTTCCAAATAGATTGTGCTAGATCTTGCGTTGGCACTAGTACAATGTGCTTCATATGTGACTCTTGACACACTGTTGAAGTCTGTGAAAAACCGCCAACACCATGAAGATACTGATGTATCTTTTGTTGTATCCTCTGATATGGCAACAAACCATCGTCGTCTGTCCATATCTGTGCACAACAGGCACTGAAAAACACCCGTGCGTGATGGGCTATTAAAGTAGCTTCCATGTTCTGTCGATTCGTGCTAACATTATTGTATCCCGATACCATCCTCTCAAAACTGTAGCACCAGTATACGTAAGATGGTCCATGACGATGAATATCGTCTATCATTTCTCCATTTCCTGAAAAGCACAGAACATTAGTTCACCCAAAAAATCACAACTAATCAGGAAAGCACAGAACATTAGTTCACCCAAAAAATCACAACTAATGCAAAATACGAGCAAAGTCATGATCGGATCTAACAGAAAGCAAATGATCAGAGCAACATAAAGTATAGTATTACTAGTCAAAGAGACAAATCAAGACGAGATCATGAAGGTGCACATAGTGAGAAGGTAAAACAACTGTTAATCTTACCTGCCACATGCTCCAGTATAGATCCATTCGCACCAAGAAATTCTTCTACTCGTATTCTCCATGATGCAAACAACATCTTACTTCTGGCCAGCATGACTTCTGTCCAACCGACTTCTGATCGAGACTGAAGATAAAACATGCGACCAATCTCTGTTACTAGCACTCCAAGGGCACCAAGTCCGTGATCCGTACCGTAGCCTAACATATGTAAGATATGAGGGACACAGAAGATAACAAACCGTGTGTACTCCTCAGCCTTGAAGTATCCTAGTTGAGAGAATGGATCTTTAGGCCATCGACCAGATAAACCTCGTGGTTTTTTGCGAGTGACTTCAGCCAGTGCTACTAAAAAGACTTCTTTTCGTTCTCGAGATATCTCTGTCTCTTTCTTCAGAGCTTCAACAAACTTTTTGAATAAACCCAATGCAAGCACATGCATTGGATCGTAAATCAGATCTAAAGAAAGATCAAATTTATACAATTTGATTAATCTCCAAGCAGACGATTTTCCTACAATGCCTGAGCGTATAGATACTGCTTTCTTGTGAGTAAGACTTTCACACAGAGCTAATTCAGAGACTGCGCTAGATAACTCCACAATGCTTTTCTTCGGCGGTGGATAACGCATCAGCTTTCTGTTACCTCCATATTCAAACACTCCTCCCACTCCTATTCCAAGCGTAACTCTCCATTGGCTTGGCACCCAGCATCGTCTACAGCCCGACTTTCCACCATTTGTAAATCCTCCAAACTTACACTGTGCCGGGTGATCCCCAGCAAACAACACCAACATCCCTCGTAACACGAATCTCTTAGAAAGGTCTCCAGCAGCATCAATCAAGCTAGTAGGATATGCATACTCAATCTCAATTCCATCAACGAAAAACTTCTGGAGATCTTGAATGATTGGTTCCAAGAAAATGTCCAGAGAATCTGCCTTCGCTCTTGCATCATCTCTAGTAGCTGGTATGAACAAGATCGGCATTTCGGGTAAGGTACAACGACTACCCGCATTCAGTATTTTTAGTATCACTGTCCATGTGCTTCTGTATGTCGTTGTGGCAGACTGATAACCGTCCCAGTAAGCCAAGAGAGCTATATTACGTGGGTCTCCCTGCAAAACAACAAACACATATGTTACATTCAAAACATCAGGTCGATTCTATAAAAAACAAACAAACGCATATGACATCATTTAAATAACAGAAGTAGTAGGATGAAAGTGTACATACTTTGGTTGTCTTCGTTTCGTGCAGATTCGAGTCCTATAGTTTTTACAGAGAAAACTGTACATCTCAGTTTCAACATCAAAATTTCTTGGATTATCTACTTCTTCGCATCTAGAGTATATAGTTGAATATACCTCCCAACATGTACGACAAAGCACTGAGACTTCAAACTCATGGGAAGAATCCCAAAACCAAGAAACTTGTTTTGCTTTTGTCTCATCCCACCATTCCTTTACGGAGAAATGTGGGAGATATTCAACATGTACTGTGGATGCGGATGAGCTAAACCAATGACTTTTTGATCGCCACATTCTCAGCATTTCATGGCAAAAGGTTCGTGATGAACAAAGCTTCCTGAATATCCCAGCAACTGGAATGTAATCAAATGGTAACATGTTGCTCCTCAAGACAGTACAATCCTTGCGTTCACACCTCTCACTGCAAGATTCACAATCTCGTTTCAACCCGGATCTGGGTTTCGTCAAACACATGCATCTCTGAGCATGTGCTCTATATCTTTCTTGTTCACTAGGTCCATAAGGAATAGAATCATGTATACCATCATTCTGTCCCCAGCACAATCTCCACCGAACTGGTTGAGGCATACCTGCTGCTCTGTAAGTATTCATGACAGAATCAAAGCTGGACAATGATTTTAATCCCATCTCTCCTCCCTTCCATTCATCACCAGCATATCTAAGTAGACAACCGAGCTTCATATGCTGATAATCTGGAGGATGTTTTGGAAGTATAGGTGTACTACATTTCCCAAACAATGTTTTGAAGATCTCATCCTGCACCTCAATAGCAATCTTACATTTGTCCAACGTATACTGAAGTTTCCATGTCTCCCTATAGATGGCTTCATCGAGAGTAGGGGTGTACACAGACAAGCACACAGCTTCCGAAACAGACCTAACCATGGGAAAACTTATGGGATGCGGGATCTCGTCCAAGCTCACGTCTAAGCTCACTGGATTTGTAACTTCATCTTGTTGGCTCTCAAAAAAGTTTGGATCAAAACTTCTCATCACAGAACTCATTTGAGAATACCTCCATAACATTGAGTGGTAGGATTGAAGTCTTGCTTGAACTTCTGATGGTCTTGAACCATCCCTTATGAGAACGTTCTCTGCATGACTTTTGACTCTCTCTCTTTCCACTACAATCTCGGAGGCCAGTTCTCCTGAACGATCTTTCTGTTTATGTCGACGTAAAGTACGACTGCTGACGAATTGATATTCCCTGTCGGGGCGAGCTCTCCTACACATATACTCACAATCGCATTTCTCTCTGGACTCTCTCAAGTCCATGGTCGATCACAGAAAGGTCCAAATTACTCAGTGCATCGAGTGAACTGAGGGTACCACGGAGCGAAGTCGTAATCTGTATTCTATGACACATCTACACCAGTAACGCTCTCTAGCTGCAAATGAAATACCTCTAATTGTAACGAAAGTGTACGTGAAGAGTGTCGAATGAAACTGAATTGTGACTTGATCCCTCCTCTAGGAGTCTCTCTGCTAGATCCCTCACCTGTCTCTGGCGGACCTTCATGATCACAAGATTAAGTTCCCTCTCGAGGACTACGAGGACTAAGGTAAGTGATACCACTCAGGCTTCCAAACCTGAACTAACCTCGGATCTAGGACTTTTGGTACTACACCATAGTCGCAAGTTTTCAAACGGATTCATCTTCTTTTCTCCATCGTGGAAGATTAGGTACGTGCTAACTCTAGAGCTAGCTGTACTTTCGGCGCCTAGATCGATCATTAAATTGGAACAAGTCTGCGCACAACTTCCGAGTCAGCATGACAGATGATCTGATGAAGATGCTTGTACATACCTACTTCTGCCCCGTAGCTTATCAGGTGGAGGTCATGGACGTAAACGTCAGTTCAGAAGTCATGAGACAAACCGCACGGCTCCTAACTGTAGCTCCTTCCACTTATATATATGCTCAATAATCTAGTGCCTAGACCTGATATCATGCATCAAAAGACATAAAATAATCAAAAGACTACATACCGCAAAAAATGAAAGGTCTAACCTTCTCTTCAGACAAGCATGTCATGCACCACCACAAGACATCTTGCTTTGGACTCCCTTGTTTCAGTCAGTTCATTTCTACGGTAGAGGCTGGTGGAAAATTAAGACTACAAGCTAAAGAACTATCTCAAGAAGTGAAAAGAAAAGAAAGCGACAGCTAGGTGTGAATGAAAAATTTACACTTATCCAAGAAAATGAAAACAACCTTGCGTGGGCTTCGTCCATCCTGAACCTCGATACAACCACATATGGTACCTCAATGCATCAGCTCGCGTAAACTTTATCGCTCCATAACTTATCACAATCCGTCAATAGAAGTCTGAATACAACCTAATTACATCTCTGGTCTTCTATCCTAGCTCTTATAGGATCTCCTGTTGAATTTTTGTCCCAAGTTTTCGTCCCACTCTAGGGAAAAACAGTCTCAGTAAAACTTCATCAGCACACAGGAGTGAGAGGTTAGGCTATAGATGCACAAGAAAAGTTAAAGCTTTTGGATATTTCCAACTCACCAGGGCCTCGTCTTTCCAGAGTTCACATTTAGTTCCGAAGGCGAGGCGCGCTAACCTTAACTCCTGTCTTTGTGTATAGGTAGGAATCCAAAGCAGATTACACAAAAACGACGGAGTAAACGGTAGCACGGAACTGGAGTCAGAACAAAACAAAGTCATAAACGAGTTAATGCATTAACCCGGATCTCAAAATTGTCACAATAGCGATAACGAGATATTTCAGTTTGTGCCGTCAATGATATCAATGCCATTTGGCGTACTAAAGCCAAGAGAAATCTTCACTTTGATGATTTGATCCTGAACGGGACATTGCATAAGCCAATGAAAATCCTCACTTCGAGAAACGAAACCGGAACTTGGCAAGGTATATTTCCTGCAAGAACGAAGGAACTTCGTCGTCAAAAGGATCGCAGTCTCATTCAGATCCTCGAGGAACGTAAGGTTTCCTAAGAATTGGACCCCCAATCAATCGTTATCACAGGGAACGCGCGCTCACATGGACACCAGACAACGCTACTCGCACATAACGGCAGTCCGTAGGATGTTCAGTGGTTGTTTTGTCTGGTCTCCGACTGGCCGGCTGGGTGCTCACGTTTAGTTTTCTCATGTGAATTAACAAGCCACAAGGTCCACTGAATTTCAAGCTTTTTATACTAAGTACTTAAGGTCTTAAGCAAATCGATATTTGTTAATTGTTCTTTTAACTTGATATTGCTGTACATTTCCTTTTAAGGTATATGGATACCTAGTTTTCCAAGTGAATTTTGAAGCCACTAGGTCCACTGATTTCAGATCTTATACCAAATGCATAAGGTCTTAATAAAATCGATATTTGTTTATTGCTATATTATTCTTTTCATTTATTATTACTACCGCTTTTCTTTTAAGGTATTTGGACATTTAGCTTTCTCAAGTGAATTAACAAGCCACGAGGTCACTGAATTTCAGGTTTTATATAAAATGCATAGGTTCTTCGACCTCGAGTATGAGTATAAAATCATGAAAGGGAATAGCCTCTTTTCCTCTTAGTGTATTTTCACAGGAAAAAAAAGCTTGATTGCGCCTGAGTTAAAAAGAAACCACACCATTCAGTGAGTGTTTGATGGTGCAAAGTAACACATTTCCCATTTCTAGAGAAATTACCTTCTCGATAGTGCAAACTGTTGGTGAAGTTTGCAGAGTTGCACTGTGTAGAATGAAATTACCCATGACATCCTTATTACCTCGGAGTGGTTGATGATGCAAAGTCATTTCCAGATCTTCTCCATGGTGCGAACTGTTGGTGAAGTTTGCAGAGTTGCACTGTGTAGAATGGAATTACCCATGACATCCCTATTACCCCGGAGAGGTTGATGGTGCAAAGTCATTTCCAGAGAAAATTACCTTCTCCATGGTGCAAACTGTTGATGAAGTTTACAGAGTTACACTGCGTAGAATGAAATTATCCATGACATCCCTATTACCTCTCAGTAGTTGATGATGCAAAGTCACACATTTTTCATTTCTAGAGAAATTACCTTCTCCATGGTGCGAACTATTGGTGCAGTTTACAGAGTTGCACTGTGTAGAATGAAATTATCCATGACATCTCTATTACCTCCGAGTAGTTGATGATGCAGAGTCACACATTTTTCATTTCTAGAGAAATTACCTTCTCCATGCTTGCGGTTATTCATTAGTGGAAAATCTCATAGAAGATTACTGTAACATGTGTTTCATTTGCATCATATCCATCAACGAATCTCTTCTCGTTTATGCTTAGTCCTTGCAAAGACAGAAGCAGTATTCTACAAGAAGTTGGCACGACTAAAGATAACTAATAGAAATAATGTGCTGTTTAAAGATAGAGTATGACTAGAAGTGTTCTAGGTAACCCATCCAAAAAGATTCAAACAACTAAGAAGAAAAAATGTGTATTATTTTTATAATTTTATAAAAGGTTTCAAAACAAATGTAAGACCAAAAAAGCTCTTAGTAATAAAGAGAAATGTAAAGATGATAATAATCGAGATTTCTTGGAATAAAGAAATGTCTTTTTTTTATACTCAATACTAGTGAAAAAATAAATCATAATCATGGATATAATTGAAAAATAATTTATTTATTTTTTGAAAAAACTTTTCCTAATGTACTATTTATCATACATACGGCAGCATATACATCTTCAGTATTGCTTTCAGTTCTATAAGTAGTACAATGAGGTATATCTCCTCTAAAAAAGAATAAATCGCCGTCTCCTAAAGGTATATGAACACCTAAATTTGGTAACAAAAAACTACCATCATTTGTGTTATTCGATGGATTTGAAACTAATACAACTGTGTATTTAGTATCATCTTGATCTGTGTGAAGAATATTACAATAATTCTTCATAATAAATAAAGGATAAACTGGTATATCAGAAAATAAAAACTTCTCCTCAGTATCTCTAGAAATTAATACGGATTCCTCCGTATTAAAATATGGAAGATGTATCCTAAAAAAATCTTCCAGGACAAAAGGAAAATCTTCACAAGTACCAACTAAAAGAGTTTCAAGTAAAACACGATGATAATACTTCTCTAAAAAACTATCAAATCCCTCTATGATATTAGTAAATTTTTTATACTTACAACTATTTTTGAAAAATGTCACTGAATTTGGACCTCGCCGCTCACGCCAATTATGCAATGGCCCTACAGCGCGCATCGTTTCCTTCAGTGACACTCGTGCATCTCCTCTTCTCAATGTGTACTTCATATCATAGATGGCTTTGATATGTTGTCGTAAATATAACATAAGGGCACCTCCAAATTTCATCTTCTTTCTTCCTGCAACAATCTGACCTTCAGATATATAAATAAGTTCTATTTGTTATTTTGAAACAACAGTGTAAAAAGAAGAAGGTACTATGCACCAAAGAGGTTTATCTATTTGAGCTAATTCTCCTTTGATAGTTTCTATTCGTCGTCGATAAATAAGTTCACTAATATCTGTACTCTCATGATAGTAAAAACATTCTGAAAATTGTTGATCAGAATATTCAAAATATTTTTTCTCTACCCGTTTTCTATCATATGAAGAAAGATGATACTCTAAAAATTCTGAAGGATCTTTCCGAAACTGTCTAATTTTCTTTTGTATCTTCTTCGGAAGAATATTAATATTCAACCATGAATTGATACACAGACAAATCCTATTCCACCAACTTTTCGTAAAAAAGTGTGTCCAATGATCTCCAACTCCCGTTGTTTCAACTAATATATCATATCCTCTCATAAAACTTTCTCGTGATCTTATCACTCTACCACATAGTAACATTCTTATAACTATGTCGAAGAAATATATTTCTCCAAGAACCAAGTCAGAAAAATTTCTAAAAATTTTCCTTTCATTAAAATGAGCACATTGACCACGTCATAAAAGAAAAGAACATCTTCGACATTATCCTTCTCCATTTTCAAAGATCTGCATATACAAAAAGAAATGATAATAATATATTAAAAACCAATGTACCTTGATATTATTAATATTCAAGAAACTAAAAAACTGGTTTTATTTTATTATTTAATTTCTTGAATATTTACTTTCATTTATATGTTTACAATCGATAACATTCACGTTGTAGACCAATTAAGGTCTTACCTTAGAATGTAAAGATGTGGATAAACATGTTTTAACTTTATTTATTAAATACTTATTGAGGAATATATATGTGTATTATCGATGACATTCACGTTGCAGACCGGTTAAGGTCATACCTTAGAATGTAAAGATTTATATAAACATTTTTTTGCCACAGAAATATTTAATAAATAAAAAATATACTTTGTATGTTTTTTTCTAAAATTACATAAAATCTAAAACAAATATAAAATAAAATCATCTAAATAAACATACGCTATAATGCAGCAAAAATCAACGAGGTTGATAAAAGTTACCTCAAAGTTTCTGTGATTCGGAGACTGATACAATCTCCGTGATATCAGCTTCGATACTCCAACTTCGAAATTAACATAAAACACTGAAGAAACTTACATGCAATAAACAAAAACAACAAGAGAGATTAACATAACTTAGATGAAATCAATCAGTAATCAATCTGGGCATCAGTACCTAAAGAAGACATCAGTTCCTAGAGACAGCAGTGAGATTAGAATAGTCGATTTGATTATTATTTTGATAAAGTCAGGTAACAGGCTTCGTGTAGAAGCGCTGCATTTTACTTCTCGAAGGCACGGGTCACTTTGCAATAAACAAAGTGCCACGCTGGACCAAAGATGGTGGTAGGTCCAGAGATGATCAACCCATAGGCAAAATTTCCAAACAGAGTAGAAAATTGAAAATCGAACCTGAGACCTTTCCATTCTAATGGAAGAGCGTTCCCGAACATGCTGTCACACGATGGTGAAGAATTTGTTGTCAGAGCTCTATATCTTCTATTGTGGCACTCCAAAGTATATGCTCTATGCAGAAGCGCTGCAACTTGCTATCACAAATCACTATCAGGTATCGCTGCTAGCTCGATCGGGAATTCAAACTTTCTGTGAGATCGTGCGCCAAGATCTTGGGATATAGGCTGCAGATTTCATTAGTAGGTGCATACTAGCTAGTGGGTCAGAATGGGCTGAGCGGCGTCCAGAAACTGCGAACTTATATAAAAGGGCGAATCTGAAGAACCTGAGAAGATTGTACTCAAAGGAATCCGGACAGTGCCTTCTGTCATGTCTTGTGACCATTGAAACGTTGCAATTTACGAGGATGGCAATAGTAGGAGGAAGGGCACGCGGGGAGTACTGAGGTCTTTCAATCCGCGTGATTGCTAAGCAGTCGATACATAAGTGCTGGGCTTCGACAAGGACGGTTTTGTTGGACCGGGGACAGGTAGTGCGAGCTCATAAACTCCAATGCTGCTGCTGCAGCTCGAGCTGGCTTGCGCATGCTCAAGTTCGAGAATGACTTGGGAGCTGCTTGGGAGTTCTGAACAGGTTTCGGCCAGCTCCAGCGGGCAGAAATATTTTTTGTTTTCAGGAATACTACTGTACTCATAGCTAAGGAAGGTGGACCACTGTCATATCGAGAGCACAATAACATGGAGAATGTACGAATCCAATAACAGCTGCCGAACCTCTGGGGTCAACCGGGAGTAGATATGTTGGCGGCATGAGACTGTGACTGCTGCGATTTAAGCCCTCACGGCGGAGAGCCTTACTGTACAGACGTCAAAGTTCTCTTTCAGTTCAGGGATGTCCTTGGCTTGCCACATGTCAGTGGAATCACTGCTCTCGTCAAGGCAAGTCACAGCGACTGGAGCCCAGCTGGTATGAAGTCAGCGCTCATGACATCAAGTACCTAGCCGTACTGTATCCACTAGCACAGATTTCACATCATTGCGAAGGCTTTCCACACCAACACCCACACGGGACCAGAAACAGTAATGAGAAATTAATACAGAGTATCAGAGGTTTAGATACGTCTCTCGTCTCCTCTAGTAGTGTTACTAAGTACACACTACTTGGTTAACTCTAGTTGTGTTAGTAAGTACACATTACTTCGATAACTGAACTTTGAACAGGAAACAGACGACGCTGAATAGCTTGAACCTTTAACAAGAGCATAGCATCCATGTTGGATTCATGATCATGACAGAAGCAGCTTAGAAAGCAGGCCTGTGCTCCACTGAAGTCAAGACACTATCAGCACATCATTGACGTTATCCTGATTAACATCAACTCACAGTGATTCGGAAGTGAGTTAATTTACAAGTCTTCATTGGGTGCGTACGTAAGAAGATGAGCAACCGGTACCTCAAGCAACAGCCATCAGAAATCATGAGTCACGAGAGTCACGAGAACTAATCCGTCGTGACATCACTTACCTTCGAGGAGCACTACAGGATGGTCCGGTCCCACTGTGAGATGCCGAAAACTGAAGACGTACACGATCTACCTAAGCCTCAATCAGAAAGCGTAAAGTGATTGCTAGTTTGAGAGAAAAACAAGCAATCACCCAATACTATCCTACGCCGATACGTCTATCATTGATTCACTATATCGATCCTCACCCGCATGTGCCAGCTGAATGTAGAAGTACCCGTCAGATTCAGTTACACGTACAGACATCATAAGATCAGTCCTCCCAGACACACACGTCCCACCATACAGGACACCGAGACCAGAACCTCATCACCCCCTGGAAACACCACGCTCTCATAACCGCGTGATGGTCGGGTAGTTACTCAACGTACAATGTTATGGGTACGCGATGGTGCTGCTAGCGAAATGCATGGATATTTGGATGCAGCGACTCACCTGATAAATCTTCGAACTTCGTCTGAATGAACCACTACAGTCTTGCCAATGAGAAGAGACGGCTCCTTCAGTATATTCGCTTCACTGACTACAGTCTTGTCAATGAGAAGCTCGCGTACTCGCTTCACTCGCTCCAATCTTCACAATGAGAAGAGAGGGTTCCTTCATTTTCCCTAAAAGACACGTATTTAAGTCCGAGGTATTGAACGCGTCTATATTGTAACCCTAAATCCTCATCATCAACGGCTAGTATCAGTTGAACAAGGACAAAACAGGAAAGCGGCTGTCTTCTTAGGTCTCAGTCCCTTATCGGCAGGAGTCCCGGTAGCTACTGCAGTCATAGTTGAAACAAGGGGGCACCGGCAAATTGGAGGCTGAACTGCGTTCTACAGTGTACACTGCAGAGCGGGTGAGGCTTCACGAGACTGAGGATGTGTGAAGGACGAGTGGCTTCGGGACCGTGGGGAAAGGACTCCCGCATTTATCGAACTTCGCCTTCGATTGGGTGAAGGCAAATTCCGATCCAGAACAACGTGCTAAGCGAAAATAACAACATCTTGTTATTAAAAGACCTAATAAATGTAATAACAACATTCTGTTATTTACAGTACACACGTGTGAACACCCGGGACTCTTTTCAGAAATATCCCTTATCAGGATGTTATTTACATTTTCGCACGCGTGCGAAAATGGGGGCTCTTCTGCAAAAAAAAACCTTATCAGAAAATAGATTTAAATAACAGGAGGTTGTTATTTTCTATTTGCACGTGCGAATCTCACGCGTGTGAGAACGCTGTGCGAAAACTGGATGTTTTAAATTACAATATGTTGTTATTCTTCTGGGTCATCGGAATGGAATACCGGGGACTCCTCCGCAACATTAATAAATCGGTTGGACGAGGGAAACCATCGAGATGTTACGCCACCGGAATACTGACGCCCAAGTTAGTTCACTTTACCGGGTGTTGTTCAACTAAATAATTTGACTGTGGTGTCGTTTAACTTGTGTTATTGTCTGCGGGTGCTGTTTAAGCAAAAACGTCTACTCCCGCTAAAACTAAGGAGGATCACCGGTACTCACACCCACGCAGTTATGGACGAACTGTGATTTTACCAAAACAGGTTAGACCGGGAAGTAAAACTGCTTGTTACCGGTCAAAGGACTGAGGAAGAAAATTTCAACTTCGAGGGACTTAGGGAGCTCTAACGTTCCTGCGGGGGACTGAGGGAGTAAAAAGCTGACCCAAGTCCTGATTTATGTAAAGCATTTATTTATCTTAACGGTACTCCTGTAACGGTACTCATAGTTCTATGTCTGAGTGATTATATTTGAAAGTTTACGACCAACAAACCTTTTGACGTTTCTCTACTTTACGATCGATGTTAGAGACCCCCTAACATGTACATGATGTCTCAGTTAAGGTTTAAACCTGTAAGCCTCAAATGTCCACCGCGGTAAGAGTATGCAGAAAGTGAAGGAACTTTCGAACTGCAGTGTGAAGCCCGGGAATCCGGGAGTTAGAGATTTACTGACGGAGACGTTTTTGAACCAGTTCCAATCCGTTTGCGAGGAAAGTTTGCCCAATACTGGTAGAAAGAATTGATGATGGGTACCAGTTTCTTCCGTTTCAAGTGAGACAATCATACAAGTGAGGATGGACACTTCCCGCTTAGACGACCTTAAGGTCAGAAATCTACTTAGTCAGTCCCCTCCAGCAACTTCACGACTTGGTCAACCTCGACAGTTCAAAAGTTTTTTGTCAACCCTTGGACTTGACTGACATTACCAGTAAGAGTAAGACGCATCAACCAGTTGTCGGTAACATGGCTAGTAGAAGAACATATCATAACAGATTTTTGCACTAAAATTCTTCTAACACTTTTGTATCAAGAATATCATAAGAACTTTCCTGGTACATCTTACGTGGAGGTGACAAAGAGTCTTTTGATTGTTAGGGTTAACAGAGTCGTGAAGTTGCTAGAGAGCATGAGCGTTGTTCCTCTTCGAGGAAAACGAGAACTAACAAGTATTTATAATTCTATCGACGGAGCACTTGGAGTTCCCATTCGAGTGGTAGATAATGTAACTATGATTCAGTGTTCTGTTAAACAAAAAAACGTGAAATTCTCAGATGACAAAGAAAATGAGCATCTGAATGCTTCTTCCAACAAAGTCAAACAAGTCATTGTTAAGGTGCGTACGTACATATACCTTGAAGTTCTATATCAGTTTCCTTTTTTGACTTGTTTTATGCACATCTGCATACATTTTACAGTAAGTTAATATATCTCCAATTTAATTATGGTTTGGTTTTCTCTTCTATTACAGAGAACAGAACCCATGCTCAGTCTGATGAATGCGAACAAGGATGCGATTATTGAAAAAACAGAGAAGGTACAGAATGCCAACGAAGTCTAAGATTTTAATTCTTTGACTAGCATGCTAGATACGAACTTTTCATGACAGTTTGCTTCTCAAAAGTTTTTAAATTTATTTATGACCAAGCCTTGCAATCTTCATCTTTTTCGTTAGTGACTCAAGTTACAGTCGATCAGAAATAGCTTAATTAACATGTACGCGATCTGGTGAAACATGTTTGTGTATCTGATTCAGGATATCTGAACAGTGAGGCATTTTGGTGAGAATATAATATACATTAAGAATGCCTTTTCACAGGTGTAAGCGGAAGCTGCGCATGTTTACACCACTAACTGAAGTTTTTGTGTATATATGACTACTTCTACACCATGGATAATGATGAAATTTTTTCGTGTGTTTGAGTATGAAGAAATGATTATTTTTGTTTCCACAAACCCAGAAATCTTCATTTCAACACTTCTCTATCAGTACTCCAAAAATTTTTGGGTTAAGATTTTCTCTAAATGATTCCGTTTTAAACAGTTTGGTGTTTACATAGTCTATATATGGTACATATATTATATACATAATATACATAAATACGTAAAGATATAGTCCAAGAATTTCATTCAACATATATTGTCATTCCAGATACTTACCTGTAGTCTGCAGGATTTATTTTCCAGGAACAAAAATAATCGAAAAAACTACCAGTTGAAAGCCATTTATTTTTGATCGATTTCTCATCTCAACCAAAGTTTGTTTTCTTTTCCTCTGTCAAAACGTGACTCTGGATGCATATTCGTCGCTTCCATCTGAAGATGGAAAAGAGATGCACCATAAAGATATTAGGAGGTGTCAAAGAGACTAACCTTACTCGAATATTCCTGCTTGGAGGGGGGAGTTTTTAGTTCAGCCAGGATCTGCTGCCGTTTTTTACTTGCCTTTCAGTCGTTTCTGTAGTGAAATTTTTCTGTCAAGAAGTTTAATACTCAAAGAAATAATTCTCTTTCAGTTTCAAAAATAAAAACTATTTTTTTTCAAGATGAATTCTCAATGACACATATGTGCAAAATTGAATGTATGTGTAGCTTTTTCAATTTATTAAGTATAATCAATTTTTCTTAAATATTCAATTTATATGTATATTTTTCTATAACTTTGAGAGAAGAAATGATTTTGGGTTGGGATGAATATGTAATATTAATCACCAAAGTAGTTTTCACATACCGGTTAAATTTCTCAGTTCAGTGAAATAATACTCGGTGACCTTGAGCACTTGTAGTCGTACTCAAGGTTTGAACCGTGAAGAACTCAAGTGTCTCCTATAAAGTGATAGTAGCACTAAACGTTTTCTGGGATGTTGAACGACAAATAATTTGTTTATAAAATACAAGTGCTTCATTTTAAAAAGAGATCAATAATTCTTGAATATCTATAAATTGTTAAACTAGAAAGTAATAGACTAATAAAAATATCAGTTTTCTGAAAGCTAGAGTATGACTACAAGTGCTCCGGGTGAACCACAAAGAAATTATTTTGTGGGTTTGCTTTTATAGAGCTGAGAAACTGTTATACAAAAAGTGGTTTTGGTTACTATATCTTCATCCCAACTTGGAAACTGTGAAATAAAAAATAACGATAAAGTTATTCATCAGCTTTACATGTTATGATTCATCTCAAAACAAGCCATTGAGTACTAATAGAGAAATGTTAAGATGTACATTTCTGGCTTTCTTGGAACAAAAGCAATCATTTCTTCATATTGAAAATACACTAAGAGGAAAAGAGGCTATTCTCTTTCATGGTTTTATACTCATACTCGAGGTCGAAAACCCTATGCATTTTGAATAAAACCTGAAATTCAGTGACCTCATGGCTTGTTAATTCACTTGAGAAAGCTAAATGTCCAAATACCTTAAAAGGAAAGCGGTAGTAATAGTAAATTAAAAAATTAATATACCAATAAACAAACATCGATTTTGTTAAGACCCTATGCATTTGGTATAAGATCTGAAATCAGTGGACCTAGTGGCTTCAAAATTCACTTGGAAAACTAGGTATCCATATATCTTAAAAGGAAATGTACAGCAATATCAAGTTAAAAGAACAATTAACAAATATCGATTTTCTTAAGACCTTAAGTACTTAGTATAAAAAGTTTGAAATTCAGTGGACCTCGTGGTCTGTTAATTCACATGAGAAAACTAAATGTGAGCACCCATCCTACGGGCTACCGTTATGTGCCATGCGAGCAGTGTTACCGGGTGTCCATGTGAGCGCGCGTTCTATGTGTGACAATTTGGTGTTTAAGTTTACCTCACGGACCTCAGAGAATCACCCTTTTCTTACCAAGTGTGCCCATCATCATCCAATTTGAACTTGATAGAACATCTCGCGCTTCTTGAGGATCAATGAGACTCCCCTTCTCACAACGAAGTTCCTTCATTCTGTAAGAAATATACCTCGTCAAGTTGTGGTTTCGCTTCTCGGAGTGCAGATTTTCATTGACTTTTGCAATCTTCTTTACGTGTCACGCGTTGCTCAGGATCATCAAAGTGAGGATTTCTCTTGGTTTTAGTATGCCAAATGGCATTGATATCACTGAAGGCACAAACTGAAATATCTCGTTATCGCTATTGTGACAATTTTGGTATCTTTCTTTATTCAACGAACAGCAGGGTAAGGGCAGCGGGATTTGATCTATATTTGATAGCAAATATAGATTGCAAGTGAAAAGTAATCTAAGACTCTGAACCTCTAAAATAAAGTGTCTTGTGAATAAAAATTTATATTCCATGTCATCGGTATATATATTATGATTTTTTCGAACAATACTTGAAAATATCAATTTTCTTAAAGCTATAGTATGACTACAAGTGCCCCCGGTGAACCACAAAGACATTATTTTGTGGGTTAGCTTTTATAGAACTGAGAAACTGTTATACAAAAAGTGGTTTTGGTTTTTTGCATAAATAGTACGCCAAATGGCATTGATACCATTGACGGCACAAACTGAAATATCTCGTTATCGCTATTGTGACAATTTTGAGATCTTTTTTGTTCAGCGAACAGCAGGGTAAGGCTCAGCGGGATTAAGCGAGGCCGGAGAAACACAACTAGACTAAATATGGTGGATATCCGGTGTTGGTAGTGATTCCTAAGAACCAACCTTCTCGCTCTCAGCTTGGTGACGCGTGTGGACGTTTGGAATCCTAACTTTACGGCTGCTAGGTCCACCAGGATTCTCACTTGGGAGCAACTTATACTTTTGATATCTGTTTGTTTGTCCTTTCCCGCAAGTGATTCCAGAGTTGTGTTCAACTTTTGGAGATCTATCTTTCATCGGTTCTGGCAGAAAAATGCATTAACTCTTCCCGAGGTTAATGCATTAACTCTTTGTTATGACTTTGTTCTGTTCTGACTGCAGTTTCTGTGCTACCGTTTACTCCGTCATTTTTGTGTAATCTGCTTTGGATTCCTACCTATACAAAACGACAAGAGTTACGGTTAGCGCGCCTCGACTTCGGAACTAAATGTGAACTCTGGAAAGACGAGACCCTGGTGAGTTGGAAATATCCAAAAGTTTTAACTTTTCTTGTGCATCTATAGCCTAACCTCTCACTCCTACGTGCTGATGAAGTTCGACCGAGACTGTTTTTCCGTAGATTGGGACAAAAATTCAACAAGAAACCCTATAAGAACTAGGATCGAAGATCAGAGATGTAACTAGGTTGTATTCAGACTTCTATTGAAGGATTGTGATGAGCTATGGAGCCATAAAGTTTGCATGAGCATTGATGCATTGAGGCACCGTATGTGGTTGTATCGAGGTTCAGGATGGACGAAGCTCATGCAAGGTTGTTATCATTTTCTTGGGTAAGTGTAAGTTTTGCATTCACACCTAACCGTCGCTTTCTTTTCTTTTCACTTCTTGAAATAGTTCTCTAGCTTGTAGTCTTAATTTTCCACCAGCCTCTATCATAGAAATGAACTGCGGACTGCCGTTATGTACGAGCACTGTTGTCAGGTGTCCATGTGAGCGCGCGTTCCCTGTGTGACAATTGGTTTAATTTTAAGTTTGCCTCAGGGTCTTCCCACATGTCACCGTTTGGAAAGGAAAGCCAAGTCTGTTGTTGAATGTTTATGAACCTCCTGCGAGGACGACTAACCGCATGTCGCCGCGGCTATGGTCAATCAGGCTGCCAATTACAACTAGCTAATAATCATTTTTTGGGGGTCCACTTCTTAGGAAACCTCACGTTCCTCGAGGATCTGAATGAGACTGCGATCCTTCTGACAACGATGTTCCTTCGTTCTTGCAGGAAATATACCCTGCCAAGTTCTGATTTCGCTTCTCAGAGTGAGGATTTTCATTGGCTTATGCAGTGTCTCACTCAGGATCAAATCATCATAGTGAAGATTTCTCTTGGCTTTAGTACGCCTACCTACACACTAAGACATGAGTTAAGAGTAGCCTCGAGGTTCGTTGGAGTTGGAAATGTCCAAAATCTTTAACTGACCACTTTTCTTGTGCATCTATAACCTAACCTCTCGCTATTGCGTGCTGATGAAGCCATACAGCAGGTTTAGGTGCATACAATAGGATTTGTGTTCTAGCTGCATACTCGGCTGAGGTATTTGGATATTTCAGTGTACACCTGTCATCACTTATAGATGTGTTATATGTGACCTTATATTTCACATTTCCGCATTAGAGAACATCAGGCTTCTAGGCTTCGCTACTTGGGAGTACCACCATCTCAAGCATTGTTTCTTTTATGAAACTTTTCTTGGACGTAGACCGTTTGGTTACAGATCTTAGACCTGAAGATAAGCTACCCACACCCACCTTTACTACTCAATACGTATTACGTTTGAGGATTGTTTTTAGTGTCTAGGCGTGGTCTGATCTGCCATTCCTATATACAGTTATATACCTTATTATGCCCAAACCCCTGTGATTTACAAAAGTTCTCAAGTTTGTTTGATCGTTTCTCTCTTTCCCTTATAGGCCTAACCCTTTCTATTGAGTGTAGATGAAGTCAGAGACTAAGTCGAGGTGCATGGCTACATATATTATCAAGATAGCAGGTTGAGGTGCATGCAGCGAGATGTGTGTTCTATCTGCATACTCTGTTGAGATAATTGGATATTTCATTGCACACCTGCTCATCACTTATAGATGTGTCCGACACCTTGTGCTCGTTAATTTAATCACTTCCGAAAAAATACTGTATAATGAATAGGTTTGCACTTACCCTCTTAATCCCAAGTTGTTATTTCTCTGGGTCCTCTTATGCAGTTTGGTTCAAGAGCTTCTGGCATTGTGTATCCGTAGAACAGCTGTATTTCTCAAGTATATATGATATATACTCATATTTATGCATTAGATCAGAACAACTGACTTCTAGAGTGAACTTCAAGCTGAGGTGTCATGACTCGTGACTCGTGACTCGTGAGCAATGTTCGGGGAGTTCCGACTGATAGAGTAGTGAGAACCGGTTGAGAATGTGAATTTTCGAAAATTTGGAAAAAGAGTCGGAAAGTTACCGAGTACAAGATGAAGATAGTACTCTCAATACTCGAAAAGTGAAGCACTTTCTGGTATCCTTTAGAAAATTGACGATTGATGCTAGGTCGTGCCGGAAAATCTCTGGTTCTCCCAAAAGTCCTTCCTGAACACTGCTTGTGAGGGCTCGCACGGAGCTACGCTTGTTATACTTCTCGTCATTATTGTCCAAGGCTGTGAACTTCAAGCTGAGGTGTCGTGACTCAAGAGGGTTTGGGTTCTAGAGTAATATTTCGCATAGAGTTCCACTTGTTGTACTTCTCGTCATTACTGTCCAAGATTCGCTTCATGTAAGGATGCTGCTGGAGCTGAAGCCCAATGCCAAATAGAGGTAGAGTTGCTGGGCATCGACGATCAGGACAGTAAGAGATTAGCTTCCATCATTTGAAATCGGACTGTGCGTGTACCTGAACTCCGACTGTGGGTGTATCTTCAAGAGGTGGGTGTATCTTCAAGGAGACTTCAGTTATGTGGTTTAGTTATGTGGATAGTCTGTCTAATGCTACTCCTGTACACTATATCAAATCTATGATGGATGAGGCGCCACAACTTATAGTCCTGTTTGATGACACTTTATTATAACCATTGCCGCCATTTTCTTCTGTGATACATTCAACTACTCTAACTACATTTTGCGGAGAAAGATGGATGTCCTAGTCTCTTCGTCAGAGCGTTGGATTCGAATCCTACGGCAATGCCTGAACTCTGCTCCATGTTCAAATTTACTGCTAAACTTTAGAACTCAATAGTGCTTAGATTTTGTCTAACTTTTCATTTGACACGTGGAAATGGTAGTTATTATATAACATCCGCAGTCAGTACTTTCCACTATCTGTTCTGACAGTATTACTGGCTTTTGTCAGGCAAGATGCGAGTTAGGCAACTTAGGTTCATGAGTCGTGAGGTCAATGTCTAAGTCTCTTTTTGCAGTGAGGTTTTATGCAGTTGGACGTTGCTGCTGCCCTTGCACTGACTGAACCGACCTGCAGAGTTGTCTTACTCTTTGTTGCATTGATCATCTACATAAGAGTCATGTTTCTTTGTCTAATGCGATATGAAGGAGTGTTGACTTTGCTAGTTCTTGGGTCACTTTAATTCCGATGGATCAGCTTCATTCCATAGAACTTGATACTTCACTGTTCACTACCACATCGTCTATGTTAGAGACACGAGGTCCAAATGTTGCAGATACTGAAACAACAGTGAAGTGGTTTGAGTTGGTTCAAAGTCAAGCAATTGACGGTGAGAGCTTACGGCTCCTAGGCAACTCGAAAGATGAGTTGATGCATTTTGGCATAACAAAGCTTGGCCATGTGCTAAAACTGCACAACTACTTTCAAACGTCTGATCTAGATACGACGCAACTACAAGTCCATGTTTCTGTGAGAGGAGTCCCGGTTCCTGCGAGAGGAGAAGTACGAGTCAAAACTTGTCTTTTCGGAAAAGAGTCGTGCACTGTCAAGATGGAACCAAATGTTAGAGTAGATAGGAAAGGTTCACCGGACGAGCTGTGGTGCCCACAAATTACAGGATGTACAAATTTTTGAAATTTTTAAGAATAATAACTTGTTTGT
This sequence comes from Asterella californica, assembly GCA_036924285.1. Taxonomy (NCBI): domain Eukaryota; kingdom Viridiplantae; phylum Streptophyta; class Marchantiopsida; order Marchantiales; family Aytoniaceae; genus Asterella; species Asterella californica. Next base: position 21,281,888 of record JAYKYS010000008.1, read on the forward strand.
ATAACTGAAGAAGCGTTGTTACTTAAGGTTACGTCTCCCTTAGTAGGAAGATGATCTTAAGAGTTGTTTGTAATAAGAAGTTGACTTCTTCGGAAGACGACCGTCTTCGGAAGAGCGTCTTCTCAGTTGCGTCTTCAGAAGACGGGAAGACGACGGAAGATGAGAAGACGAAGGAAGACACCTGTCTTCTAAAAGACAGCGACCGCGAAGGCCCAACCACGAGTTTTCGGGTAAGACAGTAGGTGTACCTACTAGGGCGCACTGAATAGGTAGGTAGGTCGGGAAAGACACCTAAGGTCGAAAACCCCTAATCTGCGGGGAAGATGCGTAAGGAAGCACATTAGACACATTCCAACTTCCCGCAGCACAGCGCTTGAGAAGATCGATTGGAGATAGTGAGCTTCGCGAGTTAGCTTTGAGAGAGGAATCGAGTGAGGACATCGAGGTAGGAAAGAATCAGTTGGCAGCTAGGCGAAGGGCGAGACCGAATTGCTGGAGCACAAACGGCAGAGAGCGAAGGCGTTTCTGTGAGCTCCCGAGAAGTTGACATTGGAGAGTAGCGAGTAGAATCGAAGATGGGATCGAGGCGTGGCCAAGAGATTGACAGCAGACGCAGTCGTGAGGAGTCGCATTGGAGCTAGGACCAGAGCCAAGAAGCGTGCGGAGGTCGAAGGCAACTCGGGGAGCAAAAGAAGACTGTAGAGGTTCTTTCCCTCTGTTCTTTCCCCTTTTCACTTCTTCTCGCCTTTTCCTGGTATTCCCCGCGCTTCCTTGGTTGGGTGCAGGCAGCCTGATCGATTATCCTACCCCCCATTCTTTCTATTGAGACATTGGGCGCGGAAGCGCTACCCAATTTCTGTCAGACATCTCCTTACTTCTTCCCGAGCTCAATTCGAGCTTCCCTACTCCTAGCCCTCAAATTGGAGATCCCAGCTATCAATTTCCCTACCCTACTACCTCTCTACCCCCGAAACTTGGAACAGAAGATGATTCGGAAGATGGGAACATCTTCGGAAGACGCTTCTTAAACTTGACTGTCTTCGGAAGACCGTCTTCGGAAGACCGTCTTCGGAAGACCGTCTTCGGAAGTCGACTAAACACAATTTGTATCAAGAGTGGATTTGCTTTGCTTTTGTGTTTAGAGAGACTTGGTACGAATCCTGAGTGGTGTGGTGAGTTGTTTTGTTATTTCGAGAAGTTGGAAGTCGGGAACTAGGCCTGTGCCTCCCGGTCTTCCAAGCTTCTCAAACTCCCCATCTTCCTAGAGAGACTAGAAGACTGGAAGGCTGGCAAAATGAGCGAGAAGACGTGAGGGTCCATTCGGGTCTCTTCTGTCCGATCCATAGCAGCCGTTCCTTCTTCTTCCCGAACTTAGAAGAGAGTCGTGAGAATATTTGCTGGCAGAATCTGGAGAGAATGATCGAGGGTCATGTCTTCTCACCGAGCAGCAAGCTTCTCCTGAGTGCGTATGAGAGGTGAGAAGTCAGAAGAACAGAGTGCAATTGTCTTGAGTCTGTTGTGAGGATAGATTGCGTGTAGGAAGACGAAGACAAGTGAGACCAGTGAAGGGAAGTCTGACTTCGGGAAGTCTTCCGAGAAAGACATTGAATCGGAAGCTGTCCCGAGTGTCTTCCCAGAGGCCACTGTCATCGCAGGAGCCCGCAACCATCTTCTGAACTTGTCATGCACTTATGTTTTGCGAATCTTGTATCTTCTAATAGGAAGTAGGGTGTAATGCAAGGTGGGTTGTCTTCTTGGTAATCCATGCGAGGCCTTGCTTAGATAGGATTGTTTAGATATAGCTCGGAAGACGAGAGCTATCTAGGAAGTACTGTTAGAATCCCGGAAGACGGAGTAGCTGTCTTCTGGAAGACTAGTTTCGTCTTCTGAGAAGTAGAAGCTAGACTGTGAGCACTCGGGAAGAATTGAACCTTCAGTTCATAGTAGGTGCTTGTGGTTTAGTGCAACAGATCTTCCAGGTATGTCGATGCATCCGCGAGGCTTGGTGTTACCAGCGGTAGAATTGGCCGAGGCCACTCCTTTCCTCAAGGAGTTGGGTCTCGACTTCTTCCTGTGGGATTGGAACCTCGCAGATCAAGGGCTTCTGGAGGAGGTATGGGCAGCGTTGCCACCTCGTAACCGTGTACTTGCGAAAGCAGGAGTAGCTCGAGGAAGACCGTCTTCCTGGACTGAAGACTGGTGGCGCAAGGCTTTTCACAGGCCTGAGTCCGAGAACCGAGGATATTGGTACGAGAAGAAGATCTTGCCTAGGATCGTGAGTTCGTGACATGTGCCTAGGAGCACCACCTGCCTTTTCATGGAAAACAGGCAGGGGAGGAACGGTTGGAAGATCGAATCTTACCGGGAGTCGAATAAGCGACTTCTGGCGAAGTTGTTTCTGCATCTCTTTCCCAAGGGGAAAGCGCAGAAGACAAGGTACTTAGGAGATCAGGACGTGGAGTTCCTGGAATCAGTGTGGGATGACGGAGTGCCCATCTACTGGAGCGCGTACATCCACAACTATGTACCGACGGAGCTAGCATACTTGGGTACCCCGGCGAGAGGACACTTGACGCCCTTCCTCTGCTACTTGTATGTAGCCATGGGGGATCTTAGGGAAGATCAGCTGGCAGGGTATGGGCCAACGGAGCGACAGGAGGTGAAGGAGGAGACCTCAAAAGACGATGACCGAGCGACAGCCGTAACGCCTCCTCCCACTCTGATGCCACAGCTGAGGCCCGGCTCTCACCAGAAGACGCTTCTGGTGAGGGAAGACGAGTCTAGTGGGTCGGAAGACGCCACGCCACTGAGGAAGATGGGTTCCAGAAGTGTACCGAGGACGCCCATCTTCCTCATTCATTCAGGATCGGAGTCCGACTCGAAAGAAGACCTGCTGAGTACCCGATCGGAGCAGAAGATTGCTTCTGCAACGCTTGGGAGTCTTCCGAAGACTCCAAAAGACGAAGGATGGATGGGCGCTCCTGCTGCGATGCGAGGAAGCGCAAAGAAGAGAGCCGCTCCTGCCATGAGGAGTCTTCCACCCCGGAAGATGAGAAGAGTAGCTTCTTCTCGTGCGCACAAGATGAAGGCCGTAGTGGTGGAAGAGGCTTCCTTGTCTCTGGAAGACGAAGTCGACACCGCGGACCGAGTGGTGGAGATGAACTTGTCTTCCGTAGGAAGACGACTGGAGGAGTTCAGTGCCTACTTCCAGAAGGAGATCCAGCCAGCTATGGAGTTGCTGGAGAAGAGAGCGAGGGCACAGGAGAAGCCCTTACAACCTGGATTCGGCCTGCGCACCTTGCTGCGACAGGGGGAAGACCAGAAGAAGACGGAGTCGCTGGAAGCTAGTCTCCGCACCACGGAGAAGTTTGCAGCCAGGTACAAGGCGGAAGCAGCCGCTTCTGCCAAGGAGCTGGTATTGTAAACCCTCCGCGGTCCTATCGATCAATTACCCCCCGATCTCTCAACCTCCACGATCGTCATCCACGAATCTGCAACATGTCGGGCCTGTCTCTCACTCAGGGGTCACCTCTGATGGCTTTGATGGAAGCACACCATGAACTTGAAGGGAAAATGCTGAGTTCACTCATTCATACACCCACAAACCTATCAACTAAAAATCTCCTTAAACACATCAACTAAAATCCTCCATTCTAACGACGTCTCTCAAGTTCTCACATGCTAAAAATATCCCACACTCTCTATATTACTCAAGTTATCATTACGACAATGTGAAAACAAGGATGAGGAGCTCTTCTCTACTCCTCTATTTATACATTCTAGGTTTTTACTTTGGTACCCCCGGTAACTTAGCCGTAACTACTTTTACCGGGTTTTACTAAGATATTACTTAAGGTAAAAGCATTGATCACATGGGCTTTTTATCTTTTCACATGGGCTTATTCCTTCAAAGTCAACAACTTCTAGAAGGATTCTGGAATATTCTCAAGGAATCTCGAATTTCCACCCCCCTCTACACTAGGACCTACTAAAAAGGAAACATGTGGAATCTCTTCTTGTTTTTAATGCCCACAAAGTCCACAACTTTAATCCAACCACTAATATCAAGTCAAAAAGGAGATAAGGGATACTTTCCACCTCCTTTCTACCTTTTAGACAAGATGACAAGATAGTAGTGCTCACTCTTTAGCAAATATCTGAATTCTGCCAAAAGTACAGCTAAGTTTAACCATAACTAACTTTTAGCTAGTCATGACTAACTTGATACCTCCTTAAAGTGCTTTGGCAGCAAATAAACATTCTCAACACTTAGTTATAACTAAATACCTTACTAATAGACAAACTTCCTATGTGTAACATAGGTCGTTACATTTTACCCTCGGACTAAATTTTCGCTCCGTCCTCGGAGTGAAGAGAGAACTTCCGTCGATGAAACAACTTCAACTTGTCATGGTTGACCCGATCGAATCTCCTTCCTCCCAGCTCCTGAAGGTCATATGTGAAGTTGCTCCACACCTTATCTGCAACAAAAAGGACCAAAATATCTCGGAAGAAACTTCTTCCTAGCCCTCTTGAATCTGATAGCATCATACAACATAACCCAATCTCTGACTTGAAAAGGTTTTACCTCCCTCTTGCCCAACCGTTTGTCGTAAGTCTTCTTTTGATACGCCTGAGCTCGTTCCATCCGGATCATTGCTATCGCTCGGGTCTCTTCCAACTCCATGAGTTGCTCCCTTCTTGATCTGACCACGTCTTCTCCTCTCGACCTCTTCAACTTTCGTTGAATAGTTTGAAAAGTATCCAATTCGAATTGGATTGGCAACTTGGACTCCACTCCATAAACCAGTCGAAATGGGGAGTATCCAGTAGAAGTCTTTGTTGTCGTTCGATACTCCCATAAGATGGCATGTAGCCTCTTATCCCAAGTATGTTTCGCAGTCTCAACACCAACATCTTTGGCGAGCATCATACAAAGTGTAAGATTGGTCTTCTCCGCAAGACCATTAGCATTTGGTTTGTATGAGGTCGTTACTCGTGGCTTGATAGAAAAGTGTTGTAGCATAGCAGTAGTCATGCTCCCTACAAACTCTCCTCCTTTATCTGAGACCAACTCTAACGGACATCCAAATCTGGTGATGATCCTCTCCCATAGGAATCTATCGACTTCTGTTTCATTAGTCTCCCTCAAAGGTCTAGCCTCTACCCACTTGGTACAATAGTCAGTGGCGACTACAATGTATCTATTGCCTCGAGATGTCTTATTAAGAGGACCTACAAAGTCAATACCCCACTTCTCAAATGGTCCTAATATTGGAATTGATCTTAACGGAGGTGTTCTAGTAGACTTCAGAGCAAATGCTTGACATACGTCGCAAGTTTTGCAATAGTCTAAACACTCCTTGAAAATCCCTCTCCAATGATAACTCGCATCCAAAATCTTGAAAGCTGTTATCTTACCAGCAAAGTGACCTCCGCAAACAGTGCCATCGTGAAACTCGTACATCAGCTTGAACGCCTCCTTCTGACCAACTGCTCTCCTTAGTAAGCCATCTGCTCCTTGATGAAATAGAATTCCCTCCACCATGGTGTAAGGTTTGCATCTCTTGATCAACGAGTTACGTTCTCGAGTATGCATACCTTCTGGAAAAGAACCATCTGCAAGGAAACTCCAGATTTCCTTGTACTCATCCGATATCTCCTCAATGCTTGTGATGGTCATCAGATGCTCGTCTGGAAACGAATCATCAAATGGTTCTTCTCCCTCATCATCATAAGCCCTCGACAAAAGATCAGCATTCGTATGCTTTTTCTCTGGTCTATCTTCGATCACGTAATCGTATTCTGTTAGAAGGATCTTCCAACGAGCAATACGACCTTCGGCATTAGGCTTATTAAAGATATACTTTAAAGCCTTGTGATCTGTGACTATGGAAAATTTCCCTTCTAGCAAGTAATGTCGGAATTTCTTCAATCCAAAGATCACCGCTAATCCTTCTCGTTCAGTCACGGAGTAATTCTTCTCCGCTGGCACCATCTGCCTACTAGCATAAGCTATAGGATGATCATGCCCATCTCCATCTAGCTGACTTAATGTACATCCGATTGCTACATTGGAGGCATCCGTATACAGAATAAATGCTTTACTCCACTCAGATTTAGCAAGTATAGGAGCTGTCACTAATGCCTTTTTCAGCTCCTCAAATGCTTCCTTTGCCTTCTGATCATGCACTATCAAGTCAAAATCAACTCCCTTCTTCATGTACATAGTCAAAGCTATTGCTTTGTTTGAGAAGGAAAAGACAAACCTACGATAATATCCAACCATCCCAAGAAACTGTCTCAACTTTGTCAAGTTGATTGGAAATGGAAGATCCACAATCTTCTTCATCTTCTCAGGATCTACCGCAATCCCCTTCTTGGAAATGATGTGTCCTAACAACAGACCTTCTTCGCAGCCAAAGATGCACTTCTCTGGATTCAAAGAAGCGTTAGCTTGCTCCAACCGCTGCAAAACTTTGATCACATGATCAAAGTGGTCCTCCTTTCTTCCGTACACACAGAAATCATCAATGAAATCACAAACAAACTTCCCTATGAATGGTTCGAACACCTTGTTCATGAACCTCTGAAACATGGACGGAGCATTACACAGTCCGAATGGCATCACTCGAAATGCAAATGTTCCCCAAGGAGTAGTAAAAGTAGTCAACTGCTGGTACTCCTGTGCTATCTTTATCTGGTTGTATCCACTATAACCATCACCAAAGCTGTACCACTCATGACCAGCAACTTCCTCCAAAATCTCATCTATAAATGGTAGAGGATAATAATCCTTCTTGGTAACTGCATTCAGCTTCTTATAGTCTATGCACACTCGCAGCTTACCATTCTTTTTCTTGACAATCACAATGGGTGAAACCCATTTTGAGTTCTCCACCTCATAGATGAAACTCGCCTCCCTCAACTTGTCTATCTCCTCCTTGACCATCATTGCTGTTGTAGGATTGACCCTTCTTTGCTTCTGTCGAACTGTCTTGCGTTCTCCTCCAATTCGATTCGATGAGTCTCGAGAGTCAGCTCCTTCAAATCCTTGTAGCTAAAAGCAAACACATGGATATATTCTCGAAATATATCTAGGAATCTACTTTTCTCCTCTTGAGTGACATTGATACCAAACTTCAGGGTAGAGAGTCTTCTCACAATCTCTGCCTCACTCAACTCTTCTTTGTCAGGATCTTTCTCCACTGCTGGTCGAGGCAACAAGTCAATAGCACTAAGCTGATGTAATGATTCATCTCGACCAAATCTTTCGTCCTCAGACGAGGATTCTTGATCGTAAAAATCTCCGGTATCTATTTATGAGACACTCTGATCGTCATCCGTATCAGATTCCCAGTAGTCACTAGTGGGTCTATCAGAGTCAGAAGTCACAACTCCAACACTCGAGAGAGGAACTATCACTCTATGATCTCTAGGCCCAATCCGTAAGTATCCCTTGTGCCACCTATCCGTGGTGCGCACAGCTCTCAACCAAGGCCTACCTAGGAGCAAATCATAACTAGAGTCCTTTAACACTTGAAAGGACATCAATGTTTGAACTCCCATCACAGACACGACCACCTTCTCTAACACGCCAAGAGGTCTTACCCGTTGCTTGTTAGCCATCCCCACGACAATGCTAGCCGGGCGAGTTGGTTCCATCCCCAACTTCTTCATCAACCTCTTCGATATGGCGTTTACAGCCGACCCTCCATCCACCAATACGTTAGAGACGTAGTGATCATTCAACCGGACTTCAATCTTTGAAGCCCTAGTGCATACCTCTGAAGCATGCACATCCACCACACCAACTCTCACAGACTTTGATGTCTTGCTCTTGGGTTTCTTCTTCTTGCTTCTCTTAGAACTCAGTCCTCCTCTGAGTTCCCTTCGTAAGCTGGGATTAAGTGCGATCAGTTGTCCAACAGTGATGTTGGCTTTCTGAGCACCCACATCTTCAACCACATCATATCCCGCTTGGGAAGATGAAATGGTGAAATCCGCCATCCCCAACTTCCTTCTTGGCTCCCTTGGTGTACTCGAAACATTACTCGAACGAGTACTTCTACTTGCTGACTCCTCCATGAAAACCGGTTCATCAGAAAATCGAGTTCTTTTCCTTTCTTGAGCTAAAAGCTCCACCGGTGCATGAGAAGAGTTTGAACTCTCTCCTTTCTCGTAGATGGGATCTCGCACGACATCGATAGTAGCCACCCCCTTGTCTCGTCCTTGTGATGGATTTCCTCCACCCACATTCATTCTGACAGCTTCGGCACCTCTTGCTCCGTTGTTAGGACAATTTCGCTGGAAATGAGAACCTCCACACGTCCAACAAGTGATTCCTCCAAAGTTACCTTGGTTGCCTCCAAAGTTACCTTGATTTCATCGGTTGGGATTGTTGTCGTAACCTCTTTGACCTCCTCCTCCACCTTTGGTCCTCCATTCTCGTAACTGCACCACGTTTATCTTGAGATCCGCAAGAGTATCGGTGATGCTCTTCAGCTCGGCATGAAAATCAGAGGTGGCAGTAGACATCGTTGTTGGGACAAACGGTCTTGGCACCACCGTTGGAGTAGGAGCTGACGTTGAAGCAATCACCAATTGTGATGGTGCAGGTGCGATTGTTGTGACTACACCAGGAGTCGGAGTTGACACCAGAGCAGCATGATGAGGTTGGATGATATCTCCTTCATCCAAACTCTCTTCCATATTTGTCGCTATCTTGATGGCCTCCGCTTTGGTTGCTGGCTTCTCGTACCTCACTTGGGTTCGAATTGAAGGCCTCAATCCTCCCACCAAGTTCTTGGTCAACACTGCTCCAATCCCCGCCATCGTTAGCTCCACATTGTCTCCACTCTTCCGTAGGACCGTCCGAAACCGTTGCTCCAACTTATCCACCCTTTCGGCATATTGCCGAACCTTCTCGTCGTCTCGTTGCTTCAAATGAGTAAGCTCCACCATGAGCTTCTCATAACTCTCTTCTGGAAGAAATTCTTCGATGAGTGCATTACTCAACGTCTCTCATGTGTCCTCAACTGCACCAGGTGTCTTGCTCTTCACTCGGTCTTCATACCACGTAAGAGCAAAATCTTCTAAAAACTCTGGCAGTAACAACACCCACTCTTCCTTCCTTCTCACGTTGTTTCCGATGCAACCCCTTTTGAAATCTCGTACAAATGGTTCTACATCTTCATTATCCTTCCCATGAAACACTGATAACTTCCCCATCTTGTAACTACTCTTCTACACTTCCAATTTTCGTGCAATAACTACTCGCTAAAAGAGCACGAACATCACCAATTCCATTCGCGAATAATCTACCATAGGTAAAATAAAAGAAAATGGTTGTAACAACACCTCTTGTGCCATCTCTTCTCCCAAGGTAATCATGAGCCTGAGTCTCATCACCGCCTTCTCCACCATCCGAATGACGATCTCCATCACAACTCAGCTGAGTCCTCTTTTGAAGTCGACAACTTCTCCGTCTCAGCTCTTTGAGTCTCGTCCAATTTCTCGACTACTGACGTAAGTAGGGCGGCCACATCGACCCACTTGTGTCCTCTGGATAGATCACCCACTCCACAACTTGGACAAGGATCTTCGCCTAGAAGATGAATTGGCGCTGGTGACGATGGACCCACTCGAAGACTTAAATCAGTAAACTCCCGCTTCCCTTTAGCTCTCTCGGTTCTGATTCTAGTTGGACAATTCACTACTTTGTGTCCCAACCCTCTACAGAAATAACACCACAAGTCGGTTTCTACTCTTCTCCTCGGAGATTTTACTTGAGGTTTAGTACTAGGGTTTTCAAACTCGACGATAATCTCTCTCGAACTTTCTCCGACACTTACTATGACATCTAAACCTTGAGGAAGGTTTCTAAGTCTAACTTTCCAATCTTTTGAATTTCCACTCATGTTGCACCTTCTCAACCATTAAGTGGACAAAATATCATAGAGGAAAATAATTCTACCTCACTTTCTTAACTCTTCCGAGCTTTATATTGGAAATCGTGTATTATACATGCTATACACGAAATAAAATCAAATCTAAAATTAACTATCGAAGATATGATCCTCCTCACCATCGTTTGTACTAATCACAACAGACATCTTGAACTCACTCTTGTAAGGATCCAACTCTACTTCACCAGGAGCATTCGTGGCCTCCACAGTGAATGATGCTTTAAACTCGGCTTTCTTCAAATCTGTGCCAATGGTCGCGGAAGCTTCTTCGTATAGGGTAAAGAGGGCACCCCAAGTGCTATAGATGCGGGTTCGTAACTCATCTATACTTAACTTGGGCTTCGTCTCTGTTCGAACTCCTAAACGTCTCTTCTTCCACCTCGTCATTCGAACTGGATTCCCCATGAAGTATCTTCAAGACTTCCTTGTATGCCGAAACGTATATCTCTTAGTTGGTAAGAGATCTCTCCAAGATTTTTGTGATCTCCAATAACTCAATCTCCAAGCTACTAAATCATGAAGTTTCAACAGAAACTTCCCTAATCAGAAGAGATGGTGATGACTATACAAATTTTCAGAGAACTGAAATTTGTATATTTTCACTTCCCTCATGGTTGTCAACCCCCTCCACTTTTGAAAAATTCTTTCTCCCTCTTCAGACCTCATCTTCTCATGATTTTTTTTGTCCTGGATAGCTTATCAGCCACTCTAAAACACTGGAAAGTTTCTCAGGAAAATAAAATTCACAGAAAATCTGACAATGACTGTAAATTTTTTCCAGATAACAGAATTCCTCAACTCTCACGAATAGACCCCCTCAACTTTGAAAATTCATTGCTCCCTCTCTAGACCACCTTTTCCTATGATTTCTTTTGTGTTAGATAGGTTATCAGCCAATCTAAAACACTAGAAAGTTTTACAGGAAAATAAAATTCACAGAAAAGTAGACAGCGACTGTACAAATTTTCCAGAGAGCAGAATTTCTAAACTCACAAATTTATCTCCTCTAATAACTTTTCTCTCCTCCTTTCTCTACAACTCTTGTTGCACCCTCTTTCAACTCTCCTCAAACCCTTTCTAAGTGAACAAGATGTAAAGAATGACTTCGAACGCGTCATATATCACTACGGGATACACGAAAGGTTCTAACGTTGCTAACATCGCGTTAGCTCTCTCTCCTCCCAACGTTCTCTCCATGTGCTCTCTCATAATCTCCTTTTGTCGAATATAGAACTGAACTCTAAACATCGTTCAATGATCCCTTCAAGTGAGGTCCCGGCAACGGAATCAAAAATGTAAACCCTCCGCGGTCCTATCGATCAACTACCCCCCGATCTCTCAACGTCCACGTCATCCACGAATCTGCAACATGTCGGGCCTGTCTCTCACTCAGGGGTCACCTCTGATGGCATTGATGGAAGCACACCATGAACTTGAAGGGAAAATGCTGAGTTCACTCATTCATACACCCACAAACTTATCAACTAAAAATCTCCTTAAACACATCAACTAAAATCCTCCATTCTAACGACGTCTCTCAAGTTCTCACATGCTAAAAATATCCCACACTCTCTATATTACTCAAGTTGTCATTACGACAATGTGAAAACAAGGATGAGGAGCTCTTCTCTACTCCTCTATTTATACATTCTAGGTTTTTACTTTGGTACCCCCGGTAACTTAGCCGTAACTATTTTTACCGGGTTTTACTAAGATATTACTTAAGGTAAAAGCATTGATCACATGGACTTTTTACCTTTTCACATGGGCTTATTCCTTCAAAGTCAACAACTTCTAAAAGGATTCTGGAATATTCTCAAGGAATCTCGAATTTCCACCCCCCCTCTACACTAGGACCCACTAAAAAGGAAACATGTGGAATCTCTTCTTGTTTTTAATGCCCACAAAGTCCACAACTTTAATCCAACCACTAATATCAAGTCAAAAAGGAGATAAGGGATACTTTCCACCTCCTTTCTACCTTTTAGACAAGATGACAAGATAGTAGTGCTCACTCTTTAGCAAATATCTGAATTCTGTCAAAAGTACAGCTAAGTTTAACCATAACTAACTTTTAGCTAGTCATGACTAACTTGATACCTCCTTAAAGTGCTTTGGCAGCAAATAAACATTCTCAACACTTAGTTATAACTAAATACCTTACTAATAGACAAACTTCCTATGTGTAACATAGGTCGTTACAGTACAGCTTCGGAAGAGCAACCAGGAGTTGCAGGCGCGGGTACAGCAGCGCAATCAGGAAGTCACCCGAGTGCGGGAGAAGATCACCGCCCTCGCAGAAGAGCAGACCATATGGAAGACGCAGCGAGAAGCCGCAGAAGCGCGAGCTGCAGTTGAGAAGACGCAGCGGGAAGCAGCAGAGACCCGTGCACAGAAGATGATGGCACAGTCGGTGGAAGCGCTTCGGAAGAAGTTCAACTACACCGCGGGTAGGAAGTTACTTACCTTAGCTAGAGGATGGGACAGCGAGTCCAAAGCGATGTTGGTGGAATGCCGGGAGAGCATGTTCAGATACTTGGATCGACAAATAGAAGGAGTGAAGACACTTTATGGTCTTTTCTCGCTTCCGACACCTGCAACCGCATCTTCCCACGCTCCAGCACCATCGACTGGATCCGAAATGGAGAAGGAGGAGTTCGACCTCGCTGTGAACTTGGTGGTGACAGCGTTGGAAGCCGAGAAGACTCCAGAAGACGCCCCGGAAGACAAGATGTCTTCTGGAAGACAAGAAGACGAGCCGTCTTCCCAGGTATTCCGCGTGGAGGAAGCGACTTCCCCGGATCCCCATGAGGTCCCCATGGTCCCTAGTCCCGCACCCGTGCCTCAGAAGACGGAAGAAGCACCGGTCGACTCCGCTTCCCAGAAGCCGAAGCCGAGGAAGACGCAGCAGCAGCAACAGCAGGGCCAGCAAGAGACGATGAGGAGGAAGCCACCTCAGTGACATCCGAGGTAACTGCAGGGCTTTCTAGCTTATCGGAAGTCGCGTTAGGAGCTCCGATAGGAGCAGACCAGGTAGAGATTGCCTCCGTGCAATCTGAGTAGTTAGTAACTCCATTGACAATTCCAAATATAGTAAGATCGAACATGCTATCTTAAGGGTGGCAGTTTTTCCATGTAATATTAGTTAGGACACCATGTGGCAGCATAGGTAGCGTAGGAAGGACAAGGCAGATGACCAATTCGGACAGGGGGACCGCTTGCATGTGAGGTGACAACCTCCTGTCAACGCCTCTCTCTCCCTGGTGGTCGCCTCCCCTGGTTCTCACGGCAGCAACATAAGTAGGATAGCAGAGTAGGAGATAGAGTTCTGCCAGTTCTGTAGAATTCTGTAGCAACTGAACATACACACCGATTCTACGGGCAGGCAGGCGAGACACATTAGAGCAGAGACAGGATAGGTAGTTCTTCGCACTACAGCTATTGTTGGAAACATACGAATAGTCTTGGAATACACCGGAGGGGTCTGCATACTCGTACCAGCAGTGGTTCGAAGATGTAGATAGAAGTAGTGGACAGTCTAGGAACAGGGAATGGCATCCTCGTGCAGTCCTGTTAGCTAGGCTGATGTGTCGAGGAGTAGACGCAAGAAGTAGAGGGAGTGAGCTTCCCAATGCCATTGTGACTTCTTCTCGAGGAATAGATTGTGGATTTGAGTGCAGAAGCTTTGTCCATGTCTTCTGGATGGTGGGTTCATTGAATTCGCTCCCAATTGTGCATGGGAAGTGTTCTTCTTGAGTGGCGGTGACTGTCAGCAGTTGTGGAAGTGTAGCTTGACTCGTTCAGTATAGCACTTGGGATCTACGTACGAACGGTCTTCTGAGTAAGGGATCCCAGAAGACAGAGCAGTCAGAGCAGCGAAGTGAAGAAGAAAGAAGCCTTCTTCCCACAGCAGAAGACGACATCCTCGAGTAGAAGACGGTGCAACAGTACTCACGTTTGTTGTCTTCCTCCCTAAACTAGCTCACGCAAGCTCGACTAGAAGCTCGGCGCCACTCGTTTAATTACAAGTTCTTCTCAGTGAAAGATTATCTTTTCCACTTCAAGAGTGTAAGGAATAAGATTCTGAGCGACTTCGAAGGGCAGGACTGCATTCTCGTGGCTGCAAACGTCGGCTCCAGAATCGAAGATCTTTGCAAGCCATCTGTGAGCCGACGTGTTGACGAGCGTTTCAGGAGGATACTCGAGGCCGCGTTTAATGAGCAAAGTGCTTCTCCAGCTATCGGCAGCTCAAATTGGTTTCTTGTAGATCGATATGTACAGGAAAAGTATTCGGAGGTGCTTGACCAATTGAGACCTTAGATGAAAAGCTCAAAATACCTACAAATTTTGGACGACTCGAATTGATTGCTTACACTTACTGACGATCTGTACCTTCAGGTTCTGGCATTTGTGTCTGCTCTGCCTTCCGTACGAGCACCAACGGAGATGTGGGTCGATCTCAGATCTCAAATTAACTCTCTAAAACTGTAAAATACGAGGATTCGGGCACAGTCAGACTTATCTCCATAGATGAGATCATGAAGTCGAAGATGGCAATGAACATTTCACCTCCACAGCAAGGGAGCCACCTGAGCAATTGGATGGACAGGTTTGACCCTTGGATCCTCTATCGTTTCATGCCGCAGCATACGGTTGTCTCCATGGAAAGAGCTGGGACTCACCATGCCGGTGTGAACTGGTTGAGAAGTAGTGCATCAGTTCGCGAAGTCGACATCGTAACTTTTGCCTCGGAGCTCGTTAGAATATGCACCTCAGACCAAAACTCCAAGAAGCCTGTAATTGCAGCTGACTTCCTCCTCCTCGTTTGGAGGTTTGTGTGCACATCCATTCAGGAAGGAAAGCTGAGGGAGTTTCGTCCAGAAACATGGAATCGCGACTTTGCTGTGGTTGATGAGAGCGGTCACGTCCGGTGGGTCAAGGTGAAGGGGAATTCGCAATCGACAGAGCCCCTGGTACCGGTGTTATTACCCCGTAGCTGCAGCAAGTGGTCATTGTCCTACTTATGAATCACGTCTCACCATGTGTGTTGTCTGGATATTGTCACAGTAGTATACAATGATTCTTCAATCCAGTACATGTCGCTAAGAGTCCTTAACTGAGCATTATGTGCAAAGTGATAGATCACTATTGTCATACATTTGACTAGTTCCATTCGCTTTCTTGTTGCAGTTCATTCGCTGATACTAAGCATGAAAGGTTCTATCTTTTCTACTAGTTTCGTAAAGTTTCTATGCGACATTATGAATCGTTTTCTCATATGAGTATCCAAAGATTCAATATTCATGTTCCGTACCTACTTATGAATCACGTCTCACCATGTGTGTTGTCTGGATATTGTCACAGTAGTATACACATTGTCCAATGCTTGGATGAACAAAAACAACATGAGATCATGAATGTAACGAGTTCTCCTGTTTCAAAATGTCATCCACCCATAAACCAGAGGAAAATAAAATCCCACACATCTATTTTTTCAAATCTGTATGTCCGTTGTTTGTCCTAGAAACGAGAAAAAATAAGACGCTACTATAGATGATGAGATTTTTTTCAGATCGAATAATCTCAAGAGAAGCTTACAATAAGAAAAAAGAATATAAAAATGAAATCACAATAAAAACATAACATAACTTATTCTAAAAGAAAGGCAGACAAAATCTGTGTGTCAAAAAATATACTACTCTCAAACAAGACACACAAATGGAAGAAATGAGAACTAGGTCAAAACCCATTGAAGGAAAGACAAGTAAGTAGAGAAGTAGTTTCTTGATGTGATCTAAGCTAATAAGTCACCCAATTCATTTTATTCTTAATTTTCGGTTCCTTTGGTCTTGAAACGAGAGAGTCGGTCTTTGTGACGGCCTCGGACTCACAAGAACCTTGTACGTCAAGCATTTTTGTACCTGACGTACACTTGACGTACGTCGCGGAAGTTTCTCATGTGAGTCGAGCAAGACTTCCAACAGCCCCTCCTGCTGGAGAACCGTACGTCATCTGCTCCTGCTTGGGAGATTTGAGCGCTCTTGAGTCTCTCAACATGACCAACATTGGTCTCAACGGCCGCCTCTCCACCACCTTGAGAGTCTTTTCTAACCTTCAGACGGTGGTCATTGACCGGTGCAACCTCATCGGACCCATCCCTCAAGAGTATTGTAAGCTAAGCAAGCTCAACACCCTCGTTCTGAGAAATAACCTTCTGGATTCTTACGCGTTCTGTATCAACGCTATGGGATCTCTCACTGCATTCGATTTGACAAACAACAAATCCTTTGGAGCAAACAATGACTTCGATCTCAGTTTCTCACGATTGCGGGAGTTTTTCTCGGTGATAATCCGAATAAACGTCATGACGTATCATCATCAGTGGAACTAAGGGCTTTGATCTCAATTTATCATGGGTGCGCAAGTTTTTCTTGGTGATAATCCGAAAAAACGTCTTAACGGAATATCACCAGCGGTACTTGAGGCTTCGAACTGAGTGTTTCTCGTGGGTGCGTGAGTTTTTCTCGATGAGCTTTTCTGCGGTGAGTTTTTCTCACGTTTGGTTGTTTGCTCATCGTTCAAGTTAGTGAATGACTTTTCCTGCTTCTTGCAGTTTCCTCCGTAAGGTTGTTGCACAAAGGGTTTAGTTGGTCTTTAGTGTCTTCTGAGGGAAGCTGCAGGAAGCAAGAAAAATCAATCACTAACCTAAATGATGAACAAACAACCAAACGTGAGAAAAACTCATCATAGAAAAATCCACGAAAAACATTGAGATCGAAGCTCACAATACCGTTGATGATATTCTGTCAAGACGTTCTTTCGGATTATCTTCAAGAAAAACTCGTGCACCCACGAGAAATTGAGATCGAAGCTCCTAGTTCCGCTGGTGATGATCCTTCACATCGTTCCTTCGACTCAAACCAGCCCAACAATAGCTCTAGACACTTTGATCAACATTACACTGTGTTCATTAGTGTTTCAACTAATAAACATTACAATGTTTCATTAGTGTAACACATTAGAGTCAACATTACACTGTTACATTAGGGCTAAACAATATTACATTGTACGTTATAGTAACACATTACATCACACAAGAAGATCATTTTCATATGTACAAACGAAATATACATTTCAATTCAATGAGCCTCATGAAAAGAAACAACCTTGCGGGGCCGCTGATTTCTGTACGGGTTCCAAGATCTGCATTATTTTTTTCTTTCTCCTATAGAACACTACATTGCTTGCCAGCGGGAGATCATAATCAGAAACGGATCAGCAGTCTCTCTCTCTCTCCGAGACATCAGGCTCGTTGGAAGAGAGCTCAACAATCTCTCTCTCCAAGACATCAAGAAAGTTGAAAGAGGATTGAGCATCATCTATCTCTGAGGTGTGAGGACATCTTGAATCAGACGTCGCTCTCGACTTCTGCATAAAGAAATACAGTATAAGCATTCGACATAGAAAGAGACACAGTGTTAACACTTGGTTTACTAAAAAGTATCACGTTTGTTGATGTTTACTTCAACTCTAAGCAAGCTGAACTACCTCTCCAGATTGCGGCCTTCTTCAGCAATTGAGACCTCTCTCGCATGCATAGGTGACACGCTTGATAGGCTCCAGCGGCTGAGTTGGAGAAACCTCCAATTCAATCAATATGTCATAGGAGATTCCTCTCCTTGAGTGAAGAATCCGAGCTACAGGAAGTAACTTCAGGAATTCCCATCACTGTGACATGTCCGCTTTGACCTTGCCACTGCGAATGTCTTTGTCATGGTGTTGGTAGGTATGGTGCTCCAAGCGTTCCATTCTGCAGTTGAAATAGCTGTGCACTCTCAAAACATGCAGACATAAAACCGGATTCCTTTTTGCTTGTCTATCTCAAGAAACCTCGAATTAGAAGGTTCCGGATACAGATGCACGAAGAACCACTATGAAAACATTATCTTCGTGTATGGAGGCTTAAAGATAGCAATTCGTGAAATACGACCAAGAAGCTGTTGACGGAGAGATTGAGCTTCGATCAGAGATAATAGTGATAAACAATGTACGCTTTCATCATTTACCAGTAGATTTCTAACTGAATAGATGTAGCTTAAAGTCGAGATATAATCAAGATGTTTCGTGGTGCAGGAGTCTTATCATTAATTTGGTGTTGTAAATAGAAACCTGAAGAACTTTTATTTCAAGATGTAGAAGATTATATTGATATCTCTGTACTGTACACAAGATATATGAACTGTAAATCCACGAATTTATGAGCGAATTTATTCCATTTCGAACTGGTGGTCTGAACTGTTGTGGACCAAAGGTGCATGAATTTCTTTCATCTATTATAGGCTATTTCCGCCCACTGAAATTACGCTCCAGCGTATCTTATGTGCTATGGGTATGCGTCGGTTGTTTCACAAGACCTACATTGTCTTATATATAAGCCATTGAAGAAAATCAACAAATAATATTATTGCATTCGTGTGGCTCTCGGGTTTAATTCGAAGTTACGGAACTTTTACAATCGACAACCAAGGTCATTCTTTTTCAATATTTGGACAGAACGGCTATCCGTTTGGTACTTGTATGTCAATTTCTAACAACTTAGATTGCATATGCAGGTTCATGCTTTTCTGAGCTTGTACATTGTATCTAGATATGATTCTCTAGCATTGAAGGCCTCAACTATTCATTTAGCTGAACAGCCGATTTAGAACAAGTTATCCTCGCTCTAGTGTTGATGTCTCTAGATTGCTCGATGTGAGCAATGACAGTGCTGCAGAATATTGTTGTCCAATTTCATGAGGAGAAACGATCAACTAGGGACATGTACAAACGACCATCCTTTTATAAAATTGAGATCGACAACATGAGCAATTAAGTTCCTTAAAGCTTCTTTTATACAGATGAACCTTGATGTTGGTATAGTAGATAGTCTACACATCCCTTATACATAGTCAGGAAGTTTTCCATGTTCCATATCCCTAATCTATAGATCCAGAAATTTACTTGACCGCACTCTTGTAACGTTTGATGAACATGATCGCACCCGTCTTAATTTTGTTTCGCTTGACCGCACCTTTTACGATCGACCGACCGTTTAGACGGTCGCATGCCAACTCAGCCGGACATTGGACGTACATATCAGCGGGTTTAATCAGACGTGGATAGAATCATGCAAGAAAATCATCACAGTAGTGCGTTGTCAAGTTTCAGAGTCCATGCACAAAAGGTGATGATACCTTATGATCACAAAGTTTATGACCTTGAGAAGAATGATCGAAATAGAGTAACGGTTACAGTAACTTTACCAACTGAAGATAGAAGGAACTTCACATGTGAGAAGCAACCGAGCATCCTCTGAGTTGAGAGTTGGGAATCGACAAAGTCGAACTTCACCAAAGTCAGTGAGAGCGTGCACTTCGAGGTTGGGAAGTGAGATTTTGAGAGGAAGTACTATGGACTTCGTAATTCAGAAGTACTTCAGATTTCATCTTCTGAGTGAATGCAAGGAATGCAAATGACGAGGAAGCCACCAACGAGATTGAAGTCATGTGCGATGAAGTAGCCTGACCTTCGGCCGTATGCGAGACAGCCCGAGGACTTGAGGTTATCGTTTATGTTAATTGTTATATCGTTTATGTTAATTGGAGCGTTGTGTTTACGAACCTCGTGAACGAGATTTTGATTTGTCGAGGACATTCTTCGCTAAGACCACGAAGAAGGTCGCAGAATTGGACTTTAGAGAACTGGAGCTTCGTCCTCGGGATCGACAAAGCAGACAATGGTGTGATCTTATATATGACAACACCATGAAGTCAACTTTGGACGAAGTGATGACGTACGCAGTGTTGTTCACGAAGATGCTAGTCGATACGAATGGCTTCAAGGTGTCTTGTTATAAAGATCCGTTCTGAAGAGGATTGTAGGGGCCTTGAACACTACCTTCAAGCGTTACCAGAATTCGTACTTGATCAACTTGCAAGTTCACTTCATCAAGTTAATAGATGTACTTCACCATCTTCGTCGTAGTTTTCTATCGAGGTATGTATTTGTTGACACCGGCCAAAGAGGATTTGTACGGATCGAAGATAATAGACGACAAAGTGCTAGACTTAGAGCCAACACCAAGAAGAGAGAACGAGACTACTCTCATTACTTTTGCAAGGTCAAGTACACGGACGAAGAGATGGAGAGATGATGATACATCAAGAGCGACTACTTTGAGGAGGAAGAAGAAGACGAAGAGGTTGATGATTGACACTTTAGGACGTAGATCACGAAGAGCAAGAAGTTCAAGAAGAGCCAGTAACACCGATGAAGTCTTTGTCAGTAGAGATTGTACGTAAGGTTAGGCCAAGACGAAGTCAAGATCAACAAGAAGAAACTCAACAAGAGGACTTTGTACTTCGAAAGACAAATTTAGGAGACATTGAACTTCAGAAGGAAAGTCAAAGAGCAAAACATTGTTCAGATGGACCACAAAAGAAACTTTGTAGTTTGCAGCAGCGAGACAGAAGAACGACTTTGACACATGGGGTGCAAAATATTGACAAAGAGTTGGAGACGTTGGAGTACACTTTGGAGTTCTTGAGCGGAGTCGTCTTACCATGCTCGCATAGTTAGATATGTAGAGACAGACGTATTGTGACCCTCTAGCTTGCTACCGGTCTTGTCTCTCACCTAGGATAAACCTCTGATGGCCTCTGATGAGGTGCATCATAGAACTAGGAAGGCTTAGCTAAACCCAACTCTCAACATACTCATATCACTTTTTCTCACTCGGGACGAGAACTCTCAAGGAGACATAAGATGAAGAAGACACCATTTATATAGATATAGCCTAACGGTTTCCAAATATAAGGAAAAGGGAAGATGATGGATCACTACACAACCCTTCTATTTATACTACTCTATAATTTACCACGGTAACTATTCGTAAATCTGATTTACTACAATTTATCGGGATTAAGTCAAAGATAACAGTATCTAAAGCCTGATAGAGCTTATAGATTGGATATTGAAGACAGTATTTCATCGAGTAGGTCCTAGATCTTGCTGTATCTCTCTACAACTAGATACTTACATTTGAAGGTGCTTCTATGATTTAGCACATGTTTATCATGTTTGAATCCTTCTTGTACTTAGAATAAGGTTGAACGTCCAGTTGTGATGAGTGGTACACGTGTGTTACACTTGAGGTTGGTTAGGTCAGTAGAAACCAAGAAAGAGCCTGATAGATTGGATATTGAGGGCATAAGTATTTCATCAAGTAGGTCCTAGGTCTCGTTGTATCTCTCTACAACTAGATATCCCGTGTATTCCTGGACCAAACTTCACGCCCTACGATAACGTTGACTGGAAAGTTCAGGTCCATTCACTCGTCAAAGTAAGATGTACACAGTCAAGTCTCAATTCTCTCCGTATTTGACGATTAGCAAGATCACCGGAGTAAGCAAGTCCACCACCCTCCTCATGAACTCTTCACCACGTGAACGTGGCATCTAATACGCTCTCAGCCGAGTTATATGAGAAGGTCCGTGAAACATAGAAAAACACACAATAGGAGTTCTACACTTAATTCACATGTGAGCTTTGTCACAACACGACCACGCTCTCCGCCTTGCTAGTATCAATTCAATGAAGTGAACTTGCCAACTGGTCAGATATGAAGTCCTATAAGACGTAAAAATGGTGTTCAAGGTCCAACTATTGTTCTTCGGAACGGATCATTGTAACATGACATCTTGAAACCATTCGTCGCAACTGGCATCTTCGTGAATAACTCGATATACTTCATCACTTCGTCCTGAAGTCGACCTTGTGGTATGTCATACATAAGGTCACCCTCCTGGTCTATTTCGTCGATCTCGAGGACAAAGCTTCAATTTTGCAGAGTCTAGTTCGGTGATCTTCCTCGTGGTCTTGACGAAGAATAACCTGGACATATCAAAATCTCGTTGACGAGGTCCATTTACACAATGTCTCAGTTCTGCAGCAGAAAAGACAACCCCAAGTCCTCGAGTTGTCTCGCATACAGCCGGAGATCATGCCACTTCATCGCACAGGACTTCAACCTCATCGTTGTCTTCCTCGCCGTTTGCATTCCTTGCATTCGTTCAATAGATGAAGCTCGAAGTACTTTCGGAATACGAAGACAAAATACTTCTTGTCAAAATCTCACTTTTGAACTCCGACGTATGAAGTGGTTGCTCTATGACTTCGGTGAAGTCCAACTTCGTCGATTCTCAACTCTTAGCTCAGAGACGCATCTTATTCGTAAACTTTTGTTTTTGTTAATAAAGAAGTAGACTAGTTAGCATAGATGACAAGATATAATAGTTTTAGTTGTAATATAGAGTTTCTTTGCCGAAGTATTATGCTGGACGGAAATGAAGAAACTATGAAGTGTATATCTTGTGTATGGTAGTCTAGTTGGATTTTATAACGAAGAGTTTTCCATGGATATCTTGTTTGCTGAGAATGGATATCAGATGACGAAGTTATGACCTTGGGAAGAATGAGTGAAGTAGAGTGATGAATAAGACAACTTTGCTGACGAAAGATGAGAAGAATTTCGCACGTGAGGAGTTACGAAGTTGATTGTTGAGAAAGATGCATTATTTCAGAAGAAGTCCGAAGAACAGCTACAGACTTCAAAACACATTTAAGATTTGGAAGCGAAGTTGAATTGATGACTTCGAGGATTCATGACCTAAAGTCAGAGAGAGATAACTTGCGAGAGAAGATGATAGAGATGGAGATGTAGGCTACGAAGATCGAGAAACAAAGACTTCAGCGGTACAAGAAGTAGACGAACTTCGTGGTAAAATTGACAGGATATTGACTTTGTACTTCATCATTGAGTTGGATATTTTAGAGAAGGAGTTGTTGACGAGACTTCGTGACGAGATGATAATAGCAATAGATCCTTCAACGAAGAGTGTGATAGTTAGAGTAGCGAGATGAAGGAGATTAAGAAGACAATTAAGTTGTCAATGAGTAGTGTAGCTAAGGAGTTACAGTTATATAGAGTATGTACTTCCATTTTGCACACTAAGGGATCCTCACCGGACAATCGTAGTGCACCATCCACTTCTTAGGTAGTTAGATTTGTCATCTTCGTCTTTGTATTTGTTATTTTGGATTTGTGTTGTCTAAAATTTATGGAGCTATTGTGTGTTTATCTTCTTCATAGTTTTATCTACAAAGTTTTGTAACTTGTTGTGGTAGGAGAGAGATTGGGTGACGAAGTTCTTTGTAGTTTGAATTTGAAATCTGAGTAAGAGTTTGAGACGAAGTCTGAGAACGGATCAACTACTACGAAGTTTGTCTTGTTATGAACTTAATTTTGGAGCGAAGTTTGTTTAGACGAAGTGGTTATTCTATAAGTTTCTTTGGTGGGTAAATTTTTTCTTAGTAGTGGACTTCGTACTTAGTGTTTCTTAGAGTAAACTGTAGAAAGATAATTTAGTGTGAATATACTTAGCATTTATAGTGTTAGATGCTATTTGGTAGCACTTCAATGGTATTATTTCGATTAAGGTATGTTATCTGTGACTCTATATTCTTGTTGTTTTTATGTTTTGGAGGTCCTTGATCTGTTTTAGTATATATTATGTTGATTATCATGATTATCAACTGTGTCTTGTTGGATAGACTTGAGTTTGACCTCTATCTGGAACGATTTGTACTCGTGAGAATAAAATATAACTATAAAGAATCACCATTGTTACTTGTTTATTGTGTTTGGATGATATTTACTTGCACCTCTGTCAACTTAGTCCTAATATTACTACTTTATAGCACCTTTTGATTTCTTTATGTGTTACACAAATTGTTACTGCATGGAGATAATTGTCACAGGTGGAAACACTAACCCCATTAGACTTAGACGAGATCATATCGATGTCTATGTGCAAACAAGAAATTGTCAAGTCCCGGATCACCAATTGCAAAAAGATCAACAAAAGAAACTATTAATGATTAATAAAATTAAGTGTATTACTGGAAAACAAGTTCTAATTTTGATAACTAGCAAGGGGTTATTGAGATCAAATGGTCTTCATTGTAAATTTCGTGGGTATATTTCATTATTCAAAATTTTTGTGGATTCGTGTATAATTTGGATCAAGGATCCCGTTTGTGATGAAAATCAATTTGTTCTCATGCAGTCTTTATCAAATTGATATGAGATCATTTAACGTGAATCAAGAGAGTTATTGGGTTAAAGAATATGATATCTTTATTTTTCAAAATAACTATTTTGTAATTAGCTTCGAGATCACTATGTGATAAGAGTACGTTGAGAGGGTAGGACGTAGATGACAACACTAGCTAAATGATGGGTTGGAACGAGTTAAAAAAATCGTGAACTTCTAAGACATTAGAATGAAGACGGTCTGATCAACCCCTTGTTTAAATATGGAGTTGTTATTTATCAATTGTTTGGAGCTGTTAGATGTAAATTAGGATTAGGTTGATGTTGTTCAGAAATGACGAAAAGTGTTATTGAGACTAAAGAGTCATCACCACCTAAAAACTAAAGTTACAATTGAACTCGAAACCTTAAGTGTTGCTCAAAGATCGAGCTGATTACCATAACTTTGAGATAGAGTCGGTTTGTTTACCCTAAGATTGGGTAGTATTAATACATAAGGAAAAGAATTTTTGTTTTGCAAGTTCACAATTCAATGAAAAAACTGTATTTTTCCAGTCGAGGAGTATGTAAAAGATAAGAAAAGACAAAAGTACGAGAACTTTTTACAAGAGGTATAGAGAGGAAGTTGAGCCTAAGGTGATTACCTTAGGCTCAAGAAAACGAATAGTCTGGAGGGGTTCTAGTCAACAGTGAGTATAGAAGTGACAACAATGAGTTTTGTCGTATACGTACTATAAGGATTTTTAATCGTACATAATCCAAAAAGAGAATGCAGAGGCTGGAGAGACCGCTAGTGAGAAGATGTATTAGATTGGAGACTACTATTGTACTAACGCAAACACTAGAACGAATCTACCAAATGTACATATATGAGCCCAATTGTTGCGGCAGTTTGATTACCTCAAGAGAGTTGTCATTTGTTTAGTTACTACTATATTAACCATCCTCTATGATGTACATCATTTGTTTCACCATTGCTTTGTAAGCAGATTGAATTTAGTTAGAGTTTTACTTTTTTCAGTATTTGGTGTTAGCCTCTGGTTCACTCTCCAGTAACATTCCTTTTCATCGATCTGGTATATCTTTTCATCGATGATCTTGACAAGTCTCAAATCTGATATCACCAACTCGTTAGGGGAATCACTACTCGCACAACATTGACTCTCCGGGAAGAGTTCCGATTTGTACTTGAATTAACACCTCGAGTTCTAGTATCTTTTATTGGTAACTTATATCAAAGCTTTATTGGATCTAGTACACATAAACACCGTACAATACATATATAAACTAGTCTAGTTACAATTATCAGACAAGAGAGGACACATCGGTACCTCAAAACGATTCTCGACAAGTCTTTACTTAAGTCTTTTGAATATCTCTTAGTCTATCGATAGAAGATCTCTCTGAAACGGCTCCACCTCACTCTCACACCTAAATCGGTGCACTCACAGATGCCTCGGGTCCTCTATCTAGGTCTTGAAGGAGAGATACTGACAAGCTCTTAATGGCGTTGATAGAAGATCATTGTATCTTGGTAAAGGCTCCTCTCTCTTAGAATTGCTATCTTTTATACTTTTAGGTGTCCTGTCCTATCGTTATCGACCATCTTGTTGACTACTCTTAATAGGTTACAGATATTATTATCTCGTGAGTGCTACCCTTAATGATAAATCCGGTATTATCTTACCGTGACTAACTGTACTCATTTTTCTTAATGTTAACTATGATCTAACACTTGGTGCGGAAGCGATATCGAAACTGTTCAAGAGTAACTAAACAGAAGTTAGTAAACTAGAATTAAATCTTAGAACTGAAGAATAAACTTGAGATTCTCAAAGAAATTCTTAGTCGAATAATCAATTTATAAACGTTAACAGTTCTTTCTCAATCAGCTGAGAATTTAACGTCTCAGCTGATTGAGAAATTCATCTACAGAGTCCATATGTAGTTATATCCATGTGTTATATCCATAGATGTATATTCCATATCGACAGTTTAATCAAAGAAATATAAAATATGAAAAAACAAAAGCAAAAGAGTTAAAGAAAATAAAAACTACAATTGTATCCATAAGTAATATTATAAACCCATAGATCTTTGAAAAATAAAATCTTGTAATTTTGGAGTTCCGAGTGCTTCTATTCAATTTGTAAAAGAATTTCAAACAAATTATTTTAGAATAACAAAATAATGAATTTACTTTATGGACAAAACTTTGAAGCATTTCTATACTAGATTTTGAACTACATATTCATGATTCAGTAATAATATAACAAACTTTTCTTCAGTGAAAAGATGAATAACAAATCACTTCTTCGAAAAGAAATAGTCGTTTCCTGTGTGACGAAATTGACCACCCTCTACTGTATCAAACTCTCTACGGGAAACTCACGGAAGGCAAATCAGAAACGACCCCGGTGCAGCTGCGCATGCCCGCAGGGCCGCAGCTTCCTATCCAAAGGCGGAACTCACCCCCGCGGGAGAAGAATATTCCCCAACTTTACACGCCCTTTTACACGCCCCTTTTACACTTGTACACGCCTACCAGAAGGGGAGGAGGGGCTATAAGCTACTCCGTACGTGCTGAACGCAGTCGATGTGACCCTAAAGCAAAAGTAACCGGGTCGACGTCGCCGTAAAGGCCTGTGACGAGTAGCCGCCAAATTGAGATAGAGAGTACAAACGATTTCGTTACATCTAACGTCCTCTCTCTGAGGCACTACGGCCCTTCTTCATCATTTGAAGCAGCGCAGTTTCGAATTCCCAAATTTCCCATTCGCGAAACGCTGGAAATCATAACGGTTGGGGTTTTGTTGGGCGAGAGTAGCTAAGGCTCCTGAGATTGTGGGTGAAACTATTCTGACTGAAGGAGGATGAAGATCGAGGAGGTCCAGTCGACCACCAAGAAGCAGAGAGTTGCCTCACACACGCACATCAAAGGGCTCGGTCTCAAGGTTAATTCTGGGATTTGATTTTCTCTTGCTGTTTTCCCTTTAAGGTTTCAATGTTAAATTTTACGGGCCCGATTTTAACACCTACTCTGTTTTGACTGTCGACTCTTGTGCTTCGCTGTTTTTTATGTGCAGGATGATGGAAGAGCGGTCGGAATGGGGGCGGGTTTCGTCGGCCAGGAGCAGGCCCGAGAAGCTGCTGGGCTAGTAGTTGATATGATCCGACAGAAAAAGATGGCAGGTAGAGCTCTTTTGCTTGCAGGTGCGCCAGGCACTGGAAAGACAGCATTAGCCCTGGGTATTGCCCAGGAGCTTGGAAGCAAGGTGCGATTGCGTTTCATTATGGCGATTCAGATGTTTTTTTCTGGGTCGATGTAGTGTTGGTAATTTGCAGACGGGTTTGGGGCATCTGCACCGCAGGGGAGGTTTGTGTTTTTCCCCAGGGTTGCTCTGGAAACAGGAATTTTGGTACAATGCACATATTTGAAATTGTTTCTTCCGAGAGCTTCGGTAAGGATTCTCGAGAAATGTGGTTCCACGCAGGTTCCGTTCTGTCCTATGGTCGGTTCGGAGGTTTATTCTTCGGAAGTGAAGAAAACCGAGGTTCTTATGGAGAACTTCCGACGAGCTATAGGTTTGCGCATCAAGGAAAATAAGGAGGTTTACGAGGGGGAGGTAATACCTTTCCATAATTTGTGTTACCGGATTTCCTTGCTCTCAAGTTTTAACCCGAGTCATCTCCCCGTTTACGATGTTGATTACAGCGTTGCATATGACGCGAGGCTCGTAATCATAGAACAACAGGTGATATGTATATTACGATGAACCTCATCGATGACGTTGAACATGTGATGGCTTCTGAATTCTCGAAATAATCTTGTCCATAGGTTACGGAGCTCAGCCCCGAGGAAAGTGAAAGCACTACAGGTGGTTATGGAAAGAGTATCAGTCACGTGATAATTGGATTGAAGACCGTGAAGGGTACTAAGCAGTTGAAGCTGGATCCTACAATTTATGATGCGCTTATCAAGGAAAAGGTGCGGTTTCTTATTTCACAATTTTATCTTCCCCCACGACTGTTAGAAAGTCTTATATGTAAATTGTTGTTCCTGACAGTCGCACGATCCAAGCACAAGGGCTTAAGCCGCAAGTTCTCCTATTTTAGGTGCTGATGATATCCTTTATGCTTCAGAAGGTGTAAAGTAGTGTGGACTTGCTTTCGTGCCTATTTACTTTCCTGCTCATGGTCCAAAATGCCTTGTCAGTTACTCCCTTTTCTAAGGGCCTACTTGTTAAGTGTTCTGTGTTTCGCGAAAGAACATGAATATTCAAAACAGTGTGCAACCTCAGGACCGTACACAAATAGCCCTCTTCAAGGTCAGACTCACTAGACATCACACGGGAATTGAGTCTGAGGGAAAATATGAAACGAGAAGCTCTTGATTCAGCCAATAAGTGCTCAGGGCTCATTGACATATCTTGGTTCAGGTTGCAGTAGGAGACGTGATATACATCGAGGCGAATAGTGGGGCCGTGAAAAGAGTTGGAAGAAGTGATGCCTTCGCCACAGAGTTCGATCTTGAAGCTGAGGAGTATGTTCCCCTACCCAAGGGTGAAGTACACAAGAAGAAGGAAATTGTTCAGGTATGCCAATGGCTGTACTTTCGCAACACATGTGCCTTTATCCTTGAAAGTTCTCTCCCTTAGATGCGTTGTACATATCACCATGTCGGTGGGATAGGTTTCTGCTCTCTTCGATTTGGGTGGTCCAAATGACGTAGAAGAGGGTTACGAACGAATTGAGTGGTTCATGGAGGCTTCTGAGATTTTGCTCAGCGGTTTATCGCTACTATTATGCTCATCGAGGAAACCTCTCACATTTGTTGCAGGATGTTACTTTGCATGATCTTGATGCCGCTAATGCACGACCACAAGGAGGCCAGGACATTTTGTCAATGATGGGACAAATGATGAAGCCCAAAAAAACTGAAATTACGGACAAACTGCGACAAGAGATCAACAAGGTGAGTTCTTAGTAGTAGGAGTAAATACCTAGTCTACTGCTGAGTCTCTTCCGACTACTTCAGGAGTATCAAGTTAACTGACTACACGTGCTTCTGGTTGCCAGGTGGTCAACAGATACATTGATCAAGGGGTTGCAGAGCTCGTCCCGGGTGTGCTGTTTATTGACGAGGCCAGTGATTGTACCATATTTCCATCGTTTGTCCAGACTGTTAATTTCAGATTTTGTCTTTGGGTGATGCTTTTTGTTATAAGCAGGACATTTATTTTTCATATTTTAATTGTACAGGTCCACATGCTCGACGTGGAATGCTTTACGTACCTAAATCGTGCTCTTGAGAGCTCTTTGGCACCGATCGTTATCTTTGCAACTAATCGTGGCATCTGCACTGTCCGGTAAGCTCTTCGACTGGATCTTCGTGCGTCCTTTCAAGAGAAGGCAGATTCTTCCGGTTGACACCGTAGAGAAGCATACTGAGTAAAGACCCAAATGTGTTCAAGTGCACTCCTTTTCAAGGCTTTATACGGTGTTATGCCCTTTTTGGGGCCAGGATCGAGTTGCGACGCTCCATTAGATTCAGGAGTCCTGACGTGTATTCTAAGGAGCTTTGTTGTGCGCTTCTACTTTTTGAGCCTCTGAGAGTTCGTGGAGACTGAAAGCCGTTCAACTTTTGCAGGGGCACGGATATCAGCAGCCCCCATGGTATACCCGTGGATCTGTTGGATCGCTTGGTTATCATCCGGACTCTTCCGTATACTCCTGCAGAGATGGTTCAGGTAAAACGCGGTCATACACTCTGGAAACTTCGATTCACAAGCTCATGGTTTCAGAGTCCATATCTGTGGAGTTTGTCTTCAATCCTGCCTTGGAGATCTTTCTGAATCTTTTTCTTTCAGTGAGATTAGAAGAGGATTAACAGCAACACGTCCGCGTTTCCACTAACATTCTCGGTTCGGTTGAGGTGCATGCAAAGTGAAGTGTGAATTACCGGCATGCTCTGCATGCAATTTGTGCTAGTTAGGAATTTGAGTGGACACCTACTCAGTACCTACAGTTGTGTCTGTGACTTCCGTGCAGAAAATTGTTCCGTGATGTATTTCCAGGTTGAGGACCTTGCTTTGTTTCTCCTCTTTAATGATTGCTTTGCGACCAGATGTGCAGTTTCTCCTTCTTTCTTTCCGCTCTTAAAGTTCACTGTTTTAATTCCCTCCTGGTGTTTTGACTCTTGGTTCAGTTCTCTAGGTTCAGTTTTTGCAGTTCGATGCAAGAACGATGCATCGAACTGCTATACTCATGAACCAACATATATAATGCGCTCTTTTAGACCTCGTTTTCTCTTGTGCATTACAGAGAGCATGCGCATAGATCTGACTTCTATGTTGCACGTCCATACCAGGGAGCACCATCTCCGGGTATGTGCTCTCTGGTACACATTCCCGTTGGACCGCTCCTTGGCTACAAATATGCCCCAGCTAGCGCACATTCACATCCCTCTTTGCTACTCACTCTGTACTTCTCTGGGTTCAGTTTTTGGGGATTACCTTAAGTGTGTGAGCATAGTTCTTGCTTCGAACTGCTATACATGTTCCAACGTAATATTCTCTTCGCTTGCTTCCAGATATTGGCAATTCGTGCTCAGGTAGAGGGCTTGCTAGTAGATGAGGACAGTTTAGCCTTCCTCGGAGAAATTGGGGAGAGAACTTCTCTCAGGTATGGTTTCCTTGTCCCGTCCCTGGGTTGCTACTTATGCATCAGCTCTTTATGACATGGCCAGGGCTCTTTACCTTACATGGTTCCTTCTTTTTAGTGTTTAATGGTCCTAACTTGTTTCGCTTTCCGTACAACCTAGTGGTTATTCAAGTTACGTACTGTACATCGTTGAAATGAAATGATAAGAGGTCAGTTGTGAGTTGTGAGTTGTGTGTCTAACTTAATTGGTGGTCGCTGTGATGACGGTATACAGACACTCGGTACAGTTGTTGACACCGGCCAGCATCGTGGCGCGTACTAACGGCCGTGAT
Organism: Asterella californica; assembly: GCA_036924285.1. Taxonomy (NCBI): domain Eukaryota; kingdom Viridiplantae; phylum Streptophyta; class Marchantiopsida; order Marchantiales; family Aytoniaceae; genus Asterella; species Asterella californica. The sequence goes on from JAYKYS010000008.1 coordinate 21,313,003, forward strand.
GACATTACAAGGGTAATCCCTCCTTCTTGTGTCATGATTGAAGCCACTCGTAGCTTAGACTTTTCTCAAACCCGTCAGCAAGTGGAAGGAGATGAAAACAAGGCTTCTTATATGTGCTACGATTCGCTCCAGTATGTAGAGCTTGAGCACGAAGTGACTTGCGTACGACGTAATCTTGTCTGCAGTCCCGCGAATTTGCAACCGGTTTTACGCGCATTGCAAATATGTTGGGTCACTCGTCATTCACAGTACTTTCTACGACGATAGATTATGTAGGATTAATGGGCATGGCTGAAACTTTACGATCCGTATTATGCTCGGATGCTGCATTGCGATAAAAGCAAATGCACAATCTGTTTCTACAGAGTACAAGATGTTCGCTTCACGTATTTTGTTTCACCCAGATATTTAGGAGTTCCTATAGACGTAGATTCTTTCTCCAGAATCTTTTAGCCGTCTCACAGGAGGTGTTGGATACCTGAGGCCTGTCGCTGACGTTGCCCTCATGTACATGGCGTTGTTTTTATGTAACTGCAGGCTGACCTGGAGGATATAGCAGAACTGTTTTTGGATGCCAAAGCGTCAGCACGACTTCTACAAGAGCAGTCAGACAAATACATTTCACAATAAGATTTTACATTATGAGGAACGGTGAATCGGGTGAACAGTAGTTGGAGCTTCTCGCCGATCTCGACAGAGGGTTTTCCGCGGAAGTTTTGTGCTCGTTTTGCGGCTCATAGCTGTGAACGCTGTAACTGTAGAATGCAATTTTGACCACGGTGTGTGAGGAGCCACTGCAGTATGTTAGTTGTGGTAACGTATTTCAGTACCGAGCCAACTTCACTGAAGAAGCTGCTTCGCGCTGGGTGTTGATCCTTCTGATTAAGTAGTTAGGTAACGAAAAGAGGTAGCTGAAAAGTAGACAAGCATTTAGATGAATCTGTGATAAATTTCCACGGCTGGAATATCTTTAGGGTCGGCTTAAACGTTTGTACATTCAACAGGTAATACGCGTGACAGAAGTTCTGTCGAGCCGATGAGCTGTTTGCAGGGTATCTCAGCTACGAGGAAAATTGTCTGGGGCTTTTGAGTTTTTGATGGTGCGGGAAACCTCTTCTGTTGCTGTCGTCACTGGCCGCTTCTCTCGCACTCTCTGGTGAAGTCGTCAATACTTTCAGACTTCTGAAGTACCTAGAGATTCGTCCTGGTTGCCACAAATTTCATGAAAGCGGAAAATAATATGGGATGCCTCAGGTACGTAGTAATATTTACTTGGTCCCTTAAGTTTTCAATATCTATATAGGGGTCACCCCACGTCCCTATCATCCATCCTCTCCTCTCGTTTGCTTACCTTCGTGTTTCCTAGGTGTTTTAATCTGATACCTTCCGGTAGTGAAATTTAGGTCACGAGGGCGGAAAAGCTGATTGGGGCCCATTTCTTCAGGTTCCGTCATGGTAGGCCGTAGGATTTGTGCACTAGCATTCGGCTAGATTCACTCATGATAGGCCGTTCCATCATGTAACCAAAACCGGTATTCCGCTAATTTCAGGTCATCGAGAATGGGATCTAGGTTATCCATATCCCATTTTCCGACGGTCGCCACTCCCTCAAATGTTCATAGGAGATGTTTTTCTGCACTGATAGAAAGTATTTTGGTGCAAAATCATTCGAAAATTATGCACAATGAAGATGACTGCATCACGACAAGTCAAAGATTGTTGTTTGACTGGCTGGATAAAAAAGAATTTAGATCTAGAATTTCTGACTAACTGCAAGTCTAAGCGGTTATCCAGAAACAACCAGACAGACGCTCCAACTCCTTGTCGCTGCCGAGAATAGACGGACATGGGAAACGAGAATGAGAGTGAGGTGGGCTCAGCCTCCACTCTGCCCTCGTTTGCGCGTTTGTACTGGGTTAGGAGGCATCCCTTTGACATACAATGTCAAAGATGCAGTATAATTGTTATTGTGCACTTTCATTGTAATTGTGCTGCCCACCAGTTCCAGTTAAACCACCTGCCCCGAATTATGTATTTTGCGTAGAGGTATTTCCCAGTCGCATGCTATATGTTGTCAACTGAAATTCGACTCAATGTCAATTGTCCTAGAGTAAAATGCCTGTATGTGAATCAGCTATTTGGGGTTTATTCAGGAGTCATATATGAAAATATATCTAGGATGTGATGTTATTAAGACATTCAATCTGTTGGACCACTCCTTCCTTACGTTACGGCTAGGAGTGAACTGGTCTTATGTGGCATTGTGAGAAAGTGGTGGAAAAACTTCAGAAAACAGCAGACAACATCTCATCTATAGGATCCACAGAAAGGGGTTTTCATTGTTTTTCCAGGTGATATACTTTAATTATCAACTCTGATATAAAATAGTTTTATATACTCTTAAACAATGCAGAGCACTCCAGAGATTGACGAGTGAAAACGGTGGTTCATCCGTAGTAGTAGTGGTTTAAGATTTGTACATGATTTAGAGTAGGTTAACATTTATTTTTCTATCTGAAAAAAATTAAGCGATCAAAATATGATTTGAATAGGTAGGATGTTAAAAGTATTTTACTTATTAAGTATGATGTCGAGTAATATTTTATTTAATATTTTATTTAATTTGGATGTATGGTATATTAATAATGATGAGTGCACTACTCTCATGATCCTGATAGTTTTTTGAGCTTGACTCAAATGAGAGTCATTGCAGAATGGCACTGGAGGCAGTCCTCTTTTCATCTGCTCGATTCTCATATGAGGGAGCATTCGAATACAATGTCGTACCATGCTTTCCATAAAACGTGTATAAGAGTACACGAGATCGATACAGTACATCCCACTCGCCTTACTAAGGATATTATATTATATTATATTTCTTTTTGGATATTCGCTTTTAATATGACTCTACTTTCACCATAGGATATCATAAGGATATTATACTTATTCACTTTTGCATCCTTACCAACCAAATGTACATGGCCACGACGCATCACTAAAACTTGCAGTTAGCATCATATTAGAAACTATACAAGTATGCAAATTTTAACCCACTTCTCAAAGCAAGGTTTTGTGGATCCTCACACGTCTTACTGGATTGTCAGAAAAAAAGGCTTTACTCAAAACTCCACGTGGTTTCTATATTACTCTTTTCGTTCCCTCATACACGGAAATAACTTTCTGAAAAATTTCACATACAAACAAATCGTTCTTACTCGTCTCACCTTCGCAAGTGAATTATGGTAACTACTTCGTGAAATCCTTAAAAGCTTCCAGTGGAACTATGAATAATTTGCGGAGTTCGGTGGATACCTAGAGGGTTTCCATTTAAGATTGAAACTAAAACCGGCTCGTAATAGTAACCGGTTCGTACGATCGAGAGATGTCGCAAAGTAGCCAGCATAAAAGTGATTCTAACCTCGCCCGCGCGTGGCGGAGGTCAGCTGGTACCCAGACTCCCGGCGGGAGATACGGTAACATGCGGACGGCTGGAAGGTGCACAGTGCACATGCCTCCCGTCACCTTTCCGGCGCGTAGGGTGTGGTGCCCATCGACTTTTGTTGTTTTGTTGCCGAAATAGTCTCGGGGTGAAAAAGATTAGAACATCTATGTTAGGCCGGCCGGCTTTAAGTTACACCAGTCCCAAGTTCCACGGAAGGCAAATGGTGGAAGTTAACTATGCGTCTCTCAGGAGGCCTTCCTGGGGGACGATGACGGAGGCGCAAGCGCGGAGGAGGCGCGCAGAAGTGTTGCAAATGCTGATCATTCCCCTCGGGATTGCAGGTTGAGGTGGATCGTGACAGAGAAGAGAAAGACATAGAGAGAATTAGAGTAGAGGGAAGAGTAGAATTCGCGTTGTGGTGAAAATGTCGAGCGAAGGAAGAAAGAGAAATGAAGAAAAAAAAATCAAGAAAATCAAGAAAGTGAAGGAGTTGAAATGAGCGAGGCAAAAGACATCCAAAACAGCTCAGAAATCGACTCCGATGCAGAAAAAAAGATGTAGGTCTCCGGTGCAAAACGATCAGGGTGCGAGGAATGAGGGTGGCTACAGCTTAGCTCAAAATATGGACGAAATGCTGAAGCACTGTTCAAAAAAACGGCTGATTATCGAGCTATCTGAAGAGAAGAGAGAACCGAACCAAACAGGGGTGAGGTTAACAGACCTTCAAACGAAAAAGAACGAGAGGAAAATTGCGGACGCTGCACTAACGCCCCTCCTCGAGAAGTCGGAGCTAAGGCTAGCGATAGAACGCGTTCGAAGAGCTTTCTGGCAGGCAAGCAAGCGAGGGAGGTAAGGAGGAGAAAGAAAATCCGAATACGCAGTCACCTCCGAAAGCAGCGAGAAGTGAATCGGTCTTGGCCGCACTTCCTGAAACGGCGAAGAACACAGTCAACACGGCTCATGGGCAGGCGGGCACAAGTACAAACCAGTCTCCAAATTGCTGATCGAAACCACTAAAGATACTACGCAAAGGGGGAGAGAATCAGTACCTCGAAAGTTTAGACTTGATGGCAAGGAAGAGCCTTCCGGACAATGAATTACTAGAAACCGTGAACAAAATCAAGAAAAATCAGCAGCAAGACGAATACAAAAATGGTGTGGTAGTAGATCTCAACAGAGACCTTGTTGCGAGTCGCTTGATCCAGCTAAAACGCACAGCAGTAGTGCTGTCCACAGTCGACTGCAGTCCGTCTAGAGACGCTTTCGAGCTATGGATCACGAAGTGAATGGAACCGAATCTAGGGGTGAAGGTCTTACAGCTGAGAATGCTAAGTAGTAAACACTTACTAGTGGTCCTGAAGGAGGAAGAACAAAAAAAACTGATACTACAAAGATCACCTTTGTTCTTCAACAAAAGAATCGTAGTGGCGGTCTCTTGGATACCAGACTTTAAGACACATACAGAAAATTCAAGGGCAGTGGCAGTATGGGTCGATTTACCTCTGGTCGATCCTACTTTTGAAGTAGGTGCTGACAAGCTGTTAGGGACGATAGGGTCTGTGCTATACAAAATGACAATGAAGTCAACAAATGGTTATCCACATCTCAGAGGGTGCATATTGGTAGATCCAGACGAAGAGTTAAAAGATCACGTTCTCATCCATATTGGTGTAGGAGACCCCATTGAACAACCAATAATCTACCAATCCTCCCATACTCGTGCTTCGTCTGCAAATAGAAGGGTCATTTTGCGAAGAGCTGCCCAGAACGTAACAAAGCGGAAAGACCTCTCAAGAGGAAGGAACAAGGCATACGACCTCTCAAAAAGAAACAGCAGAAGGGGAGCAAAAGAAGTCCAGGGTATAATTTCGACGACAAGAGATGGATATACTCAAGTGCTAAGAAGACAAAAAAAGGAGCAAGATGGTAGGCAAGTGGGTGGAGGTCAAATCATCAGTAAACCGCTTCGCAGCTTTGAGCATAGAGTCTAAGGAACTGAACACATCAAAGACACTGGTCAATACCACAACTTCGAACGGAGAGCTCAAAAAAAGCTCTCTTTCTCCTCCAGTTCAACCAGCGGCTCACAAACACCTGCAGTGCGAGGTAGCTATGGTGCAGACGTCTAACTCCGAAAGCGAGGGCGAGGCAAGACATCATTACTAGGAAAAGAAGCAAATTCCAGATCTCAACGCAAAGAATAGCTACGAGCTAGACAAACTGGATGAGACAGAAGGTAGAGAAAGGCAGGAAGTAAACAAGAGAGGGGCAAGGGAAGAGAGCCCTCAAGATTAAGAAATTTGAAATGACAAAGCGGAAGTCCAGACACAGGAACTACAGACAAGTAGTCAACGGACACAGGAGAAGTTTTAGACGCAAGGATACCTCTCTAAGGAGACTGCAGAAGAGACAACCCAAAGCACAATAGTAAGGTTTCAAGACGAGGAGGGGGAGGACGTCATGGAACAGGAAAAAGAAGCTCCCTAGAAAGAAAGTTTAAGAGATCCATCGGATTCGAGGAAATGGAGATCGGCCACAAGTTATCGCAGGGGTGGAGGCGGGGAAACACAAGGAGGTCAGACATCACACGAGAGTGAACAGGGGCTCACATATCCATTATTCTCTCCCCTCCAAGCTTTAGAGCTGGAAATGTTGAGAGAAATAGACCTCAACAATCTAGACAAAAAGAGAACATCAAAAAAGCCAAACATTCCCTTTGCTCCAATCACCTCAAGCGGATCCTTTACAGGAGCAGGCGGGAAGGCAATTGTTATAAGAGGGAAAATCAGAAAACCTACGAGACAACAATACTCTAAGGGAGACCTGTTAGAAAGTCTAAAGAAGGGCTAACGCAAAGCACCAGGCCTATATGCAAACAACATTCAAGCTTGCCTCGTGGAACGTTAAGGGCCTCGGGGATCCTCACAGAGTGTCGATCATTCGCCGCTGGATAGGAAGAGAAAGGGCGTCGGTTGACATCATTGCTTTGCAGGAACTAAAGACAGAGGAACATAAGTTAGAACACAATCTGAACCAAATTCTTCCACAAGGGACAAAGATCACGGATTACAACGAGGAAGGCAGAGGAGGTGCGACGCTTCTGCTGCGTTCTCATATTCAAGTGGAAGACATAGGGGTCAAAAGAGATGGTACAGTGGCATGGGCTATAGTAGCATCGGAGATAGGGCAGCTAGGGATAGCATCTGTGTATGCCTCAAATTATCAAGAAAGAAGGCAACTATGGGAATTAGGCACAAAGATACAAAGCGGCCCTTGGGTGTTGATGGACGACTGGAATATGGTTGAACTCCCTGACGATAGCTTGGGGCCCTCGTCACTGCTGCATGACAGTGAACTAAGAATATGGAGAAACACCTTACTCCAAACAGATTTAGTAGATGCCTATTTCGTTGCAGTAGCGAAAGAAGAACCGACGTTTAGAGACAAGTGATAACTGGATTAAGATTCGATCAAGCAAGACTTGACCGAATCTATCTTAACGATAGCGCTGAGTGGTGTAACTTGATCACAAAACTATCCCATGATGGAAAACAAACCCTGTCAGACCATGTGCTAGTAGTCATGGAGCTGAGGCTGATAGAAGAAGGGAGCGCCACACAGATACGGAAAACGACATACTTTAAAATGAAAGCCGAGTTCTTGCAAGACCCAAGACTGTGTGAGGAGGTGGAAAAGGATTGGAAGAACCACCCCATGGACAAAGTGTTCCAAGAGTCAAATGGTCTCTAGCGTGAGGAAGGGTACGGAGACTACTCATGAAGGAAAAGAGACAGCGAGCTAACAGGTTGCCTCCAAGAGTTAAACTGGAAGAGGAACTTTCAAGCCTAAGAATCAGAGCAGAGATAGATCTTTCAAAAACCCTTCAGCTGGAACTAAGAGAAAAGGAAGGCAATCTAAGAAAAAGAGAACACCAGGTCGCATGCCTATGGCGGAAAAGAAGTAGAGTCAGATGGTTGAAAGAAGGTGAAGTCCCATCTCGATACTTTTTCGTGCAGCTAAAAGCCAAACATAGCCGTGAGGAAATAAAAGTAGTTACCCTAGAAGACGGAAGTGTGACGAAAGACCACCACGAGATCCTACACAAGATACATCAATTCTACTCTACTCTATATGAAGAAGACGAAAAAGCGACGGCAAATACGGAGCAAAAGAGGCTTCTGTTAAGCTTAACTTTGAATTTCGTCTTAGAGGAAGAGAATGCTTACCTGAAAAAGACCCCAACAGGTGAGGAAATAGAAGGGATAGTAATGAGCTTTTCAAAAGAAAAAGCACCAGGAGTAGACGAGGTGACTTACGAAATGTTACAGGTGTGTTGGTCTTTCATTCAAATAGAGGGTATGGTGCAAACATTCTGAGAAACTGGAAGGATAGAGGAGAAAACTCTTCAAGACGTTGTCGTGATGTGAATCATTTCTCATAGTAAATGATTCACTTTTCTGTCAGACGTTAGTCTCTCTGAGTGAAGTTAAGACCTCAGAGAAGTCCATTTTTAGAAGATGTTATATATTTTGAGTCTTAGTAGGTTGATTACCATGTCGATAGGATTTAAGCTCATGGGTTGTATTTGTGTGTCGTCCATGCACGCTTTCTAGCTGATTTCATGTTACTTTCATGGCTGCGTGTCATTTTAGGTAGTTTAGGTTTTACGCTGGCACTCTAGGGGGCTTGACGTGGTAGTCTATGAGTGTAGATAAGTTGCTATATGGTTTAAGGCACAAAAGGACAACCAAATGGAACTCTCATTGGTTCATTTTTGTCTTTTGTGTAACTCTAACTTTAGAAATAGAGCTCTAAAGAGGATTTCGAGCAATTGGTGAGACCACTGCGAAATCTGAGAGCATAGGGAGATAGAGCTCGTCGAGCCAAGCACTGTCAGTGAAATTCTTGATTGATTTGGATCAATAAACAAGGAGTTATGCCCAATTGAAGTTCGGATTGTGCCAAAACTGCATCACTTTTGTTGATTTTGGGGTTTTGAGTGTCAATTACAGCAGAATTGAGGAAATCGTTTCAAACTTTCGTGGTTGCGTTCACTGTCAGCCAGGCTACGATCATCAAAAAAGTTTCAAGTGATTTGAGTTACTGAGTAATTTAGGGCGGCCGCTGAAGCTGAGGGGGTCTGTAAAGCTCGCAATCTAGAGCAGCAACTTCAGAGACAAAATCTGGAGTTCTGTGTACAATCAGGAGGTCCAACTTCACAGGAGTGTTCAGCAAGCTGTGTACTGCAAATCCTGTAAGAAACTTCGAAATTGATCAAGCCAATCTCCTGTTATAGGTCGAAATAGCTGGCTGGGTACCAGAAATTGTCATAATTTCTCTGCTCAAAAAGTTTCTACTCATATCTTGGTGCTCTGAATTGATCTTAAGCTGAAACTTCGTATGTGTATCTAGTAGGACCTCATTGACATGTAGGAGAAGTTCTGAAGTCTAAACCTTCACATATTTCTCAATCCTGAGTGTCAAAGTTCGCCATCAGATCTTATCGTTGCTAGTTAAGCCTGAACTTTGCTTCCTGGACATATCAGAAGAGCCAAGAGACTTGTATGAGCGTTTTTCAGTATCACCTTGTAACTTGAAGCATATCCTTTGAGCAAACCAGCCACAGCCAGGAGCCTAGTGCTTCCCTAAGTAGACTGAACAAGCCTTCAAGCTCATATCACACCCAGAAGGTTCACCTTTCCCAAGGAAAACTCTCAACTCGACAGCGTGGTAAAGCTTATATGGAAAGGAGGCAGTAGAGCAGACCTCAACAATTGAAGATCGATCTCACTTCTAACGGCTACTTACAAAATATTGAGTAAACTACTGGCAGAGAGACTAAAAAGAGTCGTGAGATCAGTAGTGGACGCACAATAAACGGGGTTCATACTGGAACGAGATATCTTCGACATCATCCTTAGCTTCAAAATGAGACGAGATAATAGAAGCCACAGAGCGACAAGCTCTCTTCTTCAAGGTGGATTTTATGAAAGCCTATGACAGAGTAGCTCACGACTACCTATGCGACACGATGAAGCAGATGAATTTTGACAGCCACTTCATAAATCTGCTAAGGGGGTTTACACTGGGAGGAACCTCCAAAGTCCATGTAAACGGCTCCTTCACAGCAAGCTTCTCACTAAGCAGAGGGATACGACAAGGGTGCCCAGTAGCCTCGTACCTTTTCGTCATTGCTACACAACCGCTCATGAACTTGTTTAAAGAAGCACAACGCTTAGGCAAAGTTCAAGGCATCAGGGTGAGTGAGGAGAAGTACCTTCTTCATCAACTATTCGCAGACAACACAGGTCTGATGATAGAAGGATCAAGAGAGTGTTTCCAAGCAACTCAAGAAGTAATAAGGAAGTATGAAGAAGTATCCGGAGCAGCTCTAAACCTGAGCAAATCGTTAGTAGTGCCATTGAGATGAAACAGGTACCGACTTGGCTGGAAGAAACAGGGTGTGTTATCGCAAGACCGGGCCAAACCTTCAAATATCTGGGAGTAACTATAGGGGTTGAGCTCACGGATGGTCAAGTGCTAGACGCGCTAGTCCTCAAACTACAGAAGAAACGACAGCATTGGACGAACCGGTTACTATCCTGATCCAACCGGATGATACTTCTGCAACATGTTCTTAGAAACATACCAACGTACCAACTCACATGTCTAAACTGCACATCAGAAGGATATAAGGAGTTGGAAGGGACATGTAGAGCTTTTCTATGAGATAGAAACGAAGAAAGACGCAACAAGACGTCATTAGTAGCGTGGAAGACGATCACAAGAAGCAAAGAGGAAGGGGGCCTTGGTATATATCCCTTCTCGGATGTCGCCCAAGCGCTGAAGCTAAAGTATATAGGAAAGTTAATGGAGGGTGGCCACCAAGAATAGAAGGGATAGCGAAGTGGGGGATTATGGAAGCTTTAAAAAAAGGTCTCGCAGAAGACAACGTAGGGAGTGGACTCCAGAAGAAGGTCTACTACTGACCCCAAACCTATAGTGTAAGTCCCTCTCTACTCTAAATTCGCTTCTAAAAGGATGGAAAAAGGTTTTCCCAAAGCTAACTCTATCGGGAAACCCACTGGTGTTAACCGTTAGTTTGAAGATCGATCAAGTGACAGATCTGTGATAACGTCAGACAAAAATTAGCGAGCAGGAGAAAAGGGAAGCTTTAAAAGAAGCTAGAAGGAAAAAATTGGCCACGATGAGGTGTATTAAACACAGGGACCTAACGCAAAGTCTGGAGCATTGTCACTTAGGACCGGTACCAGGACTGGAGGTTGTGGAGAACAACGCAGCTTTCCAAGCGATGGTCAGATGGGGAGAGGCGGTAGTGTTAACTATGGAAGCCTTGCAAAAAAGCGGGGATGGCTGATAAAGGACAATATATAGAGCGGATGGATACAGAGTTTCCGGACTTGGAAGGCAAAGCATATCTCAGAAGAAGCTACGCTCAGCAGGAGGTGGGGCGTTAATGACACGAAGGAGGAGTGGCAGAAAAGGTGGCCCGGAGTGTGGAGCAAAAGGGGTCTGCCAAGAGCGAACCTATGGCTTTGGAGGATACTAAACATGGGTTTCTTTACTAATAAGAGAGCTCATCAAATGAGCATCGGAGACGGACTCTGCCCCAGTTGTAGAAGAGCGGAGGAACCACTAGAACATCTTATGTGGGACTGTCACATCGTTAAGCGAAGGTGGGACAAACTTCAACTGAGCCAATGTGATTGCGGGATACCATACCAGATTGAGGGGGGCTCTTTCGCACGATGGACAAAGCGATAAGTATTCACTCGTTTAACCCAACTCTTTTATATCTTGCCATAGAGCATACTCAGGTTGTGTGGGCGAAAAGAGCTGACGTCGTATTCCGAAACACCAGGTCTGATCGCCCAGCAGCGAGGATAGTGGCCGAGGTGGTCAAAACGGCGTGGGCAACGCTTAGGGAAGACGCAAGCGAAAAAAAGAAACAGGCATGGATCAGAGCGATGCATACGATAGCTAAAACTCAACAGCATCTATACCATGGAACTAGGGAAGGGAGAAGTGAAAGCAGTTTTCATACCTCATGATTGCATCGGTAGACATCCAACTCACCCAACTCAAAGTCTTGCTAGTTTGTTTCGTTGTGGCGTCTTCAGAGCGATCCATAGAAGATCTTTTTGTCATTGAGAGGGATCGTTGTACATTGTAGACCCCTTTCTTAGTTTGTTCAATGTGACATCTCAGAGAGATCTCTAACGAATTTTCTTCTAGAGAGAGATCGCTCTACTAGAACGATATCCAATAAATAGTTGATTTACAAATATTTTTGGTTTTTTAACTTTTCTAAGGAGATCCATGATACTAGTTATTGCTTGCACATGGGGATGTTTTCAGTCTGCATTCCTATCGCAGCACCTGGTCAGTGGAGGTGAAATTATTAAATGCTAGAGTCACTCAAAGCTATCGGATATGCTAGTGTTGTTCATACCTAATACCAAAGAAGACATTAATTTGATGTGTTAGAGTCTTGTATAGAGCCATTTATTCAAGAATACCATAAACTATTCATTGATGGAATAGAAGTGGATTACTCTTATCTTGTAGAACTTGTAGACGATGCTCTTAACTTAGATTCTAATTTTAGAGTGATGTTCGTTATGTTCTCTGGAGATCAACCCAATGCAAATTTGGTGGTTTCTCATACGGAGTGTGATTGAGGTGCAAAAGATGTTATTCTATAATACAGTGGAAAGAAACTCATGTGTCGGGTTTGATGGAATAGTTGTTTAAGGAAAGAATCAAAGACAACAACGAATTGTTTCTAGTGTTAAGAGTAACGACGATTTACTGAGTGCTGCAGAAGAGCTAAGTTTTGTCAATTAAGTTTTTCGTCGAAAACGTCTTGTTTCACCAGTTAGTAGCGAATAGGAAATTAAACTAGTTCAGGTATTCACTCAATATCACTTTGATTCTTATCAAGGTTTCACGAATCCCAGAAAAAGTCTTTGTTTTGGTTCGTGCTGTGACACAAAATTACTTATTTGTTGTATGTAAAAGACTGTACTACGATATACCAATTTGAAAAGAACTCTGAACCTTCATGTAATTTATGATACGACATAGCTTCCGTGCGATTAAAATCTAACGCATGGATTTAGTCTTCCACCATCTTAGTCTTCTACACTGTTCGCACAAAGTTGCTTGTACTTCTCTCTTTTTCTTGTATTGTATGTAAGCATAAGATGTACTTGTTTCTTAAATCATTCACCTCTTTCATCCGAAGATAGAAGAGTGTAATAAGTTTAATTTATTATCTAACTCTTTTGTCAGGAAAAATAATATAATAAATTAACACGATTATAACTAATATTGTAGTTAGTAAGCGGTCAGACTTATACCCTTGAAAGCGCGTAGCTCTACAATTTACTTATGGGTTCTATTTTGACGTTTTCGCTGTTCTTGGTACGGACAACGTTTAATAGTTATATTAATTTTAATTTTCAACTTAACTTATACTATAGAATTTCTGTATAACAACGATATCTTTTCTGATAACAAAAACAGAGCATGCTCAACCACCTATGGGAACGGAACAAATCAAGGTGGAGTCTGCAGCATATTCTGTGTATATATCGCGCCTTACACGGAATTAAACATTGAGATCCCATTCAAACTTAGTCACAAAGTATTGTGAGCTGTGGTACTCAGTAGGATCGGAGGACATATCATGCGGGTGTATCCATTTCATCCTCTGATCCATTCTATATCCTCTGGTCATGAATAACGTGCCAAAAACTTCGAGTCTAGTGACCAACTTAGAATAATTGTTTTTCATGTTGATTCTTAACAGACCTTTAGAATATCTGTGATATCAGCAAATCCGAATTTTCTAACTTCGAATTCCATTCGAGTCTGACCATCACTGACCATTGACCATTTTCTTTGAAATATATTACTGGTTTATCCATGTCGGACTCCACAGTACTGGAATATGCGTGATTTGATACTGCAACTCCATTTTGAGTTAACGTTGGAGCTTATGGGATCTCAATGTTCAATTCCGTGTAAGGCACGATATATACACAGAAAATGCTGCAGACAAGAATTCTCCACCTTGATTTGTTCCGTTCAGCATGCTCAACCACCTTTGGGGAACTTATAGCTCTCTTGAGTTCGGATCAATGCCGAGGGAGTTCTTGCAGATAGAGTAGATATTTTCACTAAAATATACGCATTTCTAAGTGAAAAAGGTTTTTGTCAGGAAAGTATCAGCAGAAAGTTCAATTATATTTCTAACTGAAAATCGTGAAGAAATTTAGCAGTAAGTTTAAACAAATTGCTGGTTGTGTATAGCTGGAATATGATTCAATGTTTTCCTTGATGTTGGTTCGGATCTTTGGAATGAAGGATGCTGTTTCATCTTGTTGTAGACTAATACACCTTTCTTAATTACATATTAGGTTGGCTAATTATGAGATGCATAAAGATATTTGGTAAAATTAATTATTCCTCTGTCCATAACTTTAACTGATCAATGCATCTTAACTTTATGCTCGCTTCCGGATCGACAATCGGCTTATAATAATAAATCAAGTGTGGTTTAATAGAGACTTAAAAACGAATCCTGAGTAATATTAAACAACATTTGTAAAAATGAATTATAATGAACTAAAAACATTAAGAATTAAACAATCAATATAAACAGAAAACAATTAATAAAAATTTTTAATGAGAGTAGTGTGTAAATGTAAATGAAATTATTTTATAGATAAAACTACTATGTATATTTCGTTGAATTTTGATTGTTGATTTTTAAAAAATGGTTGTCAATGATCTTTTACTTACTTTTCAAGAAATAAACTACACATACTCCGTGTAAATTAAGTTTTTCAGTTTAGATCTTGAATTGGTAAATGATCTTGGGACAAAGAAATCTCTTTGGAACTTTACACACTGGAATTAGCTGCACTGGAATTAGCTGTTGTTACACGTATGACTCCGATCAGTTGTAAGACTTACTGGCTGAATAACAAAGTGGATATCATTATACTTGTAAAGTAATGGTATTATATAATGATACTAGTATAATGGTATCATTATACTAGTCTTCTCCTCTTTGTATGGAATAGGTTGAAACTGTTTTATCTTAGTTTATAGTATCTAAATATTAATGTGAGTTCGCATGGTACCATGGTCTCATTCGTCATTACATGCTATACATTACTACAATAAAATTCTCTTTCTTTCCAGATTTTACAATCAAGCTATAATTGTACTAATTAAGAGAAAACAGAAAATATCAACTCCACCACAGTCGAGACGACATGGATCCGAGTCTCCCTTTTATCCATGTGGTGCACACAAAACACTCTAGCTGCATTCACATCGTTTGTGGTGGGTCATCAGATGCGCTACAAGACAAGGTCCGTCTAAGGATTCTCTCAGACGTATGACCACCTGCTTGACGTACTGACCTCTTGTCTGGTCCAATCATTCAGGCAACTTGATTGGACTTGATGCATCTCAAGCGTCTATCCATGTCACAGGAATTGATTAAATAACATTTGCAAAAATTTATTAAGATATTATGATGGGCTGTGGTTCTTCAACAGAAATGATACAGACTTTCAATCCTATACATGTCCTTAACTCCTAACTTTAGGTTTCTCGTGATTTTCTCTTCATTTCTAAAACAAACTTGATCCACTTCAATTCGAGCATAACTTTCCCACTTTTTGTCCAAAGTAAGAGTTCTATGACTCAAAATGATCAGCAATTCTTGATGGTTTATATCGATGATGTATATTAAGTCTTTGACATGATTGTAATGCATATTTTGGTTTCTAAAGTGTTGTCTTGTTGTTTGTGATAAATTGATTATAGGTTTTTACTTTTTGTGTTGAATCTACTTCATTCTCCATGCAAAGATCTTTTCCTAGTGCTCACATATCAGTTGGAGTGACTAATAATGTTGATCTAGAAGAGAATGGAGTTGTGAGAGATTTATAGTTTTCTGAGAAGAAGAAATCAAGCAAAAGGAAACTAAGACAACAAGTTTAGATATGCACTTAAACATTGTCTCACGTTGATCACATATGCAACATGGATCTAATGTTGTTGAAATAATACTCAGTATTTGCATGTTGTGTTCTATATATGTGTTTACAAATGTTTCTTTGTTGAAAAAGGCTGTAGTTTAGTAGAGCCGTGATCATATGACAATTTTATTGAGTTATATGAAAATGTCTATTTCCATCATTGCAATCAAGGTATTGTTGTCAGCACAAGTGGAAAGTTCTGACTACAAATTTCAATGATGTTACAAAGATTATATCGTTATTAGAGATTCAGAGTCCCAGGAACAAGTTGGATGAGCTCATCAAGAAGTATACAACTGAAAAGACTAAACAAAGCCAAATGGGAGTACAACCAAGTACATGGGAATTTTATGAGAAAATGCATAGGATTAGAGTACCTTCCCTCAAGGAGATAGGAATCATAGGTGCATGTGATGGTGGTGCAAGTATTATTGATTCTTCTGAAACTCCATTTTTTTGATCTGATTGATTCCTACTGATGTGAATGAAGAACATCTGAAGAGTTTAGAAATCTAAATCTTCACTCATACATGGTTGAGCTACTTTTTGATGGTGAAAGAGATTTGCAACCGATACTTGAGACACCTTCAATAGAAGCACCAAGTCCACAACCAGTACTTGAGACACCTTCAGTAGAGACACCAAGTTCAACACACCTCATGAGTCAAAAGAGTACATCATGCAATCATCCTGGTGTTGTTAGTCAATGCAACAAGAAGAGGAATAGCTCAAGAGACAATGAAGACACATTAACGTTATATGATGGAGTTTACTCAAGTGGTGAAGGAGAGAAATGATAAGCGACCTATTCAAGAAGATCATAAGTTTTAGTTGATAATTGTACAACAACAAAAACTTGACTTGGATGGGTCAAATGATTAAATTAAAACATATTCAATTTAAACGCATGAGAAACAATCAACGTGAACCATCCATTTGAGTAAGTAAATCTACTCTAGATCTTACTCAAACTCTGTTCTATAGATCTAGATGAACATGAGTGATCTTAAAAAGTTTGTACAAAGCTTGTCGCTGATTCACCTTTGGCAGTACTGTGTTCATCAACTGCAGATCCTAGAAGCGGCATGATGTGTGCTGCATTAACCTCTCGTGTGCTAATTCCATACGAATTAGTACTGAAAAGCATGTATCCATTATTTCCGCAATGACACCAAAAATTAAATATCGAATACAATGTATTTACATCATTTGGTAAGACTTCTCCTTGTTGAAGCAAAGTTATGTAGAACTCCATATGCTAGTACAACCCGCTACACAATCTCCACTTGCATTGGATAAACTCTTAAGATCCTCCATCTGCCTTTCTGTTATCCAAAAGCATTCTCCATTCGAACTCTTGCATTTGATGTAGACGTTCTCCATCTGTTCTCCTTGATGTGTATGTCTAAGTCAACATTCACAGCAGAAATATAGCACGTTGGACCTAGAGCAAGCAAAATTTTCCCCAAATTTTCCCTATAATAAATCACATCTCTTGGAAAAATTCATGTATATCCAAAAACCTTAGCAAGTTTCCTAGTTGAAAGCTAGTTTTCCTATATTAGATAGTATCAAAATTATTTATTTCTCTATGATAAAATTCATAGGAAAAACATATATGGTTATATTTAATATAGAAAAATATGATTTCTTATCCTATTCTTGGAATAATCATTTTGGGTATTATGCCAAACTATGAAGGTTCAAAATACCTAGCATGGAATGTAGGTTATCAAAGAGATATAACAAGGAAGATATATAGGAAATACTACATCATGTGTGTATGACGAGTATATATAAAAAATTCAAGTGTACTTTGCATGACATATACTTGTATTTAGAGTTATGTAGGGACTTATATAGGTAATTTTTTATTTGATGTAAGGAATGTATTTTCATACATGAGAAAATTTCTGCTGTTCTAGATTGATCGTGTGCAAATCATCTCGTATATATATACATATACGTATATGTGTGTATATATACATCTCGAGTGCATGTGGTTTACTGATGTTGAATATAGATTTTTATATTTTATATAATAATAAACATATGGGTATTTTTATTTCAGCATTAAGAACCAGTACTGTTTTGACACGAGTACGTAGAATGCTTACACGATATGTATATATAGCATAGTCTCTTCTTTTTGTTCAAATTGGGTACTCTGTGACAGTCTCAAGTGACTATTATAATTATACTAATATAAAATGTTAAAATATTTAGTATTTTTTAGAAACTCAACAAGTACCTTTGAGATACGTGCACATAGTCCCCTATCATTATTTTGACACTGGTACAAATCTATATTTTCCAAAAAATCAATATTGTATTGTATTTTATATTTTTAGAGTATTTTAAATCTTAAAAATTTTTACCAACATGTACTTAGTAGTCCCTTGCTGCTGTTTTCTCTGTTTGTTTGTTTAAGAATTCTTTCTTTTGTTTTTCTCTCGAGAATTTATCAAGATTTATATAACAACTACAAATACTAAGATTTGTGGATAGACATCGAATAGGTTGAATATCAATCATAAAAATACTTGGTACAAGTAACTTCACGACGAATAAGAACGAACTTCATAGCAGGTTTAGAGCAAAGTTTTAAGACAACGAACTATTCCATTTGGACAAAGTTGTACTACATAGTATATAATTGCAATTGTAACATGAACTACGATACCACGTACTTGCTAGATATGATTCTAGCAAAATGATTCTAGGTAGGTACGTTTGCTTTTCCAAATGTTAAAACGATCAATTTGAAACAAGTGTTCACTTTGAACTCGGAAACCAAGACACAAGTCTCAGTAGACACTTTGTCACGTCAGTTTAGCACCTCGGCTAGGTTGACCGAGTGCGTAGTGAATAGTTCCGGTAGGGCCGTTAGTGTCATTAGGACGGGTCTTGGACTAGCCCCACTAGAGGTATACTTCGCAGATAGTGCTTGTAAGCCTCAGTTCTTTGAGTTGAGTCTTCAAGCTCTTGGCTACGGTAGATAGTCTTGGTGAGTGCAACTTGGATTCTCTGGTGCGCAGAGTGGGTGTGGCTCGACTTTAGTGCTTGTGTATTACTGGTTGGCATGATAGAGTGAGTACAGATCTTTATTACTTGAAGAACTCAAGTCGTGAGGTCTGATTGAGAGCTCTCATGTCATGGATTCATGCCAGTGGCATCTCTGGAGTGTGCAGATCGTTTGTGTAATGCCCCAGGATTTCTCCTTTACACCATTGTAGCATAAAAGATTTTGCTTCCCAAGAAGATTTTACACTAGTTACACTGTTATAAGTTCTAAGATCTGTTCAACTCACAAATAAACTAATTTTGCCCAGAAGTCTTTTCTAATCCACACAACCACGCAGCTTCTAGACCTTTCAAAAAGTGCTCTAGATCCTAACACGCAACTACTATTTCAAATATAACACAAATGTACGCTGAGAAGACAGAGAAGACGATTACTAGTCCTTGACCAAAGCTTTTAATCTTCTCACGTCGGCTTCCAGAGATTTCTTTTGGTGGTTCAACTCGGCTTCTAGTACCCTTAGAACATTGTCACTGCTCGGTAGATGTCAATTATTACTTCCAGAACAAATTATCCTTACGGATATTCAACGGATTAGATCGATCACAAGGTGTATGTCCCATGTAGTCTTGCCAAGCTTCTGCCTGCTGAAATGATCTTCTGACAGTACTACAATGACACTCATATCCACTGTTACTCATACAAGTCTTTTGGAACAGAGTAGAAGATAGAATGAAGATGGAAAGATAAGAGAAGAGAAAGAGAAAGAGAAAATAATAAAAGAAAAGAGAAAATGAGAAATAAATCTTTCGACAGGCTTCTAGTCTAGACCCTGACTAGACTAGAAGCCTGTCGAAATTGTCTGCTTGTAGTAAATTGAGAGAGAAGATCAAATATCTACTTTCAATCCCATTGTCTTCTTGTTGAGGATGACGTCTTCTGCTGTGATAAAAAGCAATCTGCTAGCTTCTGTGACCTTAGGTCTTTTCTCTCGAGACAATCCTAGAGTTAATTACCACTCACTGTCTCTTTGAAAAATTGAGTTTTTATAGCGGTTCAGATCTGTGTCGACACTCTCATCTTCTAACTCTTCGACTTCCTGCTTGGTACTTAGCCAACATTCTGTAGATACGTCTTCTAGCTTCTTTTGCCCTTGCTTCGACTACTCTATCTCAAGGGATCAATCTCACATGGACAGTCCATACGTGGATCCGAAGTGCTCCATTGGATGATACAAATTTGGACACTACTCAACCTTTAACAATCACTACCACTCAACAGGAAAACTTCTCATGCACAATTGAGTATGAATTCGATGAAACCCAATCCTTAGAAGACATAGACCAAATTTTTGTAAACTCCTCCCCTAAACTCCCCCAATCAAATCCCTGAGAAGAAGTTACATTTGCTTATGGTAGCTACTCCTTCAACTTCTTGTCACTACTCATCAACACAACAGACTAAACAAGACTACACGATGATCTCGATCCTTGTCTACTCTATCTATTTCTGTCTACACTTCCGCTTGGGTGCGGAGTGCAGATCTACTATACGCGCGTGTGTACTCTTGTGTGTGCTCTTGTGAAACTAGACGTCAACCTCAACCTTATACAACTGCTTCTAATCGTAGGAGAGGGGTTCTCTCGAACCACAACCACATCCCAGAAGATAAAAAAGATCACTGTCGCACCTTCATGTGTATCTAATTCAATTTCTAGTACCATGTGCTGCGCAACTGGTACCTCTGACGCGACTGAGGTGGCATCCGCATCATTGATAACCATGTGTTCATCTGTACTTGGTCCGGAAGACGAAATATGACCTTGGAAAGTCATATCCATCTGCGCTTCTGGGCTCTTTTGCAAGACCCGATCGCTGCTTGGAACCATATCATAGAAATCATATCTCGCTCACTTTACAAATACAAGTTCTAGATCGCTCTGGAGTGTAGAGCAAATCTCATCTTGCTTTACATCTCGTTCTATCAACAAATACAAGTTCTAGATCACTTTAGAATGTAGAGCAATGTCCATCTTATAATATCTAGTTCGCTCTATAAATGTAAGTTCTAGATCGCTTTGGAGTGTAGAGCAAACTCCATCTCATAATATCTAATTCACTCTACAAACGTAAGTTCTAGATCGCTCTAGAGTGTAGAGCAAACTCCATCTCATAATATCTCATTTGTTGTACAAAGGCAAGTTCTCGATCACTCTCGAGTGTAGAGCAAACCCCATCTCAAAAGCAAGAGTTTGCTCTACAACACGAATCGTCAAAAGAGACCAAAGTGTCTGAAAAGAAAACTCTAGACGGCACAAATTGTTGGAAGATACTTGAGCTCATGAATAATCTACATAACTCAAGTGAACCATCGCAGAAACTCAAAGAGCTATAATCAACGTGGAGCGAAAACTCAAAATGACAAAAGAGATAATGAGTGAAAACCCAAATTGACCGTTCATGCATTCGCCAAACCTCCTTGTGCATAAAGGGCTGCCCAACAGTAATACGGCTTGTCAAACTTGAAAACGTAAACAACTCAAAAGAAACAAGGAAAAGAAACTGAAATTTAATATTCTTGTACGGAAAACCAGATTTACATCATGGCTTAAGGATTAGCCAGCGGATCCCGGAATCAAGGTTTACCGGTACATAGTATCGATAACGATAACTACAGAAACGCGATGGGGATAAAAGTTGGCGTCTCAAACCTTCTCGCTTGAATTTCGTGTGTTAACAATTTGCGTCCCAAATAATAATATCATAAAACATAAACTTCAATGCTGGAGGGAAAACCTTGAGGGGAATTCGGTCAAGCAAATATTATTCGCACTGTGAAAAGTTAAAACACCGACCGAGTCAAATTTGAATTTCTGCAAAAGTTTTGAAGATAGTGACAAGTTCAATGTGCGCAAGGAACAAATGGTCAGCCCTTTCCTCGCCAGGCAAGCACTCGATGGACATTTCCAACCGCGGCCTCAAAAATGACGTCGTGCCTTCAAGCCACTGCACTCGCTGGGTTAAATTCCGAAACGGAAAGGAACAACATAACGGTTCGGGGTAGCGAGTACCGTACTTACTGGACGTCTGTCGATCCGCGTGACAGTTATGTCAGGCAGTCTCACGGACTCTCCCCTTTTCGTGGCCGTTCTGTATAGTTGCGTTCACAACAGCGATTGAGTTTCTCGTAAGGAGATCTGTCGGACTGTCACATATAACGGTAGTATCACTCTCGTGGAGAAATATCCGAAGAATATTCTTTATTGCGCTGGTTGAGGATATCTCCAGCTCTCAACAAGAATCAGTGAAAGTGGTCGTTCTGAGTATCAAGTTCCTGTAGCTTCACTCAGTATTCTTCCTTCCATGGTAGATGAATAACCAAGTAAGGTTTTAAACTTAGAATCGTTAACAGTATTCTATCACCGCGGGTTGCACTTTCAAGTCCCTCTAGGAAACCGCCAGCGGATGTCTTTTTTTCCAAAGTGATCCCTCGTATCAAAGTTTGTTAGGATGGGAAATTCGTATGTTATCTTTTAGATCTGCAAGAACAGAAGTGGAAAGAGGATACGAGCTTAGCAAGAAGTGCCCAATGTGCATCGTGGTGCGTTTGCATAGTTATACGTTCATAATTGGTGTTATAGTGGAAAAAATTATATAAATGTGAAACAGCATATAGTTTTAGAAAAAAAATAATGTAATATCATGGTATGCATTTGGACCCAGTGGTTGATCTGTTTTCCATAAAACATTCTACAAACCTGATCGTAGCTGAACTGTACAAGAAGAAAAAGAAAATCTTCGCATGAGAATCTAATCTACCGACGCAAATACTTTTAATTTTACTTTTCTTACTTTTAGAGATGAATAGAAGAAAAGAAAAGAAACTATATTACATACTTAAATGTTACTAGTTATTAAATGAATAAAAATGCAAAATTTCACAACAAAATTGTATTTCACAACAAAATTTTAGTAACATAGAATATAATATGTTTAAATAATAAAAATTCTAATTAATGCATTCCAGTTCTACCTTATGTTTACTGTTATAGTTGATTAACGAACCCAAGATAATATGAAAGTGTGATTTCTGGTACTCTGGTTCAATATTTATTCTCGTGTCATTGTTCACCTTCTCTATTTTACCCATATGATTGCTTATTCACCTCATGTATACTTCGAAGTGTACATGAGGTTTAATATATGTTATAACTCTTCCGGCGGGAAAGATTATAATATATATTAATGTCCTCGTAAAATGACACAATTTGAGAATTAGAGTCTCGGTCTTATATTTTCAGTAACGCATCAGCCCGAACTCCACTTATGGGTTATATCTTGCTGAGTTGACTATTCCGAGAAGGGTTAATATATATCGCATATGAATTTATTCAATTTCTCATAATATCTTATTATAAGATATTTTAATAATATTTACATATTTTCTGATAAAAGAAAACAAAATTCACTGTACAAGGCCGTTGGGGATGCTTATTTTCCTTGGTTTTGAATACATTTGTTGAAAAAGAACCGCAATGGACAAAACAGGTTTGTTCACTTTTCTGTGATAGCAAACGTTGTCTTGCAAATTTCATTAGGCAGCACTTCTTTGCTGTACACTGCTAATATCGATTTTAGTTATAAGAGTTAAATTATAAATAATATTGATGAAAAATTAAATATTTTGGTTCTCCATGACAACTGTGTTTATACTAGAAAGAGGATCTTTTGACATACTTTACTGAACGGTTTTGTGATTGCAGCAGCCAAGTGTAACAAAAGCAACCAAGATTTAGTTATAGATTTTAATTTTAACTTTTGATATTTAGCTATTTGTATTAAGAAAATATTGTTTTTATAAATTTTTTGGTTCTTTTTCTCTTCTCTCTTTGTATGGTAAATCAGCGACATATATACTTTTCTTGTATAACATCCTTTCAAAGCTAATAATGAGGTCAAAATCTTATCAATGATTTGTAATAATAAATTTATCATATGGATGTTTATTTTTTTCTTATCTTCGATAAAAGCTTTTCACATTTTGAACACACCTCTCCAAACACTTCAATCACATCAAATATATATTTTTAATTTCATTGACACATCCATTGACACCCTTTAATGCTCCGTCTGCTTCCATCACGACAGCAGAGGTCAGTAATTTCGGATGTTGACTTTGCATCCGGCTGAGTTCCTTCCATGCATTGAAATATATTTAAGCGTACCTCTAACTGCCATTAATAAACGAGTCCTTCGTTATTTTTATGAGTTTATTTGCACGAGATTTGAAGTAACGTTGCTAGATCCCTAAGCACAGTCTGTTTCCAATGGACCACCCATTTTCTTTGAAAATTATTACTATATAGAGTTAATATAAATTTGATCATGGCAGGATATTACATACAACGATATATTCTCATCACAACGCCAGCTTCCGGTAATTTTATAAATACGTCGCATCGATGATGACTTCTTCGGAAAGTAATGCACTCTCGGATTTAGACGGTTTTCAAAACCTGAATAATTATTCACCTCCACCTAACCAGTCCCCTTCTCTGATTTTCTCTTTCGTACCATCCTCCTGTCGTTTTTCTTTCTTTTCACGGTTATTGAATAAATTTTTTCTATTCATTTGCATAACTACCCGTCTATTTTACAGGAAAACAAGGTGAAACGTTTTGTCTTCTTCGCGATGCTATTGCAAGCGTAACACCTAGCTACTTTTTCTTCGCTTAAATAAAATTTCAACCACTGTATTGAACAAAGAAATATACCTAATTGGTGCTTAAGAATGATGCAGAAAGACGGTGACACTTATGGGTTACACGCTATCTTCTGACCACGGTGGCTTATGAAGGTCTTGTGCGTTCCTGACTCCCTGGTCTCGAATTGGGCAATGCCGTAACATTTCGTCGTTTTGAACCGTGCTAGAGTTCTGGCGACTTTCGCGGTCTGCCCTTACACTCACTCGATCCCGGTTGTTGAAGACTACTCTGTATGCAGCACACGGTCTCTCATCGGTCGCACATGGCAGCCGAAGTTACCGACTGGCGACTGCCACTGCTCCTTTCGCTTTGCTAAAACTGTTCAGATCTTTTCCATTCCTACTGTGTTGCAAGTACTGGAGTTATTGCTACATTGTGTGCAATATACCGTCACTGGAATTGTCGCGTCTGTTGGACCGCACCCGAGTATATTACTGTAACACGAAGAAAACAATGTACAATAGTACAATAGTCAGTTGCACGGTAACTTGGACTTTTAGAGCATCTCCACCCTATAGCAATAAAGATAACTTTATCTCTGTTTTAGAGATTAGTAATAAAATATATTTTCGTTTAAAGGTCAGGTCCGTTGTCTTTAAGCCGATTTGTAAAGAGCAAAGTTCGATACA
This sequence comes from Asterella californica, assembly GCA_036924285.1. Classification (NCBI taxonomy): domain Eukaryota; kingdom Viridiplantae; phylum Streptophyta; class Marchantiopsida; order Marchantiales; family Aytoniaceae; genus Asterella; species Asterella californica. The sequence continues at coordinate 21,337,944 of JAYKYS010000008.1, forward strand.
CATAGACTCGAAGTACCAGGTACTAGAAACTAAATTACAAAATGCTATAAAGATAAGCGGTGGAAGGATTCTCACTTAACTTGCTCCCTAACTCATTGCTCCCTAACTCATTGATGGATCCTTTAAAGACCTGCGGTGGAGATGCTCTTAGACTTGAAAGTTTACCCTGCGGTTTCACTTTTATAGTAAATTCACTATTCATTCTTCAGCCATCAAGATTTTGATCGGAGGGTTAAAACTTCTAGTTAGTCTTGTCTATTGGTCGGCAGAAGCAGAATTTTGGATAATGTCAAGTGAACAGTAGGCTACCAGCATGCAAAAAGAAAGGACAAAAACCGACCAAGTAGATAGGAAGCGACTGCTCATCGTCAGTGCAAAACACAGGTAACCGGGTGTTACGGGTGGAGGAGGGGAGGTGTCATGAGTTGCAGGCGGAATGAGGAGGACGACGGTCCCAGCAAAGGCGACAGAAGGGAGGAACTGAAGAGTAAGGGGCTCGTGAGAAGATTGCGACGCGCGTTGCGATGAGAAAGGCGGGGAGTAACAGACAGGAAAGCAGCGCCAGCGCCTTTGAGAGAGAGAGAGAGAGAGAGAGACTAATAAATGAAGCTTAAGTGAGCGAAACCAGGCCATCGTTTCGGTTTCTCTGCGCTGCAGCTGCGAGTGGTATCACTGGTATGGGGGAACGCGAGTATTCTGCTCCCCTTTACTCCAGTCCTCACCAGGATGCCCTTTCGGAGTGGAGTGCGTGATGCGAGTACAGCATTCATTGCACTGGAGTGTGTATACACAGACGAGAATTCGAGTGCAAGAGGTGAACAAGGCACGAACGAACAAAATGACGCGGTCATATACGTAGTGGTCCTCGCAAAGAGACGCCGCATTGGCATTGTGGTTTCTTGTGTCCGGCTGCGATCCGTGGCAGGAGTGCAGAGGAGCGAGGAGAGTGAGAAGAAGGAAGGGAAATGAAGTGTGAGCCTAAGGTTGTGGTTATGAAGTCCGACGCTGAAGTGCTATCTTCAACAGACACACGCTGATTCTTTGCCGTTGAAGTGAGGGAGTGAGGTGTCTCCGAGGATCGAGTCCCCAGCCCCAGGCCCCACCAGATTTGTAGTTGTAACTTCAGCTGTTGGAATTTAGCCCGCAATGACTAACTTCACTTCCTTGTTCGCTTTTAGTAGAGGCAGAGAGGGCAGGCGAGGGGAATTGTGTTACCTTTAGTGGAGCTGTCTGCACCGTATCTTGTCTGACTTCAGTTTCTGACGAGTTCCTCTGTGGTGAAGTAGGCCGCTTAGTGTCGGCATCACACACACTTTAGAGTATACTGAACAGGCGTAGATCACTGCTAGACGAGTGCTAATTTGAGGGAGTAAAGTTCCTTCTACCTTATTCTTTTCTGTAGCTTCTCATTGTTTAATCGTCACCTTAACTACAGGCGGAGGAGGAGCTTGCGGACAGAGTTACAAAACGGTCGAGCACCACGAACAGAGCTAGGAAGTGTTTCACTTTCACGTCAGTCAATGCAAGAGTCTGCTAGTAAGCTTTGATCGTGGAAGTTGGACGCGGAGGAGTGGAATTCTGGTTGTCTGTTCGAACGGGTCTGCCACCTCTTACGGTAACAGACTCAGGTACTGTAAGTTGTCTTCGAAATATCGACGCATGAATCTCAAGTCAATCGTTTCATCAACAGGGCATTGGGCTGTGCAGGGGCTTATGTCCTTGGTAAGCTAATTTAACTCGTATTTCGGGGAGGTTGGCGTTTGCAAAATCTGTTCAGCTCGCAAGTTAGTGTAGACGATTACTATTTGACATTTCAGATTGGTCACTCATTTCGCTTATCCCATAGGTAGAACAATGAAATACGAGAGTTAGGCGCCTCGTTGTTTCACTATATGCCGAAACTACTCATGCTCATTATCTTGAGGAACACTGTTTCTTTAGGCACTGTAGTGATCAGACATACGCCCGGACGTTGAGGCTGGTTTCATTTTAACACAGAAACGTAATCTAATTGCGAGAGTTGCGCGTTCTATTGTTGAGACCAGATCAGGCCACGACCAGAAGATAGAATCTTTTCCGCAGCGCCACAGTTGCGACGACATTTGCACATGAATGCTATCAAGCAGATGACCGTCCTCGAAGTGTTAGAAGGACTGCGGTCTTCTTCTTGGACCTAATGGTTGGGATCCGCGGTCGAACGTGGCTTGTGCCTCAGACGCCGAAATATCTACAACCGGTTTTGCCGTAATTTTACACTTGCCTCATGTGAGAGCTCAAAAGCAGTGCTACCGTGTCCTGTATATGCCTGGAACCTTCATTTACTGAGAATCCGTATCGTTCTGTGAGGGATTTACTCGATTCCTACCTCCTAATTTTCTGAGCCAGGCGAAAGCAGTGACTGTCTGTGTAACGATGAGGAGCCCCGGGGAGCTGAGATCCACGGACAAGGACTGCAGAGATAAGGAAAACAAAGGAGCGCAGAATGTTTTTTGGTAACTTAGAATCACTCCTTAAACAGTAGTTACCATACTACTGCGCATGAGAACTGCAAGCTAATGTCCAGACAAGCGGATTCAAGGCTGCAAGATCCTCAAAGCTTGATGATGGTTCGAGGAATGCCGTGAGTATGGAGTACGGAAGGCGAGATATACTGGCTTGTCGTTTGCTTGTCAAGCTACCTGATTTCCTCTGTGTAACAATGTTGGGCCGGGCAAGATGAGTAGGTCTCATAAGGAATTCGTAGGCGAGAGTTCAGCCAAGAAAGACAGGACCTCCGTAGTGTTGACCCAGTAAGCGACAAATTCACTTATCAGTCCACGGATTTAGAGAACTATGAGACATTACGCTGTTTTCAGCTTGTACCAGGGCACCAATTTGATTCACCGGTACTCCTTCTGAGCCTAGTGGATTATTTCCGAGTTATTTACGGCTCAAAGGATTTTACTAATTCAGGGTACTCTGCAGGATGGGTAAGCCGAGTTCTCCCAAGCTGCACGCATCGTTGGAAGGAAGAAAGGTGAAGGCTACTTGGGCACTCGGAACTGCACTTCTCTGCGCCACTTTTTATTTTTTGGGTGAATGGCAGGGCAGCAGCGATTCAATAGCACACCCAACGGCGGTCAAACCGAGCTCTGATGGCGGCTGCTCCACTAGCTTGGACTTCAACTCGCATCATGGATCAGTCGAGGATATCTCTACGGCTGTGAAACTTTATGAGCCTTGTGAAGCAAAATACAGTGAGTATACCCCGTGCGAAGACACCCAATTGTCACAACGATCCCTCAAGTTTCCTCGGGACCGGCTCATATATCGAGAGAGACACTGCCCAGCAAAGAATGAGCTTCTCAAATGCCTTATTCCTGCACCGCCAAAGTACACCAACCCGCTTCCGTGGCCAAAAAGTCTGGAGTATGCCTGGTATGTGAATGTACCCCACAAGGAATTGACCGTCGAGAAGGCCATACAAAACTGGATTCAGTATGAGGGGGACAAATTTCACTTTCCAGGAGGTGGTACCATGTTTCCCAAAGGTGCCGGTCAATACATCAACAATATAGACGATCTGATAAATCTGCAAGACGGGCACGTTCGAACCGCCCTAGACACAGGATGTGGGGTAACTCCGTACTTCCTTACAACCTTGTGTTTACTTAGATTTCCACACTTCCTCTATCCAAATGAACGGGTTGGTGAACTCATTTTTGTTCCGGTAATTCTGAGCAGGTAGCTAGCTGGGGAGGTTATCTTAATAAGAGAAACATTCTGGCGATGTCCTTCGCACCAAGAGACTCGCACGAAGCTCAAGTTCAATTTGCCCTGGAGCGAGGGGTTCCTGCCATGATTGGCGTTATGGCCACGAAGCGTCTTCCATATCCCGCTCGTGCTTTTGACATGGCTCACTGCTCACGCTGTTTGATTCCATGGGCAGATTACAGTGAGTTTGCTTTTTCGATCCAAGACCTATTTAGTGGTTTCGATGTGTTAATTGGGTGTTTCACTTCCCTGGCTACCTCCCAGTTGGCTATAATGACCACGTTTTTCACCTTCCTGAAGGTTCATATTCATACGCTAACGCAAGGCACCTTATCTGAAACCTTACCAGATGGAACCAACTTGATGGAGGTTGATCGAGTACTGAGGCCTGGGGGGTACTGGATCCTGTCTGGTCCGCCAGTGAACTGGAAAGTTCACTACAAAGGCTGGCAACGAAGTGAAGAAGATCTCAAGGCTGAGCAGGATAAGATTGAGGAGCTTGCCACTCGTCTGTGCTGGAAAAAGGTGCATGAGAAAGGAGACTTGGCCATCTGGCAAAAGCCTCTGAATCACAATCAGTGCAAGGAATTGAAGAAGAAATATCCGCTGCCCCATATTTGCACTGGAGAAAATCCTGACACCGCCTGGTTAGTCCAAACTTAGTTTTCGTGGACTTCAGATTACTCCTATCCTTTTCTTTCTTTTACCTGTGTCGTCCCTTTTGCTAGTCGAAAATGTGAGATTCTTAATCGTTAAACCTGCTGTTTCCGGAGAGATAGCGGGTTTCTTGCGAGTTTTTCTGGAAGGCGACGTATTTCTGAATATGGTGGTTGTGGAAGGTACCGCGAGATGGAGACATGCATCACCCCTCTACCAGATGTCGAAGATTTGAACGCTGTCGCTGGAGGTGGTCCCGTGGCAAAGTGGCCTGCTCGACTGAGGGCTGTCCCGCCTAGGATTTTGAGTGGCTCCATACCCGGCGTCGTGGAAGAGACCTTCAATGCAGATACGGAGCTATGGGTTCGAAGGCTGGACCACTACAAGAAGATGATTCCTCCCCTTGGTCAAGGGAAGTACAGAAATATGATGGACATGAATGCAGGGTTCGGCGGCTTTGCCGCAGCTCTTGCTTCCGACCCGGTTTGGGTTATGAACGCAGTGCCTCCAGATGCAGCAGTTAACACCTTGGGTGTAGTGTATGAACGAGGGTTGATTGGTAGCTATCAAGACTGGTATGTTACTTGCTGTTAAACCCCACACCCACTCCTGGAGCCCTTGTCCTTCCTTTCTTGTCTACCCTGAACTCCATTCCACACAGTGTCGCCTTCAGACTTCCCTGTTGGCCCTAGGGGGCGTAAGGACAAACAAAAATGCTGATTCTGCAAGGGTATGCTGACAGATTGTTAGACTTCTCCACCTTCAAGTGGGAACTTTCCTGTTAAGCGGATCATTAACGGGAGTTTCACATTGTCAGGCTTCACTTGCATTGATGATGTAGATTGTACATTTACAGTCAAAGGCAGTAGGATCCTCTCCAGGAATCACATAGGAACTTCACTACTCAGTGTAACTGCCTCGGTCAAGGAGTTCTTGGCATGTCGCTCTTAAAATGCTCCTGCATGTTTTCTAGCAAGAGAGTGAAGTTTATGATGTCTCTGGATGGTGCTCGACCGCGCTATGTTGCAGGTGCCAGGCCTTCTCCACTTATCCAAGAACTTACGATCTCATTCATGCAAGCGGTATCTTCAGCATGTACCAGGATAGGTAACGTACCTCTGTCTCCAACTTCTACAGATCAGTGAGAATTAGGGATATACTAAGTGTTATAATCCAGTCTGTTCTCGATCTACACTTGTGGAGGTAGTCCAGAACATCGTGATCCTGCTTTGTCTTCAGTTAAATGGTGGACACGGGGTACGTACGTTCATAATTTGGTTCTCGGCTGAATGTGCCGAGGACCCTGCTGATTTTACCAGGACCACCGTTATGGTAAGAGGAAGCTGCTTCTCAGCAGCATTAGCCTCCAGTAACGTTGGATGGACTATTTACTTCCCAAGAACCTGGAATTAATCGTGATTGTTATGTGAGTACGAACCCTTTTCCACCGAGTTCTTCGATGGAAATCCAAGGTCTTGGGGATATTTTGACGGTCCTTTTCCCTCTATTGGAGTTTTTGCAGGTGTGAAATTGACGACATATTGTTGGAAATGGATCGAATTTTGCGTCCTGAAGGTGTGTGTATCATTCGTGATGACGTCGATGTCCTGAACCAAGTGAACAAGATTGTCAAGGGAATGCGGTATGAGACAAAGATGTACGACCACGAGGACGGTCCAATGGTAAAGGAAAAGATATTGCTAGCAAAGAAAAGTTACTGGACTGCAGACGAAGCTGCTCCTGATGATGCACCACAGAAACCCGGCACATAACAAGAAGGTGCTAAGGTGTGCAGGCCAGGATCAGCTGTATTCCCTCAACTCCTACCACACGAAGCCCCAGATGGGTGGCCCCAGGTGGATCAAGCTCCCCACTGGCATCGTATGGTGCGGAGGCATTTCCTCAGAGCGGAAAGATTGTGACATGCCCTTACAGGATCTTACAAACGGCGCATCGAGGGGTTTAGATGCCCTAATCAAAATTTTTGTAGGACTCTTAGTTACAACTGGCAGGAAACTTATGCATCCATGTCGGAGACAACGCACCGCCGTGAGATCCTGTAGAGATATGCTGTTTAGTCGTCATAGGATTATAGATGCGATATAGGAAGAACCGTGAGGTGCTCCCAGGTGCTTGCGGGTTGAAGAGTACTTCGTAAAATACATAATGTCAGCTTTCTGAACGGGATCGGGAGGGATGTACTTTGTTACATCCAGCTACGAAGAAGCTACCGTGGGGAACTAAGGATTCTTGAGAACCTCACAGTCAAGGACACGGGCGAGGTTAATCACACTCTGGTGCTCCTGGAATATATAATGCTACTTCTTGTCAGCAGTCATCGAGATGACACAATCAGTAAACATTTTGCATTATGTGGTCTTACGCTTTTATATTTGCGTTAAGTGTAACCAAAGCACTTTCTTTCAGATTTCATGCACTTGCTATCGTTGATGGACCACACTTTTGATAGTTTGACTTCTCAGCGATCTCCTGTATTGAGAATTCGTATATCGAGGGACAGATGCAGTGTTAACTTACGTTTCTTTGGTTTATCCTGGAACCCTAAACCCTAAACCCCTAACATATTGAACTGCCACATCTGTCTAGAAAGGAACACATAGATGCTCACTTACTAGAAAGCAGACATGGGTAAGGGGAATGTGACAGCAAGTTGACAGACAGGATGAAAAGAGGGATGGTGAAAACAGTCCGGAGTTCGAGAAGAACACAAGATAGAAGGGCCAGTGATGATGGAAGGCGGAAGGTAGGAAGCATCGATTCTGTTCAAATTTAGCAGTTATGTAGCAGTTACCTGCTGCTTTACTGTAACGAGAAATTCTTGCAGATTAGGACGGCAGCTCCCACGTTCACGATGAGGGGCTACGAATACTGACAGAGAAACTGGATTGACGTACTAGCAAGTCGATTCGCGCATGACCGTGTAAGTATAAGTATCCTTATAACGTGATAGCTCGCGAGAGTAAATGCGTCCCCATCTACTCTCGCGAGCTAGGGTTTATTTACATCAGCTTTATAACTTAGTGAATATTTATTATACACTCCACTGTATCAGCTGATGAAAGCAATTCGGACATCTGGAAATTGAGAGCGTATTTCCGTGCAGCATGACTTGACAAGATAGTAGATGGTAAATCATGATCAATCGTGGATCTTAGCGAGTACCGAACAACAATTGAAATAAAATCCGGTGCGAACCTGACCTCTCCTTCTTTGTGGAAATACTGAAAGCCTTCTAATGATAAAGAATCATGACACCTTGGTAACAACTACACTGTGCTTCTGCCTGATCTATCCATTCTAGCATTCTTAAGCACTGGACCCTACAGTAGGTGCTATGATAGACTTCATGTAGGCAACGCGCGGCATGTGGTTTAACTTGTTCGTTGTTGTCAAAACTAAGCAGATCCCTTGTTCACTTACATGATCACAAGATCAAAGTCGTAGACATATCATTATCAGCTTACCTTCTTCATTCTTGCTAAAATACACGAACAATGAACATCAAAGAGGCAAACACGAGAGGCAGTGATGTACAAACAGGAAACTATTAAAGCATTACGTATGAATGAAAAGAGAAGAATTCAAGTAGACTTTTCATGAATATTGACGTTATTAAACAAGATCTAAGTCTCTTGTAGAGAAGAGCTTTCTAAACATCATGAGACTCTCTCACTTCTTACTATCTCAGTGGCTCTTCTGTCGTGCGCATACACATCGCTACACAACATACATCGCTGTCAGAGGTACACCACACATACACATAACACATGGACGATGTCATACACATACACAAGTGTACCACAATAATCTGAATACAGAGATTACCATCTCCAACACCACCACAAGGATTACTCACAAACGGTCAAGCCAAACCCACTCTAAACGCGAAGAGAATCCGGGTTACACTCAACTAGACTATCCACCATAGCCTGGAGCTTGAAGGCTCAACTCAAAGAACTAAGGCCTCCAAGCCCTACCTGCGAAGTTTACCCCTAGTGGGCTCTCTCCCCAACTCGCCCTAACGGCACTAACGGCCTTACCGGGATGCGCCACTTCGCACTCGGTCAACCTAGCCGAGGGGCCCAAACTGACGTGACAGCTGTCGTGCGCATACACATCGCTACACAACATACATCGCTGTCAGAGGTACACCACACATACACATAACACATGGACGATGTCATACACATACACAAGTGTACCACAATCGCCCCCCTAACTGGCGGTTAGGTCCCTCTAACTCCAGATAGCTCCATATCCCAACTACGTGATACACACCTTCATGGGTGCAAGGATCAAGAGGCCGGGTGCTACATTGCCCCATCGTTAGTCGCCTGTCTGCAATCCATACCACGCAAAGATCTAATCGACTATCTCCGCTATATACATCGAGGACAAACCCACCGTCCAGTAGGAACTACACTGAGAGGTGGAGTCAAACATGACATGTGCCAACCTCTCGAACAACCATCACACACCAACATACGGGCTGCTCCACCAACAGACCCACACAACATACACCTCAAGCCCGCGCGTACAACTGCTAAGCTTGGGTCAACGGTACCATCAATGTTGAGAAGATGACATGGCGCGCAATTACGCACATGGTCCTTCCACACAACACCATCACGGCCCTCTAACATGAGTACTCCAGAAGGTAACACCTCACGCACTCGTAAAATAGTGCGCCCTGCGGTCACGTCCAACGTCGTCGGTGCAGTCTGCTGTAGATAGATATAATCGCCAGGATGAAACCTGCGAATCGACGGCCGATAACCTCCTCCTCGGATAGTCGCATACCGCAACGTGTCTCTATGCTGGGCAATCGCTAGGTTCTCAAAAGCCATAGGCATAACTCTCCGAAATGTCTCTGCTCGTTGAGAACATGCTCTCACCCACATATCCGGGTCATCAAGGTCCAGCACCTCAGCAGAATCACGACGAATGGCCGAAGGTAGATCTGGATCTCGGCCATACAATAAGAAATACGGTGAGAAGGAAGCCAAAGACGCTTGTCGGCTAAAACGGTAGCCCATAGCCAACCATGGTAACTGCACATCCCAGTCTCCCAAGTGGCCCTTCTGCAAGCCATACTTGCGCAATCCTCTCTTCACCGTCTGAACTACCCTCTCCGCCAAACCATCCGCCTCAGGATGATCTCGAGATGTAGTCCGATGATCAATCAGCGCCTGATCACACAAGGCCTGAAACTCACCAAGGAACTCTGTACCTTGGTCTGTCAGCACTTCAGCTGGTGCTCCAAAACGACTCAGCACTCGATCTAAGAACGCATACGCTGTCCCTTCACTCGCCTTGTCTGGTAATGCCACCAACTCAATCCACTTGGAGAAGTGCTCCACCATCACCAACACATACCGGTGGTGACGTACGGTCAACGGTAAGGGTCCCGCAAAATCCAAACTCCAACGGTAACCCAACCCCATAATCGGTAAGGGGTGTAACTGTGGAGTAGGAGCATTAAACGATGCTCGTACTCGATCACAAACCACACATCGTGCGACAAACTGTTGCACATCGATGTGCATACCACGCCACCAATACTGTCCTTGGAGTAAGCTATGTGTACGCTTCACTCCAAAATGTCCCAACTCCTCATGGGCATGTCGTACTAACTGTGCCCTCTGGGATGGATGTGGCACTATTCGTACCCTTCCATCACCCCACACTCGAAGTACATGTCGTCCTTCTCGTCGAAATCTCTTCGCTCGTTGAAGAACACGATCCCGCTCCTTGGCACTTACTGTGCCTACTACCACACCAGTGCGTAGATACTCCATCACGGTCACATCATCATGGATATCCCGCTGATCTGGAACACCATCTCCACCTTCAGGATCTGGAGACTCGTCATCTACTCTCTGACCAGAGAAAGATACGACTTGGCCCTCCATACTAGAGTTCATGGCCAACACACAAAGAAAGGCAGATGCATGCCACCCTGGCACTATCTCCTCATCAACCTCGTCATGCCATCGAGCCCCAGTCTGATCCTGCTGACTCGTGCACGGTGTCGCGTCGGACGTTTTGCGTGAAGGATGTCCAGGAAAACACGAGGTTCCTGGCTGTGGGGATATTGTGTGCTATCTGTGGACTTCCTCCTTTCGCTGAACGGACTTCAGATGTCGATAGGGTCTCCTCCGCTGACTCCGTTAACCCAAGAAACCTTCAGATCCGACTCCCGATAGTCGAGATATCGCCGATTTTCGGTCGCACGTGACCGTACCTTCAAAAACTCCTCCCTGCGGCTTAAAACCGCTCACACCGCACAAACGGATCGTCCAAACTGATATCCGTCTTCGCTGGCAGATAGATCTAGCTACTCTGAACCCAACGAGACTCCAAACAAGTCGTTTGGAGTTCCCCTTGCAAAACCACTCGAGAAATTTGGCCGCAGGTTGCAAAAAACTGACGTAAATCAGCTCCCTGCGGCTCAAACTTGCTCACCACACTCAAACCAACAATCCAATTCACACACGGTCTTCTCCTATGAGTAGATGAAGACTCCCTGATCGCGTAGGCACCAAGAACGAAGAGCTTGGCTCACCGATCGCGAAGAACAGCCCAACCTCAGGTCGCAGGTGAACGAAAATCTGATGTAAACGTTTCCTTGCGAGCCAATTTCACTCAGAACTTCCAAACCGCCCGATGAAAACTGGCATCGTCTTCAATTTCTTGTAGAACTCGGTGTTCTGATCCCGTTGGATCCAAGGACAGCAAGTTTGGACTCCGGAACGGCCCGAACGGTCCAACTCTCCTTCACAGGTAACTGAAAACCTCAAATCTGCTTCATGCGTCTCAATTTCCCTCAGTACACACTCTCCAATCCGTCTCTTCCCAAACTGTCTTAACCCACACGTAGCCTGCACAGATCTGAACCCAACGACGCCTTGCGCGTTTGCATTGGACTTCCAAATCTCCCGCACCGTCCGCTGACAGGTCGCAGGCGCAAGCAAGCCTCTTAAGCAGCCCCCTTGTTACAGTCTGTACGTACGAAGTTCAACCCTCAATAATAAGAAGCAGGCCCCTTGCGTGTTTGATATAACGCCTGAAGCCCTAAATACCCAGTCAGCAAGTAACTAGGGGCCTAGCTTGATTTTACCTTTTTCCGAATCGCATAACTTCTTCTCTGGATGTCCAAACGAAATAAACAAGATGCCCATGGAAAGCTGACAACGAGCTCTATCCATCTATGCGATAAAAGTAAAGATCCGAAGTTGCGCCAAAAGCTCGTAAGCTGGGGCCTAGCTTGTTTTCTCCATCTTTCGAGTCTTGTAACTTTTCCACTAGGCGTCCAAACGAAGTAGATGAAGTGCCTATGGAAAGCTGACAAGGAGCTCTATCCACTGGTGCGATAAAAACGAAGATCCGAAGTGGTGCCAAAAACCCGTAAGCTGGGGCCTAGCTTATTTTCTCCATCTTTCGAATCCTGTAACTTCTCCACTAGGCGTCCAAACGAAGTAGACAAAGTGCCTATGGAAAGCTGACAAGGAGCTCTACCCATCTATGCCATGAAAATGGAGATCTGAGATTGTGCCAAAAACCTGTAAGCTGGGGCCTAGCTTGTCTTCTCATGAGTGTCTTTGGAGCGACCAGCATCGGAGTTTGAATTTCATGTAGGAGCCGGTCCACGACACGACAACGGGTTGCGACTCAACCCATCGGCATCTAGGTTTGCAACTCCAGGTCTATGTACTACCTGGAAGTCATACTCCTGTAAGATCAGAGCCCATCGTGCAAGCTTCCCTGTAAGCTTATCGGACTCCATCAACCACTTGAGCGGCTGGTGATCAGTGATGAGAGTAAAGGGGTTCCCAAACAGATAACATCGAAAGTGTGCAACAGCCCACACTGCCGCCAAACACTCTCCCTCATACGAACTATACCTCGCCTCCGCTGAATTATTGGAGCGACTGGCATACGCCACCACGAACTCCTTTTTCTCATCATCATGCTGAGTCAGCACTGCTCCAAGTCCCAACATACTCCAATCGGTGTGCAGTTGGAAAGGACGCCCCCTAACGGGTCTCCTCAAGATGGGAGCAGATGTCAACCTATCCTTGAGCTCTACAAAAGCTCGCTCCTGCTCATCTCCCCACTACCACTCCTGGTCCACCTTCATCAGCTTGGTCAACGGCTTCGCAATTGCACTAAACCCTTTCACGTATCGACGATAGAAGTTCACCAAACCAACAAATGCTCGAACTCGACTCACATCTGTGGGGCGTGGGATACGTGCAATAGCCTCAACCTTCGTCTGTTGAACACCCAATCCACCTGGATAGATGGTGTGGCCCAGATACTCTACCAACTCCTGGAAGAACTTACACTTCCCAGGGTGTAACTTCAACCCATGAGCTCTCAACCGCTCAAACACATCCCGTAAGTGTCTCTCGTGCTCCTCCACTATAGCACTATAGACTAAGATGTCGTCAATATAACATCTGACAAAATCCAATCCTGCTAGGATTCTGTCCATCACCCTTTGGAACTCAGCAGGGGCGTTCTTCAACCCAAATGGTAAGAACTGCCACTGATACAAACAATCCTTGCCGTGAGAGTCAATTCCCCAAAATGCTGTCTTGGACTTATCTTCTTCTCTCACTGGCAACTGATGATACCCTGCTCGAAGATCCAAAGTACTGAAGACCTTCACATGCCCCACTGCATCAAAGATCTCCTCCGGCATGGCATACTTATCGGACTTCGTCTGCCGATTGATAGGACGGTAGTCTCCACACATCCGCCTATCCGTGTAGTTGCCATACATATCCTTCTTGACTGGCATAACTGTGGCAGATGCATACTCTCCATGCGACATCTCCACCAACCCAGCCTCCAACAAGTCTTGAGTCCGACTCTGGATCAAGGCTCTCTCCATGTCACTGTATCTGTAAGGACGTCGAAAGACTGGCGTGTCATTAGCCAAGTCGATCCGTATACCAGGTCCCTTCAAGGTACCCAAATCCTTCATATTGAAGGCAAAACAATTCCTGTAGCTCTTCAGGAATCTTTGGACTCTTCGTCTCTCCTCTCCTATAAGCTTGGGTCCGATCTCCGGCTCCCAAGTATCCTCTGTCACCATGCTAGAGGTAGAAGACGAAGTTGTTGACTGCTATCTTGCAGCCTCTGGAGCAGTTTCCTTCTGCTCACCACCAACAACCTCCACCGCTACTGTGTGTAATACTTCTGCAGTTCTAGCTGCAAACTCCACACTCTCTCCTATGACATCCCATGATGTCCAAGGATGACGAACTCCACGTGCCTCGCCCCCAGCCTTTGCCTCCACCGACCCGGTAGGCAAAGAGCTCAAGAGTGCTCGAGCAGTAACACCCGTCGATCGCATCCGACGCTGCTCAGCCAATCCAAGGCTAACAATCCATGTCAAGCAATTCAAGTCCATTGCTTGACCCAATACTTGACGACGTGAAGCCTCCGACACCGAAGCTACTGCCGTCGTACCCGTAGTGAAACCCATCGCTCGCTCTCTCTCATCGGCATTGAGCTCCACCAACTGCCGTAATTGAGCATCCCACACAAGCCCAGGTCCTCCATCTCTGTAAGCATGTGACGCTGGAAAGCTTACCAATGTGGGTAACGCTACCATGGACCGTCCCACTAGGTTCACCACTGCCATGGGTGACTTATCGACGACTCTCACTACTTGAGATCGTCGTCCTGCATCCAAGATGCTATCAACAGTGAGATGTGCTGGTCGTCTCACTCCATCGTGTGCTCGCTTAAGCACCTCTCTCGGTAACAAGTTTGTCCACCACAACCGTGGACGATGTGCACGAGATCCTACTCTCGCTGCATCCAACAACACTGCTGGTCCAATCCAAGACCGCACTTGGTGCACACTCGCCATCATCTGTGTACGAGCATCACCCAACAAAGGAACGTTCTCCAAGATGTACGCTGGAGAATCCATCTGATGCATCTGGAGATGTCGTAAGATCCGTAACATCTCCCAGAACATCCTAGATCGCGGGTCATGTAAACCCTGACCTCTCCCTGCACGCGTATGACCTTGACATGGCCATCCGGCTATCACCAAGTGAATGATGCCCACAAACGTAAGATCCTGCGCCCCCAGCAGCGAAATATCCGACGGTAATGCTTGCTGGTATCCTCTAACAGCTGATATGGGCAACAACTCAGGATATCTCTGCACCAAACGTGCCACATGTCGCAATGAGATGCGTCTCGCAATCTCATCTCTCTCCACATACAAGTATCGCTGTACTTGTATACCTGCCTGCAATACCGCAGCCAAACCTGTGCTGATCCCTCCAAACAGCTCCAACACACATACACCTTCCTCTGGATACTGCCACACAATGGGAGTCGTATCCAACGATGATAAGGTCACAGGGTCAGTAGTAGGAACAACCCTTTGTTCCTCTACTGGTGATACAAAAGCTTCACTCCAAGCCTGCTGCACCAACTGATCAGCATACTGCTGCAACTCTCCACTCGAACTCCAGAGTGGCACATCCAAGGCAGATGGTATTAACGTAGACATGCTAGGCATGTCCTCCACCTCCTCATAGATCGGAGTATCCTCCGCATGGGCATTACCCTCCAACAACTCGTCCGGCCAAGTGATGATCGAACTGAACTCTGCAACGGATGCCATCGTTCCTGGTGTAGGCTCCGTCGTCCCAACTCTAGCACTGAACCGCACTGGTAAGCGGCTCACTCGTCCCTCACCGGACTGCCAACCTGGTCTGTAAGATGCTGTCTCTGGCCAATAGTCAATCACGAACCCCATAGGGTACAACACAGCACCTCCCACCAATACATCATAAGACTCTGCGGCTGTAACAATGGCCTTGGCCTTCACCATAGAGCCATCCGTGGGGTGATCTGGCCGAACTCTCACCGTCAACATCTCCCGTGTCATGTGTAGAGCCGTACCTCCTGATCCCCCTAGAGATGTCTGCAACTGGAATGGACATCTCTCTATCTCGGACTTCTTCAGACCCAAACCAATACACGCCGCCTTTCCCAACATTAACGGTTGGGCTCTAGAGTCTAACAAGACCTTCTGAGGTCGATACACTTTCCCTGAAGGTGCCACCAAACAGAAGATACCACTTCTGTTGTCCAACAACACCACACCTGGTGCCAAACTAGCACGATCAATCGCCGGCCTAGCTGGTAACTCATCTAACCTAGCAGCCGCCGCTTGCCAAGTACCACTGGTAGCTGTCATGATCCTCGACTCCATGGACACGTCTACCGCCTCTCGCTGAACTACTTCAGCACTAGAGGTAACTACATCCTCGCTCTCACTGAGCGTGGCCGCCAACTGGAACACTGGAGCCAAGTTGACTCCCAATGCCCTCATATCCGTGGCTGAGAATAGTGGGGCTCGCAAAACTGCTGTAGCCGCCCCCAACATCGGGTTCGACGTCGCATCCACAGACGTCGAAGGTGGACTCACATCACACCCACTCCTGGATGTCGATGCCTCCAACTCTACTGCACCATCGATAGGTCGTTTAGGAACCATAGATGTGGTCCTCAACGCCTCCGATAACGTGAACGATTGGGGAAGCCTGGCTTGTCTACCAGCCTCCCCGCGTTGTGGATCCAACTCCACTGACGCACCTCGTGGTTCAGAGGCACGCACTGCACCTCTAGTCACTGCTGCAGATGCCTCAATCTGCGCCACACCAGCCATGAAGTCGAAGTCACCTCCTTCTCCTCCATAAGACGTGGAAGCCTCTGTTCCACCTGATCTCCGCTGAGCCATAGCCATACTAGCTATCCTCTGCTCCAACTGCTCAATCCGAGCAGCCATACCTGCTTCTGACGTTGTAGCAGGCGGTGGACCGACCGGTCCTCTCCCAGGTGCTGGACCTCTACCTCCAGCTCGACCACCACGGCCTCCCTGAGCTCCTCCGCCTCGTCCACGATCAGCCTTCCCTTGTCGCAACTCGGGATGGAGATCAAAACAACGGTCACTATTGTGACCAGGTCGTCCGCAATGCTCACATTGCCTAGGTACTGCTTGAGACGTCCCTGATGTCCCTGACGTCTCATAACCTCTCCTCTGTGGACAGTCCCTCTGCTGATGAGGACCATCACACGTCCAGCAAGGACCCGCTTGCTGTTGACTAGAGAAGGACGGCATGGGCTTCTGCCCACCAGATCCTCCTACACCTCCCTGCGATCGTGACTGCTCTGCACGATCCTTACCACCACCACCACCACGCTGTTGCGTAGCCTGTGATCCTCGAGAAGAGGTGGTCGCTCCATGTGGTGTCTCCTTGCTGAACCCAGCAACCACCACTCTCTCCTCCACCATGTTGAGCTCAATCCGCTCAGCCAGACTAAAGACAACCGCCAACGTCGGAGCGGTATCTCTAAGAAGAGTAGCATCTCTAACTCTCCTACGCAGCTCCCGGTCTAGTATCCCATACCAGAACTGGACTGCCTGTGCTTCCGTCACCCCTTGGGTAACGCTGATCAACCGCCTCATGCGAGTAAACGCCTCGCGTAGGCTCTCTCCAGTCTTCTGCTGGAACTCCTGCAGACTCCTCAACTTGTCGGTCCGCACACCCTGATAGTTCTTCCTCAAACATTGGAAGAACTGAACCACAGGGTTAAACCCTGGTGGTATCCCGCTCACACTACCACCTGCTCCACTACTTGTGGATGCACCGGTAGTAGGTACTCCGCCACCTGTGGCTGCACCACTGCTACTGGTACCCGAACTCGCAGGTGCTACGCCTCCCGAAACTGCGCCAGTAGTGATAGAAACGTAGTTGGGAGACCAATGTTGTCTCCACAACTCGATCTCAACACTGTAATCTCGTCTGAACTCATGATAATCGTCCATCGGCGGTCCCTCCAAGTGCTGGAACAAACCCTTCCACGCCATGAAGGGTGTAAACAGCTGTGGGTTCCGCATCTGCTGCAGATCGCACCAACTGTCGAACTCCTGGATGAAGTCATCCAGCTCAATGGTACCAACTGTACCCGAGTAACGTCGAGGTCCCTTCGTGACCCCATAGATCTCGTCCATGTCCCACAACAACGGTGTTGCGACACTAGACTCACCACCAAAAAACGCGCTGTCTGCGTCTGACTCGTCCTCTGGAACAACCGACGGTAATGGTGTAGGTAGTCGGTACCTCACCCCACTCCGTGTATATCCACTGTCCGAGAAGTCCCCACCAGAACCTCCCGAGAACTCCGTGATGAGAGAATCCCGCTAAGACACTCCCCAACCGGAATGTCGCAATCTCCGTCACCACCGTAACCACCACTTGCCTAACCCCGCTCCTACTGAGCTCACCTATCCCCTACTAGGACGGTCAAGGTAAGGGCAACTTGTACCTGTCATCACCACAGGCAGCCTCTCACGGTCTGTTGGTCGTCACTCCAACCGCACCGTGAGAGAGACAAAGATAGTCTGACTGGTCCGCAACTCCAGCCTCACTATCGACAGCACACTGGAGTGAACTCACTCCGGAAATCAAGCGCCAACACAAGCAAACGCGGCGCACAAACAGGAAGCAGAGTATGGAGGGGTTCCAACCACAAGAAGTCCAAACGATAACCCTCCACACTCAAACATTCACATAAAGAGAAACCCAGCCCCACCCGGACTGACGACTCCTTGTCGGTGACCACATGCACAATATATGGTCACCAACAGTCGTAACTGACACTGGAGGTCACTAACTAGATGTCCATACCTCTAGTAGCTCCAAAAACATCCACGTGGTAGCTCTACTAGCTCACCCAAGACAACTGCCACCAATTGTCTCCATACGC
Organism: Asterella californica; assembly: GCA_036924285.1. Classification (NCBI taxonomy): domain Eukaryota; kingdom Viridiplantae; phylum Streptophyta; class Marchantiopsida; order Marchantiales; family Aytoniaceae; genus Asterella; species Asterella californica. The sequence continues at coordinate 21,356,184 of JAYKYS010000008.1, forward strand.
GCCTCTACGGTGTAGGCAAACACTACCACAACTATAGCTTCCCCCTAACACTGTGGGGTCGCCCTACCACTCCTCTAGGGACGTGCGAGAAGGTCTCCTACTACCTTATACAAGTCCATAAGTACTTGCACGCATCCCTATAGGACACCAAGAGCTATTGGTCTAGTGGTAAAGCCAAAGCTAAGACTACAGAGTCAGGAGTCCAGGTCCAGGAATAATGTTGGGATGGGTGACCAGCTGGTTTTACCCTTCCCACACACCTGAAGCTTGGATACCTCTCTCACGCACGCCAGCAAGCTGGCTTGCGGCGGGCGCGGGCTCGGGCTCAAGCTCAGCTCCGCTCCGCCTCCGCACTCTCGCACTCCGCTCTCACGCCTCCGCACTCACGCACCTCTGCTCCTCGAAGCCTCGAAGTAGAGTAGAACAGGTACACACACCCCAGAAGAGGCTCGAATTGCAGAAGATTGCACCAAAACAGCCTCCAAAACAGCGAAAACAGTTTGCGGGTGCACACGGGTGACCAAAATCTGACGTAAAACAGCAAGAACCTCCAAATCCAACCCGAACACCACCAAAACAGATTCGCAAATGCACCACACACACTTCGCGGATGCACACACACACAAAACAACTACTAAACTCGAGTTTCCTCACGAAATTGAACCAAAATCTGACGTAACTAGCCTTTTAGTGCTTGCGGGTTTCACGGCAGCGAACTTCGACATGCCATAACTTCTTCAATCCTTTGCCAAACTCCACGAAACTTAGTGCGCTAGAATCGTCTCTCCAATGCGCTTCCAAAGAGTCCACTCCGGCCCGATATTGACAAGTATTTCAGCTGCTACGCCCAAACGCGCAATCCGGCTCCAACAACACACTTCAAGAACATTCCGCAAAATTTCTGCAGCGCTTCCGCATGACAGAAATCTCCACTCGACCCCAACAACAGCAAATCGATCTGCGACAGCAATGTAGCACGGCGCCCACGCACCTCGATCACAGCTCCAAACAATCAACCACGAACAACAACGCCCGAAGATACCAGCGGACGATTTCCGATTTCAGATCTGCGAGCTCTTACTGAACTCCGCCTCGACCTGCACTCAGTTCTTTGAGTAATCTGAATACAGAGATTACCATCTCCAACACCACCACAAGGATTACTCACAAACGGTCAAGCCAAACCCACTCTAAACGCGAAGAGAATCCGGGTTACACTCAACTAGACTATCCACCATAGCCTGGAGCTTGAAGGCTCAACTCAAAGAACTAAGGCCTCCAAGCCCTACCTGCGAAGTTTACCCCTAGTGGGCTCTCTCCCCAACTCGCCCTAACGGCACTAACGGCCTTACCGGGATGCGCCACTTCGCACTCGGTCAACCTAGCAGAGGGGCCCAAACTGACGTGACACTTCAACAAGCGTATGGTTTCACAGTAAAGGAAACAATCTTTTCAAGTAACATCTACATAACTTCTCACTAGGACAGCCAGCACTCCAAACGGTATCTATTATTCTTAATAGCACCGATAATAGTGAATAGTCTTGCAAGGTTCTTAAACTCTCACTTCTCCTCTTTGCTGAGAGCTAAAATTATCTATTTATTCTTGCCTTGTGCACCTCTTGTACTCTATATTCGTCTCTGTTGTAGATCTCGGTGCTGCTCGTTGCTTATGAGTTCGGTGCGTCGAAGCAATAGTTTCCATGATCCCTGTCAGTATCAAAACCTCAGGTTTTCCGATCCACTTGGTTTATCATTTGAACATATCTCTTGTCATGTTGATCGTGGGATGAGGAAAAGACTTTCGCCATCCCTTGTCAAGCAGTTCAATATTGTACTGCATTGGCTGACTCTGAAACTTGTACCCACCTACTTGCCCAAGCAGTCTCCTGCATCAAGTGACGTTCACGTACCCACATATCGAAAAGGTCTTCATTTGTCATTGTATCTCATAGTCAGGTCGAAGTACGGTACTCCTTTTGAAGCACCTCGTCGCGACACGTTAGAAACGTAACTCCGAGGACCAGAGACCAGATCCAGCAGACTGGTGATTTTGTTGACACTAACGGCATTTCGCTTCGGATCTGTTAGCTGCCTCGCTCACATCCGCGGAGAGAGAGTGTTCTTCATTAAGGTAACACGAGGCAAAGGTGCAGGCAGGAGTTCGTAGCGGGGCGAGCGACTGGGATCCATCAGACTCCAGAGGCCCACTGTACTGCGCGTAATCTCGTTTCCATGGCACGAGTTCGGTGCTGGTTCTTCGAGTTGAACCCAGGAGCCATTCCAACTGTCGACTGAACATTTAAGACTTCATTCACGTGTTGTTTACCCCGTTACTGCCTGATAGGACTACGAAGGGTGTGTGAAACAACCGACGCACACTGAAAGTACATAAGCGTTTCTAGATCTGGAACGTAACTTCAGACGCGCAAATAGCAGCAGGTGGATGCGTATACTCTGACGACAGAAATTCAGGCACCTTTGCTCCGCTATAGTTCAGACCACCAGCTCGAGATAGAAGAAATGTGTTGTGAGCATGCTCAAGACTATACTGGATGAGTGGTAGAATTAATCTTCTCCAATTACATTGATTTATGTGTATACAGGTCTGAGGTATAATCTGCTCTATCTATTTTTTCGTTACTTCTTTAAGCTTCTGCGTATCAACTCCAGCTTAATGATGACTCCAGATAGATCTGGATTTGTTCTTGACTTAATAAGTTTAATAATCTATCCTGTAAAAGGCTACTAATAAATGATGAACGTCCACCGTTTAACATCGCCCACACTGTCTACCAGTGTTGAACGATACCTCAGGCCTCTAAAACCCAGGAAGGAGCCCAAGACTTCTTGGAAGGCATCTAATCGGGGTAAGCTCAGGGCTTCTGCGGTGCTCCTCCGAACTTGTTGTTTGTCAAATCGAGTGTGGTGAGAGATCCGATTTCGCTGATACAGGGCGGGTAGGAATCCAGAAGGTTATTTCTCAAAACGAGGGTGTTGAGCTTGCTCAGCTTACAGTACTCCTGAGGGATGGGTCCGATGACGTTGCACCCGTCAATGACCATCGTCTGAAGGTTAGAAAGGCCTCCCAAGGTGGTCGGGAGGCGGCCGTTGAGGCCAATGTTGGTCATGTTGACAGACTCAAGAGCGCCCAAATCTCCCAACCCGGAGCAGATGACGTACGGTTGTCCAGCAGGAGGGGCCGTTGGAATGTCCGTCTGCGTAATGGCGAGACCGATCACTCGACCAGCGCCGTTGCATGTGACTCCCGCCCACTGGCAACAGTTGCTTCCTTCCTGCCATGTAGCGAAAGCGTTTCCGACTTGCCAAAGCTCACGTGAGAAGTACAACAAGGCACTGCTGTCTGTGGCGCTGCAAGTCTGGGCATATGTGGCCTCAGCAGCTACTGACAGGACAAGGACTAGCGTCCAGAATCGAGCGTAACCCATTTTGCAGCAGCAACTTGAGCAGAAGAGCTAAGACCGGCGCTTGATGAGTAAGTTGAACTGCAGATACCAAAACAGCGAGGAGAAACAGTCGTAAGAGTTTCAGATACAGATATCACACTTTCTCGTTACTTACATAGCGTGCCTTCACAGTCTCGACGACCAAACGATGTTCCAACGTTAACAGGCGGAAGGATGATCGAACAACATTTACGACGTTACCAGGCTTCTGATAGCGTCGCTATGAACTCTTACACATCAAGTCGACAAAGTCTGTCAGCACACAGATATATCTAAAGACGCTGGCCGCAGTCAGGCCTAGGATACGCACTTCCATATTCCCACAATGAGCTCCTCCCCCAGACGTAGGTCCCACTCTCACTCATGCTGGCTGTCTAATTATTTTTTATAACGAGGATACTAACGGAGCGACTCACCTTGCTTGGGGAGAAGTCGAGCAGCCCCGCTTGCTCGGGTGATCAGAGAAGTTCGAGGAAAGCAAGTGGAACTTACGCAGTGCGAGAAGTGTACTCACGGGACAGAGCGGGTTTGAGAAGTGTGCGACTTCCAGATTGCAGCGGAAAGCTTTGGAGGTTGAAGCATTTGTATGGCGAGCAAAAAGGGTGGGTGTACGTATAAGCAGCGTAGTAATCAAGAGTAAAACTCATTGCGACTTTTACGGAGCCCAACTAGTCAGTTATCTGGTTACAGCCTGCCTGCAGGGCCCTGGCTCACTGCACGCATCACTATGTCTTGTTAAGATCACTTTAGGAAACACCTAGCGACACACACCGACTGATTCAAGTTCGGTATTTCCTGTTGAGGCTCCTGGAATAGCATGCAAATACTGAGCAGCGAATGGCTTCCAATCGCCCGATCCAAGCGGGCGGTTTTGTTGCACGAAATAGTCCAAATCTAGGACTCTATCGGCTGACGGAATTTGGCACGGTGGACACCCTAGGTGATGAGGTCATTTGATAGCAGGCTTGCTTCTCCGGAGTCTTAGATGCTGTGTAGGTGGCGACAGCATCAGAAGTTAAGAAAGCCAGGGGTGCCAATCCAGGGCTGATCATGGACTTTGATATTCTGGAGATTGCGCCGACTCCACCAAGTGAGGGATAAGCAGGTTTTGGGCACACTGTATGTTGCCATTTTGTCAGGAGTAGGAGAAACGGCGCAGATGATAGAGTATCTTTAGTTAACTGCATTCGAGCTTCAGTTCCAGCGGTCAGTGAACGCATGTTATCAACACTGCACACATGAGTTCAGCGCCAGGATGCCTTCGTGAGCTAAAACCAGCATAGACACCAAATCCAAATTGACATGTGCGTCCACGTGCACTACCCAGTAATCGTTAATCAACCCCTACATGTACGAGAACGCGTGTACTACCTTAAGGTTGTAAGCTGAGCTAAACAGTTGCTGAGTATGGGAACTAATTAACACATGGATTACAGTTCTTTAGCTTTTTTCACATGGTTTCGTTCCATTGGATCTGTTCTCTGGCACGCAGATTTGTGTTTTACCATTGCCTTTTGACTCTAAGCCTCTCACGAGCGCGATTTAATGTCCATACCATATCGAAACTACTGAAATACAGTCGGGCTCTCTATCAGTGGTTACACTTGGTTCCTGCATTTCAACTATATTTTTGTTAATATACACGGTTGTGCATGTGTGGAGAGAGTGAAAATAGCGTCAAGAGCTTGATAATTTCTTGTCATATTCACCTAACATGCATGCATATTCACCCTCTTCCAGTTCGGAAGAAGGGGAATATATATGCACTTTAATTTATGTCCTTATCTTTCCTCTTGGAAAGTTCAGATCATAAATTAAAGTTCAAAAATTAAGTATGTTTTCACTGGAGACCAACTTGAAATATATATACAAAGACAGTGATCAGTAAACGTACTCAACTTATAGATTTGATATTGAACCGACGGCCATGTGTGTTCAGGTTAGAGTTTAGTTAACTTTAGTATTCTATATTTAATAGTACAAATTTAGTATATTGAATTTAGTAAATATATCTCTGGCCTAAAATAGCTTCTCTAGACATCTCATCAAACATTGATCTCTTTTTATGTTTTTCTTCGATCATTGTATTTTTCACTCATCAGTGTAAGCAGACACTAAGGACCATTAAACATTATGAATTTAATGATATTTGTCGTTTTTTTTATCTCGATCAAAAGGACACTTTGGATGCATATTCACCATGCATATGAATTTTCTTTCGACATAACGAGTAAAGTTCTCTTCATGACCAAATGTATTTTTAAAGAAAATTTTTCGCAGGACTTGTTCATGATCATAGAAGATATACGGTTGAACACGTTGGTTCCTCCTAATTAATTTCTGTTAGCAGTAAGGATTGTACATACATGTCATTATTGCATGCATTTACACGAAGTCGATTGAATGAGATGTATATTATCGTCTATGATACTTCTCTAGTCTTGATCAGCCCAATATATAGAGAGCTACTAACTGAGATGTATATTATCATCGAGGATACCTTTTCTACTCTTAATCAGTCGATATATTTGGACCACAGATTATTCAGGACGATGAAAATGTTCCTAAGAAACGGTTTGGCTCTTTTGCAGGTATGTAGACAGCATTCGAATTCAGACAAATCAGATTTAACGATCAGTTAGCGGATGAAAGTTGTTCTCCATGATCATTAAGGTGCCACGATACGCATGGACGCGACCGCGGGAAGAGATTTTGCTAACTTCATCATCCTTACGTGAGTAGATACTCATCTTGGTTCTGACTTCATACCTTGGTCGACCGGCACAAACCTTCGATAGCTAAGACTTCATCTCTGAGGTATGAACTGGTTATAGCTTGTCATTTGTCGCTCTAACGTTGAACTCAACGCAGTACATGCTATGTAGGTTCATTGAAAGTTAGACTACAGATCTCAAAATAGAATCTTTTGTATGTAACGAATTAGTCATCGAACGTGAATCTTCCTGAAAATCTTTATACTTCTTTTTGTCTCCAGATCCAGTTTGTTAGACTTTCTACAAGAGACTTAAACAACCGTTGGACATGTTAGGATAATCGTCTAATCTTCCGCGAGTTTTGATTTCTAATCTGAGGTTTTAGAACACATGGGGCAGGTTCTAGATTTAGGTTGGATGATTTTTGGACAGCGCTTCTGCTACTTGTGATCAAGTTGGATCGCAATGATTCACGGGAAGCAACAAACATGACTATAAACTCTAGTGGTCACTTAGGAATATAAACAGAAAGTAATTACACAGCAATAGAGTAAATACTGTACCCGACGTTTCTAATTCAGCTTTGACACACAATCCATACTTGCTTTTCATAAAATAGATGAAATCACAAGCTCATATACATACACGACATATGTTTGCTGACAAGGTCACGAAAGAATCATGGACCGGCAATCTTCTCTGCTCTGAAACTCTCAAGTGAGAATTTCAATTCAGAACTAGCATTCCTCCAGAAAACTTGTCTTCACTTTGAACAGTCTGATTTCTCACTCAATAGACTAATTATCAGATTAACTATTTGATTAACACTAGAACTCCTCTGGTATCATTAGCTCACCACAATGTATCAACGTCTACTCTCTGTGTTCTCTGGTCTCTGTCCCCCAATCTGCACATTTCCCTCTCCGTTTCATGTAGCTCCATTCTGCTCCCAACCTCATGACTTCTCCCGTAGTGAAAATGTAGACTAGAAAAACAAAAAATGCCTTCTAGGGTTCACGGTCCCTTCAAGTCTTTGCCGTGACCTTGTAGCCGCCACGTGGGTTTTGGTTAATCACAGCCCATGCATACAAGGTTAATAACTACAAACGATGTTACAACCGCCCCAAACAACAAAGCGCAGTTCTTCCATTGAACTACAGTACCTGCACCCATTGCTGTACAAAACACTTTGCCAACTCAAGAAAACAATGCCCCATCAAGCTCTTTCTTAGAGCTTCTACATCTCGTTCAGTTTTTAGTTATGCTCTATTATCCAGCATCAACTGAAGCTTTCGGACGAGACATAACCTTAGCTTCCAAGTGATGAACCCATCAGTTCTTTTTTATCCACCTCCTTACTATGATACGTCATAGTAGCTTGAGCCTAAACCTGATTGGTATCCGACAATCATAAGCCGTCAACAAACCACAACTCCACCTTTAGACGAGCATATTGACCAGATCTACTCCGTTCTAGTGTCCTTGAAGGAACTTCTGACATGATTCTTTTGACTCGATTCAATCCACCGCTTAGCTAGAAGAGATCATTGCGGTCTGTCATCTCACAAAGTATCTACGTAGTGACTCATTGAACTTGTATAGTGCTAGATTATCCAAGAACTCTCAAGCTTCACTTACTAATCCAAGAACTCTATTTGTCCAACGACACCTATATTGAGTAACGGATTCTCCGACTCGATCTAGATTCAATGCTACTCGATTATCTATTATCTCAATCAACTGAAGATCGTCACTCTTGGTAATGCTTCTAACACCGTGTGTCATTTTTGACATTTTATTGACAATGACTCTAGTGCGAAAAATGCTTTTAAATTAGAAACATGCATGATAAGGTGCTAATGCTTCATACTAGCCAAGAAATGTAACTTATATGTCACAAGAGCTAACTTCTTCTCAATCAAGAATGGTCATGCCCACTTGGAAGAAGCTTCTTGACAAAGTCCACCCCCGCTGAGATTTTGAAGTTCTTGGTTCGTAACCAAACACTCTATCCTTCTCCAAACTGCACGTCTTGTCTATCACGGTTTGCATACTTGACATATCATTGTTGCGTCTTCTCCATTTGTTTCTTTGTCTCTTGAAATACAATACCTTGAACACATATGAAAGTCTCTAGATCTGCAGGATCCCATTCTGACCTTCTTGTATTTTCATGTCCCTTGGTAGCTAAAGCTATAGGACTCCACGGTGGATGAGAGTCACGATAAACCATTTCAAATGATTTAAATCTAGTGCTCAAATGTTTGGTGTTGTTATATGCAAACTCCATCAAGTCCAAGTGTTCACTCCTGTCACTCTAATCTCGCATGATATAGTTCATTAATCCTTGTTCCATTATCTATATCGTCTTTTATGTCTGTCCATCTGTTTCAAGAATGAAGAACTGAATTTGAAAGTAGTTTCGAGTCTTTGAAACAAACCCTTCTATAACTCAGTCACAAACCTCTTGTCCAAGTCTGAAATAATATCTTTAAACATTTCATGATACTTAAAAATATCGTATGAATAGTTCAACGGCACCTCTTGAAGTCAATGCTTCCTTACACATGATAAGATGAACTTGCTTGCTAAACAATCTATGACAACTAATACAGTAAGCCACTAGATGCTTCTCCTTGCATCAACATTCCTCCAATGGCTCTTTGAGAAGCAGCTGTATGACCTCAAAAGATTCTTCCATCTTTGGAAGAGCTAGCACGGACATATTTGTCAGTGCTTGTTTCAATTCTTGGAACGCTCTTTCAGCTGATGGGTTCCAAATAACCTTGGACGTCTTGTGCAATAAGCCAAAGGTGCAGCTTTAGGTGTAAATTGATAAACAAAGAGCTGAAATGTTGTAACTAAACCTAGAAAAGATCTGAGCTCATGAACACTCTCAGGTCTCTTTCATTCGACAATGGCTCAAATCTTAGTTCTGTTAGGATGAATACCTTGCACATCAATCAAACATCCTAAAAACACTACACTTTCTTGTCTAAAAGAACATTTGTTTTTCTTGAGATACAGTTGATATTTTTCTAGACTCTTGAACACTTTTTCAACATTTGCTAGATGTTGGTTTCAAGTGGATGAGAAGATAATGATATCATCAAAGTACACGATAACACTTTCATCCAAGAGATCTATGAAGATCTCATTCATAAAGCTGCAAAAAATACCAGATGTATTGGACAATCCAAAAAACAACACTGTATATTCAAACAAGTCATATCTCGTCTTTACAACTACCTTCTCTTCATCTCTTTCTTTGATTAAGATTTGATAATATCTAGAACGTAGATCCAACTTAGTGAAGTATCTTCTTGTGATAAACCGATCGGCGGTTTCATCCATGAGAGGAAGAGGATACTTGTTCTTGCTAGTAACCTTATTAAGTGCACGATAGTCTGCACACATGCGAATATCACCATCTTTCTTGACCACGAACAACACTGGGGTAGCATCAGATAATATATTGGGTCATAAGATACCATGAACTACCAACTCTTTCAATTAATTCTTCTACTTTGTTATCTCATCAAACGACATTCATCTTGATGGCATGCAATGAGTGTAGCTCCAAGAACCAGATCAAGCATGATCCAAAGCTCTTTGTGGATGAAGTCCTGTTGACAATTGATCTGGCATTATGTTAAAAAATATATCTCTGTCAGTACTTGCATATCAAGATGTATGAGAAGAGCAGCAACATGGTCTTCCTCATCCGTCTCCACCTTAGATTTAGACATCACTACAACCTAAGCTCATCAACCAACTTGATCTACTTTCCAAATTGTCTTGCGGTGCTAATATGAAACGTCACCTTGGCTCATTGGAACCTACGAGCAGCATGGTTTAGCTTTTTGGGTCTCTCTTTGATAATCAATGCATGTGGTTGACCCAAGCTTCATCGATCCATGACTATGATGTTCTTTTCTAGTATGTCTAGCTTTGCTCTAATCTTTTGTAACCAGTATCTTGACAAGATACCATCCATTGTGTTACCCAAGTTCATAACTAGAAATTCATGCTTCCTAGTTACCCTTCCAACAATAACAAGAACACTCATGAGCTTTTCTGTAAAGGTTGTGTTATCTGCACAAACCTTATCAACAATGGGCTCATAATCTTAGTTCTAGTTATCCCTAAGGTCTTGACTAATTTCTCATCCAAGATGTTTATATCCACTACAGTATCAATGAGCAAACAACACTTCTAGTTTCTAACTTTCACTTCAGTCCATGATAGAAAATCTCCATATTCTATCAAATGCTCGTCGATACATACCTTTGTTGCAGTAGTCGTCTAAACAAGTTCGTGGTTTGACAACTGAAGAGACAACCAATGTTCAACACTGGTTGTCTCTTCAATTGTCAAACCACGAACGGTGTCGTTGTTGAACGTTGAGGACATTCACGAGTAATATGATCATCACATCTGCATCGAAAAACAAATGATCGTCTTTGAAAGTGTAGCACTGTTAGCTCCACTGCTCTTAACACTTGAAGCCGAAGCTTTGTTTGATATTGTATTGGATGCAAAAGATCCAATAGATCTTGTTTGAGTAGGACCATGAATAAGTCCTCGTTGTTGAGATCCACGAGTAAATCTTCTTCTTGACGCATTAAATCTTCGATCATCACGTGTCCTCTTCCATGCACATTCTGAGAGGACGTTGTCCGTCCTTGAAGATTTCGTCAAAATCCTCTACTAGGCTCGTCACCACTTGTTCTAAACTGAAACTTGGAAGATTGTACTGTGTAATTACGTCCTCTCGTGTTCTCTGCAGCTTCCAGATATGCAAGCAAATCTTGCATATCCTAGAACTTGTGAAACATAACTCAACTATCAAACACACTAGCATAGAAACCTTGCAGATATTTTTTCAAGTGAAACAAAAAGTTGGTGCGACCTACCATGTGCAAACTAGTAACCAACTCAAAATATTGATGGAGGTACTATCTCACACTTCTTATCTGTATCAAACGAATGAGCTCTAGCTCGAATTGGATAGCTTCATCAACTTAGTACCAAATGTTATCAAAGCTCATCTTTCAACTCTGACAAAGTGGAAATGTCTCATTCAACTGGTTCTTGTAGCTACAGTGTTCCCAATCCCAAGACTTCTCTTCACGTAGTGAGAATGTAGAAAACAAAAACCAAAACTGCTTTCTAGGGTTCTCTACCTCTGTTATCTAGTCCCTTCAAGTCTTTGCCCGTGACCTTGTAGCCGCCTCTTAGGCGTGGACCGCACCACCGTTTTCATTGCTGGTGTTTCCGTGGATCGCGGGTCTGACAGAAATGTACGAGGCAGGCACTGTGCGAGTTGATTTTCAGAAATCTAACTCGTATCACCGCACCATTGTCTTCGACCAGGATCTTCGCGGTATTGCATTGATTCGGAATTAACGTGTAGTGGAACCCAAGACGTTTTCAAGCGTGGCAAGCGTTTTGACGTGGCAAGCGTTCGTGTGTTGTGATCCATTCCCGGCATTTTGAGTACTTAGGAGTTTCTTGTCTCGGCATCCAGACACTTGGCAATTTTCTTGTCTATTTTGTTACTACTGCGTATTCGCTGTTCGCTTCCAGCTACTCTTCCAACGTGCTGCCCAGTCTCCAAATGAACAAAACGGTTTCTCCTCTTCAGCTTGGAACTTGCGAATGATCAACTATTCTGTCTCGGCATCCAGACACTTAGCAGTTTACTTGTCTACTTTGATTGATGGGGAGTATATGCTAATACTTATGCTCTGATCTCTGTTTTGAACTGTAAGTATTCGAGCTTCATTAGCACATAAAAAGCTTCACACGATGTAACTCGTAGAGTCACAATCCATATTTGTACAGCAGGTTACTGAAACTCAATTACCATCCAGTTTTCCCTTTCTTTCTTGAGTCCGTGACGAGCAAAATGGCAACGACGGGTACAAATACACAGCACAGCCATGAAGAAACACAATGCAAGATACACCCAACTTTAGAGTTTACAAGTTTTGATCGTGTAGCTTCTTGAAACATACAGCAAGTAAAGAAGGATACAGACAGTCCGCCTTCTATACCAGCTTGAAGCTTGGAATGTAGGCTATCCCTGTCACGCAGCAGACGAGGGCCAAGGTAATGATGTAGTTGGAGACGAAAGTGGATCGGGATCTGTTGAAAAAATAGAACATGGAGAGATAAACTAAAGGCTTGACGACGGTGTTGAAGTGGTCCACTGAATCTTTGGCTAAGAAGTATGAAACCCGCCTGATACCCGAAGCAGTATTCATCCAGAAGTTCAACGTGGACCGCGTGAACGTTCTCAATGAAGCAATCATAACCAGTAAAGCTGCAACAACAACAAAATGCATCACTCATACTTTTCAATCTCATCCACTGGCCCTAAGTAAACTGTGAACCCATCATTTGTCAACAGCATCACGTCATCGAACATACGGAAGAGTCCGTAGCTGAAACACTCCATCACACGAAAATTACAATCAATCAGTAAAATAAGAGACATCACTGACTTCTGTCCATCCTGGATCCTGCAATCGCTTAGAGCTTTCAAAGACCCATATGACAGAAGTCCGAACAACTACAAGTGCAGAAGTCTGAACCAAGCTTAAGAAGCAAGTGAGTTAAAAGACGTGAATTGCACCGAAATGCTGCCTACACACTGGTCAAATGGGGAATTGAACCCCATACAAGTTCCAACTTGACCATCTGCGAACATAATTTTCAGTATAATCATCCGGCGACAGAAAATGCCAGTGAAATGAGTACATGGACAAACAAAAATCACTGTGAGAACACTAGAAATTCTGCCAAGGCCCGTCGCACTTCCTCACCTGAATCTCCAGGACGTAAAGCGTTCACTCCACTATGTATAGTCCCAGGCGGTGTGCAGAATGATTCCAACGATCGATCCATGAGTGCCACTCGTTTCTTCACAAGTATGTTATGAAGGATACAAGTAGCGTGTACAAGACGAGCTGCCCATTGAACAGAAGATGAAATACCGATGCTAAGAATTGGAAACCGAGCTTTGAGGATGCCAAAAGCCTGCTCCACACAAAGTCGACCACGGATATGATGCGTAGTGAACAATTCTTGAAGCTCACCATTCCCGTGCCGGACATTATATGGAATTAGTAGCCAAGGGAACATAGTGTACCCGCTATCACCCAGTATGTAAGGCTTGAGACGAAAGCCAGAGTTTATGATAATCTCTGGCTCCTGAAGAACTTCGCCGGCTTGAGCAGCAGGGAAAAATTTGGACCTTTGAAGAACTCTTCTGTCGTTCGTGTTGCCAGGCATGCCCACACTTATATCGAGGAAGACTCCATCCGAATCCACTATCCCCTGAAGCACAAGAGAGTGGTACCCCTTACGGTTGTAATAGTCAACTGCTGTAGAAGCACCTATAGGAGTTTTGATCCGAATGTGGGTGCCATCAATGGCACCTTGGCAATTCGGCAAACCCGATTTCCGAAGGAAACCCTCCGATACTTTCATCATTTCTTCACCACGAGGCCAAGCAAGGTACGAAGGGCCCAACACTTCCACAATGGCAGATATGACTTCATCCATAAGCTCTTGAACAGTACTCTCCCCGATGCCAAACCGATCAGCCACATGAAAGTAGCTCATACCTGTGCTCAGTCGGAACAATACTGCACCAACACGGACCTCCACTGGAACTGCATTTCGAAACCGTGTATTAGAACGTCGTATATGATGAGCCAGCTGTTCACAAATCCAACAGAAGAGCTCTTTTGGCATTCGGAGACACTTTAGCCATCGTGACGTCTCGAAAGACTGCCAAAGGTAGTAGTCGAACCAGATCAAAGATCTCTCCTTGACCCACCATAGTCCTCGTCTCGATTCAGAAGTGGCAAGGAAGGAGTGAGCAATAGTAACAACCTCGCTCCAGGTCCTTACACCATCATGAGTGTTAGATTCTGAATCGAAATCGCTGATCTGTACTAGTCGATCGGCATACCACGACCGGACAAAGACATCCATCGTTACTATGACTGTTGCCATCATCATCAACATGCTCAGTCGAGTGTCTGCAAAAATGAATATACGAGGTTAAAAGAAGATAGGAAGTTGAATTTGCAGCCACTATACAACATACAAGTAGTCAACACCAAACCGAAGAATAGCACGCTTGAAACCAGACAAACGAAAGAGTGTACGAGAAACAGCACAGTACGTCAAAAGTGTATAATCGCCAAAAGCTGCTGCTCCGTTTCCTTGCAAACGACTAAAAGTGAGCAACGCAGCAAAGTTTACCACAAAACAATACACTACGAGTATACATAACTCAGAAAACAAGAGACTACGAGTATACACGCTACATATAAAAATGAGGACCAACCGAGGACAAGCTATTCTCCACTGGATCCCATTTCTCTGTTTCTGGCTATCATAACGAAGGCACTGGCCATAGTCTTGAATACATCTACCATCTCCTTATGTTGCTCTCGTAAGGAGAGAGCTCTCTGGGCTTCAGTTTCTTGAAGCCATGCTATTCGACGTTCTTCTCGGTCATCTCTACATTGTTCTCTACAATCTCTCTTCAATTCGGTATCGGACATCGTAGTTGTGAATCTGTCCATGGCATCCACTAAAGCCGATGCACTCCTACTACAGTCTTTCTTCCTCTTCACGCCCGAATTCGATCTCATAGTGAAATCGCTGGCATCTTCGGTCGCACGGTCCTCTTCTTGTGGCTGTGTAGGTGCTGGATTTTCAGGACCATCGGTTGTGCCAGTCGGCATGGATTCGGCCATGCACGGTGGATTAACGCTCGGCCGTCCGCCATAGAATGACTCCAAGAAATCACTCCAAGTTTCAGGAAAATCGAGCGGTACTCCATTCGCCTTACGCTCGGCACGGGATAAGCTGGAATAAGGTTCTACACCAGATCTATTGTTCCAATCTTTTACTTTCTTGTAACATCGCAAAACTGACTCCCATTTGCCCCTAACCTGATGCAAATCACGCGTACTACCCTTCTCCGCCATCCGGAACTGAATTTTCCTCCACTTAGCTTCAGACGAGACGATGCACTCTCGGCCAACTAAAGATTCAAACTCCTCCGCCTCGACTTTCTTGCATTCCAAGAGAGCGAGGACTTCCCAGTTCTCCCAAGCTTTTCTAGGGATGGATCGAGCAGTACCTGCCGTTTCCCGAGGTGGTCTACTCGCTGCATTCACAGGAACGTGAGATGTTTGTCCCTGATGCACCGCAGGGTGCACGATAGTTGTATCGAAGCTGTCATCGGGTGGTAATGGATAAAATCCAGAAGAGAAACCAGAAACCGGCGGAGTCACTGGTTGACTTGACGGGATCGATTCGGGATATGGACATCCTTGACCTACATCACCCTCGTCCGCGATCTGCCCTTGCCCCCCAAGAAATTGATAAGAATTCGATCGAGCCTCCATCCCCACGCCCCGCTGAAAACGTCTCCACTCAAGTACGACACAGATTGATGCACAAAGAAACGACCACTTCAAAATCGTGCAGACAACATGTATCGATGAGCAATGCAAGACTAGATAGACGTGGGAGACACTTTCCTTGATATCGAGCTTCATAGCCGCTGTACAATTCGCTTGCACATTCGAATGTGCTTCATAGTCCTCAGCCTTCCCGCCATCGCCACACAAACGACAGCAGACCCTATCGTCAAACCTGCAATCTCCATCGAGCATCGGGAGAGCTTCCCGCCCATGTTCCAAGCAAGCACTGACAGAACAAGACGAAATAGCACTAAACAAGTCACGTCTTCGAAATCGTTGTCAGACCCCGAAAAGTGCCGCTGAAACCCAAGACGCGAACGAAAACGTTGAAGTGCGGTCGTAGACATTAGGTTTAAGAGTTGCCGATCCTACGTGTCCCGACTTTTTCGCTAACACTGTCACACGCAAAACGGTGGTGCGGTCCACGCCTTAGTATTGGTTAATCACTACCCATGCAAACAGGTTAATAACAGCAAGCGGTGTTACATTCATCACCAAGGTTAACTGAAGTTAGTTGTACTTTCTAGCTGCCACTGACCGAGGCGGTATTGTCTGTTCATGTGAATCCTCACAAGCATCAGACGTAAATTAAGTTCACCTTAGCTAGGGAGAAAACTGTCGTATCGGGACACAGTTACTGACAGCACTTCTAGAATGGTCACATGACTTTGACTTTTGAACCATTCCCATTTAGCTAGTCAGTTGGCAGTCCATCCACCAGGCGACGCATCTGGGAAGCCTGCTATATAACTCTGCGAGAGAATTATCAATTCATTCATCCAGCGCTGAGGCAAACTGTGGGACAACTAGCTCCCGCACAGGACCTCGAGTGCTGTACGATTGATAGACTAGAAAGGGATCCTTCCAGTTTGAATCCCTTACGGAGCTTCCCCATGCTCACGTATTGAGCTCAGAGCGGAAGAAACATTGCGCCTTCAGTTCTTTACGTATCGCAAATGTACTAGTGGACTAGTATCTCACTCTCGAACGAACCAGTCAGCAGCAGTAGCAATTGCTTATTGCTCGGAATCCTGACTCGAGAAAGGAGCTGATCAGTCGAGGCAATTGCAAGTACGCTACATTTTAGTCTGTCCTGCCGCTGTAGTTGTTTGCTGTATGCTGTATGTGGGCTAGCGATTCAGCTCTCTTCGCATGCCTTCTCTTCTTCTCTTGATAAGTTCTCAGTCTCGTCATGATCAGTTGCTCTTTCAAATTCTTCCGTCATGATCACTCGTACAGTCTCTGCATGATAATATAAACTGACAAGGAACAATTTCACTGCCCGCAGATTTGGGGAATTGGACGGAAAGCAAGGGTGACTGACGTACAAATTAAGCTGCATCATGAAAATGGCTGATGCACGTGTGAAAGCTTTGGCTATACTATGCCTCGTGGGAATGTGCTTAACAGTGACAGACGCTCAAGTTCCTCCCAGAGGTTTAAGAAATAATTTCTATGCAACTTCGTGCCCAAATGCGGAGAAGCTCATTAGAAACGTCGTAGCGCAAGCGTTTGCTGCTGATCCCACCATCCCTGCCGGTCTCATCCGGATGTTTTTCCATGACTGTTTCGTAAGAGTAAGTGGTCCTCCTGTAGACTCTCAGCTCCTTCCATCTCGTTATAACAAGATGAGATAGTCCTTTGAGAACTGAGAAATGTTATGCGTACGTTGGATGTGTTCAAGCTCACATGTACATTCTCGGACGTTTGCAGGGTTGTGATGCCTCCGTACTTCTGGACAACCCGGATTCCGAAAAGTTGGGTGCACCGAATGCCAACTCTCTGCGAGGATTTGAAGTTTTGGATGCGGCGAAAGCAGCAGTGGAAGCAGTCTGCCCTGGAGTAGTCTCTTGCGCTGATGTTATCGCCTACGCTGCCAGGGACGCTATGGAATTGGTACGAGCGTAGCTTTGGACCAGTACTGGCGTGATTCGCTCGCATGTCTAATCCTCCTGCTAATCTAATATCTTATATATGCAGTATATTCCACTTGACAATGGACTCATGATAAAAGTTTAACGTTTCCGCAGGCCGGAAAGCTGAAAGTGACCAACTGGTTCGGAGGACGAAGGGACGGGTCGGTTTCCGTGTCTGCTGAAACTCTGACAGAGCTGCCTGCTCCTTTCGCCAACTTCACCACTTTGCAGAAGGCGTTTCAGAAGAAGGGTCTCGACCAGAACGATCTGGTTATTCTTTCAGGTACATCGATTCATGTTACCAGTCATCAGCTCGAGCTCGTTCTTTTACCTAGCAAGTACTCAGCTTGAAACAAAATCTGGATGGTTGGACATGTGAATCTGACTAGCGACATTGTTCGCCACAGGTGCACACAGCATCGGTACTGCTAGGTGCGGAATCGTTCTTCAGCGCTTGTACAACTTCAAGGGTACCGGTCAAGCCGACCCCGCCATAAATCCAAGCTACCTCCAGACCCTAAGGAGGCTGTGCCCATCGAATGCTCCTGGTAACAAGATCAACATGGAGATGAAGACCCCCACCGTGCTCGACGCGAACTACTTCGTGGATGTCAATGGAGGACGAGGTCTGTTCGAGTCCGATGACACTCTGAGGACTAGCCCACTCGCAAGAGCTCTCGTGAGCATCTACAGAGTTCCGCAGGTCTTCAGCCCTTCGTTTGTCAACTCCATGAGGAAGATGGGCAACATCGGCATCCTCACCGGCACGAACGGGAAGATCCGCACCAAGTGCAACATTGCCTAGACTGCTAGAGTTGCCAACATATTATTACTTAGTTGAAACCTGACAATAGTATAGATTTTAGTGAGTCCATGCCATTGCCTTACGAGTGATAGCTGCCGTCCTGAAAGGCCAGCAGTTGTCCTAATCAACGGAATCTCAGAGTTTAGGATCTGTCCTCATCTCAACTTTGATGTGAATGTTCGCCAAAATAAAGTACTGTAGGCCCTCATGTGATCTACCAGGATGAGGTATTTAGACAGTGCTTAACATGACAGTGTAAATTGTTCGGAACAGTTCCTTCCTACTAGCGGATGAGATCTGTCTCGAGTGCATTGTACATGTCGCGTCTCAGAAATAAAGATCACAATTGCAATTGTATCATCCTCATAAGATTTAAGAGTTCTCGCTTTAGCTGTTAAAGCAGTGTCATTGTTGGCCTTCTTTGCTGATGGTAGTATATGGTTTATTATGCTCAAAGTACCTGACTACAGAGTGAATTGTTTTAAAGGTGATCACTGATTCAGAAGATCATGTAACATAAAACTCTGTGAACGAAGCTATTGTACAGTAAATGACACTGTCAGAGGTTCGTATGATTGTCAAACCTTTGCACGTCCAAATAACTAGTTCTCTCGAAAGTATATATGTAAATATCGTCTTATTTGGAGTGGTGTAACTGATAGAGTTGTTATAATGTAGTTATAACATTATTTTCCCGTAAGAGCTTTTGACATTTTTGACAGGAAGCTGTATTGCCGACGAAAGAGGAGGTTACAACGGGGGAGTACGAACCCTCTTTCCTGAAATTTCTTTTCAAATTTCTGCAACCTTCTGTACGTATAGTACACACTACGGTAGTCAATAGCCACATTCGGTACGGTTTCTTGACAAGCAATTCTCTTGTTTCACATAGAGAGAAACGCGAATCACCTCACTGATAGATAAACATCGAGTGAAATAAACTCAGATTTCTACTTGTCCCGCAGATCATAGGCATACTTCCATCGATTCATTGTGTACAAGGTTCACGACAGAGCACTTATGTGTGCACTTGGATATATACATGTAGCATTAACCGAATCACAGTTAGGGTTTCCGAAGAGATTTTAGTTTTAGTTGCGTGGAACCGAGACAAAGAAAGAGACGAGGTCCACTGAAAGGTGGAAGCTTCGAGAAGATTAGGTGGGTCGAGATCGAGAAGTAGTGAGATACGTAAAGGTTCAGGGGTGCTCACTGAAGAGAGTGGATAGAAAAGCGATGTGCGAGAGACGCTGTGGAGTCTGGAGGCCAAGAATGAATCTGGAGAAGGGTGTTGACGGTGATTGAACTTTCCTTCCTTGACGTCTCTCGTTTATCGTTTCCTGAGATCGCCTATTGACAGATAATCGATGCGTTCCACCGCAAGCGGTTTAGATTGTTTAGTCTCATGCAGTTCGTAATTTTTAGGTCGTAAATGTATTAAATTTCTCCTCATTAGATGCTTTTCATTTCTCTAGTATCTAACCGAACAAGTATGAGCTTTTAACGGTAAGAGAGTGCTATTGCTTTACGCTATCGTGCATTATACTATCCTTCCCTGTTTCCCTCTTCCTAGTGCTTTATCGAGAGTAAAAACGTTAAATGAACGAATGTTCAGTTTACAAGTCGTTGATACAAGAATGTTTAGGAATGCTTTACGCTAGCAGAATATTGGCCCTGCCGTGTGCGTGTTGAATGTACAGGAAGGCTCTCAGGCGTCGTTGATATATAAAAACACGCGTTCAGACGTAAGATCACTCACCAAGAAACACGAACAAGGATAAGATGCAAGATCAGTAAGGAACTCTCTGTATCGTACCAGTGTTTTCTGGAAATTAACTTAATGGAAGAGTGCCATTATAAATCAAGAACGTTTTACGAAGCCTATGTTTCTTTCCTTTAATAACTTTATAAAATCTGTCCACGCTGAATGGATGTTGAAGAAAGAAAATGTAACAGTTGCTCCGAGGAGTACACTCCGCAACAAAGCATTGGAACAGTATACATCGTTTCTATGGTTTCTAACTAATTCACTGCGATGTACACATAGGGTTTTCCCTCCGCTTCAGACTGGTCTAGAACCTGTCCCCAAAAGTAACCCAACTTCGTATCCCTGTTCTAAAAACCTCTCATGCGCGTATCCTCGCTTCATTGTTAAAGTGGTCAGCGTGTAAACGATTCCCATTAGGTGTGGCTTCAGGACTAAGCTCAAACATATGAGACACAATATGGTGGTTACTGAAATTCTACTTTTTCCGTCAACTGGTGCAGATTCCACGGTTGCTAAGCCTCAGCCCAGGCCAGAGATATCTGAACTGTAGAGTCCACTTCAGTGAGAGAAGGGCAACATATAATATGATCTTGGACCCTCAAAATACGACAGTCCCGCGCATTCAGAATGAGATTCTACGTCTCGGGTGAAAACAACCGACGCACACACACACAGTAAAACTACTCATGCTCGTAACGTCGGAGGCGTACATAGCACCAGGTGGACAGCACAAGTTCAGACACCTTAAGCTTTGGTACACAATAGATCAGACCACCAGTTCAAAATTATGGAAGATATTTGCTCAAGACTAATGTTTCGTCAACTATACTGGATGACTAGCTCTAGTAGAGTGAATCTTCGTCAATTATTCAATTATTCATACATTCATTATGTATACAACAAAGTAGCCTACACTTCGTACCAGTAGTTCTACAGGCTTCTGTGTAGAACGCAAGCTCCAGACTCGGCTCCAGATAATGATCCAGTCTAGGATACGTCTCATTTAATTTTATCTCGACCCTTCTATTCAGTTAGAAATCTTTTGGTAAATGATGAAAGCCCACAAATTCAAGCCTCTCAAACCCCGAAGAAACCCAAGAGTTCCTAGTAAGGAATCTTCGATTCGGTGGAAGCTCAGGGCTTCTGTGGTGCTCCTCCGAACTTGTTGTTTGTCAAATCGAGTGTAATGAGAGATCCCATATCGTTGATACACGATGGGTAGAAATCCAGAAGGTTATTTCTCAAAACGAGGGTGTTGAGCTTGCTCAGCTTACAGAGCTCCTGAGGGATGGGTCCGATGAGGTTGCATCCGTCAATGACCATCGTCTGAAGGTTAGAGAGGCCTCCCAAGGTAGTGGGGAGGCGGCCATTGAGGCCAATGTTGGTCATGTTGAGAGACTCAAGAGCGCCCAAATCTCCCAAGCCGGAGCAGATGACGTAGGGTTGCCCAGCAGGAGGGGCCGTTGGAATGTCTGTCTGCGTAAGGGCGAGACCGATCACTCGACCAGCGCCGTTGCATGTGACTCCCGCCCACTGGCAACAGTTGCTTCCTTCCTGCCATGTAGCGAAAGAGTTTCCTACTTGCCAAAGCTCACGTGAGAAGTACAACAAGGCACTGCTGTCTGTGGCGCTGCAAGTCTGGGCATATGTGGCCTCAGCAGCCACTGAAAGGACAAGGAGTAGCGTCCAAAACCGAGCGTAACCCATCTTTGGCAGCAGCAACTTGTGCACAAGAGCTTAGATCGGCGCCGATGAGTAAGTAGAACTGCAGACAGCAAACACGCATGAAGAAACAGTCATCAGAATTCCATACATCACATTCGGAAAAAATGTCAATGCAACGACCGGAACGATCTTCAAGAGGCGGAAGGTTGGTGGACAATATTTACAGTGTTAGTTAATATTAATTGGACAAATTCTTCCAGCATATATACAGGACTACAAAGGTGCTTGTCACAGTCCCGATACTGCATGTCCTGTTCACTGAGTAAGCTCCAAGATTCGTCAGAGGTATGGTTCCACTCTCTTTACTCACGCCGGCTGTCTAATAACTTTTTCGCGTGACGAGGATCCTTATTAGTATAACCGGGAGACTCACAATGCTTCGACAGTACACGAGCTCGAGGAGTCCAAGTAAGGGGAATACGTCACCCAAACTCTCTGAGTGATAGCAGACGCTCGAGGAAAGCAAGAGGAAGTGCGAGAACTGAAATCTAGAACTGTGAGACTGTGCGACTTCCAGATTGCAATGGAAAGCTTGTGGAAGTTGAAGCATTTGTAGGCAACCAAACGGGTCAGATAGGGTGGGTGTCCGTACGTGTACCCGGCGTAGTAATAGTCAACGCATCGAGTCCACAAAAGGATCCAATCAAGGGTCTGCGTCTGACGCAAATTTAGAACGGTGGATTGCCTTGGGTGGGGCTATCAGAGGCAGCTAGCTCGTGCTCCCAGATCTCAGATGCTGTGTAGTGGCGACAGCATCCGAAGTCCAGAAATCCAGGGGATTGCCAATCCAAGACATAACATAGACTTTGATAGACTAAGTCCGGATAGTCCGCGGAGTGAGAGAGAAGCATGCGCAGCTCTTGAGACTGCATGTGCCAATTTGCAGTTATCGGGACTCTGGATTAGGGCAAGAGGAAGTGGCGCACATGATATTTCGGGTAGATGTACAGCAGTTAACAGCTGAGAGGAAATCTTTAGTTCCAACAGTCAGTGACACTTATTTTTGGAACCACCAACTGCAACCTCGAACAGTGTCGATAACATGCGTGGAGCACCAAAATGACGTCATGAGCTAAAACCAGTATATACAGATCTAGGAGTCAAATTGACAGCTACCCAATAGTCTTTTAGAATATGTCCATGTGCTACGTTAAGGTGAGCTGAACGAAAAGACTACAGCTGCAGGGCATGAGAATTAAGTGACAACTGTTTTATTTCAGACAGTACTGAAAATAAAGACGGACTCTCCGTCAACGCATAGGGTTGAATTGGTTCCTGCACTATCTCCGTTTGTACACGGCAGTTATATCTGTTGCAGGAGGAATTATTCATAGGTTTCCATGCTATACGGAGAGTCGACAGAATGGGATATAATATATATCAGATATCATGCAGTCGACGATACCTTTTCTAGTTTTGATCAGTCCATATATGCCTGGCAGAAATTCTTCTATACTGTGATCCAGGTAAATCCTCGTGGGATTCTAAGAGATACAGTCAGGCAAACCGGAGGAATCATCAGATAATCAGCTTGGAAAGAACTTGTTCTCTTCATAATCATAATAAGGGTGCCCCCATGTGCACGGACACGATCGTGGAAGACATTTTGCTAATTCCGTCATGATCATATGCATCCTTATATTAGCAGATTATCTTGTTTCTGATTCGTCACTTGGTCGACTGCGGACAACTAAGACTTGGTCTCCCTTACTGTCTGGAAGGTTTGGCTGCGTTTTTAGCTCGTCAGTTGCCCCCAGAATGTTGCTCTGATTTTCATGTCAGCGCTATACACGCTAGCTATGGGTTAATATAGAACACCTCAGGTGAAACAAGTCCATACTTTCTCGTATATTTTTGTTAGTATATACAGTTGTACATGTATGGAGAGAGTGAAAATAGCGTAGATCATTTCTTGTGGTATTCACCATGCATATGAATCTTCCTTCGGCATAGCAAGTAAACTTCTCTTCATGACCAAATGCATTTTTAAGGGAAATGCATGACTGAATGAGATGTATATTATCGTCGACGATACCTTTCGAATACTGATCAGCTCAATATACATAGAGCGACTATGTAACACCATTTTCTATAAAAAGGGGTCATGATTAGACAACCCAACGTGACAGCTACAAGGTCCGAAAAGAGCTCACAAGGACTAGTTAATGGGGTTCTCGAACCTTAGAAAGGAATCTTTTTTATTTTCATGATGTTGGTGAATGTACAAAGAACAGAGACTGAAGCAGAGGGTAGAGACTGAAGCTCAATAAACAAAGGAGGAGATATGCAAGCTGGGGACACATATCGTGAGTCATTGAGAGTAGGTTGTTGATGAATAGTCACTGGTTAATGATACCATGGAGATTCTAATGTTGGTCAGACTTTCAATTTGAAATTTAGTTTGTAGAGTGGAAAATAATAATACTTTTTGGAAAAATTTTAGTTCTGGAATGAAAATCTCTTAGGAGATTTGCATAGCAGTGAAGAATTGTTGGTTCAAGAGCTCTTCGTGATCTTGTCAACAATTGAACGCCAAGTCACGTATATAAATTTTTGATTTTCTCTATTCTATGATAAGTAAGCTTAGATTGTGTGTCAAAGTTGAATTGGACGCATCTGATGTGATGTTCATTTTACTTTTGTATAATTACTTTGTCTTCTTACTTCTTAGCATCTACTAGGCTTCCTAGTCTTGGTTTTTGTTTTTCAGGGATTATTGAGTTCCGACTTGATCTCCAATAACGAAAGCGTCCAACACAGACCTAGAATAGTCTTCACTGTGTTCTGAAACTTGAGATTAGTATCAGAGACCTACAAAAAACTAATTGGTTATTCTAAACCCATCCAACGGTTATCAAATCCTTGGTGCTTATTAACTAAAAATTTTACAAACTGGATCTGGAGACACAAATAAAGTACACAGGCCTCCAATGAGATTCACGTTCGGAGACTCATTAGTTGAAGACAGACGACTCTATTCCGTGATCTGGTCGAACATTACAACTAACAAAGATTGTGGTCGACTGATATCTTTTCTACTCTTGATCAGCATAGAAATGTTCTTAGTAAAAGTTTGCAGATATGTACGCAGCATCCGAATTCAGACAACCCGGATTTAACGATCAGTTAACGGATGAAAGTTGTTCTCCATGATCATTAAAGTGCCTCGATACGCATGGACGCGACCGCGGGAAGAGATTTTGCTAACTTCATCATCCTTACTTACGTGAGTAGATACTCATCTTGGTTCTGCCTTCATAGCTTGGTCGACGGGCACAAGCCTCGGATAGCTAAGACTTCGTCTCTCGAGTATGAACTGGTTATAGCTTGTCACCTGTCGCTCTAATGTTCAACTCAACGCAGTACACGCTATGTAGGTTCATCACCAAGGTTAACTGAACTTAGTTGTACATTCTAGCTGCCACTCACCGCGGCGGTATTGTCTGCTGATGTGAATCCTCACAAGCATCAGACGTAAATTAAGTTCACATTAGCTAGGGAGAAAACTGTCGTATCGGGACACAGATACTGACAGCACTTCTAGAATGCTCACCTGACTTTGACTTTTGAACCATTCCGATTTAGCTAGTCAGTTGGCAGTCCGTCCAACAGGCGACGCATCTGGAAAGCCTGCTATATAACTCTGCGAGAGAATTATTAATTCATTCATCCAGCGCTGAGGCAAACTGTGGGACAACTAGCTCCCGCACAGGACCTCGAGTGCTGTACGATTGATAGACTAGAAGGGGATTCCTCCCAGTTTGAATCCCATACGGAGCTTCCCCTTGCTCACGTATTGAGCTCAGACCGGAAGAAACATTGCGCCTTCAATTCTTTACGGATCGCAAATGTACTAATGGACTAGTATCTCACTCTCGAACGAACCAGTCAGCAGCAGAAGCAATTGCATATTGCTCGGGATCCTGACTCGAGAAAGGAGCTGATCAGTCGAGGCAATTTCAAGTACGCTACATTTTAGTCTGTCCTGCCGCTGTAGTTGTTTGCTGTATGCTGTATGTGGGCTAGCGATTCAGCTCTCTTCGCATGCCTTCTCTTCTTCTCTTGATAAGTTCTCAGTCTCGTCATAATCAGTTGCTCTTACAAATCCTTCCGTCATGATCACTCGCGCAGTCTCTGCATGATAAGATAAACTGACAAGGAACAATATTTGATTGCCCGCAGATTTGGGGAATTGGACGGAAAGCAAGGGTGACTGTCGTACAAATTAAGCTGCATCATGCATATGGCTGATGCACGTGTGAAAGCTTTGGCTATACTATGCCTCGTGGGAATGTGCTTAACAGTGACAGACGCTCAAGTTCCTCCCAGAGGTTTAAGAAATAATTTCTATGCAACTTCGTGCCCAAATGCGGAGAAGCTCATTAGAAACGTCGTAGCGCAAGCGTTTGCTGCTGATCCCACCATCCCTGCCGGTCTCATCCGGATGTTTTTCCATGACTGTTTTGTAAGAGTAAGTGGTCCTCCTGTAGACTCTCAGCTCCTTCCATCTCGTTATAACAAGATGATATAGTCCTTTGAGAATTGAGAAATGTTATGCGTACGTTGGCCGTGTTCAAGCTCACATTTACATTCTCGGACGTTTGCAGGGTTGTGATGCCTCCGTACTTCTGGACAACCCGGATTCCGAAAAGTTGGGTGCACCGAATGCCAACTCTCTGCGAGGATTTGAAGTTTTGGATGCGGCGAAAGCAGCAGTGGAAGCAGTCTGCCCTGGAGTAGTCTCTTGCGCTGATGTTATCGCCTACGCTGCCAGGGACGCTATGGAATTGGTACGAGCGCAGCTTTGGACCAGTACTGGCGTGATTCGCTCGCATGTCTAATCCTCCTGCTAATCTAATATCTTATATATGCAGTATATTCACTTGACAATGTACTCATGATAAAAGTTAACGTTTCCGCAGGCCGGAAAGCTGAAAGTGACCAACTGGTTCGGAGGACGAAGGGACGGGTCGGTTTCCGTGTCTGCTGAAACTCTGACAGAGCTGCCTGCTCCTTTCGCCAACTTCACCACTTTGCAGAAGGCGTTTCAGAAGAAGGGTCTCGACCAGAACGATCTGGTTATTCTTTCAGGTACATCGATTCATGTTACCAGTCATCAGCTCGAGCTCGTTCTTTTACCCAGCAAGTACTCAGCTTGAAACAAAATCTGGATGGTTGGACATGTGAATCTGACTAGCGACATTGTTCCTCGCCACAGGTGCACACAGCATCGGTACTGCTAGGTGCGGAATCGTTCTTCAGCGCTTGTACAACTTCAAGGGTACCGGTCAAGCCGACCCCGCCATTAACCCAAGCTACCTCCAGACCCTAAGGAGGCTGTGCCCATCGAATGCTCCCGGTAACAAGATCAACATGGAGATGAAGACCCCCACCGTGCTCGACGCGAACTACTTCGTGGATGTCAATGGAGGACGAGGTCTGTTCGAGTCCGATGACACTCTGAGGACTAGCCCACTCGCAAGAGCTCTCGTGAGCATCTACAGAGTTCCGCAGGTCTTCAGTCCTTCGTTTGTGAACTCCATGAGGAAGATGGGCAACATCGGCGTCCTCACCGGCACGAACGGGAAGATCCGCACCAAGTGCAACATTGCCTAGACTGCTAGGAGTTGCCAACATATTATTACTTAGTTGAAACCTGACAATACAGTAGACTTTAGTTGGTCCATGCCATTGCCTTACGAGTGATAGCCGCCGTCCTGGAGGCCCGGCACTTGTCCTAATCAACGGAATCTCAGAGGTGAGCCTCTGTACTCATCTCAACTTTGATGTGAATGTTGGCAAAATAATGTACTGTAGGACCTCATGTGATCCATCAGGATGAGGTATTTAGAGTTAAGACAGTGATTAACATGACAGTGTAAATTGTTCGGACAGTTCCTTCCTATTCCTATTAGCGGATGAGATCTGTTCGAGTGCATTGTTTGCTGCTCAGAAATAAAGATCACAATTATATCATCCTCATATAAATTTAAGAGTTTCTCGCTAGAGCTTTTTAGAGGAGTGTCATTATTGGCCTTCTTTGCTGTTGTTTATGCTCAAAAGTACTTTCTAATTGAGAAGATCATGTAAATGGTAAATGTTATTACCTGTCCCTTCGATTCTTCTCTGACTTTTCTCTTAAGAGGACTGTAGGCTAAACCAATTGGGCCACGGATGTTCAAGATTGTCATTTACTATACTCGGTATAGTAAATGACAATGTCTATAGTAATTGACACTGTAAGAAGTTCTAAGGATTGTCAAACCTTTGCACGCCCAAATAACTAGTTCTCTGAAAGGTATATGTAAATATCGTCTTATACTTGGAGTGGTATAACTCCAAGTATAATAGTTGTATAAGAGTTGTTTGGTTCCAGCCTGTAACATTATTACTTGTAAAGTTCTGTACGAAGAGCTTTGGATATTTTTGACAGGAAGCTGTATTGCCGACGAAAGAGGAGGTTACAACAGGGGAGTAGAAACCCTCTTTCCTGAAATTCCTTTGCTGAAACCCTCTACGTATAGTACACACTACGGTAGTCAATAGCCACATTCGGTCCGGTTTCTTGTCAAGCAATTCTCTTGTTTCTCACAGAGAGAAACGGGAATCACCACACTGATAGATACATCGAGTGAGATAAACTCAGATTTCTACTTGTCTCGCAGATCATAGGCATACTCCCATCGATTCTTGTATCTATCATCGAGTGAGATAAACTCAGATTTCTACTTCTCTCGCAGATCATAGGCCGGATACTCCCATCGATTCATTGTGAACAAGGTATAGTTCACGACAGAGCACTTCTGTGTGCACTTGGATATATATATATAGCATTAACCGAATCACAGTTAGGGTTTCCGAAGATATTTTAGTTTTAGTTGCGTGGAACCGAGACACAGAAAGAGACGAGATCCACTGAAAAGTGGGAAGTGTCGAGAAAATTAGACGGGTCGAGAGCGAGACAAGGAGTGAGATACGTAAAGGTTCAGGGGTGTCACTGGAGAGAGTGGTTAGAAAAGGATGTGCGAGAGACGCTGTGGAGTCTTGAGGCTGGAAGAAAGAATCTCTGGAGAAGGGTGTTGACGGTGATTGAACTGAATGATCTTTCCTCTCGTTTTATCGTGTCCTGAGATCGTTTAATAACGGCAGATATCGATAAGTTCCACCGCAAGCGATTTGGATGGTTCAGTCTCATTCAGTTCGTAATCTTTTAGATCGTAAATGTATTAAATTTCCCGTCGTTAGGTGCTTTCAGTCTCTGGGATCTAACCGACAAGTATGAGCTTTTAACGATAAGCGAGTGCTATTGCTTTATGCTCTCGTGCATTATAGTATCCTTACTATACTGTTTCCTGCATTCGTTATGTGTATATGCTCGTCGTGCCTGATATTTCAAGCGTGGCTCGATGACACCGTGAAGTAGCCTCAGGAAAAAGCCAAAAATGGTGAAATTCCCTCTTCCTAGTGCTTTATCGAGCGTAAAAACTTTATACATGAACGAATGTTCAATTTACAAATTGTTGATACAAGAATGTTTAGGAATGCTTTACGCTAGCAGAATATTGGCCCCTGCCCCGCGTGCGTGTTGAATGTACCTGAAGGCTCTCAGGCGTCGTTAATATTAAAACACACGCGTGAAGATGTAAGATCACTCACCAAGAAACACGAACAAGGATAAGATGCAAGTTCAGTAAGGAACTGTCTGTACCATACTAGTGTTTGTTGAAGGATAATATAAGTTAACGTTCTTTCTCCTTTGACTATGACCTTTGACTATGACCTCTCAGTTCTTTTCTCCCTCTTCAGTATCTGTTCAGTAACTCTCTCTAGTGTAACTGTGTTGTAACTCCTTTCTTGTAATACCTCCTTGTAACTCCTTGTTCCCCGTTCCTTCTTTGAGGCACCTCCAATGACCTCTACTCTGGAGATGATGACAGGTCTATTGTCTGATCCCTGTGCGCAGCTTCAGCTGTGAGTGAGCTCCTGCTAACTCTCGTCTTATTCAACATGGTATCAGAGCAAGGCAGCGAGAAGCAAGAGAGAGAGAGTTTTTGCAAGGGGGTTTGACAGGAGGAACGGAAGGTTCCATCTAAGGAAAAGAGAATATGAGTGAGGATGCAGAAGTGCTCTTGACTGTGTGAGAAAAACGCGAATGTGGGCAGTGTGAGTGCTCAAATTTTTTTCGTTTTTTAGACTATTTTACAGTTCTAGAGAGTTTGAAACTAGATTTTGAGGGGTCTCTTGGAGTTTTTTGACGATTTCAAGGGCACCCACCTATGGTGTCTTGTCAAGAAGGGTCAAATTAAGTAGGATATGGTGAAAAGTCATGGTGCAAAGTTATCGAAACTCACCTTTGACCAGCGTTTTGAGGGGGTTAGAGATGTTTCTGCGAATTCTGAGGACACTTTATCGGTACAAAAAGGCTCCGTCTTTTTGGAATACCTTTCCAACGAAATTGGGATTTTGGAATACCTTTCCAACAAATTTTTTTCCGACCGATTCTGACCTCCTTTTGACACTGTCAGAAACTGTCAGAAATCTCTGTCGAACTTTAATCGTCGATTTGAAGACCTTAGAGACCTTTTTTGAAAAAACTAAAATCTTCCGAGGTCAACCCCTATCCCACACCTCCTGCATATAGAGGTCCTTCTTTCACTTTGCAACACGCATACCAAGTTTCATTTCATTTGGAGACTGTTTGGTTAGATCAGGTTCGTGACAGTGCACAATGGCGTCGGTTACCATAACTGAGAACTTATTTTCTGATTCTCATAAGTTGAATACTTCGAACTACCCTATTCGGAGAGCTAGGGTACAGGCCATACTTGCTGGATATGACTTGTGGAAGTTTATTACTGGTTTACAAGAGAGATCCATTGTTGCTGAAGAAGCTATTGTTCGGGACAGACGTGATCAGTTAGCACTTTCTGTTATCAAGATGACAATGAAAGATGCATAACTAGTTGATATCCTAGATACAGAAACTTCGAAAGAAGCATGGGATACCTTTACCAGGAAACATGAAGTGACGAAAGAGGGGAAGTTGAGAGTTCTTAAGGGTAAGCTCTTAACCTTGCAGATGCAAGAGGGTAAGAGCATTGAGGATCATTTTATGACCCTCAAATCTCTCTTACAGGACATCAAAACCTTAGGAGGAAGAGTTGAGAGTTCAAAAGCTATTCATTCGTTTCTTGAAAGTCTCCTTTCTGCTTATGAGGTATTTGTGAAGGCTATGGAGGTACGTCCTGGAAAGATTGAGATGGACGAACTGGAGAGTTTGGTGCTACAAGAAGAAATCAACATCGAACAGAAGAACAAAAGAAAAGCAGCAAGTGACGAATCTGTTTTGCTGCACATCAACAAACAGAGAAGAAACTTTCGAGGGAAGAAGAAACCATTTCCTCTCAACAAAAGGTGGAATAGCAGTGCTAGCTAGTGCTGGATCAGGCAACCAAGGAGGAGGCTCTTCCGCACATGCACAAGGTGACAAGAAGCGCAAGAATGAAATCCGTCACTACTGTGATAAACCATGCCACTTTGCTCATGAGTGCAGATTGAAGGCAAGACACGAAGGTACTGATAAGGGCAAAAACAGAGCAAATCTTGCTCAGGCTAAGTCTCCAAGAGAAGGTAATGAGCAGCTGTTTTTTACTGCTATGTACACTAGTAAGTTAGATCATCCATGGTGGATAGATTCTGGAACATCTAACCATATCTCTTCCATTCGAGAGTGGTTCCACAACTTTCAAGAGATCACCAATGGACCAACAGTTGGTCTAGGAGATGGTGAGAGATACGAAGTTAAAGGACAAGGTGATATTCACCTCCAACTACCTACTGGAGCAGTATTTTGAGTTGAGGGAGTTTGGTACATACCTGATGTGGTGCATAACTTGCTCAGTGTTGGGAGGTTAGTCCAAGCTGGTTTTTACATCAACTTCAACAACAAAGGATGCAACATACAAGACGATCAAGGTGTAGTAGCAAGAGGCAATGTGGTAGGTCATTATATGAGCTTGAAGCTACTTCCTTACCTGAAGTTTTGCTTGTTGCTACTGTACAAGAGAAGACGGATTTGTGGCACAGAAGGCTAGGTCACATGAGTTCAGATAGAATGAACTTGCTGGACAAGTTCAACCTAGTTGAAGGAGTCCAGAAATTCGATTCTTTGCACAAACCATGTGAGATCTGCTTGAAGAGAAAATAGGTTCAGAGGAAATTCCCTTCAGCAGCAGAAGGGCTACAGCTCCACTAGATTTATTGCATATAGATCTAGCAAGACCCATTGATCCTCCATCATTAAGTAGAGCTGAATATTACTTCTTGATAGTTGATGATTACTCATGAAAAATGTGGGTAAGGTTTCTGAGAAACAAGAATGAAGCTTCAACACACATGAAAGACTTCATAACTGAAGTTGAGCTTCAGACTAGCAGAAAAATCCGAAAAAATCAAGAGTGACAGAGGAGGGGAGTTTCTGTCCACAGCCGCTGAGACTTTCTACAAGTCCAAAGGCATCATATGACAACTAAATGCACCTTATACTCCACAACAAAATGGAGTGGTGGAGAGGAAGAACAGAGTGGTTGCTGAAGTAACCAGATGTCTACTCAAGGATGGAGGACTACCTAGGAAGCTGTGGGCTGAAGCAGTTAACACTACAGTTTACCTTCTCAACCTGAGTCCAACAAAGGTGGTGGAAGGTATGAGCCATGAAGAGACCTTCACAAGTTTAAAACCTGATATCTCAAATCTTCGAGTTTTTGGATGTAACGCCTATGTACTTGTGCCTAGAGAGTTGAGGAGGAAGTTAGACGACTGCTCTAAAGTTTGCAATTTCATAGGCTACTCTGAACAAACAAAGGGATACAGACTACTTGACAGCAAAGAAAAGATTGTCATTAGTAGGGATGTTTTCTTTGATGAGGCAAATCATACTGCTCATCTTGAGGTAGAGAAGAAGGAGACTACCACTACCTCCAATGGTACTAGTCTAGCTTTCAGATTTCCTCTTTCTGATTTATTACAAGATAATCAGTCTGATGAGAATGTACCAGAAGCTGTTAGAGGGGTGTAGATGTTGATGTTGCTCAAATAGAACATATCGTGCACTCACCTGAGTTGTTAGTAGATCTTCCCACACAAATTACAGTTCCAACTTCAGTACTTGAACAAGTGCTTCAACCACTTCCGAATCAAGTAAAAAGATCTACTCGAATCAGGAGGCTACCTGCTCGACTTGCTGAGATGTGGTTAGCAGAGACGATTGATAACGCAAAACCAGACGATTGAGAACGCAGAACGAAGCGAAGATGAGTTCAATTAGGCTGCTAATAGCATATTCTATGCTTCATAACTGGAAAGTATGGCAACTAGATGTGAAGAATGCTTTTCTGAATGGTAAGATACAAGAGGAAGTATACATACAGCAGCCACAAGGTTTTCAGGTTACTGGAAAAGAACAGTTAGTATACAAACTTCGTAAAGCCTTGTATGGCCATAAGCAAGCTCCTAGAGCTTGGTTTACTAGGATAGACAGTTTCTTAAGGAAGAAGTGGTTCTCTTCTACAAGGGGAGATCTTAATCTATATATCCTAGTTACAGCAAAAGGGAGAGGAGCGTTGCTGTTGTATGTGGATGATGTAATCCTTTCAGGCAGCGATGAAGAGGCTATCTCTTTAGTGAAATTACAATTATCTACAGAGTTTGAGATGACTGACCTGGACAAACTTACCTACTGTCTTGGAGTTCATTTAGTCGAAGATGGAGAAGATCTGTAAGTGATAATACATGATAAGTACATCAACGATACATTGAGGGAGTATCAGATGCAAGACTGCAAGCCAGTGCCTACTCCAATGCTACTTTCGAAAGATTGGTCTACTCAGCATGGATTTGACGAAGCGGTTGATAAAAATGAGTACAGGAGATTAGTTAGAAAGCTGATTTACTTGGTTGTAACGACCAGACCAGATCTAGCTTATGCTGTAAGCAAGCTTGACCAGGAGATGGAGGATCCAAGAGTTCCACATTTGAAGGCAGCGAAACGAGTACTCAGATATCTGAAATGTACTGCGTTTCATGGATTGAAGTTTACTTCAATTACTCCTAAAGTTCTAATAGGCTTTACGGATGCACCTGAAATCAAGATCTGGTTATGCCTTCTTGCTTGCAGGTGCAGCTGTTACTTGGCAAAGTAAGAAACAGAAGGTTTCTTCTTCGTCATCCACAGAAGCCGAATATCGTGGACTGTGTAATGCAGTTCAGGAAGTCGGTGTGGATAAGATGGATGCTGGAAGATCTGGGAGAGGTTCAAAGAGAACCAACTACCATTTTCACTGATAACATGAGTAGCATTGCTCTTGCAAGAAATTCAATCCATCATGCGAGGACAAAGCACATTGAGGTGCAAGTCCATTTTATCGTGACAAAATTCAAAGTGGAGAGGTATGTACCACTTGGGTACATACTGATGACCAACTAGCAGATATATTCACTAAACCATTGTCTAAACCTCAGTTTGATAAACTGAGAAATGACCTTGGTATATGTGAACTGCCCGTGATCTTACGAGGGGGTGTTGAAGGATAATATAAGTTCACGTTCTTTCTCCTTTGACTATGATCTTTTATTGACTATGATCTCTCAGTTCCTTTCTCCCTCTTCAGTATCTGTTCCGTAACTCCCTCTAGTGTAACTGTGTTGTAATTCCTTTCTTGTAATACCTCCTTGTAACTCCTTGTTCCCCGTTCCTTCTCTGAGACACCCCCAATGACCTCTACTCTGGAGATGATGACAGGTCTATTGTCTGCATCCCTGTACGCAGCTTCAGCTGGGAGTGAGCTCCTGCTAACTCTCTTCTTATTCAACAGTGTTTGCTGAGAATTATCTTACTACAAGATCTAAAGTGCCATTATAAATCAAGAAGGTATTACGAAGTCTCCGTTTCTTTCCTTTAATAACTTTCTAAATCTCTGCAACGTTGATGAATAGATGTGGAAGAAAGAAAATGTAACAGTTGCTCCGAGGAGTAAACTCCGCAAGAAAGCATTGGAACAGAGTATATCGTATATATGACCAGTTTAGAACTAATTCACTGCGGACTTCGATCTGGTTAAGAACCTGTCCTTAAAAAGTAAAGTCCTCGTTGAAGATAAATCCAACTTCAAATTAAAACCTGTCAACGCGCATTTCCTTGCTTCGTTGTTAAAATGGTCAGCGTGTAAATGATCCGGATCCCCATTACGGCGTCCATAATTTGGTGTGGCTTTAGGACTGAGCTTAAAGTTGCCAGATGAGACAAGATGGTGGTTTTATTTTATTTTTGTCAACTGGTGCCAACTTGTGCAGATTCCACGGTTGCTAATCCTCCACCCAGACCGCCAGAGGTGTCCTGTCGCGGAAGGATTGATCTGAACTGCAGAGTGACAGTGAGAGAGAGCGAACATATTCTATGATCTCATACCCTCAAAAAACGATAGTCCCGCACGTTCATAATTAATGAGATTCCACGTCCCGGGTGAAACAACCGACGCACACAACCATATGCATAGTAACATAAACTACTCATGAACGTAACTTCAGAGAGGCGTAAATAGCACCGGGTGGCACAAGTTCAGACACCTTAAGCTTTGGTCCACAATAGATCAGACCACCAGTTCAAAATTATGGAAGACATTTGCTCAAGACTAATGTTTATACGGGATACTGGATGAGTAGCTCTAGTAGAGTTAATCTTCGTGAATCATTCATACATGTATACAACGAGATAGTCTACACTCCGCACCAGAAGTTCTACGGCCTTCTGTGTACAACGCAAGCTCCAGACTCGGCTTCAGGTAATGATGAGACCAGGATACGTCTCATTTTATTTCGACCCTTCTATTCAGTTAGAAATCTTTAGGTAAATGATGAAAGCCCACAAATGCAAGCCTCTCAAACCCCGAACTAGCCCAAGAGTTCCTAGCAAGGAGTCTTCGATTTCGGTGGAAGCTCAGGGCTTCTGTGGTGCTCCTCCGAACTTGTTGTTTGTCAAATCGAGTGTAATGAGAGATCCCATATCGTTGATACACGATGGGTAGGAATCCAGAAGGTTATTTCTCAAAACGAGGGTGTTGAGCTTGCTCAGCTTACAGAGCTCCTGAGGGATGGGTCCGATGAGGTTGCACCCGTCAATGACCATCGTCTGAAGGTTAGAAAGGCCTCCCAAGGTGGTCGGGAGGCGGCCGTTGAGGCCAATGTTGGTCATGTTGACAGACTCAAGAGCGCCCAAATCTCCCAAGCCGGAGCAGATGACGTACGGTTGTCCAGCAGGAGGGGCCGTTGGAATGTCCGTCTGCGTAATGGCGAGACCGATCACTCGACCAGCGCCGTTGCATGTGACTCCCGCCCACTGGCAACAGTTGCTTCCTTCCTGCCATGTAGCGAAAGCGTTTCCGACTTGCCAAAGCTCACGTGAGAAGTACAACAAGGCACTGCTGTCTGTGGCGCTGCAAGTCTGGGCATATGTGGCCTCAGCAGCTACTGACAGGGCAAGGATTAGTGTCCAGAATCGAGCGTAACTCATTTTGCAGCAGCAACTTGAGCAGAAGAGCTAAGATCGGCGCTTGATGAGTAAGTTGAACTGCAGATACCAAAACAGCGAGGAGAAACAGTCGTAAG
Organism: Asterella californica; assembly: GCA_036924285.1. Lineage (NCBI taxonomy): Eukaryota > Viridiplantae > Streptophyta > Marchantiopsida > Marchantiales > Aytoniaceae > Asterella > Asterella californica. The sequence goes on from JAYKYS010000008.1 coordinate 21,392,754, forward strand.
AGTTTCAGATACAGATATCATACTTTCTCGTTACTTACATAGCGTGCCTTCACAGTCTCGACGACCAAACGATGTTCCAACGTTAACAGGCGGAAGGATGATCGAACAACATTTACGACGTTACCAGGCTTCCGATAGCGTCGCTATGAACTCTTACACATCAAGTCGACAAAGTCTGTCAGCACACAGATATATCTAAAGACGCTGGCCGCAGCCAGGATACGCATTTCCATATTCCCACAATGAGCTCCTCCCCCAGACGTAGGTCCACTCTCACTCACGCTGGGAGTCTAATTACTTTTTATAACGAGGATCCTTACGGAGCGACTCACCTTGCTTGGGGAGAAGTCGAGGAGCCCCGCTGAGGGGATTATCACACCCGAACTCTCTGATCGCCCCCAACCGAACTCTCTGCCGGGTGATCAGAGAAGTTCGAGGAAAGCAAGTTGAACTTGCGCAGTTCGAGAAGTGTACTCACGGGACGAGAGCGAGTTTGAGAAGTGTGCGACTTCCGGATTGCAGCGGAAAGCTTTGGAGGTTGAAGCATTTGTATGGCGAGCAAAAAGGGTGGGTGTACGTATAAGCAGCGTAGTAATCAAGAGGAAAACATTGAGACTTTTACGGAGCCCAACTAGTCAGTTATCTGTTTACAGCCTGCCTGCAGGGCCCTGGCCCACTGCACGCATCACTATGTCTTGTTAAGGTCACTTTAGGAAACACCTTGCGACACACACCGACTGATTCAAGTTCGGTAATTCCTGTTGAGGCTCCTGGAATAGCATGCGAAAAGTGAGCAGCGAATGGATTCCAATCGCCCGATCCAAGCCGGCGGTTTTGTTGCACGAAACAATCCAAATCTAGGACTCTATCGGCTGACGGAATGCGGCACGGTGGACTCCCTAGGTGATGAGGTCATTTGATAGCAGGCTTGCTTCTCCGGAATCCTAGATGCTGTGTAGGTGGCGACTGCATCCGACGTTCAGAAAGCCAGAGGTGCCAATCCAGGGCTGATCATGGACTTTGATATTCTGGATAGTGCGCCGACTCCGCCAAGCAGGTTTGTGCACACTGCAAGTTGCCATTTTGTCAGGATTAGGAGAAGCGGCGCAGATGATAGAGTATCTTTAGTTAACTACATTCCAGCTTACAGGACAGCTTCAGTTCCAGCGGTCAATGAACGCATGTTATACTGCACACATGAGTTCAGCGCCAGGATGCCTTCGTGAGCTAAAAACCAGCATAGACACCAAATCCAAATTGACATGTGCTTCCACGTGCACTACCCAGTAATCGTTAATTAACCACTACATGTACGAGAACGCGTGCACTACCTTAAGGTTGTAAACTCAGCTGAGTATGAGAACTAATTAACACATGGATTACAGTTCTTTAGTTTTTTTTCACATTGGATCTGTTCTCTGGCACGCAGATTTGTATTTTACCATTGCCTTTTGACTCTAAGCGTCTCACGAGCACGATTTAATATCCATACCATACCGAAACTACTGAAATACAGTCGTGCTCTCTATTAGTGGTTACAGTTGGTTCCTGCATTTCAACGATATTTTTGTTATATATACAGTTGTGCATGTGTGGAAAGAGTGAAAAAAACGTCAAGAGCTTTATCATTTCTTGTGATATTCACCTAACCCATACCCTTCCTCTCGGAAGGGTCAGGTCATAAATTAAAGTTAAAAAATGAAGTATGTTTTCACAGGAGACCAACCTCACGTCTATATACAAAGACTGTGATTTGTAAATGTACTCAACTTATGGGTTTGATATTGAATCTACGTCCATGTGTGCTCAAGTTAGAGTTTAGTTAACTTTAGCATTCTATATTTAATAGTGTGAATTTATTATATTAAATTTAGTAAAATATATCTCTTGTGTAAAATAGTTTCTCTAGACATCTCATTGAACATTGATCTATATGTATTTTTCTCTCGATCATTGTATTTTTCACTCATGAGAACTATGATAAACCACTTCAAATGGTTTAAATCTAGTGCTCAAAATGTTTAGTGTTGTTATATGCAAACTCTACCAAGTCCAATTGTTCACTCTCTTCACTATGATCTCGCATGATATAGTTCATTAATCTTTACTTCACTATCTGTATCGAATTTTATGTATGTCTATCAGGATGATAAGAAGAATTGAATTTAAAGTAGTTCCGAGTCTTCGAAACAAACCCTTCTATAACTCAACCACAAACCTCTTGTCCAAGTTTGAAACAATGTCTTTAAACATCTCATGATACTTAAAATCCTATGAATAGTTCAACGGCACCTCTTGAAGTCAATGCTTCTCTACACAAGATAAGGTGAGCTTGCTTGCTAAACAATCTATGACAACTAACACAATAAACCACTAGATGCTTTCTTTGTATCAACATTCCTCCAATGATCTTTGAGAAGCATCTGTATGAACTTCAAAAGGTTCTCTTATCTTTAGAAGAGCTAGCTTGAGCATTTTTGTTAGTGTTTATTTCAACTCTTGGAACGCTCTTTCAGTTGATGGGTTCCAAATAATCTTGGACACGTGTCTTACGCAATAAGCCAAACAAAGATGAGGCTTTATGGGCAAATTGATAAACAATGCGACAAAAGTATGTAGCTAAACCAAGAAAAGATCTGAGCTCATGCACACTCTTCGGTCTCTTTCATTTGATAATGATCCAAATTTTGATTCTGTTAGGATGAATATCTTGCACATCAATCAAACATACTAGAAACACTACACTTCCTTGTCCAAAAGAACACTTGTTTTTCTTGAGATACAGTTGGTGTTCTTCTAAGCGCTTGAATACTCTTTCAACATCCACGAGATGTTGATCTCAAGTGGATGAGAAGATAATGATATCGTCTAAATACACGATAACACTCTCATCCAAGACATCTCTAAAGATCTCATTCATAAGTTTACAAAAAGTATGAGGTGTATTGGACAATCCAAAAGACAATATTGTATATTCAAACAAGCCATATCTCATCCTTACAATTGCCTTCTCTTCATTTCTTTCTTTGATCAGGATTTGGTGATATCTAGAACGTAGATCCAACCTAGTGAAGTATCTTCTTATGACCAACCGATCGATAGTTTCATCCATGAGAGAAAGATGGTACTTGTTCTTGACAATAACCTTATTAAGTGCACGGTAGTTTGCACACATGCGAATATCATCATCTTTCTTGATCACGAACAACACTTGGATAACAAGACGATATATTGGATCATAAGATACTTTAACTACCAACTCTTTAGATAAGTCTTCGTTAACTCATCAAACGACTTTCGTCTTGATGACATTACAATGGGTGTAGCTCGAGGAACTAGACCAATAACATGATCCAAAGCTCTTCGTGGAGGAAACTGTCCTGTTGACAACTGATTCGACCTTATGTGAAAATATCTCTCAATCAGTACTTGCATATCAAGATGTATGAGAAGAGCAGCAACACGATCTTTCTCATCCGTCTCCATCTTGGATTTAGACATCACGACAATCCAAGCTTCATCAACCGACTTGATCTCTTTCCAAATTGTCTAGCGATGCAAATATGAAACGCCACCTTGGTTCATTGGAACCTACGAGCAGCATGGTTTGGCTCCTTGGGTCTCTTTTTTATAATCAATGCATGTGGTTGATCCAAGTCTCATCGATCCATGACTATGATCTCTTCTCTTTGTATTCTTTGCTCTAGTCTCTTGTAACCAAGACCAGGACAAGATACCATCCATTTTGTTACCCAAGTTTATAACTAGAAATTCATGCTTCTAGTTACCCCTCCAACGATAACAAAGAACACTCATGAGCTTTTTTGTAACCGTTGTGTTATCTTGCACAAACCTTATCAACAATGGGCTAGTAAACTTGCAACACCGTTGATTTCTAACTTTCACTTCAATCCATGATAGAAAATCTCCATATTCTATCAAATGCTCGTCGACACATATCTCTGTTGCAGTAGTCATCTAAACAGGTTCTTCAACATTGGTTGTATTTTCAGTTGTCAAACCACTAACGATGCTCGTTGTTGACAAGTTGAAGACACTCACGAGTAATGTGACCTTCACATTCGCATCAAAAATAGATGATCGTCCTTGAAGGTGTAGCACTGCTAGCTCCACTGCTCCTTACACCTTAAGTTGAAGCTTGGTTTGATCTTGTATTGGATGCATAAGATCTAGTAGATCGTGCCTGAGTAGGAGAGTAGCTCCTCGTTCTAGAGATTCATGAGGAAACCTTCTTTTTGATGCATCAAGTCTTCGACCACCACGTCCTCTTCCACCCACGCTCTAAACGCTGTATGTCCTTCAAGATTTTGTCAAAATCCTCTACTAGGCTCGTCACCAGTTGTTCCAAGCTGAAAGTGGAAAGGCTGCACTGTATAGTTACGTTCTCTGGTGTTCTCCGCAGCTTCAGATATGCAAACAAATCTTGCATGTCCTCGGACTTGTGAAACATAACCCAACTATCAAACACACTAGCATAGAAACCTTGTAGACTTTTCTTGAAGTGAAACAACAAGTCTGTGTAATCCATCATGTGCAAACGAGTAATCAACTCAGAAAACCGTTGGAGATACTGTTTGATACTTCCTATCTGTATCAAATTAATGAGCTCTAGTCGAAATTGGATAACTTCATCAACTGGTACTAAATGTCGTCAGAGCTCATCTTTCAGCTCCGACCAAGTGGACGTAAGAGTTGTCTCATTCAAACTCCTCATTCGCTGTTGGAGATGTCTGTGTAATCCATCATGTGCAAACGAGTAATCAACTCAGAAAACCGTTGGAGATACTGTTTGATACTTCCTATCTGTATCAAATTAATGAGCTCTAGTCGAAATTGGATAACTTCATCAACTGGTACTAAATGTCGTCAGAGCTCATCTTTCAGCTCCGACCAAGTGGACGTAAGAGTTGTCTCATTCAAACTCCTCATTCGCTGTTGATCTCCATATCATTCCTTAGCCTCATTCCTTAGCCTCTCCTTCTAATCTACTAACATATAGGTGAACCAACTGCACTCATCAAAATTCTCCAAGTAATTCTTCATCTCAGTAATCCATAACTCAAACTTGGAAAAGCTTTTCTCATCTTTAAATGTTGACGGCGTTGCTTGTTCAGCCCACATGATTTTTCGCTTATGTCCTTCCTTGGTTGAACTACCTTCTGCAATATTATCTTGCACCTTCCTTGACAAACCTTCGTTCTTATATGCTTGAGCAGCATCAATCTCTCCTTCACCTAGCAAGACCTAATCCTGAACTTGTTCGATTTGTAGAACATGAACCTCTTCTTCTTTCTCACGTATTGCTTTTCCTTGAGCTAAATCCTTCTTTAAGCATCTTGTTCTCAACTTTCACTTGCTCAAGTCTACCTTCCAACTTCTTCAGCAATGACTTCATCTCGTCCATCCCCATCATCACAGTTTTCATTGTTGATGATGTTCAGCAAAGATTAATCTTGAACTTGCTCTGATACCAACTGAAACATTCGACCGCAGATCTCGGAATAGAATCTTTTGTCTGTAACTAATTAGTCGTCGAATGTGAACCTCCCTGAAGAACTTTATACTTCTTTTTGTCTCCACATCTAGTTCGTTAAACTTTTTGTTAATAAGCACAAGAGACTTAAACAATGGTTGGATAGGTTAGGATAACCGAGTAGTCTTTCACGAGTTTAGGTTTCTAATATGAGATTTCAGAACACATGAGGAATGGTTCTAGGTTTAAGTTAGACGATTTTTGGATAGCGTCTTCGCTATTGGTGATCAAGTCAGAATGCAATGATCCACGAGAAGCAACAGACATGACTATAAACTCTAGTGGACACTTGGGAATAGGAAAACAAAGCAATTACACAGAAATAGAGTAAGTACCATACCAGACGTTTTTAATTCAGCTTTGGCACACAATCCGGGCTTTCTTATCATAAAATAGATGAAATCACGGGCTCATATACATTACACATTGTATGTTTGTTGAGAAGGTCACAAAAGACCGGTAATCTTCTGACCTTGTTTATGGAAATGTGCTGCTTGATACACGTCTTATCTTTCATACCATGGCTCCATGCTTGTTAGAACTTTTACCAAAGAAAGTAAATAGTTTTCGATATTGTATGTCTTGAGTGGCGTGAACAGGATTCCCCTCGATAAAGTAAGGGGTATGAAATACAGCTACAACATAATATGCCTATACAGCAGGGAAGAAAAGCACCACCTCCATCTGCTGACCCTGTTTATGGAAATGTGCTGCCTGATACACGTCTCAGCTTTCATGCCATGACTCCATGCTTGTTAGAACTTTTACCAAAGAAAGTAAACAGTTTTAGTGTAAACAGTTTTCAGTACTGTAATCTTTACATCATTTCAACAAACCACACCGTTTGAGATCAACCTCGTAACCAATGCAACATCAGCGGGAATTGAACCCATGAAACTCCCGTCTGGGTTGACATTTCATAGGAGCTTCACAAGCAACTCTTGGACCCGCTAGTCGGGATGCAGCTAATATAGATGCAATGCAGATGTCTCGACAAGATAAAACATGCAAAAATAAAATGAAGCTTGCTCTTTGAAATCAACAAATTCCTCTCCAAGAGATGACGAAGTAATCTTCACACGACTCGGGTAACTGAGTTCGATCGTTGTATCAAAGACAAAAAGCTATAGCCATGTACACTTGAAACTCTTTTTGTGATAGATTGACCTCGGTGTATGATGCTGCTGCACATGCCAACAATGGTAGCTCATCGTCAAAAGCAACTTGCATATCAGTCCATTGGGAGACCTCTAGACATGCCTCAGAAAACACATGAAACTCCGATGGAATTTGCTCAGGAGTCACCAAGATGAGACATTCCAAAACTCCTCCACTGATAACCCAATGGCCAAACGCCCCCCTTTTCATCAAACAATTGATGTATGGCGGGTTTCTACTGCCTTAGACTCAGCCATGACTGCAGAGAGCCGATACGACTAAAGAGGAAACAGTGAACTCAACACAGAAGAAGCGACTCTTCACCAACAATCAAGAAAGCACTATGTATACAAAAAACCGTCACCAAGAAGTCACTACGAACTAAAAAGAAGTCACCTGAGCTCCATAGTAATCAATCGTCAAGAAACCGTTGTAGACAATCACTATCACAGAGTAAGGCCGAACATAGAACACTAGAAGCCAGTCAACCATCCCCAGCCAGCCTAGCAGAGAACGAGCAATGAAATATGAAATGTAATGAAATCAAAATCCACTCAGTGACAGCTCGAACCGCACTCCCACCCTTTCCTTCCCTCTTCCTGCCTTCTATCGTCTTCTCTCCATGCTGCCGTTCTTCCTCAGGCCACACTCTCTTCTTTCCTGTCCCCGTCCTTCGCCTCCGTCTCCGCCTTCCCTTCTCTCACTCTTTTCTCCGACCCTCTCTCTCACTCGATCCGCCTCCTAATACACATCATCCAAACCAGCGAACTGTGATAAAAGAGAATCAAAACAGAAAACTTGGCAGTCCAGACGAATTTCGAGGGGAGGTCGGGACACTAACACTACATAGTCAAGCAATCAACAACCTTCTAGGCTCTTCTCTAACTGCAAGAAAAAACTGAATCCACGACCGATAGCAGTGTTGGGTCCAGCGAAATCAAGAAACGTGAAGAAATGCTTGCCGATAAGAAGAACAATCACTCGAGTCACCGCCAACATCACAAGCTTCAAACCATGAGATTTCCAGAACTAACTTCTTGCCGCCAACTCCACCGAAAGCGAAACAACAACAAGGAAATATCAAATGTTCAGCGAGAAAGCACTCGAGAACAACAACGAGAAAGCACATCCGATATATTGAGACTGCAGATTATTCAAGAGGCATGGAAATATTGCGAGTAAATGTTGCGGCTCTTTTGCAGGTAGACAACATTCTAATTTAGATGATCAGTTAGCGGATGAAAGCTGTTCTCCATGATCATTAGGGTGCCATGATACGCATGGACGCGGTCTAGATTTTGCTAACTTCGTCATTCTTACGTGAGTAGATACCCATCATGGTTCTGACTTCATAGCTTGGTCGATTGGCACAAACCTCTGATAGCTAAGACTTCGTGTATGAGGTATGAACTGATTATAGCTTGTCATCTCTCGCTCTGACGTTCAACTCAACATAGTACACGTTATGTAGGTTCATTGAAAACGTTCGACCTTGAAATCGAATCTTTTGTCGAATTAATCATCGAATGTGAATCTTTCTGAAGCTCTTTATACTTCTTTTTGTCTCTAGATCCAGTTTGTTAAACTTTCTACTAATAAGTGCAAGAGACTTAAACAATCGTTGGACATGTTAGGATAACCGTCTTGTCTTCCGCGAGTTTAGATTTCTAATCTGAGATTTTAGAATACATGAAGCATATTCTAGGTTTGGGTTGGATGATTTTTGGAGTTCTTTCTTAGAGCTTCTACATCTCGTTCATTTTTTAGTTATGCTCTATTACTGAGCATCAACTGAAGCTTTCGGACGAGACATAACCTTAGCTTCTAGGTGATGAACATGTCAGTTCTTTTTTATCCACCTCCTTACTATGATACCCCATAATAGTTTCAGCCTAAACTTGATTGATATCCGACAGTCATAAGCAACAACTCTATCTTTACACGAGCATATTCACCAAATCTACTCTGTTCAATCCAGCGCTTAGCTGGAAGAGAGCACTACGATATGTCGTCTCACAAAGTATCTACGTAGTGGTTCATTGAACTTGTATAGTGCTAGATTATCCAAGAACTCCCAAGCTTCACTTACTAATCTCAGAACTCTATATGTCCAACGGTACAGATATTGAGTAACGAGTTCTCCAACTCCATTTGGATTCGGTGCTGCTCGATGATCTATTATCTCAATCAAATCAAGATCGTCAGCTCTTGATAATGCTTCTAACACCGGGTGTCATTTTTGATATATTCTTGACAATGAGTTATCTTGAGAGTCACGATAAACCACTTCAAATGATTAAATCTAGTGCTCAAATTTTGATGTTGTTATATGCAAACTCCACCAAGTCCAGGTGCTCACTCTCGTCACTATGATCTTGCATGATATGTTCATTAACCCTTACTCCATTATCTGTATCGTCTTTTATGTCTGTCCATCAATTTCAGGATAATAGAAAAAACTGAATTTAAAAGTAGTTTCGAGTTTTTGAAACAAAGTCTTCTATAACTCAACCACAAACCTCTTGTCCAAGTCTGAAACAATATTTTTAGACAACCCATGATACTTAAAAACATATCGTATGAATAGTTCAGCGGCACCTCTTGAAGTCAACCTAAACCAAGAAAAGATGTGAGCTCATGAACACTCTCATGTCTCTTTTATTCGATAATGACTCGAATCTTGGTTCCGTTAGGATGAATAACCTGCACATCAATCAAACATCTTAGAAACACTACACTTTCTTGTCCAAAGAACACTTGTTTTTCTTGAGATACAGTTGATGTTCTTCTAGGCGCTCGAACACTGTTTCAACATTTGCTAGATGTTGATCTCAAGTGGATGAGAATATAATGATATCGTCTAAGTAGACGATAACACTCTCATCCAAGATCTCTGAAGGTCTCATTCATAAACTTGCAAAAAAATCAAGTGTATTGGACAATACCAAAAGAGAACAGTGTATATTCAAACAAGTCATATCTCGTCCTTACAACTGTCTTCTTTTCGTCTCTTTCTTTGATCAAGATTTGGTGATATCTAGAACGTAGATCTAACTTAGTGAAGTGTCTTCTTACGATTAACCGATCGGTGGTTTCATGAGAGGAAGAGAGTACTTGTTCTTGACAGTAACCTTATTAAGTGCATGGTAGTCTGCATAGATGCGAATACCACCATTTGTCTTGATCGCGAACAACACTAGGATAGTATAAGACGATATATTGAGTCATAAGATATCCTCAACTACTTACTTTTTCAACTAAATCTTCAGCTTTGTTAGTTCATCAAATGAAATTCGTCTTGATGACATTACAATGGGTGTAGCTCCAAGAACCATATCAATATCATGATCAAAGCTCTTCGTGGAGGAAGTCTTGTTGTCAATTGATCCGGCATTATGTGAAAATATCTCTCAATAAGTACTTGCATATCAAGACGTATGAGAAGAGCAGCAACACGGTCATCCATCTCCATTTTGGATTTAGACATCACTGCAATCTAAGCTTCATCAATCGACTTGATCTGCTTTTCAAATTATTTGGCGGTGTAAATATGAAATGTCACCTTGACTCATTGGAACCTACGAGCAGCATGGTTTGACTCCTTGGTTCTCTCTTTGACAATCAATGCATGTGATTGATCCAAGTCTCATCGATCCATGACTATGATATTTTCTTCTAGTACGTCTAGCTTTGCCCTAGTCTCTTATAACCAAGACTAAGACAAGATACCATCCATTGTGTTATCCAAGTTCATAACTAGAAATTAATATTTCCTAGTTACCCCTCCAACGATAACAAGAACACTCATGAGTTTTTTTATAACTTTATAAACAATGGACTCATAATCTTAGTTCTAGTTACTATTAATTTCTCATCCAAGACGTTCACATCCACTACAATATCAATGAGCAAACAACACTGTTTGTTTCTAACTTTCACTTCAATCCACGATAGAAAATCTTCATGTTCTATCAAATGCTCATTGACACATACCTTTGTTGCAATAGTTGTCTAAACAGGTTCTTCAACACTAGTTGTCTCTTCAGTTGTCAAACCACGAATGGTGCTCATTATTTAACATTGAGAACACTCACGAGTAATATGATCATCATATTCGCATCGAAAATAGATGAGCGTCCTTGAAGATGTAGCACTGCTAGCTCCACTGCTCCTAACACCCAAAGCCGAAGCTTGGTTTGATCTGGATGCATAAGATCTAGTAGATCGTGTCTGAGTAGGACTATGAGTAACTCCTTGTTGCTAAGATCCGCGAGGAAACCTTCTTCTTGATGCATCAAATCTTTGACCGCCACGTCCTCTTCCAGCCACACTCTAAGAGGACGTTGTTTGTCCTTGAAGATTACGCCAAAGTCTTCTACTAAGCTCCTCATCACTTGTTCCAAGCTGAAATTTGGAAGGCTACACGATATAGTTACGTTCTTTGTTCTCTGGTGTTCTTCGCAGCTTCCAGATATGCAAACAAGTCTTGCATGTCCTCGGACTTGTGAAACATAACTCAACTACGAAACACACTTACATAGAAACCTTGCAGACTTTTCTTCAAGTGAAACAACAGATCTGTGCGATCCATCATGTGCAAACGAATAACCAACTCAGAAAACCGTTGGAGATACTGTTTGATATTTCTTATCCGTATCAAATGAATGAGCTCTAGCTAAAATTGGGTAGCTTCATCAACTGGTATCAAATGTCGTTGGAACTCATCTTTCAGCTTCGATCAAGTGGACATAAGAGTTGTCCCATTCAAACTACTCATCTACTATTGACGTCCATACCATTCTTTACTTCTCTCTAGTCTACTAACAGGCGTTGCTTGTTGAACCCACATGATTTTCTGCTTATGTCTTTCCTTGGGTGAACTACCTTCTGTAATATTATCTTGCGTCTTTCTTGACAAACCTTCGTTCCTATCTGCTTGAGCAACATCAGTCACCTAGCAGGACTAACTTGAACTTGTTCGGTTTGCAAGACATGAACCTCTACTTCTTTCTCAAGTATTACTTTTCTTTGAGCTTAAGCATCTTGTTCTCATATTTCACTTGTTGAAGTGGACTTTCCAACTTCTTCAGTAATGTCTTCATCTCGTCCATCTTGATCGACACGGCTTCCATTATCAATGATGTTCAGCAAAGATTAATCTTGAACCTGCTCTGATATCAGTTGAAACGTTCGATCGCAGATCTCAAAATAGAATCTTTTGTTTGTAACTACTTAGTCACACGAACGTGAACCTCCCTGAAGAACTTTATACTTCTTTTTGTCTCCATATCCAGTTCTTTCAACTTTTTGCTAGTAAGCACAAGAGACTTAAACAATTGTTTGACATGTTAGGATAACCGAGTAGTCTTTCGCGAGTTTAGATTTCTAATCTGAGATTTTAGAACACATGGAGAACGATTTTGAGGTTGAGTTAGACGATTTTTGGATAGTGCTTCCGCTATTGGTGATCAAGTCAGAATGCAATGATCCACGAGAAGCAGATATGACTATTCTAGTCTACACTTGTGAATAAAAAAATAAAGTAATTACACAAAAACAGAGTAAGTACCATACAAGGCGTTTCTAATTCAACTTTGACATACAATCCAAGTTTTCTTATCATAAAATAGATGAAATCACGAACTCATATACATTACATAACATAAGTTTGCAACAATGTCAAGAAAGACAGAAAATCTTCTCGATTCTAAACTAATAGGTGAGAATTTCAATTCAGAACTAACATTCCTCTAAAAATTTGTTTTCATTCCGAACACGCTGATTTCTCACTTAATAGATTAATTATTAGATTAACTAGCTAATCAACACTAAAACTCCTCTCATATCATTAACTCACCCTAATGCATCAACATGTAATCAGTGTGTTTTATGGTCTCTATCCCCCAGTCAACACATCTCCCTCTCTGTTTCCAGTAACTATAGTCTGTTCCCCACCCCCACTTCTCTTCCCGTACTGCAAAAAAGAAAGCACCTTCTAGTGTTCTCGACCTCAGTTATCTAGTCTTTGCAGTGACCTTGTAGCCCCCAAGTGGTTTCTGGTTAATCACTGCTAATGCATACAGGGTTAACAGCAAGCGGTGTTCCATTCATCATCACTGAACTTAGTTGTACTTTCTAGCTGCCACTGACCGCGGCGGTATTGTCTGTTCATGTGTATCCTCACAAGCATCAGACGTAAATTAAGTTCACCTTAGCTAGGAGAAAACTGTCGTATCGGGACACAGTTACTGACAGCACTTCTAGAATGGTCACATGACTTTGACTTTTGAACCATTTCGATTTAGCTAGTCAGTTGGCAGTCCATCCAACAGGCAACGCATCTGGAAAGCCTGCTATATAACTCCGCGAGAGAATTATTAATTCATTCACCAGCGCTGAGGCAAACTGTGGGACAACTAGCTCCCGCACACGACCTCGAGTGCTGTACGATTGATAGACTAGAAGGGGATTCCTCCCAGTTTCAATCCCATACGGAGCTTCCCTATGCTCACGTATCGAGCTCAGAGCGTAAGAAACATTGCGCCTTCAGTTCTTTACGTATCGCAAATGTACTAGCGGACTAGTATCTCACTCTCGGACGAACCACTCAGCAGCAGTAGCAATTGCTTATTGCTCGGGATCCTGACTCGAGAAAGGAGCTGATCAGTCGACGCAATTGCAAGTACGCTACATTTGGATCTGTCCTGCCGCTGTAGTTGTTTGCTGTATGCTGTATGTGGTCTAGCGATTCAGCTCTCTTCGCATGCCTTCTCTTCTTCTCTTGATAAGTTCTCAGGCTCGTCATGATCAGTTGCTCTTTCAAATCCTTCCGTCATGATCACTCGCACCGTCTCTGCATGATAATATAAACTGACAAGGAACAATATTTGGTTGCCCGCAGATTTGGGGAATTGGACGGAAAGCAAGGGTGACTGACGTACAAATTGAGCTGCATCATGCAGATGGCTGATGCACGTGTGAAAGCTTTGGCTATACTATGCCTCGTGGCAATGTGCTTAACAGTGACAGACGCTCAAGTTCCTCCCAGAGGTTTAAGAAATAATTTCTATGCAACTTCGTGCCCAAATGCGGAGAACCTCATTAGAAACGTCGTAGCGCAAGCGTTTGCTGCTGATCCCACCATCCCTGCCGGTCTCATCCGGATGTTTTTCCATGACTGTTTCGTAAGAGTAAGTGGTCCTCCTGTAGACTCTCAGCTCCTTCCATCTCGTTATAACAAGATAAGATAGTCCTTTGAGAACTGAGAAATGTTATGCGTACGTTGGATGTGTTCAAGCTCACATGTACATTCTCGGACGTTTGCAGGGTTGTGATGCCTCCGTACTTCTGGACAACCCGGATTCCGAAAAGTTGGGTGCACCTAATGCCAACTCTCTGCGAGGATTTGAAGTTTTGGATGCGGCGAAAGCAGCAGTGGAAGCAGTCTGCCCTGGAGTAGTCTCTTGCGCCGATGTTATCGCCTACGCTGCCAGGGACGCTATGGAATTGGTACGAGGGCAGCTTTGGACCAGTACTGGCGTGATTCGCTCGCATGTCTAATCCTCCTGCTAATCTAATATCTTATATGTGCAGTATATTCCACTTGACAATGTACTCATGATCAAAGTTTAACGTTTCCGTCAGGCCGGAAAGCTGAAAGTGACCAACTGGTCCGGAGGACGAAGAGACGGGTCGGTTTCCGTGTCTGCTGAAACTCTGACTGAGCTGCCTGCTCCTTTCGCCAACTTCACAACTTTGCAGAAGGCGTTTCAGAAGAAGGGGCTCGACCAGAACGATCTGGTTATTCTTTCAGGTACATCGATTCATGTTACCCGTCATCAGCTCGAGCTCGTTCTTTTACCCAGCAAGTACTCAGTTTGAAACAAAATCTGGATGGTTGGACATGTGAATCTGACTAGCGACATTGTTCGCCACAGGTGCACACAGCATCGGTACTGCTAGGTGCGGAATCGTTCTTCAGCGCTTGTACAACTTCAAGGGTACCGGTCAAGCCGACCCCGCCATTAACCCAAGCTACCTCCAGACCCTAAGGAGGCTGTGCCCATCGAATGCTCCCGGTAACAAGATCAACATGGAGATGAAGACCCCCACCGTGCTCGACGCGAACTACTTCGTGGATGTCAATGGAGGACGAGGTCTGTTCGAGTCCGATGACACTCTGAGGACTAGCCCACTCGCAAGAGCTCTCGTGAGCATCTACAGAGTTCCGCAGGTCTTCAGTCCTTCGTTTGTGAACTCCATGAGGAAGATGGGCAACATCGGCGTCCTCACCGGCACGAACGGGAAGATCCGCACCAAGTGCAACATTGCCTAGACTGCTAGGAGTTGCCAACATATTATTACTTAGTTGAAACCTGACAATACAGTAGACTTTAGTTGGTCCATGCCATTGCCTTACGAGTGATAGCCGCCGTCCTGGAGGCCCGGCACTTGTCCTAATCAACGGAATCTCAGAGGTGAGCCTCTGTACTCATCTCAACTTTGATGTGAATGTTGGCAAAATAATGTACTGTAGGACCTCATGTGATCCATCAGGATGAGGTATTTAGAGTTAAGACAGTGCTTAACATGACAGTGTAAATTGTTCGGACAGTTCCTTCCTATTCCTATTAGCGGATGAGATCTGTTCGAGTGCATTGTTTGCTGCTCAGAAATAAAGATCACAATTATATCATCCTCATATAAATTGAAGAGTTTCTCGCTAGAGCTTTTTAGAGGAGTGTCATTATTGGCCTTCTTTGCTGTTGTTTATGCTCAAAAGTACTTTCTAATTGAGAAGATCATGTAAATGGTAAATGTTATTACCTTTCCCTTCGATTCTTCTCTGACTTTTCTCTTAAGAGGACTGTAGGCTAAACCAATTGGGCCACGGATGTTCATGATTGTCATTTACTATACTCGGTATAGTAAATGACAATGTCTATAGTAATTGACACTGTAAGAAGTTCTAAGGATTGTCAAACCTTTGCACGCCCAAATAATTAGTTCTCTGAAAGGTATATGTAAATATCGTCTTATACTTGGAGTGGTATAACTCCAAGTATAATAGTTGTATAAGAGTTGTTTGGTTCCAGCCTGTAACATTATTACTTGTAAAGTTCTGTACGAAGAGCTTTGGATATTTTTGACAGGAAGCTGTATTGCCGACGAAAGAGGAGGTTACAACAGGGGAGTAGAAACCCTCTTTCCTGAAATTCCTTTGCTGAAACCCTCTACGTATAGTACACACTACGGTAGTCAATAGCCACATTCGGTCCGATTTCTTGTCAAGCAATTCTCTTGTTTCTCACAGAGAGAAACGGGAATCACCACACTGATAGATACATCGAGTGAGATAAACTCAGATTTCTACTTGTCTCGCAGATCATAGGCATACTCCCATCGATTCTTGTATCTATCATCGAGTGAGATAAACTCAGATTTCTACTGGTCTCGCAGATCATAGGCCGGATACTCCCATCGATTCATTGTGAACAAGGTATAGTTCACGACAGAGCACTTCTGTGTGCACTTGGATATATATATATATATAGCATTAACCGAATCACAGTTAGGGTTTCCGAAGATATTTTAGTTTTAGTTGCATGGAACCGAGACACAGAAAGAGACGAGATCCACTGAAAAGTGGGAAGTGTCGAGAAAATTAGACGGGTCGAGAGCGAGACAAGGAGTGAGATACGTAAAGGTTCAGGGGTGTCACTGGAGAGAGTGGTTAGAAAAGGATGTGCGAGAGACGCTGTGGAGTCTTGAGGCTGGAAGAAAGAATCTCTGGAGAAGGGTGTTGACGGTGATTGAACTGAATGATCTTTCCTCTCGTTTTATCGTGTCCTGAGATCGCTTAATAACGGCAGATATCGATAAGTTCCACCGCAAGCGATTTGGATGGTTCAGTCTCATTCAGTTCGTAATCTTTTAGATCGTAAATGTATTAAATTTCCCGTCGTTAGGTGCTTTCAGTCTCTGGGATCTAACCGACAAGTATGAGCTTTTAACGATAAGCGAGTGCTATTGCTTTATGCTCTCGTGCATTATAGTATCCTTACTATACTGTTTCCTGCATTCGTTATGTGTATATGCTCGTCGTGCCTGATATTTCAAGCGTGGCTCGATGACACTGTGAAGTAGCCTCAGGAAAAAGCCAAAAATGGTGAAATTCCCTCTTCCTAGTGCTTTATCGAGCGTAAAAACTTTATACATGAACGAATGTTCAATTTACAAATCGTTGATACAAGAATGTTTAGGAATGCTTTACGCTAGCAGAATATTGGCCCCTGCCCCGCGTGCGTGTTGAATGTACCTGAAGGCTCTCAGGCGTCGTTAATATTAAAACACACGCGTGAAGATGTAAGATCACTCACCAAGAAACACGAACAAGGATAAGATGCAAGTTCAGTAAGGAACTTTCTGTACCATACTAGTGTTTGTTGAAGGATAATATAAGTTAACGTTCTTTCTCCTTTGACTATGACCTCTCAGTTTCTTTCTTCCTCTTCAGTATCTGTTCCGTAACTCCCTCTAGTGTAACTGTGTTGTAACTCCTTTCTTGTAATACCTCTTTGTAACTCCTTGTTCCCCGTTCCTTCTCTGAGGCATCTCCAATGAACTCTACTCTGGAGATGATGACAGGTCTATTGTCTGATCCCTGTGCGCAGCTTCAGCTGTGAGTGAGCTCCTGCTAACTCTCGTCTTATTCAACATGGTATCAGAGCAAGGCAGCGAGAAGCAAGAGAGAGAGAATTTTTGCAAGGGGGTTTGACAAGAGGAACGGAAGGTTCCATCTAAGGAAAAGAGAATATGAGTGACGATGCAGAAGTGCTCTTGACTGTGTGAGAAAAAAGAGAATGTGGGCAGTGTGAGTGATCAATTTTTTTCATTTTTTAGACTATTTTACAGTTCTAGAGAGTTTGAAACTAGATTTTGAGGGGTTTCTTGAAGTTTTTTGACGATTTCAAGGGTACCCACCTATGGTGTCTTGTCAGGAAGGGTCAAATTAAGTAGGATATGGTGAAAAGTCATGATGAAAAGTTATCGAAACTCACCTTTGACCAGCGTTTTGAGGGGGTTAGAGATGTTTCTGCGAATTCTGAGGACACTTTATCGATACAAAAAAGCTCCATCTTTTTGGAATACCTTTCCAATGAAATTGAGATTTTGGAATACCTTTTCAACAAATTTTTGATTCTGACCTCCTTTTGACACTGTCAAAAACTGTCAGAAACCTCTGTCGAACTTTAACCGTCGATTTGAAGGCCTTAGAGATCTTTTTTGAGAAAACTAAAATTTTCAGAGGTCAACCCCTATCCCACACCTCTTGCACATAGAGGTCCTCCTTTCACTTTGCCAACACGCATACCAAGTTTCATTTCATTTGGAGACTGTTTGGTTAGATCAGGTTCGTGACAGTGCACAATGGCGTCAGTTACCATAACTGAGAACTTACTTTCTGATTCTCATAAGTTGAATACTTCAAACTACCTTATTTGGAGAGCTAGGGTACAGGCCATACTTGCTGGATATGACTTGTGAAAGTTTGTTACTGGTTTACAAGAGAGACCCATTGTTGCTGAAGAAGCTATCGTTTGGGACAGACGTGATCAGTTAGCACTTTAGCATGGGATACCTTTACCAGGAAACATGAAGTGACGAAAGAGGGGAAGTTGAGAGTTCTTAAGGGTAAGCTCTTAACCTTGCAGATGCAAGAGGGTAAGAGCATTGAGAATCATTTTATGACCCTCAAATCTCTCTTACAGGACATCAAAACCTTAGGAGGAAGAGTTGAGAGTTCAAAAGCTATTCATTCGTTTCTTGAAAGTCTCCCTTCTGCTTATGAGGTATTTGTGAAGGCTATGGAGGTACGTCCTGGAAAGATTGAGATGGACGAACTGGAGAGTTTGGTGCTACAAGAAGAAATCAACATCGAACAGAAGAACATAAGAAAAGCAGCAAGTGACGAATCTGTTTTGCTGCACATCAACAAACAGAGAAGAAACTTTCGAGAGAAGAAGAAACCATTTCCTCTCAACAAAAGGTAGAATAGCAGTGCTAGTGCTGGATCAGGCAACCAAGGAGGAGGCTCTTCCGCACATGCACAAGGTGACAAGAAGCGCAAGAATGAAACCTGTTACTACTATGATAAATCATGCCACTTTGCTCGTGAGTGCAGATTGAAGGCAAGACACGAAGGTACTGATAAGGGCAAAAACAGAGCAAATCTTGCTCAGGCTAAGTCTCCAAGAGAAGGTAATGAGCAGCTGTTTTTTATTGCTATGTACACTAGTAAGTTAGATCATCCATGGTGGATAGATTCTGGAGCATCTAACCATATCTCTTCCATTCGAGAGTGGTTCCACAACTTTCAGGAGATCACCAGTGGACCAACAGTTGGGCTAGGAGATGGTGAGAGATACGAAGTTAAGGGACAAGGTGATATTCACCTCCAACTACCTACTGGAGCAGTATTTCGAGTTGAGGGAGTTTGGTACATACCTGATGTGGTGCATAACTTGCTCAGTGTTGGGAGGTTAGTCCAAGCTGGTTTTTACATCAACTTCAACAACAAAGTATGCAACATACAAGACAATCAAGGTGTAGCAGCAAGAGGCAATGTGGTAGGTCATTATATGAGCTTGAAGCTACTTCCTTACCTGAAGTTTTGCTTGTTGCTAATGTACAAGAGAAGACGGATTTGTGGCACAGAAGGCTAGGTCACATGAGTTCAGATAGAATGAACTTGTTGTACAAGTTCAACCTAGTTGAAGGAGTCCAGAAATTCGATTCTTTGCACAAGCCATGTGAGATCTGCTTGAAGAGAAAATAGGTTCAGAGGAAATTCCCTTCAGCAGCAGAAGGGCTACAACTCCACTAGATTTATTGCATATAGATCTAGCAAGACCCATTGATCCTCCATCATGAAGTAGAGCTGAATATTACTTCTTGATAGTTGATGATTACTCACGAAAAATGTGGGTAAGGTTTCTCAGAAACAAGAATGAAGCTTCAACACACATGAAAGACTTCATAACTGAAGTTGAGCTTCAGACTAGCAGAAAAATCCAAAAAAATCAGGAGTGACAGAGGAGGAGAGTTTCTGTCCAAAGCCGCTGAGACTTTCTACAAGTCCAAAGGCATCACATGACAACTAAATGCACCTTATACTCCACAACAAATCGGAGTGGTGGAGAGGAAGAACAGAGTGGTTGCTGAAGTAACCAGATGTTTACTCAAGGATGGAGGACTACCTAGGAAGCTGTGGACTGAAGCAGTTAACACTACAGTTTACCTTCTCAACCTGAGTCCAACAAAGGTGGTGGAAGGTATGAGCCCTGAAGAGGCCTTCACAGGTTTAAAACCTGATATCTCAAATCTTCGAGTTTTTGGGTGTAAGACCTATGTACTTGTGCCTAGAGAGTTGAGGAGGAAGTTAGACACCTGCTCTAAAGTTTGCACTTTCATAGGCTACTCTGAACAAACAAAGGGATACAGACTACTTGACAGCAAAGAAAAGATTGTCATTAGTAGGGATGTTTTTTTGATGAGACAAATCATACTGCTCATCTTGAGGTAGAGAAGAAGGAGACTACCACTACCTCCAATGGTACTAGTCTAGCTTTCAGATTTCGTCTTTCTGATTTATTACAAGATAGTCAGTCTAATGAGAATGTACCAGAAGCTGTTAGAGGGGTGTAGATGTTGATGTTGCTCAAACAGAACATATAGTGCACTCACCTGAGTTGATAGTAGATCTTCCCACACAAGTTACAGTTCCAACTTCAATACTTGAACAAGTGCTTCAACCACTTCCGAATCAAGTAAAAAGATCTACTCGAATCAGGAGGCTACCTGCTCGACTTGCTGAGATGTGGTTAGCAGAGACGATTGAGAACAAAGAACCACTGAAGTTCGAAGGTGCTATGAAGTCTGAGAAGTGGACAAAGGCAATGAAGGAGGAGTTTACTGCATTGCAGAAAAGCGATACTTGGTTCTTGACAACTCTTCCTGAAGGGAAAAAGTTGATTGGAACCAAATGGGTGTACAAAACGAAGTACCATGCTGATGATACAGTTCAGAGGTATAAGACTCGACTTGTAGCCAAGGGCTATCTACAGTAGCAAGGAGAGGACTATGGTGAGACGTTTACTCCTGTAGCGAAGATGAGTTTAATTAGGCTGCTAATAGCATATTCTATGCTTCATAACTGGAAAGTATGGCAACTAGATGTGAAGAATGCTTTTCTGAATGATAAGATACCAGAGGAATATAGCAGCCACAAGGTTTTCAGGTTATTGGAAAAGAACAGTTAGTATACAAACTTCATAAAGCCTTGTATGGCCATAAGCAAGCTCCTAGAGCTTGGTTTACTAGGATAGACAGTTTCTTAAGGAAGAAGGGGTTCTCTTCTACAAAGGGAGATCCTAATCTATATATCCTAGTTACAGCAAAAGGGAGAGTAGCGTTGCTGTTGTATGTGGATGATGTAATCCTTTCAGGCAGCGATGAAGAGGCTATCCCTTTAGTGAAATTACAATTATCTACAGAGTTCGAGATGACTGACCTGGGCAGACTTACCTACTGTCTTGGAGTTCATTTAGTCAAAGATGGAGAAGATCTGTACCTTGTACATGATAAGTACATCAACGATACATTGAGGGAGTATCAGATGCAGGATTGCAAGTCAGTGCCTACTCCAATGCTACTTTCGAAAGATTGGTCTACTCAGCATGGATTTGACGAAGCGGTTGATAAAATGAGTACAAGAGACTAGTTAGAAAGCTGATTTACTTGGTTGTAACGACCAGACCAGATCTAGCTTACGCTGTAAGCAAGCTTGATCAGGAGATGGAGGACCCAAGAGTTTCATATTTGAAGGCAACGAAACGAGTATTCAGATATCTGAAATGTACTGCGTTTCATGGATTGAAGTTTACTTCAATTACTCCTAAAGTTCTAACAGGCTTTACGGATGCACCGGAAATCAAGATCTGGTTATGCCTTCTTGCTTGCAGGTGCAGCTGTTACTTGACAAAGTAAGAAACAGAAGGTTTCTTCTTTGTCATCCACAAAAGCTGAATATCGTGGACTGTGTAATGCAGTTCAAGAAGTCGTGTGGATAAGATGGATGCTGGAAGATCTGGGAGAGGTTCAAAGAGAACCAACTATCATTTTCACTGATAACATGAGTAGCATTGCTCTTGTCAGAAATTCAGTCCATCATGCGAGGACAAAGCACATTGAGATGCAGGTCCATTTTATCGTGAGAAAATTCAAAGTGGAGAGATATGTGCCACTTGGGTACATACTGATGACCAACTAGCAGATATATTCACTAAATCATTGTCTAAACCTCAGTTTGATAAACTAAGAAATGACCTTGGTATATGTGAACTGCCCGTGATCTTACGAGGGGGTGTTGAAGGATAATATAAATTCACGTTCTTTCTCTTTTGACTATGATCTTTTATTGACTATGATCTCTCAGTTCCTTTCTCCCTCTTCAGTATCTGTTCCGTAACTCCCTCTAGTGTAACTGTGTTGTAATTCCTTTCTTGTAATACCTCCTTGTAACTCCTTGTTCCCCGTTCCTTCTCTGAGACACCCCCAATGACCTCTACTCTGGAGATGATGACAGGTCTATTGTCTGCATCCCTGTACGCAGCTTCAGCTGGGAGTGAGCTCCTGCTAACTCTCTTCTTATTCAACAGTGTTTGCTGCGAATTATCTTACTACAAGATCTAAAGTGCCATTATAAATCAAGAAGGTATTACGAAGTCTCCGTTTCTTTCCTTTAATAACTTTCTAAATCTCTGCAACGTTGATGAATAGATGTGGAAGAAAGAAAATGTAACAGTTGCTCCGAGGAGTACACTGCGCAAGAAAGCATTGGAACAGAGTATATCGTATATATGACCAGTTTAGAACTAATTCACTGCGGACTTCGATCTGGTTAAGAACCTGTCCTTAAAAAGTAAAGTCCTCGTTGAAGGTAAATCCAACTTCAAATTAAAACCTGTCAACGCGCATTTCCTTGCTTCGTTGTTAAAATGGTCAGCGTGTAAATGATCCGGATCCCCATTACGGCGTCCATAATTTGGTGTGGCTTTAGGACTGAGCTTAAAGTTGCCAGATGAGACAAGATGGTGGTTTTATTTTATTTTTGTCAACTGGTGCCAACTTGTGCAGATTCCACGGTTGCTAATCCTCCACCCAGACCGCCAGAGGTGTCCTGTCGCGGAAGGATTGATCTGAACTGCAGAGTGACAGTGAGAGAGAGCGAACATATTCTATGATCTCATACCCTCAAAAAACGATAGTCCCGCACGTTCATAATTAATGAGATTCCACGTCCCGGGTGAAACAACCGACGCACACAACCATATGCATAGTAACATAAACTACTCATGAACGTAACTTTAGAGAGGCGTAAATAGCACCGGGTGGCACAAGTTCAGACACCCTAAGCTTTGGTCCACAATAGATCAGACCACCAGTTCAAAATTATGGAAGACATTTGCTCAAGACTAATGTTTGTACGGGATACTGGATGAGTAGCTCTAGTAGAGTTAATCTTCGTGAATCATTCATACATGTATACAACGAGATAGTCTACACTCCGCACCAGAAGTTCTACGGGCTTCTGTGTACAACGCAAGCTCCAGACTCGGCTTCAGGTAATGATGAGACCAGGATACGTCTCATTTTATTTCGACCCTTCTATTCAGTTAGAAATCTTTAGGTAAATGATGAAAGCCCACAAATGCAAGCCTCTCAAACCCCGAACTAGCCTAAGAGTTCCTAGCAAGGAGTCTTCGATTTCGGTGGAAGCTCAGGGCTTCTGTGGTGCTCCTCCGAACTTGTTGTTTGTCAAATCGAGTGTAATGAGAGATCCCATATCGTTGATACACGATGGGTAGGAATCCAGAAGGTTATTTCTCAAAACGAGGGTGTTGAGCATGCTCAGCTTACAGAGCTCCTGAGGGATGGGTCCGATGAGGTTGCACCCGTCAATGACCATCGTCTGAAGGTTAGAAAGGCCTCCCAAGGTGGTCGGGAGGCGGCCGTTGAGGCCAATGTTGGTCATGTTGACAGATTCAAGAGCGCCCAAATCTCCCAAGCCGGAGCAGATGACGTACGGTTGTCCAGCAGGAGGGGCCGTTGGAATGTCCGTCTGCGTAATGGCGAGACCGATCACTCGACCAGCGCCGTTGCATGTGACTCCCGCCCACTGGCAACAGTTGCTTCCTTCCTGCCATGTAGCGAAAGCGTTTCCGACTTGCCAAAGCTCACGTGAGAAGTACAACAAGGCACTGCTGTCTGTGGCGCTGCAAGTCTGGGCATATGTGGCCTCAGCAGCTACTGACAGGGCAAGGATTAGTGTCCAGAATCGAGCGTAACTCATTTTGCAGCAGCAACTTGAGCAGAAGAGCTAAGATCGGCGCTTGATGAGTAAGTTGAACTGCAGATACCAAAACAGCGAGGAGAAACAGTCGTAAGAGTTTCAGATACAGATATCACACTTTCTCGTTACTTACATAACGTGCCTTCACAGTCTCGACGACCAAACGATGTTCCAACGTTAACAGGCGGAAGGATGATCGAACAACATTTACGACGTTACCAGGCTTCCGATAGCGTCGCTATGAACTCTTACACATCAAGTCGACAAAGTCTGTCAGCACACAGACATATCTAAAGACGCTGGCCGCAGCCAGGATACGCATTTCCATATTCCCACAATGAGCTCCTCCCCCAGACGTAGGTCCACTCTCACTCACGCTGGGAGTCTAATTACTTTTTATAACGAGGATCCTTACGGAGCGACTCACCTTGCTTGGGGAGAAGTCGAGCAGCCCCGCCGAGGGGATTATCACACCCGAACTCTCTGATCGCCCACAACCGAACTCTCTGCCGGGTGATCAGAGAAGTTCGAGGAAAGCAAGTTGAACTTGCGCAGTTCGAGAAGTGTTCGAGAAGCGAGTTTGAGAAGTGTGCGACTTCCAGATTGCAGCGGAAAGCTTTGGAGGTTGAAGCATTTGTATGGCGAGCAAAAAGGGTGGGTGTACGTATAAGCAGCGTAGTAATCAAGAGGAAAACATTGAGACTTTTACGGAGCCCAACTAGTCAGTTATCTGTTTACAGCCTGCCTGCAGGGCCCTGGCCCACTGCACGCATCACTATGTCTTGTTAAGGTCACTTTAGGAAACACCTTGCGACACACACCGACTGATTCAAGTTCGGTAATTCCTGTTGAGGCTCCTGGAATAGCATGCGAATAGTGAGCAGCGAATGGCTTCCAATCGCCCGATCCAAGCCGGCGGTTTTGTTGCACGAAACAATCCAAATCTAGGACTCTATCGGCTGACGGAATTTGGCACGGTGGACTCCCTAGGTGATGAGGTCATTTGATAGCAGGCTTGCTTCTCCGGAATCCTAGATGCTGTGTAGGTGGCGACTGCATCCGACGTTCAGAAAGCCAGAGGTGCCAATCCAGGGCTGATCATGGACTTTGATATTCTGGATAGTGCGCCGACTCCGCCAAGCAGGTTTGGGCACACTGCACACATTTTGTCAGGATTAGGAGAAGCGGCGCAGATGATAGAGTATCTTTAGTTAACTACATTCCAGCTTACAGGACAGCTTCAGTTCCAGCGGTCAATGTCCAACGCATGTTATACTGCACACATGAGTTCAGCGCCAGGATGCCTTCGTGAGCTAAAACCAGCATAGACACCAAATCCAAATTGACATGTGCGTCCACGTGCACTACCCAGTAATCGTTAATTAACCACTACATCGTACGAGAACGCGTGCACTACCTTAAGGTTGTAAACTCAGCTGAGTATGAGAACTAATTAACACATGGATTACAGTTCTTTAGTTTTTTTGGATCTGTTCTCTGGCACGCAGATTTGTATTTTACCATTGCCTTTTGACTCTAAGCGTCTCACGAGCACGATTTAATATCCATACCATACCGAAACTCCTGAAAAATACAGTCGTGCTCTCTATTAGTGTTTACAGTTGGTTCCTGCATTTCAACGATATTTTTGTTATATATACAGTTGTGCATGTGTGGAAAGAGTGGAAATAACGTCACGAGCTTTATCATTTCTTGTGATATTCACCTAACCCATACCCTTCCTCTCGGAAGGGTCAGGTCATAAATTAAAGTTAAAAAATGAAGTATGTTTTCACCGGAGACCAACCTCACGTCTATATACAAAGACTGTGATTTGTAAACGTACTCAACTTATGGGTTTGATATTGAATCTAGGGCCATGTGTGCTCAAGTTAGAGTTTAGTTAACTTTAGCATTCTATATTTAATAGTGTGAATTTATTATACTAAATTTAATAAAATATATCTCTTGTGTAAAATGGTTTCTCTAGACATCTCATTGAACATTGATCTATATGTATTTTTCTCTCAATCATTGTATTTTTCACTCATGAGAGCTATGATAAATCACTTCAAATGGTTTAAATCTAGTGCTTAAATGTTTAGTATTGTTATATGCAAACTCTACCAAGTCCAAGTGCTCACTCTTTTCACTATGATCTCGCATGATATAGTTCATTAATCTTTATTTCACTATCTGTATCGAATTTTATGTGTGTCTATCAGGATGATAAGAAGAATTGAATTTAAAAGTAGTTCTGAGTCTTCGAAACAAACCCTTCTGTAACTCAACCACAAACCTCTTGTCCAAGTTTGAAACAATGTCTTTAAACATCTCATGATACTTAAAATCCTATGAATAGTTCAGCGGCACCTCTTGGAGTCAATACTTCTCTACACAAGATAAGGTGAGCTTGCTTGCTAAACAATCTATGACAACTAACACAATAAACCACTAGATGCTTTCTTTGCATCAACATTCTTCCAATGATCTTTGAGAAACATCTGTATGAACTTCAAAAGGTTCTCTTATCTTTAGAAGAGCTAGCTTGGGCATTTTTGTTAGTGTTTATTTCAACTCTTGGAACGCTCTCTTTCAGCTGATGTGTTCCAAATAATCTTCGAAACGTGTCTTACGAATAAGCCAAACAAAGATGAGGCTTTATGTGCAAATTGATAAACAATGCGACAAAAGTATGTAGCTAAACCAAGAAAAGATCTGAGCTCATGCACACTCTTCGATCTCTTTCATTTGATAATGATCCAAATTTTGATTCTGTTAGGATGAATATCTTGCACATCAATCAAACATACTAGAAACACTACACTTCCTTGTCCAAAAGAACACTTGTTTTTCTTGAGATACAGTTGGTGTTCTTCTAAGCGCTTGAATACTCTTTCAACATCTGCTAGATGTTGATCTCAAGTGGATGAGAAGATAATGAAGTACACGATAACACTCTCATCCAAGACATCTCTAAAGATCTCATTCATAAATTTACAAAAAGTATGAGGTGTATTGGACAATCCAAAAGATAATATTGTATATTCAAACAAGCCATATCTCATCCTTACAATTGCCTTCTCTTCATTTCTTTCTTTGATCAGGATTTGGTGATATCTAGAACGTAGATCTAACCTAATGAAGTATCTTCTTATGACCAATCGATCGATGATTTCATCCATGAGAGAAAAATGGTACTTGTTCTTGACAATAACCTTATTAAGTGCACGGTAGTCTGCACACATGCGAATATCATCATCTTTCTTGATCACGAACAACACTTGGGTAACAAGACGATATATTGGATCATAAGATACCTTAATTACCAACTCTTTAGATAAGTCTTTGTTAACTCATCAAACGACATTCGTCTTGATGACATTACAATGGGTGTAGCTCAAGGAACTAGACCAATAACATGATCCAAAGCTCTTCGTGGAGGAAACTGTCCTGTTGACAACTGATTCGACATTATGTGAAAATATCTCTCAATCAGTACTTCCATATCAAGATGTATGGGAAGAGCAGCAACACGATCTTTCTCATCCGTCTCCACCTTGGATTTAGACATCACGACAATCCAAGCTTCATCAACCGACTTGATCTTTTTCTAAATTGTCTAGCGATGCAAATATGAAACGTCATCTTGGTTCATTGGAACCTACTAGCAGCATGGTTTGGCTCATTGGGTCTCTTTTTGATAATCAATGCATGTTGTTGATCCAAGTCCCATCGATCCATGACTATGATTCTCTTCTAGTACGTCTATCTTTGCTCTAGTCTCTTGTAACCAAGACCAGGACAAGATACCATCCATTTTGTTACCCAAGTTTATAACTAGAAATTCATGCTTCTAGTTACCCCTCCAACGATAACAAGAACACTCATGAGCTTTTTTGTAACCGTTGTGTTATCTTGCACAAACCTTATCAATAATGGGCTCGTAATCTTGCAACACCGTTGGTTTCTAACTTTCACTTCAATCCATGATAGAAAATATCCATGTTCTATCAAATGCTCGTCGACACATATCTCTATTGCAGTAGTCATCTAAACAGGTTCTTCAACATTGGTTGTCTTTTCAGTTGTCAAACCACTAACGATGCTCGTTGTTGACAAGTTGAAGACACTCACGAGTAATGTGACCTTCACATTCGCATCAAAAATAGATGATCGTCCTTGAAGGTGTAGCACTGCTAGCTCTATTGCTCCTTACACCTTAAGTAGAAGCTTGGTTTGATCTTGTATTGGATGCATAAGATCTAGTAGATCATGCATGAGTAGGAGAGTAGCTCCTCGTTCTAGAGATTCACGAGGAAACCTTCTTTTTGATGCATCAAATCTTCGACCACCACGTCCTCTTCCACCCACACTCTAAACGCTGTATGTCCTTCAGGATTTTGTCAAAATTCTCTACTAGGCTCGTCACCAGTTGTTCCAAGCTGAAAGTTGAAAGGCTGCACTGTATAGTTACGTTCTCTGGTGTTCTCCGCAGCTTCAGATATGCAAACAAATCTTGCATGTCCTCGGACTTGTGAAACATAACTCAACTATCAAACACACTAGCATAGAAACCTTGTTGACTTTTCTTGAAGTGAAACAACAAGTCTGTGTAATCCATCATGTGCAAACGAGTAATCAACTCAGAAAACCGTTGGAGATACTATCTGATACTTCCTATCTGTATCAAATTAATGAGCTCTAGTCGAAATTGGATAACTTCATCAACTGGTACCAAATGTCGTCAGAGCTCATCTTTCAGCTCAGACCAAGTGGACGTAAGAGTTGTCTCATTCAAACTCCTCATTCGTTGTTGATCTCTATACCATTCCTTAGCCTCTCCTTCTAATCTACTAACATATAGGTGAACCAACTGCACTTATCAAAATTCTCCAAGTAATTTTCCATCTCAGTAATCCATAACTCAAATTTGGAAAATCTTTTCTCATCTTTAAATGTTGCCGGCGTTGCTTGTTCAGCCCACATGATTTTTCGCTTATGTCCTTCCTTGGTTGAACTACCTTCTGCAATATTATCTTGCACCTTCCTTGACAAACCTTCGTTCTTATATGCTTGAGCAGCATCAATCGCTCCTTCACCTAGCAAGACTAAATCCTGAACTTGTTCGATTTGTAGAACATGAACCTCTTCTTCTTTCTCACGTATTGCTTTTCCTTGAGCTAAATCCGTCTTTAAGCATCTTGTTCTCAACTTTCACTTGCTCAAGTCTACCTTCCAACTTTTCAGCAATGACTTCATCTCGTCCATCCTCGTCAGCACAGTTTTCATTGTCGATGATGTTCAGCAAAGATTAATTTTGAACTTGCTCTGATACCAACTGAAACATTCGATCGCAGATCTCGGAATAGAATCTTTTGTCTGTAACTAATTAGTCGCCGAATGTGAACCTCCCTGAAGAACTTTATACTTCTTTTTGTCTCCACATCTAGTTCGTTAAACTTTTTGTTAATAAGCACAAGAGACTTAAATAACAGTTGGATAGGTTAGGATAACCGAGTAGTCTTTCACGAGTTTAGGTTTCTAATATGAGATTTCAGAACACATGAGGAATGGTTCTAGGTTTGGGTTAGACAATTTTTGGATAGCGTCTTCACTATTGGTGATCAAGTGAGAATGCAATGATCCACGAGAAGCAACAGACACGACTATAAACTCCAGTGGACACTTGGGAATAGGAAAACAAAGCAATTACACAAAAATAGAGTAAGTACCATACCAGACGTTTTTAATTCAACTTTGACACACAATCCGGGCTTTCTTATCATAAAATAGATGAAATCACGAGCTCATATACATTACACAGTGTATGTTTGTTGAGAAGGTCACAGAAGACCGGTAATCTTCTGACCTTGTGTATGGAAATGTGCTGCTTGATACACGTCTCATCTTTCATGCCATGGCTCCATGCTTGTTAGAACTTTTACCAAAGAAAGTAAACAGTTTTCGATATTGTATGTCTTGAGTGACGTGAACAGGATTCCCCTCGATAAAATAAGGGGTATGAAATACAGCTACAACACAAGATGCCTATACAGCAGGGAAGAAAAGCACCACCTCCATCTGCTGACCCTGTTTATGGAAATGTGCTGCCTGATACACGTCTCAGCTTTCATGCCATGGCTCCATGCTTGTTAGAACTTTTACCAAAGAAAGTAAACAGTTTTAGTGTAAACAGTTTTCAGTACTGTAATCTTTACATCATTTCAAACAAACCACACTGTTTGAGATCAACCTCGTAACCAATGCAACATCAGCGGGAATTGAACCCTTGAAACTCCCGTCTGGGTTGACGTTTCATAGGACCTTCACAAGCAACTCTTGGACCCACTAGTCGGGATGCAGCTAATATAGATGCAATGCAGATGTCTCGACAAGATAAAACATGCAAAAATAAAATGAAGCTTGCTCTTTGAAATCAACAAATTCCTCTCCAGGAGATGACGAAGTAATCTTCACACGACTCAGGTAACTGAGTTCGATCTTTGTATCCAAGACAAAAAGCTATAGCCATGTACACTTGAAACTCTTTTTGTGATAGCTTGACCTCGGTGTATGATGCTGCTGCACATGCCAACAATGGTAGCTCATCGTCAAAAGCAACTTGCATATCAGTCCATTGGGAGACCTCTAGACATGCCTCGGAAAACACATGAAACTGCGATGGAATTTGCTCAGGAGTCACCAAGATGAGACTTTCCAAAACTCCTCCAGTGATAACCCAATGGCCAAACGCCCCCCCTTCTCATCAAACAATTGCTGTATGGCGGGTTTCTACTGCCTTAGACTCAGCCATGACTGCAGAGAGCCGATACGACTAAAGAGGAAACAATGAACTCAGCACAGAAGAAGCGACTCTTCACCAACAATCAAGAAAGCACTATGTATACAAAAAACCGTCACCAAGAAGTCACTACGAACTAAAAAGA
The DNA here is from genome assembly GCA_036924285.1 of Asterella californica. Classification (NCBI taxonomy): domain Eukaryota; kingdom Viridiplantae; phylum Streptophyta; class Marchantiopsida; order Marchantiales; family Aytoniaceae; genus Asterella; species Asterella californica. The sequence goes on from JAYKYS010000008.1 coordinate 21,423,829, forward strand.
AGTCAACTGAGCTCCATAGTAATCAATCGCCAAGAAACCGTTGTAGACAATCACTATCACAGAGTAAGGCCGAACATAGAACACTAGAAGCCAATCAACCATCTCCAGCCAGCCTAGCAGAGAACGAGCAATGAAATATGAAATGTAATGAAATCAAAATCCACTCAGTGACAGCTCGGACTGCACTCCCACCCTTTCCTTCCCTCTTCTTGCCTTCTATCGTCTTCTCTCCATGCTGCCGTTCTTCCTCAGGCCACACTCTATTCTTTCCTGTCCCCGTCCTTCGCCTCCGTCTCCGCCTTCTCTTCTCTCACTCTTTTCTCCGACCCTCTCTCTCACTCGATCCGCCTCCTAATACACATCATCCAAACCAGCGAACTGTGATAAAAGAGAATCAAAACAGAAAACTTGGCAGTCCAGACGAATTTCGAGGGGAGGTCGGGACACTAACACTACATAGTAAAGCAATCAACAACCTTCTAGGCTCTTCTCTAACTGCAAGAAAAAACTGAATCCACGACCGATAGCAGTGTTGGGTCCAGCGAAATCAAAAAACGTGAAGAAATGCTTGCCGATAAGAAGAACAATCACTCGAGTCACCGCGAACATCACAAGCTTCAAACCATGAGATTTCCAGAACTAACTTCTTGTCGCCAACTCCACCGAAAGCGAAACAACAACAAGGAAATATCAAATGTTCAGCGAGAAAGCACTCGAGAACAACAATGAGAAAGCACAGCCGATATACTGAGACTGCAGATTATTCAAGATGCATGGAAATATTGCGAGTAAACGTTGCGGCTCTTTTGCAGGTAGACAACATTCTAATTTAGATGATCAGTTAGCGGATGAAAGTTGTTCTCCATGATCATTAGGGTGCCATGATACGCATGGACGCGGTCTGGATTTTGCTAACTTCGTCATTCTTACGTGAGTAGATACTCATCATGGTTTTGACTTCATAGCTTGGTCGATTGGCACAAACCTCTGATAGCTAAGACTCCGTGTATGAGGTATGAACTGATTATAGCTTGTCATCTCTCGCTCTGACGTTGAACTCAACATAGTACACGTTATGTAGGTTCATTGAAAACGTTCGACCTTGAAATCGAATCTTTTGTCGAATTAATCATCGAATGTGAATCTTTCTGAAGCTCTTTATACTTCTTTTTGTCTCTAGATCCAGTTTGTTAAACTTTCAACTAATAAGTGCAAGAGACTTAAACAATCGTTGGACATGTTAGGATAACCGCCTTGTCTTCCACGAGTTTAGATTTCTAATCTGAGATTTTAGAATACATGAAGCATATTCTAGGTTTGGGTTGGATGATTTTTGGAGTTCTTTCTTAGAGCTTCTACATCTCGTTCATTTTTTAGTTATGCTCTATTACTGAGCATCAACTGAAGCTTTCGGACAAGACATAACCTTAGCTTCCATGTGATGAACATGTCAGTTCTTTTTTATCCACCTCATTACTATGATACCCCATAGTAGTTTCAGCCTAAACTTGATTGATATCTGACAGTCATAAGCCACAACTCTACCTTTACACGAGCATATTCACCAAATCTACTCTGTTCAGTCCAGCGCTTAGCTGGAAGAGAGCACTACGATATGTCATCTCACAAAGTATCTACGTAGTGGTTCATTGAACTTGTATAGTGCTAGATTATCCAAGAATTCTCAAGCTTCACTTACTAATCTCAGAACTCTATATGTCCAACGGTACAGATATTGAGTAACGAGTTCTCCAGCTCCATTTGGATTCGGTGCTGCTCGATGATCTATTATCTCAATCAAATCAAGATCGTCAGCTCTTGATAATGCTTCTAACACCGGGTGTCATTTTTGATATATTCTTGACAATGAGTTTAGTTCTTCGCGAAACACTTTTAAGTTTGAAACATGAATGATAGGATGATAATGCTTCATATTAGCCAGAAAATGTAACTTATATGTCACAAGATTTAACTCTTCTTAATCAAGAATGGTCTGCTCACTTTGGAAGAAGCTTCTTGGCTAAGTTCATCCTCTCTGGGAATTTCGAAGTTCTTGGTTCATAGCCAAACTCTCTGTCTTTCTCCAAACAGTCTTGCTTATCACGATATGCATACTTGGCATACCATTGTTGTGCTTTCCATCTGCTTTTTTTTGTTTTGAAATATAGTACCTTTAACGCATATGAAAGTCTCTAGATCTGGAGGACCCGTTTTGACCTTCTTGTATTTTCATGTCCTTTGGTAGCTAAAGCTATACGAGTCCACTGTGCATGAGAGCCACGATAAACCACTTCAAATGATTTAAATCTAGTGCTCAAATTTTGGTGTTGTTATATGCAAACTCCACCAAGTCCAAGTGCTCACTCTCGTCACTATGATCTCGCATGATATGTTCATTAGCCCTTACTCCATTATCTGTATCGTCTTTTATGTCTGTCCATCAATTTCAAGATAATAGAAAAAACTGAATTTAAAAGTAGTTTCGAGTTTTTGAAACAAACTCTTCTATAACTCAGCCACAAACCTCTTGTCCAAGTCTGAAACAATATCTTTAGACAACCATGATACTTAAAAACATATCGTATGAATAGTTCAGCGGCACCTCTTGAAGTCAACCTAAACCAAGAAAAGATGTGAGCTCATGAACACTCTCAGGTCTCTTTTATTCGATAATGACTCGAATCTTGGTTCCGTTAGGATGAATAACCTGCACATCAATCAAACATCTTAGAAACACTACACTTTCTTGTCCAAAGAACATTTGTTTTTTTTTGAATACAGTTGATGTTCTTCTAGGCGCTCGAACACTGTTTCAACATCTGCTAGATGTTGGTCTCAAGTGGATGAGAAGATAATGATATCGTCTAAGTAGACGATAACACTCTCAAGACGTACACACAATGGATGGTATCTTCTACTTAGTCACACGAACGTGAACCTCCCTGAAGAACTTTATACTTCTTTTTGTCTCCATATCCAGTTCGTTCAACTTCTTGCTAGTAAACACAAGAGACTTAAACAATTGTTTGACATGTTAGGTTAACCGAGTAGTCTTTCGCGAGTTTAGATTTGTAATCTGAGATTTCAGAACACATGGAGAACGATTTTGGGTTGAGTTAGACGATTTTTGAATAGTGCTTCCGCTATTGGTGATCAAGTCAAAATGCAATGATCCACGAGAAGCACACATGACTATTCTAGTCTACACTTGTGAATAAAAAAATAAAGTAATTACACAAAAGCAGAGTAAGTACCATACAAGGCATTTCTAATTCAACTTTGACACACAATCCAAACTTTCTTATCATAAAATAAATGAAATCACGAATTCATATATATTACATAGCATAAGTTTGCAACAATGTCACGAAAGACCGAAAATCTTCTCTACTCTAAAACTAATAGGTGAGAATTTCAATTCAGAACTAACATTCCTCTAAAAATTTGTTTTCATTCTGAACACGATGATTTCTCACTTAATAGATTAATTATTAGATTAACTAGCTAATCAACACTAAAACTCCTCGCATATCATTAACCCACCATACCGTATCAACATGTACTCTAGTGTGTTTTATGGTCTCTATCCCCCGGTCTGCACATCTCCCTCTCTGTTTCCCAACCCCCACTTCTCTTCCCGTACTGCAAAAAAGAAAGCACCTTCTAGTGTTCTCGACCTCAGTTATCTAGTCTTTGCAGTGACCTTGTAGCCCCCAAGTGGTTTCTGGTTAATCACTGCTAATGCATACAGGGTTAACAGCAAGCGGTGTTCCATTCATCATCACTGAACTTAGTTGTACTTTCTAGCTACCACTGACCGCGGCGGTATTGTCTGTTCATGTGTATCCTCACAAGCATCAGACGTAAATTAAGTTCACCTTAGCTAGGAGAAAACTGTCGTATCGGGACACAGTTACTGACAGCACTTCTAGAATGGTCACATGACTTTGACTTTTGAACCATTTCGATTTAGCTAGTCAGTTGGCAGTCCATCCAACAGGCAACGCATCTGGAAAGCCTGCTATATAACTCCGCGAGAGAATTATTAATTCATTCACCAGCGCTGAGGCAAACTGTGGGACAACTAGCTCCCGCACACGACCTCGAGTGCTGTACGATTGATAGACTAGAAGGGGATTCCTCCCAGTTTCAATCCCATACGGAGCTTCCCTATGCTCACGTATTGAGCTCAGAGCGTAAGAAACATTGCGCCTTCAGTTCTTTACGTATCGCAAATGTACTAGCGGACTAGTATCTCACTCTCGGACGAACCACTCAGCAGCAGTAGCAATTGCTTATTGCTCGGGATCCTGACTCGAGAAAGGAGCTGATCAGTCGACGCAATTGCAAGTACGCTACATTTGGATCTGTCCTGCCGCTGTAGTTGTTTGCTGTATGCTGTATGTGGTCTAGCGATTCAGCTCTCTTCGCATGCCTTCTCTTCTTCTCTTGATAAGTCTCAGGCTCGTCATGATCAGTTGCTCTTTCAAATCCTTCCGTCATGATCACTCGCGCAGTCTCTGCATGATAATATAAACTGACAAGGAACAATATTTGGTTGCCCGCAGATTTGGGGAATTGAACGGAAAGCAAGGGTGACTGACGTACAAATTGAGCTGCATCATGCATATGGCTGATGCACGTGTGAAAGCTTTGGCTATACTATGCCTCGTGGCAATGTGCTTAACAAAGACAGACGCTCAAGTTCCTCCCAGAGGTTTAAGAAATAATTTCTATGCAACTTCCTGCCCAAATGCGGAGAACCTCATTAGAAACGTCGTAGCGCAAGCGTTTGCTGCTGATCCCACCATCCCTGCCGGTCTCATCCGGATGTTTTTCCATGACTGTTTCGTAAGAGTAAGTGGTCCTCCTGTAGACTCTCAGCTCCTTCCATCTCGTTATAACAAGATGAGATAGTCCTTTGAGAACTGAGAAATGTTATGCGTACGTTGGATGTGTTCAAGCTCACATGTACATTCTCGGACGTTTGCAGGGTTGTGATGCCTCCGTACTTCTGGACAACCCGGATTCCGAAAAGTTGGGTGCACCTAATGCCAACTCTCTGCGAGGATTTGAAGTTTTGGATGCGGCGAAAGCAGCAGTGGAAGCAGTCTGCCCTGGAGTAGTCTCTTGCGCCGATGTTATCGCCTACGCTGCCAGGGACGCTATGGAATTGGTACGAGGGCAGCTTTGGACCAGTACTGGCGTGATTCGCTCGCATGTCTAATCCTCCTGCTAATCTAATATCTTATATGTGCAGTATATTCCACTTGACAATGTACTCATGATCAAAGTTTAACGTTTCCGTCAGGCCGGAAAGCTGAAAGTGACCAACTGGTCCGGAGGACGAAGAGACGGGTCGGTTTCCGTGTCTGCTGAAACTCTGACTGAGCTGCCTGCTCCTTTCGCCAACTTCACAACTTTGCAGAAGGCGTTTCAGAAGAAGGGGCTCGACCAGAACGATCTGGTTATTCTTTCAGGTACATCGATTCATGTTACCAGTCATCAGCTCGAGCTCGTTCTTTTACCCAGAAACTACTCAGCTTGAAACAAAATCTGGATGGTTGGACATGTGAATCTGACTAGCGACATTGTTCGCCACAGGTGCACACAGCATCGGTACTGCTAGGTGCGGAATCGTTCTTCAGCGCTTGTACAACTTCAAGGGTACCGGTCAAGCCGACCCTGCCATTAACCCAAGCTACCTCCAGACCCTAAGGAGGCTGTGCCCATCGAATGCTCCTGGTAACAAGATCAACATGGAGATGAAGACCCCCACCGTGCTCGACGCGAACTACTTCGTGGATGTCAATGGAGGACGAGGTCTGTTCGAGTCCGATGACACTCTGAGGACTAGCCCACTCGCAAGAGCTCTCGTGAGCATCTACAGAGTTCCGCAGGTCTTCAGTCCTTCGTTTGTCAACTCCATGAGGAAGATGGGCAACATCGGCGTCCTCACCGGCACGAACGGGAAGATCCGCACCAAGTGCAACATTGCCTAGACTGCTAGGAGTTGCCAACATATTATTACTTAGTTGAAACCTGACAACAGAGTAGACTTTAGTTGGTCCATGCCATTGCCTTACGAGTGATAGTCGCCGTCCTGGAGGCCCGGCACTTGTCCTAATCAACGGAATCGCAGAGGTGAGCCTCTGTACTCATCTCAACTTTGATGTGAAATAATGTACTGTAGGACTTCATGTGATCCATCAGAATGAGTTATTTAGAGTTAAGACAGTGCTTAACATGACAGTGTAAATTGTTCGGAACAGTTCCTTCCTATTCCTATTAGTGGATGAGATCTGTTCAGAGTGCATTGTTTGCTGCTCAGAAATAAAGATCACAATTTTATCATCCTCATATAAATTGAAGAGTTTCTCGCTAGAGCTTTTTAGAGGAGTGTCATTGTTGGCCTTCTTTGCTGATGTTTATGCTCAAAAGTAGTTTGACTACAGAGTAAATTGTTCTAAATGTGATCACTGATTGAGAAGATAATGTAACATCAAGACTCTGAAGGAAGCTGTTGTATAAAATGGTAAAAGTTATTACCTTTCCCTTGGGGTATTCACCGAGGACTGTAGGCTAAACCACTTGGGCCAGCGATCTTCGGTACAGTAAATGACCATGTGTATAGTAATTGACACTGTAAGTAGTTCTAAGGATTGTCAAACCTTAGAACCTTTGCACGCCCAAATAACTAGTTCTGTGAAAGGTATATGTAAATATCGTCTTATACTTGGAGTGGTATAACTGATAAGAGTTGTTGTAATGTAGTAATAACGCTAGTTTCCTGTAACATTATTACTTGTACGAAGAGCTTTTGATATTTTTGACAGGAAGCTGTATTGCCTACGAAGAGGAGGTTACAACAGGGGAGTAGAAACCCCGTTTCCTGAAATTCCTTTGAAATTTCTGCAACCCACTACGTATAGTACACATTACGGTAGTCAATAGCCACATTCGGTCCGGTTTCTTGACAAGCAATGCTCTTGTTTCTCAGAGAGAAACGGGAATCACTGATAGACACATCGAGTGAGATAAACTCATATTTCTACTTGTTTCGCATATCATACTCATACTCCCATCGATTCATTGTGAACAAGGTATAGTTCGACAGAGCACTTCTGTGTGCACTTGGATATATATATATAGCATTAGACCGAATCAAATTTAGGGTTTCCGGAGAGATTTTAGTTTAGTTGCATGGAACCGAGACGAGGTCCACTGAAACTTAGTGGAAGTGTCGAGAACATTAGATGGGTCGAGTGCGAGACAAGGTGTGAGATACGTAAAGGTTCAGGGGCTTCAGTGGAGAGAGTGGATAGAAAAGCGATGTGCTAGAGACGCTGTGGAGTGGTGAGGCTGGAATAATGAATCTCTGGAGAAGGGTGTTGACGGTGATTGAACTGAATGATCTTTCCTCTCGTTTTATCGTGTACTGAGATTGCTTAATATCGACAGATATCGATAAGTTCCAGCGCAAGCGATTTGGATGGTTCAGTCTCATTCAGTACGTAATCTTTTAGATCGAAAATGTATTAAATTTCCCGTCGTTAGGTGCTTTCAGTCCCTAGGATCTAACCGACAAGTATGAGCTTTTAACGATAAGGGAGGGCTATTGCTTTATGCTATCGTGCATTATAGTATCCTTCCCTGTTTCCTGCATTCGCTATGTGTATATGCTACAGTGTTATGTATATGTTACAAGTCGACAAAGTCTGTCAGCACACAGATATATCTAAAGACGCTGGCCGCAGTCAGGATACGCACTTCCATAGAGCTGCTCCCCCAGACGTAGGTCCCACTCTCACTCACGCTGGCAGTCTAATTTATAACGAGGATCCTAACGGAGCTACTCACCTTGCTTGGGGAGAAGTCGAGCAGCCCGCTGAGGGGATTATCACACCCGACCTCTCTGATCACCCCCAACCGGACTCCCTGCGGGGTGATCAGAGAAGTTCGAGGAAAGCAAGTGGAACTTGCGCAGTGCGAGAAGTGTACTCACGGGACGAGAGCGAGTTTGAGAAGTGTGCGACTTCCAGACTGCAGCGGAAAGCTTTGGAGGTTGAAGCATTTGTATGGCGAGCAAAAAGGGTGGGTGTACGTATAAGCAGCGTAGTAATCAAGAGTAAAACTCAGTGAGACTTTTACGGAGGCCAACTAGTCAATTATCTGTTTACAGCCTGCCTGCAGGGCCCTGGCCCACTGCACTATGTCTTGTTAAGGTCACTTTAAGAAACACCTAGCGACACACACCGACTGATTCAAGTTCGGTAATTCCTGTTGAGGCTCCTGGAATAGCATGCGAATAGTGAGCAGCGAATGGCTTCCAATCGCCCGATCCAAGCCGGCGGTTTTGCTGCACGAAATAATCCAAATGTAGGACTCTATCGGATGACGGAATGCGGCACGGTGGACTCCCTAGGTGATGAGGTCATTTGATAGCAGGCTTGCTTCTCCGGCATATTAGATGCTGTGTAGGTGGCGACTGCATCCGACGTTCAGAAAGCCAGAGGTGCCAATCCAGGGCTGATCATGGACTTTGATATTCTGGATAATGCGCCCACTCCGCCGAGTGAGGGATTAGCAGGTTTTGGGTACACTGCAAGTTTCCATTTTGTCAGGATTAGGAGAAGCGGCGCAGATGATAGAGTATCTTTAGTTAACTATATTCCAGCTTACAGGACAGCTTCAGTTCCAGCGGTCAGTGAACGCATGTTATACTGCAAACATGAGTTCAGCGCCAGGATGCCTTCGTGAGCTAAAACCAGCATAGACACCAAATCCAAAGTGACATGTGCGTCCACGTGCACTACCCAGTAACTGTTAATTAACCCCTACGTACGAGAACGCGTGCACTACCTTAAGGTTGTAAGCTGAGCTAAACACTACTGTAACAAGTGCTGAGTATGAGAATTAATTAACACATCGATTACAGTCTTTAGTTTTCTCACATGGTGTCGTTCCATTAGATCTGTTCTCTGGCACGCAGATTTGTATTTTACCATTGCCTTTTGACTCTAAGCGTCTCACGAGCACGATTAATTATCCATACCATATCGAAACTACTGAAATACAGTCGGGCTCTCTATCAGTGGTTACAGTTGGTTCTTGTATTTCAACTATAATTTTGTTAATATATACAGTTGTGAATGTGTGGAAAGAGTGAAAATAGCGTCAAGAGCTTCATCATTTCTTGTGATATTCACCCAACATGCATGCATATTCACCCTCTTCCAGTTTGGAAGAGGGGGAATATATATACGCTTTAATATGTCCTTACCTTTCCTGTTGGAAGTGTCAGGTCGTAAATTAAAGTTAAGAAATTAAGTATGTTTTCACGCGGGATCAACTTGACATCGGTATATAAAGAATGTGATCAGTAAACGTACTCAACTTATGAATTTGATATTGATCGACGATCATCAGACAAGAAAGTATAGTATTTCTAAGATGTTTGATTGATGTGCAGGGTATTCATTCGAACAAAACAATTGTAGAATGAAAGAGAATTGAGAATGTTCATGAGCTCAGATCTTTTTTTGGATAAGCTACATAATTTCGACGTTTTGTTTATCAATTTGCACACAAAAATGCACCTTTAACACTAGTACAATTCATGATTTTTATAACATAGATATATAACTGAAATGAGTCATGTATTACAAGATATAACTCGGAATGACTGAGTGAACTATCAATCACAAACGTCAAGTCGTAAGAACCACTTACTCATAACTTTACAATGTGTCAAGTTTAACATATGACTGAGAATTTTTGAGTCATTAAATGTGTGGAGTCATGAGCGACGATTGTCATACAGGGCAGATGATTTGTCGATACACGTGGTAGATTACATAGAGTTTAATTGCACTACTAGCTGCAGTCTGCATCACATCATGACACGTGTCAAATTTGAGACATATATTTTATGACAGGTAATTTCTACATACTAATAGTCATAGATGCACATACCTAATCATTGTATCTATGATTCAGTTAACACGTTTACACGTTGAAAGTGCAACACATGGATATCGGAATGTCCATCATTTCAAATATTTGACTTTCATTGGACTTTCATTTACAGAATTGACTCGTTAAAATCTTACTATAGGTTCTTGTAAGTCTTAATCTTTTATGACAGAAAAACAATCATAAAATAGTGACTGTATGCAAGATGTCACAAAATTATTTTATAATTCTCGAAAGAAAATATCATGGTATTTCATTGACAATGATCACGTGATCAATGTTTGTACAAAGTTTATCTTTAAAGTTCAAACGTGTTCATCTCAAAGTTACGTTTCAATGAACTGACATTAAAAAGGCAATATCTGCTCTTGCACTCTTGCCATAGAACTATTCTACCTTTGACGTCACCAATTGTCAACAAGGGTGGATCTGTAGTCAAGTCAGGATATATCAACTTCACTGAATGCTCTAAAACTTTAGTTAATTGAATAGCCAAAGCACCGATCGGAATATCTTTTTCTGAACATGAAATCTGCATCTCTGCTAAACTTCACAATCTTCCCTACTGCAACTTGTATCATGGCATTTTTTGGCTTCTTCAAAACGACGTACTCACCGATTTGAAACTGCTGAAGAGTATCAAACACATATCAATATTAGGATAATACAAAAATAATGATATGAATACATAAAACTAAGAACAACCAACTGAATGCAAAGAATATGTATGACCTTACCTTCTTCTTTCTTGGATTTCTCGTCACAGATTTCAAATCCTTCTCAGTCTTCTCTGCGAATGATGATCCGCTGTCCAAATTTGGATAACAAATTTATTTTTTTATCTCCATATGGACACTAGATGTTACTTGAGCTTCCCCATATAAGTCTGATTGTGCTTCTACCTCAGAAGACAAGTCATGGACTTTGCAAGTTTCTTGAGCATGTTCAGTACTTTTAGCAGAAGAGGTTTGATTAGAGGCTACACTTTGCACCAGTTTCAAAAGCTCTGCTAGCATTACACCTTGAGAGTCGACTTTGTGAGATAAACTGTCAAAGTCCACTAAATGTTGACGGCATGAGATCTCCATTGATTCTATCCGAGCATCAATTTTGATATCGGAAAGCTACAAACGATCATCATATATCAATAAATTAATGACAATATAACCAAAGGAACGAATCAAGATAAGAAACAAATAATGAGAAAGTAACATATAGAACGGAACCCAATACAATAAGAGAGAAAGAAGACGAATAAACTGAGGATGTTGTTGCAGTAAACGTACGTTAACTTGGTATGAGAGACTGTGGTAGTGTAAGAAATCAAAGTAAAAAGAACCGTACATGAAGTGAGTATGTACACAGTACATCTAATGAAGCAGGCTTATGTAATAGCTTCCCACCTTTAGAGAAACTAGTCTACGATGGATAAGTACTGAGATGTATTTTAAATCTATGTTTCATACTTCTACCCAGGTCAAACCAATGGAAATGCGTAAGCTAAACATATGTTAGGAGGAAGAACCTTCGAGTATGAAAGTGCAAAAGGATGACCAGAATAATATGTGATGCCAATTGATTTAAGTGTATGACTATAATATGGTCTAAGTATCTAAGTGTAAGAAAAGAGACTATATGTGAGAATGTACCGTGGATGTTTGAGCTGTATAATGGATGTCGCTTTTTGATGTGAAGACTTGTTCTTCCACTTCATTCGGACTTTTATTGTAATCAGATTTCTGTAAGAAAGCACGATGTAAATATATGATTAGTTACTTATAAATTAAAAAAAGACTTACAAATAAGAAATGCACGGTCCAGACACAGATGTAAGTACTGAGTGGTGTACACTGCAAAAACGTTAACTACATGAACCAGAAGATACAGACAGAGCATGCAACATAACACTCTCATATGGCATGCACCTCTATGTTTTCATCAACACCAAACATGGAGTGTAAAGCTATCGATGAACATGAAAAAATCAGAACAAAATTGAGGATTTTTCAACTCAAATTAATCGTCAGATACTATAAGATTTAATTCACATGGCCCATGAATCAGTTTACAACATGCATACATAGTGCGTAGATGGTGATGATCTAAGCTAAACCACGTCTGTTCTGTGTAGATAGTGATGATCTAAGGTGAACCACGTTTCGTGAATAGATGTAAGATAACGATGAGAGATAAACCATGGGAAATGAACATCCAGTCACACAACAATTAACAACCAGTTTATCAAAAGAGTACATGAACAATTGGATGCATAAGGTCACTTATGCAGAAATAAGTAGTGATTAGATGTATAATCAAGAACCTAACTATCACAAGTTACACAAACATAGATTATGAATGATCATGTACCATTGGCATTTGAGGGGTAGCTTGAGTGGCACTTTTGGATGTGAAGACATGTTCCTCCACTTGTTTATGGCTGGGACTTTTACCGGAATCAGGTTTCTGCAATGGAACAAGCAAACAACAATGCATTTCTTAACACTCAAACATAAAAAGTTATAACGATCAATTGTGTAAGTGTGTGAATACATTAATACTTATATTAACAATACTTACAAGTTTTTTTGCTGACCTTGCATATCCAGTTCGGCCTGAGTGATTAAGCTTTTGTACTGCAGCACGTGCTGACTTCATTCGAGTGGACTTTGCAAGTCCTTCTGGTGAAATCCAATACTGAATCAACGAAAGCCACTGGTTCTCTGATACATCGGGAGGACACTCAGCATCGGCTCTTTTTTCTCCAACTGTCTCTCAAAGTCGCTTCAACTTATCTCTCTCGGTTCTCAATATATGCATAGCTTTTATCTTCAAGAAAGTATGTGATAACTCCCAAGCAATATACTCATATCTATCATCCAAAGCTCGTTTCATATTGTTTATATGTGTTCTAGATTGATTTGAGTATTCTATAACTCCAAGGTCAAGATAAGACAAACAAGCTCGTCGACATCCGAAAACCATTCATTTCTACCATCGTCGGTAACCTCTCCATCTGAATTGACCTGGACCAAGTTTGGCTTAAGTCCTTGTTGCTTGCGTGATTCCATAGATTGAAGCCATTTATGTTTTTCTGCACGTTGTTTCTTACGATTCTCAGCTGTGTACGAGAACCCTACACCAAGTCCTGCAGATGAATTCAGTTAGGAGACTCTAATCATCATTTTGCAACTTCAAGAAAATAGATTTAGAGACTTCAAGACTAATATTTATAAATATTAGTCCACAGGTCATGCAGTTTGAATGATGAAGCAAACATACACAGTACTTCCAAAAGTGAGCTCTTCAAGAAGAAGATGAAAAACAACGACAACCTAGTTTGTAAGGAGGCAGATAAATTTATAGTTCTCTAATTGAATATAAATGCAAGCACATATCTTACCCTCATTGTTTCCTTCCGTTCTTGTCTCATTTTCGACTGATGCTTGTTCATTATCGTTCACACTAGGTCCTCCTATGTTTGGACACATATCTCTCTTCGATGGTACACCAGGAAATTGAGATCCAACTCTCATTTGGTTAGGCCAACAATGAGTGTTGGTCATCCAAGGATTAGTTGGTGAAAACAAGTTCTGTCCCAGCCATGATCCTGAGATACATCGTCATTAATCACAGTTCAAGTCTTGAAGCAGAAAGAAATATTGAATACACTGAAAGCAAAGAAGATCATTATACATCAAATACCATATATACATTTGTACTCAGACCTGGTGGCCATGTTGTCAGAGTGCCGTTATAGTTCCAGCCGGGAGGCGGCACCGAGCCCCAACCCATGACTCCTGACGGCATCGAATTCTGTGACGATGATTGTGGATACAAAGATGGAGACACATGTGAAGATAATATGTTGTCATCCACAGATTTCTGGTTCCCGACTTTGACTGGTGTAATATGATCATCAAGATCTATAGTAGCAGAACTTTTTCGATGTGAAATGTTATTCTCTTGAAGTCTATAAGCACTGGCGTCTTCACTCTGGGCAACATTGTGCTTTCAGTTACACTAGCTCGACCTCGCTCGTCGTGAAGAAGACTTCTTCTCACCTTCTGTCCCGGAAGTCTACATATGAGTAAGAAACGTGATAGTAATATCATGTCATATATTGAAAAAATAAATTTCACTCTATATCAATCCCATCACACAGTCGTACTACGTCAAATCTTAAAGTATTGAAATTTGGACACCTTGTACCCTACCTCACCACATGCAGAGCAATAGTCGGATCATAACCTCGAAAAATGACAAGGAAAATGACAAGAACTAATAAGGAAGTGTTCAAACTTACAGATCCTTCTGTCCTTGACCAACAAATAATCGTGATTCAATTCTCTTTCGTTCAGCAATATTTTTGGCCCTCATAGCTTCGTACGCACTAGGGGAGGACGCATCACTTAATGAATCTTGATCCTCTTTCTCTGTAAAACTTGGGTCTTCACTCTCGTCCAGAATGTCATTGAGCTCGTAATGATCAGTCGAATCATCATCCATTTCAATAGATTTCATTTCTATCCACAAATTTCTCACGGAGCATCCACTCTACGACAAGATCTACAGATTTCTCACAGGGTATCCACTCTACGACAAGATCTACAGGCGTGCCAAGAGCATCCACACGAAGACCATCCTCTACGAATTTCTCAAGGAGCATCCACTCTCTCTTGACGTGAAATCGCAGCAAGACATGCCATTGCCAAGACCACCTTCAACAAAATTTCCACGACATACGGAGATCACTCTCAAAAATTCCTCACGGAGCATCTACTCTGTTTAGACTTGAAACCGCGACAAGACCGGCCCATTGCCAAGACCACCTTCGACTGATTTTTCACGAGTATCGACTCTCTTTTGTCGAGAAATCGTGCAAGATCGACCATGCGTCAGTATGACCCATACGAACCCACTAACACGATATTGTGGGAGAGGAACAACTGGGAGAGAAACCAAGAAAAGGCCCTCACAAAGATGAAAACACACGACGCAATAAACAGCAAACAGATGAGAAGACCTCATCGAGTCTTATAAGGGAAAGAAGGACCTAGTTGAAAACTTATCATTTATCAGTCTTTTTTCACGCCAAGAAGGCGACTGGTTACCGGGTCTATTCGCAAGAAGTAAGATCGTGTATCGCTCTTACAATATCACAACCGGTAAATCAAAACTGCTGCATTCCACAAGTGAACATGAAGTAGCATCGCTCTCTTGTGGACCTCACCAAGAAGAAAAACAAGTTTCAAAAACACATCAAGGTATGTCAAGTGGCGCCCCGCACAAGAAATCATGTATAGAGAGTGAGACCTTCGGAAAATCCTCTACTCTCAAACTCCCAATATTAAGGCGTATCCTCTACGAATTTCTCAAGGAACATCCACTCTCTCTTGACGTGAAATCGAAGCAAGACCGGCCACTGCCAAGACCACCTTCAACAAAATTTTCACGACACACGGAGACCACCATTTACAAATTCCTCACGGAACATCCACTCTGTTTTAACTTGAAATCACGGCAAGACCGGCGATTGCCAAGACCACCTCTGACAGATTTTTCACGAGCATCACTCTCTTTTGACGTGAAACCGCGGCAAGACATGCCACGTGTCAATATAACCCACACTGACTCACAAAGACCACTCACACGATATTGTGGGAGAGGAACAACGGGGAGAGGAACCAAGAAAAAGCCCTTACCAAGAAGAAAACACGCGACGCAATGAATAGCCAATGGATGAGAAGACCCCATCAAACCTTACAAGAAAAAGAAGGACCCGAAGGGTCAAGCAACCAACGCCTCGAAGGGAAGAAGCTACTAGAAGTAACCAACGCCTCGAAGGGATTCACTATCGTTATATGTTGATCTCTCAGTTTCATTTCTTGAGTCATTATCATTCGGCTCAATACTATCTAAAACCTCGATATTGGTTGGTATGAAATGAGACCTAACTGTTGGCAAAGATATTGGTACTTCTAAAGCACTAAACGTATTATTATCCCCACTTAACATATCAGAGGACTCGCATAGTATTCTTCTTTGCCGTGCATCTTTCCGTAGTACCACACACCACCGTTCCATCATTCAAATCAATAGGAGAGTAAAATACCTGCTCTACCTGATTAAGAAACATGAATGGGTCTATCTGTTCTGGAAGTAACCTTCTAAAATTTGCAAGAAGAAAACCATGATCGTCAAACTTCATCGATGGAGCATGCCTTTCCCATTGAGCACGGACCCAAGAACCTCTGAACAGAATAGGATCATCATTACCAAGGCCATAATCAAGTTGTATAATCTGCTTCAAAATGCCTGTATATCTATAACTGCAATTTGAAACACCCACTTCAGTTCGTGACTCAGGACTAACACATGCAATACTAGAATCATACGTTCTATAAGAAACTCCTGATGCGTTATCTTCATCCACTCTGTAGTGATTCCCATAAGCTTTGATACGTTTATATGTTCGACATTTCAATTTCGGTGGAACAGCCAATGCTCTAACAATCGAGTTGTTAACCTCCTCGTGATCAGTACTAGCATTTCGAATCATAGCGTGCATCCATTCTGCAAACATACTCCCGTCAGTAAGCCTCTTTTGCTGAACCAAGTCTTTCCAAGCCTTGCGCATACATAGCAGCCACGAGTCTATTATAAACCTCAAACTCAAAACACTTGTATGAGTCCCAAAACATCAGTTAATGTTACACTATTTCACAGAAGTCACCAAGATAATAGATTAAAATTTGAAGATGCAAGCCAGATGTACATCACATGTACAATGGTTGCAAGCATTCAACGTTCAATAGTACACAGTTATGAGTGATGTCTCGCATGATGGTGCTTAACCCAATCACTTTACAAGCACCTTCTACCACTTCAGTGGATACTCCTTCATCCTCACCAGCATCCCAGATTCGTGACTTCATCGGCTCAAAATTAGCCATGTATTCTGTTGCAAACCCAATTGCTTCATCCTTCAAGTACCCTTCAGCCATGCTTCCCTCTGGTTTAGCCCTATTTCTCACAAATCTCTTAAGAACAGACAGATACCTCTCTATGGGATCCATCGAAGGCACAAGAGAATGAGAAGAAAATTTCTGAACCCAAAAGTCAGAACGAAACCAAGTAGAGTCTATGTCAGGAAAAGAATACGCACGGAAAGATTCAGTCGCGGTATGTGCTAAAATTTGCCACTCTTCTCATGCGACATTGTCAAATCATTCTCTTGGTAGTGTCTGGACACCTCGACTCAATAACTTCTCACAGAGCAAAGTTCATTCTGTACATATCAGCAGCCACGAAGACACACCGAGCGGTTGAACTTGCTCACTCACAACTCTCTACTCCAGCAGAGATCGAATGAGCTTGAGCACCGACTGAGGCTTTCACGTCGACACCACCGCAGCAGAACTACCATCTTCTCGTCACTGAAGATCTCTTTCTTACTGACAGTAAAAAAGAAGAAAATTGGTGGATTCGTTGGTGTCAATCTCCGTTATCATCAATCATGCCATAGACGGACTGAGTTCTGCTGATGATACATTCCAGCACCCGCGCTCGTTCTCATAACTGGTTGACACAAACTCAGACATAATCTGGATTTTTCCGTGAGGGCACTCACTTCTTGTTCACCAAACGTTTGAAACGCTGGCTCCGAGCCGAGACCATGGACATGATGGTCGGGAAAGAAGAGTCTTCGATCGATGACTTGTGAAAACATTGCAGAGTGCTAGAGAATGGACCCAAGGACCGAAAGGACCGCGTTCTCGACACCGAGCTCGTGATGGGAAAGGAGCTGCAGCTCCTTTCTCATCCTTTCCATTCCTCGCGCTTCAGTTGAAGCACGAGGAGTTTGAGCTCACATTGGTCATGACCAATAGGCGTCACTGTGATGCAGCTCCTTTCTCATCCTTTCCCATTCCTCGCGCTTCAGCTGAAGCATGAGGAGTTTGAGCTCACATTGGTCATGACTGTAACACTATAAAAACTCTAATCGCGATCCTCAAGAACCCTCATGAATAGACGGAAGAACTCTCATTACTAACCACTCATCAATCCTCACACGGATTGATGACATGGCTTCCATGCAACCCACACAATCAACTACCAATCAAATATCAACACCACCACATTCTTATCCGGTCCCACATACAATGGTCCCACTATAGTCAACTCTACACATATCTTATCCGGTCCCACATACCATGGTCCCGCTATAGTCAACTCTACACATAGTTCTAACTATGAGTATAGTTAACTATGCATGGTTACAAACCTCCCTCCATTTAAGTTGCAACGATGGAATGCTCATAAGCTTGAACTAACAAGTCGGCATTAGTCAAATTTCCTAGTGGTTCCCAAGTAGCCTCATATAATGAATATCCTTTCCATTTTACCAAGTATTCTATCTTGGGATATCGAGTACCACGAAGACGTTTGTTCAGTATGCTTTGTCGTGCGCATACACATCGCTACACAACATACATCGCTGACAAAAGAACACCACACATACACATAACACATGGACGATGTCATACACATACACAAGTGTACCACAATGATAACAAGGTATGTACTCACTCCACCTGCCAACAGGCACTAGACAATCACTACAGTCGAGCCAAATCCACTCTGTGCTCGCAGAGAATCCAGATCTCACTCTCAAGACTACTCACCATAGCTAGGAGCTTGAAGGCTCAACTTGAAGAACTGAGGTCTCCAAGCCCCTACCTGCGAAGTATACCCCTTGTGGGCACTCTCACCAACTTGCCCTAACGGTCTTATCGGGGTCCGCCACTTTGCACTCGGTCAACCTAGCCGAGTTACCAAACTGACGTGACAGCTGTCGTGCGCATACACATCGCTACACAACATACATCGCTGACAAAGGAACACCACACATACACATAACACATGGACGATGTCATACACATACACAAGTGTACCACAATCGCCCCCCTAACTGGCGGTTAGGTCCCTCTAACTCCAGATAGCTCCATATCTCAACTACGTGATATACACCTTCATGGGTGCAAGGATCAGGAGGCCGGGTGCTACATTGCCCCATCGTTAGTCGTCTGTCTGCAATCCATACCACGCAAAGATCTAATCGGCTATCCCTGCTATATACATCGAGGACAAACCCACCGTCCAATAGGAATGACAGTGAGAGGTGGAGTCAAACATGTGCCAACCTCTCGAACAACCATCACACACCAACATACGAGCTGCTCCACCAGCAGACCCACACAACATACACCTCAAGCCTGCTCGTACAACTGCCAAGCTTGGGTCAACGGTACCATCGATGTTGGGAAGATGACATGGCGCGCAATTACGCACATGGTCCTTCCAAACAACACCATCACGGCCCTCTAACATGAGTACTCCAGAAGGTACCACCTCACGCACTCGTAAAATAGTGCGTCCTGCATTCACATCCAACGTCGTCGGTGCAATCTGCTGCAGATAGATATAATCGCCAGGATGAAACTTGCGAATCGATGGTCGATAACCTCCTCCTCGGACAGTTGCATATCGTAACGTGTCTCTATGCTGAGCAATCGCTAGATTCTCAAAAGCCATGGGCATAACTCTCCGAAATGTCTCTGCTCGTTGAGAACATGCTCTCACCCACATATCCGGGTCATCAAGGTTCAGCACCTCAGCAGAATCACGACGAATGGCCGAAGGTAGATCTGGATCTCGACCGTATAATAGAAAATACGGTGAGAAGGAAGCCAAAGACGCTTGTCGGCTAAAACGGTAGCCCATAGCCAACCATGGTAACTGCACATCCCAGTCTCCCAAGTGGTCTTTCTGCAAGCCATACTTACGCAATCCTCTCTTCACCGTCTGAACTACCCTCTCCGCCAAACCATCCGCCTCAGGATGATCTCGAGACGTAGTTCGATGATCAATCAACGCCTGATCACACAAGGCCTGAAACTCACCAAGGAACTCTGTACCTTGGTCTGTCAGCACTTCAGCTGGTGCTCCAAAATGACTCAGCACTCGATCTAAGAACGCATACGCCGTCCCTTCACTCGCCTTGTCTGGTAATGCCACCAACTCAATCCACTTGGAGAAGTGTTCCACCATCACCAACACATATCGATGATGACGTACCGTCAACGGTAAGGGTCCCGCAACATCCAAAGTCCAACGGTAACCCAACCCCATAATCGGTAAGGGGTGTAGTTGTGGAGTAGGAGCATTAAACGATGCTCGTACTCGATCACAAACCACACATCGTGCGACAAATTGCTGCACATCGACGTGCATACCACGCCACCAATACTGTCCTTGGAGTAAGCTATGCGTGCGCTTCACTCCAAAATGTCCCAACTCCTCATGAGCATGTCGTACTAATTGTGTACTCTGGGATGGATGTGGCACTATCCATACTCTCCCATCATCCCACACTCGAAGTACATGTCGTCCTTCTCGTCGAAATCTCTTCGCTCGTTGAAGGACACGATCTCGCTCCTTGGCACTTACTGTGCCTACCACCACACCAATACGTAGATATTCCATCACGGTCACATCGTCATGGATATCTCGTTGGTTTGGAACACCATCTCCACCTTCAGGATCTGGAGACTCATTATCTATTCTCTCACTTGAGAAAGATACGACTTGGCCCTCCATACTAGAGTTCATGGTCAAAACACAAAGAAAGGCAGATGCATGCCACCCTGGCACTATCTCCTCATCAACCTCATCATGCAATCGAGCCCCAGTCTGATCCTGCTGACTCGTGCACGGGTTGCGACTCAACCCATCGGGATCTAAGTTTGCATCTCCAGGTCTATGCACTACCTGAAAGTCATACTCTTGTAAGATCAGAGCCCATCGTGCAAGCTTCCCTGTAAGCTTGTCGGACTCCATCAACCACTTGAGCGGCTGATGATCAGTGATGAGAGTAAAGAGGTTCCCAAACAGGTAACATCGGAAGTGTGCAACAGCCCACACTGCAGCTAAACACTCCCCCTCGTACGAACTGTACCTCGCCTCCGCCGAATTGTTGGAGCGACTGGCATACGCCACCACAAACTCCTTTTTCTCATCATCATGCTGAGTCAGCACTGCTCCAAGTCCCAACATACTCCAATCAGTGTGCAGTTGGAAAGGACGTCCCCTAACGGGTCTCCTCAAGATGGGAGCAGATGTCAACCTATCCTTGAGCTCCACGAAAGCTCGCTCTTGCTCATCTCCCCACTGCCACTCCTGGTCCACCTTCATCAGCTTGGTCAATGGCTTCGCAATTGCACTAAATCCTTTCACGTATCGACGATAAAAGTTCACCAAACCAACAAATGCTCGAACTCGACTCACATCTGTGGGGCGTGGAATACGTGCAATGGTCTCGACCTTCGTCTGTTGAACACCCAACCCGCCTGGGTAGATGGTGTGACCCAAATACTCTACCAACTCCTGGAAGAACTTGCACTTCCCAGGATGTAACTTCAATCCATGAGCTCTCAACCGCTCGAACACATCCCGCAAGTGTCTCTCGTGCTCCTCCACTGTAGCACTATAGACCAAGATGTCGTCAATATAGCATCTGACAAAATCCAATCCTGCTAGGATCCTATCCATCACTCTTTGGAATTCAGCAGGGGCGTTCTTCAACCCAAATGGTAAGAATCGCCATTGATACAAACAATCCTTGCCGTGAGAGTCAATCCCCCAGAATGCTGTCTTGGGCTTATCTTCTTCTCTCACTGGCAACTGATGATACCCTGCTCGAAGATCCAAAGTACTGAAGACCTTCACATGTCCCACTGCATCAAAGATCTCTTCAGGTGTCGGCATGGCATACTTATCGGACTTCGTCTGTCGATTGATAGGACGATAGTCTCCACACATGCGCCTATCCGTGTAGTTGCCATACATATCCTTCTTTGCTGGCATCACTGTGGCAGATGCATACTCTCTATGCGACATCTCCACCAACCCAGCTTCCACCAAGTCTTGAGTCCTACTCTAGATCAAGGTTCTCTCCATGCCACTGTACCTGTAAGGACGTCGAAAGATTGGCGTGTCATTAGCCAAGTCGATTCGTATACCTGGTCCCTTCAAGGTACCCAAATCCTTCATACTAAAGGCAAAACAATTCCTGTAGCTCTTCAGGAATCTCTGAACTCTTCGTCTCTCCTCTTCTATAAGCTTGGGTCCAATCTCTGGCTCCCAAGTATCCTCTGTCACCATGCTAGAGGTAGAAGACGAAGTCGTTGACTGCTATCTTGCAGTCTCTGGAGCAGTTTCCTTCTGCTCACCACCAACAACCTCCACCGCTACTGTGCAAAAAACTTCTGCAATTCTAGCTGTAAGCTCCACACTTTCTCCTACGACATCCCATGATGTCCAAGGATGACGAACTCCACGTGCCTCGCCCCCAGCCTTTACCTCCACCGACCCGGTAGGCAAAGAGCTCAGGAGTGTCCGAGCAGTAACACCCGTCAGTCGTATCCGACGCTGCTCAGCCAATCCAAGACTAACAATCCATGTCAAGCAGTTCAAGTCCATTGCTTGACCCAACACTTGACGACGTGAAGCCTCTGACACCGAAGCTACTGCAGTCGTACCCGTAGGGAAACCCATCGCTCTCTCTCTCTCGTCGGCATTGGGCTCCACCAACTGTTGTAATCGAGCATCCCACACAAGCCCAGGTCCTCCATCTCTGTAAGCATGTGACGCTGGAAACCTCACCAAAGTGGGTAACGCTGCCATAGGTTGTCCCACTAGGTTCACAACTGCCATGGGTGACTTATCGATGACTCTCACTACTTGAGATCGTCTGCATCCAAGATGCCATCCAAGGTGAGGTGCGCTGGTCGTCTCACTGCATCGTGTGCGCGCTTGAGCACCTCTCTTGGTAACAAGTTCGTCCACCACAATCGTGGACGATGTGCACGAGATCCCACTCTCGCTGCATCTAACAACACTGTCGGTCCGACCCAGGACCGCACTTGGTGCACAGTCGTCATCATATGTGCACGAGCATCACCCAACAAAGGAACGTTCTCCAAGATGTACGCTGGAGAATCCACTTGATGCATCTGGAGATGTCGTAAGATCCGTACCATCTCCCAGAACATCCTAGATCGCGGGTCATGTAAACCCTGACCTCTTCCAGCACGCGTGTGACCTTGACATGGCCACCCGGCTATCACCAAGTGAATGGTGCCAACAAACGTGAGATCCTGCGCCCCCAGCAGCGAAATATCTGACGGTAATGCTTGCTGGTATCCTCTAACAGCTGATCTAGACAACAACTCAGGATATCTCTGCACCAAACGCGCCACGTGACGCAATGAGACACGTCTTGCGACCTCATCTCTCTCCACATACAAGTATCGCTGTACTTGTATGCCTGCCTGCAATACCGCAGCCAAACCTGTGCTGATCCCTCCAAACAGCTCCAGCACACACACACCCTCTTTTGGATACTGTCATGCAATGGGAGTCGTATCCAACGGTGTTAAGGTCACAGGGCCAGTAACAGGAACACTCCGATGTTCTTCTACTGGCGGTACAAAGGCTTCACTCCAAGCTTGCTGTACCAACCGATCGGCATACTGCTGCAACTCTCCACTCGAACTCCAGAGTGGAACATCCAAAACAGATGGTACTAACATAGACATGCTAGGCATGTCCTCCACCTCCTCAAAGACCGGAGTATCCTCCGCATGAGCATTGCCCTCTAACAACTCGCCCGGCCAAGTGATGACTGAACTGAAACCTGCAACGGATGCCATCGTCTCTGATGTAAGCTCCGTTGTCCCAATTCTAGCACTGAACCGCACTGGTAAGCGGCTCACTCGTCCCTCATCGGACTGCCAACCTGGTCTGTAAGATGCTGTCTCCGCCCAATAGTCGATCACGAACCCCATAGGGTATAATACAGCACCTCCAACCAATACATCATAAGACTCCGCGGCCGTAATGATAGCCTTGGTCCTCACCATGGAACCATCCGTGGGATGATCTGATCTAACTCTCACAGTCAGCAACTCGCGTGTCATGTGTAGAGTTGTACCTCTTGATTCCCCTAGAGATGTCTGTAGCTGGAATGGACATCTCTCTACTTCGGACTTCCTTAGACCCAAACCGATACACGCCGCCTTCCCCAACATCAACGGTTAAGCTCCAGAGTCTAACAACACTTTCTGTGGTCGATACACCTTCCTTGAAGGTGCCACCAAACAGAAGATACCACTTCTGTTGTCCAACAACACCACACCTGGTGCCAATCCAACACGGTCAATTGCCGGCCTAGCTGGTAACTCATCTAGTCTGGCAGTCGCTGCTTGCCAAGTACCACTAGTAGCTGTCCTGATCTTCGATTCCATGGACACATCTACCACCTCTTGCTGAACCACCTCAGCACTAGAGGTAACCACATCCTCGCTCTCACTGAGCGTGGCTGCCAACTGGAACACTGGAGCCAAGCTGACTCCCAATGCCCTCATATCCGTGGCTGAAAATAGTGGGGCTCGCAAAACTACTGTAGCCGTCTCCAACATCGGGTTCGACGTCGAGGGTTGACTCGCATTATCCTCACTCTTGGATATCGATGCCTCCAACTCCACTGCACCATCGATAGGCCATTTAGGAATCATAGAAGTGGTCCTCAATGCCTCTGATAGCGTGAACGATTGAGGAAGTCTGGCCTGTCTACCAGCCTCCCCGCGTTGTGGATCCAACTCCACTGACGCACCTCGTGGCTCAGAGATACGTACTGCATTTCGAGTCACTGCCGCAGATGCCTCAATCTGCGCCACACCAGCCATGAAGTCGAAGTCACCTCCTTCTCCTCCATAAGACGTGGAAGCTTCTGTTCCACCAGATCTCCGCTGAGCCATAGCCATACTAGCTATCCTCTGCTCCAACTGCTCAATCCGAGCAGCCATACCTGCTTCTGACGTCGTAGCAGGCGGTGGACCAACTGGTCCTCTCCCAGGTGCTGGACCTCTACCTCCAGCTCGACCACCACGGCCTCCTTGAGCTCCTCCGCCTCGTCCACGATCAGTCTTCCCGTGTCGTAGCTCCGGATGGAGATCAAAACAACGGTTACTACTGTGACCTGGTCGCCCGCAATGCTCACACTGCCTAGGCATCGCTTGAGACGTCCCAGATGTCTCATAACTACCTCTCCTTTGTGGACAATCCTTCTGCTGATGAGGACCATCACACGTCCAGCAAGGACCTGCTTGCTGCTGACTAGAGAAGGACGGCATGGGCTTCTGCTCACCAGATCCTCCAGCACTTCCATGGGATCGTGAGTGCTCAGCACGATCCTTACCACCACCACCACCACCTCGCTGTTGCGTAGCTTGTGATCCTCGAGAAAAGGATGTCGTCCCATGTGATGCGTCTCTGCTGAACCCTGCAGTCACCACCCTCTCCTCTATCATGTTGAGCTCAATCCGCTCAGCCAAACCAAAGACAACCGTCAATGTCGGAGCGGTGTCTCTAAGGAGAGTGGCATCTCTGACTCTCCTACGCAGCTCCCGGTCTAGTATCCCATACCAGAACTGGACTGCCTGTGCTTCCGTCACTCCTTGAGTAACGCTGATCAACCGCCTCATGCGAGTAAACGCCTCGCGTAGGCTCTCTCCAGTCTTCCGCTGGAACTCCTGCAGACTCTTCAACTTGTCGGTCCGCACACCCTGATAATTCTTCCTCAAACAGTGGAAGAACTGAACCACAAGGTTAAACTCTGGTGGTATCCCGCTCGCACTACCACCTGCTCCACTACTAGTGGACGCACCGCTGGTAGTAGGGACTCCGCCACCCGTGGATGTACCATTACTACTGGCACCTGACCTCGAAGGTGCTACGCCTCCCGAAACTGCACCAGTAGTGATAGAAACGTAGTTGGGAGACCAATGTTGTCTCCACAACTCAATCTCAACACCGTAGTCTCGCTTGAACTCGTGGTAATCGTCCATCGGCGGTCCCTCCAAGTGCTGAAACAAACCCTTCCACGCCATGAAAGGTGTGAACAACTGTGGGTTCCGCATCTGTTGCAGATCGCACCAACTGTCGAACTCTTGGATGAAGTCATCCAGCTCAATGGTACCCACCGTATCCGAGTAACGCAAAGGCCCTTTCGTGGCCCCATAGATCTCGTCCATGTCCCATAACAACAATGTGGTGACACTAGTCTCACCAGCAGAAAACGCACTGTCTGCGTCTGACTCGTCCTCTGGAACAACCAACGGCAATGGTGTAGATAGTCGGTACCTCACTCCACTCCGTGTATACCCACTATCCGAGAAGTCCCCACCAGAACCTCCCGAGAACTCCGTGGTGATAGAATCTCGCGAACACACTCTCTAACTCGAATGTCGAAATCTCTGTCACCACCGTAACTACAACTTGCCTATCTCCGCTCCTACTGAGCTCATCTATCCCCTACTGGGACAGTCAAGGTAAGGGCAACCTGTACCTGCCATCACCACAAGCAGCCTCTCACGGTTTGTTGGTCGTCACTCCAACTGCACCGTGAGAGAAACAAAGGTAGTCTGACTGGTCATCACTCCAGCCTCACTACCGACAGCACACTAGAGTGAACTCACTCTGGAAATCAAGCGCCAACACAAGCAAACGCGGCGCACAAACAGGAAGCAGAATATGGAGGGGTTCCAACCACAAGAAGTCCAAACGATAACCCTCCACACTCAAACATTCACATAAAGAGAAACCCAGCCCCACCCGGACTGACGCGTCTTCTTCGGTGATCACATGCATAATATATGATCACCGACTGTCATAACCTGCACCTAAGGTTACTAACTAGCCGTCCACACCTCTAGTAGCTCCAAAATATCAACGTGATAGCTCTACTAGCTCATCCAAGACAACTGCTACCAACTGCCTTCATACGCGTCTTTTCGGTATAGGCAAACACTACCACAACAGCAGCTTCCCCCTAATACTCTAGGGTCGCCCTACCACTCCTCTAGGAACATGCGAGCAGGTCTCCTACTACCTTAAACCAGCCCCTAAGTACTTGCACGCATCCCTGTAAGACACCAAGAGCTATTGGTCTAGTGGTACAGCCAAAGTTGAGACTACAGAGTTAAGCGTCCAAGTCCAGAAATAGTGTTGGGATGGGTGACCTACTGGTTTTACACTTCCCACACAACTGAAACTTGGATACCTCTCTCACGCACGCCAGAAAGCTGGCTTGCGGCGGACGCGGGCTCGGGCTCCGCCTCCGCACTCTCGCACTCCGCTCTCAAGCCTCCGCACTCACGCACCTCTGCTCCTCGAAGCCTCTAAACGCCTCCTAACACGCAACTCCACACCTCGACACTCCCGCTCACTCTCCGCTTGGAGAAGAGTACCCGGGCCAAACACCATAAAGAAGGACGAGTACGATGAGAAAACACCCGAAACAGCAACTCAGGGTCGAAATTGCACCAAATAGTCGAAATCAGTCAATTTGGAACTCGCAAACGGGATTTACGTCAGATTTTGACCAACCCGCAACCTTCTTCGGCTTGTAACTTCGTCGATCCTTCACCAAATCAAACGATTTTGGTTGCGTTGGAATCGTCTTCTCGGCGCGCACCTACTGCACTCCTCAGATCCAAAAATTATCGACCCAATCCAACCTGACACTCCCCGACGCACTTCGACCGACCTAAAACCCGTCACCAAAACCCGTCACCAGAAATTCGACTTCCCATAACTCGCAAACGGCTCGACCAAACTTCGTGAATCTTCCTGCACTAGGACCGTCTTCCCAGCGCGCTTCCAACGAGCCCACATCGACCTGACATTGTCGACTATTTCGTCTACCACGCCCAAATGCGCACTTCAGCTCGAAATTGATCACTTCAACACATTCCGCAAAATTTCAACAGCGCTTCCGCACTACATCACCACCAAATCGACCTCGAACAGGTTCAGACGACACCCATACACACAGCGATCGATCACAACACCAAAACAAGCCACTCCACGCACGCGCGCACCCGCAAATCGAAGATACCAACGATCTGCCAACTCCGGAGATACCACGGGTAGCAATCTGCGACCTGAAATCCTTAAACCAGGCCTCTCAATCCCAGTTCTTCAAGTGATAACAAGGTATGTACTCACTCCACCTGCCAACAGGCACTAGACAATCACTACAGTCGAGCCAAATCCACTCTGTGCTCGCAGAGAATCCAGATCTCACTCTCAAGACTACTCACCATAGCCAGGAGCTTGAAGGCTCAACTTGAAGAACTGAGGTCTCCAAGCCCCTACCTGCGAAGTATACCCCTTGTGGGCACTCTCACCAACTTGCCCTAACGGTCTTACCGGGGTCCGCCACTTTGCACTCGGTCAACCTAGCCGAGTTACCAAACTGACGTGACAGCTTTCTACCTCGTATTCCTCATGATCATCCACTATTTCTGGCAATGGTGGTGCTATGTGAGGATTGGTGAAACGAGGAGAACGTGGAACATATTTCCTCAATAAAGAAACATGAAACACCGGATGCATGCGCATATGAACCGGAAGTTGTAATTTGTACGCCACAGCTCCAACTCGTCGTAAGATGGTGAATGGACCGATGTATCTAAGGTTAAATTTGCGAACACCTACTAACGACAAGTTAGTGGTAGATAACCACACTTTCTTCCCAATGTCAAACTCCACATGACGACGATGAGCATCTGCATATTGCTTCTGACGATTTTGAGCAGTTTGAATCTTCTCCTTGGCTTGGTGAACACCTGCATGGATCTTCTGCACAAATTCGTTGACGGCAGCAACTTTGGTTGTTGACTCCTGTCCTGATTCAAATCTAGTAAAACTAGAAGGAGTGAGCAGATGTGCGCCGTACATCAAGTAGAACGGTGTAGCTTTTGTCGATGCGTTCACAGAGTTATTGTAGGAGAACTCTACTAAAGGTAGGAGTTCATCCCACCTCGCTTGCTCTTCAATCGTCAAAGCTCGTAACATATCTTCTATCGTCCGATTAGCCCGTTCTGTTTGTCCATCACTCTGAGGATGGTAAGCTGTGGACATAGCAAGCTTAGTTTTGAATAACCCAAACAAGGTTTTCCAAAACATGCTTGTAAAATGTGATCCCCTATCAATAATTAAGACTCTAGAAAGACCATGTTGAGCAAAAACAACGTCTAAGTAGATTTGAGCTAGCTCTGGTGCAGTAACAGTCTTCTTGGTTGGACGAATATGAATCATGTTGCTCAACTTATCAACAAAAACTACAATAGAGTCAAATCCCGTACTAGTTGGAGGTAGTTCACACACTAAATCCATACTCACATGTTCCCATCGGTTAGTAGGAATAGGTAATGGTTGGAGTAAGCCTGCTGGTGTTTGATTGGTTGCCTTGTTCTGTTGACAAGCAAGACAACTGTTGATGTATCTCATCACATCACCGTGCATTTTTGGCCAATAATAAATGCGCTGCACCGCCTCCAAAGTCTTCTCTATTTCGACATGACCGGCAATCGCTGAATCATGACATTCTGTCAAGATAGTCGTACGAAGCTCTGGATTGTTGGGAATCCAAACTTTGCCGTCCTTGAATGCTAACCCATGCATCTTGGTAAGCTTGGTGTGCTTAGTTGCTGCCACAATCTCCTCATCTGTTCTGGTAGCTTCCATCAATTGTTGCCACCAATCGGAATGGATCTTCACTTCTGTCGACATGTGATTAACTCGAGGCATTCGAGTTAACGCATCAGCAAGTTGCTTTTTCCCTTCCACGTATAGAATCTGCATGTTGAAGCGTTGTCGCCATTCCGCTCCTCGAATTTGACGTTTGGAGAGGTCCTTCTGCGTCTGCAAGTAAACCAATGATTTGTGGTCTGTTTCTACCACAAACTCCTTATCTCCCAAGTAGTGCTTCCAATGCTTGGTAGCCAACACAATAGCTAACTCCTCTCTTTCTGTGGTATGATAGTTGCGTTCTGCAGGAAGCAACTTACGGGAAAAAAAAGCTACAGGATGCCAACCATCTGCCCATGCTTGTTGTAACACTGCTTCTATTGCTGTACCGGATGCATCTGTGACCAACTTAATGGGTTTTGTAGGATCATACCACTTAAGGATTGGTGCTTGTAACAGCGCATCCTTCAAGGCTTGGAAGGCAAGCTCATGCGATGTACCCCATCTCCATTTTTGTCCTTGACCTAATAGGTTTGTCAAGTCCTGTGCAACTTGTGCAAAGTTTTTGACAAATCTACGATAGAACCCCGTAAGTCCTAGAAAACTCTTTAACTGGGTTTGATCTTCTGGAGCACTCCACTTTTGGATTGCCTCAATCTTATCGCTCATGACTTGGATTCCTGCTCCACTCACACGATGTCCTAGGTAATCTACATCACTCTTGCCAAACTCACATTTAGACATCTTGGCATATAGCTGGTTTTGTCTAAGTACTTGTAAAATCTCTTGTAAGTGCATCTTATGCTCTTGCAACGTCTTACTATAGACAAGAATATCATCTAGGAATACAATGACAGATCTATCCAAGTATGGTCGAAAGATGTCATTCATTAGACCCATAAATGTAGCGGGTGCATTAGTGAGACCAAAAAGCATCACTAAGTACTCAAAGTGACCGTACCTTGTACGAAAAGCAGTCTTTTGTACATCTGGCTCAGCAATCCGGATCTGATTATAACCGCTTCGTAAATCCAATTTGGTGAAGTACTTTGCTCCTCGTAGTTGATCAAACAAGTCATCCATTCGAGGTAATGGATACTTATTCTTCACAGTCTGAAGATTGAGAGCTCGATAGTCTATGCACATACGCATACTCTCGTCCTTCTTCTTCACGAACAAGACCGGAGCTCCATAAGGAGATACACTAGGTTGTATGAATCCTTTGTGTAACAGTTCCTCCACTTGAGCTTTGCACTCCTCCAACTCGTGCGGTGCTAATCGATATGGTGCTTTACAAGGAGGTGCACTACCTGGAAGTACCTCAATCTTGTGATCCACTCGCCTTCTTGGTGGTAATCCGGAAGGTAAATCATTCGGGAAAACATCTTTGAATTCTTCTACAATCATTTTGAAACTATCCGGAATATCGCCACCATAGTTGGAACTATAAGCTTCTCTTATTAACCCCAAGAAACATACATCACCACTATGAATAGCGGTCTGTTCTATCACATACAGAGGTATGTTTCTAGATCGAGATCTTACTCTGTCTCCAAAAACTATCCACCCCTTACTCTTCACAATCTTCTTTCTCCAATCCACCTCCGGATTGTATTGCTCCATCCAAGACATACCCAAAATGACATCATAACGAGCTAATCGAATAACTCGCCATTCAATCTTTTCTGAATATTGCCCTATAGTGAGTGCTACACTCCGTGGGAGAGACTCAATCATCTCAGTGTGCCCGTTTGGCAGCTCTACTTCTTCCTTGTCATCCTTTTCCAAAGCCAAATCCAATCTCATAGCAACTGAACGCGACAGAAAGTTCTCAGTTGCGCCAGGATCAATCAACACTCTCACCTTAATGCCTTCTAACACTCCATCAGTGACGATTAGTTGCGTAGTCCTTCGTGTCAATCCATTTAACTCCTTCTTTTGTCCTCCATTCTCACCTTTTCTTCTCTTTGTTGAACCAGTACGACGACGAGGTAAATCTACTGGTGCTCTTCGTTTTCCAAAACTGGATTGTTGTATTGCATCTCTCCTTCCTCTCCACCTTCCTCTGCTCTATCATTCAGATGATTCAGAGGTCTTCGATAAGTAGCTCGATTTCCTCGAGGGAATCGAGTGCGACAATGAGCAGCTATGTGCCCAATTCTCCCACAGTTATAACAACGCCGTGTCTCTCCTTGAAGCTCTTGATTTTGAATGCCTTCACCAATATCACCATCCCTCGGAAGTCCTCGAGGTACATAGTTACGAACTCCACCTCCGACACCGCCACCTCATGGTATCACTTCTCGTCTTGGTTTCTCTCTAGCACGATCTCTCCGATCCTCTCCATAGAATTGTCGTGCATAATCGTCCCGTTGCCGAAGATTACCCAATTCCATGGGCATTGGACCTCCATATTGAACTCGCGGTACGATTGGTGGTTCCCCCTCTCTAGCGATACCTAATGCACCAGCAATTCTTTGGGCATAACCGATTGCTTCAAACACGGTACGTGGATTATTCACCATGACTTCTTGGTGAATTCTCTCCTTCAATCCGCGTTTGAACACGTCTAAAGCTTATGCCTGGCTCATATCAGAGATAGCTACTTGTAGATCTTGAAATTCCTCTACGTATTCTTGGAGACTTCCTCGTTGCTTGAGATCCCAGAGCTTCATTCGAGCCATCTGCATTGAATCCACTGATTGGAAATTCTTGAGCAAACCTTCTTGCATATTGCTCCATGTTACTTGACTTCCTCCAGCAATCATCGAACGCTCCCATGTATCGTACCATGTAAGCGCTTTATCCATCAAGGAACCACTTGCAAATACTCCCGCAGAGCAATCATTGACTTGTGCTTGAAAAAGTCTCATGTAGCGATTCATACGAGAAATCCAATTCTCTAGAATACCCATTGCTCGATTACCTCGATAAGGTTCCACGTTACACGTCTTCTTCATGCGAAGCAATAGAGCATCTTCCCCCTCCACTGCCCTTTGGACCCCTAAAACAACCTCTTCTCTATGTACTGTCTCCGCTGCTTGCGTTGTAACTTGTGATGGACCACCCATCTCCATTGCTCTCACATTCTCTCCCTCTAGAGTTGCTATCTTGCTCTCTAGTGTCCTCACCACTGTCGTCATCTCTCGAAACTCATTGAGCATGTTCTGCATGATCTCACGCATCTCCGTGCCTTGTTGCTCCATGTTATTTCCACTCATTCTAATGTCTCTCAACACTCTCAGTCCTTACACCACTCTTTCTACTACCTTCAATACAATGTCAGTATCACTACACCAAAACGCCTCACGAACAAAAGTATCACAAAAGGTTGAGGCGACGAGATAACTTCTTGATAGAATGCCTCTCCAAATTCTCTCACTATTTCCTCACGGTATGTCACCTTGGGACGACATGTATAATGAACTGCGCACCAAGTGTTGAAGGTGGTTGGTGGTCGATTCAGATCCATATCCTCCTAAAGCAAGATATAGAGCGTGAGGTCCCACGTAGCAGCATACGTTACGATCGGAAGAATCACAGGGACAGGTGAGTTCATCACTTGCGTCATGAAAGCATCTCCGAAGTGCGCCACCAAATAAACCTGAAAATGATGACATGCAATGTAGAGGAGTTTGATATGGAAAGGATTCAAAAACGAAAAATCTGGAACTCTATGAATCCCTCCTTCCATTTGTACCAAATTTGGCAATTTTGGCAGTTTGACCCCCTATCTTCCGAAGACCATAACTCGAGTTTCCTTGGGTCAAATCTCGCATTTGTTGAACCCTTGGATAGCTTATCTTGCCAATTAGAAATTTGCAAAGATTCTACTTGAGATTTGACAACCTCAAAACATGGCAGTGACTGTAAAATCCTTCCCGAGAGCGAAATGTGAAAAAACCTAAAAAATCTGAAAAAATCCCCTCACATTTCGAATGTCATATCTTTCAAACTATAAGTGATCTCCATGAGATTTCAAGTGTCATAGGTAGTTTAGTCCTCCCTCTATAACATAGTAAAAGTTGAAATGATTTCAACTTTCTCTCGAAGTTTCACAAGGACTGTAAGCAGCTCGAGTTTTCACTATTTCTATCACTTTCTCTCACTACTATTGAAAATTCGAAATTTCTCTCCACTCATGTGCATCTAATCACAAGGTTTCTTTGCAATTCTTTCTCCTAAGAGGGGTAATCCACTCTCTCAAAAGAAGAGCCTTGCTCTGATACCATTGTAACACTACAAAAACTCTAATCGCAATCCTCAAGAACCCTCATGAATAGACGGAAGAACTCTCAACTCAACTCAAGGTGGAATGTCTTTCAAGGACCATTCTTCTTCTTTATATAGTTAGATAAGTGCACACCCCAATCCATACTAACCACTCATCAATCCTCACACGGATTGATGACATGGCTTCCATGCAACCCACACAATCAACTACTAATCAAATATCAACACCACCACATTCTTATCCGGTCCCACATACCATGGTCCCACTATAGTCAACTCTACACATATCTTATCCGGTCCCACATACCATGGTCCCGCTATAGTCAACTCTACACATAGTTCTAACTATGAGTATAGTTAACTATGCATGGTTACAATGACCAACGGCGTCACTGTGAAAATTGCGAAGCCGGAAGAGGAACCGGGTAGGCAGACGCAAGCATCAGCGATTTGACTCACGAGCAAAATTTGACTATGCTATTGCTGCCGCGCTTGAGCTTGAGAGATGGCTTCTCCAGTGGAGCGCAGCTTGGTTAACGAAACCTCTTCCAGCATACCCAGCTTCCCAATCTCCGGACAAACAGAGTTCATAGATGCGCGCAGGACAAAAACTTCAAGCTGCATAAATGTGCATCTTACATACGACTCACCTGATAAAATGATGAACTTCGTCTTCGACCTTCGTCGATGAACATGTATTCGCTTCACTCGGCTAGGCTTAAGAGGGGTATTGCCAGTTATCGCTACAGTCTTGACAATGAGATGAGATCTTGAAAGCAGTCAAAATATTCAACTGTAAGAACCCCTGAGAGTTGTATTTCAAGTTATCCAGTTAAGTGGAAGTCACATCCACCTCGAATCGCTACTTGCATGATATCTTATCTTATGGAGAAGGTAAGCTCAATATGCACCACCAGAAGTTCACTTTAGAGAATCCGTTGACATGAGTGTCTTAAGTTAACCTTGTGTCAGAGCATGGCTCTCGTCTGATTAATATAGTCGCCAATTAAAGAATCCATTGACATGAGTGTCTTATGTTAACCTTGTGCCAGGGCATGGCTCTCGCCTCATTAATACAGCTGTCAATTTGTCAACAAGCTCTTACGCAAGCACGTTAACCTTGTGCCACTGTGTCACTCCAGAGTCTAGCTTGAGCGCAAACACATACTGGAGAAGTGCTTCAGCTGAGAATATCGACATGCTGTAGCCTGCCAGCCAACCTGTGAAAAGAGAAAACAAAAAAACGGTTATCTTGTTACTCTCACTAGCTAGTCGTTAAGTTAAGTGGAACTCAGATCCATCTCGAATCGCTACTTGCATGATATCTTATCTTATGGAGAAGGTAAGTTCAATATGCACCACCAGAAGTTCACTTTAGAGAATCGTTTGACATGAGTGTCTTAAGTTAGCCTTGTGCCAGAGCATGGCTCTCGTCTGATTAATATAGCCGTCAATTAAAGAATCCATTGACATGAGTGTCTTATGTTAGCCTTGTGCCAGGGCATGGCTCTGACCTCATTAATACAGTTGGCAATTTGTCGACAAGCTCTTACGCAAGCACGTTAACCTTGTGCCACTGTGTCACTCCAGAGTCCAGCTTGAACGCAAACACATACTGGAAAAGTGCTTCAGCTGAGAATATTGACATGCTGTAGCCTGTCAGCCAGGCTGTGCAGAGGAGAAAACAAAAGTGTTTAGGGTTTAAGATGAAATAATAATAATAATATTAATATTATTATTATTATTACTACTACTATTACTACTCTGTCTGAACTCTAAAATTCTAACCCGCATGTGAGAACAAGGCTTTTTCTTTTGTTCTTTCTTTTGAACAAAGTGTTGGAAGTGGGTGCCACGTGGACGCATGTGTGAGGGTAAACCTAGACCTCGAAAACGGCCATCTATACGGATTTTGCTTCTCGTGTGGCATTCCAATGCCACGTGGCCATACGTGTGGAAAGGTTTTTCAAGAAATGTGAACCCTAATAATCTACCATGTGGCACTCTCTCATTCGCAGTACTCTCTTCACTTTTACGGGATGGAAATGAGTACCTCTTATGTACTCAGAAAATCCCTTTCCCTGGAACTTTGGAAGTATGGCACGTGTCAATGTGTGAGGGTGCCCTTATAGCGCCAGAATACTCGACATTTATGCGGAAGAATTATTTCCGTTTAAATGTTGGGTTGGATGCCACGTGGATGCACGTGCGGAGTATCACTCAATCTCTAATATTCTATTGACACTTGACAAGTGTCCTGCCACTCAGATCCAAAAATGGAATGGACAAAATGCCAACTTGCCACGTGGAGTAGCCCGCAGGTGTGTCCGAACACAGGAAAATGGCCAAGGTAAAAAGGAACACCAAATTCAAATATTGAAATATTATTCTTTTTATTATTTCTAATTTTACTTATTTATTTTTTATTCATTTATTTATTCTTTAATTTTTATCTTTTTATTGTTTATCTTTATTTATTTATCTGTTTACTCAATTAATTCAAATTATACCTGGTTCTTCTCTCTCATTGGGCCACGCAACACTTACGAAGGCGGGCTCCAACCTAGTTACGGGCTCCAACCTAGTTAGTACCGCTGGCAACCTCGTACGTACAAAGGCAACCACGATCGGATGGGTTGTGCTCCCGATGCTCTGTGCTTAACTTAACTGGCCCGGTGTCCGACAAAGGCTCCCGATGCGAGAGATACCCCATTTGACCTTTAGCTACGGGCCAACTACCGTTAGTCATGACTATCTTCGGCCCAAGTTCTCGAAAAAGCGATTCTGAAGCCATTTAGGCATTACAAAAGGATAAAGAGTACCCTTACTCCTCTAAAAACACGAACCAATATATAGCCAACGGATGGGAAGACCCCATCAAGCCTTACAAGGGAAAGAAGGACCCGAAGTGCCAAGCAATAACCACCTTGAAGTATATACCTTGAATAACCCTTACTCCTCCATTTTGGGTACGAACCGCCTCTATAATCATTCCAGGGTAAGGCTAAGTAAAACACTTGCGATTTCTAATGGGAAATAAATACAACACACCCCCTTTCAGCTTTAATCTTTTCAATCCCGTGTTTCTCCTGAATGTATATGCGCCTATGACAAGGTAAAGATGGGATGTATATTCACCTAGCGGAAGTTTCATAGGGGGTTTCGGTTGCCAAATATTTTTCAATTATTTTTACGTTTCGGTCAATGCCATGGGCGCATACAGTCGCTTGGTGCCGTTCTGTCTATTTTTTAATCCTTTCGGCGCAGTGAGGCAAAAAATCCATTTTCGGACGATCCGTTTCTGACGATAACACATGACAGTTTGCAAAATATTTTCTTTATAAACGTTCTGGTGTCAAACACAGCTGCGAGCACAAGGTCCCAGTTCCGTACATATTTCATGAGATAGGGAGTCTGCCTGCATAGCAGGCTGGAAGTCTGTAGGACAGTGAAGCCACTAACTACACAACACAGTAAACTGATACATATCGAAGAGTATAAAGAGGACAATAAAGGTTTTGCTGTAGAGGCAGAGAACCATAAACTGTAGAAAAGGCTCCGCTAACTACACAGCGGAGTAGTCACTGAGCACACAGTAAACTGATACATATCGAAGACTATAAAGAGCACAATAAAGGCTTTGCTCCAGCTGTGTGGACTAGAAGCTACGAAGTAGACTGTACAGGCTCCACTGTTTATACTTCGATCGGGAAGCACCTATCGGTACCACTGGAACGCAGCAAGGCATCCACCAGGGGTATGTACTCCGGCAACACAACGTCCTCCCGTGACCTCTGAGGCTGACATGGCAGCTCGCCTTCCTGTGCGTTGGGACTCCCGTCTGCAACAGCTCCCTCGTCGGAACGGTGATAGTACCTTGCAGTGCAGCGAGGGCATCGTGGAGACTCTCTGTAAAAAAAGATGTGATCAATATCTTCAGGTGTTATATCGTGCGGCCTGATGAGGCAGGTCCATAGAGCATCCGTCCGTGTCCTGTGTATCCCGTGCTGGAGAAGCCACCTGGGCGAGGGGATGTACTTACCTGACATCAGCATGGCACGAAGACAACGTGGAAACGTTGTTGACAATGGATGCCGACTTTTGTACCTGTTGTATTGTAATGCTCGCTGTAGTATGTTAAAATAGGTCAGTTCAACACGGTTTTTGGTGTCAGAGGCACCAAGCAGCATGTATAACTCCTTACCATCCGCAACCATGGATTCGTTGATATTCTTCATAGTCGCGATGTGATGCTCCTCCTGATGATCCTTCAGACAATAACCCACCATTCCGACGAAGGTGTGAAGTCCCCTGTTCGACAAGACCTTCACGCACACCTCTCCTCCCACAGGCTTGTTCTTGTCCCAACCCAGAGCCTGAATTACACGCTTTTTTACATCAATGCAACACTTGGCATGGATAGAGATTACTCCTTGGAAATGCAAGTGGAGGAGGCTGCCTCCACGCTCCACGGAGAACACCCCTGAGACACAGTGTGCGTGGAGAAAATCAGAAACCAATGGGAATAACGAGATCTCCAGATCAGTGCCGGTCCTGCAGACTGTCACCGAGGTCTCCAGTGTCGGCCTCCTCGCTCTCGCCTCCCTCCTCAAAGACATTGCCTCGAGAGAAAGATGTATAATGACGACAAAGGAACCGATACTGAAACGGATCCAAAACAGAACAGAGACAGGGAAGACAGTGCCCTCTATACAAGGAAACAACAGTGCACTCCAAAGCTTTATCGGGACGTCTGAAGAATGTAGGGTAGGAGAACATCCGGAACCTGCAGTCTTGTAAATAAAGGGATAACTTATCAGCGGAGTACGAAAAGAACCTAAAGAGACCAGCGACGGAATATATCAGCCCAGAATGAAAACCGCAAGGGAAACAACTTTTGCCAATCTTGATGTAATCGAACTTGAGCAAGAATGATGGCACTTCTCGACCAGAACAAGAAGAAACCTCCAAGTACATATACGCGCGTGTAAGCTCAAGGGTCCTGTCCGAAAATGAGATCATAGGCAGTTCTAAAGACAGAAAAGGGAAGCGCGGAACAACAGAGGAGAAGTGCAGCCGCAAAATGTCGTCCGTAGACGACGGACTCGACTCAACATCAACAGAGGAAGTGCTCGCAGTGGAACCATCGGACACTTCTGATGGACAGGTATCGCCTAAACTCTTATCAGCCATAGCAACAAGAAAAAGAAGAAGAGAGAAAAAAAATACACTTAGCTTGCAGTCGAGTAACAGCCATGCCGTCCGGATAGTGAGTTCCACACCGCTCTTTTCTCGGACTCCAAACAACGAAAGACAGCACGCCGTTGCCCACATCAGAACACACATCACGACAGCACAGCAAACTTGAGAACAAAGCAGTGAACGCAAGCAGCCGTCCGTTCGCCATGGCACGGCACAAGACCAATCCTGAAGCAGCAAACCGCGGCAGACCACGGCCGAGAATCAAAGTCGCGAATGCAAGGAGCAAACGGGAAGGTCCCCCCGCCACCTCACAGCACAAGACGAATCCTGAACGAGCAAGAAACTCAGCCAGAAAACCACGAAACCCCGATCGAAAGCCAAGAGCGAAGAAAAAATCGAGAAAACACGAAACGCAGCGACTTTCAACGTGAAAGCGGTAAACCATGAAGCCCCGCCCACGACCACCAGACCCACAGCGATAACTCACAGCACCCCTCCGCTAACAACCACCACGAGAACTCCCGCAGCCCTCCTACCAGCTCTTAGCCGAGAACACCTGCATCTCTCACGACACCACCCGACCTGCAAAGAGCCAAAAGGCAATCGACCTAATGCACTCATCATTCCGTTACGACTAGTTCTGGACTACATTTAATTCCCCAACCGTCCTTCCGCCGTTTTTGATATCTTACGCGCCCTCCTCCTGCCCAACCGCGCCCCCAAATTTTCCCCTGCGACCATCCCGGTTGTCGTTTTCTGCAGTTCCCGCACTTCGGCGACTGGGATGTATATGCGCCTAGCCCCTGTTCAGTTCAAGTATTACGGCAGTTTTGCATTTACTGAACATATTATTTTTCTTCCGCCGTTTTTGATATCTTACGCGCCCTCCTCCTGCCCAACCGCGCCCCCAAATTTTCCCCTGCGACCATCCCGGTTGTCATTTTCTGCAGTTCCCGCACTTCGGCGACTGGGATGTATATGCGCCTAGCCCCTGTTCAGTTCAAGTATTACGGCAGTTTTGCATTTACTGAACATATTATTTTTCTTCACAACCAATCAGATGTCTTCTTGGAATACTCTAACTCTGTTTTAATTTTTCAATTACCCCTCTAAGTCCTTTCAATTACTCTAACTCTGTTTTAATTTTTCAATTACCCCTCTAAGTCCTCTGCAATTTCTCTGACATCAAATTATCACCTCAAATGACACCTCACTAATCATTTCAAATTAATTAAATTCCAAGACACCCCTCCGTGGAGATACAATATATATTTTTTTCATTATAGCTCTACCTGCCTGCACAGAGGCTCGAACCCCCACCATCTCATCCCTAGACCCAGCTCGTTTCCAACGCACTACACACAGTTCCTGTTATATACAGAGAGATATAGTGTATTATCTATTTCTGGAAAACCACGGAGATATAGTGTGTTATCTATTTCTGGAAAACAGTAGGATTAACCCCTTGATTTTTGGTTGTCATTTTTCTTTCATTTTGCAGAAGTACGCTTTGTATGTATATTCTCCTTTGTTTTCTTCTGCTCCCTTAATTTATTTGTATAATGTATTTTAATTTATTTGTATCATGTATTATGTGTTGTATTTGATTTTTCCCATGCCTTTTTTACATATTCCTTTTTTCTTGTTTCCTTCTTAAACATTTCCGCTACATTCAGAGGAACAAATTATTACTATTGCTTTTACTTTTAAATATTTCTTTATTACGAACTTAATGCTGTATTCAATCTACTGCTTTGCTTTTATTCTTGCATCGCCTTTGTTATTGCTATAATTTTGTACTATTTCCTTCTACGAATTTCTCAATTCCAGAGGAATAATTTCAATTATTGTTTCTACTCTTATTGTTGCTAAAAGACAGTATTTCCTTCTACGCTTTCTCAGAAAAATAAATTAAACAGTCTTCTTCACTTTTTGGGTTGCTATAACTTTATCTTTGTTAAAACATCTCCTTTTAATATTTCCTTATACGAACTAGGCTCGCACTTACTTACGCATTATTTCGAGGGGGTCGAGCAATTGTTCATCCTCCTCCTCCCTATATTTATGATTTGTTAATGTTGCTACGGCTCGTGATATCCCATTCCTTTGACGAAAACGCAAATAACGATTTAGCCCAGGGGCCTTTAAGACTTAATTTAAAGACCCCATGTAACTATTTTCTTTCCCGATTGTAACCTACGGCTCTCGATAGAGCGATGCTTCATGCTGCGACGGCTCCCGATATTAAATTCCTTTGATATCAACGCAAAGTACGATTTAATTATAACTATTTTTCCTGGAGGCCGATGGTTTAATTTTCCATGATGGTTTCTTCCTCCTCCCGATATTTATTAAGTTGATTTTTCCCCTTGCTTTTCAGAGGGACCCTAATGAAACTAACCCTGTTAATTAATTGCTACAACTTAGGGTGAACAAATTATTACCATTGCTTATTTATTATTTCCTTCTACGCTATTTTCAGAACAATCAATCAAACCGTTTGCTTCACTTTTATCTTTATTACTATACCTTTAATTTTAAATATTTCCCTTTAACGAACTTCTCTGGTTTAAGCCCATCCCTCTTAATTCAAAATATTTCCCTTTCCACTAAACTTGATCCATAATTTAGGCCGGTTTTTACTCCCGAAACAAATTACTCAGAGGGATCAAGTCAAGTCCCTTTTGAAATTCCTCCTCCTCCCGAATATTAGCGATGGTCGGAAGAACTGACTAAAGCATGCCTTCGTGCTTTCGTGAATCCGGTGTGATAACAACTAGAGCGAATAGCATCATCGCGATGGTTATATTTCTTGGGAGGGCCAGCGCCAAAGAAACCAGCATTGCAGAGCCGGGCTACGAGCATTCTATCGTTGCAGATCTCTACGTTTCAGCACTAATTTGAATTAGGGATCTGCGAAGTACTCATAGGTCGCAACCCTTGTCAAGGAGAATTTTAGAATATGCGATAAACTATAGAGAGTTTGACATCCGACGAAGAGTACGAGTGTTTCTTGGGAGAGCTAGCGCCGAGAGAAACCAGCATTACAGAGCAGGGCTACGAGCGTTTGATCGTTGCAGATGCTTACGTTTTAGCACTAATTTGAATCACTAATCTACTCCTGCACCTTCGCAACCACCTCCATCTATAGTGCACCTACAAGTGCATCACCTTCGCAACCACCTCCATCCGATCCACCAGGTGCTTATACAAGTTCAATTGCCACTCCTCCGCCTCCACCTCCGATGGATTGCGATTATCACCATAGATGATTAGTTGATGTGGAAAGTTCAGCTCTCTCAGTGTCTATAGGGTAACAAGGTTCTATTCGAGGGGGTGGTTAGAAACCCAGAAACTTTTACTCCTCACTCCTCCAGTGGCTTCCCATTACTTCAGAGTCTTGCTTCTCATTTATTGGGATCATTCGTTCATGGTTTGATAAAATTTGAACATATTGATCATGACTACTGCACCGCTTCGAGAAATATGTGAATGTAAATATCTCTGCAGTCGTCTAGAAGCTGGATACGATATGGTAAGTGTTAGAACTAGAAAACTTCATGCTAAGTATGATCGGGAAGGAGTACTGATGTCATCACGTGAGTTTGAGAAACGAGTGTGGCAGCCCAGAGTTAACGAGCACATGGTTTCGAGAACTCGAGTAAGTTCTCATACTTTGTATTTTGTGGTTGAACTTGACAGCATTCTATTCTTTTTAACATTCGTATATTGTTTGAGTTAAATCAAGAATGTGTGATGTTTGCGTATAAATTTTATCATTTAGTATCGTGAACGTTTGCATCACAGGTCAGGAATGAAAGCGCAATTTCAAGAGTTAACAGATGACGGATTGACAAGTCGCTAAATGCTGTTGCTTCTCAGAGCATAGAAGAGGTCGATCTAGACGAACCAGTACTCGAAACAAAGACAAGACCTATCTTTGAATCTCTTGAGACCGAGAACAGATTTGACCTCTATTCTCCACAAGCTGAGACGACTGTGAATTTATCATGCTTATCTGTAAGTGAAGCCATTTATAGACAACTATGGAAATTGCAGACAAAACTAGATCAAGGGAAAGTATCTATTGACATGCAAGATGAGATCTTGAAAGCGTTGTTTGACATCACGACCGTGGATGGAGAGTCAGAAACAGTATGTAGATTGAGGACCTTACTGCGTACAGCCAGACGTGAGTAGACGGGGGTCCATTAAGATATTCTTCTTTGTCTTTTTTCAGGGGTTTAGTTCTTACATATGAGAGTTTGGGAATGACAAGACCAGAGAAATGGAGACTGTGTTATGGTTCAACAAGTCATTTTCATGACTGTTATGTGTACAAAACCTACGGCGACAATGAGAGATGTCAAGTTCGTGATTGTACCAACATAGGCCGAGATATGATTAACTTTGAATATGTACCTTTGAGCGGAATGATACAACAGATTTGTAGCTCCAATAGCTACTGTCACGTCATGTTGGAGATGTGGAGAGACAAAGAAAGATGGTTCCGCAAAGATCATGATTATCAACCTGAACCCATCAAGCAATGGTGGGATGGAAGCAAAGCTCGAGACTATTCGTGGTTATGGGATCCTTCTATACAGTTTGAACTACCAGTGTTATGTCACACTTGTTGGCATAGTTATCCTACCTTTCCAGTTAAGGACGAAGAACTTGAGAAACTTTCTCATTTTAATTCTGTTACGAAAGAGTACAGTTTTGTATGTCCGCATTGCGCTCATCACATTCAGTCAAAACAGAGATTCGGTTATGTAAGTATACACTACTCTGTCTTTTAAATTCACTTGAATCTTTATTTATTTTAAATCTATTCTTCTGTTTAATTTCTGGACCAATATCATTAACAGATGGATCCTAAGTATCTGAGAGACTCACTCATATACGATATACTAATGCTTGCCTTCTGTTTCTTTGTATGCAGGGTGATCCTCGTAATTTGGCATTGTTGGCTTATTGGGATGGATTCCAGTCAGCAAGCACAACATACCGGGACATATACCGAGTTACCCAAAATGATAACTTTGTAGATGGGTTAGAAGTTGAGTACATGTATCCTCTGTCTGAGCTTTCATGTGATACAGAATTATCTTAAAAGTTTACGATCAGAGCAATGCTAATGTTGTTCACAGGAGATCATCCAGCACAATGTAAAGTGGGAGGATTTACTCACAGTGGTAAGTCTGGTTGTAGACGATGTCATACAGCGTCAAGATGGAAACGACATGATTCACGACCGGGAGGTAACGTGGGTGGCAATAACGAATATTTTGATAACAGGAAACAAGTTCGATATCCTCCTCCCGTACGTTTCATTATTAGAAGTAGAGAAGGCATACAACTGTTAT
The DNA here is from genome assembly GCA_036924285.1 of Asterella californica. Classification (NCBI taxonomy): domain Eukaryota; kingdom Viridiplantae; phylum Streptophyta; class Marchantiopsida; order Marchantiales; family Aytoniaceae; genus Asterella; species Asterella californica. The sequence goes on from JAYKYS010000008.1 coordinate 21,468,264, forward strand.
TACAAGCACAAACGTTGTTCAACGTCAAAAAGTTGCTTCTGACTATGGAGTTACTGGTGAGAGTAAACTTTGGCTGTATGATCTGTACAGATTTGATCTATTCAGAGATCTTGTGTTTGACAGCATGCATTGTCTCTCTTTGTGCATCTTTAAGAAATATGTAGAAATGTTGAAAAGCTCTTTAGAGGTTGACCCTCAGAAACGAGATACATGCACTCTTGCCATCTTAGAAGTCACTTCTAAGAAACCAAAAGGTTTAGATGGAAGATGGCCAAAGGACTTCTTTAATTGTTTAGGATATTTTAAAGCAGAAGAGTATACTAAGTTTGTGTTGTTATGTTTACCTCATGTTCTACATCAGCTACACTTAGATCAGAATACAGATCTTGGAAGTATTGGAGTAATAATTATAGAGATTGCAAGACTCTTTTATCTGAGGTCGAGATCACAAGGATCGACAACAGAAACACTGAAAATGGCTAGGAGTTTATTTGCTTCATGGAGAGTAAGAACTGAAATGACATGGGGAAATTCAAGCTCAATTCTCAATCATGTGATAGGTACTGAAATAGAATATATTCTTCTTTGTCTGATATGTATGATTGGTTAGCATTCAGTGTGTTCGCTTCAATGATTCATTAAGACATGTCAGCTTTTCCTTCTGAACTTGTCTGTTCTGTGATATCTATGTTAGGTAATGGAGAGCTACTTGATGACATTGTAAGACATGGCCCGCATTATGTTTTTTGGTGCTAAGAGTTCGAGAGGTCAGTATCAAGTTATAATCGGACTAAAACTAACAAGAAAGATATGGAGATGACTTTTACTACCCATTTCATTTGTTTGTTTTTCAATACAGTACGGCAGCAGTTATGGTTAGACGAAGAAGGTTCTTCTCCTGATGATAGGATTATCCGTTTGATCCATAAGTATCTCAGAGTACCAATGTGCAAAGGAAAAATAGACCTACTATGTTCAGATGTATGTTTAGACTGGCATTCAGATGTATGTTTAGACTGGCACTATACTACAGTGATTATCTTACCTTCACGGACAGTAGCTCTTACTTTATGGAAAGCTGTCAGAAGAAACTATGTACCAAGCATATGTGTTCCATACTTGTTGCAGAAAGGTGTAGGGATAGGAGGATCTCGAATGAAAAGGAAAAAAATGTCTCGAGGTTTAAAGACCTATCTACGTAAGTATTAGTCAGAAAAAACATGTACTGACAGACTTCAATTCTTGTGTGTTCGAAGATGAGATCCGACTACTGAAAGCTGTACTTGTCAATGGAGAAGTTTTCAGATCTAACGATTATACAATTGTACTTGAGGACGATGCAAAGTCTTTGGACACAGAATGGAACTGGAAAGCTCGTATCGAATCAGTTTTCTTCCATGAATTCCATGAAAATACTGAAATATTCGTTGAGTTTAAATGGTTATATAATGTAAATATTAATGGTGCTATTTGTACTGATCCTATATCTTAGATGCAGCTGCTGTATCCTCGTGAACGAAGTCATGCAAGTGACAGTTACAGACCGACATCTCAACTGGGTTACAAGTTTTTTCTCATACTGCGGCAGAATCATGACAAGGAAGAAATATTGGCACTAGAAGTAGCTGATCATAGAAAACGAGATGCAATATGATTTTGGAGGAATTGCTCATCCACCACCATACCCAGAGATCAATGACGTTATTTTAGTGAAACGAGCTGTAGGGATCTTTGACGCTAACCATTTTGTACTTTGTGTCATAAGAGAAGTGTCTGGTGTTGATTCTGTACAACAATCGGTTTTGGATTTGCAAACAAGTGATTCTCTGGTTGACAATGAACAAATAGACTACTCTTCTGGAGTAGTACAAGTAAGTTGGCTCCGGAGATTTCGTGCCAGTCCAGTTGCAGATGCAACCCTACCCATCAAACAGTTATTGCAACATATCACAAATTTAGAGATATGCGAAGTTTCTACAGGAGGAATGGTTATTAGATGGCGGTCCACTGATGATAGAATGAAAGTTATGACGGTGTGAATAACATTCATGTGGTTGATATTCATGCTTTTACGGTATTGTGCTGTCACAAAGATTATTATTTTACAACTTATTTCGCAAGGAGATGATGATATGATACTTAATCTGATCCTAATCACAATAGAGATATTTCTCTATCTCTTATTCTGAGTTAGAACTTTCTTTGTGACATATGGAATATAGTGTTAATGTCTTTGGTGCAGAGAGTAAACTTTTTCCAGCAAGTAAAAGAAGTAACACCGACAGGGAAGGAGGGAGTAACAGTAGTCATGGACCAGAGCATGGATCTTCGGACGATCATTGCTGCACGGAGCAGCGTGCTTCTGTGAGCAGTTCATCAGCACCCGGAACTCCAGCAGACAAAAAGATCAATCAGAAGGAGACACTGAGGGATATGAACGTGCTCGCAACATACCGCAGATTTTTACTGCACAGACGGAAGCGTGGATGTCAAAGATAGGCTTTACTTGGCCTTGGAGGGATGAACGAGATAACTGGGAACAACGGAAAGAAGCTAAAGATCGAGTTCTAAGGTGTAGTTTGGGCTCGTGGTCAAATAGAAATCTCTTTGATGATGCAGCTGCTGATGCTGGTTCCAATTCTCCGGCTGCTTTGAACAGTGCTAGCAGCAGCACCAGTAGCAACGCTGAAGCAAGTACCGTTGTAAGCGGTAGAACGGAACTTGAACTCTTGGAGCACATGGACAGTGAAGTTCTGTGAGAAGACAGTAGCAACGCTGAAGCAAGTACCAAAGTAAGCGGTATCTTTTCCCATTCCAAGAATCATCCTTGTTTTTAGGTTACACAAAGGCAAGACGTTGGAAATATTGAGTGTACTGCACATCCGTTACCACACTTCGATCATGAACTGGAAGAGACCTATGTTGCCCTGTAGTCATTGAAATTTGGTTTCATAGGCGTATGCTCTCGACATGCTAAGTACCCATGTAAATAGGTTGTGATCGAATGAACATCAACCCTGCATTTGCTGGATTTGCTCCTTTCCAAATCAACGAGAAATCTGAAACCTTTAGTGACAACATATGTGGAAATGTGTGTTGGCCATCATTTGGACCTAGGATGATGACATGGATTGTAATCTCTCTAATCAGTGGTTATGATGCATCTTGGCAGGTTCTTCTGGCACCGTATACCACGGTCTGTGGCTGGGTTCGGTAAATATCTTCACTCTCCAGAAATTGTGTCTATGCATTTGCAGAACATCATTGGAGCATTTGCATTGCATCTGCCATTCTCGTGTATGAATATATGCATTTGCATAGGTTACAGTCGATCTGGAAAGAGAACAAAATCAGGAAAACACCTGAGGGTTCTTCACCTTCTAAATAAATACCATAGACGTGTTTCAAGCAAATGAATAGCCTTAAATGCTATTGCAGGAGCAACTTGCTTTCCAGAGATTCACCAGAAAGGCTGCTGTTTTCTTGAGAATAACTTAAGTAGTTAGTCTGTGTTCTAGATTACGTCCTGCCATGGCACCGTGGACAACTAGAACATACAGGTTGGCCATTTCGTCATCCCATTCTTAACATCTACACAGATTCGTTGCTTACTAGTTGTAACGTGATAGACATAACGTTCCTCAGTTAGTTACCGCCGCAGTTAGCTACGGCCGACAATGCAAGATGTCTTGTCGGTGCTGATGAACATTCAAAACGACTACCTGGGTGACCAAATATCATGGTCAACCATCAACTCTGCAGACGCTTTGGCAAAGCTTGCTTACGATGTCAGTCTGTGCTACGACTATTTTTCGTATCTAGATAGAGTTACAGGTCTGAATATCTCCATTCTGCTTCCAAATTCATCTGTTTAGTTGCATGCAGTATTAAATTCTTTTTTACTCCTATGTGAGTTCTTTCTTTTCGATTATACTTAGATGTACACACTAGTGTTGTTATCTCAAATTCGTCACAAGTGTTAGAGAGTTTCTTCATGATTGATTTCGTAGTTATGGCCAAGGAAGTCATAAGAACTTTCGGTGCCCAAGCAGGTGAAGTATCTTGTTAGCTTTATCCTACTCTGTTAATTCTATCACCATCTTGAGTCAACACAGAGGACTGAAACAACCTTGACGATGTTTGGAATGAATGTGTTTGACTCGGGCAGGATGTGAAAGAGTACTCAAAGCGGGGAAAGGCAACAAATTATCAGAGAAGCGTGCGCTAGAGGTGGAGGAGTTTTTTTTTTCTTCGATCATCTTCGCAATGAAAGAACTCTTAATGTTTAGATATTACTCGTCAAAACTTGTGTACTAGATCTAGAGCACGAGTTTGGACGCTCAAGAGTGTTATAGATTTGCAGAAAACGACTAGCAGGTGGATAGTAGAATAATTGGATCTGAAATACGCACCAGTGCACATGGGTACTGATATCAGGACTGAGTAACTTGTTACTTGTCAATCATACTATAAGACATCCATAATTAGATATCAGCTTTCATCATGGTATGTACAGAGCTCTGTTTTATATTTGGAAAATCTTACATTGCATCCCTGGGCAATACTTGACATACAACCGACGTTTCTCCTATATATAAATCCGAAAATTACCTTACATTCTAAACCCTTATATCTGAAGATATTCCCCACAATAAAAATGAAGGTTTTATCCTCTATATGTATCCAAAATATACCTGAGATTCTCCAACCTTTATTTCTGGAGAAATTCCAGAGAATGCGAATGTAAGTGAATATCCTATAAAGCGATGTTCACTTTGCTTCTGGTTGAATTCCAGTTTCAAATCCCTAGGTTTGCACCTTTCCCCACAATTTTGTATTTTTCAGTTTTAAACTCTGGAAAAACCCGATCACGGGTGGCTGCAAATTCCCCCTGTGGCTTATCTACCAATTGGGTGTTGTTTGCCTTCCCTAGGGAACTTGATGAATGCGTAAGGTCTCGAGTTCCACTGGCAGCATGTTTGGAGTGTTTTTTCACACACGAGGAAATGCAAGAGTTCTATAGTATTGCCACGAACTCAAGAACAACTGCCATTAAGTATGTGCATTTTGACAACAGGATCTCTAGCTAAAATATAGCTGAATTCTTAGATGCTAGTGTGAAGCCTTGGATTTCCAGTTTGCTAGAAAATTTTTGTTTTTATTAGACAAAACGTTAGATTAGTTAGTATAGATGATAGAGAAAATAAGTTTAGTGTAGTATAGAGCTTTCTTATCCGAAGGATGATGCTGAACCAGAATATGGAACCTGTGAAGTGTATCTCTTTGGATTAATAACCTAGCTGCATTCTTCAGACGAAGAGCTTTCCAGGGATACCTCATTTAAGGGGAACGGACATCGGACGACGAAGTTATGGCTCAAAGAAGAAGAAGGACCAAAACAGAAAAGAAGCAGTACTTCGCGGTCGGAACCTTACACGTGAGGAGGCGAGAAGCAGAAAACTATAAGAAGGGTCAAAAAGTAAATCACTTTACTATTTCTACTCGCGAATTCACTGTAGCGCTTCGCATTGATCGATCGAAAGTGGACGAAGGCCGACTTCGGCGAAGAGTCTCTTCTAGGGTTTTGGGCAGCGGAAGGCGAGTTGAAGTAGCAAAGTCAGAAGTTGTCGATTAAGTGCCGAGTGAGGAGTGTTGTGATCGCAAGAACGCGAAGGAACTTCGAGACTTCGGTGTAGATGAGAGGGATGCAGACGGCCAAGAGGCCGAAGTTGAAGACCATAGCGACGAAGTGGTCGGACTTCAGTTCGTATCGGGAGCGATTGGAGGAGATGAGAATGGCCTTCCTACTGGAGAACTGGGGAGTGATTTCTTCAGACCTAATGCAGGAGATCCTCATCTGCAAGGGACACGCTTCGGATGATCTTCGGACGAGGCCACACAACTGGACGCTGAACCATTGGAACTATGTGTTGAGAATCGACGATGCCGGAAGACCAGGTGACTTGATATAGGATAGCACCTGTGTCGTGCGCATACACATCGCTACACAACATACATCGCTGTCAGAGGTACATCACACATACACATAACACATGGACGATGTCATACACATACACAAATGTACCACAATAAATCTGAATACAGAGATTACCATCTCCAACACCACAACAAGGATTACTCACAAACGGTCAAGCCAAACCCACTCTAAACGCGAAGAGAATCCGGGTTACACTCAACTAGACTATCCACCATAGCCTGGAGCTTGAAGGCTCAACTCAAAGAACTAAGGCCTCCAAGCCCTACCTGCGAAGTTTACCCCTAGTGGGCTCTCCCCAACTCGCCCTAACGGCACTAACGGCCTTACCGGGATGCGCCACTTCGCACTCGGTCAACCTAGCCGAGGGGGCCAAACTGACGTGACAGCTGTCGTGCGCATACACATCGCTACACAACATACATCGCTGTCAGAGGTACACCACACATACACATAACACATGGACGATGTCATACACATACACAAGTGTACCACAATCGCCCCCCTAACTGACGGTTAGGTCCCTCTAACTCCAGATAGCTCCATACCCCAACTACGTGATACACACCTTCATGGGTGCAAGGATCAGGAGGCCGGGTGCTACATTGCCCCATCGTTAGTCGCCTGTCTGCAATCCATACCACGCAAAGATCTAATCGACTATCTCCGCTATATACATCGAGGACAAACCCACCGTCCAATAGGAACTACACTAAGAGGTGGAGTCAAACATGACATGTGCCAACCTCTCGAACAACCATCACACACCAACATACGGGCTGCTCCACCAGCAGACCCACACAACATACACCTCAAGCCCGCGCGTACAACTGCTAAGCTTGGGTCAACGGTACCATCAATGTTGAGAAGATGACATGGCGCGCAATTACGCACATGGTCCTTCCACACAACACCATCACGGCTCTCTAACATGAGTACTCCAGAAGGTAACACCTCACGCACTCGTAAAATAGTGCGCCCTGCGGTCACGTCCAACGTCGTCGGTGCAATCTGCTGTAGATAGATATAATCGCCAGGATGAAACCTGCGAATCGACGGCCGATAACCTCCTCGGATAGTCGCATACCGCAACGTGTCTCTATGCTGAGCAATCGCTAGGTTCTCAAAAGTCATAGGCATAACTCTCCGAAATGTCTCTGCTCGTTGAGAACATGCTCTCATCCACATATACGGATCATCAAGGTCCAGCACCTCAGCAGAATCACGACGAATGGCCGAAAGTAGATCTGGATCTCGGCCATACAATAAGAAATACGGTGAGAAGGAAGCCAAAGACGCTTGTCGGCTAAAACGGTAGCCCATAGCCAACCATGGTAACTGCACATCCCAATCTCCCAAGTGGCCCTTCTGCAAGCCATACTTGCGCAATCCTCTCTTCACCGTCTGAACTACCCTCTCCGCCAAACCATCCGCCTCAGGATGATCTCGAGATGTAGTCCGATGATCAATCAGCGCCTGATCACACAAGGCCTGAAACTCACCAAGGAACTCTGTACCTTGGTCTGTCAACACTTCAGCTGGTGCTCCGAAACGACTCAGCACTCGATCTAAGAACGCGTACGCTGTCCCTTCACTCGCCTTGTTTGGTAATGCCACCAACTCAATCCACTTGGAGAAGTGCTCCACCATCACCAACACATACCGGTGGTGATGTACGGTCAACGGTAAGGGTCCCGCAAAATCCAAACTCCAACGATAACCCAACCCCATAATCGGTAAGGGGTGTAACTGTGGAGTAGGAGCATTAAACGATGCTCGTACTCGATCACAAACCACACATCGTGCGACAAACTGTTGCACATCGATGTGCATACCACGCCACCAATACTGTCCTTGGAGTAAGCTATGCGTACGCTTCACTCCAAAATGCCTAAACTCCTCATGGGCATGTCGTACTAACTGTGCCCTCTGGGATGGATGTGACACTATCCGTACCCTCCCATCACACCACACTCGAAGTACATGTCGTCCTTCTCGTCGAAATCTCTTCGCTCGTTGGAGGACACGATCTCGCTCCTTGGCACTTACTGTACCTACTACCACACCAGTACGTAGATACTCCATCACGGTCACATCATCATGGATATCTCGCTGGTCTGAAACACCATCTCCACCCTCAGGATCTGGAGACTCATCTTCTACTCTCTGACCAGAGAAAGATACGACTTGGCCCTCCATACTAGAGTTCATGGCCAACACACAAAGAAAGGCAGATGCATGCCACCCTGGCACTATCTCCTCATCAACCTCGTCATGCCAGCGAGCCCCAGTCTGATCCTGCTGACTCGTGCACGGGTTGCGACTCAACCCGTCGGCATCTAGGTTTGCAACTCCAGGTCTATGTACTACCTGGAAGTCATACTCCTGTAAGATCAGAGCCCATCGTGCAAGCTTCCATGTAAGCTTGTCGGACTCCATCAACCACTTGAGTGGCTGGTGATCAGTGATGAGAGTAAAGGGGTTCCCAAACAGATAACATCGAAAGTGTGCAACAGCCCACACTGCCGCCAAACACTCTCTCTCATACGAACTATACCTCGCCTCCGCTGAATTGTTGGAGCGACTGGCATACGCCACCACGAACTCCTTTTTCTCATCATCATGCTGAGTCAGCACTGCTTCAAGTCCCAACATACTCCAATCGGTGTGCAGTTGGAAAGGACGCCCCCTAACGGGTCTCCTCAAGATGGGAGCAGATGTCAACCTATCCTTGAGCTCTATGAAAGCTCGCTCCAGCTCATCTCCCCACTGCCACTCCTGGTCCACCTTCATCAGCTTGGTCAACGGCTTCGCAATTGCACTAAACCCTTTCACGTATCGACGATAGAAGTTCGCCAAACCAACAAATGCTCGAACTCGACTCACATCTGTGGGGCGTGGGATACGTGCAATAGCCTCAACCTTCGTCTGTTGAACACCCAATCCACCTGGATAGATGGTGTGGCCCAGATACTCTACCAACTCCTGGAAGAACTTACACTTCCCAGGGTGTAACTTCAACCCATGAGCTCTCAACCGCTCAAACACATCCCGTAAGTGTCTCTCGTGCTCCTCCACTGTAGCACTATAGACTAAGATGTCGTCAATATAACATCTGACAAAATCCAATCCTGCTAAGATTCTGTCCATCACCCTTTGGAACTCAGCAGGGGCATTCTTCAACCCAAATGGTAAGAACCGCCACTGATACAAACAATCCTTGCCGTGAGAGTCAATTCCCCAGAATGTTGTCTTGGACTTATCTTCTTCTCTCACTGGCAACTGATGATACCCTGCTCGAAGATCCAAAGTACTGAAGACCTTCACATGCCCCACTGCATCAAAGATCTCCTCAGGTGTCGGCATGGCATACTTATCGAACTTCGTCTGTCGATTGATAGGACGATAGTCCCCACACATCCGTCTATCTGTGTAGTTGCCATACATATCCTTCTTGGCTGGCATAACTGTGGCAGATGCATACTCTCCATGCGACATCTCCACCAACCCAGCCTCCAACAAGTCTTGAGTCCGACTCTGGATCAAGGCTCTCTCCATGTCACTGTACCTGTAAGGACGTCGAAAGATTGGCGTGTCATTAGCCAAGTCGATCCGTATACCAGGTCCTTTCAAGGTACCCAAATCCTTCATACTGAAGGCAAAACAATTCCTGTAGCTCTTCAGGAATCTTTGGACTCTTCGTCTCTCCTCTCCTATAAGCTTGGGTCCAATCTCTGGCTATCAAGTATCCTCTGTCACCATGCTAGAGGTAGAAGACGAAGTCGTTGACTGCTATCTTGCAGCCTCTGGAGCAGTTTCCTTCTGCTCACCACCAACAACCTCCACCGCTACTGTGTGTAAAACTTCTGCAGTTCTAGCCGCAAACTCCACACTCTCTCCTATGACATCCCATGATGTCCAAGGATGACGAACTCCACGTGCCTCGCCCCCAGCCTTTGCCTCCACCGACCCGGTAGGCAAAGAGCTCAAGAGTGCTCGAGCAGTAACACCCGTCGATCGCATCCGACGCTCCTCAGCCAATCCAAGGCTAACAATCCATGTCAAGCAATTCAAGTCCATTGCTTGACCCAATACTTGACGACGTGAAGCCTTCGACACCGAAGCTACTGCCGTCGTACCCGTAGTGAAACCCATCGCTCGCTCTCTCTCATCGGCATTGGGCTCCACCAACTGCCGTAATTGAGCATCCCACACAAGCCCAAGTCCTCCATCTCTGTAAGCATGTGACGCTGGAAAGCTTACCAATGTGGGTAATGCTACCATGGGCCGTCCCACTAGGTTCACCACTGCCATGGGTGACCTATCGACGACTCTCACTACTTGAGATCGTCGTCCTGCATCCAAGATGCTATCAACCGTGAGGTGCGCTGGTCGTCTCACTTCATCGTGTGCGCGCTTAAGCACCTTTCTCGGTAACAATTTCGTCCACCACAACCGTGGACGATGTGCACGAGATCCCACTCTCGCTGCATCCAACAACACTGCTGGTCCAACCCAAGACCGCACTTGGTGCACACTCGCCATCATCTGTGTACGAGCATCACCCAACAAAGGAACGTTCTCCAAGATGTACGCTGGAGAATCCATCTGATGCATCTGGAGATGTCGTAGGATCCGTAACATCTCCCAGAACATCCTAGATCGCGGGTCATGTAAACCCTGACCTCTCCCTGCACGCGTGTGACCTTGACATGGCCATCCGGCTATCACCAAGTGAATGGTGCCCACAAACGTGAGATCCTGCGCCCCCAGCAGCGAAATATCCGACGGTAATGCTTGCTGGTATCCTCTAACAGCTGATATGAGCAACAACTCAGGATATCTCTGCACCAAACGTGCCACATGTCGCAATGAGATGCGTCTCGCAATCTCATCTCTCTCCACATACAAGTATCGCTGTACTTGTATATCTACCTGCAATACCGCAGCCAAACCTGTGCTGATCCCTCCAAACAGCTCCAGCACACATACACCTTCCTCTGGATACTGCCACACAATGGGAGTCGTATCCAACGGTGATAAGGTCACAGGGCCAGTAGCAGGAACAACCCTTTGTTCCTCTACTGGTGGTACAAAAGCTTCACTCCAAGCCTGCTGCACCAACTGATCAGCATACTGCTGCAACTCTCCACTCGAACTCCAGAGTGGAACATCCAAGGCAGATGGTACTAACGTAGACATGCTAGGCATGTCCTCCACCTCCTCATAGATCGGAGTATCCTCCGCATGGGCATTGCCCTCCAACAACTCGTCCGGCCAAGTGATGACCGAACTGAACCCTGCAACGGATGCCATCGTCCCTGGTGTAGGCTCCGTCGTCCCAACTCTAGCACTGAACCGCACTGGTAAGCGGCTCACTCGTCCCTCACCGGACTGCCAACCTGGTCTGTAAGATGCTGTCTCCGCCCAATAGTCGATCACGAACCCCATAGGGTACAACACAGCACCTCCCACCAATACATCATAAGACTCTGCGGTTGTAACGATGGCCTTGGTCTTCACCATAGAGCCATCCGTGGGGTGATCTGGCCGAACTCTCACCGTCAACATCTCACGGGTCATGTGCAGAGCCGTACCTCCTGATCCCCCTAGAGATGTCTGCAACTGGAATGGACATCTCTCTATCTCGGACTTCTTCAGACCCAAACCAATACACGCCGCCTTTCCCAACATCAACGGTTGGGCTCCAGAGTCTAACAAGACCTTCTGGGGTCGATACACTTTCCCTGAAGATGCCACCAAACAGAAGATACCACTTCTGTTGTCCAACAACACCACACCTGGTGCCAAACTAGCACGGTCAATCGCCGGCCTAGCTGGTAACTCATCTAACCTAGCAGCCGCCGCTTGCCAAGTACCACTGGTAGCTGTCCTGATCCTCGACTCCATGGACACGTCTACCGCCTCTCGCTGAACTACTTTAGCACTAGAGATAACTACATCCTCGCTCTCACTGAGCGTGGCCGCCAACTGGAACACTGGAGCCAAGTTGACTCCCAATGCTCTCATATCCGTGGCTGAGAATAGTGGGGCTCGCAAAACTGCTGTAGCCGCCCCCAACATCGGGTTCGACGTCGCATCCACAGACGTCGAAGGTGGACTCACATCACACCCACTCCTGGATGTCGATGCCTCCAACTCTACTGCACCATCGGTAGGTCGTTTAGGAACCATAGATGTGGTCCTCAACGCCTCCGATAACGTGAACGACTGTGGAAGCCTGGCTTGTCTACCAGCCTCCCCGCGTTGTGGATCCAACTCCACTGACGCACCTCGTGGCTCAGAGGCACGTACTGCACCTCTAGTCACTGCCGCAGATGCCTCAATCTGCGCCACACCAGCCATGAAGTCGAAGTCACCTCCTTCTCCTCCATAAGATGTGGAAGCTTCTGTTCCACCTGATCTCCGCTGGGCCATAGCCATACTAGCTATCCTCTGCTCCAACTGCTCAATCCGAGCAGCCATATCTGCTTCTGACGTCGTAGCAGGCGGTGGACCGACCGGTCCTCTCCCAGGTGCTGGACCTCTATCTCCAGCTCGACCACCACGGCCTCCCTGAGCTCCTCCGCCTCGTCCACGATCAGCCTTCCCTTGCCGCAACTCGGGATGGAGATCAAAACAACGGTCACTACTGTGACCAGGTCGTCCGCAATGCTCACATTGCCTGGGTACTGCTTGAGACGTCCCTGATGTCCCTGACGTCTCATAACCTCTCCTCTGTGGACAGTCCCTCTGCTGATGAGGACCATCACACGTCCAGCAAGGACCCGCTTGCTGCTGACTAGAGAAGGACGGCATGGGCTTCTGCCCACCAGATCCTCCAACACCTCTTTGAGATCGTGACTGCTCCGCACGATCCTTACCACCACCACCACCACGCTGTTGCGTAGCCTGTGATCCTCGAGAAAAGATGGTCGCTCCATGTGGTGTCTCCTTGCTGAACCCAGCAACCACCACCCTCTCCTCCACCATATTGAGCTCAATCCGCTCAGCCAGACTAAAGACAACCGCCAACGTCGGAGCGGTATCTCTAAGAAGAGTAGCATCTCTGACTCTCCTACGCAGCTCCCGGTCTAGTATCTCATACCAGAACTGGACTGCCTGTGCTTCCGTCACCCCTTGGGTAACGCTGATCAACCGTCTCATGCGAGTAAACGCCTCGCGTAGGCTCTCTCCAGTCTTCCGCTGGAACTCCTGCAGACTCCTCAACTTGTCGGTCCGCACACCCTGATAGTTCTTCCTCAAACATTGGAAGAACTGAACCACAGGGTTAAACCCTGGTGGTATCCCGCTCACACTACCACCCGCTCCACTACCTGTGGACGCACCGCTGGTAGTAGGTACTCCGCCACCTGCGGCTGTACCACTGCTACTGGCACCCGAACTCGCAGGTGCTACGCCTCCCGAAACTGCACCAGTAGTGATAGAAACGTAGTTGGGAGACCAATGTTGTCTCCACAACTCGATCTCAACACTGTAATCTCGCCTGAACTCATGATAATCGTCTATCGGCGGTCCCTCCAAGTGCTGGAACAAATCCTTCCACGTCATGAAGGGTGTAAACAGCTGTGGGTTCCGCATCTGCTGCAGATCTCACCAACTGTCGAACTCCTGGATGAAGTCATCCAGCTCAATGGTACCAACTGTACCCGAGTAACGTCGAGGCCCCTTCGTGGCCCCATAGATCTCGTCCATGTCCCACAACAACGGTGTTGCGACACTAGACTCACCACCAGAAAACGCGCTGTCTGCGTCTGACTCGTCCTCTGGAACAATCGACGGCAATGGTGTAGGTAGTCGGTACCTCACCCCACTCCGTGTATACCCACTGTCCGAGAAGTCCCCACCAGAACCTCCCGAGAACTCCGTGATGAGAGAATCCCGCTAACACACTCCCCAACCGGAATGTCGCAATCTCCGTCACCACCGTAACCACCACTTGCCTAATCCCGCTCCTACTGAGCTCACCTATCCCCTACTAGGACGGTCAAGGTAAGGGCAACCTGTACCTGCCATCACCACAGGCAGCCTCTCACGGTCTGTTGGTCGTCACTCCAACCGCACCGTGAGAGAGACAAAGGTAGTCTGACTGGTCCGCAACTCCAGCCTCACTACCGATAGCACACTGGAGTGAACTCACTCCGGAAATCAAGCGCCAACACAAGCAAACGCGGCGCACAAACAGGAAGCAGAGTATGGAGGGGTTCCAACCACAAGAAGTCCAAACGATAACCCTCCACACTCAAACATTCACATAAAGAGAAACCCAGTCCCACCCGGACTGACGACTACTTGTCGGTGACCACATGCACAATATATGGTCACCAACAGTCGTAACTGACACTGGAGGTCACTAACTAGATGTCCACACCTCTAGTAGCTCCAAAAACATCCACGTGGTAGCTCTACTAGCTCACCCAAGACAACTGCCACCAATTGTCTCCATACGCGCCTCTACGGTGTAGGCAAACACTACCACAACTATAGCTTCCCCCTAATACTGTGGGGTCGCCCTACCACTCCTCTAGGGACGTGCGAGAAGGTCTCCTACTACCTTATACAAGTTCATAAGTACTTGCACGCATCCTTGTAGGACACCAAGAGCTATTGGTCTAGTGGTGAAGCCAAAGCTAAGACTACAGAGTCAGGAGTCCAGGTCCAGGAATAGTGTTGGGATGGGTGACTAGCTGGTTTTACCCTTCCCACACACCTGAAGCTTGGATACCTCTCTCACGCACGCCAGCAAGCTGGCTTGCGGCGGGCGCGGGCTCAGGCTCAGCTCAGCTCCGCCTCCGCACTCTCGCACTCTGCTCTCACGCCTCCGCACTCACGCACCTCTGCTCCTCGAAGCCTCTAAACGCCTCCTAACACGCACTCCACACCTCGACACTCCCGCTCACTCTCCGCTTGAAGTAGAGTAGAACAGGTACACACACCCCAGAAGAGGCTCGAATTGCAGAAGATTGCACCAAGACAGCCTCCAAAACAGCGAAAACAGTTTGCGGGTACACACGGGTGACCAAAATCTGACGTAAAACAGCAAGAACCTCCAAATCCAACCCGAACACCACCAAAACAGATTCGCAAATGCACCACACACACTTCGCGGATGCACACACACACAAAACAACTACTAAACTCGAGTTTCCCCACGAAATTGAGCCAAAATCTGACGTAACTAGCCTTTTAGTGCTTGCGGGTTTCACGGCAGCGAACTTCGACATGCCATAACTTCTTCAATCCTTGGCCAAACTCCACGAAACTTAGTGCGCTAGAATCGTCTCTCTAATGCGCTTCCAAAGAGTCCACTCTGGCCCGACATTGACAAGTATTTCAGCTGCTACGCCCAAACGCGCAATCCGGCTCCAACAACACACTTCAAGAACATTCCGCAAAATTTCTGCAGCGCTTCCGCATGACAGAAATCTCCACTCGACCCCAACAACAGCAAGTCGATCTGCGACCAGCAATGTAGCACGGCGCCCACACACCTCGATCACAGCTCCAAACAATCAACCACGAACGGCAACGCCCGAAGATACCAGCGGACGATTTCCGATTTCAGATCTGCGAGCTCTTACTGAACTCCGCCTCGACCTGCACTCAATTCTTTGAGTAATCTGAATACAGAGATTACCATCTCCAACACCACAACAAGGATTACTCACAAACGGTCAAGCCAAACCCACTCTAAACGCGAAGAGAATCCGGGTTACACTCAACTAGACTATCCACCATAGCCTGGAGCTTGAAGGCTCAACTCAAAGAACTAAGGCCTCCAAGCTCTACCTGCGAAGTTTACCCCTAGTGGGCTCTCCCCAACTCGCCCTAACGGCACTAACGGCCTTACCGGGATGCGCCACTTCGCACTCGGTCAACCTAGCCGAGGGGGCCAAACTGACGTGACACCTGTAAGCCATCTTCGGACGAAGTGGCGAAGTACAGTGAACTTTTCTCAACGTCACCGGTGGGATCGAACGGATTCAAAGTGCATAGTTACATCGATCCTTTCAAGAGAGATGTTGCGATCGCCCTCAACACAATATTCAAACCACAACGCACTTCGTATCTGGTCAATTGGCAGATACACTTCATCTAGCAGATCTTCGGAGGTAAGAAGGCGTATTGGGCGAAGATCTTCCACGAGCACGTTCAGAAGATGTATGCCAACTTCGAAGACGGAGGATCTACTTACTGCGGGGCGTTTACAGTATTCTTCTACCGAGGAATGAAGTTGTTGTCTCCAGAAGAAGAGGAGAAGTTCGACCGAAGGACGATATCTGAGGATGAGCGGGTGATGGAGCCGACTCCTCGGAGAGAAGAATTGGCAACTCCGGTGACCTTGTCGGGACCTAGTACCCGAGCCAAGAGGAAGATGACAGAGGCAGGAACATCGGGAGGCGCGACTTCTCGACAGAAGAAAAAAACGAAGAGGACGACCATGACTTCGGACGAAGGAGCCGAAGATGTGTAGACTCCGGCACGATCGTCTTCGGTGGAGATTGTAGCAGAGAAAGCTGTAGGAGAAAGTCAACCGACTAGGGATCAGGAGGAATTCGTCATCAGACGAGTACCTTCGGGTGCCACACTTCAAGAAGCTCCTTCGGAACCGACTCGTCCTACGCCGCGATCTGACGAGGCCACAACTTTGACGCCGCGAGATCAAAATATAGGGAAGGAACTACGGATGTTCGAGAGGACACTGGAGTTTCTCAGTGGCACGGCATTACTCATTTTGGCAGAGTTGGACATGCAGCGACATGTATACGAGAACGAGACGAAGGTACCTTTATCCTTGAGTGACCTTCTTAACGTTGTGCACTTCGGACGACAAGGATGGCTTACTGAGAAAGATGATATAACGAAGAAGCTCGAAGACTCTTTCGCCGAGGTTGCGAAGTTGATTGCAGAGTGAGACGCTTTGGTGGTTGCGAGATCAGAGGATCAGGTGAGGGCTTCGAAGGAGATACAAGACTGGCAAGCGAAGTTGAACCTGATGACTTCGCGATTTCATGACATGAAGTCGGAGAAGGGGGCTTTGTTGGAACAGTTGGTTACCAAGGATGAGGAGTTAGCCAAGACAGAGAAAGCGAAGGAGATGGCTGAGACGAAGGTCGAAGAACTTCGAACGAAGGTGGATGAGATCGCGACGACATACTTCGCCACCGAACTTAACGCGACAGAAATGGAGCTACTTCAGCGTCTTCGAGCAAAATTGACGATAGCGTCAGATCCTTCGGCGAAGAGTAGGATAGTTAGACTAGCGGAAAGGATTATTCGAGATTTGAAGGAGCTTAGGGAGACAATTAAGTTCACGTTAGTCAGTATAGGACACACATTACAGTTAGGTAGAGTAGACACGTCGGTTCCGCCAAGTAGGGGGACGTGATCATATGGTCTAGATGTGATCATCTTTTATAGGAAATGAGATCCGCCATCTTAGGACGAAAGGCTATAAAAACGATGCGCGTTTTAGATATTTTACCTTTTCCATGTTTTCAGTTTTTGTTAGTTAATTTTCGATTGCGCAAGATTGCGGAGTGAGTGTGTGAATAAAGTGGGCGAAGGCAATTTATCTACGAAGGACGTAGTTTGCTGTCGCAGGTGTAAATCTGATTGATGCAGACCCTCCGAAGTTGGTCTTCGACGAAGAGAGTCTTCGGGTTATTTTAAGTGAAGGACATTTCGAAGAATTTAAGAACATATTAGTTACTGTGAAGTGAAAGAGCATAAGTTAAATTGTAAAAAGGTTTCAAAACATGATGGTTTCCTCTTAAGTTTGGCTTCTTAAAATAAGTGGGATTCTTAAGAGTGATGATTTAGTAGGAAGAACACTTCTTAGGAAGAGTAGGGACTTCTGTCTTAGAACCTTGATGTGAAGTCTGTATTCTTTTGTCTTTTCAAAAGAACATTAGTAACATTTCAACAGTATTTTGCTATCTCATCTGTTCATACATCTATTTTCTCGAATCTTTTATTGTTTGTTGGAAGGGTTCCTGATCAAAGAACTATTTCATTGTTGTTTGTATTCGATTTATCAGGTTTTTGCTTGGGTTTGGTTTCTTATCAAACTTAAACTCTTATCCGAATATTATTCCATTCCGTGAGAATAACAGAAAACTATCTGAATTATCATTGTGACGTTGTAGTACTGTGTTTTGTATAATTGTTAACTGCATCTTCGTGAGAACGATCTTTTATTTACTATTTCCGATACATTGTGTTTCTCTGGGTTGTTACATATAGAAACATTAAAGAAACATTAATGCAAGTACTCTAATACGTCATTTGGAAGGTCTTGGAGCCTCTTGGTATACTGGGAAGTCTTTTTGTATCACTGATTCCCATGTGCAAGGTAAGCTAACAATCCGTAACTGTATCCTCAGATGAAAGCTAGCTAGCCGGTCTTGACTCTTCGGTTGAAATTGATTGTGCTCAGTTCGATGCTAAGAGACATTCTGTCGAACTCTGCAGATATCTGACAAGATCAAGCCAGCTCCAGTTGTGACAGCAATCTTGACCAAGGTGTCCCGTTGGATTCCCCACCTGGAAAATCGTCCCCTCCAATAGCATCACAATGACATTCTTGATCTTTCAAAAGTAGAATCAGGTTTGACTCGATTTCTGTCTAGACAGCTTTGGTACGAGTTCGTTGAAGAACTGCACTTCTGAAACTATTGCAGTTTATCAGCTAATTTCACGAATAATCCTTGTAAATCTTAACTAAAATGGTTGCATTCTGTGTTCGGCCCTATCATTTTGTTCTCCTTTTGGTTTGATCTTCTCGTGGTCAAGCATTCAAGCCCACGGGCTGCACATCAGTTAGTAGTGAAACGCAAACGAAGACGATTGTCTATATATGTTGCAGTTAAATACTGTATGGGTTCAACCTATTTGGGGGTTACCTTAAACGTGCGGGAGAACCGAAAACTGCTTACCCGTGTGTCAATATATATATGCTGCAGTTAAATATTCACGGGCTACCTGAAGTAGTAAATATCTTGTTCCTCTCCGAAGCAGTGTGAATATCGTCAATTACACTGCGGGTAATTTGTCGATGTCTTCCTGTGGTCAGTATATACACCCTATACGCACTGTCACCATCACGATTTGGATCTCACAGACCAAACAATGTCGTCCAGATAATCGTGATCCTCTGTTGATAGTTCATCGATCGATTACCGTAGCATAACGTCACATGCTCGGAGCTCACTTCTACAAGTCCATCTTGGCACTACACGGAGTTACTGTACTGTCACGATTTTAACCGAGCAGTTTCAACCTACATTTTGAGCACAATAAATCATACAACAGAATCCGCACAGAAAACTAGCATTGCCATTGCTTTAACACCTCAAGCGAGAAACTCTTGTGTATACAGTACATGACGGTGATCTTTATTTCCCGACATTTGACGATTTGCTGCACTCGAGACAGATCTCATCCTCTCATCGGGACTCGGAGGGAACTGTCGTGACTCCTCAATCAGTTACAGTGTCATATACACCTCACCTTGGTAGCTCACTTGAGGTCCTACAGTTATTTATTTATCATTTTTACGAATCATTGACGACAAAGTTTTAGTGTGCAGACTTTGCGGCTCATCCCTCCATTTTGACAACCGCCGGCCATTCCGGTCGGCGGCTATCATGGAATGGACCAACTAAAGACTATATAATGTGAGGCTTCAACAACAGAAGATATTTACAACTACATAGTCTAGCAGTCTAGGCAATGTTGCACTTGGTGCGGATCTTCCCCCTGGTGCCGGTGAGGACGCCAATGTTGCCCATCTTTCCTCATCGAGACCACAAACGAAGGGCTGAAGACTTCGGGTTCTCTGTAGATGCCTACGAGAGCCCTCGCGACTGGGGTAGTCCTTAGAGAGTCATCGGATTCGAACAGACCACGTCCTCCCACCACATCAAGGAAATAGTTGGAGTCGAGCGCTGTGGGGGTCTTCATCTCCATGTTGATTCTGTTACCGGGAGCATTGGACGGGCACTGCCTCCTGAGGGTCTGGAGGTAGCGTGGATTAATGGCGGGGTCGGCTTTACCGGTACCCTTGAAGTTGTACAAGCGCTGAAGAACGATACCGCACCTCGCAGTACCGATGCTGTGTGCACCTGTGGGAAACAATGTCGCTAGTCAGTTTCACATTTCTAGATCTAACCATCAAGCTTCTGCTTAAAGATGATCCAGCTGATTACTTGCTCGATAAACGGCCACGCTGTTGTTGTTCACCAAACTAGCTTTAGTTAAGATGGTCGAGCTGAATACTTCCTCGATAAACTGCCCACTTTGTTGTTGTTCATGACGAGCTGATGACTGGTAACATGAATCTACATGAAAGAATAACCAGATCGTTCTCGTCCAGACCCTACTTCTCAAACGCCTGTTGCAAAGTGGTGAAGTTGGCGAAAGGAGCAGGCATGTCTGTCAGAGTTTCCGCAGAGACAGAAACCGACCCGTCTCTTCGTCGTCCGAACCAGTTTCTCACTCTCAGCTTTCCGGCCTGCGAGAAAACTTTGAACATAGTCAGACTACAAGTGGAATAACAGCATAAAGTTTAAATTAACAGGCAATTACAGACACGCACTGGTACTATCCGATGCTTGATCCGAATCAAGCATCGTAATGGACGTAAGAAACGATCGTACCAATTCCATAGAGTCTCTTGCAGCGTAGGCGATAACATCGGCGCAAGAGACCACTCGAGGGCAGGCTGCTTCCACCGCTGCTTTCGCCGCATCCAAAAGTGAAGTGCTTTCCAAGGTCAAGCTGGTGCTTAGTTTTCATTAATTGTAACATGCATATATATGCAGCATTCATAAAATCTCACTTGATAAGGAAATTACACCGAGGCGAGATTCACTTTTCTCAGACAACATTTGCACTTTGTAATACACATATGAGCACCGTGACTGATAATGAGAGTCCTGTGTGGATGGCTTTGCTCGAGTTTGAAATTCATTTGAACAGGACTTTTCAATTGTTAAGAATTTCATTCCGAGCAGATAGACACGACCCGGTTTATGAATCATGACATTATAAATCTTGTGCAGACAGTATTATTTTACTGAGATTTGAAACTTACATGCTGTTTGCACAGTCGGATGACACCATTCACAGATAATGGTGGGTTGACAATAACTATCTTATGATCAAAAGCTCACATAACTAATCGATCAAGTAACATCTCGTCAGAATCTGCCGAATGACCAACAAAAGTTTGTCTCCTTATTCATTTCTCATCGATGCTAGATATTAATTATTAGCTTGATTGTTTTCTTGAGCCATGAACGTTTTCAGATTGCTGTAAATATCCTGTTTTTGGCTCAACCCCATTGCAAACATCGCAATGGTCAACTTGCTTTCCCGGTCGAATAATAAAGACCTGATCTGGGTCTGCAACTATCTGTTTGGAGAAAACAAAACATGTTAAGAACTAGATTCAAGCTAGATTGAAACAAGAACTAAAGAAGATGAATCGATATTACCTTCACTTGAATAAAAAGATGCTTCTTGATACTCAAGGAACTTAGGGAAACATATCTAGTCTCAAGCTGCACTGCCCAAGTAAAATTCTGAACGTAGTCTGTAGTGCGGATCTAAAGATCGATCTGCATGAGATTTAGAAAATTTGTACCTCTTGGGTCTCTTGGAAAGGAGGAAGGTTCGCTTGGAAAGGAGGAAGGTTTGGATCAACCGCTTGTAATACAGGCCCACAAAGTCTCGAAACAGTAGAGATCTGACAATTCTCCAGTAACGTTGGTCGTGATCGTATCACAGTTGGCGATGATTGTGCATCCAATGTTACAATTCTGCAATGCAATACTGATTAATATTGAATCTCAAATGCATTTTTGCACAAAACTATCAACTAAATCTAGTACAGGGATGTTTGCTTTTACAAAATTGAAAGCTAACTTGTACATACCTAGAAGGTGCTCCACTGGACCAGCTATCGTCGAATAGTGACTTGTTTTGTCCATTCTTGGATCCAACTGTAACTTCCGCACTGTGACGTGTTTTTTTCTTGAACAAGAGTGTAGACGATGCAGTCCTACCCGGCACTTGGACATTAACAAAAGGCTCTGTCTTGTTATAGATATCCATGATTGGTCTCTTGCCTTGAGCTATCTTGCTGGTAGTATCAGTGTCAGTTGACTCAAGAGTAGTTTCACGGTCTGGAGAAGAACGTGGCGAAGAAGATAACAAGGGTGCATGTATGCTACATGTACTTTCTGGAGTCAACTCTTTACAGTTTTTATGCCCATACACGAAGGGAGAATGAAACACAGAGCTCAAATTTCCTTCATGTTCACCAGCTTTCGTAGACAGAAGCTCTGTATCCCCTGATGAACTTGACCTTGATAAATTTTCGTCTACAGTTTTGCTCACCACATGAAACTGTAAATGAAAAGAAGAAACTAAAGAGGAGGGAGGGAGAGGATTTATAGCATGCAAGGATGAATCACGGGGAGTGACTATAACTCTACTCTCAAGAATCGTGGCACGTCCGTATGTACACTTCAAAATATTTTGAAAATCAATTCTCCACAGCTCTGCAAGTACAGTCCCAGTGATTTCCATGACTTCCATCTCTTTCACTTCTTTTGAAGTGAAATCAGCATGAATATGTAATGTTCATGTTATGTAATGTATATATAGCATCATTGTTCAATGATGCTACATCCTCACAAGTCCACTCAGCAGAATTGTTGCTAGCTCATCGCGCATATACAATCAAAGATCTTATCCACCAATGCACTCAAGGAATGTAAAGTCGAAAGAATAAGATGAAAAGACACTACTTCTTCTAGATATAGTTGAAAAAGTTGAGAGGGAAGATGTGATCGAAAGGAGAGAAAACGCTTTCAAAGTTAACTGAAAAATGACAGTACTAGAAGGCATCAGAAGTGGGAGGACAGAGGGGTATCTCAAAATTAACCGCGAAAACACTCAAATCTAACCGCGAAAACTCTTAGCGCTGCAAGGACAGTACCGGACAAAATGAGAAGTGTGAGGATGAAAGAGAGATTTCAAAGTTAACCGCGAAACTCGTAGCGATGCAAAGACAGTACTGGGTGAAATGAGAAACGTGAAGGTCAGACAAGGATTTCAAAATCAACCACGAAAACTCTCCGCGTTGCAAAGACAATAACAGCCAGAATGAAAGATGTGAGAAGAACAGAGGGAGATTTCAAAGTGAGCGCTACAAAGACAACACTAGACAACACTAGACACAATGAGAAATTAACAAGACAGAGATCTTTCAAAATTAGATGGCAGGTGAATTCAACCTCTTCCTAGCTAGATCGTTCAGGAGTAAAGGTGGACTAGAATTACTTGTTTCTGTATGTTGGCGGCGCATTGAAGATGTCGATGAATGATGCGTACTTATTGCGAAAGCAGTTGAATTCAACCTCTTTCTAGATCGTTCAGGAGTATAGATAATTCAGGAGTAAAGGTGGACTAAAATTAGTTATTTTTGTACGTTGTCGACGCATTGAAGATGTCTATGAATGATGCGTACTTACTGCCGAAATCAGGAACCGTAGGTGAACGATGTGGAGGACAATTACTGCAGAAAATATGTATAAGGTGGACGTCAACTCTCGTCGTAACAACCAACAGAAGAGAAGCGGTGGACCCTTTCTCTCGTACTGTGACTGCGTGATAACGGCACACCACGATGTAGGGATCTTCTAGATCTAATCTCCTCTTCTACTTGTTACAACCAACGCGACGCAATGAATAGTTAACGGATGGAGATATCTCATCAATATATCAAGAGAAAGGGTCAAACAACCCAACGCCCAAAAGGGAGAAGGAACATCGGGACTAAGCTATGCTATCAGAAGCTCTAAGGTCTCCTACCGCTGCTATAATATCAAACACCGGTAAATCTTGTGAACCGTGCCAGCTAAAGTTAGAGCAAGTTCTCTAGCGAATGCCCGATCTGTAGCTTAACTGCAAGCTTAACTGCAGTTGATGAGTTTGGGCTCTGATTCCCTCGCGGCGGGAGTACAACACGCCTTGGCAAGGAAGAAAGAGATGTAGTGCAACAGATTTTCATGCTGGCAACGAAGAAAAGGGAAGGGAACTTGGGAGTTGATACCCACGAGACATATGATGGAGTCTGACCAGTGCGAAGGTACTCGTAATCGTGGTCGTGTGAAATGTCATTGTCCATACAAGTGTTCTTTACTGCCGGTCGGTTTTGCTTAAGTTCCTGAGTACACTGCAAGATTTCATCAGAAAAAATCGATTCAGAATGTTGTGTGTCTCACAATAGTTCCACCTCAAGAGAAAACGGTCATATCTGATAGCGTAGCAGTTCGTCCCTGTCGGGTTTCTCTGCTTTTGTAGTTCTTGTGATCAAAACGGTCAATGGATTATCGAGCAATCTCATCGTAGACACGACCGAATCTCTGTTTGGAAAGCTAGATTATCTACACAGATATCAGTTAATTTCATAGAACCGATAAAGAAGGACCCTATAGAACTGATAGAGGAAGAACAGATACATATGCATACTGCTCATGAGCCATCGACTCCTATCAGTACTAACTTGGATGCCATCCCTGTTGAGAGCTGTCCAAATCTTAGTGAGTTGGCACATCATAACGATGTAGATGACTTATCCAATGTATTTCCAGTAGAGTTTGATGAAGCAATGCAAGAGAAAGTAGTAGAGATCTTTTCATTGTTAGATTTTCACAAAGTTTCGATTGCATTACAGTCAAAGTTACTGAAACCCTTATTTGGTGATATCGGACGAAGGCAAGATTCAAGAATATCGGGAATATCTACAGATTACTTAAGAGATATTCTTCGAATAGCATCAACAGATTACAAGAGCATGTCGCGGCTAGAATGTTAACACTTGTAGGGAACTCTTGGGTGGGAGGATGTAGTGGTGAAAGTGCACCATCTTCATGGCGTAAGTTAATGGAAACTTACGATCAACTATGGATGGTCAAACCTGAAAGATGGTACATGGTGTAACGATACATCATCTTCTTCTCATGTGCCTGTGACAATCGGACCAGATGATAATCTTACTTTGTGTTCTGTTCGAGGTTGTAGTCGTCCAATCTTTGATATGATCAAATTTGATTATATTCCCATAGGGTCAATTTTGAAACCACTGTTTCAAAGTCGAACATTCTATCACGACATGTTGAAACTTTGGAGACAAAGAAACGATTGGATGAGGAAGGATGTCGACTATGAACCATCATTGATCTATGAGTTCTGACATGGAAGTAAGTTCCGACAATATCAGAACTTTTGGAATCCAAATACGTTGTGGTCTCCATCGGTTACTTGCAGAAATCTAGAATGTGGAAAAGTTTACAGACTGTGGCCGACAGTATGTGAAGAATTACAAGATCAGACTAACTATGATGCAGAAACACAATGTTAGAAGTTTTCTTGTGTTCAATGTTCCAAAGAGATTATCCATTCTCTAACTTACGTCTAGGTATGTTTATTACATCACGTCATAGTTATCATTTACTGCATGTCTTCAAATGTACATATGATCTTTATAGAACAACACTAACACTAACTTTTTATTTCTTGTGAATTTTCAGGGAGAACCTATGAACGTAGCCTTAATAGGTCACTGGGATGATTTTCAAGCAGCTACCACAGCACAAAAGAGTTGCTGGACGGTTGAAATATCAGTACTAAATGCTGGTAAAACTCCAGTATCTAACAGTTTATTGGCTAAACCAATCCTTATACTCTTTATCCTGATGGCATCGGAGCTTATACAGAAACAAAAAGACTCTCATATCTTAGAGGCTTTCCTGAGCCAATGTATTTTGATTTGAAGAGATCTTTTATAGATGGTTTTTGTGTATCATATATACCTGTAGGTGATTATAGTATCCATAGGCAAGTAGGAAGTGACATCAGAGTTAGAGTCATGCTCATGAGTTGGACAGGTGACTTACCCGCACAATGTCCGACACTTTGTTCAACGACTATAGTGGTTTTCGCCAATGCATCCCCATGTCTGTGATGGTGGATGGACAGATTGTTTATCCTGATAACAGATATCAAGCTCGATATCCTCCAGAAAAGAGGAAAGTGGAAGATATGAAGAAGTTCGAGTTACTGCTTCAATCAACGACTCGGGAGGAGGAGAAAAAAGATTATTGCAGACCGAGTGGTTTGGCTTATTTGACTCAGCAGTGGAGTTTGAATGATATATCCAGAGATAATTTACACGATGAAATGCATTTGCTTGTGCTGAATGCTGTGAAGAACTTTAATGATCAGTTTGTCGGTGTCTTGAATCCGAAGCAGATGAAGGTGTTACAACAAGTACTTCTATAACTCACCAGAAAGAGACCTGCTGGATTGGGAGACCGATGGCCACGACGTCCTACAAAAAAAAAAGAGATGTTCAAATTGTCTTTCTACAAAATGGAAGAATATCAGTTGTGCATGATGTATTGTTTACCATCAATTCTAGAAGAACTTGGATTTGATATTGATTCTTACTATGGTAAGATCATATCTCTTTTAAACCAACTCTGTCGGATTTTCTTCATCACGTCTCAAAAATATGGATGGACATTAGAGATGTTACAACTTTGTCTAGCATGGCGAGTACTTAGTGAAGAACACGATGGTCCTAATTCCAGAATTCTGGAACATATTCTTGGTAACTCACAAATCTCTTGTTTTTATTTCGTTTTTCACAAGCAATGATATGTAAAATCTCGATAAGTAAACGCATAGACTACTTAAGTACATTAGTATTCTACAGATAATTTAGAATCTTTGTTTTTGGTTGTTTTTTGGTTTCTGGTTGACGCACTGTAACTTTTTTTTATATCTCATAGATAATCAAGAATTTGCTGGGATATGCAGGGGCATGCGAACTCTTTGATGACATACTTCGTCATGGTCATCATGATTATTTCTGGTGCTATGCATTTGAACGGATGGTTCGTGGATACAACGCTATTCCAACTAACAGCAGGACGTCCGAGATGACTTACACCAAGTACTTCTGTCGGCAGTTATTTACAATATGTTATGCGTAAGATCGACGAGATCGAGACGGATTTCATCAACTTCACCGCATTGTTCATGATTTAGAACGGGCTTTGTATCCACGTCTTGTGAGTCTAGGACGCTCCATGGATTCTCCGCTTGCACCAGCTCATGCACAGCCCTCTCGAGCTGAACGGAAGCGAGAGCATGACCGAGTTGCCGATGATCGGAGATGCTAGCTGGAGTCTAGTCGAGGCAATAAGGTCTTCGACCGTGTCCTCGAAGCTTTGCTCGAACCGATCCATTGTCCACTTGAGATTCAGAGGGCTTCCATCCACATGACGACGCGGGTGATTGAGCACCAGAAGAGGATGTAGCGCTCGTGACTGCTTGTCTTGTTGTGGAACTTGTTGCTGTTTTTGTCGGGTATGAAGCTCCTTTTCGTGAATCCCGAATTAGAAGTACCCAATCCTTCAGACGACACCAGCCGCTCGGCCCATCGACGTTCAGCTGCAAAACCTGCTGAAGAGAATCGATGATGGACAGAACTTCTTCCTGTAAGGCGGCCAAAGAGCTCCGCAGAGGCTCCAACAGTTTCTGCATGTGCTCGGTCAGGATCAAACAAACCTCCGTTGTGCAATAACACCAATAGAAGTTTAGATAGTGCAAAATAAGTATAATATAATTCGTAAGCTCTTTATAGCACATAGTTGAAAATAGCACCTTGAAAAGCACTTTACAGACGGGCAAGTAAAGATTTTCTGAAAGTTATGCACTTTTTGTCTGTGTGTCTGCAGAAAAAAACACCAAGAGAAGTTTAGCTGGTGCAAAATGAGGATAATACGATTAGTACGCTCTGTATAGCACCATTTGATATACAGAGTTGAAAATAGCACCTTAAAGACAGGCAAGGTAAAGAAATTTCATTTTGCACCGATAAGTAGCTCCAGGAGTGTATTTTGAGTGCTATTCGGTTCAAGGAGAAGTGTAATATTGAAATGTCTTCCTGTGTCAAAAGCTCTTACGGGAAAATAATGTTATAACTACATTATAACAACTCGAAGTAGGACGATAATTACATATATACTTTCGAGAGAACTAGTTATTTGGACGTGCAAAGGTTTGACAATCATACGAACCTCTGACAGTGTCATTTACTGTATAATAGAAAAATTCACTCTGTAGTCTCTGACAGTGTCATTTACTGTACAATAGAAACAATTCACTCTGTAGTCAGGTACTTTGAGCATAATAAATCATATACTACCATCAGCAAAGGAGGCCAACAATGACACTGCTTTAACAGCTAAAGCGAGAACTCTTAAATCTTATGAGGATGATACAATTGTGATCTTTATTTCTGAGACGCGACATGTACAATGCACTCGAGACAGATCTCATCCGCTAGTAGGAAGGAACTGTTCCGAATAATTTACACTGTCATGTCAAGCACTGTCTAAATACCTCATCCTGATAGATCACATGAGGGCCTACAGTACTTTATTTTGGCGAACATTCACATCAAAGTTGAGATGAGGACAGAGGCTAAACTCTGAGATTCCGTTGATTACGACAACTGCTGGCCATTCAGGACGGCGGCTATCACTCGTAAGGCAATAGCATGGACTCACTAAAGTCTATACTATTGTCAGGTTTCAACTAAGTAATAATATGTTGGCAACTCCTAGCAGTCTACGCAATGTTGCACTTGGTGCGGATCTTCCCGTTCGTGCCGGTGAGGATGCCGATGTTGCCCATCTTCCTCATGGAGTTGACAAACGAAGGGCTGAAGACCTGCGGAACTCTGTAGATGCTCACGAGAGCTCTTGCGAGTGGGCTAGTCCTCAGAGTGTCATCGGACTCGAACAGACCTCGTCCTCCATTGACATCCACGAAGTAGTTCGCGTCGAGCACGGTGGGGGTCTTCATCTCCATGTTGATCTTGTTACCAGGAGCATTCGATGGGCACAGCCTCCTTAGGGTCTGGAGGTAGCTTGGGTTAATGGCGGGGTCGGCTTGACCGGTACCCTTGAAGTTGTACAAGCGCTGAAGAACGATTCCGCACCTAGCAGTACCGATGCTGTGTGCACCTGTGGCGAACAATGTCGCTAGTCAGATTCACATGTCCAACCATCCAGATTTTGTTTCAAGCTGAGTACTTGCTGGGTAAAAGAACGAGCTCGAGCTGATGACTGGTAAGATGAATCGATGTACCTGAAAGAATAACCAGATCGTTCTGGTCGAGACCCTTCTTCTGAAACGCCTTCTGCAAAGTGGTGAAGTTGGCGAAAGGAGCAGGCAGCTCTGTCAGAGTTTCAGCAGACACGGAAACCGACCCGTCCCTTCGTCCTCCGAACCAGTTGGTCACTTTCAGCTTTCCGGCCTGCGGAAACGTTAAACTTTTATCATGAGTACATTGTCAAGTGGAATATACTGCATATATAAGATATTAGATTAGCAGGAGGATTAGACATGCGAGCGAATCACGCCAGTACTGGTCCAAAGCTGCGGTCGTACCAATTCCATAGCGTCCCTGGCAGCGTAGGCGATAACATCAGCGCAAGAGACTACTCCAGGGCAGACTGCTTCCACTGCTGCTTTCGCCGCATCCAAAACTTCAAATCCTCGCAGAGAGTTGGCATTCGGTGCACCCAACTTTTCGGAATCCGGGTTGTCCAGAAGTACGGAGGCATCACAACCCTGCAAACGTCCGAGAATGTACATGTGAGCTTGAACACATCCAACGTACGCATAACATTTCTCAATTCTCAAAGGACTATCTCATCTTGTTATAACGAGATGGAAGGAGCTGAGAGTCTACAGGAGGACCACTTACTCTTACGAAACAGTCATGGAAAAACATCCGGATGAGACCGGCAGGGATGGTGGGATCAGCAGCAAACGCTTGCGCTACGACGTTTCTAATGAGGTTCTCCGCATTTGGGCACGAAGTTGCATAGAAATTATTTCTTAAACCTCTGGGAGGAACTTGAGCGTCTGTCACTGTTAAGCACATTGCCACGAGGCATAGTATAGCCAAAGCTTTCACACGTGCATCAGCCATATGCATGATGCAGCTTAATTTGTACGTCAGTCACCCTTGCTTTCCGTCCAATTCCCCAAATCTGCGGGCAACCAAATATTGTTCCTTGTCAGTTTATATTATCATGCAGAGACTGCGCGAGTGATCATGACGGAAGGATTTGAAAGAGCAACTGATCATGACGAGACTGAGAACTTATCAAGAGAAGACGAGAAGGCATGCGAAGAGAGCTGAATCGCTAGCCCACATACAGCATACAGCAAACTACTACAGCGGCAGGACAGACTAAAATGTAGCGCACTTGCAGTTGCCTCGACTGTTCAGCTCCTTTCTCGAGTCAGGATTCCGAGCAATAAGCTATTGCTACTGCTGCTGAGTGGTTCGTTCGAGAGTGAGATACTAGTCCACTAGTACATTTGCGATCCGTAAAGTATTGAAGGCGCAATGTTTCTTCCGCAAGGGGAAGCTCCGTATGGAATTCAAACTGGGAGGAATCCCCTTCTAGTCTATCAATCGTACAGCACTCGAGGTCCTGTGCGGGAGGTAGTTGTCCCACAGTTTGCCTCAGCGCTGGATGAATGAATTAATAATTCTCTCGCAGAGTTATATAGCAGGCTTTCCAGATGCGGACGGACTGCGAACTGACTAGCTAAATCGGAATGGTTCAAAAGTCAAAGTCAGGTGAGCATTCTAGAAGTGCTGTCAGTATCTGTGTCCCGATACGACAGTTTTCTCCCTAGCTAAGGTGAACTTAATTTACGTCTGATGCTTGTAAGGATTCACATGAGCAGACAATACCGCCGCGGTGAGTGGCAGCTAGAAAGTACAACTAAGTTCAGTTAACCTTGGTGATGAACCTACACAGCGTGTACTCCGTTGAGTTGAATATCAGAGCGACAGGTGAAAAGCTATAACCAGTTCATACTCGAGAGACGAAGTCTTAGCTATCCGAGGCTTGTGCACGTCGACCAAGCTATGAAGTCAGAACCAAGACGAGTATCTACTCACGTAAGGATGATGAAGTTAGCAAAATATCTTCCCGCGGTCGCGTCCATGCTTATCGAGGCACCTTAATGATCATGGAGAACAACTTTCATCCCCTAACTGATCGTTAAATCCGGGTTGTCTGAATTCGGATGCTGTCTACATACTTGCAAAAGAGCCGAAACGTTTACTAGTAACATTTCCATGCGTCCTGAATAATCTGCGGTCCAAATATATCGGATGATCAGGAGTAGAAAAGTGTCGCCGACGATAATATACATTTCCTTCAGTCGACACCGTGTAAATGCATGCAATAGTGACACGCATGAACAATCCTTACTTCCCGACAGAAATTAATTAGGAGGTACCAACGTGTTTAAATAATTGTATACATTCCATGGCCATGAACAAGTCCTGCGCAAAATTTCCCTTAAAAATGCATTTGGTCATGAAGAGAAGTTTACTCGCTATGCCGAAGGAAGATTCATATGCATGGTGAATACCACAAGAAATTTTCACAAGCTCTTGACGCTATTTTCACTCTCTCCATACATTCATAACTGTATATATTAGCAAAAATATCGTTGAAATGCAGGAACCAACTGTAACCACTGATAGAGAGCCCGACTGTATTTCAGTAGTTTCGATATGGTATGGATATTAAATCGTGCTCGTGAGACGCTTAGATTCAAAAGGAAATGGTAAAATACAAATCTGCGTGCCAGAGAACAGATCTAATGGAACGACACCATGTGAGAAAACTAAAGAACTGTAATCGATGTGTTAATTAGTTCTCATACTCAGCAATTGTTACGTACAGTAGTGTTTAGCTCAGCTTACACCCTTAAGGTAGTGCGCGTGTTCTCGTACATGTAGTGGTTAATTAAAGATTACTGGGTAGTGCACGTGGACGCCGATGTCAATTTGGATTTGGTGTATATGCTGGTTTTAGCTCACGAAGGCATCCTGGCACTGAACTCATGTGTGCAGTGTCGATAACATGTGTTCACTGACACCTGGAACTGAAGCTGTCCTGTAAGCTGGAATGCAGTTAACTAAAGATACTCTATCATGTGTGCCGCTTCTCCTAATCCTGACAAAATGGCAACTTGCAGTGTGCCCAAAACCTGCTTATCCCTCACTTGACGGAGTCGGCGCACTATCCAGAATATCGAAGTCCATGATCAGCCCTGGATTGGCACCCCTGGCTTTCTGAACTTATCAGTCGGTGTGTGTCGCTAGGTGTTTCCTAAAGTGACCTTAACAAGACATGGTGATGCGTGCAGTGGGCCAGGGCCCTGCAGGCAGGCTATAACCAGATAATTGACTAGTTGGGCTCCGTAAAAGTCTCAATGAGTTTTACTCTTGATTACTACGCTGCTTATATGTACACCCACCCTTTTTGCTCGCCATACAAATGCTTCAACCTCCAAAGCTTTCCGCTGCAATCTGGAAGTCGCACACTTTCAAACCCGCTCTCGTCTCGTGAGTATACTTACCGCACTGCGCAAGTTCCACTTGCTTTCCTCGAACTTCTCTGATCATCCGGCAGGGAGTTCGGGTGTGGGTGATCAGAGAGTTCGGGTGTGATAATCCCCTCAGCGGGGCTGCTCGACTTCTCCCCAAGCAAGGTGAGTCGCTCCGTTAGTATCCTCGTTATAAGAAATAATTAGACAGCTAGCGGAGTGAGAGTGGGACCTACGTATTGGGGAGGAGGTCATTGTGGGAATATGGAAGTGCGTATCCTGACTGCGGCCAGCGTCTTTAGATATATCTGTGTGCTGACAGACTTTGTCGCTTGATGTGTAAGAGTTCATAGCGACGCTATCAGAAGCCTGGTAACGTCGTAAATGTTGTTCGATCATCCTTCCGCCTGTTAACGTTGGAACATCGTTTGGTCGTCGAGACTGTGAAGGCACGTTATGTAAGTAACGAGAAAGTGTGATATCTGTATCTGAAACTCTTACGACTGTTTCTCCTCGCTGTTTTGGTATCTGCAGTTCAACTTACTCATCAAGCGCCGATCTTAGCTCTTCTGCTCAAGTTGCTGCTGCAAAATGGGTTACGCTCGATTCTGGACGCTACTCCTTGTCCTGTCAGTAGCTGCTGAGGCCACATATGCCCAGACTTGCAGCGCCACAGACAGCAGTGCCTTGTTGTACTTCTCACGTGAGCTTTGGCAAGTCGGAAACGCTTTCGCTACATGGCAGGAAGGAAGCAACTGTTGCCAGTGGGCGGGAGTCACATGCAACGGCGCTGGTCGAGTGATCGGTCTCGCCATTACGCAGACGGACATTCCAACGGCCCCTCCTGCTGGACAACCGTACGTCATCTGCTCCGGCTTGGGAGATTTGGGCGCTCTTGAGTCACTCAACATGACCAACATTGGCCTCAACGGCCTTCTCCCGACCACCTTGGGAGGCCTTTCTAACCTTCAGACGATGGTCATTGACGGGTGCAACCTCATCGGACCCATCCCTCAGGAGCTCTGTAAGCTGAGCAAGCTCAACACCCTCGGTTTGAGAAATAACCTTCTGGATTCCTACCCATCGTGTATCAACGATATGGGATCTCTCATTACACTCGATTTGACAAACAACAAGTTCGCAGGAGCACCACAGAAGCCCTGAGCTTCCACCGAAATCGAAGACTCCTTGCTAGGAACTCTTGGGCTAGTTCGGGGTTTGAGAGGCTTGCATTTGTGGGCTTTCATCATTTACCTAAAGATTTGTAACTGAATAGAAGGGTCGAAATAAAATGAGACGTATCCTGGTCTCATCATTACCTGGAGCGGAGTCTGGAGCTTGCGTTAAAATAAAGTTTCTATTGGTCGATCTTTTGGAGTGTTTGTTGTAGATTGATTTTGTTTTGCGTTTCATGCAAGCTTGCATTCAGTCTTGATGTCAAACTCAATCTATTTTAGCCTATAGCGGTTTTGGCCAAGGAATGGATGGGCAAAAAAGCGAATGTGAAGATGCAAGCGCTCCAAACTTCATAGTACATGGTGTTGATCAACTATGTAGTTCAGGCTTTGACTTCTTGCTTGGGATTGGACCTACTTGCTACATGGGTTCCGTCAAGACGATTCAAACTCAATCGCCATAGATAGAGCGGTTCAGGCTGAAGCGCTTGATGGCGATGAAGAATGAACCGTTCTAAAATAAAGCGATTTAGTTTCTTTTGCTAGGCAGAAGAGAGGTTCAAACTGATTAAGCCGTTCTATATTACGACGATTCAATCTGTTCCACTACAGTAACTTAATGTTTTACTATTTTCTTTTGTGTTTATATTAAATTTTTTTTATACTTTTGTCTTTGTTCATATTTGCAAAATTTTGACATAGAATATGTCAAAACAGTTGGAGAAGTGGCTAAAGATAACTATTTTTATGTGGAAGTTTTCAATCGTCTACGTCTATGTAGTCATGTGCACACGAGACTTTCTCTTTGTCGATTATATAGTCTAGTGAAGAACATGATGAACAATTCGTACAATGCTCTTCATCCACCTCATTTTCTCCCTTCATCCCAAATAGTGATAGAGACATTTGCTTGGGAGAAGTTATTTCCTTGACTTTCCGAAAGTACTGGAGTAACGTGATAGGTTTTGAGGTTCAGTTTCAAGTGGGGCTCATGCCCATATGAGTTGAGAGATGACATTTGTTCTTTACAACATCTTGATTACTTTTACTTTTATTTTATATGAACTTCATATGATGGCTAACATGTGTAACTCACGCATCACGAAGATTATCAACACCATATATAAAGTCATAACAATGGTACAACATCCATTATCGTACTAATGGATACAAAAGATATGGCCAGAAATATATGAAGTAACTGGTTGAGCGATCAAGTAAGATAAGCAAGATCAAGAAAGATAAGCAACAACACCTTAATGTCAAATATCCAGAAAGCATGAGCGATCAACAAAGATAAGCAACAACGCCTTAAGTATCCAATCCAATCCTTGAGTATTTCTGTTTTTATACACAAAATTTACTACGAGACTTCATATGTCTAGAATCTTTCGATACAAATGTACTAAATTCAAAACTATCAACCTCCCTACGTAGCCCTGCAAGTACCTTCTCAAAGATACTCAAAGTGTCTGAAACTGACTTCCTTATTTGGTCCGACAGTTCACCTCCTCAAAGATTTAAGTATTTTTCTCCTCTATCTTCCCTACCGTTCAGCTTCTTATTCAGAATTTTGTTTGTTTTTCTGTGATTGAGGTTCTCAACTTGTTCTACTCGGGAAGCCTACTTCAATACCCAATACACCCGAACAGAACTTCTGACATGAAGCTATGTTTCCTTGATGCGTACGTGGTAACCAAATTTCACGGAGAAGTTCATAATGAAAGATATTCCAAATAGATAACTCTTCTAGTGAGATCTGAGGTCTAAAACCGAATAGTTTGTAGTCCGTTTGGAGTGAGACTAGATTCCATGTGCATACATGTCTAATAAAATATTCTATCATGAGCTTCCTGGCATCTCGAGCCCTGGTATATTCTACTAAGCAATGTATTTCGATTTTTTTTCTTGACACCATATACACTCTTCTAAATGATAAACTATGCCACTGTTGGACCTATCATTAACGTCCTAAAAACAATATTGTGTAAGAGTTGTCTACTTTTCCTATCATGGATCGGATCATGGATATACTTGAAAATCAGAGGTCATTCTAATATACACCAACTACTAAGTTGAGCTTCCCATTTACAACTGAATGGAGGAAGAAGGAGCTTAACCTCAAGTGTTTGTCTTAATAGGAGCTTAACTTTAGAGCGGAAATATCATTTAAGTTCATCGACTGTTCTGAGAGATTTCTTAGTTTGATTCGTGTTCTATCCAAACGAGAGTGTAAATAATTCTCTGCATATTCTATCTTGAGAAGTCGTTTGCCTCTAGATGTAGTTAGCACAAGTGCAGGAGTAATATAAATTTTATTCTCCCAAAGTCTTGGCAGCTGTGTGTAAGTACTTATTTGATGGTTTGCATCAGTGTTATACTATGCTACTAAATATTTGCGTGAGATATCTTTAATAACTTTATATAATATTTCAGGTTTGTCCAACGGTTGCAAGATGATTACATATATCCTATGAGGTAAGAGAACATACAGTTTGGTTCTCTCAGCTTGTCTACATTAAAACCAAGTGCCACTTACATAGAATAGCATTCTAGATCAAATTAGACGTCGAGTCGCTTGGATGTTGATCGTTTAGTTAAGATATTTAGTTCTAAAGGGCGAATGTACTTTCTTGTGACTTCTTGGAAGAGTTATAGAGAAAAAGGATATTTTTTTTCCATCAATGTTGGTCTATCTTGAATGTGTCGAATACTTTGCCTTGTCGACTTTAATAAATTGATTAAATCAAAGCGGTACCACGTAGCCACAACTATGCTCTCAAGCCAGGCTTTGAGGTAACTTTCTAATGAGCAGATTGTGTTAGAGAAGCTGCGATAGGAACTCCAGCTAGTAAAAAATCTTTTAGGCAACTAGATATTAAGAAGAAGTATCGAGGAAGACATGTAATGTTAACGTTCTTACAACTTCTGCGATATATTTGCATGAATAGCTTTCATTCGTATACATGGATCTAAAACTAAAAAACCTCCACTTAGATAATCTACCGTAAGGGTATTTTGAACCCAGAGAGAAAAATGTTTGTTATTTATTTCGATTTTGATTATTTGACTAATTTTTCTAATTAAAGCTCCAAAACATAGGTTGGATCTTTTGGAGATTCTTTTGTGGAGGAGAGACTTCCGAGGCTGTGAACCAAATTTTAGATATAAGATTTAACAGCAGTTACTCTACTCAAGATATACGAATATTTTAATTTCCATCTCAAAACAGTGATGCTTAATCCATTTAATACAATCCTCCATGTATCATTTAGACCATATTCCTTTCCGGTCATGATTCTGAAAAGTTTCTCAGGTTTTTCCTCTGATAATCATTTGTGTTGAGAGTTAATCGGTTTTGGATCACAGTAGAAGATATTATTGTTGATTGTTGATTTTCAAATATTCACTCTAGATTTGATACAATCTCAAAATCATCAAATATAGATCGAAATGATTTTGATATTCTCTAAGTTCTCTAGATAACATGTTACTTCATCTGCGTATCAGTTATAGACCAGATGTACATTATAGGGTAGCTTTAAGCGTTGAACACGTGAAGTTCTAATATTACATGCAAAGTGTTCCATTGGACAAAATGAAAAAAAGCTGGATCTAGTGGTAAATGAATGGTAAGATTTACTTCTAATAAAATTTTTCAATATAAATAATTTTGAATCCCTGCTATTTAATCTCAAAAATAGTTGCAAAGTTTAGCATGTTTAAAAATAAAAAGAAAATATTTATACCTTTTATGTACATTTAGAATTACGTATACTTTGTTTAATCCACTTAGTTTAGGACTGGTACATCAAATTTATTTCCTTAGAAATGAAGTCAGATTCTGGAAACGGCAGCATTTCTTAATGCTGGTGTTACACTCTTTTAAGAAGTTGTACCTCTTTTTTTCTTAACAGTTTGTGTTTTCATAATCCAATCCTACTCCGTTAATATTCTAAAATTATAGACGTTGTTCTACTGGTACATAATGATCAACTCCAGAGCTTTGGCAGACCATAACTTTTAGAGCAGTTCTAAAGAGTGTTTTTAAACCCCGAGTATGAGCATAAAGCATGAATGAATAAGAATTTATTTGTTTCCAAAAATGTTCTTTGAGTTTGAAGAAAGATTTTTTTCTGCTCCAAGAACCATCAAAATCTTTAATATTTCTCACTCAATACTAACTAGTTTGCCTTGAGATGAATAGCTTCGATTGATTCCTTATTCTATAGAGTCTTAGATGGGATGAATACATAAGTAATTACCAAAAGTATTTTCACCATAAAGGTTAAATTTCGGAGTTCTCTGAAAGCAAACCCGAAAAATAAGGTATTCTGGAAGTACAGTTCGTTTGACGGCGTGTTACACTGCCTCTGTTTCTTATTATTTTAATATATATATATTATATATCAAAATTATATTTAAACTTAATATTTAACTTTAAATTTCTATGTACTGGAGCTTGCGTTGTACACAGAAGCCCGTAGAATTCTGGTGCGGAGTGTAGACTATCTCGTTGTATACATGTATGAATGATTGACGAAGATTTACTCTACTAGAGCTACTCATCCAGTATCCCGTACAAACACTAGTCTTGAGCAAATGTCTTCCATAATTTTGAACTGGTGATCTGATCTATTGTGGACCAAAGCTTAAGGTGTCTGAACTTGTGCCATCCGGTGCTATTTACGCCTCTCTGAAGTTACGTTTATGAGTAGTTTATGTTACTATGCATCTGGTTGTGTGCGTCGGTTGTTTCACCCGGAACGTGGAATCTCATTAATTATGGACGTGCGGGACTATCGTTTTTTGAGGGTCTGAGATCATAGAATATGTTCCTCTCTACGGGCATTGTATCGTGAAACTTGTACTTTCATCAGCTGGAGAGGTTGGCCTGCATATTATTATTATTTATTATATCGAATTTGTTTGAAAGGAAAGGGTAATAAATTCATGTCTTGTGATACTCTGGTCCTAGTCCGATCCTGGTTTTCGGAAGCATGAGCTAGTGCGCTCTGCCAATAGGTCATGTTTGTTTGGGTCAGGCCGTAACTGTAACTTCACTTATCACTTCACACTCGGCTCCAAGTAATGATGAGACCAGGATACGTCTCATTTTATTTCGACCCTTCTATTCAGTTAGAAGTCTTTAGGTCAAGGATGAAAGCCCACAAATGCAAGCCTCTCAAACCCCGAACTAGCCTAAGAGTTCCTAGCAAGGAGTCTTCGATTTCGGTGGAAGCTCAGGGCTTCTGTGGTGCTCCTCCGAATTTGTTGTTTGTCAAATCGAGTGTAATGAGAGATCCCATATCGTTGATACACGATGGGTAGGAATCCAGAAGGTTATTTCTCAAAACGAGGGTGTTGAGCTTGCTCAGCTTACAGAGCTCTTGAGGGATGGATCCGATGAGGTTGCACCCGTCAATGACCATCGTCTGAAGGTTAGAAAGGCCTCCCAAGGTGGTCGGGAGGAGGCCGTTGAGGCCAATGTTGGTCATGTTGAGTGACTCAAGAGCGCCCAAATCTCCCAAGCCGGAGCAGATGACGTACGGTTGTCCAGCAGGAGGGGCCGTTGAAATGTCCGTTTGCGTAATGGCGAGACCGATCACTCGACCAGCGCCGTTGCATGTGACTCCCGCCCACTGGCAACAGTTGCTTCCTTCCTGCCATGTAGCGAAAGAGTTTCCGACTTGCCAAAGCTCACGTGAGAAGTACAACAAGGCACTGCTGTCTGTGGCGCTGCAAGTCTGGGCATATGTGGCCTCAGCAGCTACTGACAGGACAAGGAGTAGCGTCCAGAATCGAGCGTAACCCATTTTGCAGCAGCAACTTGAGCAGAAGAGCTAAGATCGGCGCTTGATGAGTAAGTTGAACTGCAGATACCAAAACAGCGAGGAGAAACAATCGTATGAGTTTCAGATACAGATATCACACTTTCTCGTTACTTGTAAGTAACGTGCTTTCACAGTCTCGACGACCAAACGATGTTCCAACGTTAACAGGAACAACATTTACGACGTTACCAGGCTTCTGATGGGTCGCTATGAACTCTTACATATCAAGTCTACCAAGTCTGTCAGCACACAGATATATCTAAAGACGCTGGCCGCCGTCAGGATACGCACTTCCCACAATGAGCTCCTCCCCAGACGTAGGTCCCACTCTCACTCCACTGGCTGTCTAATTATTTCTTATAACGAGGATACTAACGGAGCGACTCACCTTGCTTGGGGAGAAGTCGAGCAGCCCCGCTGAGGGGATTATCACACCCGAACTCTCTGATCACCCACCCCCGAACTCCCTGGCGGGTGATCAGAGAAGTTCGAGGAAAGCAAGTGGAACTTGCGGAGTGCAAGAAGTATACTCACGGGACGAGAGCGGGTTTGAAAGTGTGCGACTTCCTGATTGCAGCGGAAAGCTTTGGAGGTTGAAGCATTTGTATGGCGAGCAAAAAGGGTGGGTGTACGTATAAACAGCGTAGTAATCAAGAGTAAAACTCATTGAGACTTTTACGGAGCCCAACTAGTCAATTATCTGGTTATAGCCTGCCTGCAGGGCCCTGGCCCACTGCATGCATCACCATGTCTTGTTAAGGTCACTTTAGGGAAAACCTAGCGACACACACCGACTGATAAGTTCAGAAAGCAAGGGGTGCCAATCCAGGGCTGATCATGGACTTTGATATTCTGGATGGTGCGCCGACTCCGTCAAGTGAGGGTTCAGCAGGTTTTGGGCACACTGCAAGTTGCCATTTTGTCAGGATTAGGAGAAGCGGCAAAGATGATAGAGTATCTTTAGTTAACTGCATTCCAGCTTACAGGACAGCTTCAGTTCCAGCTGTCAGTGAACACATGTTATCGACACTGCACACATGAGTTCAGTGCCAGGATGCCTTTGTGAGCTAAAACCAGCATAGACACCAAATCCAAATTGACATCTGCGTCCACGTGCACTACCAGTAATCTTTATTTACTACTACATGTACGAGAACACGTGCACTACCTTAAGGGTGTAAGCTGAGCTAAACACTACTGTAAGAATTGCTGAGTATTAGAACTAATTAACACATCGATTACAGTTCTTTAGTTTTCTCACATGGTGTCGT
Source organism: Asterella californica (assembly GCA_036924285.1). NCBI lineage: Eukaryota > Viridiplantae > Streptophyta > Marchantiopsida > Marchantiales > Aytoniaceae > Asterella > Asterella californica. Next base: position 21,509,074 of record JAYKYS010000008.1, read on the forward strand.
TCCATTAGATCTGTTCTCTGGCACGCAGATTTGTATTTTACCATTGCCTTTTGACTCTCAGCGTCTCACGCCTGCTCGTGAGACGCTTAGAGTCAAAAGGGAAATTTTAAGGGAAATTTTGCGTAGGACTTGTTCATGGCCATGGAAGGTATACAATTATTTGCGGTTGAACACGTTGGTAACTCCGAATTAATTTCTGTCGGCAGTAAGGATTGTCCATACGTGTCACTATTGCATGCATTTACACGGTGTCGACTGAATAAGATGTATATGATCGTCGACGATAACTTTCTAGTCCTGATCAGCCCAATATACAGAGAGCGACTAACTGAGATGTATATTGTCGTCGACGATACCTTTTCTACTCCTTGGACCGCAGATTATTCAGGAGGCATGGAAATGTTCCTAGTAAACGTTTCGGCTCTTTTGCAGGTATGTAGACAGCATCCGAATTCAGACAACCCGGATTTAACGATCAGTTAGCGGATGAAAGTTGTTCTCCACTTCTCTGTTCTGGTTAACGTAACTTAGTTGTACTTTCTAGCTGCCACTCACCGCGGCGATATTGTCTGTTCATGTGAATCCTCACAACCATCAGACATTAAGTTCACCTTAGCTAGGGAGAAAACACTTCTAGAATGGACACATGACTTTGACTTTTGAACCATTCCGATTTAGCTACTCAGTTGGCAGTCCATCCAACAGGCGACGCATCTGGAAAGCCTGCTATATAACTCTGCGAGAGAATTATCAATTCATTCATCCAGCGCTGAGGCAAACTGTGGGACAACTGACTCCCGCACAGGACCTCGAGTGCTGTACGATTGATACACTAGAAGGGGATTCCTTCCAGTTTGAATCCCTTACGGAGCTTCTCTATGCTCACGTATTGAGCTCAGAGCTTAAGAAACATTGCGCCTTCAGTTCTTTACGTATCGCAAATGTACTAGTGGACTAGTATCTCACTCTCGAACGAACCAGTCAGCAGCAGTAGCAATTGCTTATTGCTCGGAATCCTGACTCGAGAAAGGAGCTGATTAGTCGAGGTAATTGCAAGTACGCTACATTTTGATCTGTCCTGCCGCTGTAGTTCTTTGCTGTATGCTGTATGTGGGCTAGCGATTCAGCTCTCTTCGCATGCCTTCTCTTCTTCTCTTGATAAGTTCTCAGTCTCCTCATGATCAGTTGCTCTTACAAATCCTTCCGTCATGATCACTCGCGCAGTCTCTGCATGATAAGATAAACTGACAAGGAACAATATTTGATTGCCCGCAGATTTGGGGAATTGGACGGGAAGCAAGGGTGGCTGACGTACAAATTAAGCTGCATCATGCATATGGCTGATGCACGTGTGAAAGCTTTGGCTATACTATGCCTCGTGGCAATGTGCTTAACAGTGACAGACGCTCAAGTTCCTCCCAAAGGTTTAAGAAATAATTTCTATGCAACTCCGTGCCCAAATGCGGAGAAGCTCATTAGAAATGCCGTAGCGCAAGCGTTTGCTGCTGATCCCACCATCCCTGCCGGTCTCATCCGGATGTTTTTCCATGACTGTTTCGTAAGAGTAAGTGGTCCTCCTGTAGACTCTCAGCTCCTTCCATCTCGTTATAACAAGATGAGATAGTCCTTTGAGAATTGAGAAATGTTATGCGTTGGATGTGTTCAAGCTCACATGTACATTCTCGGACGTTTGCAGGGTTGTGATGCCTCCGTACTTCTGGACAACCCGGATTCCGAAAAGTTGGGTGCACCGAATGCCAACTCTCTGCGAGGATTTGAAGTTTTGGATGCGGCGAAAGCAGCAGTGGAAGCAGTCTGCCCTGGAGTAGTCTCTTGCGCCGATGTTGTCGCCTACGCTGCCAGGGACGCAGCTTTGGCCAGTACTGGCGTGATTCGCTCGCATGTCTAATCCTCCTGCTAATCTAATATCTTATATATGCAGTATATTCCACTTGACTATGTACTCATGATCAAAGTTTAACGTTTCCGCAGGCCGGAAAGCTGAAAGTGACCAACTGGTTCGGAGGACGAAGGGACGGGTCGGTTTCCGTGTCTGCTGAAACTCTGACAGAGCTGCCTGCACCTTTCGCCAACTTCACCACTTTGCAGAAGGCGTTTCAGAAGAAGGGTCTCGACCAGAACGATCTGGTTATTCTTTCAGGTACATCGATTCATCTTACCAGTCATCAGCTCGAGCTCGTTCTTTTACCCAAAAACTACTCAGCTTGAAACGAAATCTGGATGGTTGGACATGTGAATCTGACTAGCGACATTGTTCGCCACAGGTGCACACAGCATCGGTACTGCTAGGTGTGGAATCGTTCTTCAGCGCTTGTACAACTTCAAGGGTACCGGTCAAGCCGACCCTGCCATTAACCCAAGCTACCTCCAGACCCTAAGGAGGCTGTGCCCATCGAATGCTCCTGGTAACAAGATCAACATGGAGATGAAGACCCCCACCGTGCTCGACGCGAACTACTTCGTGGATGTCAATGGAGGACGAGGTCTGTTCGAGTCCGATGACACTCTGAGGACTAGCCCACTCGCAAGAGCTCTCGTGAGCATCTACAGAGTTCCGCAGGTCTTCAGCCCTTCGTTTGTCAACTCCATGAGGAAGATGGGCAACATCGGCGTCCTCACCGGCACGAACGGGAAGATCCGCACCAAGTGCAACATTGCCTAGACTGCTAGGAGTTGCCAACATATTATTACTTCGTTGAAACCTGACAATAGAGTAGACTTTAGTTGGTCCATGCCATTGCCTGACGAGTGATAGCCGCCGTCCAGGAGGCCCGGCACTTGTCCTAATCAACGGAATCTCAGAGGTGAGCCTCTGTACTCATCTCAACTTTGATGTGAATGTTCGCCAGAATAATGTACTGTAGGACCTCATGTGATCCATCAGAATGAGGTATTTAGAGTGAAGACAGTGCTTAACATGACAATGTAACTTGTTCGGAACAGTTCCTTCCTATTCCTATTAGCGGATGAGATCTGTTCGAGTGCATTGTTTGCTGCTCAGAAATAAAGATCACAATTATATCATCCTCATATAAATTGAAGAGTTTCTCGCTAGAGCTTTTTAGAGGAGTGTCATTGTTGGCCTTCTTTGCTGATGTTTATGCTCAAAAGTACTTTGACTACAGAGTAAATTGTTCTAAATGTGATCACTGATTGAGAAGATCATGTAACATCAAGACTCTGAAGGAAGCTGTTTTATAAAATGGTAAATGTTATTACCTTTCCCTTGGGATATTCGCAGAGGACTGTAGGCTAAACCACTTGGGCCATCGATATAGTAAATGACCATGTCTCTAGTAATTGACACTGTAAGTAGTTCGAAGGATTGTCAACCTAATTTCTGAAACCCTCTACGTATAGTACACACTACGTTAGTCAATAGCCACATTCGGTCCGGTTTCTTGTCAAGCAATTCTCTTGTTTCTCACAGAGAGAAACGGGAATCACCTCACTGATAGATACATCGAGTGAGATAAACTCAGATTTCTACTTGTCTCGCAGATCATAGGCATACTCCCATCGATTCATTGTATCTATCTTCGACAGAGCACTTCTGTGTGCACTTGGATATATATATATATATATATATATATATATAGCATTAACCGAATCACAGTTAGGGTTTCCGGAGAGATTTTATTTGCGTGGAACCGAGACACAGAAACAGACGAGGTCCACTGAAAAGTGGAAGTGTCGAGAAAATTAGATGGGTCGAGTGCGAGTCAAGGTGTGAGATACGTAAAGGTTCAGGGGCTTCAGTGGAGAGAGTGGATAGAAAAGCGATGTGCTAGAGACGCTGTGAAGTCTTGAGGCTGGAATAATGAATCTCTGGAGAAGGGTGTCGACGGTGATTGAACTGAATGATCTTTCCTCTCGTTTTATCGTGTCCTGAGATCGCTTAATATCGGCAGATATCGATAAGTTCCAGCGCAAGCGATTTGGATGGTTCAGTCTCATTCAGTTCGTAATCTTTTAGATCGTAAATGTATTAAATTTCCAACTGTAACCACTGATAGAGAGCCCGACTGTATTTCAGTAGTTTCGATATGGTATGGATATTAAATCGTGCTCGTGAGACGCTTAGATTCAAAAGGAAATGGTAAAATACAAATCTGCGTGCCAGAGAACAGATCTAATGGAACGACACCATGTGAGAAAACTAAAGAACTGTAATCGATGTGTTAATTAGTTCTCATACTCAGCAATTGTTACGTACAGTAGTGTTTAGCTCAGCTTACACCCTTAAGGTAGTGCGCGTGTTCTCGTACATGTAGTGGTTAATTAAAGATTACTGGGTAGTGCACGTGGACGCCGATGTCAATTTGGATTTGGTGTATATGCTGGTTTTAGCTCACGAAGGCATCCTGGCACTGAACTCATGTGTGCAGTGTCGATAACATGTGTTCACTGACACCTGGAACTGAAGCTGTCCTGTAAGCTGGAATGCAGTTAACTAAAGATACTCTATCATGTGTGCCGCTTCTCCTAATCCTGACAAAATGGCAACTTGCAGTGTGCCCAAAACCTGCTTATCCCTCACTTGACGGAGTCGGCGCACTATCCAGAATATCGAAGTCCATGATCAGCCCTGGATTGGCACCCCTGGCTTTCTGAACTTATCAGTCGGTGTGTGTCGCTAGGTGTTTCCTAAAGTGACCTTAACAAGACATGGTGATGCGTGCAGTGGGCCAGGGCCCTGCAGGCAGGCTATAACCAGATAATTGACTAGTTGGGCTCCGTAAAAGTCTCAATGAGTTTTACTCTTGATTACTACGCTGCTTATATGTACACCCACCCTTTTTGCTCGCCATACAAATGCTTCAACCTCCAAAGCTTTCCGCTGCAATCTGGAAGTCGCACACTTTCAAACCCGCTCTCGTCTCGTGAGTATACTTACCGCACTGCGCAAGTTCCACTTGCTTTCCTCGAACTTCTCTGATCATCCGGCAGGGAGTTCGGGTGTGGGTGATCAGAGAGTTCGGGTGTGATAATCCCCTCAGCGGGGCTGCTCGACTTCTCCCCAAGCAAGGTGAGTCGCTCCGTTAGTATCCTCGTTATAAGAAATAATTAGACAGCTAGCGGAGTGAGAGTGGGACCTACGTATTGGGGAGGAGGTCATTGTGGGAATATGGAAGTGCGTATCCTGACTGCGGCCAGCGTCTTTAGATATATCTGTGTGCTGACAGACTTTGTCGCTTGATGTGTAAGAGTTCATAGCGACGCTATCAGAAGCCTGGTAACGTCGTAAATGTTGTTCGATCATCCTTCCGCCTGTTAACGTTGGAACATCGTTTGGTCGTCGAGACTGTGAAGGCACGTTATGTAAGTAACGAGAAAGTGTGATATCTGTATCTGAAACTCTTACGACTGTTTCTCCTCGCTGTTTTGGTATCTGCAGTTCAACTTACTCATCAAGCGCCGATCTTAGCTCTTCTGCTCAAGTTGCTGCTGCAAAATGGGTTACGCTCGATTCTGGACGCTACTCCTTGTCCTGTCAGTAGCTGCTGAGGCCACATATGCCCAGACTTGCAGCGCCACAGACAGCAGTGCCTTGTTGTACTTCTCACGTGAGCTTTGGCAAGTCGGAAACTCTTTCGCTACATGGCAGGAAGGAAGCAACTGTTGCCAGTGGGCGGGAGTCACATGCAACGGCGCTGGTCGAGTGATCGGTCTCGCCCTTACGCAGACAGACATTCCAACGGCCCCTCCTGCTGGGCAACCCTACGTCATCTGCTCCGGCTTGGGAGATTTGGGCGCTCTTGAGTCTCTCAACATGACCAACATTGGCCTCAACGGCCGCCTCCCCACCACCTTGGGAGGCCTCTCTAACCTTCAGACGATGGTCATTGACGGGTGCAACCTCATCGGACCCATCCCTCAGGAGCTCTGTACGCTGAGCAAGCTCAACACCCTCGTTTTGAGAAATAACCTTCTGGATTCCTACCCATCGTGTATCAACAATATGGGATCTCTCATTACACTCGATTTGACAAACAACAAGTTCGGAGGAGCACCACAGAAGCCCTGAGCTTCCACCGAATCGAAGATTCCTTACTAGGAACTCTTGGGTTTTTTCGGGGTTTAAGAGGCTTGAATTTGTGGGCTTTCATCATTTACCAAAAGATTTCTAACTGAATAGAAGAGTCGAGATAAATTGAGACGTATACTAGACTGGATCATTATCTGGAGCTGAGTCTGGAGCTTGCGTTCTACACAGAAGCCTGTAGAACTACTGGTACGAAGTGTAGACTACTTCGTTGTATACATGTATGAATAATTGACGAAGATTCACTCTACTAGAGCTAGTCATCCAGTATCGTTGACGAAACATTAGTCTTGAGCAAATATCTTCCATAATTTTGAACTGGTGGTCTGATCTATTGTGTACCAAAGCTTAAGGTGTCTGAACTTGTGCTGTCCACCTGGTGCTATGTACGCCTCTGACGTTACGAGCATGAGTAGTTTACTGTGTGTGTGTGCGTCGGTTGTTTCACCCGAGACGTAGAATCTCATTCTGAATGTGCGGGACTATCGTATTTTGAGGGTCCAAGATTATATTATATGTTAACCTTCTCTCACTGGAGTGGACTCTACAGTTCAGATATCTCTGGCCTGGGCTGAGGCTTAGCAACCGTGGAATCTGCACCAGTTGCAGACGGAAAAAGTAGAATTTCAGTAACCACCATATTGTGTCTCGTCTGCTAACTTTGAGCTTAGTCCTGAAGCCACACCAAATTTTATGGACCCCGTAATGAGAATCGTTTACACGCTGACCACTTTAACAATGAAGCGAGGATACGCGCATGAGAGGTTTTTAGAACAGGGATTCGAAGTTGGGTTACTTTTGGGGACAGGTTCTAGACCAGTCTGAAGCGGAGAGAAAACCCTATGTGTACATCGCAGTGAATTAGTTACAAACCATAGAAACGATGTATACTGTTCCAATGCTTTGTTGCGGAGTGTACTTCTCGGAGCAACTGTTACATTTTCTTTCTTCAACATCCATTCAGCGTGGACAGATTTTAGATAGTTATTAAAGGAAAGAAACATAGGCTTCGTTAAACTTTCTTGATTTATAATGGCACTCTTCCATTCAGTTAATTTCCAGAAAACACTAGTACGATACAGAGAGTTCCTTACTGATCTTGCATCTTATCCTTGTTCGTGTTTAAGTGATCTTACGTCTGAACGCGTGTTTTTATATATCAACGACGCCTGAGAGCCTTCCGGTACATTCAACACGCACACGGCAGGGCCAATATTCTGCAAGCGTAAAGCATTCCTAAACATTCTTGTATGAACGATTTGTAAACTGAACATTCGTTCATTTAACGTTTTTACTCTCGATAAAGCACTAGGAAGAGGGAATTTCACCATTTTGGCATTTTCCTGAGGCTACTTTACAGTGTCATCGGGCCACGCTTGAAAAATCAGGCACGACGAGCATATACTCATAGCGAATGCAGGAAACAGGGAAGGATAGTATAATGCACGATAGCATAAAGCAATAGCACTCTCTTACCGTTAAAAGCTCATACTTGTTCGGTTAGATACTACATCTAATGAGGAGAAATTTAATACATTTACGACCTAAGAATTACGAACTGAATGAGACTAAACAATCTAAATCGCTTGCGGTGGAACGCATCGATTATCTGTCGATAGGCGATCTCAGGAAACGATAAAACGAGAGACGTCAAGGAAGGAAAGTTCAATCACCGTCAACACCCTTCTCCAGATTCATTCTTGGCCTCCAGACTCCACAGCGTCTCCCGCACATCGCTTTTCTATCCACTCTCTTCAGTGAGCACCCCTGAACCTTTACGTATCTCACTCCTTCTCGATCTCGACCCACCTAATTTTCTCGACGCTTCCACTTTTCAGTGGACCTCGTCTCTTCCTGTGTCTCGGTTCCACGCAACTAAAACTAAAATCTCTTCGGAAACCCTAACTGTGACTCGGTTAATGCTACATATATATATCCAAGTGCACACATAAGTGCTCTGTCGTGAACCTTGTACACAATGAATCGATGGAAGTATGCCTATGATCTGCGAGACAATTAGAAATATGAGTTTATTTCACTCGATGTTTATCTATCAGTGAGGTGATTCGCGTTTCTCTCTGTGTGAAACAAGAGAATTGCTTGTCAAGAAACCGGACCGAATGTGGCTATTGACTACCGTAGTGTGTACTATACGTACAGAAGGTTGCAGAAATTTGAAAGATATTTCAGGAAAGAGGGTTCGTACTCCCCCGTTGTAACCTCCTCTTTCGTCGGCAATACAGCTTCCTGTCAAAAATGTCAAAAGCTCTTACGGGAAAATAATGATAACCAACTCTATCAGTTACACCACTCCAAGTAAGACGATATTTACATATATACTTTCGAGAGAACTAGTTATTTGGACGTGCAAAGGTTTGACAATCATACGAACCTCTGACAGTGTCATTTACTGTACAATAGCTTCCTTCAGAGTTTTATGTTACATGATCTTCTGAATCAGTTATCACCTTTAGAACAATTCACTCTGTAGTCAGGTACTTCGAGCATAATAAATCATATACTACCATCAGCAAAGAAGGCCAACAATGACACTGCTTTAACAGCTAAAGCGAGAACTTTTAAATCTTATGAGGATGATACAATTGTGATCTTTATTTCAGAGACGCGACATGTACAATGCACTCGAGACAGATCTCATCCGCTAGTAGGAAGGAACTGTTCCGAATAACTTACACTGTCATGTTAAGCACTGTCTAAATACCTCATCCTTATAGATCACATGAGGGCCTACAGTACTTTATTTTGGCGAACATTCACATCAAAGTTGAGATTAGGACAGACGCTAAACTCTCAGATTCCGTTGATTAGGACAACTGCTGGCCTTTCAGGACGGCGGCTATCACTCGTAAGGCAATGGCTCACTAAAGTCTATACTATTGTCAGGTTTCAACTAAGTAATAATATGTTGGCAACTCCTAGCAGTCTAGGCAATGTTGCACTTGGTGCGGATCTTCCCGTTCGTGCCGGTGAGGATGCCGATGTTGCCCATCTTCCTCATGGAGTTGACAAACGAAGGGCTGAAGACCTGCGGAACTCTGTAGATGCTCACGAGAGCTCTTGCGAGTGGGCTAGTCCTCAGAGTGTCATCGGACTCGAACAGACCTCGTCCTCCATTGACATCCACGAAGTAGTTCGCGTCGAGCACGGTGGGGGTCTTCATCTCCATGTTGATCTTGTTACCAGGAGCATTCGATGGGCACAGCCTCCTTAGGGTCTGGAGGTAGCTTGGGTTAATGGCGGGGTCGGCTTGACCGGTACCCTTGAAGTTGTACAAGCGTTGAAGAACGATTCCGCACCTAGCAGTACCGATGCTGTGTGCACCTGTGGCGAACAATGTCGCTAGTCAGATTCACATGTCCAACCATCCAGATTTTGTTTCAAGCTGAGTACTTTCTGGGTAAAAGAACGAGCTCGAGCTGATGACTGGTAACATGAATCGATGTACCTGAAAGAATAACCAGATCGTTCTGGTCGAGACCCTTCTTCTGAAACGCCTTCTGCAAAGTGGTGAAGTTGGCGAAAGGAGCAGGCAGCTCTGTCAGAGTTTCAGCAGACACGGAAACCGAACCGTCCCTTCGTCCTCCGAACCAGTTGGTCACTTTCAGCTTTCCGGCCTGCGTCATTAGTTACTTTTATCATGAGTACATTGTCAAGTGGAATATAGTGCATATATAAGATATTCGATTAGCAGGAGGATTAGACATGCGAGCGAATCACGCCAGTACTGGTCCAAAGCTGCGCTCGTACCAATTCCATAGCGTCCCTGGCAGCGTAGGCGATAACATCGGCGCAAGAAACTACTCCAGGGCAGACTGCTTCCACTGCTGCTTTCGCCGCATCCAAAACTTCAAATCCTCGCAGAGAGTTGGCATTCGGTGCACCCAACTTTTCGGAATCCGGGTTGTCCAGAAGTACGGAGGCATCACAACCCTGCAAACGTCCGAGAATGTACATGTGAGCTTGAACACATCCAACGCACGCATAACATTTCTCAATTCTCAAAGGCCTATCTCATTTTTCTATAGCGAGATGGATGGAGCTGAGAGTCTACAGGAGGACCACTTACTCTTACGAAACAGTCATGGAAAAACATCCGGATGAGACCGGCAGGGATGGTGGGATCAGCAGCAAACGCTTGCGCTACGACGCTCGTAATGAGCTTCTCCGCATTTGGGCACGAAGTCGCATAGAAATTATTTCTTAAACCTCTGGGAGGAACTTGAGCGTCTGTCACTGTTAAGCACATTGCCACGAGGCATAGTATAGCCAAAGCTTTCACACGTGCATCAGCCATATGCATGATGCAGCTTAATTTGTACGTCAGTCACCCTTGCTTTCGGTCCAATTCCCCAAATCTGCGGGCAACCAAATATTGTTCCTTGTCAGTTTATAATATCATGCAGAGACTGCGCGAGTGATGATGACGGAAGGATTTGTAAGAGCAACTGATCATGATGAGACTGAGAACTTATCAAGAGAAGACGAGAAGGCATGCGAAGAGAGCTGAATCGCTAGCCCACATACAGCATACAGCAAACAACTACAGCTGCAGGACAGACTAAAATGTAGCGTACTTGCAATTGCCTCGACTGATCAGCTCCTTTCTCGACTCAGGATCCCGAGCAATAAGCAATTGCTTCTGCTGCTGACTGGTTCGTTCGAGAGTGAGATACTAGTCCACTAGTACATTTGCGATCCGTAAAGAATTGAAGGCGCAATGTCTTCCGCAAGGGGAAGCTCCGTATGGGATTCAAACTGGGAGGAATCCCCTTCTAGTCTATCAATCGTACAGCACTCGAGGTCCTGTGCGGGAGCTAGTTGTCCCACAGTTTGCCTCAGCGCTGGATGAATGAATTAATAATTCTCTCGCAGAGTTATATAGCAGGCTTTCCAGATGCGTCGCCTGTTGGACGGACTGCCAACTGACTAGCTAAATCGGAATGGTTCAAAAGTCAAAGTCAGGTGAGCATTCTAGAAGTGCTGTCAGTATCTGTGTCCCGATACGACAGTTTTCTCCCTAGCTAAGGTGAACTTAATTTACGTCTGATGCTTGTGAGGATTCACATGAGCAGACAATACCGCCGCGGTGAGTGGCAGCTAGAAAGTACAACTAAGTTCAGTTAACCTTGGTGATGAACCTACCTAGCGTGTACTGCGCTGAGTTGAATATCAGAGCGACAGGTGACAAGCTATAACCAGTTCATACTCGAGAGACGAAGTCTTAGCTATCCGAGGCTTGTGCCCGTCGACCAAGCTATGAAGTCAGAACCAATATGAGTATCTACTCACGTAAGGATGATGAAGGTAGCAAAATCTCTTCCCGCGGTCGCGTCCATGCGTATTGAGGCACCTTAATGATCATGGAGAACAACTTTCATCCGCTAACTGATCGTTAAATCCTGGTTGTCTGAATTCGGATGCTTTCTACATACCTGCAAAAGAGCCGAAACGTTTACTAGTAACATTTCCATGCGTCCTGAATAATCTGCGTCCAAATATATCGGCTGATCAGGAGTAGAAAAGGTATCGTCGACGACAGTATACATCTCAGTTAGTCGCTCTCTGTATATTGGGTTGATCAGGACTATAAAGGTATCGTCGACGATAATATACATCTCATTCATCGACACCGTGTAAATGCATGCAATACTGACACGTATGGACAATCCTTACTGCCGACCGAAATTAATTAGGAGGTACCAACGTGTTCAACCGCAAATAATTGTATACATTCCATTGCCATGAACAAGTCCTGCGCAAAATTTCCCTTAAGAATGCATTTGGTCATGAAGAGAAGTTTACTCGCTATGCCGAAGGAAGATTCATATGCATTGTGAATACCACAAGAAATTATCACAAGCTCTTGACGCTATTTTCACTCTCTCCATACATTCACAACTGTATATATTAACAAAAATATCGTTGAAATGCAGGAACCAACTGTAACCACTGATAGAGAGCCCGACTGTATTTCAGTAGTTTCGATATGGTATGGATATTAAATCGTGCTCGTGAGACGCTTAGAGTCAAAAGGAAATGGTAAAATACAAATCTGCGTGCCAGAGAACAGATCTAATGGAACGACACCATGTGAGAAAACTAAAGAACTCTAATCGATGTGTTAATTAGTTCTCATATTCAGCAATTGTTATGTACAGTAGTGTTTAGCTCAGCTTACACCCTTAAGGTAGTGCACGTGAACGCAGATGTCAATTTGGATTTGGTGTCTATGCTGGTTTTAGCTCACGAAGGCATCCTGGCACTGAACTCATGTGTGCAGTGTCGATAACATGTGTTCACTGACAGCTCGAACTGAAGCTGTCCTGTAAGCTGGAATGCAGTTAACTAAAGATACTCTATCATCTGTGCCGCTTCTCCTAATCCTGACAAAACGGCAACTTGCAGTGTGCCCAAAACCTGCTTATCCCTCACTTGACGGAGTCGGCGCACTATCCAGAATATCAAAGTCCATGATCAGCCCTGGATTGGCACCCCTGGCTTTCTGAACTTATCAGTCGGTGTGTGTCGCTAGGTGTTTCCTAAAGTGACCTTAACAAGACATGGTGATGCGTGCAGTGGGCCAGGGCCCTGCAGGCTGGCTATAACCAGATAATTGACTAGTTGGGCTCCGTAAAAGTCTCAATGAGTTTTACTCTTGATTACTACGCTGCTTATATGTACACCCACCCTTTTTGCTCGCCATACAAATGCTTCAACCTCCAAAGCTTTTCGCTGCAATCTGGAAGTCGCACACTTTCAAACCCGCTCTCGTCCCGTGAGTATACTTCTCGCACTGCGCAAGTTCCACTTGCTTTCCTCGAACTTCTCTGATCACCCGGCAGGGAGTTCGGGTGTGGGTGATCAGAGAGTTCGGGTGTGATAATCCCCTCAGCGGGGCTGCTCGACTTCTCCCCAAGCAAGGTGAGTCGCTCCGTTAGTATCCTCGTTATAAGAAATAACTAGACAGCTAGCGGAGTGAGAGTGGGACCTACGTCTGGGGGAGGAGCTCATTGTGGGAATATGGAAGTGCGTATCCTGACTGCAGCCAGCGTCTTTAGATATATGTGTGTGCTGACAGACTTTGTCGACTTGATGTGTAAGAGTTCATAGCGACGCTATCAGAAGCCTGGTAACGTCGTAAATGTTGTTCGATCATCCTTCCGCCTGTTAACGTTGGAACATCGTTTGGTCGTCGAGACTGTGAAAGCACGTTATGTAAGTAAAGAGAAAGTGTGATATCTGTATCTGAAACTCTTACGACTGTTTCTCCTCGCTGTTTTGGTATCTGCAGTTTCAACTTACTCATCAAGCGCCGATCTTAGCTCTTCTGCTCAAGTTGCTGCTGCAAAATGGGTTACGCTCGATTCTGGACGCTACTCCTTGTCCTGTCAGTAGCTGCTGAGGCCACATATGCCCAGACTTGCAGCGCCACAGACAGCAGTGCCTTGTTGTACTTCTCACGTGAGCTTTGGCAAGTAGGAAACTCTTTCACTACATGGCAGGAAGGAAGCAACTGTTGCCAGTGGGCGGGAGTCACATGCAACGGCGCTGGTCGAGTGATCGGTCTCGCCATTACGCAGACGGACATTCCAACGGCCCCTCCTGCTGGACAACCCTACGTCATCTGCTCCGGCTTGGGAGATTTGGGCGCTCTTGAGTCACTCAACATGACCAACATTGGCCTCAACGGCCGCCTCCCGACCACCTTGGGAGGCCTTTCTAACCTTCAGACGATGGTCATTGACGGGTGCAACCTCATCGGACCCATCCCTCAGGAGCTCTGTAAGCTGAGCAAGCTCAACACCCTCGTTTTGAGAAATAACCTTCTGGATTCCTACCCATCGTGTATCAACGGTATGGGATCTCTCATTACACTCGATTTGACAAACAACAAGTTCGGAGGAGCACCACAGAAGCCCTGAGCTTCCACCAAAATCGAAGACTCCTTGCTAGGAACTCTTGGGCTAGTTCGGGGTTTGAGAGGCTTGCATTTTGGGCTTTCATCATTTACCTAAAGATTTCTAACTGAATAGAAGTCGAAATAAAATGAGACGTATCCTGGTCTCATCATTACCTGAAGCCGAGTCTGGAGCTTGCGTTGTACACAGAAGCCCGTAGAACTTCTGGTGCGGAGTGTAGACTATCTCATTGTATACATGTATGAATGATTGACGAAGATTTACTCTACTAGAGCTACTCATCCAGTATCCTGTACAAACATTAGTCTTGAGCAAATTTCTTCCATAATTTTGAACTGGTGTTCTGATCTATTGTGGACCAAAGCTTAAGGTGTCTGAACTTGTGCCACCCGGTGCTATTTACGCCTCTCTGAAGTTACGTTTATGAGTAGTTTATGTTACTATGCATATGGTTGTGTGCGTCGGTTGTTTCACCCGGGACGTTGGAATCTCATTAATTATGAACGTGCGGGACTATCGTTTTTTGAGGGTCTGAGATCATAGAATATGTTCCTCTCTACGGACATTGTATCGTGAAACTTGTACTTTGATCAGCTGGAGAGGGTGGCCTGCATATTATTATTATTTATTATATCGAGTTTGTTTGAAAGGAAAGGGTAATAAATTCATGTCTTGTGATACTCATATCCTAGTCGGGTAAGGTGGTTTTCGGAAGCATGAGCTAATTATGCGCTCTGCCAATAGGTCATGTTTGTTTGGGTCAGGCCGTAACTGTAACTTCACTTTTCACTTCACATTTACATAGAAATTTAAAGTTAAATAATAAGTTTATATATAATTTTGATATAACATATATATATATATATATATATATATATATTAAAGTAATAAGAAAAGAACAAAGAAACAGAGGCAGTGTAATACGCCGTCAAACGAACTGTACTTCCAGAATACCTTATTTTTCGGGTTTGCTTTCAGAGAACTCCGAAATTTAACCTTTATGGTGAAAATACTTTTGGTACCTACGTATTCATCCCAACTAAGACTCTACAGAAAATAAGACTCTATAGAATAAGGAATCAATCGAAGCTATTCACTCGCTTCATCTCAAAACAAACTAGTTAGTATTGAGTGAGAAATATTAAAGATTTTGACGTTTCTTGGAGCAGAAGAGAATCTTTCTTCAGACTCAAAGAACACTTTTGGAAAAAAGATATTCTTATTCATTCATGCTTTTATACTCATACTCGGGGTTTAAAAACACTCTTTAGAACTGCTCTAAAAGTTATGGTCTGCAAAAGCTCTGGCGTTGATAACTATGTATTAGTAGAACAACGTCTTATAATTTGAAAATATTAACAGAGTACGATTGGATTATGACTAACTCTTAAGAAAAAAAGAGGTACAATTTCCTAAAAGAGTGTAACACCAGAATTAAGAAATGCTGCCGTTTACAGAATCTAACTTCTTTTATAAGGAAATAAATCTGAAGTACCAGTCCTAAACTAAGTGGATTAAACAAAGTATACGTAATTCTAAATGTACATTAAAGGTATAAATAATTCTTTTTTCTTTTTAAACATTCTAAACTTTGCAACTATCTTGAGATTAAATAGCAGGGATTCAAAATTTTATATTGAAAAATTTGGTTAGAAGTAAATCTTACCATTCATTTACCACTAGAATAAGTTTTTTTTCATTTGGTACAATGGAACACTTTGCATGTAATATTAGAACTTCACATTTTCAACGCTTAAAGCTATCACATAATGTACTCTCTAACTGATACGCAGATGACGCAACATACTATCTAGAGAACTTGGAGAATATCAAAATCATTTCGATCGATATTTGATGATTTTGAGATTGTATCAGATCTTAGAGTGAATATTTGAAAATCAACAATCAACAATATATCTTCTACTTAGATCCAAAATCGATTAACTGTAAATACAAATGATTATCAGAGGAAGAACCTGAGAAACTTTTCAGAATCATGACTGGAAATGAATATGGTCCAAATGATACATGGAGGGTTGTATTAAATGGATTAGACGTCACTGTTTCGAGATGGAAACTAAAATATTAGTATATCTTGGATAGAGTAACTGCTGTTAAATCTTGCTTCTAAAATTTGATCCGCAGCCTCAGAAGTCCCTCCTCCATAAAGGCTCTCCAAAAGATCCAACCTATGTTTTGGAGCTTTAATTAGAAAAACTGGTCAATAATCAAATAATCAAATAATCAAAATCGAGATAAATAACAAACATTTTTCTCTCTGGGTTCAAAATACCCTTACGGTAGATTATTTAAGCGAAGGTTTTTGAGTTTTAGATCCATGTATACAAATGAAAGCTCTTCGTGCAAATATATCGCAGAAGTTCTAAGAACATTAACATGACATGTCTTCCTCGATATTTTTTCTTAATATCTAGTTGCCTAACAAATCTTTTACTAGTTGGAGTTCTTACCGCAGCTTCTCTAACACAATCTGCTCATAGGAAAGTTTCCTCAAAGCCTGGCTTGAGAGCATAGTTGTGGCTCTGTGGACCTCCTATGGATTTTAGATACTTAACCGATGATACCGCTTTGGTTTAATCAATTTATTAAAGTAGACAAGATAAAGTATTCGACACAGTCAAGATAGACCAACAATTGATGAACAAAAAAAATTTTTTTCTCTATCAACTCTTCCAAGAAGTCACAAGAAAGTACATTAGTCCTTTAGAACTAAATATCAATTCAGCATCCAAGCGACTAGACGTCTAATTTGATCTAGAATGCTATTCTATGTAAGTGGCACTTGGTTTTAATGCAGAAAAGCTGAGAGAACCAAACTGTATGTTCTCTTACCTCATAGGATATATGTAATCATCTTGCAACCGTTGGACAAACCTGAAATAGTATATAAAGTTATTAAAGATATCTCACGCAAATATTTAGTAGCATAGTATAACACTGATGCAAACCATCAAATAAGTACTTACACACACCTGCCAAGACTTTGTGAGAATAAAATTTATATTACTCCTGCACTTGTGCTAACTACATCTAGAGGCAAACGACTTCTCAAGCTAGAATATGCAGAGAATTATTTACACTCTCGTTTGGATAGAACACGAATCAAACTAGGAATCTCTCGGAACAGTCTATGAACTTAAATGATATTTCGGTCCTAATGTTAAGCTCCTATTAAGACAAACACTTGAGGTCAAGCTCCTTCTCCCTCCATTCAGTTGTAAATGGGAAGCTCAACTTAGTACTCGGTGTAAATTAGAATGACTTTTGATTTTTAAGTATATCCATGATACGACCATGATAGAAAAAGTAGACAACTCTTATACAATATTATTTCTATGACGTTAATGATAGGTCCAACAGTGGCATAGTTTATCCTTTAGAAGAGTGCATATGGTGTCAAAAAAAAATTCAAAATTCATTGCTTAGTAGAATGTACCAGGGCTCGAGATGCTTGGAAGCTCATGATATAACATTTTATTAGACATGTATGTACATGGAATCTAGTCTCACTCCAAACTGACTACAAACTATTCGGTTTTAGACCTCAGATCTCACTAGAAGAGTTATCTATTTGGAATATCCTCCATTATGAACTTCTCCGTGAAATTTGGTTAGCACGTACGCATCAAGAAAACGTAGCTTCATGTCAGAAGGTCTGTTCGGAGTGTATTGGGTATTGCTGAAGTCGGCTTCCCGAGTAGAACAAGTTGAGAACCTTAGTTACAGGAAAACAAACAAGATTCCAACAAGTAGCTGAACGGTAGGGAAGGTAGAGGAGAAAAATACAAAAATATTTGAGGAGGTGAACTGTCGGATCAAGTAAAGAAGTCAGTTTCAGACAGTTTGAGTATCTTGAGAAGGTACTTGCAGGGCTACGTAGGGAGGTTGATAGTTTTGAATTTAATACATTTGTATCGAAAGGTTCTAGACATATGAAGTCTCGTAGTAAATTTTGTGTATAAAAACAGAAATACGCAAGGATTGGATTGGATATTTGACATTAAGACGTTGTTGCTTATCTTTCTTGATCGCTCGTAATTTCTGGATACTTGACATTAAGGTGTTGTTACTTATCTTTCTTGATCGCTCAAACAGTTACTTCATATATTTCTGATCATATCTTTTGCACCCAACAGTACGACAATGGATGTTTTACCATCGTTATGATCTTTACATATGGTGCTAATAATCTTCATGACGCGTGAGTTACAATGTTAGCCATCATATGAAGTCTCATATAAAATAAAAGTAAAAGTAATCAAGATGTTGTAAAGAACAAATTTCATCTTTCAACTCCTGTGAGCATGAGCCCCACTTCAAACTGAACCTCAAAACCTATCACGTTACTCCAATATTTTTGGAAAGTCAAGGAAATAACTTCTCCCAAGCAAATGTCTCTATCACTATTTGGGATGAAGAGAGAAAATGAAGTGAATGAAGAGCATTGTACGGCACATGACTACATAAACGTAGACGATTGAAAACTTTCACATAAAATAGTTACCTTTAGCCACTTCTCCAACTGTTTTGTAGTTGATACACATATCTTATGTCCAAATTTTGCAAATATGAACGAAGACAAAAGTATAAAATAAATTTAATATAAACACAAAAGAAAAATAGTAAAACATTAAGTTACTGTAGTGGAACAGATTGAATCGTCGTAATATAGAACGGCTGAATCAGTTTGAACCTCTCTTCTGCCTAGCCAAAGAAACTGAATCGCTTTATATTAGAACGGTTCATTCTTCATCGCCATCAAGCGCTTCAGCCTGAACCGCTCTATCTATGGCGATTGAGTTTGAATCGTCTTGACCGAACCCATGTAGCAAATAGGTCTAATCCCAAGCAAGAAGTCAAAGCCTGAAGTACATAGTTGATCAACACAATGTACTATGAAGTTTGGAGCGCTTGCAGCTTCACATTCGCTTTTTTGCCCTTCCATTCCTTGGCCAAAACCGCTATAGGCTAAAATAGATTGAGTTTGACATAAAGACTGAATGCAAGTTTGCATGAAACGCAAAACAAAATCAATCTACAACAAACACTCCAAAAGATAGACTTTTGGAGTGTTATCAATAGAAACTTTATTTTAAATTAACATATAAATTACTAAACACTTTACACTATATCGATAAAACTGAATACACTTTGATATCTTCAATATATTTTTCCACTCTGGTTATCTTTATGATTAAAGTGGTCTTTCCTTTTTCACCTTCTTTTTCTCTCTAGCTTTCCATTTCTCTTTTAATGATATATCAAACGATAATAAAAAATTCACTTACCTCTACTTTGTTTTCTTTCAAATTATCTTCATATGTAAAAGCAATATTTACTCTCCTTCTAAATCTCCGTGATTTAATACACTTTATTGACTCAGAATGATGTTCAGTTTCTCTTTTAATGATACTAAACATAAATAAAAATCACTTACCTATACTTTGATATTCTTTCAAATTATCCTCATATGTAAAAACAATATTCACTCTCCTTATAAATCTCAGTGATTTGCTACACTTTACTGACTCAGAATGATGTAAATTTATTTGAACATACTCGGATATGTTACTATCTGGATAATCTATGTACTCTTTTGGATTACCACCCAACAACTCTTCTCGTATTGTACAAATTTCATGTACCGTCATCTTCTCTTGCTTCTTCAGACTTGTTCTTCTTCATTTTCTCGGTCCAAGCAAACGACTTCTTCAAATCCACATTGAGAGTAAAGTCTCACCACTTCTTGCGTTCAGATGAGAACAATTGACGTCCAACTTGGCTTCAACTTGCTTCCAAATTGATTCCAACTCAAAGACCCCTCCGCACGTACTATCTTCCAACGGTCCCTAATACAAGCGAATATTCAACCGTAAGCTAGAAGTTACGACAGATATTTTCGGGCAAGAATTCGATCCCTCGTCCACGCTCCAACTGGTTGTAAAGCTCCTGCCCGTGGCGTACTTGGTGGGAGTGAAGCAAGACGAAATGATTCATCATCTTTACAGGAGTGTTTGTGGTGTGAAGAGTGGATCAGATAAAAAATCCGATCATCGAATGTTCATTATAATGGAGTATATATATACATTTGAGGGACCATAAGGCCTTTAAAGGTCGAACAGGACAAACTGTTGTCAAGGAAAGATCGAGTACATCGTATGCATCCTGCACTCAAGCTATCGTGCTCCAGAAGACAAATCAATCACGGACTTCGTCCTCTGTCACCTTCATAGCAACAAATGTTACAAGAAACGCAATCTCTGTGCTAATTAATCGCTGCTAACACTTAAAATAATGTAAAAGGCCAGAGTCGTACTAGTGACTACCACTGTGATGGGTACAGTAGGGATGTACTAGACGGTAGTACGAGTTCCTGAATGATAGTACATGTATGTGGTCAAACGTGGAAGGAAGGAAAAGCGAATATGGACGTGGAAACTGCCAAGGATTGAAGGAACTGAGAGCGCTCTATGGGTCGGAAGGTGTCGCCTGTCTATGCCGTAGTTGCCTAGGCTTCTTGTATCTCTTAAGCCATAACGAGGAGCAAACCACGCTTACGGAGGATGCAGCCATGGCAGCACCCGCAACCCAAGGAGGAAGGCGAAAGCCTGTGAAAGGGAAGAGGACGCCTGCAGCAATTGGGATGCCCAGCACGTTGTAGCCCAAGGCCCAAACGTAGTTGAGACGGATCCGGAAGAAGGTCCTACGGGACAAATGTATTGCAGTTATTACGTCTTCAAGGTTGCTTTTCATCAGAACAATGTCCGCGGCTTCGATGGCGATATCCGTGCCTGCTCCGATGGCCATGCCGACATCTGCGGCGACTAGAGCAGGTGAGTCATTGATCCCGTCTCCTACCATCGCGACTCCTGATTTGTGCTCCAGCTGCACATATCAATCGTGAATTCACGTTTATTAGTTAGAAAAAGAAGGCTATTTCTCTGATACTTCTGTGGTAAAACTGTTGTTGAAAATATGGATGGTTAGTTTACGTTCGCTTTCTTTCCTTCAGAGGCGTCGAGCCATAGTCTAAGAATCCAGGAACGTTGAGCGAGCTAAACCCTTCCGGTATCTAAAAACTTACATCTCAAACGAGCTGTGTGTCCTTCATGCACTTGAGTGTTTTGGATATCAAACTCTTGTAACTTGACTCATCATCTGTATAAGTCGTTTGAACATTATGACCGAGAACAAACTGAGCATCACTTCTTATGTACAGCCAAAGATGAAAGCGCAGCAACAGATCACGCAAGTAAGTACCTGTAACATTTTCACTTCCTCTGCTTTACGCCCTGGGGAGCACTCTGCCTTCACTGTCTCAATTCCAACTTCCTGAGCGATTGCGTTTGCTGTACCCCAGTTGTCGCCTGTGACCATGATACTGCGCACGCCCATACTTTTTAGTAGAGATACAACTTTGGCGGCTTCTGGTTTTACGGGATCCGATATTGAAATCAGTCCAATTATTCTCTTCTCAACAGCCACGAGAACTCCTGTTCGAGCAGCTAGCACAGTTTCGTCCAAGTACCCTTGTACATCTTCTGTGATCTCTATACCCCGATTCGTCATCAAACTTCGGTTACCGATGTAAACTTCTTGATCCTCAACCATGCAGCGGACTCCTTGGCCTGGAATTGTCTCAAAATCCTTAGTTCGAAGTAGCTTGTCTGTTGATCCGTCCTCTCGAAGCGTTCTTACGTAAAGAATGACAGCCTTTGCTAGGGGATGTTCGCTGTTTGCCTGCAAGTCAATCGTAACCTAAATTTAGTCAGGCCGTACGACAAAAGACCACCCTGAAGTCGACATCTTAGTAACAAGGTTTAACGTCAATTAAGGATGTCGTATCTGCAGCAGATTCTCCAGAAGATCTGAGGAAGCAAATCTCCAAGGAGACGACTCTGAACTCCGCAGAGTAGAGCGGATGTTCGTCAAGTTTGTCAGAACGGTGTACCTTATGCATCAAACTCGTCGCTGTTGTTCTGCTCACATAACAAAAACTATCTATATGCGTGCAGGGTCACCGCCGTGTTGACATTTACCATAAAACTCTGGAAACTCCATACCCAAGCCCTTTACTCCCTCTAGCCAGCGAAGAACTCTCCTTGATCGTTCTTTGGTTCTTGGTTTTCTTTAGACTTCTGTTGGGCTGGTAATAGAACTAACTTCTGAGTCATCGTTATCTCCGCTCTTGCATCTTCTACTGCATCCGTCATATTTCTACATTCAGTTATCATCCCTATAGTCTAGAGTACTGTGACCGCACCTCTACTGTCAGTACTGGGGGTTACCTTATCTGCAGAGATCATTTCAGGGGCTTAGAATCATTCAGGCGTAGCTCCTTCGTCTGTATGATGGAATTATGTATTACAAACTGGCGTATCGTTGTTCTTCTCTGACGTTGGTCCTTACCGTGACAGATAGTTCAAAATGAATCCTTACGAGAGATACAAGCACGTGGTGGGGGACTTGTCCAGTACCTTGCACTTTGTTCCTTACAAGTTCTTGGGGCAATGAAGTTAACACGTTCTTTTCAGTTGTAACATCTAGAGCAAATAATGATAAGACTTGTTCCGGCATTTTGTCTTCAAGCGTACATATGGCGATTGTTTTCAGTTGACGTGTGCAGATACCCACCTCAGCAGAAGCTACGATCCGATAGAAGTTCTTCAGAGCCATGTTCTCAAATAACTTTGTGGCGACCACGAGAGGCTTGCCAGTAGTCAAAGTACCTGTTTTATCAAACACAACACATCTTACCTGTGAACACAACGGCCAAGTAAATTTTGTTAGTCTTAACTGTATTAGATCTAGTTAAGGTGACATGGCCAATATATGAATGACATGTTAGTCAATGGCTCCTCGGAAGTACTAACTTTCCGCAAGACTGCATAGGGGCAGCGAAGGAGGGATACTAAAGCAGATTCTCTTCTTTTTCTGCACGCAGGCAGGAGTTGCGTGCACGATGTGGGATAAACGGAAACACCAAGTCTCTGTCGGATCTAAAAAAGTGTTTGTTTCTCTTGTATCGTTATAGTGTTAGTATCAACATACCCATACGTTGATACTGTCAATTATAACTGCTACACGGACCCGTGGCGACCTGTTCAAGCGTGAGGGAAGTAGACCAGATGCCAAGGCTCTCTTTCAAAAATTCCCCTGTTTAATCATGAGGCATCTAACCGCAGCCTGGAGTGGATGAAATGACACGTTAGAAATATAGATTTACCTTGTGAGCACTCTCCAGAGCATTCCCGCCCTTGATGAGAACACCTTGCTGAGCACCTTTTCCAGTGGCAACCATCACTGCGGTTGGAGTAGCCAGACCGAGTGCACATGGGCAAGCAATGACTAGAACTGAGATTCCAAACTGCAGAGCAAGTTGAAATTCATCCATCGCATCCGGAATCCAGGACCTGGGATACGAATGGGTTTTACCAGCAACATACCACGCCACTCCAGTAACAAGGGCACAAAGCACCACCTACAGGTACGCCACGCAAACGGGCATAATATTATTTCAGTATGCCGAATAGAAAGCATTGAACAAGATCCATGTGAACTTCGGTAGGCATGTTTGGATGCACTGGCTGCAGTTTCGCCGAACATATATCTACTTACAAACAGCTCAATGTAGAGCATGGAGTAACAGAGGTCTAATAAATGCACTTACCAGGGGCACAAAGTACTTGGAAATTCTGTCGGCGAATTTTTGAACGGGCGCCTTAGCCATCTGGGCTGCTTCCACCAGTCGCACGATTTGAGACAGGGCAGTTTCAGAACCAACATGTGTAGCCTGAATATGGAGAACTCCATTCTCGTTCATGGTCCCACCGATAACGTTGTCACCCTCCTTCTTCAGTATAGGTCGAGCTTCTCCAGTGATCATACTTTCGTTTACGTGAGACTGGCCCCACTTTACCAGACCGTCGGTTGGGACCTTCGACCCGGGAAGCACTTTAATCATGTCGTTTCTCTGTATGAGCTGAGATTTAATAGATCTCTCTGTTAGTACCCCGTCCTTCTCCTTGAGCAGAATTGCTTCGTCCGGAGTTAACTTGATAAGCTTCGCAATGGCCTCGGAGGTTTTGCCCTTGGCCAGGACCTCCAGATATTTGCCGAGGAGAATGAAGGAGATCAGCATGGCACTGGTCTCAAAAAAGTCAGTGCCCATGAAATGAGGAGTCGTTGCTGCTCTAAATATGGAGTAGACCGAGTAAAAGTAAGCTGCGTTGGTCCCAAGAGCTATAAGAACATCCATGTTCGCAGACCCATGACGCAGGGAGTTGTAAGCACCAACATAAAATCGCCGACCGATAACAAACTGTACAGGTGTACTCAGCAACCATCTGAACGCCTGTCCTATGTCCAGATCATTTACTACCTTCGTATCCAGCCAGTTCTTCACTCTAGGTATGTACATGAAAACCATGGCCAGAAGGAAAACAGGAACGGTGAACACACAGCTCCAAAGAAAGGAATTTCGGTATCGGTATATCTCCTGTCGTCTATCTGGTCCCCCTTGCCCTGGCTGCGTGCAAAGAGAAGCTTGGTATTGAGGTCCTGTGTCCTCAATAGCTTCAATGCAATCTCTCGGACCTGTCAAGTCTGGATCATAGGAGACAACCACCTTCTCGCCTGTTGGACTCATGTCCACAGTTTTCACTCCCGGTAATGCTTTCAGAGTCTCCGTAATGCATTTCATTGCGGCTTGCGAAAGTACACCCTCCAACTGGAGTTGCACTTTGTTCCTCATCTCTCCGGCGCTTATCAGCTCGACTTCAAAACCCGCATCATCGACTGTGGCCATGATGTCCTCATAGTTCAAAAGTTTGGGATTGTAGTGAACCTCTGCTTCTTCTGTTGCCAGAGCAACGACGGCTTTCCTCACCCCTTCCAGCTTCTTCACAATTCCTTCTATAGAGTTCGAACATGAACTGCACGTCATTCCCTTGATGCGCATTCGACATATCGCCGTGTTCTCCGTGACGCCGAAATCTTCAAGGATGGAAGCTTCGAACCCAGCATCTTCAATTGCTTCCCGTATGGTTTCCTCCTGCAGTTTGAATATACTCAACGTTTTGCCTTTCCTCTGTCCGACAAGCAAACAGTACACTTCCAACAACAGAGCAAATTTCCCTTACCACGAAACTTTGAGCAAGATAGTATGAATTTCTGCAGATTCGTTGGGAAATGAGGATGGTTGATTATCTTAGGATAACTTACCGTCTTAATTCTAACCAACTGTTTTCATCTCCAAGCATGTCTATTACCTACCGGAGGGACCTACTCGAAATAAAATCCAAAAAGAGAAGAAATTAACAGTACATTCGCGGTTGAAACCTCGATTGTGTGCACGTCCTGCCTGGGCGTGATCTTCATCTTGGCATCACTGGTTGAATTTGGAGTAAGAATATACCTGGACAACCTCCGGACGGAATACCACTTGAGCGCGATTCTGGAGTAACGCCACCGAGGCATCGACAATTCCCGGTAACCGTTTTACGGCCTTCTCGATCGAAGCTGCACAGGCAGCGCAAACCATGCCTAAAACTTTGAAGGTAACTTGCCGTGATACAGCCGACTCTTCATCCTTATCCACCGAAGGTAAAGGTGGGTAGTGAGGAGGATACGGTAGGAGAGAAGTCCGTTCGTTCGGACTGCCATCCTTCCTATAACTTGATGACCTCGACACTGATCTCGGCTCATACTTTCCATAACTATTTGGTGACCCCGAACTCGGAGACGATCTAGACTCATTCCTTCTATAACTTGATGACCGCGAAATCGAAATCGTTATTGGCTCACTAAAACTCGATGATCTCGAAACCGCAGGCGGTTCAGTTAGAGTTACTGAAGTCGACATTCCTTCTCTTGCTTTGCTATATAGTGACCCCCCAAGTTTCCAAGATCTGCAGAACACTGGAGTTTCCTCCACCAGATTTCTCCTCGGTGACCCTTGACTCTCAAACCACTACCACTGACCAACCAAACCTCGTCAAAACAATTCAACGCATCCTGCTCATTCAACAATGCTCTTCTTGTGATGTACGCTTGCTCTCAAAGCCTTTAGTAGACTCCAGGATTTAAATTCCTGTCACTCACAGCACCGCCCTGCTCCCAGCTGCTCCTGCTGTGAATGAAGATTACAACCCTCACCAAGTCAGGTAGATATACAGTGTTAAAAGTATGGACCCAGAGAACAGGGAGGGTTATCTGTTGGAATGCCTCAAAAATTCATAATTTGAATTTAAAAGGTTGGAACCAAGGTGACGCCACGTTGGGACGCTCCTCCGCAGTGCGCATCGCCGTCAGTCTTCTCACTACAGACAAGTAGCTGCGTAATGAAATAGCGAGGCTACGCATTTGCTAAAGAGACAAGGTGAACAAATAGTTATAGACATTGGAGAAAATACTGAAAATGCATGTGAGTAAAACAGAAAACGACAATAGATTTTCATTTTTCCTGGTCTTCTTTTGCAAAATTATTTTAACTATGGGTTTGTTTGCATACTTTTTCACGGATCTGCAGTGATGATATTCTTATAAAAAGTTGTGTGGTTAAAGGGAAAGATGATGCGGTGTTCGCGAATAGATGTATGAGGTTTGTTGCAGATCTTATCAAAGATGTAGAGCATATTTGACTTATCTGGATGAGGTACATCTTACCCTATCAAGTGCTAAGTCCAAGTTTGGTGTATCATTTATTTTAATGATTGGTAGTTTATGTGATGTTTTAAAAAACGATCAAATTTGGAGAAGATTGACGCTATAGCTAGGATGACAAACTGTACAAATATCAACGTTTTCTAAGACCTTTTGTATTTTATTGCTTATCTATTTCTCATTATGCTCATGTTGAGGAGCCTCTGTATGCATTATTGAGAAAAGATAAGAGGTTTGTACGGACTTCAGTCCATCATGAAACTATGAAGATTGAAGAAGACTCTGAAGTATCCACTTGTGTTGAAAAGAGTAGACTATGGGTGTGGAAGGCTGTCATTGTCACAATGAAAATTAGTCTAAAGACGGTTGACTGGACGATTAATCAAGATGATGCGAGTGACTGACGATTTATCTCTAGGTTTGAGACTAGAATCTTGTGGGACAAACAACTAGATTATTCTCAAGTGAAGCGTGAGTTTTAAAGAGTGGTCACCGTGATGAGATAAACCGAGAGTTTCTGATTGGTACTCATGTAGTTTTAGAGTATCATCCACGGTAGTCCATATTACTTCGGAGATAACCTAATAACGGCATTCAAAGATATTTCTTTCCCTGCCCATATACGCATCTTGCAATGTACTAACATTTTTTTGATGGACCGATTCTCAAGAAAATTGAGGTTACTTCACAAACTTCAATTCACATTCAATATGTTTCTGCAGCAGTAATTAATTAATTCAAATGCATTAGAGAAGGTTTACGTGTGCTCTAGCCTGTGCTCTAGCCTGTGCTCTTCTAGCGTCTCTCTGGAAAATGCATACAAAATCGCCATAGTAGTGTTAAGTGATTAGTTTTCTTCTTGAAGAAAATTAATCACTTATCATTTATCACGTGTATTTGGATGATTTAATTCATGTAAGAAAAAGAATGTAAGTGAATTTTCTGAAATTTTGAATAAAATAAAAATTACAAATCTGTACTTAATCTTGGATACTGTTCATCTTTTAAGTATCTATTTCTTAAGTGATTTCAAATCTTGCGGTGTGGAAGTGTCGAAATTTAATAAAGAGCATATAGCATGAAAGAGCCATAAATGGTGTCGGTGTGCTATGGAAAATGTATATTTCACTTCGTTTGCTATCCAAACCCAAGTGTATGGGTTATAACTTCAATACTTCACTACATCTCGATTAACTTTTATATTTTCACACTGATAGTAAATTTAATTATCCACAACTCTAAAACTATAAATACATTGAGGCATCATTACAAAAATCTTAACACAAAAAAGTTCACAGAAAGAACAGCTATCACCAAGAATAAACATAAAAGGTTTATGTTGAGAGAACGATGTCAGCTCGAGCTTTCCCTTCACAATGTTTGCTGTGTCTATAGGTTTACTGTACGTATAAAGAACTACCTCCAACAACAAACTAAAATTTCATCTGGTTTTTATATAGGAAACGAATCAAAAAACTATTTTTAAAGGTAAGTACCGTACTTAGCAAAGAGTATCCACAGCTTCAGGATACCAATGATACAGTTTGTACTGATAAAACAGTATGATATCACATTTACTCAATAGATATTAAAATTTTATTCTCTTTATTCTACACTGCTATAGCATTAAAATTTCAGTAATCAAATTTGATTGGCAATTTGGACATGGAGGTACTTTGAACAGACACATATTCGTACTCGTAATATACGACGGGACACACGTAATATATGTTTTTCTGCTTCATTGGATTCTAAAAGATACCTGATAAATGAGAGACAAAAGGTCATAAACGTTTATAATTATGCACTGCTCCTGCAAGTGAAGGCGCGAAGGTGATCATAAGCACCAAGATAAGAAAGAAACAAGTGATGGTGAAATCGAAGATGCTAATAGTAGGTACAATATACTATCATTTCTCTTCTTTGGATCCTAGTGTATCGTCAGTGTATGAAGCGATGAAAAGAACGAACAAAAGAGAACATAATAGTCCAGAGAAAGATACAAAGTCAGAGAAGTGCAGACGGGAAAAAGTCAAAGCTTAATGTTTAATCGCTATTAGGGGTGTCAAAGTTATAACATTTCTTAGATATTTTTTACCCAATGAAAATTATTATTTCGATAAAGAATGTGAGACGTTTTTTGGGGCACCCATAGAAAAGTGCCGGGAGTGCTTATTTTAATTAATTATTTATTTATTTTGACAACGAGTTTTGGTAGTAAGAAAATTTAATATACAAAATAATAATTTTAAGGTTTAGAAACAGAAAGAATTGACAAAATAATACTGCTAACTCAGAATACTGTCACTGGATTCTGCACGATGTTATTTTTGATAAATTACGGCTTTTGTCCTCTTCCCGTTTAGAATCTTTTTATCGCACTCTATTAATAGTTCTAATGTACCACGATTTTTCTTTAGGGTAAAGTGTTGTCTGTATCAGCTCCAGCCTAGATCCGGCATCCCGTGTTATGTGCCCGGTAAAATTCTCGAAAAGCAGGATAAGTAGAGAAGACGCCGGATAAATTTTGTCTCAAAACACTAAAATAAATTGAAAAGATTTAGGAATGGCTAAGAAAACCCCGCTGAGTTAAACTACAAGTGCAGGTATAAAACGGCAAGACTTCGTATCCGTCATCTTTTTTGTTCACTGTAGCGAACTGAGCCTGCCAGACCGGATGTGCGCCAAGCGAGTTCCCGACCAGTACAATCTAGAATTCCTCCGCTGCATGTGCTGGTAGGCTCCAATGTTTTATTTGCGCGACCTCTATGACTGTAGACACTCGATGACTTTCTTTGTAGTTTTGACGATGGTGGCTGTTGATCTGTGATAAGCGATTTGATGATTCTCGCTGAGAGGGCTGGCTCTATTCGAACTCTGGCTACATTTTGCAGCAGTTCTTGACATTGATTTTTTTGTATCTCTGCGAGGACTGGCTCTATTCGAACTTATGCTACATTTTGCAACGGTTCTTAGCATTGACTTTTCTGTATCGTGAGAGGGTATTCGAACTCTAGCTACATATTGCAGCGGTTCTTGACATTGACTTTTCTGTATCGTCGTCAGGGTTGGCTCTATTCTTTTCCAGCACATTGTGGTGGGTGTGTGGATGGAACCGAGCATAGTACTTTTTGTTCCAATCTGTCTTCTCCATCACGCTGCGGTTTGTTGTCTAGCTGCTATTTGTCAATATTGGTGGACTTTTGCCGCTGGTTGGTTTTGTTGGATGGGCTCTAGAGCTTTTACTTCTGTTTGAGTTTTTCCCTGCTTGATGCGCATATGTGTTTCCAAGGATACTGTTCATTGTCGACATCCGGCGCAGGTTTCTGGTTTCAGTTCCAACGTTTGCGCCACGCTTCTTTTTTTTTGCAACTTCACTCATTGTAGGTTTGTGTATGCTGGAGAGAGTGGTACTATTTCGAGTCTTTTTTGTCATAATGCCGCACAAGATAAAGAAGAGATTGGTGCAACCTGATGAGGAGCTGACTGAATGATGGGTTGTCTCTGGTGGCTGCCTTGGTGACAGTCAGGTTAGATGCAGCAGCTCTGAATTAAAAGTATATTTTCCTTATTATGTTGCTGCAGTGGCCTGTTCTTGTTGATGAACCTTTCCGTGGTGTGTAGGACACTGGTGATGAACTTTTATCTTGTGTCGCGGCATCATACACTGAGACTTCTTCTCGCAAGCAACATTTCGCTGTATACCGGGAGTTGGCATTCTTTCTATGATATGCAGATCGGAAAGAACTTCCTTCTCTATTAGAAGCTGCAGTGAATGAGAATTTTTTGAACCCAGTGAAACATTCGTCGGTTTCATTGCATGAGTACATGTATCCATTTTTTGTCTCAGAAAGTTTTCGTGTTATTTATGTTCTTTAGACTGAATGTTTTATGAGCTTTTAGTTGCATTCATTTTGCATCCTGATTAGCAGGTCTAAGGGTTGCTGAAACAACCCCTGTGATATTCCAAAATAGTTTCTTTATTCAACAATATCATGTCTTCGTGCTTACTGCTCTCGATTGAATTATGTTGTTTGTTATTTTCAAAACTGGTTTCCTGTTTGTAATGTCTAAAGTTCGTGAGAAACAGAGTTTCAAAATCTGAATAATAACTCAGAAAAAGCCAGAAGGTAAACCTGTTTCGTGAGAAATAAAGTTTCAAACCTGAATATGAACTAGGAAAATCGCAGGAGGTAACTTGTTGCCTCTCAAAACAGGTATGTTCTACCTGTTTCATGGAAAGTTGGCATTATTTCTAGGTCTGAACAACATGTAAGTCTCCTTTGTTATTCACGTAGACCACAACATAAATATATACAAATTAAATCAAAATACATAAGAAACTTAATATTTTTAAAATATTAGAAAAAACTAATACAGTCACAAAGTCACCCTCTCGAAGTAACAACCTCTCTGTGGGGGACTCTGCAACAATAACAGCCGACTAACACTAAGCCAAACATCTTTTCAGAAACATGATAAAAAATGCTTACGGAAAATGACATGGTCTCTCTCACAATACTAATCTAGGGCTATCGATTCAGGTCAAGCACATTACAAAAACAAGGTCTGTCGTCTGGTAGATTTTGACAAAATGTGTGATCATCTATCCAATGGTTAGCATCATTCTGAATGTCCATGACTAACACCGTGGTGTCGTTCTCGACTTGCGAATAACATCCGTCCGGCCTCACTGTCCGTTGTGCATTCAATTGACAACATGTGTATATCCATCCCTTCAACTTGTCGGCTATGCCATGTGTGTGCAACCCATGATACATAAACCGTCTAGAACGAAGAGGGTCTCCATCAGACAATCCACACATCTCTACCACTCGTGCAACTAACACGGGTTTGTTTTCTTGAATAGAAGCATTTTGTTGACGCAACCATGTCACCAAGTGTCTCTTAGTGAGGAGCTCAAGGTCAGCCATCACCTCAGCCTCCTCCACACCTGGTACACGCTTCTTATTCTGCAGCTCTACCAAGAACTTTTGATGACATTCTTGCACTTGTGCCATAAGTCATTCTAACTGAGAATCCCGTGACGAGACAAGATGACATCAACCGATGACTTATCATCATGCACGACCTCATTTGGTACTATCCTCCTGGCGATGAGTCGCTGAATACTCAACTCAAATGCTTGATCCTCAATCAACTGCGAGATAGTTCCGGTCTCTACTCGAGTCATGTTGCTTAGATGAAAGCACATGTCTCATTGTAGCCATTCCTAGTCGAGTCGTATCTCAAATCAGCATACACCACAAAGTTCCTTAACATACTCGTGGACTAAGTCAGATCCTCCTCAAAAACTGCATCACTTAAACCCGAATCCCTCACAATAAAATCTCAAAATTGTCCACAAGCTCGAGCACTTATCGTCCACAAGAGCCTCGTTCAAATCAGGAAAATATCATGCAAGCACTTTTGATTGGACCTCCTCCTTCTTCATGACCCATCTTTCAAGCGTCGCTCGAATCCATCCTATGAACCGATCTTTACATTTCTAGAATCCAAAGAAAGGGGACCTCAAAAATGGAGATAACTCTATCTCTCGACATAAACTATCTAGTTGTTCATATCTCAATAAGGCGCACAAATTGGTATGATAAAAATGGTGAGTCACATCGAGAACACCATGATATAATTCCATCTCTGTCGATCTCCATCCGAATGTGTGACATTGTGGACATCTAAGCTTCAAGGAGTAGGTCTGATGGATTCATGAAACTACTTGAGGACTCAAAATTGTCCACAAGCTCGAGCACTTATCGTCCACAAGAACCTCGTTCAAATCAGGAAAATATCATGCAAGCACTTTTGATTGGACCTCCTCCTTCTTCATGACCCATCTTTCAAGCATCGCTCGAATCCATCCTATGAACCGATCTTTACATTGTAGAATCCAAAGAAAAGGGACCTCAAAAGTGGAGATAACTCTATCTCTCGATATAAACTATCTAGTTGTTCATATCTCAATAAGGCGCACAAATTGGTATGATAAAAATGGTGAGTCACATCGGGAACACCATGATATAACTCCATCTCTGTCGATCCATTCGAATGTGTGACATTGTGGACATCTAAGCTTCAAGGAGTAGGTCTGATGGATTCATGAAACTACTTGAGGATCGAAAGTCAACTCGTATCCGTAATGGTGGCATCTCATCTTGAATTGAGTGAATAACTCCATCAACTTAGAAATGCCTACAAATCCATAAACCACTAAGTCTAGATTTTGGATCACTGGTGTAGCTGAAGTCATGTCCTCTAGTCTAGGCGGCTCTGAGATGTTGGGTACTTGAGAATCAAAGATCGACTCAGAAGGACGTTGAGATTCTAGTATAGACGAGTTTGATGTGGAAGAGTCAAAGCGATCTTAGAAATACAACGGTCATAACACGATCTATTTAGATAACACTTTGGGTCACAATGACAATATCACACAAAATCTGATCATGTCTAAGTTCTAACATCAGCAATCAAAAAAATTCAAATTCTAGTTATATATACAACTTCACATTCCTAAATAAATTGAAAGACAAACATTTAGCTGAACTTGAACCGGACCTGATGCTCAGCACGGTCAACGTCAAGAGCTCGCAATATGATAGGGTTTGCATGAAACCTCCTGCTGAATAATATTTCCTTCTAGATCATCCTACTCTAGAATTACAGCTGGTTCATCTAACCTGACCTCAGCTTATCTCACAATCTGATCTATGCAAACAGCGACTGGAGAGAAAAAAAAATGGAACACAGCGATATGACCTGCAGCTGGTCCTAAAAGTCGCATAGTCTGCACATAGCAAAACAATAACGACCCCGACACTCTCACTTTCCCATCCGGGACATCCGGACATCCTCTAGGTAAATATCAATCCACAGACCGCCGTGAATGAAACCGGAGAGGTATACTATAAACTGAAAAAGCCCTCACTAATCAAGTCTGACCTATCCGTCCAGAGGTCCGAACTAAACTTGTCGGTGATAATCAAATTATAAAAAAATATCTCACGAGAAAACTGGACCTATAGTGAGAAAAAGAAATAAATAAAAATAATCTACATAATGTACAAAAAACATCAAAGCTATGTGAGAAGAATCTACTAATATCCTAACCTATAATAAATGCAAAATCTCAAATATCCATTACAATACATAGAGTAACAGTGCTCTAAAATAATACCTTATTCAATAAGATCACATACCCTAAATCAAACTAAGGCCCAAAAACTGTGGGGCAACTAAGAAAGCAGGATTCTAACCAGTAAGAAGAATTAAGCTGAACCAAAAATACAAGGAAGAGTTAGAATGAGAGGAGAAGTGAGCTTGGGCTTGGGTTTGAGGGGTAGCGAGGGGAAGCTTGGGCTGCCAGCAAGGGATATCGAGGGCTGCTGACAGCCAAGCTGCCAGCAAGGGATATCGAGGGCTGCTGACAGGATGGCTGTCAGCAGCCCTCCTAGTCTAGAGCTGTTGTCAGCAGTCTTCCAAGTCATACGCGTAGGAAACTGCCAGAAATGGAGAGTTTCCCGGCAGTTTCCAGGACATTCTTCATTTCTGGCACTAGAAAACACGACTGTGAAAACAGTCAGCTTGTAAGCGGCCGTCGTAACACAAGCTCCCCCTTGAATCTGGAAATTTCATCCGGATTCCAGTTTGGCTCTTGTATTGGAGTATGTCAAGCGATGTATGAAATGTTATGGAATACAAGAACAATTTGAATTTCAAATTGCATAATATTCTTTTTATGTAGCTCTCAATCTTTGACTCTTCAGGTGATCATTCTTCAGCCGTCTGTGGTCAGATTGACTCGATCATGGTCGCAAACTGAAGCTCTACTGATGTTGATATTTTTGATACCCAGATGGATCGATTCTGTGTTGTATTGCAAACGTGACAATGATGCACAATTTTTGCAAGGGTCTCCATCAGACCGATTTCCATTAGTCAGAACTAAGTATGATTAGCGGTGAGGGCCCCCACCGCTAATATAGCCGAACTTGTGGTTTAACACAAAAATCTATCTCCTGTAACAAATCGCAGGTAACTTACAAATAAACAGACAAAACCTAGGCTGGGTCTTGTCTGTATATACAACCTGTTAACATACATGTTTTTTAGTATCAATTATAATACCTTGTTTATACAGTTACCAGATCTAACAGTTGTACACCACGTATATTGTATCTTGAGTTATAAATGATGTATAAATTAATGCAACCCAAATCTATTCTAAATCATAAAATTAGTTATAATTAAGTTTAACTTTCAAAAGGAACCCCTACACTATATCTTTACGGTTAACCCTACCTATTGTCTTCTCTCTCAACTCGCATTATATCACCTGAGCTCATTCCAGTTCATGTATTAGAGTTTTCACTTAAAAAAATATTCTTGCTGATAACGAATCAGATTATATCTTGGAGTACTTTAGATATAATATAATACTATAGAACCCTCTAAATCTTCCGATGTATAATGATATCTTCATAAAATAAATGTGTTTAATAATGTTCCTGTGAGTTCTTCTGAACAAGATGAGTATTTCTGCTCGGCTCGAAGTTTTGACGTTGATCCTGTTAACCATCACAATTTTCACTGTGATAACTTTAAGTGTTTATAAAATAGAGTTCTTTTATTGTTTTGATCTTAGCGTGATAATGGACCATTCTGTCCACGTGATAACGTACCAGCCTTCGGACATATCTTGCCAAAAATATCTGAAAGTATCTGTCTACAGACATTTTCATTCATGTTGAGTAAAATCAAGTTGTAAAATTAATTTACAGTAAAAGGTCCTGAAGAGGTCTGAAGAAAGAATGAGAAGGCCGATTAAGTTTTCTCGAGAACTCACGTGTCGCCTTCCCTTCCCCGGAACTTGCAGGTTTTATGGTCGCAGGAGCCAGGTATAATAAAATTAAATAAAGGTAATATCATCGCAGGAGCCAAATCTAGAAAGGTTTCATTTATTTATAACTTTTATCTTTAGTAAATTCAATTTAGTCAGTAAAATAAATTTGATAAGTTAAATTTGAAAAATATTTCTTACTACAGATTCATTTCTCTCCTATGTACTAAATCAACTACATTTGTCTAAGTATCTTTCCGCAATCAATCATCATGTCCAACGCCACCAAAAGTATGTGATAATTTTCTGACTAAATCGCCACTTGTCTTCTTCCTTCTCTCGGCCAGAAGTTAATGCTGCATGCGTATTATCCTCTCCAAACTGTACTTTGCACCTCTAAATCCTACTTATGATTCACAAGAATACGTTATTTTAATCCTATATTATTAAAGGAAGACACAATCCACAAAAGTGCAAACACTTTAAAATAAAAAAATTCATATAAAATAACGTTTGGTGTCATTATGGATGGATTGATTATTATTTTAAAAGATAATATTCTTAAAATCTAACTTCCTTGTATTATTCATCTTCTCCATCTCTTGATAGAGGAGCAAATATGCAAAAGTTCTATTTATTACCTAACTCTTCGTTTACTTTGGAAATCGTGTCTATCAGTGCTCCTTTAATGGTTTATATCTAGGTCTTCCGGCGTTTCCAGTTCTTGCTAACACTTCTTCTTTGTAAAATAGTTTGATTTTCCTATCAGCTTGTTATTCGATTATCATTTAACACTTAATATATCTTTTCCCGATAACAGCAAGCTAGCAAAAGTTACCAGAATTTTATATTGCATGCATATCATTTGATAGGTTATGCATTTCATCTTCTCTTTTGTTCTTGTTTCCATATTCTCCAAGGGCGTGCATTCTTGTGGCTATGCATCTGGCTAATTAACTGTTGATTTTACAAAAAAAACCATAAAGAGATAAAAATGTATAATTGTCATTTTCTGTTTTAAACCCCGTCCTAGTATAAGGGGTCTGGGTAACTCAGACTCTCTATTATCGCGATGCACGATTATTGGAAACTAAACTCTGGGTTACCCAAATAAAATGCGCATCAGATTCCTACGTGGCTCCTGCTCCGTTTCCGGTAAGTTTAGAATCGATGGGTAGCTTTTGGCCGGCTCGATAATTTTATGAAAACATTTTAGCATTTCCGAGTACCCAGACTACTGCATGATGCAAGAAGCTCTCTTGCATTCTCAGTCACAGACTGCGGACGGAGCAGTAGACATTTAAATTTCAAATTTTTGAAAAGATGCTCAGAAAAAGAGATAATAGAAACTGAAAATTCACTAAGTGTCAAGAATGCTGAAACATGCACAAAGAGAAGAGAAAAGAGTTGTCTGGAAGGAGAGGAGCAAAAACTTCACGTTGTCGTGATGTGAAGCATTTCACATAGTGAATAATTCACCTCTCAATTAGAAGTTAATCTCTCTGAGCCAAGTTAGGATCTCGGAGAAGTCGATTATAGGGAATGATACATATTTTGAGTCTTAGTAAGTTGATTACCATGTAGATGGAGTTAAGCTCATGGGTTGTAATTACGTGTCACTCATGCACGCTTCCTAGCAAGGTTAGGTTATCTTTCGAGATTACGTGTCATTTTACATGTCTCCGCATGTAGTTTAAGGTCTATGTTGGCACTTTAGGGGCTTGACGTGGTAGCCTATGTGCCAAATTAAGTCACCACGTGGTTTGGGACACAAAAGGACAGGGGAGTGAAGCTATGAACTCCCATTCGTCTAATTTTGTCTTTATGTACTGCTAAACTTAGTAGTAGGGGTCTTAAGAGGAGTTCGAGCGTTTGGAGAGGGGACTTCGAAATCTGAGAGCACAGGAAGATAGGGGTTCGTCGTGCCAAGCACTATCAGTGAAATTTTTGATCGATTTGGAGCAATTAAGAAAGAGTTATGGCTGATTGAAGTTCGATTTGTGCCAGAATTTCAGCACTTCTGTTGATTTTGGGGTTTTCGGTGTCAATCGCAGTAGATTTGAGAAAATCGCTTCAAACCTTCAAGGTCGCACTCATTGTCAGCAGGGCTACGACTGTCCCCAAATTTTCATGTCGATTGAGTGACTGAGTAATTCGAGGCGACCGCTGAAGCAAAGGGGGTCCGAAAAGCTCTCAATCTGGAACAGCAACTTCAGAGAGCGAGATCTGGAGTTCTGTGTACAATCAGGAGGCCCAACTTCACAAGAGTATTCAGCAAGCTGTGTACTGCAAATCCTGTAAGAATCTTCGAAAGTGATCGAGCCAATTCTCCGTTCTAGGTCGAAATAGCTGTCTGGGTATCAGAAATTGCCATAATTTCTCTACTTAGAACATTTATGCCCATATCTCGACACTCTGATTTGATCTCAAGATGAAACTTCGTGTGTATGGTCAGTAGGGCCTCATTTACATGTAGGAGGAGTTCTGAAGTCTGAACCATCGTATGTTTCTGGTTCTGGACTGTTAAAGTTCGTTGTCTGACCTTATTACTGCTAGTCTGACCTGATTTTTACTTCCTGAACATACTGGAGGGTCCATTCGACCTGAGTGAGTGTTTATACTGTTCCCTTTTGATCTGAAGCCTATCTCTGTAGTAAACAACCATAGCCTGAAGACCAACGCTTCCCTGAGTAGACTGAACACAGCCTTCAAGCTCATATCACAGCCAGAAGGTTCTGCCCTTCCCAGGAAAACTCTCAACTCGACAACGTGCAAAAAAAAAGCACAATGAGAGATACTCAAAGAGACCTCGGGAGATCATTGGGATCTCACATGTGGCGAGAAACCAAGAGGAATGAGAAGGTGTGGTTTCTGGAGCTCTGGAAAGGCTTCGAAACTTGTAGTGGGCCACTAAGCACCCAATTTTACAACTGGTTTTCTTTGTGCACTTGGTAAATATACTCATTTTTTTACGTATCATTGATGTTTTACAGTTATTTCTGTAGACATTTTTGTTGTCAAGATTTTTCAGATCTAAGGAGGGGTATATTTGGATAGTCCTCTAGACTCAAGTATTTTACAAACTTTTTGTTATAATGCTTGCATTGATTTTTTATGATTATTCATTTGAACTTGAATGCTAAGTTGTATTTTTTAGGACAAGTATTTATTAGATTTTTAGCAAAGTCTCATATTAGAAATTCTATTTTACTTTCTACAGTTTGGTTTCATGATTGATAGACGTTGGAGGCAGTTCTCATTTGACGGAGTAAACTACCATGTTCGACAACATCCGCATACCGCTCATGTTTTTAGGATTCCAGAGGACCTCCTAGACACTTATATGAGTTACGTCGTCCACTAGGTCCGGCAACCACTCACGCAAAATGTTTGAGGTGGTTGTTGGACGGAGCTGCATGTCGTATGTAGGGTTTAGAGAGGGCACGATGTTGTGTTGTGGATTGGCTAGGGTGTGAAACCACCACATATCCTTCGTACGTGTTTGGTGTTGAGGAGCCACTGGGACCTTATCGTGTCAAAAGATAAGGCTCCACGTGGACGATCCGTGTACTCTTCGCTGAGTGGAGATAAGAGTAGTACTCTTGTCGTCACATGTGAGATTGATGTATAAGAAGAGAGGTGCGCGGAGCTTGAGAGATAGAGTGTAGAGTATCCAAGTCTAGTGGAGTGTGATCAGTATCATCGGATGAAGTAAGCGGCA
The DNA here is from genome assembly GCA_036924285.1 of Asterella californica. NCBI lineage: Eukaryota > Viridiplantae > Streptophyta > Marchantiopsida > Marchantiales > Aytoniaceae > Asterella > Asterella californica. The sequence goes on from JAYKYS010000008.1 coordinate 21,548,340, forward strand.
GTGCGAGTGGTAGGCATGAACGGGGAACCCTTTCGTGCTCCTGATCTTCCACTTGCGCATCCATTCGTCGTTAAGATCCATTGTCTGCCGCGAGATCACTTTCGAGTATTTATGGTAGCTCATTGGGGAGAGTCGTTTATAGCTGCGGTGATGGCTACTCCGGATCCTATCGTTCTTCCCATTGTCACTTACGACGCTGTTTGAGATCTTACTGTCTACATCTTGCTCTGATGTGGTATGGATCCTCCGTTGGATCTGAACTTCCCAGCGAGAGTTCCGTTCAACACTTGGGTCGAAATACGATGTTACAGTCGTCCAAAGGTGGCGCATCGTGAGTTTGTCGTGAGGAACTTCGGTGAGGATTATTACAACCAGATAATAGCTTCATCTGTTCCTTTTGTAGTTCCGTTTATTGTCAACCGTTTTAGAGTCGGGATTCTGATTCTCTATTGAGCGTAGCTTGTACATCGTGTGTACGTGCTTCGTGGCCGACGACATCGTCAACGGCACGTGTTTGGAGTTTGTTCAATATAAACTTTGAGGTCTAAATGGTACTCTTGGATAAAAATTCGTTCTTTGTGTGTTTGTCATGTGAGTGAAGACAAAACCCTTTTGTCAACTTGTTTCTCATTGGTCGAAAGTTTGACCAATCACCTTCTACCAAGTTCCTTTCACGTTTTCGAGGGTAGAGGCACTTCCCGGGGTCCATTCGCGGGGTGTGAGATATGGTTGGAAAGCTTGGGAGACGAGGATGCCCGTGGACTCAATGGTTGCTGGATTTGAAGCGCGGATGAGAAAGTTTCGGTCAATTGAAGCTGAGGGGGTCAAATTAGTGATCAATTTCATTTCCGTTAAGTCTTTCTCACTTTCTGGGAGTTCTGTGAGGTTGCTGGAGATGAATTGACTGTTGCTGGAAAGCTCTTGAGATGGGCTTGCCGATGGACTCCGAGATCAATCGATTCCAAGCCGGAGTGAAAAAGTTATGGCCAGCTGAAGTTGGGTGTCTCAAATCGGAGATTATGATAGTAGGGGACTGTAAACATGAGACATTGAGAGAGATATGGAGAGTTTGAGGTCGAATTTCACTATGAAACCCTCCAGGGTCTGAGAAGGTACAGTCAGCTACCTACCTGTGAAATTTCAGACCATTTGGATTATTGGGTTGAAGGGAAACGTTGTTTTTGTGCACAAGGGTCTCCATATCGTCTTGTGTCATTGACGAAAAGGGCTTGGATCGTTCCGAGAGTTTGGTTGAAGATCTGCTGGTGAAATTTTACAGAGTGGTAGTGATGGTGACACATTAGCTTCCTGAGAAGTTTGAGCTGTTTTGATCGAGTGGTTTGTGAGGAATCGAACAGCAAAGTTCTGTCGAAATAGTATCATGCTATAAAAACAGCGATAAGAGCTTGATCGTTCCGAGAGTTTGGTTGAAGATCTGCTGGTGAAATTTTACAGAGTGGTAGTGATGATGACACATTAGCTTCCTGAGAAGTTTGAGCTGTTTTGATAGAGTGGTTTGTGAGGAATCGAACAGCAAAGTTTGGCTGAAGTAGTATCATGTTATAGAAACAGTGAACTTTAGAAGGGCATAGATGCCAACTCAGAGATGATCTCTCTGCATGTAATATCTTAATAGAGAGATTATTCTACAGGCTATCTGTTGGCCTTGGTTTCATCTCATTCTGAGCTGTGGTTGAGGAGTGATAGCGAGGTAAAGTTGAGAGTTTCTTGCTCCGAAAAGGCGCAAGAGTTAAGATTCTTTGAAGAACAGGTCGACCTGGAGGTTTTGCCAGTGCTTCAGAGCACTTGATTATGGGTATGGAGAGTTGTTGACAGTATTTCCTGTGTTTGGATCCTCTCCATACCCGCATGCCTGTTTGTACGCCCAGTTGGTTTTGATTGGATTTGTGTGTGGGCGTTGCGCTTAGGTTTCTTTTCTATTAGGAGTGCTTGTATTTCTCTTGTGGTGAGGCTGGAGTGATGACCAGCAGACCCAAGAGTGCTTGCGGTGATGGCAGGAACAGGTTGCCCGTGCTTGTCACCCCGGTTCTATTCCTAGTCGAGTAAGAGAAAGATCTGACGAGAGGACGTGAGGATATCGTAGCGAGAAAGGTTCAAAGTGTACTTAGAGGTCAGAGAGAGGTTTGGGTAGTCACTGGTTTTGAGTCACGGAGTGCGACATGTACTCTCTACAGTTAGATACTCGGTGTATTCCCAGATAAGAAAGCACGTCACACGACAACGAGCTGATCGTGTTGAGTCGGATCACTCATCCGATCATCTTTTAGTTGATCCGTCGGTGGAGGTCACATAGACGATAGTTGTAGAAGATAGCCAAGACATGGTTACAGATAGTCAGGCCGAGCTCGGATCTAGCACTGCTGTAGTAGATGGATTGGATGAGGAGCCGGTTGCTGAGGCTGAGGATGAGCTCATGCTCCATACGATCTATGAGACTACGGAAAGATTTTAGAGTTCTGTGATCTCTTCCGGGTGATGTAATCTTTATTGTCTTCCTCTTGTGATCACGGCTTATCTTCAGTGTTGGCAGTTGAAGTTTAGTTGTGATGCTGGTCACAAGACCATATTTACAAGTGGAGAGATGGAGTATGACCAAGATTCTTTATACGTGACAGGACATATGTATCATGCTGCTTTGTGTCCCGGTCTCAATTACACTAGCATTACCGCTACGTTGAGGACGATGCGATTGAATGTATCTATTGAGTCACACTGGTATGATTTCCATCCATCTGAACATCACTAAACAGTAACGAGAGCACTAGCTATGCTAATCTTGAAAGCTAGTGGGTTCATGTCATACTACGAGTAGTTCTCATAGCTTTCATTGAGATAAAACAGTTGGACAAACGGTAAGTGCCACTATAAACCTAACCAACCTCACCACCATCCCTAATGAACATACAGTATGTCTGCAATGTGCGAGCTATCAAGAAGGACAAACCAAGAACCTTGAAAGAACTTGCAAAAGTTTGAGAATAGCTCTCGATCTCGGGTCTTCCTCAGCATAACTCACTCGTTATGCAAATGACAATGATGCTAAGAACAAACACAAAACACCGTAAACCAACCTCGGCATAAATTGGCAAGACAAGCTGTAATGCACTCAAGCTATGACTACTGGTAAGACAAGTATTAGACGAGATAGGAAGAAGAGCGAGCACGAATACATATAAAATGAAATCGATCACATGTGATTACAAGCGAGCACAAAACATTGACTACCGATATTCAAAAATTGATCATGATACGGACAAGAAGTAAAACGTACACGATATGTGATAAGAAATGTAACAATCACGATGTGGTGTGTGAGAAGACAATTGTGAACCAGAATCTGAGTGAGACAGAAGGCAGCACCACGTCAAGTTCTCAATGCGTGAGAAGACACGCTGGAAAGCAAACAGCACGGCGAATTCTCAATGAGCAGCACGTCGAGTTCTCAATGCGTGGTTCTGACACGCAGTAAAGCAAGTAGCACGACGAATTCTCAATGTGCGGTAAGGCTACAGCAAGGCAGGTTCTCAGTGCACGGGTGCTCAGCGAAGAGAAGAGCATGGCAGCAAGGCAAGTTCTCAGTGCACGGCGTGCTCAACGAGGAGAAGAGCACGGCAGAGAGAAGAGCACTGATAGGGCAGCCTGGTGCGGCACAGTTCTACCATCTGTCCCAACCATCTAAGGCAAATGGTCAGCCCGCGGAAAATTCCATGCCCTCTTTTATATGAAGTAGAGTCTTTAAGGTCACCCCTTGGTATGGATTATTTTTATGGGACACCATGTGGCATGTTGTCGTCCTTGAGAATATATCACTTTGTCTTTCTCTCTTATATTAAAGAAAAATAGTTAAGAGGTCTAGAAAACGGCATGACTGTCTTAACTTTTGTAAAGAAACATGGATATGTTTCACTATATGCTTCACTACACACTTCTGTTAGCACCAAATAAACAATATGCGCAAGGTTACTTCTTGTCGGTCGAATAGAGTGATTGACACATATGTAGTAAAGCTGTGTACAAATAGCTCTCTACTTAGACTAACATGCAATTAGATCCAAGCGCTGCTGTCATAACTTTTTTTCATTCCCGAGAAGACTACGATGTGCCTATGTAGGGAGGATGAAAAAGATGAAGCTTTAGACTAGAGGGGGTGTCGGTGATACGTTATCGATCACATTAAGGATTATGAGAAGATCTTATCTCTACTAGAGGAAGTTCATCTCACGCTATCAGACGCGAAGTGTAGATTCGAGGTTTGAAAAGTTCTCATCATGAGTAATCTGTGTGGATCATATGATCGTAAACCAGATCCGAGCAAAGTAGATGGTATCAGAAAAATGAAGGAGATTTGTAACTCCTTGATGGAAGTATGAAGGTTTTTAGGTGCATGTGTATTTTATCACATTGGATTCCTCACTATACACATGTGGTGGACCCGTTGTATGAGTTATTACGCAAGGGACATACAGAAGTAGTGTGAAAGCTGAAATCGCTATTGTCATCCCCTCCAGTTTTGGGAAGGAACAACTACAAGGATGGTAGACCAATGGTTCTTAAGATGAATACTAATCCGATCGAGGTGTTGGGCAAGATGATGCAAATGGAGACAGGTTTGTGATTAGGTTTAAAGCAAAGATATTAAGCGCATGTCAATGAGCTTATCCACAAGTGAAGAGAGAATGGTGAGATATCACCTCGGCAATGAAAGTCGAGAAAGAGTGTATGACTGCAATGTCAATGGTGGTCGAGATGAATTGTCTATCGCTATTAAGGATGATCACAAACTGTACGACTCTAGATATCACAATGCTACGATGGATTGCGTATATTAAACCCCGACTCGGTATAAAAGGCGCGGAGAGAATCATTCCCTCCGCGCGTCAGAATAGCCAGACGCGCGGGGCAGTCTCTACGCGGACGCGCGGGGCAGCCCTCAGCTGCCCCCAGCTGCCCCCAGTGGGCCCGCGTATTGTGAATCGTTTTTTGGCGGCGGTAGTCGAGCAGCAAAGAGTCTCATCGTTCGGGTTCCGCTCTCAACTGTGTTTGACGTTTTTCGCTCCTTGTTTTCCTACGATCGTGGCTGGTTGAAATTCTTGTGTATTCTGACGTCGTCGATGGAGATGCAGTGACACATTGAAGCTGAGGCTTTGGATTGGATCGAGCACGTTTTTCGTTTTGGAACACACTAAGTCTTATATCGCTGGACGTCATACTCAGGTCCATCTGGAGTGTGTGCTCGGCTTTCCTTGCTTGTTACAGTGTTGCTTCTCGTTGCTTTTCTTGAGTCGCTTGTTACAGCAGTCACAATCATCAGCGGCTACTACTGTTCAGGGCAGTGCAGCACGCATCTCCGTTAGCTCCACCATCGATATATCTCATGCGGCTGCTACTGGGGCTGATTTGGAGCCCTCAGAAATCCTCTCTTGCTTGTCCTATCTCTGCTGCTGTCTTTCTTGTCTGAAAGATCAATCCGATGTGCTTTATGCTCATTGAGTTCATTGTCGCTGTTATCAGGTTGCTCTTTCAGTGGACCATTCGTTTGGTTATTGTTCAACTTTCACTATCTCTGGTGCTACGGGTTGCTTTGAGCAAGAGTTATCGTGATAGGTGTTGTGTCCAGCATACTGTTATGGCAGCCTCTGGTGCGGACAGACACACTGCAAAGATTACATGGGAGGGGGGAGAGATGGGACACTGGGTTGTAAAAGGTGGGGTGCTACAGAGTTCTCTTACAGTCACTGATGAAGAGCTCCGGAGTCAATTTCCTGTGTATTATGAAGCTTGTTCCGAGTTCTGTAAAGCCAATCAAGAGTTCAGTTCCCCCAGCGACCTTATCCAACTATTGGGACGTGCTTGTGCTTCTTTCACAGAGATGAAGAACGCAAGGAAACGATTCCAGGTATACAGAGCTTTGGCACTTTGGTTTGGATACAGCGATAGAACTCAACTCCCAGACGTTCTTGAGCGCGCTGTAAAGTCAACTTGGTCTTCACCCGGAGAGTCATTTGTTGGTTTCAAGAACGACTGAGTTTCACTTCTTATCTGCACTGTGTTGTAGTTGCATGCATTATGTGGGTTGCATAGTCTAGGTCTCTTGAAGCATGTGCATCCTGTCTAGCAGGTCCAGGAGCTTTCTGTAATGCTCCTGTGAAATCTCAACCCAGATGGGGGTTTAGTGGGTTCAATCCCCACTGAGATTACATACATTTTCTTGCTTGTCTCATGTACTCCTGCTTGACTCCAACTGTAAAACTTGTGTGCAGTTAGAAGGTTTATGTTCATTAGATTCAAATGTGATAGAATGTGCAGCAGTATACTAACTTCGAGAATGTATTGTAGAACTGCACACTTTGATAATATATTGCTGTCACAAATATACAGCTTTCATCTCCATCGATGGAAAAGGAATGAATGAAAGTCTGTAAAAAATGAAAGCTACTGAAATATCAGAGAACTGAATGAAAGTCTGTAAAAAAGTGAACGGAAATATCTGAGAACTGCAAAAGCCAATGAGCAAGTTTTGACTATGAATGAAAATGTCTGTAAAAAACTTATGAACTTATTGTCTACAATAAGTTCTCTCATCCAAAGCAGATAAATTAAACCTTGAAGATAACGTGTACTTAGACTGATTGCACATAGCAAGTTTCACCAAATAACTGGAAGTATATATCGAGAGCTTGAGGTACACCGCACGATGATCTGCAAATAACCATAACGTACATTACAATAAAGATTATAACCATAATAAAATTGTAACTATTATAAAACTATACGGTATTAGCTAAAGATAAGAATATGCATAATATGAAAATACCTGAGTATAGAGGATACATGTTGAAACTCAGTATCCAAATATGCGCTTCTTCAGTTCATCCTTCCATATGGACGTCCGACGCACTAGAACTCTATTCGTCTGTGGTCGTCTACGAACACTAGAGTCATTTTGTCGACGTGGATACACCGCTATCACTTCTCGACATATATTTTCGTTCCAATCAAGAGCTGCACATGCTAGGCGAGCCTCGTGCGAACGTTCCCAATGAATCCTCTTTGTCGCAAACTTGTTGATGACGGAGTGAAATGTCTCGCTCATGTAGTTCTCCCGCGCGTGCGTGTAGAATCGCATCTTTGCTGGTGTGATATGTTTCATCAGAAATGATTGCACAGCCCTATGTGTCGAACCGTCGTATGCATACTTTGCACCTTCTCCATGCGCACGTGAGGTACAAGAGCGATCACCTGGAAGAAGCCGACAATCGGAGTGATCACCTGCCCAGTGTGAAGCCACGGTCAAGATATCCAAAACCATTATACCTGGACCATTATCACCTCTGCAATTGCAAATTTTGAAAGAAATAAGTCATTAGAGAAATACTTGTAATATAATATCAGTAAATTTAAATTTAAATTTACAGTCCTATGAGAATCACAAATGAAAAAGCTCATAAAAAGTTACCGTTCGCTGCATCTACGAGCGCATGTGTATATCCAAGACTTGAGCTTGTATGCAATATCTTGGGCTGCAAGCTCAGGGTACTTGAACCCGCGGGTTCGCTCAGGCTCCCAATACTCCTCGACCGGAAGACCAAGATGCTCAGCAACCCTACTCACGAGTACAATCTTTGAACCCGAAATCGGAAGACCGCTTGTTCGACAAAAAGTCTTCAACTGAATGACTGAGAACACAGCAAGCTCCCTCCGACTCCTAACATCTTGGATCACACGATCACTTGCCGACATCCTAGTATCTTGCAACTCTTCCTTGAACTTGGTTATGATGCCTTTGCATTTGTGCCAAAGGTCCTTCTGGTTACAGATCCCATACCTACACCCCAAGAAGATTTATGAGTATAATAAATCTTTGCTAAAAAAATGAGAAAAAAAGATGATAAAATTATTTTATCAGTAAAAATAAACAAAAAAAATGATCAGATCTGCTATAACAAAATTACGAGAACGTTACTTATCGATAATTGTGTCGACTGAATGATTATCATCATGGATAATCTCACTAATGTGAATGCCTTTTTCAATCAACCGTTGAATGCCTCTTTCGACAGCGGCTGTCTCTATCCGCCAAGAGCTCTCAACCTCCACACGTGTCATCGTAACCATCTCCACTACATGATTGTCGGCAGCATTGATAAATGGAACTGTCCCATGGTATCCATTGCGTGATGAATCCCATCTACAATCGACATATAGTACTAGTGGATCTGCATAAGACAAGTGAATGTAATAAAAGATAAATAAATTATTTAAAAAATATATAATTCAATAAAGTTTGAAATCTCAAGCGAGTAAAAGATATTTACCAGTCGATGATAACAATGAAGAATGTAAATGTGTCTTTGTGTCCTCCCATAATGACAAAGCAGCACTACACCATCCAATAGCTCGTCCAACTCCACTCTGGAAGTCATACCAATGAGTCTCCTTAGGAATATGAAGACCCATGGCATCCAACATACTTGCAACCGAAGTGTAACTGAGACCCGCACACAACGCAGCGTGATACATTTGCGCAGTCACTTGTGGTGATCCTCGATCTCTCTCCATCTCTCCCGTCACAAAAACAGTCATATGGCCCACATCGCATCCGAACTTCAACTGCCAACATTGTTGTAATTCGGAGATGACTGGAGTCGTGCAATACAGTACACATCCCGCTCGAGGACACTTCACACGAAAGATCTCGCAGAACTCTATGATCTTCCCTCTACCCCAAAGTCCGTACTCAGCCACCTCGTGCACTCGTGGTTCATCGTCGGTCTCCAATATCCGCTCCTCAGCCAACTCATCGTGTTGTGTCGCATCAAGGACACTCGATCTGTCCACATCACTCATATGGTCATATTGGCTATCTGGGATTGTTGACTGACTATCATCGACAATCATCCGCTCCTCTGACTCAACGCTGATATCGTGTGATTCATCTAGAGGAGGAGCTAACTGCTCTGCACGCGTCCTCTCCAACACTTCTATCCGTCCCGCTGCACCATCTAACAACCATCTCAAAACTCGAGCATGTGAAGCTCCGGGTCCCAAAGCATGTCGTAATCGCTCATATGTGTCTAGCAGATCCTCCGGAATGCGAATTACTTGTTTGGCACCAGGTCGTCTCCTCCCATGATAATTGACATGATCAGAAGGGAACTGCCCCCAACGTCGCTCCGTCATGATTCAAATAGGAGTCTGTTCTGTAAAGTGATCAATCAAACCTCTCGGAAAACATACAACAAAGATATACACACCTAATACAAAAACAATAATAAATTCATCACCTAAATAATTTTTAATTGTACAACTAATACTAAGCATTGCACAGTCATAATGTCAAAAGAAATGAGAGGATACGTAATACCTCACTATTATAAACCAAATAATTTTCCTAAGAATCTGAGAAATCTGAGAATAAGATTAGAAGTGCAAATCCAGAATGAAATAAATTAGCAAGTAGGAAAAGCATAATACTGTAAAGAAAATAATGTCAAACTCATTGAACTAAGAAATACTATATACCAAAAGCAAATTTGGAAAGATAATACCTGGTGCTTCTTCTGAGAAAAGATAATGCAAAAAGTGAGTATTCATAAACTTAGAGAGTGCTTTTCAGTTCCCCTCCAGAAATTATTGGAGGGGTGCTTCCAAACTGGACATGCTCCTCCTCCTGGTGTGAGAAGCTGAGGCTTTGGACTGAAAACTAGGAAAAGAATGGTTCACCCCTCTCTTGCCCTGCGGATGTTAGTACAGTAGTTTGACTGCGGCCCTCTCAGTGAGTTCCTGCCCCAGATCTGTAGTCTTTGGATGGTCGTTGATCTTAGGGCAAATTATAAAACTTTTGTGGGCAGCTGCCCTATCAATTTGCGCTACTGCCCGAATGAGAATCAATTTGAAATTTGAAAAAATATTCTCTGGGTGCACTCTAGCTCACACAGAATTTTCGTCCGTTTATTTCTTCCTCGTTCCGCACTCATATTCGAAAATTCTTTTTCTTACTTGTTCCTCTCTCCGAGAGCTCTCCATCGATATAAAGAACGTACGATTTAGTGTACAAATACGTACGTTATGAACGTATAAAAATTCATCGGGGTTACCCAGACTTCACGCGTTCGGGGTACCCGCTTGTCGGAAATGAGGGGTCTGGGTTATCCAGACCCCAAATACCCCTAGTCGGGGTTTAAATCGTTGAATTTGGAATTTAGACATATCGCAAGAAAGGATAACATGATGACATATATGTCATTACGACATGATATGATAGGGAGGAAGACATGCTTGACAATGCTAACGACATGGGTGTAAGGTTCTACGCTATTGCTCGCACAAGGAAGGAGGACGAACTGTTTGTTGAAGGATTATACGAAAACAAATAACTCGATATTAGACGATTTCTCAATACTTTAACCAAGCAAGTTGGTTGGACTGACGAGCAATTTTGAAGCGTTCAAAGAAAAGCATACAACTTCATGTTGCAAGGCGGATGTTTTTGGAAGTGACATAAGCAGAAAGGTGGAATGCCGTTACGAATGATTTGTGACGAAGAGGATCAACAGAAGTTGCTAAAAGAATTTCATGAGAGTTTGTGGGCAAGATATCGAGGGATTTTGGATCACTTTTACCAAGCTGAAGGAGCGGTACTAGTGGAAGAACATGTACAAGGATATCATAGCTTTCATGACATCTTGCTTAACGTGTCAGATGTCCTTGAACATTCGACATCGAGACGGATTACATCCAACTTCTCTGTTGGTAATTCACTTCAAGTGGGCCGTAGATTTAGTAACTATGTCAGTCGAGATATGAAAAATGAGGTACTTGGTGTTTGCTATGGAGGATTTGTCAAACCAAGTTGAAGAAATGGCACTTCAGATGAATACAACTAAAGGGGTTTGTAGATTTCTGTTGAAAGAAGTCGTTTGTTGATACAGATGTATGGGAAAGATTATTGCAGCTCCGGGAGAGCTGGATGAGCATAAGGCTCGTGAGTTCTTTGCAAGGTGTGGAGTTAAGTTGTCGCTTACAATTTTCTACAATTGAAGGAGGTGTTACGAGCGAACACGATCATCTGCCCATCGTGAAAGCGTTGGTGAAAGCTTGCAACAAAAGAGCTCGTGAGTGACCTCGACTCTATCCATTTGCATTATGAGTTGATCGCACGACGCACAGCTCATTGATAACCTACATGCTCATGGAGCTCATGACAGATAAAAACCTATCATTTCGGTTGAGGAACACGTTTCGACGTAAAATAAGTTATCTTGAGAGGACAATATGATGAAGGAAGAACTTTTGACAATTCGGCAACTAGAGTGAAGACTAGATGACGTCAAAGGTGCTCTTGACAAGTTAAAGGAAGCACGATTGAGGAATAAGGTTAGCTTTGATGAACGACATCGATTAAGACTTAAGACGATAGAAGAAAGGACTGGGTCATTGCCTATGACAACATTTTAGATAACGAACATATCGCTTGAAGGAAATTCTTGAAGAGTTGGTTTGGGTAGTATGTGGTTGGCTCTAAATCTTGATATTTCAACTCAAATGTTTCTCTATCTATTCTTCTAGCACAAGTGATCTTGTATCTCTCTATTCAAGGTTAAAGCTTGCTATGATCCAAAAGATATGTATAAGTTGTACAAAGTTGTGTTATAAATATATCTTTTTGTGTTTTATTTAATATACTCAGCTCTATATCATTTAACTGAACGTAACACTATATCATTAGAAACATGACTTAATAGTTTCTCAACAACATTAGTTACACGTCAATCAAACCGTCACAACTCTATCTATTACAATCAAAAAGATGCTCTAATGAGACGAGTATTGTGAACTATGACAGTTATGAGAGATTAGTTATTTGATACGCTCTAGGATAGTTGAGATCCGTTCTTCGTCACAGCAAGATGTACACCGTCAGATCTCAAATCTCTCCATATATAACAATTAGAAAGATTACCGAAAGCTATAAGTCCATCACCTTTCTCATGAATTCACCATCAAAATATGAAACTGATCACTGTCGAAAGTGATCATGATGGATGCAGTGAAACTTGATGTGAAATAGATCCGAGAAAGAAAGATCTGAAGCTGATATTAAACTTTCGTCCATAACCACCACTCCCGTAGTTCTTCACTCCTCCATGCAGACTATTTTTGATCTAAATCAATAACATCACTCGCTAGGAGAGAATCTCTCTCAATGTCTCATCATTTATATCCAAATTCAACGACAAATATCACTAAAGTAAACGCATACAGATTGTTGATTTGATTTCACTATAGTACGATCACTTAAATAAATAATCGTGATTATGACACCCATCAAACCGTTTGACGAGTTACATGATAAGATTTATGAAATAAATAAAAAAATAAACATAAGTCTTATGAGAATTTCACACAAGAACTGTACACAACACGACATCGCTAAAGTGAAAATGAAACATGTGTTTGATAGTGATTTAGAGAAAAACGATTAGTAAGTTGGATCCTGCCATGAATTTGAAGACAATTGGGTGTTCAAGAAGAGCGATAAAGATCTGCATAATGCGAGAAATGCCAAGCAGTTAGGCTTGAAAAACAAAGCAAGTAAGTCGAAGGAAAGAAGGAGCCCAGCAAATTGAAATAGTGTGATGTCTTGTGAGAAAGACAAAGAGGCAGGCAAATAGAGAGGGTACCAAGAGAAACATTGCAGGATAGAAACATTGCAGGATTATGTATCATGTTTGGAGAAGAGCAGTGGTCAAGACAGAGCCACGTATCAGAAAGGTGTGACTGAGCAAGAGTTTGGGATGGAGGAGAGAGCGAGTATTCCACATACGAGCGAGGAGGAGCGGCGAGGGAGAGGGAAATGGTTGGACGAGGAGATCACTAGTTAGTTTGACTAGAAGAGAAGTTTGAAACAAAAGAGAGTAAAAGAAACCAAGATCATCCTGACCGAGAAGCACAAACGTCCGTCAATCCACTAAAGGTATTTTATGGTTGCCTTGACTATCCCGGTCCATAAGGAATGTCAGAAAATGCGGTTAAAGAGCCAAAGTTGAAAACGACGGAAGAGAGAAGTGACCAAAAAGAATATGGCCATACCTTCAAAATGAATTGCAGAATTATCACTCGAGTTGGAATAAAAAATACGAGGAGAAGAAGATATCTAGTTGTCGATGAATTTTCTGAGTGCAGAACCGTCATCTGTCCGCATGCTGAATCTCAAAGCCTACCAAGATACCTAGGTCTAGAACCATAGTGTATCTGCTTTGAAAAGCGAAAGGTAGTCATCGAAACCAAGTCGGAGAAGTTTGATATCTATCGGTGATAACCACCTTTGATTTATCCATGTTGACTTTACCACCGGAGGCCGATTGATAAATGACGAGGAGTCCAGAGAGGACACTAAAGCAAATTTCGTACAACAAGAGAAAGATTGATGTATCGTCCGAATGACAATTATTTTTTCAACGGTTCTCTGTGTCCCGATCCTAGGTTGCGAATATCCTCATTCACAATTCACAATTGTATTCTGCAAAAAGAGGAAGAACGAGACAGACGTCAATGCGAAGAGAAATGGCGCCAAGGGCACCCTTGACGGACGTCTCTTGTAAGGTAAATGGAGTTCGGCCGTAACCGCACCCACATTAACTAAGCCGGTAATCTGAGATTAGCGCGATAATCATATTTACCCCGAGACTATTTTGACGGGTGCGCGAATCTAGGTTTGTGTACTTGAAAAAACCACTGTCACTGCACCCGACAGTCGTCTCTAACAGAGCACTTTAACAGAGCACTATTATCGATGTAATAAACATTTAGACGATAGACTGCCTCGATGCCTGCAACATGCATACAACGTGGATTGCCATGCAAACTTTGGTGAATTTGTGAATGCGCGAGACGGGTTCGCCAGGGAGTTTAGTGATCTCGCACGAGGGTCAATATCGACCCAACGTCTACTGTTATACAGGGAGGGAATAAGGTGCAAGTAATGTGGCCAGTAAGGTGAACTCGACCATCGAGCTCCAAATCTTTGTGTGGGAATACCGATTGACACATTCCTTGTGACACCACGGGGATAGTTCGGTAAAAATACGGCATCAATGGAGAGGATGATGGAAACTGTGTCGTGGAAACCTGTACTATCGTCCTCTCTCCCTGTTTCGAAGGGTTTAAGATCAGAAAAAGATAAAAAGCATTTTAAAGGTAACCAGGTCGTAAGCATTAGAGCTCGTAAAGGTAAACAGCATTTGAAGGTAACCAGCTCGTAAGCATTAGAGCTCGTAAAGATAAACAACATTTTGAGGTAACCAGCTCGTAGTTCGTAAAGGTCCACAGGGCTGAGGTTCTCAGAACTCGTGAGTCGTGGTTCGACCCTGCCCGGCCGCAACTCACATCAAGAAAACGTCCTTCTGTGTCGCACACACATTGCAACACTAAGCTATGGTACTGTTTTCTGTTGTAATATTCTCCAAGAAGCTCTCTGACTGGCGGGGCTCTGATTTTAATATGTGAGCCATCTATGACACCTTGACAATTTGGAAGACAGGCTTTCTTAAGAAAACCCTGAGACACTTGTTCCATAGCAGATCCAATAGGCCATTGGATAAACTGAGGACCAAGGACTCCATTCACAGCAGACACAACATCTGTAAAAACTTCTTGAGAGGTGCTCTCTCCTATACCAAACCTTTCGCCCACCTGAAAATGAGTCATGCCTGAGGTCAGTGTGAGTAATGCTGCCCCAACTCGAACCTCGGCGGGGACTGCTTTCCGATAATGAGTATCTACTTTTGACACATGTGGCCCAAGTAGAGCAACAAGCTGAAGAAACAATGCCTTAGACATTCGAAGAGTTCTAATCCATCGATCTTCTTCATAACTCTTCATGAGATAGTAGTCAAACCATATTAAAGATCTTGGCTTCACCCACCATGTATAATGTTCAGTTTGCTCGAGATGCTGAACGATAAGTTGTTGTGCCATGAAGACAACTCGCGTGACAGAGTCATGCACGGCCATAATATCAAACCACGATTCTGAGACATCATCCTCTTCCTCTTCTACTCTCACCCACTCCACCACAATTTCTGTAACGAGCACAACCGCTGTAGTCACAACCACCAAGATAGCCTTCCTATCTGCAGAAGAAGACAACAGTTCGAAATGTTTCTCAGTAGACAAGTCGAATTTAAAACAGTAAGCAAGTGAAACTATAAACATGGACTCTGACCTGAAACATGATAGATTGTTATTCTGAGCTGGAACAAGCAAACAACTCAGCTGTTCGAATCGAAACTCAGTAGACAACTCGAATTCCAAACAGTAAGCAAGTGAAACTATAAACATGGACTCTAACCTGAAACATGATAGATTGTTATTCTGAGCTGGAACAAGCAAACAACTCAGCTGTTCGAATCGAAACTCAGTAGACAACTCGAATTCCAAACAGTAAGCAAGTGAAACTATAAACATGAACTCTGACCTGAAACATGATAGATTGTTATTCTGAGCTGGAACAAGCAAACAACTCAGCTGTTCGAATCGAAACTCAGTAGACAACTCGAATTCCAAACAGTAAGCAAGTGAAACTATAAACATGAACTCTGACCTGAAACATGATAGATTGTTATTCTGAGCTGGAACAAGCAAACAACTCAGCTGTTCGAATCGAAACTCAGTAGACAACTCGAATTCCAAACAGTAAGCAAGTGAAACTATAAACATGAACTCTGACCTGAAACATGATAGATTGTTATTCTGAGCTGGAACAAGCAAACAACTCAGCTGTTCCAAATGAAACTCAATAGACAACTCGAATTTCAAAACACATCTGAAATGGGCTTCCTTACACAACATCATACATAAAAATGGCTGATAGTTCGAAATGGAGAAACTGTACAAACTTCATGTTCTGAGTGTAGATACCGATTCGAACCAGTTTCACCATTATGAACTCTTCAGTTTTTGGTCAAGGCGCTGCCAATGTGAGCCAATGCCCTTGCCATCTTATCTAACACACTAACAATTTGGTTGGATCGAACGTTAGCCCCTTCTTGTTTGCTCTTCTCTTGCTGGAGTTTCGGAGCTTCTAGTTCTCTGTACAAACTCAACTTCTCTCTATCAATTTCAAGTTTTTGTTTCTCTACCTCAACTATGGAGCTAGAAAAGCACGTGAGAGTTTGGTTCAGAGCAGAAGCACTGCGGCTCATTTCACGCTTCCGTTTTCCTGAGTTATGATGGCTGGACTCCTCGACATCTATATCTGTGGAATTCCTTACTTCAGAATCCGGTTGAGGACCGGGTTGAGGACCTGGTTGAACATCATCACTATCTGGACCTGCAGGACCATTACTCGGAGTGAGAAATTCGGCCATGCACGGCGGGGTTGTGCCAGGTCGAAGATCATACCAACAGTCAATGAGCGGATAGTGGTGCAATGGATAATTCAAAGGGAGTTTCTTCTCTTCACGTTCCTGCCGACTCAACGAGGTGTAGGGGGCATTTCCAGAGACCTTGTTGTGATCTCGAATTTTTCTGTACCCGGTTATCACTATCTCCCACTTATTCTTTATAACAGTTATGTCCGTGATAACCACTTCTTTAGCACGAAAGAACGACTGAACCTGCTGAAGCTTGCTCACCGCCGTTATCATCTTCTTCAGACCTGAACTCCTATTCTGCTCCTCATGCTCTAATCGCTTCGCCTCAATCAGGTGCAGCACTTGCCAATCTTGCCACACAAACCTACTCTACTTTTGACAATTACCTGGCAGCGGCGAGCTTGGCTGAGAGGTATCATTGACCTCAGAAATAGGGATGGAATGCAATCGAACATTATTGCTTCCAACTGGTATCCGTGACACTCTTTCATCTTGTACTGCCTCCTCAGCTCCAACAACGTCGTCGAGAGGACTTCCCATGATTTCATGAAGATTCGAAGGTGGTGCATATACTCCATCATTGTGTGCAGCAGCCTGAAAACGAAATGGCAGCTCATGTCGAATCTGACTGTCGGGACTCAGAACTGTCCCATTCGAATCATCGAGCTGTGTCTCTCCAGGCACCGGAGGCTCATCTGCAACGAGATCAAACAGTTGTAAAACCCTTCGTCTCAAAGCCATTTGCACTCTCCACTTTACAATACTCGAAAATGAAAATAACGTTACGACACTGTAAATTACGGCCGAAACTGCAAAGGCTGGAGAGGCTTCACACAACGCTAGCAACTGAACCGCAATATTCTTCATTTCTCTCTTCTGATACACACAGCGAAATGCTTCTCTTACCGCGAATGCTCAGCTCTGGTGACTCGGACATTTCCTGCTCCATTTCTGCACATGTGGACACCGAATTGCTCGAGGAGCTACTGCCTTCCCGCTCCATCGCAGCACAGTCTAGAATTCGTGTTAAATTCACATGTGCGGGGAGGGACCAGCACTGGTGCGAAAGGACGAAAATTTGTGCCTTCACCCAGACCCCACCCTTTTCGAGCCTGTCTCGCAAACGGTGAATTAAGCGTACGGACCGGCTTCCTGCGGCTGCGGAGACTAAAACCGAGTACTGTGTGGTGAACACGTCTATCTCCAACCGTAACCGTTACACGCTTCTGGCGAAAAACCGGCTTAGTTAATGTGGGTGCGGTTACGGCCTTCGTAAGAGAACCATTAACTAGGATGCGAGCCGTTAAAGCTGGGAGTAGGTTGACAAAGGCATGGCCAAATCCAAAGGCATACATAGGTCAGATTGTCAAAGCAGCATAGCGGACAGTCAGGACGAAAGGGTGGTGTGCCTCACAACACGCGAGGACTAGTCTCTCCAGAGTAGAAGCCACATATTTGCTCCCAAGTGATAATCTGCATACGCTGGGAGTGGAAAAACACCTCAACGTAGATGAAACACATAATAACCAAGCACGAAGCAAAGGAGGTAAACAAAAACAAGCAAAGCCTAAGCCAAATCAACGGAAAGAAAGCGAAGAGCAAAAAGAAACGAAGAAATGATACTGAGAGCGGCGAAGATAGCAAGGAAGTGCAACGAGGAGAAGAGAGCAAGCAGTCGAGGCGCAGTTACGAAAGCAATGGCTAATCCCAAAAGCAACGAGGCAGTCACCGCAAACCAGAGGGCTTAGCAGAGGTCCAGAACCCTAATCAGACGACGCTGGGGAGGCCGCAGAGAAGGGCGGGGCTACAGAGACCGTGAATAGCGTAGCAGCGGAGCTGGTGGAGGAGAAACCACTTGAATACGTCATCGTCCAACTTTTTACATTTAGTTTCGTCCTCTTCCCACCAAAATATCTTCACCAACAATAGAAAAAGAAGTTTCTTTGCATCACTCTCCTTTTGCTTCGACTACCCGTCAAAACACAGAATTTTTTCTCTTTTTTCTTTGCTTGTACTATTCCGCTCTTACCTTACGCAACAGCTTGGGCTGCATATTCTTACGCAACTCGCTCTTGCAGCGCAACAATCATTTGTCATCATACTCGTATCATCACCTCACCTCACGCTTCTTGCTTCTGTAGTGGGTCGGCGGCGTTTCTCAAAACCCTGGAGCTCCATGTCCAGAAGGGCAGCATCGGGTCATATCAAGCTGAAAAGTGAAAAGCTTTGGATTTCGGTATTGACTCGCTGCGCCTCCTCTACGTCTTTCAAGTCGTGATCTTCGTCGTTAGTTCTGGAAATCATATCTTAAAATGAGACAGTGATCTGTCACTACATGCATGGAATGGCATCGAAGTTGATAAGTCTGGAATTTCAAGAATATGAAATCCCCCAAACATTCTAAGTACATCTCTGGAAGAAGTAAGTGCTGATGTATTCGTCCTTAGTGTGGAACTGTAAACCACATCCGCCGTAGCTAACGACGAAGTTGTCAACTGACGGATGTTGTCCAAGTGCTTTAATTTGCTGCTTACGGTTCACCTATCGGCGAGCGATGTAATCACCTGCGCATCTTTCACTTTCCCTTCGTCCACTAAGCTGTCAAAGGGTTTGTTGAGTGGTTGGTACTGTGCTCGTTCTCATGTGTAATCGACTCCCGTGTGTAGAAGGGTGCAGAGACCAAAGCTTTGATGCTGTCGAAGATATCTCGTGATAAGTAATTCTATTTCGGTAATTCTGGTTGTAGGTTGTAAAGCACTGCTTGCACACTTGAGATTTCTAGAATAGAATCGTCTGCCTCACTTTTCTGCGGGATACAGATTTTATATAGTGTATAAGAATTTGACTCTGAACTCAAATCAAGATGTTACTTGTTGTCTAGAGTACGGAGGAACAGTTACATCATTGCTAGTGGGATTGTCGTCTAGGGTCGGTAGAATTTTCGCGAGGTCAGACTAAACCTTGAACATTTTTCGGTTGTTTCCACATCTCTTCTGCTTTTCTGTCTACTCGAATATGGATATGCCATTATTATGCAGTCTATGGTTCTAACATGCTATCTGACGCATGAACCAATCATTTCATCCAGGAAAGGTGGAATGAGATTCTAAAACTAATCTCTACAATGTGCACCCTTGGCAGGCTGTTTTCTTCTTCTTGGCAGGTAACATACATTCCAATTTTCTAGATTACTAGAGACGAGTACACCAGAGGTCTACTGTGAGTGGTCACCTGTTTTTTGTGTAACTGTTTTTAGGCCTCTTTCGCTAGCTGTGGGGCTTTCTGCAGCCGAACGCTTCTGCCCTTCAGAGGCAAGAGGACTTGACCCCACAAGCTTAAGCGAGTGGTCACCTGTTAAGCTCAATCATCTGATCCTTACTACGTGTATTTAGTTAGTATTTCTTCTTCCATGTTTACACGGAAGAAGAAGATGACATTTTTTGTCTTAGAACTACAGTACCTTGAGTTCATTGTACCTGTCGGATCTGACAATATGTGAATCTCTGGACCTCGAGGGAAGTTCTTCGTCTGACGTCAACACAAGATTTTGTGATGACGAGTGACTCAAGAGTACTGGATCGTCACAAACTCAATTGACATCCTGCTCGAGGCCTATGCTAGGAAACCGGCGATTTCTTTCCGGGCAGCCTTGAGCTCTGCTCGAACAGGTGGTCCAGCGGCCTTGCCGGCGGGACATGCAGGTGATTGCCATGCTTTCTGAACTGAATAGGAAAACCATCGGAACTAATAAAGAATGAGAAATTTGTGAAAGCTAGCGCTTTATAAATACAGTTCAGCGGAGGTAACTGAATTACTCTCTGATCATGTAACATTCTTTAAGTCTAACTTTAACATAGAAGCCTCAACACACCAAAATAAATGACCTGTTGATCATGACAAGAGGTGGCTTTCCTTGATCTCGAGCTTAAACTTCTCTGATCGATAGATAATGGAGTCAGCTTACGTCCCTCCTTCAGGAAAAGAAAAGAAAAAGCGAAGATGCGTCGGTTTCTTCACTAATTCAGCAGAGGTTACGTACAACGCCATGAGAGAAGGCTCTTCCTGCCGTGACACCCCTGCCGTATGGATTCAGCTCTTGGCCTAGCTGGTCTGCTTGATCAACTATGTTCTGTCTGTCTATTATGCGCGGGACTAGGGCAGGGTTGGCTGGACGGAGACTCAGTTGCAACGGCCTGGATCCTCATGCACCGTGAAAAGCTGAGTTAAGTTATAGCCACAACGATCTCCTTATGAAGCTATGTAGTAACTGTTGTGTTTGTGTCCACTGCAAGCTCTAATCTATTTAAATCTGTTTTGTACTCACTCTCTTACTGTAACATGGTTGGATGTCTGTATCAGCGGATGGACAACAGTTATTGAAGATGCAACTGAAAGTGATGGAGCTTGCTGACTTAGCTACCTAGCTAGCAAGAACCATTCTGACTTTCTTAAAGTTTCTCGACTTATATACCACTGGTGTCATGACTCATGAACTGACAAGTTTTCGAGGTGCATGACAAGCTTAAGCTGAAAGTCAACCAGATGGAGTAAGTTTGGAGAATTTTATTTTTTTACTGTACTATTTTAAATGTCAAAGCGACAGTACGCCCAAGAACGTTTTTCCAAATCACCACGATTACTGAAATACCATTACCTCAGACTGATGTAGGGAGAGTATAAGGCTGGATTCATATGACTTCTCTCCAGCACGTTTAGTTACTTCAGTACATATGCATGCTGGATGAACTCCTGGGAACTTTTGCTCGCTTATTGTTATCAGAAAAATATATATGTTTTAAATAAAAATTTATATTAAATAGATATAAATAGTTAAAATATTTTATAAAATTTATTTGTTAATCTATGTCTGAAAACACCGGGAGAACAAAAAATAAACCATAAGTCTTGACTCGACTGCCGTGCTTCAGAAGATACAAGTCAGAGAAACTATACTCAATATCACATTAATTTATGCAGAGTTTAATTTAATACCTAACCCTTCTTGCCGGAGGGATTAAGTATTAAATTAAACGCCTGGATATTTACCTCCTCTATCTTTCGAACGAGGAGGTGAATATGCCAGTGCTTCATGGAATTACTTCAGTCCATATATATCTATTTGCCTCCTCTATCTTTCAATGGAGGAGGTGAATATGCAGGTGCTCCATGGAGTTACTTCAGTCCATATATACCTCCAGTAAACTCTGTTAATGAACAATCAATGTTACTGATGTTTCAACAACTGATGTTGAAGAATTTGACAATAAGTCCTTAGCAAAACCAGTTTGCTAAGTTACCATATTACACATGAATTCCCCCCCCCCTAAACTAGTAGCCCTCATCAGTTCCCAATCCAACACCAGTACAGATTTTCCTTTCATATCGATATTTGAGTATTGTACCTCGCTTAAGTCGGAAGCCTACAATTATAACGAGGTTTTGGTATGATATTATAATTAAACATCGCGCTACGCTGGCAATAACACTTTATGCTAAGTTATGCATTTGAGAATCATGTTAATTATTATATGTTACATTAGAAGCAAAACCCTCCCGCTTGTACAAGATCACCCAAAATATCTAATATCTTGTTTTCCATAGGAAGAAATATCTGCAATGAATTCAAGAACACACCAACTGCACTCCCATAACGCATTTGCAAGTGCAAACAGTGTTTCATTCATCAAGTTATCGTGTTAGATTTTGCGTGAAGTATGTCCAGGAAAATGCGAGGTTCATGGCTATGGAGATGTAGTACGATGAATTCGAAGTCGAACCGACTCCAGTGAGAGATGTACAACTGGAGAAGTTTGTCGACGAAGTGGCGGCCGAAGATGCAGTAGCAGAAGAAGCTGTAACGCAGACAACGACCACAGCAGAGACAGTAACTGAGAAGGCACCTAAGTTCGTGAACCTGACGGAAGAACAAGAGGATGTCACCGAAGTACTCGTACTTGTCAGACGCAGTGGACGAAAAAAATGAGCGTCGCAATATATACCAACTCCCAATGTATATACACTGCCGATTCTTTTTCTTTAACGTAAAACTGATAAACAGACCAAAGTGATCTATAATCTGCTTCAAAACCTCCTAAAAACAAGTTCATGAATCTCAACCTAGACCCAAAACTATCGAGCGTAGCTCAAAGCAAGAGAAACATCTCTTTGCTAACAAAAAGAGCTGCACCAGTATCACGATTCAAACCCAAGTCCAAACAACATTCACGTTATCGTGTCGGATATTTTGTGCGTGAAGGATGTCCAGGAAAACACGAGGTTCCTGGCTGTGAAGATGCTGTGTGCCAAACAGAGACAAGACAGAGAAGAACAACCACGAAAAGGAATGCTGCGACATATACCACTCTGAAAGTATGTACACTGTCGATTCTTTCTCCAAACAGCACAAAACTGAGGAAAAGACCAGAGCGGTCTGTAACCTACTTCAGAAGCCCTAAAACAAACCCCTGAAACGCAACCCTAGTTTGAAATCGCCAAAGCGTAGCTCAAAGCAAGAGGAACTTCTCTTTGCTAACAACCAGAGCCACAACAGTATCATGCGATCCAAACCCAAGTCCAAACAACATCTACACACTAGCTGTTGGCTAAAGCTAGCTACCACAAGCCATACACAACCAACTAAGTCCTTAACGAACTCAAAAGGACGAAACCTGTAGCGAAGGAACCGAAAAAGACTTATCTGGGAACTTTCTCCTTTCGCCAAACGATCTTCAAGTGTTGATAGGGTCTCCTTCCCTGACTCCGTTGACCCAAGATACTTTCAGATCCGACTCCCGATAGTCGAGATATCGTCAATTTTCGGTCGCAGGTGACCGAACCTTCAAAAACTCCTCCCTGCGGCTTAAAACCGCTCACACCGCACAAACGGATCTTCTAAACTGATATCCGTCTTCGCTGGTAGGTAGATCTGGCTATCCTGAACCCAACAAGACTCCAAACAAGCCGTTTGGAGTTCCCCTTGCAAAACTACTCGAGAAATTTGATCGCAGGCTACAAAAAACTGACGTAAATCGACTCCCTGCGGCTCAAATTTGCTCACCACATCCAAACTAACAATCCAATTCACTTACAGTCTTCCCCTATGCGTACATGAGGACTCCCTGATCGCGTAGACACCAAGAACAAAGAGCTTGGCTCATCGATCGCGAAGAACAATCCAATCTCAGGTCGCAGGCGATGAAAACCTGACGCAAGCGCTTCCCTGCGAGCCAATTTCTCTCACAACTCTCAAACCGCCCGATAAAACTTTGTATCGTCTTCAATTTCCTGAAGAACTCGTTGTTCTGATCCCGATGGATCCAAGGACAGCAAGTTTGGACTCCGGAACGGTCCGAACGGTCCAACTCTCCTTCACAGATAACTGAAAACTCCAATTCTGCTCCCTGCGTCTCAATTTCTCCCAGAACACAACCCCCGATCCGTCTCTTCAAGAACCGTCTTAACCTGTGCGTAGCCTGCACAGATTTGAACCCGATGACACCTTGCGCGCGTGTATTGGACTTCCCAATTCTCCAAAACATCCACCGACAGATCATAAGAACAAGCAAGCCCCTTAAGCAGCCCCCTTGCAACAGTCTGTACGTAAGAAGTTCAACCCTCCATAATAAGAAGCAGGCCCCTTGCATCTTTGATATAACGCCTGAAGCCCTAAATACCCAATCAGCAAGTAACTAGGGGCCTAGCTTGATTTTATCTTTTTTCGAATCGCATAACTTCTTCTCTGGATGTCCAAACGAAATAAACAAGATGCCCATGGAAAGCTGACAATGAGCTCTATCCATCTATGCGATAAAAGTAAAGATCCGAAGTTGCGTCAAAAGCTCGTAAGCTGGGGCCTAGCTTGTTTTCTCCATCTTTCGAGTCTTGTAACTTCTTCACTATGCGTCCAAACGAAGTAGACAAAGTGCCTATGGAATGCTGACAAGGAGCTCTATCCACTGGTGCGATAAAAACGAAGATCCGAAGTGGTGTCAAAAACCCGTAAGCTGGGGCCTAGCTTATTTTCTCCATCTTTCGAGTCCTGTAACTTCTCCACTAGGCGCCCAAACGAAGTAGACAAGATGCCTATGGAAAGCTGATAAGGAGCTCTACCCATCTATGCGATGAAAATGAAGATCTGAGATTGTGCCAAAATCTGTAAGCTGGGGCCTAGCTTGTCTTCTCATGAGTGTCTTTGGAGCGACAAGCATCGAAGTTTGTATTTCAGGTAGGAGCCGGTCCACGACACGACAACGTACAAGCCCTTAGCTAAAGCTAGCTACCACAAGCTATACATAATCAACTACATTTCTAACGAACTCAAAAAGAGCAAAACCGTAACGAAAGACCCGAAAAAGGTCTATCTGAAAACTTTCTCTTTTCATCAAATGGTCTTCAGATGTCGATAGGGTCTTCTTTCCTGAATCCGTTGGCCCAAGAAACTTTCAGATCCCTACTCTCGACAGTAGAGATATCGATGATTTTTTATCGCAAATGACCGAACCTTCAAAAACTACTTCATGCGGCTTAAAACAACGCACACCGTCCAAACGAATCGCTTGATATAATATCCGTCTTCTCTGGTAGGTAGATCTAGATATCTTGAATCCAAAGAGACTCCAAACAAGCCGTTTGGAGTTCCCTCGCAAAACTACGCAAGAAATTTAGTCGCAGGATGTAAAATATTAACGTAAATCGACTCCTTACGGCTCAAACTCGCTCACCACATCCAAACCAACAATCCAATCCACGTACCATCTTCTCCTATGCGTAGGTGAAGACTCTCTGATTGCTTAGGCACCAAGAACGACGAGCTTGGCTCATCGATCGCGAAGAACAACTCAACTTCAAGTCGTAGACGAATAAAAAATTGATGTAAGCGCTTCCCTATGAGTCAATTTCACCCAGAACTCCCAAACTGTCTGATGAAACTTCGTATCGTCTTCAATTTCCTGAAGAACTCAACGTTCTGATCCCGATGGATCCAAAGAAAGCAAGTTTGAACTCCGAAACGACCGGAACGGTCCAACTCTCCTTCACTGATTACTGAAGCTCCCCAAATCTTTTCTCTACGTCTCAATTTCTCCTATAACACATTCCTCGATTCGTCTCTTCACGAACCCTCTTAACAAGTGCGTAGCCTGCACAGATTTGAACCCAACGACGTCTTGTGCGTTTGCATTGGACCTCCATATCTCTCAAACCGTCCGCTGACAAGTCGCAGATGCAAGCTAATCCTTTAAGCTGCTCCCTTAGGTCAGTCTCTGTACGTGAAAGTTTCCTCAGATAATGAGCAACCAGACCTCTTGCGTCCTTAGTATAACTCAGGAGCTGCAAATACCCAGTCAGCAATAGTAAGCTAAGGCCTAGCTTGATTTTCACTTCTTCCGAATCTCATAACTTCATCACTAAGCGTCCAAATGAAGTAGACAAAGTGTCCATGGGAAGCTGACAATGAGCTCTACCCATTCATGTAATGAAAGTGAAGATCCGAAGTTGTGCAAAAAGTATGTAAGCTCGAGCCTAGCTTGCTTTTCTCATCTTTCGAGTCTCGTAACTTCTCATTAGACGTCCAAATGAAGTAGACGAAGTGCCCATGGAAAGGTGACAACGAGCTCCACCCATCAATGTAAAGAAAGTGAAGATCCGAAGTTGTGCAAAAAGCCCGTAAGCTGGGGCTTAGCTTACTTTTCTCATCTTTCGAGTCTCGTAACTTCTCCACTAGACGTCCAAATGAAGTAAACGAAGTGCCTATGGAAAGTTGACAATGAGCTCTATCCATCGATGTTATGAAAGTGAAGATCTGAAGTTGCACAAAAAGCCCGTAAGCTAGGGCTTAGCTTGTTTTTCCCATCTTTGGAGTCTCATAACTTCTTCACTAGACGTCCAAATGAAGTAGACGAAGTGCTTATGAAAAGTTGACAACTAGCTTTACCCATCGATGTAATGAAAGTGAATATCCGGAGTTGTGCAAAAAAACTCATGTTTGATCCTATGAGTGTCTTTGGAGCGATAATGGTAAGTATTGAAAATAGATTTTCAGATAGGAGTCGGTCACGACACGACGGTATTGCGATGATTGCTTCTTCTACTCTAACTACAGTATACCCTTATGTAGTTAGAGTAGAGGAAGCAATCACCGACTGTGAAGCCTTGATTTTTTGTTTTTGTTAATTAATTGATTAGTGATAGAGTAAATAAGAAGAATAGGTAGTATAAGATAGAAGATAGAAATAGAAGTAATGTTAATTAGAAGTTAAATGAAGAAGATATACTGTTGAGGAATCAACTGAAGTTGCAAAGTCAATTTGGACAAAAGTTCCTTATGGATGGATCTTTTTGACGAAGAGCTTTCTAACGATATGTTGTGCAAGACAAACGGAGTCCAAATGATGAAGTTATCAAAGCTTGAAGAATCGACGAAGTCTATGAGGAATGACTTCTTCATACTTCGATCGACGAAGAACTTCACCGAACTGAGAAAACCCTAACTGCAACACGTGTGACGAAGCCATAGAGATATATAAGAGTGAAGGGTTAAGTCATTTGTCGTATCATGTGTATAGTGTTAGAGAAGACAAAGAGTATGAGAGAAAAAAATTGACAAAGAAGTTGATCCTTCGGCGAAGGTTGTTTGAAGAGAGTAATTACCTGCGAGGAAGTTCTTCAAGAAGTTTCTTAATCTTCATACTTCATTGTGTCATTTTTTGTACTTCATTACTGCTTTGTACTTCATAGATGCTAGGGATGCAAACTAAGAAATAATTGTAACTTCGAGCCCTAGATATGAGCTATGCAAGACTTCGGAGATACATGTAAGACCTCGAGGATATATGATCATCTTTCCTCTTGGTTTCATGATGATCGATGGTGTCTTCGAAGTTGGTTCAAGAACTTCAGGTCTGTCGAGAATATCCTTCGTAGGAACCTTATGCGAGATCAGGGAACTAGACAGAGGAGAATTGAAACTTCGTGCGGGGGATTGACAAAGCAAGCAAGGAAAAGGACATGCAGTTCGATAGTACTTCGGTGCATGCACCAGTGGAGGTGGTTCGGAGGTTTCTTTGATTGTTCAAGTAGTTGTCTCAAGGAAGGAATGGTTATCATACAAGAGTCTTTCTCGACGCGAAGAAGCACGAAGTAGCCGATGAGATCATGACAATCTTTCGACTTGTCAAACTGACACATCTTCCTCATCGAAGAGCTCTTTGTCGATAAGAAAGCACATTGGACGAGGATTCTTCATCCATGTACAGAAGCTTTAAGCCGAAGATGATAAAGTTTACATCGGTACTTTTGTGTCAGTATTTTACATGAGGATGAGATTGATAATGGAAAAGACAAGAAGAAGTTGGGTTTTATGGATTGTCCCAAAGAAGAAGAACTTATGATCGAATTGACATCGAGGAGAGAAGTATCGATGGAGTACTTCATTGGTGGTAACTCCGCAAAGTTACCACCAACGAAGTTCTGAGGAAGCTAGAGATCGTTGATTTGGATGAGGTGGAGGAGATTAACGAAGTTACAGCACCAATGCTAAGAAGTGGACGAGAAAGATATTACGAAAAACGTCAAGGTCTGCGTCATCAAGTTCAAAGAAGAAGATGAAGAGAAGGCGTATGGTTTGTGCTGAAGAGTTCGATAAGGAAGAAGTCGGTGTGGGGAACGAAGACGCATCAATGAAAGAGAAGAAGGAAGAGCTGGATGAGGCACAAGGAATTTCGTCTTCGGTTAAGGATGTGCATCGGTTGAGTACTTTGACGAAGTACTTGCAGGAGGTTGAAGTACCGTTACTCTGCGCCTTGGAGGGTAATCATGGGATGTACGAGCATCTGGTAAGAAGATAGTTGAATTTGATGGAGCTCGTGCAGATGTTGCACTTCGGGAGAGGAAAATGATAGGAGGAACGTGACAATCTTCGTACTTCGATGTTAAATGCAAAGAGGTTGTTAACGGAGAAGAAGGAAGAAGTAACTCGATTGACTTCAGAGAAAGAAGAACTTTTTGGAGGAAGAAGGAGGTTGAGGAGAAAGCGGTGAAGTATAAAGTTAGTACCACAGAGGGGTTGATAGAATTGAAGAAGAAGTTACAAGAAGCTTGTCCGCCGTGCGATCGGTATTATCAGACGGTGGCTGAGATGACGAAAGAGATAGAGAAATTGAAGATGAAGTGTACTTCGGTCGAAGAACATCAACACTTCTTCGTAGCAAGGTAGGGCAGATTAGGTAGGTGTTAGTAGCACAAGATGTAGAGGATTTCTTTGTCAAAGAATCGAGTAGTTAAGTTAGGACAGAGAGTAGTGCGAGAACTTTGAGAGGTTAGAACAACCATAGAGTTTTTGGTTAGTGAGGTAGTGAGGGAGTTAGCGTTAGGCTCTGGTGTTGTTCTTGGTTTCATTACGAGTGCAAGATCTTCATCAGTCAGTACAGATGTTCTTCCTATTTCTTAGAAAGTCAGATCTGTAGTTTCGGACGAAGTAGTATATAAGCATTCTGTTGTCTGTACTTGGGGACTCCCTCGCTCTTAATTCGTTATTTGAAATTTGTGTTCAAAGTTTACGGAGCTAGTGTGTACTTGTGTTCTGTAACGACCTATGTTACACATAGGAAGTTTGTCAATTAGTAAGGTGTTTAGTTATAACTAAGGGTTGAGAATGTTTATTTGCTGCCAAAGTACTTTTAGGAGGTATCAAGTTAGTCATGACTAGCTAAAAGTTAGTTATGGTTAAACTTAGCTGTACTTTTGGCAGAATTCAGATATTTGCTAAAGAGTGAGCACTACTATCTTGTCATCTTGTCTAAAAGGTAGAAAGGAGGTGGAAAGTATCTCTTATCTCCTTTTTGACTTGATATTAGTGGTTGGATTAAAGTTGTGGACTTTGTGGGCATTAAAAACAAGAAGAGATTCCACATGTTTCCTTTTTAGTGGGTCCTAGTGTAGAGGGGGGGTGGAAATTCGAGATTCCTTGAGAATATTCCAGAATCCTTCTAGAAGTTGTTGACTTTGAAGGAATAAGCCCATGTGAAAAGGTAAAAAGCCCATGTGATCAATGCTTTTACCTTAAGTAATATTTTAGTAAAACCCGGTAAAAGTAGTTACGGCTGAGTTACCGAGGGTACCAAAGTAAAAACCTAGAATGTATAAATAGAGGAGTAGAGAAGAGCTCCTCATCCTTGTTTTCACATTGTCGTAATGACAACTTGAGTAATATAGAGAATGTGAGATATTTTTAGCATGTGAGAACTTGAGAGACGTCGTTAGAATGGAGGATTTTAGTGGATGAGATTATGGAGATTTTAGTTGATAAGTTTGTGGGTGTATGAATGAGAGTGAACTTAGCATTTTTCCCTTCAAGATTCATGGTGTGCTTCCATCAAAGCCATCAGAGGTGACCCCTGAGTGAGAGACAGGCCCGACAGTTGCAGATTCGTGGATGACGATCGTGGAGGTGGAGAGATCGGGGGGGTAGTTGATCGTTAGGACCGCGGAGGGTTTACATTTTTGGTTCCGTTGCCGGGACCTCACTTGAAGGGATCGTTGAACGATGTTTAGAGTTCAGTTCTATATTCGACAAAAGGAGATTATGAGAGAGCACATGGAGAGAACGTTGGGAGGAGAGAGAGCTAACGCGATGTTAGCAACGTTAGAACCTTTCGTGTATCCCGTAGTGATATATGACGCGTTCGAAGTCATTCTTTACATCTTGTTCACTTAGAAAGGGTTTGAGGAGAGTTGAAAGGAGGTGCAACAAGAGTTGTAGAGAAGGAGGAGAGAAAAGTTATTAGAGGAGAGAAATTTGTGAGTTTAGAAATTCTGCTCTCTGGAAAATTTGTACAGTCGCTGTCAACTTTTCTGTGAATTTTATTTTCCTGAGAAACTTTCCAGTGTTTTAGATTGGCTGATAACCTATCTAAGACAAAAGGAATCATAGGAAAAGGTGGTCTAGAGAGGGAGCAATGATTTTTCAAAGTTGAGGGGGTCTATTCGTGAGAGTTGAGGAATTCTGTTCTCTGGAAAAAGTTTACAGTCAGTGTCAGAGTTTCTGTGAATTTTATTTTCCTGAGAAACTTTCCAGTGTTTTAGAGTGGCTGATAAGCTATCCAGGACAAAAGAAATCATGAGAAGATGAGGTCTGAAGAGGGAGAAAGGATTTTTCAAAGTGGAGGGGGTTGACAACCATGAGGGAATTGAAAATATACAAATTTCAGTTCTCTGAAAATTTGTACAGTCATCACCATCTCTTCTGATTAGAGAAGTTTCTGTTGAAACTTCATGATTTAGTAGCTTGGAGGTTGAGCTACTGGAGACCACAAAAATCTTGGAGAGATCTCTTACCAACTAAGAGAGATACGTTTCGGCATACAAGGAGGTCTTGAAGATACGTCATGGGGAATCCAGTTCGAATGACGAGGTGGAAGAAGAGACGTTTAGGAGTTCGAACAGAGACGGAGAAGCCCAAGTTAAGTATAGATGAGTTACGAACACGCATCTATAGCACTTGGGGTGCCCTCTTTACTCTATACGAAGAAGCTTCCGCGACAATTGGCACAGATTTGAAGAAAGTCGAGTTTAAAGCATCATTCACTATGGAGGCCACGAATGCTCCTGGTGAAATAGAGTTGGATCCTTACAAGAGTGAGTTCAAGATGTCTGTTGTGATGAGTACAAACGAGGGTGAGGAGGATCATATCTTTGATAGTTAATATTAGATTAGATTTTATTTCGTGTATCGCATGTATAATGCACGATTTCTAATATAAAGCTCGGAAGAGTTAAGAAAGTAATGTAGAATTATTTTCCTCTATGATATTTTGTCCACTTAATGGTTGAGAAGGTGCAACATGAGTGGAAATTCAAAAGATTGGAAAGTTAGACTTAGAAACCTTCCTCAAGGTTTAGATGTCATAGTAAGTGTCGGAGAAAGTTCGAGAGAGATTATCGTCGAGTTTGAAAACCCTAGTACTAAACCTCAAGTAGAATCGCCGAGGAGAAGAGTAGAAACCGACTTGTGGTGTTATTTCTGTAGAGGGTTGGGACACAAAGTAGTGAATTGTCCAACTAGAATCAGAACCGAGAGAGCTAAAGGGAAGCGGGAGTTTACTGATTTGAGTCTTCGAGTGGGTCCATCGTCACCAGCGCCAATTCATCTTCTAGGCGAAGATCCTTGTCCAAGTTGTGGAGTGGGTGATCTATCAAGAGGACACAAGTGCGTCGATGTGGCCGCCCTACTTACATCCGTAGTCGAGAAGTTGGACGAGACTCAAAGAGCTGAGACGGAGAAGTTGTCGACTTCAAAGGAGGACTCGGCTGAGTTGTGATGGAGATCGTCATTCGGATGGTGGAGAAGGCGGTGATGCGACTCAGACTCATGATTACCTTGGGGGAAGAGATGACACAAGAGGTGTTGTTACAACCATTTCCTTTCATTTTACCTATGGTAGATTATTCGCGAATGGAATTGGTGATGTTCGTACTCTTTTAGCGAGTAGTTATTGCACGACGATTAGAAGAGTAGAAAGAGTAGTTACAAGATGGGAAAGCTACCCGTGTTTCATGGGAAGGACAATGAAGATGTAGAACCGTTTGTTCGAGACTTCAAAAGGGGTTGCATCGGAAACAACGTGAGAAGGAAGGAAGAATGGGTGTTGTTACTGCCAGAGTTTTTAGAAGATTTTGCTCTTACGTGGTATGAAGACCGAGTGAAGAGCCAGACACCTGGTGCAGTTGAGGACACATGGGAGACGTTGAGTAATGCACTCATCGAAGAATTTCTTCCAGAAGAGAGTTATGAGAAGCTCATGGTGGAGCTTACTCATTTGAAGCAACGTGACGACGAGAAAGTTCGGCAATATGCCGAAAGGGTGGATAAGTTGGAGCAACGGTTTCGGACGGTCCTACGGAAGAGTGGAGACAATGTGGAACTAACGATGGCGGGGATTGGAGCAGTGCTGACCAAAAACTTGGTGGGAGGGTTGAGACCTTCAATTCGAACCCAAGTGAGGTACGAGAAGCCAGCAACCAAAGCGGAGGCCATCAAGATAGCGACAAATATGGAAGAGAGTTTGGATGAAGGAGATATCATCCAACCTCATCATGCTGCTCTGGTGTCAACTCCGACTCCTGGTGTAGCCACAACGATCGCACCTGCACCATCACAATTGGTGATTGCTTCAACGTCAGCTCCTACTCCAACGGTGGTGCCAAGACCGTTTGTCCCAACAACGATGTCTACTGCCACCTCTGATTTTCATGCCGAGCTGAAGAGCATCACTGACACTCTTGCGGATCTCAAGATAAATGTGGTGCAGTTACGAGAATGGAGGAACAAAGGTGGAGGAGGAGGTCAAAGAGGTTACGACAACAATCCCAACCGAGGAAATCAAGGTAACTTTGGAGGCAACCAAGGTAACTTTGGAGGAATCACTTGTTGGACGTGTGGAGGTTCTCATTTCCAGCGAAATTGTCCTAACAACGGAGCAAGAGGTGCCGAAGCTGTCAGAATGAATGTGGGTGGAGGAAATCCATCACAAGGACGAGACAAAGGGGTGGCTACTATCGATGTCGTGCGAGATCCCATCTACGAGAAAGGAGAGAGTTCAAACTCTTCTCATGCACCGGTGGAGCTTTTAGCTCAAGAAAGAAAAAGAACTCGATTTTCTGATGAACCGGTTTTCATGGAGGAGTCAGCAAGTAGAAGTACTCGTTCGAGTAATGTTTCGAGTACACCAAGGGAGCCAAGAAGGAAGCTGGGGATGGCGGATTTCACCATTTCATCTTCCCAAGCGGGATATGATGTGGTTGAAGATGTGGGTGCTCAGAAAGCCAACATCACTGTTGGACAACTGATCGCACTTAATCCCAGCTTACGAAGGGAACTCAGAGGAGGACTGAGTTCTAAGAGAAGCAAGAAGAAGAAACCCAAGAGCAAGACATCAAAGTCAGTGGGAGTTGGTGTGGTGGATGTGCATGCTTCAGAGGTATGCACTAGGGCTTCAAAGATTGAAGTCCGATTGAATGGTCACTACGTCTCTGACGTATTGGTGGATGGAGGGTCGGCTGTAAACGCCATATCGGAGAGGTTGATGAAGAAGTTGGGAATGGAACCAACTCGCCCGGCTAGCATTGTCGTGGGGATGGCTAACAAGCAACGGGTAAGACCTCTTGGTGTGTTAGAGAAGGTGGTCGTGTCTGTGATGGGAGTTCAAACATTGATGTCCTTTCAAGTGTTAAAGGACTCTAGTTATGATTTGCTCCTAGGTAGGCCTTGGTTGAGAGCTGTGCGCACCACGGATAGGTGGCACAAGGGATACTTACGAATTGGGCCTAGAGATCATAGAGTGATAGTTCCTCTCTCGGGTGTTGGAGTTGTGACTTCTGACTCTGATAGACCCACTAGTGACTACTGGGAATCTGATACGGAGGATGATCAGAGTGTCCCGGAAGTAGATACTGGGGATTCTTACGACCAAGAATCCTCGTCTGAGGACGAAGGATTTGGTCGAGATGAATCATTACATCAGCTTAGTGCTATTGACTTGTTGCCTCGACCAGCAGTGGAGAAAGATCCTGACAAAGAAGAGTTAAGTGAGGCAGAGATTGTGAGAAGACTCTCTACCCTGAAGTTTGGTATCAATGTCACTCAAGAGGAGAAAAGTAGATTCCTAGATATATTTCGAAAATATATCCATGTGTTTGCTTTCAGCTACAAGGATTTGAAGGAGGTGACTCTCGAGACTCATCGAATCGAATTGGAGGAGAACGCAAGACCAGTTCGACAGAAGCAGAGAAGGGTCAATCCTACAACAGCAATGATGGTCAAGGAGGAGATAGACAAGTTGAAGGAGGCGAGTTTCATCTATGAGGTGGAGAACTCAGAATGGGTTTCACCCATTGTGATTGTCAAGAAGAAGAATGGTAAGCTGCGAGTGTGCATAGACTATAAGAAGCTGAATGCAGTTACCAAGAAGGACTATTATCCTCTACCATTTATAGATGAGATTTTGGAGGAAGTTGCCGGTCATGAGTGGTACAGCTTTGGTGATGGTTATAGTGGATACAACCAGATCAAGATAGCACAGGAGTACCAGCAGTTGACTACTTTCACTACTCCTTGGGGAACATTTGCATTTCGAGTGATGCCATTCGGACTGTGTAATGCTCCGGCCACGTTTCAGAGGTTCATGAACAAGGTGTTCGAACCATTCATAGGAAAGTTTGTTCGTGATTTCATTGATGATTTCTGTGTGTACGGAAGAAAGGAGGACCACTTTGATCATGTGATCAAAGTTCTGCAGCGGTTGGAGCAAGCTAACGCTTCTCTGAATCCAGAGAAGTGCATCTTTGGCTGCGAAGAAGGTCTGCTGTTAGGGCACATCATTTCCAAGAATGGGATTGCGGTAGATCCTGAAAAGGTGAAGAAGATTGTGGATCTTCCATTTCCGATCAACTTGACAAAGTTGAGGCAGTTTCTTGGCATGGTTGGATATTATCGTAGGTTTGTCTTTTCCTTCTCAAACAAAGCAATAGCTTTGACTATGTACATGAAGAAGGGAGTTGATTTTGACTTGATAGTGCATGATCAGAAGGCAAAGGAAGCATTTGAGGAGCTGAAAAAGGCATTGGTGACAGCTCCTATACTTGCTAAACCTGAGTGGAGTAAAGCATTTATTCTGTATACGGATGCCTCCAATGTAGCAATCGGATGTACATTAAGTCAGCTAGATGGAGATGGGCATGATCATCCTATAGCTTATGCTAGTAGGCAGATGGTTCCAGCGGAGAAGAATTACTCCGTGACTGAACGAGAAGGATTAGCGGTGATCTTTGGATTGAAGAAATTCCGACATTACTTGCTAGGAGGGAAATTTTCCATAGTCACAGATCACAAGGCTTTAAAGTATATCTTTAATAAGCCTAATGCCGAAGGTCGTATTGCTCGTTGGAAGATCCTTCTAACAGAATACGATTATGTGATCGAAGATAGACCAGGGAAAAAGCATGCGAATGCTGATCTTTTGTCGAGGGCTTATGATGATGAGGGAGAAGAACCATTTGACGATTCGTTTCCAGACGAGCATCTGATGACCATCACAAGCATTGAGGAGATACCGGACGAGTATAAGGAAATCTGGAGTTTCCTTGCAGATGGCTCTTTTCCGGAAGGTATGCATACCCGAGAACGTAACGCGTTGATCAAGAGATGCAAACCTTACACCATGGTGGAGGGAATTCTATTTCATCAAGGAGCAGATGGCTTACTAAGGAGAGCAGTTGGTCAGAAGGAGGCGTTCAAGCTGATGCACGAGTTTCACGATGGCACTGTTTGCGGAGGTCACTTTGCTGGTAAGATAACAGCTTTCAAGATTTTGGATGCGGGTTATCACTGGAGAGGGATTTTCAAGGAGTGTTTAGACTATTGCAAAACTTGCGATGTATGTCAAGCATTTGCTCTGAAGTCTACTAGAACACCTCCGTTAAGATCAATTTCAATATTAGGACCATTTGAGAAGTGGGGTATTGACTTTGTAGGTCCTCTCAATAAGACACCTCGAGGAAATAGATACATTGTAGTCGCCACTGACTATTGTACCAAGTGGGTAGAGGCTAGACCTTTGAGAGAGACCAATGAAACAGAAGTCGGTAGATTCTTATGGGAGAGGATCATCACCAGATTTGGATGTCCGTTAGAGTTGGTCTCGGATAGAGGAGGAGAGTTTGTAGGGAGCATGACTACTGCTATGCTACAACACTTTTCTATCAAGGCACGAGTAACGACCTCATACAAGCCAAATGCTAATGGTCTTGCGGAGAAGACCAATCTTACACTTTGTATGATGCTCGTCAAAGATGCTGGTGTTGAGACTGCGAAACATACTTGGGATAAGAGGCTACATGCCATCTTATGGGAGTACCGAACGACAACAAAGACTTCTACTGGGTACTCTCCATTTCGACTGGTTTATGGAGTGGAGTCCAAGTTGCCCATCCAATTCGAATTGGATACTTTTCAAACTATTCAACGAAAGTTGAAGAGGTCGAGAGGAGAAGACGTGGTCAGATCAAGAAGGGAGCAACTCATGGAGTTGGAAGAGACCCGAGCGGTAGCGATGATCCGGATGGAACGAGCTCAAGCGTATCAAAAGAAGAGTTACGACAAAAGGTTGGGCAAGAGGGAGGTAAAACCTTTTCAAGTCGGAGATTGGGTTATGTTGTATGATGCTATCAGATTCAAGAGGGCTAGGAAGAAGTTTCTTCCGAGATATTTTGGTCCTTTTGTTGTAGATAAGGTGTGGAGCAACTTCACATATGACCTTCAGGAGCTGGGAGGAAGGAGATTCGATCGGGTCAACCATGACAAGTTGAAGTTGTTTCATCGACGGAAGTTCTCTCTTCACTCCGAGGACGGAGCGAAAATTTAGTCCGGGGGTAAAATGTAACGACCTATGTTACACATAGGAAGTTTGTCAATTAGTAAGGTGTTTAGTTATAACTAAGGGTTGAGAATGTTTATTTGCTGCCAAAGTACTTTTAGGAGGTATCAAGTTAGTCATGACTAGCTAAAAGTTAGTTATGGTTAAACTTAGCTGTACTTTTGGCAGAATTCAGATATTTGCTAAAGAGTGAGCACTACTATCTTGTCATCTTGTCTAAAAGGTAGAAAGGAGGTGGAAAGTATCTCTTATCTCCTTTTTGACTTGATATTAGTGGTTGGATTAAAGTTGTGGACTTTGTGGGCATTAAAAACAAGAAGAGATTCCACATGTTTCCTTTTTAGTGGGTCCTAGTGTAGAGGGGGGGTGGAAATTCGAGATTCCTTGAGAATATTCCAGAATCCTTCTAGAAGTTGTTGACTTTGAAGGAATAAGCCCATGTGAAAAGGTAAAAAGCCCATGTGATCAATGCTTTTACCTTAAGTAATATTTTAGTAAAACCCGGTAAAAGTAGTTACGGCTGAGTTACCGAGGGTACCAAAGTAAAAACCTAGAATGTATAAATAGAGGAGTAGAGAAGAGCTCCTCATCCTTGTTTTCACATTGTCGTAATGACAACTTGAGTAATATAGAGAGTGTGGGATATTTTTAGCATGTGAGAACTTGAGAGACGTCGTTAGAATGGAGGATTTTAGTGGATGAGATTATGGAGATTTTAGTTGATAAGTTTGTGGGTGTATGAATGAGAGTGAACTTAGCATTTTTCCCTTCAAGATTCATGGTGTGCTTCCATCAAAGCCATCAGAGGTGACCCCTGAGTGAGAGACAGGCCCGACAGTTGCAGATTCGTGGATGACGATCGTGGAGGTTGAGAGATCGGGGGGGTAGTTGATCGTTAGGACCGCGGAGGGTTTACAGTTCGGAGTTTTACCTACGAAGTTTCGTAGTGTGTTGTGATAAGAGTTAGACTGGGTGACGAAGTCTTTCGTGATTTGCATCTGAAATTTGAGTAAGAAGTCTAAGACGAAGATTGAGAACAAACTAGCATCTACAAAGTTAGTTTACTATGAAGTAGTTTTAGGACGAAAGTACTTTGGAGGAAATATTAGTCTTAAGAAGTATCTTCAGTGTGAAGTTCTTCTTAGGAAGATATTTTGAAGAATTATTCTTTGTACTTCGACGGAAGAAGAAAGTTCTTCGGTTGAGTTTCCAAGAATAATAGTAGTGAAGATAACTCAATGTCAAGATCCTTAACATTTATGGTAATAGAAGTTACTTTGTAGCACTTCAGCAGTACTTTTCTGTGAAGGCTTATTATCCGTGGTTTTGTATCCTGCGTCATTTATCTGTTCATGAGGTCCCTGACTCGTTAAGTATCTGTTATGTTTATTGTCAAGCTTATCAACTCTGTCTTGTTGGATAGACTTGAGTTTGAACTCCACCGTGAATGATTTTTGTCCGTTGTCATGTTGTGATACAAGTCACATGTGAATTTTAGCGTAGAACTTGTATTGTGTTGTTTCTAGATTTTGTGAACTTTTTCATATAACTCGATTGACAGAGTATTAGATGCCACGTCCACGATTATATCGGATGATTGATCACATGATAATCAAATGTTGTCGTGTTGTGACATGACTCACATATGAATTTAGCGTAGAACTTGTATTGTGTTATTTTTTACGTCTTGTGAATCTATTCATGTAACTGGTTTGACAGCGTATGAAGTGACACGTCCACGATTATCTAGAATGTTAGATCGCACAATAATGAGACGTGTCAGCTCAGTGATCCTGCATAGTATAATAGCATAGCATAGAGTGGATTTGACAATTTTGGATTCTCTAATGCACAGAATGGATTTGGTTCAACTTTAGTGGTTGTTTAGTGTCGGTTGGCAGGGTTGAGTGAGTACATGTGTTTATCACTCGAAGAACTGAATTTGCGATGTCTGATTGACAGCTTTCAGGTCGTGGATCTCTGCCGATGGTATCTCCATAGTGGGCAGATTGTTGATATTTTTTATTTGCGGATGTGCGCGTGCGCAAAGTGGTTCTTTTTGGTCGTGTGGTTGATTGCTATGTGGATTAGTAGTGTTTGGATCTGTTCTTGGTCGAATTTGTGGTGAGGTAGTGCGGAAGTGCTGCTAAATTTCCCGTCACAAGTTTTTTGGGGTCAATTTGAGATCGGCAGATATGCATCAGCGGACGTCGGGTAAGCGTGGATCAACAATTTCTAGTGGTGAGGAGTGCAGTAGGTGTGCGCTGAGAAGAGAATTCCAACGCACCAAAAATCATCCGATTTGATGAATACGAAAGAATTACAAAGAAAAGAAGGTCATGATTAATCAAAATCTGACGTAAATCTGTCTACGTGCACACATTTGACAGATTTTGACCTTGTGGAGTGTGTTTTTGATCTGCGAAGTTCCTATTTGTGTGTGTTTTCTTTCTATACGCGTTTGACCAGAGTTTCTACTCTACTCCAAGCGGAGAGAAGCGGAGAGTAAGCGAGAGTGTTACGGTGTGGAGCGCGTGTTAGAGGCTTCAAGGAGCAGAGGTCCGTGAGTGGGGAGGCATGTGAGCGGAGTTTGAGAGTGCGGAGACGGAGGTGGAGCTTGAGCCAGCAAGTCAGCTTGCTGGTGTGCGTGAGCTAAGCCCAATTTCATGATGTGAGAGTGAGAAAAATACTGTCACGCATCCCAACACAATTCTTGAAGAATGTGCTTAACTACTAGCTCTTAGTTTTGACTTTATCACTAAATCAATAGCTCTTGGTGTCTTTTAGGGATGCGTGCAAGTATTTATGGACTTGTTTAAGGTAGTAAGAGACTTTTCGCACGTTCTTAGAGGAGTGATAAGACGACCCATAGTACTAAGGGGAAGCTGTTGTTGTGATAACGTTTGTTTATATCGTAGAGATGCGTATAGTTGGTGGAAGGTGTCTTGGTTGAGCTAGTAGAGCTACCACGTAGATACTTTTGGAGCTACTAACATCTAGTTAGTGACCTTAGGTACAGGTTATAACAGTCGGTGATCATATATTGTACATGTGATCATCGAAGAAGAGACGTCAGTCCGGATGAGGTTGAGTTTATCTTTTGTGCATGTTTGAGTATAGAAGGTTATAGTTTGAACTTCTTGTGATTGGAACCTCTCTATATTCAACTTCCTGTTTGTGCGTTACGTTTGCTTGTGTTGACGTTTGATTTCCGGAGATAATTCACTCCAATGTGTTCTAGATTAGTGAGACTGAAATTACGGACCAATCAGACTACATCTGTTTCTCTCACGGTGAGGTTAGACTTGCGATAAACAAATAGTGAGAGGCTTCCTGTGGTGATGACAGATACATGTTATCTTGACCGTCCTAGTAGAGAATAAGTGAACTCAGTAGGAACGGGGTTAAGTAGGTTGGCGTCACGTGTGGTGAATATTTCTGCTAATTAAAACTTAAGAGGTTACTCTCTCAACTTTCTATGATGGATATGTTCCGTGGAAAATTTGGCGACGCGAGGGAGACCTTAAAATCTTGTCGGGTGGTCACATCATTCTCACGCGTATTTACCTACTTACGCATGTGAGGTCGAGTTATGAAATATTCGGACACTTTACTTAATTTGGAGCAAAGACAAGTCATGAATCCAAGTTCTTGAGGTGGTGGTCCTCATGGGCCACCATGAAGGATATTTGTCAGCTAAACACCTCAGACACACGTGCGAACAGGCCTAATATGATTCTCAGACGAGCGGAAGGTGTTGGACAAAAGGGAAGACTAGGGCAGTGTAGTGCCGCTTGAGAAGAGTCTGGTGTTCTTTCGAAGAACTGAATGCTCTGGTCGTCGGTAGTATACAGGAAGGAGGGGACACAGCTGGGTGCTATATATCAGAGAGACAGAATACGTAAAAACAGTCAAAGACAAGATGGCCATGTGTTGAAACTAAATTCTAGCCGATGCCTCAAGTGCGTTCTGAGATGTTGAGCATCATATAAACTTTCGAACACAACATTCCGCGTCTGAGAATCTCGCCGGCGCTTCAAGTCCTTCACGTTTGCTTTGGCTGCATTACAATTCCATGTCCGTTTATCCTGAACTTCTTGCTGAGTAGAAGGATGGTTCCA
Source organism: Asterella californica (assembly GCA_036924285.1). Taxonomy (NCBI): domain Eukaryota; kingdom Viridiplantae; phylum Streptophyta; class Marchantiopsida; order Marchantiales; family Aytoniaceae; genus Asterella; species Asterella californica. The sequence continues at coordinate 21,589,284 of JAYKYS010000008.1, forward strand.
TGCAGTGAGAGATCTAACAGTCTGCCTCGATTATCTCCTGTTTCAGATAACTAGTACTTACCCTTTTTTGCGTTGGCACGCTGGCGGCATCTCATGACCTACCACTCTTTGTGACGTGAATCAAACCAAAATTAACCTATTGCCGGTTGACAGGCCCAATCCGCAAGGATTTTTAGTTGTTTGTTGTTTGTTGTATACTGACACTGTCAGGTTTCTCGTCAGCCCAATATCTAGCTACTGTACCGGGCTCACCATAAAATCAGTCCTAAAGCTGAGAGTTTATAGTTCCCTTCGGATGAAGCTTGTTTCTCTCCAGTTTTACGAGATCGCACACCGCTCGTCAGACCTTGATTAACGCGCTTAGAGTCCAAACTGGGAATTCGCTGGTTTTCCACATACACGCTGCACGGTTACGTACGTTCACTTGGCCAGGTACCGCAAAAACTTGGAGACGTACCTCTTAAGTTCTAGAATAACCTTAAAACTATACTTCTCCGCTTTCCAGTAAACCACTGATAAACTTAGTCGCAGCCATGTCTTATTATCGAACCAACATTCTGATCACAAAGGTCAAGACACGGGAGCATGAAAACATTTCAGTGCGCATTCAGGTCCTTCCGAAGAATGCTGATTCTAGAGACATCTCAAAACTTCACACTGTAGGGTCAAACAGAAGTACAGGTAGGGATTTCCCTTGACCAGACTCCTACTGATTGTGGTTCCTTGATCACAGCAAAATGGTTGAGTAACGTTACTCGTCAACTTTCGTTACCGGTATGGAGCGGATGGGGGGATAGTGCGAGTGAGAAGGAAGCTACTAGTGGTTGTCATTGTGCTCCGTTTACGTTACACCCTTATTGAACGTTCGAGTAATGATTATTATTACAATTGTTGCTATACATTTTCACAGCTCCCCGTTGATTTTGCAGAATTCATAACAAGACAAAATCCGGAACATAGGAAAAAATATCGAGAATAAACTCGTGGATTTTTTTATTGAAAGTGCATAAAGTTCAAGAAGTGCATTGGCGCGGGTGATCACAATGCACTGTATCAAGTGCGCTCTTAAGAACAAATGTAAGAGTGCATTGCAGAGTACGCACTTGAATTTGTGACTTTGTCCGTACTCGACATTATCATCGGGTGCAGGTGCACTTGAAGGTGCAGAGTCTCAGTATATCTGCACTCTGCACCATATAAATAGAAATTTATTTCAAAGAGCATAGTAAAATCAACAATCAAAGTGCATAAAGAATAATACTGTCGAACGGAATGTCAAATTTTTCGTATATAAAAACTCAATATTATAAATGAATACACAAACGAAAAGAAAAGATACGAATGAAATAGTCAAATGCATTATTCTTCTGCACGTCAAAACTGCATTAATATTCTGCACTAAATTGAAATGCATTATTTTGTCTTGTAGCTTGCGTTATCAACAGAAATTGAACGTCACTACATGACAGCAGTGATCTATTTTATGTTTGGGTAAAAAAAATTTCAAAAGCAAGATGTCACGTCAGTGATTTCGATATGCCTGCGTAGAGCCGATAGACATCAATTCAGTTTTATTTTTCCATGTGAACTGTAGAGAAAATTGTCCAATCTCTGCAAATATACAAGGCAGAAGAAACTAGAAGGAAGTTTGCATCAGTTTCAAAGTTCATTAAGTGTATACAGAATTTCTTTAAGGAATGAAAATGATTTCACAAGCTTTTTGAATCGCCGCAAGTTCTAGTTTGCTAAGAAGAGACAGAATGGACTGTCTTCATGATCATCTAGACATATGCATGAGTAAAAAATTTATTTATTCTAGATCTGTTAACTGTAATCTTTTGTTTTTTGCAGATGCTCAAAACTAAGAAGATGTCTTACTTCTTCTTCGTTTTCATCGCGTGCATGATGATGGAAGCATGTTAAATCTGGAATGATCTGTTACAAGCAACCTTAATACGAGTTCAAATATTTAATTAAAGTTTAACGAGTTAACAACTAAAAACTGTCTGAACTTACTAACCAAACAGAATTGCAAAATGTAAAGACTAATGCATGCATGAAGCATGATTTACCTCAGAGCAGGACTCGGAATTCCACGTTTTGGCTGTAGACTATTAGACCTGTTGTAATTTACAATTGGTGTCAAGAAACCGCTTCCAATTCTTGTGATCATTCCCGTTACTTGTTCCTGTCTTCTTTCATTTTTCTACAAACGAGAGCGGACAACATTAGCATAAGTAAGAGTTTAACTTACTTACGTGCACGTGACCAAAGAGTGCAGTAGACCTAGGACACCTTATGTAAATCAACTTGACATCAGTAATAGATAAAAATTGATCTGTAATCACACGTTTTGTCTTCTTACCTTTATCAGTCATCTTTGTATGCTCGGAGTCAATGACTGATTTCAACATACATTCCTGTCATCACACAAGCATAGTTCTGCATATTAGTAAGTATAGTAGTTGTGTATTCATAAAGGAGAAAGAAAGATAAAGAGAGCAAAAGAGAAAATGAGAGCGAAATAATGAGAAGATATGAAATAAAGAGCGCAAGATGCTCACTTATGTGTTTCTGACATCTAATTTATGAATAATTTGGAGTTTAGCCTTAACAGCAAATGTCCCGAATCTTTCTTGTTCTGACATGTTACTAGCACTGTTCTCATTCTCTGTCGAATAACCTGAATCTAATGGATTGGACTCATTTGATACCCTCTCGTAGATCAAACTGATAGATCGTTTGCCTTGTGTGATTTTGGTCATGGTGTCTGTGTCAGACGAATCTAGACTAGCATCAATCGTAGGAGAGTTCTCCACTCACGCATCTCTTTTGAGTATACGTGCATGATAATTTGACACAGAATCTGATGATGACCACTGAGTTTCAGTTAAATTTCATTATTAACAGTCATGGTTGTCACGGAGTTGCTGACATTCATGTTGTTATGAGATAGCAGCCCTGTCTTGGTCAACACATTAGTTGACCGTGGAGTTTCTAGAGCTATATGCTCGTAATCTTGACCAACCTGCCATGTTGCAACTGGTTTTTTGTAGAATTCCTCGAATGTACATGTACATATGTTCAATCATGTAAGGAACATAGTAGCTACTACGCAAAAGAACACTGTAGGAAAGAGACATTGCGAAAAGAACATTGTAGCTATTGCGCAAAAGAAATCTAGCTTGCAATTGGACTACTAGAATGGATAAATGAATCCGTATACCTAGACATAGTGTGCATGTGAAAAGTTATTCAACGTCGACTGACATCATCCTCGGAGAAGACTGAGAGTAGTCCTCTTCATGTACTCGAGGTCTTTGGATTTAGCACATTCGGAGCAAATAGCATAGAAGATTTGGAACACAAGCTTGTTTGGCAATATGCTTTTGCTCGCTGACTCGTTCAGTTTCACCATTGGAATCCTGAGTCCTGGATCGATATCTGTCGTTGCATGAAGATCTTTCTGATCTCCTTCTAGAGGATCTTTGACATCAATAGAGGTGTGCATCTTCTTTTTCTCTTGGACAATAGGATACGTTTGTAAAGCAGCAAATATACCATTGAAGTTATGAAAGACTGCACATCCAATTCCTCCAGTAGTCTTAGTCGAGTCTGTCATCTGTTCAAATATCTCTAGAGGAGTGGAGGTATCCATATCTGATATACTGGAATGATAGGCTGCTATTTCATTCAGTCTTTCACGATAGTGTTTCTTGTGGTTTTCAAACTAGTTTCTAAATATCAAGCAAGGATGTGGACCAATTTCAATGTGTGCACCAAAAATGTTGAAGGATAAAGAAGGTTACACAGCCAAGATCTGCACCGGAAACCAACATGTTTGTAGAGAAATCATTTCTACTTCACATCATGGAATATGCTATAAAGCATATTCCTTGATGGTGCATATCATCTCATATCTTGTTTATCCATATTCCGTAAGAGCTTTATATAGTATTAATTGAAATCTTGAAATTAATTGAATTAGTATCTTGTGGTGAGATTTCACCACAAGTAACGTGAGAATAATGTTGTGTTTGGAATTAAGTATATGTGGTTTATGAGAGGTCAGTGAATGATATGGAGAAGTGATATTTCCCTACCACTGGATTGCAAATTATATCATATCACTACATGACGTACTCCACTCTACACATGTTGAGACGAGCGACAAGTACACAGTCATATACAGCGAAGGTGTTAGCATATATGTCAGTGCAAGTTAATGTGCAAGATCCAGGCTATTTAAAATCGCTGCAGTGTTTGTCGTGATTTTATTCTCAGTATTCAACGTGTTATAATGCATGGTATTCGTCACTGCAAGAAAACCTGCAGCTTGCGTTTGGACATTGTAAGATGGGGTTAATAGAGTCTTATGATTTGGAGTAGAAGTTGTCATTCATAGAAAACGTTACTTGAATGTTAAAGAGTATTGAATTATATTTTGACAGAAATGTATATTGTTTTCAGAAATATTGAATTGTTAATATACATGTATAGTTCATGGATGAGTAATCTGTCCAATTGTCTGCGGGAACTTAGGTAAGAAAACCCAATATGTAAAAACAAAAGAAAAATAAAACGAAGCCAAATGAAGCAGTAGCTTGTATTCATGATATTATGCATGAGATTATTTGTTGTTTTCGTTGTTGTAGCTTAAGCTGCTTTTATACAAATCTCATATATCTTTGAACTGACAGGGAAAGAGTTGCAAGATGACCATCAAAATTTTCAGATAAAAAAGAGTGCATCATACATTACAGATGACAAGAAGAGGACTTTGTATGCAACGTGCGGTAGTACTTGGACTACTTGCATATTCAGTAGACATTGATGAGAGGATTCAAAGTGAATAATATACAGAGTTGCATTATTTACATTAGTTGTACTTGAATTTACAAGGCTAATAAAATTATAGCCGGTCTTTTTTGAGCCTCGGCTAGGAAGTCTGCGTATTTAGACACAAGAGGCAGATAAGGCTCCATAAGCCTCTCATCCCAATAAGTGGCAAGTGTAAATGCTCCTTTTCTACTTATCGATCTAGGCCATACAAAGTTAAGATTAGCCTTGTTAGTTTCGTCTATTGTCTTCGATTTCGTTTGTTCCTCTTCCATTGATGCGTCGACATCTTTTCGTTGCTTTTCATTGGCTACTTCATCCTTTTTTTGGACACTGCTTTCCTGCATTCTGTTCCTTTGGCTATCTCGTCAACTTCATGCACCTGTTGAAAATCTTTCAATTTCTAGATCTTTTCCAACTACTTCTTGTGGAGGATCAGGAGGTTTGTGAAGGCGGTGTTTTGGCTGTGAATTTTTACGCTGAGCAGTTGTTTTCTTCGCAAGAGCCTTAGGAGGTTTTGGCTGTCCTTGGTGTCTCACCTGTTGACTTGGAATTGGATGGAGTAGCAGCAGCTGAAGGTGGAGCCGAAGTTGCCCGACTGGTAGGTGGTTTCTTGGCTGTCCTCTTTGCCCCTGCTGTTGGCTTCGAGTTCGAGGTAGTAGCAATAGTAATGGGAGAAGAGAGAGGTGGTTGACTTGTCAACTGTGTGCATTTTGTCTCAAGCGTTGGTTTAGGATTTAATCTAACCCAACGCAGTCGGAGTAGACATGGAAGGAGCCAGAGATGGCTGACTTGTAGGTGCTTTACTGGGGTGGTAGTACAGACCAACGAGAGTGCCTTGACATGTATGGATGAATGAGAGGAAGGGCAGCTAAGCACCATACCACTTGCTCCTGAGCTCCATGAAGACAGATTGTCCGATGGTTGTCGTAAGGGTGGTTTCGACTGGGGTTGTGTCATTGAGGTGGATGTCGCTGAAGCCTTAATCCTGTTCGTCTGTACATGTAACGAATGAGAAGTCTTAACTGCATCGAAGATGAAGCTGTAGATATGACATAGAGAGCTGCGTCTCCATACTGCTATATCTGTATGGAGATGTTCGGAGAAGATGGAGAGAAACAAACATTACCTCTTGCAGATGCTTTACCTCAGCCTCGAGATCTGAGATTTTATCCTGCAAGCTGATCTGATCTTTCTCTGCAGTAGAGGTAGCAGCCTCCCGTTCAGATACTACTTTCCGGTACTCTTGAAGCAGCATCTATTTTAGAAAATAGAGTTTTAGTATAGTGAACATGAACTCGATAGACTAAAAGCATATAGTGTGTAAAAGATGTGCAAAAGCCAACTGAAGATGTGCTAAAGATTATCATAGACACAAGTGACAAAGACATTGTACCGTGTTTTCGAGCTTGAACTTAGTCAAAGCAGCCTCTTCAGACCGACATGCAGTAGCAGTCTCTTGCGACAGCCTTCTGACAAATTCTATTTCCATTTTTGGTTTTATGGAGGTCATTTTCTCCTGTGTAACAGCTGCACGCATATCCTCCAGTTCATCTCTCCCTTAGACATCTCGGATAAGAGAAGTTTTTCTCCATGTTGACTACATCAACTTTAATTATTGTCTGATCTACCGTCTTCTTTTTCAGTGTTGTTTTCAGAAATTCTGCTTATAGAACTTTCTTTACATCAACACATAACAACCATCATATTTGTTGTTATTTACACTATACCAGTTGCTGGTTCCTACGCTGTTGGAGTTGCTTGGAATGCAGACGGACAAGAATAATACAGCTTTTGAAATCTTTCAACTGGGACTAATATCTCTTTTTGCCTCTTCTGTTAATTGACTGCATCCTCTTCCAATATGCAGATGGCCTCCGCCTCTTGCTTGTCTCCTTACATCATCTCGTTGCGATTTTGCATTATGGAGCTCACCATCAACTTCAGTGATCAGGTTTTGCATCTGCAACAGTTGTGCTTGCATGCTTGAAATTTGTAGCAGTATCGTATGCAAACCCACATCGACACCTGGTGTGCTGGACAAAATATCCAGAACTGGTTGAGTTGCGGCAGCTTCTTCTAATTCTGACTTCAGGACCTGCAAACGATCATCACATGGAAACACCAATTGTCATCGTTGTTGTTAAGGCTACACTCCGCGATATGTGCACTTTCTACTAGTGAAAGAGAAGTAAGTCAAGTAAGATGATGGGAAGGTGAAAGAGCAGTTTACTTCTAGTTGAGCTTGAGTTTCACAAAATGCTTCTTCTTCAATGCGTCAGGTCTCATTTGCCCGGACTGTCTGCTTTGTGATGAGTGTTAGCTCTCGAGCTCCCTCGCGTAAATCAGCATGCATCTGCTGTCGGCTAGTCTGCAAAAGTTCTTCCATGGAGTTCTTCTTCTTCTTCTAATGCTTTCTCGTAGTAGATCTTGTAAGACCTTTCTCTCGACTTCTGTTTTTTCATCTACCAACGCATGCGGCACCCGAGACAAATAGAGTGTAAACATAGAACACGATAAATGTGACATTTGACAACAGCTATCAGCCAAGTAACAAATTCCAAGTGCTCCTGTAGGTAGGCATGGCTGACGTACCTACTGAGCCAGAACCAAAGTTCTGATACACTCTTCCTCCTAGGCCCGCTCATGCTTGAGCTCTGCTGCTTTCTTCGTGACCTCTTCCAACTCACACGTCTTACTCTGAGTTCCAAGCACAGTAGATGCAAAGAACTTTGGTTGAGCATGATGGACTTCTGCAAGTTGCCAAGCTGTCCTTCAGCATGTTGCTTATCCTCTACAACATCCTCTCTTACTTGTTGTCTCTATGCCTGAAGTCTTACCACCTCCTCTCTCATCTATCTGCACTGCTCCTCCAATGCGTGACCTTTCGAGTGTGACTATTCCAAAGAGAGCCACTGCTTGCTCCACTCTCACAAGCTCACAATCTACGCATAGTTGGTTAAGGTCGCTTCTAGTGCCCACATTATCTGTCAGCCTCATCTGTGATTTGCTCCGTGTACTGTGTCGGTACGCTCTTGAAACTTACTACGTCTTGATAGCGCTTGCTTCTTAGTTCTCGAACAGGCAAGGACACCGTATACGTATCATACATTTTCTTTTTTTCTGCCATATGTGACAATACTATGTATCTTCATGAGATTTAGCAAGCATGATGTCTGGTTCAGAGAGAATGATAGACGTTTGACATGATTTTTATCTCGAGTTGGCTTTGCAAGTATGTTCCGTTGTAGCCATCGTCGTTTATGCTGAAAACTTGAATCAGACAAGGAGGTGCTTGATGCAAGCCGCTGAGTTTCTACAGAAGTATTTGAAAATAATCAACACAATAAGAAGTCATCAGTTACTTCATAAATTAGAAACAATAAACAGTACAACGAACATGATCCGCGATAGTGATAAGTAGAGCACAGCGAATAACACAGAGAAAGTGACAGCAAACAGGACAGCAAACAAGACCACGCATTGTATGCTTCGTGCACAGTTGCTCAGATGAAAAATGTCAAGCACACAGCGATAAGAAAAAGTTATCCGAACAGGAACACGTATATCACTGTACTAAGTGTATCTGCAGAGAAAACTATATCTGATTCAGTCATGTATAGTACCTAGAGCAATGAGAGAGTGTCTCAGAGGACTCATATTAGCTATGTTGTCTCCTCCTGTTACACGACAGGCATCACCGGGCTATTAGTATCGTGAAGGTATCATGTACATAATAGACTTAGAGATAAAGATCACTGGTACAGTCTTCAATGATTAGTCTGATGTCTGCTGTGGCACGAGCATACCTTAGTCCTCGTAAGCATTACGATTTAGTTGATTTAGTTATACCAAGGCGGCTGCAGCATCATATGCACCTATCAAATTAAGTACATAATGTGCTTATTAAGGTATTATAGATCAAAGTATTACACATGATGGTATTATAAACAACGATATTGATATGTTAAGGTTGGACCTTAACATATCTAGAATAAATAAGACTAGAAGAAACCATAAAATCCTTAAGACATATTGAAAGATTCTTTGTGAAACGTAAATACGCAGAAGCGCTCAACTAGAATGAGACAATTTAGTCGTCGATTAATACAAAGTTAATATTACAACCTGAAAATGATCTATAGTGAAAGATAGGACAAAAAGAATTGTATAAAGCTATCACTCGGTTGAAATAATTTTTCCTAGAGTTCTTCATGATCCATATTCTGTGATTGATCTTTGGTCTACAATGACACGGAATATCGACTCAAAAGTTGAAACAAACGTTGGTTAGATAGTTGAGATCCATCTTCATCACAACAAGATGTGCACCATCATATCCCAAATCTCTTCATATATAACAATAGGAAGGATCACCAGAAGTGATAAGTCTATCATCAATTCTCGTGAATTCATCATCAACAAAACGTGTCATTGTCGAAAGTGATCACGGTGGATACAATGAAGCTTGACGTGAAATAGATTCGAGAAAGAAAGATCCAAACCTGATATCAAACCTCTGTCCATAACCATCACTCCTATAGTTCTTCACTCCTCCTTGCAGACCATCAAGAATCCTCAGGAATCATCCACTAAGAGAGAAAATCTCATGAATCTTCGATCCACCATTTTATATCCAAATTCGACGACAAGGACCACTGAAATGAACATGCACAGACTGCTGATTTGGCATGTTTCACTATAGTGCGATCACTTAAACAGATAATCGTGATCGTGGCATCCATCACATCATTTGGCGAGTTATGCGATAAGGTTCACGAGACATAGAAAAAAAACACATCCTAAGTTTTACGAGAATTTCACACAAGAGCCGTACCACAACACGACATCGGAAATAGGACTTGGTAAGGTAGTCAAATTTCCTTCCAGAGATGTATCATATTATGATCACGCACATTAATATTCTAGCTATATGTAATAGAGATCTCCATATTGATTTTTGCTAACATATATATCATGTTGCAATACCAATTCTAGGCACCTTACGTTCTCGCTATTTTATATAACAAGCAGAATAAAAAATACACCATGTCAACAATTGCCATCAGTTTTATCAACTCTGACATATTATGCATATGTTCAGGGTTCTAAATGCTATGCACAATTTGACACTGTGTCAGCAATTATCACATAAATAGTTGTCCACCTCTTGGATGTTACACTCACTTCCATGACAAATCAAAACATGCATACTATCAACATCCATCTGATGTACAATAGACATGATCAATTTGGTTTGCATTCATACTGAGTTATTGATACACGTGTCGCGCTCTTCTGCAAGTAAGCTTGAGTTACTGATGCTAGTAGCCGTTTTCTTCAGCAGTTCTACATACTTCTTGAACAAACAAATACTAAGAATGTGACATCCTATGTCTGGTCAATACAAGGGTTAAAACCACATAGTTTTTGTAATCGTCAAGCGCTAGTCTTGCTAGTCATTTTGGATTTTGTGGACACGTCGTTTCTTTGTTGCGTTGTCTGACAAAAACTTATTTCAATTGTCGCGAGATACTTATTAATGGTACACTTTTTAGATGGAAAAAGTATGTGTTGCTTGCAACTGTTTGTTGATCACTAAAAGTCTTGAAGTTTTACAACTGACATTTGAACTCAAAAGTGTACATAGCTTTCAGAATCCTGAACATATGCATAAATAAGTCGGAGTTGAAAAACCCGATGACAACTGCTGACATCGTCAACCGTAAATCCGATGGCAACCGATATCATGTCTTGGATCGGTTCCTACTTGGAAATCCAAATTTGATGTTTTGCATTATCGCTCCAAAGACGTTCATAAGACTAAAAATGGACTTTTTATGCAACTTTCGAATCTTCACTTTCATTGCACCAAGTGGTAGAGCTCGTTGTTAGCTTCCCATAGGCGCTTCATTTACTTTAAATTAACGCTTAATACAAAGTTATGAGATTCAAAATTGGAAAAATCAAGCTAAGTCTTAGCTTATCGATGCTCACTTGGTATTTGCGGTTCCTAGCATTATATTAAAGATGCAAGGGAGCTGTTTGATCATTATTTGGGAAAACCTCATGTATTGTGAATTGACATAAGGAGTTAGCTTGTATACATGACTTGTTGACGGACGTGTCAGAGAATTGGGAGGTCCAATGCATGGGCACAACATGTCATTGAGTTCAAATATGTGCAAGCTACGCGTTGGTTAAGACGGTCTGTGAAGAGACGGCACGAGGAGTGTATTCTAGAATAAATTGAGACGTAGTGAAAAGGATTTAGTGCGTCAATGATCTTGACTTGGACCATTTGAGCCATTTCGGAGTCCAAACTTGTTGTCCTTGGATCCATCGAGATCAGAACATCGAGTTCCTCAAGAAATTGAAGTTATGAAGTTTCATCGGTGATTTGAAAGATGTGAGGAAAATTGGCTCGTAAAGAGACGCTTACGTCAAATTTTTGTTTGTCTACAATATGAAGTTGGGTTGTTCTTCGCGATCGGTGACCCAAGCTCTCCCTTCTTGGTGTCTATGCGATCAAGGAGTCCTTATCTACGTATAGGAGAAGATCTTACATATATCGTATTGTTGTGTTGTGCGTGGTGAGTGAAGTTGAGCCCAAGAGGAATGATTTACGTCAGTACTTCTTGGAGTACCGATTCGATCCTGCTGATAACACCACGGTCAGAGCTCCAAGTCGATCGATCTTCCGCTTCAGATTGTAGCTCCGCTCGAGAGCTTTCCAACAAGACCTCACACTTCACGAATGACTCTCGAGAAGGTCCTCGAAACCCTAAAATCGTTCTTGGAACTTAGATGAACTTGATTGGTCGAAAATAGATCAATGCGAAAAAAGATTAGAGATTACATTATCTCTTACTTGGCACCATAGAACGAGTTGTAACTTAAAACACCCTCACTCCTTCAAAGCTTGAACAAAAATACTTCGAGTCTCAACCTTAAGATAATCACCTTCGCTAGATGATAGAGATTACAATGACATAAGGATACTCAAGATTCAATACAAAGTCAAGATGATGATCTTTAATTGATCTACGGTGAAAAGTATTACAAAAGAGAATGAGGAAGTCATCACTTGATTACAGTACTCCTCAGCAAAGTTCCTCGTGATCCACGCACGATGCCTGATCTTCCATCGATAGTAATATCAGATATCAACCCAGACGTTGAAAGGGACGTTGGCTGGAAATTCAGGTCCATGCACCCGCCAAAGTAAGATGTACACAATCAGGTCTCAATTCTCCTCGTATGTGACGATTGACAAGATCATCGAAGTAGGCAAATCCATCACCCTCTTCATAAACTCATCATCAAAGTAAGCAACGAATCACTGTCAAAAATGATCATGAAAATGTAGTGAAGCTTGATATGATACTAATTCGAAAATGAAAGATCCGGAACTCGGATCAGTACTCCATCCATAAATATAACTCTCGTAGCTCTTCACCCGTCACGTAAGATGCTAAGACACACTCTCGAAACACCACCTAAAGAAGAATGCTCCCACAAATTTGACCCTCTATCTTATACACAAATTTGACAACAAGAGCCACTCACGTGAATGTCCATAGATCATCGAGCGGACACTTCTCATTATCGTATGATCTTACATCGCAGATAACCGTGGACGTGACACCTAATATGTTGTCAAGCGAGTTACATGAAAAGATCCGCTAGACGTAAAAATATCACAATACAAGTTCTAAGCTAAATTCATATGTGAGCCGTGTCACAACACGACATCCAACCCCTCTAAACTTGCGCATCCTCCGGCATGCATCACAAATACTTACAAATTGTGGACGGCTTCACACAACTTCGTCGTCCTCTTGATTGATGTCATTATTATCAGCATCCTCAAGAAATCAAATCATCTTTGTCGTCATTCAAGAGATCCGATTTCCTCCACGCTTATCTCTTCATCTCGTTTGTTGAAGAGTGTCACATGTTTTCCTGCAATGAGAACTTTAAGCTTTGATCCATCAAGCTCCCGAAGCGAATATGTAGCATTGTCATGTACAACAAGAACCACATACGGTCCAAACCACCGCTTAGAGAATTTTTTAAGCACATTGTATTGGTTGTCCAAGCTACTATCATACACCACCATCCAATCGCCTTCCTTAATCAACTCTAACCGTAATTCCAATTGACGAATCCGAAATGCAAGAAGATCTTCCGTAGACATACTATATCCTTCCAAGGTAGAATGCTCCAAGTAGGTATTTGCTCTTCGATGGGTATGATAGATTTTTGTCTTTGCATTAGCTCCGTTAGCAGGTACTCGATCACTGAACTATGCGTGCAACAATCGACCCATAGAGCAAACGGTAAGAGTCTCGACCACTCCATCATTCCGTACAAGCTTTCACAATGACTTTCACAATAAGAGGATGATCTCGCTCACACTAAGCATTTCTTTCTAGATTGTAGGCCGTAGTAAGAGCTAGTTTGGATCTCTCACAGAACTGCTTAGCTTCGAGAGTATTCAACTCTTCACGATCAGCTGTAATCTTTCCAACACACTTATACTTACAAATCACGTCCTCTAGCAAGAATCTGCAAACTCCTTCAGTGGACTTTGTACGTAAAGCCCGTCTTTCCACTTGATTGGACATATCTTCTTGTGCAAGAACCAAATATCGTATTTGTCATATCTCAACTGGCATGATAATCAGATCTACTTCCCAATTATAATGGATTGCAAGCAGATATATAGTATGCAAATCGTCTCGATGTATGATCTCTGAGTACATCTGATAAGTTTGGTACGATTCTACAAACCTCACAATATTTATGTACATTTTACGTCACCAATACCTCTCCTTGAGCTTTGTAAAGGTTGCATAAATACCTCCATGTCTAGCTCATAAGTTGTCATAGAACTCTTGGATAAGTCGCGTCTACATCTACTTCTTGCACACAACCCTTTGTGGTAGATCAACATCTCGCTTAGCTCAATTAGGAGGTCAGGTAGGTGAGGATCCCATGGAGATCACACCTGGCGACCAAGAATAGGTAGTAGGAGTAGTTAGCTGTTAATTACCCTGGTTATTTTGTAAGAAATCAGAGTATACTATTTTAAGATGGACAACTCCCTCTTTATTTTTAGGTGTCTATCCATGTGACAGGATAAGCAACGATAAGAGTAGAAAGTACTTTTCGAACTGAGAGGAGGAACTGAAGTCTAGGAGATGATGACTTTCTGACAGCACTCTATTTTTCTCTAGGTTGTGAGTTGCGATTGGAAGAGATCTCTCTCTTACGACTCAAGGCAATTGTATAAAGTCGATGTCAATATAGGATTTTACACATACATGTGGGCACACATACCCACTTACACTACACGCGCAGTTGGATTACACATAGAGTAGGTTTGCACCTCCGCTCCCAGCAGGAGATCGTAAGGATGTAGACAATAATAGACAGCATAGTAAGGGAACGTCATTATCGTGCAGTCCTGCTTCTAAGCTGATGTGTCGAGAGATAGTGACAGAAAGTGGATGGAGTAAGCTTCCATAAGTCAATGTAACTTCTTCTCGAGGATTGGATTTCAGAAGCTTTGTCTATGTCTTCTGGGGAGTGAGTTTTATCGAATTCATACCCAGTTGTGCATGAGAAGTCTTCTTGTTGAGTGGCGATGATTGTTAGAAGCTGTGCAGAGTCTAAGCTTGTCTCATCCAGTGGAGCACTTCGGATCCACACAAGGACTGTCTCATGGAAGATTGATCTCCTGAGTCAGAGTAGTCGGAGCAACGGCAAAAGAACCCGGAAGTCTTCTTTCCACAGTAGAAGACGTCATCTTCGATTGGAAGTCAGTGTAATTGTAAGCAGATCTTTGATCTTTTTCTCCAATTTACTACAAGCATGGATGGCTTGTTGGTCAGGATCCAGACTAGATGTCTGTTGGAATCTTAATTTCTCTTTTGTTTCCTCTTGTTTGGATATTCTCTTCTTCCCTCTCTTCTCTCATCTTCCCATCTTTCTACGTTCTTCTACTGGATTTTCGAAGCTTCTAGTAAGTATCAGTGAATGTGAATGTCGTTGTAATGCTGTCGAAAGACCATTTCCGTAGATAGAAGCCTGAGAAGGCTACAGAAGGCATACACCCTGTGATTAATCTAACCCGTTGGACAATTGTAAGAGCATGTGTGATAGGGAGTAGTAATTTGACATCTATGAAGCAGAGACAATCTTCTGGAGGTGTCAGAAGTCGAGTTGAACCTCTGGAAGCCGAGAATTACTTCTAGAAGTCGACATGGGAAGACTGGAAGCCATGACTTGGAAGCATTAGTCGTCTTCCCGGACTTCTCCGTGTGTAATTGTGTGGTATTTTAGGTAGTAATTGTATCTTAAGGTTCAGAGCACCTTCTGAAGGGTCTGGAAGCCATGTGGTTTTTTGAGAAGAAGAGATTTCTAGGCAAATCTCGAGTGCTTGTGAGTTTGGACAGATCTTATAACTTAGAGCAGCGATACTAGTGTAAATCTTCTTGGGAAACAAAATCTTTTATGCTACAATGGGCTAAAGGAGAAATCTTGGGAAACTACATATAGTAACTCCCGTATTTTTGGCACTCCTGCCGGAGATTTCATCTTTGTAACGATTGTTCTAAGCTTCCTAGATCTGTATGTCAGTAGTTGGTTGCATTTGGACTAACTTGGATCAAATTTTAGTGGGTTGTGGAACCCTATCTTGTTGAGAAGACAAGAACTGCAGCTAGAAGCTGATCAGAGACATCAAGGGGATTTGAAAGAGACCGCTTCTCCGCTTCCAAGAGCTTCTTGGAAGACTTGATTTTGCAAGTAGAGAAATTTGCAGTCGAGCGCAACATGAAGCAGGGAAGGGAGACGTTCTTAACCTGTGAACATTTGTTTAGATCTTCAACTTGTCAGATCAAGTACTAGAAGAAGAGTGACATTCTCAGCACTCTGGTGGATATCTTTGATCAGAGGAAGAAACAGAAGATGTGTGGGTAAGGACCTTAAGTGGGTACACTCATCCAGCGAACCGCTTCTAGAGAGCAAAGGATATCCTTGAGACACCAAAAGAAAAAAGAAGAGCTCAGGAAGATCCGAATCGTAGATTTGAAAGAGCCTTCCATCTCGAGCATAATCTTTGGAAAGACAGAAGCCAACCAGGTGACCACCTTTACAAGGTTGATTTTGGTTTCGCTTACGCAAAAGACATCTTTCCAAGTACAGGAGAGGCTTCTCAAGGTGAAAGAAGACTGGAGAGGATTGCCGTAGACATCTCAGATTCTCAAGATCGGGCGCAGACGCGAACAACAGAACCCTAGCGGACTTGCGCTAGGTTGTGAACGCTGCGAGTGGGACTTAACGGCTTGGCCGGCAAGTCGGAATCAGATGAACCCTAAGTGGTTCTCTGAACCAAGGTTAGAACCTTGGGTTAGGACATAAGGGCCTACCCCAAGAGGGCCCCAAACGAACGCTGACCTAAGAGGGCGAGTCTGGGAACGGGCTGAAACATGAGTCTCAGACATAGGTCTGAGACGTGGGTCCGAGACGTGGGACCGAGACGTGGGTCCGAGACGCAGACGAACCACAGGGTTCGACCCTGGGTCTGGACTACAGGTTTCGGAAAAACTGCTAAGTGTTGGAGCTCCAGGGACGTTTTAGGTCGTGGACGGAGCTCCACGTAAGATCTCGAGGCGAGTGAGGTATCATTGGGAAGGTCTCGTCGAGAGCTTTCCAGTGATATATAACACTTCTCGATCTGACCTCCGAGCTGGAAGTTATGGCCGAACCACAATCGGGTTGTGGTATAATTTTCAGGGACCAAAGAGGAGGGCGGGGCCGCCGATCCCCAGAAGTATATATGAGGGGGGGCTCGATGCCTGGGTGGGCCAGGACGAGTCACCCGACCCCAGGGTTCGGCGGGCGGACTCTGGGGGCATGAGGTGATGGCTGGGCCAGTTCCAAGGCACGTTCCGATCTAGACTTGGACGTCTAGACTTAGGAACGATGTAAGGGCTGGGCAAGACTAGAGAACGAGTCGGCGTGTTAGACCACCGTTTGGGAGCCTAGACCCAGACGGACATCACGGGCGGTTGGGCCGCTAGGTGTGCTGGAGGCACCGTTTAGGACCCTGGACTTTATGGGAAGTCCGCCCCAAGTCATCTTGTGACTTGCTCATGTTTGGGACCGACTTAGGCGGATCTAAGTCGGGACTTAGGATTGCTGAGCTTGATGGTTAGGGAGACGGTCCGGCTCCGGTCCGGACCAACCAGAACTAAGGTAAGTGGTGCATGGACACTAACTTGTGATTGTGTTTGCAGGTTAGTGGTGTAAAGTTTGTGACCTACTGAGCTAGAGCTTCCGCTGGCGCAACAAGGCGGTAGGTGCGCGAAAAGTGGTATCAGAGCCAACGCTTCGGTGAGCGAGAACTTGAGGTAGCGGCTGAAGGCTGGACGCTTGAGGAGGGACGCAAGACACGAAGCGGATCAGCGTTTGGTAGGTGCGCGAAACTGTGCCAATATCTTCTGCGCACGGGCCTCTGCTGCTTCCCGCTGCGTCTTCTCAACTGCAGCTCGTGCTTCCGTGGCTTCTCGCTGCGTCTTCCATATGGCATGCTCTTCTGCGAGGGCGGTGATCTTCTCCCGCACTCGGTGTCGGAGTGTAATCCGCCTACCTAGGAAAGCGCCGGGCTTCTGGCTGTGGTTGTTCACTCAAGAGGTTGGCTTTCAGATCACAAAAGGGCTATAAACACTCACACAGATGTGTTAGATCTAGTAATATACCCAGAAGGCGAAATTCAGGTCTAGCTGGCAGTAATAGGATTTGACGGTGAACTTTCACACTCACGGAGAGGAAAACTATGAAGGTTTAGACCTCTAAACTTCCCCTACATGCAAATGAGGTACTACTGAACTCACAGACGAAATTTCAGCCTGAGATCAAATTCTGACACGGAGATATGAACAGAAACGTTTTGAGCAAGAAAACTACGGCAGAAGGTGGAATCAACAGAAGCTCTAACTGAGAAGACGACATTCCTGATTCAGATAGACCTGGCCCCTCGAGAAGATCATCTCTACCATCTGGGCGTGACAGAGAAAGAAGTTGACAGTTGCATCAGCCGACCACCAACATGGCTTCCAACACTCGGCAGAAGTACCATCCGTACGACGACGAAATCGATGTTGATGACTTCATCACGATGTTTGAGATCATCTCTCAATCCAACAAGGAAAACACCGATGCAAACAGACTCCGTGTATTTCTTAGTTTGAACGTAGGAAAGAGAAGGAAATGGATGAGTAAAGCTTTAGATGATGATTTAGTTATGGCCACTTGGGCTACTATGAAGGCCGCTTTTTTGAAGAGATTCATAGGAGTGGGCTATGACTGAATGACTCTCGTAGAACTTCAGAGGCTAGAACGGAAGAAGAAAGAGACACTGCGAGATTACACTGAGAGGTTTGAAGACCTCGTGGATCACATGTCTCAGAACCAAGGAAGACCCAATTATTATGCTCAGCAAGCCGTGGACTGGTACGGAGTTGTATTGTAGAAGAGGAGGTGATGACTTAATAGAGATACAGAAGTGTGCAGAGTAGTATGAAACCTTGAACATTACTTGGAATATGACGAAAGATAGAGAGAAGACCTCGAAGAAGTCTAAGAAGTTGAAGAAGTCTTCCAGGAAGTCTAAGAGGAAGTCCAAGTCCACTGAAACTGATAACAGTGCTTCGGAAGCATCATCTGCTTCTGAAGAGTCCAGTGTCAAAAGTTCAGATTCCGAATCTGAACAGGAGAAGAAGACACAGAAGAAGAAGAAGGAGAGGTCACGATCCAAGGAAGAAGTTGTGTAGAAAATCCCTCAGACTCAGATTATTCAAGCTTAGATTATCCCTCGGATTGATGAACTACTTAAGCAGTTTACAGACCTCAAGGTTCATCTTTTGAACCCAAAGGACAAGCGGAATGTAACCATGCATAGTTAACTATACTCATAGTTAGAACTATGTGTAGAGTTGACTATAGCGGGACCATGGTATGTGGGATCAGATAAGATATGTGTAGAGTTGACTATAGTGGGACCATGGTATGTGGGACCGGATAAGAATGTGGTGGTGTTGATATTTGATTGGTAGTTGATTGTGTGGGTTGCATGGAAGCCATGTCATCAATCCGTGTGAGGATTGATGAGTGGGTAGTATGGATTGGGGTGTGCACTTCTCTAACTATATAAAGAAGGAGAATGGTCCTTGAAAGACATTCCACCTTGAGTTGAGTTGAGAGTTCCTCCGTCTATTCATGAGTGTTCTTGAGGATCGCGATTAGAGTTTCTGTAGTGTTACAATGGTATCAGAGCAAGACTCTTCTTCTGAGAGAGTGGATTACCCTCTTAGGAGAAAGAATTGCAAAGAAACCTTGTGATTAGATGCACATGAGTGGAGAGAAATTTCGAATTTTCAATAGTAGTGAGAGAAAAGTGATAGAAATAGTGAAAACTCGAGCTGCTTACAGTCCTTGCGAAACTTCGAGAGAAAGTTGAAATCATTTCAACTTATAGTATGTTATAGAGGGAGGACTAAGCTACCTATGACACTTGAAATCTCATGGAGATCACTTATAGTTTGAAAGATATGACATTCGAAATGTGAGGGGGTTTTTTCAGATTTTTTTGGTTTTTTCACATTTCGCTCTCGGGAAGGAGTTTACAGTCACTGCCATGTTTTGAGGTTGTCAAATCTCAAGTAGAATCTTTGCAAATTTCTAATTGGCAAGATAAGCTATCCAAGGGTTCAACAAATGCGAGATTTGACCCAAGGAAACTCGAGTTATGATCTTCGGAAGATAGGGGGTCAAACTGCCAAAATTGCAAAATTTGGTACAAATGGAAGGAGGGATTCATAGAGTTCCAGATTTTTCGTTTTTGAATCCTTTCCATATCAAACTCCTCTACATGCACGTCATCATTTTCAAGTTTATTTGGTGGCGCACTTCGGAGATGCTTTCATGACGCAAGTGATGAACTCACCTGTCCATGTGATTCTTCCAATCGTAACGTATGCTGCTACGTGGGACCTCACGCTCTATATCTTGCTTTAGGAGGATATGGATATGAATCGACCACCAACCACTTTCAACACTTGGTGCGCAGTTCATTATACATGTCGTCCCAAGGTGACATACCGTGAGGAAATAGTGAGAGAATTTGGAGAGGCATTCTATCAAGAAGTTATCTCGTCGCCTCAACCTTTTGTAATACCTTTGTTCGTGAGGCGTTTTCGTGTAATGATACTGACATTGTATTGAAGGTAGTAGAAAGAGTGGTGTAAGGACTGAGAGTGTTGAGAGACGTTAGAATGAGTGGAAATAACATGGAGCAACAAGGCACGGAGATGCGTGAGATCATGCAAAACATGCTCAATGAGTTTCGAGAGATGACGACAGTGGTGAGGACACTAGAGAGCAAGATAGCAACTCTAGAGGGAGAGAATGTGAGAGCAATGGAGATGGGTGGTCCGAGTTCACACACAAGTTCACAAGTTCCAACGCAAGCCGCGGAGACAGTACACAGAGAAGAGGTTGTTTTAGGGGTCCAAAGGGCAATGGAGGGGGAAGATGCTCTATTGCTTCGCATGAAGAAGACGTGTAACGTGGAACCTTATCGAGGTAATCGAGCAATGGGTATTCTAGAGAATTGGATTTCTCGTATGAATCGCTACATGAGACTTTTTCAAGCACAAGTCAATGATTACTCTGCGGGAGTATTTGCAAGTGGTTACTTGATGGATAAAGCGCTTACATGGTACGATACATGGGAGCGTTCGATGATTGCTGGAGGAAGTCAAGTAACATGGAGCAATATGCAAGAAGGTTTGTTGCAGAATTTCCAATCAGTGGATTCAGTGCAGATGGCTCGAATGAAGCTCTGGGATCTCAAGCAACGAGGAAGTCTCCAAGAATACGTAGAGGAATTTCAAGATCTACAAGTAGCTATTCTTGATATGAGCCAAACAGAAGCTATAGACGTGTTCAAACGCGGATTGAAGGAGAGAATTCGCCAAGAAGTCATGGTGAATAATCCACGTACCGTGTTCGAAGCAATCGGTTATGCCCAAAGAATTGCTGGTGCATTAGGTATCGCTAGAGGGGGGGAACCACCAATCGTACCGCGAGTTCAATATGGAGGTCCAATGCCCATGGAATTGGATAATCTTCGGCAACGGGACAATTATGCACGACAATTCTGTGGAGAGGATCAGAGAGATCGTGCTAGAGAGCAACCAAGACGAGAAGTGATACCACGAGGTGACGGTGTCGGAGGTGGAGTTCGTAACTATGTACCTCGAGGACTTCCGAGGGATGGTGGTATTAGTGAAGGCATTCGAAATCAAGAGATTCAAGGAGAGACACGGCGTTGTTATAACTGTGAGAGAATTGGACACATAGCTGCTTATTGTCGCACCCGATTCCCTCGAGGAAATAGAGCTACTTATCGAAGACCTCTGAATCATCTGAATGATAGAGCAGAGGAAGGTGGAGAGGAAGAAGAGATGCAGTACAACAATCCAGTTTTGGAAAACGAAGAGCACCAGTAGATTTACCTCGTCGTCGTACTGGTTCAACAAAGAGAAGAAAAGGCGAGAATGGAGGACAAAAGAAGGAGTTAAATGGATTGACACGAAGGACTACGCAACTAATCGTTACTGATGGAGTGCTAGAAGGCATTAAGGTGAGAGTGTTGATTGATCCTGGCGCAACTGAGAACTTTCTGTCGCGTTCAGTTGCTATGAGATTGGATTTGGCTTTGGAAAAGGATGACAAGGAAGAAGTAGAGTTGCCAAACGGGCACACTGAGATGATTGAGTCTCTCCCACGGAGTGTAGCGCTCACTATAGGGTAATATTCAGAAAAGATTGAATGGCGAGTTATTCGACTAGCTCGTTACGATGTCATTTTGGGTATGCCTTGGATGGAGCAATACAATCCGGAGGTGGATTGGAGAAAGAAGATTGTGAAGAGTAAGGGATGGATAGT
Organism: Asterella californica; assembly: GCA_036924285.1. NCBI lineage: Eukaryota > Viridiplantae > Streptophyta > Marchantiopsida > Marchantiales > Aytoniaceae > Asterella > Asterella californica. Next base: position 21,611,145 of record JAYKYS010000008.1, read on the forward strand.
TTTTGGAGACAGAGTAAGATCTCGATCTAGAAACATACCTCTGTATGTGATAGAACAGACCGCTATACATAGTGGTGATGTATGTTTCTTGGGGTTAATAAGAGAAGCTTATAGTTCCAACTATGGTGGCGATATTCCAGATAGTTTCAAAATGATTGTAGAAGAATTCAAAGATGTTTTCCCAAATGATTTACCTTCCGGATTACCACCAAGAAGGCGAGTGGATCACAAGATTGAGGTACTTCCAGGTAGTGCACCTCCTTGTAAAGCACCATATCGATTGGCACCGCACGAGTTGGAGGAGTGCAAAGCTCAAGTGGAGGAACTGTTACACAAAGGATTCATCCAACCTAGTGTATCTCCTTATGGAGCTCCGGTCTTGTTCGTGAAGAAGAAGGACGGGAGTATGCGTATGTGCATAGACTATCGAGCTCTCACTCTTCAGACTGTGAAGAATAAGTATCCATTACCTCGAATGGATGACTTGTTTGATCAACTACGAGGAGCAAAGTACTTCACCAAATTGGATTTACGAAGCGGTTATAATCAGATCCAGATTGCTGAGCCAGATGTACAAAAGACTGCTTTTCGTACAAGGTACGGTCACTTTGAGTACTTAGTGATGCCTTTTGGTCTCACTAATGCACCCGCTACATTTATGGGTCTAATGAATGACATCTTTCGACCATACTTGGATAGATCTGTCATTGTATTCCTAGATGATATTCTTGTCTATAGTAAGACGTTGCAAGAGCATAAGATGCACTTACAGGAGATTTTACAAGTACTTAGACAAAACCAGCTATATGCCAAGATCTCTAAATGTGAGTTTGGCAAGAGTGATGTAGATTACCTAGGACATCGTGTGAGTGGAGCAGGAATCCAAGTCATGAGCGATAAGATTGAAGCAATCCAAAAGTGGAGTGCTCCAGAAGATCAAACCCAGTTAAAGAGTTTTCTAGGACTTACGGGGTTCTATCGTAGATTTGTCAAAAACTTTGCACAAGTTGCACAGGACTTGACAAACCTATTAGGTCAAGGACAAAAATGGAGATGGGGTACATCGCATGAGCTTGCCTTCCAAACCTTGAAGGACGCTCTGTTACAAGCACCAATTCTTAAGTGGTATGATCCTACAAAACCCATTAAGTTGGCCACAGATGCATCAGGTACAGCAATAGGAGCAGTGTTACAACAAGCATGGGCAGATGGCTGGCATCCTGTAGCTTTTTTTTCCCGTAAGTTGCTTCTTGCAGAACGCAACTATCATACCATAGAAAGAGAGGAGTTAGCTATTGTGTTGGCTACCAAGCATTGGAAGCACTACTTGGGAGATAAGGAGTTTGTGATAGAAACAGACCACAAACCATTGGTTTACTTGTAGACGCAGAAGGACCTCTCCAAACGTCAAATTCGATGGGCGGAATGGCGACAACGCTTCAACATGCAGATTCTATACGTGGAAGGGAAAAAGCAACTTGCTGATGCGTTAACTCGAATGCCTCGAGTTAATCACATGTCGACAGAAGTGAAGATCCATTCCGATTGGTGACAACAATTGATGGAAGCTACCAGAACGGATGAGGAGATCGTGGCAGCAACTAAGCACACCAAGCTTACCAAGATGCATGGGTTAGCATTCAAGGACGGCAAAGTTTGGATTCCCAACAATCCAGAGCTTCGTACGACTATCTTGACAGAATGTCATGATTCAGCGATTGCCGGTCATGTCGGAATAGAGAAGACTTTGGAGGCGGTGCAGCGCATTTACTATTGGCAAAAAATGCACGATGATGTGATGAGATACATCAAAAGTTGTCTTGCTTGTCAACAGAACAAGGCAACCAATCAAACACCGGCAGGCTTACTCCAACCATTACCTATTCCTACTAACCGATGGGAACATGTGAGTATGGATTTAGTGTGTGAACTACCTCCAACTAGTACGGGATTTGACTCTATTGTAGTTTTTGTTGATAAGTTGAGTAAAATGATTCATATTCGTCCAACCAAGAAGACTGTTACTGCACCAGAGCTAGCTCAAATCTACTTAGACGCTGTTTTTGCTCAACATGGTCTTTCTAGAGTCTTAATTACTGATAGGGGATCACATTTTACAAGCATGTTTTGGAAAACCTTGTTTGGGTTATTCAAAACTAAGCTTGCTATGTCCACAGCCTACCATCCTCAGAGTGATGGACAAACAGAACTGGCTAATCGGACGATAGAAGATATGTTACGAGCTTTTACGATTGAAGAGCAAGCGAGGTGGGATGAACTCCTACCTTTAGTAGAGTTCTCCTACAATAACTCTGTGAACGCATCGATAAAAGCTACACCGTTCTACTTGATGTACGGCGCACATCCGCTCACTCCTTCTAGTTTTACTAGATTTGGATCAAGACAGGAGTCAAGAACCAAAGTTGCTGCCGTCAACGAATTTGTGCAGAAGATCCATGCAGGTGTTCACCAAGCCAAGGAGAAGATTCAAACTGCTCAAAATCGTCAGAAGCAATATGCAGATGCTCATCGTCGTCATGTGGAGTTTGACATTGGGGAGAAAGTGTGGTTATCTACCACTAACTTGTCGTTAGTAGGTGTTCACAAATTTAACCCTAGATACATCGGTCCATTCACCATCTTACGACGAGTTGGAGCTGTGGCGTACAAATTACAACTTCCGGTTCATATGCGCATGCATCCGGTGTTTCATGTTTCTTTATTGAGGAAATATGTTCCACGTTCTCCTCGTTTCACCAATCCTCACATAGCACCACCATTGCCAGAAATAGTGGATGATCAGGAGGAATACGAGGTAGAAAGCATACTGAACAAACGTCTTCGTGGTACTCGATATCCCAAGATAGAATTCTTGGTAAAATGGAAAGGATATCCATTATATGAGGCTACTTGGGAACCACTAGGAAATTTGACTAATGCTGGCTTGTTAGTTCAAGCTTATGAGCATTCCATCGTCAACGAGGACGTTGCAACTTAAATGGAGGGAGGTTTGTAACCATGCATAGTTAACTATACTCATAGTTAGAACTATGTGTAGAGTTGACTATAGCGAGACCATGGTATGTGGGATCGGATAAGATATGTGTAGAGTTGACTATAGTGGGACCATGGTATGTGGGACCGGATAAGAATGTGGTGGTGTTGATATTTGATTGGTAGTTGATTGTGTGGGTTGCATGGAAGCCATGTCATCAATCCATGTGAGGATTGATGAGTGGGTAGTATGGATTGGGGTGTGCACTTCTCTAACTATATAAAGAAGGAGAATGGTCCTTGAAAGACATTCCACCTTGAGTTGAGTTGAGAGTTCCTCCGTCTATTCATGAGTGTTCTTGAGGATCGAGATTAGAGTTTCTGTAGTGTTACACGGAAGTAACCCATGGCTTCTCGGCCAAATATTTGATGTGATCTCTGTCACTCTTCCGAGCACACTCGGGGTCAGTGTACTGTAACGACCTATGTTACACATAGGAAGTTTGTCTATTAGTAAGGTATTTAGTTATAACTAAGTGTTGAGAATGTTTATTTGCTGCCAAAGTATTTTAAGGAGGTATCAAGTTAGTCATGACTAGCTAAAAGTTAGTTATGGTTAAACTTAGCTGTACTTTTGGCAGAATTCAGATATTTCCTAAAGAGTGAGCACTACTATCTTGTCATCTTGTCTAAAAGGTAGAAAGGAGGTCGAAGTATCCCTTATCTCCTTTTTGACTTGATATGAGTGGTTGGATTAAAGTTGTGGACTTTGTGGGCATTAAAAACAAGAAGAGATTCCACATGTTTCCTTTTTAGTGGGTCCTAGTGTAGAGTGGGGTGGAAATTCAAGATTCCTTGAGAATATTCTAGAATCCTTCTAGAAGTTGTTGACTTTGAAGGAATAAGCCCATGTGAAAAGATAAGAAGCCCATGTGATTAATGCTTTTACCTTAAGTAATATCTTAGTAAAACCCGGTAAAAGTAGTTACGGCTGAGTTACCGGAGGATACCAAAGTAAAAACCTAGAATGTATAAATAGAGGAGTAGAGAAGAGCTCCTCATCCTTGTTTTCACATTGTCGTAATGACAACTTGAATAATATAGAGAGTGTGGAATATTTTTAGCATGTGAGAACTTGAGAGACGTCGTTAGAATGGAGGATTTTAGTTGATGTGTTTAAGGAGATTTTTAGTTGATAAGTTTGTGGGTGTATGAATGAGTGAACTTAGCATTTTTCCCTTCAAGATTCATGGTGTGCTTCCATCAAAGCCATCAGAGGTGACCCCTGAGTGAGAGACAAGCCCGACATTTGCAAATTCATCGGTGGCGATCGTGGAGGTTGAGAGATGGAGAGGGTAGTTGATCGATGAGATCGTGGAGGGTTTACATTTTTGGTTCCGTTGCCGGGACCTCACTTGAAGGGATCATTGAAAATATTTAGAGTTCAGTTCTATATTAGACAAAAAGAGATTATGAGAAAACACATGGAGAGAACGTTGGGAGGAGAGAGAACTAACGCGATGTTAGCAACATTAGAACATGTGTCCCGTAGTGATATATGACGCGTTCGAAGTCATTCTTTACATCTTGTTCACTTAGAAAGGGTTTGAGGAGAGGGTGCAACAAGAGTTGTAGAGAAAGGAGGAGAGGAAAGTTATTAGAGGAGAGAAATTTATGAGTTTAGAAATTCTGCTCTCTGGAAAATTTGTACAGTCGCTGTCAACTTTTCTGTGAATTTTATTTTCCTGAGAAACTTACCAGTAATTTAGAGTGGCTGATAAGCTATATAGGACAAAAGAAATCATAGGAAAAGGTGATCTAGAGAAGGAGCAATGAATTTTCAAAGTTGAGGGGTTTATTCGCGAGAGTTGAGGAATTCTGTTCTCTGGAAAAAGTTTACAGTCAGTGTCAGATTTTCCGTGAATTTTATTTTCCTGAGAAACTTTCCAGTGTTTTAGAGTGGCTGATAAGCTATCCAAGACAAAAGAAATCATGAGAAGATGAGGTCTGAAGAGGGAGAAAGAATTTCTCAAAGTGGAGGGGGTTGACAACCATGAGTGAAGTGAAAATATACAAATTTCAGTTCTCTGAAAATTTGTACAGTCATCACCATCTCTTCTGATTAGGGAAATTTCTGTTGAAACTTCATGATTTAGTAGCTTAGAGGTTGAGTTACTGGAGATCACAAAAATCTTGGAGAGATCTCTTACCAACTAAGAGATATACGTTTCGGCATACAAGGAGGTCTTGAAGATACTTCATGGGGAATCCAGTTCTAGTGCCGAGGTGGAAGATGAGACGTTTAGGAGTTCGAACAAAGACGGAGAAGCCCAAGTTAAGTATAGATGAGTTACGAACACGCATCTATAGCACTTGAGGTGCCCTCTTTACCTTATACCAAGAAGCTTCCGCGACCATTGGCACAGATTTGAAGAAAGCCGAGTTTAAAGCATCATTCACTGTGGAGGCCACGAATGCTCCTGGTGAAGTAGAGTTGGATCCTTACAAGAGTGAGTTCAAGATGTCTGTTGGGATTAGTACAAACGATGGTGAGGAGGATCATATCTTCGATAGTTAATTTTAGATTAGATTTTATTTCGTGTATAGCATGTATAATACACGATTTCCAATATAAAGCTCGGAAGAGTTAAGAAAGTGATGTAGAATTATTTTTCTCTATGATATTTTGTCCACTTAATAGTTGAGAAGGTGCAACATGAGTGGAAATTCAAAAGATTGGAAAGTTAGACTTAGAAACCTTCCTCAAGGTTTAGATGTCATAGTAAGTGTCGGAGAAAGTTCGAGAGAGATTATCGTCGAGTTTGAAAACCCTAGTACTAAACCTCAAGTAGAATCTCCGAGGAGAAGAGTAGAAACCGACTTGTGGTGTTATTTATGTAGAGGGTTGGGACACAAAGTAGTGAATTGTCCAACTAGAATCAGAACCGAGAGAGCTAAACGGAAGCGGGAGTTTACTGATTTAAGTCTTCGAGTGGGTCCATCGTCACCAGCGCAAATTCATCTTCTATGCGAAGATCCTTGTCCAAGTTGTGGAGTGGGTGATCTATCAAGAGGACACAAGTGCGTCGATGTGGCCGCCCTACTTACGTCAGTAGTCGAGAAGTTGGACGAGACTCAAAGAGCTGAGACGGAGAAGTTGTCGACTTCAAAAGAGGACTCGGCTGAGTTGTGATGGAGATCGTCATTCGGATGGTGGAGAAGACGGTGATGCGACTCAGGCTCATGATTACCTTGGGAGAAGAGATGGCACAAGAGGTGTTGTTACAACCATTTTCTTTCATTTTACCTATGGTAGATTATTCGCGAATGGAATTGGTGATGTTCGTACTCTTTTAGCGAGTAGTTATTGCACAAAAATTAGAAGGGTAGAAAGAATAGTTACAAGATGGGGAAGTTACCAGTGTTTCATGGGAAGGACAATGAAGATGTAGAACCATTTGTACGAGACTTCAAAAGGGGTTGCATCGGAAACAACGTGAGAAGGAAGGAAGAATGAGTGTTGTTATTGCCAGAGTTTGGAGAAGATTTTGCTCTTACGTGGTATGAAGACCGAGTGAAGAGCCAGACACCTGGTGCAGTTGAGGACACATGGGAGACGTTGAGTAATGCACTCATCGAAGAATTTCTTCCAGAAGAGAGTTATGAGAAGCTCATGGTGGAGCTTACTCATTTGAAGCAACAGGACGACGAGAAAGTTCGGTAATATGCCGAAAGGGTGAATAAGTTGGAGCAACGGTTTCGGACGATCCTACGGAAGAGTGGAGACAATGTGGAGTTAACGATGACGGGGATTAGAGTAGTGTTGACCAAGAACTTGGTGGGAGGGTTGAGGCCTTCAATTCGAACCCAAGTGAGGTACGAGAAGCCAGCAACCAAAGCGGAGGCCATCAAGATTGCGACAAATATGGAAGAGAGTTTGGATGAAGAAGATATCATCCAACCTCATCATGCTGCTCTGGTGTCAACTTCGACTCTTGGTGTAGCCACAACGATCGCACCTGCACCATCACAATTGGTGATTGCTTCAACGTCAGCTCCTACTCCAACGGTGGTGCCAAGACCGTTTGTCCAACAACGATGTCTATTGCCACCTCTGATTTTCATGCCGAGCTGAAGAGCATCACCGATACTCTTGCAGATCTCAAGATAAACGTGGTGCAGTTACGAGAATGGAGGAACAAAGGTGGAGGAGGAGGTCAAAGAGGTTACGACAACAATCCCAACCGAGGAAATCAAGGTAACTTTGGAGACAACCAAGGTAACTTTGGAGGAATCACTTATTGGACGTGTGGAGGTTCTCATTTCTAGCGAAATTGTCTTAACAACGGAGCAAGAGGTGCCGAAGCTATCAGAATGAATGTGGGTGGAGGAAATCCATCACAAGGACAAGACAAGGGGGTGGCTACTATCGATGTCGTGCGAGATCCCATCTACGAGAAAGGAGAGTTCAAACTCTTCTCATGCACCGGTGGAGCTTTTAGCTCAAGAAAGGGAAAGAACTCGATTTTTTGATGAACCGGTTTTCATTGAGGAGTCAGCAAGTAGAAGTACTCGTTCGAGTAATGTTTCGAGTACACCAAGGGAGCCAAGAAGGAAGCTGGGGATGGCGGATTTCACCATTTCATCTTCCCAAGCGGGATATGATGTGGTTGAAGATGTGGGTGCTCAGAAAGCCAGCATCACTGTTGGACAACTTATCGCACTTAATCCCAGCTTACGAAGGGAACTCAGAGGAGGATTGAGTTCTAAGAGAAGCAAGAAGAAGAAACCCAAGAGCAAGACATCAAAGTCAGTGGGAGTTGGTGTGGTGGATGTGCATGCTTCAGAGGTATGCACTAGGGCTTCAAAGATTGAAGTCCGGTTGAATGCTCACTACGTCTCTGACGTATTGGTGGACGGAGGGTCGGCTGTAAACGCCATATCGGAGAGGTTGATGAAGAAGTTGGGGATGGAACCAACTCGTTCGGCTAGCATTGTCGTGGGGATGGCTAACAAGCAATGGGTAAGACCTCTTGGTGTGTTAGAGAAGGTGGTCGTGTTTGTGATGGGAGTTCAAACATTGATGTCCTTTCAAGTGTTAAAGGACTCTAGCTATGATTTGCTCCTAGGTAGGCCTTGGTTGAGAGCTGTGCGCACCACTGATAGGTGACACAAGGGATACTTACGGATTGGGCCTAAAGATCATAGAGTGATAGTACCTCTCTCGGGTGTTGGAGTGTGACTTCTGACTCTGATAGACCCACTAGTGACTACTGGGAATCTGATATGGAGGATGATCAGAGTGTCTCAGAAGTAGATACTAGAGATTCTTACGATCAAGAATCCTCGTCTGAGGACGAAAGATTTGGTCGAGATGAATCATTACATCAGCTTAGTGCTATTGACTTGTTGCCTCGACCAGCAGTGGAGAAAGATCTTGACAAAGAAGAGTTGAGTGAGGCAGAGATTGTGAGAAGACTCTCTACCCTGAAGTTTGGTATCAATGTCACTCAAGAGGAGAAAAGTAGATTCCTAGATATATTTCGAAAATATATCCATGTGTTTGCTTTCAGCTACAAGGATTTGAAGGAGGTGACTCTCGAGATTCATCGAATCAAATTGGAGGAGAACGCAAGATCAGTTCGACAAAAGCAGAGAAGGGTCAATCCTACAACAGCAATGATGGTCAAGGAGGAGATAGACAAGTTGAGGGAGGCGAGTTTCATCTACGAGGTGGAGAACTCAGAATGAGTTTCACTCATTGTGATTGTCAAGAAGAAGAATGGTAAGCTGCGAGTGTGCATAGACTATAAGAAGCTGAATGCAGTTACCAAGAAGGATTATTATCCTCTACCATTTATAGATGAGATTTTGGAGGAAGTTGCTGGTCATGAGTGGTACAGCTTTGGTGATGGTTATAGTGGATACAACCAGATCAAGATAGCACAGGAGTACCAGCAGTTGACTACTTTCACTACTCCTTGGAGAACATTTGCATTTCGAGTGATGCATTCGGACTGTGTAATGCTCCGGCCACGTTTCAGAGGTTCATGAACAAAGTGTTCGAACCATTCATAGGAAAGTTTGTTCGTGATTTCATTGATGATTTCTGTGTGTACGGAAGAAAGGAGGACCACTTTGATCATGTGATCAAAGTTCTGCAGTGGTTGGAGCAAGCTAACGCTTCTCTGAATCCAGAAAAGTGCATCTTTGGCTGCGAAGAAAGTCTGCTGTTAGGACACATCATTTCCAAGAAAGGGATTGCGGTAGATCCTGAGAAGGTGAAGAAGATTGTGGATCTTCCATTTCCAATCAACTTGACAAAGTTGATACAGTTTCTTGGCATGGTTGGATATTATCGTAGGTTTGTCTTTCCTTCTCAAACAAAGCAATAGCTTTGACTATGTACATGAAGAAAGGAGTTGAGTTTGACTTGATAGTGCATGATCAGAAGGCAAAGGAAGCATTTGAGGAGCTGAAAAAGACATTGGTGACAGCTTCTATACTTGCTAAACCTGAGTGGAGTAAAGCATTTATTCTGTATACGGATACCTCCAATGTAGCTATCGGGTGTACATTAAGTCTGTTAGATGAAGATGGGCATGATCATCCTATAGCTTATGCTAGTAGGCAGATGGTGCAAGCGGAGAAGAATTACTCCGTGACTGAACGAGAAGGATTAGCGATGATCTTTGGATTGAAGAAATTCCAACATTACTTGCTAGGAGGGAAATTTTTCATAGTCACATATCACAAGGCTTTAAAGTATATCTTTAATAAGCCTAATGCCGAAGGTCGTATTGTCCGTTGGAAGATCCTTCTAACAGAATACGATTACGTGATCGAAGATAGACCAGGGAAAAAGCATGCGAATGCTGATCTTTTGTCGAGGGTTTATGATGATGAGGGAGAAGAACCGTTTGATGATTCATTTCCAGACGAACATCTGATGACTATCACAAGCATTGAGGAGATACCGGACGAGTACAAGAAAATCTGGAGTTTTCTTGCAGATGGCTCTTTTCCAGAAGGTATGCATACTCGAGAACGTAACGCGTTGATCAAGAGATGCAAACCTTACACCATGGTGGAGGGAATTCTGTTTCATCAAGGAGCATATGACCAAAGAGAGCAGTTGGTCAGAAGGAGACATTCAAGCTAATGCACGAGTTTCACGACGGAACTGTTTGCGAAGGTCACTTTGCTGGTAAGATAACAGCCTTCAAGATTTTGGATGCGGGTTACCACTGGAGAGGGATTTTCAAAGAGTGTTTAGACTATTGCAAAACTTGCGACGTATGTCAAGCATTTGCTCTGAAGTCTACTAGAACACCTCCGTTAAGATCAATTCTCGTGTTAGGACCATTTGAGAAGTGAGGTATTGACTTTGTAGGTCCTCTTAATAAGACACCTCGAGGCAATAGATACATTGTAGTCGCCACTGACTATTGTACCAAGTGGGTAGAGGCTAGACCTTTGAGAGAGATCAATGAAACAGAAGTCGGTAGATTCCTATGAGAGAGGATCATCACAAGATTTGGATGTCCGTTAGAGTTGGTCTCGGATAGAGGAGGAGAGTTTGTAGGGAGCATGACTACTGCTATGCTACAACACTTTTCTATCAAGCCACGAGTAACGACCTCATACAAACCAAATGCTAATGGTCTTGCGGAGAAGACCAATCTCACACTTTGTATGATGCTCGTCAAGGTGCTGGTGTTGAGACTGCGAAACATACTTGGGATAAGAGGCTACATGTCATCTTATGGGAGTACCGAACGACAACAAAGACTTCTACTGGGTACTCTCCATTTCGACTGGTTTATGGAGTGGAGTCCAAGTTGCTGATCCAATTCGAATTGGATACTTTTCAAACTATTCAACGAAAGTTGAAGAGGTCGAGGGGAGAAGACGTGGTCATATCAAGAAGAGAGCAACTCATGGAGTTGGAAGAGACTCGAGCGGTAGCAATGATCCGGATGGAACGAGCTCAGCCATATCAAAAGAAGAGTTACGACAAACGGTTGGGCAAGAGGGAGGTAAAATCTTTTCAAGTCGGAGATTGAGTAATGTTGTATGATGCTATCATATTCAAGAGGGCTAGGAAGAAGTTTCTTCCTAGATATTTTGGTCCTTTTGTTGTAGATAAGGTGTGGAGCAACTTCACATATGACCTTCAGGAGTTGGGAGGAAGGAGATTCGATCGGGTCAACCATGACAAGTTGAAGCTGTTTCATCGACGAAAGTTCTCTCTTCACTCCGAGGACGGAGCGAAAATTTAGTCCGGGGGTAAAATGTAACGACCTATGTTACACATAGGAAGTTTGTCTATTAGTAAGGTATTTAGTTATAACTAAGTGTTGAGAATGTTTATTTGCTGCCAAAGTACTTTAAGGAGGTATCAAGTAGTCATGACTAGCTAAAAGTTAGTTATGGTTAAACTTAACTGTACTTTTGACAGAATTCAGATATTTCTTAAAGAGTGAGCACTACTATCTTGTCATCTTGTCTAAAAGGTAGAAAGGAGGTGGAAAGTATCCCTTATCTCCTTTTTGACTTGATATGAGTGGTTGGATTAAAGTTGTGGACTTTGTGGGCATTAAAAACAAGAAGAGATTCCACATGTTTCCTTTTTAGTGGGTCCTAGTGTAGAGTGGGGTGGAAATTCGAGATTCCTTGAGAATATTCTAGAATCCTTCTAGAAGTTGTTGACTTTGAAGGAATAAGCCCATGTGAAAAGGTAAGAAGCCCATGTGATTAATGCTTTTACCTTAAGTAATATCTTAGTAAAACCCGGTAAAAGTAGTTACGGCTGAGTTACCGGAGGATACCAAAGTAAAAACCTAGAATATATAAATAGAGGAGTAGAGAAGAGCTCATCATCCTTTTTTTCACATTGTCGTAATGACAACTTGAATAATATAGAGAGTGTAGAATATTTTTAGCATGTGAGAACTTGAGAGACGTCGTTAGAATGGAGGATTTTAGTTGATGTGTTTAAGGAGATTTTTAGTTGATAAGTTTGTGGGTGTATGAATGAGTGAACTTAGCATTTTTCCCTTAAGATTCATGGTGTGCTGCCATCAAAGCCATCAGAGGTGACCCCTGAGTGAGAGACAGGCCCGACATTTGCAGATTCATCGGTGACGATCGTGGAGGTTGAGAGATCGGGGGTTAGTTGATCGATGAGATCGTGAAGGGTTTATAGTACACAAGATCAGCAGTTAATTGGACAGACTGGGAAGAAGACGATGTAAGGGTACCTACACGATCTAAGTGGAGAATCCTGCTACAGGATTGAGACGGTACAACCTCTTTTCTTGCTCAGTTTAACCGTTATACTCCTAAAGATGGTTTTGTATAGATCACGACGTCCTGGCAATCTTCATCATCACAACGACCTCTAAACCCTCTTCCTAGAGCATGTAACAATTGTGGAGAGACAAGACACTGGTGGTCCACATGTCCTCATCCAAGAAGACAGATTGGACAAGTGCCCTTGTGTGGAAATTGTAAAGAAGTAGGACATTTCATAGAAAACTGTCCTCTGACTCATCGACCACGGCAGATGGTCAGATTTGCAAATATCACACCTCATGCAAAAGTAGCATTAACTTCTAAGCTCGACTTAGTAGTGGTACTTCGTATCTCTGTAGAAGAAGAAGATCCTAGAGATTGCACGGATTGTCTCCACATAGAAGAAGACGAATAAGACCCTAAGAAGCACATAAGAAAGGAACTCAACTACAGAAGACGTCTACAGCATAGAAGACGAAGCCACATGAGGAAGCATCACCTTTTATCCTGACGGATGGCACTATTTGGAGCCTTTGCTCAGATTCAGATAGCTGACCTCCAGAATAGATCATGGATGATGCAGTGCTCAAGGTGAGTACAAGAAGCAAAGAGAAGTCAGAATCCCATTGTAAAGGAAGCAAGAAGAAGCAGCATAAGAAGAGATCACCCTCTCCAGAGCGACCTTCCTCTCCTACTTATGACCGAGAAGATCCGAAGTACTTTGCTCCAGAGACGATCATGCAAGAAGAACTGGAGAAGCGACGGAAGATAACCTCCTCCAATCACGGCAGCCCTTGTCCCACAGGAACAGCTTCCAGTCGAGAGAAGATCCAATTTAGGTCTAGGGAGTCTTCCGGATACTCCATAAGTCCTGACATGGGTTGATGTTCCGACTACAACCGGAGGAAGCGTAGTGAAGAGGACTACTTCTGCGTTAAGAAGAGATCTTCCAACCCGATGGCGTGAAGGATGTCCAGGAAAACGCGAGGTTCCTGGCTGTGGAGATGTTGTGTGCTGAAACAGAGACAAGACAGAGAAAAAACAACCACGAAAGCGAATGCTGCGATATATACCACTCCCAAATGTATGTACACTGCCGGTTCTTTCTCCTAAGAGCACAGAATTGAGAACCAGACCAGAGCAGTCTGTAACCTGCTTCAAAAGCCTTTAAAACAAACCCCTAAATCACAACCCTGATCCAAAACCACCGAAGCGTAGCTCAAAGCAAGAGAAACTTCTCTTTGCTAACAAACAGAGCCACCGCAGTATCACGCGATCCAAACTCAAGTCCAAATCACATCCATGTATAAGCTCTTAGCTAAAGCTAGCTAGCACAAGCTGTATACAACCAACCAGAATTCTAACGAACTCAAAAGAGCCAAACCCGTAGCAAAGAAACCGAAAAAGGCCTATCTGTGGACTTCCTCTTTTCGCTGAACGGACTTCAGATGTCAATAGGGTCTCCTCCGCTGACTCCGTTAACCCAAGAAACCTTCAGATCCGACTCCCAACAGCTGAGATATCACCGATTTTTGGTCGCAGGTGACCGAATCTCCAAAAACTCCTCCCTGCGGCTTAAAACCGCTCACACCGCACAAACGGATCGTCCAAACTGATATCCGTCTTCGCTGGCAGATAGATCTAGCTACCCTGAACCCAACGAGACTCCAAACAAGTCATTTGGAGTTCCCCTTGCAAAACCACTCGAGAAATTTGGTCGTAGGTTGCAAAAAACTGACGTAAATCAGCTCCCTGCGGCTCAAACTTGCTCACCACACTCAAACCAACAATCCAATTCACACACGGTCTTCTCCTATGAGTAGATGAAGACTCCCTGATCGCGTAGGCACCAAGAACGAAGAGCTTGGCTCACCGATCGCGAAGAACAACCCAACCTCAGGTCGCAGGTGAACGAAAATCTGATGTAAGCGCTTCCCTGCGAGCCAATTTCACTCACAACTCCCAAACCGCCCGATGAAAACTGGTATCGTCTTCAATTTCCTGTAGAACTCGGTGTTCTGATCCCGTTGGATCCCAGGACAGCAAGTTTGGACTCCGGAACGGTCCGAACGGTCCAACTCTCATTCACAGGTAACTGAAAATCCCAAATCTGCTTCCTGCGTCTCAATTTCACTCAGTATGCACTCTCCGATCCGTCTCTTCCCAAACCGTTTAAACCAGTGCGTAGCCTGCTCAGATCTGAACCCAACGACGTCTTGCGCGCTTGCATTGGACCTCCAAATCTCCTGAACCGTCCATTAACAAGTCGTAGGCGCAAGCTAGCCCCTAAGCTGCCCCCTTGTTACAGTCTGTACGTACGAAGTTCAACCCTCAATAATAAGAAGCAGGCCCCTTGCGTCTTTGATATAACGCCTGAAGCCCTAAATACCCAGGCAGCAAGTAACTAGGGGCCTAGCTTGATTTTACCTTTTGTCGAATCGCATAACTTCTTCTCTGGATGTCCAAACGAAATAAACAAGATGCCCATGGAAAGCTGACAACGAGCTCTATCCATCTATGCGATAAAAGTAAAGATCCGAAGTTGCGCCAAAAGCTCGTAAGCTGGGGCCTAGCTTGTTTTCTCCATCTTTCGAGCCCTGTAACTTCTTCACTATGCGTCCAAACGAAGTAGACAAAGTGCCTATGGAATGCTGACAAGGAGCTCTATCCACTGGTGCGATAAAAACGAAGATCCGAAGTGGTGCCAAAAACTCGTAAGCTAGGGCCTAGCTTATTTTCTCCATCTTTCGAGTCGTGTAACTTCTCCACTAGGCGCCCAAACGAAGTAGACAAGATGCCTATGGAAAGCAGACAAGGAGCTCTACCCATCTATGCGATGAAAATGGAGATCTGAGATTGTGCAAAAACCCGTAAGCTGGGGCCTAGCTTGTCTTCTCATGAGTGTCTTTGGAGCGACAGGCATCGAAGTTTGTATTTCAGATAGGAGCCGGTCCACGACACGACACCGGAAGACATTGAGAGTAGCGTCTTCTCGGACATCAAAGGAGAAGACCATGGTCTCTGAAAGACAGAGAAAGCCGCATCATATTGATTTGTGGGCATGAACCTGTCTTCTACGAGAAGACGACTGGAGGAGTTCAGCACCTTCTTCAGTTCGGAGATCTAGCTAGTGATGGAGTTGGTCGAGAAGCGCACGATGGTTCAAGGGAAGCCACTGCAGCATGAATTCGGTCTTCGAACGTTGATCCAGCAGGAAGAAGTCCAGAAGTAGAAGCTGGAAGCTCTAGAAGCCAACCTCCGCACCACAAAGAAGATTGCAACAAAGTACAAGGCGGAAGCTTCTACTTCTACCAAGGAGTTGGCACAGTTACGGAAGAGCAACAAGGAGTTGCAGATGCGACTTCAGCAGCAAGAGCAAGAAGTCCTACAGATCAGAGGTAAGCTAACTGATCTCGCAGAGGAGAAGACGACTTGGAGTGCACTACGGGAAGCTGCGGAAGCCCATGCTGTAGAGGAGAAGAAGCAGCGGGAAGAAGCAGAAGCCCGAGCCAAGGAGATCATGGCATAGAGGTGGAAAGCGCTTCAGAAGAAGTTCAACTTCACAGCGGGAAGGAAGCTTCTGACCCTAGCTCGTACATGGGATGATGCTTCCAATGAGATGTTGGTGGACTGCAAGGAGAGCATGTTCCGCTACCTGGATCGGCAGGTCAAGGGTCTGAAGACTCTTTACAGTTTTCCCTCGATTTTCCAACCTGCAGCTACGTCTTCTTGTGCACCAGGGTTAGTAATTGTGGAGGACCTCGACAAAGAGGAGTTTGACCTCGTTGTCCACTTGGTCGTGACAGGATTGGAAGCCGAGAAGAAGAGCGAAGAAGCTCCGGAAGACAAGACGTCATCTGGAAGACAAAAAGAAGAGATGGCTTCCCACGTGTTTAGAGTGGAGGAGGTGACTATCTTCGACCTCTGTGAGATCACCTCAGCTCTCAGTGTCGAGCAGGTGGCATAGAAGAGCTAGAAAGCGCAAGTGGATTCAGCTTCCCAAGGACCTCTTATGGCTTCTAAAGCCATATCAGAAGCTCACATGATGAGCATTGAGGAGGATGTCACCTCAGTCGCTCCAAAGGTACCAGCAGGACCACCCACGATGCTAGAAGTCAAATTAGGAGGTCAGGCAGGTGAGGATCTCATGGAGATCACACCTGAAGACCAGGAATAGATAATAAAGGTAGTTAGCTGTTAATTACCTTGGCTATTTTGTAAGAAATCGGAGTCTGCTATTTTAAGATGGGCAACTCTCTCTTTATTTTTAGGTGTCTAGGTGTGTTTAGACAAGATAAGCAACGGTAGGAGTAGAAAGTACTTTCCAAACTGAGAGGAGGAACCGAAGCCTAGGAGGTGGTGGCCTTTTGATAGTGTCTCATTTTCCTCTAGGCTGTGAGTTGCGATTGAAAGGGATCTCCCTCTTGACTCAAGGCAATTGTATAAAGTCGATGTCAATGTAAGATTTTACACACACATCCACTTATACTACACGCGTAGAGTTGGATTATACATAGAGTAGGTCTGCACCTCCGTTCCCAACAGAGAATTATAAGGATGTAGACAGCAGTAAACATCATAGACAAGGAAAGCATCATTGTGCAGTCTTGCTTCTAAGTTCATGTGTCGAGGAGCAGTGACAGAAAGTGGATGGAGTAAGCTTCCATAAGCCAATGTAATTTCTTCTTGGGGATTGGATTTCAGATTTGATTGTAGAAGCTTTGTCTATGTCTTATGAGGAGTGGGTTTCATTGAATTCATACCCAATTGTGCATGAGAAGTCTTCTTGTTGATTGGCGGTGATTGTTAGAAGCTATGCAGAGTCCCAGCTTGTCTCATCCAATGGAGCACTTTGGATCCTTACACGGACTGTCCTATGGGAGATTGGTCCCTTGAGTTACAATAGTCGGAGCAATGACAAAAGAAGCCGGAAGCCTTCTTTCCACAGCAGAAGACTTCATCTTCGATTGGAAGACAATGTAACTGTAAGCAGATCTTTGATCTTCTTCCCCAATTTACTACAAGCAGGCAAGGCTTGTTAGTCAAGATCCAGACTAGAAGCCTGTCGGAATCTTAATTTCTCTGTTTTCTTTTATTTCCTCTTGTTTTGATTTCCTCTTCTTCCCCCTCTTCTTTCATCTTCCCATCTTTCTATCTTCTTCTATTGGATTTCCGAAGCTTCTCTTGAGTATCAGTGAATGTGAATGTCGTTGTAGTGCTACGGGAAGATCATTTCCGTAGACAGAAGCCAGGGAAGACTACATGGAGAATAACCCCCTGTGATTAATTTAACCTCGTTGGAAATTATAAGAGCAATGTGTGATAGAGAGTAGTAATTTGGCATCTACAAAGTAGAGATAATCTTCTAGAGGTGTCAGAAGCAGAGTTGAACCTCTGGAAGTCGAAAATTGCTTCTGGAAGTCAACGTGGGAAGACTAGAAGCTGTGAACTGGAAGAAATAATCTTCTTCCACGACTTCTCAATGGGTAATTGTGTGGTATTTGAAGTAGTAATTATATGTTAAGGTCCAGAGCACCTTTTGAAGGGTTTGGAAGCCGTGTGATTTTGTGAAGAAGAGATTTCTAAGCAAATTGGAGTGTTTGTGAGTTTGAACAGATCTTAGAACTTAAAGCAACGATACTAGTGTAAAGCTTCTTGAGGAACGAAATCTTTTATGCCACAATGGGCTAAAAGAGAAATCCTGGCACACTACAAAGCTTGATGCGAATCCGGAGTGGACTTGTGAATTGGTGATTCTTTCGGGAAGAGGAAATTGGGATTCAAGCCAGTGCCTCCCAATCTTCTTGTCTTCCCGATCCACATCTTCCTAGAGAGCTAGAAGACCGAAAAGACTAGCAGAATGTGCGAAAAGATGAGAGCGTCCTATGCGGATCTCTTCTGTCTGACCCATCGTAGTCTCTTCCTTCTTCTCTCAATCTTAGATGAGAATTGTGGGGAGTCTTGCTAACAAAATCTAGAGAGAAATGTCAAGAGTTCTATCTTCCATTTACGCAGCAAGCTTCTTCAGATGGTGTATGCAGGGTGAGAAGTCAAAAGATAGAGTTCGAGTGCTCAAACCCTCCGGGGATTGAAGACCAGTGTCTGTTGTGAGGATAGAATTACGCGCAAGAAGCCGAAAAATAAGTGAGATCAGTGATAGGAAGCGTAGATGCAGAAAGTCTTCTGAAGAAGTCATTTATCTAGAAGCTGTCTCATAAGTGTTCTTGGAGGTCACTATCATCGCAAGAGCCCTCAAACTTTTTTTGACCGTTTCCGTAGGTCTCTCTTCTCGGGTAACATTTTATCTTCTGCTAGGAAGTAGGATGAATTGCAAAGTGGATTGTCTCCTTAGGAATCCATGTTATGTCTTGCTTAGTTAGAACTACGAGGATGTAGACGTGATGCTATCAAGAAGTTCCCTTAGAATTCTGGAGGTCAAAAGCGATGTCTTTCGGGAAAACTGAACTCGTCTTATGAGAGTGAACTTTGAACTACAAGAACTCGGTAAGGATTGAGCCCTAGGGTCATAGCAATCATGTGTTGTATAGTGCACCAGAAGCTTCAGTATGACTATCATGCATCCTCGAGGTCTTGTGTTATCCCAAGCGGAGCTGAGCGCAGCCAAACCCGTCATTAAGGAGTCTCGACTTCTTCAATTGGAATTGGAATCTTGCGTACTAGGGTCTATTGGAAAAAGTCTGGTCTACCCTACCTCTCTGAAACCGTGTACCTGCCAAGACAAGAGTGACTAGAGGAAGATCGGCATTATAAAACATGGAGTGATGGAGGAGAGCATTTCATCGATCAGAACTAAACATAGAAGAAATGGTTGGAAGGTAGAAGCTTACCGAGAGTTGAAAAAGCGACTTCTGAGGACACTCTATCTTCACCTTTTTCTTAAGGGGAAAGCTCAGAAGGTCAGGTACTTAGGAGATCAAGTTGTGGAATTCTTAGAAGTCGTATGGTCGAGAGAAGTTGTCAATTGAGATGTCTTTTTTCATGCATATGGGCATACGGAGCTAGCTTATTAAGGCACCCCAGCAGGTGGACACCTCACCCCTTTCTTCTGCTACTTGTATGTGTCATGTAGTGTCTCAAGATTTCTCTTTTAGCCCATTGTAGCATAAAAGATTTTGTTCCCCAAGAAGATTTACACTACTATCGCTGCTCTAAGTTATAAGATCTATCCAAACTCACAAACACTCGGGACTTGCTTAGAAATCCTGTCTTCTCACAAAACCACACGGCTTCCAGATCCTTCAGAAGGTGCTCTAGGCCTTAACATACAACTACTATCTAAAATACCACACAATTACCCACTGAGAAGTCCGGGAAGACGATTACTTCTTCCAGGTCACGACTTCTAGTCTTTCCACGTCTGCTTTTAGAAGGAATTCTCGGCTTCTAGGGGTTCGACTTTACTTCTAACACCTCCAGAAGATTATCTCTACTTCGTAGATGTCAAATTACTACTCCCTATCACACATTGCTCTTACAATTTCCAACGGGGTTAAATTAATCACAGGGGGTATGCACTCTGTAGGCTTCCCAGGCTTCTGTCTCCGAAAATGATTTTCCGATAGCACTACAACGACATTTACATTCACTGATACTCAAGAGAAGCTTCGGAGATCCAATAGAAGAAGATAGGAAGATATGAAGATATGAAGATGAGAGAAGAGAGAAAAGAAGAGGAAATCCAAACAAGAGGAAACAAAAAGAAAAGATAGAAATTAAGATTCTGACAGGCTTCTAGTCTGGATCTTGACTAATAAGCCTTCCCTGCTTGTAGTAAATTGGGGAAGAAGACCAAAGATCTGCTTATAGTTACATTGTCCTCCAATCGAAGTTACGTCTTCTGCTGTGGAAAGAAGGCTTCTGGCTTCTTCTGTCGTTACTCCGACTACTATGACTCAAAGGACCAATCTCCCATAGGACAGTCCGTGTGCGGATCCGAAGTGCTCCACTGGATGAGACAAGCTTGGACTCTGCATAGCTTCTAACAATCACCGCCACTCAACAAGAAGGCTTCTCATGCACAATTGGGTATGAATTTGATGAAACCCACTCCCTAGAAGACATAGACAATCAAATCTGAAATCCAATCCCCGAGAAGAAGTTACATTGGCTTTTGGAAGCTTACTCCATCCACTTTCTGTCACTATCCCTTGACACACCAGCTTAGAAGCAAGACTGCACGATGATGTCGTTCTCTGTCTACTACTGTCTACATCCTTTCGATCTCCTTCTGAGAGCAGAGATGCAGACTTGCTCTAAAAACTCTGTGCACGTTGTCGAGTTGAGAGTTTTTCTGGGAAGGGCGGAACCTTCTGGCTGTGATTCAACCGTGAAGGCTGTGTTGTGCCTACTCAGAGTAGCGTTGGGCTTCTGGTTGTGGTGGTTTACTGAAGGGATAGGCTTTTCAGATTACAACAGAGCACTACAAACACTCACACAGGTTTGTAGGAACCTCTAATATACTTAAAACGTAAAGTTCAGGTCTAACTGATAGTAATAAGATCAAGCGGTGAACTTTAACACTCAAGAAGAGAAAAACTATGATGGTTCAGACTCCTAAATTTCTCTTACATGTAAAAGAGGCCCCACTGAGCACACACACGAAGTTTCAGCTTGAGATCAAATTCTGACACCAAGATATGGACAGAAAAGTTCTGATCAAAGATATTGCGGCAGTTTCTGATACTCAGACAGCTATTTCGACCTATAACAGAAAATTGGCTCAATCATTTTCGAAGATTCTTTTAGGATTTGGAGTCTACAGGATGCTGAACACCCCTATGAAATTGGGACTCCTGATTGTACACAGAACTCCAGATCTTGTTCTCTGAAGTTGCTGCTCTAGATTGAGAGCTTTTCAGACCCCCTCTGCTTCAGCGGCTGCCTTGAATTACTCACTCACTCAATTGACTTGAAACTTTTTGGACAGTCATAGCCCTGCTGACAGTGAATGCAACCACGAAGGTTTGAAGCGATTTCCTCAATCCTGATGCAATTGACACTGAAAACCCCAAATCCAACAAAAGTGACGTAGTTTTGGCACAATCCGAACTTCAATTGGGCATAACTCCTTCTTTATTGCTCCAAATCGATCAAGAATTTCATTGACAGTGCTTGGCACGACGAGCTCTATCCTCCTGTGCTCTCAAATTTCACAGTGTCCTCACCAAATGCTCGAACTCTCCTTTAGATCTCTGTTTCTAAATTTAGAGTTTTACAAAAGACAAAAACTGACCAATGGGAGTTCATAGCTCCACTTGGCTGTCCTCTAGTACCCTAATCCACGTGGTAACTTAACTTCACTCATAGGCTACCACGTTAGCTCCCCTAAAATGCCAACGTAAAGCTTAAACTACCTAAAACGATACGCAGCCATGAAAGTAAACTTAAACAAGCTAAAAAGCGTGCATGGGCAACACGTAAGTACAACCCATGAGCTTAAACCCTATCAACATGGTAAATCTAAGTTATGTACATTGAACATCATAGACAAGTAAGAAGTCACTTGCACAAGTGCACAAATGCTTGAACAAGATAACTAGCATACTATCAGTCTACTAGGACTTAAAACGTATAACAAAACGATGTTAATATATGCATGAAGGACTAGGAGTAACATCAAGCTAACTTCTACCGCTACTGACTCCCAAGTGTCGAAGTAGAAACACAACCCATAGCCGTCAATGTGACAGCCTCTAGAATCGACTTCTCTGACGTCCTGACTTCACTAAGAGAGATTAACTCCTAGCAGAGAGGTGAATCATTCACTATGTGAAATGATTCACATCACGACATCCACCCCCTCCAAACCTGCACATCCTCCGGCATGTGCCAATCTCTTCATTCTTCTATTTGTTCTCGATCATCGTCACTCTCCTCCTCCTCAGCCTCTTCAAACACGGGGACGTCTCCGTCTCTTGTTGTCCTTTGCTCTGACATCAGAAAATTGAACAACTCTATTGATCCTCCACTTCTTTGAACTATTTCACACGTTTGCCAACCACAGATAGCTTCAAAGGAGTACTATCCAACTCACGTAAACTATAAGTGACATTCTCATACACATCTAGCACAACATAAGGCCCGAATCATCTTCGAGAGAACTTACGAAGTGTAGAATGCCGATTCTCCAACGTGCTATCATACACCAAAATCCAATCACCAACACGTATCAGCTTCGGTCGTAGTCGGTGAGTCTTGTCAAAACGTTCTTTGTTTTTGACTCGAGCCACCTTTAACTTCTCTTGTGCATCTGCAAGATCCTCTTCCCTTCGCTCCAACTGCCTAATACGTAAAGCAAGGAGTGAAGCACGATCTATACCTTCTTCCCATGGTAGCGTGGCCCACGTAGACAAGTACTCCTCAGCAGGCATGATTGGTTTCTGCCCCAACATAAGCTCAACCAGCATATAGCCAGTCGTGGTACAGTGTGTAGTTCTATGAGCCCACAAAGCAAATAGAAGTAGTCTCGGTCATTCTCTAGGTCTACCATCACATGCTTTCACTAAAGCGTGAACAATAGAAAGGTGCCCTCGTTCACTCTTATCAATGCCCTCTGGATTCATGGCAGTAGTAAGCCGAAGCTTTACACCATAACGAGTAAAGTACTCCTTCACTTCTACGCCTCTCAACTCACCTATATCTGCACGTAATCTCCCAACAGATCCATAACGACAGATGATATCTTCAAGCACGAACCTGCATATGTTCTCTGTAGTCTTCGTCCGTAGTGCTCCTCCCTCCACGTAGTTGGAAAGATCCTCTCGAGCCAACACCAAATAATGCATCTCCCATAGCCCCGATGGCATCATCACAAGATCAAGAACCCAATGAAAATGGATACTAGGCGGATAGGTAGGTACAAGCCCATCTCTGTAACGGATCTTAGAGTAGAATTGGCAGTGCAGACACGACCCAACAAAGTCCACCACGTCTTGATACAAACCCTTTCATCAGTATCGCTCTTTCATCTTCGTGTAAATGGTCCAAACTCCACGGTGTCCAGCCCACAACGTGACATGAAACTCCTTAAGCAGATTCAGCTTCGTCGGTTGATCATCTACCACTCTAGCAAGCATCTCATCTCTTCTCTTCGGACGTTTCTACAGATAACCTTCACGTAGAAGGTAACTGTAAGCCTTCCGCCTGATCTCTTTGAACTCTACATCACTCCATCCTTCTCTTCTGCATAATGAACTCAGATACAATCCAATATCACGGAAATTTTTTGAGTAGAACTCCTAGTTGAAAGGTAGTGGTTCCAAGTCTGAAGTCTGCTAACCAACTTGACACCAAACGTCTTTCTTCTCTTCATTCTTCACCTCTGCAAACATCTCATCCTCATCTGTATAACGAGCTCTAGATAACATATCTGTAACTGGATTGTCCTTTCCTGCTTTATGCTTTAGCTCAGGGTTCAGACTCCGGACATAAGCAATCCATCGTAGCATTGCTATGTCTGGAGTATTGCAGTTTGCTATCATACCCAACAAAGGCAAACAATCTGTTTCTAATATCACACGGGCTCCTATCAAGAACTCTCGATCTACCTTCATAGCAGTAACAGCTCCCCACAACTCACGCTTCACTTGAGGATAGTTACGTTATTTATCTGTTAAGATCCGAGCTCCAAACCTTGCAACAAACCGCACACCTTCTGCATCATTCTTGACCAACTGTCCATCCAATCGTCTTTGGACTCGTATCAACAGTCAGTACCACAGGTCTCTCGCTCTCGTAGTTAAGCCTCCTCAGTACAGGTGGAGAAATGAGAATCTTCTTCAGCTGCTCCATCGTCTCGTGATGTTCTTGCCGCCAAGTAAACCTCTTCCCTTTCCTCAGAAGTGCATACAGAGACTCGGCAATATGTGCATAATGAGGTATACTCACACGGAAGAACACACAAGCTCCTAAGAATCGTCGAACCTCAGTGATGTTGATACAATCAGCTATCCTTGCTATAGCATCTACCTTCTCTGGGTTCAGACGCCTTCCAAAAGTACCACACAGATGACCCACCACCACAATCTTTGACATTTCAAAGCGAGATTTGGTACCTGACAGAGTTAGGTGTACCTCCTCCAAACGTATCAGAATCTTTTCCACAGCAACGAACTTTCTGCATCCATCAGAAGTCACAGCTTCGTCTTTGTCTTCCATCGGACTGTAAACCCTCCACGATCTCATCGATCAACTACCCCCCGATCTCTCAACCTCCACGATCGTCACCGATGAATCTGCAAATGTCGGGCCTGCCTCTCACTCAGGGGTCACCTCTGATGGCTTTGATGGAAGCACACCATGAATCTTGAAGGGAAAAATGCTAAGTTCACTCATTCATACAC
This sequence comes from Asterella californica, assembly GCA_036924285.1. Lineage (NCBI taxonomy): Eukaryota > Viridiplantae > Streptophyta > Marchantiopsida > Marchantiales > Aytoniaceae > Asterella > Asterella californica. The sequence goes on from JAYKYS010000008.1 coordinate 21,635,798, forward strand.
CCACAAACTTATCAACTAAAATCTCCTTAAACTCATCAACTAAAATCTTCCATTCTAACAACGTCTCTCAAGTTCTCACATGCTAAAAATATCCCACACTCTCTATATTACTCAAGTTGTCATTACGACGATGTGAAAACAAGGATGAGGAGCTCTTCTCTACTCCTCTATTTATACATTCTAGGTTTTTACTTTGGTACTCCTCGGTAACTCAGCCGTAACTACTTTTACCAAGTTTTACTAAGATATTACTTAAGGTAAAAGCATTAATCACATGGGCTTCTTACCTTTTCACATGGGCTTATTCCTTCAAAGTCAACAACTTCTAGAAGGATTCTGAAATATTCTCAAAGAATCTCGAATTTCCACCCTCCTCTACACTAGAACCCACTAAAAAAGAAACATGTGGAATCTCTTCTTGTTTTTAATGCCCACAAAGTCCACAACTTTAATCCAACCACTAATATCAAGTCAAAAAGGAGATAAGGGATACTTTCCACCTCCTTTCTATCTTTTAGACAAGATGACAAGATAGTAGTGCTCACTCTTTAGCAAATATCTGAATTCTGTCCAAAGTATAGCTAAGTTTAACCATAACTAACTTTTAGCTAGTCATGACTAACTTGATACCTCCTTAAAGGACTTTGCCAGCAAATAAACATTCTCAACACTTAGTTATAACTAAACACTTTACTAATAGACAAACTTCCTATGTGTAACATAGGTCGTTACATTTTACCCCCGGACTAAATTTTCACTCCGTCCTCGGAGTGAAGAGAGAACTTTCGTCGATGAAACAACTTCAACTTGTCATGGTTGACCCAATCAAATCTTTTTCCTCCCAACTCCTGAAGGTCATATGTGAAGTTGCTCCACACCTTATCTACAACAAAAGGACCAAAATATCTTGGAAGAAACTTCTTCCTAGCCCTCTTGAATCTGATAGCATCATACAACATAACACAATCTCCGACTTGAAAAGGTTTTACCTCCCTCTTGCCCAACCGTTTGTCGTAACTCTTCTTTTGCTACGCCTGAGCTCGTTCCATCCGGATCATTGCTATCGCTCGGGTCTCTTCCAACTCCATGAGTTGCTCTCTTCTTGATCTGACCACGTCTTCTCCCCTCGACCTTTTCAACTTTCGTTGAATAGTTTAAAAAGTATCCAATTCGAATTGGATCGGCAACTTGGACTCCACTCCATAAACCAGTCGAAATGGAGAGTACCCAGTAGAAGTCTTTGTTGTTGTTCGGTACTCCCATAAGATGGCATGTAGTCTCTTATCCCAAGTATGTTTCGCAGTCTCAACACCAGCATCTTTGACGAGCATCATACAAAGTGTAAGATTGGTCTTCTCCGCAAGACCATTAGCATTTGGTTTGTATGAGGTCGTTACTCGTGCCTTGATAGAAAAGTGTTGTAGCATAGCAGTAGTCATGCTCCCTACAAACTCTCCTCCTCTATCCGGGACCAACTCTAACGGACATCCAAATCTGGTGATGATCCTCTCCCATAGGAATCTACCGACTTCTGTTTCATTGGTCTCTCTCAAAGGTCTAGCCTCTACTCACTTGGTACAATAGTCAGTGACGACTACAATGTATCTATTGCCTCGAGGTGTCTTATTAAGAGGACCTACAAAGTCAATATCCTACTTCTCAAATGGCCCTAATACTGAAATTGATATTAAAGGAGGTGTTCTAGTAGACTTTAGAGCAAATGCTTGACATACGTCACAAGTTTTGCAATAGTCTAAACATTCCTTGAAAATACCTCTCCAATGATAACTAGCATCTAAAATCTTGAAGGCTGTTATCTTACCAGCAAAGTGACCTCCGCAAATAGTACCGTCGTGAAACTCGTGCATTAGCTTGAACGCCTCCTTTTGACCAACTGCTCTCCTTAGTAAGCCATCTGCTCCTTGATGAAATAGAATTCCCTCCACCATGGTGTAAGGTTTGCATCTCTTGATCAACGCGTTACGTTCTCGAGTATGCATACCTTCTGGAAAAGAGCCATCTGCAAGAAAACTCCAGATTTCCTTGTACTCGTTCGGTATCTCCTCAATGCTTGTGATGGTCATCAGATGCTCGTCTGGAAACGAATCATCAAATGGTTCTTCTCTCTCATCATCATAAGCCCTCGACAAAAGATCAGCATTCGCATGTTTTTTCCCTGGTCTATCTTCGATCACATATTCTGTTAGAAAGATCTTCCAACGAGCAATACGACCTTCGGCATTAGGTCTTATTAAAGATATACTTTAAAGCCTTGTGATCTGTGACTATGGAAAATTTCCCTCCTAGCAAGTAATGCCGAAATTTCTTCAATCCAAAGATCACCGCTAATCCTTCTCGTTCAGTCACGGAGTAGTTCTTCTCCGCTGGAACCATCTGCCTACTAGCATAAGCTATAGGATGATCATGCCCATCTCCATCTAATTGACTTAATGTACATCCGATTGCTACATTGGAGGCATCCATATACAGAATAAATGCTTTACTCCACTCAGGTTTAGCAAGTATAGGAGCTGTCACCAATGCCTTTTTCAGCTCCTCAAATGCTTCCTTTGCCTTCTGATCATGCACTATCAAGTCAAAATCAACTCCCTTCTTCATGTACATAGTCAAAGCTATTGCTTTGTTTGAGAAGGAAAAGACAAACCTACGATAATATCCAACCATGCCAAGAAACTGTCTCAACTTTGTCAAGTTGATCGGAAATGGAAGATCCACAATCTTCTTCACCTTCTCTAGATCTACCGCAATTCCATTCTTGGAAATGATGTGTCCCAACAGTAGACCTTCTTTGCAGCCAAAGATGCACTTCTCTGGATTTAGAGAAGCGTTGGCTTGCTCCAACCGCTGCAAAACTTTGATCACATGATCAAGTGGTCCTCCTTTCTTCCGTACACACAGAAATCGTCAATGAAATCCCGAACAAACTTCCCTATGAATGGTTCAAACACCTTGTTCATGAACCTTTGAAACGTGGCCGGAGCATTACACAGTCCGAATGGCATCACCTGAAATGCAAATGTTCCCCAAGGAGTAGTGAAAGTAGTCAACTGCTGGTACTCCTGTGCTATCTTGATCTGGTTATACCCACTATAACCATCACCAAAGCTCATGACCAGCAACTTCCTCCAAAATCTCATCTATAAATGGTAGAGGATAATAATCCTTCTTGGTAACTGCATTCAACTTCTTATAGTCTATGCACACTCGCAGCTTACCATTCTTCTTCTTGACAATCACAATAGGTGAAACCCATTCTGAGTTCTCCACCTCATAGATGAAACTCGCCTCCTTCAACTTGTCTATCTCCTCCTTGATCATCATTGCCGTTGTGGGATTGACTCTTCTCTGCTTCTGTCGAACTGGTCTTGCGTTCTCCTCCAATTCGATTTGATGAGTCTCGAGAGTCACCTCCTTCAAATCCTTGTAGCTGAAAGCAAACACATGGATATATTTTCGAAATATATCTAGGAATCTACTTTTCTCCTCTTGAGTGACATTGATACCAAACTTCAAGGTAGAGAGTCTTCTCACAATCTCTGCCTCACTCAACTCTTCTTTGTCAAGATCTTTCTCCACTACTAGTCGAGGCAACAGATCAATAGCACTAAGCTGATGTAATGATTCATCTCGATCAAATCCTTCGTCCTCAGACGAGGATTCTTGATCGTAAGAATCTCCGGTATCTTCTTCTGAGACACTCTGATCATCCTCTGTATCAGATTCCCAGTAGTCATTAGTGGGTCTATCAGAGTCAGAAGTCACAACTCCAACACCTGAGAGAGGAACTATCACTCTATGATCTCTAGGCCCAATCTGTAAGTATCCCTTGTGCCACCTATCAGTGGTGCGCACAGCTCTCAACCAAGGCCTACCTAGGAGCAAATCATAACTAGAGTCATTTAACACTTGAAAGGACATCAATGTTTGAACTCCCATCACAGACACGACCACCTTCTCTAACACACCAAGAGGTCTTACCCGTTGCTTGTTAGCCATCTCCACGACAATGCTAGCCGGGCGAGTTGGTTCCATCCCCAACTTCTTCATCAACCTCTCCGATATGACGTTTACAACTGATCCTCCATCCATCAATACGTCAGAGACGTAGTGACCATTCAACCGGACTTCAATCTTTGAAGCCCTAGTGCATACCTCTGAAGCATGCACATCCACCACACCAACTCCCACAGACTTTGATGTCTTGCTCTTGGGTTTCTTCTTCTTGCTTCTCTTAGAACTCAGTCCTCCTATGAATTCCCTTCGTAAGCTAGGATTAAGTGCAATCAGTTGTCCAACAGTGATGTTGACTTTGTGAGCACCCACATCTTCAACCACATCATATCTCGTTGTCGTGGCGAGAGTCTTTCTTGGGGAGGACGGACCTCCTGATTGTGATCGATCAAAGAAAATGACCAAGAAGGAAAACAGGTTGCTGCAGACGATGAAATCTCAAAACACAGCCTCTTGTGCCCACCAATTGCAAACAAACACTCAAGCACGCACTCAGGTACACAAATATATCTCTCCGGAGTAGAAATGGCTTTATTTCAATGTCAACTGCTTCACTGTTAAGAAAATATCTCTCTCCTCCTCTCCTAAGTCCTTCTCAGCTGAAAATTCCAAGGAATTTGATCTTACGACAACAAAAGCCTTGTCAAAAACAATCTCCTTCAAATAAACCACCTCTGTCCGTTCAATTCTACTGCCTCCAAACCCCAACTGTATATCAGATGAAGCTCCAACCTCCAAACGTTTGTCTGTCTCTCTGTCACGATCTCCTTGTCCACCTTCTCAATTCTGTCCAGAAAATTTTCTCTCTCCCTGTCTCCCCGCTTCTCATGCGCTTCCCTGATCCTAAATCCCTAATTCCCTTCCTTCTGCTTCAACTCCCAGCTCTCAGTCCAAAAATCGTTTGAAAGTCCTTCCGATCTTCAGCCGTCGCAGTATTTAACCTAAAGTTTTAAGGCCCCAGCTTAAGCTGCCCCCCTGTTGTCCTTATAAGTGCAGTCACTTATCAGAAGCAGGGCCCTAGCTTAAGCTGCCTCCCTGCTGTCCTTATGCGTACAGAGCTTTATTTACAAAGTTGACCCCTTTTTAATACAAGTTTCACAGTTGCCTCCACAAACTCTACCCCTTCACTAATAAAGATTCACATAACCTCATTCCCTATCGCAAGCCTACTCGATGATTATTTAACTAATTAGCAAAAGTTTCCTGTGCTCTTGATGCCATCTTGAATATACTACAAGCCATCCAATGTAGGCCGAAGCTCCAACACTTATGAGGCTGCCTCACAGGGCTTACAGCCCCCCCATATGCGCACCAGGTATCTCCCATAGTATATTCAGGATGGCATGCGGAGGCTTAGGCCAAGAAGCCCACGATTAAGGGAGATACCGGTCTCCCGCCCCTAGGTATATAGGACATGGCTGCATACCCAACATAGACTCCCATCCGGGAGGCCAACATGCCAGAATAGGAACCAGAGGCCAAGAGGGATTGATCCTGAGACCACTTCCCTCCTAGGCAGGCGCCCTATCACTGGGATGGCCTTTGGTTCCGTTCTAAAAGCATTTAAAACCTGTACATATGCTTTTACTGTAGAAATTTTTCTGTAAAGTCTTTACTAGCCTTTTCTGTGCTAACTTCTCTATGCAACTTCGTTTTTAATGAATAAGGAGTCAAAACTATAGTATTCATGAACACCTACACACCCACGCTATCAGATTCTGTGATCGAGTCACGAGCCAGAATCGACGGACTTTCCTCTTTCACATATTTCACAGCCTAAAACTCGTACTAACTATTGCTTAAAACACTTTCTGTCAAAACTAGAAGCATGAGGTCGCTCTCCTCGTCGAGCTTCACATTCTGGTGTCTTTCGATTCCTGTAGGGGTGATATTCCAATCCAAGCTAGGGGGCAGCTTGTCAAGCATGGCCCCAGCTTAACTCGTGCCTAGCTTGTTAAGCTGCAGAGCAGCTTCCTTTACTCAGTATAGAAAAAAATCTCTTTGCATTACTTTTCACTATACAGACCTATGTACAATACGACACCGCTTGAGAAGATGAAATGGTGAAATCCGCCATCCCCAGCTTCCTTCTTGGCTCCCTTGGTGTGCTCGAAATATTACTCGAACGAGTACTTCTACTTGCTGACTCCTCCATGAAAACCGGTTCATCAGAAAATCGAGTTCTTTTCCTTTCTTGAGCTAAAAGCTCCACCGGTGCATGAGAAGAGTTTGAACTCTCTCCTTTCTCGTAGATGAGATCTCGTACGACATCGATAGTAGCCACCCCCTTGTCTCGTCCTTGTGATGGATTTCCTCCACCCACATTCATTCTGACAGCTTCGGCACCTCTTGCTCCGTTGTTAGGACAATTTCGCTGGAAATGAAAACCTCCACACGTCCAACAAGTGATTCCTCCAAAGTTACCTTGGTTGCCTCCAAAGTTATCTTGATTTCCTCTGTTAGGATTGTTGTCGTAACCTCTTTGACCTCCTCCTCCACCTTTGTTTCTCCATTCTCGTAACTACACCACATTTATCTTGAGATCCGGAAGAGTGTCGGTGATGCTCTTCAGCTCGGCATGAAAATCAGAGGTGGCAATAGACATCGTTGTTGGGACAAACGATCTTGGCACCACCGTTGGAGTAGGAGCTGACGTTGAAGCAATCACAAATTGTGATGGTGCAGGTGCGATCGTTGTGGCTACACCAGGAATCGAAGTCGACACCAGAGCAACATGATGAGGTTGGATGATATCTCCTTCATCCAAACTCTCTTCCATATTTGTCGCAATCTTGATGGCCTCCGCTTTGGTTGCTGGCTTCTCGTACCTCACTTGGGTTCGAATTGAAGGTCTCAACCTTCCCACCAAGTTCTTGGTCAGCACTGCTCCAATCCCCGCCATCGTTAACTCTACATTGTCTCCACTCTTCCGTAGGACCGTCCGAAACCGTTGCTCCAACTTATCCACCCTTTCGGCATATTGCCGAACTTTCTCGTCGTCCCGTTGCTTCAAATGAGTAAGCTCCACCATGAGCTTCTCATAACTCTCTTCTGGAAGAAATTCTTTGATGAGTGCATTACTCAACGTCTCCTATGTGTCCTCAACTGCACCAGGTGTCTGGCTCTTCACTCGGTCTTCATACCACGTAAGAGCAAAATCTTCTAAAAACTCTGGCAGTAACAACACCCATTCTTCCTTCCTTCTCACGTTGTTTTTGATGCAACCCCTTTTGAAGTCTCGTACAAATGGTTCTACATCTTCATTGTCCTTCTCATGAAACACTGATAACTTCTCCATCTTGTAACTATTCTTTCTACCCTTCTAATTTTTGTGCAATAACTACTCGCTAAAAGAGTACGAACATCACCAATTCCATTCGTGAATAATCTACCATAGATAAAATGAAAGAAAATGGTTGTAACAACACCTCTTGTGCCATCTCTTCTCCCAAGGTAATCATGAGCCTGAGTCGCATCACCGTCTTCTCCACCATCCGAATGACGATCTCCATCACAACTAAGCCGAGTCCTCTTTTGAAGTCGACAACTTCTCCGTCTCAGCTCTTTGAGTCTCGTCCAACTTCTCGACTACTGACGTAAGTACGACGGCCACATCGACGCACTTGTGTCCTCTTGATAGATCACCCACTCCACAACTTGGACAAGGATCTTCGCCTAGAAGATGAATTGACGCTGGTGACGATGGACCCACTCGAAGACTTAAATCAATAAACTCCCGCTTCCCTTTAGCTCTCTCGGTTCTGATTCTAGTTGGACAATTCGCTACTTTGTGTCCCAACCCTCTACAGAAATAACACCACAAGTCGGTTTCTACTCTTCTCCTCGGAGATTCTACTTGAGGTTTAGTACTAGGGTTTTCAAACTCGACGATAATCTCTCTCGAACTTTCTCCGACACTTACTATGACATCTAAACCTTGAGGAAGATTTCTAAGTCTAACTTCCCAATCTTTTGAATTTCCACTCATGTTGCACCTTCTCAACCATTAAGTGGACAAAGTATCATAGAGCAAAATAATTCTACATCACTTTCTTAACTCTTCCGAGCTTTATACTGAAAATCGTGTATTATACATGCTATACACAAATTAAAATCCAATCTAAAATGAAGAGTTCATGATAATATCCTCATGACCATCATCTGTACTGATCTTAGCAGACATCTTAAAGTCACTTTTGTAAGGATCACACTCTACTTCGCCAGGAGCATTCGTGGCCTCCACAGTGAATGATACTTTGAACTCAATTTTCTTCACATCTGCGCCGATGCTCGCAGAAGCTTCTTTATATAAAGCAAAAATGACACCCCAACTGCAATAGATGCTTGATCGCAACGCCTCTATACTTAACGTTGGCCTTTCCGTCTCCGTTCTAACTCCCAAACGTCTCTTCTTCAACCTTGGCACTCGAACTGGATTCCCCATGACGTATCGTCAAGACCTCCTTGTATGTCGAACCGTATATCTCTTAATCGGTAAGAGATCTCTCCAAGATTTTTGTGATCTCCAATAGCTCAACCTCCAAGCTACTAACTAATGAAGTTTCAATAGAAAATTCCTTAATCAAAAGAGATGGTGCTGACTGTATAAATTTTCAGAGAACTGAAATTTGTATATTTTCACTTTTCTCATGACTTTCAACCCCTCAACTTTGAAAATTCATGGCTCTCTCTCCATACCACCTTTTCTCTTGATTTCTGTTGTCTTAGATAGCTTATCAGCCAATCTAAAACACTGGAAAGTTTCTCAAGAAAATAAAATTCACAAAAAATTTGACAATGACTGTAAACTTTTTCCAGAGAACAGAATTCTTCAACTCTCACGAATAGACCCCCTCAACTTTGAAAATTCATTGCTCCTTCTCTAGACCATCTTTTCCTATGATTTCTTTTGTAGTAGATAGGTTATTAGCCAATCTAAAACACTGGAAAGTTTCTCAGGAAAATAAAATTCACAGAAAAGTTGACAGCGACTGTACAAATTTTCCAGAGAGCAGAATTTCTAAACTCACAAATTTCTCTCCTCTAATAATTTTTCTCCTCCTTTCTCTACAACTCTTGTTGCACCCTCTTTCAACTCTCCCCTTTCTAAGTGGACAAGATGTAAAAAATGACTTCGAACGCGTCATATATCACTACGAGATACACGAAAGGTTCTAATGTTGCTAACATCGCGTTAGTTCTCTCTCCTCTCAACGTTCTCTCCATGTGTTCTCTCATAATCTCTTTTTGTCTAATATAGAACTGAACTCTAAACGTTTTCAATGATCCCTTCAAGTGAGGTCCCGGCAACGGAACCAAAAATGTAAACCCTCCACGATCTCATCGATCAACTACCCCCCGATCTCTCAACCTCCACGATCGCCACCGATTAATCTGCAAATGTCGGGCCTGTCTCTCACTCAGGGGTCACCTCTGATGGCTTTGATGGAAGCACACCATGAATCTTGAAGGGAAAAATGCTAAGTTCACTCATTCATACACCCACAAACTTATCAACTAAAAATCTCCTTAAACTCATCAACTAAAATCCTCCATTCTAACGACGTCTCTCAAGTTCTCACATGCTAAAAATATCCCACATTCTCTATATATCTCAAGTTGTCATTACTACGATGTGAAAACAAGGATGAGGAGCTCTTCTCTACTCCTCTATTTATACATTCTAAGTTTTTACTTTGGTACCCCCGGTAACTCAGCCGTAACTACTTTTACCGAGTTTTACTAAGATATTACTTAGGGTAAAATTGTACAGCAGCCTTTGGCTCTTGTTCCTAGACCTGTTGTCCCAGCCGCAGTTCCTTTGATGCCAGTTGTGTCAGTTCCTGCACAAAGGGCACCTGTTCAGAGACCTGCGGAGAACGATGGTCAACAGAACCAGATTGAAGATCTGATTCAGCAGATGCGAGAGTGAAGGTGGAGCTAGCTGGCTTGCAGAGGGAGCAGCCATCGGCGTCTGCTGCTGCACGTTTAGGAGGTGCTCCTGTTCGTAGATGTATATGGTGTGATAGTCTTGATCATTTTGAGGAGATTGTCAAGGGCTCACAACTGCTTTGCGAGATGATGTGGTTCGCTATCAAAACGGTAAGCTGCACCTTTCTTCTATTGGAGAGCCGTTGAGCACGCAGTTTGGACGAGGAGGCATGAGGAGTCTACCTCAGATTGCTGCGACTGCAACAGCAACTGCGTTGATGGCACCGTTGGTAAATTCTGATGTATATGCTGGGCATATTGAAGTCTTTTCTAGTCCTACATTAATAGATAGGATTGCTGAGAAGAGTGTGGCTCTAGTTCCTTCTGAGATACTGAAGAGAGGAGCCGAGTCTATTCGTAGGGTCACAGGATGGAGAGATCCTATAGACGCTGCTTCTATCAGAGCATTCTTGGATGTAGATAGACACGTTCATTCGCAAGATGCTTCTGTGGAGGAAAAGAGACGACGAGAGGCCTCTAAACTTGATATTGGAGTTCCTGAGGAGACTGGAGATAGATGAAGGGTCACAAGGAGGCGAGCAGCTCCTCCAAAGGACATCCCTTCTACTTCTCAAGCTCCTCCACCTGCACCAGGTTCGATGGAGGACGTACAGAGATCCCAGCAAGAGCCAACGGTAGCTGGAAGGAGGTTTACTGCCCAAGAGAAGGGGAAGGGACCGACCTACAAACGGACGTCCTCCCACAGCCACTCTTCCCCTCCTCTGCCTCGTCAGTATAGCCACAGCATCCTTGACTCTCCCCCAATCAGCGGTAACACCTCCCTCAACAGATCGATCGACGAACATAAAAAATAACCGATCTGCCATAGCATCATCGGTAGCTTGCAGGAAAAGCTCTATTCTCTTAGCATCTAAGGTTATTATCTCTAGAGTTGAAAGTTGTCGGTATCTCCGATCAAACTCTCTCAGCAACTCATTCAAGCTCATCATATGACCAGGTTGCTCCTTAACCCAGTCCAGAAACGTCCTCTTAGTAACTCTCTCTGAATCTTCTTCAGAAAACTCCTCTCGAAGAGATCGCTCAAAACTCATCCAGATTCCAAGATTTCTTCTATGTACATCCTTAACTTGGTCCCGCAACTCAGGAATGACAGCTAACTCAAAACTTGCTATCATCTCAGCATCAGTAATCCTAACCAGCTCCAGCTCTCCTCTATACTCACGTAGATATCTAGAAATATCTCTACCTTCAAACCTTCCACATCTGTTCACAATAGCTTGCAAAGCCTTGGTGGACTTTAACTCACCCCCTCCAACGATCAGATGTTGTTGGACCAGGGCTGCAAGCGTCTTCAAGATCTCAGCCGTGTCCGTGCAGATGTCGTTGTAGAAGACGCATGTGCAGTTGACAGTGCAGCAGTAGACGTTGATGCTCCAGTCCCAGAGGTAGCAGCAGTAGCTCCGCTCTTGCGATCCATCTCTTCTCCTTGTAGCAAACTCAACCTTCTCAATCAATCCCCCTAAGAGCTCTCAGTGGAAGCACCAGATGTCGAGTTGAGAGTTTTTCTGGGAAGGGCGGAACCTTCTGGCTGTGATTTAACCGTGAAGGCTGTGTTGTGCCTACTCAGAGAAGCATTGGGCTTCTGGTTGTGGTGGTTTATTGAAGAGATAGGCTTTTCAGATTACAACAGAGCACTACAAACACTCACACAGGTCTGTAGGAACCTCTAATATACTTAGAAAGCAAACTTCAGGTCTAACTGATAGTAATAAGATCAGGCGGTGAACTTTAACACTCAAGAAGAGAAAAAATATGATGCTTCATACTCCTAAAGTTCTCTTACATGTAAAAGAGGCCTCACTGAGCACACACACGAAGTTTCAGCTTGAGATCAAATTCTGACACCAAGATATGGACAGAAAAATTCTGATAAAAAATATTGCGACAGTTTCTGGTGCTCAGACAGCTATTTCTACCTAAAAATAGGCTTAATTATTTTCGACGATTCTTACAGGATTTGGAGTCTACAGGATGCTGAACACCCCTGTGAAGTTGGGACTCCTGATTGTACACAGAACTCCAGATCTCCTTCTCTGAAGTTGCTGCTCTAGATTGAGAGCTTTTCAGACCTCCTCTGCTTCAGCGGCTGCCTTGAATTACTCACTCACTCAATTGACTTGAAACTTTTTGGACAGTCGTAGCCCTACTGACAGTGAAAGCAACCACTAAGGTTTGAAGCGATTTCCTCAATCCTGCTGCAATTGACACTGAAAACCTCAAATCCAACAAAAGTGACGCAGTTTTGACACAATCCGAACTTCAATTGGGCATAACTCCTTCTTTATTGCTCCAAATCGATAAAGAATTTCACTGACATTGCTTGGCACGACGAGCTCTATCCTCCTGTGCTCTCAGATTTTGCAATGTCCTCACCAAATGCTCGAACTCTCCTTTAGACCTCTGTTTCTAAATTTAAAGTTTTACAAAAGACAAAAACTGACCAATGGGAGTTCATAGCTCCACTTGGTTGTTCTCTAGTACTCTAATCCACGTGGTAACTTAACTTCAATCATAGGCTACCATGTTAGCTCCCCTAAAATGCCAACGTAAAGCTTAAACTACCTAAAACGACACGCAGCCCTGAAAGTAAACTTAAACAAGCTAAAAAGCGTGCATGGATAACACGTAAGTACAACCCATGAGCTTAAACCCTATCAACATGATAAATCTAAGTTATGTACATTGAACATCATAGACAAGTAAGAAGTCACTTGCACAAGCGCACAAATGCTTGAACAAGATAACTAGCATACTATCAGTCTACTAGGACTTAAAACGTATAACACAACGGTGTTAATATATGCATGAAGGACTAGGAGTAACATCAAGCTAACTTCTACCGCTATTGACTCCTAAGTGTCGGAGTAGAAGCGTAACCTGTAACCGTCAATGTCCACAGCCTCCAGAATTGACTTCTCTGACGTCTTAACTTCACTCATGTCTGTAGGTGTGTGCCCACATGTGTGTAAAATCGGACATTAGCATCGACTTTATACAATTACCTTGAGTCGTAAGAGGGAGATCTCTTCCAATCGCAACTTACATCCTAGGAAAAATGAGACGTTATCCGAAGGTCACCACCTCCCAATCTTCGATTTCCTCCCAGTTTGGAAACTACTTTCCTATTCCTATCGTTGCTTATCCTGTCACATGGACAATCATCTAAAAATAAAAAAGAGTTGCCAATCTTAAAATACCAGACTCTAATTCCTACAAAATAGCCAAGGTAATTAACAGCTAACTATCTCTACTACCTGCTCCTGGTCGTCAGGTGTGATCTCTAAGGGATCCTCACCTACCTGACCTCCTAATTCGGCTTCTGGCACCGTGGGTGGTCTTGCTGGTACCTCTGGTGCGGCTGAGGTGGCATCCTCCTCAGTACTCATCGTGTGTGTTTCTGTCATGGCCTTAGAAGCCAGAAGAGGTCACTGGCTAATTCTCCACCAATGCCTTGAAACGTTTGAAACACTCAAATGTTTCCTCCTTCCATTTGAAGAAAAATCAGTAATCATCCATAAACGTAAGCAATCATTTTGTTCTACACGGAAGGTTTAGTCATCCCACTGAGATGAGAATGGATGAGCTCTAGTTTTGTGGTCGTTCTATGCTTATGATAGACTCACATAGTCTTTGTTCGTCGGAGTTATCAAGATCAAATTCTGTCAGCATCTCCTTGCTTTTTAGAAGCTTCAGATTCTGAAATCCCAGAAGACCAAATCTACGGTGCTATAGGATTTGATTATTCTCTTTGAGAATATCAGCAGAATTGGGAACTTATGTCTGACACTGGATTCTAAAAAGATCCCCACCAGTCTGCTTATCAACTCCGATGAAACTATCACCTTTCAAGATCTTACACTCTCCATCAGTGAACAACATTTGACAACCCTTACGCATCAAGGTACCTAAAGAGATTAGGTTTCTTGAAAGATAAGGAATGAAAAGGACTGAGGTGAGTTTCATCCTCTTCTCGTCACTTCCAAGCAACAACATCTTGAGGTTTATGTTTTCAACCCCAACTGCCATCAGAGTGTGACTGTCACCCAAATGATAACTTACGTTCTCAATCGGCTGGTATACTTCGAGGATGTCTCTACAGCCAGTATCGTGAAGCACCGGAATCCCGTAGTCAGTCCGCAAAAAAGTCCAATTTGTGTGAAGTGACAGCGAGAAGCTCCTGCTCTTCGTCTTTTCCCGGTTCCTTTCCTTTCTCAAACTTCTTTACTTTGACAACTGAAAGATTATCAAAGCTTTTGTCTTTCTTTGCATTCTTTCTCTCTTGAGCAATCCGTTTATAACACTCATCCTCCTCGTGACCAGACTTTTTGCAGAATGTGCAAAGCTTAACATTCTTGCTCCTCTTATCACTAACAATACTCGTGAGTATGTTCGGAGCCCCTCTTCCTCTTTGACTTTGAGAACTTCTTGACAGATTTCTCTGACTAAAGCAATGCTTCTTCATTCGATGAGTCTTGCTGCTTATTAGATTTATCTTCTTGCACGATCTGTGCAATGACATAATCTGGAGAAAGACCACCCTTGAGTTGTAAACCAGTGACAAAGTGCTTCCAAGATCGTAGAAGACTGTTGAGTAACATAGCCACCAATTGGCTATCCTCAAACCTAGCACCTTTCCCTTAGAGCTTTAACCTTGGACTTCACTTTCGTTAGGTAGTCCGGAACATCAGAACCTTCCTTCAATCTGGGACTGAGGAGTTCTGGTTGCATGTAGAGTTGACCTGCATAACTTGCTTCCAAGATGATCCCATAACTTGTTGAAGACCAGCTATGCTTGTAGCTGGTTGCGCAGGTATACCGCCACTCGTGCTCGATGGAGCATAAACATTACGACCTGAACTTGACGGGACAATGTTGCCCCGGAGGACAGTTGCATACGACATAGCTAGAAACCAAATAAAGAAAACATTCACATTCACTGTGTTACAAACACGTTGCTGTATGAGAAGAATATACTAAGTGCCCTTCTGTATCCTTTACTGAAGCAGCCAACATGGCTCTCGATCACATGAAAACTCTCTACACTGATCTGTTAAAAGAAACGATCAGTTATATACGTGAGAACTAAGCAGTACACTCAGCTTATCATGAACTAGTTGTGACGCAGTCACTCCTTAGATGAAGTTGAAGAGTTTCTTGATGGTACGAGGAATTAACAGCTGTAAATCAACAGATGCGTTCACACCGCTACCTGCACTAGTTCCAAACTTTACTCCACCAAAAATAAAGCTGAAGCTGTGAACTATGTGGAGTTTACTTAATATCTCACCGTCTCGTCTGTACTCACGCCTTACTCGAAGTAGGTCAATTCGGCGAATCATGCTAGACCATTTTACAGTAGATCTAAAGCCTTTCTCTGCTCTTGTACATTTGATCTGATGTTGTCTGTTCAATGAGAAAAACCCGTATTAACTTTGTAACAGTTTTTAAAATTGATCTCTGGAACAGTGTGAAGGTTGACAGTTGCTTAAGGAAGCTGCAAACATCAGTCCGAAACCTGGAGTTCATGAATTACGGAGCCCTACTGTCTATAGTTCCTTTTTATCGTTCAATTGTGCTGTATACTCTGTTGGATAATTAATCGTGCTTTCGCGCTGATTTCAGTTTTAGGCAGAGCAGAGAATCATAACAGAGCATTCGATTCGATATGAAAGTGTGCGAAAATAATTCCTCCGCGAAATGGATTGTTACTACGGTATGTCAGAGTGCGCCTCACGACTCTGCAAACATGTATAACATCCAGAATCGGTTGGTTTGTTTTCTCCACACGGTAGGTCTTGATTGTTTCTTCCTGAAAACGTGATTGCAATTGGTAAAGTTAACTGTCGATCGCTTTCAGGATAATGGATTTCGATTCGAACAAAAAGGACGAGTATGTATCTGTGGCAGTCTCACGTGATCCGCAAACCCGAATCATACATATTCGGAAGTGAAGCTTCACTATCTAATGCTCGGTGGAGGATAAGCTGCTGTCGTTGATGTCTGTGTATCATAGCTGTTCTCTTGCTGGCTCTGCTCATGGCGCTCGCAGTCTTGTTGAAACCCAGAGATCCACCCCGGAAAGTGTAAAACATCGTTCTCCAAGGCGTTAATATAGCTCTAGACCTTATCTGCAAATTTAAAGTTGAAATGGGGATCCAAGATGGATTTCGTAATATGTCTTTGCAGTAGCAGAAACTCAGTAGCGCTTGACTTCTTTCCAGTGACTGTTAAAATTCTACAGGGCATTAAACATGAGACTGGCCACGAACTTTCGAAATATGAGTTGGTTGGCTCGTTGGAGTTCTCTCCAACTTTTAACCGTTACATTCACTTATTGAATTGACGGGGCCTCTAAAAGTCTATTATAGCCCACGAATGATACACTGGTCCGTGTAAACTCCGACTGGAAACTCCGAATTATCTGAGACCGGTACCGCTACAGACTGAGAATGAATGCCACTGTTTTCACATCTGGTTGATGCTCATTCTTACGACAGAGTCGAATCCATGGTGTACTTCGGTCATGGCCTGCTGTAATGTAGAAAGAACACTTCACTCTCGAACTCTTACGAGGAAATTGCACTCAATAATGTACTGTTACTACTTTACTTCATAACGTGAAGAACAACGTACATAATCACTGGCCTTGAATAGCTATTATCCTCTGAACAGATTTAGCATCCAAGTTCAGATGAGCAAAGAATAGATTACCGATGTTCTGTTGTGAAAATATATATCAAAACGTGTGAAATCAGTTGCCAACTTCTAGCTATCAAATGGTAGTACACTAGAGCTTGTTGGCTACCCCCATACGCCTGTAGCCCGGGCGCCGTGGGGTCGAGTCCTCCTGGCCGGGAGACTCATGCTGTGCAAGGGCAGCAGCATACGGCTTCGGAAAGCCCCACAGCGAAAAGAGGCCTAAAAAAAGACCAAACAACAAAGAAAAGATTTTGGTAGTACACTAGAAGCCATTATACAGACACTTACCTCAGCTCGACAGCTGTCAGGTATATCTCACTTGTCACCACGGTTGAAGAGGTACCTGTTCGAGGTCACCTAACGAACATAAGGTATCGAATTTCTTCAAAAGGAGCCACGCGACATAATGGATGAGTGCTACATAGTGTGCTCGAAGAACCCCATGTACATGTCAGGAGCAAGGATCACGTGACAACCAGAAAACGTGTCTAATGTACAAATTCAGAACCCGAGGAGTATCGAGCTGGCCCCACTTACTCGTTCGGATTATTCGTTTATGGAGAATGAGTAGGAATTAAAGTGGACTAAGATGACAAAATACGTCCAAATCGTTAATTAGTTTTTTATTTACCCGAGAACAAGGATCATTACAAGAAACGTAATGCTCTAGCGCTGCAAGAGCATTAGGTTTCTGGACCGGAGTTTCGGAGTGTTTTGTACGTCAAGATGGAGCTCGCGTCCGAACGGCTGCACTTGCTGGCCTTGTGCTTGCTCAGCATGTTGGTTCTGGCTTCTGCATATAATGAGGCAGAGCAACATGGTTCACGTCCGAGGTGTGAACCCGTTTCTCGCTTCGCAACTTGCGCTAAGTTTGTGAAGAAGAGCTATAATAGCCACTATGGCTATACGCCGAAGCCCAACCACTGGTCCGGTTGTTGCAAGTACATTCGGAGAGAGTAGCACGACTGCCTGTGTAAGGCGGCTGCTCAATACAAGCACGGAGGTTTTAGGGTCGATATCAAAAAGGCTTTGGCGCTCCCGAAGATCTGTGGCAAGAAGCTTCCATACGGGCAGCAGTACAAAATGAAGTGCGGAGGTATGCATGATTTTTTCTTATACCCTCGAGATCGATTTGAAGGTGTACTAAACTGACCACAAATGAGAAGCTCGTAAATGTTCTTCCGGTTTTAAGTTTGTACCATTAAGAGATTTCTAAGTACTTAATATCCATCACTCTTTTCGTTGTCACGTCAGTTTAACACCTCGGTTACGTTGATCGAGTGCGTAGTGATTAGTCTCGATAGGATCGTTGGTGCCGTTACGGTGGGTTCTTGAGTTAGCCCCACTAGGGGTATACTTCTCAGATAGAACTTGTAGGTTTTACTTTTTCAAGTTGAGCTTTCAAGCTCTTAGCTATGGTAGATAGTCTTGATGCGCGCAATCTGGATCTCTGATGCACAGAGTGGATTTGGACTTTAATGATTTTTTAGTGCTGGTTGACATGGTAGAGTGAGTATGTATCATTTATTACTCGAAGAACTGAATTCATGAGGTCTGATTGAGAGCTTTCAGGTCACGGATTTGTGTCGATGATATTTTTGAAGTGGACAAATCGTTGATATCTTCGATTTGCGTGTGCGTGCGCAGAGTGGTTCTTTTTGATCATGTGGTTGATTATTGTGTGGATTAGTAGTGTTTGGATATGTTCTTGGTCGAATTTGTGGTGAAGTTTACTTGAAGCACTACTGAAATTTCTCGTGATAGATTTTGAGGTCAATTAGAGATCGGTAGAAGTGCATCGACGGACGTTGGATAGGTGTGGCTCAGCTATTTCCGTTGGCGAGGAGCGCAGTAGGTGGGCGCTGAGAAGATGATTTCAAAGCACCAAAAATCACCTGATTTGGTGAAAGATCGAAGGAGTTACAAGAGAAAGAAAATCACTGGTGATCAAAATCTGACATAAACCCGCATGCGAGTGCACATTTGGCAGATTTCTATCATTTGGAGTGGTGCATAGTTGTTATTTTGGGTGGCCCGAGTTTCTACTCTACTCTAAGCGGAGGGTGAACGAGAGTGTTTTGGTGTTAAGAGACGTTTAGAGACTTCGAGGCTTCGAGGAGCAGAGGTGCGTAAGTGCGGAGACGTGAGAGCTGAGTGCGAGAGTGCCGAGACGGAGGCTGAGGTGGAGCCCGAGCCCGAGCCAGCAAGCCAGCTTGCTGACGTGCGTGAGCTAAGCCTAATTTCAGTGGTGTGAGAGTGAGTAAAACCAGATCATCCATCCCAACACTATTCTTAGCTTTGGCTTTACCACTAGACCAATACCTCTTAGTGTCTTCTAGAGATGAATGCAAGTATTTATGGACTTGGTTAAGGTAGTAATTAGGTCTTTTTGCACGTTCATAGAAGAGTGGTAGGATGATCCCATAGTACTAGGGGAAGTTGTCGTTGTGGTAGTGTTTGTCTATATCATAAGGACACGTATGGAGGGTGAGCTAGTAGAGTTATCACTTTGGAGCTACTAGAGGTGTGGACATCTAGATATGACCTTAAGTACATGTTATGACAGTCGGTGATCATATATTGTGCATGTGATCATCAAAGAGGAGGCGTCAGTCTAAGTGAGGTTGGTTTTATCTTTTGTGCATGTTTGAGTGTGGAGGGTAATCATTTGGACTTCTTGTGGTTGGAACTTCTCCATATTCTGCTTCCTGTTTGTGCGCCTCGTTAGCTTGTGTTGGCGTTTGATTTTCGGACTGAGTTCACTCCAATGTGCTGTGATAAGCAGCTACAGTAAGCAGTGGGTTCACACGGAGTGGTGTGAGATATCAGTCAGTAGCATCGGTCTCATCGACGGAAGACACCGATGACAAGGACGCGGTTGGAGATACTCATAGTACCGTCGCACCGTTGTTGTGGGATATGGAGGAGATCTATAGACCACGAAGGGACTTCGATGATACTCGGATACGGTGGGTACCATTGAGCTAGATGACTTCATCCATGAGTTTGACAATTGTGCGATCTACAGCAGATGCGGAACCCACAGCTGTTCACACCTTTCATGACGTGGAAAGGTTTATTCCAACACTTGGAAGGACCGCATATGGACGATTACCATGAGTTCAGAGGAGACAACAACGTGAAGATTAAGTTGTGGAGATAACATTGGTCTCTCAACTATGTTTTATCACTACATGCGCAGTCTCGGGAGGCGTAGCATTTGCGAGTCCGGATGTGAATAGCAGTGGTACATCCACAATGACGGAGTATCTACTATCAGCGGTGCGTCCACTATCAGTGGAGCAGGTGGTAGTATGAGCGGGGTTTAACCTTATGGTTCAGTTCTTCCAGTGTTTGAGGAAGAACTATCATGGTGTGGAGATCGACAAGTTGAAGAGTCTACAGGAGTCCCAACAGAAGACTGGAAAGAGCCTACGCGAGACATTTACTCGCATGAGACGGTTGAACAGCATTACTCAAGGGGTGAAGCACAAGCAGTCTAGATCTTATATGGATACTAGATCGAGAGTTGCACAAGAGAGTTAGAGATGCAACTCTCCTTAGAAACACCGCTCCGATGTTGGCGGTTGTCTTTGGTTTGGCTGAGCGGATTGAGCTCAACATGGTAGAGGAGAGGGTGGTGACTGCTGGGTTCAACAAGGAGGTACCACATGGAGCTACCATCTTTTCTCAATGATCACAAGTTACGCAACAGCGTGGTGGTGGTGGTGGTAGAGATCATGCTGAACATGATCCCAAGGAGGTGTTGGAGGACCTAGTGGACAGAAGCCCATGCCGTCTTTCTCTAGTCAGTAGCAAACGGGTCCTTGCTAGACGTGTGATGATCTTCATCAACAGAAGGACTGCCCCTAGAGAAAAGATGATTATGAGACGATTAGAGACATCTCAAGCGATGCCTAGGCAATGTGAGCATTACGGACGATCAAATCACAGTAGTGATCGATGTTCTGATCTCCATCCCAAACTACGGCAAGAGAAGGCTGATCGTGGACGAGACGGAGGAGCTCAAGGAGACTGTGGTGGTCGAGCTGGAGGTAGAGGTCCAACATCCGAGAGATGTTCACCTAGAGACATCGTCCGTTACGCTGTCAGATGCAGGTATGGTTGCTCGGATTGAGCAGTTGGAGCAGAAGATAGCTAGTATGGTTATGGCTCAGCAGAGATCTTGTTCGGCAATAGAGGCTTTCACATCTTATGGAGGAGAAGGAGTTGACTTCGACTTCATGACTAGTGTGACGTAGATTGAGACATCTACAGCAGTGACTCGAGGTGCAGTACGTGCCTCTGAACCACGAGATGCATCAGTGGAATTGGATCTACAACGTGGGGAGGCTGATAGACAGACCATGCTTCCTCAGTCATTCATGTTCTCGGAGGTGTTGAGGACCACGTCTATGGTTCTTAAACGGCCTACCGATGATAAGTGTAGTTGGAGACATCGACATTCAAGAGTGGGGATGATGCGAGTCAACCCTCAGCCGGAGCCCAGCCGTTGATGTTGAGAAAGGTGGTTTGGGTTTGAGGAAGTCCGAGGTGGAGAAATGTCCATTCCAGCTACAGATATCTCTAAAGGGATCAGCAGGTACAGCTCTACACATGACATGCGAGGTGCTGACGATGAGAGTTCGACCAGATCATCCCACCTATGGCTCTATAGTGAAGGTCAAGACCATTGTTACGGCCGTGGAGTCTTAAGACGTATTGGTTGGAGGTGTTGTGTTATACTCTATGAGGTTCGTGATCAACTGTTGGACAGAGACAACATCTTATAGACCAGGTTGGCAGTCCGGTGAGGGATGAGTGAGCCGCTTATCAGTGCGGTTCAGTGCTAGAGTCGAGACAACGGAGCCTACACAGACGATGACACCTGTTGCAGAGTTCAGTTCGGTCATCACTTGATCGGACGAGTTGTTAGAGGACAATGTTCATACGGAGGATACTCCGATCTTACGACTACGATAGTATCATCTATCTTGGATGTTCCACTCTGGAGTTTGAGTGGAGAATTGCAGCAGTATGTTGATCGGTTGGTGCAGCAGGCTTGGAGTGAAATCTTTGTATCACCAATAGAGGAACAAAATGTTGTTCCTGCTATTGATCTTGTGACTTTATCACTGTTGGATACGACTTGTATGACACTATCCAGAGAAAGGTGTGTGTGTTGGAGCTGTTTGGCTCCAACACACACACCTTTCTCTGGATCAGCACAAGTTAGGCTGCAGTATTGCAAGCAGGCATATGAGTACAACAATACTTGTATGTGGAGAGAGATGAGATTGCGAAACGCATCTCATTACGTCATGTGGCACGCTTGGTGTCGAGATATTTTGAGTTGTTGTCCATATCAGCCGTCAGAGGATATTAGCAAGCATTATCATCGGATATTTCGTTGCTGGGGGCGCAAGATCTTATGATTGTTGACACCATTCACTTGGTGATAGCCAGGTGGCCATGTCAAGGTCACACGCGTGCTGGAGAGGTCAAGGTTTATATGACCCGCTATCTAGTATGGTTTGAGAAATGTTGCGGATCTTATGACATCTTCAGATGAATCAAATGGAGTCTCTAGCGTACATCTTGAAGAACATTCTTTTGTTGGATGATACTCCTACACAGATGATGACAAGTGTGTACCATGTGCGGTCTTGGATTGGATCGGCAGTGTTGGTGGATGCAGCGAGAGTGAGATCTCGTGTACATCATCCACGGTTGTGATGGACGAACTTGTTACCTAGAGAGATACTTAAGCACACACACGATGGAGTGAGACGACCAGCGCATCTCACAGTTGATGACATCTTGGATGTAGATCGACTATCTCAAGTAGTGAGAGTCGTCGAACCTAGTGAGACGTCTCATGACAGTGTTATCCATTTTGGTGAGCTTTCTAGCGTCACATGCTGATGGAGGACCTGGGGTTGTGTGGGGTGCTCAGTTACGGTAGTTGGTGGAGCTCAATGCTGATGAGAGAGAGCGAGCGATGGATTTTTCTACAGATACGACGACAGTAGCTTCAGTGTCGGAAGCTTCACGTCATCAGATGTTGGGTCAAGCAATGGACTTGAATTGCTTGACGTGGATTGTTAGCCTTGGATGGACTGAACAACGTCGGATGCGATCGACATGTTTTACTGCTCGGACACTTCTGAGCTTTTTGCCTACCGAGTTGGTGGAGACAAAGGTTGAGAGTGAGGCGTGTAGTGTTCGTCATCCTTAGACATCATGGAATGCAATAAGAGAGAGTGTGGAGCTTGCAGCTAGGACTGGCAAAATTTGATGACACTAGAAGAAGATCACGAGAAATCTTTGGAGTTAACTAAGGTCATACAAGAGAAGCGAAAAGAAAAATACGATAAGAAGCTGAAGAAGGTGGATGTGAACGACGTAGATTTAATTTTGCTATATGATAGTCTGCATGCTAAATTCCCAGGGAAGTTACAGTTACGATGGATGGGACCATACAAAGTTTCAGAGCGTTACAATAATGGGTCAGTCCAACTTGAAGACTTAGAAAGAAATCTTTTTGCTACTCGAGTGAATGGAGGAAGAATCAAGCTATATTACTGCTGATGTGTTCACGGGGTCGCTCACATATAGGGGGAGAAGTATGTAGAGCTCACTTTTTCAATTTTTGATTGAATATGCTTGAAATGTAGAAGTTTGTAGAAGAAACAGTGAAGTTAGAAGACGAACAGTTTAGTTTTATTGAATAAAGTTGTTTGTGAAGATGAGAGTCTTCTTAAGAAGCGTCTTCGGAAGAAGAGACTTCGAAAGAAGACCTTCGCAGGAAGATCTCTGTAGAATAGAAGATGAAGAGAAGGAAGACTTCTTAAGAATGGATTTCTTAAGAGTAGTCTCTTCAAGAGTAGTAAGTAGAATTCGTAGAGGAGTACTACGAAGTAAGAGTAGGTTAGGGCAGACTACCTTACCGAAGAGAAACAAGAACCGCAAGAGGCAAAGACGAAGATAGTATGCGCACTCTCTTGTCAGGCCTCTAGCGATGAATGAGAAGCGACTTCGGCACGTGTGAGACGTTTGAACCAACTATATATTCAGAGAATCGGTTCATTATTCAAAATCTGTTTTGAGAGTGCGGTGATTCTTAGAGTCGGAGAGAGTGTTCTGAAGAAGAGAGAAGTTCAGACGAAGTCTATTGCGTTAGAGCGAATTTCACGATCTTCGTAGAGTACGATGGCAGTAACGGCGAAGTTGCCAAGGCTCAAAGCCTTTGAGTCGAACCAGGAAGAACTTCGGAACCTTCAGCCGAAGTTGAAAGAGCTAGGGCTAACCTTCTTGACATGTGGAGGACGGACGCGAGTGTCAAGGAAGTTCATCAGCCAGATTCAGATGTCCGAAGACCATACGTCCGAAGATAGATAACGAGACCAGGAAACTAGAAGTTGGAAGATTGGACGAAGGTCTTGTTGGACGAAGCTGGACTGATCTTCAACCATTCGGTGATGAAGCCTCATGCGATTGAGGACCAAGACTATGAAAAACTCTTCGCTCATCCCATTCATCCGACGAATAGATACAAGCTGATCGACTAAAAGGACCCGATGAAGAGAGAGATAGCCAAAGCTGTGATGTTGATTCTGAGTCCGAGGAGAACGACGTACTTGTCGACTTGGAAGGTCTGCTTCTTCGAGAACTTGTTTGCAAAGAGAAAGATGCATTGGACAAAGATCTTCCAAGACGAAGTGCAGCGATTGTGGACGGAGTAGGACTACGTATACTTGGGAGGATTCGTCTCTGTCTTCTACTTCGGGATGGGCTGGCTTAGTAAGAGCGAACAAAAGTAGTTGGGATTCGGATTGGAATAAGACAAAGATCGTGAAGATGAAGACCGTTCGTCAGTAGTTGCAGAACATGACAAGGTACTAAGCGAAGGTGCACAGCTAGTGGAGACTTCACCGAAGGCTCGAGAGGAAGAAGTAAGACAGGAGAGTGCGCTATCGACGAATGAAGTACCAGTTGTTCACGAAGAGCAAGAGAAGCGCAAAAGCAAGAAGAAGAGAAATCTGCCCACCACGCCACAAGAGAAGCCGAGGGCTTGGAAGAAGGTGAAGTCGACAAAGACGGAGACAATCAACTTGAGCAGTTCACAGACAAAGATGGAGAGTGCAGCTATCTTCGGAGAAGAGACTTCGGGACCAGTAGCACACGATGACATTGACGTTTTCTGAAAGGCGATGCTCTTTGGTAGTTTTGGTGTTGCGTCTTCTGCAAAGAACCGACGGAGTATGAAGAAGAAGTCGAGAAGAAGATGTCCTTGGCGGAGTTGATTTCCTTCGTCCATTTCAGTAAGGACAATTGGCAAGAAGAGAAGAACAATCTTCGTCAGAAGGTGTGGAACGCAATGATTGAGATTGAAGACAGAGAAGTTGAACGAAGATCTTCAGCGACAGTGCGAGGAGCTATAGGCGAATATTCAGAAGCGCGAGGAGGAGTTGAAGGTGTCGACAAAAGACTTCTCAGATCGACTCAAGGACTAGCACAAGATTAATTAATTTTTGTTACACAAGATTGCGGAGTGAACGTGTGAATGTTTTGCGTCAAAGATAATTTCCTATGAATATTCGTAGTTTGTTGTCGCCGGAGTAAAGCTGGTTGTCGAGGTTGGACTTCAGCGAGGGAGTCTTCAAAGTACATGAATGAGCGTTAAGACGAAGATCTGAGAACAAATCAGTTACTTCGAAGTTGAAGAGAGTGAGTTAAATTATAAGAAGAGTTTGGAAGATGGTTGTTTCTTCTTGAGACTGCTTCTTGAAATAAGAGTGGATCTTTAAGACTGAAGATTTAGTTGAAAAAACACTTCTTAGGAAGAGTAGGGACTTATTCTTGAAGCCTTAATGTGAAGTATGTGATCTTCTATTTTCATGGAAGAAGATTAGTAACATTTCAGCAGTATTTTGCATTCTTCATTCATTCATACATTTGTCTTTTTGAATCTTTTATCTATATTGTTGAAAAGGTCCCTGATCAAAAACTATTTCGTTGTTGTTTGTATTCATTTTATCAGGTTGTGCTTTGGATTTGATTCATTATCAGATTAAAGACTCTCATCCGGATATTATTCTACTCCGTGAGAATAACAAAAATCTTCTTGGACTTGGGTTTCAATTGTGAGATATTGGTGCAGCTTTTTTGTGTTAGCAAATGGAAGTTTCTTTTGCTTTGAGCTACGCTTCGGTGGTTTTGGGTCAGGGTTGAGATTCAGGGGTTCGTTTCATTGTGATGTTGTTGTACTGTAACTGTAACTGTACTGTAACTGTAACTGTTGTTACAGTTCAACAGAAACTTTCATAATCAGAACAGATGGTGCTGACTGTACAAATTTTCAGAGAACTGAAATTCCACTTCCTTCATGGTTGTCAACCCCCTCCACTTTGAAAAATTCTATCTCTCTCTGCAAGCACCATCTTCTCATGATTTTTGTTTCCTCTAATAGCTTATCAGACAAGCTATAATCCTGGAAATTTTCACAAGAAAATAAAATTCACAGAAAATCTGACAGTTGTATAAATTTTCTAGAGATCAGAATTTCTAAACTCTCACGAATAAACCCCCTCAACTTTGAAAATTCATAGCTCCCTCTCCAGACCACATTTCTTCATGATTTATTTTGTCCTAGATAGCTTAACAGCCAATCTAAAACACTGGAAAGTTTCACAAGAAAATAAAATTCACAGAAAATCTGACAACCACTGTATAAAGTTTCTAGAGATCAGAATTTCTTAACTCTCGCGAACAAACCCCCTCAACTTTGAAAATTCATAGCTTTCTATTCAGATCACTTTTTCTCATGATTTCGATTGTCTTAGATAGCTTATCAGCCAATCTAAAACACTGAAAAGTTTCACAGGAAAATAAAAAACACAAAATATCTGACAGCGATTGTACAAATTTTCCAAAGAGTAGAATTTCTAAACTCACAAATTTTTCTCCTCTAATAACTTCTCTCTCTTCCTTTCTCTACAACTCTTGTTGCACCCACTTTCAACTCTCCTTTTCTAAGTGAACAAGATGTAAAGAATGACCTCTAACGCGTCATAGATCACTACGGGGTACACCAAAAGTTCTAACGTTGCTAACATCGCATTAGTTCTCTCTCCTCTCAACGTTCTCTCCATGTGCTCTCTCGTGATCTCTTTTTGTCGAATGTAGAATTGAACTCTAAACATCATTCAACGATCCTTGCAAGTGAAGTCTGGACAAACGGAACAAAAATGTAAACCCTCGACGGTCCTATCGATCAACTATCCTTCAATCTCTCAACCTCCACGATAGTCATCGATTAATCTACAACATGTCGGACATATCTCTCACTCAGGGGTCACCTTTGATGGTTTTGAGGGAAGCACACCATAAACTTGAAGGGAAAAATGCTAAGTTCAATCATTCACTCACCTATAAACTCATCAACTAAAAATTCTCCATAAACTCATCAACTAAAATCCTCCATTCTAACAACGTCTCTCAAGTTCTCACATGCTAAAATATCACACACTCTTTATATTACTCAAGTTGTCATTATGACGATGTGAAAACAAGGATGAGGAGCTCTTCTCTACTCCCTCTATTTATATATTCTAGGTTTTTACCTTGGTATCCTCTGGTAACTCAGCCGTAACTATTTTTACTGGATTTTACCAAGATATTACTTAAGGTAAAAGCATTAATCACATGGGCTTCTTATCTTTTCACATGGGCTTATTCCTTCAAAGTCAACAACTTCTAGAAGGATTTTGAAATAATCTTAAAAAATCTCAAATTTTCCACCCGCTCTACACTAGGACTCACTAAAAAGAAAACATGTGGAATCTCTTCTTGTTTTTAATGCCCACAAAGTCCACAACTTAATCCCACCACTAATATCAAGTCAAAAAGGAGATAAGGGATACTTTCCACCTCCTTTCTATCTTTTAGACAAGATGACAAGATAATAGTGCTCACTCTTTAAGAAATATTTGAATTCTGTCAAAAGTATAGCTAAGTTTAACCATAACTAACTTTAGCTAGTCATGACTAACTTGATACCTCCTTAAAGTACTTGGGCAGCAAATAAACATTATCCACACTTAGTTATAACTAAACACCTTACTAATAGACAACTTCATATGTGTAACATAGGTCGTTACAGATCTTATCTGTCTGCTTCTTGAGAACGATGACAATTGGAGCTACCCACTCACTGCTAAGTAAGAGGAAGATGACTCCTGCTTTCAAATATTGGTCAATCTGATCTTTCACAAGAAGTGAGTACTTGAGGTTGAGTCGATATTGTCTCTGCTGTGTAAGAACAACGTCTTCTAGCAAGTCAATTCGATGTTTCTCCAATTCTCGAGGTATGCCCTTCACTTGTATGGTCCACACGAAGACATCTTGGAACTCTGTCATGAGTTCTCTAAAGTCTTCCAGCTGTTGATCCTCGATTATCTTGAAAAGTTTCAGCTTCTTCTCTGGGGCAATCTCCATCTCCTGAAGATCATTAGGGTTCACTATTCCTTCTCTGTGACTGTTTTCACTAACACCAAAATATTTCAGTTTGGGAGCTTCTTCCAGATCTGACTCAGCTTCTGATCTTCTGAAGAGAAGCTAGTACTTTCATCTTCTGGAAGCTCTTCTTCTGAAATTTCATAGCACTCAATGTATCCGCAGTCCACTTCTTTTGCTTCTTCTAAGATATCTGTGGTACACAAGTAATTTATCACAAACTCATCATTTTTTTCATCCCTGTCAGAAGACGCAACTGAGTCTTATGATGTGTATCTCTCAGTGGTAGAGGGAGTTTCATCTTGATGTCCAATCTTCATCCAAGAGAGAGAGACTTTGGAGGTCTCTCCCTGCTTGGATGTAGGATTAGGAAATTTCAAACGATGTCTTCACCAATCGGTATTTATATTTGCAGCATACAACCAAGGTCTTCTTCTCAAAACTTGATATCCAACCTTAGCTACAGGTCGCAAAATAATGTAAGTGAGATAGAAAGATACTCCAATTACAGTCAAGACGTCTTAAAGTTACCTCAAGGTTGTCTTCTGGTCTAGTCCGCCATTCTGAGAATCTTCTGGTCTAGTCCGCCATTCTGGACGAAGCTTCTGCACTATCTTTTCGTCGCTTGCTTCTCCTTCTGTGATCTTTTACGATGGGAGTATGACTTCTCTTTGCTTCTGATACTCACCTTGAGTACGACATCACCCATGATCTCTTCTGGAGGTCAACTATCTGAATCTGAGCAAGGGCTCCAAATAGTGCCATCAGCTAGGATAGAAGGTGGTGCTTCTTCAAATGGCTTCTTCTTCTGATCTGTAGACGTCTTCTAGTCTGCAGATGTCTTTTGCAGCTGAAGCTCTTTTCCTATGCGCTTCTGAAGGTTTGGTTCGTCTTCCTCAATGTGTAAACAATCCGTGCAATCCCCATGATCTTCTTCTTCTACAGAGATATGTTGTACCACTGCTAACTCAAGTTTAGAAGTCGATGATGATTCTCCAAGAGGTGTGGTATCTGCAAATCTGACGATCTGCCGTGGTCATTGAGTCTGAGGACAGTTCTCCTTGAAGTGTCATGCTTCCTTACAATTTCCACACTATGGCACTTGCCCAATCTGTCTTCTTGGATGAGGATAGGTGGACCATCAGTGTCATATTTCACCACAATTGTTACATGCTCCAAGAAGAGAATTTAGAGGTCATTGTGATGAAGAAGGTTGCCAGGGCGTTTTGATCTGTACAGTACTAGCCCTGTCCCTAGGAGTATAACAATTAAACTAGGCAGGCGGGGTAGGAATAAAATGTTGTACCGTCTCAATCTTGTAGTAGGATTCTCCATTTGGATCGTGTACCTTTCATCGTCTTCTTCTCAGTCAGTCCACTTGACTGTCTGATCCTGCGAGCACTGGTCCTTAGTGTGTTCAGGAGAGTTGCAGAGATTGCACCAGATGTTTTGCCGGGAAGTCATGGGTTGCTTCCGCTTGTCCTTCGGATTCAAAAGATGAACCTTCAAATCTGCAAACTGTTTCAGCATTTCATCAATCCGAGGATCAGGTGCAGACTGAATAATCTGAGTCTGAAGGACCTTCTGTAGAACTTCTTCCTTGGATCACGACTTCTCCTTCTTCTTCTTACGTGTCTTCCTATCTTGTTCAGACTTTGATTTTGAGCTTTTGGTCCTAGACTCCTCAGAAGCAAATGCTGCTTCTGAAGCACTGTTATCAGTTTCAGTGGACTTGGGCTTCCTCTTGGACTTCCTGAAAGACTTCTTCGACTTCCTGGACTTCTTCGAGGTCTTCTCTCTATCTTTGATCATATTCCGGTAAAGCTTGAGGTTTCATACTGCTCTGCACACTTCTTTACCTCTACTAAGTTATCACCTCCTCCTCTTCTACAATACAACTTCATGTCTTGAGATAGTCCTCCCAAGTACCAGTGCACGGCTTGCTTAGCGAAATAACCTGATCTTCTTTGGTTCTAGAGGATGGGATCCAAGAAGTCTTGAAACCTCTCAGTGTAATCCCGCAGTATCTCTTTCTTCTTCTGTTCCAACCTCTGAAGTTCTATGAGAGTCCTCCTATAATAACCCACTCCTCTAAATCTCTTCTGAAAAGCTACCTTCAGAGTAGCCCAAGTAGCCATAACTAAATCATCATCCAAAGCTTTACTCATCTATTTCCTTCCCTTCCCTACGATCAGACTAAGAAATAAATAGAGTCTTCTGCATCAGTATCTTCTTTGTTGGATCAAGAGATGGTCTTGAACATCGTGATGGAGTCATCAACATCGTCATCATCATCATGGAACTGATGGTATTTCTGCCGAGTATGGAAGTCATGTTGACGGCCAGTTGATGCAACTGCTAAAATCTTCCTCTCTCAAGCCCATGTGGTGGAGATGGTCTTCTCGAAGAGCCTGGTCTGTCTGAGTCAAGAATGTTGTCTTCTGACTCAGAGCTGATGTCGCTACCACCCTCTGAGATTTCTGGAGCAATCCCCTCCAGTCTTCTTTCACCTTGAGAAGCCTCTCCCGCACTTGGGAAGACGTCTTCTGCGTAACCGGGATCAAAATCCACTTTGTAAACCGGCTTTTATCTTCTCCAAAGATTATGCTCGAGATAGAAGGCTCTTCCAATTCTATGTTTCAGATCTTCCTGAGCTCATCTTCTTTCTTCTGGTGTCTCAAGGATATCCTCTGTTCTCTTGAAGCGGTTCGTTGGGATAAGTGTACCCACTCAAGGTCCTTACCAACGCGTCTTCTGCTTCTTCCTCTAATCAAAGGTATCCACCAGAGTGCTGAGAAGAGGTGTCACTCTTCCCTTCTTCTAGTATTTTATCTTGCAAGTTGAAGTTCTAAACAACTATCCACATGATCGGAACGTCTCTCTTTCCTGTTTCATGTTGCACTTGATTGCAGACTTCTATATCTATAAGATCAAGTCTTCCAAGAGACTCGTGGAAGTGGGGAAGCTATCTCTTCCAATTCTCTCTGATGTATCTCATCAGCTTCTGGCTGCAGTTCCTATCTTCCAAACAAGATACATCACACTAAAATTCAATCCAAGTTAGTCCCAATTCGATCAACTACTGACACACAGATCTAGGAAGCTTAGAACAATCGTTATTAAGATGAAATCTTTGACAACGGCACCAAAAATACGAGGTTACTATATGTAATGTCCCAACATTTCTCCTTTAGCCCATTGTAGCATAAAAGATTTTATTGTAGCATAAAAGATTTTGTTCCCCAAGAAGATTTACACTAGTTACGTTGTTCTAAGTTCTAAGACTCTGTTCAAACTCCCGGGTTTTGTCTAGAAATTTTTTCTTCTCACAAAACCATGCGGCTTCCAGATCATTCAGAAGGTGCTCTAGACCCTAACATGCAATTACTACTCAAAATACAACACAAATACCCACTGAGAAGTCCAAGAAGACAATTACTGCTTCCGGATCATGGCTTCCAATCTTCCCACGTCGACTTCCAGAAGCAATTCTCGGCTTCTAAGGGTTCAACTCGGCTTCTGACACCTTCAGAAGGCTGCCTCTGCTTCGTTGGATACCAATTACTACTCCATACCATAAATTACTCTTACAATTTCTAACGGATTAGATTAATCCAGGCTGTATATCCCTTGTAGCCTTCCCAGACTTCTGCTTGCTAAAACGATCTTCTGGTAGCACTACAACGACATTCACATTCACGGATACTCATTTGAAGCTTCTGAATCCAAATAGAAGATAGAAGGGAGATGGGAAGGTGAGAGAAGAGAGGAAAGAAGAGAAAATCAAAACAAGGAGAAATAAAAGAAAAGAAGGAAATTAAGATTTCGACAGGCTTCTAGTTGTCTGGATCCTGATTAACAAGCCATCACTACTTGTAGTAAATTGAGGAAGAAGACCAAAGATTTACTTACAGTTCCGCTGTCTTCTAGTTGAGGATGACATTTTCTGCTATGGAAAGAAGGCTTCTAGCTTCTTCTGTCCTTGCTTCGACTACTCTGACTCAAGGGACTAATTTCTCATGGACAGTCTGTGCATGGATCCAAAATGCTCCACTGGATGAGACAAGCTTAGACTCTACTTTTTTACACAGCTTTTAACAATCACCGCCACTCAACAAGAAGACCTTGCATGCACAATTAGGTATGAATTCGATGAAATCTTATCCCCAGATGACATGGATTGGATTGAATGAGAAGAAGCAATCCATGCGAAGAAGTAACATTTACCTCTGGAAGCTACTCTTTCAGCTTCCTGCCACTAACTCTCGACACACCAACCTAGAATAAGACTGCACGAGGATGCCGTTCTCTGCTTATGCAGTCTACTCCTCTCTATATTCCTCACAATCCTACTCTATGTGTAATCAAAAATTGTGTGCAGCCTCGCGTGTAGTGTGTGTGTACATGCTCAAAATTCTACATTGACATTGATCTTATACAGTGACCTTGAACCGCAAGAAGTAGATCCTTTTGAATCGCAACCGTAGCCCAAAGTTAAAAAATCTTGTCACATGGACAGTAACCTAAAAATAAAAGGAGGAGTTGTCTAGCTTAAAATAGCTAACTCTGATTTCTTACAAAGTAGCGAGGCATAAACAGCTAACTAGTCTAGTGCATATTCTTGGTCACCACGTGTGACCTCCATGGACTCTGTACCTGCCGGATCATCTAATTCGTCTTCAAGTACCATGTGCGGCTCTGCTGGTACCTCTGGAGTGACTGAGGTGGCATCCGTCTCAATGGCAGTCATGTGCGCTTCTACAATTGGCTCAGAAGCCAAAAGAGGTCCTCGAGAAGCCGAATCCATCTGCGCTTTCGAGCTCTTTTGCAAGGTCTACTTGATGCTGGGAGTTGGACTATCTTACAAGGATCAGAAGTAGTCATTATCTCCACTCTGAACACTTGAGAAGTCATCTCCTCTTCTTGTCTTCGAGAAGACATCTTGGCTTCTTGAGCTTCCTCGCATGTCTTCTCCACTTCCAATGCTGTTATCACCAGGTGAACAACGAGGTCGAACTCCTCCTTGTCGAGATCATCCACATGGGTTGGTCTTGGTGCACCAAGACGTGGCTATCGAGTTGAGAACGGGAAGAAGACAGTAGAGAGTCTTCAGACCCTCGACTTGCTGATCCAAGTAGCGGAGCATGCTATCCTTACATTCCATCAACATTTCCTTGGAGACGTCAATGGATATCCCACGTGAGTTTCCTTCTTGCAGTGAAGTTAAACCTCTTCCTAAGCGCTTCTCTCATCTGCACCATGATCTCCTTACCTCGAGCTTCCGCTTCCACCCGTTGCTTCTTCTCTTGCGCAGCCTTGGCTTCTGCAACTTCTCATTGTGCGCTCCAAGTCTTCTTCTCTTCTGCTAGATCAGTTAACTTACCCTTGATTCACAAAACTTCCTGCTCCTTTTGCTGAAGTTGCATCTGCACCTCCTGGTGGCTCTTACGCAGTTGAGCCAATTCCTTGACAGAAGCAAAAGCTTCCGTCTTGTACTTCAAGGCGATCTTCTCCGTGGTGCGGAGGTTGACTTCCAGAGCTTCCATCCTCCGCTTCTTGACTTTCTCCTGCTGAATCAAAGTCCAAAGACCAAATCCATGTTGAAGAAGTTTCTCCTTGGCCTTAGTCAGCTTCTCCACCAACTCCCTCGTTGACTGGATCTCGACGCTGAAGAAGGCACTGAACTCCTCAAGTTTTCTTCTCGCAGAAGCGAGGTTCATGTCTACATATCGATCCATGGCAGCTTCCTTTTCTTCCTGAGGCATCTGTATCTCCTCCATCATGGTGGACTTCTCTTTCTGCATCTGAGAAGATGCTACTCTCAATGTCTTCCTTGATGAAAGATCTCTTCTCATTGTAGAGACAGACCTCTTCTCTGCACAAGCACCGGTTGCAGCCGGAACAGCGATCCATGTCTTGTCTTCTGGAGTCTTCAAAAGACTCCTTGTGGTCGCAGGAACTGTCTTCCTGGTGGTCTTGGTGTCGAGGGTGTCTTCTTGTGAATCTAACTCAAATCCGGAGTGAATGGTGGGGTAAGATATGCTCTTCCTAAGAATACTCTTAGGTCTCATCCTCCTCGGTGACAATGCGTATTCCATGTCACTGGAATCATCCTCTCAAACAGTGATCATCTTCTGTTTAGTGCTCGGTCCGTCTATTTTGGTAGGCTTTCACCTTCCATCCATTCCTCCTCTGTCGATATTCCACGAAGAGGCAAGTAGTATTCTCAGGTACATGTCTTTCTGTGCATTATTGGAATGATTGTTGAAATCTTCTCTTTCTCCAACTCGTAACGCCGGTTCTCATAGTCAGGTCCGTGGAAAGGTATGCACCATCATTCCACTGTCCAAAAGACTGGTCTTCCTCTAGCGATCCTGTCTTGACAGATACATGGTTTCGAGGAGGCAGGGCTGCCCAGTCTCTTCCAGCAGACCTTGGTCGGTGACATTCTAGTCCCATGTGAAGAAGTCGAGGTCAACTCCTTGATGAAAGGTTTGGCCGTGATCAGCTCCGCTTGTGGTAACACAAGCCCTCGAGATGCATTGATATTTAGAGCTTCTGTTACACTATACCACACATACTTGCTGTGAGCTTAAGGTTCAATTCTCACGAGGCCCTCACAGTCTAGCTTCCATTCTCAGAAGACGAGATAAGTCTTCCAGAAGATAGCTATTCTGTCTTCCAGAATTCTGTACATCACGTCTCCTGATCTATATCTACGCAATCCTAACTAAGCAAGGCACCTCATGGATTCCTAAGAAGACAATTCATCTTGCAATTCATCCTACTTCCTAACAGAAGATGAAGAGATACTTGAGAAGCAAGGTCTGCAAATCGATCAGAAGAAGGTTTGAGAGCTCCTGCGGTGACAGTAACCTCCAAGAAGACTCTCGAGACAACTTCGATTTAACTAACATCTTCAGAAAACTTCCTGCAGCTAGACTTCCATCACCGATCTCACCTATCTTCGGCTTCCTACATGCAATCTATCCTCACAATAGACATTGAACATTGCACATTTTGACTCCTCACCTCGCATACACTCTCAGAAGAAGCTTGCTGCGTAATGAGAAGACATGACCCTTGACACTGCTCTCCAGAATTTGTCAACAAGAAGTCTCACAATTCTCATCTAAAGTTTGGGAAGAAGAAGGAATAGGCTGTTATGGGTCAGACAAAAGAGACCCGTGGAAGTCTCTCACATCTTCTCGTACATTCTACTAGTCTTTCTAGCTCTCTAGGAAGATGTGGATTTAATAAGTCAGAAAGCTTGAGAGGCATTGACCTGATTCTCAATTTCCTACTTCTCGAAACAAACATCAACTCTCAATTTCACTTTGGAATCACATCAAGCTTCTCACAATTCAAATTCCAATCCAATCCAAGCTACTTGATGTGGAAAAAGTTGAGTGAGGAAAAGATAAAAATTAGTGCTCTTTTTGCTCTCATTGGTCTATTTTTGGACCAATGGTGTTCTAGCTATTCTTTGTGATATTTACTGTGGTTTCAGAACGTTTTGGATGTCCATTTGAGCGGAGAAATATATGGTGGGAAAGCTCTCGATCATGGCTACAATCTAGGTTGAAGAATCGGGGGATTTCATGGAGGATTGAGAGCACTTTGATCAATTGAGTGGATGAGAACGAAATTCGTATGTAGTGCTATGTTTTTGGTTGTTTCCAAAGACTTGTGAGGGGTTTTGAGGAGTTATGAATTGGGTTGGGGAGTTGACAACGAGGTGATCATTTCGATATCAAGTTCAGCTGATTCCTCATCGTTTTGGATTGTAAACGATCGATTGAAGTTGAATGGTGTAGACATGACATGACGAGTGTTGCAAATTGTGACAGTGATGAGATTCTGGCAATTTCTCTAGTTGTGGGTTGAATTTTTGAGTGAAACTTTCCAAGATTGAGGTCTACCTTCTCAATTTGATATATGGAAAGTTTTATCTTGAATATGGTAGAATAAGTTATTTAACGTCTTGGGTCAAACCTTCTTGGATTTGTAAAGCTCTTAAGTTAGCACAGATTAAGGTTTGATCCATATTTGAGAGTTGAGACTATCCGGAGAGTTACAAGATGGGGATATATTGTAGACACTATGTCTATCAAAACATTATTGGACATGGATAGACACGTTCACTAGCAAGATGTTTCTGTGACAGAAAAGAAGCGGCGAGATGTCTTTGAACTTGATACAGGAGTTCTAGAGAAAATGAGAGATAGACGGAGAGTCACCAAGAGGCGAGCAAGTCCTCTAGATGACATCCAGTCTACTTCTAAGACTTCTCTACTTGCAACAGGTCTTATGGAGGATGTGTAGAGATCTCAACAAGAGTCAATGATTGTTGGTAGGCGGTTTACTGCTCAAGAGAAGAAGAAGAGATCGGCTTACAAATTGACTATAAATATTGAAACTTCTACTGATCTCAATAGCATCTTGAGAGGATACCAGACGCACGAGTTGAATTCTCTCTTCAAGAGATTCTTGGTATCACAAAGAGAGAATTTCACGAACTGATCATTGACATCATCAAAGAAGACACATGTGATATTTGAACAAGTAGAGAGGCATATGATAGATGTGGTTAGAGATTCTATGAATGATGTAGAATTCGAGAAGGTGTATTTTTTGGAGGTTGATGACCTGGTTGGAGATATCTTGGCTGTTGGAGATCAACAGCCTAGGAGTCAATCTCTCTCACACCTCCCAAAAAAACTTTGTAACATCTTCAATTTTACAAAGACGTCAAGAACTAGATGTTCTGATCCTGATACATCTTAAGATAGCAAGTTTGGACTCGAAATGGTCCGAACAATCTAACTCGCCTTCGCATGCAACTGAAGCACTTCAATCCTCTCTCTACACGTCTCAATTTTCCTTTGAACACATAACAAGATCCACCTCTTCACGAACCGTCTTATCCTATGTGTCACATGCGTAAATCAGAATCCAATGACACCCTTACGCGTAGACATTCGACCTCCCAATCTTTCAAAACAACGGTAGGTACAAGCTAACTCCTTAAGCATATCTCTTACGTTAGTCACAATCCATGAAAACTTCCAGAATCCTCATAGAAAACTTTTTTGGCTTTTGACATCGCACTTATTTTTACACAATAACAATAAGTTGTAAGTATCCACTATAAATAACAACCTGTTGTTGTTTTTTCCATCTCGATCGCTCCTCTTAGGTCGTCTCACCTTGAGACGTCCGTCATCGTGAGGTGTCTGTCACTTCGCCCCCAGCTAGCTCCACCCTAGGATGTCCAATAAATAACATTGAGTTGTTATTTATCATATTCAGGTCGTCCTATGCTTGTCGTTCGTCCAGGGACACCAGTCACTTCACACCCATGTCACTCTTCCTTGGAGCGCCTGGTCGTCCTTGGGTCGCTCTAGGTTGCGGTGCTTGATCACCTTTCTCTTGGAGCGTCCGGTTGTCTTTTCTCGGATCGGTCCAGCTTGGGACGTCTGGTCGTCCTTTATCGAGGTGCCAGTCCTTGGGGCGCACTCATAGTAAGAACTATTTGTTGTTATTAGTCCAAAAATCCATAAATGTAACAATCACCGTAATTGTTTCGTCTGTTTAACGACTATTTTGATGTCAATTTTAATCTCCTCTATGAGATGTATCCAATGTTGCTGTCAGATCTGTGTTAGCAGCAAGTTTGGAAAAATGTTTTATCCAGGATCTTCACTCCATGGTATAGCCGGTCCACGACGCGACAACATCTTGGCAGTGTGTCTGAACCTGTTGCTACGCACGTGGTTCACGAATTAGAGATCAATATCATGTCATGAGAAGTGTACAAGAGAGGACAATGGCTGATCGAACTGAATCACGGTTGGATGCTACGGACGAGTCCTAAGTAAATTTTGAGAATAATAGTGGACATGCGAGTATTTTGAAAATTCCACTCTCCAGCAAGCTGAAATTACTTTGTTATGAAAACCAAGTTATGGGACTGAAAGTATCCCATCTCTTCTCAGAACCCAAATTCTGGCTTTTATTAATGGATAAATTTTACGATCATTAAGATAAATCTGCATTCCGATTTTGATTAGTGAATAATATGGATACAACATGGACTTCTGGGGAAATTTTGTCCGCTTACTGGAAAAGAGATAAGTGTTATGCAACAATTCTATACTAAATTATAAAGAGACCAAAAAAAACTGTAAATATTAAATATTAACTGCACTTAGAATTGCGTGGCATTTGATACATAACCCATAAAGAAAACACTAACAGACGGATTTTGAGACAAACTGCTGACAAACCTATTTAATTTAAACCAAATTGTGTTGTGAATTTATTACCTAACCCTTCCTAGCGGAAAAGTTAGGTAATAAATTTGCATATTTACCACCTCCACCAGAAGATGGAGGAGATGAAATATGCACGCTCCCAGAGTATATAACTTATATCATCATCATACTCTTTCTTGGACAAGTTGATAGAGTACAAAAGACCTTGGTGCTCTAAAGTTGAACACTTTCAGCCCCACAGCGAAAAATGTCGCACAAGTTGATGGGATTTGCTCCCCGCAGACCCTCTTTGAAACGAGAGAGCTACTAATTTAGAACTTAAATTGTGGTTGCCCACTGTTCTTCGGCGTGTGCAAAACGAAGAAAATTGGTGTACAACTGTAGCGACTGGTTAGTAGGATGTCTCGTATGCGCGCAAGTGTGGACTGGATGAATGAGAACTAACTTTAAGTTATCATGATCACGTGCATGGTGATGTTCATGTCTTCTCTCATTGCACAATGCTTTGAAAGATAGACAAAATTTTCTCCATCAATCTTGTAAAGAACGCAATATAAAATGATATTGCAATTTTGTTACTCCAACTTACCTTCTGGAGTAGGTAGTACAAATGCCATTATTCCGGTGGATTGTTTCTTTAA
The DNA here is from genome assembly GCA_036924285.1 of Asterella californica. Classification (NCBI taxonomy): domain Eukaryota; kingdom Viridiplantae; phylum Streptophyta; class Marchantiopsida; order Marchantiales; family Aytoniaceae; genus Asterella; species Asterella californica. The sequence continues at coordinate 21,674,976 of JAYKYS010000008.1, forward strand.
TGTTGATGCCTTAATATCTGCTCTGAATCCAAAAGCAGTTTCTCTTTCATCACAATATAATTAGTTCTGTACTGTATCGTTCAGAGTTTTTTAAAAAAGTTCGAAGCTATTCAGCTACTGAGCTAGGCCGAATCGACGGATACATACTCTACACTGATCAAAAGCGCCCACAGAGAAACACGCGATATGAAAAACAGATCAGAGCCATGAGTGAGTAGCGTATCATGTATCATGTTCTGATGATGCTGCTCTCGGGGGGAAGAGTTTAGTCGGATCTCCAGCCAACTGCCGGTCCAGTCCGCTCATGATGGCATCAAGAATGTCTAGTATCGTGATAGGCTTGCGTAAGAGGATATAGTCCCAGCCTAAGGTAACAGGGGACTGGAGTTGAGTATTTGTTGAAGATGGACGGGCCCCAACGGACAACATTAGGACACGCTAAGTTTGTCATATCTCCAGGTTCTAAGCTTATGTTGGATTTAAGCCAGAGCACAAGCAACGATTAGCGAACAAGTCAAGCCGATATATACATATGGTCGCTAGTAATGGGAAGTTCTTCGGGTCGCTAGTAATGGGAGTGCCACTGGCTCTGGCTCTCGTCACCACCGCTGCAACAAGACTGACAAACCTGACGATATCGCTCCGAGGGGGTGGGACCGGACGAAGAAGCTCGCTCCTCGCCCTAATCTGCACAGCAAGGACGACGACATGAAGGATACCAGCAATGATTGTAAGATCTGGTCGCTTCCTCGCTCGCTTACGACCATGCCCATCGCCAATCATACTAAGGTGACGAAGACGATCGACAAAAAGCACTCGAGTAAGGGCACGATTCACAAGAAGAGGGGGAATTCGAAGTCGTCGACTTCGGATCGCATGGCGATGGCGGCGGCTTCTGCGGGCCGCTCTGGGAACGCGAGCGGGGCGAGACCAAGGAGACCTGATTGTGAGATGAGGCGGGGGAATGCCACGAATGGGCACGGCCGCGTGGAGCGGGCGTGGGAGGACCCGCTTAGGTTAGTCTTAGATAACGTGCTCGGGCGCGACTATGTAAACAGGGTGGCGCCCATTAAGCCGGTGATATAAAGTTTCGCGCACCGTCGTGGTTAAAAAATTAAAAAAAAGAAAGAAAAAAAAAAGAAAAAAGAAGAAGATATATACATATATATGTGTTGTCATACGGAACATCCAGACGCAAACGCTGCATCGAACCCCCTGTATACCTCAAGGATCTTGCAAGATGTAGCTAGGTTTAGAGAAGAATATCCGCGATCATATTCTTCCTCAAACCGGTATCGCTAGCTCTTCCATGCATAAACCATCTCGGCCTTTTCCCCTTTGTCTTTTTCAGTAATATTTTCCCTATGTATTTTGATAAACAATCGATCTTTCTCATACGCTCGGAATATTGACTCAAACCGAAACCATAATTTGGGTTTGGTTTAGATTCGGAAATTGATATGCTACGGTTTAAAATCCGAAAAATTAATAAACCACAGTACAGACTAAGTTTAGTATCGGAAAACTGATATACCACTGTTTAGACTCGGTAAGACACAAACCTACCTTCATGGGTAATAGGTATGTTAAAATTAATAAAGGAGCATAGAATGTTCTTGTTACATGAACCTCTGAAGTGTCATGGTTTATTCCCATAAGCCACTCTCTCCAGAGGTTTATGTATGTAGTACATGATTCAACAAATATTAAATCATTTGTAATGTGACAATCTAAAGGATGGGACAATCCAAAACGAGCCTAAACATGCTTGGAAAATCTGACGGTAAAAGACCGTTACTCTGTTGAAGAACCAAACCAAGTGAATAGTCTCCACTGTACAAGTTATATTAGTAAAGGGATCAGCCGACTCATCATCTCCCAAGAGGGGGTTGTTATATACTCTAATCTATGGACAAGAGGTTAGTCACTAGTCAGTCATTAGTCATAGAGATGTGCCTATAAAGGTGACTATAGAGATTGACTATAGATGTGACTATTAGATGTGACTATAGAGGTGACAATAGACTAGACATTATCTTTAACACCTCCTCTTAATGTCAGTGGTACTGAATATACACCAAGTTCAAGTCTCAATTTTTGAAACCTGTCTGAAGACAAAAGCTTGATGAATATATCAGCAGTTTGGTCATCAATTGTTACCCATTGAATAACAACCTCTCCTGAAATTATTTTCTCCCTGATGAAGTGGACTTACACTTGAATGTGCTTTGTTCTAGCATGATGCACTGGATTTTTCGCCAATGCTATTGCACTCATGCTATCAGTCCAGATTACTGTTGGAGTGTCTTGGTTGACACCTACATCCTCCAACATCCATCTTAGCCAAATGACCTCTCGTGCTGCATTACACAGGCCACGATATTCTGCTTCAGAGGAGGATAAAGCAATAGTTGGCTGCTTTTTACACTGCCAAGTGATGACATCTCCTCCCAGCATAAATGCGAATCCAGACATTGATTTACGATCTGTAGAATCACCTGCCCAATCAGCATCTGTAAATCCAACAAGTCCAAGTGACTTATCTGAGCTATATTTGAGCCTATAGCTGGTAGTTCTCCTGAGGTAGCGCAAAACTCTCTTTGCTGCCCTCATATACATAATTGTGGGAGACTCCATATTCTGACTGAGTTTGCTGACTGCAAACAATATATCTGGTCTTGTAGTGATAGCCAGATAAATTAACTTCCCGATCAGCTTCCTGAACTCTGTTGCATCTGCATGCTCATCATCAACAGAAGAACTTTGCCACTCCTTCGAGATAACCATAGGAGTAGGCGCAGGCTTGCACTTCTCCATCTGGAAATCCTGAAGTATACTTTCTGTGTATCTTGCCTGAGAGAGGTATAACATTTAGTTGTGTTCCAGAAACTGAATGCAAGACAAAAGTTGAGAAGTCCTAGATCCTTCATTTCAATCTCCTGCATTAACGCTTGCTGAATCTTCTTTACTCCTCCTTGAGTACTTCCGGATATTATCAGGTCATCCACGTACAGTAACAGTAACACAATACCTTGAGAAGTAATCAAAACATAGAAGTTTGGATCACCTCTTGTAGGAGAAAAGCCTTGCTGCTTCAAGAAAGTGTCGATTCTTGTGTACCAAGCTCTTGGAGCTTGTTTGAGGCCATACAATGCCTTGTGCAACTTGCACACTAATTGTTCACCTCCTTTACGAACAAACCCAGGTGGTTGCTGCAAGTAGATATCTTCTTCAAGAATCCCATTAAGAAAAGTATTGTTAACATCCATTTTGTAAACACTTCCAACCATGTAGTTTTGCAAGAACACAAAGAACTCGAATGGAGTTAAGTTTTACCACAGGTGTGAAGGTCTCTTGAAAATCTTCTCCTGCAGTCTGCAAATAACCTTTTGCAAACAAGGCGAGCCTTGTATCTCTCAATAGTTCCATCCGCATGTCTCTTGATCTTATAAACTCACTTACAACCAAGTGCTTTCTTGTTTGTTGGAAGAGGTACTAGGCTCCAGGTTGCATTTTTGAGTAATACATCATATTCTTCCTACATAGCACGTCTCCATTGATCTTTACTGAAAGCCTCCTCGAATGTAATAATTTCTCCATCACCTTGAGCTTCAGCCATGAGAATATAATCCTCTAGCCTTGCAGGAACCTTCCTTGTTCTGATAGGTCTCCTTGGTTGAGCAGCAAGATTCGAATCTGGAGTAGTCTGGTGTATGAGAGGCGAATCTGCTGTAGTTTGACCTGATTCAGTAACTTCAACTTGTGTAGGTGGTTCTAGCTGAGCTTGAGCTTCTTCTTCATGATTCTCTGAAGTACATGTTTGGATTGAGAGAGGTGGCAGGTCAGAAAGATGGTGTTGTGAGTTTTGAGATGGAGGGACCTCTAAAAACACAACATCTCGACTGATGATGATATTTCTTGCAGCACTCACGGTCTATATCCCTTTTCTCTTGCTGGATATCCTATGAATGTACAGATCTGAGATCTATCATCAAACTTTTGGAGTAATTTTTGAGGAGTTGTAGCATATGCTTTACATCCAAAAATTCGTAAGTTAGAGAGGTCTGGTTTCTTCCCTGTGAAAGCTTCGAATGGAGTTTTGTTGTTCACAGCATTTGTTGGACTTCTGTTGAGAAGGTAGACCGCAGTATTCACAGCTTCAGCCCAAAGATCTTTTGGAAGATCTTGCTCAAGAAGAAGACTTCTTGCCATCTCCACGACAATTCTGTTCTTCTTTTCAACCACTCCATTTTGCTGAGGCGTGTAAGCTGTAGTGAACTGCCACAGTATCCCCTTATCAGCAAAATATTTGTCAGCAGCCTTGGAAGTGAACTCTCCTCCTCTATCACTTCGCAGATTCTTCACTAGCTGTCCAATTTGTCTTTCCACCATGTTAACAAGCTGTTGAAGATTCGAGAGTGCTTCAGACTTTTTTAACAGGAAGAAAACCCAAATGTATCTCGAGAAGTCATCAACAACCAGCATAAAGTACTTAGAACCTCCAAGCGAAATAGTCTCAATAGGTCCACAGAGATCTGTATGTAGCAACTGAAGGATTTCTATTGCTCGTGTTGCAGTAGTTTTGAAGAACTTCCTTCGAATCTGTTTAGATCTAAGGCAAATTTCACACGGAGTGTTAACAGAGACTAGTTTCGAAACACCAAGGGCCAAGTCTTCATGAAACAACTTATGCATTTTCTGATAGTGTAAGTGTCCAAGTCGAAGATGCCATAACTGGCTCGTATTTGTTACAGCAGCTAGAACTGGAGCTACCAAAGATAAGGCTTGTAACTCATACAAGTGGTCAACCTTCAGCCATGTAGCTACCACAGATCCTTGGTCGAGAATGGAACATCCTTGTGCATCAAATGACAGCTGAAACCCATTTGCAGCAAGTTTACCAACACTCAAAAGATTATGCACCACTCCAGGTACAAACCAGACACCTCCAATGGTTCTTATCTGACCTGAAGGAAGCTTAATATGAATGTTACCTTCCCCCTAGACTTGATATCCTTTATCATCACCCAGTCGTATCTATGGTCCATTTAGAGGATGAAAGTCTTGAAACCACTCCTTCTTTGATGTGATATGATTTGATGCTCCAGAATCAATCCACCATTTTTGGTCATGTGCGTCTGTATACATGGCACTGAAGAACAACTTCTCTTCATAGGTCTGTATGAAGTTACCTCTATTGTTGGTGTTGGAACGTTGATCAAATGTCTTCTTCCTGCACTCATAGGCGAAATGACCACGTTTCTTATCGTAGTTACAGTTCTCAGGTTTTGGTTTGTTGGAGTTGCCCTCTGAGTCACGTTTGTTGAACTTGCCTCTCTTGTTGTCCCAATGCTCCTTCTGTTTTGATTGCGAGTCTTGAGGTCTACCCCGCTTAAGATCTCTCCTTTCGGAGAAGAAAGCATCATCAGTTGTGGCAGTTGCTTGAGTTGAGTTGGTCTCAATGTTCATAGCTTCTTGCAAAGCTAGTGTTTGCAGTTCTTCGAATGAAACAGGCTCCTTGCATACATCCACTGCTTTGACGAAGTGCTCGTATGGTTCTGGTAAGCTCTGGAGCACTATCAGTACCAAGTCGTCCTCGTATATACCTGACAACTGAAGAATCACCCAGATTCTTCAGTTGTTGAAGCAACCCTTTAACAGTATTGAAGTGCTCTTCGAGAGAGATGCCTGCAACTATTTCCAAAGTGTTTAACTTTCTGCGTAGCATTCTCTTCCTCCCTCGAGCAGCTCCTTCGTGCTTCTTGATGAATGTATCCCAAGCATCTTTAGAAGTTTTAGCCTCCAAGATATTCATGATTTCTGAGTCTATTATGGTCATCTTGATGATGGCAAGTGCTTGTTGATCTCTTTTGTTCCAAGCTTTGACAGCAGCTGGTGAATCGATAGGTCTTTCTTCCTCGCCCAACACTATGTCCCATAAGTCGTAGTTCTGAAAAATGGCTTGAACCTTGAAACACCATATTGGATAGTTCGTGCTATCCAACTTATGATGGTCATGAAGTAAGTTATCACTAACGTTAGCCATCGATCGAAAGTAAAGTAGGTGGGAAAAATCTGGAACTCTTGAAAGTGGTTGTGGAGGTAGAATAGTGTCTATATAGTAATCCTCTGCAATCTCGTCCAACACGGTAAAAATCTCTGAAACGCAAAAATCGATCGTTAAGACCTTCAAAAGTGGAGTCAAAGATCCGTTGACCACGGGTTCTCCAAAGTGTAACTTCCTTATACGAGGTCCGTTTGAGTCAAAAGTTGAACCGTTGGAAAGCTCTTTGCAAATCCCTTATCTACAACCCCAAATCCACTCTCAGATTTGTCTAATTCGACCTCCTTCCTCTCCAAAAACACAGTCAAAGGTAGTTTGACCAGACATTTTTGCCTTCTTTCTCACTTTTTCAGTTGAAGGTGGTGTGCTCACTCTATATCCTTTTCACTCTCTGGTTCATGAATTTCCTTGCTAATGCTCGTACCTTAGCTCTGATACCATGTTGAAGAACCAAACCAAGTGAATAGTCTCCACTATACAAGTTATATCAGTAAAGGGATAAGCCGACTCCTCATCTCCCAAGAGGTGGGTTGTTATATACTCTAACCTATGGACAAGAGGTTAGTCACTAGTCAATCATTAGTCATAGAGATGACTAATGATGTGCCTATAGAGGTGACTATAGACTAGACATTATCTTTAACATACTCTTATTACGGGTTTGTAGGGCCGTAGACCATATAAATGGCAAGATCCAGACCCTCCAATACTGTCAGGCCAACGTAGGACAAGCACGAGCACAGTTCCACAAGTGCGCTGGACTCGTTCAGGGCAGAATCCACAGCCGCTCAGAACTGGAGCCAGTTTGGGAGAAACGGGAAGCTATCTAGAAAGAAAAGCGACAGGGAGAACCAATTGAAAAGAGAAGTTAAGAAAGGGAAAGGGAAAAGATGAACATTATAACGACACACAGGCATGACATCGCAGTTGTACGCTCACTGGCGTCAATTCTGAATCAGCTGCAGTAGTACTCTAGAAGGATTATACTTCCTAGACTTACTTCAGTACTTAACCTGCTGCTAGAGAGATCATGACCGGGCCCTGCCGATGGTTCACCGTGGGGTATACGGCAGACTTGAACTGCTTCTAAAGACCGGCGCTTAGCTAAAGATTTTTCAGATTGTACATGTTACAATTTTTGCACATCTGGTGGAAACGCTTCAGCCCGGCACGTAACTTAACTTTGTCCTCAAGCTTGAGGAGCTTGTAAGCAACGGTTTCAAACTGTTACCTCTTTGCAGTCCTTGGATTAATAATATGATTAGCACAAAAGATGGTGTCTAACTCGTAGTTCGTACGTATGAGCTCGAGTTCAGTTTGAACAACTCAAGACACACGCATGCACGATTAACCGTGGGGTGTACGGCAGGCATAAGATAGCTTCCTGTCAATCATCTCGATCCCCTCTGAGTCAGTGGTCATGAACTTTTCAGTCATGAACTTTTCAGCCAGGAGGACATTAAAGCAAAGAATGTAAACTTTGAAGGTACAACAACTTTGAAGCTGCAGATGTTATCTACAGATCTAGTTAGACTCAAAATTTCCTTCTTGTAGGCCTTGGTAAATAGGACCAGGACCAACTGACATGGGGACCTCAGGTGGTTAGTCATGTTGTTGTTTTCTACTGGAACACCTCTACTTACTCAACGTATAGTACTTATAAAACATCTTCTTACACTCGACCTAATAGAATTCTTACACTAAAGCTTTGAGTAGTTGCAAGTTATTTCCAAACGTGGTTTCCTCATCCCATGGTCAGGAACCATTCCAGACACGACAAGTTAGAACCCTGGGGGATCAACTGACATGGTAAGCTCAGGACTTTGCAAGAAGAAATCGGGCCACTCTTGAGACAACTGTGATACAAAGAAGACATTCCCAGATGATGCTTTGGACAATCATGATCAGTGGCACACAAGGACTTGGTCCAGTAAAACACATTCTTATATGCCTCATCCCTCGACCTCACTGGAGACAGAAACTATCCCATAACTCTGTCCTTGCATATTCAGGTTCTGAGTCAGTACAATTCGAGGTACTCAGAGGTACTCGAGGTACTCAGATTCGCTTAATATCTAGTCCGGGATAAACAATGTCATATAGGATCTAGATATTAAATGTCATCTCAGACTCCCCATTTCATTCCTGATTGTAAGCTAAAAAGATCAGTGACACGAATAAGGTAAACGAATACTGGGGGACCAATATGGACTATAGCTAATACTGGGCCAGCACACGGCACAGGTGATAGGGCCGGGCATTACTTCTCAGACCATAGAAACAACTGTCTGTATGACTTTGATGAGGGGTAAGAGACCTGCTTCGGACCCACAACCATGCCCAGTTATCACCACGCATGCAGTTGCACGTTGAACGAGAAGAAAGGTGCTAGTTCAGTTGTCTTCACGCGTTTACTTGCTTATCGTTCTTACGAGTTGCAACTGGGTATATATAAGCTTAAAGATTCTCATGTTCTCTTCTTGACGTGACTACCAATACCTCACAAGCAGAGCTTGGAGGTGATATAGCAGAAACACATGAGTACTGAATGACACGCGCGAATTCGAACTTCAAGCAGTACTAGTCCGTAAGTTTCTCCAGGATCGATGCACCTTCAGGAAGGAGTGTTCCAAACCGAAGGAACGTCAGATATAGCAGATATTGCAGTATAAACCTCAGCTCTCTTAATACTGATTATAACTTGGCTACGTACAGTTCCGAGTGAGTGCTGAATGCCCGAATTATGAATTCGGTATCTCCCATAATGTCCGTGTGCGTGAAATGTAAATGCCTTCTAAGCTTCAATGGAATCTCATTCCTGTCAAAGTAACGAACATGATGATGAAATTGCAGATGAACATAGTCAAGCAATATACATATTTCACACTGCTTGTCCTGAGGATATGAAATAGGACCTGTTATCTTGCCTGCTGGGACCTTCTGAGATGAGGTCTGTAAGGTGAGCTGATGGTACTGGATGTACCAGATCATAGAAAAGGGAGATGTTCCAGGCCCTCGAACAGGAACTTAAATCATAGGGTTAGTATGTGTTTGTGTGAATATACGGCCCGGTATATGTTATATACCGGGCCCGCAGATTACGATAACATATACCGGACCCGCAGATTACGACTGGATGCCCCAATTCGGACGCTACTCCTGGAAGATAGCATGTACAAGGCGTTACGTGTAACTATAAAGACTACTTGTCTAGGTCACCTCAACTTTTCACACAAAAGCAACTCCACTTATCTAGCCTTGCTCTTCGAGACAAGTGATTCATGCCTCAGAGATAGTTGCAGGTAAGTTTTCGATTCGGTTTTGTGGTTGGAAGGTACAAGTTTGGACGTGCTATATATGGGACAAGACTAAACTTGTCATGTGTACACCTTTTTAAGTTCATCTGCGCATGCCGGATTGCATATCACTTGTGTGGTTCAACAGCTGCTTCTTTTCCTCCGAGCTCGAAGTCATGGTCACAATGTCACTGCTTCGGTGATCAGTGCGATGATGAACCTGTGACATGAAGGGTTCCTTCAACTCTAAAAGTCCTGCTGGAGATCCATAACCAAATCTCCAGAAACGTTCTGACTTCGAATTGGCCCAGTGCTCGCCTGCATATAGTATTCTAGATCTAATGCAGGTGCTAACCGTAAAGCTTAACTTCGAACTTAGGCTGTAACCGCAACCACATTATGAAAACTGGTTTTCTACCAGACACTAGCGGTACTTACGGTTCGAGATAGAGCTGTTCATCTTAGCCACCGGTATTATCACGTTACACCTTCGACGCTTGTCCTGTTTTGTTTCTTCGGTTGTATATTATTCGGTAGGCAATCAGTTTGCGTGACGTTGTCATACAGACTATTAGTCAGAAAATTATGCAGTGTGTGAAGCGACAAGATTTTGGGTTTAACGTTTATTAGGGTTAAGTTGTTGTGTAGCTGAGAGGAGAAGTTAATGCTTCTTGTGTCTTCTGAGTCGAAGAAACATAACAATAAATATCTGAAGGGAAGTCCATTACATCTCTAGCTGACGAGGAGAACTTTTTCACTCAATTCAGTCTGTTTCAATGTATGTGACTGTCTTTGCTTCTTCAAATACATTCTTTTTCACCCAAACCAATCATATATCATTTGAGTTTGGTTCTGTATCATCGGAATAATGAACATACTCCTATAATTTTTTTTAATAGTCAACATCTCTACAATGTTTTCTGGACTTATGTCAATTCAACTTGTTCAAGATTACAAGCAGCAGAGCTTCTGAAGCCTACAAGATTCAAAATCTGACTGTCGGGACTGAGAACTCTCTCATTCGAATCATTGAGCTGGCTCTCTATGGACACAGGAGGCTCATCTGCAACAAGATCGAACAGTTCTAAAACTCTTCGTCTTAAAGCCATCTGCACTCTCCACTCAACAATACTCAAAAACGAAAGTAATGTTACAACACTGTAAACTACGAGCAGAATTGCAAAGACTGGAGAGACTTGACACAACGCAAGAAACTGAACTGCAAAATTTCTCATTTCTTATTCCTGATTTCTTTACCGTGAATACTCACTCTGGAGAGCTGAGCATTTTCCACTCCATCTCTGCACAGCTGGACATCGAATTGTTTGAGGAGCTAGGCATTTCCTGCTCCATCGCAGCACAGGTAGACTCGATGTCTTTAATTCACATGCTAAGCAGAGAGAGCGGAATCGTCCGAAGGACCAAAAATCGTTACCGTCTCCCAGACCTCACCCTTTTGAAGCCTGTCTCGGAAGTGGTAAATTATGCACGACATGAGCTGTCATTTCACAGTTTTGCTGCTGCGCACAATGATAGAATGCATGCACCACCTCCCATTCTCCATGAAACATGGGAAGTTCTCTAGAAGAAGGTGCCTATGCCGAAGAGGCAGCAGGAGATGAAAGAGTGTCACGTCTACTAGTTGGAAGAAATAACCTTGGATCACATACCATTCCAGTTTTCGAGGCAAAACTGCCTCTGAACTAGGCTCGCCAATTATTGTCATAAGCAGAGTAAGTTTGTGTGACAAGATTGGCAAGTGGTGCATCTGATTGAGGCGAAAGGATTAGAGCATGAGGAACAAAATAAGAGTTCAGGTTTGAAGAAAATGATCACGGCGGTGAGCAAGCTTCAGCAGGTCCAATCGTTTCTTTGTGCAAAAGGTGTGGTTATCACGAACACTTCTGTGATAGAAAACAAGTGAGAGATCGTGATTACCGGGTGCAGAAAATTCAGATCATAACAAGATCTCTGGGAATGTCTCGTACTCCTCGGTGATTCGGCAGGAATGTGAAGAGAAGAAACTCCCCTTGAATTATCCCTCGCATCATTACTCGATCACTGACTGTTGGTATGATCTCCGGTCTAGCACTATCCCGTCGTGCATGATCAAATCTCTCAGTCCGAGTCATGGTCCTCCAGGTCCTGACAGTGATGATGTTCAGCCGGATGTTCAGCCGGGTCCTCAACCAGATACTGAAGTCCGAAATTCGGTCGAGACTGATGCTGAAGAGTCATAACTCTGAAAAATGGAAGCATGAAATGAGCGGCTCTACTTCTGTTATGAACCAAACTCTCACGTGTTTTTCTAACTCCACAGTCGAGGTAGAGAAACAGAAACTCAAAATTGATAGAGAGAATTTAAGTCTGGGTAGAGAACTAGAAGCTCAAAAAATCTTGCAAAATAAGAGCAAACAAGAAAGAGCTAACATGCGTTCGTGCCAAATTGTGAGTGTGTTGGCAAGATGGCAGGGGCGCTGGCTGACATTAGCAGCGCCTTGACTAAAAACTAAATACTTTCAAACGGTTTCATTGTTCTAGTTCTGATCAGTATCTGCACACGAGCTTTTGTTTCTATTGTTTTTTCATTTCAGTCATGTATTTGTGGTACAATTTATGTATTCGAATTATCACCGAAAGACATGGGCTGTCCTTGATTTGTCATTGGTCTAGTTCAGTATCAGCTTTCGAATGTTGTTGTATGTGTTGTTAATCTGCTCAGTTTTTTCCCATGTTTGCTAAAGTTTGTTACAAGCTTGGATACTGTTGTTAACATTCAGTGTTTTCGAAATGCTTTTTAATTCCTTCGAAGCTTGTGTGCTTCATTCTTTGCTCCGTTGGAGTAACTTTGAGCTTTCCAGCAGATATATGTGCTTGAATTAGTCTTGCTTCAGGTCCAAGAGCCGAATCATTGTTCTTATCATATGAAGTCTTCAGTTGTTGCACGCTATTTCGCAATGACAGGTAGACTGCCAATCAAATGATGTTTCGTTAAAGGAATAGTTGATATTACTTTTGTGACCATGTATAATTATCTACCTTCCAATACATTACAAGTTTACTGTTCAAGTATATGAGTTCTGAAATTATGGTATGTTGTCTTGTTCTACAGATATTCATGCTATCTTGGTGGTAGTGACTACAGCGGTTGTGCTAGTTACAAACATTGTGATCGAGTGAATGAGAGTTGAAGAGGAAGAGGATGAAATCTCATATTTTGTGCTAGACAATCTGTCATGCATGACTCGCTAACAAGAGTCGTCTTCATGACATAGCAACTTGTCGTTGAGCATCTCCAGCAGACAGAACAATATATCTGGTGGGTGAAACCAAGATCTTTAATATGATTTGATTATTATCTCATGAAGAGTTATGAGGAAGATCGATGGATTAGAACCCTTTGAATGTCTAAGGCCTTATTCCTCCAGCTTATCACTCTACTTGGACCACATGTATCAAAAGTTGATACTCATTATCCGAAAGCCGTCCCCATCGAGGTTCGAGTTGAGACAGCGTTACTCAGGCTGACCTCAGGCATGACTCATTTTCAGGTGGGCGAGAGGTTTGGTATAAGAGAGATCGCCTCTCAAGAAGTATTTGCAGATGTTATTAGTGTTGTGAATGGAGTCCTTGGTCAAGGTCCACATTAGACGTCCTGCGAGGAGTCATAGTCAATTTTGCTGTGAATATCCGTCCATAGAACACTACTTCAAAAAGAAAAATTCATAGAAAGAGCAAGTGATAATGTAGTGAAGTTAAGAATGAGTTCCCAACCATGCTGCCCTGTGAATTCTCGAAAGAACCTCAAAGCAGTAACCTCGAACTAGTGGCAAAGAAGTCCTGAAGCAAAAGTGAGAATTATTGCTGTCATAAATGAACTATGTTGCTGGCATGTTAGTGAAGCGCTCATTGTTATTGAAGTGACTTCGATATAATGCTATCGAAGTGACTTTGAACTCTAAACTAGTGCAGTCAGGTGCCATGCAGCCAAGTTAGTTGCAACCACTACAGCCTCTAAAGGATTTTGCACCACTACAACCTCTACAACCTCTAAATTTTTGACCTATTTCGAGATTTTTTTGAAGTTCAAGCAGTAAACTGAACCGCTCGTGCGAAATCAGCTTAACCACTGAAATTAGCTCAAGTCTAATATAAAAGCAACATGATTCCGCTATTATTAAAACTATTTTTGTGACTTAACCACTACACTAGCACAAATTTTTGGCTCGTGATAGCTTCTGAACTCTAAAGCAAAACTCTTCAAAATCACATAGTAGTAGGAATCCATAGTCTTGTATCGTTAAAGACTAGCTAATCATTGTGAATAATAATTTTTTAAGGAAAACTATATATTTGAGAAGATTTCAGTAGGTTTGGCCTTCACAATAGAGACTCCAATCCTTTTGACTTTGAAAATAAACATAATCAAATAACTTGTTTAACTATAGTCAAGTAACTTGCAACCTTGCATATTTACAACAATGAAACATACCTCAAGGGTTCTTGAAGCATCAAGGAGCTGAAGGCGACTCCAAATATGCAGCTAACGCATCTCTATTTCACTGCCACTCTCTCTCTGATAGAGTTCTGAACATTGTAGGTGCTCGTTGTTCTAGATGGTGTGGTTTGAGCTGAGTCTACATCTACCACCACTCTATGGTTCACTAGGAAATTATGTAACACACAACAACACTTCACTATTTCATCTGCGCATTTCACGCTATTGCTTATCTCCATGCTAAGAATTGCAAAGCGCTCTTTCTGAACACAGAAGGTTTGCTCAATCAATACTCGACCTTTATTTGCCGTTCTATGAATCTATGATGACATTGGATTCAGCAAAAATGGGGCATTCACCATCTTTTCATTGTGTAGCCGGAGTTCCCTAACAAATACGGATGATGTTAAAATCCATTAGGTAATACAACTATGAGCTCTGATAAAACTTTGCGGTCTCGAATATGGGTCTCACAAGACAGAGATTCTGAGGACTCGTGAGTCGTAGTTTGAACCAACCCGCCCGCCATTCACATCACGAAAACGTCCTTCCGTGTCGCACACACACTGCAACACTAAGAAGTGGTATTACTTTTTGTTGTAATATTCTCAAGATAGCTCTCTAGCGGACGGAGCTCTTATCTTAATGTGTGAACCGTCTATGACACCGTGACAATTGGAGAGTCCAGCTTTTTTAAAATACCCTGAGAAACTCGTTCCATAGCTGGTCTAGTAGACCAGTTGGAGTCTGATACAGGAACCGCCGCTGCCAAGCTTCGACTATGACTGGCGTGCAGATGACTCTTTGTCAGTTGTGAAGATACAACAAGTTTCAGACTTAGAGAAGTGGGAGGTTGTTGATGTCGAGTTGACTTGGTCCATGAAGATCGATCCAGAAGAACTGAAGATGATGTTTGATGTGTGGCGTCATGCTAATATGTGTCAGGTTGGCCGTCACGGGTCATGTAATGCAGCGTAAGCTTGTGAAGAGTATGATCACAGACCTGTTTGCAGCTCACAAGGTAGTCCATGTTGATCATGTGCTACTATACTAGTCGACTCAGAGTTCCCATGCTCTTTGGATAGTGTACTCTGCAAAATTCCATGGGAGTAGCAGGTGACTTGATCTGTACAGCTCGCTGCCATGACAAAACATAGTTTTAAACTCGAGCTTGAACTCCCGAGGACATGATATTCTATTGCAGCACCAACCATTTTGGAGATCTACCTCAATCATACTACGGTAGTAACTTTCTCTCCGTCCCTTGCGAGGGTCTTGCTTACGAGTATGGCTGGAAGTATAGCTTCTCCTCTTGGCATGGTCTACCTTGGCTGGCTGAATGGCTGGCCGGACCTGCAGCAACATTCTTGCTGGTGTAGCCGCTGTCTTCGGTTGACTCCTCCTTCGTCTTTCGACTGCATCAGAACATCTCCTCCTTTCACCTTGTTGCCAATGTATCCGTCTCCTCATCAACACGAAGGAAAACAGATACCATAGACACAATGAGCTTGAATTAGTCCTCAAATTTGAAAAGCTGTGATATACCGATTTGAACCACAACCTCATTTTCGTGAACGAGGAATGAATTACTGACTACTATTCATTGCGTGATAAGAAGAGCGAAGAAGAGCGAAGAAGAACGAGCAAAGTATGTAAGTAACAAATTCACTGTGTGATAATGAGAGCAAGAAGAGCAAGCATTGTAGGTCATCTGCTACTGTACTACGTGAAACTGCCACTGAATTTCCTGAGAGTCAATAAAGAATTCGAATCTCTGGACATTTGGCGAGAAAACTTCCATCGAACTAGAAGGTATGAATGAGGAATGCACTAACTAGCCGATCTGAGTCTTTTCGTGAATCACAATCGACGTCAACAACGATAGAAGTAATCAAACCTACGCGAGACTGAGCGAGAGGGAGAGAAAAAACACTATGAGAGATGAAAAGAGTTCTAGACAGACTTCAGGACACACAATGAATAGTATTCAGTAATTCATTTTAAGTTCACTAAAACGAGGTTGTGGTTCAAATCGATATATCACAACATTTCGAATTAGAGGTCTAATCCTAGCTCAATGTGTCTATGGCATCTGGTTTCCTTCTCGTTGATGAGGAAACAGATATATTGGCAACAAACCAGGCTTGAGTTTGCATGAAACTGCTTGCATGGCCGTCCACGTTGGATAGAGCAAGTTCTGTTTTTCGTGAAATCTCCTTGATTAGATCAATAGTACTGCCCTGTAATGGTAGAGACGGCTGCCTGGTGCGGTGACAGTAGATTATCAAAGTGAAAAAATCTCAAGAGGACGTGTTGTAAGCCTCGGCACCGGCTGTTTATCGTGTTAATTTTGGATTAACCGTTTCCATAATGTGGGTGTTGTTACGGGGTTAGCCCGTCTCATTTCTTTTGGAGTTGCAATAACAGTTTATGCTTTAACAAAAAGTGGTAAGGCTGACAAATCGCAGTTACAAGCAACTTCTCACATTGACGAAGGAGAAAGAACGCACCCAGTATGAATTTGAAGGTTCGCCCAGCCGTCATTCCAGTCCCATAAGCTTGCCAAGAATGCTACTGTAAGTTATCAGCCATGAAAGTAGCACCGAAGCTTAAGAGGCCACTTTTAAAACCTTGAGCAGTAAATGACGTGACATTTTAATAAAATTGTCTGTCATGACAACGAAAGCTGTACTAGCTACATTCCGATCATTAACCTAGAATCCTTGGTGTTGCAGCTGGTTAAGCAGTTGGGCTGGAACTTGGACACTTAAGATGTAACTACTACTCATAAATGAGTGATTACTTTACTTGTCTGTCCGCCACATACAAGAGCAGTATTATTCCCACTGAAGTTAAAGGCCCAAGAAGCAAGCAGAACAGTGTCGAAACATTTTATTTTACTAGCTTAAGGATGAGGTGTGTCCATGTCCATGTGCCCAGATAACTGTAATTATGTTTCTGGATGATTTGCTGTCGTTTCTAGTAGTACGACTGGGGAGCTGAAGCAGGTCACATGTGAACATGAAACACCAATCATAGCAAAAGTAGGTGGAATCCGAGCTTACAGAAGGAGTCCAACTGTGCTCAAATATTCAAAGGTGTGGTGGTGCAGTTTACGTGACCGATATCACGACTAAGCTTTAATTTGATACGCAGTGCTAATCCGTATGTGGATACGATGCATGCTCCACTTCCACTCTGACCGCTACAAATGTATATTACGTGTCTTGACTCGCTGGGCCAAGAGCCACCATTCTAGGAACAGCTGTATATGTACATATTGCTCACGGATGTCCCGAAACTCGGTACTGCCGAGAGACAAGTGTTGCCGATCATGTGGGAAGCTTAGTAGTGGGGTGTCATCTGCAATTTTGTCTCTGCCAAGCAACGGTCGCGGACAGATCTGCTCCTGTCGCACATGCCTTATATCGGGCCATGGGTGTATATTATGCTTGGACTGTCTCTTAAGAGGCTAACACGAATAAAGAATGTTCTCGTTCAATATACTTATCAAGGTTCATGGTCTCCTTAAGAAAGACGTAGCACTTTTGCGTACCAGCTTAACCGCAACCGTAACATCTGTCTGAAAAGCTACCTACTAGCTGTAGCTAGGAACCGATCTGTCAGCTTTCTTATCAGCTTTCCTAACCACACCTGCAGTCTTAGTTTTCTGCTGCTTTTATTTGCTCTTTCCTAAATAACACCCGTCTTGCTTGATGTCTCGGGCACTTTGTTCTTTGTTTATATTAATGTCTCACCAGACGATTACTGCAAGAAAGAGCGACTTAATCTGTATATTTAAGTTACATAGTAATCTCGCAGTTAACGTTGGGATGGACTGAATATACAATTTGTGCAAAGTGTTATCTTGATTGTAGTAGTTAGCGTCATGTGAATCGTTGTTTGGGTTTCATATAACTGAAAGGATGACTGCCACTGAAAGTTGTCGGAACTTCTTCAATCATTGAGTATTTTGGACACCGAAAACGTTGGCTGCATCTTCCAGACCAGGGCTAGGTACTCTTCCTAGCTTATGCTGAAGCGTCAAGTACGGGTGATCATGAGTTACATGTCATGCTTACATCAGATACGGGAACTATGGGCTCAGGAGATAGGACTGACAATTTTCAACTATACACTGTAAAGTGTCCCTTACGATACAAGTAAGAACTGTCTCAGGGCCAGCTATATATATATGTATATATGTATATGTACCATTGTCCTCATAGTTTCAGTCTTACTCCATGTACGTGGAGACAAAAGAGCTAACGAGCTACTGATTGCCAGTTTCGAACACAAGGCGAACTCAGTTTTCACCTGAGCAAAGAGGATCTAACCTGCCCTGGATGCTCGTTTGCCCGTTGCCGCGAGTGTACATAACGCGAATCACGTTCAAAGCTTTAAATTTGTCCATGACAGGATAATATTCGTTCCCACAAGTACAAGCATGCAAACTTGTATGATCTGAATTTTCGATCCGGTGTACTTTAAACTTTCTCCTTCGTTCCAATGTTTCTCGAGATTATACGAAACTCTAAAGACGAAAAGATACCGTACCAGAACTTCCTTCTTCTGTCTACCATATCTATAACACAATGCATGCTCGAGAGTTAAAAGCCAGCGCTGTCTGCTTCAGAAAAGGGGAAGATGTGTACATATACTACTCATGTGTACACGAAATATTGACTACCATTCCAAGCTCCAGTGAGTTAGTCCTGTTCTGCACGTAGTGCTCGTTGCAAACCTGGGCACCAAAACTTTAGAAACAAACAATAATTTATTGCGAAATTTTAGAAATTTGCGAGAGAAAAATAACTATTACTGTTGTATCTTCATGATAAGAACACACGCAAAAGTAGCTGCCTCGATGTGGAAGGGGATCCAGGTTCTTAAAATGAACAACAAACCGGTTCCTCCTAACTTTGTCCTGACGGTGGTGTGCACTTGTGAGCAGAGTCGTCACATGGTCAAACTTCTCCTGAGGAAGTAGGAAAACCCATGACTGACACTAACCACCTCCCGAAATACGCTACTGTTGTAACTGTCACTTGCAATTCGCAGGGGAGTGCCTATAAAGAGGGGAGTGCCTAATAAAAGAAGGAAAGCCTAGTAGGCTTTCCTTTCTTTTATTCTTTTATTCTTATTATTCTTTCTTCGTTCCCTCTTAGTACATATCGGTCCGTGCTCAATTTGTTTAGACCTACGTGCACACAGACACTGCTCTACTTGCACGTGCTCAGTATTTGCAAATTCAACCTAATACTGGAAAAGTCGACAATTTTCTTGGTTGAGGAAAGTTTGCAAAGGAAACGGTCTTGCCAGTCCCATTAACAAAGAAGACTATTCGGCTTTGGTAAGACTTTTCTTTCTTCTTAACTAGTATATGGAAGTGCGGAATTTTCACTCGGTTTGAACGTCTCTTCGTGATTTACAATGGCTAGGTTCCATGGAGTTCTCCTTGCCAGCAACTGAGCTTATACAGTTGACTCCAGATAAGGAAGGTTGCAAGATAGTATCAGCTGGTAAGGTACCCAATGTGGTCGGATCTGACACCTGATTATGACAGGAAACCAGCAAGGCACGTGCCATGGGATTGCCATGGGATTAGTTCTGTCAGTTGGAGCATTAATGATTACTTGGTTGTCTCCTAACCGAATAGCATCTTGTAGTTATAAGAGTACTTAGTCTAGTACTAAAGATTCCAAGTTTGCATAGACTATATATGCAAGATCACGAGTTTCCAGCGGCGAGCATAACAGGTTCTGCGCATCGATGGCCTAAAAGTTTCGATAAACTCTGAAGCTGTCTTCGTTTGCGCTTGCTCTTCCATTAGCCGCACTCCCATGTGTTCTCGTCCAGCAAATGAAAACCACCAACAGAGTTAACGTTCAACTCGGACATCTTATACAAAGGAAGGAACCGGGCCACGTACGTACGAACTTGGATCACTTCGACTTGGACGCAACAGCTAGCGGATCGAAACGCGCTGGTGAGCTGTGTAAGGAGAACGGGAATACGTACGTCTGTATGCTGTAAGCAGAATCCACCCATGTGCCAGTGACCTGGAATGTCCCATCCACTGAGGATCAGGCCTAGGCCATTCCCGAAAATTAGACAGGTACAAGACATTCAACTCTCGACCGCAGCTACATTCTCCAGCTTCCATGGTCAAGGACACTTAATGATTATCCACTGGCTTCATCCTGAAGCATACGGTGCAGGTGGAAGGCATGCCATTGGGTGTTAGTCCCCGGATCTGTCATTCATGACCTTTATTTGTAATCGCAAGAAGCCAAGATGTCCTTACGGTCTAAAAGTGTACGAGTACAGCCAAATTACAGAAGGATATCGATGCATCACTTCTGCAGTAAGGCAAGCAAACTCGTCCTTGCTTCCTTGTATGCAAGTTCGGCTGTAACTTGGATGAGGAAATGGTCTGACGGGGATGGCGGCGCAGCGTAATTGCACTAGCTACCTAACAGTGGGCCATCTATTCCATTCGTTCACGAATCAATTTAATGAGGAGGCTTGTAACCTTTAGGGTGAACAAAATTGTTTTGTCTTGAGTTGATCATGAGAGGTGACGTTGCATCGCAAGTAAGTCACTTTGGAGCTTTTACCTTCTTGCGGCTAAGCTTTCCAAGCTAGTGTGGATAGCTTTTAGTCAGGGATTACTTTTGTAGAAGAAGGTTCAATCGCGTATGTTCACGTAAGATCGACCTCATTCTGTTTCGGTTTATGACACCAGAAGGAAATGTACTTCTATCTCACTGGTTTAACAATCTGGCTGGTGCTCTCCTGAGCCATGGATATCCAGCTCGTCCATGCCAAGGGTCTAGTTCAACCAAACATCACAGCGCGGATGCCCTGAGTGATCACGTAAGGGCGGAATTCGGAGCCAGAAACGAATGCTGAAACTGTGTCTGCCCGTGCTGGTCCTTGCGCCATGCATGCATACCCGCAAGTCTCCACAACAATCAGCCCTTGCAAATAAAGGGTCGTCGTAGCCATAGGACAAGCCCGGCTTCTAGAGAGATAAGAAGGTTCGGAATGAAGGAGAAGTTTCTCCCTTCATTCAGGCCTGGATTTTCCTTTGCTCCCGAACAGTGACTAATTCAGTTATGTCACCTTGCTATCATCATTTCTCTTTATGACGGCGAGTGGGAATCTCAAGGAACTGAAACTGTCGCCCACAATTAAACCGAAGGCACTCGGATGGAGGTATTTACAACGTTAACGAGTGCTGAACTCAAGATTGGCTGACCACATATCAAAACCCATAGGAATCACTGTGGCTTGTAAGACAGCAGAAATCTGAATCTCGGACGTCTATTGACCCAAGTCGGCGCTCTTCATGGACTCTTAATAATTAGCACACAAAAGTTCAACAGTGGCCTGGCGCATGGCTTTCTTCACAATCTACAGCGCGCGGGTAGAGCAGGAGACTGAATTTCCACCTCAGTTTCACAGGCCTTTTGGTGTGTCCGAGAATTACTGCCAATACTAGAGGAACAAAACTGGAGGATGGCGCATAAAGACGAAATGCTGCTGAAGACCAGAACACAAGCCTGTGGTCAAATGAGAGCAGAAGACAAATTAGCGCCAAACTGATTCTGACTGTATCAAGGCACATCCACGCAATGATTTATAACTAGCTAGATACCGAGAGATCGGGAAAATTCTCGACTAAATTAGAGGACCTGTACAAGATCGAGTTAAGGAAGCTAGGAACAACCTAAACAAATTTCAATGCAGTCATTTGCAGTTGTCACGCCTAACGAAGCCGTCTGAAGAATTGAGTATCATCAATCCAGAAAAGAGCATATTAACATGTATAATCATATAAACATCTGCGACATTAGAAACGTCCACAGTCTAGCTATATATATGTATGTATATATTACATTTGGAGGTTATATTACAACACCCATGTTCGCCTGCATATATATCTCGAGTACATCTTCTGCTGGGACATGGGCTGGCAAACTGGAACTTGTTGCACCTTCTACCAAATTGACAGGAACCAATTTAAAATTCAAGCAAAGTCTTTGCCTAGCGCCATCTGCAGAAATACAGGGTCCTGAAATCTGTGCAACACTTCAGCAGGAATTCGTGTCTTGTGCTGCAAGTCTAATAGTACTCTCTCCTTCCGCAGACGAGTACCTGTCATAAAGTTGCCAAACATCTCAAATGCTGCAGTGCTGACACGAGGGCTGGCAAGCTCCAGTCCAATACATAGTTACTTAACTAGTCTACACGGGGACCTCGCGCACTCGCTAGATCACTCTACTAAAACAGATACTAACACAACCCCGCTTGTATACTGAACCAAGGAAGTCTTACTGGAATCTCAAAAGGCGGCCCGAACGGAGCTGCCAGTTCATAACTAGGTATACTTTTAAAAAATCAATTGCAAATTCTAGCTAACTAAATGTCAACTTCCTTCGAATTCAGCTAAGGAACAGTTACTTAATTCATCATAAGTGTGCATCTTCACGCGGAGTGTCGAGCTGCTGCATTCCCATGGTGAATTGCTTTACATCACATATCAAGAAACCTTGTCCCTAAAGCAGGTAAAGACATTTGTTGTTTGTTCTCCAGCTTTGTGAAAGAGTCGCATGCATACACGCGCGCGTAAGTAGACTTCGATATCAGGAACAGTTTAGGGAGATTCTTCCAGTCTCGGCTGAAAGTACCATGGACTGTCAGTCAGGAGGTCCTTTCCACCGGCCCTTAACGAGCCATTCTCGTTCAACGCAGTCGTCGTGCACGTTCCTATCTTAGGAGTGATCCAAGAAACATCAAAATCTGAAACTGCTGATATCCACCTCCTCCAATGAGGCTGAGACATCCAACTGCTCTCTTGTGCTTCTCGCAGGAAATTTGAGTCCCCGGCAGTTGTTGAATTTGATCTTTTACGCCCTACACGATCATGACCATCCGCGGGTATGGGTGGCATGCGCTTCCAGTTCAAGTCCCGATCATGCAGGCCTAAGAGTCGTTCTCCGATCTGCTCGGTGCCCCAATCCCCAAGATCTCGGTAGCTGTCCGTGTAGTCTCCAGATCGAGATCGTTTCGCTCTCAAGATTCTAGGTGTAGATGACGTCTCAAGAGTGGTGCTCGTAGAAGGGATTTCGTCAGTGGGAGACTCAGGAGATCTAAGAACCGTGGGTGCTTCAGACATGAGAATGAATCTCCACGCTTGACTCTTTGATTCTTCGTTCGTGACCCTGGTCCGGAGCTGCTTCTTCCCGCAAGCTTGAAGGCCATTGACAATGTAAGCCCGATTGTGACGATTTTGAATACAGTACAGCCTGCCGAAGCCTCTCCGACCTCCATCACACTCCAAGGGTCTCATAGTCCAAATCTGGCTCTCGAGGACGGCGCCACTCGCATGCGCAGCGACTCCCTTCACTCCAAAGCCTCGTGACAGCCGTCCATCCCCGTCGCTCTCGTCGACTATAACCTTGCCAGTTAGTACGTTTTTTAGTAAGTAACCTGTTTCTGCACATGCTGCAGTTGTCGAAGTCGCATATTCAAGCTGCCAAAGAAGTTCTTCCCCATCCCCGTTTCCTCGGAGATGTAGGTTGTCGTCTTTATTCGACACAAATCTACCCGAGTATGGGTCTTGGATCTTGAACGATGTCCGGGCCGGAGGAATTTCGCCACCGACGACGACTGCCGATAAAGTTGTAGTCATAGCAACTTACACCAAGTAGTCGCAGAGCTCTCGATGAAAGTAGCGAGGAAAGTAGCGAGGAAAGTGGAACTGTTCAGGTTCCTAGAAAGATAGGGCAGCTCTAGTACTCGTGAGGTCGAGAATTTTGTGAGATGTGGATCCGCGGATTCGAAATAATTGGTGAAGAAGTGGGAGCAGCCGGAAGAAGATGACGCGGCCTCAGCTAGCTAGCTAGCACCAAGAAGAACGACGACCACCCTGATACAATTGCAATAACCAATGGCGTGTCAGAGCAGAGCAAAGCGGCGCATGGGACAGGTAGGTGTGCAGCAGGACAGGTAGGTGTGCAGCAGCATCAGGCACAAAGCAGCAGACGATGTGTTGTGTCGACGATTTCAAAGACAGCAGCAGCAGATCGATCATACACAGACATCGAAAAATATCTTTCCAAGTGATTCCAGGAGATTGCAATCTATCTACAGTACCGTTTGCATGCACATGTATCTCTCATATATTGACGGTAGGCTTGAAGAGTCACTTTATCTGGACACAAACACTTCCGTGCCAAATACCCATTGAAATGTTCTTCTACGTCGTCATGAAGCCGGCCAACTAACACACGTATACGCAGCGGGACTCACTCCGGATCCTCTCTACTCGATTGCGAAGGAGTTGTTCAACTCCAGCCCTGTTCCACTCCTTACTACAGCATACCGAGTTTATCTTCTCGATACCAGCAGATCTACTAGACCCTTTATCTCAAAAGCAGAGTGTGGGGGGAAACGAAACTGTTACATGTCTAGCACTAGTCCCCGCCCAGTCCAACCGGATGCCGGAAGCCTCAGTAGTGACAGTTTGCAACTCGCTCACTTGCCAGTGAGCAAGTTGGCCGTTGAGGGCATGCACAAGTACAACAGCTAGCAGCAGCAGCAGAAGCAAAGGTCAAGATCTCACGATCCCCCACCTGAACACACAGGAACATCAGCAGATGCTGCTGTTCAGCGATTGCAAGACAGTATTTGTCGCATTCTAATCAGTCATGCTGAGACATTAGGCTGGGACAGTTTTAAAAGTTAAAAATGCTTCGCCTTCGCGAGGATCCACATTAATTTAATATATCTGAGCCAACCAATCGGTCAGCACAAGGTATCAGCCCGAGTCGTTGAATGCATATGGTGGCTGATGGCCGATGTTGTCTGTAGGAAGTGGTCGCCAGTCGCTGGTACGTATTGCTCGAGCTCGACCGACTTGACGACTGTCGAGGCTTAATATGAGCTGCAGCTAGCGTACACATGTGTTGAGTTCACGGCAATCGTAAGTGCGTTACTAATTCATGAATGAATGTGCACGTACTCCAGGGAGGCAAGCACCATTCATGTGAAGAATATTATCGCGTTGCACAATCGAAACTGCAGTTGGAACGTGGATAGTACTAAATATGCGAGGGAGAGTTTTCTGCTGCCTACTGACAAAGTATGCAATCTCGACATGTATGTCTGGCGGCGCAGCAACTGTTCAACACGATGACTGGACTGAAATCTAAGACATGTGAGATGCATGATGAGAACGTGAACGCTATCGAGGTGATGTGGACATAAGACAAAGCCTAGCTTGCTAAAGAAGTCAGTACGAAGAGGAATGTCGAGTCGATCGTGATAGACCACGAGGTTTTGCTAGCATGCAGCAGGCTGAGGTTGGTTGTGAAGCCTGGCCTGAAGCTCGATCGATTTCCAGTCGTGATAAACAGCTGCCCTTGATCTAGAGCTCTTAACTTCTAAAGTTCTCTCTTCTTGGACTCAGTTGAGGCCTGCATACCGACCAGGAAGTAGTGCGAGCTGCGCGTGCTCCTTCTAATGGCGACTGTGTGCGCGCGTGACCTTAACATATCCAGTGACTACCACCGTGCATATTACAGGGAATGAGATATGTATTAAATGTTGGGAGTTTCTTAGACACGAGGGCAATTGTCTCGACAATCAATCAGACAAATCTATAGCTAGAAGGTAAACTAGTAGATGTACGTAAAAGCTTAAGTCATGGGCCGCGCTTCGGCCTACAGAGCGGTCGATGAGGAAGAGTAAAAGATACTAGAAGAAACTTGAAGGAATGTCATGCTCCTGCTAGCTCCTCAAATCCGAATCTACTTACTGTGACTCGCGCATGTGCAAGATACACGCATGACAAATCTAGCCTAAGGAAAGATTTTGCGCACGATGAACAAATTCCATTGACTGATCATGATAAGAGATGTGGGGGATGGGGGACTGAGTGTTGAAATTCAAACAGCCAGCGGGGCATTTGACACTTGTACAGACAGATAGAGATGTAGAGCCAGAGATCACATGTACAGAGAGTCAAGTTGTGCAAACTGGCAGCAGGTAGTAAGGGCTACTTACTGAGTTTCAAGAGTACGCCCGCCCAGCCAGCCAGCCAGCCAGCCCCAGCGCAGATGTATATATGTGTTACTGCAGAGCAAAGCAGGCCAGGATGGGAGGGAGGCAGCCAAAACAAGTTTACAAGCTTTATAGAAAGGCGTCCAGGAGGGGAGGGAGGACGAGGGGGAGGCTGCGGGGCTCCAGGGCTTTGTGTGCGGTCTTTCCACACGTAAAATATTCAAATAAGAGGCTCGTTGGCCCACTAGGAGCTAGAGTGCAAGTGGTAGCTAGCGGCCGGAGAGTATGGGTATGGTCGGTCTATGGTCGGCCCAATTCGTCGCTCATTGGCAAGAAGAGTGTGATCAATCATGAGCAACTCTATACCCTAATATTGAAGCAAGGCTTAATTAGTATGAATAAATTCAATGCATGATCACCTGGAAATTAAACAAACCAAGAAGGTCGACTGTCTTAGCAATCGAGTGTTACAGAATTGTGTTGCAATTGGTACTAGTTGCGGCAACTCTTTGTCTGCTTTCTGCAAGAGTGCTGAGGAGGAGCTACAGCATTATGTACAGACGATCGGCCCCTATCCTTTCCTCTTCCCCGTTCGTTTCCCTAACCAATCACCTAGTAACTATCTGAGCTCCCAACGTCAGACTCCCAGCGAGTACGATGTATGGGGACCAAATTTCCGCCTTTAGATTCGCTCGCTGGAATCTAGCTGCTTGTTTGTGGTACTGGGCTCTATCTTTTAAAAGACTCAAGGAACTCGCGAAGCAGCGTTGCGGGGATTTTTCTCTAAATTGCAGCCGGTCTAGATCTAGCACGGCTTCAAATTAAACTATGTCTCGCTGGAGGGGCATTGCGAGTGCATGTGAATGTACTGTGAATGATGTAGCTAAGAATGATCAAAGCCGGAGTCTTAACTTACTCACAGTCTGCTATAATAGTTCATTTTCAGCTTATCAAACAAACTCGGACTGGATGCTCAAGATGCCGTGGAGGCATATGTTTCCCTAGATTTATCTGGGTCCGCTTTCTTCCAGCCAGGGAATAATCATCGGGCCCTGGAACTCGCTCGAACCACACGAGGAATGAGTACGCTAGTCCTTTACCAGCCAACTGATTTTTTCCGTGATGGAAGCTTAAGTTGAGGCGAAGTTAGGCGGCCGCAGCTTTAGACGTCCGCTTTTCTCATCTAGAAAGTGCTCGTTCCTCCACCTTCTAGTCTCCTCCAAATCACTAGCTTCTCCCCGAAATTCGCAGCCGCCCTCATACATCCAGTCTCAGCTCTCGTCACGATAGCGTCCCAGGACTCCTAAGGTTACTCCGCTGCTAGTTAGTTAATTACCCATCACTCACCTTGGAGCATAGTACGTACAACCCCACGAGCATGACATGATTGCTGCAGAAAACCCAGAAGTAAAATGTAAGCATGACATCATTCGGGTTCCAGCTTCTGTCATACTGACAGTAGTATCCAACACGCCAACATTGATGCCATGCCAATCTCAGCTCAAATCACTCCCTCATTCCCTTTCTCATTCTCTGCAGACGTGGACACGGACCACACTTCCTAAACACGTTATTTAGATGTACAAAAAGCAGAAACTGTACTGTTTCGTATATCTTTGGTTTAGCGGCCGGCCTCTCTCCCTCTCTCTCTTTCTCTCTCTTATAGTTTTGTTCAACTCAAATCAGAATCAGAAGTGTGCTCTTCCTCTTACAACCGCTAGGATGAGTAAACCAGAATCCTGTGCTCTGGAAAGTCCTCTTCACTCCTGCTGCCTCGTCTTCAGGACCGACGTGAATACAATATTGTTGCATATACGGTTCATAGTCTAATGACGGGTCGAAATCTACTTTACTCCCAGCGCTCAGCTCTTACCATAACTTAAGTGCAGAATCTGCATGCCAAACATGATTCTCGACAGAACTGTCTGAAGTCGCTTGTGTGTCCATTGCGTCATTCTGAATGAGCACAAGTGAGGCCCAGGTAAAGATTAAGTACTGTTAAACAAGTCACAAACAAACAAGTGTTCGAATGCACCGCTGTCCCTGTACCGAATTCGAGAGCATCCCACAGCGTACGAAAGAGATTCGAACTTGTGGTAAATGCTAGGCCCTGGGACGGAGTGAAAGAGCCGGGAGGGATACTAATTGATTTGGTTTTAACTGTTAAGGTATGGCTTACGGCTAATTAGCCTACAGTGGAAACTCACTAGATCCAGACTAGCTCTTTTATCTTGCACTGGACACTGAAGCATAGCGCTGCGATTTCGGTCATCGTATCTTAGAAACACCGACATCTCTCGCCCTCCGCAATACGATGGAGAGTAGCCTAGCGAGAGTTAAAACGCGAGAGAGAGAGAGAGAAAGAGGGAGCGAGAGAGGAAAAGGAGAAAGGGGACAAAACTTTGTTGAACAGGGCCACCATCAACGCACGAGTCAGCACGACATGTCATGTCCCTTGAGCAGGAACTAGCAGTAGCAGCTAGTTTGGCTAGCTCGGAGAATCGACCAAATATCTTACACCTTTGCGGACGGTTCGTAGTGTACGTCATGCCTCTGTAAGCTACCCTGTCCCACATGTACGGCCTTCTCAGTGACCACAGAAGCGGATCGCAAGTACGTAATCATCCGGTGGCACTCATGGATGTTCCAGACGCTAAATGCAGAGGTTCCCAGAATTTCCTTTCGCCCTCACTCCTTCCCGGGAACAAGCGGGAGGCTAAGGGCTCTCTCCCTCTCACTCTTCCTCTGCTCGGGGACGACAGAGAGAGGTTAGGGAATGATTCTGGACCCTCCTGTCAGAAGACTCTGTTCGTTTCAGTTGCTACCCTGAAATGGATATTTTCTTTTCATATATTCATTCAGATCCTTGGAAGGGTTACAAGTTATAACAGGTAATGAGCGGAGCTAAACGCACAACTGAGTCTCAAAGAATGATGTGGACGGAACGAAATGCTAAAGTTTTTCTTTTCAGCTATGATATTCAGCGGTCCAGGACATACACACGGCCGCATCATGTTCACTTTCCATGTTCTTGATGCGCTCCTCTAGGGTCCCGGATTGTTATTTACACTCTCCCATCGTCTTAAAGTTTGATAAGTTCGCTTTATTAATAACACACATGTAAAAGTTCAGTCGTTCATGACTGAACGAAGTAATATATAATCGAGCTCTATGCTGAGAAGTTGCATTCCAAGTGGTCACTTGATCGTGTTTTGATCGTTAGTTGATTGAAACGATCCATGTTCTTAGTTTGGTTGCTACGCTCCTCTAGCTAGGGTCCCGGATTGTCATTTACACTTAAAGGTTAAGTCACCTCATTAATAACACACATATATAGAGAAGTAATGATGTTTTCTGAGCTTTCGACTTGCACTTTGTTCTGATTGGCATGGGTTCAAATGATATTGGCGTCGTTCAGGACTGGACGAACTAATGTATCATCGAACTCTATGGTGAGAAGTTGCATTCCAAGTGGTCACTTGATCGTTTTGATCGTTAGTTGATCAATACTTACTGAGCAAAACCTTCGAGTCCGGCCTTCCGAAAAGGTGACATCTGCAAACTAGCTAGGACGAGCTCCAAATGGGATGCAGACCCTCGTGAATTGGAACCACTGAAAGTTGATAGACGGAGCTGTAGCTAAATCAAAGGGTCAACTCAGGACCAGCAGGTTCTAGAGCTCGCAGGAAGATACGCAAGTTTGGAGATACTTTTGCCATGGCGAGCAGTTCAATCACATGGCAAATCATGCTCGGTTGACCAGTTAGAGTGGGCGTGGTCACCATGGAAGAAGGGCTTGGCTCTTTCACAGCTCAAGTACATGACCGCACAGTGTTCCCATGGACTGGAAAGTTCATATCCCTCCCGAGCATCAGACCAGACCACTTCCTGGTCACTCAGCAGCATCGCTCCTGTCCGGCATGTGCAGTGTCTAGAAGTGTATCAAAAAGCTAGTGAAGAGGCCCGTAACTTGGTCTCCCATTTTCTACAGAACAGTGCAAAGACAAAGCCTTGCACTGGGCTCTTTAATTTCAAATAAAGATCTCGAGCTAACCAAATACTTTTTGGCAACCCGGACATGACGGTGTAATATACGTGTGTTGGTGTCTTTGTCCGAGCATGTTGTAGCATCTCATTTCATCGGCTGATGTAAGTCATCTCAATGACATTACATTTACTTCACTAGCTAGATTCAGAATCTGCATTTGTAGACTTATCCAAGTAAACCACAACAATTACTGTTACAGCAACAAAGTAAGCAAAGGTGTTGTCTTTGAGAAAAAAAACAATTTTGTGAACTCCTGCCACCTTTTCGTGCCTCCGTTCTGCATACAGTCTTACAGAAGATAGTGCATAGTCATTGCATCACCCAGGTTTTGTGAGTCCAAATTAACACAAACGGTGAGATTTTCGACCACGGGGTCAGAACACAACCACTTTGATGATAGCAGAGAAAGTGAAGCGATCCTCGCCCTCCTCTCCGTCCTCTGTGGCATATATCTTTCTCAGACTCTACCTGCGAGATGTGGTCTGCAGAGATACCAATTCTGTAGCTAGGAAGGAAAAAGAGACGAACAGCTGTCATGCACAAAATAAAATATTGCTAGCTGATCATGAAGTCTGGGTATCCAGAAGGGTACCTCGACATGTGTTTCGACGTCTTTCCTACCTTATTTTAGAAGCAGCTACTCAAATCGAGGAACCATGAACCTTCATTTGAACTTTCTCGTAGGCTAATTAAGCGCGTCATGTAATTTTGTATCTGTGACAGCCCGGTTTAGCTTCTTGACTTTTGCTTTTCGAACTCGTCATCTTCTGTCTCCTAGTGGAGCTCGAGGCCTTCTAAAGGATCTCTTACTACCTTCAGCTCAATATAAAAGAACTTTCCTGTTTGACGAGTCCTTAGCCTAACGGTACGGCGAAGCTAGTCTAGCGCTCAAGGCTTCACTAGCGAGGAACGACTGGCTGCTTGCTCGTGCGCTGTTCTTGAGTAATCCTTGAATCACGCAGCAAGGTCCACATTCGAATATTTTCCGCGTAAAAGGTTAATGTTCTGTCTCAAGCCGACTAATAATTATATTCTGTATCCGAATTGCATTGTTTCAGTTGAACTTGATTAAATTTCACTTGAGCGATTACTCCCTCTCCGCATGCGAGAGGTTACGTATTACTTGAGATCCAATCCAGTTACTGTCGTGCTATTTGACGAGCAATTTCAGGCCAGGGTTTGTATGTGTACTCCAGGCCTACAGCTCGCTAGGAGCAGTGCAACTACCATAACAGCTTTCCTCAGTCTTGCACTGTGGCACCCGGAAAGCTAGCTGGTTCTTGACTTTCAAAGCGGCTCGTAAATCCAAACACGCGTATACTTAATCCACACACCACTTTAAGCTTTGATCATGAAAGAGATTTTCTGGCACTTGAGTGGAAGGAGGTACGTTCCTCCGGAGATCAACTGTCCGAGTTCAGCTCCAGAAATATGGATTCAAGTTTAATACACAACCGGCACTGAACAATCGCAGATTGCTAAGCAAAAAATGCGCAGATAAGGACATGGAATTGACTGTTCGGAACTCTTACGTAAACCTGAGAAGTGCTTCTTGTGCCTTTAACTTTTCAGTTACTCGTTTCCACAATAATATATATGTTCTCATGTACATGTTAAACTCTACCACATATACAATACGTAAATCTCGAGATTTGTTTCAAAAGATCAGTGGAAGGAGTGACAGGAAAGAAGTTCACAGTTTCTGTAGCTTCAAAGGTCAATGGTATGACACTGTCTTCGTTTCAACCATCAATCGATCCAAGAGATTGAGTGATAGCGAATGGTTGTTTGATTCAACTGTTCAGGATGTGCCAGACGCACATACATCAAGCTGAGTGTGGTTGGAAGCAGGGCATGGCTGGGCGGGCCACTTCACTGTGCTGCAATTCTCCAAGAAGCCGAACCAGTGGTGTGTGAAACGGAGTTGCTGAAGTACTGTTCCAGTCCATTTATTAACTCTTACACTACCTTTGTTTCCCCTTGCTTAGTAGTGTGCCTTTTAGTTTCTAAGAGCTGATATATTCATGATCGTGCTGTAACTGAATTGAGTGTAGGAGCGAATAATCAAACTTCGCCCCATCAGCTCTGTCACGAGAACCGGTCGAACGAATAATGCATTAGCGCATCTCGAGCTTATCTACGGATGGACGCGTTGAAGCTTAAGGGACCTACATCATAAATGAGATGACTTGAAATGCTGAGTGAAGAGAAAAAAAACTGACTTTCCCCCATGTGCAGATCGTCTTAGCTTCAGTTAAAAACTATACTATCATTTGTGGCGGACACATGACCTTGATATACTGATTCAAACACTAGACTAAGTTTTATATAACACCTATAAGAAATGATCAAGACCTCGAGTGAAACCTATCTCCGTATTACTGAAATCTAGAGGGGACCTTATTTACTGTATTTAAGTCTCGGGCTCGTAGGGGCTTCGGGTCCATAATGGATGAATTGCTGCACAGTCCTAGGTGTGTACTGGGGTAGCTTCTTCTTCTTTCAAGACATAGCAGTGCCATGCTCAGTCAATCGATATCTGTGACTGGCCTGGACGATCAGCCGACAAGATTCGGAAAGAATTGTTTATCTCCCAAGTAAATGTCAATTCTATCTTCGTTTGATCACTGAAGCGTTCAACAAGTTACAGTAAGAAATAGGTATGTAGTCATTATTTAAAAGGTCGCCAGAAGTGAGCACTGATGGCAGGATAAGATCTCGATTATCGTGTCATCAGCTGGAGAAGAAGTCCTTCTGTGATAAGTGCTCAAACCACACACACACATCAGCACACACTCAAGGCCTGAAGTAGTCTAAACATCTCTTCCAAGAACTACGCCGTTATGACGTGCTGAAGACAGCGTTTCTCTCTTCACATTCCTCTTGGAGTACAGAGTATAATACTACATAAATCTTGTGATGTTTTGTAGAGGTTGCAAACCTCTAAAATTTTATGTCTATTCCCCCATCATACTAGTATATATATATGAGTGTAGAAAGATAAGTGCAACCCAAATTTTACCCTAAACTTCCGTGCTTCGACGTGAACTACTCCGGGAGACCCACAGCCTTGTAGTATGCCCGCACCTGTGGTTCAAGGAACTTAATAGTGCTTTCGCTCATGCCCCCGCGCACAAAAGTTTAAATGCATGAAAGATAATGTTCGGTTTATGTCATCCCAGATCTAGATATTCAACTCCTTAAACTTATTTCAGGACAATATACGCAGTGAAACACAGGCTCAGGAATTCTATTTTTAAATTAATGCAGAAGCTAAGCCCTTCCTTCATAGGTGCATACTTAATATATTACTATGCATACAAAACATCAGATGCTGTAACGAAGTTACATAAGAAACGTGCTCCTGTCTCTGCGTGTCAGATGCATATGTGCCAGTTGACAAACATTGACGAAGAGAGGAAGAGACTGGATTCTGGAAGGAAATCGAACGCAAACCTCTCTCAGACTGGTATATATTTCTTCTGCATGTGTTATGAGATGATTCATAACCTGGGTCGGTCGGTTCAAGGCGTCAGGCCTGTCACCGAGACCCGCATGGCATGGCACAAACAGAACTGCAAGTACGGATCGTAAGTGAGCTCAAGGCACGAGATGGAATACAGAAATCTGCGCCCCAAGTACTAGTCCTCCTCTCAGCTGAATGTCTACTAGACTTGGGTTCAGCTGCCTGACCTGATTCATCCGTTTGTGATGAAATAACCACTCTGCTGAACTCATGGCCAGTACAGAAATCTGCGTACTATCCATAGACAGATCCATAGATCAGTGAGTGAACTAATCAACACAACCAATCTGGAGTGACTCAACGTTACGTGTATGGCTTCTGGATACAACCCTGGAGGCTTACGTCTGCCTGCATCTTTGGAGAACCAGCTTTATTCCTGACATGTGGACACTACAGTTGCTACGTACAGAGTCAGTGCATTGTACTGCATAAGAATTTCCCACCGCTGAAGAAGAAATGTTCTGGAAACTTGTAGACTAGGATCTTTCCACTGTGTTCCCCACAAGAGCCAAGCTAAGATGTGAACTCCGAGTGCTTTCTCTGCAAGATTCAGGCTAGTTTCACTTCTCTAACTGAATGACTTCTGTAAGGACGGAAAGCTTTTCCTTCTAAAGCGCTCTTGAAGTCAGAAATCCCTCACCCAACCTTAACAGAACAAACTTTTCTCAAAGAATGATTGGATTCCGCCACCGATGATTGGATTCCGCCGTGTAGCGCGAACATTACATGACCCTTTAACTCGCTGGCTGTTATGCTTCCTTTACATGGTCAAGTATCTATTCATTGTTTTTACGACAACAGTACATGTTCTCTGGAATGGTACTATAAACCTAAAACCTTCACAACATGGATTTACATATGGTTTCTGGCGGTATTTATACGCGTGCATTTCGTCCCCTCTCCTGTTCTGGTTAACAAACTCGTACATTATCAAGGTGAAAGCTTGAACAAGGGAGAATCTCAAGACACCCTTGCTTCCACGTCATCAGAAAGTGACTCCGTTTTGGTTTGTTTGTATCTCATGATGGGGCCAGAAGCTGCCAACAGGAGTGCAATCAATCTAGCCAGTCTCTATAGCGTATATCTTCCTTTTTCCTTAGATACGATCATCAAATCGTCTCAGCGGTGTTTGCACTGTAACGTGAGTTTCCATCGGCCATCCTGGTACCCACATTAGTTCCGACGACGGCCCCACAGCCTGAGACTTCGCCACAAGTCAAGCAAGCTCGTCAGTAAATTATCCGTTGGTTTTATGATGCTCTCCGTCACCCAAAACCTGTAGGTTTCACGTCACTTCGATCTCTTTCAGATAGGCAGGTACCACATAACCTGGCTCTCGACACGCAAGATATCTGGTCCAGGAGGACAATTGCGTCGAATCATCGAGATGCTTTGCACTAAGTAGTGTCTTTTGACCACCGTTTCTCGCAACCTTCAAAGTATGTTGTACTCAAATTAATGTTCGTCTTCTCGATTCGGAGTAGTCCTCCTTTGTCGTTTTCTACATTTGGTCTGTATCCTCTTTGTATGTACTAGACAGACCACTATGACCACGACTATGAACAACTTGGCAACTACTTTTAATATAGACACGTCGAACTGTAGGTTTTACTAGCTGGTGATATCGTCTGCTTCTGCTACACAGTTCTCACCAGTTAGCATCATCTACGAGTACCGTATATTCTGCTTCTTGTTAATTGATCATGATCAATGGTGGCTGCCATTGTTGTGCACACTGGAAGGCCCCATCCGACGATACTAGCCATTAATTTGTGTCCTTGTAGGATTAGCTTTTGTACAGCTCTGTGCACGTTTCTAGATAGACTTAAAGTGGCATACGGGCAACTAGTGAAGTAGCGAGGACTGTTTGTGTGTTTTAGCTCTCGCTGGTTTCCGTTATGTAGCTTACTTCTTGTCTGCGGTGGTGGAAGTTCTGCTCTCGTGCGCTTTTCATGCTTTTGCACTAATGGGCGGTATGGATTGATCGATGGAGAATGGAATTACCTACGGACATACCGATTCTCTCGTTCTTCTCTCGCCTTGGTCTCGAGCTCTTACTGTTGTTGCCGAATTAACTTCTTCTAGATCTCCAGGTGAATGAAGCTCAGCCGGGCATCGATCTCATGTGTGAAGTGTCCAGTGTACTTGTGTCCTGGCTTCCTTCCATTCTCACTTCGTTCAAATCCCTTTCCTGTAGCCAGTATACTACTGATGATGAGACCACTTGAGATCTGAAGCTGATCTGTACATGTCAGTCATTGTCAGGCTGTATCTGTTCCCCGAACGGTCTCGAATCACGATTATCGTACATCCTCTTAGGAGTTTCGCTGCAGAACGCTGAATCCATCAACTATCTCTACTTCGTCGACAAATATACCGAGATCGTTCATGTCGAGGTCGAGCTCGGCCCTCTCCCATCGGGAGCTACTGGTGATGAATGCCTCCGGACGGGAAAACGAACGGAACTGAATCATTGAAAATATCGGGGAGTAGTCTCACACAACATATTATTAGAACTACAAGTTTCTCCAAAGTTTAGTACTGTACTGAAAGGTTTGAAATTCAGTAATTACTGACTTACTGTTAGGGTT
Source organism: Asterella californica (assembly GCA_036924285.1). Lineage (NCBI taxonomy): Eukaryota > Viridiplantae > Streptophyta > Marchantiopsida > Marchantiales > Aytoniaceae > Asterella > Asterella californica. The sequence continues at coordinate 21,711,071 of JAYKYS010000008.1, forward strand.
TCAAAAAAGAAGTACACTTTGCATCCCCCACGGCCTTGTGCAGGCAGGCTTCAAGACCGGACCGTTATTTATTGAGCAATTTAGAAAAAAAAAACTCATTGGGCGCCGTTCATTTCGCGGTATGCGATTGCAATATCTATATTAAAGACCAGGCTTGTAACGCGGGGATAATGAAGGGATACTGAAGAAGCAGTTCAGAACCGAATTAATATAGCGGTGTTCGGCGAAACGGACTTTTTTAAAATCCTCCACGTCTGCGGCAGGCAGCCTTCGGCGGGAGTGTCAGGTTGCAGCATTTTCCGCAGCATTCGTTTCGCCTTCTCGTTTCCCCTCGCTCTCTTCGTTCGTTTTGCGTTTCGCCTTCTCCCATTTCTGCCACCGACCGCTTCGTCGTCTTCAAGGTTTCTCGCTTGCAGCGATCAGAAGCGATTGGTCGCTTGCGAGCGAGCGAGTAATTCTGTGAGGCAATCGTGCCTTTGTGGACCGTCGTCCTCAATCAGCGACTGTGGGTGCTTTCGCCTGCTCGCGTTGTTTCTTACATCGATGTGCTTCTCGCTGTATGGGCAGTTCGTCTTGCTCGCGCGATTCTGCCAAGGATTTCTCGGTCGCTCGCTCCGGAACTTCGTCGCGCATCGTCCTTAATGACCGATTGTGCCTCAATTCGTTTTCATCGCCACATCACGGCATCCGTCGGAGAATCATCTTGTTTAGCTTTCTTTCTGATAACGTTCTTTCTTACATCTAACTCGTCTTCTGTGGGCATCGGCTGCAGTCTGACTCGTCATCGCTCACGCTTTTGCTTTGTAATTGTTTGTTTTAATTAGGTCTTTGCTTTTGTTTCTCGTCTTGTGTTGTGTTCTCATCGCATTCTTTTTTTGTTGTAACTCGGTAAAGGAAGAACTCGACGTCGGAGACCTGATGATGGGATGGTGATGTTGCGATCTAGTGGGAGCAAGTTGTCTTCTACTTGTACGCGTCTTCACCTTCGTTACATACATTTCGACGCTCTGTCTACAGCGATGATCACAGAAGCGACATTTTCATGTCGGAAGTTATAGCTCATATTGTCGATCAAGTTTGTGTTGTCAGTCCATTTGTCGATGATGATCTTTTGTTCATTCTGTCTACTCCCATACTGGAAGTAGTTGCTGATGATGAAGTTTTGTGTATTTTTTCTACTCCCAAACCTGTAATTCCTGTCACAGAATGTCCAGAGGAAGTGCAGGAGAACAACTTCCTGGCCTTCGAAGTTGTTTGCTATCACGAAAGTAATGTCTTTGAACCATGTCATGTTGATCGTTTTTGGCGGCCTCTTAGTTTATCTCCTTATCATGTTTATTGCAGAAGTCTGCTATCTTTCTTTGATCTTGATTTGTATAGAGATAGGTCGTACATCTATCTAGATTTTCATTATAGTCTTGTATCGTCTGAATTTCTACTTCCCGTCTTGGATTATATCCTTGTTTGTAAATCTTTCTTCATACCAAAGACTTGTCTTCAGACCATTGTCGCTCCGTTTCATCATATAGATGAAGTTTGCGTCAAAGCATTGACTAACATAGACCTCCATACCTTCGTGGGTATAGTAGGCTGCTGCATGAAGGACAAGGATGAGGTTCATCACAAATCCTCTATGAAAAACATCGTTAATAGTATGCTCAAGGACGGAGAGAAACTATTAACTCTTTTTTGTGCTATAAACACGAAAAATAGCATGAAATTGAACTACAGCAATATTCTACAACGGGCCTTCTTGTTCAACAAGTACAGGAGAAAACAACCATTAGGTACGACTTTGAGAACCTGCTTGAAGTCCATGATCAAATCTGATAAATATACTCTTTCTTGCAGATGGTTGATGACATGTGGAATTCAGAAGACTATAAGTGATTCATTGTGGAAGACTATAGTTCGTCCTCAAACCATCACAATAGGAGACATTGACAACTTTTTTTTGCACAAACTCGTGTTCGCTATTTCACTGTGGAACAACCTAACGTTGATCAGATGAACGAAAAGGAATACATTTGGGTTGCGTCGCTTGTTGCACGAAGAACGAAGACGGTGCCGAACTTTCAAGACGTAGAGGCTTTACCCGTATACATGCCCATATGTAGTGCATTGGACCGTCATCTGGGAACGGACAGAGGTTATGAAGGTAAGAGCCTGTTATGTAATTTGGTATATCGTCAACAGTGTGTCTCGGCTGGTTTGTAACTGCTTTTCGTCTTATGAGAAATGCAAGAATCTCACCACACCACGGAGTAGCCGAACATGTTGGAGCGGAGCAGGACGTCTGCGAGTAGGCTCTGTCGTAGTTGGAGATCATCTGCTATGCTAGTGCACTTGTTCTAGTTTTCTTCGTTCTGTCCGCTAGCAAGTCGTCATCATTTCTCTCTCTGGCTACATGACGAGCAAAACGAATATACAAAGCAATCTCATTTTACTGTAAACTTCGTGGCAGTATACTCTACATAAGCTTCCCATTTATGATAAGCTGACTTGTAGTCTGAACATGCTTCAGCTACCGCTGTACATATCAGATACGCGCACATCAGCCGGATGTGCCAAAACGAAAAAAAAATGTACACTTTGTTCAGTTTTGTACTGTAACTTGCACAATATGAGTCCAGTGCCCTATATAGTTCACCGAAGTAAATAAAAACTTATTTCGTATTATTCTACTCTTCGCCGTTGTGTCCATCACTGAGAAAACTTTCATTCATTTTATAAGAGTAAGTATGGACTCGAGAACAGGAGAAAAATCGTCAAGAAAAGGAGCTACGCTTCGATAGTTTTGGGTCTAGGTTGAGATTCAGGGACTCGTTTTATGAGAGGTTTGAAGCATATTATAGACCGCTCTGGTCTGTTTCTCAGTTTTGTGTCCTTAAGAAAAAAGAACCGACAGTGTATATACGTTAGGAGTTGGTATATATAGCGACTTTCGTTTTCGTGCTTGTGTTTCTCTTTCTTGTTCTCTGTTCAGCACACTACATCTCCACAGCCACGAACCTCGTATTTTCCTGGACATCCTTCATGCAAAATTCGACAGGATAATGTTTATGCAATCATTAGTAGCGTAAAGCGTGCATTATCACCATCGCTGAGTTTGTTTCATAATATAGAGGTATGAATGTATTATTCTGACGAATTACTTTCAAAGTCGAACGAATCATGTAGTCTCCTCGCCGAGTCTAGTCTAAACCCAATCATAAACACACCCCTCTAAACTTAAACCACAAACACACTCTATAAACTTAAGCATTTAAGCTTAATTTAAGTCTTTCTAAGGAAAGATTGAAAGATTGCAGTAGCATTTGCATTTGCTTCCCCCGGATGAAAATGTAGTTCAAGCGTAAGCTTATCGTTCTTCATTCACGGGTTTCCTCAACTTGAGTCAAGGTCGAACTCGGGCAATTGAGTCTCACACTCTGACTCTTACCAATGCACTAGATGTCTACTGTATATAAAAAGAGCAGTCCATTATAGTTAACATTGTCTTGCTCTTTAATTCAGTTAACGTCTACACTTTTATCTCTAATCTTAACGCTGCATCCATCCTGGTCTGCCAGAACCATTCAGAAATATTATTGATAATCTGTTCGGGAGAACCGGAAGTAACAACAAATATTACAAAAAATATTCTGTCATTCTCCAATCCTTGTTGAGAATTTAAGATCCATTCTAGTGATTATCCTTTTCTTTTCATTATTGAGGATGATTTATTTTTCTTGAAGACGAATCAGATGTCATCGTCATGTAGTTTGGGGAGTACTTAATAATCCAGATACCCCCTAAATTTTTATATTATGTCACGTTAATGTCCTCGTATTATGTAAGCAGTCACGTACATTACTGCCTTCATTAATTACTGCCTTCCTGGAAATCTTGTCAGCCCTCAGGTTCGAACACCCGACGTTTGAGATGTTAGGTCCTGCAGTTATCACTGGGATAACTTCAAGTAATGGCTAGATTATAACACTCTAAGTATAGTACTCTTTATCAGTGGCTACCCCTCCTTCTGTACGTACACATTCACCTCGTTTCCAGTCAACGAACTCCGGGAACGCTTCCATCGCCATCGCGTCTTCCCCGCTTGTCTTTTTCTCCTCCTCGGCGAGATAACTTCAAGTAATGGCTAGATTATAACACTTTAAATATAGTATTCTTTATCAGTGACTACCTCTCTTTTTGTACGTACACATTCACATCGTTTCCAGCGGGGAAGACGCGAACGCTTCCATCGCCATCGCGTCTTCCCTGCTTATCCTTTTCCCCTCCCCGGCGAGATGTACACTTTGTATACATATTTTGAGCTATGATCAATTCGAATTCAGAATCACTAGTTTTGATCTGTTACAGATTAATGTGACTTGGTAGCCATAATTGCAACGTTCGCGATCGGTTTGCAGCTTGTCTAGCTAGGCATAAGGATCAAAGTTAACCCTTTGCGTCCAATTTATAATAGGACAAGTGGACTCTGAATCACAGTCCTTTGTATCAACCATACTCATATGTTTTATTTACAGAATCTTGTTCAACGTTTTCATGTATGAAATAGTCATCCGAGAAAATTGTCTGCTCTGAAGTGCCATGATAGAACTGCCGGACTTCCTTAGAGTCCGGATGTAGACTTTAACCGAACCGATGACGAACTGATGACCGTGATACAGTACATGTATTACCACATCTGCTCATCTGCTCTAATGTGGTCCACTCTCTACATCTCGCTCTTCTTGGAGCATCTAATCGTGGAGACAACTTGATCATGAGAGCCACCGGAGTGTGAACGCATTTAACTCATGCTATCTATGTCTAGTCCAGGAGGCAGCTTATGCTTATGTCCATGTGTTCACATTATTCTATTAATCCAAGCTGAAGATCGATCTAGCTCTGTCCACGTACTTCCGGTGGTACTTCTGATGCAGAAGCCTTTAAACTTTACCTCTCCACCTCGTGCATCTAGACTACGTCAGCATCATACGTACTGGTTCGTTATGTGCATGTTATGCAAGTGTGAAGCTTATGCGGATGCCTACGGATGTTATTCTTTGATTTGATGGGCGTCTGACCCGCCAAATGAAAGGTCTGGGTGTAATTGCCAGGACCAGTGACCCAAGGGAAAATGAGAAGCTCGCAGCTGAGGCTAAGAAAGGGAGTAAGTGTCAGCGCCGTACATGGAAACAGCTAAGCTACCTTCACGACGTGCTGCTTAGACTGAGACCTGAGCTGCAGCCGAACAGTGTTCTACGAAAGGAACGAACACACATGAAGAATCCCTGCAGACTGTTGAATGGATGTATGCTGACGTTTTACAGGACCAGCTACTGCGAGGACTTGATTAGGCAAGATTTGGAACATTGCTTTCTTGCTAGCTAGCCAGCCCAAATAGCTAGTCTCACCATGAAATCAGCCATTTACGAGAACGCAGTACTAGTAATATGCATGCAAACTGTACATCCGGCCGGGGAGGGAAAAGGACAAGCGGGGAATTCGCAGCGAGATTATGGAATATATATTATATAATATATATAATTTTTAATTTTAATTTAATTAATTATTCTAATTTAGAAAATCTGGAAACACGGGGAGAATAAGAGATAACCCATAAAGCTTGACCCCAGTGCTGCGCTTCAAAACGTAGAGTCCTGGAACCACTGCTCATTAAACCACTAATGTACACTAAGTTTAATTCAATACCTAACCCTTCCGGCAGGAAAAGTTAGGTATTAAATTAAACTCCTTGCATATTCAGCTCCTCCATCGGAAGATGGAGGAGTTGAATAAGCAAGAAAACTGTACATTGGGTGGTGCAACTCATATTCAAACCCGTTGTCTCTCGCAGTAAAATATTCAGGGAGCACGCTTTAAACCGTATTTGAAGCATCTGTGACTAAAGCAGCTAGATAAGAGCTCTGAGGGAACACTGCGAGGCTAACAAGTTGCATAACAGTGAACTGAGAATGCCATCAGGTTTGCTTGCTTCCCACGAGGTAATTTGTCGAGCCAAAGTAATATGGTCATGGATGTGAAAAACGCTACTAACCAATAACCCTAAACCCTAAACCCTAAAACTGCTACTTCATAAGGCATGGTTGAAGAATAAGGACAAGTTTGATTATCTTCATCTATTATCTCAAATATACTTCTGAGGATCGATGGCCTTGTCTTCTTCTTTAGTCCCTGAAAATTATATCACAATCCGATCACGGGATGAGTCATAATTCTCAGCTCCAATGTCAGTTCAAGGAGTTCTTGATATTTCTGAAAAGCACTTGTCGAGACCTTTCCAAAAATACCTTACTCTCCTCAAGATCCTATTTGGAGCTCCGTCCACGACCCAAAATATTGTTGGAGTTCCAACACTTCACATTTTTCAAAGAAATGTGGTCTAATGTCAGAATAGGACCTTCTGATTTGGTCCAGCGTCCGACTAACGTCCATTTGCACTAGATCCACATCTCAAACCTACGTCTTAGACTTGTGTTTTTGTCCGTTTTCAGACTCGCTCTCTTAGATTAGCATTTGTTTGAAAACGTTAACCAGCAACCTTCTCCCCAACGTCGAAGAAGTCCTATGCCAACTATGGCACATGTACAACAGGATGGAGTATTACCAACGATGTCGAATGATTCAAGCACGAGAAGTCAATGAGTTTTTTATGCAGAGCTCATCAAGACGATGAAGACCATGCAGGAAGGCATAGTCTCTAGAGTAAACGTATCGTCGAGGTTGAAGCCGACCAAGGGAGTTCCTCATTTACTCGGAAGCTTTATAAGACAAATCTGCCGATCTCGTTCTGTAAGATGAGGCTCTAGAGTGAACTCCAAACTCGAATGCCCGTGGTGGTGCATTCGTAGCCTTTATATAGTGAGAGGAATAGTACATGATAAGCTTCCGACCAATGCTCATCTCTCACGCGGATCGCTGATGTGGCTTACATGCAGCCTTAGATCTAGAACAACATCTAGAGGTTCAGAATGAGCCACGTAGAAGGCTCGCTGGAAAGTTCTAGAAGCTTCCCGGCTGGAAAGTTCTAGAAGCTTCCTTCTAGAAACTTCCTTCTGGAAGTTTCCCGACGGACTTTTGGCGCACTCGCCTAGTGGTAGAAGTACTATTTGCTGCATGTATTCTTCGGCCAACTTAGTCGTAACTAATTCTTATACCAAAGACTTCTACCAAACCAATTTCTCCTCTAGTTGATAAGTAGGACTCTACTTATTACAAACCTCCCCCCTTTTAAGAAGCAACGTCCTCGTTGCTCAACTGCTGTTCGAAAGCTTGCACTATGAGTGGGGTGTGTGCAAGATTGGTTGCAGGTTCCCATGTTGCTTCATGTAATGGATAGCCTTTCCATTTGACCAAATAATCTACCCGTTGATGACGAGTCCCACGAACACGTTTCTTTAAGATGCATTCCACTTCAAACTCTTCCTCGCCATCGATAATTTGAGGCAGTGGTCGCGACTCTTGCGAATTGTCAAATTGAGGAGGTCGTGGTGTATATCGCCGTAATAAAGACACATGAAAAACCGGATGAATCTTCATGTGGGGTGGAAGTTCGAGTTGATATGCCACTGCTCCAATTCTCCGGACAACAGAGAAAGGCCCGATGAAGCGAGGGTTGAATTTACGACTGCCGATCAGAGTAAGGTTGGTTGTGGATAACCAAACTTGATCACCAATCGTGAACTCTTCGTGCCGACGGTGTCCATCGGCATATTGCTTTTGTCGGTTCTGAGCAACTTGTAGTTTCACCTTAGCTTTTTCCACTCCTTGTTGAATCCGTGCAACGAATTCATTAACAGCATCCACTTTGGTGTTGACTGACGACGTCGTGCTGAATCGTGTCAAACTTGCTGGTGTGAGAGGATGTTCGCCGTACATGAGATAAAAAGGTGTTTCACGAGTAGATGCATTGAGGGAGTTGTTGTAGGCAAATTCTACCAAAGGGAGTAAAGTGTCCCACTTCGCTTGCTCCTCCAGAGTAAAGGCTCGTAGCATGTCTTCAATGGTGCGATTGGCTCTTTCGGTTTGTCCATCGGTCTGTGGGTGATAAGCCGTAGACATGGCAAGTTTGGTCTTGAACAGACCAAATAGAGTTCTCCAAAACATGCTCGTAAACTGAGGACCTCTATCTGTTATAAGCACCCGCGATAGACCGTGCTGAGCAAAAATGGTGTTCAAATATATCTGAGCAAGTTGCGGTGCTGAGACGTCTTTCGTGGTCGGTCGAAGATGGATCATCTTGTTGAGCTTATCGACGAAGACGACGATGGAGTCAAAACCTGAGCTCGTCATGGGAAGTTCACACACTAAGTCCATACTAACATGTTCCCAACGTTTGGAAAGGATCGGGAGGGGTTGAAGGAGACCGGAGGGTGCTTGATTTGTAACCTTATTCTGTTGACACATTGCACAACTCCGAGTGTATACTGCAACATCCTCTGCCATCTTGGACCAATAGAACACTCGTTGGACTGCTTCCAATGTCTTTTCTGCCCCCATGTGTCCTGCAATGGCTGAATCGTGACATTCAGTTAGTATGGTGGTACGTAGTTCTGGATCATCTGGGATCCATAACTTCCCTTCATGGAATACCAAACCATAATTGCGGGTGATGGTTCTTGAAGGTTTTGCTGCGACAGTCTGTGCATCCGATTTTGTGCCCTCGATCAATTTTGTCCAGAAGTCAGAATTCACCTTGACTTCAGAGACTAGGTTATGCACCATAGGCATGCGGGTTAATGCATCAGCAATTTGCTTCTTGCCCTCAACGTACGTGATGGTCATGTTGAATCGTTGCCTCCATTCTGCCCAACGGATTTGTCTCTTTGAGAGATCCTTCTGCGTCTCCAAATAGACTAAAGGTTTGTGGTCTGTCTCGACCACAAAAGCCTTCTCCCCTAGATAGTGCTTCTAATGCTTAGTAGCGAGAACTATCGCCAATTCTTCTCTCTCGGTGGTGTGATAGTTCTGTTCTGCTGGTAACAACTTCCGAGAGAAGTATGCAATTGGATGCCAACCATCCTTCCATTCTTGCTGCAACACCGCCCCTACTGCCGTGCCTGATGCGTCCGTTGCTAACTTGATAGGTTTTTTTGGGTCGTACCACTTGAGGATCGGAGCATGTAGTAGCGCGGTTTTCAATGCTTGAAAACCTACTTCTTGCGCTGTTCCCCACATCCATTTCTTGCCTTTGCCTAACAGGGCAGTTAGTGGTTGTGCAAGCTTGGCAAAATGCTTAACAAATCTACGATAAAATCCTGTCAATCCCAAGAAGCTCTTAAGTTGGGTCTGATTTTCTGGAGCCTTCCATTGTTGGATGACAGCTATTTTATCGACCATTACTTGTATGCCTTCTGCACTCACTCTATGTCCTAAGTAGTCCACCTCCGTCTTGCCAAATTCACATTTTGAAATTTTGGCGTACAGTTTATTTTGGCGGAGTACTTGGAGAACCTCTCTCAAATGGTGCATATGGTCCTCCATAGTTTTGCTATAGACTAGGATGTCGTCAAGAAATACAACGACTGATCTGTCTAAGTACGGACGGAATATGTCATTCATCAGGCCCATGAAGGTGGCCGGTGCATTTGTGAGACCAAATGGCATTACTAAGTATTCGAAGTGACCATACCTTGTTCGAAAGGCAGTCTTTTCCAGATCTTCGTCAGCGATTCGAATCTGGTTGTACCCGCTCCGTAAGTCTAGCTTCGTGAAGTACTTTGCTCCTTCGAGTTGGTCGAACAAGTCATCCATCCGAGGTAGTGGATACTTATTCTTCACCGTTTGTTGATTGAGTGCTCGGTAATCGATGCACATCCGTAGGCTGTTATCCTTTTTCTTAACAAAAAGGACTGGAGCTCCATATGGTGACACGCTGGGCTGGATGAACCCTTTTTGTAACATCTCCTCGATTTGCACCTTGCACTCCTCCAATTCATGTGGCGCTAGTCTGTATGGGGCCTTACAAGGAAGGGTGCTCCTTGGAATCACCTCGATTTTGTGATCAATCCTTCGTTTTGGTGGTAATCCTGAAGGAAGATCATCGGGAAAGACATCCCCATATTCTGCTATCACTCCTGTCAAGCTTTTTGGTATCTGCCCGTCGAGTCGTGCACTCGGGACTTCTCTTATTAAGCCCAAAAAACAGACATCGCTGCTACGTATAGCACTTGTACCTATTACATACAAAGGCAAGTTCTGTCTTCGAGATCTCACTCTATCTCCGAAGATTTTCCACTGTTTGGTTTTCACCACTTTTCTTCGCCAATCCACTTCGGGATTATACTGCTCCATCCACGGCATACCCAATATGACATCATAACGGGCTAATGTGATCACTCGCCACTCAATATCTTCACGATATTCACCTAAAGTAAGTTCTATCTTTCGAGGTAGAGATTCAATCTTCTCAGTCTGTCCATTGGGCAGTTCCACCTCTTCACTCTCATCACTTTCTAACTCCATTCCCAACTTCATAGCAGTCGATCGAGACAAAAAGTTCTCTGTTGCACCAGGATCGATTAGTACTCTCACCTGGGTCCCTTCCAAGACTCCATCCGTGACAATCAATTGTGCATTGTTTTTTGTCAATCTCCTTCTCCTTCCCTCGCCTTTCTTCTCCCTCCTTGCACCAGTAAGGCCGCGAGGTGCATTTACTGGTGTTCTTCGTTTCCCAGTCTTGTCTCGATTTTTTCATCTCCTTCCGTCTCATTCAGATGATTCAGAGGTCGACGATATGAAGGTCTTGGATCTCTAGGAAAACGACTTCGGCAATTTGCAGCTATGTGGCCGAATCGCCCACAGCTGTAACATCGACGTTGCTCGAGTTGAGGTGTAGCATTCCTGACACCTTCTCCTCTAGGAGCTCCTTGACGTCTTTCTTCTGGCCGTCCTCGACGATCTCCACCTTGAAATTGTCGTGGCTGATAGCGGATGTTGCCTAGCTCCATGGGTGTCGGACCGTTTGCATAAGGGATTTCGGGTCTATTCTGATGATTTGGTGGAATCATCACTTCTCCTCCTAAGGCTCCAGCAATTCTCTGAGCGCAAGCGATGGCCTCAAAAACCGTGAGTGGGTTTTGCACCATTACTTCTTGTCGAATTCTTTCCTTCAACCCCCTCTTGAAATTATCAAGAGCCTCCGCCGGACTCATATCAGTGATTGCAACTTGTAAGTCGAGGAAGGCTTCTACATACTCTTGAAGGCTTCCCTTCTGTTTCAATCCCCACATCCTCGTTCGAGCCATTTGCACCGAGTCCACAGATTGGAAATTCTTCAACAACCCTTCTTGCATTGCAGTCCATGTGACTGTCCTCCCTTCCGCCAACACCGATCTCTCCCATGCATCATACCACGTGAGAGCTTTATCAGTCAAGTAGCCACACGCAAACACTCCCGCTACGTGGTCCGTGATTTGCGTACTGAAAAGTCGCAAATATCGATTCATCCGAGAAATCCAATTCTCGACTACTCCCATAAGTCGTTGACCTTTGTACGGTTCAATGTTACATGTCTTCTTCATCCGTAGTAGCAGGGCACCTTCCTCATCGACTGGAGCTCTAACGATTTGTGCCACGGGTTCTCTTGGTGCAGCTTGCTCTCCCACCACTGGTACTCCTTGAGACGATCCTCCTCTTGCAACGTCTGTCATACTCTGACCCACGAGGTTCAGCATTTTGTTTTGTAATGCTTCAACCGTCATCTTCATCTCTCGAAATTCGGTCAGCATGCCTTGCATCAGTTCCTGCATCACCAACTCTGGATTTGGAGGTTGTTGCTCCATGATCGCTCTCTCTCTCTCTTACGACACGTAAGTTTCAAGCTTCTCCTAGTACAGAGTTATGACGGCCACTCGGAAACGTTCGTATACTACAGGTACTACAAAAGGGACAGGAGAATCAATTATCTCGCGGTAGAAATCCTCACCAAAATTTCTAATCACAAACTCTCTATGTAACGATTTCGGTCTGCAGACATAGCGGATCTCCACCCACGTATTGAAGGGAACAGGAGCGGGTAGGTTTAGATCCATGCTCACTAAATCAAGATGTAGACGGTCAAATCCCAACTAGCTGCATATGTCACTACTGGAAGAATCACCGGGACTGGCGAATTCATCACTTGATCCATGAAATCCTCACCGAAATGATAAACAAGATACACTCGAAAATTCTCTCGACGCATATACATAAGCTTGATATGGAAAGGATTCAAGAATGGTAATTCTGGAGCTGGAAATCTACCCCCATCCATCACATAGCTCTCTTGATCCTTTCAGCGCACTCAGGGTTCCAATTGCTAGGTATCCCGATCAAAGGTCCTTCTAAGAGGGGTAATCCGCTCTCTTAGAGTTTCCTGCTCTGATACCATTGTAAGATGAGGCTCTAGAGTGAACTCCAAACTCGAATGCCCGTGGTGGTGCATTCGTAGCCTTTATATAGTGAGAGGAATAGTACATGATAAGCTTCCGACCAATGCTCATCTCTCACGCGGATCGCTGATGTGGCTTACATGCAGCCTTAGATCTAGAACAACATCTAGAGGTTCAGAATGAGCCACGTAGAAGGCTCGCTGGAAAGTTCTAGAAGCTTCTTTCTAGAAACTTCCTTCTGGAAGCTTCCCGGCTGGAAAGTTCTAGAAGCTTCCTTCTAGAAACTTCCTTCTGGAAGTTTCCCGACGGACTTTTGGCGCACTCGCCTAGTGGTAGAAGTACTATTTGCTGCATGTATTCTTCGGCCAACTTAGCCGTAACTAATTCTTATACCAAAGACTTCTACCAAACCAATTTCTCCTCTAGTTGATAAGTAGGACTCTACTTATTACACGTTCTAAGGAATAGAAGAAACTCGTAAGGTTAAGGATTTCTTAATTGAGTTAGACATTTACTTTGAAACACAATAGGCTAAGAATTTTGACAAGATGAGAGCGGTAGTTACGTTCCTTAAGGATCATGCACTTCTCTGGTGGATTGCATATAGAGATGAGCATGCCTTGACCATCTCGGCACTTGGTTGGAAAGAGTTCAAGGATTTACTCACGGGACGATTAATTCTAGAGTATCAAAGAATTCGAGATGGTGTCGAGTTAGGTACGTTGAAGCAAACGGAGACCTTAAGTGCTTATATGCGTGAGTTAAGTGCTAAGCTGGATTCATTCTCCAAGTGGACTGAGGAGACCAAGATATGTATATTTATTGAAGGACTCAAACCCAACTCAACGAAAGCTCTCTTTCAGATGCCGAAGCTAACTCAGACATGTGTTGAACTTTTGAAACAAGTGGAGCGGATTGGAGACAACGAAGTCCAGCAGCAGTAATACTTTGAACTGCACACCATGGACAAGGTTTATAAGAAGAACAAGGGCTTCAAGTGATAAACACCTCAGAAGGACAATGGTTCTAAGTTTACTTATTACAATTGTGACGAGACGGACCATATTGCTAAAAGGTGTAAGAAGTCTAAAGTTCATAACTGTAGCATGAATGCATTTGTTGCAAAGGACTTGTTGGAATGCTAGATGATTGTGACTCTATGAACCACGAAGAAGACTCTAAGACTGATGTTTCTACAAGTCAAAGTTGCTAATCGTGATGTTGCCTTCTTTGTGGACATAGGAGCGGCTCACTTCTCATAAGTCCGGAGTTGGTGAAGAAGTTGGGCATGTCTACCTCCAAGACAGACAAGCCTATTCAGGTGTGCTTTGCCAGGATAAGATGTACAAAACTTCTGAAGTGGCCTTGGACGTACGATTTGCGTGTGAGAAGTTGGAGTTCACAGTGAACTTCACGGTGTGCGAGATGAAAGACATCCATGCGATTTTGGAAAACACTTTCTAGGATAGGTTTGAAGTGAAACTTAGATGAAAACCTTTGAGGTTGAGCAATAAAGTGAAAGGGCGGAAGCTAGGAGTAAGGCTGATCCAAAAGGCGCAAAAAATTGAGGACTTTGCCATGAATTTGATCAAAGACAAACAAATGAAGTTCAAAGTCGGAGTCATGTGTTTGATTTGGGTTGCAGATGGAGCTCCAAGTAAGATCTTGAAGCGTGTAAGGTGTCTCTTAGAAAGATCTCGACGATAGTTTTTCAATGATATCATGAACTTCTATAACTGACATTGAAGCTAAGAATTATAACCGGTCTTGTGATCGAGTTGTGGTATACTTTTTATGGACCAAAGAAGAGGACGGGGGCCACAGATCACCAGAAGTATATATGAGGGAGACTTGATCCTAGATGGACTAGGACGAGTCACTCGACTCTAGAGTTTGACAAGCAGACTCTAAAAGCATGAGATGATGACTGGGTCAGTACCAAGGCACATTTCAGTCCAGACTTGACGTCTAGACTTGAGAACAACTCAAGGATTCGAACAAGACTAAGGAACGAGACGGCGGGTTTGACCACCGTTTGAGAGCTTGGACCCACCTAGACATCACGGCCGGTTAGATCGTTAGGTGTGCTGGAGGTACAATTTTAGACCCCAGACTTTATGAGAAGTCCGCCCCATGTCACATTGTGACTTGTTCATGTTTTGGGACCAACCTAGCCGGATCTAGGTCAAAACTTAAGAAATGTTGAGCTTGAGAGTTAAGGAGACAGTATGACTCTGATCCGAACTAAAAGGGATAAAGATAAGTGGTGCATGAACGCTAACATGTGATTCTGGTTTGTAGGTTAGCGCTGTGAGTTTTGTGACCTACTGAGCAAGAGTTTCCGTTGCCGCAACAAGGTGATAAGTGCACAAAAAGTGATATCTGAGCCAACGCTTTGGTGAGCGAGAACTCGAGATAACGGTTGAAGGCTAGCCGCTATCGTATAACGTGTTTTTTTGTCTAGGAATACACGAGGTATATGAGTGTGTAGAGGTAGGTGACTTGAACAGGTTGGCTCTGAACCTTGATCCTTCAACCTTAATGTTCTCTATCTACTCTTCTCAGACAAGTGACCTTGTATCTCTCGACTCAAGGTTAAAGGTTGCTACGTCTAGTGATACGTATAAGTTGTACAAATTTGTGTTGCATACAAATCCTTTTGTACTCTATCTGAAATACTCAGCTCTGTACTATCTGCATGCATGTAACTCTAAATCACTAGAAGCATGATTTAACAACTTCTCAGCGACGCTAGCTACCCATCAGTTTGGCCGCCACAACTGTATTTGATATAACCGAAAGATACTATAGGATCGCTCAACCAACTTGATCGAGTCTCGATACAACTTGCTGTACATCCTGACCTACCAAGCATTCCAGCAAGGTAAAGCATGCATGCTCCAAGACACTACTCAGATCTCAATATAGCACCAACGGCGGTAGTACCTAGCAGCTCTGAGAACCTAAACAGCGGCTTATGACTCATGACGACTCCGTTCTCCTTCATCACCAAGAGCTGAAATCAGCCCCACACCTTCCAATATCGAGTTGTATGCAGGCATGGTAGTTTCAGCACAAACTCCTCTCCAAATTGCTCGAAAATGACCAAAGTGACAATAGATGTGACCAAAAAAACACGAAATCGCTAATAACAAAAATATCTTCTAACTTTGTGACCTTAGTCCTCCCAAACCAGTCGACCAATGATGATCAAACTTCACAGGAAGCTTGATTGGACCCTTCACTCCTCCCTTGAATAATTTTCAGATAGAAATCTCAAACCAATTCTAAGATATGGATCAAATCGTAATCTGTGCTAACTTAAGAGCTTTACAGACCCAAGTACATTTGATCCAAGATTTTGAACAAACTACTTGATCATTTGAGGTGAAACTTCCCAATTATCTTACTGATAAGACATACTTCAATCCTAGAAAGTTTCACTTAGAAATTCGACTCAGAACTCAAGCAATAGCAAACTATCCATGACTATCACAGTTCTCTATTCCCGCCTTATCACATCTGCACTTCTCAACTTCAATCGGTCGGTTCACAATCCAATCTATCAAGAACCTGATGAGATTGATATCAAAACGACCAGCACGTCGTCACCTCTCCAATCCAACAGACAGCTCCTCAAAACTCCTCACGAGTCTCTTGGAACAACTAGAAACGTAGCGATAGGTACAAATTTCATCCCCCTCCACTCAATCGATCATAAGGCCCTCATCCTTCCATCAAATCAATCGATTCTTCAGCCCAGATTGTAGCCCCCGTCGAAAGCTTTCAAGCAATACCCTTCGTTTTGCGAACGGCCCTCTGAAGCCTCCAGAAACCATAGAAACGTCACGAGGATCAGCTAAAACATCATTGGTCCAAAAGTAGACCAATAAGAGCAAGAAGAGCTTTACTTTTGTCTTTTCTCCATTCAACTTTTTTCTCTAGAACGAATTTTTACTCCCAAGGAGACACAAGATATAAACAAGACTCCAAGACCTCAGAAAAATCCTTCAGATATGTCGACGTATTCTTTGCGGTCCATAACTACACAGAAGCGCTCAACTAGAATGGACCGATTGAATCGCACACTAATACAAAGTCAATATTACAACCTGGAAACGATCTACAATAAAAGGTACGACAAAAAGAAACGGTGAAGCTATCACTCGATTGAAATACTCTTGTCCGAAGTTTCTCACAATCCAAGCCCTATGATTGATCTTCGATCTGCAATGACATCGGACATCGATCCAAAAGTTGAAAGGAACGTTCGATGGATAATTGAGATCCATTGTTCCTCACAACAAGATGTATACCGTCATATCCCAAGTTTTTCCGTATGTAACGATCGGAAGGATCACTAGAAATTGTAACTCCATCACCCTCCTCATGAATTCATTGCCAAAGTACGCAACTAACCACTGTCGAAAGTGGTCGCGATGGATGCAATGAAGCTTAATGTGAAACGGATTCAAAAAGGGAAGATCAGGAGCCGATATCAGACCTCCGTCCATAACCATCACGCTTGTAGTTCTTCACTTCTCCATGCAGACCTCCGAGCACCCTCACAAATCATCCGTTGAGAGAGAATGCCGTATGAATCCTCGACCCATCATTTTATACACAAATGCGACGACAAGGACCACTGAAGTGAACGCGCACAGATCGATGACTTGACATGTTCCTCTACCGTGCGATCACTTAAACAGATAATCATAAACGTGACACCCATCACACCGTTCGACGAGTTACACGATACGCTTCACGAAACACAGAAAAGAAACACAACCTACGTTTCATGAGAATTTCACACAGGAGCCGAACCACAACACTATACCGCTTGAGGAGGGACACGAGATACGAAGTGGATAAATATTTCTATGAGAACGTTTGGAATAATGGTCGATAGATAGAGGTCCAAGAAATGAGTGACGGCTAACACCAAGATCAGATCGACTCGAGCTAGATCCGGGGTACAATCAAGGGACGATAACTAACAACTTTCGTCCCAACGTCAAAGAAGTCATGTACTAGCTATGGCACATATGCAGCAGGATGGAGTATTGCCAACGGTACCCGCACACTCCTAGGTCTCATCTCCCTTGGTAGCGACGCGTCTTCTATGCCGCTGGAGTGGTCTTCTCTCACCAAAATCAATTTCTGTTGAGTGCTCGATCCTGCCTGGGAACTAAAGGAGTAGGGGAAGACATGGCCGCTGTCCGATCTTCTTCTCCCAAGGTCTCTTCCTTCACCTCGCGCTGTCCTGCTAGCCCATACTTGACCAATTGGTCTTCCTTCAGATCACCCTTGGACACGTACAAATAACAGAAGAAGGGAGTAAGATGCCCTCCTACTAGGGTGCCTAAGTACACGAACTCGATCTGTATATAAGTGTGGAAGAAGACGCCCTGGTTGACGACATGTCCTTCTCATATAGCTTCCAAGAACTCCACGTCCTGATCTCCAAGATACCTCACCTTCTGAGTCTTTCCCTTGGGGAAAAGGTGAAGATACAACTTCCATGCAGGAGTTTTGATTTAGCGGTATGTGATATTTTAGGAGCGATACGTAACCTTAAAACTACTGATAGCGGGGGATTAGTCCTTGTGTTCTTCAAACGTTCGGGCCGTTGCTTAGCCCTTTGGCTACTACTTTTCGTTGTAAGGCTTGATTGGGTATTTTCATTCTCTGGCTATTCATTACGTCATGTGTTTCACTTCAAGCCCGTGGTAGGAATCCTCGAGCTCCGGCTCAGGCAGCAGAACCAACTTGCCCCCAGTCCAGCGCGGTTCTAGAGCTCCTTCACAAACATAGAAATGGATCTCTCTTGTCCATCCGTTTTGAGACTCTTAGGTCCTTCGCATCATTCGAATGATGTTGATGACATCACTGGAGCTGATGTACTTACGTTGGAGTGTGTCAACAATCCCACTGCATGCATACCCTGCAAGATAGCATGCGATGAATGTACGTACCAATACCACCTTTGAACTAGAGTCGCGTAGTTTCTTCAGAGTCGTCGAACAAGTTGAATTAGTTGTCCACCTGCACCAATTGTCGTTGCTGACCGACATGAAAGTGTTGGTAATTGCTCCGTTGAACCACTCCTTTTGGAATCATGGTTTCTCGAGCTCCTTCGTCAAAGTCACAACCTTGTGTATGCCGAGAGCTGCTAATACTTCGATGTCTTCGACCTTGAGGAGTAGACATGACAGTCATTCGGGAGGTCGTTGATCTACCTGAAGAATCGAGAGAGATTTCGAGGTATTTCAAGATATTCTTTATTGTTGATTGTTGTGGAACCAATTGATATGATATCATCCATTTACTTTTACATGTTCAACTGTCTATAAAATCATGAGTTCTTTTCTGCACGAGTTGTCGAAATTACAATCATGGAAGGTGGAGAGAGTTTTGGCTGCATTTTTCCTACGTTAAAGATAATGTCTAGTATATTAACCTCAGTCATCTCTATAGTCACCTCTCCGGTCACAACTCTATGACTAATGACGGACTAATGACGGACCTCTTGTCCATAAGTTAGAGTATATAACAACCCCTTCTTGGGATAAGCTCTGATACAAGCTCTTGGTAAGCTCTGATATCATGTTAGAGAACCAAATGAAGTGAATAGTCTCTCCTGTAGTAGAGATATCAGCAAAGAGATCAGTCGACTCATCATGTCCTTATATATAATGCTTGCAATCATTTGCAAAGAACAGAACTGTCGTGGAGATTACAAGAAATCTTTCCCTTGAGCAAGATCTTCCAAAAGACCTTTGGGCTGAAGCTTTGAGTACTGCAGTTTACCTTTTGAACAGAAGTCCAACAAATGCTGCGAACAACAAAACTCCATTCGAAGCTTTCACAGGGAAGAACCAGACCTCTCTAACCTACGAATTTTTGGATGTAAAGCATATGCTAGAACTCCTCAAAAATTACTCCAAAAGTTTGATGATAGATCTCAGATTTGTACATTCATAGGATATCTAGCAAGAGAAAAAAGATATAGGCTCTTGAGTGTGACAAGAAAGATTATTATCAGTCGAGATGTAGTGTTTTTAGAAGTCCCTCCATCTCGAAATTCACAGCACCATTTTTCTGATCTGCCACCTCTCTCAGTCCAAACACCTACTTCAGATAATCAAGAAGAAGAAGAAGCTCAGCTAGAACCGCCCACCTACACAAGTTGAAGTTACTAAATCAGGTCCAACTACAGCAAATTTACCTCTCATACATCAGAGTACTCCAGATTCAAATTTTTCTGCTCAAGGAGACCCATCAGAACAAGGAAGGTTCCTGCAAGGCTAGAGGATTATATTCTCATGGCTGAAGCTCAAGGTGATGGAGAAACTATATCATTCGAGGAGACCTTCAGTAAAGATCAATGGAGACGTGCAAGACAGGAAGAATATGATGCATTACTAAAAAATGCAACCTGGAGCTTAGTACCTCTTCCATCAAACAGGAAAGCACTTGGCTGTAAGTGGATTTATAAAATCAAGAGACATGCAGATGGATCTATCGAGATACAAGGTTCGCCTTGTTGCAAAAGGTTACTTGCAGACTGCAGAAGAAGATTTCAAGAGACCTTCACACCTGTGGTAAAACTCAACTCCATTCGAGTTCTTTGTGCTCTTGCAAAACTACATGGTTGGAAATGTCTACAAATGGATGTTAAGAATGCATTTCTTAATGAGATTCTTCAAGAAGATATCTACTTGCAGCAACCACCTGGATTTGTTCGTAAAGGAGGTGAACAATTAGTGTGCAAACTGCATAAGGCATTGTATGACCTCAAACAAGCTCCAAGAGCTTGGTACACAAGAATAGACACCTTCTTGAAACAGCAAGGCTTCTCTCCTACTAGAGGTGATCCAAACTTCTATGTTTTGATTACTGCTCAAGGTATTGTGTTACTGTTACTGTACGTGGATGATCTGATAATATCCGGAAGTAATCAAGGAGGAGTATAGAAGATTCAGCAAGCCTTGATTCATATGAAGGATCTAGGACCTCAACTTTTGTCTTGAAGTTCAGTTTCTGGAAGACAACGACATGTTATATCTCACTCAAGCAAGATACACAGAAAGTATACTTCACGATTTTCAGATGGAGAAGTGCAAGCCTGCGCCTACTCCTATGGTTATCTCAAAGGAGTGACAACGTTCTTCTACTGATAACGAGCCTGTAGATGCAACAGAGTTGAGGAAACTGATTGGAAAGTTAATTTACTTGGCTGTTACTACAAGACCAGATATTTCGTATGCAGTCAGCAAACTAAGTCAGAATATGTAGTCCCCCACAATAATGTATATGAGGACAGCAAAGAGAGTTTTGCGCTACCTCAGGAGAACTACCAGTTATGGACTCAGATATAGCTCAGATAAGTCACTTGGACTTGTTGGGTTTACAGATGCTGACTGGGCAGGCAATTCTACATATCGTAAGTCAATGTTCGGATTTGCATTTATGTTGGGAGGAGGTGCCATCACTTGGCAGTGTAAAAAGCAGCCAACTATTGCTTTATCATCCTCTGAAGCAGAATATCGTAGCTTGTGTAATGCAGCACGAGAGGTCATTTGACTAAGATGGATGTTGGAAGATGTAGGTGTCAACCAAAACACTCCAACAGTAATCTGGACTGATAGCATGAGTGCAATAGCATTGGAGAAAAATCCAGTGCCCCATGCTAGAATAAAACACACTGAAGTGCAAGTCCACTTCATCAGAAAAAAAATAATTTCACGAGAGGTTGTTACTCAGTGGGTTACAATTGATGACCAAAGTGCTGATATATTCACCAAGCCTTTGTCTTCAGACAGGTTTCAAAATTTGAGACTTGAACTTGGTGTATATTCAGTACCACTGACATTATGAAAGGATGTTAAAGATAATGTCTAGTATATTAACCTGGGTCACATCTAAGTTCAGTCATCTCTATAGTCACATCTCTATGACTAATGACTGACTACTGACTGACCTCTTGTCCATAAGTTAGAGTATATAACAACCCCTCTTGGGAGATGATGAGTCGAATGATCCCGTTGCTGATATCTCTCCTACAGGAGAGACTACGTTTGGTTCTCTAACATCCTAAACGGTAAATTCGTTCTGCATAAAATCTTTCCTAAAATAAAATCGGCATAACAAGTTAGAATTTACCCGAACGTTGGCAGCTGAAGTGGCTTTCACGAGAATGTTGGGGGCCAAGCCATTAACGGATGGGAATGTAATATATAGAGTCATCTACCTATGCCGCCTCCGGAAGTGTTAAGAGGGCATTCGTTCGATGGTGTGTTGAGCATTCTCCTGTGAGTGGGAACGGTGTTCGAGTCAGTTCGATAATTCCATGTTAGTGAACGAGTCAATAGTGCACATAATGAGCTTTGTAGAATTCTCTCGTTCCAGATTCCTGAAGAAAGAAAACAATGTTCCTACGCGACTTCTAATGCACGAAACAAGAAACACGAGCAGGAAAAGAGGGTAATATTAGGGGAGACCACATGCATCGTAGCTCACTAGACCTTTTGAGCAGAGCATGCATCAACTCACAGTGTCATGAATAATAACCAAAGAAAGCGGATTCCGCGAGGCGTGTCTATGAGTTGAATGCTTGGGCGGAGCATGCGTCAGAATGTCTTAGTGACTTCGTCGTTTCGATTCTACTCAAGAAGAATTCTTGCAAACGCATGATCATGGGAGGCATGCCGCTGCCTATCTTGAACAGCAACCCATAGAGCCGTTCTCTAATGCTATGCTCACTACTGTTCTTCCACAAACGTAAAACATCGAACAAACATCGAAACAAGTTTCTCCTCGGGAATAGCAGTCCCCAGAAAGAGTGCTCAGGTGTGAGGCATGGCGCAGAGAGGCATTATTCTGAAGTAATCTCAATAATAATAAGGTACATACTTTGAAATTCGCACATATCAGTGGAATCCAATCATGATGCTGACAGACCTGTATCTGACTCTGAACTGAACGTGATCTGTTCGAACCTACGCAAACTTGTCACAAAGCTCAAAGAAGTGTACACAGCAAGAAATCCTTCCCGTGCCAAGTTTCCTGGACCCATCTCACTGCAACTAACCCACTTTTGTCCACACGCACGGGCAGGAGCCAGTGCATCATACACCTTGAGTATGCAACACTCTCCTACACAAAGTCCCTATCAGTTAGTGGATACTAGACTTCTGCAGGTTTGCATGTTCGTATTGGTGAAGCATCTACAGGTACTACAATGTCGGAGCTAATTATTCGATGAGAAAGGTAGTTCTCTCCACTATCATCCACAAATCAGCTGTGTTGTGACACGTTCGGGGAACTTTAGAGGTTCATGGATCGAGAGGCAGTTTGAACAGAGGTACGGTAGTTTTGCTCCCTGAAAACTAATCTAGGAGAAGAGCCGGTCGAAAATTGGAGATGTCACAGTGCAGTGCAGTCAATTTAGGCACTGGAAACTTGTCACCGCTGAAACGATCCGGCAGCTGGTATAATGCAGGAGTTAGCTGAATTTGTTCCGAGCAGAGTTTGATGGTGTTCGACAAGAGATAATTCATGAGCTGGCGAACTAGGGGCCGACGGCTTTCTGGCCTCTTCCTTGATGCTTTCGAGCTCCGGTCTCCATGCTCTGCTTCCCTGACACATATACCTCCAGTGCATCTCCGCAGTTTCTAAGATCCGCTGCATTTGCTCTGGTGTTGGGATTCTACTGGCATCCTGCACCTGGCTACTTTTCTTAATCAAACCTGTGCATCCCGATTCTAAAGTGAACAATGATCCAAGAGTAACTCTACCTTTCGGATTCCTTCTTTTATCAACAGTCCTTTCGTCCTCGTCCTCCGAATCTGATAGTGCCGGAAAGGTTTGACAACCTGCTTGCAGACACAGGCCTGATGGAATACAGGAGAAGGCTTTTGAAGAGTGCTTGCCACCTTGCATCCCGCAGTTGTGGAAAAGCCGAGGAAGTAGCACGAGCAAGTAAGTGTGGCCGAGCTCAAGCTCCATCTCTGGAGGAAGCATTTTACCACAACTGGTGCATCCCTCACGAATGTCACAAACGTAATGATGGGGAAATTCCAGTAAGAGCTCGGATATGCTAATCGGCTGTCTGTATACGTACACCTTTCTGTTCGGATGCACTACCCGCACCCCTCTCGACCCGCAGCAGGAGAAGACTGCCACATTCCCCATCGAAAACTGCAACCGTGACTGGAGTGTGGGAGGATCGAACAAAGGATTCTGGGACGATTGAGAAAATTACACAAGCAGAACTCCTAGAAACCCAAGAGAGCAGAGCATCCTTGCAGCTCGCCCGGCCCCATTCAGTGGATTCTACCGGAGTCTGAATGATCCCAGCTGACTAACTATCGAAGCCAGCGAGCCAGTCCAGCAAGCGGTAACTACATCCAGCCGTATCGTGTGTGTGAGACCTCACCCCATAAGGACAAGGTTCGGATATACTGATCCAACAGGGCAAACGACGATGAAACCGGCAGCACCGGAGAAATCGGTGGGACAAAAAGAATTGTTGTTTGGAAGTTTCGAAGAAAGCTAGACGAGGATCTAGAATCGAAGCAAATCGGGGGCCATAATGGGCCAAACTGAACTTTTGACTCGACGTGCATGCATTGCTTTCCCAGCCTTTTTGTTTCCACCAAATCCAGTCCCAGAACCTTGGCTTGAGCACGAGAACGATATAAAGTTTGCATTCCGAAACACGCAAGATAATGAGGCAGATTTGGAGTATTCACGAACGTTTGTTCGTTTCTTTGCCCTCCATAATAAATGAATCATGATCACGGAGATTTTAATCACTCCCTAGCTTCCTGCACCGGTACGTGCACTCAACATTCTCAAAGTTGAGAAATCAACTTCGTGTTACGTTCGGATGAGTCCAGTCCCGACCCTTCCTAAGCTAGCAAACTCTTTCGAATTTCCGATAAACGTCGGGGGTACTAGGGACCACCTTAAGCAGCCTCCTGTCAATTCTGGCTAGCTGTAGACCAGCTGCTGCTGCTTTAGATCCGGCATTAAACACCGGCCCCTCCCATTGGCCAGAACACGGTATCTGCCTAAAGGAGACTATCGTGCCCCGAATTTTGTTTTTTTGGGCGTGCCACTCTCTCATTCGGTCGAACTTTAGACCGGGTTACCTGCAGCTCATCTGCTTCTATTCTGTTGGCCCTCCTACAAGTGATCATGAGCCTGTTGGGAACAAACAATCCCGCGGCTGATCCTTCTCCTCTGATGGGCCCATCCGTTCTATGATTTGAATTTCTACAGCATGATAGCATGTATGTGAGTTGTTGCGCGATCCGGTGCATGCTGTTGTTCTTTCTGTCTACCTCTCCACGAGCGGTTAGCGTTCGGAAGTACACGGCCGAGATAGCAGCGAGACACAAGAGGATTCTCACGGTTTTAAGTTTCAACGAATTCGAGAACATTGTTTAGGGAGACAGGAAAGTACAGTTGAGAGAGGTCAGCGGGAAGAGGGTGTTCAACTGAAGAGACTTTTCTGTGTAAGTAACCTTCCTGAAGTGTAGGTTAGTGTGTATTAAGATACTCTGGTGGAGATGATGATGCTCCTGATCCTTGACTAGAGAGTGTCTTGAGAGTTGAGAGAATCCGCTCAGAATGACCTTTCCCCTGAATTCTACAGCAGTTGAACCAATAAGTGAGCCGAGCTTGCAGATATTGTGCACTCGTACGCAGTTCACTTGCTTCCAGCCCGCGAATATTGCGAAATGGCCCTTCCGGAGATCTAGATTCCGATCACTTCTCCCTCTGGTCAGTCAGATTCTGCCTCTGTTTCGGCCAGTTGCAGTTGGAAGTCGTCATTTGCCGCAGTGCAAACTGCACGTGCCAACGTTGCAGAATCGGAAAATCAGCTCAATAGCGTTACAATTACTTGATGTCATCCGTTATCCATCAAACGTGATTCAGTTTCTACAAACTACTTAGTACTGATAGAGAAATAGAGAAATGTTAAGATGAAGTTTACAGGGTTCTTCGAACAAAAGGCTTTAGTACTGGATAGAGAAATAGAGAAGTGTTAAGATGAAGTTTACAGGGTTCTTCGAACAATAGGCTTTAGTACTGATAGAGAAATAGAGAAATGTTAAGATGAAGTTTACAGGGTTCTTCGAACAAAAGGCTCAAGTATACTGCGGGGAAAAAGAAATATTTTCTTTCACGATTTTAATACCCATACGTAATACCCATACGTGGGGTTTAGGGACTACCTAAACGTAGGGTTTACCTAAATTCTGAGATGTTCCGTTGGAGACCAAGCCCGCAGCTGTGGCACAATTCCGTTAATTACGTCTGGGTTTATACGTACGAATTGAATAATGATGATGTCCAGATTCATGATCGGTCGGCAAACCTGTGGTCATTATTGCAGTCACAGCACTCCGAACTGCAATCATGGTCACGGTCCGAACTGCAGTCACAATCAAAGTTCTCTCCGTCCATCCGTTGCAAGTCCGTGGTCATCATTCGTTCGTCCATAATTCGAGGCGTCTTGTACTGGGACGGCGGCAGTGAAGACGCCTGGAGGCGCCATGTACCCGTTATAGTTAGAGGCGGCGGAAGTTCGTGAAAAAGTTTTCATGTTCATTTCGCGTCCTCACAACTAAATTGAAGAGAAATTCACTAAAGACTGAATTTGGCATACTGTTCTCGAATTTCATGTTTCATTTTCATTTCTGATTCATGTTTCACTTTCTGATGGCCGTTTTTCGTTGTGGAATTCCGCTGGATTGTGGAGCTTGTTGACAGAAAGTTTGATAGACCTGAGTCCTCGTTGTGCTTGTAGTTGTGCCTGCTTTTGAGTGCTTATCATGGAGATGGTTTACAGCAATTGATGCAATCGAACATTGTCAATCAGCGCATTCACGCGTGCTCGCAAGAGACATAACCCTCTTGACTTAGCTATGTTCAAGCGGTGTAACCAGTGTTATAACAAAGCGAATCTTGGTACTACGTGCGAAGCGGCTATGGAGAATGAGACTGATGATAACAACGCTTTCATAGTGACCATGGAGTGTGATCATTCAGAAATGATTCATGTTGTGCAAGAGTGCTTCGAGGATGAGGATGACAAAGACGGGTTTGTGTTTTTTTGACTGAAAGTCCATCTTTCAGACGAGAGTAGCATTGCATGAGTTGCATACTTTAAACTCCAGTAACTTGTCTGTGTGTTTGACGTCTTGGCTGAAGACAAGCATCATTTCGAATATGGAGGTAGCCTCTGGATACTATTGGAAAGTACGTAACCCGCTTGTTTCTGTGAAAGACTGTTTGATCATAAGGGCGACATTATGGTGTACCTCACGATCTGATAGGACAAAATTCAGAGATAAGGGTGAAGGATCCACATATTTGGTGAGACACCCCGAGAAGTTGAGTGCAATGGAACTTTACGAGTAACGGTGGACGTACAGCAGAAGTTAATGTATTTAACGTGTCAACATTTACTGTCACATGAGAAGCCGACATAAGTTGCATTGTTTTCCTACTGTTGCTGTCACGTTTTTGGAGTCGACATCTGGATTAAATCTCCGGAAGCTTGAGGTGCATCGTATATTATGTGAAAAAGAGATCATTGGTCTTTTGCTTTTGGTCCAGAAATTTACTTGCGTCCGAGTATAACTCGGACGCAAGTAAATTTCTGGATCGCTGAAGTTCAGTCTAGACAATATCTGCGCGATATAGATGATCAAGTGAAATCTGCATCTTTGTTGATACGCAGCAAAGCTTTAGCTCAGATACGCTTTGTTGAGGTGTTGTATGAACAGAGTGACGAGTACATTGCTTTCACAATATGCACACTTTTTTTTGAGCATATAGGTAGTGTCAGAGAAATTATTATCAATAGTACTTTTAAAACTAACTCGATGCACCTTGATATTGCTGCAAACTTCGGAGGTTTTGGTATGCATCTATCGTACATGTTCTACTTGAGACAAGGTGATGCAAAGAAGAGTTCTAGATCAGCGACGGAGCAATATAGAAAGGCAGTTCTTATGATGTGGTTCGAGAGATTAAGAGGTAGAGGACTACGTCTTGTGTTCGCACTCACCGACAAAGACATTGGTCAGATTTCAGCATTACGCTCTGTCTTTACTGCTATGTATGTTCAGCTTTGTTTGAAGTATGCTCAATCAGCGGTCGAAGTTCGATGTATGTGTACTGGACGAGCCACTGGATCATACAACAGTGTGGAGGCAAGTAATTCTTTCTCTTTTATTGATGTAAATTGGATTTCAAACAGTGTGGGAGTTGTTCGTCAGTTGTGTAATGCTGAACAACGAAGGGTTGTTGTTGAAATGATCACCAAACATTTCAACTTGCATTCACTTATACCATCAGCTGAATGGAGATTTTTTACTCCCGATGTATTACACTCTACAGCTGTTCATGAGATTTATGAGTTTTGTAAGAGTTCAAACCTTTTGTCTTTGTGGATATATCTCTGACGAGAGTGGTACAGTCCAGACAAATGAGAAATTTTCAGTAGAGCATCAAAACCTCTTCTTTGCTTGTCGTGCACTACAAATATTATCGAGAATCACTGGAGAAAAATTAAAGCACGATTACAAATATGCCCTTGATTGTCCTCGTTTAGATAAGTTGACGCTAATCATTTGTGAAAGTCTTGTGGCAGATATGCAAGTGTCGCTACATCAAATCATTCACGGACGTTTATTTCCCAGCTGGTGGGAAGAGTTTTGTATCACTTGGCGCAAATATCTGCGTAAAGATGTCTCTCTTCCGGGTAGTCACTTCACATACGTGGAGAGATGGATATGCTTTTGCTACTCATTTTTGAATAGCACGTACTTGTTATGCAAGCATTTGGTCAAAGCTTATGCTGAGAAGTCCGTGATACAACCCGTGTTCTCGTCTACGTTCCGGCACTGCACGTACCCACTTTATGTTTTCACTAGTTCGGAGAGCTTTTTCAACACAGAAGTTGTACCGGATGATCTGATCCCATGGTTTAAACCAAGTCATGTATATGTAAATGAAGAAATGTCAAATTGTCCTACTCACTTACATTTTACAGAGGGTGAAGAAGATGCACATGTACGCTCGCAAGGAGCATCTGAAGACACAAAAGGATCGAATCTTGTCGAGCGATGTCAAGAGATTCTTGACTTTCTCAGAACTCTTTGCAATCGTGAACATGACAACGCTATTTTTTGAAGTCACTTGACAGGGCGTTCCAACCTTTTGAGAGAAAAGTCCGTCATTGTATAACTGTTTTGCGATCTCGAGGACAGCAACATACTACTGGCCCCTCATTGCATTTGCATTAATTTTTGTTTTAATGCTTGTGGTTTTTTTTTTTTGTGCACGACACCTTGTCGGACCAGGCCAATTTGAGCTGCCAGGGTTCAACTCCCTGGAGGGTGACTCTAATTTGTGGATGATCTCTAAATCTCAAAAAAGTGATTACAATGGATTCTGAGTTGAACACATTTATAAGTTGAACACAAGTTCACTATAATTAAGAAGCCAATGACACTTTCTTATGAAAGTAATCTAAGACTCTGAACCTTAATACAGTGTCTTGAACCTTAATAAAGTGTCTTGTTTATAGCCGCGCGCTCAGTGCGACTTAGGCTCGGTCGCAGTGAGCGCATCGCGACCGCTTTTACTCGGGCGCTAAGTGTGATCGAACACTTGTCGCATTGAGAGCAGTGCGACTACTTGGAGCAGCGCGTTCAGTGTGACAAGTGTTCGATCGCACTTACCGCATCTAGCCGCGCGTTCAGTACGACCGAATACTTGTCGCACTAAGCGCAGTGCGACTGCTTGGAGACGCGCTCAATGCGACATATCCACATCGCACTGAGCGCGCTTCCAAGCAGTCGCACTGATCGCATCTAGCCGCGCACTTAGTGCGACCTAGGCGTGGTCGCATTGATCGTAGTGCGATCACTTATCTACGCGCTCAATGCTAGGTCACATTGAGCGCGCAGCTCTCGCAGGTATTTAGTTCTAAAGTTTTTCACGCTGAACGCACTGAACGCGCTTCCGTCCACCGTCGCACTGACTGCGATTTACAGGGCCGTACTGAACAAGAGACCTTGCGATTTACACCGCACTGAACAATTTTCTTTGCACGTCGATTTCTCATCGCCTGCAGCGATCGACTACTTGGAGTAGTGAGTATTAGCGATCGATCGCATGGAGTATTGAGGGACAGCGATCGACCACATGGAGTATTGACTGCTTTCTGCGGGCAGCGATCGACCACTTGGAGTTTTGATTCCTTCTGCTGTTCGCTCTTCTCTCGGACATTTGGACTTTTGAGTCTTTTTGTCGTTGATCTTCGATCCTTCTCGTCGATCCCTCGCGTCTAAACTGTGCTTCTGCTCTTTGATCCCTCGCATCTAAATTGTGCTTCTTTTTTTCTTATCAGAGTGTCCTTTCGAGTAATTGTAAAACGAGCTAGTAGTGAACGAGTCTCTGACATGTATGTGCTGTGAGTGAACGAGGTACAAGCATCCCTCGCGTCTAAAGTGGTTCTAGGGTACCAAGTAGAGGAAAAAAGTGGTTTCCAGATCTGTTTTCTTATTGGTCTATTTTCGATCAATCAACACCATTCAAGATCTGCAGACGGCTTTAGGGTTTTGGAGGTCTTCCCGGGGATCATTTGAGGAGTGAGTGATCTTGTTGGAAAGCTCTCGAGACAGGCTAAACCCTGGAGACAAAGGTCGGGCGATTTGGAGTTCTGAGGAGAGAGTGATGGACGTTGAAAGTCAAGGGGTCAAATTGGTATCCCGAGCCACGTTTTGGAGTGATCCGAGAGTTTGAGAGGTGATTTTTAGGAGCTGTCAAGGGGATCGAGTAGTTCACTCCGTGCTGGTTACATTGATGTAAAACAATCCTACATTTGGGTTAGATTTGCTCCTGAAATGGTCGATTGAAGTTGGCTGTTACAGTTGAGAGATATGTGTAAATCCGTTTTCTTTGGGTTCAAAGCTTGAGTTGCTCCGTGCACATGGGATTGGATCTCTGAGTGAAACTTTCCAGGATGAGAGTGTGCCCTATCAACTAGTCACATGTGAAATTTTAGCTCAATTGGGTAAGAGAATGTGTGGAGATCTAGGATTTTAGCCATCGAGATCTATAAAGCTCGTAGGTTAGCACAGACGGGTGGCTTGATCCATCACGGACAGTTGGGTTCAGATCTGAGGCTGGAATTTCATACAGCAGTAGAGAAGGGTCAGAGGAGATTTCCTGTGAAGTTTTAGCTTGATTGGATGACCGAGGTGAGAGCACGAGGTTGTCAGTTTAATTTACAGCGAGACGGGAGGAAGACAGAGAGAGATTTCGTCTTAATCTCTTGAATGACCTTGAACAATCGACCTGAGGATTGGAGATGAGCTTCTTGGAGGTGTTGCATGGATGACAAGGAGGCTGTATTGTGAGATTGGTACGGCGATCACGTTCAGTGGAGGTGTCACGCCTTGCTGAAGCTGAGGTACCGTTATCTTCGGTGTCACGCCTCGAGTTTCTGATTGTTTGCTGCCGATATGCCTTGTATCGTTTGGAAGTTTGTGTAGTAGGTTGTCCTTTGCTGTGGATATCTTCCTGAGCGAGGCTCGTATCAGTGAACAATAGAAGGCCAGAGTCTAACATTTAGGTAGTTTGTCGAGAAGAAATAGTGAAAGCGAATATTGATGAAAGATTGTATGAAAAGTGCTTGAGATCTAAAGCAGACATGTATCGTGTATGAGCCTTGCTTTTACCTAGAATGGGATTGATCTCCGAGTCGTTTGTGCGATGCACGTGTGTTGCACTTAGGTCAGGTTAGATCGATAGTAACCAAGACAGAAGACAGATAGATTAGATAGTGAGACCGTAAGTTTCATAGGTTAGGTCGTAGATCCTATTGTATCTCTCCATAGTCAGATACCCCGTGTATTCCCAGACCATAATTCACGCCCTACGACACCGTTCTCAGTAAATGAGGTATCCCTGGAAAGCTCTTTGTCTGAAGAATGCAGCTAGATTATTATTCCAAAGAGATACACTCCACAGATTCTGTATTCTTGTTCAGCATCATCCTTCGGTTAAGAAACTCTATACTACACTAAACTTATCCTATCTATCATCTATACTAATTACTCTACTGTTTTATCTAACAAAAACAAAAATTTTCTAACAAATTGGAAATCCAAGGCTTCACATACTCCCCCTCTCAGTTGTGAAGTGACCTCGCGAACACATCAGCAGTAGTATCGCTTGATTCTTCCTCCATTTACTCAAGTCGCAAAGAGATTTCCTTCCAGGTCTTCAAGTTGGACTGAACCATTGCTGTAACATTCTGAGACTTTGTATGGTCTCATCCATCGCAGCTGTAACTTCCCTGAAAACTTAATATGTCTACTATTATATAGCAAGACTAAGTCTCCGTTGTTCACATCCACTTTCCTCAACTTCTTATCATATATCTCTTTCCGCTTCTCTTGTATGT
The DNA here is from genome assembly GCA_036924285.1 of Asterella californica. Taxonomy (NCBI): domain Eukaryota; kingdom Viridiplantae; phylum Streptophyta; class Marchantiopsida; order Marchantiales; family Aytoniaceae; genus Asterella; species Asterella californica. Next base: position 21,742,949 of record JAYKYS010000008.1, read on the forward strand.
CCTTAGTTAACTCCAAAGATGCCCCGCAATTTTCTTCAAGTGCCATCAGATTTTTTAGTCTGATGAGCTTACTATCTTTTGCAGACAATCTATCTTGCGATAGAATCCTGTAAGAAGAGGTTTCAAATTCAATAGGCATAATGGGATGCATTCCATACGCTAAGAAGAACGGCGTCTGTCGCGTTGTTATCTTCTCTGTATTTCTGAATGAACATAGCGCTGCATCCAACTTGGTGTCCCAGTCATAAGCATGGTTGACAGTCACTTTGTTCAAAATCTTACACAACAACCCATTGCTTTTCTCAGTCAGTCCATTCGCCTTAGGATTATACGGAGTAGTCTTTCGATGCTTGATCTGAAAATATCGTGTCAGTGCCTCTATGGTGTTGTTCAAAAAATGTGTGCCCCTATCACTCATCAGTTCCAATGGATATACAAACCTGATGATGATATTCTTGTGTAGAAAAGCTACCACTGTCATCGCATCATCTTTCTTCGTTGCTTCAACTTCCACCCACTTGGTTGCATAATCTGTAACAACCAATATGTATCTTCTTCATGTCTTCTTTGTTGCTGGCTGAATAGGTCCCACAAAATCAATTCTCCACTTCTTGAATGGTGCAAGAGATAAGATAAGATGGAACGGCCATTGAGTAGTTCGAGTGGGCTTACCTACTCGTTGACAACTGTCACACCTTTTAATGATTGTTTGTACATCTTTGTACATGGTGGGCCACCAATATCCTGCATTCAAAATCTTTTTTATTGTGTTGCGAAGGACATAATGTCCTCCTGCTGATTCGGAATGCATTGCGTCCACCACTCTTCCTACTTCTTCCTCCTCCATGCATCTTCGTAGTTCATCATCGGTCTCCTTTTTGAACAGAATACCGCTCTTCAGCTCGTATGGTCCGACTTTGTGTACCCGTACGTTGTTTCACATCCATTCCTTCAGGACACTGCAATGTATACAGATATCTATATATCTCATGATACTTGCTCGTGGGGGTTATTGTGAGCTGAAAAAGTTCTTCATCTGAGAAGTCGTCTGCTACGTTGTCTTGACGCTCTACTGTCCTCAACCGAGACAAGTAGTCCACATTCTCATGATGTTTGCCTGCTCGAGTTTGAATTGTGAATTTGAACTCCTGTAATAACAACATCCATCTTGCTATTCTTCCCGCAAATCAGATTTTTGCACCAGATGTTTTAAAGCATAGTGATCTATGTAGAATACAAACTCGCATCCCAACAAGTAGTGTCGAAATTTTTTGACAGAATACACCATCCCTAGTGCTTCTCGCTCTGTAGTAGAATAGTTTTTCTCTGCAGCAGATAGCTATCTACTCGCATAGTAAATCGGATGGTCCCTCTTTTTGCCATCTTTCTGATTCAGTACCACTCCAATAGCGAATGCTGAAGTATCCACATACACTTGAAGGGTTGACTCCAATCTGGTGCTTTCATGACTGGAGCTTCAATCAACTTCGTCTTCAGTGTTTCAAAAGCTTTCTGTCGCTGTTCCTGCCAGATGTACTCATTAGTCTTCTTCAACAATTCGGTTAGTGGTGCTGTCAGAGTTGCATAGTCTTTGATAAACCTCCGATAGTAACCCACATGTCCTAAAAATCCTCGCAACTCGCTAACATTTGAGGGAGGATCCAAAGCTACTATAACTTGAACTTTGTCTACATCTACTTCAATGTCTCGCTGTGAGAGTCTATGTCTTAATAAAAGACCCTCTGTCATGACGAAGAAACACTTTTCTGTGTGTAATGCTAACTGAGCATCTCTACAACGCTGAAAAACTACAGCCAAGGAATTTATATGTTCTTCCCTTGGACCAAAAACACAAAAATCATCTATAAAAATTTCTAAGAACTTCCTAAGATACTCTTGGAAGATGTTTGTCATCATTCTCTGAAATGTGGCAGGAGCATTACACAAACCAAAGGGCATCTTATGATATGCAAAAGTACCCCAGTCAGTGATAAAAGTAGTCTTATCTTTGTCTTCTTCTCTGATGGATACCTGATTATACCCTAAAAATCCATCGAGAAAACTATAGCACTCATGACTAGCTACCCTATCCAAAATAGAATCCTTTTACAGATTCTACTTTGGTCTTTCCTAGTTGCTGCATTCAGTTTTTGAAAATCTTGACATACTCTGATTTTACCAGTCTTTTTCTTGGGTACTATTACTATAGGTGATACCCACTCACTGCTAAGGACAGAAAAGATAATTCTAGCACTTAAATACTTATCAATTTCATCCTTGACTAAAAGAGAGTACTTCGGGTTTAGCCGATACTGCCTTTGTCTCACAGGTACAGAGTTTTCCAACAGGTCAATTTGATGTTGACCTCACTTCGCAGGAATACCCTTCATGTCTTCTATCTTCCGGACGAAGACATCCTGGTAGTAAATTAACATGTCGTGGTACGCCTCCAATTCTGCTCCCTGTAACTTCGCTGTGATCTTCAAGTCCTTCCCTTCTTCGAGGACCAAATCCACTGTTGTTGACTTCCGTACCATTCCTTTTGTGTGGCTTATCTCTGAACTTCCTTGTCCCAACTGTGATTGCTATTCTTCCTCAGGTCCTTCGTACTCTTGTTCTTCTTCTATTTCATAGCATTGCAAGTAGTTCACAACTATGTAGGGTCCTCATCTTTCATTCTCGGAACTAGTGCTTGAAGATGAAGAGTCTTCGTCCGAAGTGTATCTTGAATCTGTCGAAGATGTTTCGCCATGATATGACATCTTCTTCCAGCTCACAGAGACACCTTTATCTGTGGGTTTCATTGGGTCATTAAAGGATAACTTCTGCTTATACCAGTCAGTGATTACCTTAGCACCATACAGCCAAGGTCTGCCTATAAGCACTCCATAGCCAGACTTAACCAATGGTCTCAGTACTATGTATGTAAGTTTGAAAATTATCCCACCGATTGTCGTAGAGATATCTCGCAGTACTCCCAAAGGTCTTCGTCTGCTCTGATCCGCCATCCTCAACACTCTTGGTGTTGGTTCAAACTTTGTAGAACCCAATCCATGCACTGTCTCCTCTGTAATAATGTTCACGCTAGAATCAGAGTCTATAGGCACATGCTTTATTAGACATCCATCTATTTCGATGTCTACTTCTGGAGATCCTAAGTCCTCCAAATCCACTTGAAACAATGAAGGTAGATTCTTCGATTTAGCCTTCGCTGGTTTTCTCAAGGTTGCTAACAACAACTTTCTGTACAGTCTATTGTCCTCGACCAACTGCTTTATTGTTATGTTAGCCTGTTGGTTCAGTAAGTCCTCCACTACATTATAGTGGGAGCTTACTACTTGAGTAGTCTTCTTCGTCTGCCAACCACCTGGTTTTGAAGTTTTGGTGGTCGATTGTCTTCGGACAAAGTGACTTTGGTCTTCACTCTCCCAAGCCCTTCCTGGCTAGGTTCTTTTTCTTCTTCTCTACTCAGTTCCTTATTGAGTAATGCTTTCACCTCCTCAGAAAGGTCAGCAGGTAGTCTTGATGAGGTCTTCTTCGTCTCCTCTTCTTCATTACGAACTTCGGGTGAAATCAGCTTTGCCCGTTTCCTTGCCAGTTCACGCACTTGTTCTGTCAACGTCTTGTGTGTCCTCTTCTTCTTCTTCAACTCCTTACGCTCAGTGATGTTCTTTGCTTCCTGAGCTTTGGCTTCCGCCAAGGTCTCTCCTTTTCGAAGTATCTTCTATGCACTACGAGTCTCGACCTTGTTTACCAAAATCTCCTTGTCTTCTGGCCAACCATATCCATCGTCCTTCGAAAGAGTGCAAGTCTTCAGATCCTCCATCAAATCGATCATGTTCACTCCTACATCTGATCGTTGTTGGTTGGGAGGTGGTTGAAACCTCACACCGGTCTTCTGAGCTGGTTCATTCGTACAGTCCGTGGCTCCATGTCTTGGCTTATCACACTTCTCACACAGTGGCATATATCCTACTTGTTTCTTTGGATGAGGACAAGAAGGAGCCCAATGACTATTAGCGCCACAATTAAAACATGATGTACCAAGAGATGGTGGTCCTTGGTAACCTGTAGGGGCAAACTTTCGTTGAGAAACGTTAGTTGTCATTTGTCTGGGTATAAAATGTTGGATGTGTACCGGAGGAATAGGGATAAATTGTTGAGGTTGAGTGGACATCATAGCGCCATCTTGGGTTTGTACTCCATAGACTCCATCTTCGCACTCCACACGAAGTAATTAGGCTCATATACTGGTGCCCATTCGACTAAATGTGTATTATAAGACGGTTTAGTGTGAAAACATTCCGTGTTGGCTTGTCCAGGTTTTCCACAACTAGTACACTATAGATTCGAGCGGGAACCAAATGATGACTTTCGTCTTTCTGGTGTCCTCACCAACTGGACCTTAAGGTCCTCAAACTTCTTGAGAAGGTCATCAAGTGCGTGATCTTTAGGTGGTCGTGTTCTTTTCATCATCGGAGGTCTTGACTTTGTTCTCTTCTTTCTCTTCTTTCGTTTAAACTCTTCGTCCGAAGAGGAAGAACATTCGTCCTCCGATGTTGAACTTTCATCCGAAGACTCCTCTTCTGAAGATTCTTCCGAGGATGAAGATTTTCTGCTTCTTCGTTTCAGCTTCTTCTTCTTCTTCTTCTTGTCTTCCTTACTATTTTTGGACTTCCTGAAGTCCTTCTTCTTCCTCGACTCTGAGATCTTTTCATGGTCTCTGCTGAGGATATTTGAAGACTCATAATTCTCAGCAGAACCGACGGCTCGCTCCAAGGTTGACGTATCAAAACGTCTAACCCACGTCTGTTGCTTTGAAGACAATCCCTTAACAAACCACTCTACTGCATGTGCCGGTGTGTAAGCCGGATGTGTTCCATTGGCAGGTAGTCTATCCAAGATTCCATAAAATCTCTGGACATAACTCTTCAAAGATTCTTTCCTCTTTCGTTGAACACTGTTTACTTTGTGCAGTACATGTCTATTATAGTTCAGTTCCGTGAATCTCTTAAGGAATTCGTTGTTCATTAAATCCCAGGTAGAGATGATTGCTGGAGTTAAATTGACATGACTGTACTATTTTTCGGCTGCGTGTTTCAACAAACTGAGAAAAATCCTCGTTCGATCAAGATCATTGTCTTCTTTGTTCGCGTGTGATACTACTTCAAATTGTTTGACAAAGAAATCGGCACTCTCTCCATCTCCATCACTGTCAGAATCTTCACCTCCAAATTTTGGATAATTTTGACGAGTGAAAGGTGATGCTCCTGACGGAAGTGGTACTCCTGTCATTGTATGAGGTAGTGTAGAAGGTGGAACAGCTGACTGCTGTCCTCGACTATATTTTGTTGGTACCATCAAGTTTGAAATCCGCACTGATCCTGCACTGGACAAATTACTTGATGGTCGAAGAGTCAGCTTAGCAAGAGCACTCACAACTGCGGTACCTACTCTGATATTCGGGAGGTTTACTTCAGGTAAAGTTACTTCGGCCGAAGTGTCTTCAATTGAATGAATATCTTCTCGTCTTATGTCATGTTCATTCTTGAGTGAAGACGAGGTAGAAGCTATAGATATAGAGCAAAAAGGGCACCCCAACTGCAATAGATGCGTGATCGCAACTCCTCTATACTTAACTTTGGCTTTTCCGTCTCCGTTCTAACTCCCAAACGTCTCTTCTTCAACCTCGGCACTCGAACTGGATTCCCCATGAAGTATCTTCAAGACCTCCTTGTATGTCGGAACGTAAATCTCTTAATCGGTAAGAGATCTCTCCAAGAATTTTGTGATCTCCAGTAGCTCAACCTCCAAGCTACTAACTAATGAAGTTTCAACAAAAAATTCCTTAATCAAAAGAGATGGTGCTGACTGTACAAATTTTCAAAGAGCTGAAATTTATATATTTTCACTTCTCTCATGGCTATCAACCCCCCTCTACTTTGAAAAATTCTATCTCACTCTTCAGACATCATATTCTCATGATTTTTGTTTCTTCTAATAGCTCATCAGACAAGCTACAATCCTTGAAGTTTTCACAAGAAAATAAAATTCACAGAAAATCTGACAATAACTGTAAAAATTTTCCAGAGAGTAGAATTCTTCAACTCTCGTGAATAAACCCCCTCAACTTTGAAAATTCATGGCTCTCTCTCCATACCACCTTTTCTCCTGATTTCTGTTGTCCTAGATAGCTTATCAGCCAATCTAAAACACTCGGAAGTTTCTCAGGAAATAAAATTCACAGAAAATATGACAATGACTGTAAACTTTTTCCAGAGAACAGAATTCCTCAACTCTCGCGAATAAACCCCCTCAACTTTGAAAATTCATTGCTCCCTCTCTAGACCATCTTTTCCCATGATTTCTTTTGTCCTAGATAGGTTATCAGCCAATCTAGAATACTGGAAAGTATCACAGGAAAATAAAAAACACAGAAAATCTGACAGCGACTATACAAATTTTCCAGAGTGCTGAATTCTTAAACTCTGAAATTTTTCTCCTCTAATAACTTCTCTCTCCTCCTTTCTCTACAACTCTTGTTTCATTCTCTTTCAACTCTCCTCAAACACTTTCTAAGTGAACAAGATGTAAAGAATGACCTCGAACCGTCATAGATCACTACGGGATACACGAAAAGTTCTAACGTTGCTAACATCGCGTTAGCTCTCTCTCCTCCCAATATTCTCTCCATGTGCTCTCTCATGATCTCTTTTTGTCGAATATAGAATTGAACTCTAAACATCTTTCAACGATCTCTTCAAGTGAGATCTCGGCAACGGAATCAAAAATGTAGACCCTCCGTGGTCCTATCGATCAACTACCCCCCGATCTCTCAACCTCCATGATCGTCATCGATGAATCTGCAACATGTCAGACTTGTCTCTCACTCAGGGGTCACCTCTGATGGCTTTGATGGAAGCACACCATGAACTTGAAGAAAAAAATGTTAAGTTCACTCATTCATACACCCATAAACTCATCAACTGAAATTCTCTATAAACTCATCAACTAAAATCTTTCATTCTAACGACGTCTCACAAGTTCTCACATGCTAAAATATCACACACTCTCTATATTACTCAAGTTGTCATTACGACGATGTGAAAAACAAGGATGCACCCTAGAGATTCTACCTACTTCATCGCGGGACAGGAGCTCTTCTCTACTCCTCTATTTATACATTCTAGGTTTTTACTTTTGTATCCTCCGGTAACTCAACCGTAACTACTTTTACCGGGTTTTACTAAGATATTACTTAAGGTAAAAACATTAATCACATGGGTTTTTTATGTTTTCACATGGGCTTATTCCTTCAAAGTCAACAACTTCTAGAAGGATTCTGAAATATTCTAAAGGAATCTCGAATTTCCACCCCCTCTCTACACTAGGACCCACTAAAAAGGAGACATGTAGAATCTCTTCTTGTTTTTAATGCTCACAAAGTCCACAACTTTAATCTAACCACTAATATCAAGTCAAAAAAGAGATAAGGGATACTTTCCACCTCCTTTTTATCTTTTAGACAAGATGACAAGATAGTACTGCTCACTCTTTAGGAAATATATGAATTCTATCAAAAGTACAGCTAAGTTTAATCATAACTAATTTTAGCTAGTCATGACTAACTTGATACCTCCTTAAAGTACTTGGGTAGCAAATAAACATTCTCAACACTTAGTTATAACTAAATACTTTACTAATAGACAAACTTCCTATGTGTAACATAAGTCGGTTACAGTACATGATGATGGAGGATCATATCTCAATGACAAATGTGGTTGTCATGGATCCGACAAGAGACTCGGTGACGGCACAAGTGATCATCCTTCTCTCATGATGAACTGCAATCGTGCGGCAGCAGCAAAAGTGATCAATTATAAGAGTATGCAAGAAGGACATCCCTTCATTTCTTAGCCTTGGATCGTCAGTCTCAGAGTTTGACATTTTTATTTGAGAGTGTGCTAGAGCTTTCCGTGGGAGGCATCTAGAGATACCATCTTTTCTTTCTTTTTGCACTACGTTCTTTAGACAACAAATTTCCATTGCTCTACAAACAATTTTGGTAGGCATGGTCCACAAGAGTAGTAGGCGGTGCTACTTCAAGTGTACTTGTTGTATGTAAGAGTTTTGATTTTTCGGTGTGTGATATTTTAAGCACGATAAACGACTTTAGAGCTACATATAAAAGAGTTATCCCTCGGGACATATGCTGCTTGGCCTTCTGGTACTCTTTCCGCTTGATGGGTCTTCCCATCCGTTGGCTATTCATGGGGTCGCGTTCTTGAATATGTTTAAAGACCATTCATTTCCAAGACCCCACCGCTTTAAAACAGAATAATTTACCAAATTTCTAACCAAATCGTTTTCGAACCAAACAGCAGAAAACGGTTCGTTCCGGTTCGAGAATGAACCAGGGCCGACTCCTAGACGACTCGCCTTTTCTCTTCCTTCATTCTCCAATTCCGGTCAATCCATGAACTTGCCTCTGGAGAATCGGAACGATATGGCTACAGTTCTGTGCTGTCCTTTATCCATCGAACTTGTTTCGCCCTGGATGAGAGGGCTTCTTGCAGTCGAACATAAGAAGACAAGTTTTCGAACTAGCAGAATTTTGTACCAAAAGACCAGAGAGGGCTGCCTCTATGGTGAATCCCGAGGTAAGTGGAATGGTTAGCTCCCTCACTACAGTGAGGTCCAGGGTCTGGTAGTTACACCCTGCCCTGATAGTTCATGTTCTGACTCCTGGGTTGGGTCTCAGGCACGACACGTCACGAGAACAACCGAAAGGAACGAACGGCTACGTCTGGACACTAGAGTAGAGGTTTTACGACCGGACGACGAGTCTCCGCAAGCAGGCACTCGGTCGACTGTGAATGAAGTCGAGTATTCCTACCGCACGACCGTGGTCGAGAGTGTTTACAGTACAGTAGTTACTCGGTCCCACAAGGTGGCTTACTGTAATCGAGGTTGTTGAGTAGAAAAGCCATAATTTTAATTGACCCCAACTACTAATATTTTTGTCCGGTTTGACTTATCTCTCTTGACTTTGTCTTACATGACTTCACATTTTACGATTTTATTAGAGTTTGTGCTCTAGCTTATCATGAGAGACGTAAAAGATATCATTTTTATTTTTTTGCATTAAGTTTTTAGACAGCGAATTTTCATTGTTCTAAAATGAACTTTAGCAGGCACGGTCACAAAAAAATAATTCCAGTAGGGGATGCTATTTCATGTGCACTTGTTGTAGATAAAAATTTTGATTCATCGATGTGTGATGTTTTTGAAGTGATTGATGATTTTAAAACTACTGATAGCAGGGATTAACTCCGGTGTTCTTTTTTTTTCGAGGTGTTGGTTACTTGGTCTTTCTGGTCCTTCTTCTCCTCGTAAGGTTTGATGGGGTCTTTCCATCTGTTGGCTATTCATTGAGTCGCTTGTTTCTCTCCTTTGATTGACAATTTAATATTATATAAAAATATAACATTAAAATAACTTAAATTAATAATTTATTTTAAATTAAAATCATATTTTTTCGCATAAATACATGACTCACTAACTACTATTAGTGAGTATTACTAATAGTAGTTAGTGAGTATTACTTCACTACTACTAATGAAGTAGTGAAGTAGTATGAAGTAGTTACTACTTCATATTTTAACTTACTACACCTGTGGTAACGAGTAAAGGACGAAGTAAAGTAACACAAAGTTTAGAGAGGTGAGGTAAAGTCCGAAACACGTATAGAGTCAAGTAAATTTCTAGTAGAAAAACAGGTGCCTCAGCCGCCCCAGCACAGAATGGTATTCATTTTCCGAGATCAAATGGTGTGCCGCTTGATTTGAGGGCCACAGATTGGTCCCTTCAAACGAGGACGAACGTTTCCTCGATATTCGATTAATACCGTAGAATACATGAGTACAATCAATACTGCATAACAACAAACTTTTTGATTCTGCATGCAAAGAACCTCGTGTCATTATCATTAACTCTCTCTCTCGCTCTCTCAGACCATCCATGCACGGATCGGTCGTAGCTGCTGCTTGGGGCCAGGGAATGAGAAAAGGTTTAGTTCCAACTGATTTGTGCCAACAAACTGAGGTAAGTACTATATTCTCCTCTAGGTCTGGTCTTGTATGAGTCGATGAGGCTGATGTTTGCTATACGTGCTCTCGTCTCTCTCTTAGTTGAACAGGCGCTAATAACAATCAGGTATTCAATAATCGAAATAAGAACCCGGAATCAAAATCTACGTTCAAAAATTGATCTAGGATAAATTCAAACTGATTTACAAATTTCTACAATTAATCAACTGAAAAATTATCTTAAATTAAAATTAACCATATCTCAAAATTTTTTCTCAAATCTTTTTCGAACTCTTTTATGAAATCTCCACTCGAATGTAATACGTGTGAGTTCGCTCACAGGCATGAGGACAAACTTTCTTCGGTGAATCAGCTGGTATCGCAAGCATGGCCCGCCCTCAGTCGACAGGTCCTTGCCGAGGAGATATTCCTCTGCTGCGTAAGTTTCGTCAGCTAGCGGATCCCTCTCTACTTGCGAAGCGACTCCCTGCTGCTGTAACTCGCTTTTCTGCAGGCCAGGCCCTTCAGTCCTCACTTTGTTGGTAGATGGATCCGGATTGGAACCAAAAGTGACTTCTTGTCACACTTGCAGCACCTTGGGAGTTTTTGACCACGAGATGAAATTCCTCAACACCCGTAGCTCAGTTACACATCTCGTTTAGAGGATCAACGGCAAATTTTGAAACCAGGATCAACCGAAGGGGAGTTCTATAAACTGGAAGAGCGATGACGTCCCCTTTTTCTCCACAGTTCCTGTACCAGTCAACGTTCTCTTACTAAGTCTATCAGGGAGAGTGAGAAACGAGGAGAGGGAACATTGGCCTATATAGTCTTAGACTAGTCTTTGTTGTATTATGTTCCTAGGCCTAACCTTTAGGTTGGTGATTAACTTGCGGTTGGTGATCAGTGATCACCTTTCGGTAGCATCTTGCCTCCAGCTTGACATTTGTGGTGACCAGGGATCACAATTCAACTTTAGGCGACAGGTCTAAGAGTTGACGCCGCAAGATTGCTGAGGGTCAAGTTGTGGAGCCAAAACATCTCGTGTTTCGTGGTCGTGGAGCCACATCCGAAGTTTATTCCTGGTATGAACGATTTATCTCGACTGGAGCTCGAGGTCACTTTGCCCACGTTCGTTTCCCTCTACTTCCTTTGACAGTTTCGAGTTGCAAAAGGAGCACGAATCGTCAATATCATCATCGTTGCAGCTTCTACATCTATCCTGTCGCCTGTGTTCGAAGTATCTACGTCGTTCCTGCAACTTCGCCTACGGTTGAATATATATATGAAGGAAACTAACGTCAATTCCACTGGGAATTGTTCTCAGGATTCCACGAAACGGGGAAGCTAAGTTACGGTCGTGCCTTTCTGGACGCTGCATCGGTGAGCTGAATAGTTACAGTACAGCATGCGGGAACAGCTCCAGAAAGCTCGTGTAACTGAGATCTTGACTTACTTCTTGTTTCTGGTCAAAGGGTGAATTTGACGTGCATTTGCATGATAGGGAAGGAGCGTACCAAGTCAGAAGCATCGACACTTTGACCCGATTCTAGAATCTAGTTTTCATTCAATTCCATGCCAGCCCCACCTAGCAGCATGCAGTCGCTCTGAGAAGATGTATAAAACCCTTACCCTTATGAACATTCGCATTCATTGCATGAGACTCTTCTTTCTCACCAAAAGGGTTCGAATGAACGCCGCTTCAGTCGTCCGTGCGTCGTGATTCTTTTCCCATATTGCAATCATCGGACCCAAAATAGGTACGATCGGATAAGCAAGCTAGAAAATTCCCAACTACGGAGTTGCATAATGTCAGTATGAAGGGCTCGTGACATTCCAGTTATCACATTTACAGTCGTGTACTTGTACCTTCAGAACTGGTGTCAGCCGTCCACCGCATAGTAAAACCCTCGCCTCATTCTTCCGCGCAGAAAATGATGTTCAGTTTTGTACTCACAGTTCAGTGACCGTTCCGGTTTTGTTCCCCAAAGGGAGAACTGCTGGCACTTCGAATAATGTCCTTACCCAACAAGGCTGTCTAGTGCTACATGCTGCTGTTAGACTTCAAGAAGCAATGGTTGCAGAGTAACAGGACTGCAGTTGTACCGTGCAGGAAAGGATTCAAACCTCAGTCACCCAAAAGTATATATACTGCTCTCGACCACCCAAACGGTAAAACGGTCATCTGTTACAGCCTCCTCAACATTCTGCGGAGAGGGCGATCCACCCAAAGCTGGCGGGCAAAGGGAGCAGAGATGGTTTTTGCCACACAATGTACAATCGTCATATTTGACCGGCGATATGCTTTCATCTGGTGCAAACATGGAGACTCTCACATTGTGTTCTGTGCATTGTTATCGTACGGGATTACTTGGTTAATTTGACTAGCTTAGAACTAGCTTGCTGTTGTAGTTTACAGCAAGCCGAAATCTTGAAGATGAGAACACAGCAAGAGGCTTCAACACTATAAAGTTGGGACCTGCACAACCGAAATCTTCAATACAATCTTTCAGCTGCCCTGGAACGTTACCCGGCCCAATAGAACGAGCAGGCTAGAAACTCGGTTAGAAACCGAAAGCACCAACTTACACTGCTTTGCAGTACCTGATCGGTCGTACATAGAGCCTAACAGTGAAGCAAAAGGAAGTAAAGATCAGTTCCCAAAATTTCTGGGGAGGAGTAGCCAAACAGTGAAGCAAAAGAAACTAGAACGAGCAGCTGAGACAGATAGACCAGAAGGACAGTTCAGAACATGCTGCAGAACGCAGTTGTTGAAGCCACGCAAATGTCATAGCGCTAGAATATTCTCCCCGACTCGCCCTTGCAATTGCAAGCAGTAATCGCAGTAGAACGCTTTTTATTTGAAAAGTGGGAGTAAATTCGTCCCTCCCTCAGACACTGGAAACGAAGGTTTAAAGCAGGTGTCTCACGGTGAAGCAAGACAGTACTGGTGAATCAGATGAAATTTCAAGTAAAAAACAATTCGAGAACTATCTATGAACACTAATTACACATTTTTTCATGCGCCAACAAGTTCGCGCTAAGTCTAAACTAAGTTTCTTCTAAGCGACTGAGCTACCTTGTTCTCCTACTCCTCCATCGACTCCTACCGTGTTCCAGGCTTGATCATTCATCAGCCTCCGCATTGATCACGAAAGTACATGACTCGAGAATCCTCTTTCAGTACACTCAGTAAATGTGAAGCTGGCCGCTGCAGTGTGCCGAACCCAAGAATTCCACCTCATACCGTTCGAGTACATCTCCATTCCCTTCGGAGCGTTCTTGATTCCGAACGTTTCATTCATGAGCTGAAGGTCTCCGGGGCAAAATAGCTGTTTGATTTTCACACCTGATCTCGCCAGCCGCCCTTCTCATTGTTCGTCGACGTCGTTTGGGTGCGGAGACCAGCACTGAAGTGTTCTAAGCTCGACTTGCTGGTCGTAGTCGAGCAAACCGAGAGTTCAATTAACAATGTGAGCTGTGAAATTAAGCTTGAATGACGAGCTACCTGCGTCTGAACGAACCTGACCTGCCAACGCGGAAACTTTTGGGTGGGGGCGCTTTGGAACTACCGGAAGCCCTTGAATTCCTTGGAGCTGCTGCCATAGGAGCTGCAGTCTTCTTCTTTTGGGACCTCATTGGGGTGGGACACACCTGCCCAAGCATTTGGTTGCCCGAGAACAGGTCGTACACGCTGACATTGGTTTCCTTGGCTGTCTGACGCAACTTCCCATACGAAGCCCGGAGCCTGGAGATGATATTGGTCGGTGTGTGCAGAATTCCCTGGAGACCAGCGACTCGGATCCGACTTTTCCCTCCCCCAAGCCTGATGGCTCTCGTTGGCCTGTCTTTGGCAGCTGAGAGGCCCACTCTCTCGTAGTCATAAGTTTTCGCATCCTTCAGTATTGCTGGAGTGGCATAAGCGGTGTGTCCAGACACAGCATGGCGCACACGCCTGGCTGCGCTCATTGCAAGGCTCCTGCCCATCTTTGCTAGCTTTAGGACACTATGGAATACAGGACCACCTGACCCCGAGCCCAAGGCCTATAACTCGCTAAGAAGCCAAATGCTTGAGAACACAGGGCAGACTAAATTGCACCTTCACCTGCTCTCCAACGCTCTCGGGCCTTCTGTAGATGACGAGCTGAACGGAAGTGCTACGACTTCGAATATGAACAAGTGCAGCTCCCTGTGAACTGTAATGCTCTTCTAGCTTCTGCGAACCGGGAGCTAGAACTCTGCTGAAAGCGCTGTAGAGAGAAAGACAAATTGCTCTGCTATGGAAGAAATGTTGATGTAATGTGAACTACACGATGTCCAAACGTCGACTGGAGCTCAAGAGTTATCCGGATAGAGAGCATTCGGGTTTCTCTCTATAAACCCACAAGTATACTGACTATAGTTCAGGGGTTCAGGGGCAAGTGGCGAGCAGAAGCGCGTAGTAGAGGCAAAGGATGCACATGGAGATGGTTGGAAACGAACGCTGCTGTGGATGATGAGAGTCCGGAGGGAGGGGGAGGGAGTGATCATTGAGGTCGGTGGTAGGGACGGCCAGATCGGTTCTGAAAGTTTCAGCCAGTCTTTAGCCTGAGATAGGCACTGAGTGCATTTCAGGGAAGTATACCGTATGGAGATTGACAGCCTCATCCACACAGAAGAACAGGCAGTGCAGATGCGCACAGGCGCAGGTCTCAGGAATCCCATGATCATTGCTTCGCAGCCGCTGACACCCATGATTCTCTCTCTCCTAAACGCCACTAGCCATGATGAGCGAAGCCAGCGTCAAGCTATCATCAAGCTTTCAACTCACATGATCAATAGCGGGTTGCATGGAGCGGGTTGCATGGAGCACTCGATCAGAACAATTGCGAACGGACCGTGCTCCCTATGACCCTCCCCAGAAACAGAACTTGATCCAAATAGAGGTCCCACCGTCCCACTCCCGGACAGTTGAAACCCATGCAGATGCTAGGCATTGCTAGCTACAATAGACTAAAAACTGCCAATACAAACTGCAAAGGCTGAGGTTCAACGAGATGGATCTGCAACATCTAAAACTTGTATTTTAAGCTGCATATCTCAGCGCCTGAGATAGTCGCCGATCATAGGCTATATTATTTACTTACTTTACATAAGTGTTCAGTCGTCACGCTGCCCTCATCTGTCAAGAGCTGCATTTCATGTTTGTCAGTGGGTCCCGAATTTCACATCAGAGATGAGAATCCTGACAGAGGATCATGAGATTCACGAATCAGCTGCGGACGTATCCATATACCATAGCCGCAATTCTCGCCTGTTGCACCAGTTATTACACTTCTGTATGCTTCCCCAGTCCCGCCACATTGAGTGTACAATGACTCTACAGCAACCCACTGTTTCTTCTGCTTCGCGATCTCGCTAACTATGGTACATGTATTGTGCTCCGTGACCTGTACGGACTACACGAACATATAATACAAGAACAAGACAAGGCCAACTAGAAGCAAGCGTTAAATGATCAGCCGCCACTCTTTAGCAATCTACAGTATATTCCACTGGAGCAATCTGCAGTTCATTCAACCGGACAAAGCAATCTGCAATTCATTGCTGCTTGATTTCTATCCATTCTGCTCTGTGCTCAGTGTGCTGTCGAGGTTCTGGTCGCTTTGTTGGAGAGAATGTCTTCATACTGCATCATCACGATGAATATTGCAATTCATTCCTCACTTCAACGACGTCCTCTATTGGCTTTGCGTATTTCCATAGGCCGTTATTGACTATTGGTGCTCTTCACTTTTCAAAACACCCCAACAATACATCTGGGTTTCGGGTTTAGGGTAGACCCGAGACACACATACAAGAAAAACATATAGCAAAGAGTCAGCGTAGTAAGGTGTGTGAAATGATCCTCTTGCCAATTTTGTTGCAAAATAGTGAGTATAAAGTCTTGAGTTGTTTCCCAATTTATTATCAAAAAGTTTGTTTGCATAACCCAAAATGCTCAGTTCATGGCTGGATTAGGAGATAACTTCGATAACTTTAGCCTCGAGCTGATAAGTCATATACTGGAGCTGGAACTTGAACGTGATTCTCATTACAACTGGAATCGTAACAAAGCAGTATGATACGGGGTACAAGCTTAATCACAGCACCTACTGTGGCGAATTTACGACATGCTTCATTGCACAGGATACTCTAGCTCGACAGAGACCACTCATCAAAGCAAAAATGCATTCACACATTTGAACGACTCCACTAGAAAGTCGAAGAATTGATAAGATAAGACTCGAGCTTTTAAATTTCCTTGTGCCTACTGAATAGATCTCATGTGCCATGCAAGCAAAAGAAACTATTAGAGATTTCCTTGTAATTAGACTTCGGTTATTACCGTAGTACCCAATCGCGGACCCCCTAGCCTCTCCACAAAATTACAGATTTCACATTTAACTGAAATCGAACATCATTTTTTGTGCATGTGAGATTTTTCTTTGTCCATTTATGCTTCCCGTGAGATTTTTCTTTGCTCGTTTATGCTGCTTGTGATGATTAAGTAGAACTCTTGAAGACTCGTCATCGCTTTTCATGTATGTGAGATTTTTCTTTGTCCATTTATGCTACCCGCGAGATTTTTCTTTATCCGTTTATGCTGCATGTGATGATTATGCAGTCATTCAACACTATTTCCTAAACCCAAAGAATTCCTGGAGACTCTTCATCGCTTTTCGTGTCTGCGAGATTTTTCTTTGTCTTGTTTATGCTACCCGTAACATTTTCTTTGTACGTTTATGCTGCCGCAGATGATTATGCAGTCATTCAGCACTATTTCCTAAGAGGAAGAATGTCAAAGAGAAGCAAGAGCGCCAAGGTTCAGTCGATCATCATTTTTGGTATATGTGAGAATTTTCTTTGCTCTTTTAATCTTCTTGTGAGATTTTTCTTTGTTCGTTTATGTTGCTGTGATATTATGCAGTCATTCAACACTATCTCTTGAACTCAGAGAATTCTTGAAAACTCGTCATCGCTTTTAGTGTCTGCGAGATTTTTCTTTGTCTGTTTATGCTACTCGTGAGATTTTCTTTGCTCGTTTATACTGCCCCAGATGATTATGCAGTCATTCAACACTATCTCTTACGAGGAAGAATGTTAAAGGGAAAGAAGAGCGTCAAGGTTCGATCGATCATCATTTTTTGTGCCTGTGAGAACTTTCTTTGCTTGTTTATGCTCCCACTAGTTTTTTTTTTTTGCTTCCCGTGATGATTATACAGTCATTCAGCACTATCTCTTAAACTAGAAAGCTCTCGCAGCTTAGGATGCTTTTGCAACATTATCTCCTAAACTGAAAAACGTAGCCATTCAGCACCATATCCTAAACTGTCTATTGCAGCACTATATCTTAAACTCAGAAAGCTTTTGCTGCACTATCTCCTAAACTCAGGATGCTTTTGCAACACTATCTCCTAAATTCTCTATTGCAGCACTATATCTTAAACTTATGATGCTTTTGCAGCACTATCTCCTAAACTCGAATATGCAGTCATTCAACACTATCTGCTAAACTTATGATGCTTTTCCAACATTGTCTCCTAAACTCGAATGCATATCTTCTAGACTTCACAAAAACACCTTGTCTCTTAAACTCGAATATGCAGTCATTAACGATTATCTTCTAAACTCAAGATGCTTTTGCAGCATTATCTCTTAAACTAGAATGCATATCTTTTTACAAGAAAATCCTAAACTCGAATATGCAGTCATTCAGCACTATTTCCTAAACTCTGGATACTTTTGCAGCATTATCTCTTAAATTTTTGCAAAAACACCTAACAAAATATCATTTCAGATATCGATCTCTAGATCTCCTTGCCCTGATCGATCTCACCTGCCGTCACTTTGTTGGTCAACTCTCTAATCTAATTTCAGTCACATGTATAACGGTTGTTTCCTTCACATTCGACTGCACTCTGCCCGGTGTGCGCCTTCCTTGGCAGCTGCATTAACAACCCGGTGTGCGAATTCCAAGCTTAATATGCCGTGAAAGGGCTACAGTCTCCCCACTCACTACTCCATCAAAGATAGTTTAGGAAATCTGGATGGAGCGCTCAAGATCTCGTCGGTATCTCAGTTGCCTCAGTTCTTAGTACAGTACGGTGTTGGGTCGGTGATTCGGGCACCTTGACTACTTACTTATTACCTGTACTGTGGTAACCAACTGACTTACTGTCACTTTCTGGCACTTGATTCATTCACCAGGTACCGTACTTTCTCTTCCCTGCCACAGCCGCTTTCTTTCCGCCACTCTCTTGTTTAGTTTTGTGTTTCTAGCGTAGCAACCGCCATCGCCAGGAGCTTATCTGGGACTATCTTTCTTTCCACTGCCAGTTGCTTGCGGCCTAAAGGCGGAATATATGTAATACCATCTATTTTAACTTCTTTTTTTCTTTTTGTTCTTTCGTTTTCAATATCCTCTATAATAAAACGAACAAGCGAGAAATGGTGTGAAATAAAAAAGAGATAACAAAGACCTAAGGAAAAAAGGGTAAACTCCTCATGATCAAATAATTGAAGCCTAAGATCACCGGGTTAAGGTTCTTCCCACTTGTCAGTTATGTGCTTGTTGATACGATCTGTTTCCGGACAAAATAATATTTTCTTAATTTGTAGATCTTGAACGAGAAATGGTATCTCTCGAGATTATTTTAACGCACGGTATTTTCAACCCCTTATTCCAGTTCTCTAAATATCATCTGATTTTCTCGTGGACATGGAATTCTTCATACGCAAGCAATGCTATTTCTTGACAGGACTGCAGTAAGGTCTTATAGTTCTTGCTGCGCGTTACAATCAACACTCCTTATGGGTTCTCTCTGCAGATCCGCCATGCACATCTGCAGTTAATTTATAATATATTTATATATTTATAAATATTAAAATTTTTCTCATTACAATTTTTAAAATTTTCATTAACATCTCTACAATAACTTCACTGTAAAGTCGGGTCCAATGACGCGTAAGCACTTTTGAACTTTCTCTATTTTTATTTTTTTTCCTCTGCAGAGCCAAAAGTACACTTTGAATGCATATTTATCCTCTTCTAAGTTCAAAATAATATATATATCTTGTAATTTATATCTTTATCTTTTCTCATGGAAAGATTAGATCATAAATTTAAATTATTAAAATAAAAATGTTTCCATCCGTGCAAACCAGACATGTATATATAATCCGCCTGCTAACCCTAGGTACCAAGAGGCAGAGGAGGAATGGGATAAGGAATGGAAATTATTGATCTCGGCTTGGGGTTCGAGGGCCCTATCACTAGCCAGGATTGAGCTCGACAAGGAGGCCGACCTGTTCAACATCATGGGGAGGGAAGACCTTAGCAAACTGATTGGTACGAGGGAGCAATGCCATAGCGCACACTTATCTTATAAATGTGATATTGGATTGGAAGAGGTACAAGCCTGAATCAAAAGTAAAGGTAAATTTTTTTTTCAAAAAGAAAAACCTTCCAATCATACTTATTTGTAATAAATAACCTAAATATAAAAATAATATGACATTCGACATTCAATAACAATTTGAATTGTCTCGTCTCAGCGAGACTCCAAGAGCAAACCGAGCGCGCGAAAGCGCGCTTTACTTCTCCCCACGCCCCTGTCGCAGTCAAAACAAGACGAAAAAATGACACAAGCTCCAAAGAAAGACAGAGAACTGAGAACCGAGACGAGTTAGCAAGGATGCAAACCGTCAGTCTCCCCAGGCCAGCAACGATGCAGCGAAACAAGACAAGAGCAAGATGACAACATGAGTTCCCCGCTGATAGCTTCCGACAATGAAACTTGGAAGAGCAGAAAATAAGCACAACCTCCAAAGGAAGACGGAAAAGTCATTCGTCAGCGAGAGCGGCGATAGGAGCAGCATCTTTGACAGTCGAAAGAAAAAAAGAGCCAAATGTAGACAAATCGTGAAATCAAACAAAGTCGAAGAGGAAACCGAGCGGATAGTCAAGCAGGCGGAAAAGACATTCGTCAGTTTATCATACACTGTTACTGAGAGCGACGATAGGAGCAACAACTGCGACAGCCGAAATCAGACAGAGTCGAAGAGAAAACCGAGGAGATTGCCGTCCGGGCACCGCCAGTTTGTGGTACACAGCGAAACGTACAGCAGCCTGCGAAAGTACTCAATCCCTGGCAGTAGGACCCCGTCACTCATCAAAGACCAGCCCCAAGCAAAGAGAGAGCGCAAACCCGAGAAGGCTGCAAATACACGGTGAAGACACTGCAAAGAGAGGTAGAGAAGTAGCCCTAACCCCCAACCTCGAACGACAGAAAATCCAGATCAGGTAAGAGAGCTAGCCCTAACCCCCAAGCTGCGACGACAAAAACTGGCTGTCGTCACATCTCCCGTTCGCTTCCTATCAACGACAAGAATTTTCAGTCCGCGTGATTCCAGCTTGTCGCTTTCCGTTCCTATGGCGAGAACCCCACCTTCATGCATATTAACGCAAGTACACTTAGAAGTGTACATGAGGTGTTAGAAGGGGAAGGGTTAAAACATATATTAATGTTCTCATCAAATGACGTGGTTTGAGAATTAGGGTGTCGTACTTTTCCTCCCAGCAACGCGTCAACCCAGACTCCACTTATGGTTTATGCCCGGATGAGTTTGCTACTCTAAGATGGGTTAATATATAATATTTATGAATTAATTAGAAATTTTTTTATTTATTATAATATAGTTTTATAACACTTACACGTTTGTTGATAAGAGAAAACGGAATTCACTGTACAAAGCCGTGGGGAAGGATATTTAGCTTGTCCTCTTCGGATCCTTGCACGAAAGTACGTTTTGGATACATATTTATCATATTTTGGATGTTCTTGGCTTATTTGAGCACCTGCATATTCATCTCCTCCATCTTCCGATGGAGGAGGTAAATATACAGGAGGTTAATTTAATACCTAATCTTTCTGGCAGGAAAGGTTAAGTATTAACATAAGAGTATATTAATGTATTAATCAATGTGAACTCCCGAACTTGTACCTTCTAAAGCGCGGCTCTCGGGACAAGACTTATGGGTTATCTCATACTCTCCTCATGTTTCCAAGCATGAATAACAAATAACTTTTATAAAATATTTTAATTTTTTATACTTACTTAATATATATTCTTATTTAATATATATATATATTCTTGATAACATTAAGCGAGCAAAAGTTCCCCGAGTTCATCCAACATGCATATTTAGCTATGATGCAATTCTACCTGATGTACAACACTGAAATAAATCTTGCAAATAAAGTAATGAGGTTCGGTGGATCCCAGAGGTTTGTTTCAAGGTAGACTCGCTGCCATCACGCTTGTTACGGGAAACGTGTCACCACCCACAGTCCTAGTAGTAAGAGCAAACGGTTTAGAACTAGAACACAGTTCGTCAAGCCCACCATCCAGTGGATGGTCTCACCCACCATACTGTACTGTCACTAACCTTTACTCCGTCGTTCACGGCCAACGTCAGTGGGTCGACCACGTGAAAGTTACCATAGCTGTTCTTTCATGGATCCTCCGTGCTATGAACGCAGAATATATACTCAAGAAACACTTCTGATGCTTCCATGCCTTACAGCATATCGGTATCTTCAGCCTTACAGCATTTTGGTCCCTGAAGATATTTCGTATAACCCAACTTTATTGTTCTTTAGTGTCTCCAAACCCTGCAGGGCATGTATGTACAGCGCAATATCTTTCCCCACGGCCTTGTACAGTGAATTTCGTTTTCTCTTATCTGGAAACGTCTAAGTGTTATAACAATATCTTCTAATAAAATATTATAAAATATTAAATTAATTTATAAATATTATATGTTAATTCTTCTCGGAGCAGTCAAATCATCAAGACATAACCCATAAGTGTAGTCCGGACTGATGCGTTGAGGAAAGATAAAACCGGGACATCAATTCTCAAATGGCGTCGTTTTATGAG